>CM046658.1:91620516-96620516 GCA_025594165.1 Tamias sibiricus
AAATCAAAGACATTAATCAGTGTCTTCATAGTACTACAGAGTTATAAATCTGTAGTACACACAAGAGAACAAGTGTTTCCAGCACATATCCTCTATCACACTTTTAAAGGAGTCTGGATTTCAAGGTGGTTACAGGACAGGTATTCTTTATATTAATATTTATGATAATAGTCATATACTGACAATTAATGAAATAGTGTTCCTTATTGTTCACTACAGAAATTATTTCTAGGGACTATAGTATTGGAAGGGATATTCTATATAAGTAATCTACCAATCAAAGCTGCCTGATAATCGTTCTTCTATGAGACCAATAACAATAGAAATAAAGCACTAATGGTGAGGAAAACTAGCTGGAATTAAGCATGAGTATACCATCATCTTGTCTAGGTTGAGGAGTTCCCTGTGCCATCCATATTTTTTTGCTTTATGCTTCATTCAACTGGATAAGATTGCCATCTCAGCAACTCAGCCATAAGGGGTTTGATGGCTCATTGCCTAATTGATTTCCCTCCCAAATTAGAAAGTTAACTTCCTGCTTACTTCACTTCCCTTTTGACCTACAGGATTTCTGCAGTCACTTTCCACTTACCCTGACCAGATCTGGGCTGATGTGGGAACTCCACTCATTCAAGGTCTTTTGGATACAATCTGAAAGCTGCAAAAACACTGCGTTTTTAAACTGTTAATCAAGCTCTATTCACTCCCCCTACATCTACAATAAGAATGCATAGTTTGGCAAATTAAGCAGGAAAAAAAAAGAAATCAATATGATTTATCACACAAACCTAAAGTTTAATTCTACAAGGTTTTTGTTGCCTTCAACAGATAAACTCAGACCCTGTTTTTATTCTACTCTTAATTCTCAAACATTCGTGACCCAAAGCAAGTCTAATTATTTTTACACTGTTTTTGTACCAAGGAAACTTTAAACTTCTAAAACTTAGAAGCATTCATAAAGAAACCAAAAATCATTTCAAGAATAAGGTTTAGTGCTGGAGTTGTAGGTCAGTGGTAGAGCACTTGCCTTGCATGCATGGGGCACTGGGTTCCATCCTCAGAACCACATAAAAAATAAATAAATATGGTCTGGGGCTCAGTGGTGGAACACTTGCCTTGCATGTGTGAGGCGCTGAGTTCGGTCCACACCATCACATAATAATAAACAAATAAAATAAAGGCATTCATTCTGTCCATCTACAACTACAAAAATAATTTTTTAAAAAGATATTGTATCCATCTACAACTTCAAAAAATTTTAAATAAACTGAAAAACTTGTAGAAAAAAAAGAATAAGGTTGTAAACAGAAGAACTTGGATTTAAGCCAGAGAAAATAAATTCTTTCGAACCATTATGCTACATTCCTTGAAGACAAGTAACAGAAGAAGTGTGGCTAGCGGAACTCCTACATCAAATCACCTGTGGTGGTTTTTTTTTTTTGTTTGTTTGGTTTTTGTTTTTTTTTTTTTTTTTTTTTTTTTTTTTTGTGGTACCAGGGATTGAACTCAGGGGCACTCGTCCACTGGGTCACATCCCCAGCCCTTTTTTTTTTTTATTTTATTTAGAGACAGGGTCTCACTGAGTTGCTAAGTGCCTCGCCATTGCTGAGGCTGGCTTTGAACTCGCGATCTTCCTGCCTCAGCCTCCCAAAGTGCTGGGATTACAGGCGTGCGCCACCGCGCCCGGCAGATACCTGTGGTGTTTTTTAAAAGACTCAAACACTAGAGCTCAATCCTACACCCGGTGGACACTCTTCAAGAGCAGCCAGGATTTCCATTTTAGCAGGCATCCAAAGTAACTACTATGTACTTTGAAGTCTGAGAATCACAACACAGATGTACCTCACAAAAGTCAACATGCATAATGATAGTCCATGAGTCATTTCCTAACACCTCAATATACCTCTAATTTGTCTTCAATGTTTTCTTGGATAAACAATACTTGTTGTTTTCTTGGATAAACAATATTTATTTATTTTTATGTGGTTCTGAGGATGGAACCCAGTGCCCCATGCATGCAAGGCAAGTGCTCTACCACTGACCTACAACTCCAGCACTAAACCTTATTCTTGAAATGATTTTTGGTTTCTTTATGAATGCTTCTAAGTTTTAGAAGTTTAAAGTTTCCTTGGTACAAAAACATTGTATTGTAAACAATACAATGTTTTCTTGGATAAACAATACTTGTTTATCCAAGAAAACAATACTTGTTTATCCAATATGCTATCCACAATGGTATGTTGTAAATTCATTAAGGAGTTTATTCTATTTGTATCTCTTATGTCAATGTATTTCAAACTTACTGGACAGTAGTCAAAACTAAGATGTATATTCACTTAATGATTGAAAGAAGACCTATCTCCATATGAAGGAACAAAAAATTCACAAAACAATATTTATACTTATTACATACCAGTACTCTAGTGGCTTTTATTCTATTAATTAGAAAAAAAAATATGCTGTTCTATGACTCACTAAACTGATTTGTGACCAGTAATTGACCAACACCAGCAGTTTGAAATCACTGTCTTAAAAGCAGGGTGCCTTGGTGCACACCTGTAATCCCAGCACTTGAGAGACTGAGGCAGGATGATCTCGAGTTCAAAGCCAAACTCTCCTAAGTTGAGCATTTTCAGATATAATTTCTTAATTCTCACAACAACCTGATGTGGAAGGTAGCACCCACCTTTAAAGCTTCTTTCCCAAAGTCGCACAGCTCCTAAAGTTTTTGTTTCATTATTTTTACATCCAACCAACACATTATAAACGCACGTATTCATAGGGATTTTTTTTCAAGTACTAAAATTATTCTGTGCCACCAATTAGCTGTGCAGTCAATACATGACTACTCACTGTCTCGGGAAACAGTCAGCAACAAATGGGTAACGAGAGCATACTTCCAGATTAATATCTGCCACCTCCAACTAACTAGTGATCAGTCTTCGGGAAAATAAAATGTGGCAGATTATCTTCCAGTTTAAAAAAAAAAAAATACCCCTAAACCAAATTTGAGAGTTTCATCATTTCTTCACAGCAATAAGCTAACTGGCACTCCCTGACTCCCCTGCCAGTGAGTGGGATCCTGTGAGTCTCAAAGAGTTCTGCCAGAGCCGGGCGCGATGGCGCACGCCTGTAATCCCAGCACTTTGGGAGGGGTGAGTCAGGAGGATCACGAGTTCAAAGCCAGCCTCAGCAATGGCGAGGCACTTAGCAACTCAGTGAGACCCTGTCTCTAATAAAATACATAAAAGGGCTGGGGATGTGGCCCAGTGGTCTAGTGCCGCTGAGTTCAATCCCCGGTACCAAAAAAAAAAAAAAAAAAAAAAAAAGTTCTGCCAGCCACCTGGAGCAGTGGCAGAGGTGTGCAGCTGCACTTGCTAAGTGATTAGGACTCTCGGCACGGGACAGCAGGACCTCAAGCGAGGCTGCGCCAACCCAGGCCGCAGTCCCCGACCCCGGGGGCCCAGGCGCGCCTTTCCTGCACCTGTCCTGGCGCCACCTGTCCAGAACCTGGGTCTGCGCGGACTCTTGCCCGCCGGCCCTCACCTCCTCGCTGTGCATGGAAATGCGCAGGCGGCCGCATTTCAGCAGGTTCCCGGTCTGCAGGTGCAGGGTACGGGTCCGCACCAGGAGCGCCCTGGCCGCCGGGCTGTCGGTGCCCATGAAAGCGGCCGCCCGATTGGCCGGGAGGTGACGGCGCGGGCAGGAAGGTTCCCTTGCAGGATGCAGTGCCCGAGGCCGCAGGGGCGAGCTAGAGGCTTCCGACGCTGCGCCGCGGGAGCCGGCTGTGCGCTCTAGCCCAAGGACGCCTGACGGCAGCGGATCGCGGCCGGGAGGGAGGCGTTGAGGCAGCGGATGTAGGTCCGGCTGCTGAGTCTTTGGCTTATGCCTCTGCAGCAGAGTTGACTCCAAACTGAGGAAGCTGTTTACTAGAAGACAAGGACTAAGCAGAAATCCCGGCGGAGAAAAATGCTTCCTATCGGTTGCTGCTGTAGCTGTGGGCAGGGATGGGGCGAGAATCCAAGGCAGGGCTCTGGCCCTCAAATGATTGGCCCCGGCCATGGGCGGCGGCGGGCGCGCGCTGGAGCCAAGATTGTGGGCGACGTGGTTGGCAGCGCAGCGCGCGCCAGTGCTCCCCCTACGGGTGACAGGACTGTGCCCAGACTCAGCCTGAGCCCCTGGTGGGCTACTGGCAGTGGAGGCCCAGCTCCTCCTCTAAGGGCTACTGTGCTGCTGGGTTCCTCACAAGCCCCTTTAAAAGGATCGCTAAAGGGTCTACCAAGGCTTTGAAATACCAGCTGGTTTGTGTTCTGGGGGGCAGGTTTTAATGCACAAGTGCCCTTTCTCTGCTTTGCCATCCCCAAGAACCTTTCCCCAAACTGCTAGTTTTTCTAAATTAATTAAACGTCTATTAATTTACTTTAGTCAAAGACTAAGACTTCATCACAGCCCCCTCTCAGGGGCTTAGCCAGCAGCTAACACAGCCCTTTACAGGCTCCTGGAACATCCAGGCCTGTGAATTTGCTCAAAGTTGGAGTTTGGCATAGAGTCACAGCTAGAACTGCAGTCCCCTTGTGCATTTCCTTTGCCCTGCCAGGCTTTGTAATCCCTACTTGTTTCTGGCAAATTGACACATTGAGAATTTTGGGTGGGGGGAATCTACAGTCTCTGTCTTCTGCTGGCACTTTACTATTTTTGTGTTGAAGTTTTTCTTCCAGGAAGATAAATTTTAGTAAGCAGGGCTATTTGTTGGTCTTTTGCCACCATCTTTTCCCTGGAAACTGCGTGATGTTTGTGAGTGAGCAAGTGAGAGTGCAGCCCATGGATGCTCTGTGCCTGACCTGACAAGGGTCCCTGAAGGGGTTAGCCAGACCAGCAGGTTACTTATCTAGCCAGTGTTTGTTAAGCTTTTGCCCAGAATGCGGTAAATACTACAGCTCTTGCCAACAAGAAGAACCAACAGTTGGGGGGGGTGCTCATTGACAGGCAATCAGGCAGCCATTCTACAGTGATGCTTCCTCAGATGGCTTCAGAGTGTTCCAGAAGCAGTGCTGATGGTATCTAACCCAGGGGGTGCTCAGGGAGGATTCTGCAGGGAATACTTATGCAGCTGGAAACCAAAGAATATGCTATGGGACAGGTGTAAGGCAAGAAGCCCCAGATTAGAGAGCTCATCACACCTAGTTTAGTGCCTGGAGCAAGAGCTGGAAGAGGAGCATGTGATGCTGGAGAGGAAAGCAGAGCCGGGTCATGTGTGTCTCAGTGAAGACTCTGAACATTCTCATGAGAGCAGCAGGGCCTGAGACCTTGCTCCTATCTCTTGCATGCAATCTAAGCCTGTGTGAGAGACAAAACTGAATCCAAGGTGAATCCACAAAGTCACAAAGTTTGTCTAAGAGCTCTGGGAGCAAGACCTCTAGGCCAAAGATAATAGCTAGCCTTGGCACTTCACAGTGAACGCCAAAACAGCTTTTGGCCTTCAGAATAATTCGGTTTCAGAAACTGGAGCTAGGGAAGCTTCTGGGCATCTTTCTGCTCTGTGCTTTATTCCCTGCCATAGGTCTGGACCTGACCTAACTTAGATGGCATTGCTGGGGACTAATGTTTCACCAGCCAAGCTGCAGAGAATGGTTCAGGCCTTGAAAGCTAATGCCATATCTTGTTTAGCTTTTAGTTTTTCTAAATAGGACTCTCTGCTTCTAAGTTATTATTATGAAAGTAATAAAAATTATTTAAAAGTTAAACAGCCCAAAAGTTATATACAATAGAAAAAATTTTCTGCCTCCTCTCATAATCTCACTTTCCCTCCCCCAAAACAATATCTTTCCAGATTTTAAAAGAGATGTATGTGTACACATTTCCTGTTGTACTGTCATTCACCCAAGTAAAACCAGGCCCTGAGGACTCTCAAAATGCCCCCCAGTTTTTTCTGGAAGTCCCAAAAATGGTGCTTTATGTGTCCACATGCCTGCATGTTGTCTGTAGCTCCACGTGGTAACTTCTCTAATACTTTCCTCTGTAAGAGCCTTTGATATATTATTATGAGGAAGTAGCTCAAAGATGGCGGCTGGCTGAGAGCCAAGAGGTGGCGCTTACTTGTTTGTCAGACAACTTACCATGACCTGACCTTTATAGTGATTGGCTAAGAATTTTTCCGTGCTCGTGGGAACTGCGTGCTGTAGCATTAAGTTGAGCTTGTGATGAGACACGTGTATGCTTATTAAGAGAACTAATGTACCTGTGAGGGAAAAAAAGGGTATTTAACCAGACTGTGAAGGGAAGAAAGAAAAAATAAAGAAGAAAAAAGAACAATAAAAGAACTACTCATTCCCAGTCTGCCTCCGATTTCTTTCCCGCGGTATCATTGCTGCAGGCGGCAACACTCCTCCCATCTTGTTCCCACTCCTGTGTGTCTGAGGTTCACAGAGCTTGGAGGAGTTCATGGAGGTCATACACTAACACCATGCCACAGGTGCTGTCATCTCAACTCCAGGCTTTGGTAGGCAGAGTGAGAAGCTGGGTTTCAGGCAGAAGTGGGGAGAGGGCCTTCTCTACATTGTGTGTCAGTATCCTTTGTCATCTGGGTCCCTCAGCCTGCTCTACTTAGATCCTGAGTCTCAGAGTGTGTCTGCTGAATTGTCCCTTCAGCTTCTGATGGACAATCTCATCTGAAAAGCCCAATAGGCTTATTTTGAAAGCTTTCAGATTATAACAGAAACCAGAAAAATTGGTGCTCCTCCCATTCCTATTGTGTGCTTTAAGCCTTCTGATTACAGTAAGGAGGTTTGAGAGTCACAGCTTTGGCAACATGATTATGAAAGCAAGGGGCAGCAGAGTTTCTAAGCTGAGATGGCAATTTGAGAAGAGGAAAGACTCAACTCACCTTCTGCATACAGTCTCTTAGAGGAGCCAACCAGGTGCACTGGGGTCTTCATGTGGCTATGAAGAGGAAGGACAGCCAAGCTGGCTCTGTGGTGTGTGTGTGTGTGTGTGTGTGTGTGTGTGTGTGTGTATACACTGATTTTCTGAAACTCACCTCTGCTACTTGCTGTATAAAAACTCATTCTGGGGGCTGGGATTGTGGCTCAGCGGTAGGGCGCTCGCCTAGCACGTGCGCGGCCCGGGTTCAATCCTCAGCACCATGTAAAAATAAACATATTGTGTACAACTAAAGCAAATAAATAAATATTTAAAAAAAAAACTCATTCTGTGTCTCTGATAGGGGTTTCCAAGCTGAGAGCACTTAGGAAGGGTTTTAGGTATGGCAGGGGGACGCTGACCTTTGGTTCTGGTCTTGATGGTAGCAGTATCTGCTGAAGTCCGGCTTCAGCAAAGAGGGGGAGGGTTTCTCGATGGTGGTGGTGAAAAAAGTCAGCGAGTGGCAGAAGAAATCAGCACACAGGCACACGAGTCAGGCTGCTGAATTCTCTACTTTACTTTTTTTTTTTTGCATGTAATATAGCATCTTTTTTGGCAGCATACATTAACTTTTTTGTTTACATCACAGTCATAAGACCCAGGGAAGCAGCAACATCTGTTGATTACATTCCAGACTTTTTGATCTTTTACTCAAAATGTTTCAAGGTCCTGTGCACTCATTATTTGAATGCCCTGCATTACTGTTACTCTTCATCTGTAACTAGTCTGGGTACAAATCACTTCTCATGGATTCTCTGAAGCCATTCCTCCGCACACCTGTTCGAATGCCTGATAGAAGTTAATTTTTTCTGCCTGGATTTCAAAGCACTATTGTTTTTCTATAATAGTCTTATTTAGAACCTAGGGGCAGAGAAGGGAGACATAGCCAAATGTTAGCTCTGAAAGACTTCTACCCTAAGTAACTTGTGCATATATATCTTAAACTACTTCAAAAGTAAAAGGAATCCTTATCAATCACAAAAAGACCTTTAAAGCCTTTTCTTGGTGCACTTGATTATAATGAGAAGAGGTGAAACAGTGGGTGAAGGAGCCCCAATTAGGGAGATGGCTATTGCTGGAAGCCATAAGTTCCACCTGATAATAAGTATGTATGTGACGCACCTGTAAATGCACGTGAGGCACCCGCAAAGCTAAAGGGATATAACCGGGTGAAAGCGGTCGGAGTTAGGAGAACGGAGAAATTCATTCAGTCAGTCGTGCAGTCGCTCGGTCGGTCAGAAGAAGAGTTCGGGTTGGAGAAAAGAATCAGAGCGGCCAGAACGTAGGCAGAGCGGTTACAGAAGAGAAACCAGATAGAAGAAGTAATGACTGGTCAGAGTTAGGCCGAGGCTCCCGAGGAAGAAAGAAGAAAGAAGAAAGAAGCTCTAAAAGCTAAGTTCTAAAAGCTAAGCTCTATCTATCTTTCTTTCTCTCTAAGCTAAAGAAGACAAGAAGAAAAGCTCTCTCTAATCTTTCTCTCTAAAAATCTTTCTTTCCCTCTCTAAGCTCTCTCTAAGAAAGTAGAAGTAAAAGTAGTAATAGCTTTACTCTGCCTCCGAGTTTTTCTCCCGCGGCGGTCTGTGGCTGGCCATGACAGGCAGCTTACAAGCGGGCATTTACAAAAGCTGTTTCCTAACTAGAAACTTGCTATATTAGTACAACATTAGAAAAATGTTTTTATGCTTCTAACTCAGATTCCATAAGGTAATAATTTCCAAAACCAGTCTCATTCTTAATAATTAATGTAGTGACACCTAGCGGCCACATATGAGAGCAGAAAACAGAACAGTAAGAATATACAAAGACAGGAGACAGCGAGAACATACACAGACAGGATTAACTCTCTCAGCACCGTGTTTGTATAACATCTATCCTTATAAGGGAGGTGCTTTTGCTCCCGTTCCCCTTATCTTTTACAACGAGGATGCTTTTGCTCTACTCCGTCACAAGGAAGATGCCACAAGTATCAATGTGCTAGGAGACATCCTAGGCAAGTACTCCACATAAGCTGTAACTAGGAGTTTTTTGTTGTTGTTGTTGTTGTTGTAATTTTTGCTTATACTAGGTACAAATTCTTTATCATAAAACTGAGAAATTGCCATGTCTTCTGGGTGAAAAGCAAGCCAGGTATCACAGGTATGATGGGCTAGAAAAAAAATGTGTTGGAAAGAATATGGGAGCTAGGGGTGACAGATGTGAGTGAATCTCAATTCTGCCTTTTACCAGATATATGATCTTAAATCTCTTTGATCCCCAGTGTAATCCTTTTATTAGAGTTAGGATACTGATGTCTAGAACAAATTGACATGTATCTCATTTTATCTAAGTGAAAATGCCTGACATGTCTGCCCTCATTCTTGAGAAAGTAGGTCTATGATGTACAAACATACCACTTTGATAACCAATTAAAGACTTATTTTTTATTTAAAACCAATTTGTAGATCTTAATGTTCTCTGGTAATTTCAGATTTCTTCATCTCAGCTCTGAATGGTTGGTGAAAGCGTTTACCAGTTGGGATAGGTCCAAGCTCCTGTCCTTAGGTGTCATAGGCATCCTCATTGAATGAACCTGACCCATCAGCCCTTGGCCTCTACACCAAGATATGAAGCTGCTTGGCCAGATAACACCCAGCCAACCACTCAGCTCTTCCTTTCAACCATTGTAATTATGCCATTGCTTTATTTCTTTAGAATGGTACCTTAGATAGCCACCTCTTGAAGCTTTCATCAAAACATTGAAAGTTGATTTCACTCGACATGGAAATTACACACCTGTAATCCCAGCAATTTGGGAGCCTAACGCAGGATGACCACAAGTTGAAGATTAGATGTGGTAATAGACCAAGGCCCTCAGCAACTAAGATCAACTTAATAAGACCCTGTTTCAAAATTAATAAATGAAATTTTTTTTAAAAAGTTTGGGGGGGCTGGGGTTGTGGCTCAGTGGTAGAATGCTTGCCTAGCACATGCGCAGCCTGGGTTTGATCCTCAGCACCACGTAAAAATAAAAATTAAAAAGAAACACATTGAGCTGGGCGTGGTGGCGCACGCCTGTAATCCCAGCACTTGGGAGGCTGAGGCAGGAGGATCGCAAGTTCAAAGCCAGCCTCAGCAATGGCTGAAGCACTTAGCAACTCAGTGAGACCCTGTCTCTAAATAAAAATACAAAAATGGGCTGGGGATGTGGCCCGGTGGTCGAGTGCCCCTGAGTTCAATCCCCAGTACCAAAAAAAAAAAAAAAAAAAAAAAAAAAAAAAAAAAGAAAGAAAAAGAAAAAGAAAAGAAAAGAAACACATTGTGTACAACTAAGGCAAATAAATAAATATTAAAAAAAAAAGTTGGGGTTAGCTGGGGTTTTAATTCAGTGGTAAAATCCCCAGAACAAAAAAGAAAGAAAAAAAAGGTTGATTTAAAAAGGGTTGGTTCTGAGAAACTCCTTGTTAATTATAAATATTTTTAATACCAATATTGAAACTTTCCCTTCAACTAATGATACTATATTGATGTTTCTTAAATATTTTAGGCATCAACTACATACTCACAATGACATTAGATAACCTTATAGCTATTAACAGTATCTGAATATGAATATTTTCCCATTTTCTTCTCCAGATCCTCTGGTAACTACCAGATAGTCAATGAGGCATAATCTCAGCAAGTACTGGTCAGGATCCAGCTGGTGAAGGGGCAATCCTTTTAAGTACAACCAAAAACAAAAACAAAAAATGTCGGAAAACAAATGGCCCCAGCAGAGCAGCTGGTGAGGAGGTAGCTGTGGATCTGAGGTCTTAGCGTATTGGTTAGAAGCTGAAAGGGAGTCCCAACCCATCCATGTGGTGGCCTCTTGCTCATTTTAGATCTGCTTATCTGAGTGCAGGGAGCCAGATATATATTCAAAGCATCCTTCTTGCCCAACTCTGAGACTGTAGATTATGAAACAAACTATTACTTTCTATAGCATTGCCTGAATCTGGGAGAGATGAAACTTTTGCTGTGGAAGAGGCATGGTAAGATGAGACAGGGCTGAGATCCTGGGGTGGAGTGGATTTAGGTGTGAGCAACGGGTAGGGTGAACATCACCCTGCCTTCTGTGCTATCAGCCAGCTCCAGTTGGCCTGAGTTTCTTAGCATTCTGAGAACCACTGGGTTGTAAAAAGATTTATGCAGAAATCCAGCTCAATGGATTAGGCAGTTTTAAAAAATTATGTCAAGCTCTTGGTTAGAATGTCATTATTGTAGCCAATATAAAATAATAATCAATGTATTCATCACCATTGGCTGCAGAAAACAAGGCTACATTAATGAGTGGGTTCAGCTCTCTGAGGTGATATGATTGGCATTTCAATTAAATAGCTACATGGCCTATACCCAAATCCTCCCTGGGCCTCTGTTAACCAAGTGGGCGCTGGTTCTGTCCTGCCAGGAGCTCCTGAAGCCCTAACTAGACTAGACAGGGATCAGCTCCAAGCTCTGTCCCCCAGCAGATCCTGTGTCCTCTAGGATCCTCAAGCCCATCAGTGGATCTATGGCCCCAAAACTCCCATGCATTCATAATCTGCACCCCTCACTGCCCCTGGGTTTTGGGCTATACAATGCCCAAAGCCAAATAGTTCAGGACCACTCATTCATCGCCTTCCCCATGACATCTCTTATTAGCAGTCTCACTTTCAGAGTCTTAGGGCTGGGGTTGTGGCTCAGTGGTAGAATGCTTACCTAGCATGCATGAGGCACTTGGTTTGATCCTCAGCACCACATAAAAATAAAAAATAAAGATATTATGTTCACCTACAACTAAAAAATATATATTTAAAACAACACCAACAACAAAAATAACTATGAGCCTTGAAGCCCCTGGGCAACAGAGAGTTTCAGGATTGTCAAAGGATTAGGGTGCTTTGCTGAGTGAGCAATAAAATCAGGGGGAAAATAAGTACAGTAGTCAGTTTCATTCAGCCTTTAACATAAGCATAGGAGAGATCTAGAGTTGCAAAATGTTCCATTAAGAATTTTTGTTGAACATGATTGTTTTCATTTACCTTATCAGAGTGTGGATTCTACCTTTCTGAACTCCTACGAGATATGATGGGCTACAAAATTCAAAATTTCCCTCTAAAAATTAGCCTCAGTGGCGTTTCAATTAAATGCGCCTCAGTGGCTCATGCCTGCAATCCCAGCAGCTCAGGAGGCTGAGGCAGCGGCCTCAAAGCCAGCCTCAGATAAAGAGTGAGGTGCTAAGCAACTCAGTGAGACCCTGTCTCTAAATAAAATACAAAGTAGGGCTGGAAATGTGGCTCAGGTGGTCGAGTGCCTCTGAGTTCAATGCCTGATACCAAAAAAAAATAAAATAAAAATTAGCTTCAAATTAAACACAACCACCATCCCACTGCCACCAAGAGTGAGCCCCCAGCAACCCCACTGGAACCTTTTCTCAGGGAGGGAAACTAACTCATCTTCATCTGTTTCAAGGTTGGTACTAATTTTGGTTATTGACCTCTTTGGCTTCTAATTTTGGAAGGAAGAGTCATGTATCACATATGACATATGACATTTCAGTCAATGACGAACTTTATATATGACGGTGGTCCCATAATATTATAACTGGAGCTGAGAAAATCACACCACCTAGTGACATCATAGTCATCATAACATTGTGGCACAATTTATTACTCATTTTTTTTTTTTTTTTTTTTTGGTACCAGGGATTGAACTTAGGGGCACTGAGCCACATCCCCTGTTAGCCGCCGGAAAGGGATTGCAGCCTGGAACGGCAGCGCCGCGGGAAGGAGTCCGGAGACAGGATGGAGACGAAAAAATTCTTTAATCTTTCTGTCTCTGTCTCTTGTAATTTCTAACACTACATACACACTCTCACAAGAAACCAAGCCACGTACTCTTACAAGAAACTACAATGTATCTATACAATAGCGATAACCCTGTCCTTTCACTCTCACAAGAAACCAAGCCACGTACTCTTACAAGAAACTACAATGTATCTATACAATAGCGATAACCCTGTCCTTTCACTCTCACAAGAAACCAAGCCACGTACTCTTACAAGAAACTACAATGTATCTATACAATAGCGATAACCCTGTCCTTTCTCTCTCTGGTCTCATCCCATGCGCCCGAGCAGGAATGGTGCTTGCTCGATCTGCTGAGTCACTCCTCAAATCTCTCGAGATCCTGGGCCAAGTCCCGTGAGACTACGGAAGGCGACAATGCCCAAAAATGTCTATGGCCCATAGTCAACCGCAATCTTAGCTATCTCCCCAAACAGGGCTCCTGCATTTCCCCCTTTTGTTTTAAAAGAGGGGATGCTCTAGGACGTCTATGTGCAACCAACATTCTTACCCGTCATCGGATAATCAAGGCTGTGCCCTTGACTCCTGTCTTAGGTTGATATGTCGGCCACATGAGACTGTCCCGTGCGACTGTGCCTGTCTTAGGTTGTCCCCCTCTGGGGATCTTACCCGTCATTGGCTAACCAGCCATCCAATGGAGCCCTTTAGGATCAACTGTGTAAGATGACTAACAGCCGTCCAATTGGGAGGAGATGCTGCGGCTTTAAGGCGACAAGCCTTTTGGTGACAAGTCAAATTGCATAGCATATCAAATTCTTTAAACAAATCAGCTGCCCTAAGTTCTATCAAGTAACACAGTGAGTTCTCTAAACAAATACCCGCAAGGTACTGTCCCATGAAGTCCCAAACAATGAAAGATCAAAATGTCCACTTGTTATAACACGTAGATCTAGGAGGCCCCATGCATGCAGAGCAGAGGCCACACTGCTGGTGAGGTTGTTTGACATTTGAGCAGCAGGGATGCTTGCAGCGACCGCGATCCCTGCAGCTGTAGAAGCAGCCGTCTTTTTTATGTCTAGACGATGCCACCGGCAAATCTTCAGGGCCCGCTATCTAGAGACTGAAGCATCAATTATTAAAGGAAAGGCAGTGCTATTCCAGCACTGAGTCAAGAGGTGAGTTGTCAAACTAAAAAATAGAATTATTAGATTGGAAAAATAAGTTGATTTCTGCTCACACACATTGCAGCCTGAGCTCCCACAAACATAAGCTGGCAAAATATCATATTTAGAACAAAACAAAGAAAGACTGAGGGTAATTACTGCATTAAAGATAGATTAAAGAAAAACTAAAAGCACTTTGGAGAAATAATTTGTTAGCTGGAACTCTCGAGTTTCTGCATACACAGCAGTCCTTTACCTGTTGAAATAATTGAAATTAATCATTTATTAAACAAATGAAGTTAATAACAAATAAGCAACCTCAGGTCAAAACACCAAAATATCAGGTTATACAGCACTAGTCATATTTTTTGCTAAAGAGAAGTCCCTGGGACACCTATAAAACAAAATTGAAGGTACCTTCACTTATTAAATTATTTACCATTTTGAATACTCTTAAACTTAAATGAATTAGAGTTATTTGGATCCATATATATATATATATATATTCACAAGCGCTTTGTTATTTTTGATGTCACACTGGACAGATGCACATACAAACATATATTTGTGACGTCACATTAACATGAAATTTAGACAAATACACAGACATAAACACATATATAAAAAGTAAAAAAAATATATATATATAATTGTGTGCACACTAAAGAGAGATCTCTTCGTCCCAGCCGGGAGGAATGACACTTAAGTTGTGACATATTTTGAAGGACTCTTTTAAGGGAATCATTCCATATCTTCATCATGGTCCTCTTGATTTTGTACCTTTTTTATTAATCTTGATTCCTCAACAACTTCATCTTGATCCTTTTTTGATGTGGTACCTGCTTTATTAATCTAGATGGTATCCATATTGGAGAGGATTCATGCTTTGGAAAGACACAAACAGATCCTCTCCCCCAAATTAATACTGGATCCAGACCCTTCCATGTACCTGAAAGAACATCCTTCCAGTAAACCAAAGGTTTATGTTGTTGATGTGGGTTCCAATGTCTGTCTCCAGCAGAATAACCATCAGAGTCTAAAGTTAAAAAATTTAAAGTAAACAGGGCAACTGCCAATCTGTCCTTAGGATTTTTCCAGTTTCCTTCTTTCTGTTTTAACAACATAACTTTTAGTGTGCGGTTTGCTCTTTCAATAATGCCTTGACCCTGAGGATTGTATGGGATGCCTGTTTTATGGGATATGTTGAATTTTGCGCAAAACTGTTTGAAAGATGAGGACGTATAAGCGGGACCATTATCTGTTTTAAGCATTTTGGGGATGCCCAATGCAGCAAAAGCTTGTAAACAATGAGATGTGACATCTTTAACTTTTTCTCCGGAATGTAAGGAAGCAAAAATCATGCCTGAGCATGTATCTATGGTTACATGAATAAATTGCAACTTTCCAAAGCTTGGCTCATGAGTAACATCCATCTGCCACAAATGATTGGGCATTAATCCTCTAGGGTTAACACCAAAATGAGGATTGGGCAAATGTGTCATACAAGATTTACAATCTTTTACAATTGTTCTGGCTTGCTCCTTTGTGATTTTAAATCTACGTTGCAAGGTGGTGCTGTTGACGTGAAACTGGGAATGAAATAAAGTAGCTTGTTGTAGTGCTGAAAGTATAAATATTGTTTTTGTAAGTTCATCTGCCTTTTGATTACCTTCATGGAGGGGGCCAGGCAAATTAGTATGTGCTCTAATATGGCCTACGAATAGAGGTTCTTTTCTTGCCCACAAAAGTTTTTGTATCTGATAAAACAATTTAAAGGCTGGAGTATGAGGTGCTATTGGTCCTGCTAACTCTAATTTTGGGACGGCTTGTACAAATATAGTGGCTATCTGAAAAAATGTTTATGGGCTGGTCTCTAAAATTTTCCAGAGCTCTTACCACAGCTTCCAATTCCACTAGTTGAGCTGATTTGTGTGCAGTTATGTAAGTCATATTTTCTTTTGTAGTGACTACTGCAGCAGTACCATTTGAGGACCCATCTGTAAATACATTAAATGCCTTAGGAATAGGTTGATTTTTTATTACCTGTGGAAATATAATAGGATGATTAATACAAAAAGATAATATAGGAGACTTAGGAAGGTGATTATCAAAATTTGCAGAGGTAGAGCATCTAGCTATAGCCCAGTCATTATCGTTGAAGCATAAATATTCAATCTGTGACGATGAATAGGGAGTAATAATAGTAGCAGGGTGAATGCCAAATATTTTAGTAGAAGTTTTAAGTCCTTGAAGAATAAGTTTAGCCACCATGGAGGTATATGACTCAATTATGCTTTTAGGAGAGACAGGCAAATGTATCCATAATAAAGGCCCTTGTTGCCAAAATACTCCTGTCGGTGTATATTGTGAAGAAATAATAATCAATATCAGCGGTTGAGTTAAATCAAATCTGTCACAATGAGCTCCTTCTATGGCTTTTTCTACTACCTTTAAGCTTTCCTAGCATCAGGAGTCAATGTTCTCGGTGAGGATGGATCAGGGGCCCCTCGAAGGATATCAAATAAAGGTTTTAATTGGCCAGTAGTGAGGTTTAGTGTAGGGCGAAGCCAATTAATGTCTCCCAGTAGTTTTTGGAAATCATTGAGGGTGGTTAAATGTTCTTTATTTATTAAAATTTTTTGGGGTCTAACAAAAGTATCCATGATTTTAAATCCTAAATATAATATGGGAGATCTGGTTTGAACTTTTTCTTCTGCTATATATAATCCGTATTTTTTAAAATTTTCTACCATGTCACTGAATATATTAAATAAGATTTTTTGATTAGGGTGGGCCAGTAAAATATCATCCATGTAATGTAGACACATGAGGTTTGGATATTTATTTTTAATGGGTTGGATAGCCTTGTCCACATATATTTGGCATATGGTGGGGCTATTAGCCATTCCCTGCGGCAAAACCTTCCATTGATATCTCTGATCAGGGCCATTATTGTTAATAGAAGGAACTGAAAAAGCAAACCTGGGGGCATCCAGAGGATGTAGGGGAATAGAAAAGAAGCAATCCTTTATATCAAGACTAATAACATGGAAATTTTTTGGAATAGCTATAGGATTCGGAAGTCCAGGTTGAGTAGGGCCCATGACTTGCATGGTTTTATTAATTTGTCTAAGATCATGTAATAATCGCCATTTTCCTGATTTTTTCTTGATCACAAATATGGGGGAATTCCAGGGAGAGGTGGAATGTTCTATATGTCCTGCTTTTAATTGTTCCTTAACTAGTAGGTGGGCCGCTTGTAATTTCTCTTTAGATAGGGGCCACTGAGGGACCCACACTGGCTTATCAGAAAGCCATGGTATTTTCAAAATTATTTTCTCAGTGGCCCCAAAGAAAAATGTCTTTTTCCTATATGATAATGATTTCTTTTAGGGTTAAGCTTACCCTGTACTTTTTGATGATTTCTTTTAGGGTTAAGATTACCCTGTATGTTTTTACATTTAACACCTGCAGGTTTGGTTGCAAGGTGTACTCCCATTTGTTGTAAAATATCTCTTCCCCATAAAGTAACCGGTAGATTAGGTAAAACATAAGGCTGAAATGTGCCTTTATGTCCTTCATCATCCTCCCATTTTAAAATTACCGCACTTTTTTCTGGGAGGTTATTATATCCCAAGCCTCTTAAACTGGTTGAAGCTTTTTGTAGAGGCCAGTGTTTGGGCCATTGACGTAAATTAATGATGGAAGAATCAGCTCCAGTATCTATAAGACCCTCCATTTCTATTCCTTGGATTCTTATTTTACACATAGGCCTCCTTGTACAGTCCCGAACCCAGCAAACCATGGGTTTCGAATCAGTGGAACAAAATCCTCTATTGTTCCTATTTAGAGGCATATTCATTTTAAATGAATTATGTAAATTTGGAAGGAGGAGCAGCTGAGCAATTCTATCTCCCTGATTAATAGAACTTATACTTTGGGGTGAGCTAAGCATTATTTTTATTTCCCCTTTATAGTCTGAGTTTATTACGCCTGGGGTCACTTGCAAACCTAATAAGCTTTCAGGACTTTGCCCAATAATAAGTCCTACAGTCCCTGAGGGAAGAGGTCCCCTGACTCCTGTGGGAATCAGTTGAACCCCCATTTCAGGTGTTAACACTATTCGGGCGGTGGAACAGAGGTCTAATCCTGCATTTCCTCCTGTTCCTCTGGCGAGGGAGTGGATGGGTAATAGGGATTGTGTCGGGGAAGCATCTGAGTGGATGCTTGAGGATACTCCTCCTCCAATGCCTCGTACATTTGTGGGCCCCGGGGCATTGGGCCCCGTGCCCTGTTTTTTGAATTCCTGAACAAAGGATTTCCATGGATGTCAAATTTTGAATAGCATTTATTGGCCCAATGATTTCCTTTCTTACACCTGGGGCAGCAACCTGGAGTACGGTATGAATTTGGTCTTATTTCTCTTTGGGGATTTTGCCTAGAATAGCCTGATTGATTATGATAATTTTGCCTAGAATATCCTGATTGATTATAATGTCTATGTTGAGCCCTTGTAAAATTTTGAGGGGCAGCATCTCTCACAGCTGCTGCAATCACATTCCCTGTGACAAAGGCATCATTTACATCTTTACATAGTTGTATATATATGGAAAGATCCTTTTTATTTTTCCATGGCCTGATGACTTCCTGGCAATATTTATTAGCATTTTCGTACGCTAATTGAATAACTAATGGCATAACTTGATCAATGTCTCCAAAAACTCTACCTGCAGTTCTCAAAAGTCTATCAGCAAATTCAGCATATGGTTCATTAGGTCCTTGAATTACTTTGGACAAGCTACCTTGTAGATCCCCAGGTCCTTGTACAGTTTTCCATGCCTTTAAGGCAGCTGCATTTATCTGAGCATATACTCCTGGGGTATAATGTTTTTGATCCTGTATGTCTGCGAATTGCCCTTCTCCTGTGAGCATTTCTATATTATGGTCTCCAAACCCTGCATCTGCATTTCTTTTAGCTGTTTCTATACAAAGTTCCTGAAATTGCGATCGCCAAACCAAGTATTGTCCCCCACTTAATGTTGCTTTACATAGACGCTTCCAGTCTGCGGGGGTTAAGCTAAAGGTGTTAAGGGACTCCAGTATACTCAACGTGAAAGGAGCTTGGGGTCCATAAGTCATTACTGCCTCTTTGAGATTTTTTATTGTTTTGAAATCTATTGGCTGGTGGCCCCTCTGTCCATTTTCATATTCAAATACTGGCAGTTCCCAATGTATCTGTGAGTTACCCTCGAGAGCGCATAAGCGCTCAGAAAGACTTTTTATTTCTATTTCTAGGATATGCAAACGTCTAGTGATACCCTTCATATTTTCTGTAATTGATTTCACCCATGGGGGAGTAGAGGACACAAGTTCCTCCACTTGATGATCCCTTATCTTGGTCTTCCTTAATTTCCTTTTATTCATTTTCTCAAAATCACCTTTAGTTAATTCCTCCTCACTACTACTACTCTCATTGGTCCTAACTGACTCAGTAACATCCTGAGTCCCAGGTTCAATTGAGACCATGTATCCTTGAAATATCTCTAATAAATCTTGAATAGCTTTAGCAGCTCGGATCTTTGTAATTTTGGGGACACTTCTAATACTCTCCTTACTGGTCTTAGTTGACTCAGCGGAATCTACGCTTTTATGATTGCCTTCACTGTTTTCTAAATCCTCCTCACTAACGACAGACTCATCCATATCAAAGAATTCATCAAGAGCCTCATACACTTGGGTCTTAGTTATTTTCGAACCCATTTTAACCGCTCTGACTAGAGACTCCTGCGAGGTTTCTCAGTTCTTACCTGCCGTGCTGAATTCCCCGTACGGGCCACCAACTGTTAGCCGCCGGAAAGGGATTGCAGCCTGGAACGGCAGCGCCGCGGGAAGGAGTCCGGAGACAGGATGGAGACGAAAAAATTCTTTAATCTTTCTGTCTCTGTCTCTTGTAATTTCTAACACTACATACACACTCTCTCACAAGAAACCAAGCCACGTACTCTTACAAGAAACTACAATGTATCTATACAATAGCGATAACCCTGTCCTTTCACTCTCACAAGAAACCAAGCCACGTACTCTTACAAGAAACTACAATGTATCTATACAATAGCGATAACCCTGTCCTTTCTCTCTCTGGTCTCATCCCATGCGCCCGAGCAGGAATGGTGCTTGCTCGATCTGCTGAGTCACTCCTCAAATCTCTCGAGATCCTGGGCCAAGTCCCGTGAGACTACGGAAGGCGACAATGCCCAAAAATGTCTATGGCCCATAGTCAACCGCAATCTTAGCTATCTCCCCAAACAGGGCTCCTGCAATCCCCAGCCCTACTTTGTATTTAATTAAGCTACACAGTCTCACTGAGTTGCTTAGCACCTTGTCATTGCTGAGATTGGCTTTGAACTTGCAATCCTCCTAACTCAGCCTCCTGAGCCGCTGGGATTATAGGCATGCACCACCTCACCCAGCCTCATGTATTTGTGATGATATTGGCATTAACAATCCCGATGCACTGACTGTCATATAAAAGTGTAGCACTCTGGGCGCGGTGGCACACGCCTGTAATCCCAGCACTTGGGAGGCTGAGGCAGGAGGATCCCGAGTTCAAAGCCAGCCTCAGCAATGGCAAGGCACTTAGCAACTCAGTGAGACCTTGTCTCTAATAAAATCCAAAAAACAGCTGGGGATGTGGCTCAGTGGTCAAGTGCCCCTGAGTTCAATTCCTGATACCAAAAAATAAAATAAAATAAAGTATAGCACATACGATTATGTACAGTACATAATACTTAATAGTGATAATCAATGACTGTATCACTCATTTATATATTTAGTATACAATACTTCTTATTGTTATTTTATTTTTTTGTGGTGCTGGGGATCAGACCCAGGGCTTCTATCTCTGAGATACCTCCCCAGCCCCTTTATTGTGATTTTAGAGTATACTCTTTATACTTTTAAAAAGACTCTACTGTAAAACAGTATGTTCTGTTATACCAGCAGCAGCCTCATACATCTCGCATTTACTGAGTCTTGTGATTGCATCGTTCTCTCTTATGCTTGATATAATCTAGTGTTGCTTTATTCACCATGACCCCTAGACACACAAAATTCCCTTGCCAATATTACCAGTAAAAGGCCAAATCAAGTGAGTGACATGGAAATAAAATTAAAAATTAGTAAGTACTATGAAGGTGGGAAATCAGTCATGGTTATTGTGTGCTAGCCAGTTATGTCCTGTTCCATCAGAGTTATCATCTTGAAGAACAAAAACAAAGTGACAAATGCTTAATGGCAGGTATTGAGACTGCAATGTAGTTTGTCTGGAATGTCCTTCAAAAGCTCATGCATTGAAGGTTTGGCCCCCAGTGAAGCAGTACTCAGAGGTGGGACTTTAGGGAAATGATTGGATCCTGAGGTCCATTGATTCCATTGATGGAATCATAGCTTAATGGACTATTAGGAAGTGAAAATATAAGGAGGTGGGGCCTAGTTGAAGGAAGTAGGTCACTGACAGCCAGCTTCTTCTTTTGCCTCTCTCTGCTTCCTGTTGCCATGAAGTAAGCAGCTTTGCTCTGCCTCACACTTCTGTAATGATGTTTAGCCATACCACAGGCTTAGAAACAATGGATCTAGTTGACCATGGACTGAAATCCCTGAAATCATGAGCCATAATAAGTATTTCCTCCTTTAAGTTGTCTTTCTCAGGTATTTTGTCACAGTGACAGAAAGCTGATGAGCAGAGAGACTAGCAAAACTTCAAAAAGGGCCTATCTCACTTCTCAGAACTGGATTAAAGACCAGACACAGAAACGTATCCCTTTAATCATCACAATGATCATGACCAGAACAAAATGTTTATTTGTAATGTTGAAAGAAAAGGCTGGATCTAACTATGCAATTGAATTTACTGTTATCTCTGGGTGGCTTAAAGGACTTCTGAAAAGCATTATTCATTACATAATGTGAAAGTAAATGATGAATCTTAAAATGCTGATGTGGAGGCAGCTGAAGAATTTTTGGAAACTCTAGATAAGCTGATCATAGAGAATTACATATCAGAGTAAATCTTCAAGGTCTAGTGGGAAATTTACATTTTGTAGTCCCTTTATAACATGCTATAAGGGTACATAACTACATTTAGTGCAAAGAAACCTAAATAAATGATATTCAGTGACATCATACAGACAATTACTCATAGGTAGTCTCCAGGTCTTGAATACATGATGCCTAGAAGAACAACACAGCTTTCTCAGGAATCACTTTAACTTTGGAGCAATTGGCATATTAATTGGAAAGTTCAGATTACTCCTTTCAGTAAATGTAGAAAAGCAAATAGCAATGTTGTCTGGAATACCAAGGATATGAATTATAAAAGGATGATAGAAGAAATCGGAAGAAATTAAGAAATTCTTAGAATCAAATGAGAATAGTGATACAACATACCAGAACCTCTGGGACACTATGAAGGTGGTTCTAAGAGGAGAGTTTGTAGTTATGAGTGCCTACATAAGAAAATCAGAAAGATCCCAATTAAACATTATTGGAATTGTTTCCTGATTTGGGGGCATTAGTCCATAAACCCAACAATAACTCTAGTTTCTTGCTAGAGCATAAACCTTTGCTAAAGCCAACCACAGATTATGGCCCCATAGATTCTCTGGTAAGGAGAGGAAAAGATTTAAGACAGCAGGAAACAGGAAAGAAGATGGAGAAGAGAAAAGAGAAGGAAGTAGAGGAGAAAAGGAGGAAGAGGAGGATAAGGAAGAGGAGGAAGAGAAGGAAAAGAAAAGAAAAGAAAAAGCTAATTCTTGATGGCAAAGAAGTCTTGATCTGTGACCTTGGGAAAGTTGTCCTTGTCTAGGATGTCCCATTGTATGATGTATTTAACCCAGGAGCACTTAACCACTGAGCTATATCCCCAGCCCTCTTTATATTTTTATTTTGAGACAGCTTATTTAACAACTTTATAGTTCATCCAGCTAGGTGGGTTCCTCTGTTGCTAGAGATTTCTATCCTCAGCGCCACATTAAAGCAAAACAAAACAAAACAAAAAACCCTCAGGGCTCTCCAATGGAATATCTTGTAAATCAACACGAGGGGCTACTCTTTCCAATACTATCCTTACACAATGGTGGCCTCATCATCACGAAGCAGAGGTAGTGAAAATTTGGAGTTGAGCGGCAATGTACATGGAGATTAGAGGGAGACAGGGGGAGAGTTCCATGAGTTGCCAGCTGCTGAAAAAAATGCTCATTTTGGATTTAATAGACTTTCTACAGAATGCAAGGACTTGTAAATAAAGTTCATTTCTTAAGACTAGATCAGGTGAAACCTCTATTTGCTGCTGCTTCTGCTTTTAAATAATTAGGACTTGGGCTGGGGTTGTGGCTTAGCGGCAGAGCGCTCGCCTCGCGTGTGCGCGGCCTGGGTTCGAACCTCAGCACCACGTAAACAAATGCATTGCATTGCGTACAACTAAAGTAAATAAATAAATATTTTTAAAAATGTTTAAAAAATAAATAAATAAATAAATAATTAGGACTTTCCTTAGCCACTGGATCGTGATAGATAGGCTTGGGCCAACAGGCCACCTCCCCCATGGAAATTTCCATTAGGAGCAACCTGGTTTCATTTTCCCCAGGCAGGAGCCAATCAGCCTAAAGGTCACTCTGTTCCCCAGGCAGGAGCCAATCGGCTTAAAGATTGCCCTGTTTACCGGGAAAAGAGCTAATAGCATTAAAGGTCACTCAGGCACACCCCCCACCCCACACCAGAAAACCCTACTTAAGTCCCTGCCTGCCTGGAGCACACAACACAACAGCTTGTCCCTGCGGAGAGGAAGCAGCCACTGCAGCAGCTCCAGACTCACCGTCTCCAGCCCAACAGCACTGCTCCAGAGGACAGCTCCAGCCTCCAGCCCATCAGCAGCTGCCCCAGCCAACAGCTCTGGAGACCCCAGCCGGCACGACTAGGCACCGACCCTCCGTCCAGAGCATGCACGCTTCCCTCTCCCTGACTCCTCTCTCCCCGTACTTCTTCTGCCTCCGACCAGACAGTGGTAGAGGCTGGTGAATAAATCTCTTGGCTGCACGGCTGTCTCTGGTGTGATTTTTGCCCTTCATATCTAATGGTAGTTATAATGTGTTGGACCTATGCTTTTCCTCATGCTCTTGGGTAAGAACTCCTACTGCCTGACTGCATGTTCACGAACAAATGAGGTAAAAGGTTTAGCATAATTTGGAAGTTCTAAAGCTGGGGTCTGTTATAAGGCCAATTTTACTTGGTTAAGAGCATGCCCATGTCTTCCCAAAGTGAAAGCTCTGGTATTATAATTCTTGTGACCTGGTATGCTGGTGAGGCCATTAAGGGAAAATTCAGGACCCAGGATCTGTAGCACCTTGCAACTCCAAAAAGGTTTCTTAATTGTCTTTTGGTTGGAGGCCAGGGAAAACTTCTAATCCTTATATTCTCTCTGGTGAAAGGGAAATCTTTTCAGCAGTCAGGTCTTGTTCTAAAGAGTAGACTTTTTCCCTTGCAAATTGAGGTTTTCCTTTGAAACATTGTTACCTTTATGTGCAAGTTGCTGAATGTGGGGAGTATTCAGAAGGGCTACAGGGCTGCCAGTCCTCATGCAATGCCTGAGACAAATAAGAAAGGACTGGAGCTAGGATTGTAGCTCAGTAGTAGAGCGTTGGCCTAGCACATGTGCGGCCCAGGTTTGATCCTCAGTACCACCTAAAAATAAACACATTGTGTACAACTAAAACAAATAAATATTTTTTAAAAAAAGAAAAAGAAAAAAGAAAGGGCTTCAGCAAATCCTGTAGCATTAGAGTCCAGATTCACAGTTAACTTCTTTCAAGATAGGCAAATAAATACTTTTTTTCAACTAGAATACTAAAGAAAGCTGAATGCAGAGCTATGAATTTTTGAAATCATAGACCATTTTGAATCAGCAGGCACACTGGACAATAAAGTATTTGGGTTTAGAACCACAGGAAACTTCAGTATCATAATTTTATTAATTAACAGAATTTCAACTTTATCCTTTTGGCTTTTCAACTTGTAGGACTGGAGTACTATGAGGACTGGTACATGGATTTATAAGTCATTGTTTAGTAAGTCCTTTATAATCGGTAAGAGTCCTTGGATCACATTAGGCTTTAGTGGATATCAGGGCAATTTAGGCAAAGTTTTTGAATAGTCTACTTGGACTTCAAATAGATGGAGGTTCCATTTTTTTTTTTTTTTTTTTTTGTACCAGGAATTGAACTCAGGGGTACCCAACCACTGGGCCACATCCCCAGCCCTTTTTTTGTATTTTATTAGAGACAGGGTCTCACTGAGTTGCTAAATGCCTCTCCATTGCTGAGGCTGGCTTTGAACTCGCGATCCTCCTGCCTCAGCCTCCCAAGTGCTGGGATTACAGGCGTGCGCCACCGCACCCGGCGTGGTTCCATCTTTAACCTTTCCTATATGAGTCAAAGAAGAGGCCCGTAAACATTCAGGTATTTTTGAAAGGTCAGGGATATTGTGGGCTTGAGTTTTCATATTATTAATTTCTGCCAGTGGAGAGTATAACATTCTTGGTAGAGGGAAATGAAGACACTGATTATTTCCCTGAAGACAATTTTATGTACCCTTCTAGTTTGTAAGTCTTGCCCTGGCAAGTTTGTTGGAGCAGTATCACAAGGTAAAAGGTGTGTTTTTCTGAAAATGATCTCCATTGGAGAGATTCAGATATAGGATACTTTTGCACTTGACTTGAAATTTCCATCAATAGAAATGACCTTTTAACTCTAAAGAATCTGTTGGCTTTTTAAAATGGGGCTCATGGTAGATAGGGTGGCACAGTACCCATCAGAGTTGTACAGAATTTCCAAATTACTTTAACTTTATTTTTTCCATGTTTATTTAAAGGTATTATGGTAAAAATTTTCCTGGAGAACTACTCAGAGCTGCTGATCATCTCATGGGCTCCCTCTTGTGGAGAAACAGTCTAGTCCAAAAGTCCAAAAGGAGTGGGCTCATTGGTGCACTGACATTAAAGTGGACCATATTTATTCCATCATCCTGGTTGTTTGCAAGGAGGATGAACAGTTTAAGATAAAGACTTTCTTGTTCTAGAATCTCCTGGTTGTGGTTTAAAGACAAGAAGCTCCTTTTAGTCTTGGCCCCTATATCTGTTACTATAGGAGAAACATAGGCTTCTTAGTCTTTTGTTTTTCCCCCTGTTCTAGGGTCCTCTCAGAATGCTTAGCTAAGGTTGCAAATTCAACCACATATGTGATTTCTGACCCAGGATCTTCACACATTCTAGGTCAGTTTGGTTTTTAACTAGGCTACTAAATTTAGAATGAAATCCTGGTGTAAGGATTACTATACATGATTAAATATGTAAAGTACTTAAATAGTCCCTGGTCACATAGTTAGTGTATTAGCAACCAATATACCGATTAAGAAAACTTTCTCATTCCAACATGGTGAATATCTAATGTTTTATTCCCAAACTTTTCAAGTTTGGCTTCACAAAGGTGGCATTTACTCTTCCCTTTCCTCTTCTGTCCCCTTACTTTCCTGAACAAATCCATTCCTAAGGCTGTTAGGTGGGGCTGAGGGAGAGCCTCAGTGGACTTGAGCAGTCTGTAGGAGCCCAGATGAGGTGAGTTCGAGAAGGTCCACTTAGGATGGTAGCCTGGAGTTGAAAGTCCCACCCCAGTCAGGGTGAGGAGTATGGTGGTATGGTCTGGAGTGGGGAGTCAGCCCAAGAAGGGAAAGGAAACAGAATGGATGTCAGTGGATGTGGGAGAGGACAGGCCCGCCCACTTAGGAGCTGGAACATCACCCAGGCAAGAAATGATAAAGGGCAGTGATAAAAAAGCAAGGCGAGAGGGACAGTTGGAAATTAACTTGTAGTGTTGGAAGTCGCGTCTCAGCAAATGGCAGAATGCAGGCTGTGAAGGAGAATGAAGAGGATTCCGAGGTCTTGAGCCTCTAGGAAGGGGAGAAGAGCTATGCCTATAACTGAACAGGAAAATAATTAGTTCAGAATTTCAGAGAGTGAGGACAATTGAAATAATAAAGTGTAAAGTTACCTTAGCAATCTGTAGTTCTCAAAGCTCATCATCTCTGTGGTGGTAAATACCACTGGATACTCTGAAAAAGGGTATTCCTCTTCAATGTGGAAATGGGCTTTCCTGATTCTGCCCTGGTTTTTGCCTGAGAACCCAAACAAAAAATGAACCAACCTTCAGATCTTGCTACTTTGTTTCTATAGAACTTCTTAGCTGAGGGAACCAGCATGGATATTCAGAGCCAGGTCCCAGACACCTGCTGGTTTAGGCAAAAATTGGTGCTGTGCCTGTAAAGTACCTTGCATGAAGCAAGGTGGTTAGGGGAGGCAGGTAAAATCCTAGGCTCTGTCACACCTTCCTGCAGGTTGGCTGCTGCAAATTGTTATTGGTAGGGATTATCTTGTACTATGGGGTGTCCATCGAGACTGGAGATCAAAAATTGGAGATTCTAACTTGAAAATTATTCCCATTTCCTAACCATAGACTTACTTTTGAACATCTATGGTCCTAGCTAAACTAGAGTTATTTCAAGTCCCAACTATAAAACAGAAGAAAGGGAACAAGTGCTGTTGGGAGTTTCTAAAAGGCTCCTGAAGCTATTTTATAGGTCCCTCTAACATTTCCTTCTGTTTACTCATTTGGAGGGGTGACCTACAGGCCATATCCAGACTCCCCTGTTCCTTTATGTATTATCTGTGACTGCTTCTGGAGCCACAATGAATAGTTATAAGTAGAGACCATATAACCTGAAAATTTGAAAATATTCATTAAATATGTTCCCTTATGAGGGCTGGTGTTGTGGCTCAGCGATAGAGCGAGTGCTCGCCTAGCACGTGCACGGCCCGGGTATGATCCTCAGCACCAGGTAGAAATAAAGGCATTGTGTACAACTAAAACAAACAAATATTTTTTAAATGTTTAACATTTATTTATTTATTTTAGTTGTACACAATGCCTTTATTTTTTACGTGGTGCAGAGGATCGAACCTGGGCCACGCACGTGCTAGGTGAGCACTCGCTCTACCGCTGAGCCACAACCCCAGCCCTAAATAAATATTTTTTAAAAAATATGTTCCCTTATGAAAAGCCTGCTGACCCATGCAATAGCATGTGAACACTGTGGCTGGCATGGTGGCACATGTCTGTAAGCCCAGCTACTCAGGAGGGAGAAGGATCACAAGTTTGAAGTTGGCCTGAGTAATTTAGCGAGACCCTGTTCCAAAATAAAATATAAAAAGGGGCTGAGAATGTAGCTCAGAGGTAGAGTGCCTCTGGGTTCAGTACAGGCAAAAAAAAAAAAAAGAAAAGAAAAGAAAGAAAGGAAGGAAGGAAGGAAGGAAGGAAGGAAGGAGGAAGGAAGGGAAAAAGAAAGTCAACTTCATGAAGACAGACTCTTGAGTCTTGTTCACTGCTTCATTCCCAGTATGTGGAAGGCTGGATGCTTTTTGTTCCCCTTTTGCTGTTTCCTCTCCCTTCTCCCTTCTCTCTTACTCCTTTGCATCTCTGGTAGCTATAAGAGGATCAACTCAGTGGTCAGTATCATTCAAGACCAAAGAGACCACCAAGCTCTCCTGGAAACCAAGAACAGCTGTGGGGCTGAATGGCATGCCTGAAATGTTGTCTGGCCAGGTGCTCTCTATGCAGAACTCTGTGAATGGAGTGTCCCCTAAAACTCACCACAACACAAGATTATGGGGTTTGACTACAGTAGGCTCCCTTATGTAAGCTAACAATGTACAAAATCAAGAGGAATACTCTGTTCTGGGCAAAGCTTGCCTCATGGAAGACCCACATTCAAGCATTGATATATGTGGATACCTGTTCAGAAAGCTGAGATGTGGCCTGGTGAGTTGTGAGGATGACCCCAAGGAGAACATATTTCTTGGGGGTCCTCATACCATACGGTCTCAGTAACTTACAGTTATCAACCAAGTAAACCAACTACTAAATAATGAACTTCATAATGACCTAGATTCAATGTCAACTTCTTGGTTTCCTTGGAGTTCCACACTGGATGATGGTGGCGCAGAGTAAGTTGCCCCACCTTTCCTTCCCACCCATTTTCACATGGGGTTTCATGTGCCATGTGCAGACACCAGTCTGCATGACTGAGGATCACCCTTGCTTCAGAAAGGCCTTGGAAGCAGGCTTTAGACCATTTTGGGCAGGGGATTTCAAAGTTCTGGAGTCAGAGATCATGTCTCCTGGTACCTCTGAACTCTGCCTGTGAGAGAGAAGCAGCTGAAACAGGACCAGATTGGGACCTACAGGGAAGGCTGATTGACCAGTCAAGGAATTTAATTTTTCTAGGACTTCATTTTATTACCAACTAAAACAATATAAATAAAACAATTATACAGATCTTAGTTTTTCAATGCCAAGGTATTCCTCACTCTGTAAGCCTATAGTTTATGAATGTGAATCTTCCACTACCTATACTTTCCCGAATCTGATGATCATTTTGCACAAAATATGGTAAATAACTTTTTACCCTGTAGATATTAGGAGTAATGAACTGTTATTCTTGGACAACTGCTGAGGCCCTGAACCACTGTACTGAGGAAACTTGAGCCTCCATTGCTTGGGCTCAGGGAGCTGAGTCCTTATGGTGCCTGAAACAGCTGTCCTTTCAGGCTGACACCCCCTGTTACCAGGGGAAGTGTTCTCCCTTTCTCCACCACCCCACACACCTACTGGGGCAGAACTACCTTCACAGGGGCTGCAGTGCAAGTCCCCAGGCCATCACAGAGACTCTTTCCTCCAAGCCCAGAGCTTTGCTGCCCATTTTTTTCTTCCTGCCTCTTAGGAAAGCTGGAGAGACAGGCACACATGAAGCTCTCTGTGAGCTCTTTACTCACACTGAAAGAGGCTCTCCTTTCATTCCAGCTATTGCAAAACTTGAGCTCCCCAAAGAAGAACTGAAGCTTCAAAAACCTGAAAGCAAGTCATATGCCTGGAACATCTTTTATGTGGTCTTGTTTTCTGAATTAACTCTCTCCATTTTTCCCCTCCTTTTTATAAATTTTATTAACCCAACAGGTTAACTCATTTTCAGGGAGATTTAGACCAACCTGCCAACTTGAATACTCTTCAAAGGCAAGCACACCGGGTATGGGCACTCAAAGCCCATCCACAGGTCCCAGAGGGAGACTGCCTTGGTAAAGAGTCAATTTGCTTTCTTCATCCACAGTCTTTTGAATGGTTTGGTTTAAAACTATCATTTTATGGCTCTTGGTGAGCTTTTATGTGCCCCACAAGCCATTCCCCACAGTCTTTTGAATGGTTTGGTTTAAAACTATAATTTTCTGGCTCTTGGTGAGCTTTTACATGTCCCATGAGCCATTCCCTTCTGACACCACTGCAGAGGACACACTTGTCAACACTGTGGGGGTAGCATGGTGTTGCATGAATGAGGCCTTGACTTCTAAGTTTACAAAGACATGTCAGGTTTCATCCAACCAATGAGCCACTCCTACCTGTCCATGCTCTTTGTTTCCTGTCCTAATTATACCTGTGAGATAGGCACTCAAATGTACTGGGCAAACAGATGTGAAATGTGGGTTCAGATAATACCCACTGACAATGGATAGTGTTTGCATGCATCACCAGATGGATGTCTTCTTCAAACCCTAAAAATATACAATATTGAGACTAGTCTATTCTCTTCCACATATGTGTGTTGCATAAAGTGCTCCTGTGGCAATAACTCTCATGGATGTTTATGGCATGACATGCAGCTGCAAACTCCCACAGGAAATGTCTGAAACTATTCCAGATGGTGCACACCAGGGAGGTCAGTGAATAGGGTGATTTGTGATTGGACTGCATTTTATTTCTCCTTGAAAATTAAACTCACCCCCCCCCCTACATACACACATGCAAAAGCAAATTCACTTGAAATAAGAGCAATATTGAGGCTAAAGTTATAGCAGTCTGGACTGGGATTCTACTCCCATGGTCTAGATGAAAAGTTTATTCTGTCTGTTTGGTGGGGTCAGTTTCACCATCAGGTGTTGCAGGTGAGCTATCCCTCTGGTTTCCTTCTGAAAGAGCCTCCTCCTGAGCTCACTGTGCTCCTTGTATGTTTGTTGGCTGCTGTAGGAGATCACTTTCTTTTGTCCAGCTGCCCAGCGTTCCTTTCCAACTGTAGGGAAGAAGCAGTGCTAAAGAAGATTAGACCTGCAGAATGAGGTTAGATAGACTCCCATCACCTAAGTTTTCTGAAGAGGTGGAGTGGCTGATTTTAGATATTACAAGTTCTTTGAAGGAATCCCAGCTGAGGGTACTGTGGTTCTGTCAGATCACTGTAGCTATGGGCCATGTTTCCTCCTCTGTGAGGTGGTTATTCAGGGTCCCTAGCTCTTAAGATTCAGGGTATCCATGTTCCCTAAGGACACACACACACTGGAGGGCATGCACGCTGCTGTCTTAGAGGGAAGCCACATCCTCAGTGCTACCTCCAAAGGATGCTATGGTGTCTTTTGATTTGCTTTTTAGCCCAAGGAAGTAACCATGCCCTTACTGTCTTAAAAGCCAAGAAATCACAAGTCAGGTCAGCTTCAAGTCCAGAATTCCTTTGTCTACTTCCTACAGAGGTGGCTCCTGAGAAACATGAACATTTAACTTGGGGGATGGAGCATAGAGTGAGATTTGAGCTGGGGTTCAGGAGAGCAGGCTCCAGATCAAACTTAGGACCAAGTCCATGCCCCTAGAGGAGACCAAGTCACCTTTCTAACTGGAGAGACCCTGAGTTCAATCCCCAGTACCAAAAATAGATAGATAGATAGATAGATAGATAGATAGATAGATAGATAGAGAAATAGACAGAAAAATAGAAAGAAAAACGAAAAGACAGAAAGATAGATGGAAAGATAGAAAGCTAGATAGATAGATAAAAAATGCTCTTCAAAAAAAAAAAAATGCTCTTCAATATGGTTTCCAGATTACAACAGGAACAAGACCTTCAGTGCAGAGTGGGGGGGACATGATATGAGTGGAGCTTTCTACAGGAGGTATGTGTGAGTCTTGGGGTACCTCAGGCCCAGTGGGCCAACTGAGCCTAGGAGCCTAGGATCTTCCTCAAGCAGTGGACTGAGAAAGGGCAGCAGCATACCTTAGCTTTTTGGCTGGCTCCAGCAGCTCGGGGATGCAAAGGAAGGTCATGAGGTTCAGTCTGCTATTTAGCAAAGTTCACAAACACCTGGAGTCAAAAGAAGAGTGAGAGTGAGTAGATGTCTCCAGAAAAATAGCACCCTACACCAACCTACCCACTTTACTATGTATTTTCCAATTAACATACAGCCATACTGGGGTGACTAGTGTCCTGACCAGGGGAGGTTGGGACACGCACACAGACCCAGCCACTGGTGCCCTAGACAGAGCTTGCATCTTAGACTCCTGAGCCAAGCCAAGGAAGTTCCTGCCAAAGGTTTCAAAGGACTTTGGGTACAGATGTTGTGATAACCAAGGCAAGGCAGATTCTCAGATAGCACCTTCCCAATCTGCTAAAGAAGAAACTAAGAAAAGATAGTTGTGTCTTTTCTGCTCTTCATTCAATGTACACTGTGGCCACAACTCCTGCCTAAGGGATCCAGTTTGGCTTTCACCTGCTCAAGGCTGACAAGATGGTGCAGGTGAGCAGTTGAGCCAGCTCCTCCTCAATGAGTAAAGGGTGGCTTGCCTGTTTCTACTGCTTTGTTGAACTGTCTTTCAGGATGTTTAGTCAAGAACAACAACACATTAAAAAAAAATACCAAAAAACCTCAGAAAGAACCCACATGTCCACTGATGAATTAATAGAAGGATAAGCAAAATGTGGCATATAAACCCAATGGAATATTATTCAGTCTTAAAAACAAAGGAAATTCTGACACATGCTATAACACAAATGGGACATTGAGGACATTATGCTTAGTGAAATAGGCCAGTCTTAAAAAGACAAATTTTGCATGATTCTATCTCTGTGAGGTACACAGAATAGCCAGTTTTGTTGGATTTCAGGCAGGAGGCTGCGCCTCCAAGGCAGAAGGCCACACCTCCCCAGGTGCTTTGTGAAAAACTATACTTCCCAAGATCCTCAGCATGACCAGCAAAACTGACCAGCAAGTGCCCTGTCCACTACCTTCTGACCTCTGGTAGCCTATAGGGCAAGGACTCACTCCAGTGGGGGGCTTTATGACCCCCACTCTATTTAAGCCAGCCCTGGACTGAAATCGCTCTCTGTTCCTGCCTGTCCCTGATCCCGTTTTCCCTTTTCCCCCTTCCCTAATCCCCTTCCCTTCCCTTCCTTTCCCTACCCTTGCCCACGTGGCACCCCAATAAACCCTTTTATTTCACTAACACGGTGTTCCCGGCTAAGTTAACTTTGTTCAGCATTTTTCTAACATTTGGTGCCAAAACCCAGGAGGGAGAAGCGCATCTAACCCGTTTCCATTCGTCTGTTCATTTTTTCAATGGCATCGCTGGATTTCGGTAAGCCCCCCTTCCACCCCGAGTTCCTAAACCTGTCTGGTCACTACGTGGTGAGAATTGACCGTCGATTTTCCAGCAATCTCGCCCGTGACCTGTGCAGGGGGGAAAGCACCCCATCCGAGTCTTAAAGGCGACGGTGGACCCCGGGAAGTCCCCCTCCCCGACCTTTATCTGCCCGCTCACCTTTATCTGCCCGCTCTAAAGTTTTCAGCTATAAGATTAGGGCTCTCAGCTGGGAGTGGCCAGAGAAGTTCCCCTTCACACTCCGGACTTGAGCCTTTTTTTTTTTCCCGTCTGGGATGGGAAACACGAAAACCTTCGCGAAGTAGCTCATAGTCCCCCGGCATCCTGAAAAACCTCCCGTCCGGGACGGGAAGCGGTTTCTCACGGTGTCCCATTTTCGTTTGACCCCGGTGACGACTGGGCAAGCGGACTTGGACCTCGCTCTAATGCATATTTTGAAAGGGACGCCTTTTGAAATACTGTATTAGCCTCTCCCTGTTAAATATGGGAACTTCCCTATCAACTCCAGCTGATTCTCCTATCCAATCGGTGGCCAGAGTCAGGATCCTTAGATCCCCGGGTTTTACGGGAAATTTCCAGCTTTTGCCAACAGTCGAAAAGATGGACAGATTTGCCTTACGTGGATGCCTTTTCCCTTCTCCGTTCAAATCCTTCCTTGTGCACCTGGTTCAGCCCTGAGACCGTTTCACTAGCATGCAGACCCAGTGACCAGCTTCCATCCTTGATTGACCCAGGATTAGAAGCCCCACAGCCCCCGTACCAGCAGTCCAGACCTTCCGCCCCTCCCCCTCTCCCGGCTCAGGCTCTGACTTCCAAAATTGCCACGCCTTTGTGCTTAAACCCTCCCCTTCCTTCAGTTCCGTCCAAGTTTCTCCCAGCCCCAGCGGATCTCGCGGTGTCTCTACCCGACTCGCGAGATATTCTGCCACCTTCTGCGTTCAGTCCTCCCCTGACCCGTTCGAGAAAGCAGGCAATTCTTTATTCAAAACGCAAAATTTCTCGGGCTCCGGTCCATCGGCACCCACCGTGCGTGTGTGCTCCGAGCTCCTCAGTCCATCCTCAACTCTGCGCACCTTACCCCTCCCCCGCCAGCGAATGGCGACCACCACTGCAGCGGCGCGCTCCCTGTCCGCGCTCCCTGTCCGCGCTCCCGGCCCGCTGCTGCTACAGCAGCAGCGCGCTCCTTGCTCGCTTCCTCTGCTCTCTTACATCTGACACCCGACAAACATTACCACTTCTTAGCCTCGCGGTCACTTTCTGATCAACCGGCTCTGCTACTTAACTCCCTCCCCCTTCCTCAGATCTGTCATGTTCTTCCGCCCAAAACTGTCTCCACTTCCGCTCCACTTCCGCCCTTCCTTGATCCGCCATCTTCTATCCCAACCCACGTGGTTCCCTCCGACTGCCTTTCAAGCACCGCCTTCCAAGCAGAGCCTTACCGGGCGCCTTCGCTGCTACACCCGGCGGGCCAGCCCGTGCCCTGCCTTATAGCAGCAGCGGCGGCAACCGTGGGACTCTTCCATCCCTTTTGCCTGTACTGGTGGTAGACCCTCCCTCCAGCCTTTTAGAGCCGCCTGCGGATGTGGGCAGCTTTTGCTCAGTTCTCCCTAACTTCTCACCCACTGCTTCCTTTGGTTAATCCCTTTAGTCTTTTGGCTCTCTCTCTCTTTTTCATTCACGTGGGACACAGTCCCTCAGTTCCCATTCAGAATGGGAAATTCAATCAAAAATTCACCTTTGCCTCTTTAGCTCCTCGCTTCCCCTTCCAAAGTGCGCACAATTGTATGGTTTTTTATGTTTTTATGTCCGTACGTCTGTCCAAATTTCATGTAAATGTGATGTCACAAATTAACAAACCGAGCGCTCATAAAAATTAAAATAATGGATCCAAATACCTTTAATTCATTTAAGTCAAAATGTTCAATTCAAATTGGGTAAACAAATAAGTAAAGGTACCTTCAAACTTCAAACTTAATTCGCAAGTTTCTCCAAGACTTCTCTTCAGCAAAAAAAATGACTAATACTGTTCAGTCTCATATTTTGGTATTTGACATGAGATTATTCATTTGTAACTAACTTTGTTTGTTAAACGTCTGATTAATTTACAAGGTTAAAATGCTAACTGTTAAATATGCTTCAACAGGTATGATTCTACATACTTAAACATTGTGTTCTCATGAAAGGGTTACCAGATGTGTGTAATTTTATATACAAAGGTTTATAAAAGATTGCTATGTATGCAGAGGCTCAAAGGTTTCTATTCCAACTAAGAGTACTATAAATAACAAAATATTTATTAAGATAAAATAATTTGTCTGAATTCAAATTATTATAAGGATTGTTTCAAAAGATGAACAGAGAAAGGGGTTAACACATGAGAGAAATAAATTAGAAGGTTATAGGTATGGAAACCATACTCAATAGAAGGAAAAGGAAATATTTCAAGATAAGAATATCTTATAATGAAGTAAATAAGAGGGTTTATGTAAGTGATGTAAAAGGCCTGTGTAAATTGGTTGAATAAGTGTGTGAAACAATCAGCAAAAGCTATGTAAAGTTTTCTCCCCCTAAGGTTAAATGGTAATATACTGATATCTATGTGATAAGAGGACAAAGATTTCTTAAAACATTAATTTATCCATAATGTTATGTTTATTAATTTTGTTTCTTTTGAGCAAGTAATCTTAAAAGGAATTGAAAATTGTATAGCTATGGTTGAACAACAACTATTTCAAAATATCATGTTCTTTCTTTAGAAGCTATATTGTAAAAGCATTTTGCTACTTTTCCAAAAAGGTTAAATACTCTCAAAATTTCTTTAACCCGTTCTAATTGTAATATTTTGTCAGCTAAATGCTCTCAGCCTTTCTTTAATTTGTTCTAAATGTGATATTTTATCAGCTAATGTTCTTAGAAGCTCAAATATGTTAACAGAAATCAACTTCAAAACTTAAACACCTGACCTTCAAGAACCATCAAGACAGATAGGTACCACAGACCCCAGCTACTGTAAGTTTATAAATATTAAAGTTAAAGCCCAATGTTCTCAATTTAAGATTAGCTTACTGGATGTCTAAGATCAAAACTTTTAAATTAATCAAAAAGGGCCAAGAAGACCAGTATTTGGTTCTTGTCCCACAGTCTGCCTGTGAGGGAAGAGGAAACATCTCTACAGAGCTTTGCATCTCTGGGTCACATGATCTCCCGATAAGAGAGATAAATGAGACCGATAGAGGAGAAAGCCAATCAGTGCACTTGCTAAAATGAGGGTCCATAAAAGGGAGAAACAACCCTAATGCTTCTGAAGGAAGCCACAAGGTCAAGCAAGACCTGGACCCATCCTTACAGAAGGCACCGAGCACAAAAGCTGCTCTCAAGTTTCCCCAAGATTCCCATCAAAAACAGCTGACTCTTACCAATAGTCAAAACAAAAGTCAGTTTGACAAACTTCATCCTAGACATCCAGTAACAGTTAAAACAGATACACAATCATTTCTGGACATTTTAGAAGTAAAGGTAACTTCAGCCCTAAGTGAAATGTTGTGTTTACATCCCTGATAATTCTGTACATGTTAAAAATTTAAATTATCTCCATGGTATACATTGACATGTTCCAGATGCTGCAACATTTATTCAATACTCATGTTTTTTGTGTTCTCTCATAAAAGCTCTCATCCCTGATGACTTTACAACCTTCCCCAGGCTTCAATCTGACCTGACTTCTAAAATGGGAACTCCAAACTACTTGTCCCCATCTCATCGCCCCTGTTCAGCTAGAAGAAGCCAGATCCGGTCATCGTCCCATTCCCTTACAGTAGTAAGGAGTTCCTAAAATTAGAAGGGAAATGAAGCCAGAATCTCATAGGCAGTCAGCATGTATAGGTAAATCAAGTCAGGTTGAAAGCCAATTTGAGTGAGCCAATTTTGGGAACTTGGGAGACTGTCCCCTGAGGGATTGAAATGTTAATTCCCTCAGAGGCCTTCTTCCACCCTTATCAACAACCTGCCCCAACCCGTTGCCAAGGTAACCTGTCCCAGGAATTGCCCCTCCCTACAGGGAGCTATACAGTTTTTAATTCATGTGTCCTGGGATGCACCATCCTGCCCTTCCTGCCTCAGCCCATCTGCTTCCCACCTTTTGGCCATCTCACTGGGCCTGGTCACAGTACAGGTCTGGTCACAGTATGCAGGAAGGAGAACAGTTAGAAAGGAAAAATTACAACTGGCATGACAATCCCATTGGGACATGTTCACAAAACTTCATCAGCTAGGCTCTCCCAATATGGGGACCTCTAGTTGAAGTTCTCTTATTCTATGCCTTCCTTCCCTGTGTCATAAAATTTCTACAGGGACAATTAAGTAAAATCTCTAACCAAACCTTTAACCAGCTTCTCCTCAGGATCATCAACTGTAAAACCACAGATGACTTCTCATCACTTCAAAACGAATTTGCCAGATTCTGAAGGGATCAACTACGCCTGGATGACTCTTGGCCAGCTTGCTCTGAAAGGCCCCTAACCTGCCACCCTATGCTCATTATGATGCTCCTCGCACTCTCCATTGGCTTCTTCACATGCTACCTGTAAACTCTCAAGGCCTACAATTCCTACGTGCTCTTCGAGAAGATAGCTGACTGGTTACCCCCGTGACCTTTGCAGAAGCTTGGTTTCACACCCCTCACCTATCTATGGCCTCAAGGAAACTTCATCCATCTCATACCTGCAGAGATTCATCTTTTCCGCGCCTACCTTCTGGGAATTTTTTCACCCTCAAGCCTGATTTGCCTGTTTTGTATGCCTACATCCCCCCTCATAATACCCCACATCGCCCCATTTCAGCTCCGAAGCAGCCAGATCAAGACACGACGCCCCACTTCCTAAGAAAACAAAAAGGGGGGAATTTTGGATAAGATTCAGGCTGGCAGGCCATATCCCCAGGCACCTTCCCGGAAGTGCCCAACTCTCGCAAGAAATCACCTTTGGTGGGCTCCGAGTCCCCACCCTTCCTGATCCAGGGAATACTCACCTCTCGCGGGAATTCAACCCTGGGCGGGCTCTCCCTTTCTGAGCCAATCCGGACCATACAAGTCACGCTCCCACCCCTCTGTACTTAAGCCCCGGCTTGTCCAGAACTCCCTCTCTCTTCTCTTTTCGCTGTCATCTTCTCACCAGCTCTCCCCTTCCCTGTTCCCCTTTCCCTTTCCCCCTTCCCCCCTTTCTCCTTCCCTTAATAAACCCCCCTTTTTCTACAAGGTGGTCCCGGTGTGGTTCTTGCCCTTCACTTCCTCCCTCACCAGGTGCTGGTTACCTTAACATGGATGAAGGATGGTCTACCAGAGAGTGTGCTTGTGGCCACCTGGCATCTGTACATGGCTAGGTCAGAGTGTATCATGTCCATTATCACTGTAAACTCCCTCCTTGACCTAGAGCTATTCTCTACAGCTTTCATCTTTCAGCTCCAGAAAACTGATATTCCTCCACTTGGGAACACACCTCCTCATTGCCTCTATCATTGAGATCTTGAGGAATGAGAGGGAAAGGAGTAGGGGATTGATACTGCTAATTACCAGTGATGAGTTCTGCTCCCTCACATGTTGAAGTATAACATTAGAGAAGCATGCCAAGGCAAGCATATGAAGCGGGGTTTATTTAAAAATGGGTAATATAGGGGCTGGGGTGTGGCTCAGCCGTAGAGCACTCGCCTAGCACATGCGCAGCCCGGTTCGATCCTCAGCACCACATAAAAACGCACTGTGTACAACTAAAATAGATAAATATTTTTTAAAAATGGGTAATATAGACTTCTCCAGGAGGGAGAAGGGAATGGTATCCTGGTATCCCAAGAAGCGAGGTGTTCCACCTTTTTATATGGCTTAGGCTTCCTTTGTTCTCCTGCTTTCATCCCATTATCTTTCTCCTTCCTGCATAGGTGACTTGGTCCAGGAAATGCTCAGTGGGATGGCCAAAAGTTGGGAAACAGGTGGGCTGAAGTGGAAAGGACAGGAAGGAGCAGTCCAGGACACATTAATTAACAACTTTTACAACTCAATGTAGGGAGGGGCAATTCCTGGGACATGTTACCTTAACAACAGCTTGGAGCAGAGGCAGATTATCTTGATAGGGTGGAGGAAGAGCTCTGAAGGCATTTCAATCCCTCAGGGGGCAGTCTCCAACTTCCGGAACTTGCTCAAATTGGCCTCCATGATCTGACCTGACTCCATTTACCTATCTATACTGACTGCCTGTCTAATTATGGCTTCAGCATTATGCCCCAGCAGTTGGGCACAAGGAATTGCTGACACAGATCTGACTTCACATACTGATGTCCCCATAGATATCCAGCTTGGAGACTGTAATTGCTCAAGAAATCAGGGCTCAAATACTCATTTGCCAAATGTAGCTAATCTACTAGGCCTTTCTGCCTGGATGTTTTTGGTGCAATACACTCTCACAGATCCTTAGGATTAAGCACATCAGCATAGATAAGGTGGATTCTGTGATGTCCCTTTCATCAACTAGCCAATGATTTAGATTCTGGACTCTTAAATAAAATACACAACTATAAATCCACTCTTTCCCAGGTTATAAGGCATGTCAGAATGCAAGGGAAGCTGGAAATATTATGATAATCTTGTTTTAACTGATTGTTAGCTTTGGCACACAAACTATAAATAAGGAATTATTTACAACAATTTATGGATACAAGATAATTCTACTAAAGATTATTGGCATCATTAGTTATATAACATATGGTCATTTTTAAACTTAAAAGCATACAATATTCTAGAGAAGAAATCTGGTTTCCAAGTTGTTTGGTGTCCTAATTATTCTTATATTGGTTGTGGCCTCTCATGAAATAGGCTGGGGGGAAGGGGGGGGCAATGTGTCTTGGATCTGTCAGGATAAGTGAGGAGACATTGACTCAGTGGCCCTACTGATGAAGCCAACATACTTCTATCCTAAGATTGGGATCCATAAAGTTTAAAAAAAAAAAAAAAAGTTCATTTCTGTTTTACTAAGACATTTATTTGGGCTGACCCTACTCTGAGGGCAAATCTTGTTTGGAATTCCTGCCTGTGCTCTAAATTCACACAGGCCTGGCTCTCCTTGACCAGATAACAACCCTTCCTAAAACCTCAGTGGTACCTCATAAATTCCAACAGGAATCTTAATTTATTCCTTACCTTGAAATGTTAAGCCATGTAGATCATTAGCCTGCTATCTGCCTTTGTATCACATTTGCCAAAACCCTGTTAGCTGTAAGTTCCCAAGACATCCCCCCCTTTTTTTGTAACTTTCTATGCTATAAAAACCTTGTCTCCCCAGAGGGCGGGGCTGATCCTGAGCCCAGTGTTTGGGAGGGGCAGCCACTGGCCAGCTCTTTTTGTGTACACAATATAAGCTTTCTTTAATTTGATTTGAAATTGGAGTCCGTGGTCTTTTCTTTGTGTCATGGATCAACACCTACCTTGTCCTAGCCAGGGTCGGCAGATGTCCCCATCAGAATCCCCCATTCAGAGATAAATGAGCCTATAACCACAAGAAAGAAATTAGCCCAATACAGAGGAGCTTCTTATTAGCACAATGTTTTCTGCATTTGCCTCAAGGGAACCAGGCCCAGCCATCACTAGCCCATGGGATGAGGGGCAGCAAAATCCCCCCAAGCGTTCACAGAGAACACAGGGCCTGGTTTAACCCCAAAGAAGGTAGCAAAAGAGACACTCCCCCTACCCCTGGGCCTGCTTACTTGTACTTGAGGTGCTGAATGATGTCCAGACACTGAAAGGCACCCTTCACCATGATGGCTAGCTGGGTACACAGTGCCTCACATTCCTCCATGCTGTGGTGCAGGAGAGAGGAGGTGAGGCGGTGGGCAGTGTTGGATTCCAGGCAGGAGGCTGCGCCTCCCAGGCAGAAGGCCACACCTCCCCAGGTGCTTTGTGAAAAACTACACTTCCCAAGATCCTCAGCATGACCAACAAACCTGACCAGCAAGTGCCCTGTCCACTACCTCCTGACCTCTGTTGGCCTATAGGGCAAGGACTCACTCCAGGGGGGGCTTTCTGACCCCCACTCTATTTAAGCCAGCCCCGGACTGAAATCGCTCTCTGTTCCTGCCTGTCCCTATTCCCGGCCATCCCTTCCCTACCCCCCTTCCCTTCCCTTCCTTTCCCTACCCTTGCCCATGTGGCACCCCAATAAACCCTTTTATTTCACTAACACGGTGTTCCCGGCTAAGTTAACTTTGTTCAGCATTTTTCTAACATTTGGCGCCGAAACCCGGGAGGGAGAAGCGCATCTAACCCGCCTCCATTCGTCTGTTGATCTTTTCCACGGCATCACTGGATTTCGGTAAGCCCCCTTCCACCCCGAGTTCCTAAACCTGTCTGGTCACTACGTGGTGAGAATTGACTGTCGATTTTCCGGCAATCTCGCCCATGGCCTGTGCAGGGGGGAAAGCACCCCATCCGAGTCTTAAAGGTGATGGTGGACCCCGGGAACTCCCCCCTCCCCGACCTTTATCTGCCCGCTCACCTTTATCTGCCCGCTCTAAAGTTTTCAGCTGTAAGATTAGGGCTCTCAGCTGGGAGTGGCTAGAGAAGTTCCTCTCCACACTCCAGACTTGAGCCTTTTTTTTTTCCGTCGGGACGGGAAACACGGAAACCTTCGCGAAGTGGCTCATAGTCCTCCGGCATCTTGAGAAACTTCCCGTCCGGGACGGTACATGGTTTATCACGTTGTCCCATGTTCGTTTGACCCGGGTGACGACTGGGCAAGCGGACTTGGATCTCACTCTAATACATATTTTGAAAGGGACGCCTTTCGAAATACTGTATTAGCCCTTCCCCATTAAATATGGGAACTTCCCTATCAACTCCAGCTGATTCCCTCTTAATTGCCTCCTAAGAAATCGGGCACATTTGGGCTTAAAGCCCCAAATTAAAAAAAAAGAGATTAATAAAGTTATGTACAGAAATTTGGCCTTCTTACCCATTATCCAATCGGTGGCCAGAGTCAGGATCCCTAGTTCCCCGGGTTTTACGGGAACTTTCCAGCTTTTGCCAACAGTTGAAAAGATGGACAGATTTGCCTTATGTGGATACCTTTTCCCTTCTCCGTTCAAATCCTTCCTTGTGCACTAGGTGCAGTCCTGAGACTGTTTTACTAGCATGCAGACCTAGTGATTCCCCTCCATCTTTGATTGACCTTGATTTCAACCCAGGATTAGATGCTCCACCTCCCCCGTACCAGCAGGCTAGAACGACCCCGACCCCTCCCCCAGCTCAGGCTCTCAATTCCGAAGTTGCAGCGCTTTCGTGCTTAGACCCTCCTCTTCCTTTTGCTTCATCCTCCGCCCCTCCCCTTCCTTCAGTTGCTTCCGAGTCCTCCTCTGTAGAACCTCCTTTTCTTTCCAGGTCATTTCCTGTGCCTTCACTGCCACTATCCCCGCCCACTCAACTTCCTGTTCCTAGTTCCACTACCCTTCCGCCATTATCCCCGCCCACTCAACTTCCTCCGCTTGGTTCTGCGTCATTTCCTGCCCCGGCTCCCCTGCCCTCTTCAGCCATGCAGGCGTTGCTAGACGCGCCACCCCAGACTTTAACCCCCACTTCCACGGATTCTGCGACGTGTTCTTTACCAGACGCGCCATCCCACACTTTGGCCCCTACTCCCTCGGATTCTGCGACATGTTCTTTACCAGATGCGCCACCTCGGGCTTTGGCCCCCTCCCCGATTTCTTCCCCAACAGCTCCGGCGGCAGCGCAGGGAGAGAGTTGTATAGCCCGCGCTTCTTCCCCAGCGTCTTCCGCAGAGTTTCTCCTGGCCCCAGCAGTTCCCGCAGTGTCCCTCCCAGACTCACGTGATACTCTGCCGCCCCCTGCGTTCAGTCCTCCCTTGACTCGCTCGAAAAAAGCAGGCAGCTCAGATAATTGCGCCATTAAGGGAGGTAGCTGGGACAGAAGGGGTTGTAAGGGTCCATGTCCCATTTTCCATGTCAGACCTTTCCCAAATTGAGAGGCGCTTGGGTTCATTTACAACAGAGTGGGGGACAATACCTAAATCTGAAAACCTCCCCGTTTCGCAATATAAGATATGCTACAACTTCATAAAAGCAAGCTATGCCCCTATCCAATTACAAAAATTCCAATGGGTCACCAAGTACAGCCTACATTTTTGATACTTTAGCTGTCACCCCAAATACTTTACTTCCTCATTAGAAGCAGGAAGAGCGTAGATATTCAGCAAAAGAGATATGCAGATGAGACCACCCAAATTGGGTGCTAGATGCCTCTACTTCTGCAAATTTTGACAATCATACCTTTCTTTGGTCCTGATTGTCCCAGATAGGGACCCAAACTCAGGAATCACTTAAAATTAATATTAAAATACACTCCCCACAGGGGGATTACAATGCTGCATATAACATCCACAAAAACCCAGGGGACGTGGTCCCAGTTTTTAGTGTGTAATAGGTGGTCTTAAATGAGCGGGCCCCAGCTTCTGTTAATTTTGATAAGCTGCAAAGATTATTCACAAATTTTTAGATCAGCGATGGTCAGAAGTACCAAATTTAGATCCCGAGGGGGGGCGTCAAGTCCTTATGACATATTTCCTGTCCCAGAGTTACCCCAACATTCAGAGCACGTGTCCCTTGTTAAAGCTATATGTATATAACTGGGTGAGGTTCGTTAGTGTGTGGTGGGGGAAGAAGAAGGTGGTGGTTGAGTTAGTTAGAGCATTTGGAGTGATTGCTGGAGCTGGGAGAGGAAGAAGAATAAAAGACCTTTTTTCATTTTCATCCGTGCCTCCGAATTTTCCTGTGGCGTTCGCTGCTCCAAGCGACCTTCCGCTTCAGGCCTAGCGACACGGTGGCGGCACTGTACGGGGGATTTCGGCGGCAAGGTAAGAAAAAAGAAAATTTAAAAAGATGGGAGCAAATATAACAAAAAGTCGGTTTATAAAAGCCATGAATGAAAATTTTTGAAATTGAGAACTCAGAGGATAGTGAGAAAAGTGAACAAGAAAGCATATCCTCTGACTCCAGTGGAGGACCAGCAAGGGAGAGTAGGAATGTAAATTCAAAAGTAAGATCTGCAAAAGCCATCAGAAGCTTAATAAAATTTAGCTGAGGAATGTACTCTCCTTAGAACTGAAACTCAGGATATCTAGTGAAAGTTAATTAATAGTAACAAGGAGCCAAACCATGAAAGTACAACTGAGCCGGTTAGGAATTATGAAGCTAGTAGTGAGAGAGGAATCAAAAAGCGATTCGGGAGAGCACAGTCTCCAATAAAAAGAACAAAAAAGAAATTAAAAAAGAGAAAAGGACCGTCAAATAGAGGAAACCATAGCGCCCTCTGCTCCTTTCATGGATAGAATCCCTAACAGAAACAAATAAAGAGTGATGGAACAGGAGTATTACGTGCCTAGAGTAGAAATTGGCGGCCTTTCAGAGCGCTTTACGACTCTCGAACAACATAGACCGCAGGAGCACCTAGAACTGCCAGGAACACATAGAGCCTTCCACCTCTCCCCTGGAATTCTCCCATATTTGTAATCTGGAAAAACTCAATTAAGAAAAAATCAGGAAAATGGAGACTATTACAAGATCTAAGACAAATTGCAAGGCAGCCTACAAAACAATGCTGATTTTGTAAAATTATGGGCCCTACTCAACCTGGACTTGCCAAAGACTAATCCTGTAGCTATTCCAAATAAACTATTACCTTCAAATTAACCCTTGATATAAAGGACTGATTTATCAAGGATTTTTTTTTTCCATTCCCCCTACATCCTCTGGATGCCCCCAGGATTCTTTGCTTTTTCAATTCCCTTCTATTAATAATAATGGCCCTGATAAAAGATATCAATGGAAAGTATTGCCGCAGGGAATGGCAAATAGCCCTACACTGTGCCAACTATATGTGGACAGAGCTATACAGCCCATTAAAAACAAATATCAAGACCTTATGTGTCTACACTACATGATCTAAGACGATGTTTTATTAGCTCACCCTAATCAACTGATAAAAATCTTAGTATTTATTTAATATATTTAGTGAAATAACAAAAATCAACAAATCTTATTTAAATATTAGATGGAAATCTAAAAAAAATATGGATTATATATAGCAGAAGAAAAAGTTCAAAGCAGATCACCTATACTATATTTAGGCTTTAAAATCATGGATACTTTTGTTAAACCCCAAAAAATTCTAATAAGTAAAGAACATTTGACCACCCTCAATGATTTCCAAAAATTACTGGGTGACATTAATTGGCTTCGCCCTACACTAAGCCTCACTACTGGACAATTAAAACCCTTATTTGACATCCTTCGTGGGAACCCTGACCCATCCTCACCTCGAACATTAACTCCTGAGGCCAGGAGAGCTCTAAAATTAGTAGAACAGGCCATTGAAAGATCCCATTGCGATAGATTTGATTTTGCACAACCACTAATATTGATTATTATTCCTTCACAATATACTCCAACAGGAGTATTTTGGCAACAGGGACCTATATTATGGATACATTTGCCTGTCTCTCCTAAAAGTACAATTGAGTCTTATACCTCCATGGTAGCTAAACTTATTCTTCAAGGACTTAAAACCTCTACTAAAATATTTGGAATTCATCCCGCTACTATTATTACTCCTTATTCATCGTCACAGGTTGAATATTTGTGCTTCAATGATAATGATTGGGCTATAGCTAGATGCTCTACTTCTGCAAATTTTGACAATCATATTCCTAAATCTCCTATACTGTCCTTTTGTATCAATCATCCTATCATATTCCCACAGGTAATAAAAAATCAACCCATTCCTAAAGCATTTAATGTATTTACAGATGGATCCTCTAACGGTACTGCTGCAGTAGTCACTCAAAATGAAAAAAATGATTCATATCACTAATCAAAAATCAGCTCAATTAGTGGAACTCGAAGCTATAATAATAGCTCTGGAAATTTTAAAGAACAGCCTATGAATATTTTTTCAGACAGCCATTATATTGTACATGCTGTCCCAAAATTGGAGCTAGCAGGTCCAATAGCACCACATACTCCAGCTTTTAAATTGTTTTCTCAAATCCAAAATCTCCTATGGCAACGAAAAGAACCTTTATTTATAGGTCACATAAGAGCTCACACTAATCTGCCTGGTCCTCTCCATGAAGGTAATCAAAAAGCTGACGCCCTCACTAAAACAATATTTATATTTACTACAGTACAACAAGCTACTTTATTTCATTCCCAGTTCCACGTTAACAGCACTACCTTAAGACAAAAATTTAAAATCACAAAAGAACAAGCTCGTAGAATTGTAAAAGAATGTCCATCTTGTGTAACACTTTTTGCCCAATCCACATTATGGGGTTAACCCACGAGGTTTGATGCCCAATCATTTGTGGCAGATGGATGTCACACATGAGCCAAGTTTTGGAAAATTACGATTTATTCATGTCACCATAGATACATGCTCAGGCATGATTTTTGCTTCTTTACATTCTGGAGAAAAAGTTAAAGATACTATATCTCATTGTCTGCAAGCTTTTGCTGCATTGGGCATCCCCAAAATGCTTAAAACAGATAATGGCCCTGCATATACATCCACATCCTTCAAACAATTTTGTACAAAGTTCAATATTATCCACAAAACAGGTATCGCTTATAATCCTCAGGGACAAGGAATAATTGAAAGAGCAAATCGGACACTTAAAAATATGTTACTAAAGCAAAAAGATGGAAACTGGAAAAATCCTAAGGACAGATTGGCAGTTGCCCTGTTTACCCTAAATTTCTTAACTTTAGATTCTAATGGACATTCGGCTGGAGATAGACACTGGAACCCACACCAACAACATAAACCTTTGGTTTACTGGAAGGATGTTCTCTCAGGTACATGGAAGGGTCCAGACCCAGTATTAATTTGGGGGAGAGGATCTGTTTGTGTTTTTCCAAAGCACGAATCCTCTCCAATATGGTACCATCTAGATTGATAAAGCAGGTACAAAGTCAAAGGGATCAAGACGAAGTTATTGAGGAGTCTAGATTGAATAAACAAGTGCAAGGTCAAGAGGACCAAAATGAAGGTATGGAGTGATTCCCTTAAAAGAGTTCTCCATTAAATTTACAACTTAAATTTCATTCTTCCCGGCCGGGACAAGAAGATCTCTCTTCAGTGTATACACAATTGTAATTTTTTTTTTTCTCTTTTATATATGTCTTTATGTCTGTGCATTTGTCTAAATTTCATGTTAATGTGATGTCACAAATATGTTTATATGTGCGTCTGTCTAGTGTGACGTCACAAATAATTAAGCGCTTAAAAAAAAAAAAAAAAAAAGGTAGATAGATATAGATCCAAATAACAAATAACGTTAATTCATTTAAGCTTAGAATATTCTAATTTGATAATCAATAGATAGATAGATAAATAGATATTTATATAAGTTCAGAATATTTTTAGATAATCAATTATAATGATAATCAATTTTGATTTATAGTTGTCTCCGGGACTTCTCTTCAGCTGTGAATATGTTTAATGTTATATAACCTGATATTTTGGTGTTCCGACAGAGGATCATTTATTTGTTATTGACTTCATTTGTTTAGTAGCTGATTAATTTGAATTATTTCAACAGGTATAGGATTGCTGTGTATATAGAGACTCGAGGATTCCAGCTAACAAATTATTTTTCCAAAATGCCTTTAGCTTTTCTTTATCTTTAATGCAGTAAAACACCTCAGTTTCTCTTTGATTATTTCTGAATGTGATATTTTGCCAGCTTATGTTTGTGGGAGCTTAAGCAGCAATGTGTGTGAGCAGAGATCAACTTTTATTTTCTACTCTAATAATTCTTTTTTTAGTTTGACAGCTCACCTTTTGATCTCAGTGCTGGAATAGCACTGCCTTTCCCTTAATAATGGATGCTTGAGTTTTTAGGTAGCGGGCCCTGAAGATTTGCCGGTAGAAATGTCTAGACATAAAAAAGACGGCTGCTGCTACAACTGCAGGGACCGCGGTCGCTGCAAGCATCCCTGCTGCTCAAGCATCAACAACCTCACCAGCAGTGTGGCCTCTGCTCTGCATGCATGGGGCCTCCTGAATCTATGTGTGTTATAACTTATGGACATTTTGATTTTCCATTATTTTGGGACATTGCGGGACAATGCCTTGCGGGTATTTGTCTAAGAGAACTCAGTGCGTTACTTGATGAAACTAAGGGCAGCTGATTGGCTTAAAAGAACTTGATACGCTATGGAAACTTGGCTCGTCAGCAGTAGGCTTGCCGCCTTAAAGCCGCAGCATCTCCTAAAAATTGGACGGCTGTTAGTCAACACACAGTCGATCCTGAAGGGCTCTATTGGATGGCTGGTTAGCCTATGACGGGTAAGATCCCCAGAGGGGGACAACCTAAGACACGGCACAGTCGCACGGGACAGTCTAATGTGGCCGGCATGTCAACCTAAGCCAGGAGTCAGGACAGCCTAGACTCCCATGACGGGTAAGAATGTCGGTTGCACATGGACGTCCTAGAACATCCCCTCTTTTAAAACTAAAAGGGGGAAATGAAGGAGCCTATAATCAAGGAGATAGCTAAAGATTGCGGTTAGCTGAGAGCCATAAAAGATGTTCTAGTTCCACCTGATGTTGATACATTATTCAAAGAATCTTTGTATGCCCGTGAACACTGCGTGACGCACCTGTAAGCTCGAGCTGTAAGCACGTGTCCTTGTTAAAGCTATATGTATATAACTGGGTGAGGTTCGTTAGTGTGTGTGGGGAAGAAGAAGGTGGTGGTTGGAGTTAGAGCATTTGGAGTGATTGCTGGAGCTGGAGAGAGGAGAAGAATAAAAGACCTTTTTTCATTTTCATCCTGCCTCCGAATTTTCCTGTGGCGTTCGCTGCTCCAAGCGACTTCCGCTTCAGGCAGCGACATTTCCTGTCCCAGAGTTACCCCAACATTCAGGCTAAATTAAGGAAATTGGAGCAGGGCCCTGTAACCCCCCAGACTGAGATTTTGGCCACGTCTTTTAAAGTCTATCATAACTGTGAGGAAGACACCGAACGTTGCAGGTTTCAGAAGTATGAAAAGGCTGAGCGGTCAAAGTTCCAAATGTTAGCCCAGGCCCTTAGGGGCCCTGACGCTCAGGCCTCAAGAAAAGGGGTACATAAGTCCACACAGGAGGAACCCCCAGGGCCTTGCTTTAGGTGCGGGAAAGATGGACACTGGGCTAGAGAATGCCCTGATCCCAGCCCCCTAAGCGCCCATGCCCAAAGTGTTCCAAGATGGGCCATTGGGGCGTTGACTGCCCCAGTTCCCGCAGGGGGGCTGGACCGGTCACAAACCCCAGCCTGCTGGCACTGGCCACGGAAGACTGATGGGGCCCAGGGGCTCCTCTCCCGACCGTTGACATCGCATTGAAGGAGCCCAGGGTTACTCTCCTTGTTGATGGACGCCCCGTAAATTTCCTACTAGATACAGGAGCCACCTCCTCGGTCTTGAGGGAGTTTTGGGGCCCCACCACCATAGCACCATCCCCTATTGTTGGGGTAGAGGGAAATGCTATTTGCCCCCGCAAGACTCCTATGCTGTCTTGCTGTCTTCACCACCATCCCTTCACCCACCAGTTTCTGGTAATGCCTCAATGTCCTGTGCCCTTATTGGGCAGAGACATATTGGCCAAATTTCAGGCCTCAATTGTGTTCTCCAATCTGCCTAGCTCAGTTGTGCTCCCTGGTTCGTCTTGCTCTGTCTCCTCCCACATTTTTCTTCTTACCGTTTCAAAGGCCACTGACCCATCACACCCTACTGATGCTGATGAGGAAACCCCATCGCCCCCTATTGGTGTAGGCCCCCTCAGCCCCCTACCAAGGCAGAAACCCCCCAACCTTCTATCAACACAGAAACCTCTCATTACCCTGTCCCCGCCGATTTAGTGGACCCCAAAGTCTGGGATACTCAGACTCCCTCCCTTGCTCAGTGTGACCCCGTACAAATATACCTTAAAGATCCCCAACACTTCCCCAATAAAGCCCAATATCCACTTCCAGCCGCGAGCCTCAGAGGTCTTCAACCCATCATCTCAGATCTTTTGTGGAAACGTTTTCTCAGACCCACCCATTCCCCTTATAATACCCTATATTGGCAGTTCAGAAGTCCAATGGGTCCTATCAGCTAGTCCAAGATCTTTCGTCTCATCAATGAGTCTGTTAAGCCCATACACCCCGTGGTCCCAAATCCGTATACTATTCTCTCCTTAATTCCTTCCTTATCCACCCATTTCTCAGTAATTGACCTGAAAGATGCCTTTTTCACTGTTCCCTTAGCCCCAGAATCACAAGACCTCTTTGCCTTTACTTGGACAGATCCAGATACCCGGCGTTCCCAACAGTTGACCTGGACAGTCCTCCCTCAGGGTTTTCGAGACAGCCCTCATATCTTTGGTCAGACATTGGCTACAGACCTCAAAGATCTTAAATTCCCTAACTCCACTCTCTTGCAATATGTAGATGACCTCCTCCTCTGCAGCCCTTCCTTCTTCACAGCTCGTGAAGACTCTTACACCCTTTTAAATTTTCTTGCTTCTCGTGGGTATTGTGTTTCCCCATCTAAGGTGCAGCTTGCCCAGACCCAGGTAGTATATTTAGGAGTTCAGATTTCCCATCAATCGAAGGCCATTACTGTAGACAGAAAAGCCCTCATCAAGGAGCTCCCATGTCCCAAGACAAAGGAAGAGATTCTCTCCTTCCTAGGGCTAGCAGGATATTTCCATGCCTGGATTCCTAATTTCTCTCTTTATGCAAAGCCCCTATATGAGGCAGCTAAGGAGATTGAGGGAAAATTCCTTCCTGACAGCATTCAGGCTGAGTTTAAACATTTGCAGCAGGCACTGTCACAGGCCCCAGCTCTTCATCTCCCAGACCTCCTTCAGCCATTTACCCTTTATGTCCATGAAACGAAGGGTTTGGTTCTCGGTGTTCTAGGCCAATACAAGGGCCCCACCTTTGCTCCAGTTGCCTACCTCTCTAAACAACTTGACCCCACCATTCGTGGATGGGCCCCTTGTCTTAGGGCTCTGGCTGCTGCTTACCTACTTCTGCAGGCATCAAAGAAGTTGACCTTTGGTGCCCAGGTTACTGTTGCCTCTCCTCATCATCTAAAAGATTTACTAACCTATAAGAGCCTTCAAACTTTCCCACCCTGTTGCGTTCTTTCTCTCCTCGTTTCCTTTTTGCATGACTCCTCAATCACCTTCCAACCCTGCTCCTCTTTACACCCAGCTTCCCTCCTCCCAGTCTCCTCAGAGCCCCCAGAACATGATTGCATAGAGACACTTGAGGCTTTAATCCCCCATCCCTCCCATATTCAAGAGGGACCACTTCCTGATCCTTCCTTAATTTGGTTCACAGTTGGCAGCTCTTTCTTTAACGATGGGCAACTTTTTGCTGGTTACGCTATTGTTTCCCTATCAGAGGTTATTGAGGCAGCACCCCTCCCCCCCAACACCACAAACCAATGGGCTGAATTAATAGCTGTTATTCGTGCCTTCGAATTAGCTGCTGACCAAAACCTTACCCTTTACACAGACTCAAAATATTTTTACCATATTTTGCTTTTCCATTCAGCAGTATGGAAAGAGCGAGGGCTCCTGACCACAAAAGTTTCTGCAGTTACTAATTCTAAATTAATATCAAAACTTTTGCAAGTCTCTCTTCTGCCCAAGCTAATAGGGATTTCCCATTGTCCTTCGCACCAAAGTGGAGACTCTCCCATAGTTCAGGGAAACACGAAGGCTGACAGGGCAGCAAGGGAAGCAGCACTATCTTCTCCTTCTCTTCTGGCTCCAGTCCTACCTACTACCCAGACCCCACATCCCCTTCCACACAATCAATCCTCTCCTATCTTCATTCCCTTTTCCATCCTAACCCTCAGGCCCTCAGGACTTTCGCTACCTCCTTCCTCACCCTGACTCCGGAAGACACACAGTTTCTCCATCAGCTCACCTCAGCGTGCACTGCATGTCAGCGCACCAACCCATATACTCCCCTTAAACCAGGAACATTTTCCTCTCACCAAGCTCGAGGCCAGCTTCCAGGAGCCGATTGGCAGATAGACTTCACCAACATGCCAGCTGCCCGGAGACACAAATATCTCCTGGTTTTGGTAGACACCTTCTCTGGATGGGTGGAGGCCTTCCCTACTTCCAATAAAAGGGCCTCCACAGTAGCCTCCATTCTAGTCTCAGAAATCCTTCCCCGTTTCGGATTGCCCATGTCCATCCAGTCTGACAACGGGCCTGAATTTGTTTCCCAGGTTACCCAAAGTGTTTCTACTTCCCTTAATATCCCTTGGCATTTTCACATCCCATATCACCCCAAGTCCTCAGGGAAGGTAGAGAGGACTAATAGGACTCTTAAGGATGTCCTGACTAAACTCTCCCTAGAACTCCACTTAGCCTGGGTCAAGCTACTCCCTCTTGCCCTTTTTAGGCTCAGGGTCCTCCCAAAAAAGCCCTCCTTACTATCCCCTTTTGAGGTTATGTTTGGGCGACCAGCCCTTCCACCCGGAGTTTCCCCAACTCAGGGACTCTTACCCAAAGTTCTTTCTCTTCCCATCTTGTCCTTCATTAGACATCAGTTATGGAAGTGCCAAGATTTCATTCTGCCTGACCCAGGTAGACTCACTGCTTCATTTCCATTGGCACCCGGTTCTTGGGTATATTTCTCCCCTCCCCAGGACACAGGAACAGTCTCCCTTGTCCCAAAGTGGACAGGACCTTTCCAGGTTGTGCTGTGCACACCCACAGCTGCTAAGCTTCATGAAACCTCAGGGAATTTAATTTCTTGGATTCATATTTCCAGACTAAAACCAGCTGCTCAACCAGCTGAAGATCCACAAAAAGATGACAAACAACCACCTCAATATACTTGCTCTCCCAGTCCCACTGATCCCTTGAAAATTCATTTCTCTCGTGTCCCCAATACCATCTCAAAATAATCTTTTCTGTTTTTTCTTGTTTTGAACCTTTAACCAGTTTTTTCTCAGGGACTATCAACTGTTAAAAAACCAACGGATGACTTTCCAACCACAGAGCCCTGCTGAGTTCTGCCCTTATGCTGCCACCTGACGCTCATTAAGATGTGCTTCGCACTCTCCATTGGCCTCTTCACTGTAAGTCCCACCTGGTGGAATGCAGGCCTACAGACAATAAACCATCTCACCTTCTTTCCCTTTGTTGCTTCCATAATAGTGTTACCTGCAAACTCGCAAGACCCACAATTTCTACATGCTCTCCGGCTGACTCCCTCAGTGACTTTCTGCAGAAGCCTGGTTTGACACCCTCACCAACCTATGGCTTCAAAGAAAACTTCATCCATCCCATACCTGGACAGATTCATCTTTTCCACGCCTACCTCCTGGGAATTTTTTCACCCTCCAGCTGGACCTGCCTGCCCACATCTCCTCCCCTCATAGCACCCCACATCGTCCCATTTCAGTTCTGAAGCAGCCAGATCGAAACAGGATGCCCCTCTTCCTAAGAAAACAAAAAGGGGGTAATATTGGATTCCAGGCAGGAGGCCGCGCCTCCCAGGCAGAAGGCCACACCTCCCCAGGTGCTTTGTGAAAAACTACACTTCCCAAGATCCTCAGCATGACCAACAAACCTGACCAGCAAGTGCCCTGTCCACTACCTCCTGACCTCTGTTGGCCTATAGGGCAAGGACTCACTCCAGGGGGGGCTTTCTGACCCCCACTCTATTTAAGCCAGCCCCGGACTGAAATCGCTCTCTGTTCCTGCCTGTCCCTATTCCCGGCCATCCCTTCCCTACCCCCTTCCCTTCCCTTCCTTTCCCTACCCTTGCCCACGTTGCACCCCAATAAACCCTTTTATTTCACTAACACGTTGTTCCCAGCTAAGTTAACTTTGTTCAGCATTTTTCCTAACAGGCAGGGACTCCCACCCACTTTCTCTGCCCTGGGCATCTCTTGCCTGTGAGAGATGAGGACCATGGCTCTTCCTTCCCTGAGGATGCTCATGATGGTTTTCCATAGGATGCGGGGGGTGTGTGGGGGGGTCCATTCTGATTGTGGGCTCATCCTGTGATGTGGAAGAGAGAGCAGGGGGTGTGGACTTGGAGTTGGCCTTTCTGGGTCACTGCAGCCTCTGCTGGCTGACTCCCTTTTGAACAGCCCTGGTGTCTGAGAGGGATGAGCTGACAGACATGTTCTCTGCTGTTCCCCAGCTCAGCAAGATGGGGGAGGGGTGCCCCATGCAGCATATGGAAGACTGGAGGTAAATCAAAGTAAAAAAAAACATGGTGTACACCTCTAGATTGCTTCAGCCTGTGAGTGAGTTCCAGTTGATTAAAGCAATGGTAGAAATATCCTTTAAAAGGGGGGGGGGGGACCCGGAAACAACACAAAACTACAAGTGTGTAAGGAGAGAGGAAGAGGAAGACAACCCAGGTAACTTTTCGGCTCCCTCTATGTCCTGTGACCCATGCCCTCATGAACCTCAGACTGCAAGTTCTGGAGTCCCAGGCCTGGTCCAGCTCTGGAGAGAGTCACAGGATCCAGGTCAACATGCCTATCCACTGGGATCCCACACAAACCTCCTCAGGCTGAAATAATTTCCAATCAGACACTAAAGTTCCCCAGAGGGAGCTAAACTTCCCCATGGTGAGCTGTGGCCCTAGATAGACTTCCCAGCAACTCCTAGTCAGACCATGCCTGAAAACTGCAAACCAAACACTAGGCTGATGGCTCAAAAGGAACAGTTTAGGATGCAATCCAGATAAAACTGCACAGGGTACAATCCAGATAAAATAAACACTTGCTTTGCAGGGTGACTTACTGGGGGAACTCAAGACATTTTCCCAGAGAGAGGGTGAGACTTGCTTTGGTCTTTATCCTCCTGCCTCAGCCTCCCAAAGGTGGGAACCGCGCCCGGCGTTGTTTTTTACCCGTGACGAGTTCTTGCTCCCAGAACGCTGAAGAATAACGCCGAAGAAGCACTCCGAGGCAAGCGTAGAGTGGAAAGTGGACAGCTTTATTTAAAGGATAGCAAAAGACTTCTCCCAGAAGGAGAAGGGGACCCAGAAACCAGGAATCCAAAGGAGGAGAGGCTTTCTCCCTTTTATATTTGAAATCTTTCTTTTGTCCCTTTCATGTTCCCTATCTCTGTCCTGCCTGGGACAGGAATGTCAAAAAGATGTGACACCCAGGGCCCATGGTGGGTGTGAGATTCACAGGAAGGGCTTAGGGCTAGTTGATTAGCATCTCCATTTGCTGGGAGGTGTTTCATTAGCATTCCTTAAGATGGGCCCTAAGCTTGGGAACATTAACCATACTCCCTTAGAGTTGCTCTGTGTTTTTCCAGGACTCAGACTGACTCCATTTTCCTTATGGACTCCATGCTCTTTATGAAACTCCATGTTAGACCCGATTTGCCTGACTGCACTCACTACCTAGCTTTAAATCTGGCTTCAAGGGTTGCCCTACTTCCATTTGTGGTACCCTCACAAATTGGTTCTTTCCCCTGAAGAACCAACCAGAATAAGCCAGATTGGACTAATTCAGTACCTTAAAACAAGGAACAGGGTTTTCCTGCTCTTGAGTTGTAATATTAACTCAATAGTTTTAATAACTATAATGTATATGAACAAAACCTGTGATAAAGTGATACCTGGACACCTGAGGCCTAATTCTGTAAGCAACAATTTTTTTTTTTTAACTATTTTGGACAGAAATCCTCTAAAAATGTATATTGCCATGTCTTTTCTTTTTTTTTTTTTTTTTTTTTTTTTTTTTTCCTTTTGGGTCTTCTAGTGACCTCTGATGTTAAGCCATTAAAGTCCCTAAGCTACCAGCCTTATATCTGCCCAAAGACACTGAGTACTTCGTGTGCATAATGCTTGCAGTGTCACATGCATTAGATATAATTTGATCTGGTCTTAATTTCTCTGGGGCTAAAGAAGCAGGCAGTAGCCAGGCGCGGTGGCACAAGCATGGACCTAAGCAACTCAGTGAGACCCTGTCTCTAAATAAAATACAAAATAGGGCTGGAGATGTGGCTCAGTCAGTGGCCAAGTGCCCCTGAGTTCAATCCTCAGTTTGCCCCGCCCCCCATAAAGAAGCAGGCTATGCCCTGATCTGAGTCACTCTGTGATATAAAACAGTAGTTTTCAGGCTGCTCCTAACCCCAAGTTACTCCCTTGATAAAGCAGTAGTTTGCCATGAGTTTCTCCATTTTGAGTATAAGTGCTGAGGTAAAATGATTGCACCTTGTTTGTACAAGTCAACAACCACCATCTGCACAATACAAACTGATAAATAAATTAATCATGCTAATTGTTAGATGAATTCGGGCCAACAGGCCATACCCCCCAGATGCCTTAAATTGGCTATGCCCCAGGTGCCTTAGGTTACCAGTGAGCCTGAGCTTTAACTTCCCGGAAGTGCCCATCTCTCTGAGAATCCACCTTTAGCAGGGATCTGATTCCCTGTCCTTTCCGATTTTGGGAATACGATTTTGGGAATACTCGCGTGAAGCAGGAATTCACCCCAGGGCGGGCTCGCCCTTTCTGAGCCAATCTCCAGCCTAGAAGTCCCGCTTCCGCCCCTCTGTAACCAGAGTCACTACTTAAACCCTCACTGGGATAGAACTCCTCCCTTTTCCCCCATCGCCTTCTTTTTCTCACTGGCTTCCCCTTCCCCTTCTCCCATTTTCCCTTCCCTTTCTCCCCTTCTTCCCTTCTCCCTCTTGCCAACCTCCTCCCCTTCCCCTTCTTCTCCCCACCGGTTTCCCTTCCCACCTTCTCCTTCCCCTCGCTCCCTTTCCCTCAGTGCACCCATTTGGTCCCTACCAGCTGCCAAGGCCGGTTAAATAAACCCCTTTGTTACACACTGGTTTCTGGCATGGGTTTTTTGCCCTGCACTAATAAAAATAATGGACATATCAAACCTCTGTCAGAAAAACCAGGCCCACTGAAAGAAGCAAATCCTTCACCTGGATCCATAAAAGTAGAAGCCCAGGAAAATCACCAGAGCAATAAACCTCTGATCCTCTTCTCCTGGACTTCAGCTCAGCAGTTTCTCCTGCCCATAAAGACTACACATCACTCACTCCAAGCTGGCACTCTGAAACTGCCGTCAGTCTGGACCCTAGCCTAGAATAAGTTCCTTGCCCTGACAGCTGTGCACCTTGAACAATTTTTATTCCTTGGTTCTGGTTCACAATCTTATCTGACCACCTGTGGTGACCATTGCTTTCTCTGCTCTCTGCCTTCCCTCCCAGTTGAGCCTCCTGAACCCTATGGCCACCTTAATCCTTTTTTTTTTTTTTTTTTTGGTGGTGCTGGAAATTGAACCCAGGGCCCTTGTGCAAACACTCTACCAACTGAGCTATATCCCCAGTCCCTACCTTGATCCTTTTGAAACCAGAGTTTCAGAAGAAACTTAATTCTGTGGGTGGATGAGGCCTGCATAAACTGCCGGCCACTGCAGCTGAGAAAGCCTGTTTTAGTGTTGCAGTTAATTACAGCAAGGGATGCCTGAAGGTGTTAGCTCTAAGGGTCCCAGCTGGCAAAGATTCATCTCCACTCCTATGGAGTGGAGGGTTGCAACTCTTTTTTTTTTTTTTTTTTTTTGGTACTGGGGATTGAACTCAGCGGCACTAGACCACTGGGCCACATCCTCAGCCCTTTTTTGTATTTTTATTAGATACAGGGTCTCACTGAGTTGCTAAGTGCCTCGCCATTGCTGAGGCTGGCTTTGAACTCGCGATCCTCCTGACTCAGCCTCCCAAAGTGCTGGGATTACAGGCGTGCGCCACTGCGCCCGGCTTGGTTGCAACTCTTTATAGTGGGTTATGTCCTCCAGTGTTGCAGCAGACCCCAGCAGCTCACTGCAAATTTCTTTCAGGGTTCTTTTTTTTAAATTTTTGTAATTTTTTATACCTTTATTTTGTTTATTTAGTTTTTTTTATGTGGTGCTTGGATCGAACCCAGTGCCTCATGGGTCCTAGGCAAATACTTTACCACTGAACCACAACTCCAGCCTTCTTTCTGGGTTCTTATTTTGCAAATTCAAATAATGAAATCCTTGAACAACAAGGGAACGCAAGAGGGAAAGGAGTGGGATTTATTCAAGTGAGAAGGAAAGAGACAGAGGTTCCTCAGGGGCAAGAGGGGACCTGAGAGGGGTTGCCACTTAAATGTACTAGTCTAGGATCTTATATAGCTACTGGGTAGGGCATTGATCAACACCTATGCTAATCAGGTATTAGAAAAGTACCAACACTATTGGTCTGGCCCACAACCTTCTAATTGGCTATGCCCTTTTGGACCTAGAATTTGAACTTTCCTGTAACCTCCCTTGGGTCTGCCCCCATTTCCATTTTCCTGCCACTTAGGGACAAAGGTTTGGCTGGAATGTTTGGAATGTTTTTACAAGTTAACCTCAAGAAATGGCCTTTACATTAAAATAACTTTAATTTGGACCCATTAACTATCCTTATTCATTTTGTTAGCCTTTCTGTAGTATATACCTATATGCATATATATATATACACATACATATACATATATATATATGTCTTTTGCATGTGTGTGTACAGTGTGATATAGGTATTAGTGGAATAAAAGAATCTGTGATTGCTGGCTTATGATTATCTCAAAATAAAAAGGACTGGGGATATAGCTCAGTTGCTATCAGGTGACCCACAATTATTGGTGAATTACAACTACTGAAAGTGATATAGCTTGTGAATTTATTGTTATCCAATAAATTCTGGCATATGTTAACGGCACAGCTCACTCATGAGAGAAGCAATATTATAATCATTAATGCCTTTGATAGAAATGCCCAATTTAGCAAATAGGACATCAGTGAGACCCTGTCTCTAAATAAAATATTTTTAAAAATAAGGGTTGGGATGTTGCTCAGTGGTTAAAACCCCCAGAGTTCAATCTCTGGTACCAACCAACCAACCAACCAACAAAAACTTATGTTAAATAAGTCATACTTCTCACAGCTATTGTTATTTATTTGCTTCTGCCAACTTTTCTGAATACTGTACTCATTTCTTGTCTGTTCCCCCCCCCCTTTTTTTTCCTTCCTGTGACAGCTTAACACAGTGTTTTAAAAGCCTAAGGGGCTGAGGTGTAAGTCAGTGGTAGAGCACTTGCCTAGTAAGTACAAAGACCTGGGATTGATCCCAGCATGATACTGATAAAAAAAAAAAAAAAAAAAAAAAAAAAAAGTATGGACTTTAGATAAGGGTTTGAACCCTAGCTTATCCTTCTGTATTCTGTATTTATGTGTAGTTAAGTATATATCTTCATGTTTATAAACCTCAATTTCTTCCGTAAAATACAGGTACTATTGCTTACTTCATATTGCTATTGTGGGAGTAATTAGTATTGTTATCAAAATAGCTTTAGGCCTTGGATACTTTCTTGAGCTATTGCATGTTCAGACTTGCATTTCAGGCTCCCTTGACATTCTTGCCTTGGTGAGCTTTTGTAGTGCCTGGCTTATCTTTGACATCCTGATTAACTAGTTCAGTTCAGTTCAGGAAATATACATAATAAGTTTCTAATTGTTAGACACTGTGCTAAGGTGCTAGACATCCAAAAATTATTAGGATAGCACTGACCTCAAGTAAAGTATTGGTTTGAGAGGACTATAAACAGAATTGTGATTCTGTTTTGTTTTTGTTGTTGTTGTTGTTGTTTTTTTTTTTTTGTACCGGGGATTGAACTCAGGGGCACTCAACCACTGGGCCACATCCCCAGCCCTTATTGTGTGTGTATTTCATTAGAGACAGGGTCTCACTGAGTTGCTAAGTGCCTCGCCATTACTGAGGCTGGCTTTGAACTAGCGATCCTCCTGCCTCAGCCCTGCAAATGCTGGGATTACAGGAGTGCATGACCACGCCCGGCTAGAATTGTGATTCTGTTACAGTGAAGTAAGTAAAATCACCTAGATATGCACAGGATACCTCAACTTGCTATGGGACCAAAGAGAAGTGATTTGGACTTCTCTTTGGACTTCTCTTTGGAGGAAGAGGGCAAGAAAAGGCTTCAAGCCAGATACAGTTGCACATTCCTGTAATCCAGCTCCTTAGGGGGCCCGAGATAGGAAAATCACAAATTCAAAGCTAGCCTGTGCAACTTAGACCCTCAAACTTGGTGTAACTCAGTGGTAGAGCACCCCTGGGTTTAATCAACAGTACAAAAACAAAACAAAAGCAAACAAAACACAAGACAGAGAAGAAAATGCTTCAAGTTTGGGATGATGATACCTGAGCAAAGAATCAACAGTTGAGTGGAACCCATATAAAAACTATGAGACAGCAGAAAAATATTCTACACTTAGTGAAAAGCTTGAGGAAAGGAAAAGGAGGAGATATTATGAATGGTGTATACAGGGAAACAGAATAGCTCCACATTATTAGAACATAAATTGTCATGCTAGAGAAAGCTAATGAAAGTATTACTTGCTTTTGGTCATCAACCTAGGGCTCATTGTGTGTGTGAGTGTGTGTGTGTGTGTGTGTGTGTGTGTGTGTGTGTGTGCGATGCTGGAAATTGAACCCAAGTCCATGCTCATGCTAGGCAAGTGCTTTGCCACCAACCCTCATCCCTCTTTTTTTTGAGATGGGGTGTGGCTATGTTGCCAGGATCTCCCAGTTTAGGATTGCTGGGCTCAAGTGATTCTCCTGCCTCAGTCTTCTGAGTAGCTGTAACTACAGGTTTGCCTCCTATACCAGACAGGACTCATATCTTTACTTTCTATTCTATTTTCACTGTTGCTTATGTCTGTGTAGATACTTTTATACTGCACTTGATTTATTCATCCACTGTTAAAATAATATGCTTTTTCTTGAATATGTTTTGATCATTTTTTTTTTTTTTTTTTTTTTTTTGGTACTGGGGATTGAACTCAGGGGCACTCAATCACTGGACCACATCCCCTGCCCTTTTTTGTATTTTATTAGAGACAGGGTCTCACTGAGTTGCTAAGTGCCTCGCCATTACTGAGGCTGGCTTTGAACTAGCGATCCTCCTGCCTCAGCCCTGCAAATGCTGGGATTACAGGAGTGCACGACCACGCCCGGCTAGAATTGTGATTCTGTTACAGTGAAGTAAGTAAAATCACCTAGATATGCACAGGATACCTCAACTTGCTATGGGACCAAAGAGAAGTGATTTGGACTTCTCTTTGGACTTCTCTTTGGAGGAAGAGGGCAAGAAAAGGCTTCAAGCCAGATACAGTTGCACATTCCTGTAATCCAGCTCCTTAGGGGGCCCGAGATAGGAAAATCACAAATTCAAAGCTAGCCTGTGCAACTTAGACCCTCAAACTTGGTGTAACTCAGTGGTAGAGCACCCCTGGGTTTAATCAACAGTACAAAAACAAAACAAAAGCAAACAAAACACAAGACAGAGAAGAAAATGCTTCAAGTTTGGGATGATGATACCTGAGCAAAGAATCAACAGTTGAGTGGAACCCATATAAAAACTATGAGACAGCAGAAAAATATTCTACACTTAGTGAAAAGCTTGAGGAAAGGAAAAGGAGTAGGTATTATGAATGGTGTATACAGGGAAACAGAATAGCTCCACATTATTAGAACATAAATTGTCATGCTAGGGAAAGCTAATGAAAGTATTACCTGCTTTTGGTCATCAACCTAGGGCTCATTGTGTGTGTGTGTGTGTGTGTGTGTGTGTGTGTGTGTGCGATGCTGGCAATTGAACCCAAGTCCTTGCTCATGCTAGGCAAGTGCTTTACCACCAACCTTCATCCCTCTTTTTTTTTGAGATGGTGTGTGGCTATATTGCCAGGATCTCCCAGTTTAGGACTGCTGGGCTCAAGTGATTCTCCTGCCTCAGTCTTCTGAGTAGCTGTAACTACAGGTTTGCCTCCTATTCCAGACAGGACTCATATCTTTACTTTCTATTCTATTTTCACTGTTGCTTATGTCTGTGTAGATACTTTTATACTGCACTTGATTTATTCATCCACTGTTAAAATAATATGCTTTTTCTTGAATATGTTTTGATCATTTTTGTTTTTTTTTTTTTGGTACTGGGGATTGAACTCAGGGGCACTCAATCACTGGACCACATTTGCAGCCCTTTTTGTATTTTATTAGAGACAGGGTCTCACTGAGTTGCTAAGTGCCTTGCCGTTACTGAAGCTGGCTTTGAACTAGTGATCCTCCTGCCTCTGCCTCCCAAGTGCTGGGATTACAGGCGTGCGCCATCGCGCCGGCCACATATTTTTTGTATTGTTACATTCTGCTTCTTAAAAATAGAAAAGTTAGGCCGGGCGCGGTGGCTCATGCCTGTAATCCCAGCACTTGGGAGGCAGAGGCAGGAGGATCAGGAGTTCAAGGCCAGCCTCAGCAGTGGTGAGGCACTTAGCAACTCAGTGAGATTCTGTCTCTAATAAAATACAAAAAAGGGCTGGGGATGTGGTCCAGTGATTGAGTGCCCCTGAGTTCAATCCCCAGTACCAAAAAAAAAAAAAAAAAAAAAAAAAAAAAAAAAGAAAAGTTAATAAAAAAGGAACACTAATGAGCTAATGAGCATTTAAATGCTTTTTCTTCTTCTTCCTAGGTTTATCTAAAATAGGCTCAGTTGGGGCACTGAGGCATTTAGTGTATGTGGCCTATTAGGCACAGCAGGCCTGAACATCTCTTAGATTTCAAAAGATTAACCATAGAGAAATACAAATGTATAATAGGCTCTGTCAGTGTTCAACAATCCACTTAAAAGAATATTCTATATTTGATACCATAGATCACAAGACTTTGGCAAATAAAAATTTGCCCACTTACATTTCCTTTATCTGTTAGGAAAATGGGTGATGAAGGAAAACATGCCATGTTTATGTTTTACATGTTTCATAACCAAATTAGCATTTTCATTTTCTTGACGTGAGGTGAATTTTTAAATTTTTGAGATATATTAGTTATGTAGAAATGTAGGGCTCAAACAATAATTCATTACATGGTTAGAAACTCAAATTTAAAATTAAAAGCTGCAGGTTGTTTTTGGACAGTGTCTATTTTTATGGGCATGTAGGATTCAGCTTTTATTCAGATGCTACTAATTTTTGAGTTACATTATTTAGATTTTGTATCTTGTTAATTTGGTTTAACTTTTTAATGTGTGAACCAGATTTATTTATTTACTTACTTATTCTTTGTCGTTATACATGAAGGTAGAGTCTATTTTGACATATTTATATAAACATGGCATATATCTTATTCTAATTAGGATCCCAGTCTTGTGTTGTCTATATAGATTTTTCTGTCATTTTCACTTTCTTTTTTTAATATTTATTTATTTATTTTAGTTGTACACAATGCCTTTATTTATTTCTACGTGGTGCTGAGGATCGAACCTGTGCTGTGCATGTGCTAGGCGAGCGCTCTACCGCTGATCCACAATCCCAGCCCCATTTTCACTTTCATGCCTATTCAAGGTGACAAAGTCTATGTTACTATTTCATAATTACAAGTGCTTTCACTTCTCATTTTTATCATCTTAAAGCTTTCTGAACAAACTGAAAGGCTATTTTCTAAAGAATTTATTTACATTACAAGGTATCTTTTTCTTGCAGGTTTATCTTTAAAATATTTTAATATTTCTTTCCCCCTACATCCACACATATTTACTGTGTACCTACTATTTTCTGAATGAATATCTGCACATGTGAACAGAGAAAGACAGATTAGAGAATAGTGCCTAGCTATTATTATATACCAGGCACCTCATAGTTTCAAAAAAATTGGCTGGGCCTATAGCTCAGTAGCAGAGTGCCTGTCTAGCATGCAGAAGGCCCTAGTTTGGATTTCAAGCACTGCCCAAAACAAAACAAAAAAAAACAATATTAATTTAAAAAATTTTATAGCAGGGCATGGTTGCACATGTTTGTAATCCCAAAGACTGGGAAGGCTGAGGCCAAGGCAATGTAAGTTTGAGGTAAGCTTGGATGATTTAGTGAGACCCTGTCTCCAAATAAAAATAAAAATGGATGTAATTCAGTGGTAGAGCATTTCTGGGTTCAACCTGTAGCATCGCGAAAAACAAAACAAAACAACAGGGGCAAGTATATTCCACCATCTAGAAATTTTCTCAAGATCATAGCACACAAAAATTTAAGGTCAATCATTCTACTCTGACAGTTACTTTATTTTTATGCTCTCCTCCCAACTACAAGCATAGTTTAAATCATTTACAATATGAGGAGGCATTGCTTAATTTATACCAGCATTGTGTTAACTGGAAAGGCATAAAATTAATTTCAAGCTGTCCATCACCAGAATAGGCTGCTGTGGAACTCCGGAAAATGAGGCAGTGGTATCACAAGTTCGAGGCAGCCTGAGGAACTTAGTGAGACACTGTATCTCGGGGGGGGGGGGGGGGGTGGGGGGGGTGGGGTGGGGGTGGGGAGCTGGGGATGTAGCTCAGCTGTAGAGCAGCGTGCCTTTCAATCCCCGGCACCTCCGCCTCCCAAACCCCAAAGTAAAGTGTAGGGATCATTGCAGCCAGGAAGCAGTAAATCCCTCATAACTGAGGCCCCCCCGACCCCCCCAGCTAATGGCACTAAGGTTCATCGGTTGCACCATTTTGGGCTCCTCTCAGCCTCAAGGTCTCAGAGTGGGAGCAGGGGTCATTTCAAACTGAACAAGTTTTCTTCTAGAGTACTGGTTGACAAACTAAGCTAGTGTTAATAATGTTTTCATGTCATTGATATTTTTAGGAGCGGGTTCGTCTGCTTCCAAGATCTGCCTCCCCACTCTTTCTCAAAGTCCTTTGCCCTAAAGGACTTCGCCCTTCCTCTAGCAGCTTGTCACTGTGGCACTCTGCAGCCGGTCAGTCCCGCAGAGGTCCACGGGGAGAATCATCCCGTCTGACTCAAACCCTCTGGAGCGGTCTAAAAAGAGGCAGTGGCTCCAGCAGTCAAGCTACGGGAAACCGGCACCAGGGTCTCCAAGCCGAGGAGCCCAGGTGCAGTGTCTTTAGGGACGGAGCTGGCAAGTGCAGAGCTGGAGCCGCCAAAGTCGAGCCGGGAACGGCGTTCGCTCGGGCCGAGGCGGAAGCCGGAGCATTTGGGGGACGGGACCGCGGGAACCCGGAAACGCCTGGGCTGCACGGAGGTGGCACCGGCTACGACGGCGGGAGCTGGCGGCGCTGCGGGTCAGCAGTCGCGGCGGACCCGTAGGGCTCGGCGGCCTTGGGCGCCCGGCGTTGCTGAGCCGCAGGTCCCAGTGCGTGCAGCTGGCCGAGCTGCGCGGGAGGTGAGGCCTGAGCTTTCCTGGGAGGGGCGGGTCCCGGGAGGACTGGCTGCGGGGTGGCTGGGCAACTCCGAAGCGGTGTGCTGGGGGCTGTGAGGTCTGTCTGGGTGAAGTGGAAGGTGTCCAGGACCTGAAGTACTAGTTAAGCAGGAGTGGGAGCAGATGAAGTGACACGTTGCAGTTCCGACCGTCGACGTGCGGAATGTGCTGGGTGGAGGAGGAAAAAGATCCTTAGGGGAGGGGTGTGTCAAGCGAAAGAAAACGGCCGGCCGTGTGTTTTACATGCAGAGAGAAATGACTAGTGGGCCAGGATGGCGGTCAGTCATACCTTCAGTGAATGTCCCCTGAGCTCCCGCTTAGTGTGTAACCCTGTGATACTCAAGGAGCCACAGGGACTTCAAGAAATGGAAAGGCTACCACTGGTAAGGCTAATGGTAGACAAGGAATGTCTGAGGCCGTGTAAAATTACCGTCAGAACAAGGGTTGTGTGTGTGTGTGTGTGTGTGTGTGTGTTCTGAGTATTGAGGAACAGGATTTTCAGTAACATTTTAATTTAACAAACAAAAAGACCTCTCAATTCAGGAAGATCTAGTTCAAATGAATTGAAGAATACTATTAAATGTAACGATGGGCCTTGCTTTATAGTAAACCATTTAAATGTCATTATTTTATAGTAGAAGCCCGAATCTTTTATTATATTCTATTAAATGCAAAAATGGAACCATAGTTAAGTCTTTATCAGTATTGGGCTTTGGTAGTTAAAGATTAAATTTGGTACAGTTTCTCACTTGGTAGTCACATTCACTGTTTCCTTTAAGGGGATGGATAACTTCTAAACTTACATTTCTGATTCTGACTTTCCACCCTAATTCTTTCCTGCTTCATTCCCACTACCGCTGTGCTAAGTGGGCTCCTCTTTGCTCTTTTGTTTGCCCTATACCAGCAGGTTCCAAACTGTACTTGCTGATTTCAGCCTGTTCCCCTTCCAGTCACTCTTCCATCATTGCCTTTTGGTTTGTTGGTGATGATGAGAATGGAACCCAGGGTCTTGCACATGCTAGACAATTGCTCTACTGCTGAGTTATACCCACAAACCTCCTCAATTGCTTTTTAAATCCAAAGGTCTTATGCCATTGTTTGGTCATTCTTCTCATAGGGTACTTGATGACTCTGTGTTGACTCCAGAATAAACTTTCTTTTTTTTCCCCCTGTGGTGCTGGGGATAGAACCCAGTGTCTTTTTTTTTTTTTTTTTTTTTTTTTTTTTTGGTACCGGGGATTGAACTCAGGGGCACTCAACCACTGGGCCACATCCCCAGCCCTTTTTTGTATTTTATTAGAGTCAGGGTCTCACTGAGTTGCTAAGTGCCTCGCCATTGCTGAGGCTGGCTTTGAACTCACAATCCTCCTGCCTCAGCCTCTCAAGTGCTGGGATTACAGGCCTGCGCCACCACGCCCGGCTAGAACCCAGTGTCTTATACGTGCTAGGCAAATGCTGTACCACTGAGCTATACCCCTAACTCCATTATAAATTGTTTATTTAAGGAGGCATTCAAAGTCCTTTAAAATTTAAGTCTTTCCAAGACTCAATATGACCCTTTCATTCTTTTTTAAAATTACTTTATCCCATTTAATCTATTTTTTAGTCAAACTGCAGTGGTTAATTTGAATAAGATTTTCTGAACACACTGTATGTCTACGTGCCTTGGTCTTTGCTTATATAACTTTTTTCCTACAAGGAAGATCTTTGTAAAAATTCTATTCTTTAATGCGTTATATGCCACCTTTTCCTTATGAAGCTTTCTAAAATCTACCATGTGTCTGAAATATTCTTTTTTTCTTTGTGCCAGGCTTTATAAATCATATAGTACTTGCTAAATTTATACTATATTGTGGCTCTTTGAGAATTTTATTATCCCTTCTAGACTATAAGTTCTTTAAGGAAAGTAATTGTACCTTTTAAGTTTTTTAGCACTTTGGTACTTGAGCACAGTATCATGATATTTTAGACTCTTAGTAAAGTTTTGTTATGTTAAGTGATATAATGAAACAAACTTATATTACTTCTAGAGATAAGGATAACTTGTTTTGTGGTATAATCTTATGTCAGAATTTCATTAATAATCAAATATTCTTATAAGAAAGTGCCTTTCTGTTTCACATTTATTACCTCATTTGATCCTAGTAGTAAATGTTGAGGTAGTACAGTTTTTATAGTCCCCATAATTATTTATAAAATAAGAATATTGAAGGTCAGGTCAAATTATTTGCCCCAGGTCCTACATACACTCCCTAGGCTACCTCAGTTATATTTGAAATGAATATAATTTGTATCCTCAAAGGTGCCTTTTACTTAGTAGAAACTTAATATGTTGAATGAAGGAATGAATAGGTAGTAGAATCAATAGAAATAATCTCTCAGTTGAAAGCCCAATCTTGTCATTCAGTAGCTAAGAAGTATGACTTCTGCGTTTCTTTTCTCTTTCCTGAAAAAAATTATTTTTTTGTACCAGGGATTGAACTCAGGGGCACTCAACCACTGAACCACATCCCCAGCCCTGTTTTGTATTTTATTTAGAGATAGGGTCTCACTGAGTTGCTTAGGGATTCCATAAATTGCTGAGGCTGGCTTTGAACTCTTGATCCTCCTGCCTCAGTCTCCTGAGCTGCTGGGATTACGAGCAGGTACAGTCGCGAATGGTTTTTCCTGGGGGGAAGAACTCGGGGCACTCGACCACTGAGCCACATCCCCAGCCCTATTTTTTGTATTTTATTTAGAGACAGGATCTCACTGAGTTTTTTTTAGCACTTTGCCTGGCCATTGCTGAGGCTGGCTTTGAACTCTCAATCCTCCTGCCTCAGCCTCCCGAGCCGCTGGGATTATAGGCGTGTGTGCTACTGTGCCTGGCTTTTCCTGAAATATTTTGAGAGGAGTTTGCTATTTGATTTTAATCAACTGTGGGATTTCTTTTCTTTTGTCTGTGTATGTGTGTGTGAAATTTTAGAATTGTCTGAGTAACAGAAACAACTTGAACATCAAACTGATAGTTAATAATGTCATTCTTGGAGGGGCTGGAGCTATTGCTCAGCAGTAGAATGGCTCCTCTTGCATGTGTGAGGCCCTGGAATCGATCCTCAGCACCACATAAATAAAAAAAATAATAAAGGTATTGTGTCCACCTATAATTTAAAAAAGTAAAAGAAATGTCATTCTTGGTAATGAATTTATTATTAAAGTGCAAGTCAATATGAATTGGTAGCTTAAAAAAAAGCAGGTGGGGCTGGGGTTGTGTCTCAGCGGTAGAGCGCTCACCTAGCACGTGCATGGCCAGGGTTCGATCCTCAGCACCACGTAAAAATAAAAAAAAAAAACACATTGTGTACAACTAAAGCAAATAAATAATTTTTTTAAAAAAGGAGTCATCTTAATTCTCCTTGTTAATGAAGGAGTGTAGTGCTGAGGTTATTTATTTATTTAGAGATGGGTGGTCTCCCTACGTTTTGTAGGCTGGTCTTGAACTCATACTCTCAAGTGTTCCTCCCACCCCAGTCTCCTGAGTAGCTGAAACTACAGATACATCACCGTGCCAAGCTTATTATGTATTTTTAGTTATTGTTTTTAAAAATGTGTTTTGGTACTAAATTTGAGAGTATTTGATGTGTAAATATGAGAATAACTTAGAAGCTAGAATGTTACTCAACTTTTCTATGCAGATTATCTGCCCAGAACTCTGTTTACCATCCATGTTGGAGATACCCTATCAAATTAAAATAAAAATCAGTTTAAGAAAAATTGCTGTATATTTAGATATTCAAAAAAAATTTTTTTTTTTTTTTTTTTTTGGTACCGGGGACTTGAACTCAGGGGCACTTGACCACTGGGCCACATCCCCAGCCCTTTTTTTGTATTTTATTAGAGACAGGGTCTCACTGAGTTGCTAAGTGCCTCGCCATTGCTGAGGCTGGCTTTGAACTCCGGATCCTCCTGCCTCAGCCTCCCAAGTGCTAGGATTACAGGCATGCGCCACCACACCTGGCGTTAGATATTCAAATTTTGATTGAAATTAGAATTAAGCTGAAACTTTTAGGTTACTTCAGATAAAGTATACTTCATTCCACAAAGAAAGTATCCATTTACGATTTCATACCTACTATAAGTTGTTGTTTTTTTCTGTAAAAGTTAGGTAAGAAGTTTTTTCCTAAATTTGTATGTGCTATAAAACCAATTTCAAACATTACTAGTAGCATTCATGGGTTTTATAAAGGTAATGAATGAATATTTGAAGAAAGCATGATAGCATAATAACCACATTATTTGATTTGTATTTTTTAATCTTCATAGCTACTCTGTGAGGTACATACTGTTATTTAATGTGTTATAGTTATTAAGTGGTGGAGTCAGACTGTGAACTCAGGCAGTCTGAGTCCAGAGACATACATTTTCATGTATAGTGGTGAGTTATTGGCCGATCCTTAGACATGATTAAACACAGACTTTACTGCACAGACTCTGGGCTTTGTTAATAGAGTCCTCAGCCAGAGGCCTGACTATGGGGGTTCCAGCAAATCAGGTCTGGTCACTCTCCTCAAAAACCAAATAGAAAAGATTATAGTGAAAAGTAGGAAAAGAACCTTAGTCAATATGGCTGTATTAGGAAGGAAAGTGAGATTTTATGTCTCAGCCTTGTCTTTGGAGTGCTTACATGAGTTTTTGGTTTAAGTAGAGGAAAAAGTGGGGGAGGGTGAGACTGCTGAGTCTTGGTCAAACTGTGGTCTGGTCGGTCATTTTTTCATTTCTGGTTCTGTGAGGTGGTTTTGAAGAAGTCTTTATCACTCCAAGGGATAATTTCTGTTTATTGCTCAGGGAGCTTATCAGATCTGTAATCCTAGAAAGGGGCAGTTTAGTTCCCCGGAGATAATTGCTTCTGGATAGGGAGGCAGTTTCATTCTGGGGTGACTCCTTTGTGTAGGGCAATGACTAGTTACTTCTAAGTGTCACTCCAGGTGTCTGAAACAGGATGTTGCAAATCTTACCTCAGTCTTGAAGGGGGCCAAGATAGGTTGGATAAATTTAGGGCTAATAAACCTTGTGTTATCAGTTTTAGATGAACTTTCCATAAATGATTAACATTTCTACATGCAGAGTTGAACAGGGACCTGATCCAAAGTTTCAGGTAATAAAGGAGACATACAAAAGGAAGGCAGAGGTCAGGGGTTGTGGCTCAGTGGTAGAGCGCTTTTCCGAGCATGTGTGAGGCACTGGGTTAGATTCTCAGCACCACATATAAATAAATAAAATAAAGTCCATTGACAAGTAAAAAAATATTAAAAAAATAAATAAAATTAAAAAGGAAGGCAGACATGCCAAGCTTTATCCTGCTTACCCATTGTGCCTATGCAGAGTCTGCTTTTGGCAAAGGTAGCCTCTTTAAGCCTCTGTTATACTTTGAGTGAAATCTTGGTTCATATTTGAGATCAGACATGTTATGTTATCCAAGGCAAACTGTATACTTAATATCTCAGAACCATAGTTTCGTAATCTGTAAAAGAAGTAATACATTCTGTAGCAGATTAAATGCTCTTTAAATGAGATAATGCTTGTAAAGATCTAGCAAGATATCTGACATACAGTAGGTATTCCTGGCTCTTTTATTAATTTAATTTCTCCTGTGAAGTTATAGTTATTAGAAAACATTTCATGAGAACCAGTTTCAGCCTGCATCTGAATCTTATGTGTAATACAAAAAGATTTAATTCACAAAGAGATCATTCTTTTCTTCTGAGGGTTTACATAACAGAGTCAATGCCTAATATGTGACAGGTGCTCGTAAGGAAATACAGGAAATACAGTAATACATAATGTAAATATGTCAACAAACTAGTTTGATAAAATTTTTGAGTGCTATTATAAAAGATATGTACAAAATGGCATAGGAATGTATTAGGAAAAGGATTCAGTCTGCTTGAGAAGACTCAGGAAACTTCACTCAGAGACCTATATTTTGAGCCCTATAAGCTATATAGAAATTCTATCAGTAGAAAAAGGAGAGTTGTAATTTTTGCATTGCTGGGTCTCACAAATGGTAGGTAAGTATTCTACTGTTGACCTACACCTCCAGCCCTAGAAAGAGTTGTTTTGTCCTGGTCCCTCAACACCGCCCCCCCAACTACCAGGGATTGAACCCAAGGCCTTGCACATGCGAGGCTATCATTCTACGACTGAGCTAGGCCCCAGCCCTCTGGAAAGAGTTGTGGTTTTTTTTTTTAGACAAATATTTGCTCAGAAAATGCATGAAGAATACAGGAAATAGTTTATGGCAGGAAACTTAGGCTGGGACCAGATTATGAGGAGCTGTTCTATTTGAAGGAGTTTGGACTGTGTCATCCATTTGGTAAGGAGTCAGTTAAACTTCATAAGCAGGGAAGGAACATAATCAAGTTTACATTTCATTAAGATATCTGTTGTACAGAGGATGGATTAGAGTTGAGTCTGAAGCCTGCCCCATCCATTAGCAAGCAGAGTGACGTGAGACTTGAATAGTAAATATTGAATAAGCATAATTAATGTAATTCATGTTCTGTATGATTTAAGTTCATAAGCCCATAATATCTATAACTAAGAATGCAAATTTGCCTGGGAGTGTCTGGAGTTTCATGTTTTTAGAAAGAGTAGTGGTTGAGAAAAAAAGAAACTACACAGCATTTGAATTCTAATATTGGAATCTTATCTTTAGGGGAGGTGGTAATCTTCCTTTAATTATCTAAATATAACTACCAGCTAGGATAAAATCCAGCTCATTCTATATATTCTATTAAGTTTCAGCTAAATTCTTTTCATTGCCAAGCATATTTTCCTAAAATTTGTTTATTTTATTTTTAAAAAATATTTATTTATTTGTTTTAGTTGTACACGATGCCTTTATTTTTACGTGGTGCTGAGGATGGAACCTGGGCCATGCACGTACTAGGCGAGCGCTCTACCACTGAGCCACAATCCCAGCCCCTAAAATTTATTTTTTAAAAATATTTTTTAGTTGTAGAAGGACACAATACCTTTACTTACTTATTTTTATGTGGTGCTGAGGATTGAACCCAGTGCTGGGTGAGTGCTCTTCCACTGAGCCACAACCCCAGCCCTCCTAAAATTTATTTTATTTTTTAATTTTTTATTGGTACTAGGGATTGAACTCAGGGCACTTGGCCACTGAGCCACATCCCCAGCCCTATTTTATATTTTATTTAGAGACAGGGTCTCACTGAGTTGCTTAGCACCTTGCTATTGCTGAGGCTGGCTTTGAACTTGTGATCCACCTATCTCAGCCTCCCAAACTGCTGGGATTAGAGGCGTGCGCCATGGACTGTCTTATTGTTTTTTGAATGGTATAAAGAAAATCATTTTAAGGACCCTCATTTTTCAGGCTTATTCTCAGGCTCAATTAAATAGATAACATTCTTCTTCTCGCTCTTCCATTCCCTCCCCTCTTTGTTCTATGGATTGAACCCAGATTCTTGCTTATGCTAGTCATATATTGTACCACTGAGCTATACTCAGTGCCCCCTATTCTTTATTACCCTCCTATACTTTAATTCTAAATATATGAAAAATATTTGAAAATTGCTAGAACCTTGTTGTTAATGTTAGTGCTTGGGGAGCAACATTATCTTATAGAATAATTGTTACATTTGACTTTCTGGATAGACATACTTATGTTTCAGATCACATTGTTTTGACACAAGAAGCATATTTGAAACTGGACAATAAACTAATGTTTAAAGGAGTCAACTTGATACTGTAGTATTGACAAAAAACTTCAAATTGGCATTTTTTCTAGTTTATAAACTTCATATCTGATTATATGCTATTAATATTTCAGGTTGTAAAAACAAAGGTGCTAATGAAAATAGTGACAACCTGTACATTATTTTGCTTTTTATGTTTTTTAAAATAGCAATGGGTCTTGGTAGTATGGCTCAGTGAAAAATTTTTAAATAGTCTTCCTCCAAAACATTAAATGCTTTCTACTTGAGTAGACACAAAATAGAGAATGATTAATTTTAAAAAAACAATACAGACAGGTCCTTGTATTAATTTTCTGTGCCTGCTGTAACAAATTTCCACAAATATGGTAGATTAAAACAGTAGCAATTTATTTTCTTACAGATCTGTAGACCATAAATCCAAAATCAGTATCACTGGGCCAAAATAAAAATGTCAGCAGGACTTTACTCCCTCCAGTGGCTCTAGGGATCCATTTCTTTCCTCTTCTAGCTTCTGATAACTGCCAATATTCCTTGGCTTGTGCCTGCATCACTCCAATTTTCAAATTTTCTCTCTGTCCCCTTCTTTTTTATTGCCTTCTCTTGTGTATCTGGATTTTCTTCTTTAAAAAAATTTTTTTTTTTCCTGGTCTGGGAATATAGTTCAATGATAGAGGGCTTGCCTGGCATGGTCAAGACCCTAAGTTCAGTTCCTATTGTCTTTCTTTCCCAACCCTCTCTTCTCCCCCGCTCTCTTTCATACACACTCCCCAGATTTACTGAGGTATAATTGACAAGTAAAATTTTTATATCTATATGAAGTGCACAATGCAATGATTTGATATACCTATACATTTTGAAACAGTTACCTCAATCAAATTAATTTATATATGGATTGCTATATACCATTTGTGTGTGGAGGGGTGAGAACACTTAAATCTATGTCCTCAAGTAAACCATACAGTGCCGGAGACCAGCTCCGGTGGGGGGAGAAGACATCGGCAAAAATGTGAGAGATAAACCACGCAGCACACAAGTCTGGAGGCTTAACTCTAACTTTACTTTTTTACCCGAGTTTTTATAGCCCAGACAACACAGTCTTTTACATTACAGCTTTTGAGGTTACATTAAAGAATTTCAGAGTTATACATTATGAAGGAAACAAGTTACATTAAGGAATTTCAGGGTTATACATTCTGAGGGAAACAGGATATTGTTCTAAGTACATATTACTGATTAAACTTATCTAAAGACATAAAAAAAATATTGATTAATCTTAAATGTCAAGAACAAAAACATGTTTTTACCTAAAACTATTTTTACAGTCCTTTAAGATCACTCACAATGTCCCACACCTTGATTGCCCTAATATATCATAGCTAAACCTTGACTGAACTCAACTTACTATTGTTTCCTATAATAACTTTGTTCTGAACTAGAAAGAAGGAAGTATAGCTATTTTTAAAAGTTAAGCTAACAGGTACTTTTCCTTTGATCAGGTGTTAGATCTAAGGGGGTCTCTACCATAGAAAACTTATATCAATATCTCTTAGTCTAATATCCTAAACTTACCTAAGATAAAAGAATCCTTATCAATCACAAGAAAGCCTTATAACTATAACTTAAAACCTTATAACTATAACTTAGAAAAGTCTGAACTATGGGGCACAGCAGGAGCCACAAGTTTAATCATTACTTACAAGCCTAATGTCTAATTATAAACCTGTTTTATTCATGTACTAAAGAATTTGCTATAGAGCTCTTGGCTCAGACTCCACAGTGTAAATTTGTGTGGCCAGATTTATGTTTAATAGCTAACTTATGAGCCCCTAGTGGTCACACAGAGACATAGTAAGAATAGGGAGATAGAATTAACCATTGCGGCGCCATTTTTGTCTTACATTGTTCCTAGAAGAGGAAGAGATGCCTTGCTTTCTCTCCCTATTATTTCAGACAAGGAGCCTTGCTCACTTGTCACAAGGAAGATGTGACAATACAGTATTATTTGCTGTACATTATTTCTTCATATATTCTCCTCTCTTGTACATCTTTTAATCATTTTTGATGGCATTTAGGGTCTACCCATTTAATTCCTATATAATCCTCCCACCTCAAGATTCTTTATCTCTTTTGCAAAATCCCCTTTTCCAAGGAACGTGACCTTTTACAGGTTCCAAGGATCAAGACCTGATACTTCTGGGAGCCATTATTGAGCCTACTATGATCCTTAATCATTTCCGTGCGCTGAGTTATAGAGATTATAAAAATACATAGAATGTGGGATCATGAGATTCTATCAAATTATAAACTCAAATTGCCTTTTATTTCAGACTACATAAGGATCAGATTTTGGATTTGCTTTTCAGAAATGTCAAGGCTGATGCTAAATGAGGTGTGATTTTGTTTTAGGGCCATTGTAAAAGCTTTCTGATTGGTTCTTGGGCTGTGATTTGTAGGGCCTCGGCTTCATTCTTTTCTTTCTCCAAGATTTCTAGTTAACTTAGAAGCCATTAGTAAAAAACATTTATTCTCCTATTTTCAATTAAAGATCTATGTCAGCAACTTCTTTATTATCCAAAGTCTTATTATTCTGATTGCAGATATATATACACAAGTGAAAGTTGAAGTAACTCTTCTACCTGATGAACTACCAATGTCTCTTTTACCATTAATCTAGTCAGATTAGAAAATTGATTCCAGATTCCTATCACCTTATGGTTCTGTTATCCTGGAACCACGTTTGGTACCAGTAACTGTATCAGTTAGAGTTCAGTCAGGAAAACAATCCTTCAGTATACTGGGATGAGGGATTTATAATAGAAATAATTGTGGGGGAGACGGGAAGTAAAGCTCAAAGAAGAGGGTATTGGAGGATTACTGAAAAGTCACTAAGCAGCCCTCCTAAAACACTGGTGTAGGTAGACAAGTCAGAGCTTCCAGAAGAATATAGGAATCCATCTGTGTCTTGCTGCCAGAGTAAGACCATAAAATGAAACTGGTAGAAGAGTTTATAGAAAGCTGTCACTTCTGTGTAGCTGTCTTTCTGTGTTCATGAAGAGTCTGGTGGAGGGCCTTGGCCTTCTGTTGCTCAGTGAGTCAGCAATTGGAAGGAAGAGCTGACTTAGGGCAAGGTAGAGAAGGGATAAACTGGAACTTATAAGCATCTCTGTTTTCTCAAACCACATTTAACCCTGACAGTCATAGGTCTTGCTTCATTTCTGCTTTCCGACTCTTGTGCATATTTTGTGTTTAACCAGCTAGAACTCAGCACCAATGCAAACCAATGGGTTTGGGGGCAGTGTTGTTGGAGCTTAAACAAGTTGACATAAAACAAGATTATAATTTCCCTATAATATGTTTCTTTTGTGCCTCTTTTATTTTTCCTGTCATGGAAATTTACACTCACTATTATTTTTTGATTGTTTGAATAATGTACCTTCATTCTAGAGAATAAGCTTCATGAAGAAAGTTTAACTTGTTCATGATTACATGCACAGTGCCTCACCATACTAAGTATGTCTTAAATATTTGATGGCTTATTGCCATCTAGAGAATTGTGTGTTGTCTCTTTTGTTGTTGTTGTTGTTTTTGTTTTTTACTTCTGCTCCTTCTCTTGTAAGTCTTGAACTTTTAGTAATGAGTGGACCATGCAGCTTTTACATTAGTCTCTGTTATCTGTAGAAAGAATATCTTTTTTTTTTTTTAATATTTATTTATTTGCTTTAGTTGTACACCATGTGTTTATTTGTATGTGGTGCTGAGAATCGAATCTGGGCCGCGCACGTGCTAGGCGAGCGATCTACCGCTGAGCTACAACCCCAGCCCAGAAAGAATATCTTTAGCTCCTGCGTTTTGTGGGAAATGACCACAGAAGAAAATGGTATATAGCAGGATAGCACATGGATGGGGAAATGGGAGGGTGGGAAGGAGTACATTGTTACTTGGCACCACACATTTGGAAGGGAATCTTAGATCTCTGTTTATTAGGTCATTTTGTTTTTCAAATCACTGACTTTATTTAAAGAGTATTAGAATACTGAATAATTTTTTTATCTAAATATTGGAAGACAGATTTTAAATTTGTATGAAATATTTGTATATTGACTTTACTTATATGTAGGTAATGGAAACTCTGCAGTCAGTGAAATAAGTTCAAAATTGACAGTAGTGTAATTTACATACAGGTGATATTTGTTTTATATAAACAGACACATGACACTATGAGGAAGAAAGGAAAGGAGAAACAATAAAACACTGTTTAACTTAGAATGTAACAGGAACCTGTAAATGATAAAGAGTTGGTTAAGTGTTACTGGGCTAGGGATGTGGCTCAGTGATAGTGTTTGTCTAACACATGTAGGCCTTGGGTTCAGTCCTCAGCACCCCTAAAAGAAACAAACAAAAAACTGTTATTGAGCAAGATTTTGCTTTCTTAAGCACTTAAATTGAACTAATTTAGTGGAAGTTATTCTATCATAGAATCAAATGAATTTTTTTTTTTTTTTTTTTTTTTTTTTTGGTACCAGGGAGTGAACTCAGGTGTACTCGACCACTGAACCACGTCCCCAGCCCTATTTTGTATTTTTGGGTCTTACTGAGTTGCTTGGTGCCTTGCCATTGCTGAGGCTGGCTTTGAACTCACTATTCTCGTTTCAGCCTCCCATGCTGCTGGGATTACAGGCATGTGCCACTGTGCCTGGCGTCAAAATCATTTTTATCAATACTATAAATTACTTTTTCCTCATTTCTTTCATTTACACACACACACACATAAAAAGGTTTTGGATTTTTATGGATTTGGAGTACAGAATATTATTGCTTTTTTTTTTTTTTTTCTTTTCTTTTCCTTTTTTTTTTCAGTATTATATCTGTAAGCAAAAATAACAAATGGTTTCGGCACTATTATGGAAGCACAAATAACCAGGATAGAAGCAGAACTCAAATGGATCAGCAAGCTTTTCTTTATTCTACAGTGGAGTCAATCAGGCACTGAAGGGGCTCGTTTTCTGGGTAGCAAAATGGCCACCAGTTACAGAAGGGTTTGAGTTTTATAGTTTATAATGAGGGTGGTTTAATTATTGGAGACTGAAGCAGGATAAGTTGGTTTGGACAGTCAGGAAAGAAGTTGTGAAAAGCCTGCAACTCATTTCACTGAGAAAAGCTCTGAACTCAGTTTTCATTGATTATCTTCCTTTTGTGGGACCCATTGTTACTCAGAGCTTCACTATTTGCTTTTTTCCTTTCAGGACTCATTGGCAATGGGAAAGGGGAAAAGTCCAGGGCCCAGCATTTCAGTATCCACCTTTTCCCTTCTGGACCCATTGTGGTTGAGAAGGGATGAATGTTTGTTTTTGGTAGTGATGCTGGGGATGAAAGTTTGCTTTTTTTCCTCAGAGCCCATTGTTACTGAGAAAGATTTATTGGGAGAGGATTAATGATTGCCTTCTTCCTCCCTCTTCCTCCAGATAAAAATGACATTTTTGTCATTTCCCTGTTGGTGGGGGTGGTTGTCATTTTCCATATCCTTTAATATCTACTTCTAAGGTAGTTAGAAAAAATATAAATATTAGTGCCAGAAATAAAATCAATCATGATGAATTTTGTCATTCTTTAGTGTACAGCCAGTTTCTAGATTTTAAAGTTTTGGCATCATGGAAGATAATGGACAAAAAAAAAAAAAAAAAATGCAACTGCACTGGGGATATATCTCAGTTGTTAGGGTGCTTGCCTCACATGCACGAGGCCGTGGGTTCAATCCCCAGCACACACACACACACACACACACACACACACACACACACAATGCAACTGAGCTTAGCATTTCTATATGTGTTTACTTTTCTGTTCATTTACTTGGAAAAATGTTTAAAGGTTTGTTTTTTATACCAGTAGTTGTTTCTGACTAGTGAAGAATGTAGACATACTTGGATAACACTTAAAATGTGTGTTTTCATAAATACTGTTGTGTCCTTAACCTCTGGTAGATTATTGTATTATACTAAGGAGGGAGTATATTTCACAATTAGTGTTTAGTAAATGTAGTTCATGCTTAAAATCAAAACTTAGAAATTTAACCTTTTGTTTTTACAATAGAAAGAAAATTGATTTACAACATATATATACAATAGTCTTAAAATGTGTATGTTTTATTGCAATTTTAAAACATTGACTAAACATTAATTTTTTTTTTAATGGCTGGACACAGGTATCAGCAAAATATAGATATTGTCTCAGTAGGATGATAGGCTCCATACACAGACCTCACATTGTATTGGATATATATTGGTAAGCCACAGGAAATAAGTTTTTTTTTTTTTTTTTTTTTTTTGGTGGTACCAGGGATTGAACTCAGGGGCACTCGACCTCTGGGCCACATCCCCAGCCCTTTTTTTGTATTTTTTTTAGAGACAGGGTCTCACTGAGTTGGTAAGTGCCTCGCCATTGCTGAGGCTGGCTTTGAACTCGCGATCCTCCTGCCTCAGCCTCCCAAAGTGCTGGGATTACAGGCGTGCGCCACCGCGCCCGGCTCAGGAAATAAGTTTACAACCATACTGATTTTCAAAAGGGCCTATTTTAACTGAAAAGATGAATAGACAGTCCATTGTGATTTGGGAGGCTGAAGCAGGAGGATCACAAGTTCCAAGGCTAGCCAGTATAATTTAGAAAAATTCTGTCTCAAATATAAAATAAAAAGGGCTGAGGTTGTGGGCTGGGAACATAGCTCAGTTGGTAGAGTGCTTGCCTCACATGTACAAAGCCCTGGGTTCAATCCCCAGCACCACCAAAAAAAAAAAAAAAAGGATGTAAAAAGGGCTGAGGTTGTACCTTAGTGGTAGCGTGTATGGCATTTGGCATGTGTGAAGCCCTATGTTCAATTCCCAGTATTGCCCCCCAAGGAAAAAAAAAGAGAAATTTATGATTTTTTGAATATTTCAGAACTTCATATCTATAATGCTATTGATGGTTTATACAACTGATTTCTCAGTAATCCTAATTTAGGGGGAGGGTGGTAGTAATAATATACATTAATAATACATATATATTATATAATATAATATGTTTCCATTTTATATTTGTGGTGCTAGGGATTGAACTCAGGCCTTAATGTATGCTAGGCAAGCATTCTACTACAGAGCTACACCCAGTTCTGAAATGTGTGTGTGTGTGTGTGTGTGTGTGTGTGAGAGAGAGAGAGAATGAGTGATCATGAGCAAGAGCGTGAGCGCGTGTGCAAAAGATTTAAAGCAACTCAGAACTGGCTGACTGAGCTTTATAAAGCAAGGCTCTTTAGGAGCTACTTTAGTGCCTTCTAGTATGTTTGAAAAACCTTTCTTCTCCTCCTTGCCCTCTCCCTTCTCTTTTTTGCATTTTGGGGATGAAACCCAGGTCTTTACACATGCTATGCAAGTGTTCTGCCACTTGGTTATGCCCCAGACCCCTCCCCTGTTTTCAATCAAGACTATTAATAATTAGTGAGAATGTCTTTGAACTTGAAATAAGCTTACTAATATTTTTTGTACAAAATGCTAAAGAACTTTCTAGTGAAGCCATTATCAAACTCAACAAATCCAAATGAATGGAGCTTAGTGAATGAAGTTTTGTACATTTCCCCTCAATGTGTGAAAGGAGATATAAAAATTGCAAGACTCAGCTTTAATGAATAGCAAACTTATCCAACTTCAAATGAAAAGTAGCAATTAATAAGCAAGTGCAGGATCCATTAGGAAGGACTGGGAGTATACCTTAGTGGTTGATCCCTTTCCTAGTTTGTGTGAAGCCCTGGGTTCTATCCTCAGCACCACAAAAAAGAAAAAGATTTATTAGACTGATTAAGCAAACCTGAAAATATTCCTTGTGAGTAGGGAAAGGACTTCAGAAGTACTGGAAAGGACTTTTGGGACTACTAGTAGTATAAACCAAGTGCTGTGGTGCATGCCTGTAATCCCAGCAATTCCAGAGGCAGAGGCAGAAGGATCTCAACTTTGAGGCCAGCCAGGGCAACTTAGCTAGACCCTGCCTCAAAAAATTAAAAAAAAAAAAAAAAAAAAAAAGGAATATAGCTCAGTGGAAGAAGGTCCTGGGTTCAGACCTCAGTACAGGGATGAGGGGGATGTGTGGTGTACTAGCAGTATAATTGCTATATCAAGTCAGATCAGTCTAATTGGGGTTAAGGGTGTAATTCGTGGTAGTGCTTGCCCAGCACTTGCAATGCCCTAAGTTGTAAATTATACAGTAGTTAATTACAAACAAAGCAAAACAAAACAGGGGATCCAGCCCAAGACCTCATGCATTTTGGAAAAGTGCTGTATCACTGAACTGTATCCCCAGTCCTGTTGACTAGTGGGTTTTTTGTTTTGTTTGCTTGTTTGTTTTGTTTTGTTGGTAGCAGGGCTTGAGCCCAGGGGCACTTTTTTTTTTTTTTTTTAAATTTTATTTATTCTTGATAGACCTTTATTTATTTATATGCAGTGCTGAGAATTGAATCCAGTGCCTCACACATGCCAGGCAATTGCGCTACCGTTGAGCCATAGCCCTAGCCTACTTTGACTGGTTTTTAAGAGCAAATCTTAAAAACTTAAAGTAGGTAGTCTTCCTCCCCACTTTTGGTAGTGCTGGGGATTAACTCCAGGGGCATTGTACCACTGAGCTACACTTTATACCTTCAGCCCGTTTTATTTTTTATTTTGAGACATGGCCTTGCCAAATTGCCTAGGATGACTTTGAATTTGTAATCCTCCTGCCTCAGCCTCCCAAGTATCTGGAATTACAGGTGTGTGCCACTGTACCCAGCCCAAATAAGATTTTTGATAGTAAATCACATGAAGCTGTGTATATGAAAGAATCTAGTACTGTTTCTTCTTAATTATTGGTAAGTTTCTCATAGGAAATTTTAATGAAACAAACAATATTCAACAAACAAATCTAAATATCCAAAAACAATAAAATTCTCTGGAAGCAAGAGGATTAAGAACATCTGGAAGGGTAAAAGGAGAATTTGTGGTAAGGGAAAAAAATGTAAAAATGACTAAAATTAAATTTTTTAAAAATATTTATTTGCTTTAGTTGTTTTTTTTTTTAATATTTATTTATTTGTTTTAGTTGTACACAATGCTTTTACTCTTATGTGGTGCTGAGGATCGAACCCAGGCCGCGCACGTGCTAGGTGAGCGCTCTACCACTGAGCCACAACTCCAGCCCATATTTGCTTTAGTTGTACACAATGCAATGCATTTATGTTTATGTGGTGCTGAGGATCGAACCCGGGCCGCACACGTGCTAGGCGAGTGCTCTACCGCTGAGCCACAACCCTAGCCCAAATTAAATCTTAAATGTGAAATTGTTTTTAAGTTTTCAGTTTTGAAGTGAATATAGTTTAGACATTCAAATGAAGAAATAATTTTCATTTTATAAATTATAGAAATGTAACAATCTTTGTTTTGTCCAGTTTATATTTTGTGGTTTGCTGTGTATTTGCTTAGTTTTACATATATTGTATTCTCAAACCAACTTATGTATTTATATATTCCTACAAATATGACTATTTTGATTATTTTCATTTTGAGTTTATTCTTCCCTTTGGTAGAATAGTTAATTAAATTGTAATTTTTATAGGGGTTCTTGAAGGAGCCCCAATTAGGGAGATGGCTATTGCGGTCAGCTGGAAGCCATAAGTTCCACCTGATAATAAGTATGTATGTGACGCACCTGTAAATGCACGTGAGGCACCCGCAAAGCTAAAGGTATATAACCGGGTGAAAGCAGTCGGAGTCAGGAGAAGAATGAATTCATTCAGTCAGTCGGTCGGAAGAAGAGTTCGGGTCGGAGAAGAAGAAAAGAATCAGAGCGGCCAGAACGTAGGCAGAGCGGTTACAGAAGAGAAACCAGATAGAAGAAGTAATTGCTGGTCAGAGTCAAGCCGAGGCTCCCGAGGAAGAAAGAAGAAAGAAGAAAGAAGCTCTAAAAGCTAAGCTCTCTCTCTCTCTAAAGAAGAAATCTCTCTCTTTCAAGCTCTCTCTCTCTTTCTCTCTAAGCGCTAAGAAGAAGAAGAAGAAAAAGCTATCTCTAATCTTTCTCTCTAAGCTCTTTCTAAAAAGAAGAAAAATCTTTCTTTCTCTCTCTAAGCTCTCTCTAAGAAAGTAGAAGTAAAAGTAGTAATAGCTTTACTCTGCCTCTGAGTTTTCCTCCCACGGCGCCGTGGCTGGCCATGACAGGCAGCTTACAGGTTCTGATACAATGGTCACTTATTTGCATATATTCTACTTTTAAACTTGTTAAAAAAATGCATTAAAGCCTGAGCATGGGGGCATATACCTGTAATCCCAGCTACTCAGGAGGCTGAGGCAGAAAGATCTCAAGTTCAAAGGATCTCTGCAACTTAGCAAGGCCCTAAGCAACTTAGTGAGACCCTTTCTCAAAATAAAAAATAAAAAGGGATGGGGATGTGTTAAGCACTCCTGTGTTCAATACCTGGTACCAAAACAAAACAAGTACATTATAAGAGATAAAGAACATTAATAAGAACTGTATTACGATTGTGAATATTTATATTGATATTGTGTATGTTTGGAAATGAAAAACAAAATTTAAAAAATATACTCTAGCTTAGATACTGACCGTTCAGAATTTTATTTACACAAGAGTTAGGGAATTGCTGTTAAAACCAGTACATTATGATCTTGGTAGCATGGACTAAACAAAAGACTTCCTTGAACAGATTTGAAATCATTGTTTCCAGGAGAATTAGATGCCAGTGCCAAATATAGGTTCCTAGCAACTTACTTTCTTTCCATTCAGAGATAAAGGAACCAGGATGTCCCTAGAATTTTACAGTAGAATGTAGTATGAACCAGGGAAGCTAATATTTAACTATATAAGCTGGTATTTCTAATCGCTAGTACGTAAACTTGAACAAGTCATCTTACTTCACTATTTTCTTCATTTTTAAAATGATGATTATATTAGATGATTTCTAAAGCATCTTCCACCTACAAACTGCTATAATTTTATTTCATATTATTTCATATTAGATCCTTTGCTATTGCATGTTTGCAAAAGTGAGATAAAGAAGTCTGTGTATTCTTTTCTTTGAACTTTGTCCTTCATGTAATAAAGAGGTATCTTATATAATTTTTGTCTCTGAAATTAAAATCAATGCTTAAGATAATTTTTCCAATAATTATGTGTATATTTAATGGTGAACATATACTTCACCATTAGTTGTACACAATGCCTTTGTTTAAATTAAAAATTTATCCTTATATTCATGGTGAGGCATATGTAGGGTAGGAATTGTCAAACTTAGTAAGCTAGATATGCCTTCAATAATAGGTTTCTCAGTAGAACAGAGAGAATTAAGTGGAATAGAGGAAGGGGATGGAGAGCAAGGGAGGAGGGACAGGAGAAGGAAAGATGGTGGAATGAAACTGACCAGGGGTGGAAACCCCTGAGCACATCCCCAGCCCTATTTTGTATTTTATTGAGAGACAGGGTCTCACTGAGTTGCTTAGTACCTTGCTGTTGTTGCTGAGGCTGGCTTTGAACCTGCAATCCTCCTATTTTAGCCTCCCAAGCGGCTGGGATGGCGCCTGGCTTATTTTTTATTTTGAGAGAAGGTCTCACTAAGTTGCTTAGGGACTCCCTAAGTGCTGAGGCTAGCCTTGAACTTGTGATCTTCCTGCCTCAACCTCCCAAGTCCCTGGGATTATAGGCATGCACTACTGCACCTGGTAAAATTCACCTTTATGTATATCTATAATGAATTAATTTAAAAAAACTATAAATAAAAAGAAGAAAGACCAGTACAGTAGAGGAAAGGGAACAGGAAGGGAGAAGAGGAGGGAAAGAAGTACTGGGGACTGAATTGGAGCAAATTATATTCCATGCATGTATAATTGTCAGAATGAACCCCAATATTATATATATAACTATAATGCACTAATACAAAAAATTTAAGAATAGCTTTTTCTGTAATCATAAGTAGCCTAAAATAGAAACTAAATGATAATTGTTGAATCTGTTTGAATATATTATATGCTATTGCAATGATTAGGAATTAGGGGGAAAACGATCATATATCTCTAATGTAAATATGGCTTGATTGTGAGAACTGTAAAGAGACACACGATAGAGGCTGGGATTGTGGTTCAGTGGTAGAGCGCTCGCCTAGCACGTGTGCAGCCCGGGTTCGATCCCCACATAAAAACAAAGGCATTGTGTACAACTAAAGCAAATAAATAAATATTAAAAAAAGAGAGAGACACATGATAAGCAAAGATTATATTCAAAGAATTTGATGTGGAAGATGGAATCATGGAAAAGATAGAGTTGAGGTGAAGAACAGAATAACAGAATGTGCTTGTCATTAATCCATGAAATCAGAAACAGAACTAAAGTTTAGAGGAAAGCATGATGAGGAATGCTATTATTTAGTATGACCTCAATCTTTAATTTTTTTAAAATATTTATTTATTTGCTTTAGTTGTACACAATGTGTTTATTTTTATGTGGTGCTGAGGATCGAACCCGGGCCGCGCACGTGCTAGGTGAGCACTCTACCGCTGAGCCACAATCCCAGCCCTAATCTTTAATTTTTTATTCTTTATCATTTTTATTATTTTTTGACAGTGTGGGGAATGAAACCCAGGGGCAGTATACCATTGAGCTATATCCCCAGTCCTATTTATTTTAATTTTGAGACAGGGTTTCACTAAGTTGGTCAGGCTGACTTTGAACTTTAAGATCATCCTACATCAGTCTCCTAATATAGCTGGAATTTATAGGTCTGTGCTACCATACCTGGTTCAGTCTTTAATTTTTAAAATCACCTTTATTGAGTTTCAATTTATATAGTAAATTGTACCCATTTAAATGTATAATTTAGTGAGTTCTGATAAATTAAAAAAACTTTTTTAATTGTAAATGGACACAATATCTTTATTTTTTGTGCGTATATACCACATTTTCTTAATCCACTCATTTACTGAGGGACATCTAGGTTGGTTCCACAACCTAGCTATTGTGAATTGCGCAGCTACAAACATTGAGATAGCTGTGTCACTGTAATATGCTGTTTTTAAGTCCTTTGGGAATAGACCCAGGAGTGGGATGGCTGGGTCATAGGGTGGTTCCATTCTTTTATTTATTTGTTTTTATGTGGTACTGAGGATCAAACCCAGTGCCCCATGCTTGCTAGGCAAGCACCCTACCACTGAGCTACACCCCCAGCCCGAGTTCTAATAAATTGATACAGTATATAACCACTATACAGAATATTTCCATCACCAACAAAAATGTCTTGCTGTCCCTTTGCAGTCAACTGTGAAATCCAGCCCTTGCCTGTAGGCAGCCATGTTTGTATGTATCGCTTTATATGTTTTACCTTTTCTTTTCTGAAATTTTATAAAAATGAAGTTGTATAATATGTACAGTTTTGTTTAAAATTTTTTGTTCAGTATATGTTTGATATTTTTGATACTTTGATATTTATTTTTGGTATTTTTTACATTAATGTGTTGTATTTTCTCCTTTCTTATTGCTGAGTTGTTTACCTTTGTAGAACTGTAGCACAGTATGTTTAATAATTCACCAGCTGATGTATATTTGAGTTATTTCATTTCTGGTTATCATAAGCGCCTATCAACATTCATGTACAAGTATTTGTATGGATATATATTTTCAGATTTCTGCATTATTTTTCATCATCTTCATGATTCTAAAATTATCTTGTGGAACTATAGCACAGTAAGTTTAATAATTCACCAGCTGATGGACATTTGAGTTATTTCACTTCTGGTTATTATAAGCTCCTATAACATTCATGTACAAGTATTTGTACATATATTTTCAGATTTCTGCATTGGTTTTTATCATCTGCATGATTCTAAAATTATTTCAAGATTGTTCATAATTGATTATTGCTGAATTTTTATGATAGAATTTTTTTTTTTTTTTTGTACTGGTGACTGAACCCAGGGCTTCATGCATGCTAAGTCAGTGCTCTACCACTGAGCCGCATCCCAGTCCTTCTTTTTTATTTTTAGACAGGGTAACTTTTTTTTTTTTTTTTTTAATCTTTTTGGTACTGGGGGTTGAACCCAGGGACACTCGACCACTGAGCCACATCCCCAGCCTAATTTTGTATTTTATTTAGAGACAGGGTCTCACTGAGTTGCTTAGTTTCTGGCCATTGCTGAGGCTGGCTTTGAACTCATGATCCTCCAGCTTCAGCCTCCAGAGACACTGAGATTACAGGTGTGCGCCACTGGCAAGACAGGGTAACTTTGAACTTGGCAATACTCCTCCTCAGCTGCCTGAGTAGATGGGATTACAGATGTGTATCACTGTGCCCAGCCTTCTTTTGAAATTCTTGTCTGATAATTCCAAAGTCTGTATCATCTCTGCATTATTGTCTGTTGAGTATCTTTCCTCGTTCAAGTTGAGATTTTTCCTGGTTTTTGGAATGAATATACTCATTTTGGATTGTATCTTGGACATTTTGAGTATTATGAGACTCTGGTTCCTACTTAAATCTGTACTAGTAGTGGGACACTGGGTACTGCCTCTTTACTTATATTCATCTTGTATATGGCAGAAATGGTTAACAGGGCTCTACTTCATAGTGTCTGTGGTTGCAGATTCTTTGGTGGGTTACTACCTCTGCTCCCATTGATCTGAGTGGTGATGGTCAACATAGCTCTGTCCCAGCTGAACAGGTTTTGTTGTCTTAGGACTGTGTTAGATTTGCTGTGTTAGTCTTTTGGTTACAGGAACTGGGTTTTTCTTATGACTATTTTGTTATTGTTCTATTCCTGTTAGCAATTCTAGGTTGTGAGTTATTGTGGCACCAAGAGTAGAAAATATAGGTGGCAAAAAATCTCCATGGAATTTATTGCTGGGGTATCCCTTGAAATCTTATGTCTTCAGCTGATTTACCTTATTTTCTTCACCTTTCAGAGTCTTCTGGTAATTCCTTTTTATCTTTGGGTTAAGAAAGAAGAATAGGTGCTTACTCCATCTTGTCTGGAACCAGAAGTCTCATGTTGGATATTTGTTTCTGTATTTTATAATTTTATTTACTTGCCCTGTCTACTTTGTTTTTCAGGCAAATGAAGATAAAACAATGTCTGCCAACCTAAAATACCTTTCCCTGGGAATTTTGGTCTTTCAGACTACCAGTTTGGTTCTAACAATGCGTTATTCTAGGACTTTAAAAGAGGAAGGACCTCGTTATCTATCTTCTACAGCAGTGGTTGTTGCTGAACTTTTGAAGATAATGGCGTGCCTTTTATTAGTCTACAAAGACAGTAGTAGGTATCTAGGTTTTTTGTTTTTACTTAGTGCAATTAATTTAATTTACATATAGATGTAAACATATAGGTAACTATACATTTGAACTCTTGCATTGTCTAATTGTCCTAATATTTAGTTGGGAGTAAAGGTATTTTAGCATAATCCGTATCATGATTCTTGTCTTCTGATTAACACTATAAATATGAATCATCTTTTCTTACAATTATGGTACAATAATTTGAGAAAAAGTAAATTCTATAATTCTGTGACTGTTAGAACTTTTAAGTGGTTATAATTTTTTACTGAAGATTTATTTTACTTGCTATATTGATTAGTTGGGCACTGACTAACTTGATACAGTTTTCCCTTTATTTGTGGTGCTAGGAATTGAACCCAGGACCTCATGCATGCTAGGCAAACACTTTACCACCGAGCTACATCCTCAGTCCTTGATACAGTTTTTTTTAAATCTTTTTTTTAAGTATATTTTTAGTTGTAGATGGACACAATACCTTTATTTTATTTGTTTTATTTTTGTGTGGTGCCAGGGATTGAACCCAGTGCCTCATGTGTGCTAGGCAAGCATTCTACCACTGAGCCACAAGCCTAGCCCTTGATACAGTTTTTAAAAACAGTTTCATTGAGATGTAATTCATGAACCATTAAATTCACCTGTTTTTTGTTTTGTTTTGTTGTTGTTTGCAGTAGTAGGGATTGAATCCAGAGATGGTCTAACACTGAGATACATCCCCAACACTCTCATTTTTATTTTTATTTTGTGACAGGGTGTTGCTAAATTGCTCAGGTTTGCCTCGAACTTGTGACTCAGATGGGATTACAGGCATGCACCACTTGTTTTGTTTTGTTCTTTTTGGAGCTGGGGATTGAACGCGGGGTCTCGTGCATGCTAAGCACATGCTGTATCACTGAGCTACACTCCAACCCTAGGTCACCTTTTTGTGTGTGTGTGTGTGTGCAGCATTGAGGATTGAACTCAGGGCCTGGTGCATGTATTCACCAATTTTTAATGTGCCATTTGATGGTTTTTGGAGTATTATCAATTTTTTTAAATTGTAATAAATATATATGACTTAGAATTTGCCACTGTAATGTGGTTTGTTTCTTTTTTTTTTTTTTTTTTTTTTTTTTTGGTACCAGGAATTGGACTCAGGGGCACTCGACCACTGGGCCACATCCCCAGCCCTTTTTTGTATTTTATTAGAGACAGGGTCTCACTGAGTTGCTAAGTGCCTCGCCATTGCTGAGGCTGGCTTTGAACTCGTGATCCTCCTGCCTCAGCCTCCCAAAGTGCTGGGATTACAGGCGTGTGCCACCGTGCCCGGCTTGTAATGATTTTTAAAAAATATTTATTTATTTGTTTTAGTTGTACACAATGCCTTTTATTTTTACGTGGTGCTGAGGATCGAACCTGGGCCATGCATGTGCTAGGCAAGTGCTCTACTGCTGAGCTACAACCCCAGCCCCCTTAATGATTTTTAATACACAAGTCATTGGCATTAATTGCATTTACGATATTGTATAAACATGGCCAATTTTCAAAGCTTTTTCATCATCTGTAACATAAACTCTGGAACTCTTAGGTAATAATTCCCCATTGGCCCTTATCTCCATTCCCCAGTAACCTCTAATTTACTCTCTTTCTTTTCTTGGTTCTGAGGATAGAACCCAGAGCCTCATTTATGCTAGGCAAACACTCTACCACTAAGCTACATCCCAGCTGTCTAACATTTTTTGTCTGTATGAAAATACCTAGTCTAGATAGTTCATATAAGTTGAATCATAACGTTTGTTGTTTTATGTCTGACTTATTTCACTTGGCATAATGTTTTCAAGATTTATCCATGTTGTAACATGTATCAGAACTTTGTTTAATGGTTGAATAATATTTTGTTGTATAAATGTACCACGTTTTATTTACTTATTTGTATGTTGATCGACACTTGGGTTGTTTTCACCTTCTGGTTATTGTAAATAATGCTGGAATGAACAATGAGTAATGCTGCAATAGATGTACAAATGTCTGGTTGAGTCTCTTCTTTCATTTCTTTTTTTTTTTTTTTTTTGGTACTGGGGATTGAACTCAGGGGCACTCGACCACTGGGTTACATCCCCCAGCCCTTTTTTGTATTTTATTTAGAGACAGGGTCTCACTGAGTTGTTAAGTGCCTTGCCATTGCTGAGGCTGGCTTTGAATTTGCGATCCTCCTGCCTCAGCCTCCCAAGTGCTGGGATTATAGGCGTACGTCACTGCGCCTGGCTCTTTCATTTCTTTTGAATGTATATTTAGAAGTGGAATTGCTGGGTCATTTGGTAATTCTTTGTTTACCTTTTTAAGGAACTGTCGAATTATTTTCCATAGCAGCCCCATACCATTTTATATTTCCAATAGCACTGTACAAAGCTTCCACTGTCTATATCCTCACCAACACTTGTCCTCCCACCTTGTCTATCTATTCTAGCATTTATGAAATGGTATTTCATTGCGGTTTTCACTTGCGTGTCTAATCACTAATAACAATGACTTTCTATGTGCTTCTTAGCCATTTGTATATCTTTCTTTGAACTATATTTGACATGACTTGCTAATAGATTGAGTATGTGTGAAGGCCAGGAAAAGGAAGGAATCCAGTTTGGATAATGATTTCTAGGTTTTTAGATTAAATTACTGGGTGAGTGAGGGCTCTAAAGATTGGTATCTAGAAGATAGATTTGGAGGAAATTTAAGGCTTCTCTTTGGGCCATATTAAGTTTGAGATGCCTATAAAGCATTCAAATTGTGATGTCAAATAGTAGAGTATATGAATATGAAACTCAGGAGTTTGTCAGCTTATAGATTGTTTTAATAAAGGTCAATTGTGGTAGAAAGGAAATATTTTTTAAGTCAGGAGTGGATAAGATAAAATATTATATGTGCTAGAAGAAAGAAAGGTCAAAGACTAAGCTTTGTTATCATTCCCAATATTTAGAGGTCCGATTTAGAAGGTAGGATCAATAAGAGAAAGACTGTGAAGGAGCCACCAGCAAGACATGAAAACATAATAGAAAAGCTGAGAAATTAGTGTTTTTGCTGTTAAGGTCTAGATGAATATAAGCACACACTACATTTAATGTCATGGAGCCAGTCTAGGTGAATACAAGCATACACTACATTTAACATCGTGGAGCCAAAGATATCTTTAGCATAAATTATGGAGAGATATGATAAAACCAAATTTCAGTGAACTAAAGCATGAATAGGCACACTATGCACAAAATAAATTCCAAGTGGACAAAAGATTGACATTTAAAAATAAAACCTTATGATCATGGTGTATGAATGATTTTAAACATGATATAAAAATAAAAATAAGCCATAAAGGAAAAATAATTTGAGGGGAGATACATTAAAATGAAAAATGTCTGTATGTCAAACCAAGTGAGGAGGCAAATCATAGTTTGAGAAGATATTTTTATTACATGTAACCACCAATTATTAATATTCAAAATTACAAAGAACTCTGACAATTCAGTAAGAAAAGACAGCAACTCAATAAAAAAGGGGTCAGAGGATATAAATAGGCAGTTCACAGAAGAGGAAACCTGACTGGCCAATAAATACATAAAAGATGCTCAGGACTGAGGGTATAGCTCAGTGACAGAGTATCTGCACAGCATGTCCAAGACTCTGAGTTTGGTCCCTAGTGCTGGAAAAACAAACAAACAAAGAAAACACTCAACCTCACTAGCAATCAGGGAAAATTAAAACCAAGAGACATAATGTTATTGCCCTCAGGTTGACAGAAAGTCTAACAATACCAGAAATTGGCAGGAATGTGGAGGAGAGCCTTCCCTAAAGTACTTGTGAAAAAAGTATATGATAGCATCAATTCTTTAAATTTTTAATTTAAAATTCAAAACATAAGCTAACATTTTTAGATTTTTTTCTGATGAAGCAAAAAAATATTTCAGTTACTTTTTATTTTAGTTAATTTTACTATTTTGGGGTAAGAAAAGGGCAGGTAACAGGTAGCAATCTTTAAAATTCTTTCATTTCAAAAAAAATTTCATAATTAAAGTTTTCCTATTTTATATTAGAGAGAAAATCATCTGCAAAGTGTCATTGTTGGTAAAGTGTTAGAGTTCCTTGGAATTTCTTTCTGGAGAGATTCAAGTTCTTTGGGGTGGGGGGGGGGGGGGGAGAGAGAGAGAGAGAGAGATTAATACTGTAGGTTGGTTAGTTCAAAGTCTGTTTCCAATTCCTTTCTCTATTTCTTTTTGACTTTAATGTGGATAAAATAAAGGAAAAGAGTTGATTTCCCAGTTCCCTTGTAGCTACAGGTAGCTAATGTAACATATTCCAGAAATGAGAGTAAGATACCTACAAGGCTATTGTTGCCTCTTCCTTCTTGCTGCATGAAACAAGAACCAGAGGTTCATTAGTCATTTGGTGAACCTGTTGGATATCATGCAGAGACAAAAAATGAAAACTGAAAGTAAAAAGCTAATATATTTATATATTGAGAGAGCCTGGTTCACTGAGCTGCTATAGAAACATTAGATTTGGACTCATGCTATGTGAGACAAATTGAGCTACATGTATTTGGGTTTTCCATGGTTTGCAGCCAAACCTACCCCTGATTTACCTTCTTTTCATGATTGAATTCTTCATAATTATTTATTGCACAAATGGCTGATGTGGTGCACGCCTGTAATCCCAGCACTTTGGGAGGCTGAGGCAGGAGGATCGCGAGTTCAAAGCCAGCCTCAGCAATGGTGAGGCACTTAGCAACTTAGTGAGACCCTGTCTCTAAATAAAATACAAAAAAGGTCTGGGGATGTGGCCCAGTGGTCTAGTGCCCCTGAGTTCAATCCCCAGTACCACATAAAAAAAAAAAAAAAAAAAAAAAAGGCTGATGACAAATAAAATGCACAAAATACAAATTTTTATAATTTTATATAGTAAAGCAAGAATAGTTGGTTAACATGTTAATACTTTGAGTCTTTGGTTATCATAAATATGTGTGTGTGTGTGTATATACATGAGCAAATTGGTTACATATAAAAAAGAACATAAGAATAATGCTCTTTTTAACATGCTACCTTATAATAGTTAACATTTGAAAAATTAGCATCATAAAAGTATATTTTAGACCTGAAAGCATCCTAACATGTAGCTCAGTTTCCTTTTTTTTTTTTTTTTTTTTTTTAACAAATGAGGAAATTAAGATCTTGAGAGAATGGATGTACAATTTACTCAGAGTTACCTAATTATTGATTTTTCCCATTTCACTTGTTTATTCTAGAATGTAGTCTGAGAGCACTGAATCGAGTATTGAATGATGAAATTCTTAATAAACCTATGGAAACACTTAAACTTGCTATTCCATCAGGGATATATACTCTTCAGAATAATTTACTCTATGTGGCACTGTCAAATCTAGATGCAGCTACTTATCAGGTACTTGAAATTAATTTGAATTGTCCTTTTAAGTAAGAAACAAACAAGCATTAATAATATTGCTATTTTCTTTTTCAGGTCACATATCAGTTGAAAATTCTTACAACAGCATTATTTTCTGTGTCTATGCTCAGTAAAAAATTGGGTGTATATCAATGGCTCTCCCTAGTAATTTTGATGACAGGAGTTGCTTTTGTACAGGTAACTATCCAAGATAAGTATAATTTTTCATTTTTACCAGTCTTGAAACCTTATTTGGCTTGCTTGGAGAGCATGGTTCTTTTATTTGTTGAGGCAAATAAATGCTGACATATTTTTTGAGGCCTTCCTTCATGCAAAATGCTACATTGAGATCATCAGTGATTCAAGGAAATAAATTAAAATTACTTAACTTAAAGAAATGAGTAATCACAGCTCCTCAGGAGACTGAGTCAAAGAATTCTAAGTTCAAGGTCAGCCTGGGCAACTTAGTGAGACCACATCTCAAAATATAATAAAGAGGACTGGAGATATAAGTCAGTGGTAGAGCACTTGCCTAGCACATATATGAGGCTCTGGGTTCCGTCCCCAGCACTACAGAAAAAGAAAAAAGAAGAAATATATAATCTGGTTAGGGAAATAAGACACTGTATATAAAACAGACCTGATTTTTACTGGCTATGTAGAGTATTTAAGATTATTAGCTACCTCCTTAATGTTTCTCAGCTTCACTGATATTTTCTTTTCTGATTCTCATATCTTTGTAATGATTCCTTATTTCTTTCATCGAGTTCTCTTCTTGATATTCACTTTAGATAATGGGGTGTTTATAGGCTTGTTTTTCTCCCAAGTTATATCCTTATTTGTGGAGATTTTTTTTGTGTGTGTATTTTTCTAACACTGTTATGCTCATGTCCCCTCAGTTTGTGTCATCAGCTCTGGATATATAACATCTGTAGTTTCAGATTTGTATATTGAAAGATCTATTGTGTATCTTCACTTGGTTGTTCAATAGACCATATTGAACTCTGCATATTTAAAATTAAACTTTACCTATTTCCTCATCAAACCCGCTTTTATTTTTATTTTTTCCAATCATTACTCAACCTATGAGCTGTCCTAAACTCTTTCTTCTGCCCGTATATCCAATCACTAACACCTTATTAATTCTGCTTTCTAAATCTTCTTGATTATGTCTTTGTTTCCCTATTATCACTTCCCTAGTTCATACTTTCTCACATGGACTTTACCTACTGTTTTGTTGTTATTGTTGTTGTTTGTTTCTTTTTTTAACTTCAGTCTTACCCATCTCCTTAAAATCAGCCTCTACTTAGTCACCACTATGATTTGCTTAAAAACAATTCAGATCATATCACTTTCCTGCCACCCAAAGGATCCCTATCATTTTCCCCAGAGTGTAATATGTTTATCTTGAATAAAGATTTTAATAACTTACTAAAACCCATGTAGCAAACCCATATTGTAAGCTGCCTGGTACCGAAACCCGGGAAGAAATCTCGGAGGCAGAGTTAAGCTTTTACTACTTTTACTTCTACTTTCTTAGAGAGAGCTTAGAGAGGGAAAGAAAGATTTTCTTAGCTTAGAGAAAGATTTCTTCTTGTCTTCTTAGCTTAGAGTCTTAGAAAGAAAGATAAAGAAAGATAGAGCTTCTTCTTGTCTTAGCTTAGAGTCTTAGAAAGAAAGATAGAGCTTAGAGCTTAGCTTAGAGAAAGATTAGAGCTTCTTTCTTCTCTCTTCTTTCTTCCTTCTTCTTTCTTCTGTCTTCTGTCTTCCTCAGGAGCCTCGGCCTAACTCTGACCAGTCATTACTTCTTCTATCTGGTTTCTCTTCTGTAACCGCTCTGCCTACGTTCTGGCCGCTCTGATTCTTCTGACCGACCGAGTGACTGCCCGGCTGACTGAATTCTCCGTTCTCCTAACTCGGACCGCTTTCACCCGGTTATATACCTTCAGGTTTGCGGGTGCCTACAGGTGCGTCACATACATATCAGGTGGAACTTATGGCTTCCAGCTAGCTGCAACAGCCCTTCCTAATTAGGGCTCCTTCATATTCCTTCCCTTTAGTTTAAAAAGGTGCTTTTTTCCCTACCTAGCTTTTCACCTTTTATTTTTGAAAGGGTGGATATTTGAGCCCTTTTTGAGGAGGTGCTGCGGCTTTTAAGGAAGCCTACTGCTGAGGAGCAGCTAACGCACTTAGTTAAGCACAATTGCATAAGCGGCTTTAACTTTTTTTTTTTTTTTTTTTTTTTCCTCTTCTTTATTTTTCTTTATGGCTTTCTTGCCAAAGCTCAATGGCTTTTTTTCTGCATGGTTTTTACCATGCTATTTAATTCTCTATTTTCTTTTAAGCTCATGGCTTTTTTCTTTATACTAAAGCTCAAGGCTTTTTCTCTATATTTTTTATGGCTTTTGGCCGGCTACTCTGCTTCGGCTTTTGGCCGGCTTTTCGCTGGCTACTCTGCTTCAGCTTAATTCTTAACTGGCTCTCTTGTTTACTACTCTTTTTGCTGGTCTCAACTGAGTCTGAGGCTATGCTTTTTCGTTGCTCTCCTTATTTCTTAGCTTTTCTTCTCTGCCTGCCGAGCCCCGGACGGACCACCATTTGTAAGCTGCCTGGTACCGTAAACCGGGAGGAAAAACTCTCGGGGGCAGAGTTAAGCTTTTACTACTTTTACTTCTACTTTCTTAGAGCTTAGAGAGGGAAAGAAAGATTTTTAGAGAGAAAGATTAAAGCGAGCTTTTCTTCTTGTAGAGCTTCTTTCTTCTCTCTTCTTTCTTCCTTCTTCTTTCTTCTGTCTTCTGTCTTCCTCAGGAGCCTCGGCCTAACTCTGACCAGTCATTACTTCTTCTATCTGGTTTCTCTTCTGTCTTCTATCTGGTTTCTCTTCTGTAACCGCTCTGCCTACGTTCTGGCCGCTCTGATTCTTCTGACCGACCGAGTGACTGCCCGGCTGACTGAATTCTCCGTTCTCCTAACTCGGACCGCTTTCACCCGGTTATATACCTTCAGGTTTGCGGGTGCCTACAGGTGCGTCACATACATATCAGGTGGAACTTATGGCTTCCAGCTAGCTGCAACAGCCCTTCCTAATTAGGGCTCCTTCACCATATTTTTATAGATTTTACTTAATATAAGCTAAGTAGATATTAAGTTTTAAAAGTTTTAAATTAAAATATCAAGTAATTAATGATTCAAGTGGAAGATGGATGTGACAGAAACTATGATTATAGGCAAATAATAGAAGTTTCAGGAACACTGACTTACAGGTTAATGTCCAGAATGTTAGCATGACGAAATAGACCCTCCCTATTACACCTTCCAGTCTAAGCTCATTTCTGCTGTTCCCCATTTCAGACTCAACTTCTACAACTAATATGCTTTTTTGTGCATCTATGCATTTATCCATTCTCTCTCTTGTGCAGCCAGTGATTTCTTCCCCTTCTTTGCTTGGCTAACACCTACAGGTTTGTTTTTTTTTTTTGCTGGGGAATGAACACATGTTAGACAGGCACTGTACCACTGAGCTATATCCTCAGCACCTTCTGTTCATTTAAAAAGACTCAGTTGAGGCAGTAACATCTACCAGAATACCTTCCTAACATACCAAACTGAGAGTTTTATCTCTTTTTCTCTGCTGCCATAGTACTTTGTACATATCTTTTTCCTAGTATTTCATATACACTTATGTACATGTGATTTACCATTACAACTTAAGTTCCTAGAACGCAGGAGCTGTGTTTCACTTTCCATTTCTAGCGCCTAATTAGCAAGATTTAAATACAGTTTAAGATCAGAAAAAAAAAGAAGACATTTGTTTTTACACAATAATTTTCAAATGATTTTTATACACTATAAGTACATATCACGTACGGGAAAGCTTCAGGGATGAAGTTGGATTTAAATTAGATTTTGAAAGATAATAGTTATAATGAAATCCATATATTGAATATTGAATATTTACATGCCAGGCACCCTACTTGATGCTTCCTCTATATCTGCTTAAGGTAAAAATATTCTTTCCAACTTGAGGAAGAAGAGTTGAAACTCCCAGGGGCTGTTAACTAAATTACTCAAGATCACCAAACTAGTAGTGGCAGAACCAGTTTCAGTAGGTCTGAAGCACCAGAAAAATCATTACAGAAGAAGGGATTTAAAAAAAAAGTACAGATAGATAGCTGTGGATAAGTACAAGCAAGATAGGTTAAGTAATGGCAATAAACTTACTTGCTTGAAAAAAAGGGTTACAGAATATGAGATTACAAAATGCAGATTGGTACTAGATTATATGTGGTCTTTAGTATCAGGCTAGGAGCTTAGATTTGACCACTTCAGGCTGCTTAAGGCTTCACTGGGGATTTGAAAGGGAAATCCTATAGACTGCAGGACACATTGGTGGAGAGAAAGGTTAAAGGAATGGAATTGGAATATCCTATAGGGGAGATGGAAGAGGTGTTATGAGGAGCCAGGTGTGGTGGTGCACACCTGTAATCCCAGTGACTGTGGAAGCTAAGACAGGAGGATTGCAAGTTCAAGGCTAGCCTCAGCAACTTAGGCCTGAAGAACTTAATGAGACTCTGTCTCAAAATAAAAAATAAAATGGCTGGGCACGGTGGCGCACGCCTGTAATCCCAGCACTTGGGAGGCTGAGGCAGGAGGATCACGAGTTCAAAGCCAGCCTCAGCAATGGCCAGGCGCTTAGCAACTCAGTGAGACCCTGTCTCTAATAAAATACAAAAAAGGGCTGGGGATGTGGTCGAGTGCCCCTAAGTTCAATCCCTAGTACCAAAAATAAAAATAGAAAATAAAATGGACTGGGGCTGTAGCTTAGTGGTAAAGCACCCCTGGGTGCTTTTTAATTCCAGTTTAAAAAAAAAAGAGAGAGAAAAGGAAAAAAAAAAACTTGTTATAAGAAAAGAATATGTATGAATTTGAGACTAATATCAGGGGGAAATGGAGTTCAAGGAGAGTAAAAGACAGGTTTGAATGGTGACTTTTTTTTCATCAAAATGTGTCTGTTTTAGAGAAAGAAAGTAAATTTTAGTCACATTGGCTTTAAGGAGGTATCAAGTTTCTGAATAGCAGCAACTGAAATCTTAGACCTTAGGTCAGAAGAGGTGTCAGTGCTTCTGTGAATCAATTCTCCAGCTATGGGAGGCAAGTATAAGCTGTGCTGTAGAGCTGGTCTGTCAATATGGTACCGATAAGCCCCACATGGCTGTTTAAATTTAATACCTATAACTAAATAAAATTTAAAATTTCAATTCCTCAGTCACACTCCATGTAACAAGTACTTAGCAGCCACATGTATATAGAGTTACCCTATTAGAAAAGATATAAGAACATTTCCATTCTCACAGGAATCTGTTGAGTAATATAGATTGGGAAGAGAGGACTAAGAAAAAAAGCAGGCAGTTTCAAGAGGAAAGGAATTAGTAATCGATATTATCAGTGCTGCAGTGAAGGCAAGCTGAGTAGGAAATGAACAGTTTTGTTATTACAAGTTATATAACACATTGAGAAGTCTCTAGTAGCCATGAAAAGTGGTGTTTCAACAAATGGTGCTGGGGAAACAAAATCTATATGTAGTAGAATGAAATTTAACCCCTATCTCTCACCCTGCACAAAACTCAAAATGGATCTAGGACCTAGGCATTAGACCAGACCCTGCACCTACTAGAAGAAAATGTAGGTCTAATTCTCCATCATGTTGGCTTCCTCAACAAGACTCTGGAAATGCAAGAAGTGAAACCAAGAATAAATAAATGGGAAGAAGGTATCACACTAAAAAACTGCTTCATAGCAAAGGAAATAAGGATGTAAAAAGAGAGCCTACAGAATGGGAGAAAATCTTTGCCACCTGCACCTCAAATTAATCTCCAGGATATACAAAGAACTCAAAAAACTTAGGACCAAAAAAAACAACCCAGTCAGTAAGTGGGCAAAGGAACTCAACAGATACTTCCAGAAGAAATAACCATCAGTCAACAAATATATGAAAAAATGTTCACCATCTCTAGCAATTAGAGAAATGCAAATTAAAACTACATTGAGATTCCATCTCACTCCAAGTCAAAATGGCAATTAGCAAGAATACAAGTAACAATAAATGTTGTTGAAGATGTGAGGGGAAAAGGTACATTCATACCTTGCTGGTAGGACTGCAAATTGGTGCAACCACTATGAAAAGCAGTATAGAGATTCTTCAAAAAACTTGGAATGGAACCACCATTTGAGCCAATTATTCCACTCCTCACTATATATCCAAAGGACTTAAAATCAGCATACTATAGTGACTCAGCCACATCAATGTTTATAGCAGCTCAATTCACAATAGCTAAGCTATGGAACCAGCATAGATGCCCTTCAACAGATGAATGGATAAAGGAAATGTGGTAGATACACACAGCCATAAAGAAGAATGAAAGTATGGCATTTGCCAGTAAATGAATGGAACTGAAGACTATCATGCTAAGTGAAATAAGCCAAACCCAAGAAACCAAAGGCTGAATATTCTGTCTGATATGTGGATGCTAATACACAATAAGGCGGGGTTGAGGGAAGAATAGAAATTCATTGGAGGGGCTGGGATTGTGGCTCAGCGGTAGAGTGCTCGCCTAGCATGTGTGCGAACCAGGTTCAATCCTCAGCACCACATAAAAATAAACGCATTGTGAGCCTGGCGTGGTGGCGCACGCCTGTAATCCCAGCACTTTGGGAGGCTGAGGCAGGAGGATCACGAGTTCAAAGCCAGCCTCAGCAATGGCGAGGCACTTAGCAACGCGGTGAGACCCTGTCTCTAATAAAAAATACAAAAAAAAAGGGCTGGGGATGTGGCCCAGTGGTCTAGTGCCGCTGAGTTCAATCCCCGGTACCAAAAAAATAAAAATAAAAATAAAATAAACACATTGTGTACAACTAAAGCAAATAAATTAAAAAAAATAAAGTTCATTGGATTAGATGAAGGGGAATGAAGAGAAGGGAGGTGGATGGGAATAGGAGAGAAAGTAGTAATGAATTGGACACAACTTTCCTATGTTCATATATGAACACATGACCGTTAAAACTCCACATCATGTAAAACCACAAGAATGGGATCCTAATTAAAATAAGTTATGCTCCATATATGTATATATGTCAAAATACACTCTACTGTTGTGTATATCTTAAAAGAACAAATTAGCGCCCACCCCACCAAAAAAAAAAAAAAAGTTCAGCTATAGAAGATAAATCAGAGGAGTGAAGAAATAGATGTAAAACAAAATTTAACAGTAGTTACAAGGTGTCAAATGATTAGATTGAGGTCAGAAACATCTAATCCATAGAGTACCATACCTGATTTATGACATTGGAGTTCCTGTGTTGAATGTGTTGAAACACATTTCCTTTCTAGTGAACCCAAGTTTTCCTTCATTTTCTGATGGACCACATCCCCCTGACTTTGTTTGGGGTTCCCCTCACAATAGCTTCCTTTTATTATATTTGATTTAGTACATCTCTTTCCAGTTATCTATACTTTTGCTGAGGCAACAGAGGGCATGTAAGAGTCTTACACTTTCATCTACCTATATTTGAAATGGTAGTCTATAAAAAATTAAGTTAAACATTTTGAGGGGCTATCTGAGCTATCTCCCAATCCTGTTTATCTTTTTTTTGGGGGGGGGTACCGGGGATTGAACTCAGGGGCACTCGACCGCTGGGCCACATCCCTAGCCCTTTTTTGTATTTTATTAGAGACAGGATCTCACTGAGTTGCTAAGTGCCTCGCCACGGCTGAGGTTGGCTTTGAACTCGCGATCCTCCTGCCTCAGCCTTCCAAGTGCTGGGATTACAGGCGTGCGCCACCACGCCCAGCTCTCCTGTTTATCTTTTATTTGAGGCTAGGTCTTGCTAAGTTGCCATCGCTGGTCTTGAACTTTTGATCCTCCTGCCTCAGTTGAGTAGCTGAGATTATAGGTATCCACCACCATGCCCAGCTTAATCTTTTTTTCTTTTTTTTAATAAGTGGTGCTGGGGATTGAACCCAGGGCCTTGTGTGTGCCAGGCAAGTGCTCTACCACTGTGCTACACCACTCCCCAGCATAAAAAAATTAAACTTTAACAGATTATCTTAAAGTAATAGATTGGTCTGTGTAAGAGATGAAATATAAATACTTATTGTCCACTAGGGTATTATTTTGAAATTATAACTTGAAATAGTAATATATTGTTAATGTGGGGGAAAATCAAATTATTCTAAGAGTGGGCCCCCTTTTTTTAAAAAATATTTTTATTTATTTGCTTTAGTTGTACACAATGCATTTTATTTGTATGTGGTGGTGAAGATTGAACCTGGGTCGCCCACGCGCTAGGTGAGCGCTCTACCGCTGAGCCACAATCCCAGCCCTAAGAGTGGGCTCTTAATCTGTACTTTGTAAAGTATTAAAGTACTATAAGAATTAAATTTCAATTTTTGTTTTTATTCAGTGGCCCTCAGATTCTCAAGAGATTGATTCTAAGGAGCTTTCAGCTGGCTCTCAATTTGTAGGCCTCATGGCAGTTCTCACAGCATGTTTTTCAAGTGGCTTTGCTGGAGTTTATTTTGAGAAAATCTTAAAAGAAACAAAACAATCAGTGTGGATAAGAAACATTCAGCTTGGTAAGTTTTAAGTCTTCTAATTTTATTTTTTTCCCTTTGCGGTGCTGGGGATTGAACCCAGGGCCTTGTGAATGCTAAGCAAATACTCTACCACTGAGCTATACCTCCATCCCCTTTAGTATTTTAAAAAGTGATTATATTCCCGGGCACGGTGATACACTCCTGTAATCCCAGTGGCTTGGGAGCTGAGACAGGAGAATCGTGAGTTCAAAGCCAGCCTCAGCAACTTCAAGGCACTAGGCAACTCGGTGAGACCCTGGCTTTAAATAAAATACAAAATAGGGCTGGGGATGTGCCTCAGTGGTTGAGTGCCCCTTAGTTCAATCCCCAGTACCAAAAAAAAAAAAAAAAAAAAAAAAAAAAAGATTATGTTATTATATTTACAAGTTTCTGTACATCTTTTAAAATAAGTCTTTCATAAAATATGCTATTTATGTGACTATCTGGCAATGTTTTTCCTTTAAAAAAAATGTATTTTAAAGCCAGGTGTGGTTGGCACATGCCTATAATACCAGTGACTTGAGAGGATGAGACAGGAGGATTGCAAGTTTAAGGCTAGTCTTAGCAAATTAGAAGAGGTCCTAAGCAACTTGGTGAGATCCTGTCTCAAAAAAAAGTATTTTAAATGAATGTCTTTTATTCAAGAATATGGAATTGTAGGTTTGTAACGTAACATATAATCTATTTCTGTTCTCACCATTTGTGGTGTTAGTAAGTTTACACTCCTTTCCTGTCAGGTGTTGCAAATAACTATTTTACTCCTGAAAAGGTGGATTAAGATACTTAAGTGGAAGCCGGGCGTGGTGGCGCACGCCTGTAATCCAGCACTTTGGGAGGCTGAGGCAGGAGGATTGCGAGTTCAAAGCCAGCCTCAGCAATGCTGAGGCACTTAGCAACTCAGTGAGACCCTGTCTCTAATAAAATACAAAAAAGGGCTGGGGATGTGGCCCAGTGGTCTAGTGCCCCTGTGTTCCATCCCTAGTACCAAAAAAAAAAAAAAAAAAAGATACTTAAGTGGAGAAAGTTAGAAATGATGAACTTTTGGTTTCTTAAAATATTAACATGCCTTTTTATTTCAAAGTGTTATGTTTTAGCTCTTAAATAATACAGCATTTTTCTGAGAGTAAGTAGCTTAAAAGAAAAAGAATCCCTATAGAAGGACTGCGTTTGAGAAAATATTTAAACTATTTATGGTATTATTGTGATTAAATCCTCACACAAAGAATCAAAAAATTAGTATTCTTGGCTTATATTCATTTTGGAGTGCTACTTAGAAAACTGCCGTGTGAGAAGCAGCTCCTTTGCATGTGAACACATTCTATTTTAAGTCTTTGTCCCTAAGAATTTTGAAATCACTAATTTTTTTCCCCAATACACATCAATTTAATAGATATACATTTCTCTCTTGATCATCAGTCATATAGGCCTCTTCTAGTTCCTGTATAGGAAATTGTACTCCTAATGGCCCATATTTTAAGTCAGACCTCCTGAATTTGATTAGTCATCCTTCCATCTGTTTTCCAATAATGTGGTAACAAAAAATTGAATCTTCATGTTATCAAATAGGATTTATTTATGTTTCTCTGCAAAATGTGTAGAAATGTATCATTTTTTTCCCTTTCTGGGTAAATATATTTTAAGCAAAATTTAATTAGCTTTTTTTTTGTTCAGTTTGTTTAGAATGCAATTGCACAGACTTAAAAGCAGTAAGCAGGGGCCTGGGGCTATGGCTCAGCGGTAGAGTGCTCCTCTAGCATGTGTGAGGCCCTAGGTTCTATCCTCAGCACCACATAAATAAAATAAAGGTATTGTGTCCACCTACAACTCTTTTTTTTTTTTTTGGTACCAGGGATTGAACTCAGGGGTGCTCGACCACTGGGCCACATCCCCAGCCCTTTTTTGTATTTTATTTAGAGACAGGGTATCACTGAGTTGCTAAGTGCCTTGCCATTGCTGAGGCTGGCTTTGAACTCGCGATCCTCCTGCCTCAGCCTCCCAAAGTGCTGGGATTACAGGCGTGCGCCACCGCGCCCGGCTAGCCACCTACAACTAAAAAAATTTTTTAAAAAGATTAAAAAAGAAAGCAGTAAGCAGTTTAATTTACCATTTCAAGAAAATATATATCTGTAGCAAAATGCTTAAGAATACTTGGTTTTAAAGTCGTACTACTCAAATCCTGATTTTATCACTTACTGTCTCTGTGACTTTTCAGAAGTTATTTTAACTTATCTGTGCTTGCTTCACTTTCATCTATAAAATGTAGTACCTAATTATTGGCTGTGGGGGTGCATGCCTTTAATCCCAGCTACTTGGTAGGCTGAGACAGAAGGATCTCAAGTGTGAGGCCAGCCTGGACAACTTAAGACTGTCTCAAAATAAGATAAGAAAAAATGCTAGAGATGTTACTTAGAGGTAGAACCCTTACCTAGCATGCAGGAAACCCTGGGTTCAGTCCCCACTACTGTAAAAAAGAAAAAATTAAGAAAGAAAAATGTACCTAATTATAGTACCTACCTCATATATTGCTATGAGTATTAAGTATTTAGGAAAAAGTGCCTTGCATATCCATGTAATAAGCACTAATGTCAGCTATTTATATAAATATGCAAATAGATAAGAAAAAAGATAATAAAGTTTGTGTGAGTTGCCTAAAATTTTTTAAAATTGTAAGCTAAAAATGGTAAGTAAGTTAGAATTCCTTATTCTGTGGTACTTCATAGATCTCTTATTATTATTACTATTTGTTTTGATCAGACAGAACAATGCTTATGGAAAAAAATGGCAAGCTGACTGAAAAGGATTCTTTTTTTTTTTTTTGGAATTGGGGGTCGAACCCAGGGCTTTGCAAATGTGAGTCAGAAGCTTTGCCACTGAGCTACATCCCAGCCCTGAAATGATATTTTTTTTTTAAAAAAATATTTTTTAGTTGTCAATGGACCCCCATTTTGTTTATTTATATGTGGTGCTGAGAATCAAACCCAGTGTTCTCACACATGCTAGGCAAGCACTCTGCCACTGAGCCACGATCCCAGCTCCTCAAATGATACTTTTTTTTTTTTTTGGTACTGGGGATTGAACTCAGGGGCACTCGACCACTGGGCCACGTCCCCAGCCCTTTTTTGTATTTTATTAGAGACAGGGTCTCACTGAGTTGCTAAGTGCCTCAGGGCTTTGCAAATGTGAGTCAGAAGCTTTGCCACTGAGCTACATCCCAGCCCTGAAATGATATTTTTTTTAAAAAAAATATTTTTTAGTTGTCAATGGACCCCCATTTTGTTTATTTATATGTGGTGCTGAGAATCAAACCCAGTGTTCTCACACATGCTAGGCAAGCACTCTGCCACTGAGCCACGATCCCAGCTCCTCAAATGATACTTTTTTTTTTTTTTGGTACTGGGGATTGAACTCAGGGGCACTCGACCACTGGGCCACGTCCCCAGCCCTTTTTTGTATTTTATTAGAGACAGGGTCTCACTGAGTTGCTAAGTGCCTCGCCATTGCTGAGGTTGGCTTTGAACTCGCGATCCTCCTGCCTCAGCCTCCCAAAGTGCTGGGATTACAGGTGTGCGCCACCGCGCCCAGCTTGAAATGATACTTTTTGAAGGATACTTCAGTAAGTTATAGATAACTAAAAATTACAAGAACAAAAATTAAAACAATATAGTAGCATTTTTCAAATGTTGAATTGTCAAAGGTTAGTAAATTGATAAGATCCATTATTAGCCAGAGAGTAGAAAAACAAGAACTCTATTACTTACAGTTGCTAGGAATATATAACTTTATTAGATCTCAATTTAGAAATACTTACCAGATTTTTAAATAAATGTATATATATATATGTATATATATATGTGTGTGTGTGTGTGTATATATATATATATATATATATATTTTTTTTTTTTTTTTTTTTTTTTTTTTTGCTGTACTGAGGATTGAACTCAGGAGCACTTGACCACTGGGTCACATCCCCAGACCTTTTTTGTATTTTATTTAGAGACAGGGTCTCACTGAGTTGCTAAGTGCCTCGGCATTGCTGAGGCTGGCTTTGAACTCGCGATCCTCCTGCCTCAGCCTCCCAAAGTGCTGGGATTACAGGCATGTGCCACCGCGCCCGGCTAAATGTATGTTTTGATGCAAGAATTTCACATCTTAATAAAATTTATCCTACAATAAAAAAACAGATGTTCAAGGTTATTCATTTAAGCATAATTTACATTGAAAAAAATAGAAAACAGAGACTGGTTAAGTAAATTATGATTTGATTAAATAACAGTGGTAAGGCTCATAGACTCCAAAAACAGGGGGAAAATTTTTAGACTCCAAAGCTACACTGCCTAGATTTAGATATTGAGTTCATTACTTACTAGCAGTATGAGTTTGGGGAGGTTGTTTCATCTATAAAATGGTTGCATATATGTATCTACCTTATAGGTAGTGAGTTGACATGTTTAAAGTAATTAAAACAATTCCTAACATACCATTATATACATATTTGATACCAGATACTATGACATTATGCAACTGTTAGAATATAGTAAGTCTGTACACGTGGACATATATGACATGTATGTATCATTGTCTACTGTGTTAGTCAGTTTTCCATCATTGTAACAGACACCTGAGATAAACAAACTTACAAAGACCGACGGTTTATTTTGGTTCATAGTTTTGGAAGTTTCAGTCCATGCTTATTTGTCCTGATTGCTTCTGGCCTGCAGCAAGGCAGTGCATCATGGTAGGAGCTCACAGCCAAGGAAGCTATTGACCCTGTGGTGGCCAGGAAGCAAAGATACAGGAAGAGATCAGAGTCCCAGTGAACTAAGACCTCCTGGTAGGTCTCATCTCTTTATTTTATTTCAATACTGGGAATTGAACCCAGCAGTGCTTAACCACTGAGCCACATCCCCAGCCCTTTTTTATATTTTATTTAGAGACAGGGTCTTTTGAGTTGCTTAGGGCCTCAATAAGTTGCTGAGGCTGGCTTTGAACTCTTCATCCTCCTGCCTCAGCCTCCCAAAGCCACTCAGATTACAGGTGTGTAGTACCACGCCCAGTCTCTAGGATCCACCTCTTGAAAGTTCTATCACTTCCCAATAATGCCACAAGCTGGGGATCAAGTTAACAATTGGGCCTTTGGGACATTCTAGCTCCAAACTATAGTATATACTACATGTATTTTTAGTTAATTATAAAGTATTACTTTTATAAATTAAAATTTTTAAAATTTACTACTTTCAGGAATTTTTGTAATTATATGCCAGCATTAATTTCATGTTCAAAATTAAGGAAAGAGCTGGCATAAATGAAATTTTAGAATTTTTTCATATCCTCTTTAATTCCTTTTCTTATGGAAAGCTGCCTAGTTATAGCTTTTTTTTTTTTTTTTGTACCGGGGATTGAACTCAGGGGCATTCGACCACTGGGCCACATTCCCAGCCCTTTTTTTGTATTTTATTAGAGACAGGGTCTCACTGAGTTGCTAAGTGCCTCGCCGTTGTTGAGGCTGGCTTTGAACTCGTGATCCTCCTGCTTCAGCCTCCCAAGTGCTGGGATTACAGGTGTGCACCACCACGCCCAGCTCCTAGTTATAGCTTTACCAAAAAAAAAAAAAAAAAAAAAAAAAAAAAAAAAAATCATATCCCTGCTACCCTCTTTGTATATATTCCAAAGATTACCCATAAGAGGTGGTTCTATAGACATCCATAGCCTACCAGTGATCCTGGAAATTTCTTAAATCTAGTAATCATATGATAGGCTCTGTTGTTAAGGTGAGAAACTTGGTAATGAATAGGGCATAGTTTCTATTTTTACTGAGTTGACTTTCCCCAAAAGTGAGATTTCAGCAATACATATAGATTCTAATGTGTTTGATTTTCTTACCCCTCATTTTTTGATTATTAATTATTATACTTTCAAAACTTCTAAATATGAAAAAACTCTATTACATGTGCAAGCTTTTATATATATGCATATATTAATGTAAAGACAACAAAACCTAGACATAGCAATAGGAAGATACAAGATATAACATATACTAAATGCAGAAGATTTTGCAAATATTTGACTGGGGCAGCCATATAATCATATAATTTCTGCAGTTAATATTATTTTAGCACTCATTTGGCAATCTCTATTCTTTTTACTATTCCTGTCTTTGACTTTGTAGTCATGATATAGTAGTAACTGTGTGCTTTGTTCAGTTTATATAAACAAAGTAAAAAATTTAAAAGTAGTCAAATTTCATCAAAAAGAAAAAAGTATAAAACTTTTGGGGATGTCAACAGAAAAAAATACCTCCTCAGAAAATACGAAATGACATGATACAGACTTTTCTCTCTCTTTTAGGTTTCTTTGGGAGCATATTTGGATTAATGGGTGTTTACATTTATGATGGAGAATTGGTATCAAAGGATGGTTTTTTTCAGGGATATAACCGACTGACCTGGATAGTAGTTGTTCTTCAGGTAAAGCATGTAAAGTCTTTTGTTTAATGCTAAAGAGAATCAAAGTAGCTATGGATATGGGGGTGGGGAATGAGATCCCTCCTGTTAGTTTCCTCTCATTGTGTCCAATTTATTCAGGGAAGTTAAAAATAGAACTGATCTTAATGCCCTAATGAAAAACTCACTTTAGAAAGGGTCCTGAGTAAACTCTGTGGTATTTAAGTTTAATCATGAAAATGCAAGTTTAAGAATAAAGCAGTTGAAGCTAAGGACAAATATAACTTTTGATTTTTCTGTAACTCATATTGTACAGAAAGTCTGTGGTCAGCTTCTGAAGATCCAGGAAGCAGATCTGGATATTTCATTCTAGGTTTTTAGCTTTTGTTTTTTAGTTAACATATTGAAATATTCCTGTCAAATTATGTCAGTTTGTATTTAACTTGAATTTGATCAAGAGTCAAGAAATTAATTTTATTTTCAAAAAATACTTATTGAAGGCTGGTGATATAGCTCAGTTGGTAGAGTGCTTGCCGTGCATGCACAAGGCCCTGGGTTCAATCCCCAATACCACCACCAAAAACAACAACAACAACAACAACAACAAAAACTTATCGAGTACTCTACTCTGGAGGATATAAAAATGAAGAGACAAGTCACTACCCTTAGAACCTTCTATTCTTCTAGAGGTATTTGAAATTATAAAGAGAAAAGTCCGGGAAGGCTAGTGAAGGTGTCAAAGAATAATTTGGTTTTGAAATAGGAAGGATATTTCTGTTTTTAAGATAATTAAAGAAAAGACAATGATGAGAAAAAAAATTGAAGTGCAATTAGGGTAAGTCAAGAGAATTTATGTTTGATATAATTTATCCTAGCAAAAAGGGGAAGCCATCTTCCCTTAAGTAGGGGCTAAAGACATGAGCAAAATTAAAAAGATTTGATATAACTAACTGGTATTAGGAGTACATAGAGGAATGAAAGTGTTGCCTAGAAATAATGAAACTCAAACATTAATTTGTGGTAAGCTCAATTGGCGTAATTCATGACTTTCTCTAAATAAAGCTACTATCAATAAAGGTGGAGAGAATGTTATTGAGTAGTAGTTCAGATTTGGAAGCTGATATGAAGTACAGGTTGCATATCCCTTATCCAAAATACTTGAGATCAGAGGTGTTTCAGATTTTGCATTTTGGGGAATGGACTCACACACATGCACATGTGTACACACACACACACACACACACACACACACACACACACACCCCTTATACACATAACATGGTATTTTATACAATTTTGTATGTGTGTGTGGTGCTGGGGATTGAACCTAGGGCCTTGTGCATGTGAAGGAAACATTTCTACCAACTGAGCTATATCCCTAACCCTTTATACAGTATTTTTAATGTACCTGCATTATGACTACCTATCACATGAGGTCAGATGTGTCATTTTCTTCTTGTGGCATCATGTCAGTGCTCAAATGAAGTTTAGGATTTTGGAATACTTGGGATTTTGGATTAGGGATGGTCAACCTATACAGTAAAATCACTCTCCTTTTTTGGGGTGGGGTGGGGGCATCCTTGGTGATTGAACTCAGGACCTTGCATTTGCTAGGCAACCACTGTAACACTGAGCCACTACCCACCCACAACAACCTCATTTAAAAAATAGCCATGATCTGGAATTTGAGAGATTGGGTAGAAAGTTCTTCATAGGGGCTGGGATTGTGGCTCAGCGGTAGAGTGCTCGCCTAGCACGTGGGCGGCCCGGGTTCGATCCTCAGCACCACGTACAAATAAAACTCATTGAATAAAACGCATTGTGTACAACTAAAGCAAATAAATAAAAATATTAAAAAAAAAAGAAAGTTCTTCATAAACTTTTAAGGAAAGAGCACAAAGCTAGTGGTATAGCTTAGTAGTAGAGTGCTTACCTACCATGTGTGAGGCCCTGGATTCAATTTCCAGCACAGCAGAAAGAAAGCAGAGAGGGGAGGGAGTAAGGGAAGAGAGGAAACAAAAGAACAGAAAGAGATGATTAAAACCAAAATTTAGCAAGAGTAATCTGATGACAGTGAGCGGTAGATTAGAATGGAGATAACCTAGAAGAAGAAAGCCAAGTTAAGAGGCTGTTGAATGGTTAGTGAAAAAAATCTTTTTAATTATTTCATTTTTACTCAAAGATAAAAATATATCACTATTCACAGTGACCAGTCGTCCCACATTTTTCCAAACAAATGATGTTTAATTACTAAATTAGGTGAGGATAGATGTCTTTTCATAATGTGATCACACTCTATTACAAAAAGCTCCAGATAGTTTTGGTAGTTACTCTATTAGTTATCTTTAGAAATATGAAGACTATTGAACAAAACTTATAAGTGTATTGTTTATAAGAGATGTTTAATATAAATTGCTTACTATAATGGGATTCGGTTTGTAGGACATCTTCATTGAATAATGACATTCTCTGCAAAGCAATTCTGTTTTTAAAAATAATCTCTTAAAACTTTTGTAGGCACTTGGAGGCCTTGTAATAGCTGCTGTTATTAAGTATGCGGATAATATTTTAAAAGGATTTGCAACCTCTTTATCTATAATATTATCAACACTGATATCTTATTTTTGGCTACAAGATTTTGTGCCAACCAGGTAAAATATTATTTTCTATTTCTTTAAATTCTTAAAGTATATAGATAATTAAGAATTCTTAAAGTAATTTGCTGTTTTATCCTATTATAACTTTTGAAAAAATATTGAAATATAATTTAAAAATCCATTTATCTACTTTTTAAAAAAGATTTCAAACTACATGAAAGAAAATTTTCCATTGAAAAGCTTTTATACACACACACACACACGTGTGTGTGTGTGTGTGTGTGTGTGTGATATAAAGTAATAAATTAAGTCAAGTTTTGGTGGTATTAGGAATCGAACTCAGAGCTTCATACATGCTAGGCAAGTATTCTACCATGGAGCTATATATCCCCAGCCTTTTTTATTTTGAGACAGGTCTCTCCTGCCTACCACCGTGTCTAGCTCATAACTTTTTTTTTTTTTTTTTTTTTTGGTGATGCTGGAGATTGAACCCAGGGCCTTGTGCATGCGAGGCAAGTGCTCTACCAACTGAGCTATATCCCCAGCCCAAGCTCATAACATTTTTAATGCATAATTTAATGCATAATGCTAACACCAGGAGAGTGTATGAAATTTTTGAAGAAGTTTATATGGATAAGGTAGCTTGTCAAAAAACTCAATTAAGTGATTATAGGAAGAACAACAGTTTGGAAAGGAATTACAAAAGAAGTTATGGGTAAGGTAGGAGACTCAGGACTGTTATGGATGCCAAGGGAGGAGACAGAGTTAGGAAGAATTGATGTAATAAATATGCATTACAGTTGGTATTGAAGATTCTGGGTTTTTGTTTTGTTTTTATTTTTATAATTATTAATTTATAATCCCATAATAATAGGATTATATTTTAATGGCTTCCAAGATACCATTCTTGGTTTTCCTTCAACTTCACTCCCTTCCTGATTTTCTCATTCTCTTCAGTGTCCCACGGATTTTTTTTTTTTTTTTTTTTTTTGGCGGGGAGGTGGATATTGGGGATTGAACCCAGGGGCACTTAACCACTGAGCTATATCCTAGCCAGTTTTCTTTTTTGAGACAGGATCTTCTTAAGGTGCTTAGGGCCACCCTGAGTTGCTGAGTGTGGCCTCAAACCTGTGATCCTTCTGCCTCAGCTTCCTGAGTCACTGGGATTACAGGTGTGTTCCACCATTCCAGCTCCCAAGGATCTTTTATCTGTACTCACTAATTCTCATTTAAATTTACATTTCAGGATGGTATATTTAATGCCTATTCACTTTTTTACTTTAGTGTCTACTAGATACTCATTCCCTATCCCCAACTGGGTTTTCTAGTTTAGTAAGTGACAGCACCTTTATTCTTCTACTTGCTTAGGCCCAACTCCTCCTAGACTCAGACACGAACAGAGTTTATTCACACTAACCCAAGGGAAGGTAACTTATGTAGATAGTGTCATAAAGAGGTTTGTAAGAGGAGGGTAAAGTATATGGAACTTCTTTATCCCCTGAGTAGAGTAGAAGTAAAGTCATCAGGTTCTCTTTATCTCTTGCTTCTAATCCAGAAACAAATTGTCAACTCTTCCACAATCAGACCATTTCTCACAACCTCCACTGCTGCTACCCTCAGAACCATCTGAAAAATGCTTGCTTGAGAAGCAGGGGTTTCCTGACATTATTAAATATTTAAGTAGATTCTGTTAGAAATGTCATAGAAGGGTTTTCTGCGGTGAGGAGAAAGATCAGACAACTTTATTTGAGCTTAAACTCTCATTTTGTGTAGTTCCAAATTTGGTTCCAGAAAGCTAAGAACAGTTCATAATGACTGATGAAGAAAATATCCAGACAGACATTTATCCAAAGCCTAAAGAATTACCTAATGTTTCTGTGGTAGTTTTTTTTTTTTTTTTTTTCAAGATAAAGTATAGGCAATTTTATGTTATCTTAATCTTAGTTGTATAGCTTCATTCAAGGCTTTTGAAAAGTTACCCATTTGCATCAAATCAACATTACTGATTAATTATAATATAAGCATTGAGTTCCGTTATATATGCTAGGCACTGGGGACACAATAATGAATGAAGAGCACCTAGATGAGTAGGGGTGCTGATATGTGAATAATACATTAATAACATGATAAATGTTGTAATAAGCCGGGCGCGGTGGCGCATGCCTGTAATCCCAGCACTTTGGGAGGCTGAGGCAGGAGGATCGCGAGTTCAAAGCCAGCCTCAGCAATGGCGAGGCACTTAGTAACTCAGGGAGACCCTGTCTCTAATAAAATACAAAAAAAAGGGCTGGGGATGTGGCCCAGTGGTCGAGTGCCCCTGAGTTCAATCCCTGGTACCCAAAAAAAAAAAAAAAAAAAAAAAAAAATGTTGTAATAAGGTCACTCTGGTTAAGGGAGTGAGTCTTGGAAACAGCAAACCTCAATTGTTATGATTAAATACATTTCTTGAGATAAAGTGAATTGTAGACTGTTGGAATAATACCTACAAACACATTATCACAAAGAGCACATTGAATAGAGTGAATTATAGATTGGTTGGGGAGGAGTATGGGGAATGAAGTTGCAGGGGCCATATTATTAAGGGCCTTTGATGTCATAGTAAGAATTAGTTATATTTTTCCTTTATACAGCAATGTTTTGTTTGTTTTTAGATCAGGAGAATGACTTCGAACTGTTAATAGAAACTTTAAAACCAAAACTAGTCAAGTTTATATGATAGCATTTTTTAATGTACATATCAAAAGTTAAGTTTCATAGTCTAGTTTCCATCCAGTTTAAGTTCATTTCTAAAATAAGGTAATATAGGGTAGATTATATCTATGTATAGGTAGAATAAAATTAAGAACTTCCTGAATTTAATCTAATTTATTTTTGTAAACCAGGCCTGAATTTTGGTTATTATTACCTTGCATTTTAAATAGAACCTTACTTGGTTTAATATAAAAAATGAAATTTTGGGCTGGGGTTGTGGCTCAGCAGCAGAGCACTCGCCTCGCATGTGCGCAGCCCGGTTCGATCCTCAGCACCACGTAAAAACATAAATGCATTGCATTGTGTACAACTAAAGTAAATAAATACATTTTTTTTTTAAAATGAAATTTTCCTTTTATATGGTCAGATATTTAAAGAATTGAGACCTTATATTATTGAATGTATTGCATGCAAAATACACATTTGGGCAAAATACAGCATTTAAAACATCTTGCCTTTGGGAGATAACATGCAAGAGATGAGAGTGCAGGTTCAGGAGTCAGAAAAATCTGGACTTGAATCCTGCCTTGTGCTTAAGGTTGTGGGACTTCAGGCAAATTATTTAAACTTTTTTTTTTTTGTACCAGGGATTGAACTCAGGGGCATATGACCAGTGGGCCACATCCCCAGCCCTTTTTTGTATTTTATTAGAGACAGGGTCTCACTGAGTTGCTAAGTGCCTTGCCATTGCTGAGGCTGGCTTTGAACTCGTGATCCTCAGCCTCCCAATTGCTGGGATTACAGGCGTGTGCCACTGCGCCTGGCTTAAATTATTTAAACTTTTAAAACCTGTTTCCTCATAGGTAAAAAATGAAAACAATACTATTATTTCTTAATAGGGTTGTTCTGAGAACCAAGTGAGATAACATAAGTGCTTAGCCAAATACTTTATGGAGAGTACTCAATATTTGTTAGCCATGTTATGGCAATATTTTCTTCCCAAATTATAATTGGATTTATGGTAAAGATATAAAAATAATTTGTTTTGCTTTTAATCTGATTTTCTTTTTCTCATTTTTCCTTCCTGTCATTTAGTGTCTTTTTCCTTGGAGCCATCCTTGTAATAGCAGCTACTTTCTTATATGGTTATGATCCCAAACCTACAGGAAATCCCATTAAAGCATAGTCATAAACTTTCTTTAACTGGTTTCTAATGATGGTGCACTAGGAATCTCAACGTTAATCTTGCACAGAGGACGTCTACAGATTCTGTGAAGATATATATCATCATGCTCAATCTGATCATATTATTCAAGTGGTTTGAAAATATACAGGCTTAAAGATAAAATGTTTGTACTGCATATGTAGCAAAACACATTATGCCTAGAAATCAAAACTTGAAAGTATTTCCAGGGTTTAGAGTTAGAGAGAATATTGGAGGAAACTTGAAATCTAATTTTAAAAAGAGTTTACCTTTTTGATTGCTGCAGAAATGTCCTATGCACTCTTTGCAAGAGCACACAAATGTCAGATATCAATTTTTGCAAATTAAATCTATTTACTCTTATTAAATGTTTTTTACCTTATTCTTTCTGTACAAAAAATATCAAATCACATGGAATAGTCAAAGTTTGAAAAGTATAATTACCTATAAAGCTGTGAAAAATAGAAATATGATTTGAAAAAAACATTTTCACATATCTGAGATTTTTATATTTGTATAAAAGATTACTAAACAAAAGATTGCCAAATGTTATTTGTTCAGTTACAGAAATTTGATAAGGTAATATTCTAGGTCTGATTTGTCAGAAAATAAAATTCATATTTAAATGTAATGTAAAGAGACATCTATTTCTCTACATGCATCCTAAGATTTTTTTAGTGCTTTGAGACAGCTGAAAGCAATCCATTTGTTCCTGTGCTAGATAGTAGCCAGTGACTTTTCTCTAATGGAGTTTTACCCTTGATCTTTTAATTGCATATCTTTTCTGTAAATCAGATAAATTCTTAATATTGCTTTAAATTAAATTTTTGTGTTGTTACTGAAATTTTAAAATGTAATTTAATTAAATACTGATTTAATAATTTAAAATAATTATTGTCTAATAGCTCCATTTGGAGAATTTTGAACTATCAAGTTATGCTGTATACAACTAGAAAGTTTTTAAATTAATATTTTACTTATCTGTAGAAATTTCCTTTAATCAACAACTATTGACAGAAACAACAACCAAAAATATTAGTATAGGTATCAGTGGACCAAGACCAAAATGACTTTTCTTGGAAACATTCCTGTTGCTATATTACATATTTTAAATGGCGCCAGAACTTTAAATTCAAGAATGGTCAGAAGAAATGTTTTAGACTTCTCATAAGCCCATTTTCCCCAGGAGTACTGTGATCACATGACTGGGAGAGGTAGCTGAATTCTGAGTTCCCTTTCTATGTTCCATGAAAGCTGCTGGGAAGGAGTCACCATACTGCTTTAAAATAGAGGATTTTCTTCCCTATTCAACACTGGAGTTGAGGATGCGAATTATATGTTATTTAATATGCTGGTTTAATGTGGAGAGAATATATTAGAAATAGTAAGATGAATTGGTGGGCAAAAATATGTTCTATAATTGATAAAGGTTTAATTTAATTATTGACTATATACAGATTATTAAGTATAAGAAGTATTTTGCTTTATTTTTTAATTTATACTATATATTTTTAAAAGTCTGTTCTGATATAAAAACTGTAAAACAAATAAATATTTTTATATAGTTCTAATGGATTTTGTTAAATAGAATTTGGAGGATAATGTTATTCCAAACCATTGGGTACTCTTGGCTAATTTGGACTAATTGTGCTACCTTGCTAATGCAGTGACCTAATTTGGACTGCAGTGACCACCTTTTAGAGTATTTTGTTTGATAACCACATTTTGTTTTAAGACTGCAACAACATTTAGGTTTATATCCTATTACTACTAAGTGAAATCTAAATCTTGCAAATACACCGAATTTAAGACCGAAAATAAAGATATATGTTCAGTTCACAGTGTTGTTTGGGCAATTATGTATTAATGCATTGTGCATTCACAATTTATTATTAACTTAGGTTTAGTCTGCCCCTATTTTAACACTTCACCAGTTACACAAGTAAATTATTAGATAATAAGTATGTTAAACTAATAACATTTTCAGGTGTCCATAATAATATAATTTCGAGATTTCTAACAATTACATTATAAAATGTAATTAAGATTGTGAAAATGGAAAAATAGTCTAAAGTATATTTTCAAAGCAAACTTTCATTAGCTATAAGTTATACTTTGCTTTTCTAGTAGGTTTGAAAATGTTATTGAGCTATATAATTTTTAATTCAAAGGAAATAATCATATTGAAGAAGATGGACTTGGGTTCTAGATTATGTCATGTATACAGATAATGCTGTTTTATGTATTTGGTTTGTGTTTTAATGACCTTCAGAGGTTCTTATTAAGCTTTTATAAAGATGACTCCTGGATAATTTAAATTTCTGTACTTTTAAAAAAAGTGTATATGTTGTCTCTCATCTAAGTTGTTCCATGTAAGAATGTGTTAATTCTTGGGAGCCAAAAGTGCCAGTTGATAATTCTACTAAAAATTAAGAATGTAGTTATTGTGAATTAAAGTTTAAAATGCAACATTAGGTGTTTCAATACAGTAATATTACTAATTCTTTAATAAGTTATTTTAGAGAAGTCCTAAGCTACTTTTATGGTAGAATATATAATTTCAAGGTACCAAACTTAAATATTTACATCAAATGTCACCAAATTTCATAAGAACGAAAGGCAGTTTGCTATTTAAACTAGATTCTAATAACATGGAATCTGAAAAGAAACTAATTGACATTATGTTCTATACATTTAGTGTAATAATGACTGTTCTTACATATAAAATCATTGGCCTTTAAAATGTCATTGCATACTCATTCAACTTAGCTTTTTTTTAAAGGGTTTAGCATTCCTTATTTTATTTTAAATATTCACAGAAAATATTTAATTACTGTGGACATATGCTTTACACAAGTTGTTTATGCTATATTGAAAGTAATCTTAAGAATTTTCCAGGATAAAGTAGTTATAGGGCCAAGGAAAAAAAGCATCTTTATCAAAATCTGGTCCTATGTGCCTTGCCTTACCAAATACCTGACTTTTCTGAAGAATATTCTGTAATTCTCAACTTTAGACACATAGGCAAAATCAGAATGTTCCAAGAATAACTATAATTCTATTTTTGATTGTTTCAACATTTGCTCTTTAAACCCATTATCTAACAAAATTGAAATAGGTATAACTATAAAAAGATTTGTTAACAGTTCTCATTTAAATAAATAGTGGCACCATTGTATCATCATTCAGCTTTTTGAAACTTAGCAATTGTATATAACTGTCATTTTGTTGTCTATTTCTTATAAGATATAATTTACTGTAATTTTAAAAAATATTTTTAAATGGTTTGTATCCCGTATTTTTCAATACCTATGTTTTATTTGTTTAGAAAGATTCTTTTGGACTTGGGGATGTGATTTGTATATTTAAATTTTTTATGGACAAAGTTAAAAGGAATATATAAACAGATCTTTTGTTAAATGACTTTTTAATTGGAAAATTTCTCTTGTCATTGTTTGGTATCCATTATTATCTATTTAATAGATTGTTGAAATAGATTATTTTCATAAATAACTCTAGATTTTCCCTATATTTCCTTATTTATCTGTGTCTGAACCTGTGAATTAGTCTCATCATATATATATCAGAAATGAATTGCTGAACTTTACCTTTCTATTTGACTTTTTATCACATGTGATTGCCCTTCCTTTTCTCTATCCTATGCTCTAGCATGAAAGAATGGGTTTTATTTAAAGTAGTTAGAATAATCTCTACCTGTATGATGGTAAATAGCCTAAAAGTATTTTGTTGTAAATAAAATATCTCTTTGCTAGCCTTACAGTTAATTAAGTAAAGTAATTTGGTACTTATTTTTTCCACAATTTGAATATAATTGCTTCTTTTGTGACTATCAGTTGAATGCATAGAGATTAAATGTAATAAGCAACATACAGGATTTTATTTCCATTTCTAGTACTGAAATAACTTTTTACACAAAATGATTTGTTTTAAAAGATCACTAAAATAAGAACATCAAGGGGTTGGGGTTGTGGCTCAGCGGTAGAGCGCTCGCCTAGCATGTGTGAGGCCCTGGGTTCGATCCTTAGCATCACATGAAAATAAATAAAATAAAGGTATTGTGTCAAACTACAATTAAAAAATAAATATTTTTAAAAATATATGTATAATCAGATACTATACTAACTAGCATAGATGTATGTATATATGTTATAAAGCATAGTGTTCTCATTTACTTTTCAGTTCTGATGTTTAATGATAGCTTCGTTAAATGCTGACATATTTTAAAGGACAATTTTGAAATTTGGTTTATAAGGGCTAGGCATGGTGAAATGCTTATAGTCCCAACTACTTGGGAGGATGAGGTTGGAGAATCATTTGAGCCCAGGAGTTCAAGTCTAGCAGGATCAACATAACCAGATACCACCTCAAAAAATTTTTGTTTAGATTTTATCTAAACTAAATTATTATTTTAAATTAGTCATTAACTATCACCAGTATAAGGAAAAGCTAATAGAATAGAACTGATATCAATTACTTTGGTTCACTATTGGGCTTCACTGTTGTTAGGTCCACATTTCCAGTCACCAGGGTTAAGTATCAACCTTACATTGGACCTAAGGATCAGTTGTTTTTTTTTCACTTATGCATTTATTTTCACTTACTCATTTAGAATTTCTAAAATGTTAAAATATGGTATTCCTTTAGAAATACAAAGTTGACCTTAAATTGCCCTGGCTAGTCTGGAACTTGTGGTTCTTCTGCCTCATATTCCCAGATAGCTAGGATTACAGGTGTGTGCCACGTTGTCTAGCACAACTATTGCCATTTTGATTACTTTAATTATGCTATGTCAAATTATGCCAAGTAAGCTTTAAAAAATTCATAGTTTATCTCCTCAGCGCACAAAGATGCAATTGTTAGGGAACTTTTTTTCAATTTAATTTAATCCAGCTTTTTATTTTGAAATATACATAGAAGTTAAAAGAATATCATATCACTAAATTCAACAGTTATTAACATTTTGAGAGTTTTATCTCTATTAGGACATTTTGCCCCTAAATACTTAAATCATTCACATTCTAAAAATGAAGATATCTTCTTAGTTAACCTCAATACCATTATCACACTTAAGACAAATTCTAATTGCATCATCTCAGTTCATTCAAATATTTCCAACTGTCTCAAAGAATACATTTTACAGATTTTTGTTATTGAATCAGAATACAATTGATGTTTGTGCTTCATATTTGTTTCTTTTAGTCTAGGAGACCTCTCTCCTTGCACTCCCATAGCTTTTTTCCCCAGGATAGGACTTTTGAAGAAAGTCACTTGGCTGCTATTTTGGATCTGTCCTTTGTTGGGCATGTAAATTTTATCCTTTATATTTCCTTTGAACTGGAAATCAAGTCTGTAAATTTGATTAGCTTCAGTTAAATGTTTTTATCAAGAATATTTCACAAGTTATATAGATTTTATATAATACAAGTTATATAAGATTTTATATTCCAATTAAAGGGTACTTAATCTTAGATACTCTTAAATCTTGGTAATTGATTATTTGGTTGAAGTGACAATTACTCTGATCTCTTTACTGGAAAGGTCCTTTTTTTCCCCCTTAGTAATCTTTGAAGTAATGTTTTGGCACTGTGGGAGTACTCTGTTTCCCAACAGTTTTGTTCAGTGGCTATAGCACCAATTAATGATTGTTTTTGTTTGATTGTTTTGAGACAGGCTTTTGCCATGTTGCCCAGGTGGGCCTTGAACACCTAGGCTGAAATGATTATCATGCTTCATTCTACCCAGTTCCTGGAACTACAGGCATGCACCAGAGTGCCTTGTTCAATTAATGATTCACAATTGATTCATTTATTACATTGGAGGGGAAAATGGTGATTTAAAATACTTTTTAAAAATTCTCTAATTTTATTCTGCATTTCTTAGCTTATTTTCTACTATTTATTTATTTGCTTGTTTGTTTGTTTATTGGTACCAGGGATTGAACTTAGGGGTTCTTAACCCGTTTTATGTTTTATTTTGAGACAGGGTCTCACTGAGTTGCTTAGGGCCTCATTAAATTGCTGAGGCTGGCTTTGAGCTCACATCCTCCTGCCTCAGCCTCCCAAGCTGCAGGGATTACAGGAATGTGCCATCACACCAGGCTTATCTTCTATTTTTTAAAAACAGTATTTTCCTTCCTTTTCCTTCAGTGCCTGTTTTCAAATATCACTATGTCTTCATGAATTTTTTAAAAAATTACTCAATGTATTGTAATCAATTAGTTCTTTCATACATACATACATATGTGTGTATGTGTATGTGTGTATATATATATATATATATATATATATATGTAGTTGTAGATGGACACAATACCTTTATTTTATTTATTTATTTTTTTGCAGTGCTGAGAATCGAACCCCTTGCCTCACACATGCCAGGCAGATGTTCTGCCACTGAGCTTGTCCCCAGCCCTCAATTCTTTTTTTTTTCTTTTTTCTTGGCAATGCTGGGGATTAAACCCAGGGCCTTGTGCATGCGAGGCAAGCACTCTACCAACTGAGCTATATCCCCAGCCCTTAATTAGTTCTTTTTGATAATACTTTGAGCCTTTACACTGTGAATGTCACTACAAGCTAGTTCTTGCATTTTTTTAGATATGACTACATTAGCAAGTCCTATCTAGCTTCAGATACAAGGTATCCCAGATTTACCTTGTACTTGTATTATTCCAAACCTGTAATGTCAGCTCTTTCTCCCAGAAACCCTATTCCTTTTAAGGGGAATGGAGTTTGGAATCCATTGTTACTAACGTGTCATTGCTTCTAGGTCATTTTGGTGCACAAAGCTAGGAAGTATATTTTAAAAAGCTCATGAATTCAAATCAGTTTCCATAGTGTTTTTTTTTTTTTTTTTTTTTGGTACCAGGGATTGAACTCAGGGGCACTCGACCACTGGGCCACATCCCCAGCCCTTTTTTGTATTTTATTAGAGACAGGGTCTCACTGAGTTGCTAAGTGCCTCGCCACGGCTGAGGCTGGCTTTGAACTCGTGATCCTCCTGCCTCAGCCTCCCAAGTGCTGGGATTACAGGCGTGCACCACCGCACCCGGCTAGTTTTCATAGTTTTTAACTTGGTAGGTACAGTTTTAATTTTGTATTTTGCGTATCTTTAATAGTGAAAAACTGGGTTCTTACTAACATTAATATGTTTGCTGATGTCTTATTTTATAGTACATGTTTCAAAATTACAATATCAATGTTTATAACTAGTGGTAAACATACTCAGTAAAATTTAAGTTTTTTTTTTGTTTGTTTCTGTATGTCCTTAGAATAGCACACTAAAGAGGTGTAGTCAGAGTATATGTTCAAAAGCTAATGGAAATTGTTCTTTTCTGTGTAGTTATCAGTGTGATAAAATTAAGTTCATTAGTTTTTACTTAGTCAATTTTGGAAATTACTTTTAATATCATTCTACTGTTGAATATGTGAATCATTTACATGGTTCAAAGGTTAAAACCGAATGAATGTTATACTCAGAAACATCTCATTAGTTCTAATGCCTGTCCTTTCTTTCATTCATAACCACCTTACATAGGTAACTGTTTTTATTAGTTTATAGTTTGAGCTTCCTGTGTTTCTTTTTTGAAAAGTAACCACATGTGTATTGTTATATTTACTGTGTACTGTGTTTCACTACATGGAGTGGGTTCTTTGCTTTGTAAATTTTGATATTTAGAAAGGTTTGTATGTCTGTTCTGTTGGTCACCTTTTGTTTTTTTTTTTTTTTTTTTTTGGTACCGGGGATTGAACTCAGGGTCACTCGACCACTGGGCCACATCCCCAGCCCTTTTATGTATTTTATTAGAGACAGGGTCTCACTGAGTTGCTAAGTGCCTTGCCATTGCTGAGGTTGGCTTTGAACCTGCAATCCTCCTGCCTCAGCCTCCCAAATGCTGGGATTACAGGCCTGCGCCACCACGCCTGACTTGTTGGTCACCTTTATACATAACATTTTACAGTACTTTTTTGGGCTCACTTTTTGCTTGTTTGGCCTTCTATTTAATTTCCTGGTATTTATTGTTTATTTTTGGTGGTACTGGGGATTGAACCCAAGGCCTTGAACATGCTAGGCAAGTGCTCTACCACTGAATTACATCTCCAGTCCTCTTTAAATTTCATTTTGAGACAGAGTCTGACTAAGTTGCCAAGTCAACTGCTGGCTTGAATTTTCAATCTTCTTGCCTCAACCTTCAAGTAAGTGGGATTACAGTTGTGCACCACTGCAGCCATCGATTTGCCAGTTGTTGATTATTCACATGATTTGACTATGTGACAGTCAATGAAACTTAAAAAAAAATTTTTTTTTAGTTGTTGATAGACCTTTATTTTATTTATTTATATGTAGTTCCGAGTATTGAACCCAGTGCCTCACACATGCTAGGCAAGCGCCACAACCCCAGCCCATCAACGAAATTTTATCCTTTCTCTCCTCTTAGATTTTCAGTTGTCTTACTTATGTTTTCATTAGAACATATAAACAGATTATTTGTACCCTAGTTCCTGCCTTTGGTGTAAAATTATACATTTTAAAAATACATTTAATAATCTCTATAAATAGTTTACTTGAAGTCTCCCCCAGTCTACTCTTTTTTTTTTTTTTTTTTAATGTTTTTATGTTATAGATGGACACAATGCCTTTATTTTGTTTATTTTTTATGTGGTGCTGAGAATCGAACCCAGTTCCTCACACATGCTAGGGAAGTGCTCTACCACTGAGCCCCAGCCCCAGCCCCTAGTCTACTCTTGACTGGATAAAGTTCTAATAGAGGGCTTATAAGTACAATAGTGTCCTGAGTTGTGGCATGATGAAGATTTCTTCTAGAGCCTTGATACATACAGCTTGGCTACATACAAAATCCTAGACTGACATTTATTTGCCTTGATTTTTTAAAAAAATGACGTGCCACCATTGTGTTGTTTGGTATTATCAAGAAGTCTGGCACCACTTGGTTTTTTTCATTTTGACATTAATGTTGTTTGTTACTGTTTTTTCCCAGAGGCCTAAGTTTGTTTGTAAATCTTTGGAGGCCTAGATAATTTTCTCACTGATCTTTATTATTACTTTTTTTTAGGTGTAGATGGACACAGTACCTTTTACTTATTTATGTAGTGCTGAGGATCGAACCCAGTGCCTCACATATTTTAGGCAAGGTGCTCTACCACTGAGCCACAACTCCAATCCCTTATTAATCTTTTTTTTTTTTTTTTTTGTACTGGGGATTGAACTCAGGAGCCTTGACCACTGAGCCACACCCCCAGCCCTGTTTTGTATTTTAGGGTCTCACTAAGTTGCTTAGCACTTTGCCCTTGCTGAGGCTGGCTTTGAACTCGTGATCCTCCTGCCTCAGCCTCGTGAGCCGCTGGGATTACAGGTGTGTGCCACCGCGCCCGGATTATTATTGCTTTTGTTTTTGTTCTTGTAGCTATTGTAGTCTTGTTTCTTAATTTTCTTTTTTTTTAATATTTATTTATTTGCTTTAGATGTACACAATGCAATGCATTTATGTTTTCGTGGTGCTGAGGATCGAACCCGGGCCGCGCACGTGCTAGGCGAGTGCTCTACCGCTGAGCCACAACCCCAGCCCCTCTTAATTTTCTTTTGTGTCTATTCTCTCAGGTACCCTGTAATTTTAGTTGTCAGTTTTAAAATTTTTATATTTTCAGTATATTGCATGAGTTTGAATAACTATCATTCTACATCTTCCTATTGTTTTAAATTTTTTGTTTTATTCTTTCATTGTCTGCAATTGCTTATTTATTGATATTTAATTCATGTTGGAGTATTGTAGTTTTCTTCTGCTTCACATTTTCTGGAGGGTAGTATTTTCTATTAATTCAGAGTCCTACCCTTCTACTCCCACCCCTGCCCCTGCCCCTGCCCCTAGGGCCTCAGGCATACTAGGCAATGTGTTCTCCCACTGAACTACACCCCAACAAAGTGTGTGTATGTGTGTGTGTTTGAGATAGGATCTAATTGTTTAACCTGTTTTCAAACTTTGGGGTTCAAGCAATCCTACTTTCAGCATCCCAAGTAGCTGGAACTACAGGCACACAACATGCCCTGGCCTTCCATTGATTAAAAAGCCTCCATTTCCTACTTTTTTAAAAAATTCTTTTTTTTTTTTTTTTTCTTTTTGTAGTTGTGTATGGACAGAATGCCTTTGTTTATTTTTATGTGGTACTATGGATCAAACCCAGCACCTCACACATGCCAGGCAAGGGCTCTGCCACTGAGCTACAACCCCAGCCCCCCTACTTTCCTTTTTTTTTTTTTTTTAATATTTGTTTATTCGTTTTAGTTGTACACAATGCCTTTATTTTTACGTTGTGCTGAGGATCGAACTGGGCTGCACGCGTGCTAGGCGAGTGCTCTACTGCTGAGCCACAACCCCAGTCCCCCTACTTTCTTTTTTACAGTAATCCTGTATGGATTTTTGGTGGCCTTTCTGTTCATAATAAAACGTGGAATTTTCTTGTATCAACATAATAGGTGATTCTATGGAATAGAGGGAGGAGTAGGGATTTAGGTGACGTATCAGTTTTGTAGTGAGAGGACTCCTTCTTTTACCATAGCTAAGTGAGGTTTCTTTAGTAAATGGTATATGTGAGGGCAAGGGTGGGCTTTGGATTTTATGATATAGTTTTAATGCTTTAGGAATGGTTAGCTTTCAGCCACTTGCCCTTCTCTCAAGTAATCCTTACTCTCCAGTGTTGTTTCCTTGTAAACTATTCTTTTTTTTAAAAAAATATTTATTTATTTACTTTAGTTGTACACAATGCAATGCATTTATGTTTACATGGTGCTGAGGATCGAACCCGGGCAGCGCACATGCGAGGCGAGTGCTCTGCCGCTGAGCCACAACCCCAGCCCCCTTGTAAACTATTCTATGAGCATTCTACACCATGATTTCTGCCTGTTTTTAAGCCTGATTCTTAGCCTTATTGATTTTGGAAACGTGCTAATATCCTTCCAGATCCCTTTTGCTTATGTTAGCCAGTGCTCATTCCTGTTGTTGACTGTTAACCAAAGAATCCTAACTTACATGTCAACTTTGTTGTTGTTTTGTACCCAGGTGTACTTAACCACTGAGCCACATTCCTAACCCTTTTTTGTATTTTATTTAGAGATGGGGTTTCACTGAGTTGTTTAGGGACTTGCTAAATTGCTGAGGCTGGCTTCAAACTTGCAATCCTCCTGCCTCAGCCTCTTGAGCTGCTTGGGATTACAGTGTACACTACCATGCCCGGGTACATGTCAGGTTCTTAACATAAAGCTCATTTGTGGATATTCAGAACCCAAATCACACACAAAGTCTTAAGTATATACAGAACTGTTAGAACAGGACTGATCTTTCTTGTTTACCATCGCAGCCCTCCTAGCCCAAAGCCTGGGATACTATGGACAGGTGTTATGTGTTAAAATTTCTCTTATTAACAACTGCATTTACCCCATTCTTCAGTTATCTTTTATGTTTGTTTTGTAACTGTGTCCCCCCCCCACTAGAATGTAAGCTCCATGCAGATGTGCCTAAAACACAGTAACAACCACATATATAGGTATTCAATATTTTTGAATGACTGACCAGTAATCATTTCTTAAGGGTAAAATTGGTGCTGCAGGATGAAGTATGATTTTGAGGGGCTATGAAAAGTCAGAGTAACCACACAAAAATTATCTTACCAGCCCTCTACATCTAAAACAAGTTCCTGGGGATTTAATTATAAAATCTATCTCCAGAGCTTCAAATTGAATTTCATCTGAAAAGTTTCTATATGGGAATTTTTTTAAAAAAATAAGCATTATGAGTTTACTTATGTATATGAGATTTTAAAAAAATAAGTATGATGAGTTTACTTATTGGGAAGTATCTATCAGGCTCAAATGCCTTTCTTCTTCCTCCCATAGAAATTGGTTGGTTTTTCATTTCTAGTAAGTATGGAAATAGGAGGGTAGAAAATTCAGTCAAATTTATTTCTTAATGTTTTATTTTGAAGTAATCGCAAACTTAGAGCTGCAAGAACAATGTGAAGAACTCAAATTCTTTTTACCCTGTATTTCCCCCTTAATCTTGTATTTCAGTTATTTATAGCCACATAACAAATTACCCCAAAAGTCTAGTGACTTAAGACTAATAGTTTTATCTTACACACTTTCTGTGAATCAAAAATCCCAGAGTGGATAAGCTGGGTGGTTCTAGTTCTGAGTCTCTCCTGAAGTTGTGGCCTTCAGCTAAAAGCATGACCAGGATAGAGAATCCACTTCCAAGATGATTCACATGGCTTTTGGCAAGTCTCAGTTGTAGACAACTGGATCTCTTCATAGCTGCTTGGATATCCTCATGACACAGCATCTCCCAGACTTTAGGGTTCACAGTGATCCAAAAACAGAGCTAGCAAGATGTTGCAGTGCCTTTTATGACCTAGCTTTTGAAGTCAGTGCTGTCACTTTTGCTTTAATCTGGGCATCACCAAGTCCAACCAACAGGCAGGGAAAAGGGAATTAGACTCTGCCTCTTCCAGGGATATATACCGAATTTGTGAACCTATATTAGACCCACTATTACCCAGGTTGACTGTGCTTTTAACATTTTACCATTATACTGTTACTCTTCCCTCCACTTCCTAACCATCTGAGGGTAGGTACCCTGCATTATATCCTTTCACTCCCTAAAAATAAAGGGTATATTTAAGGAAAAGTTAATTCTCTCATGCTACTACTAATACAATAGTTATCAAAATAAAAATTTTAACACTGGAAATACCCTATATAGTTCACGTTCCTTTTTTGTCAACTTGATTTTTAAATAATAAAAAGGTAGTGGCTTACAAAGTGTGACATAAGTCATGTAAGGCTTACTGGCAGGAATAAAGAAAAGGACTTGGGACAAGGGAGCTACTGTAAACAAGCTGGATTCAGTGGCCTTTTGGTGGGAGCCCCTGAGCACCAGAAGAACAAAAGACTATTTACAAAAAGTCCATCTTACTTTACCTCTTCGGTTACCCAGCATTTGTAGAAAATTAAGTTTTTTTTCCACCATGCTCTTCAGTTCAGTCTCGGTTAGAATAGCTGGAGATTGGGCTAATAGTCTAGGAAGTCTGGTTACAATTCCAGTGCAACCACTATAACAGCTATGAACGGTAACAACCTTTTGAAACTTAAAATTTCTTCATCTATGATGAGGGTACAATAATGGTCCCTACTGCCCAGAACTGCTAAGGGAATTAAGCGAGTGGTAAGAGGCAACACAGAGCTCCCGTCAGACAGCAGCTCACCGGAGTCTGCGGATTCCCTCCAGGCCGCACTCCCCGTACCGCGACTCCGAGCGTGCCAGCCGGCTGGCCGGCGTCATGGGGGCGGGGCGGGGCGGGGCGTGCTCGTCGGCCGATCGCACGATGTGACGCGCCGCCGGAGGCAGGCCGGGCCCTCAAGATGGTGGCGGGCGCCCCGAGCGGCTCGGCCCGGCAGTAGTGGCGGGACGGCACTCGCCGCTGGGGCCGGCCGCCCCGGGAGTGGCTGCAGCAACGCCAGGAATCGAGGATGGTAAAATGACCCAGGGAAAGAAGAAGAAACGGGCCGCAAACCGCAGTATCATGCTGGCCAAGAAGATCATCATTAAGGACGGAGGCACGGTGAGCCAGGGTTCCGCGCCGGCGAGCGTCCCTGGGGCTCCGGTCTGATCTCTTTCTGCCCCTTCGCTTCCTTTTACAATCTCCCCGAACTCCTCTGGCCTCCCTTTCCCTGTCCACGGCGCCGGGGTCTTGGGCCCCGGACCCCCATGCGGCTGTCGCGGGAGTTATCCTCCCCGGCTCCGGCCTGCGGCCTCCCGGGCCTGTACTGGGAGGAGACCGTCGCCTCCTCCGCACCGGCCGCCCCCAGCTCCGGTCGCCTTTTGAGGCCCTGTGGCCCGGAGCCCCACGTGCGCCGCTGCCGCCGGGAGGAACGTGCCGGCTATCTGGCGGCCTGGGCTGGCCGCCGCAGCCTCTTCTCCGCCGCCAGGCCCCAGCTGCGGCGACGCTTGCCAAGGGCCCGCGAGCAGTCCCTGCCCTCCCATATGCTGCTAACGGTGGCATCTGGAGCGGCTACCGTGCTCGGGCCCGTCGTGCGTTCGCTTTCCTCTTCCTGATCGCGGTGGGTCGGAGCTTCAGCCTTTAGCTGCTCGCGGCAGGGTGAGCCCTATCGGGGAGTGGGCTTTCCTCTTTTCCTCCCAGAGTCGGAAGCCTGACAGTAGACACCTGGGGCTTACATTTCATTCGGCTAGTTTTCAAAGTCACCGCTTTGTGCCATAAAATAAAAAATATTTCGTATAACTGATTATGGCCTAGGGATTAGAAGTCTCTTTAAAAGTAAGACAGGTTGAGGGCAAGAAAAAAATTTTGCTTTTTAGAAACATTTGTTATCCACAATAAACTTTATGCAGTGTGCCATAATTTACCAGCAGGGGACGCAGGATTTTTAATTGAAGAGGGAACTCTCACCTATACTTTTTTGTACTGAGATTTCCCTTTTGCTACACTCTCTGATCTTTATTGCATCCTTTGGTATCACGTTCTGAAATAGAATGGAAAGGTGAAATGTGTTTGTTTACTGAGAAGTGTGCAGACATGGTTCCTTTAATTCTCTTCCTGTTTGTATTTTAATGGAGGCTTGTTTAACCCTTGATAAAGTCCTAAATATGTAAGTAGGCCACCATGAGGGTTTGCTGAATTCAATTTAAGTAAATGACAAATTTCTTTCCTCATTTCAGAACATGACCTGGTCTAAATATGCCAAAATTTAGAAAGCTTGAGACATAGGGAAAGGTTTCAGAACGTTTTTACTTAACTGTCAAATTTATTAAATGTTGATGTTTTTTTTGAAAAAAGAAAGTTTGAAATTTCTCATTCTTTTTACCGTACTTGTATTTTTAATTAAAATATTACTTTGATCAAATCAATTAAGAATAGTCCTAGCTTGGGCTGGGGGTATTGCTCAGTTGGTGGAGTGCTTGCCTCGTGTTCACAAGGCCCTGAGTTCAATCCCCAGCAAACCACCACCCCCCCGAAAAAAAAAATAGTTCTAGCTCTTTTGACCAAGTCGGTAAGAAATATTTTGGGAGAAAAATTCTGTTGCTTTTGTCAGCCATAGAAAGATAACAAATTTTAAAATTACTCATAAAAGTCTTCAAAATAGAGGCAATGGAGGCAAAGACTTCAAAATAACCAAGTGATATTTAAGATCAGTAATATTTATTTTGCAAAAGGTAAGAATGGAACCCATCAAGAAACATGACTTCCTTTTCCCTATAAAGTTTAGTTTTGTTTTCTCTTTTTTTTTTTTTTGGAATTTGGTTTGATTTGCTCTATAGCAGATTCTTTCCAAATCCTGTGGGTTTTGGAAGAGATTTTTTAAAAATCTTTCCTGTTATTTATTATAGTGAATTCATATTTTCTTTTAGGACACAAAATATGATTTTTGTACCACCAAATATGTTTGAAGAGGACACACAGAGTAACTTAACTTTCCTTGAGGGTTTTGGGCATTAGGGTGTTATCATTTCTCATCTTATTGAACTTAATGTTTCACTTTCCATTCTAAGAGCACTGGATACTGCTTTAGAATAGGGACTTTGTTTGTGGCTTTGAATCCCATAGGGCCTACTGTGTAATTTTAAAGTAAAAATAATTTTAGTTTTTTACTAGCACACTCTAAAATGAATTTTGTTATACTTTCGTTTATTCCTATGCATAATCAGAAGATATTTCAACAAATGTCATGAACTTTTTTGCAGATAGTATTTGCATTTTAGTCTTTTCTAGCTTCAAATAAAAAAAGGTATAAAAGATATGATTTTAAGATGGCATTTGCTTTTCTGTCTCTCTGCTTAATTGGAATACTGTTATTTTTGTTTGTTTGTTTTTTGTTTTGCAGGGGATTTAACCCAGGGCTTCACACATGCTAGACAAGTGCTTTGTCACTGAGCTATACTGTACTCTCAGCCCTAGAGCTTTTAAAAAGTTTCACCAATGGGTAGATTCATTCATAGACAGATGTCTGAGGTTAATATATGCAAGGCTCTGTTTCATATTCCTGGTCAATGGTACTAATATGATTCGGTTTTCTACCTAGGGTTTAATAATGTTAATAAAAGTGTTTGCTTTGTCTTTCTGTTGACACATCATTATAAGCCTATTCAACCAATTTTTATATTTATAAAACAAAACTAGTATTATTAATGCTTTATCACAAAATCAGATCAGATTTATAGTTTTGAGGAAGTGAGCCTTTAAATGAACCAGGTTAATGATGATGTTACTAATTTCTTTCTTCTTTTTTTTTTTTTTTTTTTGATACTGGGAATTGAACTCAGGGGCACTCGACCACTGGGCCACATCCCCAGCCCTTTTTTTGTATTTTATTTAGAGATAGGGTCTCACTGAGTTGCTAAGTACCTCGCCATTGCTAAGGCTGGCTTTGAACTCGTGATCCTCCTGCCTCAGCCTCCGAAGTGCTGGGGTTACAGGTGTGCGCCACTGTGCTCCACTCTCTTCTTTTTGATCTGGGAATCCAACCCAGGGCCTTGCATGTGCTAGGCAAGTGATCTACCACTGAACTATATCTCCAGCCCCTTACAACTAAATTTTCTTTTTCCTTGAAATTGTATTTCAGTCCACTCTACAGCCAGGATAATATGCTGTCATTTGAATAGTGCACAATTAAGGTCAATTACAATAAGTTGTGTGAATCTTTCAGGAGATTTTAACCTTAGTCTGTTTACAAAAATTTTAAGAGCAGTTCTGATTGAAAACAGTATAAGTAGCTATAGATTAAGTGGCGTCATTTAAATTAAAAAAGTGTTTAATCATCTACTGTATACCATATCACTGGTGAAATAATCCTGATACTGGTGAATTTGCTTTTGAAGTATCCCATGTAGAAATACAGTTTTCAGTTATAAGTTTTAATGTATGTGTTTCTTTTCTTTTTTTTTTAAACATTTATTCATTTGCTTTAGTTGTACACAATGCCTTTATTTTTACGTGGTGCTGGGGAATGAACCCGGGCTGCGCACATGCTAGGCGAGCGCTCCACTGCTGAGCCACCACTCCAGCCCCTAATGTATGTATTTCTAACACTTTGATGTATCTCATTTATTTTAGACCATTTAAGATAACTGAATTGAACACATATTTGACATTTTATAATACCTAGTTGTTATTAAATTATTATCATGTATTATTGATTCGTTTGTGTTAGAGGCTGTGAGCTGAACAGTTATTCACATGAGATATATATTATTGAAAATGAAGGATCCTCTGATTTTTAAGTTTGCTTATTTTTTATATGATCTTTATTATTTTGTGAATACAGTTATAAGATTACATCTATGACAAAGTAGAAAATGTGCAGTTCTTTCACAAGTGAAACAGTAAAATAACTTTAAACATTCAATAAAAACTAGTTATACATCAATTACTTTGTTGGAAATACTTTTAAAAGTATAATTAATATATCATTTGCAATATGAAGTATGTCCAGAGAAGCAGAACACCAGATCATCCCCTCTGATTTTTTTTTAACTTTAAAAAAAAATATTTATTTATTTACTTTAGTTGTACACAATGCAATGCATTTATGTTTACGTGGTGCTGAGGATCGAACCGGGGCCACGCACATGCGAGGCGAGCACTCTGCCGCTGAGCCACAACCCCAGCCCCAGCCCCTCTGATTTTAATGAGAATAAATCGAAATCAGTAAGCATTCAGAAAGCTAGACCCAATTTCAGATGCTTTGCACTCATTATGTAGGAGGATGGCTGAAATAGTTTTAGGAGAGCTTCTAAGAGTGTAGTGTCTTTGTAGACCCAGAGAACTTTTCAGTAGTCTTAAGCATGTATATACTGTCATCCCTCAGTATCCTCAGAGGTTTCAGGACCCCCCTCTGCTACCAAAAAAATGTGAATGCTTTAGGTCCCTTATATAAAATGGCATATTTGCAAATAACCAGTGCAATTCTATATACTTTAAGTCATTTCGAGATTACTTATAATAATACTTAATACAGTGTAAATTCTGTTTAAATGGTTGTTATACTGTATTGTTTAGTAAATAATGACAAGAAAAAAAGCATGTGCATGTTCAGTAGGGACCTTTTTTCCTGAACTTTTTTTTTTTTTTTTTTTTTTTGGTGCTGAGGATTGAACCCAGGACCTTGTGCATGTGAGGCAAGCACTGAGTTATATCCCCAGCTTCTCCTGAACATTTTTGATCCGTTGTTGGTTGAAACCTTGGATGCAGAACCTACAGATATAGAGGGCTGACTTAACTGAATTTGGCAAGTTTATGGCAGGTAGCACCAGGGATAACTTAATTTCTTCTCTCTGTGGTTCATTTGGTTTAGGTTGATGTGTCTGGAGATAAATTAGTAAGCATTTTTCTCAAATTATGTGTCCAGTTCATCCTGATTAGTTAGAAGGCCAATTTAATCATCTCTGTAGAAATTGTCCTATAGTTGTAGTATAACTTGTTTGTATCTACAAAAGTTGAAGTTTAAGTTAAAAGAATAGCTTTTTTCCTAAGTAATATTCTGAGAAATATGCATGATTTAAAATTTTCAGTTGTTGCCAGGCGTGGTGGAGGTGGGATGGCATATGTCTGTAATCCCAGCACTTGGGAGGCTGAGGCAGGAGGATCCCGAGGTCAAAGCCAGCCTCACCAATGGCGAGGCACTTAGCAACTCAGTGAGACCCTGCCTCTAATAAAAATACAAAATAAAGGGCTGGGGATGTGGCCCAGTGGTTGAGTGCCCCTGAATTCAATCCCTGGTGCAAAAAAAAAAAAGAAAAAAAAATTTTTTTTCCCAGTTGTTTAAAAGTGCAAGTTAGCTGTGCCTGGTGGCACATGTCTGTAATCCCAGAGGCTCTGAAGGCTGAGACAGGAGAATTGCTAGTTCAAAGCCAATCTCAGCAATGGCAAGGTGCTAAGCAACTTAGTGAGACCCTGTCTCTAAATAAAATACGAAATAGGACTGGGGATGTGCCTCGGTGGCCGAGTGCCTGAGTTCAATACCTGGTACCAAAAAAAAAAAAAAAGTGCAGATTGTCTTTTAGCATTACTTTGAAATGAAAGTGTCAGTTAAAAGATAATAGTTGATAGTTTCAGCCATTGTACATCAAGAACCCTCAAACAGATTTTCTCTTTGATGGCAAGTATAGTATCTTAATCTTCATAGTGTGTTGACTTTCTCAATACATAAAAAGAGTTATGAATTCTACCATGTGAAATATTGAGTCTTTTTTTAAAACAAGGAGTGATTGATAATGTTTTTTATTTAGCTATATAAATTGAGTAGAAAACACACTAAGATCAATCCTGAGTTTCGACTATATCCTATACATTGATAACAGTTTGATTTTTTTTTTTTAGTAGGGCTTTTAAAATTTTTAGTTTTGTTTTGCTTTTTTAATAAGTTCAATTTGTAGTCATTTGAACAGTGTGAAAATGATGACTTCACAGTCAGTCACATCTTTTCCTGCTAAGAATGAAAAAGGATCTGTTAGATTGCTGTATTTCTTATCTCTTAAAAACTTATCACAAAGCAACATAATCTTAAGCTGTAGGGCTTTTGTTTTTAAGAGTAAAACTTGATTCACTAAATTCTTGTTGAGCTTTTGTTTGTTTTTGTGTGGCAGTAGTAAAATTCATATCCTTTTTTGAGTGTTGTAAGGAACTATACCATTCTTTTTAGGAGCAAATTAACCATACCTGTTTACTCTTTGAATACACACACATTTACATGCGCGCGTATGTGTTATGTGTGGATGGATAGATATCTTTAAAATCGACCCATAATTTGTCCATAGCATAATTTTTTAGGTCTCACTACAAATTAAGCCAAAGTGGCTCAATAAGTGTAATGGTGTCACTAGGTGTTTTTGGTGATTAATACTTTCAGGAAACTGAGGATCAGTTTTCGTTTTGCTTTGCATATATAGTAGGCCTTGCTCTGCTTGATTTAAGTCAGAGAAGACAACAAAAATGCCATGATGCCAGATCCTAGTAGTAAAGGCCTTATGTTTCCTTCAGTTATCACAATGTGTCAGGATCCTATTAAAGCTGGTTTGTAGTTAATAGTATTTTCTACAAGAACTTGTTATTCCATGCCTACATCTAAATTTGTTTGTCTTTCTTCTTTGCAAAACTTTTTTTAGTAAATTTATTTTTTATTTTTTTGGTGGTGGTGCTGGGGATTGAACCCAGGGCCTTATGCATGCAAAGCAAACACTCTACCAACTGAGCTGTAACCCCAGCCCTTTTTAAGTAAATTTTAATCACCTTAGGCATGTATTGTTTAGAGAAAATGCAGTGTTTCTTTCTAAAGATAAATTTTTATCTTCATTCTGGATTGGTAACTCGTTAGATAATTAAATTCTGTACTCAAAATTATTTTTCCTTCTACTTTTTTTGTCATTTCTTTATTTTCCTAATTTTTATTTTGAAATTTTTACAACTATATAAAAATTGAAAAACTAGCACAATGAATACTCATTTGCCCTTGCTCATCACATAGATTCATGATTCACCAGTTGTTAACATTTTGGCATATTTGCTATCCCCCCCCCCATTTATTTACGTGTGTGTGTGTGTGTGTGTGTGTGTGTATTCTCCCTCTCTCTTTCTTCATATATACATATACATATTTACATTTTTTGTTTTTCCTGAACCATTTGAGAGTCAAGTTTTAGACTACATGACATTTTATTTGTAAAATATTTTAGGATATAACATCTGAGAATACAAATATTTTCCCCATAACCTTAATGCAGTCACTGCAATTTTTTAAATTAGCATTAATACAGTAGTCTTGTATAACAAATAGTCCATAGTCACATTTCCCCAATTGTCCTAAAAACATACTGCATTTGGATACAGAATTTAATTACTATGTTTAGCTACATGTTTCTTCAGTTTCTTTTAACCTAGAGAAGTTTTTTGTGGTTGTTTTTATGATCTTGGCATTCTTATTCTTCCTCCTCCTCCTCCTTATTCTTCTTGTTTTTGTTTTGTTTTGTTTTGTTTTTTAATTCCAGGAATAAAACCCAAGGCCTCACACTTGCTCTACCACTGAGCTGTATCTCCAGCCTTAACATGTTTTTTATTAAATTTATTTTGTTTTTTATTTGTTTTGCCATACTGGGGTTGAACCCAAGACCTTTTACATGCTAGGTAAGTGCTCTACCATTGAGCTACATTTGCAGCCCCTTGACCTTGGAGATCGTCTAAGCCAGTTTTCCAGAATGATCCTCAGTTTGGTTTATTCTCACTGTTTTCTTATAAGATGGTGTGCTGTTTAATAAGTAGAATTACAATACATTATAATGCCCAATTCCTGGTGGAATGAGTTCTGTTTTCTGGGCAACAATCTATATAACTCTCTGGTTCACTGGTAGGAATATAACATAAGTTATTAAAGTCAATATTTCCTCCATAATAATTGCTGGATTTATAAACATTGATTTGGGCAATCATAGGTTCAGAATTTGAGAGTTAGATGTGGATTTAGATAAGATTAATAACAGATGTTCCTTGATTTACAATGGGGTTGTACCCCAATAAACCCACTATAAATTGAAACTTTTGTAAGTTGAAAATTCATTTATTATGCCTACCAAACACAGCTTAGCAGCACTATACACCATAGAGTATTGGTTTGTTTACCCCTTGTGATTGTGTGGCTGAGAGCTGTAGCTCCGTGCCACTGCTTGCCCAGCATCACAAAAAAGTATTACACTGCATATCACTAGCACTAGAAAGTTTCTACTGAATGCATGTTGCTTTTGTACTATTGTAAAATTGAAAAATTGTATGTTGGGAACTATCTGTAGGCTACCCCTTCCTGCTCAGGCAGGTGAAGTAAGTGGCTTACTTAAGTCACCTAGCAGCTTAGTGACTGTCAAGATTAGAGCTATAGAATCAGTCCATTGGCATTAAACACCCATTATACATAAAACATGGTGGTATGCCATAGGATACTAAAATGAATGAGACTTGATCCCTGTTTCTAAGAAAGTAATATTTTATGACAGGGTATACAGTAGTTAAGACTGGGTCTCTGGAGTTGCTCTGATTGACTCCATTTCATATCATTTAAAAAAATATTTATTTATTTGTGTTAGTTGTACACAATGCCTTTATTCTTACGTGGTGCTGAGGATCGAACCTGGGCCACGCACATGCTAGGTGAGCGCTCTACCGCTGAGCCACAACCCCAACCTCCATTCCATATCTTATTTTGCTCTGTTGGATTATAAAATGAAGTTAACAATCGTGTCTAACTTCAAAAGTTATTGGAAAGTATAAGATTTTCTTTTTTTTTTTTTTTTTTTTTTTTTTGGTACGGGAATTGAACTCAGGGGCACTTGACCACTGGGCCACATCCCTAGCCCCCCTCCTTTTTTAAAAAAATATTTATTTATTTGCTTTAGTTGTACACAATGCATTTATTTTTACATGGTGCTGAGGATCGAACCTGGGCCGTGCGCGCGCTAGGCGAGCGCTCCACCGCTGAGCCACAACCCCAGCCCCCTAGCCCTTTTTTGTATTTTATTAGAGTCAGGATCTCACTGAGTTGCTAAGTGCCTTGCCATTGCTGAGGCTGGCTTTGAACTCGGGATCCTCCTGCCTCGGCCTCTCAAGTGTTGGGATTAAAGTATAAGATTATAAATGTAAACCATTATAACTTTTAAGAGACAAGGTCTTGCTATGTTGCCCAGCCTGGCCTGAAACTCCAGTCAACTTTCTGTTACTGTAACAAATACCCAAGACAAATCACCTTAAAAAATGGAAAGACTTATTTTGACTCACAGTTTTAGAGGTTTCAGTCCATGATCAATTGGCCCTATGGCTTTGAATATATAGCAACACAGTACATCATGGTGGAGGAGACCTGTTCACCTCATGGCTACATGCAGCAAAGTGCAGAAGGAAGGCACTAGGCTTCTAATATCCTTTTCAAGGTCATGCTCTCAGTGATCTAACTTCCTTCTACTAAGCCTCACCTCTTAAATGTTCTGTAGCTAAACAATGAGCTGGGGACAGAGCCTTCAATATGTGGATCTTTGGGGGCCTTTAAGATCCCAACTATAATATTGTTTAGTCCACATTCAAATTTCCCCAGTTGTCCTGATAATATCTTCATAGATGTTCATTTTTTAAATCCCAGACACAATAAAAAAATTATACATTGCATACAGTAGTTAGGTTTATTAAGTTTAATTTGGAGGAGTTCCCCTGCTTTGTGTGTGTATATCTTACCTGCTACCCTGTTTTTCTAAGTATAATTCTAAGCCATTTTTCTTGCAGAAAGTTGCTCAAACAGAATTTGCCATGTTAGTAGCTCCTAATTAGACAAAGAGCTAAATATAATTGTTAAGAAAACTACATGGGGCTGGGGTTGTGGCTCAGCGGTAGAGCGCTCACCTTGCATGTGTGCAGCCTGGGTTCGATTCTCAGCACCACGTAAAAATAAAAGGCATTGTGTACAACTAAAACAAATAAATAAATATTAAAAAAAAGAAAAGAAAAGAAAACTACATAAGTAAAGTGACCTTCCAAGGGTGTTGTATTCAGAAGTATATGATGTCACTTGGTCCCAGTTGTTTTTTCCAGTACTGGGTATCGAACACAGGCTTCATATACGTTAAGCAAACACTATATCACTGAGTAAGATCTCAAACCCCTGACTTAAGAAAAAATTTTTAAATTAATGCTTTAACTGATAATATAAAAATTAAAACATTGTAAGCTTTAGGGAATATTCATTGAATCTAGGAGTACTATACCACTGAGTCATTAGCTCTTTTTATTTTATGCTTTTGAGTCACAGTCTTAAGAGTTCCTCAAGTTGGCCTCAAACATGATCTTTTTGACTCCAGCTTTCTGAGTAGTTGGTTTTATAGGCATGTGCTGCCACACCCAGCAAGGAATATTCTTTATTATTTTATTTTAATCAAGGCTGTATAATAAATCCATGTGATAGATGATACTATAGTGTATATAGTAGAACATCAGGATATAGAGGAGGGTACAAATAGGGAATGTCATAAGTTTAGTGAATATCCTACCTCTTTAATAGTGTCTAATATAATAACTACTGAATACTATGGCAATAGGTAGAAGAGACTTAGGTACTACAAATATCCTTGGGATGGAGTTATCTTCTGATTAAAGCCATTATAAATCTAAAATATCATAACTTGAAAATGCATTTAATATATCTGACCTATTATATATCATAGTGTAGCAGCACAGTATATAATAGAATATCGGCTACTTACTTTGTGATTGTTTGGCTGACTGGGACCTCCAACCCACCTCTGCAGTCTCACAAGAGAATATTTAGTGTATCTCACTAGCCCTGGAAAAGATAAAAATATGAGGTACTATTTCTACTGAAAGCATATCATTTTCATACTACCATAAAGTTGAAAAATTCTAAGTCAACCCATTGCAAATTGGTATCAATATAGTATCATCTATCACACGGATTTGCAATGTGTAGTTCATTTCATTTACACACATCTTTGCTATGCATTTACCAAGATGATTCAGATCATAGAATAATAAAGCACAAGACCTGCCTCAGGGATCGTGGTCTTGAAAAAGGTTAGTTTAGGCCAAATAAAATGAATTAAGTATCTTACATAGCTATACATAACTGTAGAAGTTGCCCGGTGTGAACAGAGTAAAAGAATAAATAAGTAGATTTAAAACAAACAGACAACTAAACCCAGACAAAACCCTACGATATAACTATGGTCTGTTCCCAATGAAAAGTATGATTTGGGAATTTTGGGATTAGAGGGGATCGTAGAGTTGATGGTTCAAGGAGATTGTTTCTGACTTCTGGTGGAACCATTTCTCATGCCCCTGTAAGAGAAGTTACTCAGTTGAATGAACTTTTTTTTTTTTAAATATTTATTTATTTGCTTTAGTTGTACACGATGCGTTTATTTGTACGTGGTGCTGAGAATCGAACCCGGGCCGCGCTCGTGCTAGGTGAGCGCTCTACCGCTGAGCCAAAACCCCAGCCCCTGAGTGAACTTTTGGTATAACAATTATGCTTTCTAGTGGCATATCTGGCATTTAGGATTGAAATATGTATTATTTTATTTTCACATTAGTATGCTTCCAAATTTTTCACTTTGTCTCTTGTAGTTCTCTTAAACGTCTGCAAATGCCATCTGTTGATATGATCTCTTTGTGGTCTGAACTCTCGTCTTGATACTGCAAACTATTATCTAGTCAAATATTTTATTTTCCCTACTTCTTGTCTATTACCTGTCTGGTGTTTCTGCCTATTTCATGATACTTGCGTTATTTTCAAATTGTCCTATAATTTTGCTTACGTATAGGTATTCCATTAAAATCACCAGTTAAACATCCTACCTAGAAGCTATTTTTTAACTTTACTTTTTAGTTTTAGTTGTAGATGAACACAATACCTTTATTTATTTATATGTGGTGCTGAAGATTGAATCCAGTGCAAGGCAAGTGCTCTACCATTGAGCCACAACCCCAGCCACCCCCCCCCACCTAGAAACTTTTAAAATATTTTTCATATTTCCTCATTTTAAGCCAGGCACGGTGGTACATGCCTATAATCCCAGCACTTGGGAGGCTGAGGCAGGAGGATCACAAGTTCAAAGCCAGCCTCAGCAATGACGAGGCATTTAGCAACTCAGTGAGACCCTGTCTCTAAATAAAATACAAAAAAGGGCTGGGGATGTGGCCCAGTGGTTGAGTGTCCCTGAGTTCAATCCCTGGTACCAAAAAAAAAAAAAAGAATATTTGTTCATTTTATTAAGATATTATATTGCTTTTGAATTCATTTAAAATTTTAAAAAACAAATATGGTTATACAGATTGAGTATCCCTTATCTGAAATGCTTGGGACTAAAAATGTTCAAATTTTGGAGTATGTTGGATTTTATCAAGTTCGCATAGACTTCACTGGTTGAGCATCACTAATCTGAAAATCTACTCAAAAAGTTTTGCATTTTGGGTTTTGGATTTTCAGATTATTAGAACAAGTAAATGTCCCATCTTCCCCCCATGCTGGGGTTCTGAACCCTAGTGGACAAGCACTCCACCACTAAGCTATATCCCTTTTCCACATCTTTTTAAAAATGAATAATAATACACTTCTTCTTACCATTCTGGGAAATAGTTTTGTTTCTTAACTAAGCAAAACATTTCCTCTTAAAGTATAAGCATGCTTACTAGAAAAGATTTAGAAAATTCAAAAAAAAAAAAAAAAAAAGATGGTAGAATGAGATGGATGTCATGAACATCTTTGTGGTAGAGCTTTGTCTGAATGTTTGACGATTTACATGGCATAAAATGCCTCTAGATATTTTTAAAAATATTAGTGTATTCTTTATATCTTTTACTACATTTACTTAATGTTTCTGTTTAGTTTTTTAAATTAATGAATATTTCACTAGTTAAGATATGAATCTTTTTTGATTTCTTGGATAATCTTCCTCAGTTTGTTTACTTCTTCTTTTATGGTGCTGGGGATCAAATTCATCTAATGTTATACGTGTTTTCCTCAAACCAGCAGGCCTAAAATGGAATTAATCTTTCATGCTTTCCCCTTTTCTCATTGTCTAGTTGACTAAGCCAGAAACTGAAATCTCTTCATCTTTAATCTTCCCTTACCCTCTGCACATCTAGTCAATCTCTGAGCTATTGATTCTATCTTCTAAGTGGTTTTTGTGTCAGTTTACTTTGCTTTATTTGTACAACCACAACCACTTATTCAGGTTACTGTTACTTCTTTTTTCTTTTTCTTTTTCTTTTTAGTTGTAAATGGACACAATACCTTCATTTTATTTATTTATTTTTATGTGGTGCTGAGGTTGAACCCATTGTCTCACAATTGCTAGGCAAGCGTTCTACCACTGAGCTCCAACCCTAGCCCCAGGTTACTGTTAATTTTTTTATATATATATATATATACACAATATCTTTATTTTGTTTATTTATTTTTATATGGTGCTGAGGATCAAACCCAGGGCCTTGCATGTGCTAGGCAAGCGTGATACCACCAAGCCACAACCCCAAGCCCCCACTGTTATTTTTTTTTTTTTTTTTTTTTTTTTTTTGGTACTGGGGATTGAACTCAGGGGCACTCAACCAGTGGGCCACATCCCCAGCCTTTTTTTTTTTTTTTTTTTTGTATTTTATTAGAGACAAGTTCTCACTGAGTTGCTAAGTGCCTTGCCATTGCTGAGGCTGGCTTTGAATTCATGATCCTCCTGCCTCACCCTCCCAAATGCTGGGATTACAGGTGTGTGCCACCATACCCGGCTTACCCCCACTGTTAATTGTTAAACCTGCGTTTCTACCATAGCCTGGCTTCTGGTCATTCTGACTTCCTTTTAACCTATTTGCCATATTGCATAGGAAGTTAGTGTTCTGTAATTTTATGTTACTCTTTGGCTTAAAACATTGCAGAGTTTTCCTTCAACATTCAGGCCAATGCCTTAATGTGACTTATAAGGTCTTTTGAATCACATTTCCAGCTTCAACTCTGTTCACCTCTCAACCTTGACTTTGGTACCATTGTCCTTCTTATGTCAGATACTGAAATAAGTTGTGGTGTTTCCTGTCTTCTGGCCTTTGCATATCCTGTTCCCTTTACCTCAGATACTCTTGGCCATCATTTCCTCTACCTTTCCTCAGTGTGTACTGGACAATACTGATTCTTTCCCACTGGATTTTTGAGGTATTAGATCATACTTACCTCCTGGAAGTCTTTTCTGCAACTAATTAAGTGGTCTTTATGTGAGAGCCACTTTTACCACATTATTTCTTTCCTCCCCTCCTTTGACTAGGTCTCATTAAATTGCCCAGGCTGACCTCAAACTTGCTATCCTCCTGCCTCAACCTCTGGGGTAGTTGAGATTACTGCTTCACACCACTACACCTGGCTCTAAAAGTTTTTTCTGCTATCCTTTTGCTCTGCATTTATTTGTATAAAGTTTTACAGATTTTGTTTGTGTGTGATGCTGGGGATTGAATCCAGGACCTCAGACATACCAAGCATATGCACTACCACTGAGCTACAGCCATAATTTTTTGTCAGCATTTCCCAAAGTCTTTTTCCAAAGAATTCAGGTGTCTATGTGATATTATCTGTTAATGTGAAAGAAGGATTCGTGATCGAGTTTGGGAAACAGTCCTTACTGTCTTTGTGGAATTTATTGACATGTTATATGTTAAAGACTCTGAGAATTTTACCAGGCTTTCTACTAGGTGCTGAGTATATGTGGTGGAGAACGACACAGGTTTGGAGTTTATCAAATCCTACAGACATTTTTTACTTTATGTTACTATACTTGCTCTATTTGGTACTGGTTTTCACTTCTTCCTGCTCCTTAGTCATCTGTGACACTGTGTTTTCTTGATTCTCCTGTTATTTCTTTCATGGTTCCTAAAATTTTCTTCATGGGTTTCTTTTCCTTTGCTATGCTACTCAAATGTTGGTGCTCCTTGGGGTTCTGTCTTAGCTCACTGTTCATGTCTGTCACAATTTGTATCTCTTCCACTTCGATGATTTCAAACATCACATTTGCTGTTTACTAATTTTTTATATTGGGGCTCAGGACAATAGAAATGTTTCAAATAAAGGGGGGCAATCTCTTAAATAGAACCTAAGGTAAATTTGAGGCTCCCGGGGGAGAAAAGTGCTGGGATATTACCAGCTTCTTCTACTAGATAACCACCCTAAATCTTGGAAGTCATTCTTTTTTTTTTTTTTTTTTTTTTTGTACCAGGGATTGAACTCAGGGGCACTCGACCACTGGGCCACATCCCCAGCCCTTTTTTGTATTTTATTTAGAGACAGGGTCTCACTGAGTTGCTAAGTGCCTCGTCATTGCTGAGGCTGGCTTTGAATTTGCAATCCTCCTGCCTCAGCCTCCCAAGTGCTGAGATTACAGGTATGCACCACCACACCTGGTGGAAGTCATTCTTAATTCTCCCTCTCACTATTAATAAGGTTCTGCCAATTTCAGATTTTGAATACTTATACCCATTCTCTCCCCTCCAGCATCCATACAACTCCACTGTGTTAGATCATTATCATTTCTTGTTTGAGCTGATTCAGAAAGCCTTCTTTTGTATGCAGTTAGCTCTTTGATTTCATCCTTGAAGAAATTACCAGAATGTTGTATTGGAAAATGCAGGTCTGATTAATTCTCTTGCTTGAAACTCTTCAGTGGCTTCCTATATGTGTAAAGATGAGAAACTCTTTAAACAAGTTTGAGGCTACTTCTTCTGCATTTATTCTCCAGGAGCTTTAAACTGTCATTGTCCTTATCTACTTCATTAAGGTTGTTTCCATTGTTATTTTGTGCAACCCCACCCCCTTTTTTTCTCCTTGTTTCCTAACCTGTGCATGTCTCTTTTATTGTATTTACACATAAGCAGATGATGATGATGATGATGAGACTTATTCCTGTGGAGGCTGTGATCTTTAAGATCAAGATTTGTGTCTTTCTTGTTTTTATAATCCTAGAACCTCTGGTACATGGCAGGTGTTCTGGAATGTTTACTGAATGAATGAGATCTTGTACAAATTCATGCCCAACCACAGTCCTTCAATCACTATACCCTCAACTCCAATTGCTTCAATTGCAGGTTCTGCCAAGGTGTTTTCAAGTACCTTAATACTATAGGTTTGAAGACTCATCTATTATTTAAAATGATGATGATGCATTATGACAATGTTAAAAGTGATACATCATCATTTCAACATGTAGAGAAACGCAAACATGGGCTGGGGATGTAGCTCCGTGGTAGAATGCTTGCCTCAAAATGCATGAGGCCCTGGGTTCGATTCTCAGTACCACCAAAAAACAAAACAAAACAAAAAATTGGAGGAGAACCCAAACACTATTAATATTCCCACATAATGCTAATGAATATTTTAAAGCCATAACTATGACATTATAATGTTTATTTGTTTGCATGTAAATCCTGAACTCAAATTTTAAGTTCACTGAAGAGGTCAAATATACCCCTGTTGCTAAGCAATGCATAACTGTATATTCTTGGTAAATATTTACTGATTCTTGTCATCATTGTTAGTAATTCTAGTATACACTTTTAACTTAAATTTTTTTTTTTGTTTTATAGCCTCAAGGAATAGGTTCTCCTAGTGTTTATCATGCAGTTATCGTCATCTTTTTGGAGTTTTTTGCTTGGGGACTATTGACAGCACCCACCTTGGTGGTGAGTAATTTTAGTTTATTTACCACTGATTCTAAAATCTCTTTTTCTGCAGTTTTGGAGGAAAAGATGGCCTTTTTCCTTTCCATGGTTAACTCAAACCAACCTTGTCAATTCCTCAGTACTCACCTGTGTTTTACTGCTTTTGTTGTGTTTTTCAACTGTTATCTTCCTTTCCTTACTTTGAGGGGGCTGGTGGTAGAGATATACAAATTTGGACATGTCATTTGGACATATTCAAGCAGGGTCTTAGTCACCACTCTGTTTGGATGAGATGAAGGGTTTCTTATACTGAGTTTGGGAAAGATGATGTCTGTGACCTTCATTAGTTGGTCTGATTATTTTGAGATTCATTCATATAATTGCATTTTCCAAATTGCAGGGTTTAGTTTAGTTTGGTTTTGTCTTTTTTTCATTTTGGGCTAAGGACCTAGAAAGACTAAACCTGATTTTTACCTATACTTCCCTAGGTTTGGAAATACCTTATCAGACCAAACAACTCAGATGAGAACTAGTTGTTTCCTATAGGTGTAGATAAGGGGAGTGGAATGAGGGAAGGCATTATCTATGTTAGAATCTATAATGTCTTGGAAAGAGTAGTTTAAATATACAGCTTACCAAATCCTAGAAGAACAGAATTCCAAAGCAATATACTTGCTTGTGTGTATGTGAGCTTGATCATTGTTAAACAAAAAGCTTTTATAAAAAGGTTGTTTATGGAAAAATTGATTAAGTAGATTGAACTAGTCTAGGAATATTTGCAATTTGTATTTCTTGGCATATTTATGACTAAAGAATCATTACTATTTGTACATAATAAAATAATTTTTTTTTTTTTTGACTGGGGAGGGAGTCCAGGGGTGCTTACCACTGAGCCACATCCCCAGCCCTTTTTTTTTTTTTTTTTTTTTTGTATTTTCTTTAGACAGGGTCTCACTGAGTTACTTAGGGCCTTGCTAAGTTGCTGAGGCTGTCTTTGAACCCCCAATCCTCCTGCCTCAGCCTCCCAAGCCATGAGGATTACAGGCATGTATCACCATGCCCAGCAAAATAATAGTTACTTTGAATATTGAATATATAGCATATGTTCATGGATATTGCTAAAACAAGATTCAGAAGAAAAGAAAGTCTTCAAATAAATGCAGGGTTTTTTTTTTTTTTTTTTTTTTTTTTTTTTTTGTTTGTAATAAACTATGCAGTACAAGTTAGAATAATTCCATGAATAAAGGAAATAATAATTGTAAGGATACCAATTTGAATATAATTTGATTGTGATCCTTTCCTTTTTAAGAATTATAATTAATTTATCTACAATGGATGTCATCACTTCTACATAGTTTATTTAAACTATCTTAATTTTTTTTAGTTTACTTATTTCCAATGGGAATCTTTCAAAAATTAATTTACACATTTCCTGCTTTCATAATCTAAGTACAGTGATAGATAAGATACATACATCATAACTTTGTTATATTGAACTTACCTTTTAAGGTTCCGGAGGTACTGTAATAACTTTGTGTTGTCATGATTTCATATTAGCTTTCTTAATGTTGTAGAGTGCTTGATTGTAATCTGCTATCAGTTTAACATAAGAATCTGATGGCTTATCACTCCTGTAATTTTTAAGTACTTGAGCTTTGTAATAGTAAACAGTTTATATCTGTTTATATTACAGTGGGCATAGGCACAATCCTAAACACTTAACTAGGCTATCATTTTTTTATACCTTTATTTTATTTATTTATTTTTATGTGATGCTGAGCATCGAACCCAGTGCTTCACACGTGCTAGGCAAGCGCTCTACCACTGGGCCACAAACCCAGTCCTACATTATCATTTTTATCCTCACAACCACCTTGACTTACAGAAGAAACTTGATTGCTACTCTGATAGTTGGTATTTGAACATAGACTTGCTTGATTCTGGTGCTGAGTCTTTTGAAAAATGCTGGTAGTGAGTGATTCATACCCATATTTTAGGTAATTAAGGTTATTGGGCAGTCCAACCACTAGCTAAGTTAAGGGGAAATTAAGATTTGGTTAAGCTTTTAGCAAGCAGTCACAAAAGCTTTTTGTGGTGTTTCCATATTTGTCATCTGAATTTGAAGTATATATAGCTACTTCAATTTTGCTTCTGGTTTCTATATGTGTGTGTGTGTGTGTGTGTAATTTATTTTTTTTAGCATGTCAACTTTTTGTGTAACTTTAGTTGTTTTTTCTAGTTGGACAAAGGAGACTATCTTCTTTCTTTTTTTAAATTTTTACTTATTTGTTTTAGTTGTACACAATGCCTTATATTTTTATGTGGTGCTGAGGATCAAACCCAGGCCGCACATGTGCTAGGCGAGCGCTCTACCGCTGAGCCACAACCCTAGCCCCAAGACTTACCTTCTTTTTTTTTTCTTTTTTTTAAGATATTGGTACAGGTTTTTTTTTTTTTTTTTTTTAATATTTATTTATTTGTTCGAGTTGTACACAATGCCTTTATTTATACATGGTGCTGAGGATCGAACCTGGGCTGCGCACGTGCTAGGTGAACGCTCTACCACTGAGCCCCAGCCCAAGACTTACCTTCTTTAAGAACAAGTTATTTAGGCATAAAGGCTTGTTTATTCATTTACATAGGGAAACTAACTTTGTGCTTGGTATATTCTTAATTATTTTTGTTAACTAAAAATGGATAGTATCTGTAAGAGTTCTTTTTCTTTTCTTTTTTTTTTTTTTTTTTTTTGATTGGCATTGTGCGCTGTTGAACCCAAGGGCTTAGCACATGCTAGGCAAACACTCTCCAACTCTGAGGTACATCCCCAACCCCTCAGAATGTATTTTCTACTAATTCAGTGACTTATATCTAGAGGTGAATGACAGATTCTGGGGGAGATTAAACCTATCTTATTAAAATCAGAATCTCAAGGTGAAACCTAGGCATTTGTGTTTTTTAGAAGTAATTGATACATCTGTATTTAAGAACAATATGTTAATTCAGTGTGAACTTTTAAGAAGGTTTTGCTTATTTTAAGTCTTTTTTTTTTTTTTTTTTTTTTTTTGCTTACATATTTTGGGGTGTTTGTTGCCAGTATTCATTATCTTGTACTCCTTCTTCCCACCCGCATGTTGAAGTATGGAGGAAGGTAGGTTTTGGGGTAGAAGAAGGCACCACGTGGTGATGGTACTTTTCTGATAATATTTATTTATTTGTTTATTGTGGTACTGGGGATTTAAACCAGGGGCACTCTACCACTGCTACGCCCCCAGGGCTTATTTTTATTCTGAGACCTGGTCTCCCTGAGTTTCTAAGGCTGACTTCAAGTTTGCTACCCTCCTGCCTCAGCTCACCTGAATTGTTGGGATTATAGAGGTGTACCACTGTACCCAGCCAGTAGTTTGTTAACTTTTAAATATTTCATTTTTGTTTTATGTGTTTTAAAAAGTTATTATAAAGGGTACCAGCTAGAGAGTCACAATTCTTAACTTTCATTTAAAAAGGGAAAATGAATATATAATTGAGTTTATTTTTATTTTAATAGCTTTCTCTTCCCATACATAGCTTTTAAAAATTACATTATAGTTTGTTTTAGCATTTCATTTTCAATGATATTCTTTAATTAATTCAACTGACAACCAATTTTAGACATGTTAACTTTAATAAATGTTTGGTTTTAGATTTATTATAACCTTAATTTCTTATATTTTAAAAATGTGACATGAATGGTTTTTTTCACTTCATGTGGTTGAGATTACATCTTTGGGTTGTAAGTTCATACAGAATAGCCAAAAGGACAAAGCATGTATTCTATGTGGACAGTCTGCCCAGGGGAAGAGATGAAGCCTCCACCATCAAGGGAATTTAAGTTAACTACAAAGAACAATTCTATACTGACAGATATTTTTAAGGGCTGAAGTTTAACACTTTTGAGAGGTTATGAATATATGGTTAGTTTATAGTGGATGTTTAGTGATCAATGATTAGATAACACTAACTTGATAAAGAGAATTGGTGACAGTTGGTGTAAGAAAATATAATGCTAGAAATGGCTTTACTCCTTTGACAGACCAGTGGTTTTAGAAATACTAGGCCAATGTTTGGTGGTTCAAACTGCTAAGATACTCAGTACATGTTATTAGATACTCACATCTATCACCATCTATTCTACCTAGTTGATTTCTCATTCTTTGTTTACAGAGATAGTCCCTAGGCATTGAATATATTAAGGACTACTCTCAAAATCTTTTAAAGATTTTTAAAATTTTTAAGTCAATAAAAATTTCTTGAAAAGTATATATTTTTTTCTATTCAACTCTAAAGACCAGTGCTAAAGGATCATGACAAATCAAAAATTTTACATTTCACGGGCTGGGATTGTGGCTCAGCGGTAGAGCACTTGCCTAGCCACGTGCGCAGCCCGGGTTCGATCCTCAGCACCACATAAAAATAAAACACATTGTGTACAACTAAAGCAAATAAATAAATATTTTTTAAAAATTTACATTTCGATTACTTCTTCTTTTGTTTTTATTTTTCCTGTTAAAATTTTGTTCAGCTGGGCGGAGTGGCTCACTCCTGTAATCCGAACACTTGGAAGGCTGAGGCAGGAGGATCCCAAGTTCAAAGCCAGCCTCAGCAATGGCAAGGCACTTAGCAACTCAGTGAGACACTGTCTCTAATAAAATACATAAAAGGACTGAGGATGTGGCCCAGTGGTCGAGTGCCCCTGAGTTCAATCCCCAGTACTAAAAAAAAAATTTGTTCAAAATTATATGGCCTTAAAGGAGAAATTGCTTTAGAGTAGAAAATTGTATACAGAAGAGCAGTTTGGAAGATTTAAGGGCTGCCTTTATTTTGTTTTTACCACCAACAAGTAAATTTTTGTTAAGTTTCTAGCTATTGGCAGAAAAGTAACTGAAGAAAATGGAGCCATTCTAATCCTTATTAAGGTTCTTGCAAAATGTAAAAAGGCACATGCAGCATAGTGTTTCTTCCTAAAAGGAAGACTTGCCCACCTTTCTTCTTAATCCTCACATTGCCATTCTCTCTCTCTCTCTCTCTCTCTCTCTCTCTCTCTCTCTCTTTAACCAAGAGAACATTGTTTTAATAGTAGAAGCATTGTCTTTTAAGTCAAGCAAGAATTCATTTGTCACATCTGTAAAGTGTTAGTGTAATCTAATTCATAATGTTGATAGGATTAAATAAAAGTGTATAAAGCCCCAACACATAGGCTATAAAATAAGTAGCTGCCATTTTTTAACTTTCTTATTTTTCCAGTTTCCTTTCCCTCCAATTGCCTTTTTTCAGCCAGTGAATTCTCAATGGTTCACCCATTGCTCACTGATGAAATTGATGCCTTGTGGTTTGATAATAGTTCTTGGAAAGTATAGAATATCTTGTTATACATTTTCATAGATTGAGATTTTTTTTTTTCTTGCTTTAATCTTTCTTAATTTGTGGCAATTAAAAATTCCCTATTTTCCCAGTTTTCTATTCTGGATAATATATACCCACCTGAAAGAGACTACAAGTTAGTTTTATGTGGGAATCACAATAGTACAGACTGTTCAAGTCTGACCTCCTGGGTTCAGTTTCAGCTTTCCCACTTAACTGATTTTGATTTTGGACAAGACGCTAAACTTCCATGTATCTGTTTTTGATAGATAGGGTTGTTATGAGAAATCAAATGAGATAATGTCCTATAATACAGTGAATGCCATATAAATATTTGGTGGTATTAGTATTTACTTATATGCATGCATAGTATCATACAAATCTGAAAATTTATATGGAATTAGATTGTATTATGAAGGGATATTTGAAAATGTAAGGTAGAAATTTTATGGAGATTAAAAGGTAGCAAGTGATTTTTATTTTGGTTTTTATTCTTCAGGTGTTACATGAAACCTTCCCTAAACATACATTTCTGATGAATGGCCTAATTCAAGGAGTAAAGGTAAGATCAATCATATATCTATATATAGATTTCTGTATGCATGCACATACATTTATATAATTCTGTCAGTTAATTGATTAAACAATTGCAATTTTTATAATTAGAGTATAATTTGGTGGATTACTTAATGCTTTTAGACCAATTGGATTTTAAATATGATTTGAAGCTGCACACCCATGATCATTGCAGCTCTGTTCACAATAATCAGCAAATGCAAACAACCTAAGTGTCCATTGGCTTTTTAATGGATAAAGACAACGCTGCACACATTAACAAAGGAATATAATTCATCCATAAAAATAAATAAATATGATTTGACTCAAATATAGCCCACTGTGCATTATAAATTATACTGTATTTCCTAGTTTTTGTTGGTATTTATGTTCCAAAGGTCTCAGTGCTTTTATAAACTAAAAGTTATAATATAGATTGGAGAAAAAAAAAAAAAAAACTATGCCAGAAACTCCACAAATACAAAATATATTGGTATGATAAAGTGTTGGTTATTATGCAGATTCTTTACTCAATTTGACCAACAGGGTTTATAAACAGATTATTAGCCCATCAGTGTAAAAGCAGGCAATTAGCATGTGATAGGATATTCTTTCCAGAATTGCTAATGTAAGTTATTCTGATTGAGAATTCATTAGAGGATTTTATATTTAATACCCAGTCAGAGCCTTGCAGATGATTCTAGCATATCGGAGGAAATTTTTAAATTACATATAGATAAGAAATAAGTTACTTTTTATCAAAAGTTTAGTGATTTGTTCATTTAGAAACAAAGTTGCTTAAAATCCATTTGTGATAGTAAAATTTATTTTGGGCTCATGGATACTCAGAATAATTTTATTTTTAATTTAAGGAAACAAAGTTGTTTAAAATTCTTCTATGGTAATAAAATGATTTTCGCTCATGGATAGATAGCATAAATTTTCTTTTGAATTTTTTTTTTTTAGGGTTTGTTGTCATTTCTCAGTGCCCCACTTATTGGTGCTCTTTCTGATGTTTGGGGCAGAAAATCCTTCTTGCTGCTAACAGTATTTTTCACATGTGCCCCAATTCCTTTAATGAAGATCAGCCCATGGTATGTGCATATTCAGATTATTGCAACTAAATATCATTTTCTGTTATTGCTTTCTTAATGTTTTTTTTCTTACCAACCTATCTATGTAGGTTTTAATTGTTTTTCTTCTAATATCATTATTCTTTGTGTAAGGCCCCTCAAAATATAGTACCTAAGTAATAGTTCATAAATGAAGGCTTTAGAAATAGACACTACTCTATTGGCAAACTTGCTTTTAGATTTCACAATCCAAACTTCAAAATAGTATTTTAGAGGCTGGATAGAGTTGTTAACACTTTACTTTCTTTAAAATAGAATATTAAAAATATACATACAGGGGTTGAGGTTGTAGCTCAGTAGTTGAGTACTTGCCTCGAACGCACGAGGCACTGGGTTCTATCCTCAGCACCACACATACATACATACATACATACATACATACTATATACTTAAAATAAAGATTTTTTTTTTAAATGTAGAGAGTCTATTATTGTTGGTACTCATTAGCAATAAGTTTTACTACATATCAGTAAAGTCCAAAATGATAGTTGCTTAATATGAAGGAAGGTTAGGGGTTAGGGTTAGGGTTAGACTCTGGAGAGCTGCTATTGTAGTTCCAGTAAACCATCCTTTTTCTGTCTTGCTGCTCTGCCATCCTCAGCTTTCACTTCACTGTACATACTCAAGAACTAGCTATCAGATCACACTTCAGGCAACACAAGGGAAGATACGGCTAAGAAAAGCACATCACTGTCTTTTAAGAAAACTTTTTAGAGTATTTCCATCCAACCCCTGCTTACATCTCTATGGTCAGGTTTTAGGTACATAATGTGGTTATAAGATGCTGGACTCAGAGCAACCCTGATTAAAATTAGGATTTTTTCATTAAGAGGAAATGAGGAAAAACTCACAAAAGAAAACGAATGTCCCAAAGTAATAGTGATAATAGTAGTAGATGTAGTTGTAGATTTATTCTCTGATGTTCTGGGTTTTTTTTTTTTTTTTTTGGTACCGGGGATTGAACTCAGGGGCACTCGACTACTGGACCACATTCCCATCCCTTTTTGTATTTTATTAGAGACAGGGTCTCACTGAGTTGCTAAATGCCTCTCCATTGCTGAGGCTAGCTTTGAACTTGCAATCCTCCTGCCTCAACCTCCCAAGTGCTGGGATTACAGGCGTGCGCCACTGCACCCGGCTTGATGTTCTTAACTACACTGAGTTTTAATATTGGTTATTTAATTAGCTAATTAATGAATGGAGTATATTTTCATTGTGTGACTAGAAAGGCCTAGGGGATAAACAGAGCAGGATCTTCTCTCATAGGTTAGATAGAACTGAACTCTAAAAACCAAGCCCTTGATGAATGCTCATCATGCAAATTAAATCTAACTGAGAGAATATAGGGAATAAGCAAAGAATTTGGTTTGGAAAGCAGTGTGTTAGAAAATTTTAGTAGTTATAATGTCCTGTGGAATGATGTCTTGAAAGTTTATTGTGATTACATAGGACTTTTTTTTTTCTTGTGGTACTGGGGATTGAACCCAGGGCCTTGTGCATGCGAGGCAAGCACTCAACCAGCTTAGCTATATTCCCAGCCCAGATTAACAGGATTTTGAAAAACTACTTAATTGCAATAGAAGTTTCCTATTTCTGGCTAGATATTTCGGAATCATCCGTAGTAAAATATAGTTTGTGTTTCAAGATACATTTTTGAGAATGGGTCTCACTAAATTGCCCAGACTAACTTGAACTGACTTGGATTTGCCATCAGTCTGCCTCAGCCTCCTGTGTAGGTGGGATCCCGTGAATGGGCCACCATGTCCGCTTCTTTCATTCATGCTTTACAGTTAACTGTTCTGAAACCTGAACAGCTGTGTGAAGACTGACTGTTTTCTTAACATTTGAAAAGCTGTAGATAACTTATGAACGACATCTAGTTTCTCTAAATTGCTCAAAGTAAATGTGGAGTAGGTTTTTGTTTTAGAGAATTTTGTTTTTTTGTGTAGTACTATGGTGGAAAATAGTAATGAATGAAGTATAGTATTAATAATAATAATAGGAGTGGGGCTGGAGTTATGGCTCAGTGGTAGAGTGCTTGCTTAGCATGCATGAGGCACTGGGTTTGATCCGCAGCACCACATAAAAATAAAATAAAGGTATTGTGTCCACGTATAACAAAAAATATATTTAACAAAATAATAATAATAATAGGAATGATGATCTTTAGTTTGTTGCTATTTTCAGTAGAAGCAACAACAAAGCCATAATTCAACAATTGGGTAAAAGATTTACCAAACATGTTCTCATTTTACTAAAATTAAACCTCTATCTCTCTCCATGCACAAAATTCAACTAAAAGTGGATCAAGGACCTAGGAATTAAACCAGAGGCCTTGCACCTCATAGAGGAAAATGTAGGCCCAAATCTCCATCATGTTGGATTTGGCCCCAACTTCCTCAATAAGACCCCTATAGCACAAGAATTAAAACCAAACATTAATAAATGGGATGGATTCAAACTAAAAAGCTGCTTCTCAGCAAAAGAAATAATCAGTGAGGTGAACAGAGAACCTGCAGAATGGGAGCAAATCTTTACCACATGCACATCAGACAGAACATTAACTTCAAGGATATATAAAGCTCTCAAAAACCTTTACACCAAAAAAACAAACAACCCAATCAATAAATGGGCTAAGGAACTGAACAAACACTTCTCAGAAGAAGATATACAGTCACTCAACAAATATATGAAAAAACGTTCAACATCTCCAGCAATTAGAGAAATGCAAATCAAAACTACTCTTTAAGATTTCATTTCACACCAGTCAGAATGGCAGCTATGAAAAACACAAACAACATAGCCGGGCGCGGTGGTGCACGCCTGTAATCCCAGCACTTTGGGAGGCTGAGGCAGGCGGATCGCAAGTTCAAAGCCAGTCTCAGCAATGGCAAGGCACTTAGCAACTCAGTGAGACCCTGTCTCTAAATAAAATACAAAAAAGGGCTGGGGATGTGACCCAGTGGTCGAGTGCCCCTGAGTTCAATCCCTAGTACCACAAAAACACACACACACACAAACAACAATAAATGCTGGAGAGGATATAGGGAAAAGGGCACACTCTTACATTGCTGGTGGGGCTACAAATTGGTGCAGCCAACTTGGAAAGCAGTATGGAGATTACTAGGAAAACTTGGAATGGAACCACCATTTGACCCAGCTATCCCACTCCTTGGTCTATACCCAAAGGACTTAAAAATAGCATCCTACAGGGACACAGCCACATCAATGTTCATAGCAGCACAATTCACAATAGCTAGCTTGTGGAAACAACCCCGATGCCTATCAATGGATGAATGGATAGGGAAACTTTGGTATATATACACAATGGAACACTGCTCAGCACTAAAAGAGAATAAAATCATGGCATTTGCAGGTAAATGGATGGAGTTGGAGAAAATAATGCCAAGTGAAGTTAGCCAATCTCAGAAAACCAAAGGTTGATTGATTCCTTTGCTATGATGATACTGAATTATAGTGGCAAGGGAGGGGGGATGAGAGGAATGAAGGAATGTTAAATAGAAAAAGGGGGGTGGGGAGGGAAAAGGGCAAGGGGATAGAAACAATGGCAGAAGGAGTTGGACATCAATATACTAAGTGCATGTATAAAAACTCAAATGGTATGAAAATAGTTTGTGTAAAACAAAACAAAAAAACTTGGCTGTAAAACCAAAAAAAGTCCTCATTTTAAGTGCTACATTCCTGCATAGTAATCATGTTACTATTAAAGAGCCATTTCTAGCCCTTTATTTTGTTTTGTTTTTGTTTTGTTTTGTTTTGTTTTGTTTTGTTTTTTTGGTATAGGGGATTGAACTCAGGGGCACTCGATCATTGGGCCACATCCCCAGCCCTTTTTTACATTTTATTAGAGACAGAATCTCACTGAGTTGCTAAGTGCCTTGCCATTGCTGAGGCTGGCTTTGAACTTGGGATCCTCCTGCCTCAGCCTCCCAAGTGCTGGGATTACAGTCGTGTGCCACTGTGACCTTTGTTTTCATAATATCTGTGGCTTAGGATTTATAGTCATGTTAATTCCAGAACTATTCTGGAAAGCTATTGATAAAATTATCTAACAGAAATGAAGGAAAGTTCAAGTGATGGTAATTGTTCCAACCATTTCCTATTGATTATCTTTCATCCTTAGGTGGTACTTTGCTGTTATCTCTGTTTCTGGGGTTTTTGCAGTGACTTTCTCTGTGGTATTTGCATACGTGGCAGATATAACCCAGGAACATGAAAGAAGTATGGCTTATGGATTGGTATGTCTTTTTATCTTATACTTTGCATCTGCTGAAAAATACCTTGTTAAACTATCCCTTATTTTAAGGAATGTAAATATTTTTATTAAAAGATTTTATTTTTTGCAAAAATACTTTTCAGAAAAGTTACCCATTAGACTACATTTTAAATTGTTTTTAGTACAAAACCATGTAAGCTTTGATATTTAACATTCAGGAGATATTTATAGGTCTCATATCAGAATTGCAATTATGGTGTTTCTGCCTTGTACAATTCTTTTTTTTACCATTTTTTTATTGGTGTATTATAATTATACGTAATGGATTTGTTTTCTATATTCGTACATGCACATGCTGTGAAAATATAATTTGGTCAATGTCTTTCCCCAGTATTTCTCCTTTTTCTCCCTCCTGCTGGTCAATTTCTACTACTATACTGGTTTTCCTTTGATTTTCATGAGGACCCCCTCTCCCCCCCACACACACATACTTATTTATTTTAGCTTTCTCATATGAGTGAAAATTTATTTCAGTTAACATAATGATCTCAAGTTCCATTCATTTTCCTGCAAATGACATAATTTATTTTCCTTTATGCCTGAATAAAATTTTTTGTGGAGTTCTTTTTAACAGAATCCTAAAAATAGGATTTAGCATGTCATGGGTTAAAAATATTACTCATGGGCTCCGAGTGTGGTTGCGTGGTAGAGTGCTTTCCTGGAAGGCACATGGCCCTGGGTTCCTTCCCTAGCATCACAAAAAAATAACAAACTAAAGGAAACAAATTAAAAAAATAAAAATTACTCATCCTTTTTCGAACAATGACAGTATAGTCTGTTTCTATCAAATCTAGGAATAGAATGGCTACCATAAGCACAATAATGCAGATCATTTTTTGTTTATGCAGAAGTAGGATAGTAATGCGTTTCAACAAATATGTGACAAATATTTTGATAAATAAGGACCAAATATTGTATTATACTGAATCTTAGTGTTTTTGTTTGTTTGTTTGTTTGTTTTTTGATACCGGGGATTGAACTCAGGGGCACTGGACCACTGGGCCACATCCCCAGCCCCTTTTTTTTTTACTTTATTAGAGACAGGGTCTCACTGAGTTGCTAAGTGCCTTGCCATTGCTGAGGCTGGCTTTGAACTCCGGATCCTCCTGCCTCAGCCTCCCAAGTGCTAGGATTACAGGTGTGCGCCACTGCGCCCAGCTTGAATCTTAGTTTTAGAAGAGTTTTTGATCTCTGATTCATAGGTCCCAAAAGTAATGAATTATGGAATTAAGAGATTTTTTGGGGGGGAAATACATATAGGGAGAAGCTTACGAAAAGAACTAATGTTTTCATTTGTAGACTTAGAATATCAAATGATGCGAAATTGACTGGTAGAATTTGCCCCCACCTTTTTTATTTTATTTTTTGCAGTGGGGTCTTGCTATGTTGCCCAGGCTGGCCTTTTTGAACTCCTGGGCTCAAACAGTGCTCCCACCTCAGTCTTATGAGTAACTGCAAGTATAGGTTTGTGCCATTACACCTGACTGGATTTTTTAAACCAACTATATTAAGATATAGTTTATATACCAAGAATTCATCTATTTTATGTGTAAAGTTCAGTGAATTTTAGTAAATTTATACAGTTTGGGGGAGTTTGGTTGAAGTAATTTTGCCCTAGTCAAACCTTTTAAGTAACACTTTTTAACCCAGAGGCTTTATGTATTAAATGCATATTCCAGGGTCTGGGGTTGTAGCTCAGCAGTAGAGCGCTTGCCTAGCACATGCTTGGCCTGGGTTTGATCCTTAGCACCACGTAAAAATAAAGGCATTGTGTACAACTAAAACAAATAAATAATTTTTTTTAAAAAAAGGCATATTCCAGCAAACAACCACTTAAATCTAGAAATAATGTGGATATACTACTCTTCGTTTATTGATAGCTAAATGACTTTTTTTTTTTTTTTGGTTTTGGATTTGTTTGGTTTTTGTACTAGGGATTTGAACCCAGGGCCTTCAGCATGCTTGGCAAGTGCTCCACCACTGATCTACATCCCTAGCCCTTTTATTTTATTTTTTGGTACCAGGGGTTGAACTCTGGGGCACTCGACCACTGAGCCACATCCCCAGCCCTATTTTGCATTTTATTTAGAGACAGGGTCTCACTGAGTTGCTTAGCTCCTCACCTTTGCTAAGGCTGGCCTTGAACTCGAAATCCTCCTGCCTCAGCCTCCTGAGCCACTGAGATTACAGGCCACCGTACCCGGCTATCCCTAGCCCTTTATAATTTTGAGACAGCATTTAGTTTCCCATGGTGGCCTCAAACTTGTGATCTTCCTGTCTTAGCCTTCTGAGTAACTAGGATTATTGGTATGTGCCACAATTCCTGGCTTATATATTTAAAATTATTAGAGTCCTATGTATTTGTTCAGTTAATTAACCTTCGAAAATTGAAATGCTTGTCATGAGTAGTTATTAATAAACAGTTACAAATGAGCACTTTTGTGAAGTTTAAAACCTTGGTCCAAAAGTCACAAATAGTATAGAAACAGAATAAAGTTCAAATGTTAATTCTACTTATCCTGAATAACATGATTTTTATTAGGTGTTATTATCTACTTTCACATTTACTACTGATTTTTTAAGTCCTTTGTCCAGTAGGGTGTTAGCAGGTTTTCTCTACCTGTGCTCTTCCTACTTTAATTTTCATCTTTATTAGACATGTCTATACTTCCTCAGAGTTTGAGAGTTCTCAGAGCCTACTGGAATTTTTTTATTCTCCCTAATCCTATAACACACAAAAAAGATGACCAGCTTCAGTTTTGTACCAAGGCTTAATGTTTTGTTTTGAGACAACATCTTGCTGTGTTGCTTAGGCTAACCTTGAACTCTTGGGCTCCAGTGACCTTCTTGTCTCAGCCTCCAGATTAACTGGGACATAAATGCACATGCTTCTGTTACCAGTGGGTTAACACTATTATTGATAAGAAATATCAGTTTTTAAGCTTTATTTCAGCTAACACTGAATATATTTTGAAATAAGCCTTCATTTAGTTTTAATTTTAGTATTAGACAAATCACTATGAAATTGGATTTCCTTAGCGCATTGGTTTTAGAACCCTTTCATGGAGAGCACCAAGGATTTGTGGTGACAGGGAGGAAGCATTTGGGTACTGCTCCACCCACAGCCCTTCCTCAACTGAAATTGTTTTGTCTTTTTCTGTGTGTTTTTTTTTTTTTTAATGTGTTTCACCTCTGACCTTGCCGGTAGGATTTCTTTGTACAAAGGGCTCAAAGGCTAAAAGAAAGTTTGAAGCCACTATCTTGAGAGCCTGTTATGGTTTTTTTGGGGGGGTGGGGTGGGGACGTGTACTGGGGCACTCAACCACTGAGCCATGTCCCTAGCCCTATTTTGTATTTTATTTAGAGACAAGGTCTCACTGAGTTGCTTAGTCCCTTGATTTTGCTGAGGCTGGCTTTGAACTCAAAATCCTCCTACCTCAGCTTTCCAAGTGCTGGGATTATAGGCGTCCGCCACTTTGCCCAGCCTGTTGTGTATTTTTTATAGAAGAACCATAATCCTTTTACGTTCCTGCAAAAGAGAGAACAAGTGGTGCAGATAGGAGGAGAAGGGGAAAGGGAAGGAGTCAGGTAATCCTAACTAATCTTTTCTCTGCCTTTAATGGTTTCAGGTTTCAGCAACATTTGCTGCAAGTTTAGTCACCAGCCCTGCAATTGGAGCTTACCTTGGACGAGTGTATGGGGACAGCTTAGTGGTGGTTCTAGCTACAGCAATAGCTTTGCTGGATATTTGTTTTATCCTTGTTGCTGTACCAGAGTCATTGCCTGAGAAGATGCGGCCAGCATCATGGGGAGCACCCATTTCTTGGGAACAGGCTGACCCATTTGCAGTAAGTTTATATTTCTTCCTTCTCTTTGGCAGAAAAGTGGATGCGCAATTCAATACATGTTAATATTTGGCTGTGGATATTTTTTGCGGAAAACATCTTGATGGGTGTTCGTTTGTTATTTGAAAAATTTTTTTAGAATAGTAAGTTTTATCATCCTTTTATCAAGTCTTTTTAGTGTGTATGCAGTGCCAAAATGAATCTCATCATATTCTTAAAAATCATTTATTGTTTTTGATGTAAAATCTTACTTTAGTCTTTATTTTTCTTGTTCTAGTCCTTAAAAAAAGTGGGCCAAGATTCCATAGTGCTGCTAATCTGCATTACGGTGTTTCTCTCCTACTTACCAGAAGCAGGCCAATATTCCAGCTTTTTTTTATACCTCAGACAGGTAAAAGCCTTTCCTATCAAAGTGAACTTTTCTTTCATTGTTTAGTGCCATAAGAAAAATGTTTAATCTTGAAAGTGCTAAAATCAGCTGAGAACTTTAAAATGAACACCAATTTTATAAATCAGTTAACTAGACTTAACCTTGTTTCATGTGTCTGATGTTCCTCTAATGAGGGCACTTTGTGTAGTGAGATTTGGGGCTTAGGCAACAAGATTGTTTTCCCTGTCAAGATAGGTAGTCTGAGCTTGTTTGCTGTTTTTAGAAGTAATGGGATGCTTTAACCATTCACTTCTTTCAGTTTGTTTTTGATGTAGAGCAGATGTAAGGAGAGCAGCTAGCCACAATGAGAGCACAAACAAGTTTCTCCTCCTTAAATACCAGTCTTGCTAGACAGAAATCAAACCTTTATCAATACCTGTACAAAGCATAAAACACTGCAATATTCACTTGTAAAATATTCTGAAAGCTTAATAGTTTACAATTTGTTATATCCAAATTAAGGGATCTTTACCATGTATAAATAAGTATCTTTAGTATGTTAAGACTTGTTGGATTTCCTCTGAAGAATTCTTTGCTTATAAATGAATTAAATTTTGAATTAAATATGTGTTAAATGTGAATTTAAATTTTTTGTTTATGAATTTTTTTGGCCCATTCATTTAATGTTAACGTACAAGTAGCTGTGTTAGTGTGGTATTTTTTGCTTTTTTTATTCATTAATTTTACTTGTTCTGGAAACCTTCTAGATAATGAAATTTTCACCAGAAAGTGTTGCAGCATTTATAGCAGTCCTTGGCATTCTTTCCATTATTGCACAGGTGAGTTTCTTTTTTGTTAGAGTGATATCATAGAGGGTTACCTTGGCTGGCCATCCAGATGAGGCCTCAGAGTGATGGTGTCTTGATGGAGTCATGAAAGTTAGGAGTGCAAGGTTTGTAGGTTTAGGAATTCAGTTGTTAGTGTAGCTAGTTTTGGTCACATTTTTGAAACTGAGATATGTTAATATGTGATTTAAAGACGAGGTTTTTTATAATATGTATTAGGGCATATAACTGTGTTGCCCTATTGGTCAAGAAATTTTATATCTGTTAGTCCTTGTTCTATTGATTGCTTCATTCAGTAAATGTTTATTAAATACTTACCATGTGTTGGGCTCTAGGGAATGTAGCAGTGAAGTTAACTAAATCCATACTGTTGTAGAATTTACATTCTAGTAGGGTAAGACAGAAAATAAGTATGTCCGTGGAAGCACATTAAGTATAATGAGAATAACAGAGAATAGGGGATAGGAACATATAGAGAGAGACTGGGGGAAGATGTTATTTTATCTCTGGGGATCTAGGGGAAGGTTGGGAAGTCTGGGAAGTCCTTGCCAATACAAGTAGACATTGGACCAGACTCAGAGGGATGAGCAATGAGCTGTAGGAATATCTGGAGGAAAAGTAAGCAGAGGGAACAGAAATAAAAACCTGAGGGGAGACTATTTTTACACGTGTAAGTAAGAGAGCAAAGAGGCCAGTATGGCTCTAGTGGCATGAACATAGGAAAAAAGCATTAGGAAATAAAGTCTAAGCGCCAATGAGGGATCAGATCCTGTGGGGCCAGCCTTGTAGGCTGTGGTAAGACAGGAAGCCATTGAATGTTTTGAGCAGAGGAGTGACATGAAAGTACATATCTCGGAAGCCTAGTTGGTAAACAGTGTGTTTTTTTTTTTTTTTTTTGATGAACAAGATATTCATCAACTCAAGACTCTGGATTTTCTTAGAAGATATTTTATTCCTGGCCTCCAAACTATCTCTGTTCTACAATAAAATACTATTCCTCTCTGGTGACCATAATTCCCTCACCTAGTTTTTCTACTTTCTGTGAAAAATATCCATCCCTTTCATGCTACTGGCTTTGCTTTTTCTAGACTCTGCGTATCACTTACCCTAATTTTATACTTTTTCCCTTCATAGACTCAATCTTCTAGATTGCAACTTCTTTTGCAACTTCTTTGTTTTATTCTATTTTTAAGAAAATGGAAGATAGGGTCCTTTTAATTGGTCTCTTGGAAGGTTCACCTTCTTAGGATTGCTTTCACAGATCTCATCATTTATGAATTCATGGTGGGTTCAGTGATAACCTTAAAATTTAAATTTAAATCCTATAATATATGTATGTCCCTAATGCCTTCACACATAAACATGACATTGAATATTAATATTAATACTATATCTAACTTTTTTGTTTTATCCTAAAAACTCCTGATCAGGAAAAAGATTGCATTTAAATATTCATGTTGGTGTCAGAAAAGTGCTCTTCAACTTTGGAGGAAAATATATTGTGTCTTATATATAAAAATAGCTTTAAACATTCACACTTACCTTTCAAAGCATAGAAAGTGTACAAGTAATCAGGTAGAGTTTGCTTATAGAATACAAGTATGGTCTTATATTCCCTTGTACACAAAGTTGTAGTATTGACTTGTTCACTACTGAACTCTGAAGTTAGTGTCTTTTTTCCCTCCTTTCCACCAGCATGGAGCTGCTTGTAGATCCCCCTTTATGCTTCCTGTTTATTTAGTTTATTTCTTACTTGTGTGCTTTGTTCCTGCTATACTTTTCTGCCTCCCTTCCTTTCTCTGGGTTCACACACTAACTTGGGCATATCTCTATCATTGTACAGACGATGATATAGTATAGCTTTTACTTGTGTATTTCTGATTATTTTTGCCATAGTAGTTTGTGAGCTTTAATAGAGGTCTGTGTAGATTGTGAAGTCAGTGTTGTGTATTTTTGTCACCCAAGTATCCTGCACTGCCTTCAACCCAGCAAGTGCTAAGTTGAAGGTCATTGGTTTTTTGCAGTGTTTCAAAAATTTTAAAAATTAGTAGTAAGCATTTTAAAAGTTCTAGATGTTAATAGGTGAAATTATATGTACCTCCTCCCCCAAAATTATTCCATCTGCTAACTAGACAGATCCTCCTTCCAGCAGGAGTCAAGTAGTTGCTGTTGCCACTGGGGCCTTTTCTCTCTGGCTTGCCATAGGCCCCATCACTTCTGTGGCACTAGACATGTAAGTTCCTAACTCACATGCACTAAATAAACGTTTATATAAGGGCACAGTATAGGTGATTCTACACATTTCTCTTCCCCAGTTCTTTCCTATCTAATTCTCTATTTGTGGTGACTACTGAATTTATACCTGCAGACCAATTGTCAGTTTCCTATTTGACAAATCTGCTGGGCATCTCAACTTTAACACAGCCAAAGGTAAAATCTGGATTTCTTCCCAGCACCAGTGTTCCTCAAGCTCCTTCAGTGACACCATCACCTCCTGGGATTTTTTTTTTGTGTGTGTGTGTGTGTGCCAGAAACCTTGGCATCATCATTCGTTTTTTTTTTTATCCTCATCCCATATCCAGTCTATCAGATACTTCCTTTTAGCTCCTAAGTAGGTCCTGGATAGGAACATTTCTCATACTCTCCATTACTAGGACCTAGTCTGAGCCATGGCAGTGACCTCCTTCTGGTGTCTCTGCTTCCATTCTTGCCTCCTTACGACTCATTCTCCACTTTGCAGAGTACTTTTAAGATGAAAATTTAGACATACCTCTTATGTTTAAATTAAAGTAAGTTTGAAACTTACTTTCCATTGCAACCAGAAACTCGTTTTTCATCTTCACACAGTTGAGTATGTTCCAGTCTAGGGCCTGTGCGCTTGCTGTCACCCTCCCTTGGAGCGCCTTCTTCCCTCAGAACTTCCCATATGATCTCCTTACTCCTTACTTAGCTCTAACCTTAAACGTTACCCCCAAAAGACCTTCCCTGTCCATCCTGATTCAAGCAGCATGTTCATCACACTACCTGTTTTTGTTTTCTCATAGCAGTGACAACCTTGAATTTTCTTATTTGTAAGATAAGCATGATCATCTCCATCTTTCCGCCAGTAGACAGTAGTCTATGTGCTAATTGATAGTAGTGTTGGATACAGGATATCCACTCACTTGGTAGCTTATGCAAGACTTAGCATTCTGTCCTCTGACCTAGAGGAAGACTTGACATAGTAGGAACTTAGCAAATACTTCTTGGTTGACTGACCAAAACTGATTTCAGAGTTAACTGTTAAGCAGCTGTATCATCTTGATTAAGTCATTTAAGCTTTGGAACTCAGTTCTCTAATCTTCAAAATGATTTATATTAAATTAAGGGAAACCAATTTTTTGTTCTTTCCAACACATTGTATGTATTAATTTGTTCCATTATTATTGAGTTGAAAATCTGACATATTTAAAATCACACATGTTTTCCATAAATCCTGAAGAACTTGTAGGTGCTGGGTCACAAAGATAAATGAGAAAAGTCCCCCTGCTACTGAGAAGAAAATCGATGTTTCCCTAGTTAGAATGTCATAAGATAAGTGTCAATGTCCTTTAAGTCTTTGGGTCACAGACAGAGGATGTAGGTAAAGGGGATGAGAGTTGGTTCTTCCAGTAGGGGGCCTGTTACAGTATCTCTGTATAAAGGATGTTAGTCTCACAAAATGGGGATTGATATATCTGAATTTTATTTCCAGTGTTAATGACTCATCTCATGACCTTAAGAACATTCACCTTTTTGCTTCAGTGATTATGTCTGTAAAATGGAAATGAGTCTAGTAATTGCACTCAGCATTTTTTTTTTTTTTTTTTAAATTGGGATTTGAGAATAGCTGCCTACAGAGCTAGCTGGGTTGGACAAAGAACTACGAGATGACTTCATTTTAGAAGCAGTTTTTGGTGGTATTCATGATCTATGCTTGAAAGTTGCCAGCTTCTTTAGACCATGTTCCTGAAAGAATGCATGCTCCAGAGTATACATCTGGCCAGTTCAGTCTGTTCCAGAGCTGAGGCTCGCTGGTCCTCCATTTTCACTTCCCCATTTCCAGGCTTAAGAAGCAGCTATTTCGTCATGGGTGAATCCCTATTTTTCAACAGCACATCTTCCGCTAGGGTTGCATTTAATAATGACAAGAACATTTATTTTATGCCCTCTGAGTTCCTAGAGCCATAAAAATGAATCATAGCTATTTCAAGGAAAGTGCTGCCTTTGGGATATTCTTATGTAGTTTCCCAAAAGTTATGAACTTTGCATTAGTTTCCTGTCCCTTCCAGTCAAATTGATGTCCCAGAGCTTTGGGTATACTCAGTTTTTCATAATTAAAACCAGTATCTGATATAGTCTTTAAATAAAATCAAGAGAAATACTTGCAACCTAATTATTTCTAATCCTTTTAGTTATTTTTGTAATGTTGTCCATCAGTCCCCATGGCAAGCATGTTATTTACTACCTTAGAGGGAAGTAACAAGTGTACCAGTTATATTTGGAGGAATAAGTGTTGAAAATATTTTGCCCACTCATCAGACTGGAAATACTAGTTTTAGAGTGAAAAGGTAAGCAAATGTTTCTTTTAGTTGATTTGGAATTTTTCTTGGCTAACTCCAGCCTCTGAGTGAGTTCCCTTTTGTGGACTGTGGTTGTAGAATAATGTAATCCTACAAGCTAGCCAAACCTTGTACATCTCAATCTACACTTCTGTGATTGCATTGAAAGTCTTAGAGAAGAAAGCTATGAGTCCTAATTGTTAAAAAATCTTTAAAAGAATTATTATTCAGGGCTGGGGTTGTGGCAGCACCACGTACAAATAAACGCATTGTGTACAAAATATATATATATATATACATATATCCATACATATATATATATATATATATATTTTTTTTTTTTTTTTTTTTTTTTTTTTTTTTTTTTGGTACCGGGGATTTAACTTAGGGGCACGCGACCACTGGGTCACATCCCCAGCCCTTTTTTTGTATTTATTTATAGACAGGGTCTCACTGAGTTGCTAAGTGCCTCGCCATTGCTGAGGCTGGCTTTGAACTCACGATCTTCCTGCCTCAGCCTCCCAAAGTGCTGGGATTACAGGCGTGCGCCACCGCGCCCGGCTATAAATAAATATTAAAAAAAAAAAAAAGAATTATTATTCACTTTTTATTGGCATATTTGTGACCAAGTCTCATTAAACCATTAAATGATTATCTCAGTTTAAAGAATTTTTAACTTATATTTTGTGAGTTTTAGAGTGTCAGCCAGAAATAAAACAATGATTTCCTCAATTTTTACCTCTTCGCTGGACTTACTAGTTACTTATGTAGTATATTTAAAACTTTTGTTAGGATAACAAAAAATATTTTCTAATATTTTAAAAATCACTGTTGGATTTCAGTTCACTTTGAGAAGAGATACAGGATATCCATTCACTTAAACTATTGTTTATTAAATGCTTATTATAATGTGCCAGGCACAACACTAGCACTTTATGTAAATATATCTCATTTCATTCATATGACCAAGTTCTGAAACATATGCTGTTATCTGTCCTAATCTTACAATAGACAAAACCTGAGGTTCAGAGTGGTAACTTGACCCTGGGGTCATTCAGTTAAAGTCAAGATTATGATCCAGGCAATTTGTCCAAAGCCCATGCTCTTAAAATACACTGTATTTCTCCCAAATAATAAACTGTTCATATTTTCAACCATAGATTAATTTAGGCTATGAATTATGGATAATCATTATGCTATGTCAGTTTTTCTTTAGGTCAGTGAATAAACATTGTAGGCTAACTTAGACCTGTTAAAAACTTCAATTCATTATCAAGACCTTTTGAGCTTACTTTTCTGAACTTCTGATTTAATCAGTCCTCAGTAGAAAATGTACTGAATAGAAAGTTTAACCTTTCGCTTTTCCAACTCTGAATTTGGATCTGTGTGAGCATAGAGACTTTTCATCTGCTTCTGAGACCTGAAATAGCAATCTCAGATACATTCATTGCAGTAGTTGCTCAAAAAACAAATTGTAGAAAATTAGTAATGGTCCTATTATATTACAGAGTAGAAGAAAGATATCACCATCCTTTTTCTTTCTTTCTTTTTTTTTCTCTTTTTCTCTCCAGACTATAGTCTTGAGTTTACTTATGAGGTCAATTGGAAATAAGAACACCATTTTATTGGGTCTAGGATTTCAAATATTACAGCTGGCATGGTATGGCTTTGGTTCAGAACCTTGGTATGTATAAATATTTTATTTTAGTGTTTGTTTTCTTAATTTTGGTGTTTATCTTTGTTTCCCTTTATTTGCTTTTCAACTAAGGCGTAGACTTTATTTAAATCTATTGTACTATTTTAATCTTTAATAATCTATTGTACTATTCCTTCTAAACATATAGTCCAGTCTCCCTCTTGTGTACTCATACTCTCCTAGAGTGGCTTGAAGATAGACATTTTATAACTAAAAGACTGGCTGAATTTTTGCATGAGATCATTGAGCTTTTGAATCTCTAAAGAGCATTTAATTAATATCAGAGATCAGTTTGTCACTAGGAAAAAGCATACAATTCCATAGCAATAAAGCCCTGAAAGTTAGCATTATTTACCTTTTTTGTTTCTGGTAGGGAAAAAAAAAAATGCTGTGTAACACCAGAGGTAGTTCCTGATGGCACTGGGGAAGTGAACAAAGTCCAGTTGCTTTGATCCCGGTTTCATATTGTCTCAGCTTTTCCTGCAGTCTGGTTTCCTGCAGGGAGCTGATGATGATTTGCACAACTGGCCACCTCATCTCTAGACTTGGGTATGAGTAAACATCAAGAATTTGTCCTGATAGGCAGTTTCTTTTAGCTTTTACAAAGAGGTGGTTACAACTTAAAATTATCTGAGAAATTTCATGTAAGTATCAAACCAGGAGCATCCAGACTACTTTCTTTACAAGTTAAGAATTAGATCAAATCAGTGATATCTTTATACTGAGTAAGAAGTCCTTGGGAACTTTGATGAAGACTTGCTCACTTCATACATTTAGAAGCATCTGATGATGTTTATTTATCTGTATTATACATTATCCTCAACATTATTTCCTGCAGAAATAATGTCTAACACTTTACTTTGGAACATGATATCCCAATTTTATATTAAAAACTTACACTATTTTTGTAAGAGTTTTTTTTTTTTTTTTTTTTTTTTTTAGTTGTAGAAGGACACGATACCTTTTGTTTATTTTATTTTTTTATATGGTGCCAGGATCGAACCCAGTGCCTCATGTATGCTCACCAAGTGTTCTACCACTGACCCACAACCCCAGCCCAAAAGATTGTTCTTTTTTGAGACAAATAAACAGGGTTAGACTTTTAAGATTGCTCAGTCACCTAGGAAGGAATAGGATACTTCTTCTCTGTACTGACCTGATTTTTAAGTATGTATTTTAATTTTGACAGGTACGGTGGAAAAGAGGCACTTACTTTTGTTTTACTGCTTTAATTACAGGATGATGTGGGCTGCTGGGGCAGTAGCAGCCATGTCTAGCATTACCTTTCCAGCTGTTAGTGCACTTGTTTCACGAACTGCTGATGCTGATCAACAGGGTAAGTTAATAGGAACCAATGAAAATTATTTAAAAGCAAAGAATATTCTGATCCTATTTTCTCCCTTATACAAGTAGTGAAACATGAATGTATTTTTAAGGTAGAGAATTTTTTACATTGCTATCAGTGGTGAACAGGAAAAGCACAGATTCAAGAATATTATCCTGATGAGGATATATGGTCCCTTGTCTCTTGCTTTGAGTATGTAGCCCTGTCTGTTCTTTTGCTAGAAAATTTAATAAAGAAGTTCACTAAACATTTGTTGTTTGCTGTGTTGTGCTAGACACCTTGGGATATGTTCATAGACCTTTTATCCAATCTTATGGTTTCAGTTACATAACTATAAACATGAAAGGCTTATGCTTTTGTGGTGGGAGCATTTAATTTTGGGAATTTCAAGAGATGAAGGAATAATTCTTTGAAAAGAATGTTTATCTGGTCATAAGAAAAAAAAAATCAGAACAATGGTGTTGCAAAAGAATGGCAATGGTTACTTAGTGAAATAAGGAAATGTCTATGGCCAAAGAAAGCTTTAGTTTAAACTAAAAAGAAGATCCCAGAGAGATAAACTGACTTAGCAGTATATGAATTTGACTAAAAGGGGTCTTGAATAGCTGCTTGGATACCAAGTTTTAACAGTCTTACTTCTGAACTCATGCATGACTGTTTTTTAACCAGAGATATTTGGAAGGCTACATTCTGGGGAAATAAAGTGTTTTTACCTAGTTGTTTCTATGTTTATTCTATATACGGGTGCGTCTGAGCTCACATTTGCATAGGATGGCACACTACATGCACTTTGGCTTCTGAGTCTTTAATGCCATTGGCAGTAAATTGTTAGTGTTTATTAAAAGCCTTGATTTCATATTTGTACTGGTTTTTACAGTAGGAAAGAAGATGGGTGGTATACTAAATGATTTCTTTAAACACTGTAGGTGTTGTTCAAGGAATGATAACAGGAATTCGAGGATTGTGCAATGGTCTGGGACCAGCCCTTTATGGATTTATTTTCTACATCTTCCATGTGGAACTTAAAGAACTGCCAATAACAGGAACAGATTTGGGGACAAATACAAGTCCCCAGCACCACTTTGAACAGGTAATTCTTTCACATATTTATTTGGGCAAAAAATATGGTATTTTTTGATCATAAAAGCTTTTGAGGAGCTGGGATTGTGGCTCAGTGGTAGAGTGCTCTCCTAGCATGTGTTGAGGCACTGGGTTTAATCGTCAGCACCACATAAAATAAATAAATAAAGATATTGTCCATCTACAACTTTTTTTTTTTTCCTTTTTTGGTACGAGGGATTGAACTCAGGAGCACTCGACCACTGAGCAACATCCTCAGTCATTTTTTGTATTTTATTATTAGAGACAGGGTCTCACTGAGTTGCTAAGTGCCTCACATTTGCTGAGGCTGGCTTTGAACTCTCGATCCTCCTGCCTCAGCCTGCAAAAGTGCTGGGATTACAGGTGTGTGCCACCGTGCCCAGCTCCATCTACAACTTTAAAAAAAATTTTTTTTTTTTGAGATTCTCATAACTTTGTAGGATACCACAGTTTAAAACTCAAGTCTAAAGGACTGTGTTCTCTTTGTGAAATTGTGTATACTTTTTTCTTTTTTTTCCCTTGTTTACATTTTTTTTATTGTTCATTATATCATTTTGAATTAATCTTAAAGTTTCACTTCAAAGTTGTAATCAATGCCTGATATAGTTTTTACATGTGAAAGAGTTACTTTCTGCTTTCCAGGAAAAAAAAATAACTTAATGCCCACATTTTTCCTCCTTTGAATTGCCAAGCTTAGTACCTTCTCGTGACGAAGTCCTTTTTATTGACAGTCTCTATTCAAATATCATTAAATACATTTCTTGGGCCAGGATATAAATATATCACAACCACCATTCTCTGTGCATATCTTTTTCAAGAATGAAAATCATGTAAAGGCTGGTTTGCCAACTCTACATCTAATGGCACATGTTAATCATTTCTCTACACTGCTGATTATGTTTCCTGAGTCTTCTGTGATATCCCAGTTCCCTGTGTTCAGCAGCCTTCTGTGCAGAAAGTCAATTACATGGGTCTTTGTTCATTTGTTTGCGTTTCCTTCCTTATATCTAAAAACATGGAAGCCAAGCAACATTGGTCATTCTAGCCAATACAAATGGCTTCCTGGCTTCCTCACTGCACTAACCTTAAAACCAGCTAAGGCTACTTCTTCAGGAAAAAAAAGTTTGTGGGCTACACACAAGTACAATTAGCAGTGCAAGTTTTTGCTAAGAATGAACGTAATTTGGGGCTAATTTAAAGTTCTGTTTCTTTTTGTGGTAATAGCATTACTTGTGTTTTTCTTTCAGTCATTTGAGCATATAATTACTTTTCTAAAACAAAGAAAATGGTAACTGATTCTACTGCTGTAGTTATTAATATCATATGCTACCTGGTTGTAGTTTTGAGATAATGTTTTTCCTTTTGGAATAACAAATTAAGTGAAGGCCCTAAAACCTTTCATATTTTGTGCTAAAAGTTATGGCATTTTTGTATAGGCTTTTTTGCCACTTGTTATTCCCAGAATTTTCTATTGAGAGTATAAGTATCACTTTTCTCTGGAAAACAGAATACATTTTGTAACTATGGCTTTCATGAAGAATTGAGTCATTGGCTTGTAATTGACAGCAGCCAGTTATTGCTAAAAAATAAGCAATTTCTTGCCAGGTGCAGTGGCGCACACCTGTAATCCCAGCACTTGAGAGGCTGAGGCAGGAGGATCCCGAGGTCAAAGCCAGCCTCACCAATGGTGAGGCACTTAGCAACTCAGTGAGACCCTGTCTCTAATAAAATACAAAAAAAAAAAAAAAAGGGCTATGGATGTAGCCCAGTGGTTGAGTGCCCCTGAGTTCAATCCCTGGTACAAAAAAAAAAAAAAAAAAAAAAAAAAGCAATTTCTTATGAACAAAAATATTTGTGCAGAAATCTTAATTGTTCTTTTTTTTCCTCAGAATTCCATAATCCCTGGGCCCCCCTTTCTCTTTGGAGCCTGTTCAGTACTGCTGGCTCTGCTTGTTGCCTTGTTTATTCCAGAACATACCAATTTAAGCTTACGGTCCAGCAGTTGGAGAAAGCACTGTGGCAGTCACAGCCATCCTCATAGTACACAAGCGCCAGGAGAGGCCAAAGAACCTTTACTCCAGGACACAAATGTGTAACGACTGAAATCAGGAAGATTTTTCTATCAGCACCCAGGTCTTAGTTTTCACCTGTAGTTCTGGATGTACATTCCATTTCCATCTGCAGTGTACTTTACAATTGTCTTAAGAAATTATCTGCATGAACTCCGTGGGAACTAAAGAAGGAACCGGACAGTTTTCCAAAGATGTTACAATTTCTTTTGAAAAAGAAACCTTTTGTTTATTAGCACCAATTTCTTGCCACTAAACTGTTTTATTATACATCCTTTAATTAAAAACTATATATGTAACTTCTTAGATATTAGCATATGTCTCTGCTACCATTTCCTTAAGGTGTTGAGCTTTAACTCTATTTATGCTCTCAGACAGAGTAGGTAGTATGGTTGTGGACCTGTTCATTTTAACATTGTAAAATCGAGTCAGATTTTAATATTGTAAAGTCTTGGGTCAAATAATTCAAAGCCTTAATGCAGATGCACTAAAATAAAGAAATGGTAAATGAATTGTTTGCATTAAAAAAAAAAACAAAATTGTACTAAAATCTGAATCATGTTTCAAGCGTGTTTGCAGTAATTTTATTTTAAGCATTATTCACTACTGTTTTTGAAGTGAAAAAAATATCAGCCATTTAGAATTTAAATTGGGGTGGTTAGAGCCTGTAATTCTAAAAATGTTGGCTCAGATTTGTTCCCCAGCTGCTTCTTATACCACTATTCTTTTAATGTTTGCATAATCATAAAAACCTCAACACTTGAATACATAATCTAAAAATTATATAGCAAAGCTGGTAGCCTTGAAAATGTCAATGTGATATCTATATGTAGATAAATATATATAGTGGCCTTTCAGGACTGTCACAGTAACACTTTATTTACAGAGCTAATGTTTGTCCTAAATTTTCAGGACCCTAGAAGAGAGCTTTATACAATTACTGATGTGAATTTCTCTAAAGTGTATATTTTTGTGTCCAGTTATATTATTTAAAAAAAGTGTTACTTTGTAAAAATTGTACATAAAGTATTGTATAGTTTACACTGTTTTCATCTTGTGTGTGGTTATTGCCTAATGCTTTTTAAACCTGGAACATTCACTATGGTTAAATAAGGTCTTAAAAATGTAAATATTCTGTTAATAAAATTAAATATTTTAATGATTTTTTTTAAAAAAAGTCTTGATCTGTGAGTCCAGATACAGCGGTTTTAGCTTTATTTGTTAACATGATCACTTTTATACTAACAAATCAAAGCTTTAAGCTTTCTCTGAATCATTTCTTTTCCTTCACTATACAATGCAAGCGTACTTTCATTTTCCAAGCAGATATATTGTAAAGATCAATCCTGTTTCTTTTTCTGAATGCCTTTTACATATCATACTCCGAAAGTTATTTTAATACTTTATTAACAAAGCTCAGTTTGTAGAAATAACATTAAATGTAACCTTTGGATTATTAACACATGTACAATTTTATATTGGAAAACAATTTCAAATAAAAGTCAAAGAGGTAGAGCAAAAAATTAGCACTCAGAAGTCTACATATATACATTTAATACAAACAAGTCTTAGCAAGTTAATGTTGGAATGATCTCTAGCCTATCTTAGACATTCAATTTCAATGTGTGTATATGGAAAAAGACATTAAAAAAAAAAAAAAAGCTACCTGTGGGTCATATATTCCATCCAAACCCTGTCACAATGGTATATTACATAGTATTTACAACAAAGCAGATTCCCATGTCACCAAGACTACTTTTCAGAATAATAAGTGCTTTCAAGTTATTGTAACTTGAGTATTCTTACTAATATAGTATATCTAATAGAGGAAGAAAAAAGTTGCTGCCTAATACTAGTTACTGATCTGTTTAGATCCCTCACTTAAGACAATTGCCAGCAATTTCAAAGCATGAGAATATTTTAAAAATATTTAGCAACAATTGTTTTTCTTATGAACCCAGTGATATACATGTCATTATTTTAAAATGTCTCTTCACTCAGCTGTGTAAAAAAGAACTTGAAAACAATTTTTAAACTATCACGAGCAATGAACACTTTGCAAACAAATTTAGATTATTTTTGAGAATGTACTTTGTATTGGATGGTTGTCAACAAGAAGATACTGGGGCCCTATGATTCTGGGTGAATTTTTAAAAATCACCTAATTTTTTTCCCTAGGAATTGTTCTTAACCTGAAACTTAGTAATGGGTAAGAGAAGAAAGTTTTAACTTCTCTAACAATTTTACCTACTTTATCAAGTAAACATTAAAAGGAACCCATGTTTTGGTATTATAGAAACAAGGACAATGAATATCCATGATGCACTTCACTTCTATTAAAGATTTTGTATACAGCAATTAAAACCAAATCCCACTGATACAGGTTTAACTGCATAACAATAAAACTCCAAATTAAGAAGAAAAGTAGGATGGGTATAAACTTACAGAAAGCACTAAAATCCTATAAATGTTTCAGCTCAAGTGTAAAGCACCATTTAGTCATATAAAAATATTATCCAAATTATTATTTTTTTATGTGGTGCTGGGGATTGAACCCAGGGCCTTATGCATAGGCAAGCCCTCTGCCACCAAGCTACTTCCTAGCCCTTTTATTTATTTATTTATTTTGATACAATGTCTCACCAAGTTGCCCATGCTGGCCTTGAACTTGTGATCCTCCTGCCTCAGCCTCCAGAGTAGCTGGGATTGCAGGCATGTGCCACCACACCTGGCCTAATAAGCATATCAAAAGTTGTTTAACAGACTCAACTGCTAACTTAAATGTCACAAGAAAAATACTCATATTTGCGTGCTATGAAGGTTTAATTCATTTCACTCATTTAAGGTAGTTTTAGGACTTTTCCCTTTAATGTAAATATCAATAATATGTGAGATAATCTTAAGAGAAAGTCATTTTTCCTCATAATTCTCAGGTGGCAAACTTTAAACAATAAACTGAATTATTAACATTCTTTTTTTTTTTTTTTTTTGTAGTATTATTTTCTTGAGCAGGTTTGCAATTTACTCATACTTTCTAAATGATTAGAATATCCCCTGTAAGGATCATCTCTTCACTTAGAACTGAAATTCTAATAATTCGTTTAAAATTCATCCTGTTATTTTGTAAAACAACATGTTCACAGACCAAAATATCTTTTACTCAGCATCTTTACCAATCCCTGAACACAAATTTATTTCTTTTAACTGTGCTATAAATCCAGTAGTAGTATTAAGGATCTAAATAGTCTAATGATAGTTAGCTCAAGTAAAATCTGAAACTGGCCTGGTTAGGATTTGACTTCTACCTGTTAAGATATTTTTAAAACACCTGAGTTTCTGAAATGTCAACAGACAATGCTAGAACTAACTGTTTGGTAACTGCCCAGGAAAATAGGCCGAAGATGTAGAGGGGAGCATTGTGGTTTTGGAAGATGTCTGCATCACTCCTAGACTGCCATCTTTCTGATGATCTGCAAATGAAACAACAAAGATTGTCATTTTAGTCTTTATGTATACATTTAATTAAAGTGTTGTATACATAATTCAGTCCAGAAATTTCTTTTCTCACCTGAATTACTAAACAGATTCTGGCTCAATCCACGTAAAGGAATGCTATCTTCTCTTTTCTTCAAGTATTTAGATTCCAATCCTAAATTTTCACCGCTGGGGGGAAAAATTATTTCTTCAGTCTGATTTGGGTTTTTTTTTTTAATAGTCTTTAAGGTTTGTCTAATATATCTACACATACAAGTTTAGCATCCCTAATCCAAAAATCCGAACAGCTTCAAAATTTGAAATTTTTTCAGCACTGACATGTTACCAATGAAAAATTCTAACCTCCTGTGATGGGTCACAGTCAAAACAGACTAAAAATACCATATAGAATCACATTCAGGCCATCATAAATTAAAAAAAAGAATTCTGTGTTTAGATTGGGTCTTGTCCCCAATATACCCTCATTATTATAGCAAATATTTCAAAACCCCCAAAATTCTAAAATTAAAATCTTCTGCTCCCACCATTTTGGATAAAGAATACTTAGCCTGTATTATATATAACTGGGCTGGGGTTATAGCTCAGTGGTAGAGACTTGCTAGCCTATGAAAAGCCCTGGATTTAATATCTAGCATCATACATACAAAAAAAGTATAACTGAGTTGTAATTTATAGCTATGGTTCAGAATACATTCTTTACTGTTTCTTAAGAAAATACAATTTATCTGTATATAATCAAAGTATCCCTGTTCCTAATGAGTAAATTATTTTTTAAAAATATTTATTTATTTGCTTTAGTTGTACACAATTCGTTTGTTTGTACGTGATGCTGAGGATCGAACCCGGGCCACGCACGTTCTAGGTGAGCGCGCTACCGCTGAGCCACAACCCCAGCCCCTCCTAATGAGTAAATTATAATAAACACTTTGGGCAAAATAAAAATAATCCTAGGAGTACCATAAAATTTATAAAAGTAGCACACAAATGACAGATAATAGAAATAAAGTATATATGTACATGCCTTGAGAATAATCATTTAATTACCTAATTTCTGTCTCATGCTATATAAAATAAGATTTCGGTTTTTCCTTTAATCAAAAGCACTTCATGGGCTGGGGTTGTGGCCCAGTGGTAGAGCACTTGCCTAGCACATATGAAGCACTGGGTTCGATCCTCAGCACCACATAAATAAAAAATTAAGGTATTGTGTCCACCTATAACTAAAAATAAATAAATAGAATAGGGGGCTGGGGTTGTGGCTCAGCAATAGAGCACTCGCCTAGCACATGTTGGGTACTGGGTTTGATCCTCAGCACCACATAAAAATAAAATAAAGGTATTGTGTCCACCTACAACTAAAAAATTAAAAATAATTTTTTAAAAAGTGCTTCAAAATGTTATAATGCTTCACTATACATCATAGAGTCTTATTTGGTCATAAAGAAAAATGAAATTATGTCATTTGCAGGAAAATGAATGGAACTAGAGATGATTAAGTTAAGCAAATAAGTCAAATTCAGAGGGTTAAGGGTCTTATGTTTTTTGTCATGCCAGAAGCTAGAGAGGAAAAAGGAGAAGAAAGATGGGGGGGATTTCATGAAAATCAAAGGGAGATATATATAGAGGGGAAAAAGGGAGGGAGGCAGGAAATGTGTGTGTGTGGGGGGGGGGTTGACCAAATTTTGTTATATTGTATATTGTGTGCATGTACAAATAAATACGTAACAACAAATCCCATCGGTATGTACAACTATAATGCACCAATAAAAACGTGGTGGGGGAGAAATATAGAAATAAAGGACTTAGAAGGGTTAGGAAAAATAATTTTATAGTACTTCAAAGTGGCCATTATCATATACCATAATAACACATGACATAATATAGTAATATATGGTACATAATAATTCTGATCAGATGAATACAAACATGAAAAACGGCATTTTTGTATTTTGCTCCTTTCTACCATGCATTCCTTCTAAAATTTCAATAGTGTTAACAATTTCCCCAGTAGTATACTTTTAGTAAGAATTTAAAGGATCTTACAATATAATAAATCCTTAAAATAAACTGATGGTCTTTTCCCAATGTGTAGAAAATAAGTAGGTAGATAGGGGTTTTTTTTTTTTTCATTTTTAACTTAATTTTTTTCTTTAATACTCATTGCCACTTTTTGTTGCTGACAACAAAAGAACAAACCACTTCTAAACAAAAAAGAGAAAGTCACTGAACAGTCTCAATTTTATTGTCAGATAATGTTTTGTCATGTTTTCTGCTAATAAAGTTGCTCTTAGTGTAAATGATGAATTAAATATATAAACATTATGGTATTCTAATATTAATATGAATTCCAGCTGCTCTGCCTTATGAGCAAGTATAAGATTAGATATAATAAGTACATACATTATCAGAACCGCACACAATTCTGATCTTCATTAACTATTTTAATATTCATCCTGGTGACAATTTCAGAAGACCCAGTGAATAAAGGCTGGAGAAGTAGGATAAGAACCCTTAGTGAACTATATTAGTAACTGAGTTTACAATATATTGGAATAGTGATAGCTCATGATGAATGTTAATAGGTTTTACAAACACTAAATGTGAAGTAAATAAGGAACCATATGATTTTGTTTTAAAAAACTACGAACTTGAAGACTATCTAGTGAAAAAGGAGTGCATGTAAGAGTTGATTAATTAAGCCACATGTCACTGATTCAATAATGTACTATTAAAACCTAAAAAATAAGGAAGGAATCTCTGAGCAGGCAAAACACAAACCACAAACTGGCGCTCAATTTTCTTAGGTAACCTAGTGGGCAATCTTACAAACCTTTTTACTTTTATTCACCGTATAATTCTAGTAGATAACCAGTTAGTTTCTTACATTATACTAAAAGCAGTAAATCAGGAAAATGGAGAGCACCCAGGACAAACATAGCCACACAGGAAAACAAAACCAACTGACTTCAGAGGAATTAAAGATTTCTATGTACATGCCCAAGAATATATACAAAAGCAATCTTCATTTGTGTAAAAAAATCTCATGTGTCCATTATAATTCTATCCCAGTTTGCAAATATACGAGAAAGCACTTTTCATAGTTCAAAGTGATTCAAGCATCTTAAAATACCTCAGATAAATAGAGGGCATCATTGAAAAAAATTCATTCAAAACTACACACAATAAATTTTATGTCAATAAATACTTACTTCTCCTTATCAGTTGAGCAAGGCATATTAACAGTTGCTCCTGACTGAGCATCTCCTAGGGATATATTTGGTTTTGTAAACTGCAAGTTAAACTGAACCTGTAAAGAGGGAAAACATCTCATTGAACTGATATAGTGAGAACCGAGACAAGTTCTATACAGAGATGAGTAGTTATATTTTTTCCTGATAAATCTAGACCATAAACATAGAGTTTTTAAAAAATATTTATTTATTTGCTTTAGTTGTACACAATGCAACACATTTATGTTTACGTGGTGCTGAGGATCAAACCCGGGCCGCACACGTGCTAGGCGAGCGCTCTACCACTGAGCCACAACCCCAGACCAACATATAGGTTTTTTGTTGTTGTTGTGGCTATCAGCATTCGGTAATGTAAAAAGATAATCAGTTTTCCCTACATTAATCCACACTTAACAGCATTACGAAAAGACAGGGTTTTTTTTTTTGTTTTTTTTTTTTTTTTTTTTTTTTTTTTAAACAGATTCTGACATTGCTTATAGAAAAATATGTAATAAGAAGGAAAGGATTAAAAAATGGAACCCAAGATTAATAGATCATACAGCTTCTAGCCACCAATCATAAACTAGAAAACTTAACAAAATAAATGAAAAGAATATTCTCAAATAGACAAAACAGTGCTGTGATCTCTGAGTGAAGAATGATCCCTAAAATTGACCCAGCTTTCTAAGTGTAGGTGCTTTCCTGGCACAGACAGAGGAGAATAACTGCTAAACTCAGGAGACCAATATCAAGAGTTTAGAAGGCTGGACAACTGGAGGTTGTTGCAAGACAGAGCTTTATTGAAAAGAGCTATACCTAGAATGAGCTCTGAGAATCCACCAGGGGTTCGCTTGAATCTGCTAAGCATAAGGCTCATGCACAGGGTAAAATTCCACAAGGCTGCCTGCTATGGTTTGGATCTTAAGTGTTCCCTAAAGGCTAATGCATTGAAAGCTTAGTCCTCAGTTAATGAAACTACTGGGAGATGGAATAACCTTGAGGAGGTGGGACCTAGTGGAAGGAAGGTCACTGGGAGCTTGCCCTTGACGGGGATATTGGAAACCTGGCCCCTTTCTCTTGGTTTCCTGGCCACCATGAGAATAGCTCTGCTCTACCATGTGTTCTTTTGCCATGATGTTCTGCCTCACCACAGGCCCTAAGTGACAGGGCCAAGCAGCCTTAGAAAGAAATTACTGAAACTATGAGCCAAAATAAACCCTTCTTCCTTTTGAGTTGACCTCTCCCAAGTATTTTGTCACAGTGATGGAAAGCTAAAGACAGACGTTTTAAGCTGAACAATTTCTAAGGTTCAAAAGCAGAGATACCAAGACATTAATAGAGTACGATGAAATATTATAGGGCTAAACTGTACTTGAGTACAAAGTACTTTAGATGCACCACAGTAAAGCAAAAGTAAAACAAAACAAAACAAAACCTTCATGAGATCAAGTTAACCCACAAATAATTTAAATGTCTTTAATTCTTTAAAGATAACACTAAGATAATCAATAATGTAACATTAACAATGTTCCACTCCTCTACCAAAACTGACTAGAAATGACAATAAGAAGGGACATGGTAAGTTATATCCACAAGAAAAAAATCAGTCTACAGAAACAAATCCAGAAATGATAGAAATTACAGGACAATCATATAAATGTAAATAGCCACATACAAGAATTTAATGGAAATTGAAAGTGTGATAAAAATGGAAAATATAAGAGTGAAGTGGAAATTCTGGAAATAAAACATTCAGTATCTTAAATAAATTTCTCAGGAATGGTAAGATTTTCATACTGAAAGAGGCACCCAGGACTCATTACCTATTCTTCCACAAATAACAATCAAAGCAACAACTGTTTTAGCTGCAAAATGAGATGAGTGATCAAGGAAAAACACTGGAATTCAAAAGAAGAAAAGTGGAAACCTTGTAAAAACTAAAGTCCTGGGAAAATATCATAGAGAAGTAAAATATACTGGCACCTTGAGGGAGTCTCCCCTCTGCAACATTAAAAGTAAAGAGCCCCAGCAAATTCTATATGTACAGATAGTGGCAATCCTAGCTAATAGAAAATTTCACAACATTTATAGGCTTGCAGCCTAAATAGATCACAGGCAACTACCTTTTCACATTATCTCTCAGGGAACCCCAGGATGCTATAGTCTGGAGCCATCTTGAGAAGGAACATACTGTCTGAATTTGGACTGCTCTAAAGGTCAGAAATCCTTGCATTCTCCCATCCCTGAGACCCAACAGATATTCCTCCACATCGGATAGCTGTCTCACAAACCAACCCTGTCTCACAAACCAACCCTTCCTCACAAACCAAACCTGGTTCAACAGAGTGACTGAGACAAACTTCTGTTTATTGTGGTACTATTCCCAATAGTTAAGATACAAATCAGTCTAGGTGCCCAGAAACAGATGAATGGATGAAAATATAGTGTGTGTGCGCACATGAGCGTAAACAGACACACACACAAAACACACACACACACATGCACACATACACTGTGGAACATTACTCAGCTATCAAGAAGAATGAAATCATGTTATTGCAGAAAATTGATAGAACTGGAGGCAATAATGCTAAAATTTTAAAAGCCAGACACAGAAAGACAAATATTACACATTCACTCTCATACATGGAAACTTAAAAAAAAAAAAAAAAAAAAAAAAAGGTTGACCTGAAAGTAGAGGATTAGTAGTTATTGGGAAGGGAGTGAGAGTTGATAGATAGAAAAGGGTGGATGGAAATCCTTGGCCATGCTAATGAAGAGAAAAAGAGAGAAAATGCAAATTAATAAAATACAAGATGAAGAAGGAAATATCACAACGGACATGTCTGAAATGCAGAAGATAATTAGAAACTATTTTGAAAATTTATACTATAATAAAATAGAAAATATCAAAGACATCGACAAATTTCTAGAGACATAAGACCTACCCAAACTGAATGAGGTCATACATGATTTAAACAGATCAATTTCAAGTAATGAAATAGAAAACGCCATCAAAAGCCTACCAACCAAGAAAAGCCCAGGACCAGATGGATTCTCAGCTGAGTTCTACAAGACTTTCAAAGAAGAATTAAAACCAATATTTCTCAAAGTATTCCATGAAATAGAATCCTTCCAAACTCATTCTATGAGGCTAAAACCTGTTACCAAAACCAGACAAAGACACAAAAAGGAAAGAAAACCTCAGACCAATATACCTGATGAACATAGATGCAAAAATTCTCAATAAAATTCTGGCAAATCGCATACAAAAACATTGAAAAGATAGTGCACCATGATCAAGTGGGATTCATCCCAGGGATGCAGGGTTGGTTCAACATATGGAAATCAATAAACGTAATTCATCATATTAATAGTCTTAAAAACAAGAATCATATCATCATCTCAATAGATGCAGAAAAAGCACTTGACAAAATACAGCATACCTTCATGTTCAAAACACTAGAAAAACTAGGGATAGTAGGAACATACCTCAACATTGTAAAAGCGAATATATGCTAAACCCAGTCATTCTAAAAGGAGAAATCATTCTAAATGGAGAAAAATTAAAAGCATTCCCTCTAAAAACTAGAACAAGACAAGGATGTCCTCTTTCACCACTTACATTCAACATTATCCTAGAAACTCTAGCCAGAGCAATTAGACAAAAGAAAGAAATTAAAGGGATACAATAGGTAAGAAGAACTCAAACTATCACTATTTGCTGACGGCATGATTCTATACTTAGAGGATCCAACAAATTCCACCAGGAAACTTCTAGAATAAATGAATTCGGAAAAACTAGCAGGCTATAAAATCAACACCCATAAATCAAACTCATTCCTATACATCAGTGAAAAATCCACTCAAAGAGAAATTAGAAAAACTACACCATTAACAATAGCCTCAAAAAAATAAATAAATAAAATAAAATATCTGGGAATCAATCTAACAAAAGAGGTGAAAGACCTTTACAATAGGGGCTGGGGTTGTGGCTCAGCGGTAGAGCACTCACCTAGCATGAGTGCGGCCCCGGTTCGATCCTCAGCACCACATAAAAATAAAGGCATTGTGTACAACTAAAAACAAATAAATAAATATTAAAAAAAAAAGACCTCTACAATGAAAACTATAGAACACTAAAGAAAGAAATTAAAGAAAACCTCAGAAGATGGAAAGCTCTCCCATGCTCCTGGATAGGCAGAATTAATATTGTTAACATGGCCATACTACCAAAAGCACTATATAGATTTAATGCAATTCCTATTAAAATCCCAATGACGTTCTTCATAGAAATAGAAAAAGCAATCATGAAATTTATTTGGAAAAATAAGAGACCCAGAATAGCTAAAGCAATCCTTAGCAAGAAAAGTGAAACAGGAGGCTTCATAACACCAGACCTTAAACTATACTACAGAGCTATAGTAACAAAAACGGCATGGTATTGGCACCAAAACAACTTGTAAACCAATGATTCAGAACAGCAGACACAGAGACAAACCCACATAAATAGGGTTATCTCATATTAGACAAGGGTGCCAAAAACATTCATGGGGAGAAAACATAGCCCATTCAACAAATGGTTCTGGCAAAATTGGAAATCCATATATAGCAAAATGAAATTAAACCTCTACCTCTCACCCTGCACAAAAATCAACTGAAAGTGGATCAAAGACTTAGGCACTAGAACAGAGACTCTGTGCCTAACAGAGAAAAAATGGGCCCAAATCTGCACCACATCATCCTAGGATCTGACTTCCTTAACAAGACTCCTAAAGCAGAAAAATTAAAATCAAGAATCAATAAATGGGATGGATTCAAATTTAAAAGCTTCTTTTCAGCAAACAAAACAATAACGTGAGGAGAGAGCCTACAAGTTGGGAGAAAATCTTTACCACATGCAACTCCGATAAAGCATTAATCTCTAGGATATAAAAAGAACTCAAACAACTTAACACCAAAAAAACAAATAACCCAAGCAATAAATGGGCTAAGGAACTGAACAGACACTTCACAGAAGAAGAAATACAAATGATCAACAAATATTTGAAAAAAGTGTTCAGCATCTCTAGCAATTAGAGAAATGCAAATCAAAACTACTCAAAGAGCTGGGGATGTGGCTCAGCGGTAGAGCGCGCTCGCCTAGCACACGTGCGCGGCCCGGGTTCGATCCTCAGCACCACATAAAAATAAACACAATGTGTAAAACTAATGCAAATAAATAAATATTAAAAAAAAAAAAACTACTCTAAGAATCATCTTACTCCTGTCTTATCAAGAATACACGGGGCTGGGGTTGTGGCTCAGCAGTAGAGTGCTCGCCTAGCATGTGCAAGGCACTGGGTTCGATCCTTAGCACCATATAAAAAGAAATAAATAAGGATGGGGTTGTAGCTCAGCGGTAGAGCGCTCGCCTAGCACGTGCGCGGCACGGGTTCGATCCTCAGCACCATGTAAAAATAAACGCATTATGTACAACTAAAGGAAATAGATAAATATTTTTAAAAAAAGAAATAAATAAAGGTATTGTGTCCAACTACAACTCAAAAAAGAATATATATGTAAGCTGCCTGGTACCGAAACCCGGGAGGAAATTTTCGGAGGCAGAGTAGAGCTTTTACTACTTTTACTTCTACTTTCTTAGAGCTTAGAGAGAGGGAAAGAAAGATTTTTAAAGAGAAAGATTAAAACGAGCTTTTCTTCTTGTCTTCTTAGCTTAGAGTTAGAGTCTTAGAGAGAAAGAAAGATAGAGCTTAGCTTAGAGAAAGATTAGAGCTTCTTTCTTCTCTCTTCTTTCTTCCTTCTTCTTTCTTCTGTCTTCTGTCTTCCTCAGGAGTCTCGGCCTAACTCTGACCAGTCATTACTTCTTCTATCTGGTTTCTCTTCTGTCTTCTATCTGGTTTCTCTTCTGTAACCGCTCTGCCTACGTTCTGGCCGCTCTGATTCTTCTGACGACGACCGAGTGACTGCCCGACTGGCTGAATTCTCTGTTCTCCTAACTCGGACCGCTTTCACCCGGTTATATACCTTCAGGTTTGCGGGTGCCTACAGGTGCGTCACATACATATCAGGTGGAACTTATGGCTTCCAGCTAGCTACAACAGCCCTTCCTAATTAGGGCTCCTTCATATTCCTTCCCTTTAGTTTAAAAAGGTGCTTTAATTCTATTTTCTCTATTTTCTTTTATTTTCTTGTCCCTACCTAGCTTTTCACCTTTTATTTTTGAAAGGGTGGATATTTGAGCCCTTTTTGAGAAGGTGCTGCGGCTTTAAGGAAGTCTACTGCTGAGGAGCAGCTAACGCACTTAGTTAAGCACAATTGTATAAGCGGCTTTGACTTTTTTTTTTTTTTTCCTTCTATATTTTTCTTTATGGCTTTCTTGCCAAAGCTCAATGGCTTTTTTTCTGCATGGTTTTTACCATGCTATTTAATTCTCTATTTTCTTTTAAGCTCATGGCTTTTTTCTTTATACTAAAGCTCAAGGCTTTTTCTCTATTTTTTTTTTATGGCTTTTCGCCGGCTACTCTGCTTCAGCTTTTGGCCGGCTCGCTTCGGCTTTTCGCTGGCTACTCTGCTTCAGCTTAATTCTTAACTGGCCTCAACTGAGTCAGAGGCTATGCTCTCTTGTTTACTACTCTTTTTGCTGGTCTCAACTGAGTCTGAGGCTATGCTTTTTCGTTGCTCTCCTTATTTCTTAGCTTTTCTTCTCTGCCTGCCGAGCCCCGGACGGACCACCATTTGTAAGCTGCCTGGTACCGTAAACCGGGATAAAAACTCTCGGAGGCAGAGTTAAGCTTTTACTACTTTTACTTCTACTTTCTTAGAGCTTAGAGGGGGAAAGAAAGATTTTTAGAGAGAAAGATTAAAGCGAGCTTTTCTTCTTGTCTTCTTAGCTTAGAGTTAGAGTAAAGAAAGATAGAGCTTAGCTTAGAGAAAGATTAGAGCTTCTTTCTTCTCTCTTCTTTCTTCCTTCTTCTTTCTTCTGTCTTCTGTCTTCCTCAGGAGTCTCGGCCTTACTCTGACCAGTCCTCTGGAGCCTCGGCCTAACTCTGGCCAGTCATTACTTCTTCTATCTGGTTTCTCTTTCTGACCGCTGATTCTTCTGACCGACCGAGCGACTGCCCGACTGGCTGAATTCTCTGTTCTCCTAACTCGGACCGCTTTCACCCGGTTATATACCTTCAGGTTTGCGGGTGCCTACAGGTGCGTCACATACATATCAGGTGGAACTTATGGCTTCCAGCTAGCTACAACAGCCCTTCCTAATTAGGGCTCCTTCATATATAGGCAACAATAAATGTTGGTGAGGATGTGGGGGGGAAAGGTACACTCATGCATTGCTAGTGGGACTGCAAACTGGCACAACCACTATGGAAAGCAGTATGGAGATTCCTCAAAAAACTGGGAATGGAACAACCATTTGACCCAGCTATCCCACTCCTTGGTTTAAACCCAAAGGACTTAAAGTCAGCATACTATAGTGACGCAGCCACATCAATGTTTATAGCAGCTCAATTCACAATATCTAGACTGTGGAATCAACCTAGGTGTCCCTCAATAGATGAATGGATAAAAAAAATGGGATATATATATTCAATGGAATATCACTCAGCTTTAAAGAAGAGTGAAATTATGGCATTTGCCAGTAAATGGTTGGAGTTAAAGAATATCATGCTAAGCAAATAAGCCAATCCCATAAAACCAAAGGCCGAATGTTTTCTCTAATATGCAGATGCTGATTCATAATAAGGGGGCAGGGGCAGTAGGGAAGATAGGTTAGGTAGAGGGAAGTAATGGGAGGGGAGGAAGGGAATGTGGGGATGGGAAAGACACTGGAATGAAACAGACATTATTACTGTATGTATATATGTGACTACATGACCAATATGATTCTGCAACATGTATACTTAGAAAAATGAGAAATTATATCCTATTATGATATATATCCTATTATGATATATCACAGTGCATAAATGCATTCTACTGTCATGTATAACTAATTAAAACAAAAAAAATATTTAAAAATCTCAATAAATTAGGAATAGAGGCAATTTCCTCAACTTGATAAGAATATCTATGAAAGATCTAATACACTAAAGGTGAGAAATCAGAAGCTTTTCCATTAGTGTTAGGAATAAGGCAAGGATGCCATCATGAATCACTTCTTTCCCCATTGTACTGGAAGTCCTAATTAATGCCATAAGACAAGATAAGGAATTAAAATTTATGAAAATTAAGAAGGAAGAAATAAAATGATTATATACAAATATGAAAGAATCAAAAACAAAAACAAAAGAACTTCCTGGAACAGATGTCAAGAAACAAGAATAATATACTAAAGTCAATCACTTTCCTATATACTAGCAATGAAGAAGTAGAATTTGAAATTTAAAATATAGTGCCATTCCCCCTGTAGCAGGGATCACCCAAAAGGGCCACTGAGGACTTGGCCACTTTTATTGAGAGGGTAGAAAGAAGCCTCCAAAGGAAATTCCAGCTCCCCGGGCCCCTGTGGGATCAATTTGTCAAAATGCTAGTCTGGGAGGGAATGACCACAGATCATAAGCTGGCCTGTGCTGGAATGAAAGACCGTTCTATGGGGAGGTGGACTGTAAAAACCAAGGATGTTGGTACCCAGGCACATCAGTCTCAGTCCTTGGTTGCAGCCTTGCAGGCTCAGACTGCCTCACTTACTGAGGCCCTCACTACTGCTCTCTCTTCCTCCACAAATAAAGGAAAAGGGGTCTGCTATGGCTGCGGGCATCAGGGCCACTTTAATAGAGACTGCCCCACTGGCTGGATGCGGTCAGAGGCCCCACATGGGTGCCCTACAGGCCAAACCAAAGGGCAGACCGTCCCTAAGACACCTTGCCCACGATGCAGGAAGGGGTTTCATTGGCAGAGAGACTGTAAGTCTAAATTTGACCACCCAAGAGCACACTCTCTTGAGGTGTGATCTTTTCCCTTTTTCCATAGGAATGAAAAGACCGTGGTGGACCTTCTGTCTCGTGATTGAACTCATCATCTCCCTCCTAATATTCATCGGGAGCACTATTGTCCTGGACGCCCTCCGCAAGTATTCCAACTCCCCACAGCGAGAGAAGGGGGACTATGCCCGTTTCTGGGAGAGAAGTGTTGTTTCTATGCCAACCGTTCAGGCATTGTCCAAGACAAAATCAAAAGGCTACAAGAAGACCTGGAGCGCTGCAAAAGCGAGCTTCACTCTAGCTTCCTTTGGACTGGACTAAATGGGTGGCTCCCCTACCTTCTCCCCTTTGTGGGACCCCTGGTTACTATTATCCTTGTGTTCACCTTTGGGCTCTGTGTAATCAACAAGCTCGTTCAATTCCTTAAGAACAGGGCCAAATTGGTACAGCTTATGGTGGTCCGCCAACAATATGCTGCCCTCAGCAATGCTGATTGGGAGCCTAATGAACTTGGCCATGGTCCTTGTCAGGATGTGGAGGTCTAAATCATCCACGGGAAGCCTTCCCAAAGGCGACTGTTTTGTCCCATGTCTTCCCCTCGGCCGCAGCTTGCTGGCCTTGGGTAAGTCCGCCTGAAATGCTAGAGTGGTAGTCAATGACGGGTAAGATCCCCAGAGGGGGACAACCTAAGACAGGTACACCCTCAAGTAAGGTAGGCTCCCATCAATAAAACAAAAAGGAGGAAATGTTGGGAACATTAAGAACACGTCAGCCAAAAGAATAGAAATTTAAGTCAAGGAAATGAAAACCTAACTCTCTGGCTGTCTCCCACTTCCTGATACATGGACCTGGCCTAGCCCAGGGGTGTTGCCCTGACATATGATGAAAAATCAAACCACCACTAGGATAGGCTAGTGGTTATTCCTCCAATGTGATCTGCTCGTGCTCCCTATGCTCCCCTATAACCTTTCTGCTGATTGGCCCATGTCTTCTGTAAAGGCCATCCAACTTCCTCAATAAACTGAGCTCGTGCCTTGAAAAAAAAAAAAAAAAAAACAGTGCCATTTATAGTAAGATTATTTTCAAAAATGAAATACTTAGGTACAAATCTGGCAATATGCACAAAGTCTATATGAGAAAAACTATAAACTCTGGTGAAAGAATTCAAAGAACTAAATACATGGAGAGATTTCAATATCATGTGTAAGAGGACTCAACATTGTCAAGATTGTATTTCTTCCTAATTTGACCTATGTGTTCAACAATCCCAATGAAAACTCCAGAAAGTTGCTTTGTGGTCATTGAAAAACTGTACCTTAAGTGTATATGGAAAGACGAAAGACCCAGAATAACCAACAAAATATTGAAGAAAAAGAAGAAAGCTGGAGGACTAATACCACCCACCTTTCAAGGTATACTACAGTAATCAAGACAGTGTGGTATTGATAGAAGAACAGATAAAAATTGATAAGTGCGGGGCTGGGGTTGTAGCTCAGGGTAGAGCGCTTGCCTCATATGTGTGAGGCACTGAGTTCGATTCCCAGCACCACATACAAATAAGCAAATAAAATAAAGATATTTTTTAAAAATTGATAGGTACATGGAAATAGACATACATATGTTTAGTCAACTGATCTATGGCAATGCAATTTGGAAAAGATTGTTTCTTTTTTCAACATGTGGTACTGGAATAACTGGATAGTCACATGCAAAAATTAAATAACACAGGACTTGCGCTCTTCACAAAAATTAAGTCTAAATGGATTAGAATCCCTAGATAATAAACAGTACAAGCTCTAGAAAACGTTTGACTTTTTAGATGCAAGAAAAACTACAATCCATGAAAGAAAGAATTGGTGAACCAGACTTCATGAAAATTTAAAGTATTTGCAGTACAAAAGTAATTGTCAAGAGAATGAAAAGACAAGCTGCAGGCTAAGAGAAAATATTTGCAAAATATATAGCTGATAAAGATGTGTTATGGAAAACTCAAAATGAGAAAATGAACAACTCAAATAAAAGCCCAAATAGACACTTAACCAAAGGACATATGCTTAGTTAGAAACTAAGCATCTGAAAAGATGCACAACTTCAATGTCACCGGGGAAATGCAAATTAAAACATCAATGAGATAACACTACACACTTATTAGAATGGTCAAGGTTCATAACAGTGGCAACACCAAATGCTGATGCAGATGTGAAGCACCAAAAACTCATTGAATTCATTGCTGAAGGGAATGCAAAACATTAAAACTATTCTAGAAGACAGTTTAGCAACATAGCAACATCTTAGTAAACTGAACGTACTCTTACTATTTGATCCCGTAATTGCATTCTTTGGTATTTATCAAAAGAGCTGAAAACTTGTTCTACACAAAAGACAACATATAGATGCTTGTAATAGTTTTATTCAAAATTTCCAAAACTTGGAAGTAATTGCCCTTTATTAGAAGAATGGTGTGATGATTAATTTTCAGTGTCAACTAGATTAAGGATTAACTACAGGTAAATGGGTGAGGTTTATTTCTGAGTATGTCTGCAGGGGTATTTCTACCAGAGACTGGACTGTATGGGTAAAATCTGCGATCAATGTGACAGCATTATTCACTCAGCTGAGGACCTGAATAAAACAAAGATTATTTTCTCTCTCTCCTGAGATGGAAGACATTCTTCTCCTATCCTTGACAAAAAACTACAGGCTCTCTAGGCTTTGGACTCTAGAACTTACTCAAGCATCTTCTCAGTTTATCAGCTCAGTACTGAGAGTTACACCCTTGTTCTGAGATTTCAGACTTGATCTGAGCAATACTAGCAGCTTGCCAGTATCTCCAGCTTAGACAGCTTGCTGTTGGACTTCTCAGCACCCATAATTATGTGAACAAATAATTATTTCCCTAATCAGTACTTTTGACATATTTGTATCTGTTTCTGTATCTCCATCTGTATATCCTATTGATTTTGGCTCTTTGGAGAACCCTAATATGAATGTATAAACCAACTACAGTTTATCAAAAAAAAAAAAAAAAAAAAAGAAAGAAAAGAAAAGAAAAAGGGTGGACGGACGGACATAATCAATGAACAGTGTATGCACGAATGGATAAATTCCAGTGAATTTCATTAATCTTTACAATTAACATGTGTAAATAAAAATTTTTTTAAAAATATTTTATTTATTTGCTTTAGTTGTATACAATGCGTTTATTTGTATGTGGTGCTGAGGATCGAACCCGGGGTGAGCGCATGCCAGGCGAGCACTCTACCGCTGAGCCACAACCCCAGCCCTGTAAATAAAAATTTTAAAAAATAAAAAATTAAAATGATTAATTTCTCACTGGACAGATTAATAGCACTTGCAAAAGAAAAGATTAAGAACTTAAGGACACAATTATTAGAAGCTGTAAAATTTAAGCAAATTATAATGAAATTAAGGGGTAATCTCAGTGGGATATCATGTGATCAGCAATGTATAACCATAGTACCAAAACAAGAGAAAGCAGGAAAAAAACAAAAAGGTGAAGAAATAATGACCAGAATTCCCTAGACTGATAAAAACTATATACCTACCAATTGAAGAATTTCAAAACATCCTATGTAAATAATAATATACATGTACCACACCCAGGCACATCAAAATTGTTGAAAATCAATGAAAAAAAAAAAAAAAATCTTAGCCGGGTGCAGTGGAACACGCCCGTAATCCCAGCACTTGGGAGGCTGAGGCAGGAAGATTGTGAGTTCAAAGCCAGCCTCAGCAATGGCAAGGCACTAGCAACTCAGTGAGACCCTGTCTCTAATAAAATACAAAAAAAGGGCTGGGGATGTGGCCCAGGGGTTGAGTGCCCCGAGTTCTATCCCCGGTACCAAAAAAAAAAAAAAAAAAAAAAAATCTTAGAAGCATCTAGAGACAAAAAGATACTCTGTTTAGAAAAATGAGATAAAGATGACTCCTGACATCTTGCCAGGAGTTTTCCATCCAAGAAATAATGAAATGACATACTCAAAATGCAGAAAACAAAAAAGAAAGTTTTTTCCAACCTAGTACTAAATATACAGAAAAAATGAAGCAAAAATAAAGATATTCTGAGACAAAAACCGTAAGAATTAATTGCCCACAGACCTACACTTTAAGAAATATTAAAGATCAGAGCCTGCACTACAGAGCATCCTCAGCAAAATATTCCAAGAGAAGGAAATGAAAAACAAAATGAAAATCAGCAATGGGAGGAACTACACTAAAGGAAAGGCCAATCAAAGGCGAAGCCAAGCCAAGTTAAAAAACCAAAAATAAACCAAAAATGTCTGGAAATACAAATCATATTTCAATAATAACACTGAATGTGAATGGCCTAAACTCATCAATTAAAAGACATAGGCTGGAGTTTAAATTAAAAAAATAAAAAAGGACCCAACAATATGTTGCCTTCAAGAGAATCATCTCATAGGAAGACATCCATAGACTGAAGGTGAACGGGTGGGAAAAAAATATATCACTCACATGTTCTGCATAAACAAGCAGGGGTTTTCATCCTCATATCAAATAAAGCAGACTTCAAACCAAAGATAGTGAAAAGGGATAAAGAAGGACATTTCATACCGCTTAAGGAAACCATACATCACCAAGACATAATAATCATAACTATCTATGCCCCAAACAATAGGGCATCTATGTATGTCAAACAAACTCTTCTCAAATACAAGAATGAAATAGATAACAACACAATAAATAATACTGGGTGACTTCAATACACCTCTCTCACCACTGGATAGATCTTCCAAACAAAAACTAAACAAACTATAGAACTCAATAATATAATCAATAATTTGAACTTAATAGACATATACAGATTATTCCATCCATCAACAAATGAATACACTTTCTTGGCAGCACATGGATCCTTCTCCAAAATAGACCATATGTTATGCTATAAAGCAAGTCTTAGCAAATACAAAAAAACAGAGAGATACTACCCTGCATTCTATCAGACCATAATGAAATGAAATTAGAAATCAATGATAAAAGTAAAAAGAAGTTACTCCAACACCTGGACTAAAAAAATATGCTATTGAATGAACAATGGACTGCAAAAGACATCAAAAGGGAGATTAAAAAATTCTTAGAGGTAAACCATAACTCCGATACGACTTATTATAGTCTCTGGGACACTATGAAGGCAGTGCTAAAAGGAAATTTCATTGCATTAAGCTCATTCATTAAAAAAAGAAAAAGTCAACAAATAAATGACCTGACATTACTTCTCAAAGCTCTAGAAAAAGAAGAACAAACCAACCCCACAAGTATTAGAAGATAGGAAATAATTAAAATCAGGGTGGAAATCAATGAAATTAAAACAAAAGGTACAATTCAAAAAATTGACAAAACAAAAAGCTGATTCTTTGAAAAAATAAATAAAACTGACAAACCCTTAGCCACCTTGACAAAAAGGAGGGAGAAAACTCAAATTACTAAAATTTATGATGAAAAATGAAATACCACGATGTTGGGACTATGTCTGCCAAGGGATAAAGATTTGACTGCTTACCACACCTTAAAGGACCAGGGCTAAACCAAGGGGTGTGGCTATGACGTAGCGTGAGAGGCTGAACCGCCTTGCTTGCTGATTGGTTAGTTCTAGGCCTATTTAAGTCAATGCTTGTTCAATAAAGTGAGTTCTTCGGATATCCCGTGCTATATACAAGACTCCCTAGATGTGGTGTGTTTTCTGTTCAAACAAGCAGAGGTAAGGCATCTAGCGATTTCTGTCCCTAAGCTCATTCTCGCCGAGTAAGCTATATTTTCTTGCTGGCAAGAAAAACTTCCTTTTAGGGCCCTAAAGGAAGATAGCTTAGAACTTGGCCCCTTTCGTAACTCAGCTACCCCGGCACCACGACAGACACTGTTGAAATACAGAAGACAATTAGAAACTATTTTGAAAATCTATACTCCAGTAAAATAGAAAACCTCAAAGACACCAGGAAATTTTAGAGGCATATGATCAACCCAAACTGAGTCAAGAGGACACATACAACTTAAACAGATCGATTTCCTGCAAGTAAATAGAAGACACCATCAAAAGTCTACCAACCAAGAAAAGCCAGGGACCAGACAGATTCACAGCTGAGTTCTACAAAACCTACAAAGAAGAATTAATACCAATACTCCTCAAATTATTCCATGAAATAGAAAAGAACCCTTCCAAACTCATCCTACGAAGCTACTATCATCCTGATACCAAAACAAGGCAGAGACACATGAAGGAAAGAAAATTTGAGACCAATATCCCTGATGAACATTGATGGAAAAATTCTCAATAAAATTCTGGCAAATCGCATAAAAAATATTAAAAAAAATAGTGCACCATGGGGTTCATACCAGGGATGCAATGTTGGTTCAACATATGGAAATCAATAAATATAATTCTTCAAATCAATAAACTTAAAGATAAGAATCACAGCACTCTCTCACATTCAAAACACTAGAAAAATTAGGAATAGTTGGAACATACCTCAACATTGTAAAAGCTATATATGCTAAACCTAAGGCCAGCACCATTCTAAATGGAGAAAAATTGAAAGCATTCCCTCTAAACATTGGAACAAGATAGGGATGCCCTCTCTCTTTCACCACTTCTATTCAACACAATCCTTGAAACTCTAGCCAGAGCAGTTAGACAAAAGAAAGAAATTGAAAGGATACAAATAGGAAAAGAAGACCTCAAACTATCATTATTTGCTGACGACATGATTCTATACTTAGAGGATCCAAAAACTTCCATCAGAAAACTTCTAAAATTAATGAATTCAGCAAAGTAGCAGGATATAAAATCAACATCCAGAATTAAATGCATTTCTATAAATCAGTGATAAATTCTCTGAAAAAGAAATTAGGAAAACTACCCCATTCACAATAGCCTTAAAAAAAAAAAAAAAAAACAACTTGGAAATCAATTTAACAAAAGAGGTGAAAGACCTCTACAATGAAAACTACAGAACACTAAAGAAAGAAACTGAAGAAGACTTTAGAAGATGGAAAGATCTCCCATGCTCTTGGATAGGCAAAATTAATATTGTCGAAATGGCCATACTATCGAAAGTGCTATCCAAAGTGCTATACAGATTCAATGCAATTCCAATTAAAATCCCATCATCATTCCTTATAGAAACAGAAAGAACAATCATGAAATTCATTTGGAAAAAACAAGAGACCCAGAACAGCCAAAGCAATCCTTAGCAATAAGAAGCGAAGCAGGACGCATCACAATACCAGACCTTAAACTATACAACAAAGCTATAGTAACAAAATCAGCATGGTATTGGCACCAAAATAGACATGTAGACCAATGGTACAAAATAGATGACACAGAGACAAACCCACATATATACAGTTATCTCATACTAGACAAAGGTGCCAAAAACATACACTGGAGAAAGGATAGCCTCTTCAACAAAAGGTGCTGGGAGAACTGGAAAGCCATATGAAGCAAAATGAAACTAAACGCCTATCTCTCACCATGTACAAAACTAAACTCAAAATGAATCAAGGACCTAGGAATTAGACCAAAGACCCTGCACCTAACAGAGGAAATAGTAGGCCCAAATCTTCATCACTTGGGATTAGGCCCCAAATTCCTTAACAGGACTCCTAAAGCGCAAGAAATAAAATAAAAAATTAATAAATGGGATAGTTTCAAACTAAGAAGCTGCTTCTCAGCAAAAGAAACAATCAATGAGGTGAAAAGAGAGCCTACATTTTGGGAGCAAATTTTTGCCATAGACATGTCACATAGAGCACTAATCTCCAGGATATATAAAGAACTCAAAAAACTCAACAACAAAAAACAAACAACCCAATCAATAAATGGGCTAAGGATAGGGGCTGGGATTGTGGCTCAGTGGTAGAGTGCTCGCTTAGTAGCTTAGTACGTGCGCGGCTCGGGTTCGATCCTCAGCACCACATACAAATAAAAACTTTGTGTACAACTAAATAAATATTTAAAAATAAATAAAATAAAATAAATGGACTAAGGAGCTGAAAAGACACTTATCAGAAGAAGATATACAGTCAATCAACATATATGAAAAAATGTTCAACATGCCTAACAATTGGAGAAATGCAGGTCAAAACAAGATTTCATCTCACTCCAGTCAAAATGGCAGCTATCAAGAATACAAACAACAGTAAGTGTTGGTGAGGATGTGAGGAAAAAGGCACACTCATAAATTGCTGGTGGGACTGCAAACTGGTGTAGCCAATCTGAAAAGCAGTATGGAGATTCCTTGGAAAACTTGGAATGAAACCACCATTTGACCCAGCTATCCCACTCCTTGGTTTTATACCCAAAGGACTTAAAAACAGCATACTACAGGGACACAGCCACATCAATGTTTATAGCAGCACAATTTGCAGTAATTGCTAAATTGTGGAACCAACCCAGATGCCCTTCAGTAGATGAATGGATAGGGAAACTTTGGTATATATATATACACAATGGAATATCACTCAGAATTAAAAGAGAATAAAAATCATGGCATTTGCAGGTAAATGGATGGAATTGGAACATAATGCTAAGTGAATATAATGCCAATCCCAGAAAACCAAAGGCCAAATGTTTTCTTTGATATGAGGATGCTGACTCATAATGGCGATAGTGGGGGAACATGGGAGGAATGGAGGAACTTTAGATAGGGCAAAGGGTAGGGAGGTGAAGTAAGGGGGCATAGGGGTAGGGAAGATAGTGGAATGAGTTAGACATCATTACCCCAAATACATGTGTGAAGCCATGAATGGTGTGAAAATACTTTGTGTACAACCAGAGACTTGAATTGTGCTCTATATGTATAATATGAAATGAACTGCTTTCTGCCATCATATATAACAAATCAGAATAAATAAATAATTTAAACAAATACAGACAACAATAAATGTTGGCGAGGATGTGGGGGGAAAGGCACACTCATACATTGCTGGTGGGACTGCAAATTAGTGTAACAAATCTGGAAAGCACTATGGAGATTCCTTAGAAAACTTGGAATGGAACCACCATTTGACCCAACTATCCCACTCCTCAGTCTAAACCCAAAGGACTTAAAATCAGCATACTATAGTAACACAGCCACATCAATGTTAATAGCAGCTCAATTCAGAATAGCTAAACTATAGAAGTAACCTAGATGCCCTTCAATAGATGAATGGATAAAGAAACTGTGTGGTATATATATACAATTGAATATTACTCAGCTTTAAAAAGAGAATAAAATTATGGCATTGGCAGGTAAATGGATGGAGTTGGAGAATATCATGCTAATCAAAGTAAGCCAATCCCAAAAAATCCAAAGGCCAAATGTTTTCTCTTATAAGTGCATGGTAATCCATAATGGGGGAGACATGGAAAAAATGGAGGAGCTTTGATGAGGCAAAGGGGAGGAAGGGGCAGAGAGGGGGCAAGAGGGCAGGAAAGATGGTGGAATGAGATGGACATCATCACCCTAGGTACATGAATGACTGCACATATGGTGGGACACTATGTTGAATACAACCAGAGAAATGAAACGTTGTGCTGCTATTGTGTACAATGAATCAAAATGCATTCTGCTGTCATACATACCTAATTAAAATAAATTAATTAAATAAAAAAGGAATGTTAAAGATCTATAACATAAGAGATCTTTGAGTACTGAAAAGAAAGGAAAATAAAAGCAAATGAAAATGTAGAGCTACATAAAAACTCTATACAAAGACTGTATACGTGGAGGAGACAACGTTTAGTGGTAGAATACTTGCCTAGCATGAACTAGGCCCTGGGTTCAATCTCCAGTACAAGCAGGGAAAAAGGTCATACGGGTACTATATGTATAGATAAACCAAGAAGACATTTCCTCATTGGTTTAATTTCTTTAAAAGAAATTGAGCAGGAGCCGGGCGCGGTGGCGCACGCCTGTAATCCCAGCACTTTGGGAGGCTGAGGCAGGAGGATCGCGAGTTCAAAGCCAGCCTCAGCAATGGTGAGGCACTTAGCAACTCAGTGAGACCCTGTCTCTAATAAAATACAAAAAAGGGCTGGGGATGTGACCCAGTGGACGAGTGCCCCTGAGTTCAATCCCTGGTACCAAAAAAAAAAAAAAAAGAAAGAAAGAAATTGAGCAGGGTGCTGTGGTGCATGCCTGTAATTCAAGTTACTCGGGAGGTTGAAGGAGCATTTCAAGTTTGAGGCCAGCCTTGGTAATTCAATAAGACCCTGTCTCAAAATAAAATATAAAAAGTGGGGGATGTCACTCAGTGGTAATCAACTCTAGATTTAAAAAAAAAGAGAGATTCACAACAAATAGAGAATTAAAATTTTAGGACAACAGTATAAAGAGAAGGGCGGGAAAGGGAAAATGAATTACTATAAGGTTCTTGTTTTATATGGGAAGTAGTATGTTCTTTAAAGGTAGATTATGGTAAGATGAAAATGTATGTTGTAAACTAAGCAAACACAAAGAAAATAAAAAAAGGTCAATAGTAGATATAAAATGGAAAAATAAATGCAAATTGGAAAGAGGGCAGCAAAAGTAGGAAAGGGAGAAAATAAATATATGGGATTTATAGAAAACAAATATCAAGATGACAAGATATCACTATATAAAGTAAAATTTAGATTGTTAAGAATCAGAATGGATAAAAATGTAGGAGTCAATTACAAATTACCTAAAAGAAATCCAACTTAAATATAAAGACCCAGACTGGCAAAAGTAAAAGTACACAAAATGTTACTTCATCTAGATAATAACCATAAGAAAGAGTACACTATTACTATCAAGATGGATTCTTCTTTCCACTCTCTGAGATATGAAAAAGGGACCTTCTAAGGTCAAGGAGAGTGAGGAAAATCTCATTATTTTCTGTTTTCTCTTGCCCCAATAGGAAGCAAAAATAACGTAGGTAATGAAAACAGTAGCAGAGGCTGGGCAGACACCTGAAACTCTGAAAGAGGGGAAATCTGATCAAAGGTGCTGAGGTAGCTGGCGCACACCTGTAATCCCAGCAACTTGGGAGGCTGAGGCAGGAGGATCACAAGTTCAAAGCCAACCTCAGAACTTAGTGAGACCCTGTCTCAAAATGAAAACATAAAGGGGCTGGAATTGTAGCTCAGTGATAGAATGTTTGCCTGGCATGCATGAGACACTGGGTTCGATTCTTAGCACCACATAAAAATAAATAACAATAAAGGCCCGTTGACAACTAAAAAATATAAATAAAAAATTAAAACATAAAAAGGGATGGGGATGTTGCTCAGTGGTTAAGTGCCCCTGGGTTAAATGTTCAATCCCCGTACCAAAAAATAGATACTGTGGTTTCATGAGCATAAGGTAAATCCTCATTACATTTTTTCTACTTTGACTTTCAACTGCCTGGAATGAGACACAGACACAATTGCCAAACTGTGTCAGCCATAGCAACTTATAGAGATCCTGTCTCAAAAAATAAAAAAGAAGGGGATGTAGCTCAGTGGTAAAGCACTCCTACGTTCAATCCCCAGGAAAGACAAGAAAAAGAAAAGCAAGAAGAAAAATGAAAAGGGAAGCCACAGACCAAGAGAAAATACTTATAAATAATACACCTGATAAAGGACATGTGTCCAGAATATATAAAGAAGGAGTAACTAAATAAAAATAAAAACAGGCTCGTTTAAAAACAGACAAGAGATTCTAAACGAAATATCAAATGAACACATGAAAGGATATTCAATTTCATTAACTTTTAGGCAAATGAAAATTAAAGTCACAATGAGATATTTCTGTGCACCTACTTTAGAATGACTAAAATTAAACAACTGAGCATACCAAATATGGGAAGGATACAAAATAACCTGAACTCGCAGACTGCTGGTAGTAAGAGTAAAATTAAAATCACTTTGGAAAAGTTTGGTAGCTTCTTAAAAATCAAACATAGCCGGGTATGGTGGCACATGCCTGTTATCCCAGCACTTGGGAGGCTAAGACAGGAGGATCCTATGGTCAAAGCCAGCCTCAGCAATGGCAAGGCACTTAGCAACTCAGTGAGACTCTGTCTCTAATAAAATACAAAAAAGGGCTGGGGATGTGGCCCAGTGGTCTAGTGCCCCTGAGTTCAATCCCCAGTAACCCCCCCCAAAAAAAACCTATGAAATAGGAATTAAGCCTCAGTTTTTATGCTTAAACTACCATTATGTAAATAGTATTTAGATGCATTTAATTGGCTCTTCTTGCATTGCTTTTTTTTTTTTTTTTTTTTTTTGGTACTGGGGATTGAACTCAGGGGCCCTCGACCACTGGGCCACATGCCACATCCCCAGCCCTTTTTTTTTTTTTTTTTTTTAATTTATTAGAGACAGGGTCTCACTAAGTTGCTAAGTGCCTCACCATTGCTGAGGCTGGCTTTGAACTCGCGATCCTCCTGCCTCAGCCTCCCAAGTGCTGGGATTACAGGCGTGCGCCACCATGCCCAGCTGCATTGCTTTCTAAGGAGAATTAGATATGTGTATTGAAAGGAATACTACCATTTCTATAATAAATATCAATGTATTGTAGTGTGGTTGCATTTTGGAATTATTTTTTCTTGAGAATTATGAAATTATTAAGTTCACAGTTTATTTATTTTTTAATTTTTTTTTTTTTTTTTTTTTTTTTTTTTTTTTTTGTGGTACCGGGGATTGAACTCAGGGGCACTTGACCACTGGGTCACATCCCCAGCCCTTTTTTGTATATATTTAGAGACAGGGTCTTACTGGGTTGCAAAGTGCCTCGCCATTGCTGAGGCTGGCTTTGAACTCGCAATCCTCCTGCCTCAGCCTCCCAAGTGCTGGGATTACAGGCGTGCGCCACCGCGCCCGGCCATTTTTTTTTTAATTTTAAATAACTTTCCAGGAATAAATTTCCAAATGAGAACTACTATAGACAGTTGACTAGTTGGATTTTCTTTTTTATACATACCAGGGATTGAACCCAGGGGTGTTTAACCACTGAGCCACCTCCACAACCCTTTCTTTTTTAATATTTTTATTTAGAGACAGGGTCTCACTGAGTTGCTTAGGACCTCACTAAGTTGCCCAGGCTGTCTTTGAACTCACGATCCTCCTGCCTCAGCCTCTTGAGCTGCTGTGTTTCAGTCTATGTAGTCATGTATTTATTCTCCAGCACTGTCTTTGTACATATATATTTGTGACCTTGCGCAAACAGATTTGTAGGATCAATTCTTAGAAGTAACTGGGTTGAAAGCATTTTTGCCTCTGTGGTAACTGAAATAAAATCTTATTGTGATATTAACATTTCCCTGATTATTAAAGTGAGGAAGTTGTTTTTACATATTTATGGGTTGTTTCCTACTCTATGAAATTCTGGTTCATTTCTTTTGCTCATTTTTCACTTGGGATGTTTAACATTTGTAAAATGACTTTATAAATATTCTTTACATATTCTGGAAACTAGTCTGCTCTTGCTTTTATGTGTTAACTACTTCCCAATTTTTGGTTTGTCTGTTTACTCTCTTCATATGCTTCATTTTTTAAAAAGCTTTTTAAAAAAGAATAGTTTACATACCATGTAAGTCTCCCATTGTAAGATACAGTTCAGTAATCTTAATCTGTTTATAGAATTGTGAAACAATTCAGTCCTGTTTTAGAATACTGACATTATTCCAGAGGGTTACTTTGGGCCTGTTTGCAGCTAATCCACACTTACACCCCCAGCTGTGGGCTTTCTATTTCTAAAAATTTGCCTTTCTTTTCTTCCCATATGAATAGAATCTTATAACTTGTGGGGTTTTTGTTTTGCTTTGTTTTGTATTTTGTTTTTGGTGTCTCTTTCAATTAATGTAACAATGTGTTTGAGAGTCATCTAGGTTATAGAGTTTATAAGTGTAGTTCATTTTTGTTTAATTGCCGGGTGGTATTCCATGATATGGATATGCCACAGTTACCCATTCATCAGTTGATGGATGTTTGTGGTATTTTCAGTTTGGGGATATTATAAATGAAGCTGCCATGAACACTTGTTTATAGTATTTTATGTTTGTTGGGAATAAATATCCAGGAATGGCATGGCTTATGGTATATTTGGGTTTTTTTTGTTGTTGTTGTTGTTGTTGTTTGGTACCGGGGATTGAACTCAGGGACACTCGACCACTGGGCCACATCCCCAGCCCTTTTTTGTATTTTATTAGAGACAGGGTCTCAACTGAGTTGCTAAGTGCCTCACCATTGCAGAGGCTGGCTTTGAACTTGCGATCCTCCTGCCTCAGCCTCCCAAGTGCTGGGATTACAGGCGTGTGCCACCGCACCCAGCTTCATAAAGAATTCTTAATAGCTCCATATGATAACCAAAAAGCCATGGCTGAGATGACACACAAGCCTAAACAACAAACAACTTTTTAGAGCAGCCCAGGTAATTTGATAGTCTATAATATCAGTTTCAACATTCTAAACTCCCCCCCACCCCCAATACTGGGAATTGAATCCACAGCCTTACAAAAGCTAGGCAAGCACTGAGCTATATCTCCAACCCTTTTTTATTTTATTTTGACATAGTCTCACCAAGTTGCCCAGGCTGTTCTACAATTTGCAATCCTCCTGCCTCAGCCTCTAGAGTAATTGGGATTATAGGTATGTACTACCTCTCAGGGCTCAACTCCTAAGTTCTACAAAATATTCCTGTCATACATGATTTAGGAAAAAAATAAATTTGGACCTGAAGTTGGAAATGAAAATAAAATAACATACATGAAAACAATATATAAATCTAAGACATTAGTTTATCATGTCACATGACATCCTAAAACAAAGATAAAATACTCAAGTTGGCAGAAAAAAACTTAAGCAAATAAATCAAGGGTTGGAAGGATTGCTCATCATATACTATTTGAGATAATGCTGCTAGACTATAGAAATTTCTATAAGCCTGCCTATGGACCTTTAAGTTCTAGCCATAAAATCCAAAAATCTTACCACATCCAACATACCAGTAGTATGAGGTCAGTATCCTACTTAGGCTTGTAAATTTAAGTAGAATAATGAATAAAAATAGAATGATTGAGTAGGTAATAAGTTTCAGCAGAATTTAACAGACTGATGTAATTTAATGAGCCAGATTACAGTGGCTCAAAAAACATATGATGCATATATTTTTGGTAATAATACATATTAGATATTTAGTAATATATTCATCAAATACATTACTTAAGTTAGCAAATAACCAAATAAATGAACTTTTAAAAAGGTGAAAGAATAATATGCAAATAAGTTCCTGTATTTTTGTAAAAAAAAAAAAAAAAAAAAAAAAAAGAGTTAAGTTAATTTGGCTACCTTTGGTCCTGAAACTGGGTGGATGGTATTTTTGGTAGATAAAAGATGAGGAAAAGTATTCTGGAATGCATATGCAGAGGAGACAGGATAAGAAATTCCACAGCTGGGGTAAGCCAGTCTACTATCAACCTAAAAATAAAAACATGAAAATGATTAAGGATAACAAATAATTCCAAATTTTTTTGCTTATCCAGGAGTCATTGTTATCTTGGGCTGGGGTTGTAGCTCAGTTGGTAGAGTGTTTGCCTTGCATGTGTGAGGCACTGGGTTCAATCCTCAGCACCACATAAAACCAAAAAAAATAAAATAAAGATATTGTGTCCATCTACAACTAAAATATATATGTGTATATATATGTATATATGCATATATATGTATATATGTGTATATGTGTATATATATATATATTTAAAAGAAGTAGAAAAGTACAGTTTAACATAATTAAAAGGTCTTTGGATCCTGCTGACCTGGATTCAAATCTTGGTTTCACTTTTTACAGTTTATGTGACCTTTTGCAAATTACCTTTTCTCTGAATTATAGTTTCTTCATCCTTAATGTGGAATAAAAATACTTAGTCTGTCTACAACTAAAAAAATTTTTTTTTAAAAAAAAGAGTGTTGTCTCTGACGCCAATTTTATCATGACACCATAAAAATCTGCTTTGAACTAAGTTAAAACAAATCCTACTGGCCAGGCACAGAGGCACACGCCTATAATCTCAGCAACTGGAGAGACTAAGTTAGGAGGATTGCCAAGTTTGGGGCCAGTTTCAGCAACTTAGTGAGATACTCAGCAACTTAGTGGGACATCTGGGCATGTAGCCCTGTCGTAAAGTGCCCTTGGGTTAAATACCCAGTATCCACGCCCCCCACCATTCCCGCACAAAAAATAAACCACTGAACTGAACCATCTTGGATCACTCCAGGCTTCCTGACATGGAAGGTGTTAGGAAGGATAGTGAGTCATAAATCAATAGCCCAATCAGAGATTAAATAATAATTTGCTGCCAAACTGAGTAAAAACAAGATTAATGTTCTTAAATAGGCTAATTGAGACAATTATTTGCTTTCCACTAATTTTCTATATGGTAGCATCACCATTAAAACAACAGATACGAAAAAAAATTAATTTTTTCAGAGGTACCTTGAAACACAAATCTTGAGAAGCAACTATATAAGCTCTGTGGGAGAGCACTAGCCTAGCATGCTTGAGGCCCTGGGTTCAATCCCAGGCAACACACAATAAAAGTAATAATCAAGAAGCAACTGTGTACACCAGTGGCTGTACAACATAAACATCCTTCTCACAGCTTCAGTCATTCAGGTTAAGCCTATCAATTTTTTCCAAGCTTGTAATTCAGGTCCAGGTACTTCCCTATGGACCATTTTCCAATTTAGCAGCAATCCTTTACCTGTTTTAGATGCTAAGTACAGTTTATCAGAGTGGATTAAAAATTCAAGTAGGTGCCGGGTAGGTATGGTTTGCAGCCTGTAATCCCAGCAGCTTGGGAGGCTGAGATGCGAGGACTGGGAAAAAGCCAGCCTCGGCAAAAGCGAAGAGGCTACACAATACTGTCCCTAAATAAAATACAAAATAGGGCTGGGGTTGTGGCTCAGTGGTTGAGTGCACGTGAGTTCAACACCTGGTACCAAAAAAAAATTAATGATAAATAAGTAAATTAAATTAAAGTAGCATTTGAATTTTACGTTTTATGTTTTCTGCCAATGCCCTCCAGTCAGAGAGCACCAGAAAAACACCAGAAAAACTGTATTTATTAATTCCTTGAAATGAAGGAGACTGCACACCATTAGGAACCATGGGGAGTTTCAGTGAGAGTGTGCTAAAAGGGATTTATTTATTGGATCCAGGCACATCAGGCAATTTAAGTGAAAGTTTAGGAAAGTGGAACTTTGCTATTGTTTGGAAGCTATCAGGAAGTAAGGATAAATGTATGACTGGATATCTAAATAAATCCCACCTAATAAAGGAGGAGGAATGGATAAAGGCTAAAGCTATAACTGGTTCAAAAAGTAACATTTATGTTAGCCAGGACTAAAGGATGCTTGGCCATCTTTGTGGTTTAGCAATGCTGATAATGTTAATCTGTGTTCACACGATTTACAAAGTATTCTTGCTTTATCTTGATTCACCATGCGTATAGTGACTTTGTATGATGTTGATATTCTGTGAAATTGTTGTGTTCAACAGGAGTGCCCAAGGCCTACTTATGAATACTAGGCAAGCTCCTAGTAGCACCCAGACCTAGCCACATGATAAGACTGGGACACCTTCTGTATATAAAGAGCTGATTTTCTTATTTTCCCCTCTTATTCCTTGCCAGGAAAAATGACCTAATTCTGGAAACTAGACAGCTTATATCTCATAACTAGTTTATTCTAGCCTCCACAGCTGATAAGCTTAACAGAACTTTCTTTTCTCAGCCCTGACCCCACTTTTTTTTCTTTTGCAGCTAGAATTCAGTTGAGGCTTTTTTCACTGTAGTTGCACACTTGAGCCCAAACCCTAAATTTTTTTCTTCTTGAAGTCTTCTAAATGTTTTGTGGGTATGTGCATGTATACGTTTTAAAGTTTTTAGCATATCTGGCATTACTTTGGTGAGTTCAGAAATGATTGCTATACCCAGTGAAATCTTATAAAGAAGTGTGCCCTTGGAACATAGCCTCTTTGTTAAAAGCCAGTATGCCTATGTCCCACTTCCAAGGGCAGCTTATACCGTTCTTCAGTAGGACTTCAGTCTGTACTAGTACCAGCATCTTAAGTCACAGAGACTTCCTAACAAACTGGGAATACTTTTGTTCAGGAAAGTCCCTAATACCTTACCACATTCAGGTTAGGAGAAATTCCACTTCTGATTGTGTTGTTGGTGGAATGTGTAGGAGGAGTCATAGAAGGTCCCAACACATCTTGCTTCCTCACTAGCTGATTTTCATTTAGTTCTTTATTTAACCATGTGATTACTTTGAAAATAAAAAAGTTAAAAAAAAGTTTACAGTTTTCAAAGCATTTTAAATATTTAAATACCTTAAGCTTTTTAAATTTTAAGTTTTTACAACTGACATCACAGTTGAACAACACTAGTTCATCTAAACTTTTACAATCAGATTCTTATTTTATTCTCTCACTCTAAGAAGCGCATATTTCTGCTCCTCAAAAAATCATCAGAATTTTTGCTTCTAGAATGGTATCTTACAGTTTAAAGTTCACAATTTTATGTCTGATACCCAGTTCTATCAACTGAGAAAATGCTAATAAAAAAAATCTTTTATAATTCGGACTGGGGTTGTGGCTTAGCAGTAGAGCACTTGCCTGGATGTGCGAGGCCCTGGGTTTGATCCTCAGCACCACATAAAAATAAATAAAATAAAGGTATTGCATCCAACTACAACTAAAAAATAAATATTTTTTAAAAATCTTATAATTCAAGCAATTCATATTTCCACTATTAGGTTAACAGCAATTTAAAAAAAAGGTAGTGAGGAATCTAAACAGTAAATTACAGGCAATATTTTCAACACCTTTAGTTTTGGGTCACTGACACGTAATACAGTTTTTGTTATAATAATAATTGTTTTACAGGTACCAGATAGTATAATTTACTACAGCAAAGACATTGAGCCTTATTTAAAGCATAAATTTTTGTATAAAGTAAAATATTGATTTACCTATACTGTCACAAATTCAAATAAAATTTCCAGGTTAAGAATAAAACAAAACTCATTTACATAAAAAACATAATGTACTTACACTTTTCATTATTTTTTAGAAGCTGTTTGCTTTCTTCAAGTTTTTGAACTGTAGCTTCTAATTGTTCTTGTAATTTGCATACCTGAAATGTCAATCCTCATAAGTCAAACAAAATAAAGGTTAAAATAAAAATTGAAGAAACTATTACTATTAATTAACTAAGTGATTACTACTAATATTATTAAATGAGAATAAAGGAATTAGCTCAACTGTGTGATCAAATATTTAGGTGTATGTGTATATATATATCAACTCACATACATAATGACAACTATCCATATATTCTGAACATATATGAGCAATTAAGATATCTGAGTCATAATAACTAACTTTTCAAACTGAAATAGGTTATTAACCTCTGTTGAATCTAAGTTTTTATTTTTTTTTTAATATTTATTTATTTGCTTTAGTTGTACCAATGCGTTTATTTGTACGTGGTGCTGAGGATTGAACCTGGGCTGCGCAGGTGATAGGCAAGCACTCTACCACTGAGCCACAATCCCAGCCCTCTAAGTGTGTTTTTATGTTTAAAAAAAAAGGCCAGGGCTGGGGTTGTGGCTCAGCGGTAGAGCGCTCGCCTAGCACGTGCGCGGCCCGGGTTCGATCCTCAGCACCACGTAAACATAAATGCATTGCATTGTGTACAACTAAAGCAAATAAATAAATATTAAAAAAAAAAAAGGCCAAAGCCCATTCTCTACTATAACAAAATATAAATTTAAAAAATAATACCTGAGGAAGCTTACTATACTTTGTAAACAAAATAGTCACAACAAAAAAATATTAACTACCTCTTGTTCCTTAACTCGGAGAGACTGTCCAACATCTTGTAGTTCCTTTTGTTCTTTTTGTAATTTTTCCTCCTTCTCAGCCAAGAGTTTTTCTTGCTGAACAGTAACTGTATTCTTCAGTTTCAACTTGCCCATTAGAGTTTTCAGATCCCCTTGTAACTTCTTGATAATTTCATTTGCCTGTAAAAGAGCTCCATATGTAAATCTTTACAATCCAATAAACTATTAATATTCTATTAATTTTTAAAACAAACCTTCAGAAGTTCTGCTGATAATGACTTTATTGTAGTTTCAAGTTTCCCCAGTTGTACCTGATTTTTCTCACCATTTTCTTCTAAAGCCACCTGATATTTTTTTAAAAAGACATGAATAATTAGGGCATTTGTGTTTGTTGGTAAAGCATCACTCTAAATGTGCTCATCAATTTGTTTAGAAAAAATTTAAAGACCTTTTGTTCCTGGATTGTATCAAATGCTTCTTTTGTTCTTAAAACAAGCTGATCTTTATCCTTGATTTCTTGTTCTAAAACTGCCACTTTTGTTTGTAGCTGATTAATATGCTTTTCTTTCTCATGGCATTCAGCATCTAATGTAGAATTCTCTCTTTGCAAAGAGAGGACTTCTTGCTTAGTTCGCTGCAGCTCCTAAGAGGGGAAAAACAGAAATTACACATTATGACAAAAAGGAAACTGGCTAGTCTCATTATCCACAATTAAGATGTTGAAAATATCAAAAATGTCCTTAATAATTTTAAAATTCTAATAGATATTTTAAGACATGAAAATCTCTAATGGTATGTATGAATTATAGACTTGCAATATAATTATAATAAAATACATTAGTAATTCAATAATATCAAAGTAAAATAAAACAATCCCAATTTATGAATAAATTACTACAACTTTTTAAAACATTTAACAGGGCTGGGGATATAGCTCAACTGGTAGAGTATTTGCCTTGCATGCACAAGGCCCTGGGGCCTTGCATGCACAAGGCCCTGGGTTCAATCCCCAGCACAAAAAAATAATAATAATAAAAACACTTAACAAGAATATTGTGATATCTTCCCAACTGGATTTAAAAGTAGCCAAGGGTGACAGCTATGAGTTAGTATTTTTCTCTGTTGTCCATGCCCCCCTCCAAAGTTCATACTGCTCAGTTGTTTTTCTGGTGCTAGGTATTGAACCCAGGACCTCATGCATGCAAGGCAAGCACTCCACTATTCAGTCACATTCCCTGCTCAGTTTTATGATCTACCTTCTTCCCATATTACAAATATCTTTTCACTTCAATAAATAATGTTTCTGGACTTTCTGTTGATTCACACTCTAAAACAAAAATGGGCAAATGATAATCATTAGAAATAGATTTTTTAAAAATCTAGAACAGATCACTTCTCAATCAGCTAATACCAACCCAAATGTAGCTAGTACACAAAAGTCCAGTATATAGTATTCTTAATTACAGTTTCTAACAAAAAAAATTTTTTTAAATATTTATTTATTTGCTTTAGTTGTACAGGATGCGATTATTTGTATGTGGTGTTGAGGATCGAACCTGGGCTATGCATGTGCTAGGCCAGCGCTCTACCGCTGAGCCACAATCCCAGCCCTCTAACAAAAAAAAATTTTTTTTTTTTTTTTTTTTTTTTTTTTGGTGGTACCGGGGATTGAGCTCAGGGGCACTCTCACTGGGCCACATCCCCAGCCCTTTTTTGTATTTTTTTAAATTTAGAGACAGGGTCTCACTGAGTTGCTAAGTGCCTCGCCGTTGCTGAGGCTGGCTTTGAACTCGCGATCCTCCTGCCTCAGCCTCCCAAAGTGCTGGGATTACAGGCGTGCGCCACCGCGCCCGGCTCAAAAAATTTTAAAGATTTTTTTTTTCCCCTATGTGTGTGGTGCTCTGGACGGAACACAGGGCTTTGCACATGCCAAGCAAGTGCTCTACCACTGGGCTACACTCCCAGTCCTAAAAGATAATTTTATAGTATTATACTATGATGATTTTAGGAGCACAAACTTTTGACATCAGACCAACTTGAACTCAAATCGGGGCTTACCTATAGTGTGATTTGGGGAATTATTTAATCACTCTAAGTCTCAGTTTCCTCATTTATAAAACAGAAATGATAAACAAATACCTCATAAATTGATTTCATTTAAACTTCACAAGAATCCTTATATCAGCCTAACATTGACTGATACAAAGTAGATACTCAGCCAATAGTAATTATTATTTTAAGGGTATTAGTATCTAAAAATGTAATTTTAAATAATTAGGTAACTGAATACTCAAGAGATTTAAAAAAAAAAAAAAAAAAAAAAAAAAGAAAAGAAAAGTTCCCAATTCCCAAGACTCATAATTTGCAAGCACTTTGCAAATCTTGGAAGAAATATTTTGTTTGGATTATATAAAAACCAACATGATGAAGACTATTAATATACTATCCAGTTTCAGGACTGAGATTGAAAAAATTATATAGCATTATAATGAAGCAATTAGACTCCCAAGGTACCATGCATAAAGTATGAAATGTTTTACTAACTGGTATAAAAGGTGAAGGGTATAGGCAAAAAAATAAAAAAAGGGACAACTATTGTCAAAGCAGAAGTCTTATGAGGATCTGAACATAAAATCAGTAAATCTTTAGAGCTTCTTAGCTTAACTGACTAGTGAAATTAAGTCTGGTTATCTTTGCTTTTAAATACAATAAACTAAAAACATCTACAAGCCAGGCACAGTGGTGTACACCTCAAGTCCTACTATTTGGGAACCTGAGGCTGGAGGATCATTTGAGATAAGGAACTAAAGACCAGCCTGGGCAACATAGTGAGACCCTATCTCAAAAAACAAACAAACAAAAAACCAACTACATATACTTTCTGATAATTCGTGTGATAATAATGTATAATAATGCTAGGTAGGAGGCTATCATCTGTGACAAAACATCAACAAATGTGCTAGGAGAGCCAAGATTTTAAAACTTCTCTGATGGGCTAATGTAGCTCAGTGATAAGAGTCTTTGCCTAGCATGCCTGATGCCCTGAGTTCAATCTGTAGCAAAATAAATAAATAAATAAATAATAATAACTGGTGCTTGAAAGAACAAAGTAGTACCAAAGATAGGCAATTAGTACGTGGATTTCAATGCTCATTCTTCCTTAAGCAAGTTACTTAACCCCTCTGTAACTTATAAAACAGGGAGAATAATAGAACATAAAGAATTTTAAAGAATTGAGTGAATGTACACAAAGCACTTAAGTAGTAACCATCACATATCAAACGTTCAGTAAACATTAGCTATTATTATTTTTACCATTATCACTACTGGACACTAAGCTTCATATAATTGTCTGATATACTGTGTAGGCTGAAGGAAAGAACTAGCCCTGTCACGCTGAATACCCCATGAGATAGACACTGCACTACTATTAAAAATATACTGAAAATCTGGGACCAGGGTTGTGGCTCAGTGGTAGAGCACTTGCCTAGCATGTGCGAGGCACTGGGTTGGATACCTGGCACCGCATAAAAATAAAAACAAATAAAATAAAGGTATTGTGTCCATCTACAATTAAAAAAATATTTTGAGAAATGTATATACTGAAAAATCAGAAATATGTGCCAAAGAACTGCTCCTCCAGGTCCTAACTAAAGATAATCAAGCTTACCTCAATTCTGTTCTGAATTAGCTCTTTTTATCAAATTTCAGTCACTTTGCATTTATCAGAAATGATTATCCTAACACCACAAAAGATCTTTGTGATGCATCCAGAGAACCCCATCCACACAAGTAATAAAGTAACCAAATTAAAATAAAGTGACCAAATTAAAACATTAGGATGCTCAGGGAGAAACCAACATACCTCTTCAACACCAGAAAGTTTTGCTTTAAGTTCTCTAATACTGGAGTCTCCTTTATATTTCCTTTCAGTTAGGTCTTTATTAACTGTCTCTAACTCTGACAGTCTGTTCTGTAGCTGGTGGATATTTCGATGATGGAGGATTTCTAAATCTTTTTTCTGTTGTTCATGCTGCTGTTGATATTGAACCTGTATCTATTATAGAATAAAAATATATGAAAAAAGAAAAAATATCACAAATATATGTAAAGATTTGAAGAAAAACAATCCCAATTTCTTCTTTAATGTTATTAGGTTTCCCTATTTTTTTTATTTATTTATTTTTTTATGTGTGGTGCTGGGAATTGAACCTAGGGCCTTGTGCATGTGAGGCAAGCACCCTACAAACTGAGCTATATCCCCACCCCTGGTTTCCCTATTTTTAAAAGAATCTATTTTGGGGGGCTGGAGTTGTGGCTCAGTGGTAGAGCACTTGCCTAGCATGTGGTGAGGCACTGGGTTCGATTCTCAGCACTGCATATAAATAAATGAATAAAATAAAGGTCCATCAATATCTTAAAAATATTTTTAAAAAGGGTCTATTTTCAATTATGGTTTTCAAAAAGGAGAAAGTAGGCCAATAAAATCAAATTTACCATTGTGATCTTGTTCATCATTTCTACTTCTCTTAAACTCACATGTTTAGAAGTAATGATCATCAAGTTAAGGAAGAATGATATATGATTAAGTAAAAAAAAGAAAACAAAAAATAGTGTATCTAGTATGAACATACTGGCATTAAAAAACAGCTAGTAAGCCGGGCGCGGTGGCACACGCCTGTAATCCCAGCACTTTGGGAGGCTGAGGCAGAGGAGGATCACGAGTTCAAAGCCAGCCTCAGCAATGGTGAGGCACTTAGCAACTCAGTGAGACCCTGTCTCTAATAAAATACAAAAGAGGTCTGGGGATGTGACCCAGTGGTCGAGTGCCCCTGAGTTCAATCCCCGGTACCACAAAAAAAAAAAAAAAAAAAAAAAAAAAGAAAGAAAAGAAAAAAAAAAACAGCTAGTACATAAGAACATTGTTCTTGCTTAAAGCACCATTGTATTGTTTCAGCTCTTAACAATCAGTATATGTATATTTTATAATGTAAAAACATCTGTAACTGACAAGGTTTAATCACTGGTCCAATCTCATAGTAGTTACATTTTATCAACTATAAAACATGAACATAGTTGTAATGATGCAATCTCTGATGCCTGTTCCAATCACAAGACACTGCCTATTAATGATAACTATCAAATTCAAAAATCCTTTTAAAAAGAAGGGATACTTTTTTTGATTATGAGGTTTACACACATTCTTAAAGGCACCATGGATATTACAGATAATATATAATCCTATACAGAGAGTCACTCTTAAATATTTAGGAATGTAGGAGCCCTGTTTGGGGATTGACTTGAATTGCAGTTGACTATGAGCCGTGGAGATTTGGCCATTGTCGCCACCCGTAGTCTCACAGGATTTGTTGCGGGATCTCGAGTGACTTGGCCGAAATTGCTGATCGGGTCAGCGCCATTTTAGTGGTGTGTTTGGCGTGTGTTAGTTGTTGTTAGAACCAGAGAGAAAAGTTATCAGAATAAAAAGCTGTTTGTCTCCAGTTTGCTTCTGAAGTTCTTCCCGCAGCTCCGTTGCTCCAAGCGCTTCAGGCGGCAACATAGGAATATTCCTTTTTTTTCATTTATATATTTTTGTGAACATTCCAATTTATGCACAATATACATATTTAAATTTGTGAAATAAATATCAAGATATGTACACAATTTAAACATGATCTTTATTCCTGTACCATTTACATGTTCTCCCTCTGTAAATATTTCATGCCAGGGTTATTAATAATTCACCTAATCCCTGCTTTAATATAGACATTTTAGTTTCCAGTTTTTCACAATTACAAATGAAACTATGATTAATACTTTTGTACACCGATCTACAATCCAAAATCAAAATTAGTTTCTTATAATCAAATTACAGACTAGAGAATATAAACAAATAAAAAGCTTGATAAAGTTACAAAACTGGTCAGGTATGGAGGCTTATAAATGTAATCCCAGAGATTCAGGAGGATAGCAAGTTCAAGGATAGCCACAGCAATCTGGCAAGGTCTTAAGCAACTTAGTGAGACCTGTCTCAAAAAAATAAAAAGGGCTGAAGATGGAACTCACTGGTAAAGCAAAGTACCCATGGGTTCAATTTCCATACCAAAAAATAATAATAATAATAAAAATTAAAATAAATAAATAAATAAATAATTGCGTTCCAAAAAACTTGTTCCCATTAAATTCTTACCAGTATTGAAGGAGAATTTCTCTTTCATAAAATACTCCGAGAATCTTAAAATTACTACTTTAGAGAGTCCCTCATTTTTGGAGAGAAAGGACAAATGACATAAAAACCAGGAAGGAACCCATATAAAAAGGAAAATACAATCATGTAAAATACTGAAGAAATAATTAATTAAAAAACCAAAAACTAGGATAAGACTATAAAAACATTAAAGACAATAGAGAACAAGTGCAGTACAAATAACTGATTTTATTACAGTCCTTTTCTAAAGAAAAAAAGAAAAAGAAAGTATGAGTGATAGGATTACAAAGTATATATTTTGTACTTTGTTTACTTCTGAATCATTTGAACTTTTTAGAAAAAGAATATAAGAAAAATCATTTCCATTCTGAAAGACTAATCTTTGGCAGGATAGTTTCAGAATTATAGGAAAATAATAAAGCCCAATGAAAAAGGGACCATTTGTACAGGTAGAAGAATATATATCAAAAGAATATCCTATGGGGGTGGGTAGGGAACAATGGAAGAACTATGGATTGGGCAAGGGGAGTGAGGAGAGGGGAAGGGATGTGTGGGTGGGAAAGATGGTGTAATGAAATGGACATTATTTCCCTATATACATGTATGATTACACAACCAGTGTGATTCTGCACCATGTATAGCCAGAGTAACGAGAAGTTGTGCTCTATTTGTGTACAATGTGTCAAAATGCATTCTACTGTCATGTACAAGTAATTAGAACAAATTCAAAGAATATCCTAATATAGTCTTAGGGCACACAGTAGTTTTAGAAGAACATTAGATGCAGAAAAATATTTGGGGGATGGATTTATAAGAATTGAAAAACAAACATTAATAGAAAATTCTATGAAAAAGAAGAGTAAATAAGTAGGATCAAGAAATAATACATAAAAGATGGGGGATTCTACTTGTTGCTAGGACGTTCCTCACAGAAAAGCTACTATTAATCTAAATAATTAATATAAAGAAATCATTGTAAAAATAATTAAGACTACTCAGTATATTGCTTTTTTTAAAAATGTTTATTTATTTGCTTTAGTTGTACACAATGCATTCATTTTTACGTGGTGCTGAGGATCGAACCCGGGCTGCGCACGTGCTAGGTGAGCACTCTACTGCTGAGCCACAACCCCAGCCCCAGTATATTGCTTTTTAAAAGTTTTAAAAAAACTAACCAATGATGACAGCAGTCAAGTGATGACCTCCTACAAGAGTATTATATAAATCAGGAAAGCACACAGGAGAACCTAGAAGGGTGGTACAATTTTCCGAATCTTAATTTTGGTGAAAGTTACACATAAAAAAAATCATCCAGCTGTACCCTCAAATGCAAACATCTGGTAAAGTGAATAAAAAAATTTAGTATTAAAAAGCTATAATACAGGGGCTGGGGTTGTGGCTCAGCAGCAGAGCGCTCGCCTCGCACGTGCGCGGCCCGGGTTTGATCCTCAGCACCAGGTAAACATAAATTCATTGCACTGTGTACAACTAAAGCAAATAAAATAAATTTTTTTTTTAAAAAAAAAGCTATAATACAGAAGAAAGAAGTCACACTACAAAGCAATAGAAAATAATAATTATACAACAAAGGGAACAAAGGATATTAAAAAGTAATCCTCAAGATAAAAATCATCAAAAGTCATGTTAAAGGATGCTTATATTCCCTCTAATTCTAAGAAATATAAATCAAAACAAGTACTATCACGATGCCTATCAGGTTGCAAATAAGAAGGTTAATAATAATGTCAAGAGTATAAGGAAGTAATTATCTTAGGGATTCCATTTAGTATAACTTTTGGGGGTGGCAAATTTACAGTATCCCTCAATATTTTATATGGCTATATTGCAATCTCAAAGAATGTTCACTGCACTATTGTTTGTAATAACAAAAATATCAAAGCAGTTATATATCTATCCACCAGTAAGTAGATAATTAACATTATATCCAATTAATACTGTGCAGCCACTAAAAAGTAAGTAATATCTGAACTGACATAATTATCTTATGCAAAGTGAAAAAAGCTATAATCCATATATCCAATAAGACTTCAATAGTATAGAACAAAATTAAACTCGTCATGTGTGCACATACATCTATAATTATAATTTGTATTAGTATGAACTTATAAACAAATATTTATAAATTACATATTATTTACACATGCAGGGAAAAGTTCAGGAAATCACATCAAAATGTTTATAAATTATCTTTTAGTATAAATTTGAAAGATAAACTTTTCAATTTTTTTTGTGTGTGTGTGCCAGGGATTGAACTCAGGGGCACTTGACCACGGAGCCACATCCCCAGTCCTTTTTTTTTAGAGACAGAGGCTTACTGAGTTGCTAAGTGCCTCACCATTGTTGAGGTTGGCTTTGAACTCCTGATCCTCCTGCCTCAGCCTCCCAAGTGCTGGGATTACAGGCATGCACCACTGTGCCCGGCTCAATTTTTTATATACTTCATAATGCTTGAACAATTTAAAGCAAGTATTTATTACTTTTATAATTAACAAAATCAACAGCAATAAAAAAATTATTTTTCCAGTTACTTCTAATATTCTTACCTGTAAAGCCTTTTCCTTCTCATTCGTCAGTTCCTGAGAATGCTTACTCGTCAATGATGCTGTGTGTGATTCCCATTCATTCCGCAATTTTTCTAATTCTTGTATTTTTTCTGATAATGTCTATATTAGAATTTGGTACAAAATTAAGATAATCTCCTGAATATTTTACACTTCTGAATAAAACACAGCAATACTAACAAGGATATTAAAGAAAGTGAAGTTTCAGCTTCTCAAGACATACTCAAACCTTTTCTTTTTTTTTTTTTTTTCGGTACTGGGGATTGAACTCAGCGGCACTCGACCACTGGGCCACATCCCCAGCCCTGTTTTTGTATTTTATTAGAGACAGGGTCTCACTGAGTTGCTAAGTGCCTCGCCATTGCTGAGGCTGGCTTTGAACTCTCGCAATCCTCCTGCCTCAGCCTCCCAAAGTGCTGGGATTACAGGCGTGCGCCACCGCGCCCGGCTTCAAACCTTTTCTTGAACAGATGTTTTATATTTGAGGGAATCTAGAATAAAAGAAATTTTAGAGCTCAAATGGCCCAAAATTGAGCTTAATTATCTTTAATTAAAGTTTTAATTATATCTAGCACTTAGCCTGGCATGGTGGCACACTCCTGTAATCCCAGCTACTGGGAAAACTTGAAAGAGAAGGACTGAAAGTTCAAGGCCAGACTGGGAAACTTAGCAAATCCTGTCTTAAAATAAAAAATTAAAAGGGCCAGAAATGTAGCTCAGTGGTAGAGTATCCCCAGAAGCATTAAAGAAGAAATTTATCTAGCTCAAATCCTTTCCTCTGGTATTAAGAAGTAAAGCAACCTAAGTGGAACACTCAAGTCACAAAGAGGATTTAATTTCTTATACATAAAATGCAGTAATAGGATCCCCAGTATTTTCTGCCTGAAGCCATGCAGTTTATCAGGCACTTTGGGGAAAACGTGTCAATTTCAAGGACCAATGGTAAAAATACAGTAGCTATGCCTGAAATGAGACAAAGCCCAACAGAAGAATTAATTCTAACCACAACGGGAAGGAAGGTTTAGAACATAGGAACTGAAAAGCCATTTTAAGTCAAAGAAATAAGGTGAATAAAAGGGGAGAATAGAACTGATATATGATAGAAACTAAATATCTTATTTCATGAAGACTTATAGAAAACGCATCATATTGGGGATGATAGAAGCTTGAGTGGAATTAAGTAAAGAAGAAAGCACAATATTAAGGAAATTAGTAGGGGAAAGGTAGCAAGAAGCAGGGGAAATTCAATGGTAAAATACTTTGAAAGAAAACATAAAGCATGGACTTAATTTAAGAAGCAATTAAGAATCAATATCTGACTGAATTACAAAGACAAAATGAAATATGAATTACCTTTTGTGTCAAGTTCAGTTGTCTAGTAACATCATCTAGTGATTGTGTCAATGATAATATTTCTTCCTATTTATAAAAATAAAATCATACAGTTTATTAATTCAATAATCTATAGCCATGCTACTCAAAGTACAGTGAAATAAGCACTGGCATCATACTGAGATTGCTACACAAAATCTCAAATCTTCTGAATCAGAATCTGCATTTAAACAGGATCCCCAGATGATCTATACACCATTAATAGTGGAAATGCACTGATCTATAGCATTTACCAGAAAAAAAAATCTAAAAACTCTCAAGTAGCAACACTATGATTTTTCTTATGCCATATCTTATTACACTTTTTAATATTCAAGACACTATCATATGTTCAATCTCATTTAAGATGAGCTAGTAGAGTAGATATTCTCATAGATATATGCCAGCTGATGAAATCATGACACAAGTGTTTAGGTAGCCTGCCTAAGGTTATAGAGCATTAGTAAAAATCCTGGGATCTAAGTTTCTCAATTTCTGGTCTAGTTCTATACTTGCTATATCTCGACTAAATGGAAAACAACAAACTAAGTTCATTACATGCAATAAACCTTTATTCAGAAAACAAAAAATAAGGTCAATGCAGCTCTTTAGTGATTTATCAAAATACCTTAAAAACTAGTTTAAAAGAATAACTTAAACTTACCTTACTACATTTCAAACAACCTGCTAAGAATTTCTTTATCTCCACATCATTTCCAGGTAATAGTTTTAGTGAGAGATGTGTAAGATGCTTAAAAGGATTTGTCTCTATCACATTTAAAAATGCAGGTGAATTGTCCAAAATAGCTGCTGGAGAAACTAACTGTAGCAAAAACCTTTGAAAAGAAAATGTCACATTATAACAAACTAATGAGACAATGAAGCTCCTTTACTTAGACCAGGAAAGGGGGCACACCACGAAATCACAGGGGCTAATGTAAAAGGACTCCCACTGGTAAAAGATAAATTGGGGTGGCAGGATGAGAAAAGTTGACTAAAACACGGTAAATATATAAAAGTCCTTGAGTTCATAGTGAGAAGACAGAAAGCAAAAACTAAAACAAAAATTCGTTGAATACCACAGGAGCAAACAGTTTACCAGCTCTTAACTATGGAAGCTGACAATTTAAAAGTATGAATTAAGCATTTATGTTTTCCTATATAAACTTGCAAGTTACCAAATAGCCCTGCTTGATAAGATAAAGTTGATAGAAGAATTATACCAAAATGGAAAGAATGATAGATTTAGAAAAGCATCATTTTGTTGTTCCTATAGAAATAAATGACTGAAATAATCATCAATTCATGAAACCAATAAAAGGCGACGGCAAATGGCTTAGGCATTAGCACCACAAATATGAACACGTACATACAAAATCTTATACTTCTTTTTTTCCAAGATCAGTAAAAAAGCAAATACTTGATGCTGTATTTTAGATAACTTCAGTGGTTTTGTCAAAACGAGAATTTAGATTTAAATATTTCTGATTTTAATCAAGATTCTTTAAAGTTTGAAATTGAATGGAGCCCTTACTCCAGTTTTATAAACAAATAGGGGTACTTATAATTTATGGGAAATATTTTGCCATCAGTTTGTCTTTCAAAGAAGTCTATCTTGAAAAAAGTTTAATAATGTAGTGCTCTCACGCAACTTACCTTGGAATTTCTTTAACATGTTCTTGAGTACACTGCTGAAGGAGATCTATAAATTTTTGTGGGAAAGCTAAGAAGTCTACCAGAAGACCTTGCTGGAATTTTAAACTATATAAGAAACAGGAAAAGACATTTTTTAAAAATTTAATTACTATCTTTTATTATAATTAATACCCTAAAAGATTTTTTCTTTACTAAATACCTGTTATAATCAAGAACTAAGATAGGTAATTTTATATTTTATAGAATTTACTTAATAAGAGAAAAAAGTCAAGAAATTTAGTCAAAGCTACAAATTTCTGAGCTGTTATATGCAGACTTCTGATAATCTATGAATATTTATTTTCAAAGACATCCTTAATTAAACAATCCAGTATTCTCAGAATAACTAAACATTTTTGAATAGGTATATGTTTCAAAGAGAATAGTACCAATACATTCACATAATGAGAAATTTTATTCCTAGTTTTAAATATAAGAACAGGGAAAAAAATTACCTTTGAAAATCTTCCTCAGATATAATAAGATTATACAGAAAAAATGGATCTGTATCATCAGTCAGACGAATAACCAAATCCTAAAAAGAAGATTTTTAAAAAAAAATGTTTTCAGAAGATCTTCCCTCTTGAAAGGAAAATGATCCAGTAAGATAAACATATCGGCATGATTACTTCAGATAGCTTTGTTTTCTGGTGCTGTTTATTTTTTTACTGTTCTGTAGAGACTTACAATCTTAAAACAGGAGTAGATATTCTGCTATTTGAAAGCCTTATGGGGGTCTGTAAAAGTAAATTAAATACTAGGTATTGAAAGTTTAGGAATATCATCCTATCAGAGGTGTAGGGAAATTTAGATGAGTCTTTGATGCACTATGGCATAATGGCAAAAATATTCTTTACCACTGAACATACTACATTCAATTATATTTTGTTTCCCTTAAATTAACTAATCTGGTATTTCATAAGCAATAAGTGTATCAACAGTACAGAGGAATAATCATCCACCCAAGAAAAGGAAAGAGCTTTTGTGGCTCAGGTAAAAGATAAGTATCGGGTGACACACTGCCAGGGTTTCTTATTAAGGGTCTATTCTCACCTACTCCAGCTGGCTACAGACAAGGACACCCATCTGTCTTCATTTTTCTAATGAAGTATGTTCCTTTCATAAAGACTACTTCCCAGGTTATCAAATTTACAGTGTGGCAGAGCATTATAGCAGCCAATACTGACAGAAACGGACACCAAAATTAGGTATGCAAGGAAAACATGGTGTAACTACAAGATGAGCAGGGACTAATAAAGCACTAAACATTCAGGTTATAAATAAATTTGAAGTAAAATCTACTCATGAATACCAAGGAACTGCTAGGGCCCTAGAAAAATCTAAGCCATTTATAAGTAGAGCTAGGAAAATGAAAAGGTTCAGCAGGCATAAGGAATAACATCAAAAGTGCAATCAATAATCTCCACCCTGAAAAATTAACCACTTGAATATTTGCTCTGCCTACTGAAATACTTCTTCTTGAAATTCATTCCAAGATATTATTAAACGAAATGAAAACCAAAGCTACTACTTAGGTCCTTAAATATGTTCAGGGAAAGCTAAAACAACAGAGAAAACAAACGCTGTATTTCTTAGCCCTCTAGTCTATATCCTTAGCTCTGTTAAAGACCCATACTTTTGAAGATCAGATGGAAACAATGCTCCAAATGCCTCTCTTCAAAAGGTAAAGATTCAAGAATATCTCTTTAGTACTTCAATTTATTCTGCTCGCACATTTATAGCATGAAATGCCAATTCTTTAAAGCAGTAGAACATATCCTTGTAACTTTTAAATGCTATGGGAAAACCTAAGGAGATTGTTACTACAACCCCTAATTCTTCATGTATGTTTTCAAAATATATGGTATAATTGTCTTCTAGTCATCTCAGTAGATTTCACCATCTTAGACTGCAAGTTAGAAAGTGGCCCAAAATTAAAAAGCAAAATCTAAAACGGAAGACCTCCCAATCTTGAATAAACAAAATAATTATCTATAATATGCAGAAATTATCACATTTTGAAAAGCAATACTAACCTTTCTATGAACTGGATTAGAAACTGATTGTAGTTCGATGCTCACTCTAACACTTATTCTCCTATATGAAAACACAATGCCAACTGTTAGAAACATTCAGATGAAACAAGTTATCACTATCATTTGTATTAACTACTTTTTTTTTAACTTTATTTTATTTTTTATTTATATTTATGTGGTCTAAAGAACAAATCCAGCACCTCGCATGTGCTAGGTGAGCATTCTACTGCTGAGCCACAACCCCAGCTTGTATTAACTACTTTCAAGTCTTAAGAGCCACAAGACTTTTCATAGGTGTCCTCTAACTTACAAGCAGATTTTATTTTTTACTTATTTTGCTGTGCTGGGGATTAAACCCATTGCCTTGAGCACGCCAAGCAAGAACTCTACTGCTGAACCACATCCCCAGCCCAATGAACAGATTTTTAGAAAACATACTGGATTTGAAGTTTGTTATTATTGTTCTTCTACTAGGTAACCTAGTAGCTTTTAAAGCTAAATTTTTCTCACCTGTAACATGGGGGAAACAGGATAAATGGGATAAACAAATACGGAGTGCCTGGACCACTCTGGTGTATAAACATAATGCCCTGATTCTAAAATACCATCTATTGAAAGATAAACCACTAATTTAGTAACAACTTTTTTCATTAAGAAAAAAATGGAATTTCAAGTCATCAAATTGATTTATGACAGATTGCATTTTAAAAACTTAAAATGTAGCTGGGCCCAATAGCACACAACTATAATCTCAGAGACTCTGGAGGCCGAGGCAGGAGGATCACAAGTTCAAGGCCAAGGCCAGCCTCAGTAACTTAGTGACCCTGTCTCAAAAAAAAAATACATAAATAAAAATAACTGGGGACATGGCTCAGTGGTAAAGCACCCCTGTATTAAATCCCCAGTACTAAAAACAAAAAAACTTAAAATGTGAGTATTAGAATGAAGAATATAATATTCTCCCTACTCTTCTGCACGCATAAAATGTGTTTTTTAGATACACAAACCAAGTCTTTTCCACATTCTACTACTTATCTACTACAGAAATAAAAAGTATACATATAGCAATGAAGTATTGATGGGAAAACTTGGAAATGATTACCTAAGATTCAACTGTTTAGATATTTTATGCTCTGATTGGTAACTTTATAGTCTTTTAAAATGTGTCATTTTGGGGGGCTGGGATTATGGCTCAGCGGTAGAGCTCTCGCCTAGCACGCGCGCGCGGCCCAGGTTCGATCCTAAGCACCACGTAAAAATAAACTGCATTGTGTACAACTAAAGCAAATAAAATAAATATTTTTTTTAAAAATGTATCATTTTTGTTAAGCTTTTTATTAAATATATGAGTAGATGCTAAATCTTAGTTTATATGAGGAAGTTAAATGTTACCACACTTGTAACTGTTATCTGAAAAGTAATAGCAGCACTGGTCTACAACACAGAGACAGGAAGAATTATTTTTAAAACAAAAGAATGTGGTGTTTCCATTTTTCTAGTATTATAGAGCAATACAAGTAAAACAGATTAGAATATTATTTCAATTTCACTTAAATTAAGCTTTATTGGGAAGAAAAAAAACTCCAATTTCCTAATTTGTAAGATAAACAGATTCAATTAGATGGTTTGTGAGGATTTTTTTAGTTCTGCAATGTCATTATGTCATGTTTGGTTTTCATCTTTTTAAGTTTTTTTTTTTTAAATATTTATTTATTTGCTTTAGTTGTACACAATGCATTTATTTGTACGTGGTGCTGAGGATCGAACCCGGGCCGCGCACGTGCTAGGCGAGCGCTCTGCCGCTGAGCCACAACCCCAGCCCCATCTTTTTAAGTTTTCAAGAACATACTCCCATAGTGATATGAACTGTATGTGACAACTTTTTATGCTTTACAGCTTTACAGTTTTAGAATCACTATCAGACTTCACAATTTATAAGAAAAATTCAAGAAACATCTATTTAATAAAATGTCCTTTACATGATAATTTACCAATCATATTAAATGATATTGTTGCTAATTCAAAATGCCTGTATTTATTGATGCTGGAAGGAAAATGGAGGCAAGATCCATAAATTAAACATTCTCCATGTTTGCTTCAATAACACCCATAGAAATATCTTGTAGAGAAAATACAGTGGTGCATGCCTGTAATCCCAGCAACTCAAGAGGCTGAGGCAGGAGGATAGCAAGTTTGAGGACAGCCTCAGCAACTCAGAGACCCTAAGCAACTTAGTGAGACCCTGTCTCAAAATAAAACATAAAAAAGGGGTGTGGATGTGGTTCAGTAGTAAAGTGCCTCTGGGTTCAATCCCCAATACAAAAAAAAACTTGTAGGAAAATCTGAGCTTTTAGGAATATCTATCTGAAATCACAAATCTTATTTTCTCTATTATAATGGTTAATGACATAGACCTATATAAAGAAATCAATAAAATCTCAATAGAAGGTATTTCTCATCTCAATATGTGTCACGCTCTTAACACTATGAATCTACATACCATCCTCCAGGTAGTAGATTTGAACAGGTGTTCTTTTATTTAAAAAAGGCATCTTAAACTTCAGCCACTAGATAAACTGGATTGTAGCCCATTGCTGTCACCCAGTAGCTGTGACCTTAACCTCTCAATTCAAACAAATGAAAGCTACTCTAGCCAGCTACTATGCCCGGTGCTAGGGATACAAACAGAAACAAACATAGTCAATGTTCTCAAATTGAGGTCAGAGTAAATCACTTTTCCATAGATTTGCTTCTAATCATATTTTATGGCTTCAAGAGAAGGGGAAATTTACTAATACGGAGTACCTGCTGGACAATTTACATATCATCTTATTGAACAACAATAATCTTATCTATTTTAACAAATAGTTTAAATTATTCTAAAAGATATTTTATGGAAGAATGCAAGACACACTGCAAAGCCCAAATTAGAACTCAGATGTCTCATCTACACCATGCTAATACATGAACAATTACTTTCAACTTAGGCAACATTAAAAGATCCTTATAATGAAAGAGTTTAACATATACATTGGAAGTTATGAAATAAAAAGCATTTGAGGCAGAAAACAGCAGGAATAAAGTATGGTATGGAGAGAGTATGAGATACATTCAGAAAATAACAATAATTCTTGCATAACTAACATAGCAGAGGGGAGTTGAGGAGAGAAAACTGGAAAAGCGGGTCAGTAACAAATCATGGACTTCAAAACTTGACATCACTTTCCTCCAGAGTTCCCTGATCATTAATTACGTCTGTCCTTAACTGAATTTCCTTCTTCTCTATGACTTTATTATATATTACTTTGTCACTAATCACAATAGCTAAACTTTAACGAATGTTTATTATACTCCAGGCACTATTCTAAGCACTTTTTATATGTATTAACGCATTTCATTCTCATAATAATCCCATGAGATAGATACTGTTGAAATTTAAAGATGAGACACAGAGAAGTTTAATAAATTATTGAGAACAGGGCTGAGGGTGTAGTTTAATGGTAGAACACAGGCCTACCACATGTAAAGCCCCAAGTTCACACCCCCAGTGCACATACACACAAACACAAAATATCATAAAAAGGTAAACAAAAAAATATTGTACAAGATCAAACAGTGAATAAATGGCAAAACTGGGATTTAAACCAAGGCAATCTGGTTCCAGAGCCCAAACTTGTGCTATGCTGTCTCTCTAAAGGAAACCTTTTGATTTCCCCAGTTGAAGTGTGAGTTCCTTGCAGACCACAACAATAATTCTTTTTTTGTTTGTTTAGGGAATGAAGGAAAAGGAAGCATTTTTATCCTCAGCACCTAGGACAGTTTCTGGTACTTAGTGGGCATTTGCATCTATTTGTTCAGTTGACTGGCCTTGAGTAATTAAATAGATCTAAGAGGTTGTTCTTCTATAGGTTAGGAATAGTAAATTATTCTGTAGACTGCCAGAGAGTAAATATTTTAGGCTTTTAAGGTTACAGGGCCTCTGTCTTAATTACACATTTCTTTCTTTCCTTCCCTGCGGTTCCTCCCTCTCCCCACCCCTCTGCCCCACCAATGCTGTGGATAGAACCCAGAGCCCCACAAATGCTAGGCAACTGTTCTACCACTGAGAAATATCCCCAATCATCCCCCCGGGAAAAAAAAAAAAAAAACATGATCGTACTATCACTCATTTCTACCCTTGTGCAAAAATCAGCCATAAACAATTTGTAAGCAAATAAACATGGCTATGTTCAAATAAAGTTTTATTTACAAACAATAAACCTTCTGTTCCACTGACTGGAGTTTGCTGAACCATGCTACAGATGGTAGGACTATATGAAAGGTTACTAGCAAGAAGAATGAAAAGGCTGAAATTATATTTTAAGACGATAAACTGTGATAACAATGTACAGATGGAGAAGAGCTAAAAGTTTCAATATTGGAATCAGAAATAATGACCCCTTTTTCTTTGTATAATCATTATAGAACAGTGCTGCCCTATTAGATACAATGCAGGTCACAAATATGAGCCATGTACATAATAATTTAAATTTTCTAGAAGCCACATTTTAGAAAAGCTTTAAAAAGCAGGTAAATTAATCTTAAGAATGCATTTTATTTAGCCAAATATATCCCAAATATTGCCATTTTTAACAATCACAATGAAAACTGAAAAAGTTTACATTCTTTTTTCCCCCACACAGCATGTCTTCAAAATCCAGTGTGCATTTTGCACAGCACATCAGTTTGGATTAGTCATACTGATGGGCACTTATGAATATTTGAAATGTTCACAACCAAAATGTGGCTAGTGGCTACCTTACTAGACAGAACAAAATAATAAAAAAACTAGGAACCCAAGGTATATAGCTCAGTGGTAAAGCATGTGCTTAACATGAACAAGAGCCTGGGTTCCATTCTCAAAACCAAAAAAGAAGAGGACAAAGAATGACCAAACAAAATAACCCTACAGATCTCCCATACCTTCTGGTTTTGGTACCATCTCCTGTCTGGCTTGCCAACTCATTTTGGATCCAATTCTTAATTATATACTACAGTTTGACATTACTGGCAACTCAATAAATCAATGTCATCTTATGTTACATTCTATGCCATTTAGTTTTTTTTTTTTTTTTTTTTTTTTTGTATGTGTGTGTGTGTGTGGTACCCGTGGTTGAACTCAGGGGCACTCGACCACTGGGTCACATCCCCACCCCTTTTTTGTATTTTATTTAGAGACAGGGTCTCACTGAGTTGCTACGTGCCTCGCCATTGCTGAGGCTGGCCTTGAACTCGTGAACCTCCTGCCTCAACCTCCCAAAGTGCTGGGATTACAGGTGTGCACCACCGCGCCGGCTGCCATTTAGTTTTTAACATACATTTTCACACTTGATCTTCATTACAACTATGTGAGTAGGCATGTTCTATCAATTTCACAGATGAGGAAGCAATGTTCATAGAAGCTAAGAGAGAGTCCGTGGGTGGAATGGAGGAAAAAAATTAGATCTCCTGACTTCTAGTCCAATCTATTTAAGATCTAATGGCACCACTTCCTTAGTAAACATTGCAATTTTGCACTTAGTTGTGAGGCTGGCCTGTATTTCCTCTAATGGACTGTAAGCTCTATGAAAATCAATGCATGCCCCATTCTCTGCCAGGTGTTTACAAGGTGGCAACATGTCTTGAGTGAATTAGCTGAGTTTCTGATTTTCTCACTGTTTTAGGTCAATTAAAAGTAATTTTATGGGATTGGCTTATTTCGCTTGACATGATATTCTCCAACTCCAACCATTTACTGGCAAATGCCATAATTTCACTCTGCTTTAAAGCTGCATAATATTCCATTGAGTATATATACCACATTTTCTTTATCCATTCATCTATTGAGGGACACCTAGGTTGGTTCCATAATCTAGCTATTGTGAATTGAGCTGCTATAAACATTGATGTGGCTGTGTCACTACAGCACACTGATTTTAAGTCCTCTGGGTATAAACCAAGGAGTTGGATAGCTGGGTAAAATGGTGGTTCCATCCCCAGTTTTCTGAGGAAAAGCGAATGTTTTCTCTAATATGTGGATGCTAATTCACAATAAGGGCTGGAGTGGGGGCGCCATTAGGGAAAAATAACATTACCTTAGATTAGATAGAGGGAAGTGAAGGGAGGGGAGAGAGGGGATGTGGGGATGGGAAAGGTACTGGAATGAAACAGACATTATTACTCTATGTATATATGTGACTACATGACAAATGATTCTGTAACATGTACACTCAGAAAAATGAGAAATTATATCCCATCAATGTATGATATATCACAGTGCATAAATGCATTCTATCATGTATAACTAATTAAAACAAATAAAAAATCTTTAAAAATGTAATTTCATGAGTAATGTGAATAAGACCACTGAAATTATTTGTTTTTAGTTAAAGTTTAAAAATGTATTCCCATTATACTTCAAAGGAGAATGAAAAAATGGCTGGAGGCCAAGGCCTGAGTTCTAGTGCTGACCCAGCCAGGAGCTCACCGTGAGCCCTGGTGTACATTAATTTCTCTGGGCCAGAGCTCTTACCTGCCAAAAAGGAATACTAGACCTGTCATCTTCACGGTGCCGTGAAGCTAGGATTTTTTACACACTCCAAGTGCGTCGGTTTCCCATTTCCTCATCCCTCTCCTTCCGTCCCCTCTGTAACGGCCAACTCGGTGATAAACGAAACCATGAGGTCCCCGTTGGGTTCTCTCTCCCGTTTTCTAGGGGCCAGCCCGACACCCAGCCGCAGGTCGGTGCTCACCGGCCGGGGCCGCCATTTTCCCCATTGGCCCGACCCCAACCGCCACCCGCCCGCACCGGGTGACACGGGCCTTACCTTTCCTCGCAGTCTTTGCATTTCATCTGCAGCGGGACTAGTTGCTGGAACAGAACTTGGCTCATGTTGGACCCCTGCCCCGGCCGCTGTGCGGAAAAGCAAAACAGGCCCGGCCCTTGGCAGTAGCCTGAAAGACGTGCGGATCCGGACAGAGTTTTGAGTTTGGCGCTCGGCTCCCGCGAAGGAGGCGGGGAGAAGAAAAAAAAAAAAAAAAAAAAAAAAAAAAAAACCAGGGAAAACGAGAGAGGTTTGGACCTCACCAGACACCATCAGTCTCTTCCGGTTTGGGGAAGGAAGGGACGAGGGTGGGGCGCTGTTTCCGAGCATTACCAGTGTGGCAGGACCCGAGGCCGCCATGCTTGTTAAGGGAAAACGACCCAAAAGAAACTGACAAGTTTTGCTCTGGGCGCCAGACGCTCGCTTCCGAAGTTCACCCTGAATTATGGCGGCTTCGGCGCGGACGCCGCATGCGACTGGCTTTCCAGCAGAGGGTAGATGCAGTTACTATGTGGAAAAGAAGAAGCGATTCTGTAGAATGGTGGTGGCCGCCGGGAAAAGGTTCTGTGGTGAACACGCTGGAGCCGCGGAGGTCTGGTATCGCCCTACCCTTCTGAGAGTCGGCAATAAGTTTACCGGAGCGGTCGGTGCTGGAACCCGGCCCCTCCCCTCTTTGACAGGTTTCTGCTTCTGTCCCCTGGATTCTCCCGCTTTTACTTTAATAAACAAAGTTCTGACCTACTTGTGGAGCGATGATGAGCCCAGTGATGAGCATTGTTTTCTTTTACTAAGTGAAACGCGAGCTGTGACACGTTCATCTTGGTCCTAGACTTCAGTTTTACCCCAAACTGCTGCTCCTTAACTCCGTCCGCCCTCCGCCTTCCTCATGAGAAGTGGTAGTTTAGAAAAAGTAGCGATTGAAGTCCCTAGAGTTCACTGGTTGTATTCTAATTATTGTTTCATTAACGATAACCACTTCTTGTAAATGTACTAAAGAGAAACTTCTAAATTTTTTGTTTAGGCTTACAATCTCTAGAAAGCAACTTATAACCACTTTGCTGGAATGGGGAAGGAATGATTTAAAAATAAGTATTGACCTTTGAAAACTGAAAGCAGAAAGTGTGCAATCTTGTTCGATAATACAATTATACATATAAACATACTATCAACTAATGTATATTTGCATGTATGCATATGTAAGAATATATATGAATAACATGACATGAAACATTATATATAATATGTAATAAGTATATAATGTATATGTAAAACAGGAAAATAAAAATAAGAACAAGAGGAGCTGAATCCTGATAGGAAAAGAACATATCCAGCAGGATTAGAACGAATAAACCAAATAGACTAGCATCTGGTTTCATGCCTTCTAAAAGTCCAGTATTATTTTCATTGTTTTATTTTTACTTGACATTTTATCCTTCTAGTCAAAAATACAGTGCAGATGAGCCCCTTCGTGTACCACTACGTTTCATAGCCACAGCCTACTTCCTAGTTTGGTTTGCTGATATTTACCTAAAGTGAAGCATACTGAAACAAGAACTTAATTGTTTTGGAATATGGGGGATGTAACATTGTGGAAACTCCTCGTGAAGTCCTCCTATATTTTTATTGGCAGATTTTAGGGGGCCGGCAAACACCCTTGGTTGAAGAATTAGATTTATCAGAGCACAAGGATTTTGTTCCCACTCTGTATCCAGACATCTGTAAAGTAACTGAAGATGGTGATAGTATTAGAATGTAGCTAAATCTACAAGCTGATTGCTATTCTTAGAAAGGAACTACATGTAGTTATTAGTTCCTTGGAGAAAGACTGCAAAATACCAGGTGGGAACGCTTTTCCCTTACTACATTTGGGTTTTGAATTGTTAACCATTCTCCTAAATCTGTAGTTTATGATGTAATTGGATATTGTGTTTTCGTCTTCATCTTTTTTAAAAAATGACATTGATGACATTACTTAAACCCATTTTTTTAGCCAGTGATTCTCAACTGGGGATGATTTTGTCCCCCAGCAGACTGTTGGCAATGACAGAAAGCATTTTGGTTGTCACAATTGGGAAGTGTAACTGGCATCTAATGGGTAGAGTCCAGAGACACTGCTAAACCTACAAATCACAAGACAGCCTTCTTCCAAAAAAGAGAATTATCCAAGCCAAAATGTCAATAGTGCTGAGGTTTGAGAAACCCCATTTCTAAATCCAAACAACAAGTTTTAAAAAGTGCTTTTATTCTCCACTCTGGTTGGACTTTGGAAGTTAGAATAGAGGCCTTTTCCTGCATGGAAGTTAATTTTTGTTTTTTTTTTTTTTTTTAATATTTATTTATTTGCTTTAGTTGTACACAATGCCTTTATTTTTATGAGGTGCTGAGGATCAAACCCTGGCTGCGCACGTGCTAGACGAGCACTCTACCACTGAGCCTCAACTCCAGCCCTTCTTTGTTTTTTTGACAGGGGTCTTAGTTGGCCAGGGTGGTCGAAAACTGGTCTTAATGATTTTCCCACCTCACCCTTCCAGTTTGTGGTAACTGTAGACAAGCCCATGGAGACCAGCAGGAAATTAAGTTTTAATTTAACAAATAAGGAATAAAAGTATTTTCTGGGGATATAACTCAGTTGGCAGAGTGCTTGCCTTGCATGCACAAGGCTCTGGGTTTGATCCCCAACACCAAAAAAAAAAAAAAAAAAAAAAGGAATAAAAGTATTTTCAAAAGTTTTTTTCTTAGCCGGGCGCGGTGGCGCACGCCTGTAATCTCAGCACTTGGGAGGCTGAGGCAGGAGGATCGCGAGTTCAAAGCCAGCCTCAGCAATGGCGAGGCACTTAACAACTCAGTGAGACCCTGTCTCTAATAAAATACAAAAAGGGCTGGGGATGTAGCCCAGGGGTCCAGTGCCCCTGAGTTCAATCCCTGGTACCAAAAAAAAAAAAAAAAAAAAAAAAAAAGTTTCTTTCTTAGCTTTCCCATAAAATTCAATGTGCATAGTTTTCACGGACATGGTAAGAGGCACATCAGAACTAAATTAAATCGAGAAAAAAGTCCCTAAGAATGAACACTGGCCAGGCTGAAGCAGGAGGATCCCAAATTCAAGGCCAGTCTAGGCAACTTAGTGACACTCTGTCTCAAAATTTAAATTGAACTGGAAATGTAGCTCAGTGGTACGGCCTAAGATTAAGATGTTCAAGTCCTTGAGTAGAATCCTCAGTATATACCACACACACACAAAAGAGTAAACCCTTGATCAGCATTTATTCTATAGCTAGCACTATGCTAAACAGTTTTATCCCTTTTGTTGAAACAAAAAAAACAAATAGCTCACTAATTTTCACCACCCTTAGTATGTAAGACATTATTCTTATCTTTCGTATGAGGCAAATAATTCTACCTAGGTAAAGTAGCTGGTAGCTGATAGAGCTGGAAATATATCTAAGCAGTCTGACTAGCCTGTGGTTTTACTACTATTTATGCTGTTCATACAGGTTTATGTGGAATAGAATTGCAAGGTTATTAATTTTCCTTTTTTCACAGTGCATATAATTAAATCTGTGTAACTCAGAGGTGAAAGAATATAATGCTATACTGAAAAGTTGAAAAGTCAGTAGAATATGGCATATACCTAATCGTTAAAATACCATGTTTTATTGTTTCTAAAATACTTTTTTCCACATTTTTAGAACTTAGAAATCAAGGTGGTTTTTAAAATCAGTGATATATCATAATTTAAATGGCCAATATTTTCCACATGAATGATAAATGAGATAATATATATGTTAATTAGTTTAATTTAGCCATTCCATGAGGTAAACATAGTGCATCATGTTGTATATGATAAACATAAAATTTTTGTTAGTTTTTAGTTAATTTGAAATAAATGGTTAATTTTTTCTTTTTTGGTGGTACATAAAATAATAGTGCATATTATAGTAGATATTATCTTGGATTTAAATTTCTATGCATATATAGGCCTTCACTATAACCTATTTTAAGCTGTAGACCCTTGTTAGTCCAAAGCAGTATTTATTCAGATATAGATGTTAGCTAGCTACATTAGACATTTTGTCTTTGTTAAACCCTATGACCTGATTTTGCCAATTTTTTGTTATGTCCTTTTAAACTTTCCTTACCTTTTTTTTTTTTTTTTTTTTTTTTTGAGAGTGCAGATACACCAAAGTTATATCTAGTATCTGTAAGTAATAAAACTGATATTTTGAGGCTGGGGTTGTGGCTTAGCAGTAGACTGCTCGCCTAGCACTTGCGTGGCCCAGTTCGATCCTCAGCACCATGTAAAAATAAAAGGCATTGTGTACAACTAAAACAAATAAATAAATGTTTAAATAAATAAATAAAACTGATATTTTACTTAACTAAATATATCTCTTTTAACACATTAGGAAGAAAATACTCGGAAAAGAATCCTGTGTCCTTTAGATCCAAAGCAGTAAGTATAGATCAAATAAGGGTTTTTCTGTGATAGTAACAGTAATTGTCACAAGTCTCATTTTATATTTTCTTTTAAAATTTAGCACAGTATATGAAGATCAACTAGCAAAACATTTGAAAAAATGTAATTCAAGGGAGAAGCCAAAACCTGTAAGTGTTTGATCTGTAAACCTGAATGGTGAAATGTGTGCTATGTAATGTTTATATATACACAGTACTTAATATATTGCTAATGTGAATATTTAACAGAACTCTTGTCTTGGTCAATGTCTTTTTTAAGTTTATATATGTAGCATATGAGATTATAAATCCATTTATGGTCTTAATTCAGAGAACAGAATTTCTGGAACCTGAATGTTGTTCAGAGAATAAGTTCACTATTTAAAAATACTTACTTAGTACCTACCAAACTTATTTCAGTAAAATATTATCTTCGTCTTCAAGGAGCTTGAGACTGGAAAGTGAACTTGTAAGTAAAGAATATTGTTCAGTAAGATCAAATAAAAGTAGCAAACATAGTATGATGAGAACACATACGTGCATCAAAATTAAGAACAAATATAAAGGGATGAGAAAGGTTTCCCACAGGGAGTAATAGTAGAATTGAGTCTTGATATGGCAGAGAAAAGGAAGAGGGGTCCTTTTCAGCAGAAAGGACAACATGTGCAAAGGCATGGAGCTGAGAAACCACATGATGCTTTCAAGAAACTGGAACTTTATTCTGAAAGATATGGAAAACCACTGAAAGATTTTAAGCTTGGGAATGGTGTGGCCAGATTTTCCTGTTAAAAAACTTTCTTGGGGCTGGGTTTATAGCTCAGTGGTAGAGCACTTGCTTAGCATGTGTGAGGCACTGGGTTTGATTCTCAGCACCACATATAAATAAACAAAGATCCATTGACAACTAAAAAAATTTTTTTAAATAAAACTTTCTTTTATAGCAATGTGGTGGGACAGCTTGGACTCAGTAGGACTAGTTAGATGGCTATTGTTGACTTCCAACTGGGACATGGTAAGAGACTGATAATTGAAGAATATGTGAAGGGTACAAGAGTTATTTAGGTAGCACAATCAATAAAACTTGGTGACTGTAAATTCGAGTTGGGTATATGACTGAAATTCAGTAGAGAGCTTGGACAAATAATCAAAATTTGAAAGTCAAATACATACCGGTTATAGGTAAAACTTTGGATTTTTAAGTTACCCAAGGCTAAGTAGCTATAGGAAAAAGAAAGGGGTTTATTTTTCAATAGTTATTAAGTGAATACTTATGCCAAACATTGTACCAAGCACCTTGCCTAGAAGAACATAACACAATCTAGTGAGGGAAATGGAAAATGCAATATTATGTGCTAAAAGTGATTAATATAGGATGCTATGGGAGAATAAAGAAAGAGGGCCTAATCCTTTTTTGGAGAGTATAGGGCATGAAAGAAATGGGGGAGGCGTCACTGAAGAAAAAGTATCATAAAAGATGAGACCAAAAAGTCAAGGGAGAATCAGCCCTTTAAGGAGGGAAAGTAAATTCCTTTATCAGGGACTGAATATTTCACATAACTGAAATATAAAATAAAAGGAGAGCAAAATAAAAGATGAGACCGAGAGTAACCAGGAATAAATCATAAGACCAAGGACAGAACTCTAGGCAACACTGACATTGAAGGGTGAGCTGCTAAAAAGAACCATAGAAAAAGATTGAGAGGGGTGGCTGGAGAGGGAGGAAAAAGAAAAGCTAGAAGAGCATAGTGTATCAGAAGCCAGGGGAAGACAAATCTCAAAAATTAAAGAGTGATCAAGAGTGTCTATCATCACAGAGGAATCAAGTAAGATAAGGATGGAGAAGAAAACATTGGATTGGCAATATAGTGATCATTCATGATCAAAGGCCTTAGCAAAATTCATGTTAAATAGGGTGGGGAGGGCAAAAATCAGACTAGAATAATAGTGAATAAAAGGCAGATAAAGCAGTAAAAACCGCAAGCAACAAACTTGGCTCTGAGTGGAACTTGAGATTCAGAATGACTCTTAAAATGGGGGAAATTTTATTTATAAGCTCAGAGTAAAGAGCCAGTAGAAAGGAAGAAATAGAAACCAGAAGAGGGCATCATTAATGGTGGAAGGCTTCTCAAAAAGCATGGAGGGATAGAGGACAAAATAGAAGTAAAAAAGATCAATAGGGTGAGGAATAATGCTTCCAGTGAAATAGATGGGAAGTAGTAGAAGATGAATATTAGTTTAGGCAAATTTAAGCCAACAGGAATATTAATTGGGGAAGTTCTTTCTGATAGCTGAACTTTTGCTAATCTCTACAATTAAGAGACAAGGTGGTTGAAGGGTATGATGGTTATGAAGAATAATAGCTGGGTGTTTTTGGGAGTCAGACTGAGCATAGAGATAATGAATTTGAACTGGCACCTGTCCAAATGCTTAGGTGGTTTTAATTCAGCAGCATTCAGCAGACTATATATATTGGGATTAAAAGTCACATTAACTTATGATCACACTTATTTATAACTAAGGGGTACTTAGTACCATAATAACCATTTATCACTCAGCAAGGGCTAAAAATTCAGTTCTCTGTTCAGTAACACAATAGAATAGGGAAAAAATAGCTATATGAGATAACAAATATATGAATTTGCTTCAATATAGTAAGCACTTTCCTGTCTATATGTATCTTACAATATCATGTTATATACAAAACTCAAATATACAAAACTCAGGGGCAGAAATCCTCAGCACCACGTAAACATAAACATTGCATTGTGTACAACTAAAGTAAATAAATAAATATTAAAAAAAATATATATATACACAATAAAATTTATTTTTAAAAAGAATAGAATAGAAAAAATATATTCACAAAAATGGAACATAGAACACATAGTGATGATTTGGCAGTCAACCATCAACACCATCAGCAAACTACACTACACACACACACACACACACACACAAATGGTATGGGGATGTAACTACAGGTGTGTGTGTGTGTGTGTGTGTACGTACATATACACACACACATATATATGGTATGGGGATGTAACTCTGGTAGAGTGCCCCTGGAGTCAACCCCTAGTATCACAAAAGAAAAGAAAAAGTCAATAGAGGCGTTTAAAGGTAGCATAATATCATTAGGAATGAAAGAATCACTGCTTTTTATTAGCAAATTACAAAATTGTGGTGAGAGAATAGGTTAATGAGTTGAAGATTTTAGAAGTACATGGTTCACATCAATGACAATCTAGAGGTCCATGGAGGTACTTTGTTAACATGGCATGAAAATCTTAGGTAGAAACTAGGTAGATTCATATCACTATTTTGCTTTATGAAACTTCATCAGTTTGTAAACTTATGACTTTATGAAACTTCATCAGTTTGTAAACATTTTGCATAGTAAATGAAAGTAGGTTGGTGATAAATTTCTCCAACATAAATAATTTTACCTGAATTTGGAGTTCTATTGGATAATATTTATCTAAATATTTACCCAAAAAGTTAAAGCAGAACCATTACATTGGGTAACTTTGGCTGGATTTTGAAATATAAAGTACAATTTGCTTTCAAAATCCTAGTAAATGTCAGGGCAATGACCTGCAGATAAATAGTTGATAACCCAGAGATTCAGACAATGGCTTAAGAGCTTGGTAATTTTCACTGGGGCCTTTTGGTAATTTTGATGAGACAGTCATGGCATGTGCATTTCAAAGCATTCCTGTACTTTCCGAAGTACCCATCCTAGCTCCTGAGCAGCAAATGGCAAGTACTGAGAAGGTTCTGAAATTTCATCATATTTCATCATATTTTCAAACTAACAGGATAACCACAGATTTGTGGATGCTGGCAGAAGATAAGTGGTTCTTTTTGTTGTTGTTGTTGTTACCAGGGATTGAACTCAGGGGCACTCGACCACTGGGCCACATCCCCAGCCCTTTTTTGTGTTTTATTAGAGACACGGTCTCACTGAGTTGCTAAGTGCCTCGCCATTGCTGAGACTGGCTTTGAACTTGCGATCCTCCTGCCTCAGCCTCCCAAGTGCTGGGATTACAGGTGTGCGCCACCTAGCCCGGCTGAGACCAAGGACTTTTTTTTTTTTTTTTTTATGCTGGAGTGCATGCTAAGCATATACCCTACCACTGATCTACACACACATTCAATCCTCGTAGGAAGCAACAGGAGCTTGTTATTTACATGAATTCTTCTTGTTTCCCAAAGCCTATGGACTCACCACAGAGGGGCCTATATAATAACTGCATATAAAGTGGGCTTGGGTCATAATTGAAGAACTCCAAATTCAGGAACTATAAATCCTTTTAAATTGGGCAATATGCAAAGCTGCCTAAATTGTGTCTCATAAGTAGACATTTTTTCTGTTTTATACTGTGCAATAATTAAGTCTACTACGTGACCTAGAAGATACCATTTCTACTTTTCAAGGATACTTAGTATAAAAAAATCCTTGAAAAGATAGTCTGAAATAAATTTAGTCAGTGACTGCTTGTAGGACTTACAGAAGATTGAAAGACCCATAGGAAAATTATCTTCTGATAGCACTTGTTCTCAGTCATTTTGACAACAAAATATCCTCATACATTGCCAAATGCCTCCCAGTGGAGAACCACTAGGCCAGATGTTATAAGCTTAGAAGAAAATATCTTAACATTAAGGTACTATAGAAGAAAAATGATGACCATCTACCTCCCCCTTATCCTTTAGCTACTTTAGTAGAAAGAGAAAATAGAATTTACTTGGAAATTTCTTCCTTGCCTAATGCCAGGATTCCATTAAAGCAAGCAAATAGAAGATATGTTCTGTGAAAAGTTTGAGAGAATGGATGAATTTATTTAAAATGGAATACTTTTGGATGGGTTTCATGCATGCCAGGACACAGTGGCAAGGAAAGTGAAATAAAACAAAGAGATGATGAGATGGGGGAAGAAAATGCAGGACAATCTTTATCTAGTACACTATAATATGAAACTTGGAAACTAGGTAGATTCATATCACTATTTTGCTTGACTTTTTGAAACTTCATCAGTTTGTAAACATTTTCATAGTAAATGAAAGTAGGTTGGTGGTAAATTTCTCCAACATAAATAATTTTCACAAACTCACTGAGTTGCTAAGTGCCTCGCCATTGCTGAGACTGGCTTTGAACTTGCGATCCTCCTGCCTCAGCCTCCCAAGTGCTGGGATTACAGGTGTGCGCCACCTAGCCGGCTGAGACCAAGGACTTTTTTTTTTTTTTTTTTTTTTATGCTGGAGTGCATGCTAAGCATATACCCTACCATGATCTACACACACATTCAATCCTCGTAGGAAGCAACAGGAGCTTGTTATTTACATGAATTCTTCTTGTTTCCCAAAGCCTATGGACTCACCACAGAGGGGCCTATATAATAACTGCATATAAAGTGGGCTTGGGTCATAATTGAAGAACTCCAAATTCAGGAACTATAAATCCTTTTAAATTGGGCAATATGCAAAGCTGCCTAAATTGTGTCTCATAAGTAGACATTTTTCTGTTTTATACTGTGCAATAATTAAGTCTACTACGTGACCTAGAAGATACCATTTCTACTTTTCAAGGATACTTAGTATAAAAAAATCCTTGAAAAGATAGTCTGAAATAAATTTAGTCAGTGACTGCTTGTAGGACTTACAGAAGATTGAAAGACCCATAGGAAAATTATCTTCTGATAGCACTTGTTCTCAGTCATTTTGACAACAAAAATATCCTCATACATTGCCAAATGCCTCCCAGTGGAGAACCACTAGGCCAGATGTTATAAGCTTAGAAGAAAATATCTTAACATTAAGGTACTATAGAAGAAAAATGATGACCATCTACCTCCCCTTATCCTTTAGCTACTTTAGTAGAAAGAGAAAATAGAATTTACTTGGAAATTTCTTCCTTGCCTAATGCCAGGATTCCATTAAAGCAAGCAAATAGAAGATATGTTCTGTGAAAAGTTTGAGAGAATGGATGAATTTATTTAAAATGGAATACTTTTGGATGGGTTTCATGCATGCCAGGACACAGTGGCAAGGAAAGTGAAATAAAACAAAGAGATGATGAGATGGGGAAGAAAATGCAGGACAATCTTTATCTAGTACACTATAATATGAAAACTTGGAAACTAGGTAGATTCATATCACTATTTTGCTTGACTTTTTGAAACTTCATCAGTTTGTAAACATTTTCATAGTAAATGAAAGTAGGTTGGTGGTAATTTCTCCAACATAAATAATTTTCACAAATGAAAGTATGATCCACAATACAATCTACCTAGAACATTCTTTACAACCAAATTATAATAGGTATAGCTAATTTTCTATTATAGTTTTGTCAATCATCCAATAAAACATAATACATGCAGTTTTCACCTATTCCACTCAATTACAGGCTAAACATATTCCATTGTTAAACATATAGGTAAAGTAAGCAGCACACACTCAGGATGTTACCATATATATGTCTGCCATCTATATAACAGAAGTCCACTACTATGCATAAGGAATTGTCCCTGGGAATTGTTTTCACTTTTAAAACTGGATTTGTAGAAACACTATTATTTCATTCATGTAGAGCGACACTGTCCAATGTGACAGCCACTATCAACATAATACTATTTGAATTTGAATTAATTAAAATTGAATGAAATTGAAAATCCAGTTTCTCAGTTGCATTAGCCATATTTCACAGCTAGTGGCTGCCATGTCGGTTAAGGCAAATATACAGCCTTTCCATCATTGAGAAAGTACTACTAGACAATATTTATCTCAATATTTACCTAGAATTCATATTTCTGAAGATGGACTAAGTAGCATAGTGTCACAGGATGTTTCTACTTTCCATTTTAATTAATATTTTAAAATAGAAAAAAGTCAGATTTACACCATTATAATATAGTTATTTAGTTTTGGTCATGATGTATGTCTTAAGAAAGTATGTACTTGGGCTGGGGTTGTGGCTCAAGGTAGAGTGCTCGCCTTACATGTGCACGGCCCAGGTTCTACCCTCAGCACCATGTAAAAATTAAAAAAAAAGGCATTGTATACAACTAAAATAAATAAATATTTTTAAAAAAGAAATTAAATTATGTACTCTTTTTTTTAATATTTATTTGCTTTAGTTGTACATAATACATTTTTATTTTTACGTGGTGCTGAGGATCGAACCCAGGCCGTGCACATGCTAGGCGATGCGCTCTACCACTGAGCCACAACCCCAGCCCTGTACTCTTTTTTTTTTTTTTTAATATTTATTTATTTGCTTTAGTTGTACACAATGCATTTATTTGTATGTGGTGCTGAGGATCGAACCCGGGCCACGCACGTGCTAGGCGAGCGCTCTACCGCTGAGCCACAACCCCAGCCCCCAGCCCTGTACTCTTTGTTTTTGCCTTAACACCATAAAGCAAAACTGGCACAGTCCTCAGTTTTTGCTGTAACCAGGTAAAAATTAAAACTTACTAGTGAATTTTTAGACTATAAATGATTATTCCAATTAAGTACCTCTCTAGAATATAAGATCTATGAACACAGAGATTTTTCTCCTCTCTTATCTAGTATGGTGAATCCCTAACATCTAAAGCAAACCAAGCACCAGAGTAGGTACTCAATAATTATTTAATGACTGAATGGAAGGAAGAGAGGATGGCAGAAACAGAGTTTGGGATAAAGGGAAGTTTCAGTTTTTAAGCTTAATTTTTGTCAACTTCATATTAATTTTTTATGGTTTTGTTTTTGTCAAGGATTTCTTTATTCAAGATATTAATGCAGGCTTGAAAGATGAAACAGAAATACCTGAACAATTAGTAAGTACATTGACTTAATATTTAATTTTAAAAGGTATTTGTAGCCGGGCGCGGTGGCGCACGCCTGTAATCCCAGCACTTTGGGAGGCTGAGGCAGGAGGATTGCGAGTTCAAAGCCAGCCTCAGCAATGGCGAGGCACTTAGCACTCAGTGAGACCCTGTCTCTAATAAAATACAAAAAAAGGGCTGGGGATGTGGCCCAGTGGTCAAGTGCCCCTGAGTTCAATCCCCGGTACCAAAAAAAAAAAAAAAAAAAAAAAAAAAGGTATTTGTAAGCTATCTCTATGTTGTACAGAAGCCGTGTTCCAATTTTTATTTGGGATAAGCCTGTTGTTTTGAATTTAGAATGCATTTTCCTATTGAATCAGTAATATTAGTGATGGTTAGTTCCCAGACTAGCTCATGCTCCATAACAAGCTACAATATGGCTTGAATCTCCTTTGATTCTTCTGAGCCTAAGGACTTCTTGACCCTAAGGAGGTTAGGGAAATTAAAGCAACAGGGTAGAGACAGATGAAACTTGGCAATTGAGCAATTCTGGAGGCAGCTTAAGGAAGGGGTTTTATGAGAAAGAAGAGTCTGGTTGGCAATGGAATTTGCCCAACTATTAATCCTCTGTCATGGTACTTTAAAGCATTTTTTTTTGCTGCATTATTTAGTTTTACTTTTGTATATAGGTTCCAATTTCTTCTCTACCTGAAGACCAGTTGGAAAACTTAATTAAGAAATTGAGAAAAGCAAGTGAAGGTAAGTCTGCCTGACGTTGCAAGTTAAATTATTTTAGAGTAATTAAAGTGGTATATGAGTTGATTCTGATTTACAAAATGTTACCACCATTGTTCAGAGTCCTGTAGTTTCATATTTGGTTGCTTAAGCTATTGTATTTATATTTGGTACAGGTTTGAATTCTACACTTAAAGATCATATTATGTCCCATCCAGCATTACATGATGCCCTTAATGACCCTAAAAATGGTGATTCTGCAACCAAGCACCTAAAACAGCAGGTTTGTTTAGACCACAATAATTCTACCTTTCTTCATTTGTTTAAAGCTAATATTCTTTTCTATCTCAATATAGTTATTAATGAAATTTGTTTATCTTTTAGGATACTAAATTTTCTGATTTCAAAAATATGTATAAACATATAAAAAAATGGGCACAGAAATAGTTCTCTGTAGATTATTACATATTTAAATATGAGAAAAAATTTAAAGCCAAACAAATTATTAGTGCAAACATACTACCTTATATAGAGACTAACTTGCTGTTTTCCCATTTGAGCTAACTATGTTTGCTCTAGTTTATAAAATAATCTTGTGAAGTTTGCAGGCTTCTATTTTAGGTAACATTGAAAAATTAAAGTTACTTGGTCCAAGAAGATGCTTTGTTGAGTTTGGAGCAGGAAAGGGAAAATTATCTCATTGGGTTGATATTGCCTTAAAAGATGCTGAAAAAGTTCACTTCATCCTGGTAGAAAAAGTGACCACAAGATTCAAAGTAAGTGAAATCATTGTAGTATATTAGTAATCAAATTTTTTTCTGTTTTTCTGCTTTAGAAAAAAAATGTCGTCAGAAACGTGCTCTTAAAACAAAATTCCTTTATTATATATTCATTTGTAGCTCTTTATCAATTCTAATTATATTAATAACTTAAACTGGAGGGTGAATTTTTAAATCTAAATTTGGACAGGCTGGGGCTATAGCTCAGTTGGTAGAATGCTTGCCTTGCATGCACAAGGCCCTGGATTTGATCCCCAGCACCAAAAAAAAAAAAAAAAAGAAGAAGCCTAAATTTGGACAGTTCATGATCTGAGTTCTTAAAAATCGTTTATAGAGACATAAAAATATGTAGAAAGAGCCTGGCTCAAGCTAGAAGTTTCTTACTTCTACTCTTCATCCTCATCCTGACTACTCATTTATAAATACTTATTGGGCATACTGACAGGCACCGTGATAGACATTGAGTACATTAAGTTTAATAAGACAAGGCCCCTGTACTCTATTAATTATATTTGGAAAGGAGAGAGAGGCAAATAAATAGACGATTGTTATAAAGTATTAAAATGTAGTAAGTGCATTAAAGTGAAAAAAGTCTGTACATAGTATGGATTCAAAAGGAGTGACAAGTTCTATTTCAGCAAGGGATGGAGAATAACTACACAGAAAAGGTGATGCTTGAGCTAAATCTTGAAAGGTGAACTAATGTTTGCTAGCTGTAAGTTTGAGAAGCATTCTAGGAGGCAAAAATGGTGTAACCAAATGCCTGAAACATTAGGGAAACATGGAAACTACTATGTGATAGGAAGGCATCGTGTGAAGTTCAACAGTGACGAGACTAAAAAATAGGGAATGTGAGGAAATAGTTTGACTTTATTCCACTATAAGCTGGGAAAACAGTTGAAAATTTTGGTTCTTGCCTTTAAGAAGCTTACATCTAGTGGGGCAGATATGCAAGTATTTTGTTTCCATGTGCTAAGTATGTTGTGATAATAATAAGTACTCAATATTATGGGAACATAAGATAGAGAACAACCTCAGTTTAGTGTGGGTTGTCATAGAAGATTTCACAGAGAAAGTGACAGTTGAGAGATTGGAAGAATACATAAGTATTGGTGAAGCAAAAACAAACTTTTTTAAGAATTTAGCTTAGCAGCATAAGGAAAACTATATCATAAAAGTCTGAGACTTGAAGTAGGAAAAGTAATAATAAGATTATTTTTAAACAATAATCCAATTAAGAATTGGGCCAGAAAGCTAAGGCTGTTGCAATGGGATATAGAAGAGGGGAAGAATATGAAAAATGTTAAAAGTGTTGGAAGCCATGAGACTTATTTATTTAATGTGGAAAAAAAAAATACTCAATAATTAAAAAGACTCAATGACTTATTATTCATTGACTATGAGAGAGGAGTAATTTTGGTTTGGTTTCAATCCCCAGCCCTACCAAAAAAATTTTTTTATGTGTCTTGATGCTCATCAGAGTGGTCTAGGCCACAATGTAAAACTGTAATCCATTGTGGGCATTTACAAAGATAGACTAAAATGGTTGTAATCTTTCAGAGAAAGTAAGAAAAGAAGCAAAGTGAAAATAGAATGCTATCAGTAACAAAGATAAAAGAGCTGGCAAATAATCTTAGCTAAGTCACTTACCATCCATGAACCCTAGTTCTTTGTGAGTGAATTGAGAATTATTAAAGTTAAAGAAAATAATGTGTATATAATAATTGGTAAAGTTTTCAAATCTCATGAAAACGTGATACTACCTTAGAGTTTTTATAAAAAATACACAATCTTAAAATTTTTAATTCATTCTATTTTTTCAATAATAAAAAAACAAGATGGAAACATTTATTGTGAATTTTGAAAACAAATCTTCATTTTCATAAAACTGCATTTTTTTTTTAACACAAAGAGTCATTGTTGCAATACTCTTCTGTTTATGCAGGTAGATGGCAAACACAGAAAGAAAAATTCAGTGTTTGAAAGACTTCAAATTGATATTCAACATTTGTGCTTAAGTAAGTTGCCTAACTTTCCATTGCTCTATCATAAATCAGAGATGTTTCAAACTTTGAGGGTTACTTAGAAATTCAATCATTAGAACAGTGCTTCGGGAAAAACAAAGGAAAATTAGTCCAATCTTAATAGAGAATATTATCTGTAACACTCAAATAAATGTAAATTGAATTAGAACTGAATAAAAATGTTTTTTCAGTATTAACTGAAAATGAAGTGTTATATTCAGAAAGAGTTTTTTAAATTTTTTTTTTTTTTTTTTGGTCCTGGAGATTGAATAAGGGTGCGTACCACTGAGCTACATCACTAGCCCTTTTATATTTTAGTTTGAGACAGGGACTCACTAAGTTGCTTAAGGCCTCACTAAGTTGCTAAGGCTGACCTCAAACTTGTGATCCTTCTGCCTCAGCCTCTCAAGTCGCTGGGCTTATAGGCAAGCACTATCATGCTAGCAAGAGTTTAAAATTTGAAAATCCATCCTTATTTGCTTCTTTGTCCTGTTTAAATTAATCTTGAATGTGTTCATATCATAAACTACCCTTCTGCCTGTAGTTAATATGATTTACCAAAATCATTAAAGAAAATAAAATAGTTCCTCTGCCTAGCTAATGTATAAAAGATGCTGTCTAGATTTTTAAACTATGCCAAAGGAAATAAGTCATCACTGTAGAATACACATTCCATATATGTACACACATCCTCAAACATTTTCTTTATTGCATATTATTTAAAAAGAAAATAATACAACCATATGCCAGCAACATCTTTTTTTTGGTACCGGGGATTGAACTCAGGGGCACTGGGCCACATCCCTAGCCCTTTTTTGTATTTTATTAGAGACTCATTGAGTTGCTAAGTGCCTTGCCATTGCTGAGGCTGACTTTGAACTGGGGATCCTCCTGCCTCAGTCTCCCAAGTGCTGGGATTATAGGCATGCGCCACCAAGCCCAGCTCCAGCAACATCTTTTATCCACCAATTTTTATCCAGTCTTATGAAGCAATCTGGCATTTGTATGTAAATCATTGTATTTAAAATTATTCAATATATTATTTTTCTAATGTTGATAAACAGGTTCTCAGGTTATATGTTGACTTCTATAAAGTGAGAATTTTTTTTGTTTGAGTCTCTAGGTTTAGCCCTAAAATTCAAACATTTTAATTAATTCTAATTTTGTCTCTTAAAAAACCACATATACTTTCTCGTAAGAGAGCTTGTTTAATGCTTTCTTTCATTTCAGACAAGATTCCTGTGCTAAGAGAAGGGAAACTACCTGTGGTAGGAATTGGAAAGCATCTGTGTGGAGTGGCAACAGGTAGGTAAACACACTGATAATGTCTAAATTAATATTTAAGTCTTAATTTAAATTGCCCAGCCACTTCAGTGGTTTCTTTTGAGTAGTTTAGATTTCTTATACTTACAACTCATCAGTCTTAAAGGGGAATAAAGGGAAGGGAGTGGAGAAAGGAATAGGAAAGACAGTACAATGATTCTGACATAAGTTTCCTGTGTATATATATGAGTATACCATAGTGACTATCTACATTGTGTACAACCACAAGACTGGGATCCTAATTAGAATAAGATGTACTCCGTATTTGCATAAATAAGTTGAATTATACTCTACTGTCATATATAACTAAAAAGAACAAAAATATATAAAATTTTTTTAAAAACTTACTCTAGTTAAAAAAAAAAACCTTATCAGTCTTCATAATTAGCACTGGTCCTATGTTGTATCAAATTCAAGGCTTTCCTAGATATCTGCTCATTTTGGCCATTTTGCACAATGAATTAAGAGTGTTGTATGTAAATAATATGTCATATGGAACCTTAAAGTTCTTTGGGTTCTAATTTAACTAAACAAGGAAACAAATCATTATGGAAACTGTAGTCTTTCACTCCAGAAGGTACTGAGTTTCTTTAGAGGAACTTAGAAAATCACTCTGTGTCAGGATTCTGAGGAAAAATAAAAAGGAAATTGCATACCAGAAAAATCTAAGTTGTCTTATCTTAGCACTTCTGTTCATCAGATCTAGCACTGTAAAATGGAAACAGCATACATTTGGGACTCATATAGTTTCACCGTCAGTTCTGCTATGTAATTTTGACAAGTTATTTAACCTTCCTGAGCTTTGGTTACCTCACTGGTAAAATAGGGGTAATATTATCATTTACCAGTTTCCATGTAAAATTCTGGCATATATTAATGCTCACTATGTTAGCTATCATTACATCTTTCTGGCTTCTGCTAGTTTCATTGTCCATACATTTGGGGAACTTGGAACCTTCATAAGACATTATTCAAATTCACTGAAAATGAGTACTGTGTATTTGTGTTATCCTTCATAGTTTTTAGACTACTTTCATATATCTTATTTAACCCTTATAAAAAGCCTTCTGAAGAAAACCAATTGCATCCCATTCCATACTGGGGAAGGGGGAAGGTATACATCTTTGACTCTTCCCATCTAATGCATATTTCTCAAAAGTGTAACCTACAGTGGCCAGTTCTCATGTTCCATACACTTTTTCCCCTTTGGTTCACTCTGTGTGAATTCCCTTTTCATCTCTGTTGCAGTTAATTACCCTTTTTAAATTTCTGTTTCATTCTCTTATCTGACACTTCTTTTCCAGTTCTTTCCCTTCATCAGTGCCATTCCTTCTGTTTCTTTCATTGTCTCCTTCCACATGGTTCTATTTTTTTTTTTTTTTTTTTTTTTCTTTTTGGTACCAGGGATTGAACTCAGGAGCACTCGACCACTGGGCCACATCCCCAGCTTTTTTTTTTTTTTTTTTTTTTTTTTTTTTTTTTTTTTTTAATATTTATTTATTTACTTTAGTTGTACACAATACAATGCATTTATGTTTACGTGGTGCTGAGGATCGAACCCGGGCCGCGCACGTGCGAGGCGAGCGCTCTGCCGCTGAGCCACAACCCCAGCCCCTTTTTTAATTTTATTCAGAGACAGGGTCTCACTGAGTTGCTAAGTGCCTCGCCATTGCTGAAGCTGGCTTGAAACTTGTGATCCTCCTGCTCAGCCTCCCAAGTGCTGGGATTACAGGCGTGCGCCACCGCGCCCGACTCCACGTGGTTCTTTAAATATTAATATTTAGGTCCATCTGCTACACTCCTGGTGTGTCCTTCCCCTTTTTAAACTCTTAAGTAGCTCTTTGCCACTGTGTTTCTAGCTTTACTGTTCAGCAACATCAAGCTTTGTGTATTTTTCCATATACTATACTGTTCCTGCTATTTCTGTAATTCCACTGTCACCCAAACAGAAAGGCTGGTCAATATCTATTCGTCCTGCAGCTCTGTTATCACCTCTTTTTTTTTTTTAAGTATTTATTTATTTACTTTAGTTGTACACAATGCAATGCATTTATGTTTACGTGTGGTGCTGAGGATCGAACCTGGGCCGCGCACGTGCGAGGCGAGCACTCTGCTGCTGAGCCACCCCCCCAGCCCCTGTTAGCACCTCTTTTCAGGGTGTCTCCTGAAACAAGATCTGCTTCCTTACCCGCTGGGGTATCTTTTGTTTGTTTGTTTGTTTGTTTGTTTGTTTGTTTTGGTGGGGGTGGGTCCCAGGGATTGAACTCAGGGGTACTAAACCACTGAGCCACATCCTAAGCCCTGTTTTGTATTTTATTTAGAGATAGGGTCTCACTGAGTTGCTTAGCACCTCGCCATTGCTGAGGCTGGCTTTGAACTCATGATCCTCTGCCTCAGCCTCCTGAGCTACTTGGATTACAGGTGTACCCCACCAAGCCCAGCTTTTGTAATTTTTACCTGATCATAATTTATTTATGTCTATTTATCTAATTCTGCCAGTATGTTATGAATTTTTTAAGAATAAGGCATATTGCTAATACAATGCTCAATATATAACAGGAACTTAGTGAATTTGAATGAATGCATAATCTTGGCCACTAATTTGCTCTGTTTCTTTTGTCCCTTTCTGGGTATACAGCTGTATCCCTTAAGAGCTCTATAAAAAAAGAGGTTGAGCTAGATTGCTAAAGCTCCTTTTAGTTCTGAAATTATTTAATTCTTTTAGTAATTTTTCTGATTATTCTCATTTCTGAAAATCATTTACTTAAATATAAATAAAATAGTGACTGAATATATTTTGTTAGAAAATAATAGTTTATGGAGACAGGCACAATGGCACAGCTACTCAGGAGGCTGAAGCAGGAGCTTTACTTGAGCTGAGCAACATAGCAAAATTCCTGCCTCAAAATAAAAAGAGAGAAAGAAAGAAAATTGTATTAGCACTGTATTAGCATAGCGTGTGCCTTAGTCTCAAAAAATTCATAGCATACTCTGAGAATTAGATATATAAGTAGATAAGTAAAATATAATAATGTAAAGATATTCAGAGGGTATTGTGATAAAATTATTTAAGAAATAATAGATTACAAAGTCTTAAAATTATTTTGTGAAGATTGGTGGTTGTATTAAAACTGTTATGTTATACCTCAAAATAAAGAAAGAAATAATAAGGGGCTGGGGTTTTGGCTCAGCGGTAGAGTGCTCACCTAGTACATACATGGCCCGGGTTCAATCCTCAGCACCACGTAAAAAATAAAGGCATTGTGTACAACTAAAACAAATAAACAAATAGAAAAAAGAAATAATAGATAGACTGTCACCTTATCCAAATAATAGGTTTTCAATAATGTTCGTTGACTTAAATTCATATATTGAACTAAATTTACTAGCAAATATCAGATCATTTAATATTGTGATACCTTAGGGCAATAAAATTTTAAAATATACATTTGTTTTTAATTGATCAGACACAATATGACAGTCTAATCAGAAAATGTGGGCTTTACAGCATATAATTGTGTTCTTTCTGATATTGTCAACAGTATAGCATTTCTCAGTGGAAAATATCCATACTCATCAAAAATCTTTTTTTTTTTAGTTTTAAAGTGTACTGAAATGTTTTCATTTTAATATAGCATACATAACCCTCTAAGTTTGTGTATATTAGTCATTGCATTCTCAATGTTCTGCAAGTGAAAGGCATTTAGAAAATATTTGCAGAATGAATGCATAAATACAGTAAGACTACTCAGAGAGGCCTACTTTCCATGTTCTGATCCCCTGTTCTCTACTCTTCAATTCATTGCTATTTGCTGTGAATACCTTCTAATTCAAAATTAGCATCACTATACTAAGCAAAATTGCCTTTGTTCTTTTTTTCTTACTTTGAGTGTCTTAAGCTCAAATGCAAGTATAGGTAAATAGATGTTTTCTGTACAAATCATCTCCTCAGCCAGGGTAGGGGAAATGAGAGACAATTCAAATAGTTAGACAAAAGTTTTTTTTTTTTTTTTAATTGTAGATCTTAAACTTTGGATAGTTTTATTGGGAAATAGGCTTTATGCAAAATAAATCACTAGAAACATTAAGAAGATAGAAAAAAGCAGATTTGAACAAAGTTCATACTTTATGATAGGATTATTACATATATAAAGATAAGTAGATTTTTGTTGTTTCTGTTGTTGGGTTTTTAAAAACCATACTGTTTAAGAAATATAAAAAAATATTTATTTTAAAGATGATGGTTTGGGGGGGTTGACATAATTGTGTTTGCAGATCTTGCATTACGATGTTTGGTTGAAACCTATGCTGCCAGTTTTGAGGAAAGGAATGAAGAACCTTTAGCCAAACGCATAAAGAATGATAAAACAGAAAAAGAAATTAACACTTTGGCCAAGGAAGGAAATGAAAAAAATGTCCCAGAGAAGTGGACCCCTGTGGCTGGCATTGTTATTGCACTCTGTTGTCACCACAGGTGTGATTGGAGACATTATGTGGGCAAAGAATATTTCAGGGCCCTAGGCCTTGGAGCAGTAGAATTCCACTATTTCCAGCGAATGAGTAGTTGGGCAACATGTGGGATGCGGAAAACATCTTTTGAAGCTTCAGATGTTACCATAAAGAGAAAAGATAATCAAAATGAGGATAGCGAAGAGCATGATGAAGGAGGATACAGAATCACAGATGACAGCTCTGAGAGTTTGCCTGGGTAAGTGACTGCTTTTGTAATGCTGAACACTAAAGGGGAAATATTTTATTATTGCTGTACAGTAGTCCCCCACTTATCCATGGGGCATACATTCTAAGACTCCCAGTGGATGCCTAAAACCACAGATAGGATACAAGTGCTGCAATACCTCCACAGTCAATCTGATGACAAAAATGGCTACTAAGCACCTACCTGATGGTTAGGTAATGTATACAGTATGGATATGCTGGACAAAGGGATCATCACATCTCAGGTGGAGAGGAGTGGGAGGGCAAAAGATTTCATCATGCTATTCAGAATATCACTTCTTTGAGACTTATGAATTATTGAAAGGAGTTTTCCATTTAATATTTTCAGATCACAATTAACCACATGTTATGGAAACCACAGAAAATGAAACTGTGGATAAGTGGGGACTACTTTCTTCTTAGACGACTATTGCCAACAATTTATTCATGAAAGCATACGGTGTAATTTTAGAGTAACTTAAAATACATACATTTTTATCAATGTTATAAGGTAAATGTGCTTTGGAAGATGGGACATAGTACTTAGGATAATGTGGGATATTTAACAGCTTTTCAATAAGTATAAGTGACTAAATTTTTTTTAAATGTTTACAAAGTGTTAATTTTTTGTGTTTGTTTATTCCACTTAGGCTTCTTACTGCTGAAGAAAAGAAGAAAATAGGGCAACTTTGTAAATTGCTGATTGACCAAGGCCGAATCCAATATTTACAGCAGAAGGGATTCAGTCCTGCTTTACAATACTATACAGACCCTTTGGTATCTTTGGAAAATGTATTGTTAACTGCTTTACCAATTCAGTCTCCACCAGAAACAACTGCTTAATGGGAAAGAAATTTGAACATCATCTGTCTTCCACCAAATAAATTTTTTAATTATATTTTTATATTCACAAAAATATAATTTAAATAGCAGATAATGTGAACTTTAGAAAATACTGTGGCCTCGTTAAACTTTGGCAATAACTTTGTTTTTTACTTCAGAGGTCCAAATAATTCATCAAATTCCCAAAGTAATCTTCTTCAGCAGAGCATTTTGAATTACATTATCCATCAGTATTTATAGAGGTTGGTGAAGTAATCAAACAATTGACTTCATCATCTGAAACACACATAACACATCAACATATTAATTAACACATTAAGTTTCTATTTCTGTTTGTATTGATTTAGGAAATATATTTTTTCCTTTGATTATATTTAATATTTTTTGTGTCTCAAGTTCATAACATAATGAACAATAGTCAATTTGTAACAAGTGCCACCCTGACAATTTGACAATGTGAGGATTTTTTTTCTATGCAGATCTGGAGATGATAATCAACTATACTTTTTCTCAAATGCAAACAGATTCAGAGATGTTCACAATCATTAAATGCAATCACTTTCAGACTACCAGAGCCATACCTATATTTATATACTATTGGAATTTGTCTATGACAAACACCAAAACTGAAGAAATGTTTTCAAGAAAAAAAATTTTTTTTACTTCATTTTTTCGCTGTTGGATAATTATCTAGTTAGAACATCCAAAAGGATACAAGCATAAAAGAAAAATTAAGTTTGAAATTTGCAAATAATTTATCAAGTTAACTTGGTAACTTATATCTTTTACCAGGAGTTTTTTTACATATGTAAGTTCAAACATTAAGTATGATCTCTGTTTTTTTTTTTGGGGGGGGGGGAATAATTTGGAATAAAACAGAAATCAGGGGCTGAGGTTGTGGCTCATCGGTAGAGTGCTCTCCTCATGCATGTGCAGCCCAGGTTCGATTCTCAGCACCACGTAAGAATAAAAGCATTGTGTACAACTAAAATAAATAAATATTGGGGAAAAAAAAAACAGAAATCAGATGATGAAACCAAAACCTCTCACACTTAGGCCTTATTTAACTGATAAGTGGTTTTTATGCACAAGCAAATATTAAACCAAACATATGGTAGGAATGTTGCTCTCACATTTTATCCTTGATTGTTTCTGCACTTATTTGTAAACATTGTCTTAATTGTTGGTCATATGCCACGACAAAGATCCAGAATTATTAATTTAGATAGTATGATATTCTGAGATAGCTATTTATATCCTGTAGGTCTATTATATGAGTTGTAAATTGTAATAATTGAAAAATTGTAGCCATTCCAACCTTTCTACTTATGTCTTGTCAGACTGCCTAGGTTCAAATTCCCAATCCTACCACCTCTTACTGTGTGACCTTGGGTAAGCTACTTAATCTCTTTGTGCCTCAATTTTCTCCTCTTAAAGTGGGGATGGCAGTAATAATAATAATAAAACCTACCTCACAAAGTTGTTGTGTGCATCAAATGAGCTAACACAAGTAAAATGCTTAGAATGGTTCCAAGCACAGACTAAGTACTCAAATATTAACTACTAGTAGTAGTAATCACGGATCTATTTTTAATAACTTTAATAGGAGGGCTTTTATTTTATCTTCTCTTTGTTTAAATTGTCACCTTTTTTTTTTTTCTCTTGTTGTACATTTTAGGTCAAATTTTATTAAAGTAAGATAGTGTGATAATTTTTTTTAGTTACTCATTTTCCCAATCAAAAGAACAAGATATACATCCTTCAATAGTTAACCTCATTTTATTGTTAGAAATATTCATTTGTATCATAAAGTTTGTTTTGTATTATTCAATAATTTATGCCCAGAAATAAAAGATATTCAACAAGTGATATAATCTGTTATGTTTCATAAGACATACATACGTATCCAAAAATTATCATACTAATGCAGTCTTTTTTTTTTTTTTTTTTTTGGTACTGGGGATTGAACTCAGGGGCACACAACCACTGGGCCACATCCCCAGCCCTTTTGTATTTTATTAGAGACAGGGTTTCACTGAGTTGCTAAGTGCCTTGCCATTGCTGAGGCTGGCTTTGAACTTGCAAGTCCTCCTGCCTCAGCCTCCCAAGTGCTGGGATTACAGGCATGCGCCACTGCGCCCTGCCTGTTGGAGTCTTGTGGCCCATTTAGCTTAAAGATATGTTACTGATAATAGTACTAATTACTTAATGGGAAAATAAGTTTGTCCTTCAACATGGTAGCCTTAGGTCAAAATTATTGTTTTCCCAGGGCTAAGATTGTGGCTTAGTGGCAGAGCCCTTGCCTCGCAAGCATGAGGCACTGGGTTCTATCCTCAGCAGCACATGAAAATAAATAAATGAAATAAAGGTATTGTGTCTATCTACAACATATATATATATACATATATATATGTATATATATATAAAAAAGGGGTGTGCTGGGGTTGTGGTTCAGCGGTAGAGCGCTCGCCTAGCACGTGCACTCACCTTGCACGTGCGGGAGCCCTGGGTTCGATCCTCAGCAACACATAAGAATAAATAAATAAAATAAATAAAGGTATTTAAAAAAAAAAAAAGCTTCAAAAAAAAAAAGACAATTATTTCCCAACCTTGTTTTTTTCTCACATGTCATAAGAAAGTGACTCTGTAGGATTATGCATATTGCTATTTCGGTAAATCCCCTTGTTGACCTTTGTAAGAGCCTTAATGAGGAGGTAGCTAAGATGGCGGCTGGCTGAGAACCAAAGAGGAGGTGTTTAATTGTTTTCTCCTGATCTTAATGTAATCAACTAAGAATCTTTCTGTGCCCGTGAACACTGTGTGACGTACCTGTAAGTTGAGCTTGTGACACGTGTATACTTGTTAAGGTGAAGAGTATTTAGGTAGGGCTGGCGAGAAGGGTGGTTGGAGTTGGAGGAGAATACAGAAGAGAAAGCAGAGAAGAAGCAAGAATAAAGAACCTACTCATTCCCAGTCTGCCTCCGATTTCTTTCCCGCGGTATCGTTGCTGCAGGCAGCAACAGCTGCAGGCGGCAACAGACCTTCACATTCATCTACACAGTTTTTGCATCTTACATGTCTAACAGGTACATCAAGTTTACTATTAAAACTGGAACTCATCTCTGCCCACTAAACCAGCTTATGTACCTCTTTCCCCATTTTGGTACCACAATTCATCCAGTTGCTCTAACCAAAAATTGAGATTCACCCTGGACTTCTCCACTTTCTTTTTTTTTTTTTTTAATTATTTATTCTTTCTAATTTGTTATACATGCTTGCAGAGTGCAATTCATTTCATATTACATATAAAGAGCATGGTTTTTCAAGTCACTGGTTTTACATGAAGTATTTTTACACCATTTGTGTTTTTATATATGTACTTAGTGTATTGATATCTAACTCATTCTGCCATTATTCCTATCCCCTTGCCCCCTCCCCTCCCCACTCTCCCCTTTGTTCTGTTTAACATTCTTTCATTCCTCTCATCCCCCCTCCTTTGCCATTATCATTCAGTATCATCGTAGCAAAGAAATCATTCAACCTTTGGATTTTGGGGATTAGCTAACTTCACTTAGCATTATTTTCTCCAACTCCATTCATTTACCTGCAAATGCCATGATTTCATTCTCTTTTAGTGCCGAGTAGTGTTCCATTATGTATATATACCAAATTTTCCCTATCCATTCATCTATTGATGGGCATCGGGGTTGTTTCCACAATCTAGCTATTGTGAATTGTGCTGCTATAAACATTGATTTGGCTGTGTCCCTGTATTAAGCTGTTTTTAAGTTCTTTGGGTATAGACCGAGGACTGGGATAGCTGGGTCAAACGGTGGTTCCATTCCAAGTATTCCTATGAATCTCCATACTGCTTTCCAGATTGACTGCACCAATTTGCAGTCCTACCAGCAATGTATGAGTGTGCCCTTTTCCCCACATCCTCGCCAGCATTTATTGTTGTTTTTGTTTTTGATACCTGCCATTCTGACTGGAGTGACATGAAATCTTAGTTTTGATTTGTATTTCTCTAATTGCTAGAGATGTTGAACATTTTTTCATATATTTGTTGAATGATTGTATATTCTGAGAAGTGTCTGGTTCCGTTCCTTAGCCCATTTGCCCATTTATTGATTGGGTTTTTTTTTTTTTTTTTTTTTTTTTTTTTTTTTTTTTTTGGTGTAAAGGTTTTTGGGAGCTTTATATATCCTTGAAGTTAATGTTGGTAAAGATTTGTTCCCATTCTGTAGGTTCTCTGTTCACCTCACTGACTGTTTCTTTTGCTGAGAAGAAGCTTTTTAGTTTGAATTTATCCCATTTATTAATTCTTGGTTTTAATTCTTACCCTATAGGGGTCTTAATGAGGAAGTTGGGCCTAATCCAACATGATGGAGATTTGGGCCTACTTTTTCTTCTATTAGGTGCAAGGTCTCTGGTTTAATTCCTAGGTCCTTGATCCACTTTGAGTTGAGTTTTGTGCATGGAGAGAGATAGACGTTTGATTTCATTTTATTACATTAGGATTTCTAGTTTTCCCAGCACCATTTTTGTTTGTTTGTTTGTTTTGTACCAAGGATTGAACTCGGGCACTCGACCACTGGGCCACATCCCCAGCCCTTTTTTGTATTTTATTAGCAGCAGGGTCTCACTGAGTTGCTAAGTGTCTCGCTATTGCTGAGGCTGGCTTTGAACTTGCAATCCTCCTGCCTCAGTCTCCCAAGTGCTGGGATTACAGGTGTGTGCCACCGTGCTTGGCTCCAACACCATTTATTGAAGAGGCTGTCTTTTCTCCAATGTATGTTTTGGCACCTTTGTCTAATATAAGATAACTGTAGATGTGTGTGTTAGTCTCTGTGTCTTCTATTTTGTACCATTGGTCTACTGGTCTATTTTGGTGCCAATACCATGCTGTTTTAGTTACTATTGCTTTGTAGTACAATTTAAGGTCTGGAATAGTAATGCCACCAGCTTCACTCTTCTTGCCAAAAATTGCTTTGGCTATTCTGGGTCTCTTATTTTTCCAGATGAATTTCATGATTGCTTTTTCTATTTCTATGAGGAATGATATTGGGATTTTGATTGGGATTGCATTGAAATTGTATAATGCTTTTGGTAGAATAGTCATTTTGACAATATTAATTCTACCTTTCCATCTTTTAAGATCTTATTTAATTTCTTTCTTTAGCATGCTGTAGTTTTCATTGTACTGGTCTTTCACTTCTTTTGTTAAGTTGATCCCTGTGGCATCTTCCATGAGACAGGGCCGGGCAGATGCCCCTCGTCTTAAAATAAAAAGGGGTATGGGGTAAACCCACCCCCCCATTTTTCATGAACAGATACCAAAACCCCCCTTTTTTTCATGGACAGATACCACGGTGTTCAAAGAGTTAACTCTGACTGCATATGTTCTCCTGTTCTGTTTTATGGCCACCAGGTATCACTATTTCAATTATTTAGAACGAGACTAATTCTGGAAATTAACCTTTTGGAATCTGAGCTAAAAACATAAAACCTTTTTCTACAAATTGTACTAAGTAACAAGTTCCTAGTTAATAAGCTTTAAGAGTCTTTTTGTGATTGAAAAAAGATTTCTCTTACTTTCAGAGTAGTTTAAAATAGATGCATACAAATTCCTTAGAGTAGAAGTCCTTCAGAGCTAACATTCAGCTATGCCCCCCTTTCCTTGCTTCTAGGTTCTAAAAATAACTGTTATAGAAAAACAATAGTGCTTTGAATTCCAGACAGAAAAAAATTAACTTCTATCAGGCAAGTGTGCGGAGGATATGGCTCAGGGAATCCGTGAGAAATAAATTTGACCAAGACAGTCACGTACAACCTCCATCTGTATAGGACCTTGGAAAGGTGTACATGACCCCCCCCCCCCATCTGTACAAAACCTTGAAATGTGTAGGATAAAAAATTTTTAATATGTCTAATATGAAATCAGTAGATGTTGCTATTTTCCTAAGTCTTATGACTGTGATGTAATCACAAAAGAATGTGTACTGCCAAGAAATATATACTTGCAACAAAGTGAAAGTAAACACAAGATTCAGCAGCCCAACTCTGTATCTGTCTGCTGATTTCTCTGTCTCTATCACTGACTCCTTTACCTTCGTACTGCATTGAGCGCTCACATTTGTACCCCCACCGTGCTGAGACCAGGCCTTGGCAGATTTCCAAGTTTTTGGTTTTTTTTAGGTTATAGTAAATGGGGTGGATTTCCTAGTTTCTCTTTCTGAGGATTTGTCTCTGATGTATAGAAATGCCTTTGATTTATGGGTATTGATTTTATATCCAGCCACTTTGCTGAATTCATTTATTAGTTCTAGAAGATTTCTGATGGAATTTCTTGGATCTTCTATGTATAGAATCATATCCTCTGCAAATAGTGATAATTTGAGTTCTTTTCCTATCCATATCCCTCTAATTTCTTTCATCTGTCTAATTGCTCTGGCTAGGGTTTCAAGAACTATGTTAAATGGAAGTAGTGAAAGAAGGCATCCCTGTCTTGTTCCAGTTTTTAGAGGGAATGCTTTCAATTTTTCTCCATTTAGAATAATGTTGGCCTGGGGCTTAGCATAGATGGCCTTTATGATGTTGAGGTATATTCCTGTTATCCCTATTTTTCCTAGTGTTTTGAGCATGAAGGGGTGCTGTATCTTGTCAAATGCTTTCTCTGCATCAATTGAGATGATCATATGATTTTTATCTTTTAGTCTATTGATTCGATGAATTACATTTATTGATTTCCTTATGTTGAACCAAACTTGCATTCCTGGAATGAACCCCACTTGATCGTGATGCACTATTTTTTTATATGTTTTTGTATTCAATTTGCCAGAATTTTATTGAGAATTTTTGCACCTATATTCATTAGAGATATTGGTCTGAAGTTTTCTTTCTCTGATTTGTCTCTGCCTGATTTTGAAATCAGGGGATATTGGCCTCATAGAATAAGTCTGGAAGGGTTCCCTCTTTATCTTTATTGAATTAACAGTTAAGTTTCCTACTTGTCTTTAATTTATCCTTTCTACTTTATAAAACTTACACCCCACAGTATTAGAACTTTTTTTGTTTTCCTCCCAAACTGTATCCATGCTATTGCTTCTGTGGCCTTGCTACTGGGGACCTAATCACTACTCTTCCTACCCCCACCCCTCTGGTACTCGGGATTGAACCAAGGTGCTCTACCACTGAGCTACATACCCAACCCTTTTCATTTTTTATTTTGAGACAGGGTCTCACTAAATTGCTAAGGCTGGCCTTGAACTTGAGGTCCTTCTGCCTCAGCTTCCCCTGTTGCTGGGTTTACAGGATTACATGGATTAACCACCATGCCCTGCTTCTAATGACTACTTCAACATTCCTAAACATCCTCCACTGGATATTGGCAAAAAGGGTTTCTGCTAGTAGAAAAACTATTGTTGTCGTCTCAGTTTAAACTCATTTTTCAAAGTAACTTTGTTGTGTTGAGTTGAACTGAAATCTATTAAGTCAAAAAGTCTTCAAACTTCACATTTAGTGTATTATAAAGCCATGATTTTTTTTTCCTCCCCTAGAACTGGGGATTGAACACAGAGCTTCAGGTTTGCTAGGCAATCACTCTTACACTCTTACTCTGAACCACATCCACAGCTCTTTTAAAATTTTCAAATAGCAATATGCCATGCTAAATTGCCCAGGCTGGCATTAAACTTGGAGCCCTGCCTCAGCCTCCTGAGGAGCTGGGATTACAGTCATGTGCCACTGGGCCCAGCATGATTTCTATTGCTATGCTATCATTTCATTGCTATTTTGGGGAATTGAATCCAGGTATGCTTTGCCACTGAGATCCATCCCCATTCCTTTTTATTTTGAAACAGGGACTTACTAAATTACTGAGGCTGGCCTTGAATTTAATCCTCCTGCCTCAGCCTCCTGAGTTACTGGGATTACAGTCATGTGCCTCCACATCTGATTCATTGCTTATATTAACACATCATTGAGCTCTTTGCCTTATTCCCCTAATCTTGACTTAATATAAAGGCTTTCATAATTTAAAAACAAAAAAAAGCTTCATTCTAAATATTAAGAGACCTAATGAATTGAAATCTGTATATCAAAACCTCACATTCATTCTGTCAAATCTGTTCTATTAATATTTTTCACTACTAAGTAAAATAATATTTTGCTATTTGTGGATTCTAGAAAAAGAGAAATGCAGATGTTCAAAATGACAGATATGGCAAGCGGGTAGAAAGAGGTAGTGAAGTTCTAGGAATAGTGTCTTCATTCACTTGTTTGTCCTTCAGGAGCTTGGCCAAAGAATTTATTTCCTGACTCCATTTGAAATATTTTGAATTTTTTTTTGTGGGGAGTACTGGGGATTGAACTCAGAGGCACTCAACCACTGAACCCCATCCCCAGCCCTATTTTGTATTTAGAGACAGGGTCTCACTGAGTTGCTTATCACCTTGCTTTTGCTGTGGCTGGCTTTGAACTTGCAATCCTCCTGTCTCAACCTCCAGAGCCACTGGGATTATAGGCGTGGGCCATCATGCCCAGCTTTTTGAATATTTTTACAATTTTTCTCCTACCCCTTATCAGAATTATAAACTAGTAGAATCTTACTTTCTTCTCCTCTCACAATATTGGCCCAAAACCAGAATTTGGTAGAAAAGGCAAGATGAAATGAGAAATCCATAAAGGAACTCATAGGAAGATAGGAGTAAATTACATACACATTCCTTACCAAAAAGAATACTTGATCTATATTATATACAAATCTCCTACCTGCTCTTCTCCGCGATTCCTGTATGTATGTGTGCATAAACTGAAGGCCAAATAATTCCCGTTCCTCCTCTTCATCTATGCTTTCAGTAGGAGGAAGTATTACTTCCAATTTCAGGGGGTTGTCTCTGAAGTTGACAAACCTAGCAGTTCATCAAAAAACAGTATTTTTATGGATGCCATAGAAGTGTACATTTATTTTCCTGAAGAAAGATCAAATGACAATGTACTAAATTACTCTTTTTTTTAAACTGGTTTCAATAACTGAACATCTTGGTGAGATGTGATATATCCCAAGAATCTTTTAAGTTTCTTTCCTAGAAGAAAAAAATATTAGCTTTAGACAACTTATTTTCAAAGCTTATTAAAAAGCAAGTATTATTTCATAGCATATATTTAATGCAATACAGTTTAACTTTTAAGAGCACTTTTAATGCATCTTAAACAAATAATGCTATGAATTTAGTTTCTGCCGATTTTATAGATCTGTTTTATATAGATCTACAGATGTGTTTTCACCATCTAGCACAAGGCTTATAGTTGCTGAATAAGTGAATAAATGAATGATGATTTGTACCAGTTTTTGGTTTTGATGTCTATTATCTTATTCTGTCAGAAAATTAAATTTTGAATAAAAAACATGATGGAATTCTGATACTAATTAATAAAAATTATATCTGCTTTCTATTGGTAATAGTTTTCTGTCCATTTGTTATTAGGAAAATAATCACTATTTTATTTAAAGGTTAGAACTTTTAGTTTTTATGTTGCTGATGAGGCTTGCTAGCAATATAAAGATAATTTTTGTGAAAATGTCTCCAACATAAGACATTTCTTAAAACCGATCAATCTCAGTACTTAGTTTCAAGTATTCTTTCTTGAATAATTTATTCCAGTATTGTATGAATCCAAAGTATCAAATCATAGAATTTTAACATTGACAAAGATTTTTAAAATATATCCATTCTTACAAGTAAGAATCCAAATTATATTAATATAAACAATGTATGTTACTTTGTTTTGTGGCCAGAAATGGGCATGTCATTTGGTGTCTCACAATTTTTTACCTCAGATTTTCCATTTCTCCCATGCATACTGGAATATCTTGCAATTTATTGTTGCTGAGAACAATGGTGCCCAAGTTTTTCATATTGCTGATTGTTTCTGGCAAGCATGTTATTTGATTCCGTTGTAGCCATAATGTATGTAGACTTTTCATTCTGAATAAATAAAAGAGATTTCTGTGATTAGTTACATATAATATGATAAACTAGGTTCTTATTACAATAAAAATCAAAGAAATGTCCTCTCTTGTAATATGTCTTTTTTTTTTTTTTTTTTAGTTTTTCTTAACCTTTGTTTTACTTATTTGTTTATATGTGCTACTGAGAATCAAACCCAGTGCCTCAAACATACTAGGCAAGCGCTCTACCACTGAGCCATAATCCCAGCCATGTAATATATCTTTTTTCAGGGCAGGTGGTACCAGGGATTGAACTCAGGGCACTTGACCATTGAGCCACATCCCCAGCCCTATTTTGAATTTTTATTCAGACACAGGGTCTCAGTGAGTTGCTTAGCACCTCTCTTTTGCTGAAGCTGGCTTTGAATTCCTGATCCTCCTGTCTCAGCCTCCAGAGCTGCTGGGATTACAGGCGTGCACCACCGCACCTGGCTCCTGTAATATGTCTTTTAACCAACATACTTATTTTTTTCTTTTTGTTGTCATTTTTTTAACGCTGGAAATTGAACCTAGGGGGCCTTTACTACTAAACTATATCCCAACTCCTTTTTATTTTGAGACAGGGTCTTTGGCCTTGAACTTTTGATCTCCTGCCTCAGTCTCCATAGTCTCTGGTTATAGTCATGTGCCACCACACCCAGCTACTTAGATTAATGACTTTACATTACCTGATTATTAGAGAAACTACATTATGGAATTAATGTCTACTATATAGCTCTCATATATCATGTGGTAGCAGAAATGAAATCAAAATATTTTAGTTTTCTTGATTTTTCTCAGTTTTTGCTGTAAATGTTATTGGAATCTTAAGAAAAAAACCAGAAATTATTAACATGCTTCTTCAGAACAAGGCAGTAATGCATAATGGTTAACATCATGGAATAGGCCAGTATGCCTGGGTTCAAATCCTAACTAATTAGATGATTACTAACTGACCTTAGGCTAGTTTGCTAACATCTCTGTGCTTGGTTTCCTCATCCTTTTGTAAAGTACTCAGTACCTTGCATTCACTAAGCAATGTTGTTCTCACTGTGGTATATTCTGTTAATGTCTTGAAGTCAGATAGCCAGATTTTCCACTCCCAAATTCCTTTTACTTATTTAGAATGAATGAAATAATTCTGTTTAAAGACAGCAAATTTCAAACTAAATGGATCTGTTCTGACTGATTATGTTTGCCATCTTCTTTGTCTTGTTATTATTTTTCACAGATGGTTTTAAGGCATTTGTCAGTAGCATAAAAAGTTGTTCATTTTACCTTTCTATAGTATCGGGAAGTTGTTCAAGTCTGTTGCTTCCCATGTCCAGCCACTCAAGGGCAGGCATGTTCAACACAGCAGGAGGGATGGTAGTAAATTGGTTCATACTCAAATCAAGGTGAGTAAGTTTTAACAGATTGCTGAGCTGAAGAGGAAAGCAAGGTTTTTCAAAATAAATGTCCACAATGTAAACTACTAGAAGACTCAGATTGATAAAGGAGATATATCATATCAAGGAACATTTGTATCACACTTGGGCTTTATTTAAGCACAGTAGGCCAGAACAAATTAAAAAAAAAAAAAAAGCTGAATAAACTCCAGTGTTATGAAAAACTCTCAAAGAAATTTTATCTATTTGAGACTAGGGATATAACTCCACACAGTGATAGAGTGAGTTCTGGGCATGTGCAAGGCTCTGGGTTCAATACCCAGCTCCAAATATAGGGAAAAAAAAGAAAGAAAGAAATTGCATCTACTCAAAGAAAATTTATCTTAAAAAATAATCAAGTTCCAGAGATAGGGCCTCTGTGGCAAAAGTTTTTTTTCCCCCTGTGAGAGTAAGTATTTAGCATCATGTTTTCATTTCACTCACTAGTTGAGAATTATATGGGAAAACGATCTTCAAAACAGTTTTCTTTATTGCCGGGCGCGGTGGCGCACGCCTGTAATCCCAGCACTTTGGGAGGCTGAGGCAGGAGGATCGCGAGTTCAAAGCCAGCCTCAGCAATGGCGAGGCACTTAGCAACTCAGTGAGACTCCTGTCTCTAAATAAAATACAAAAAAAGGGCTGGGGATATGACCCAGTGGTCGAGTACCCCTGAGTTCAATCCCCAGTACCACACAAAAAAAAAAAAAAAAAAAAAAAAAACAGTTTTCTTTATTGAAACCTTGTGCCTAATGACTTATATACATTATCTCAAACATCAAATTGGATCACAGGCATATGCCATGGCATGGAGCCTACCACTGTACCCAGAGGCACTTAACCACTGAGCCCTTCCCCGCAACCAATTTATTTATTTATTTATTTTACAGTGGAATGCATTTTGACATATAGTACACAAATGGAGCACAACTTCTCATTCCTCTGGTTGTTCATGGTTCAGTCACTCCACTAGTGTAATCATGCATGTATATAGGGTAATAATGCCCAGCCCTTTTTAATATCTTATTTAGAGACAGGTCTCCCCGAGTTGCTTAGGGCCTTGCTAAATTGCTGAGCCTAGCTTTGAACTTATAATCCTCCTGCCTCAGCTTCCAGAGCTGCTAAGGATTACAGGCATGTGCCACCACCCCCAGCAACAAGCGACTAATTCTGGCACCAGGTATATGATGTGAGTGTTCTTATTTCCATTTTAAGACTCAAATGGCTCAAACAGGTCATATGACTAGAAGTGATAGAGCTATGAAGAGAACTCAAGATTTTTGTAGAATTAAAAACCACAAAATTTCTTCCTCTTTCTACATTCTAGTGGAAGTTTCGATATACAAGAATTTCATTAACTTTTACAAAAATACTGTCCATTTGTGGGAAGTAGCTATGTTTTATTTTCTCTTGGGGCATGTTCATATTTCTTCTGCAATATCTGTACCAAAACAAAAAGTACATAAATACAATGTTTTATAGATAGTACAAAAACCCAGGAGGTTCCTGTCTAGTAGGTAATGATGTTTCTCCAGATTTAGAATTCAAGTCCCAAATAAAACACTTTCAAAATCTGTCATCACATTTCATAAATTTTCAGATGATTCAAAATAGTATATAAAAAGATTGTTTTTACATTAGCATTTACATATTTGTATGTAAACAGTGTGTAAAACATAGAATAGATGAGTCTCCAATTGCTGACTTTACAGTAGTAATAAAATTTTGACTTTAGATGATTGAAAAGATAACAAAGCAATGATAATATGACAGTCCTAATTTTTCATACATGAAAACCAAGATCTAAAGTGTAAAATGGTATAGCCAAGGACACAGAACTACTTAAAGGCCACACGTTGGAATGGAACAATCCCAGGCTGAAGATCTCAGCTCAGTATTTTTCTTCCTATATAACCAGTCTCCTAAAGTGAAGAAACTTAGATACACTGGTTAATAAACATGCATAAATTCACACAGCTTGTTAGTAACAGCCAATCCTAGAAAACAAAGTCACAAGGATTGGAAAAAAAGATTTACTGGCCTTTCTGTATGTGTAAAGAAATTGTCCATGTGATAATTTTCATCATGTGGAAGGTCATATATTTCATTAAATGCAACTATCATATTATGAAACATATATACTGTTTTACATGCAAGAGAAATTATTATTGGCTACATGTTCACTGTTGTGGGAAAAAGTCTGATATGCGCTCAAGATAAAATGGGAAAAGGGAATAAATTTAGTTATATAAATAAATAAAGTTATATATAAATAAATATATTAGTTTTGGGCTTTATTTTTCTTAGCTTTTATTTTATAAAGTCATGATCGTTTTCAAGACATTGGACATTTCCTTGGCTGATTCTAAGAGCATTAAATGTATAGAAAGTAATGCAAATATCTTTATATTTATATGATCGAATTGGTTTAAGCAATGACATCATTCCAAATCAAAGTTTGAAGAGCCTAGGATGCTAGCAAGAAATAGATTTCCTAGAATTCATGCCTTACACTTCACCTCTATCTCAAAAACCAACTAGTAATAAGTTTTTCTATCACCACATTTTCTGTGCTTTATAATAATAATTCATTCTAAAAAGCATTTATTAAGTAACCATGATAACCTAGGCTTACCCTCAATTCTAGGAATTTAAATAAATAAAACTCTTATTCTGGCCTTTAAGTAGATGACAGTCTAGTCAAAAAAACAATATCAGTAACGTCATAATAGGGTGCTCCACTCCATGCTTTAAATATAAACCTATTGCTTGACCACTAGTAGCTTCTTTTTTTTTAATATTTATTTATTTGCTTTGGTTGTACACAATGCGTTTATTTTTACGTGGTGCTGAGGATCCAACCCGGGCCGGGCACGTGCTAGGCGAGCGCTCTACAGCTGAGTCACAATCCCAGCCCTAGTAGCTTCTTTTTAAAATAATATATCTTCCTCCTCCCTCTTCTCCCTTTTGCTTCCCTAACCCTGGGGAAGCAAGAGTGACATTCTTCCTGTCCTAAGCCACTGCTATCAATCTTTCTGCTTAATTTCCCCAACAATATAATAGAAATGCCATCCTGGAACCTGGAAAAACAGCTCTCTCAAAAGAATATAAGTTGAACAACTAATTATATCTATTCATAATGATACTTGAACAAAAGCCCTTGGGGCTGGGGTTGTGGCTCAGCGTTAGAGCACTCGCCTAGCACGGGCGCGGCCCAGGTTCGATCCTCAGCACCACATAAACATAAATGCATTGCATTGTGTACAACTAAAGCAAATAAGTAAATAAAAGCCATTGTATCTCCTTTTTAGAGTCCTTTGTTCCCCTGGCAGTTAGAATCACAGCCTCTAAGATGTGTGTCCACTGTATTTTCTCATTTGCCAGCAAATCAATAAAATTTTTTTCTTTTTTCTCAAAATCTTGTCCTTGTTATTGGATTAGCTTCAGGGACAAGGACTAAGCTTTCAGTATCACTGTGACAATAATAGAAGTATAAGTTATGCTAAATAGATCTTTCTCTCATCAAACCCTGCTTTATAATAATAGGAAATAATCTTCACTAAATATTTTTCTGAAATAAAATATATAGCATTTTCTTTTTAGTTTTGTTTTTAACAATCACATAATTGAAAAGCAAAGTTCCAGTAGAGGGAAAAATAACATCTTAGGCATTTAGATCTTTCTGACCTCTTGAGGAAGATCACATATATCTCTGTTAACAGCCAGTTCTAGTTTCTCCAAGCTGGCACAATTACTTAATTCCTTGGGGACAGTCTTGATTTTGTTGTAGCTCAGAATTAGTTCCTGAAGTCTAGTGAGCAGTCCTACAAAAAACAGTACACAATAGAAAGAAAGTGGACATAAAGTACTGTTTTCTACTTACTAAGTAATTACAGCAGAATTATTTGTGTATTGGCAAATTTAGTGTTCTTATACTCTTCCCTGTTCCCAGTCTGCATTCTGCCCCTTCTTTAAACAATGGACAGGTTTATCAGTGACATGGGTGAAAAAACAAAACCAAAAACTTATTTTCATTCCATTTTATGTATACTACATCCCAGACTGGGGTGTAGCTCAGTGGTAAGGGGCTTGCCTAGCATGCATAAGGCCCTGGGTTATATCCCCAGCACTGCAAACAATAATGACAATAAAAACAAAAGAAAGTATACCCTCAGCAATTTTCCATGTGAGAATTTTCCCCTCTATTTGACAAACCTGTTTTTCTTTATTGCTTCCAACCTGTTGTAAGAGGAATAGCTAAACCAGTAATATTGTTTTCAAAATCTATAGAACAATATTTTTAAAAATATTTATTTATTTGCTTTAGTTGTATACAATGCGTTTTATTTTTTTTACATGATGCTGAGGATCGAACTCGGGCCGCGCTCGTGCTAAGCGAGCACTCTACCACTAAGCCACAATCCCAGCCCCAGAACAATATATATATATTTTTGGGGGGGGTACCGGGGATTAAACTCAGGGGCACTCGACCACTGGGCCACATCCCCAGACCTTTTTTGTATTTTATTAGCGAGAGGGTCTCACTGAGTTGCTAAGTGCCTTGCCACGGATGAGGCTGGCTTTGAACTCACGATCCTCCTGCCTCAGCCTCCCAAGTGCTGGGATTACAGGTGTGCGCCACCACGCCCGGCTCCCAGAACAATATTTTTTTTAAATATTTATTTAGTTGTACACAATGCAATGCATTTATGTTTACGTGGTGCTGAGGATTGAACCCGGGCTGCGAACGTGCGAGGCAAGCCGTCTGCCGCTGAGCCACAGCCCCAGCCCCTCCCAGAACAATATTTTTAAAGAGACTTTGTTCACATTTGATAGATGGGCTACCCCCCCACCCCAGAGTTTTCCACATCCTGAGAGAAACAACCTTGTTTCATTCTCAGCAGGATGTTTTCTTCCCCGGACAGGATGTTTTTTCCCCCAGGCAGGATGTTTCTTCCCCGGGCAGGATGTTTCTTTTCCCTGGGCAAGAGCCAATAGGCTTAAAGGTCGCCCTGTTCTATGGGCAAAGAGCCAATGGCATTGGGGTTGCTCTGGTGCACCTCCCACCAGAAATCCCTATAAAGGGCCCTGTTCGAGAGACTCAGAACAGACACACACAGACACATAGACACACACATCAGCTCGTTGCTGCTGAGAGGAGGAAGCTACTCAGACACATCAGCTCAACCCTGCAGAGAGGAGGAAGCCACTGCCACAGCTCCAGACCCATCGCCTCCAGCTGATGGCAGCTGCCCCAGCCAGCAGCTCCAGACCCACCACCTTTAGCCTGACCACCGCTCCCAGCTGACAGCTCCAGCCTCCAGCCAGACAGCAGCTGCTTTAGCTGATAGCTCCAGAGATCCCAGCTGGTGTGACCAAGCACCTACCTTCTGTCCAGAGCTTGCACACTCCCCTCTCCCTGACTCCCCTCTCCCACCAGAGCTTGCACACTCCCTTCTCCCTGACTCCCCTCTCCCAGCACCTCTTCAACCTTCGACCAGAGCACCTCTTCTCCGGTTTTGCTACCAGCCACCAAGGCTGTTGAATAAATCTTTTGGCTGCACGGCTGTCCCGGTGTAATGTTTTGCCCTTCAACATTGAAATCTCATCTTGAATCACCTCAGTAAATCCAGTAGCTTGGATCCCCTAGATGCTTCAATTTAGATTAAATGTTTAAAATTTTTCTCACAATTTGGGGATATATAAAGATACATTGATTCCATGTTATCAAAAAACCAATAAAATAAGCACATCTGCAAGAAGATAAAATAGCACAGGAATGAAAGTAATCTTTACCAATTCCTCGAGGTATTTCTGAAATTATGTTTCGAGATAAATCTAACACAATAAGATTCTGGAATCTTCCAATGAATTCAGGAATTTTCAACAAACCAGTTCTATGAATTTGCCACTCCTGTAGCTGATTCAGCTTCATTAAAGAAGAAGGGAGACTCTAAAGTAAAAGAAATAATGGAGTTATTATATTACTTAAATTATTTTAGTATCATACCATCCTGAAGTGTGATTTTATTTAATTTGTGAAAACACTTAGAAATATTTCTTTCCCTTAATGGGTTATATTTCCAAGTATTTTGTGTTACTAAGTTTTAAAATCTTTATTTATTTTTGTTTGTTTACAAAACCTTCCAACTTCAATTAAAATGCAATAAACAAAAATAACACATTTTGGTCAATCATGCATACACGTTGAAGTCTATCCTAAAGATTGTGTTCCTAGACTACTTATGCTATTGAAAGTGAGACTATCCAGAAAACATCTTTGTCCATAATTTAAACGTCCTTCCATTTCTATTTTGAAGTATTTTATAAAAGATTTTTATATAATTTTTTTATTTATTTATTTACTTTAGTTGTACACAATGCAATGCATTTATGTTCACGTGGTGCTGAGGATCGAACCCGGGCCGCACACGTGCGAGGCGAGCGCTCTGCCGCTGAGCCACAAGCCCAGCCCTATATAATTTTTTAAGTGAGGAATTTTTAAGAATTTGAACTATTCTGAATTTTATGCTCTTTCCCTTTCGGAGTAAAATAGAAAAGAAAATAAAGGAGCTAACCACATAGTTAAATATACCTATATCCATGAGAACAAATACTCACCCAAGGGTTAGAAGCTTTTGTAAAATTTAAAGTATACCTAATATAATGAAGCCACTGTATATCTGTATACACATAGGGCAAGGGAGAGAATAAGCATATGAACTGGAAGATGTAAGAACCTTTGATGAGGAAGTAGCTAAGATGGCGGCTAGTTGAGAGCCAAGAGGAGGCATTTACTTGTTTACACCTGACCTTAATGTAATTGACTAAGAATTTTTCTGTGCTCGTGGGCACTGCGTGCCGCACCTGTAAGTCGAGCTTGTGACACGTGTATGCTTGATGGGTAAAGAGTATTTAACCAGGCTGGGGGTGTCAGAGAGGAAAAGAAGATAGAGGAAGAGAGAAGAAGAAGGAGCAATAGAGGAACTACTCATTCCCAGTCTGCCTCCGATTTCTTTCCCGCGGTATCGTTGCCTAAGGCGGCAACAGGAAGATACACCTAACAAATAAATTAATATTCATTTCCATTTTGAGAAGTTTTAACTGAGCATTTTTTTTTTTTGAAAAGCTACATAATTTTCATTAGGTAGATAGTCATCCATTCATGGCAAATGAGAAACTGCCTATTAGTATTAGAAGAAGAAATATCACATATGACTTAAATTTAGACAAGATTAAAGCAAATTGAATTTTTGCAAAAATAATGTGATGTTTCTTTTCTATTGTTTATGTTGTCTAGATTCATTTGGTGTATTATTAAAATTATAATTTTGGGCTGGGGATATAGCTCAGTTGGTAGAGTGCTTGCCTAGCATGCACAAGGCCCTGGGTTCAATCTCTAGCACTACAAAAAAAAAATTTTTTTTAATGATTCCTGTCTTAATTAATTACACAGTCTCAAAATCATTCTTTCAACTCTTCCGCAAAATGCAAAAAGTAGAAAAATAAAATATTACTTCTATAAAGCTTACCTTCCATTCTTCTTTTTCTATCTTCAAAATGACCCTTCCATCTTCCCTGGTAACCTTTTCTTTCAGCTTAGTTAAACTTACTCTCTCTTCCCAGATCCGCACTAGCCTAGGAGATCAGGTAATCATTTTGACTTATAGAAAATGACATAGTGTTCATTTTTATATAAATAAAATAAAATAGCCCATCAAAAACAACTTGGGAAGGTAGATGCAGTAGTACATGCCTGTAATCCCAGCTACTCCAGAGACTAAGGGGCATCAGAAATTAGAGTCCAGCATGGGCAAATTAGCAAGACCCTGTCTCAAAATATAATGGATGGGGATGTAGCTTAGTGGTAAAGCACCCCTGGGTTCAATCCTTAATATCCAAACACACCAAAACAAAAAACCATTGGGCCAATGGTATCTGGAAATAGGATGAGATTTTATTTAGTAAGAGTTATAAATATGATTAGTACCACAAATGTCTTATTTTAACTGTGGCTGATCCTTTGGAAGTTGTCCTTTCTAGAATTACTTCCCCTCCATTTGCCTATCATTCTAAATTCTAAAGAAAAGCATCTAAATGATTAAGATGTCAAACTACTAAATTATCTTTCTTTAGATTTTCAGAAACCAGAACATCTGGTGACCTTGAGATAACATTAGAATGTACAACACCCCATTCTTTTTTTTTTAATATTTTATTTATTTATTTACTTTAGTTGTACACAATGCATTTATGTTTACGTGGTGCTGAGGATTGAACCCGGGCCGCGCACGTACAAGGCAAGTGCTCTGCCACTGAGCCACAACCCCAGCCCAACACCCCATTCTTAAGTCCTGTGCATCAACTAACACAAAATGTATCAATTGTTATGAAAAAGTAAAAGTAATGTTTATCTAAAGAATTAAAGGAACTAGGGCTGGGGTTGTGGCTCAGTGGAAGAGTGTTTGCCTAGCATGTGTGAGGCACTGGGTTCAATTCTCAACACTACATATAAATAAATAAATGTCCATCAAGGACTAATAAAATATTTTAAAAAGAAAAAAGCATTATAGGAACTAGCCTTGCCTTAGGAAGTCAAGGTCAATTGCGGTATTCCAGTTGGGTGGCAATAAAGGAGACACATGCCCTGGATGACCAAGACCTAGCCCAGCAAGTACCTGCCCATTGCCCCCTGAACATCCTTTCCCTCTCTATGAAGGTCTTTTCGCATACCTGAGTTCCCTAAGATAGTCTTTTATGAGGGGGACGAGAGCTGATAACCCCCTCCATCTTCCCATTTTGTTGGCTCCTTAAATAAACCTGATTTCTTTCACCTCAACTCCTTCTCTTCCAAGTATTGACTTTTGAGTGGTAAGTAGATGAACTTGGGTCCAGTAGAACTATTTTTTTTGTTTTGATGTTAGAGAGTAAGCCAGGAGTTTTGTGCATTCTAAATTCATGCTCTACCTCTGAAATATACTTCCAGTGATAAGTTTTTGATAAGTACCATAATTCTTCATAAATTTATAGTTTTATTGAGATATAATTCACATAGCATAAAATGCATCATTTTAAGTGTACAGTTCAGTAGGGTTTAGTATATTCACAACATTATACAACCATTACCATTATCTAAATCCAAAATACTTTATCATTAAACAAAAAGCCTCCTTATCCATATCCCTACCCTATTCCCTGGGAATTACTATTAGCCTGCTCTGCACATTTCATATAAATAGGATCATACAATATACGTCTTTGTGTCTGGCATCTTTCACTAAGCATGATTTTATTCAAAGTTCATTCATGCTGTAACATGTATCAGTACTTCATTTCTTCTTATGGCACAATGATTTCATCATATAAGTTTATTCATGTTTGTTCATTCAACAGTTGATTAGTATTTGAATAATTCTATTCTTTGGCTATTATGAATAAAGCTGCTACAAATGTATGTATACAAGTTTTTGGGTAAACTATTAAAATTTTGAGATGTTATTAGCCTATTATTATATTGGAGAGTGAACCCAGGGATGCTCTACCACTAAGCTACATCCCTAGTCCTTGTTATTTTATATTTTTATACAGGGTCTTGCTAGGTTGAAGAGGCTGACCTTGAACTTGCAATTCTCCTGCCTCAGCTTCCTGAGTAGCTAGAATTACAGTCACCGTGCCCAGATAGGAGGCCATTATTTCAGATTAAGCTCCTATACTAGATCCCAAAAAAAAAACATACTAAAAATCAAAATAAAGTCACCCATGCTAAGGTTCCAACTCACAAAACAGAAATTAAATTGTTATCTGACCATGCCAAGAAATCAGGAGAGAAAGTTAACAGCCAACTTTCCATTAAGTTTCATAAAATGGCAATGAAGTTCTCTCTGCCTTCTTTCTTTTTTTTTTTTTTTTTTTTTTTTTTTGTTTGTGGTACCGGGGATTGAACTCAGGGGCACTCGACCACTGAGTCACATCCCCAGACCTTTTTTGTATTTTATTTAGAGACAGGGTCTCACTGAGTTGCTAAGTGCCTCGCCATTGCTGAGGCTGGCTTTGAACTCGCGATCCTCCTGCCTCAGCCTCCCAAAGTGCTGGGATTACAGGCGTGCGCCACCGCGCCCGGCTTGCCTTCTTTCTTATACAAAGAATGTAACTTGAAGTAATCCAGTGTTAGCCAATTTTTTTTTAAAAATATTTACTTATTTGCTTTAGTTGTACACAAAGCGTTTATTTGTATGTGGTGCTGAGGATTGAAACTGGGGCCAGGCACGTGGGAGGGGAGCGCTGTTAGGCTGAGCCACAACCCCAGCCCAGCCAATTAATTTTCTATTGTTCTAATTTCCTGTTCCTGTCTTACAGAGAAAACTTAGAAACAAAGTTTGAAAGTAACTTTGTTTTTGTTTTTTTTTTAGCCCTTTTCTGTTTATAAAAGTAACTTGTTCTGTTCAGCCCCTCAGAACACAATATTCTATTTTATGGAGTGTTGCCCAATCCTAGAATTAAAAAGAAAGCCAATTAAGATCTTTAAATTGTTTGGGCTGGGGTTGTGGCTCAGCTGTAGAGCATTCACCTAGCAAGTAAAAAAAAAAAAAAAAAAAAAAAAAATCTTTAAATTGTTGTAATTTTGTCCTTTAACAGATTATGTGTTTTCATTTCTCTTGAGCATATTCTTTTTTTCTTTAATATTTATTTTATAGTTGTAGTTGGACACAATATCTTTATTCCACTCATTCATTCATTCATTCATTTTTTTATGTGGTGCTGAGGAGCGAGCCCAGGGCCCCGCATGTGCTAGGAGAGCGCCCTATCCCTGAGCCACAACCCCAGCCCCTCTTGGTTATATTCTTAGGAGCATAATTTCTGGGTCATATGGTAACTTTATGTTTAGCTTTTTTTACCAAACTGTTTCCAAATTGGCTGTACTGTTTTATACCCCTACCATCAGTGTATCAGAGTTCCAGTCTCTCCACATCCTCACCAATACTTGTTATTGCCCAATTTTTATTATATATTTAGTGGTTGTAAATGGTATCACATTGTGGGTTTGATGTGCTTTTTCCTGCTGACTAATCCTCAGTTAATGTTTTGTTTGTCATGGTAATGGGAGTCAAACCCAGGCCTCACACATTCAAGGCAAGTACTGTATCAAACAAATTCATCCATTGCCAACATACGTAAGAATAATATGTATATATTCTACTGACAATAAAAATGGTCAGCAAAAAGTTACAAAAAAATTTCTATTTCTATCCTAGAAATTTTTTCACATATGAAAAAGCAAAGGAAAAGTTTAGAATCAAAGTTAGCCTATTAAAAAGATACATAATTTTTAAAAAGCAGTCATCAAAACCCAAGATTTAATTAATTTGTATATTTATTTGCCAAAAATCTCTTGACATCTGAGAAGTAATTTTTTTAAAGTTTTGTGTGTTAACTGATTTTTCAGTGAGGTTTTTTTTTTTTTTTTTTTGTACCGGGGATTGAACTCAGGGGCACTCGACCACTGGGTCACATCCCCAGCCCTTTTTTGTATTTTATTTAGAGACAGAGTCTCACTGAGTTGCTAAGCCTCGCCATTGCTGAGGCTGGCTTTGAACTCGCAATCCTCCTGCCTCAGCCTCCCAAAGTGCTGGGATTACAGGTGTGTGCCACTCGCCCGGCTTCAGTGAGGGTTTTAAAGAATTTAAAAAAATAAAAAAAAAAAAAAAAACAAGAAAAACCCTGCAAGTATAATGTTTTCTGTTTTTATGTGTTTAGGTTTGAAAAATACTTCTAATAAACTATGTTTATTCTAATCTCTCAGTTGCATGAAATTTCTAATTAGCTAACAAGTGCACTGTGACAATGGGGTTCATGTGGTCATCTAATCTGAATAGCTAATCTTCCTATAGATATGGCAAATTGAGACAAAATGCATAATGCTAGCTATTCAACTGCATCATTTTTTATATTATTTACTATGAGGAAATGAGCTACCTGAACGATTAGCAGAGTACTTTCAAGACAACCAATTAGAAAAGTAGACAAGATATCAAGGAGGGAGAGGAAATGAGAGCTATACTGTTTAAAGATAGCCCCAATCAAGGAATCAGATGATCCTGCTGGAACTCACAGCCACTCAGTTAGGTGAGAATAAATAGTACCTTCTACTGCCAGATGTTTTTTTAGATCCTAAAAAAATTTTATTTATTTATTTTTGCACTAGGGATTGAATTTAGGGGCACTTGACCACTGGGCCACATCCCCAGCCCTTTTTTGTATTTTATTTGAGACAGGGTCTCACTGAGTTGCTAAGTGCTCGCCATTGCTGAGGCTGGCTTTGAACTCACAATCCTCCTGCCTCAGCCTCCCAAGTGCTGGGATTACAGGCCTGGGCCACTACACCTGGATAGATCCTAAAAGATTAATGGTGAGGGGCTGGGGTTGTGGCTCAGTGGTGGAGCACTCGCTTAGCACATGAGTGGCCCGGATTCGATCCTCAGCACCATGTAAAAATATAACGCATTGTGTACAACTAAAACAAATAAATAAATATTAAGAAAAAAGATTAATAGTGAACAAAACAATCCTGACAATTAGACTAAGTGATACTAATCTAACTTTAATGAATGCTAACAGTCCTATGAGGGCACAGGATAACTACTATTCTCACACACGGATATTATTTTTTTGACTCTCATCACATAGGCAGATTTAATTGAGTCAAGTATTTAAGTATATTTTGAACATTCTGTAAGTAAAAATCTCTATAAAATTCAACAATGAGGGGCTGGGATTGTGGTTCAGCGGTAGAGCGCTCGCCTAGCACGTGCGCGGTCCGGGTTCGATCCTCAGCACCACGTAAAGAATAAATACATTGTGTACCACTAAAATAAATAAAATTTAAAAAAATTCAACAATGAGGCACTTAATAAGTGATTTTTATAATGATGAGATTATGAATTTTCACTAATCCAAAATAGTAAATGTTATAGCATACTTGTGTTGAAATTCCTTCTCTCGCTTCAGATCTTCATTGTGTTTCTTTATTCGTTTTTCCCACACTTCTTTTACAGCACTGACAGCCCCAGTACAAACCACATTTTCTGTCATGATTTCTCCACATTGTCATAGAGTCATCAGCTTCATTAGGTTCTGAACTGCTGAATCACAGATGCAGCTCAGAAAGGACCTAATTGGACCACAAGAAAAAAGCAGTGTATTTCAAATGTTCAGTGATGTGGGTGTGGTGGCTCATGCCTGTAATTCCAACTGCCCCGGAGACTGAGGCAGAAGGATTGCAAGTTTGAGACCAGCCTGGGAAATTAAGTGAGGCCCTGTCTCAAAATAAAATAAAAATGGCTGGGGAAGTGGCTCAGTGGCACATTGCATGCATGAGACCCTGGGTTCAATCCCCAGTACTGGGAAAAAGTAAGGGAAGTTCATCAAATACTAAAATAATCATAATAGCTAATATTTACTGGAAACTTTCTGGTTTCCAAAACTAGTCCAACTAGTTGATATACCTTTTATTTATTTATTTTTTAAACAGGATCTCACTATGTTGCCCAGGCTGGCCTTAAAATCCTGCACTCAAGAAATCCTTCTGTCTCAGCCTCCTGAATGCTGGTACTATAGATGTGGGCCACTGAGCCCAGCTACAAAGCAGATATTAATTTTTTAAAGATACTATTTTATATAGTACAAAAAACAAGTTCTCAAGAATAAAGAGACTGGGTACAATTTCTACACAGTAAACTAAAAAATAGAATGAAATTAAAGAAGACCTAAATAAGAGTTCTACATCATATTTATGATTCAATATTGTAAGAACATCAGTTATTTCCATATCGAACTATAAACAGTCTCAATAAAACCCATTTGGAGAATAAGAGGGCTACCTTGATTATCATATTCTCATATTTAATAACAATTCTAAACATACAAAATAGCCAAAACCCCCACAACAAAGAAAACTAGAGTGGGAGCATTTATTCTATCAGGACCTCTTTTAAAGCTTTAGTAGAGAGCGTTGTATTGGTGCAGTACACAAACAGATCAACATAGTTGAATAAGGAACCCCAGAAACAGATCCATACATATATGAGCATTGCAGAACACTGCCAGAATGATTTTTTTGGACAGTTAAAAATACATATATAACTAAAATTAATTCCAGGTGTATTATAGATCTACAAGTGATAGTGCAAGTATCCTGAAACATAAAGGTTTGGGGAGACAATATAAGACTAATAATGTTGAGCCGGGTGCGGTGGCACACGCCTGTAATCCCAGCACTTGGGAGGCTGAGGCAGGAGGATTGTGAGTTCAAAGCCAGCCTCAGCAATGGCGAGGCATTTAGCAACTCAGTAAGACCCTGTCTCTAAATAAAATACAAAAAGGGCTGGGGATGTGACCCAGTGGTCAAGTGCCCCTGAGTTCAATCCCCAGTACCACAAAAAAAAAAAAAAAAAAAAAAAAAGAATACTTTTTTTCCCCCAGGTACTGGGGATTGAACCTAGGGCCTCGCACAGGCTAGGCAAGTGCTGTACATCACACTCTAGGGAACACTTTCTAAAATGGAATACAAAGCATATCTTTAAAGGAACAGATTGATAAATTGGACTATATTAATTATGAAATTTATTAAAAGATATCATTTAGAGAATAAAAGGAATACCATGTACTGGAGAAGATATTGGTGGCACATGTCACCACAAATGAGCTGTATCTAGAATAGGTAAAGAATTCCTAAAAATCAACTTAAAAAGACAACAGAGCTGGGGGCATATCTCAGTGGTAGAGTGCATGTTTAACATAAATAAGGCTCTGGATTTGATCTCCAGCACCAAAAGAAAAAAAAAAAAACAAAAAAGTCAATTAAAAAATTAATTCAAAAGACGAAATCTCAATGGCAGAAAACCCCAAACAAAAACCATGAAATTCTGTTCAACATTCTGAAAGTGAATTAAAAACATAATAAAATACCAACTCACACCAATCAGAATAATCAAATTTAAAAAGACTGGGGCTGGGATTGTGGCTCAAGTGGTAGAGTGCTCACCTAGCATGCAGCATGCATGAGGCACTGGTTCGATCCTCAGCACCACATAAAAATAAAAAAATAAAGGTATTGTGTCCAACCACAACTAAAAAAAATAAAAATAAAAAAGACTGACTATACCAAATGCTAGTGGGAATTTGAGTTATGTAAATTTTTACACATTCTTAACCACTCTGGAATAGAATATGCAGTTTCACTCATTGGTATCCCCTAATGGGGAAGGGTATGTCACCACTAGGAAACATAAACAAGAATGTTCTGAGCAGTGTTTTTTCAAAATAATAAAAATAAAGAGAAAAAAAGCATGCCTCCTAGAATTTTACATTTCCCTTAATATCCTCACTGAGTTGACAGACCCAGGGTGTATGGCTAACTCTGCAGTCAGGCTATTGTGTTCCTGGTGGCTCTTTTCCCACACTGTGCATTGGTGGCAGGTGCCATGCCAAACTGTAATAAAGTGAAGAAAATCATGGGGCATTTTCAATAACTGGAACTATGACATTAATTTACATAAACTGAACCAGGGACGTCTTGATGCTAACAATGATATCTGAAAGCTGTCAACACCACCAGTCCTCTAGAAAGCAACTGGAAGTGTTTTTTCTAAGCTGTGAGGGGAAAGGTGGTCTCTTGCTGGATTTCAAGACCAAAAATGAAATTTAAACGTATCATTTTAACTTGACTCTTTCCACTAGAGGCCTTTGATTTGGAAATTATATTGCATGTTTGTCAGCTATAGATATATTAATATGAATAAATAGTTCTCTGAGATATATAGATAGTCAAATTTAGGTTTCTAAAAAGAAGAGATATCATTTTAGAAATGAATATTAGTTTTCTAAAATCTGCTTGTAAAACTCTGGTCTCCTTTTACATTGATATTAAAATATTTTAAAGCCATCTTGGTCCCAGGAAGCAGAGGTGGGGGAGTGGCTTGAGCCCAGGAGTTCAGGGGTAGCCTGGACAACATGGTGAGACCCTGTCCCTTAAAAAACAAAACAAGCCGGGCGCGGTGGCGCACGCCTGTAATCCCAGCACTTTGGGAGGCTGAGGCATCGGAGGATCGTGAGTTCAAAGACCAGCTCTACAAAAAAGCAAGTGGTCAAGGCTGAGTTCAAGGTACCAAAAAAAAAAAAAAAAAAAAAAAAAAAATTTTAAGAAAAAAGAATCAAGAAAGACACTAAAAAACATCACATTAACTCAGTGAGATCCCTGCTCAGCAATCTAAATAAAATACAAAAAAAAAAGGGCTGGGGATGTGGCCCAGTGGTCAAGTGCCCCTGAGTTCAATCCCCGGTACCAAAAAAAAAAAAAAAAAAAAATCACATTACAGGGTATAAGGGAACTTAATCATCATCTCATAATAAAGCTCCATAGATAATGTCTAAAATTAATAAGAAATAGCATGTATCCAACTTCAAAAAAGAAAAAAGGAAATATGCAAATAACCCCTGAAAATTAAATCCCAAAATGGTTGCAATGCTTACTTTTAGGGAGGAGATGGTAAAAGTGAGAAATGGGGTAAAGAATGTTGCTTTTCATTGTTAATCTTTTCTAAATTATTGATTTTGTGTGTGTGTGTGTGTGTGTGTGTGTGTGTGTGGTACCAGGAATTGAACACAGGAATACTGTCCACTGAGCTATGTTGCCAGCTCTTTTATTTTTTTAAATTTTGAGACAGGGTCTCACTAACTTGCCCGGGCTGGCCTTGAACTTGCAATCCTCCTGCCTTAGCCTCCAGAGTTGCTGGCATTACAGGCATGCACCATCATAACTGGCTCTAAATTACTGATCTTTTGAAACTAAAGTTATGCAGTATATGTGAGAGACACTCAGGAAAATAACGAGAGAAAGAGAGGGAGAGGGACTGTATTACAGAAGAAAAAAATCAAGATTGCTATGTAATTAACAGTATTCAGAAAATTATTAGGAGAGGTCCCCATTTCTAAGCAACACCTGAAGAGTTTACCAAGGAACAGACTGTCTGCAAGAACATTTTGTCATCAAGAAATCTTGTTGGTAATTCAACTACCCAGTCATATCACCTATAATTTATTGTCTCACATTTTAGCAAGACTGAAGTATTTGATAAATACTTTAAATAATATCAAATATTAAAAATATTTTAAAATCCCAACAATCTGCATGTATATAGGTATTTTACTACACACATATCACTGTTCAGTCATTTGCTAATTCATTTCCTCTTTGGCTGTTAAATTTTGGTCATTCATCAATTTTCATCTAATGACCAATTTCCCTTAAAGAAAAATAAGTCAAGATAATGTATACATTTCTGCCTCTAACACAAGACTGTGGTCTCTACCTTGGTTATTACTGGAACAGAACAGCAGGGCAATGAGGTAAGCATGGCAATGACATGATGGGGAGGGTCGGCTTCCCAAAATCAAAAGAAATACCATCCTGGAAGAGATGCTTCTAGCTTGTACAGGAATCTATCTTCCAGAGGAGGATAATTATAAAAGTGATTATGGACCCAAAAAATACTTAAATTCAATCCCAAGTTTGGTTGTACATTCTGGCAATTACAGACACAAAGTCATCATCAGCATTCTATTGAGATAGAATAAAGAATGGAGAAGAAATGATTTTTGGAAAATGGTAAATACTTACCATCATTGGTGGACACTAAATCTACCATGCCCAAAGTTAGTGGTTTATCAGCGAAGAATGGATTATAGGGTGAATTTTTTCCGTGTGGCTCCAAATGACTAAAATCCACCGTCAGGCTGTAACCAAGTGAAGTGTAATGTTAGCTTAGTTCTAATTTTAGTTCATGGACAAAGCTGAGAATAGCAAGAATCACATGGGGCTTCTGTGCAGAGAATCAACTGATAATATGAGTGTGTTCAGGAAACTGTACAATGCTCTATTCCAACATTGTAAAACTACCAGGCACAACTATTTCTAAGCTCCTAAAAATAATTTCTATTGAAATCCTTCCACTTTTCATTACCTACACATCTTAAGTATTTAATAGAACTTAATGAATCTGTTTCAAGAAGAGAAACTTGGAAATACACAGGTGTGTGGCATAACAAAAATCCTACCTATTAAACAGCAGCTCTGTAAATATTTGAATTAAAGACACAGATGCTGTGCTTAAGAAAAAAGTAAAATGAATTTGTGGATAAGGCTGTGTAACAGAGGACCCCCAAACTTCTGCTGTGTCAGGCTGTACTCATTTTTGGCTGGATGAGATGCTGGGAATTAAACCCAGCATGCTAATTACCCCTTTGACCTCTGAGCTCTATCCCCAACCCCTAGGTTTCAAATTCAATTACCTCTCAACTTTTATCTCTCAGTTTTCATAGAGAGGATTTAATTCTAGCTTCTGAAAAATTAAGTATTTTTGATTTTATTATATATGCACATGGAACTGTGGGACCCTCCTTTTTCAGCCCCAAGCCTCTTTTCAGTTTAACTGCTTCTTTTTGCTTCTGTAAAATGCTTGGCTAAAAGACAGTAGAAGTCAAACCACTGTGACCCCATTTTGTTATCAGCTGCCCCAAAGTGTTGCAAGTCTCTTGTCACAAAGCAGGAATAAGCCCGGATATGATAAGCTAGCCTGGGCACAATAAACTAGGGCAATGGCAGGGCCCTGCAGTGAACAGTCAGCACATTCCATAGCTCTGGAGATGGCACCCACCAATGAAAACCTCCTTAGACACGCATGGGCTCCCCTGGCCAATCAGGTGAGCCCCTTCCCCCTCCTTGCTTCTACCCCTATAAAAACTCAGTCTTTCCTCATTTCGGGGCTCTCAGTACTGATCCACTGTGTTGGTGAGGTCTGAGAGTCCGAGCTTAAGCCCGAATAAAGGCCCTTTGTTCTTGCATGCACTCCGGATTCCTTGGTGGTTTTGGGGGATCCGTTTTCTGGGCACAACAGAACAAAATTCAAAAGATAATGAATCTTCCCCCAATATTTTTTTCTTTTTGACACTATGTTTTTAATTTGATTTATACTTTCTCTTACTGGCCCTCCCACTTGACCCTCTTCTAGATTTCTTTTCTTTCTTTCTAATTTGTTCTAATTACTTATACATGCCAGCAGAATGCATTTGACATATTGTACACAAATGGAGCTCGACTTTTCATTCCTCTGGCTGTAGATGATGCAAAATCACACAAGTCATGCAATCATACATATACATGGGGTAAAAATGTCCCACTCATTACACCATCCTTCCCGCTCTATGCCCCCTCCCCTCCCCTCACTCCCCTCTGCCCTATCCAAACTTCCCTCATTCTTCCCTAGCCTCCTCCCATTTTGGATCAGCATCCGCATATCAGAGAAAACAAGTGGCCTTTGGTTTTTTGGGATTGGCTTATTTCACTTAGCATGATGTTCTCCAGCTCCATCCATTTACCTGCAAATGCCATAATTTAATTCTTCTGTGTGAAGGGCACCTAGGTAATAATACCCTGCATTCTATCAGCTCATCATGGAATGGATTAGAAATCAATGATAAAATTTTAAAAAATAGAAGCTACTCTAACACATGGAGACTAAATAATACACTACTAAATGATGAATGGACAGCAGAAAAAAATCAGGGATGAAATAAAAAAATACTTAAAGGTAAATGAGAACCCTGATACAACATATCAAAATCTCTGGGACACTATGAAAGCAGTGCTAAAAGGAAAGTTCATTGCATTGAGCTCATTCATTAAAAGAATAGAGAGTCAATGAATAAATGACCTAACATTACATCTCAAATCCCTAGAAAAAGAAAACAAATCAACACCAAAAGCAGTAAATTTGTTTTCTTAACATAAGCATTGCTGTTGTACTGGATCAGATCCATGGATTCTGCAGAAGTCTAAACCTCTGGGTCTTCAGAATGAAAACCTGGGCACCCACCAGATGGCAGACACACAATGACAGAAGGAGAAGGGAAGATAATTTGTACAACATACTAAAAGGAGTTGCTCACTTTGTGTCAAGAATGAAGCTACTTGTGATGAGCTAGGTTACTTCCTCTCCACTGCAAAGTCTTCTCATCCTTAAATTGGTCTTACTCTGAAAAGCAAAACTTAATTAGGCCTCATTAAAGCCTCTTCCTATGATTACATGGCAGTAACACCTGTGCCCACCTTGTTTCTTGTCTGTACTCTGGGAGGGCAGAAATAATAATTAACACTGAGTAACTTACTATATTCAGGCACTGTCCAAACTCTTATATATACTAACTCATCTAATCCTCACAAAATTCCATGAAAATCTCTTATTTTCATCTCTATTTTGCCAATGAGGGACTGAGGCACGGAAAGATGAGGTAATTTGTTCAAGGTATACAGTGAGAACTGGGATATTCAAGTGTACATTTAGGCTGGGTGTGGTGGCACATGCCTATAATCCCAGCAGCTCGGGAGACTGAGGCAGTAGGATTATGAGTTCAAAGCCAGCCTCAGCAATTTATTGAGGCACCAAGCAACTCAGTGAGACCCTGTCTCTAAATAAAATATAAAATAGGGCCAGGGGTGTGGTTCAGTAGTCGAGTGCCCCTGAGTTCAAAATGAAAAAAAAAGATACTCAAGTGTACATTTAGTGACAGGTACACAGAAATGTAAGCAAATAAAAATACAGTTAACTCAAGAAAAAACAAGAATTATAAATTAGGAGCATAATCATTCCCACTATTTGATTCAGTTATAAATTAAATTATAATGATATTCTTTCCTCCCTTCCCCACAACTTTATTCTGTTACACTTTTAAAGGTCAGAAATCTCAAATCAGTCCTGCCTGGTGTCAGGGACTAGTTTCTTCTGATGGGTCTCAGGAAAATATTTTTCCTTATCTTTTCCACATCTGCAGGTTGCCTACATTCTGGCTTGTGGCTCCTTCCTTCACCTCCTAAACCAGCAATCACATCTCTCTAAGCTCTGCTTCCATCATGACTTTCTTCTCTGATTCTAACTCTCCTGATACCCTCTTTTTCTGTCCATTTTTAAACTTGTGGTAAAATACAGGTAACATAAAATTTACCATCTCAACCATTTTTATTGTACAGTTTAGTGGTGTTAGATAAATCCAAAATAGCCAGGCATGGTGGTGCATACCTGTAATCCCAGAGACTTTGGAGGCTGAAGCAAGAGGATCAAAACTAGCCTGGACAACTTAGTGAAACCCTGTCTCAAAATAAAAAAATAAAAAGGAGTAGAGATGTGAGTTGGTGGTAGAGCACCCCGGGTTTTTAATCTCTAGTATCTCTCTCTCTCTCTCTCTCTCTCTCTCTCTCTCTCTCACACACACACACACACACACACACACACACACATTTCCATAATATTGTGCAACCATTCTGTTTATGTGGTGCATTGCATTTATAGATTTGCTTATGTTGAACCATGACTACATCTCTATGATAAACTGGGTAATATCTAAACAATGGAATTTATTGCTTACAGTTTTAGCTGCTAAGAAATCCAAGATCAAGGTGCTAGCAGATTCAGTGTGTGGAGAGGGCCTATTCCTCACAGAGGGTGCTTTCTTGCTGTGTCCTCACAAGACAGATGGGGAGAATAAGGTCCCTCAAGCCTCTTTTGTAAGAGTTCAAGGGCAGAGCCCTCATGACCCGATCACCTCCCACCTCCCCACCCCCATCCCCACCCCCTTGACCTTAATATCATTATCTTGGTGGTTAGGTTTCAACATATGAATTTGCCAAGGGAGGCAAAAACATTCAAACCACAGCAAGACCCACTTGCATGTGAATATCTAGTGTTCTTAGCACCATTTGTCAAAGACTGTCTTTTTCCCATTCAACGGTCTTGGCACATTGGCCAAAAATTAATTAGACCATCTATGTAAGGGTTTATTTCTGGGTTCTTTATTCTATTCCATTGGTTTATATGTCTTTCTGCCACTATCACACTGTTTTGAACACTAATATTCTTTTCTGTGTAAATCTTCTGGTAAAGGTGGGTGGATGGGTATTTTTAAGTGCATTCACACACACGTGCATGTAAGGGAAACTCCTAAATAGCAGACCGTACCCTTTGCCAAATAGAAGAGTGACATATCTCCATGTCTTGATACTTATGTTAGAAAATTAGAGAGACCTAATAATTTGTATCATTTGGTCTGACAAACTAGGGAACCCATACCTGAGGAGACGGTAGTCAATGATGTTGTACACCAAATACCTTTCCATGGAACTGGAGCTCTCAGACTCCAGTCAGTTTTGAGACTTCTGTTGCATTTTTCTCCACAGAGTTTCAATCTTTTAATAACTCAAATATCTAAGTTACTAAAACAACTGATAAAATAGTTTGCTAATTATTCTTTTCTCTTTTTCCTATTATTAAAATATATATATACATGTATATATATATATTTATTTTAAAATATTTATTTTTTGTTTTAGGTGGACACAATATTTTTATTTTATTTGTACGTAGCGCTGAGGATCGAACCCAGTGCCTCACGCATGCCAGGCGAGCACTCTACCACTTCAGCAACAACCCCAGCCCCTATATATTTGTTTTATGTTCATAAAATTAATGTATTTAAGAATTAAAATGTACCTCTGACCTTTATATTTTGTGTTGGTTGTCATTCCCCCACCCCACCCCCCAACATGCTAAGTGTTGCCCAGGCTGATCTCAAACTCATGGGCTCACCTGACCTTCCTGCCTTGGCCTCCCCTCAGTAGCTGGGTCTATAGGTGCACACCACTGCACCCAGATGGTTGTCATTTTTGGCACATACCCTGCCACTATCACCATTACCACTTACCTAAACCAATCAAAGATGGAGACACAAAAGACTATTATTTGAAAACCATTTATTCCATAGTTTACTGGGAATTGATCAGAAATCAAAACGTCATTGGAAGTGATTTTTAAATCTTCATTTAAGAAAAACTGTGAGTCTAAATAACCAATGTCAGCGAGCAAGTAAAATGCAAGTGAACAAAACATAATTTCTTTGATAAATGAAGTGGTTGCCGTAGTTTTTCTCATTATGTAAACATAGTTCTCATATGAAATATTGCATCTAAGCAGTGGTAATTGGAATATTATGCAAACTTCCCAGAGCAATTTAAACCTAAACTCAGATGGCTAGAATAAAACATGTAGTCTTTTTTGAAAAGAAAAAAAAAAAAAACAATATCCCTTTCACACCCAGCAAATAATAACATAGAAATGATACTGATTTCCTATATATTGAATGAGATTTTGTTTTGTTTTGTTTTGTTTTTTGGTACTGGGGATTGAACCCACGGATATTTAGCCACTGAGCTACATTCCCAGCCCTTTTTATTTTTTGAGACAGGGTCTTGCTAATTTGCTGAGGCTGGCTTTAAACTCACAATCCTCCTGTTTCAGCTTCTGGATTCACTAGGATTTCAGACATACACCACCATGCCTGGCTTGAGTGAGGTATTTTGACTGCATAGCAAATTTAAAAGGTACTCTTCTTCTGCTTTTATTTTTATGCACTACTTTCAGTTCCATAGAAATAAAAACTATACTAATTTAAAACTTTTTTTTGCACAGATTATTCTGTATAAATCACATTGTCCTTTGTTTCTAGAATATTGACCTAACTTTTGAGTGTATTTTATATACATTTGAAAAGGTAACTACAATAACATTTTTCACATTTCCAAAAATTCTATACAGAACCTTGTTACCTAGTAAAGGTGGAAGGTGCAAGGTTTTTAAAGATTTAATAAGTATTACAACCTGAAAGTAAATATCTTACAGAAATAATTCCATTCAATTGAAATTGGAGTGTACTGCTTTTAGATTTTTTTTTTTTTTTTTTTTTTTTAAGATGGGGTCTCATTATGTTGCCCAGATGTTCTTGAACTACTGGGCTCAAGCAATCCTCCTGCCTCAGCCTTCCCAATAATGGGGACTAGAGCTACACGCCAACAAGCCCAGTTCTTATCATTATTCTAACATACACAAAATTATTAGAGGAAGCTGGGCATGGTGGTGCACGCCTGTAATCCCAGCACTTGGGAGGCTGAGGCACTTAGCAACTCAATGAGACCCTGTCTCTAATAAAATACAAAAAAAGGCTGGGGATGTGGCCCAGTGGTTGAGTGCCCTTGAGTTCAATCCCTGGTACCAAGAAAAAAAAATATTATTAGAGGAGCTGGTGCAATAAAGGACAGTGGCGGTTTTTCAGAATGATACTCTGACAGTTTGTGCAGCTCTGTCTGAGCAACATTTGAACCAACAGGACCCTTCTAATCATGTGCCAGCAACATAATGGACCAAGGTCAGGTTCTTGTGCAATTTGTGAAAACTTTGATATGCAGAGTTATTAGTATGGCATTTCACCTCATGGAATCTGAGGATTTGAATATTTAATTTTCAGATTGTGAGTCATTTCCATTTTATAGTTCTCTCTTCAGTTTCCCTTAACTTCATTACAGCTGCATCAATTTAGTCCACAGTCTTTGTGACTCCAGTTTGAACTCCACCTGTTTTTTTCAACAATTAAATTGCTCAGTTTTTACAACCAACTGTATGCACTATTGTAATTTCTGTACAGATTTCATCATCTTTGTCTTTTTGGACTTTACTTTTTACCACATTTTTAGAACTATGGTGAGTTTCTTGCAGCAACTGCAAGTTATATAACTTTTCACAAGTTTATCAAAGCCTGACTGCTCCTCTGGGGGTGTGGATGGGTGGAGCCACTTTTGCTGCCTGCTGGATTGCCTCCTGCTCAGCCAACTGTGAGTGTGAACCCCTTTCTTTGTCCCAACTTTCCCCCATATCACACCTAAATTCTTGATCTCCATCTGTCCTCATTTCTTTTCTCCTGTCTCTTATTAAGACCCACAAACAGCTGTTCCCCATGCTTTGCATTTTAACATTCCTCAGGGTACTTTGTAAAAGCCTGATATAGATGACCTCTTTATAACAGAGCTGCATTTATTCTTGTTGTGCTTTAGTTGTTTTTGTGGCTGTTTTCTGGACTATCTCCAAATTTTTCTGCTAGGTTTTAGCAAGCTAAGACCCAGAGCTTGTTGTTTGCTTACAAGGGTTTGACTAGCACACGTATATAATTGTGGTTTAAGGCCCTTGTGTTCAGTACTGGGAATGCCTCAGAATGAATTAATTTTCATTTCTGCATTATCCTAAACTTGCAAGCATCCAGGGATACATGCTACCATTCCATAACTGGTAATGCCTTCTGTAACATAAAAGCCTGTGGGTTTTTTTGTTTGTTTGTTTTTTTAATGGAATAATAATACGAACATTTCTCCTTTGGTGTAAGTAGTTCAGATTTGACTGGACCTGAGGAAACATCACTGAACCATTTGGTGACCTTGAGATGCTGAAGAGGTGAATATGAATGCCTGGAACTCAGGGGAGAGAGGGTCCAGAGAGAATTATTTAAGAGATACCTATATGAGAGATGTGGCCAAAGCTTTTGCCAACACTGTGACTTCAGGTGAGTAGTGGGGATAGTGGGGAAGAAATTAAAGTGACCATTCAAGGAAGAAGTTTGGCAGGAAGGAACAAGACTGGAAATTCATTCCTGTAGTGCCAGGTAGAGGTAACAATGTGAGAAGAGTGTTATTCTGAACCTTGTTTTAGGCAAGCGTGAAGAGAAGGAGAGAGGAAATAGGGAAGGAAAGAGGAGGGAGAGACAGAGAAAGAGCAAGGACACAAATATTGTGTCAAAGGAGATCTAAAGGACTTTTGCATAGGTTTCTACCCCATGGAATCCAGAGTGGAAGAAGAGTCCCAACAAAGGCACTGAAGCATGAAAAGCTCCATGGAAGAGTTCATTGTGATGATTGCTTAGGACAACAAAGAGTATGTCTTCCAAAACCCAAATCCTGTGCTTACCACTTACAAGAACTAAGGAAACTATTAAGACCTTCCCTGCTTGTGTGCCTGCTGTGACCTCCGCACATCCTTGATGGAACATCTAAAGAATGCTGACTTGGCTTGGCTCACTTACCAGAACTCAGAACCATTCACTTGTGTCAAGTCTCTCCCTCCCTCCCTTCTGGGATCTGCCCAGCCCTTGTGGGGATGAAATGTCTTTGAGGGGATCACTAGGTCACCTGGAGCTTTCTTTGTTTCTATTTGCATTTAATAAGCCCACCAGGAATAGGAATTTGGATTCTCACCTGTGTAGAGAATGCTCTACCTGGGACTTCCTAGTCAGGATCCTGAAAAGCTGACTTGTAACTCCCCAGCTGCATGACTTCAGGTGTTGGTGTTTCCCCAATATGGTGATGTAGTTTCTTCTCTCTTTCTCTCTTTTGCTTTTGCTTTCATATTACTACTATAATAAATGCCATCTAATATAAAGAGAGTGCCTTTATGGTCTGTCAGGCCCAACCTGCTGAACTGAGCAGCTGCACACATACGAAATGCTTTAATGTTACACCTCTTTAGTTTTTGAGTGTTTGTAGTAAGGGGAAAACCAGCATCTGAGAAGACAAGGCATAGACTATAAGAACTCAGGACCTGATCCTTTCCCCTTGGAAGGCTCAGAATGTTCTTTTAGTCATTGCCTGGAGTTTGAGGTACCCTTCTTGGCTTTGCCGCAGACCACCCTGAACACCTGGGGAGGCCACCACAAGCAGTCACTGAACGCAGCTTCATTCCTGAGGGATGCATCCTATACTTGGAGAATTCCCAATGGCTGGCTCCTCTTTAGTTTGGTTTTGGTATAAGAATAGACTCAGTAAGAGTGAAAATAGTTTTAGTGGAATCCTGATTTGGGCAAACTAACATCATGTTGCTTCAATAAACTGATTCAGCAAATTCCTAACATCAACAACCCCTGCAGATTACATAGCCTTTAGGGAGACTTTCAAGCTGCTACCCCCCACCCCAACCCCAGTACATGTAAAGCTCTCTTTTTTTTTGACATAACAGTACCTAAACCTCCAACACAGCATAAAATTAACAGTCCCTGCTTTTGGAGCATGAGATGAAACATACTAGCCTAATTTTTTACACTTCTTCAGAGCATGTTAATCCATGCACATCTAATGATTCTGAGCCTAGTTTTTAAAACAGAGATACTCAATCATAGCACCTAACTAATAGGGTTGTTGGGAGACCAAAGCAATTAATACATGAAAGGCACTAAGGATATCTGACACTATGGCATTATTGACTAAGTGTTATTCAAGTTTTCCCTCCCCAGTACTATGTGGAGAGCACTTAGGTTAAATAACTCAGTGACAGCACTTTAACTGGAAGTGTTTTATGGCATTCTCTAAGCATTATGTTCAGATGGCACAGTGCTCCCACATGCTCCCTGAATGGTCTGGGGTCATATACATATAGATGTCATCTCTGTTGCTCCGCCCCCCCATGAAAAACAAAACTTGAGCCATGACTTGATAAATTACTTGAAGTGGGTGGGGAAGAAAAAATAAATAAAAAAACAAGAACTTGAATGGCTTGGGTTTGTGTGACTTAAGGATAGAACTCTTCTTAATATTAAGTGTATGGGTTGTGAAATAAGATTTATGAAGTTGAGCTAGAGTGTTAAGGGATGCACAATGATTGAATCTCGATAAGAAAAGAGTACATTGGGAAGGAGCAAAACCACTGTGTTATTCTGCTTTGTGCTACTATAACAGAATACCTGAGACTGGGTAACTTATAAAGAATGGAGATTTATTTCTTACAGTTCTGGAGACAGAGAAGTCCAGGATTGAGGAGTAACTTCTGGTGAGGGCCTTTTTGTTGTGTCAGCATGGTAGAAAGCATCACATGGTCAGAGAAAGCAAGACATTGAATGTGTAGCCTCAAGCGCTTTTATAATCAGCATCGATCCATATAATCATGCATGAGGGTGGACTCCTAGTAGCCTGTACACCTCTCATTAGTCCCCACTTTCTAACACTTTGCATTGGGGATTACATTTCCAATGCATACTTTTCTGAGAAGACACTTTCAAACTTCCTTCCCTGTTGTGCTTCATTTTCAAATGTCAGAGGAATGCTCTGCATAATGAACAGAACCTTGATTTCCTTTTTGGCCATTCTCAGCAATTATTTCGGTTTCTTTCCCATTTACACAAACCTGGTAACTGCTATTAGTCATATATTAGTGAAGACGTATTAGTGGAAGACATGAATTTTCTGGCTTCTCTGCCTTAATTTCAACCTCTAAGAACACAGCAAGAGCTTTGTTCACCCCCCCACCCCCCACACATACACACCCTAGGATGTGGACAGCCTTGTGGAATAGCACTGCTGCTAGAGCCATGCTCCTGCCCCTGCCCTCCTCCAGGGGATCCTGCCATCCTGAAGGTCCTATACATAACAGGGAATGAATCCTTTGTTGAATTCTCAATGGATGAGACTAAAGAGATGATAATGTCATTGGCTTGGGATAGGACAAGATGATGAGAATTATCTTGAGCCAATGATGTTGAACCTTCAGGCGAATATGTTGCAAATTTACTTCAGGCCTCCTTCTCCTAGTTTTCTTTCCTTTTTTTTTTTTTTTCCTTGTGGTGCTGGGGATTGAACTCAGGGCCTTCAGCATATGAGGCAAGCACTCTACCAACTGAGCTATATCCCCAGCCTCTTCTCCTAGTTTTCATATCCTTTAAGCAAGGGGTAAAGCTTTACTGATCAAGTTGTTCTTCATTTAAAATTCAGCAAATGCCCATCAATGGGAAACTGGTTAAATTATAGGACACCTATCTTCTGATTGTCCCAGACAGATTCAGAAACTTCTATTAGATAGCTCTTAGTACCCTGTTCTTTTTCCTTATATATAAGTATAATTATATATTTTTATGAATTTTATTATGTTTTCTTCATTAGACTCTAAGTCCCATCAAGGTAGGGACCATGAGGGCAGGCATTGTGTGCCCTGTGCTTAGAATCCTTCTTAGTATACAGTAGATGTTTGATATCTGAATGTATAATAAAACATCAATGGAATATTATACAGTCATTTAAAAGTATGATAATGTGGAACTGTTTATTGATGTATAGGAATCCATAACATAATGACAAATTGAAAAAAATTAAGATGATAAAATAGTAGGTATACTATGATCCCATTTTTATAAAAAGAATAAGTATACAGATGTAACATCTGCCTTATGATAGAGTGAGCAAAGCATCCTCAATCATCATAAAGAAAGAAGCAAGGCATCCTTTCTAAGGAAAAGATGTAATACAAACATGGCGCTGAGAGAGTTAACCCTGTCTGTGTATATTCTTACTGTCTTGTTTTCTGCACATATATGTGGCCACCGGGTGTGAATACATTAATTTTTTTAAATATTTATTTATTTACTTTAGTTGAACATAATGCAATGCATTTATGTTTATGTGGTGCTGAGGATTGAACCTGGGCCGCGCAAGTGCGAGGCGAGCGCTCTGCCGCTGAGCCACAACCCCAGACCATGAATACATTAATTATTAAGAGTGAAATTGGTTCTGGAAATTATAGCCTTATTGGAATCTGAGTTAGAAGCATAAAAACATTTTCTAAAGTTGTACTAATATAGCAGGTTTCTAGTTAGGAAACAGCTTTTGTAAATGCCCGCTGTTTGACCTCTTCTCGTTATAATCGACATGCACCAAGAAAAAGTTTTAAAGGTCTTTTTGTAATTGATAAGGATTCCTTTTACTTTTGAAGTAGTTTAAGATAGATATATACAAATTCCTTAGGGTAGAAGTCCTTCAGGCCTAATGTTCGGCTAATGAAAACACCTGTTAGCTCGACTTCTGAAAAACAGCCATACTCCCTTTTTCCTAAATTCAAAACAAAGTCATTACAGGGAACGAAGGAGCCTAGGAGTTTTAAGTTTAATTAAAGATGTTAGGGTGATTCAGCCATAAAACATTATAGGTGGAATTGTTTAGACTTAGGAGATCATGGGAATAGGTTTAAGTAAAAAACATGTTTTGTACTTTATCTTATTAACATTTAAGGTTAATCCATATACACTTTTTCTCTGTCTTTGGATAGATTAAGCAGTGGTATGTACTTAGAAAAAACACTCTGTTTTCCCCAAAATGTATAACTTTGAAACTCTTTGATGTAACTTCAAAAGCTGTAATGTGAATTGCTGTGTTTGCTGAGATATAAAAAAAAAACCATGCTGAAAAAAGTAAAGGAGAGGATTCAGTAGCCCGACTCTCACGTCTGTGTGCTGATATCTCCATCTCCATCGCTATCGCCGACTCCTTACCTTCGTGCTGCGTCAAGCGTGTCGTGTTGCACCTCCACTGTGCTGCCCCAGCACCCCCAGCCGATAACCCGACTTCAGCAACTGCCCCGAACATGCTGCTCTGCACCTCCCACTGAGATCAGACCTCAGCATACAGATACATACATCAAAATGTTAATAGTGGTAGTGTTATGAATTATATTTTATTTTGTTTGAAACTCTCCATACTATCTGAATTTTAAAAAATAACAGCATTTATTTATTATCTTGATTTACAAACTATTCCCATTTTGAAAAAAAAAATCAAGTAGACATTAAAATGCCACAAAACTTCACTTGAACAATGAATTTTGGCATACAGTATTTCATTGGACAATATCAGAAACAACTCAGATTTCTGATTTCAAATCACAATGCTGGATTACTTCATCTTGATATTTCTTATTAAAGTGGACCTTTAACAAAATGATCATTATGAAGCCTTCCTTTCTGCATAAATTTTATTATTTCATTTTTATGTTCATAATTACTCATTAGACTTTTCTCTCCTTTTATTCATGTTCCTACTCAGGATATGGAGGATGGACTAGACAATTTTTTCTTTTCTTATTCTATTTGTAGCTAAAAAATCAAGAAAACTAAAAGGCAGTAGGCTTTTGAATTAAGTATATCCACTTTAAACAGACACCTTTAATAGGCTTACCGATTATAAAACTATCATTAAGACTAGGCTATAATTTCCCCCTTTAAAAGATGCTGATTTACATAAATAAGGCATTTATACATGATTCTCTCTACACAGAGCAAGAGTATACACCCAAATATCTTAAAAGAAGTATAATTGCACTTATATATTGATAAGCATGATTATAGGGAAATGGAAAATGTTTTGGTATACAAATTCCTTTCCCCAATTGCCATGCCCCCTTCCTATGGGTGAGCAAAGACTCCCCGAGACGGAGCTGGTGCAAGGCGACTCTTCCCAGGGGAGACGTGGCATATAGATGGTGTTAGGATGGCTTATTCTTATTCTCTGTGTTCTTGCTATTTTTCTTATGGTCTGTGTGACTGCCACACAACCTGTACAACCTGCAGTGGGTTGAGGCATCTGGAGCCAGATAAAGAGCTCTAAAGATAAATCCCCAATTTGACCTTCCTTGCTAAAACCTGTGTGGGCTTTATGGTAAGAACTTCCTCTGTGGCTTCTTAAAAGTTTATTACATTCCTTTATAGATAAGTTTAGTGTAGAAATGTGCTTTTCCCATAGATAGGTTTCCTCCATAGGATAAGAGATTTTAGACCTGTGCATTTTGATTGTAAAAAGATTTCTTTATCCTTTACTTGAGAACAGCTGTGCCTCCATTTCCTGCCTCTGGGTTCAAAACAAAACCATTACAGAAAAACAATAGGTGCCTGAGCTAGGTTAAAAAGTTACATAGATTAAACACAATTGATTAAAGTACAATTCAAGGTCTGGACAGAAGGTGTCATAAACTGAGAAGGAATGTTTCTCAAGGACCAGAACCCCCTGCTTAGCCATACCTCTTTCTAAATAGATAAGATTAAACAGTAGCCTATGTTTAGAAATGAATGCTTACTTCTTAAATTGTATAACCATGACTGCTTTTTGATGTAACCTCAAAGCCTGGCTGTGCTATATAAACCCTGCAAAAAAGTAAAAATATAGGAGAGAAAAGATTCAACCCTGACTTGTGTGTTTGGGTGTTATTTCTCCGCTATTTCACCTCACCAGCCTTTCGTGACTTCCGCACCCCCTGCTGGGGCTGGATTCCCCAGCACCCCAATTAAGTATAATTTTAAAGTTTCATTAATAATTAGTTAAGAAAGAAAGAAAGGAGGAAGCAAATGCTGTGTATATGGCTTCCTGCCTTTTAGTAACAATGCTTTTTTTCTTGCCAGTCTCAATCCACTGACACACAGATCTCAAGCACCATAACAAGAAGTCCCACTCTGACCTATAAAATGTGACAGCCCCAGGAGAACTATTACACTATTATTCATTTTCAGTAAACAGTTAATATAGTAGAGATAAATATTAATATTGTGCCTTAGAACCTTAATCATATAATACAAATCATTTATAATACAAATTATGATGAAGAATGTGTGCTGGCACAGCGAGGCGTTACATACTTTGGAAGCTCAGAAAGTTCAAGAGTGTCTTATTCATCTTCATTTCAGATCTAGTAGCATAAAAGCTGGGTTTTCTAAGTAGGATTTCCACAAATTAGAGAAGCGTGACATTGTAGCACCATCAATAATTCTGTGATCAGCCGACCAGCTCACATTCATTATCTGTGCTTTGTATACTTCTCCTTTCTGGTTAAATCGGGGAAGGGCCTAGAAATAAGGAAAACAAATAAATGGGTAAAACTTTCATTGCTCAAAAGTCAAGTTCTGCTGACAATGTTGTATGATCAGGCAAATCCTCTTCTCTATGACAGAGATGAAGTAGACATCCCAAAATACTAACTCCAATTATTCCTCTCTTTGGGAGCATGTGCCCTAAGCATTCAGTTTCTACAAGGTTATCTTCCATCTCTACATAATTGCAACACCTACCATAAATTTCATCTCAATTTCAAATATTTATCAATATTTAACAAGCACCTATTATGTGCTAGGTACTCTTATGGACCCTTGGAGAGTCCATAAAAGTTGAGGATTCCAAGCCTCCTCACTGAGGACAAGAAGGAAATAAGCTTACTGATACCCGAGGAGATGGTGGGGAAGCACAACTAGAGTGTTGGAGGAAAAGCGGAGCCGGCAGGCGACTGTAATAAGGGCAGAGGCAAGGGTGGAACATGGGGTGGGGTTGGGGGCACGTGGTTAAAGGCAGTGTTTCTCAATCTATATTTGGTAAAGGACCTTTTCTTTCTTTTTTTTTTTTTAAATATTTATTTTATTTATTTGCTTTAGTTGTACACAATGCAATACATTTATGTTTACGTGGTGCTGAGGATCAAACCCAGGCCGCGCACTTGCTAGGCGAGTGCTCTACCACTGAGCCACAACCCCAGCCCAAGGACATTTTCTTAAAATAAAATGTCTTATCCATGGTAAGGCTATTTTTAAAAGCACACTAAAAGTAAACTACTAAAAAAAGAAATAGAGCCTGGCGCAGTGGCGCACGCCTGTAACCCCAGCGGCTGAGGCAGGAGGATGGCAAGTTCAAAGCCAGCCTCAGCAAAAGCAAGGTGCTAAGTAACTCAGTGAGACCCTGTCTCTAAATAAAGTACAAAATAGGGGTGGGGATGTGGCTCAGTGGTTGAGTGCCCCTGAGTTCAATCCCTGGTATCCAAAAAAAAAAAAAAAAAAAAAAGCAATAGAAAAGAAAATACTAGCTCCAATTTCTTATTGGATTTGCTATACAAAATCACTCTTTAAACTGCTTTAAAAGTTTCCAGGCTCTACCCTTTCCATCTGTACTTACTGCCTCATGACCTAGACATAACTGTTGCAGCTCAGTGGAGGTGCCTGGTCACACTGAGTAGCATCTCTGTCGTACTAGGTAGGCCATTGTGGCTACCTTGCTTTTGGATGAGTGAGATGAGAAGCCACTGGAGGTGTCAGAGCTGAATCCTCACTCACAAAGGGGGAAGATTTCAGGAGAAGCAGGATGGTGATGAGGAAAGGAGCAGGGGCTTAGTTCTAGACTTGTTAAAAGCTGAGATGTTTATTAACTTCCAAGAAGGATATATGAGTTTGGATTTGAAAGCTGAGGTCCAGTCTGGAGATATAGACTTGAGAGTCATAAGTGTGTAAATGGTATTTACTGGAAATCCATATGCAGTAAAATGAAACTAAACCCCTATTTCTTAAAGCTATGAGACTGGATCAGATAAAGAAAGGGGCTAGAACTGAGCCCGGGTACTCCAATGTTTAGATAATGGGGAAATGAGAGTGTACAACCAAGGAGACTCAGAGCTAATAGGCAGTGAGACAAGAAGAAAACCAGTACAAGATATCAAGATATTCTGCAACTTAGTGGGATGGATCACTGTCTCAAATAGAGTTAAAAGATCAAGGTAGGGGCTATTATTGTACTCAGGTAGAGTGCTTGCCTAGCATGTATGAAGCACTGGGTTTGATCCTCAGCACCACAAAAAATAAATAAATAAAATAAAGATATTGTGTCCATCTACAACTAAAAATAATATTTTCTAAAAAAAAAAAGGTCAAAAAGGGAGGACTGAATTGAGTATCAAGGAGGTTTTGGTGTCTTAGATAATTTAGCAACAAGGAGTTTAAAATTTATGATAAAAAAAAAAAAAACAGGAAAGGAGAGATGAAATGGAGGGAGAGAGAAATTAAATTCTATTTGTCCCTATTGAACAAAGACTATATTAAGTCACAATTAAGATTTATATTCTAAGATCTATGCTTCATGTCTTGAAGAAATCATAGGTGAACTGATTCTTTAAAAATATACCTGATGATGCTGGGAGAACTGGAAATCCATTAGCAGCAAAATGAAACTAAACCCCTATCTCTCACCATGCACAAAACTAAACTCAAAGTGGATCAAGGACCCAGAAATTCGGCCAGAGACTCTGTGACTAATAGAGGAAAAGTAGGCCAAAGGCTTCATCACATTGGATTAGGCCCCAACTTCCTTAATAAGACTCCTAAAGCACAACAAATAAAATTAAGAATTAATAGATGGGATAGACTCAAACTAAAAAGTTTCTTCTCAGCAAAAGAAATACTTAATGAGGTGAAGAAAGAGCCTACATTTGGGGAGCAAATTTTTGCCACAGGCAGGTCAGATAAAGCGCTAATCTCCAGGATATATAAAGAACTCAAAAAACATAACACCAAAACAACAACAACAACAACAAATAACCCAATCAATAAATGGGCTAAGGAGCTGAACAGACACTTCTCAGAAAAAGATATACAATTGATCAACAAATATACGAAAAAATGGGGCTGGGGCTGTGGCTCAGCGGCAGAGCGCTCGCCTCGCACATGCGCGGCCCGGGTTCGATCCTCAGCACCACGTAAACATGAATGCATTGTATTGTGTACAACTAAAGTAAATAAATAAATATTTTTAAAAAATATACGAAAAAAATGTTCAACATGTCTAGGAATTAGAGAAATGCAAATTAAAACTACTCTAAGATTTCATCTCACACCAGTCAGAATGGCAATTATGAAGAATACAAACAACAGTTAAGTGTTGGTGAGGATGTGAAGAAAAAGGCACATTCATACATTGCTGGTAGGACTGTAAATTGGTGCAACCAATCTGGAAAGCAGTATGGAGATTCCTTAGAAAACTTGGAATGGAACCACCATTTGACCCAGCTATCTCACTCCTCAGTCTTAAAATACTCCAAAGGACTTCAAATCAGCTTCCTAGCTGGGCACAGTGGCATATGCCTGTCAATCCCCGGTACCCAGCACTTAGGGAGGCTGAGGCAGGAGGATCGCAATAGAGTTCAAAAAAAAGCTAGCCTCAGACATTTGCAGGTAAATGAGTTGAGGCACTAAGTAACAACTCAGTGAGACCCTGTGGGAAAAAATGGAGGAACTTTAACAAAATACAAAAAAGGGCTGGGGGCAGGGATGGTGGAATGAGATGGCCCAGCGGTCTAGTGCCACTGAGTTCAATCCCCAGAGTACCAAAAAAAAAAAAAAAAAAAAAAAAATGAAATTCTCATATATACTACAATACGGATGAACTTGGAAAATCATATGCTAAATGAAGTAAGCCAGACACTAAAGGATAACTATGCATGATTCTACTTATATGAAGTACAAGAGTAGTTAATTCAAAGAGTAGAATGGCAGGTGCAGGGGCTGGGAGGAGGCAGGGCGGGGAGAATTACTGATTAATGGGTACAGACTTTCAGTTTTACAGAGAAAAAGATTTCAATTGATCCAAACCAAAACAATCTAGATCACCATTTATGGCAGCAGCCACCAGAATTGCAGGGCTACCTGCAGATGGGAGAAATACTGTTTGAACCAAACTTCACAAACTCACACCTACAAAGTAAGGGGAAAAACTTAGAAATGACAACTCTACTTTGTGTTTACTTCCCCAGTTTGCTTTAAACTGTTTTTAATTATGTAATACACATACCGTAATTGATCCAAGGGCCCCAATGGCTACTTCAGGTGGCAATATCACTGGCTTGGCATAAGTGCCACCAATCTTTAAAAAAAGAAAGAAAGGATTAAGTGTTTGGAGAACAAATGGCAAACATCATTTTATATTTTTAACTAAGCATAGAAAGAAAACTGTAAATGATGGTTCATGAATCTGAGCATCATCACTCACTGATCCAATGTTAGAAAGAGTAAACGTTCCTCCGGTAAGGTCAGTGGTGCTGAGCTGACCCGAAGAGCCCAATTTCTGGAGGCGGTTCAATTCAGTGGCAATCTCAAATACAGAGCGGATCTGAACATTTTTCACGTTAGGGACAATCAACCCCTGTTCAGTATCCATTGCTATCCCAATGTTATGTGAAGCCTAAGAAATAAAAAATTACAAGATAGTCTTTTAATAAATAAGTTAAAATTAAAGGAAGGCTAAAACTTCACCATTTTCTAAAATAACCATCAATAACTACTTTCTCCAAATTGCAATGATTTACAAGAAACAATATTTTTTTTTGTACCAGGGATTGAACCCAGGGGCGCTTAACCACTGAGCAACATCCACAGCCCTTTTAAATACTTTATTTAGAGACAGGGTCACACTGAGTTGCTTAAGGCCTCACTAAATTGCTGAGGCTGGCTTTGAATTCGTGATCCTTCTGCCTCAGCCTCCCAAGCTTCTGGGATTATAGGCATGTACCATGGTGTCCAGCTATAAGAAATGATTTTAAGCAGGTGTAGTGGCACTTGGCTCAGGAGGATCACAGGTTCAAGGTCAGCCTCAGCAACTTATGAGACCATCTCTCAAAATAAAAATAAAAAGCAAAATTTTGTTCAGCTTTCAGAGTACCTATATATCCTCTATATCTGGAGAGACGAGTAAAGATTAGCATTGGAAGTGGTACAGTGGTACAGACCTATAATCCCAGCAACTCAGAGGTAATAGGATCATAAATCCAAGGTTAATCTGGGCAATTTAGCAAGACCCTGTTTCAAAATAAAAATAAAAAGGGTTGGGGACGGATATGACTCAGTCATAGAGTGCCTCTGGGTTCAATCTCCAGCACTGCAAAAAGAAAAGAAAAAAGATAAGAAATAACACAATTAAAAAAATTTGTTTTGAAAATGATAATTGCTTTGCTAGTAGGAAAGTAAGGCATATGTTGTCAGTGGGAGTGTAAACTGGATAGATTTTCTGGAGAACAGCTGACAATCTATACCGACATTTACAAAAATTTGGATTAAGAGATAAATACAGAGGTATATAGGAATGAATAGAGATGTTGAATACAGATTGCTTGTAAATTTGAGAAACTGCAAATAATCAAAATATTTATCAATAGGTTACTGATCAGTTGAATATCAAAGCTATATTTATTGACATATAATAATGTCCATAACATACTAAAGAAAAAAGAAAAGAAGCAGCAAGAAAAATTTCAAATATTTTCTTAAAGTATGTAAAAAATGAAATCCAGGAAGAACATATATGTCAACATAAACAGTGAGTTACCTTAAAGTCATGGGATTGAAGGTAAATACCATTATTTTGTCTGAATTTCTTGCAAGTGCTCTACCACTGAGCTACACCCTAGTCCCCTAAGCTCATATCTGGTTCTATATTTCTAATGAGAAATATACATAAGAATTGACATCCCACAAAAAGTTCTGTCTTAGTAACTCCAAACAGAAAAGTTCACTTGAACTGAATTCAAACTTTTATTACTTTTTTTTTTTTTTTTAAGTTATTCTCACTCTTAAAATTCTAGGAATTCACCTTTGAGAGACTTGCTTCTTTTGGGAGGCAGTTTTATCCCATGCCTTTAATTCTATATAATAAAAGATTACCATTTGAAGTATGATGGAAGTCTTTCTAACCTACAAGCACATATACATCATCTTATATTGATAACAGACACTTTCACATTGCATAGCCAACCTTGTATGTTATATTCTGGCAGTTTTCATCCACAGACGAATTAAGAATAGGAAACTGCAGTAATCCCAAAGAAGCAGCCTGTTTAGCAGAAAGAGAATACAAAGTTAGCATTTTAACTCAGAAAGGATAAGGAATTTGAAGGAATCAGAGATATAAGAGGAAAGGAGAGAATTCTTATCTATGCTGAGTTTAACTTCAAGCTTAATGCACTGAGGCACAACACTTCCACTGTTACCTTCAACCAATGTGAATCACTGAATCACCTCTATGTCTTCCTCTTTGCCTCCCCTTTAATTTCTCTTCCTATTTTTTCCCTTAATACCATTTCTCTACTACACATATTCAGATTTCCTCAACTGTATCCAAAATGTCCTCAATAGCTTTCTCCACCCATCCAGGATTTAACAATCAAGATTCACACACTGTATTTGGTGGTCATGACCTGTATTAAACTTAAAATGCAGCAAAATTAAATTGCTTAAGATTGTTCTTAAAAAGAATTCACTTCCCTACTGCCCTCCCCTAGACCTATTAAAAATCTTAGTTTACTTGCCTTGTTTTGTTATTTCTGTCTGGATAGGTGGTCTGACTGGAAAAAATAAAATAAAATAAAATACTTGAACTAGAGTTAAGGAAAGTTAAGGAAACCTTTCATAGTGATTAGTTTAGTTAGGATGGGTTAAGGAAATAGTAAGTAAGGTCAAGTACAATGAAGGTCAAGTACAATGAAAACATTTGTTACAAAATCCTGAATTTTTATGACTTGAAAGTTTTAGTAAGCATTTCATTTGTTAACTATAACTTTTATCTTCTTCATGTAGAAATGTATAAGTAAGGCTAAAGTGTTACACATATAAAGTGTTGTGAGCCAGGCATGGTGGGGCACCCCTGTAATCCCAGCAGTTCAGGAGGCCAAAGGAGGAAGATTGGGAGTTCAAAGCCAGCCTCAGCAACAGCAAGGCACTAAGCAACTCAGTGAAACCCTGTCTCTAAATAAAATCCAAAAAAAAAAAAAAGGTGGGGGGACTGGGAGTACTGCATATGAACAAAAAAAGTAAAGGTCCATTGACAACTAAAAGAAAAAAATTAAAATAAATAAATAAATAAACAAATAGGGCTAGGGTGTGGCTAAGTGGTTGAGTGCCCCTGAGTTTAATCCCTGGTACAAACTCCCTCCAAAAACAAACAAACAAACAAAAAACAAAAAAAACCTAAACACACAGCATTTTTTAGTATAATCCATATTTGTAAAAGAAAATACAAGACACATGCCCACTGATTAGGTCATTTCCCCCTTGCATAAATACGTTGTAGTATTTTTTAAATGTTCTGAAATCTATATGCTATTTTAAAACAAAGCTTAGTAAACTTTATTTTTAAAATACCTATCAGATATTTCATTTAGACTGGAACAATAAAGAAAAATGGCAATAAAAGAGATCTAATATATTCAAGAACTGGTCTATTCTAGCTTCCAAACAGACATGCTGTCATTAGGAGGCAGTGAGAAAAAGCCAGTGGTGGCACTCTCTTGTTATTCAAGGTTGCCTCCCCTCACCCCATCTCTTCTTCCTCTATGGCCAGGGAAATTTCTTTGTCTCTCTTCTTCTTCAATTCCTATTCATTCTCCAATGAACTGCAACCATACTTGTACCTCAACAATACCTTCTTTCACGGGTCTTGGTAGAGGCCACTCACAACTTCCCAATGATTACTCCAACAGCATTGCTACCCTTGTCCTGTTTAACCTTTGTGAAGCACATGCCTGCCATCTACTTCCCTCCTTTCTCTGGGAAAGAGAGGCTGAATCAATGGTCCTACTCTTCCTTGCCTCCCAGCCCTTTGTAAGTAATGCTCTATCAAGCACTGAGCTTATGTGACTTGTTTTGGTCAAAGATAAGAACAAGCCAGTGTGCATGGCGCATGCCTGTAATCCCAGCACTTGGGAGGCTGAGGCAGGAGGATTGTGAGTTCAAAGCCAGCCTCAGCAATGGCGAGGCACTTAGCAACTCAGTAAGACCCTGTCTCTAATAAAATACAAAAAAGGGCTGGGGATGTGGCCCAGTGGTCAAGTGCCCGTGAGTTCAATCCCCGGTACCAAAAAAAAAAAAAAAAAAAAAAAAAAAAAAAAAAAAAAATATATATATATATATATATATATATATATATGAACAAACTTGAAGCAAAAAAAAAAAAAAAAAAAGATAAGAACAAACTTGAAGCAGCAGAGCTTGGGAAAAAAATGGGCTTGAAAAAAAAAAAAGGGGGGGGCTTGCACATTTCTGCTTTCTCTTTCAACTCTTCCAGTGCTTAGACCATTTATAGGTGAGCATGCTGGGGAGAAGAGAGATGTGGAAGAGAAATGATTCATCCCTGTGAAGGCCATTCCATACCAGCTAGCTAGCCCCTCTCCCACCTATGAGCTAGCTGACTGCAGACAGGAGAACACTGCTGAGGTCAGCAGACTCACTCACTCTCCTATAGACTCAAGTGACTCAATAAACAGCTATTTTTTAAACAATTAAATTTTGGGATAGTTTGCTGTATAGCAACAGAAACCAGTTACTTGAGCTGGGGATATAGCTCAGTTGGTAGAGTGCTTTGCCTTGCATGCATGAGGCCCTGGGTTCAATCCCCAGCACTACAAAAAAAAAAAAAAAGAACCAGTTACTTGCCTTCTAAGCTACTCTTTCCTGTTCTATCTCCACTCACCGTCAATTGTGTTTGCCATCTTCTACTCATCCCTGTGTAGAAGGGACTTCACCACCTTCTAATTCACACACAATTCAGGTGATGTCATCTACCTGTTTCCACTGCCTCATCTTGACAGATGACTCCCTACAGCTGTCAGAGTCCAGATGCTCTCCTTCACTTACAGACATCTACTACATCTCATTTCTATACAGCATCCACTTACTTGTCAGGGTTGCTCAAGGAGCATGGTTTCTGTCTCATGAGTCTCAGTGTCCATCAGAGAGACAACCAAGTAAACACTGGCAATACACTGAGAAAAGTGTATTTAACTCAAACGGTGACAGCCACAGAAACTTCTAGAGGACTTTATATCTGAACAATTTGGTATTTAGGATGTGCAGGTATTTGGTCAAGAGAAGAGTGGCATTTAAGAAGGAATTATGTATTCCACCAACTAGGCATAGCATACTATGACTAAAACAGGCAGGGGCCAGGAGAGAGAAGTCTGGAGAGATAGGCAGCAGGGACTTACAGTATTTGAATGTCACAATAAGGAGTCTGGAAACTATCCTAAAGGCAAAAAAGGAGAACCACTGAAAAGAATCAGGAGCTAATAAAATAATTTGGTTTAAGGAAGATCAGTCTTGTGTAGCAAGAAGGTAGAAACATTAGTATGCACTTTCAAATAAATAGACCAGGACTAGAAACTTAGCTTTTTCACTGGTTAGCTATGTTTCCTTGACAGGTTTCTCAATCTTTTGGAGCCCTAAATTTTTTTTAAAAGGAAAATGAGGTTAGTAATATTTACATGTCAGGGTTACTCTGAGGATTAAGAGATACTATGCATGGCATGCTTACTACAGGGCCTACCACATGGTAGCTACTTCACACTGGTCATTAAGGTGAGCTACACTATGAGTTGCACAAGGTCAGCTGATGGTTTGATTTCACTGTATACTGGCCCAAGACCTGACACTAGAATGATTCTCAAGAGCCTCCATGTAAGTTTGTTGAAGAAATGAAAAAATACATGTCAGCAATATACAAAATCAATACCAAATCTCATTTTAGTTCAGAGCAGATTTTTCTGTTATACTTTTAGAACTCAAAGCTTTGCCTAACTGGCAGGACAACCCCCAACTCGCAACACCATCCCCATGTTCAGAGAGATAAACAGATAAGAATATGACATATAATTCCAATTTTATAAGTTCTTAGGACAAAAATAATGTGCCTGCATATTTTTCTAACTATTCGATATGATGAGAAGTAATATTTTATTCAAATCTGCAGAACAAATGTCAATGTCCTACTCAAACATGCCTGAAACAAATGAAATCTCACCTTTAAGAAAAAGGGCATATAGGAGAGTTTAATTCCACGAGCTGCAGCAACAGGTTTTAATTCTTCGCGTAGCTTAACCAGTTCAGTAAGGTCAACCTCATCACAATAGCCAAAGTGAGGTATCTTCAGGGCTGCAGACATGGTCTTAACCATTGCTTTTTGAAAGCCTGGAAAACATTCAATTATTACTTATAAACCTGACATAGTATTATTCTTCAGAAATTAACTATATATCAATTGAAGTGTTTTCTGGGAAAGCTATTAAAAATTACATGCTGAATTTGAACTTTCCCTTTGACAGGTTTCTCAATCTTTTGGAGCCCTAAATTTTATTAAAAGGAAAATGAGGTTAGTAATATTTACATGTCAGGGTTACTCTGAGGATTAAGAGATACTGTGTGGGGCTGGGGTTGTGGCTCAGTGGAAGAGTGCTTGCCTCGCACGTGTGCGGCCTGGGTTTGATACTCAGCACCACATAAACATAAATGCATTGCATTGTGTACAACTAAAGTAAATAAATAAATATTTTAAAAAAAAGAGAGAGATACTATGCATGGCATGCTTACTACAGGGCCTACCACATGGTAGCTACTTCACACTGGTCATTAAGGTGAGCTACACTATGAGTTAGTTGCACAAGGTCAGCTGACGGTTTGATTTCACTGTATACTGGCAAGTAAGAAATGAAAACATCATATCATAAACATGCATCTCGAGCTGGGGTTGTGACTCAGCAATAGAGTGCTTGCCTAGCACATGTGTGGCTCTGGGTTAGATCCTCAGCACCACGTAAAAATAAAGAAATAAAATAAAGGTATTGGGCTGGGGTAGGGCGCTCGCCTAGCACATGCACAGTCGGGGTTCGATCCTCAGCACCACATAAGAATAAAGACATTGTATACAACTAAAACAAATAAATATATATTTAAAAAAAATAATAAAGGTATTGTGTCCAACTACAACTAAAAAAAAATAAAAATTTTTAAAAATAAATAAACATGCATTTATTAAAGTAGCTTCCTCCTAAACAAACATATGCTATGTGTTACTGTTATGATTTTACCTCTTACAGGTTCCGTTATGTCTTTGCCTGTGAATACTGGAGGCCTTGATATTGGTATGGAAATAGTCCTGTCTTTTGGTTTTGGTGGAGGTGGTATAATTTCAGCTTTAGGTGAAGGAGGTAATATAGCTCCTGTTTGCTTTTCCAAATAGCTGAGAATATCTTCTTTAAGTATTCTGCCATCTCTTCCTGAGCCAACAACTTCACTCAACTTAATCTAAAAAAAAATACATTTTAATGTTAAAAATACAACTACTTAAAAAAATCTACCATCAAGGGCTGGGGTTATAGCTCAGTGGTAGAGCACTTGCCTTGCACATATGAGGCACTGGGTTCAATCCTCAGCACCACATAAAAAAATAAATAAAATAATAAAGATATTGCATCCATCTTAAAATGGAATTTAATCAACCAAAGGTAAAACTATATCTCTGACCAATAAATTAGTATAAGGAAATAACACTTTCATCATCTTAATAGATATGCTATGCCTCCCCTACATAAGTAGTCACTTGTTACTTTTGTAACACTGTTCATTTGCCCATGTAGTTTTGAGGTCTCTATATATCATCCATAGCTATTCATGAAAAAACTTATATTTTAAATGGTCAAGTATTTTTAAATTTCGCCAGTAATTTTATTTTATTTATTTATTTAGACACTAGGGGTTGAGCCCAGGGGTACTCTACCACTCAGCTGCATTTCCAGGCCTCTTTACTTTTCTCTTTATTTTTTAATTGTAAAAGAGGATCTCACTAAGTTGGTCAGGCTGACCTCAATCTTGCAATCCTCCTTTCTTAGCCTCCTGAGTCACTGGAACCACTGGCGTGTACCACCACACTTGGTTCCTTCCAAATTCTTTCTTGAGTTTTTCTATTTTTACAGACTACATACATAAAAGGGAGAACTGAGAATTTAAATAAGAATACACACTATAACTAATTTAGACTAATATTTCTGATATTGGTTACTAAACATATAATAGCTTAAATATCTTATAAAAGCTTTCTCAAATTATTTTTCTTATGGTTGCTTTGGAAAGATTAGTACAAAACATTTAATTCTATTTAAATAAAAATAAATATAAGTTTGGATGATATCCTCACAGTGTATTAATTTCTTAGAGTCATACCTCATTTTCCTTTGTATTAGTGCATCTCTAGAAGATGACTTCTTTTTTATTTGTTCTAATTAGTTATATATGACAGTAGAATGAATTTTGATACATCATACATAAATGGAGTATACCTTCTCATTGGTTTGGTTGTACATGATGTAGAGTTACACAGGTCATGTAATTGTATGCACACAGGGTAATAATGTCTGATTCATTCTACTATCATTCCTACCTGCATGCCCCCTCCCCTCCCTTCTGTCTAGCCCACAATACCTCTATTTAGAAGATGATTTTAAAACAATAAGAAACTTTATCATGTCAAACATGAACTTTATAATAAGTGAACTCTGAATTTCAACAAAAATTTTTAAGAAAATGCAAACTGTAAATGTCATTGATATTTAATTTTAAACTCAATTCATAATTATTCAAGCTGCAAGAAAAGAAAAAGTGACTTAGGATAATAAACTCCAACATTTAATTTCTAGTAGTCATACCAATATTCTAGTCATTTTATGTATCTTTAGGAAGTCGTATAGGAAAACCAAACCACATATTTCTTCTACAGGTAATCTTTCTATACATTTAAGAAAAAAAACTGGTAAGATGTTTTATAACTTTTAAAACAATAAATCATTATTTCATCTGATGCCTGAAACAACTTAGTATGTCATATAAAAATTTCTATTTTCTATTATGCTAAATGATCTTCATATTTGAGTATACTAAACGATTACATAAAATTTCATCAAGGGTATATAACATAATTTACATAAGCATTTCCTTGATTTTGAACTCATATTTACTTCCTAATTTTTGTCTCTATCAAACACAAAGAAGAAAATATCCCAGATTATTGTCTTGGGCTAGTTCCCCAAAGGCAGGGTAACTGGCTGAATGAATACAAACATCTTAATGATTCTATTACACACTCCCAAAACAGCTTTTATTTTTTCCCCACTGCAACTTAACTGTTTTTCTCAAGAACAAACAAACAAGTCTGCACTGTGGGCCATAGTGGAAAGAACTCAGGCTTTGGAACACCTATTTACTTCGTCTTACACAATCAACCTACCTGGCCTTCCTCATAAGCAAAATGGGGACAATCCAAACCACCCTGCGGAATTGTTTAATTAATAGAGATAATGTGTGTTTAGTGTCTGGCGTGTATGTGCTCAATAGTTGCAAGAGTGATGGTTGAGGCAGTATTTCATGACTGAGAGCATTGGTTTCGAAGTGAAGTGTTAGATTCTGGCTCCACTGCAGTATTAGCTACGTGAATTTAGACCAGTTACTTTACATCTACAAGTCTTAGAACAGCTCTTTATCTCACACGGTTAAATGAGATAATATGTAAATACTTATGGGCTTCATTATACTCTCATTTGCTTGATAACTGTGCTGTAGTTGGGATCTGGAATGTCCCCAAAAGCCCCTTGTCTTAAAGGTGTGGTCCCCAGTTTTGAAAGATGATGGAAACTTTGAAGTGGGGCTTACTGGGAGGTCTTCTAGTTTGGGGGACGTACCTAAGTGGGGACTGTGGAACCTGGGCTCTTTCTTTCAATTCCCAACCATGAGGTGAATGGATTTCCTCTACTCCATACTCCTACCATGATGTGTTATGATGCAACAGGCCCAAAACAAGGGGCCAACTGGTTGCAGGAGCCCTGTTTGGGGATTGGCTTGAATTGCGGTTGACTATGAGCCGTGGAGATTTGGCCTTTGTCGCCACCCGTAGTCTCACGGGATTGTTGCGGGATCTCGAGTGACTTGGCCGAAATTGCTGATCGGGTCAGCGCCATTTTAGGGTGTGTTTTTGGCGTGTGTTAGTCGTTATTAGAACCAGAGAGAAAAGTTATCAGAATAAAAAGCTGTTTGTCTCCAGTTTGCTTCTGAAGTTTTTCCCGCGGCTCCGTTGCTCCAAGCGCTTCAGGCAGCAACAGGTGGCGGCCCGTACGGGGAACTTCGGAGCGGACAGGTAAGAACTGAAAGGTCTCTAAAGATGGGTTCGAATATAACTGAATCCCAAGTGATAGAGGCTATGCAAAGACTCCTTGATATACCTGACTCTGTTCTCAGTGAGGAGTATATAGACAAAAGTGAAAGTGATCAAAAAAGTGTAGATTCCACTGGGCCAACTGAGACCAGTAAAGAGAGTATTAGAAGAGACCCAAAAATGTCAAAAATCCAAGCTATTAAAGCTATTCGGGAGTTATTGGCGAAAGCTGAAGGATACTTGCTCTCACTGGAACCTGGGCCTCAGGATATTGCTGTCAGTGAAATTAGCAGTGGTGAGGAATCTAGTAAAAGTGATCCTGAGAAAATGAGGAAAAAGAAATTAAAAAAGACCGAGAAAAAGGTCCGTCAGGCAGAGGAGTCACTTGTGGAAGTGACTACTCCCCCATGGGTGGAATCCATTACAGAAAATATGAAGGGTATTACTAGGCATTTGCATACCCTAGAAACAGAAATAAAAAGTCTTTCTGATCGCTTATGCGCTCTCGAGGACAACTCACAGATACATTGGGAACCGCCAGCATTTGAAAAGAAAAATGGACAGAGTGTCCATCAGTCAGTAGATTTCAAAACAATAAAAAATCTCAAAGAGGCAGTAATGACTTATGGGCCCCAAGCTCCTTTCACGTTGAGTATGCTGGAGTCCCTTAACACCTTTAGCTTAACCCCCTCAGACTGGAAAAGTCTATGTAAAGCAACATTAAGCGGGGGGCAATTCCTGGTTTGGCGATCGCAATTCCAAGAACTTTGTATAGAAACGGCTAAAAGAAACGCGGCTGCAGGGTTTGAAAACTATAATATAGACATGCTCACAGGAGAAGGGCAATTCGCAGACTTACAGGCTCAAACAGATTATGACTCAGATATATGTGCTCAGATAAATGCAGCTGCCTTAGAGGCATGGAAAACTGTACAAGGACCTGGGGATCTACAAGGTAGCTTGTCAAAAGTGATTCAAGGACCTAATGAGCCGTATGCCGACTTTGCTGATCGACTTTTGAGAAACTGCAGGTAGTGTGTTTGCAGATGTTGACCAAGCTATGCCTTTAGTTGTTCAATTAGCTTATGAAAATGCAAATAAATGGTGCCAAGCAGCCATCAGGCCATGGAGAACTAAAAAGGATCTTTCCGTATATATACAACTATGTAAAGATATAAATGGCGCCTTTGTCACAGGAAATGTGATTGCAGCCTCAATGAGAGGTGCTTCCTCTGGAAATTTCACAAAGGCTAAACGTAGACATTATAATCAATCAGGATATTCCAGGCAAAATTATCATAATCAATCAGGCAATTCTAGGCAAAATCCCAAAAGAGAAATAAGATCAAGCTCATACCGTGCCCCAGGCCGCTGCCCCAGGTGTAAAAAGGGAAATCATTGGGCCAATAAATGCTATTCAAAATTTGACATCCATGGAAATCCTTTGTTCAGGAATTCAAAAAACGGGGCACGGGGCCCAGTACCCCGGGGCCCACAAATGTACGGGGCATTGCAGAAGGAGTATCCTCAAGCATCCACTCAGATGCTTCCCCGACACAATCCCTACTACCCATCCACTCCCTCGCCAGAGGAACAAGAGGAAATGCAGGATTAGACCTCTGTTCCACCGCCCGAATAGTGTTAACACCTGAAATGGGGGTTCAACTGATTCCCACAGGAGTCAGGGGAGCTCTTCCCTCAGGGACTGTAGGACTTATTATCGGGCGTAGTCCTAAAAGCTTATTAGGTTTGCAAGTGACCCCAGGTGTAATAAACTCAGACTACAAAGGGGAAATAAAAATAATGCTTAGCTCACCCCAAAGTGTAAGTTCTGTTAATCAAGGAGATAGAATTGCTCAGTTGCTTCTCCTTCCCAATTTACATAATTCATTTAAAATGGGTATGCCTCAAGAAGGGAACAATAGAGGATTTTGTTCCACTGACTCAAGTCCCATGGCTTGCTGGGTTCGAGACTGTTCAAGGAGGCCTATGTGTAAAATAAAAATCCAAGGAATAGAAATGGAGGGATTAATAGATACTGGAGCTGACTCTTCCATTATTAATTTACGCCAATGGCCCAAGCACTGGCCTCTGCAAAAAGCTTCAACCAGTTTAAGAGGCTTGGGATATAATAACCTCCCAGATAAAAGTGCAGTAATTTTAAAATGGGAGGATGATGAAGGCCATAAAGGAACATTTCAGCCTTATGTTTTACCTAATCTACCGGTTACTTTATGGGGAAGAGATATTTTGCAACAAATGGGAGTACACCTTGCAACCAAGCCTGCAGATGTTAAATGTGAAAACCTACAGGGTAATCTTAACCCTAAAGAACTCATTATCAAAAAGTACAGAGTAATCTTAACCCTAAAAGTAATCATTGTCATAAAGGAAAAAGATATTTTTTTTCGGGGCCACTGAGAAAATAATTTTGAAAATACCATGGCTTTCTGATAAGCCAGTGTGGGTCCCTCAGTGGCCCCTATCTAAAGAGAAATTACAAGCGGCCCACCAATTAGTTCAGGAACAATTAGAAGCAGGTCATATAGAACCTTCCACCTCTCCCTGGAATTCCCCCATATTTGTGATCAAGAAAAAGTCAGGAAAATGGCGATTGTTACATGATCTTAGACAAATCAATAAAACCATGCAAGTTATGGGGCCTACTCAACCTGGACTTCCTAGTCCCGTAGCTATTCCAAAAAATTTCCATCTTATTACTCTTGATATAAAGGATTGCTTCTTTTCTATTCCCCTACATCCTCTGGATGCCCCCAGGTTTGCTTTTTCCGTTCCTTCTATGAACAATAATGGCCCTGATCAGAGATATCAATGGAAGGTTTTACCACAGGGAATGGCTAATAGCCCCACCATATGCCAAATATATGTGGACAAGGCTATCCAACCCATTAAAAATAAATATCCAAACCTCATGTGTCTACATTACATGGATGATATTTTATTGGCCCACCCTAATCAAAAAATCTTATTTAATATATTCAGTGATGTGGTAGAAAATTTAAAAAAATATGGATTATATATAGCAGAAGAAAAAGTTCAAACCAGATCTCCCATATTATATTTAGGATTTAAAATCATGGATACTTTTGTTAGACCCCAAAAAATTTTAATAAATAAAGAACATTTGACCACCCTCAATGATTTCCAAAAACTACTGGGAGACATTAATTGGCTTCGCCCTACACTGAATCTCACTACTGGCCAACTAAAACCTTTATTTGACATCCTTCGTGGAGATCCTGATCCATCTTCACCACGAACATTGACTCCTGATGCTAGGAAAGCTTTAAAATTAGTAGAAAAAGCCATCGAAGGAGCTCATTGTGATAGATTTGATTTAACTCAACCGCTGATGTTGATTATTATTTCTTCACAATATACACCCACAGGAGTATTTTGGCAACAAGGGCCTTTATTATGGATACATTTGCCCGTCTCTCCTAAAAGTATAATTGAATCTTATACCTCCATGGTGGCTAAACTTATTCTTCAAGGACTTAAGACTTCTACTAAAATATTTGGCATTCACCCTGCTACTATTATTACTCCCTATTCATCATCACAGATTGAATACTTATGCTTCAATGATAATGATTGGGCTATAGCTAAATGCTCTACTTCTGCAAATTTTGATAATCATCTTCCTAAGTCCCCTATATTATCTTTTTGTATTAATCATCCTATTATATTTCCACAGGTAATAAAAAAATCAACCTATTCCTAAGGCATTTAATGTATTTACAGATGGGTCCTCAAATGGTACTGCTACAGTAGTCACTAAAAAAGAAAATATGACTTACATAACTGCACACAAATCAGCTCAACTAGTGGAACTGGAAGCTGTGGTAAGAGCTCTGGAAAATTTTAGGGACCAGCCCGTAAACATTTTTTCAGATAGCCACTATATTGTACAAGCCGTCCCAAAATTAGAGTTAGCATGACCAATAGCACCTCATACTCCAGCCTTTAAATTGTTTTATCAAATACAAAAACTTTTGTGGGCAAGAAAAGAACCTCTATTCGTAGGCCATATTAGAGCACATACTAATTTGCCTGGTCCCCTCCATGAAGGTAATCAAAAGGCTGATGAACTTACAAAAACAGTATTTATACTTTCAGCGCTACAACAAGCTACTTTATTTCACTCCCAGTTTCATGTCAACAGCACCACCTTGCAACGTAGGTTTAAAATCACAAAGGAGCAAGCCAGAACAATTGTAAAAGATTGTAAATCTTGTATGACACATTTGCCCAATCCTCATTTCGGAGTTAACCCTAGAGGATTAATGCCCAATCATTTGTGGCAGATGGATGTTACTCATGAGCCAAGTTTTGGAAAATTGCGATTTATTCATGTGACTATAGATACATGCTCAGGCATGATTTTTGCTTCCTTACATTCTGGAGAAAAAGTTAAAGATGTTACATCTCATTGTTTGCAAGCTTTTGCTGCATTGGGCATCCCCAAAATGCTTAAAACAGATAATGGCCCCGCATATACGTCCTCATCTTTCAAGCAGTTTTGCGCAAAATTCAATATATCCCATAAAACAGGCATCCCATACAATCCTCAGGGTCAGGGCATTATTGAAAGAGCAAACCGAACACTGAAAATTATGTTATTAAAACAAAAAGAAGGAAATTGGAAAAGTCCTAAGGACAGATTGGCAGTTGCCCTGTTTACCTTAAATTTTCTAACTTTAGACTCTAATGGTTATTCTGCTGGAGACAGACATTGGAATCCACACCAACAACATAAACCTTTGGTTTACTGGAAGGATGTTCTTTCAGGTACATGGAAGGGTCCAGATCCAGTATTAATTTGGGGAAGAGGATCTGTTTGTGTTTTTCCAAAAGACGAATCCTCTCCAATATGGATACCATCTAGATTAATAAAACAGGTACCACATCAAAAATGATCAAGATGAAGTTATTGAAGAATCAAGATTAATAAAAAAGGTACAAAATCAAGAGGACCAAGATGAAGGTACAGAATGATTCCCTCAAAAGAGTCTTTCAAAATATTTCACAACTTAAGTGTCATTTCTCCCGGCCGGGACAAGGAGATCTCTCTTTAGTGTGCACACAATTGTATTTTTTTTTTTCTTTTTATACATGTCTTTATGTCTGTACATTTGTCTACATTTCATGTTAATGTGACGTCACAAATATATGTTTGTATGCTTGTTCGTCTGTCCAGTGTGACGTCACAAAGAACAAAGCGCTTATGAAAAAGAAAATATATATATATATGGATCCAAATAACTTTAATTCATTTTAGGTTAAGAGTATTCATTTTAGGTAAATAATTTTATAAATGAAGGTACTTTCAATTTTGATTTATAGGTGTCCCTGGGACTTCTCTTTAGCAAACAAATATGACTAGTGCTATATAACCTGATATTTTGGTGTTTTGACTTAAGATTGTTTATTTGTTATTAACTTCATTTGTTTAATAGCTCATTAATTTCAATTATCTCAACAGGTAAAAAATTGCTCTGTATACAGAGACTTAAGGGTTCCAGCTAACAAATTATTTCTCTCAAGTGCCTTTACCTTTTCTTTAATCTATCTTTAATGCAGTAATTACCCTCAGTCTTTCTTTGTTTTGTTCTAAATATGACATTTTTCCAACTTATGTTTGTAAAAGCTCAACCAGCGATGTATGTGAACAAAAATCAACTTTAATTTTCTAATCTAATTATTCTATTTTGTAGTTTGACAACTCGCCTCTTGACTCAGTGCTGCAATAGCACTGCCTTTCCTTTAATAATTGATGCTTGAGTTTCTAGGTAGCGGGCCCTGAAGATTTGCCGGTGGCATTGTCTAAACATAAAAAAGACGTTCTGCTGCTCAAACATCAAACAACCTCACCAACAGTGTGGCCTCTGCTCTACATGCATGGGGCCTCCTACATCAACATGTTATAACAAATGGACATTTTGATCTTTCATTGTTTGGGACTTTACGGGACAATGCCTTGCGGGTATTTGTCTAGAGAATTCAGTGTGTTACTTGATGGAACTTAGGGCAGCTGATTTCTTTAAACAATTTGATATGCTATGCAATTTGGCTCATCACCAAAAGGCTTGTTGCCTTAAAGCCGCAACATCTCCTCACAATTTGGACGGCTGTTAGTCATCATATATAGTCGATCCTAAAGGGCTCCATTGGATGGCTGGTTAGCCAATGACGGGTAAGATCCCCAGAGGGGGACAACCTAAGACAGGCACAGTCGCACGGGACAGTCTCATGTGGCCGACATATCAACCTAAGACAGGAGTCAAGGGCACAGCCTTGATTATCCGATGATGGGTAAGAATGTTGGTTGCACATAGACGTCCTAGAGCATTACCTCTTTTAAAACAAAAAGGGGGAAATGCAGGAGCCCTGTTTGGGGATTGGCTTGAATTGCGGTTGACTATGAGCCGTGGAGATTTGGCCTTTGTAGCCACCCGTAGTCTCACGGGATTGTTGCGGGATCTCGAGTGACTTGGCCGAAATTGCTGATCGGGTCAGCGCCATTTTAGGGTGTGTTTTTGGCGTGTGTTAGTCGTTATTAGAACCAGAGAGAAAAGTTATCAGAATAAAAAGCTGTTTGTCTCCAGTTTGCTTCTGAAGTTTTTCCCGCGGCTCCGTTTCTCCAAGCGCTTCAGGCAGCAACAACTGGTCATAGCTTAGAGACTCTAAAAGTGTGAGCCCAAATAAACCTTTCTTATTTTTAAATTAATTATCTCAGGTATTTTGTTTTAGCAATGGAAAGCTGACTTGTACAGATTGGCAAAAGGAATACAAATGGTTTGTCTCCTTGCCTCAAAGCAGTACAGTTCTGTGGTTCTCCCAGTCTTTCTTGGATCAGAGCCTATCTTTGCTACTACATCCCATTTCCCTTCTCTTTCCTTTCCTATCCTGCTTCTCTCATTCCCTTTATAGGTTTTTATTCTTTTAATACATCAATCACAGGCATCCAAATTTCTACTTCAAGTTGTATTTCTAGGTCACCTGACATAAGATACTGTTATTTATAAATGCTCTGTTATTCATCTCTAAGAAAGAAAAATAAAACCACATTGCTCAATTAATGTTAATTATAAATAATAAATTAATAACAATAATATTAATAATTCCTTCTTACCTTTCTCAAGTGCTGTTATGCCACCATCACTTTTTTAATATATATATATGTATATATATTTAGCTGTGAATGGACCTTTTTTAAATTCATTTGTTTATATGTGGTGCTGAGAATTAAACCCAGTACCTCACCCATATGAGGCAAGCACTCTTCCACTGAGCCACAAATCCAGTCCCACTATCACTTTTTTTTTTTTTTTTTTTGGTACTGGGGATTGAACTCAGGGACACTCGACCACTGGGTCACATCCCCAGCCCTTTTTTGTATTTTATTAGAGACAGGGTCTCACTGAGTTACTAAGTGCCTCGCCATTGCTGAGGCTGGCTTTGAACTCGCGATCCTCCTGCCTCAGCCTCCCAAAGTGCTGGGATTACAGGCGTGCGCCACCGCGCCTGGCCCACTATCACTTTTTAATAATAGACATTATCATCTTTTTTTTTTTTAGTACTAGGGACTTAACCCAGGGGCTCTTAACTATTGAGCCACACCCACAGCCCTTTTTATATTTTATTTTGAGGTAGGGTCTCACTAAGTTGCTTAGGTCCTCACCAAGTTGTTGCTGAAGCTGGCCTTGAACACAATCTTCCTGCCTTGGCCTCCAAGCATCTAGGATTACAGGTGTTCACCACCACGCCCTGCCATTTTCATTTTTTGTTAACCCCAACATAAGCCATTTCATCATGCAATTGTTGGCCACTTTTTCAGGGATACGAATGTATACATTTGTGCAGTTTCAGACTTAGATATTAAGAGAACTCACATTGTTTTCCATTGCCAGGCGGCGAACTGCAGGGGTGGCCAATGTTTTTTGGCCCTTTATCTCCTGGTGTATGTGTTCATCATGGGACACAGCAGGAGTTTCAACAACATCTTCTTCTGAATCTGGTAACATGGAAAAAATTTTTTAAAAAGTTTAGAGAAAGGGCTGGGGTTGTGGCTCAGCGGTAGAGCGCTCGCCTAGCACGTGCGCAGCCCGGGTTCGATCCTCAGCACCACGTAAAAACACATTGTGTACAACTAAAGCAAATAAATAAATATTTTTTTAAAAAAAAGCTTAGAAAAATGTGGTATATATACACAATGGAATATTACTCAGCAATTAAAGAGAATAAAATAATGGCATTCACAGGTAAATGGATGAAGTTGGAGAATATAATGCTAAGCGAAGTTAGCCAATCTCAAAAATCCAAATGCTGAATGTTTTATCTGATTTAAGTAGTCTGATTCACAGTGGGGTTGGGTGGGGGAACATAGGAGGATTAGAGGAACACTAGAATGGTCAAAGGGGAGGGAGGGGAAGGAAGGGAGTAAGGGGGTATGAAGGTGGGGGGGAAGAAGATGGTAGAATGAGATGGATATCAGTATCCTAAATGCATGATTGAAGACATGAATAGTATGAATATACTTTGCTACAAACAGTGTTATGTAAAAAGGTGCTCTATATATGTACTATGAATTGTAATGCATGCTATTGTTATATAAAACAACTTTTAATAAAAAAAACAAAGAATGACTTAAGGGGCTGGGGTTGTAGATCAGTGGTAGAGCACTTGCCTAGCATGTGCGAGGCACTGGGTTTGATCCTCAGCACCACATAAAAATAAATAAATAAAATAAAGGTATAATGTCCAACTACAACTAAAACATTTTTTAAATATTCATTTATTTGCTTTAGTTGTACACAATGGGTTTATTTGTACATGGTGCTGAGGATCGAACCCAGGCCGCGCACGTGCTAGGCGAGCGCTCTACTGCTGAGCACAATCCCAACCCTAAACATTTTTTTTTTTAAATAAAGAATGACTTAAAAAAAAAGGCTTAGTGACCTCTAATACCTAAAAATCCAAGTTCATAGTAAAAATGCATAATAGTGGTAATAGTTGGACTACTTTTGAGTGGGAAAACATGCAACTATGCCAATGGTAGGCATAGAATAGGAGGTATGTACCAACACCTGGTATTGTTTAAGTACTAGTCCCTGGTGTATACTCCCCTTCTGTTAAAATCATATAACAGGGGCTGGGGCTGTGGCTCAGGGTAGATGCTGGCCTAGCATGTGCATGGCCCAGGTTCAATCCTCAGCACCACGTAAAAATAAACACACTGTGTACAACTAAAGCAAATAAATAAACATTAAAAAAATTTTTAAAAAATCATATAACAGTTTCAAGTTACATGTACGTTATATGGAGAGTTTCTTCTGTAAGTGTTAAAACATGTTGTGTTTTAAATATTTTCCTAATCAAATTCTCATTTATATACAGAGCATAAAATAAGAATCAAATGTGAGGTAAATTATATAAAAGAATCCTACAAAATCTGTGACCATCTTAAACACTTTCCTAAGATGATAAAGCATTTAAAATTTTGTTTTGTTATGAATATGCCTTAAGAAATGCTAAGGGTAATGCTAATTTGGATGTTCTATTTTAAATTCTAGAGTCATTATTTTAAAACTGTCAAGATATTAACATGTATTGTTTAGAAATAAAAGAGAAAAATGTTTTTGAGAGCACCGCGTTGTTGTGGTTAGGAGACCAATGATGAATAGCAGAATCTGTTCAAGTTGGTAAATTAAAGGCTTAATTTCTGAACATTAACAGGCAACCTGGCTTGCTTTGACATTAAATTTTAAGCAAATGAAAAATTTGCTTTTCATTCCTCTTAACCAGTCTATTAATTAACTCAGAGGAGCTCTCAATATTCCCTGAGGATGAGAAAGGGAAGAAACAAAAAACTTTTGTTAAGCATATATTATGTGTCAAATACCACACTATATGTACCTATCTTAATTTAATCTAAATTTCAACTATGTAAGATTGATAATTATTTGTATTTTATTGTTGTGGCATTTTCTATAGCATCTTAGTGGCATCTTCCTGTGTTACTTGATGGAACTTAGGGCAGCTGATTTGTTTAAACAATTTGATATGCTATGCAATTTGGCTTGTCACCAAAAGGCTTGTCACCTTAAAGCCGCAGCATCTCCTCACAATTGGACGGCTGTTAGTCATCATACACAGTCGATCCTGAAGGGCTCCATTGGATGGCTGGTTAGCCAATGACAGGTAAGATCCCTAGAGGGGGACAACCTAAGACAGGCATAATCGCACGGGACAGTCTCATGGGGCCGACATAGCAACCTAAGACAGGAGTCAAGGGCACAGCCTTGATTATCCGATGACGGGTAAGAATGCTGGTTGCACATAGACGTCCTAGAGCATCCCCTCTTTTAAAACAAAAGTGGGGAAATGCAGGAGCCCTGTTTGGGGAGATGGCTAAGATTGCGGTTGACTATGGGCCATGGAGATGTTTGGGCATTGCTGCCTTCCGTAGTCTCACGGGACTTGGCCTGGGATCTCGCGGTACTTGGCCCGGGATCTAGAGAGACTTGAGCTGAGATTGCTGATCGGGTCGGCGCCATTTGGTGTGTGTGGGTTTTTTTGGTGGTGTGTGGTGTGTGTTAAAGTCGTTGTTAGAGCCAGAGAGAGAAGTTATCAGAATAAAAAGCCTGTTTGTTTCCAGTTCGCCTCTGAACTTCTTCCCGTGGCTTCGTTGCTCCAAGTGGCAGTTGCTTCGAACAACAACATCTTCCTTAAGGACAGGGCAAAATCAGTACAGCCTATGGTGGTCCGCCAACAATATGCTGCCCTCAGCAATGCTGATTGGGAGCCCTATGAACTAGGCTACGGTCCTTGACAGGATGTGGAAGTCTAAATCATCTACGGGAAGCCTTCCCAAAGGCGACTGTTCTGTCCCATGTCTTCCCCCCACCGGGCTACTGCGGCTTGCTGGCCTTGGGTAAGTCCACCTGAAGTGCTAGAGTAGCAGTCAGTGACGGGTAAGACCCCCCCGAGGGGAGGGGCAACCTAAGACAGACACACTCTCGAGTAGGGTGGACTCCCATCAACATAAAAGGGGAAAAGAAATGTTGGGGACATTGAGAACACGTCAGCCAAAAACATGACTTCCTGATATATAGACTTGGCCTAACCCAGGGTTGTTGCCCTGACATATGACAAAAAATCAAACCACCACAAGGATTGGCTAATGGCTGTTACTCCAATGTGATCTGCTCATATTCCCTATGCTTCTCTATAACCTTTCTGTTGATAAAGCCCTTTCTTTTTTCATGAAAGACATCATGGTGCTGAAAGAGTTAACTTTGACTGTGAAAGTTCAATTTACTTGCTGTTCAGTTCTTTATTCACATATATGGCCATCAGGTATCGCTATTTCAATTATTTAGATCCAGACTAACTCTGCATTTATCTTTTCTTGAAAAGAGTAACACAAAACCTTTTTCTATAAGTACTTAATTCCTAGTTAATAAGCTTTAAGAGTCTTTTTGTGATTAAAAATAGATTTCTCTTACTTTTAGAGTAGATATAAATTCCTTAGAGTAAAAAGTCCTTCAGAGTTAACATTTAGCTTTGCCTCCCTCCTTTCCCTGCTTCTAGATTTTATAACAACTGCTATAAAAGAAAAACAATAGTGCTTTGGAATCTCAGACAGAGAAAGTTAACTTTTATCAGACAGCCTGAATGGTGTGCAGAGAAAACAGTTTCAGGGAATCTGTGAGAAATAAATTTTCACCCAAACTAATTAGATAAATAATGACGAAATTATAATATGTCCAGACAGTCATGGATAGGGCCTTGAAAAGGTGTAAGTGACCTCAAACCTTGAAAAATATAAAATAAGAAATTTAATATGTCTAAAATGTAATCTATAAATTAAGTCATGTCTGTAATGAAATCACAAAAGAAAGTATAAACAGGGGCTGGGATTGTGGCTCAGCGGCAGAGCGCTCGTCTTGCACGTGCGCGGCCCGGGTTCGATCCTCAGCACCACGTAAACATAAATGCATTGCATTGTGTATAACTAAAGTAAATAAATAAATATTTAAAAAAAAAAAAAAAGAAAGTATAAACAATTTGTACTGCCAAAAATTATGCTTAAATACCTACAACAAAGTGAAAGTAAAGAGAGAAGATTCAGCAGCCTAACTCGTTGTCTGTGTTTGCTGATTTCTTCCGCGACCAGCTGACTCCTTTACTTCGTGCTACGTTGAGCGCTGGCGTAGCACCCCCCCGGCTGACAACCCACTTTGGCAGCACCCTATAGATCGTGCTACACTGCACCTCTTGCGAAGTCCACCACGGACCCCCGCATTTTATAGATTAAAAAAAATGAGGCTTGAACAAGAAATGAATTGGCTCATGGTCACATAAACTAATAAATGGAAGAGCTGAAACTCTGTCTTAGGGCTGACTCAATCTGTGCTGTTTCCATTAGTTTATGGCCCTAGTATATGTCCTCTCTGTTCAAAGTAGCTGGAATACAACCCCTATTTAATTTAAGGCATAATTTTGTTCAGCTTTCAGAATCTCTGTATAGCCTCTACATCTGGTAAAGTTACTGGAGAGACTAGTAAGATAGATCAGCATTAGGAACTAAGGTTGAAAAGAAAATCAGGGGTTACAATTATAGGAATTCCAATACTAACTTGGATGATACATGTTTGCTGAAATAAGAGAAATGTATAAATACCCAAATATATCATATAGCAGAATTATTCTATATATTTTCAAAAGATCTAGTAATTTACAGCTATTCACCTTCCTGGAAAACATTTTGTGATAACACTATATAATACTGCCTTTTAAAATAACATGGGTATAAATGAGAATTAACTTATATAGTCATGTAGTTGTTGGAGTAAAGCTCTAATTAATAAAATAGGACCATATTACATAGCACTTCACACATATTTTTTCCTTTGATTATCACAAAAATGCTAAGAAGATTAATCTCAGGGAAGAGATTGAGAGATGTCTCAATAAGCAGGGAAGATTTCTCAATTTTACCAATGTAGAACAGACTCTAAGGATGGTATTAAGACTAATCTGAAATTTCATCACTTTCTTGGGTTGATGAAATTTTAATGGTTCTAGCATCACATTCTAATATGTTAGATTCATATATATATGTGTGTATATGTATATATGTATATATATATATATATATATATATATATATATAGTACTGGGGATTGATCCTGGGATACTTTACCAATGAATATTACATTCTTGGTCCATTAAAAAAATTTTTTTTTAAATTTGAGTCAGGGTCTCCCTAAGTTGCTGAAGGTCTTGCTAAATTGTTGAGGCTGGCCTCAAACTTATAATCTTCCTGCCTCAGTTTCCCAAGTCACTGGGAATTTAGGCGTGCACCATGATATCCAGTAAATTGGGTTTATTTCTTTATCCTGGGTTGCCTCGCATGAAATGATAAACAAAATAGTAGGAGCAAAATATTTTACAAATTATAAAACAATTCTGAAAAAGGTGATGATGATTATTGTATAGGCTACACTGTAACTTGGATACTGTTTCCATACTTTTGAATTATACTATTGAAATATCTTAATCTTAGCACTTGCTGATTGAATGCTGGCTTAGGAGTCCCACCACAGAACTTACTGCTCCCCAGACTCTGATGTCAAAGTGATTTTCAGCCAGGTGTGGTGGTGGTACACAACTGTAATCACAGCTACTTGGGAGGCTGAGCCAGGAGGATCACTTGAGCCACAAGTTCTACACCAGCTTGATCAACAAAGCAAGATCCTATCTCCAAAAAAAAAAAAAAAAAAAAGGCTATTTCCTAGATTATATAACTTTTGTTTTGTGACCTTCTGTGGGAAGCCATCCATGAAATACGTGAGGACCTTCTCTTGGCAAGTAAGCCAGGGAGGGATAGGCCTGGCATTGGGAACTTCTTGTGGCTCTCCAGGGATGACAGACTGCCCAATGTGCGTGACCTTCCCCTCCGCTCTGCTAGAAAGGTTCCTCATAGTAGCACTGAAGATGGGCATAACCTGTTAGGAACTGAACAGCCCACCTTTAACCTTTTTTGGAATAATAACATTCTATAGAATATCTTTGTTATCTCCTGATATAAATAAAACAGGCGCGGGCTCCATTTTTTCAGAAGCTGGATCTGTCTGGTCAGCATGCCTGTCCTGCCCCCACTTTTAAACTATTTTCTGTGTTCTGTGGTTTTTTAGCAGTTCTATTTTTCCTACCTTTTATTTCTCAGCCAGCCCATTTCACTGAGGGGAACCCCATTCCCACTGCCCTCGCCTGCGTGGGACATGGGCAGGAACCTTCGAAGGTAAGGAGTTAAATATCTGCCACCAGTGGGGCTACTACCATTTTAATTTTCCACTATAACATTACCTTAATAAATTACCTTTTGTAACAACATTCCTGCTTATAAGTTCCACAGGTGCTAATGCTATTGAATGCTGGTCTCTTTACTTTCATTCTGGTTTTATTTCTTTTTTCTTCTACCTCTCCTGAAGAAGTCTGGGTTTCATAACCATTACCAAAGAGAATGCTTTTATATATGACTGCTGCTATTGTTTGGGTGTGCTTGGAGTGTCCCCCAAGAGTCATTGTAATAGGAAGTTGGGTATCCAGGGTGGCAGTATCATGAGATACTGTAGAAACTTTAAGAGGCTTAAGAGGTTGTGGATGAAGTGCAGTAGTAGAGCACCTACTTAGCATTTGTGAAGCCCTAGGTTTGATCTCCAGCACCATACACAAAAAGAGATGTGGGGCCTCCTTGGAGGGCCTTAGGTCATTGGGGGCATACTCTCAGAGGGTAGTTCTTGTGCAACCCTTTGAGTTCTCTCTGCTCATGGTTTGAGAAATGACGATTTGCCCCTAGACACACTCTGCCATGATGGGCTGCCATCTGTGGCACTCACCAGAGGCTAAACCAATGAGGCTGCCCAATCTTGGACTTTAACTCCACAAAACTTTAAGATAAGTAAACTTCTTTTCCTTTAAAAATTGCCTGTGTCAGGTATTTAGTTACAGTGATGAAATGCTAATACACATGGTAAAAAGTCTTATCCCTTAGCCGGGCGTGGTGGCACACGCCTGTAATTCCAGCACTTGGGAGGCTGAGGCAGGAGGATCATGAGTTCAAAGCTAGCCTCAGCAATGGCGAGGCACTTAGCCTCAGCAATGGTGCGGCACTTAGCAACTCAGTGAGACCCTGTCTCTAATAAAATACAAAAAAAAAAAAAAAAAAAGGGCTGGGGATGTGGCCCAATGGTCAAGTGCCCTTGAGTTCAATCCCCGGTACAAAAAAAAAAAAAAAAAAAGACTTATCCCTTTATGTTAATCTTTGTATACTCCAATTTTTGTTCTTAGTGACTAGTGTTTAGGACCTGAATTTTTAATTCTTGAGAGTTTGTATGTTTTTTGAACACTAAGATTTTCAGAAAGCAGGCTTGCTAATAAATGAAATCTTACTGCTCATGATTTTAACATGGTAACTGATCAAAAGAAAATCATGCATCACCAAGAACCTTTTCTATTTTCTTAATTTTGTCTTCTAAACCCCCAACCCAGATCCTGTAAGTTGATAAAATGATAAGCTGTCCCACTAATAATTGGGACTCAATGACAAAAAGACAGCAGTAATCAATTTGGTAAAACAGATGAACACATTTACAATACCTTTTAAAGCTTCCGTTTCTATGTCCACTAATGGCTTCCCCACATAGGCAATATCATCTAGATTATAATAGAGTTTTTTAATGACTCCATCATAACGACTAGTAATGGTAACAGAAGCTTTATCACTTTGAACTTCACAGATGCTATCAAACTGAGACACTGTATCTCCTTCTTTAACATACCTAAAAGAAAAAGACATGAGATATTTTTACATGGACAATCCTAATTAGAGATCATCCTAACAATTAAATGCCACGGCAAGCTGCATCAGTATCCATTCAGCCTAGCAGTTATTCCCAGACAGTGCACCAAGGAATATTTCAGAGAAGATGATGCTAGCTTCCAGAGTCTCTTGGATATACCTCCAAGAAATATTAAAATTTTTAATATATAACCATTTATGGATCTATAATCCATAGATTCATAACTTCCAGATTTTCTACCTGACCTGTTTTTTGGGAAAAGAAGTTTTAAAAATGTATTTTTAAAATTTATTTTTTATTAAAAATGTATTTTTAAAGTGAAATTTCTCTTTACTATCTTATATTATAGGTTAAGCATTCTAATCTGAAAAATCTAAAACCTGAAACATTTTAAGAGTTGACATGTTGCTTAAAAAGTTTCAAATTTTGGTTCCATTTGGATTTTGGACTTTCAGATCAAGGGTATAAAGTCTATGCAAATATTCTAATACATAAAAAACTCGAGGGCTGGGGTTGTGGCTCAGTGGTAGAGCGCTCGCCTAGCACGTGCGCGGCCCGGGTTCGATCCTCAGCACCACGTAAACATAGAATGTGTTGCGTTGTGTACAACTAAAGCAAATGGATAAATATTTAAAAAAAAAAAAAAAAACTCGAAATCTGAACTAATTTTGGCCTCAAGCATTAGGATAATGGATACTAAACTTTTATTAGTCTTATTAAAACTTTAAGGAATGCTTATTATTTCTAGAACTAAGTAAAAAAATAAATCATTGTCTTCAATAGCCATCTTTTCTAGTATTGTGAGATAGCTAATTAGTCAATTAATTATATTTTTATTTGTTTTAATTAGTTATACATGACAGTAGATGCATTTATACACTTTGATATATCGTATATAGATGGGATATAATTCTGATTTTTCTGAGTGTACATGTTGTAGAATCATATTGGTCATGCAGTCACATATATATATAAAGTAATAATGTCTGTTTTGTTCTACTATCCTTCCTATCCCCACATCTCCTCCCCTCCCCTCCCTTCACTTCCCTCTACCTAATATAAGGTAACTCTATTCTTCTCTAGTGTCCCGACCCCCCCCCCATTGTGAATTAGTATCTGCATATTAGAGAAAACATTCAGCCTTTGGTTTTTTGGGATTGGCTTATTTCACTTAGCATGATATTCTCCAACTCTATCCATTTACCTGCAAATGCCATAATTTCATGAGTAATATTCCATTGAATATATACCACATTTTCTTTATCCATTCATCTACTGAAGGACACCTAGGTTGGTTCCACAGTTTAGCTATTGTGAATTGAGCTACTATTGACATGGCTGCATTACTGTAGTATGCTGATTTTAAAGTCCTTTGGGTATAAACCAAGAAGTAGGATAGCTGGGTCAATTAATTAATTTTTGAGACACGAATCTCACTATGGCTGGGCGTGGTGGCACATACCTATAATCTCAGCGGCTCAGGAGGTTGAGGCAGGAGAATTGCAAGTTCAAAGACAGCCTCAGCAAAAGCTAGGTGCTAAGCAACTCAGTGAGACCCTGTCTCCAAATAAAATACAAAATAGGGCTGGGGATGTGGCTCAGTGGTTGAGTGCCCCTGAGTTCAATCTCCAGTATCCCCACGCCCCCCCCCCCCAGCAAAAAGAGTCTCACTATGTTGACCAGGCTGGGCCCCCAACTCATGATTCTCCAGCCTCAGCCACCCATGTACCACCATGCCTGGCTTAGTTTTTTGCATTTCATATATCACTTTTCTCAGTTTTCCTTTCTAGGATTATTTTAGCCTATTCTTGTACACCAGTCTATTAATCATTTTGCATATGCTTTACAAGGTTCATTACACATTCTTACCAAGCAGAACAAGAAGAATGGGTCCAAGCCTGAAATGCTAATTATGAATTCTAATACTATTCTTTTTTTTTTTTTTTTTTTGGTACCAGGGATTGAACTCAGGGACTCTGGACCACTGGGCCACATTCCCAGCCCATTTTTGTATTTTATTAGAGACAGGGTCTCACTGAGTTGCTAAGTGCCTCGCCATTGCTGAGGCTGGCTTTGAACTCACAATCCTCCTGCCTCAGCCTCCCAAGTGCTGGGATAACAGGTGTGCGCCACCGCGCCCGGTTTCTAATATTATTCTTGATGTGTCTGGCTCATTTCTTGCTACCATCAATTCTTCGAGATAATGATTAATTCATTCTCAATGCCTGTCTTTATGTCTCAATCAGTTTTTAGTCCTTTGGTAAAACATCAACATGAGATAAACACTAATTTTAAAAGCACATACAGATAATTTTTATTTCCAGAACAGCAGAATAAAACCTCCAAAAATCTGCTCCTCCAAATAAACAACAAGTACACTGACAAAAATCTTTAATCTTTAGAAATCAACTTTTCAAAATTCTGGAAATTAAAAAAAAAAAAAAGGCTTACAAAAACTGAAAAGTACTTATTTAGGAAAAATTACTGATTCTCATTAAAAACAGTGAGTTCTATGGCATTTAAACTTACCCTATTCTTATTGTCATTTCCCTATATCACTGGTAGCCTTAAAAATCAGCAACTTCACAGACAAGGTTTGGAGCTCCATAAAAAACTATACCTCCAAAAAACTGTCATTATTTGACTGTCTGGCAGCTACCTGGAAATGCTGCACTCACACAATTCAAGAGTTCCCTTTGCTGGGAAAAGTCTATCCTCAGAGTGTTTGCTGAAAACCATCAGCAAAGGTTGTTTAAAATCTCAGCTGGTTAAAGGAATGATAGAAACTGGGGCCAAAGGTTGACCAAAGGTCTCACAAGGAAGATCTGGGGAATGAGAAGTCCATAGGAGGCTTTGTAAAGCTCTGACACATTCCATGGGATCTGGACAGCCACGAAATGTGTATGGCAGTGTGCACGATCAACAGACCTGAGAGAACCCTAATCGATCACCTCATGTTGACTCTGAGGCCCTGTGCAAGCAAGAAATAAAAGCTAAGAAAATGTTGTAAAATGCTAGAGGACTGAAGGCAAGCACAACCTGCACAAGGAACTCCTTGGCAAAGGGATAAAGACTTACTGGTTCTAGATACTTAAGCAAATCACTTTCTTATGATTAGCTATCCATCAAGTTAACTGAGTACAGATTTCAGTGGCCACACATGAAGGAATACAGACTTTATAAAATCAGTCCAGGAAAGTCACTAAGCAGAGAGCAGCCTCCCAGCCCTGCCCTGCCCCACCAAAGCAAAAGTCCTGGGGAGGTGGGATGTGATTTCTAGATGTGCCACAATACTTTTATCTAAAATATCTAGTTTTCAACCAACAATTATGAGACATGCAAAGAAACAAAAAGTATGGCCCCATACAAAGGGGAAAAAAATGTAGTCAATAGAAACCATCCTTGAGGAAGCACAGATGTTGGACTTACAAGCCAAGACTTTAAATCAGCAATTAAAAGTTAAATCAATAATTAAAAATATATTCAAAGAACTGAAAGCTGAGCACGGTGGCGCACGCCTATAATCCCAGCACTTGGGAGGCTGAGGCAGGAGGATCGCGAGCTCAAAGCCAGCCTCAGCAATGGCGAAGCACTTAGCAACTCAGTGAGACCCTGTCTCTAATAAAATACAAAAAAAAAAAAAAAAAAAGGGCTGGGGATGTGGCCCAGTGGTGGAGTGCCCCTGAGTTCAATCCCTGGTACCAATAATAATAATAATAATAAAAATATATTCAAAGAACTAAAAGAAATCATGTCTAAAAAATTAGAGGGAAATGTGAGAAAACGATTTCTCACCAATATCAATAATGTGATATCAATAATATGATAGAAATATATACATGAAAATATATACATGAAAAAAAACACACCAAATTCTGGAGTTGAAGATTACAACAAATGAAATGAAACTTTACCAGTAAGGCTCAACAATAGATTCTTGTCAGTAGAAGAAAAAACTGGTTAATTTGAAGAAAGGTCAAATGAAAATTTTCCCATCTGAGGAATGAAAAGAAAAAAGAAGGAAAAAAAAATGAACAGAACCTCAGAGGCCTATGAGACACAATCATCAAGTATCTTAACATATACATTGGCATTTCAGGAGAAAAGAGACAAAGGGGCAGAATAAACACTGAAAGAAATAGCAGCCAAAAAACATCCCAGATTTGAAGAAAAACATTAATGTACACATGTAAAAAGCTTCACAAACTCCAAGAAGAATATCTTCAAAGATAGCTACACCTAGATACATCATAATCAAACTACTAAAACATAATATGTTGAAAGCAATATAAGAAAAACCACTTATCATGTATAAGGAATTATCCGATTCAAGAAAGCTCTTAATATTGCTTTAAGAATTTCTAAAAACCAAATCAAATGATTTCTCATTTAAAGAACTATTACATTTTCATTAGGAATTAAAAGACTTCCTCTTCCAAGAGCCTTATACCCTATACTAAACATATGGATTTAAAGAAATAAAAGAGCTAGAAATTTAGAAATTTTTTAAAAATTTTAAAAATCTAGAAAGAGTAGTCTTGGTTCTGAAAACGAAGTATCAAAATGTAAATGGGACAACTTATAATTTTGTTTGATCTTCAATGTTATATTTGTATGTTGAGATTTGGAATACAATTTCCATTAATATTAAAGAATGGGAGGGGCTGGAATTGTGGCTCAGCGGTAGAGCACTCGCTTAGCATGTGGGCAGCCTGGCTTCAATTCTCAGCACCATGTAAAACTAAACACATTGTGTACAACTAAAGCAAATATATATATATATATATATATGAATGGGAACAATTTTGGAAACTAAAAAAAAACAATGTAAATGAAGAGGGGCCTTCTCAAGATAGTGGAATAGAGGAGGTTGCTTTCCTGGCTGCTCTGTGGAGTGAAACCCAGAAAGCACTTAGGCAGCTTCTCAGCAAGATGGGTGAACAATAAAAAAAAAAAAAAAAAAAAAAAAAAGTGGTGGGAGGACTTTACTGGAATTTAAAATTGGGCATTCAAAGCAGATTGGGAACTCAGGAGGTGGATATGATAAAATAAGGAAGAAATCCCCAGTGGCCCAGCCACTGCCACAGCCAGGCTGGTTCCTCTTGTAAGCATGTTGGAAGACAGAGGAGGCTGGACAGAGGCTGGACACTGAGGAATTAGAAGGAAACAAGTTTACTGGCTGCAGCCAGGTTCAAAGGGGAAAACTTTTGCTACAAATCAATTCCCCTGAATGCTGAGTTCAAAAAGTTTTAGAACTTTATACCCAGTGTGTAGCAGGAGAGACTCAGAGGTTCACAATCTGCAAAGTCCACACAACAGTAGGTTTTCTCTATTCTTCTCAGCTCCCAACTCAAGTCAGATTTTACAAAAATAACCTCCAAGGTTTATTTCTGTAAAAATCAGTGCTTGTGAAAGAGAGAACTCTCCTCCCCCTTTTCCCATCAGCTGGCTTTCATGGACCTAACTTTGAAATGCAAACACCTCTGAGAAGGCTTTGGGCTAGTCTTTCTTATCACACTCTTCTTCTGCAGACATATCCCCCATCTGAAAATTCTTTAAGAAAATTTCCTGAGTCTAAGAACAATCATGGTGAGGGTCTCCGGAGAAGCTTAATTAAGATTTTCTGTGGAGGAGGGATAAGGGAATTAAAGGAACCTGCATTTTTGGGAGGCCTGTGGTGTGTCTGGGTACAGAGTGTTTTGCCCAGCGAACCTGAAAGACGCACTGCACAATATCTGGTGTGCAGTGAAAGAAGCCGCCATCTCTCCAGGTGGCATATGGAAAACAAAGGAAGAAAACGTTTTGCAGCCACTGCTAGGGGGCCAGCAGCTGAGGGGGCCTATTCCTGCAAACCAGAGTTTGGCCCAAAATACAGGCCCAGTAAACACATACTGCATGACATAAAGTGTGCTTAAGTGACAGGAGAAAATTGAATGTGGAGAGAGGTTTGTTTACACAGGAGACAACTGGTTGTGGAAACTCAACCCTCCTCCTCTAACTCAACTGCTTGCAGGACTGGCTGGCAGAGACTGTTTGCAGACTGAACCTGAGACCAGGAAATGTGGGGTCCAAAGGTGAAGTAGGGGACTAAAACTGGGTCTCCCACTATACAAGTGGAACCCGGGGGGACCCCTGGGGTACAGTCTTCCCCTGTGGACCAGCAAGTACTGGGCAATGGAGGTGTGCTGATTTAAAATCTCCAGACCAACTGGCATTAAGTGAACAGCCTGGAGTCCTTCTAACCCTAAACCTTGCCTACAGGACTTCTGACTATAGGATTACTACTCTCTCTCTCTGGCAATTCAGAGGGCTCCAGGTGACCCCACCTAAAACTGCTGACAAGAGAAACTAAGATTATCAGAAATAATTCTTTAACTTTTCATCAAGATCTTTTTCACGGTTAAATTGTGACCTTAATGGTACATGGATCTTATACTTATTCATATTTGTCTTTTTTAAAAATAATTTTAAAAAAATATTTATTTATTTGTTTTAGTTGTACACAATGCCTTTATTCTTTTTATTTTATTTATTTTTTTTGGTGGTACTGGGGATTGAACTCAGGGGCACTCGTCCACTGGGTCACATCCCCAGCCCTTTTTTGTATTTTATTTAGAGACAGGGTCTCACTGAGTTGCTAAGTGCCTCGCCATTGCTGAGGCTGGCTTTGAACTCGCGATCCTCCTGCCTCAGCCTCCCCAAGTGCTGGGATTACAGGCGTGCACCACCGCGCCCGGCTCCCTTTATTCTTATGTGGTGCTGAGGTTCGAACCCAGGCTGCACACATGCTAGGCGATTGCTCTACTGCTGAGCCACAATCCCAGCCCCCATATTTGTCTTTTTTCTCATTTCTAGCATTTTTTAAAGCCAGTTATTTTTCATGGATTAGTTTTTTTGTGAAGTAGGATGTTTGACTAGTATATTTTAGTTTTTTCTTTTAGTCTTTTATTTTCATTTTTAATTAAAATTTTTTTTTACTTTATATATATATTTTTTATCCTACCTGTTCCCCTTGATTCTCTTGTCTTCTTCTAACAGCCAATCTCTACTGTTCTCTTTCACTCATCTTTTAAATTTTTTTTTACTTCTTCTTCTCTCCTCCTCCCTCATAATCATCACATCCTATATCACCTCTGTTCTCTCCCTATCCACCATTGAAATTATAAACTCTTCTACAAACTTGCTATTTTTATTGTAGGCAATAACTGATCATATCATTTCTGTTTACTGTGATAATTAACACTGTAGATGTCATAGTAGGAACTGTTTGGTTTAATGCTGTATATTGTTTGCATTGGTGGTTGTTATTATTTGTCTCCCCCTAAACAGTGAGGTACTAGAAACCTTCAGGGATACTATAAGTCCACAGGGGTATAAACTACTGCCTTAGATCCATTCTGTTAGATGGGCAGAAACACAAACAACATGAAAAAGCAAGGGAACAAATTGCCCCAAACAAACCAAGATACTCCAATAATAGAATCCACCCACACCAGTGGAAGAAATGTCAGAGAAGGAATTTAGAATGTACTTAAATTGATCTTCAATGTAAAGGACAGTATAAGAAATGAAATCAGAGCGAAAATACAGGAAGTGAAAGATCACTTCAATAAAGAGGCAGAGATTCTGGGAAAAAAAAAAAAAAAAACACAAAACAAAAACAGCAGAAATCCTCGAAATGAAGTAAACAATAAACCAAATGAAAAATTCAATAGAGCTGGGCACAGTGGCACAAGCCTGTAATCCCAATGGCTCAGGAGGCTGAGGCAGGAGAATCAAGTTCAAAGCCAGCCTCAGCAAAAACAAGGTGCTAAGACCCTATCTCTAAATAAAAATACAAAACAGGGCTGGGGATGTGGCTCAGTGGTTGAGTGTCCCCGAGTTCAATCCCCAGTACCAAGAAAACAAAACAAAACAAGACAAAAACAATAGAAAGCATCATCAACAGACTAGACCACTTGGAAGACAGAACCTCAGACAATAAAGATAAAAATACATAATGTTGAAAATAGAGTTGACTATGGAGAGAAGATGTTAAGAAACCATAAACAGAACTTCCAAGAACTATGGGATAACATGAAAAGACCAAATTTAAGATTTATAAGGATAGATGAAGGCTTGGAGATACAACCACAGGAATGCACAATCTTTTTAATGAAATAATATCAGAAAATTTCCCAAACTTAAAGAATGAAATGGAGAACCAAATACAAGAGGCTTACAAGACCCAAATGTACAATAGACCCACACAAAGGCACATTATAGTGGAAATGCCTAACATACAAAATAAGGATAGAATTTTAAAGGCTACAGAGAAAAATATCAGATTATGTATAGAGGGAAAACAATTTGGATCTCAGCTAATTTCTCAACCCAGACCCTCAATGCTAGGAGGTCCTGGAATAACATATACCAAGCTCTGAAAGAAAATGGATACCAACCAAGAATCCTATACCCAGAAAAATTAAGCTTCACTTTTGAAGATGAAATAAAACCTTCCCCTGTAAGCCCAGCAACTTGGGAAGCTGAGGCAGGACAATTGCAAGTTCAAAACCAGCCTCAGCAAAAGCGAGGAGCTAAGCAACTGAGTGAGACCCTGTCTCTAAATAAAATACATAATTGGGCTGGGGATGTGGCTCAGGGTTGAGTGCCCCCGAGTTCAATTCCTGGTACCCACCCTCCCAAACCTTCCTGTATATAATCTTTTGCAGATTTTAAAGGATATAATTTTAAACATTGCATCCTTTGATCCTTTTGATGACTGCTGTGAGTAGGCACAGCCAGTACATTTTACAGTCAGACAGGGACTCAGAACAAGTGAGTCACAAGTAAGATAGCTAAGAGGTTTCAAAGTCGGGCTCCTCTCATTTTGAGTTTGTTGTTCATCTCACAATTTCATAATACCACTAAAAACATAACCATAAGGATTGTTTCTATTATTACAGTTCTGTTCTAACTTACAAAGCAACAATGCTAAGAAGTACAGGAAAAGAAGTTCAGGTGTCTGAACCAGATCCTTAAAAAGGCTCTTTAACAGTGTAAAACTATGGTGGGAAAAATCTATTTACTCATCCTAACTGCTATTTCTAAAAACCCTTAGAAAATTTAGTTCAGTACCCAGAGATGGTATGATTTTTTTGAGTTGGTTTGTTTTTTTGGTGCTAGGGATTCAACTCAGGCCTCATGCATGCTAAGCACATGTTCTATCACTAAAATACCCACCAACCTACCACCCTCCCCACAAAACTCCTAGGTGTTTCTTTTCTAGAGGGTATAAGAAAGAAAAAGGATAAAGGGTGACTAAGATAGTCAACAGTTTTTTACTTTTTTTTTTTGGTTTGGTTTTTTAGTTGTTAATGGACCTTTATTTTTTATTTTATTTATATGCCATGCTACGAATCAAACCTGGTGCCTCACACGTACTAGGCAAGCACACTACCACTGAGCCATCACGCCAGTCCCCAGATTTTTACTTTTTTAAAGTATTTTTTTTTTTTTTTTTTTTTTTTTTAAATAAGGCTTGTAGTAAAATATTTTAATCTTTTCTAAACATATAGACAAATCGTGTCAGGATATGGTGAGTATTCTTACTAAAGTCACTTTCAGTATGGTAAAGAAAACTTCAACTATAAGATGATTTTTTAAAATAGTTTAGATGGAAATTATAAATTCATACATATAAATGCTTTTATTTACTCACTTATTTGGGTGTACTGCAGATTGAAACTAGGAGTACTCTACCACTGAGCTATATCTCCAACCCTTTTCATTTTTTATTTTGAGATAGGGTTTCACTAAGTAGCAAGCTACTTTGAACTTGTGATCCTCCTGCCTCAGCCTCCTATGTAGCTGGAGTTACAAGTATTTACCACCATGCTTGGTCACAGTAAATGCTTTTAAAAACATATGGTCCTGCACTGGGGTTGTGGCTCAGTGGCAGAGCGCTTGCCTCACACATGTGAGGCATTGGGTTGGATCCTCAGCACCACATAAAGATAAATAAAATAAAGATATTTTGTCTATGTATTTTTTAAAATATGGTCCTGGGATGGGGGTGTAGCTCAGTGGTAGAGTGCTTGCCTAGAATGAAGGAGTCCCTGGGTTCAATCTCCAGCATTGAAAAAAAAAAAAAAACAAAAACAAAAAAAAAAAAAACAAAAGAAGACCGTGTGGTCTTATATTAATTTAGAAGTTAATTCCTCTTAGTTGGGCATGGTGGCGCACACCTGTAATCCCAGTGGCTCAGGAGGCTGAGGCCAAGGATCGGAAGTTCAAAGCCAGTCTGAGTAAAGGCTCTAAGTAATTTAGATAGCAATTTCCCTATCTCAAAAGAAAGAAAGAAAGAAAGAAAAAAACTCTGGGGTTGGGGTTATAGCTCAGTTGGTACAGCATTTGCCTGGCACATGTGAGGCACTGGGTTTGATCCTCAGCACCACATAAAAATAAAATAAAGTGTTCATCTACTGTAAAAAATATTTTTAAAAAATAAAGAAAAAAGTCTGGAGATGTGCCAAAGTGCCCCCCCCCTCCCCCAACACACAACACAAAACGAAGGAATACTTGCTGGGTGCAGTGGTGCACACCTATAATCTCAGCAACTCAGTAGTCTGAGACAGGAGAATTTCCAAGTTCAAAGCCAGCCTCATCAACTTGGTGAGACCCTGTCTCAAAATACAAAATAAAAAGAACTGGGGACATGGGTTAGTGGTTAAGTGCACCTCTTTTCAATCTCTGGAAACCACCCCCCCCCTTGCAAAAAAAAAAAAAAAAAAGGGAGAAAAAAATAATTCATTAATCACAACAAATAAAATGTCTTGATGTATGATAAATTCTGGCACCAGCATATTGTCAACACAAAGTAATTCTACCTTATTAATTTTTTAAAAAGGCATTATAGCCGGGCATAGTGGTGCATGCCTGTTATCCCAGTACTTGGAAGGCTGAGGCAGGAGGATCATGAGTTCAAAGCCAGTCTCAGCAATGGCGAGGCACTTAGCAACTCAGTGAGACCCTGTCTTTAATAAAATACAAAAGAGGGCTAGGGATGTGGCCCAATGGTTGAGTGCCCCTGAGTTCAATCCCCAGTACCAATAAACTAAACTAAAATCCAAAAAATAAAATAAAAAGGCATTATATGTTATATAAAGAACTTTCTCAGTTTAAATTGATTGATACTTATTTGTACTCAAATGAGTTTTACATTTACTTAGATTTTTCAGATTAACTTACCATTCTTTAACAGTTACTTCTCTAATCCCCTCTCCAATGTCTGAGAGTTTGAACTGAACAATTTGTCCATGTAGAGCTTTAAAGAAAAAAGAAATGATCTCATTAAATACATACTTATTACCCATAGATGCTTTTACATCTAAAATTAGAAAATACCCTCAGAGGCAGAAACTATTCCATCTAAAAGACAGAAAAACAGCATTTTATAATTTTTTTAAAAACATGAACCATTATTCACGATCATTAAGATTAAAACTGCCTCAGCAATGGCAAGGCACTTAGCAACTCAGTGAGACCCTGTCTCTAATAAAATACAAAAAAGGGCTGGGGATGTGCATGCCCAGTGGTCACGTGCCCCTGAGTTCAATCCCCATTACCAAAAAAAAAAAAAAAACCCAAAGATTAAACTAAGCTATCCATTACAGAGATATCCTAACATTGCCACAGAACCCATATTTTTCCAAATTTCAAAATAATGTTCTTTTACAGGGCTATAGGAAGTCCTACTAACAAATAAGTGAGGTTTTGTTTTGTAATGGGGATTAAAACCAGGAGTGTTTAACCACTGAACTATATTCCCAACCTTTTTTATTTTTTATTTTAAGACAGGGTCTCGCTAAGTTGTTTAGGACCTCAGTCATGTGCTGAGACTGGCTATGAACTTGCAATCCTCCTGCCTCAGTCTATGAACATTGGCATTACAGAGACGTGCCACCATGCCCAGCCAAATTAGTGAGATTATGAAACAACAGTAATGAACAATGGAATAGATACAAAGATAGACCCAGCTGGAACTCCGTTTTTTTTTTTTTTTAAATATTTATTTATTTGCTTTAGTTGTACACAATGCGTTTATTTTTACGTGGTGCTGAGGATCAAACCCAGGCCGCGCACGTGCTAGGCAAGCTCTCTACCGCTGAGCCACAACCCCAGCCCCTCCTTGTTTTATGTTATGAAGCTATAATAACCACTAGTGGCCTACTCCCAGATCTCTTTTGACTTCATGTAACTATTCTCAGTCTTTATGGCTAAAAATCAGGCACTTCATGGAAAATTCTTATATTTTTCAAATCATGTACCAACTTATTCCCTAAGACTTCTCTTTCCTCTTGTCATTTTCTATCCCCTTTTTAATACCCACTCCTGCCCTGTTTTTGTTTTTGTTTTTTTTAAATATACTATGTATTGAATCCAAGGGCACTTAACCACTGAGCCACACCTCCAGCCCTTTTTTCTTTTGAGACAGGGTTTTTCTAAGTTGCTTAACACCTTGCTAAATTGCTGAGGCTGGCTTTGAACTTGCAATCCTCCTGCTTCAGCCTCCTGGGCTGCTGGGATTATAGGCATGTACTATCATGCCTGGGCTTAAAATACATTTTTTTTTTTTTTTTTTTAATACCAGGGATTGAACTCAGGGGCACTCGACCACTGGGCCACATCTCTAGCCCTTTTTTGTATTTTATTAGAGACAGGGTCTCACTGAGTTGCTAAGTGCCTCGCCATGGCCGAGACTGGCTTTGAACTCATGATCCTCCTGCCTCAGCCTCGGAAGTGCTGAGATTACAGGCGTGCACCACCACGCCTGGCTAAAATACGTTTTTGATATAAAGGTTTGGGTATCTCGTTTCCTCTCTAATCTAGGGCACTCTCACAGTCTGCTGCTTCTTTTAAATAGGTGCAGGCATTAAGTATCAAAAACCTTAAAAAATAAATCCACATCTTTAAATCAATAAATAATTCCATATTTAAGACTCCACCGCCCCCCAAGGAATTAATTAGAAAGGTATACAAAGATTTGCACCCAAGAATGGTTACTATAGAGTTAAAATGAAGAACTGGAAATTAGTCTTCAAAAAAATGAAGAGTAAATATACTATGGCACTTCTTATAAAGCAATATATTGTAAGGAACAGCAAGAGCATAGAAATATGATACTGCATGGCATGATTAGGGAATAACCAACAGTCCTATACAGCTAAAGATGGAGTATGTGGCAAGAAAGCAGCCCAGACACAGAAATGCTTTGTGTGCCCTGCTAAGGTATTGTGTTAAAACTTTATGTTAAAGGTCATTAGGAGCCAGTAGTAATTTATACAGTCATAACTTCTTTGTGATTGCTCACATCAAGAGGTAGAGTCTTTTTTTCAACCACTTCTTAAATCTATGTTGGCCTCTGACTTATTTTGAATAATATAGTGTAACAGAAGTGAAGTTGTGCAATTTCAAGAGACTAGATCTCATGGGTCCTCACAGCTTCTGCCTTCTCCCTTTTGGAATTATGCCCTAAGGTCCCTGTGCAAGGAAGCTGATGCAGATCACTAGAGAATGAGAGGCATTGTGGAGGAGAAATGAGTTGCCCAATTGTTGGGTACATGAGTGAGACCCTCTTGGAGCGCCCCCCTCCCCAGCACTGCTGATCTTCTAGCCAAATACAGTCACATTAGTGAAATCAGCAGAGGAACAAACTCAAAGAATCCTGAAGAATAATCAATCACTGTTGCTCTAAGCCACTAAGTTGCAGGGTGGTTTGTTATTCAATAATAATTAACTGACACAGGGTCCCATTTATAATATCAGACATGTGACTTTATGTCTATCATTTTAGAACAAACACCTCTGGCAGGAGCATGGTGGATGGGGTTGGGAGAAAAATAGCAGAGGCAAAATAAGGCAGAGAGGGCTGGGGTTGTGGCTCAGCGGCAGAGCGCTCGCCTAGCACATGCGTGGCCCGGGTTTGATCCTCAGCACCACGTAAACATAAATGCATTGCATTGTGTACAACTAAAGTAAATAAATAAATATTTAAAAAAAATAAGGCAGAGAAAACAAGAGCTTATATATTTTTTAAAGCTGTCTAAAAGGAAATCATTTAAGAAACAGAAAAGACATAAAATTGGTAGCTTTGATGGGCATGGTGGCACATGCCTATAATTCTAGCAACTCAGGAGGCTGAAGCAGGAGGATCTCAAGTTTGAGGTCAGCCTCAGCAAATCAGCAAGATTCTAGCTCAAAAAATAAAAAGGGCTGGTGGTGTAGTTCAGTGGTAGAGCATGCCTGGATATAGTCCCAAGTAACTTATAACAATTTATGTAATTGTCAAAATAAAATTGATAGGCTTGGGTGAGATTTGATATGAAACAGAAGTCGGGGGGACTCTAGGTTTCCAACTTAACTATTTATTCAGTTAGGGAATGCAGGAAGAAGAAGAAATTGTAGAAGACTGAATTTGGGGAATTTTAGTTATACATGGGATCCTGGAATGGAGATCTTAGCCAGCAAATTGGTGATGTCTCAGCTGTAGATACAGATTCCAAAATGTCAAGGAGTACAGGTGAGAATTGAAGGCATGAGCACAGATTGCGTGTAAGAAGGATGGATTTCTGTGAAAAACTGAAATCTAAGAGTGAAACAGAGGAAGAGGACCTGTAAAAGAGAAAATGCAGCTGGGTATGGTGGCATGCACTTGTAGCCCTGGCTATTCAAGAAGTCAAAGCAGAGGTGTAAGTTGAGACCAAGAGTTTGAAATCAGCCACACAATATAACAAGACCCATGTCAAAAACACAAAAAGAGAGGAATGAGTATCAAGAGAAAATAGGTACCAAATTCTTTACATATTTAAATTTATTTAATCCATCCAAGTATAAGAATCTTTGTTTAGTTTACTGATATATCCCAGTTTAATGATATGTCCACCTAGAGCAGTGCCTTGGACACAGCAGGTGATCAACAATATCTGTTGTTGAATTAATGAATTCCCACAACAATACAATGAATTAAATACTTGGATCATTTCCATTTTCCAGATGATGACACTGAGAAAAATTGCATAAATTGTTGTAAGTTACACAGTTAGTAAGTGATAAACCAGGAGATGTAGCCTGGAATTGGTGGATTGAGGAATACAAAGCTCAAGAGAAGTGTTTAGAGGCTGGAGTAGGAAGTTGGAGTTTCTGCTTGAATGACTTCCACTTTCTCTGGGAAGTAATGAAAAAAGATCAACTTAAAACAACAGAAATCTTGGCTGGGGGAGTAGCTCATTAGTAGAGTGCTTGCCTAGTATGTGTGAGGTTCTGGGTTCACTACAGCACTATTAAAAAAATTTTATATATACATATTTCAACAAACAAAGTGGTGGAGGTAAGGTTTACATGACTTGTATGTCTTACATGTCTCATATGTCATGGTGTAAGATGACATATAAAAAGCATGGAAGAGTGGGGTCTGCCTGGAATTCCCTTTTTCTTAGTTGTCAATGGGGCTTTATTTATTTATATGCGGTGCTGAGAATTGAACCCTGTACTTCACACATGCCAGCCAAGTGCTCTACCACTGAACTTCAACCACAGCCTGAATTCCCCTATTTTTCACTGCTACCACACTAAGGCTTAATTTATCTATCAAAAGTTAATTATATAACAAAAAGGAGTTCTTTGTCAGGGTTATCAATAGAACATCAGAAAAAAAGTTCTTGAGCCCTTGCCAAATCTAATATTTAAGTCCTCAATGTCTTTACAGAAGGTAGAAAAAGTTTGGGGAAAGGGGAGTAAATGCTAAAAGCCAGGAAACTTTCTATTTAGGAGTATGTCATGCAGGTTTCACCATACCATGGCATGACATGGCATGATAGATTAAGTGTTTTGCCCAAAAAACAATATTACAGTGTGTATAAAAGACACAGGGGCTGGGGATGTAGCTCAGTTGGTAGAGTGCTTGCCTCACATGCACAAGGCCCTGGGTTCAATCCCCGGCACCAAAAAAAAAGAGACATAAAGATGCCTCTATTAGAAGATAGCTTGATTGAGAAGATCAATCAATGCTAACTATTACACTTACATGAGTAAGATGATAAAGACTCAATAGCCCAATACCATCCAATCCCCAAATTAGGAAGATACAAGCATAAAGGAAAGCATGGGGGTGAGGCGAGAAGAAAGAAAATAGATGCGGGGACAGCCAAGCTAGAAATATGGTGTCGATTTTTTTTTTTTAATATTTATTTATTTTAGTTGTATACAATGCAATGCATTTATGTTTACATGGTGCTGAGGATCGAACTTGGGCCGCGCACGTGCAAGGCGAGCGCTCTGCCGCTGAGCCACAACCCCAGCCCCATCGATTTTTTTACTATGGTAAATCTTCAATTACTAAAAAAGAAAAGTAAAGTTAAAAGAAAAAAATACTAGTAAGCTTTTTAGCATTATTTTGTATGTAAGCTACATTGAGATCAGACTTACCAGCAGTTGTTTTCAGCAACTGATGTGGATGACTATACTTGAATGAAGGATAACCGAAGAAACACACACATTTTGGCTTCAAAACATGAACATTACCACATGTTTGAAAATAGCGAACACTAATCTACGAATTCGAAAACAACAAAAAAGTGTTTATTAATTATCTTAATGCCTTATCTCTTAAAGTATATATTGAATTTTAATTCTATCAAAAAAATAGAACCATCATTATCACGATTTACATATAGGCAGAAACCAGAAAATTAGCAACAGGGACAATAAAGTTTATGAAGAGTGGTTATTTTTCTTTCTTTTCTTTTTGGTATACTGGGGATTGAATTTAGGGGCATTACTTAACCACCAAGCCATATTCTCCAGCTCTTTTTTGTATTTTATTTAGAGACAGGGTCTCACTGAGTTGCTCAGGGCCTCACTAAATTGCTGAGGCTGGCTTTGAACTCTTGATCCTTTTGCCTCAGCCTCCCAAGCGGCTGAGATTACAGGCGTGCACCACCATCCCTGGTAAGAGTGGTTATTTTTTTGAGTACTTTTGTCCAAGAAATCAAAAGAACTCAAAGCTCTAGTATAAAGAGAACATTTTGTTATTCTTTTGCAATATTATATCCTTAGAATTAGATTTGTTCATATATTTCTGATCTTGCCCCAAATTCCTTAGTAAAGAAATGTTAACAATATATTCTAAAAACAAAAACCAAACCAAAAACACCCATTATATTCTATATAAACACATCAGCTTGTAGGCATGCTTCAGTTTGTTAGCAAGGGCAGCTAGAGAAAGCAGGATGCAGACTGTCTTCCATTTTGTTCCTGAGTCCTAATATAATTGTGTTTCTAATAAATCTCCTTAAACTTTCCTCTCCCTGAAATAATGTTCCACAACTTACCAGTGACTGAGAGGCAAAATCTCCATCCAGAAAAAAAGCTGAAGTCTCATTTCCATGGGAAATATAAAAGAATATATTGCCAAGCATGGTGGCTGCTAAGTTTTAAGCTATTGATTTTAATTATTTTAGTTAGGCTTTATCTTTCCTTAACATTAGCAGAAAAAAATGTAGATATAATAAAGATTAGTGGATTTAGGATGAGCTCTTTAAAGTAAAGATGCATGATTTAAAATTATACTTATTTTAGGAATGGGATATAGCTTCAGTTTTTCTTTGCTTTCAGAAATCAGTAACAACGTGGAAATCAAAGTTTAAAAATTGCTTATTAATTTAAATGTATTGTTTCTGTCATTAAACCTAATTTTTATTTTATGGTATTTTTCATAAAAGTGAATAAAAGTCTTCATATATTATATATATATATTAGTTGTAGTTGGACACAATACCTTTATTTTATTTATTTATCTATTATGTGGTGCTGAGGATCGAACCCAGGGCCTTGCACGTGCTAGACGTGTACTCTTTCACTGAGCCACAACCCCAGCCCTAAAATTCTTAATTGTAAATATGAAAGCATCACTAATATATAATGTAGTGTTTATTATAACATAACTTTAAATTTGTGTGTGTGTGTTAGCAGGGATTTAACCCAGGGGTGCTCAACCACTGGGCTACATCACCATCCTTTTTATTTCTTATTTTGAGACAGGGTCTCACTACGGTGCTTGGGGCCTTGCTAAATTGAGGCTGGTCTTGAACTTTCGATCCTCCTGCCTCAGCTTTCCAAGTTGCTGGGATTACCTTCCCGCCCCCCCCACCCCCCCCCAACAAAGGCATGTATTGTTGTTGTCTGTAGCGATTGCCGCTTGGAACAGATTGCTGCTTGGAACAGCGATGCTGCAGGAGAAAATTCGGAGGCAGGATGGAAACGAAAAAGTTCTTTTATTCTTCTCTCTCCAGCTCCAGCAACCTCTAACACCACACACACTCCTACAAGAAGCCACCACACACACACACACACACAATGGCGTTGACCCCGAACGCTTTCTCTCGGGCTAAGTCTCTGGAGCCCTAGCAAATGGCGCCAACCCAATTCGGCTTAAGTCTCTCTAAAGCCTGGGCCAAGTCCCCCGAGATCCCAGGCCAAGTCCCAGGAGACCACGGAAGGCAGCAATGCCCGGGCACCTCTATGTAGCCAAACACAATCTCCGCCATCTCCCCAATCAGGGCTCCTGCAATGTATAATCTTTTTTTTTTTTTTTTACTGAGGAATAAACTCAGGGACACCTTACCACCAACTACTTCACCAGTGCTTTCTATTTTTTAAAAAATATTTATTTATTTGCTTTTAGTTGTACACAATGCATTTGTTCATACGTGGTGCTGAGGATCGAACCCGGGCCGCGCACGTGCTAGGTGAGCGCTCTACCACTGAGCTACCCAGCCCAGTCCTTTCTATTTTTATTTTGAGTCAGGGTTTCATTAAGTTGCTGAGCCTGGCCTTGAATCTGTCTTAAGTTTTTGTAATAAGAAGTTATAGGCAATCAAGTGTTGTTTATTTAGAAATATGTAGTTTTTTTTTTTTTTTTTTTCCAGATTAGCTTAATGTGGGAAGGCTTCTTGAAGGAAGATTTAAGCTGGGCCTTGCATAATAAGTATAGATAATAAAATAGCAGAAAGGCAATTTTATGGCAGAGGAAACAGCATAAACAAAGAGACTGCAGCAGCAATTTGCCTAGCATGTCTGCTGAGGCAGTAGGTAGCTTAATCAAATTCATAAAAAGAAAGCAGAGGATATAGCTCAAGGACCCAAAATGTTGATAACTGTAAATGTCAGGATAAAGAGTTTGAACTTGTGTATCATGGGCTACTGAAGAAAAAGGATTAGGAAATTTATGTAGGAATAGTTTATTAAATAGCTCATAACAGGTAAAGCCTGGAGAGAACAGAAGAGTTCAAGAAACTATCATAGTACCTGAGACATGAAACAAAGACTCCTGACTGAAGTGATTAGTAGTGTGTGGGGGGGGAATTCAACAGAAGTGCAACAGACATTATGTGATTAATAGCTACTGAATGAATATGAAAAGAAGCCTAAGGCTGGGGATGTAGCTCAGAGGTAGAGCACTTTATAGCATGCAAAAGACCCTGGGTTCCATCCCCAGCATCATTAAAATACCAAAAAGCATTAGTGAAGTTGGTGAATAGCCGGATTAAAAGGCAACAGAAAAGACGGGAAAAAATTATTTTTCAAGCTAGAGAAGACGTTTCCCCCACTAGAATAGATGAGTAAATTAAGCATAAGGCTTTAAATGTCCAATATACAAAAAAAGGCATGCCTTGAAAGTCAATGAATGATTGAGATTCAAGGAATTTGGAGGGAGGTGACAACTAGATGCAACAGGTTACCCTGAACCAGAATTTGTTTAAACTTAATATAAAGCTCTTAACTGACACAATGGGCAAAATTGAGGCTAGCAGTGCTACATCAACATCGATTTCTTGGTGATTATGTTGAGATGATATTGGAAATGTACATTAAATCATTTCAAAGCAAAATAGTAATAGATCCATTGGTAGAGAGAGGAGGAAAGGAGGAAGGAGGAGAGGGAGGAAGAAAACAATCCATCAGCAGCTATGGAACAAGGCAGAGGGTTTATTAATGTTCGGGGTTCTATTCTTTTTTTTTTTTTTTTTTTCGGGGTTCTATTCTTGAGACTTTTCTGAAACTCGGTGAAATGAGGAGTTAAACATACCTGGTGGAACAGAGACTGAACAAGGCTGATCATGGTTGAAGCTGAGAGATGAACTTACTGAAATAACTGTATAAGCCTCTTCACTTTAGCACGTGTTTGGAATGTTTCATAATAACATGTTTTTAAAGCAAAAACAATACAGTATTCCCTATTCTGAAAAAAATAAAAGGGTATGTTTACACAACTTACCAATTTTATATATTTTATATTTAAGGAAATTCTTTTTTTTTTTATTTATTTTAAATGCTTGTATTAGTCCATTCTAGTTATATATAATAGTTGGGTTCATTTTAACATCAGCATACACGCATGGAAGTTAGTTTGTTCCATTTTAGTCCCCAGTGAAGGCAATTCTTAATTCACCTGTCAACAATGCTTAATTACTTCTAATTTTGTGGAGACTATTTGTCCCAACTTGCTGGAGGCAATCCAGTTTACACCTAGTAACTCAAGGCAATTATTAATAATTCCATATCTACAACTAGAATACAAAAACAGAGGGAGATGAAAAGGTTTAGCAGATTAGCATAGTTAGGAAATTAATAATACCTCAACAGGCAATTGTTGAACATACTCTAAGTAAGACACTGCATTGGACTATAAAATTCAAAGCTAAATAGGGCATAGTAAATAGTCCTTAAATTCAAGTTACTCTTTCTTTTCCACAGGAAGCAGACATCATAGAAAAATCCAATATAACATGGCTAAGGTAATTAAGAATCAAAGGCATGATGTTCTAGGGAAGTGTGAAACATGACATGATAAGGCCATCTGCATCTGGATAATTTATTATGAGTGATAAGAGCTCTTGTTGCTTAAAATGTTGTATAAAACATTAAAAGCAAATAACTGTTCTTTACTGAGTCCTTCAACAAATATTTATTTATGAGCATTTACAACGTGCCAGGCACTTGGGAATAATTCCTTCCCTCATGGAATGTAGAGTGAAAGATAAAGACAAACAGGTAGTTACACAGTACTACAATGGAGGAAATAGAGTATGTTAAAGGAACCCAAAGGAAGGGAACCTAGCTGGAGAAAGTGATGTTGAAGCAAGAGCTGAGGGATGAGTAAGAGTAACTCAGGAGACAAGGGTGTTGCAGATAAGGCCATGGGATTAAGGTAAGAGTCTTTGTAAATCAGAGGAAATACATGTACAAAGGTCTGGAACAGAGGTGTGTCCAATTAACTCAAGTGGCTTAATAGCATTCTAGTGCAGGTTAGTGTGCACAAAGGTGGGGGAAGTGTCAGAGTTTGGATGGGCAGTTTTGGGTGGTGTACACAGGTAATTCCAGCTACTGGGGAGTTTGAGGCTAGAGGATTGCAAGTTAGAGGCCAGCCTCAGCAACTTAAGACCGTGTCTCAAAATAAAAATTAAAAAGTGCTGGGGATGTATCTCAGTGGTAGAATGCCCCTGGATTCAATCCCCAGTACTGGGGTGAGTAGGGAGCAGGGGCAGGGGGCAGGATTGCAGCCACTCTCTTGCGACGCTGAAGGAAAGGTCAAATGAACTGCTGAAATGACAACTCTGATGATGTTAGACCACTTTATCAATGTCAGCTGTCCTCTAATTTTGGGATGCTCTGTAACTCAGATACTTAATTTCCTACTTGTTGGTTGGGTTTTTATTATCTGCACTTGATAAACACCTCATATACATGCAAATGAAAAATTCTTGGACAGTGATGTGGGTCTTGAGTAGACATGATGGGAAAATTGGGGAACTTTAGGAAATCACCAACATAGATGGTAACTAAATCCAAAGTGGATGAGATAACTCAGGAAGCAAGAAAAGTGCAGAGGGCCAAATTTAAAGCCTTAGAAACACCAAGAGTCAGCAAGGCATGATGGTACATGCCTGTAATCCCAGGAACTTGAGAGGCTGACACAGGAGGATTGCAAATTCAAGGCCTGCCCCAGCAATTTAGCGACACCCTGTCTCAAAATTAAAAATAAAAAGGGCTAGAGATGCAGCTCATCAGTAAAGCACCTCTAGTTTCAATCCCTATTGCCAAAAAGGAAATGAACACCAAGAGTCACAAATCACTTGATGACAGGTATTTGTTTTGAGAAATGCATGATTAGGTGATCTCATCTGTGGGATCATCTTAAAGTATGCTTATACAAACCAAATAGTATACCAGTAAATAGCCTATTTCTCTTATGCTACAAATTTGTAAAGTATGTGACTGTACTAAATATTGTAGGCAATTGTAACACAAAAGTATTTGTGTTTCTCAATGCATCTGAACATAAAGAAATATTGTAAAAACAGTAGCCAACAGGAAATTTTCAGCTCCACTATAGTTTTTTTTTTTAATTTTTTATTTTTTATTGTGTTGTGACAGTTCTTTATATATCCCATGTACATGGAATAAGGCCTTATCAGGTAAATGATTTATAAATATTTTTTCCATTTTGTGGGTTGTCTTTTTTTTAAACATTTATTTTTTAGTTGTAGGTGGACACAATATTTTTATTTTATTTTTATGTGGTGCGCAGGATCGAACCCCAGTGCCTCACACATGCTAGGTGAGTGCTCTACCTCTGAGCCACAACCCCAGCCCATGGGTTGTCTTTTTTAATGATATCTTTTGAAGTGCAAAAGTTTAAATTTTGATAAATCCAACTGATTTACTTTTTCTTCTGCTGCTCATGCTTATTGTATCATATCTAAGATTTTATATATATGTATATATATATATGTGTGTGTTTATTTATTTCCCCCCACATCCACAGTCATGATTATTAACCTCTACATTTTCTTCTAAGAGCCTTATAATTTTAGCTCTTACACTTAGGCCTTCATTTTTTTTTTTTTTTTTTCTTTTTTCCTTTGGTATCAGGGATTGAACTCAGAGATGCTCAATCACTGAGGCTCATCCCCAGCCCTTTAAAAAAAAAATAAAATAAAATAATTTATTTTTAGTTGTACACAATGCCTTTTATTTTTATGTATTTTTACATGGTGCTGAGGATCGAACCCAGGCCGCGCATGTGCTAGGCGAGTGCTCTACCGCTGAGCCACAAGCCCAGTCCCCCCGTTTTATTTTTTATTTTGAGACAGGGTCTTGATAAGTTGCAAAGGGCCTTGCTAAATTGCTGAGGCTGGCTTTGAACTTACCATCCTCCTTCTTCAGCCTCCCAAGTTAGTGGGATTACAGGCCACCACGCCTAGCTCCTTGATTCATTTTGACTTAATTTTTGCAATGCCATATGAGGTAAGGGTTCAACTTCATTCTTTTGCATATGGTTATCCAATGGTCCTAATACCATTGCCTGATGTCACCCCTCCTTGTTTTTTTTCCCCCCACATTTTTTATTGTTGCATTATAGTTGTACATAATGGTGGGATTTGTGGTTACATATTTGTACATGCACTCCATCGTCATATATGCAGTCCATGGTTGACCAAAACGTCACTATGTAGCACATGATTGTATTTAAAAGCTGGGTAGGGTAAAGATGTTGGAACAAAATGGCCAATGATGTAGGATGAATACTGGGAAATGGGTCACAGAAGCCAAGAATGGAAAGCTCTCAAAAGAAGGGCTGCCAACTCCAACGGGGTGTTGCTAAGCGCCCTCTTCTCCTGGTTATCTTCTACTTATCACTACCAAATGTTGTGTTATTTAATATTCTGTAGGGACTCCTCTCTGACCCCCAAGTACTCTAAAAATATCTACTCCTGTGTGTTCCTGTGGCTCCATGCATTTGCCATCTTATTATAACGATTTGTAATTGCTTAGGTTCTACAGCTGTCTCCCTCGCCTCTGTTCTCCGCTACAAAGTTGCAATCTCTGGGAGGAAGGGATGTTATCTGACTTATTTGCATCCCAGTGTCGAGCAGAGTACCTGGTTCACAGCAGACTCTTGAAAGATTTTGTAAGATCATGAGTCGGTCGCTGCAGGAAACGGGAGCTCAAAAAGAAAAATAGTTGTGCAAATAGAATAAAACAGTTATCATTACCGGTATATGTCAGTGCCTGCTGTTAAAAGTCTGCGAAAGAGAGTCTTTAGCAGGGGAGGTGGTGGTACAGACAAAGGAGCGAAGTACAGGCCAAAAGAGTGAATTTCAAGCTTCTCAGTTACTAAAGGGTAAGGACTCTGTGGTGATCAGCTCTTTGCTTAAGCGGTAAATTTCCTGAGGTCTGGCATACCGTGGGTGCTCGATAAATGCTAAATGAAAAACCTCTGCATCCTCAGCGCCTACTACTTTAATGCCTGGTCCTAGAAAGTGCTTAAGGAAAGGGCAGCAGGTGAAAGGGTAGCTGGGCTTCGGTAAACAAGTAGGAGGACGACCGAGTCGCGGTAGAAACTCGTCCACGTAAAGAGAGGTAGTGGGTTTCCAGACCTGTCGCCTCGCCACCTTTTCTGCCCTTCCCTTGGCCACGCGTCCCTCCACCTGTCCATCACGCGTGCCCCATACGCGTGGCTGTCGTAAGAGAATGTACCACGCCACTCCCGGTGGCTCGGAACGAGTCACTCCTTCCCGGCCTCAGGTCCACCCCCACCTGCTTACCAGCCGCCCAGCACCGCGGCTCCAGGTCCTCAGTACTCGCGCTGCAGCCATCTTACTCCGGAAATGCCCCAGCACCGCCTCGGAGAGACGCCTCCGCCGGCGACCTATCCCGAGGTGGGAGACGCGCCTCCCCTGAGCAGCCAATCCCGAGCGAGGAACAAGCCTCCCACACCGCAGCCAACCCCGGAGCGAGGTGGGGTCGAGCGGACCAGGCCCGGAGCCCAGGGCCTGCGGAGGGGGAGTTGGGGAGGAGGGCGGCGCAAAGTTAATTCCAGGAGGCAAAGTCTGGCCAGGTACCGCTGTGTATACACGTGCTCCGACAATAATCTTTTCAGTTCTTACTCTAATGGGGGAAGTGGTGGTGAGAGCACACGAAGGAAGGGCAGTCACTTGGAGAAAGTCAAAGACCTGAGGGATGAGCAGTAAGTATGACTCTTGGTGGTGAATTGTAACACTCATGATTACAGAAAAATGGAACATTCTATACTTAGTAGCAAGACTCTGTACAACGACTTCCTTCACAAGTCCCTACTGGAACACTTTCCAATGCCTTGTTGATGCTGTTGCCAATTTTTGAGACATTCTTGCGAAATTGAGGAGGCTGACTTCTCAAACTGGCTATCCTTCTCCCTCAGCCTCCCAAGTCAAGTTGCTGGGGTTACAGGCCTGCACCACTGCTCCTGGGACTGCCTATTGTTTCCTACTTTCATTGAATGTTCTTGATTACTGAAATTGGCTTCCCAAGGTGTTTTGTTTCTTTACGAAGGATGAACAAGATTACTCAAAAGCAGGGCCCGGTGGCGCACGCCTGTAATCCCAGCACTTGGGAGGCTGAGGCAGGAGGATTGCGAGTTCAAAGCCAGCCTCAGCAATGGCGAGGCACTTAGCAATTCAGTGAGACCCTGTCTCTAATAAAATACAAAAAAGGGCTGGGGATGTGGCCCAGTGGTCGAGTGCCCTTGAGTTCAATCCCCAGTACAAAAAAAAAAAAAAAAAAAAAAAATTACTCAACCTCTAAAATAAACATGTCATAGTCATTATCTTTCCTTCTTACAAAATGCTGTTGGATGCAGCAGCCCAGCACAGGCAGTATATGTCACAGACATATAATCTTGATTTATTTGCCCCTTGAAAAAAACGCCAAATTTAGGCCAAGTGGAACTGGTAAAGAAAAGATCAGAACTTTCTTCCAATAAACATCACCCTCAGATTAATTAGGAAAACAGCTTCTAGAAATGTCCAGATTGACATTTATCTGTTCTTGCCTCTTACATGGAAATAAAAATCTGCACAAATGTCTAAGGAACTATAGAGGAAAAATGCAAATCAAAGGCAACACTGTAAATCCTCAACATTGAAGGTTAGTGGTCATGGAACAAAATTCCAGGCATTTCACAAATGCCACTGTTTAATATTACCCAAACACTGGGGCTGTGGTATCATTTGCCTTTCAGTGTACTTTACACACACATAGAACTACTGTAACAAGAAGTATCAATTGTTACCTTTATCAGAAAATCTCTGATAGTCAAAAGAACTTATGTATTTTTTAAAATATTTATTTATTTGCTTTAGTTGTACACAATGCATTTGTTTTTACGTGGTGCTGAGGATCAAACCAGGGCCACACATGTGCTAGGCGAGCGCTCTACCGCTTAGCCACAACCCCAGCCCAGAACTTATATTTTTAAAAACTTTCCCATTTGCATTTTTGGAGGGTATTGGGAATTGAACCCAGGGTGTTCTATCACTGAGCTATATCTCAATCCTTTCTATTTTTAAAAATTTGAAACAGGGCCTCACTAAGTTGCAGATACTGGCCTCCAACTTGTGATCCTCCTGCCTCAGCCTCCAGAGTTGCTGAGATTACATGCATGCACGACCAAACCCAAACCATTTGAAAAATTTATAGGCACTTTTAATGTATTTAATAATCCCACATACATGAATTTGTATAAAAAGTATAAGTTGTGCCTTTGAAATAAATTATTTTTCTTCCCAGGGCTGCTATACAATGTTTTTCCTCTTAACTTTCCCTTTAACTGTTCTTTCTCAAAAAATAACTAATTTACTTCTTTCCTTTATCATCCATGAACTATTGCTTTCATAGTGTATGTGTACTTATCTTTCCAGCATCAAGAGATATTCTACCTATTGACTAGTTAATCCTTTCACTTGAGCTCAAAAGAACTTAAGGATTGAGGTGTGGCTCAGTGGTAGAGTGCTTGCTTAGCACGTGTGAGGCCCTGGGTTTGATCCTCTGCACCACATAAAAATAAATAAATAAATAAATAAATAAAATAAAGGTATCGTATACGACTAAAAAATAAATGTTTAAAACTAAAAAAAGAACTTAAGACCCCATTCTTCTTATCTTGGGTTAAAACAAAGTCAGTTATGACCCACCAATTCCACTCCTATGTATCTACCTAAGAGAAATTAAAATGTGTCCACAGACTTACAAAAAATGATCCTAATAACATAATAGCCCAAAACTAGAAATGACACAAAGGTCCATCATTAGGAGAGTGAATAAGCAAAATGTGGTATGCCATATATTGGAATATTATTAATCCTTAATGACTGAAGTATGGATATATGCTGTAACATGGCTAAACCACAAAAACATTATGCTAAGTAAAAGAATCCAGACACTAAAGTCACATAGGAATTATATGATTCTAATTAAAATGAAATGTTCAGAGAAGATTAATTTACAGAGACAGAAAAAGGATTAGTTTTATTTTATTAGTATTAGTAACTAATCATATTAGAATTAGCTAGCTAATAGATTCACCTGGGGCTGGGAATGGGAATGGGTAGTGACTTCAAAGAGGCAAGAGAGTTTTGGGTTTTTTTTCAGTTTGATTTTGGTTTTGGTGGTAGATTGTGGCAACGGTTGCATAACTATAAATATACTAAAAATTATCTAATTGTATATTTACATAGGTGAATTTTAGTATATAAAGCATATCTTAATAAAGTTATAGTGTTCGATTAGATGCAAACGAAAGAATACTGTAATGTATAGATAATACGCATGTAATAACAATACAAAAATCCTTCAACCCACTATTCAATTTAAGAAACAGAACCTTTCTTACACAGGTCAAGATCACTGTTGGCTCCTTTCCTTGCTCCTCTCTCCCTGTCCTCCTAACCCTTATCCTGAATTGTGCTTATCATTCTATTGTTCTCTTTAGAATTTACCATATACACATATATGGATCCCTAATAATGTATTGTTGACTTTTGCTTGTTTTCAAGTCTTATAAAAATGGCATCAAACTGCATGTACTTTTCTGCAACTAGCTTTGATGACAATACCACATTTATCCACTTTCTAATCAGTGCAAATTTATGTTGTTCTCCATTTTTCTACTACATATCAGTGTTTCTATGAACTTTATTATTTCTCCCACGTATTTTTTTTAATATTTATTTTTTTTAGTTTTAGGTGGACACAATGTCTTTATTTTATTTTTTACGTGGTGCTGAGGATCAAACCCAGTGCCTCATGCATGCGAGGCTAGCACTCTACCACTTGAACCAGAACCCCAGTCCTCCCATGCATGTTCAAGAGTTTCTCTAGGACAGTGCACCTCAGACTTCAATGAACATTTATATCAACTGGAGATCTTGTTAAAGTACACATTCTAATTCAATAGAATAGATTTGATTAGGGCCTGAGAGTCTGCATCTCTAACAAGCTTCAGGTCATACAAATGCTCTTGGTTAATCAACAACACTTTGATTATTAAGACCAATATATTTATCTAAAACAAGGTTATGCTTATCTTCAACTTTACCCTAGACAATGCTAAGTTGTTTTGCAAAGTGATCATACAAAATGCACGTCTAGCAGCTGTGTAAGGGAGTATCCATTGTTCCTCCTTTGATATTGTCAGACCTAAACTCTTCCCCCAATTTAGTAATTACAAGATGGTATTATGGTCTTAACTTAAATTTCTCTAATTAATAATAAGGCTGAGCATGTTTTTCATGTTTATTAACCATTTTTTAAAATGCTTATTCATAATTTTAGTCCATTTTCTGTGAATTGTGTATGTATTTTTTCTTCTTGTTTTCTTTTTGATTTTTCTTCTTCATTTGGATTGGAGCATTATAAATTGTGCTGCAACTGCTGTAAAACTGAGACTTCATGCTATTTTTTTGATTTGAGCCCTCCCAGCACACATGCACAATAAATTCTTAAATTCTAACTTGATCTGATTTTATTTTTGACAATATTGTGGGCATTCTGATCTTAATGATTTTAAAAGGTGCCTAATGTTTTATGATTAAAGCCCTCCCTGGATTCAATCCCAAACACCAAACCAAATAAACAAAATTTTCTATTAACATTTCTTCTTTTATCCGTAATTATTTAGACATGTTTATAAATTTCCAAACATATGTGTCTTTTTGTTGTTTTAATTCTTCCTTATTTATATTATTTATCTATTTGTGCAGTGTTGGGGATCATACCCAGGGCTTCACACACACTAGACAAGTGTTCTACCACCTGGTATACCCCTAGTCTCTCAATTGTCTTTTTAAAAATTGATTTCTAATATAATTGCCATCTGGGCTATGGAATATGATTGTAGAACTAATTTCTTTGGATTTTTGACATCTTTATGGCTTCATCTTTTATGTGTGTCATGAGGTTTTTTTTTTTTTTTTGTACTGGGAATTGACTCAGGAGCACTTAACCACTAAGCTACATCCCCAGCACTGTGCTTTTTTAATGTTTTAGAGACAGGGTCTAGGTTGCTGAGGCTGGCTTTGAAATCACCATCCTCCCACCTCAGCCTCCCAAGCCACTGGGATTACAGGTATTTTAGTCAGTGTTTTTGATGCTGTGACTAAAACACCCAGCAAGAACAATTGTAGAGGAGGAAAAGTTTATTTGAGGGCTCATGTTTTCAGAGGTCTCAGTCCATAGACAGCTGGCTCCATTCCTCAGGGCTCAAGTTGAAGCTGAACATCATGGCAGAGAAATGTGGCGAGGGAAGTGGCTCACGTGATGATCAGAGAGAGAGAGAGAGAGAGAGAGAGAGAGAGAGAGAGATATCTCCACTTGCCAGATACAAATTTATACTCCAAAGGCATGCCCCCAATGCCCCACCTCTGCTGGGGTTGCTGAGTTATGAATGGGGCCGAGTTCTAAGCTACCCCCCTTTTTGGGCCCTAAAAGGGAGTTTTTCCTCTGCCCGCAGAAGGAAAAAATGTAACTTACCCTGCGAGGGTGGACATAAGGGCAAAAATAGCAGGGTGTCTACCTCTGTCTGATGAACAGAAAACCACGCCACACCCAGGGAGTTCTGTATAGCAAGCGAGAATCCAGAAACTCAGATTTATTGGCAAGGTGCTGACTTAAATAGGCCTAGAACTAGCCAATCAGCCAGCAGAGCAGTTCAGTCTCTCACGCTACGTCATAGCCACACCCCTTGGCTCAGCCCCGGTCCTACTAGGGCGTGGTAAGCAGCCAGAGCCCGCCCCCTTGGCAGACATGGAGTCCCAACAATTCCCCTTTTTTGTTTTATTTAAAATGGGGTCTCTCCATTTATATAAAAATGGGATGTCCCATCTTGTAGGGTGTCCAACTCATTAGAGAGTGTGCCCATCTAGGTCGACTTCTCCTCTCTGGGAAAAATCTTACCTGTTATTGGCTATCACTCTAGCACTTTAGGTGGACATACCTAGGGCCAGCAGGTGGCCAAGGGGAGCACACGGGACATGACAGTCACCTTTGGGAAGGCTTGACTGGATGGCATACCTCTGCATCCTATTAAGGACCGTGGCCAAGCCTATAGGGCTATAGCTCAGCGTGACAGTAGACCACCCAACTGTATCTGGCTAGTTCTGTAGGGCTAAAAGTGCACACAAAGACAATGACAATCAGGGATTTCACCAAAAAGAGAAAGTCCATCCATTTAGCTTAGTTTAAAGGAAGTCTTTTGGCATAAAGTCCGGACAATTGTCACAGGAATGGGACTCTTCTCTTAGAGTCCAAAGGAAGCCGTCCAGCACAAAGTCCAGATAATTGTCATAAGATATAACGCTCTTCTCTCAGAGTCCAAAGGAAGTCGTCTAGCATAAAGTCCAGATAATTGTCACAGGAATGGCCCAGTCTGTCTTCTCTCATTGCAGAGGGTTGAGATACTGACAAAGAAGGAGTCCAATATAGTGTTTTTGATGAATTTTGGAATGGATGTGATGAGAAGTTTAATCACAGCAGGATAGGAGCTTTGTCACGGTGTTTTCATTTCTGTGGAAAAAGGAAAGGATCACTCTCAAGAGCTTGTGCTCCTGGGTAGTCATTTTGGTCGGATTGGCAGTATTTGAGATCTCTGGCAGGCACCCATATAGGGTTTTGTTCTCCCATAGGGAAGACACATCCAAAACCTCTGCCAGCACTTATTAACGGATCAGGACCTCTCCAGACTCCAGTTAATGGGTCTTTCCATCGGACCTCAACTTTTATATAAGGCGTTTGGTTAGACCAGTGTCTTTGAAACGCAGACAGAGGCTGCTGTTTGGAAAAATTTAAAATATTTAAAGTAAGCATAGCTGTTTTCAACTGGTCATGGGGGTTGCTTTCCCCATTTTGTTTTATTAATTGGTCCTTTAAGGTTTTATTATGTCTTTCTATTATGGCTTGTCCTTTTGGGTTATATGGGATCCCTGTGGTATGTTTAATATGCCAAGTTTGGAAGAACTTTTGTAATGATTTACTCACAAAACAGGGTCCATTATCGGTTTTAACCTGTTTTTGGCAATCTAAGAATAGCAAAGCATTGTAAAAAGTGACTTTCAGCATGTTTAGCCCTTTCTCCAGAATGTGCTGTGGCCCAACAAGCATGTGAATAAGTATCTATGGACATAAATATATATTTTAATTTTCCAAATGGCATATAATGGGTTACATCAGTCTGCCAGATAGCATTGGGCCATAGGCCTCTGGGATTTACCCCAGGGGACTGGAGAGGTGGGACCTGTAAGAAGGGCAAACAGGATTTACATGTTTCTTATAATCTTTTAAAAATCTTTTATAGGAACTAAAGGAAATCTATTATGTAGACCTCTCCAATTTAAATGAGTAAGGTCGTGAAGACCTTGGGCTAACTGAAGGTCTTGTTGATATGGGACTGTAACTGTTAATACACCTGTGGTGGCCAGACGGTCAGCGGCCTGATTTCCCTCAGATAGGGGCCCAGATAAGCCTTGATGTCCCCTAAGATGTTGGAGGAACACAGGTTCATTACGCCCCTTTAGCAGGGATCGAACCTGGATCATCAGAGGGGTGATAGGATTATTATCTATCTTTATATATGAGGCATTTAGAGTAGGTAATAGGTTAATTACATATAGACTATCTGAGAAAAGATTCATAGGCTCTTGGACATGGGTCAAGGCTAATGTAACAGCATATAATTCTTTAAATTGAGCAGAACCAGTAACTGCTTCAAAGTATTGTGTCCTTTGGCCTGAGGATGGGTGAAATATTACAACTGCTGACCCTTTTTTTCCTCCATCTGTGAAGACATTTACTGCCTTGGGGAGTGGCTTGCTGGAGAACAAGATGGGGGGAGTCCACTCCAGTTTGGGGAAAGAAGAGGTCCATTTGGTTGACCCGTAATGACAGTCAACTTTTCCTAGGAATCCTTCTAAAGCATAGGAGACTCTAGGGTTGTTTCTCTGTATCCATTCAAAGTCTGACAAATGGTAAGGAATTGTTAAAATATCTGGGTCTTTTCCATAATGCCTCAATGAGGTATCTCTCCCTTTTATTATAAGATCTGCTAATTGATCTAATTGGGAATAAACTCGAGGTGCTCCTCCCACAGAGGAATGTATCCATTCTAATGGATTTCCCATCTGGGTTAGTACAGCTGTCAGGAGCTTAGCACCTGAGAAAACCCACAGATATAGAGGTTGTTTTGGTTGGTATCGAGCCAATTGGACGGAATTGAGGGCATCTTGGACTTTTTGTAATTTTTTTTTAATTTATTTATTTTATTTGTACACAATGTAATGTATTTATGTTTATGTGGTGCTGAGGATCGAACCCGGGCTGCGCACGTGCGAGGCAAGTGCTCTGCCGCTGAGCCACAACCCCAGCCCTTTTTGTAATATTGACAGATGACTTTCTTCTAGTATAATTATATCAGAGGGGGATTGTCCCCGTAGCAACTCAAAGAGAGGTAATAAATCCTCAGTAGAGATATGAAGCCAAGGTCTTAACCAGTTTAGCTTTCCTAATAGCTTTTGTAACTCTGTCAAGGAATAAGATTTTTGAATGAGAAGCTGGGGTTTGAGAGGACAAACCGAGTCTAGGCTAAGTTTTGTCCCCAATATTTTAAAGGGAGGAATAGTCTGTATTTTATCATTGGATATGTGTAATCCTCTCCTTTTTTTAAGAGCTCTCGAAGGGTTAAGTAAGCAGAGTTTAGTTGTTGGACATCAGCAGCTCCCAGGATGATGTCATCCATATAGACATATAAGGTGAGCTGTGATTTTTTCATTAATGGTGACAGAAGACATGAAACATAATATTGACAAAAAGCTGCCCTATTAGCCATACCTTGAGGGAGAACAATCCATTCATATCTTTCATCTGGTTTATGACAATTGGTTGAGGGGACCGAGAATGCAAATTTTTCATAATCATCTGGATGAAGAGGTATTGAAAAATAACAATCTTTAATATCAATAACAATTAAGGTTAAATCTCTTGAGATAGAAGGGATCCAGGGGAGGCCACGCAAAGGTGTGCCAACAAGGAACATCCTATCATTAATTTTTTGGAGGTCTTGTAACATCCTCCATTTCCCTGTGGCCTTTTGTATAACAAAAACAGGACTGTTCCATGGGCTAAGAGAAGGTCTAATGTGTCCTAGGGCTAACTGTTCTTGGACAATTGCCCTCAAATGGTTTAGTTTTTCAGTAGGAAAGGGCCATTGCTCGACCCAGATTGGGGGGCCATCTCGCCATTGAATGGCAGGAACTTGGGGAGCAGTGGCCCTTAGGATTGGGGGTGAGACCCTATTTGATGATTGGAAGTTTTTCTCCCCGTATCATTTTGAAGCTCTCTATGGGTTGTAGTAATGTAAGCCTCAGCTTCTCCTAGGATGTCTTGACCTAATAAATTAGAGGTTAATCCAAGGGCCACAAGGGGACGAACTTCCCCTTGGTTTCCATCTATATCTCTCCATTTAAGCCAATTTCTGGTCTCTTCTGAATGAGTGTTTCCACCTACTCCAAGTAACTGAGGCCCTGGAATTAGTTCCCATTGGGGTGGAATCTCTTCCTTCCTTAGTATAGTATGATCTGCCCCAGTATCAATTAGGCAACAAAATTTCTTTCCTGATATATAAATATCCATCTTTGGTCTAATCTCTGGAACAATAGGAACTGTCCAATGGACCTGAGGGGGACTGGGAGCAGGGGAACCTCCTTGGTGTAACGGGGCTGGAGGCTGCCCCCTCAGGAGTTTAAAGGTTTCCCTGAATATCAAATTTAGACCTGCAATCTTTTTTCCAATGATACCCTCTTTTACATCTAGGACAGAGTGTTCTAGGGGCAGCTGGACTTTGAGTATGGCCAGGGGAGCATTCTGGAGGCCGACCATTGCCATTGGGGCAGTCTCTTTTAAAATGGCCTTGCCGTCCACACTTAAAGCAGGTTTCTTTTTCATTTAAAACCGTTGCTAATACCTCAGTGTGGGCATTGAGAGCAGTGCTCAATATCTGAGATTGGTGAGTTGTCGAACCCACATCTTTGGTGGCAATAATCCATCTTCCCATCTATCTTTTAACCCAGCACAGGCCAGTTTGTGATCTGCGGTCATTCCTTCCCAAACTAACATTTTGGCGAATTGGTCCCTCATCGCACCAGGTGGAAATTTCCTTTGAAGGCTTTTTTCCACTCTCTCAATAAATGTGGCTAAATCCTCATTAGCTTTTTGAGTGATTCTAGTTATAGGAAGCTCTGTGGGGCCTTCCTCTAGCTTCTTCCATGCTGCCAGCCCTAGAGCTCGCACCTGTTCTCGGTATGGAGCTGGTAATGCTGCTTGTTGAATTCCTGTGGCATACTGATCACTAGTTCCTGACAGCATCCCAAAGGTTATTAGTATGGGAGGATCTGCTGTTTGGTTCCTCTCAGCCTGCGTATGGCATTCATCAGAAAAATATGTACACCATTTAAGGAATAACGGTCCCGGGAGCACAGCTTTTGTTAAATCTTTCCAATCTCTACTGGTACAGGCGCGATGAGCGAGATTTTGTAAAATGCATTTTGCCCATGGTGAGTTTGGACCATCTTCTGTTACAGCCTTTTTTAATTCTTTTAATTTTTGAGTTTCCCAGGGATACCAAATACCTGGCCTGTCTTCCCTAGGATTTAAATTAACTGGAAATGCCATTACAGGTGAAAGCCCACTAGAGGGCGCTGGCGCCTCTTGGTATAGTGATGGCGCAGAGGGCTCAGCAGGGGGTGGCTCATGAAATGGTGGATCCCGCTCGTAGGGTACTGAGCCACGTGGCCGGTGGCCTTTGTCCCCAGGGCATTTGTTAGAGATCTCTAAAGGAGGGGCTGTAATTTTTAATTCCCTGGAGCGGGGTTTTTTTTTATCTCTAGGGATTGGTTCGGCCTTTCAAAATTCGCAGACCGGGAAAGATTAGATCCTTTTGTTTCTTGTAAGAGCGAGCATGCTTTTAGGGCGGATAAAGCTGGATAAACTCCCGGAGGCGGGACTTCCCCATATTCAATCTCTCTGTCTCTTAAAATTTGTTTCACTTCGTCCCATGTTTCCCAAGAATTAAATTTAGACTCTGGGAGCCAGGGAGCCGCCCGTTTTAAACGAATTCCAAATCACCTCCACTTGGCTATCAGATATTTGGAGACCTTGCTTTCTTAAAATACATCGCCACGCCTCGAGGGCTGGGTCTTGCGATTTCCTGAATGTTAATATTTGCCCCATACTAAAGGGTATTTTTGCCAGCGAAAGAGACGCTGCGTCTCTAACAGTATTAAGTCCACCAATAATTTTTTCTTTGTTCCCGCCCCACGTTGGCGCCAACCTGCTGGGGTTGCTGAGTTATGAATGGGGCCGAGTTCTAAGCTACCCCCCTTTTTGGGCCCTAAAAGGGAGTTTTCCTCTGCCCACAGAAGGAAAAAATGTAACTTACCCTGCGAGGGTGGACATAAGGGCAAAAATAGCAGGGTGTCTACCTCTGTCTGATGAAAAACCACGCCACACCCAGGGAGTTCTGTATAGCAAGCGAGAATCCAGAAACTCAGATTTATTGGCAAGGTGCTGACTTAAATAGGCCTAGAACTAGCCAATCAGCCAGCAGAGCAGTTCAGTCTCTCACACTACGTCATAGCCACACCCCTTGGCTCAGCCCCGGTCCTACTAGGGCATGGTAAGCAGCCAGAGCCCTCCCCCTTGGCAGACATAGAGTCCCAACACACCTCCTTTAGCCACACCCCACCTTCCTTTAGTTACCACCAAATTAATCTCATCAGGTGATTAATTCACTGATTGGGATAAGGCTTTCATAATGTAATCATTTCTTCTCTGAACCTTCTTACATTCTCACATGTGAGAATGGGGACACCTCACATCCAAACCATAACAACAGGCATGAGCCACTATGCCCAGGTATGTGCCCTGCGTTCTTGAGAAAATCATGTAGTTTGTATTTGATTGAAGTTTATACACACACACACACACACACACACACACACACATATATGCATATATAGACATATATACATGTCTATATATGGCAAATCTTTTCTTTCCTAAATCTCCATTTGCTTAGTCTACCAATAATTGAGATACAATTGCAAAACACGTTAATAGATTTACCAGTTTTTTCTTGTGCTATTATCACTGGGATTACAGGTGTGTACCTGGCTAATGTTTACTTAGATTTACCTACATATTTACAGTTTCTTAGCTCATCATTTCTTATAAACCAGACTTCCCTTTTGGAATAATTTCTATTTCTGAAGTGCAAATATCCTTTAAAAATTCCTTTAGAAAGTATATGAAGATGTTAAATTCAATTTCTAGGTATCTAGAAATTATTTTTTATTTCTATACTTCACCCCCATTTTTGAGAGATAATTTTGCTAGGTACCAATTCCAGGTTGAAAATGACTGTCATGATTCTGAAGATATGAATCCACTGTCTTTTGACAGTGTTATGTTGAGAAATCTGGTATAAGCTTAACTGTCCTTTTCCTGTAGATAATTTAAAAGATACAGAATTTAATGCAACTTTGCCACTTTTCTATTACATCATCTTAGTATGTCACTTCAGTTCTCTAGGCCTTGGTCCATCATTGGCCAAATAGAGACAAAAACATCAATTCCACAGTTTTGTTGTAAACACGAACATAGCTCTATATAAATGCTTATTATTATCTACTTTCACCTGGCATATTAGTCAACTTGCTGTCACTATAATGAAATACATACACAGACACACACATATATATGTATTTATAAAAATATATATGTATATATAACAACCTAAAGAAGGAAAGATTTATTTTGGCTCCCGGTTTTATAAGTTTTATTCCATACTTGCTGGGCCACATTGCTGTGGGCTCATGATGAGGCAGAACATTATGGTGGGTAAAGCGTGACAGAGCAAAGCTGCTCACCTCATGGTGTCCAGGAAGAAGCAAGAGAGAGAGGAAGGAGCCAGGGACAAAATAAACCCTTCAGTCATGTCCCCAGTTATCTACAAAATCACCAGCTAGGGACCAAGTCTTTAGCACATGGTCTTTGGGGTACATTTCAGATCCAAACTATAATACCTGGGTAGTCTCTATGTCATATACCATCTTTTGTTCACTTCCCCCTACATTGAAAGTAACTGGAATGGGGCAAATGGATCAGAGCCATGAGTGAGAATTAAAAATTAAAAGGACAAGCTAGAGCCAGGCATGGGGGCACATATCTATAATCCAGTTACTTGGGAAACTGAGGCAGCAGCATTGCAAGTTCAAGGTCAGTCTGGGTGACTTTGTGAGACTCTGTCTCAAAATAAAATTTAAAGAAAAGACTGGGGATGCAGCTCAGTGGTAGAGCATTCGCTTAGCATGCACAAGGCCCTGGGTTCAACCCCCAATACTGTTAAAAGAAAAGGACAAGCTAGGGCTAAAAATATAGCTCAGTAGCAGAGGGCAGGACTAGGATTTGCAAAGGCCTCTCGGTTTGATCTCCAGACTGCCATCAATCAATAAATAAACCAATCAAAACAAGGGCAAGCCTTCTTCTGAGAAGGTTAAGTTTCTCTTATAGGAATCTAAGATGTCAGATAGTACTAGATATGGTAGTGCATGCCCTTAATCCTAGTGACTAGGGAGGCTGAGGCAGGAGAATTGTGAATACAAGGACAGCCTAAGAAATTTATTGAAAATCTGTCTCAAAAAGGAGCAGGAAGGCTGAGGATGTAGCTCAGTGGTGCAGTACCCTTGGGTTCATAATCCAGTACTCCCCCCAAATACACACACACACACACACACACACACACACCAGATAGTTACCAGCATAGCTTTTTTATTCCATCCCCACTGCCACTGCCTTGCTTCAACTTTTCATTCTATTTTGCCTGGATAAGGCAAGAGAGAAGGCATTTCTGCTTTCAGGCTCGTAGGCCCCTAATTCACCCTCCAAATACTGTCAAAGCCATCATTCTAAATGTAAATATTACTTTCCCTGATTACTATTTTACAGCCTTGATTAACATAGAATGCTATAAAACAGAACTTTATCAAACTGTGAAAGAATGGGATGAATGGTGCAATGCTCAATGAACACTGGCTATTATTGTTACAGTTTATCATATTGTAATTACTGTCCCCATACACATTGATGATGATGATGATGAACCCAAGGCCTCATAGGCAAATGCTCTACCACTGAGACACATCCTCAGCGCTTAATTATTATTTTTATAGATGGCATTGTAATTGATGACTTCTCAGTCTATCCATTATATCTCCAATAGCTTTGGGGCATTAACTGTTTTAACTCTTCTTTGCACACCTACAGGCTTACATATTATTTGGTCCTAAATTAATGTGGGAATTGAGCTACAGCAGAACCCAGAAGCTGGCTGTTGTTTCTGCTCTAGACTATGGTTGTATTATGTTTAACTGCACTGTTCATTGAAGGCAAGAGCTTGCACCTACTCTCAGACAAGGTGGCATATCTCTGACCTTCAGTTTGTTATATTAGTGGTTCTGCCTCTTCCTCCCCACAAATAAGTAGTGTCTCATAGAGGGTGGGGGAAGAAGATAGTACTCTACACACACACACACACACACACACACACACACACACACACGAGAAATTAGAAGCTCGCTGGTTGCAGTTAGTGCATCAGGGCACACAAACTTCTAGACACAGGTTGCAGAGAAGACAAATCCGTCCAGAGAGAAGGTGATTGGTACATTGTAGGGTTCGGATTTTTCTTAATCTTCATCACTAAGAGTCTGCAGCACTGGGCATGCCAAGATCCTTGAGAAAACAGACATAAACACATATTTATCAAGAAAACAGATGAAGCACAAGCCTGCGGAACAACTCAGGATTTGGGTAGAGTGGGAAAAGAGATTTTCCACAACCTGCAGGTTTTACTGTGTCTAGGAACAGGTCTTCCCACACTTAACTACAGCACTCTTAAGCACCTGGCGGCAGCCACTCACCTTCCAATGTCAGGTCCTGGCGGCGAATGAATATTCCCGGCACCGCCTCCAGAAGCGGCTAGGCGCTACGCATGCGCATAGGCCGGGCCGGCCAACCCTGGAATCGTTCTGATTGATCCGTTTCCCGGGAGGCTCCGCTTCTTCCGCCTTCGCGCACGGCCTGCAGCCTCAGGCGTGGATCGGAGTTTCAGAGCTGCTGGGCGTCTGTTCTTTGTGCTGCAAAGGCGTTGTCGCTGCGAGCCAGGCCCCAGGGCGCCCCCGATGGCGGGGCAGCGGGTGGAGGTCGATGGCGGGATCATGGAAGGGGTGAGTGCGCAGCCGGAGGCGGAGCGGCTGGGCTGTGCTAGTTGGGGACCGGAGCTTTCGCGGCCGATGTTCTTATGCCTTCTCTTGGCCCCCCACCATTACAGGGCGGCCAGATCCTCAGGGTCTCCACCGCCCTCAGCTGTCTCCTGGGCCTCCCCTTGCGGGTGCAGAAGATCCGTGCGGGCCGCAGCACGCCGGGCCTGAGGTAATCGCGGCGGCTGAGAGCCGGGCGGTGGAGTCGGGGGTCGCGGTACCTGGGTGCGAGCGCGCGCGTCGCCGACCCGGCGGTCGCGAGTGTAGCCCGGGAGGTCGCGGTCGGTCGGCCTTGGGTCCTGAGGGAGGGTCTTGGGGTTGGCCTTTGAGCCTCTCTGTCAAGATGCCAGATTGTGCGGTCGCTTATAGCCAAAATAAGAGTCTCAAAGGAACCCTTAAAGTGATGCCTACTAGCAGGTAGTGTGGGTGCATAGAAACCAGAGAGGTAGCTCCGACACTGAGGATGTGGTGCTTATTGTGGTTAGATCTTGCTGTTTCCTTGCCGTTGCAGTTTTATAAATATATCATAAAATGTGGGGATATAGGCAGTCTGAATGCACACGTTTTGATGCAGTATTATGACCTGAAGGCCTCAACATTTATCTGGACTGGAAATGATTCGAGATTTGTGTGATGGGCAACTGGAGGGGGCAGAAATTGGTTCAACTGAAGTAACCTTCACACCAGAGAAGATCAAAGGTGGAATCCACACAGCAGATACCAAGACAGCAGGGTATGTATAACTTAAGATCTGTTTAAGGATGGGTTTTGTAGTTAGACTGCATTCAGATCTAGGTTCTACCACTTACTGTGTAAGTTGCTTAACCTCTTTGAACTTCATTTTTCTCACTTCTAAAGTGTAGATAAAATACCTTTGAGGTTAAAGAATGAATGTAAAATTTTGGGCACCTAATTGCTCAGGTGTAGCTATTATTATATATGAAATGTTGTCTTGTTTGTAGTGTGATATTGCATGTTTGTTTTTATTATTTAGAAGTTGAGTATCACAAATTGACTTGAGTTTTCACTTTCAGTATTGTTTGCATTATAGCAAATTGAGTTATTTTCTTACAGCTAATTATAAACCATAGTCTACTACTTTGAGCTCATGGATATTTTTATTGCTTTGTGTGTGTTGTGCGGGGGGGGGGGGGGGATGGGGGGGTGGGGGGGATGGGGGGGGGAGGGTGCTGGAGATCCAACCCAAGGCCTTGTGCACACTACGCAAGTGCTCTACCACTAAGCTATCTACTCCAGCCCTCTGTTGTCTTCTAATATGTACTTATGTAACCCTACTTAGAAATTTTTAGATATACTCAGCTTTCAGTCTTTATAAAATATTCTTCTCTGATATCAAACTTCATGCTGAGAGGAATTACATCTTTTTCCCCCATTTTCCAACTTTATTGAAGTATAATTGACAAATAAAATTGTAAAGAAGGTGTACATCATGATATTTTGATATACATTTATGTTGGTAAAAATTACCAGTCAAGCTAAATTGTTGCCGTCTGAAGCGCTCGGAGCACCAGAGCCGCGGGAAGAACTTCAGAAGCAAACTGGAGACAAACAGCTTTTTATTCTGATAACTTTTCTCTCTGGTTCTAACAACTAACTCACGCAAAAACACACCACTAAAATGGCGCTGACCCCATCAGCAATTTCGGCCAAGTCACTCCAGATCCCGCAACAAAATCCCGTGAGACTACGGGTGGCGACAATGGCCAAATCTCCACGGCTCATAGTCAACTGCAATTCAAGCCAATCCCCAAACAGGGCTCCTGCACTAAATAACATTTTCATCACCTTCAAAAATTACCTTTTATGTGTATGTATGTGGTGAGAATACTTAAAATCTGCTCTTACAAAATTTCAAGTAAAGAATTACATCTTAACTTGATATTTTGAACAGTGCCTTGTGCATGATAGCTCAGATATAAACAGTTGAATATTTCTAGATCTTGACTATTTTGAATGCATTTTCATAAATTGCTATTTTCAAGAATCCTTTTATTTAAAAAAATTGCAGATGGTTTTATTATTTTATTTTATTTTGTGGAGAAAGGGGTCAGAACTTAGCCAAGATCACCCATTTAATGTGGTAATGTGTTTTAGTCTTGAATTCAAACACAGGTTTGCTTATCTTTTTTTTTTTTCTTAATTGTGCTGTACAGAAAACTAGGGCCTCAATCATGCTAGGCAAGCACTGTATCAAGCTACATCCCCAGCCTGATTTGCTTATCATTAGAAGCAATTGTTTCTACTACGAAATAAAATACTTTTTTTAAGATTCAGAACCAAATATTTTTACCATTCAGAACCAAATATCTTTTTTTAAAAATATTTATTTATTTACTTTAGTTGTACACAATGCATTTATGTTTACATGGTGCTGAGGATCGAACCCAGGTCGCGCACATGCGAGGCGAGTGCTCTGCCGCTGAGCCACAACCCCAGCCCAGAACCAAATATCTTAACTTTACATTTATCTATGCTTCAACTAAGTAATATAATAAATTATAATACAGGTTTTTTTTGAGACTTTGAAAAGATAGTACAATTAAGCCTGTTCTACCTTCTCCTTAGGAGTGTGTGCCTCTTGATGCAGGTTTCAATGCCATGTGTTCTGTTTGCTGCTTCTCCATCAGAACTTCATTTGAAAGGTGGAACTAATGCTGAAATGGCACCACAGATTGACTACACAGTGATGGTAAGGGATTTTGTTGTTAATGACAAACTGAGATGACCTTATACATTCTGAATATCTATTCTGTATTTAAATGTATTGTGAATATTTTGTGTGTGTTGCTGTTTATTCATGATGTGTAGTTCTGCTGTAGGAGAGGGTGGGGAATTGTTTATTTTAGACTTTGTATTGTATATTAGAATAGTATTCATGGTGAATTTTTTAAAAAACCAAAAGTGTGATTATTATATAAATTATATCAGTTATTACATAAAATCATTATCTTATAAATATAGGAATTATGATTTAGAAGGGAACTCAAAATATTTTTAAATGATAATATTTAATGCTGGCATGCTCATACAACTCATGGGAAAGAAAAGTGGTACAGGTTGAGCATCCTGAATCAGAAAATTTAAAATATAAAATGCTCTGGGCTGGAAATATAGCTCAGTTGGTAGAGTGCTTGCCTCACGTGCACAAGGCCCTGGGTTCAATCCCCAGCACCACAAAAAACAAACAAACAAGCAAATAAATAAAATGCTCCAAACTCTAAAACTTTTTGAACACTAACCTTGTGCCACAAGTGGAAAATTCTCCACCTGACTTCATGTGGTAGATTGCAGTCAAAACACAAGATACACCAAAAATGTTGCATAAAATTACTTTTGGGCTATGTGTATAAGGTGTCTATGGAACAAATAAATTTTGTGTTTAGATTTGGGTCCCATCCTCAGGATGTCTTATTATGTACATGTACATGTGAAATCTAAAACAGTCTGAAACTAAAAACTCTTCTGATCCTGAGTATTTTGGAAAAAGGATACTCCCAAGTTTATTGTGGCATAATTCCTTATAATTAAATTCACCTTTTTTAATGTGCAGTTTGATGATTTTGGATAATAAACCAACCACAATAAAGATATGTAATACTTCCATTACTCTAAAAATTCCGTTATCCCTCTATCAGGCAGTCCTGTCCCGCAGCCCCTGGCAACCACTTTCTGTTTTCAGTCATAGTTTTGCCTTTTTTTTAAATTTAGAATTTCATGTAAAGGAATAATACTGAATGTAGTTTTTCATTTGCCTTAGTAAACTTTAGACTCATAGTGTTACTTGTATTAGCAATGAAAGCTAAATAGTTATGCTATTATATGAATATGTCAGCTTGTTTATTCATTCATCTGTTGAAGGGCATTTGGGTTGTTTTCAGGTTTTGGCAATCATTATTTTATTTTTTCTGCAGCATTAGAGATTGAACCCAGGGGTGCTATACCCCCAGCCCTTTTTATTTTTTGAGAGAGGTCTTGCTAAATTACCCAGAGTGGCCTTGAACTTGTAATTTTCCTGCCTCAGCCTCCCGAAGCACTGGGTTTACAGGTGTGTACCGCTGTACCTGGCAATTTTTGGCATTTATGAATGAAGTTGCTGCCAACATTTATGTTCAGGTTTGGCTTAACATAAATTTCCAGTTCTCGTATAAATACTTAGAAGTAGGGCCTGGGCTGGGCTGGCCTGGGCGGCTGGAACTGGGCTCAGCCCAGGGGACCCTGATGGCTGCCATGTTTCTGGTAATGCTCTATGAATACTAGCCACTTTCCTACATCGCAGTGATCTTTACCTGCTTCATCGTGACCACCGGCCTGGTACTAGTATGGTTTGGTTGGGATGTTCCAGTAATTCTGAGAAATTCAGAAGAGACCCAGTTCAACACAAGAGTTTTCAGAAGCAAATGAGACAAGTCAAGAATGCTTTTGGCTTAGAGATCACTAATCCATCTACAGCTTCAATTACAACTGGTATAACCTTAAAAACAGACTGTCTTGAAGATAGCCACCTTACATGCTACTGGAGGTGCAGTGTCCAAAAATCATACGAAGCTCTGCAGAAGCACGTTTATTGCTTCAGAGTAAGCATTCCCCAAGCATTAGAAGATGCTTTGTATAGCTAATATTTCTACCAAGAACAGTATTTGTATCCTTTTATCTGATATACCCATTAGCACATGAAAACTAGACTTTTTATGGATACAATAAAATGTGGCTACATTGTTGATTGCTTTTGATATACTTTTAATCTTTTGGCTATAGTGGCAATTTGCCTTTACATTTTCAAAAAGTATTAAAAAGCACAGCGAAGAAGAAATATATTGCCAGTTACTAAGAGATAATAAAATTGAAGACTTTGGTATAGTGCCCAGATCTTGTTAGTCATTGGTAGCGCTGTAGACCTTGGCTCATGAGGATGACCCAGAAATTTATGATATTATTTCAATGGTATCAGTAATTCATATTCCTGATAAGACTTATAAACTTTCCTGCAGAATATTGTATCAATATTTACTTCTGGCCCAAGGTCAATTTCATGATCTGAAGCAACTTTTCATGTCTGCAAATAATAATGCAACTCCCTCCAGCAATCCCTAATCCCTAATCCCTCTGCCAAAGAAAAAGTGCAGACCAAGTTTGTTGGAAAAGGCTGGGCTGTCTGAAAATGAAGTGGAGCTGTCTAAAGAGAATAGCAAGACTAACTATCAAGCAAGGACTGTGGTTTGCCAGAACAGAAGTATGAACTAGGTGCTCTTGCCATGTAGGCACACATGCCTGTGTGATGGCTGTGTCAAGTATTTTCAGTAGTGCCCAATGTGCAGGAAGTTTGTACAGGTATCTTTTACAATTTGCAGTCAGAAAGAGCAAGATGAAGACAAACTGAAAACTCTTTGAAGATGTTGTTACAACCATGAAAGTACACTTTCTACATAAGATGCAGAAATTTGGGTTATACAGTATTGACCATCAAAGAAAATTCTATTTTCTTATTTGTACAGTACATGGATGATGAAAATTATTCCTTCCTGCTCAGTATGGTGAACATTGGAATATGATCTATATTAATGCATAAAAAATTCATTTAACTTTTTTTTTTTTTTTTTTTTTTTTGGTACCAGGAATTGAACTCATGGGCAGTCGACCACCAGCCACATCCCCAGCTCTTTTCTGTATTTTATTAGAGACAGGGTCTTACTGAGTTGCTAAATGCCTCGCCATTGCTGAGGCTGGCTTTGAAACTCGAGATCCTCCTGCATCAGCCTCCCAAATGCTGGGATTACAGGCGTGCGCCACCGCGCCCAGCTCATTTAACTCTTGAGAAGAATGTAAACATTTGGCCTTTTATCCACTAGAATATTTCATATAATGTTGATTAGTAAAATCATACTGGAAAAAAAATACTTAGAAGTAGGATTGCTGGGTTATTATATGTATAATTATATGTATAATTTTATGAGAAACTGCCAAAACTTTTGGCATCCAAAATAGTTAGTGTTCTGCCTTTTCACCAGTTCCTTATGAAATTTCTAGCCTTTCACCATCCTACCCAGCACTTGACATCCTCAGGTTTTCACTTTTACATTTTTTTCTACTTCTCTTTTTTAAGGTAGTGGGAATTGAACCCAGGGCCTCACATATGCTAGGCAAGCACTATACCACCGCCTGCCCTTTTTTTGTTTTTTTAAACCAAAGTTTAGTAACATCTATACCTCCTGCACACTATGGAGAAAACCTAGAAAAATAAGTAAATCTCTAGAATAGATCTTACAAATTGCCTTAGACTTCAGGATTAAATATCGTCTTTCTCTGAAACATTGCTGACCTAATGTTCAGTATAATATTTTTAAAGTCAGTGTTACAGGATGTATAATGAAAATTAGCTTCTCTTTAGTTAGTAATTCCACTACAAGCAAACTATCCTAATAAAATAGTACAAAATGTAGCAAAAGGTGAATGTTAAAGGTATTTGAGCAGAGAATTATTATTAATATATATCACTACCTAATCATGAATACTTAGGGAATGGTTACGTAAATAGTGCTCAAATGCCATGTATTTGTTTAAGTTTTATTTAGGAAGAATTTTTATTGTGTCAGAAAAATGCTTAAGCTTATAATGTTAAATGGAATAAATAAGAATAAAATACTTTATATGCAGTGAGATTTCAGCTTTATAAAAGAATTGAGAGGGCAGATGGAATGTTGTTCACCAGTGTCCCTACTTTCTTACAGTGTACACTGTACTGAGAAGGGTCAGTAAGTAAAACATTGGGTTCAAGTATTCTGAGTTCTGAATGTTTTTTTCTCATTAGACTTGTACAGCCCTGATTAACTAAATGTTAAACTTTTAAATTTAGCTAATACCAGTTTTTTTCACTTGAAAAATGGACCTAGTCTATATTTTGATATTACAGTTTACTATAGCACCCAATTACTAATTCAGTACAGAGCACTTTTCATTTAATAATTATACTTGTTGAATCAGTGAATATTGGTGGTTGCAATAATAATTGATTTTTTTCAGGTCTTCAAGCCAATTGTTGAAAAATTTGGTTTTAAATTTAATTGTGACATCAAAATGAGGTAAGTTACTTTTCTTAGCCATTTCCATCTATTATTATGCTAAATTAGCATAGTGGAAAAGTTAGACCTTGGAGAACTGTCATTCTAATACACTTAATATATTACCCTTAAAACATTTCTTGTTAAATAACATTTCTTGTTAAATAAGCTGCAAGAGTGTGGAGCCTTGAAAGCAGCTACATGTGATATTTGTTTCTTGGGAGAAATATTTTCAAGGGAATTTCCACATGAAAGCATCTTCATATCTAATGTTATCCATGCACAGATTAAATGGTCAAGTTGTGCAGATACCTAAGCCAGGCACTGTAGGGTCATAAAAAAAGATTATCTTTATAGTGTGATCAGAATTATTTTTTTAAGAAGCACATTGGGCATTTGTGTTATTTCTTTTTAAGTCTTCCCTTCTGTTATACAATGACAAGGTTACATTTCTTGGCATGGCATTTAAGTGCATTGCAATCTTGCTCCAATTTACCTTCTTAGCTTTGTCTTCCCTCTCCTTTTTTTCCAACTTGTCCTATATCCTAACACCACAATTACATGCTACTCCTTAAACATACTGTGTATCTTTGAACTTCACATCTTTGTGTTATTCCTTTTCTGTTCTAAAAAATTGGAAATCCTGTTTTTTCTAAATAAAATTTGTGATTTCTTCCCTTTTTTTTTGGTACCAGGGATTGAACTCATGGGCACTTGACCACTGGGCCACATCCCCAGCCCTTTTTTGTAATTTATTAGAGACAGGGTCTCACTGAGTTGCTAAGTGCCTCACCATTGCTGAGGCTGGCTTTGAACTCGTGATCCTCCTGTCTCAGCCTCCCAAGTGAAGTGCTGGGATTACAGGCGTGCCCACTGTACCTGGCTAAATTTGTGATTTCTTATGTGAACTCTGTGATTGTACCTCTATCAGAATCCATATTTGCACTTCTGTTGTGGTCCTCCTTACATCTAGTTGACTGTATGTGGTACCGTTGCCCTATTAGATGGAGAACTCCTTGAGGATAGGTGCACTGTCCTTCTCAGCAGCCGCAATGGAATACATAACAATGAATAATTGAGTGTAGATTCTGTTAGTGTTCAACTATTAAATAATCATCAGCTATTTGTACTCCTACTATGTGCCAAACATTGCTTTAGGCCCTGGAAAATAGTAGGAACAAAACAACTCCAGCTATCAAGGAACTTATGTTGTTGTTTTGGGTTTTTTTAATATTTGTTTTTAGTTGTAGATGGACACAATACCTTTATTTGTTTATTTGTTTTTTTTTTTTTTTTTTTTTATGTGGTGCCAAGGATTGAACCCAGTGTCTCACGCATGCTAGGCAAGCACTCTATCACTGAGCCACATAGGCTTGGAACCTATGTTATTATATTTAATTTTATTTGCTTCTTTGTTTTTATTAAAACTTTTTTTTTTTTTTTTTTTTTTAAAGGAGGCAGGGATATGCTGCATTGCCCAGTCTATCCATGAATTCATAGGCTTAAGGGATCCTCCTGCCTTAGTCTCTTGAGTAGGAGTAGCTGGAACTATAGGAGAGTGCTACCACACTTGGCTTGGGGCTGGCAGTTGAATTCAAAGCCTCGTGCATGCACCACTGAGCTATACCCCCAGCCATAAATTTTACTTCACTGTTGTAGTCAAATGCAGCTTGAGGACACTGTATTGAACAGTCCAGACCTAAAATATGATTGAGAATTTTTTCATGAATTGCATATTTGGATATCATTCACATTATTTTAATATAACATTATGTTTTATTTTTGTCATGCAATCAGTTTATGTAGATATTTGTCACACTTTTTATAGGGGCTATTATCCAAAAGGTGGTGGTGAAGTGATTGTCCGAATGTCACCAGTTACACAGTTGAACCCAATAAATTTGACTGATCGTGGCTCTGTGACTAAGATATATGGAAGAGCTTTTGTTGCTGGTGTTCTGCCATTTAAAGTAAGTTGTCTAAATGTTCTTAGAAGTGTATGCATGCCTTTGTAAATATTATCTAAATTTTGAAATTATTAGAACTTATTTTTTTTAATCCATCTTTTCGTTAAAAATTTTCTTCAAATTCAGTGCTCACTCTCATGAAAATCAAATTTTAAAATGATACATATAAAAGCTAATTATTTTATGTGCCTTTTAAGGCTGGAAACAATTGTTCAAATAATCAATAATTATTATTATTTTGATTGTTTCTGTCTTGCCAAAATAGGTAGCAAAAGATATGGCGGCGGCAGCTGTGAGATGCATCAGAAAGGAGATCAGGGATCTATATGTTAACATTCAGCCTGTTCAGGAACCCAAAGACCAAGCATTTGGCAATGGAAATGGAATAATGTGAGAAAATATACTTTCTTAGACATCGATCGAAAGCCCTGAAATAGTTCCTGTGTTGCTTAGCTTTCCATTGTTATGATGAAATACCTGAGATAAATAATTTAAAAGGAGTAAAGATTTATTTTAGTTCACAGTTTCAGCGTTTCAGTCCATGGTTGCTTGGCTTCGTTGTTTTTGGGCCTGTGGTGAAGCAGAACATCATGGCAGGGAGCGCTTGGTGGAACAAAGCTGCTCACCTCATTTTCATCAAGAAGCAAAATGAGAGAGGGAAAGAGAGACAGGAAGGGGCTGGGGTCCCAGTATCCCCTTCAAGGGGATGCCCCCTTTAACCCAACTTCCTTCTTCAAGGCCCCACCTTCTAAAAGTTCTACCACCTCACACTAACACCATCCACTAGCCACCAAGCCTTCAACACATGGCCTTTGGGGGACATTTAAGATTCAAACTGTAACTATTATCCTATTTAAATTAAAGATTTCAAGTTTTTGTGCTTATTTGATAGTTTTAAGAAGACATGTTGTTTTTTGTTTTTTGTTTTTTTTTTTTGGTACCAAGGATTGAACTCAGGGGCACTCGACCACTGGGCCACATCCCCAGCCCTTTTTTGTATTTTATTAGAGACAGGGTCTCACTGAGTTACTAAGTGCCTTGCCATTGCTGAGGCTGGCTTTGAACTTGCGATCCTCCTGCCTCAGCCTCCCAAAGTGCTGGGATTACAGGCGTGCGCCACCGCGCCCGGCTAAGAAGACATGTTTTTAAGGGGATTTCTACGTAAAACAACAGTATGATGAATTAAGATGATTTTCTAAATTTTTTTCTGAGGATGTTTTGCCTTTTACTACTTTGTAAGATCCTTTTTGCTTATATAATTAGCCCTCTGGATCCATGGATTCTGCATCTATAGATTCAAATGACCACAGACAAAAAAATACTTAAAAAACAAACAAACTGGGTACAGTGGTGCACACCTATAATTACAGCAGCTTGTGAGGCTGAGGGAGGAGGATTGAGAGTTCAAAGACAGCCTTCAGCGAAAGTGAGGCACTAAGTAACTCAGTGAGACCCTGTTTCTAAATAAAATACAAAATAGGGCTGGGGATGTGGCTCAGTGGTTGAGTGCCCCTGAGTTCAATCCCAGGTACCACCCCCCAAAAAAAGGAAAGAAAGAAAAGAAATTGTGTCTGTACTAAACATATACACACTTTTTTCTTATCATTCCCTAAACAGTACAGCATAACAACTATATATATATATATATATTGTATTTGGTATTATAAGTAATCTAAGGATAATTTAAAGTATTCAGGAGGATATGTGTAGGTTGTATGTAAATACTACACTATTTTATATAAAGAATGTGAGCATCCTTGGATTTTAACCACATGGGGATTCTAGAACCCATCCCCCTGAATACTTAGGGATGAACTTAAATGTTCAAGGTAATCAGAAGTTAGGCTTTGAAGGTGATCCTAAGAGAAATGTTTTCAGTTGCTTAAAATACCTCAGCTCTGAAATGTACTCATGAATAAATATTAAGTATGGTAAAGATCTCTTTAATAAAGAAATATGATTATTAATGTTAATCCAATTAGGAGATAAGGTTTTATGTGTTATAAAAATGATTTTATATTTTTTATATAAAAGTACGGTTATTTTTTGTAGATACTTACATTTCAAATTCTCCTATTCAGAGTTCCTGTTAAAGGGTTTAAAGTAAATGCTTGCCCTACTAATGTAATGCTATCTAAAAACTATAGAATAAAACCTGAAGTCCCTACATAAAGACATTTTTCATTAAAGATAATTATAAAATACTGTATAATACTGTGTCTGAGATGGTACCACATAGTAGCAAAAACATGATAACTTCCAGGGTAGCGGTGACATCCTTTATCTGTGAGTGAACTAGAATCAGATGTGATTTCTCCCAGTTGAGTCTTGAAGGATATTAATGGCTGATGGAGAATGTTAATCGTACTACTCTGTGTAGGAAGAATTTTGCTATTGCAGTATACTGGCCATGTGTCATTTAGCCTATTTAATACTGTTCTTCTGTGTTTTATTTACTGTAATTTTAGAATGTAGCCTAAGAGTAATATTTGTTTTTTTCCTATATATAGCATTATTGCTGAGACATCCACGGGTTGTTTGTTTGCTGGATCATCGCTTGGGAAACGAGGTATAGTTAAATAAAAATGGGTCCATAGTTCCTACTGCTACTATAAAATTTATTATCTGTCAGGATTGGAATGTTATAGGGAATGATGGACAATAGATTTAAAAAGCTACTGGTAAAATTCTTTTTTTTTTTTTTAATTTTTAGTTGTAGCTGGACACAACACCTTTTATGTGTGTGTGTGTGTGTGTGTGTGTGTGTGTGTGTGTGTATACTATATATATATATATATTTTTTTTTAAATGTGGTACTGAGGATCGAACCCAGTGCCTCAAACATGTGAGACAAGCACTGTGCCACTGAGCTACAACCCTAACTCAGTTAACTAATTCCTAGAGTCAATTAAACTTTAAGTCTTTCTCTTATTTTTATACTTTGAAAATTTTCAGACCTATAAGAAGGGTTGAGTGACTAATTCAACTAGTCATCCACACACCCTCTCCTAGATTCATTAGTTGTGAACATTTGGTTGAATGTAATGTGTGCTTCTGAACTACTTCAATGTAAGTTATATACACCATGGCTTACTCCTGAGTACTGTAGCATGTAGGTTCAAAAACAGTACCAGTATAACCACATTATTGTTTTTATACCTGAAGAATTTGTCTGTGATATGCAGATACACCAGACGTATTTAGCCATAGCAAGTTTCCAAAATATTCTTTAGAGTAATATGATATTTTTTTTTTTTTTTTTTATGGTACCGGGGATTGAACTCAGGGGCACTCGACCACTGGGCCACATCCCCAGCCCTTTTTTGTATTTTATTTAGAGACAGGGTCTCACTGAGTTGCTAAGTTCGCCATTGCTGAGGCTTTTGAACTCGCGATCCTCCTGCCTCAGCCTCCCAAAGTGCTGGGATTACTGCCACCGCGCCCGGCATATGATATATTTTTTAAGTACAAAATACACTTTCATTTTTTTTTTTTTTTTCCCTTTCATGATACTGACATTTTTGAAAAGTCTAGGCTATTTTCTCACAGAATTTCCCACAGTTTGGATTTTTCTTATTATTTAATGATTAGATTATTCATACTAAATATTTTGAGTAAGAATATTCCCTCAGTGATTTTGTGTCTGTACCACTATGTTGCATCAAAGGGCATGTAAAGTCATTTTGCCCTTTATTGGTAAGGCTGAGTGTGATCACATGGTTAAGGAGGAGTCCTCCAGAACTGCTTGCTATAAAGGTGCTTTTCCTTTTACAATCAATAAGTAGTCTGGGATAATACTTAGAGACTGTCTGATTATTCTGTTCCCATACAACTTTCATCCAGTGGTTTTAATATCTATTGATGATTCTTCCTGTATCAATTATTACACTGGTGATTAGAAAATACTGAATATTTTGGTGCCATTGCATCTGGTGGCTAATATTTAGTTTTGCTAGTCAGGCAAGTTCTAGTTTATGGTAATTGATTGCTTCATTCCTATTTTGTAGCATCTTTAAAAATGCTTATGCCTGCCAAGCATGGAGGCACCTACCTGTAGTCCCAGCTACTCAGGAGACTGAGGCAGGAGGATTAGAGGTTCAAGGCCAGCCTGGGCAATTTAGTGAGATCCTGTCTCAAAAAAAGAAAAACAAAAATGCTTCCATTAGCTATGCTGTTAACCTCATTATTAACTACTAAGTACAAAAAACATTCAGATGATTTTAGCTTGCTAGATGATTAGATCTAGACACTATAGATCATATAATCAACATAACAGAATAAGTAAAATCAACATCTGTTTGGATATGGTGTGCAGGCCTATAGCTACTCAGGACCCTGAGTGAAGCAGGAAGATTCTTAAAGCCTAGAAGTTCAAGACCAGCCTGAGTAACATGGTGTAACCCCCGTTGCTAAAAACAAAAGGAAAAAAAATCAACATCTCCAGTTGACTCACATAATGAGTTCTGTCTAAATCTCTGCTGTTCACAGTGTGGATGGGAGAGAACAGGAAATCAACATCATCTGGGAGTTTTGTTAGAAATATAGATATGGGCCCAGACCTATTTGAATCTGTGGAGGCTGGAGGTATGGCTCAGTGGTAAAGTCCTTATCTAGAATGTGTGAGGCTCTGGGTTTGATTTCCTGAAAGTGAGACCTAAGAATTTGTTTTAACAAGTTCTCCAGGTACTTCTAAAGTATCTTGAAGTTTGAGAAGTAGTGATATAAAATATAACTAGTATATACTTACTACCTATTAGGCACAGTGAAGGATCAATGTGGATACTTGGCCACTGCATGCAATATCTACAAGTCTTGAGAAGCAAAAACGATGTGAATATGAAGCGGAGAGCAGGAGCAGACATATTATAGATAAAAAGTATTTGATGGACATTGGGAAGTATGTGAGTTCTATTAGTTTTATCACTGGGTACCACAAATGTGCCAAGTACTGTGTACTAAGGATTTAGAAGTGAGAGCTACTATGCCTAACTGCTGGTCTACTCTGGTGGAAAAGACAGACCAGTACTTATAGTGTTATCCCAGGGTACCATAGAGACAAATGCAAAGGAGGAAAAACTAATCCTTCTTTGGAGGATGACTAACCGTAATTCTGCCTTTTGCCATTCATTGATCTTCCATCAGGGGGATAAATAGAAGCCAGGAAGAAAAATGAGAGCTAAGGTGAATTGGTGCAGCTATCATGGAAAATAGTACAGAGATTCCTAAAGAAACTAAAAAGAGAACTGCCATGTGACCCAGCAGTCCCTTTTCTGAGTATATACCCAAAGAAATGAGATTGCCTCATAAAGATTTTATCTGTATTCCCATGTTCATTGAAGCATTTTTCATAGCCAGAATATGAAAACAACCAAATGTACTTCAGTGGATGAATGGATAAAGAAATTGTGGTGTATATACACATCAAAATATTATTCAGCCTTAAAATAGGATGGACATGATGCAAAGTGAAATAAGCCAGGTACAGAAAGAAAAACATTGTATCATCTCACTTATATGTGGAATCTAAAAAAAGAAAATATCAAAATACACAGAGAATGTGAGAGTGGTTACCAGGATGAGGTAGGTGTAAGGGAAGGAAATGGGGAGCTGTAGGTCAAAGGATACAACAAAGTAATAGATCCAAAGAATGAACAAGTCCAAAAATCTAGTATACAACATGAGAACTATAGTTAATTATAGTGTATCGTAGTCAGGATTTTTGTTAAAGGAATAGATTATAGTTGCTCTTGCCCTAGGTGGAAGAATGGGTAACCAGGAGAGATGATGGATATGTTAATATGTTTTATTGAAGTAACCATTTTACTATAAATGCATCTCAAAACATTGCATTTATATTTAAAGGTATATAAGTATTTTTAATATATATATTTTTAGTTGTAGATGGACACAATAGCTTTATTTTGTTTATTTATTTTTATGTGGTGCTGACAGTTAAACCAAGTGCCTCACATATGCAAGTCAAGCGCTCTAATGCTGAGCCACAACCCCAACACCTAAATATTTTTTTAAAGTGAGAGCTAAAGAGCTAGGGACTAAGGAAAGTCTTGACAGAAAAAGAATGTTTTTCTGTGCTTGAGTAACTGCAAGTAAGTGCAGGGTCTGGGTAGGGGGATGGGGGGATGGAGGAATGGAGGATGATGAGAATAAAGAGGGCAACAAGGACCAGATTTTTTTTTTTTTTTTTTTTTTTTTTGCACTGGGGATTGAACCCAGAGGTGCTTTACCCGACCCCTTTTTTTTGGCGGTGAGGGGGAGAGTGGAATTCTTGGGATTGAACTCTGGGGCCCTTAACCACTGAGTCACGTCCCTAGCCCTTTGTGTGTGTGTGTGTATGTGTGTGTGTGTGTGTGTGTGTGTGGTACCGGGGATTGAACTCAGGGGCACCAGACCACTGGGCCACATCCCCAGCCCTTTTTTGTATGTTATTAGAGACAGGGTCTCACTGAGTTGCTAAGTGCCTCACCATTGCTGAGGCTGGCTTTGAACTCACAATCCTCCTGCCTCAGCCTCCCAAGTGCTTGGATTACAGGCACGCGCCACCGCGCCCGGCTTGTATTTTTTATTTAGAGACAGGTTCTCACTGAGTTGCTTAGGGCCTCACTAAGTTGCTTAGGCTGGCTTTGAACTGAGATCCTTCTGCCTCACCCTCCTGAGCCGTTGGGATTATAGGCATGTGCCACCATGCTGGCTTACCTGGCCCTTCTTATTTCTTGAGATATTGTCTCACTAGGTTGCTTGGGGTCTCACTAAGTTGCTGAGGCTAGCTTTGAACTTGTGATCCTCATGCCTTAGCCTCCTGAGTCACTGAGATTACAGGCGTGCATCACCTTGCCTAGCTAAAGGCCAGATTTTGAAGGACTATAGATTATATAAAGGAAATTCAACTGCCATTGTGAAAATATAAGGATTTTAAGGAGGGATATGATAAAAGAGTTTTGGAAAATGGATTCTGATAGCTATGGAAAGACTTAGAAGAAAGCCATATGGAAGGCAGGAAGACAAGAGTCTGTTACAACTCAGGTAATATATGGTGAGGTTTCGCACCAAGGAATGCAGGGACTGGGGCCAAAGACATTGAGTACTGATAATCAGGGCATTTAGAAAGGTGAATAGTTTGTTGACCAGTTGGATATCAGAGGTAAGGGAGGCAATGTGAAGAAAACATTCCAGGTGTCTTAATTTAGGTAACTAGGTACATTTAAATTTGTGAATATAGGAAGTAAAGTTAGTTTGCCACGGTAGACAATAATTTTAGATATGTTGAATTGAGATTGTAAAGGGACCATAACTGTTATTTCAATACATTCAATTTGTTAACCAGCCCTGAATTTTTTTCTCATATTCTGTCAATGTTTTTTCTCACTTTGTCATATGAGATAATATTTACTTTGAAGTTGTCTTTGGATATCATACTTGCAAAGTGCAGAGTACTTATTTTTATACTTACCATGGTGGAAAAAGATAGAGAAGAGAAAACAGACTTGCTGACATTGACTGATTATTGCTAGTATCCTTCCTTGTGTCAGGCACCTCAGTTAATGAGATGTCATTAGTGAGTGCAAGGGCTACTTGGGGTCTTCCATCTCTTAATTTAGGTTCTCTGTATATTAAGGATCTCAGATAATGTCATAACTGCCACTGTCCAGATCCCCTTTTATTTCTGATTTAAATTAACTACAAAGCTACTGAACCCTCAATCCTAATGTTACTAGAAGCAACTTCAGCTGGTTGTCAATGCCAGAATATGTGGTAGAGGCAGGAAGTTGTAATTAGTCAGTCATGCTTTTGTAATTGTCTTAGTTACTAAATCAAAATTTTTTACCTTAGTTTTCTTATCTGTTGCATAAGAGAATTAGCCTGGAGAATCCCTAAAATCCTTCCAGCTAAAATTCTTTAATCCCATAAAAAAGGTGAGGTTTTATTGTAAAAAAATCTTGTTCTTTTTAGAATAAGGCAGTAGGGAGCATCAAATTGAGCATGAGAAAACCTAAGTTTTAGTCCTATTATTCTGCATAATGACTCTGGGCTTTCCTTATCTGAAAAATGGGATTGGACCATGATCTGTATATAAGGATCCATTCCAACTTTACTTGATTGCATTGTGAACAGAATGTTAAGACTGAAGGACTGGCTCAATGGAAGAGCACTTGCTTAGCACATGCAAGGCCCTAGGTTCAACTTCCAGCACTGAAAAAAGAAAAAGAAAAGAATATTTTTGAATTTTTGTGTTGCTTGATTACTTTTTGGTTTGGGAGTTTTTTTGTTTGTTTGTTTGTTTGTTTGTTTGTGTTTGCTTGTTTTGGTTGTACTGGAGGTTAAATCCAGGGCCTCATACATGCTAGGCAAGCGCTCTTCCAGTGAGCTACATTCCCAACCTTGTTTGATTACTATTGTCTCTCAATTAGTCATGTTCTTTACTATGTAAGCAAAACAGTCTGCATTTCATCTGTATAGAAATTGGCTTATAGAAAGCACTTTCCTTTCCTCATTCAGTAGATGTGGTAGGTCATTCATGGAATCTTTCCAGTGTCCTAAAGTAAGTCCTTTGGCCTTCTTTGTTCAGTCTGATGACCATTTTAAAGTTTGTCCTTTTAATAAGCTTAGAAGACACCCAAATTATTGAATATTCATTTTAATTTCCTGTGTTTTTAAACCATTAAAGTTGAGACTTTTTTTTTTAAGAAACATGCAAAATATCAAAAGACTATTTGCTGATTAGGTAGAAAAGCATTAAGGTTTCAGAAGAAATTAAGATTTTGTTCTTTTTGGGGATAGCATAATACTACTAAGCAAAATTCTATTTTCTTCATATGTTCAGTTGTCACAAAGCTGTTAGTAATGACTGGTAATAATGTAGATCCATGCATACTATTATTCACTATCAAGGTGGCTGGATAGGAATGAATATGAATAGCTCCTGAAGTGCCAAGTAGAAAATTCACATCATAAAGCTGTTTTATGCACGAAAGTATTACAAATATTGTATAAAATTACGTACAAGTTATATATCTTCTATATGTAACTTGTACGTAATTTTATGTTTATATATATATATAAAGGAATAAAGGAATTTTGTATTTGGGTTCCATCCCCAAGAAATCACACTATATATATGCAAATATTACAAAATCTGAAAAAAATCAAAATCCAAGCATATCAGGTATATTCAACCTGGACCAGAGAGGACACACACTGAAGTTTTCCATCAAGTGACTGGTTGTCAATGCCAGAGTATGTGGCAAGATTTCTTTTACAATAAAAACCTCACCTTTTTTATGGGATTAAAGAATTTTAGCTGGAAGGATTTTAGGGATTCTCCAGGCTAATTCTCTTATGCAACAGATAAGAAAACTAAGATAAAAAATTTTGATTTAGTAACTAAGACAATTACAAAAGCATGACTAGTTACAACTTCCTGCCTCTACCACATATTCTGGCATTGACAACCAGCCACTTGATGGAAAACTTCAGTGTGTGTTCTCTCTGGTCCAGGTTGAATATACCTTATATGTTTGGATTTTTATTTTTTTCAGATATTGTAGTATTTGTGTATAAATAGTGTGATTTCTTGGGGGTGGAACCGAAGACCAAATACAGAATTCATTTATGTTTTATATATATCTTCTATATATAACTATATAACTTGAAGGTAATTTTATACAATATTTGTAATGCTTTGTGCATAAAACAGCTTTATGGTGTGAATTTTCTACTATGGCACGTCAGTGCTCAAAAAGTTTTGAATTTTTGAGCATTTTGGATTTCAGATTTTGGGGGTTAGGAATGTTCAACATGTAATTACAAAGCCAGGAGTTCTTCCTGTCCTTCATCCCAGTTGTAGGCATCTTTCAAAGATTTGCTTAGGTCTTGTATAAAACCTTCTCAAATTATTCTAGAACCTGTAATCTTTTTCTTCCCTGAAACTCCTTTTGGATATACAGTTTATACCCAAAAGTTCATAGAACTCAGCACTTAACTGTCCTTTAATATATAAATACCTTTTATTTTCTTTCTTTTTCTTCTTTTTTTAAAATTTGTATTTATTTGCTTTAGTTGTACACAATGCCTTTATTTTTATGTGGTGCTGAGGATCGAACCCAGGCCTCATACGTGCTAGGCGAGCGCTCTACCGCTGAGGCACAACCCCAGCCCATCTTTTTCTAATGTTCCCTTAGCAAGAGAACAGGTAGCATTTGGTTCTCAATACTACTATTATTATTAATAGCTTATTATATACTGGTCTTGATAATAAATACTTTATAAGTATTATTTCTAATTTCTATAACCTTATAATATAGTTATTAATCATCTTCACTTTTTAAAAGAGGAAAGGGAAGGTGCTAGTAGCATAGTCTGTAAGTCAAGAAACTGGGGATGTGGCTCAGTGGTAGAGTACATGCTTAACATACAAGGCCCTGGGTTCATCACCTCAATCCCAGCAGCAAAGAAAAAAGTCAGGATTCATACCAGATGTTGAAATCATTCCATATAGTCATGTAAATACTTGACCAATTGATGATATAAAAATAATCTTTATTATATTACTATAACTCCTATAAGGAAAAAACTGAGTTAAAATTCTGCAATTTCCACTTTTCTGGGAAATTTTTTTAAAAATTTTAATATTTATTTACTTTAGTTGTACACAATGCAATGCATTTTTTTTTTTTTTTTTTTTTTTATGTTTACATGGTGCTGAGGATCGAACCCGGCCCGCGCACGTGTGAGGCGAGTGCTCTGCCGCTGAGCCACAACCCCAGCCCCTCTGGGAAATTTTACCAAGATATATGTAATCACACAAATTTGCAGATATAAAATAGAAACAAAATTAGCCAGTCTCTTTTTTTTTTTTTTTTTTTTGGTACCGGGGATTGAACTCCGGGGCACTTGACCACTGGGCCACATCCCCAGCCCTTTTTTGTGTTTTATTAGAAGCAGGGTCTCACTGAGTTACTAAGTGCCTCGCCATTGCTGAGGCTGGCTTTGAACTTGCGATCCTCCTGCCTCAGCCTCCCAAAGTGCTGGGATTACAGGCGTGCGCCACCGCGCCCGGCTGCCAGTCTCATTTTTTAAGAGACATTTTCATTTGTAGCCATGGATTTCATTTAAAGCAAATAACCTTGACTGCAGCCTCAGCTGCTGTATGTTGGGGATTATGATAGCTCAGGCTTCAGGTTGTGTGTGGGAAAAGTGAAGAGACAACAACATAACATTTTTGGTACTCTTCATTCTTTTATAAACAGGAGTTGAATTTTCCCCTTCTTGAGAGATTCTTGGGGGGGTCTCTTTCTGATACTTGGCAAAATTGTTAAATAAGAATGTGTGAATTCTGTACATTCTCTGGCTTGTAAACCTTGAGTTCTGACACTTCTGAACTCTTGAGAACCATACCACATCATTTTGGACCTGCAGCTCTGGCATTCTCAGGGATTGGGGTCCAGCTTCATGTATTATTTACCTTCAAAGACACAATTAAGTGGTTTGTTTTGTTTTGTTTTAAGTAAATAGCCTTGAAAGGGTAATTTGACATTCCACTACTTCTGACAGATTTATTTTGTATTCAGTGTTGTACCAAAGATTTTAGGTATGTTTAGAGAGGTCAGAAGTAGAGGAAGGGGTAAATATTCTGACATCTTCATACTAAGCTGAAACCTATTTGAAACTTTTTTAAGGTCATAGAAGCAAGCTTTCTTTAGATTTTATTTTATCGGAGCTTTATAATTATAAATAGTAGTTGGGTTCATCCTGACAAACTCATACATGCATGGAAATCAATTTCAGTTCATGATCCCCTCCTTTTCCCTTCTATTTCCCCCACTTTCTCTAGTCTACTAGGCTTCCTTTCACTTGTATGTTAATTTGTATTTGATTGGTTCCTTATGTAAATCTTATTTTTCTTTCCCTCTTTTCTTTATTTTACTGGAGCTTCTACATATAAAAGAAAACATTTGACCTTTGAGTTTCTGAGTTTGGCTAATATCATTTAGCATGATATTCTTCACTTCTATCCATTTACCAGGAAATGCCATAATTTCCTTCTTTTTAATGATGGAGTAGAACTCCATTGTGTGTGTGTGTGTGTGTGTGTGTGTGTGTATGTGTGTGTATTATATATATATCACAATTTCTTTCTTTTTAAAATATCTTTATTTAATTAATTAATTTATTTTTATGTGGTACTGAGGATCAAACCCAGTGTCTCACATACGCTAGGTGAGTGCTCTACCACTGAAGGAGCCCCAATCAGGGAGATGGCTATTGCGGTTAGCTGGAAGCCATAAGTTCCACCTGATAATAATCATACATTAGGTGTGCACGTGACGCATCTGTAAATGCACGTGACGCACCCGCAAAGCTAAAGGTATATAACCGGGTAAAAGTGGTCAGAAGCAGCATTCATTCAGTCAGTCGTTCAGTTGCTCAGTCAGTCGGAAGAAGAGTTTGGGTCAAAGGAGAAGAAAAGAGTCAGAACGGCCAGAACGTAGTCAGAAGAAGAAATAAGAGTCAGAGCAGGGCTGGGGGGGTTGCGCGCTCGCCTCGTACGTGCACGGCCCAGGTTCGATCCTCAGCACCACGTAAACATAAATGCTATTGCATTGTGTACAACTAAAGTAAATAAGTAATTAAAAAAAAAAAGAGAGAGAGCAGTTAAGAGTTCGGTCAGAAGAAGCTAGAGAAAGAAAAGCTAGAGAAAGAAATGAGAAAAGAGTTTAGTACTAAAAGAAGAAATGAAGCCGGGCGCGGTGGCGCACACCTGTAATCCCAGCACTTTGGGAGGCTGAGGCAGGAGGATCGCAAGTTCAAAGCCAGCCTCATCAATGGCGAGGCACTTAGTAACTCAGTGAGACCCTGTCTCTAATAAAATACAAAAAAGGGCTGGGGATGTGGCCCAGTGGTCGAGTGCCCCTGAGTTCAATCCCCAGTACCAAAAAAAAAAACAAAAAAACAAACAAAAAATAAATAAATAAAAGAAGAAATGAGAAAGCCAAAGAGACTTTAGTTTAGAAGCCAAAGAGAGCTAGAGAGAAAAAGAGAAAGACAAAGAGAAAAAGAAGATATAAGGACTAAGAATAATAGATTTCTGTCACCGAATCTCCTCCCGCGGTATTGTGGCTGTATGTCAGGCAGCTACATGCCACTGAGCCACAACCCCGCCCTATATACCACAATTTCTTTCTTTTTTTTTTTTTTTTTTTTAATATTTATTTATAATTTGCTTTAGTTGTACACAATGCGTTTATTTTTACATGGTGCTGATGATTGAACCCAGGCTGTGCATGTGCTAGGCGAGCGCTCTACAGCTGAGCCACAACCCCAGCCCCACATATTCTTAATTCATTCATCTACTGATAGACATCTGGGTTGATTCCATAATTTAGCTATTGTGAATTGTGCTGCTCTAAACATTGATGTGGATATGTTGCTGCAGTATGCTGATTTTAGATCTTTTGAGAAAATACCCAGGAGTAGGATAGCTGGGTCATATGGTGGTTCCCATCCCTAGTTTATTCAGGAATCTCCAAAGTGGTTCCTATTCAAGTCTTAAAGGGACTAAAACTTTAAAGTAGTCAATCTGAGAATGTTACCTTTTTTTTTTTTTTTAATTTTAGCTGAAACTTAATTCTCTGACTTTAGTTCTGATAGAATTGTCTGTAGACTAATTACAACTTGTATAAATCTCAAGTTTTAAATTTTACAAAGAGGTATACCAGGGGCTGGGGATGTGGCTCAGCGGTTTAGCGCTCGTCTAGCACGTGCGCGACCCGGGTTCGATCCTCAGCACCACATAAAAATAAAGGCATTGTGTACAACTAAAACCAATAAATAAATTAAAAAAAAAAAAAAAAGAGGTATACCATTATAAGGTCATAACTTAGTTGTAGACTGGCTTTATAATTAACACTTTTCAAAGCTACCTCTCTTTTTTCCTCCTAACGCATTCAAAGGTAGAAGGTATTTGCATACATCAAACTCTTCAAATAATTAAATAACTAAAGATCTTATCCAAAAGGTGCTTGAATGGGTTCAAACGCCTAAAAATGTTATACCAGTGCTAACAGTTCAACTTTTTGCCTCTCAGTAATTAATTTAGTTTTCTTTTGCATGATACTTTTCTTAGGTGTAAATGCTGACAAGGTTGGAATTGATGCTGCTGAAATGCTATTAGCTAATCTTAGACATGGTGGAACTGTGGATGAGTTTCTGCAAGACCAGGTAATGGCACTTTTAGCTTGAAAACATTTCATCCTATTAGATTTGAACATTTGGTAATTGGATCAAATAAAAATTTTAATCATTGACTTATATACTCATTAGCAAGTCCTATTTTATTACTTTAAAAAATTATCCTGAAGTTTATATTCCTAACATTTCAGTCCTCATCCTGTTGTCTACTGAGTTTGACACAATTGCTTCTTTCTTGAAATAATTTCTTTACTTGCTCTGAAATAGTGTATTTTTCCACCTTACTGGTTCTGTGTTCTGGTTTCCTTTGCTAGTTTGTTACCATTTTCTTCTTCTCAACTTCTAAATTTTAAGGAGCCTCTTTATCTATATTTACTCCCTTGGTTATTGTGTCCAGTATATTTGCAGACAACTCCCAGATTTATATCATTGCTCAGACCACTATTTTTAATTCCTTATTCATTAGATCTACTATACTTATATCAGTATCTCCACTTGGGTTTATTGTATACTTCTCAAACCTAAGACATTCACTCTCATTGAGAAGGTCCAAATAAGACCTTTTTTTATAGTTCAATGTCTTTATATTTCCTTTCTAACACATTTTCTCTCCTTGCTCTTAGATAGAGTATCTACATTTAGATATTTATTCCTCAGGCTGGGAGTTTAGCTCATTGGTAGAGCACTTACCTACCATGCACTGTGTTTGATCCCTAGCACCACATACACTGGAAGAAGAAGAAAAATATTCCTTAAGATTTCTTGATGGTTTTTTTAATGACAGTTTTCTGTGTATATTTACTTCTTTACCTGGTCTATTGTGTTGTATTCCCAGTAATTCTGTATTAGTTTATTTATTTACCTGTTTTTTAAAAAATGTTAAAAGCGAGGCATGGTGGCACACACCTGTAATTCTCATGACTTGAGAGGCTGTGACAAGAGGATTGCTAGTCTAGGTGAGCCTGAGTAACTTAGCAAGACCTTGTCTTAAAATTAAAAGGATGGGGAATGTAACTCAGTGGTAGAGTGCCCCTGGATTCAAACCTCAAAAAATAAAATTATTATAAGAGTAGAGGAAATCTGACATATTGTATATGTTAGCTTGCAGAGATAACTGATCTAATTAAATGTATCAACTTCTCCGTATTTTATTCTTAAATGTTAATTTTAAAAATTCTGTATAGCAAACTGCTGCTAAGCATTTTTTTTTTTTTTTTTTTTTGTACCAGGGATTGAACTCAGGGGCACTTGACCACTGGGCCACATCCCCAGCCCTTTTTTGTATTTTATTAGAGACAGGGTCTCACTGAGTTGCTAAGTGCCTCGCCATTACTAAGGCTGGTTTTGAACTCGCGATCCTCTTGCCTCAGCCTCCCAAGTGCTGGGATTACAGGCGCATGCCACCGCGCCTGGCTGCTAAGCATTTTTTTTATTGTTGTTATAATTGTAGATGGACAGCTTGCCTTTTTTTTATTTGCTTATTTTTCATGCAGTGCTAAGGATTGAACCCAGTATCCCACACATGCTAGGCAGGTGCTCTGCCACTGAGCCACAGCCCCAGCCCTGCTGTTAAGCATTTTTATACTACATCACAGACTTTTAGTAACAGTTTTCTGTCATCTTCTAAGGAGTTCTATAAATCTAAAGAAATAGTAATTCTTTTTCAGCCATCTGATTTCTAGTAGTATTTCCATTATGGATAGCAGAATTATAATTCTAAACAAGAGTAAATGTGTGATACTTTTCCTCTTTGTTATTTTTTCAATAGCTGATTATTTTCATGGCATTAGCCAATGGAGTTTCCAGAATAAAAACAGGACCAGTTACACTCCATACGCAAACTGCTATACATTTTGCCGAACAACTAGCAAAGGTGAGTATTCCATTAGAAAGAAATTGGATCGTGGTTTAATAAACATAAAGCCCAGTGGTAATTATAATTGCTACTACTCACTGAGTATTTCCTATGTGGCACTTAGCTAACTCAGCAATTTATATGAAGCATCTTTATTTTATTTATTTATTTTTGGGGGGGTTCTAGGTATTGAACCCAGGGGTGCCTAACCACTGCTCCACACCCTCAGCCCTTTTCTATATTTTTGTTTAGAGACAGGGTCTTGCTAAGTTGCTCAGGGCCTCGCTACGTTGCTGAGGCTGGCCTTGGCCTTGTGATCCTCCTGTTTCAGCCTCCTGAGCTGCTTGGGTTACAGGAATGTGCCACTGTGCCCAGCTCTCTGAGGCATCTTATTCTGCATAACCAGATAGGTGGATATTTATTATTATTATTATCTTACCTATGGGTAAAGTGAGGCAGATATTAAATTCTTCAAGGCCATGTACTTTCTTAGCGCAGAGCTAGGCTTTGAGCAAATCCGGACCTCATACTGCAAGGCCTGTATCATCATGGTGGTATTGGCTCACAGAATGAATAAATATGTTTTGATGGGAACTGTGAAATCAATTCCAAGGAATTCATAGTTGGCTGTGAACTTAAATATTTATATGAAATTTTAAATGTTTTATTTTCTTCTCATTTGCTTGGTAACATATTTGCCGATGCTCTGACATTGATCAATCTTCTTAAATTTGGAGGGGTTTAAGCCAGCCTCAGTAACTTAGTGAGGCCTGAGCAACTTAGTGAGACCTATCTCAAAATAAAAAATTTTAAAAAGGACTGGGGATCAGCCAGGCTTAGTGGTACACACCTGTAATCCCAGCGGCTTGGGAGGCTGAGGCAGGAGGATCAGCGTTCAAAGACAGCCTCAGCAAAAGTGAGGCGCTAAGCAGTTCATTGAGACCTTGTCTCTAAATAAAATAAAATAGGGTTGGGTATGTGGCTTAGTGGTTGAGCGTCTCTGAATTCAATCCCCAGTATCCCCGCCCCAACCCCCTAAAAAAGGACTGGGGAAATGGCTCAGTGATAGATGCCTCTGGGTTCAGTATAAAAAGTTTGCAAAATAGAGGAAAAAACCCTGGCTTTAATTCTGCCTTGCCAGTAGAACCACTGTCGCCATATAGGTATTTAACTCCTAACTTAAGTTGTTTCCTCTGCTTTTTGTAATTAATAGACAACATTTCATTTCTTGTCCTCAGTAACATGTAGCATATTTCTCTTAGTATATTTCTCTCTCTCTCTCTTTTTTGGTGCAGTACTGGTTCTGAACCCAGGACTGAGATTCATTGCCAGCCCTTTTTATTTTTTATTTTGAGACAAGGTCTTGCTTAGTTGCCCAGGCTGGGACTCAAGTTATAGTATAATTTCATGAAGTAATATGAAATTTATTACTCAATTTTATGAAGGTGCTGACCTTATTTTTTTAAAAAATAAAAGTAATGTACACTAGTAAAAAAAAAAGATATTAAATATTATGTGTACCAAATCAAAGCCACTGTTTCCCTACTCTTCTTTTTATATAATTCTTAATAACATATGCTCTTTTTTGTTATTATAAAGATTAGATTGGTTTTGGTTAAATTGTAAGTAAGGCTTATGAGAATTGAAGGCAAGAATCTGATGGAAAGAGTTAACTCTTTTTAAATTCCACGTATACTATATTTATAATGATTACTTACCTTCTCCTCTTACAGATTGATCTCCTTGATAGTAGTTTTATTTATTATAGTCTTCACTTTTTATAGTACTTTGCATATAGTAGATATGTTATTTTAAGTGAATATGTAAAGGGAAGTGCTGTGAACAGAAATTTGTAGCTCTCACTTCTTGTTTAATTGTATTGTGTTTTAACTGAGTGGCATGAAGGTTTCTTTATATTTTTGTGTCTTAGTGGAGATAGTTTATCTGTAAAATCTGAGACTTGAGTTGAGTGTGGTGGTGCATGCCTGTGGCTTGGGAGGCTAAGACAGGAGGATCACAAGTTCAAGGCCAGCCTCAGCAACCTAATGAGGCCCCAAGCAACTTAGCAAGACTCTATCTCAAAATAAAAAATAAAAATGGCTGGGGATGTCGCTCAGTGGTTAAGCACCCCTGGGTTCAATCCCTGGTACTAAAAACAAAAAAATCTGAGACTTGAGCTGGATAGTCTCTTAAGGCTTCTTATATAGGTTTAAACATGGCCTAGAAATGATTTCCATAACTGTTACTTGTATTTCATGTTTTCGTAATGTACATAATTTGAAAAATACCTGCATGCACATACGAATACACTCACACACACACATATATATACACACACACACCACATAAAACTACATAAAAATTTTGGTTATCTAGCTTAATATTCCATGTTTATTCCCAGTAATTTCAAGTGTCCACTGTGTGTCAGTACACTGTCAATGTAAAACTAAGTCTGTACTCAGTTTTGATTTTAAAATCAGTTTTGTTAAACTGAATCACATTTGCTTTCAAAATGATCATGTTTCCAGAATATAGTGACAGATCAACTATAGTTAAAAAGCGAAAAGTACGATGTTAAGCCTAATAAGATAGAAGAAGGTATTAGTCACCACCACCATCCCACTTTACTCCTTTCCTTCTCTGAACTAGATCTTTCTGAGTAATGTATTTAGGGAATTAAGTTGGCATGAAAAATTTAGTGAGATTAAATGATAATTTCATACTTGACAGGATAAAAAGTTAAATGTTTGAGTTCTGCATTTTAGATAAACTTTTAGGGAACAGAGAGAGAAGATGCATTATAACCAACAGTTGAGATTTCAAAATTGGTATTTGCCTAGGGTGCCCTCCTGGGAGTTTGGATCCATTAGGTATGAAGTGGAGACCTGCCATCCGTATTCTGACAGTTATATAAGAATGTATACTTCTGAACAGGAACCATAGTTCTAGAACAAAATATGTTTTCTCTAGGCTATTGAATTTGTCATGAATTGTTTCATTTTTGTCTCCGTAGCTTTGAGAAATGGGTTTGCTATCTGCCTACTTATGCTAGAATTATGGTCTCTTTATTCTCTTCATATTATTTATATACTAAATATTTTGGTTTCAGGCTAAATTTACTGTGAAGAAATCAGAAGATGAAGAAGATTCCTCTAAAGACACTTATATTATTGAATGCCAAGGAATTGGGATGAGAAATCCAAATATATAGGGTATTTACCTCTTAAACGATACCTCAGTGTTGTATCACAATAACTTATTTCATATATATATATAATACAGGACAGTGAATGTTATTAAAGGGCCTGACTAAATTTGGATATGAAGTATGATGTTCTAGATTTATTGAGAATGCTTCATCAAATTAAACTTTAAGTATCTCCTGAGATATGGGCAATAAAATGTAAGAATTGATGGATATGTATGATAGCCAATTTCAATATTAAATTATTATAATATTCTTTATATCTGAAGTAAATGTTTTTCTGTATGTAATTAAGTCAGGGATATAGCTTTGATCAATAATTTGTGTACAGTAGTCTCCTAATCCAGTTTTACTTTCTGAGATTTCAATTACCTAGAGTTAGCCATGGCCCAAAAATATTATATGGAAAATTCAGGACATAAATATTTCACCAACTTTAAATGGCACTCCATTCTGAGTAGCATGATGAAATCTCTACCTTTGCTGTTCTGATTTGGATGTGAATCATCTGTCTCTGTATTTGTATTACATACACCACCTGCCTCTTAATTGCTTAGTAACCATCTTGGTTATTCAATCAGCTATCATAGTATTGGAATGCTTTTGTTCATGTAAACCTTATTTTACACGATAATGGCCCCAAGGTACATGAGTAGGGATTCTGGCCATTTAGATATGCCAAAGAAGAGCTGTAAAGTTCTCCATTTACTTATCATCTCACACCATTGTAAGAGTATATACACTACAGTAAGAGAGAAACCACTTTCACATAATAAAATACAGTCTAGCATTGCTTAACAACAGGGAAACGTTCTGGGAAATGTACTGGTAGGCAATTTCATTGTGCAAATGTCATAGATTGTACTTATACAAACATACATAGTATAGGTTAATCATTTGATGTAGCCTCTTGATACAATAAAGAGACATGGTAAATATAAATGTATGAAGCTGCTATTAACAAAGTGTATTGTTTTATAATAAACTTTTTTTATAACTAGAAAGAACAATGCAAAATATGGTATAAGAAATACATAAATTAGTAACGGTCATTTATTATCATTTTTTTCCCTTCTTATACAGTGCCAAGAATTTACCCCAGGGCCTTTGCACATGCGAAACAAGTGCTGTACAGCAGAGTTACAATCCACAGCATCATTATCAAGTATTATGTGCAGTACATAATTGTGCTGTACTTTTCACGTCTGGCAGCACAGTAGATTAATACCAGCATCACCATAAACATATGAATAATGCATTGTACTATAATGTTATGATGGAAATGGTGATAAGAACTTTATGATGGTCACTAAGTAATAAGAATTCTTCAGATCTATTATAATCTTAAGGGACCACTGTTGTATATGCTGTCCCTAATTGATCAAAATGTTGTTAGGCAGTGCATCATCTATTGTTTTAATTGCTCTGATTTATTATTAGTTATTGTTGTTAATCTCTTACTGTGCCTAAATTTATAAACTTTATCATAGGTATGTTTGTATAGAAGGAAAAAAAACATGTAAATATAGGGTTTTGTACTGTCTGCAGTTTCAGGCATTCACTGGGAGGAGTCTTGTACCCCATGGTTATGGGGGGACTGTTGTGTTGTTCTAATATCTTAGCTGAAATAATATATGATGTAAAGTATAATGAGACAACTTTTAAGTGTACTGCTGTATCAATAATATTTAAGAGACATTGTCTCATCCCAATTATATATACCTTCTATCTAGTGGGCACTTGGTAAATGTTGAATTTCAATCTAATGAATATGTTTTGAAAGCCAACAATTAGAGTTGCAAAATTTTAACCTTAATGGTTTGGCCAACTTCAGCCCGAGATGTTTTTGCTTGGCTTGTATTAAAAAATAATTGAGTGGCTTTACAATGGAATGTGCTTTCATCACTCTATATTTTATACCCAGCCTGTTTCCACATTTAGATGATTTCCTGTTCCCTGTAGGCTGTTGAGGTTGTGACTCAAATGAAACCAGTTAGGTGTATCAGCTTAATGTACTGTACAGTGAGGAAGGAATTCATTACAACTTGGGTCTGTCTTGGACCTTATCTACTGATAATTCAAATATAGTTGGAAGATGTAGATCCAGAGGATGGTTATAACACATTCATGGTGTCCTGAATTAGTCTGTATAGAAAAATATAAAAAAAAAAAAAAAATTCCATGTACACAGTTGTTATTCTTACTCTTGTCAGTGACTGCTGTGGCCTTGGAAAGTTGAATTCTGTTTGTTTTAAAGATGATGACAATACTAGATATTCATATTTTCACAAAAGGGCAAGTTTTATAAATTGCGCACTTTTTTAACAGTTGAAATAAGCGATATCTTTCTATTTTTAGAGTAAACTTTTTTGGAGTAAAACTATGCTTATGGTATAGTTGTTGGGCTCTGTTAAATTTTGGGGACTTCAGGCTGATGTGATCCTTGCTGCTTCTGATGGGGTGTGCTAAAAATGTTGAAAAGGTAGGCTAGAATGCAGAGATTGGGGATCTGGGAGTGAGAGATTTAAATGTAACAATGTACATGGTGAGTGTATGATTAATCTGGGGTTGGGTTTGTCACTATTACTGAGTCTTAGCTTTGGTAAAACAAAGGTGGGACAACTGCAAAGAAAATTTTGTAAGTCCTACTTGAGTTTCTATTTTCCCAAAGCAATTCAATTTCTATTTTTATTCTATATCTAAAATTCTGTTTCAGTAAGTTTGTTTGTTTTAGACCAACAAATACGAGTAGTTCTGTTGATTTGACACACTGTGTTTGACAGTCTTTAAAAATATTCTTTAAACCAGTGTCCTTCAAACAGGGTGTTCATACTTGGAGTTTCACAAAGCCTTTCTTCAGGTTTCAGTTTGCAGATAATCAGTAGTTTAATTTAGAGAATTGGTTTCCAAGTTTCCCTGCTTAAATATGTGCTTCCTCCTTGAGTTGCCTGAAGTCAAGGTAGGGCTTCCAGGTTCTCCTTTTTTTTTTTTTTTAATATTTTTATTTATTTGCTTTTAGTTGTACACAATGCGTTTTATCCAATGCGTTTTATTTGTATGTGGTGCTGAGGATCGAACCCGGGCCGCCCACGTGCTAGGCGAGAGCGCTCCACCGCTGAGCCACAATCCCAGCCCTCTCCTTTTTAACTCTTCTCTCACAATTGCTTTTCTTCCTCTTTACAAAAGAAAAGTTTATTTTTTACCCATTCTAATTATGCTGTGGTGCATTCCCACAGAGTGGTTTTATTTTGGGGGGGGGGGCTTGTGGATTGAACTCAGGGGCACTTGACCACTGGGCCACATCCCCAGCCCTTATTTTTATATTTTTATGTAGAGACAGGGTCTCACTGAGTTGCTAAGTGCCTCACCATTGCTGAGGCTGGCTTTGAACTCAGGATCCTCCTGTCTCAGCCTCCCAAGTGCTAGGATTACAGGCGTGCACTACTGCGCCTGGCTCCCACAGAGTCTTAAGAAAATCTCCATGCCACTAAGTAAGCAACTGCACATATTAGTCTTTGAAAGCTTATTCAAAGATACAACTTGCATCTTTTTAAATATTTTGTATAATTTTTTAAAAATATTTATTTATTTGTTTTAGTTGTGTACAATGCCTTTGTTTTTACGTGGTGCTGAGGATCGAACCCGGGCCACGCACATGCTAGGCAAGTGCTCTACCACTGAGCCACAATCCCAGCCCATATTTTGTATGATTTTAAATAAGGAAGAAAAAAAGCTTCAGTGTTTACTTTGAACAGATCAATATTGCATTTTAAAATAGAACCTTTTTCCTGATTAATAGAAACACTTTCATTAAGTTTGCCAAAAGGCTCATAGAATACTTAAATTTCTTTTTTTTTTTTTTTTCCACTTTGAAAGTTTAGTATGAATTAATTACTTGGCTTTTAATTCATCCCTACCATGTGAAATATGTTATAGTTTCTTTCTATTAATCTATAAATAATGCCTATAATGTAATACATATTTTTAAGGCCTCTTCCTTGCTTGGTAACCTTTTTTTTTTTTTTTTTTTTTTTTTTTTTTTTTGGTACCGGGGATTGAAATAATGCCTTTTTTGTATAGAGAATCAGTTACTAAGTGCCTCGCCATTGCTGAGGCTTTTGAACTCGGCCTCCTGCCTCCTCCCAAAGTGCTTGGTACAACCTTTTTGATATTGATTTCCAATGAACTTTATCTCATTCCAACAGTTAACAATAGTCATTCGTGATACATGATTTTGTTTTGGAAAAAAAAACGTCAATCTCATTATGACATATTTCCAATAAAATTTTACTTTTTTATGTATAATATTTCAAAATGAATTTTTATGCTCAGTTGTTTAGTAATATAATCTTCAGAAGAAACTAAAATTTTTAAGAGTTGTGTTCAATGAAAAAATTTAAATGTAATGCAAATTAATATATATTTTTATGATAGAGAAATATGACAAGATGAAACATTAACCATAAAAATATATTAAGATAAACAGTGGGGAACAAGAATGTATTTTTTCAATTTCAGAAAGTGTATACAAAGAGCTATGGTATTTAGATACCAGTGTATAACTTTGAGAGTGGTGGAATAATTTTATTTTAAAATGGAAATATAACATTAAAATTAGATCTTTTGCTATAACTTTTGAAAACTTAAGATGAAAAATTTTATTTCAACTTGAAAATGTATAAGGATAGTAGTATTTTTAAATTTTAGGAGGCTTATCATCAAAAATATTTGAAGTTAACTGCATTCAATTAAAAATTTTTTTTAAAACAAGCAAAGCTGTTAATTTAATATCCAGCTTTTCTACATTTAGTACATCTAACTGTCCAGTAGATCCTCTGTGGTGATGAAATGTACTATATCTTAACTGTCCAATAAGGAATCTACAGGCCATATAGCTATTGAACCTTGAAAAATGTCTAGTCTAGGGGCTGGCGTTGTGGCTCAGTGGTAAAGTGCTTGCCTAGCATGCATGAGGCACTGGGTTTGACCCTCAGCACCACATAAAAATAAAATTAAAAAGTGTGTCCACCTAAAAATAAAAAATAAATAAAAATAAATTTAAAAGAAGAAAAATGTCTAGTCTAACTGGGGAAATTTAATTTTGTTTTTGATTAATTTAAATATGGCTAGTAGCTACCATTTTGGATGGTACTTTATTTATTTATTTTGTGCTGTGGGTTGAGCTCAGGGACACTACCATTGAGTCACATATCCAGCCCTTTTTATTTTTTTTGTTTTGGGACAGAGTCACTAAGTTGCCTAGGCTGGCCTTGAACTTATGATCCTCTTGCCTCAGCCTCCTGAGTTGCTGGGATTATAGCCATGTACCAGCACACCTGGCTTATTTTTGAATTTTATATCCTCTCTTACATTAAGTACTAAGAAGGAGTATTTGAGGAAAATCACTTGGAGCCGACATTTGTCGTTTAGATGGTTCTACAATGACAAGGTTTGTGCCTCCCTGGAAAAAAAAAAGGATGGCAGTATTTTTTCCACATACTTGTTTGTTCTCTGAAGGAAGGAAAAGAGTTGTTAATCTGATTGCTGAGAATCTGTTTTCTGTGGTAGACAGCCCACCCCAAACCTGCTGCTGCTTACAGCAAAGGAGGTAAAGACAAGCAGTTCCTCCCATCCTCTGCTTATGCCCCTTTGTGAAAGGATGCTATTAAATGAGGGAATTTTTGAGACCTGTGATACTTCAGGCAGTGTCTGCCTTGACACTTCTTCTCCTTCCCTGGCAGGTGTTAAGCCTAATTTTAAAGGGGGATAGAAAGGAGGTGGCTTTTCTTGAGCCTCAGGTCTCAGCTTTCTTGCTCCCCAGTTCAGCTTTACCTAAGAGCCTCTGATTAGCTCTATTGATTTGAACCTAGAAGGGGAGAGGGGACTTAACTGCTAATGTAAAATATACAGAGAGTCTTTAGGGAGAATAACTGTGAAAACACTGTATTGATGATTATTAAAATAAGCAGATTCATGGTGATGGTGATGGTGATGGATGGTAATTTCTTTTGGCTTGTTTTTTCCTTTACATAAGAAAATTAGTGCAACATTTAGTTTTTGTCTGGTTTTAGTGTGTGCTGCTTCAGTAGCTCTGAAATAGAGCTGATAGATAGGTGTGCATGGTGGTTTTTGTAGCCATTATTCCTCTAGGCAGGCAGGCATTTCCAAAAGGGTGGGGGGGGGGGGGCGGATGGACATCCTTCAACCAGGTGCTTCTTACTGCAGAGCTTAAAAAAAAAATCCATGTTAGATGAAAATGAGAATTAAGAATAGTATTGCACCCAGGCGTGGTGGCGCATGCTTATAATCCCAGTGATTTGTGAGGCCGAAGAGGAGTATCACAAGTCCCAGAGCAGCCTTAGCAATTTAGGGAGACCCTGTCTCAAAAAATAAACAATAAGATAAAAAAAATAAATAAATAGCGCTGGGGATGTGGCTCAGTGGTCATTTGTCCCTGTGTTCAATCCCTAGTACCAAAAAAGTAAAATTAAAAAATTATTGTTAATGAGCAATGTGGGAAATGCTGAGGCAACCATTTCCAGCCCAAATGGATCCATCTTACCAAATTTTATGGGGCTTATTCTGAGTTTGTGCTATGTTAGTGGTCCCCAAAGCTAGTCATGACCAAAACATATTTCAGTATGATATATGCTATTAAATCAGGGTTTAGTCAGGAAAAATAGGAACCACTTTCGGTATTGCAAAGAAAGTTGAGCTTATTCAGAAAACTCATTACTAGTTGTTGGAAAGCTAACAACAAAGAGCAAAGAGAAGACACTGAGGTAACCAGAGATTAATGAGTTATAGAAGTGGTTAACATCCTAGGAATGGGGAAATAAAAGGTAAGAGTGTGATTACCAGAACCTAGGAGTTTGAAGGAGGGGCACTTTGGGACTACAATCAGATTTCTCAGCAAGGGGCACTTTTCAGCTGGTGATCTGACCTCATAGCATTGCAGTTAGTACTCAGACTGCTAAGGGGAAGTGCTGCCTGGTAGATTCCAGTGGCATGGCACAGCAGGTGAGGGAGCACAGTGGGACTAACATTCCAGCTGCTGAGGGGGCACAGCGAAGGTGTGTGGCAGGGTCAGTGACAGAACTGAAAGAAGCCAGTCTGCTGCTGCTGCTGCTGCTGCTGCTGATGGAACAATCCTGAATGAAAAATATTTTCCCTTACTCGTCTTTCCAAGTTAATTTTCCCTAAGAAGAGATTGCTTGGAAGTTACTTTTTTTTTTTTTTTTTAAACGTTGTAGATGGACACAATACCTTTATTTTATTTACTTATTTTTATGTGGTGCTGAGGATTGAACCCAGTGCCTCACATGCCAGACAAGTGCGCTGCCAGTGAGCCACAACCCCAACCCGGAAGTTACTCTTTTACCATGATTTCAGTTCTATTATTTTCAAACCACTTAGGCACAGACTGTTGTAGTCTCACCAGTGATATTTCTCTATAATTTCAGTAATTTTCAAACTTTGGGGAAATATAAAATCCCAGGTTGAGGATGTAGCTTGGTGGTAAAGCATTTGCCTCGCATACCTAAGGCCTTGTTGGATTTGATACTCAGGACAAAAAAAAAAAGATAAAATTCCGGTCCATTTCACTGTCAGGAAATTTTGAGTGGAAAATTCTGGTTGGGACCTGTTTTTCTTTTCTTTTTCTTTTTTTTTTTTTTTTTTTTTTTAAACATTACACAATATTTTTACATGGTGCTGAGGATCGAACCCAGGCCTTGCATGTGCTAGGCAAGCGCTCTACCGCTGAGCCACAATCCCAGCCCTGGGACCTGTTTTTCAAAGGAACCTCCCAAGTGACTTGGTTTTAGGTGATCCACATAACATCCTTTAAGGAACCCTGCTCTACATTTACAGGTGGCTCCAAGGCTGGGAAAAACTTGAGGAAGAATTCAAGTAAGACTTGGGAAGAAACAGGTGCAAGTTGTTGTTCTGTTGTCAATAGAATCCAATTCCAGAAACACAGTTGAAAGACAGCCCAAAATCTTTTTTGCCTTTGCTTAACATTGATTCAAAATGTAGCACGTCACTGCACTCACATTACCAACCTAGGTATGCAGAACAGCTCTCTATCTGCATGAGAAAGGCCACACAACATAATGGATGCTGGTATCAGATTGCTCTTTCAGGACCATATCACAGCTGCCTCCAAAGCCTGTAGAAACAAATAGATGAATACCAGCTTCCCCACTTCTTGGTTGTCTAGGTAAATTAACTGGACCTTGGATTTTTCATGGGAATAGTAGTTTTTAGCTGTTACAGAAGTATGACTTGAATTAAAATACTTAATCATTTTAGACCTAATTTCTTTCTTAAAACAAGACTAGAATATCTGATATCCTTTCCAGCTCCAAACTTCTTAATATATTACTTGAGAATCTATTTCTCGTGTAATTCAAGTAAAAACATTCAGATACTTGCAGAAAACAAAATCTGCTTCTTTAGGCAAAAAGAGTTTTCATAATCATATTCCTAAGTTGAATAATGACAGGTAAGGCAGTAGTAGCTTCAGGCAAAATGATTCTAGCTGGCACTGCTCGATGCAGGTCTCTGGAACAAAGGGTGCTCTTCGGATCTGATAAGTGCAACTTTATCAGACATGTCCTGTGAATATTCTCAGTGGACTTTGTCATGAAAAAAGGAGGGACCAGTGATGAGAAGCTGCAGTTGTGTCACACTGACCCTGGAGTTAATGTTCTCAAAGTAGGGTATATGAAGAGTGACGTTAAATTCCTGAGGAGCCTTTGAGCTAAATAGGGCATGGCATCTCATCTCACTCCTGATGTGTCTCAGATTTCTCCATTCTCTATCAACATGAGAGTATAAAGGGGAAAGATTTCCTTCTCAAAGCACAAGAGCCTGGATTCCTGCCTTTCCCCACTTTCTTTTGCTTTTCTGGCACTCAACTTTGTCCACTCCAACACATTGTTTAGGTTTATGTAGACAACTGACCTTTATTGCATAATGTGGATTCTGAGGTACAAACACCTGAGATTTTTTTTCTCAAATGGACGTCATATTATTTAGTTGGCTTTACTAAAGCCCCAAGTTTTGCACACTTGCCAAAAAGACTTAGGGGCTAAAAAGTTGTTCTTCTTGGCATTCCATTTAGCTCTTAGATCTCTGTATGGGCCTCCTCATGGGATTATAGTTACTCTTGAGTGGTCCTCACCCCCCACTTCCCATCTCATACTGAAGAACTTTCTTTTCCCTGGAGGACTTTTTCACTCACTGTGATAGGCAGGATCATCAAATCAAGGGGAAACTGAGAGTAGGCAAACTAGGTTTTAAAAAGTCAATGAAAAAGTTAAGAATGAAGCACAAAAGAAAAAGGAAGGGGGCTGCGGCTGTAGCTCAATGGTAGAGCACTTGCCTAGCATGTGTGAGGCACTGGGTTTGATCCTCAGCACCACATAAAAAATAAATAAAATAAAGGCATTGTGTCCATCTACAACTAAAAAAATAAGAAAGAAAAAGGAAAAGGAAGGGCTACTCTCAAGATACATAGTAGGATAAAGTTTGTGAAAATCAAAGGTCATGGGAAGGTTACAGGTCATACTGGGAAGGCATTCAAAAAACCAGAAGTAGCTACAGAGTACCACAGACAAGGAGACCAGAAAGAGAGCACCGTGTGTGCTCTTGTTGCTATATTGCTGAATTCTTACTGGGTGAGGACCCAGGTGACTGGGTGCATACGCACCAAAGAAAACAGGAATAGACTTAATGTGTAAGTGATGAATTTGAGCTAAGCGGAGGCTGAATGACATCATATTGCATTGTACAGATGAATGTTTTTCAGTGATTCAAATGTAGAGAATTAATGGGGGAAATGAATCATCAGAGCACAAACAGTGAAAAGCCTGCCAAACAAAAACAAACCTGTACTGAAGTAAGCAGTACTATGCTTAGTTTAAACCAAGTCACATCATTAGTTCCCTTAAATGTAATTAGTTTGAATTGTATTTGTTTTGAATTGTATCATAATTAATTTATAAAAATTTAAAATGAGTTCTAGTTGTATAAGAGCTATATTTATAAGGGGTTTATAATTATTTTTCTATTTGTAGATATTTATATAACATTATAATAAAAACAACTTGTCAGGCTTCTATTTCCAGCCAAAATGAACTAACAGGGATCAGAGTTACCCTCCTGCCTGAGACAACTTAAACTGAACAAAACATATGAAGTGATAGTTTTCTTTTTTTTTTAATATTTATTTATTTGTTTTAGTTATACACATGCCTTTATTTTTACATGGTACTGAGGATTGAACCCGGGCTGCGCACATGCTAGGCAAGCGCTCTACTGCTGAGCCACAACCCAGCCCCATGAAGTGACAGTTTTCAAGTCATTATTAGATATCAGGCAATGAAAAATAGTATTCCCTGAAGTATGGGAAACAAGACAGATTACCCTGCTGACTGCCAGCATAAAGTTTTCAGGCCGTGGTACAGGGAGGGGAAAGCCAGGTAGGGCCTGGTGAACTTCTTGGATTGAGGATATTGACTGAATGATTGTGGACACTTGGGTGAGTACAGTTTGCAGGATAGAATACTGGAGAAATGAAGAGAGCAGCAGAGAAGGAAGTTCAAAGACCTGCCAAAGGTTCCCCTCAAATATTCAGTAGAGTACTGATGAGCATCTCACTGTGAAAGAATCATCCAAGAGGAATAGAAGAAATAGCAATTGTTGCTCATACAGGACTAGAAGATGTGCCTGTCCACTGCCAACCCTACCTACCTCCAAGCCAAATTTAGAAAACCTCATAATATGTGGGGAATTATGTAGAGTACTCAGAACAGTCATGCCTCATAAATGGGGAATAATTAACCGTAGAATACATGCTGAGCTCATCTCACCTAAGAAACTTAAGACAGATTTAAAAGAACCAAAACTATTTCCTAGTAATATAACTGTGGCTCAGAACCAATATTTTTGAATACAAAAATATCCAGTCACCAACAAAGTAAAAAATACAGTGTCTGGTATCCTAAAAGTACTAGGGCAGGGCTGCAGCTTAGTGGTACAGCACATGCTTAGCATGCACAAGGCCCTGGTTTCAATCCCCAGCACCAAAATAAACAAAAATTACCAGGTGATCAATATGCAGGAAAACATGACCCCAAATTATAAGCGATAAGTCAATAGGAATTCACTGAGAATTGACTATAATGTAATAATTAAGACAACATTAGTTGCTATAACTGTATTCCATATGTTCAGAAAGATAAAGGGAAGATTGAACATGGTAATTAGAAGAAAGGAAGACACAGAAAGGACCTATATAGAACTTAAGAAATGAACATTGTGATACTTGAGATGCAAAATATGCACATTAGACAAAATTGGCATTGCAGAAATGTAGGTTAATAAACGTGACACAATAGAAACAATTCAAAGAGTAATAGAGAGGAAAAATGAACAGAATATTATTAACCTGTGGAACAACTTGAACTGGTTAAATATACGTAATTGTAGTCCCTGAAGGAGAGGGGACAGGAAAGTTTTGTTTGTTTGTTTTTGGTACCAGGGATTGAATTTAGGGGCACTCCACCACTGAGCCACATCCCCAGCTGTCAGGGGCCACCCTATGCAGGAGCAAAGTACCTCCCCTCAGCCTTGAGTAATGAAGATATTGAACTGGCATGGCACGCCACAGGCTGTGAGAACCTTCCCTGGGCAAGGAAGTGCTTCAGCTGTGGGCTTGAGTGTTACCCAATGGGATTGGGCAACCCCCTTCTGAAATTTTATCCCCTGCCTTATTTGGGTGGAATATTCTATCGAATGTCTTTTCCCTAATAAATAGAGGGATTCCGGGTGCACTCGCTCTCTTGCCTTCCCACATGGAAGAGGACCCCTGAGGTCGCAGAGCCATCCCCAAACCCCGCTTAGTGAAAAAAGTACTTCCGTGTCAGTGTGGTCTCTTTGTAGCCAGCCCAAACCATTCAGAGTGATCCTGATTCCATCGCCTTCGTGGGACGTGGGCCATATCCAGCCCTATTATGTATTTTTATTTAGAGACATGGTATCACGAGTTGCTTAGCACCCTGCCATTGCTGAGGCTAGCTTTGAACTCTCGATCCTCCTGCCTCAGGTTCTGAACTGATGGGATTACAGGTGTGCGCCACCATGCCTCACTGACAGGAAAGTTTTGAAGGAATTAAATGATAATATTTTCCTAAATTTAATGAAGAATATAAACCAACAGTTCTAAGAAGCCCAACAAACCCAAAGCACAAGAAGCAGGAAGAAAATACATCAAGGTATAAATTGCCCCAAACCAATGAAAAAAAGAAAATCTTAAAAGCATCCAGAAAAGCTGATAGCAGATTTCTCTCAGAAACAATGAGCAAAAAGAATGGAGGAAACATCTTTACTGACATTTTACAAAAAGAAAAGTAAACAAAAATGTCTTTAAAACGAAGGCACAATAACTTTCCAGACATACAAAAGTGAAAAGAATTAGCCACCAATAGATATATACTAAAAAAAATAATAATAGTAAATGAATTCCTCAGGTGGAAGGAAAATGATACAGAAGAAACTTAGAACTACACAAGGGCTAAACACTAGGAATCATAACTCCATGGGTAAATATAGGTTTTTCTGTTAGCATAGAAAGACTGGGCCAGATGTAAACTTCAGGATCATCTCAGCCTTTTGTTCAGGAATGAAGTTTTATGCAGGAATGGGGTGGGCAAGAATGGGGTGATGATGGCAGACCCACTTTCCTGGTGGGAAATGAGCCACTGAACAAAGGATTGAGAGTTCAAAGCCAGCCTCAGACTACTATGGATTATACTGAGAGGTGACTTAATTAATGAGCGTGTCAGCTTGGGCACTCAGGAATTTGGTGTCTGTTTTACTGGGTGAAAAGGGAGGGAGTCTGGGGTCAGCTGTCAGTGTCTGGGATTTATCTTACTGGACCGGATGGAGGGCCTGGGGTCAGTGGTTGGTATCTGGAAAGGATTTGTTTAGGGAAGAATCAGTGCTTTGGCCTCTTCCCAGAGACTGCCTTTCTAGGTTTGATGGACACCTCCTCCCGGGGTTTGTTTTATCACTGGGAAAGGATGTATTAGGAAAGGATCAATGCTGTCAATGTATGGCTTTCTTTCTCACTCCCTTTTCCCAGGTCTTACTATTTTGGGGTTTGTCATCTTCCATATCTAATATTTTCAAAAAGAGGATAGATTGTTGAAACAAAAATAATAACAATGTAGTATGGATAATATTTATAGAAATAAACCATATGACAACATAGCAAAAAGACTGGAAGTAGAGAACTGAGAGTATACTACAGTAAATTTCTTACGCCATATGTGAAGTAATGTAATTGGTTCTGCTTCTATCATTGTGCACTGACTGATAAAGACTATGAAAAACATGTTGGAATTTTGAATGGGATCACATTAAATTTATTTGTAAGGTTTTTTGCTTGTTTTGTTTTTGTTTTTGTTTTGGTACTGGGGATTGAACTCAGGGACACTTAACCACTGAGCCACATCCCCAGCCCCTTTTGTATTTTATTTAGAGACAGGGTCTCACTGAGTTGCTTAGGGCATCACTAAATTGCTGAGGCTGGCTTTTAGGGTCTCACTAAATTGCTGAGGCTGGCTTTGAACTCACAATCCTCCTGCCTCAGACTCCTGAGCCTCTGAGATTACAGGCATACGCCACCATGCCCAGCTATTTGTAAGTTTTTTTTTTAATGAACATGGTATCTCTTCATTTACTTATGTTTGCTTTAGTATTTCCATAAGGTATTATCATTTTTTTTCAAAAAGGACTTATAATTCTTTTCCTATTTCTAGTTACTACAAGAAATGTCCTTTAAAAAAGAATATAGACTAGACTTATAGAGCAGTTTTAGGTCCATAACAAAATTGACTGGAAGGTGAGGGATTTCCTATATGCCACTTATCCCATGAACACATATTTTCTCTGTGATAGAAATTGTTTTGGGTAGATACCAAGGAATCTAACTGTGAATCATATAACATTTTTTTTTTTTTTTTTTTTTTTTTTGGTACCAGGGATTGAACTCAGGGGCACTCGACCACTGGGCCACATCCCCAGCCCTTTTTTGTATTTTATTTAGAGACAGGGTCTCACAGAGTTGCTAAGTGCCTCGCCATTGCTGAGGCTGGCTTTGAACTCGCAATCCTCCTGCCTCAGCCTCCCAAAGTGCTGGGATTACAGGCGTGCGCCACCGCGCCCGGCATATAACATTTTTTTAATAAGACACTATCTTTCAAGGTGGCTATACCATTTTGCATTCCCACTAGCAATGAATGTTTCTGTTCCTCCACATCCTTGTCAGAACTTGGTATTGTGATTACTTGGGTTTTAGCCATTCTAAATGGTCTGTATAGGCTGAATATGTGTTTATTTTTAATTTCAACTTTCTAACTCCTATCACTCTTGTATATTGATCTGACAGCAAATTTACCATACTCTTATTAATTGTAATAATTTCTTTGTAAATTCTTCTGTATCTTCTATTTAGACAATCACCCTCTGTGAGTTGTGGCAGTTTTGTTCCTCATTCTTTTTTTTTTTTTATAATATTTAACTTTTTTAAAAATATTTATTTATTTGTTTTAGTTGTACACAATGCCTTTATTCTTACATGGTGCTGAGGATTGAACCCGGGCCACACACGTGCTAGGCAAGCACTCTACCGCTGAGCCACAATCCCAGCCCCCTAATTCTTGTTCCATATATTTTAAGCAATTTTCTGTTGGAAAAGATTTTTCAGACATAGCCTGAAGGAATATGGTTATAATACAAACAATATAAAAATTGAGACTTCTATTATGAGGCTCCATAATTGTAGAAAACCATCTTTATTGCTCACACTTACAAAGACTGAGGTCATGAATGGCCAATTTGTAGTTCAAAAAACGTTCATTAATAATTAAGGAGTAGAGGGTTGAGATCAATAATATTGCACATGTTGGTGGCCCTGGGTTCAATTCCCAGCACAAAACAAGTACTTTAAGATTCTCAAAGCCTATAGGTTCAGGTTCAGGTTTTCTAAACTATCTTTGATGTTAAGACAAATCTAACAGTGGAATAACAACAAAAATTCCCCATAAAGAGAAGCAAGAGGGGTTGAGGGTGTATGTAGCTCAGTGGTAGGGCATTTGCCAGCATGCAGAGGCTCTGAGTTACATCTCCAGAACGGCAATAAGAAAAGAGAAGAATAATGGCAGACTGAGTTATCCATGATTACCCTAAATACATGTATGAAGACACAATTGTTGTAAAAAAATACTTTATATATAACCAGCAACTTGAAAAATTGTGCTCTTTATATGTAATATGAAATGAAATGTACTCTGCAAACGTGTATAACAAATTAGAATAATAAAAAATTTTTTAAAAAAAGAGAGGAAGGAGGAGGGAAAGGGAAAAGGGAGGGGGTAGAGAGAAAGAGAGAGAGAGAGAGAGAGAAGCAGGAGCCTTCCTCACTAGGGGCAGACATCTTGGTGATATGGTTTACCTACACTTCATTTTTCTATAACTTCAGGTGCTGAAGTAGGCTGAGCCTTTAGCTTTATCTAGGCCAAGCAGACACTTTGGTGGATTTAGTGTATCATAATGTACTGTCTCTCGCATCAAACAGGACTATAGTGCTGTGAGGGATGGTCTGTGTCAGCCAGAATAATATGGGGGTTGGAGAATTGGGGCAGCAGGCTGGTGCAACGCATGTTGCGGTTGTGGACTTTGTGGTGTGGCAAAGACTAAGGGAAGGCAAAAAAAACAAGGATGGTGTTATGGTTTGGATGTGAGGTGTCCCCCAAAAGCTCACATGTGAGACAATGCAAGAAGATTCAGAGAAGAAGTGATTAGATTGTGAGAGTCTTAACCCAATCAGTGAATTCATCCCCTGATAGGGATTAACTGAAGTGGTAGAGTGTGGCTGGAGGAGGTGGGAATTGGGGTGTGGCTTTGGGGTATATATTTGTATCTGGCCAGTGGAGTCTTTCTTTCTGCTTTCTGATCATGATGTGAGCTGTTTCCTTCTGCCATACTCTCCCGCCATGAGGTTCACCCTACTTTGAGCCCCAAGGAATGGAGCTGGCCTTCTGTGGACTAAGACCTCTGGTTTCAGAGCCCCCAAATAAATTTTTCCTCCTCTAAAATTGTTCTGGTCAGATTCTTTAGTCACAGCAGTGAAAAGGCTGACTAAGATAGATGGTTATTTTTTATAAAATATCAACTTTGGGGAAAAGATCGGCATATAAAGAAAATACAAAAAGGCATTCTTGGTTCAACTACCATTTGGGACTCACTTTTTTTTTTTTTTTTTTTTTTGGTACCAGAGATTGAACTCAGGGGCACTTGACCACTGGGCCACATCCCCAGCCTTTTTTTTGTATTGTATTTAGAGACAGGGTCTCACTGAGTTGCTAAGTGCCTCGCCATTGCTGAGGCTGGCTTTGAACTCACAATCCTCCTGCCTCAGCCTCCCAAGTGCTGGGATTACAGGCGTGCACCACCGCACCCACCGGGACTCACATTTTTATATAGTATAAAAGAACAGATGGCTAGGTGGCTAAGTAAATATTTATTTTAAAAAATAAATTTGGGCTTATAGTCAACAAAGTTGTGCCTAGGGTTTTTTTCCTCCTTTATAGATCATGAGCATTTCTTTAAGTATATATTCTTTGAACATGTTGTTTGTAAATCTTATTTTCCAGGACAAGAGTGTTCAATGAGCAAGACCAGTGTGACTTCTAGGCTACAGAGGAATCTAAATCTCTCTGGAGGCAGGGCACAGTGACGCACGCCTGTAATCCCAGTGGCTCAGGAGGCTGAGGCAGGAGGATGGAGAGTTCAAATCTGGCCCTAGCAATTTAGCAAGGCCCTAAGCAACTCAGTGACATCCTGTCTCTAAATAAAATATAAAAAAAGGGCTGGGGATATGGCTCAGTGGTTGAGTGCCCCAGGGTTTAATACCAAATAATAATAATAATAGTCTCTCTGGGTAAGTATAGCTCGAAAGATATCGGAAGGCTATTTTGTTCTTCAGTGGACAAAGTCTCCCTTGCCATACCCTATGAAGCTGTAGAAACCCAAGAGTTTCCTTGAAAAGACACTTTGTGTCCCTCTTTGTGCTCTAGGCTTTCATCTTTGAAAGTCCCAGGCCTGGGACAAAGACATAACTCTTTGGGTAAGGAAAGAGGAAATAGGAAATATGATAAAAGAAAAGAGTAAACAGTTGAGGGGAAAGAGGAGTAAAGAAAGAACAAACCCAGGAGAGCCAGTTAAGTTTGCTTTGTATGATTTTTGTTCATTTGCTTCTTTGTTTGCTGTAAAAGAAGAAAATGGTGTGAGAATCTTGATTATACCCAACTGGGAGTCTGGGGACCTGGGGTTTCTGCTAGTTTTGACTTACTCTGTCTGCCATAAAAGCATGAATAGGAATAGCCACCTTTACTTTATGTCAACAGAGAAGTCATAGAGTCATTGAGAGAGAACTTCAATGAATGATTTTCACATCCCATATTCAACCCTGCCTTCTTTTAAAAAGGGAACAGTCCTGAATTTTCCTGTGATTTCTCTCAGTTTTTGTCTTACTGTTTTGCCTCAAATTCAATTTGAATAAAAGTTAAACTCATTGCCCTAACTTCACCACCCACTTCTAATTCAACTTCCTGAAGTTTTTTTGTTTTATGTTTTTTGTCTTTCACTTAAAAAACATGGATGGAGAACCTACCATGTGGCAAGATGCTAGTTACCAGACAAGGGCTAAGCTTCTCAGGACCTGGAGGATTCAGCATAGTTGGTGGGGCTGTGAGGGTGGCTAAGGGGGCACCTTGTAAGTCAATGCACTAAAGCATAGTTATGCTATAGTGACAGAAAATATCCTTAAGTTCCAGATATAATAAAATAATTAACTTCTCCATTCCTCAGTGCCCTAGACTGAGCCCTGGTCATTTGTGCCTGGATGGTGCCATCAGAGAGGCACTATCTCTAAATTTTCCTCTCTTCAATTTATCCTAGCACTGATGCCAAACTAATTTTATACATAGCTTTCAATGACCTCAGTGACTACTGAATCAAGTTGGTATTCCTGCACCTGGCTCTTAAAAACCTCATTACTTAGCCTCATTATGGTCTGCACAGGATTTTCTCTTATGTTATTGTTTCTTCTATGCCCTAGAAAATGTCATTCCCTTTCCTGCCTCCAAGATTTTGTTCTTGTTATTCCTCTGTTTTGGGCTGTTTTCTCCTTTCCCTCTGCATTTCCAGATGCTTCACATTTCTCAGTATGGCTTTTTTGGTGAGAACTTTCCAGTTTCTCCAGTCCCTACTTCAGTCTTCTCTGAATTTCTTATGCACTATGGTAGTCACACTGGACTTTAGTTCTTTCTTATATCCTGTGTGCTAGAATTAAATACCATTTAAGAGTAGACCTAATTATTTTCATTCATTCATTGTACAAGTATGTGTTGCATAGCTTCTTTGTGACAGGCATTAAGCTCAGCTGTCATTCTCTGTTATAAATGACTTGTAGGAAGGAGCATGTTCCAGGATACCAAGCTTTAAATGTTTAGTAAATTCTCAGGTATTGAGAACAAGACAGTTTTAGGTGGGGAGGTAGAAAAGAATCAAAGTGGGATCAAGGATAGAGTTGTTGAGGAATGGGTAAATAGCATCAACTGCTATTGAAGCTTTACCAAGAAGAATGACAACTGAGAAGCCACCAATGGATTTTGCAACTAGGAAGTTATTATTATTATCATTATTATTTGTGGTACTTGGAATTGGTACTTGGGAATCCAGGGACTCTCCCATCACTGAGATAAATCCCTACCCCTTTTCATTTTTTAAATTTTGAGACAGTGTCTACCTAAATTGCTCAGGCTGGCCTTGAACTTGGGATTATCCTCCAACAGCTTCCCAAGTAGCTGGTATCACAGATGAAAGCCACCAAGTTTTACACAAATAAGAAATTATTGATAACTTCCTAGAGTGAAATATATTTAGAATTATTTGACCAAAAATCATTTTAAAAGGTTCTTAAGGACTGGGAAAGTAGCTGAGTGGTAGACTCAGGGTTAGCATATGTGAAGTCCTGGGTTCTAGTCCTGGAATCTCAAAAAAATAAAAAATAAAAAAATTCATCTCGAGCCGGGTGCGGTGGCACACGCCTGTAATCCCAGCACTTTGGGAGGCTGAGGCAGGAGGATCGCGAGTTCAAAGCCAGCCTCAGCAATGGCGAGGCACTTAGCAATTCAGTGAGACCCTGTCTCTAAATAAAAATACAAAAAAGGGCTGGGGATGTGACCCAGTGGACGAGTGTCCCTGAGTTCAATCCCTGGTACCCACAAAAAAAAAAAAAAAAAAAAAAAAAAAAAAAAAATTCATCTCAAGAAAGAGAAGCCTGTGTCAAGTTTTGATTGTAAAAGTAAGAGGTAACTATTGTAGGTATTTTGGTTCTTCCTAAGGTAGATATTAGTGTTTAAGTTAAGCAATTCCAGAAGATAAACATTATATTTTACTTGTAAATGGAGTAGATTTTGTTTAATTTTGAAGGTAAAGCAAATCTAAATCTAGTCTATTTGATAATGAACATTTATTCAACACAAAACTCAGAGGCCTTTTAAATAAAAATGCTCTTTTTCCTTCTGCCACATGTAATGTATCCAATTAGGGATCAAAACTTTGGAGATTAAAAATGACTTTCAGAAAATATAGTTACCAAATAAAGCTAATACAGATGTAAGTAATAGTAATATCAACACTCTATAGTACTTACTACATGCCAGACATTACTCTTACTGCTTTACATATACTTATGCATCTAATGTTTAGAATACCCTATTGTAGCAAATAAAGAAATGAAGAAGTAATTTGCTCATACAATTAATAAGTGGCAGAACCATATTTCAGTATTTTAGACCCAGACAGTGGGACACCAAAACTAAAGCTCTGTTTTTTGTTTGTTTATTTTTCTCTTTTTTTAGTTTTTACTTTTTTGCAGTGCTGGGGATTAAACCCAGAGGGGCTCTACAACTTAGCTATGTCCCCAACATGTGCCCTTCCCTTTTTGAGACATGATCTCACTAAGTTGCTGATGCGTTGAATTTACAGTCCTCCTGCCTCAGCCTCCCACGTTGCTCAGATTATAGGCTTGTGCCACCACTACCAGCAGTATGGCTGTTATTTTGGATATAGTTGATAGAACTTGGCCGAGAGGCTGCAGAAGTACGAAATAATGGCACTTATGTAGATGATTGGTGAAAAAGGAGGTTTTGCTTGGATGTGCTCATTGTCCTTTCATCATCATCTTTGCTGGCTGTTTAATGCCATCAAGCATTACTGTGAGTCGATTATTCTTGAAAGATGTGAAGGTGTAATAGAAAGAGTATCACCTGTTATTCTGCACTGATTGAATATTTTGGAAAGAGCATTATATGGGAGGGGATCAGCACATTTCCCCCTCAGTTTAGGGCACAAAGGAGGCAAGAAGTTTAGTGCTTTATCTAAAGAAAAGAAGCAAGAATCCTCTAAAATTCCATCCAAGTTTCTATCTCAACTGTAGACACAGCAAGTTCCATAAGTTTGATAACTTCTTAATCTTTGCAATGCTCTTATCATTTTTTGCTTTGGTATTTCCCCTCTAATTTCCCTAAAAGTTAATAGCAAAATTCTTATCAATAGAGAACTTCTATTTTTATTTTTTGAAGTCAGCAAGATAGGGGTAGCTGGAGAGATAGCAGCCCACTCTAAATCTTGTGCCAGTTGACAAAATACCAAGCAGTAGTGTGGGGGATGTCTGCAGCCTCGGTCCAGTTCAGAGATAAACATTATAAAATTCTCTGATGCAGGGCTGGGATTGTGGCTCAGTGGTAGAGCGCTTGCTTAGCATGTGTGAGCTACTGGGTTTGATCCTTAGCACCACATAAAAATAATTAAATAAAGATATTGTCCATCTACAACTAAAAAAAAATTAAAACAAAATCCTCTGATGCAAAAGTCAAGGGTAAGCAGTAGGAAAGTCCTCATGGAGCTTCCTGGCAATTGATTATTTTCTTCTATCAGAACTAATATCCCAATTAAGAGGAATGTTTCAGTACCTTTTTTCTGTTTACCACAGAGATGCCACCACCTATATTTCTAATGTTCTAGTTTTTTCTATTCCTTTTTGCTATTTCACAAATTCCACAAAATACTGAAATGCTGGAGGTGAATTTTCAGGGTGCTCTGTCAGAAGTTAAGTATTCTTATCTTCTGAAGACAAGTTCTTTCTTTCAAATTGATAGAAGTGGGGAGAATGGTAGTTAGAGATACAGGGAAACATTAAAGTGACTGGAAAACTATATTTAAATGCAAATGTCATCTGGTACGTAGCCAGTCAGCATAGACTAAGGCTGATGGGTGTAGCATTAATTTTCAGATTAGCTACTACCTGAAAAGTATAAGAAAATTGAAAGTCTGTGGCTAGACAAAGTTATGAGACCAAAGAAGTTAATTTTCTTCCAATTCTCATTTCCCCTTCCCCACAGTAAGTGCACAGTAAATTTCCATTTTAGGGAATATACATTCTTTTCAAGTAGACATGGACATATGAAAATTGACCATGTTTTTCTCAGAAAACTGTAAAGTTTTCAAAGAATGAGTTCCAAATAGAAAACATTCACTGACATCAATAAATTTAAGTCATAAATTAATAACAAAACGTGCTTTTAAAGTACTATGCATTTGGAAACCAATCCACAATTTAAAGAAGAAATCATAATAGAAATTAATGATAATGAATATTGTACAAGTAAATACTGTAGGAGGCAGCAGGGATACTATATAAGAGATGTAGAAGGATACTTGACTGTCACTTCTGTGTAGCATGGAATACATTGGCCAACAATCTGCAGAGCAACATGCCCAAGTTTTACTGTGACTATCGTAAAACCAACCTCACCCGTGTCTCTCTATCTGGAGAAAGACACGGCAGTAGTAGGAAATACAAAAAGAAGACAAAAGACTACTATTAGAAATGGGTGGAAGACCAGGCTCAGAACCTGATGCATCAGACAGACAGACAATGACTGCATTTCAGCAAGGAATGATAACTTCTCCTCCTGCTGGGCCAATGATCCCACCTACCCCCAGTCTCCCAGGTCCTCCTTGCCTTGATGATGTCATTACTTTTCAAGATGCCAATGATGGCCCCTCCTCCTCCTGGGATGATGCTAGTGGGGCCTGCTCCTGGAATGAGTCACCCATGGGAGGCCACATGCTAGTGATGCCAGTGCAGGATGAGTCTTTGAGCTCAACCCACAATGGTGCTTATTAGACGAGGAATGATTTGAGCAGACAGGGACAGAGAGGAGGTCTCTTTTTAAAAAATGTATTTTATTTTAAATTGACATATAGTAAATGTGCATATAATATACATACTTATGGGGTATGGTGCAACATTTCAATATGTGTGTACAATGTGTAATGAATGACCGGATTAGGGTAACTGGCTTATCTAGAGAGGTTCTCCTCCTCCTCCTCTCCAGTGGTGCTGGGAATCAAGGGAGGCTTCCTCATGTCAGTTTTATATTACTTGTTCTACTTCACCAGGAGGTCTTAATGCTGTGACTCTGTGCATTTTTCTAATAACATGAAAAGGAAAATTTGCACCTCTTTCTATCAAAGAGAAAATAGTTTTGGAGCAGAGAAATGGGACCAAAAATGTGTAGCTTTCATTTGTATTGTGAAATGTGAAAATAAAACTGTCAACCTTTTAGTTAAATAAAAAAAGATTCTTGATCACCTCATGGAAAGCAAATGAAAATCCTAGTGAAATGCCAAATTACCGTCACAGAGTTTAGCAAAAACTTAAATCTGAAGTGTTAGCAAGGAAATGGAAGACTGGAACTCTCATGTACTGTTGGTAGAAATATAAGTTAGTCTACCACTTTGGAGTGGAAGTTGATATTAATCAGCATATTTGAAGATGTACATATTCTATAATCCAAATGTCCTCTGCTTCAAGTATTACCTTTGGACTCTTGTATATGTGCATCAGGATGTGTATACAAGAATGTTTATAGGAGTTTTATTAGAAATAGACTAAAAATTGCACACAATTCATATGTGCATAATGAGAAGAATGTCTGAAGAAAGGGTGTTTACTACTACATGAACATATATCAAAACAACTTTGAACTGAGAGGGCAGGTCACAAAGACATATATCTAGTATAATATACTTCATAAAATTTCAAAATGATGAAAAGCTATACATTTAATTTATTGATTTCAAGATAATGGGAGAATTCAACATATAGAAAAGTGATTAGTCTGAGGTGAAGAAAAGGAAGGAAGACAGGAATTTTGAAAAGATCACAAATAGGAAAGGAGTGAAAATACAATAGCATAAATTGCTTAATTAAGACCATAAAAAAAAGCCAGGCGCGGTGGCGCACGCCTGTAATCCCAGCACTTTGCGAGGCTGAGGCAGGAGGATCGCAAGTTCAAAGCCAGCCTCAGCAATGGCGAGGCACTTAGCAACTCAGTGAGACCCTGTCTCTAAATAAAATACAAAAAAGGGCTGGGGATGTGGCCCAGTGGTCGAGTGCCCCTGAGTTCAATCCCTGGTACCAAAAAAAAAAAAAAAAAAAAAAAAAAAAAGACATAAAAAGCAGAAAAAAGAGTGGAAGATAAAAAATAGGAACAAAGAAAATAAATAGAAAACAGTAAACAAATATGGTAGAAATTAATCTAACAATATCAATGACTACTTTTTAAAAAAAAAAATATTTATGTATTTGCTTTAGTTGTACACAATGCATTTATTTTTACGTGGTGCTGAGGATCGAACTCAGGCCGCACATGTGCAAGGCGAGCGTTCTACCACTGAGCCACAACTCCAGCCCCAATGACTACTTTTGAGTATCAGTGATCTAAATTCATCTATTAAAGGATAGATTGTCAGAGTGGATCAAAAACAATTTCCAGGTATATATTGTTTGCAAGAAATCCATTATCAAAATGAAGACACAGATTGAAAATACATGGATAGAGAAAGATACACCATGCTATCTATTACTAAAAGACAGCAGGAATAACTACATTAATTTCAGATGGAAGAGACTTCAAAACAAGGAAAGTTAGTAGAAATAAAGAGGAGCATAATATAATAACAAAGGATTCATTTATCCAAGAGTGCATACAAATCCTTAATGTGTATACACCTAAAAACAGAACATTAAAATGTGAGCAAAAAAAGGGGAAAATGTAGGTTTCCCAAGTGCCAGACCCATTTCCAAAGTCATGTTCTATGATTTAAGCTGTGTGGTAGGCAATGAAATGTCCCATTTTATTATACAAAATGCACATGTAATTACTATATGCCATCTGTATGTGCTACAGTCTGAATGTTGGCATCCCCCCACCAATTCATATGTTGAAACGTGATTAGATGATGTGGGCAGAATATTCATGAATGGGTTTAGTGCCCTTTTAAAAGAAGTTTGAGGGAAGAAACTTCATTTTGTCCCACTACCATGAGAGGACACAAAAGTCACCATCTGTGAGGACATTGAATATGACATTGTCCTTTATCTTGAACTTTTCAGCCTCCAGAGCTCTGAGCAATACATTTCTGTTTTTTATAAGTAACACACCTTAATTTGTTATAGCAGCCAGAACAGACTAAGACAGTCAGTATATTAAATTTATGTTATACACATATGCATCACATTTCTTAATATGTTCAACAACAACAATAAAAATGAGATATTATAGTAGAGTCAGGGAGATAAGCAGATGCTAACACAATAATGATAAATGGAAAAGGATAATAGTCACAAGCCTTTTCAAATTGAATTTAAGACTTTTGAATTAACTAGATGGGTTAGGTTGAAGGAAAGGAAAACATTGAGGATTATTCAATTTTCTAGCTTGTAACATACTATACATTTCTACATATTAATAGAAAATTTCTGGAAGGCTGTTTAGAAGCTAGCAACAATGTTGCCTTTGGTGAAGAGCTGAATAGTCCTGTGTAGGAGAGAGAGATAGATAAACACTTTTTACAATCTCTTAAATTTTGAACCATATTCATGTATTATTCAAAATATGAAAAAAAGAGTAGAGATTTATATTAGCTCAGATATGTCTGTTCTGATTTAATAAGGGAAAATGTTTTTAATAGCAATAGGATCCCAGCAATGGCTCCACCCATTTTGGGATCCAATGCCGAATTGGCTAAATAGTAAATCTTGTGCATTTATCTTAGGCTAGCATGGAAGTGAGGGTTGATTGCCCTCTGGCTGACTGCTAACTCTTGCTGTGCGAAAGTGAGGCTGCTGGGGTTGCCCCTTCTTATTATGATGTAAATGGGCAGTCACTATGATTGACATGCTTGGTACAACAACACAAAGAAATGATAAAATACTCTCTGGTTGATTCTTGCAGCTGTAGAAGTCTCATTTTAAAATTATATAGTGAGGTTGACACTGACAGTTTCTTACCTGCCCTTCCTGTATCTTTTATTGACAGCATCCTCTGTGTAAAAATCCTGTACATGTAAGCTGATCCTCAGTAAGCAGCAAAGTAATAAAGCCTTCAATATTAATCCTCGGGGGGGGGGGGGAGGTATTAGAAATTCTCAAAACAAAAAGGTCTCACAAATCAAAAATAGAAAAAAAAGGAAAGAAAGAAAGAATGTTATTGTAAACTTCCTAATTCTTATGTCCCCCCCCCCCCCAACCGGGGATTGAATCTAGGGCTTTGTGCATGCTTGACAAGCACCTTACGACTGACCTAGACCCTAGTCCTTGTGTTTGTTTGTTTGTTTTTTGGTACTGGGAATTGAATTCAGGGACACTTGACCACTGGGCCACATCCCCAGCCCTTTTTTTGTTTATTTGTTTTGTATTTTATTAGAGACAGGGTCTTACTGAGTTGCTAAGTGCCTCGCCATTGCTAAGGCTGGCTTTGAACTCGTGATCCTCCTGCCTCAGCCTCCCAAGTGCTGGGATTACAGGCATGTGCCACCATACCCAGCTCCTTGTGTTTTTCTTTGTTATGCTATTTGACTATTTCTTTTTTTTTAACCACTTAATTATCATTTTTAATATTTGTTTAAAATATGAATGTAAAAAACATTATAGTCATTCATATAATCATAGTATAAACAATATTATAATAATTTTCTCTCTGCTAGATTGTATAATGAGAATGTATGTATATAGTTGAAATTCTACTATTTGACTATTTTTTTCTCTTTTTTTAAATTCAAAGTTGTCTATATAACAGTAGCATGAATTACAATTCATAATACACATATAGAGCACCTTTTTACATATCACTGTATACAAAGTATACTCATACCTTCATGTCTTCAATCATGCATTTAGGATAATGATATCCATCTCATTCTACTACCTTTTTTTTCCCCCTTCATACCCCCTTCCTCCCCATTGACCTTTCTAGTGTTCCTCTAATTCTTCTATGTTCCCCAACCCAACCCCACTGTGAATCAGCCTCTTTATATCAGAGAAAACATTCGGCATTTGGATTTTTGAGATTGGCTAACTTCACTTAGCATTATATTCTCCAACTTCATCCATTTACCTGCTGAGTAATATTCCATTGTGTATACATACCACATTTTCTTTATCCACTCACCTATTGAGGGGCATCTAGGTTGGTTCCACAACCTAGTTATTGTGAATTGTGCTGCTATAAACATTGATGTGGCTGTGTCCCTGTAGTATGCTGCTTTTAAGTCCTTTGGGAATAGACCCAGGAGTGGGATGGTTGGGTCATAAGGTGATTCCATTCCCAGTTTTCCAAGGAATCTCCATACTGCTTTCCATAATGGCTGTACCATTTTGCAGTCCCACCAGCAATGTATGAGTGTGCCTTTTTCCCCACCTCCTCTCCAACATTTATTGTTGTTTGTGTTCTTAATAGCTGCCATTCTGACTGGAGTGAAACGAAATCTTAGATTAGTTTTGATTTGCATTTCTCTAATTGCCAAAGATGTTGAACATTTTTTCATGTATTTGTTGATTGATTGTATATCTTCTTCTGAGAAGTGTTTGACTATTTCTAAGGCTGATCCTGCCTTTTTTTTTTAATCTATTTATTTATTAATACTGGGGATTAAACCCGGGGGTGCTTAATCACTGAACCACATTTCCAGCCCTTTTAATATATATGTATTTTTTTTTTTTTTTTTTTTTTAGACAAGGTCTGGCTAAGTTGCGTAGGGCCTTGCTAAATTGCTGAGTCTGAACCCAAACTTGCAATCCTCCTGCCTCATCCTCCAAAGTCACTGGGAATATAGGTATGCATCACTATGCCTGGCTTGATCACTATTTTATTTAATTTGTATTCATATCTTGCTTCATTTCACAAAGTAATTGAGGTGACTTATAATAAACACAGACCATAAAACAGTAAGCTACAAATAAGGAATTTAGCCTAGGGAAATAAAAACTAGAGTAGAAAGTCATGTCCAGGCATAAAAGTAAACAATGAACCACTAGAATTGAGTTTCAAGTTTGGTCTAGGATTCCTGGTGAACGTGAAAAGGAAAGTATATATTCCTAGTTATTTTCTCTTTGACTCTTTTATCCCCTAAAAAGCCCCCCCTTTTTTTTCCTTAGGGAAAGTATATGACTTTTCCTAATACATGGCCATAGAAGGAATGTCTCTCAAGTGGCTATAAGCTTTTATTTTTTTAAATATTTTTATTTATTTGCTTTTAGTTGTACACAATGAGTTTTATTCAATGCATTTTATTTGTACATGGTGCTGAGGATCGAACCCGGGTCGCCCATGTGCTAGGCAAGCGCTCTACCACTGAGCGACAATCCCAGCCCTATAAGCTTTTATTATCACCACTGACTCCACTCACTTTTGCATAATAAAGGGCACAGAATAAAAAAGAAAATAATTTGCAATTGAATCAAAATTGAATAAATGATTAATTTGTACACTGGTTATAAAAGAAACAGTGACTGTAACTGACATGACTTAGATTGCTGTGTATTTGTTTACCAACTTATATCTCAGGAGCAAATAACTAGGGATTTAAGAATCCTCATTTGTGTGCTTTGGAAACATCATGCAATCACCAGGTACAGTTGCATCATTTTTTTGGTTCATATGGAAATAGTAGAGGTGATGTTAACTTGATAATTTTGTTTGCCAAGCTTCCTGACTTGTGTGATATTTTGTAGTATATTTAACTTTTTCTCTACATAATTTAATACCTTCATTGAATGGGCCATTGCCAAAATACTAGTAGTTTCTAAGAAAAAGTTTTGTCAGCATGTTTATCATTGACCCAGACAAAGAGGGAGTATATTGATTAAAAGTAATAATGGACATGAAACTGAAAGGATCAAATAGAAACAACAGATGACAGAATCTGGCTCTCATTCCCTCTTGACCATATTGTAAGTTGGCAGAAACATCCAGAAGTATCTGTCTTCCTGTGGGATTTTTCCAGATCACTTCCTATTCTGAACCTCTGGTCCTTGCCCCACTCCACCCAGGTCCTTGTTCTGTTTCCTGGAGATGATCTGTGTGCAGCCTGTGGCTGAATGCCCTGAAGATATGTGCAAGGGATGCTCTGCCTTCCCTTATTACTCCAAACTTGATTCAGCTGGGCCAACTTAACATGTTTCCTCATGGTGTGTGAGTGGGGTTATGATCAGACTTTATCTCCTTTGTGTTTGGACTGGAGTCAAAGAGTGAGGAAACCTAGCTGGGTGAATTGGTGCAAGCCTGTAATCCCAGCAACTTGGGAGGCTGAGGCAAGAGGAATACAAGTTGGAGGCCAGCCTCAGTAAGTTAAGATCCTGTCTCAAAATAAAGAGAAATAGAAAGAACTGGGGATGTAGCTCAATGGTTGAGTTCCTGTGGGTTCAATCCCCAGGACTATGAAAACAAAATAAAGAGGAAACCTAAATGTTGCTCACAATTGTTCAATAAAATAAAAATGTTCCAAAGTGTATTCATTCATTCATTCATTCATTCATCCATTCATTCATTGTGTGCCTGGCACTGAGAACATGGAGGTAAACAGAAAAGATTATCTTGACAGAGTTGAATTAATGATAAGGGAAGAAGTAATTTTAAGGCAATTTTTTTGAGTGTGTGATTTATTATTATTTACATAGTAGAAATAGTTTACAATTAGGCAAGAATGATATAACAAAGATGATGAATCTTTAACAGCAGCTATTTGAACTCTACAGTGGTTCTCAAACTGGGGTGATTTTGTCACTCCCTTCCTGGCCATCAGACGTTGGCATTATCTAAGGACATTTTTGGATGTCACAACTTTGAAATTGCTACATAATGGTTAGATGTCAGGGATACTGCTAAACATCCTACAGTACACAGGAGAGTCCCCCATAATGAAGAATTATTGAGTCCAAGATGTCAGCAGAACCAAGGTTGAGAATCTCTGGCTAGAGTATGTGTCAATCCAAATGCTTCTGAGAGAGCATCTATCAGAAAGGTTTCCTTTAGTCTAGTACTTATTATTATTACTAATAAAAGTATCTGGAGGGGCTGGGGTTGTGGCTCAGCGGTAGAGTGCTTGCCTAGCATGTGCGCGGCCCGGGTTCGATCCTCAGCACCACGTAAACATAAATACATTCCATTGTGTACAACTAAAGCAAATAAATAAATATTAAAAAAAAAGTATCTGGAATTCACTGAGCCCTTACTATGTGGCAGACATTATGATAACATTTTCAATTGAGTATCTCATTATTATTATTAGCTCTAATTTAGAGATGAATAAACAGGTTTGGTGGGGTTAACAAACTTGTCCAGGGGCTGGGGTTGTGAGTCAGTGGTAGAGTGCTTGCCTAGCATATGTGAGGCACTAGGTTTGATTCTCAGCATTGCATATAAATAAATAAAATAAAGGTTCATTGACAATGAAAAAATATATAAAAGAAAAGAAAACAAAAAGAAACTTGTCCAGCTGGGTGTGGCAGCACACACCTGTAATCCCAGCAGTTTGGGAGGCTGAGGCAGGAGGATAGTGAGTTCAAAGCTAGTGAGTTCAAAGCCAGCCTCAGCAACTTAATGAGATCCCGTCTTTAAATAAAATATTTAAAAAGGGTTGGGGATGTGGCTCAGTGGTTAAATGCCCCTGGGTTCAATCTCTGGTACAAAAAAAAAAAAAAAAAAAAGAGAGAAGGAGAAATGTCCAAAGGCTGGGGGTGTAGTTCAGGGGCAGAGCACTTGCCTAGCATGTGTCAGGCACTGGGTTCAATTCCCAGTACTGCAAAACAACAACAACAAAAACCTTGTCCAAGATCTTGTTGCTGATAAGTGGCAGAGCAGGGGTTCCTGTTGAACCCAGGAATTCTGACCCCTCTCTCTTTACCACCACAACCAGCATCCCTAGCTCAGATGCAAAGCCCTCCTTTCAGCTGTTTATTTGCTAATAAGAAATCACTTTAGTGATTTGCTGTGGGTCACAGGCTTCTGTTGGAAGCCTGAAGGAAAAGACAGGTTGACATAATGGTGCACAATTCAACCCAAATTTGGGAAAACAGCATTTTACATTTTAAAACATTAACATCTAGTTTATGTGATTAATTAATGGTTCTGTCACATAATTGTGTAACTGGCATGTTAATCTGACCCAATTAAACAGAATCAACCAAAACTATTAGTCATATCTAATTCAGCTATGGCTGTGTTGACACAAAGGGAACCACAATACTATAAATAGCAGAAGAAAGCTAATAGGCTCGATGCTGTCAGCTTTCATTATTTTACATGTTATTATTTTGGCTTTACTTTTCATTATTTTATAGTTCTGCTTTACTAAGAGCTTCTGGGCAGTTTCTGATAAAAAAATCTCAAGATGTGATGGCACTTTTCATCAAATTTTGGTGTTTTCTGAAAGCTGTGTTCCAGTGTCATCCATACCTTTACTTGCATTACTGTGCCTGAGACTCTCAGACTGTAATTTGATCTAGTTCTTTAACTCCATATTCTAACTGATAGAAGGTAATGGAACACCATGTCTGCCCATGTGATAGGGCAGAATTCTTTTGTCTTCTCACCTGAGTACAACAGGCCTGTGCCACCCAGAAGAATGCACCGGTAACTCAGAATATGTGGGGTCCTTACAGCCCAGGAGGATATCCTTACGAAGAAGAGAAAGTATGGGCCCCACAAATCACAGGTCAGTGTGAAGTGAGTGATCCCTGTAAGTTTCTCAAATAACTTGCTCATATATATGTATATTATCTCCAAGATGGGCTGTTTCTTTCTTTCTTTTTAGATCTTGAGGTATGTGTGGGGTTTGGCATTTTAAATGTGCCCCAAGACATTTTATTTCATTTACTTATTTTTGGTACTGGGGATTGACACTGAGCTACATATACAGCCTTTTTTATTTTCTGTATTGAGACAGGGTCTCACTAAGTTGCCAGGCTGGTCTCAGACTTGTGATCGTCCTACCTCATCCTCCTGAGTAGCTGGGATTACAGGCATGAGCCACTGCACTTGGCCCCAAGGCATTTTTTGAAAGAATAATTTACATAAAATTCATATTTGTTTGGCTGACAGTGAGTGAAGATACCTTTATACACTGGGCTAGTAACAATTTCAGGGATAGTTGGTTAAATTCAAGGATTTTTTTTTTTTTAAACTATTTTCATCTAAAAGGGAGGCTAGCCGGTGAAGATATTTTTGTGGGTAAGCATTCTTTTTCTTATAGATTATTGAGACTGGTATATTACTTATTTCTCATATAATTTAGTAAGTTTCACAGACACTATTGCATTCATGATGTCTTTGAATCCTGGAGTGGAAGATGGCTGGTGTGTGTGTGTGTGTGTGTGTGTGTGTGTGTGTGTGTGTGTTTCATCCTTTAAAAGTCATGGAGAGGTTAAATATCTCAAAAATTCAAGGTCAGTCAGTAGTTTAGTAGTGTAGCTTTATATTTTAGAATCTTAAGAAAGTCTTATAGGGGGTCTGCTGTTATTCAATCTGCTTCCTTTCATATTGCCTGCAAACCTTCTTGATAATAGAAATACTTATAGTCAAACTGAATAAAAACTTAGTGGTAACAGCAGGGATCATTTATTGATTGCAATGTGCCAGGTATAGAGCTGACTGCGTTAAATGCATTTTCACTTCATCTGCATAGCAGCTCTGTTATTTTTCCCATTTTACAAAGGGGACAAGTGTAGTTTCCATAAAGTTACATAGGTTGGATGAGTCACATAGCTGATAAGAAATCAGCTAAACTGGGTTTGAATGCAGTTCAAACTGGTACTCACGTATGTGTGATCAACTGCTTTCTCTCTCTTTGGTCTCAGGGTTCTGGTGAAAAGCTATGGTTCCTAGAGGCAATGGAATAAGAAGAAAGAGAGTGGAGGCCAGAGAGTGAAATTTCTTCCAGGAGTCTGATTGTTTATCAATTTGTTTCTAAGTGTTCTTAGTGACGTCCTGATTCTGTATTTCACAACGGTTCTAAAAGTGGAAAACCAATGTCACTTTCCACCTAGATAATAGAATATGTAGTTGGATTTTTAAGGACATATATTTTTAAGGACATTTTCCCAGTGTTGTAGCTCTCAGGCTTGCTTCAGATAAAATTTCCTACCCTGCCCTTTTCCCATTAAGATGCAAATAGAGGCTTAACTAAGCTAGTTCCTAATCATTTAGTTAGAGAGGTAATATGTCAAGTTATAATTTTTATCTGAAATTCTGTATTTCTTTCTTCCTTTTTTTTTTTTTTTTTTTTGGTACCAGAGATTGAACCCAGGGGTGCTTTACCACAGCTCTACATCCCCAGCCCTTTTTACTTTTACTTTTTTATAATATTTTTAGTTGTAGATGGACACAATACCTTTATTTTATTTATTCATTTTTATGTGGTGCTGAAGATCGAACCCAGTGCCTCACACGTGCTAGGCAAGTGCTCTACAAATGAGCCACAACCAAGCCCCTTTTTTTTATTTTTTAAGACAGGGTCTTACTAAGTTGCTTAGGGTCTCCCTAAATTGCCGAGACTGGACTTGAACTTGCGATCCTTCTATCTCTTTCTCAGCTTCCTGAGTGGCTGGGATTACAGGTATGCGCCACCTGGCATGGCTGAAATACTGTATTTCTTTAGAAGGGCATTTTACATTATTTAAGCTTTACAGTTCATACAGACCATAAACCTATAGGGAAAGATAGAAAATGTCACCTTCTTTTGATTCAGCTGTTATATCTGTAAAATTTTTACCTAATTCATCTTCAAAAGAAGGTTGTAGAGATGGTAACTAGATACTTTGTGGTAATACATAGTTATTTAGCATTCAATTGTCTTGGCCCTGTGCAAGGTTGGGTATTTTATATTACATAATATCATTTTAGCATCTCTACCCAATATGTAGAAGTAGTAATATCTCCATTTTACAGATGATAAAACTGAGGTTTGGAAACTAGCTTAAATTACATAGTTAGTTACAGAGCCTAGATTCAAACAGGTCTGAATCAAAAGTCAATATTTTCAATTTTGCCCCAATAATGTCTAACCTTTGGACAAATCAGGGGAAAATGTCAATATATATATATATATTTTTTTCTTTGATTTTCCCCTGCCCCAAATCTGAGTGTTCCATATTTTAACCCCAACAGACTAATAGCTTTATAAAACACTTTCATACCTATTTACTATAGATGGAAGATCAAAGAGTCAGGAGGCATAGATTTGTATTGCAACTCTGCAAATGCCTCAGGCTGGTGTGGGAAATGCTGTTAAGTTTCTTGTTTTAAATTCCTTTCTTGCATCGTTTGCTCCAACCATGCTGGGTTACTCATTCCCCAGACACATCTCACTTTTTCACTTAAAAAATGTGTGGAGGGCTGGGGTTGTGGATCAGAGGTAGAGTGCTCGCTTAGCGTGCATGAAGCACTGGGCTCGATCCTCAGCACCACATAAAAATAAAATAAAGGTATTGCGTCCACCTACAACTAAAAAATAAAATGTTTTAAAAATGTGTCGAGGGTTTCATATGTGCAAGGTAGTGTATTTTGGGAAAAGTTAAAGAATAAACATTGCACAGCTGGTGGGAATGGCAGTCATGAGCTGAGATGCCCTTTTATAAATTGCAGTATAATGAACACCGAAAGGGAGGAATACATAAAATTCTGGGCAAACACCACAGAAGAGGGAAATTTGGGGAAACACAGAAGAGGGAGGACCAAGTGTGACAAAAGTAGCACATGAGCTGGGCGCAGTGACTCACACCTGTAATCCCAGCGGCTCTGGAGCCTGAAACAGGAGGATCAAGAGATCAAAGTCAGCCTCAGCAAAAGTGAGGTGCTAAGCAACTCAGTGAGACTCTGTCTCTAAATAAAATACAAAATAGGGCTGGGGAGGTAGCTCAGTGGTTGAGTGCCCCTGAGTTCAATCCCCGGAACCAAAAAAACAAAAAAAAAAAAAAACAAACAAAAAGAACCACTACCACCACCCACCACCACCACCAACAACAAAAAGTAGCACATGAACTACTTGGCTAACAGGATTTTGGCATGAGAGATAGTGGAAAAGGTATTCCAGACTTCTCAAAGCTGTGGCATAGTGAAGATGTTGAGCTGTAAAGGTCAGGACTTGTTCAGGGAAGAAAGAGCCACATGGTGTGGGAAAGGACAGGTATAAAATTAAACATGGCTGGAGACAGGGTTACAAGGTGGAGGGGAGGGAGGCAAAGGAATGTGGATATTGTTTTACAGGTGTGGATACCATTAAAACCCAGAGTTTACCAAAGTGTACCATCTTCTCTAAGACCCTACAGGTTCCACCCATCTGTACTGCTTCCCTGCACTCATTTCCAACCCTCTCCCCTTCATTTCCTCTGCTCTGTCCACCCTAATATTCTCTGAATACTCTAAGAATGCTCATATAGCACTTGACATTCCCTGTACTTGGAAAAACCTTTTCCTGCATTCCTTTCTGTTGGTAGTTCAAGGCCCGGGAGCATAGCTCATCACTGCAGAAAATCCCTGCCTAGTCTCATGCCTTCTCTTTTAGCAGAGAGACACTGACACTAATTTACGAAGACAGAAGTAATTAGACAACTGTACCATATATATCACTTGCCCATCCAATTCACAAACTTAATTACACTTGTGCTCCTTACCTCTTCCTGTCATGGATTTGCAGTTGATAAACTACAGCCTATGGGCATGCCTACGTGTTGTAAGTAAAATTTTACTAGAAAACAGCTGTATCCATTTGTTGAAGTATTGACTGTGGCTTCTTTTGAAATACAGCGGCAGAGATGAGTAGTTGGAACACAGATTGTGTGGCTTGCAGAGCTGGAAATATTTATTATCTGGCCCTTTATGACAAGGTTTACTGAACCCTGTCTTTGAACCTGAGGTGATCCTTGTTTTTGATGTCCTTTTTATTTTTTCAGGTCATTGGACTCTCCTTCTGCCCTTAGCCTTGAACTTCATTGGCCACCTCTTCTTCAATCCACTAGTGTATTTAAAGATACCAGCCTTCAAATAAAACATTCCCTTTATCCTTCAACACTTTCACAACCCTGCCTAACTTTTCATTTTCCCTTCTTATCCAAGCTTTTTTTTTGGGGGGTGGGGGTGGGGGTGGGGGTGGGAATTGAACCCAGGCCTTGATCATGCTATGTAAGCATCTACCATTGACTTACATCCCCAGCCTCATCTAAGTTTCTTCTTAAAAATTTGCTTTCCCAATCAGTCTCAGGTTCCTCACCTTCCAGTTACATCCCAAATCACTTCAGTCTTACTTTTGTCCTATTTGCTGCTAGTTAGTTGATGAAATCAATTAGCTTAATTAATTAAGCAACTTATTTACTTAATGAAAATATTTTTGGGGAACCACTAGATGCCACATTCTGTACTTGGCTTTGAGGACACAGCAGTGAACAAAGTTGGCAGAAATTCTTGCTGAATAGAACTTACAATCTAGTAGGGGATACAGATAATAAAATAAATAAGTAAAAAAAATCCAATATTTTAGAAAATGATAAGAACTAAAGAGAAACATCCAGCAAGGAGATTGGGAATGCTGGTGGCAGAGTGGGGTTCTGAGTTTAGAAGGATAGTAAAGGAAGGCCTCACTGAAAAGATGACACTTGAGAAAAGACCTACTGAGAGTGAGCCCCTGGACAGGGAACATTCAGGGTAAGGACCCTGGGGTTAGGAGTGTCTGGAAAGTTCAAGGAACTTCAAGGACCAATGTGGCTGCAGTGAATAGGAATAAGGGGCAGAATGATAGGAGGTGGGTTTAAAAGGGTAAAGAGGAACTGTTGTTTAGAGCCTTATACACAGTTCTAAAGATTTTGCCTTTTATTCTGAATGATTTGAATACTATTAAGGGGTTTTGAGCCAAGAAGGATGTGATCTGACAGCATTCTAAAAGGATCCCTCTGACTGCTCTGAGGGAAGCCAGTTAGGAGATTGTGGCAATTTTTCAGAGAATGGTGACTTGAATGTGGTGGTACTTCTTATAGAACTGTTTCATTTCTGAATACATTTTGAAGGTAGAGGTGACAAGATAGGTGTAGTTTGTGACATAAAGAGTGGAGTCAAGAATAAATCTCAGGTCTGGGGTTATGGCTCAGTGGTAGAGCATTTGCCTAGCATGTGTGAAGCATTGGGTTTGATCCTCAGCACCACATAAAAATAAATAAAAAAAAGAATGAATCTCAGGTTTGGGGCTTAAACCACTGAAAAGGTTGAATTATCAACTTAGATGAGGAATATTGTACAAGAAACAAGTTTTTTAAAAAAATATTTTTAGTTGTAGATGGACACAATACCTTTATTTTACTTATTTATTTTTATGTGGTACTGAGGATTGAATCCAGGTCCTCGCACGTGCTAGGCAAGTGCTCTACCACTGAGCTACAACTTGAGCCCAAGAAACAAGTTTTGAGGGAAATATCAGGGATTTGGGAGGGCATACTAAGTTTTAAATGCCTTTTTAAAAAATATATATTTTTAAATTATTGATGAACCTTAATTTAATTTATTTATTTATATGCAGCACAGAGAATTGAACCCTATGCCTCACACATGCCAGGCAAATGCTCTACCACTGAGCCACAACCCCAGTCCTTGAAATGCCTTTTAGACATTTAAGTGAAAATGTCTAGTGTCAAGTTGGATATATAATATATAAGTCAGAAAATAGTGGAAAAGCAGAATTGGGGATGAATGCTTGTAAGCAGCATATAAATCATAGTTATGACTATGTGAGGTCATAAAATGAGTGAATGAGATAAAGAAGTATTTAGGCTCTGGGGCATGCAAATACATACAGATAGATTGATATAAAGAAAGATATTTTTTGGTACTGAAGATTTAACCCAGGGGCACTTTAACCATTGAGCTACATCCCCAGCTCTTTTTATTTATTTTTAAATTTTGAGACAGGGTTTCACTAAGTTGCTTAGAGTCTTGCTAAATTGCTGAGGCTGGCCTTGAACTTGCTCTTGCCTCAGCCTCCCAAACTGTGGGATTATAGGAGTGCACCCCTGCTCCTGGCTTGGGGTACACCAATTTTTAAAAGTTGAAAAAATGAGAAGGAGCAGAGCACAAAAGCTGGTGTTAATGAAATAGAAGGGGAACCAGGAGATATGGTGTCATGGAGGCTAAGTGGGAAAAGTGATTAGGAGGAAGCAAACATGGAGTTAAATATCAAGTAAACTGAGTATTGAATTTGGCATCTATGGGTCACTGGTGACTTTGGCAAAAACAATTTTGGTAGTTGTGCATACAGAAGCCTGATGGGAATGTGTTCAAGAGAGAATGAGCTGTGGAGAATTGTTGATAGGGAAGACAAAATGCCAAGGAACTTTGCTATCTAAGACAGCAGAGAAACAGTATTCTATTTGACAAATCCAAAGGTACTTTTCATTTATGCCTTTATTTCTCTTTTATTCTTGCCACTGGGCACTGTCCCTTCTCCTGACTTTTACAAGCTCCATCCATCAATATCTGTATCTCTGTGCCTGAGGAGTTTTTTTTTTTTTAGTTTTAGTTTTTGTTTTAATCTTGGATGCACCAAAGAAAACTGTGGGAAATTAGTATCCCTGGAAGCAGCCCACAACCAATGACTGGTGTGAGTTGGTAAATAAATGTCACAGCCCTGAGCCCTTTGTTTGTGTGTGCTTGGGGTGGGGTTGGGGGCAGGTACACCTGAGGCCAGTGGTTTTGCACCATTACCCAGTGTACCCATGAGAAAAAGTTTCAGATGCCCAGTGGGAGACAGGCTTGAAGACACATCCATATTGACTGTCTTCCTTTCTTGCCCCATTTCCCCACTCCGCAGATAATGTTCCCTGTACCTCCCAAAAAGTTATTCCTTGAAAGTTTGTTTCATGGTCTGCTTCTTGGGGAATCTAAGCTAAGACACTGCATATTTAAAACAGAATCTAAAATTTAATAAAACTCTCATGATCCCATGTTATCAATAAATGCCATTTATAGAAAATGCTCACAGGGCATGAGAAAATGGAAAAATAGAGAAAACTTCCTTTTGCAAATAATTCCTTGACTTCTTTTTCTACCTGTGATAATGAAAAATATATATTTGGTCTTTGTCCCAGGGTCCTGAAAAAGAACTTCCAAAACACTTGGAATTTCCTAAATGATAGGTGTTATAGGAGCATCTTTTATTTTATGTAAGTGCCTTTAAATCACATCTGAGCTTATGCTACTAAGGGGATTCCTAGTGGGTCCCTATGAAGGTTCGGGATGGTGGCAGGTTGTCAGAAGAACTAACCATGTGAAACTTTTAGCCCTATCCCTGCACCTCTGGAGAGTAGAGAGGGGCTGGAGATTGAGTTCAGTCACCAATGTCCAGTGAGCTATCAACCATGCCAATATAATGAAACCTCCAGAAAAAAACCCTGTACAATGGGGTTCAGACAGCTTCCAAATTGATAAACACCTGGAGTTACTGGAAGGCTAATGTGCCCAGAGAGAGCTTGGAAGCTTTGCACTTTTCTTTATATCCTTCCCTACCCCCATTTAGCTGTTCCTGACTTGTGTCCTTTATAATAAATTGATAATGTTAAGGAATTTTTTTCTGAGTCCCGTGAGCTATTCTAGGAAATTATTGCTCATGAGGAGGAGGTTTAATAACCCCTGATGTATAGCTGGTTGGTTAGAAGTACAAGTGGCAACCTGGGCATTGCAACTAATATCTGAAATAGGACAATCTTATAGGATGGAGGCCTTAACTTGTAGGATGTGATAAGTTCAGGTAGATAGTGTCAGAACTGAATTGAATTACAGGACACCCAGTTTGTCTTGGCAAGAATTGTAGAACTTCTCAGTGTGGAAAACTCCTACACATTTGTGTCAGAAGTGTTGTGAATATAAACAATAGAGAATCTACTGTTTTTTTTTTTTTTAACCCAATACCGGGGAATTGAACCAGAGGTACTTTACCACTGAACATATCACAAGTCTTTTTTTTGTATTTTATTTTGAGTTAAGATCTTGCTAAGTTTCTGAGGGTCTTGCTAAGTTGCTGAGGCTGGCCTGGAACTTGTGCTTCTTTTGCCTCATCCTCCTCAAGTGCCTGGGATTATAGGTGTGTCCCATTGCATCCAGCTCTCCTATTCTTTCATATACATGTTTGTTCCTGCATTTTGAAGGTATTAACACAGTATGAGCATTGCTAGGTGTGGGGATAAGAATAAAAGTTTGATTTCATGCCAGGTGTATTAATTTTACACCTATGATGTCTGATCATGTAAAGTCTAAGAAATTATTAATTGATCAGTAATGCTCAGAGCTCTTAAGTGATTTTCCGTTTAGAACACTATGAATATTAAATATCCAACCTAGAATCTATAAAGTGGACAGATTAGTAGTAGTCAGAGTAGTAATGTAACTCCTCTTGAGATTCTGTGTTTTTTCCCAATGCAACACATTCAATTACTGTTAAAATCTGAAACTTCTTCACAAGTATACAAAGAATACTGGGCACCCCTGCCCCCCGCCTTAATGTAGCTAAGCACAAACTTCCCTTCTATCTACACCTATAGAATTAAAAATGGTTATACTTCTAAAATTATCTGAGAGCCTGTGATTAAAACTGTGGGGAGGGCTGGGGATATAGCTCAGTTGGTAGAGTGCTTGCCTTGCATGCATAAGGCCCTGGGTTTAATCCCCAGCACCACAAATAAACAAACAACAAAACTGTGGAGAATCTTGAACCAGAAGTGTGGAGCCCTGAATGATTTATCACCTCTCTGTCTCCATGTCTTCATTTTGGTGTCTTTTGAGAAAACAAAAAACAAAAAACAAAAAACTTGTGCTGGGGATGTAGCTCAGAGGAAGAGCGCTTTCCTAGCATGCAGAATGCCCTGAGTTCTAGCCCCAGGACTGAAAACAAACCAAACAACAACAAACTGTCTAGAGCATCTTATCATTCTCTTTCAAGAGTGCCTCTTTCTTTATTCTCACCTTAAAGTGTTAATAATTGTCTCCATGGCTAATTAATTCTTTAAATTTTAAAAAACATTTAAAATTTCTTGTTCCATATACTCACTCTTCCTTGAAGAAAATTTTTATTTGAAAGATCTGACTATAATGTTGATTATGTGCTGAACAGTACTTTACAAGTAAAATGGCTTCATCTTGCCAGGTGTGGTGGTGTATGCCTGTAATCCCAGCAGCTCAGGAGGCTGAGGCAGGAGGATCGCAAGTTCAAAGTTAGCCTCAGCAAAAGTGAGACGCTAAGCAACTCAGTGAGACCCAGTCTCTAAATAAAACACAAAATAGGACTGGGGATGTGGCTCAGTGGTCGAGCTCCCCTGAGTTCAATCCCAGGTACCGCTCTACCCCACCCCCTGCAAATGGTTTCATCTTTATGATGGAATGAGGTAGATATCTTATTATTCCCATTTTATGGATTAGGAAATAGGCACAGAAAGGCTAGTAATTTGCTCAAGTTCCCACCAATAGTAAGTGAAGGGACCAGGATGTGGATGCAGATGTTCTGTCTCTAGAAGCCATGTTATTTATCACCTCATGATTTTCCTCAACGTAGACTATATTTTGTAGAATCTCAAACCTATCAGTCAAGCCCAACCACCTCTCCTAAGTGTTCTATCTATTCAAGTGCTTACTTATATGTATTTCCATATCATTGTCCTGCAAATATTTCAAATTAAAGAGAATACAAACTGAGCTCACTTGCCTCCTCCTACCCCTGGGAATATCCCGTACCTCTGTTTTAGTAAATGGAATCACCTTATCCAGCCAGTGAAAGAGTCACAATTCTGGGAGTTATCTTTGGCTTCCCATTTCCTTCTTAACTTTTACCAACATTTCTTTTGCATATCCTGCCAATATCTTGCAAAATTTTCCTAGTTAACATTTTGGCTTTTGCAGAATACTCAATTTATTAAGTAAAAATCATTATTATTAAAAGTCCCTCTCAACTTTTATTAACATTTGTTTTACATACCCTGCCATATCCTACAGATGTCTTGAATTTGGCCCTTCATGCCTATTGTCATCTACCTATGTCATTTCTTTCCTGAATTACTGAGTACCAGGCATTCCAGTCTATGTGTAAATCAAGTCCATGTTTGTGATTCACACATGCTTGGATATATCTGATGAAGATGTAGGGAGGGCTCAAAAGATCTACTTACAAAAAGAGAAGTCAATGGAGAAGCATGGAGAGAAGGAAAATTCAAATCAAGGGAAAGAAGAGGTGCTGGGGTTGTGGCTCAGCGGTAGAGTGCTGGCCTAGCACGCACGTGCACGGCTCAGGTTGGATACTCAGCACCACATAAAAATAAACACGCATTGGGTACAACTAAAGCAAATAAAGAAATTTTTTTTAAAAAAAAAGGAAAGAAGAAATAATGAGGTTGGCTAAGGAAGAAACCAAGGTTTCAGGTTTTTGAAGGAAATATATTTGTTCAGGAATAGCATGATGTTTCTCACTTACATCTATGACTCAGCATTTGGTGCAATATGCTATCATTGAAATTTTATGTTGAGTTAGAACATTGTAGGCTATGAACCTTCATTCTGGGCTATATATTAACCATTTAAACCTTTTTATTTTTATTTATTTATTTTTAATATATTTTTTAATTTGTTCTAATTAGTTATACACAACAGTAGAATGCACTTTGACATCATCATACATAAATGGAGTATAACTTCTCAATCTTCTGGTTGTACATGATGTAGAATCACATTGGTCATATAGTCACATATGCACATAGGGTAATAATGTCCAAATCATTCTCAATCCTTCCTACCCCCAGACCCCCTCCCCTCCCTTCACTCCCCTTTGCTTGATCCTAAGTAATTCTATTCTTCCCTAGCTCCACCTCCTCTCCATTGTGAATTAGCATCTGCATATCAGAGAAAACATTTGGCCTTTGGTTCTTTGGTTTTGACTTATTTCACTTAGCATGATATTCTTCAGCTCCATCCATTTACTGGCAAATGCCATAATTTCATTCTTTTTTTAAAAAATATTTGTTTTAGTTGTACACAATGCCTTTTTATTTTTACATGGTGCTGAGGATCAAACCCGAGTCCCACATGTGCTAGGCGAGCGCTCTACCGCTGAGCCACAACCCAAGCCCAATTTAATTCTTCTTTAAGGCTAAGTAATATTCCATTGTGTATAAACACCACATTTTCTTTATCCATTCATCTGCTGAAGCACATCTAAGTTGGTTCCATAGTTTAGTTATTGTGAATGGAGCTGCTATAAACATTGATGTGGCTGCATCAATATAGTATGCTGATTTTAAGTGCTTTAGATATAAACCGAAGAGTGGGATAGCTGGGTTAAATGGTGGTTCTATTCCAAGTTTTCTGAGGAATCTCCATACTGCTTTCCATAGTGGTTGCATTAATTTGCAGTCTCACCAGCAATGTATGAGTGTACCTTTCCCCCTACATCATCTAATTACTAGAGATGTTGAACATTTTCTCAGATATTTGTTAACTGTATTTCTTCTGTGAAGTGTCTGTTCAGAGCCTTAGCCCATTTATTGATTGGGGTTTTTTTTTTTTTTTTAGTTCTTTATAAATCCTGGAGATTAATGCTCTATCTGAGGTTCATGTGGTAAAGATTTTCTCCCATTCTGTAGGCTCTCTCTTCACGTTATTGATTGTTTCCTTTGCTGAGAAGAAGCTTTTTAGTTTGAATCATACCATTTATTGATTCTTGATTTTACTTCTTGTTCTTTAGGGGTCTTGTTAAGGAAGTCAGATCCTAAGCTGACATTGTGAAGATTTGGGCCTACTTTTTCTTCTGTTAGGTGAAGGGTCTCTGTTCTAGTGCCTAAGTCTTTGGTCCACTTTGAGTTGAGTTTCATGCCTGGTGAGGGATAGGAATCTAATTTCATTTTGGATTTCATATGGATTTCCAATTTTCCTAGCACCATTTGTTGAATAGTCTATCTTTTCTCCAGTCAATGTTTTGGCACTTTTGTCTAGAGACAACCCCACATAAACCTTTTTATTTTTAAGTGACATTACAAACAACTTTAAATAGATGTCAAAGAGTAAAATATCCCAAAACTATTTAGATGTCAAAGAGTAAAATATCCCAAAACTATTTGCCCCCACAAAACAACCATTTCCATGGCTTGGTTAAAATGAATTATTTTCAAGTGAAAAGCATGATTTTATTTTTGTTATATTTAAATTCACAGTTTAGTTCATAAATGAAATGGGCATAAAGGGTTTTTTTTAATGCATCATTTATTTTCAAGTTTTTAAGGAGGACCAAAGATAAACTGGATAATATGCCAAGTTTTCTAAAACAAAGGCAGTGTTTTTTAATTTTTTTAAAAAATCATAAAACAATAAATATTAAAATAGTGCATAAGTAAATAATCTGTAGTCCAACCCTTCTAACACTATTGTTTCATTGTATTCTTTTTCAGTCTTCTTCCTGTTTTTGTTTCTTAGACAATAGCATTTTAAATATCTGTAATACGATATATATATATATATATATATATATATATATTTTTTTTTTTTTTTTTTTAAAAAGCTAACATAGAACTTGATGCAGAAAGCATTATAGGAGGCCTGAAGGTGCAGCTCAGTGGTAAAACACTTGCCTAGCATGTGTAAGGTCCTGGGTGTACACACACACACACACACACACACACACACATTAAACATTATAGTATCATGGTTAAGGGGCTGTCACATCTGGATTCCAGTTCCAGATGCACTAGTTTTGCAGTTTGGGGTTCATTTGAAGTTCTCTAAGCTTCAGTATCACCATCTGAAAATGATTATGTATGACTAAATATCAAGATAAGTGACAATGTGTGTGATGGGTTTGTCTTACTCTCTGGAACACAAAAAATAACAAAATAACATTTTTACCAATCATTTTCTTTGCATATGCATTTGCATAATTTTCCTAGTTATCATCTTGGCTTTTGCATAATACTCAATTTATTAGATGACTTCTGCCATTAAACAGATAACCATTCTTTTTTTTTTCTAATATATTGTATTGAAAAGATAGTCCAATTTTTCAATTTCCATTTATTTGTTTTCTGAGGTTATTTTAGCACATTTGCTAGCTAAATTTACTCTTTTGTAAGTGGTAGCCTTAATCCAGTACTTTATTTGATAGTTGTGATTTCTTACAGATTTCTATATATTTTTGTACATGATATGTAACTCGTTGTCTCATTTCTTGAAAATATTTTCTCTTATTTGCTGCTTATCTTTTTGTTTTAGTTTTTACATAGTTGAACCTGTTGATATTTTCTTTGCAGTTTCTTCTGTTAGATTTAAGCTTCCTTTTTCTGAAGTAACTAGGTAATATTATTTTCTATTATTTAATTTTCAGAATATTTAACTCTTTTACTTATGCACCACTCTTTCTAGTATGGGAAAAAATTAACTGTTCCCTCTGGATCTATAAGAACTTATCCTGATGGCATTTATTGAACAGTCCTCTCTTGTGTTTGAGAATTGCTTTCCATATTTTAAGTTTTCTGTTTGGTCATTTTAGAACCAACAATATTGTTCACTAATGTCCTGTGATCTACTTTCATTACTATCTTATTTCATATGTCCTAAATACTATCTTAGCTTCTACTCTTTGTAACTCTGATTATGTAATATACAATCTTTCATGTGAAGAAAATATCAGGGGGCTGGGATGTGGCTCAGCGGCAGGGCGCTCGCTTAGCATGGGCGCGACCCGGGTTCGATCCTCTGCACCACGTAAAAATAAATGCATTGTGTACAACTAAAGCAAATAAATATAAAAAAAAAAAAGAAAGAAAATATCAGTGCCCCAAAGGCTGAAGTAAGGGCTTTTAAGTTGCTGAGACTGGCTTTGAACTCACAATCATCTTGCTCTAAGTTCTTGCCTTAGTCCCTGGGATTACAGGTGTGCACCACTGCAGTTGGCTGAAGTAAGAGCTTTTAATTTGCCTTCCCATCCACACTTCTTTCATCAGCCAATTCATTGCTGACAGTCCATGCTTACTAATGAAAGATAAGGGCCTTCTGTGAAATTCTTACTTGGAGTTCAGAGCTAACAATAGTTTCTTCTGTATTCCAGAGTTCTTATATCACCCCCAAACACTTACAGAAAGATGTTCTGAGCACACCTAATAACTACAGGTTTGGGCCTTATTACTACCAATCAGTGGGCCTTCATACCCATGTCCTTCCCCAGGATTATCATTTTTTTACTTAAAATCTTTTCATCATTTTCTATGCATGGCACCAGAAACTATCTATCTAGTTATGTGATTTTTCCTTTTAGAAACTTTCTGTGACTCTCGTTGCTTGAAGAATAAAGGACCACATTATTTTTCAGTGGCTAATAAGGTCATTCACAACCTGACTCATATCTTGTTGGCAGCCTCAACTGTACTTTCCTTGCCCAGCCACAGGGAGCTGTGTCCTGACCAAGCATCCCTGTTTGGGTTCACAAAGCTTCATCATTCAGAGTTGGGGAAGCGTGAGGTAAGGCAGAAGGGGCAGGTGGTTCTGACGATGACCCCATCCCAAAGACCAACTATAGGCAGTCGACCCTGGATAACTTCATGGGATTATGAAGGGAAGAACTGATTAAAATAACCCTCCTCTCTCTCTCTCTCTCCTTTAAAGGACACAATCATAGAGGAATTCAAGTGGAACAGTAGTCCTTGCGTCCTATCTACAGATCAAAGCACAAGTGAAAGTTTTGCAACTCTTGGCTGTGCAGAGATCTAGGGGAAAGAGTGACGTTTGCCCTGGAGACAAAAGTGGAAGGATTCAATATTCCTTATGAGGGCAAGCAGGCAGGTCACATGCAGTCCTTGGCTGTGGGGGTTAACTTAAAGATAACTCTTGTCTTGAGCAACATGGTAGTACTGGACCTGGGGAATTCTGGAGGAGGAGGAAGTTTCAAGGTGGAAAAGTTCTAAGAGAGTTAAAATGCTAAGACAGGATTGAGTCAGCTTGGTAATTTAGGGGCCTCTGTCAAATTTTGTTTGTGTTTGTGTGTGTGATTGCAGTAGGTGCATGGGTAATACTTAGGTTAAAGATGGTCCAGTAACTAAAATCACGTTCAGACGAATGCCATAAAGGCAATGATGAGGTAAAGTCCTTTGAGAAAACGTGACTGGGCAGACTATCAGAGAGCACCAAGGAAGGTTTCCCAGTGTGTAGACAGGGCATGTGAGATAAGAATTCTGTCTGGACAGTGAATGCTTTTCCTCTTAAGAGGAGGTGGGGGCAAGGCTGCCCCACTGGGGGTTCCAGGGCATGTCAAACAGTATGACCACTTTGCTTTTGTTTTTCTTTTATTTTCTAATCTTAAGGACAGTCAGCTTGCCCTCTAAGAAGTCAAGTAATCATATCACTTATGCTATTATTATTTCTAAAACCTTTTTCTTTTTCTTTATTTTTGTGCTGGAGAGTGTACCTAGGGCCAAACACCTGCCAAGCATATAATCTACCATGCATATACTCTACACCTACAGTCCCTAAAAGTTTTTTTAAAATGTGCTTCAGAAATCAACTTCTTACACATCCCAAATTACTTTTGTTAATTAAAATATTTTAATAAAGTATAATGCCTATATTTTCCATTTTCTATGTTTCCTTAGAGTCCTTTTATTAAAATTAGTCACAATTTAGAAGGAATACATATTGTTTTATCTACTTTTATTTCCTATACGTGCAAATTAAATTTCACGAATGTCAGACATCTCTTCCCTTTATGCCATTAATTATGTTCCACAAAAATTGGCCAAGTTCTCTTTTGTCATTTTAATGGTAAAAAGAAAGAATGAAAGATCCTATTAAGTAGGTTTAGTCTAAATTCTTGTTTAATTCTGCTTCTTTGGGGAATTAATGGCTTGGCCTCCAATCCATTTACAACAAGTTTAAGGGTTAGGTTGTAGATCAGTGGCAAAGCACTTCCCTAGCATTCACAAGGCCCTGGGTTCTATCCTCGGTACTATGGCAAGTTTTAACTCCCCACCTGACAAGACTTTTTCCTTTTTTTTTTTTTTAATATTTATGTATTTGTTTTGGTTGTACACAATGCGTTTTTTTTGTTTGTTTGTTTGTTTGTTTGTTTTTTTAACGTAGTGCTGAGGATCGAACCTGGGCCGTGCACGAGCTAGGCAAGTGCTCTACCGCTGAGCCACAACCCCAGCCCTGACATTTTCCTTTAAATATATTTCATATTGGTGTCCATTACCCTCTGTTTAAAGTCCAAAGTTTTAGCTTAACTCACCAAGAGCCTTCTTCCTCTCTTTTCATTTTCTACATGTGCTGGAGTCAAATGGACCTATTTCAGAGCCTGAACTAACTTTTCTATTGTTTCCCAGCCCATGTGCATAACTGTTTCTTCAGCTTGGACTCCCTCCTTATGTCTCCTTCCTCCCCACCTCCCCTGCCACCTTGCGCACTCAGCAACCTGTCTACTTTCATCTAACACCTATGCAACCTTCAAGTCTGTACATGGATCCTTGGAGTCACTATTTATTCACCCCCAGTATTTGCTGCACCTCACAAAAGCTCCTTGGTGCTTTGTACTCTACCCTATGGTGGATCTTGCTTCCAGAAACTGACTGCTCATCTGCAGTCCTTTCCAGATGTAAATTCCTTAAGAACAGGAGCTCTGCCTTATTCTCCATTGTAATCCTATTACCTAGCACAGTGCCAGGCGAAGAGTAGACAGTAAATATTTGCTCAATGAGGGCTGGGGTTGTGGCTCAGTGGTAGAGCACTTGCCTAGCATGTGTGAGACACTTGGTTGGATCCTCAGCACCATATAAAAATAAATAAGTAAAATACAGGTATTATGTCCACATACAACAACAAACATTAAAAAATTTTTTTTTAAACTTTGCTGAATGAATGCATTGATGTAAACAAAATATATATTGATGTTATGTTAAATTAAACAAGTATGAAGAAAAAAATATATATATATATATTTTTGGTACCAGGGATTGAACTCAGGGGCACTCGACCACTGGGCCACATCCCCAGCCCTCTTTTGCATTTTATTAGAGACAGGGTCTCACTGAGTTGCTAAGTGCCTTGCCATTTCTGAGGCTGGTTTTGAACTCGCAATCCTCCTGTCTCAACCTCCCAAGTGCTGGGATTACAGGCGTGCACCACCGCGCCCGGCTGAAGAAAAGTATCTTACCAAAAAAATATATATATATATATTATATATATATATATGTATATATATATATATATATATATATATATATATAATGTATTTTAAGATAAGCAGAAGTTATTTTTTCTGTGTGTGTCACATTATTAATTTGACTGTTATTCTACATCAACAAATACAAATTATACTTTAGGCATAATTGGAAGAATAACATAGACTTCTTACATGAGAGGTCTTGGGATTCCAAAGTTTCCCCACCATGGGAATCAATATAATTATTGGTGTTCTTAGTAACAAGAACTACCATCAGGGATCTTTCTGTTCAATAATAACATATGGGCTGGAGTTGTGGCTCAAAGAGGGAGCGCTTGCCCAGCATGTGTGAGGCACTGGTTCGATCCTCAGCACCACATAAAAATAAAATAAAGATGTTGTGTCTACCTATAACTAAAAAGTGAATATTTAAAAAAGTAATAACATAGTATTTTTGATTGGAAAAGTGGAAACCAAAGGTCTCCTGTTAATTTATTAAAAATTTTGTTTTCTATAAAAAGAATAGGAATGGCAAATTTTTGTTTCTATACCAGAAAATATAGTGTTCCAAAGGTGCGTCAAGGGTCACCACAGCAACTGCAGGGAACAACATTTGTGTTCCAGGCTTCTGGAACAGAACAAGAGAAAGAACATAGCCAGAATAGGGGAATTTAGGAATCCACTAAGAATGTTTGAATGAGGTTTTTGGCCCTATTATATCTGAAGAACCAGTCAGAGACAACCAGAAATGAAAGATGACATTAACTTGTAACCTGTGGAGTTGTCTTCAGATGATTAAAAAAATCTTCTCTGTGAGTATATATTTGACTTACATTATTAGCTAGGGGTAAGTTACCAATACCTAGATCCAAATAGGTATACTCATTTGAGGATTATGAAAATTAAATTTTGGAAATAGATTTGTATCTCTTAAATCTATGCTTTAACAGTAATAACAAACATCTGTAATATTATCTAGCATCTCAGCACCACACTATTATTAAATCCTGCTATTATTCCTGTGAGTTAGAAATTGTTACAATCTCTATTTAATAACAGAGGAAACTGAAAACCCCTGAAACTTGGGTATGCACTTATAAATCCAGTTATCTTTCCCATGACTCCAGGCTGTAAAGGAAGTGATTTATGTATCCAGCTGATTCACATAAATTCAACTGATGTGTGAGAACTGAGATATAAATTGCTATGCTTGGTTAAAAAAAAAAAAACTTAACTATTAACTGTTACTATTTTTCTGATAGAAATATGCATAGTGGAGACATGTATTATGGTGCATTTGGGACTGCATATTCAAACCTTGAGATTGCAATATGTAACTCACTACTGATATTTCTCAGAAAGGTGATGGTGGTGGGCATTGTCATAGTTGAGAAAATGGTGATGGTGGGTAAGGAGCAGCGTAGGATATTATTTTATAAAATTTTACAGAAAAAAAATTAGTTCTTTATTTCTTCTGTACAAAGAATAGGAATGGCAAATAAACAGATACATAAATTCTATGGAATTAAAAAAATTTACCAAGTTGCTACCCTATTTGAAAAAGGTAGCAAACTGGGGGCTGGGGTTGTGGCTCAGTGGTAGAGTGCTCGCCTAGCATGTGCATGGCCTGTGTTCGATCCTCAGCACCACGTAAAAATAAAGGCATTGTGTACAACTAAAGTAAATAAATAAATACTTAAAAAAGGTAGCAAACTGGCTAATAAATTGACTACTTCTGGCCATGGATCTTTGTCTTCTAACTGCACCATTCTTTATTGGCTGCATTAGTCAAAGATGAAATTACTTGTTAGAATTAATGTTTACTAAAGCAGTGATTCTTAGACCACATTCTGTAGAATGCTAGTATAGTGTTAATAAATCACAGGGGCAGAAGACAATTCAATATTGTGTGTATGTGTGTGTGTGTGTATGAGGGAGTCTGCTGGGTATGGAACCCAGGGCCTTGTGCATATGATTCAAATTTTTATAGAAGCCAAATGACAATAATAGTAGTGGCAGATAATGCAGTATCTTCTATTGTTTCACTTTGAGCTTAAATTATTTCAGTATTTTCTAAATATTTTGAAGAAAATAGTTATAGATATTAGGCATGTATGTTAGTTTTTGAAACTTTATAATCTCAAAAATCTAAGAATTTATAGGCTAAATCATGTATTATAATCTAAATTAGTAGAAAAATAAGAAAAGATTGTCAGGAGTGATGTACATGCCTGTAATCCTGGCACTTGGGAGGCGAAGGCTGGAGGATCACTTGAGTTCAGGGATTTGAGGTCAGCCTAAGCAATGTAGCAAGATCCTGTCTCAAAAAACACCCCCCCCCCAAAAAAAAAAAAAACCCAAACCAAACCAAAACAATAACTAAAGAGGTTGTTAGAGCAAATAAGTAGGTCTTATTTCTACTATGAACTAGTTATGTGACTTTTTAACATCAATTACCCACTATGGACCTAAGTTTCTCTCTCCCACCCCCGCTTTTTCTTCTATTTTGCTACATAATCTTACAAATGCAATATTTCCTAGAAGCCCTGAGCACTCATCCATGGCTTTCCACCCCTATCCCCAGGCCCAGCCACTGCTTAATCCCTTGGGTGCCGTGGAGTCTGTTGAAATTATAACTAGCCCATCTTCGGGTTCTTCTTTTGAGTCTGGTTTGGAATTTTTAAACAGACATTAGTGTGATGTAGAGTATGGCTGGGTTAGGTCAAGGTGTTAGCATATGGGCAGCTATTTTTTTAAAAAATATTTTTAGTTGTAGATGGACACAATACTTTATTTATTTATTTATTTATTTTTTAATGTGGTGTTAGGGATCGAACCCAGTACCTCACGAGTGCTAGGTAAGTGCTCTACCACTGAGCCACAACCCCAGACCAAAGGAAGCTCTTTTATGAGCCACGCAATCTATATATTTTTAGTATTCTGGTGTGTGTAATAACACACACACACACATACACATACATAAAATTTATTTTTGTGGTCCTGCATATTGAACATATATCCTCACCCATCTAAGGCACATATTCTATCACTGAGGGACACTCCCAGCCTCTATATGTTCTTTACTAAAAGCTGCTTTAAATTTAGTTTTTGTATCAGACAAGGATAAAAATTATCAAAATATTTAAACAACTCTAATTACACTATTTCAAATTAGAAGTATGAATTTCTACTGCTTCTTGTGTCATACTTAACATGAAATTAATTTCTAGAAAGAATTCAAATCATATATTCTGTATTTTCTTTTACTTGCTTTATCTTATCATCACTACCGAACAAACATGTTCTAATGATGTATTCTAATAAGAAATGATGATAATTTAAAAAGAGAATATGTAAATCTCCTAGATGTCTAGGTCTTTGACTGTCCTGAGTTCATTTTTCCTTGCTCTCTTCCAGCAAGAGAGAATACATTTCTTTCTTTCTTTTTTTTCTTATAGCTAAACTTTTAGCTAAACTTAGTTTTTTGCTTTTGCCCCCATTCAAATCTTCAATTGGTATTTTTTTCTGATCTCAGAACTGGTCATACCAGGTCACCAGTGCCCTACATTCTGCTCTGGGACACATTTTATATGAAATTGAACAAATTGGAGAAGAGACTGGGCTGGGAAGTGAGGCAACTTGAAGACATCTGACATAAGGAAGGTTGAAGAACATGGGGAAGTTAATCTGGGTATTTTAATGGAAAGGGTTAGTCAGGGAAGCCGTTTTGCATTTTTGAAGGGTTGTCTTGTGTAAGAGCAACTAGGACCCTTTAGGACAGCCTCAAGGGGAAGAATTAGGAGTTTGACATAATTTGGAGCTGCCTCCAGTAGAGCTTCCTAGGTTTGCAAGCACCCAGTTTTGCATTTTTGAAGGGTTGTCTTGTGTAAGAGCAACTAGGACTCTTCAGGACAGCCTCAAGGGGAAGAATTAGAAGTTTGACATAATTTGGAGCTGCCTCCAGTAGAGCTTCCTAGGTTTGCAAGCACCCAAGCATGGACTCCAGGGTGTTCTAGGCAGTACTCAAACAATGGTTGCATTAACTTAAATGTTGTTGTTTTAAAAGTCAAGACATTTTCTATGCTTACCTGCTAAATTTCTACGTGTAACATTTCCTTTCTTTTCTGAAGTTAAGCAACATCTTAAATCTCTTAGTATTTCTTTTATGAGTGATACACCTTTCTTATTGTAGCTTAAAATGAAACCCAGTTCCTTACATTTATATGAAGTTGGGTGGCTAGAAGTGTCTTCCATTATCTTTCTCCGTAAGCTCTAAAAGCATGCCTTTATTATGAAACTACAACCAGTAGGAACTCTGACCTCATGATAATTGAGATAATAATGTATTTTATGATCTCATTAGAACCTTGGCATGTATGTGTGCTGTGTGTGTACACTCTTGTTCATATTTTTCTTGTAGAATTCTTTTTGTACCACTTACATTGAGAAGATTTTGGTTTAGAGAGATTTTATCATACTGACATTTATGTTCCTTTAATGTAACATTAAAACAAACATTACTTATAGTGACTTGTTACTTTCAAAAATTTCATTATAATATTCATATTGTAAATATGCTAAGAAAAAATAAAGGTTTTCATTTTCATTTATTTTAAGGACTTCTATTTCATAAGTCATGATTCATTCCTCATGACCAAAATTTCTAAGCAGGAAAATTATATGAAAGAAAAGGCTTTTGTAAATTCATTTCAAGAAATACCAAGAGAGTATTCAATTAAAAGTGGCTTCTCTGGAAGTGTAGATCTGGCATTCTTTTCATGAGACTATTTATGAAATTAAAAATTTATGCACTGAATGAGAACTCCAGCTTTTTTTTTTTTTTTTTTTTTTGGTGTATCGTGTTAAAGATTGAACTTGAACCCAGGGTCTTGTGCATGCCAGGCAAATGTTCTATCATTGAGCTAAACCCTGTCCCCAAATTCCATTTGTAATGCACTTTTCCTCATACAACACTCAGGTGAGAAATTTTTAGAGAATTTAAGTGAATTTAGATTTTACAAAAATTTTAAATCAGCAACTTTGGAAACAGATTGCTATCACTGGATTTACTTAACTTTTTAAATAAACAAAGGTAAGTTTGGTTCATACACTTTGTTTTCCAATATTTTCGTATATGACAATCTCAGATAGAATTTTGTCAATAAAGTCATATGAACTGGCCAACATGATTGTTGACACTAAGAATTGAAAGAGTAAACATCAGGCAAAATATAAAAGTTTCCACAACATGTTTAAGAGTTGCTTTGTTCCTTAGAACTCTAGAGCCCTGGTCAGTTGAACGCTCCTCAGCACTCATTGCAACTCATCTTTTCAGGCCTTTCACAGTTTTAGAAACTTTTGAGATGTTTCTTTTCCTCCTGTGAAAAGGACGGGATATTAGGAGGTGCTCTGGTGATTCTTCAGGTTTACTTGGTTGTGGGCTTGAAGATTTAAATGTCAGGGTAGGTTCTGTTTTTATCTTAGAAGGACATGTTTGGTTGGAATTTCTGAGTGTCTCCGAATAATTTTATGAATATCAAAGTATTTTTGTGCCTGTTTCGCTTTCGCAGACCAGCAAAGCTGGGTAAGGGTCTGAGGCCAGAGTTGAGCTTCACGCCCTGGCCTCAGAGCGCTCCCTGTCAGTTGCTCTTCACTTCTGCGCCCCCTTCCTCTCCAGAGGTAAACAGCCTCTGCGCTGGAAAGGACTGGCACAAATTCCTTTCTGCTTCGGGAGAAAGCACTAAGAGCGCATGCTCTTCTGATAGTGAGTCCGTAGCGCCATTTTCGTATGACAAGCACTGCCCACTAATTAGGCATGTTCATAGGACATCCAGCATTAAAGTTGTTTAAACAGTTTGAAGAGCCTCGCAGGAACTAGTCAAGGGCGACTTTGGGAGGAACCCTTCCCCTCCCTGCATCGCTGTAGCTGAGAAATTCTTTTGTGTTAATTTCCCTTGTGGACGAGTGGCCCTTTCCCCTCCTCTTCTCTTCCTCCGCCCAGACTGGCCAAAGCTGTAATTCCTCGCCCCCTCCGGGATCAGAGCAATACAAAGATTTAGCTTTTGTGATGATTTTGTGCTCATAGTGGCACCCCAAGTAAGAGGACGTGGAGAACCGGATGGGAATGTTTTCCCCCCCGGTGAGAACAAAGCACAAGTTATATCAAAGTCTAGTATGTGTAAAGGAAGCGCTAGGAGATAGGGCTTCTTTTTGATTTTATTTTTTATAAAGACGCAGACCCCTCAGTGTTGTGGATGGGGGTTGGTCGGAAGGTCAGCTAGAGGTAAGGTAGATGGTAGAGAAGATCTGGGTTTTAAATGTGTGTGTGTGTGTGTGTGTGTGTGTGTGTGTAAGCGCGCGCAAGTTTAAAAGAATATGGGTGAGTGAGGAAAAAGAGAATGAAAGAAAAATCTGCAGTGGAGAAGACAGTGGGTGCCGAAAAGGATAGGAGGCCGGCTCATCCTTGCCTCTGAGGCCGCAACAGCGCCCACGGTGACATCCCCTCTCAAATCCCACCGTTTCATTCATAAGTTTCAGGCCTGGAGGCCCCGCCCGGCTCCCCTGAGCCGAGGGCTCAGTTTCCTGTACAGCAATTGGTGTACCTCAACAAAGCCTTAGCAACCGGCTCCTGGTGACCCGCAAGGCGCCTGGTAACAGGGGCGCAGGGCCGGCTCTGAGTAAGGAGCGGAGCTGTCCCTTTAAGGGATGGCCGCGGAGCCGTGAAAGTGGAGGGGGCTGAAGGAGGGCGGGGAGGAAGGTCTGGGGGCGGACCGAGGGGGAGGAAGAGTTGCTGCTGAAAGGAGGTGGCGAAGGCGGAGCCGGAGCAGCTGCTGCCAGCCCGCGGGCATCGGAGTCCTGCCCGCTGCCACACGAGTAGCCACGGGCGCGATCCTGGCCAGACGTCTCCTCCTCCATGATCACTTTGGGAGCCGGGGGAAGACTTTGCCCGGCCGTGAGAGCTGGTCTGCGTTTCCCAGGCGCGGCGGCGGAGCAGCAGCTGCAGCAGGAACCGAATCGGAGCGGCCACAGCCCGGGGCGTGTGCGCCCCGCGCGGAGCGGGCTCGGGTTCCCCACGGAATGTCCCCGGGGCGCCGGGCGCGCTGACCCCAGAGCCACCTCCGCTTTTGGTGCCTGCTGCCTTCCTCGGGCAGGCTCGGTGTTCGGGACCGCGAGCTTCCCGGCTCCTGGGCAGTGGGGCAGCCCCCGGGGGCGGGTGACCTCAGCTGGCCACGACCCAGCCCTCCCCCGAGCGTATCTCGCTTAAGATGGCAGCGGAGTCAGGGGAACTAATCGGGGCTTGCGAGTTCATGAAAGGTGAGGAGCAGCCGTCCCGCATCCTTCAACCCTTCCACACCCCCCAACTCTCCACTTCTTGCTCCTTTGTCCCAACCCCTGTCCCGGGCTTCTCCCGGGCCCCTCAGTGCCCTGCAGCTGTTGCGCGCGCTCTGGTCCCCGCTTGCTACTCTCCTTTCCCCGAGGACCCCTTGCTTCCGGCTTCTCTTTCTTGCGTCCCTCGTTCCCTCTGCAGCTCCCTGGTAATGGGACATCGCTGGGTTCTGCTGGGTCTTCTCCGTTCAGCAGCTTGTGGGGAACTTGCTCCTGTTAATCCTTTCGGTTGCCTTTACCCCGCCATGGCTGGCCTCCGTTTTCGGGACACCCCCAACCCCCCAAGCCCCCCCACCCCCTGTCTCTCCCCTCTTCCTCTTCTTGGAAGTGCAGAACTGAAGGGGAGAAGCTTGCCTCTCTTCCCCTTATGTAGCTGCTGAGGTCTGAAGATTTCGGAACCAATCTTGCATCTCCAGTTTTGCGGGTACCCGCAGCTCCTGTCTACACCCGCAGGCCTGAAGTAAGGGGAGGGCGGGCGCTCTGCCCCTGGCTGAGGTCCTCCATCAGGTCCTCTGCTCGCCTTTCTTAACTGTTATGCTATTGGGTCTCTGTTGCTTTCTGGGAGAGATCAGGTTTCTGCAAGAATCCCACGTGTTAATGGGGTCTTTAAATTATATGTAGCAGTTGTTATTTTTGACATCTCACTTTCTTACTTCTCATATGTTTACTTCTGTCTTTTAAACTTGTCTTTCAGATCGATTATATTTTGCTACTTTAAGGAATAGACCAAAAAGCACAGTAAATACCCACTATTTCTCCATCGATGAGGAGCTGGTCTATGAAAAGTAAGTTTCTATTGTTTTTCCCCACCCCTTACGCCTTTCAACAATTTAGCTTGTTGGCTTTTAGGTAAGGAAACACCTTTATGGTAGTTTAATTCACTTCTCCCCCAGTGGTGCAGGTAACAATATCAGGGTTTTTCTTTTTGGCTCAGGTCCTTGGGGAGAATTATAGGGAAAAGTAACATTATTTGAACTTGTCCACATCTCAGTCCTTTTTAGACTTCTGTGTATATTGATTCTTTCTACCCCCACAACAAACAACTGCTATAGATTCCTAACTCTGTCCAGGTAGGACCCGAAAGTCATATACTCTATCCTTGACAGACTTTGTAATTGGCCTGTGAATCAGTTGCCAAGTATTTATGGAGCACCCACAGGGTACAGGGCAGTGTGCAGTTACAGGTGCTTAAGCTTTGCAGTTCACAAGGTTTCTGTGAACTGCAAGTGGTTTTGTTTGTGTAGCTTGTTTTCAGAAAGTGGGACAACGTGAGCTGCAGGGAGTTGTATCCAAGTTCTGTGAGATTTTACCTGTATGGTGGATTACTGATTGAGTTATTTTACTTAGGTTCCCTGCACTTCATAGTATTATTTTCTTTGCCTTTGAGGAAGTGGTATAGGAGTGTTCTTTTACTTTCTTTGGTTACTTTTCATCTGTGGGTTAGGATTTGAGAGTGTAAAATAAGAATAGGAAACTGTCTTCTGTGACCATTGGTCTACAGAAAAAGGTGTTTTAATACTTTAGGCTTAGTAAAAAATTATTTGATAAGATAAATATTCAATAAAAGCAGTAGGTAATAAGGAATAAGAAGGGTGAATTGACTTGGTTAGGTACTTTTATTAAAAGTATCAATATATCATCAGAGGAGCCTATTATAGTCTAATTTAAACACTAAATTTCACTTTCTTGTTATCTTAACCAAATGTGCAGTTGAATGAACATAGTTAAATGAACCATAATAAGCTTCCTAGGACTTGTCTGTTAAAAAAGATATTGGCAGTTCCTCTTCAGGATTTTTGGGTACCAACAGAATGAGTGTTCTGGACCTTCAAGAGCTATCTTTTATTTGAGGGAAAACAATCTTTAATTGTCACTTCGTCATAGAGGTTCTTGAAACTGATGTCTTCAGGACATTTCTCTTAGTGGTGCTGGGAGGAGGATGCTTCTTGAATGGCTGAAGTGAGAGTGGGAATGAAAGAGCCCTTTGCTATTGCTCATGAATGCCCAGAGTTGCTGAGGCAGAGAGGTCTAAATCCTTGGTGTCAGATTACAGCTCTGCTCCTAGACAGCATGGAGTTATGTGCAGCCTTCTCCCTGACCCTGTGTACCTGGATGATGTCACTGCCAGCAATGTTTATTGAGTGGTCACTCTGTTGTTGGGCATTGTATGGCTTTCTTTTTGTGAATTTAGGGTTCAGGGACCTCTTGTGAATCTGAGGGTAGGGACTTTGTATATTCCACTATGTTCAATTCTGCAGTGACTAATGTGCCAGAGGTTATTAATATGTCATTGAACAAGTTCCAGTCATTGAAGTCTGAGTCACTTCTCTTGGGATTGCTAGGTGGCAGATCTAGCAGAAAATTACGTTTAGCCAGCTAAACACAGTGTAAAATGGCTTTTGGGTTATAATGTTGATATATGAGGACAAATTTTTTTTTGTGATTTTAATGTTGGTGTTTTATAATAGGGCTAGCTACAAATTATAGTCCTTTTTGTATCTATTTTACCTTTTTTCCCCCTCATATCTTATAAGGAAAGACTTGCTAGAGAGGCTATTTGGTTTATTTTTGTGAGTTTGGATATCATTTGAAATGATGAGGACCCAGCCTGACAGAGTGTGTACTCATCCTAGTCTGGACTTGCTCTCTCTTGTCACAGCACTGGCTGTGGTTCTGATCATTCACAACCCATCTTTATCATTATCCCACCATACTACACTGTGCAAGGTGGTGCAGAGAGCAAAACAAGGATGAATGCACATGTTACCTTCAAGGTGCTCCAAGCCAAGAGGTGAGTAATAGGACTGCAGTTAGAGGTGCAGGAAAGAAAACTGCCCTGAGAGAGATAACTCCCCATGCTAGGAAGCATTCATGTGAAGGTGGGTGCATTAGGTGGAGGGGTTCAGTAAAGGCTCCGTGGAGGAGTTAAGGCTGGCTTAAAGGATGGACGGCGTTTTAACAGGCAGGAACATGAGAGGAGAAAGAGGAGAGGATGCAAGGATGAGGAGGGAGGCTCAGGTCGTGTGCTCTGGGGAACAGTCTGTCCTCCGCTTTGCCTGGTGTGTATACAGGTCACATGGGGAGATGTGGAATATGAAACTGAGAGGTCAACTGGGGACAGCTTGAATGCCTGGGTAAGGAACCCTGGTGGAATACCATGGGACTCTCCTAAGAATTTTGGGCAGGTATGGTATAATTGGATTCGTAAATAATGGCAAACATTTACTGAGTGTTTAAAGATGTGCCAGATGCTGTTCTAGGTGCTCCATAACTATTAATTCACTTTGTTTTTTCACAACAATTTTATGAGGCAGGTGCTGTTGCCATCCTGTTGTACATTGATGAGAATAAGGGACAGAGAGATTAGGTAACTTGCCCAAGGTTACAGAAGTAGCAGAGCTGGTATTTGAATCAAAACCATGTAGTTCCAGAGGACACATCTTCTCTCAAACAATTGATATGACAGCATCATTTAAGACAGATTAGAGAGGAAGTGAGAGCCCACATGGAAAAATTCTGGGATATCCAAGGTGAAAAAGCAAGTGCTTAAAATTAAGATGATTGTAGTGAGGATGGAAAGAAGGGATCTGAACCATGTGACTTGGCAATAGACTAGGTGGGTGGGTTGGTGGAAAGCTGAGGAAAAAGAGTCAAAGAAGTTTTTAAGAGTCTGGGCGGTTAGCCTGCAGGTGCCACTAACTGAAACAAGGAAGTAGGACAGCTTTGATGAGATGATCAAGCATTCCATCTTGGTCAGATGGAATCTAAGAAATTTTAAGGAATAGTCACATCACCATTGAATATGACATACATTTGAAGTGTTTAAATGTAGGAGTTTCAAACTTGAGATGATAAAGTTGTAAGAATGATGCAGTTTCTGAGGAGGGAAAGAAGATATCAAGGTCTGTATTGCACAGGTAGAGCAAGGGAAAGAACTGGATATAAGCAGCTAAAGAGAGGTGGAAAACACTGAAGGAGAGAGGGAGAAGGAGAGCAGGACAGACGCAGTGGAGTCTATCCCTAAAGCTCCACTGCATGGAAGTGTGGACTGAAAGAGACTGTAAGCCCCTGGAAGGTGTCTGTGGAGGAAGTCCTGTGGGAGAGAGAAGTCTTGATGGTCCCATCATGATGTGTGTGTCCCTAAGGAAAGGAGTCTGTTTATATTCATTATCAAACAGAGCCTCCTACAGCTCTGTAAGTCTGTAATTATTTGCTGAATGTTTCAAAAAAGAAAAAAATGCTGTCTTTTTGGCTAAATTATCATCTTAGAAACTATTAAGTGGACTCTTTAAATATTTAGACTGCATTTGCTCTGGACATAGCTGTGTTTCGTGCAGATGTTTATTTAGTTATAAAAGAATGATAGCCCTCTATAATTGAAATAGCAACCTTCTGAGAAGTCAGTAGAGAGACTAACAAAGCAGCCTCATGAGGTAAGGCTATTAGAATGAAAGTTTTAATTTTCTGCTTGATTTTAAAACAGGACTTACCTCATTATTATAAAAGTTTTAACAGTTTTAATAAAATGTGGATAATAAAAAAAATATAGTGGATAATAAAAAGAAATTATATTTTGTCCCCAGGTTATACTTTCACAAGTCAGAGTTAAAACAATATAGGTTAACAAACTTGTGTTACAAAAATAGTTCCATAAAAAGGGACTCTTTCAAGGAAGATTTATCTGTGTTTGATTAAGCTACAAAAAATGCACAACTCTCCAGAAAGGCTAAATCTTTGGTGTTGGAATTGGGCCCTGTAATCCAAATAGAGGCTTACTTTTAAAATGTGGTTCACTTTTTTAAAATTTTGGCTCAAGAATTATCAAAATTAAATATGTTAATTGTTATAACCTTTGTGTACCCCTCCTATGGTGATCACTGGTGTGGGGTAGGTGTTAATGGCATGGAAAGCCAGTTTGTTGTGAAGGGTAGGGACTGGGGTCATCATTTTCAGCCTTGTCCATTTCATTTCTACTCTTTCTGGGTTTGCAAAGGCAAGATATTAAAAGTACAGAGAACTCTTCATGGAGATACTCTGGGGACTGGATTTTAATGAGTTTCTAAAGTGACTCCAAGAAATACTCCAAGTATTGTAGTATGTCAAGAATGAACAACCTCTGATGAGGGCTAAATAGCTAAATTAAAGATCTAAATAATCAGTTTTCATTTAAACTTTATTAAAGTGGTGTGGTATGACTATATCCAGGAATTTTTTTTTTTTTTTTGTAACAGGGATTGAACCCAGGAGTGCTTAACCACTGAGCCACATCCCCTGCCATTTTAATATTTTATTTTGAGACAGGTCTTGCCAAGTTGCTTAGGACTTTACTAAGTTGTGATTCTCCTGCCTCAATCTTCTAGGATTATAGGCATGCACCACCATGCCTGGCCACCCAGAAATTTTGGATAAATAATTAATAAAAGATTCCTTCCTTTTCTTTCTTTTTTTTTTTTTTTTTTAATCTTCTTTTCTTTTTGGTACCAGGGATTGAATCCAGGGTCACTTAACCACTGAGCCACAGGTTTAGCCCTTTTTAGTTTTTTAAATTTTGAGATATGGTCTTGCTAAGTTGCTTAGGGCATTGCTAAGTTGCTGAGGCTGGCTTTGAATTTGTAGTCATGCTGCCTCAGCTTCCCGAGCTGCTGGATTATAAGTGTGTGCCACAGCACCTAGCTAAAAATGATTTCTTTTATCTCATCCATTGCATAGGTTTGAGTTAAAATGTGATTATAGGACATCTTTGAGTAAAGTACAGGAATACTTCTCTTGCCTGAAAATACTCATGGGAATGAGTATTTAGGTTATATGTAAGTGAGAAGAAAACCCTCTGGTTTTTCCATTTTTATTTATAGTGTAATAGGTAGCACGACAATCTAGTGGCAAGTTGGATGCCATTGAAGTTCACGCACACATACACATACATGATCTTATAGAGACTTAGGATCATCATTTATTACCTCAGCTCTCATTATGAATTGCTGTGATATAGGAAGAAGGGGAGATTTGGTTGAATTCAGGACAGATTTCACCAAGGGAATATCAATAAAGTCATAACAGTGATAACACATGTCCTGTGTCAGGCAGCAGTCTGTGCACTTCCATGCATATTGCCTCAAATAATCCTCAGAACAACCCTAGTGGCCAGGTGCTGTTGTCACTGCCTCTTTACAAATGAGGAAACTGAGGCCCAGATAGAGTAAGGCTATTTTCCAAAGTCACAGAGCTAGTAAGTGGCAGAGCTGGAGTTTAGTCTACAGGATGACTGCCCTGGAGTCCATGTTCTTAGGCTTCCAGCAAGTTTCCAGTTGTCCTGCACCTGAGGAGGTGGGAGGATTGTGGGGCTCTGCCCCTCCCTGCCAGGCTTGACTGATGGGTGATGATAGTGTTAGAGATAAGTGTGCCCCCGACAGCATGTGCACAAGCTATATCTCAGTCATTCCCAGGATATATCCTGGTAATTAAAAGTTGTTTTTTTTTTTTTTTTTGTAATTCCTTTTTTGAATATATAATTTTGTTTTTTCTCCTTTCAGTGCACTGCCAAGAAGAGAGAAAAAAAATTGAGTTAGTTATTACTGTATATTAGCAGGACAAGTGAAAACAAAAGAAGCCTAGTATTCATAAGCCTGTGAAATATGCTTTTTGTAGGCTACCTGGTGATATGTTCTTGCTTCTTAACTGGTGTAACTGAAGATTTAAGGATTCCTCCTAAGAGTCTAGAAAACTAGTTTTTTAAAAGATGGTAGGTTTGTACTGTCTTCCCCTTTTCTCCTTCCTTCCATCCTACCCTTATAAAAATAACCCAGTATTGTTCAAGCCTACTTTTTGTATCTTCTGTTTTTAAAACCTGAGTTTTAGGCATGTACTTGTGTATGTATATGCCTATTTATATATTATGAGGAAGTAGAATTATCTGTATACAGTCATAGTCATTTTTTTTTCCTGTTGGGGATTGAACCCAGGGTCTTGCATATTTTAGGTAAGCACTCTACCACTGAGCTATATCCCTAACCCTAAATTCTTAATTCTATGATCCACTATAGTGAAGTTTTACTTTCTAGATATTGATTTACTTAAATATAATAATACTGATTTATTTAAATACTCTCTGTTTTGACCTCTTGGGCATTCATGATATGTAGTCAGTCTGTAATCTTCATAATGATAAATTGTTCAGTTTTTTCAGTTTGCTTAAAATAAGCCTGGTGAAAATGCAAACTTGAACTGAGGTGCTAAGGAGTTTTCTTAATAGTGTTCATCTTCATTAGTCAGCCAGAGAGAGTGATCCAAGTGGGCTGCAACAGCCCAATGGGGAGCTGTCTGCCTCCAAGTGCTTTTTATGCCAGGTCACCACAGGGCGGCTTCATTATTTTGTTTGAAGTAGATTCCTAAGACATCAGATGTTCTCATTTGTAAGTTCATAAACACATTCCTAAGGCCAAAGTAAATGACTTGTACTTAGCCACAGCTCAAAACACCTTTGTGTTAAAAAAAGAAAAAAAAAGAAAAGTCTCAAGATATTTTTATGGGACATATAAGCATTGAAACTTGTGATTGAAAATTGGCACACACAAAACTAATATTTACTTATTTATTTATTTTTTGGCACCAGAGATTGAACTCAGGGGCACTCGACCACTGGGCCACATCCCCAGCCCTTTTTTGTATTTTATTAGAGACAGGGCCTCACTGAGTTGCTAAGTGCCTTAGCCATTGCTGAGGCTGGCTTTGAACTCACAATCCTCCTGTCTCAGCCTCCCAAGTGCTGGGATTATAGGCATGCGCCACCGTGCCCAGCTGGAAACACGCCCAGCTGGAAATAGCAAGATTCTGTTAGGTGAGGTGTATTATTTAAATAGAGAGGAGTTGCAGGTTAAGGATGGGCTGGATTGAGGGGAGTCCTTTGAGTATCAGTCAGTTCTGTTTACATGTGAATGGCAAAAGGACTGATCAGGGCTCTGAATGGGACCAGTACTGGCAAGGCCAGCAGGTGGTTGTCAGCGAGGCTGTGGCAGGATTGGATTTTGGTTGTAGCAATAGGAATAGAAAGGCCATAGAAACCATAGATTGATTAGATTTAGGACTGACCAGATGAGGGTGGGGAGGAGGAAGTGGAGGTAAGTGTAAGGTTTCTAGCTTGGATGATGGGGAGAAAATGACAGGTTTAAGTAGGTGAAGTATGTAAATCAAAAGGAGAAACTACACCTATTTGCCATTCTGTTTTGTTTTGCTGTTCTGTTTTGTTTTGTTGGATGGGAAATAGGAAGTCAAAAGTGTTTTTATCTTTTGTGATCTTTAAGTAGAAAATAGACAATGCCTGCCCTGGACATTTAGATATTTACTTATTTAAGATCTGGAGAGGTGACAGGATAGCTGATCTCAAGTTCCTTTTTGGCTTGTTGATTAATTGGGCTTTCTACACTTAATTGTGAAAGCCATTTTTTTTTTTTTTTTTTTTAAGGCTTTAGTAAGGTTTTTTGTAAGGCTTTAGTTTCAATTTACTTAAATAAAAAGTTTTATTTTTGTTTTTTGTTCAACCAAAACTTTCAGGACCACCAAAGAATTATATGTTGAACGAGATCCATCAAAAATATTGCTCTATTTGTAGAAAGTATGTAATATTTCTAATCCTTGAGAATTTAGAAACATCTGTTAAATATTCACATTTATTTATACAGGGAATTCCTTTATAAGAAAAGTTTGTGTGAACTATGTTTTTTTAAATAAAATGTTTCTTTTTTTATTAATTTATTAATTTTGTCTTAAACATGTTCACATCTCATTGACGAATCAAAGAATTTGCACCAAATAATTTGCCAGTTTGTGCTTCTTTTGTTATCATTAATTTCCTTTTGGAACCAAAAAAGGTGATTGTTTCAAATTGGTCTTCTTGATCAATATGTTCTAGTAAAACACTTATTTACCTTTGCCTGGAATGTGGTTTCAACAAGGCAATTTCTACTGACAGAATTGATACTACTGTTTTTTTTTTTGTGGTGCTGGGGATTAAACTTGGAGCCTCATGAATGCTAAGGCAGGGGCTCCATCCCTGAGCTCATACCCAGCCTGGAAAATTACATTTGAAGTGTGAGAGCTTTAGACCTTTCTGAAGTGAGTATGTTTTTGCCTTCTATTTGAAAAAAAAAATTTTTTTTTTGTAGTTGTGTATGGACAGCAGGCCTTTATTTGTTTATATTTTTATGTGGTGCTGAGGATTGAACCCAGTGCCTCACACTGGCTAGGCAAGTGCTCTGCCACTGTGCTACAGTCTCAGCCCCAGTTTTTGCCTTCTTAAAGAATTTATCAGTCATGATTTAGTTGTCTTTTCTGTAATATTCAGACTCTGTCATTAAGAATAAATGACTAACCAATTTCATTGTAATTCAGGGATAATTTTAGGGGTTTCAAAGGAATAAAAGGGCTCTTTGCTGATGTGCCAGATGGCTCCTGTTTGGTAAACATCTTGTCTCTTAATGGTTTTAATTTATGTGGTCAGTTTTTATTGATGATTTACTTCTATGAGTTCAGCACTCTCTTGGTGCAGCTTGCTGTTGAATTAGCTTTCCACGTTGCTTTGAATGTCCCAGCCACTATCAGCTGCTTCCACCCTGTGATCTGCTGATGATTCTCACATACCATAGGAGTAGAAACCAGATATCATTTTATTAACATTGGGTATGAAATACAAGACTAAATAGACTGAATGAGACTGGCACTCTTTTAAAAACAGCTAAAGGGCATGCATGTTTTGTATGGCTGGCTTTAGAAAAAACAATCCAACTTTGTTTTTGGCCCACTTAAGATTCAAATTAACTTATATTTCAGATTAGTGAGATTTCTAAATTGGGATCCTTGAATAACTGGTTTTTTATTTTACACATTTCTCCATGTTTTAAAGGAGTATGGAATCAATATGGCATCTTCATTAGTCCCAGTAGTCAAATTATTGATTCTCAGCAGCAGAATTAATCAGAAATGTTAAAAATATTTTAAGTGTTTCGGTAAGTGTGAGATAAAGAAGGCAGCGTACAAGGTCTCTTCTGGGAAGCTGGGTGTGGTGGACTTGTGGTGCAGGGCCTTCCCATTCTGCTGGACCCTTTCACTAGTGCCATGCTGGGCGTGTCCCACAGGCTCTGCTCACAGATTGTCTACAGCTCTAGAAAACCCAAAAGCAAAAAGCTTAAGGTGATTTGAACTCAGTAAAACAGAATTGAAGGGACTCTTAAGAAAAATAGGAGTTGTGGTGATGAATCATTGGGATGATTTTTTCTGGATTGGGTTACTTTACTTCTGCAGCAGGTCCCCTTTGGAACAAGCCAGCAATGAAGATGTGACCCCAGGGTAAGACTGGGGAGATGTCTAACCTTTCTGCATATGAGAGAGATGGATGATCTTGTTATTCTCAGCCCTTTACTGCCTGTTCCTGTTTAGATCTTTTTTGGGGGTCACTTTTGGCTCATTCGTCTAGGTTTGTACCCAGAGTTTATAAAATGTGATATGTAATACCCTTCCTCACACTAAGCTGGCGTACAGTTTCCAGCAATTAGAATGGAAGAAGGAAGCATTTTTACAAATGAACCAACCATGTCGCAATCTTTCATTTATTTACTCAGTCTTCTCTGTGCCAGGTGCTAGGGATAGGATAGTGAGCAAACTTTAACCCAGCCTCTTCTCATGGAGTTTATGGTCCATAGGTAAGACATTAGTAAAATAACCTTCTATTTTTTGAAAGCACACAACCAGGGAGCCTGTGGGGTATGTGTGGAAGGAGCAGGGTCCAGGAGGAGGGGATGGTTTGGGGGTCAGAAAAGCATTACTTGAGGTAGTGTGTTTGGGGCTGAGATCTGAAGGATGAGTAGGTATTAACGAGGTCAGGCATGTGCTAAAGACCTAAGGCAGGAACTAACAAGTAAATTCCCATGACTGCAGCTTACTAGTAATAAAATAGGGGAAATTGTGTAAATTGAGGTCCCAAAGAGGTATGGTAGGGACTATACCACCCAGGGGTCTAGAAGGCAAGGTCAAGGGTTTTGGTTTTAATTCCAAGTGCTTAGAGGGTAAGTCATTGCCTCAGGTTTTAGAGTCAGTATTTCCCTTTCAGGCCTTAGCTGCTGTATGAAAGGGGGTTAGCCTTTTATGTACTGGGGGTCAATCATCAGTCTGTTTTCTGCCTGAGTAAAACATTTATTGTCTGCAGAGCTCTCTTGCCTTCAGCACCTGCCTTTGAATAATTAGGTTACTTAACTCTGGTTGAGAATGTTCCTGTGGGAGTGAATTTTAATCTTGCTGGTGCATTCCTGAAGAAGTCTCCTTCGTTTACATTAATCTGAGTCTTGAAGGGGATTTTTATTACTTAACTTGCTCCAAATAGGGAAGTCACAGAATTGCAGACCTGCATGTTGGAAGGTTCCTTGGTACCATGAGTTTTCTTGTTTGGCTTCATGCCAGAGTGGCAGCATGCACCCATTTTACAGATGCAGCTGCTGAAGGCTTGCATGACCCTGCTGTGTCTGGGAGTAAGAAGGTGCTAAGTGGAGAGGGCTTCCTCACACTCTGGATAGTGTGCCTGGACTTTCCTAAAAACCTAGGTGATGCATCAAGGAACAGGAGAGTCAGTAAAGAGTTTCTCTCCTTCCTTTAAATTTCAACAAATGTGAAATGTTACACAGGTCAGTACATACTAGTGACGTCACATTCCTAATATATAAGACTGCTTCCTATTCTATGGGTTTGTTCCCAGCTATGCAGAAAGCATGGTGAATTTCAGGGAGAAAGCTGTGTTCTCCCCTTTCCTGGGGAGACATTCTGAGAGAAGTTCCTCTACCCAGACCTTAAATATTGAGAGGACAGATGGCATCAAATAGGGTGAGTAGCCTTGAGGAGCATTGGAACTGTTGCATTTATTTCTCCCGAATAATAACTGCGGTGACAGACCCTCTCATTTATACTTATATCTAAATAAACTAGAAGTGTGATACGTGGTATTACTTGATAGTGGGAAGAACTTTACCCATCTAATCAGTGGCTTTGTTGATAGATGAGAACATGGAGTCCCAGCAAGGCTGACACACCAGCCAGGCACATGGGTTGACCAAGTTGGGACTGAAACCCTGGGTCTTTAGTTCTGTGTGCATGGGCGTGGGTGCTGGGGAGTTGGTTAGATGTGCAACCATCTTCCCTGGGATGGTGGTGTCAGTGTGATTACAGGTGGTTATGCCACAGGGCTTGAGAAAAACACCCACTCAGGTTAGTGCTCACTGAGCAACTAGGACCTTTTTAAATTGTGATCACTGAGTTTTAGCCATGTATAGGAGCTTTATCATCTGACTGGAGAAGTACTGATAATATTCTAGTAATAAGATGTTAGTTGGTTTGTATAGCCCAGAGGCAGTACTGATTAACTTCACCAAAACAAAATTTCTCTCTCTCTCTCTTTCTCTCTCTCTCTCTCTCTCTCTCTCACACACACACACACACACACACACGTATGATCTCAGTGTGTTTTGGGGGATATTGCTAGTTTAGCAAATATCACTCTAATAACATTTTTAACTTCTCAGTTGGTGGTAAATTCCTTGTGGGTAGCGACTAGTGGTCAGCAGAGTTTCAGTAGATGTTGAATGAGCAGATGAATAGACAAAAAATGTCAGCAGTAATGAAAAAAAAATTAAAGGATTGACATGCCTTATGATGATATTATAGAATTTTTCATCTTAATTTTTTTGATAGTACTAGGGATTTAATCCAGGGTCTAACATGTACTAGGCAAGAACTTTACCACTGAGCTATATCCCCAGCCCTTTTAATTTTATTTTGAGACAAAGTCTGCTAAATTGCAGGCTAGCCTTGAACTTATGATCCTTCTTCCTCAGTTTCCCAAGTGGTCACCCTATTTTTAAAGCAGTTTTTCTCTTTTGGTATCACAAGCATCCTTTGGTTAATGTTAACTTACAGTTCTTGCTCAGAATAGATGGTCATACATTTTATTAAATGAATGGGTAATGCTTGGCATGTAGTTTATCTTTTTGCTGATAAGTTGAAAGTTTTTCAAATAAAGCTTCTAATATGTAGAATGGAATATATAGCTTTGCTTCAAACAACAATTGCCTCTGGGAAGGGCCTTACTAAAATTATAGTTTATTAGAAAAAAACCCAAAGACAAAATAATAATAATCCATAAACTTAAAAAGTTTTGTGAGAAGAGTTAGATGTGCTGGGCATAACAGAGGCTTCTAGGCTGAGCCTTTCTTTCCTCAGCTGCAGGACCAGAACTGTGGGCAGAACCTGATAAATATGGGCTCTGATGCTTGGGCTCCCCTTTCTCTGTCCTCCCCATAAAGAGATGGCTCTCCTTCCTTCCCTTTTCTTCCTTTTGCAGGACTCCAGTGTGCCAGTTCTTTGAATATCTTTGCTGTCAAAACAGGAAAGAATTTTATTTTAGTTGTTTACACTTTTTAAATAAAAGATTGACTTTCACTTACTACTTTATGAGTTTCATTCTAATTATTGACCCATAATTTGTCAGTGTTGTTAAAGGAAATATAAGTACTTGGATTAATTTGTTCATTCATTCTTTCATTTGGAGATGAGGGTACCCTGAAATAATAAAACAACATATCCACGTTTTTCCTACCAAATGAGACCTGAATACCCCTCCCTTTTATCAAGACAAAGTGGGGTTCCTTGGTTAGCTGTGGCTTTTCCTGGGAGTTGGTGGAATGGAGAAGTCACCATCTAGTGTCATCACCTGGGTTTATCTCTATCATTTCTTCTCTCTTCACTGTCCCCAGCTGATGACCTTCTCTTTCTCCTCTCCTACCCTGATTCCAACTTATTCATTCTCCTGTCTTCATTCCAAGTTACCTAAATACGTATTTAATACTCTAACATATTTGAATTATTTTAAATTAATTATCAATAGTTTTTTTTTAAATTTTGGTATTTCCTTTTGCTTAATGGTCTAGATTATCTGTGTGTTTCTATTTGTCCCTACCTCTGCTGAAGAGGATTCTTACAAAGAAGTATGTTATTGGGAGGTGTCTTCTTTGTTCATGGCATTTTATTATATTGAAATTAGTGATAAACCAAGCCTGGTATGAGCAACTATCACCATTTTTGCAACGACCTTGGTATTTTCAGACGTGTATTTGGCTCAATAGAAAAAAAAATACATAAAACTATATTATTATAAATTAAAAAAAATTTGTTTTCATACTGGGGATTTAACCCAGGGTACTTTACCACAGAGCCACATCCCTAGCTTTTTATTTTTTTTATTTTGAGAAAGGGTCTCACTTAGTTACTTATGGACTTCCTAAGTTTCTGATTCCAGCTTTGTACTTGCAATCCTCCTCTCTGAGCCTCCCAAGATGCTAGGATTATAGGCATGTGCCAGTGTGCCTGGCTAAATATTCTTATGAAGAAAGAACACAAATAACCTTAGGATATAGTTTGTTCACTTTATATTTGTCTTGACAATTCTTTTTTTTAATATATTTTTTTAGTTATAGGTGGACACAATACCTTTATTTTACTTATGTGGTGCTGAGGATTGAACCCAGGGCCTCACACATGCAAGACGAGTGCTCTACTGCTGAGCCATAGCCCCAGCCCCATTGTCTGTGACAATTCTGACTTTTGAAGACTTCCCCTAATTTGCTCTTGACTTTGCAAAGTTTCTCAATGAATTTCTTAATATGACTTGAAGCCTTTCTCCCTCTTTGTGTGGGATATGAGGGCTAGTCCACACTTCTTGGGCTGTGGCCAACAAAGAGCTGTGACATCTTTACTGCAGCTATCTTTGGATAACAACCTGTTATTATATCAGCCTGCTCTTTGAGGGACAGCAGAGAGGGGACTAGATCTTCTCCCTTTTTTTCTATTATCTCCATTCCAGGTCCCAACCTGACCTTTTTAGATATATCTCATCTTTGAACAAAAGGTGATAAAAATGACCAGGTCCCAATCTTGCTTTGGGAAATATGTGGGCCCTTGAAGGGGAAATATATTGTCTTGAAACATTTGACCTATGCCTTTTTCCTGGTATGTGGCAATTTCTTTAGTGTTTTGTTGTTATTTTTGTTCTTATCTTTTCATCTTAGTCAGTATGATTCATTAGTGTTCCACATTGCCCAAGTGTGTAACCTTTAGCTCCATGTGGCTTTTGAACACAATATTTTCCCCATATTTTTTATTGGTACTTTATGGTTGTACATAATGGTGGGATTTGTTGTTACACAGTCACACGTGTACACAATAAAACAATATAATTTGGCCAATTGGCCAATATCATTCCCCAGTATTTCCCCTTTCCTTCTCCTGGGTCCCTTTCCTTTACTAATTTCTCTTCAGTTTTTATGAGATTCCGCCATGTCCACCTTTCTTTTCATTTTTCCTCTCCAACATGAGAAAGAACATATGACCCTCGACCATCTATTTTGCTTAACATAATGGTTTCAAGTTCTATCCATTTTCCTGCAAATGACATAATTTCATTTTTCTTTATGGCTGAATAAACTCCATTGTGTACCTATACTACATTTTCTTTATTCATTCATCCATTGATGGACGTCTAGGCTGGTTCCATAGTTTGGCTATTGTGAATTGTGCTGCTATAAACATGGGTATGCATGCATCACTATAGTATGATGACTTTAATATATATATATATATATATATATATATATATATTTTGCAGTAGGGGTGCTTAATCACTGAGCCACATCCCCAGCCCTTTCTGTTTTTTATTTTGAGACAGGATCTCACTCAGTTGCTTAGGGCCTCACTAAGGTGCTGAGGCAGACCTTGAACTTGTGATGGTCCTGCCCCAGCTTCCAGAGCCACTGGGATTACAAGCATGTACCACTGCACCTGGCATGACTTTAACTCTTTAGGATGAATACAAAGGAATGGTATAGCAGGGTTCTATGGTCGTTTCATTCTTAGTCTTTTGAGGAGCCTCCATACTGATTTCAATAGTGGTTGTTACTAATTTACAATCCCACCAACAGTATAAAAGTGTTCCTTTTTCCACATCCTCTCCAGCATTTACTGTTTGTATTCTTGATGACTGGTGTGAGATGAAATTCCAGTAGTTTGTATTTCTCTAATTGCTAATGATGTTGAACATTTTTTCATATATTTGTTGGCCATTTGTATTTCTTCTTTTGAGAAGTATCTGTCTAGTTCATTTGCCCATTTATTAATTGAGTTATTTGAGTTTGTGTGTGTGTGTGTGTGTGTGTGTGTGTGTGTGTATTTGAGTTCTTCATATATTCTGGATATTAATCCTCTGTCAGAAGAGTAGCTAGCAAAGATTTTCTCCCATTCTGTAGGTTCTCTCTTCACGTTCCTAATTGTTTCCTTTGCTGTGCAGAAGCTTTTTAATTTGATGCCATCCCGTTTATTAACTCTTGGAATTATTTCCTGAGCTTTAGGGGTCCTATTGAGAAAGGTTGTTGCCTGTACCTATGTTGACCGTACATTTTCTTCTGGTCTAATTCCTAGGACTTTAGCCCATTTTGAGTTGATTTTTGTGTGGGATGAGACACAGGGCCTAGTTTCATTCTTTTACATATGGATAACCAGTTTTCCTAGCACCATTTTTTTAAAAGGCTATTTTTTCCCCAGTACATGTTTTCAGCACCTTTTTCAAGATCAGATGACTATGTCTGTATGGGTTTGTCTCTGTGTCTTTTTTTCTGTAGCATTGGTCTGTGTGTCTGTTTTTATGCCAGTACCATGCAGTTTTTGTTACTATCACTCTGTAGTATAACTTGAAGTCAGGTATTGTGATGCTTCTAGCATTTTTTTTTTTTTTTTTTTTTTTTTTTTGGGTGGCTTAGAATTGCTTTGGCTATTCTGAGTCTTTTATTTTTTCAAATGAATTTTAGGACTATTTTTTCTAATTCTTTGAAGAATGTCATTGGTATTTTGATGGGGATTACATATAATTTGTATATTGCTTTTGGTAGTATGACCATTTTAACAATGTTAATTCTGCCTATCCATGAACATGGCAGGTCTTTCCATCTTGTATCTTCTTCATTTTCTTTCTTCAGTGTTCTCTAGTTTTCAGTGTAGACATCTTTCATGTCCTTGGCTATTCCTTGGTTCTTTCTTCTTTTTTTTTTTCCTGATTTCTTTCTCAGCAGATTCATTATTGGTATATAGGAAAGCTGTTGATTTTGTAACCTATTACTTTGCTGAATTCGTTTATTAGCTCTAGCAGTCTTTGGGTTGAACTTTTTGGATCTTCTAAGAATAGGACATCATATTATCTGCAAACAGTGATAATTTGATTTCTGCCATTCCTATTTTTATCCCTTTGTTCATTTCTCTTACCTAATTGCTCTGGTTAGAATTCCTAGTACTATATTAAATAGGAGTGGTGAGAATGAACATCCTTGTTTTGTTGAACATATTTCAAGAGATGGCAAAACTGAAATTTTAATTTCTTTTTTTTAAAAATATTTATTTATTTGCTTTAGTTGTACACAATGCATTTATTTTTCGTGGTGCTGAGGATCAAACCCGGGCCGCGCACATGCTAAGCGAGTGCCCTACCACTGAGCCACATCCCTGCCCCAAATTTTAATATCTTTAGCATTAGTTAATTTAAATTTAAATAACCACATTGGCGACCATGTTGGAGCATATAGATCAATGTAAGAATGAGGACTGTATTTGATTTATTTTTTCCTCGTTATAGGAGTATACTAATTTATCTTGGCATTTGGTAAAAAAAGGTCTGTTTATTAACCCTATTGCTTACAAAATACATGCTTTGTATTTGAAATTGAAGTTGCCTTGTAATGGTTAATATGAAACTGGAATTAGATAACTTGAATTTTTGTGTTTTTCTGAAGCTCTTTAAAAGTGAGTTTAAGAAGCTGAAATAACAGAGCTAAAAATTTGAAATTTAATGTAAAATTCTACAAGTATCAATATTTATGTTCAAGTAGAAATAAAACAAGGAATGTTAGTCAAAAGTGTTGCATTCAGTAGCCCAAGGATAAGAAAATCTCTGTTATAGAAACAGGGTAGCCTTAATCAGCACTGGGCAGGTCCGTATTTATACACAACATTCTTTTTCTTTCTGGTGTTGGGGATTGAACCTAGAGCATTATAACACTGAACTTTACCCACAGTCCTCATCTTGTTGTTTTTTGGGTTGGCTCTAATTGACTGGTCTTAGATTTGTCAGTAATTAGGCTATATGTCTAGTTCATTTTGGATTCTTGGATATTTTGTTTATATTCATAGCAAAGCACTATACTGGGAACTTTAGAAATAAATTGAGAACTTTTATTTCAAATCTGCAAGTTTCCTTTCTATGTTGTTGTTCTCATGATGAGACAGCAAATTTTGGTATGCTACCTGGAATATAAGTTCCAAAGTATTACCTACTTGCCTAACATATATAACATAAATAAACAAGTTTAGTATTCTTTACTTACCTAAGGCAAAGGGCTATTGGCAGTTTTGATGTAGTATAATGACATATTTATGATAGTGGAATATGGGTGGCATAAAAACTTAAATGACTCCCTCAAAATAAGGGTATTTTGGGGATGGAGTTTTGAAAACTTTTTGGTATTTAGTAAATTTGTGGTCTGAGCTAAATTGAACTTAGAGCATTAATAAGCAAACTATTCATTATGAAGACTCCTTTCTTGAAATTTTGTATCACATGTAGAGCATTCTTCTAAGTACATAAGATAAAAAAATTTAGTCCTTAACAGAAAGTCTTATTTTGTAGTTGATCAGAGAGGGCCTACATTTAAAATCCTTCACAATATGTGATATCATGTATATTGGGCTGAAAGGATGAAGGCTTTGAGCAGAGGGTAGTTCATGTTTCTTAAGGGAGATTGGAAAGGCTTTGTGGAGAAGATTGGATTTGAGGGAGCTGGAGGATTGCAGAAAGAGAAAAGACAACATTCTAGGCAAGGAAACCAATGTGAACAAAGACTTATGTTAAGAATACGCATGGAATATTTGGAAATAAGGAATGGATATGCTTATTGAAATAAGGGTTCCATTCTAGAACCTGGAAGCCTGAGGAATGCTCTTTAGGACTTTGGTGGGCCAAATAATAATAATTATTATTATTTTAAATATTTTTTTTGGTTGTAGATGGTTGTAGATGGACACAATGCCTTTATTTATTTATTTATTTATTTATTTAATGTGGTGCTGAGGATCGAACCCAGTGCCTCACACTAGGCAAGCACTCTACCACTGAGCCACAACCCCAGCCCCCAAAGAATTATTCTTAAAGTGGTAAGGAGCCAATCAACATTTTTGAATAGTGGGAGGATATGTGAATTTTTTTTTTTCCTGGTGCTGGGGATTGAACCCAGGGCCTTGTACATATGAGGCAAGCACTCTACCAACTGAGCTATATCCCCAGCCTAAGAAGTGAAATTTTTATGAAGATTGATCTCTGCGGAAATACAGGATGATAGGGAGGAGGAGAGAGGATTGCAGCAGTATAGGCATGAGATGAAGATGACTTGTTGTTCTGTTGCTGAAGTTGTTCTGACTTCTTCTTCTTCTTTCTTTTTGGTATTGGGGATTGAACCCAGGGGTGCTTTTTCACTGAGCAACATTCCCCAGTCCTTTTAAAAATTTTTAAAAAATTTGAAACAGGTCTCACTAAGTTGCTGAGGCTGGCCTTAAACTTGTAATCCTCCTGCCTCAGCCTCCTGAATTGCTGAGATTATAAGTGAATGCCTTGGGCCCAGTCTTTTCTGACTTCTATTATTGTGGGAACTGAAAGGAAGGGAGGAATTAGAGCAGCAACTTATTTGATTTATAAGAATTACATTAATATTTATTTTCTTGCCCTATGTGTTTGAGAGGTTTCATGCCTGAGTGACTGGGAGAAGCAAAATGGTTTTTAGTCTTGAGGGCTGTTTTAAAGGAAAGAAGGGTTTGGATATTCTGAGTTTTAGGTATTAGGAGACCTGTAGATGGTGGGCCCAGCAGGTAGCTGAATATGGAAAAAGACTGATGCTGATCTCAAGTGGAAGAGATGTCTCTTTTCCTTTGGGTTACCAGATAGATTCATGATAATGCATAAGGGAGAAGGTCTACAGATTGAGGATTGTGTCCTGGGGATGTAAGGAGATGGAGAGAGAGAGAGAGAGAGAGAGAGAGAGAGAGAGAGAGAGAGAGGAGAAGAAGAAGAAGAAGAAGAAGAGGAGAGGAGGAGGAGGAGGAGGAGGAGGAGGAGGAGGAGGAGGAGGAGGAGAGGGGAGAGCCAGAGTGTCTTATAATAGAAAATTCAAGAAGAATGAAAACAGAAAACCACTAGATTTAAGATACCTGAGAATTGAAAGTGTTTGAATGGAATAGTTGGAATCAGAACCCAGAGTACACAAGCTTTATGGCAAAGTAGGTAATAAAGAAATAAAACCAGTATGTGTAGGCTCTGTGCACATTATATTCATGTTGGCTATTTCCTTGCCTGCATTTCAGTTATTTTACTTAGATAGCATAGCAGGAAGACAAAAGGAGGTGGAACTCAAAACTGTTGTACAAGTTTTCTGTTAAGAGACTTGTTAGAACAACTAGAGTAGGGTAAAACCATTGGTTACTTGGATTATCATGAGTCAGATTAGTTATATAATGATCCTTATTGCTGAAGCTATTGAAATCTGATTTCAAATTTAATAAATTTAAAAGTGAGCATTGATGTTACTGAAAATTATACTAAATACTATATTTTTTTAATATTTCAGTTTCTATGCAGATTTTGGGCCTCTGAACTTGGCGATGGTGTACAGATACTGCTGTAAACTAAACAAGAAACTAAAAGTGAGTATTGTAGTGGTAATTTGTATTTTAATGTTAAAATGTTTGAACCAGGAAATCTACCCAGTGGGATTGCTGCACACACATCATTTAGTCAGGTAATTTGGATCTTTGGAAATTTATGTGAGTAGTTCACCTCAAAGTTGAAATCGATCCTTTTGATTACACCACAAAGGACATGTTAACCTCTTTCATTTTTCAGGATGAGCTGCAATATGAGCTGTATTAAGTCATTGGAATAGAGATCCAGGAAAGAAAGCACAAATCCTTTTTAAGTTGTTAATGAGTCTCTATCAAATTCCTTCCTAGGTTAATTTTTCAGAAACCTTCAGATCTGCTTTTGTAGACACTGTTACTAGGTGATGAAGGGACTTATCATGACTGGACATTTGGAGCATGACCATTTTCTGTTTTGTTGAGACTGAAATTTTTGTGTATTTCTTGAATGTTATTTCTGTAGTCAAGAGCCACCTGAGATGGATGAACTGGCAGTGAGAGAATATTACCTGATAGGAGAACTTTACCTGATATGAGAGAATTCAGGCCAGATATTCTGTATTCACCTATAGTGGGTTTTTTTTTTTTTTCCAGTGCTAAGGATTGGACCCAGGGCCTCATGCATGCTAAGCAAGTGCTCTACCACTGTGCTATATCTCCAGCCCTTAACTATCGTTTTGGTTTTACATGAGAATCTGGTTTCATTTTCTATACTTACATGTGGCTGTTAGAAGGTAGCTTTTTTGTTTTTTTACACTCTGAGCATATAAAGAAAAGTTATATATAATTTGTAAAAATATGTATATATTTATAAATAAATATATTTTTGTAAATAGGTATATTTATGAATATAAATTTATATTCCTAGATTTGGTAAAGTTATCCCATAGAAAGCCATATTTATCTTTTTCTTCCAATTATTAAGTGAACATCTTAAATATTCATTTTGGGAGACAGAAAACTACGCAGCATGATCTTAAGATAACCACAAAATAGGGGCTGGGATTGTGGCTCAGCGGTAGAGCACTCGCCTAGTGCGTGGGCGACCCGGGTTCGATCCTCAGCACCACGTACAGATAAAATGCATTGAATAAAACGCATTGTGTACAACTAAAGCAAATAAATAAAAATATTTAAAAAAAAAAAAAAGATAACCACAAAATTATAATCCTCAGGCATTTTAGTTTTTCTGTTAGGTAAAATGTTGCTGTTACATGTTGCTGTCTCTTGTACATACTAACTACTCAGTAATTATCTTTCTATTTGTCTTTTTATTGAATTTAGGTATAAAATGCTGTCTGGCAGAAAATTTCCTGTAGAATGTGTTCTGTGTTTATAAATTTACAAATTTTTGCCATTGACTTTTTTTTTTTTTTGGTACTGGGAATTAAACTCAGGGCCACTCAACCACTGGGCCACATCCCCAGCCTGTTTTTTTTTTATATTTTTATTTTTATTTTTTTTAATTAGAGACAGGGTCTCACTAAGTTGCTAAGTGCCTCGCCATTGCTGAGGCTGACTTTGAACTCGCAACCCTCCTGCCTCAGCCTCCCAAGTGCTGGAATTATAGGCGTGTGCCACCACGCCCAGCTTTGCCATTGATCTTAAAGTGCTAAATGGTCATGGAATGATACCAAAGAGAGATTTTTTTTAAAGAAGTTAATAATTACATAACATGGAATCTATTATATTCAACTCTTTCAGAAATTAACTTACAAAGTAGTGTCTGACTTGAAAATATATTTGTAAATACCTTAAACTAAACCAGATCTGTGCTTTTCAGGAAAGAAGCTACTGTCACAAGTTTAGAAAATAGAATATAAAATTTAGATTTTTTGCGATCATCAAGGAAGTAAATAATATCCTTCTTACATAAAATGAACTTTTAATGGTTGAACCAATAGGGAAAAGTAATTAATAAATAATTGAAGTTCATACTTTTCTTGTAAGGACGTAGTAATTTCTTGGCTTTCTTGATTAATCATGTTAGTATGTAGTTGGTATGAACCAGGTATTATAATCAACAACCTGGGACCCAAGTGCTATCTGGAGTTACCAAAGAGAAAGTAATAATTGTTAGGAAAATAAAAACACTGGTCTGATGCACTATTCTACTTATAGTAATTGCACAAGAGTAGAAGGATTGAATTAAGTAGAGGGATTGACTATTTTTTTCCCTACTACATTCATACATAAAGGCTTGTTTTTTGTTTGGTACCGGGAATTGAACCTGGGGGTGCTTGGGGCGCTTCACCACTGAGCCGCATGCCAGTCTTTTTAGTTTTTATTTTGAGACAGGATTTCACTCAGTTGCATAGGGTCTCCCTAAGTTGCTGAGGCAGACCTCGAGCTTGACATCCTCCTGCCTCAGGCTTCCTAGCTTCTGGGATTACAGGTGTTCACCACCAATCCCATCTTAAAGCCTTGGTCTAGTTCGCTTTCATTTACAAAGCTTTCTTCCAACACTATGAAAGTTGAGTGAGTCTGTAGATAGGCCCTCAGTTCATTTCGGTGATCAGGTCATTGGCTGGTTGCCTGGAATGTCATTTTTAGCTTTAGGACAATTAGTGGGCAGCCTATTACTTTCTGAACCCAAATATTGGTAAGTCTTGTGTTTTCTCAGTGAACCAAATAGCCAAACAGAATATTTGTAGTAAGAGAAAAAGATTTAGTTAATCAATCTAAAGTTGGAATTGCTTCAGCCTTGTGGGATCTCAGTTTCTTCATTGGTAAAATAGGAATTCTCTTACAGGATTATATTAGAAATATATATGAAAGAGCTTTTTAAATTTTAAGGCCAAGACCCTAAACCAAAAAAGTCAGTAATGTAACATTTGTAAATTCTGGTGGTAAATGCAATAAAGTCATTTCTTCCATGAAATTTATGAAGACTCCTCTGATCCTTAAAGCCATCATTTATAAATGGGAAAGCTGACCACTGTAATTTTGGGAATTGAAATGACTGTTTAGTCAAGACTCAGAAAAGGAGTCCTGGGAGAGGTGTATAAACTTGCCCAGAGCTGCAAGGTGAGGTCAGGGCTTGATTTTATGTCTCTTGACTATACACATCACATTCTTCTTTCTGCCTTTTGGGTAACCATAGCCTCTGCTCATTGTTCCTTCTACTTTGCCTTGTGTTCTTTGAGAATCCCCTGCCTTTTCCTCTTCAGTGGCTGTTACTGCCATTCTGGCTGCTTCATTTCCAGGAACCTAGACCCCAGGTTTCCCATTTGGAATGTACCCTTCTTGTTACATGCCTGGCTGACCTGTCTCTCACCCTGCTAGGAACTCTAGACCCTGTATCCTCTCAGTTCCTGCTGTTGTCTCTTGCCAACAGTTCATGGTTCCTCAGTTTGGTAAGCCCTGGGCCCCTTGCCTCTGTACCTTTGCCCTGTTTGCCTTTCCAGCTCCACCCTTGATGTCTTCCCAGCAGATGATTTCAGTCACTAATTTAGCGATAACTATGGTACTCCTACCACTCCCAGCCTTGCACTTTCCCCTGTACTGCACAGTTGTTCCATGGATTTACTCATGACACCCTGTCTGACTAGAGTGCCCTTTCCCTCCGACTTGATAGCTTGTTCCTTAAGACCTTGTTTGGGTGCTACCCTCTAGGAAGCATCTCCTTTCCCTCCTTGACTGGATTGCAGAAAGCTCCCTTGTGTTCCCATACTCCTCTGGGCAGACCTCATGATGACCTGTAATTACCTGTCTGCATCTGTCTTTCTCACTAGACTGTGAGTCCCTGGAGGATGAGGGCATGCCTTATATCTTTGTAGCCAGTGCCCAGTACAGAGTAACCAAAACTCACAGAAATTTCTGTTGACTTTGTCATGATTCTCTTCATTTGTAGAATGCCTTTTATCCTTTGGCCTGCAGAAGTTTCAGAATACCTTGCCCTTAGCATGTGTGCTTCATCTCTATGCACTGATTACTTAATCTTCTGCTATCTAGCTTTTACCTTCCTACTCTACTGAAACTGCTCTATTTATGTCTTTTAAAAATTTGTTTATTCTAGGGCTGAGGATGTGGCTTAGTGGTACAGTGCTCGCCTAGCATGGTGGGGCACTGAGTTCAATCCTTAGCACCACATAAAAATAAAATAAATGTTATTGTATCCACCTATAACTAAAAAACAAATATTTAAAAAATTATTTATTCTAATTTATTATATATGGCAGCAGAATGCATTTCAATTCATATTACACATATAGAGCACAATTTTTCATGTCTCTGGTTATACACAAAGTAGAGTCACACCATTCATGTCTTCATACATGTACTGAGGATTCTATTTACATCTTAAACACAGAATCTAATGTAATTTGCTTGGTCCTCAAACTTCTTTACTAAATTCTGAATAATTTGGCATTTTATTTTAGCCAATAACTTTATCTTGGAATTTTTCTCCTGTGTGATTTTTCTAATTTCTTTTGGACCCTTTTATTTTCTAGTTTGCACATTTTTATTCCTTCTAGTAAAACTTATATGATTTTTCTCTTATTTGATGCCATATGTAGGTAGGTATTAATTTGCTGTGAATTCTATTCCAAACTCAACTTTTTTATTTCTTAAATGTCAAAAGGTGTTTTTTTGGGTTGATGATTTGAGGTAGTGATTGTTGACTTTTTTCCGGGGGGCGGGGGGTGTCCATGTGCATTACATTTCCACTGGCCTTAGTTGTAATTTGTTGATTGGAATGGAAAATTATCCATCAAACATCTGATTAGATTAAAAATCCAAAACCAAAAGCCGTCATCACCAACAAAAAATCTTGCTGCTTATTTTAAACTGTACTTAAAAAAAAAAATTTTGGGCTGGGATTGTGGCTCAGCGGTGGAGCGCTCGCCTAGCACGTGGGCGACCCGGGTTCGATCCTCAGCACCACGTACAAATAAAATGCATTGAATAAAACGCATTGTGTACAACTAAAGCAAATAAATAAAAAAAATTAAAAAAAAATTTGTTAGTACTAAGAGTTATGCAATAATAGGTTTCTTTTCTATTTCTAGTCAATAGTTACCGTGATGAAGGAAGCAACCAAAGGGAAGATTTATTGAAATGAGAACAGTTTGCAAAACTGTTTATGTTATTTAGTGTAAAATGTCATTGATGATTGATAGACTAGAACCAGAATTATTAATCTGGTATTTCAAGGGATTCTTAAACCCTGAAATTGCATGTACACTTTTGTGTGTGTTTACTTTTTTCTTCTGGGATGATTCATAGCTTTTTATCAGGTTCTCAAAGAAATCCTTGGCATAGACAATGCTAACACTGAGCCAGAATATAAGGCTTTAAAAAGAGAAGACTATACCAACAAAACAAAAATCATGGTATTTTAAAAAGCAGAATACCTTCTCAACACTTAAAAACATCTTGCAGTTACTAATTTAATAATCTGAAAGTTTTATAACTATGATATGATTGAACTGGCTTTTCCTAAAATAGTCAATACAATTTTAATTATTGATTTCACTTTTTCTCTGAGAATATAAAATCCCAGATTAGGGGAAAATTTTTCTGAAAAAAGGGGACATTTTCAGGTTGGGGTTGTAGTTCAGAGGTAGAGCAATTGCCTAGCACGTGTGAGGCACTGGGTTCAATCCTCAGCACCACATAAAAATAAAAAAATAAAAAAAAATAAAGGTATTGTGTCTATCTACAACTAAAAAATATATTTTAAAAAGAGGGAATATTTTCTAGGGCAGTGATTTTTTTTTTAAATACTTGCTGTTGTGAGTAAACAGGACAATTACAGTAATCTCGAGAACTATTTTAAAAAGGATTAAAGGAATATTCACAGAAATGTAATGTTGAATTTACAAAGCATCCCACATTACACTTTCAGAGTGAAAGGGAAGGGGAGTGGGCATCATGAAATGAAGGATTGTATTGAAGCATTGAGGTACCTGGCAGATGGCGGGGCTCCAGGAATGTCCTTATTACTGAATGAATCAGTGCAGTAACTCTATCCTGGAAACCAAGCACCTGCCACTCTCTCAGGTGGTTGTACACAAGAACTCTTTTGATATGATTAGACCACCCTCTTTTTGTAACTACAAAAACATGTTGTGATTTCTTCATGCAGTTCTTTTCTATTTCAGGTTCATGGGCTTTGGGGGAAGAAAAACAAGTTATATTCTGGAGATAGTTCTTATAATTTAAAGAGGTACTGGGACACCAAAGCAGTAACTCACATGGGAGAGGGCATATGCAGAGTTTGCAAGGCCTGGACCTCTTATGCCTAGTCAGGATTCCTTAGGCCAGAAGAACTTTATTAAAGAGAATTCTCTCCTGCCATCAACTATATGATCAACAAGCTCAAATAATCCTATGGACAACTCTTCTGTGACATTTTGACTTCTACTTTAATCAAATGTGCCATTTTGTTAATGGAATATGTTGGGTTTGGAACAAAATGGACTGTAGAGAGACATTTTTTTTTTAAAATAAACAGTTCAACCTATTTTATCTTAGCTCTAAATGAAACCATAAACCATATTTTGTTTTGTGCAGCCAAAGAAAATTTTCAAGAATATCCCTTTCCTGAGAAAGTTGGAGGTAAAATATATAGAGGTCATGGCTGCTCACAGGAAGACCTGTTCATTTTATTGCTTTTGCAGTGAGATGACCACTGATTGCTATGGAGGTGCTGATTGCTGCAGCCATTACTGGGCTAGCCTAGTCACCTGTAAGAGAATGATGCCTGGGTCACCATGGTCCCTGTGCTGTGATCTACTTAATCTGACCGCCATCATTGGCAGAGCTTGCTTGTTGAGAGACGTGCATGGGCTCTATTTCTTATTAAAAAGCATATTATCCTGGCTGCACTAATACCTTCCTTAGCTCAACCAGACTGATTCATATAGCTTAATTAAACACAGTGTTCTAACAAAAAAGATTTTACTTTTAAGCATGGCAAACAACTTTATGGAAAGGCTGCTTAAAATCTGTATTTAAATGGACCATTAACTTTTATTTTTCTTTTGGTTTTGAGCTTAATTGCATCACTTTTTGTTGTTGAATGGTTAAATAGTTTGTGGTCTCCTGACCCAAGCTGAACAAGTGCATGATTTGTGTATGTTGCACAATCCATGGATAGCCTGGGCGATTTGTTATTTGTGTAGCATGTCACCATTTTGTCTCTCTCTGAGCTGCTGTAGCTTGTTTTCATTAGGAATGATCTTACAGACTACGACCTTTCGTGTGGCTTTCCTTTCTGAGATAGAAAATGTCTGTGTGTGGGGTGGGGGTCAACACCCTCATCTTAGTTTGCATTGTTCTATGACAGCAGTCACATTATTCTGGTTTACAAGTATCATGGTATACCTACTTACTGTGATTTTCATAGAGTGGTAAAACTTTGACACTCAGGTAAGCAATGCAGTTCTGGATATTTCTATAGGTTTGTTTGTTTTAATTGATAGGTATTCAACACTAAATCCCATCTTCTATCTATTCTTTCTGACCTTGTTAAATGAGACAATTATTGTACTTACGATTAAGGTCATTTCACTGGTGCTGTGTGTTGTGAATGTATCCCTATGCAGTTATTCTCTTGTGTTTGTGATAAGCAGTGGCCTGTATTTTGCATCAAATATTCATTAAATTGTGAGCACACATGAGGCTAGAGACTGGGGCTCTCCTCGAAGAGGGTTTGATGCACACAGCTGCTCCATTCATGCTGACAGAACCAATAGCACTTTTTTAGCCACAGCATCCTGGCACCCAGGTACAGCAAACTGGTTGCCTATGGCCTGCATTTAGTCTGCAGGCCTATTTTGTTGGGTATGAATGTTATCTTGAAAAATTAAAATTCATAATCAACATCTGTGACTTAGGAAAATTTTCACGTAATTCTGGATTTTGTGCTTCTTTAAAATTTATAGTATCTGACAATTGTGTGCTCAAATTCCTGTATGGGAGCAGCAGCAGGTTGGTCCCACTCCAAATTCTGAGAGCATCTGAGTTTGGATCCTGTGGACTAACTCTGTTTAAGTCAGCTTAATTTCAGAATCACTAGGGCACTTGTTCCTAAGGTGTTATCACCCGCAGTACATGGATGTACAAATTGTAATAAAGGTTTCTAAAGAATTTGGGGAAGGATGTTTCTTGTAAACATTTTAAAAATATCTTTTTGTATTTATTTTTATGTGGTGCTGAGGATCGAACCCAGGGCCTCACATGTGCGAGGCAGGAGCTCTACCACTGAGCTACAGCCCCAGCCTTTCTGTAACACTCTTTTTAAAGGTGTATGACATAATTTGGAGTTCCTTTGTGAGATAATTTAAAGGTCTTTTGGGGTTCCTTGACCAGCTAGGCATGTTTTAGGATCTATAACATTTCTGGGGGTAGGGCCATTTGTATTTGTATGCAGCTATTCTCCAAAATTTAGCAATATGTTAAGAGTGGTGGATTTCAATGTGCTGTTCCTGGACCCCTCTATAGCATCAGCATCACTGGGTGGGGAATTTGTTATAAATGCAAATTCTCAGGGCTCGTTCCACTGAATGAGAAATTCTGGGGGTGGGACTCAGCAATCAGTGCTTTAATAAACTTTAATAAGCTTTAATAAACTCTCCAGGTGACTGTGAAATAATCATTACCAGGATTAAATATAATACAATAATATAATAATAAATGTATTTTAGATTTAAATTTAATTCTTTTTTTTTTTTTTTTTTCTGAGCTGGAGTCTCACTGTGTTGCTCAGGCTGGCCTCGAGCTCCCGAGCTCAAGCGAGCCTCCTGCCTCAGCCTCCAGAGTTTGCTGGCACTGAAGGTGTGCGCCACTGCTCCTGACTTCATTTTTAATTTTTTTTTAAAATTTCTGAAAAACTTTAGTACTGTTGACCAATTCAACCTGAAAGTTATATAAACTGTGAACCACAGAATTTGTTATGGCCTCATAATTGAGATTTACACAAATTATCAAGCTCAGTGAAAGTTCAGGGTGTCTCCCACCTCCCACATGTGTGTGAATGTTCACAGCAGGCCCTCTTTGGCTTCTGGTTTATGTTCTCCTAGTAAAAGGCAGTATGCTCATTATATTTCAGCCTTGCCCAGGACCTCTGCCTTGGGAGATTCCCTCTGGTGTTCTTCCTGGTGCTTTGAAAAACTATGAAATACAGTATATGACCAATAGACGGTAGCTGTTATTATTGTTGCTGCTGTCATTATAGACATTATATAGAGGGCTGGCTGTGTCCCCTTAGGTTAAGAAAGTTCAGAAGGCTATATACTCTAGTTTCAAGACAGAAATCTAAAATACAGGATGGATGGTGGCTGCAGATTATGATTTGTAATGATCACATGCACCTCACTGCCAAGCAGGCCAGCAGGCCAGAGGTCTTAGGATTCCTTCTGTGATATCCTCTCCTTTATATTTAAGACTGAATTCATTTGATTTGACCAGTTCCTAATTTTGCTTTGCTGTTGTACCTAGTGTTTTTGTGATCTGTGAGCTTCTCATGTTAAGTAAAAACAATCTGTAATAGAGGAGATAGCTCACTAAAAGCCAGAGTTCATGGCATAACTTTGCAGGTGTTCTTCTTGAAGGGCAGGGGTCCTCTGCCAGAATGCAGAGGAGACAGACCACAGCGAGGAAGAGGCAGCTGTCCAGCAGGAGGGCATGATGTTTGCCTGCGATTAAGGCAGAATCTGAGAAAAATCTGCAGGGCCCATTAAGGTAGGGGTCTGTTGTCTCCAAACTCTGCCTTCCTTTCCCTTCATGGGAAGGGTCTGAAAGTTTGGGTTAATATCCTCTGAAGGTACTTGGTCATCTGTGTGCCTCTGGATGGTATTGTTTCTCCTAAGGAGCTTTGATTATGTAATAGATAGTTTTTTTTTTTTTTTTTAAAGGGAGGGGCATGTTAAATGCTTGAAAAGAAAAAATATTGAAGAGTTTTTGTATATTAATTCAATCATGTAAATTATTAGCTAGATAATTTAAGAAATACTTTTTTTATCCCTAAAAATTTTCATTGCGTACTAGAATATTTCCTCTATTGAACATGGCTGGTAGAAAGCTATGGGGCAGGGTGACCTGTAGAGGGAAGCCTGGCTTTGGCAAGGAGGGAAATTAGGACAAGGCCAGCACACATAAGGTTTTTCTCTGTTATTCACTTTGAATTAGTTGTGATTCCTTGAGCCAGAACTCCACCCTCTGTGATCTGACCTAGGAGATACTGGCCAAGTTTCACTAAGCAGAAGATCATTTCTTGGCTGTAGTGCTTTTGAAACTTAGAAAATCTAATTCCAAAACAACTGAGCAAGGTAAATGTTAGACACTTCAAAGTTTTTCTTATAAATCAGGCAGTAAGTTCTCAAAAAAAAAAAAAAAAAAAAAAAAAAAAAAGTTGTATTTCTTTTCTTTTGACAGTTTCCCATAGGAAATATTTGAAAGTAATTAAAATTTCTAAGTAGATTTTTATGGAGACCACATTTTATGTGATGTAATTTTTGAAAGCTTGTAAAGTTTAAGAAACTTCTGAAGTTTTAAAACATTTTAATTTGTGTTTCAAAACATTTTAATTTGTGTTGTATTTGCTTAAAAACGTTTATAGATATACAGTGAAAGGCAGGTCTTCCTCAGAATTCTGTCCTCCAGCTTCGTAGTTCTGTTCCAAGGTAGTCTCTGTATCCCAAATAATTTAGAACAGGAGAGAGGGAGAAAATAAACAAATAAGCAAACACAACAAATTTCAAAACAAAAACTTGAAACAAGCATATCCACGAAATGAGCATTGGTGATAAAAGAGCAGCATTTTGGCCAGGAGATTTATAAAATAAATAAAATTCCACATTATCAAACAATAACAGTAATTTGGCATGAAACCCAAATTCTTGTAGAAAAGAGCATCATAGCAGATAATCCAGACTTCAAGATAGATTGTTGACATTTTCTTCCCTGCAGTGTTTTGGGGAACTAGGAAGTATAATTGAGAGAGGCCAGGAGACAGAAGAGCTGATGAGTCCTGCTGCTCACTCAGTCTGACTCCCCGTTCCTGGGGAGGCTGTCCTGGGCAAGCAGTCTTTAGACATTTGCCATTCAGAAATGATAGGAGCACTTAGGTCTAAAGAGCCTTCACTCCCTCCCCTTTTGGTAAATCGGACACAACTTACTGATGGAAAATGATAAGTGGCAAAGCCAACCAACCAAGAAACAGTAAAATTAAATAGGAAAAGGAAATGCCCAGGCAGTGAATAGTTTCAAATTGAGAAAGCAAGCAGACAGGTGTTAACACCTTTGCTAGTGACCTTGAAATCTTTAGGATAAAGTGTTAACCCAACTGAGATGAATTGAATAAAAAGATTCTTCTTTTTTCCTCCTCATTTCATAGGAGTATTTTCACAAATCTGTCAGTAAATAAGGGCATTGATAATAGAGACTATCTTTGAGTCAAACATTAATTTTTAAAGATTCAATTAAAAAAGGGCACTACCAGTTTTAGAAAATGTGATTTTTGGTTATCAAAGAAATGCCTGAAGGATGATGAGAATTTCTTGGCTCATAGCTGGGATATATGCAGCTACGTTGTTGCATGCAAAAGCCAAAATAATGAAGTGTAATTCTTAGAATAAATTCCAGAGTTTCTTTTCCTTGCAGGAAAGAGCATGGTAAAGGAGTTTCTGTGGGCTGTGTTCAATGTACAAGGAATAAAAAGCTACCTTTATGGTCAATATGAATTTACAGAGAATATGAAAGTAAATTTATGTACTTATATTTTGAAAACCATTCGTTAAAATACTGTAATTGTTTTGAAATATGAGGAAAGTGAGTACATTTGAGTCACATCCGTGTTCTCATTGTATTAGATTTATTTGAGTTTTGACTAATAATTTGATTTTTTTCAATGAATCTTTTTATTTGCCACTTCTTTTCATGTTTAACGTGTATACCGCATACCATGATGTTTTATTTTGGGTTTAAATAGTTGAGCATGCAGCATAGTGCCTGACATATAGCAAGTGCTTATTTAATTGTTTGAACTCATGAATTTAATATTTGGCTGATGTACTGAGATGTTTGCTGATATACTTTTGATGATTCATCTTTTCTCATTAACCACTTATTTTCAGTTAATTAAAAGGGAGTTATTAGAGCATATCTTTGAGAGAAAATATTAATATTCACCTCTAAAATTAAAAAAATTTCGAGAAGACTACAGACTGGTTGACTCATTTAAAAACAAACTAAAATATGAAAAGTACGATAACTTTATCATGGGAGGGACATGTAGGGAGTTAAAAAGAGTACACAGACTGCATGTAAGATCACGAATAAGTCTAAAAATAAGAAGTCTATTAATAAGTCTATTAATAAGTCCATTAATAAGAACCATCAGAAGTGGTTCTTATTAATAGAGATCTCTGTGATTTCATTATTTTACATCACATTAGTCTCCTTTCTTGGAGAGAAACATGTTTGCTATATTGTCAATTTTTACATCATGGTGCCTGTAAATAAATGAAATAGGAACCACTGTGCTGGTGTTCAAATGCCACAGAAGTTAAAACTGAAAGGTGTTAAGTTTGTGGGTCGTAACACATCTTGGAAGTTAAGGGATGATGGCTACCTTCTGTATATTTTAATATTGTCTTTAAGGTTATGCTAATTTTTAAACATTCCTCTTTCTAGTCATACAGCTTATCGAGAAAGAAAATAGTGCACTACACCTGTTTTGACCAACGGAAAAGAGCAAACGCAGCATTTTTGATAGGTGCTTATGCTGTAAGTACTTTCTTCATGATTATTTTCTATAATCAGACCAGAGGAAAGCTGACAATGTCAATAAATCTTAGCCACTTTTCCAGTGGGACTGAGAGAGGGAGAAGATTATTAGCAGTTTGGGAACTGATCTGGAATGGAAAGTGTGGACTAGCACTGATGCAGTGTTTTTTCTCTAGATTTTATTTCCCAGTAGCTAGTAAGAGAATTTTGGAACCACAATATATAGCTTGGATTTCCACAGTTGTATACGTGTTTTAATAGAAAGGAAACCTAGCAAGGACATTTTCAGGGGGAAAAAAATGAGAGAGAGTGTGTGTGTGTGTGTGTGTAAGTGTAACAAAATATAATACTAACAAACATTTTTTAAAGCCTGTTAAGGTGTTCCTTTTTATGGGAGAAGAGGAAATCCTAGATTGCACAGGGGAGACTTATTATTACTATTATTTTTATCAAACCATTCATTTAATACAAATATTTATAGTAGAAAACCTGGATTTAAGTCATGCATATGTTATAGCTTCCCTAAACCTTTTAAAAATAATTATGAGTAGAAATTCTGTTCTCTGCAAGCACAAAAATGTCAATATGAATTCCATAGGAACATACTACAGTTTCTGGAATTTTCTGTATGTACTGATATTGGATAAAACTTAGAAGGCAGAAGTGTTCAGGGTTAAAATGTACTTGCAACCTAGAATGGCTTTTAAGGGATATGTTTGATATTCAGTTAGGAATATGTTGGTTTAAAGGCAGGGAGAGAGGTGTCATTTCCCCTCATCCTTGGGGAGAGCCACTTTTTTTTCTGAAGCCCAGCCACACTGCTGTGCAACCTTTTGAGGGCCTCATCCTAAAGATCTTGACAGAAGGGGCACCAGCTAGTAGACATCAAACTTTGCCACATCAAATACAAAGCTCTGGGGGACAGAGCCCAGAAGCACTGTTGGGAAGGCTGTCAGCTGTTGCAGGGCGCAGGCTGAGAAGGCAGCAAGCTGACAGCCAGAGTGCTGGGTGCTTCTAGGTGTGAGGTGTCTAGCTCTGGCCGCCCTTCCTCCCAAAGTGGCTGCAGTAAGCCCTGGGCTATCCTTTGTGACCCCTTTTCTTTCTTGCTCTCTAGACAGCATGGTACAGTACAGGGAATAGTGGCTAAGAATCAGACAGGCATGAGTTTTTCATGCTGAAGGGGCTTTGATGATTAGTAAGCCACTTTATCTCTCTTAGCTTTGTTTAGTTTCCTTATCTGTAAAATGAGAGGGTTCAATGTAATAACCCCTAGATTTTCTTTCAATTCTTAGGACTTAGCGCCAGCTAGACTATTGCTTTTATTTAAGAGTCCACATAAAAGCTGGCTGTTGGCAAGAAGGTTCAGTGAAGGGCTGGTGAACTGAATTAAGCAAGCATGCTTATTTTTCAATTTACATTGATAATTACTACTCATTTGAAACTGATGATGGATGCTGTGATTAAAATATGAGGCGCCTGTACTGATCTCTGGACTGAAGCCATGTAAACAAGTGTGTTTTTCCTGTGGGGTTTTGTGATGCTTTGTGAGCGTGTAATTTGTGGCTCCTTTGTCACAAAGGATTGCCATCAAGAAGGGGTCATCGTCTGCTGATCCTCTTCTTTCTTTCCCTGCTTTCTCTCCCTTGCCTCTTCTCTTTCTGCCTTTTTTTTTTTTCTTTTCTTTCTGTTTTGTTCATTGGGACCCTTCTTTTCAGTAGGTACCTCCAGAAGTTGGAAATGAAGTCTAGTTATAATAGGTGCATTGAGTTCATGATGAAATATGTCTTCTAAGGCAGAAATTTCTGCCACTTTAAAGCAACCCCAAACAGTCCCGGTGTGGTGGAGAAGTGCTGAGTACAGTGTGAGCTCATCTTACATGCAAGTTACAGTCCTGAGTGTAAAGTGATTATTCTTGTATCAGTCATTTCCCAGTTGATTTTCTTTCCTAATTTTGGAGCTGCATTCCCCAGAAAACTGCATCACACAAACCCTTAATAAAAATGAAAGTAGGAATTGAGGTCTTCAAGAATGTTTCATGCCTTTCTTCAAATCATCTGAATGCTCTTCATTGTTGACACAAATTTTCAAAGAAGATAATAATGTGCATTATATGTAGGTCTCAGTTAAATTTCACATGTGTTTCAAGTTGCTAGTTGGGTTAGTCTCAGTCTTATGAAGGAATCTTCTCTGAATACAAAGGACCTCAACCTTTAGAGCAGCCATAGAATCTAGGTGTGTGTTTTACCAGAGAGAAGTCCTTAACAGTGAATGTGTCCTCTTTTTAAAATGAGGAGTCAGCCTTCCCCCAAGGAGTATTGACTAATAAAATATTTTGTACTAGGACAAACCTTTTTCTCAGAACCTTAGTTTTTTTCTTGGTAAAATTTGGATCAAACCAGGGTTTCCCTGTGTACCTCACAGAGTTATTCTGAAGATCAAATATCCAAGAGCCTGTTTGATAGCTCTGCATTATATATCTAAAGGATATTTCACAGTTATGATGGCAGAAGAAAACTTTTTTATTCCTTCTTTCCCTAAACCTGTTTATTTCCTAGTCACCTCCTTTCTTGTTATAGATTAACTGCCACCACTGGCTTGCTATGTCAAAAGATAGTGGTCATTTTGTTTCCTTTTCCCTCATCCTCCTATGCCAGATGGTCTGCACGTGTGGAATCAGAGCTCCTCTTTTCATCGATTGCTGGCCCCAACCATTGCTGTTGTTACCTGGATTTCCACCACAGCTTCATGCATGTTCTCCTTTTTTACATTTTTATTTCCCTTTGATTAAGTTGCCATACGACTGACAGAGTAGTCTTTAAAAAAAAAAAAAAAAGCTCAATCACATCATTATCCTGTTTCAAATCTGATTGCTCCCTGTTCTTGGCATAAAACCCTTCATTAAGGTCCAGTGAAGTAGGATACTTTCTGATCTCAAGGGGCGAACTCTGTCAGGCTATTCCCTTCACATTGTCCTTCTAACCGTGAAGTTCTCATGCTCACTTCCATGAGAAAGTCTTGATATTTATGCTGTCTGGAATGTTCTTACTTCATTACAGTAATCTTCTTTTCTTTCTCTCTGCTTTTTTGAAGAGCTGGGGATTGAACCCAGGGCCTTGCTCATGCTAAGCAAGATTTCCACCTCTGAGCTACCTCCCCAGCCTTGGATTGTGCTTACTTCAGACCTTGGAACATGCCTGGTTCCTTCAAATGTTACCAATTTAGAGATACTTTCTCTCAGATTATACCCAGCTCCTCCCTTAGTCACCTTTGGGTCTTTCCTCTTTTATTTTCTTTACAGCACTATACTATTTGAAATTACCTTGTTTATGCATTCACTTGTTTATTATCTCTATCCCAAACTAGAGGGTAGGGACCTTATCTGTTTTGTTCATTGCTGTGTCTAGAGGGTGATAAAATATTTAATCAGTTGAATTGGAAGCTGGCCATAAAGCTGAGGCAGAGTCCTGTAGGCATCCTGCTATGCTGAATCATAGGTAAGTTTAGGGTATTGGGTAGGGTTACCCCTAGGAAAATAGTAGGATGGCCAGTGTGGATGGGGTGTGTCCTGGGAGCAGCAGGTGTTTACCAACTGGTATGGAACTATTTAAGTACTTGAACACTGTTATGGTTCGGATATGAAGTGTCCACCAAAGCCTCATGTGTTAAGGGCTTGCTGCAATGCTGCAATATTTGGGGTTGGGTTGGGGGGAACTTTTGGGAAGTGATTGGATCATAAGAACTCTGATCTTTTCAGTGGATTCATCTATTCATAGATCTATAATTGAATGACTAATTGGAGGTGATAGAAACTATAGGAGGTGAAACCTCGTTGGCGGAGTAGGCCCTTGGGGACATTCCCTTGGGGACTATACCTTCTCTCTGGTCCCTTTCCTTCCTCTCTTTCTGTTTCCTGGCTGCCATGAGGTGAGCAGTTTTGTTCTGCCACACCCTCCTGGCCATGATGCTCTGCCTGATGAAGGCCCAAAGCAAGGGACTTGGCTGACCTTGGCCTGAAACCTCTGAAAATGAGAGCCAAAATAAATTTTCCTAAGTTGATTTTGTTACAGCAATTAAAAGTTAGATACAAACATTGAGTGTCAACTTTAGGACTGTGCCAGGTGCATAGTAGATGCTCCGTAAATATCTGTTGAATGAACAAATGATGGGCTGATGAAATAGGAAAGAAAAAAGGTAATTCATGGGCAACTCCTCTGAAAATGATCAAGTTGGTCCCAAAGTGGTGTTTCAAAATTATTCAGATGGTGACTGATCCACTTGTAGTTTATAAAGATATACAATCAAAGCAAATTTTAAAAAATAAGCTTTTACTTTTTCACTTTTCTATTGTGGTAAAATATACATAGCATAAACCTTACTATTTTAACTATTTTTAATATAAAATTGTCTAGCTTAGAAAGTTAAGTTCAGTGGTGTTAAGTATTTTCATATTGTGTGCCTCTTGCTTTTGAGTGTGACATCTTGTGGCAAACATGACGCATCCACAGAGTCAGGACTTTGCATGTGGTTTCTTAATTGGAGGATGATTTCAGGTATGCTACAGAAGATTCTGTGTTTCTATTTCCTAATCTCTAAATGGACAGAGCCTTTTTAATCCCTTCTCTCACAGAGTTATAAACATCAAAAAAAAAAAGGTGGAGGCAAACCTGGGAAATTTAACAAGACCCTGTCTCAAAATAAAAAGGGCTGTGGATGTGGTTCAGTAGAGGAACCACAGAGAAGGAAACTGAAGATGGGGTTGCTGGAGTGGTATGGCCAGTGGGGGTCACAGTACCACTTAACAATGGTAGGCTTCCTTGTCTCTTCACTTCCTAAGCTATGATATTGCACTCCTTGAATTGGAGGTCTCTAACTTTAAGAAGAGAAAGAGATCAACTTTGCCAGAAAGATGTTCTCCTTCCAAGGCAACCCTCAGTGCAACTGCAGGGTTAGGAGCTTAGATCATGATGACATTAAAAAATAACTCTTGTGTAAGGTTTTTTCCTTTCTCTCTCTCTCTTTTTTTCTTTCCCCTTCTCTCTCTCTTCCTCCACGGATTGAACCCAGGGGCACTTAATCACTGAGATTCACCCCTGGCCTTTTTTATTTTTTCTTTTAAGACACAGTCTCACTACATTGCTTAGGGCCTCACTATGTTGCTGAGGCTGGCCTTGAACTTCTGATCCTCCTGTTTCAGCCTCCTGAGTCACTGGGAGTACAGATGTGCACCACTGTGCCCTACTCTCATGTGAGTTTGGAGAAGATGGCTTTTCAAATTCTGAGAATGAATTAATTAGGTACTTGCTGTGAGCTTGAAAACCGAGACCCTCTGTGTTATGGTATGGTTTTCAATTCACAGGCCTATAGCAACTAGGTCAAGGAGAATTTCAATCAGGTTATAATGACTGAAGAAATGGAAAAACAATATGTATGAAAAGTTAAATATGATTGCTTAGCTTAGAAAATTAAGTTCAGCATTAAAGAATCACAAGTTTTTTTCCCCCAGATATGTGGAAGGTGCTTAAATAGATGGTAACCACACTGTGCTTTCCTAACTCAATTGTTAAGTCCTTGTGTTGCTAAATGAGGGGTCTACATTATATGTTAACTGAGACTAGCCTGAATCAGATGTCATGTCTGGATTGGAAATGACAAGACTGAGGTTTGTAGACTTTCTAACTATGTCTGTGTCTGCTTTCTATTTTTCAGACTACACCTAAGGACTCACTAGTCATATTCTACTACTGTGTCTACTGACTAATTGTAGACACTGTTCTCCATCTGGCTTAGTGGTGGGGAGCAAGGACTCTAGCGTGGCCACAGACTTAGCTTGGAACCCACTTGTTAGTTTTATGCCTTGAGCAAGTTATTTCATGTGTCCAAACTCCTGTTTTTTTCTTTTTTGCATCTTTACAATAGGGACAGTAATGTCCTGCTTAACAGAGCTGTGCTGAGGACTGAAGGAGCCATGTGCACAAAGGTGATATTGATGTAGTTTGCAAGCACTTAGGGATGCTTGGTGGCTCTTGGCAGAGAGGTTGTGTGGCCTTCCCAATCTCCTGTCTTCTAGGACCTATCGTGTGCTGAGACCATCAGACCACAGCCTTGAAGATCTGATTGTTACTTACCTCTTTTTGTCCTCTTAGCTTCCCAGCACTCCCTGTTTCACACTTACATCCTTCCTTGGCTCAGCAAGGCTCAGAGGGTTGTTAATATGATTATTGCTTAGTATAATCCACTGGAAGGGGTGAATATGAGCTTTTTCCTTCCCCTTTTTATAGGATATTATTTGCATTTTTAAAGGAAGAATCTCTAAACCAAATGAATTTCTCCTTTGTGAGATATAGTCAGGTATTCACTAGTTCAGGAAATATTTATTTAGCTTCTATGAACCTTGCCTAGTGCTGTGGCAGGCTTCAGGGAATAATAGTGATGATGATGGTGATGATGATGATGATGATGATGATAGACAAAACAAAACAAAGAATGCCGACCTTCAGTTGGGGACAAATGAGGCAATAAATAATTGTGAAAAGTGTTGATAGGTGCCAAATTTGGATAAATGTGAATTCATTTAAAAAATGTTTTTGAGTGGTTATCATATAACAGGTGTTGTTCTAGGAATTGAAGTTACTAAAGTCAGTCAATTCCTGCCTTCTGGAAACTTCTGGGTAAGAAACTATACCCATCAGTCCAAATATCTGGTGTGGGTGTCTGTGGGACCAGGGGTCAAACCTGGAGAAAGGGAAGGATTAGGATGGCCATGCCTGTGGGCCATATTGGTAAGGAAGGTATCGGAGGGCCCAGCATAAAGGTGAGGAAACTTTTTGGGGGGACCTGAGAGTAGGGATTAGAAGATTAATTATATTTTGGATATATAGGTTGAAAAGCTGATAATTTAATGAGATGAGTTTTTTTTAAAAAGAATTTTTTTAGTTATACATGGGCACACATTTATTTATTTATGTTATTTATATTGCTTATTTGTTTATTTTTATGTGGTGCTGAGAATCGAACATGGCTCCTCACATGCTTGAGGCATGCGTTCTGCCACTGAGCCACAATCCAAGCCCAGATGAGATTTTTATTTATGATTAAAAAAAAAAAAAAAAAACCCTTACAAAATGGCATAACCCCATTATAGAAGAAAAGAAGATTCTCCTTCAATTTCATCAATCTAAACTTGAGGTGCAATTGCAATTTAGTTTTGTGAGCCTTTTTTATTTAGCTTACTTATTTTGCCATTTTGTTACTTAAATGACCAAGTAACATTCCATTTAGAGGTTATACATTCTTATTTTTTACATTTTAGAGTCCTTCTAAATTTTTTTTTTTACTAAAGTGACAAACATCTTTTTGCGTGATAAATGTTTCTACATTTGATCTTAGCTGAAAAGCTGAGAAGCAATTACTATTTTTTAAATGAATTTTTATCTTTAAAATGGGGTTGATAGTTTTTTTTAAAGTAGTGTTTTAAGCTTCTTGAAGCGTATTACTGTATTTAAGTCAGTTTTCACTAAATTTGGCATTATGTTGAATCTTTAGTTTTATACACCTTTGCATATTAGATATGAACTTTTAGAAGTTCAATTGGTGAGATTTATAATTTTAGAACTTTAATTGTTGGAAAATGATATCTTAATGCTTTACTGATCATTTCTTTGATTATTAATGAGTCTTACTAACTCTTGTGGTTTTAATTATAGTCCTATTCACTTTTTAAATTCTCTGTGTTTCTAAATTGTTTCCTGTATTTGAACCATTTAAAAGTTGGAAAGCGGCTATCAGTCTTTGAGGAAAGAAGTGATTTCCTTGTGTCTAAGTTGCATCAGGGTAAGAAACTACACCCATCAGTCCAAATATCTGTAAGAAATTAGGAAGTCCCTAAACCCTAAGTTCTATTACTCATCAAAATGTTGTATTAGTAAGTTCTTTTGTATGGGTACCTGAATACAAATGTGGTTAATTGGAATTGCAGATAATGGATCTATTGATTATTCAGCATTAAGCTATCTTTTGAATATATGCAGAAAATTATACTCAGAACAGTATTAGTTAAAAGTGATTAGAGTATATGTACATGTTTTCATCAGTGGAAGTAGATACTGCCTGGCCAGTTAACTATGAACTGGTTTTAATTTTTATTATTTGGACCAAGTGTGTTAGTTTCCTGAATCTCTAGCTCATAATTCATCTGTAAATTGTGGTTTCAGAGCTGCTTTAAATTGTCATAAAAATGTAAATGAATCAAATGTCATGTAAAATATAGGTAAAATGTCAAGAAAAATGTTGGTTCAAAATAATAAAATATTTATTAAAATAGTAATACAACAGATGGCAGCTACATGTGTTCTGTTATCTTCAGTGGCTTTTTGGTCACTCTACTGGATAGTATCATGCTTTTGCTTACTGAAATTCATAGAGAGGAAGGGAGGGTGTGGCACATGGCTGGGGCAGGGCAATTTCCTGTTTGCAGTTCCTTCCTTTTACAGATTGATAGGCAGGAGCCCCTTTGTGATGTTGCCTGGAAATGGGCCAGACAATCTTTTATTCCTGTAAGCTTATATTTTTTGGTGGCTTTAAAAACAGGTCAGGCTCCCTAAAATTATACAACATTTTAATTTTAGACTACTTGAGACTGGAAGATCTGCTAGTTTTCCACACCCAGGTAGTGCAATGCCATCTTAGCCAACTCTTTCTGCCATTTAACTGTGGGCTGGAAAAATTAGCTATTTGCATTTCATTTATGGAAGTTTTGTTTCTCAATTCAAACTGCATATATCTTTTCAGTACCTTTTCCTTTTCTTCCTCTGTACTTAAATAAGTTCTCAAATTTTATATGCGTGCACAGCTACACACCTCCACACAAGCATGCACATGTATTAAGTACTGTATGTTTAGTATTGACACATTGTATGTGCTTATAGTAATTTACTCACACATTTATGAATTTCAGTAGCCTTGGAATGACATGCACTTTTTATGTGAAAAAGTTGTGTCCATTTGTTTCATTTAATACTGAATCGAGAGGAGATATACCTTTTTAGTGCTTGAAATTATTTATTTTCTCACTAAAGGGAGGAACTTTGTCTTATTCTCCACCACAGCTGCAGCATCTAGAAAAGTGTCAGACACATCCTAAGTACTCAATAAGTGTTCAAAGAACAAATAACTAAATGTTTAATGGATACATAAATCTTAGTTGGTTATCTTGCACTGTTTTAGAAGTTTAATATAGAGTAATTTAAAAGCTGGAATGCTTAACGTTAAAGGATGAAGTCAGTACTAATTGTAAAAATAACAGAATCATAGCATTTTGCGGCATTAATTTTTTAGAAGTTACTGAGTAAAATGGAGTGTCTTATATAGAACTTAAATGGATTTGTTGATATATGCAACATTTGAGATTAATATTACAAATGATAGTCTTTAAATTTTAGCCTCAACATTGTTTTTTCTCAATAGGTGAAAATCCTTTTTCATACATATAAATAGTTGCTAACAAATCAATAATTTTTTGAACAGTAGTCTTTGAAACCTTAAGGTAGTTTTTAGTAAGAAGTAATTAAAATGTTCAGAAGAGGAATACTAGAAAAATTTTAATCAGAGTTGAGTCTTTAAAGATTTAACAGCATGCATTCATTATGGGGAAAAAAAGTAAGGAAAGAGGTACTCAAAGCCCTGAAGTCATTTTCCATTACCAGAGTGTGACTTTAAATGTATTTGCCATGCCTCATATGAAATCATATCCTGTACATGTCTACCTGGCTTTCACCTGCATTTACCTGTGTGTGGGCCTTTGCTGTTCAGTCTTATACAGAAACCTTGATGGAGCAGGCTCATAGATTCTCTGCAGAGCTATAGCATTCCTAATCAAGGAGATGTTTACTATAATATATACAGACATTGGAGATAATGTTTCCTAGTTTTATGCAAAATGAGGTTATTGACTGCCCAGTGATTGTATCTTGGTAAAATTTGTTACTGAATGCATTTGATTGTGTTTATTCTTTTGTTTAGTTTACAAATAAACTTATGAGAATTAAATAAAATAGACCTACTTTTACAGAACCACTGAAATAGCTCCACAGGAAACTCAGTAGGAAGAACCCTGCTCCAGTTTTGCTTTCTTATGTTTCAGTTGGTGAATTTGTTCAAAGTCAAATCCAGTTAGTGATGAGAAAGAGTAGAGGGGCTGGTGTTGTGGCTCAGTGGTAAAGCGCTGGCCTAGCTCTTGCCTAGCATGTATGCTGGGTTTAATCCTCAGCACCACATAAAAACAAATAATTAAAATAAAGGTATTGTGTCCAACTAAAAAAAAAAAAAAAAAAGAAAAAGAAAAAAGAAGGAGTAGAATCCAAATCCCAGGTTCACATTTGGGAGTGTCATCTAGTAAAAGTGCATAACTGAGCAAGGCCAATCTTGGAATAATACTCTGCATTCAAACCATTAATAGTCCGCAGAAGATTAGAAATAGAATGTAGCATGGAAGGGTTGACTTTTCCAGTTATAAAGCAGTACTGTGGTGTTTTAATTACTCTAGTGACACAGTTTCTTTTCCAGGTAGCATCTGAGCTTTTATTCTGGCTAGTGGGGCTCATACCCCAAATACCTTTGTGTATCAACTAGGTGTAAAGGCAGCTCTTTTCATGTTTGCTTTGGGGATGTTGGTAGATGTCTTAGGGTAGGTCTAAGTATAAGGAGTGATGGGGGAAATAGGAGAATCAAGGAATGCCATGGAGTGGGTTGGGCTAGTGGTATCTCATGATAGCGTTTTCCAATATTTTTCCCCCTTATAATTTACCATGGGAATCATTTTACATCACAGCTTTGTATGCATGCACCTTTTACATGTGTAATTAAAACAGAAGGTTATGAGAAAAATTTTTCCTTTACACTGTGTGAAGCATACTCATAATTCATCTTCTGTTCTATTTTATTTTTAAATTGTCTTTATCCATTAAATTAATTTGGCTACTCACTAATGGATTATGACCTACAGTTTATAAAACAGCCATTGTAGAATCTGCTTACTGTGTGCTTAGATCTGAAAGGTTTTTACATGTTATTTTTTGGCATTGATTTTGGTACAGAATACTCAGGCAATTGTATGACCCATCTAGGTTAGTCTATGATTTAAGAAAAACTGAAAGTGTTCTGAACTCCTCTGAGGCTCCTATCTCCAAATGTCAAAATGTGTAAATGGCTCCAGATGGTTTTTATTCAGTTGATACTTGTTTTTAAGAACTCAAATAGTAGAATTTATCTTTTCATATCTCATTCTAGTTTTTTTAAAAAAATATTTATTTATTTGCTTTAGCTGTACACATGGGTTTATTTGTACGTGGTGCTGAGGATCGAACCCGGGCTGCGCATGTGCCAGGCGAGCGCTCTACCGCTGAGCCACAACCCCAGCCCCTCTCATTCTCGTTTTTAAAAATATTTATTTATTTGTTTTAGTTGTACATGATGCCTTTATTTTTATATGGTGCTGAGGATCGAACCGGACTGCGAACTGGGCTGCGCACATGTTAAACGAGTGCTCTACTGCTGAGCAACAATCCCAGCCCCTCATTCTCATTTGAATCACTATGTTATACTAAGACTCTCATTGCTTTTCCCTTCTTCCTGGCAGCCCAAAGTCTGCATTTATTCAGTTGGGGAGGAACTAACCTCAAATTCTGTTGAAGTTGAAAATAGCATGTAGCATGGAAGGGTTGAATTATGAACATGGAAGACGTGTTCAGTTATTCCTAAGATTTGTAGTGTTTAAAATATGGTTATCATGCTAATAAACTTACCCTGTGTGTTCATGTAGATTACGAGGTTCCCCTGTTAATGCCACTCTTTGAGTCTTTTGCAATTTTCTTTCTCATTGCGCCTCTGCCTTGGCCTTGCTTAAGGCCCCCCATGACAAACGCTGGTAGGGCTTTTGAATTTTCATTAAGGAAAAAGCCAGGGTTGTAAATAGCAGTGCTGGGAAGGTATAACCTTGAAGAAATATTTAAGTTTCTGCAGTACCTCATAGAATTATTTAATAGGGAGTAACATTTGTGGTTATGGTTTCAAACTAATGAGCAGATAGGCAAGGCTTTCCATGTGAATATACATACTGTAGGATGAATCAGACTTATAATTTTTTTAAGAGTGGGAGTATGAGTCATTTAGTGGGCCTGCTTTGGGAAATTTTATCCAATTAAGAAGAGTAATTCTTCTCTCAGGTAAACTTTTCTTGGTGTTTTCTATTTGCCTACCTTCACTTCTCCCCTCCAGATATTCACTTGTCATTGCCTTACTCCCTGACCCAGAAAGAGGCTTGATTATAGCTTTTCTCACCTTGTCTTACAATTTATTGTGCATACTATCATACAGTACAATGAACTCCTTGCAGTTACTTGCTTTGCAGTCTTTCCCCTACTAGAATGAGCTCCTTGAATAAAGATGATTCTTACTCATATTGATATCCTCAGTCCCCAACATAGTGTCTGTCTATGATGTTTTAATGGATAAAGGAATGAATGAGATAGGAAATCTCATTGGAGAGAATTTGGATTCCCAGTGGTGACTGATCTTGTATTAATAGCAAATAAGAAGTGATGCAGATGGACTCTAAGCTCAAGATCTTCATCATGCATGATTTTATCCATGATTTTACTTTCTGCAGTTTAGTTATTCCCAGTTAATTGTGGTCTGAAAATATTAAGTGAAAAAATTTCAGGAATACAACATTCATAAGTTTTGAATTGCATACCATTCTGAGAAGCATCATGAAACTTTGTACCAACTGGCTCCATTCCACCAGAGATGTGAATCATCCCTTTATCTGGTGCATACACAGTGTATATGCTACTCTCCTGCTTGTCACTAGCCATCTTGGTTATCAGATCCACTGTTGCTGTATCTCTGTGATTGTGTTTGTTCATGTAACCCTTACCTAGAAGCTTAATGCTGTGTCACAATGCCTATACCATTCACCTCACTTCATCAATCACTTCAGCTTTGTATGTTACGTAATCATAATAAGAAGGGTGGGTACAGTATAATATTTGAGAGGGAAGGAGGGAAAGAGAGAAAGAGGGAGGGAGGAGCTACAGTCATATAACTTTTATTATTATATTATTATATCATTCTATTTTATTATTAGTTTTGCTATTAATCTTATTGTGTGTAATTTTTATTTATTTATTTTTAAACTTTTTTCTTTTGATATTTTTTAGTTGTCAATAGACCTTTATTTTATTTTTTTATTTTTTATTTTTTTGGTACCAGGGATTGAACTTAGGGGCACTGGACCACTGGGCCACATCCCCAGTCCTTTTTTGTATTTTATTTAGAGACAGGGTCGCTCCATTGCTGAGGCTGGCTTTGAACTCGCAATCCTCCTGTCTCAGCCTCCCAAGTGCTTGGATTACAGGTGTGCACCACTGCGCCCGGCTTATTTTACTTATTTATGTGTGGTACTGAGAATCGAACCCAGGGCCTCACATGTGCTAGGCAAGTGCTCTACCACTGAGCCACAACCCCAGCCCATGTGCCTAATTTATAAATTCAACTTTTATCATAAGTATGTATAGGAGAAAACATAGTGTATGTAATGTTCAATCCTGTCCATGGTTTCAGGCATCCACTAGATGTCATGGAAATTATTCCCTGTGGGCAAGAAGGGGGGACCTCTGTACTTTTTATCCCAAGGTCTTGCCCTTGGTCACTATCACCCAATCCTAGCTGCAGTACTTTCGATTTGCAATCAGCTTCTTGTTCAGCATGTGGGAACGGATCCATACTGTATGCAGAATTTAGACATATGTTAATAGCCTTGCAGGGTGTTGTCTGTTTTAGAATTGGGATACTTAAATCCCATTAGTTTTAATGTGGTAAAGTATTTTTGTTCCTTTGAGAGATAAGTAAGTTTTTGAGAAAATTCCCAGTATCTGTAAGTGAGTTGTAGTTTTGGCAGCAAGCTATGTTTTATCCACAGCCAACTTTTAAGTTTGTGTGTGTTTCTTTTTTTCCCTAAAGACACATCTGTAAAATATAATGGAAATAGTGATGAAATGGGGTTAAAATTTTGAAAGTTTCTAAAATCACTTTTCTTTCCCATCTGAAAGCTGGATGTATGAATTTAAAATAAAAAGCTTTTACAGTATTGGCATTGGATTGGTGCTATGATTAGCACATAATTAAAACAATTAGATATTAGATTTATATATATATATATACATATATATATATGTATATATATATATAGACTGAAAATATTTTATTTCTGAATTTTAGGAAGAGGAAAGCATATTTAACTTGTTTTAAGATCTATTACCATTAAAATTTTTGAGATTTTACCAAGAATATGGACTACAGGATTCCCTTTATTAACTCTATGTTACTCCCCCAACCCCTTTTTTTTGGTTGACCTAGACCTCAGGTTAAGTACAAAAACTTCAGGAAGCTTTTGGAAGGTCTCCAGCATTTACTTTGTCCCCTCTAGTATTCATATCTGGACCTAGGGAAGTTATATACAGTGCATTCTACTGTCTTTCCTATTCCCATTCCCCCTCCCTTTCTTTCATTCCCTTTTGTCTAATCCAGTGAACTTCTATCCCCCCACCCCCCTTATTATCTGTTAGCATCTACATATCAGAAAGAACATTTGGCCTTTGGTTTTTGGGATTGGCTTATTTCACTTAGCATGACAGTTTCCAGTTCCATTTATTTACTGGCAAATGCCATAATTTCATTCTTCTTTAGGGCTGTTATGGCTGAGTAATATTCCATTGTGTTACCACAAAATACCACATTTTCTTTATCCATTTGTCTGTTGAAGGGCATCTAGGTTGGTTCCAGAGCTTAACTATTGTGAATTGAGCTGCTATAAACATTGATGTGACTATGTCACTGTAGTATGCTGATTTTAAGTCTTTTGAGTATAAACCAAGGAGTAGGATAATTGGGTCAAATGGTGGTTCCATTCCAAGTTTTCTGAGGAATCTCCATACTGCTTTCCAGAGTGGTTTTATCAATTTGCAGTCCCACCAGCAATGTATGAGTGTACCTTTTCCTCCACATCCAACATTTGTTGTTATTTGTATTCTTGATAATTTTCATTCTGAGTAGAGTGAGATAGAATCTCATTGTAGTTTTGATTTGCATTTCTCTAATTGCTAGAGATGTTGAACATTTTTTCGTATATTTGTTGACTGATTGTAATTCTTCTTCTGAGAAATGCCTGTTCAGTTTCTTTGCCCATTTATTGATTTAGTTATTTGTTTTTTGGTTAAGTTTTTTGAGTTCTTTATATATCCTGGAGACTAATGCCCTATCTGAGGTGCAGGTGGCAAAGGTTTTCTCCCATTCTGTAGGCTTTCTCTTTATATTCTTGTTCCTTTACTGTGAAAAAGCTTTTTAGTTTGATGTCATCCATTTATTGATTCTTGATTTTACTTCTTGTACTTCAGGAGTCTCGTTGAGGAAGTTGGTTCTGAAGCTGACATGATGGAAAGTTGGGTGTATATTTTCTTCTAGTAGGTGCAGGGTCTCTGGTCTAACACATAGGTCCTTGATTCACTTTGAGTTGAGTTTTGTGCAGGGTGAGAGAGGGTTGAGGGTTTAATTTCATTTTGCTACATGTGGATTTCCAGTTTTTCCAGAACTATTTGTTGAAGAGACTATCTTTCCTCCAATGTATGTTTCTGGTGCCTTTGTCTAGTATGAGAAAACTGTATTTATGTGGCTTGGTCTCTGTGTCTTCTATTTTGTTCCATTGGTCTTCATGTCTGTTTTGGTGTCAATACCATGCCATTTTTATTACTATAGCTTTGTACTGTAATTTAAGGTCTGGTATTGTGATGCTTTCTGCTTAACTTCTCTTCCTAAGGATTATTTTGGCTACTCTGGGCCTCTTATTTTTCCAAATGAATTTGTGACTGCTTTTTCTATTTCTATGAAGAACATCATCCTCACTAAAACTTAATAAGGAATTCCCATAGGACCAGTAGACTCAGAATCTTAAAAACTGTCATAGGAGGCAGAACTGGGAGGGATAAACAGTCTATATTGTTGGCATTGCTATCCTTCTCACCCTCCATCATAGCAGCCCCCATCTTACTTACACAGGTGTGAAATGACCAGCACCTCTTTTCTCACCTACCACTCCTTGTCATCCCTGTGTATCCCTCCTTCTCTATTTGTGGGTTTTCCCTATTGCTTCCTTCCACCTCTTTCTCCTTCTTCTCTTCTGGCCACTTCTCCTATAGTCTTGTTTTTCTTTCTTCTTCCTCCTTCTTAATCAGTTAACATATAGAATAACAATATTATAATAATTGGAGTATTTCAATGGCTTATAACTGTCTCTGAGTTACTCGAGCTTAAAATTTAATAGTGAGTTTCCAGGTGGCTTAATCAGAAGGGAGAAGTGGAATGCTGCTATAGACTTCCCTCATTCATGAAGCTCTTCATTCATTTTAATGGGAAATTGTCTTTCTCCTCTCCTGCGTCATTCATTTGCTCATTCTTTCATTGAATAAATAATTATTGAGCATCTATGCCAGACACTCTCTGGGCTCTAAGTATAGAGCAATGACCAAGAAAGGTAAAATCCCTGTCCTCACAGAGCTTATAAATAAGGGACGGTGACAGTGGCTAGTGGAGATGTGCTGGTGGCTGGTTGGCTACTTCAGATTCAGGGAAAAGGCCTCTTTTTAAACTTAACTTTTAGACCTCTGTTTAAAGCTGTCCATGATATAGTTACCAGGAACATATTTCCGTTGTTCTTGGTTTTATCCGTGGTGCCTGGTGTCAATAACTCTATAGGATGAGTTAGGATAGGATGATAAAGAGGAACAGGGCTTTAGGGTGGAATGAGTGGAGTGATTAAGGAACCAAGGTGAAGCCCAGGAGGCTGGAGCACATAGAGTCCAGAGGGTGGTACATGCAGGGAATGAGGACCGAGGTGTCTGCTGGGCAGGTATGTGAGGGCGAGTTTGGATTCTATTCTCCATGACTTGGGAAGCTGTTAGGGTTGGAATGACCTGATTCACACTTCGAAAGACTTTTTAAACTTAACTTTTAGACCTCTGTTTAAAGCTGTCCGTGATATAGTTACCTCCATGATTCAGTTTTTACTTGTGGTACTACCAAGTCTTGATGGTTTGATGATATATGTATTTATTTTATTGGTGGTTTGATTATTTAGATGGTCTGCTTTCCCTGTTATCCTCATTATTATGTCCCTATAATATAACTCCATGCCTGTAAGTTGACACTTACACAACTGGGGATATAAAGGCTGTTAGCAAAGCCTGTTGACAATCTCTTGGAATTTAATCAAGAGTGTAGACCTTCCTTATATCAACTGTCTCTCTTTCTCTATTTTTTTTTTTTTTTTTGTTTCTTGGGATTGAACCCAGGTCTATTTTATCACTGAGCTACATTCCCAGCTCTTTTTATTTTTATTTTTAGACAGTCTTGCTAAGTTGCTGAGGCTGGCCTTGAACTTGTCATCGTCTTTCTTCAATCTGAGTTGCTGGGATTATAGGCTTGTGCCATCGTGCCTGGCTCAACTTTCTCTCTCTTTTTGAACATTCAACACAACCATTATTCAACTGTCTCCTTAAGTTAAGGGAAGAATATTTCTTTGTAGTTTTGTGATATTATTTAGCCTTCTGACTTGTGTAGGGATAACACTTATAACATTGGTCCTCTACTATAATTATATTTCAGAAATATTCATAGACTAGACCTCACATTTGGTAAATTAGATTTTTTTTTTTTTTGGTACTAGGGATTGAACTCAGGGGCATTGGACCACTGGGCCACACCCCCAGCCCTTTTTCATATTTTATTAGAGACAGGATCTCACAGAGTTGCTAAGTGCCTTGCCATTGCTGAGGCTGGCTTTGAACTCGAGATCCTCCTGCCTCAGCCTCCCAAGTGCTGGGATTACAGGCATGCGCCACCGTGCCCAGCTACATTTGGTAAATCAGAATCTTAGGGAGGGGAGGCTAGGATATCTATCTATATCTTAAAATGGGTTTAAAGGTTTTTCTGGAGAGTGCTTAGAGTTGGGACGCCTTGGACTGGGAGATGAGAGTCAAGGTGTTGCTCCATGAGGTCAGGAACATATTTCCGTTGTTCTTGGTTTTATCCGTGGTGCCTGGTGTCAATAACTCTTTGCTGAATGGAGAAATGAATTACCTGCACATAGAACTGTGGAAAATTCTCTGCTTTTCTTCTGCTTTCTCCTTCCCCTTCCTCATTTTCCTCACTGCTGGTGAGCCTGTTTTACAAGACTTGCTGCTGATTATAGGTGCAGGTGAGAAATTGCTGACCAGGGTTAAAGGGGTTTTGTTTTCTGGAAGGAGGGAGGTCTACCCACAGTAGTGAACCAGAAGGGGAAGGAAATTCCTGGTAGCTGTAGGGGAGGGGCATGGATGTTGTGTATATTATACCAGGTATGTATGCAGTAGATCTGTTGGTGGGTTAAAGTGATTTCTATCTGAGTTGGAGTTGCTGTCACTTGTTTTAGTTCTACTGTTTGTGGAAATTAGTAAGCTAAGGTATTCAGGGAACATGGTTACTTAAAAAAAAAAATCTTTGCACATTTAAGAATGATGAATTCTGTTATCTTCCTGAAGGGCAATCCTGTCAGGTGGCATTTGTTTGAATAGTTCAGGCTAATGCACAGAAAAATCGCCACAGAATCCTTTTGGCAAATACCTGAACTGCTGGACAAAGCTCTTGTTTCTCCTGTGTTCTCTAAGCAACAATTCTTTCGTAAATACTAGAAGAGAACAGCCAGGTCCTTGTTTGTGCTTATTGCTAGTTTTCTCTTCTTGAGTAGATTCAAAGAATAGTAGCTTACAGGTTCCTCTGAGATTCCAGATCTGAGATTTAGTTCACGTGCTGTGTGGCTCATAGAAGTTTGTGTACTATCTTACCTATACACTTATAAATATTTAAAAAATCTTAAATAAGATAAATACATTTGAAAGTTTCTTTTTTTTCTCATTTTCATTTTTAAACATTTTACTTAAAGTTCCTCAGAGCATGCTCTGGTTAGTAGAATAAAAACATTGGGTTGCCTGGCCTGTCTCTGTCCCTTCTCATAGGACATTGCAGGGTGCCCTCAGTTGCCATAGGTGAGGGGACACAACCTGCCCTCGCGAGGTCCATCCCTGTTCAATAGTCTTCCTCTTCATAGGCCAGAAAACTTTTCACCTTTCTGTTTCCTTTTTTCTGCATTATCTTTCTTAGGGCATGAAAATCATTTTTCTCTTATATTTTGGTTTGCCTACCACTGCCTCAGATTTGAAATCATTCCTAATCATAATGCCAAAAATTGAGGAAATTTATGCATTTTGAAGTGGGATTAGCAATAATAAAGTACTAATCAAAACATTTGAAATAATTCAGGGTCACTGAAAGCATATTCATTGATTTCCCCCTGTTTTTCTACTTTAATCTTTCCTCAAGTATTACCACTCAGGGGAGAGGTTTAAAAAGCCAACATACTTTAATTGTTTTAGTTTTAAAAATAATGTTTTCCTCTACATTTTATTTTAGATATATTATTTTGGTGACAATGTGGAGCATATCATCATTTTTGGACTAGCCTAAGAATTTAAATAATCTTAAAATTTTGTTTTTTGGTAAAATATCTCCAGATTTTGAAATATTAGCCCTACTAATAAATGTTTGGATTACAGTTCATTTGTAAATTAAGGACTTTTCATAATTGATAATAGATGTTAAGGAAATTTAAACATTAACTCATGATCTATTATAGTAGATCTGTCACGGGTGTCATAAATAAAGTTATGTTTTTTTGCCTTTTAAACGTGATTTAAACATCATCAAATTCAAATCTTGGTTTAAAGAACACATTTTTCTCACTTAAAGAAAGAACTTGAGGGGTTGGGGTTGTGGCTCATTGGTAGAGTGCTTGCCTACCTAGCACAGGTGAGGCACTGGGTTCCATTCTCAGCATCACATAAAAATAAATAAAGGCATTGTGTCCATCTACAACTAAAAGAAAATAAAAAGAAAGAAAGAACTTGATTTGAAAGTTTTTGTGAAAGAAAACTACTTTAAAAAAATATTTATTTATTTGCTTTAGTTGTACACAATGCCTTTATTTTTACGTGGTCCTGAGGATCGAACCTGGGCCGCACACGTGCTAGGCGAGCGCTCTACTGCTGAGCCACAATCCAAGCTTCAGAAAACTACTTTCTGCAGAAGGAAACAGTGAAACTCAGCTGCAGGCGTTTTTAACATGAAACCATTCAGTTCAAGAGTATATATTATTCAAGTGATATTCTGGAGTGAGTCTGTTTTTGTGTTTGTATACAGAGACTACCTTCTGACGATGAACAATAGATGACACATAGGCTTGTTTACCTCCATCTTTTAACATAGCTGCCTTGTGCTCACCTGTGTGAGATTAGGGACTGGGGTCTTCTTGAGACATTTTCTCCTTTGCCCTCTTACAGGTCCTTGTAGACTTCTGTGTGTTGAGACCACTGGCTTGTGTGTCTTTGATTTGCTTAATGAGGAGTTGACATGATGCAGTCAGTTAGTGATATCTGTTGAACCTGAGCTCAGCTCAGGCAGACGGAGGCCATAGTGTCACTAGCAAGTGGTATGTATTTGTCCCATCTGTATGTGTCAGTTCTAGAAAGACATCTCTTCAGACTTATTATGAAAATTCTAGTTCCCATCAACTTAGATGGGAAGATCCACACGGCTAATGTTGTCTGCAGTTCTCCTAAGTTGCCCATCAAAGAGCTCCCAGTGGTGTCACTCTGATTATGCCCAGGAGAGGGTGGAGAATGTATTTCTATTCCAACTGAATTCTCAAACAAATAGAATAAAGTCAGCTGCTTGTTGTCGGTTTATCAAATCCCAACTTAAAATGTAAAGAGATGTCATATAAGAGTCTTTCAGCAAACATTACCACAAACAAAAAGCACAGTCATTTCTAGACCTTGTTTCCAGAAGGATGCCAGATTAAGTATTTTTAGCATAGAAATATGTGATGGGTGAAGCTGAGGTCAGATTCTGTCTTTCTTCTGTAACTAACCTTGCCACCATATTTGCTGAGCAGATACATTGCCTTATATTTTGTTGACCTCATAACTTGTGATTTATTACAGACTTAAAGGACAGGAAGAATGACTGACTTTCTTTTATACTGTGTTCAACCAGAGTCTGTAAGGGACAAGATGTATTCATTCTTATTCTGTTTTTTATTTAAACTTTTTTAATATTTGTTTTTAGTTGTAGATGGACACAGGTACTTTATTGTGTTTATTTTTTATGTGGTGCTGAGGATCAAACACAGTGCTTCACATGTGCTAGACAAGTGCTCTATCACTGAGCTACAACCCCAGCCCTCTTATTCTGTTATTTTTTAAAAATATTTTTTAAGTTGTAGATGGACACAATACCTTTAATGTATTTATTTATTTTTATGTAGTGCTGAGGATCGAACCCAGTGCCTCACATGTGCTAGGCAAGTGCTCTACCACTGAGCCACAACCCCAGCCCTCTTATTCTATTTTTAATGAAACTATTTAGCATGCTTGATTTAAAATAGACTGACTGGAATACAGGTTGTTTAGAACATACAGTTGCATTTCTGATTTGTAACCAGCTGAATTTGTAAGTGATTGTTCAACACTGAGTATTTCTGGTACATAAGCAATTAGAACAAATGTTGAATTCCTTGTACATTTTAGAAAGGTATGACTTTTCTCTATACTTTAAATTATAAAATTGAACACAGGTATTGTTTTCTTAGTTACTGAATATAATGGGAGGAAGTGACTAAGAAGAAAATGTTGCTAAACATAAAAATATTAAACATTTTGTTTGTGCTTGTGTATGACAATTAAGACTTAATGCCATCCTCAGGAAAAAGCAGTTTATAAATTAAATGCCCTGACATTTAAGAAGTCTAAGAACCAAGTCTTGGGAGCCAAGGAAGAGACTTTACAAGCTTTGTTATTCAGCTTCTTTGCAGGGTTTTTTTGCCTCATAGTGTTTCCATGGACTTCTGTGGTTCATTCTTTGCAGGTAACTGGTAATTACTTTCCACTCTGAGCTTGGTAATCTTATTCTTTTGTTCATGAGAAGTTCAAATATAGAAAAAAAAATGAGTACAGTTTTAGTAATATCAGCTCTCCACTGTTTACATGTACTTTACTGGGGATACAAGGGGGCCACCTCAGGGATCTTCTGATATTTTGACAGTGGATTTGATAAGGCAGGGGCCAGTGGCATTTATTTCATAGTTGTTGATACTAAGGCACCAAGAGACTTGGACGCTGTTCGAAGAAGCAAAACTGAGAGTAGGATTAATGTCTGTACTTCAAAATCAGAGGGTTTTACTAAATAATGGTCTCCATGATATGATTTTGCTATATAACAATAATGAGGGACATTTATCACCTCCTGTTTTAATGGTGTGACAGTCTTTAGGGCTCAGATGTGAGAAATATGTAAATCCAGATTCACATGGTTATAGAAGGAGAAAAAAATATTTCGACACCCAAGTTTATCTCCTTTCTGTGTTCCTTTGCTGTAGAAGAGCTATGTGCTGGATATAGTTCTGAGCACTTGACATATACTATTAATTTATTTAATCTTCCCAATAAATGACCTTATGATGTAGTTAGTTTTCTTTTTTTTTTTTGTACTGGGGATTGAACTCAGGGGCACTCGACCACTGGGCCACATCCCCAGCCCTTTTTTGTATTTTATTAGGGATAGGGTCTCACTGAGTTGCCAAGTGCCTTGCCATTGCTGAGGCTGGCTTTGAACTCGCGATCCTCCTGCCTTAGCTTCCCTAGTGTTGGGATTACAGGCCTGCGCCACTGCGCCCTGCATGCGCCACTACACCCGGCTAGTTATATTCATATTTCACACATAAGGAAATGGACACATACAGAATTAACATCATGCCACTCAGAAGTAAAAAAGCTACATTTAAATCCAGGCAGGTTGGCTTCAACCTGGGTACCTAACCATTACACTCTGCTGCCTCAGTCTTTGGATAGTTCATTAGTGTTCTGTGACTATGTCAGGATTCTTCTCATAGAAGTGCCCCGCCACCCCAATCAACTATTTGAGCCATCACTTTTGAGTGTATTCTGTGTGTCAGGCACAGTGTTGAGTCCTCCAAATCTAGAGGAGATGGATGTAGCCTAGAGAGAGACTAAATCAAATAACCATAGAAACAAATGAGTAAGAATTTGAAGAATGGCAGAGAGCTCTGAGAACATAGTGCAGGGACCAATCTCATGTTGCCAAAGAAGGCTGCCCGCATCAGAGCCCTGGCTTCCTTGTGAGGCAGCCCAAGGAAGGGAAAGAGGTAACCATCTAAATGCTACCATGATAGAAGGCAGGCTCAGGTCTAGTCTGGTCACTTCATGGCCCATTCCCGGCCCCCTTTAGAGCTCATGCTGCCAATGTCTTTAAGCTTCTTAATCAGCCTGCAAATTCTCCCTATGTCCTCTTGTATGTCCAGGTTCCTGTGCAAATAAGCATTAAGTAAATCAAATACATGTTGATTGAATTACAGTCATCTCTGGTGATTTGGTTCTGTTCTATTTCTTTTTGAATGCCTGTTGTCAGGTGTTGGGAGTGGCCAAGGGTAGCTTTAGAACAGACACAAGAGAGAGAGTAAATATCTGGATCAGAGACTATGCCTTGACTCTCTAAATACATCCTATAAGCAAATATGAATCATATGAGCTAGAGCTTTCATATTTCATCAGTCTTTTATTGCTTTCTCTTTTAGCACTCATCATTGGAGAATTGACTCTACCTAGTCTGATGCTCTCACACAACTGGACTCTCAAAGTTAATTTTACTAGCTCCCTTGGGCAGTATCACTGAAGTGGCAGTGACACATTTTTTAAAAATCTCAATCATTACCTATTAATTAAGCTGAATTAACCCTTTGTAGTGGATACATTCTCAGTACCTTATAAGTGTAAAGCACCCATTCCCAAAACATGTATTTACTGAGCATGTCTTTGACAGGAAGCATTGAAAGCTTATCAAGGTATGGGGAACTGGGTTACCAACTCCAGGAGCTTTTTAAGTATAAAGGACAATAATCACAACTGAGCTGAGGGGCCTATCAGGAAATGGTTATGAGAATCCATAAGGGAGAAAAACAGCCTGACTCCACCCTGCTCAGCTGTGTGACCATTAGTGGCTGATTCTCATGTGGCGCCTGGCACACAGTATTTGCTGTTTATAACTTTCTATTTTTATTATTGTCATTATCATGGCTGTTATCACTCTTATGGTTGAGGGTCATATTCTGGAGTCTGAGGAGTGAGGGTGGGGTTTCTGGGTTGGAGAGGGAAAGGCTTTGTGGAGGCAGTGGTATCTGAATTAGTGAACTGACTAATAAAATGAAAACAAGATAACTAGCTAATGAAATGGGAAGAATTTGAATAGGCAGAGGGCCTCAGATGCCAGAGGTACCAAGTATGTTTAGGGAACAGTGACGTGTCCAGGCTAGCAGGTAAGGTTCATTTAGGGGAAAAAACAACAAACTGACCTGGAAAGGTAACTGGGGTGATGACTTGGTGAAGGGCTGGTGGTCTGGGCTGGGCTTTTTGAGCAGGACTGAGACTTGAAGAGCCTTCTGGAACTTTATTCATCCCCTGGTATCCTCAGGGAATTAGTTCCAGCCCCGACCCCGTATCAAAATCTTTGGATGCTCTTGTCTCATATATAAAATGGTGTAGTATTCACAAATAAGCTAGGCATATCCTTTTATACAATAAATCATCTCTGTATTACTTATAATACTTCATTTAATGTAAATGCTATGTAAATAGTTGCATTGTTTTAAAAATTTTAATTATTTTTCACTGTTATACTACTATGTTGTACTGTTATTATTTTGTTTTTGAATGCACTTGATCTACATTTGTGGCACAGGAGGATGCAGAGGAGTGGCAGGAGGAGGCGGCAGAGAATGGTGTTAGTCCTTGAGCCTGGAGATTTGAAATAAAGAGTGGACAATCATGAAAGAAAGGCCAGGTGGAGATTCACCCTGGAGCTCGTGAAACCTTTGAGTCAGGGCCTTCTCTAGCTCAGGACTCCTCTTTGGAGGGTCCAGTGGTAGCAATTTTGTAAAAATTGAGAAGATATTTGTTTCTTCCTTCTCTCCCCAAATGGTATGTTTCAGGGTCCCAAACTTGAATTTCCTTCGTAGTTAAAAGAGACTGAGGAGAGAGAACCCATCCTTTGGGTATTGATTTGATATGTGTGTGGCACAGTGAAGGAGAGGCTGGAGTCAAAGATGAGGTTTGAAAGTTCAAGTCTGGCTGATTGGGAGGAATTACAGATGGGAAAAGGGGATTTTAAAAAATATATATTTATTTATTCTAATTTATTATACATGCTTGCAGAGTGCAATTCATTTCATATTACAAATGAAGAGCATAGTTTTTCAAGTCACTGGTTTTACATAAAGTATTTTTATACCATTTGTGTTTTTATATATGCACTTAGTGTATTGATGTCTAACTTATTCTGCCATTATTCCTACCCCCTTTCCTCCCCCTCCTTCCCCTTTGTTCTATTTAACATTCCTTCATTCCTCTCAAACCCCTCCCTTGCCATTATAATTCAGTATCATTATAGCAAAGGAGTCATTCGACCTTTGGTTTTTTGGGATTGACTAATTTCACTTAGCATTATTTTCTCCAACTCCATCCATTTACCTGCGAATGCCATGATTTTATTCTCTCTTAGTGCTGAGTAGTGTTCCATTGTGTATATATACCAAATTGGGAATGGGATTTCAGATCAAGTGAGTGCGCTATACTATTTCAAACAGGGAAAAAAGGAGTTTTCTTCTGTGTTCATAACGGATTGAGTTACTTTGCATTAAAAAACAAATTTGAACATACCTGTACACAATACAGTGATAGAGAATACAAAATAGAAAGTTTCGCTTTTTACCTCAAATGCTTCCCTAGTCCCAGTCCTCAGAGACAATAGTTAACAGTTTGAAGTCACCTAATTTTAAAAATCAAGGAACTTGGAGGAGTCCATTTTTCTGTGTGTGTGTGTGTGTGTGTGGTGTATATATATATATATATATATATATATATATATATATATACATACATATGTGTATATATATATATATATATTTTTTTTTTTTTTTTTTTGAGTCAGATACATGTTCAAATTCTAACTCCATCATAGAGCAGCAATGCAAGTTTGGAAAGGTCAATCTTTCTGAGTCCCAGATTCCCTGAATCTGGTAAATGTTACTTTCCTTTTGAGCTTTAATCAGGCCTGTGTTCATTCTCTCTCTTTCTCTCTTTTTCTCTGAGAAGGCATGTCTAAGAAGAGCTGGCATAGGAATACATGCCATATTTTCTCCTGGGCAAACGGGAGTCTGTATTTTAATGACTTAGCATGCATTCATTCGGTAATGCACTTTTGTGTATCAGGAAACCATTTTCCCACTCTCCCTAAGTACCTACATTCAGGCGGTAAAAGGTCAACCTGTAACAGATGCCCCGGGAATCTTCCTGGAATTTAGATGGCCTTCTTTGGGTTTCACTTTGCACTTATTAATAATTTAGTACTGGGATAAAAATAAAAACAAAGGCTCTCATCTTACAGTGTGGGAACATGGGTCATGTGTGCTAAGTCATGCAGGTAAGATGAGGAGCGAAGCCCTGTGGGGTCACCAGTCTAGGGAAGCATTTCATGTGGGCCGGTGACTGCAGAACCTGCGGAACCACTGCCTCAAAATTAAAGGGAATTAACGTAATTGCTTCTGAGGAGGGAAATATATTTTTGCTTTTCGAAGGTTGATGTATAAGCTTTAATTATCTAATCCAAACACAGAAGGCTTTGTACAAGCAGTCTAGTCAACTTTCAAATGCTGTGGCACTGCCTTACGAACAACACTGTTGCATAACTTCCCATTAGGGTGCAGTGAAATTATGTTGTAACATTGGTTACTGCAAATGGTCGTTAAAGCTAGGGTTGATTTAAATGGATTTATAGTTATTTGAGCTGGAACTAGAATTGTGATTCTCTATTTGTAGAATCTGTGCTTCTTGTCTAGATCAGTACTTTTAAGGTTAATTCATTTTCAGTGCTGTTTTTGTTTCATCCTCAATTCACTTAGGTTGGTGTATGCTTTATCAGACCTTCTCTTTATTTGCCAAGTGAATATGGGTCCTTGTTATTAAAGCTAGATATACTTTTTTTTATCATTTATTTTAATTTTCTTGAGAATTTAGAATTAGAGTGCTTCCTATTCCTGAAATTATTAATAAGTAAATATATGTGATATATTATTAGTGGACTAGCTTAAAGTTCAAAGAAGCTTTGTAAGTACAGAGAAAAACCCTACTTTTTAAGAACTGGAACGCTGCCATTCTTGTAATTGAAATGCATACTGTTTTGATGTTGGGACATATTAAGGAAATAATGCCATTAATTTTAGGTAGAGAGGATTTTGGGAATTAAATTCAAACTATAAATGAAAAGGACCTATGCCCTTGGCCCAAAATTAAAACATTAAATTGCATTTGGAATAAAACCAAATTGTAGTTTTTCACATTCTGGCCATTGCTTGGCTTGGCCTACAGGCCCCCCTGGCCCCCTCGTCCTCTCTCTCAACTTATAAGCTCTTTCCCACCTCCACCAGCCTTGTCCTTTTCCTTCCCATTGCCTGGAAGACCCTTCCTCCTATCCCCTAGCTCTTCCCAAACCCTCTAGAGCTCCACTTGAGCACTAGATCTCTCCCTGACTACCATCCATCAACCACCTCTTTTCTGTTCTCTCTCCAGAAACTTGCTTGCTTCTTTTTCAGCACTTAGATTGTTTTTATTTTTGTTAATTATTGTATGTGCTCCACAATAATGTAAATTCTATTAATGGAAGAACCAGCAGCTGATACAGTGCCTGGCGTGTGCTATGTAGGCGTATACCAACTGAGTGGAGGTTGTTTACTAGTTGTAAGAGCTCCTTTTTGTTCCTATCTTTGTTTAAGATTAATTTTCATGCTGGGTAGAGGGATTAAGCATCCCTGGGATAAAGGGCTACACCACTAAGTTTTCTAACACCCCCCATTTTATTGAACATTTAGAGAGCAACACTGGCTTTCCTCAGCAGATAAGAGAGCTCAGTAGCTGTCTTATGGGTATAGTGCTCACTGTGAGATCTTTCAAAATTCATCAATCACTGAGTTAACTCATGAGAGATCTTCTATGAAAGACTAGGAGCCTGTTTTTGTCATTGTTGAGCCCACGGTGTAACAACGGGAGGTGTAGGTGTTCCTGCTATTATGTCTTCTAGGTGTGCAGAGGTGAACTGCCTCTTCCAGAATCTGCTTTCTGCAAAAAAGTCATTAATACGAAGAAGGAATTTTAAGTGCATCTCCCAAGAGGACAGATTAGATACCTTTTTTCAGATTTGTACTCTATTCAGATTAATACTTTTGTGTTTTCTTCTATCCATTTAATATGATAAAGATGCATTAAAATACTAATTCCTGGGTGATCCATACCACATCTCAAAATAATTAATTTTCTGAATCATTAAGAAAAAAAAAAAAAAAAAAAAAAGCTGGGAGCAGTGGCACATGCCTGTACTCAATCCCATGGGCTTGGGAGGCTGAGGTAGGAGGATCAGAAGTTTAAAGCTAGCCTCAGAAATTTAGTAAGGCTGTAAGCAACTTAGTAAGACCTTGTCTCAAAATAAAAAAATATAGGGCTGAGGATTAAGAGCCCCTGGGTTCAATCCCCAGTACCAAAACAAACAAACAAAACAATCTGCCCTCTGTTTCTAAGCTCTTACCCATCTTTAAGCCAAAGGCTGCTGCTCAGTTTCAAGCTGAAAAGGAAACTTTGACAGCTTGGTTGCTGTCTAAAGATCAACGTTTCATCATGAGTTTTCACTTTGGGTGGAATGCAGATTTGGTGAGTAACTAGTTTTGTGTCATTCTTTGGTGGTATTCTAAATGTTACTATTTTTCTGTCTTAGGTAATCTATTTAAAGAAGACACCTGAAGAAGCCTATAGAGCACTCCTCTCTGGCTCAAATCCCCCCTATCTTCCATTCAGGTATGACGGCTCACAAGACTTGGCTAGACCTGACTGGAGAGCTGGCTGCTTTAGAGTTGGGTTGTGGTGCTTTTAAATTGTTCAATACTGACCAGGATGTTATATGGAACGAAATGAGTTTGATTGTTGTTTTGTTTTTTTCTTTCCCTCTGAGGTCAGATGATATATTTATTATTTCTTTTTGTAGACCCCTCCCCCCGCCCCCCATAGCTAGTAAGAATAAAATGGCTTGTTCCTTTTAGGAGTTTAGCTTTTATTTATTTCCTTACTACAACCCTTTCTATATCTTGACAGTTTACTTGAAGCACAAACAGTGCCTAATTTAGGAACTAATAACCATGTCGAGCTTTGTTAGCTTTAAATAATCTACATCATTGATTCCTCCATTCTTTAATTCTATACACATCAATTGAGCTGTGACCCATGTCAGGTCCTGGGGATGTGGAATAAGACCCTTCCAGGAGCACAGGTTTAGTGGGGACCCTAAGTCCCCTGTTCAGTACACACATGGGGCTTATATCCTCGGGAAGTCTATCTCTTGTTACAGAGTTGGGAAAGAAAGTTATGTAAGTATCACCTGAAGAAAATTAAAAAAAAAAATTAGGGTAAGCTTGAACTTGCTCAAAAAGTAGAAGGGGACTGTGAGTGTAGCTCAGTGGTAGATCACTGGCTTACCAGGCACTGGGTTGAATCTCTAGCACTGATTAAAATAAAACCCCAAAAAACAAATTTAACCAAACTATTTCCACAACAGTAATCTCTGATAGAATTGTGAATACTTTATAATAATTTTCCTTTTTTGCTTATTTATGTATTGACATCTATAAGCATATGTACTGCTTGTTACTGTTATCATAGTGAGATATGTTTGGCGCACCTGAGGGGCCTCTGTGCTGTCTGTCTTCCTACTCTGCTGTACATTCAGAGGGCAGGCATCAGCGGGGACACTTGAAATGTTCTTGGTAAATGTTTGAGAGAATAAGACGCAGTCCTGTCAGATCCAAGAGATTCCCACCTGTTTCTGAGCCACAGGAGAGAGAGGGACACAGTTGGGTATGAAGGCAGGGAGGAGGCACCTGGGAGGCAACAGTAGAGTGCTGTAGGAAGGTCAAGGGTGGGGTGCTAAGAGGGGTACCCTCCAGCCTTTGGGAGAATGAGCCCTCAGCCATTGAAGGGAGTCAAGGTCACTCCAGGTGAATTGGGCTGGTTCAGTGATGGCTCCTCTGCCCCAGCTCCCACATGGGAGGCAAAAGAAAGAGAGAGCATGCCTGACACCCTATTTATTGAGGAGAAGACACTAGAGAAAGTTCCACCCAAATGAGGCAAGGGGTTGGGTTTCAGGGGGGTGTAGCCCAGTCCCATGGGGTGACACCCACTCCCAGAGCTGTAATTCCTTGCTGAGGATGGTGAGGTCCACCTGCTTTCACTGGAAGCCAGTTCCACACCTCCATTGCTCAAGGCTAAGGGTACGTGCTCAGCTCCTGTTCATGGTGGCCCCTGACAGAAGGGCAGAGAAAAAGTGATGGCTTATGTATAGTAGAGTGTTAGGGAAACTTAGAGGTTTTTTTCCTCCTGTAATTTGAAAGCACTTTGTGAAATACAATTCTATTTTGTCAGAAAAGAAAATAATGATAATATTAATAATTCTACTTCAGTTCTATGCAAAGTGGTTAAGAATATATACTTTGGAGGCAGGGATGCTGGGTTTGAAGCTTCATTTTACTTCTTACTATTTATAGTAAGTGTAAGTAACTTGGGCAAATTGTCTTCTCTGACACTCAGTTTCCTGATCTGTAAAATGGCTTCTAGGATTAAATGAGCTAATGCATTTATCCCTGTGCCTAGTGTGATATTGTGTGTGTGTGTGTGGGGGGGCACTGGGGACTGAACCCAGGGTATTTTACTGTTGAACTACACCCTTAGTCCTCTTTATTTTTCACTTTGAGACAGGATCTTGCTAAGTTTCTGAGGCTGGCCTCAGTCTTATGATCCTCCTGCCTCAGCCTCCCAAGTCTCTGTGATTACAGGCACCAAACCTGGCTATTGTTTGAAATTGTTAAAAAAGGGAGATCTGAAGGCTTTTGAAGGTGTGGTTGGTATGTTCAGGTGTACTCTCTACTGCAATGCCTATGTATCCATTTGTGCTATATATTTTAGAGTCCTTTTTAAAAATATTTATTTATTTGCTTTAGTTGTACACAATGCGTTTATTTGTACGTGGTGCTGAGGATCGAACCTGGGCCGCGCACGTGCCAGGCGAGCGCTCCACTGCTGAGCCACAACCCCAGCCCCTTTAGAGTCTTTTTGATAAAGGCAATCATCAATCTAAATCAATGCTCTTCTTCAAGAGTTATTTTTCAGACATTTATTTGAGTAGTCACTTCTGTAAAGCCTTTCCTCATTTATCTGAAGAAGCTTGGCCAGTCCTTTACCTACATTTCCCTTTCATGTTTTATGTATTGTAATGCTACATACAACATTAAAGCCTACATTCTATATCATAATTATTTGTTTGCATGGCTGACTCTTTTCTCAATAGCCAGAATAGGGTTCTTTTCCATTTGTGTTCAAAGGCAATAAGTACATTAATTACTTCAATGCCAACCACTGTGATACTCCTAAGGATGTAAAGATGATTAGGATACCTTGATACTTACTGCAGGGGAAGTCTGTATAGTTCATAGAAAGTACAGGTATGTAAAACAATTATAGGGCTTTACTAGGGTTAGGAGATAGGTGTGATGGAAATATTGAAAAATAAGGTGTAACTTTGGGGAGATGTTTAGGGGCAGGACCCACAGAATGCTTTCATGGAAATGAGCATAACCATCCAAGTGCCGATTTGGCTGCTATGACATTTTGTAGGTGGCATAGCTTTTAAAAAATTAATGGCACACTACGTAGGATAGTAATAATGTGGTGTTTGCAGTTTAGGAACATTATTATAACCAAAAAGATGATCTGATTTTTTTTCTATTTGGATTTATATTTAGAATTTTTCATATTATAGCCTTCTATTAACCTAGTTAAAAATTCACTAGAAATGAGACAAATTTAGAAAAAGATTTGTGCAGCTTTACTGACTTCTTGATTACATTAACTACAATTGATTTTAGCGATAGTTGAATTTCTGTTTCCTTGCGACACCCAGGAGTGTTGCACTGTCACCGTTTGTGAGTCAGTCTTCGGGTGTTCCATTGATTTGTAAGGTATTTGTGTCAAAATGTATTTTTCTTTAGTAGTCAGAATAGCCAATGTGTTTATCAAGAGTGACTCTAGCTGAAAACTAGAGGGAAAGGGTATTTCCATCTACTTTAATTCTTTTGAGTCCACCCATCCTCAGTGTGGGCTTGGCAGTCGGCCTTCAAGGAAACAAGGGGCCTTTCAGTCCTGGGGGCAGAGTCAGCAGAGTTTAAATTGGCAAGCCTGAGATGAGTCTTTTAGAGGTTCCCTCCCTTTGGTGTACTACCAAATTTAGTGTATAGGATTGCCTGAACATTCTGTGAGGTCATACTAATTGTCTCTTGTCTAAAGTTCCACAAGACCACTGGCCCCTAGTGGAATCCCACCTTGTTTTCAGAGCGAATAATGGTAGATGGCTTTCAGGTGTATGCTCTTGGGCACTCATAAACGGTGCTTGTGGGAATTTAAAGTTTCACAAAACATTGAAAGTTAACTAATCTAAGTTGCACAACTCTTCTTTGAGAGATATATACTTTTTCTGTTTTAAAATTCATCTGACACCTACTTCTTGGGTTATTGGTTTATACGAATCAGCTTGGCAAGTTTTTTGGTGTTGGTGATGATTCCTAAATCTGCAAAAAATGCAATTTTTCTATGGCATACAGACTTAAAGGGGAATAAAATTATGCTAACAATAAATTATGTCCAGGGACCCAGTTTTGAAGACATATCTAGAAAGCATGGCTTGAAAAATGATCAAAGGGTGTGGAGGTGACGGAGGTGGGGTGTTGTGCTAATGTCCAGCAGAATAAAGCTAGTTGAAGTTGGATGGCCTAACTCTAGTCATCACTAGTTTTTCTTTTTTGTAATTTTGTGCAGCTTTTTTTTTTTTTTTTTTTTTTTTTAAAGCCTGAAGAGAATGGAATGTATAGTTCAGTTTTTTCCAAAGATATGTTGGTTCTCAAGTTTGTTTGTACACTGGGGAATCTTTAAAAAAGTATTCATGCCTGGGTTCTACCTTCAGAAATTCCAATGTAATTGACCTGGGCTGGAGTCTGGGTATTGGAATTTTTAAAGACTATCTACATAGTTTTTATGTGTGAATATGTGGCCAGTGTGGAAAACTGATCTATAAGATACACCATGGCCAAAAAAAAAAAAAAAAAAAAAAAAAAAAAAAAAAAAAAAAAAAACCAAAAAACAAATTCAGTGATCAAATAAGTTTAGACTGCTCCATCTTGGAGATTTATAAAGTACGCTCCGATTTTAAAGATTCTGACTGGTTCTGAGTAATGACGTAATCTTTTTATTTTTATTTAACCCACAGCTTTCCAAAGTACTGAGTCCCCCACCCCTGCCCTCATTTCTATGAACATCTGGCAGAGCTACAGATTTGAAACACTCTGAGGCATTTTTCCTGATCCACATTTGTGTGGAACAACAACAAAAAAATATCTCTTGGGATCAGATCTTGGAAGTAGGTGGCTTATCCCAAATACTGGTATTTTATTTAATGTGAACAGGAATTATCCAAGTTTTCTCTCAAAGCAGATGTGAGGCCAGACCATTTTCCTTGACAGAGGATCCACAAGCCTCCCACTGGCAATTCTTTAATGACATTTATCATTAAAATGGACTCATGCTGTTTGTGTTAAGGGAGGTGTTTGTTATGTTTTGGGGATGACTCCTAGTGATACCATAGTTGCTGAGCTATGTAGCTGAGTCTTAATGGGAAATCTCAAAAGCAATTATTCTAGATCTTCTGGGCATGCCAGAACTTGCAGGTCTTTTAACAAAGGCTTGAAAGGGTCAAGCACTTAGAACTTGGCATGAGGCTGCTTTCTTTCTTCTAAAGAAAAGTAAACATGTGCTGGTAGATGTTATTTGTAATTATAAAATGTCTTCTCACATAAAATATTGAACCAGATATTTGTAAATTCAAATATAGCATTGTGATTTTTGGCAAAATATGTTTAGTAATTGACTTTGTTCTTCAAAGGATAAGTTTTCCTTACCATGTTTTCCTTGAGTTTCCAAAAATGTGGAAACAAAAGTTTATTTTATATTTTTTAAAGATATTCCTTTAATTCTCAACTACCTTGCTTCTTCTCAGTACTAATCTTTGGGGTCATTTCTGCCCCATGGGTCTTATCTCTAACACTTTTTGGTTTTTATTTTAACACTGCGTCTCACTAAGTTGCTTAGGGCCTTGCTAAGTTGTAGAGGCTGGCCTTGAACTTGTGATCCTCTTGCTTCAGCCTCCTTGGTTGCTGGGATCATAGGCATACTGCGCCTGGCAAGCCTTTGATTTTGATGTGTGTGGTGTGATGGAAAAAAATTGACATTAGTTTTGAATAGTGAGGGTGTGCCAGTTTCCTGAGTGTTGAAAATAGATGGCTTATTCAGTCCAAACTGTTGAATCTATTCTCAGTGGCTAGGGTTTATTTTGAGTGACTTGGATCACAGTGAAAAACAGATTCTTTATCAGGTTTTTCTTATTAAATTGGCAAATAAACACCATTCTACAGGATCTGAGAACAGAAACAATTGTCAGGGATTCTGTGACCCATTAAATACACATGGAGGGTGAGTTACATCCATTCTCTTTTTTGTCACCTGGAACAAAGACAGTGAGTCAGTGATTTGCACTGTAAAAATTGACTCAAAGTTCTTTTTCAGTTATTCCTACTTTTATGGTTGAAGTTTAGTGTTACCAAAGTTTCTGCAGTAGGGTTAGTGCAGTTAGGGTTTTGGATGCTTTATGCTATATTTCCATTGGCAGTCTTAGCTGATAAAGAGTTTTGAACATGATTGCAAATGTTTACCTTTATGACAAGTTAAAAACAATTTGTCATTAGTTTTATTTTTAAAGAAAAACCAATGTGAGCCGGGCGTGGTGGTGCACGCCTGTAATCCCAGCACTTGGGAGCCTGAGGCAGGAGGATCATGAGTTCAAAGCCAGCCTCAGCAATGGCGAGGCACTTAGCAACTCAGTGAGACCCTGTCTCTAATAAAATACAAAATAGGGCTGGGGATGTGGCCCAGTGGTTGAGTGCTCCCAAGTTCAATCCCCAGGACCAAAAAAAAAAAAAAAAAAACCCCAAAACCAATGCGGTTAAATAGGTGCCAGCCAGTCAGATATTGATCAAAGGCTCAGAGCACATCTTTTGGTCTGTTTTTCTGCTTTTTAAAATTTTTTTTTATTTTTGTGTTTTAGTTGTAGATGGACAAAATAACTTTATTTATTTTTATGTGGTGCTGAGGTTTTATTGCTAGTTCTACACAGAGTTTATCCTGCTGGGTTTATGTGACCTTTTAAGCCATGATTTAGAATTGAATTTTCACCTATCTGTTTCTTTAGATGAGCAAAGGGGTTACTGTATAGCCTGAGGTTATATATGAGAAGTAGGAGATTCTGAATTCCGTTTTTTTGTTAGATACTGGTCATGGTCAGCTTTTGGCCTTGCCCCATTCAGCCATTTTGTTTAGTTCTTTCCACTTGTTCTTATCAAATACATTTTCATTTTATAGACCTAAAAGTTATAAACATTCAACTCTTTTTCTTGTGGCTAGTACATGCATACAAGGGATTTGTACAGAGGCTGGAAATTGGTGTATATTTTAGACAGTTGTGTTACTTGGGGGGCATTGTCTAGTTCTAGTATCATTTCAGATAGTCTAGGGCTGAACTGTCCAGTGTGATAGCTACTAGCTAATGTGCTATTGAGCACCTGCAATTTGTCAAGTCCAACCTGAGATGGATTATAAATACTAAGTATACATTGGATTTCAAAGATTTAGTTTAAAAGAAGAATGTAAATATACTTAAAAATTATATTGATTACATGCTCAAATGATAATATTCTGGGCATATTGGTTTAAACAAAATATATTATTAAAATTAATTATTTCTCTTATTTTAGTATGGCTATGGAAAAATTGTAATTGCATGTGGCTCTCTTTTGTGACTGGCATTATATTTCTATTGGATAGCAATGATTTAGAGCATGTTACATTACTTTACATAATTTATAGTTAAAGATTTTTTAGCAGTGGCACATACTTGTAATCTCAGTTACTTGGGAGGCTAAGTCAGGAGGATTGCAAGTCTGAGATCAGCCTGGGCAACTTAGTGAGACCTTGTTCCACAAGAAAAAATAGAAAGGGCTGGGGATGTAGTTCAGTGGTAGAGCACCCCTAGGTTCAATCACTAGTATCAGAAAAAAAATTTTTTTTTGAAAAATGATTTTTACTTTGAAAGATCAATAGTTCCCAGCCACTAGAGGTATTCAGCAAAGGTAAATGAACTCCTGGTAATGATCATTTATTCATTTCTTTATTCATTCATCAACAACTACAACATAGCAATGCACCCAACACTATATTATTCTCCAGGCACACAGACACAAAGAACACATTTTTTATCTTCAGAAATTCACAATCTTGTGGTGGGTGTGAGTATGGGATTCAGTTCAGTGCTTTGAAGGGTTCTTAGATGACTTTTGAGATCTTTTTCAACCCATTGCTCTGCAAATATTTGCATATCTCCTAGTTACGTGTTATTCTGAGAATTTATGAAGAATCACAACCCAAGGCATTTAACTCATAGTCATTCCCAGTATTTGTTAGTCCATTTACATCAGTTCTTTTTTATTCTACAGTGTTGTCTCCATGCTGTTGATACGCCTCTTCTCCATTCTTCATTTCAAACAACTTCATTACAAGAAATGCTTTCTTATTGTGTAGTGTAAATATGCTCTTTCATCTCTGATTTCATCTCCCCATTATAAACATTTACAAGGTTGCTTCATTCTGAGTGATTTCTTAGATTCTTAGATTATAAGCAGATTTATGTTGGTAAAGCAGCTCAGTAAGTATAAAGTGTTTGCTGGTTCTTGTGGTGCAAATATTACTATGACTGCTGACTTTGGCTCAAAAAGTTTCTATTTAAAAGTTGACCTTGAGAGGCTATACAAGACAGCTCTAGGACACCCCTTTTGTTTAGTATCTAAATGTGGTGTTGATTTTAGGCTTTTTAAATTTAATTTTTCTTCTACTTATCTGCAGAGTAATTGTAAAAGCATAAAATAAACAAATGAAAAATCCAGTTGCTGCTTCTGTTCAATTATTCATTGATTTACTTTCATAATTAACAAGTATTTATTATACTTACTATAGTGATATGGATTTTTATAATTGTTTAATAGTGGTTATGTGGTTCAGTTGACTGTTTTGCCAGAAGTCACATTTAGAAAGGTAGAATTGCTGGAATAGATGAAGGTTAGATGGGTAAGCATGAGGCTGAGCTAAATTTGCATCTGGATGTCTCTAGGCAGTGGTTGACTGTAACATTAGTCTTCTGTATTGGGTTTAGAGACACATGATTTATTCTTCAGCAGAGATGAATGATAGAAGCCTTGGATGTTTAGGTATTACCGTATCTCTTGAATGAAGAGTAGCCTTGTGTTGATGAGTTTAACAGAGTAATGCAATACATGGTCAAACTATCATGACAAATAAGAATAAGAGTTGTAGTTTTCCTGGGTTACAGGGTTGTGCATAGTTTCCTCTCTTTTATGAGGGAGGTGGAAAAATACATGACCTCTCATTCTTCTTAATAAATATTTGGTTCAACAAATATGAATGAATGAGTATATATATATATATATATATATATATGCATGAATGAATGAATGAAAAAGCAAACCAATAGTTCAGTAAACAGTTGGGAACTATAACTGCAAAAAAAAAAAAAAAATACTGTGAGAATTGAAACTGTTTAGCACATTGCTACAGTGATTTAAATCCTCAAAGCTCTTTCTGTCTCTCTGAAGCATGGGTTATTAATAAGCCAGTGTGTTTAATACTGCCTGACAAAGGAAGAGAAAACTACCTGGAGCATCACTGCTTTTAACTTTCTTTAATTAATACTCTTTGGCAGAGAGAACAGAAGGAAATGACTTTAAGTGGACAGAGGGATTCAAATGCAAAGAAAGTTGTTGTTGCTACTGAGAATTAAGGCATTAGGCTACTTAAGTTAACAAAGTAATCATGAAATATTATAGAAAATTTTCTTGGGATGAGTTCTCAAGCTCCTTTACTTTAATTTAAACATTTATTTACAGACATTTATTGTCTATTTTGTGCCAGGCACTGAGGAATCAATGGGTAATGATAAACATATAGACCTTGCTTTTTTTGAAACTACCATGGGGCTAGAGGCAGAGAATCAAAATTAGCACACCAGGATATAATTTCAAACTGTAGTTAAAGCCAAAGGAAAAAAAAAAGTATCTGGGAGACTTGATCTAGTCAGGATGGGGCTGGAGGGTCCTCGCTGAGCTTGGTGGTGTTTGAGCTGAAATCTGAAGGATGGGGAAGGCAACCTAGGTGCCAAAGGGAGAGTAGGAAGAACATGTGACTAGCAGAGGCAAAGGTCCTGTGGGCAGAGCCACAGGCTCAGAGCTTAGGGAAGTTCCCTGAGATTGGCCCAGAGAGTGAGGTGAGCAGGAAGAAGCAGGTGAGGTAGCCCGGACCAGCCACAGGGCCTTTTGTCCCTGTTGAGGATATGAACTTTACCTTGAAAGCATTGAGAACTTAGTGAAGAATTGTAGGTAAAGGGTGACCAGATCATATTTGCTTCTTAAAAATATCACTCTGGTTGCAGTGAAGAGAACTGATTAGAAAGATAGAGAGTGGATATAGAAAGATAGTGGCAGTGGAGTTGGAGGGTAAAATGCATTAAAAGGTACTTAAGAGGGAAAAGCACAGTGAAGGGTAGGACAAGGGGAAGAGAGAAATGGGGAGGCCTCTGGAAGGGCTCCAGCCAGGATGACTGTGGAAGCTGTATTGTATATGTAGACTGGAGTGGTGGAGGGCCAGATAGTTGTCACTGTTGGTTTCTGGGGAGGAGGAGGGATTTGAGAGATTTTTCTTACATAAAGAGTTTAAGGCACCCAAATGGAAATGCCACGTAGGTGATTATTGGCTATAATGTTTTGGAGTTCTAAGAAGGAGTTTGTGATCAAAACTATAAAATTTCATCTCACTCTAGTCAGAATGGCAATTATTAAGAATATAAACAACAATAAGTATTGGTGAGGATGAGGGGGTTGGGGGGGAAGCCACACTCATACATTGCTGGTGTCGCTGCAGATTGGTGCAACCACTCTGGAAAGCAGTATGGAGATTCCTTAGAAAACTTCGAGTGGAACCATCATTCAACCCAGTTATCCCACTCCTTGGTCTATACCCAAAGGACTTAAAATTGGCATACTATATTGACGCAGCCACATCAATGTTTATAGCAGCTCAATTCATAATAGCTAAACTGTGGAATCAAATTAGATGCCCTTCAATAGATGAATATATGAATATTACTCAACATTAAAAGAGAATAAAATTATGGCATTTACAGGTAAATGGATGGAATTGGAGAATATCATGTTAAGTGAAGTAAGCCAATCCCCAAAAAGCACAGGCCGAATGTTCTCTCTGAGGAGTAGATGCTGATCCACAATGTGGAGAGGGAGCCTGGGAAGAATGGAGGAACTTTGAATTGGGCAAAGGGAAGGGGGTAGGGGAGGGGACATGGGGGGTAGGAAAGATGGTGAAATGCAAAGGACATCATCACCCTAGGTATATGTGTGATTGTACAAATGGTGCGACTCTACAGTGTATACAACCAGAGAAATGAAAAGTTGTGCTCCATTTGTGTACAATGATACAAAATGCATTCTGCTATCATGTATAACTAATTGGAAAAAAATAAAAAAATTAATAAAAAAAAAGAGTTTGTGCTAGAGAGATGTATTTTAAGGGTCATTGCAGATGTGTAGATGAGATTGTCTAGGGCAAATGGTTTTCTAAATGTGTTTCCTCCTACCAGCAGCATCTGCACCAGCTGGGAACTTGTTAGAAATGTAAAGTCTCAGGCCCTGCCTTAGACCTATTGAGTTAGAAACTTGGGGTCGGCCCAGAAATTGATGTTTTAAGGAACTATCCAGGCAATGATGATGCACACTGAAGTTTGAGAGCTCCTGGTCTAGGGATAGAGAATGGAGTGAGAAGAATGTGGGCTGAAATTGCACCTTGTAGAGGTCTAACTTCTAAGGGGTAGGAAGTGAGGGGTAACTTTGTGAGGTGAGAAGTAGTGATTAGACGGGCAGAGGGAAAACCCAGGGACCAAGAGAAAAGAGTATTCAAAGGAAGAAAATACTCACTGGTGACATGTTAAATAAGATGGTGCTTGCCAAAGGGTCCCTGGACTTAGAGTAAGTAAATCCAGAGTCAGAATAGATGAGGGGTTGCAGGGGTCTGGGAGAAGGGAGAATGAGGAGTGACTGCAAATGATCATATAGTTTCTTTTGGGGTGATAAAAATGTTTTGGAATTAATGGTGATGGGGTTGTAAAACATTCCTAGCATACTAAACCCTACCAAATTGTGCATTTCAAAGAGGAAGTTGAGTAATTCTTTACAGGTGACTACTGTTGTTTATTTATTTATTTATTAATTCTTTTTGGTGGCTCTGGGGATTGAACTCAAGGCATTGAACATTTTCATCAAGTGCTCTACCACTGAGCCATTCCCCTACCTTCTCCTAGAGAGTCTTCTTTCAAAGAGGGGACCAAAAAGAAGGTGGAAGCTGAAGCAAAATGTGGAGTCAACAGAGTTTGGCATGACTTGTTCTTTTTAAAAAATGGTAGAGACTCGAAAATGTTTAAATTCTTTTAGGAAGGATCCAGGAGAGAGGTATGGACAGGAAAAAGAATATTAACAGTGTTAAATAATGATATAATTTCAGCATAGGAAAGAACTTATAAGATTAATAGAGCCTATTGCTTTCCTAACCCCTGAGATCCATTTCTTGTTATAACATGGATGAGAAAGATTCCTACTCACGTTTATACATTGGGTGGGGCAGGTACCTCGATGCCTTTCAGGATTCACCCGTTTTATTTTCAAATGATTCTAACTAAACTGAGTAGTTGAGGAAAATCAACAAGGAGGTCTTATTTATAAAATGAGTGGTAATATTAATTTTATAGAATAAAATCTCTCAACTTTAGTGGGCTTTCAAATCTTACTGCAGGAATGTCCTTCACTCTGACTTCTAGAGGAACTCTGTCCTGTTAGTTACCCAGCCTTTGAAAATTATCTGGTACTAATTGTGTTTGTTCTGTTTTTTTTTTTTTTTTTTTTTTTTTTTTTCCCTCATTGTCAGCTTGGTATTCAGTTTTCTTAGTCTTCAACTTTATTTGTCACTTATTTATCTGATTACCAGCTTTCAAAATTCTCTCTCTGTTTCCTTTCCTATTCTCCCTGTCCACATTGGATACACTGGGGTTGAAAAAGTGTTTCAAAAGAGTTTTTGGGGTGTTGGTAGGTTTCTGGGTTTAATTGTCCTCCTTGACTTTCTCTTCTGGATCCCAGGGTATATATAACATCTTTTTGTGTCTCTTCACTGTATATTTACTCTCTTGGTCTGTAAATGAGCCAGATGTTACTAATAAGCCATTTTTCTCTTCCCTGCTGTGGGGGCAAGTTTGGGATCTGTTGCCTTTATGTAGCTGTCATGATGTATCTAAATTACCTGGCATTGTAGGTGCTCAAAAGAGAGTTGTGTCATTCCCTTTCTTCAGTCAGGAGAATATTACTGAATTTTATTTTATTCCTTCTTACATATTTCAATTTATAAACTTCTATCTGTGTTTCCAGTTTGCTGAGACTGCTTTGTAACCTTATTCTGTCACATGGCATATTAACTCTTCCCTCTTGGCTTTGCATGTGTGCAGATGTGACCACTAAGTCATCAGAGTGCATGCTCTCTTTCTTTGAAAACAATTTTATTTTATTTATATTATTTATTTAGAGTCTTGCTGTGTTACCCAGGCTGGCCTTGAACTCCTGGGCTTAAGTGATCCTCCTGCCTTAGTCTCCTGAGTAGCTGGATCTACAGGTGTGCACCACTGTGTCCAGCTCAGAGCTCTCTTCTCAGTCCTTGGTAACAGTTGTGGCTGTGACAGGACAAGAGATAGCATGATAGTCTCAGCATAGTTCACAGACATCTGGAGAGATTAGGTCTATTTGTGAAGTCATTAGCAGAGGCTAGGGGTGCGAAGATATATTTAAAGGAATAAGGAGTACCTCCAGTTCTTATAATTTGTTTTTTACTCTTTTTGAATACAAAGGAATTTTCCTTGTAAAAAATTAAAGCAGTAGTTTTTGACCTACTGTGAGAGCTAGTGAATTTAGGTGAGAAAAGAAAATTATATCTTTATTTTCACTAACCTTATAATTTATAGGATTAAATTTAATTATAAAATTTGGAAGTAAACTATAGTAGCTTTAGCAACATATTTGATTTTGTCACAGTAGAAATCACAGACATTTTTATATTACATTGCCGTTGTTATATCTTCAAATATTATTTATGCTCATTCCTTGCTCAAAAGTAGTGGTTATCAGACCTGTCACTAGATCTTGACATCTGTTAACTTAAAAAGTATATCTTGGGGTATTACAAATTTGTTCTTTAATGTTTTGATAACCTCGTTTAAATTGAATTGGTTTTTCATTAATATTATATACTTATTTTATTCATTTGAAAACATTAGACCATTAAAAAATGGGTCCATGGTCTGTCAGCTCACTCAGGGGTTCACAGCACCCAGATTCTGAATCCTTGCCCCAAAGAGACAAGTATTTGCAAAGGAACGTGTAATTGTTTATAAAAACTAGTATTTTATCTTCGTTCTCCAGCTACTCCTTTATCTGGTATCAATCATTAAAATTTGCTTCTTAGCAAGTGATTTGTAGCTTTTTAAGATAGTTGAAAAGATATTTTGTTTTCACTGAAATAAGTTCAGATGGTATTTAAAAACAATAACAAAACTACAAAAAACCCTCTTGAAATCAGATTTAAATACCTGAATTGGCCCTTCCTATTTACATAGATTACTTTTTTAAAGTTTCAGGATTTAAGCCACATTTCTGTTAACCTTGGCTAACTCACTAGATTTGTATTAGGCTATCAGGATGCTGAAACTCAGTAAATGTTGGAGTTACGTTTTAATTCATGGCTTAGCATCCACAGGTTCAAGGTACATTGGATGGCTGGTGATATAAAGCTTTGTTTTATGTTAATTTTGTGTGAAAGCCCTTAAAGATTGTGTTCTCCCTGTGGAACATCTTCTGGCTCCCTCCCAGGAGCTGTCTTTACACTGGTGTTGCTTGTGGGGGGCCTTGACTTTGTCAGAGCAGGCACCTGACATCAGGTCCCTCCTTGGGTCAGCAGTGGGGGCTGGGCAGAGACCAAGAGACTTGAGGTCAAGTTTCTTGCCTCAGACACCTTGGAACATTGCTAGTGTTAAAACTCCAGTGCCAGTTCTTGTTTAACTGACCTGAACTTGATACTTCAGTTTTATGTTGCCTGAAGTAGATCTGCTGAGTTGCTCTAAAAACTTAAATAAAGCATGAAGCCCTCAATTTTTGGTGCAGTGGGTTCCCACTCTTTTGATAGAGCACCTCAGGGTGCATAATTAGCCCTCATAAATCCCAGGAGATTGTCTGTTGGGAAGTGTGGCTGCATTTTCCTCAGCCCTCTCCCTGCTCCCTGTAGGGAGGAGATAGCTTTTAATCCATGAAAGTAACTACTAGGTTCTATTGACCTACATACAGTGTCCCCCTTACCTTTCTAATGCTTGTGTTTATCACACTCCTGACAAGATTGGTCCCCTGCCAAAAGGCCTATTGTAATGATGAATGTTTTACTTAATCGAACAGCTCAATTCACTGTTAATAAGAGTGGTAATAATATTTAAGTGTTTTCTTTGTGCCAGGCACTATTTGAAGGACTTTACCTATTTTTTTTTTTTTAATGTAATTCAATATCAATCCTATGAATGCTAGCTGCTGTCATTAACTTTGTTTCACAGATGAAGAAAACAGGACACCTAGAGGTAAAGTAACTTGCTGCAGTTCTTACCCAGTACATGGCAGAGTGGGAATTTGAACTACAGCAGTCTGACTCTGGAGCTCAGACCTGTATCTGCTTTCTTATTAATTCTGCTTGTTGAATTAGAGCAATTTCAGAAGTGCTTCAGTGAAGCTGCAGGAGTAGTTAACTTGTAGGTTTTGACATGCTACATGAGTTTGCCATGTTGACAAAATGAAGCTGAGCAAGCATATCTCAAACTGACTTAGGTATTTTATTTGAAAATTCTGAATGCAAGTTTTTAATGTTAAGTTTATTTATGTTTATAGGGATGCTTCCTTTGGAAATTGCACTTACAATCTCACCATCCTCGACTGTTTACAGGGAATCAGAAAGGTAATAACAAATTTTCTTGCTGTAGTTGGCACAGTAGTTTACAAAAACAGAAAAGGAATAATCCCAACACCCTTGTTTGTCCTTGGAGAAAAGAGAGGGGAGCTAGTGAGCAGAAGGGTTTTCACTTCCTGAATGATGATTGATTTGTAAAGTACAGCTGGCCCTTTGTATCTGTGGGTTCCTCTTTGATGATTCAACCAACCTCAGATGGAAAATATTTGGGGGGAACAAACGGAACAAAACCAAAACCCCCTGCTTTTCTACTGAACATATATAGACTTCTCCTCCTTGTCATTATTTCCTAAACAATACAGTATAACTATTTATCCAGCATTTACATTGTATTCAGTATTATAAGTCATCTAGAGATGATTTAAAGTACGTGGGAGGATGTGTGTAGGTGATATGCAAATACTGCACCATTTAATAATAGGGAATTTGAGCATTTGCAGAGTTTGGTATCTGTAAAGGGTCCTGGAATCAACCCCCTTGGATATGGAGGGAGTCTGTATAGACAATAGGGTAAACTGGGTTGAGAGAGGCCTCCCTTTCTCATTTAAACTATTTGTGTTCTGGGCCAAATTGATCACTTCTACCTGAAGTGACATTTCTTTGTTACCCACTGAGTTTCATTATCGAGCTAGATCTTGGTGTGGGAGAGACAGGAAGTTATCTAAGCCACTGTTCTGTTAATTCACCCCTGCCCCAGACTGAGTCATAAACTCTGGGGGTGGGGCCCTATGGTCTGTGTTTGAACAACCCCTCTAGATGATTTGATACATTCTGAAGTTAGTTGTGTTTGTTTAGTTTTATATATATGTGTATATATACACATATACACATACATACATATGTATGTATTTCCATCTATATATATTGAAGAAGGTAAACTAAAAGAATTTTGAGATATGTTTAATTTACAATTTGAGAAGACATGCAAGCTATCCTGTGAATTACTCTAATGAGTTCTGAAAGTACATAATTTATCTTGGACATAAAGTTGTGATTTGTTATCAGTCAGAAATGTATGTTATGTAACCCATTGGTTATATAGTGTCAGTATATATACTGTCAGTAGGGATGCTAGCTCAAGTTTCTTTTTTGTGATATAAAATTGGTTTTGCTATGTTTTGCGTTGAGATAAACAGTATTATTATGGTGCTTGTTTTATGTATGCTCGTTTCTGACTTTGATATTTTATTTATTTATTTTTTCTGTGGTGCAGGGCATCAAGTTCAGGGTCTTGTGCATGCTAGATTAGTGCTCCATGACTGAGCTGCCCTTTCCCCAGTCCTGATATTTTGTGGGGCCCTGCCAACAGTATCATGGAAATACACTTCCAGAAATACTAGTTAAAGGTTTTATGGAGATATTACCCAACTTATAACCCATAATTATAGCATTTAGAGAAAATGCCTGAGAGGAAAAAGTGATTTACTTATTGCCAGTATTATTGTTATTTAGCCTTTCCTTCCATGGTCGGCACTGCTTCTTTTACAACACAAAATTCAGAAAGAGTTCTCATTGGAGAACTGGCCGTTATTGTGGTAACTGGTATCTCAATACAGAAATTCATGACATGTTTCCTGTTGGACAGGAAAGGTGGACTTTAGTCATGAGTACAGCCTTCTCTAAACTTATTGTTTTCTCAGATGGTGGGGTCTACCCAAATATAGACGAGATTTTAAAGGATCTGATAGATGTTCCACACATCTTTTTTTTAAATTTTTTTTTTAGTTGTTGATAGACCTTTGTTTATACATGGTGCTGAGAATCAAACCCAGTGCCTCACACTTACCAGGCAAGTGCGCTACCGCTGAGCCCCAGCCCCAGCCCTGTTCTACACATCTTTAAGCAAATGAGACACCTTGGCCTGTGCAGTGTACTCTCCCTTACATCATACACCATGTTCTGGGCTGGTTTTTTTTTTTAATATATATTTTTAGTTGTTGATGGACACAATGCCTTTATTTTTATATATTTATTTATTTATTTATTTATTTATTTATTTATTTATTTATTTTTTTTTTTTGTGGTACCGGGGATTGAACTCAGGGGCACTCGTCCTCTGGGTCACATCCCCAGCCCTTTTTTGCATTTTATTTAGAGACAGGGTCTCACTGAGTTGCTAAGTGCCTCGCCATTGCTGAGGCTGGCTTTGAACTCGCGATCCTCCTGCCTCAGCCTCCCAAAGTGCTGGGATTACAGGCGTGCGCCACCGCGCCCGGCTATTTTATATATTTATTTTTATGTGGCGCTGAGAATTGAACCCAGTGTCTCACACGTGCTAGGCAAGTGCTCTACCACTGAGCTACAACCCCAGCCCATTTTGGGCTGTTTTTATGGTGGGAGAACCCTTCTGAGAATGTGCTCAAAGTGTGGCCACATTTTAGCCTTTTTAGGGAAGATATTTTTCAGGCTTTGGTGTCTTAACATTGTCATAAGCGTAGGTCGTGTGTTATGTGAACATACAGACACATGTATGCAAGCATACATTTTAAAAATGAGAGGAAGAAAAGTAGATTGTTTAGAGCATATTTTTCTGACTGTTTTCTCTGGAATGGTGAGTATAGAGGTACGGAGTTGCTTTTTGAAAGGTTTAACTTGTTCAGCTTATTTTTGTAGGAATTGCTTAAGCCAGTGTTGTCAGAATTTACCATTTATAAGAATCATCTAGGAAAGCATGTTAAAATGCTGATCCTGTGCCCCATCCAGAGAGAGTCTGATATAGCAGTTCTGGGAAGGGGCCTGAGAATCTGTCTTTTAACATAAACTACCTTAAGTGCTTTTGATGCTGGTGACCTGTGGCCTGTATTTTGAAAAAATACTCTAAAGGTTTTTCAAAGCCGGAAGTACTGGAGCTTAGCTTATTAGTTTCTTTTTCTATTTTTAATGACTTGATCATATAACTTTTAAATGTACCTGTGGGTTTATAATCTGCATAACTTCAGGGTTTATAAAATAGAAGACTATTTGTCTTCCTGAAAATATTAGATCTGAGCAAGCTAGATAATTTTAAAAAGTTCTGAGTTGTTAGAAAAAGAAGTATGAAGCCTTTTTTTTTGTTTTCTTAAAAAGTATCAGTTTTTTCCTTCTAACATCAGACTAACATCAGAAAATAGAATGTCTTAAGTAGAGTTTTAGAAGTAAATTAGAAATTAAAAATGCCCTTTTTTGTTAATTATCATTAAAGAAAACAAAACTTTCTAAGAATAACTGATTATTTTTCTATCTGATAAGTTAATCACTGTAATACCTATTCTGTCATAGGTATAGTTCTCAATAAGCTTTAATCATAAATTTGCCAATTTGTCTCATTTTATATGCATTATTAACTTTAAATTAGCACCCAGGAGACATCCTTTGTGGGACCACTGTTATGAAATGATTTCTAGAGATGCATAAAATTAAGTTTCAAGCTCTTATGTTATTTTGGTATTGGGAATTTCAGAAATGATGAGTGTATTCTCTCAATTTAGTATAAAAACTAATTCAAATTCTTCTTTTAGGGATTACAACATGGATTTTTTTTGACTTTGAGACATTTGATGTGGAGGAATACGAACATTATGAGGTTTGTACATTTAATTTTTTGCAAAATATAATCTCATATTGATTAATTTTTTCCCATCTAACTGCCAAATAAAAGCATTCTTGAATTCCCCCCCCGCCCCAATTGTTTTGTCCTTTCAGCTTTATTAAAAAATTTTTTTTTTTTTGGTACCGGGGGATTGAACTCAGCGGCACTCGACCACTGGGTCACATTCCCAGCCCTTTTTTGCATTTTATTAGAGACAGGGTCTCACTGAGTTGCTAAGTGCCTCGCCATTGCTGAGGCTGGCTTTGAACTCGCGATCCTCCTGCCTCAGCCTCCCAAAGTGCTGGGATTACAGGTGTGCGCCACCACGCCTGGCTCACCAAAATTTTAATTTAGGAAAAAGCCATATATCTCTATATATTCTCATATCAAACTTTATTGACAATCACTTTGTACCTTTAGAAGAAGAAATAATTCTGAAGTATAGTTTGGTAAAATTATAAGCTACTTATATTTGAAAATTGAGTTTTATTTCAAACAAAACTGGATTTATATCTTACAGTGCTCTGGACTGTATGCATTCTATTTTGAAGCAGAGTTGAATGCACTTAGTTCTACGAGTTCATTGAACTTTTTCTCATGGCACTGTTATGAAGCTTTCAGGTGATGTCTTGCCTGTGCATTTAGGCAGTGGCTGTCCGGGCTGGGTCAGACTATAAGCAGATATTGAAGAAGGGCACTTTCTGAGCAGTGTAAGGAGTCCAGAAGTTGTTAACTTTTTCTGAAAGATGATAAGCTTGTAGAGTGTGAGGAGGCTTGACATTCTCTGAACATGAGCTCATCTGCTTGGTGCCCCCAGGGAAGTAGTAAAATTTATCACTATCCTTTGTAAGACCAGGGTAGCCTTCATGTTTTGGGCTCTAGTCCAGGCTATGTCTACTTGAATATCCTGCTTGTATGTTACATTTAACAAATCTGAAACAAAACTAGTGTCTTTCATTCAAACACTGTCTTCTGCTTTGTTTATCTTTGTTAATGGTGTCACCATCCTACTGTTTGCCCAGGTTCAAGACTAGAAGCATCCTTATTTTCCCCTCCCTAATCTGGTGTTTGAATTCCTGTCACTGGTGCCACAGGATGTGTTCCTTTCTTCCTTCCTCTCTCTTCTCATTTTCTTCTCCTGGCTCAAGTCTCATATGGTCTCCTGTGGACTACTATCGCTGCTCTCTGCCTGAGTGCTGGCCTTCTCCTCCCAGCCTGCCTGAGTGATCCTAAAACAGAGCTCTCATCTTATTTTCTTCTTGGCCTCTAACTGGCTATGGGTCCCATTGCCCTGCTGAAAGAGGATGCTCTCCTCTGTCTGGAATTCTTGGCTCTGTTGACTCCACTACCCTCATGGCCTCATCTTCTGGTTCTGCACTGTGTGCACCCTCTGTTCCAGCCCCTCTGAGCTGCTTGCTGGCTGTTTCTCAAATGTCTCTGTGCCCCAGCTGAGCTTGCTCTCTCCCAGTTTTCCACCTCCTTTAACTCTCCTCTCCTCATTTCATATACTTTCAGACCCTACACAGACCAGACTGTACCTCTGGAGTGTTCCCTTCCCATTACTTTCATGTTTTATAATTTTGTACTTTCCATTTTTCTCACATCATGGCTATTTGCATACAAGCTTTATTTTCTTTATTAGATCATAAATTCCCTATGGGTGGGATTTGACCAAGTGGAAAAACATACTGTGTTCTTCGTTAGAACATCTCAACATAATGAAATTGCTACTTCTCCAAAAATTAATAAATGTAGTATAATTTATTAAAAGGTCACAGTTTTTTTTTATATTTTCTTTTTTAGTTGTTGCTAGACCTTTATTTATTTTTTTATTTATATGTGGTTCTGAGAATTGAACCCAGTGCCTCACACATGCCAGGCAAGTGTGCTACTGCTCAGCCCCAGCCCCAGCCCCCAGTTTTTAAAAAAATTTTTAAAAAATTTGTTATATATGATGGCACAATGCATTGCAATTCATATTACACATATAGAGCACAATTTTTAATATCTCTGGTTGTACACAAAGTAGAGTTACATCATTTGTGTCTTCATACATGTAAAAAGTTCACAATTTTTTAAAAACTATAGAAGTATTTTTGTGGCATTTGTATAGTAGCAGAAGAATCCTTTCTTCAAAACAGAAGACTAGAAACAAAGGGATGTGCACCTAAAAGGGAGATGGTTGATAATCTGTTGTACATGGACATCATGGATGCTATGAGCACATTTTAAAAAAAATGAATTCAACTATACTACATAGGATGATTTCTATAATATATTGTTGAAAAGACACAGAAGGGTGTTTATAATCCCTTTTAAAAAATAAAATATAACAAGACACTCCCATCTCATGATATTATATGCATGATGCTGTATAATACATACTTCATGTATTATATCATAGACACAGAGGTGGTATACTTTGAAGCTAATGAAACTTAAATGTTGAGGCCTCTTTCTTACATGGGTGCCTGTTCATGTTCTATACCAATTCTATGATAGTATTCTGTCCTCCCCCACCCACTAGGGACCTTTTTATCTTTTATTTTGAATTGCTGAGGGTCTTGCTAATTTGCTGAATCTGGCCTTGAACTTGTAATCCTCCTGTCTCAGCCTCCCAAAACCCTGAGATTACAAGTGTGTGCTACCTTTTAAAAAATATTTATTTTTTAGTTATAGGTAGACACAATATCTTTATTTTATTTTTATGTGGTACTGAGGATTGAACCCAGTGCCTCATGAATGATAGGCAAGCACTCTACCTTTGAGCCACAACCCCAGCCCAAAATTCTGTATTCTTAAAGTGAGTCTCCAAATTAGATAAATTATAGGTCCTCCTCCCCAGAATAACCAAGATCTCTGCTCTGTATATGTAAGCATGGAGAAAAACATATGGCCAAACACTAAAGCAATTTTAATTAAAAGAGAGGTTGGTGAGGGATGCAGAAGGAAAAGAAGGAACAAACACTACAATAAAGAGGACAAGCTCATTGATGTTTTACTTATTCCTTCATCTACCTCTTCCTCTTTCTCTTGCTCTGTCTTTTAACTTTGATGTCGATGTTGAGGGTGACTTGAAAGCACTGTTGAAAAAACCTTAAGCACATAGTACAATTCAGTTATTACAACCAACCAACCACCAATCAACCAACCAACCAATCAACTAACCAATCAACCAACCAAACATCTGGTGGGAGTGAGGTCTCACTCTCTGAGCTAACAGTCGCCATCCAGGGATTGGGAGGGAAGTAGTTGGTTTTGGTGAACATTTGAAAAGTTTGCTGTCCAACATCTTCCTTTTTGAGAATGATGTATCTATTCCATCATAAAGCCCACACAAGAGAAAAATCACAAATAGAAGTGTTTGGCATTTCATAAATGTTTGCATAGAATAAATGAGTAAAGAAAGGACTGTCTTTGCTAACACTCTGGGGTCCAGTCACTTCCTGCCAGAGCTTGGTCTCTTCCTGTCTGCCCTGCTCCAGTAAGTCTGGACATTTGGTGAACTTATGGGGAGTAGCTGAATTTCCACACTTCATTAGCTCCAGCAGAGTTAGCATTCCAATGAAGGCACTGTAGTTTTCAAAGTAAAATTTTATCACCAACAGCAATTTATGAGAATATCACCTTGATGACTAGGGGATATTCAGGATGAGACTTTTCAAAGACACTTCCTCACTAAAGTACATTTAATATATAACATGGCTCAAGAAAAAGCCTAAACCAATAAGACTTTGTCTCTACATGATATTAAAGGGGACTTTTATGATCAGAATGATACTTACAAATGTAAATAAATGTTGAGGTCAGTAGAACATGAGAAATACCTGTTGAATACAGTCTATATATAAACCTCTGCTCATCCTGCCAAAGGTTGTATCTGTCTTTATCCTGTAATTCAAAGGTCTACAGCAGTACTGTCTAGTAGAAATATTATGAGAGTCATATATATTTTAAATATTGTAATAGCCATATTTAGAAAAAGTAAAAAAGAAATAAAATTAACTTGTAGCCAATACAAAATTATTAATGAGATATTTTACATTTTTTATTTTAAAAAATTTGTTCTTTTTGGTTATTCTTAACAGAATATTTTGACATTTATACAAACATGGAGTATATCTTATTTTAATTAGGATCCCAGTCTTGTGATTGTACATGATGTGGAGATTCACTGTGGTATATTCATATATGTACGCAGGAAAATTATGTCAAATTTATTCCATTGTCTTTCCTATTCTCATCCCCCTCCCTTCCCTTCATTCACCTTTGTCTAATCAAATGAACTTATATTCTTCCCACTCCCTTGTGTTAGTATCCACATATCAGAGAGAACATTTGAAATTTGATTTTTTGGGATTGGCTTATTTTGCTTAGCATTATAGTCTCCAGATCCATCCATCCATTTACCAGCAAAAGTCATAAAGTCATTATTTTTTTATGGCTGAGTAATGTTACATTGTATATATACCACATTTTCTTTATCCAGTCATCTGTTGAAGGGGCACCTAGGTTGCTTCTATAGCTTAGCTATTGTGAATTGAGATACTTTAAACATCAATGTGGCTGTGTTACTAGAGTATGCTGATTTTAAGCTCTTAGTGAGAAAAGTGAAGCAGGGAATAATAGACCTTCTACTGCAGAGCTATAGTAAGAAAAACAGCATGGTATTGGCACCAAAACAGACATGAAGACCAGTAGAACAGAATAGAAGACACAGAGACAAACCCACATAAATACAGTTATCTCATACTAAACAAAGGTGCCAAAAACATACATTGGAGAAAAGATAGCCTCTTTAACAAATGGTGCTGGGAAAACTGGAAATCCATATGTAGCAGAATGAAATTGAACCCCCCCATCTCTTACCCTGCACAAAACTCAACTCAAAGTGGATCAAAGACCTATGCATTCGATATTTTACATTTTTAAAGTAAGGCTTTGAGACCTAGTGTATACTTTACTCTATGGCATACCTTAATTTGGTCTGGAAACATTTCAAGTACATAGAAGCCACACGTAGCTAGAACACAGATTCTGCAAGAATGGCAGGCTTGCTAGGGTGCTGGCATAGTCCATCAGTGTGACGTGAAGCCGGGAGAAGCAGAACAGGTTATATTTCTTGCTTTTTGTGATCTAATTGTTCAATGGAGAGTTTATTTCAAGGCCCTGTCATGTTTAGAAAGCTTGGGGAAAGATACCTCAGGCTCTTGCTTTATTTTCATGTGACTTGCAAATGGCACACCACATTAAGTATTGATATAAGCACTGAGGGTTGGTTTCGATCTTGTGAAAGTGTCTTTCAAAGGATCTGGTCTTTCCAGGTCCTTTGCCAACCTCTTGTGGAATTATGCAGTTCTTCACATTTGCCCTCATCAAACAGATACCATTCTGGCAGCTATGCAGGGAAGGTCCAGAAAAGGAACTGCAGGTGGTAATTTAAAAGTTTCCTGTAGGAATCAGTGTTGGAACATTTACACCTTTCCTACAGGATTCTTAAGGTATCCTCAAAGAACTTGAGGACTAAGAGAGCAACCACTGCTTTGAAATCTAGCCATAGACCAGTTCAGAAAAATAAAAACAAATAAACCTTTTGTCCTAGGGAAAAACAATGAGGATGAGAGAGTTTGAATATTCTTCTAAATTACGTATCTGTAGGTGTGTGAGAAACTCTACACTCTCCAGTAGCAAAGTTAGAGGTTAATTAACACTCCTGTAGGATAATGTTCGCTTAGAAGACCCTCAATTTGCCTTCAGTCTACTTTCTTTTTTGGGGGAGGTTACTATGCTTACCAAACAAGACTGTGCCTGTATTCCACTGATCAGTAATGATTCCACTGATCATTAAGCAGTCATTATTCATCAGAGAGAATCTGATGCATTTAGTTTGTTATTCTACTTTCCTTAAAGAGGCTTTTCAGTGTTTTCCAGAGACTTGCTGTTTTTGATGATGTCCTTATGTTGTCCATACACAGATGAACTCACAGAAAAGCATCATGCTCAGTGCCCTGTCTTTAGTTGTGGGTGTGGGAAGAAATGCAGAGAAACAGGGCTTCCCTGACAGCCTGCGGGGGTGCCTCCTCACTGTAGCTCGCACTTATTATTCCATCCAGCATTTGGCCCCTGCAATCTCCATGAGCTGCCATTTGGAAATTAGATGGAGCCTGAAGTTCAAAAACTACTACAAAGCTGAGAAATTACTTTGACTTCTTTCTTTGAGCTTTTTGTATCTGCCATTGTCCTCCCTCCTACTCCACATAAATCATTACTTTTTTTTTTTTTTTTTTTTGGTTAAAAAATTAAAAACACACCCTATGAAGTAGTTCTATCAGTACAAGAATATTTTCTAGAACATCAAGCTGTTTTTGACTTGACCCTGAGCTTCATATGCTGACAAGCCCAGGCCACATCTTTACATTGGCTACTTCATGCATGTGAGAGCTGCACTTGGCTGCTGCTTCTCTGATGACAGAGGCACCAGTTACTGCTTACCTGGGAGTGGAGTCACTGCACAGGGCTTCCTTTTGTTTCTCATGATGGCACACAGAGAAAATGATAACTTTTGCTCAACACCCTATGATCATAACTCAGCTGTTGGCAACTGGCCTGGGTACTCTGGCTGTCCCAGTCCTTGCCCAGGCAACTCCATGGTCACTCTGGTTAGGAAACTTTGTTTTACAAAAACAATAATGTATACAAATAAACATTTGTTATAAGAGAGTCAAGAAGCCACCTTACTCTCTTCATGGCCTCAATCTAACAACTTTTCAGTTTGTTTATTGAACAGATATTAAGTGCCTCCTATTAGCTCACTATATTTTCCAGGTCCATTTTTTTTAGGAGGGGAGTCTATCTAATTTTATTCCTTCGTGTGTAGGGCTGGAGCCTTCACTCTTATCACCTTAAGTCACAGCACCTGCCTTCGTCTGCAGACGTTATCTTGTTTGATTCTTGCCACCGGCTGTCATCTCTGCTTCTCAAGTTAGTTGTTATGCAGAGTTTCTCACTGATCCAGAACAGGCTGAATGTGTAATGTTTGACTCCTGAGACATTTCAGCAATTCACAAGTCATCTGTATTGCCATCTTCACTGATAGGGAGAAGAGCATTGCTGTTCTAGAGAGTAATGTCAGGTTCTCTGGGAACTATTTGTTAGAAAGCACTGGTCGGTTCTAGAGGTTCGCTGTAGGTGTTTCTTTACTCTTGGGCCTTTTTTGGGCAAGTCTTCACATTAGTATTAGAGTTGATGTTTTAAAAGTGAAATCTGATTATTATCGTTCCCCTATTTTAAGTCCTTCATGGGTTCCACACTGGCAAACATCAGGGAAGAAATGTAAACTTTTTACTGTGGCACAAAAGCCTGCCTTGGCATGGGCCTCCTTCCTCTCCACTCTTTCTTTTTCCACCCATGCAGCTGCCCAGATGGGCACTGCTTCATGCTCTTGTTGTGGATGTGCTTTTGCTCCCTCCTCCCGCCTGCAAACCCTTCTTTTCTCCCACGATGTTTATGTGGCTGACTGTTAAAAGTCATTCTCAGCCTGTGGAATCTCATTCATGCAGTGTTTTGTGATTCTTCTTCCACAGCTGCGCCTCCCTTGCACTGTGGGTGCTTGTGGGCAGGAACCATGTCCTATTTCTCTTTGTATGAATAGGTAACCTAGTAGCACGGTACATGCAGAGTGGGCAGTCTTTAAATGTTTCTGAAATGAAAGAACTAAAGAAGTGAGTGAATGAATACTTAGAAAGGAGTATAGTACATTTCAAGATATTTTGTGTGATGTATTTTCAGTAGAAAGTGACTAAGTGTTATTAACTAAAGATCCATTCTGATTTTGTAGTAACATTCCAAGGAACAGATTTTACTATGGTAGGCAACTTCTTGAAATAGTGTTTCTTTCTTTCATTATCAACCAATATGTGCTGCAATCTTTTCTTTAAAAAAATCAATTATTTCCAGCATAGATTGCTAGTTATTGCAATCTAAGATCAGGTCTGCATGGAATGACCAGTTAGTTTTCTATATGACCAGGGACTGTTTCCAGATTGACTTCATCCTTCATTGCGTAAGTAAATGTTCAGGTTGACCAGGAGGTGTAGACTCCTAATTTTGTCCTTTAGCGTATCCCTTGGGAATGAGTAAAGTTTGTTAGATCTCCCATGTCAACAAGTTACCTCAGCTTAACAGCAAGAGTCAGTGTTGCTGAACACTTATGATGTTCAAAGCTGTGCTTTGGATTAGAATTTGTAAACTAGAATATAATCTGCATGGTGCTTGGTCTGCCATCTTCAGTTGTTCATAGATTGTGGACTGGAAAAATGAGAGCTCCTGTCCTTAGGACTGGAGTCAGGCAAGCCTCAGAATGCAGGCACGTGGGCATGTCCTCACCACCTGGAGCAATTGGAGAGGTGTTCCTCCCATGGTGATCGAACTATAGAAGAACTGTTAGAAGCATTTCCCTGGCGCCACCCTAGAGTACTGATTTCATCACTCAAAGGCCACAGGATTACAGAACAAAAATTCTTTCTGGCCATTGCATCTGCTAAAGTGGAGGTACCTGGTGTTTCCTCATCTGCTAATAAATCACACCCATTGCTAGTTAAAGATCATGTTGGTTAAGTCTATAAAATGTTTAGAGGCCTACCCTGTCCTAAGCAATTTCCCATGTTTTTTTTCCCTTCCTCTTTAATTACTGTTTGGTCTTTGTCCTTTCTTTTCCCTCCAAACTTCTTGAGAGAGCAGTCTGTATTCTACAACTAATTATGGTCTGGCTTATACCTTCATAACTCCACTGAAACTGTTGCAACATAGAAGTGAGAAAAACAAATGGCTGGGTTTGGTCCTCTTCCTATTTGATTTGCCCTGTGACCACTCTCTAATTCTGGAAACTTACTTTCCTTCCCTAACTTCGAAGGTGCTGTCTCTTGCATTTCTCCCTTTGGTCTCTGGTCTTCTTTCTTAAGTCGTCTTGACAGACATTTTTTTTCATTTGCTCAACTCCAGTACTTTGCTCTCCTGTGGGCCTCATAAGTTCTGGTCACACACACTTTTCACAATTGAAAGCACCTGCTTTCAAGCTTCAACAACCATATGTGTGTGTGTGTGTGTGTGTGTGTGTGTGTGTGTGTATGTGCGCGCACTGCGGTCCCCAGACCTTTGTGTCTTGAGCATTAGAATGGCATCAGCAAACGTGCCCTGGAGTTTTGCTCTCTGCTCTTTTATCAGCAGAGGTGTTCACTGGTCTAGACTGTTGGAGCAACTCGCCAGCCCTGAAGCTGTCTCCCTCCCCCGACCCTGGCTAGCAGAGATGAAGTAATCATCCAAACAGGACACTCTTCTTTCCTTCCACCACACTGTCTCTCTCAAAGGCAGATCTAAATTAATAAACTAAAGTTTATTACTTAAAGCCAAAGTGCATGGAAACTTAATTTAAACCAAACAAGTCAAATATTTACTTGGCTTTAAGCTCATAAAGTGCCCATCTCGACAGCATATTCACCTTTATATAGTACAACTCCTCTGTCAACACTAATTAATTGTTTTAGAAATTAGGTAAACACACAGGGTGCACTTTTAAAATGAATTTAAAAACAGACCTTGTAGTTCTATCTTAATTTTTAAAAACAGTCTTTGTGCCAAAACTTATACCTCTTGTGTGCTTCTGTGGTGGCATTTATCAAAATTTAGTACAACTCTTCTTTAAAGGATAAAATGGTGGTGGTAAAACCATCTGCCTCATAGTGTTGCTGTGTAGACTAAGTGAGTTGCGGAGAGTCAGGTCTGTATGTGTTTACTGTTATTTCCATTTGTCTTTGGATTCCTTAAGAGATCAGAGAGTGTAAGAGCCCTAATAAGGAGATAGCTAAGATGGCAGCTAGCTGAGAGCCATAAGAGGTGTTTAAGTATTTTCACCTGATATTCATGCATTTATCTAAGAATCTTTCTATGCCCATGAACACTATGTGACGCACCTGTAAGTTTGAGCTGTTAACACGTGTATACTTGTTAAGGCAAAAAGTATTTAACCGGGTAAGGTTGGCTAGAGGGGGTGGTTGGAGTTGGAGAGGTTGTTGGAGCCAGAGAGAGAAGTTAGAAGAAGGAAGAATAAAGAACCTATTCATTTTCAGTCTGCCTCCGAATTCTTTCCCGCGGTATCGTTGCTGCAGGCGGCAATAGCTGCAGGCGGCAACAAGAGAGAATGCTTTTTATTATCTTATATGTGACACTAAGTTGCAGTCCTTGATATTTAATAAAGACTCAGCAAATATTTGAGTGAATGTTGAATTGTGCTTCAAAATTATTTATGTTGTCTGAGATATTACATCAATAAAAGGAATCAGTCTCTTATCAACTTCAGGACTATCTTTTACTGTAGGCTTATTAAAATGGCAAAAAGGCCACATATTTTAAAATATTTCAGTGGAAAATATTTGTGACTGTTACAACAGAGGCACAGATGTATTTCTTAGAAGTTGTAAAAATTTGTGCTTTCAAAGCAAATTATATTTTAAGCGCACCAGAAGAGTTAGCTATTCAAAAGAAATCTGTTGAATCTTTTGTGGACTGAAAGCTCCTACAGTAAAGTTAATAATAGCACCTAAATGTATCAGTTTCAAGAATTTACATTTTGTTTTGGGGTTTTCTCATAGTGTAGAACATCTATAGATTTTCTACATAGTATGTGGTAGGTAGTGGCTTTATATTAGAAGAGGCTAAATCCTACTCTTGACTCATCCTTGCTTCGATGTTTCTTTATAAAATGTTAGGGTTGGAAAGTACCTTGAGTTCCTGTCTGATCTAGGTTTCTTTGAAGTGGGTGTGTGTATTTGCTTGAAAAACCAATTTATATACTATTTTAAACGTTCTATTATTGATACATACTAGCATTTGTATAATTCACTGCAAAAGGAGACACATATGTTAATTTTGGAAGGTTACCCAAGTAAGCTTATGTTAGTTCACTAAAAGTTGTATCTTTCTTATTAATTTTTTTTTTTTCAGATCTAAGACCTTAATCTGTTACTTATTCTATCAACTTAATCCAGGCTGCTAAATATAGCCCAGTATTATCTAATGTTTATCTTTTTGGATAGGAAAATTTGCAAACATAGTCTTTTGATTCTGAGATATCATGGCCTCTCTCCTATATGATTGATTATGAAAGTTACCGTTTAACCAAACAGATGTCTATAATCCAGATAAACAGATATAGCACAATTTATTTATCTGCCTAGTTGGTGGCCAAGGACAACAGAAGTAGTGAATGTGGACACTGGATTTCTTCTACTGTTTCTGAGAGCTGATTTTAGACTTTTGATTAGAACATACCCTTATTCTTGAATTTTTAAAGAATACTTTAGGCTTAATAATTGCTCAAAAATGGATATTGTATCATTAATTTGAGACTTTTATTTAAACAAGAATTAATGTTTAATTGCCATAAGAATTGTATGTTTGATTCTTTATTCAAATGATTATAAATAGATAGCCATGCACATGTATTTGCGACATTCATGATGTTGCTAAGCATTTACTTAGAGCATTATAGAGATATTATATTAATACAATTAGATTAATGCAATGCTGACATAACAAGATAGCACGTAAAGTTTCATTTACAACTTTCTATAATTGAAAAGATACATCAAGATACATCCTCATTTTAAAAATGAAAGTGCATAGCCAAGTTTTGGTTTTCATGGAAGTGGTAATGTAATAGGTAATGTAAGTAGTGATACCAGATTTCCTTGATGACATTATTCTAATTTATTTAACAAATATTAATTGAGTTCTTACAGTAGAGTGCATACTCTTATTTATCTCAGGAGAAGACAGCTTTTTATATAGATAGCCACAGATGCCCCTTGAAGAGAACCTTGTTATTTCCCTGTCCTGAGATTGGGAGGTGGGGTGGGGGTGAAATGTAGAAAAGACATAAGTGAAGAGGCAGTAAGTGTATTTTGAGATGGATTGCACAGTGTTTCCCAATTACCTGCACTGTCCGGGGTAACCTTAGCCCTGTTCTGGTGTCCCATGGGTTCAGAGGGAAGAAAAGAAAATGGAGGGGGATGATGGTATGGTAAAAGGTGGTTGGCCTCTTTCTTGGTCTTCAGACCTTTTCTGAGTATCTCTTAGAGTGCATAGTCTAGAGGATGACAGCTGATTATCAGTCAGCCCATAATATTTAAAAACCTAATTTAAAATAATCAACATTTTCCAGAAATTTGGGAGGCAGAGGCAGGAGGATCCAAGTTCAAGGCCAGTCTTGGCAATGTAGTGAGTCCCTTTCTCAAAATAAAAAAATAAAAAAAGGTCTGGGGATGTAGCTCAGTGGTAGAGTATCCTGGGTTCAGTTACCAGTACTGCAAATAAATAAAATAAAATAAAAATAAAAGTTAATATTTCAAAGGCCGATTTAACTTAAAAATTAGGTTGGAAGGTTAGCCACATTCAAATTTCCTGCAGGGTGACTAATTAGCTTGAGTGGAGGAGCATCCACTTTTATTGCTAACCCTTGTTTGGGTTTGCAGCCCCTGCAGGAAACCTTGACTGACCTGGCTTGTGGTGTACCTCTAGGATTTAATTAGTTTCTGTCCCTCCCTTCTGCCTCCTGCCATTTCATGGTCTTCAAATTAGCATCAACAACAGACATCAGCCCATAAAAGTGTGTTCATCATAAACCTGACATTGATATTTTTTCATTGTTTAAAGTCTATTTATCATGTTCATGGAAATGCTTCTCTCTCTCTCTCTCTCTCTCTCTCTCTTCTTACCTCCCTTTATTTATTGCTAGGATAGCAATGTTGTTTTCATTTCATTTTATTTCAGAATGACCAAGAGACAAACTTATTTTGAACAAAGTACCATACCTTAAACTAACTTTTCATACAGCCTAAACTTTTCATAGTCTAGATAGAAGAATTTCTCCAGTGAATTGAATTCTTAAATAACATTTTGAGAATCAGGTGTATGTTTTTTAAGTTTTATTACTTTGTTTTCATGTATGTCCAATTGGTCTAGTACTAATAGTAGGAAAAGCACTTTTATTTGTAAGGGTTTCCTAAGTTGTATAAGAATTATAAAATATTTTTCTTCTCTTTTCTCATAAAATTCTGCCAGCGAGTTGAAAATGGTGACTTCAACTGGATTGTTCCAGGAAAATTTTTAGCATTTAGTGGACCACATCCTAAAAGCAAAATTGAAAATGGTAGGTTTTTCTTTCTTTTACCCTACAAAATTTTATTTTAGTTACTCTTCTTTAATTTCTCAACTTCCTCAGATAAAACTTTCTCTTGGTAATATTCTGTGGACTATTCATGATTTATAAAATTGAATAGTAACCAGTGTGTTGAAGGTTAAACTTCCAGTAGGTGGAGTTATATCCACTCATTTAATAAGCATGTTTTTTAGGTTATCATAAATAGAATGTTTTCTTTATCCAGTTATTAAAGAAGAATTTGAGAAACAAACTGATCACACCACTAAATAGATTGCTGAATTCTGTAAATGTTTTTAGGATTCTTTTGACTGTAGAGTATCCCCAGGGTATTCTTGGGGGGAGTGTCATGCTGAGTGATGGTGGCGATGTTTGTTTAGTAATTACTACATGATAGTTTCTAACATCATCTCAGTTAATGTCCAATAACTCTTAGAGGTAGATTCTGTGATCCACATCTAAGGAGGAGGAAATGGCGTCTCCTTAGTTTGATTTGCCCAGGGTCACCTAGTAGTGTGCAGAACTGGTACTCTAACTCAGAACTGGGCTCCTGAATATCACCACTATACTATCTACTTAGTTCCTTTGAGACAATGAGTAAAAACTTTCTAGCTGATAGTAATTAAGCTACTTATTTACAGCAATGGGCATATGTATTCATATGTATTTAGTAAAATGAAAACAAAACTAAACCATACAACATGATTAGCTATGCGAAATTTTCCATTAATACTTATTTTCTACTTATTCATCTTTTTTCATGTCTTAACATTACCTAGATGATATGTAATGATAGACACCATTGTTTTAAGATTAGTTCACAAGAGAAGTACATAAAATTGAAAAAAAAAGTTATCCATGAGCACAGTAACTCCTATTTACTCTCTGGTCATAGGGGTAGAGTGTATCAGTTTTCCTTGGGAAGCTAATTTGAAACCTCTTGTCTAGATTTACTGTTTTTAAATCATCATCATCATCATCATTATCATCACCACCACCACTTCTGAAATCTAGTTTCATTATTATTTATGTATTTAGATTTTAGTTTGTTTAGTTTCTACAAAATATGTTTATCGTTTCATATCTGTGACTACCTTGTAGGGAATCCTGCTTGAATCATGTTTCCCCCCCACCCTGTGGGTAGGTAATCCAGGTTTAGAGTTAAACTAACAGGGATCTCTATAGAGAAGCCAGAATTAGATCTTCTCAGTCACGAATTGGCTAAGGATTCTCATTTTGCTCTGTACATTGATTAATTAGCCTCTGTCATGTTGGGTTGTTAGGAATAACACATGGAGTACCTGAGGAAAGTGCTTTATAACAGTTGGTTGTTCAAGGCAGGGCTGATTAAATCTCCCTTCTATGCAAAAGAATTAGATTCAGGCCCAGGAAATCTCAGTAGGTGTTCTGTTTGTTGTTGGGTATTTGGCAAAGTTGAAAGAATTTTGCCATTTGGGATTCATGTGTTTTACTTTTTCTTATAGAGGAGATGGGAGGTATAATTTAAAAAGTTCTTTAAAGTATTTTTATAGAGCTAATACGTGCTTATTTTAAAAAGAGTGGAGAAAATGCAGATGGACTAATGAGCATAAAAGTGACCTGTAATTCTACCCACATTTACTAGTTTTACTAATTGGTAGTTGGAATTACAGGTGCTCTTTAATTTCTTCCATCTGCTTCTCTTGTGCACAACTGACTTTCTCAGTGTAGATATACATTGTATATGTCTATGCATAAACACACATTTATAATTTTTAACCAAAGTAAGATCATAATGTAATTACCATCTTGTAGCTAGCTTTTTTCACTTAACATGTCATGGATGTTTTCTATGACAGTGTATATAGATCTGTGTTATCATTTGCATGACTACATTATCTATTATTCCACTCTATGTGCCATAATGTCACTAATTTATTTTGAATGAGATAAAATATGTTTAGTTTTTCACTTTTTCAAAACTGCTATGGTTGGCATACCTATTCATTCATCTTTTATAGTTCTAGTTTCTTCTCTAAATTCTTAGAAATAGAATCACTGAATAAAAGAACATGCATTTTATGTAATTTTTTTGGTGCTGGGAATTGAGTATAACTCTTAATTTAAAAAATCTTAAAAATTTTTTTTGGTTCCATATTGTAATATGGGGAAAGAATTATGGATGCCACTTGGTTATATGCTAGGAATGGTGCTAAGCCTCTTATACACATCATCTGTTTAGTGATCCACCCTCTGTAGCAGGAGATGGTTAGTTTACGGAAGACAGGAAACTTGGAGGAGTTAACATATTGTCCAGGTTCATGCAGCTAGTACCAGGCTATGGGAGGACTCAAACATGGGTCTTTTTAATTCCAAATTCTGTGCTCTTTTAAATTTTATTACAGAGAATGTACATGTTTACTATGAAAAATTTAGCAATATAGATAAAGACTAAAACTCTTAAAATTAAATTATATAAGAAATAACTATTGTTAAGATACCGCCCCGTGTACACCTTTTTTTTCCTGTGCATATACTGTGTCCTCTCCTTGGGAAAAAAGGTCTGACAGTGTTACTTTAATTTGTTGGCTTTTATGATGTCTAGAACAATTTCATTTAAGATTGTCTTTGGTAAAATGTTGATATTTTACTGAAATCCCATTTTAACATCTGGTGTACATTAGAAGCTTCAACATTTGTTTTTGTTTTTGGTTTTGTGAAGGGCTTTAGCTTTGTAAACACTTTTGAGTTTAAAATAAGTTTGTGTGGGAATTAATAAATTTGTCCAATTACAGATAGATCTTGGTACATTCCTTAGATTTTTTTTTTTCAATTTAAATTTTGAGAAATCCTATATTTCCTGAGGAGGCTGAAGGTTATTTTAGGAGTTTGTTAGTAGAAAAGCTGAGATTTTTGAGGAATGAACAATCAAATAGATGGTGCTAGGATGTAGCAAAAGGAAGCCCTACGCTCTTGGATGGGCCGGAATGCATTCTAGGAGTATTCAGGGTGTTTGTGTCAACAGAGAGAACTAGCAGGCTCGCTCAGCCATCTTGCTTCACATTGTTTTCATAGTGGGGAAAGAAGAACGCTATTTTTTTGTTTAACGATTTTGAATTGATGATAGTGGTAGAATGAAACAGATATTTTATTTAGATTTCAGATTTACAAAGTCTTTTAAGTGGTAATGTCATTTAAACACACACACACACACACACACACACACAACACACACACTTGAGGGTGGGGAGGTGGTGTAGACACAGTGGACTAAGAAGCAGAACCTGAGCAATTTGAAGCATCAGCCTGCTCTTTAATGAGAGCAGACTGGTGTACAGACCCTGGGCAGGTTGAAGCATGGCTCCTTGATCCCTTACTGGCTGTGTGAACTTCAGTGAGCTCCACAACTTCTGGGACCATCAGTTTCCTTATACATCACAATGAGGGAAGTTTGATTCATTGAGGGTGTTTGGTGAGCATTAGAGATATTATTTGAATGGCCCTATGTCAGGCACACAATATGCACTTATTAGATAGCAGATATTACGATTACATTTCTATCTTTAGCCCTTTTGTCCCATCATCCTGGGTGTAGAATACCAATGAACACTTAAATTGAACAGCAAATATCATTCATGGTAATTATGAAATAATTACTGTTTTCAGAGGTCTATTCTTTTGAGAAAAGTAACAGGTGAATGATTACAGCATTTGAAAAAAAATTTCTGAATACATATGAAAAATATATAAAAGATGTATAAGCTCTATATTGTAATTTTCAACCTATTTTATGCACCTGTGTCAATTTTGTTGAAATACTTGCAGAATTGAACATTTGGGACTTCACTGGTTAATGAACCTAATCAGCATATTTTATATCTTCTGACATTTCCTTGTCCCTTTTGCAGATTTCACTTTTAATAATGACTAGGTGGACTAGTCACTTGACTCTGCTGTTTTTAGTTTTGTAACTTTAAAATGAGTGGCTGGAAAGAGATGAATTTTATAATCTCCTTCAGCTCTGAAGTTGTTTCTGTGGTGTGTCAGCACCACTGCCCGGCTGAGCCTGTGCCTAGCTGATGCCAGGACACCATCTAGTGGCCAGATGTAGCCATGGTTGGATGAATGCTCTAGCTCTGGGAGGGCTGCAAGATCCAAGGGAGCATTTCACATTGCTAAAAACAGGCCCCTGGGAAAAGCATCCAAATTTATTGATAACTCACACACAGTTGCTGAGAGCTCATGGGATATTTATTATTTGTTGTCTATAAGTAATTTGAAACAGTTTTAAGAATTAAGCAAAAACAAAATCCTAACTCTAGGAAGTATAGCTCCTAATACTCATATCATGTTCTCTTGTTTGGAGGTCTTAAGATAGAGTCAAATTGAGTCTTATGAAAAACCAACTCCAGGACAGATGTTGAAATCTGTCTGCTAGGGTCCAAATGCTATCTCTTACAACCTGTGTGTGCATGGACCAGTTAGCTTTCCAGGTACCAGTAACCTTAGTAATTGTAGGGTTTAATGTGATAATTCACATGGAACACTCAGTGTAGTGCCTGGCACATGATAAGTGTTCAATAAATGTTAGGTCCAATTATTATTAGTATTTAAATGTCTATTGTCATTTTTTATAGTTCTGTCTAGTGTCCATTTCTCAAAAGATGTCCATCATTTCTTTTTCTTTTTCTTTTCTTTTCTTTCTTTCTTTCTTTCTTTTTTTTTTTTTTGGTACCAGGGATTGAACTCAGGGGCATTCTACTACTAGGCCACATCTCCAGCCGTTTTTTTGTATTTTATTTAGAGACAGGGTCTCACTGAGTTGCTAAGTGCCTCGCCATTGCTGAGTCTGGCTTTGAACTCTCAATCCTCCTGCCTTAGCCTCCCAAGTGCTGGAATTACAGGTGTGTGCCACCTCGCCCGGGTCCCATCATTTCTTTTTAATAGTATGTTTGAGGGTATTAGCTAAACCTTCATTTACTCTTGATAGAAATTCGTATAAGAAAAGAGATTCTTACAGCCTTGATTATACAGAGGGAGGGATGGGCATCAAGCCAAGCACGTGCCATCACAGAGGTAAAAGGAATTCCAGGAATTAGACAGGCTCTCATTAGCTTACCATACCTATGGAAAGCTCCCCATGTGTTGGAGTCCCTCTATTTCTTATTCCTTGCATGATAAAAAAGCTTTTATTTCCTCATACCAACCATGGTTCTTCTCCCACTTAGTCTATAAACTTGTTGCTAGGAAATAATTTAAGTAAACCAACTAGGAAAACAGACTTGATTTTTCCAAGTAGAAGAGCATGTGTTTTCTCTTCATGTGTTTGTGTGTGTGTGTGTTGTGTGTGTGTGTGTGTGTGTGTTTGTATAAGCTGCTGTTTCTATACAGAAGATGTTAAATTATCTCTATTTCCTGTTTGCTCAATAACAGCATAACCCACGAGAATCATACATTTGAGTTAGGATTAGTTAGGCCTGCCCTCTAATTCTGCCTCCATTTTTTGTGACCTTGGCAGAATCTTCCAGTTAGGGCTCTTGGTTACAGGCAGTAGAGTCAACTATGGTAAATTAAACTAAAAAGGCATTTATTGGAATATGTTGGGTAGCTCACTGACTCCAAGAGAAAGCTGGGAACTAGATTTAGAAAATGCACAAGATCCATGGGAGACAGTGTATCTGCAGGATCCAGGCAGGATATGGGAACCACACTAGGTACTCCAAACAGAAGGAATTTAACTCCAGGAGTCTGTCACAAAGAAGACTAAAAAGTAAAATAGGTAACATTGAAGAATCTAGATATTATGGAAAAGACAGGTAGTGCCTTTAAGGCTGGGGTTGGAGAGATGAAAGTGGAATTACTAGATCTTGGGAGCATTGAGGAGGAGCCAGATGGCTGGAACTCAGACCTGTGGAGGTCATGCTACATAGTACTGTGGGGACTGAGGACTGGAGACCAGAAGGCTGGGCTCTGGTCCTGAGGTGAGTGTAGCAGGTCACACTTGGTGGGGAGCTCTGGCTGCTTTCTTCTTTGGCTGCTGATATGATGCTGATAAGAGAATGGAAGGAAGGCCCTTTTCTGGTTGCCTTTTAGTGCCTCCTATTGTTAGTACCATCAGAAAGCCATCTAGATAGGTAGTCTGGGAAAGATAATATGTGGCTCTCAGCCCCAGCCTCATGGTGCAGGGTACTAAAGGGTTGGCTTGGAGCTGGGAGAAAACAAAAAGGACTAGCACAAGATCCAAGGCAGCAGGAAATACAGCCAAAGGAACAATGCAGAAGCTATCTGGCTTTGCAGGCAGCATCTGCTGCTTCCTTGGAGCCCCATTTTCAATGAAGTCATTTCACTTACCTGGTATGCCATGAGTCAGTGAACTCTTGATGGGTTATAGGTGTGGGGATCAGTATGCTGGGGAATTAGCCCTCTTAACCCTTAGGGCTGCTAGGCAAGGCCTGCAGTGGCCAAAGCCTTCATTGGTCACCTCGGCTGATTGGCCATGACTTGGTCTGGTCTGTGACTCAGTTGATTCTATAGCTCTCAGGAATGCTCACATGGTGGTGGACATTGCCAGGGAGTTTGGAAACTTAGCATCTCAGTACCCCGCCCCCCCCAATAGAAAATCTTCACCAAAAAGTTCCTCTTTTAGCTTCTTTTTCACGTTAAAAATTATTGATATTTTAAACTGACAAAATTTTATGTATTCATGATATACAATATGATGTTTTAAAATAGTGTACTTTGGCTAAGTCAAATTTAATGTATACATTGCCATATATATTTATCATTTTTTGTGTGGTGAGAACTCTTAAGTGACTTTCAAGTATCCAGTACATTGTTATTAACTATAGTTATATAGTTACCATGTTGTACAGTAGATCTCTTGGACTTATTCCTCCTCTTTAACTGAATATTTGTATCCCCAGCTTTTAGGGTCTTAATCTGTTAAATGGGGTTAACCATCCTTAGCAGGTTGTTTTGAGAATTAAAAGAGAAATTATATACAACTGTAGCTTGTATGTGAAAGGTGCTTTCTGATCATAAATCTATTCTGTGGGGGATTATGTTATATATATTAAAGCTATACATCTGGCAAAAAAGTTTTAATTGTAGCTGAAATGTATTTGTTAAATGAAAAATAACATTGGAGGGGAAGTAAAATCACCAAGAATCATTCCATCTCCTTTGTGCACATTTGAGTACTTCAAGAATGCCTTTGCTTTGGGGATGGGAGGAGTACATGTGTTCCCAGGATTTAAATCCTAGAGGTTGAGATTTTGAACTTTAATGGGCTGTTTCAATACTTAGAGAAGGTTTTCATTTTAACCTCCTCTGATGTTTACAGTTACACAGACTGCTTTTATGAGCTTCTGGAACCTTTTACACTCTCATGAAACATGCTTTCTTCTGAGCTTTATTGAGATTTCTGCACTTTGTTGTTGGGGGTGTGTGTCTGGGTTATGTAGATGAAGTTCATGCCTTCTGCTTATGGTTCCTTTTCCCTTTAGGTTACCCTCTTCATGCCCCTGAAGCCTACTTCCCTTATTTCAAAAAGCATAATGTAACTGCAGTTGTGAGGCTGAACAAAAAGATTTATGAGGCGAAGCGCTTCACAGATGCTGGCTTCGAGCACTATGATCTCTTCTTCATAGACGGCAGCACACCCAGCGACAACATCGTACGAAGGTTCCTGAACATCTGTGAGAACACAGAAGGAGCGATTGCAGTTCACTGCAAAGGTGTGTGCAAGGGCTACATAGTCTTGGAGCTCATGGGAGCTGGTGACTGAAACCCAGAAAATAACGTAAACCAATTATCTAGCGAGTTAGAAAACAATGGTTTTTAACTTCAGAAAACTGCATCATGAACCAATTTTAATAACCCCTTTCTAAAGAAAGGATTGCTAGGGCCTGGTGTGGCTTCTTGACAGCGCAGGTTTTCTGACGTTAACCTTTCCAAGCCCCAGCTCATGGACACTGTATATCTCAAGGGGAAATATCAGTAGCAATGTCCTTAGGGTGGCAGGAGTAGCTTTGACTAGGTCAAATGGCCAAGAAGCAAGTTTCATTAATTCCCCTTTCTCCTTTTCTTTTAGAATTGCTTATCTCCTCTCCATCCTTTCTACCCATCTGATATTTGGTGTTTCCATTCTATGATCCAACTGTCTAGAACCTTCTTTCACCCCTGTGCCTCCCTTTCCCTGTTCATCTTTTGCATCATGGAGCTGGATATATTCCTTGCCCCGTGCCAGGGGTAATCCACCTTACTCACTTGCCAATGATGTTGGGATTGCCTCTTAGAATGAACAGAAAGATATGATTGTGTAAATGAATCTCTGGTGTTGGGTGGATACTTTGGGGTAGGGATTATTCAGAGTATAGGAGCCATAGGGTTGTCACATTTAGCAAATGAGAATACAGGATGCCCAGCTTAATTTGAATATTATATAAAAAGTGAATTTTTTAAAGTAAAAGTACATCCTTAAATATTGCATGGAGTGCATGTTGTTTTTATCTGGCAACCTTATGTCATCTATTTAGGAAAAATGAATGGCATTTGCTAATATAAGCTTGGTTGCTAGTCTCCTAGGAGGTCAACTTCTAGTTTAGAATTTCCAGTCTGGTGGAAGATATTTTACTGGGATCTTTTGAGTTTAGTGATGAGAAATCACTTTGGCCACCTTGAGATGAGCCTCCAGTTTCTCACATGCAGCGTTTCATTGTGCCGCTGGGTGGTGCTGTTCTCGTGGTTTTGCGTCTGCAAATGGATTTTTGTGTTTTATGTTAATTGGCTAGTAGGTGTTGGGGATGGTACTGTTCTTTTCCTGTGCCTAGTGTTGCTGTAACTGCCTTATTCAGACGAGAGTGGCTTTGGTTCTGACAGAAATTAAAATACCATTTTGTAGGCCCTTGTTTCTATGTTTAAGATTTGAGTAGGTGGAGGTACTTCGCTGAATATGTGAGCAGCAACGGGAAGCTGCACTTTACCAGAGACTGAAGAGATGAAAGTGCACGTGGTCCCTGATTTAGATGAGGGCTCCTGAAGCAGGCTTCATCCTGCAGGACTAGCCCTCCTTCCCACTGTCCTTATCAGCACAGGACCTCCTGATTGACAGGAGGTCCCCTCTGCCAGTGGATTGCTGGGAAGGTGTTCCTTGCTCACTCCTTTGTAAGCACTGCTTTCTGGTTATAGCTGGATGGCTTGTCCTGGGTGTGTTTCATTTACCCCTTAAGTTTGCCTTTCCATCCCATTTGGTTAAAGATTGCACAGGTCCAAGAAAATGCCTGCATTTCACATATTTCAAATATCAGCAGAACTTGAGAACTGATAGGAATATAGCAGCAATCAACATTTAGTAGGAGGTATTCATATCTTCTCTTCCTAAGTCTAGTTTTTTTTGGGTGTGGTGATGCATGCTGGTAATCCCAGTGGCTCAGGAAGCTGAGACAGGAGGATTATAGTTCAAAGCCAGCCTCAGCAACTTAGCAAGGCCCTGTCTCAAAATGAAAAATAAAAAGGGCTGGGGATGTGACTCAGTAGTTGAGTGCCCCAGGGTTCAATCCCTGGTACCAAACAAACAAATAAACTTCAAAACAGAAAACACCAAAGTTTAGTTTTATATCATTAAAAAGATTAGTATTTTTGCTGGGATTAATTTGGCTTTTTTTTCCTAGTCAGTTTTATGACTACCAGATCATAGAATTTATCTATGGATTAACAATCCATATCTTGGATTGACAAATTTGAAAGAGAAGAAATGCAGAACTTTCACTAAAATTCAGCATCTTTCTTGATTATATTCCCTATCCAAAAAACATTATGAGAATAAAACTCTCTGGTGTTAAAACATTCTTGTTACAGGTATTCTTTGTATATCCTTGACCTGTGAGTGTTTACTTTTAAGATATATATGTATGATTATGTATATATGTATATATATGCACATATCCACGTCATATATATAATCAATCTACTTATAGTTCAGATCTTATATTTTAAGATCTGAACCTTTAGGGGCTGAGGTTGTAGCTCAGTGGTAGAGCACTTGCCTGGCATGTGTGAGGTGCTGGGTTCGATCCTCAGCACCACATAAAAATACATAATTAAAGATATTGAAGGCTGGGGTTGTAGCTCAGTGTTAGAGTGTTTGCCTCACATGTGGAAGGCACTGAGTTCGATCCTCAGCATCACATAAAAATAAGAAATTAAGGTATTGTGTTCATTTACAACTAAAAAAATATTAAAAAATAAAGATATTGTGTCCATCTACAACCAAAAGAAAAAAAAAAAAAGTGAACCTTTTAGCTTTGAGGTAAGTTCCTATACAGGAAGGTCAAGTTTATATGTGGTGACACCTTTTCGAGAATGTTATTTCATTAATGTCTACTTGTACACACATTAAGAATACTTTTATAAGGATTACATTTTCAGTTTAATTACAACTGTATTGCTTTTAATAGCACACTTATCTACTATAGGCCTGTTAATTATTTTGACATCTGCCCTAATTAAGTCAGCTTAATTTTGGGGGAATTTAAGTAGCACTCAATATTTTAATTGAACTAAAAGGAAGAGGGAGAGAAACTCTTACGTCAAATGAACTTTGGTAGCTACTAGAAAGGGAATGAAAATGTTATGCCTCAACACATAAAGCCTTGTTTACAGAGACAAACTAGAAACTAATTTGCTGGGAATGCGTGAAATCTTACCACAACTCAAAATCTACAGTTCACTTTGATGAAAGGAATGATGAAAGGAATGCTATGAATTCTTCAAATTTTCTAGCACAAATAATAATCTAACTTACAGCAACATTGTGATATTCTTGTATGTGATTCTTGATGTTCTATAGGGATTTCAAAAAATGGCTGGAACTATAAAGCAATTGGAGTTTGACTTGGTATAAATAGAACACTTTCAACCTCTTGTCATGCTGTGCCAGGGAGCCCTTTAATTATGAACGCTTTAAAATTTTTGTTAAAAGTTTTTATAGAAACTTAGTGAAGTGTTCCTATTCTGTTCACTTGTGGTAAGAGCTCCCAACTATTGAGTGCTAAGTAGGTTCTTTTTATAGATCTAAATTATAGACTCTTTTTAAAAGGGGGAAGCAACTTTAGTTTCAGAGAAATTTGAAAATTCTTTGCACCACCTTTTTGACTGTGAGTAGGACTAGGAGCCTAACTGAGGGCATCAGGCAGCTCCTTGCACAAAGCAGGGCACAGTCAGAGAGTGTGTCTCCATGCAGAGGCCACCGCTCTCCAGGTAGAGACCTGGCGTGGTGACCCTGGAAGCCAGTGCTGGCCCCGTGCTGCTGCTCCAGGACATTCAGCTGTGTTTGATCTGAGCAGTTACCCAGTCAATTGTAGTCTTGTCTGATATCTGGGGAATTATCAGTTATGGGCTCACGGTGAAGCAGAAGAAAAGGCAAATTACTCTTACCTCTTAAAAAGAAAGAGCCCCCTGAGACCATAATTAAACTTTATTCTTTTCTAAAGAATGTTGATGTTTGATCTGGGGCAAAAGACACTTCAGATAAAACAGGATGTGTATACACTTCATCTAATTAAACGGTCTATATATCCTTTAAATTTATTATTTTTTTTAAAGGAAGGGACTTCCAGGCATCTACAGACATGAACTTGGTTGCCATTTCATTTTCACTCTTGATGTGTATTTTCAACCCAGGCATTATGGGGCAAAATTGTTTTTTGGGGTGGTGAAAAACCTTTTTTCTGTACAAAGCACAAGTTTACACATTATACATATATAGATATGTAGTGTATCTGTGTGGAAAGATAAGGAATAAAAACAAAAAAAATGTAAAGAGCCTCCTGGAGGAACAATACACATAAAAAAAAATTGTGAAATGCTGATTTAAAGACATACGTTTTCAAACCTTAACATTTCTGAAATTCAGATGGATTTTTAAATTGATAGCATGTTGTGGTTTCATATTTTCTTGGTCAAACTTAAATAATGGTGTGTAGTACACAGTTAAGATGGTATGATGGTGTCTAAGATTTGTTGAAACACTGTGAATTTTTCAAACTACTGGGGAAGATCAGAGAAGTGACTATTGTTTGACCAGGGAAAACAGTAAAAAGGACTCCTCAAAACAAAACAAATAAACAAGCAAAACCCCCAGAAGGTTCCTAAACATCAAAAACAGCCATTAACTTTTTCCCTATTTCCTTTTTCTAACTAAAGGTTTTCATGGATGAAATCAACATTGCACCAGTTTCCTAGGTCAGAAACACCAGTCATGTTTTAACTTTCCTTGTGACCCAATCACAATTCTCATTCAGCTGTTCCTCCTTATTACCACATCCCAGCCCCTCTCAAGCACGCTTCTTTTCTGCCCACCCTTCTATTTTGTGTCTCTGGCCCCTGTCTCTGTCCCTTCTGGTTCCAGCAGTCTGTGGCTGCCAGATCCTTTTGCTTTCATCACGTCACTTTCTCCACCACCCCCATAGGACATTTTCACTTTGCCCTTTCCACTGGATAGAGAAAAATACAGATTTCTACATGATAGCAAATTTGCATGTGTATTAGCTGCTAATATTATTATTACACTTGGGGCCAGTGTGGTTTCTGGTAGGGTTTAATTTCAATGTTTACGTGGATGCATTTGCTGTACTGTGTATTTCATCTGTGCTCCTCTCTTACAGCTGGCCTTGGAAGGACAGGGACATTGATAGCCTGTTATGTAATGAAGCACTACAGGTTTACACACGCCGAAATAATTGCTTGGATAAGAATTTGCCGGCCAGGCTCCATCATTGGGCCCCAGCAGCACTTCCTGGAAGAGTAAGTGTACCCTCTGTGTTTTCATGGTACATCCTTGTTCCTGACCCTTTCTACTTCTTCTTCCCCAGGTTCTGGACTGTGTCAAGCTCGCAGTTATAAAATGGCTGCATTGTTAGAGAAGTCGTGCCTCTAATAGAATATTGTTGATTTGACAGCTAATGCATTCTCACTTTGTACCTTTTATATCTCTTAGATCAGGTGAGAGTGAGAGGAAAATCACAGAGCCATCTCTGCCTACCCCTTTTCTGTCATTTTCTATGTGTGATCTGGCTACAGTGCAATTTTCTTGTGTCATCCCACTTGGCACTTTTCATTCTTTTCTTTTGTTTGCATGTCTAAAAGCAGAATGAAATAAAAAACACAACTAAGGTCAGTCAGTGATTTCACTAAGTGTGCTGCTCTTCTGACAACTAACTGAACTGCTAATGAGGCTGCACCTTCTGAATACACTCAAGAAGTTACCAAGGAAAGAAAAAGGAGAACTGGGTTTTAGCTCTGGCCCTGCCACTTACCAGCCTTATGACCATGATTTAGAAGAGTGCTTATAAATTCGTTTTTCCATTCACATATTCATTTGTTAAGTTTTGGTGCAACCTCAGCCCATTGGGTAGGAAGATTTAACCTGTAAGGAAACAACTCTTTCTGGACCACCTGGCTTCTCCTTAAAATGTTACAGGTTATCATCATTTTACCCATTAATAAAATGAGTAGATGAAATTTGCACTAGTTTACCTAGGTCCAGCTATAAGATGTTATCAATTAATGTCATAATGACATTATGACATTTTTTCTTTTATGTTAGGATGGCATTCTTTTCCATGTAATTATTCCTCTCTGATTTAAATCATTTTAAGTTGATAAGAAAAAAATGATCATGAATTTCATAGAAAGGTGGTGTAAGTAAGCTCTTAGCATCTGAAGTGATTAAGAGGACTTGAGCCTGCTGAGGAATTACTTCAGTTGCCAGTACTATAGGGAATAACTTATAAGAAAATAAATTCTGAAAAAATGAGCAGTTATACCTTAAGAGCAAGGCAAAAGGGTAATAATTTTTCAAGAAAAAATGTGCAAGAAGACAGAAACTTCAAGGGTTTTACCTGTGGGGTACAAACAAAATAATTCTGTTGTTAGTGCTTTATTCTTGATCATATTTCTCAGCCACTGGTTTCCTCTATTTCCTCTTTTTTGCCCTCTGTGCCCCTACAGCGTGGAGCTTTGTAGAATGAATCTTAAAGTGCTTATTCTAGTAATTACTTACCAAAGTTGAAAAAATGGCCTTAGGGTTAAAAAACAAAACCCAAAATACTCCTCAGCCTAGTTCTTTGAGCCATTTAATCCATTAGATTATGGGTTGGAAGGAGGTTCATTCAGTCGGTAGAACATTTACTTGCACCAGGTCCTGCACCATGCGGCTTGCGAGTCGAGGAGATGCAGTGGAGAATGCCACTGGCCCAGGTTGCCTGGTTTTCAGGGTGTCAGATACCATAGCCTGCCACTTCATGTCTGTGCACACCTTCACACCTCCCTATTGTGCCTCTTCTCTGCCATATCACAAGGTGAAATTTGGGTTTTAAGGCACAGGCACACTAGGTTGAAGAAAGGTTTTTTTCCCCTTATGGGTACATAAGCTGTACAACTCTGGAAATTTCCTAGGTTGTTGTTGCCGCCTGAAGCGATGGCCGCTTGGAGCAACGAAGCCGCGGGAAGAAGTTTAGAGGCAAACTGGAAACAAACAGCTTTTTATTCTGATAACTTTTCTCTCTGGCTCTAACAATGACTAACACGCACCACACACACCACCAAAAAATGGCGCCGGCCCGATCAGCAATCTTGGCTCAAGTCACTCGAGATCCCGGGCCAAGTCCCGTGAGACTATAGAAGGCAGCAATGCCCAAATCTCCATGGCCCATAGTCAACCGCAATTTAAGCCATCTCCCCAAACAAGACTCCTACGGGTTGTGAGTCATACTATAGTTTTCCAAGTATTTGTGAAAACTGAGGTGCAGGAATGATTCTCTTGTCTAACTCCAGTATGAAATTAAGTCATTGTAATGCTTAGGTTAGAACCTCCTGAAGGTAGACATCTTTTTTTTTTTTTTAATATTTATTTATTTACTTTAGTTGTACACAATGCAATGCATTTATGTTTACGTGGTGCTGAGGATCGAACCCGGGCCGCGCACGTGCAAGGCGAGCGCTCTGCCGCTGAGCCCAATCCCAGCCCGGTAGACATCTTTTTGTCTTAGGCAATGTACCTTTTATATTTTGCAATGTTTCTTACAGAACTTGCATAGAAAAGTGCCTGTGGTGCTCATGGGCTCTCCTGGGCATTATTAGATCTCCTCCCTCAGGGGGCTGGTCTCTGGCCTACTCTGCTAAACATTTGAGCTGGACTGTTTACTCTTTTATTCTTTCCTCCTCTAATATCTCACCCCTGCCCCCCAAGCCTGTGCCTTGACATACCCCAGGCATTGTTTAGTGTGCTGTTGGCATTCTTCCCTCCAGCAGGTGGTGGTTGTGAATGCTCTCTCCCAGGGAAGGGTGAGTGAACAAGGCAGCCAGGGTTCTTACTCTAAGGGTGCAAGCCTTTAATGGAAGGAACATGTAATAAGCAAAAGTGTATTGTATGCAGGGTGATGGCTGGTGGCAAGTGCTCTGAAGGGGTGACAGAAATGGGGGGGCAGTGGCACACAGCGGTGGGGAGAGCTCTTGGGAAGAAGCATGGAGGGCTTCTCTGAGGAGTGCTGAGACCGAAAGGCAAGAAAGAGAAAGTCCTGTCAAAATCTGAATTGTGTTCCACGAAGGGAGCCTGGGTGGTACTGAGATGGCAGCATGCTTAGTGTTTTAAAACCGAGAGAGCAGGTTAATATGGATGGAATATAATAAGCTGGATATGCCCGGTGAATTCTGACAAAGCAGATAAACTGTGGAACCTTCCCAAGGTCAAGAAGAAGAACATCACCAGCATCCAGAGGCACCTCTTGTGTCCTTTTCATTCACTACCCAGTTCTTCCATCAAAGGAACCGTTCCAAGTTTTGGCTGTTTCTGAACCTTCTGTAGGGCAACCCCTGCAGGATGTGTAGACGTCTAGCATCCCCTCTTTTAAAACAAAAGGGGGGAAATGCAGGAGCCCTGTTTGGGGAGATGGCTTAAATTGCGGTTGACTATGGGCCATGGAGATTTTTTTTTTTTTTTTTTTTTTTGTGGTACCGGGGATTGAACTCAGGGGCACTCGACCACTGGGTCACATCCCCAGACCTTTTTTTTTTTGTATTTTATTTAGAGACAGGGTCTCACTGAGTTGCTAAGTGCCTCGCCATTGCTGAGGCTGGCTTTGAACTCGCGATCCTCCTGCCTCAGCCTCCCAAAGTGCTGGGATTACAGGCGTGCGCCACCGCGCCCGGCCTGGGCCATGGAGATTTGGGCATTGTCGCCTTCTGTAGTCTTACGGGACTTGGCCAGGGATCTCGAGTGACTTGGCCGAGATTGCTGATTGGGTCAGCGCCATTTTGGTGGTGTGTGTGGCGCGTGTTAGTCGTTGTTAGAGCCAGAGAGAAAAGTTATCAAAATAAAAAGCTGTTTGTTTCCAGTTTGCCTCTGAACTTCTTCCCGCGACTTCGTTGCTCCAAGCGGCCATCGCTTCAGGCAGCAACATTTTTCCTCCACATCATCTTTGCTGCTGTTGGTGGAAACAGCTTGTTCATTTTCATTAGTATGATGGCTTGAATGTATGACATTTTAGTTCTCTGTTGATGGATATTCAGGCTGTTCCCAGTTGTTGGCTGTTGCATATCTTTTGGTGTGTGATCTGGTGGATGTACACCTCTGGGTGGGACAGTTGGGCGTGTGCATTTAGCTTTAGAAGATATTAAACAGTTTCCCAAAGTCAGTATTCTCATCAGCAGTGGCTTGTCTGTCTTAAATTGTAGCCATTAGATTTTGTTAGTTAGTATTAATTTGCTTTTCTGTGATAACTAATGAGGTGGAACATTTTTTCATGTTTATTGGCCATTCATATATTCTCTTCTGTGAAGTATCTTTTCATGTCTCTTGAATGTTTTCTGTTAGATTGATTGTCTTTTTCTTGATTTGTAGGAATATTCTGAATACAAATAGAGCCGATTAGATGTAATGCAATACATTCTTCTACCTTGTGCTGTGTGCGTTTCACTCTCACTTAATGAACAGAATTTTAAAGTATCAGTGTAGTCCAATTTCATGATTTTTTTTTCCTTATAGGTAATGCTTTCTGTGTACTACTTCAGATATCTTTGTTGCTGGGCATTCTGACATATGCTTGTAGTTTCAGCTACTTGGGAGGCTGAGGTTGGAGGATCACTTGAGCCCAGGAGTTTGTTTGTTTGTTTATTTATTTCATTCATTCATTCATTCATTCTCATTTGTTATATATGACAGCAGAATGCATTTCAATTCATAGTACACATATATGGAGTTGGAGAATATTATGCTGAGCCCAGGAGTTTGAGATGAGCTTGGGCACCATGGTGAGACCCTGTCTAAAGGAAAAAGGAAAAAACAGATATCTTTGTCAACTACAGAGTATGAATATATTATGTTACCTTCCAGAAGCTTTATTGATTTTTTCCATTGCATTTAGTTCAACAATTCATCAGGAATTGCTTTAAAACATGTATAATGAGATAGGAGCCAACGTTGTTCCCCTCCCATATCAACATTCAGTGTGAATCAACACAATTTATTGAAAACAATAGTCTTTTCCCTTTGCTCCAAAGTGTCACCTTATCATAAATCAAATGTCTGCGTATGTTTGTTTTTGGACACTGTATTCCGTTCTGTCAGTTTGTATATCTTGACATCAATACCTTAGTTCAGAATCACTGCACTTTTAAAATGAGTCGATGCTTAGGAGTGTAAGTCCTTTGATCTTATTCAAGATTATATTTATAGCTTTGATCTTATTCAAGAATATCTTGATACTTTCATTTATTTAGATCTTTTAAAATCTTAATAATGTAAAAATGTCTTTAGTTTTCTGCGTAGAGGGGTTGGATATCTTTTACTTGAATTTATTGAATGCATTGCAGAGGTATCATGTTTTAGATTTAAAATTTTAATTGCTTAATGCTGGAGTATAGAATTAGAATTGATATAAAAATCTTAGTTCAGTGAGTTTCACAATTGTACTTCTGTGTAACCACAAATCAAGACAAGATGTAAAACATCCTAGAAAGTCCAGTCATGCCTCTTTGTCATTTTGCCCTGACACACCTCAAAAGCACTTGCTTCTGGTTTCTGTTACTATAGACCAGTTTTGTCTATTCCTGGCCCATATTGATACACCATGTATTGTTTTGTGGCTGATGTTTTTTTCCTTTCTTGCTTAAAATAATGTTTTGAGGTTGATTCATGCTGAGTATATATGTAGTTTATTCTCTTTTATTGCTGAGTAGTTTTCCACTGTGTATATTATGGTGTATTTATCCATACAATTGTTAATGGAGATTTGGATGATTTCTAATTTTAAATTATGATGAATAGCCTGGCATGGTGGTGCACACCTGTAATCCCAGTGGCTCGGGAGGCTGAGACAGGAGGATCGCAAGTTCAAAGGCAGCCTCAGTAAAAGTGAGGCGCTAAGCAACTCAGTGAGACCCTGTCTCTAAATAAAATACAAAGTAGGGCTGGGGATGTGGCTCAGTGGTTGAGTGCCCCTGAGTTCAATCCCCAGTACACCCCCGCCCCATTATTATGAATAAAGCTGCCATTAATATTTTTGTCTATTTATAGATATATGTTTTCATTTCCTTCATTTAAAAAAACCAGAGGTGAAATTGCTGGATCATAGGGCTAGGTACAATTTAACTTCATGAAAAACCACAAATTTTCCAAAATGGTTGAATCACTTTATAAACTACTTGGTAATGTATGAGAGTTCTAGCTGTGCCATATCTGTGTCAACATTTTATATTATGAATATTTTTTCCCCTCACTCTGGTTGGTTTGAAATAGTATCTCATTGTGATTTCAGTTTGTGTTTCTCTGATGACTAGTAATGTTGAATACTTTTTATTTTTCATATACATATATTATCTTTTGTGAGGTGTATGGTCAAATCCCTTGCCCATTTAAAAATATTAGTTTTTTAAAATCATTGCTTTGTAGTATATATGTATATATAAATGCTTTATTTATCTACTACATATATACTTCATATATTTTGTATATAAGCTTTTGTCAGATACATGTCCTCTGTGTCTTTTAGTGAGCAGAATCTTAAAATTTTGCTGAAATTGAGTTTTGAAAATTGACCTTACATATTACAAACCTCACTAATTTCACTTATTAGTTCTAGTAGTTTTTCCTCTTTTTTTTTTTCCTTATTGCACTGGTTTAGTTGGAAGTGGTGTTAAAAGTAGACATCTGTATTTTGTTCCTAATCCAAGAGAGAAAATATATCATTAAATATGATGTTGGCTGTGGGATTTCAAAGACAATTTTTATCTGAATGAGGAAACTTCCTTCTATCTAGTTTGTTTTGAGTTTTTAATTTAAAAATTGGAGTAAACTTTGTCAGTTTTCCTGTATCTGTTTAGATAGTCATAAAATTTTTCTCTTTCTTTCTGGTGATTATGAATTATGCTGATTTTCAAATAGTGAGCCATAATAGTCATCATATATATATGACTATTTTTTTTACTAACACTGGATTTGTTATATTAATGTTTGTTGAGGATCTCTCTGTTTATGTTTGTAAGTGATTTGATGTATATTTCTTTTCTTGTATAGGTTGAGTGTTCCTTATCTGAAATGCTTGAGACCTAAGGTATTTCAAATATTGCAGTTTTTGGCTTTTGGAATATCTGCATAGTCTTTACCAGTTGAATGTCCCTCATCTGACATGAAATCTGAGCTATTCCAAAATTCAAAACTTTGTTAGTTCTCAAAAAGTTTTAGGTTTGGGGACATTTTGATTTATGAATTTTTGAATTGGAAATGCTCAACCTATAATGTTCCGTGTGATAAGGTTGTGCTGACCTCATAAGATCTGTCTTCTGAAAAGAAGGTGTTATAAGATGCTATTGTGAGAATTTAAGGGTGAGATAGGAAATTAGGGAATGGAAAGTGTTGTGGAGACAGAGGTCGAGTTGGTACTAGACAACCTGGAAGAGCTGGTTGTATGATGTGACAGTGGTAAACCAGGATGTAAGCCATGATGAGCTTGCATCTGAAAGTCTCTCAGAGCCAGGCAGGTCATTTTCATGGAGGCTGAAAGATTTGGGTCAGTGGTAGTTTTCTGTCCAGCAACTTTTGGGGTAAGGTGGCTATTCTTGGGAGAAAGTTAATTTTACATGCCTTTCTCTTGCCATTCTAAACACAGTCACAAGCCTTCTCTTATGCTATATTGTATGCTAATAAGGGTTTTCTTTTGCCCAGCCCATATTGCTGTTGTGAGCTGATAAAAGTTTACTTTCCCTATTAAATGTAAACCACTTAGAAGAGAAGGAAATAGTTTATTTCTGGTCTATCTTCCTTTCAACATATATCTCTAAGCTACTAATGAAACAACTGTTGACAGTAACAAAATAATTATTTTCTGTGTCAGTTAGCTTTCTGTCACTGTAACAAATACCTGAGATAAAGAAACTTCAAGAGAAGGAAGGTTTATTTTGGTTCAGGATTTCAGAGGTTTTAGTTCATGGCTGCTTGGCCCTGTTACCTTTGGGCCTGTGGTGAGGCAGCACATCTTGGTGGGGAGTACCTGGTGGGGCACAGCTGCTCACCTCACAGTGTCCCAGAAACAAAGAGAAAGAGAGGAAGCAAGAAGAGGAACCAGAATCCCAATATATCCTTCAAGGGTATGCCCCTAATGACCTATTTTCCTTCCACAAGACCCCTAAAGGTTATACCACCTTCTAGTAGTGCCAACAGGCTAGGGACCAAACCTTCAACACATAGGCCTTTGGAGTTCACTCACAGTCCCACTCTAACATATTCCATGTTGCATTTTATTGTTATAATTGTAGATTTCAAATCTTTCCCAGTGGACTTTAATTTTCCTGTCCATATCATTATTATCTACCTTTGATATCATCTCACAGGTGGCAGAGATTCCTTCTTTCCTTCTACAAATATTTGTTGAAAGTTCCTAAGCATGCAACTGGGAAGTCACAGTAAAAGTAAAAAGTTAATTTTTAACACTAGAGTTCATTTACTGGGCCAGGGCAGAAGCATTAAAAGACAAATGTATAAATGACATAGTTTCTCTGATGATGACAGGTGCTATGTAGAAAAATCAGGAAAGAATAGAATAATGGAGTAGAAGGTAGTTTTAAATAAGTGGTGCAGAGGGAGCTCATTGAAAAGGTGTTTGGACAAAGGTCCTGAAGAAGTGAGAGTATAAGTCACATGGATAAATTACATTTTTAAAAACTACTTTTATTTTTTCCTTCTGATTTAGTTTTTAAACTGACAAAGATTGTTTAAGTTATATAACATGATGTTTTGAAATGTAAGTATATTGTGGAATGGCTAAACCTAACTTATTATATCATTCATTTCCTCACATTCTTATCATATGTTTATGGTAAAAAAAAAACGAACAAACCTTGAAATCTACTCTTTTAGCAATATTCAAGTATATAATACTTTTTTAAAAAAAGAGACTGCAGCTTTTTTTAAAAAAAAAAAAACTATTTATTTATTTGCTTTAGTTGTACACTATGCATTTATTTTTACATGCTGATGATCGAACCCAGGCTGGCGCACTTGCTAGGCAAGCGCTCTGCTGCTGAGCCACAACCCCAGCCCCTATAATACTTTTTTAAAAGAAATAAATGTCATTTATTGGATGTGCAATCTTTATTTATTTATTTATTTATTTATTTATTTTTAGTACCAGGGATTGAACTCTAGGACACTCAACCACTGAGCCACACCCCCAGCCTTATTTTGTATTTTATTTAGAAACAGGGTCTCACTGAGTTGCTAAGTGCCTTGCCATTGCTGAGGCTGGCTTTGAATTTGTGATCCTCCTGTCTCAGCCTCCTGAGCCGCTGGGATTACAGGTATGTGCCACCATGCCAGACTAATACTTTGTTTTTTAAAAAATATTTTCATTGTAGATGGACATAATACCTTTATTTATTTTTATGTGGTGCTGAGGATCGAACCCAGTGCCTTACATGTGCTAGGCAAGCACTCAACCGTTGAGCCACAATCCCAGCCTGACTATAATACATTGTTATTAACTATAGTCATGTGTTGTACAGTAGATCTCTGGATTTCTAGAACTTATATCTTCTAACTAAAATTTTGTATCTTTTGACCAATATCTCTCCCCTACCCACACTTCAACTCTTTGCTTCTCTGAGTTTGACTTTTTTAGATACACCACATGAGATTATATGGTATTTACCTTTCTGTTCTTGACTTATTCACTTAATATAATATCCTCCAGGTTTACCCATGTTGATGAAAATGATAGGATTTCCTTTTTTCTCCTATTTTCTGTATCTATACATTCATTTTGTTGGACACTTGGTTTAATTTCATATCGTCATTATTGAGAATAATGCTGCAGTGAACACAGAGAGCAATAATCTCTTAATTGGAGGTTTTTGGTTGATGTTCTTTATCAAGAAATCTTTTAATTTCTATGCATATAATTATGTCATCCACAAACTGGGCAGTTTTATTTCCTTTTTAATCTATACTTTTTATTTGTTTCTTTCCTTCTTGCATAGGCTAAAACTTCTAGCATTGTGATGAATAGGAGGGATCAGAGCACACATCCTTGTCTCGCTCCTGATCTTGAGGGGAAGGCATCCAGACATTCATAGCTGATTTTTGAGGCAGTCTCCCCATTCTGTGAATCGATGTTGAATTTTGTCAAAGGCTTTTCCTGCATTGGTTGAGACAATCATGTGATTTTCTTCTTTAGCCTTTTAATATGGTAGATTCCATCGATTGTTTTTCATGTATTGTTGTGGGAGAAGAGATGTCCCTGGAAGAGAATCTTGAGTAATTCCTGGAGAAGGGGGAAACTTGAGTCCAGGACAAGTGGGGTCCTTGACAGATGTGACAGAAAAGAATTTCAGCATGTGTCAGTAGACAAGAGATTTATTTAGGAAAACACGGAGTACTCATTTAAGGGAGAATATGGCCCATCTCAAGTGTAAGAGATATATTTTTGGGGGTACCCTGCTCTCTTTTAAAGGAAATGTGGTGAGGGGCTGGGTGTGGGGAGGACTGTGAGAATGACATCATTCGGTTATTCACAAGATGGTTCAGGATGGTCTGGTGGTTCTCAGGATGCTCAGGCTGACGTGGTCTCCATTATCTGATCAATAATGCTAAAAAGTCCTCTAAGTTATAGGCTACTTAAAATAGATCTCTCTTTGCTTAATTGATTTATTGGTGAGCTAATTAATAGCACATTAGGTAATTCTCATAAGTGAATGAATTTATGGTTAATTTTAAGATTTACAGATTTTCCCAGCAGTTTGGGAGTGGAAGGCCTAAGGGAGAGACTGGCTTAGGGAGTGACAGGCCTAGAAAAGGATGTGGAACCTCAGAGTAAAAGTATGTTTCTTTGTCTTTCCTTTGTCTTCTTTTTTAGTTTATTTTATCCTACCTCAGGATGAGTCTTTTATCCCTGGAATAATCCCCACCTGGTCATGGTATATAATTCTTTTTATATAGTACTGTATTCTATTTGCTAATATTTTTGTTCAAGACTTTTACGTCTGCATTCATAAATGGTATGATATTATAGCTTTTCTTTTTTTAGACTGTCTTTGGTTTTTGCATGAGAGTAACATTAGCTTCATAAAATGAATTGGGAATTGTTCTCTCTCCCATTTCCAGGAAGAGACTGTGTAGAAGTGGTGTTAATTCTTTAAATGCTTGGTAGAATTCTCTACTCTTTCAGATTTCAGATTTTGGAACATTTGTATAGACTTTGCCAATTAAATATCCCTACTACTTCAGTATCTGAAACTTTTTAAGTGCCAACATGACATTCAAAAAGCTTCAGATTTTGGATTTGGGATTTTTGGATTAGGAATGTAATTTCTGATATTTATAACTTGTGTCTTTTTTCTTTTATACAAGTTTGTCAGTTTTATTGACTTTTTCAGTGAACCAGCTCTATATTTCATTAGTTTTCTCTCAGTGCATTGTATTTGTTTTTAATTTCATTGATTTATATTTTATCTTTATTAGTTCCTTCTGCTTATTTTGGGTTTAGTTTGCTCTTTTTCTAGGTTCTTGAGGTGGGAGCTTAGATTATTGATCTAAGCTATTTCAGTTCTTTACTAGTGTATGCACTTAGCACTGTAAACTTTTTTCCCTTAGTTTTGTTATATGAATTTTGACATGTATTTTTATTTTATTTTAATCATATATTACATATAGTCATTTTAATCAATTTGGGTGACATGTAGAAATATTATCCCTCTTTATATTCCTTTATTCTTTCCATTTATAGTACAGTTTTCTCAAATATTTCATCAAATTACACTTAGAACCACAACAGTATTATAATCTCGCCTCAATCATGGAACATTTAGAAACTTAGGAGGAAGAGAGACATTCATTTTGTTCACCCCTGGTGTTGCTTAGTGTGATCTGTCTTCCTTCCTAATGTCCCAAAATTCCTTCTAGTGTCATTTCCTTTCTGTGTAGGGAACTTCCTGTAGTGATTCTTCTAGATAGATCTACTAGCAACAAAATTATCTTAGTTTCCTTTTGTCTGAGAATATTTTGATTTCCTTTTCATTCTCGAGAGATAGTTTCTTTCATTGCTTGAAAACTGTTGTGCCACTTCTGTCTCTCCTCCATGGTTTCTGATGAGAAATATGCTGTCATTTGAAATGTTTTCCCTCTTTGGGTATGGTATTATTTCTTTTTTGCTGCTTTCAAGATTTTATTTCTTTGTCTTTAGTTTATAGGGTTTTAAAAATATGTATATTTTTAGTTGTTGATAGACCTTTATTTTATTTATTTATATGTGGTGCTCAGAATCGAACCCAGTGCCTCACACATGCCAGGCAAGTGCACTACTGCTGAGCCACAGTCCCTGCCCCTAGTTTTTAGGGTTCTTATTGTTTATATCTTGGTGTGGATTTCTTTGGAATTGTCCTTTTTGTAGATTTTCTTAGCTTCTTCAATGTCTTAATTTATTCCTTGTCAAATATGAAAGATTTTCAGCTGTTATTTCTTCACTCTTTCAATCCTGTTCTCTTTTTCTTCTTCTGTTAACATGATTGTTAGACCTATGGGTCATCATTTTATTTTCAGTCTATTTTCTCATTGATATTCAGATTGAATAATTTGTATTGTTCTGTCTTCCAATTTACTAATTCTTCTTTTCTCTGCATTCTGCAGTTTAGCCTGACAACCAAGTTTTATATTTTGGTTGTATGTTTTTCCACTCTAAAATTTCCATTTGATTCTTCTTTATATCTTCTATTTCTTTGCTGAGACTCTCTCTTTTTCATCTGGGTCATGTATCTTTGTAATAATTTGTTGAAGCAGTTTTGTTGTGACTATTTTACAGTCTTTGTCAGATCATTCTAATACCTCTGTTATTTGGTTCTTAGTATTTACTGATTGTTTCCATTCAGTCAATGTCAGTGTCTGAAAATGTCCACTTGAACATTTTCCTAGTATATTATGAGGCCCTAGGTCTTACTTAAAGCCTCTGTTTTATCTGACCTTTTATATTGTTCCAGTTGGAAAAGTGATGTTGGGGAAGGGGGCAATTTTCTGTCTTGCTATCAGTAGAGGCAGAATTCTGGGGTCTCACTGAGCCTCTGTTGATACTTAGTTTTAGGGGGCTTTTTGCTAATGCTGGGTGGATGTGGAAAGTCTCACCTCCCCATGTGGTCTTTTGCTGACACCACAATGGGATAGCTTGTTACTGAAAGATGTAATAAAAGTCTTCATTCTCCATTAGGCTCCCTCTGACCCCATTCTGGCTGATAGGAAAGGAGTGACTGTAACTGCCTGATTGGGGTGGAAGAGAGGCACTCCTGTTAACAGGAGTGGGGCTGGGGTTGGGAGACCTCCTTACCTGGCTCATGTTAGGCCTTCTTTGACATCTCTCTGACCAGGGAAGGCGGGACCTGGGGTATCTCTTGACAGCCTGGCAGGGATGGAAATCCCCTTTCAGCCTTTGCTGATTAGATGGGAAAGGACCACAGTTTTTTTCTGTGGTGTTTGACTAGATTGAGCAGTCATTGTCTAACATTTTTCTGCCTTACCAGGATGCCACTTTCCTGGTCTTGGACTACTGAGGGTAGGATTTTGTTGCCATTCTGTTGGCATTTAAAGATTGGTCCTTTTTTTAGCTCCAAGACTGGGATATATACGGCAAAAAGAAAACCCTGGGAACTCATTACATGCTGTTACTTGGGCCTCAAGGTTCCTAACCAGTTTACCTTCTTCTCTTCTATTTTTCAGGGTCTTCTTATGTTTGTTTTATATGTAATACAAATATTTTAAATTTCATTTAATGGAAAGAATAGGAGAAAGTATGTCTATGTGTCTTCTTGAAAGTGGTGTTATACCTAATATTTTAAGATAATTAGTCTGGCTATAATGCTCAACACGGAGTCTGCTATGGTAGGCTGCATGATGTTCCCCAGATATGTGGGTGTTGTAATCCCTGGTACCTGTAAAATTTACTTTATGTGGAAAGAGAGACTTTGAAGAAGTGATTAAGTTAATAATCTTGAGAAGATTATCCTATATTATTCAGGTGTGTCCTTAAACAAAAGCCACAGGAAGAGTCATTTAGAGGACACAGAAATGTGATGACCGAAGCAGAGATTGTACCAATGTACTTTGAAGCTGGAGGAAGGAGCCATGAGCCAAGAAACATGGCAGCCACCAGAAGCTGTTAAAAGGCAGGAAAACAGATTCTTCCCTCAGAGTCTCCAGAAGGAACTGACCCTGCCTATTCCTTTACTTTAGCACAGCACAACTGATTTTAGACATTCAAACTCCGGAATTCTAAGAAAGTAAACCTATGTTCTTTTTTATTTTTACTTTTTTAGTTGTAGATAAACACACAGTATCTTTATTTATTTTTATGTGGTGCTGAGGATCAAACCCAGTGTCTTACACATGCGAGGCAGGTGCTTTACCACTGAGCTACAGCCCCAATCCCCCTATGTTCTTTTAAACCACTGTGTTCATGGTAATTTTTTTAAACACATCTTTGTGTCATCAGTAAATATGTACAGCATGTATAAATCCTAATGAGGAACAGGGATATTCTAAACTTCTCTTTTTCATTGAACCTTCTAATTTGGAGTATTTGACGTATCGGAAGTTGTGTGACTCAAGTAATATTTAAGGAAGACTGGGCTGTAACTGTGTGAGATGAATCAGGTGATGGGTGTCAGAATCAGAGAAGCTAAAAAGTAGACTACTGTAATCTGTCAGGGAGACAGGGCCTTACAAAAGGGCTAGACATTGCACCAAAGAGTTGGAGATGGGTACCAAAAACACTTTAAGGAAAAAGAATACCAAGCTTTGAAGACTAACTAATGACAGAGGGACGACGAGTGTGAAGTCAGTGATGACGCAGAAGCATGAATAATTAACGTGTCCATTAAGACAGAAATAAGAAGGTAAAAAAGCTTTCATTAGGTTCTCATCTGTCACAAGTGACTGAACAAGTTAAAGGGATTGTATTCTTTCAGAGGTGAAAAGCCAATCAGTGCTTTTTAGATAATGTTAATTCCAGATCTATGACTGTAGAAGAGCTCGTTTGTCATATCATGCTCTTTCTTGAAGATCAAAAATGTCCAGGTGTTTCTGTGTCTCAAGTGAACATTCCCCTATGTCACTGGCCATGAGAGCTGTTTGTTACTGTCCTTGCAAGTTGTTGATAAATTTATGTACAGGCAGCTCCAGAACTATTCCTTTGTTGTAGCCTGACATTATGTATTTTTTAAAAAATATTTGTTTATTTACTTTAGTTGTACACAATGCAATGCATTTATGTTTACGTGGTGCTGAGGATTGAACCCGGGTCGTGCACATGTGAGGCGAGCGCTCTGCCGCTGAGCCACAACCCCCGCCCGACATTATGTATTTAAGTTTTTTTCCCCCTAGGATATAAAGCTCATATTTCACATTTACAAAAAAAAAAAAAAAAAAAAAAAAAAGAAAGAAAAAAAAAAGGTGTTTCTTTCTCCTACTTAAACCTGAAATTCTTAAGCTAAAATACTGTTTTGGATCCATTTTTTTTTTTTTCTTTTTCTGAACAACCTCAAGGTTCTTAAGGTTCTTCTCAAGATGTGCTCTTTAGCTCTTTTGTTATTGAGCCATCTCATTACTCATTCTTCTCAGAGACAACCTGTAAAGGTATGAAGGTAGAGCCAGGCAGTGGTAAAATTTGGTTGATTCTATTTATTGAACATTTACAGTGTAGCATTATGTTGACCTCTAGATACAATCCATTAATACTTTTATCCAAGGATCCCTAAGGGATCATTGAGGAATTGGTGCTAGGCTTTCATGGGGACATTCAGCAAAACTCATGTAAGGTCTAAATCTGGACCCTGTGGAGAGTTCTCTCTGTGAGGCAGAGCTGCCCTTTTGAATTAAGTCATCTTTAAGAGGCATCAATTTTGTGGTTGAACACTTTTTCATTCCTAAATCCAAAGGTATTTTTCAGCATTTAGGTAGCTGTAAGGCTTTCCATAGTCTTCTGTGCTTCTCAGACATTAGGGTAAGGGTCATTTGGGGGTCTTGTTAACTACAGTTTCCAATTCAGCAGGTCTGGGTGGGGCTTGAGAATCTGCATTTCTGACAAGCTCCAGGGTGACGTGATGATACTGGTCCTTGAGCCAAATCCACAGCACAGGTTTTTGGCTCGTTCTTACTCTGTAGGTGTCAACTTGTACCACATCTCACTGTGGTGCTTTGAGCATTTGGTAAATTTCACAGTTGGATTGAGCTGGATCAGAAATTAATAATTTAGCATTGCTTTTGATTTTAGAAATTACCAAAAATAGCATGAAGAAAACTGTTTAGCAAACGGAAAAATGCTAAAAAAAGTTTAATGGTGATGGTTTGAGTTTTAGTTGGAATTGACCACTACCATTTCCTAATGTGCTTTTCTTTTAGATATGTGCAGTTAGGTCAAGTAACATAGATTATTTTTTTATAATAAATTAAAGATTTAAAATTTTGTCTTTAAATATAGAAATTAAAATCTTAAATATAAAAAAAATCAGAACTTGACAACAGAAGATGTATTATGGCTCAGTATTAGAATAAGGTATATCACAAAAGTTTTAGTTTGCACTATTTGTTAAAAGTAGCTTTTTGCAATAACACTGTTATAGAAGCTTCTGATTTTCTTTTCAGTATTATGGTGTCTTCTGATCCCTTTCTGACTGTTAATTGACATTGAAACTTTGCTATACAAAAATAAAATACTAATATGAATTCAAGTGTTAATAATTAAGGTATATATCAGAATTTTAGGTAGTTGTAGTATCAGAAATTTATCTTGAAGTATTCACTCCAATTACTCCAGATAGAAAATTGAATTTTTAATTATATGTTTGTGGTAAAACATGTACAACATAAAATTTACCATTTTAACCAATTTTAGATATACAATTCAGTGACTTTAAGTACATTTATAATGTTGTGCAGCCATCACCACTATTTCCAGAACTTTTTCATCATTCCAAAAAGAAACTTTCCACCTAAGCAATAAGTCCCCATTATCCCCTCCCCTGGCTCCTGGGAAGCTATACTCTATCTTCTGATTCTTGAATTTGTCTATTCTAAGTACCTCATATAAGTCAAATCTTAACAATATTTGTTCTTTGTGTCTGGCTTATTTCACTTGGCATAACATTTTCGAGGTTCATTCATGTTGTTGTGATTGATTGTACATGTTGTAATTGTAGCATATTGATTGTTGCAATGTGTATCAGAATTTTATTTCTTTTGAAGGCTGAATAATTTTCCATTCATATATGTCCCATATTTTGTTCATCCAATTTTTTGTTGATGGCTGCTTAGTTTTTCCTACTTTTTGGCCCTTGTGAATAATGCTGCTGTGAACATTGGTTCATGAGCATTTGTTTAAGGTCCACTTTCAATTCTTTTGGGTGTAGACCCAGAAGTGAAGTTGCTGGATAGTGTGATAATTCTATGTTTAATTTTTTGAGGAATTGCCAAGCTCTTTTCCATAGTAGCTGCATCATTTTACATTTCTACCAACAATGCAAGAGGGGTCCAGTTTCTCTGTATCCTTACCTTGAATGGTTTTTGTTTTGTTTCTTGTATTCTGCATAAAAGTATATGAAAAGGGTTAGAGATAGGAAGAAAAAATACTGAAAGTAGTAAAATGTTAGGTTTAGGTGTGAAGTTTGTGTTTGGCTTCCCATCCCAATGATCTATACCTGATTGTGGGGGTTATACCTAAGCTAGATCTAGCTAGTTGAATATATCTAAGAATTCCCCCTTCTTTTTTGCCTTCTAACTTTGTTTGCTTGTACTTTTCAAAATTAAGAGCATTCTTTTATGCCTTCAGAAATTCTCTTTCTAAATATCTTCCTGCTAAATCTTCCATTTATGGCTCAATGTTTTTGTAGGACCCCCTCAATACCTGACTCCTCATCTCCTGTCCACTGGTTGCAGCCTTTCATCTATCTTCCTCTGACATCAAGCTAGAGCATTTCATTGGCCCACTCCTTTAGCAGGGAACTACCTCTGTGTCTATAACAGCCCTGGGATGGTAGAGTGGGAGGTATGGATTATGATCTAGTCACTGCTAGGGTAGGTCCAGGCCAAGCTAGAAAGTGCTAGGAAGTCTATGCAAAATGACCAGAAGGTGGCTTTGAATAGACTTTGGAATCAGGGTTGGATCATCCTGGCAAAAATATGTACAGGATGGAAGGAGTGCTGAAGATGAAGAGTTAGGATATGGTGTAAAGGTAGGATCAGCTTGATTTAAGGAAGTGAGGGGGAAGAGTCAGCCACAAACAGGAGTAGCTACTAAATGACATCCATTGTGCTCTGGACTCAAAACCAGAAATATTTATAGCAGTGCAACTGACTTGAGTTTCACTATAGGACTATAAAATGAGATATTTACAAAGAAATATGAAGCCTCTATGTTAGAATCAACTATAAATTGGCTCATAATGAAGCCAAGTTATTTAGTTATTTTCTTAGTCCCATTCTTGGCTAGGCTAAGCCTGACTAACCGAGAGGCAGGACACAGCCAAAAGCAATTATCCCAGCCTGCTACATCTCCCAACAAGTCTATGTTCAGATCAAGACCAATCTCTTCCTATCATTGCAAAGCACGGATTCTGGTAGCAGAGGGCCAGTAGTTTCATACTCTCTGCACTGCATAATTGGAGGGTTTACTTCTAGCAGATGTGTTAGCTTCATAAGATTTGATTTTTAAATGTTAAATACTTAAAAATACATGTTTTACTTCTTTTGTTGGAGATGAGGCTTTGAAGGAGTAACAGACACCACAATAAAAGCTTGCGTGGTTTTCATTGTCAATAAAAAGGTATTTTCGTGAAGCACTTCTTTTTTTCTCAAGAAGCATTTGCGTACAGCATCACTTAGCAACACTCAAATCAGCTCTGACACCTTATTCATCTTTAATATTCAGATTCAAATAAAATCTTTCCAGAGATGGGACAGATTGAATCTTTTAAACCAAGCATATGAAAGTTCTCCCTTTGCAATTTTCATCTCTAGCAGCAGTATCAGATTTTCATTTTATAATTTATTTTGGAATTAGAGTTTTTTTTTTTTTTTTTTCCCCAACTTAGCCTGTTAGGTCCTGCTCCTTTGCCTCTGTACCCATTTCATGGTTTTTATTCCTGAAGACTGTTACAGGTTTTGATTTATTTGGGGATCAAATTTGAATGTCTTAGCATAGCATGCAGGACCCATCCTGAACTGTTTCTTACCTATTTCTCTAAAATCCTTAGTTTTAGCTAAATCAAACAACTCTGTTCCCCAAACATGCCGTGTTCTCTGATATCACTATTCCTGCAGTCTACTCATTGTTTTCTTTGCTTTGGGGATGCTATTTGCTGGTCAAGTCTTGCTTATATATTTCCAGATAGAGCAGTGCATTGCCTTAGGACAGGGAGTTCTTAGAATGATTTTTGCCTCATGATGGTTGGACTTATACAAGCCTAAATGGTATAGGTCAACTGCTTTACCTGGCCTCTTGATGCAATGAAGAGTCGTGGCAAACACGAGATGTATGAGGCTGCTGCCTGTGTGACAAAGCATGGTGTATTATAGTAGTCTTTTTTTTTTTTTTTTTTTAATAAGTAGAAGAAGAACACTCTAAAATAATGACTAAAGTATAGGATAATAAGTACATATATCCATAACAGTCATTTATTATCATTATTGGGCATTATGTAGGATACATAATTGTATGTGCTGTTCTTTTATATGACTGGCAGCACAGTGGGTTTGTTTATACCAGCATCACCATGAACATGTGAGGAGCTTGTTGCACGATGGCCTTGTTATGACTTGATGTCACCAGGTGATAGGAAGTTTTCAGTTCCATTGTAATATTACGGGACCACCTGCATATACATGATCCACAGTTGATGGAAACATCCATTGCACAGCATAATACTGTACATCTGGATTCTTGAGGAATTTCCCTCTGAGTTCTTCAGATTGAGTTGGGGCCCCTTCTCCTAGGGTTCTATGTGAATCTTGGTCATAGAGCTTATAGTACTGGCTTTCAGTTGTTTACTTTTCTCATCCTAAACCAAGAACTTCTTAAGGGACAAGGACTTGGGTTTTTATACTTATGTCCTTATTCATATATATATCCATATATATATATATATATATATATATAGTTGTAGGTGGACACAATTCCTTCCTTCCTTCCTTCCTTCCTTCCTTCCTTCTGAACCCAGTGCCTCACATACGCTAGGCGAGTGCTTTACTGCAGAGCCACAACCCCAGCTCTTATGTCCTTATTCTTTGGTGTGTTTTGTTGATCTAAATTTGTCATATTTGTAATAAAACTAAATTCTGTCTCCCTTATAATAGTGGGAATTTTAACCAGATACCCTAGACACTTTTACGAATTTAACAGTCATCTTTTGAACCGTTCTTTCTCTGTCAAGGACTCTACTGTTTGTGCACTACTGTGTAGAGGTCACAAGATTCAAGGATTAGATCAGAGGTTATGCTAGCTGTTGGCATGCAGTAGTGAATTAGGAGGTAGAAAAAAAGAAAGCAAGATTTTTTTGAAGTTGCGAAATGTGAGAGGTCATTCCCTGATTTTATTAAGATTTGCACTAAGAAATGTTGAGTTTGTTTTGAATCCATATTTTTACAGTTGGTATATATAAATTAACTGTGAAGCAGTGATATGTTAACCTCATCAATGTACATATCCTAAGCTCAGAAAGGACATCTCAGAGGTTTGCTTCCAAAAATCAAGTTCCACCATAATAGAAGGCAGAACTTGCCTCACTCTCTAGTGAATTGGTGTGTATGGGTTTCTGGAATTTTAATTTTATTACTATTTTTAAAAACTCAGCAGACTTTTAAAATACATTTAATCTATTTAGAAGTATACTAAACTTTGCTAAGACAATTTAAGCTAGTTTTCAACTTGAAAACAATGCAAGAAATGGTAAGTTAGTTTTATATGTGGACAACACATTTTATGATCTACAGCTTATATATTTGCTTTCTCAGAAATCATGTAAAGGTATTTCTTCTCCCTTTTACTTGGAAAATATTTTTTAAATGGGGGGGGGAGAGGGAAAATTACCTCATATTTGAAAGTAGGGTAGGATATTCTACTAAAAAGAAAGTCCTCCACCCATCCAGTCCCACCCCATGCTGTTAACCTTTTTGCAGTTATTCTGCTAACTTCTAAAGGCACTTTGTAAGTCCTGTTGTTAAGAATATACAGTGACGTGTTGTCTGTCATCTCTTATAATAACCTCAAAGATTCCTTTCCATACTTATCTAGCTTTGTTCTGCTTTCATCGTTATTTTTATTTGGTTTTTTAGATCACTTATTTTTTCCAAAAGTGAATGAGGCACATTGTTAAAAAGAAATCAAATAGTATCGACATGATGTAGTAGAAAGTGAAAGTTTCCCTTATCACCCTTCTCAGGGCAACTGGTAAATATTTTGTTATATGTTTTTTGAGATAACTGAACTTTTAAAGGTTAACATTATGACTTTTTATTTCCTGTAACACAAAAGGAACCTCACTTTCCACACATTGCCACTTGTACTTTTCACTCATTAATGCTTTATTTCATGGCCATTCTTTCCTGTTATCTCATGGGTCTGTCACAGGCTTTTATGCATCTATCAATACTGCATAGAATGGGTCTAATGCAATCTAATGAGCTGGTTTTCCACTAGGGTGTTCCCAACAATTTTCTATTGCAAATAATACTTCAGTAATTTTTTAAATGTTATATACCATGTGTATTTTTGTAATATAATATCTAAAATGTTTGTGTGGGGATTACACATGTGCACCATTGCTGTGATCTACATGTTAACCCATTCTTCATGACATTCAATGGTGTTTGACCAAAAACAACAATGTTCTGACTTGAGAATAAATTTTATTTATAAGGGGAGATGGATTTCTTTTGCAAGGGCCTAATGTAACATTGCTTTTCTTTTTTTTTTTGTTGTTGTTATAAACCTGAATTATGTGAAATGTAGAAACTTCGAGAGAAAGGATTACTTTCTTTGCCTGTTGCTTTATAAAAAAATTCTGTTCTTATTGGTGGCATCACCCTGATAATGCTGTTATTCATTGACTGTCGATATTCCTTGTGATTAATTCCTTCCTGTAGAACGTGGTATAGGAGAGAAATAAAGCTATTCTATGGAATAACTTATCTTAAAAGAAATGTATGAAGGTGACCCCACCAATAAAAATAGAAGCCCTTGATGATTATTTTGCTTACGTATTTTAAGTTCTTTTCTGATAACCTTGAAAACAATTGCATTTGTGCCTTGTTGAATAAAAGAAAGCTTATGAATGAACCTCAGACACATTTTCTTTTCCCAAAAGAAAATCTAATTGGGATTGTAAGCCTTGCTTTTAGATTGTAAGAGTGGGGTTTTAAAAGTTATGTGTTGAGGGCTCACAAAAGGAGGTGCTTAGTGCTTTTGGGGGCATAATTTCCATGTAACTTGAGTTCTTGCATCTGTTGTCAATTCATTTTAGTTGTTTTTATAACAGGCAAGTCAAACTACTACTTGAAAGATATCTTACAAACTTCAAATTCATGTTTAAAAGGCCAGAAGGCTCTCAAGTCTTTATAATGAGGACCTCAATGGTCAACCCATGCATAGTTATATGGACAAATGTTGTAAGGTGGATATTTGTGTTTAACATAGAATTTAAATTTATTTTAACTTTTGAAAGATATTTTATTTTTCTTTATTCAAAGATTTCATAATCTGAATATCCGATTTCATAATCTGATTTTCATAGTCTGATTTGTAAATGTTGTCCTAATATTTTTCTTTTTAAAGTACTTTGGAGGAGAGAGTAGTAGTTTATTTTAAAGATTGTTTTTGTCTGCTCTCTTACAGAAAACAAGCAACATTATGGGTACAAGGAGACATTTTCCGATCCAAACTGAAAAACAGACCATCCAATGAAGGAAGTATTAATAAAATTCTTTCTAGCTTGGATGATATGTCTATTAGTGGAAGCTTATCTAAAATACAAAACATGGAAAGATTTGGAGAGGTGAGTTTTCCTCAGGAAGATTCTATCTAAATTAGATTAATTTGTATTTGTTTTCCAATTGAACAGGTATAACATAGCAGTATCTCTTCTCTGAGATGCTGAGAGGACCAAATTTTTAGGTGTAGAGTAATCTACATGCAAGCAAGGAGCAGAGCAAAGAAACCAATTGCTCTTAAAAAGAAAAAGCTGTAATTGAAGGAGTACAATTATAAATGAAGCTATTCTGATATGGAGAATATTCACAGGAAGGAGGTAGAAAAGCAAACTATTTGGAAATAGAAATTTTAATGTTGCAATTGAAGAAATAGTCCATGTCACAAGTGGTACTTTGAAAGTCTTCAATTCGTGTTGATTTGTAAAGTAAGTGCAGAGTTGAAAAAACAATTAGGGAATACTTTTTCTGAGGCTGTACTCTAAGCAAATGTCTTTAATAGATGTTGTGTGTCATCTTGTTTAATCTTCATAACCACTTGGTTAGTTAGGTAATATTATTTCTTTAATAGTAAGGAAATTGTGCATGAGAGATGTTCTAACCTCAGTGCTAAAACCCATGCCCATCTGATCCCAATCTGATATTTTTCCTATTATTCCCTGCTACCTTTGATATGGCAGGAAGTGACTTAGTAAGAATTAGGATCATGAACATTTTTTGAACTAGAAGCAAACTTCTAATCATTTTTTCTAGTTCTTCTCTTGTATGGATAAGAAACCAGGGTCCCAGAAAATTTGTGATTTGCCCATGGTCCCAGAATTGTATAAGAGTGGGATTGCTTTGAGAATTGGCCTAATTCCTAATTTAGCTGTTCCCATCATCTTATGCCTGAAGTGAAGTACTTGGTTTATATTTTTGTATCTCTAAAGAAGCAAAAAAAGTACTTAAAAATATTTAAAGCATTCTATCAGGTGGCAAACCATTAGCCCCAGACCAGGACCCTAAAAAAACACTCCAACTCTGCCTTTGCCTTTGAGCAACCCAAAATGGAAAGAATGAATGATAGCTCTCTTAGGCCAACATTTGGTATCTTCCAAACATTTCCTTTAGCAAGAAAGAGAACCAGAATGCTTGGAGGTGGTGAGAATGAGTTTTCTCAAAGGACAAAGGATGGAGACTCCTGAAGGAACTAATTTTTAAACTCTGTATGTTCTGCAAGACAGCCACGGATGGAGTGGCTAAGTTTACTTGTTTGAGTCATCTGTCCTGATGGAATGCAAATGTTAGCCAAGGTTGTGTTGATGTTCAGAGTCTTTGTTGATTTTTTTCTTGTCTTTGTGTTGCAGTCTGGCCTATTAAAAACAAACAAAAAGGATGTGAAGGAGCATTTTAATGTGACAGTATTGTGAAGCCAGAACACTTTTCTTGCTCTGGTCAGCATTTCCTTCCCAGGTTGAATTCAAGTAAATAGGGCTTTGAGTTTTGACCTCTGAAGAGACGAACATAATTTATCCACGTTTAACTCTCAATAACAATGCTTTTTGTAGCATGCTATATTAAACTAATGTCTGGTATTTCAGACACTTCACTCTCACTTTTTAGACCCCAATATGTTGAAATTAAGAATGATTAACGCTTATCACTAGAATAAAGCAAGGAATGCCATATGATTGAAATTTAAAATATGCTGGTTTTAAATATAGACATATTTTTAGTTGCTGGCTGTTTCTATGACCCCTGCTCTGCCCCATTATATAGGCTGCTACAAGAAAATACCATAAACTGGGTGGCTTATAAATAACAGGAATTCATTTTTTATGATTCTGGAAGCTGTGGAGTCCGAGTTCAAGGAGCTGGGAGATTCTGTGTCTGGTAGGGGCCTGCTTTCTGGTTCAAAGCCAGTGCATTCTCCCGAGTTTTCACACAAAGGTTCTTTGGGGCCTCTTTTATAAGGGTAGTAATCCCATTTATGAGGGCTCTAGTCACTTTTCAAAGGACCCACCTCTTCATGCATCACCTGAGGGGTTAGGATTTCAACATGTGAATCTTGGGGTGGGGCACAAATTGTGAATTGTGGTGGGTATTATTGCATCCCACCAAATAATTATTTTAGCTTTAGACATTTATGAGTGCTGTTGTTTCTGCAGTTATAGGGTGCAGAAATGAAAGGATTCAGAAGTGCAGGAGGATGATGGTATGCTTAGTATTTTACACAGTGAACTCTTTTTTTTTGTTCTTTGCCATACTTACCTGATGCCAGCTGTGGAACACTACATGAATAGGGGAAGTAGTTTACTCAAAAGTGGACTTAATAGAGAGTAGTATTTTTGTTGTTTTTTTTTTTTTCTTTCTTTTTTATTTATAATAGTAGTATGTATTACAATTCATAATGCACATATATAGCATCTTTTTACATACAACTTTTTGTATACAAAGTATATAAGTACCATTCAGATCTTCAATCATGCATTTAGGATAATGATATCCATCTCATTCAACCACCATTTTTTTTCCCTTCCCCCCCCTCTGTCCCCCTTGCTCCCTCCCTTCCCCTCCATTTTCTTTGAGCGTTCTAGTGTTCCTCTAATCCTCCTATGTACCCCCATCCAACAACACTGTGAACTAGCCTCCTTATATCAGAGAAAACATTCGGTATTTGGATTTTTGGGATTGGCTAACTTCACTTAGCATTATATTCTCCAACTTCATCCATTTACCTGCAAATGTCATTATTTTATTCTCTTTTATTGCTGAGTAAAATTCCATTTTGTATATATACCACATTTTCTTTCTTTTTAAAAATATTTATTTATTTACTTAAGTTGTACACAGTGCAATGCATTTATGTTTACGTGGTGCTGAGGATCGAACCCGGGCTGCGCACGTGTGAGGCGAGCGCTCTGCTGCTGAGCCACAACCCCAGTCCCCCCACATTTTCTTTATCCACTCATCTACTGAGGGACATCTAGGTTGGTTCCACAACCTAGCTATTGTGAATTGTGCTGCTATAAACATTGAAGTGGCTGTGTCACTGTAATATGCTGTTTTTAAGTCCTTTGGGAATAGACCCAGGAGTGGGATAGCTGGGTCATAGGGTGGTTCCATTCCAGTTTTCCAAGAAATCTCCATACTGCTTTCCATAGCGGTTGCACCATTTTGCAGTCCCACCAGCAATGTATGAGTGTGCCTTTTTCCCCACATCCTCTCTAACATTTATTGTTGTTTGTGTTCTTGATAGCTGCCATTCTAACTGGAGTAAAATGAAATCTTAGAGTAGTTTTGATTTGCATTTCTCTAATTGCCAGCGATGTTGAACATTTTTTCATGTATTTGTTGATTAAATGTGTATCTTCTTCTGAGAAGTGTCTTTTCAATTCCTTAGCCCATTTATTGATTAGGTTATTTGTTTTTTTGGTGTTAAGTTTTTTGAGTTCTTTATATATTCTAGAAATTAGTGCTCTATCTGATGTGCACATATTAAATATTTGTTCCCAATTAGTTGGCTCTCTATTCACCTCACTGATTGTTTCTTTTGCTGAGAAGAAGCTTTTTAGTTTAAATCTATCCCATTCATTAATTCTTGGTAATAATTCTTGCGCTACAGGATTCTTATTAAGGAACTTGGGGCCTAATCCGACATGTTGGAAATTGGAGCTTACTTTTTCTTCTATTAGGTGTATTGTCTCTGGTCTAATTCCTAGGTCCTTGATCCACTTTGAATTGAGTTTTGTGCATGGTGAGAGATAAGGGTTTAATTTCATTTTGTTGCATATGGATTTCCAGTTTTCCCAGCACCATTTGTTGAAGAGGCTATCCTTTCTCCACTGTACATTTTTGGCGCCTTTGTCTAATATAAGATAGCTGAAATTATATGTATTAGTCTCTGTATCCTCAATTCTGTACCATTGGTCTACCAGTCTGTTTTGGTGCCAATACCATGCTGTTTTTGTTACTATTGCTCTATAGTATAATTTAAAGTCTGGTATGGTGATGCCCCCTGCTTCACTTTTCTTACTCAAGATTGCTTTGGCTATTCTGGGTCTCTTATTTTTCCAGATGAATTTCATGACTGCTTTTTCTATTTCTTTGAAAAATGACATTGGGATTTTGATTGGAATTGCATTAAATCTGTATAATGCTTTTGGTAGTATGGAGATTTTGACAATATTGATTCTACCTATCCAAGAGCAAGGTAGGTCTTTGCTTTCCATCTTCTGAGTTCTTCTATGATTTATTTCTTTTCCTTATAGAGGTCTTTCACCTCTTTTGTTAAGTTGATTCCCAGGTATTTTTTTTTTTTATGCTATTGTAAATGGGGTCGTTTTCATCATTTCCCTTTCAGAGGCTTTGCCACTGATGTACAAAAATGCCTTTGATTTATGGGTATTGATTTTGTATCCTGCTACTTTGCCGAATTCATTTACTAGTTGTAAAAGTTTTCTGGTAGAGTTTTTTGGGTCTTCTAGGTATATTATCATGTCATCAGCAAATAGTGCTAATTTGAGCTCTTCTTTTCCTATCTGGATCCCTTTAATTTCTTTCGTCTGTCTAATTGCTCTGGCCAGAGTTTCCAGTACTATGTTAAATAGCAGTGGTGAAAGAGGGCATCCCTGTCTTGTTCCAGTTTTTAGAGGGAATGCTTTCAATTTTTCTCCATTTAAGATAATGTTAGCTCAGGGCCTTGCATAAATAGCTTTTATAATGTTGAGATATGTTCCTGATATTCCTAGTTTTTCCAGTGTTTTGAACATAAAGGGGTGTTGTATTTTGTCAAATGCTTTTTCTGCGTCTTTTGAGATAATCATATGATTTTTATCTTTAAGTCTATTGATGTGATGTATTATGTTTATTGCTTTCTGAATGTTGAACCAGCCTTGCATCCCTGGGATAAACCCCACTTGATCGTGGTGCACTATCTTTTTTTTGTGTGTGTGGTACTGGGGATTGAACTCAGGGATACTCGACTACTGGGCCACACCCCCAGCCCTATTTTTATTTTATTAGAGACAGGGTCTCACTGAGTTGCTAAGTGCCTCGCCATTGCTGAGGCTGGCTTTGAACTCGTGATCCTCCTGCCTCAGCCTCCCAAAGTGCTGGGATTACAGGCATGCACCACCGCGCCCGGCTGGTGCACTATCTTTTTGATATGTTTTTGTATCCGATTTGCCAGAATTTTGTTGAGGATTTTTGCATCTATGTTCATTAAAGATATTGGCCTGAAGTTTTCTTTTTTGGATGCATCTTTGCCTGGCTTTGGAATTAATGTAATATTGGCCTCATAGAAAGAGTCTGGAAGAGCTCCCTCTTTTTCTATTTCTTGAAATAGTTTGAAGAGCATTGGTATTAGTTCTTCTTTAAAAGTCTTGTAGAACTCGGCTGTAAACCTTTCAGGTCCTGGACTTTTCCTTGTTGGTAGCTTTTTGATGACATCTTCTATTTCTTCGCTTGTAATCGATCTGTTTAAATTCTGTATAGCCTCCAGATCCAGTTTAGGCAAATCATATGACTCTAGAAATCTGTCAATGCATTCAGTATTTTCTATTTTATTAGAGTACAAGTTTTCAAAGTAATTTCTGATTATCTTCTGTATATCTGAGGTGTTTGTTGTGGTATTCCCTTTTTCATCATGAATGTTAGTAATTTGAGTTTTTTCTCTTCTTTTCGTTAGCATCGCTAAGGGTCTGTCAATTTTGTTTATTTTTTCAAAGAACCAACTTTTAGTTTTGTCAATTCTTTGAATTGTTTCCTTAGTCTCAATTTCATTAATTTCTGTTCTGATTTTAATTATTTCCTGTCTTCTACTGCTCTTGGTGTTGATTTGTTCTTCTTTTCTAGTGCTTTGAGGTGTGATGTTAAGTCATTTATTTGTTGGTTTTTTATCCTTTTAAGGAATGAACTCAATGCAATGAAGTTTCCTCTTACTACTGCCTTCATAGTGTCCCAGAGATTTCTATACGATGTATCTGTGTTCTCATTTACCTCTAGGAATTTTTTAATCTCCTCTTTGATGTCTTCTTCAACCCCTTGTTCATTCAGTAGCATGTTGTTTAGCTTCCAGTTGTTGGAGTAGTTTTTCTTATTCCTTGTTTTGTTGTTGATTTCCAATTTTATTCCTTTATGGTCTGATAGAATGCAGGGTAGTATGTCTATTTTTTAATATTTGCTGAGATTTGCCTTGTGACATAATATATGGTCTATTTTGGAGAAGGTGCCATTTGCTGCTGAGAAAAAAGTGTATTTATTTACTGAGGGATGAAATATTCCATATATGTCTGTTAGGTCTAATTTATTAATTGTTTTAAGGAGGCCTGAAGTTTCTTTGTTTAGCTTTTGTTTGGATGATCTATCCATTGGTGAGAGAGGTGTGTTGAAGTCCCCTAGAATAACTGTGTTTTGGTCTATTTTACTCTTGAACTTGAGAAGAGTTTGTTTGATGAATGTAGGTGCTCCATTATTTGGGGCATATAGATTTATAATTGTTATATCCTGTTGATGAATGGTTCTCTTAAGTAGTAAGAAATATCCATCTTTGTCCCTTTTGATTAGCTTTGGCTTGAAGTCTACCTTATTTGAAATGAGAATGGAAACCCCTGCTTGCTTCCACATGCCATATGAGTGATAAGACATTTCCCAGCCTTTCACCTTCAGTCTATTGATGTCTTTTTCTACGAGGTGTGTTTCTTGGAGATAGCAAATTGTTGGGTCATTTCTTTTAATCCATTCAGATAATCTGTCTTTCAAATGGAGAGTTTAGGCCATTAACATTCAGGGTTATTATTGAGATGTGATTTTGATTCCCATCCATTTTTATTTGTATTATGGTCTTTAGCTTGATTTGGTTTCTCTTTGGTTGGTATTTCCCTTAGTTTAATATCTCCCTTTGTTGATTTTCATTGTTATTTTTTCTCTTCTTCTTCATGAAAAATTTTGCCCAGGATGTTCAGAAGTGCTGGCTTTTGAGTTGTGAAATCTTTTAACTTTTGCTTGTCATGGAAGGTTTTTATTTCATCTTTGAATCTAAAGCTCAGTTTTGCTGGATATAAGATTCTTGGTTGACATCCCTTTTCTTTCAGAGCTTGAAACATGCTATTCCAGGATCTTCTTGCTTTTAAGGTCTGGGTTGAAAAATCTGAACATAGTCTGATTGGTTTCTCCCTATATGTAATCTGATTCCTTTCTCTTGTGGTTTTATTATTCTCTCCTTGCTCAGTATATTAGGCATTTTCATTATAATGTGTCTTGGTGTGGATCTGTTGTGATTTTGTATGTTTGGTGTTCGGTAAGCCTCTTGAACGTGGTTTTCCCATTCATTGTCTGAGGTTCTTTCTTCCAAGTGATCTACTCTGTTGATTGAGCTTTTGTTTTGGTTTATTGCTTCTTTCATTTCCAGAATTTCTGTTTGGTTTCTCTTTAGAGCCTCTATCTCCCTATTTAAGTAATCTTTTACTTCCTGTATTTGTTTATGGAGTTCTTTGTCAAAATGATCTTTCACCTCCTGTATTTGCTCCCTCATCTCATTTTTGAGTTCATTCTTAAGTTCTGCTAACACTTGGAATATGTAATTTCTAAATTTCATCTCTGGCATTTCACCAACTGTGCTTGCCATGGAATCTACTGGGAGGTATATTGATTTGTTTGTGTCACTTTCTTCCCTTGTTTCTTCATATTGTTTGTGTGTCTTATCTTCCTGAACTATGGGTCCTTGACTATTTTGATTTTACCTTAAAGCCTTATGTTACTCCTGTAGTACAATGCTATCAGATCCCCTTATATTTCCTTTACACTTTAAAATCAAACACTTTCTATTCAGAAAATCCCACTTTGATCATAATGTACAGATTTAGTTAACTCAGATATTGTTTCCAATTTACTCTGTATGCTTCTGATGGGGTTTTATAGTTTTAAGTATTGGACACAAAGGTGATATGTTTAGGAAGAAGGAAGTGAGTGTATTGAATTGTTCTTTCTTAGAAATTATGAGAAGAGAGTTTTATGGAAGTGGTTTAGTATCAGCAGACGAGAGAGTAAAGAGAATGGAGTGAGTGATTAGGTGGAAAGACTGATTTATATATAAACCTAACTTATGCAGGGGTTGAGAGAAGAAATAAAGAAAGATGGAAAGAGAAAAATATGACAAAGGAGTAGAAATTAGTGTAAGAGAGAGGAGAGAGAGAGTGAGTCAAGAAAATAGAGAATAAACTATATATAACACCAGTTTGCTATATATTTCAATTGTACCCATTCTAGAAATCCCAATTTCTGTGTATAACTTGTTTTTGCCTCTGTTGAGTATGCAATGGCAGGGTGTAAATAGGGAAGATGAAGGAAGAAGAAAAAATACAAAAGTGAGAAGTAAGAAAAGAAAGAAAAGAGGAGCAGAAGCAAACAAACACACTGTCAATCAAAACAAAAACAAACAAACAAAAACCCCCCCCAAAACAACACAACAAAACAAACAAACAAACAAACAAACAAAAGTTGAACCCAGGAACCAGTCTCAAACAAAATGGACACTGGGAAGCCCTTCTTTTTTCCCTTCCAGTTTAAGCCAATTGACCTGGTTCACATCCAGTCAGCGATCCTGTTAGTGGAGTCAAGGCTGCACCTTTGGCCAGTTGCAGAATGGCACAGCGGAAGAGTGGCTCAGTGGGTGCCTACCTCTTGTTCTGGTCGCAGCTGGGCAGGTCACACTTCTCCCAGGAGTGGAGGGGGCTTTTCCTCAGGTTGGGCCCTGCGTACAGCAGCAGGGAGCTGCTACTCTGGGCCCTGGAGGCCAGGCGAACTGGCGGCTGGGTCTCTCCTTCTGGGCGGGTGCCTGCCTCTTGTTCTGGTCGCAGCTGGGCAGGTCGCCTTTTTGTTGTTCTTATAAATTGAAAGTGGGGCAAAAAAATCAAGAATACTGTAAAGATTTTGATGTATTTCAAGTTGCATGTTCAGGGTAGAAGCCCGTGCATGTTCTGGATTTATTTAGTTTGTACAAAAAGACGTTAGTCCTTCAGAGATTGCCATTTGAGTAATTAATGAAAGATTGAAGGGAGAGATTCTAAATTATTTTTGTTTTCTATGCCTACAAGAATTTTCTTGTGATTGGTTATTACGAAGCTCTGTGATGTCCTAATCTAGACAATTTACATATAGGTTTTAGTGCGTAGTGGGTGGGAAAAAGTTCTAACCAGAGTGATAGAGGTTATAGTGATGGATGAGGCTGGGGCTTTAATAAATTTTGTGGCCCACTGAGAATTATGAGGAATCTTGAAAAATAGAGGCTTTACCTTTATTGAACCTGGTCTTTATTGCTGGGCTAAGTGTTCTGAAATACATACCACCTGCTGATCTAGCTTAGGGTCCCTGCTCCATGCCCCTAGTTTGCTCTGTGCTTTTCCTCCAGGGCCTTTATCTGTGCTCCCCTGCCAGGTGTGGTACATTTTATAATGGTAGGTTTTTATCTCATCATGGTTCTATTCCTAGTTCACAGGGCCTTAGTAGATGTTACTCAAGTGAATGAAGAAGGCTTACTGTTTCAGAGAAAAGAAAAAACAAGGACACAGATGTGGAATTGGCAATAATCCAATCTGTATAGGGACAGTATATGCTCAAATACAAGAGTACCGGCAACAAATGCTTGTTTTGACATTTAGGGGGTTGTAAGAGTCCATTATGGGTTGGGGTTTGGAAAAAAAAAAAAAAAAAGGCCTGGAATGTTGCTTATTTGTAGAGCACTTGCCTAGCATGTGCCTAGACCCTGGGTTTAAGCCCTACCACTGTAGAAAACAAAAAACAAAAACCAGAACAAAACAACCTGAAGAATATGGAATTTAAAACACTTTATTTAAGAACTTAAAGTGTAAATATTTGAATTAAACCAGGAACTTAGTGTGACAACAGCCACCTAAATAGTACCCAGTACATGACAGGAACTCTCCTAAGACTTTACATGGATTAACTCTTTAATTCTTACAGTAGCCATATGTCTAAACCAGTAGTCTGAGGCCCATTACAGAATACAGAACTGAGGTAAAGAAAGGTGAGCCATCTGTCCCAGATCAAAAAGCATATGGTGGAGCTCTCATTGGAACCAAGGGACACTGGCCTCGTCTGTGTACTCAGTCACCTTACTGTGAGGTCACTTCATGAGGTTTTTACTGTGGTTTTAGTACATTAATAAAGTAATTTTGAACAAAACCTTAGCTGACCCTTCTAATAAGTTCTCTCAGAATCACAGTATATAGATATGCATTTTCCAATGAATGCCCCCACCCAATCCCCCCCCCCCCCAGGCTCTTATGAGGTGGTATATATTTAGGATCAGTTTCCTAATAAACACAGGACTTGGTTATATGCATGTTTTGTGTGTTTTATTCATATAGGTTTTTAGTTTCTTTACTCTGTAACTTAATGTAAATGTGTTTTGAATAGCATCATGTGGTACTTTTGTTAAAGAGTTTGAAGGCAAATAATCAATTACTGACAATTTTTTTTATTTTTATAATTTTTAATATGTACAACTCATAGTGCATATATTTAGTATCTTTTTACATACAACTGTTTGTATACAAAGTATATTCGTACAATTTAGGTCTTCAATCATGCATTAAGGAAAATGATATCCGTCTCATTCAACCACCTTTTTTTTCCCCCCCTCCCTCCCCTCTTGCTCCCTCCCTTACCCTCCCTTCCCTTGACCATTCTAGTGTTCCTCTAATCCTCCTATGTACCCCATCCAACAATACTTTGAAATAGCCTCCTTATATAAGAGAGAACATTTGGTACTTGGATTTTTGAGACTGACTAACTTCACTTAGCATTATGTCTTCCATCTTCATCCATTTACCTGCAAATGCCATTAATTTATTTTCTTTTATTGCTGAGTAAAATTCCATTGTGCGTATATACCACATTTTCTTAATCCACTCATTTACTGAGGGACATCTAGGTTGATTCCACAACCTAGCTATTGTGAATTGTGCAGCTACAAACATTGAGATAGCTGTGTCACTGTAATATGCTGTTTTTAAGTCCTTTGGGAATAGACCCAAGAGTGGGATGGCTGGGTCATAGGATGGTTCCATTCCCAGTTTTCCAAGAAATCTCCATACTGCTTTCCATAACGGTTGCACCATTTTGCAGTCCCACCAGCAATGTATGAGTGTGCCTTTTTCTCCACATCCTCTCCAACATTTATTGTTGCTTGTGTTCTTGATGGCTGCCATTCTGACTGGAGTGAAGTGAAATCTTAGAGTAGTTTTGATTTGCATTTCTCTAATTGCCAGCGATGTTGAACATTTTTTCATGTATTTGTTGATTAATCGTGTATCTTCTTCTGAGAGGTGTCTTCTCAATTCCTTAGCCCATTTATTGATTGGGTTATTTGTTTTTTTTAGTGTAAAGTTTTTTGAGTTCTTTATATATTCTAGAAATTAGTGCTCTATCTGATGTGCACATATTAAATATTTGTTCCCAATTAGTTGGCTCTCTATTCACCTCACTGATTGTTTCTTTTGCTGAAAAGAAGCTTTTTAGTTTAAATCTATCCCATTCATTAATTCTTGGTAGTAATTCTTGCGCTACAGGATTCTTATTAAGGAACTTGGGGCCTAATCCAACATGTTGGAAATTGGAGCTTACTTTTTCTTCTATTAGGTGTATTGTCTCTGATCTAATTCCTAGGTCTTTGATCCACTTTGAATTGAGTTTTGTGCATGGTGAGAGATAAAGTTTTAATTTCATTTTGTTGCATATGGATTTCCAGTTTTCCCAGCACCATTTGTTGAAGAGGCTATCCTTTCTCCACTGTACATTTTTGGCACCTTTGTCTAATATAAGATAGCTGTAATTAAATGTATTAGTCTCTGTATCCTCAATTCTGTACCATTGGTCCACCAGTCTGTTTTGGTGCCAATACCATGCTGTTTTTGTTACTATTGTTCTATAGTATAATTTAAAGTCTGGTATGGTGATGCCCCCTGCTTCACTTTTCTTGCTCAGGATTGCTTTGGCTATTCTGGGTCTCTTATTTTTCCAGATGAATTTCATGACTGCTATTTCTATTTCTTTGAAGAATGACATTGGGATTTTGATAGGAATTGCATTAAATCTGTATAATGCTTTTGGTAGTATGGACATTTTGACAATATTAATTCTACCTATCCAAGAGCAAGGTAGGTCTTTCCATCTTCTGAGTTCATCTATAATTTCTTTCTTTAGTGTTCTATAATTTTCGTTATACAGGTCTTTCACCTCTTTCGTTAGGTTGATTCCCAGGTATTTTATTTTTTTTGATGCTATTGCAAATGGGGTATTTTTCATCATTTCCCTTTTAGAGTCTTTGTCGCTGATGTACACAAATGCCTTTGACTTACGTGTATTGATTTTGTATCCTGCAACTTTGCCAAATTCGTTTACTAGTTGTAAAAGTTTTCTGGTAGAGTTTTTTGGGTCTTCTAGGTAGATTATCATGTCATCAGCAAATAGTGCTAATTTGAGCTCTTCTTTTCCTATCTTGATCCCTTTAATTTCTTTCGTCTGTCTAATTGCTCTGGCCAGAGTTTCCAGTACTATGTTAAATAGCAGTGGTGAAAGGGGACATCCCTGTCTTGTTCCAGTTTTTAGAGGGAATGCTTTCAATTTTTCTCCATTTAAGATAATGTTAGCTCGGGGCCTTGCATAAATAGCTTTTATTATGTTAAGATATGTTCCTGATATTCCTAGTTTTTTCTAGTGTTTTGAACATAAAGGGGTGTTGTATTTCGTCAAATGCTTTTTCTGCGTCAATTGAGATGATCATATGATTTTTGTCTTTAAGTCTATTGATGTGATGTATTATGTTTATTGATTTCCGAATATTGAACCAGCCTTGCATCCCTGGGATAAACCCCACTTGATCGTGGTGCACTATCTTTTTGATATGTTTTTGTATCCGATTTGCCAGGATTTTGTTGAGGATTTTTGCATCTATGTTCATTAAAGATATGGGCCTGAAGTTTTCTTTTTTGGATGTGTCTTTGCCTGGCTTTGGAATTAATGTAATATTGGCCTCATAGAAAGAGTCTGGAAGAGCTCCCTCTTTTTCTATTTCTTGAAATAGTTTGAAGAGCATTGGTATTAGTTCTTCTTTGAAAGTCTTATAGAACTCGGCTGTAAAACCCATCAGGTTCTGGACTTTTCCTTGTTGGTAGCTTTTTGATGACATCTTCTATTTCTTCGCTTGTAATTGATCTATTTAAATTATGTATAGCCTCCACATCCAGTTTAGGCAAATCATATGACTCTAGAAATCTGTCAATGCATTCAGTATTTTCTATTTTATTAGAGTACAAGTTTTCAAAGTAATTTCTAATTATATTCTGTATATCTGAGGTGTTTGTTGTGATATTCCCTTTTTCATCACGAATGTTAGTAATTTGAGTTTTTTCTCTTCTTCTTTTCGTTAGCATTGCTAAGGGTCTGTCAATTTTGTTTATTTTTTCAAAGAACCAACTTTTAGTTTTGTCAATTCTTTGAATGGTTTCCTTAGTCTCAATTTCATTAATTTCTGTTCTGATTTTAATTATTTCCTGTCTTCTACTGCTCTTGGTGTTGGTCTGTTCTTCTTTTTCTAATGCTTTGAGGTGTAATGTTAAGTCATTTATTTGTTGGTTTTTTTTCCTCTTAAGGAATGAACTCAGTGCAATGAATTTTCCTCTTACTACTGCCTTCATAGTGTCCCAGAGATTTCTATATGATGTATCTGTGTTCTTATTTACCTCTAGGAATTTTTTGATCTCCTCTTTGATGTCTTCTTCAACCCCTTGTTCATTCAGTAGCATGTTGTTTAGCTTCCAGTTGATGGAGTAGTTTTTCTTATTCCTTGTTTTGTCGTTGATTTCCAATTTCATCTCTTTATGGTCCGATAGCATGCAGGGTAGTATCTCTATTTTTTTATATTTGCTGAGAGTTGCCTTGTGACATAATATATGGTCTATTTTGGAGAAGGAGCCATGTGCTGCTGAGAAAAATGTGTATTCGTTTACTGAGGGATGAAATATTCTATATATGTCTGTTAGGTCTAAATTGTTAATTGTTTTGAGGAGGCTTAAAGTTTCTTTGTTTAGCTTTTGTTTGGATGATCTATCCATTGGTGAGAGAGGTGTGTTGAAGTCCCCTAGAATAACTGTGTTGTGGTCTATTTTACTCTTGAACTTAAGAAGCGTTTGTTTGATGAATGTAGGTGCTCCATTATTTGGGGCATACAGATTTATGATTGTTATATCCTGTTGATGGATGGTTCCCTTAAGTAATAAGAAATATCCATCTTTGTCCCTCTTGATTAATTTTGGTTTGAAGTCTACCTTATTTGATATGAGAATGGAAACCCCTGCTTGCTTCCGCCGGCCATGTGAGTGATAAGACTTTTCCCAGCCTTTCACTTTCAGTCTGTTGATGTCTTTTTCTATGAGGTGTGTTTCTTGGAGACAGCAAATTGTTAGGTCATTTCTTTTAATCCATTCTGATAATCTGTGTCTTTTGATTGGCGAGTTTAGGCCATTAACATTCAGGGTTATTATTGAGATGTGATTTTTATTCCCATCCATTTTTATTTGACTTATGGTCTTTAGCTTGATTTGGTTTCTCTTCTGGTTGGTATTTCCTTTAGTTTAATATCTCCCTTTGTTGATTTTCGTTATCATCTTTCTCTTCTTCTTCATGAAAAATGTTGCCCAGGATGTTCAGAAGTGCTGGCTTTCGAGTTGTGAAATCTTTTAACTTTTGCTTGTCGTGGAAGGTTTTTATTTCATCTTCGAATCTAAAGCTCAATTTTGCTGGATATAAGATTCTTGGTTGACATCCCTTTTCTTTCAGAGCTTGAAATATGCTATTCCAGGATCTTCTTGCTTTTAAGGTCTGGGTTGAAAAATCTGAACATAATCTGATTGGTTTCCCCCTATATGTAATTTGCTTCCTTTCTCTTGTGGCTTTTAGTATTCTCTCCTTGCTCAGTGTATTAGGCATTTTCATTATAATGTGTCTAGGTGTGGCTCTGTTGATATTTTGTTTGTTTGGTGTTCGGTATGCCTCTTGAACTTGGTTTTCCATTTCATTCCTCAAGCTTGGAAAATTTTCTGTAATTATTTCATTAAATAGATTACTCATTCCTTTGGCTTGAAACTCTGCCCCTTCCTCTACGCCAATCACTCTTAAGTTTGGTCTTTTTATGCTGTCCCATAATTCCTGGATGTTATGTTCATGATTATTAACAAGTTTTGCTGTATGGTTTAAATTCTTCTCTAAGACATATATTTTGTCTTCATTGTCTGAGGTTCTATCTTCCAGATGGTCTATTCTGTTGGAGATGTTTTCAATTGAGCTTTTATTTTGGTTTATTGCTTTTTTCATTTCTGGAATTTCTGTTTGGATTCTCTTTAGAGCCTCTATTTCCCTATTGAAGTAATCTTTTACTTCCTGTATTTGTTTTTGGAGTTCTTTGTCAAAATGATCTTTTGCCTCCTGTACTTGCTCCCTCATCTCATTTTTGAGTTCATTCTTAAGTTCCATAAACATTTGGCATATGTAATTTCTAAATTCCATCTCTGGCATTTGACCAACTGTGCTTGCCATGACATCTGCCGATGAGGTATCTTGATTTGTTTGTGTCATTTTCTTTCCTTGTTTTTTCATGTTGCTTGTGTGTCTATTCTTCCTGCACTGTGGGACCTTGACTGTTTCGATTTTACCTTAAAGCCTTATGTTGTTCCTGTAGTACACTGCTATCAGATCACCTTATAATTCCTTTATACTTTTAAAACCTAACACTTTCTATTCAGAAAATCCAAGTTTGGTCACAATGTACAGATTTTGTTATCCCAGATATTATTTCCAATTTACTCTGTACGTTTCTGATAGGGTTTTATAGCTTCAAGTATTGGATACAGAGGTGTTATGTTTAGGAAGAAGGAAGTGTCTTGAATTGTTCTTTCTTGGAAAGTATGAAAAGAGATATCTATTGAAATGGTTTAGTGGAAGTGGTTTAGTATCAGTAGACGATGGAAGAAAGAGAATGGGGTTGACAATTAGGTAAAAAGATCAATTTATATATATAGTAAGTTGGAAAAGAAAAAAAAATGATAAAGAGTAGGAATTGGTGTAAGAGAGAGGAGAGAGAGAATCAAGGAAATAGAGAGTAAACTATATATAACACCACTTTGCTACCCAGTTCAATTGCGCCGGTTCTAGAAATCCCAAGTTTTGCGTATAACTTGTTTTTGGCTCTGTTTAGTATGCACTGGCAGGATGTAAACATGAAAGATGAAGGAGGAAGAAAAGATACAAGGGTGAGAAGGAGTAAAAGAATGAAAGAAAAAAGGGAGCGGAAGCAGATAAACACACTAACAATCAATGCGGAAGGGAAAAAAAAAAAAAAAAAAGCAGAACAAAACAAAGCCAAAAAAAGAAAAAGAAAAATAAACAAACAAACATACAAACAACAACAACAACAAAAAAAACCCCTCCCTGCAATCCAGAAAATCAAGCAGACCAATAAAAAGAAAGGGGAAAAAAAAAAAAAAAAAAAGTCAAACCCCAAGTCTCAGACAAAACGGGCCCTGGGAAGCCCCCCTCTTTTTTTCCTTTCCAGTTCAAACCAATTGCTATTGGATCACAGTCTGTGATCCTGTCAGTGAAATCAAGGCTGCATCCTAGGCCAGCGGCTGCACGGTTCAGTGAAGGAGTGGCCCAGGGGGACTGTGTGTGTCAGCAGATGAATGGCGCCGGGAAGGGGATCTTCCAGAAGGCACCCCCTCCCCAAGCCCACCCACAGTTGCAGTCCCCTGTGGCCGCTGTGCCAGCCTCAGAAACGCCTTCCCCTGCTGACCAACCAAGTCTCACCCAATTGTGCGTTGTCTTCAGAGAGCTGGAGAGTCCCTGGGTGGATGCAGCAGTCGCTCTCCGTCTCCTCCCCTTTGTCAGGACCAGCCCCTGCAGCTTTCAAAGATGGCGGCGCTCTCCTTCCAGTCAACAGTAGCTCCGCAGACTCCCAGACTCCCGTATCCTTGCCGATCGCACCGGGAAGCCACACCGAGGGTCGAGTCAGGCGGAGTGTGGATTCGAACTGGTGTGTGGACCCGCGGTCTCCCGTGGCTCCCCAGCACCAATCCCGCCGGCTGTTATCGCTGGTTTTTATCGCCGGTTTCATGCTGGTGTGCAGTGAGTTTGGCTGGGGTTGCAGCAGTAGCGCGGTCTCCTCACACTGACCTTGTTTCGCACGGCCTGTGCACCGCCCAGGCGGTTTTGCAGGAGCCTCGCGGCTCCAGCCGCTGCAGACAGCTTGTCTCTTTCTCTCTCTGGTAGTGGTAATCAAACCATCCAGGATATCGGTATTTTCAGTCCATATATATATAATGAAAGGCAATTTATCTGCTTTGTTGGATTCTTTCTACGGAACTGTCCTGAAGTGCGGCTTCCTCTAATCCGCCATCTTGGATCTCCAATTACTGACAATTTTGTAGTTTGTATGTTCTATATCTTTTAGTCCCAAAAATACCCTAAACTGCACCCAGTAGCCACAGAAACAAATTGAGGGCAGATCACTTTAGACAAACTAACATAATTTGAATTTTAGGAGTTTTTTTCAGATCTATTTTACAATTCTTGATCATTTCCCTCTCTTTTTCCCTCTTCCTCAAGTACAGACTTCTAAGCAGTTTTCTATACCCTAGTCCAGTCCATCACCTCTCATCACACCACTGCAGTAGCCAGTTAGCTGTCCTCTTCAGGCCCAGTCTTTGCTTTCTCCCACTCATTCTCCTCATAGTGAGCAATTAGGAGGAAATGTTTGAAAGATATGCAGATGAGTGTGTCGTGTGTGTATGTATCAATGTGAAGACACCATGCACACAAATAAAGCAATATAGAAACCCTCATAGCTGCTAAACATAAGAGATGTTCTATTTCCCTAAAAATGAAAGAAGCATAAACTTAAATGATGAGATGCTGTTTATACCTATCAAACATTAAAGAAATTTGTGCAGTATTGGCAAGAGTTTAGGGGAATAATAAGGCTCTTAAACTTTGCTAGTTGGAGTTTAAATGGTATGGCTGTTTTATAGGGCAATTTGATAACACGTAGAAGACAACTTTAAAATGAACTTGGTGATTCCACTTCTATGAATTTTTCTTATGGCAATAATAAGACAGTGATAAATAACAATGTGTGTATAGGAGAATATTTGTTGAGTCTGTGTATAGTGCAGAAAGACAGAGAACAGCCTATTCCAGGGTATTTGTTAAATAATACTATTTGGCATTTCTAGACAATGGAATTTTATGGGACTATAAAATGATAATGTAGAGAGCTTATTTTATTTGTCCTGATACACTTCCATAAAATATATTTTTAGTGGAAAAAGCAAGTTACAAATTAGTATTTAAAACATAACCTCTTTTGTTAAGGAAGAAATATATCATGAGGATGTGTGTAGCACAGGAGAAATTCTGTGTGCTGGAATGTTAATGTGTTTGGATTTTGATGGTGAATATAATGGTAGTTTCAATATTTTTTCATGCTTATCTGTACTCTATTTCTTGTGCCAAACAAATACTATATGATAATTCTTCTTAAAGAAGAGACATTACTTTCCTCTATGGAGGTTGAGAGCAGGGACTATATATGTATTATAGTTTTTTTCCTTTTTGAGAGTGATGGTACTTAAGTAAACGTAAGAGAAGAAAGTAAAAAATATGGTCAATCTAGGTATTTAGGTACATGCCAGTGTGTTCAGCATTTTGTTGTTTTCTGTTTTTGAAATGTGGCATTATTTACAAAAAAAGAACTGACCTTTATGAGTCACAAAATAATGAGAAGTAAAAACGTGTAATTATAATTTTAAATATATAGCTAATTTTAAAACTATGTATTCTTTAAAATTAGCTTTTATTTTTTTCAAGTGAGATATGACCACAGCTTTAAAAATATCAAAAGTATTAAATTCTAACAATAAAAATATAGTTCCCTATCTCACCTTTCCATATCTGCAGACTGCTAAGCAAATTATACTAGTATTTTCACTGCAATATTTCTAACTACCTTGTTTATTGCTGTTTTTTAAAATAAACCTTGGACCTATTCCTGTTGCCTCCTGCTGTGGTAGATAGGATCTAGCTCTTCTGTCTCCTTATCACATCCACTCTCCTTGAACTGGCATGTGAAAAGACTAACATGGTACTTCTGTTTTTCAAACTACAACACTTACTCAGAAGGAAACATGCTTTTCCAGCTTAAGTGACATTGGTCCTTAACTCTTGTAAGGGGCTAGAGTGCTTTTAATAGTGAGAAATGATGTTAATGAGTTACTGGTAGATGTCCTCAGTTATTTTATCTTGCATTTTTGTAAACAAGCTATGGAATTTGCATTGATGGCTTCTGGTAGTATCTGAAAATATATTTGTCCTGTATCTCTTGAATCAGACTGTGTTAGGCTCCAAAGCATGTTTGTGTTTGCATGAGAGTCTCTTTGGTCCATTATAGCAAACAGCTCCTTTTCAATTCTGCCACATCCATAACCAAAATCCTTTCATTTGGAATTTTACTAGTTATTTAAATGGCCAATAGTTAACCATTCTTTAGTGTATACTTGGATAATGATGAATTGAGAATATGTTTATATAATAGTTTATATAGGATGTATTTGTAAATATAGATAATATACTCTGTTAAGAAATCTGCATGAAGCAAAATTGTTGATAATGACCTTTCTATGGAACATGATTTTTTCCAGAATAATTTAGAAGAGGATGAAGATGTGGAAATGAAAAATAATATAACCCAGGGAGATAAACTACGTGCCTTAAAAAGTCAGAGACAGCCACGCTCCTCGCCGACCTGTGCATTTAGGTAGATATATTTTAAACTTTAAAATTCCTGGTGTGCTTCCATTCGTGGTCAAAACATTTAGTTTTCTCTTTTGAATATTGTCCCACAAATACCAAGTTTGGGTCATGTGCTTTGATTTATTACAATTATGTGCTATTTACTATATACTTTATGTATTATCTATTTAGTTCACTATGTATTTTATGTGTTAGCTATTTACTATATATTTTACTATGTTGGTAGTAGCTAAATTTTAGAAGCTTATTGAAAGCAATTGCTACATCTCAGTTTCTGGAATTCTACCAGAAGCTGCTAAGTAGTTAGTTGTCTCTGGTGTTCTGAACCAAATTCCATTTGGAATTCTACCTTTCTCCTGTGAGTGTTTTCTATTCTTATGGCAAATCCTTACTGGTGTACCAAGGCTTTATTATTGAAGGCAGATGTGCAGAAAGGTATTTATGCAAGCTTTGGCATATCCTACTAATTCCTTGTCTTTACTTTCTGTTGGTAAGAATTGAATAAGTGATTCTTATGTGTGCCTATAAAGTTAAAAAACATCTCGATTTTGAAGTCTGAAATTAATCATCAAAATCAATGATGGAACTTGACTTCTGACGACAGCATTTGAAACCCGCTTATAATTCAGAGTAGATAAAATATTTGCAATTAAAATAAAAGGTTTCAGGCTCAATGTTGGTGCAAAATCTGAAAATATGGTCAAGATTCTTTGCAGCAATATGTGGAGTGACAAGGTCCAAGTCCACAAATGAATAATGTGGGAAACGATTTCTTTACTTTAACTTACAAGTGAGAGACATGCATAGCAGGACGGACTTTTTTTCCTCCCCACTATGATAAATATCAAATGGATTGACAGGGGATTTAGTTTCATTGTTATAATGCTTAATTCATATTGAATCTTTTTTTTTTATTTGAAGTTGTTGTATATATAACAGCATGCATTACAATTTGTAATACACATATAGAGCATCTTTTTTACATATCACTGTATACAAAGTATATTCATACTATTCATGTCTTCAAACATGCATTTAGGGTAATGATATCCATCTCATTCTACCATCTTCCCCCCCCCCTTCATAACCCTTGCCCCCGTCCTCTCCCCTCCATTGACCTTTTCTAGTGTTCCTCTAATCCTCCTATGTTCCCTGACCCCACCCCATTGTGAATAAGCCTCTTTATATCAGAGAAAACATTCAGCATTTGGATTTTTGAGATTGGCTAACTTTATTTAGCATTATATTCTCCAACTTCATCCATTTACCTGCAAATGCCATTATTTTATTCTCTTTTATTGCTGAATAAAATTCCATTGTGTATATATAACACATTTTCTATATCCACTCATCTACTGAGGGACATCTAGCTAGGTTGGTTCCACAACCTAGCTATTGTGAATTGTGCTGCTATAAACATTGATGTGGCTGTATCCCTGTAGTATGCTGTTTTTAAGTCCTTTGGGAATAGACCCAGGAGTGGGATGACTGGGTTATAAGGTGGTTCCATTCCCAGTTTTCCAAGGAATCTCCATACTGCTTTCCATAATAGCTGCACCATTTTGCAGTCCCACCAGGAATTTATGAGTGTGCCTTTTTCCCCACCTCCTCTCCAACATTTATTGTTGTTTGTGTTCTTAATAGCTGCAATTCTGATGGGTGTGAGATGAAATCTTAGTTTTGATTTGCATTTCTCTAATTGCCAGAGATGTTGAACATTTTTTCATATATTTGTTGGTTGATTGTATGTCTTCTTCTGAGAAGTGTCTTTTTAGTTCCTTGGCCCATTTATTGATTGGGTTATTTGTTTTTTTTTGGTGTTAAGTTTTTGAGTTCTTTATATATTCTAGAGATTAGTGCTCTATCTGATGTGCATGTGGTAAAAACTTGTTCCCAAATAGTAGGCTCTCTATTCACCTCACTGATTGTTTCTTTTGCTGAGAAAGCTTTTTAGTTTGAATCTATCCCATTCATTGATTCTTGATATTAATTCTTGCACTACAGGAGTCTTATTAAGGAAGTTGGGCCTAATTTGACATGTTGGAAATTAGAGCTTACTTTTTCTTCTATTAGGCGTAGTGTCTCTGTTCTAATTCCTAGGTCCTTGATCCACTTTGAGTTGAGTTTTGTGCATGTTGAGAGATAGGGGTTTTGTTCCATATGGCTTTCCAGTTTTCCCAGCACCATTTGTTGAAGAGGCTATCTTTTCTCCAGTGTACATTTTGGTGCCTTTATCTAACATAAGATAACTGAAATTGTATGCGTTAGTCTCTGTGTCCTCTATTCCGTACCATTAGTCTAGTAGTCTATTTTGGTGCCAATACCATGCTGTTTTTGTTACTATTGCTCTGTAATAATTTAAGGTCTGGTATAGTGATGCCACCTGCTTCACTTTTCTTGCTAAGGATTGCTTTAGCTATTTTGGGTCTCTTATTTTTCCAGATGAATTTCATGACTGATTTTTCTATTTATATGAGGAATGTCATCAGGATTTTGATTGGAATTGCATTAAATCTGTATACTGCTTTCGGTAGTATGGTCATTTTGACAATATTAATTCTGCCTATCCAAGAATAATGTAGATCTTTCCATCTTCTAAGGTCTTCTATAATTTCTTTCTTTAGTGTTCTATAGTTTTTGTTATAGAGGTCTTTCATGTCTTTGGTTAAGTTGATTCCCAAGTATTTTATTTTTCTTGATGCCATTATAAATGGTGTAGTTTTTATCATTTCCCTTTCAGAGGATTTGTCACTAATGTAATAAATGCCTTTGACTTATGGGTATTGATTTTGTATCCTTCTACTTTGCCAAATTCATTTACTAGTTGTAAAAGTTTTCTGGTGGAGTTTCTTGGGTCTTCTAGGTACATAATCATATCATCAGCAAAGAGTGCTAATTTGAGTTCTTCTTTTCCTCTCTGAATCTCTTTAATTTCTTTCATCTGTCTAATTGCTCTGGCCAGAGTTTCAAGTACTATGTTAAATAACAGTGGTGAAAGGGGGCATACCTGTCTTGTTCCAGTTTTTAGAGGGAATGCTTTCAATTTTTCTCCATTTAAGATGATGCTAGCCTGGGGCTTCACATAGATAGCTTTTATAATGTTGAAATATGTTCCTGTTATCCCTAGTTTTTCTAGTGTTTTGAACATAAAGGGGTGCTGTATTTTGTTGAATGCTTTTTCTGCATCTATTGAGATGATCATATGGTTTTTATATTTAAGTCTATTGATGTGATGTATTACGTTTATTGATTTCCATATGTTGAACCAACCTTGCATCCCTGCGATAAACCCTACTTGATCGTGGTGCACTCTCTTATTGATATGATTTTGTATTCAATTTGCCAGAATTTTGTTGAGGATTTTTGCATCTATGTTCATTAAAGATATTGGCCTGAAGTTTTCTTTTTTGGCTGTGTCTTTGCCTGGCTTTGGAATCAGTGTAATATTGGCCTCATAGAATGAGTCTGGAAGAGCTCCCTCTTTTTCTATTTCCTGAAGTAAATTGAAGAGTATTGGTATTAGTTCTTCTTTGAAGGTCTTATAGAACTCCGCTGTGTATCCATCCGGTCCTGGCTTTTTTTGCTTCTTGATGGCGTCTTCTATTTCCTCACTTGAAATTGATCTGTTTAAATTGTGTATAGCCTCCAGATCCAGCTTGGGTAATTCATATGATTCTAGAAATCTGTCAATGCCTTCAAAATTTTCTATTTTATTAGAGTACAAGTTTTCAAAGTAATTTCTAATTATCTTCTGTATTTCTGAGATGTTTGTTGTGATATTTCCTTTTTCATCATGGATGTTAGTAATTTGAGTTTTTTTCTCTCTTCTTTTCATTAGCATGGCTTAAGGATCTGTCAATTTTATTTATTTTTTCAAAGAACCAACTTTTAGTTTTGTCAATTCTTTCAATTGTTTCTTTAGTCTCAATTTCATTAATTTCAGCTCTGATTTTAATTATTTCCTGTCTTCTACTGCTCTTAGTGTTGATCTGTTCTTCTTTTTCTAGTGCTTTGAGGTGTGATGTTAAGTCATTCATTTGTTGGTTTTTTCTTCTTTTAAGGAATGAACTCAATGCAATGACTTTTCCTCTTAATACTGCCTTCATAGTGTCCCAGAGAATTCTATATGATGTATCTGTGTTCTCATTCACCTCTAGGAATTTTTTAATCTCCTACTTGCTGTCTTTTGCAACCCCTTGTTCATTCAGTAGCATGTTGTTTAGTCTTCAGGTGTTGGAGTAACTTTTTTTATTTTTTATTTTATCATTGATTTCTAATTTCATTCCATTTTGGTCTGATAGAATGCAGGGTAGTATCTCTACTTTTTTGTATTTGCTAAGAATTGCTTTGTGGCATAATATATGGTCTATTTTAGAGAAGGTGCCATGTGCTGCCAATAAGAAAGTGTGTTCGTTCACTGAGGGATGAAATATTCTATATATGTCTGTTAAGTCTAAGTTATTAGTTGTATTAATGAGGTCTAAAGTTTCTTTATTTAGCTTTTGTTTGGATGATCTATCCAGTGGTGAAAGAGATGTGTTGAAGTCCCCTAGAATAATTGTGTTGTGGTCTGTTTGACTCTTGAACTTGAGAAGGGTTTGTTTGATGAATGTAGGTGCCCCATTATTTGGGGCATATAGATTTATAATTGTCATATCTTGTTGATGAATGGTTCCCTTAAGCAGTAAGAAATATCCATCTTTGTCCCTTTTGATTAACTTTGGCTTGAAGTCTACCTTATTTGATATGAGAATGGAAACCTCTGCTTGCTTCCGTGGCCTATGTGAATGGTAAGATTTTTCCCATCCTTTCACCTTCAGTCTGTTGATGTCTTTTTCTATGAGGTGGGTTTCTTGGAGACAGCATATTGTTGGATCTTTTCGTTTAATCCAGTCTGACAGTCTTGTGTCTTTTAAATGGTGAGTTTAGGCCATTAACATTTAGGGTTGTTATTGAGACATGATTCATATTCCCATCCATTTTTGTTTGTTTATGGTATTTAACTTGATTTGGTTTCTCCTCTGGTTGGTGTTTCCTTTAGTTTAATATTTCTCTTTGCTGATTTTCATTGTTATTTTTCTTTTCTTCTTCATGGAATATTTTGTCCAAGATGTTCTGTAGTGAAGGCTTTCAAGTTGTGAAATCTTTTAACTTTTGTTTGTTGTGGAATGTTTTTATTTCATTTTCAAATCTAAAGCTTAATTTTGTTGGATATAAGATTCTTGGTTGACATCCATTTTCTTTCAGATCCTGAAATATGTTGTTCCAGGATCTTCTAGCTTTTAAGGTCTGGGTTGAAAAATCTGCACATAATTTAGTTGGTTTCCCCTATGTGTAATCTGATTCCTTTCTCTTGTGGCTTTTAATATTCTCTCCTTATTCAGTATATTAGGCATTTTCATTATAATGTGCCTTGGTTTGGATCTGTTTTGATTTTTGTACATTTGGTGTTCGGTAAGCCTCTTGAACTTGGTTTTCCCATTCATTCTTCATGTTTGGAAAATTTTCTGCTATTATTTCATTGAATAAATTACTCATTCCTTTGGTTTGGAACTCTACACCTTCCTCTATACCAATAACTCTTAAATTTGGTCTTTTTAAGCTATCCCATATTTCTTAAACGTTCTGATCATGATTTCTTACCATTTTCGCTGTGTGATCTACATTTTTTTCCAGATTATATATTTTGTCTTCATTATCTGAGGTCCTATCTTCCAAGTGGTCTAATTTGTTGGTGATGCTTTCAATTGAACATTTAATTTGGTTTATTGCTTCTTTCATTTCCTGAATTTCTGTTTGGTTTCTTTTTAGAACCTCTATCTCCCTATTGAAGTAATCTTTTGCTTCTTGTATTTGTTTATGAAGTTATTTGTCAAAATGACCTTTTACTACCTGTATTTGTTCCCTTCTATTATTCTTGAGATCATTGAACATTTGGATCATGTACCTCCTGAACTCCTTCTCTGCATTTCATCTACTGTGCTTGCCATAGAATCTACTAAGGAGGTATGTTAATTTTTGGGGGGACACTTTCTTCCCTTGTTTTTTCATATTGCTTGTGTGACTTCTCTTCTAGTGTCGTGGAACCCTGACTTTTTCATTTTTACTTATGATGCTCCTGTAGTACAATGGTATCAGATCCCCATATAAACATTTTATACTCTAAAACCAGACATTTTCTATTCAGATATTCACAATTTGGTCACAATGTACAGAATTAGTGAATTCAGATATTGTCTCCAATATACTCTGTAGGTTTGTAAAGGGGTTTATAATTTCTAATATTGGACACAGAGGTGATATGCTTAGGAGAAAGGAGGTGAGGATATTGAGTTGTTATTTCTCACGAAGTATGAATACGAAATCTATGGCGGAAGTTTAATATCAGCAGAAGAGAGAGGAAAAGAATTGGAGTGAACAAGTTAGTGGGAAGACCGTTGTATATATAAACCAAACTTATGAATATGTTGAGAGAAATAAAAAATGCCAAAGTAGAAGAAATTAGTGAAAAAGAGAAGAAACTATATATAACACAGCTTTGATGTATTATTCAGTTGCCCCATTTCTCAATATCCTAATTCATGTATAAAACTTGTTATCACCTATGTTGAGAGTATAAGGGTGGGGCGTAAATAGGGAGATGAAAGACGAAGAAAGAAGAAGGAAAAAAAAAAAAGTAATAATAAAAAAAAAAAAAAAAAAAGAAGGGGGGGGGGAACAAGACTAACCAAAACAGCAATAAGGAATTGATGAAAGAGAAAAAAATGCATGCGCGTGCAGACACACACACACACACACACACACACACACACACACAGTTAGAAAAAAACAACACAAAGTCAAACCCACAAATAAGTCTCAGTCAAGCAATCTTTAGGGAAACTTTTTTGTTTCCCTTCACATCCAGTAGATGCAGATGCTTGACGTCGGTTTTCCGGATTTTCTCCTTACCCTCCCGCTGTTGGAGTTAACCAAGTTGTCACAGAACCCGCTCTGGCTGCTGTAGAGGAGTTGTAGGTGGAGTTAAAGTCTGCATACCTGGTTAGCCGAAGATTGGTGCTGGAAGCTGGGCTGCTTGGTGAATGGCGCTGAAAGATGATCTATCCAGTAGGCATCTACACTTCATGTCACTCCACAGTTGCAGAGTCACTGGCCTGTCACGCTGGACTCAGACACGATTTTTCCTGTTGGCTATTTGTTGCCCTCCCAGATGTAGGTTGCCCTCAGAGCCAGCACAAATTCCTTGGATGCATGCCAGTTTCCAGCACCTGTGTTTCTCCCTTTTTTCTTTCTCCATTCGCTGCAGCCACTTTCAAAAATGGCTGCGATTGAATTCCCTGGGCATGATAGCACCTCCCAGGACCTGACTGGCATTCTTGTGCATGGAAACTTGCCAGGCCACTTGCGTGAAAGCAATCTGGGCCGCCAGGCTGTCCGTGTCTATCTTTCTGCGCTGTTCCGTATTGATAGAGCTGCCGGGGTCTTTGTTCTCCTGCGCCGTTCCTCCACTGCCGATATCCCAGTGCTGCTGTTCGTTTCCCGTGTGGGGGCCTAGTGAGTCAGCAATTTGGAGACTCACCTTTGCTTTCTTCTGCTGTCTCAGTGCCCCAGAGAAACATGAAGGCCTTGGCTCCCCCGTGGTTGCTGGAATATTGCTGGTAACTTAGCAGTATTCTCTACTGTACATCATTTATTGACTGACACCTAACGTCTCCTCTCTTCGGTCCACCATCTTCCCTCCTCCATCCCATATTGAATCTTTGAGTACTGGTTTACTGATATTAGAAATAAAGTTTCATGTTGAGGTTATGGTTTTCTAAAGGATAGTGAGAAAATGGGGTAGCAAGCCTTGTCTTTATTAACCACCAATGACCAGGTCAAGGAGAAGTTCCATTTACTGAGCATCTATTATGGACAAAGAGCCAGGTTAGGTCTAAATAAGAGGCTTAATGGGGTTTACACAAAGGTATGCAGCTCCACAACCCACGTCTGGGTTTGTTGTTAGCTGTTAGGTTAAGTGGCTTCCCTGTGGATGGAGTTAGGAAGGGAGCTGACATTCCAACCTAGGACTGTTCAAACCCCTGCTCTTTTTACTATGTGTTGTCTTTCTAAGTCACTGGAAGCTTCTTCAAGATCAGTGTACTTTGGTGGCCTTTTTTATTCACCATCTTTGCTTGGGACTGTAAGAAATAGGTTTATATTGACTAAAATAAATTTCAAAAAGCTTTATATTTGATTTTTAGGACATCTTAAGGGAAAATGTACTTCCTGCTGGTTCTGGGCTTTATTTTATAAAGTTGATGAATACTAATATTCACTCATAAGGTTTTCCCTTCAGAGAGTTTAATATTTTTTACTAATCTGATTCCATATGATGTGCCTTTTGGTCTTTGATTACATGTATGAACATAGTAATGCTAGAGCACTTGTCTTTGATTTCTGCAGGTCTGATGATGCAAAAGGGCTCCCGAGAGCAGTAGTGTCTCAGACTTTCAGGTACTGTTAACAAAATTTCTGGTAGCTTGTATAAATACATGCTATCTTTTAGATTTATTTCCTAACACTCAAACTGATGAAAGTAAACTGCACAGTTTTTTTTCTCTTTTAAATTTTTTCCTCTTTGTCCTGGATTATTACAGTATACTTTATTTTTTTTTTTATTATTTTATGTGTTCTTTTTAGATATACAATCACAGTAGAGTGTATTTTGACATAAATATATGGAATGTACCTTATTCTAATTAGGATCCCATTCTCGTGGTTGTACATGATGTGGAGTTTCACTGGTGGTGTATTCCTATCCTCCTCCTTCCCTTTGTTTCCATTTGTTTAATCCACTGAACTTCCACCCCTGCCCCCACACTTATTGTGGGTTAGCTTCCACATATCCGATAATATATTCAGCTTTTGGTTTTGGGGGGATTGGCTTATTTCATTTAGCATGACGGTCTCCAATTCCATTCATTTATAGGCAAATACCATAATTTTATTTTTCTTTATGGCTGAGTAATAATCCATTGTATGTATGTATATATATATGTGTGTGTGTGTGTGTGTGTGTGTGTGTGTGTGTGTGTGTACATACACATTTTCTTTATGCATTCATCTGTTCAAGGGCATATAGGTTAGCTTCCATAGTTTAGCTAGTGTGAATTGTGCTGCTATAAACATTGATGACAATGCACTTTATTTTTAATGTTTGCTGTGAAAAGGAATTTTGCCTTCTGGATATACTCCAGGACTATGTGGCCATGGTGGTGGTATCAGTATATTTTGTGCTCCAAGCACATTGTGGGGTCTCTTGTAAATACAGGTGCTCTACCACACTCCCTTCAAGCTGGGGATATGTTTTGCCTTGATTTCCCCCCCCTGCATTTATGTTGGTCTTTTTTACCCCATATCTCCATTATTTTATACCTTTATTTCTCTCCCTATCTTTCATTGAAGGAGGAAACTTGAAAGTTTTTCTCTGGAAGAGTATCCCCTGGCCAGGGGTCAGCACAGAGCTTGGACAGAACAGTAGAGGAGTTTAGCCAAGACTGTTGATGAAATACCTTCTGTTTTTTATTCATTCATAGGTTGTTTAATGGAGACCATTTTGATAAGGCTCACACTATGTTGCTAAGTTTTGAGGCAAAACATGGTGTGAGCTGCTGTTAGGGTAGATGACAAAGCAAAGAGTCTACAAGTAAATATGCTTTTCACTAGTAGATAGGAAAACAAAATCCTGCTATATCACATGATTTGTCTAAGTAAAACCGCGATGGAGTCCTGGGCTCTCCAGATTTGAGCCAACTCTCTCTGTTTCCACTTGGCAGATGTTTGTTAAGCTGCTGAGTCTGTGAGTGTGCTAGCCAGTGGGAGTTGAAATGGGGCACAAGTGTTTGCTTCAGGGAGCTTACCTCGAGTGAATGAAATAGACTCATACCAAGCAACGAAATGTATGAGAATTATGATTTGCTGTAAGCTTCAGGATGCTTGCCCTGCTTGGGGATTCAGGCAAGGCTTGCTTTCTGTAAGAACGTGTCTAGTGGGAAAGTGTGGCTGGCAGGGCCTGCTCAAACAGGAAAGAGTCAGATTTTTGAGGATTTTGTAAGTCAAGCCAAAGTGTTTAGGGTTTATGGGCACTGGGGAAAGATTAGTGGTTTAAAACAGTGAAGTGACATGATTAGATACTTTAGATTTCACTGGAGGCTATCCACAATTTGAACTGTTAAGAAACAACATTGGAAAATCATACTAGTATCACCAGAAGGGTACAAGAAGATCCCAAAGAGGGGGACCTGGACTCAGGTTAACAGCGTCCTTGATGTGCATGATGGAAATTAATTTCAACATGCATGGGATATTTAGGCTCAGAGACCTATTTAGGAAAGCAAGGAGTACATATTCAAGGGAGTATGTGGACTATCTCAAGAGTGAGAAATGCTTTTGGGGTTCTTGGGCTTATCTTTTAAAGGAAACTTGGTGAGGGGATGGGCATGGGAAAGAATGTGGGATGATATCAGTTTGGTGATCACAAGTCTGTTTATAGTGGTCTGGCTGTTCTCAGGATTCTAGGATCCTCAGTTGACATCTGCTCCATCATATGATCAATAGATAACATTGGAAAAGTGCTGTGTATTATAGGCTTTGTATCTCTCCTTTGTTCAGTCTATTCTAAAAATGCATGCATTAGTGTGCTAATTAACAATGGAAAGGTCAATTTTCATAAGAGAGTGAATTTCTAGTAGCTTTAAGGTTGTGAGTAAAGATTTATAGGCTTCCCAGAAATTTAGAAGCAACAGGCCTGGGAGAGAGAAACTTTAGTGTACAGCTTTTAGTAAAGATATAGTCTCTTTCCTGCCTCCGCCTCCTTCTTAATCTTTTTTCCCCCAATACAGGGTACTGAACTCAGGGGTACTTGACCACTGAGCCACATCCCCAGCCCTATTTTGTATTTTATTTAGAGATGGGGTCTCACTGAGTTGCTTAGAACCTTGACTTTGCTGAGGCTGACTTTGAGTTTGTGATCCTCCCTCCTCAGCCCCCCGAGCTGCTGGGATTATATAGGTGTGGAGCCCAGCTTCCTTATTAACTATTTTTTAAAAATTTCTTCTATTCTCCCTCACTAATAATTGAGGATAAGAGATAATAAGGACTCACCTCGGGCAGTTGTGGGCTAGAAAGGGAGGGATGGGTTTGAGTGGGACCAAGGACCTGCTGCTGTATGAATGCCAGTGGGAAGGAAGGGAAGTGACAGGGATAGCAGGATCATGAATTTGAATCCCAGCATGGCACTTTGTCAACTAGGTGACTTGGAGGAAGAACCTTTCCTCTGGGCTCTGTCTTCTCTCTCGGTGGTGGAGGCAGTATTATCAGCTGCCTCCTGGGGTGGTGATGAGCAGGGACTGAGGTGACACCCTTGAGGTTCTTACACAGTGCCTGGCAGAGCCAGTGCCGTGAGTGTTGGTGACTGCTGCTCTTAGTATTGGGACCTGTCATGATATAATTAAGGTTCTTTAATTTATCTTGTCCTAGTTCATTAGTGCATATTCAACATAAACATGAAACAGCTTTAGTGTGACACTTTGTCCATTTGTTTCCCACAAAGATTAAGTTCTTCCCCACAAGGATCTGTGTCTACTTTGAAGACTTCAAAAGTGGCTTTGTCCTCTTCAGCAACGGCCAAGAGGATAAGCAGAGGTTCATCTTCAGGCACCAGTGTGAGAAGGTAATTTTTCCCCTCCCTTTTCAAGGTACTGGCTTGAAGTAAAGGAGGTCTACAGCAGGTAATGGGTTTTCCTATAGTTTTACTAGAGGAGGGGATAAGGGGAGGGATGGGAGAACCCCCAAAGACTCTGATCTTCTGGGGCTTGGCTTCTGTTTCTATCTTGGTTGCAGGGTACAAGGTGATGGAGGGAATATTGTAGAGGGTCCCAGCCATCTAGTGAATCTCCAGCTTGCTTAATGTGATCTAGAAAATGGAGTTCAGTTGCACATACAGATGATAAGTGGTATTATCATTTCTCACCTGATATATGTAAGCAGGGGTATTTGATGTAGCTGAGTGCTTAAGTATGTATAAGTTAAATAATATACTAAGTCTGCTCCTAATTTCCCCCTTATATTTATCTTTCATTTACTTCCTGTGTTAGGACAAATAGAACCCCCAGTTGTTATATTCCAGGATCTCTAGTCAAAGTGTTAGCCAGTTCTTGGGTCTTAGTTAATAGCTTTTGACCAAGGAACTTGACATGTGTAACTGAAAGCCACATATTATCATGTCCCTGAGGGTGATAAAAGAAACCATTCTATCATCATTTTACCGATCAGAATCATCTTCATCAAATTCCCCTAATGTTATGAACATGTCTTAGAAGCACAAGCTCTATGTGAGTACACATCACTGTCTGAGTTTTTTCCCTCCTCATTTCTGTTTTCAATCCAGCTTTTCCATAAACTCCCGGCTAGCCAGTTCTTTAGGGAACTTGAATGCTGCAACAGATGATCCCGAGAACAAAAAGACCTCCTCATCCTCTAAGGCAGGTTTCACAGCCAGCCCGTTCACCAACCTCTTGAATGGCAGCTCCCAACCACCTGCCAGAAATTACCCTGAGCTCAACAACAACCAATACAACAGAAGCAACAGCAGCAGCAGCAGTGGGGGCAACCTCAACAGCCACCTGGGCCCCCACAGCTCCAAGACCGAGGAGCATGCCACCATCCTCCGGCCCTCCTACACCGGGCTTTCTTCCTCTTCGGCGAGATTCCTGAGCCGTTCTATCCCTGTAAGTTTGCAGACATCACCTCTTGGTCCTCAGAACCCTGAATGCAACTTTTGTGCCTTGCCTTCCCAACCAAGGTTGCCATCAAAGAAATTTAATAGTGCCAATGAAGCCTTCTGATCAGCACCTGCCCTCTATGCTGTGAAACCCTATGCACCACTTCCTGCTGGCTCCTCTTCAAGTAAATGCCATGTTTCAACTGGGTTTTCTTCTTTTATTCTTCTCCCCCTTCTTCCTTTTTAAGTGGTTTCTCTTAAAGGGGAAACAGCTTTTATTCCATTCATCATGGACACTGTTGACTTAAATTGCTTTTCAGTTCAGTTTTCAAATCACTCTGAATATATGATAGAGAGGCAGGAGATGAGCAATGCAGTTGATAGATAGCAATTGCTTTGTTTGTGGTGGTATTAGGAATGATGGCTTTTTCTACATCATTCATCCATGAAATTTGGAATACTGAAATGTAGAAAGTCCTGAAGTACAGTGTCTTCTCAGAACTAAGCCTCAGGCCCTTGACTGTTTCACCTCCCGCAGAGAACTGACCCAGAATTAATTGGGTGGCAAATGGAAGGTGTTTGTAAGAAAGGGTCATAGGTAGGTACCTGGGACACAGGTGAGTGGAGAGCAGCAGAGTGTCACAAGATGTTTAAAATTATCCATCTCTCTTCTAGAGATGGGCAGCAAACATGTTCTACCAACATGTTTTACCAACAAGATCATTATTTAGGATCCCAAGTTCCTTTTTTAATGATCAGTAAGCCCTATTAGGATTAAGATGGAAGGAGTACTAGTCCCACATTTCAAGGAAATGTGAAGCATGGTGGGCATGACTGTACTCCAGGCCAGAGCAAGCTGGTGGCCTGACACCACTGCACAGTCACTGTGGTTCCTTAGCCATCATTCAGGGAGAGGCTGCTTTCTACAGGAGAAACAAGGGGAGAAGGAAAAGGGCCGGTTGCTGTGCTGCTTGTGGCCCACTCAGCAAAGCAGTAGCCCCATGGCCAGTCCTTACTGGGACCCACTTCCATTTACTGGTAGCTTAGAAAACATGCTGATGTTTTCTAAATCGAGAACACTGTGTGTGTGTGTGTGTGTGTGTGTGTGTGTGTGTGAGAGTGTGAGAGAGAGAGAGAGAGAGAGAGAGAGAGAGAGAGAGAGATATGTTGGACTCATTTCCACTCCCATCTCTACCTTAGGCCTCTTTTCAAAAATTCGTCCTCCACTCTCCACACTCACTCCTTTCCCTAAGACAAGTTCCTGCATATAGGACTTACCTCATCTGATTTTATTCCCAATGATGTTTTTTACCACCAATATTTTAGATTCCTTTATAGACTAGGGCCCTGGGTAATGCCAGCTCACCTACTCCTTAATTTGCTTCTAATCCCACCATGTGATTGAGTAGATATCTATCATTAAAATGGAAATCCACGAAACTGGAAATTAGGTGTAAAAGGATAATATATTTAATTTTTCATAAAAATGTTTATAGATCATGTACTTCACAGCAAGAGTTGAGGTCCATCAGTAGTTTCATGCACTGATTATGGATCAGTCTCTTTTTTAGACCAGAATTAGATATTTATATTTTCAGAAAAAAAAATGTTATAATTATGCAGATGCCTTGTGAATTTCAGAGCTAAAGGTTTTGGGCTACATTTATAGCCCAAAGCTAGAAGCATTGGCATTTTTTTTTTTTAAAAGTATGTTTTTAGTTGTTGATGGACCTTTATTTTATTCATTTATTTATATGCAGTGCTGAGAATTGAACCCAGGGCCTCACACGTGTGAGGCAAGCACTCTACCACTGAGCCACAACCCCAGCCCCAGCATTGGCATTTTGATAAGGAGAACATTCTACGTTTTTGCCATCTACTCCCCACCCCCGCTGATGGAAGTGTGGGGGCATTCTTTAGAACACGTATTGACCTCCCATGTTTGCATAATTTAAGTTTGTTCTTATTATGTATTTTTTAAAAATATTTTATTTATTTGCTTTAGTCGTACACAGTGCGTTTATTTGTACGTGGTGCTGAGGATCGAACCCGGGCCGCGCACGCACTAGGCGAGCACTCTACCGCTGAGCCCCAGCCCCAGCCCCAAGTTTGTTCTTATTACGTATTTTGTGACTTCTTTTCAGCTTTCCTCCTCCTCCTCACATCCCTCTTTTGGCTGGAATAGGGTGATTTTCCAATAATTGAATAAGTAGTTGTAATGTGTGGGGGCAGTTGCTGCCCCCATCCTCCTGCTTCCTAAGTATGTCATTTTATTGTAAAGAAAAGCACTCATAAATCTAATTGTGAGCATCCCTCTCAGCCTCCCAGGAAGTAAGAAGCAGCAGGTCTCTGTGGTAGACCTTCTCCATGGGGCAGCTGCCAGGCCTACCCCTGCTGACTTCTGGTGGGAAGTCCAGAGTAACACGGAAATTCCCACTTGAGGTGGAATAAAGGAGGAGGTTGTGAGTTGTTTTTGTTTATGGTCCAGTGCAGCTTTTCTAATAGTTGTGGGTTTGTTGTCTAAATATGGCTGGCCTTCTTTCCAGTGCTGCTGAATGTGGGAGACTTAGGGCCCTTGAGGAGCTAGGAATGAGTCACTCACCAAAAATGTTTTAAAATCCTTAGTTAGGAAAATAAAGTCTGCATGGCAAATCCTCCCAGCACTTGAAGAAAGACCCAGAAACTCTTGGGGAGAGGGTGATGGGTGTTTAGAGGGAGTCTAATATGTTAAAAGCTACAATTAGCATCTCTTTTGAAAGCTGCAATTGCTCTCTCACATTTTGCAGCAGTTCAGCCCCCAGGAAAATGTAAAAATGATTTCCTTGTTCTGTCATTAAATGCTTTAACACAGAAAACAGGAATAAATATTAAGGAATTCTTGTGGTTGTGACAGAATACTAAGAAATAGTTGGGGTTTATTTTTTATTAATTTGACCTCTTCTGCTAGTCTTGTGGTCTCAACTGCCCAGTGCAATGCAAAAGATTTCATTTTCGTTGACCCACTTACTGTTAAAAAAAAAAAAAAAAAAACCCAGGTTCACTCCCTGACAGAAGAATTTTCAAATGCGTAAGAAATGAGGGACATGTGATCAGGTGTGGGTGGGGTGGAAGTATTTTATTAAGTTGAAATTACTTGTGGTATCTGTCTTGAACATTTGCTATGTTATATTTTTATGACACTTATTAGTGAATTGCTATTCATCTACCCTGTCCTTATCTGACCCCCAAGTTCTATACCCCACCTTGGTCCAATCACAATATTCTTCTCACTCTGGAATCCCATTGTCCACTAAATTCCAAGCTCTGTGAGGGCAGAGATGTTGCCTGTGGTTTCCACGGTTGCCTTGTGCCTGGCGTGTAGTAGGCATTCAGTAAGTGTTTGTGGATTGAATAAAAAGGATGGATGGATTTTTAAATGTATGATTGTGATAAGAATTATTACTTCTGTTTTAAAGATAAAAATCTTCAGTGTCAGAGAGGTTAAAGGTTTTGCCTAAAATTGTATAGCAAATATGTAGCAGACCCATAATTTGAACCTAGGTCAGTTTGACTCCAGTGGAATATTCTTTTGATGACATTATATCATATATGTACTATAAGTAGTTAAAAATAGAGGGATATCTAAGGATGTCTCAGTTTTGCCAAGAAAGATCAGGGAAAGCTGGGAAGACAAGGGAATGTTTTAGTGGGGCTTTGGAGGAGGGATCTGGTGATAAAAGCAAGAAAGGGAGGAATAGCCATTCTTTGCAGTGGGAACAGCACGAACAGAGATACAGCCTTAGCACTGTGATGAAGCTCTTAGCTTCTGAAGACAGGTAGACCTGGGTTTAAATTCTACCTCTGCCACTTCCTTTTCAAGAGGAATTTGGTGATCTATTTAACTTCCATGATTATTACAAAATGGGAAATATAATAATCAGAGGCAAATTTAGGGTTTCCTTTGTGTGCACCCTGAAGTGCTTATGTAATTTTGTAGGACCTGTTTAGCGTAAAGAATACAAAATATTTTTTTGGTAAATCTTATACAAACATATGACCATATACTTTGAAAGGAGTTGGTGCCCTATGGAGTGTTAAAGCTAATGTGATAACAACAGCAATACTAATATCTATAGAGTAAAGTGGTAACGATGTTTGAGATTGTGTGAAGTATTTTGCACAGTACTCACTGATAGTGCTCAGTAATTGTTAGCTATTGTTTCAAGAGCAATGAGTATTCCAATGGAGCTGAAGCCTGGGGTTACCTGAAGATGAGGCTGGAAAGTTAAGCTGAAGTCAGAATGGGAAATACAGTGTGAACCAGAGGAACCTTGTAGACAGGAGTGACTTGACAGACCTGATTGGAGGAAGATAATTCTGTTGCATTGTGGATGGCAGCTCTTGGTGGAATACCCTGAAGGCAGGGAGACTAGTTTGGATCCTCTTCGCTGTCTTCGACCTCTACCTTAGCAGGTGTCATTGAATAAATGCTATGCTTATGCAATGATTATTCTGGGATTCAACACATATCATAGTATTGATACCGTTAAAAATCATATATGACTAATAGCTCTAGCATAGTTTTATTATGAATTTAAGTATTTATTTAATAAATGAAAACTTAACTGCATTAAGAAAACTTAGAGTTTGTAAATAGATGTAATGATTAGCTATCCTTTAATAAGGCTCTTCTGGAAGCTGCTTTGGATATCACCTGTTCAAATCTTTTCTTGTGGTTTTTAAAGAATTGTTAAGTACTAGCCTACATTAAATTTTGTTATTCACTCTCACAGCTTAATCTTCAAACACTGCCTGGAATATTTTCATGGAGAAGATTGGAGAGATTGTGTCTATGATGACAGTCATTATTTCTTAGAACAGTCCCGTACTTCTCCTTTCTGCTGCTTCTTCATCCCCTTTGGTTGTTTGCATTTTTGATAATTTTCCTAACTCAGTCTCTTTTTACCTTTAATTCATATTATAGAGTTGACAAACTTTTCTTCAAAGTGCCATACAGTAAATATTTTTGTCTTTGTGTCCCAATTGTTTAACTCAATCCATAAATAAATGTGTAGCTGTGTTCAATAAAACTTTATTAACAAAAAATATGTGGTGGACTAAATTTGGACCCATGGGCTATAGCTTGCTGACTCTGACTTTAAAGCATTGCTGAATAGTACTGATGTCTCCATGTTTTAGTCACCTGTTCACAATGGCCAGTGATGACCTGACACTAGAGCAGTAGTCTTGCATTCCTTGCAGGAGAGGTTTCAGGCAACACATCTGTCTATGCATGTGTATTTTCCTACTTGTCCCCAGACACTGTTTCCCTCATCCTCTTCCTGCATTCGTCTCATCTGCTTCTGCCCTTAGAAAGACCTTTCTTGGGAGGCCCCCAACTTCTTCACCAGTTTCTCATCTTTCATGACATCCATTGCTTTCTGTTTCCTCTGTGAAGCGCTTCCTGAAACTGAACCCACCCAATGTTTTCCTTTTTTTCCTCTGTTGCTTTCCATGGAAGATATTTAATACTTTGTTTTTATCAGTGTATAGTAGTGATATCACATACATGAACATGAACATTATTTATGTATTATCCATATACCAGACTGTCTCTAAATTTTAATCTTCCTTTGTGTAGACATTTCCTTAAGTTCTTTTGTATTTCATAGTTTCTGACACAGTTCCAGACACAGAAAGGAATAAAACTTAAAATACTTACTTGGTTCAAAATTGAAAGGGGAATTGAAATTAAGTATCATGTACCTCCTACTTTTCCTGCACCTTCTTATACTGTGGTTGAATTTGGCTTACATAGAGTCTCTGTTGCCAGGGTAGTAGGCATTCTTACACTCAGCTCATCAGGGCTGTTCTTTGTGAGGACTCTGGATGAGTTCTCCATCTTAGATTCGACCAGTGTAGGAACAATCTTGGTAACCTTTGAATAGGTTAATTTTTTCTGTGTTTTAAGATCAGGCAGAATATAGACATATTTTTAGGAAATTTTTAGTGCTTGAAGTAGAACTTTGAAAAAGATAAAAAATGTTGAATTCAAGCTTTGTAATATAAACAGTTGATGAAAATCTACCAAGGGATTGGCATGTGCATTAAAGTACGCTTCACTGTTCCTTTGGAATAATGTTAGTGGTGACAGTGATGAACTACTTATTGATCGTTTAAACATCTGTCCCCAATAAAATGCTGCTGTTTTCTGGTAGCATGTAATACCATTTCCTAATTTAAACTTGATGCCTTTTCTCTCTGTCTATTCTTGGTTTTTAAAAACTGTCATGCTATCCTGATTTTAAATATGATACTTATTCATGTTTATTTATCAAATATTTGTGAATAAACAGTATTTACTAAAATAATTTATTTTAAAATAAAATTTATTAAGTCTTTGAATTAATATATTTAATATTTGAATATTAAATATTATATTTAACAGTAAGGGTTAGTGCTAGCTTTCTAACCTTTTGTTGTATATTTAAATTGCTGTGGTTTTTCATCTTTTTGGTGACATTGCCTTGGTTCTGGTTCAATTTTTCAGCTAAGGGATAATAATAGCATCAAGAACATGAGTTCAGTCTTGGTATTGAATCACATTTTTGTTCCCTTCCCAGGGGACCTGAAATTTTTACTTTACAATTAAAGCAAAAAAATTGTTTTGCGGTCAGCATGGTTCAGATGATGCCTTTAAATTTGCCTATAAGCTTCTTATGTGCACATAGTGTGTGCAGATATAACTAACTGTTAATTTAAGTTTCCAGTGTAAAATAATGATTCATATTAGTTTTCTGTATAAAGTTTTTCAGCTCTTTTTGTCTCTCCATTTAAAAGGAATTTCCAAACACAAAACTTGCTTTAAGAGACAAGGTTGATCAAAAATATGTAATGGGGAAAAATTGGTTTATAGTCTCAAAAGCTTTGTAGTTATTAATTGCCTTATTATTCATCACAATTTTATACCTTCTTTCTTATATAATATCAATAATACTGCCTATTTAAATTTCATGATTTCTTGTTGTATGGGTAGTTTTCATTTTTTCACCTTGAGGAGCATCAGTGATAAGTGATTTTGATATTGCTTTATTATTTGCAGCTTAGCCTGTGAAGGTTTGCCTCTGGGTTGCAGGCTTTGTCAATGCTCTTGGTGTTTTTCTTCCTTGTGTGTTATGCCATTTTAGTTGGCAGATTCACCCTGGATGGGAGGGAGTTTGTTTCTCTCTATATTTTCCCCCATCTAACTTTCTTCAAGTTTTACTTTATTTTTGATTGACACATAATAATTATACATATTTATAGAGTGCAGTGTGATGTTTTGATATATGTATAATTGCATAATGATCAAATCAGGGTAATTAGCATATCCATCACCTTAAGTATTTGTCATTTCCTGTTGGCTCTACCTGATCCTCTATGTCTTTAGAATCAGGTCTTAGTGACCCAGGCTTCTGTCTCTTTGGTGATGTGGAACCACGCTTGCTTCTCAGGCAGGGAAGCAACTCTGCAGAGGCCCTGTCCTGAGGGCCATGGATATGGCTTCTCTTTGCCTCCTTCCACAGATGGGAGAGCCCAATCCCATCCCTGATGTCAGGCCAGGGACTTTAGGCCTGGGTATCCACAGGAGTGGAACACCGCTGCCAGTTTCCAGCTCTGTAGTTGGTGGCCTGCCACTGTGTCTCAGTTTGTTTTCTAGGTTACAAAGATGTCGATCTTGCTTTTGAGTCCTGCTGTGCCTCTTCTTTCTTCTTCATCTTTTAAAAATATTTAAGTTAAACACAGAGGGGGTGGTTTGGAGCCTAACTTTCAGTTCTGTCTTGACATGAAGTAGGACCAGGTTTTGCAGCTTGCCCTGTAGGGCCTCTCTGAGTCCTCCCAACCAGCTTTTCAAATTCATCTCCCCTACTCCTCAGCATGAACCTTCTGCTTCTGCCAGGCTCAGTTTCCCACGTCCTTGAACATGTCCTGCTCTTCCTGCCTTTGTCGTTTTCTTGCATGCTGTGTTCCCAACCTGGCCTAACTTACTCTTTCCCTTTGCTTCTCAAACTCCTTCCCAGCAGGAGTTGACTAAAGTCCTACTTCCTCCCCTCACAAACTCTAGCAGTCACGACTTTTTCTGAAGTTGTCCTGTCTGTTTTGGTCATTTGGTCTCATCTTCCTTCTTTTGTCTTGACCGTCACCTGTTTCATGGATGTAGGTCTTGGACCCCTGCTGAATTGTATGATAACCTTGAGGCTAGAAACATCAGGTTATACATCCCTCGTTTTCCTCATAGCACCTATCCTGGCCTCTTCTTACCTCTTGATCATTGGTAAGTTTTTATTCCATGCTTTCATCTCTAATATTGAGTAGGTCATTTATTGCTTCCAAAATTTGAAATTTTGCATGTCAGTGTATGTATGTAAGATCTTTAACCCAGGAAGGTATTTTTTTTAGTGACCCCCCCTCCTTGCACACACATGGGAGTTCCTGTGGGTGTGCATGCATGTGCAAACAAGCACAGACCCCGCATGCACATAGCTTGTGAAGGCTTTGGATTTGCCCCAGCAGCTGCCTCTGCTTGGTGACACAGGCTCTCCTTGATAGGAAAGGCTGAGGTATGGGGGTAGTACTCCTGTAAGCAGATGTTTCCCTCTCTTGGGGAGACTGTTATGAGCCCCTCAGCTTCCTGTTGAGGAAAAAGCAGTAAACCCAATGAGAAAAGAAGTCTTCATTTGAAAGTGAGCAAAATAAAATTGGCCATTCCAACCTGATTCCCCTCTCTTTAATACAAATTTCTTACTCTGTAGTAGCTCCCAAATCTTTACAGTTAAGAAGCACAGGCTGTGTTCTGACTCATTAGATCCCAGTTTCTATACCCTCCTCCCTTTTGATCATACCATGCATGCTCTGAGGTTCCTTTTTCCTTATCACTATCAGCTGCTGCCCTCCATTCTTTCAAGGCTTTTGCATATAATTTTTAGGTACCATCCTAAATCAGGGTGACTGACACATTTTTATCATCATCATCATCATTATCATTTATTGAGTGCTTCTCATGTGCCATGCACCCCTTTAGGTCTTTTATATACATCATCTTATTTCTCTAACTTGAAATTTACAGATAAGGAAATCAAGATTCCAAGAAGCAATAACTTGCCCAAGGCCTCATAGTGACTATATTTTAAACTTCCTTAACTCTAGTGGTTTTTTTCCTTCTTTCTTTCTTTCTTTTTTTAAATTCACTTGGAAATCCATTTAACAGACCTAATTGTTAGGAGCATTGCTTCTAATTTCTTTAATCCTGCAAGACTCCTTTCCAGCATTCGCCTCCCCTCCTACCTCTACTCTGTGACCTCTCTCTGACCCATCCTCAGTTTATTTCTTTCCTTTTGTGGGCTGCTTAGTCATTTCTGCTTCACTTTCCCAACATTCTCAGTTCCACTTGGAAATTCAGTAGTCACTTTGTTATTGGCCTTCAAAATTAGATCAATTTAACCATTTCTTGTTTCTGTCCCTTGTCTCTCTCTGTTGAATACTTTTGGAGAAGATTTTGATAACTTTGCCAATTGGCTCTATTTAAAATATATTTCTAATTTACTTGACCTTCGAGTGCTCACAATGAGCTTACTTATCCCTTTTGGGTTCTCTTTCCTCTTCCTGCCCTAGCTATTCCAAAAGTTTTTAACATTTTTTTATCAGTAAACCCCCCCACCTTCCTAACCTCCAAGGTCAGTCAGCCTTGTCTTAAGATCATCATGGGATCTGCTGAGAGTGTAGAATTTACTGGAAGGACTTTCCTTCAACTGTCTTCTCTCTCAAAGTTTAATTGGGCCTGACTCATTTTTTTTTTTTTTTTTTTCCTCCTTCCCTTTTTAAACCAAAGAGATCCTACCATTTCTCAATGGTAACTCTATCTACCTGTACTGGTCTTTCCAAACTCTTTCAGGAAGTTGCCTCATCCACTTCCTTCCTCTCATATCTCTTCAATCTCTTCCTCTCCACCTGCCTCCTGGTTTCCTCACCTGTTAACATGTACATCCACATTGGTAGGGCTGGTACAGTATAGGCAGGAGTCCTCCCTCTTCTCTTTGCGATTTCTCCTTAATGGCCAAACTTGGGGAAAGAAAAGCCCATATTGCTGCCTCTCCCGCCTCCCTGGTTGTTTGGTCTATAGCTGGAGGTGGCCCCCCATTCTGCTGAATGTCTGTCCCACCAGTTACCACTTGCTTCTTTAAGGTCAGATCTGAGGGTCTGAGTGGTCCTCATTCTTCTTATTCTTTCTGCAGCATTTGGATAATATTGACCATCCTTTTCCTTATGAATTTTCCTCTCCTTTGATTTTTGGAATGTTATTTCTCCCTGTTCCCACCCTCTTTACCCTGCTCCCCTTAAGTTGTTATGTTTCTGTCTTATCTTCCTCTGTCTGTTCCTTAGTGACTTGCCCCAAGGCATTGACCTTGTCCCTCTTCTCTCTGGGTAGTCTCTTAAGCATTTACTACACTCCCAGCTTCCTGTGGGATTTCCTGGGATGGAGAGAGAGAGTACATGTTCCTTCAGCAGCCTGCTCCTCTTTGGTTTCCTGGCTCAACAATTCCATTTTTATTCACCTAATCATGCAAGTTAGACATGTGGAATCATCTTGACACTACTTATGTCTTTCCCTCTGCTACATCCTGTCACTAAGTCCTGTCAGTTCTCCCTCTGAAATGTCTGTTTTTTGGAAAGTCCCTCCATTCTTACCTCTGCTGACCTAATTGAGGCATGAAGATGAACTGTTGTATAACCCTTTACATTCTCTCTGTTTTAAGTGTCCTCACCTTTAAACTCCCCTAGACTGCTCTGAGTATTAAATTTCTAAGACATATTGCTGCTCAAATCATTCTCATATTTGGCATCATTCCGTGGTTCCACTCTTCCTGGAGGGTCAAGTCTGGATCTCTGGGCTTGCTGTTCAGGGCTCTTCGATGTCAGATCATGTCCCTCTCTCGGGCTCTGCTGTAGCAACTCTTCTGGATCCTGAATGGCATTCTGCAAGAATGCTACACCCTGCCCCGAGCAGACACTAGCATATGCAGTTTCCTCTGCTTTTCCCACTTTTTCTGCTTGATTTTTTGTTCCCTGGCTCAGTGGTTGCCTTTTTGATGAAGCATTTGCATCCCATCTGGGTAGAAACACCTCTTGCTTCTTGAGTCTCATGGGACTTTGTTCACACCCCTGGCCCTCTCATGTTATAGTCAGTTGTGTAAGAGACTCTTTCTCTCTCCTTTGCTGGTTTTAAGCTTCTCAGAAGCATCTTTGTGTCCTGAGGTTATATAGTATAATAAGTGCCCAATAAATATTTATTGAACTGAAAGTTGGATAATGTATCTGCATTCATGAATTGTTAAACTAGGGTGCTTAGGAGCCCATATATCATTATTAGCAGCCAAAGCACCAACAGGAAGCAAACCAAGTGTTCAGTTTTAGCTCTAATATACTGCAATCTGGAAGTTGTCTATTTTTTTTTCTAGAAACTTGGCTTTACTAAAATAAGAGAAAATACATTTAAATCAAGCTTGCATCAATATAATTTTGGTGTTCAGATGAACTGAAAACACTCATGTAATGGTTGGCTGAGTCAAGCTGGGTGTCAACAATCTGTCATCTAACAATTGAGCTCTTTGTGATTGTTGAAAAGCATATATTAAATTCCCCCAGAAAAAAGAATCTATTAAAAACCATGTAGGAAGGTGAAAGAATATTTTATATAGCATTTTAATTAACCCAAATTGGTTGTTAAATCTTGGGGCACCTAAAATGCTTACAGAACACTGTAGAAAATGTACAAATGTCCCTTTCAAAGCTGATTTTTATCACTAACTTTAGCCTTTCTTGTGTTAACATGATATACATAAAACCTTATCCACCTATGTTTTTGTCCAATGTTGTTAAATTAGCAGAGGCAAGTACTTAACAGTATGGAGAAAATACATTTGTAGACATACATATGAACACACACATACTTTGTATGTTCAATTCCTAAGCAATACAAAAGCGGAAAACAATTGCAAAGCCATTAAGAGACCCAGGAGTAGAGAGGTGGTTATAGATAAATTTTCTCAATGATGTGCTTCTTCATTAAAACTTCATATAAAACTGGAGTTATATATAAAATCCCATATTGCCAAATGTGTATTTTTTTTCCTTTAATGAATCTGTCACATTAAAACCATTTTTGGTTGGGTGCTTTTTGCCTCTGTTAGAACTCACACCAGGGATAAATAGCAGACAGTTCTTTTCATCCTTTTGGGATTTGGGAAAATGGAGAAATAGTAGCAAAGAAAAAGTCAATGTGGCAAAATTTTTTTTTTTTTTTTTGTACCATCAGGGGCACTCGACCAAGCCCTTTTTTGAGACAGGGTCTCAGAGTAGCTAAGTGCCTTTTGACCTAGTGAAGATCCTCCTCTCTCCCAAATTTTACAGGCTGAAAATTTTGAGACAGAATTTTGACCTAGTAGATTCTAACTATTCTAACTATTTTTGTTCCAGGGATTTGAACAATAAGATATTGGCTTCATCCATTTGCTGCCAGGGATCTTAATCTTTCATTCCCCTTTACAATCCGGTGCACTGGCTATCCAATTTATAGTTTTATTAATTAACAATATGTATAATTTTTATGTCTGTAATTATTAGACGTTTTTCTATCATGATTAGGTAACTGGGCTGTTTAAAAAAGAAACACCTCCAGAATAGCTAAATTTTTAAAGTTAATACCTACATCTGCCAAAACAGATTAGTAGTGAATTTCTAGAACAGAACAAATTGTCTTGATCTCCTTACCTAACACTTTGTTTTATGTCAAACCTTACTGCTTTCAGAGAACAAGACTTCTTGATGTAAGTTTATATTTTGACATAAAAAATTTTGAGGCTGCAAGTGTAGGGCAATTTTATTCCTATTTTGGGGGTTGAATATTGTTGTATTATTGTTTTATGGCATTTATACTATAATACTACCATATATTCATAATAAACTTGATCTAGTATTAACTCACTATAACCTTGTTGAACTTACTGACCAAATGAGCTTGAATATTGAGACGTTAAGATCTCTTGGTTATATTAATAAATGCTAACTTACAAGTACCATTTACACTTCAGGTCTCACTTTCTTCTCCCCTTTCATCAACATTATTTATTTATTTTTTTGCACTTTGAATACATTAGCATTAATTCATTATGGTAACAACAAAAACATTGACCAAGTAGAAGTAAAACTTCAATTAACCAAAATACTTAACCATGGATATTCTTTTTATTTTTGGATTCAGTCTTGATAAAAATAATTTTAAAATGCATTATCTCCTTCAATGTAATAATTCCATTCTTCTTATAGTTTAATATTTCTTTATTCACTCAGGATTATACCCTGCCTAAGACTCTATTTGTCTCACCTTTTTGTCGGGGTGAGAGAGAATGTTGGATTGGCAATGGAGTGATCGCAGAACAAATGCTAGGAGCTATCTTGAGGCATTGCACTGTGGTGGCCATGGTGCTTTAGAGCCACACTGTTGGGGTTAAAATCTAACTCTACCACTTCCTAGCTGTGTGATCTTGGGCAAATTACTTCACCACTATGCACCACCTCAATTTTCTCATCTGTGAAATGGGTTGTTGAGAGCATTTAATGAGTGAATATGTATGAGATGTTTAGAAGTGTTTCCAGCATATAGAAAATGCTCTCTATATATCTATCTCAGAATAGTTAAACTACCAAAAAGTATATCTGATTTATTAAGAACTCCAGGTAGTTTTACTTTAAAATATATTTTAACAAAATTAACTGCAATAATGATATTTGCTTTTCAGATACAAATATATTTGCATTTTATTATAAAAATTAAAAATGTTAATAACTGGTTTTTGTCTTTTCTAGCATATTAGTACAAGTTAAATATTTTTTCAAAATGTTGGGACTAGAAGTGTTTTGCATTTCAGATTTCTTTGCATTTTTTGGAATATTTTCAGATTACAATAGACCCCAGTTTAAACATGAAATTCATTTATGTTTTGTATGTACTTGATACACATAGCCTGAAGATAATTTTATGAAATATTTTCAGTGTGCCTGTATGTTGACCATGACCTATCATATGAGGTCAAGTGTGGAATTTCCTACTTGTGGTATCATGCCAACACTCAAATATTTTAGATTTTGGAGCATTTTAGATTTCAGACCTTTGGATTAGGGATGACCAATTTGTAATATTATGGTACAGGGACACTTGGAGAGCATTTTTATAGTTAGTAGTCCCATGGAAAGGAAGCATGCATGGAGTTATGCTTTTGTTATATATATAGATACTGGGTCAAAGGAGGGACTAAGGTGGCTTATACATCTGCAGGTCTGTCTTCTGTGCTCAGATTTCAAGTGGAGAGTACTGCTGTTTTCCTCAAATTTGTCTCAGTTGTGGCCGAGTACATACTGACCTGTGACACAGTGCCCTGTTTGAGCATATAGCACTTAAAATCTGAGTGCTCCCAACCTCCCACACTGCCGCTCCCCAGGGAAAAGGCCTTGAAGAGTTACTTGTGATTTGTTAAAATGAGTAGATCTTGCAGACTCTAACAATTCTCTTCTTCCCTTAGTCCATTTCCATTAAGGTTTTTATTGTAGGTTGGATGAAAAGGAAGTTAATTTATAAATATTGAAGTCAGAAGAATTTTCTAAACATTTTATTGATCTTTTATTTCTTTTAACTTTCATTATAGCACATAAAAAATCATGGAGTATAATTTGTTTTGAGAACTTTGGCATTACATTTTCATCCCCCACTGTCCAGTATATATAATTGTTGAATGAACTGGCATAGCAGAAGGCCCATTCTTTGGCCAAATTGTCTTCATTTGTTTGCAGAGGCCTGCTGTGCCATTTTAGCCAGGTGACAGAGCAAATTGGATGTGTGAAAAAGGAAGCAGTAGGGTAGGGATGGTTCTGAACTGCATTTGAGGCTGGATTAAACACCACATAGAGTCTGTGAGCTTTGCTAGGTAAAAGCAAAGGCTTTGGCCAGAAGACTAATGAATTTATATGAGTAACAAAAACCCTAAGGTAGTCTAGATATTTTATGCTTTCCAGATCAGTGAGTGCCACGATTCACAAAGTAAATAAACATAAGCACACACACCCCTAATTACTCCCTATACCCTGATGTACATACATATAAGTGCCCTAGAGGAAAATTTGACAAAGGTCACTTGTCTAGTGTCTATTTGCTGTATCTTTATTTATTGAGAATAGATGGAGCTTTAGCAGTGCTCATAAATATAATTTTGTTCTAAATTTATAAGCAATTTGAGTTTTCTAATTCTATTAGTGATAACATACAACTTTTGTAATTGGAACAAAAGCAAAAGTTACATATGCTCATGAAAGCACTGGCTGATTTATTATAACATGCATGTGTCATGTTCTTGTAGCTGGGGAGACTTACCTGGCTCTGCCTCTGGCTACTTGTCAGAAATAAGAAGAAACTGGGGAAAAGCAGCTAGAAAAATCACAGATCATTTTTAAGCTGAAATGCTAGTATGGTAATGGGTATCCTGCAAGTTAAAAGTATGTCTGCTTCAAGGTGTTACTGGATTTTCTCAGGGTCCTAGCTTTTTTATTCCCTCTGGGGATTCAGGCATATTTATATTATAGTGCCCTTGTTCCTGATTGTCTCACTCTTGTTTTGAAGCCTTAGCATAAACCACATCTGACATCAAGAAAGTCAATTTACCCAAACTTTTCCCTTCTTCCTAGCAGCTCTTGACATTTTCTTCCTTAACACTTGTAGCCTGGGGAACCACCCCTTCTTCTCTCTCCACCCCTGTCCTAACCCTTTCTGGTGCACAATGTTCATTTTACACTATGTATATTACTATTTACTGTTGACATCTCTGTCTTTTCACTTCATTCCTGTTATGACAATGTGGTCTTTTTGCCCTTTGAGATTAGGGTCTGTAACTATTTGGCTCACTGTGTTAATCAGTACTTAGTAAATAACTATTGATAGGATATAAAATTCACTGGAATTTTGAAGCTGAACAAAGTTAGTTTGAATCCTTTTATATGTTCTTTGGAAAATGGACAGATTCTTTTTTGCCTATAAGATCACCAAAATGGCCCAGTTTCAGAATTGGTAAGACCCATTAATTAAATGCTGCAGATCAATTTTTGGTAAATGATTTCTGGGTGAGAGAAGAAGGCATTTGGGAGAAAATAATCTTTGTTGTTCTAAGGCATTTGATTAGAAGATTATGCAAAAGTTTGCTAAGGTTTATATTGATTTAAGTCTATTTTTTTGCTGCTCAAAAATAACTATTTGACAAACTTTCTCCATCTCTCTTTATCTTTACTGGTTTATATCTATTATCCATGCTTTCTGGTTACATATTCCACTCATATTCCTTTTATATGTTAGTATTTAACGTGATGTGGGAGTAACTTGTTTGTTTACTTGAACTTTGCCTGCTGTTTGTTAAGTTGTGACTTCGAGGTTCATCTGCCTTTGGGTCTTAGGATCAGATTTCAAAGCTGGGAGTACTTTGTATCTCTAGAAAGGATTCATAAGATATTTATTAAATCCAGACATTCTTGATGAATTTATTTAAATGGTTGCTAATTATATTACAAGCATTAATAAGTCATTGATATATATAAATAAAAAACATATATCTTCTCCAGGTTTATTCTAATCATCTTCAATAAGTTATATGTATCATTTAATATTTTTTGAAACAATATTTTGCACAAAAGTCTAAGAACTGAATTTAGGCAACCTTTCATTTTCAATTATTATGTATTTTTAATCACTATTAATATTAGTAAGCCTTTTAAAACAAAGTTTTCTTGCAATCACTTTACATAGCTGAATATCTCATTCTTACTTAGCATTTAGATCCTTTGTTTCCCTTCTCTATTTTTTCCTCAGTTTATTTCATTTATCTTTTATATAATAGACCCAAACTGCTCTGTGTTGAAGGAGGAAGCTGCCTGATTTGCAGGCAGTTTTACTTGGGATGGAATTTAACCTCAGCTTATGTCTCTCCCCGCACAGTCCCTTCAGTCTGAATATGTTCATTACTAAGGCCTTGCCACTGGGTGGAAGCTGTTCCTTCTTAGACATCTGGACAAGTGAAGCGGAGGAGGGCACCAGCTTGCTGGAAGGATTTCTCTGCCTTCTTACCTTAAATTAGAGAGAGCACTAAGATAACACCTTCAAGAGACTTGAAACCAGACAGCTGGTTAATGACTACTGTAAATGCACTGAAACTATGTTTATGGAGATTTCAACACTTTTTATGACAGTTTTAATGTTGAATTTGGTATTTTGGAAGTTATTTTTAATGTATTTCGGTAAGACGTTTGTTATTACATTTACATGTACAGTGTTACATTATATATGTATTGTGAACTTCAAAAGACTATTTTGATAAATTTATAAATATATAAAATTTATGTAAAAAGTAGACTATATTTTGATTTAGATTTTCCTGTTGTTTGCTACCAAAAATTTGTATTTTAAACTTATTTAGTTTTAGTATGGCCTTGTCTTCATTGAATTAATAATTCCTCTTAAGAAAAAGAAAGGGAGAAAGTTTTTAGGAAGTGGTTTTTATGTTCCCACTGTGAATATGACAGATCAGTGTATTCTCTGGGGATGTCAGTCTAATTTAAAGAGTTCCTCCAAGTTTATTTTCTACCAAGAGTAGAATCGTTTGATATGGTTTATTTAGGACAAAACCCTTCTCCTTCATTTTTGTTCCTTGAACCATTGAAATTAGCCTTGTATCCTTGGAAGCTTACAAACACTTAGCATCCAATTGAAGATTAGAATCCCCTGGATATTTCTCCTGAAAGCCTGCTTTTTCTCTATGAAATGACTGAACATTCCAAATGCTTTTCTTTTTTTTCTCCTCTCAAAAGAGTGCTTTAAAAAATGCCTTAAACCATTTATTTTGCCTCTGTTTTCTCTTGCACATATGCAGAAGAGGGATACATACTTTAAAATCCACATTTAAGGTCTCTGAGAGCTCCGCCTCTAATCATACAGTGATGATTTTAATGACCGAAAAGCACTTCAAAAGAGTTACTAACTCGATTAGAATATTCTGTTTTTGGTACGAGGTGGTTGTTGCCTTGTAAATCACATGTGGTCTGACACCAGTTTAAATCAATGAGGGAAAACCTGAAAAAGATGCTGCTAAGTAGTTCTTTCTATCCGGGGAGTTAATTTTAAACGAACAGAGTACAACTCCCTGAGGCACATGCAGGTGTATCTGGAACCTAAGATGAAAATGAAAGGACCCTCTTATGGGTACTCATCGCCCTTTCATGTGAGTATAATCTTTTATTTAGGTCTCCAGAAGCCTATCGGCTTCATTTCCGGGGAGTTGGAGGGCCTTAGATCCGGTTCTTTTCTGGCTGCTTAAGGATGGACTCATTTCCACCCTGCAAGTGCTGGGTCAGGGGATTCATGTGAAGGGCTTGACTCTGAGTAGTTGAGTTATTTATAATGTATTTATTAGGAAGGGTACCTTGAGACTATTATTATGTGCTTCAGCAAGACATCTTGTTCATGTTTTACACTTTTAAAGAGACATTTGAATGAATGTTTGGCTCAGGTTTGTTAATATAACCTTCAAGAACTGCAGTACCAAAAAGTTGCACTCAACTGATGGAAACAACAACAACAAACCCATGAATTGTATTGTATGTTTTAGGAGTCAAAACTTAAAACAAGTGGAATTAAATTGTATATTTTTTTCTAAAGCTGAAAAAGTATTTTATTAAGAGTTATTGTAAAAAAGATTGGTTACTTATATAGGAAGATGACTGTATTTTTTCAAATTATCATTGAAAAGTAATTCAGATGATGTTTGTGAAGTAGGGGAAAGGGAACCATATTGATGTTTTTAGTTCTGTGAACACTAATTTGTGTGCAGCTATTAAAATGATTGTAAAATTGACTACTGTAAATTTTCCATAATTATGCGTGTTTATAACTTATATGTATTTACATGTGTATGTCTTAAAATTATTTGTACACATGTGCATACATAGATACACCAAGAAGGGGATGTATATAATATAGAAAGTATATAGCAAAGTAATTCTACTCCAGTAATAAAAATTGTTTGACATGTATTTTGTTATGAATAGTTTATCTTCCAAAATATATTTTGTTCTATTTTAAACTATAGAAGAATACACTGCTAATAAATAATAAAAGTCTTATTCAATTTACTTCTTGACTTTTGTTTTGTTTTGTTTTGTTTTGTTTTGGTACCGGGGATTGAACTCAGGGGCACTTGACCATTGGGCCACATCCCCAGCCCTTTTTTGTATTTTTTAGAAGCAGGGTCTCACTTGCTAAGTGCCTCGCCATTGCTGAGGCTAGCTTTGAACTCGCGATCCTCCTGCCTCAGCCTCCCAAAGTGCTGGGATTACAGGCGTGCGCCACCGCGCCCGGCTACTTCTTGACTTTTATAACTTGGATCTGGAGTTATCAATATGCTGAAGTTCATCATTTTATTTATTTTTTATTTTTTTTTTTATTTTTATTTTTTATTTTTTTTGGTACCAGGGATTGAACTCAGGGGCACTCAACCACTGGGCCACATCCCCAGCCCTTTTTTGTATTTTATTAGAGACAGGGTCTCTCTGAGTTGCTAAGTGCCTCGCCATTGCTGAGGCTGGCTTTGAACTCACAATCCTCCTGCCTCAGCCCCCCAAGTGCTGGGATTACAGGCGTGCGCCACCCGCGCCCGGCCCATCATTTTATTTTTGACTCAATGTGGTTCGTTCCTTTGGGTTTCTCAAGATCTTCCTTTTCTGGGGCTGGGGGTATGGCTCAGTGGTAGAGCATGCCTCTCACATGTGTGAGGCCCGGGTTTGATCCTCAGCACCACATAAATAAAATAAAGGTATAAAGGAAAAAAGATCTTCCTTCTGAATTTTTAGTTTATCTCTTATTGACCCTCTAGGTTGTGGCCATTGCTGGAAATACATGAGCTTAGAGAAACCTTGTGCTTTGAATTTCACAGAATCCAGATAATGCTAGCTTCTCCCTTCCATTTTTTCCCAGTTTTCTTTCTGTTGGTAAAATACTGATCATGATCAGTGTTTGGGTCCTGCTAGGTCATTTATGACTATCGGTGACTATTGTGTGACACACTAGTGATCAGTTCCTTTTGAGAGAGGCTGGCCCTTTTTCTTAATGGAGAAATTCTGGAAATACATTAGATGGAACAAACTTCACATCTGTTGGATGTATGCCATGAAGTTTCAGCTTGGGAGGAAGAGGCTGCACTATTTATTAGAGATATTTTATGTATTAAACTGGATCTTTTGGGGTTGGGATGTTTCTGAGTTGTATTTTTTTTTCCTTCTTTTCCTTTTCAGAATGGGAAGGTGGTTTCATTTCTGGACTTTGGAATCTGCAATTAGGATCCTCATAACACTGCATGGGACCATATCTTAGATAAGAGATTTAAGAATCCACAAGCCTGTCAAGAAGGGCAGAAAAATCTTGTTTCCTATAAATTGAATTATTGGGAAAAAGAAAATGAAAAAAGAGAATTACTAATTTTAACAAATTTCTTACTTCTTACCTATTAGTTTACATGGGTTTGTTATTCTTACATGCAAAATGGTTGATAAACCTCAAAACACATCTGGAAAGATTACTCAATATATAACACATATTCATCTGTGATTCATATATAGCAGGAACATGAATTTATTAACTATTAGGTACACAAATGTATTTTCAAAATTTTTTCATTTGCATGCTTTCTTAGGTGACATGCTAAACCATTTATATGTTAAGTGTTTCTGTAAACAATTGTTGCTGTATAAGCAGAACAGTACTCTTTGTAAGACGTCGTCAGTGTTCTTTCTCAAAGTACTATCATCCAGCAGAGTTAATGATGCCTACAAAGTCTTCCACTGCTCTTTGCAAGAATTTGGTCACTGTGTATCTTCTCAGAAGATCAATTAGAGATAATTCCAACTATAGCAGGATATAACTTAAAGCAGAAGATAAAACTCCTTTATTTACACATTGGTTGCATAGGGGTGGCAACTATGGCATATATAAAGAAAGTAAAAAATAAGTTATTTTGAGCTGAATTGAAATGTTAATATATTCCCACCCAGTTCCTCCTTTATGGATTGAATTATGATAATCATATCAAGAAGGAGAACAATAGCTTTTCTAGAGAATTTTAAACTTTTTTTGGTAAGTGCCAAGTATAAGCTGATATTAAAAATGTCCTAAAGCAAAATATATTTGGGGGACCAGTTTTAAATGACAAACAAAAATTAGCTAGGCATTTCACTTCTCATGTGTCATTTTAAACTTGCATACCATCAAAATTGAGGAGACTCATGTTACCACTTGATATTTCTCCTTTGGTTTGAATCAAGTTTTGAGAAATTGGACTCCAATTGAGAAATGGTACATAGTAGTAACTGTAGACATGACTGCAGCTTCAATGTTGACATTAACATCATTATCTCTATCAGATGTATTTTTGTATTTTGCTTATTATGACTCTCTTCCAAAAGTATCTGAAGTGGCTTCAAAAAATAGCAAATGTGGCTTGGGAGGCTGAGGCAAGAGGATCCAAAGTTCAAATCCAGCCTCAGCAATTTAGTGAGGCCCTAAGCAACTTAGTTAGACCCTGTTTCAAAAAGAAAAAAAAAAAAAAAGAAAGGGGGGATGTCTGGGGGACATGGCTCAGTGGTTAAGTGCCTCTGGATTCAATCCCCTGTACCCTATATAAATTGTAGATGTACCACAGGGGAGAGAATTGAGACTTTGGACACTGAATTTTGAGGCAACTGATGGTGAGACTTAATCCTGAGATAAGTAGGCCTCTCAAATGTCACAGGATATCTGTTCTCTTCCTGGGTTAGGCAACCCCAGGACTTCTTATTGGGATTAATTGTACTCAAATTTTTAAGAAGAGATTATGTCAATGTGTAATTGTCAGTCTCTACCTTCAGATCCCCCCAAATCATTATGTCAGGTACATGGAATAGAAATTTCAAAATACAAATTGAAACTAGAGGTAAAAATAGAATAATGACAGTCCATTATCTATATCTATCTATCATCTATCACATATCTGGCCTTTACCAGAGCTAACCTAATATATGTAAATATCTCTGTGTATTGGGAAGTTTAATAAGACTTGGAAGAAACAGAAAAAAACTTGAGATTAAAGTAGCTGGTTCATCCTTGCATTTGTTTAAAAAAAATTTGGACGTGAGGGAACCATATTCTAAAATCTAGGTTACTCTCAGGCAGACACACATTTCACACCATTCTACACGCTTCAGAGAGATACCATCCACAGTGGCATGTTACAGGCATCTATCAATGTTAGAAAGATGTAACCAGTTAACCATTCAAGTACTTGGCATTGTAACATGCTATCTGCTGTGTGACCTGGAGGGATTGGATGGGCCCAGGATTTCCTGATTTGAGGAAATGAATAGTATTCACTTCCTCTTTCTCCCTTGACTACTCTTCACACCAATCTGTTTCACAGTATGACTGGCTGATCCTAGACTTTTCCTGCTACTTTTGGTATGGTAAGTAGCTTGCTTTATCATTTAGACCACATACCTTCAATGACTGTGTTAGTCAGCTTTACATCACTGTGACAAAACACCTGAGATAAACAAGGTTTATTTTGGCCCATAGTTTCTGATGTTTCAGTCTATGGTCTGTTGGTTCCACAGATGGGGGCTTGTGTCTAGGAGCACATGGTGGAGCAACACTGCTCACCTCATGGTAGCTGGGAAGGAGAAAGCTCACTTTTATAAAAGTCCCTTCCCCAAACCCATTAAAGTTACAAATCTGTTAATGGATTAATCCATTCATGAGATTGGAGCCCTCATGATCATGAGCCCTCATGATCCCCTTAAAGCCTCACCTCTGGACACTGCTGCTTTGGGGATCAACACATGAACTTTTGGGAAACATTCTAGATCCAAACTATAACACTGACCAAGGAATAAATGGCAAGGAGCCACATGGAATGGCAATTATGCATAATGAGCTGTGATTTGTTAGCAGAAACACTGGTGGCAGAATCACCAAGCTCATGTCGCATCATGTGAATCTCATGTCACATCACCACAGAGCCCCTCCTGGGAGTTCTCTTCTGCCATTGCACCAGAGCTCAATGAGGGACACTGCCTTGTCATGACAAGAGGTGGGACCCGCTGAATGCAACCTTGAAAATCAACGAAACTGACAAACGGAAGACTTTCAAATAGCTTGATCTATTTTAAAGTCAAATCTGTTGGGAAAATTATCCTTAATTAAGGATTACTGTTTAAGTGACAGGTAGTTAAATTGTTAATTTTAAGGTAAACCAAAAGAGCAAAAGTTCAACCATATAGTCTGGAGGAGAGAGATAAAAGTCAATTACTAAGTCAGGTTCTCAGAGAGATAGGAAAGCCCTGTGTGTTGGGGGTCCCCAAGACCACTCCCAGTTTTTGTGATTCTCTTGAAATACAGGACTCAGCCTAAAGCTGCACACACTGCTAAAATTTATTACAGAGAAAGAATACAAAGCAAAATCAACAAAGGGAAGAGACACAGGGGCTGAGGTCTGAAGGAAACCAGGTGTGGCCTTCTGTGAGTCTTCCCAGTGGAGTCACACAACACGATGATTTCCCCAGCAACGATGTAATGATGTGTGAAGTGTTGCCCCCCAGGAAACTCATTAGAGACTAAACACCCAAGGTTTTTACTGGGGGCTGGCCAAGGAGACACCTCTGCCTAGCACAGACCCAAATCCCAAATGCCAGAAGGAAAGCAGGTGTTCAGCATAGACCATACTTGCACAGTCCAGGCACAGTGAGCCACCCTGTCATCTAGAGGAAGTTTTATCAGCATGGGGAACGGTTTACCAGTCAGTCAGGTTCCCAGGCACAAGCCAAGGTCAACCTTGCAAGCAGGCCGATCTAAGGCAGCAGTTGTGGCCTTCTATTTAAACATTTTTCTGTATAGACTGTATCACAGCCAGCTGATGTTCATATGCAGTTTTACCATATGAAGTTGATCCAAAACCTGTTTTCAGAAACCTCCTTGGGGTGGGGAAGAGTTGTGCTCCCCGTGGTTCAGAGTTCTGGTTTCTGGTTTCAGAGTTCTGAGTTTTTAATGGCTAAAGGTGGAAGTGGTATAGCTTCCCCTTCTAAATGCTCTTTTGGCTGTAAGAAATGCTAACCATCTAATGTCTATAATATCCCAATCATTTTCAGGCCAAACTAGAGTAGGAAAAACACCCAATCTTTGCTTTAAAAAAAATGAAATATGGGTGGGGTACAGGTGGGTGATAGAGCACTTGCTTAGCATGTGTGAGGCTCTGATTTTGATCCCCAGCACCCCAAACAACAAACAAACAAACAAAAAAAAAAAAAAAAAAAAAAAAGAAAAGAAAAGAAAAGAAAAAAGATCTGAAACTAATTTCAATAGTAATGCATCTAAAATATCCTGTGGTATAATGTTACACACACACAACACACACACACACACACACACACACACACACACACACACAAACAGAATATCAAATGGCAATTTTTTCCCTTTTCCATTAAAAAATGTTCATAACAGCAGCATGCAGCTGAGGCAAGGAAGATGGCAAGTTTAAGGCCAGCTAGGATAACTTAGTGAGACCCTGTTTCAAAACAAAATAAAAAGGCTGGGGGTGTAGCTCAATAATAGAGAGTACCTGGGTTTAAGCCCCACTATTGTAAAAAAAAAAAAAAAACTTGTATAAATGGAGATAGAGATTTATGCTACTGCGAAGCAACATAATAAGAATGCCAGTAGACCCAAATAATCAATTGGTTGAAATACCAATAAAAATTACAGAGAGTTAAAAAAAAAAAAATAGTGGTGCCCAGGCTTTATTCTAGATCAATTAAACAAGAAGTTGGGGTGTGGGGCCCAAGATTTGGAAAAACAATTTTTAAGCTTTCCAAGTAATTCCTGATGTGCAGTAGGTTTCAGAACCCACTGATAAAGAAAAGAGGGGCTCAAAACTATTTCAGTTTTTTTTAATAGTCTAAAGTGCTTTCATATCATTTAATGAGGAGGACAAGAGTCAAATTTCTCAACCATTTAACGTGTCTTTCATATAATATTTTTATTTCTTCAGAGTGGCTTTTAAAATTGAGATTTAGGTTGAGAAATAATAGATTAAATAGTCCCTTGTTATCTATTGGCTAATGTCTTGCTCAAGGGACTGTGCCAGGAACTGTGGGGACTGTGAAGATGTGGCACGAGGATGGGAAAGTGTGTCATTTATGCCTTCATGTCCTTAAGGAGGTCACAATCCAGTTGAGGAAACTGCATAATCAAGTATTGGTTGGTCTTTTTGATTAGGAGAGAAACTCAAGTTTTGTTTTAGCAACAGAAGTCTTGCTGAATTCAAGAAATGGACCCAAGTGCCTGGACCTGAGGTGCTGCTGGAATTGGGAGCCCCACACCAGCAGGAACACCCTCTCTCTCTCTCTCCATGGTGGAAAGCATAGCTGCTAACAATGGCTGCACATTACAACTTAAGCTTCAGTCTCCTAGAGAGAATCTGACCTGAGTCTTGGGGTTGCCCCAGGTCACTGCCCCTGAGAAGTGACTCATGTTTACCTCTGAACCAGTAAAATATGGCCTGGAGGGTTGGGGAGGGGGCTAGGATCACAAAAGAGTAGAGAACCCCCTTTGAAATCAACTGAAAGATAATAGTCTTCTGAACAGCAGTTTCTCACTCCAAAAAAGGTATGTGGATAAAGATGTTTGCTGGGCAGACACAAGTGTCTACTATGCATGTGGCATCCAGCAAGACAAAGCTGTTCCTGGACAGCACTGGAAAACAGTGTGGTACAGAAGCAACGACACAATGAACTATACAGATATTGTTTTATCCTACCTGTAAAAGAATTTTCTAAACCTTCAGAGAAGCTTCTCAGAGACGGGCCTGTGTATATATACTTTGACTTCCCAATGCCTCGGGGACCTTCCTGGGGGTGGTTAGGGTGAAATGAGGTATTGCATACAGAGTGCTTAGTACATAGAGAATCATCGCTACTCCATGAATGCCCCAACAAGTTGCAAGCTCAGCAGAGTTTAGTTTGATCTGTGTTGTTTGAGGAACATCTCAGAGGAGATGTCTAACAAGTAGCAGAAATGGGGCGACTTCCACAACTCCTGAATTCCTTAATGGAGCCTTCCAACATGTATTTGGCAGCTGTTTTCATGGAGGCTCAGGGTTGTACCCAGCATCCATAAAAGTTTTTTGAGGATTATTAAATAAATGGATATAATGAGAATAGACTTCTGGAAATATAGAGTACCAATTTGCTTCTCATATAAAGAACAGGTACCCTATTTGTTTTAAAATTTAATTTAATTTTATTGGTGCATTATAATTATACATAATAGTGGGATTTATTGGGACATATTTGTACACAACATAATTGGTCAATTTGATTCCCAGTCGTCTCCCCACTACCTCTTCCTTTTTTTTAACTCTAGTATTCCACCTTCTAATTTCATGATTCCTACCCGCCCCCTTTGCCTCCTTTTTTCCCCTCTTTCTTCCACATGTAAGAGAAAAACACATGATCCTTGACTTTTTGAGTCTGGCATTTTTCACTTAGCATAATGTTCTCAAGTTCCATCCATTTTCCTTAAGGAACCCAATTTCTGAAATGAGGAGAATAGAGTGGTTTTTTTGTTTGTTTGTGTTTTGGACAATCAATGATTGTCTTGATGAAGAAGACCAGGACAAGAGTTTCTGATTGTCTTAAATGTTTGCTGATAAGTAAAATATAGACTTTGAAACTACATGTACAATTTCTTAGATATTTCTTATTTTGTTTGTGATTCTGTCAATCCTGCTTAACTCTAAATCACATGATAATAATTGTGGCCAAGTACCTTAAAGTGATCATTTTCTCGTCAGTATTATATGTGAGAGAACACACACACACACACACACACACACACACACACACATGCACATACGACGTTCGTTTAAACTAATTTGATCTCTTCACTTAAATTACCTAAATAATTCTTAAATACTTGAAAACACCCTCTCCATCTATTTCCTAACTCAATCATTTGGAAAAATTTTAAAACAGATTTTAAAAAATTATATTAAACCCCTTACTGGAAAAAAAGTTACTTTTGGACAGAGACCAAGCCAAAGTAATTTTAGTTCAAATTGGTTTTCCTGGAAAAGCTGAAAATGTAGTACAGAAAAGAAATGCTTTGGCTACTTTACAAATCACTCAAAAACTAACAAGCTTAGTCTAAATATCCTTCACTTCAGTGTTTCTCAGATAGCAAAATGAAAAAAAATCACCTGTTCCTTGTTTAACATCAGGGCTTGCTAAAATGCAGATTTGGAGGCCCATCCAAAAGATATGAGCTGGACACGAGTGGTTATAGTAGAGAAGATTATAAGATCTCAACTTAGTTAATTCACAAAAGACAAAGGTAGAGATTCATAAGTCAATAGGACTAGAAAAGGAATCGTGCTTGAGAAATGATCTCCTAGTCCATTTCAAAAGAGCCACCTGTTTTATGCTGTGGGCCAACCTGGTACATGGTACAGCTCTATCATTATGTATGTGTCTTTGGGTAAATCATTTACTGCCTTTGAGTTTCAATCTTCTTTCCTATAAAAGGAAATCAGATGATGTCTTAGTGCATTCAGGCTGCTGTAGCAAAATATCAAAAACTGGTTAGCTTATAAGCGACAGAAATTTATTCCTCACAGTCCTGGAAGATGATGAAAAATGTCCAAGATTAAGGCACCTGCAGCAGATCTGTTGTCTGGCAAGGGTCTGCTTCCTGGCTCATAGATGGCGCCTTCTCACTGTGTCCTCACATGGCAGAAGGGACAAGCTAGCTCTCTGGAGTCTCTTTCATACAAGAACTAATCCACAATGAGGGCTCTGCCCTCATGACTTAATCACCTCCCAAAAGACCCTGCCTCTTATATAGCATCACTTCATGCATTAGGATTTCAGCTAAGAATTTTGGAGTTACACAAACATTCAGAGATTAATACCAATGGTTCTCAACCTTTTTGAGATTGCAAACTCCTCTGAGAAGTCAATTAAATTTTTAAATCTTTCCTCCAGAAAAATGAACAAATGCACATTTTTGCACTCAGATGTAGGAGCAGTCATTGTTTCCTTAAAATGCTTACATGGACTTCCAATGGCAATGACTCTGCGGGGAGTGGGGTGGATTTACTTGAGTCTGTGTTTTATATCCTGCCCCTTATTCAGATTTGTTCCTGTGGTAGAGTCGTGTCACTGTCCTCCAGGCTCTGTCACACACTGGGAATCAGCCACTGTCACTAAGAGGTGTGGCATACATAGCAAGTGCTGACCCCTTTGTCAGCTGTTGGCACGAATTTAACCACTAAGATCTCTTAGAGGGAGGTGATGTCTCCATTTCAAAAATAACAAAACCAAGGTTTGGAAAGGTGAGATAATTTGCTCAATGTCACATGGCTAATAGCAAACAGACCATGGGTTTGACCCTGATCTCTTAACCTGTATGGCAGGGTTTCTTGATCTTGGCACTATTGACATTTTGGGCTGCATGATTCTTTACTGTGGAAAAGCTGCCCTGTTCATTGTGAGATGTTTATCAGCATCCCTGGCCTCTCCTCATTAGATGCCAATAACATCTCCTCAACCAAATCCTAAAGGAAAAACATATCTCCAGAAAAGTGCCAAATGTCACCTGGGGGTGGGAAATCATCCCTGGTGTAGAAGCACTTCTATATGGTTCCCTCTCCTGATATCACTGCCATAATGAGCTGCTGCTTAAGTCTGACGGCAGAAGAAAAGGGAAGGGCCATCGTTATCAGGTTTTATGTGCTCCAGGTAAATATTTCATGGAACGACTACAAGTAATTTCCAGATTCATGATTATATAAATTCATAACTTCTAAACACTTTCTTGTGATTGCGAGTGCTCATATGCAATTGAATCACTCCTAAATCTGGCTAAAAATAACATAAAGCTGTTGTTCTTTGAAAAATCCAGTGTCTAAACAAGCCCATACCAACACAATTCTCAGCTGCATAGTATCTGAGTGCCCACAATCTGAGGAAATACAACTGGGATTTGAAATGGGTTTTAGACAGTCTCAGTGTTGTGTTTAGTGAGGTTGACCTGTGGCTTGGCTGATACAAGAGAGGAAAGGCAGTAGGAAATGAGCAATTTTTCACTGCAACTACTTACTCTTTGGTTTCCAAAGTATGTGAGACAGATGCTATGTCATATTTTGGTGGATCATGAAATTTAGTACTGGGAAAGTTCACATTAGATCCCATCAGAAGTGAGTATGGGGATCTATGAGGGGGTTGTTTTCAGAAAAAAATTCTGTTTAAAAATACTCTAGTGGCATAAACCACAGGGCTGTGGTTACATGAAACTTTTAAAGTAAATAATAACAATGTTCTGCTGCATAACTCCAATGCTAGTTTATCTCTTGAGAAATCTCAATTATCCCACACATGAAAAGCTCCCAAGGGATCTATGCAGTACATGTTTAAGTATTTTTAGTGCAGCAGGCATTCTGATTAAACAGAGGCCTTGTCCTCTGAGAGCTTATCATTTGCAGAAGGAATCCCCCAAACCCAGGAAGCAACACCACACTCAGGTGCTTTGGGAATACATGGGCTGATAATCTGTGCCTTCCAAGTACCACCCTTGGCCTGAGATGCTGCCAAGGGGTGGTCATGGGTGTGGATGGGACCTGGATGGGCAGGCTATCGAGTACTATATTAAACATGTGGCCTTTCTGGCAAGTGATGACAGAGCATAGGGTGGGGAGAAAGCACGGTGGACTTTGGGGTCAGAAGCAAGCTAAGTTTTCATATTCCTGTCTCATGGACAATTTACGAGTTTGAGAATTCTAAACTTGAGTGTGGCTTTCCAGTTACTATGAAAGCATATTTATCAAGTTAGGAGGATGGAACACATTATATTTAATAGTTCCATATTTTGACATGAGTTAAAAGTATGTGTATATATGGTGTGTAGGCTTCCATGTGGACTTCTACCCTGGCCTGTAGATTTAGAAGTGGACTTGGCTTCCTTGAAGGCTGAATGTTGTAAAATGACACAGTGAAAAATACTCAGAACAGTGCTGTGCAGGGGCATGTCCTCAACAACATTGGCAACAATGATGCTTAGGTTCTCCTGAGGGCAACAGTGCCTCACTGAAGGGTTTTAATCAGGACAGTGTCATTTGCTCATTACTTTTTTCTACAAATATGAATTAAGGGTTTATTCTGTGCCCATCATTATTCTAGGAATTCTCAACAATAGTGGTGAAAAAAAAACAAGCAAACAAGGAGTTTCCAAGGAATATACATTAGAGTGTGGGGAGAGAGATAAAAACAAAAACAATTATTTAACATGTCTAGTGATGTCTTTTGGGTTTCAGAAGGTCATTTTTGGATGGAGGGAGACAAGATTATGAGTAGAGGTCAGTTAAGAGTTTATTGGCAAAATTCATAGAAGAGGGAGGGGATGGTTATGTTGGTGCCAGGTGGTGGCCCAGTATAGAAATCAGCAAGCAGATTTTACTAACATTAGTGTCGTAGAATGATCACTCTTGGTAGCTGATGAGTAAGAGAGAAAAAAGAGGGATCTAGAATGACAGTGAGGATTCTAACTATGGCCCTATGATAATGGTAAGGTAGTGAGATTTGGAATGTAACAAAGGGCGGGATTGCTTAGGAAAGAAAATGAGGGGATCAATTTTGGGCATTGTGGGTTTGAGGTGTCCACAGAACACTCAAATGGAGATGATTTTATCTATGGGCTAATCTTTGGTCAGTTGGCAAATCTACATTTTCTTGAGTCTTGTTCTCTTGGATTTGCATTTAAGGAATGTAGATGTTTTGGGGGAGACACATGGAAGCAGGAGTTAGGCTGAGAAATATTTTCATTGTGGATAAGAAGTCATAAACCAGTTCATCTGATTTCACATAACTCTATTTTTTCCTCTTTCTTCCTTTGGCATTTAGTAAAGTTGCATTTAGACATTTCAGCTTTTTCAGTCACATACAGCAGAGAAAAGATGACATGTTCATTCTTGGGCCATAGTGTTAGGGGGAGCAGTGGGCCACATTACCCTCTAGTGATAGCATGTGAGTACAGTGGCAAATAAAGAGCCCCAAGATGAAGGAGAATCTCCTGGAAAAATCCAGGGATATGAACCCCAGCGATGGATGTCATTCTTCCTTTGCCATATTTGGGAAATTTGAGTTTTATCTCATGAAAGAAAGAAGGCAGAGGTTATTTTGCAGAGGCCTCAGAATGTAATGATGCCACACTCTTTAATGCCTTCTTTCATTTAGACTCCAAATGCCTTTCCAAAGCCCAACACCATCTTCTCTGAGAAGTTGCTTTGCCCTATCCTTCTTTCACCATACATAATTGATATAGCTTCTGTACTTCTATGACACTTGGGACATTATTCTCTGGTCAAACTTATGTTGTATTGGAAATAAATAATCTCTGATTCTTCTAAAGTGATGTCCTCTACCCTCTCTACATCCTTGAACTGTTTATGTAATAAAAATGGAGAGGTTGTATGCTTATGCTTAGGCCAGTGGGCCTCTATCTCCAGGCTCAGTGTGATGGTGGCAGTGGCCTTTAGTAAAAGTCCTAAGGGCTTAACCTTCAGGATTCAGCTCCATTATCACTGTCATCTCCACACAAAGGATATCCTGACTTCTAGGCACAGTGAGATATTTCTTCAGTTGCTAGTCTCATAGTGTCTTGCTTATGTCTTCATTATAGTATTTACTACATTATCTTATGACAGTTTTGCTTACTATAGGCTTACCCCTCTAGACTGAGCTTATTGAGGGCCAGAAATGGATCTCTTATTTTTATACTTTCAATTCCCAGCACATAGTAGGGGCTTAACAATTTGTGTGTGTGTGTGTGTGTGTGTGTGTGTGTGTGTGTGAGTGTATGCACTAGTGTGTTCGGGTAAATAGATGGATATGCATTTTATTTATACCACACTTCCTCTTAGAACATATCATAAGAAGTTTACAGTTAGAAATATAGCTGGGAGCAGTGGCACATGCCTATAATCCCAGCAACTCGGGAGGCTGAGGCAGGAGGAGCTCAAGTTCAAAGCCAGCGTCAGCAAAAGTGAGGCCTTAAGTAACTCAGAGAGACCCTGTCTCTAAATAAAATACAAAATAGGGCTGGAAATGTGGCTCAGTGACTGAGTGCCCCTGAGTTTAATCCCCGGCACCGCCCATACAATATAGTAATGATAAAATGTCAATGGAAATAGAAAATCAGACAATCTTCTAGAAAAATATACATAACCAGTATTTCTGAAGAAAAAGTTGAAACTAAATAACCAGTAACCTTAAGAGAAATTAAAATGATAAAGATCTTTGTTTAAGAAACTGACCAACTCCAATATATACATAAGTTCCACAAAACTTATAAATTTTGCCAGAAAAAGATAAAAGCCACCTTTCATCTTGTGATTTTTATCATAATGCTGATACTAAGAAAAGATAAGATGGCATAAAATTAAATTAAGTGGTTTTTACTTATGATGCAAACATATTAAATAAAATATCAGCAAATAGAATCCTGGTATTAAAAAGAATAACACCATGGCCAAATACAGCTTATCATAAGGATAAAAATGTGACTCAAATTTTAAAAATACATCAAATGTAACCAATTATATTAACAATTAAAGGGAAAAACCATTCATTTCATATAAAAAACCTTATAGGATTGGATAGACTGGTTCATAACTCGTAAGCAACATATCAGAAAATGAGAACATACACCATATTTGTGGTGACATTGTGGAGTATGATTAACCAAAGCAGTGGCCTCAGGACAAACAGGATGAGAAGGGAGACAGGTTAGCTTGATGGATAGTTCTAAACACCTGCCACTCGGTGGATGTAAGGGTGGTAGGAACAAAAACTGTTGGGATCCTGTAGGCAAGAGTGGAAGGCATGGAATAGGAGGAGAGTAATTAAGAAGACAGGTAGGGTGAGAAGAGAACCAAGAACAGAGCACCCAGGAACATAAAAAATAAGGGGCCAGAGAGAGTGTGGGAGGGATGAGACAGAGGAGCAGTAGAATACAGAGAAGCCTCGGGGGACACACCACTGAAGAGGTGTGGGTTACTAGAGTCAAAGCAGAGAGCAAGGATTTGGGAGTCACTGGGTTTGCTAATTAGAGGCTGCCGACCTTAGTCAAAGCTGTGGTGAGAACCAAAGGCAGCGTGGGTGGGCAATCAAGGAGAATAGGAAGGAAAAGCAGAAAATGAGCACTTCCCCCAGGAGAGGGAAGTAAGCTATGCGTAGCCACCTCTAGATACAGCCGAAGTTCTGGGGAAGCTTTATTAAGTTGTGGTGAAATTGGTATTTTTGTAAGGCCAACTGGAAGCAGCCAGTGGAGAGCAGAGAGACTGAGGATACATTGGAAAGGAGACCATGGATGAGCAAGCTCCTGCTGGAGGCAGGAGGAAAGAGATGCTCATAAAAATAAGCTGATATTTCACCACAGGACAAAGAAGACATGAAATCATTTATAATGTCACCCATCCACTAAACTCAGTAAGTGTTGGTGGATTACTATATGTGCTGGTGCTTGGAATAAGTGGAAAGAAATCCCTACCCTATAAATTCAGTAATTTAAAGCAAAAATGGAACTAAATAAAAAAAACAGATAAAAGTTTGGCCCCAGTCAGGCCAGGATTCAAGGAGGCATGGTTTTAGCAGAAGTTAATGTGAGAGAATAACTTTTCCTTCAATGACACGTTTTAACTATGAATGATTAGAGGCATCTCCAGCAGGCGTACACACTCAATGCTTTAATAAAGACAAATAATTACAGGCCAAACGCAATGGCAAAGGCTCCTTAATTTCAATAAACTTGATATCTGAACCTTCAACCCTCTAAATAGCAAATCACTGCTTCTTTTGTCTCTCCCTCATCTCAACCAATTCCACTGGATGCAGCCTAACCAGACTAACTCCGTCAAGTCAGGCTTGGTGCTAATCCTATCATAGCCCTTGACAGTTACGAATTAAAATCACTTGTCATGTATATCTAAAAAGAACAACAACAACAAAACATGACTGGTTTTACTGGTTTTGAAAGAGAAAAAGAACAGTAGAGGAGATGTGTTCTGACCTTCATCCTGAAACAAAAGAGAAACGCTAAGTTCATGAATAGGGATTCAGAGACTATTTGAACAGAAAGGGCCTTCAAAGTCATTGCGTGAGCATTTCTTATTTGACAATATGAAAACAGTTCATCATGAGGCCCCATTTGATGGATAGAACCCAGGTGTTTTGAAACCTCTCTAGCATTTTTTCCTATTATATCATGTTACCGTATTCCTCAGTGAGTTAAATTTGCAAATAAATGATGTTCCTAGTGATACTTGTTTATTTGGTAAGATACAATTTGTACGAACATTCCATGGGGAATGAATAAATGAGTGCTTTTTCCAAAGCAGATTTAAATATGTGACAGCAAATCTTTAAGATATACCTTGAAGTAAAAAGTTCTGAAAAGTCACCTTTGTTGTTTGCACTATGGATTAAACAGCTCACCCCCCTCAACATCCACTTTTTAAAAATAGTTTTGAATTCACAGCAAATTTGAGCACAAGGCACAGAGATTTTCCATATAATCCCTACCCCCTACCCCCCATTTTGATTCGGTTATCAAAATCTTCCACCAGAGTGGTTCATTTATTATGATTGATGAAGTACATTGAAATATTATCACTCAGTCCATAGCTATCATCAAGGTTCACTCTTAATGTTATACATTCTATAGATTTGGACAAATTCATAATGTCTCTACCATTATAGTATTGTACAGTGTAGTTTCACTGCCCTAAAAAATCTGTGTTCTGCCTATTCATCCTTCCCTCCTTGCTAAACCCTAGCAACAACTAATCTTTTTTACTGTTTCCATAGTTTTGCCTTTTCCAGGATGTCATATATACAGTACGCAGACTTTTCAGGTTGGCTTCTCTCGCTTAGTAACATGCATTTTAAGGTTCGTCCACATCTTTTCCTGGTTTGATAGCTCATTTCTTTTTATTGCCAAATAATGTTTTGTTGTCTACATGTTTCACAAACAGCTACTGACCATTCCATTTTTACCCTCTATCTCTTTCAAACTCTGGAGAGGAGTCTGGTGATTGGGGGGGGGGGGGAAGACCCTGAAATTACACTTAAATTAAGGTTTGTGTATTTTCTGTGGATAATTACCTATGTCTCACTTTGCCAAAGAAAAAATGAACTTCAATTAGAATATAAAGTAATTCTCCCTAAAAATGTGGGAATGAAGGGACCAGTCCCAGGTATTCTATGTGTATTTATCTCTGAGAAAAATCTTGCCTCTAGGATGCCTAAGACTGAGATGAAATATTGGGGGTATATTAAGTTTTATTCTAACATTGAGGGGAAGAAAGAAAGGAAGGAAAAGAAAAATGAGGCAGAGTGAAAAATAAGGTGATTGAGAGAAAGAGAGAAGACTGAGAAACTACAGGACTCTCTGAGCAAGATATTTTTCTTCCCTTTATAAGTTAGAAGCTACTGAATAATTCATGCCAAGCATAGAAAGGCTGTCTTTTCCCTGGGTGATGTATAACTGAGCAGGAGAGAGCTTCGAGTGGGTTCGCCACATCAGTCACCACTCTTGCTTCTAAGCACAGGGTGCTCTCCTCTTGAGCTTCTGCTTTTGCAGGCAAGCATTCTAGCTGCTGCTGCTCTGCCTGCTTGCCCACCCGTCTGGGCTTGCAGCCTGCCACTTCACTTTCTGCAGCCCTGCTGCCAGATGAGAAATCTCGCTGCTGGTTCCAGCCTAGGACCATGTGTGTGGATGCTGCGTGGGAGAACTGGGGTACTTGCTCCTGGCACTGATCTCAACTGAGTTTCTCCTGTTGATTTCTGGACCACAGATGCTGCTGAGGAGGTATTTTGAGGCATCCCTCTCTGCTATCGCCAGTTGGACCAGCCCCAAAGCAAGGTACCCTCTACCCTTCCCCCTGGCATTTTCCCCAGCTGGAATATCTTTGCTTACTCCCTAACAAGGGGCTCCAGCTGGCAATATGCCAAGTGTGTGTGTGTATGTGTGTGTGTGTGTGTGTGTGTGTGTGTGTGTTGGGTGAGAAGAGGAGACTGTTCTTGGTGTTGATCTGTCCTAGAACAGAGCAATGTAAAGTCTGTAGCAGGTAAAGCGGCCTTTCCCCTGGCACTGGAGACATTTCCAAGGCAGGCACCTGTCATCTGCCACCCCCGTTCTCCTCCAGCTCCCTCTCTCCCCCTCCCCTAGCCCATTATTCTGCTTCAGCCTTTTGTGTCTGTGGCAGAGGGCTGAAGGGATGTCTTTGCCCTCCCGGCAGGCAAGTGTCAGGATGGGCCCAGCTGCAAGAAGCCGACGCTAGGGCGCGAGGTGTGAAGAGTTGGCCAGAATGACCAACTCCTCTTCCACGTCCACCTCCTCCACCACCGGGGGATCCTTGCTGCTGCTCTGCGAGGAAGAGGAGTCGTGGGCGGGCCGGCGTATCCCCGTGTCCCTCCTGTACTCTGGCCTGGCCATTGGGGGCACGCTGGCCAACGGCATGGTTATCTATCTCGTGTCGTCCTTCAGAAAGCTGCAGACCACCAGCAACGCCTTCATTGTGAACGGCTGCGCCGCCGACCTCAGTGTCTGCGCCCTCTGGATGCCACAGGAGGCGGTGCTGGGGCTTCTGCCCGCAGGCTCTGCAGAGCCCCCGGGGGACTGGGACGGCGCCGGGGGCAGTTACCGCCTACTGCGGGGCGGGCTGTTGGGCCTCGGGCTCACCGTGTCCCTTCTGTCCCATTGTCTCGTGGCCCTGAACCGCTACCTGCTCATCACCAGGGCGCCTGCCACCTACCAGGTGCTGTACCAGCGGCGCCACACGGCGGGAATGCTGGCGCTGTCCTGGGCGCTCGCCCTAGGCCTCGTGCTGCTGCTCCCGCCCTGGGCGCCGCGGCCGGGTGCCGCGCCACCGCAAGTCCACTACCCAGCATTGCTGGCCGCCGCGGCACTGCTGGCGCAGACGGCGCTGCTGCTGCACTGCTACCTGGGCATCGTGCGCCGCGTACGCGTCAGCGTCAAGCGGGTCAGCGTGCTTAACTTCCACCTGCTGCATCAGCTGCCCGGCTGCGCCGCAGCCGCCGCCGCCTTCCCGGCTGCCCCGCACGCGCCGGGCCCCGGCGGCGCTGCACACCCCGCGCAGGCCCAACCCTTGCCGCCTGCGCTACAGCCGCGGCGGGCGCAGCGGCGGCTCAGCGGCCTGTCGGTGTGCTGCTGCTCTGCTGCGTCTTCCTGCTGGCCACACAGCCGCTGGTGTGGGTGAGCCTGGCCAGCGGCTTCTCGCTGCCAGTGCCCTGGGGGGTGCAGGCGGCCAGCTGGCTCCTGTGCTGCGCCCTGTCGGCGCTCAACCCGCTGCTCTACACGTGGAGGAACGAGGAGTTCCGTCGCTCGGTGCGCTCTGTGCTGCCTGGTGTTGGTGACGCGGCTGCGGCCGCAGCTGCTGCCACAGCCGTGCCCGCCATGTCCCAGGCACAGCTGGGCACCCGCGCGGCCGGCCAGCACTGGTGACCCGGCCAGGGCCCGAGGGAGCGGAGTTGTGGGCTTCCAGCATCATTGGCCACCATCGCCTCCTTCCCTTGTAAGGTATCCCCTGCCCCAGCAAAGACTCCCACTGGGAAGCCCAATAAACCCATGGAGATTTCTCCTCCACCCCGGTGCGCTGATACCTGAACCAAGGTCTTCCTTAAATGGGGTCCCGAAGTCATTGTGGACGGCCACCTTATTTTTACCCTTTGTTTCTGTGTTTTAGAGAATCCGTCAGTCAACACACTGACGACTGCAAGAACTTGCAAGACTGACATTTAAAAAGAACCGATTAATTTATTTCAACAGTTTGTTTTTGAAAAAAGAGCTTTCATAACATATAACCCTTCCTACCTTCATCGTCTTATAATATATATGAAGTGCCGCAAGTGTGCATGAGCCAAAGGAAATAATATTGAGGAAGGAATAATATGCACAAAGTATTTGAGAAAGTAACCTATCTCTGATAATGCTTCCTTCTGTTAAAATTTAGTCTTTGTAACCTGGACGAGCGAAGCCACAGATGCGCACACCGGCATTAGATGCCATTAAGATCTCAAGCCCTTTATTCTTAAAAGGGTTTTTATAAAGTCATTCTTGAATGAGAGTCTTAGCCAGTGAAGAAAAACTACTAAAGTTATTATTTTACACTCCTTTTTTTTCCACCTCTAAGATTGAAAATCAGCATTGAGAGTTAAAGTGAAAAATGTCCAGTTTGTTACTAGTTGGTCTGAGCCAGAAATGGAATTTTGAAAACAAACAAGAGGATTATCTATTTTAGGTACCAGTTTCACATTTTCTAAAGCATGCACACTTGTTGTTACCCTCATTTTGTAACCAGTTTATTTGCCTTATGAGTGTGATTGCAGCTTTGAACATTCTGTACTATAATGGTTGCTAAGGAGAATAAGTCCTTCTGTTTTCTCTTTTAACATTTAAAATATCTCAATGCACATGATATAATGAAACACTAATAATATCATAACCGCATAGCTAATATTAGCTGCTATTGCATGCTCCTAGATGCTAGAACTCATTGGGCATGTGGTATACTAAAGCAATACCCATTAGACAAGGACATTTTACTGCTTCCAGACACCAGAAGAAATGGCCTTCAATTATTTGAAGAGAGACACAGAGTCACCTCTGGCTAGTTCTTCTTGTCTCGACCTAATTTATGAGAAAACTCCCAAAGGGACTTTATCTCACAAAAGGAACCACAGTCAAGATGGATTAATAATATGGTTTTACTCTGGAAAGCCATCTGTGCTTTTTTAGGGTTTAAACAAACCACACATTAGAAAGTAACACTGTTTTATGTAGTTCATACATATTATCATGACATTTAAAATTAATATTTTATCTGTTGAAAGAGGTGTAACAAACTCAGTTATATATAATGAACAGTTCAAATGGGACTGTGTTCTCAAATGTATTATTTGAGGTTCGTCATTTTCATTATTGGTTTACTAAATTTATTTAGAAATGTTAGAAATGCAAAATCATGTGACATTACCTTATCAAATTAAAATGGGAAGAAAGTGATTTTCATAATCATATATCAGACTGTTAGCTACATCAAATCTGGGGCCATACAGACTCAAGTAACAGCGTAATTCAGGAATAAAACCAGTTTGCTTGTTGCACTGTTGTACGTTTGAATAATTGTGGGGGTCCCAGGAAACTTTGACATGTTCATAGTAGAACAAAATAAAACAATTATCTTCATCACCAACAATAAATCAGCAGTCATTTATTGATCTGTCCCCTGTGCATGCACCATTTCTCTCTTACTAAAGATTTATCTGTTCCCATTTTCCTTGATTCAGCTATTTCATTAAAATTCAAACAACTATTCTTCAGAGTTTTTTTTTTTTTTTTTTTTTTTTGTTGTTTCCTCTTCTGTCTCTCATTTTCTTGTCTCCCCACACCCCCCAGGACCCTATAACAGAGAATGTGTTATTCCAAAGCACTAATGATGAAATTAAATTCTTTTTGTGGGCTGCAATTTTTGTTTTTGCCTTCTTAAATTATTTCTACCTAATTAAGATCTGTATACCAGCTTTAAAAAGAAATAGGCATAATTTCCCTTCTGTGAGTATTGGGGAAAAGGCTGTAATAATAGAGAGCTGAGGATTTTCCATTTGGAGGGACTGGGGGATACTTTTCTTAATCTCTATCAAAAGGGTCTTCTTTTAATTAGGACTTTATCCTTGTGATACAAACAATTTTTTTCCTACTATTCCTATAAACGTTTGCCACACATATGAAGTCTGTACCTGGCATCTTGTGTTGCTTCAGGCTAGCACTGAGAATCTCTTTTGCTGGCTCCATGCCACGCGGGAGACCAACTTTAGATTAATTTACTAGTAATTAACTCCACAGGACTGATTCGCTTTTAATTTCAAAATAGCAATGATGTGTCTAAAAATGCCTTAGTAGAGCACTAGCTGTGAGTATTGGAGTTATTGCTTTGACAAATTAAGTTAATGGAAATTGTGTTCTTATTTAAATGAAACCACATATTATCCACTCAGGAATTAAAAAAAAAAAAAAAAAAAGAAAGAAGGAAAAGAAAATCCTACTTGCTGTTGTGAGCTGCCCTACTTTGTCTTTTCTATTTTTTTCTTTTATATGCCTGTTAAGACATATATCACCCGCCTTCCTTCCTTATGTATTTTAATGGATAAATTCTAGGATGCAATTGGTATTACTCATAACACATATCTTTTTGCAAAAAGAAGTATGTGAATGAGCAAAATTCTGTTTTGTACAGAGTGGTCTTTGCTTTGCATGCTACGAGGTAAGCTCCAGTTTAGACAAGCCTTCCTTGGTGTCAGAATTAGGAAAAAAGGTTTCTTCAGTGGGGAAATGGTTTTCTTCAGGAGGATACCTGAGAGGATGGAGTGGAGTCAAGGAAGTCAGAAGGAGCTTACTTTAAGCCTCTGACAGAGAAAGATCTTGAAAAGACATGTTCAGCAATGGAACTAAGGAATGCAGTGCAGCCATGATCTGAGGACACTGTATTGGCCAACTTCAGTGTTTCATCAGTTTCCAGTGCTCAAGATTCAGACAATGCTTGCCTGGCGCTGGCAGTCCTATCAGCCTGACAAAGGGCATCAGTGACATGCATTTAAATCTAAGAACACTGAGAAAAATCATAGTGTCCCTTACTTTTGAGGCCTGTCCTTAAGGTGGACGGGTTATGGGATGAGAGTGGAGCTCCAGATGGAACTCTTGGTCTGTAGGAAAAAGGAAGGAACTTTTCTTCCCTCTTACTTTCCCTTTTAATGTCTCAAGGCCCTCATGCATATATGTGTTACCTACCCCACAGGTCCAAGCTCTACACTCATTTCCCTCTCTGCCAGCCACCTTGCCCATCTTTAGGACCTAGTGGTACACACACAGGGCCATCCTGGAAGTGGCCTTGAGCCAGTAGGGTGAGGAATTCCTGGGTTCCAGGCACCAGCACCTGTTGAGTGAGACACAGGCTCTGGGACGGCACATTTCCTTGGAATTCCTTTCCTTGTGGGAAGGGTGGCAAGAGGAGAGTGGAGGCAGGCCTTTTAAATCATGAAACTCAAGTTGGGATCCCAGTTTCTTTAAGGGCAGTACTGTGTGTACATAGGCCTTCTCCAGGGACTTCTTAAACAGGTGCCCCCACACAGGGTTTCCCCAGATACTTATCATATCAGACCTAATGCAATAGGTAAGGAGGATGGGGATAAGAGAGTAGGAAGAGTGCAGATGACACACTGATCATTGTTGAAGGACAGTGATGGGTATGTGGGGATACATTGCATGGTTTTCTCTACTTCTGTGTATCTTTGAAAATTTTTATAATGAAAAATTTTTAAAAAGTTATGCAAAAAACAAAAGAAAAAAGAAAAAAAATAGGAAAAAAATAAGAAAAAAAAGAAAGAATTGGAAGAAGAGAGGAAAAGAAAGAGTAAAGGAAGAAAAGTAACCAATGCCTTAGGTCATGTGAAGATTAAATGGAGAAGCTAGAATTCAAACCTTTGTCTGACTCCAAAGCATGAGGTTATAGCTACCCCAATGTGGGATAAAAATCAGAATTTTTAAGTCAGTGTGGAATTCTCTTCACCATGTAGTCATTCCCTAAATTCCCAAATCTACCTCTCCCGTACTCACATGCATGGCTACAGCCTAGTTGGTGTAGATGCTGCCTTCTGAACGTGGCTCATGCTCAGTGTGTGAGCCTTGGCTTATTCAAGGACCTTCTAGGATTGTACCAGCTTCTCACAGTGTACCCCCTCCACCCTCCCTTCCATAAAGGCTCCTTAAGTTTCTGCCTCCTCACTGGATCTCCCCACCAGCCATAAATAAGTTCTGCCACCACAGAACACTTGCACCACTTGGATCTTACCACATATTTCCTTCTTGTGTTATTTGTTTCTTAATGTGTGTTTCTTGTCTTCAAAAGTAGACAGGAAAGGTTTTGTTTCTTCTAGGTTTATTTTTCATCCCTTTGAATTTTTTTTAAGATCAAATACTCTCTCACATTTTTTGTAATAAGCTACCTGAAATCCACTATGTATTTAATATGTATTTGTAGTTGATGGCAGTAATTTTTTTCTTTTTTTGCTAACAGGAATTGAACCCAAGGATGCTTAACCACTGAGCAACAATCACAGCCATTTTTATTTTTTATTTGGAGACAGGGCCTCACTAAGTTGCTTAGGACTTTGCTAAATTGCTGAGACTGGCTTTGAATTTGCAATCCTCCTGTTTTGGCCTCCTAAACCATTGGGATTATAGGCATGTGTCACCCGCACCTGGCTGATGGTAGTAATTTTTTAAGAAAAAAGATTTGTTTTTCTTTCCCTTGCATGTTTATTTTTCTCTTAGTGAAGTAGACCCAGGAATAAATCCTGGTTTCCAACTTATATCTTGCCAAAGGATATTTTAGGTATCCCATAATAATGTATGGGATTATGAGGCAGGTGTATACATTACATGCTGTTGGTGCTGTCATTTGAGGGTGATACTTCTGTCCTATCCAAGCTCTGTTTATACTAACTAGAGTGACAATAAAAGTTTTAATCCTAATTACTATTTTAAATCCGAGGTTGAATTACTCAAGATATGCAATTATAAAAAAGAATGTGCAATTATTTCTCAGGGCCACACACAGAAAATTTGTGTACTTTTATATTTGTAAAAGCTTAAACTTTGCTAATCAATAGCTATGAAATTTTGCTGGAACCCTGGGATAAACAACTATGGGAATAGCTTTACCTCTCCTTGTCAGTTCACTGGAAGATGGACCTGGAAAAAGTGCTAAAGATCACTGAGGCTGAGTCTTTGCTATTTTTACTAGATAGAAGATGCTTTAATTTTTAATCTTTCCTGGGATAAATTAGGCCCATTTACCATTTTTATATTTTCAGGAAGTAGGGAGTAGAAAAGTATGTAGCAACCTTTGTGTGATAGTTCTGTAACAGATACTTTGCCTTTAGCCAAATGACAGTTTTGTGAAATTCTCATTACTACAACATTTGCCCTGTGAAGGTTTTGTTTCTTTAAAATAAAATTTATTTTTTCTATCCAAAGAAAATTTGTAAAACACAGAAACACAGAAGAAATTATATCATCTATAGTCCCATTTCCCCCACATTACCATCCTTAACATTTTGCTGTACTCATCCACCTGTTTTTTTTCCTTTCTCCTGTATGTATACTTGATTGTACATAATTGCAGTTAGAAAGTATGTATTGACATATATTTATGTGTGTCTACTAACCTATATAAAAACAAGTGTGAGCTGGTGAGAGATGTTATAAAGAGAAGGCCTGGTGACACATAGTATTTGTCATAGCAGAATATGGTCAACTACACGAAAAAGATTACCCAAAAGTGGCTGAAACAAGGAAGACATCTGATCATCTCACAAAACAGAAGTCTGAAGGTAGGTGCTTCCGGAATTTCTCTGTTAGCATAATGATGTCATTAAGGACCCAGGGACTTTGCATTCTCTGCTCCACAGACCCCAATGCTGTTGCTTCACAGTTCCAAGAAAGCTGCTGTGACTCCAAGTGGGGATGATCCCAAAACAGCACCCCATACAGAAGGGAGCAAAAAATGTCTTTTCTTCTTGTCTCTTTTTCCTTAGAGAGGAAATTCTAGGAAACTCCCTTTGAGGACTTCCTTCATCTCATGGGCTAGAAGTAGTTTGCATGACCATCCTGAAGGATACTGGGCTGGGAAAACTTGACATTAAGGAAAAATTATCTGAAAAAATACATGCAGTGCTGATCAATACAGATGATATATGGTTTTTCATTGTGCTGCTCTCTACTGACTTGGTGGATTTTCTCTCTTTCTCATAACACACAGCTAGCTGGACTGCAGGTTAAAGTGAATAGGTCTTTGTGCATGTTCCAACATTTAGAAGACATTTGCTATAAAGTTTATTGCTCAGAAATAGGGGTCTTGTCTGACCCCTACTACTTGGATTTCTCACAGTCTGAACAGGTGAAACATGTAAAAACCTATAACCTACCAGTTCTCTTTCTGTTCCAATCCTTCCCATGGTTGCTCTCTGTTGAGATGGCACTTCTGCTGGGATGGAGCAGAGACAAGGTGAGAGCAGAACTGGGCTGCTTCCCACAGCAGCATCCATGCAGTAGGATTGTTTCTAGATTATGGTGCAAACACACTGGGGTCTGGTGATGGCCAGTATTAACACCTTCTTCACTGAGTTTTGAAACATGTGACAAATAAGAACAGAAAGTGTGCAGATGGTGAACCAAAATATGACCTCTACTACTGATAAAGTTGACGTTGGAGAATTCAATTTAATGTGAGTGCCAGAATCGGTTCTAACTCCCTCCCCACCAGTCAGATCCTGGTAATAAGCATGTTGACCAGCTGTCACAAGACAATGGAGAGGGGAAGAAAGAAACATCTCTTTCACTCAAGACCTTCTTAAATTAGCTCCACCTCATTGAGGAATTTGAACAAGTGTCTATTGCCTGACTACCAGGTAACTCATGCTACCTCTAAGGAGTGCTTGAAAAGATAGGGTAAAAGCCGGGTGTGGTGGCGCACGCCTGTAATCCCAACACTTGGGAGGCTGAGGCAGGAGGATCACGAGTTCAAAGCCAGCCTCAGCAATGGCGAGGCACTTAGCAACTCAGTGAGACCCTGTCCCTAAATAAGTACAAAAAAGGGATGTGGCCCAGTGGTCAAGTACCCCTAAGTTCAATCCTTGGTACCAAAAAAAGAAGAAAAAAAAAAAAAAAAGAAAGAAAAAAAAAGATAGGGTAAGAGTTCAGGAGCATATAGCAAAAATCCTTTTATCTATCGGCCAGACAAGAGAGAAAATGGCATTTTCCTTTTAAAGAACACATCATGTGATTTTTTTTTTTTTTAAACCGGATCAAGCACGCTTATGGTATAGTCACTCAGATGAGCCATGGAACTTGGTTTCTATCCAGTTTTGTCAATTATAAGAAATTCCTCCTCATTACTGGCCACAGGTAGACTACCAGTTGTATCAGGCAGCATTAGCCAGGTGTCATTTAGTCTAGACCCTAACTGCAGGGTTAAGCAGTAAACAAGTATTCTCTCCAAATCTGGGAAAGAACAATTTTTACCATGTTATGAGGTATGACTGAAGAAGGAGATAATCAGTGTGGAGAGGAGAGGACTACATGGAAAAGTAAGGTTGTTTTCAAATATCTGAAAGGCTGTCAAGCATAATAATAGTGCTAGCTTCCATTTATTGATAATGTACTATGAGTCAGACATTGCACTATGTACTTTATATATTTTGCCTCATTTAATTTTCACAGCCTTATAAGGCAAGGATTATGATTTCAGTTTTATAGTTGAGACTCCTGATTGTTTGAGAGGGGCTTGCTTAAGGTCACTGGCAAGGGAGGGAGCTGTCAAACTGGAGGAGTCTAGCTGACTCCAAAGCCTAGGCTTGTAAACACAATACCAAACTGCACAAAAGGAGCAAAGGTTTGGTGTGAGGTTCTAGAAGCAGAATTTGGTTCAGTGGGTGGGAGATAGATTTCAGTTTAATATGAATAAAAACTTTATCTCAATTATGTGTGCTCAAAATAGTCTGGGCTGTCTCATTGTGACTTCCCCAACACCTGAGGAATTCAAGTAGGGTACGAAGCATCAGCTGTGGAGAGGATGTCTGTGTTGCACGGGAAGCTTTACCATATCAACTCTGAGATGCCTTTCAAGTCTAATTTCTATCATTACATAATATCTCTTCTGCTTGTGGGTGACAAAATCTTTCTTGCTCTGGGCTTGTGATATTTCAGTTAACCAGTCAGCGGTATGAGCTTGGCAAAAGCTTTACCCACAACAACCAATAAAGAATCAAGCCTAGAGACTAGGGGTGTCCCTCCTTGCACACAGGGTCATGAATATGACATAATTAAATGACTTTGCCCTCTTCCTGATTTTCCCTGTCATCTCCTTTGTTCCTACCTCATTCCAAACACGTTTAATGCAATTTAAGTTGAAAGAAGTACGGTTTACTTAAGTGTTCTCAGGCTAAATACTAAGGCCTAATGTACTACCTAATTTCCTTAAAAACTTTTGAAAGTACAATAATTTTGATTACTTTTTTTGGAACTGAAAAGATTTCAGAGAAGACTATTTAGATGAGAAGTAAACTATGGTTGGCTCCCATTTTAATTCTACCTTTGACAAAAATTGTTCCTGTCTGAGTTTTGCTCATGTGACAGTCTGAAGCAGATCTTAGCCAAAGTCTGCTTCCATTTGTATGCTTAGAACTGACAGCCCAGTGACATTCTGGGTCCTTCCAGTGATTTGACAAAATGAAAGATAGATTGATATACTAAAAGTTACCAATATAAAAAAGCTTAGAACAAGCTTCTTTTGGATTTGTTGAAAATCAATATTACAGTCTGATATACATATATCCTAAAATATTTAGACTCTGCCTTCCAGTTAACTTGAATAAAAGTTTTGAAATTCCTCAACTTATACATTCTGAATTGTCTTGGCGTTAAGATATGGAAATAATGCCACTGATCTGCTTGTTTTGCTAGTAGTTAGTATACTTTATCATTATTGCAATTATCATAATCATCAAAAATTGTTCATCAGCAGTTCAGTGCAAAACATCGAGTTATATATAAGTTGGCTTTTGTAATTTAACAAACTGCGCCCAACAGTGATTTAAAGTAGCAGTCATTGATTAATTCATTAGTCTATGGGTTAGCACTTTGGATGGGTACTTCTGGGTGGGTTTTCTGCTGGTCTCATCTGAATCCACTCATGAGTCTATAGTGAGATGGTGGTCCATGGTCTACATACCTGCCTGGCGCTTGACCATTGGCTGGACTAGCACTTGACGGGCTGAGCTCACCTAGGTTTGTTCACATGATGGTGATCTTAAAGTCAAGTTTCTGCTTCTGCTACATGTGCTAATGTGCACTGGCCAAAGCAAAACACAGGGCCAACCCAATGTCAAGGGGCAGAGGAATATATTCCACCTTTTGATGAGAATGTCTTCAAAGCCACATTGCAAGAGTGTGGATACAGGGAGAGAAAGGATTTGTGACCATTTTTACAATGAACCATAGCTATGAATATACCATTCTTATTTTTAAGGGTCTTGCAATCTCATTGTGGAGTTAGAAAAGAGGTATGAAGAAATAACTAGCTGTCTTAAGTTTAGCTTAAGGAGATCAGTGAAGTCAAGATTGCTTCACGTAAGATGTGAGATTTAGAAGAATGGGGAAGAGGAAAGGGCATTGCAAACACAGAGAAAGTTAGGTGCAAAGTCATTGTATTAGTTTTCTGTTACTACTATAACTGATCATTGAATACTGAGTAGTTTAAAATAACACAAATTTACTATTATATCGTTCTGTAGGTCAGAGCTTCATCATGGTCTCATCAGGCTGAAATCGCATGTTGGGAAGCTTAGTCCTTTCTGGAGGCTATAGGAGAGGATTTATTTCTTCTTATTTTGAGTTGTTGGCAGAATTCAACTCCTTTCAATTGCAGAACCCAAGTCCATTTTCAGCTTCTAGAGTCTGCTGCTTTCCTTGGCTAATGGCCTGTCCCCTCCATCTTCAAAAATGATAGGTCTTGTCACTGTCACATCACTTCTTTGTGACTTATCTCCCTCTGCCTTCTTGCATTTTCTCAGAATTTGTAAGATTAGATTGCATCCTCTCCAGATAATCCAAGATAATCTTCCCATTTCAAAGTTTTTAACTCCTGTGTTATAGTTTGAATATGTCGCCTAAAGATCCTGTGTTGGAAAGTTAGTCCCCAATGCAACAGTGCTGAGAAGTAGAACTTTTAAGAGGTGATTTTATCATGAGGGCTGCACCCTCATGAATGAATTGATGCTGAGCGGGTTAGTTAATGTGGGAGTGTGTTCCTGATAAAAGCACGTTTGGCTTCTTTTCTTCTTGAATACACACACTCTCTTTCCCTTCTGCTTTCCACCATGAAATGATGCATCAAGAAGGCCCTTCCTAGAGGCGGGCCTCTAAACCTTGGACTTCCCAGTCTCCAGAACCATAAGAGATTGGTATGTGATATTTTGGGGGAGCCATTATTCTGCCTACCACAGACATAGAACCAAGACTGTGCAAGTTGCACTTGACTGCAAAGAAAAAAGTTAAATAAGCAAAAAGAGATGAAAGGTAAGATTGCACCAATTCAACCATATTCCGTGTACTTATCTTATTTTTGGGCCAATTTGTTGAATGGCATTTTTTTTTTTTTTTTGATTATGCTTTCTTTGACTAACTATCAAAATCTTAGTCTTCTTTTGTAATTCTGAAACATTTTTGTATCATTATTAATCAAGATGTATATATCAAGTTTTAATTTTGGGTGTTTGCATTACAAAAATTTTAAAAAATATATAAAATTATATTTAAAATAATTTTAAAAAGCTAGATGTTCCTTCCTAAGCTCCAGCCTATCTGTTGCTTGTGGATGCTGATGTACACGTCCTATGTCACCTTTCTAGTCCCCACTTCTCCCCCTCCATGAAACTGGATTCTCTGTGAAACTCATCATGTGTGCTGACAGGTTTCAGCTGACAACTTGTTTGACACACTCCTTATTAACCCAGGAAGCTACCAGGTTTGTCTTTGATCCCCCATCATCTTTAAGAAGTTATATAAATTGTATTGGTTTGAGGGAGTGTGCAGTTCATTCTTATATAAATGATCGATCATATTTATAAGTTTTAGGATAAAACCCTATAATTATGAAGGGTTAGTTTCTTATTTACTGTACATCATGTTCCTGACTAATCTTTCAGTCAAATATTTTGTTCTCTTTAGACTGGTTTCTCTTATCCAAGTTTGATAAGAGAAAGTGTCATTACAAAAATTCTGGAGGACCATTCGTATCCTGAGGAACAGCAACAAGCAGTCCAGTAAGGGCTCTTTGAACCTCTGTGCTGGGGAGGAGATTAAAGGAGAAATGATCTTTGTCTTGTCTTAAAGATATCTTCTTTCTTCGTAGGAAAAAAAAATCAATCTTGCTTTACTCTGAAAAATGTTTGAGAACAAGAGAACTCATTTGCAGAGATGAAAATCTGAAAGCATAAAGGAACAGTAATTTGCTATAGCTAAAAATATACCCTGTCTTGATGCATTTCCATCACGTGGTTGTTAGCAGTGTGTCCAGGCTTCATCTGCAAAGAAAGATACCTCGTCAGAGACAGTATTCAAGAATCAGATACAGTGGTTTTAATGTGCTTTCCTCTAAGTTGAACACATTGTAATGACTCCTCCATTAGACTTCCCCACAGAAACAGGAAGAGGCATAATTATTATATTTTTGGCTCTAGTCATTTATAGCAAGCCTACCATATACCTGTGTAAATGATACTGTCACAGTCCTTGCCTTCAAGGGACTTAGATCTAGTAAAGGAAAGAAAATAAAATAGTTGCACATGTAGTTTGTTTGTTTTTTTCCACTACAATGGGGATACATGACAAAAGGCAAAATTATGAAGTGTTATGAAAATTTACAAAAGGGAGGACTAAATTAGTTTGAGATTTCAGAAAAGCTTTTCTAAGTGCCAAAAATAAACTCAGATGAATTCAGAAAAAAATTTTATTGTACAATAAAAGAAAATACAGATCATGACCTGGGAGACCTCAAATCAAAAAATGGTAAGAAGCTCAGAGTCCTGTCATCACAGATGACTTATAAAGTGAAAATGAGGATGTCATCTAACCTTTGCAATGATTGGTTCTTATAAAAGGTGTTTGCAGGTGTCCAGGGGATTGGTTAAAGGTGATAATATATACCATTTTTGGAAGGCTACTTAAGTCCAAAATTATGGGCTACTCCAAAAGCATATCTGTATCAGTATATACATTTATGTTTAACTTTGGCTAATTCACAGGTTGGAGTGAGGGCAATAATTCCATAGGTTGAGCTGAAAAATTGAGGAAATACTCTTTCTAATCATTCATGTTGGGTTAAAATAGCATATTCAGTTTGGTATTTTCTTTTAGAATTTTTAGCATAGGATCTGGGCGCGGTGGCGCACGCCTGTAATCCCAGCACTTGGGAGGCTGAGGCAGGAGGATCACGAGTTCAAAGCCAGCCTCACCTATGGCGAGGCACTTAGCAACTCAGTGAGACCCTGTCTCTAATAAAATACAAAAAAGGGCTGGGGATGTGGCCCAGTGGTCAAGTGCCCCTGAGTTCAATCCCTGGTACCAAAAAAAAAAAAAAAAAAAAAAAAAAAAAAAAAAAAAAGAATTTTTAGCATAGGATCCATCAGCATTGATTACTAGTCCTGGATTAGTTAATGGTCAGTCAAATGGTAACTGGATTACAATGGGAATTTAATCTAGGAGTAACATTTTGGGAAAGCAGTGTGACACAATGGTGAATATCCCTTTGTTAGGCATTGGTAAAAGGATAGCAGATTCCTGAGAGTTACAACAAGGAATATGTAGTATTGAAAGAAATGGAAACAGAATATTCTCAGTCCGCCAGCTGAAGAATGTTGGGCATATTATTTAATTAATAAACTTTTTATAGCATAAGAAACTTGCAGACACAAATCATATTCTTGATCAACTCTGAAGAGAGTTCTACAATTTCAGTGGCTGCAGCTACTACTTTTAGGCAATTTGGATATGCCCTGCCCTTGGATCCAACTGTAGGCTGTATTAAGTTGTAGGTCTGATTTTTCATCCACGCTCTTAGTGAAGATGCACAAAGCCTATCGTCAAGGACAGTGTGAAGAGCTTTGAGTAATTGGAAAGTGCTAATGTGGGAGGATTTTGTAAAACCTGCTCAAGTTCAGTAAGGGCCTTTCATGTTTTGTTTCACAAGAAAGAGGTACCTCAGTGCTATTTTTGGTCAATTCATAGAATGGAGATGACAATAAGAAAAAATTGGGAACTCAGGGACTGCAATATCCTGCAAGCTTTAGCAATACTCTGAGTTGTCTTTTTAGTTACCAATTTCTGATAATTTTGGATAGTTCTTATTTTATTTTAATTTTTTTGGAGATAGAAAGATTCCTTTTGCAGATAAATCATGACCTGGGTAACATTTCACTTCTTATAAGAAGAGTTAAGGTTTGTATTGGAAGGTTTTATGACCCTTAAAGCCAACTATGGCAGCAAATACATTGAACCAGTTTCTGAGTTCTCTTTGAATGAAGAGAAAAGGAGAAAATCATGAACAAACTCAATCAGAGTAGAATTTCTAGGAAATTATCAGATTTTAAAATATTGATGTAAAATCTGTGAGGAGTATGAAGGAGTACTAGCAAATCCCTGAGATATTACTCTTCAAGTATGTTGTTGGCTTTTCCAAGTAAAAGTAAACAAATACGGGATGTCTTTGTCTATAAGAATACCACAAGAGAACAAAAGAAAGAAAGGATGAAAAAAAGAAAGGGGGGGGGGGGGGGAGAGAGGAGGGAGGGAGGGAAGGAAGGAGGGAGGAGGGAAGGAAGGATGGAAAGAAGGAGAGAGAAGGAAGGAAGGAAGGAAGGAAGGAAGGAAGGAAGGAAGGAAGGAAAAGTGAAGCACAATTCCATTATTATGAACCACTTGGATTCAGTGGGTACATTTTCCAAAGGGGAATTTGGGTTAGGCAATACAGAAAATCTTGGAATCTTGGAATAACAATTTTATTTGTAGTTCTAATTATACAAGTTCTAAGATCTTGTATAATTCTCCATCACTATCCATGGGATTTTGAACAGGTAGGATGGGAGAACTACAAGGACCAGTACAAGGAATCATAAGCCTCTGTTTCACCAAGTATTCAGTGTTAGGAGTGAGCCTTTGTATGAGTTTGGGTTTCAAAGGGTACTGAGGCAATTTAAGAACGAGTTTAAAGGATTAGTCTGAAATTTTTTTGTTAATGTTTTATTTGTTCTAATTAGTAATACATGACAGTAGAATGAATTTTGACACATTATACATAAATGGAGTATAACTTCTCATTTGTTTAAGGATTAGTCTGAATTTTAATAGATACACCTCTTATTTTTCTCACATCTGGTGAAGAGGACCATAGACTGTTAGAGATTTCAGAGAAGTATATTACTTACATTTTTATGAAATTTGTTAGTCTCCTCAGCACAATTATTGGGTTCTGGAGAACATGTAAAGTTTCAGTGTCTGATAAATCCGGGATTCTAATATTATTTCTCCTGAGGAAATATGATTTGACCTTCAAGTTTAGAAAACAGGTCAAGTTTAGAAATTAGGGCTGTTTTACACAATAGAAACGAACGACTTTTAGAGAAGGGCACTTGGGTAACAGTTAAGGGTTCCAGCAAATGAACCCTTTGAATTTGATTGGAAATTCACCACTGAGATTTTTTTTAAATCATTCTGAGAAAGCTCTTGATGTGTCATGGTGGATTTAAAGTAGAGAGAATTGCTCCAGTATTCATTTATTTCAAGTTCAGTTTCTCTTTGTTGATTCAAAGGAGTTATTGGAAGTGGTTTGCTGAGCAATTCCTCAGAACCCTGTCAATACTGACCATTATCATAGGAGACAAGAGGTTGAGGGCCTTATTTCATGATCAGTCAGGTGGCTTAGAATGCTCTTCTAAGGGGTTCAAAGGAAAATTCTTTTTCAGTATCCTTTTTGCTTGCAATATTGACAAGTGTTTTTATTGAACCATTTGTTGCATAAATGTATTTTAAATTTAGGGTGAGGCCCTTGAACTTATTGTTAATTGCAAGGTCATAAATTTATTTGGTGATTTATTTTTTATTCCAATACTTTCTCAAAATGTTTTGCTAAATGTCGTTAACTCTGTGCAGGGAGTCACTTCACATTCTAGTTTATGTTGCTTTAATACGTCACTTATCTCTCTATTCATAGTCCATGAACAAGATGGACTGACAAAACCACTTCACCATTTTGCCCACAAAGGCTAGAAATGCTGTTTAAATATGTCTTCTAGGCAGATATGATAGTCCAAAGCAGATTCATCATTTTTTTTCCTGTTTGCAAGATGTGATTGTGGCCCAAACTATTCTCATAGGAAAATTCTTAATTATGACTTCAAGGAGCAATTGTCATATTTTCTAGCTCTTTTTATTCATGTGTGGCAGGATATTAAAGATATTTAGTGAAAGCTTTCAAAGTATTTCTTGAGACCATTTTTGAGAATTTCCAGGACTAACTAACATGTGAAAAAATTGATCTAAATCAGAGTCCTGGATCATAAGTACCAAGAAAATTTTAAATTATTACTTAAATTTAGTTTGGTATACTTTTAGGGTCTGGAAAATCCTTTATAGAGGCTTAGAGTTCAGCTTGGGACCAAGGCTTAAGTTCCATTGATAGGTACCCTCATTAGAAACTCTTATCTTAAAGGATATTTGTTGCTGAAGGGGTTTGGAGGAAAGGGAAAAGAATCAAAAAGGTTAGTGGATTCAGAAATCAGGCACTAGCAGATAGGGAGGAACAGAGGGATTAACAGGTGATTCCTCACGTCAGTTGAATCTGATTTTGGCCTTTGATTTCTTGTTAGCATACTATAAGGATTCTTTTAGAGAGACTATTTTAGAGTCATTATGTCTTTTATAAACCTCTACTCACCAACTGAAAAATGTATTCCATTGTTTTTGAGAGGTTTTATACTTCCTATTTTCAAGTGCACCATAGAAGATCAACTATTTTATCTAAGTTAGATACCCCAAAGTAGCCACTGTCGTTTTCAAATTATACTTAATAAAGTTCACCCATTTTTTTCCCCCCACAAAATCCCAACTCACAGGTTCCAGATGGAGAATTCCATATGCTTTGGACTGGGAAGAAACCTCTGCTCATTAATTTCCCTAAGATGACAAGTAAATTATGGGCAATCTAGCCAAAGTAGCTTATATTCTGGCATCCAGGGACAAAGCGTACCTAGTTACCCTTGTTAAATAGAAAAGGATAGCCTACTCAAGCTTAGACAAACAGAATAACCCTTTTATATAAACAAAGATGTAAGATTTAAAAGATACTTATTTAAGAACTCTCGAGTGGGCAAGAAACTGCAATTTACTCTGTAGGTTCTAGCACCTAATTACTAACCAGCCTCGGGGCTCATTAGATACTTTTGTTGGATCCCACTTCTAACACCATAAAATATCAAAAATAAAATCAGATCAAATTAGACAATTTAAAAAGTTTATTATCATAAAGAAAAAGAAAGCATTCAGAAAGTCTCAGAAGTATTCAAAAGGTCTTAGACTGAAAGTGGTAAGAAGTTCAAAGACACATCATTGCAGGATGGCTTATAAAACAAAAATTAAGATTTTTTTATCCTTTAAAATGATTGGTGCCGGGCATGGTGGCGCTCGCCTGTAATCCCAGCACTTTGGGAGGCTGAGGCAGGAGGATCCTGAGTTCAAAGCCAGTCTCAGCAATGGCTAGGCACTTAGCAACTCAGTGAGACCCTGTCTCTAAATAAAATACAAAAACGGGCTGGGGATGTGGCCCAGTGGTCGAGTGCCCCTGAGTTCAATCCCTGGTACCAAAAAAAAAAAAAAAAAAAAAAAAAAAAAGATTGGTGATTACTATACTGTTTCCATATGTTAGGGCATTGATTGATTAAATTGATTATCTTATACCAAGGTTAAGTTTTGTTTCTGATTATCAGAAATAATTTCAAGACATTAAGCCAAGTTTCACTTACATTAATGAAAAACAAGCAAGGTTAATTTTTGCTTCTATAGCCTAACTTTTTTTGTTGGACTAGGGAGATTTTAGGCCTGGCCTCTATTTTTTTTTTAAATAAAATAAAGTGATATTTAAAAGATCTGATCAACAAGTCAAGAGTTCATCAGATGATACTATGTTGGCAGTTGGGGGAGGAGAGGTAAACGGATTCCAAGCAACAATATCTGCAATCTGTGACATGAGGGCCATATTTCCATATTTCACTTTACTTCCATCCTTGACCTGAAAAAGTGTCTTACATTATCACTACTTTTTGAAGAATAGTTTCACTTTAAGCTAAAGAAGTGATGTTTCAAAATGTCAGTTAACATTTCCAATAACTTAACATCTAAATATCTCTTCCTCTTTTGTTTAATCATGTTTTGGTATGATTTCTTACCTAGCCTCATACTCCATTTCCAATCCCCAAAGTAACAATGGCTATACATTTATCTGCCTGAGATTCAAACATCTTAGCTTGGTTAACAAGGCTCTTCATGATCTAGCCCCTTTTCTAGCATATTCTCACCTTTCAACATGCTTCTTACATACCATTGCGTAGTTTCATTAAGTTTATGGTATTTCCTAGAATGATCAATGCTCTTTTTAGAGCGTTGATTTTTGTAAACTATAGCCTTTACTTAGAAATCAGATAATCCTCTCATACTCCTCTACATCTTCTGGTAGGAATTGCCTCTAGTCCTCTAAAACTAAGATAGGTATTCCTTCCATATGTTTCCATAGCCTCTTATGACTAACCTATGTTTCATATTATACTATGTGGAATTTTTTTGTTTATTAGTCTGTATGCTAGACCACAATTTCCTCAAAGACAAGGGCTGAGTCTTGTTCAGTGCCATATTTCCTAGTATGTAATAGGCTCTAAATAAGTGCTAAGTGTTATTAAGGACAGTCAGTCAACACAGGTCTCTTCGGTGAAGCCATCCCCCTGAGTTCTCTTTGATCTCAAGGTAGTTCTGAAATTAATTTAACAATTGCTTTTCTGAAATTCAAAAGAAATAGAAGAGTCATGATGGGGAAGAATAAAGAAAAATAAGGAGGGAAGATAAGAACACACTGGCGCTCACTAAATGTCTTCAGAAGTGTATTGAAGAAAGATGGTTGTAGATCACAGGTGCAGAGAGTTATCAATGCCCAGTTCACCTAGAAGGGAAAGAAGCTAATGCTAGTGACAGGAGTCTTGTATTTCTGAGTGTATTTCTCTCACATTGCATGCTCAATCTTGTAACAAATTCTAGTGACTTGACCTTCAAAACACATCCAGAATCCTCTCACTTTTATCCCGGGCTGGGGGTATAGCTCAGTGGTAGAGTGCTTGCCTAGCATTTGTAGGGCACTGGGTTCGATTCTTAGCACCACATATAAGTAAAATAGAAACTTTGGTATATATACACAATGGAACACTACTCAGCACTAAAAGAGAATAAAATCAAGGCATTCGCAGGTAAATGGATGGAGTTGGAGAAAATAATGCTAAGTGAAGTTAATCAATCCCCCCAAACCAAAGGTTGAATGATTACTTTGCTATGATGATACTGAATTATAATGGCAAGGGAGGGGGGATGAGAGGAATGAAGGAATGCTAAATAGAACAAAGGGGAGGAAGGGGAGGGGAGGATGCAAGGAGATAGGAATAATGGAAGAATGAGTTAGACATCAATACACTAAGTACATATATAAAAACACAAATGGTGTGAAAATACTTTATGTAAAACCAGTGACTTGAAAAACTGTGCTCTTTATGTGTAATATGAAATGAATTGCACTCTAAGCATGTATAACAAATTAGAATAAATAAATAATTTAATTTTAAAAAAGATCCATTGACAACTAAAAAATATTAAAAAAAAAGAAATATTCTCATTTAGCACCTGAATTATTGCAAGAGCCTCTTTTTTTTTTTTTTTTTTTTGGTACTGGGGATTGAACTCAGGGGCACTCGACCACTGGATCACATCCCCAGCCCTTTTTTTGTATTTTATTAGAGACAGGGTCTCACTGAGTTACTAAGTGCCTCGCCATTGCTGAGGCTGGCTTTGAACTCGCAATCCTCCTGCCTCAGCCTCCCAAAGTGCTGGGATTACAGGCGTGCACCACCGCGCCCGGCTTCTGCAAGAGCCTCTTAATTGACTCCCTGGCTATTGCCATTGGCCCCTTTACAATCTTTTATCAATATAGCAGCTAAGATGCTTCTTTTAACCCACAAGCTAGATGACATCATGCCTTATCTTAAAATTCTCTAATGGAGTCCCATCTAACTCTCAAAGCCAATGTTGTTTCTAAGACCTGCACAAAATGGTGTACCATGGAGTCACCTTTAATCTTGCTGATCTCATCTCCTTATTCTCCTCCTTTGTCTCTCCACTTCAATCATGCTGGCTTCTTCACCATTCTTTTGACTTTTATGTATGTGCACTTTTATTAGTATCTGTAAAACTTTTCTGCCTTTTTGTTATAAATATAGACTCATATAATTTTTATTTTCCTTCCTTTCCAAAAGTACCTACCATATACTTAGTACTGTACCTTGCTCTTTCACTCTTACCTAGTCTGAGACATTTTTACATATTAGTACACAAAGAATTTCAGTCATTGTACAGTTGCCTGTTGTTCCACTAAGCAAATAAATGCACCATGGTCTATAATATCAGTTCCCTATTGGTGAACACTTGAGTTGTTCCAAACATGTTCTAGTATAAGTACTGCTGTAATAAATAACTTTGTACAGATATCTTTTCATATGTGTGAATTATACCTGTAACATACATATGGGAATTGTCTGGCCAAGGAGCAAATTCATTTGTAATTTAGATAAATATTGCCTGATTGTTCTTCTCACTAGCAATGCATGAGGCAATCTGTTTTCTCACCTATATCAACAATAAAGCATAAAGTTACTCTTGGATTTTGTCTATCTCAGTGACAACATACTGATTGTTAATATAGATTTATTTGCATATCTACTTTGATGGTAGTGAAGATATTATGTTTAGGGACCATTTGTTTTTCTTTTCTTCTAAACTGTGTCCTTTACCTATTTAACTTTTGGATTATTGTTCCAGTTCTCAATTTCTAGGAACTCTTGCCATATCAAAATGATAAGCCTTTGTCTGTGATATAAGTTGAAAATATATCTTCCCCAATTGCTCATATGGTTTGCTAAATGATGTTTTGTTTTTGCTGTTTATGAATTTTATACAGCACTGTCCTATCAGTATAGTTGAAAAGACCTATACTGAAAACCCCAAATGTGAGCCACATAATAATCTAAAACTTTTTAGAAGCCATCTTAAAAAAGTAAAAAGAAACAGCAGAAACTAATCATTTAAAGGTTTTTCAGGAAAAAGTTAAATGAACAAGAAACTGAGTTTTGAATTTTCAACCCTGTTTGTCTATAGCCTTTATGCCTGGAGGACAGCTTGGCTGGATATAACATTGAGGCTTATAATTTCTTTGCTTGAGAATCTTGTAGATTTTGTTCCTGTTTTCTGGTGATGATATTGTTAGGGAAAAGTATATATATGGTACCCAATGGTTCAATTTATGGTATTTTGGCTTGAGGATGATGTGAAAGTCATACACATTCAGCAAAAACCATACTTTGAATTTCGAATTTTGATCTTTTCTTGGACTAGTGACAAGGATACAGTACCCTCTCGTGATGCTGTGTAGCGGCAGTGAACTACAGCTCTCAGTCAGCTACATGATCACTAGAGTTAACAACTGAAGCTCTGCACTGTACTGAGTTGCTAAGCTGTAATGTCTGGTAAGTGAAGTGCATTAAATGCATTTTTACCTACGATATTTTAAATTTATCACAGTTTTTCAGAATGAGACTCCATTGCTAGCAGAGGGGCATCAGTAATGTCAATTGGATTTTCTATTTATTATAAGTGACTTGACTTTTCTTCTCTCTCTCTCTCTCTTTTTCTCTTTTTTGCCTGACATCCCAAAGGATATTTTTCCTTTTCTTCCTTCCTACTTTCCTTTCTTCTGTCTTTCCTTCCTTATTTTCTTCTTTCCTCCTTCCCTCCCTTTCCCCCTTCTTCCTTCTTTTGTTCTTTCTCTCGCTCTCTCTTTCTTTCATACTGGGGCCTGAACTCAGAGACTCTCTACCACTGAGCCATGTCCCGGCTCTTTTTATTTTATTTTGATACAGGGTCTTGCTAAATTACACACATTGGCCTCAAACCTGTAATCCTCCGGACATGGCCTTCCGAATTGCTGGGATTACAGGCATGTGCTACAAGGCCTGGCTCTTTTTTATTTTATTTGTTTATTTTTAAGGTGTAATAATTTTATTAGGGTATCAGCTCTGACTATTCTTGGACTATTTTCCCACAATGTGCCCTTTTAATATATGAATGTGAGTTTTCTATTTTAGGCAAAGTTTTCTTGAATTATATTTGAAAACATTTACTTCATTGTTGGAATTTTCTTTGGGAAAAAAAATTAAGAGCAGGTTGAATCTCTTTGCTTATCATATATATATATATATATATATATATATATATTTTTTTTTTTTTTTTTTTTTTTTTTTGTACTGGGGATTGAACTCAGGGGCACTCGACCACTGGGCCACATCCCCAGCCCTTTTTTGTATTTTATTAGAGACAGGGTCTCACTGAGTTGCTCATTGCTGAGGCTGGCTTTGAACTTGTGATCCTCCTGCCTCAGCCTCCCAAGTGCTAGGATCACAGGCGTGCGCCACTGTGCCCGTCAGCTATATGTATACTTTTGTTAATATAATTTACCTTATTATTTGTTTTATTCTGTATGCTTTAAAAAAATTTCTACCACCTGTGGCTTGTGGTGTTTATTCTTCTTTGTGCTTCTTATATTCTACTTTTTATTTCTGAATGTCTTTTTTTGCCTTCTGTTTTGCTCTTTCATCTTGACAATTTCTTTTTATATCCTTCTACTATTTGGTCATGTCTTCCCTGAGTTCTTATATTTTTGCTTTGCGGTCTATTCTTAGAGTTGTGATTGCTTTATCAAGATTTTAAATTTACATTTTTGTCTGTTTTGTGGTAACATTTTCCAGGTGAATTTCAGTTTTCTGTGGGAGAGTTTAACGGCCATTTTCTACCTGGGTTTTCTGATGTGTGGTGAGCATATTCCTTTTCTTTTTTTCTCTCACTGTAATGAATTCAAGTTTCCTTGGAGGTTTTAGGAAATTCCTGTGGATGGGACATGTTGAGGTTCCTCTGTAGGATTCACTATTCAAGGAATACCTTTTTTCTTTCTTTAACAAACCCAGAGTGCCCCCGTATGGTGCTTACATTGTCATACCTCCTTTTTTCAGATCCTAACCTGGATCAGGAGGGCCTTTATACTTGGCCCTGGGCTTCCCTGATTTTTTATAGACCACTCTTACCAAGGGACAGCCTTTGTCTACACAGGCAATGCTCCTACTTTTAGCACGTGTATTTTGCCAATGCTTGAAACCAGTGGCACCCAAACACTGAGCCACATGCCCACCCCTTTTAAAAAAATATTTTATTTAGATACAGGGTCTCACTGAGTTGCTTAGTGTCTCACTTTTGCTGAGGCTGGCTTTGAACTTGTGATCCTCCTGTGTCAGCCTCCTGAGTTGCTGGGATTACAGGTGTGCGCCACCAAGCCTGACTTGCTTATATGCTTTCTTTTTTTTTTTTTTTTTAATTTTTATTCTAATTGTTATACATGTTTGCAGAGTACATTTCATTTCACATTACATATAGAGCATAATTTTTCAAGTTGCTGTTTTTTTTAAATTTTTTTATTATTTATTTACTTATTCATCATGCACAAGTATAGTATCTTTTTACATACAACTGCTTGTATACAAAGTATATAAGTACCATTCAGATCTTCAATCATGCATTTAGGATAATGATATCCATCTCATTCAACCACCAATTTTTTTCCAACCCCCCCTTACTCCCTCCCTCCCCTCCCTTTCCGTTGACCATTCTAGTGTTCCTCTGATCCTATGTACCCCCTTCCAACAACACTGTGAACCAGCCTCCTTATATCAGAGAAAACATTCGGTACTTGGATTTTTGAGATTGACTAATTTCACTTAGCATTATATTCTCCAACTTTGAAGCTTATATGCTTTCTGAGATGTCCCTTCTGTGGGTCCTGCAGGCACTTTGTATATCTCATATTTCATCTCTTCCAATTCATAATCATCTCTCTTTCAAGACCTTCTGCTGGGCATATTTGCCTCAGATTTCTTAGTTCTGACATTTATTACTACGCCCTTCTCATTCTTTTCCCTTCTCCATAATTTCTTATGCATTACTTACAAACAATTTAGAGTTTGCAGCTTTTGTCTGTTTCTTACTTTAACTGAAAGTAGCTTATAGGGTCCCCTCTTCTATTCTTACCATTGTTTTGTGTATTTTCTGAAAAGAAAACATACAAAAGTGAGAAGACCTATCACTGAGCTGCTACTGTGTTCCTTAGGGGCATGGTTTCTAACCTCAAGGAATTATGCAATAGCATTTCAAGGGGACAAAACCAAAACAAAACACAATTGAGATTGCATCAAACAGGATAAGTCATTCGAGGGTTCTCTTTTCTATTGGGGTACATGGCTGTGAAGCATGATCAGAGTTAATTTTGGGATTTGATTTTGGAAGACACATGGCAATAAGATATCCCTTTGTAAGTGAAATAAGTATGGATTAAAGATTTGTGAAGATTACAAAATTAATTTTTTATATTCCCCAACTGTCTCTGAATATAAAAACTTCACTTCACCTTAGAGGCAAACCTTTCCATTTGCAGTTGAAATCTTGATGATTTTTATTTGGAGCTGGTTAAATTTGTAAAATCCCCAAATTTGGTGAGAAGTCCCCCTTTTTGGTGGTGCTGGAAATTGAAGCCAGGGCCTTGAGCAGGCAAGGCAAGTCCTCCATCACTCAGCTTCATCCTTAGCCCCACCAAATTCACATTTAAACAAAAGGGAGAAAAAGAAAATAAAAAGAAAAAAAAGATTTTTGTGTAGTAAAATGCAATATTTTCATCACCTGGAAAACTATGGCTCTCACCTTAATTTGGTGAGAAGTCCTTCTCCTTTTTCTAAACTAAGCATAACCCTGTCCTTCACTCCCATGTACAGTGCATATATTTTTTTAATGTAACCAGATGAAACAAAGGTTATTTGAGACTTAAATTGATTGCTCTCTGCTTCCTGTCTGCCATGAATTGAACCACTTTCCTCCTCTTTGCTCTTCTATTGTGATGAGGATTTTTAAAATTTATTTATTTATTTTTAAATATTTTTATTAGTTGTTAACGGACATTTGTTTTATTTACTTATTTATATGTGGTGCTGAGAATCGAACCCAGTACTTCACACATGCTAGGCAAGCACTCTACCACTGAGCCACCACCCCAGCCTCTATTTATTTTTCAATACACGTAACAAAGTGACCAATGAAAAATTTCAAGGCAAGAAAACTAATGTTAAAAGTAAATGTAGCTGGGTGTGGTGGTGCATGCTTATAATCCCCGTGACTTGGAAGGCTGAGGCAGGAAAATTGCAAGTTTCAGGACAAACTTGGTAACTTAGTGAGATCCAGTTACAAAATAAAAAGGGTTGGGGATATAGCTCTGTGGTAAAGTGTCCCTGGGTTCAATCCCAGTACCAAAAAAAAAGGATTGTTTATCAACAAAAATCGAAATCTAGTTGATTTGAGAATATATATTTGTCAAGGCAGAGAGCTTTTAGGCTCTACTGAATCCCAGTTCTTACCCAGAGTAATGCTTGTTCTAAAGGAAGAACTAGATAAATATTCACTAAGTGGAAAAAAAAAAAAAACTTACATTGACTATCACACACCTATTAGAATGGCAAAAACCTGAAACAAAGGCAAAGATGTAGACAAACAGAAACTCTCATCCATTGCTGGGAGTACAAAATGGTACAGCCACTTGGAAAAGTTTGGTGGTCTCTTATAAAACCAAAGATGTTCTTATCATACAATTCAACAATCACATTCCTTGACATCTATTTACCCAAATGTTTTTAAAATCTATGTCCACATAAAAACTTATGTTTATAACAGCCACATTTGTAATTGCCAAAAACAAAAACAAAAACAACAACAACAAAAAAAACTGTAAGCAACCAAGATATCATCATCTTTCAGTAGGTCAATAGATAAATAAACTATGGTTCATCCAGATAATGAAATTTTATTCAGCACTAGAAAAAGATGAGCTATCAAGCCATGGAAAGACATGGAAAAAGTTTAAAAGCATGCTGATAAGAGAAAGAAGCCAATCTGAAAAGTCTACAAACTGTTTGATTTCAACTATATGACATTCTGAAAAAGACAAAACTAGATAAAAAGATCAGTGTTTGCTAGGCATTGGTAGCTAGGGAGGGAGGGATGGATTGGTGGAACACATGGGCTTTTGAGGGCAGTGAAACTATTCTGTATTAACAGTAAGATCAAAAGTGCTCTGTATGTGTAATATGAAATGTAATGCATTCTGCTGTCATTTATAACATCTTAGAATAAAAAAAAATGTAAAAAAAAAAAAAAACAAAACAAAACAGTAAGATCAACATGTGTCATTACCCATGGAGTGCACAAAACAAAGAGTGAATCCTAATGCGCTGTGGACTTCTGTTAATAATAACGTATCAGTATTGATTCCTCAATTACAGCAAACTTATCATACTAGTGTAAGGTGCTAATAATAGAGGAAATTGTGACTGTGGGTTAGTGGTTAGCGGCTAGGGGGCAAAATCTGTGAAATACCTGTGAAATATGGTAAATTCTCTTATAAATCTAAAACTTCTTAAAAATAAGTATTTTAACAAAAAAATCTTTGAATTGTCAGTTATGTCTTTGGAGCTTAAAGCATAACAGTTATTAGTGGAAAATGAATCTCTGTGCTATTTCCTTTATTTACAGAGACTATCAAGGAATGAGCAAGGGAAAGAAGAAAATAATATGTCATAGCTTCTACCAACACTCCGTAATTCCAAGTGAAAGGCTCTCTGCTCATCCAAGCATGGGAACGTCTTTCTGGAAATGCCAAAGAAGGCTTAGGGCCAAGTGAGAGTAGAGAGAGAAATCTCTGCAAATAAGGTGAAGAGACTCTTGTAGGAATATGGGAGAGAAAATGTTCTGGGCTATAGGAGTAGGGCTGGATCTTTTGGCGAAAGGTGAGCAGCAAGATGTTTTTAAGCTTGAGATGCTTAACATTGTATGTTCAGTTGCTTTTGCTGTTGTGATGTGTGGAATTTCTCCACATCCTCAAGTCTTTGGAAAAGTCTGCCACCCACACAATGGTTTACATGAGTTTTCTTTAAAAAAGAATTCTACGAATGGGGGTGGGGGCTGGGGTGCGTTTCACTTGGAGAGGGGTGAGAGAAGGGCACAAGGGCCTCAAGTGAACTTGGAAATGAGCAGAAGCATGGACCTGAAGCCAGAAGTGATCATAAGATCCTGAAATTTTTGCAGAAATCAGGTAGAACATCAAACTTCCCTCTGAGTGAGGGCAGGGCTCAATAAAATTTCTTATCAATCTCAGAGCACAGAGTGATTTTAGTTTCTGTCTGGATTTTATGTCTCAAAGTCACTTGGTTTCCAAATTGTACTATTCCCTCTCTTCAGGCAATGTCTTGTATGTGGCTGTGGGTCAGTGAAAAGCTGCTCTGGTTCAGAGATATTGTAAGTTTGGTCGTTGAGAGAACCGACCCATGATCTGAAACAGTGACACACAGTGGGGAGAAAGCCATTGCTGAATGGATTCTATGCCAGCCAGTACATAGTACTGCACCATGCGCTGGTGGGTCTCTGCCAGATATAAATGCAGAGAGAATCATTTAATCCTCACACATAATCTATCCTAAAAGCCAAGAAACTGAAGCTCAGAGACATTGCCATGAAACCAGTAAGTTCAAATTCAGATCCCACTGGCACCAAATTCTGCTCTTAACCTTGGATAAAACAGCAGTGAGAGGTTTGTTGAGTTTTTTTTTTTTTTTTTTTTTTTTCACTCTTGCTTCATTTTGTGAGAACATGTTAGTCCATTTGTGTAAACTGATTGTCTTCTCAACAAATAACTAAGGGCTTCACGGCAGTTCATGTAGGCCTAAGCTTGGTAACAAAAATAATTTTGAGATTTGAACTGCCCATGAACTTCACATATTTTCAGCATGCCCTTGTGGATATTTAGTGGAGCCTCTTACTGGTTTTGATTAAGATTGGAATTTCAATTGTATTTCAAAATTTCAAAATGTATTATTATAATATTCTCCTCCCCTTCCCTGCTTCCAACCAGCTCCCTGCTTCTGGCACAGTAACCCTTTGAGGTAGAGGGTAAGGGTTACTTGGCCCAGGTCACATATCTGTTAGAGGCCATGGTATCAGTAGCTGTAGCAGCAATGTGCCACTCACTGGCTGGCCATCTCTCCAACACCTCTTCCTACACACACATTTGTTTCAGATGTAGTAGGTAAGTTCGGGCTCTGTTTAGAAGGAAGTTGTCAATAACAGTGACAACTTATAATTTCCACATCCTTTATGTTTTGAAATGTGCTGGCAGATTATTTGAGCCAACAGTAGAACTCCTGCTCTATCCTTTTGAGGTAGAATTATAGTTTACTTCCCTTTTCCTGGTTTCAAGAGTAGCTGTACCCTCCTTAATGATTACATGCAGTTTTCAACTGTGCAGTTTATCACAAGTTCTGTCTTGCATAACATCTTAGTGTTTCTATTAGTCTTTCCACTTTAGGAAAAGTGAATTTGTGCATTTCACTGGCATATAACAATAGGCAATAACTTTGTGGTGTTGAAGAATGCAGGAGATTAATTTGATTCTCATGTAGGTAGTCTCATTTTGAAAGTTGTGAGATGGCCAGCTACACACACACACACACACACACACACACACACACACACACACGGGCAATCCTAAATTCAGCAATTGCCAATACCAGATCTTGTTTTATCTGAGAACACTCATGTCTTCATATTCCTCATATCCTCTGATATGGAAGTATTTAGTTTTTGATTATTACCTGTGGACCTGTGATATTTCATTCACATGAACACAATTTTGGTAAATTATGCCATCTAAGTTAAAGTTTATTTTTTCTGCTTTTAAAGATAGTGGGTTTTGGAGTTTTCACCTGCATAATTCATTGTTTGGACATTATCAAATATCTATTCTGAATAAACAAGCAATTATTTATCTAGACAAAGCATAAAATATTTTTCACAGAACTGGATTTCTTTCATAAATGTGCCTTCCTTCTACTGTTTGGACCAACTGCATCCCACAAGAATGTGAGGATTTCAGTTTGTCATTTCCCTAACATATCTCTTACCCCCCAGAGAAGCTGTTCCAACCACAGTTGTTTGAACTCTGTAACTGAAATGCAAAAGTAGCTTTATAAACACATTAAATCAAATGAAATAGTCCATAGTTAGTAAAAATAAAAAATAAAGATAAGACCACTAGAATAAATGTTCAGAAGGAAGCATAAATGACATAAAGATGATATGCACATAAAAAGGAAATAAAAGGAATGCAGATTGGAAAAGTAGAAATAAAACTGTCTTTGTCTGCAGACAACATGATTGTTTACATAGAAAATACCAAAGAATTGATAACAAAAATATCTCCTGGGACTAATTAGTGATTATGACAAGGTTGCAGAATACAAGGTTAATCTACAAAAGTCAATTAGTTTCCTAAATACCATCAGTGAATAATTGGAATTTGTAATTAAAAACACAATCATTTAAATTAAGATCACAAAATGAAATACCCAAATATTTACTAGAGTAAATACTTGGGTAGAAATCTAACAACTATATGTAAGATGCATATTAGGAAAGTCATGAAATTCTGATGAAAGAATTTAAACTTCTAATAAAGAGATATTCCATGTTGATGGACAGGGAGACAGTGTTCTAAAGATGTCAGTTCATCCCAATCTGATCTACAAATTCAACACAATCCGAAACAGAATCCCAGTAAGTTGTTTTGTGAATATTAATGAATTTATTCCAAAGTTTATATGGAGAAGCAAAGGGCCCAGAATAGCCAACACATTATTGGAGAAAAACAAAGTTGGAGAACTGATACTCCAGCTTCAAGACTTTCTATAAAAATACAATAATCAAGACAGTGTGGTATTAGCAATAAAATAAAGAAATAGATCAAAATAACAGAATAAAGAGCTCAGGAACAATCCTGAGATTAGTACACAGGTTTAGTCGATTAATCTTTGATAAAAGAACAAAGGCATGGAGAAAGGATAGTCTTCAACAAATGATGGTGAAATAACAGAACATGCACACATAAAAAAACATTGACTCTAGCTATAGACTTTACACTTTAAACAAAGACTAACTCTAAGTACACAACTCAAAACAAAATACATCTGTAAGATAATGTACAAGAAAATCTAAGTGTGGGTAAGGCAATGATTTTTTCATAAATGACATAAAATGTATGATCCATGAGAGAAAAATTTGATAAGTGAAGATTTATTAAATTAAAAACTTCTACTCTGTGAAAAGATACTAAGAGAATGAAAAAGCAAGTGCAAACTGGGAAAAATATTTGCAAAAACACATATTAAAAAGAGGACTTATATCCTTAATATATAAAGAACTCTTAAAAGTCAACAATAAGAAAACTAACATTCCAATTAAAAAAAAATTAATGGGCAAGAAATATGAACAGATGCCTCACGAAGAGAATATATGGATGGAAAAAAGAAAGAAAGACAAGAAAGATAAAAAGTTCCTTGTCATATGTCATCTGGAATATGCAAATTAGAGCAATGATTATATAATATTAAACATCTATCAAAATGCCCAAAATTCAGTACACTCAGAATACCAAATGCTGTGAGGATATGGAGCAATAGGAGCTCTCATTTATTGCTGGTGAAAATGCAAAATAGCACATCCAGTTTGGGAGACAATTTGTTGGATCCTTAGAAAAAGAAGTGTACTCTTGACCATCCAATCCACTAATAAAATATATCCTTATTATTTCCCAAAAGGAGTTGAAAACTTAGATTCACACAATCCTGCTCCAAATTGTTTAAAGTAGCTGTGTTTATAATTGCCCAAACTTGGAAGTAATCAAGATGTTCTTCAATAGGTAAATGGATAAACTATGGTACATCCATACAATGGAATATTATTCAGTGCAAAAAACTGAGTTATCAGTCCATGAAAAAATATGAAGAAATCTTAAGTGCATATTATTAGATGAAAGAAACCAATCTGAAAAATGCTACACACTGTATGATTCTAATTATATGACTTTCTGGAAAAGGCAAAACTGAACTGTGAAGACAGTGAAAAGATCAGTATTTGCCAGTGGGTGCTGGAAAAAGAGGAGAAGGATATATAAGTGAAGCATTTTTTTCCCCTCAGTTAAACTATTCTGTATGGTACTGTAATGGTGGCTATATAAGATATGCTTGCAAAAACCCATAGGACTATGAAACATAAAAGGGAAATAATGGCAAAATCAAAGCACGTATGAGTAAAAAATATCTGTCATTTACTGAATATATGCGATTTTCCAAGCAGAACAGGAGTGTAAGATGAAAATTGTTGCCTTGTATGTGAGTGTACGGGCACAGAGAATTTAACCAACTTTGAGTTGTAATTTAAAACTAACATTCCTGGTACCCCCAACTCACATTGTTAACCACAATGCAAGGCTCCACAAACATTTTCATAGGTGCCTACCTTGTATGCATTTTTATGATCCATAGGCAGCTATATTTTAAAAATGCACACTTTTAAAAAGCAAGATATTCATCTGCATATAAAATGCCCCGTTGCTTCCTCAAAATATTTATTTCTGCCTATAGGGTCATTTCAGAACTAGTTTTCTGCTTCTTCTCATTTTCTTTGCAAATCTGCATATTATTTGATTAACAAATCAATCTCCTAAAAGATCTAAAATCTCTGAGAACAGAGAAAATCAAAACTCTTGGGTCATGTTGAAATCTTTCAGTCACATATCTAGGAAAATTAACAGCAATGATCCATAGTAAACTTTTCCACGCTTAAATTTTTTTATTCTCCAAAGGTGCTCACATGAAGATGATTCAAGTTTTGAAACATAATACAGACTCTTAAAGAAAGTCCTTTGCCACCAGAGGATGCTCACTATGCACAAGAGAATGGAAGTTGAGCAACACAAGGACACTGTGCTGTGATTTGAACTGGGGAAAAAGCTGCATTACACAATGGTGCAGGAATGTCAGCTATTTGTTTGGAATATTCTTTTGTCTTCCTGATGTATAATTAATGCCTTGTAAACAAAGACTCTCAATGTACCAGCCCGCAAGGATTTTCACTAGCCAGCCCTGCCCCAGGGAGCTACAAAACTACACTTACAATAATAGGAATGAAAAAAATAAAAAAAAAAATACACACACACACACACACACACACACACACACTAATATAAACTATGGACTTTAGTTAATAATATAATATGTCAACATTGATTTATAAATTGTATTAAATTTGCCACACTAATGCAAAATGCTGATAATAGCGTAATGGTGCATGTGTGCAGAGGGGTAGAGTGAATATATGAGAATCCTATTGCTTGCTCAATTTTTCTGTAAACCTGAAACTTCTCTAAAAGAGAAAGTCTATTAATTTAAAAAATGATGCAAACACATTACTGTGTATAGCAGCACAATTAATAATAGCCAAGTTATGGAACCAGTCCAGGAGCCACCAACAGAAGAATGGATAAAGAAAATGTGAAACATATATACAATGGAGTTTTACTCAGCCACAAGGAAGAATGAAATTATGGCATTTGCCAGTAAATGGATGGAACTGGAGAACATCATGCTAAGTGAAATAAGACATACTCAGAAAATCAAGGGTCAGATGTTTTCTCTCATTTGCAGAAGTTAAAGTAATAAAAAAATTAATGAAAAAAATGAGGATGGGGAGTTAGATCTTAGGAAAAAAGAGGTAAGTCAGTGGAGTAGAAGGAGCATATTGAGTGGCAGGGGAAAGGGATGGGAAAAGGGAAGAAAGGTAGAACTAATTTGACAAAATTACACAATGTACACGTATAAATATACCACATTGAGTTTAACCTTTATGTGCCAGCCTCAGCAACAGCAAGGCACTAACTCAGTGAGACCCTATCTCTAAATAAAATACAAAATAGGCTGGGGATGTGGCTCAGTGGTTGGGTGCCCCTGAGTTCAATCATGTGTACCCCTCAGATAGATAGATAGATAGATAGAAGGAAGACCAGTAAAAAAGAGGAAGGGGAATAGGGGGAGAGAGGAAGAAAGGGAAAGAGGAAGCACTGGGAACTGAAATGGAGCAAATTAAATTCCATGCATGTATGATTATATCAAAATGAAACCCATTATTATGTATAACTATAATGCACTAATTAAAGCATTTTTTTTAAAAAAAGCAAACCAGGATTGTAAAAGGACACCCATTTTCCTACAAGTGACATAATTTCATTTTTTTTTTATAGCTGAATAAAATTCTGTTGTGTATAAATAAAACGCATTGAATAAAACGCATTGTGTACAACTAAAAGCAAATAAATAAAAATATTAAAAAAAAAATTCTGTTGTGTATATATGACCACATTTTTGTCCATTAATCCATTGACCAACACCTAGTCTGGCTCTATAGTTTCTGCAAGTGAAACTAAATGATTCACTGTGTCCCTTTTTTTTTTTTTTTTTTTTTAAGACACTGTTATGGGTTTATTATCCATTAATTAACTCTCCTGAACTTAATTACTGTATGGCTCCTATTGTGCATTTTAAAACTCATTTTCACAGTACAAATGGAAGATTGCTGGCCTGCCCTCACCTTTATAGGGTTGGTTTTCCTCCCTAAGCGCACCCAGCTAGGTTGTCTTTCTATTTTAGAATTTCTTGTAGGAGAGTTTCTGTTTTCTAAAACCTGCCAATCAGTCCATGGATTAACTGAGATTTTTAGGCAGACTTCCCATGGACTGGGAGCCAAAGTACAAAGTACTATGTTTGTAAAATCAAAATTTTCAATTTGAAATTCAAATTTATATGTAAAACCATGAAAATATAAGTATGTAGGGTGACTTTGATGTGACTGAGAGGTAGAAACAAACAGTAAAGAGAAGCAGGACCCTCAAAAAATAAGTAAATACAAGGACTTGAGAAACATGAGGATAGTGTTAAATAAGCTCCCCAAAAGGAACAGGGAAGAGAAGTGCACAGAGTGAGGTCTGGTGATGCCAAGAAGGTCGGTCAAGCTCACAGGGCTACATAGAGATGAGGACCAGCCACAAGTTCATGTTACAGAGACAAGAGAAGGGATGGGAAACACTCCAACATCTGGACCTGCTCCTACATCAAGCATATGACTTAATTCTGTGTAAAACAAGCCAGACATCATGATCATGTTGTCATGGGACTTGGATGATAGCTGGTACACAGACAGTGAGAAGATTTACCAAGATAAAGATAAACAGAAAGTTTATTGGAGGAAGATATGTTGTAATGGTGCAGCAGGGTCATAACAAAGACATCCGTCCACAGACTCAGAGTAGGTCTGGGCTCATATGCACTTCTGAGTTCTTTGTTCTCCTTTGGTGGACTTTATGCTAAGTGAGGAGTAGTTCAAGCTAAGTGAGGGATGACAGATTCCCATGCTTTGTCCATTATGCCTACTGCACACATGCCAAATGCTTGTTCCTGGGTTTTACATTAAATGCATGAGATGCAAGTAACATGTATGAGGTCTTAAGTAGAGGATTCTCCCTTCTAGGTCAAACTTGGGTGTCTGTGCACATTCTCCTCAAGATGGTTGGGCAATCGTTTTTTAAAAAACAGGATCTTGATGTTTATACTTCAGGGAGGTTTGTTCTTTTGATAACTGCAAGAGGCAGGATGAAAGAGAGGTCCTTAGCCTCATATCAGTTCTGATTGAGATGGGGTGGGATCTGGCACAAGGGTCCCTAATCTATCCTGCCTCACATGTAACATGAGGAAACCAGAATTCTTAGGTTTCTGGATTCTAGATTTGTGTTTCAAAATAATCTCAGACACTTAATCCCTGATATTGGGCTCCTCTTCCTCTCTTTCCCAGCATCCTCATCCCCAGTCCATCCCAGGCCTATGGTGCTACCATATTAAACCTGTGTTTAGATACCAAAGACCACTGAAACCGAATAAGGGTTTTCTGTTAAGTAAACCAGATATTTGAAATGCAGAAACTTGGAGAGAAACTCTGAAGCTCTTGTGTTGGGGAAAGATTGCTTTATTTTTTTGTTCTCTGGACCCTCTCTTCTGAGATGGGGGAGGTGATCCTGAGCCCTGTGTTTGTTTGGATGGTGAAACCCCAGGGATTTCTGTCAAACAGACTGTTCCTGATTCCAGAGCAAGACTGCTGAGAGCACAAAGTTCAGCCTTTAAAACAACAACTCTCTGGACAAGTATCTCTCAACTGGGCAAATGGCTTGCATGTTGGAATGAGACAAAAAGTAACCATGGGATTTTGAACTTCAGAAAATACATGGAAATTGGTGGGACCAGAGAGCTGCATTTTTAGTTTATATTTTTGACTACCCACCCCCCCTATTTTTAGGAGAATTGATAGTAGTTTATAGATTGGCCAACTTGTGAGCAGATTCTTTACTGCCTCTTGCAGATAGTGTCTGGCAAAATCAAGAACTGATCAAAACAAATGATTGCTAGTGACTCTGGACCCAATCTCTTGTATCTACCCCAATTTCTTTTCATTTTGCACAATTAACTTAATCAAATTATTTTTGTGATCTAGAAAATACTGGGTAAATTATTTACCCTCTGAGTCAGTAAAACGGAAGTAAAGGAGACTTGATGTGAGAAATAAATAAGATCTAAATATAAAAACCTTAGCAAATAAGAGGCCCTCTATCAATGCTAGTGCCTTCCCCACTCCAGCTCATGGGTCTGTTGACTTCATCGGTCTTTTCTTTCTGGATAGATTGGTAAATAAGAATGTCATGAGGAAAGTTTGCCTTCTGATTTGTTATGATGAAAGAGAAAGATTTGTCTAATTAACAAATGTTCAAGGAATGCTTTTCATGTGAAGGGGCCTGCTGGGCAGTGGAAAAAACAATTGCATGGGTACGCAGCACGTGTAGTATCCTCAGGGAGCTTCCAGCATAGAAGTGAGGGCAAGGCAGGACTTGATGGGGGTTCTGCAAGTGTGTCAGTAACAGACACTGGGAGTGTGGAGGACAAGTAAGGTCTTTTGTGGGTGGATTGAGAGTAGAATGGAAGCAGCATTTACTGGGTGCCAAGGGCCTACAGTGTGATGTGAGCGTGATGAAATGCTAAGGGAGTGGTAATCCTCACAGCAACCCTGAGTAATAGGTATTTTTAAGCTCATTTTGCTAGTTAGGAAACCGAGGTTCATAGAGGTTAAAGAGCTCATCTGAGATCAAGAATTGGTTTTATCTGACTTCTCTGCTCTTTCTCTATCCCACAGTGCTTCAAGGTATTAAGGACAAACGATAATTACAGATATGAACATTTTTCACAACCAGAGATGATGGAGGTGGAAGAGGGTTCTCTCTCTCTTGCAAGAAGAGAAAAATACAAAGAAAGTTCTGAGACAAGACAACGTATTCCGACTTCTGTTTACATAATCTTAGCAAGACACCAATACCATGAAGCAGGCTATTGAACAACTGGATGTATGTTAGCATGTGGACCGTTTAGAAAGAATTTAGGGCTGATGTGGAAATGCCACTGGTTAACTTAAAAGAAATTGACAGGATTTCTGCCTGACACAGTCACCTGAGAGCTAAATCACAGTTCTGGCTTCACCATTGACTAACTGGTTCCAAGACCCCAGGAAGAGTGATTGTCTTTACAATCCTTTAAAAACCTACAAATGAAAGATTGTTATGTTTTTTAAGGAATCTCCTTGAATTTTCTCCTCGTTGTTCTGTTTAGAATTCAGGGACACAGAGTTGCTGGACAGTTTGGAGCCTCTCCAGGAATGCTAACCTTCTCTGAAGGAGGTTGTTCTGAAGAGGGGAAATGCTTGCTTTTCAAAAATACCTCCTGAGGGAGGCCATCAGCTGCCTCATTTTTGCAGAGTCAGGGAAATTTTATCCTCAGATAAGGGTTTTGAGAATAGTTGGCTGTGATTGCCTGAAAGACTCCACAAGGACAAATGTCCAGAACGTGGTCACCTCCATTACCCAGAGCCAAGGTCTCTGAAGTGAGAGACCAAGGTCAAGGTCAAGAATTTTGTCCATAATGCTACCTCTTGTAGCTTTTCCTGTACCTCTGTCCTATCCTTCCCCTCTTATACCCTTTTATGAGTCTGTAAAGAATCACAGCTGGAAGTATACATTGGTCAATCTATAGGGAATCAACCAGTATATAGTGTAACTTTTTCTTTCATTCATTAATTTGTTCTTTCATTCATTCTTCTGAGTAGAATTTTTTATTGTTAAGAAATTTGTTACATAACATCAGTGTTTTTCTAAGTGGAAGTCATAGAGAAGTTGCTGGCTTTTTGTTCTGTTCTTCTAAAGGCATGTGAAAGCAGGCTTTATAGTGTTAACAATTTTGATAAATGGTATTTTTACCTCCAATCAGGTGGTTAGAATCCATTGCCATGGAAATATTTGACTTCAAAGGTAACCAGTTTTCTACCTTTACTCTCAGGGTTAGAGAAAAATAAATAATAAAAAAAAAGAATAATTAGGAGGATGTAAACAAATAGAGAACTAATGTTTCAGGTCCAGGCAGGCAGCGGGAATCCACTTCCATTCAGCATCCAACTAGAATTGGGGTCCTTTTTCTGGTAAATGTACCCTTCTCAGTTGTGACTTGGGCTATGGGTTGGTTTGAAGATGTAATTTGTCTGGTTCTCTCTCTCTCTCTCTCTCTCTCTCTCTCTCTCTCTCCTTCCATAACTCTGTCAGCATCATGTGGTGCTTGTATATCAGTAAGAATTTTGTCCTTAATTTTGAACCTACATCCTCAGGGAGAGTGGTGATATAAAGACTGTAAAGAGAATGTGTCAAGAACTTTATCATCAATGACATATCATATAGAAAGAGAGCATTAGCTTTTATCCTGAAGGGCTATAAGGGAGATTTCATAATTATTTATCAAATCAAATGCCAGCCAGATTACCCGGGTAAAACAGAAGTGACAGTACAGTGAGCAGGCCCCAGGCAAATGTGCAACACAGTTCATGTTGCTATTTGATGCTCCTCATTTGTGCCTTTCTTTCTCCCCCTGATTGACAGTATCATCGATACTCCACACTCATCTCTCTCTCCTTTTTTTTTTTTTTAAAAAAAAAATCAAATCTACAGAAATGATTTGAAACAATTCCCTCTAGAGAATGAAAGTGACTTAATTTGATATTTGATAGGATTTTGAGCATAATGCTAAAAAAGGAATGAAGCCTTAAATATGGACTTTCATATATTTGGGAGCCGAGTGAGAGGGTCTTTAAGGGACGAAAGCTTTCTGGAGCTCCTGGAATCTAGTGATGTAACTGATCTAACTTACCCCTCTTTGATTTCTCTGTCAAATATGGCATAATGACAACACATGTTTTATGAAGCCATCTCTTGCCTTGGATTTTCTGTCACCGTGCTTTCTTGCTTCTTCCAAAATGTCTCAGATTCCTTTGATAGCACATTCATTTAAAAGCCTCTAAATCGCTGGGTGCCGTGGCTCACACCTGTAATCCCAGCAGCTTGGGAGGCTGAGGCAGGAGGATCATGAGTTTAAAGCTAGCCTCAGCTAAAGCAAGGCACTAAGCAACTCACTGAGACCCTGTCTCAAAATAAAATACAATATAGGGCTGGGGTTGTGGCTCAGTGGTCAAGTGCCCCTAGGTTTAATCCCTGGTACCAAAAAATAAATAAAATAAAATAAAAAACCCTCTAAATCATTTTGTTCCTCAGGAATTTACTCAGACAGACCCTTTTTCTTTCTCTAAATGCTTCCTCTAGGTTGCCTTGTTTTATTTTCAAGGCTTTAAAAACCATCTTTAGGCAGCTATCTTCTGAATTTTTCTTTATTCAAAGTTGTTGTATTTATAATAGTAGTTATCATCTGAATTTTTATATCCATTCTTCTGAGCTCCAGACTCATCCACATACTGATACCCAACATAAGATCTGCACCCTTGCCTCTTTACTTCTAAAACCAGTTTCACTTCCTTACCAGGCTTTCTTATCTCCCCAAATGGTGCCACCATCTGCCCAGTTCGATGCTTAGGCTAGAAATGTGAGAAGCAGTTTGCATTCCTCACTTTCTCTCACCTCCTGGGTCCTCTGCTTCAAGTCCTATCATTTCTTCCACCAAAATATATCTGAATTCCATCAGCTTCTCTAACTCCTTTGCCACCATCATGGTTTATGCCACTATTGACTCTCCACCAGGCCCTGTGACAGCTCCTTGACTAATATCTCTGCCTCCACTTCTGCTCCCTTTCCTGCCCCACTGATGAAGTTATGTAAAAAGCCACAGGGTGGTGAATAGAAGTGAATACTGTGGAAAGATATAACCTGGGTTTGAATCCTGGCTCTGCCACTTACTAATTAGGTGAATGAGGCATGTTGACATTTTCTGTGCTGTGATTGCTTTGTCTATGAAATGATGACAATAATAGCATCTACCTAAAAGAATTATTATGATGATTAAATGATTTTTCCTATTTGATTAAAAAGCTTTTTAATACCTATTTGATTAATTCTTATTTGATTAAAAGTTTTTTTAATGAGTAGAATGGTGCCTAACAGAAAATTCTTTGTTAACATATAATCAAAATCATGTTATTGCATGCTTGAAATCTTTCCATGTATTTATTATAAAATTCAAGATCCAAACCTGACCCTCTAGGCCTCCTATGTCCTGCCTCCACTCCCCCACCCTCAGGTCCCTCCTCTGCCTCCCTCACTCTGCTCCAGACTTGGAGGTCTTCTCTGTTCTGGAGGTGTGCCAGGCATTGGGCTGCCTCAGGGCTTTTCACCCGCTGTTCCCTCCACCTAGAGTCCCTTCCAATGCCTGACTCCTTTGCCTGTTTTAGGCAGCCTACACGACACATCTGCTTAACAATTCTCTATGGCCATCCTATTTAAGGAAGTTCACCTTCTTATTCTCTACTGCAGTGATGTCGTTTGCTTCCTTCGTATCACTCATGCAGTATTTAGGAATTTTATTTGTTGTTTCCTGCCATCTCCACCAAAAGATAATTTATGTGAAGCAAGGGGTATGGCTACTGTGTGCATTGTTGAACCCTTAGTGCTGACACCGTGCTCAGCACATAATATGTGCTCATTAATATTTACTGAATGAATGAAATGGTCACCTATTAGGCCACCTTGTCTTTCAAGTCAAGTATAAGCCAGAATTCAAGTTCTGTACGATGTATCAGATAATATACCAACCCAAACTGTCTGCCTGGCCTGCCTTGTGTCTCAATAAAGCCAACAATGCAGTGGACTATGGTCAGCCTAGGGAAGGATTATGGACACAGAACTCAAAGCCTGGGGTCCTTGTATAGGATCTGATGCTGACCTTCTCTGTGACCTTGAAGAAACTCCATATACCTCAGAAACTGCTTTTCACTGGAAAATGAGTGGTTGAAATAAGCAATCCCCAAGCTTCCTTCAAGCACAACATTCTGTTTTAGATGCCATATTTCTGCAAAGAGAACATAAAATCAGTCCATCATTAGGTTCTCATGGAGGAGATAAATCACTGAGTTTTAGGAGAATCAAAGGATCATCAGCAGTTGCCAGGACAAATTCTCTTTAGGGTATTTTAAGTAGGTGGGAATTTGTCTATTCAACATTTAGTTGTTGGCTCCTTAATGCTCCTTGGAGTTATGCCTTCTGTCACTTTGCCTAAAAGCAGGTCCTCCCCCTTCTTGTAGCTCACAGTTTAAGGAATTTTCACTAAACCGCCCCCCTCCCCACACACACTTCTTTACCTTTAAGTTTTTGCACTTATTGCCTAGAAAAAATCACTCTTCCATCATATTTGGAGAAAAGAATATTCCCAGGCCCATCAGATTATGATAATTTAGTTATACTTTAATGAGAAAAGGAAGGTGTGTTCTCTGCATCTTCGGCCCCACTTACTTCTAGAGCATGAGTGTGGTGAGTGTGCCCAACATTCTGCCCAGAACTCCTGCAAAAGTCTCTGTTCCCTTCCTCCTCCATGCATGCAACCACTTTTAAAAAAACATTTTTGACTTGGCTAGTGGTTAATACTATATGATTAATGTTAATACTGAAAGGATATAATTCTTCTGTATTTTATAATATCATTGTACAGCATATTGGCTACATCTGGGGAAAGGGGGTTCTCAGGTTTGATTTAAAAAAAAAAAGCTTCCATGTTTCATCTTCTATTGTCCAAATTTTACCATTTTTTTGAGGACCAACTCACATGCTGCCTCCACCACAAATCTTTCCTTATTTATTTATTTATTTTTTGGTCAGGAGCTATGCTACCTTTCCTTTGAACACCCATAGCTCTTCCTTCATTCATTTGTTCATTTATTCATTTATTTGGTCATTCAGTAATTAATCACCAGGTATTGAAGAAAATATCTACTCTCACAGAGTTGATAATCTAGTGGAGAAGCTGACAAAAATGTGTACAGATATTATGTTAGATGATGAGAAGTACCATGGAGAAAAAGAAACTAGGAAAAGGTCATAGAGCATTCCAGGGTTGGGGTGGTGGCTTCAAGGAGAAACAGTCTTTAATCAGAGACTTCTCAAAAGTAATGGGACAGGCAGGAGGAGGAAAGACAAGCGCAAGGCTAGTGTTTTAGTTTGTTGTTGCTGCTATAACAAAATACCTTATACTCGATAGCCTAGACATTAATTTCTCATAGTTCTAGAAGTGGGAGGTCCAGGATCAGGGCACCAGAAGATCTGGTGTCTTGTGAAGTCCTGCTTTCTGGTTCAAAATGGGCACCTTGCATCCTCACATTACAAAAGGGGTGAGACAGCTCTCTGTGACTTTGCTTTACTTTTACTTTCTGTACTGGGTATTGAATCCAGGACCTCACGCATGCTAAGAAAGGAGGCGCTCTACCACTGAGCCACATTCTGGGCCTCTTTTTTGTAAGGACACTAATCCTATTATGAAGGCTCTGCTCTCATGATCTAATCACTTAGAGACTCCACTTCTTAACACTATATTATATTGGCGGGTTAGGTGATAATAGATGAATTTTGGGAGCACAAACATTCAAACCACAGTAGCTGGTGTGTCTGGAAAGCAATGAGTCACACAGAGTCTAAGAGGAGATGAGAGCAGATGTGCATTATAAGGCTGGGATTGTGCTGGAGTGCGGATTCCAGGGCTATTTAAGGATTTTAACCTCTACTCATGTTAAGGGAGGTCATTAGAGGGTTCTGAGCAGACAGGGTGTGTCATCTAGTTTATATTTTAGGAGGATTGCTCTGCTATTGGGTTGCAAAGAGACTTCAGTAAATTAAGGATGGATGCGAGAGCATTGTCAAAAGGCCAAGACCCTGGTGGTAATGGCGCAGGTGAAAAGATATACTGCCATTTTGAAAATGTTTTGAGAGTAGAGCTGGCAACTGCTCAGTTATGGCATAGAAGAGAAAGATGGGAAAGAGGGGAGAGGGAGCAGGTTTCAGAAGAAGATTGATAAACTTTAATTGGAGTCATACAACATTTGAGATGTCTATAAGATACTCAGACATAGATGTGGAGTACACAGTTGTACTTATTAGACTGGAGTGTACTGGAGAAGTCCAAGCTGAAGATGTAAATTGGAAGTCCTCTTTACGTAGATAGAATTAAAGACCTCAATTGGAAGAGATTGCCAAGAAACCATGCTTTAATCCATGCCTCTTTTTAACATGTATCCTATATTTTATTATTAGATGTAAGTTTCCTTTCACCCATTACCAGGTTAATGTCCTTCAAGGTAAGTTCTATGTATGAATTCACACAGGGCCTCATTCAGAACTTGGTTCCAAGTAAGATCATAAAAAATGACTTTAGTTTGAATCAATATAGAACTTAGTGAAAGGCTGTGATTAAGAGTTGAAATTGTGACAAACAACAATAAATGTTGGAGAGGATGTGGAAAAAAAGGCACACTCATACATTGTTGGTGGGACTGCAAAATGGTGCAGCCGATATGGAAAGCAGTATGGAGATACCTTGGAAAACTTGGAATGGAACCACCTTATAACCCAGCTATCCCACTCCTTGGGTCTTTACCCAAAAGACCTGAAAACAGCATACTACAGGGACACAGCCACATCAATGTTTATAGCAGCACAATTCACAATAGCTGAACTGTGGAACCAACCTAGATGCCCTTCAGTAGATGAATGGATAAAGAAAATGTGGTATATACACACAATGGAGTATTACTCAGCAATAAGAGAGAATAAAATCATGGCATTTGCAGGTAAATGGATGGAGTTAGAGAATATAATGCTAAGTGAAGTTAGCCAATCCCAAAAAAGCCAAATGCCAAATGTTTTCTCTGATATAAGGAGGCCAATTCACAGTCAGGTTGGGATGGGGAGCATAGGAGGATTAGAGGAACACTAGAATGGCCAATGGGGAGGGAGGGGAAGGGAAGGGAGGGGGCAAAAGGATGAGTTAAAAAAAAAAGATGGTAGAATGAGATGGATATCATTACCCTAAGTGCATGTATGAAGTCAGGAATGGTGTGAATATATTTTACATACAACCAGAGATTTGTGAAAATGTGCTCTATATGTGCAAAATGAAATGTAATGCATTCTGCTGTCATTTATAACAACTTAGAATAAAAAATAAGTAAATTAAAAAAAAGAGTTGAAATTGTGAGACAGTTAATGGCAGAGGATTTCAGCAAAAGGAGCTCTCAATGTTTTCTGGGAGGGCCTCTGCCAGAACGGGGCCAAGAAAAGAAGCAAGGAAAGAGAAGAAACAGTATCGGGGAAGGGGATAAGAAAGGACCCCAGAGCTGGGATAATATGAAAATGAGACTTGCTCTGGTCCTATGAAGATTATTCAAATGAAAGAAGAGGTACCAAACCCTGGATTTGAGGTTGGGCATTGGATAGGGTGAAAAGAATTAGAGGATGATTGAGGAAGGGAAGGGTATGGTTCAAAACAGATTCTTAATCTTGAGCCTGACTGCAGGGCAAAACTGAAGCCAGTCACCTGGGAAACTCCCTCAGAAAATTTGGGTTGCTGAGAGTAAAACCAATTCCTTCCGGAAGCTAGAGTGGGTCTTATCCTAATTATTTGTGCTATGCCTAATTTTTTTTAATATAATGTTCTCTAGGTTCATCCATGTCACAACTGAAGAAATATATTTTGGAAGATTTGATAATATGAGATAATGTACATAAGGTGCATAGCAGAATGCATAGCATGTAATATGTGCTGAATGTTATCTAATAATACTAATGGCAATAATAATGGTAATGATGGTAATAATATTAACTTGCTCAGTATCTCACAAATAGTGGTGCTGAAATTTAAACCCAGGAATTCCTGATATTTTTATGAGTTAATTAATTCGCAAGAGCAACTCTTTTTATTCATTTTAAAATTAAACAAGTAGTGTACTTACATAGAAAGTTTGGTAGGGAGAAATAAGTCACTAACTCATAGTCCTACCATTTCAATAAAATAGATGTTATTATTCCATGTGACTTTAGGTTTGTAAAGTTTGCCTTAAAAAAACATTACTGATGCTTTAATTTGCCCTCTCTTTTCCAAGACCCTTTAATTTTTTTTTTAGAGTAAAAAACTAACAAACTGGCTTTTCCTTTTCTTCTCCCATTGCTTTAAAACATGTACATCTAATTATTCAAAATCAGAATAATTGTGAATTAGTACTGATTCAGGGAAAATAAAAGCTTATAAAGAGAAAAATTGGAAAATGTTGAAAGTTTTGGTTGTGGAAATACCTAAAGAAGTATACTATTAAGTTATCAGGTTCTGGTGAATATAGTGTTATGATGAACAGTCCATCCTTTACCATTTGTTTTTAATTGCGATTGTATTTTCAGAATGGATGTGGGGGGGGCATTTATCCTTTTCTTCCCTCCTATACTCAATATCAATGTAATTGAGGATTCAGTAAGACCCTTACCAGCTCCCCCTGCCTGCCCATACCAGTGATCCCTTAGCATTGATTAGAAAATAGATTTACCCATTTAGACTGACCTATATTTTTAAATGATAGGCAATAGAAATCCAATTAAAAATTTAATTTAAGTGTGACTTTGCTATCCTCTCTATCTGATGAATTCCTAAGCCCCCTAATAATATTAGAGTTTTTAGCACATCAAAGACATTAAGCATGCTCATAAGACTTTCCAGAAAGAAGCAAGAATTTAACAAGCACTATATAACTACTGCCTTAATTTTGGCTCCCATCCTTCAACATTTCTTGCTGCAGTTCTGTAAGAGTTTCCTATCTAATTATCTTGTCTGCATTTTCTGTATCCCAAATTCACCCTTCATACAGCCATCAGAGCCATCTTCTTTAAATAACGTGCATTCAATCCTATTATGCTCTAGCCCTCTCTCCTAATAGCTTTTGGTGGCTCTCCGTTACTCTCAGAATGAGTCTGAACCCTTGGCTATGGCACGTGAGCCCCTCATCATCCAGATTCTGTCTATTGCTCCAACCTTGTGCCTTTTTGATTCGTATCATACATTCAGCCACATCTACCATCTGAAGCTCACAAGATGCACTGTTAATTTTTATACCTCTTTGCCTTCACCTCTGCTGCTCCTTTCTCCTAGAGGACCCTTCTCCTTTTCCAGGGTAACTTTCCATCCTTAGTGTATGCAGTAGTTTCTGATTATGCTTCTTCAAGGGGAGGAAACTGGTTTGATGTAATTTCTAAAGCCTCCTGTATGCTATGCTCTCTAGTTCTTCATCTTCTGGCCAGGTGCAGAGGATCTAATGGAGGACTCCAAGGTCTCAGGATGGGAGGTCACTAGATTGGGAGTCTGGTACTCCCTTGGGCCATCTCACTAGGAACACCCAGATTGGATTATAGCAAGAGCAGGAGTAAACTTTTATTTTAAGTCCCCCAAATCTGGGGATCTTTATACCAGTTAGCTCACAATGATTAGCATGTGTCTTTTGGTGCCCCTTTCTTCCACAGGTCACTCTGATGTGTGAATGAGACACTCTTCTTTTCAGGCCTAGATTTAGAACTGGTTTTTAAAATTTAAATTAAAAAAAGCCAGGTGTGGACCAGTGTGGCTCAGTAGTAGAGCGCTTGCCTAGCACATGTGAGGCACTGGGTTTGATCCTCAGCCCCATATAAAAATAAACAAATTAAAAAAAAAAAAAAAAAAGAGCAGGGCATGATGGCGTAGACCTGTAATCCCAGTGGCTCGGGAGGCTGAGGTGGGAGACTTGCAAGTTCAAAGCCAGCCTCAGCAACTTAGTGAGGCTTTGAGCAATTTAGCAAGACCCTGTCAAAATAAAAAATAAAAAAAGGGCTGAGGATGTGGCTCAGTGTTTGAGCACCCCTGGGTTCAACCCATGGTACCAAATTTTAAAAATTAATTAATTAAAAAGGAAAATTTCTTCCTTTTTAAACTTCATGTTCTAGTGGGCCAGAAAGATAATCAATAGTTAATAAAACAAAAAAAATTAATTTCTAGTGGTGGTAAGTTCTGTGAAGCAAGATAAAACTGAGTGTGAGAGGGAGAATGAAGGGTGAGGAGTCTAATTTTTAAATTGTAGTCAGGAAAGGCTGTTCGGAAGATGCTGTATGGAGCAGAATCTGAATGAAGTGAGGGACAAGATATATGTGTTTTGGAACTAGGCAGAGAAATAGAAAGAGTTAGGGACCCAATAGACAGTAGCATGGCTGTTTATATCAAGAATAACAATAGCATGGGAAAGAGCAAGAGGGTCAGTCTAGCAGAAATTACCCTAAAAGTGAGGCAAGAGGCAAGGAGCAATTAATTCAGGGAGATGAAGAGGAGCCCTAAAGTTCCTGGGATTTCCTTTCATGGAAAGGGGGAGTCATTGGAGGATTGTGAGTTGTTGAGTGACATTTTAAAATGATCCTTCTGCTTAATGTGAAGAGAATCACTTGGATCTTGGATTTATGTGGGCAAACGTCCACCTGTCTCCAGTGGCTTTGGCCAGCTGAAGGCCAAACCTCTGTTTCCTCTTGAGAATGAAACCACAGGTACATGCTTCAGCATGTCTTGTGTGACTGCTTTATTTACCTCTTGGTCTCATGTCTGACCTCCTCTGATTTCCCTAATTTTCATTTGTCAACTTTATTGATGGAAAACCTGATTGCTTCTATTTTTTGGTGAAATAAGAAGCAAGGCTTTAGTTGGGAATGAGAGTGGGTGTGTTGGTGGGAGGAAAGAGGAGACTGGTTGACTTTGAGAGTGGGAGAGTAAATTCACTAGGGCTTTTGTTTTTGAGGTAAAAAGGCAGGGATTTGTCATTGTGTCTAGCTAGGACTCTGCCAGTGGAAGGATGAACGGATGAACAGATAGAGTCCTTCCCCAAGAATGAAGACTATTTGGAGAAACAATGAGTTAAGCATGAAGGAAACAGCTGTATTGTATCCATTCAACCATTTCTTAATTCAGCAACAATTTATTAAGGTCATTATAAAATAGACTTCCAGAACACAGATCCTGCCCAGAGTCCAACAGGGGGAATCTCATAGAGTTGTGTACCATGGTGTAAATACCATGGAGGCAGCTGCATAGGTGGTCCCATGGAAGGTGTGTGTGGCCAAGACCAGCTGTAGACAGCAGAGTCTCAGAGGGTGAATGGGTGAGGCCAGGTACATGAGTAGAACAGGCAGGTGCATGCAGAGTAATAGCAGATCCAATAAAGAACTGACAGTCTGACCTAATTTAAAGATGAGATTATTACTGGGTTTTGGCATAGTTAGGAAAGGTTGACAAAGGACCTGGAAGATGAAGGGTTAGAAGGATTTGAAAAGGAGAACAAACAGGGAGAAGATTTTAGCCTGGGAAAAGCATATTCAGCAGATGCAGAAATGTTCATGGCATGTGGTGGAGGTGGTTAGGAGAAATACATGATGTGAGTAGTCATAATCATAAGCACTGTATGTGTTACAAGCTGCCTTCTCCTTCAGCAGAGCTGTAGGAGGGAAGAGATGGATAGTGGGGGGACCAGATTGCAGAGGATCTTGCCTAACTCCAGGACAAACCTTGGATCTTCAGTTGTCTTTGGACAGATATAAATGGAGACCTTTCCCCCTTTGTCTGTTTCTGCCTCATAAAGCCTTAACACATTGTTGAAACCAGTCTAGTTTCTTCAGTGATAGAGGACATCTGGGGATGGAAAGCTAGGTGGCACTGCATTACTGCCTAGTCACCACTGCTCTTTCAGGGCCCAGGGAACCTTTTGTTTTGAATAAAATTTGATGACTATAAATCATCAGTGGAGCTTTGTGGTAGATGGCCTAGAAGCCTCCTAGAGAAATATTTTTTAATTGCAAATTTTTATGTAATAAATCATTATTATTTGGCTCCAAATTAGGTAGTGGATCTGCTTGAACTCTGCCAATCAAGAACATGATTTTATTTGCAGACGACGATTACATTGTATTTTGCTATTTGATAAATTCTTCATTGTATCCTGTTAAGTAAATCATTGAAGTGATTAAAGGTATTGTGACTATCTCTTTATAAGCTTCCACATGGGGAAAAATGCCCACTTTTGGTCTTCAGTTAAAATTCAAAAGAGAGAGAGAAATGAAGCTGTCCTTTTCTCCTCCGCTTGGTGATAGAATTAGGAATCCAATTGAGGACTAATGATAGCTACATGAGCATTTACCTAGGTAAGCTGCTGCTGTTTTGATTTCCTCAAAGCTTTTCTTCCTGGGAAAGTAGCATTAAGAACTAGATTAATTAATGACACCCTGTACCTGATATAGCTAGTCAGCAGGCTTCAAAAAAGTGAAGTGTTTGCCTCTATTAGCAGAGTGAGCTGGGCAGGCGTCTAGACGCTCTCCCCTGCCAGAACTTGTTGTTTAAGACATGAATTTGCTCTGGAACAAGTTAAGCATGGAGAACATGAAGCCAGGTTCATCTAGCAATGAACCTTTTTAAAGACTTTGTAGTTTACACTGAAACTCTGCCCCCTCATCATTTTCCCCTTGTCTTCTACTTCATATTGTATGAAATTCATAAGATTGAAGAAAACGTTTAACTGTAATTTTACTAAAAGCACCAATTTCAGCATCATCCCTTGCAGGAAATGAGGGTGTCATGTGGTTACTGGCAGTCACTGAGGGTTTTTTTTTTTTTTTTTTTTTTTTTTTTTTTTTTTTTTGCGGAAGGGATCAGTAGGAACCAACTGAAGTAGGTTCTAAACTCCCCAAGATCCTATTATGTGGAAAGAACTGGGAATATGACTTGATTCTAATTTTTGATGTGCCATAAAAAGTGGAGGATCTTGAGAGGGCAGGGCCAAGCCCAGGCCATAGGGCACAATAGGATTGTAATAGACAAGTAGAGTCAAGAACCCCCTGGTAATGGATGGAAGTGGAAGCAGAGCGTGACCAGAGAAAGAGGCTGCAAGGGGTGCAGCACCAGCTTAAAGGTACAGGTTTAACCAGTTGTTTTCTGTGCTTTTCCCTGGATGCCCATTGATGTGTTTTTACATAGCTGAAATAGTCACCCATGTTACTGAGCCTTCACTTTTTCGTAGTAAGATGAAAGAATGATTGCAAATAACAAATGATTGCAAATGTTTGGGCTTGCACTGGGTCATATTTTTACTACCCTCTTGATAGTTGCACAGTTTTATATTTGCAGTAGTGAGTTGAAAGATACATTTGGGCCCCATACTGTGAATAAGGTGGACATTTTCTGAGTTTAAATCATAATAAAAATGGCCAGTAAGATGCCAGCACACACTAAAACATTAGTTAGTGAAATAAACATGATAGGCAAATATTCTCCAAGATAACCACATTTTTAGCCATCTGATTTTTTTTTTTTTTTAGACAGTTCTTTCTATGTTGCACATTTTGGCCTTGAACTCCTGTGCTCAGGTGATTCTCCTGCATCAGTTTTCTGGTAGTTGGGACTATAGGAATGTGTCACCATGCCTAACATTCTGGTTTCCATGGACTAGAAAGCCAGAAAAAGGGGACATAAGCTTCTGACTGTGACTTTGTGTGCATGTTCTGATTATTTTAGGTTGATTTCAATCAACTGGAAAGTTTTGAATGTTTCTCTATAGAGTGTGTAGTACAATTTGAAAACGAAGACAAAAGCAAATAAAAAAACAAATGCAGGGACTGGGGTTGGTGACTCAGTGGCAGAGTACTTGCCTAGCATGTGCGAGCCACTGGGTTCAATCTCAGTACCACATAAAAATAAGTAAGATAAAGGTCCATTGACAACTAAAAAAAAATAAAAACAAACAAACAAACAATCTCAATTCTTGGTAAACAGTCTTATTTTGTTCTTTTTCTATTTGCTAGGGTTTGTATTAGGTTATTTATACATACTAATTTAATCATCATAATAATTCTATGAAGTAAGCTCTCAATTTAGTGAAATTCAAAGCAGTTTTCTGATATTGTGTGAGGATTATTGGAATATTCTGAATGTCATGAAGTTGTTCTCAATTTAAAGTAGAATATTCTAAGTATCTGTGCTCCTCCTAATGTTTGTTTTCTTAAAACATAAAGCTAATTGGAGACTTGAGAAGAGTACCCTATTCCTTGATTTTCTGGAATAGACATGTTATTAGAACAAGGCTGGGATTTTTTTTTACCCTTCTCAGCAGCTTTACTGAAAAAATACATCACATTCTAGTAGCTGGGGGAAAGAAGGTTTGTTCTGTTCTTTTAAAAATGCTTAATTGTGCATTTTATGAAAGCAAAAGTTAAGGAATTTTCTCAGCAGGCCAAAGGTTGGCAATGCATTGGATAACTTATTCCAAGTGTCATGTTGGAAGCTTGGACTGTGACTGTGAATCCCTCCTCTGACATTCTCCTGACAGTCAAGGGATGTGTTTAATATCATCCATCCTCCTTGTCTTCTCCAGAAATAGGGGCTCTTCCAACACCTCAGTTATTAGGGCTATGACTGTTTCCTCATTCACATTGACCTTGGCTTCCCATTTTGATAACCCAGTTCAGTAGGTTCCCTTTGCCTTTGGCAGAAGTGGTGCAAGGTTGTTGTCAGCAAGCTTTGTCAGATGTCTATATCCTTTCTAGGCTTGTTTTTGTATATATTTCCTACATGAAGATCTTGAGTTTGAGACTCACTGAAATTGTTCAGTGTCTCCAAGATGTCCTTGGACAGAGTCAGCCTGGTGTCCTGAGAAAGACTGGAAGCCCAGGGTCCACCTCCCAGCTTCCCTAGTCATTAGATCTAGAACAGACCATAGGAAATTTATCCACTCTATTGAAAACTCAACTTCCTCAACATAGGATCATAGGAAATTACTCACTCTATTGAAAACTCAACTTCCTCAACTTTAAATCAGGAGAGTTAGATAAAATATAACAATATTATGATATTAATAATAACAGCTGACATTTATTGTGTTGCCAACAGTTTCATATGGCTTCTCTCACTTAATCCTGCATTGTGAGGTAGGAACTATTATTACCCTATTTCACACAGGAGCTGATTGAGCTAGGGAAGAATTAACTCATTTACTTATTTAATAGTGTGTAAGTGATGGAGAATAGTATTTGAGGCCAGGATACCTGAATTTATCCTCAAAGTCTGATCTGCAGGCCAGTAGCATCAACAATACCTGGGCACTTATTAAAAATGCCAATTCTTGGGTGTACTTTAGACTGAAGATCCAAATATTTGGGTGTAGGATCTAGTAATTTGTGCCTTAGCAAGTTTTTGGGGGTGATTTTTTTTTTTCTTTTCTTTTTTTTAATTGGTTCTTTTTAGTTATATGTGATAATAGGATTCATTTTGATAATTATAAAACATGGAATATAATTTGTTCTAATTTAGTCCCCAATATTTCCCCTTTCTCGCCCCTCCTCCCTCTTAGGGTGATTCTTATGAGCATTAAAGGCTGGAACTCTGCTCTAGAACCTGTGTTTGCAAACCCTACTGTGCTTTTCCATATTCAATGAATTTTACAGTGTCTGGAAAGTGCCCACTTGACTCTAGTTGGTTCTGTGGTTGTCTCCTTGAACCCTTGCTGCTTTTTGCATGCTCATCCCCCAACCCCTCCTGGAGTTCTTGATCCCAAGAATGTCCACATCTCAAGTGGACAGGGGAATGTGAAGAGGAATGTGAAATAGTCAAGGGAATGTGAAGAGTGCATTCTTCTATCACGACTGCCGGTATGGTATCCTTCTCTGGGTTCAAATATCATTGAACTCAATGCACTTTTAAGTTTTGCAGCTGGAAATTCTATTTTACAATTCAAAAAGTGCTCAAATCAGTGCTGAAATTCTTTCCACTATGAGAACCTTTGCCTATTAAATGTGCAAGTTGCCCCTCCTTCCTCCCCAAGGGACTTTGATAGACTTTATCTGTTCCGGGAGATTTCAAGGCTTTTAGTTATATGAATTAATCAGCAAGCACTGCCTACTTCTCTTTCTCTTGGAAAACAGTCAAGTTATGTTTATGACCACCAATGATAACAGATGCTGTAAATACAACAATTTGGGCTGTTGCCAGATTGTTATATAAACCTTCAGGGGCCTTTAAAAATTCTTCTAAGGGGAAAAAAACACAAATGGATTTTTCCCCCCCTAATGTGGCCTCAAATCAATTCTAGTACCCATCATATACCATGTCATCAATATGTGTCTTCAATGAGTCTAAATTCTTTCCCTTTTGTTGCAAATATGATAGAATATAATACTAAGTGTTGTATTTGTAGAGTGTTGAGAGAAGTGTGAAGCCAAACAGAAAGAAAATTCCAGCAAGAAACAGAAAAGTACATTGATTTCTATCTTTTTCTGAAAAGGTTTGTTTTATTTTTAAAGTATTAGAAAATATTCAGAAAGTGTAATAGAGTTCAAGAGGAAAATAAAGACCATTCACATTACCACTATTCAGCACTAGCCACTAACATTTTAGTGTATCTATCTTTCTAGACATTTTCAGTTTGCCTATATAAACAATTAAACTTTAGGTCTTTGTTTTACCAAAAGCAAAGTCCTGCTTTGAACACTGTTTTTTAGATGTAACAGTTGTGAGTTTCATTTTTAGTCAGCATGTACAGATGTGTGTGGTTTCAAGGGAAATTCTTCTTGCATGGAAGAATCCACAGCAGTCTCTCCTGGACGTCTGCTGTTCTTGGCTAAATAGATCAGATCTGTGTGTCTCCTGAGATATCATCTAGTGCTTCCTGCTCAGACATGGAGAAACCATCAAGAAGAACGATGTGCACCATAGGTGGTAACTTTAAAACTAAATGAAATGGCCAAGCTGAGACTCCTGTGTCACTCGTTCTATTGCCCATGGCTTTTTATATTTTTTACTTTTATGAATACTATGTAGTTCCACTTTGTAAAGTTCAACTTTAAGGTACATTTTCTGTGATTAATAGCTCCCTTCCCTTACCAATTCAGATATTCCAAAATAACGTCTGATTTCATTTCTTTTGTTCTTTTTTCCTCAGGGAAATTTTGTCCCAGAGAAAGCACTTTTAGGGGGATTCCAAGGATCAAATTCAGGCCATTTGAGCCATGTCTTAACTGTCTAGTTATTAGGATTCTCAGAGATAAAGAGTTTACTGTAAATTTAAGAGGATCTGTATTTTAAGCTATATCTACACATAAACTGGCCTGGGAAGAAAGGCAGTTGAATTCAGTGGAACAACCAGTGATGAACTAGTTACTGACTGTGTGCAATTTGCTGCATTTTTGTCAAGCTGGTTTTGTAGTGAGATAAAACTAGACATAGGTTTTTCTGTCTTCAAAAACAGAACAGTTTTACAAAGCCAATATATTATGCCAAGAGATGTTTAATCTAAAGAATTGCCAATTCAAGAACAGAATAAAAAATAATAACAAACACAAATATACATATACACATAACATATAAATTTGTAAATATATATAATTTTTATTTTTTTTTTGATACTGAGGATTGAACCCAGGAGTGCTTTAGCTTTACTACTGAGTATACCCCCAGTGTATTGGATTTTTTAATTTTGAGACAGGATCTCACTAAATTCCTTAGGGCTTCACTAAGTTGCTGAGGTTGGTCTTGAACTTGCAATCCTTCCCGCTCAGCCTCCCGAGTTGCTGGGATTACAGGCACGTGACATTGCATTTGGCTTGGCAAAGTATATTAAACAAAGAACAAATGTTGCATGACCTCTCTGCTTAAATCATGATACTCAATAATAAGTTATACTAAGTCATGCTGGAGCAGGACTTGAGGGAGTAGAAGGACAGATTCTTGAAATGCACTTACTTGTTTTCAAATGGTCAAATCAGAATTCCTCTACCACCTCTCTTGGACAGATATATGTAAAACACAAACAGTCTGGTTTGTCAATGATTTTCATTTTCTACTAGTCTGAACCATTAGCATTTCAAGTCTTTTGTTTCTCCTTTTTTTCTAAAGGAGAACATTTTTCTAAAATGTTCTTTGCTATTGGTAAAGATTAAGTAAAGACTATATACTGTATATTTCAAATGTAGCAAGTAATTCCAGTTTAGAGGATAGGCCCTAGAAAATGTATTTAAAAACTGTACCTAATATCTATCTTTTACACTAATCTATGATTACCTAAAGTTTAAACAAGCCAACTGGGTTATTAGAAACTTTGATTACATATGAATTGTAATGCATTCTGCTGTCATATATAACAACTTAGAATAAAAGACAAATAAATAAATAAATAAAAAAACCTTGATTACAAATAGGTATCCAACAGAACAAAAGTTTAAAAATCTAACTTGATAATTTGTGTAGATGCTACCTTGAGGAGGAGGAGGCACCCTTCCCATCCATCAAGTGTGAACTGCAATATTGACATCCTTCCAAAGAGTACAATATAAAAGAAACAGGGAGGGGTCAGTGGCCTTACAGGAGAGAAGACTAATGCAACCTCAGTCAGGTGAATAAGGTCAACATCAACAGCAAAAGGACATGTTGATATCATTTATCCTTGAGGTTGTGCAAAGAGAATGGCACTTTATCCAAACCACAAGTCCCAGTGTAACAATGAAGTAAACACAAAATAAAGTAGAGGGATAGCCCACAAAATACCTGACCATTATTTGTGGTGGAGGGAAGAGAAGCTGCCCCAGCACCCAGGGAGAAACTGCATTGTGAATTTCACCAAAGGCTGAAACTCAGAGAAGAAAGAAGGGATCCCTGAGAGAAGATACTGGGCAGGATAATCTGGGGCCACTCACAGAGGGTCTTGTTTTCTGTGTGAGGATTTTTCCATTTCCACTGGCAATGAAAAGCAATCAGAGGCTTTCAAGAAAGGACGAGCATGATCTAGTTTTGCAATTAAGATTGACTCCTACTGAGTAAGCAGACAGCCATGGGATGAGGGGCAGAAAGAACATATCTGGTTCTCCTCCAGTTGAATTGAGAAGCCAAGAGACAAAATTAAGGCAATGAAATAGATGTGGGGAGAAAGGAAGGGTGTTGGGAAAAAAGTTAACCCCAATCTTCCATATGTTATTTGCTCTTTCTGTGGGCAAACCAACAAAGCTTGGGACCACCATATTCAGCCTGAAGGGAGTGCACCAAAATGGCTCATGTTTCAAATGGGCCCTATGGGGCTGAGCAGTGGTCTGCCTCTAGCTGGCATGTGGCTAGATGCTGAGTGACTTGTATTCAACAGAACAGAACCAGATACTCTCCATATGGAGAGCATGGAGCTCTCCCTCAACCAGGGTCCCCAGGGGCTACTGTTGGTTGGGGAATAATGTGGCATTCCTCAAACTGAGAGAGGGGAATCTGAGTGCTGGCTGTCTTTAGTCCAGACAAGGAGCAATTTAGCCTTGTCCTCAAATTTTCAAATCTTACCTCGTAAGCCAAAAAACCATGGGATTAGCCTCCTCTACCTCCTTAAAATACAGTTTAACTTGTCCCTTTGTATTTCATTTCTCATAGGGAGACAATTTTCTTTCCATTCATATTCAGTATTTTAAAAGTGATGAGGTCTATATACATTTCTTTCGTCTTTTTATATTCTGGTGAAAATTTAAACAGCAGGTGGTTTTGGCTTGCCTTTCAGATTGATGTGTGAAGTAGCTGGTTTGTCCTTGAACTGAGCTCTAGTCTCACGTGGAAGATAAGACATTTAATAAATATTTCATTGGAGCTAACTTGATTTTGTGACTCAAAGTAAATAATAGAATCATCCCAGCATTCCTAGGCAGATCTCTTCACCTTTGTTCTCTGTCAATTCTGGAAGCCTCTCAGGGAATAAATAGCTCATGATCATGTGGAGCTCCATGGAGAAGGCCTGAATGAACTAGTGGGGCAGAACAGCCCAACTGTGATTACCATTCTCCAGGTCCTGCGGGAGATATCTGCTTCCTCGGTATACAGTAGAGCAGGGTGGGAGCCAAAAACAATGATTTATATCAGCTGCAGAGTTTTTATAAGACATTGACTCTTTTCTTCAAGCAACAGCATTTTAAGTGCTGATAAATCACAGAAATAAGGATGAGAGGCAAGGGGGAAGCACACTTGGTATTGGTGCTGCACTTGGTGTTCAAGGCTGTATACTGGGAAGAATGATTTGGAAGGCATTGCATATTGCCTTTAAATCTTTCTGGAATGGACTTGTTGGCAACCGGTAATTTTGTAGGTTAAATTTGACTTGAGAGCTAGCATACTTATTTCTGAATATTCTCTGGGTTCCTCTGCACTCCTTTATAACCAGCTATTCTTTCTTCTTTCCTCCCCAATTTCTGCTAGCTAGAGCTAATCCAAATCTTCGCATACATCACAGATGGCTCAGTGTGAATTTAAACCACATTTACTTTTTGTTTTGTTTGGAGTACTGGGGATTGAACCCAAGGCCTTGCACATGCTAGGCAAATACTCCAGCACTGAGCTATACCCCAAGTTCCACATTTACTTTTTAAAGAGATAGTCAACTTTATCTTCACTGAAGGGTGAAGTTTCTCTTCTGTGAAAGCAACACACAGTTATATTGGGATTGTGAAGGCTCAGGGACCTGTGTGGCTGGACTTGCCAGGGACACCTCTGTATCCATAAACAGCAGGAGCCGCTGCCCGCTCAGTGCCTTCAGAGGTAGAATAGAAGCCACGTAGCTTCAGGGCTGCTGTTGAAGATTCAAGAGGATCAGCCACTCTCCTCACTGTCCATCCTCTTGACACTGTGCCCATCAGTGAGGCTGAGGACACAGCAGTTAGGAGATTTTCTTCTGTCAATGGTCTGACTTCCTTTTGAACTCCAATTCTCTTTCTTACTAGTTGGGCAGGTTACTTAACCTTGGAGCGTCAGACACTTCATCTGTAAAATGCAGATAATAATAGCTGCCACCTCCTAGGGCTGTTGCTATGAGGGTTGAATGAAATAATGCTGCACAGTGCCTGGGATGGCACCTCGCTCTTTGTCAAGCATGCAAGTAAGGTGTTAGCTGTTACCGTAAAAAGAGAAACCAAACCAACATCATGCTTGCTACTATTTTCCACTGAGTTTGAACAAACATTGGCCCTGCTTCCACAGAGAGGAAGGGAGCGCCTAGATGGGGGAGAAAGGTGAGAGTTTCAGCAAGCTCTAAATGGTTGGATCATGCAGCTGACGACACTGATGCAGCTCAGGCAATTGCAGAGATGTTCTGAGTGACACTTCTCCTACTCCCTACAGGCTTAGTGCTGAAGTAATGACATGGATGACAGGTTTTCATTTCCCCCCCAATTTTCCTGCCTACGTGGTTAATCTAGGGGCTCTATTTGTATGCTGCAGCTGATGAAGAACACAAGATTCTAACAAAGATGTTGAAAATGCACTAAATTTTTGCATCCAAGGATATCGTATTACAAATTCATCCAGGGACTCTAGCCCTGGTGTCAGATATAAAACAAACAAAATCATACCATATATTAGGATTTTAAGGAGCTGCATTCTGGGCCCAGTAATTTGACCTCTCACTATATTTAGACAAATTCAAATAGAAGAAAACAAGTAACCTCAGCGGTTATTAAACATTAGAATGAGTTATTTAATAGAGAACAAATTTTCATCTCTCAGAGGTGATTTGGAAGTGACATCATCTGAGGGAAGGATTAGACAAAGGACTTACTGAGCACTCTCAGCACCTTATTCACGCAGGTGTTTGTTCAAATGCTATTTCCCACAGCAGCATCTCAAATTTAACTATTTTAATCTTATCTCCTTTCAAATATGGAATATATCAGTATACCAACAATGATAGATCTCCCTCTGCCCACATCTCCTGTAATACTAAACATAACTGGAAATCATACTAAGCATTTATTGTGCAAACCATGTATCAAACCTGGTTCCAAACAGTTTCCATAAATAAAAAACATTTATTTATTTGCTTTAGTTGTACACAATGCCTTTATTTTTATTTTTATGTGGTGCTGAGGATCGAACCCGGGCCGCACGCGTGCTAGGTGAGCACTCTACTGCTAAGCCACAACCCCAGCCCCCATTATTCAACTTTTTTTCCAGCATTTTATTTTATTTATACATTGTATACAAACAGTGTTTTGTAAAAAGATGCTCTGTATGTTTATTATGAATTATAATGCATACTAAATATTATTTTTAACTTATTACTGAGCAATGGCACTTGGACATAACATGCATGTAAATATCCACAGAACTAGCAAAACTTACTATTTGCCCTATAAATTGGATATTTTCTATCTTAGTGAATGATACCATTGGCCATCCATTAAAGAAGTACAGAGCAATCATCCTTGATTGTGTCATTTCATTGATATCTACATCCAATCTACCAGAAATCCTGCTCTTTCTATTTCCAACACAAATAAAGGATCTGTCCGTCTCTTCCCAAGTCCACTTTCACCTTCATGATCACTGGCATTACCTGTCCCACTGACATTACTAAGATAGTATCCTCCTACCTCCAACTTTCTGAATCCATCCTTAAATCTTTCATACATGGAGAGGTCAAAATGACCTTTCCCTTGCAACATTTTACTATAAAAATATTCAAACGTAAAGCAAAGTAGAAATAATTTTACAGTGAGTATTCACATCCCTACTAACTAGATTCTGCTAGTAACATTTTACTTACATTCCCATCCATCTTCCCATCCCTCTATTTATCCAATAATCTGTCTTAATTCTGGTACATTTCAAAGAAATCTCAGCTATCAGTACCCTTCCTTCTGAGCACTCTGACTTACATATCATTAATTAGAGTTCAATACTTTTGTAGTTTTTTTTCTTTTAATGCAAAATTTAGAATCTAAATTTACATTTGCTGAGTTTTGGCAACTGTGAGACCCTAACCTTTATCAAGGAAAAATTAATATAAATCTGGAAAGTTTTCTTATATCCTTCTCAGACAATCAAAGACTCCCTTCCCATCCTAGAGGATAGCAATGTTCTAGATTTTTACCACTGTAGATTAGTTTCTCCTGTTACAAAATATCATACAATAAGAATCATATAAAATATCTCTGCCTTCATCAACAAACTTTTTTTAAATTGCTGAGCAATAGTTCATCATTCAGTTTTTTAAAAAAAAATTATAATTTTATTGATGGATATAGAGGCTATTGGAAAACTGGAAGTTTTGGGTTATTATAATAAATTGACTATGAATATTCTTGCATGAATTGTTTTTATATGATCACATGTTTTCATTTGTTTTGGAGTAGAACTGCTGGGTAGGTGCATATTTATTATTAAAAGAGGGTGACCTTTAAAACATATGTCAAATAATGTCACTCCCCTATTAACTATTCTCCAGTGACTTTCTGTTATAATGAAGAAGAAATCCATGATAATACAAGCCTAGCAGGATCAGGTCTCTCTATCTCTCTGCTCAGTCTGATACTATGCTCCGGAACACATCTTCCATCTCATCACCCTGCCAGCTTGCCCCACTCACCTATTCCATAAGGAGCCAAGTGTGCCCCACCCTTGCTGCTACCCCAGCTGTGAGCATTCTTCTTCCAATCCATTGTGTGGCTGACCTACCTTTCAGGTGTCAGCTTAAGTGTTATCTCTGCAGAGAAAATCAAGGTTGAGAGAAGCTTAATTACTTGGGACAATGTCACATAATTGATGGAGCCAATATGTAAATCATGCAAAACAATCACTCTGACCACAATGCCTGTCCCTAATCATCTTGAAACACAAACCCCTCTTCAGTGCTGCAATGTGTAATGGCTTTTTACTATTTCTCTCTTAGCTACCATTCACTGCTCTATTTTTAGATGTTGCTTTTCCCTTTCCTTGAAATGGTTCCTACCACAGTCATCCATAGCCACCTAATTATTAAATCTTGTGAAAATACTTTTCAGGCTCCACATGACTTTCTCTTTCTGCAGCATTTGACTCTGTTCACTCCTTTGCCTTTCATGAAACGTTGCACTTGGCTTATCTAGACATTTTTCCACGGGTGTCTACCTCTGTGGCCCTATATTCTTGGTCTCCTTTAGGAATTCATCATTCCTATGCTTATCCTTCTGATGGTTTGCATTTTCCTTGGAACATTCCATCTATGCTCATGCCTTTAATCAGTTGCTTCTTCAGCTAGATCCCCAGTTTAAATATATTTTGAACTTCTCTAATTGAATGTCTCCAGGGCACTGTTATTCTCCAAAGATGGGCCCAGATGAGCTTTATCTCTCAGTCTTCATCTCTGTGGAGTACCTTGTCCTTGAATCTGAACTGACCCTATGACTCTCTTTGAACCAATAGAACACTGCAAAAGTGACCCTATGTGAGTCCCACAATGAAGTCATTAGTTGCCTTGTAGCTTCTGCCTAGGCTTCTTGAAATGTTTGTTTTGGGGATACTGTTTCTTGTAACCCACCTGCCCTATTGTGAGAGGCTCAGGCCACATGTACATGGACAAGCCTAGCTGAGCTCCTACCACATAGCCAGCACCTCCATATGCATGAGTGAGCCACCCTGGATAACCAGCCCAACTGATTCAGATGATTGCAGCCTGGCCAACACCTGACAGAAACCATGCAGAAGACCCCAAGCAAGAATTGCCCAGCTGGCTCCGGTCAATCCATAAAGAAACAAGAAATAATCTTAACTTGTCATTTTAAGTTACTAAATTTTGGACTGGTTTGGACAGAGCAATGGATAACTGAAATAAGCACATCAACTATCATATTCTCAAACAGAATAAACTGTCTTTTTTCTAAACTGAGTGCTCCTCATATGTTTTCTGTTCTTATTGGCGACACAGATATACTTCCAGTCCTAAGCATAGAAGTCCTCCTTCTTGTTTCCCGTTTGAATCAGCTTCTTCATCCACTCAGCTTCCCCCCTCATTCTGTAAACTGTATCATCTAAAGGACTCCAGTAGTCTCCCTTCTTCTCAGCCTTGTTGTTACTCCTTTGGTTGGACCCTGCCATCCTTTGAATGTCACACCCAAAAAGGCCTGGGTTGGAAACTCAATTGCCATGGTAATGGTATCAAGAGGTGGGACCTTCAGGAAGTGCTTATGCCAGGAAGCCTCTGCTCTCATAAGGGATTAATGCCATTATCGTGGGAGTGGGTTAGTTACCATAGGAGTGGGTCCCTTATGAAAGGAAGAGTTCAGCCCAGCCCCTCTTTTTTTCTCTGTCTTGCCCTCTTTTTTTTCTTTCTTTTTAAAATTTTTTTTTTATTAAATAATTTTTAATGTGTACAACTCACATACAACTGTTTGTATACAAAGTATATTCGTACAATTCAGGTCTTCAATCATGCATTTAGGAAAATGATATCCGTCTCATTCAACCACCTTTTTTTTTTTTTTTTTTTTTTTCCTTTTCTCCTCCTCCCTCCCCCCTTGCTCCCTCCCTTACCCTCCCTTCCCTTTGACCATTCTAGTGTTCCTCTAGTCCTCCTATGTACCCCACCATCCAACAATACTATGAACTAGCCTCCTTATATCAGAGAAAACATTTGGTACTTGGATTTTTGAGACTGACTAACTTCACTTAGCATTATGTCTTCCAACTTCATCCATTTACCTGCAAATGCCATTAATTTATTTTCTTTTATTGCTGAGTAAAATTCCATTGTGCGTATATACCACATTTTCTTAATCCACTCATTTACTGAGGGACATCTAGGTTGGTTCCACAACCTAGCTATTGTGAATTGGGCAGCTACAAACATTGAGATAGCTGTGTCACTGTAATATGCTGTTTTTAAGTCCTTTGGGAATAGACCCAGGAGTGGGATGGCTGGGTCATAGGGTGGTTCCATTCCCAGTTTTCCAAGAAATCTCCATACTGCTTTCCATAATGGTTGCACCATTTTGCAGTCCCACCAGCAATATATGAGTGTGCCTTTTTTCCACACATCCTCTCCAACATTTATTGTTGCTTGTGTTCATGATAGCTGCCATTCTGACTGGAGTGAAGTGATATCTTAGAGTAGTTTTGATTTGCATTTCTCTAATTGCCAGCGATGTTGAACATTTTTTCATGTATTTGTTAATTAATCGTGTATCTTCTTCTGAGAGGTATCTTCTCAATTCCTTAGCCCATTTATTGATTGGGTTATTTGTTTTTTTGGTGTAAAGTTTTTTGAGTTCTTTATATATTCTAGAAATTAGTGCTCTGTCTGATGTGCTTGTACTAAATATTTGTTCCCAATTAGTTGGCTCTCTATTCACCTCACTGATTGTTTCTTTTGCTGAGAAGAAGCTTTTTAGTTTAAATCTATCCCATTCATTAATTCTTGGTAGTAATTCTTGTGCTACAGGATTCTTATTAAGGAACTTGGGGCCTAATCCGACATGTTGGAAATTGGAGCTTACTTTTTCTTCTATTAGGCGTACTGTCTCTGGTCTAATTCCTAGGTCCTTGATCCACTTTGAATTGAGTTTTGTGCATGGTGAGAGATAAGGATTTAATTTCAATTTGTTGCATATGGATTTCCAGTTTTCCCAACACCATTTGTTGAAGAGGCTATCCTTTCTCCATTGTACATTTTTGGCGCCTTTGTCTAATATAAGATAGCTGAAATTATATGTATTAGTCTCTGTGTCCTCAATTCTGTACCATTGGTCCACCAGTCTGTTTTGGTGCCAATACCATGCTGTTTTTGTTACTATTGCTCTATAGTATAATTTAAGGTCCGGTATGGTGATGCCCCCTGCTTCACTTTTCTTGCTCAGGATTGCTTTGGCTATTCTGGGTCTCTTATTTTTCCAGATGAATTTCATGACTGCTTTTTCTATTTCTTTGAAGAATGACATTGGGATTTTGATTGGAATTGCATTAAATCTGTATAATGCTTTTGGTAGTATGGACATTTTGACAATATTAATTCTACCTATCCAAGAGCAAGGTAGGTCTTTCCATCTTCTGAGTTCATCTATGATTTCTTTCTTTAGTGTTCTATAATTTTCGTTATAGAGGTCTTTCACCTCTTTCGTTAGGTTGATTCCCAGGTATTTTATTTATTTTTTTTGATGCTATTGTAAATGGGGTAGTTTTCATCATTTCCCTTTCAGAGTCTTTGTTGCTGATGTACAAAAATGCCTTTGACTTATGTGTATTGATTTTGTATCCTGCAACTTTGCCAAATTCATTTACTAGTTGTAAAAGTTTTCTGGTAGAGTTTTTTGGGTCTTCTAGGTATATTATCATGTCATCAGCAAATAGTGCTAATTTGAGCTCTTCTTTTCCTATCTTGATCTCTTTAATTTCTTTCGTCTGTCTAATTGCTCTGGCCAGAGTTTCCAGTACTATGTTAAATAGCAGTGGTGAAAGGGGGCATCCCTGTCTTGTTCCAGTTTTTAGAGGAAATGCTTTCAATTTTTCTCCATTTAAGATAATGTTAGCTCAGGGCCTTGCATAAATAGCTTTTATAATGTTGAGATATGTTCCTGATATTCTTAGTTTTTCCAGTGTTTTGAACATAAAGTGGTGTTGTATTTTGTCAAATGCTTTTTCTGCATCTATTGAGATGATCATATGATTTTTGTCTTTAAGTCTATTGATGTGGTGTATTATGTTTATTGATTTCCGAATGTTGAACCAGCTTTGCATCCCTAGGATAAACCCCACTTGATCATGGTGCACTATCTTTTTGATATGTTTTTGTATCTGATTTGCCAGGATTTTGTTGAGGATTTTTGCATCTATGTTCATTAAAGATATGGGCCTGAAGTTTTCTTTTTTGGATGTGTCTTTGCCTGGCTTTGGAATTAATGTGATATTGGCCTCATAGAAAGAGTCTGGAAGAGCTCCGTCTTTTTCTATTTCTTGAAATAGTTTGAAGAGCATTGGTATTAGTTCTTCTTTGAAAGTCTTATAGAATTTGGCTGTAAACCCATCAGGTCCTGGACTTTTCCTTGTTGGTAGCTTTTTGATGGCATCTTCTATCTCTTCGCTTGTAATCGGTCTGTTTAAGTTGTGTATAGCCTCCTTTTCAAGTTTAGGCATATCATACAACTCAAGAAATCTGTCAATGCTTTCAATATTTTCTGTTTTATTAGAATATAAGCTTTCAAAGTAATTTCTAATTATCTTCTGTATATCTGAGGTGTTTGTTGTGATATTCCCTTTTTCGTCACGAATGTTAGTAATTTGAGTTTTTTCTCTTCTTCTTTTTGTTAGCATTGATAAGGGTCTGTCAATTTTGTTTATTTTTTCAAAGAACCAACTTTTAGTTTTGTCAATTCTTTGAATGGTTTCCTTAGTCTCAATTTCATTAATTTCTGCTCTGATTTTAATTATTTCCTGTCTTCTACTCCTCTTGGTGTTGGTCTGTTCTTCTTTTTCTAGTGCTTTGAGGTGTGATGTTAAGTCATTTATTTGTTGTTTTTTTTTCCCTCTTAAGGAATGAACTCAGTGCAATGATTTTTCCTCTTACTACTGCCTTCATAGTGTCCCAGAGATTTCTATACGTTGTATCTGTGTTCTCATTTACCTGTAGGAATTTTTTAATCTCTTCTTTGATGTCTTCTTCAACCCCTTGTTCATTCAGTAGCATGTTGTTTAGCTTCCAGTTGTTGAAGTAGTTTTTCTTAATTCTTGTTTTGTCATTGATTTCCAATTTCATCCCTTTATGGTCTGATAGAATGCAGGGTAGTATCTCTATTTTTTTATATTTGTTGAGAGTTGCCCTGTGACATAATATATGGTCTATTTTGGAGAAGGAGCCATGTGCTGCTGAGAAAAAAGTGTATTCGTTTACTGAGGGATGAAATATTCTATATATGTCCGTTAGGTCTAAATTGTTAATTGTTTTAAGGAGGCTTAAAGTTTCTTTGTTTAGCTTTTGTTTGGATGATCTATCCATTGGTGAGAGAGGTGTGTTGAAGTCCCCTAGAATAACTGTGTTTTGGTCTATTTTACTCTTGAACTTGAGAAGAGTTTGTTTGATGAAGGTAGGTGCTCCATTATTTGGGGCATATAGATTTATGATTGTTATATCCTGTTGATGAATGGTTCCCTTAAGTAGTAAGAAATATCCATCTTTTTCCCTCTTGATTAGTTTTGGTTTGAAGTCTACCTTATTTGATATGAGGATGGAAACCCCTGCTTGTTTCCGCCGGCCATGTGAGTGATAAGACTTTTCCCAGCCTTTCACTTTCAGTCTGTTGATGTCTTTTTCTATGAGGTGTGTTTCTTGGAGACAGCAAGTTGTTGGGTCATTTCTTTTAATCCATTCTGATAATCTGTGTCTTTTGATTGGTGAGTTTAGGCCATTAACATTCAGGGTTATTATTGAGATGTGATTTTTATTCCCATCCATTTTTATTTGAATTATGGTCTTTAGCTTGATTTGGTTTCTCTTCTGGTTGGTATTTCCCTTAGTTTAATATCTCCCTTTGTAGATTTTCATTGTTATCTTTCTCTTCTTCTTCATGAAAAATGTTTCCCAGGATGTTCAGAAGTGCTGGCTTTCGAGTTGTGAAATCTTTTAACTTTTGCTTGTCGTGGAAGGTTTTTATTTCATCTTCAAATCTAAAGCTCAATTTTGCTGGATATAAGATTCTATAAGACATCCCTTTTCTTTCAGAGCTTGAAATATGCTATTCCAGGATCTTCTTGCTTTTAAGGTCTGGGTTGAAAAATCTGAACATAGTCTGATTGGTTTCCTCCTATATGTGATCTGCTTCCTTTCTCTTGTGGCTTTTAGTATTCTCTCCTTGCTCAGAATATTAGGCATTTTCATTATAATGTGACTTGGTGTGGATCTGTTGAGATTTTGTTTGTTTGGTGTTTGGTGTGCCTCTTGAACTTGGTTTTCCCATTCATTCCTCAAGTTTGGAAAATTTTCTGTAATTATTTCATTAAATAAATTACTCATTCCTTTGGCTTGAAACTCTGCCCCTTCCTCCATGCCAATCACTCTTAAGTTTGGTCTTTTTATGCTGTCCCATAATTCTTGGATGTTATGTTCTTGATTTCCAACGTGTTTTGCTGAATAGTCTAAATTCTTCTCTAGGACATATATTTTGTCTTCATTGTCTGAGGTTCTTTCTTCCAAGTGGTCTATTCTGTTGGAGATGCTTTCAATTGAACTTTTATTTTGGTTTATTGCTTCTTTTATTTCTGGAATTTCTATTTGGTTTCTCTTTAGAGCCTCTATTTCCCTATTGAAGTAATCTTTTAATTACTGTATTTGTTTTTGGAGTTCTTTGTCAAAATGATCTTTTGCCTCCTGTACTTGCTCCCTCATCTCATTTTTGAGTTCATTCTTAAGTTCCCTAAACATTTGGCATATGTAATTTCTAAATTCCATCTCTGGCATTTGACCAACTGTGTTTGCCATGAAATCTACTGATGAGGAATCTTGATTTGTTTGTGCCACTTTCTTCCCTTGTTTTTTCATGATGCTTGTGTGTCTTTCTTCCTGCACTGTGGGAACTTGACTGTTTCAATTTTAGCTTAATGCCTTATGTTGTCCCTGTAGTACAATGCTATCAGATCCCCTTATAATTCCTTTACACTTTAAAACCTAACACTTTCTATTCAGAAAATTCAATTTTGATCACAATGTACAGATTTTGTTAACCCAGATATTATTTCCAATTTACTCTGTATGCTTCTGATGGGGTTTTATAGCTTCAAGTATTGGATACAGAGGTATTATGTTTAAGAAGAAGGAAGTGTCTTGAATTGTTCTTTCTTGGAAAGTATGAAAGGAGAGTTCTATTGAAGTGGTTTACTGGAAGTGGTTTAGTATCAGTAGAAGAGAGAAGATAGAGAATGGAGTAGACAATTAGGTGGAGAGACCAATTTATATATAAAGTAAGATGGAAAAGAAAAAAAATGATAAAAGAGTAGAAATTGGTGTAAGAGAGGGGAGAGAGAGAATCAAGAAAATAGAGAGTAAACTATATATAACACCGCTTTGCTAGCCAGTTCAATTGCGCCGGTTCTAGAAATCCCAAGTTCTGCGTAAAGCTTGTTTTTGCCTCTGTTTAGTATGCACTGGCAGGGTGCAAATATGAAAGATGAAGGAGGAAGAAGAGATGCCAAAATGAGAAGGAAGAAAAGAAGGAATGAGAAAAGGAGCAGAAGCAAACAATCAAACACACTGACAATCAATGCAAAAAAAAAAGCAAAACAAAACAAAGCCAAAAAAAAAAAAAAAGAAAAAAGAAAAACAAGCAAACAAACAAAAACCCCCGAAAACCAATAAAACAAGCAAACCAATCAAAAAAAAAGAAAAAAAAAAGTCGAACCCCAAGTCTCAAACAAAACAGGCCCTGGGAAGCCCCCCTCTCTTTTCCCTTTCCAGTTTAAGCCAATTGCATCGGACCTCGTCCAGATAGTCTGTGATCCTGTCAGTGGAGTCAAGTCTGCACCCTACGCCTGTGGTGGAATGGCTCAGGGGGAAGATTGGCTCAGGGCGGTTGTGTGTCAACAGATGAATGGCACCGGGAATGGGACCCTCGAGAAGGCACCCTTTCCCCACGCCCACCCACAATTGTAGCTTCTTGTGGCCGCTGTGCTGGCCTCAGACACGCCTTCCCCTGCTGGTTACCCGAGTCTCACCCAGGTGTGCGCTGCCTTCAGAGTGCTGGGGCTCCCTGGATGTCTGCAGCTGTTGTCTCCTCCGTCTTTTCCCCTTTGTCTGGGTCAGCCACTGCACTTCTCAAAGATGGCGGTGTTCCCCTCCCATTCAACAGCAGCTCTGCAGACCCTTGTGTCAGTCCAGAGCGTCTGGGATCGGCTTGGCAAGCCGTGCGAAAGAGCTCCACGTGGACCCCGCCCACGCCTCTAGGCCTCTTTTTATTCCTCCTCGCAGATTGGTTTCAAAGCCCCTGGGTGGATTGTCTCCTTGCCGAGATGGTATTGGCCCCTGCGCCTGCAGTACCGACAGCGCTGCTTCGGGTTGTGGACCGCTGCGACGCTACCCCTGCTTGTTGTGGTCCGGAGAACCTTGTATTTCGCTGTCCAGAGGTGCAGGACTGTCTCGGCTCCCTTTCAGTTGCAATAGAACCGCGAGCAATGCGCTCAAACTTCCCACTCCGCGTCCTTCAGCAACTGCGTCCAGAGAGCACCTCCCTCCTGTCGGCCATCTTCCCAGGATCTCCTCTTTTTCCTTCTGTCATGAGAGGGTGTAATAGAAGGTCTTGAAAGATGCCAACCCCTCAGTGTTGGACTTCCCAAGCCTCTAGAATCAAAAGATTTCTTTTTCTTTCTTAATTACCTGGTCTGTGGTAATCTGTCATAGCAGCACAGGATGGACTAAGGCAGATTCTTCATCATCTCTTATCTGTACAGTTATATTACTGTCCAAATCCATTCTCTACTCTGCTGTCAGTCATCTTCCTAAAACATGGAGATGATGTGGGTATAAAGTCTTTCATAACTCCCAATTGCTCTAGGATTAAGTAAAAACTTCAGCAGGGTACATAGATCCTTTATGATCTGGCCCATCATCTCTTCATCTTCATTCAGACTGAAGTCATGGTCCCCTCTAAAATTGAGAGTAACTTGCTTATGCTGAGAGTGGAGGCTGAGGGTCCCCCATCCAATCTCCCTGGCCTGACAGGTGCCAGGGAAGCTGAGAGTGGAGAGGGACCCTGCCCTGGCACATTCAGCACAAGCTAGTTAAATCTGCATATGTGTATTTCCTGCCTTTTGTTTTTCTTGGCCACCTCTTAAAAACTTTCCTTGCCCCGAGGGCCTGGGAAGATGTAATCTTTGAAACGAAAAGTTTCTTCTATCTTCTTTCAAAGCTGGCTTTGAATAAAATCTATTTTCCTACCAATATGACTGAACATTTAGGGAGCGAGTGGTACAGCCTGCCCTCTTTCCTGGGGGGTAATAGTGTCCTCAGGTAACACCCCGACTGCTGTGGCACTCACATCTACTCCCCTTTCCCCAGAGGGCTGTTTTCCCTTTCATCTCTGAACCTTCAGTCTATCTAAATACTACCCTGGAGTGGTGAAGAGCTCTGTCTCTGGATCTTATTGTGGCTCCGTCACTTTCCAACTGTATGTCTTTGACTAGCTTAATTACTCTCTCCTGTATCAGTTGCCACAATGGAATATAGTAGTGACTACCTCATGTGGTTCTTGTGAGGATTAAAAAGATCCACACAGGTAGAGAGTGTAGAGCGGAGTGCCTAACTCTGCAGGAAGTGTTGGCTGCTCTCTGCAAAATGTCAAGAAAGGAGAACCTGCTTTCCCTGGACTTCTGTCTCCTGCTGTCTGCTCCTTCCCTTGCCTTGATTTGCTCAGAAACCCTTCTATGTCCTGCAAGACTCAGCTCCAGTGTCTTACTTTTAGGGAAGTTATGGGTGATGAGTTCTTGGTGTATCCCCTTTTCTCCCTGACCCCATGCTCTGCCATTTCCTATTATACTTCCACTCCATACTTCAAATATTTAATTATTAGGCAGAAAAACCGGAATTGAATCCAGGGACTGGTATATGACTGGTGCTCAATATGTGCTCACAGAGCAAATGACCAGATGAAAGCAACCAGGATAGGAAATATTTTCTGTCGACTTGGGGAGGTGAGGGTCAGTGAAACTCAGTTGTAGAACATCAATGCTCATTGTTTTCTTTCCTTCCCAAATCATTGTGAGGTGTGGAGACATAATAAAAATTGCAACTTGAGCCTATTACTGCACTGCCATTTGGCCTGCATCATTTGCCTGCCCACTGTCCATCACTATGGGAGGCTAACACTTGCCAAGGGATGATAGTGCCCTTGGCATGTCTCTGGGCAAACCTGATGATCCATATCAACCCCAAAATATGAGCAGCCTAGGTGCTTTCTTCACTTGGGAAATAACTATGACCTGCTGCTATTCATGCCAGAGGGACTTGAGGAAAGTACCCTGGATGTGACTGGCTTGCTCATGACTCAGGAACTCAAAAGGCAGAGTTCCTTACCCAAATCAGTGGGGCTGGTAGAAAGAACTTGACTCCCTGAGATTTGAGACTGTCTTTTCCTGAGCAGAGAGAGACTTTATTTCAAGTATGTTTGCAAGTAAATATGATATGAATAACCACGATTTTCCAGGTTTCCGAGGAAGTATACATTTGTTCTCTGCATTAGGAAATAATGTCCCTGGTCCCTGTGGTCAGAGTTTCTGTTGACCATCTGCACTGGAGGGACAATTTAAGGGCAGAGTGGAGTTCTTCTAGTTCTAAAGGAGAACTACAGCACCCTTATTTAAGGCTACTGCTCATGTGGTGACTGTTAGAGCAATTCTTTTGGTCAAATAGTTGTGCCCAGGGTAACACTGGAACAGAAGCTTACATTGCAGACTCCAGAAAAGTAAGACTGGGGCCCTTTCAAACTGCAGCTCTTACTGTCCCCAAAAGCAATGGTAGGGGTTCCTTCAGGACCTCAGAGGAGGAATTGGCCTTTTGTGAGTTGACTACAAATATTCATAGGCTATAAAAATTTCCACAGGCTTGGAGAGACTCCTGCATATAAAAACAAAACTGTGATATATTTTATGATAAGCATTTTTTTTGCTTAAATATGTGGGACTATATTCACTTAGAAATATTTACTGAGCAACTACTGTGTGCCAGGTTCACCATAGGGGCAGGACTACTTATTTATCCTAATGTTGACTGTACCTGGTACAGTTCTTAGTTCATAGTACAGGCCACAGATTGCAGCAAAGCTATTTCACCTGACTTGGCAAGAGTTCAGGGTGCAACTGATGGGTGAGACTTTGGAATAGTTATTTCTCTCTTGGGTACTAAATAACCTTTCAAGAGACTTGAGACTTCTGATTTTATTCTTAACCAATTGAATGAACTAACCCAAGTCAGCGGGACAGTGATTATTTGTATTGCTAAAATGTTATTTAATGAGGATCATTGTGACTGAGCTCTTAAAAGTTGAAAGAAAGTAATTGGCTGAAAAACCTTGTTGAATAAACATTGTTGGTTTTTGAAAATTCTGGGAGTTCCAACTTGGCTGCTGACCTTTCCTTGCCATTTATCTGTTTGTTTAACACTAGCATTTCTTAAGCCCCCAATGTATACAGAATGCTGTACCAGGAGCCGAGAAATACATTGAGCCATGCTTCCTGTCTGAAAATCAGTCACATCTTAGGAATTCAATAAATGATACATTCAAACAGCTTATCCATCGTAAACAAAGAAAAACAACTTGTCTGGGAAATAGCTGTCAGTACCTCCAGGCACAGTCTTACTTGGCCATGACACTGCCTTCTGTCACAAAGAAGAAAAGCAGAATGTGGAAAGATTGTCAAAACATAGTGGCATATTTTCTTTCTTCTCTCTCTCTTTCTTCCATCTTTGGACTTTTCTGCATGTTGGTTCCTCCTCTTCTTGCCACTTTCCCCTCTGCCATCTATGGAACTAAAGCTCATATTAAGTCCTGGGAGCCCTTCAAGACCACAATTCTTCCCTGCCCTACACGATGACGTTGGTTGCCTTCCTTCCTGGCCCCAGTCACACCTTGTAATTCCTTCACTAGGATAGCATTTATTAGAAGTGATTGCCTCTCATCTTCCCTCACCTCTCCTCCTCACTAGACTGCCCGTTCTGTGATTGTAGGGACCACAGTTGTCATGTTCACCAGCAAATTGCCTGGCCCAGAGTCTCCCTTGAATAAATACTGAATGCATGGGTGAATGATTGAATGAGTGGTGGGACCAACATTAGAGTAAAAATTTCAGGTGTTGTTTAATTACTATGCACCACAACTGCTTAGGTATTTTGTGGATTTCTGTTTCCATGAGCTTCTAGATGGCACAGATTTGTTGCAGCCATATGTTGTTTATTAAATGTCTCTGGTGCTTGTAAGATTTAGTGCTCACTGCAGAAAGAAGGGTACGATGTCACCGATAGGAAAGACAGAGGCTTGAACCCTGTGCAAACTGGTTGGCTTCTTGTCTGGAAATCTCTACCTTAAATTGTGCTGCATCCATATCAGTTATTTTCAAACTCCACACCATTCACTATTCTGGAGAAACGGTTCAGGCACTAAGAGATAGGATACGAGTAACTCACAATAAACTGCAAAAATCATCCTAGAGACACATGATTCTCAAATTCTTTTTCTACCCAAAATCAGACCAAAACCTGTGGAAAGAGCAGAGAATGTATTGTAGAAATATAGTAGCAGAAATGAGGGGTAAATACCCAGCAGAGTTTAATCCAAAGTAAATGAACTTATTTCAAAGAACAAAGCAGCTAAAAATTAAGTCTTTGTTTTGAAGGGTCCTCGTCAAAGATCATCAAAATAGTTTCAATTTAGCTTCCTAAATCCGGTTTTGCTCTGTTAGTTATTAGGGATTTTTTTTAGAATAAACAATCCAGGCAGATCCCTGGACTCTGCCCTGCTGTTTTCTACCTAATGTCATGGTCATTTAGAAAAGAGTTCTCCATATTGAAGACTGGCAGCTTAGAAATGTGGTGCTTCCTGTTTGACATATCATAAACTTTCCAGGATCTTTAGGATTAGGATAAATCATGATAAGTGAAGTGACCCGAGATAGGGAACACAAAGGGCTGGCTCGTGTTTGCCGGCACCTTTGTAGAGAGCTCTTCATTTTGTTTACATGTTCTTGAGAGGGTGCGTCCCCTTCTGCTCAGAAATGAATGAGCCACCTGATTGCCAGCCTTCCCATTACTTGACACACAATGGATGTTTTATGAGACATCTTGTGTATCTGGATTAACTTTTAATCATAGGCCACACTATCTGTTGCAGGTGTTTAGAAAACAAGTCCAAATAGGACTTTCTGCATTTCTTGTTTTTTCTTTTTTAAAGTTCCATTTATTTATTTTTTTCTCTTTTTAAATTTTTAAATATTTTAAAGTTTTTAATATCTTATATTTATTTATTTGTTTGATGCTGAGAATTGAACTTGGAGGTGCTTTACCACTAAGTTTTATTTCCAGTTCTTTTTTATTTTGAAACAGGGTCTCACTAAGTTGCTGAGGCTGACCTCGAACTTGCAATCCTCCTGCCTCAACCTTCCCAATTGATGGGATTACAGGAGTGCACCATTGTGCCTGACCCTTCTTGTTTGTATTTATTTATTTATTTATAATAAACAAAATGATTCTGCTTTGTAGCTTAATACATTTGGATTGACTGTTCACATTGACCATAAATGGCAATTGTACAACTTCAGTCTAATTTTGTTAGTTATGGACAGAAAATGTTCAAGTTAAAAAACTTTCCATGATCTCAGATCAGGTGTATGGAGAAAGTGGATGAGTTGGACTGTTGTCATCCCAGTCAATAGCTTGATCCCTCAGGGATTTGAAAGGAAATTGGGAACAACTGAGGTGAGATCCATCTGCCACCACTGTAGGCAAAGGAGCTGTATAGTGTAGCTGAGAATCAAATTTCACGTCTGCTGCTTACTAGCTACATGACTTAGCACAAGTCACAAGGAACTACTAAGATGCATTCTCCTTGACTAAATTATAAGAGTTATAACATTCCTTATGCCAAAGGATTCCTGTGAGATAATAAGATCTCAAGTCATTTAAGAATTAAATGAGATAATGCATATCTGTATAAATGATGAACATTTTTATTTAAACATGTTCTGCAATCTAGAAATAAGTAGCTTTTTGGCTAAAAACAACTCCTGAGTGGTCACAGAGAAACTGATACAACAGGAAAAATGCTGAGGGACAGGGTCATATTTCTAACCTTAAAGAGAAAATATATTTTTTCATCACTTGGTAAATCAGGGAGCTTTCAGGGACGCTACAAAAAGGCTCATCCTTAAAGAGTTAAAACGACTTCTCTTAAAATTAACAAATTTCCCTTGGAAAAATTGTACTCAGACCAAGTTGAGAGGTCCTCTAAGAAATAAACATTTCATCCTGGCTTTGGTGCCACACTCAGGACCCAGTAAATATCCTGCAAGAGCCAATGTGCTAATAGAGGCCATTTCTTTAAAATATTATTTTTATCCATCAAAATAAAAAGTATTATTATTAAATATCACTGAGTTTCTACCTTTTGACAGAAACTGCTTAGATATAGAAAATCGAATATGAACATAACACAGTGACACACTCCTGTCCTGCCCTCAGGGTTTTTAAATAGGAAAGTAGAATATGCCCATAAAAAAATTCCTACTCTGAACGAAGGGTTAAAAACCTTAGAATTGCTGATGGATAGCAGAAGAAAGACTCATTCTCATCTGGAAAGATAAAACCTTGGCTCTAGCTTTGATTCCACCACTTACCAACTTGGTAATGTACCAACTGGGAATGTCCATTTTGAGCTTTCAATTTTTCAGAAGTAAAATTAAGATGACAACATCTTTCCTACCGTTCCCATCAGGTTGATGTGAGGTCCAAACCAGCCAAGATTTATGAAACACATGATAGTCTATCACACCACTGTATTGATCCTTGATGTGATTGTTTTCTTTCCTCTGCCTCCTCACAGAGTGAGACTTTCACAAACTTTCTTTATTATTTTTCTTAGCTTATGATATATCTAAGAGTTCTATCATTATGCGTGTGTGTGTGTGTGTTGTGTGTGTGTGTGCACCTGTGCACATTATGAAGTCTTATCAAGCCAAGGCACCAAAACTAAACACAGACATCTGGACTCCTAGATACTAGTTCATCATTTAATCCTGAAGACAACATTGATAGAGACAGAAAAGATGTTCTCTTAGGTTGGACTGATTTCAGAGAGAAGTTCCTGTTGCTTTCAATTTACAGTGAAGGAAACTGAGTATTCATTAATGAAACACTTTTCCAATAAATTTTATGAGGATCCTACCCAGCACCCAGGGCCCTGATAACTAAGTGAAAGGATGAAATCAAGCAAGGGAAAAAACTGAGTCCTACTGTTGACCTTTGCTGGTAACTTCTTAGAGTCCATAAATTATTCACCTTCCTGTCCTTTAGCTTCCTACGCTGCAAACAGAAAGTTGGATCTTGCAAAGCACATGACCAGTATTATGTTTGAAAATATTGAAATACAGAGACAAAATGTAAAAAAGAAGGATATGAATCCCCTTTTCATTCACCTGTGAGAGGGGTGGTGATTGTTACCCTAGGCATTGGGAGAGGGGCATGGAAAGAGCAGCTTGTTGGTAGAAGCCAAGCTGAGCATTGGTTAGATGAGGAATTTAAGCGGGTAGTTAATCCTCTTCCTTTATGGGGAAAGGAACTGGGGCAAAATGAGACTGACAACTTCCAGACTAGGAGCTCCTAGGCTAATATCGGAGGATGAGTCAGTAAGTAGTCTGTGTCAGTAGTTAGGGGATTTTAAAAAATAATGTTATGGGCCAAAAAAAATTTTTGTGGGATGATGAGAGATCTCAAATTTTGTCAATATGCCTAGACGTGGGCAATGGTTCTACAGGGCATGACTTTGTGCTTTTCTTCATCCTGATTGTCCATAATTGGGTCTATAAGTGTGGAACATATTGAACACAAATGAATACAATATTTAACTAGATGTTGAAGAAAGTTCATGAAGTAGTGATAGGAACTGAAATGAGCTCAGGGGGCGTCCTGAGAGGAAGACAACTAGCATGTGTTGAATTCACAGGAGTGCCTGCTGGGCTCTGGGCACTTTCACATCCATAAACAACTTACTATATATAACCTTGCAGGATAGTTTTGCATTCTCTGAAAAGTGGAGGCACAGAGAGAGTACGTGAGTTGTCTAAAGTCAGGGAGTCATTATGTTGACTATGTCACTGAGCTCAGGTTTGAATGGTGGAAAGTTATTCTGCTCTCAGAAACTGTCACAGATTTAGCAGGATAGCCATGCTCACTTTATCCTTGAAGAATTGTCTCTATTTGGAAAGGGGAGAGCCCACTTAAGTACAACTGACTGTTAGCATTATCAGAAGGGGTTACTAAAGCATGAGGCACTTGGACTCAGGAAGGGAATGTGAGGTTTCTCCTGTCACCTATGGTAACTCTTGGGATGGGCATTTCACTACTTACTTACCATGCTTAGTTAGGGTGACCCTGCAGGTAGGGCATAAGGGACCTCAATCCCACTGTCATTTGGAAAAATGTCCAGGTGAGAGCAGGCTACCCACATCACAGATTCCAAACTTTTTGGACTCTACATAATTTCATAGAATTTCAGGGTTGAAGTAATCTTAGAGATAGATATGTTGTCCATTGCTCAGTCTAGATTCGGGGAAAGCTAGGGCAAGAGTTCACTTCTGGCCCTCCCACCCTCCTGTGCTAAATGTTTTCCTGTCTGAAGGATTGGGTACATGATTAAGCTATTTAAGTCCTGAATTGTAATTTATAAACCCAGGAAAAGGGCATTTATCATTTGAATCATCTTACAAGCATGTGTCAGAGTTAGGGAGGGAAAATTTCTTCTGAAAATTCTTATCTAGGTTACTTAAGGTGGGAGAGACTTGTGTGTGCTCTGCTGATTCCTACAGAGTTCCCCAGCCTTAGTGAACTCGGAAGTATAGGCTCTAAATGTTCTGCTTGATGGTTCCCATCAAGGATAAAACTGAAAATAGGAAGCCTTTAGTTGCTGACTGTGAGAGAAACTTGTTTAAGTAGTCTGCCAAAAGCAGCTGATCACATGAAAGCCACATGACTAACTAGAAATAATTGGAGCTTAAAAGATGCCAGTGTGGATGAGTAAGATTTCGTTCACCATGGGGTCTAGTTAAAGCAAATTTACCCACTCACAAGTTTTCTAGTCCCATTATCTTTCACTCTAGAACTTTTCACTTGCCCTGATGTGACAAATTAAATGATTAACCCAGAAATATCAGCCTTTGTTGACTACAACTGGGTGCTCATTTATTTCTGTTTTATTATTATTCATTTGTTTCTCTATTCAACACATCCTTAAAATCTGCTGTGTGCTAGATGTGGTGCGATAAATATTTTTTTCTTGAAACTTTTTCTGAATCCTCAAAAATAATGTTATTTCTCTCTTTCCTGAAGCCTAGTAACATTTTGTTTACAATTTTCTGAGATTTATGACATGTTGCTTTGTATTATAGCAACTTAAGAACATGTTTTATGTTATTAATGCAAAACTAAGACCATTGCTTTATGAAATTTTGTATGTTCCATAGTACTTAAAGCAATCCTGGCAGATATGAAGTTGTCAGTATTGTGGAATGAATGACTGAATTAATATTTGTGGAATTGGTGTTGATTCAGTTTAAGCTAAGTTGTGCTGCTTTAACAAACAACCTTAGCTTTCAGTAATTTATGACATAATGATTTATTTCTCATGTATGTTGATGTCCATGTTGAATGAGATGAAACTCTGCTCTTCCTCTTCTTCATTCTGGAATCTGGGCAGGAGTAACAGTCATTTGTGGCAGATCTTGTGGCAGGGGGACAAAAGAGATGACAGGAACATGTGATGGATCAGAAGTAGCATACATCACTTCTTCTCATTGTTGGCCAAAGCCAGTCATGTAGTCAAATCTGCTATGAGGGGCAGACAAATATAACTTTTCTATGAGGAAGGCAGTGAATATTTTGGAATAATAATATAATCTACCAGATAAGTTATTTCAATTTTAAGATGTTTAAAATATAGCTGAGGAAGTAAGCTAAACATAAATAACTAAATTTTTTAGCATGAGATGTAAGCAACGTGTTTCAGAGGTAAAAAGAAGAAGGGATTTCTTGTGACTAGGGTTATAGTCATAGAAGGCTAACAAATAGGGGATGTGTCCTTTAGGTTGGGCATTAAAAATGAGATTTTGTGAGAAGAAACTGAGGAAAAGATGGATAGAGAAGTATTAAGGTGTACTCAGGAAAAGGTGAAAAGTCCAACTTTTGGTGGAGGATAAGGTACCATGTATAGAAATAATAGTATCCTCAATTCCAAAGTAAGAAATTTAGAGTCTGCTTAGCAGGCCAGCCACTGGTGTGTTGGAAGATAATTAAAGAATGGTTTGGAGAGAAGGTGAAGATATTTATGGGGCTACTTAAATAGTTGAGGCAGGTGATGCTGAAGCCAGAACTAGGGTGGGACAAATGTGAACCAGGAAGAACTTGTATGGGCAAGCTACAAAAGAAATCAAGAACTGTGGAAAACAGGTTGGTGTAGGAAGCAGAAGAGAGATAAAGAAATTGAAAATGATTAGACCTGATTGACACCATCAATAGAACTGGGAAAATAAGCAAGAGCACGGACTTACAGAATAGGAAAACAATGTTTTATCTTTTAGCTATGTGGACTTTGAGAAATTTCAGAAAGAAAGGGTTAGCAGGGATATGGATCTATGGGAACTGAGTTTAGGATTATGGTTGCGATTGAAAATGTAGACCCGTGGGACCCTGTGAAGAGGTGAAATGAAGCCACAGTGCAGGTGGGAATCTCAAGGGGAATAGCAGCTGAAAGGCAGAGCTGGCATCTACACAGATGGAGGGTGGGGGAAGATGGAGATAAGTCAGGAAACAGATGGAAGAACAGGGATGGAGGGATGGAGAGAGAACAGTATAGTGTAGGGTAGACCAAGCTGAAGCAGGTGAGCTGGTAAGGAAGAAGGAGAAGTCAACAGTGTCAAAAACATTAGGCAAATGCCAGGAGAATAAGAATGCAGAAAGCAGCATTGAACCTAGAGTAGGGGATCATTGGTGATGAACAAGAAAACCACCTCAGTAAGGAATGGAGATGTTCTTTGAAGATACTTGACAATAAAAATTACAGAGGTTGAAGGACAGATGCATAGTTGGAAGGGGTGAAATCAAGAGTACAGTGAGTACAGTAACCTCTGAAAAGAAGACGGGCATGTTTCATGCAGGAGAGCAGGGAAAACATGCACTAAGAGAAACTTCCCATGAGAAGGAATGATCTTAAGGGTAGCTCTGACCAGAGTGGACATTATGAGCAGTTTTTGACATTAAGACAATAATAATTTATTGTTGAAAAGTCAGGACAGCTTTTTAAAAAAAATTTTGTTTTAGATTATTTTTGTAGTTATAGATGCCTTCATTTTATTTTATTTTTTAAAATATTTATTTATTTATTAGTTGTAGTTGGACACAATAGCTTTATTTTATTTATTTACTTTTATGTGGTGCTGAAGATGGAACTCAGGGCCTCGCATGTGCCAGACAAGCTCTCTAACACTGAGCCACAGTCCCAACCCCTCCTTTATTTTATTTAGTTTTGTATGCGGTGATAAGGATCCAACCCAGAGCCTCACACATGCTAGGCAAGCACTCTGCCACTGAGCCACAACCCCAGCATCCAGGACAGCTTTTTAAAAACAAAAAAATATTTGTATATTATCAGCCAAAAGAAGCAGAAGGGACTTTTCCCCGCATCTATATGATATTCATTTTTATACATTCAGTGTCTAGCACTGGGCACCCAAATGTTCATATGCAATAAATAGTTATTGGAGAATGTGCTATTGAGCTTTAGTACTGATAATTTTAGGCAAATATTTTTGTGATCTCGAGTTTTTAATTGGGGTAAATGTCCTTTAAGCGGGAAAAGGGCATTTCGGGCCTTTTTTATGGTATTTTAAAAAAAATGTTCATTCCCATCAGTTTGAGATTCCTAGTATATCTGCAGAATGACTAGGATATTTACAAAAGCTCTAGGGTTGGGGTAAGACCCAAGAAGAGCATGAATCTCTTATGCTAGGTTCCTGTCTGTGAGATGAACAGCGTGTCCTTTGGTAGGAAGAACTGGTAAACTTAGCAAAAAGGGATGTTTAATAATATTTATTCCCTATTCCTTCATTCCTTATACATCATTCCCATTCATTCAGCATTCTACAATATTTACTGGCATATGTCAGTACAATTACAAGTGCTAGAGACAGACAGAGCCTCTTCACTTATGGAAATAACACTGCTGTGAACAAAGAAAAATGTCATATGATATCATATAGTGATGAGTGATAGAAAGAAAAAATAAAACAGGTTAAAAATACAAAGAATAAATGAGATGTGGAAGTTAGGACTACTATTTTATATAGAATAAGCTCGAAAAGTCTCTGATAGAAAATCTGGAGGAAGCATGTCCCAGAGAGAATTGCTAATGCCGAGACTATTCTTGAGGCAAGAATGAATTTGGCATGTTTTAAGAAACACAAGAAGGTCAGTGTGTTGGGAGCAAAGAGTGGAGAATAGAAGACATGAGGTTGGAAAAGGAGGCCAGATCATGTGGGATCTCAAAGCATTTATTCTCACTGTGACGGAAAATCCTTGGGTGGATTTTGAGCAAGAGCAATGTGTTGGAGATTATGTTTTCAGAGGCTCACTCTGACTACTATGTGGAAATGGACCATAACAGGGCAAGACCTGAAGTAGAGGGACCAGTTAGGAAGTTGTAATAATCCAGGCAAGAGAAAACAGAGTTTGAATGAGGATGAAGTAGTGGCAATGAGGAGAGATGGAAAGAGTCTAGATATATTTTAAACAATAGCTTTACTGAGATAGACTTCGCATACTATAACATTTTGTTGATTTTTCCCCATTTAAATTGTATGATTAAATGATTTTAGATGTATGACAGGACTCCCATCATCTACAAAGTACGAGGGAAAGAGAAGCATCAAAGATGTCATTTGCATTGTGGATTAGGCAACTGGATGAATGCTGGGAACATTTGCTGAGTTGCAGAGCACTGAGGAGAAAAAGGGTATTTAATTACTGACTTAGAATATGACTTACAAGTATACATAAAAATGTCTACTATGTTTCAAATGTAAAGTAGGTTTTTGTCTATTCCTTTCCCTTCAGTACACTTTCTCTCTACTTTTGGATCTAATGAGTAGATCAAAATTGCAGTTACTAAACTCCAGATATAGAGCCAGAGAGGTTAAGCAGGGAGACAGATTTGGTGTTCTGAAGCCAAACTGTGAACTAGGAAGTTTTGTATTTCTGCTACTTGGGTGCTAGATATGTCTTTTGGTTATGGCAGAAGATAAATTCTCCTGGAAGCCATGCAGCAAATTACATGAAGGGTATTTTCTCTAGGAAGCTAGAGTACAGATTATCACGCTGTAAGTAACCTTTCATGGAAAAAGAACAAGAGCATGTATCAGATGGTGTATCTTTGTTGCCCAATAAATCATTGATATGTAAAATTTGGTAATCTCCGTTGGGATTCCCCACCATTAATTCTACAAGCTTGATATTGTGATGTGCCAATTGCTTTTGTGAATTGTGTATGTTTATATAGTAAATTTACAAACTTTAATTTTTATATATAGATACACATTTATAAGAGTCAGTTTAAACCATAATAACCTACCTTCATTTCTAAAGTTATAGATAAAACAACTGGAGAAAAGCCAATTAAGTTGAATGTGGAGAGGTAAATGCAGATAGAAAATTAATTAGTGGGAAGTATTTGGTTTGGATTCTTGCCTTATCTTGAACCTTCGGACTCACTTCTCTCAATTATGTACTACTATATAATCAACCGAAATAATGCTTCATAGCTTAAGGCCACCTTTTAATATTGTCTTTTCTAGTTTTGCGAATTGACTGAGCTCAGCTAGGCAGACTTCATTTGGGATTTCTCATGCAGTTGTAACCATATTGCTATTGGAACTCAGCTGAACTGAATGTCCACAATAACTCCTTCAGCACACATGTCCAACACTTAGTTCTGAAGATTCAAGATTAACCATTTGAATACTATTTTATTTTATTTGAAAGTCTAGATCTATAGCCCTTATAGTCATCCTTGTTATAACTTTTGGTCAGTGTGATCCATTTAATTTAGCTGTGCAGAGGTGTAGTATATATAGACAATCCATGTGCCTTAGTCAATCTTGTCCTATGTGTCATATTCAGTGAGGTCACCCAAGAGTTGGAAATAAAATGAGGTGGGACTCAGAGTTGAAATGCAATGTAGAAGGAATAGGCAAAAGAAAAAAAAAAAAAGTTGGCAGACATAAAATTAGGAGGCAACCAAACACATTGCCAGGAGTTTCTGGAAATGTGAGAAGGGGAAGCAGACCAAGAAGGGCCAGAACTAGCAAAAGAACTCAATAGCTACTGAGGAGAAATCCCATCCAGATAACAGCTGCTAAACATCAACACAGAAGCAGATGAGTAAATTATTAATAAGCTGCTTTAAATACTTTATGAGACGGACATGGCGAGGCTAGAGAGTTCAGGAAGGGGCAATTGAGAAAATGCAGCTAGGAGTTGAACCAATAATTATCCAAGACAGGAAAGTCTTTTAAACTCAACTACTCAGTCCCTTCCAGTTACCCCTCAAGGAACTTCCCTTGGCTTAGATGCAGGCCTGTAAAGTCCATAACATCCTTGGGTTAGGAATTTCCCAGACTGGTTAGAAGGGTTGTTTCTTTAGTCTCCCATAATCATGAATTTTCAGTTAACCCATGTGACCTGTTTGGCTTGTGGGACTCTCAGTGAAAAAATGCCTTCTTTTCTAGTTGCAAGATGTGCAGAAGGTCACTTAGCAAGAAGCAACTCCTGTTCCCCCTCTCAACAAGGTAGGATTGACCTTGGTCTGTCATTGACATGCTGATCACTCTCACTCACTTGGGTGTCTTATGTAGTTTCATGCTACTGATTAGTTTGAAAAAAAAAATTAATATAGTCACTGTGGTTTGAGGAATTGTGAATGTAGAGTTGAACCTAGGAATAACTTGAGAGTCATTGAAGTGTGATTACCTACATAGTATACATAACAACCTGCTCTGATCCAAGGTCCCTAGAGGTAAAGTTCAATTGAACGAGCAGAAGTTAAGGCCATCAGAAAGGAAAAGATATACGGGCCATACTGGTCTTTATGATAAGGGTTTGGTAGAATTTTGTAGAAAAGGTCTAACATTTATTCATTCATTTACAAGAAATCTAAATAAAGATTTATAAATGAGGGTGAAATGACATCAGAAGGACACTATCATGAGAACCCAGGCTGTAGCATCCTGTGTTTGCAGAAACTCTCAGCAGCACGCCCTGATATAAAGGGTCAATAACAAATACAGTAATTCAACTGAAGAGTGGCAAAAGCAGCCTTAATTTCCAGAACTGCCCAGTTAATCAAAAAGCCTGGAACCATTCCCGGGATTTTTTTTTTTTTTGAGTCTAGACAAACCCCAAGATAACCTTTGTACAATTGATCTAAGGCCAGTGGAATGTGGGAAGGTAGTTAGAGATCTGCATTATCAAAGGGATTTTACAGAAAAAAGTGACTTGCAAAAGAAGACTGGGACAGAAAAAGTTCACACAAATCATCTGTGTGTGGTGATGGGGGAGGTGGGATAGGGCCAGGAGCATTCAAGGGAAGAAGAAACAGTTCTCCAATGTGGAGGAAGTTGATCAGACTTCAGTTTCCCCAGAGGATAAACACTTTATTTTTTTTTTATTAACTCATACTTGAGACAATTTTTTAAAGTCAACTTGTACTTGGCACCCGATTTATTCTCCACACAAAGACTTAAATTCAAACCTAGGAAATACCCTAAGAGACAGGAGACTTTTTTTTTTTTTTTTTTTTTCAAATGGGTGCTGTGGATGCAATAATAGATGAAAATCTTTTTATTCTTAATGATGATTCCCAAGTGGAATCTTCAAATCCCACAGTGGCTGATGGAAAGGTTAAGCTAGACAATGACATTATTTACTTCGCTGTGAAGTGTCCCTCAGTAATTAGACGGAATCCATAGACAGTTGCATGTTTTACCAAGGGTCTTATAGTAGGCTGTAATCAGGGCTCTCCAATCTTTCCAAGAATTTTTAATGACCAGAATATCTAGAACTTTGACATTTCCTGAGAAGCTCAAGTAAATTACATCAATGTGTCTCATTGGCCCATATACAATGTATTAGTGAAGTAGTTCAAGTGTTCTCTGACCTTGTCCATTTTCTCCCTGAGGTTTTAGTAGCTCATCAGCTCAACTTGGTCAATGGTAACTGTAGTCATTAAGAATGTCAAGTAATATAATAGACACCAGTAGAAGACAAGTTCTGTTTTAAAAACTTATCTAAAGATTAAAAACACAGGCTTCTCTATAATCCATAAGTTCCAATTTCTAAATGAAATTTCAGGAGAAATATGTTCACTCCAAACATCAACAAGTTTGTCTATAGTATCTTTATTCATAATAACCAAATATTGAAACCAACCCAAATGTTAACTGTAGAATATTATAAAACTATGAAAAAGAGCCAGCTCTTACTAGTGCAACAGCATGGGTGAATCTCGCAGTGTTGAATCAAAGAAGTGAGACCCAGAAGAATTCCATTGTGATTCCATTTAAAAATATTTCACCTTGATTTGGTTGATTTTTCTTAATGGTTGAATAAACCATTCCTATGACAGCAGAGAGCACACAGTACTAGTCCAAGCAGGAGAAACTCTCCTGCCATCAAGGGAGTTTCAAATCTACTCAGGCAAGCGATATACTGTGAAACATCAGGGAGCTCCAAGGAAGTCCCTGATAGGCAAGGTTTTACTAGGGTGCTACAGATGCTAGTCACAACCTAAGAAATTCAAGAGATAAGGTCACTTGGGAGCAGATGCACTTCCAAATGAATATAATTTCATTTGGGGGACATTTTTTGCTGGATAAAACTTGATTCACTTAAAATTGAGCTTTAACAATCTACAGTGCAACCGAATGGCCACAACAGCACCATGAGAGGTCTCAGGTTCATAACCTTTGTCTCAATTCAACTTCAAAACCCTGTTTCTTGGCTGCTGTTTTGGAATCATGGGAAAAGATCAAATGAATCTCAGTGGTGGTCATGGAGAAATCACAACTTAGAAACAAAACACTGAAAACAGCTTGAGCTTCTTGTGGAAACTCAGGAAGTGAAAGCTTTTAGTGGAGAAGCCCCAGTTCCCAAGACTTGAGGGTGATGGAAACTTTCAGGGGGAGGGGTTGACTGACGGCAGTTTGGGGTCCATTTTTAATTGTTGTTTCCTGAAAAAAGAGTCTTGTACTAGTTATTTATGGATATTGGCAGGCAAACTTTCCAGACAGCATTATTTGTAAGTTTCTGGAAAATTTATGAATATTAATATGACATTGGGAGAAAAGCTGTGAATGTTATAATGTAGCATTTGGTCAGCAGTAATTTTAGTGGCTTGGAAGGTTTTTATACCATCCCTGCTTGTATTGACTACCTGCCATGTGCCAGGTACTGTGATAAGTGGTAGATGTATGAGGCAGCACCTAGTCTTGTGGAACTCACAGACTAGTGTTTCAGACAAATGAACACACAAGTATTATATATTAGGATAACAGGCACTTGATAAAGGGTCTATTGCTAACTGTGTACAAAGGACAACTTGTCTAAGGCTTCTTCATCTAAAAGCTCAGACAGTTATTGTGAGCAAGGAGAGAATATTAAAAGCCACAAGAGAAAGGAAGCAGATTCCATATAGGGGGAAACCAATCAGAATATGTTCAGATTTTTCAACCCAGACTTTAAAAGCTAGAAGATCCTGGAATAACATATTTCAAGCTCTGAAAGAAAAGGGAGGTCAACCAAGAATCTTATACCCAGAAAAATTGAGCTTTAGATTTGAAGATGAAATAAAAACCTTCCACGACAAACAAAAGATTTCACAACTCGAAAGCCAGCACTTCTGAACATCCTGGGCAAAATATTCCATAAAGAAGAAAAGAACAGTGAAAATCAACAAAGGGAGATATTAAACTAAAGGAAATACCAACCAGAGGAGAAAACAAATCGAGTTAAATACTGTAAACAAATAAAAATGGATGGGAATAAGAATCACATCTTAGTAATAACCCTGAATGTTAATGGCCTAAACTCACCATTCAAAAGGCACAGATTGTCAGACTGGATTAAAAAAAAAATGACCCTACAATTTACTGTCTCCAAGAAACCCACCTCATAGAAAAAGACATCAATAGACTGAAGGTGAAAGGATGGGAAAAGTCTTATCACTCAGATGGGCTGCAGAAGCAAGCAGGGGTTTCCATTCTCATATCAAATAAGGTAGACTTCAAGTCAAAGCTAATTAAAAGGGACAAAGATGGATATTTCTTGCTACTTAAGGGAACCATTCATCAACAAGATATAACAATTGTAAATCTATATGCCCCCAATAATGGGGCACCTACATTCATCAAACAAACCCTTCTCAAGTTCAAGAGTAAAATAGACCACAACACAATTATTCTAGGGGACTTCAACACAGCTCTCTCACCAATGGATAGATCATCCAAACAAAAACTGAATAAAGAAACTGTAGGACTCATTAAAACAATTAATAACTTAGGCCTAATGGACATATACAGAACATTTCATCCCACAGTGAGTGAATACACTGTCTTCTCAGCAGCACATGGCTCCTTCTCCAAAACAGACCATATATTATGCCACAAGGCAAATCTCAGCAAATATAAAAAAGTAGAGATACTACCCTGCATTCTATCAGACCATAATGGGATGAAATTGGAAATCAATGACAAAACAAGAAACAAACAAACAAACAAACAAAAACTATTCTAACAACTGGAAGCTAAACAACATGCTACTGAATGAACAAGGGGTTGAAGAAGACATCAAGGAGGAGATTAAAAAATTCCTAGAGGTAAATGAAAATGCAGACACGTCGTATAGAAATCTCTGGGACACTATGAAGGCAGTAGTAAGAGGAAAATTCATTGCACTGAGTTCATTTCTTAAAAGAAACAACAACAACAACAACAACAAATAAATGACTTAACATCACACCTCAAAGCTCTAGAAAAAGAGGAACAAATCAACACTAAGAGTAGTAGAAGACAGGAAATAATCAAAATTAGAACTGAAATTAATGAAATTGAGACTAAAGAAACAATTCAAAGAATCGACAAAACTAAAAGTTGGTTCTTTGAAAAAATAAATAAAATTGACAGACCCTTAGCGATACTAAAAAAAGAAGAGAAAAAACTCAAATTAATAACATCTGTGATAAAAAAGGAAATATCACAGCAAACACCTCAGATATACAGAAGATAATTAGAAGTTACTTTGAAAACTTGTACGCTAATAAAATAGAAAATAATGAATGCATCGACAGATTTCTAGAGTTGTATGAATTTTCCAAACTAGAATGGGAGGCTATATACAATTTAAACAGATCAATTTTATAAATAGAAGAAATAGAAGACACCATCAAAAAGCTACCATCAAGAAAAAGTCCAGGTCCTGATGGGTTTACAGCCGAGTTCTACAAGACCTTCAAAGAAGAACTAATACCAATGCTCTTCAAATTATTTCAAGAAATAGAAAAAGAGGGAGCTCTTCCAGACTCTTTCTATGAGGCTAATATTACATTAATTCCAAAACCAGGCAAAGACACAGCCAAAAAAGAAAACTTCAGGCCAATATCTTTAATGAACATAGATGCAAAAATCCTCAACAAAATTCTGGCAAATTGAATACAGAAACATATAAAAAAGACAGTGCACCATGATCAAGTGGGGTTTATCCCAGGGATGCAAGATTGGTTCAACATTCGGAAATCAATAAACATAATACATCACATCAATAGACTTAAAGATAAGAACCATATGATCATCTCAATAGATGCAGAAAAAGCATTTGACAAAATACAACACACCATTATGTTCAAAACACTAGAAAAACTAGGAATATCAGGGACATATCTCAACATCATAAAAGCTATTTATGCAAAGCCCCAAGCTAACATTATCTTAAATGGAGAGAAATTGAAAGCATTCCCTCTAAAAACTGGAACAAGACAGGGATGCCCTCTTTCACCACTGCTATTTAACATAGTACTTGAAACTCTGGCCAGAGCAATTCGACAGACAAAAGAAATTAAAGGGATCCAGATAGGAAAAGAAGAGCTCAAATTAGCACTATTTGCCAATGACATGATAATATACCTAGAAGACCCAAAAAACTCTACCAGAAAACTTTTACAACTAGTAAATGAATTCGGCAAAGTAGCAGGATACAAAATCAATTCCCATAAGTCAAAGGCATTTTTTGTACATCAGTGACAAATCCTCTGAAAGGGAAATTATGAAAACTACCCCATTTACAATAGCATAAAAAAATAAAATATCTGGGAATCAACTTAACGAAAGAGGTGAAGGACCTCTATAATGAAAACTATAGAACAGTAAAAAAAGAAATTATAGAAGACCTCAGAAGATGGAAAGACCTACCTTGTTCTTGGATAGGTAGAACTAATATTGTCAAAATGTCCATACTACCAAAAGCATTATACAGATTTAATGAAATTTGAATCAAAATCCCAATGACATTCCTCAAAGAAATAGAAAAAGCAGTCATGAAATTCATCTGGAAAAATAAAAGAACCAGAATAGCCAAAGCAATCCTTAGCAAGAAAAGTGAAGCAGGGGGCATCACCATACCAGACTTTAAATTACACCATAGAGCAATAGTAACAAAAACAGCATGGTATTGGCACCAAAACAGACTGGTGGACCAATGGTACAGAATTGAGGACACAGGGACTAATACATATAATTTCAGCTATCTTATATTAGACAAAGTTGCCAAAAACATACAGTGGAGAAAGGATAGCCTCTTCAACAAATGGTGCTGGGAAAACTGGAAAGCCATATGCAACAAAATGAAATTAAACCTTTATCTCTCACCATGCACAAAATTCAATTCAAAGTGGATCAAGGACCTAGGAATTAGACCAGAGACAATACGCCTAATAGAAGAAAAAGTAAGCTCCAATTTCCAATATGTCGGATTAGGCCTCAAGTTCTTTAATAAGAATCCTGTAGCACAAGAATTAATACCAAGAATTAATGAATAGGATATATTCAAACTAAAAAGCTTCTTCTCAGCAAAAGAAACAATCAGTGAGTTGAATAGAGAGCCAACTAATTGGGAACAAATATTTAACACATGCACATCAGATAGAGCACTAATTTCTAGAATATATAAAGAACTCAAAAAACTTAACTCCAAAAAACCAAATAACCCAATCAGTAAATGGGCTAAGGAATTGAAAAGACACTTCTCAGAAGAAGATACACAATTAATTAACAAATACATGAAAAAATGTTCAACATCGCTGGCAATTAGAGAAATGCACATCAATACAACTCTAAAATTTCATTTCACTCTAGTCAGAATGGCAGCTATCAAGAACACAAACAACAATAAATGTTGGAGAGGATGTGGGGAAAAAGGCACACTCATACATTGCTGGTGGGACTGCAAAATGGTGCAATCACTATGGAAAGCAGTATGGAGATTTCTTGGAAAACTGGGAATGGAACCACCCTATGACCCAGCCATCCCACTCCTGGGTCTGTTCCCAAAGGACTTAAAAACAGCATATTACAGTGACACGGTGACTTCAATGTTTATAGCAGCACAATTCACAATAGCTAGATTGTGGAACCAACCTAGATATCCCTCAGTAGATGAATGGATAAAGAAAATGTGGTATATATACACAATGGAATTTTACTCAGCAATAAAAGAGAATAAAATAATGGCATTTGCAGGTAAATGGATGAAGTTGGAGAATATAATGCTAAGTGAAGTTAGTCATCTCAAAAAGCCAAATACCGAATGTTCTCTGTGATATAAGGAGGCTGACTCACAGTGGTGTTAGGTCGGGGTACATAGGAGGATTAAAGGAACGCTAGAAAGGTCAAAGGGGAGGGAGGGGAAGGGAGGGAGCAAGGGGGGATGTAGGGGAAAAAAGAAAAGGTGGTTGAATAAGATGGATGTCTTTATCCTAAATGCATGATTGAAGATTTGAATGGTACAAATATACATTGTACACAAACAGTGTTTGGTAAAAAGATGCTCTATATGTTTATTATGAATTATAATGCATACTACTATTATAAATACAACAAATTTGAATTTAAAAAAAAGTGTTAAGGGAGAAATGATCTGGAAGCAACAATAAGGAGGTCCTGATCTAATCTTTTGATATTGAAGGGTTTACATGGGAAAAAGAGCCTCTTTCATGTGAAAGGGCAGCTTAGTATCTCAGGGGAGAGCCAGGCTTCAGTTAAGTCAGGGAAGCTTAATGAAGAGGTCCAGGATTTAGGGGAGTTTAATCATAGGACGAGAATTACAGAAAAGATTTAGAAGGAAGAAAAGATTTAGAAGGAAGAAGAGAGAGAGGGGGGATTGGGATAAGAGTAAAGGAGGGAATAGGGTGCCAGTTATCTGTAGGACTTACTGTTTTTTAACCAGGGATTTAACCCAGGAGAACTTAACCACAAGTCTTGCTGAGTTGCTTAGGGCCTTACTAAGTTGCTGAGGCTGGCCTTGAACTCTCAATCCTCCTGCCTCAGACTCCTGAGCCTCTGGAAAAGTGGGGCTTAATTCTTGAGTGAGTATCAAGGATAACAAGGTTGTCCCTACTCTAAATAGTGAGTTTCCTTGGCAGAGACCACACCAAACAGTCAGTCTGTGATTGGGGGAGCAGGTGAATAAATATGTGAAGAGAAAAGGAAGTGGTGGGAGGTGGACGTGGTTCCATAGACGGACATTTGGGAAGGGTTGCACTAAAGTGAGTCATTGTTCTTCAAGATATGATGACTTTGGCTTCTGACAGAAGTTACTGTGGCCTGGTCCATCAATGAAGGCTTTTGGTTAAGTTTTATAGGAAGGCATCTAATTTGTATGTGCTAAGAAAAGTTTTCCTATCTGATGTATCAAGATGGACAAGTCCTGTAACATTTTATACCAAAGGTGGATTTCAGAGGATAGATGTTTGAAATAGGCTGGCCATGTTGCCTGTCAGAAGTCACAAGTGTGCAAGCAACTTTGGTATATGCATCCAGAGGGTCACTTTCAATCACATCACTATACTGTGCCCTCAAATATCTGTAGTACACATCAGAGAAAAAGAAAATTACCTTATTATTAAAGAAATTTATAAACAAAATTTTTAAAAAGACCAGAAAAAATCCCTAAAAGAGAAATGGATAAAAAACTCAAATGGGAAATTCATAGAAAAAGCAATATGAACAATCAGTAAATGCATAAAAAGTTGAACCTACTTTTTCACCTGTTTTATTTACAAATATATGAATAAAAATTAATAGAATATAATGTTGATGTCTATTTGGACACAGAGGCTAATACATATAATTTCAGTTATATTAGACAAAGGCACCAAAAATGTACATTGGAGAAAAGATAGCCTCTTCAACAAACGGTGCTGGGAAACTGGAAATCCATAAGTAGCAAAATTATATTAAACCTTTATCTCTCACCATGCACAAAATTTAACTCAAAGTGGATCAAGGACCTAGGAATTAGACCAGAGACAATATGCCTAATAGAAGGAAAAGTAAGCTCTAATCTCCAACATGTGGGATTAGGCCCCAAGTTCCTTAATGAGACTCCTGTCTCATTATGGGATAGATTCGAACTACAAAGCTCTTCTCAGAAAAAGAAACAATCAGTGAGGTGGATAGAGATCCAACTAATTGGGAACAAATTTTTACCACATGCACATCAGATAAAGCACTAATATCTAGAATATATAAAAAACTCAAAAATCTTAACACCAAAAAAACCCAAATAACCCAATCAATAAATGGGCCAACGAACTGAACAGACACTCCTCAGAAGAAGATATACAATCAATCAACAAATACTTGAAAAAATGTTCAACATCTCTGGCAATTAGAAAAATGCAAATCAAAACTACTCTAAGATTTCATTTCACTCCAGTCAGAATGGCAGCTATCAAGAACACAAACAATAATAAATGTTGGAGAGGATGTGTGGGAAAAGGCACACTCATACTTTGCTGGTGGGACTGCAAAATGGTTCAGCCATTATGGAAAGCAATATGGAGGTTCCTTGGAAAACTGGGAATGGATCCACCTTATGACCCAGCCACCCCACTCCTGGGTCTATTCCCAAAGGACTTAAAAGCAGCATACTACAGGGACATAGCCACATCAATGTTTATAGCAACTCAATTCACAATAGCTAGGTTGTGGAACCAACATAGATGCCCCTCAGTAGATGAGTGGATAAAGAAAATGTGTTATATATACACAATGGAATATTACTCAGCAATTAAAAAGAATAAAATAATGGCATTCACAGGTAAATGGATGAAGTTGGAGAATATAATGCTAAGTGAAGTTAGCCAATCTCAAAAATAAAAATGCTAAATGTTTTTAAGTAGGCTGATTCACAGTGGGGTTGGGTTGGGGAACATAGGAGGATTAGAGAAACACTAGAAAAGTCAATGGGGAGGGAGGGGAAGGGAGGGAGCAAGGGAGTACGAAGGGGAAAAAAAAAGAAGATGGTAGAATGAGATAGATATCAGTATCCTAAATGCCTGATTGAAGACATGAATAGTATGAATATACTTTGTATTCAAACAGTGTTATGTAAAAAGATGCTCTATATATGTACTATGAATTATAATGCATGCTATTGTTATATATACAACAACTTCGAATAAAAAAAAAGAAATACTAGATAGCCATTAAAAGAATGAGGTATATCTTCTCAATATAGTATTAAGAAAAAAAATCAAGGCAAAGAATAATATGCAATGTAATTTACAAAATTACAAAAATTATGGGCTCTGATATGTGTATATGTATTATAAATGATCAGAAAATATTTGGAAGAATATAGAAGAAATGATTGGTGGCCTAGGTCGATACAGACCATGGGGAGGAATGCAGATTTAAAAAAAAATGTTTTATTGTGGAAAATTTCAAACATACACAAGGGAGAAAGAATATGTAATGACCTTCATCCCATTTATCCATCACTTAATTTTAGCAATTATTAGCATTACTTAATCAATGCTACTCTTTCTGTTTTTTAAACACATGTATTACATTTTTATATTTTTAAAAACATAATGAAAGTGATTTGTCCTGATGTTCTCACAGCATGGTTTATTAGCTTAATCTTTAGTCCCCAGAAGCAATAGAGGCTTCAGGGTCTAGGAGTCTGGGGAGTGTTAGACACTTTGCTCTTGAACTCTGTCAGCTGTGTAGCTAGAAGGACAGCAACCATTGTCCAGATTCCCCAAAACCATCCTTAATTTAAAAGGTGACATCAAAGGCAGGCTTTCTGCTCTCTAAGGAGAAATTTGATATGTTTACTACTCCTCATCCACACCCCTAGTCCTGTTTTTATGAAGGAACAACTTGACTTATTCTGCAGCTTATCTTTATCTCTGTATTAAGGCCTACTACATTTCTTAGCAGAGTTCAAAGCTAAGAAAACAGTGCCTTTTTCCTTTTTAAATTACCATGCCTTGGGCAGCCAACCTGCTGTTGCCAAACATCCCCCTTGGTCTCAGATAGATGGATGCCTCATGCTAGAGGTCCAGGGAAGTCTGGAAGAGTACACAGATTCCTAATCCCCATTTGGGACTCTAGAGTTCTAAGTTCTGAGCACTGACACTGAGGATGCCTACATCCTGACGGCATCATTCATTTATTCAACCATCCTTCATTCCACCTATCTTGGCCAGGCTTGTGCTAAGGTTAGGATTATGAAGTCGAGCAGCACTTGGCCCTTGACCTTCTGGAGCTTATCGAATCTAGAATGAAGTTTCCATGATTTGTTCTGTTTCTTCTGCCAAGATGGCTCTTCCTATCTCACCCATGTAGTCTTACACATCTTTCCGAATTTAGCCCATGAGTTATCATTTTTGACGAACAGACATTTAGAATTTATTGTTCTGTGCCAGGAACATCCTTCCTATCTTGTCCACCTATACTCAGCCTGCAAAGCTCAGGGCACCAGTTGCTATCACTGGAGCTGTGTGACTTGAATAAGTTACCTTGCTTACCATTCTGCATTACAGAGTCTTCCATTTGCCTCCCTCTGGGGCGCTGCCTTGATTCAACAGTTTCTACACACTGTGCGAGACATATATATTTGACACATTAATTAGAACTAATGTGTAAAGTAGTATAACATCATAACTTCTTTGAGTTTTATGCCATTTAAAGTGTCCTAAGTGCCCTCAAAGATAATCTCTTTGGCCATCAGCCCCTTCACTTTTGCTTCAGCTTCTCTCTGTGGTCTACCAAAACACAAATATTAGTTGAGAGTGCCCAATACTTCAAATAACAGGAGCGGAGGAATGTCTGGGGTACCAGTCCTAAGCAGCTAAAATTTAATTGTATGTCCCTTTGAAGTAGGTACGGAAAACATTGCCTGATCCTTTCCACTTTAAGCATTTTAAGTATAAGAAGAAATTAGAATTACAAATGTCATCCTGATATCAATGTTCTGCTACAAAGTCTTTGGATAGCATGATAATCACTGGAGGGCTTTTGCATTATTGCAGACTTTTAAGGACTGACTAATATAAAAATATTGAATAAGCATCAGGACCTGGCTTTCACTTTCTTTTGAGAACTTTGTTACTTTCTTCTCTCTCTCTCTCTCTCTCTCTCTCTCTTTCATACACACACACACACACACACACACACACACACACACCGACAAAAAGAAAAGAAAAAGGAAGATGATGTCTGAGGATTTCTAGGGTTCCCTTCACCCCAAGATTCTATGAGTAGATAATCCAGGAAGCAAATATTTTCAGTGAATTAAAACAAAAAGGAATTCCCTTATCTGGTCTCATTTTTTTTTCTCATCTTGATAATGGAAAACCTTTCTTTTAAATAGCCACTAGGACACATTTTTATTTGTGTTAGTAATCCTTTCTGTGAATTGAGACACTTACAGGTAACAAGTAAGGAAAAAAAAGTCCCTTTGGGAAGTTGACTTCAGGAGAAAATTCCAATGCCATTGTTTCCCTTGATTTCTTTTTGGCAAAGATATCCTAATTCTGACTACCATTGCATATTTTGAATTTAATCCAGTAGGAGAGGAGACTCTATCCTTATTTATAACTCCTTAGCTGACAGCTTCCAATGTGGGAGGGAGTCCAGGCTTCCTGGAGCCTGGCTTGGCACCTGGGCTTCTGGGTTGTGGCAGTCCCAAAGGCTCCTGCAACCCTTCCTGAACCCAGACCACTGCTGTTACTTCTGCCTTCTCCAGCCTCAGGACTGCCACAGGACTTCTTCATAGTACAGGTTGTTTAATATGAATTGCAAGTTTGTTCAACATCTGTGATTGTGCTAAGAGACATCAGATCCTACTAATGAAACATTAGATCCTTTCGATTCAGAACTATATCAGATACCAGAGGGAAAGAAGTAAGAAGTGGCTTCCACCCAAAAGAAAATTAGAATAGTAACTACTAATAATTATCATGTACTTACTATATGCCCAGGTTTATCTCACTTATTTCTCATATAACACTGTGTGGTAGGTATTATTATATACCACTTTTTATAGATTGAAGTTTAGAGAGATTAATATCCAGTTTAATATTATTCATTCTACCAAATTGGTATTCAAATACAGTATGCCCGACTCCACAGTCTAATCCTATAATCCCTATGCAATTAGTTCTCAAGTATAGTATATATATACAATTTTAAATGTATGTATCAGTTTTTTTTAATGGAATCCAAAATGGTAACAGAAACTAATTGTTGGCATGTCTCCAAGTTATCTGCAAGAGAAATTTTGGAGAAAATACATAAACAAAGGATAATAATTTCAAGAAATATCTACTGGGTAAGAAACCCAGGAGCTACTAATGAGTTATATTAGTTAGAGTAAATGACATTAGCTGCTGTGAGGTCTCAGTGGCTCAGCATAGCAAACATTTCTTTCTTACAGTTCATGAGGTCAGTAGGTGGACTCAGCTCCATACATCATTCAAGTTAGAGTATAAAATTTAAAGGAGTGTAAAAAATACTTAGTAATCAAGGCAAGGTATATTTTAATATAATATTTAGAGAAAAAGATAAATGGCAAAAATTCTATGAATAAAGTATCAATATTTTAAATAAGGGCAAGATTCAGTAATATTGAGTTAAGAGTGAGGTGAGATTGAGACATACTGTCTAATTAATTTTAACAAATACATTTAAAAAATTAATTAAAAAAATACAACTAAAATGACTTTTGCTAAGAAAATGTAGATGAACAGGTATGAGAAAAACAAAAGCATGCATATTTCCCCCTTTCATGATACCCAGAGCCATGGTAAAGTAAAAAAGTGTCCTTAGACCAGTTGGGGAACAAATATTACATTTTCCCATCATTCCAGGCAAAAGATGGAGCACAGGAATGTATAGATTGGAATATGGTTTGCTTGGCAAACCTGGCATCCCAAGGGACTGGATTTGCTCATGTAGATGAGGAAGAACAGTTATTCCCCTAGCAGGTCTCAGTCAGTGGCTACTTTGGATGAATGGCCCCAGGGTGCCTTTTGTTTCAGGGGCCACTTGGGGTACTTGTTACTTTTAAGGAGGGCAGCCAGGCTGCCTATATACAAGGTACAGTGTAAGCATTTCAAATTATATCACTAAACACTACCATTATCTTACATTTCAAGCAATATTTATAGCTAAATATAAACTCTTACATTACAGAAAAATTATATCAATCTACTTTGAATACAAGACCAGCTGGCTTCATTTAATTTAAAACATATCACAGTGGTCATGGGAAAAACTTTGTTATAAAGTGGCAGGTGCAGGTGAGCCTGGGACTCAGCAGAGCATGGTCCTGGGCACCCTCTCAATACACATTTCATCAGATGGTCCTTCCCTGACAAACTCAACTACAGTATCTCCCCACCAGTCACTGTTGCATGATTATTTTCTTCATGGCACTTATTACATTTTGACATTTTCTAGATTGCTTGTTAACTCTTTAATTGTCTCTACCTCACTCCAAACCCACCATATTGTATGAATCGTGAGATCAGAGACCTTGTCTCTCCTATTTGCCCCAGTGTTCTCAGCATACAGAACACTGCCTAGCCACTGAATGTGCTCAAAAAGTGTTGCAACTAATAAATAGGTTGAAGTCCATTCATTGGTTCTGCGTGAACTATTCTTCCTTCACACTATTCTTCTGAAGTGATTGGCACATTAATATCGTCAGTTAATGAGAGCTGTAATTATTACTGTTGTGTGTGTGTGTTTACAAAATGTCCTTTTATCAGTGAATAGTAAAGATAATTATAATATCTTATTCAGGCCTTTAATATAAGAAATATTTTTATCTAATTAAAGAAGTCCACTTTATGCCATGATAAAAAATTGTATGTGTGTGTACCTTTATGCTAATAAGTTGTTTTGTTTCAAAACCACCATTCTGGAAAAGTAGCTCTGTGTAAACAGATTTAGAGATGTCAAGCACTAAATATCAATGCCTCATTATACACACATACACCCCCCCCCACACATAGTTAGGATAGATAGTCATTTAGATAGACAGATATCTACATATAGATATGTAGGTGTTGATACAGATAGATTGATCTCTATAGGTTTCCTGATAGTAATTAGAATAAACTAGCATAACATACTCAACACGTGGCATCAGCCCATCAATCTCCACATAGTTAAGCAGCACAAATTCAGGTAATAGCCACTGATTTGATATCTTATTTAAAAATTTTTTTTTGGTAGTTGTAGATAGACAACATTATTTTATTTGTTTATTTTTATGTGGTGCTAAGGATTGAACCCAGTGCTCACACGTGCTAGGCAAGTGCTCTGCCACTGAGCCACAATCCCAGCCCTAATTTGATATTTTAATGAACATGAAAATACATGTATTTCATCAAACTGGGTATACACTTTTAAACACTCTCTAGTAGCCTTATTCAGCACATGATACTATTAATTTTAAGAACCTACAATAAATTCATACTGTACTGATCTAGGGCCAATTCTTCATTTTAATATTCTCTCATTTTAATATTTTAGTTTTACTTGCTTTTTAAACCTCTGATATAAAGATGGCTTATAATCAACATCTTATGCATATAGTATTTTTTCTTTTCTTCTTAAAAAATGTTATTGAAGTAATGATATCTTTCCATCAATGGCAATTGGGGATCAAAAATGTAGCATATGAAAGAAACATGATAGGCAGGTTTATAATCTTAATATACTAATAACTTATAAAAATGATCAGGAAAGCTGTAAGAGGTAAAAGGAAGAAGAAGTTGAAACTTCCATTTACATAATAAACATTTAACTAGTCAGTAAATACAAAAAAACTCACTAAGATTCAAATAAAGGCTAATTATAATAAATAAGAAATCCACATTTTTGTCTTTCATGTTTACCAAGGAATTTAAAAAAAAATTCCAGTGCTAAGTACAGTGAAATAGAATGGGCGACCTGATCATATGCTGGCATTAAATTGATGCAAAACTTCTGGAGAGCAATTTGACTGTATAAATTAGAATTCTTAGGTATCCATGTTTTATTGATTCTAGGAATGAATTATGACAGAATAATCAGAAATAGATTTTAAAATATAGTCAAAATGACTGTAAGTGGAAAAAAGTCAAGATATAAAATGTATATACTGTATTTTAGTTATGTAAAAAATTAAGAGAAAATGCTAAAATATGCCAAGATGTTAAGGAGGATTTTATTTCTGTTCCTTTACACTTGTGTGTACTTTACAAATAAATGTTATTTTAGTAATCAGAAAAAAAATTAAAATGTGAAAGGGAAGAAAATGACCATAGAATATTCTGATCAGATTGCCATTTTTCCCCCAAAGGAAAAGATGGAAAATTGCTTACCACAAAGTCTGTCCTTTTATGAGACTTACACACAAAAAATTATGTATGTGGGTGTTTTATATATTTGTATAGCATGATGTACAACATAAAATAATTCAAATTTTGTTAGACTTAGAAGATTTAAATGTCCTGATCCTTGGATTTAAAAATTTGGAGCAAATTTTTTGAAGGTTGTTGTTGTTGTTATTATTATTTGATTCTTTTTTTGAACACTGGCAGCTCATTGGTTAAACTTTGCTAAGGATTGCCTTCCTGGATGAGGAAGTTTTCAATGTCCTTGCTAAATATGGGATTAGTCAGCTCTTTATTATCTCTAGCAAATAATAGTCGGATACAGTTCATATCATATAAATATTTATTTATCAAAAAGTCCAACAAAGATTATACCCTGTTAATTAACAATTATGTAATAAGAACATTGCAAAATTTCCTTTCAACAGGATTCCTAAGTGTAATTTAATATTGCTTCAGCATGGAGCAGTCTCCTGGAGATCTTGGCTGATTTTTTCTCCTTACCTGTTCATTTTCAGTCTTGAAATTTTATTTTTGCTTATATTTCTTTTTTTTTTTTTAATATTTATTTATTTGCTTTTGTTGTCAATGCGTTCATTTGTACGTGGTGCTGAGGATCGAACCCGGGTTGCTAGACGATTCTACCGTTGAGCCACAATTGCTTATATTTCTTAAACAAGCAAACAAACAAACACAAAATGCTTTGGCTTGTGCCTTTGAGCTCAAGAAAAGAGGAAAAAAAAGCAGTTAAGACTGATGCTTAACATAAATATTCTTCTATATTTAAATAACTTCCTTTTTATTCAATTTATTGTTTACTACATTTATACTTTTTGTGTTTTACTTAAGTATACACATATAAATGATATCATTCATGTTCTCAAGAGCCATGTAGGCCATCTAGAGATGGTGAGTTGTGGGGGCCAATAAATAATTGGCATTTATTATTTAAGTTGAAGATTATCAACCCTTCTTTTATTCAGCACAAGTGTTGAGTGTGTCATTAGTCTGAGAGAGCTCTGGGTATTGGGATGTTGTGGTGTACAAGGCCTGGCTTTTGCCCCTGAATAGATGGGTAGTGGGACTCAGAGTGTGGAAGAGAGGTGGACTTAGATTCACTGGCAATTCCACGATATCTCAGACCCTTTCCCACTTACCCCCGTGTTCCTCCTCCCAATAAGCCAGATGAGTTTCTCCTACAGTAGACCTGGGTTAAGAGCTAGGACTTGATTGAAAGCTCTTGTTGATAATTCTGTTGCACAGAAAAGTTGGGAACTACTATATGTCTTAATAACCACGATGCTATCACACAGAAGTAGGAGAAATCGTTAGAAGGCAACAGGTGAATCTTTGAATATTTTTTCCTTACAACACAGTGCTGCTGCTATTGGAATTTAGATTTAGAAATCATTAATGGTTACTAACCTTATTGATCAGGCTACCTGTGTTCTTCTATATGACTCTTAACTTTTGCAAATTACCCAATATTCAACTTGAGTTATTTCTTTTTTTTTAATATTTATTTATTTGCTTTTAGTTGTACACAATGTGTTTATTTGTACGTGGTGCTGAGGATCGAACCCGGGCTGCACACGTGCTAGGTGAGCGCTCTACTGCTGAGCCACAACCCCAGCCCTTGAGTTATTTCTTTTGCTTTTATTTTAAATTGTCTTCTGTGAAAATAGTGCAGCAATCCACTGTCTTCTTGTCTGTCTGGTTGGTATAATGGGATTCCTCTCTTTGGCAGTTCCATACTGAGAAATGTTTTCTTGCCTCTGGGCCTTTACAGATGCTATATGCCCTTGCTCATTCATTGGCTCATTCATACTCAGGTATCAAGTGTAGAAAAACAATCAATCTTTATACTCACAATATCTCAAAAAATATAACTCCCATGCATGCTGTCATAGAAAGCTTTTGGAGGATGTGTAAAACAAGAAAGAAGCAGACAGGCTTGGGAAACAGCTAGCTAAGAAAAAGCAGCCAAGCCAAGGAAGTTTTGGAGTAAAAACTGTGCAGAAGGATGCAGAAATTCAAAAGTGAGAGCACTAGTGGAAAGGAAGAAAAGAGTTCTCAAAAAATAATAGAAAAATATTTGACAGATAAGACAAAATAATTAGTCATATTGAAATCTTTGGAAATGGAAAAAGGAAGCATTGATAAAAGGAAAATGCAGTGTTTGCATAGTATCCATAAGATTCAGCAGTGAATAACATTTATATCACAATTGTAGTATAATCATTGATTATTGCTTTTGCCATGAATTTAACAAGGTTTTTAAGCAATGGTGGTGAAAAGGTGCTAAAGTCTCGAACAGTGCAAAAAGTTGAAAGGGAAGATGTGTGTTTGATAAATCAAGAAAAAATATGCATCCTGGAAAGTAGTGTGGAAAGATACTCCAGAAGTAATCATTATAAGAATTCAAAGTATTTGCCTCAGACAAGGAAGGTTAGGGCATAAGGATGTGAACAGGGAACTGTGTTTTTGTTTTCCTATGAAAGTCTTTTATTTTCTTTGTTTCTGTTTTATAAATACACATATTTCTTTGATAAAAAAAACAAACTAATGTGTGTATAGCAAGTAGCTACCATGTGCCTCACAAAATGCTTAATTCTGCCTGTTACATAACAGAAGTGATAAAAACATGGTTCTGACACTCCAGGACTACGGGTCACTTTGGAGGACATGAACCACAACATAAAAAAAGTAATTTTTAAAAAGGTATGATTAGATCTGGGAAGAAACCCAATGTCTTTTATATTCAAATGATATTGTCAATGTTTGGAAAAATGTGTAAAACAAAACTCCTATTAAATTTATAACTTTTTCCCTCAGTCATCCTGTCTTGGACACTTAAGTAACATCTAAAGAATTACTGCTTTAGAATGTTCAAATAAAATATCCTGACCAAAAAAAAAAAAAGTAAATAAATAAATAAACAAACAAACAAACAAATAAATAAATAAATGATGACAGGGGCTGGGGTTGTAGCTCAGTGATAGAGCACCTGCCTAGCACATGGAGGCACTGGGTTCAATCCTCAGCACCGCATAAAAATAAATAAATCAAAAAAGGTACTGTATCCATCTACAACTAAAAAAAAAAAAAAAAAAAAAAAAAAAAAAAAAAGAAAAGAGTGATGACAATAAATTACTCTGCTTCAGCTCCTCCCTAAAGATTTACATTTGGTCCCTCTGAAAGCAGGACTACACTGAAGAATCAGCTAATCTCCTCATTGCTGCTATAATGGCCACATCTTAGTCTTCGGTCTTAGCTCTACTAAAGAAAAAAATAAAAAAGAAAAGAAAAGAAGAAAAGAAAGAAAAAGTTAACTGTGCGCTCACTTTGTACTAGGTACTTATGTTCTTGTTAGATGAGCATTAGGTTCATGTACCCTTTTGCCCATTAACATGTCTTAAAGAATGCTGCAGAAGGACAGAAAAATAAGGAAATCAAAATAAAAGGGTCAGAAGAATGGGGGTGGGAAGAGAAAAAGAACACAAATATTGTGTTTGTCAGGACTTTGGGGGCAGTTTCACAAATGCATTTCTTGCCATTGTTGCATATTTTACTTGGACATCCTGTCACTTCCTCTGTGCCCTCTGTGACAGAAATATTTGTGAGGAAGGTTAAAATCACTAAGAAGTTGTTTGTGTGGCATGTTCTTTGGCAAGAGATACATCTTCTGGGTCTCAAAAATATTAAAATTACAGCAGACAAGTTTACAGCAGGATTAAGTAGCCTCAGATTAGAAGACATTGAATGTTCTTGAATTAAAAAGAAAGAGATCTCTGGAAGAAAGATGTATCTCAGAAATCCACTATAATGCACACTCTGGAAGTTTCCCCACTAAGTTAATAAAACCAAAAGTCCCAAAGCCTTCGAGTAATCTGCTTTCTTAGACTAGTGGGAGAGGTAATCCATGCAATCTGAATTACACTATGTAAGAAGACAAGTATTCAGAAGAAAGCAACCATCTCCTGCAGTCACACTGCTTAGAGTACAATACCATTTAGCAGTACTGTTTGACCCAACTTGAAAGAAACAAACCAAATTTTTAAAGAAATCCGTTATCATTTTCACCCAGACCTGAAAACTTGCAGGATTCAGTCCCTTGAAGGTCACCAAAAAAAGAAATTAGTCTGAGGCTATTCATTCAATTAAAGTAGATAGAATATAAAAGCTAAAACATTAAAATTAGATATGATATTATCCTGGAAAGATTTTTGTTCAAAAACATTATTAGATATTATTACACACGGCTAAGCATCATCATGAAAAATTTGTGATTTTTTATTATGGTAAACTATCCACAAAATTCACCATTTTAACCAATTTCATTGTACATTTCTGATATTAAATACGTTCACATTGTCATGCAACCATCGGCACTGTCCATCTCCAGAACTTTTTTTATCTTCTCCAACTGAAACTATGTACCCTTGAGCAACAACTCCTTTGCTCTCCCGCTAGTCCCATTCTAGTTTCTTGGTGACTTTGGCAACTCTAGGAACCTCATATAAGTAGAATCACACAACATTTATCTTTTTGCTACAGGCTTATTTCTTTTAGCATAAAGTCTTCAAGTTTCATCCATATTTTAGTAAGTGTAGGAATTCCTTTCATTTTTAAGGCTGAATAATATTCTGGGTCATGTATATACTACTATTCATTTGTTGAACACATGAGTAATTGATAAATTTGAGTGTTTTTCTTTTTTAATTTGACTTTTGTGGCAAAGTCAACTGGTTGATAACCAAATTTGTGGTCCCCTCCCATGGCCTAGTGTTGCTGGACAGCAGTGTCCAAATGGAATAAGTCGTGCAGTCCCCTGTGTCTACCTAGGCATTGACTGTAGAATGTGTGAGGGGCAGTGTGTGCTTCGTATATGAGTGTGCATGACATTCTAAACACCTGCTGGCAGGCTGACATGAGAGCCATTTTGAAACCATGAGAAGGCAAAGCCACAGGGTCTCTGTGTTGTCTCTTTGAGGTGAGCCTTCCAAGAGGAGCTTTCTGCTGGGAATCACAGTGGATTTTTCATAAATGAGAACTTTATATGTTAAAGCAACGAGATTTGGGGCTATTAGTCAGCTCTGTCTGGCTAATCTCTAAGAGCCATCTATTTCAATTTCCTTCCACTTTTCTAACTCTTCTTTCAATTGCTGACTGTTTTTCTCTGACTTATCTTCTGCTTTTCAGTTAGAGTTCACATTGATTGTACTTCTTGAATCATGCTTGTATTACTTCCCTCCTACCTAGATGCTCTGCTATGATTTAGTTCAAACAGAGACCAAGGGGGTAACACCAAGCCAACTGAGAAGTTGGGATGCCAATCTATGCGGGGTGTTCAGTCCTCTCTGAAGGTTACTGTGTTGGTTGAAAGAAGTACATCGAAAAGACGTTATCTGAGGGCTGAAACCTGTATAGGGTCTTCCTCAGTAACAGTGAATGGTCACCAAACAGTTTTAGGAAGCAGGTGGGTTGTGGATAATGCAGGGCTCTGTTTTTGAGTGGGGATTAACACCCAGTTTCTTAACAAATGTTGAACAAAAATGTAGAGAATGCCAGTTTGTAGGGGAAACAAATAATCAGCCCACACCAGTTATCCACATTTCTTTGTCTGGCCTTAAACCCAGGCCACGAACTTTTCTTGCTGTATCTGGGCTCTTTTATTTCATTCCAAAAGGTTCTTTTACCATTCAGCCTTCCTACCTACTGCTGCCTGCATGATTTTTTTGGAAACACAACCCTGATCACGTTATTCCTTCCTTTAAAGTTTTGAGGCTGCTCATTGCTTAGGATAAATCTTCTTAGAAAGAATCTGTCTCTCCAATAACTGGGAATAGAGCAGGAGAGAAAAACCATTTAAATAATTCAGGCTAGCTGGGTATGGTGGTGCGTGCCTTTAATCCCAGCTACTGGGAAGGTGAGGCAGGAGGAACATAGGTTCAAAGCCAGTTTCAGCACTTTAGAGAAGCCCTGGCTATCTTAGCAAGACCTTGTCTTAAAATAAAAAGTAAAAAGCTCTGGGGATGTGGCTCAGTTAAGTACCCCTGGCTTCAATGCTCAGTACCAAAAGAAAAAGAAGAGCAGGTTAGCAGAGAATGGTAGCACACCCCTGTAGTCCCAGCAACTCGAAAGTTTGAGTCAGGATTACAGCACTCAGGATTTAGTGAGATGCTGTCTCAAAATAAAGTAAATAAAAAGGCCTGGGGATATAGCTCAGTGGCAAAGTACCCCTGGGTCCCTAGGGGTACAGTACAATCAATCAATCAATAGTTCAGGCTGTGATGTCACCATCCCAAATTATAAGCTCATACCAGAGAATGAGCATAATGTTCAAAAATGTGGAAGGCATGAATTTTATAACCCTGGCTGTTTCTCTCTGAATCTTTACTCACTCTCCTTTCTTTTAGAATTTTAGAATAATCACCCATCTTGCAAGTCTCAGCTCAAGAATTATCCCTTATAGGAAATCTTTCCTGAATAGAGCTTTCTATTTCTCATTAACTCTTTCTTTTTGTCTTCTCTTCCTTTCCAAATCTAGATAGTGTTTGAAAAATCAAAAAGCAAGCAAACAACCACCACCACCAACAACAACAATAACAACAAGAAACCCTTAGTTTTTCCAGAATTTAATTAGGACTTCATGACAGCGTAAGAATAGTTACTATAATATCATCATTTAAAAGGGAGGTATATATTTCTCTTATACTGAGAGCATCTGGCAGCTGCTGGGTACTTCATACCTTGTGTATATGGAGATTTTTTGGCAATTGTTCCCTGCTGGACCTCAAAACTGTGTTGTGTGGACGATGGGGAACAGGCCCCATCCTAAGGGCTAAACACAAGAGTTTCAATGTCTTTTTTTGGCCTAAAGGAATACCCACTTATTTTTTCCTGTTCCTATATCTCCTTCTTCATTTGGGTGCAATAAGTCATCCTTTGTTAGGAAAAAGATATAAAGTTGCGAGTTTACCTTGCAACTGGGATGATATTAGAGGATAAATAAAGCAAATTTCTAATGCTATTGGTTCAAGCAAAGTACTAATGCTGTTGGTTAACCTTTGAGTCTGAACTTCCACTCAGGTCTGTTTTCTCACTGGCCTGTATTCCCAGCTTCCCAGGAGGTTGAGGTTGGCAGATGTTGTCTGCTCAGGGGTTTCTGGGCTGAGGTGCTATGAAGAATGGGCATCTCCACTGCCTGAGCTGGGCCGGATGCTGCAGTGTGACAGGTTGGCATACCTAGGCTCGTCTTTGTCCTGACTTGCCACACCTCAGGCCCATGCTTGCATGGTGGGTTCCTCATGGCCAGAGGCTGTGCTCACCACCTGCACTCCAGCCTGCCTGGGCTGCTCAGCCTGCTGGGCCACAGTTCTACAGCTAGCCCTGGGACAAGATCTTGGCTTTCCTTCCTTCCTTTCTTCTTTATGGTGGTGGCCAGACACTGAGACAGCATAACCAAGTTGGTCTTTATTTCTGCAGAGAAGTCCCATGCATATAAAAATATATAACTAAAATTTTCTTCACCTCCTTTCCTACAAAAGCCAAATCCATTCATCATCACATGCTGGGTATTTTTACCAAAGGGTGCCCTCATGCTCCCCTAACTCAGATCTGTGAAAAAACGAATGAGGAAGCAGGCATCAATGGATCAAAACTCTCGTTTCCTCTGAGCCCTGTCATCTTCAACACAGAGCTGCAGGAACCCTGTTTGGGGATTGGCTTGAATTGCGGTTGACTATGAGCCGTGGAGATTTGGCCTTTGTCGCCACCCGTAGTCTCACGGGATTGTTGCGTGATCTCGAGTGACTTGGCCGAAATTGCTGATCGAGTCAGCGCCATTTTTAGGGTGTGTTTTTGGCGTGTGTTAGTCGTTATTAGAACCAGAGAGAAAAGTTATCAGAATAAAAAGCTGTTTGTCTCCAGTTTGCTTCTGAAGTTCTTCCCGCGGCTCCGTTGCTTCAAGCGCTTCAGGCAGCAACAGGTGGCGGCCCATACGGGGAACTTCGGAGCGGACAGGTAAGAACTGAAAGGTCTCTAAAGATGGGTTCGAATATAACTGAATCCCAAGTGATAGAGGCTATGCAAAGACTCCTTGATATACCTGACTCTGTTCTCAGTGAGGAGTATATAGACAAAAGTGAAAGTGATCAAAAAAGTGTAGATTCCACTGGGCCAACTGAGACCAGTAAAGAGAGTATTAGAAGAGACCCAAAAATGACAAAAATCCAAGCTATTAAAGCTATTCGGAAGTTATTGGCGAAAGCTGAAGGATACTTGCTCTCACTGGAACCTGGGCCTCAGGATATTGCTGTCAGTGAAATTAGCAGTGGTGAGGAATCTAGTAAAAAGTGATCCTGAGAAAATGAGGAAAAAGAAATTTAAAAAGACCGAGAAAAAGGTCCGTCAGGCAGAGGAGTCACTTGTGGAAGTGACTACTCCCCCATGGGTGGAATCCATTACAGAAAATATGAAGGGTATTACTAGGCATTTGCATACCCTAGAAACAGAAATAAAAAGTCTTTCTGATCGCTTATGCGCCCTCGAGGACAACTCACAGATACATTGGGAACCGCCAGCATTTGAAAAGAAAAATGGACAGAGTGTCCATCAGTCAGTAGATTTCAAAACTATAAAAAATCTCAAAGAGGCAGTAATGACTTATGGGCCCCAAGCTCCTTTCACGTTGAGTATGCTGGAGTCCCTTAACACCTTTAGCTTAACCCCCTCAGACTGGAAAAGTCTATGTAAAGCAACATTAAGCGGGGGGGCAATTCTTGGTTTGGCGATCGCAATTCCAAGAACTTTGTATAGAAACGGCTAAAAGAAACGCAGCTGCAGGGTTTGAAAACTATAATATAGACATGCTCACAGGAGAAGGGCAATTCGCAGACTTACAGGCTCAAACAGATTATGACTCAGATATATATGCTCAGATAAATGCAGCTGCCTTAGAGGCATGGAAAACTGTACAAGGACCTGGGGATCTACAAGGTAGCTTGTCAAAAGTGATTCAAGGACCTAATGAGCCGTATGCCGACTTTGCTGATCGACTTTTGAGAACTGCAGGTAGTGTGTTTGCAGATGTTGACCAAGCTATGCCTTTAGTTGTTCAATTAGCTTATGAAAATGCAAATAAATGGTGCCAAGCAGCCATCAGGCCATGGAGAACTAAAAAGGATCTTTCCGTATATATACAACTATGTAAAGATATAAATGGCGCCTTTGTCACAGGAAATGTGATTGCAGCCTCAATGAGAGGTACTTCCTCTCGAAATTTCACAAAGGCTAAACGTAGACATTATAATCAATCAGGATATTCCAGGCAAAATTATCATAATCAATCAGGCAATTCTAGGCAAAATCCCAAAAGAGAAATAAGATCAAGCTCATACCGTGCCCCAGGCCGCTGCCCCAGGTGTAAAAAGGGAAATCATTGGGCCAATAAATGCTATTCAAAATTTGACATCCATGGAAATCCTTTGTTCAGGAATTCAAAAAACGGGGCACGGGGCCCAGTACCCCGGGGCCCACAAATGTACGGGGCATTGCAGAAGGAGTATCCTCAAGCATCCACTCAGATGCTTCCCCGACACAATCCCTACTACCCATCCACTCCCTCGCCAGAGGAACAAGAGGAAATGCAGGATTAGACCTCTGTTCCACCGCCCGAATAGTGTTAACACCTGAAATGGGGGTTCAACTGATTCCCACAGGAGTCAGGGGACCTCTTCCCTCAGGGACTGTAGGACTTATTATCGGGCGTAGTCCTAAAAGCTTATTAGGTTTGCAAGTGACCCCAGGTGTAATAAACTCAGACTACAAAGGGGAAATAAAAATAATGCTTAGCTCACCCCAAAGTGTAAGTTCTGTTAATCAAGGAGATAGAATTGCTCAGTTGCTTCTCCTTCCCAATTTACATAATTCATTTAAAATGGGTATGCCTCAAGAAGGGAACAATAGAGGATTTTGTTCCACTGACTCAAGTCCCATGGCTTGCTGGGTTCGAGACTGTTCAAGGAGGCCTATGTGTAAAATAAAAATCCAAGGAATAGAAATGGAGGGATTAATAGATACTGGAGCTGACTCTTCCATTATTAATTTACGCCAATGGCCCAAGCACTGGCCTCTGCAAAAAGCTTCAACCAGTTTAAGAGGCTTGGGATATAATAACCTCCCAGATAAAAGTGCAGTAATTTTAAAATGGGAGGATGATGAAGGCCATAAAGGAACATTTCAGCCTTATGTTTTACCTAATCTACCGGTTACTTTATGGGGAAGAGATATTTTGCAACAAATGGGAGTACACCTTGCAACCAAGCCTGCAGATGTTAAATGTGAAAACCTACAGGGTAATCTTAACCATAAAAGAACTCATTATCAAAAAGTACAGAGTAATCTTAACCCTAAAAGTAATCATTGTCATAAAGGAAAAAGATATTTTTTTTCGGGGCCACTGAGAAAATAATTTTGAAAATACCATGGCTTTCTGATAAGCCAGTGTGGGTCCCTCAGTGGCCCCTATCTAAAGAGAAATTACAAGCGGCCCACCAATTAGTTCAGGAACAATTAGAAGCAGGTCATATAGAACCTTCCACCTCTCCCTGGAATTCCCCCATATTTGTGATCAAGAAAAAGTCAGGAAAATGGCGATTGTTACATGATCTTAGACAAATCAATAAAACCATGCAAGTTATGGGGCCTACTCAACCTGGACTTCCTAGTCCCGTAGCTATTCCAAAAAATTTCCATCTTATTACTCTTGATATAAAGGATTGCTTCTTTTCTATTCCCCTACATCCTCTGGATGCCCCCAGGTTTGCTTTTTCCGTTCCTTCTATGAACAATAATGGCCCTGATCAGAGATACCAATGGAAGGTTTTACCACAGGGAATGGCTAATAGCCCCACCATATGCCAAATATATGTGGACAAGGCTATCCAACCCATTAAAAATAAATATCCAAATCTCATGTGTCTACATTACATGGATGATATTTTATTGGCCCACCCTAATCAAAAAATCTTATTTAATATATTCAGTGATGTGGTAGAAAATTTAAAAAAATATGGATTATATATAGCAGAAGAAAAAGTTCAAACCAGATCTCCCATATTATATTTAGGATTTAAAATCATGGATACTTTTGTTAGACCCCAAAAAATTTTAATAAATAAAGAACATCTGACCACCCTCAATGATTTCCAAAAACTACTGGGAGACATTAATTGGCTTCGCCCTACACTAAATCTCACTACTGGCCAACTAAAACCTTTATTTGACATCCTTCGTGGAGATCCTGATCCATCTTCACCACGAACATTGACTCCTGATGCTAGGAAAGCTTTAAAATTAGTAGAAAAAGCCATCGAAGGAGCTCATTGTGATAGATTTGATTTAACTCAACCGCTGATGTTGATTATTATTTCTTCACAATATACACCCACAGGAGTATTTTGGCAACAAGGGCCTTTATTATGGATACATTTGCCCGTCTCTCCTAAAAGTATAATTGAATCTTATACCTCCATGGTGGCTAAACTTATTCTTCAAGGACTTAAGACTTCTACTAAAATATTTGGCATTCACCCTGCTACTATTATTACTCCCTATTCATCATCACAGATTGAATACTTATGCTTCAATGATAATGATTGGGCTATAGCTAAATGCTCTACTTCTGCAAATTTTGATAATCATCTTCCTAAGTCCCCTATATTATCTTTTTGTATTAATCATCCTATTATATTTCCACAGGTAATAAAAAATCAACCTATTCCTAAGGCATTTAATGTATTTACAGATGGGTCCTCAAATGGTACTGCTACAGTAGTCACTAAAAAAGAAAATATGACTTACATAACTGCACACAAATCAGCTCAACTAGTGGAACTGGAAGCTGTGGTAAGAGCTCTGGAAAATTTTAGGGACCAGCCCGTAAACATTTTTTCAGATAGCCACTATATTGTACAAGCCGTCCCAAAATTAGAGTTAGCAGGACCAATAGCACCTCATACTCCAGCCTTTAAATTGTTTTATCAAATACAAAAACTTTTGTGGGCAAGAAAAGAACCTCTATTCGTAGGCCATATTAGAGCACATACTAATTTGCCTGGTCCCCTCCATGAAGGTAATCAAAAGGCTGATGAACTTACAAAAACAGTATTTATACTTTCAGCGCTACAACAAGCTACTTTATTTCATTCCCAGTTTCATGTCAACAGCACCACCTTGCAACGTAGGTTTAAAATCACAAAGGAGCAAGCCAGAACAATTGTAAAAGATTGTAAATCTTGTATGACACATTTGCCCAATCCTCATTTCGGAGTTAACCCTAGAGGATTAATGCCCAATCATTTGTGGCAGATGGATGTTACTCATGAGCCAAGTTTTGGAAAATTGCGATTTATTCATGTGACTATAGATACATGCTCAGGCATGATTTTTGCTTCCTTACATTCTGGAGAAAAAGTTAAAGATGTTACATCTCATTGTTTGCAAGCTTTTTGCTGCATTGGGCATCCCCAAAATGCTTAAAACAGATAATGGCCCCGCATATACGTCCTCATCTTTCAAGCAGTTTTTTGCGCAAAATTCAATATATCCCATAAAACAGGCATCCCATACAATCCTCAGGGTCAGGGCATTATTGAAAGAGCAAACCGAACACTGAAAATTATGTTATTAAAACAAAAAGAAGGAAATTGGAAAAGTCCTAAGGACAGATTGGCAGTTGCCCTGTTTACCTTAAATTTTCTAACTTTAGACTCTAATGGTTATTCTGCTGGAGACAGACATTGGAATCCACACCAACAACATAAACCTTTGGTTTACTGGAAGGATGTTCTTTCAGGTACATGGAAGGGTCCAGATCCAGTATTAATTTGGGGAAGAGGATCTGTTTGTGTTTTTCCAAAAGACGAATCCTCTCCAATATGGATACCATCTAGATTAATAAAACAGGTACCACATCAAAATGATCAAGATGAAGTTATTGAAGAATCAAGATTAATAAAAAAGGTACAAAATCAAGAGGACCAAGATGAAGGTACAGAATGATTCCCTCAAAAGAGTCTTTCAAAATATTTCACAACTTAAGTGTCATTTCTCCCGGCCGGGACAAGGAGATCTCTCTTTAGTGTGCACACAATTGTTTTTTTTTTTTTCTTTTTATACATGTCTTTATGTCTGTACATTTGTCTACATTTCATGTTAATGTGACGTCACAAATATATGTTTGTATGCTTGTTCGTCTGTCCAGTGTGACGTCACAAAGAACAAAGCGCTTATGAAAAAGAAAATATATATATATATGGATCCAAATAACTTTAATTCATTTTAGGTTAAGAGTATTCATTTTAGGTAAATAATTTTATAAATGAAGGTACTTTCAATTTTGATTTATAGGTGTCCCTGGGACTTCTCTTTAGCAAACAAATATGACTAGTGCTATATAACCTGATATTTTGGTGTTTTGACTTAAGATTGTTTATTTGTTATTAACTTCATTTGTTTAATAGCTCATTAATTTCAATTATCTCAACAGGGTAAAAAATTGCTCTGTATACAGAGACTCAAGGGTTCCAGCTAACAAATTATTTCTCTCAGGTGCCTTTACCTTTTCTTTAATCTATCTTTAATGCAGTAATTACCCTCAGTCTTTCTTTGTTTTGTTCTAAATATGACATTTTTCCAACTTATGTTTGTAAAAGCTCAACCAGCGATGTATGTGAACAAAAATCAACTTTAATTTTCTAATCTAATTATTCTATTTTGTAGTTTGACAACTCGCCTCTTGACTCAGTGCTGCAATAGCACTGCCTTTCCTTTAATAATTGATGCTTGAGTTTCTAGGTAGCGGGCCCTGAAGATTTGCCGGTGGCATTGTCTAAACATAAAAAAGACGTCTGCTGCTCAAACATCAAACAACCTCACCAACAGTGTGGCCTCTGCTCTACATGCATGGGGCTCTCCTACATCAACATGTTATAACAAATGGACATTTTGATCTTTCATTGTTTGGGACTTTACGGGACAATGCCTTGCGGGTATTTGTCTAGAGAATTCAGTGTGTTACTTGATGGAACTTAGGGCAGCTGATTTGTTTAAACAATTTGATATGCTATGCAATTTGGCTCATCACCAAAAGGCTTGTTGCCTTAAAGCCGCAACATCTCCTCACAATTTGGACGGCTGTTAGTCATCATATATAGTCGATCCTAAAGGGCTCCATTGGATGGCTGGTTAGCCAATGACGGGTAAGATCCCCAGAGGGGGACAACCTAAGACAGGCACAGTCGCACGGGACAGTCTCATGTGGCCGACATATCAACCTAAGACAGGAGTCAAGGGCACAGCCTTGATTATCCGATGACGGGTAAGAATGTTGGTTGCACATAGACGTCCTAGAGCATTACCTCTTTTAAAACAAAAAGGGGGAAATGCAGGAACCCTGTTTGGGGATTGGCTTGAATTGCGGTTGACTATGAGCCGTGGAGATTTGGCCTTTGTCGCCACCCGTAGTCTCACGGGATTGTTGCGTGATCTCGAGTGACTTGGCCGAAATTGCTGATCGAGTCAGCGCCATTTTAGGGTGTGTTTTTGGCGTGTGTTAGTCGTTATTAGAACCAGAGAGAAAAGTTATCAGAATAAAAAGCTGTTTGTCTCCAGTTTGCTTCTGAAGTTCTTCCCGCGGCTCCGTTGCTTCAAGCGCTTCAGGCAGCAACACAGAGCTTCTGGGGTCACTATAAATAGACTGTACATTTGACAAATATCAAAACCTTTACACTGTGGTCCTTTACATGCCATGATTATACAAAGTTGAACAAAACACAATCTTTACATTCAAGCCCACTACACATTAGTGAGTGAAAGAAAGGTGATAGTCCCTTACTTTCATCCCCTACTGCATTTTCTGTTTTTGAGAAATGCATGTTTAAAAGTAAAAGGGCTAAGACCATTTTTATTCTCAAGTCTTACCTTCTGCTGAAAGGTCTAAGATTGAAATGTATTATTTAATCATAAACTCTCAGATTTGTGTTCTTTTCCAAATTCTCATTTAATTACTTGTGACTTAAAAATAACTTAGCTGTATAGTTCGATGGGAAAGGACTTTAATTTCCTTTTTGTGGGCTGGTAAAAGGAAACCAGGTACCTCAGTGGGATTATCTTCCCCTTCCCTCATAAGGTTGCCACAAAATTTCCTTCCTCAAAATTCTCAACTGATAAATGGTGCAATTTGAAGCTCACAGCTGGCAAGTGAAGGAGGACTTGCCCACTCCTTGTCCTGCAGCTCTGGAAGTAAGTGGCCTCAGCTTTAAGACTGCATGGGCCTCCAAAGGACCTTCTGTTGTTTTCACCCAAAGCTCCTCATCTGTCTTTATGATTGTCTTGATGAGGTAATTCCAGTTTCTCAGTCAACAATTGCAGATGATGTTTCAAATGCAAGTGCCCCCAGAACAAAAGCTTTCATTTTACCTTAAGGTCTACATGATTAAAAACAGATTTGTAACCAGAATAGAGAGGGCCAGCAAGCAAGAGGAAGAGGCAATGGTACTTTCTCAACAAGAAGATTCTGAGATACAGGGTGGGAGGGAGAGAAATTTACAGTGACTTCCTTTCAATTTTAACCAAGTCTTGCTTTTCATTAACACTGAGAGAAGTTACTTGGTTGATGCCTTGTGTATCATTAAAGCAACTCTACCACAGAGACCATCAGATCATCTTGTCTCCATATTACATGGATTGCTCTTCCCTGCCAAGAAAGTCTCTGGAGATACCCAAAGCAAGGAGACTGAGGCTTCAGCAGTTTTCACCTCTGCTAAGAGAGTCTGGTTATTGGCTTCAGCATCTGGTTTCATTTTGTGCTGAGAAAACTCAGTGTGAAAGAGAGAAAAAAATTTCACATACATTTCTGCTGAAATAGAGCATTGTGAGAAATGGTTGACAATATGAGGCTTTCTGTTTCATTCTTGGCTACTGTTGGGTGAGGACTCAGGGAACTAGACGCCTCATTACGTTTATGACACTGGAGTTTCTCTCTTGCTCTGAGGTGCAATGAAAGCTGACTGCCTCTCTAATTACTTCCTTACACCCTCCACACCTCCTTAATGACTGGGGGATTCTTCTCTAGTTTTAACTCCTTTCAGAGGGTTCACTACTGAGTTAGAATATTTATGTCATGCATTTTATGCAATGAATGTAGTTTTAATGTACTGTTTTAATATTAGTATTTGATATGAGTTCAAAACCAGCTCTAGCAGAGTGTGCCTGGTCAAGTTCTGTGGCCTCCATGAACCATATAGTGTTATTGACTTCAAAGTAAAAATAGGAATACCTAATTTTTTAGGTGGCAAAAACATGGGAAAATATAAATCTTTGATACACATTTATAATGGTATTATTACATGAAATGTTCTAGCTTTAACCCTGTTTTTAGAGGAGTTTTAAGTTCACAACTAGATTGAAAGGAACAGAGATATCCAATGTACCCCATCCGTCTTCCGTGCTGTAGAAATCATCTTCCCTTTCATTCCCTACATCCTGCTATCCTCTGGAAACCACTGATAATTCTCCTTTCTCCATAGTTTTGCATTTTCCAGAATGTTGTATAATTGGTCTCCCAGCTACTCAATATGTAGCCATTCCAGTTTGGCTTCTTTCATGTAAATATGTATTTGAGTTTCCCGAATGTCCTTTGATGGCTTGTTAGTATATTTTTTTAATGTTGAATAATATTCCTTTGTCTTATTGTATGGATGTACCACAGTTTGTTTATATATTCACTACTGAAAGACATTTTCATGTTGTAATATTTGTTTATTGAAGTACTGGGGATTGAACTCAGAGGCACTCTGCCACTGAGCTACATCCCCAGCCCTTTTGATTTTTTTTCTTTTGAGACAGGGTCTCACTAAATTGCTAAGGCTGTTTTTGTTTTTTTTGTTTTTGCTTTAGATTTATATATTTCAATTCTTATGATTTTTTCAAAGTTGAATATTTAATCCTACTCACAATCAAAAACAAATAAACAACTTAATTATCTTGGATTTCTATGACCTTGACTAAAAGAAGTGTTCAAAGAAAATGAAACTCTCCAAATGACAATCTAGTCTTTAATGTTCAAAAATTACTCTTTTAGAATTGTTTATATGCCATTGTGAATTGATCTAAGCGCATGGGATCAAGATCTTAAATACTTTTGGGTAATTTTCAAGTCTTTCCCCTTCTCTATCCTTATCATTTAACCTTCTCGATCTTGAAGATAGTCTCATCACATGACTCAACATCTGAAAGTTGTCCTTTTCATCCTTTCTTTTATCTTCTTTTTTTTTTTTGGCCCTGACTTCTATTGAGTCAATCCTTCTAATATCATTGCTTTTATATTATTTTCTGAGGCTGGTCTTGAACTTCTGATCCTCCTGCCTCAGCCTCCTGAGTAGGTGGGATTACAGGTGTGTGCCACTGCATTTGGCGTCACATTGTAATTTTTAAAACAGTACAGTGATCCAGTGAATAAATTGCAGCTATAATGATTAGAAAAACAACAATAAAAATATTAATATAATAATATAACATTGTAACAAACACTTTTACATACATTTTCTTATTTGAGACCTATCAATCTGGCAAAGTTGGCAGATTGGGTATTTTTAAATATTTATTTTTGAAATTGGAAATTGAGCATCAGAGAAGTAAATTTCAAATCACACAGTTGTTCAGGAATTTTATATCCTATTTAAGAGAGGAAGGTGTGACAGTCCAGATAAGTGATTCATTGGAAGGAGCAAAGCTAGTTAGTAGAGGTGAAAACTAGAAACCAGATCTTCTGATATCAGTTTCCATGTTCTTTCCATCACAATGAGTTAGGTTTGTTTCAAAAGAAATCATGGAATTATGCAAAAAACTACTAAAAGCATATTTATTTATTTATTTATTTATTTATTTATTTGGTATAGGGGATTGAAATCAGAGGCACTCAACCACTGAGCCACATCCCCAGCCCTTTATAAATAATTTTTTTTTTTTTTTAATTAGAGACAGGGTCTTCCTAAATTGCTTAGGGCCTTGTCAAGTTGCTGAGGCTGGCTTTGAATTTGTGATTCTCCTACCCCAGCATCCTGAGCTGCTTGGATTACAGGCATGTACCACCATTCCTGGCAAAAGTACTTTTATTTTTAATGCATTGAAATGACATTCTGTATCTTTATAAACTTTAAAAATTTGCTTCATATGTCACTTTCCAAGAGAGGTATATTACTATTCCCAACTATTAATAGTGACTTCTTGAACTATTTTTCATTTGCTCAGCATTATAGAATACATTATTCAACTCTTACAATGTTTTTTATTTTATTTTACAATGTGTATTTCAATATTAAAATTTCTATCCTTGTTATCTTCTGGTTCATATTCACTTCCTATTGTTTTATTATCAATTTTCTTTATTTTGTTTTTTGTTAGATTTATATATTTCAATCCTTATAATTTTTTCAAAGTTAGGTATTTAATAAGATAGTAAGGTTAGATATTAAAGTTTTTTTTGGCTATTCTAGTTATTTTGCATTTCTATAGAAATTTTAGATCAATTAATCAATTAAAAAAAGTGCCTGCTAATATTTGATTGAAATTGTATTCAAATCATTCTTGGCATATTGAAATCTGTTATGGTTTGGATATGAGGTATCCCCCAATGAGTGGACTACTCATTCCTGGTCTTGGTTTCAAAAATACAAGTGGAGACCACTCTTGTTTTGATCACTTAAGTTTATCTCAATACTTTTATTGTAGTTACTGTTATATTACAACATATTCTAGTTCATTCATTTCATATCTTCTAGTTATTTTCTTTTCCTTAAAAATTCCTTTCCTGCCTCCGTTTGCATAAGTTAAATTTTATTTTGGTTATTTAAAAATTACATATCATATTTTTTGTTTTTTACATGGTCTACTTACATACTCATTTTCTATCAATTTTTAATTGGTAGAATATTAATATTTCCCCCATGCAAGCAGACAAACACCTTAACATACTTCCATCTCTTTTCTTGTTTTGTTTTAAAGTGTCTTTTTTTTTTCTTTTTTGTCTTCCATCTCCACTCTTTGCCTTGTTATTTTCTAGAGTTAGCTGAGGGTTGATATAAACATAGAGAATATATAAATATTCTTGAAAATTGGGATTTTTTGCTCATTATTTTCTTATTTGTTTTGGGATTTTTTAAAAAAAGATATATATTTTTATTTCTCTTTGTAAAAATTCAGGAGTACAATGGCTAGATTATAAGTGTGTGTTTAACTGTTTAAGATAATTATTTAATTCCTTTTCAAAGTGTTTATACCATGTGTGTAACCCCACAGCAGTGTACAAGAGTTACAGCTGTTTGTATCCTCTCTAATACTTAATATGGTTGTTATATTCTGAATAAAAGTCCTTTATCAGATACATTATTTGAAATAATGTCTCCCAATCTGTGGTGTTTTAGTCAGCTTTTTTACTGTGCAACTAAAAGTCCTGACAATAACAACTGTAGAGGAGGAAAAGTTTATTTGGGGGCTCACAGTTTCAGAGGTCTCAGTTCATGGACATCTGGCTCCATTCCTCAGGACTCAAGATGAAGCTGAACATGGCAGAAGAATGTGACCCAGGGAAGCAGCTCACATGATGATCAGACAGCAGAGAAAGACTCCACTTGCCAGATACAAAATATATAACCCAAAGGCACACCCCCAATGACCACCTCCTTCAGCCACACCCTACCTGCCTTCAGTTTCCACTCAGTTATTTCCATCATGGAATTAATTCACTGATTGGCTTAAGATTTTCATAACCCAATAATTTCTCCTCTAAACCTTCTTGCTTGTCTCACATATAAGCTTTTGGAGGACACCTCACATTCAAACTATAACATGTGGCATGTCTTTTGCTTCTTTTAACAGTTATCTTTCAAACAAAAGTCTGATTTTGATGCAGTTCAAGTTAACAAAAATTTATTTTCTTTTATGGATTGTGCTTTCAGTATAGCAGCTAAGAAATCTTTACCTAAGATTTGCGAAGATTTTCTTCTAGAAATTTTATAATTTTTTTCTTATATTTAGATCAACGATTAATTTTTGAGTTAAATTTCATACATGAAATAAAGCATGCAAAAAAGTTTTTTCTTTTCCCCTGTTCCTCTCCCTCCCCTCCCTTCTTTCTTTTTAAAAATTTCTCCATTTCCTTCTCTTTCATTTCCTCCTCCTCCTTCTTCAGCATATTACTATCCAATTTTTCTACCCCATTTATTGAACAACTAATTTATATAAAATTTTTCCTTTCATTTCTTTGCACCATGGCACCTTTCTCAAGAATTGATTGTCCATTTAGGTGTCAATTATTTCTGAGCTTTCTATTCTGTTTTATTTACCTGTTTGTCTACCTTTGGGCTACCACTACACTATTTTGATTGTTATTGCTTCTTACTAGGTTTCAAAATGAGTTGCTATTAGTTTTCAACTTTATTCCTCTTTGCAAAGTTGTTTTGGCTATTCTAGTCATTTTGCAGCATTTCTACAGGAATTTTAGATCAATTAATCAATTAAAAAAAAGAGCCTGCTAAGATTTGATTGAAACTGTATTCAAATCATTCTTGGAATATTGACATCTGATATGGTTTGGATATGAGGTGTCCCCTAAAAGATTATGTGTAAGACAGTGCAAGGAGGTTTAGAGGAGAAATGATTGGGTAATGAGAGTCTTAATCCAATCAATGAATTAATCCCTTGGTGGGATTAAATGAGTGGTTATTGGAGGTGGGTACGCTGGACGAGGTGGGTCCCTGGGGCCGTGTCTTTATGGTATGTATTTTGTATATGGTGAGTTGGGTCTCTATGTCCTAATCATCATGTGAGCTGCTTCCCTGGGTCACACTCTCCTGCCATGATATTCTTCCTTACCTGGAGCCCCAGGGAATGGAGTTCTCCATGGATTGAGACCTCTGAAACTGTGAGCCCCCAAATAAACTTTTTCTTCCCTAAAATGGTTCTGGTCAGTCTTTTAGTCACAGCAATGAAAAAGCTGACTAAAACAACATCTTAACAACATTATATGTGCCAACTAATGGATATGATATATATCTCTGTTTTCTTAAGTCTCCTTTATAATTTCTCACTAACATTTTAGAGTTTCCATTGTATGCAGTTCTTACTCATCTTCTAAGATTCATACAAAAAATATAATATTTTTGATACTATTGTAAACTGTCTAGTTTTCCTATTTTAATTTATAATTATTCATTTAGTTTTTAGTTTGTAGCAATGGAATTGACTTCTGTATATTGACCGTATATGCTGCAACCTTGCAAACCCTATTAATTTGTTCTTTTTTGTCTATTACATAGAATTTTTTGTATAGATGATGGTATAATGTATGGGTAAAGACAACTAACTTCCTTCCTTCCTTCCTTCCTTCCTTCCTTCCTTCCTTCCTTCCTTCCTTCCTTCCTTCCTTCCTTAATCTGAATGCCTTCTTCTTCTTTATTGCCTAATTTAGTGTCTAGGACCTCCAATACAATGTGGAATAGAAATGATAGGAGCAGATATCTTGGATTTTTCTTGATTTTAGGGGGAAGGACTGTGTTCAGTCTTTTACCATCAAGTATGATGTTAGCTATAAGTTTTTTTTTTTTTTTAAATATGAGCTTTATCAAATGGAGGAAGTTCCTTCACTTCTAAGTTTGCTGAGAGTTTTAAGTCAGGAATAGAAGCTATATTTTATCAAATGGTTTTCCTGTGTCTATTGAGATTGTCATATAGTTTTTCATTTTTAGTTTTTTAATATGATGAATTACAGTAATTAATCTGTAATGTTAAACCAACTTTGCAATCCCAGGACAAACATCACTTGGTCACAGTGTATTATCCTCTTTATATATTGTTGATCCAATTTGCTAAATTTTGAATAGAATTTTTTATCTATGTTCCTGAGAATTATTGGTCTATAGTTTTCTTTTCTTGTAATGTATTTTTCCAGTCTTAATATCAGGGTAGTGCTAGCCAGATTTAATTAATTAAAAACTATTCCGTCTTCAATTTTCTGGAAGAGTTTGTATAGAATTAGTATAATCTCTTCTTTAAATGTTTGGTGCATTGGATCAGTGAAGCCAATTGGTTTTATCTATTTCTTCTTCCATGAGATTTGGTGGTTCATGTCTTTCAAGAAATTTGTCTGTTTCATCTAAATTGTCAAATTTATTGGCACAAAGTTGTTTATACTACTCTTCTGTTGTCTTTTAGTTCCTGTAGACTCTATAGTACCATAGATACTATGAATACTGTGTGAGCAGCATCATACACAATTTTTTAAAAACACTTAGTTGTAGATGGACACAATAGCTTTATTTATTTAGTTATGTGGTTCTGAGGTTCAACTCAGTGCTCAGTGCTTAAGCGCTCTACCACTGAGCTACAACTCCAGCCCCCCACAAAATTTTATGTTGTGTTTTAAAAATTTCACTTCATTCAAAATATTTTATGGGCTGACGATGTAGCTCAGTGGTGGAACACATACTTTACATGTATGAGATGCTGGTTGAATCCCCAGTACCATAAAAAAGATAAAAACGACAAAAAACAAAGTTTTCTAATTTTCTTATTATTTTTTTCTTTGACCAATTGGGTAATGTAGAAGTGTGTGTTATTTAGTTTCTGGACATTTGGCAGTTTTCAAGTGATCTTATTTTTTCATTTCTCAGTTAATTCCAGTGTGGTTAGAGAAAGTAGTTTGTATGACTTGAATTCTTTCACATTTATTGGGATTTGTTTAGTGCTCCAAAATATGGTACACATTGGTAAATGTGGCATGTGTTCCTGAAAAGAATCTATCTTCACCTGTTTTGGGGTAAAGTATTTTTCAAGTCTTCTGTATTTTTACTGTTTTTCTACTTATTGTATTAGTTATTGGGAGATGGCTATTGAAAAAATGACTATAATTACGGATATCTATTCCTCCCTGAAGTTCTAACAGATTTTTCTTTTTGTAATTTGAAGCTCTATTATTATGTGCATAGATTTTGAAATGTGTTTTCCTTATAAATCGACTCTTTTTATCATGATGAAATGACCTTCTTACGCCTGTATTCCCAGAGGCTCCGGAGGCAGAGTCAGGAGGATCGCGAGTTCAAAGCCAACCTCAGCAATGGCGAGGCACTAAACAACTCAGTGAGACCCTGTCTCTAAATAAAATACAAAATAAGACTGGGGGTGTGGCTCAGTGTTCGAGTGTCCTTGAGTTCAATCCCTGGTACCCCCCCACCCCGCAAAAAAAAAAAGAAAAAAAAGACCTTCTTTATTCTTTGTACTATTTTTTTCTCTGAAATCTACTTTGGCTGACTTAGTATAGATAGTTTATTTTAGTTTTTGTTCATATAGCATCGTTTTGCATTATTTTAATGTATTTTGTCTTTATATTTAAAATGTTTTTCTTGCAGCAATTTTTCTTTCTGATGTAATTTTATACTTAGAGTTGCAAAAAATACTCATTTTCATATACCTTCATCAGTTTCCCACATGTTAACCTATAATATAATCATAGATCATTTATTAAAATTAAGCACTAACTTTGGACCTATGAGTTTATAGTTGTATTCAAATTTGGAAAAAAGAAATCAGTCATTATCTCTTCAAACGTTATTTTCTCTTGCATCCTTCTCTCTCCTTTTCCAAAGGATAGGCATTCCATTTATGTGTATATTAGACTGCTTTAAGTCCTTCTTACTGCCAGTGGTGTTTTCTTTCACATTTTTCAGTTTCAGATGCTCTGTGTCCTCCAGTTCATTCACTTTTTCCCCTGCAGTTGGCAATCCCATACAGTGCATTTTGTATCTCACACACCATACTTTTTATCACTTAGAAGTTCCTTTTGGTTCCCTTTATATTTTCCATGCCCTTACTTAGCATGCTCATTAAAAAATTTTTATTTTTAGTTGTAGATGGACACAATACCTTTATTTATTTACATGTGGTGCTGAGGATAGAACCCGGTACTTCACACATGCAAGGCAAGCTTCCTACCACTGAATTACAACCCCAGCCCCAGCATGCTTATATTTCTATAGCTTTTAAAATACATGGAACATGATTATGATAATTTTCTGTATATATAACAAAGGGTAGGTTTGCTTAAAGTGTTGGACAACAGAAATATTGTATCTCTTAAGAGAAAGGATACACATGTGGTATTAGTTAACTTTTTTGCTTCTGTGACTAAAAGGTCTGACAAGAACAATTTAGAGGATGAAATATTTATTTGGGTCTCATGGTTTGAGAGGTCTCCGACCACAGATGACCAAGACCATTCCTCAAGACCCATGGCAAGGCAGGACATCAAGGTGGAAGAGTAAGGTGGAGGAAGTGGCTCAAAACATGGCCACCAGAACAATTTCAGCCCTAAATTTTTTTGCATTGTCTCATGCATGAACTTTTAAGGGAGACTGTGTATTTAAACCATAATGCATGCTTATGATGTATTTGGGTTTCCCAAGTTCAGTTATCCTCTCCTATGACAACCTGGCATGTGAGAGGTATTATTTGACCTTCTTTGCATCACTTTGTGGGAATTGGAGATCAGAGAATCAGTGTAATAAAATGTGCATTCTTTTCTACTGTTATTTTTGTGAGTAATCAACTGTCCTTCATCTCTGACACAGAAGTCTGTGTCTTCTGGTAGACACACTCAGGAGTCTGTGGCAGGTTAACTTGTTAGCTATCTTACAAGTAAGATAAAAATCTCATCTCTCTTTTTTTTAAATATTTATTTATTTACTTTAGTAGTACACAATGCAATGCATTTATGTTTACGTGGTGCTGATGATCGAACCCGGGCCGCGCATGTGCTAGGCGAGCACTCTACCGCTGAGCCACAACCCCAGCCCCAAATCTCATCTCTTTTATAGTTTGTTTGCATAAGATTTTCCCTTTGTTTGAAATATGATAGATCTCTGTATCAGAAGAGGTAGAATCACTAGAAGACAATGTACCGCTTTCTTTATATTAAGGCATTTGTAAGAGAATCCAAACCTAAATGATTGGAGAAGCTGTTTAAACAGTCTCTGTAGGCAGTTGTCTTCATGTGTGGGGCTGGAATTTGAAGTTTGTAGCAAAGGCAGGCAGAATGGAAAGATGAATATTAGAGTTAGGAGAACAAGGAATGCATGAACATGGGTTGGAACTCCAAATGGTAGACTGAAAATCATGTCATGCCTTCAAACTTGTGGTGGTGAGAAGTTGGAACCAGTCATCATGGAGTTAAAAACATTTGACATTGAGTCAGGAAGTAATGGAGGTTCCCAAGGGAAGTCGAATCATTTGCATATCTATGAAGTAAACCAGCCAACCAACAAAGTGCATGAGTTGCAGAAGTTCCTAATTATCATTGCCCTGCATTTCTGATTGTAAAAAAATCTGGATGCTGTTTTATTTCTACTCTCCAATATTGAGCAAAAAGAGTTTTTAACCTCAACTGGAAATATGAGGAAAGGAATTCTTGGAAACATAGCTCATCTTAGCCAAGTTGACATGTTTCAAAACCACCACAACCTCAGCATATGAAAAGAGAGAAGTAAAAGGGATAGAAGGAACTCTGAGAGGTCCTTGTTCTTCCTCATGTGTAGTTACCTGCTTCTCCCCTGGCTGGGTATGACCCTGCTGTCTCCCTGCTGTCTCTGGCCAGCATGTAATGACCTGGTTATCTGCTTTGCAGTTGCAACACAGAACATAGGAATAACCCTTCTAATGCAATAAACAGGGAGAGTAAAGAGCACAACCTAAATCTCTCCCCCATTTTATTTCTCAGCCATGTTTTCCAGCATCAACCTTTTGCTGATGCTTTGTACTCTCATCCTTTCTCCCCCCATCATCTCCACTAACTGCAATACAACTACCTTCCAACAGGTCCTTCAGTTTCCATTAGTGTTTTGGCTCCATCTCCCTCCCTGACATCAAGGTTGGTAGAGAAAAAACTAGCAGCCCATGTATTTGCTCTCATGTCAGTAGTAAAATATCGTAAATGTAGATTTAAAAAAATTTTTTAAAGAAATTGTTAAAGTAATATAAAGAAAATGATAAAAGAAATGACAGACTTTGTGGGTGAAGTTGCTTAGCTTTTCTAGAGATTTACTCGGCATAGTTCTCTTCTGAAAAATCTATCTGAGGGGAAAGGGGCAATTAACACTATTCTTTGAACCACAGGGCTTTTTAAGAGTTGTATATGTTTAGAACCTGCACCAGAGTAGAAATGTTGTTTAAGAAAAGTGGTTGTCTCAATTCCTCTCAGAGAAAAGAAGACTATACCAATAGCTGTTCTTGTTATTTTGGAATATCATTCATCTGCAAGATTCTTCCCTTTGGCTCCATAAATTGTAGAAGTATTTCCTTAGAAATCAAAAGGGGAATGCATACTTTCTGTGCCTTTCATTTCTAATGCTGGCTTGTGACTGGTTAGAGCAACTGGTAGCATCCAGCATGGCCAACACATTTCTGCGTGTCTCAGAGATGAATTTTCCAGTGTCTCACGATACTGAGCCACATGAAACACAGGCAAAATATGGGTCAATAATATAGATTAAGCTTTATTCTTATTTCAACCTGATAATAGAACTTAAACTCCCACAGATGCCTGAAATGAAATTTAACCACTTAATTCAATCTACCAGAAATGATGTCTTTCAGTTTTTTATTTTCTATTTTTTTAGCAACTGATGATTCAATATCTGAATCTTTCTGGGAAATCACAGAGCATGCTGGCCCAAAAGACTGTAGAAATGTTCCTACATCAAGTAAACACAAGAAAAGAGAACAGGGGATGCTCTTAGATGTTACTGATCTTACTGTAAACTAGTTTTGGAAGATAAACCTCTTGCGGGCAGACCACATGCTGCTCCTGCACTCCCTCACAGGGTCTGGGAGGCTGAGTAATCAAGATGGAGCAAAGAACAGGAAGGGAAGAGCTTTGGCAACACTATAGCTTCACTAAGAAGTCACCAGGGAGTAGGGGACAAGTGCAGTGATTGATCTTCCTGACAAAGTGACAGTGCCTTGACAATGGCTATGAAAGCTTTGATGACCCTTAACATCTCCTGGAACAAAGAAGTCAGTAGAACAAGGTGGAAACGTTAAAGAGGGAATATGAGGAACACAAAAGAAGATGACAAGGTGACAAGTTAAACATAATCCACGGAATAAGAAACGTCAGAAGCCTCCTCCGCAGTACACCTACAAACACGTGCCCTTTTGTTCATACAGGAAGAGAGCCTCTCCCTGTAACTCCTTCCCTTCCCTGGTGGAGGGAAGTCAGATGGAGACGCGAGTGGGGCTGCCTGGTGGACGAGGCATCCAGCCAGCTGCATGTCACCCTTACCAGTCTTTTATATGTACTGCCCCCCCCATCCTGGATATCAAGTCTTCCAGCTCTACCTTATTTCTTCCTTTATTACCCACTCACAAATCTCAAAGGAGTTAATAAAGTAGACACATTCACTCCGTAATCCATGTGTGTTGGGGAAGATGGGAGGGGGATCCCCTTGACCTGAAAACTTCCAACCGGAGCCAACTTTCAAAGAGGTAAGCACACAGCCACTTATGGTATTCCTTCCTTGATTATATGGATCCTGTCTGAACTGTCCGTCTGTGGTCATGGATTTCTGAGGACCCTGGAGGTCCTTGAGCTGGCTGCACAGGAGTGCACTCCATGCTCCCAAACAGCTCCCCTGTTTGTCTCACTTGAAACTCCACCACGAAGGGGAGAGCCTTTTATTTTAAATGTTGCTTTCTGCCTAATAATAAAAAGGGGTATTAGTGTGAATGAGACAATGGGGTTTAAAAAACTTAACGTAAATGATTATTCATTTTAGTTTCTCTAATGGAAGAAAGGCAAGAGTTGAATAAGGATCAGGGGAAGGAAAATCCTTCAATGAAGCATTGAAAGAAAGAGATGAAGAGTTTGGAGTGGGAAGCATCAATTATCTTCTTAATAAATATCGTGTGTGTGTGTGTGTGTGTGTGTGTGTGCGCGCGCGCGCGCGCAGATTATGTTTAACTTGTCACCTCTCTGGACATCAGATGCAGAGGATCAAGTTAGTGGTTTAGTGATTCCTCTCAGTTCATACCACATTTTTATTACCAGTCAAAGCAAGACTACCTTTTTTATTTTCCTAAAGTTTTTCCATTTTATTTTATTTCCACTCCTCATTTCTACTCTACCTTCCCACATATAGCCTTTCTCATGTATTAAATTGATGCCTTTCTGTTCACATGTGTCTTTGAAAAACTATAGTTTGGTGTACATTTAATTGTACAATTAGTGTTGTATTATATATTTTAATCTATTTTTAAATCTCTGTACTCAGGACTGTATTTTACGATCCACCCATGTTACTGCATGTACATCAGCACCCTGGCTTCTAGTCACCAACAGTGTGTCCATTTTCCAGGGATGTGTGGTCAGATTTCCTCTAGTTACCTTTGCTCCAAATGATGCTGAAGAAAATATTCATGTACACGACCCTGAGGAACTGTGCAAGACTCTCTTTATACCCTACATACAAGAATGAAATTGCTGGTAATAAGGTTAGAATATATTTACAACATTCTGGTAGATACTTTTTTTTTTTTTTTTTGGCCTTTTTTCGTATATGTATGGTTAGTGTTGTCACACTTTACAGGTGAATAAATGAAAGGATCAGACATTAAGTAGAATTGCTACAGTCATTCAGTGAATAAAGGGAGGACCCTGAGTGTAAAATTTTCTCTCCTGAACACAGCATTCTTTTCTGTTCTTTGCACTGCATCACTGGCCTCAACAAACTTGTCTTATCCTGGAATTAGAAAGCATTGGGAATAGATTCATTGCGTTACACTTCCTGTGGGCTACATGGTAAAGAAGTGACTCACAGAGTGAGGTTAATGATGTGGGAGATGCAAATTCCCTGTTGGCTGACAACAACATTTATGCCCTCATTTAACTGCTTTCTGGTGAACTAGGAAAGTATTTCTACATAAAAATCAAGGACAAGCAAAGGCCTATAACTCGCCAGAACAGGTCTTACTGGTGAATTTCCAAAGTGACTGGCTCCTGGAGCTCCATCAGGTAAGGACCAGGTAGTTGTTACTGGAATCCCTCATGTCAGACACAGAGAAGGCCTGCAAAATGTGACCATGAGCTTGTGCAAAGGGAGACTAGATATAAATCTGCTAGGAAAAGAAAATGAAATAAAGCCACATTATAATAGACTACACAAGAATATTTTATAAATGCTTTATGATTATTAATCTGAGTGCTAGAGCAATCAAATTCTAAAAATTCATGCAGTCATTATATATGCACTACCTTGTTTGTTTTTAATGTTATTCCGAACAAAGCCCTTACATTCTTCTGATAAGGTCACAAGGCAGATCTAGTGTCCGTGCTGCAACACCTCTATTATCTACATGAGCTTGTCAGTCCTTGGGAACGCCTGATACAGTCATTCCAAGCATTCTCACATGGACAGTTATGTCTTTTACAAGAAATTTGAGTTGTGATGCTGAATCAAAGAATCTTCTTATAAAGGAGAATACATCCTATTATAATTCACAATGGAAAGTTACTTCACCAAGAGCAATGACTGATCTCAACTTGGGAAGAAGGAGGAGAGTTTCCTTTGGTCTCTTGGGATGCTGGTATGTGTGTTTGAGGAGTGGGAAGTTTTAAATTCTATAAGTCTTTACCTAGCAGATTCTAGACCCCTCCCCCAGAGGGTTTTTTTTTTTTTTTTTTTTTTTTTGGTACTGGGATTGAACTCAGGGGCACTCGACCACTGGGACATATCCCCAGCCCTTTTTTGTATTTTATTAGAGACAGGGTCTCACTGAGTTGCTAAGTGCCTGCCATTGCTAAGGCTGGCTTGGAACTCGCGATCCTCCTGCCTCAGTTTCCCAAATGCTGGGATTACAGGTGTCTGCCACCACGCCCAGCTTCCCCCACAGGTTTTTGAAACATACACTCCCCACCCTACTTTATTCTCTGCTTTTAGGACAATTTCCTCCAGGCTCTTTGGATGATCTGCCCCTATGGACAAGGGCAATGTCAGCAGTTACTTCAGCAAATGTCTTTACAGAGATAATAAAACAAGCGTTAGGAAACTGGGTGGAGTGATAGGCCAGAATAGACTTTTAGAAAAAAAATTTTCTTGGATTCCCTCAATCCCCACAATATTTTTGTTTTCCAAAAAGTGGCAAAACATATTAGTCTAAGAAAAAAAAAAGTAAGCTAATTTTAGGCAGAAGCTCAGGTTCTAGTTTCTCTCTCTGCAACAAACAGTCTTATATGCTTGGAGTGAGTAGGAAAATGCCAATATCTTGTCCAGTTCTAAAATCATTATGTTATTAAACCTAGAGGAAAAAACAAAGTACAATGGGACCTTATAATACTATCTTCTGATTGCCCTCATTTTCTAAATTTTGAATCAAGAAGTGAACTACTATTTTGTCTTGATACTTCTTCTCTTTTTAAATTTGTTCTGTTTAGATATACATTACAGTACAGTGTATTTTGACACATTATACATACATGGAGTACAACTTATTCTAATTAGGATCCCATTCTTGTGGTTGTACATGGTGTGGAGTTTGACTGGTCATGTACTCATATATGAACATAGGAAAGTTATGTCCAATTCATTCTACTGTCTTTCCTATTCTCACCTCCCCTCCCTTCCCTTCATTCCCTTTTGTCCAATCCAAGTGACTTCTATTCTTCCCCACCCCCACTTACTGTGTTAGCATCCACATATCAGAGAGAATATTTGGTCTTTGTTCTTTGGGGATTGGCTTATTTCACTTAGCATGATAGTCTCCAGTTCCATCTATTTACTGGTAAATGCCATAATTTCATTCTTCTTTATGGCTGAGTAATATTCCATTATATATATACCACAGTGTTTTTTTTTTTTTTTTTTAATCCATTCATCTGTGGAAAGGCACCTAGGTTGGTTCCATAGTTTAGCTATTGTGAATTGAGCTGCTATAAACATTGATGTGACTATGTCACTGTAGTATGCTCATTTTAAGTCCTTTGGGTATATACCAAGGAATGGGATAACTGGATCAAATGGTGATTCTATCCCAAGTTTTCTGAGGAATCTCAATACTTCTTTCCAGATTGGTTGCACCACTTTGCAGTCCCACCAACAATGTACTTTTTGCCTCACATTCTTGCCAATATTTGTTGTTACTTGTATTCTTGATAATTGACATTATGACTGGAGTGAGATGGAATATCAGTGTAGTTTTAATTTGCATTTCTCTAATTGCTAGAGATGTTGAATATTTTTTTCATATATTTTTGATCCTTCATATTTCTTTTTCCATGAAGTTCCTTTGTCCATTTATTAATTGGTTTATTTGTTGTTGTTGTTGTTTTGGTGTTAAGTTTTTTTTTTTTTTTTTTTTAGTTCTTTGTGTATTCTGGAGATTAATGCTCTATCTGAGGTACAGGTGGCAAAGATTTTCTCCCATTCTGTAGACTTTCTTGATTGTTCTTCTCTGTAGCAATGTTTCTTGACAAACATTCTTGATTGTTTCCTTTGCTGTGAAGAGACTTTTTAGTTTGATACCATCGCATTTATTAATTCTTAATTTTACTTCTTGTACTTTAGGAAAAGTCTTGTTGAGGAAATCAGTTCTTAAGCCAACATGATATACATTTGGGCCTCCATTTTCTTCTAGTAGGTGCAGGATCTCTGGTCTAAAACTCAAAGTCGCCTGGATCCACTTTTAGTTGAGTTTTGTGCAGGGATTCAATTTCATTTTGCTACATATGGATATCCAGTTTTCCCAGCACCATTTCTTGAAGAGGCTCTTTTTTTCCCAATGTATGTTTATGGTCTATCCAAGAGTGTGGGTGATCTTTCCAGCTTCTAAGGTCTTCTTCAATTTCTTTCTTTAGTGTTCTGTTGTAGAGGTCTTTCACCTCTTTTGTTTGGTTGATTCCCAAGTATTTCATTTTTTTGAGGCTATTGTGAATGGGATATTTTTCCTAATTTCTCTTTCATCTGATTCATCATTGGTATATAGGAATGCAATAGATTGATGGTTGTTAATTTGATACTTCTTTTCATGATTTATTCTTCTCTGTAGCAAAACTACTGACATGCCTGGGGGCTGTGGTCTGAGAGATGTGCTTCTGTACTCTTTGTTGGAAACCCTGGGAAGAAAAGGAGTCTCATATGAGAACTGTCGTTTTCCTACTTAGCAGCATCAGAATCACATAGGTTGCTGGGCCCAAACCCCAGAGTGGCTGGTCCAGGAGACTTGGGATGGGTCCCAAGAATTTCTAAGTTCCCAACTGGTGTTGGACACTGCACATGGAGAAACACCTACAGAGAGCATGTTTGCTCATCACTGAGGCAGAAATCTGAATGTCTCAGTGTTGACCTTGTCCTCAGGTTACAGCCTGTGATGGGAAGCTTTTGAGATAATGTCATGACCTTCTGTTCTGTTTCAAGAAACTCTATCTTCCGGTAATAATCACTGCACAAATGAGGAAAACAGCAACACAGAAAATGAGACTAGGCCAGACTCGTTCCAGTCACTCAATTTCTCCATTTTCCCCCTCATCATCACTCAAAACTGTAGATTGTCCAGTTCACATAAGCTGCCTAAAAAAATGAAAAGATAGATGCATTTTGGATGGTACACATGCCACTAGTTTTCAGCAGAATGCAATAGACAAAGGCCATATATCAGAGTTCAGAAATGGATTAGAGATTCTCCTTTTTTCTTAGGTGTAGCTGATATTTATTGTTTGCCTTTTCCTATGAAATGTGCAACTAACTTTGCATGTGTTATCACATGTAGCCCTTGAAACAATCTGATCAGATGGGTGTTATTTTTTATCCCCATTTTATAGAGAAGGAAAACTTGGGCAGAGTAAGTTGCCTGAGGTTGTTAAAAAAAAGAAGTGGTGGAACTAGGATTTGCTCCATTTAACTGCCTCCATCTCTATGGTACTGAAAAACCATAAAATATCATCTTTACTCTTACATTCTGTGAAATGGGCCTATCTCCCAGGGATAAAAATGAAAACAAAATAATAAGTTTATTGAGTGCCGCACAAAAAAGATGTGTTATGGCTATAAGATATTACTCTGAAATATCATAGATGTTGCTTTCCTTTTTTACAACAAATCAAATGCTACCTTGTATAATTTATTCTTATTTGCTTTTTACTGTTTACATTTCTGCTCCTCAAAGAATTACTTTTTGTGTCCTTTTTCTCAAAAGGATCATATATTCCTTTTCCCTGCGGATAGTCAAAGAACTACTTAAACTTAATTTAGGGTCCTAGGGCTCCAGCCTAGCTCTGCTGGTACTCACTGAGGTCCAACAGTCATTGATGCATTTTTCAGCTGGTGGGGCTGGGCTTCCTGACAGGGGCTTAAATTTTTCAGTACCACAGTTTATAAGATGGATGCTTTTCATATTCACACATCAAGATTTGGGTGAAACTCACAAACATTTTGTAGAGGCGCAAAATGAATATCATTGCAGCCATTTTTTTCTAACTGCAACATATAATAATTTACAGAATGTCAGCTCATTCACCGTGTCATAGATAAGTTAGATCCAAGGTTATAAGCAATTTATGGAAAGTGGGCTATAACTCCACCTCTTTATTCCCAGTCAAGAAAGCACTTCAAAATGCAAATTAAAAATGATAACATTGTCAAGAAAATAATTTGAAATCCAATCCAATTAAATTTTTTAAAGAAACCTTTTCCAAACAACAGCACATTCTTTTTAATAATAAAATTATTGGTGACAGCACTTACATCTGATCACCACTCTCTGGTTGAGAACCACAGGACTAGATGATTTTCAGATGTCTTCTCCCATCTCATAGATGGTCTTGGGCTTTTATCTAATAGACCCTCATGATATTCTTTCTGCATTCACTGCTTTGTAAATGAGCTTCCCTGAGCAATGACTTCTAAGTTTAGTTCAGTTTGCTCATCTGAAAAAAAAATGTGTTGTAGTCATTCTTTAAAAGGCTCAGCCCTGTGAAAAAAACAATATTGCTACACTCCATTATTTGGTCCTGCAGAATGATACAAGAATGGAAGATGCTGGGCACAGGGCTTGTTCTCTTGTGAGGAGCACCATCGTCTGAAGCCAAGGCCTCAACCCCTGATGGAGGCTACCTGGGCACTGGTTCATGGGTGCATTTCTCCCCATTCACTTATTTATCTCCCTTTGGGATTCTTTAAAACGTGGCTAGGGAATTTTTAGAAAGTGCTTGTAATATCTATAAGGACAATGCAATATTTGTGTTATAATTTCTTTTTTAAATACTTTAATCATTTATTATTTATCCTAATTATCCTGGCACAAAGTCTTCAAAAACAGGATATTCTTCTGAAGTCCTATTTTACTATAGTGTGGCAAATCACAAGCTAGCTTTTATAATTTTTTTTATATGGAATCTTGGAATTTCCACAGCTTACGTTTTGAGCCAACAAAAATATACAGAGATGGAAAGCAGGGAATTTTCAAATGCTGTTTGACTTACTTCACAATATCATGCTTTTGCAGATATACTTGCTTAACAGGGCTGTGATTTTAAGTATGATTTGGAAAAGGAAAGTTGGTTTATGTGAACTCAGAGGAAAAGATGGTAAAAATAGTTTGTATCTGATGATACCACATCCCAAGAAAGGGCGATGCCTTAATTATCTGCAAGGCTTTCCTGGACTTCTGCCGGCACAGGAAGACCAAAAAAGGTCTGGGGTTGAGCTGAACTGAGACTGTTTTGAAAGTAGGCACCATACTAGAGTGGAAAGAACAATCATCAGAGAATCAGGAAACTTAACCTCTAGTCCTGGTTTTCCTATTACCTAGGTGTGTGCCTTTGAGCAGGTCAGTTAACCTCTCTGACCCTCAGTTTCTTCCTCCTTCTAATGGAGAAAAAAAAAAAAAAATAGTCACCTTGTGTACTTCCTAGAAAGGAGGCTTTTGGGAGGCTCACATAAGATAAAAAGAAAATACTTAGAAAATTTTTCGAACTACAAAGCATGTTACAAATGTGAGATATCTTTATAGATCCTTTTACAATTCAGACGTCTTTGAAAACCCAATGTTTAAATTGGATTGGATAGCAAGTTTAATTGGGACATTCTTGCTTGACAGGACCTGGTATTTGCCTCATTGGTATTTGTTTATGCCCTTTTAAACCTGTCTATCTCATTGGTTCAGCAATATTAATGGTTCTGTTGTAGAATATCGGGAAAGCCTATAAAATAGACCCAAAAGATGGAGATAATAAGGTCTGGTCTTAGACCTTCCTGTAACTGACCATCAGGACTAACCCCATCTGTTCTTACACCCTTCTTCACAAGTTCAGACTTCTGCACTCATTATCAATATGCCTCTGTACCTTTCTTGTTCTAATTCTGAATTTTCTAGGACTTTCATTGTGCACACTATAATTTCAGCTGGGTCACTTGCAGTATCCTTGACGACATTTACTTTCACTAGGCCTTTGCTTCACCTTTTGATTCTAATGGCTGGGTTTGCTAATGCTCCACCAGAGCCCTGTCAGAAAATGACCCCACATGCCACAGATCCTGGAGGTGAGAGTAGGGCTCCTCCTCCTCAATTATACTTCTAAAACATTGCTCCTTTCCACTGCTACCCCAAACTCATCTCTTTTATCTTCCTGATAACTTTGGTGACCCTACTTCATTCCTCTCCAAAAATGCTCATTTTTATCTTAGAAAATTGAATTCCCTCATGCACCTGGCCTTTGAGTTCTTTGGCTCTTCCTTGTAATAGTCACTGCATCTGCCCAACTTCAATCATTCCCTCCCATAGCCATTCTCTAAAACTCATCACCACCATAATATCCCTGACTGAAATCTTGACATTAAGAGTCTCATTTTCTGATCATCACCTCTAAATTTTTTTCCAAGCCACTAGCTATACTAGAATTCCAATTTGATAGTTCTCTGACTGTATCTTATTGTCTCTCTATACCATAATCATCTTCTATGCCCTCTAATTCCACTGTCCTCACCTCGTATCCCCCCAACTTTGGTTAACTTAGCATTTCCTGATGTGGATCCTGTCCTGCTGTAGCTAAACCTGACTAGAACAAAACCAGTGAATACTTAAGGTGTGTGACTTCTTTAGATATTTATTTCACGTCATCCATACTAGATATTTCAGGCCACTAACAAGACCCCCCATATTTAACAAATACATACACTTAGTAAATATTTATTTTGACACCATTCTTAGTGTAGAGGGGAAATAGACATGACCATGTCCAGGGAGTCAACTAGAAACATTGGAACATACAGAGTAAATGTAGGAGCCTTGAACCTGAGGTTAACAGATGGAAAAAGTCTGTCAAAATCACCTAAAGACATGAAATAGAATTTTCATGAAATTTTTCAAAGAATCTAGACCTTGTAAGAGGACCTGTATTAGTTTCCTTGGATTCATAATGCCTGACCCACTGATATTTGACCAATTTGGCTATGGTTATTTTGTTACTCATTATTAGCCCAGAAATCATAATGAGGAAGAGGAAGGACTTTACAGACCAGCTAGTCTACTCCTTTCTGCTCTGCAGATGAAAAACTTGGCACCTAGAGTGATTACCCCTTCATCTACAGAATGAGACAAGAACCCAGTTTTTCATACTTTCAACTACTTTTTTTTTTTTTTCATGGTATGCTGCAAATGTCAGAACCTCTTAGTTTAGTAGTGCAATGATAATTACTATTTGAATGACCTCTAGGTTCCAAAAGAAAATCTTATGTGTTGCTTATAAAAATTGGAACTTTATCATGTAAATAAAAATATCACATTTCAGAGGGAGATTGCCAAAGGTATTATGATTTTGGGAAAAATTCTGTTATAGTCAAATGGCAGAATAATATCTTAAACTTTTTTAATATATCAAACTCTGATCATAGTACATTACGAAATCATTCCCAAATTACATGAGCCATTTGTAACACATTTGGTTTAAAATGATTTTCTCTCTTGGTATTTGCTCCTTTTTTTCTTTCTTATATATTTACTTAGCCCTGTCTACTGTAGCCTCGTAAAATGTCTTCTCTAAATCTCCTCTCACTAATGTAAACAGATGTTTTGTAATCTTGTTTTTTGGGGGGAGGGGCTGAATATTTTCATCTGTTCCTTAGTGTTGCTCATATACAAATAAATAATGGAGTTGAGTTCATTGAGGTCAGAAAGTATGGTGGGATGGGGCTTGGCTCTCTTCCAAAGAAATCCCATTCTGGCTGACTAGAAGCAGCCACAGGAACACAGAAAAGAGATGTTTTTGGACTGAGGGACTCCATTAATTTTACTTGAAAGCTCTATCAAGGGTCAAAGGAAATTTGTCCTTTGAATTCGCCCCTAAAGTGAATCTTGACAAGGTGTTCCCATACCATCTGCTCATCCCTTTCCTAATTGAATTCCTATTGCAGATTCTGAATGCTTAGCATGAATTTTTGTGTATTTAAAATTCAAAATTGGCCAGAGAGTGGTATTAAGAAACTTAAAATCATCAACTTAAGAAGTGGGTGTAGTCTCCTGGGTCATCTGACCCATTCATATGTCAGGTTGGAATTAAATCTCATGGGCTCCTGGGTCCCTTAAGGAACATTAGTGCCTGAAGGCAAGGTGCGTCCCTCCAGTAGACTGGGCACTTTGATGTAGTGTGCAGGTAGAGAACTGGGAGTGAGAAGACCTGTGTTTAAGACCCAATTCCTGCTTCTCCCTACCTGTGTGATCTTTCTCAAGTAACCAAACTTCTCTGTTTCCTGACCGACACTGAAGACAAAACCACCCACCTTCCTTCTCTTATAGGGTTGCTCTGAGGTACACAGGCAGGAACCTCAGGCGTACTGCTCTTCAGGTAAAGAGTTACACAAATGTGAAGGGTTATTAGTAACTCAAAGAAATGTCCTGAATTGTTGCCTCAGAAATAATTTTTTATTAATAATTTTTATTAATAAATTATTATTTATTTCATATAACTTCATAGGCATTTGGGGCTGAGGAAGTATCAGATCTGGTAATAAGGAAAAATGAGCAAGGCTTCTATGCCCAAAGAAGTAAAATCCGTTGATAAAGTAAAGCACATGCTAGAAATTGTAAGTAATAGAACGATTTCATGGCAAGATGTTTTTAAAGAAGTCCAGAGATGGGGATTAGCAGAGAGGATGGAAGGTTATCCCTAAAAGGAGAGCTGGAATCTAAAAAGCACTTTTGCTTGCTTGAAATGCTGCACTTAAACACATGGGATAGTCAAAGCATAAATGACTAAATTCTGAATTCCAACAAATTTACAAAAGGTAAAGGAGAAATAATTTTTCTATTGAATCTTCTTCCTATTAGTATTTTATGTAATAATTCAGGGCTATTACAATGAATGTCAGTGAGGATGTGGGGGGAAAGGCACACTCATACATTGCTGGTGGGACTGCAAGTTGGTGCAACTATTCTGGAAAGAAGTATGGAGATTCCCAAGAAAACTTGGAATAGAACCACCATTTGACCCAGTGATCCTACTCCTAGGTTTATACCCAAAGGATTTAAAGTCAGCATACTACAGTGATACAGCCACATCAATGTTGATAGCAGCTCAATTCACACTAGCTAAAGTATGGAACCAACCTAGCTATGCTTCAACAGACAAATGGATAAAGAAGCTGTGGTTTATATATACAGTGGAATATTACTCAGCCTTTTAAAAAATATTTTTGTAGTAGATGAACACAATACCTTTATTTTATTTTTATGTGGTGCAGGATCGAACCCAGTGCCTCACGGGTGCCAGGCAAGCACTCCACCAACTAAGCTATAAACCCAGCCCCATTAGTCAGCCTTAATGAAGAATGGAATTATGGCATTTGCCCATAAATGGATGAACTGGAAAATATTATGCTAAGCAAAATGATCCAATCCCAAAGAACAAAAGGCCAAATGATTTCTCTGATATGCAGGTGCTAATTCACAATAAGGGGTGGGGGAAGAATAGAGGTATTTTAGACTAGACAGATGGGAGTGAAGGAGGGGAGGGGCCATGAGAATGAATCAGACATTATTACCCTATGTGAATGTATGATTACATGACCTGTATAACTCTACACCATGTACGACCAGATGAATGAAAAGTTATACCCCATTTATGTATGATGTGTCAAAGTGCATTCTACTATCATGTATAACTAATTAGAACGAATAAAAAATCCCCCCAAAATTCAGTGCTATTTTAAAATTCAATAAACTACTCATGTATTTTATTAAGTAGAATTATTTATTTATTTATTTTATTAGGTATACATAGTAGTTGGGTTCATTTTGAAAAGTCATACATGCATGGAGTTTGATTTACTCCAGTTCAGTCCCTGTTCTCCTTCCACTCCCCTCTTCCCTCCCCCTACTCTCCTTTTTCTACTCTGTTGATCTATCTATCTATCTATCTATCTATTATTGGTACTGGGGATTGAACACAGGGGTGTTAACCACTGAGCCACAACCTCAGCCCCCCCTCCCTTTTTTTGAGACAGGGTCTCACCAAGTTGCCTAGGGCCTCAAGAAGTAGCTGAGGCTGGCTTTGAACTTGAGATCCTTCTATCTCAGCCTCCTGAGCTACTGGGATTACAGGCCTGTGTCACTGTGCCTGGCTATTTATTTTTGATTGGTGCTTTCTGCATACACATAAAGATAGAATTCCTTGTGGCATATTTATATATGTACATGATATGATTTTGCTAAATTCATTTGACTTTCCCTCCATTTTCCTGACCCTTCTCCCTCCCTCTCAATCTCCTTCTTATACTCCACTAATCTTCCCTATAACCTTATGATATCTGATTCTGCTTCTCCTGACACTGTACCTTTTTTCCTTATTTTGGTCTAGCTTCCACATACGAAAGAAAACATTCAACCCTTGATTTTCTGAGTTTGGCTTATTTCACTTTGAATGATGTTCTCTATTAAGTATAATTGTTTATTCTCAATGATAACTAACATTTCTCAAAATTCCAGGAAGTCACAATAAATTTAGTGGACAATAGGCTATTTACCACAAAAAGATCCTTCCTGTAGTTGGCCTTTCAGAAAAATCTCAAACTTATATCAGCTTGCTAAAATACTATTTCATTTCCTGATTAAAGATAAATAAACAGTCCACCTTCTGAGTCACAAGTTGAAATATGCTAAAGTTCTTTACTGATATTGCACAGGTTTTCATTGTGGTACAGGAACTGTGTCTATGTCTTCATGCTCTCAGTGTGGGGCCAGTGTCTGTCTAGTAGTTTCTCAACAAACATTCTGTGAATTGAACTGAATTATGAAATTGTGAGAGACACTGCTAATTGCCTGCCTACTCCTTTTTTCTTATGAAGAGGATCCTGATTTATTTGGGGGCAACAATGTATTCAGTTAAATTAGTCAATCTCCTTTCTTTTCAATGAGATATTAATGGAAGTCACTGTGTGGGATTTCTTGGGAAGCTCCTTAAAAGGGTCAATTCCATTGGCTTTGACTTTCCTTGCTCTTCACTTTCCTCTTTGTTTCCTGCCTGAAATACAGATGATGCAGGGAGCAGCCATATTCAGAGCAGGAGGGTTAGTCACAGGATGAAGATGGCAGAACCAGAACTAGAATCAGTCTGGGCCCTCACTGTTTTCTTTCAAATAATTGAACCAAACTTTTCCTTCACACGATTGCCTTGAACTGAAGACTCTTAGGACTCTGTTTAATAAGGCCACTGTGAGATTTCTGTTACATAGAGGTATACAGAGCCACAGATGTAGATCATTTGGATCTATCTAGAACAGTTATTCTCAAATGAGGAAGAATTCAACATTGTCCAATCTACCAAAATGCTTTTTCACTTTCCCTACCACATTCGATATGCCCTGGCAGGGTGCGGGGTGGGGGAGGGAATCACTTCTCCTCTCACCTGGGTGAGAACTGCTGTGATAATGAGCCACAGTTATTGTTGGAAATGTTGCTTTCCTCAAATGTGCTAGGCTACTCAAGAAAAAAGGTTGGGAGGCCCACAATAAATTGAAGCCCTGAAACAGCTGAGGATGCTATGATTTCAGTAGCTATTAAGCAGGTGGAAAGAAGCATCTCAGATTCCAACTGCAGCCCCATGAAAAGATGCTTACTGTTTTAATGTGAGCCGTGAGGGGGACTGGTAATGTTGGGCTAGACAGGTGGCACCGTTTGTGACAACACAATCTTTGCATCAGAGGGCACATTTGCATCCGTCTGGTCAGATACCCTGTTTTTCAAGGGAAAAACTTGACCTCTGCCACATTTTCAAGAGATGTCCTCCAAACTATGCTTGAACATTTCCAGTGGCTTTTAGCTGTTGAATTCATGAAGCCATCATGGCACTGTCGAAGAGATTTTATAACTGGAAAGTCTGTCTTTATCATGAGCATAATATGGTGTATGTCATTACTACATACCAATATTTATAGCACTTTGTTGTATTTCTTTAAAGAGATCATAAGCTCAGTTTTGGCTTGACAGTTATGAAATCATGTGAATCATTTGGAATGGTATCATTATCCACAACTGAGCATTTGTAAAACTGCTCAGAGAAGCTACGTGTACTTGTGCAAGATTTCCCAGTTTCTGGGTAAAGAGACTGGATTTGAACTCAGAGCTCTGAGTCAAACTTTCTTTCAGATTGTTATCATTTATTCATTCAAAAATGGTTTACTGAGCTCTTACTATCTACTGGTCACCATGTTAAGTGCTAAAGCTCTAATGGTGAACAACACATACACATTTCTGGCCCTCCTAGAACAAATAATTAACTGCTCATGAATCCTCCTTTTAGCTTTTGGTATAACATAGAACAAGAAGTAAATTCCCTTCTCATTAATTATTTATCACATGGCTTTGTCGGTACTTCTTCTCCAGACAAAACATGTACTATTCTTTCAATAGCACCCATTTGGTGGTGATATGGAGCTATTCACCATTCTCATCAGTTTTCTCAGGAACCATTTATTTTGTAATTCTCTCTCCCTCTTTTTTTTTAAATTTATTTATTTTTTATTCTAAGATGTTATAAATGAGAGCAGAATGCATTACATTTCACATTACACATATAGAGCACTTTTTTTACAAATCTCTGGTTGTATGCAAACATTCTCTCTTTTAAAGAATGGTGTCCCAAATCAGACACCCTACTCCAATAGTGGCCTGGAAATTGCTCTGGTGCTCAGAGACCATGGCCTCCCATAATTAGAAGGTTGAATTACTGTGAGTGCAGGAAGTGCTCATCACAGCTAGTTTGGGTTCTCACAGTAATTCAATTTTCTAATTGATGGATATTGGTTCATGTTCTTTTTATGAGTAACTAAAACCACCAGACCATCTTCCTATGGATTCTGACCAAGTCAGATGTTCCCTATACTGTGTTCAAGAACTGGATATTTTATACTTACCTGCTGGAATTTCATTCATTCTTATTAAATTTTACTTCATCATCTGGGCCATAATTACATCCTTTGAGATCTTCCTTATCTTGATTCTGTCATCTTTAAAGTTAATTATCTTTTCCAGTCTCACTTTATGAACAAATTAGATAATCATGTGCCCCATGTTACTGATAAAAATGTTAAACTGCACAAGTTCAAACACAAAACCCAGTAATGCTATTAAGACAGGTAAGTCAATCAGTCAACCTTATACTACAATACTATTCATTCATTTATTCATTTCACAAATTTTAATATGTGCCTAATTCTGGACTAGATGCTGAAGTGAAAAAATAAAACATAGGAGTTAGAAAATTAGGAAAGACAGATGTATTAGCAGTTAACTATAGCATGCAAGGTGCTTCCCAGTATGTTCTGGTGGTAATTAGGCCATAGAAGAGGGTGTGATCAACTCAACCTGGAAGGAGCAGGTAGAACCTCAGATGTCATGCAAATCATAGATATAATGATCAAATATTTGTGGATACCACTAGGAGTTAGATAAATAGATTAGGCACTTTTCCAAAGTTTCAAACTTGGAATCATACTCAAACTCAGAACTGAAGTACCAGAACTTGGTCATAGTGACCCTATTTGTGATCCTGTCAGTCATTTGGCTTTGAGCTTCAGAGAAATGTATTAAAACTCCCTCACACTCTCGATCTGTCACTGAAGTTGAATAGTGAATTTAGCTGATGCTAATAATCTTCACAACGTCATTATCATGAAGGATCTCCAGTTATTCATTTACCAGTTAATTTTGTCTGAATCCACTTTTCTGATCCTTAGACCTTTGGTAGGTGAAGTTACATTTATACATCACCATAGTCCTAAAATAGATTATTCCATGACTTGCCTCTTAGTGGAACCAAGAGGAGACCTAGAAGCCTCTCCAGTCATGTGAAGATAGTTGTAGATCCCACACCTCAGTTACAGACTTTGTCACATAATACTGTGCTATTTATGAGTCTGGCAACTTTGCGATTTTCTTGTAGGATTTCTTGTGTAGTACTTGTATATTATTGTTGGTATTTGGAAATTTCCTTTCCAAATTTGCAGTATTTATTATTGCATTTTTTTGTGTGTCCACCAAGTGCAAAACCATGCATTAGGTACTGTAAAAATAAATCCAATGATGAACACGGACTGGTCCTAGCTATGAAAGGAACTGATAATCCAATGAGGGAGATAGACCTGCATATGCATGTTCAATACAAGGAAGTGGCTATTCCGGTTTCTTTTTGATGTGCAAGCATTCTGTAAGAACTTGGGCGATGTATATGCAATACTGAAACAGCCACTTGCGACTTTAAAAAAGTCATTTCACTGGCAGGAAAAAAGAATATAAAATTGGTTATTATCTTCTTCTATAATAAAAACAAATTATTTTTCATGTTTTAACTAGATTTGTGGCTAAATCACATAGCCAAAGAGATTCACCACAAAAGACTTATCAGATGGACTCCATACATTCGTAGTTAAGTCTGCAAAAGATATGTTTCTCCAGCAATTGAAGCAGAGGGCTAGTAACTTTTCTGACACAAAAAAGGAAAATTATTTCCTGTATTTTGGCCTTAATATGCATTTACATTCTTTTACTTTCCACTCAAGAATGTTATTTCAGATAACTGAACTTTTTTTTGCCAAAAGAAGTATTTTTATGAATTTAAAATATAAAATTAAGAAGTTGTGGGGCTGGGGTTGTGGCTCAGCAGTGGAGCACTCACCTAGCATGTGGCTGCCTAGGTTTGATCCTCAGCACCACATAAAAATAAAGGCATTGTGTACAACTAAAAGTAAATAAATAAACATTAAAAAAAAGAAGTTGTGTTGTCTCCCTTTGTAAAAAAATGAGGCATCACAAGAAAAGACCTTTTCCTTTTTCTTGTATGAGAACATTTAATCTCTATTTTAGAGTTGCAAATGTATTTTATAATAGAGAAATCAGTTCACATTGACAGTGGTTATTCATTCACTTCAAAAAGTGGAGTATAACACCCCCTCCCTGGTTGGACTCAGACAGCTTCTGAAATGAACAGTCTTTTTATCTTTCCAGCAAAGATATCCTGCATTTTAAGTCCTGAAAGTGTCTTGTTTTCATGTAACAGTCATTTGAACACTGAGAGCAACTGAAGGGGTTAATGCTGGGACTTGGCTGCATGTCAGTTAAACTTTTTTCCCTGGCTCTGCCCCGGGTTTCCCCTTGAAGGGATTTCCCTCCGCCTCTTCAACAAGACCCTTTATAAAGAGCAGACTTTCTATTTCACTCACACTGAGCCTCACTGGCTTTAGGAGCGGAAGACTCTTCCCAGGCACTTTCAGGTGTGACAGAAATACGACTTTGGGAACCATTATTTTCACATCACAGCAGCAACTTAAAATGCCTGGGAAAATGGTTGTGATCTTTGGAGCCTTCGAATATATTTTGGATGGTGTTTGCAGCTTGTAAGTTCTTCTTGATCTGTTTCAAATGTTAGCATTCCATGTTAGCCTTGGTTTTGGCTTCACTCGGTTTTGCTGTGGTAGTGAAGGAAGGCATTAGAATTTTAAACAACAAGGAAACTTAACCTAACTTTTAATGTGCTATTGAGGTTTTGCTATATGCCATTGTACTGTCATAGTGACAGCTGCAAATTGATGTTTTTTGATACCTTTTTTCTAAAGTCAAAGAGTAATCTGGTTTTATCTGTAGTAGAACTATCACTTTAGTTTCCTATACTTGATAATGAAGTCAAACTCAGCAAATAACAAAACAACTCTGATAAATGGGCCTCAAGGTCAGAACTGAGAGTCCTGAGTAAAGATGATTCCAACACCATCTTTGGCAGTGCCTTGGTGGTGTTTTTTGGCTGCCTTCTGGTTAGTTTGAAGCAGGAAAAAGTTCCATAAGGTCACAGTTTGAACATAATACTACAACAGAGAAGAGGGATTAAAATACTAAACAAACCAGTGGTATGTTCATTTTTCTCTTTTTTTGTTTTTGTAGCTCAAGCTTTTAAAATCGAGACCTCTCCTGAATCCAGGATTCTTGCTCAGATTGGTGACTCCGTCTCCTTGACTTGCAGCACCACAGGCTGTGAGTCCCCGACTTTCTCTTGGAGAACACAGATAGACAGTCCATTAAATGGGAAGGTGAGGAACGATGGCACAAAGTCCACACTGACCTTGGATCCTGTCAGTTTTGAGAATGAACACTCTTACCTGTGCACAGCAACTTGTGGACCTAAGAAACTGGAAAAAGGAATCCAGGTGGAGATCTACTGTGAGTGCTTTAAAGAATCTTTGATTTTCCTCTCAATTTTGCTTAAAAAGATAGCTTTTAAAGAAAAGGTCTTTAGGCTGGGGATATAGCTCAGTTGATAGAAAGCTTGCCTAGCATGCACAAGGGCCTGGGTTCAATCCCCAGCACCACTACCACTAAAAACAAACAAACAAAAAGGTCTTTAAAAGATATTAATGTCCTGACTCTTGGCTAGAAAACATATAGCATCAAGAAAGCTAAACATTACCCTAGGTGCATGTATGATTGTATGAATGGTGTGACCCTACTTCGTGTACAACCACAGAAGTGAAAAATTGTGTTCCATTTGTGAACAATGAATTGAAGAGCATTCTGCTGTCATGTATAACTAATTAAACAAATAAATTAATTTTTTTTTTTTTTTTAAAGAAAGAAAGCTAGAGACGGCTGAGGCCAGACACTAGAAATCAAGAATCCAAATTTTGGCTTCTGTTTCCATCTGTGCCACAAACATGGTGATCATGCATAAAACTCATGATCTTTTGGCTCTAATTTCCTTAGTTATAAAATGAGCATCTCTAAGTTTCTTGTCTTTTTATTTTTAAAAATTTCCATTTGATTATATCCTTACATGTTTGCTTGCCCATGCATCTTATGAATGCCATCCTATGGGGATTTTTCCATTCATTTATTCTTATGCAATGATGCTTTAAATCAGTTTAAAGATTAAGTAGAAGATCTATAATTTAGTAATATAGAAGTTTTCAGTATAGAAGTTTTCTCCTTAAACATGATAGTAAATATCTGCAAACATTTTATTCATTTGCTGTTATGCCATAAATTCAAGAATTTTTGTTGTTGCCATAAAGTCCTGGTGCTGAACCTCAAAGGTATTTGTATAATGAATTAGATTGCCTCATAAATGTGAATGCATACCCCTATTTTACCAGCCTACTTAGAAGGTATCCCACTCTATTCTCAATTCAGCAAAGTCGGCAAGAAGCAAAAGGATGGTAAAAACTAACCTTACATAAGTCATTTGCCTTTGGTTACTGACGGCCTCTCTAAAACACTGTACTCACATATGGTCATTTCTTCATGAATACCTCATTTGATTATCTTCATGAATTACACTGGTTCCTTTCTACGGTGCTGGAGCCCACCTTTGCCCGGTAACCTTAACTGAAATTTCAACAAGACCCATGTGTTGCTAAAGCTTCCCAAGAAACTGTGCCTGGCCAACTGCTTTCAATTATGCTGGTTGTACACGCATAGTTTATGTCTGTGCAGCCTCCTGAGTGCCTTCAAAGGTCCCCTTATGTAAATAGAGGGAAAAATAGCAAGTTCTTATATTACCTGTTATAAAACTGAATGGAATATAGGCACATTTTTTATAGCATGTAAGGGATAGAAATAATTGGTGAAAAAATTAAAAATGCCATGTTTTCAGATAACAAAGCGCTTCCAGTTCTTTTTGTCTTTTACCCACAAGTGCCAAATAGTTGAAGATTTAAAAAGAGAAATGAAGACCCTTCTGGCTTTAATTATCTTGCCTGAGGTTTTCCTCCGAGAATGTCTGTTTCTCATTATGTTTAACAGTCCTGTCTCCATTCCACATTTGATTATAATATTCTTTGGACTTGGGACTTTTGTATTCTTCTTACTACACAGATCCTGAATCCACTAATGTGTTGCCCTTGTGATCGAATGTAACGGAAAAGGTAGTCCTGGCAAAGGAGGCAATGGATGGTGTGCTCCTTTGCACTAGAAGGGTTGAGACATAGAGGAAGCAAATCCAAAACTGAAAGACTGCACAGGTGTTCCTTTCTAGTGGATGAATTCTGAAGGCACCATTTTCAGAAGCCAAATATTTAAAGCCACTCTTTCCGTTTCTCAGCATAGCTTGTAGAATAGTTACACTTTACAATCACATTCTGAGCTTTAGATTACTTATCTGTAAAATGGAGCTATATTTGCCTTTACTAAAATAAGAGAATTATCTGCAGTAACAATACAAAGAATAGAAATCCTGAATTTAAACCCCAGTTTTACCTTTTATTAGCTGCGTGACCTCAGGCAAGTTACGCAAATACACTAAGTCCAAGTTTTATAATCTGTGAAATGTGGTCTCTATCTCAGGGCTATTGTGACGATAAAACAATTTATTTTAAATCTATAGCACAGTGACAGGTATGTAAGTTTCAATAAGCATTAGTTTTTTCTACTTTCCTTTAATAACATACAATATTTAATACATGCAGGATCAGAATAGAAGAATTCTCTAGTAGGTGGTTGATTCTGATTCTTGTTTCTTGAGCCCACCCGAAATTATAAAAATAAATCTATTTAAACAATTAGTTCTGCTGTATTAAGGCTGTGTGAACAAAAACATTAGATTTGATTTGCATGGTGTTAAAACATAAGAGATCTTAAAAATCTGAGCAGAAGGCCCACTCATGTATCCAATTGCCTTTGCAGCTTTCCCTAAGGATCCAGAAATTCACTTCAGTGGTCCTCTGGAGGTCGGGAAGCAGGTCACAGTCAAGTGCTTGATCCCTGATGTATACCCATTTGACAGGCTGGAGATGGATTTACTGAAAGATGATCATCTCATTAAGAATCAGGACTTTGTGGAAGATATGGATAGGAAGACCCTGGAAACCAAGAGTTTGGAAGTAACCTTTACTCCTGTCATAGAGGATACTGGAAAAGCTCTTGTTTGTCAAGCTAAATTACTCATTGATGAAACTGATTCTGCGCCCAAAGAAAGGAAGACTACTAAAGAACTGCAAGTCTACAGTAAGTAATATGGTCTAGTTTGTATGGGAATTCTGTCTTAAATGTATATAGCAATAAACTTAGCAACTAGGCTAACAAGAAACGTTTTTGTAGTTTTCACTCCATTTTTACGTACTGAAAGCATGATGCTTTCCAATGGTACAATCCAGTGAAAAGAACATGGATTTGGATTGAGAAGACTTGAACTTAATTTGGGACTTGATCAAATGCATGATTTAGGGTTACTTTATTTATTTTCTATTAAAAGGGGATACTACTACTACTGATTAGGAAATAGGAAACAGGCTTAAATGTTAAAATATTTTAAATCATGTTTTATAATATGCCTTGAAATATTAGTTGCATAGGGATAGAACCTTGACAGGGTAAGTGCTTATTTTCTGAGTGTGTGTGTATGTGTGTGTGTGTGTGTGTGTGTGTGTGTGTGTATTTAAGCTCACATGTACACATGTGCATTGTGTGAGGGAAAGGAAGGTGATGAGGTTTGATTGCCTCCCATCTTCCTGAGACTGCCAGGGGATTTGAGGCAGTCTTGGTGTTCTAGAATTTTGTTTAAGTGATTGCATTTTTCTCTGTTTTTAATTAGACTAAAACACTGTGTTCTGCTCTGGGCGCTACATTTAAAAGAAAGTTGCCAACAATAACATATTTAGCCCAAAGAGAATGAATAGGAAAGGCTTCTAACAATGTTATGAGAACAGTCAATATAGGAGGCATTTTCCATAGAGAATGAAAAACTTGGAGAGTTTTAATTAAGTATTTGAAAGACAGTTGTGTGTGAAAGAAGGATTTGGTTTGTTCTGTAACATCCAAGGGCTGAACTATGACTAATGTGCAAAAGCAAATTATGAAGAGGAAGATTTCAACTCAGTAGGGAAAATCTTTTTTCTAATTAAAGATACTCAAAAATCAAATACATTGTTTGATAAGGTGGCGAGTTACCTTTCTCAGTAAATGTTGAGGCTGACTAGGATGAATTCTTGGTAAGGATGCTTCGATGGGGATCCTACTCCTAGATGAGAGATTGAGCCACATGACTCTAAGGGCCCTTCTTAATTTATGAATATCTATGACAATCTGAAAACACAAAACATTTAAAAAGGTAATCGAGTTAGTCAGAAATTAGATTGACTATTTTTTAGTGACTCAGCAGTTCTTGATGCTATCTTGGAAAAGTAAGTTTGTCAAGTCAACAGAAGCACAGGATAACAGCCTGTGAGAGAAGCTGTTTTGGATTGAGAAGATGGTTTGCGATTGCTAATATTATGCCCTGTTTTTTCAGTCTCACCCAAGAATACAGTTATCTCTGTGCATCCCTCCACAAGGCTGCAAGAAGGTGATTCTGTGACAATGACATGTTCCAGTGAGGGTCTGCCAGCTCCAGAGATTTCCTGGAACAAGAAATTAGATAATGAGAATCTACAGCTCCTTTCTGGTAATGAGACTCTCACCTTAATTGCTATGAGGATGGAAGATTCTGGAATATATGTATGTGAAGGAGTTAATCCTATTGGCAGAAGCCGAAAAGAGGTGGAATTAATTGTTGAAGGTGAGTGGAATGTGCAAAAGGAATAATAAGGATGCTATATTGAGATTTGGGCAACAACGACACAGATTCAGTGCTGAGATTGCTTCCCTACATTTTGTTGGTTATCTGTCTGATTGTCATGTACTATAGTGTGAATATATATTTATCACACCTGCTTTTTGGCAGTCTTCTCCCAGGGCTTCCCTGGCTCTGCTTTTCTGAACCTTTTGTAACATAGCATCTCTCCCATGCCTCATTCCATTGCTTTCTGTTTTTCTCCTGACCTGTAGATGTTGGTATTTTCAATTGACCACACCTGGCCCTTTTCTTCTCACTCTCAATACCCAAATACATTATACATATACTGGGTATTCCCAAATTCATGCTCCCAGTTTCTACCACCAAATCCTCTACCTCAAAATGATTCCTAGGATCTAATGTCTTAATCAACCCTCTTGACATGCCTTAGTTTATCTTCTTTCACTTGGACTTTTCTATGACTTCAACTACATTTTTTTAAAAAGTCACATATAACTTCATGATCTGGTCAGAAACTATCATAGTTGATGATTCTGTGTCTCTGTTCATGCTGTTCTCCTTCCTGGAATGGGCTTTACCCTTCCTCCACCTGGCAAAGTCTTAGCCATCCTTCATGATGAAACTTATGTAAGCCTCCAAATTCCAGATTGTGTCAGGCAAAGCTAGTGGTTCCTTCCTTAGTATAGACTCAATACTTACTATAGCCATGTATGTACTTCTGTTCAGTTCAACACATATTAATTAAGAGGCTTTATTCAAGAACCCAAGAATCTGCTTGGTGCTGGGGATGCAGGCATGAGAAGATGCAGCTACTGCCCTGAAGGAGCTTACAAACTAGGAAGGAAAGACAGGCATATACTTTAGTGAGAACCAAAATAATGGGTCTATTTAAATATGTTTGTCTATTAAACTGGAAGTTCCTTCAAGTCAAGGATTCTCTGTGTGTTTTATGTTTGAGGGCCTACCATAGTACCTGACACACAATAAATATTCAGTAAATGTTCACTGAATGAATGAATGAATGAATGAATAAATTTCAAATATTGGCAACACAAATTTTTAAAATATGAAAGTATGGAGTTCAAGCTTAGATGATTAAAACAAACCGGTAGAGTAACTCATTGTCAAGTGACCAGAAAAAATACTGTACTAATGAAAGTATATAAAGCTAAACATCCATCCTGAAAGAGCTCCATCCCAAAATAAGCTGGATCCCATTTCAGTGTGTCAAGGAAATGTGTTATGGGTTTGGGGAGAATTGTTCTGCATTTTGCTTCACATGATACTAACAGCCTTAAGTATTGAAGATAGAATTGAACTTTCAAAGGACCTGTTGTCTACCTAAGAGAGTTACTTCCCCAGGAACCACAAGTTCACATAGTAATATATGTAGCCAGAATTGTTTGTAAGCAGGAAGTGAATCTGCTGTTAAAGATCCTCATTCTCACACTGGCATATGGGGAATTTGGAAACTTTGGTCATTATTCTGAATGATTTTTCAAAATCTAATCATATATTAGTTTATTGAGGTGATTTGAGGAGAGCTTTCTTTGGAAAATATTAAGATATCACATTTATACAAACAAACTGAGAAAAGTAACTTCTTCTGACACAGAAGAGAACCATGCAAAATGTATTTTATTGGCATTTTTTATGTGTTGCAATTTCTTTCTTCCACCTCTAGTCTGCTGTTTGTGAGGAAGATTTTACTGATTTCCTGTGGAGTCTCATCTGTCCAACCACTCCCAGTTTCTTTAGGGAACTGGAGTCCAAGATTTGGAATTCTCTTTCTCCCGAAGTAGCATTATTTCATCAAAGACTGTGTGTCTAGCCCAGATAGCATTGGCAACCTGAGTGCTTTCTAGACTTTTGAGATTAAGGAGTTCACCCTTACCTCTGCTTTTGGCCCCTCAATTCATTGCAAAATTGTTTAGATTGCATAAAATGCATTTTAGAGTGACTTGTGTTATCACTTTAATACTTAAGTTTTTACTTTGCTTTCAACATAATTCTATGTGACTTTCAAGGTATAACTTCATGATGATAGAACAGAAGCCTTGGGCATGGATCAGTTATGGAGATTGTGTCTAATTAGAGGATTTTTTTTGGGTAGTACCTCTTTTAGATCTTATTTTATCTCTGCACAAAGATGTCTTGATTTAGTTGTTCTAGCGACAGAAAAGCCAGAATCTTAAATCACACCTACCTTGCATCAAGTCCTAGTTTTGCCACTTGCAAGCTGGGTAAAGTTATTTAACATTTCTGAGCCTAAATTTCCTCCTGAATAAAGAGAAAGAGGAAAAAGAAGAGGAAGAGAAAGAATAGAAGCAGAAGGAAAATGAGAAGGCAGAGAAAAAAGTAGTATAAGTTCACAACATTGTTGTGGAGATTAAATGAAACACTGGTGTACGTGTACTTGACACACAAGAACCACTGAAATTATTTGACCTATTGTTTACTCTTACAGTGATCTGATAAACAACAGAGCAGAGATTGTATTATTGCCACGAAAAGACACAACCTCTCTCAACACATTTTTATCTATATTTATTCTAAGTCTGATTTGAGATACTATCATGGATTCATTCCAAAAGATGTGGTTCCTTTCCTGACAGAAGGGAGTTGATTTCTTCTTGGTACAAATAGTGGCTAAAGGGAGATCAGGAAAAATAAAGATCATATGTGGAAATGTGATGGAAGAAGAAAAGAGTCTTACAAGATCTGTATCTTGTTCTTTTTTTTTTTTTTTTTTTTCTGCAGAGAAACTACTTACTGTTGACATCTTCCCTGGACCTCAGGTTGCTGCTCAGATAGGGGACTCAGTTGTGCTAACATGTCGTGTCACAGGCTGTGAGTCCCCATCTTTCTCTTGGAGAACCCATATAGATAGCCCTCTGAACGGGAAGGTGAGGAGTGAGGGGACGGAGTCCACACTGACCCTGAGCCCTGTGGGTTTTGAGAACGAACACTCTTACCTGTGCACTGTCACCTGTGGACGGAGGAAACTGGAAAAAAGAATCAGGGTGGAGCTCTACTGTAAGTGGTTTTTAGAATTGTTGTTGTTCAGTCCCATTGGATGAAAAGGAATGTGAATCTGTGATGTGCAAAGAGATCCCTTTGTTTAGAAAGGGAACGTAGCATTGTGAATGCTTCCAAAATGTCTGAAACAAGATGGTTTGATGCGATGTAATTGGCCTAAATCTTAAGTATATATTACATATGGACACAGCAGGCATAGTCCTTAGTGTGTCTTGTGATACTGCCTCATCACACACTTTGTCACACCCCATAATCCTGCTTCCCATCCCTTCTATGTGTTTGTGGAGTGTATGGCGGTGGTGAAAGCGTGGGGGCCAGTGCACCTTCAGATAACTGGGTGGGGGTGACTACTGCTCAGCTCTTTAAGTTGAGGACCAGATCTGAGCTCATGGTTTTAAAGAAATATTTGGAAAGCTGATCTACAGGATGGAAAAAGAAATGAGGAAATGGGAAGCAGTGAAAAGCCACAAAGGAAGATGAGGAGTAGATTGATGAGTGGCAGTAGCTCAGGTTTCTGCTGAAGCAGAAGCGGGAAGCAATGCCAGGTCTTAAAGCTGATGAAAACTTTAAGCAAAACTTTAACAAGCATTCTTACTCTTCTTGCCACCTTAATAAATAGCCTTTACAACCTCAAATCTCTATGAACTTGACATTTCTTGAGTTTCTCAGTCTGTAATGAATGAGGAACAAAATCTACAAAGTGACCAAAAATGTTATTTTTTCATGAGAGTTACTCTGCTTGGCTTCATTCAGCAAACTCAAGGAGAATTTATAACAAAGTGTTTTTTTTTTTTTTTTTTTAAACCAGAAACTATGCCCCAACTTGTGTTATCCTTTGGGATTTTATTCAGAATGAGAGTATGCTTGTAAAGGGACTTAAATCTCTCAAAAGAAGGGTCAATTTTATTGCTTTATCATATTACCCAGAGTCCAGGATCTGCTAATGTAGCTCATTCCCAGCAGAAATGAGAACAAGGGGTGAAGTCCTATTGCAAAATGGAAATACTCAAACATGTTTCATTTTAACAACTGAATCTTTTTTTCCTTTTTAAATAATTTATAATAGTAGTATGTATTACAATTCATAGTGCACATATATAGCATCTTTTTACATACAACTAACAACTAAATCATTTTGCTGAAAGAAAAAAAATTAGAGTCACTCTTATGTTTGATAAGTATTTTAGTCTCATTTTTATTTATTTACATATGATATGTTACTATATAGGTTAGATTCTAAACAATACAGTTTAGACAGTTCTTTTCTTAATTATGACTATTATCTGAGAAATTTTTAAAATGTGCTGCCTAAATAGTCATTAGGTATTAAGCTGTCTAAATTGAGATCTTCCCTGTGGGTCTTATTTGACATTGAGAAGCTACATAGACCTGTGACACTAAGTCTAGACCTTGAGGTCAGAGGAACAGGGAGTTTGAGCTCAGCTCAATGACATACTAGGTATGATGTGTAATGAAAAGTCTTTTAGCCTAAGTTTCAGTTTTCCTAACAATAAAATAAGAAGTATCCATTGCTGCCTTAAAGACTGAGATAATGAATGTTGAAGGACTAGTTCAAAACAAGTATTCAATATATCATGACAAATATTTAAAACATCTAAAATAAATAGTTAATATATAAGATGATAGAAACTGATGTATCCTTAGATAATATCAGGCCATGTGCTCAGCAAGATGGCATCATTAAAAGAGAAAAATAAGAAGTAAAAGTATGTATTACTTGATGGCTTAATGTACCAAGTATTTTTGTTTCCAACATTGTGATTAATGTTATAATTATGTATTTATACTTAATGGCATTTTTTATGTATTGATGATAATTCTATCCCAGCTGAGTTAAAGCTGTAATTTTGAGACCTTTGCATTCAAATAGAGTTAACTTTATTTTCCCTTGAATGACACATATAAACGTCACTTTTGCTTGATATTTGCAGCATTCCCTAGAGATCCAGAAATTGAGATGAGCAGTCCACTGGTGAATGGGAACCCCATCACTGTAAGCTGCAGGGTTTCTAATGTGTACCCTTTTGACCGTTTGGAGATTGAATTACTTAATGGAGAGACTACTCTGATGAATAAATACTTTTCGGGGGAAATGGATAGGAAATCCCTAGAGACCAAAAGTTTGGAAATAACCTTCATCCCCACCACCGACGATACTGGAAAAGTTCTTGTTTGTCGGGCTAAGTTACATACTGGCGAAGTGGAATTTGAACCCAAACAAAGACAGAGTACACAGACGCTTTATGTCAATGGTAAGTACATGTAACCACAGGTTGGTATAGATTTCTTTATCATGTTTGTCAGGCAATAGTTAACATAAAGTTAATAGTTAAAAACTTTGAAAAAATAACAGATAAGAAAATTCAAAATAAAGATGGTCCTAACAAACTACCCCCCCCCAATGTAAAATAATAACCATTTGTTTATGAATCTTTGAGTTGGCATTAGGAAATAGGCTAGGTGGGCATTTATTCTGCTCAACGTAGGGTCACTCATCTGTTTTCAGTCAAGTAAGCAAGGCTGGCTAGTCACAGATGGCCTCACACATCTGGGCCATATCTGGGGTCCTGTGCTTCCCTTCTTCATGTGATATCATCCTGAGGGAAGGTAGCCTAAGTTGACTTGCCAGAGCACACGGTTTCAAGAAGGGGGGTAATCATAGCTGCCTCTTAAAGGTCTGAGTTTGGGAGTCCTACAGTGTTTCTTCATCCATGTTCCATTGGTCAAAAGTAAATGACAAGACTAGCCCAGATTCAAGGGGTAGAAAAATAAACTCCACTTTTTCACAGAAGTAGTTTCATAAATGGCAATCACACTATTATGGACCATCCATGCTTTGGAAGCAAGAGAGTTTCTGCGGAACTTACATCCACTAGAAAATATCCATGCTTTGTCCGTGTTCTATCTTATCATTCTGTATCTGCTAATATATGGAGACAGAAACATCCTGTACTAGTTATCAAGGTTTATAAATCATTGTAATCCACTGAATCAACATAGATCAGTTTTGCAATGTTACACAAACTATTTGGAAGTCAGAGTATAAGTGTCAAGCTAACAAGTGTCTCTACATTTTCAGTTGCTCCAAAGGAGACCACCATCTTGGTCAGCCCCTCATCCACCCTGGAGGAAGGCAGTTCTGTGAACATGACCTGCTTCAGTGATGGCTTTCCAGTTCCCACAATCCTGTGGAGCAGACAGCTAAGTAATGGGAATCTACAGCCTCTGTCTGAGAATACAACTCTCACCTTAATTTCTACAACAGTGGAAGATTCTGGCATTTACATATGTGAAGGGAAAAATGAGGCTGGAATAAGCAGAAGAGAGGTTGAATTACTTATCCAAGGTGAGCAGAGTGTGATTTTGAATTATTTGTGCTAGTATTTTGTTGTTGTTGTTGTTGTGTAAGTGATTATGAACATGGTCCTCCTTGAAAAAAAATTGTTTTTACTTTAAAAATGTATTGCTGGTTTTTAAAGAGTTCATAATGTTTCCTATAAATGGAAGACTTTTACTCCAAGTCACTGACCCCCAAATTCTTTTATCTTCAAGTGAAGTGCTAGTTCCAGGAACTGTGCTGGAAGTCCCAGTGATGCTTATTAAACAAAGATTACAGTGTTGAAATAAGGATAGAAAGAGGTAGATGTATTTGGAAATTATTTAGGATTAAAGCCACCATCTTTTACTGAATTTGGTCCTGAGGGACGATCTCACAAGATGCCTGCTAGTATTTGCTTAGAAGCCCAAGAAGCATCTTTCGTAAATTCTGAGATTTAGAATAGCAGAGATTAAGAATAGAGAGCCCTCTGGTTGGCTCATCAGCCTGGCATGGAACCACTGGAATGAGTCAAGTCATCACATACAGGCCTCTTCTCACCAGGATAGACATCCAAGACTGAGAACAAAACAATTTCTGCTTGGCACACAGATGCCATTGGCAGTTATGAGCATCACAAAGTGAACAATCTGGGTTGCCTTCCATACCTTCCCTTTTGGGCGTCAGAGTTATTTTCTTCACCAGGGTTGTCATTTCTTTTTGTATCCCTTGGGATTATTCCCACTAAGGTATTAGGGATTTGTATTTTTAAGATAAGAACCTTGAAAGGACAATGTGCAACCTTAAAGAAAACCCACAGGATAATGCCATGGCATTGTGGCCATGGATGGGGAAAGAGAGTCAAATGAAGGTACAAAATAGATGACCTTACCAGGAATCTCACTTATAAAATGGTGATAGGATACTTCCTTAAGCATTGGTGCATTAATAAGACATTGCATGTCAAGTACTCACCCCAGAGCCTGAAACTTGATAAATGATGGTTGTGTTGTTAAGGACAGTATAACAAGACACCTCTGTAAAGCTAAAAATTTTTTTAAATATATATATTTTTAGTTGTAGACGGACACAATATCTTTATTTATTTATTTTTACGTGGTGCTGAGGATCAAACCCAGTGCCTCACACGTGTGAGGCAGGCGCTTTACCACTGAGCTACAGCCCCAGCCCTATAAAGCTAAATTTCTTCATCTGGGAGGAACCAGTTCAAAACTCAGAAGCATGTAAAGCCTGTGTTCTTCAATGAAATTTTTGTTAAACAGTGTGAATTTTTTTTTAAAATTTCACATTTGAATTCTACAGCTATTTACTTATATCAACCTATTTTTTGCACTGGTCTGGGTAAAGAATTATGTTAAGAGACATGAATGAAGCATAAGGTGCATCTTCTTTAAGGCTTGATTGTTTACAACAGTTCAGCAAATGCTTGACTTCTTTACCTGCTTTACTTAACATTTCCTGCAAACACAAAAAAAGTCCTTGGCAGCTATGATTGATGTACTTAAATCAATGAGGAATTAGCTTATACTTCACTCACTCAGAGGTTCCTTTTAAATTCTCTTTTCAGTTGCTCCAAAAGACATACAGCTTACGGTGTTTCCTTCTGAGAGTGTCAAGGAGGGAGACACTGTCATTATCTCCTGCACATGTGGAAATATTCCAGAAACTTGGATAATCCTGAAGAAGAAAGCAGAGACAGGAGACACAGTGCTGAAATCTATAGATGGTGCATACACCATCCGCAAGGTGCAGCTGGAGGATGCAGGAGTATATGAATGTGAATCTAAAAATGAAGTGGGCTCACAATTAAGAAGTTTAACACTGGATGTTAAAGGTTGGCCTTTTGTTTTGGGTTTTGTTATCTATCTATTTATCTATCTATCCACCTACTACTACCTATCTATTTATTTTGGTAGCTGTTAAGAGGTTCCATGAATGGTAACAACTTTCTAGCATTAGATAAATGAATTGGAAGAATGAGGCTGAATTATGTGTTGCATGTGGCTATTTCTTAATGTTTCTTGAAATAATCAAGAACAGCTGTTCTATCCTATACAGTTTAACCAGGAAGTTGACATTAATCACTGGTGAATGTGGAATTCCCATTTGTTTTTTTCAAAGTTGACAATTAATTCATCATTGGTCTCCGAGGTCTAAGTGTTTAACCATATTTTCAAAACATTTCACTGGAGGTTATAAGGAAACCATAGAAGTAGGACTGGCACATTTAAAAAACAAAAAAAAAAGGAAAGAAAGAAAGAAAGAAAGAAAGAAAGAAAGAAAGAAAGAAAGAAAGAAAGGAGGAAGGAAAGAAGGAAGGAAAGAAGGAAGGAAAGAAGGAAGGAAAGAAGGAAGGAAAGAAAGAAGGAAAGAAAGAAGGAAAGAAAGAAAATAAAAGAAAAATTCTATCCAGATTCTCTTCCTTTCTACCAGAAGAGAATGCTATTTTCTGAACATGGAATAACTGCATATTTTCTGGATTGATTTTTTTCAGGACAATAATTGGCAGTATCAATCTTGATCCTGAATAACAACATAAAAATTCTAGACTACAGAATAGCCTCCTTAGCCCCACCATCCTACCCTATTCTGAATATATATATACATATAAAAGAGAGAGAGAGAGAGAGAGAGAGAGAGAGAGAGAGAGAGAGAGAGAAAGGGTCTCTCAGAGAAACTTCAGGGCCCCTTAATCTCCTATCCCCTCCTGTGAACGCACAGTAGGTAGGATGCATTGATCTTATTGGTGTAAGCAAAATGTGTCAGCTCTGACTAATCAGTCTTACACTCCTTGTACACTAATGAGCCCCTATTGAGTACTGAAAACTATACTTGGCCTTGAAGTGAACAGAGCTGCAAACAAAAGTCAACTCTTAGGAGGTCGGGCACTTGGCCACCAGAGTTAGCAACCACTTGTCAAACTAAAGGAAGTTTGAACCTAAGTCAGAAAACAGGTAAAAATCTTCTTACTAATCTGGTCAAATTTCTCAAAATTACAAGCATTACCACGTATTTTTCTGTCTTTACATCACCTCCTCGAAACACAACAATACCGATATATACATTAGAAATGTCAAAGAAGGGGAAAATAACACAATTACATGTAAAACTTTTAGTCATCCAACTGCAATGATTATCCTGAAAAGAGTTAATCTGATCAAGAAAGTTACTATGTGTTCAAATAATGGAATATTTACCTTGTATCATGTCACTCAAATGATGCAGTGTATATGTAATAGTGCTTCCAGTAAGGTTGGGGATGTGTCTGAACACATCGAGATCTCAGTTGTAAGTAGGTTGATATTAGTTCATTCCTGTTTCTTTAATCCTTGATGTCTTTGGCCACCTTTAATTTAGCTTAGCTTCAGGAAAGTAAACTCCTAACATTTCTGTGATTATGCTTGTAATTAATTGTTCTTTTAAAAAGACACTTTAAAGATTTTTTTCTAGTTGCCTTATTAACCACTTATATATTTGCCACTGTTTTCTTATTACTTAAGTAAGCAAAGGCTATTAGGCACTCAGCAAAATGCATGCCTCCAAACCGAATATGGTTTAAAATAGCTGGATATGAATGAAGACCAAAAAATTGACAATTTTTTAGATATTTTGAAATAGTTTTCCTTTCCATTTTGCTTGGTTTTTAAATTATTTTCTTTTGTTTTGGCTTGAATGTATCCCATCAATAGAAATGGTCAGCACTCTTAAAAAATTTCAGTGTTGATACAACTAATAGAAAATTTCATCAGAAGCTTGACCTAGCAACTGATTTAGCAGCAAATTTGAGTTTTTCTGCAGATGCCTTAGGGGAAAACTGAGAGGCAAAAGATAAAGGGTTATTTACCACATTGAAAGGAAAACAATAGGAACACAAATACCTTTGCCCATCATGTCATCAATATTGATGCCTACCCACAATTATGATGATAAATAGCTCATTAAAATAATACCCTTATACTTTGACTAGCTCAGTGCTAGCAAGGAAAAGTAGAAAAATGAGGCAATTATCATCATGTTCAGGGTGAAGTGTTTTTCTTCAATAACTTCCAAACATTCACTTCACATCATCTCGTGCTAATGATTTTTTCTACTTGGGTGACTTTCAGTGTTTAGAAAGCTCTAGAAGGAATTCAGTGATGACCAAAGTCAGGTCACTAATTCCTTCTGGGACTGAGCCAACATATGTGTCACTTAGTGAGACTTAATTGTGAGGTTATACGATGCTGTGCAAGCCGAGTATAAACAAGCAAGTCCCCAGTAGATGCCATGCTCTGTTCTTCAGATGTTCTTGTGAGGTTCAGAGGTTAAATGGTATTGCATCTGCCAGATGATTTTTAATAGATTAAAAAGAGTAAAAATTTAAAATTTTTTGAATACTATCTGTACTTCATTTACAACTGAATGGTAAGATGATAGGATTTAGAAAAAAAAGCTTTTTAGTGTTCAAAAATATTTTGCATGGGCCACCAATTATGCCAAATGGGGAGTGAAGTGCTAGCTATTCTAGTGGTGGACCAGAAGGAAAATAGACATGTCTGCCTTATGAGGTTTACAGTCAGAAGAGGAAACCACATTTGACAGATAAGCTTGTGGAAGAATGCTTCATTACCAACTGTGATTGGGCTATGAAGGGGAATTGTGGTGGGTGGGTTTTGAGAGTATGTTGAGGTTCTTAATTTAGAATAGGGGAGATATAGATCAGAGAAGGCCTTTCTATAACAAGGTTTATATATACTTATATATATAATATTTATATATTTATTTTGAATATTTATATACTTATTTAAATTTATTTATATATTTATACATATAAATTCAAGAAATTCAGCAAGAATTCTTCCTCTTATTGTCCTATTCATGATGTTTGACTGTGATAATTACTTTAAATGGTTTGAAGACCTTCTTGGAGAACTGGTTATCATTTCAGTTGATGGTGATCAGAGTCCCAGTCCTTTGACAGAAACCTCTGTTTTTTTTCCAAACAAATACCCCCTCTCTAATTCCTGCTATTATAAAGGACCCTCTCTTCTATTTTACACCTAAAATTGAATCTTTTTTAATCCAAGTTTGTGAAAGTCAACAGCTGTCATCTTTAGATTCTTCATGACCTTAACAACCATCCACTGACTATTTGGATAATTCAGGGGAATATACATTTGGGGTCCTAATGATATTCCTAATTCCTGCTTTGATTACCTCTCTAGAGAACTAGTTGTACTGTCACAATAAGACGTGTCTTATGATTAAATGATTTCTTTTTGTACTAGGCATTAATTATATTCAATTGGTTATTTTCCAGGAAGAGACAGTGAAAAGGACTATTTTTCTCCTGAACTTCTCGTGCTCTATTGTGCATCCTCCTTAATAATACCTGCCATTGGAATGATCATTTACTTTGCAAGAAAAGCCAACATGAAAGGATCATACAGTCTTGTAGAAGCACAGAAATCGAAAGTGTAGCTAACATTTGAAATATTCAACTAGAGACATTATTTATAACTCCAAATCATTCCACAAGAAAAGCAACGAGCTGGGAGTTCAGACTTCCTGGGATGTATTGAAAACAGAAAGAAATGGCTGCTGTGCCCCTTGTTGTGAGCAAGAGGCCAAGAGAACATTCTTCTTGAAAAGTCATGGGCATGGAGATGAGATGATTCCAGAGCTTTCCTGATGTGTACATATAATAACATAATCTGTACATATGTAAAATAAGTTATGCCATAACCAGTTTGCTTGAAATAGCAACACACTATATTCAGATTGTGAAAATAGTTCAACAGTGTTGCTTGGACTGACTGTTATAACTTAATGCATCTTAGGAAAATTTAATATTTACTATTGACTGGCAGCTGACCTATGTGATTTTTCTTATATTTTATTTCTTTAACAAAATTTTATTCCTATGAAGTTTATTGACAATAATTTCATGTTTTGTAAAGAAGCCTGTGTGTTATATTTTTATAGGCAAATGACAAAGAGGGCACTGGGTTGACTTTCAGGTACTAAATACCTCAACCTCTGGTATGATGGTTGACTGGGTTTCTCTGTATGGTACTGGCATGGTACGGAGATGTCTTATGATGTTTATTCATCAGACTCTTGTGTAACTTTCTAATGTAGTTTTAAAATGCAACTTCTTTTGATTTTTCTTTTGTAAATGTTTAGTTCTTTGTATAGTAAAGAGATAATTCCTGGAGTTGGAAGTGTTGTCTGTTTATTTATTATAAATTGCCCCCTTTATGCTCTCTTTTTCAAATGCCAAGTTACAAGAGGGAAGACCTCAAACTATGTAAACAACATAAATACTCAAAATGTGGTCCTCAGACTCCTTTTATCAAAATGACAATGGGAACTTGGTAAAAATGCAGACTGCTGCTTGGTGTTGTTCTAACCTAGTGAATTGAGATACTTGGTTTTGGATCCTTGGAATCTGCAATTTTTAAACTAGAAACATATATGGAGTACATAAAAAGAGTGAGTGCCCAAGAACATGCACACATAGCCGGGCGCGGTGGCGCACGCCTGTAATCCCAGCACTTTGGGAGGCTGAGTCAGGAGGATCGCGAGTTCAAAGCCAGCCTCAGCAATGGCGAGGCACTTAGCAACTCAGTGAGACCCTGTCTCTAATAAAATACAAAAAAGGGCTGGGGATGTGGCCCAGTGGTCTAGTGCCGCTGAGTTCAATCCCCGGTACCAAAAAAAAAAAAAAAAAAAAAAAAAAGAACATGCACACATTTATGGACAATAAATGAACACCTACACATATATCACCAACTATAAGAGAGTGGTGCTATTCAGGGCCTCTTATATGCCATGTACTTATGAAAACTATTTCCTCTCACTGAACAGTAAGCAATAAATTTCATGAATTATATGCTGATCATTCTTTTGCTTTCTTTGGAGATTTATACCTATTTAAATATCCATAGGTAGCTCATAATTTAGCTTGGCCAGGTTTTGAAATTTAAATAAATACAACCAAATGATATGTTTGCCTTATGATTTTTTTTTTTTTTGGGGGGGGTACCGGGGATTGAACTCAGGGGCACTTGACCACTGGGCCACATCCCCAGCCCTTTTTTGTATTTTATTTAGAGACAGGGTCTCACTGAGTTGCTAAGTGCCTCGCCATTGCTGAGGCTGGCTTTGAACTTGCGATCCTCCTGCCTCAGCCTCCCAAAGTGCTGGGATTACAGGCGTGCGCCACCGCGCCCGGCTTGCCTTATGATTTTATTTCACTCAAAATTATGTTCTTGTCTAATTCACCCATTTTGTTGTGTACAGGTCATTCATTTTTATTGTTCTATAGTATTTCACAATAGGACTCTGCCACCATTTATTTTTCCATTTTATTGTTGATAGATATTTAGGTTGTTTTTGGCCTTGTCTTGTCCTTCCTTCCTTCATTTTCTCCTTCCTCCTTTTAGATACTTTTATGTATCCAAATAGAAATCCTTTATCAAAAACACACTTTGTGGGCTGGGGTTGTGGCTCAGCGGTAGAGCGCTCGCCTCGCACGTGCACGGCCCGGGTTTGATCCTCAGCACCACATAAACATAAATGCATTGCATTGTGTACAACTAAAGCAAATAAATAAATATTAAAAAAAAAAAAAACACACTTTGCGTCTACTTTCTCCCAGTAACTGAATGACTTTCATTTCTACTTTTTATAATAGAAGCTTTGTCTACTCCAGGAACATAAGGACTTTCTCATCTCTTCCTTAGAAGCATCATACTTTGAGTTTTACATTTATGTCTATGACCCAACTTGGATAAATTTTTGTATGTGTTGTGGAGTCATGGTGGAAATTTATTTTTTTGCATATGAATATCCAATTGTTTTAGCACAATTTGTTAAAAAGACTTTTGTTTCTCTCTTGTTGAATTATTACCTTGATATTTTTGTTAAGAATTTGTTGACTATATTTGTATGTGGCTATTTCTGAACTTTATATTTTGTTCTGTGGGTTAATATGTCTCTCTATAGGCCAATATGTCACCATCATGTTCATTATAGCATTTTTTTTGGTAATTATTTATTTATTTATTTATTATTATTATTTTTTTTGGTACCAGGAATTGAACTCAGGTGCACTCGACCACTGGGCCACATCCCCAGCCCTTTTTTGTATTTTATTAGAGACAGGGTCTCACTGAGTTGCTAAGGGCCTCGCCATTGCTGAGGCTGGCTTTGAACTCGCGATCCTCCTGCCTCAGCCTCCCAAGTTCTGGGACTACAGGCGTGCGCCACTGCTCCTGGCTTATTTTATTTATTTTTAAATGTTTTATTATTCTAATTTGTTATACACGTTTGTAGAGTACATTTCATTTTATATTACATATAAAGAGCACAATTTTTCGAGTTGCTGGTTTAATATAAAGTATTTTTACAACAATTGTGTCTTCATACATGTATTTAGGGTAATCATGCATAACTCAGTGTGTGGCCTCCAATTTTACATTTTTAAAATAATTTTTGGCAATGATAATCCTTTGAAATTTCATATAACATTAATATTATTTCAATAACAGACAAATCGTTAGTTATATACTCTTTTCTGTTTCTAAAATTATTTTGGTCTTTTTCTTCTTTGGTTAGTTTTGTTAGCAGTTTATCTGTTTTGTATATCTTTTCAAAGAACTAGCTTTGGGTTTCCTTGATATATATCTACTGTTTATTGTTTTCTGTGCCATTAATTTCTGTGCACATCTTATTAGTTCATTTTTTTCTGTTTACTCTGGATGAAATTTGTTATTCTTTTACTAGATTATTTAGGGGAGAGCTTACTTAATAATTTTATATCTCCCCTCTTTTTTTTTTTTTTTTTTTTTGTGGTACCGGGGATTGAACTCAGGGGCACTCGACCACTGGGTCACATCCCCAGCCCTTTTTTGTATTTTATTTGGAGACAGGGTCTCACTGAGTTACTAAGTGCCTCGCCATTGCTGAGGCTGGCTTTGAACTCGCGATCCTCCTGCCTCAGCCTCCCAAAGTGCTGGGATTACAGGCGTGCGCCACCGCGCCCGGCTCTCTCCTCTTTTTTAATATAAGTATTGGGAGAGATAAATTCTCCTGTAGGTATTGTATTGGCTGTATGTCACAGATTTTTTAATATGTTGTATTTCATTCTCAGGAAATCCAAATAATTTTCTAAATTCCCTTATAATTTCTTCTTCAAGATGTGGGTTATTTAAAATTGTGTTCCATGTATTTGGGAACTTTCCATCCAGCTATCCTTCTGGTATTTATTTTTAGTTTAATTCCATTTCAGTCAGGGAACACACTTTTTATGGTTTCGATCTTATTTAATTTATTATTTTATTGTTAAAATAGGGCCTAACTTGGTGAATGTTCTATGTGTAGTTGTAAACAATGTGTATCTTCTTGCTGTTGAGTAGGGGCACTATAAATGCAAATAGGTTGTTAGTTATTTAGTGTTTTCAAGTCTTATAATTGTATTTATTTATGTTTAGCCTATGTCTTCAATTGATCACTGACACAACAGCTTTGATATTTCTACTCACAATTTTGAATTTTTCTAGTTCTCCTTCAAAGCCCAGCGGAAAACAAAGTGGGGCCCAGCAGTCAGGGAGACTAGGCAAAACAAAGAGAGTACGCAACTACTGAAAAACAGGTGTAGAAGATATTACTAGATTATTATTAGTAGTAACAGGTCCTGAACTGGAAACCCAAAATGAATGAAAATGAATGATTGAAAACCACCCACAAATGAATGAATAAACAAACTGTGGTATATCCACGGAATGAAGTATTACACATCAGCAAGTAATGAACTGCTGGTACGTGCAACAACATGAATAAATGTCACAATCCTTACGATGAATGAAAGAACCAGACAAAAGAAGGCATACTATATATGCATTGTAGTTGTCTTTAATTTGTCCATATGATGTCACTCATGTAAAATTCTATAAAATGCAAAATAATTTATAGTGACAGAAAGCAACAGATCACTGATTGCTTTGAGAAAGGATGGAACTTATGGAGGAGCATGAATTGCAAAGAAGTATGAAGAAACTATGGAGTGATGAATATATTTATAATATTAATTTTGATGATAGTTTCACAGACTCATTGGATTATAAATTTTAAGATGTGCAGTTTATTGTATATCAGTCATACTAAAGGCTGTAAAAAACATAAAATATGTTAAAATAATCTACAAGATATCATATATATACATTCAATGACTAGAACAAAATTATGTACCCTGTAAATATGCTACCAAAAAATCAAACTGATAGTTTTAAAAATTGAAACTTTTAGATAATAAAATCTTGAAATATTTTTTTGGTTGTTTGTTTCCTGGAGCATTTCAATCCTTTTTCTTTTTATCACAAGTATCCACATTGCTGCATGGTGATTTTAGATTGATGTAAAAAATGCAAATAGAAAGAACAGTTAGTGTACTTTATTAAATGTCATTTCTTGAATTATGACTATCTGCAACAACATAGATGACTCTTACAAAAATAATATTGAATAAAAGAAACCATTTATAAAGTCGTGGTGGTGCATGACTGTGATGCACAGCCTACTTGGTAGGCTGAGGCAAGAGGACTGCAAGTTTGAAATCACTTAGTGAGACCCTGTCTCAAAATAAAATGAAAAGGGTTGGGGATGTAGTTCAGTGGTAGAGCACTTGCCTAGCATGCACAAGACCCTAGGTTTCATTCTCAGCATGAGTTTGTATAACCCAAAAGTCAGCAAAAGCAATATATGGTGTTAGAAATCAGAATATTAGTTTTTCTTTGTGTGACAGTGACTGGAGGGGGATAGGAGAACTCCTTGGGCTCTGTTTTTGTTCTGTTGCTTGATCTTGGTGTGGGGGATTTTTAATAAAATTTACATTTGATAAAGCAAATTTGGGAAAATCAAAGGTGTAGAGGGGAGGAGGGCATGGAGTCTATATACTGGGAAAAAAAAAAGAGAAGCAGATGATCTTGCTCATCCCACTCCCTATCATTCATCTGCTTTAAGGTAATAGGAAGAAAAGCAATATGATTAGACCTCACAGGAAACAGGGCATACCCTGAACTGAAAGGAATAACCTGGCTGAGGAGAGCGCAGGTGAAGGAGATGATGGTTCAACAGGAAGAGACGGGAGGCCTTCTGGAAGCTGAGCCATGGCCTACAGAGAGACTGTGTTTGACACCCTCTAGAGCCCATCATGTCACTCTTGCAGAGAAGTCAAGGCAGCTGTCCCATCGCTGCCTAGAGGGGGCCTTCTAATAAATAGCTATATGTAAACCCTATTCATTTTCCAGTAAATGCCTGTGTATGACTAGAGATTTTGCCAAGGCTCAGCCCTTGTCAATAGCCCAAAACACTAGAAAGCCCCATTAGGAACAGAGTTGGATTCTCTGCTTCTAGAAGGTCAGTGATAAGGTGGGAAGAAAAACAGTGAATTATTTTCCACAGAGAAATTCCCACCTTCTTCCTGGTCTTGATTAAGAGACTCTTTAAAGAGAAAGCACGAATTAGGTTAAAGATAGGTAAAAGAAGATAGGCACATCTTGTACCTGAACTTGACAGATCTATGGGAAGAATTTCTTTCCCTGATTCCCTGTCCCTGAATAGGTATGGATTGTATTGGTTGCCACTGTCTATTTTCTCTGACGGGCTGGCATCATAGTGAAGCATAGGAGACACCGCCAGGGTTTTCCTCCGCAACAGACATCCCTGATACTGCCTAGAGATTTGAATTATCTCATTCGTTTGCCTAATATTCTGGTGGAAAAATATAAATGGTATATTTGGAGGAAAAACAAAAGTCTCAAACTATGTTTTATAGTCTGACTTCCCTAGAAATTAATTCAAATTTTTATGCAGACTTTTGGTTGTATTGGTCCTTGACTATTAGAATCTTATCTGAATTTATGAGGTTGGAAGATTGCCACCTCCTACTCTGATACCGTGGTAGTCAAACCAAGGTTAATTAACAGATTAAAAAATTCGTAGCCGGGCGCGGTGGCGCACGCCTGTAATCCCAGCACTTTGGGAGGCTGAGGCAGGAGGATCGCGAGTTCAAAGCCAGCCTCAGCAATGGCGAGGCACTTAGCAACTCAGTGAGACCCTGTCTCTAAATAAAATACAAAAAAGGGCTGGGGATGTGACCCAGTGGTCGAGTGCCCCTGAGTTCAATCTCTGGTACCACAAAAAAAAAAAAAAAAAAAAAAAAAAAATTCGTGGCAGTCCACCTCATGTAACCATTACCATCGCCACTTCTGCTCTGGGTGAATGATATATATATATATGCACACACACACACACACACACACACACACACACACACACACCTATAAAAGTTCTACTGTGCTTACAAATAAAGAAAAGCTTCACAGACCACAAAACCTTCTTGAGGAAATGCAGGTTCAAATAATGGTCTAATACAGAAAGTTTTCTTTTATCTGCTTCCAATATGAAATCCTCAGATATGCCTCATTTGCTTTGCTAATGGCAGATTTGGATGAAATGTTAGTAGCAATTGAAGTGAGTACTAAAAGTACCAGGGAAAGTAATAGTTGGGCACTAATTTTATGTATTGAGGAGTTTCAGTTTTCTTGTACACACAATTTTTAAGATTATTTTGAAGCAGCTTTCATTTTAGTCCAATGATTTTGCAAGTTTCACTTCTGAAAAAATGTGTGCAGTGGTTTTTCAGACTTTGCTGCTATTGAAGAGCTTAGTTTCTCTCTAAAGGGACTAATCTGTAAGGCTCGATTGAGAAGAGTCTAACAAATTGAATGGAACCAAATGTCTGGGCTATTTAGCAAAGGACAATGCTATAGGGAGAGAGCATTTTATTGTTTTCAGTTCTTTCTTCCTTGGCAGAGATTCCTGGGAGTATTGTGAATCAGTAAAACAACTGATTCCATGAAAGGCAATGTTTCAGTCTTGAAAAATAATAGACAACATTGACTTTATGGGATGAAGGAGACGTTCTGAGTCATTTTTAAATTGAATTGTATTATGAACAATTTCAACTAACCTTCTCAAATGAAAGTTTCAGTCTGTGTAAAAGGATTTTAAAAAATTAGAATCTGTAATTAAGAAGATTTAATGACTACTTTTCTATAATCCAACTTGCATGTACTAAAATCCACTCAATTACCAGGACCTTGAATCCTATTGTGCTGAAAATCCAGTGCAATTAAATGTTGAACTTGGAATGCATGATTAAAAATGAACTTTGTTACTTTGGCTTAAGGTCATATTTGGTTCCTAGAAATTTAGGAAAATAGTTACGCACCATTTAATAATGGGGTTACATATTCTAAGAAGTGGGTCATAAGGTGAAGTGATTTTGTCATTATGCAAGTGCCATATGGTGTACTTATACAATTCTAGATGGGACAGCCTGTTACACACCTAGGCAGGGTGGCATAGCTTATTGCTCCTAGGCTACAATGGGTACAGCATGTTATTGTACTGAATATTGTACAGTAGGCAATTTTATCATATTGTGATATAGTATTATTACATAGTTTTGTGTATCTTAGTATATCCACAAATAGAAAAAATACAGTAAAAATATGATATAAAAGATAAAAAGTGGCATACCTGTATAAGGCATTTACCATGAATGGAGGCTGCAGGACGGGAAGTTGCCTGGGTCAGTGAGTGGTGAGTGAATGTGAACTCCTAGGATATCACAGCACACTACAGCAGACTTTGTGAGCCCTGTACATTTTGCAACACCAAATTGGTAACAATTTCTCTTCAATAATAAATTCACCTTAGCTCTCTGTAACTTTTTCACTTTGTGTACTTGTAATATTTTTTAGCTTTTTGCAATAATGCTTGGATTAAACATGTTGTACAGATGTACAAAAATATTTTTCTTTGTATCCTTAATTTATATGCATTTTTTCTGGTAAAATTTTGTTTTTAACTTTATAAACTGCCTTGTTGGAAACTAAGAAACAAACCCACATCTGAGCCTGGGACTACCCAGTGTCAGGACTATCAGCATCACTGCCTTCCACTCCATGTCTCATCCCACTGGAGGGTCTTCAAGGACAATGACAAGCACACAGCTGTCAACTCCTGTGATGATAGTGCCTTCTGGAATCCATTCTGAAGGATAGGCAGGGCCTGTCTAAGGCTGTTTTATAGTTGTTTATTTTTTAAAAATCAGTACATGCTTAAAAGACAGTAAGTGTAGTAGAGTAAACATATAAACTAGTTGCAGTCATTTGTGGTCATTATCAAGTGTATCACACACTGCATGCAACAGTAAGCACTATTCTTTATATGACTGTCAGCACAGTAAGTTTGTGTATACCAGCCTCACCATAAGCACACGAGGAATGCTTTGGGTGATGACTGAGGACAGTGAGGACATTCCCAGGCAAGAGGAAGTTTTCTGCTTCATTATATTCTAACAGGACCACTCACGGATTGAACATCATTATGCAGTGCATGACTGTATTCATGTGAAGGCCATTGAAAAAGAAGCAGACTCCAGGAGTGTCTTTTCACTGGGGCTTCTGTTGTCATTGTGCCAAGGTTGGTGGGAACTTTTATATCACTGTGAAAATAACTTCACATTCCCAGGCAGAAAAGTGAACTAATGAGTTCATTTTGCCTTGTGACAATCTCATAAGGCTCTGCTTCTCTTATTTGCTTGGGTTCCTCTTATTTAAGGGACATAAGTTGTTTTCCAATTAACCTTTATTTGCACATTTGCATGTTCTATGGCCATTCAGGAGTGACCTGGCAGTATTTCCCACGCTCTCCTCACTGTGAGAATTTCATAGGTTACTCATTAAAAACACAGAGTGCTGGGCCCTATCCCAGACCTACTGCAATAGAGTCTCTTAGGTAGGACCTGGAAATAAAAATTTCTGATAAATATCCACAGTGACCCTTATGTGTTTGGGAAACACTGCCTTTGTAAAATTAAGTATTTAACTATTCAATAGGTTTTAATCCTCAGAAAGCATTAATTGAAACTTGAATTCTTCAAAGTTCTCAGCTATTCAACCATTCTTTTCTCCTTTAAACTGCTACTATCTTTCTCACCTTTTCTGAAAACTTGTCTTCTTATTCAAACATTTTCCCCTATATTTAGTCTTCTGCCTCTAGTAGAATTTACAAGACTCTAATCTCTTCCATCTTAAAAAATGTATCAATCCCACACCCCTTTCTTGTCATGGCCCATTCTACCTTTCTTTTCACAATAAGATACTAGAAGGGTAGACATATAGGTAACCATTTCCCAGTCATTGTGCAAAACACTCTTATCTGGTTTCAGAATCTTCCTATCAAAGTCAGTAATATTGTTTCAATGGATAAAAGGGAGATAATTTTGAAATATGAAGTGAGTGTATTTTCATTTCTTATAATCTCTAATTTTCTATACTCTCTACAACTTCTCCACTTACCATTCATTCTGTTTTCATGGAGGTGGAGAGAATGCAAATGAAAAATAACCACTGTTCCATTTGAAATTTCAAGCCAGGCTTATTTGAATTCACAGGAAGGTAATGGTTTTGGAAAGCTAACTACATAGACTTTTCTGCATTGCAGAAATGTCACTAACATAACAAAATCTTAGGGATCTAATGCAATAAACTACAGTATGGGGAAGATGAACAATGCAAGGAAATCCCCTGACACACACATTAGGAGAAAGCTCTTCTGGGCTGGAAGGAAGAGCCAAGAAAGAGAAAGAAATGGCAAGATACTAGACCCAAAGAGCCTTGCCATACTTTATTTTGAGGTCAAGTGTTGTTTATAGGGGAGGCAATGCAGCAGAATCATTCACCTGTATTTGGAAGAACTAGAGAAACATACGGTCTCATCCCGTATCCAGCAGTTTAAGCTCCTGGAGAAGACTTGGGTTCTGTGTTTTCTGAGGCAGTATGGGAGCAGTGGTACAGCATTGGAAAAGAGAACTGAGCAAGTGAGTGGGCTAGAGGTTCCTGGAAACTGGAATTAGAAGACCACAAATGTGGGAAACTTTGGACCTGAAAAGATAGCAAAGTCTATAGTTCTCAGAAGGTATTAACATGATGCCTAAAAAGACAGAACAAACTACATTCTGCCACATTGAGCAGAAAGAGTCACCCAGCTGAGGTCAGAAAGGACCAACCAACAGCTTGGGAACTACAAGACTCCTATTGTCCCCATTTGCCAACTCCTTATTAAGATGATTGACAGCATTGCTCTAATCTTCATATTTCTGTCTCCCTTTTATATCAATTAATGAGAGGAGGTTACTCTGTGGTATTACTCTGTATTTTTGTTTTATGTAGTTGCTTTAGTGTTTGCAGTATATGTCTTACTTAGCACAGCATACTTTTAAGTGATGGTATACCACTTCTCATAAAAGAACTTTACCAGGGTATGTTTTCCTTTGCCCTTTTTTGTCTTTGTGACATAGAACATTCTGATTCTACAGATGTTCTATAACCAAGAATACATTGTCATTATTATTTATACATTGTAATTATTTTTACTTTAGGCAATCCGTCATCTCTTAAAGATATTTTAAAAATAAGAAAAAATATTTAACCACATATTTATCATTTTTGTACTCACTATTATTTTTGTCAGAGTTCAGATTTTGTGTTGATCAAGATTATTGTTTTTTTTTCTGTTTAAAGAGTCTTTTTTATCATTTCTCATAGTATATATTTCTACTATCATTTCTCATAATATATACTGTCATTAATTCTTTCAGTTTTTAAATATTTGTGTGTTGTTTTGAATGATATTTCTATTGGTATAGAATTCTAGGTGGACCATAGTTTTTCTTTCAGTCTGTTAGAAACATTCTACTGTCGTCTGATTTGCATTTTCTTTTTCTGGATCACATAGGTCTTTCCTTACATATATATTTTATGAAGCACATTTCTATAAGTTGCTTCAAACATTTTATAGAAAAGCCAGAACATAAAAGATTAAATCAATAAATAAAATAGCACTTACAAGGTACTTTAGAGGCACAGCATGAATAAAATAGTAGAGATGAATTTGGTCTATTAGCTGACTGCTGCCCTTTGAAAACTAAGGCTCATGGAGTGGGTAAACTGGATAAATAAGTTTATAAAGGAAGACAAAAAAAAAAAAATCTCTGGAGCATAAGCTCTGTCCAGTGAATAGAGTCCTAGGCAAAAATGTCACAGTGTAGGCCAGAGATATCTCTGACAGTTGTGGGGGGTGGGCAACTTCAGATTGGAGTTTGGAGGGTGAGGAATATTCTGACAAAGAGAAATCAGAGAAATAAACTTGGCCTGGTACAAAGCAATGCCAACAAACAAACAAACAAACAACAACAACAAAAAACACTGATTTTTAAAATATTTGATCATATTTTCTGGGTTGCTTTTGTGTCTAATGGTCAACCTAGAACTATATAAATCTATATAACTATATAAATTCCAAAGAGGGCCAGGAACTTTCTATTACTTTGAACTTCTGTATGGAGGATTTAAATATGTTTGTACATGCAATGTTTGATAAGGAATTGACCAAAGAAAATAGATTGAACTTCTTTTTCTCCATGGTTGGTACTACATCCTTCCATCATGCAATGTTAGAAAAGTTGATTTTGAAAATGCATTCATAACCTCATGAGTGAGGTTATGAATGAAAGAGCTTTAAATAGAACAAAGAGGGGGGAGAGAGGGGAGGAGGCAAGGGGATAGGAATAATGGCAGACTGAGTTATCCATGATTACCCTAAATACATGTATGAAGACACAATTGTTGTAAAAATACTTTATATTAAGCCAGCAACTCGAAAAATTGTGCTCTTTATATGTAATATGAAATGAAATGTACTCTGCAAACATGTATAACAAATTAGAATAATAAAAAATTAAAAAAAAAGAAATGTAATACACTCTGCTGTCATTAAAAAAATAAAACACTAAAAGGAACAATACAAAAGCTCAAATTAAAAAAAAACATGAATGTTAGGCTGGGGTGTAGCTCAGTACTTAAGTGTTTGCCTAGCATACAAAAACCCTGGGTTCCATCTTCAGCACCACAAAAACAAGCAAACAAACAAAAAAACCACAAAAGTTCACTATAAACAGATTAGAAATTTGGGGAGGCCTCTGCAAGATGAAAAGCAGGTAGGTACTTACTTAGTATGTTTATAACAATGCTGTAGAAAGTGGAAAGAAAAACCGTACCAGTAAAGATAAGCATATAAACTCCCAAATCTACATATATCATAGTAAAACTTTAGAATCTCACAATGGAAAGAAAATCCTCAAAGTTACCAACAAAAAAACAAAAATTTTCAGATGTATTAGATTGACATCACACTGCTCATCAGCTGCACTAGCTCTATGAATATAAAATGAACGGATATCTCTGACAATACCCAACATTGCATTCTGTATGTTATTTATTCCTTAGAGTACACTAATGAAAGTATAATGCTCAAAAGAATACTGTGACATGAAGATGCAAAAGCATTCATTCATAATCTAAGAGGGGTGATGTGTGCTCATATAGCCATAATTTTTTTTATTTGTTATTATTAGTTATACATGACAGTAGAATGTATTTTGACATATTATACATATATGGAATATAACTTCCCATTCTTCTGGTTGTACATGATGTGGAATTCATTGGTTGTGTATTCATATATGCATACAGGAAAGCAATGTCTGGTTCATTCTACTATCTTTCCTATTCCCATTCCCCCTCCCTTCCCTTCATTTCCCTTTGTCTAATCCAAAGTACTTCTATTCTTCCCTACCCCCCACCTTATTGTGTGTTAGTATCGCATATCGGAGAGAACATTCGGCCTTTGGTTTTTTTGAATGGGCTTATTTTACTTAGCATGATATCCTCCAGTTCCATCCATTTATTGGCAAATGCCATAATTTTATTCTTCTTTATGTCTTTATGTCTATTGTGTATACATATCACATTTGTTTTATCCATTAATCTGTTGAAGGGCACCTAGGCTGGTTCTATAGTTTAGCTATTGTGAACTGAGCTGGTATAAACACTGATGTGGCTGTGTCACTGTAGTATGCTAATTTTAAGTCCTTTGGGTATAGACCAAGGAGTGGGATAACTGGATCAAATGGTGTCTCCATTACAAGTTTTCTGAGGAATCTCCATACTACTTTCCAGTGTTGCACCAATTTGCAGTCCCACCAGCAAGACATGAGTGTACCTATTCCCCCACATCCTCACCAACATTTATTGTTACTTGTATTCTTTTTGTGTGTGTGTGTGTGTTGGGGGGGTGTTTTACTGGGGATTGAACTCGGGGCGCTTGACCACTGAGCCAACATCCCTAGCTCTAGTTTGTATTTTATTAGACACAGGGTCTCACTGAGATGCTTAGCACCTCGCTAAATTGCTGAGGCTGGCTTTGAACTCCTGATCCTCCTGTCTCTGCCTCCTGAGCAGCTGGGATTACAGGGTGCACCACTATGCCCAGCTGTTACTTGTATTCTTGATAATTGCCATTCTAACTGGAGTGAGATGGAATTTCAGTGTGGTTTTGATTTGCCTTTCTCTAATTGCTTGAGATATTGAACATTTTTTCATACATTTGTTGACTAATCATATTTCTTCTGTGAAGTGCTTGTTCAGTTCCTTTGCCCGTTTAATGATTGGTTTATTTTGTGTGTGTGTGTGTGTGTGTGTGTGTGTGTGTGTGTGTGTGTTTTGGTGTTAAGTTTTTTGAGGTCTTTGTATATCCTGGAGATTAATACTCTATCTGAGGTGCAGGTGGTAAAGATTTTCTCCCATTCCGTAGCCTCTCTATTCACATTCTTGATTGTTTCCTTTGCTGTGAAGAAGCTTTTTAGTTTGATTCCATCCCATTTGTTGATTCTTGATTTTACTGCTGGCACTTTAGGAGTCTTGTTAAGAAAGATGGTTCCTAAGCCAACATGATGGAGAGTTGAGCCTACATTTTGTTCTATTATATGCAGAGTCTCTAGTATAATGCCTAAGTCCTTGATCCACTTTGAGTTGAGTTTTGTGCATGGTGAGTGATAGGGGTTTAATTTCATTTTGCTATGTATGGATTTCCAGTTTTCCCAGCACCATTTGTTGAAGAGTCTGTCTTTCCTCCAATGTATGTTTTTGGCACCTTTGTCTAGTATGAGAAAACTTTATTTATGTGGGTTTGTTTCTGTGTCCTTTATTCCATACCACTGGTCTTCATGTCTGTTTTGGTGCCAATACCATGCCATTTTTGTTACTATAGCTCTGTAGTATAATTTAAGGTCAGGTATTGTGATGCCTCCTGCTTCATTTTTCCTGCTAAGGATTGCTTTTTCTTGAATCACCATAATTTGAGTAAAATTGATGTCTAGGAGAGATGAGAACTGAGGGTGGGGGAAATGCCAACTCTGGCTGGGAGGGACTGAAGGATCAGGTGTGGTTTCATGAAGGTGGTGCTATGCCAACGGTGTCATGAGTCAATGAATAAGATTTTGACAAGCTGATATAAAGAAGGGCAGCAAAAGCCTTGTTCCATGTACAGGAGAATAAATTTGCCCGTTTTGTAGAAACAGGAGAGCATGAGAATTCAATGACACTGAGGTTGGAAAAATGAATTGCAGTCAATTATGGGAGGCCAGGCTTAGGAGCTTGGGCTTTGGTCAGCAGCAAGAGCCATTGATAGGGACTAAGAGGATTAGGGCAGGGATTAAGGAGTTATAAGCATATCATGTTTGTCTGAGATTTTCTATCCATACCTCTAACCCTATTTCCACAGACTCTTCCCAGTTTCCTGCCTTTTGTGGTTACTACCTTCCTGTGAGAAATAAGAGAACCACTTTTCTTATTCTATACATGAACACAACAGAATATTATTTACCTATTAAAATAACATTCTCCATAATCATGTATTGACATGGGAAAATGTCTATGTTAATAAATTACTAAAAGCAGTATACAGATTTTCTATGTGTATGAATTGTCTATATAGAGTGAAAAAGAAGACAAAGTGTTAATGATAGTGGCATTCTGAGTATTTTAATTTTCTTAGTTGTACCATACCCCATTTACCAAATTGGAACATATTTCAGGTAGGGTAAGAAAAGTTGTTTTTTCAATGTGTTGACTACAGTGAGTAGGTCCTCACATAGCAACAAAGTAAAATTCCTACTTGAATTTGTGAAAAGGAATTCTCAAAGACCTATAAATATTTAGGGCTTTGAGATCCAGATATGAGCTTCTCTGACTTTCTGAGTATGTAAGTGTTGGTTCTGAAGAGACTAGAAAGGAAAGAACTTGAACAGCCTTTTACCACTAAGCTGCCTGGGAATTTCTAAATAAGGCATTGGGTGGAGGGAGGATGACAGGATGAGGCTGCACACCATCACTCCACACCCTCATGGGACTAGGGGTCAGAGGCACCACGACTTCAGTTTAGTAAAAATCCCACCCTGAAGGGAAACATTGAGGTTTGGATCTCCAGGTACAATGATGATTTTTGCCAGCTATTCAAGCTAATCCAAATTTTTACTTCATGCTCAAGAATCTTGTTCTTTATTTTTTCCCCCCTAAGTCCAGCATAGTTCACAACTATGCAAATCTGACTATTCTTAATTAAACTAAATAGTACTTAAGGAACTCTAGGAATAGTCTTACAGAATTATTTTAAATCACTGTTTTTGAGTAACTGGATTGATTTATTAATTCATTGATTGGCTCAGAAATTTTCAAGCAAGTATCTCTGTGTCTTTGACATAGAAAGCTATTCTCCTGTCTTTTCCAGGTTTACCCTTGCTAACCAAGTTCTTTTGGGCCCTTCTCTCTGCCATGCAAAGGGAACATGGGCTCCTCTAAGACTTACCTGAATAACTGTAGTTTTAATTTTTGAAACTCTCCAACCAAGTAAAGAAACTTCCGGAGTTTTTAAATAATAGTTTTATAGCTTTTCCATACAGAGGAGGAGAAACATGACTACAGCAACAGTAACAGAAATGTAGAGGACTAGATCTCTTCCTTATCCCTTTTGAGAAATAGATCCATCCTCAGCATCTTAGGATAATGACAATGCAAACCAGCTTGTCTCTTTTTAATCAATAAATGAGGTTGAGTCCAGCATAACAAGACAGGAGAGAATAAGGGCTTTGAATATTTTCTTTCATCAGTGCCCCATTGTTTCAGGGTTGTCTCTATTGGAATGGTTTTTTAGGCTGAAAGAAGTGGGGGAACAATATCTTTGTTCTGTATGTCAGCACATTTTTAATGGACCCGATAAAAAGAACTTATAACTAACATTTATTAAGAAATGAATACATGGCTTTCTGGAGGTAAGGGCTGTGCATGAATTGTTTTGTTTAATGCACATAACAACCCGGCCAAGTATTATTATCTGACCCATAAATAAACTAAATTTAGCGAGTAATTTTCCCAAAGTCAGTACAAGATAAAACTGTGGTCGACTATGATTTGCCTGACTGCCAGAGCCTGCACTGTTATTCTATGTGTTGTACCACCTTTAATTCTTATACACAAAGTAGATTTTAACAGGCTTAGACACCTTTGAAGGACAGATGGTAAGTAATCCTAAAAAAGAAATTTATCTTAGGTCCTCAGTTTGTTACGGGAAGGAAGAAAGGCTGATAATATTGTCCAGATACGTTTTTGCTACGTGTTTGTCTGAAGAGCAAAAGAATCCCAGATTACTTATGCTAAATATCCAAGACTGTTCACTGGACACTTATCTTCTTTCTATTGAATTTAAAAGAAACATATGGGTTACTATGTTTAACCAGCCATCTGCCATCATGAACAAATTCTTGAGGAAATTGCTTTGGACCTAAAGCACAGCACATGTTTGATCTTTATGTATATCATACTTTTTCAATTTGGAAACTTTGAAGAAAAGAGGTAAAAAGGGTGCAAGAAGAAAAATGGAAAGCAAAAAAAAAAAAAAAAAGAGAGAGAGATAAAAGAAAAAAATCGACTAACAAACTAAACAAATAAATGAAAGGAATTATTTTAAAAGGTACAATGAGGGTTTCATGGCGTCCTGAACTAGTGAGAATAAGAGGAAGTGAACTTAACCTGCCCAAATAGATCTAGACTGACACAAAATCAGTGGTACTATATACTGAACAGAGAAGACAAGAAGATAGTAAAGAAAATCTTGTTAATGTGAGTTTAGTTGAGATTGATCATTCTGGAAAAGATAGATCAAATTTTATATGAGTAGGGTGAATAATGACCTCCAAAAATGTATATGTTGGATCCCTGGAGAAAAAGGGAGTCAGTATAGGTGATTATGTTAAGAATCTTGAGATGGAGAGATTATGCTGCAATATTGAAGTGGCACCAGTGGAATCAAAGGGTCCTTATTAGAGGGATAGGGTCAGTTAAGGACATGTAATGGTAGAAGCAGACTGATCCACTTGAAGATGGAGAAAGGGGCCACTAGTCAAGGAATGTAGGTAGCCTCCAGAAGTCCCCAGATGCATGCAGACCTACAGACACCTTGAGTTTAGTCCTACAGACTCATTCTGGATTTCTTACCTGAAGACCTCAAAGATAATAGATTTGTGCTGTTTTAAGTCATTGAGTTTGTGATAATTTGCTATAGCAATAATAGGTAACTAATACATGTATTTCAGAAAATACTAAAGATTCACAATGGAAAAAAATTGAACTCCGTTAGTCATTTTATCCCTCATTGTAATACTAGTCCGTCCCCCAAACCAATCTACTCCTCCTCATCTCTCAAGCATCTCTCCTTCCCAGTCTGCTCCTGCTGGCCTTTGTCCCATTAATGACTTCAGACAGCAGTCTCTAGATTATAGTCTCTACTCCCTGCTCCACGCTTATGGACAGACTAATATTTATAAAGTGCCAGTGTCAAAATCTTTGTTGAATAGATGATACCTAAAGATAAAACATTCCAGCTCTTTACAATGGCATCTAAGACACTCTATCCTTCCATTCTTTTGCGTCTTCAACCAATATGACACAATACTACCCCATAAATGCTGTTTAGTCCTATATCCAGGCCCGTGACAAGACTGTGCCTCCTCTCTGGCCCACTCTTCTCCCTCTTCGTCATCTGAACTCATCACACATCATGCACCAAAACCCAACTCAACTCCCACCTCTTTCAGAAATCCTTGCCTGACCGTCACAGACCTCTAGCTTCTTACGGTACTTAATTCTTGGTATTTAACCTGTTGAAAATGTATCCATCCTTTCAAGGTTCATCCCAGATGGTAATTCCTCCCCTGAAACTTTCCCAAATCTCTCAGTAGGAAGTGTTAATGTGTGCAACACATTTGTTTATAACTTTGTTAAAATGTATTAATCATATTTTGCTTTATATCACAATTACTCCTGTGCATAAATATTTCTCTTATCTAAGCAATTAAAGGGAAAAGTGTCTTACACATCATTACCCTGCTTTCTAGAGTCTTCTGTATATGTTTAAGAAATTTTTTATTAAATCACTGAATTTCATGCATTTTGAGAAAGACAGCAATCTATATGTTACTTTTCCTCTTCCAACTCAAGTTTATTTGCACTTCTGGAACCAAATGCTGCTAAGCACTTGGAAAACTGAGTGTACTGAGTGCCAGGGAGAATGTTGCAGAGCCTTCTTTCTTGTGAGCAGGGCAAGAGCATCAGTGAGCACTGAGGAGAAATTTGTGTACTTGTCCCAAATACCTAAAACCTAAAATATATGATAATTCAGATAATAATTTTGAGGGTGGAAGAGTGCAATAGAACCATAACAGACAGGTACCTTGCAAGGTCCAGGCAATGTTGCATCATTAGCACCAGGGGTAGAACTCCCTCTACTTTCTACCATTTATGGTACCATCAAAACATGGAGTACTCCACCAAACAGACCTAGGCCCCAATAATCCAGGGGGACAAAAGAAAAAAATCATCCACACATAAGAGAGGGAAGAGAGAAAGTTTTTGGAGAAGACAAATACTTGATCAAAAATAATAAAAACCCCTAATAACACCTGCACCAAAAATAGAAATTTTCTGACTTAGAAAAAAATATGATTTCCCAACTAAATAAATGAGCATCTGAATTAAAGAAGAGATTGATCACTGTTGAGATCCAAATGAGGATCTAGTATGATCAAGTGAAAAACATACCTCAAAGCACAGAAGCAAACAAAAAAAGAGGTAAAAACTATGAGGAAGATATAACAGGTCTGGGGAAATGACTAGAAAAGAAATAAAAAATAAGTAATAAAAACATTCTAATTTCTTACATCAGAAAATAGAGGAAAGTGGTAATAATTAAATAAGTAGTAGAAGAACATAGACTGAATCTGAATTAGAAGATTGACCAAGCACAAACAATTTCTGGGAGGACAAGAAAAAAGGAAGCAAAATATCTAGGCACATCTTATTAAAATTTCTGAACTCCTAGATTAAAAAGATAAATCACACAAGTGTTCAGATAAAAAGAACATTCAAAGCAAACCATAGACCATTATCAAAGTTTTCATCTGTAACACTAGAAGCTAGAAAATGATAAAATATATCAATAGAATTCTAGAAATACTGCATTGCCAAAATTCTATACCCAGCCAAGCTGCCATTTCCCATCAGTCAAAAGTAAGGCATCACCAAATAAATAGGAATTTATAAAGCACATCATTAATTAGGCCATTTAAGAAAATTCCCAGAAAAAAATTGACTAAATGATAAATTAATTTGGAAGAGCCTACACAATGATATATTGGAGGGTGTACAACATATATAACTCTTTAACTATAGTTGGGGCATCCCTTGTCTGAAATGCTTAGGACCAGTTTCACATTTTAGATTTTTAAAAAATTTTGGAATATTTGCATATACATAATACATGTCTTGGGAATGGGACCTGTTTAATTAGACATGAAATAATTTGTATTTCATAAGTACCTTATACACATACCCTGCAGATAACTTTATGCAATGTTTTAGTGCATATGTGTTTTGACTATGAACTGTCCAATGAGGTCAGGAGTAGAATTTTCCACTTCTGGTGTCATGACAGTGTTCAAAATATTTTGAATATTAGAGTATTTCAGGTTTTGAAAATTTTAAGTTAGGAATACCTTAAATGTTAGAACATTCCACTGTTATTTAAGCTGATTGATTTCAATTGTCTGCAAGTGAAAATTACCTGGGGAACTTTAAAGTGACCCAACATCCAGGCCCCATCCCAGACAACCTAAATAATAAACACAGAAGCAAGAATCCATATGTTGCTAAATTATTCCAGTGTTACCAAGTTTGTGGACCACAGCTGGAATTGTTTCAGGACACATTAAAAAATATGGAAGCCTGTTGGGAGCCACTCTGAACTGTACACACCTTTAAGTCCTGAGCAAGAGGTACTGAACAATTATTGTATCCCACAATAACTTGGACTTTACCTCTGCTCGGATAATGAGGTGTGGCTCCAGGAGTAGGTGTCACCCAATGAGGTTGAGTGACACCCACCTGTTCCTTTGTAATCCTACCCCTTGCCCTTTTTGGAATAGAATGTTCCATGGAATCTTGCCTTGTGTATCCTTTTTGCTTGTTCTGCCCTTGATCCCCACATAGTACATGAGATGGGCATGGCCTTCTGAGATGTCAGTTAATCTGCTGACAGCAAGACATCACGAAGCTAAACTCAACCCCCTGAAACCTGACCCCTTGCCTCATTTGAATGGCTTTTCCCCAATAAAACCAGGTTTGAGGCGTGCTCTCTCTCTTTCTTGCCTGCCTTGCCTCTTTTGTGGGAGCTGGGTCAGAGGAACTGTCATAGAATCCAAAGAAAAAGGTATTTCTCTGTCTCTGTGTGATTTTTTTCATGCCAGTCCAGTTTACCTGGAGTGACCCTGACTGGTTTAGTTGTGTGTCGTGACAGAAGCCTCCCTGAATTCAGTTTTGTAAAGCCAACAAAACTGGCTTAATTACAATGCCCAATAATTACTATTAAAAGAAAAATATAGACCAATCTTATTAATAAAAATGTAAAATATCTAAATAAAAAGGCATGTATAATTCAGCAGTGTATCAAAGGATGTTCTATAACCAAATACAATGTAGTTCAAGAATTCAAGGATGACATGAAATCAGGAAATTTATCAACATAATCTATTATGTAAACTTTTTTTTTTTTTTTTTTTGGTACTGGGAATTGAACTCATGGCACTTGACTGCTGGGCCACATCCCCAGCCCTTTTTTGTATTTTATTAGAGACAGGGTCTCACTGAGTTGCTAAGTGCCTCACCATTGCTGAGGCTGGATTTGAACTCGGATCCTCCTGCTTCAGTCTCCCAAGTTCTGGGATTACAGGCGTGCACCATCTCACCCAGCTGTGGAAACATTTTTAAAGAGAAAACAATATGATCAAGTAAGTAGTATTCAATTGTTATTATTAACAATGACTCCAAGTGAAAAAATCATGGAAGGAAACAAATATAATAAAAATAATTTGCCAAAATCCAGCAAAATATATTTTACTTTGTGTGTTGAAATACATCTTTGAACAAAATTAAGGAGTAGGCAGGCACTTGAATTTTCACCACTGTTAATGATCCTGATCATCAAAGTTCTACAGAATGGGAAACAGAAATAACAACATAATTGGTTTTAAAAAAAAATCAAGTAAGTTTCTTTTGCTGATGGATGAGTGAAGACCAGAACATCAGACAAAATTGAATGAGGACAACAATGACAAGAAGTAATGGTAACAGTCGTATGGAAGATAAATAGTCAAACATTGATAGCTCTTCGTTGTTAGTAAGAAGGGCTTTGCAATGGAAATGAGAAAAAACATCTCTATTCCAGTACCAAGAAATACTACAAAATAGTTAAAGATAAATTTACCGGAAAAGTTCATAAAGAAAACCATAAAATTTTAATGAAAGACATAAAATGAAATATGAGAAATGACAAAGTCATCAGTGAAAAAGATGGGGTAAAGGGAAATGCAGACAAGCAAAATATTCAGAAAGAATATTTGCAATGCCAAGGCCTGGCAGAGAATAAATATTAAAAGGCATTATTTTAAATATATATATGTCTGTTGAAGATTAAAAGGAAACACCAAATATTTACTGCGAGAAAAGTTGTGAGGAAAGTAACCATCTCATCTATGACTGGGAGAAACTTGTACTATAGTCTTTGGGAAAGGAATTTAGCAACATCTATTATTTAAAATAGAAACAACTTGGGCTGGGATTGTGGCTCAGTGGTAGAGTGCTTGCCTAGCATGTATGAAGCACTGGGTTCAATATTGTGTCCATCTACAGCTAAAAATATAAAACATAAAATAGAAACAACTTCTATTTGAGGAATCCCTGCCATAGAAATAAAAGGACCAGCATATTTCTTTCTTTCTTTCTTTCTTTTTTTTTTTTTTTTTTTTTTGGTCTTTTTTGGAACTGGGGATTCAATCACAGGGCTTTGCAAATGCAAGGCAGATGCTTTGCCACTGAGCTACATCCCAGCCCTATTTCTTTAAGTTATCTTGCAGGTATTTCTTGCAGCAGTATTCATGGTAGGAAAACTAATAAGTTTTTTTTTAAATATATTTTTAGTTGTCAATGGATATTATATGTCTTTATATGAGGTGCTGAGAATTGAACCCAAGGCCTCACACAGCTAGGCAAGTGCTCCACCACTGAGCCACAAACCCAGCCCCTAACAAATTTTTAAATGTGTTTTCATTCATCCATTCAGAAAGTGTCTTCACTGAATTTCTTCTAGGTACTAGACACCATGAGTTACAACTAAGGGTTCCCATCTTAGGGGAAGTCTGATTGTAGCTGAGAAAAGGTACACAGAGAAAAGAGCAATGGGCAGGATATTTAAGACAGAGGTTCCTATAAGCACAAGCAAGGAGGATAGAAAAGGCAGAGTGTGTTCTGCAGAATGGGAGTGGTCCCCAGAAAAGAGAATCACATCCAGGTTACTTAAACAACAAAACAAAACACTGATTCTTGAGTAATCCTGGTGAATGGAGGCAGATTGCCAAACAGGAATAGGGAGCTTGCCATAGATCTGGGATGAGATTCTAATGCTTTTAAAATAAAAATCAAGAAGTAATTACCAAGATTTGAAAGGGGAAAGAAAGTTACGCCAAATTAAATTAATTTTCACTTTTCATGAAGTCTCAAAACAAGGAAAACATGGTAGACGTGAGGAAATCAGAATCTTTTGGGCAGATGTGGAGCAGTCATAATAACTGATTAAATGACTGTACAAAGTGCTCCAGGTGAAAGGGTCAGTTACCTAGAAGGAAGTTGTAAATGTGAGGAATCTCAGCTGGAGTAGACAGGCATACAGATGTGGGTCAATCAGTTGTATGTGATAAGGACTATTTTGGTATTAATACTGAAAAGTAAATTAACACGGGATCAAGATTTTCCCCCTAATAAGTGTCTCACTCACTGGCATTCAGATGGTTTAGGTGAATGAGGGAGAAGGAAAGGGAGTTACAAAGTAGGAAGAAACACACATAACCTTAAAACACTCATATATCCACAGCAGTGTATTATATATCTGTACGTTGTTGCAGAGAGAAACTATTGCAAACTGCTGTTTTTATGGTTAGAAGACTGGCTTTCTTGGATTCCAGTTTCACGATTCAGATCTTGATGAGGCTGAAGCTGGAAATAACTAATATGTTAACTCCAGGTAGGGGAGAAAAAAGGATGTTAAGAGATCTCAACCTGCAACATGAAAAGGGTCAGAAAAAGTTAATTGCAAATATATAAAACCCTGTTCTAGTCCAAAGTTGTCAGAACATAATTGGAACATTGTTTTGAAATTCTGTCCATCAACCATTGTAAAAAGGGCAATAATTAAATGACGCTGATCTAGAGGAAGTCAATCAGCCCACAGACAGTGATTAAAGGAACTAAAATGTTTACATTAGAAAGAGAAGACTAACGGGTATGAAATTCGCCTTCAAATATGAAGTATGGAAAAATAATACAAAGTACATAAGGCTTTTTACTGAGATAGGGGCTGTACTGTTATAGAGTTTAGGATTCCTTTTAAACCTCAGATTCTAGGAAATCCCTAGTGTAATTTTATAATAAATCAGAAGAGCTGTTTTGGAATGCCCAAGGCCCATCTTTTTGATATCAAAGACAAAGAACAGAGTTGAGACCAAATTGCTGGGGCCACTGCCAACAGAGCTTCCTGCAATGGTTAATTCAAAGGAGGGTATCCAGAGGACAAGCCAAAGGGTTAGTTAACAAACAGGAAAGCTGGACAAACTCCACAGTGATGAGAAAACCGAACTCCAAAAAAATAATGTGGCAGAAGTAATTTAGTGAAGCCAAAAGATCAGGATGCTACGACCAGGGGGACCAGACTCAAAGGGAAGTAAAATAATGGAGCTAGTGGTTGGAGTGGGATGACCCAGTGACATCAAGCACAAATCAGCTTTGGACAAAGTTTACTTCTGGCCATATTTTGTGACCATTATGTTGAGGATGAACTGTGCTCAGCACATAGTAAACACACAATGACATGAGTTATTTGCAGCTTCACCCTGATACACTGAGACTTCATCAGTTGTTTAAAATGACCAATTAAGGACCCGATCATGGATACCTTAAAACATTAAGAATGGATGTCCAATTCATGAATCGGGCGTTATTACCTTATGTGCATATATGATTTAATGACCAGTGTGATTCTACATTGTATACAACCAGAAGAGTGAGAAGTTGTACCCCATTCATGTATGATGGGTCAAAATGCATTCTACTGTCTTGTATAACTAATTACAACAAATTTTTTAAAGTATGGATATTATTCTACAGGCAAAAAGAAGCCCACAAAGACATTTAAACTGGGATATGCTTTTGGAACCTTACTGATTTAGCATTGTGAAGAGTAGATTGGTAATGATACAAAAGGAGACAGAGCCAGTAGGTAAGGCTTTATGCAAAAATAGGAAGGAAGTGACCATAGCCTTAAGGGGACAGGGATCAGGAATGCAGGATTGAGAAACACCCTACAGTGGGTAGAATCACAGAATTGGCTCTGTGTGGAGCCAATATGGTCAATAAAAAATTTTTATTTATTTATTCTAATTTGTTATACATGACAGCAGAATGCATTTCAATTCATAGTAAACATACAGAGCACAATTTTTTTTTTTTTTTATCTCTCTGGTTGTTCACAAAGTAGAGTCTCACCATTATTGTCTTCATATGTGTACTTAGGATAATGATGTTAATCTCATTCCACCATCTTTCCTACTCCTTTGCCCCCTCCCTCCCCTTTGCCATATCTAAAGTTCCTCCATTTCTCCCATGCTTTTCCCTCCATCCCCATTATGGATCAGCATTCTTATATCAGAGAAAACATTTGGCCTTTGGCTTTTGTGGATTGGCTTACTTCACTTAGCATAATATTCTCCACCTCCATCCATTTACCTGCAAATGCCATGATTTTATTCTCTTTTAATGTTGAGTAATATTCCATTGTGTATAATATATGATAGTTTCTTTATCCATTCATCTACTGAAGGGTATCTAGATGGTTCAACACTTTAGCTATTGTGAATTGTGCTGCTATAAACATTGATATGGCTGTGGGCTTGTAGTATGCTATGATCTTGGAATTAATGTATAAGTCTGTAGGCCATATGCTTTGATTCTAAATACTTGGCCACTTTTCAGTCCTTTCTTGACTACTTTGCAGCATCTGAAACTGGAACATTTTACCCTTGAAACTTCCTCTTTTTAACTTCTATGAGAAGAAATTTATATGCTGTTTTTAAGTATGTTGTTTTAAAGTCCTTTGGGTATAAACTGAGGAGTGGGATAGCTGGGTCAAATGGTGGTTCCATTCAAAGTTTTCCAAGGAATCTCCATACTGCTTTCCATATTGGTTGCACCAATTTGTAGTCCCACCATCAATATATGAGTGTGCCTTTTTCCCCACATCCTCTCCAACAATTATTGTTGTTTGTGTTCTTAATAGCTGCCATTCTGACTGGAGTGAGATGAAATTTTAGAGTAGTTTTGATTTGTTTTGCTAGAGATGTTGAACACTTTCATATATTTGTTGATTGATTATATATCATTTTCTGAGATGTGTCTGTTTGGTTTCTTGGCTCATTTACTGATTGGGTTATTTGGGTTTTTGGTGTTAAGTTTTTTGAGTTCTTTATATATCCTAGAGATTAGTGCTCTATCTGATGTGCGTGTGATAAAAATTTGCTCCCATTCTGTAGGCTCTCAATTCACCTCACTGTTTGTTTCTTTTGCTAAGAAGAAACTTTTCAGTTCGAATCCATCCCATTTATTAATTCTTGATTTTATTTCTTGCACTATAGTGCAGGAGCCCTGTTTGGGGATTGACTTGAATTGCAGTTGACTATGAGCCGTGGAGATTTGGCCATTGTCGCCACCCGCAGTCTCACGGGATTTGTTGCGGGATCTCGAGTGACTTGGCCGAAATTGCTGATCGGGTCAGCGCCATTTTAGTGGTGTGTTTGGCATGTGTTAGTTGTTGTTAGAACCAGAGAGAAAAGTTATCAGAATAAAAAGCTGTTTGTCTCCAGTTTACTTCTGAAGTTCTTCCCGCGGCTCCGTTGCTCCAAGCGCTTCAGGCGGCAACAGGTGGCGGCCCGTACGGGGAACTTCGGAGCGGACAGGTAAGAACTGAAAGGTCTCTAAAGATGGGTTCGAATATAACTGAATCCCAAGTGATAGAGGCTATGCAAAGACTCCTTGATATACCTGACTCTGTTCTCAGTGAGGAGTATATAGACAAAAGTGAAAGTGATCAAAAAAGTGTAGATTCCACTGGGCCAACTGAGACCAGTAAAGAGAGTATTAGAAGAGACCCAAAAATGACAAAAATCCAAGCTATTAAAGCTATTTGGGAGTTATTGGCGAAAGCTGAAGGATACTTGCTCTCACTGGAACCTGGGCCTCAGGATATTGCTGTCAGTGAAATTAGCAGTGGTGAGGAATCTAGTAAAAGTGATCCTGAGAAAATGAGGAAAAAGAAATTTAAAAAGACCGAGAAAAAGGTCCGTCAGGCAGAGGAGTCACTTGTGTCCTCTACTCCCCCATGGGTGGAATCCATTACAAAAAATATGAAGGGTATTACTAGGCATTTGCATACCCTAGAAACAGAAATAAAAAGTCTTTCTGATCACTTATGCGCTCTCGAGGACAACTCACAGATACATTGGGAACCACCAGCATTTGAAAAGAAAAATGGACAGAGTGTCCATCAGTCAGTAGATTTCAAAACAATAAAAAATCTCAAAGAGGCAGTAATGACTTATGGGCCCCAAGCTCCTTTCACGTTGAGTATGCTGGAGTCCCTTAACACCTTTAGCTTAACCCCTCAGACTGGAAAAGTCTATGTAAAGCAACATTAAGCGGGGGGCAATTCTTGGTTTGGCGATCGCAATTCCAAGAACTTTGTATAGAAACAGCTAAAAGAAACGCGGCTGCAGGGTTTGAAAACTATAATATAGACATGCTCACAGGAGAAGGGCAATTCGCAGACTTACAGGCTCAAACAGATTATGACCCAGATATATATGCTCAGATAAATGCAGCTGCCTTAGAGTCATGGAAAACTGTACAAGGACCTGGGGATCTACAAGGTAGCTTGTCAAAAGTGATTCAAGGACCTAATGAGCCGTATGCCGACTTTGCTGATCGACTTTTGAGAACTGCAGGTAGTGTGTTTGCAGATGTTGACCAAGCTATGCCATTAGTTGTTCAATTAGCTTATGAAAATGCAAATAAATGGTGCCAAGCAGCCATCAGGCCATGGAGAACTAAAAAGGATCTTTCCGTATATATACAACTATGTAAAGATATAAATGACGCCTTTGTCACAGGAAATGTGATTGCAGCCTCAATGAGAGGTGCTTCCTCTCGAAATTTCACAAAGGCTAAACGTAGATATTATAATCAATCAGGATATTCCAGGCAAAATTATCATAATCAATCAGGCAATTCTAGGCAAAATCCCAAAAGAGAAATAAGACCAAGCTCATATCGTGCCCCAGGCCGCTGCCCCAGGTGTAAAAAGGGAAATCATTGGGCCAATAAATGCATTCAAAATTTGACATCCATGGAAATCCTTTGTTCAGGAATTCAAAAAACGGGGCACGGGGCCCAGTACCCCGGGGCCCACAAATGTACGGGGCATTGCAGAAGGAGTATCCTCAAGCATCCACTCAGATGCTTCCCCGACACAATCCCTACTACCCATCCACTCCCTCGCCAGAGGAACAAGAGGAAAATGCAGGATTAGACCTCTGTTCCACCGCCCGAATAGTGTTAACACCTGAAATGGGGGTTCAACTGATTCCCACAGGAGTCAGGGGACCTCTTCCCTCAGGGACTGTAGGACTTATTATCGGGCGTAGTCCTAAAAGCTTATTAGGTTTGCAAGTGACCCCAGGTGTAATAAACTCAGACTACAAAGGGGAAATAAAAATAATGCTTAGCTCACCCCAAAGTATAACTTCTGTTAATCAAGGAGATAGAATTGCTCAGTTGCTTCTCCTTCCCAATTTACATAATTCATTTAAAATGGGTATGCCTCAAGAAGGGAACAATAGAGGATTTTGTTCCACTGACTCAAGTCCCATGGCTTGCTGGGTTCGAGACTGTTCAAGGAGGCCTATGTGTAAAATAAAAATCCAAGGAATAGAAATGGAGGGATTAATAGATACTGGAGCTGACTCTTCCATTATTAATTTACGCCAATGGCCCAAGCACTGGCCTCTGCAAAAAGCTTCAACCAGTTTAAGAGGCTTGGGATATAATAACCTCCCAGATAAAAGTGCAGTAATTTTAAAATGGGAGGATGATGAAGGCCATAAAGGAACATTTCAGCCTTATGTTTTACCTAATCTACCAGTTACTTTATGGGGAAGAGATATTTTGCAACAAATGGGAGTACACCTTGCAACCAAGCCTGCAGATGTTAAATGTGAAAACCTACAGGGTAATCTTAACCATAAAAGAACTCATTATCAAAAAGTACAGAGTAATCTTAACCCTAAAAGTAATAATTGTCATAAAGGAAAAAGATATTTTTTTTCGGGGCCACTGAGAAAATAATTTTGAAAATACCATGGCTTTCTGATAAGCCAGTATGGGTCCCTCAGTGGCCCCTATCTAAAGAGAAATTACAAGCGGCCCACCAATTAGTTCAGGAACAATTAGAAGCAGGTCATATAGAACCTTCCACCTCTCCCTGGAATTCCCCCATATTTGTGATCAAGAAAAAGTCAGGAAAATGGCGATTGTTACATGATCTTAGACAAATCAATAAAACCATGCAAGTTATGGGGCCTACTCAACCTGGACTTCCTAGTCCCGTAGCTATTCCAAAAAATTTCCATCTTATTACTCATGATATAAAGGATTGCTTCTTTTCTATTCCCCTACATCCTCTGGATGCCCCCAGGTTTGCTTTTTCCGTTCCTTCTATGAACAATAATGGCCCTGATCAGAGATATCAATGGAAGGTTTTACCACAGGGAATGGCTAATAGCCCCACCATATGCCAAATATATGTGGACAAGGCTATCCAACCCATTAAAAATAAATATCCAAACCTCATGTGTCTACATTACATGGATGATATTTTATTGGCCCACCCTAATCAAAAAATCTTATTTAATATATTCAGTGATGTGGTAGAAAATTTAAAAAAAAATATGGATTATATATAGCAGAAGAAAAAGTTCAAACCAGATCTCCCATATTATATTTAGGATTTAAAATCATGGATACTTTTGTTAGACCCCAAAAAATTTTAATAAATAAAGAACATTTGACCACCCTCAATGATTTCCAAAAACTACTGGGAGACATTAATTGGTTTCGCCCTACACTAAATCTCACTACTGGCCAACTAAAACCTTTATTTGACATCCTTCGTGGAGATCCTGATCCATCTTCACCACGAACATTGACTCCTGATGCTAGGAAAGCTTTAAAGTTAGTAGAAAAAGCCATCGAAGGAGCTCATTGTGATAGATTTGATTTAACTCAACCGCTGATGTTGATTATTATTTCTTCACAATATACACCCACAGGAGTATTTTGGCAACAAGGGCCTTTATTATGGATACATTTGCCCGTCTCTCCTAAAAGTATAATTGAATCTTATACCTCCATGGTGGCTAAACTTATTCTTCAAGGACTTAAGACTTCTACTAAAATATTTGGCATTCACCCTGCTACTATTATTACTCCCTATTCATCATCACAGATTGAATACTTATGCTTCAATGATAATGATTGGGCTATAGTTAAATGCTCTACTTCTGCAAATTTTGATAATCATCTTCCTAAGTCCCCTATATTATCTTTTTGTATTAATCATCCTATTATATTTCCACAGGTAATAAAAAATCAACCTATTCCTAAGGCATTTAATGTATTTACAGATGGGTCCTCAAATGGTACTGCTACAGTAGTCACTAAAAAAGAAAATATGACTTACATAACTGCACACAAATCAGCTCAACTAGTGGAACTGGAAGCTGTGGTAAGAGCTCTGGAAAATTTTAGGGACCAGCCCGTAAACATTTTTTTCAGATAGCCACTATATTGTACAAGCCGTCCCAAAATTAGAGTTAGCAGGACCAATAGCACCTCATACTCCAGCATTTAAATTGTTTTATCAAATACAAAAACTTTTGTGGGCAAGAAAAGAACCTCTATTCGTAGGCCATATTAGAGCACATACTAATTTGCCTGGTCCCCTCCATGAAGGTAATCAAAAGGCTGATGAACTTACAAAAACAGTATTTATACTTTCAGCACTACAACAAGCTACTTTATTTCATTCCCAGTTTCATGTCAACAGCACCACCTTGCAACGTAGGTTTAAAATCACAAAGGAGCAAGCCAGAACAATTGTAAAAGATTGTAAATCTTGTATGACACATTTGCCCAATCCTCATTTGGAGTTAACCCTAGAGGATTAATGCCCAATCATTTGTGGCAGATGGATGTTACTCATGAGCCAAGTTTTGGAAAATTGCGATTTATTCATGTGACCATAGATACATGCTCAGGCATGATTTTTGCTTCCTTACATTCTGGAGAAAAAGTTAAAGATGTTACATCTCATTGTTTACAAGCTTTTGCTGCATTGGGCATCCCCAAAATGCTTAAAACAGATAATGGCCCCGCATATACGTCCTCATCTTTCAAACAGTTTTGCGCAAAATTCAATATATCCCATAAAACAGGCATCCCATACAATCCTCAGGGTCAGGGCATTATTGAAAGAGCAAACCGAACACTGAAAATTATGTTATTAAAACAAAAAGAAGGAAATTGGAAAAGTCCTAAGGACAGATTGGCAGTTGCCCTGTTTACCTTAAATTTTTTAACTTTAGACTCTAATGGTTATTCTGCTGGAGACAGACATTGGAATCCACACCAACAACATAAACCTTTGGTTTACTGGAAGGATGTTCTTTCAGGTACATGGAAGGGTCCAGATCAGTATTAATTTGGGGAAGAGGATCTGTTTGTGTTTTTCCAAAAGACGAATCCTCTCCAATATGGATACCATCTAGATTAATAAAACAGGTACCACATCAAAATGATCAAGATGAAGTTATTGAAGAATCAAGATTAATAAAAAAGGTACAAAATCAAGAGGACCAAGATGAAGGTATAGAATGATTCCCTCAAAAGAGTCCTTCAAAATATTTCACAACTTAAGTGTCATTCCTCCCGGCCGGGACGAGGAGATCTCTCTTTAGTGTGCACACAATTGTATTTTTTTTTTTCTTTTCTTTTTATACATGTCTTTATGTCTGTACATTTGTCTATATTTCATGTTAATGTGACGTCACAAATATATGTTTGTATGTTTGTTCGTCTGTCCAGTGTGACGTCACAAAGAACAAAGCGCTTATGAAAAAGAAAATATATATATATATATATGGATCCAAATAACTTTAATTCATTTTAGGTTAAGAGTATTCAATTTAGGTAAATAATTTTATAAATGAAGGTACTTTCAATTTTGATTTATAGGTGTCCCTGGGACTTCTCTTTAGCAAACAATATGACTAGTGCTATATAACCTGATATTTTGGTGTTTTGACTTAAGATTGTTTATTTGTTATTAACTTCATTTGTTTAATAGCTCATTAATTTCAATTATCTCAACAGGTAAAAAATTGCTCTGTATACAGAGACTCAAGGGTTCCAGCTAACAAATTATTTCTCTCAAGTGCCTTTACCTTTTCTTTAATCTATCTTTAATGCAGTAATTACCCTCAGTCTTTCTTTGTTTTGTTCTAAATATGACATTTTTCCAACTTATGTTTGTAGAAGCTCAACCAGCGATGTATGTGAACAAAAAACAACTTTAATTTTCTAATCTAATTATTCTATTTTGTAGTTTGACAACTCGCCTCTTGACTCAGTGCTGCAATAGCACTGCCTTTCCTTTAATAATTGATGCTTGAGTTTCTAGGTAGCGGGCCCTGAAGATTTGCCGGTGGCATTGTCTAAACATAAAAAAGACGTCTGCTGCTCAAACATCAAACAACCTCACCAACAGTGTGGCCTCTGCTCTACATGCATGGGGCCTCCTACATCAACATGTTATAACAAATGGACATTTTGATCTTTCATTGTTTGGGACTTTACGGGACAATGCCTTGTGGGTATTTGTCTAGAGAATTCAGTGTGTTACTTGATGGAACTTAGGGCAGCTGATTTGTTTAAACAATTTGATATGCTATGCAATTTGGCTCATCACCAAAAGGCTTGTTGCCTTAAAGCCGCAACATCTCCTCACAATTGGACGGCTGTTAGTCATCATATATAGTCGATCCTAAAGGGCTCCATTGGATGGCTGGTTAGCCAATGATGGGTAAGATCCCCAGAGGGGGACAACCTAAGACAGGCACAGTCGCACGGGACAGTCTCATGTGGCCAACATATCAACCTAAGACAGGAGTCAAGGGCACAGCCTTGATTATCCGATGACGGGTAAGAATGTTGGTTGTACATAGACTTCCTAGAGCATTACCTCTTTTAAAACAAAAAGGGGGAAATGCAGGAGCCCTGTTTGGGGATTGACTTGAATTGCAGTTGACTATGAGCCGTGGAGATTTGGCCATTGTCGCCACCCGTAGTCTCACGGGATTTGTTGCGGGATCTCGAGTGACTTGGCCGAAATTGCTGATCGGGTCAGCGCCATTTTAGTGGTGTGTTTGGCGTGTGTTAGTTGTTGTTAGAACCAGAGAGAAAAGTTATCAGAATAAAAAGCTGTTTGTCTCCAGTTTGCTTCTGAAGTTCTTCCCGCGGCTCCGTTGCTCCAAGCGCTTCAGGCGGCAACACTATAGGAGTCATATTAAGGAAGTCAGGGCCTAATCCAACATGATGAATATTTGGGCCTACATTTTCTTCTTTTAGGCGCAGGGTCCCTGGTTTAATTCCTAGGCCTGATCCACTTTGAGTTGAGTTTTGTGCATGGTGAGTGATAGAGGTTTAATTTCATTTTGCTGCATATGGATTTCCAGTTTTCCCAGCACCATTTGTTGAAGAGGCTACCTTTTCTCTAATATATGTTTTTGGCGCCTTTGTCTAGGATGAGATAACTATATTTATGGGTTTGTCTTATGTTCTCTATTCTGTACCATTGGTCTAAAAGTCTATTTTGGTGTCAATACCATGCTGTTTTTATTACTATTGCTCTGTAGTATAGTTTAAGGTCTGGTATAGTGATGCTACCTGCTTAACTCTTGCTAAGGATTGCAAGACGCACCATCTTATGGTATCCTTCTCCAGGACATGACAGCAGGCCAGGAACAGTCAGCCCAATTAAACAGTACTCACTCCAGCTGAGCTCAAAAGAAAGGAGGCTCTTTAATGAGTATAAAACTTTGAGCACTTGAAACTCAAAGCTTTGGTTCTTTTCGTATGGCTTCTTTCTTCATTCAATTGTATGAGAAATGAAAGTTAAGTTTAAAATTCTACTTAAATTTGAGCTGAGAAGGGATTATCACTAGAGAAGCAGGAAGTTAAAATTTTATAGATATAAACGTATGTAGGTTTATAGATATAAATTTCTTCTCATAGAAGCTAAAGAGAGAGGAAGTTTCAAGGGTAGAATGTTCCAGTTTCAGATGCTGCAAAGTAGTCAAGAAAGGACTGAAAAGTGGCCATGTATTTAGAATCAAGGCATATGGCCTACAGACTTATACATTAATGCCAAGATCATAGGAGATGAACTTTGGAACACATGGCAGTAAATAGAATCTTGTAATTGTTACTGAGATTTAGACAGAACTCAAAGTTAGAACATAATAAAGGAAGGATATATTTAAACATTGCAATGGACTACTTTATATTGCAGAAAAACTTCCAACAAGGAAGAAAACCTTGTCAAAATGATATACATCTGAGTATATTATGGACCTCAAGGACATGGGATTACAGAGAACATTTGGATAGTATGGACAATGTCGATAGTAACTGACTTAATGAGCATACCGTTAGCTCCTGACATGTTCTTATAAAAATATCCAAGCTGTTGTGAGACTAAATCAATACCATCCTGTCAGCTGTGACTGTCATCATACATTTTACTTCTACATATGTTTTCAACCCAAAATACATCTTAAAATTATTTTTGTTTTAGCAAAATAACTTTTAAAGAAATTAGGAAAAAATAAAGACATTTATATTACCTACATATTTATAATTTATTCTCATTCCTTCCTTTCAATCCAGATTTCCATTTCCTATCATTTCCTTTCAGGCTAAAAAACTTCCTTTGACCTTTCTTGTAGTTCAGAGATACTGAGGACACAGTTGCTGTTTCTGATTATCTGAAAATGTCTTTGTTTGCTTTCCTTTTTTTAAAAAAAAAAATACATTTCTCAAAAAAATACATTTCTCGTTGAAAAATTTCTTTGTAGTAAAATATGTAGGACATATGATTTTAACCATTGAAAGCATATTGTTCAGGGGTATTAACCACATTCAGAACAGCGTGCAGCCATCACTATTATCTGTTTCCAAAACCTTTTATTGTCTCTGAAAAACTTGATAGCCCACCATTAAGTAATTACTTTCCTTTCCACCCTTCCCCAGTCCCTGGTAGCCTCTAATCTACTTCCATCTCTATTCTAAATATCTCCTGTAAGTGGAACCATACAATATGTCATTTTTGTATGGCTTATTTTGCTTAGTATAGTGTTTTCAAGGTTCATTTGTGTTTTAAATGTATTAGAATTTCATTCCTTTTTGAACTGTATACCACATTGGGCTTGTCCTTTCATCTGTTGGTAGATATTTAGGTTGTTTTGCCTTGCAGCTACTATGAACAATAATGAAATTAATATCATGTACAAATAACCGTTGGGTCCCTTTTTCAACTTTGGGGGTATTGCTGGATTGTATGGTTAATCTGTGTCCATCTTTTTGAGGAAAGGCTAAGCTGATTTCCACAATAGCTGCATCCTCGGCATCCCCATACAGTGATGTATAAGGGTTTTATTTTCCCATATTGTTCCCAACACTTGCTATTTTCCCTAGTTTTAATTTTTTTAATTACAGCCATTCTCATAGATTTGAAGTGCTGCCTGTGGTTTAGATTTGTATTGCCCTAATGATGAATGATGTCAAGCATACTTTCATGTGCTTACTGGCTATTTATAGATCTTCTTGAGAAGAATGTCTTCTCAAGTCCTTTGCCCATCTTAGTGTTGGGTTGTTTGTCTTTTTCTTGTTGAGTTGTAGGACAGTAAGATAGATGATAGATGGATAGATTCTGGCTATTAAACCCTGTCATATATATGATTTAAAAATGTTGTCTCCCATCCAATAGGTTATCTTTTAACTTTCTTGATAATGTTCTTTGATGCACAAAAGTTTTCAAGGCTTATGAAATAAAATTTATCTATATTTTTCTTTTGTTGTTTGTAGCATAACTCAGAATCCATTGCCAAATCTAAGTCATGATTTATCCCTATGTTTTCTTCCACGAATGTCATAGTTTTAGCTCTTACATATAGGTCATTAATCCATTTTGAGTTAATTTTTCTTTGTGGTGGAAGGCAGGGCTCCAGCTTTATTCTTTCACAAGTTCCATCATCTCAGCATCATTTGTTGAAGAGACTATTATATCCCTATCGAATGAACTTCCCATCCTGTCAAAAACCAATGGGCCATAGATGTATGGGTATATTTATGGATTCTCAATTTTATTCCTTTGGTTTACCTGTCTATTCTTATGCCAATACTACTCTGTTTTGGTTACTATGACTCTGAAGTGAGCTTTAAAATTGGAAAGTAAGCGTGAGTCTTCTTTTTCAAAATTATTACAGTTTTTCAGGACACTTTGCAGTTTCATATGAATTTGAAAATCAGCTATTTTGTGTGTAATGCACATGGAGTTACTACACATTTTGTGGACTGCAGAATAACCTCAAGAATAAAGCTATGTAAATGTGTATATTACCCAGCATGGTTCCCTTCTTTTAAGGGTAAAAAGCAACTTCAGTGTGATTTTTGTTGCTCTGACATCTTCATTTAATTGTTCTTAATATTTTGTCCAGATTGTAAGTTTTATCAGCACAAATGTTCATCTTAGACATGCTACTCTGACATTAGCAGAATCAGACCTCCATTTGAAGAGTTTGTGCTTTTATTATTGCTTTTTGTTTTTTGTATTAATGAGAGATCTCCTTACTTAACAGAAGCAGATCACTGATGAGAATATCAGACCTGGGTGTTTCTGAAGTTTATTCTTTTGGTGGTTAAGAATTCAGGCTCTGCCAATGCAGGTGCCCTTCAACAGACGAATGGATAAAGAACATGTGGCATATATATACAATGAAGTCATGAAGAAGAATGACTTTATGAAATTTGCCAGTAAATGGATGGATTTAGAGACTACCATGCTAAGTGAAATAAGCCAATCCCCAAAAGCCAAAGGACGAATACTTTCTCTGATATGTGGGAGCTAACCCACAATAAAGACGAAGAGGGAGGGGAAGAATAGTAATTCAGTAGATTAGCCAAAGGGGAATGAAGGGAAGGGAGGGGGGAAAGAAAAAAAAAAGTAGAATAAATCTGACATAGTTTTCCTATGTATACATATGAATCCACCAAAGCAAATCTTGTCATTGTGTACATTCACTAGACTTGGGTCCTAATTAGAATAAGATATATTGCATGCTTGTATAGTTATATCAAAATGGATTCTACTTTCATGTATAACCAAAAATAACCAATTAATAAAAAAGAAGAACCCAGGCTCTGGAGTAAAGCCATTTAAAATCTTGACTCCCACCCCTTAGGTAGAAAATCCTTATTCTGTCTTGGCATCTTCTAATCATCAGTAAATGCACATGTTCTACTATCTTTCAAAATTAAAAAGTAGCATATTTTAAAACCATCTTAATGACACTTCCATATACAGCTATGGCTTCACTTCTCTGTTTTCCTTCACAGTAGAACTCCAACTTTAAAAGTTGTCTACTTTTGCTATCTCCACTTTATCACCTTCCATGATGCTAAAATCTACTTCAGTCAAGTGCTTTCCCCACCTTCCACAAATTGCTCTCCTTAAGGGCAACAAGACCTCCAGATTGCCAAGAACAATGTTCAATGCTCATCTTACTTACCTTTCACCACTCCCCTCCCCTAGAATCACTCTTTTCTTAGATTTCCAGATGCTATACTCTACTGTTTTTCCTCACTGGGACTCACTTTCCATATCTTTGATGAATTCATCATCTATAAAACACCTAATTATTGAAATGGTCTAGCACTCAGTCACTAGCCATCTCTTTGAGATACATTTAATTCCTAAGATAAGTGATCTCAATTAGTTCTACAGTTTTACATTTCATCTAACTTCTGATGACTCCAGTTATCTGGCCATGTATACCCATTCTTTTCCCCTTTACCCCCAAACCTGCCTCTCCCTTTGCTGTTCACATCTAGGTGCATGGTACTGTTAACCTTGGAAAGCATCACTGACTATTTTTCCACATCTCCTATGACAAATCCAGTTCATTAGCACTTCCTGTTGACTGTGTTCTCAACAACCATCTCCATCTCTATCACTCTAGTTCCAGCCATCATCATCTCACATTTGAATTACTGCAATAATAGTTTCTACTGCCACTATTTCTATCTGTGTTCCAATAAAAATATTTGCTCCTCAGGACGACACAAATCATTGTAGATAAGAGCACAACACACTCTCTCTCAAAGCTTTCCCAATTCATTTGTAATAAAATCCAAATCACACTGTTAAGGCTCCAAATGTGTCTGGCTCCTGCCTCGCTGTCTAATTTCTTACTGTTCCTCAGCTGCCCTTGCTTTTCCTTAAATGTGCCACACCTGTGCCCACCTTGGATCTGTGCAGTTACTCTTCTCTCTAACTGCTACATTTGTCCTTTGGATCATGTAATGGTTTGTTTCTTTGACTTCTTTGTGAGCCTAAACTTAGTTGGACCTCCTCTGAAAGGCCTTTCCAATAAACTTTAGATAGCTAAAGTAGGTCCACCCCAACCATATATTGTTATTCTAACCCTCTATCTCGCTTTATTTTTTCTCCATAGCACTCATTACACCTTGGAGTTACATAATAAATTTCTGTTTACTTATGTGCTCCCCCAACTAGAATGTCAGCTCCTTGAAAATAAGGGTGCCATCTTACATTACTGCTGTATCTACAGGTCTTGGAATGAGTGCTCAGTAAAGTTTTTTTTTTTTTTTTTTTTTTTGTGAGTATATTTTTTTTGAAATTTTTTTTTCAAATTTATTTTTTATTCTAAGTTGTTAGAAATGACAGCAGAATGTATTACATTTCATATTATACTTGTAGAGCACATTTTTACATATCTCTGGTTGTATACAAAGTATATTCACACCATTCATGACATCATACATGCACTTAGGGTAATGATATCCATCTCATTTTACCATTTTTTTTTCTTGACCCTTGTGCCCCCTCTCTTCCCCTCCCTCCCCATTGGCTATTTTAGTGTTCCTCTAATCCTCCTATGCTCCCCATCCCAACCCAACTGTGAATCAGCCTCCTTATATCAAAGAAAACATTTGGCATTTGGCTTTTTGGGATTAGCTAACTTCACTTAGCATTATATTCTCTAACTCCATCCATTTACCTGTGAATGCCATGATTTTATTCTCTCTTATTGCTGAGTAATACTCCATTGTGTGTATATACTACATTTTCTTTATCTATTCATCTACTGAAGGACATCTGGGTTGGTTCCACAGTTTAGCTATTGTGAATTGTGCTGCTATAACCATTGATGTGGCTGTGTCTCTGTAGTATGCTGTTTTTAAGACCTATAGGTAAAGACCAAGGAGTGGGATAGCTGGGTCATAAGGTGGATCCATTCCAAGTTTTCCAAGGTATCTCCATACTGCTTTCCATATTGGCTGCACCATTTTGCAGTCCCACCAACAATGTATGAGTGTACCTTTTTCTCCACATCCTCGCCAACATTTATTGTTGTTTGTGTTCTTAATAGCTACCATTCTGACTGGTGTGAGATGAAATCTTAGAGTGGTTTTGATTTGCATTTCTCTAATTGCCAGAGATGTAGAACATTTTTTCATGTATTTGTTGATTGATTGTATATCTTCTTCTGAGAAGTGTCTGTTCAGTTCCTTGGCCCATTTATTGATTGGGTTATTTGTTTTTTTGGTGTTAAGATTTTTGAGTTCTTTATATAGTCTAGAGATTAGTGCTCTATCTGACATGCATGTGGTAAAAATTTGTTCCCAATTAGTAGGCTCTCTATTCACCTCACTGATTGTTTCTTTTGCTGAGAAGCTTTGTAATTTAAATTATCCCATTTATTGATTCTTGATATTAATTCTTGTGCTACAGGATTCTTATTAAGGAACTTGGGGCCTAATCCAACACGTTGGAGATTAGAGCTTACTTTTTTTTCTTCTATTATGTGTAGTGTCTCTGGTTTAATTCCTAGATCCTTGATCCACTTTGAGTTGAATTTTGTGCATGGTGAGAGATAGAGGTTTAATTTCATTTTCTTGCATATGGATTTCCAGTTTTCCCAGCAACATTTGTTGAAGAGGCTATCTTTTCTCCAATGTACATTTTTGGTCCCTTTGTCTAATATAAGATAACTGAAATTATATGTCCTCTATTCTGTACCATTGGTCTACTGGCCTATTTTTGTGCCAATACCATGCTGTTTTTGTTACTATTGCTCTGTAGTATAATTTAAGGTCTGGTATAGTGATGCCACCTGTTTCACCTATTGCTAAGAATTGCTTTAGCTATTCTGGGTCTCTTATTTTTCCAGATGAATTTCATGACTGCTTTTTCTATTTCTGTGAGGAATGTCATTGGGATTTTGATTGGCATTGCATTAAATCTGTATAGTGCTTTTGGTAGTATGGTCATTTTGACAATATTAGTTCTGCCTATCCAAGAACAGGGTAGATCTTTCCATCTTCTAAGGTCTTCCATAATTTCTTTCTTTAGTGTTCTGTAGTTTTCATTATAGAGGTCTTTCACGTCTTTGGTTAAGTTGATTCCCAAGTATTTTATTTTATTTTTGATACTATTGTAAATGGGGTAGTTTTCCTCATTTCCCTTTCAGAGGATTTGTCACTGATATATAGAAATGCCTTAGATTTGTGGGTGTTGATTTTGTATCCTGCTACTTTGCTGAATTCATTTATGAGTTCTAGAAGTTTTCTGGTGGAATTTTTTGGGTCTTCTAAGTATAAAATCATATCATCAGCAAATAATGATAATTTGAGTTCTACTTTACCTATTTATATCCCTTTAATTTCTTTCATCTGTCTTATTGCTCTGGCCAGCATTTCAATTACTATGTTGAATAGAAGTGGTGAAAGAGGGCATCCCTGTCTTGTTCCAATTTTTTGAGGGAATGCTTTCAATTTTTCTCCATTTAGAATAATGTTGGCCTGGCGATTAGCATACATAGCTTTTACGATGTTGAGATATGTTCCTGTTATCCCTAGTTTTTTTAGCGTTTTGAACACGAATGGGTGCTGTATTTTGTCAAGTGCTTTTTCTGCCTCTATTGAGATAATCATATGGTTCTTTGAGTCTATTGATGTGATGAATTACATTTATTGAGTTCCATATGTTGAACCATCCTTGCATCTCTGGAATAAACCCCACTTGATCATGGTGTATTATATTTTTGATATGTTTTTGTATCCATTTTGCCAGAATTTTATTGAGAATTTTTGCATCTATGTTCATTAAAGATATGGGTCTGAAGTTTTCTTTTTTTGATGTGTCTTTGCCTGGTTTTGGGGATTAGGGTGATATTGGCCTCATAGAATGAGTTTGGAAGTGATCCCTCTTTTTCTATTTCCTGAAATAAATTGAAGAGTATTGGTATCAGTTCTTCTTTGAAGGTCTTGTAGAACTCAGCTGTGTATCCATCTGGTCCTGGGCTTTTCTTGGTTGGTAGGCTTCTCATGGCATCTTCTATTTCATCACTTGAAATTGGTCTGTTCAAATTATGTATATCATCCTGCTTAAGTATGGGCAGATCATACGACTCTAGAAATTTGTCAATGCCTTCGGTGTTTTGTATTTTGTTGGAGTACAAGTTTTCAAAATAATTTCGAATTATTTCCTGTATTTCCAAAGGGTTTGTTGTGATACTTCCGTTTTCATCGCATATGTTAGTAGTTTGAGTTTTCTCTCTCCTTCTCTTTGTTAGCCTGCCTAAGGGTCTGTCAATTTATTTATTTTTCCAAAGAACCAACTTTCAGTTTTGTCCATTTTTTCAATTGTTTCTTTTGTTTCAATTTTATTAATTTAAGCTCTGATTTTAATTATTTCCTGTCTTCTACCACTTTTGGTGTTGGATTGCTCTTCTTTTTCTAGAGCTTTGAGATGCAATTTTAAGTCATTTATCTGTTGACTTTTTCTTCTTTTGAGGAATGAACTCAATGCAATGAACTTTCCTCTTAGAACTGCCTTCATAGTGTCCCAGAGATTTCGATATGTTGTGTCTGTGTTCTTATTCACCTCTAAGAATTTTTTAATCTTCTCTTTGATGTCATCTGCAACCCATTGTTCATTCAGTAGCATATTATTTAGTCTCCAGGTGTTGGAGTAGCTTTTATTTCTTCTTTTATCATTGATTTCTAATTTCATTCCGTTATGGTCAGATAGAATGCAGGGTAGAATCTCAACTTTTTTGTATTTGCTCAGAGTTGTTTTGTGGCCTAGTATATGGTCTATTTTAGAGAAGGTTCCATGTGCTGCTGAGAAGAAAGTGTATTCACTTGTTGAAGGATGAAATATTCTATATAAGTCAGTTAAGTCTAAGTTGTTTATTGTATTTTTGAGTTCTATAGTTTCTTTGTTCAGCTTTTGTTTGGAAGACCTATCCAGTGGTGAAAGGGGTGTGCTAAAGTCACCCAGAATTATTGTGTTGTGGTCAATTTGGCTCTTAAACTTGAGGAGAGTTTGTTTGATGAACATGGATGCTCCATTGTTTGGGGCATATATATTTATAATTGCTAAGTCTTGTTGGTATATGGTTCCCTTGAACAGTATAGAGTGTCCTTCTTTATCCCTTTTGATTGACTTTAGCTTGAAGTCTACTTTATTTGATATGAGTATGGAAACTCCTGCTTGTTTCCTCTGTCCATATGAGTGGTAGGATTTCTCCCAACCTTTCACCCTCAGCCTATGGATGTCTTTTCCTATGAGATGAGTCTCTTGGAGGCAGCATATTTTGGGGTCTGTTTTTTTTTTTTTTTTTTTTTTTAATCCAATCTGCTAGTCTATGTCTTTTGATTGATGAGTTTAGGCCATTAGCATTCAGAGTTATTATTGAGATGTGTTTTGTATTCCCAGCCATTTTTGTTTATTTTTGGTATTTACCTTGACATGTTTTCTCTTCTGATTGTTTTTTCCTTTAGTGTAATACCTCCCTCTGTTGATTTTCATCATTGTTTTTATTTTCCTCTTCGTGGAATATTTTGCCAAGGATGTTCTGTAGTGCTGGCTTTCTACTTGTAAATTCTTTTAACTTTTGTTTATCATGGAAGATTTTTATTTTGTCCTCAAATATAAAGCTTAATTTTACTGGGTATAAGATTCTTGGTTGGCATCCCTTTTCCTTCAGAGCTTGGAATATGTTGTTCCATGATCTCCTAGCTTTGAGTGTCTGAGTTGAAAAATCTGCTGTGATACGAATTGGTCTCCCCCTATATGTTATATGATTCCTCTCTTTTGTGGTCTTTAAAATTCTATCCTTGTTCTGTATGTTACACATTTTCATTATAATGTCTCTTGGTGTAGATATGTTGTAATTTTGTACATTTGGTGTCCTATAAGCCTCTTGTATTTGGTTTTCCAATTCATTCTTCATGCTTGGGAAATTTTCTGATATTATCTCATTGAAGAGGTTGTGCATTCCTTTGGTTTGAAACTCTGTGCCTTCCTCTATCCCAATTACTCTTAGATTTGGTCTTTTGATGCTGTCCTATACTTCTTGGATGTTCTGTTCATGGTTTCTTACTATCTTCATTGTGTGGTCAACTTTGTTTTCAAGATTATATACTTTGTCTTCATTGTCTGAAGTTCTTTCTTCCAGTTGATCTAGTCTATTGGTAATGCCTTCAATTGTGTTTTTTATTTGGTTAATTGTTTCCTTAATTTCAAGGATTTCTGACTGTTTTTGTTTTCAGAGTTTCTATTTCTTTTTTGAAATAATCTTTTGCTACCTGTATTTTGCTCTCTTATATCTTTGTTGTAGTGCTAAATTTTTGCCTGTATTTGCTCATTTAGGTCATTCTTTGATTCTCAGATCATTTTAATTATGAACCTTCTGAACTCCTTCTCTGACATTTCATCAACTTCGCTGAGCATAGGTTCTGTTATTGTAGTATCCTGGTTTATTTGGGGTATTTTCCTCGCTTGTTTTTTCATGTTGTCTATTTACCTTACTTTCTTGCAGTGTAGATCTGAGTTATTACAGTTTCTTCCCTGTATTCTTATAATACCCTTGCAGGTTGTCTGTGCCTCCCCTTAGCGCTGGACTATCAGAACCTGCTGCTGTCCCTCAAAGTATGCTACCTGGGGCTGGGTCCACGCTGGTTGGTGTGGGTCGAACTGGTTGAGTCTGAGTTCCTGCGGTGGTCTGGGGCTAACCATGATGTGGTGAAGGTCAGCGGGACTGCCCTTGGCCTCCCTGAGCTCAGGCAGAGTTGGAAGATCTGTCCTTGCTGTCTCATGCTCTGGGGCAGAGGTCGGCGGGACTGTGTGAGCATATTTAGATAAAATTTCCCCATTGTTTGGCTTAATTACCTAATAATCAATTTTAAAAGAAAATGGAATATAAAAGAGTATTCAAATATCTTCACTTTGACCATATAGGATTTTGTATTTTACATTCCCAACTACTAAATACTGTTGGGATACTTCTTGAAGAATGAACCCATTTAACCCAAGGAATAAGTATATAAATTCATTTCTGTTTTCTAAAGAGAATACTACTGTCAAATATAGCTTCCATGAACTTCTTATTTTGCTCTTTGCCCTTCAAATGAGAGGATATGGGAAATTTCTGCTTTCTCAGTTCATATTGTACTTCTTGTTTGCAGAAATGTAGATACATGCCGAAATTTGTCCACTAAGCATTAGCTGGTAAATTGCCAACTCAGTGTATTTACAATAAGACATCTAGATTTTGTTAAATAGGACTTATCTGGTCTTCTCAATGTGAACGTTTCATATGGGAATCTGTAATCAACTTATCTAAATCTGAATCATATCTAGCCCTTTCTTAGGGAATATATTTACTTCATTTGCACTGTTTAAATATAACATTATTTAAACACTTTCTGAAGATGTGAATTACCTTAATGTATGTACTTGTTAGCATACACATGAATGCTAATTAACATTAGAAAAGTAAGCACTAGTTTCTCTTTATCATAGTGTGACACTGTTCTAAATATAACTTTTGGGGCAAAAATATTTTTTTCTGAGTAAACTATAAACTAAGTATGGCTAAATACTTTTATTCAACATAGGTAACTGGACTTAGAAAGTCACTCCAAGATTTCTCAATGGGCCTTAGTGCTTCATTCCACAAGATAAATTCCAATAAGATTTTAAATCATTGTTTAAAACACTAGCTTTAGAATCATAAGTCCATAGATCAGATCTTAATTCTATTTTTTTCCTATCATTGATATTTTGTCTATGTCTAATATATTAAGTCAGTTCCTTTTTTATAGACAAATTGTTACTTTTCTGATGATAGAACTATCATATGGTCTGTATAACTAAAAAGAACAAACTTTCATAAAAAAGAATTATTACTTGGTCATTGAAGAAAAATGGAATGAATAATAAAAGACAAAGAATGAATTAAGTCTTGATCCCAAATAACTAGACTTAGCCACTGTTAATGTTTACTCCATTGTCAATCCATACATATTTATGTTTTTAAAGTAATTTTATATCCTGAATTCTCACTAAACTGTAGAGTTTTTTTTCTGTTAGTAAACAGAAGTCTGTAAACATTTCAAAGGGCTGCATAATATTCCAATGAATGCTTATAACATAGTATACTTGTACTATCCCTTAATGTTTGACAAGTTCCTAAAATTTTGGCTATTCTAAACAATATTGAAATAAATGTTCACACATAAATTTTTATCAGTAGCTCTGATTATTTATTTAAACAGATTAATAAATTAAAAACAGTAGAGAAATCATCTTATTATGTATTGCCAAACTGTTGTTCTAATTAGTTCTCCTAAATTATACTTCTAACAATACAATCAGTACTATCACTAATTTTTTTTGTAAATGTGATGAATAGTAATGATGTCTCATTGTTACTTAATTTTGATTGTATATGTATAAAGATGAACATGTTATTTTATTATATGTTTTTCTTTTGTAAATAATAGTGCTCTTTTGTCTATTTAGCTGTTAGGGAACTTTGTTTTTGTCCTTATGATTTTATAAGAACTATTTGTACCAAGGATAGTAACCCTTGCATCTTTTAATTTTTTTCCCCAGGGGAACTGGGGATTGAACTTGGGGGACTCGACCACTAAGCCACATCCCCAGCCCTATTTTGTATTTTATTTAAAAAAAAAAGGGGTCTCACTGTGTTGCTTAGTGCCTTGTGGTTGCTGAGACTGGCTTTGAACTTGTGATCCTCCAGCCTCAGCCTCTCGAGCTGCTGGATTAGGGCATGTGCCCCCACACCTGGCTCCTCATATCTTTTTCTTAAATACACTTTCCAACAATTTGTAGAACATGTATTTTGTTAATCTCTTTATTAAAATAGAACACTATCATATTTAGGTAAAGATACTACAATGGAAGAATAAAATTAGTCTTTTTACCTCCTTCAAATGAAAAATTCTTAACTAAGAATTTTACTAAATTATTATAACCCATATTAATTTTTAGTGCATACCTAAAGGCACAGACTTTAAGAGAAATTTTTCTCTTCAGTGGATCCCTCCCCCCCCAAAAAAAGCTATAAAGGATCCCAACTTGAAAGAGAACTGAAGGAACTTGAGAATGAGGGTAAACAATGAACTAAGTTCTGCAAAATTCACACTGTACAGTCTCAGAGAATTTGTAGTTTTTACTTTGCATGTGTTTGTACCCATGTGCCTCTGTGTGTGTGTGTGTGTGTGTGTGTGTGTGTGAGAGAGAGAGAGAGAGAGAGAGAGAGAGAGAGAGAGAGAGAGAAGGGGGTATGGGACATGGGGGCAGGGGGAAGGGGAGATTGGCTGAATATTTACTCAGTGTGAAAGCTCCCCATATAAGTTTGTAACCAACTAATCTAAATTTAAATAATTATCTGGCCTCTTATTCATGCAAATTCGTAAGAATAATCAGAAGTCTTTGATTCACATTGGTAAGGATGATCTTGAAGGGGGCTAAATTTGGCGTGACGACCTACTCCCATTCCATCTAGCTTGTTGTGTGGGATTTTGTATGTCAACAACTATCACCGATTGCTCTGTTAGGGTTTCCTAGGAAGCATTACTCTAAAGTGAATAACTCAATTATACCACCATGTATTGAGAGGGAAAGAGATAACATTTGGAAGAAGGTATTTTCAAGAAGTAAAACATGAGAGTAAGTGGACTAGATTAGGAATGAAGTCTTGCATGGGAACAGAGTCCATGAAGGTTTAACTCCTCGGTTACTATTTTCTCTAAATCTTGGGGAAGGTCACATTTAATGACCAGCATTCTGCATTCCCCTTAACAGCACTACTTTTGTAAATTCTGTAAAATCTACAACCTTGTAGTAGTAGTATAGAGGTCAAGGAGATGGGGTAAAGGGAAATGCAGGCTATTTCACATGGGCCACTTTGCAGTGCATGTATGGAGGGCAAATAGCACCCTGCTGAAGGTTATCTAAGGGTTCCAGATGATGATCAGAAGCCACAGGCATGCAGTCTAAGGAAAAGCACAAGACATTAATATACTCTGCTGACTAGAAAGAAAACCTTCACTAAGGACAAGTTATTCTTGCCCTACATGTGCTGGTAAGTAGAAATGGGAGAAGGGTGTGAGGAGATACACGGGGTCTCCATGTAAATGTGCGTAGAAAAGTCTTTATCTTTCCATAGACCTACTGACAAAATATCAGTAGTAACAAGGAGTAAGCCAAAGTGGGAAGGAGGAGTGATTTTCACTTTTCCATGTCTAGTATTGCTCAAAGTTTTTTTTTTTTATAGTAAACATTATTAATGTGGCAATTCAGATGTATTCTGTAAATGAAAACATTTCTCTTAGCTTATTGGCTTCTTTTAATATTTTCTTTTTATATACAAAGTATTTTATGTAGTATTTTGTTTTTCTTTGTTACTTTTTGCATTGCATTTCAGATTTTCCTGTGGACTAATAAGATGTCTAGTGGGTATTTATAGTTACAGTGGCCAGTTCTGTGCTCTATGGAGAGTAAAAGGTACAGAAAAACACCATGTGGAGCCTAGCACCATGGCACACACCTTTAATCCCAGCAGCTCAGGAGGCTGAGGCAGGAGGATCCCAAGTTCAAAGCCAGCCTCAGTAACTTAGCAAGGCCCTAAGCAATTTAGTGAGACCCTATCTCCAAATAAAATAGGAAAAAAAAAGGGGGGGTGGCTGGGGATGTGGCTCAGTGGTAAAACACCCTTGGGCTTAATCCCCCATGTCAAAGGAAAAAAAAAATACCATTTGGGATCTGCCAAAAAAATGTATTTAAGAGCCACATTAGCAATACAGGATAAAAGGGGAAAGATTTTAACAAGTGGACATATGTGGTTACAATGAAAGGATTTAGATTATACTCCAGGGACTTTATAGTCCCAAAAGGCTGGAATGGGCCAGTGCTCTCCAGTGAGAGGTATTATTTCATGGGTAGGCTCAGAAAGGCCCTTGTTACACAAATCAGGATTCCCCTTGGGAAATTTCAACTAACTTGCCAAAGCTGCACTTAGAAAATTGGAATTTAAGGCACCCAAATCTACAGGCAATTCCTTCTGAGTCTCCTCCCCCTCCACTGCCCCACCAACTCAAACTGTTATTTGGAGCAGAAATCAAAGTGAGAGAGGTAGCAAAACTCAAAAGTCAGCATTAGAAGATGATAATAACAAGCCTGTTTGAATTATATGTTCCGCAGAACAACTTCTATTTCCAACCATATGTCTCAGTAAAATTCATTAGCCTCCCTAGATCTGCATGCATTTTCCTGGTACTATTATAATCCTTCCAGTTTTGCTTCTCTTTGATCTTTTAAAATCTCCCTTTCCCATAGTTTCCTTTGCACTTTTCTTTGCTTCTGTTTATGTTTTTGTTGTTGTTGTTGTTTAAAATTTTGTATTTCCTTTTTTTCTCTTCCCTCCCATATCCTAATCCCAAGTCACAGCTGGTACTATTCTTCCTGGTTTTCTCTCCTTGCCTATATTTATTCTAGTTCTTACCCACTGAGTTTTATATGTGTGTATACATATTTATATATATTATATACATATATACATGTAGAGAGAGAGAGCTATAGATAGATATTACTTCCTCTAATACTCAAAATTTATTGTCAGTATTTAGATTTTTGAATTACCATTAATATTAGATCTCTTTAGTTTTAATTGCCAGACTGTAGATTTAGGTATGTAAGGTACATTTCAACACCAAAAGAAAGTACTACCATTAACTAGGAAGTATTTTCAGGACCCACTCTCATAAGCAGAGCCAAAATTTCTTCCATTCATCAACTGATGTTTACTTGGAAACCTATGAAAAACTCTGGTTTTGAGAAACAGGCCCAATCATCCCATAGAAACTGACAGCCCTACAATAATCAGTTTTATTCTGCCTGATGATACACAGAGTTGTGTTTGACATTAATAGAATAGATGGAGTTTGTGACTAAATGAACCCATCAAGATTTTGCTAATTTATCAAAACAGCCATTGGTTTAAAAAAAAAAAAAAGTAAGGCTTTTATTGAATTATTTCATTATTTGACCATTTCTCCCATGTAAGCTACTCTTCAGCTTAGGTGTCCATATACATCCAAGTCAACTCAATCTAAGTGCTTCCACAGTTTGTCTCTAATGAATTTCTGCTTCTTGATATATATGTTCCTTTACTTTAAAGATAGCCATGATGGGCTTTATGAAGAAGGAGTTGCTATTTCTGTGTTTTTACTCCGAACACAATTTTGTCTTATAATATCTATGGAAAACAAATAAAACTCTGCCTTTAAAACTTGACACCCATTGTAACCAAAGGGTCCCACAGAATGTCATTCAGAAATACCCAATGGCAAGATAATATTCTGATACCAATCTAACTATCATTTTACACTTACTTTCCTCTTTTACTTCCCCCCATCCAACCTGATAACAGGTTCAACAATGCTTTACCTTAGAAGAGGTTTGTGGCTGTCAATGTCTTTCCTACTGCCTAAACCAAATCTCAAACCAGATATCTCAGATCCAAATTAGATCCAGGAATGTGTTTTATTTGGTTCATATGGATGTTTTAAAAACTTGAGCTGACATTTAGTAATTTGACACAATTCACATAGTGCAGGAGCCCTGTTTGGGGAGATGGCTTAAATTGCGGTGGACTACGGGCTTTGGCTTTGGACATGTTTGGGCATTGGCGCCTTCCGTACTTGGCCCGGGATCTTGCGAGACTTGGCCGGAGATCTCGAGGGACTTGAGCGAGATTGCGGAGGAGGTCTGCGCCATTTTGGAGGTTAGAGGAGCGTGGACGGCGTGTCGGGGTGTAGTTAGAGCCAGGGAGAAAAGTTGCCAGAATAAAGAGCTGTTTGTTTCCAGTTCGTCTCAAAACTTCTTCCCGCGGCTTCTTTGCTCCAAGCGGCCATCGCTTCAGGCGACTACAACATAGCAATCTAAATTTCTGATTTTCTTGAAAACTAGAAGTTCTAGCCACATTGGGTTGTAGTTTCTACAAGGCCACAATCAGCCAGAGCTAAGTAAAGGTTGCAGCCTTAGGTGGGCCTCACATTCTCCAGAGTCCCTACCACTATGCTTTCCTTCACTCACTTGCGCGAGTGACTTGCCTTACCCCTGTTGGCATTGCTTGACCCTGGCTTAAACCCATCATGGAGATATGCTAGCTACATGCCTAAGAGGGAGACACCTGAAGAAAAGATCACTTACTTTCTCAGGCAGAGACTGTTTTGAAGAAATACCATGTACTCAACAAATGAGAACCTATTATGTTCCAGGTACACTTTTTGATGCTAGAGGTAAAAACAAATAAGAGAGGAATTTGCCTGCTTTTATGGTTTTATAGTCTAATAGAAGTTGTCAGCAAACAAGTAAACACATTAACAAGATAATTTTGAGTAGTTCTAAGTATATGAAATGCTATTTTATATTTCATAATTTTGTGTAGTGATAAATATATGAAAGGCTGTGTGCAGGTAGATGGGATAGAGGGCAGGGGTAGGGATAGCTTGAAATGGATGGTGGGACCAGGGTTTTAATGTAGGTCAGAGATCACAGGAAGGTGTAGAGGTGAAGATGTCAGATGTCACAGGAGCTGACTGTGACATCTGAGGCAGCACCAGCTTTGTGAAGAGCTTGGGGGAAAAATAAGATAAGCAGAGAAAAGAGTAAATACAAGAACCTTGTGGTAGGCATGACTTTGACATCTTCAAGGAACTTGAGGCCAGTGTGAGTAGGGCTTAGAGATGTGATATATAGGAGGGAAGCTGAGGAGGTGGGCAACAGATCTTGCAAACCTTTGGAGCCCAGTGAAGAGCTTGGATCTGACTCTCATTGCATTGAAAAATTATTGGAGATTATTAAGCATGTGAGTCACATAATCTGATTTCTTATAAGAAATAATGCCTTATAATTTATAGTTGTAACTGAGTGTGAAATATAACACTTTCAGTAAAAAATATACACAACACATACTAAATGCTTAGTAAATAATTATAAAAGCAAAGATCATGTATCTACCACATCATCAGGAAGTAAAACTCTGCCTAATCCAAGAAACACTCCCTGTACCTGTCATTCCCTACAGAACATAACCGCTTCTCTTCCCAATAGTCGTTGCCATGCTGACATTTATTGTATTTGCTTTCTTGGTTTTCTTTATAGTTTTCCCTCTTGACAATGCCTCCCTACACAATATACCTTCATCTCACCTATTACTAAACTAAATCTTACATAAATGTAATTTGACATCTACATTAAGATGGTAAATGGAAAACTCCTTACAGAAATTCTCTTTCCTAATACAGAATTCAAAAATACTTTTAAGCATAACATCTTTTTTTACTTACAACAATAAAATAAAGGCATAACTTAATGTGATACATTTATTTCAAAAAATGACAACCAAGGGAAAGAATTCTTGAGCAAAATACAAAAGCACAGCAAATCTCAGTTTGTAACTCCACTCCCATCTCCAGAAACATCTCAGTGAACAGAAAAAGTTATAAAATGCTTAGTAATACCCCCATTATTTAGAGACATAAGCTGCATGGGCATCTTTATCTTTTGATGAAGAAGAAATAAAGAGAACAAGTTAAAAAATTTTTAAAAGAAATAGTGGAAAGACTTGTTAGAGATAAATAGATGAAATAAGGAATTGAACATTAAGCAGGTGTCTTAGTGCCTTTGGGCTGCTATAACAAAATGCCATAAATTAGATGGCTTGTAAACAACAGAAATTTATTTCCCACAATTCTGGAGGCTAGAAAGTCCAGGATCAAAGTGCCAGCAGATTCAATGTCTAGTGAGGGCCCACTGTCTGGTTCATAGATGGCACCTTCTCACTGTGTCTGTACATGGTGGAAGGGCCAAGCTTCTCTATGGAATTCCTTATAAGGACACTACTCTCATTGATGAGGACTCTTCCCTCATGAACTATCCACCTGCCTAAGGCCTCACCTCCCAATACCATCACATGTGGGTTAGGATTTAAACATATTAATCTGAGTGAAACAAAAACACACAGACCACAGCAACAACTAAGAACTTTCTGAGCAATTCCCCAATCCTAGATGAAGTACTAATCCCAGCCAATTGTGATAATTCCATTCTGCTCACTAGTGACATGTTTAAAATTAGGTATTAGATATCACCCTGACCAATAAGAAGCAAGAGGGAATTTAGGGAGGAAGTAATCCACAAGTTATACAAGATCAAGAAGCCATATAGAATGATGAGACATCTCAAAATTTAGTAAAACAGAAACCCACAACTGTCCCCATGCTGGAGGAACGAAGTGAGGAAGTGACATTTTCAGACCCCACTAGCCAGGGCCTTCCAGCAGAAGTGGAACATGGAGGGCCTGTCCATTGCAGGGCTGAGAGACAGCCTCTACTGAGGATCATTCAAGACACTACTTGGGGCTGAGACAGAAGGGGAAAGCACTATGGCTTCTCTTTATCCTATCCTCTGTTCTGCTGCCTTTGTCTCTAAAGTAAATCCATCTGGAAATTGACTGCCAGGGGACCCTGGAATGGATAGCCTGCAGAAGCCAGTCCTGTGAGATACAGAGCAAAGCAGGGAAAGGTAAGTGTTGGATCTAAGGGCTAACAGGAGGAGGCCTGGCATAAGGAAGATGGGGAAGAGAGAGGAATCAAGGGTGACTCTCAAGTCTCCGACTTGTGAAGGTGAGGAAGTGCCAGTTTTGGAGATGGAGAATATCAAAGGAGTAGCAGTTTTGGAACTAAACTCAGAATCCTTGTTTTGTATTTGTAAAGTTTTATGTGTCTATTAAATATCTGAGTAAAGCTATCAAGTGGGCTCCTCACACTAGAAGATTCCCTTTGATGTGGGAGGAAGGAAAGAGAACAGGTGTGGGGAGGGAGAAGAGAAAAAGGGAAAAAGGAGAAAGAAGGAGAGGAGAGGTGGAGAGAGCCCCAGTGAGAAAACTGTATGTGTTGTTGGGGCAGAACGACCTATGTCCTGGTTATTGGCAGTGCTACAGTGAAGGTGGCAAGTCCCTCTAGAGGAAATGAGTACATATTTAGCTTAACAAAATATTTTTTAACTCCTAGAATGGAAGCATGGAATTAGGATAGACCTGAAAGAATCTTACTGTAAATACTGGTGAACACTCAGTAATCACTTGAATGGCAACATGACCGAGCACTAAATGGGCTCTTCTTTTCGAGCACTAAATGGGCTCTTCTTCCACCTAGTCTAGACATGATAACATTTTGCACACCTGGGGGTTATGGAGTTTGGAGGGAAGAGACATAGAAGGGACTCAGGTTAAATTGTCTGACACCCCGGCTGTGTGCACATTGAAATACAAAAATTTAGTTGCATCAGAATTTATCTTATTTTGCTACAGGAAAATTAGGAGACATAAAATCCTCCACAATGCCATTTGTAAAGATTATTTTATTAAGCTCAGTTTAATCCACTGATAAACCTTTACAAGATGGTCCAGAGGGCCTTGGGCTCTGTGAATGTGCTCCCTTTAAAATCTCGCCACTGTGTGAGATCAAAAAAAAAAAAAAAAAAAAAAAAAAAAAAAAGTCTTATTTGTTGTCCAGTCCAAGTCAATGGGTCAACCATAAACACCACCCAGAGACATATCTACTCTTACAAAGAGTGTAACCTAGCTCTTGATATTAATGAAGATACACTTTCTCCACATATAACAGAATTTGTACAGATTTTACAAAAGGAGCAGCCTCTTACAGCATAAGCAATGGATTTATGGTATGCACTTGCTGGTCATTTTGTTTATGCTCTGGTTCTAGGCTCAGGGACAAATCTGAAAAAGAAGTGAATGCCCATTCTGATTCCATGTACTCATCAACGATTTTGCCAAAACTCTGAAATTACTATTTGTTTTTTTTTTTTTAAATTATTTATTAACTTATTCTAATTAGATTTATATGAAGTTACTGGTTTTGATCACCTTAAATGAAATAGCACTTCTACACAGAACATATCTACGTTCTGTCAAGTTTTCAGAAAAGAATATACATTTATGAGCTTTGTACATTCAACATTGCAGGGGTAGGTTCAGGGAAAGAATTCTGTTTCTCCAGTTACACGGGTTTATGTACAACTTTACTGGCCCTCACAAGTTTCAGTGGTGAAATTCTGACTCTGAGTCCTCTAACATTTTATTTTTTGATACAAAAATTGTTTTCAGCAAAACGGTAGCTTGGTAACTCAAATTATTCAGTAAGATCTAATGTGATTTTTAATGAAATAATAAAGAAACTGACCATGCATTTCATTGTTTTTCACTCTAAAAGAGAGAATATTTAAAAGCACATAATGTCATCTCCTAATTTTAGCAGGGAACTCCAGCAGCTGTTATGTATGTACCTGTGTTGTAACATTAAAATGCTGGTGAGTCAGCACAGTGTTGGGGCACATTTCTTCACAACTCTCCAGGAGCGGTGGCTCATCCCTATAATCCCAGAGGCTTGGGAGGCTGAGGCAGGAGGATCATGAGTTCAAAGCCAGCTTCAGCAACCTAATGAGGCCCTAAGTAACTCAGTGAGACCCCATCTCTAAATAAAATATTAAAAAGGGCTGAGGGATGTGCCTCAGTGGTTGAACATCTCTGGATTCAATCTTTGGTATAAAAACCCAAACCAAAACCAAAACAACAACAAAATCCCTAACACCTTGCTATCTAAAACTGTGATCATAGGAATAAATGGCCATAAACATAAAATAAACCATAATAGTCATTAAGATTGTGATAATTATTTGTTCCGAAATATCCTGGCTATGTGCGCAAAGAGCATAATCCACTATTTAATTTGAAGTTTTAATTAGCTGAGTTAAGGGAAACTGTTGATTCTGAACTGGCTACAACAGAATGAGTCAATCCTTATGTTCTCTGTCATTGGAATAAGATCATATAAACAGACTTGTCTGCAAGGAGAAAACTCACAGATGACTGATAAATGAATTCTGGCAGTGGCTTGTGATCACAATTTACAATAACTGGGGAAAATATTGACAGCAGTAAATTTCGAACCCTTGGAAAGAGCAACTCTGAGCCTATGTCACACTCCAATTATAGTTGAGCAGCCCAGAAAACCTTCTGGACCAGAGAGATTGTAAATTGGGGCTTTGTGGATGGGAAAAGAATGACAAATGGAGGAAATTTTTTTTTTTTTTTTTTTTTTTTAGGAATGTGTCCAAAGTAAATGACTGTAGATGTGTGTGGTTTTCTCATTCTTGCTGTTTATTTCTGGTTCTGAGCAGAGATTGTGTGTGTGTTGATGTTGATGCATATTCATGCACCAAGGAAGGAAAGTGTTCTGTTAACTGCAGCTATAGAGCTCATGCATCACAATCCTACATGAGCACTGCCATCTTTCTTGGTTTGCTCTAATCAGGATGCGTCACACAGTGCAAAGGGCCTTCTCAGAAGGCTGTGGGTGACAGGAAGACAAACAGCAGTGGCAGCTTACAGAGCTTGAATTCCTAATTCATCAGTGCCCTGCACAGAGCTCAATCTACAATTGTTCTGGAGACAAGTGGGAGATGACAGGAAGCCCAAAATAGCAAATCTGCTTACCTAACTATTTGTGTCAAACTCCTGCTGGAGAACTGCTGTTTTGTTTCAGTGGAATACTTGTGGAGATCCAGTTATCAGAGGTACAAGGTATTGTGGTGGAACTATGGCCTCTCTCTCTTATGATTGAGTTATTACCATTTAAGTCTAGCAATTTATACCTTTATAAACTAAGAGAAAAGAATTTCTCTTTTTATTCAGCAAACATATTTGAACATTTGCAATATACCAAACACTATATAAGTCATAGGGAATACAATTACTATGACATATAAGATATTGAAGGTCTTGCTCCCCATAAAGTAGAAAAGAGACATACATACACAGAAGTTATAACACAATGGAGTTAATGTTATAAAGGGAAGCAAAGTACTTTGCTGGTCCCACAAAGACTGAAGAACTTCTCCTGGAGCCACTAGAAAAGCCTTTATGGAAGAGATGACATTGGAAGTGGCTTTGAAGATTTTTTTTAGATAGAAAAGTCAAGAGAATTAGAAGAGATACATATATTTATGGCATTGGTTGTCTTGGTGGTTTTATGGTATAAACTTATCTTCAAACTCATCAAGTTATATACATTAAACACATATGTCTTTCTGTATGCCTATCAGACCTCAAATACACTAATCTTAAAAAAAAAAGTTCAAAGTGAAGGTATTCCAGCTATGTCCAAACCATATAGACCTGAAAATACATAAGGTAGACTAGGAAGAGAAAGGCGTTTTTGTGATTAACCTACAAGGGAGAAAAGTGGGGAAGACAGCAGTTCTGCAATGTAGTAAAACAAAAAGAGGTTCCAGAAAAACCTGGACTGGATTTCAAGGTTTCTTGTATGCCAGGCTATGATGTGGGGTTACCTTTCCCTGTGGATAGCAGGAGGCCAATGTATACTATAAAGATGAAAGAAACATGATTAGATTTGTTTTAGGGTGTGAATTCAGAGTATAATGAAGGGATGAATTGAATAGGAAGATACTGATGAAATGGAGATCACAAGGAAAGAAATTTAGCAAATGGTGATAAGAATAGAGACACCACAAAACTTTAAAAATAGCTAGTACAGGTAGTTGCAGAACAGTGTAGTTATAAAAAGAAATATATTTGGGAAACACTGAGAACTCAACTAGAGGTAGTGAACACAAATAAAAGGACATTGTCACTACACACTTCTACAATGCACATTTTGTTCTTATAGCCCTTGCATCTCTCAAGTCTATATTCTAAATTAAATTTCAAAGCAAATGAGCTACAGTTGCCTGCTTACATTTTGTAATGTAATTTTATAATTTTATATTATAAGTTCTTTAACTTACAAGAAACAAAAACCTGTAGGAAAGGACAAAGTTGTAACCTTTCTGCACTGCCAAAAATGTTCTCATGTGACAACATCCTCACTATCAAGTTCATGCTGAGTAAATAATAGAGAACTATTCAAAGAAGCTGAATTAAGAGAGGACTATGGTTCATCCCAAGGATGTGAGGTTGACTCAGCATATACAAATCAATAAATGTGGCTCATCACATCAAGAGAATTAAGGACAAAAATCACAGGATCATCTCAATAGGTGCAGAAAGAAACCTTTGATGAAATCCAACACCCATTCATTTTAAAAACATTAAAGAATCTAGGGATAGAAGGGACTTACCTTCATATTGTAAAGGCTATATACAACAAATCCAAAGGCCAACATTATACTAAATTGAAAAAAAACTGAGAGCATTTCCTCTAAAATCAGGAGCAAGACAAGTATGTCTACTCTCACCAATCCTATTCAATATGGTTCTTGAAAATCTAGCCAGAGCAATCAAGTTAGAGAAGGAAATTAAAGAGATACAAATAGGTAAAGAAGTCAGTTTATCTCTGTTTGCTGGTGACATGATCTTATACTTAGAAGATATTTTAAAAATTTCACCAGAAGACTTCTAGAGCCAATAACAAATTCAGCAAAGTTGGAGGATACACGATCAACTAAAAAAAATAAATAGCTTCCCTATATCCCAATTATGAATCTTCTGCGAGAGAAATCAGGAAAACAATCTCAATCATGATAACCTTAAAAATAAACAAACAAACAAAAACTTGGGAATAAATCTAACTAAAAAGATGAAAGACCTCTACAATGAAAACTATAGAACACTGAAGAAAGAAATTGAAGAACTTAAACGCTAGAAATACCTCCTGTGATCTTGGATAGGCAGAATTAATATTGTCAAAAATGACCATATTACCAAAAGCAATTCATAGATTCACTATGATCCCCATCAAAATATCAATGACATTCTTCACAGAAGTAGAAAAAAAGCAAAAAAAAAAAAAAAAAAAAAAAAAAGTTCTAAAATTCATTTGGAAGAAAAAGAGACCCAGAATAACCAAAACAATACTGAGCCAAAACAGTGATGCTAGGGAAATCACAAAACCTGATCTCAAACTATACTACAGATTTTATATGGGGAAAATCTCAGAAGAATTGTTTTGTTTTGTTTTACAAAAGGAACTTATTTGCTATGTTTATTTAACTTTTCCAGAAGTTTTCTCACTTTCTTATCAGGGAGTCTTAAGGGGAGTTTGAGTCAAGTACAGATTGTGAAATTATAGACAAGATGGCCAGCAATCCTTGTCAGAAGCACACCACTTGAGGTATTCTTCTTTTACTGTTACATCCAACAAGTAATTTATATCTGCATCTCTCCCTTAGCATAGGCATTGGCCAACATAGATTACAATAACCTGGAAAATTCAGTGGCTTCATACAGCAAAGGTTTGTTCCTTGTTCATGCTTCACATCTACTTTGTGCTATAAAGGTCAAGGTGAGGGGACTCAACTCATTTAAGTCAAGCAGGGACTCAGGTTTATGAGAAAGTCATTATCTTAAACTCATTAGTCATCATAGAAGGGGAAAGAGAGAGATCCAGGGGTGAAGGTGGCCACAATGAAAATCAAGAATTTCAATCCAAAACTGACACGTTATTTTACTGGCAACTCATTGGGCAGAACTGGTCATGTGATCCTGTTCCAAACAAAAAGGGACCATGGAATTGGAAGCCTTCTATATGCCCAAAATGGGGCAGAAATGGGAGTATTTTGCAAAGAGCACTAATGAATACACTGAGACTGAGATAGGATTGTCTTGGAAAAATGAACCTTAGCTTGGCCACTTATGACAGTCTTTCTTTCAACTATTTTGCATGATTCTATATGTTTCTTACATTGATTAAATAACCAGCCTTTTGAAGACTTTGGGTGTAGGACAGGGAGAGATGAGGTCCATTTGAGACAAGCATGCTAGTATTTTTATCCATGCTCCCCCAATGTTACATTAATAGTGACATATTATAGAGGATTGGCAATATCTTCCTGGATAACAACTCTGAAGACAAAAAGCCTAGATATTAAATACTATCTGCTGTGCATTGACTGCGTAGGATTCATTTAACATTTTTAAAAACATATGCATCACTCCTTACTCTAAACATTTTCATTGTCACGAACACCTACTTAGCAGTAGTTTCTAGAGCTTTTCATATTCATAAATATTAAACCTATAATCCTAAGACTGTTCTTAATATATCCTCATAGAACTACCAAACAGCCACAGTAAAACAAACAGAGCACCTGCTGGTATCAGAAAAATGAGCTAATGAGCAGTACCATATAGGCAACAAAGTATTTCATCAGGAAGAATGTTTTTGTAATGTGTTTTAACAACTACTGGCAAGTGGGGCAGTGCTGATTTGGAAAGCTGGTATTTGCAGCTCAGTACGTAAAGACAGCTAACTTGGTTTATATTTCCTCATTTCTCTCTCATTTCAGGATAGAAACAGAGTATTTGATACTGGAATGACTATTGGTTATAGTCATGTGAGAGATTTGTCACATGCTGCAGAAATAGAAATCTCTATAGAGGATTGATTGCTGTAAGGACATAGTGATTCACAATGAGCACCACAGACAAATTTCCCAAGTTCTCAGTTTAGAACTAATGAGAAGGATGGGTCCAGTGATTTTGTCAGCTGGTATAAAAGTCATTGCCTCACTTCACCCAGATGCTTTTAAATCCATTCCATGGTTTCTGTGTACCCATCTCCCAGAATCTGCATGCTTGACTCCTCTAGGCTATTGCCTTCAGTCTTCTTCAGAGAACTACCACTGGGCTCTTGGAATCCCTTTGCCAAGCTGCCCTAAGAGCAGAAAGTGCCCCACAGCCTATAGCTAATGACTGCCTGGAGCAGGAGTAGTAAAGCTTAACTTTTGCCTCAACACGACCCAATTTTCTCTGGACACTGAACGGTAGAAGAAGTGAGAAGCCAACACCAGTCACATTAGGCAGAGGTAGTATGGACAGGAATTACCTCAGATCGGAGGAAAATACCTAGCAAAATCCAGAACTTTACCCGCTTCCCCCAATAACATAGCATTTGTATGACTACTTATAAATAAAATACTGCTGGTGCCTTGTATTTAAAAAAAAAACAGGAGTCAAACATTTTTAAGTTCCTAGAGAATTAGGTAACAAGTTGAAGATGTGCAGTTACCAGTATATCAGGGACTCAGGTTTATGGGAAACTGATCAAAGAAAAAATTGAAGAAAAGGATATTAAGATTCTGGTCAGAACTAGCAGAACAATCCACATTAACACATACATACATGGAAAATGTGTGCGTGCACATACTCATGCTCTGATTGAGAATGAGTATTCAGGGTATCAAAAGGCAAAAAGGCAAATTTTTCTGGAATTTACAAAGACATGTAAATGCTGCAACACTATGAGATGGACTTTGTTCTGAAACTAGGTTATGCTTCTGTGCTTGACTACCATAGCAGCAAGATTGGCAGGAAAAGTGGGAAGGCCTGTCCCACAAACAAGGGTTCTATTCCTGAGCTGACATCCCATCTAAATGTCTCACAATCTCTCACCTTGAAGCTAATGAAGATTTAAGGGATAGCTGAATATCTGGAGATATGAGAGACACTCTGCAGAGTGAGGACTGTTAACAGGTGTTCAGTATTTGTTGACATCTCAAACTACAGTTGTGTGCTGCAGAGCATTATGTAGGAACTAAGAAAATGTACTATTTGTAAATCAATTTGTTTAGACATTTTTATGTAAATAAATTACTTATACTTGCAGATTTTATTTATCATTTTTCTAAGAAGCATTTCATACCCTGGGTATGGTAAAGACCAAATTGTTGGTGAAATTTACATGACTTATAACAAACTAATTCTTGTTAAAAATAATCTCATACTTGTAACCGGCCTGGGTACAAAGATATCAACATATGCAGATTAGGGAAACTGGCATCCTTTTCTAACTTGGAAATACGTATAGGAGGAGTAAATATAGCCAAGTTCAAGGTCCATAAAGTTCAAGTGAACAGAAGAAAGCAAATAAATATAGAATATACAAGAAGATAAAGTGAAAGAAAAGAAACAGAGGAAGGAAATGTGTTCTAGAGAATAGTTAACATTGTTATAATGAATACAACCACATAGAAAAACAAGAAAATTTGACCTATTTACCTAAGAATGAAGCCATATGCAATTATATAGACAACTCTACAGAGCTTACTAATATGTATGAAAATAAGGATAGGCTATTTATGCTCATATAAGTAGGTTCGTAATAAGTCTATATCTGTTATTTACCAAATCAATTTTAAATGAATAGATTGATATAAATTTGTTAGTAACCAATCTTATACATAGACATAAAAAACCATTTGTAGCTGATTTGGTTGGATGATATTCTTTTTTCAAATGTTAAAAATTGGTTGAACAAGAAAAAATAATGATCTAATGTACTAAATCAATCTGTGAACAATAAATTGGCAAATATATTTCAAATATATTGTTCATAGTGAAGAAAATTTAAAATATAAACAGAAAACACTGAGAATAATTTTAAGGCCACCAGGTTGACTTTAGAGAAGATATAATTTCAGATTTTTTATCTTTCAGCCATCCACTAAAATGAACAATATAATATAGGTGACAAAATTAGTACTTTCTGGCATGTATTTGGTTTTATATTTTGATGTTTCTTTCCCTTTATGCCATCTTATTTGTTCTATATAACATACATTTCTGCAGATGAGATGCAAAAATTGAGCTCTCCTGAATGGAAGGAAAAAGATAATATTTCTTGAGATTTTGTCATGACTTATGTCCTGCAGTCTCAAAATGCTTTGTAGGATTATAATATTCACTTGTGAAATGTGCCAACTCTACTGTGCATGACATCTATGTTATCAGAGAAGATTTGACACAACTCCCAACTCAAACATTCCACATGGATTAACCCTCCATCAGGGATCTGTTTGTTTGCCATATTCACTTCCTGCTTAGACTCAGAATCCCACCTTTCTCTAGTGTCATTCTGTTCAAATCAAGAGTTACCAAAAAGTCTAACCATGTCATAGTTTATTTTCAACACCGTGATTAAAGTTTTATTTTTTGCAATCATGCAATGCCTTAGTGTGCAGAAATGAAATCTATAGCAGGATTGGCCTTGATTTTCTAGAAATGGAGTAAGATGACTCTGAGCCAGCCCCACTCCCTTACCCCAGTCACTCAGTGTCAGCACTCTTGCTGTCCAAGATGGCTGCCCATGTTGGGACACGGCACACATTTAGTGCAGGGGAAGCTCAGGCTTCAAGAGAAGTGAGGAGATAAGCCACAGGAAATGCTTCATGAACACTGATTAAACCAGCAGGGTTTGTGTTAATTGGTTTTTCATTGCCATGAAGAAAATACCTGACCAGATGAACATAGAAGAGAAAACATTTATCTGGGGCCCATAGGTTCAGAGGTCTCAGTCCATATATGGCCTCAGTCCATAGATCCCATTGCTCTGGGCCCAAGGTGAGGAGGCACATCATGACCTAAGGGTTCTGCAGAGAAAAGCTGTTGCTCATGGCAGCCAGGAAGCAGAGAGAGGGGGAAGGGGAAGGAGCCCCAAGGAAGAATAACTCTTCTAGGACATACCTCCAGCGACCCACCTCCTTCAGCCAAGCCCCACCTTCCTACAGACACCACCCATTCAGTCCATTCAAACTAGGATGGACTGATTAGGTTAGGTCTCTCATAATTTAATTGTCTCACCACTGAGTATTCCAGCATTAACAGAGGAGCTTTTAGGGGACACCTAATATCCAGACCATAATAAGATTAAAGGAAGACACAGAGAATTATAATAGTAGTCATAAATATGCCATTACTATTTGTACATAGCAGTTATGTTTTAGAAACAAAAATATTAATAAAGGCAAAAATACCTTTTTAATCCTATAGTCCACATTTGAAATTAATAAAATCTAATTAGAAACTTCTTTTGATCAGTCCTTAAACTCTACATCATAAACATAGCCTTATCTTTATATTACCTGTTCTTCATTCCTATCTTTCCTTATCTCTCCTCTGCCTTCACCTTCTCTCCTCCGTCCTCTTTCACCCTTTATTCTATTCTTTTTTTTTAAAAAAAAAAATTTTGTTCTTTCTAGACCAATATCCTTATTTTATTTGTTGTTTTTACATATACATGACAATCAGATTTATTTTGACATATTATACATACATGGAGTGCAACCCATTACAATTTTGATCTCATTCTTGTGGTTGAATATGATGTGGAGTTACACTGGTCATGTACCAAACCACTATAATTTGTTATGAAAAAGGAAGTATCACTGAAATACGATAATCAGAAACTGCTTTGAAAATCTCTACCCCAATAAAATAGAGAATCATGATGATATTGACAAATTTCTAGAGACATATGACCTACCCAAATTGAAACAGGAAGATATGGAAAATTTAAACTGATCAATTTTCAAGCAATGAAATTGAAGATGCCATCAAAAGCCTACCAACAAAGAAAAGCCCAGGACCAGATGGATTCTCAGCCAAGTTCTACCGGACCTTCAAAGAAGAACTTATACCAATATCCTCAAATTATACCATGAAATACAAAAAGAGGGAACCCTTCCAAACTCATTCTATGAAGCTAGTATCACTCTGATACCAAAACTACACAAAGACACTTCAAAGAAAGAAGACATCAGACGAATATCCCTCATGAACATGAATGCAAAAATTCTTAAAAATTCTTTTAAGAATTAAAATTAAAGAAAAATTTAATTCTTAAAAAATCCTGGAAAATTGCATACAAAAACATATTAAAAAGACAATGCACCACAATCAAGTGAGGTTCATCCCAGGGATGCAAGATTGGTTTAACACAGAAATCAATAAATTAATTCATCACATCAATAGACTTAAAGACAAGAACCACATGATTATCTTAATAGATGCAGAAAAAGCATTTGACAAAATTCAGTACCCCTTCATGTTTAAAGCACTAGAAAAACTAGGGATAGTAGCAACATACCTCAACATTGTAAGACTATATATATGTGAAACCCAAGGCCAACATCATTCTAAATGGAGAAAAATTGAAAGCATCCCCTTTATCCTGTTCTTGTCTCTCTTCCTTCCTCTTTCTTTGAATGTAAACACTTTCCCTATTTGGTTTTGAGAATGTTGCATAGTGCCACTGTAAGAGGCTACGTGCAGTAGACAGTCTGTGAATCCCACTCATGTTACAGCCTCCTGGTTTGGTCCTGGGGTTTCGATTCTCCTTGGCACAGCAGCTGGGCCCATTTGTCATCTCCCACAAACCCTGTTGCAGTTCTGAAGTGCTATTCCTCAACTTCCTCAGCCACAACACATCAGGACACTTTTTTTTTTCCTTTTCTTTGTGGTGGTGGTGGTGCTGGGCATTGGACCCAGGGCCACTCGCATGCTAGGCAAGCACTATACCATTGAACTACATCCCCATCCCTGCAGGACACATTTTAACATGTGCAACTTCACAAATATACATTCTGCTTAAAAGCATCATCTGTCCCTAATTCTTTCTACTCTCCTTGTCTTTTCTTGCTTATTTTTTCTCTGCCTGTGATGGAGGCCACCTTCTGTCTCTCATTCTACTAGTGCAATTCAAATGGCCACCTTCGTTTAGAGATTTTATAGCGTAGGATTGACAGTATGGACCCCAGAGCAAAAGCACCTGGCTTCAAGTCCTAGTTCTGTCTCTTATCATTGTGTGACCTTGAACGAGTTATGGCTGTTTCCATGAAATTAGTTAATATGTGTAAAGCTGTAAAACACTTAGGACAATGTTTGTCACATAGTAAGCAAGACTTCTATATGTATGTAGGTCATAATAAACTTTAATAATGCAATAAACCTGTGCCCTATGAAAATATAGTTCAAATAAAATTCTGCTGAATCTGGATTCAATGGGCAAATCTCCAAAACACAATATAGAACAGGCAGGGCCTGGGGTACTATGCAAGGACCAAGTTCTGTATTAGGGCTTACATGTGGTAGTGGGGGGGGGGTGTGAAGCAGCCTACTCCAAGAGTTCAGAATGTATGACAAAGGACATTGAAACACAGTGTGTAAAAAACATAGAATCTGGAACTAAACAGAAAATATAAGTAAAGAGTTCATTCTGAAATGAACTGGTGTAGAGAAAATTAGCCACAGACAAACTAAAAACAACACAAAGACTGGCAAGCAGCGAGAGCTTAGGTGAAACTTAAGGTGAGACTTCAGCCTTGCTCATTGATGAGAAGGTGATTAGAAATGACCCTGGGTATGTTCAGACAGAATCAGAGTTCTTTATAGCATTCTAGCTCTAAGATTGCTGTTAATCAGCCACAAGACCATAGCAATGTAAGTAACCATCCTGTGATCCATGTTCATTATCCTTGAGGTCTCTTCCAAATGCCATGCAATTCATTCATTCAACACACATGCATGGAGCAAAATCAGGCACTAAGCTGGGCACTAGGAATTCTACAATGATCAGGGTAAATATTGCCCTCCCTCCTCAAGACTGTGGTATATTGGGGGAGACCATACTTCACGTTTGAAGATCAACATCTATGATGGAAGGCCCGCCCTAGCCCAAGGTCAGGAAAATCTCCCAAGAGGAAATGACATTTAATCTGAGAATTAAACAATGGGTACCATTCAGAACAATAAAAAAATCTCTAGGTAGGAAGAGCAGCAAATATAAAGATCCTCAGATAGAAAGATCTTGGAACACTCTAAGAACTGAAAGGAAGCCAGCAATGAGGGAACACAGTGAGGGCAAAGAGCTGTGGAAAGAAGTGAGATTGGGAAGTAGTGGTATCTTCAGAGATGCCCTCAACTCCCAAAGCCACACAGAAGAACAGATGCTTTATCAATTCAATGTCTTTGCTGTTTAAACATAGCTTCTAGAGAGGTCTCCTGACTTCACTCTGTAGATCACTGCCCTAATAAAACCCTGGAAACACCAGAATTAATGGACTCATAGATTCTCAGTATTTCATGAGTACCCATTAAGAGGTTTTTAGCAGTGATAAGAGGTTTTTTAGCAGTGATATGAAGTTATCAGGTTTCCACTTGACTATCATGTTAGCTGCTCGGTAGAGGATACACTGGAAGGGGAATAAGACCAGTTGGCAGTACCATAAAGAATAAACAGCAGTAATATAAACTAGGGTGGTGGAAGTGCAGCTAGAGAGAAATAGATGATTAAACATACTCAAAAAGTAGGAGAATAATTGATATGACATTGGATATGAGGGATATAGATGATTTTCAAATATCTTCTGAAACTCCTACAAAATAAAGATTTGTATTTTATGAAATGATTAATATATATTCATATTCATTTATTCCACGAGCCCTTTGAGTGCCTAATGTATCTAAGTCATGGTTTTTACCAACTGGTATTAGTTGGCCAAACTTAAAAGTAGTAGCTACTAAACTATTGCAAGTTCAGCATCAGAAATATGGCACCAGGGAAAACATTAAGAAGTTCTATAACTTGGGGTCAGAAGAGGAGGCACAAAAGCATTTTCTATCTACTTTACCAATCTGACAAGAGATTAGAGTGGTAAGCAGCAGATAAATGGCCTGTACCAGACAGTTCCTGCTACAGAAATATCCTAAAATAAAATATGGATTCTTAAAATAAAAATTTTTAGAAAGGCCAGGGACTTAAACTTTGGTCTCATTAATACCTGAATCTCACCAAAATGAGTTAGTCATGCTGAGGACTGATTGATGACTGATGTCAACTTGGATCCATTTCCATTTTAGTGAGCAAGACCCAGCAACATTTTACTTGGTGTTGACTGTCAAACTAAAAATTAATTTTTAAAAGGAAACATTAAAATTGATGTCTTTAACATCTGACTATCAAAAAGGAAATTTAAATTTCCAATACAAACCAAAAATATCAGCCTTGTCCTGGGATCAGTTCCAAATTGTGACTCTGTGATAACCTTCCAAATGATCCTGTTGCTTCCAAGTTGATTTTAAGGGCCTGCTGGGTCTCTTTAAGGGATGGGGCTCAGTGTCCAGAAGGTTGGGCATCTGGCAGAAGCAATAGTGAGATCAGGTGTGGTAAAAGGGAACCATGTAACCTCTGCCTAGCCTTCATCACTGTGACATGTCTGTTCCCTCATGCCCCCTTGTGCAACACAGGAATGGCTAATGACAGAGGCCAGATGATGCTATACTGACTCATTCTGTGCCTTGGTTTTTCACTTGTTTTTCCATGAGAGACGGTGTCTCTTGAATGTTAATATGTGATACAAAGATCTTCAGGCTTTATACCTACTCCCTTAGATTATTCATATGCTCCTCTCCAGACTCCCTCTTCCCTGACCTTCAAGCATTTCTCTTTCTAGGCCCCTAAATATCCAGCCAAACCATTCACATTACTCATGAATCTATGTGTATTCTCATTTTGAGTACCTCTCCTGCACAAAGAGAAGTATGTTTTGCTCGTTGGAAGGATATCCCCTTGCTGCTGAATTTTAGGGCTACCCCAAAATGGGACACCAGCACAGCAGCAGTCCTGTTTGTAGTCCACATTGAGCCAATCTGTCTATAAACCAAGTTTGGCTTTTTTTTTTTTTTTTTCTTTGTGGTACCGGGGATTGAACTCAGGGGCACTCGACCACTGGGTCACATCCCCAGCCCTTTCTTGTATTTTATTTAGAGACAGGGTCTCACTGAGTTACTAAGTGTCTCACCATTGCTGAGGCTGGCTTTGAACTCGCGATCCTCCTGCCTCAGCCTCCCAAAGTGCTGGGATTACAGGCGTGCGCCACCACGCCCGGCCCAAGTTTGGCTTTTTTAAAAAAAATCCTTCCACTAGCTGTTATAAAGGGACCCCCTGGCCTTGTGGCTAAAGATATATGCTAAAGGTGAGAACTCTTACAACAGTGTTTGATAATATGAGGTTCTGGGATACTTGTTCATGCAGCTACTTATGTCTGCTAACCCCATGCTGATACTTGCTTCCAGATATTCTGTTTCAGTCTTACAATGAATTGTTGCTGGGCCCACCTACTCTTAGGACTTGGTGAATCTGACAAAGCTCAATTCAGGATAAACAGCTCCTATCACATGATTACTTGTTGCCTCTTGATCAGACCTTCTGTCTCTACTAAGTGTGGCTGGTAGCATGCCAGGAACTGTTTTCCAAATGGTGTATAATTCTCTCCTGCTAATGGCATGGACTTGCTCCAGAACCCTAGGGTTCTACATGATGATTCTTCTAGCATTAGTGGAAGAGCCATTCAGAATGACCTAAAGGAATATTTAACAAACATGTCTTTCAAGCCAAAGAATGCATAGAGGAAGCTTTTTCACTGAGTGGGTAAATCACTAATCTTGTATTTTATACTTGCCTAGGAACTGACCACTTTACAATTAGTAGTATTTCAAGGTCTCTACATTACTAGCTAATATTAAATTTTAACTTTTGCACAAACTCTTTTTACATAGCTGTCTAATAAGATATTCTTTTCCTATGTTATCTGATTGCTCTGATTCTATCCCTTACCACCACCACCATTCAGGGATCTGAAGGTAAAGTTTTTATCTTGATTTTACTGCTTTAACACTTGGAAATTGTCATTTTGTACTTAATGTAGCAATTGTTGTGACAATTTGATGTTAATGGTTACATGGTGTTCTTTTCTTTCCATATGTCTATGGTATAGTGGTTGCTATAACAACAGAACAAGGAATAGAAACCATGGCATTTTAACATTGTTGGCACTTATGATAAGGACCTATCCGGCAAACTTTCAGAAAAGAGGGCACAGGCTTAACTATTTAAATTGTGGAGTATTTATAGAATATAGGCTAAATATCTATTCCAGAAATTTGTAGGCAATAATCAGTGTGTCAATAAGGTTTACACTGACATGGATGTATTCTAGGGTTATAATTCCAGAGTTATTTTGTACAATTTGATGGAATTTCAGTGATTAAGTACTGAACGATGTCTGTTCAAGTATGGTAGTCAAGAGCTCACTAAGTGCTCTTTGGGGATTTGTTTAGGATGAAATGAAAAAACTTTTATTGTAAGTAGACTTCAAGAAAAGATGATTTTTCCAGTAACAAATACAAGAGTTTAAAATTGCAGTATAAAAAGTTTCTTGTTCTATGATGACTCTGAAATTCTATTCTGTGCTAATTTCTCTGTGCATAGCTTAGAGCATGGAAAGATATATAGTATTTATGTATTAAAACAAAATCGCCAAGGAAGTAAATTTTCCTTCAAGAAGGGATTTCTTCAATAAGTAAGTGAGCATTTGGCACTAAACTATTAGCCAGATCACTAATTTATAAAGCAACTCTATTGATTTCTCAAGAGGATACTTAATCTCATGTCACTTAGTCATTGGTCATTTCTCCTTTTTTTTTTTTTTTTTATTCCTTCCTCAATTACTGACAATAGAGACATGGATTTATGAAGAGTGTTAGGTAAATAGATGTTATTATGAAGAGTGTTAGGTAAATAGATGTCTTATTTTCATCAGTAATATCATGGGTCCCAAAATAAATTTTAGGTGATCAAGTGTCTCTGGAAAATATGCTAAAGACATAAAAATTTCTGTCATTGACTTTGTGTAGAAAACTATGATATCTCTATCTTCTGTTTTCCACAGTGGATGGCAATACACATTTAAAAGAGCACAAAACAAAACAAAACAAAAATTGTTGAATGAATACAAATTGGTAAGCTTTGCTATTATATTAAAATCACTGCAAAAGTTATTTTAGCACCTATCAACTGCTCATTACCAACTGCAGAAGATCAATTTGTTAGATAGATTATGGATAACAAAGCAAGGAAACATGCCTTAATTTTTACTTCATACTAATATAAAATGGAGACTAACACACAGCATACATAACAACGATACTCAGTAGACACCTTTTAGTAAATCAATTAAATAATTCAGTAAATAATTAATATTATTTCAAATTTTCTCAGTATTAACCCTTTTGTTAAGCTTTCAGCATTGGAAAATGCATGCTTCATTTCTTTAGAATCTCTAAAGACATGCATAGCAAGGGAATACCAGAGATTTAGATAATATTGGAGTTGTAGGCAGTGCAATGGTGTAGTCCAGTATATGTTTGTAAAGGGAATGCAGAGAAGAGATCAGAAGGAGGGAAGGCCAGAGGCAAAGCAACCATATACAAGTCTATTCAAGATGAAAGAAGCCTTGAACTAAAGGATGGCAATAATATTCCAGAGAAGCAATGGATGTAGAGAAAATAAAGGGTATATGTGGGGGTGATGGAGGAGTGTTAGAAGATATGGTGTTTGTGCAAACTGCCAGAAAAATGAAATCAGCAGTGCATCCCATATCTAGCTTAGATATCAATGTGGAGAAAAATATATTTTTCTGGCCAATATATTTTTTTGGCCAAGACAGACACAACAGGAAGATGTTTTAGGAAATGCAAGTATGAGCCACTTTTGAGATATTAAAATAGAAATCTGAAAGGAACTGCAAAATGAAGGTCTAGAGCTCAGAAGGCCTTATAACCAAAGAGATGGAGAATGAGGGAGTAGTGGTAAGTGAAATAAGATAATCAACATAGGTGGCATTGCAAGAGATAAGGCCTAAGGATAGGGCCATGCACAGGGATGTGTACATATGTCTTTATAGTAAATGGATTTCTTGTAAACAATACATAGTTGGGTTTTGGTTTTTGATCTATTTTGAAAAGCTGTGTTTAAACTTTTGTATTTAGACTATTGATGTTAAATTGATTATTGATAGAGTTGGATTAATATCTGCCATATTTGCTTTGTTTTCCATATGTTATTCTTTGTTCTGATTTTTCTTTTCAAATCTTTTCTGTCTATTGTGGTTTTAATGGAGCATTTTATCAGTCCATTTTCTCTCTTTTCTCAGCATATCAATTGCATTTCTTAATTTTTTTTAGTGGTTATCCTGGAGTTTATAATATATCTTAAAATTAGAAATGTACAACTAATTCAAGTTCAGTTTCAAATAACAACACACCTCTTCATGGGTAGTACAAATGTAATAGCTTTTATCTATCATTGCTGTCATTAATTTCACTTAAACATAAGAATATATATGCATACATAATATACATCATAAACAAGCATTGGAAATATTGTTGCTATTATTATATCAAAGTGTTATCTATTAAGTCATTTTAAAATAAGAAAAAATAAATATTTTCGTTTTACCTTTACTTATGTTTTCTCTGATGTCTTTCTTTATATGGATCCAAATTTCTAAAATATCATTTTCTTTCTCTCTGAGGAATTTCATTTAACATTGTTTGCAAGATCATCTACTAGGCAGAAATTCCCTCAATTTTTGTTTGCCTGAGAAAGTCTTTTTTAGTGAAATTCATTTTTCACTTTTGAAGGGTAAGCGCATTAGATATAGAATTATCGGTTGGTATTTATTTATTTATTTTTGTTTCCTTTCTCAACTCTGTTTCCCTCCACTCTCTTCTTGTTTGCCCAGATTCTAAGAAATGAGATATAATTATTGTCTTTCCTTTTCTTTAGGTAAGATTTTTTCCCTCTGACTTCTTTCAAAATCTTTTCTCTATCTTTGATCCTCTACACTTTGGATATGATATACCTGAATGTGGATTTTTCTTGTTTTGTTTTGTTTTTGGCATTTATCCTCTGTCACATTCTGAGTTTCCTGGATCTGTGATTTGTCTGACATCAGTTTGGAGACATTCTCAGTCATTATGGCTTCAAATTTTTCTTCTCTTTTCTTTTATTATGTTCCTTCGGTATTTCCATCATGCACATGTAACACTTTTTGTAATCCCACAGTTGTTGAATATTCTATTACTTTCTTTTTAGTCTTATTTCTTTTTGCTTTTCCATTTTGGAAATTTTTATTGACATACTTCCAAGGTTAGAAAATCTCTCCTCAGCAGTATTAGGTCTACTAATGAGCCCATCAAAGGCGTTCTTGACTTCTGTCACCATGGTTCCGAACCTTAACAATTTTTTAATTCATTCTAAGAATTTCAGTCTCTCTGCTTACCTTGCTCATTTGTTCTTGTGGGCTATCCATTTCCTTAGTATTTTAATCAAAACCCTTATTATCTTAATTCAAAATAGCTGTTTTGAATTCCATCAGTTAATTCCTACTTCTGTGCCACATATAAATCTGGTTCTTGTGTTTGTTCTATCTTCAGACTCTGATTTTTTCTTTTTAGCATGATTTGTTATATTATTTTTTGATAACCCAACATAAACAGGGCAAAAGTAACTGTGGTAAATTTATTTTTAGTAACATGGTACAGGGTGAAGGAGAAGGGAAGTACCCTGTAGTTGGTTAGGTCTTTGTCTTTCATGGAACCTATGCCTCCAGACTGCGCTTCACAACTGTTTCTCCATGTCCCCCTGTCCTAGGTGTGACAGGATGGATAAGTGGGCTGGACTTGGGTGCTTCTGCTCCCTGGTGTTACATAGGCTTTTGGGGGCACAGGGGGAGCAATTTAGGCACTGGGAAAATAATGATCTTAAATGCAGGACTTGTTAAGAACAGAAGGCTTTGGTATATTTCAAATGGTTACTTTCCCCCTCTCCCTGTCAGAAGAATGAAGGGATGCTTTTTGTTTTTCAGTATTCACTATGAGAACGTGGTTGAGCTCCTCGAGGCAAAACTCACAGAACTGTGGGCACCTACACCCGTGACTGGGTCCTCCTGGGCTTTTTAACGCTCAGACTCATCCACACTGAGCCTCCAGCTACTGGTCGATTCGAGTTTAGGTTTTTCTGCCCCAGCACTAGTTCCCATAGAGGTTTCTGCTTCAGTAAGTTGTGATTCTCTGAATTTGTCTTTCTTTCTAATTTTGGAGCTGTATTTTTTCCCTGTGACCTCACTTCTCTGACAGATCTAAAAAGACATGTGGATTTTTCAGTTTGTTCAGCTTAATTTGTTGTTAGGATGGGTTGATGATTCCAAGTTCCCTACATGCCAGACCGGAAATTGAAGTCTCTCTTTTTGTACTATTTTTAAAAATTTTACCTAGTCTCTTGCTTTGATTCTTGCTATTGCACTGTATTATGCCAAAAGCCATGATTCCATGGAATAGGCTGGTTTGAAAGAATGAAGCTTTACAGTTTTAGAGGAAGTAGAGACCAGTTAGAGAAAAAATGGTCCTGGGTTTGAGTATTCCTCATCATCTTTGGTAGTTTGATTTTTGTGTATCAACCCGCCCCACCCCTAGCTACTTTCAAACAAAGAGTTCTAATTAATAGGGTCTCTATACTATTCTCTAAAATGATTAACAATAAAAATGTCGAGAATGCAAGCTGGGTATGGTGGCACATGCCACCATGTAATCCCAGGGACTCGGAAAGCTGAGGCAGGAGATTGTAAGTTCGAGGTCAGCCTCAGCAACTTAAGAGATCCTGTCTCAAAATAAAAAGCAAAGAAGGCTGAGGATGTATGAGGATATAGCTTAGGGGTAAAGTGCCCCTGGGTTCAATGCCCAGTACCAAAATTAAATAAATAAATAAATAAGGATGCATACAAATATAACTAAAAAAAACTTATTCCTGGTATTTGTAAATTGACATTTTAAGTTTACACAGACCTCATTAAAACACTGTCAGATCCTTCTGTGGTTCCTAAGTGTGATGATATGGGTTTCATGTTATTGTGAAATGTGCCTCTCTCAACTTTGTTTTGCTATCAGCACATTATCTGTCTGATGTGAATGTAGGCAAAAACCAATTAAAAATAATGTCAGTCCTCTGCCTAAAATTTCCTGTGATACTCCTTAACTTAAATACAAACTGACTGTAGCCAGTCTTTTCAGTGTGCCTCTATTCCCTTCCTCATGCCTTCAAATGAGCCCCACTAGACTACTTCATGTTTCTAAAACATGCCATCAATATTACCATCAGTGTTAAAATAGTTACATAAAATAGATATGTAATAGGTTCCAAACATTTCTGATATTAATAATTAAATAAATAAAGAGTGAATTTAATTTTAATGTGTATAATGCTGTTTCTTGAGGAAAACTCACTGTAAATTGTGAGGACTAAATAAAGATTTGTGGATATTCTGTGGGACACATCTAAATATTTTCATAATCTATAGGAGTTAAGATATTGTTTATTGTTTTTTATGATATATAAGCTTACAACAAAACCTAGTACTTTTGGTGTTCTTGATACAGGTAAGCACTTTTAAACATCTATAAGTAAGATATAGCTAATGCTATGTTCCTGAAGCTTTAAACTCACAGTGGCTATCCTTTCCCTGACAGACTTTATCTGCTGTGGCATCTCTTCATCCTTCCAGATGACATGGAATTAGCATAGTTTAGCATGGAGATTCTAGAGTCAAACAGATACCTGCTTAAATCCCAACTTAGTCATTTATTAGCTGTATGACCTTGTAAATTTTGCAAGAATTAATATATTATAGTATAGTTATAATAAACCATTATTTCATTATATGTAAATAACAATCTGGAAATAATCATTGAACCTAGTTAAGACAATTTTTGTGGAAATTAAATAAAGTAATACAAATTATATGCTTGATATGTAGTAAGTCTCAACAACCATGAGCAATTATGATTGACATGGCTGGTGGCATCAAGCTCCTGATGATCAGAGTGGATGACTCCAGCATGCTTTGATCTAAAGGATCTATGTAAAACCATTCTGGTCCTGAGCCCTGATTATTAGGGAAAAGCACTGCGAGTTCATTCATACTGCCAGATTCATCTGATTTTCTTTTAATACAGTGCATTTCAAAGAACTGGAAAAGCTTTTTGCCAAGGTAATGAGTATCTCTTCTGAAAACTGCACATCCACACAAACCACACATTATTTTGCTTGTCACCTTAGTGGTATACAGAACCGCAAAGACTTGCCCTCCACTGGTGGGTCTGGCTTTGAATACTCAACTCCTGCTCTTTCAGGACAAAAAATAATTTAAACTTGCTGTCTTCTGAAAACTTGGTTTGTCATATGAATATTTTTTTTACTTTTTCCATTTCTATTCTGATTTATGCTTAAGAGATAAATTTTGCATAATGTTCCCCTAATTGTAATAATGAGCCAATGAAAGAACATTAAAAAAAAAAAAAAAAAGAAACTTTTTTTCTGTTTTACTGTGCCTGGTCTTCTAGTGGTACATTAGCCAGCAGTATTAATAGCTCAGTGCTCTCACAGTCAGCATTAGCTTTCATCTTAAAACTAATTACCACATTACAAAGGAGTAGATGAATATAAGAACAAAGACAGTAGACAAGCTGAGTGCCATCACACCACGCACAAGAAAGGGGCACAATGGATTAACAGAGAGAATTGTTAAAGCAAAAGCTTTAAATTAACAATAAGATATGGAAAAGGTTTTTGTCATGTTCATTAAGGTTAAGAGGTTTGCCACTAGCTTGTTATGGTTTCTTATTAGAAGTGTGATTCATTGTCCCTCAGTTTATACATTTATTAAGGAAGAAGACAGTGAGAATCTAACTGAAGTAAAAAATAAACACTACTATCTGACAGGGGTCATATCATGACATGACTAATTTCCTGAGTTAGGGCTTTTCTTTAGTTGAGCCTATGTGTTTGGGTGGGCCAGTTGGTTATTTAAAGAACTGTACACTCATACAGGACTGATATTGGAAAACTATAGAACAGACATCAGACTCCAATGGAGGAATTTTTGAAATATAGTTGCTTACCATCTTCCCCTTTGTGCTTCCCTATCCTTTACCCCCCTTAAATTAGAGTCTCTGTCAGTGGTTTAGGTGGTAGTATTTATTTATAGTTCCTCAGGCAAAGACAAATGAACAGAGCTGAGACTCTCCTGTACACCCTTGTATCAATTTTGGATTTAAAATGCGGCCATTTGATGGTTTGTCTGATTGGAGTCAGTTGTTTGCCCTTTAAGGAAACTAGCGAAAGCTAAATCTGATATCTCTTGTTTTCAAAATGATGAAGACAGAGCCATCAGCCATCTTTCAAATACAGTTATTTTTTAATACATTATATAGTTTAGGGAGCATATGAGGAAATCAGCCTATTTACATGTAAACAATATTTAATCTAGTTGAGACAGATCTCACCCTTATCTGAAAATAGGCTGGATTTTGCATATGAAAGGTAATCCAAATTAGTTGATATTCTAGCAACTATTGGCTATCCCTAGTACAAAACACCCTTCTCTTCCCTGTTTTGATTCTACCTGCCTATACCCTAATAAATTCTGGCCATGTCATCTGTTGTCTTATCATGTTTCATGACATACATTCTCCTTTCCTTTAAAAAAAAAATTGTCTTTTGGGGCTGTGGTTGTGGCTCAGTGGTAGAGTGCTTGCCTAGCATGCATGAGGCACTGAGTTTGATCCTCAACACCACATAAAAATAAAATAAAGATATTGTGAAAAAAAAGTCCTTAACCTTTATTCACTATTTGGTATCTATTTCCTTTAAGCTTTTATTTTTTTCTTATAGGCTTCACCTGCCTTCATTCTCAATTTAAACCAACTGATATAGTTTGAGTTTTGTTTATAGGTTCTGCCCTAAAAATATTTTAATGTTAAACATCTATCCCAGGTACTTGATGTCTACTGAACACAGTTAGTGGAAAAGTCATTTTTGTTAGATTTGTAAAGGCCAAAAGAGTCTATTATTTAGCAATGTTCAGGGATTTGCTCAAATGAAAAATAAAGATTCAAATGAGAGAGAAAACATGATTCTCATGAGTAGCAGTCAACAAATTAACCAATACTTTATAGCTTGCCATATAAAGATGTAGATAATAGGTACAAATTGTAGTATCTCCATCACTAATTAAGGAGGTAGAAAGCATCAGACTGGAAGCTTTGTGATTTGATTTCAAATTCCAGTCTGTGGTTGCCAGTTATGTGGTGTTGGGCAAACTCTTAAATTTCTGGTTTTCAATTGCACATAAATGAATGGAAATAGCAGTAGAGTTGACAACAGAAGACCTGAGCTCAAGCCATATTTCGTCTTGCAGACTTTGTAACTTTGGTCAAGTTATTTGACTCTCCAATGGAGGATAATAGCAATCTCAATTCACTGGGTTGTTGCGAAAAAACTAAATGAGATCATAATGAATAAAGTAGGAGCTCATTAAGTGTTTGGGATTATTTTGTAGCACATAACTCTGGCAAATATGGAACCATAAAAAGGGCACAGGTTTGGAGTCCAGGAGAGCTGACTAACTGAGTAACTTTGGCAAATTACTTACCTTCTCTAGTTCAGTTTCCTCTGACCTCCATAAGGATTAAATAATAATATGTTTATAATAGATCATTTACCCTGGTCATGCATTCTTGGTATGTGGGAATGAATGCAGTGAGTGAAATAAAGAGTATAATTCTGGGCTGAGGATGTAGCTCAGTGGTAAAGCACTTGCCTGGCATGTGTAACGCTGTGAGTTCAATACCCAGCACCAAAAAAAAAAAAAAAAAAAAAAAATTTAAAAAGGGTGTTTCACTACCTTTTGGAGGCAGAGATAGTGAAGCTTCCTAGGAATGAGATCTGCTCCTTTACATTCCCTAGCCCAGTCACAGTTTGACAAGGCCATGTTCGTTATGATAGCTTATGTTCTCTTGTCTAATACATCTGTCTCCATTCCTAGACTCTATAGAAGGAATGGAGAATTTCTGGAACTCTTAAAGAATATACCTAGCCAGCTACTATGAACATCCAGCAGATGCCACTGTTGCTTTTGAAGTATCTGCCACCTCCCACCAAGGGACTGTGGTCACCTACTGGGCACTTCCCTTTCTACCATATCCCCTAAAGTGCTAAAACTATTTGTGGTATAGTGGAAGGAAAGGGTATGCGCTTTCCTCCATTTTGTTAACACTGAATTAGAGACCACCCAAGTCATGTTGCCGGAAACTAAACCTTGCTACATTTTATTGGAAATGGTCTTAAAAGTACTAACGTACACACTCTCTGTTGCCCTGCTTGCTCTTTCCCCTACCCACCCAGATCCAAATGACAAGGAATTATGGAGGACTGAATAAACTCAATATCTCCCTTCCAACAACTAGGTCTTCTGTACTGGGTTAAGTGCATGGTGTCTGCCTCTTTCTTTTCTCAGGGGAGTTATTTTCCAGGAGGATCTCCTCAGCACCTTCAGGAGAATAGGTTTGCCCAAATCTCTTCAGACATACCTGACCTGCTTAAGTGGATGCACTTAGCTCCCTGCTGAGGTACTCATTGGCACGTGACTATACAGCACCCTGAGCAGCGCTGAGAAATAGAAATTCTGTGAATGGCAAATGGCCGTGCTGCTGGTAGGGAAAGCAGGCCCCAGCAGCTTGCATGGCAGATTCCTTTTTCTTGTTCGTAGGATTTAAAAGTTCCTTTTCCTTGTCCTCAAACCTGCTCTATTTTTCATTCTTCTAATTCGTTATTTTAAGAAGTTGGATTGACTTTCATTTTTATGTGGTATAGTACAGTTCTTCCTGGTCACTGGTTGGATTTATTTTTACATCTGATAGGAATCAGGGCAGAGAAATTCTCAGAATGTGTCACATCCGGCTCTACTCACCAGCTACAATTTTAAGCTTTGTTCTTCTAAAATATTGATAAACACAATTGTTAGTGTACTTTCCTTCAGTTTTCATCAGATCTGAATCCTTAGACTTTTTGTATTTTATGAATCAGGGGAACTTCCCAAGGAAAATGGGAATTTTTGATGCTATAAGGATTTTAAAAAGGGTTTTGATCTCTCTTTCAAAATACTCTTCAAGGGGAGTGTGTGTGTGTTGGACTTTCACTGGGCTGATATATTGCTATTAAAAGTGAATTGTTTAATTTCCTTTAGATAACACTAAAGGGAATTTTATCTGCTGTTTTTAAATGATAAAAATCTAAAGAAAACAGGCCCTAGTATGAGCATTTGGGTGTTAGTTTTTCCTCTGTAATGAGAATAAATATCAGGCATGGGTGGTGCATGCCTATAATCCCAGCAAATCAGGAGGCTAAGCCAGGAGGATCACAAGTCTGAGTGAGGCCAGTCTCAGCAACTTGGTGAGACCATCAGTAACTTAACAATATCCTATCTAAGAAAAAAAAAAAAAAAAAAAAAAAAAAAAAAAAAAGGTGGGGTGGGAGTGGGACTAGGATATAGCTCAGTGGTAAAGCTTTGCTGGGTTCAATCCCCAGTACCAAAAATTAAAAATAAAGACAAAAATAAAGAGAATAAACTCCATTCATAAACACCTATTAATTCAAACTTTCAATACTAAAGAATTTAAAACAGTAACAATAATAATTGATATAATGTTATGTTTCCTGATATTTTCTAGGCTTTTTTACTGATTGGAATTTTTTGGTTGAAAGAAAATTTATTTAACCAAAACAAATTGTGTTTGTTATGCTAGGGATTTAATCCAGGGATTCACCTATGCCAGGCAAGTGTTCTACCATTGAACTACACCTTCAGTTATTCATTACATATGTATATTAACATGCTGAGACCCGGAGAGTTTACATTGTTTATCCAAAGACACTGTGTTAGTCTATTCAGAATACTATAACAAAAACACCATTGACTGGATGTCTTAAACAATAAACATTTTATTTCTCACAATACTGAAGTTTAGGTAGTTCAAGATCAAAGTGCCAGCAGCTTTATGCTTATTGAGGGCTTGCTTCCTGGTGACTGACTTTTTTTAAGAAAAGATATTTTAGGGACTGTGTTTGTGGCTCAGTGGTAGAGAGCTTGCCTGGCATGTGTGAGCCCCTGAGCTCAATCCTCAGCACTGCATACAAATAAATAAATAAAATGAAAAAGATCACTGACAACTAAAAAATAAAAGCTACATTAGGTGAGTTTTTAAAATTTTTAATTTCTTTTTTAGATATTTTATTCGTTCTTTTTAGATATACATGACAGTATATCTAATGTATTTTGGCATATTATACATACATGGAGTATAACTTATTCTAATTAGGATCCTATTATGATTGTACAAATGCAAGGCTAGAAAAGTTATGTCTAATTAATTCTACTGTCCTTCCTATTCCCCTCCCCCTCCCTTCCCTTCATTCCCCTTTGTCTAATCCAATGGACTTCTATTCTTCCCCTCCACACCCTCTCTTGTTGTGGGTTAGCATCTACATATCAGAGAGAACATTCAGCATTTTTAAAAATATTTATTTTTTAGTTGTAGATGGACATACAATATCTTTATTTCATTTTTATGTGGTGCTAGGTGCATGCTAGGTGAGTACTCTACCATTAAGCCACAACCCCAGCCCTCAGCATTTGTTTTTTTGGGGGGTGCTGGCTTATTTCACTTAGCATAATAATCTCCAATTCCATCCATTTACTGACAAATGCCATAATTTCATTCTTCTTTTTGGCTGGGTAATATTCCATTACCACATTTTATTTATCCATTTATCTGTGGAAGGTTGGTTCCAAAGTTTAGTTATTGTGAATTGTGCTGCTATAAACATTGATGTAGTCATGTCACTGTAGCATGCTGATTTTAAGTCTTTTGGGTATAGACCAAGGAGTAGGATAACTGGTCAAATGGTGGTTCCATTCAAAGCTTTCTGAGGAATCTCCACACTGCTTTACAGAGCATTTGTGCCAATTTGCAGTCCCACTAGCAATGTATGAGAGTACCTTTCTCCCCACATCCTCACCAATATTTATTGTTACTTATATTCTTAATAATTGCCATTCTGACTGGAGTGAATTGGAATCTCAGTGTAGTTTTAATTTGCATTTATCTAATTGCTAGAGATATTGAACATTTTTTTCACATATTTGTTGACTGATCATATTTCTTCTGTGAATTTATTCATTTATTGATCGGGTTATTATTATTTTGGGGGGGTTAAGTTTTTTGAGTTCTTTGTATAACCTGGAGATTAATGCTCTATCTAAGGTGCAGGTGGTAAAGATTTTCTCCCATTCTGTAGGCTCTCTATTCACATTCTTGATTGTTTCCTTTGCTGTGAAGAAGCTTTGTAGTTTGATACCATCCATTTTTTTTCACTCTTGACTTTACTTTTTCTTCTTTCAGGAATCTTATTGAAGAAGTTGTTTCCTAAGCTGACACGATGGAGAGTTCGGCCTACTTTTTCTTCTAGTAAGTTCAGGACCTCTGGTCTAATGCCTAGGCCCTGGATCCACTTTGAGTTGAGTTTTGTGTAGGGTGATAAGGGTTCAATTTCATTTAGCTACATATGGATTTCCAGTTTTCCCAGCACTATTTGTTAAAGAGGCTATCTTTTTTCTCATGTATGTTTACGGTGCCTTTGTCTAGTATGAGATAACTGTATTTGTGTGGGTTTGTCTCATGTCTTCTATTTTGTTCCATTGGTCTTCATTTGTGTTTTGGTGCCAATACCATGTCATTTTTGTTACTGTAGCTCTGTAGTATAATTTAAGTCTGGTATTGTGATGCCTCCTGCTTCACTTTTCTCACTAAGGATTGCTTTGGCTATTCTGGGCCTCTTTTTTTCCAAATGAATTTCATGACTGCTTCTTCTATTTCTATGAAGACCATCATTGGAGTTTTAATAGGAATTGTATTAAATCTGTATAACACTTTTGGTAGTATAGCCATTTTGACAATATTAATTCTGCCTATCCAAGAACATGGGAGATCTTTCCATTTTCTGAGATCTTCTTCAATTCCAGACTGACATCTTGATGCATCCTCTTAAAGACCAAGGGAGCTCCCTGAGGTTTCTTTTATAAGGGAACTAATAACATTCATGAGGGTTCCACCCTCAAGGCCTGATTCCCTCCCAAAGGCCCTATTTCCTGATAATATCACCTTGGGGTTAATATTTCAACTAAATATTTACATAGTTAGTATTACAAATACTAATTAATTTAAATAGTATTACAAATGTGGGGGAGACACAAACATTTCATCTCATAGCAGCCACAAAGCTAGTTAATGAAACATTTGATTCATAGTAGTTTCTACTTACTAGTATAAAAATAACTTTACAATAGACTAATTTATGTCATAAATATTTATATTCAGGCAAAATGTAAGAATTTTACTAATATTGCACACATACTGTGAATGTGTACTAAGCTTATTCCACATTTGTGTGTGTGTGTGTCACTATTTTGTTACAGCTATAGAAATCTCCTCCTGGTGCTAAAGATAAGAAAAGAAAAGAGAGATGCTAAGTGTTTTAATATAAAGTATTAAGCCCTGCATTTATGAGAGAAGTATTGTTAACCTGTCTACCTCACTCCCCTCCCTGCCAAAAAAGACTTTGTATTTTTAGAAACCTGAAAAGATCCTATACTGTTTATTGTATAGACTTGGTGTTTCACACTATTGAACTAAGAACATTTAAACTCCAACCTCATCTCAACATGCTGCAGTTTTTGCAACAAAAGCACAGGTCTTAACCAAATATGGTTATTCAGTTGAAACCTGAAATAATCCAAGATTAAGGCAAGTAACAAGCTTTAGTAATACAAAGGAAATGTTAAAATTAATGAAGCAAATGTGATTTTTATTTGAAGACACTGTTCTGCAGAGATAGAGAACCATGAATCTTGACAACCCTTACATTAATTGAATTTCCTAAGTGTCCTATACATATTTATATTAGTGTACATCATATCAGACACCTATTTGGTCACCACTTAACGCCTTTCTGCCATCAGATATGGTGGTGCATGCCTGCAATCCCAGAGATTTAGGAGGCTGAGGCAGGAGGATCACAAGTTCAAGGCTACACTTGGAAACTGAGCAAGATTCTGTCTTAAAATAAAAAATAAAAAAGGCTTGGGTATTTCAGTGGCAGAGAACCCCTGAGTTCAATCTCCAGTAAAGTTAAATAAAAAATAAGTAAATAAATATCTTTTCAGCCTCACTTTTCACTTCAGCCATTGCTACAGCTCCCTGTTTAAATACCTTCTCAGGCACAACCTGACAGTCTCTCCCTGTGAGCCTATCACTTGCTCCTCGCCTGGAGCTTCTCTGATGCCTTCAGGTTGGGATATCTATGGAAACCTTCACAAAAGATGGAAGCAGAACCATTAGATGCTCTGTTTATATTTGTTGCAAGGATTTGATCCTACACAGTGGATGCTGGTTACACCCTCATTGTAAGGCTTAGTATTGTTTTATTGTTGCCTTATTTCCTCATGAGGCTGTAAGCTCAACAAAGGAAAGGACTTGATCATGTTTTTAATTTATTCATTAATTTATCTAAACCATCAAGAAAGGTGTTTGGTAAATAAATACTTGCTCATTAAATGTCCTAGAATGTTGGGTTGATAAACTCATTTAACAATCACAACTTCAGATTAAGATAACACTAAAAGGGGTATAAAAGTGCTTTCTCTGTGGGTGAAAACTGAAACCACTCTTCATATTTCTTATAGTTTAAGAAATATTATAAAAAAGACAATATGGTGAAAATTTCTGTATTTTTCAGAAGATACTTCACTCCTCCTAATGAAGAAATTAAAAATCAACAGAAATAAAGAGCATGAGATTTTTTAAGGCTATATATTCAAGAAGAAAACCAAAACCACCCATTTTCTATATGGACACATGTCAGATAACAAGTAGAGAAAACCAGCTGAGCTATGCACACAGAGGATCAATGGCCATCAAGAAGGAGACCCATAAGAGTTGTAGACTGTCCAAATAGGACATCATTCACAAGTACTCTTCTTTCAGAAAAGCAAACAGAATGCTAAACTTAGCTAAGAAGGAAGTTGGAAAATGTGATGTCCTTGATAGGCTACTTGGGTTGTTCTGATTTCCCTCCAGAATAAAAATCTTAGTTGCGGAAGAGCAGACTGCTGTGCATGATTCTCCAGACCCTGTGGTATTCTCAGCAGAGAGGAATGTGGCTAAAAAATAAGTCTGCAAATAATGTCAGACCTAATTATTCTGGTTTGTCCCATTGACCTGCTGGCTCATCCCCTCTGGATCATGTATTTGAAACAACTTTTCCTTAAATTATTGTGGCCTAGAAATACCAGTTTTCTGCTTAGTAGAGTTGACCACTGGCTGAAAATTTCCCAGGTAACAAAGAAAGGAGAAGAAGGAGACTTCCAGATTCCAAGACTATGAGAAATAAATTTCCACTTTTTAGCCCACTGATCAATATGGTATTTTGTTATGAAAGCCTGAGCTAATACTGTGTCTGTCTCCTGGCAGCCCAATCTCAAATATGTACATTGAACATTATAAGTCTTGCATTTCTAATAGAACAAACCATTAGAAGTCATAAAAGTAATACAATTATGCCTTATATATTTCATATATCAGCAATTAAAAAAAATAATGTCTTTCTAGGCCATTTTAAATTGCATTGGTTAACTCATTTGCCTCATGCCTGGCTCTCTTGCTCTTTTTTATTTCTAAATTTATCCTTTCATTTAAAAAATAACTTTAAATGTTTCAGACGGACAAAAGAAATTATTTAATTTGTATTTAGCTTGTAAAGCAAAAATACTAAATACTAAATATTAAAATATCTGTTAATCCATTGTCTAGCCTCAGAAATTTAATATCACCAATATCATTGACATTACCTGTTTGTTACTTCCTGATCTAGTACCCTGTTTCTTCCTAGAGTAAAGCACTATCTTGAGGCTTGTATTTACTTGAAAGCTTTCTATGGTTTTACCACAAGATCAACATTATATAGTCTGTTTTTGAAATTGATAAAAATGGCATATCATGTGACATGAATGACTGTCAGCATACCCTCATTTTCATGCAAGCTCTAGCAAGGACTTCTGTTTTGTTCACTATGTACCCCAGTGACCATAACAGCACCTGACTGGTACAAATATTGGTTAACTTAACTAATGAAAGAATAAACCTTCTAAATAGTTCTGCTCTTCACATCTGAAGCTGGGCAGCTAGGCTTTTTTGCTATTTGCTTAACTGATTGAACAGCATGATTGTCAGGTGCTATTTTTGTTACCTTACTATCTTACCTTATACAGCTCTTTCACCAGTCTGTGCATGAACTAGGCTGTGGTAAATAAGCCCATTTCAGTAATACAGATTTTCTTCCTGTTTATCTCACAGTCTGATTATAATTAGCCCAAGCAAGAAATAGTTTTTCAGTACAACGAACTTTGCCCCAGTTATGGAAGCACTAGGATAAGAAAAAAGAATTCTTTCACCCTGCTGCTGAAATGTCAGCTTGCCCTATGTGAAGAACACCTACTTAACCTAACAGGTCAGTGATGCATAGGTCTGGCCAGGCATTAGAATCATTACTGTCCTGTAATACCTACACTGTTTTTCTATTTATTGTCATTGACAAACTTTACACATTCTTTTTTGGTACTAGGGATTGAACCCACAGGTGCTTAACCACTGAGCCACATCCCCAGCCATTTAAAATATTTTATTTAGAGATAGGGTCTTGCTAAATTCCTGAGGTTGGCTTTGAATTCTCAATCCTCCTGCCTCAGCCTCCCGAGCTGCTGGGATTATAGAGTGCACCAACACGCCTGGCTATATTTTTAATGTAACTTTTTACTACACCATTTCCTTTAGTTAAATGTTTTACACTGACAAGTTCTTGAGAGATTAGGCTTTTTTAAAAAGCGCATTTCCTATGTCTATTGTTTCCTTATACTGTATATTCTTCTCTTTTGTTGTCATGGAATCTTTGCTGGAAGTCCTGTGTGATAAAATGTCCAAGATAGGGGATAGTTATTAATGTTTGCTAAAGCATTTAATCCTAAAGACATGGATACAGTGTTAAATTTGTTTTATGAGATAATTGTGCAATAGAAGCTAGAAGGTTGCTTTGTGGTTGCAACAGTCCTTTAATGATACCAGTAAGGGAACCTTTGGTGTTTCTATCATGTTGCCATGGACTTCTATTCATTAACAAGGCATCCCTGTATATTTTGCTTTGCAAAACTGGAAATTCCCTCAGAAATATCCCAGAAAGCTGAATGCCAGATAAAGGAAAAGAAAACTGAAACCATGGAGCACAATATGTGGGAAAAGAGCTCAAGAAAACAGAACCAAGGCATTTCCTAAAGGGTAGCATGTTTGAAAGATACAACAATGTTCACTCTTGGACATAGACATACTTATGGTTTATCTCTGGGGTTGTTTTTTCCTGGTCTGTAGTTAATGAGCAAGCATCTATTGAATTCATAGTATTTTCTTATCACTGTTTGAGACACTGAGGTATTCTGAAGAATAATCAATACAGTTCCTGCCCTTCAAGAGCCTACCATTGAGAAGGAGAAGCAAAATCCTCGCACTTGAGCCACAAGGCAAGGCAAGATGGTCCTTAATTGCTGTAAGTGCTAAATTATGAAATACAGATAATTAGTATTATAAGATCGATTGGGAAAGGATACGTGGAGTCAGGGGGTGGGCTCCCAGGGCTCCAGTAAATATTTTGTTTCATATCCAAGTTGGGTACATGGTGTTCTTTTTACAACTAGTTGTTAAACTATACACGTAAATTTTTCATTTTTGTTTATAATTTACAATAAACATATTAAAGGAGAGGAAGAAGAGATGAATAAGACCTTGAATAATTGGGACAAGATTTTTGGAGGAACTGGGACTTAAAGTGAGCTTCAGAATTGTCACAGAGAAGAGGGCAGATCAATACCAATGTAGCATAGTAGTGCAGGTGGGCTGTAGGAAGGGAGGGTGCCAGCCAAAGTGAGCTTAGAGTTTAGGGCAATGGGATGGGGAACAGGAGCTAAAATAAAGCTAAATCATTTGAGAGGGGGTTAGGAAGTTGAAGGAAAACTTGAAATGGGGGCAGAAGAAGAAGTTTTGACTGATATGGGAGGGCATGCATGCAATATGGGTTTTAAATTTGGTGACAGGCTGATAGCAGTGGAGCTTAGGGAAAATTAGTACAACCCTAGTAGGCCTTGTGGATAAAAATGGGATGAAAGCCACAGTGAGAAAGAAACAGAAATTGAATAGCACAGCAATGAGGGCCTGAAAAGAAATGGGGGGAAACATTATGGAGGAGAAAATGGCCATGACTGGATAGGTGACCAATGGGGGATTAATAAGCTTCATATTTTACGTTGCCTAAGAGAATAATGGTGCCAGCCAGTGATAAACCACTTGGCAATAGTCGGTTAGGAAGAGAAGGGAATTTCAGTCTTTCCAACGTAGAGTTGATTTACAATGAAATCTAGGCAGTACAATTTGGGAATAGAGCAAAGGCACATAGAGAAATGCTGATGACCATTTTCAAGTGTAAAATATCACGATGAGAAATGAATCCCCATATCTTGTTTAGTTCATATATCGTAAAGCACCTGAATGATGATAATAATAATACCTCTCTCATGGAACATAAACCTAAAGCTTAAGGCTATCTCTCCTCCTTGAATATAGTCACCAAACCCACCAGTATACCTGTCCCTTTCTTTTTTGACCTGTCTATAAATACTTAAAATTCAAAATCAAGACCTGCAAATTGTATTGAAGGGACAAAAGCCAACATTACAGCTGATGGTGATGTCTGTGCATGACAAACTATCCTTCTACACTTTAAATCATTTTGATCTTGTGTCTTTTTATAGAATTTGGAGAACTATACTATAGAAATGGAACTCTACAAAAGTCCAAAGTACAGATATAATCAGGGAGAGGAGTTTAAAAAAAATTTTTTTTGTAGCTGTAGATGGACAGCATGCCTTTATTTTATTTTTATGTGGTGCTGAAGATTGAATCCAGTGCCTCACACATGTAAGGCAAGCACTCTACCAATGAGCTACAGCCCAGCTCAAGGAAAAGAGTTTTGATTCATTTTTTAAAATCACTTTCTAAAAATGTGAACTATCCATAAATGGAAAAAGCTAAGTATATCCCTCTTCTGGAAAAGTTTTAGAAAAAAATCTTGACTTGCTATAGTTATTCTATTTATAGAATTTTGACCTTGAGTTGATGATTGGACTCAAAAACTTCCATGATACTTTTCTATTTATTTTCATACCCTCGGGTATTGGAAGTAGGTGAAAAATGGTTTGGATAATACCGATGAATTTGTTCATTCATTCATACAAGTGGGAAGGGGTTATTTATTATTGTTTATTTGTCTTAAACTTTCTCTATGAGCCAGGCACTGGGGTAGTTACAGCAGGGAACAGACTCTGACCTTGTCAGCAATAACCTTGTGGTCTAATAAGGGATTATTGTTGTTTGGATGTAAGGTGTCCCCCAAAAGCTCAAGTGTGAGACAATGCCAGAAGGTTCAGAGGAGAAATTATTGGGTTGTTAGAGTCTTAACCCAATTGGCAAAGTAATCACCTGACAGGGATTAACTGAGTGGCAACTGAAGTGGTAGGGTGTGGTTGGAGGAGGTGGGAATTGGGGGGAGGCTTTGGGGTATATATATTTATATCTGGCAAATGGAGACCGCTCTCTTTGCTTCCTGATCATCATGTGTGCTGCTTCCCTCTAATTCCACCATGATATTCAGCCTCACCTGGAGCCCCTGAAGAATGGAGCTGGCTGTATATGAACTGAGACCTCTGAAACCATGAGCCCTTAAATAAACTTTCCCTCCTCTACAGTTGTTCTGGTTGAGTCTTTTAGTTATAACAGCGAAAAAGCTGACTAAAACAGGGATACAGTGAGCAGAGTGCTAGATGCTGTCATAGAAATAAATAGCTGGAACTCAAAGAGCACATAGCTCACTCTCCAGGGGCCCAGGGAGACCTTTGGGAGTAAATAACATGATAAGAAAACATCCCCCATTATCAAATAAGATCACTGAAGACAGTGAAGATTTCAGTCACTTCCTTCAGCTTACTTGGTCAGTATCCACCATCTGAACACAAAAATTCTATAGAAAAATATATGGACAAAAAATAAAACCTAGTAGAAGGACTTTCAGCATGATAAAATAAACTATAGTCTCAGAAATGTACTGTAGGGGCTGGGGATATAGCTCAGTTGATAAAGTGCTTGCCTCACATGCACAAGGCCCTGGGTTCAATCCCCAGCCCCCCCCACCACATACACACAAAAAGAAATGTACTTTGGGTTTCCAGAAAACCTGAATCCATTAAAACAAAATATTTTTAAAATATAAATAAAATCCTTATGTATAGGGTGATATTGTGAATTAGTAACAGTTTTCTACATTATCTTGACCCTGAACCTCTCCTATCTTGGCTACTAGAGTGGGCTGTTCCATTGACCCAAGCAAAGGCAAGAGGAAGGGAAGAAATTACAGCACAACCAGAAAATATGGTATCAAATTCTTGACTTCTTGGTTAAAAATGCTTAGGTATGTAATAGAAGGTCAGATCAAGTATTTGCTAGTGCACTTTTCCTCCCTGAAAGAAATAGTTTAAACTATTTTCTAGAGTATAGAAAGAAAAGTGTTGGAGTAGAAATAAGAAACAAGATTGTTAAGATATTGCTAAAAATATCTACAAATTCCTTGTACATCTCTTTCCATGATTACCTCCTATAGGAGTGTTTTAGTCAGCGCTTTTTTTTTTTTTTTTTTTTTTGCTGCTGTGACTAAAAGAACAATTGTAGAGGAAGAAAAGTTTATTTGAGGGTTCACAGTTTTAGATGTCTCAGTCCATTGACAGCCAGTTCCATTCCTCAGGGCTGGAGGTGAGGAAGAACATCATGGTGGAAGAGTATGGCGGAGGGAAATGGTTCACATGATGATCAAGTAGGAAAGGGAGATAGAGAGAGAGACAGAGACAGAGACTAAGCTCAGTTCACCAAATACATACCCCAAAGGCACTCCCCCAAAGACCCACATTTTTAGCCGCACCCTACCCACCTTCAGTTACCACCCAGTTAATCCTGTCAGGATTAAGGCTTTCAGAATCCAATCATTTCACCTCTGAATGTTCTTGCATTATCTCACACATAAGCATTTGGGGGACACCTCAGATCCAAACCATAACAAGGAAAGAAGAACAATAGAACTTTTAGACAGGGTAGGAATTTTGAGAGTAAATTGAAACTATCTTGAGTAAATTTTACTTATGAATGTAGATGTCAGAATCCTAAAAAAAAAAAAATCAACAAATCAAAACTAGCAATATACAATGTACAAAATGATCATGATCAAATAGGATTATTTCAATAATGCAAGGCTGATACAACTTTAGAAAATTCTAGTAAGCCATTCATGTCATCAGAGAGTAGATTAAAGAAAGTATATTCTATACATTCTTTCTTGAAAATCTTGCATTACCCCCAAGGAATATTGGGGAAAGGGAAAAAATAATAAGTTGTTTGAATTTAAACTCAAAGTTTCTAAGTTTTGTAAAAGATCACCAATTAGTATTTAAACAAGTGTCTAGCAAATTAAAAACTTACAAAGTTTACCTTAACTTTTAGTGAAGGAAGACAGAACTAAATTAATTAACAGGAAAAATATATGATATATCAGATAACAATGTACAAGCAGGAATAAAACAGTAAGAGGACAGCAGGACTGCAATGGCCTCACTGATAAGGTAACAGGTCAGCAGAGACCCAGGTAACATGAGGCTTCCAGCTGTGCAATTATCTGAGGGAAGAAGAGCATTCTTTTATGCACTTAAATAATTTATTCCAAAACACAAAACAATGATAAAATTGTACACATTTTATAAGTGCAGAGTAAAGTGATCAAATTTGCCTCTGAGAGGAAGAATTTTAGTGGTAGCATGATTTTGGTAAGGAATACCAGGAGAGCTTTAGAGTCCAGTAGACCAAAGCTCTGATCCTGGCTCTGCCATTTAAAAGCCCTATGACCTTGGGCAAATTCTTACCCTTCTCTGGCTTCTATATCCTCCTTTGTAATTACAGATATAATAATTCTTACCCCCAGGGATGATAGGAGGATTCAGTAAGACAACATGTTTAAAACACTTGGCATAGTACCTGACACATTGTAAGCAATGAATGATTGGTAGCTGTTAAAATGTCTAATGCAGTGATAGTTGAGAGCTGAGTAAAGGGACAAGCTTAGACATCTTAAAGACAAATAAATCTCGAAAAATTGGCAATGAATTTTATGCTTGGGGGTGAGGAAGGGAAAAAAAAGTAAAAAATACTTCCCGACTCTTGACATGGGCGGCTTTTGGATTGCAATGTCATTCACGTAAGAGAAGACGCAGGGAGGCGAAGAGGATGAGTTTACTTTGGGATATGTTGAGTTTGAGAGTCTCTTGGTACGTTTCAGAAGAGTCATGGCTCCTTGAACATAGGGATCTAGGATCAAGAAAGAAGTTTGGGTTAGAGATCTAGATGAGATCCATCAGAATTTTCAGAGAAATTGTGCAGATTGAGAAGAGAAGCAGAGCACAAATAGAGCTCCAGGGACATATCCATAGGCAGAAGAGGATATGGGAGAAAGAGCCTCCAAAGAAGTAAGAGGAGAAGAATGGATTAAGTCAAAGGAGGAAAGAAGGTTTAAAAAGAGTACTATCAAAAGTGAAAAGGAATGTGGTATATATGCACAATGGAATTTTACTCAGCAATAAAAGAAAATAAAATAATGGCATTCGCAGGTAAATGGATGAAGTTGGAAGACATAATGCTAAGTGAAGTTAGTCGGTCTCAAAAATCCAAGTACCAAATATTTTCTCTGATATAAGGAGGCTAGTTCACAGTATTGTTGGATGGGGGTACATAGGAGGATTAGAGGAACACTAGAATGGTCAAAGGGAAGGGAGGGGAAGGGAGGGAGCAAGGGGGGAGGGAGGGGGAGAAAAGAAAAAAAAAAGGTGGTTGAATGAGAAGGATATCATTTTCCTAAATTCATGATTGAAGACCTGAATTGTATGAATATACTTTGTATACAAACAGTTGTATGTAAAAAGATGCTATATACTGGCACTATGAATTGTAATTATTATAAATTAAAAAAATAAATTTAAAAAAAAGTGAAAAGGCTGGCCGGGTTCCACTGGCACATGCCTGTAATCCCAGTGCCTTGGGAGGCAGAGGCAGGAGAATCGAAAGTTCAAAGCCAGCCTCAGCAATTTAGCGAGGCGCTAAGCAACTCAGTGAGACCCTGTCTTAAAATAGGGATAGGGATGTGGCTCAGTGGTTGAGTGCCCCTGAGTTCAATCCCTGGCAGCTCTCCACCCCCACCCCCCCAAAAAAAGTGAAAAGGCTAAAGAGAAATCAGATAAGGTAGGGACCAACACATGCCCACTGGACTATGCAATTCTAAGATGTCAGGCATGGCCAGGGAAAGGATGATTTAATGGGATGATGGGGATACAATCCCTACTGTAAAGGGGCAAGAATGAGTAAGAAATAAGTGTTTTGGTTTGGATATGAGGTGCCCCCCCCCAAAGCTACTGTGTTGATGCAGGAATATTTAGGTGTGAAATAATTAGATTGTAAGAGTTGTAGCCTTATCAGTCTATCTTAGTTTAAATGGACTGACTGGGTGGTAATGATAGACTGGTGGTGTGTTGCTGGAGATGGGTCACTGGGGGTGTACCCTGGAAGGGTTCACTTCCTTGAGGCCCCTCCCCACTTCCTTCTCTCTGTTTCTGGGCACTGCCAATGGAGCATCATTCCTCTGCTACCATTCCATCATGATGCTTAGCCTCTCCTTGGCCCAGAGCAACATACTTGTCAGACCATGGACTAAAGCTCTGGAACCATGAACTAAAGTAGACTTTCCCTTTCCAAGTTGTTCTTGTCAGGTGTTTTGGTTGCAGGGATGGAAGCTAACATACTGAGGAGGTGAATACTGTGAGCTTTCTGAAGGAAAAAAGGAAGGAGATAGAAGAAAAATTCTTCTGTCCTTCATCCTTCAAAACCCCTCTTTTCCACTATTCTATCTTCCCTTCAGCCCAGGAGTTCCTGACCTTGGATCTGATGACCTCCTCAAAATAATTCATAAATGGAGATCAAGGGATTTATGTATTTAGAATGGAGGGAAAAATACAACTTTAATTTCATGAAATTTAAATATAGCATTTTTACCCATTTCAAATTTAGGCAAAAATTACACAAGATTAACAGTACCTGTGACTGTCAAAAATATTTTTTCATATCATTTTACAGTTGTCGCAGATTCTCAAAATATCATTTACACTCATCACTTTAATGAAATTATAGTAGTTATTTTAAACCTGCTGCTAGATCTTAAAAATAAATTGTTTAAAATATTTTGAGAACTCTATTTAAATGTAATTATTTTCTTTGTAACTGTTAAATATTTCATGTTTTTTGAAAACATTATTCTGAGGAGTCCATAAGCATCCCCAGATGTCAAATCTCCAGATGTCTTTGGCACTAAAAGGTTAAGACTTCCTGGTAGCTTATTGCGTAAGTTGTATCTACTCTGTTATCTTCAGTGCTTTCAGTCTCTGCATGCTGCTGCCCTTACTTCTGTCTATAAGCCACAATTGTCCCCTGTGTTCCTCCAGGGAAAATAGTCATGAGCCTTTCTGTGGTTTTCAATTGTTCTGACCGCTTGTTGGTCTTTTTACTTTCACCTGATTGTAGAGACGCCCCTATTTTGAGATATAAGATTGATTCACGTTTTAGTTCTCTTGTTTGTACACCATCAACAAACACATTGAGCACAGGTACTATGCTACATGGTTGGGTGAGCTGAAATGGTCCTCCCAGGAATTTATGATCAAAAGAGAAAAGAGACTTGTACCAAAGTTACAAGACAAACTGGAAACTGTTTTGCTTAGTGTAAAGTTGTATGGCATATGAGATATTAGAGGAAGCTTCATCAGCAGATGACATTGAGAACGAAGACAATACCGTTAAAAAAATGAATTTGCCAAGATTGGGTAAGTTATGTCTGTACAGCCATGATTATAATTTTTTAAAATATTTGAAACATTAACCATAATGGAATAAAAGAGATTTTCCCCCCATCTTGGTAGATAGATTTAGTGCACTTAATTAGACCTCAAGGGAAAAAATGAGGAACAGATTGAATATTCGGGACATTTTCCTTTCTCTACACTTTCTTTGAGAAACAATGTTCATAATCACTACAGATAAAAATATTAGGCAAACATTCATTTAAAAGACATTTTGATATGAAGAATTGTCAGGTTTTCATAAATGAGTGCATGACATCTGCTGGCCAAATTGCATAATTTTCCTCTCCATTGTGAGTGATAATAACTAAGATTATTAACCCCTCTTCCCTACTGAAGAAATTACATGTGAGGACTTCACTTTCCTTTAATAACCAGCAAAGAGGAAAGTCTTTGGAATGGTAAACATGGTCCTTGCTTTGTTGTTTGAGCTTGAAAAGTTTAAGACATTTAAAGAATTTGAAAATTTAATGCAATTACTTAACAGTAGGTAAACTAAGACTTGGAGAGAAGAACTGTTTCATGCAAGGTCACACAAGTGGGCTAGCCAGCTAGCTCTAGAGTGCTAGTTTTTATTCTCCATTCCCAGGCTAGGCAAGGACTTGGGTTGTTTGTTAACTTCTCTTCTCTTGTTATTTGACTCAATTATTAAGAAATTTCATTACTGGTGATAATGAAAATACTTAAAATGTCTTTCACTTTTGAAAAAATTCTGTTGTATTGATATAAAGTTTACATAAAGTAAAACTCATCAATTGTAAGTATAGAGTTCTGAGTTTGATAAATATGTATAGTCACGTAGCCACTACCACAACCATGCTCTAGGAAATTCTACATTATCCAGAAATTCCCTCATATGCTTTTTTAGTCATCCATACTTTCCCACCGCGCCCTGATAATTTCTAATCTGTTTTCTGACTCTGTAGTATTTCCTTTTCCAGAAAGTCATGTACGTGAGATTATATAGGTTTTTTTTTGTTTTGCTTAATACTTTTGATATTTAGCCATGCTATTGCAAGTATCAGAAGTTTGTTCCCTTTCATTGTGAGAAGTATTCTACAGTATGGATAGACCACAATATAGTTATCATTTAACTAGTGGATGAAAACCTGGGCTATTTTCAACTTCTCCTTTCTGTGCACGCACGCATGTAATAATTGCATAATAATTTATTTGAAGTACAGTGTTGTGTTTCAATGCATGTAAACAACATGTGCTGATTATATCAGGGTAACTGGCCTATCTATCACCTCAGACACTTATCATTTCTTTGTGTTGAGAATTTTAAAAATCCTCTCTACTAGTTATTTTGAAATAATCAATTAATCATTGTCAACATAGTTTTCCTACTGTTCTTTAGAACCTTAGAAGTCATTCTTCCTATCCAGCTGCATCCCTGAATCAGTTAACTGTCCTCTCTTTATCCACTTTCCCCATAGTGTTCCCAGCTTCTGGTAACCACTATCCTACTCTTTATTAAGAGACAAATTTTAGCTGCCACATATAAGTGAGAACATGTGGCATTTGTCTTTTCAAGACTGATCTATTTCATACTTGACCTATTTCACTTAATATAATGTCCTCCAATTCCATCCATGTTGCTGCAAATAATGGTATTTCTTTTTCATGGCTCAATAATATTTCATGGCATATACATCCCAAGTTTTCTTTATCCATTGTGTTAGCTAGCTTTTTCATCACTGTGACCAAAAGACCTGACAAAAACTATATAGAGAAGAAAAAGATTATTTTGTCTGATGGTTTCAGAGGTTCAGTTGATGGTTGGCCAACTTCATAGCTTTGGGCCCAAGGTGAGGCAGAATATCATTGTGGAAGAGTATGGCAGAGGAAAGCAGTTCAGGACATGACAGCAGGGAAGCAGAAAGACAGCTATGCTCACCAGGGACAAAATATATACCCCAAAGTCATTCCTCCAATGATCTACCTCCTCCAGCGGCACTCTACCAGCCTAGAGTTACCACCTAGTTAAATCATAGCAGAGTATTAGTCCACTGATTATGTTATAACTCTCATAATCTAATCATTTCACTTCTGAACATCCTTGCATTGTCTCATACATGAGTATTTTGGGGACACACATATACAAACCATAACATACATTCATCTGTTGATGGATGCTTAGGTTTATTACATATCTTGGCTATTCTGGGCCAAGAATAGTTTTGCAAAAATCATAGGAAGCAGATGTCTTTTTGACATACTGATTTCATTTCCTTTGGATATATACCCAATAGTGGAATAGGTGGATCATATGGTAGCCTTATTGCTAGTTATTTAAAGAAAAATATTTTGTTTTACTTAATGGCTATTAATAATTTATGTTTTTACCAACAGCATATAGGAACTCTGTCCTTTTTCTTTCTGATAATGGCAATTTTAATAAGAATAAAATTATATCTCATTATAGTTTTGATTTTTATTTCTCTTATTAGTGATGTTCAGTTATTTTCATGTTTATTAGTCATTTGTATATCCTCTTTTACAAAAAGTCTGTTCAGATCATTTATCTAGTTTTTAAATGGATTATTTGGTTTTTGTTATTGAGTTGTCTGAGATTTTATTTCTTCTGAATATTAATCTCATATGAGATAATTTGCAAATATTCTTTCCCATTTCTGTAGGTTATCTTTTCACTCCATTGATTGTCCCTTTAGTTGTGCAGAAATTGTTTGGTTGATATGATTCCATCTATCAGTTTTGCCTATGATTTTGGGGTCACATGCAAAAAATAGTATTTGGATTCCTCTTTTCTTATTGTAGCTAACAGTATATCAATTTTATCTTTTTTTAAAAAAATCATTTATTGTTTCATTGATTTTTTTGTCTCGATTTCATTTATTTCTACTCTGATCTTACTTCTTCTATAAATTTTGGATTTGATTTTCTAGTTACTTGAGTTGTATTGTTAGGTAGGTCATTTGAAATCTTTCTATTTTTAAAATTTTTTTTAGTTGTAGATGGACACAATATCTTTATTCATTTATTTATTTTTATGTGGTGCTGAGAATTGAAGCTAGTGCCTCACATGTGCAAAGAAAGCGCTACACCACTGAGAATAGCCCCAGACCGAAATCTTTCTATTTTTAATGTAGGTGTCTATTGCTACAAACTTTCCTCCTGTGATAGGTTTTTGGTATGCTATGTTTCCATTTTTATTTGTTTCCAGACATTTTTAATAATACTATACATATCTTCATTGGCCCATTGTTATTGTGGAGCATGTTGTTTAATTTTCATGTATTTATACAATTTTATTAGTTTTTATTATTGTTGGCTTCTAATTTTATCACATTGTGGTCAGAGAAGATACATGATATGATTTAAATTTTTAAAAATTTGTTGAGACTGCTTTTATGGCCTAACATATGGTCTATCTTGGAAATGTGCTGATGAGAACATGCAGCTGTTGGATCAATGTTCTGTAAATGTCTATTAAGTCTGTTTGGTCTATATTTTTGTTTAACTCAGGTGCGTCTTTGTTGATTTTCTGTCTGGATGATCTAACAAATGATGAAAGTGGGTGTTAAATTACCCAATTATTTTTGTATTATTATTGTATTGGAATCTATCCTTTAATATCCAATAATATTTGCTTTATATATTTGGATGGCCTGGTGTTGGGAGCCCATTAATTTTAATTATCATACCCTTTTAGCTGAATTGATCCTTTTATCATAATATAATGACCTTTTTATCTCTTTTTGTAGTTTCTGGCTTAAAAATCTTTAAATTTTTAATCTGAGTATAGCTACTTTTGCTTGCTTTTGATTTCTGTTTGCATGGAATATCTTTTTCTATCTCTTCATTTTCAGTTTCTATGTGTGTCTTTACTGGTGAGGTGAGGTTCTTATAGGAAGCATATAGTTGGGTCTTGTTTTTTAGTCTACATCTTTTAATGGGGAGAAAAATTAAAAATCCATTTACACTCAAGGCTCTTGATCGGTAACATACTCCAGTCATTTGTTGTTTTTTGGTTGTTTTGTGTGTTTTTGTCTCTTTCTTCCTCTCTTGTGTTAATCATTGTGTTTTGGTAGTTTTCTGTAGTGATGAGGTTTGATTTCTTATCCTTTCATTTGTGTATTTACTCTACTATGGAGTTTTATACATTTGCATGTTTTTGTGACAGTAATATCATCCTCTCACTTCTAGAATTAGGACTACTTTAAGATTTTCTTGTAAAACTGGTCTAGTGAGGATGAATTTTCTGTTTTTGTCAGAGGAAGACTTTGCATTTTCTTTATTATTTTTTTTTAAATATTTATTTATTTGCTTTAGTTGAACACAATGCAATGCATTTATGTTTACATGGTGCTGAGGATCGAACCCGGGCCACGCACGTGTGAGGTGAGCGCTCCGCTGAGCCACAGCCCCAGCCCCCTTTCTTTATTTTTTAAGGATAGCTTTCCTGATTCTAGTATTCTTGGTTTGCATTTTTTCCTTTTAGCACTTTGAATATAGCCTTGCGTTCACTTCTGGACTAAAGTTACTGCTGAGAAATTTGCTCTTAATCTAACGAGTATTCCCTTATATGTTACTTGTTGTTTTTCTCTTGGCTGCTTTTTAAAGTCTACTTAATCTTTGACTTTTGACAGCTTTATTACAATGTGTTTTTGAGAGGGCCTGTTTGGGTTGAATCTAATTGGAATTTTTTTAGGTTCATTTATTTTGATGTCTATATATCTCCTACAGTTTGGGAAGTTTTAAGCTAAGTATGCTTTCTCTGCCCTTCTTGCTCTTTTTTCCCTCCAAAACTTCGATAATGCAGATATCTGTACGCTTACTTCTATCTCATAGATCTCATAGGCAGTCTTCATTATTTTCCATTTTTGTTTTACCCTCTGACTGAGTTAATTAAAAAGATCTATGATCAAGATAGAAATTCTTGTTTATGTTTAATTACTTGTGGCTCTCAGTTATATTTTTATTTCATGTATTGAATTCTTCAGCTGCAAGATCTCTGTTGGATTCTTGTTTATGATGCCTATATCTTTATTAATTTCTCATTCAGATTATGAATTGTTTTCCTGACTTCATTGAATTATCTGTCTGTATTCTTTGTATCTGCTGAGCTTCCTTAAGATCATTATTTTTATACTCCTTTTTCAGGCATTTTGTAAAGTTCCTTTTCTTTGGATTCTGTGACTAGAGAACTATTGTGTTCCCTTGGGAATCTCATGTTTACTTTTTTTTTTCCCTAAAATTTTCTTGTGCTCCTGCATTGATATCTGTGCATCTAGTACTTCAGTTGCCTTGTCAAATTTTATGGAGTTTTGCTTTATTTTTTGGTAGAGAGAGCCATTTTCCTGTAGATGGTTGGTAGAGTGTCACTTAGATATGGTGTGTTAGCTTTGGTTCTGGGTGTTTCAGTAGAGTGGTCTCTGTGCAGTTTCTTCAGCTGTAATCCTCATTATTTGGTTGTGTCAATAGCCTAGGCTGTATCTGTGACTGTGGTGTGGTTTTCCTGGGAGCAAAGGTGCCACCTAGCTGACTACTGGGCCAGTTTCAGGCTGTGTGTGTGTGTGTGTGTGTGTGTGTGTGTGTGTGTGGTGTGAGGCAGCCAGTTGTGCTATGTGTTCACTGGTGGGGCAAGACCACTGCCTGGCTGGCTTTTGGACCAGGCTAAGAGATCATCAACCAGTAGCCAACTAGCCATGTGGTATGTTCATGCTGATGGAGGTGGGGGGCAGTGTACCACCTGGCTGCATGTCAGGCCAGTTGCAGGAGCCCAGCTGACTGTGCAGTGGGTTCTTGGGGCAGGAGACAGGGTTGCCACTTGGTTGTCTGTCAGTCTAGGAACAGGTACACTTGAACCATCAGTTATGTATTAGCTTCTTCTCAGTGTGAGTGCTTGTTTCCTGGGGAAAGGGGCCCTTCATGGGTTTGGCATCCAGGGTGTTGTACTCTTAGTGAGCAAGGTGGAATGATGGTAAAGTCTCAAGAGTGGAGACATGCTGTGGCTACTAGCTCCCAGGGCAGGGGTGCCACGCCATTAGAACAAGCGAGATACGTTGTTAATGTTCCCAAGTTAGGGCTCATCTAAATGGAATGATAATTCGAAACAACTTCCATAAATTGAGATGCAGATGCTAAACAACTACCTAAACCCTTTCCCGTAAATCTCACACCCAACCATGGGCCCTCCATATTATTTTTTTTGTTTTTTTTTTTTTTTTTTTCTCTTTTTTTTTTGTTTTGACATTCCTGTCCTAGGGAATGACAGAGATGGCTGAAAGGGACAAAAAAAGATTTCAGATATAAAAGGGAGAAAGCTCCCATCCTTGGTTTCCGGCAGTCCCCTTCTCCCTCAGGATAAAGCCAGTAGGTCCCAGAACTTAGTCACGGTAAAAACGCGGTTTCACTGTCCTAGAGTAGGTCCATTTTAAGATTGGTTGCCACGCCATTAAGAACTCATGGGTTAGGGATGTACTATTTGGTAATAGAGCCACAAGAACTCTGGGCAACTCCAAGCACATTTAAGGTTTGTGAGGGCTTCAGGAGTCTCCCATAAAGTTGTCTGCAGTGGCAGTGGGGACTATTGGGTACTGTAAGGACAAGTCTATCTTGTCTTTGAATCAATCTGAGTAGGGCATAGGCAGGGTGCTGCTCTCCTTTCTGTGGTGCTATCTTGGGTTTTCACGCTTTACAGGGATTGTTCCCCTTCCCTGCTACTCTCCAATGTACTTCCTCAGTCACTCCAGCAGGAATATTGTCATTTACTCTGTTGTGGTCTCTTTTTGCAGGGAGGATGAATGACAGGCAGCCCTATTCTATCTTGCTGATATTCCTCATATTTTCAGCTTTTTTTTTTTGTGTGTGTGTGTGGTACCGGGGATTGAACTCAGGGGCACTCGACCACTGGGTCACATCCCCAGCCCTTTTTTGTATTTTATTTAGAGACAGGGTCTCACTGAGTTGCTAAGTGCCTCGCCATTGCTGAGGCTGGCTTTGAACTCATGATCCTCCTGCCTCAGCCTCCCAAAGTGCTGGGATTACAGGCGTGTGCCACCGCGCCCGGCTATTTTCAGCTTTTGATGATTATGAATAAAGTTTTGATAAACATTCATGTACAAGTTTTTGTGTAAATATGTATTTTTTTTCATATTTCCTGGGTAAATATCTAGGCATGGGATTGCTATTATATGGTAAATGCATATTTTCCTTTATAAGGAAGTATCATATTTTCTTTTAAAAAATAATTTTACATATATTCTTTTATTTTATCCTTATTTTCATCTACTTTTAGCCGTGTTCCATATCATTGCTGCAGAAATACTTGGTACAAAATGTGGCTTAACTCCAAGGGCGACAAATAAGCAAGGATAAGTCTCCTCAATGCAGAGTCATGAAAGGGCAATTTCAAAGATATGGAGTATTACATGAAGAGCAGAGCAGAGCATTGGAATCAGTAGTCTTATCATTTTGGTTTGCTGTGAAAACTTTTATTGGATAAACACTTTACATCTATGAACATCAGTTATTGTATTTTCCAACTGTGAGTGATACAACTACCTACAGTGCAGGGTTGCAGCAAAGACCCTGATGGATGATGGAAAGTAAGTGTTCAGCATGTAATATGTGCTGCTGTTGCTGTCATTAGATTTAAAACTCTGCTAAAAAAGCAAAAGGCTACATTCTAGAAAACAAATCATGTTACATTATTGATGTTTTAGTTTTCATTAGGAATTAATGTGTTTTTCCCAGCATTATATATGTCAAACAGAGATAAATGAGTGTTTTTTTTTTTTTTACATTTTATTTAGAGACAAGGTCTCAATGAGTTACTTAGGTCCTCTTTAAATTACTGAGGCTGGCTTTGAACTCATGATCCTCCTGCGTCAGCCTCCCAAGCCACAGGGATTACGGGTGTGCGGCACCACGCCTGGCCCTAAATGAGTTTCTTGTTGTTGTAGTGTCTATGACGTGTGAGTTTTAAAAATAATGTCACTCAATTCTTTAGTGAATGTTAAAATTATGTATTTAATTAAGTTCATATCTTTTATATGTCAGCAAGAAATGTTACTGTCACATAATTTATGATAACATGTATTACAGTACTCATTTTAACTAAATAACTTTTGAAAGATTGATACGTTTATATAGCTCCACTTAAGATACTCTTAGTCAAAAGCATTGACAAGTTTTAAACTTTTCTTTTTCTTTTAATGTTTTATTTATTTACTTTAGTACACAATGTAATGCATTTATGTTTACGTGGTGCTGAGGATCGAACCTGTGCCGCACACGTGTGAGGCGAGCGCTCTGCCACTGAGCCACAACCCCAGCCCTTAAACTTTTCTATTTTAAGACTGTTTTTTACTCAGTTTACTGGTGGATATTTAAAAACTGATTAAACTGGAGGAGGAAAGATGGCGGACAGCAGAGAGGTGCTCTCGAGAGACTGTCACTAAAAGAGGCTTAGCGGGAAGTTTGAACGCGTTCCTAGCAATACTCCTGCAACTGGGAGGGAGCTGAGACATCCGTGTACATCTGGAGGGTAAAATACAATGAACTCCAGACCGCGGGACACACGGAGTCCAGTGCGAGCGGCCCACAAACCGAACCAGCATTAGCAGTGCAGCTGCCGCGGTAACATTGCAGTAAGGCGAGCAGTGCAGAAGAATAAAGGGGAAGCTAGACACAAGCAGCGGCCTCATAGACTTCTTTCACGCAAATTGCCAAATGGGACCTACATGCTTCAGAGTGACACACAGGTGTGGGGTACTGCTGTTGAGACCAGGGAAAGTGCCACCATCTTGGAGGAAAGCCGAGGCTGACTGGGACAAAGAAACAAGGAAGAAAAGCAGCTGCAGGCATTCAAGGATCCGGCCAGGGCTCAGAGAATAGCACACACCTGGGTGAGACACAGGCAGCCAGCAGGGGAGGGCCTGTCTGAGGCCAGTGCAGCAACCCTGAAAGCTATAACCGGGGGCGGGCATGGGGAATGCGTGCCTTTTGGATGAACCCTTTCCTGGTGCCATTCATGTACTGACACACACCACCCCCACCCCCACAGCCACACTTCCACTGTGCCATTCTGCCGCTGGCCAAAGGTGCAGACTTGACTCCACTAATTGGTGCTCTGTGACTGTCTGGGCGTGATCCGGGACAACTGGCTTAAACTGGAGGGAAAAAAAGAAGGGCTTCCCAGGGTCCTGTTTGTTTGAGACTTGTTCCTGGGTTTGACTCTGATTTTGTTTTTGTTGTTGTTGTTGTTGTTTTGTTTTATTTTTGTTCTGTTAGATAGTGTACTTATTCGTTTTTGTTCCTCTTTCTTTCTTTTCTTCCCTTCTCACTTTTGTCTCTTCTTCCCTCATCTTCTCTATTTACACCCTGTCATTGCATACTCATCAGAGGTGAAAACAAGTTATACACAGAAATTGGGATTTCTAGATCTGGGGCAATTGAACTATACAGCAAAGCAGTGTTAAATATAGTTTACTCTCTATTTTCTTGACTCACTTTCTCTCTCCTCTCTCTTACACTAATTCTTACTTCTTTGTTATCTTTTATTGTTCATTTTTATTATTTCTTTTCCATATTTCTTTTTTTTCTTCTGTCAAAGGCTAAATAAGTTTGGTTTTATATATAAATCGGTCTTCCCTCTAAATTGCTCACTCCATTCTCTTTCCTTTCCCATCTGCTGATATTAAACCACTTCCATAGAATTCTATTTTCATACTTCCTAAGAAAGAACATCTCAATAACCTCACTTCCTTCTTCCTAAACATATTATCTCTGTATCCAATACTGAAACTGTAAACCCCAACACAAGCATACAGAGTAAATTGGAAACAATACCTGAGTTAACTAAATCTGTACATTGTGATCAAACTGAGATTTGCTGAATAGAAAGTGTTAGATCTTAAAGTGTATAGTATTTATAAGGGGATCTGACAGCATCATACCACAGGAGCAACATAAGGCTATAAGGTGAAATTGAAATAGTCAAGGTCCCACAGTGCTAGAAGAATAGACAAACAAGCATTATGAAGAAACAAGGGAAGAAAGTGACTGAAACAAATCAACATACCCCCTCAGTAGACTCCATGGCAAGCACAGTTGGTCAAATGCCAGAGATGGAATTTAGAAATTACATATTCCAAATGTTTATGGATCTTAAGAATGAATGAACTAAAAAATGAGATGAGAGAGCAAATACAGGCGGTAAGAGCATTTTGACAAAGAACTCCAAAAACAAATACAGGAAGCAAAAGATTACTTCAATAGGGAGATAGAGATTCTAAAGAGAAACCAAACAGAAATTCTGGAAATGAAAGAAGAAATAAACCAAACTAACTGCTCAATTGAAAGCATCACCAACAGATTAGACCACTTGGAAGAAAAGACCTCAGCTAATGAAGACAAAAATATATATCCTGGAGAAAAATCTATATTTCACAGCAAAAGTGATAAGAAATCAAGAACAGAGCATTCAGGAATTATGGGAGAACCTAAAAAGACCAAACTTAAGAGTGATTGGGGTTGAAGAAGGTGCAGAGTTTCAAACCAAAGGAATGAGTAATTTATTCAATGAAATAATAGCAGAAAAATTTCCAAACATGAGGAATGAATGGCAAAACCAAGTTCAAGAGGCTTACCAACCACCAAACGTACAAAACCACAACAGATCCACACTGAGGCACATTATATTGAAAATGCCTAATATAATAGGCAAGGAGAGAATATTAAAAGCCACAAGAGAAAGGAAGCAGATTACATATAGGGGAAAACCAATCAGACTATGTACAGATTTTTCAACCCAGACCTTAAAAGCTAGAAGATCCTGGAATAGCATATTTCAAGCTCTGAAAGAAAAGGGATGTCAACCAAGAATCTTATATCTGTAAGCTACCTGGTACCGAAAACCGGGAGGAAAAACTCTCGGAGGCAGAGTTAAGCTTTTACTACTTTTACTTCTACTTTCTTAGAGCTTAGAGAGGGAAAGAAAGATTTTTAGAGAGAAAGATTAAAGCGAGCTTTTCTTCTTGTCTTTCTTCTCTCTTCTTTCTTCCTTCTTCTTTCTTCTTTCTTCTGTCTTCTGTCTTCCTCAGGAGTCTCGGCCTAACTCTGACCAGTCATTACTTCTTCTATCTGGTTTCTCTTCTGTAACCGCTCTGCCTACGTTCTGGCTGCTCTGATTCTTCTGACTGACCGAGTGACTGCCCGGCTGACTGAATTCTCCGTTCTCCTAACTCGGACCGCTTTCACCCGGTTATATACCTTCAGGTTTGCGGGTGCCTACAGGTGCGTCACATACATATCAGGTGGAACCTATGGCTTCCAGCTAGCTGCAACAGCCCTTCCTAATTAGGGCTCCTTCATATTCCTTCCCTTTAGTTTAAAAAGGTGCTTTAATTCTATTTTCTCTATTTTCTCTATTTTATTTTCTTGTCCCTACCTAGCTTTTCACCTTTTGTTTTTAAAAGGGTGGATATTTGAGCCCTTTTTGAGAAGGTGCTGCGGCTTTAAGGAAGCCTACTGCTGAGGAGCAGCTAACGCACTTAGTTAAGCACAATTGTATAAGCAGCTTTGACTTTTTTTTTTTTTTTTTTTTTTTTTTCCTCTTCTTTATTTTTCTTTATGGCTTTCTTGCCAAAGCTCAATGGCTTTTTTTTCTGCATGGTTTTTACCATGCTATTTAATTCTCTATTTTCTTTTAAGCTCATGGCTTTTTTCTTTATACTAAAGCTCAAGGCTTTTTCTCTATATTTTTTATGGCTTTTGGCCGGCTACTCGGCTTCGGCTTTTGGCCGGCTCGCTTCGGCTTTTCGCTGGCTACTCTGCTTCAGCTTAATTCTTAACTGGCCTCAACTGAGTCAGAGGCTATGCTCTTTTGTTTCTACTCTTTTTGTTGGTCTCAACTGAGTCTGAGGCTATGCTTTTTCGTTGCTCTTATTTCTTAGCTTTTCTTCTCTGCCTGCCGAGCCCCGGACGGACCACCATTTGTAAGCTGCCTGGTACCGAAAACCGGGAGGAAAACTCTCGGAGGCAGAGTAAAGCTTTTACTACTTTTACTTCTACTTTCTTAGAGAGAGCTTAGAGAGGGAAAGGAAGATTTTTAGAGAGAAAGATTAAAGCGAGCTTTTCTTCTTGTCTTTCTTCTCTCTTCTTTCTTCCTTCTTCTTTCTTCTGTCTTCTGTCTTCCTCAGGAGTCTCGGCCTAACTCTGACCAGTCATTACTTCTTCTATCTGGTTTCTCTTCTGTAACCGCTCTGCCTACGTTCTGGCCGCTCTGATTCTTCTGACCGACCGAGTGACTGCCCGGCTGACTGAATTCTCCGTTCTCCTAACTCGGACCGCTTTCACCCGGTTATATACCTTCAGGTTTGCGGGTGCCTACAGGTGCGTCACATACATATCAGGTGGAACCTATGGCTTCCAGCTAGCTGCAACAGCCCTTCCTAATTAGGGCTCCTTCAATATCCAGCAAAATTGAGCTTTAGATTCAAAGATGAAATAAAAACCTTCCATGACAAACAAAAGTTAAAAGATTTCACAACTCAAAAGCCAGCACTTCTGAACATTTTGGGCAAAATTTTCCACGAAGAAGAAGAGAAAAATAATAATGAAAACCAACAAAGGGAGATAGTAAACTAAAGGAATTACCAACCAGAGGAGAATCCAAACCAAGCTAAATACCATAATACAATTAATAATGGATGGAAATAAGAATCACATCTCAATAATAACCTTGAATGTTAATAGCCCAAACTCACCATTCAAAAGACACAGATTGTCAGACTGGAAACGACCCAAGAATTTGCTGTCTCCAAGAAACACGCCTCATAGAAAAAGACATCAAACGATTGAAGGTGAAAGGCTGGGAAAAGTCTTATCACTCATATGGGCTGCAGAAGCAAGCAGGGGTTTCCATTCTCATATCAAATAAGGTAGACTTCAAGTCAAAGCTAATTAAAAGGGACAAAGATGGATATTTCTTACTACTTAAGGGAACCATTCATCAACAAGATATAACAATTATAAATCTATATGCCCCAAATAATGGAGCACCTACATTCATCAAACAAACCCTTCTCAAGTTCAAGAGTAAAATAGACCACGACACAGTTATTCTAGGGGACTTCAACACACCTATCTCACCAATGGGTAGATCATCCAAACAAAACCTAAACAAAGAAAACTTAGGCCTCGTTAAAACAATTTATAACTTTGACCTAACGGACATATATAGAATATTTCATCCCTCAGTAAGCGAATACACTTTCTTCTCAGCAGCACATGGCTCCTTCTCCAAAATTGACCATATATTATGTCACAAGGCAACTCTCAGCAACTATAAAAAAGTAGAAATACTACCCTGCATTCTATCAGACCATAATGGGATGAAATTGGAAATCAAAATAAGCGATGCTAATGAAAAGAAGAAGAGAAAAAAACTCAAATTACTAACATCCACGATGAAAAAGGCAATATCACAACAAACACCTCAGATATATAGAAGATAATTAGAAATTACTTTGAAAACTTGTACTCTAACAAAATAAAAAATATTGAAGGCATTGACAGATTTCTAGAGTGGTACGAATTGCCCAAACTGGAACTGGAGGCTATACACAGTTTTAAACAGATCAATTTCAAATGAGGAAATAGAAGACACCATCATACCAACAAGAAAAAGCCCAGGTCCTGATGGGTTTACAGCCGAGTTCTACAAGACCTTCAAAGAAGAACTAATACCAATGCACTTCAACTTATTTCAAGAAATAGAAAGAGTGAACTCTTCCAGACTCTTTCTATGAGGCCAATATTACATTAATTCCAAAGCCAGGCAAAGACACATCCAAAGAAGAAAACTTCAGGCCAATATCTTTAATGAACATAGATGCAAAAATCCTCAACAAAATTCTGGCAAATTGAAAACAGAAACATATCAATATGATAGTGCACCATGATCAAGTGGGGTTTATCTCAGGGATGCAAGGTTGGTTCAAAATTCGGAAATCAATAACATAATACATCATATCAATAGACTTAAAGATAAAAACCATATGATCATCTCAATAGATGCAGAAAAAGCATTTGACAAAACACAGCACTAGAAAATGTTCAAAACACTAGAAAAACTAGGAATAACAGGAATATATCTCAACATTATAAAAGCTATTTATGCAAAGCCCCAAGCTAACATTATCTTAAATGGAGAAAAATTGAAAGCATTTCCTCTAAAAACTGGAATAAGACAGGGATGTCCCCTTTCACCACTGCTATTTAACATAGTACTTAAAACTCTGGCTAGAGCAATTAGACATACAAAAGAAATTAAAGGGATCCAGATAGGAAAAGAAGAGCTCAAATTAGCACTATTTGCTGATGACATGATAATATACCTAGAAGATCCAAAAAACTCTACCAGAAAACTTTTACAACTAGAAAATGAATTCGGCAAAGTAGAAGGATACAAAATAAATACCCATAAGTCAAAGGCATTTTTGCATATTAGTGACAAAACCTCTGAAAGGGAAATGATGAAAACTACTCTATTTACAATAGAATAAAAAAAAAATCTGGGAATCAACTTAACGAAAGAAGTGAAGGACCTCTATAACGAAAACTATAGAACACTAAAGAAAGAAATCATAGAGACCTCAGAAGATGGAAAGACCTACCTTGTTCTCGGACAGGTAGAATTAATATTGTAAAAATGTCCATACTACCAAAAGCATTATACAGATTAAATGCAATTCCAATCAAAATCCCAATGACATTTCTCAAAGAAATAGAAAAAGCAGTCATGAAATTCATCTGGAAAAATAAGAGACCCAGAATAGCTAAAGCAATCCTGAGCAAGAAAAGTGAAGCAGGTGGCATCACCATACCAGACTTTAAATTATACTATAGAGCAATAGTAACAAAAACAGCATGGTATTGGCACCAAAACAGACTAGTAGACCAATGGTACAGAATTGAGGACACAGAGACTAATACATATAATTTCAGCTATCTTATATTAGAGAAAGGTGCCAAAAATGTACAGTGGAGAAAGGATAGCCTCTTCAATAAATGGTGCTGGGAAAACTGGAAAGCCATATGCAACAAAATGAAATTAAACCCGTATCTCTCACCATGCACAAAATTCAATTCAAAGTGGATCAAGGACTTAGGAATTAGACCAGAGACAATACACTTAATAGAAGAAAAAGTAAGCTCCAATTTCCAACATGTTGGATTAAGCCCCAAGTTCCTTAATAAGAATCATGTAGCACAAGAATTAATATCAAGAATTAATGAATGGGATAGATTTAAGATAAAAAGCTTCTTATCAGCAAAAGAAACAATCAGTGAGGTGAATAGAGAGCCAACTAATTGGGAACAAATATTTAATACATGCACATCAGATGGAGCACTAATTTCTAGAATATATAAAGAACTCAAAAAACTTAACTCCAAAAAAACCAAATAACCCAATCAATAAATGGGCTAAGGAATTGAAAAGACACTTCTCAGAAGAAGATACATGATTAATCATCAAATACGTGAAAAAATGCTCAACATCATTGGCAATTACAGAAATGCAAATCAAAACAACTCTAAGATTTCATTTCACTCCAGTCAGAATGGCGGCTATCAAAAACACAAACAACAATAAGTATTGGAGAGGATGTGGGGAAAAAGGCACACTCATACATTGCTGGTGGGACTGCAAAATGGTACAACTGTTATGGAAAGCAGTATGGAGATTTCTTGGAAAAATGGGAATGGAACCACCCTATGACCCAGCCATTCCACTCCTGGGTCTATTCCCAAAGGACTTAAAAACAGCATATTACAGTGACACAGCCACTTCAATGTTTATAGCAGCACAATTCACAATAGCTAGGTTGTAGAACCAACCTAGATGCCCCTCAGTAGATGAGTGGATAAAGAAAATATGGCATATATACAAAATGGAATTTTACTCAGCAATAAAAGAGAATAAAATAATGGCATTTGCTGGTAAATGGATGAAGTTGGAGAATATAATGCTAAGTGAAATCAGTCAATCTCAAAAATCCAAATACTGAATGTTTTCTCTGATATAAGGAGGCTGGTTCACAGTACTGTTGGGTCAGGGTACATAGGAGAATTAGAGGAACACTAGAATGGTCAAAGTGAAGGGAAGGAAAGGGAGGGAGCAAGGGGAGATGGAGGGGAAAAAAAGAAAAAGTGGTTGAATAAGATGGATATCATTATTCTAAATGCATGAATGAAGACTTGAATGCTACAAATATACTTTGTATACAAACTGTTTTGTGTAAAAAGATGCTCTATATGTGCAGTATGAATTGTAATACATACTACTACTATAAATAAAATAATTTCAAAAAACCGATTAAACTGTTAAGTTATTTAGGTTATACTGACATCTGCTGGTAAGAAAGTAAATTCCATAAAAATTGTGTTTATAACTTTAAAGGGAACACAGTGCTTTCTTCAAACTTTCTATTTACATTCTGGGTTTAAAAAATTAGGGGATGTAAATGATAATTTCCAAATCATAGGTCAGTTTGATTCAAGTGGCTTGTTAGCCTGTGACAACTCTCTTTGGGTTCCTCATAATGGCCAATAGCATCCTTTAAACAGAAACTTTAAGGCATAAAATAACTTTTAAATCACAACCTCTTCCAGTCTTTTGTCATCGTGTCTTTTGGTCCTAAAACACAACAACAAGTAGTGAAGTTTCTTAATTTAGAACTCACCTTTGGAAAGTGCTCCTGGGGAGACAGGCTTAGGTTGTGGAGGGGTCGCAGCCAGCTCCAACAGAGCTATGTGCAATGGTAACATTTCTTGCCAGGAAGCATAACATGGTTATTTTAAAATCTACTAATTTAACACTCTGATTTAGGGCCACAGGATTTTATAATTGGAGAGAAATATACTGATCATTTAGTTTGTCCCTTTTTTGTAGATGTGGAAATTGAGACCCAGGTAAATTTAAATAATTTGGCCACCTAGCTGTCTTCACTAGCTATATGTTGCTTATATTTATTGCTTAAATCAAAAATATACACAGATAAATTGCTTAAGAGTTTACATTTAGCTTATTCCAAATCAACAGTTCCAACTAACTGGAGACATGTTATTAAAATACACAATGTATTAGAAAATATTGCTCTCTAGGGTTTCAGAAATATGCCTTTCCCAGAAATCAGGCTCCATTGTCTACTTCTTCAGATGTGAAAATAGGAGGCATGTGGATTGGAGAAAAAAAATAAGTCAGAAATAAATCTTAAGAGGGGAAATTTCTGCTTTCTTGATCAGGGTTGGCTTGTTAGTCAGCTTTTTTGTCCCAGTATTTGCTGGGACAAAATACCTGAGAAAAACAACTTCAAGGAGAAAAAAATTATTTTGGTTTATAGTTTCAAAGGTTTCATTCCATAGTCACTTGGCTGTTGTTTCTGGGTAAGGCAGTACATCATGGCAGCAGGAGCATGTGGGGGGGAGAGACTGCTTACCTCCTGGCAACCAGGAAGCAAAGAAGGACATGTGTGTGTGTGTGTGTGTGTGTGTGTGTGTGTGTGTGTGTGTGTTCAGAACAATGGAACAAGATAAACTCTTCCAGAGCAATTCCCCAGTGACCCACTCCCTCCAATTGGACTCCTACAGTTTCCATCACCTCCCAAGAGTCTAATTATAAACCATCAATTGATTAAACCATTGATAAGTCAGAACCCTCATGATCCACTCACTTCCCCAAATCCCCACCTCTGAACACCCCTGTATTGGGGACCAAGACTTCAACACATAAGCCTTTGGAGGACATTCCAGACCCAACCCCAAATGGTTGGAGTCACAGAATCATGTACCAGATGTCTTATCAGTAGTATAAATACATTTCCACCCTTAATTTTCTGTTCCAATAGACATCTTAAAACTTGGAGAATGAAACTTGCATTGTGAGAAAGTGTGTCATGTAGATACATAAATCAAATATTTTGTAATATAATGCCAAGCATTTTCTTATTCCTTTAACTGCAGGACTATTGACTCATGATGAGGCAGCATCCCTGACCTCTACTCACTAGGTGCCAGTAGCATCCCCCAATTGTAAGAACTACTACTGTAAAGTATGGCTTCTTTCTTCAGATTGTGTTTTTAAAATCACTTTAAGATATTACAATCAGGAGTTTCTTTTACTTTTCAAAACAAAGAAGTAGAGGCATTTCCAGATTAGATATATATTTCATTTAAATATCCCTCTGGTATAGCTTCAGAGGGTTCCTTCATTTTTTCCCAATATTTATAAAATATTCATTCTTATTCTTTTCATGCTCTAATTTTAATTTGACATAGCTATACTTCAAAACCAAAGCGAAAACATTTTTTTTTTAACTCTTGGAAAAATTTGCTTTTTTTCTATGACAACTTTTTAGAAAACAGTTTGATTTTCTTGATCCTGTAAAGTTCTTTCCATATGTTATATTCTTTGAAAACTAAAGCAACCTACAGTTTTAGGATGGGTATTTCATCATCATTCTGCATATAAGAAAATCAAGTGGAGTAAGGACTCAGTACATGTTCATGATGTATCAAATGTTCTTTTTGTTTTGCCCACAGTAAGCACATTTAAAGAAACTATTTGGGTTTTACATTGAGAGGCCTTTCATGAAAAGGGAAAGACAGGAAAGGGAAGCATGAAGGAGGGATAAAAGAGAGGGGATAGAGAGAACCAAGTTGGAAGGACCCTAGTGACAAATAAACAACAAAAACTGGGATGGGATAGAGAATAATCTAATATTACCATTTAAGTCAGCCCCTTCAAATTCCTCGTCTATTCACAGCATTGCCCTCCCTTCCTTCTTACCCCCAAATTCACGTACTGGTACATGCCCTCCCCCAACAACTTATTCACTCCTGATCATGGGGTCAAAGCCTGGGGTCTTTTCAAGGGAAATAATGTAAGCACTTTCTGTTGCTTCCAAATGGTTAATTGTGGGGACCAGGAATGATCAGATATTCATTGCCTATGCTCTAAACCTTGGAGTAGCATTTCTAGGCACACTTCAAAAACTTCCTGAAGCTTATACTGCCTTCAAATCTTCCCTTTGACAGCATTCCATGAATAAGAAATCTTCCAAATCCTGCTGCTTTAAAGTGTTTTGCACATGGAACAAATAAAACTTAAAGTGCGCAAAGTTGGGAAGGTTGATGGGAAGCAAACGCTTTAGATGTGATATTAATAGTGTTGCTTCTATCTATGCACTGCTTAGCCCGAGTATCTCTGTTCTGGATCATGTGGGGCAAGAGTGAAGCAGTTCAGGGAAAGACAGTGTTAGAAGTCTAGCCATGAAACGAGACTCTTTGGCTGCACTTTGATTTCATACTTGCCTTATTGATAGCCGAAAACATGATCTAATTAACTTATGCCATGCTTAAGGCAAGTTTAAAAACACAAAATGGGAAATAAAATCTGGGAATATTTTCATAATGGGAAATTTTCTCATGGAGTAGGTAGCTGATTTTTTTCCTTCATCCTTAGCAATATAACACAATATAAAGAATTTTGCAAAAACACCAGCCACAAAACCATGAGTCTGATTAATTAACATACAACACACGGAGGGTTAAAGTTTATTTTATTTATCTAAGAGTGGAATACCAGAAGGCAAAAAAAGTATTGCCAGGGTTGGGAAAAGCAGATGATTGACATTACTGATATTTAGTAAAATTTCAAAAAAACTTTTTAACATGACAACATTAAGACATGTACACAAAAAAAAAGTGTAAAAAGCAAACAAACAAACAACAAAGAAACCCAAAATATATAATGAACAATGACATCAATGTTGGAACATTAACATTATTTCACTATACTTGCAACTTTGAGAGTATACAGGCACTGTGTAAAGAGAAGAAGGTGGTGGAGGAGGAGGGTGAGAAGGAGGAGGAAGAAAAAAGTGATGAAGGCCTAATTAAGTACCCCTTGTCAGCAGTAGTGAACAAAGAATAAACACAGACTGGGTGGGACACAGACATTGATAAACATAGCACAATGGGCAACCTTAACAATGAACTGATGTGGACTCCCTAAAGAATTCCTGCTATGACTCAGTTCTTATTTTTTCTTGTATCCATGTAATTGAAATTTCATCATGATAAATAGTGTCTTGGATCCTATTCAAAGGAAAAAAAAAAAAAAAAGAAAAGTTCTGAATGCAAGCATTTGTCTGTAATACACACAGCTGTTTAGTATCCATGAGATAACCTACACTTTAATAATAAAGATCTTTTGATATTGAGGATTTTCATTTCTGCTAGTTCCTATTTACTCATTTTTTCCAGAAGTTATTTTACACATTTCTCCATGTAACATACTCCATGTAAAATATAAGAATTAATGTACATTCTCCAAGTCAGATTCAGTCACAAAATGCAGTAACACATTTACTCCTTGCTGCATTTAAGTTGCATATAAGAAACACAGGCTGCATTTTTGGGTGATCCATGCAGTAGACTCACAAAAATCAAGCAAACATCTAGACGTCTTTTAGCTACTAAAACTTATGCTCCCAGTCACAACAGACTTAGCAATAAAAACAACAGCACTGAACGTTGCATCCAAATCATGCTGGGCAGAGCTAACTCTGGTTGGAAGGGTCATAGGGAAGCATTGGTAGCCACATCTTCTCCTTGTTTTCACATGGGATTGAAACTTCTCTCCTCACATGGCTTTTCCCTATACTGCAGGCTTTTGCTAAAGAGGCATTTCAGGCTTCAAATTAAAATAATCAACCTTAGTGAAAAAGCTGAGAAATGCCTTTCTTGAGTTTCCAATTCTGGAAACAGCTTGCTATAGATCATTAAGGTAAATGCCAGGAATCAAAACAATTGTAAAACAGTCTCGAGATGTAAATGATAAAATTGTCAACCAAGGCCTTATAACCTCGGATGAAAACTCTTCATGAGAAGACCTATGTGGATGAGAGTAGTTTCTTGGTTTTTGAAGTTAATGTGAATTTTATATCCTAGAAGTGCTGCATATATTTTTTTCTATTGTAGAGACTTCTGAAATAGATAAAAGTTCATGTTGCTGCTTAAAAACAAAAATACATAGCATGGAGAATCTACTTAAATACCAAGCAGTTTCCAGGTTTGTTTTTGTTTTACTCTCACATTTTACTTTTATGGTTGGCATATGGAAAACCAAACTGGGAAATCATAATGTTGGAGTATTTTAAAGGCATGCTATCATAGATATTAACAAGCTTATTTATACAATAAGACCTTTGCAGAAAGTGCTCAGCTCGATGCCACATTCCAGAATAGCCACCATTGGTTTCTTTTTCCAAATTGCCCATGTTTACAGGTTTCACAAATATCCCTGAAGTCTTCCCAATGTGCTTGGCAATGATAAAATTCATGGCAATATCATCACAGTTTTGAGTTTCATCTATCAAAGCATGAACAGTTGCAGGTTGTCTCTGAAAGAGTTCAAGATATTTGCTACTGAAGAATGAGGCTCCAATCAGCACCATGGAGTACTGGTCACCATTTCCAAACCCTGGTGTTTGTAGTTCAAAACCTCCGTAACTATAGATACCTGATAAAGTAGAGACATGCTTTCTAGGAACAAATCCTACAATTTGATCAGGGAATTGCTGAAAAGAGGGAAAAAGAATAATTAAATATGACATTTATTTAGAGAAGACATAGTGAAAAAGGCCATTTATTATGAAAGATTGAAACTGATTAGTCAACTTTTCCTTATTACATATATAAAATTATATATATATATATATATATATACACACACACATATATATATCTATCTTAATTTCATCTAACTCCAGGTAACTTCATAAATATGTGTCCTGATAAGGTAAGAGGTCAAATTCCATCACACCCCAAATCTTTCTGGAAAAAAAATTCTAACCCCCACAAATATTCTAACATTATCTGATCTCAACAAATTTGAGTCACCAATGACTCTAGTCCTTCCAAGTTGCTGCAAGAAAAGCTGATTACAGGAAGGCTATTTATTGTAGGAGACAAGATACAATATAACAATTTTGAAAAAAAAATTTTATAGCCTCTTAGGAGTATATAAAATTGTGATCTATATGAATGATTTCACTGTTTTTCCATGTTGATTTTAATGTTCTTGAAAGTCACTGTTGATTTTAACCAATGTTATATTTTATCCTTTCTCAGCTCGGGTATTTCCTTATTCAAAACATGAGATAATATAAATAAGTAACTATATAAATTATACATGTACATATAAATGACAGATGTATTAAGACTTTGAAGAAAAAAAAAAGGCAGCAAAATACTTCATACAATTAAGGTGAGAGTGAATAAAGACAAAACAAAAATCAATAAAAGAAAAACACTGAATCATAGGAAAGAGGCAAGATCTTATAGGATTGAAAGATTTAGTTCACTCCTATAAAATATCCAGAGTTTCATTCATTTATTGAATGAATACAAATTAGGCTGAGTTAAATATCATTTCAAAGAACTCACAGTCTAGGGAGGGGATAGCTGAACAAGGAATTGCAATGTTGTGAACAATCTGTAAATGCAGCTGCGTAAATTTGATGGGAGTATGGAGAGTGGCAACTATGTTGCTGGAGGCAAAACAGAAGGTCAGGGGATGGAGGAAATTTCAGATGGCTAGAGAAGGAAAGGGGACAGCATTGAAAGTGGAGGTAGCAGGCATCTGTGAAGACTCAGATGAACATCTACTTGATCCTGCTTGCCTATGGACCCCAAATTGTTACATATGCAGGGCACCAATATGACTCATTGCATCGAGCAATACTCAGTGGATTGAAACTGTTTTTAATGTTTTTACTAATAAAACCTAAAATCATATTTATATCTCTTTATTTATTGTTCAGGTAGACTGTTGTAATTAATCACAGTCTTTGTACTCTGCTTGCCCCTATTTTTGCATGTGGGTAAACTGATTTTTTTTTTTTAACCTTAAATAGAAATCTCACAGCATTACATTAGAACTTTTTGCCTAGAAGCCTTTATTTACAGGGCTGAAAAAAATTGCTGATATGATACTACACTAGGCATGAAGTTAAAAACCGCAGCTTTTAGAAGACTGGTATCTACAGAGCACTGGAACACTTACCACTAATATCTGATGGTATATGCGAAGTAGCTAATGGAAGTAGAGTAACTATGGTGCAAATTAGACCAAATTATTGGGTAGCACAGTGTTTTATCACTTTATAGGTCTTCAAATTATTTATATGCTGTTCTGGTTATAGGTAACTGTGGTGTGACTTACAAAAGTCAGCAATTATGATTACATATTTAATAGGAGAACAAATGAGCAATTTATGTCTATTTTTTCAAGCTAGGATTTAGAAAAAACAAAACAAAACAAAACAAATAAAACCCTACCATGGTACATGCCAATTGTCACTGCAAAATTTCTAAACAATGGTCTCAGAACCATTGTTATGAGACCATTTTTTATTATGTAGCCATTATGTCAGGAAAATCTATACCGACAGCCCAGGAGAGTGACAACTGTGTTGTTCCAAACTAAATTTTGTTGATGTAATACATGCTTTCTGTTCCAAAAAGTTATATATAATATCAATACAGAAATACAATTCTCATTTGAGGCATATATCCATGCCCTATGGAAAAATAATCTCTGCATTCTAGCCTTTGCTGTACCAGATTATTTCCTCATTGTTCTCTGGAGGTAACTGCAGTTCTTTTTCCTAATATTCCAAAATATAAATTAAATATACATAAAAGATACTATAACTTCCAGGTTGGCTTAACTAAGGTCATAAATCTTGATAAGCCCACAACAATTTTATCTCTTACATAAGTACTATCTACACTGTTTTCAGTAGACTCCACATTAAACAATGTTGCCCTGGTTAAGCACTGGATAAAACCATATACATATGTTTCATAAAGGATACAGCAACATTACCTGCCATACTGAGAAAGCAAAAACAAGGTCCTGGGCACTAATGAGTGTGTCATCGTCTATCATTAATACCGCTGAAATGAAATGAAAAAAATTTATATTGAACAGCTTGAAAATGAAAACAATAGTAAGATATAGTTGTATCTATGTAAATCATTTGAATGAGTATTTTCTGACTCAATTAGTAAATAAGAAATGTATTCTTGGAGCAATATGTCTAGTAGAAAAAAGCTATTTGAATTATAACTATTTTGTAACTGCCTGAAAGGAAAACTGTCATGTAATTATCATCCATCAACCTAGAAACTAATGAATCTATAAATAAATAAAGCCAAGGTTCTTTTAAGCAAATTACAACCTCATGCAGCTGTTACAAGTGTGAAAAGAGTGACAAAATTATATTCAGCATAAGCTTAATGGCCTCTGACTGCATTTTGTAATGGAATGAAATATATAATAGCATATCTTATTAATTAATTAATTAATTTAACAATATTAACCTCTTTGTTATTGTTGTAAGATGACATGCTGTCTTCCCCAGGAAACTGCTTCTTGATATCTTGGAAATTGTTCATTGAGCTTTTCAGGGTGGTTTCTTATAATAAATTCCTCCATTTTTCTCCAGACCATTAAGACAGGCAGGCAGTCAGAAATCCACCCTGCTAGCTCTGGTTAGTTGCAACCCTTCCAAGCTCAGAAGCCAGCTTCAACTTACCATTGGTTTCGATCTCAGGAAAGGCCTGGAGTCGATTTCTCATCCTGTTTGTGGTTTGTACTTTGAAGATCACAGGAACAGGGTGAGGCCCAAGAGAATTCCATAACTCATCTGGTCCCTTCTCCCCAACATTGTTCCACACCACAATTATTTTGTGCAGATGCAGCACTGCCTGATAGTGGTTTAGAAGTCTCAATAAGAGATCTGTTCTATTGTATGTCTGCATGATGAGAGTGAAAGAATCCAGGGTGGACTTGCCCTGGGATTTTACTTCCCTACGCAACGTGAGCATCTTGTCTTCTTTGACATTGGGAAGTAAATTGGTTAAAGCCCCAGCTACCAATAGTAGCACAAAGATGATCACCAAAGAAAAACGAAGCACTCGAATACCCATTACTCTCCCAGGAAGTTTGCAGAGATGGCAACACCTGGAGTAGAAATGGGAATAAAAATAAAGAATGTCAGCATTCTTGCCAGTCACCATGTTTTTATATTTTATACAATGATGAAAGGGTCAAACTTATTTTGGCCCATTCGAATTCAGTTCTCCTTTACTCTATGATAAGTAAGTTAGCCTGTGAGATAAAAAATACTGTCTAATATTCTTTTTTTTGTGTGTGCTTATTATTATTTTTTATTCAACATTGTATATATAACAATAGCATTCATTACATTTTATATTACATATATAGATCACCTTTTAACATAACACTGTTTGAATACAAAGGATATTCATACTATTCATGTCTTCAACCATGCGTTTAAGATACTGATATCCATCTCATTCTACCATCTTCTTTTTTTCCCCCTTTATACCCCCTTGATTTTTTTGTAGTTGTATACAAAAAAATCTTATATACCCCAAATAATAACTAAGCATTTTAAAAATTTTCCTATTTTATCTAACAATCTGGACCTGAAATTATTTTTTAATAATTGTATTAAAAATTGTATTTAAGGATTGTATTTCCTCTAGTAATTCAATCATTTTAAACTTATATTTTGGTAATCAATTTTTTTTTTCCCCAAATAAAATGATATATGGAACCCTAATACATAAAGCAGAAGATAATGGTAACAGCAGCAGCAAACAATTACAGAGGTTTATTCCTTATCAGGTCCTGTATACTAAGAATGTGCTTCATATGCCATAATATATATTTATTCAACAAATTAAATAGCTACTGTGGAAGGAACTGTTCTAGGATCTGTGGATATAGCAATGAATAAGACAAGGTGTCTGCTCTTAGTAGCAGAGGAGATAGCAGGGAGAGACAGATAAATGAATTCAAAAGGTAATTTAGGATAGTGGTAATGTAGAAAGTATGTTTATGAGATGAATAAACCAGAGTGATATGATAAGCAAGGGCCAGGTTATGTGGGGTCTTGCAGCCTCAATAATGTATATGGATTTTCTCCTGACTGAGGAGAAAATCACTCAATGGAAATCCACTGGAGGATTTGATCAGGAGACTCATGGAATCTGATTTATCTTTTATTACTATTATTCTTGCTTAGTAGTTTAGATGTTTACAGAGATTAAATAACTTTTCCAAGATAACCAAGCAATTTAAGTAGCCTAGACTAGACCTAGAGCCCAGACTGTTGTTTATCATATGGCTATGGTGTCCTGTCTCCATTCAAATTCAGGCTGAATTGAGGTTAGGCTTCCTGAGCATCTTGTCTTGCAATACAGAGCACAGGTTTTTTTTTTTTTTTTTTTTTTACCATAAGTATGTGTAATTTTTTATTAGTTAAAAATAAGTAAAAATAAATAATATTAGACCAAGGAAAATTATTTAGGGGTTTCCTGCAGAAAAAAAAATTGCATTATTAAAAATTCATTTAAAAGTTCTATTCTGATTTTTTAAAAATTAGTCACATCTCAAAGAAGCAAATATTTATTGAAAGTGTTTTAGAAGCAGAAAGCACTGGTAGGTGCTCCAAATTGGGAGCACCCTACAGTTCACTAATTCTCAGGGCAGCAGTGAGAATCAGAAAGATATTTAAAAGACATTATTTTGCCTCTAAGCAACGGATTATGCTATTGAACCCATTTCCAGAGCACAGGTATTATATACCCAGCTATGCATTCTTTCTATTTTCCTCCAGACACTTAGAGAGATGGCCACAGAAGAGCGGTGAACAAAGGTAAGTGTGGCTTATTTACTTCACTGGTCAAAAAATTTTATCTAATCAAATATCTCAGTTATATATATGAGAAAAGGCTAAATCTCACAGACAATTTTACAAAGATCTAGAACTGATTTCCTGGCTTCCATACAGTTTAATTTCTACTATGTTTGCTGCCTCCCATTATAGCACTATTGTTGTCTTTTCAATGATTTGTTTTTTATTCTTTTGCTATTTCTGCTTCTGACTCCAGACTATTTATTCCTCCACAACCCTCTATAAGTCTTTTAGGTATGTCCTTATTTTGTATTTCAGCAACTGAGTATCCATATCCATTTTAGCAATGTATGAATTTAGGTTAACATGACTACAGCCATCTTGAGTTGTAACTATCATGATTTTCCCTGAATAGCCCTAGTAAGTTTTTCCTGCATAGTTTCCCAACAAACCATAAACCAAACCCTTAGAGTAGTAGGTGGAGCTTTACAAAGGGATCTGGCTCCAGGATGAGCCTGACTCTGATGTTAACTGAAGATAAACCAAGTACATTCCAGCTAGGATGAAACTACTTTTGTCCTAACCCATATATACATCTCTAATTCTGATCCAAATTGCAGGGCTCCAACTGGTCTTGCTTCCACCAAACACCACACTTCTGTTAAGTCCCCTAATAAGCTGTGCTCTGTGCAATCTTGAATCTGCCCGCCTCTTTTAACTTTGGTTCCATAGTAGCTGGTCCTTATACACCAGGACTCACAGATCTAGTCTACTACTCTGTGCAAGTACAAAATCAAGAAGTGAGGAAAATGAATAATTCCAACAATTTTACTTATTAAAAGACTGAAACCATAAATCAACGAGGAGTTTCTAATCAACATTTTTAAAATACCTTTAAGAAAAAAAATAGGTTTCTTAAAATCAGAAGGCATGAGATATATATTATTCTTGATGACTTTGATCCATGGTCTATCCCTTTTTGCTCCTTTTGGAAAAATTTTTCTTTTTAGGCTACACTGTAAACAGATATCTCATTTATTTACTGACAAAGATGATGAAGTTGGAGAACAACTTCTCACTGTTAACCCAAGCTAATGGTATAGAGCTACTGTTATTGTTCTTCTTGGCATAACACTGCCTCTGTATATCTTATTTTTGGTTTCTCTCCATCGTCTTGGAAAAGCACACTGTGTATACATGCACAGAAATATCTAAGCTCTTGATTTCACATCTCATGGTGAAGTTATGCAATTGCCTCTAAGCCATGATTCCACAGGCAATCCTAAGAATAGTCAAAATCTCCTGTCTAATTGAAACATCCAACTAAATTTCACTTTACTTTCCAAATAATGTCCAATGAACCTTCTGTTTTTCACTAAGGAGATTTGTAGTGCTTGGGTTAATGTGGCCATCATTTTCCATGATCCATGTTGTGTGTTTTTTGTAACTGTACAAAGTTTTCTCTATAGTTGAAGGACAAGACCATATAGGCCAAACCTTTACCATCTCCTCCCTTTGAAGTTTATGAGAAGAAAGAATTCCCAGCATAACAATGTCTTCATGATGTGACAGTGTGCTGGGGCATGAGCAAGCAAAGGCAGGGCTTATTCACAAGTACAAGGGGATAGTCATTGTCCCTAGCAGTTCTCACTTTTAACAGTTGAGAATGAAAAGCCAATGCTACTTTTATAGTAACTCTTAGAGGTATTCGCTCCTGGACTTTTTCTGTAGTTTGTTCTATTAAGAAAAGCAATGTTTGTGTTTCCTTTTCTCTCATGGCCTCATTCTATGAACCAAATAAATTATTTCTGAAGTAACCTCAGCTTTACTATGATTATTCTTCAAGGACATTAATGTAAGGCTTTAGAGTACAAAATTTTCATCTTATGTACCCTCTTACTAAAATAACACTGTTATTATAGTCAACCGAAGACAAACCATAAGAATTAATAATCTTGATTCAAAGGCCTTAAAAACTCTTTTAATACCGAATCAAAAGCAGGTGCATAAAACATTTTCAGTACTACATAAGAATGGCCAAATATAAATACTCAGAGGAAAGAACCACTTTGATAACTGCAGTGAAGTGTATCTAAAACAAGATCTTCTTTCATTTTCTGCATATGGAAGTGTCTAGTCTCTAAAGTAGACATTGGTAGCTTACCATCTGGCAATTTAGTAGAGAAAAAGTAATAAAATTAATTACTAAAGATTATTGTAAATATACAATGTCAAAGACAATCATGAGTGACTACTTCACTTTTAGTTATACTTTTAAGTAGGAATTTGTTCCTTTTACCCACTCTAGAAAATTTCTCTTGCATAGAACTTTTAATCTCTTACTTTACCTGTATCAGAAAGTTTTCATAAGATAACAAATTTATAGTTTTAGAAACACTGCAAATATTTTATTTTGCATTTATTAAATAATGCAGCCTAATAAAATTCTTTAAATTTTTTAGTTTGTATGGAAAAGCAAGAGAGACTTTACAGACTGCACTGCAAGTGACACAGTGCACTATGAGAATGGCTGAAGTCCAGATGATACTGTAAACACATTAGAAACAGCTTTAATATAGTTTGGAGAGTAATAATGACTTTATGGCTATATGGACCTCATAGTTTATAAAGCTTTTTTCTTTTCCTTTCTAGAGAAAGAACCTATCATCCAATTATGGGCTTTGAATGTGTGATATGGGAGCATATCTGGATAACCTGTGTCTTAGCTATAAAGAACAAAGAAGAAACTATATGTGCCTCCCAGTTCTCTTGACCTTGATTCCCGAATTTTCCTTTTTAAAATTATATCTTTATATGTTTACTGACACCATGTCTCATTCCAAAGAGGATTGGATACCTCTTAGTCTATTATCTTTCTGCCCATTTCTCATCCCCCTGACTACAGATTAAATACAACTTTGATAAACGCCGTGAATACTAGTAAAACAAAAATTCTTCTTCTCTTTATTATCTGAAAAATCAAAGATCCCCTAACAATATTTTTTGTACCTATTTTGGTTTACTAGCTCTTTACAGGTTGAGAACACATCCTTTTAGTTATCTTTTATGCACTGTTACTCCAGCATCTTCTACATCCGAGGTTTTCAATCAGGGATGATTTGCCCTCCATAGGGCAGACGACAAAGTCTGGAGGGGAGATATTGCTATCTATGGGGCAGAGGTCTGGATGCTGCTAAACATCCTATAATCCCACAGCAAAGAATTATCTGCCTTAATATTCAGATAATGCTAAGGTTGAGAAACCCCACTCTACATATTAGTCACTAAGATAATGTACTTGAACATGATAAGGAGGACTACCAGACAAGTAGCATCTGAAAACCCTACTGCTACTTGTAATACTCAAACAATAAGGGTACAAAGCCATGTCTCTAAAACTGCCCCAATATTTACATGCCTCACTGAACACACACATAAGCTCAAGCAGCTGGAAGGTAGCACACAGCCACCTAATCCAGCTTCCTGCTTTACAGTAAAAACTCAGGGTCCAGGGATAAGGATCTTGCCTAAGGTCATGCAGCTGCATTTGACCTATCAGTCACAGAGCCAGGGCAAGAATTTCCTAATGGCATAGTCCATGACACTTTCACAATGCTCTAGTAAATTCTAATATATCAGACTGTCACTAAGGTACTTGTCACTTGGTATGTTGGAATCTTTTACAGTTTTAATAAAATTCACCCCATTAAAGTATACAGTTCACTGGCTTCTAATATGCCCACAGAGTTTTGAAAATATCACTATAACTTAATTTTAAAGCATTTCCAGTATTCCAAAAAAAGAAACCCAGGCCCATTAGCAATCACTTCCCATTTCTATTAATCCCAACCCCCAAACTCTTCCCTAGCCCCAGGAAACCACTAATTTACTTTCTGTCTCAATGGGTTTGCCAATTCTAGACATTTCATACGAATAGCATCATACAATACATGCCCTTTATATCTGACTTCTTTCACTTAGCAAAAGAATTTTCAAGTTTTTTTCAAAATTTATATATGTTGTTGCATTTACCAGTACCTCATTCTCTCTCTTTTTTTAAATTGCCAAATAATATTCCATTGTATAGAGACATCACATTTTAACGGTTCATCAGTTGCTGGACATTTGGGTTATTTCTACACTTTGACTATTATGAATTTGGTGCTATGAATACTCATGAACAAATTTTTATGTGAAATTGTTATCATTTCTCTTGGATATATGCTGAGGAGTGGAACTGTTGGGGCATTATGTCAGAAATATTTAATATCTGCATAAATATGAATTTAATTATCTGAAGTTATAAATTTTTTTCTTAAACACAAACATAAGGTCAAGTAAGAAAGTAAATAATACATAGTCTATGAAGCAATGGTTACACATTCTCTCATGTATAGTCTTTAAATGGACCAGTAATTTGAATTTTCAAAGATTTGCTATTTGATTATTTACTATATCACCTATGAAAGTTCCCTAGATAGAGCACTGTTGAGAATTCTTTTCTCCTCTCTTCAGACTGGAAGAGCAATAACTATTCAGAGAGAATTTGTTAACGAATATGCCAGAGCACACATGAACAAAAAATTAGTTGTCTTCAACTTGTACGGTAGAACTGCAATGAGCAGCTTGGCGTCATATAATAAGAAACTTTCATTTTCATTTTTATGTCACAGATGGTAGGAGAATGATAATTATGCTACCATTTCACTATGAGATTTGTCTGATACTGTACAGATTGCTTCTCTGGTTCATCCTCTAGGGTACGTACTTGCTTAAAAACTGATGATTATAGAATATAGATGATCAGAAAAGGGCCTGTAGCTGCCAAGAAATAAAATCATTCCAAGGTGGAATGCAGAGGTCGATTCAGAACCGGGATTTTCCTTCTATGAGCATGTAAGATGAGAGTTGGAATAGACACTTATACAACTGATGAGCAATTTCTGGCCAGGTTTATAATGTGCATAACATTGTTCAAAATGAGGCAAAGGGGCACATAATACTGAGTTCCAAAAGGCCTTTCTTCTTACCAGTACTGTATACAGCAAGCTATTCCATGACTCCTTGTACTGGCACATGCTGTTTTCTCTATCTACAAAGCCCTTCCTTCTCTCCATCTGACAAACCTCATACCACATCCCCTTCAAGCATCACCTCTGCTGTGAAAGTTGCCCATGCTGCAATCCTTCCTCCATGCTTCTGTGAACTCTGAACACAATACTGCTAGATCTTGCTTCCAAGCATCACAACTGTGTGCCCCTAGCTCCTTTTTCAATCTGAATGCTTCTTGATGAAGTTATGGCAGTTATGGTAATACACAACACTGTCTAGCCCATTTTTTGCATAAGTGCTCATAACTCTTGGTAGTTGAATGGGGTGAGGGAATTAATGTTCAAATTGCCCTAACCTTCAAAATGGTGCCTAAAACTTGAACAGAATAAACTCAAATTAAATGCAAATTAAAGCCCAATTAAGACTAGATAATACACAAGAAACTTTTCCCTGTGTAAAAGACCAGGGTCACCACCCATCTGGTAACTAGGGGAGCCAGTCTTGAAATGTGACCTTAAGCCCACAACATACAGGTAGGTCACCTTTCTACTTTCAGTTCTTTGGCCAGTCTACTTCATAAATAAAAGATGTCTCCAATCTCTGATTTTTTTTTCCCACATGTTTCCAAAGATATTCTGCATTGAAATATCTTTGGATATGCCTGCTTCAGTGGAAACTCTTGATGAACTGATCTGCCTTAGGGAGAAATCATCATTTGTTGGACAATATCCTCCTTGTAAAACTCCTAAGGGAGATTTAGGAGGCAATAATCATCAAAAGATATATTACTTAATCAGGCAGGCAGTGTACTTGATTTAACAGATAAAGTCTCACTTAGTTGACAAACGAAACTTTAGTTTGGGCTGTCAAAGTGACATAAACTATTGACTTTGGATGACTGGCAGAAAATGAAAAAATAAGTTCACTATTGGCCAGAGTAAACATTTTCCATTAAAATTTAAGCAGTATAAACTAGAATTTATGTCACTGTAGTATACAAAATGCCAGAAAGAGAACATGAAAGGTCACTTTACTTCATGTTTTGTCCAAGGTGCTATATAGTATTCTGCAAAGAGTTTTTAACTTAAGACTTTTACCTATATTCAGGAAATTTGTTTCTTTCATTGTTATTTTATAAATGCCACAGCTCTTCTCATTTTCTACCAATTCTATTCTAATTCTATCCTGCCCTTCCTAAATGATTTTCATCTCGTTTTTTTCCCCTAAAGAGCCCATCTACTTTTAGAAGATTCTTAACTCCTGTTACTTTTTTCTGCAAGTCTAAACACATCAAAATAATTTAAATTGTTTTATGTTAACAATAAGTACAGTAGGAAAAGCAGGAATAGGAATAGCCTTATAATGATAAAAGGATCCATGTAGTATCAGATTCATCTTGTGATCTTATATTTATGATCAAGTAATTATACAGTGATCACTCTACTGTTATGTATATCTGAAAATAAAAAGTTATACAGTGATATGAACGGATCTTCATAATCTAGGTCAACTGTAATATAGACTACTAAAGTGATCCACCTTCTATAGTATAACTGATCATATATATGTGAGTATGTAAAATGATAGATAACTATTTAAAAACCCTATATTTCAAAGGCCTAGTCCTGCCTTTACTACATTATTGAAGCTACAGTTCTGAAAAAGAATTACTAAAACATATTGAGAAATAGCTACATTTACCACAGCATCACATTTGAATACATAGATGCTACTACAACAGTTCATTTCTCAGTATAAGCTGTGAAAAGAGCATTTCTGTACTGATTATATTACCTATCAAGTCCACCTGCTGGCAGCCAAGTTGACTGGGCTATTTCTTTCTTCTTCTTCTTCTTCTTTTTTTAAAAATTTTTTTTAGTTGTAGGTGGACATAATACCTTTATTTTATTTATGTGGTGCTGAGGATCTAACCCAGGGCCTCACACATGCAAGACGAACGCTCTACCGCTGAGCCATAGCTCTAGCCCTGACTGGGCCATTTCTTTATGGATAAATCAGGTTAGGATGGATAAAAAGGGCATCATTTAGAATAGGGATATAAGTAAATAAAAACCTATTTCCCTTCCTGATCTCACCCCTTTATCTATGGTGAAAGCTGCTCATCAGTTCTGATATTTTCTATTTTTTTCTTCCCTTTCCTATACATACCATCATACTCTTTCAACATTATCAATTGATTGGAGTGTGCTTTATTATCATTGATTAAGAGGAAAGAACACATAAACATTATGGATAGTATTTTTAAAGCATCACCTATCTCCTTTGATCCAGTCATTTGTTACTGAGGCAGTCAATTTGTGAAATGCACAGGTACGAATTATGTGAGAAGAAATTTATTTCTAGCCTTGCACCTTCCTCCTAAATTGCCAATTAACTGTTGCTCCTGATGATAATAATGATGATGATGATGACAATGTCTGGAAGTAATCAATCCAACAGACAACTACTAGGCCAGGATTTAGGGTGGCCTCATTACTAAGAGGTATACCAATGACTTGTAAGAATCCAAGGAGTCAATGCATCCTAGGAAGAAGGCTAGAAATGGAAAAGCATCTTTAGCTTAGTATAGTCCCATGCAAAATTAGTTCTAGAAATGGGTCAGAGAAACCAAGCACGTCTGCAAACATATTACCTTTCCCATTCTAGAATAGTGGAGGTTTTTCATTTGAACCTCTATCTGTTTTAGTCACAGGAAAAGTGGGGGGCAAGATAGTTAGGCAATAGATCCTTGGAATAGTCTATGGAACCTCTCCATTTTACCCAACACTGATTTCAGCACTTCCAAAAATCACTCTCTAAGAGAAATAGATTTCATATAAATGAATATAAGGCTTATAAATATTTTCAGATTTTAAATTTGAGGTAGAAGCAATCCCAATCTATGTGAGTTTTCTCATGTTCTTAGGGAAAAGTCAAATATCCATGGTGCTGCATTAGCCAACAAATATCATGTGTCTAGCACTGTCAGGCACTAGGAACAGGCAGGTGTAGTTCCTTCCTTCACTGAGCTTAGCAATAGTAAAGAAAGTTGCTGCGGTTCTCCTTTCTTCATATTATACAATATTTCAAATTGGTAATGTTTCAAATTTTTAGTAAGAAGGGAAATAAAATATATTTCCATTCTATTTTGTAGACGTGTTATCTGTTCAAACAGACAGAGGTAAGGCATCTAGCGATTTCTGGGGCATCTGAGGGCGATAGGAGATATACTCGGCCCCTTTCGTAAATGAATTTCTTGAGCCACAGAAAGAGTGGTAGGTCAGAACAAAACTCTTGACTCCTGCACTTGAGCCACTTTGAATTATCTTTGTCATCTGCAAGGCCTATTTTCAACTATATTCTAGTTTACAAGAATATTTCAAACTTATAGGTATTGGGCCTGGGGGTATATAGCTCAGTGGTACAGTGCATACTTAGCAAGCATGAGGCCATAGGTTCCATCCACAGCACACATACTCAAAGAGTATATGTATTGACTTCATTTTATAATCTGGAGTAGTATTTCAATGCATCTGTTCTAAAGATGGCTTTCTAGTATTTTCTAACAGATACTGGCTGGATCAAGAACTTTTATCTTCAAGGAAACAAAACTTCCTTTATTGAAAATAATCTTTTGCAGATTAAAAATTCTTAATACTTTACCTACGTTCCTTACAGCACCATCAGCAATAGCAAAAGGCAGAAACAACCCAAACATCCATCAATAAATGTATAATCCATTCAGAAAATATGGTGTGTATATATATCTGATAAAATATCGTATTTAAAAAGAAAGGGAATTCTGGTACATGCTAAACATGCATAAATCTTGAGAACATCATGCTACGTGAAATTGGCCCAGTCACGAAGAGGACAGATATTGTATGATTCCACATAAACGAGGTATTCAGGAGAATCAAATTCATGGAAAGAGATAGCAGACTGTACTTGCCAGGGGATGGGCTAGGAGGATAATGGCCAGTTGTTGTTTAATAGATAAATAAATTTTAGTTTTACAAGATGAAAAAGTTCTGAAGATTAGTGACACGGCAATGTAAAAGCACTTGATGGTACTGAACGGTACACTTAAAAGTGTTAAACTACATTCTTTTAAAAAGCAAAAAGAAAAAATATGCTACTTACCTCATTGTGTGATTAACTTTTTAAAAAACTTTTTTATGGCTTCAGTGATTGATAGGAAAGTTCTCTTGGCACTACTAAGAGAAATAAAAGAGTTTTCTGTGATATTTTGTTAATCAGCAGAGAATGAAAAAATAGCAATGCTTTTAATGCCAATGTCCACAGTGTTTGAATTATTTGTAAATTAGAATTTGCTATTCTGCGTCCTAAAAATTATATGAGATAGAAAATGGCTTCCTGTTGGTTGATGCTAACAGTGTTACATTTTTGTTTTCATCTTTCTTGAGGGTCCAGAAGCAAAAAAAACCTAACATCATTACAACCATTTATGCTTATACATCTGATACTAGAGCATATATGCCATGGAGTAAAACATCTTAACATATGATAAATTTACATTTTAATTCAATTTCTGGATTTACACATATCTATACTTTAATCCACTATTATAACTCCTTTTTCACCAGCAATTCATAGGGCATTCGATTTGATTCACCTAAAAAATCATGGGGTCTAAAATAGTGTTGCCAGGGTAGATGACTGAGGATGACAGATAGCATCCTTCCCATTCTTGCTGGTTGTTGCAGGAAAGGAGGAGAAACCATAGCAGGAGAGGAAGTCTTCTTGCCCCTTAATTCTCTCTTCTTTTATTTCTCAGTCTTCACATGTCTCCCATAGAATATGCATAGTTAACCTAATGTACTTAGTTGATGACATAAAAAATATTTAAAAAGTTCACAGTAGAAATGTATTGATTAGTTTAAAAATATTCATTTACTATATATTTTATGATCTTATAAATCCACTTAATCTTGTAACATGAAGAAACTAAGAATTCTAACTGTAGACTTTTGAATACTGTATCTGATTGGAGACTTGCAAGACACTGACCACCTAACTAGAACTAATGAATTATTTGTTATTTTCCAAAATCATGTTCTTGCATAACAAAATTATTATTATTACAGGGGAAAAGGAATGGATTAGGATATACAAAAAGATTCATTGAGCGATAGATTTTCCCCCTCATTGCTTCAAGAGTAACTCATGTTTACAACTTACATATCACACAGTTCTAAAATACTAGACTGACTGATTTATCCTTCTCTTCACCTCAACTTCTCTCCATAAAAATTTTTCCAGGGAAAGAACTTTACCTTACCAGGCTTTGTATTCCCAAACCCAGCACAGAATCTGGCACATAGTAAATAGTCATTAAATGACTTTTGACATGATAACATATATAAGTTAATATGTGCAGGACAAATACTATTTCAAGATAATGAAGTAAGGCACAGTGGAACATTTTCCATTCATAGAACTTTTCCTGATTTAAACAGTGTTCATCTACACTTTTATTTGCACATAAAAATGCCTTTAGTATTGAATTTGGCCATTATGCTGTTCAAGACTGAAAGATATGAAGTAGCATTAGCATTTTTGAAAGGAGAAGGTCCATGTGGTAACCTTGCTTATATCTTTGGGGTAGAGAGTGGGGAAAGTCAAGTCTCTCAAAATTGATGCAACTGAAAATAAGCTTCAATTTTTCCAATATATTTCAAAACTGTCTCAAAAAGGTAATGTAGATTTCTCCGTAAACCTGCTGAGAAATTTCAGATTTGTACCAGTACAACGTAAAATGCAGAATTAATTTTCAATGGCAGAAAACAAAAACGGGCTCAAATTGCAGCTGACCTTGATAAGAGGATGCTAGAAATTGGTTACTGAAATTTGATTATTTCTATATCTCTTCCCTTAAACAGTACTGAAATAAAGGACTTTTGAAGAAAAAATTCTATTGCAATAAAAATATTTATCATTGAACTACCTAGTTTGCACCCAAGATTCCCCCAGCAGCATGGCAAAATAAAATTCGGTCTATTACAAATATAAAAGCTTCCTAAAAAAGTAAATGTTACTAACTGAAAATATTTTTTATGTTTAAATTAAAACAATGAAACAGACGTTAAGATAGGCAAAGATAAAATACTCTTTCCAGAACTTAATTTGTGGAACCTAGCAGTTTTTACACAGCATCCTGAAAACATCAACGCTTTTATAAAATGCAGAATAACTATATTTTTCAAAAATCAAACTAAAGAATTAGTACCCCTCACATGGAAAGTTCTGAGAACGAGAGCAAACATGCATATATCCTTCAAAAAAATTGTAACGCGATAGCATTTTGCTGGTTTCTCACCTCGAGTGCAGAAGATTGCAGTGGGGGAACCAATTTATTTGCTTGCAGCTTGGTTAGCATAAAACGGAAGGGGCGTCTCGTTTGCTCATTTTTGTTTTTTTTCTTTTTCCTAAACCAAGCAGCGTGCATCATTCGTTGGATTTATAACCTGGGAAACGCGCCGCCCGCAAAGTGAGCGCCTGAAGCTGGGGACAGTCACGGAGTGGCCACCCCTCCCACTTGGTGACGCTCCACTTCCTGTTAGACTAAAAGGAATTCCCAAGAAGCTCCGTTTTGTAGTTTCCAGCCCAACTCCAAAAGCCAGTTCTTTCCTCCAACCCCTCCCATTTCTTCAGCAAGGTAACAACTTTTAATCATTCACGTGACAGATCACCTGACTTTACCCAAACAATTTCCCGGAAAGGCGTCCAAAGGAGTGTTTCCCGCGGATTTGACTGCCCGGCCAAGGCCGCTGGGCTCGCCTCCTGGTGCCCTGCACACCCTTGTGCCCCACCGAGCCGGCTTCTGCCTGGACTTCCCCAAAACTGGCAGTGAGGTTCTGACAAGAATCACAGCGGCAGGTGCTGCCCCGGGGATGACCTGGAAGCGAAAGGGACGTGTACGAATTACAAAGTTTCGGGGTGTCAGCGGATTTAGACCGTCGGGGAAGCAACGCATTAACCAAACCTCAATTTAGCATGACCTCTTTGTAAAGGGCTTCTTTTAAGTACCTTCAAGTCCTTCGGGGAGATCGCCTTCCGCGTGATAGTACAGGAGGGTCAGACGATGTGTTAGGGGAAGGGGTGAATTACAAGGATTTAGGTGTTCACAGCGTACACCCGACAAAGCCATCACTTGGGCTTCCTGCGCACGGGCGGGAGAACACGTGGCCTCCTAGATTCTAAAGCATTACTACCTACTGCACCAGCATTCAATAATGCCCATAGGGGGTTAATGGCGAAGGGGCAGGCGCTGGACTCCAGTGCATCCGGGAACACTGGTCGTAGGCGGTCGGGGTGGGAGTGAGCGGGCTCAACCTCTCAACCAACCCAGTCTGCAAATGTCGCCACGTCAGAATTTTCTTCCTGCGTTCAGGTAGTGGGACTCCACCGGGATCAGGTCCGCAGATCCCGCCGTAGTGGCCACTTCTTTCCGCACCCCACAGCCTCCGCCCCGCCCCGCTGTAAGCCCCGCCCTCCGCCGAGAGCCCCGGCCACAGCCCCGCCCACCCCCCTTTCCGTCCCAGGACGCGTTGCGCGGCCCGGGCCGGAAGTCAGCTAGTTCCCGGGTGTGTGTCTGTGTCTGTCTGAGTCTAGTCTGTGTTTCGCAGCCGCGCGCGGCCCCAGACCGGTGCTGGGGGTTCCGGTCTGAAGCGTCACCGCTGTCACTGCCATCACCCCACGGAGCCACTTCTCGAGGGGAGTAGGCCCGGCCTTCCGCCGGGCAGAGAAGATGTTGCCCCTGTCCATCAAGGATGATGAATACAAACCACCCAAGTTCAATCTGTTCGGCAAGATCTCGGGCTGGTTTAGGTGCGGGGTGCTGTTTTACTGGGAGGGGATGTCCAGCCCAAGGAAAGCCTAGACCTAAAGATGGTCCGGGGTCTAGAGAGGGAGTGTTAGGGACACTCCCTCTTCCTTCCGCGTGGGTAAAAGAGAGTGTGGACTGGGAGGGTCTTGAAAGGAGGACCACAACTTCGGGGTCCCAGCACCCCCTCGACTCTCTTAATCTTGTCCCGGTTTGTCATGCCCAGGTCTATCCTGTCGGACAAGACGTCCCGGAACCTGTTTTTCTTCCTGTGCCTGAACCTCTCTTTCGCTTTTGTGGAACTACTCTATGGCATCTGGAGCAACTGGTAACTAAAGGGGAAAATGGTTGGGGCGGAAGCAAAAGGTGGAGGAAGACCAGGCACTATTTGCTTAGTGCCACGTAGCTCCTCACCGGGAGGTTCAGGTCTTACCTTTGCCACCACCTCTGTTGCTTTTGCACAGCCCATATCAATATGGTAGGGCCACCTATCCTAATATTCAGGGCCTATAAAGTACAATCTCCTTCCTGTCCCAAATTGGTCAGACAAGATGGACAAGCCCCCTACTCATTTGGGCAGATGGAGAGAGTATTTTGTTTCTAAATCAGCTCACCGCAGCTTTGCCTACTTGGTATTGGGAGAAACCTGACTCTCTATGGGGGAGTGGCATTTGGATTTCACCCTTAAGATTCTGAGAGGGAATACTGGGATGTCTAGGAAAATGTATGTTATTCTCTTTTCTCTTTAATGCTGAAACTGTCTCATGATTTCCCTTTGGTCTTAACTGAGTAGAAATCCCATGTAGTTTTCTGGAAACCTCTGGAGTTGATGGTTTGGGGTGTCACTTTTTTTTTTTTTTCCCCTACTATATTTCCTCTTTGGAAAGAGGAAAATTCAGTGTAACTATGGAAATGAAGTTGCTATTACTTAGGTTTTCACTGTTGAAAAACTTAATATCTTGTGAAATTGTTCTGCTAAGTAAGATCATTACACTTCTACTAACTCCATCTTTAGATTTATACCCATTTAAGAATCTGATGAAAGCTGAGATTCTGAATTTTACATAAAGCTTTGTGGTTCTTGGGTTCCCTGAAATAGATCTTGGACCTCAGATTAAGAACCTGTGCCATTTATGCTTTATTTTCTACTGATTAAACAGACTTAGTCTTTATTCTTTAAGATCCATTTTCAAAGAGAATTGTCTTTGATCTTTATTTGTATTGAGGTTGAATAATGACAGATTCTGTCACCAGGTTTTGTGACATCTATACTTTCATATGAAAAACTGGGCTTTTCAATTCAATAATCAATTCACTTTTTTATAAACAATACTAAGTAGTGAGCAGATTAAAAAGGTTATTGCCTTCATCACAAGTTTAAAAGGTATATTGACACAATTAAATCATATTATATTTAATAACCATTTGAAACCATTCATGGTGGCACATGCCTGTAACCCCAGTAACTCAGGAGGCTGAGGCAGGAGGATTACAATCAGCAATTTTGAGTCCAGCATTAGCAATTTACTGAGACCCTCAGCAACTTAACCAGACCCTATCTCAAAATAAAAAAAATAAAAATACATAGTGGGAATATAGCTCACTGCCCATGGGTTAAATCCTCAATATAATAATAATAATAATAATAATAGTAATAATAATAACCATTTTGAATCCCCTGGAAATTTTGTGTGTATGAGAGAAGGATACCCCATCATAGATGTTTTCCCTATGCACTGATGTATACTGACAAATGATTTGGAAAATAATTGCTTTAGTACTTTCCTAATTGATCTCTACAGATCAAGAGTTACTATATACCTAATTTTACATGAACGAAGTGGCTTAGGTGCCTCAGATATTACAAAGTGATTCATACCATAGTGATACATAATGTGTTGCAATATAAAGAAACTGTAATAAAATGTTCATATATAAACCATAATATAGTCATGACACAATCAGCACATATGCCAAAATTATGACATAATTTAGGATGAGGAAAACAAAAAATCTGATAAGTATTATACCATGATTAAAGTGTGATTATTAAAACAAGTTAAGACTATATTGCTTTTAACACGTATCACTATGGTATAAATCACTTTGTGATATTTGAGGTGCCTAAGCCACCTCTTTCATGTAAAATTAGGTATATAGTAACTCATGATCTGTAGAGATCAATTAGGAAAAGTACTAAAGCCATTATTTTCCAAATTATTTGTTAGTATACTTCAGTGCATAGGGAACACATCAGTGGTAGATGACTTGTTCTTCTGCTCTTAAGTTATTTGCTTTTCTGCCCTTAGGCGACTTGTTCTTTAGTACTGTCCCAGCTTATTCTTTCATTATTTCCTTCTGATTTGAAGCATAGCTCTAGCATCTGTCATACCTCTATTGTATTCCATCTTGTGCTCATGTATGTTAACTTTCCTATCATATTCCCAACGCTTATTAAGTGGTTATTAAGTACAGATCTGTTCCCACTGGTATTGGGCAGGTTTAGAAATTACTCTGGCCTTTTCATAATCTGGTTTCCTATGTTTTATTTAGATACCAAAATTTTTAGTTCCTTTGGTTGACTGATCAATAATTTCTTTATGACTGGATTATCTCTGTGCCTCTAGGTTCACTTAGCTATTAAGTTAGTTTAGTAAATTTCTCACCAAAACCCATGTTTTCAGGGTCATTTCAATGTTCAGCCTCATTCTATAAAAATAAGTTTTAAGTTCTTGAGAACATGACATAGAAGGACATTTTTCCCCATAGGAGATTGAAACATGGACAAAATTGTCTTTTTTTTTTTTTTTTTTTTTTGGTACCTGGGATTGAACTCAGGGGCGTTCAACCACTGGGCCACATCCCCAGCCCTTTTTTGTATTTCATTAGAGACAGGGTCTCACTGCGTTGCTAAGCGTCTTGCCATTGCTGAGGCTGGCTTTGAACTCGTGATCCTCCTGCCTCAGCCTCCCAAGTGCTGGGATTACAGGCATGTGCCACCAGACAAAATACTCTTTTCACAAATAAACTTCATCAAAATAGTTGACATAGTTGCAACAAATACTAAATTATTCTGGTTCTCTTTCAGAGCCTTCATTTTAAAGGAAGAATTATGGTTCCTTTATATTTTTGATGGTGATAAGGTATTTTCAGTGGAAGAATAGCTAAACATTTTGTGTATTTTCTCCCCATTGGATTGAATATCTGCTTCCTTTCACCTTTCAGCTTTATTAAGTAGGAATCTTTTTCTGTCAATATTCAGGCACTGTAATACATGGCACGTGGTAGGTGCTTTAATCTAGACTAAACATGCTAACTACTTGTATTAGAGAAAAAAGACCCCAAAATATTAAACTCCTTTCTCTCATTCTTAGAAGTTAGGAAGAAAATGTAGGAATACTTCCTGTGTTTTTTCCTACTTTGTAGGTTGCTTTTCCTTCTAGTATTTTCTTTTTCTTTATTATTGTTGAGTAACTGTTTAAATCTTAGGGTAATATTAAGAATGTGTTTTGTTTTTAAATTACAGAAAAACCCATAATAATTGTTTAAACAAAATAATATTTTATTTTCAAGATGGTTGATAGAGTTCTGGCCATTCTGCAGCAGAATGTCTGGAGTGCAGAGAAAAACAGTCAAAAGGCACGTGCATTATTTCTCTCTTTTTTCCCCACTTTCTAATTATTTTATTACATTTCTTCTTTTTTTTTCATTTTCCCCAGTACGGGGGATTGAACTCAGGGGCACTCAACCACTGAGCCACATCCCCAGCCCTATTTTGTATTTTATTTAGAAACAGGGTCTCACAGAGTTGCTTAGTGTCTCGCTATTGCTGAGGCTGGCTTTGAACTCGCGTTCCTCCTGCCTCAACCTCCTAAGCTGCTGGGATTACAGGTGTGCACCACTGCGCCTAGTTTATTTTATTATATTTTAATATCATCTTGAGCTTACTTTTACATCTCTTGTGTTTGTATGGTGGAAATCAATGTAATGTTGCAATGTGTGCATTTCTTTTTCTGTGAGTCGGTTTTTGAACATTTACCCATACTGAACTGATTATAAGTCCTAAAAATACCTTAAATCATTTCTTGCTTGAAAACTTCCATTGGCTTTTCCCTGCTGAGAAGGGAGAAGTGAATTACCTCAACCCATTCAGGAACTTGCCTGTACTGTTCCTAACTTCTGCCTGTTGACAATGTCCTAACAATTGTTCTTTCTCTGTTTACTCTTATTCCAGTCCCATGAATTTCTTTTTTTAATATTAATTTAATTTTTTAATTTGTTCTTTTTAGATATATATGACAATAGAGTGTATTTTGACATATTATACATAAATTGAATATAACTTCCCGTTCTTGAGGTTGTACATGATTGCACATTGTCTCTTTAGGAGATTTATCTGTCTATTAAAACAAAACAGTTTCACTAAAACTTTATCACATTGTCATGCCTGCTTGCAAATGTGCTCTATTCTGGTTAACAGGCTGCTGAAAGTCAAGGATTCTTTCTCAGACCTAAAGTATTGTCCTTCCCAAAATAGCAGCAGGGCCTAGAGCATATGTTGTCCAAAAATTTTTCCCCCTAGTTACAGTATAATTTTTTCCCTAGGATATCAATATAGTTTACTTTTCTGCTCTTCTGTTTTATTTTTACTTCACCATCTATTAAAAATTTAATTTCAGTTACATTTTTTACCAAAGCTATTGGAACCGTTTTTGCCTTAGACACAAAAGAAACTCCAGTGACTCTAAGTTTAATGTCTTTGTATTAACAAAGTAAATATTTGTTCAAGAAATGTTTAGGGCAATACTGGGCATTTATTCAGTCCTACTTTTATGTAATATGTCAGAGGAGTAAAGTAATTCCTTAGTAGAGAAAAATACTTCCATTAGTCATGTATTTTTTTTAATTACAATTTTTATTTATCTTAATCTTTTATCAACTTTCTTTATCCAAAGGCAACATTCCTTAACAGCTATGGTGATGATGCCTTTGCTTTCTTGTAGTTTTTTCACTTTATATTTATATTACACTTTGTTGAGAATTCTTAAGAGTTATATAGTGAAGTTGTGAGTTATTTCATCTCATTAGTTTATTAACTTTATTAATGTCGGAATTCTAAGGATTGTTACTGCTTTTTCCCCTTTTCCTACCTTATGGAAACCAGCTGGTAGGGGGTTTGTAAATTATGGTGATCCCTTATCTTCAATTTTCAATTGATGTTTAGCAATCAGTATGAATATACTCTTAGCTTAGTAACCAATTAACCTTTTAAAACCTTTTGTCTCAGAAAAATTTAAATATTTATGAGAAAGTAGAGAGTTTAATGGACCTCATGTACCCATCACCCAGCTTTAACATTGTATCAAACAATGACCTATTTTATTCCATCTGTTATCCTTATTCCACCATTGGATTGGTTTAACCAGACATAAGATGTAACTTTTTCCATAATTACTTCAGGATGATTCTCTAAAAGATAGGAGCCCCATCTCTCTTTAACATAACCCAAAAGTCATTATCACCCATAAAAATTAATGATTCATTAATATCACATGCCCAGTTAGTGTTCACATGTCTCTCATTGTCTTATAAATTCTTTTTACATTTGGTTTTGAGGATTAGAAATCCAAACAAGATCTATACATGGTGTTAGTTGGGAAGATAGGTCAAGATCTTAAATCTCTTATAATTTTACAGTTTTTTTCTTTGTTTTTACCTTTAGCAGACCTTTAAAAAGTTCCTTTAAAAAGTTCCTTTTGCTGTATGTTTGGTTCATATTTCTTCTACTTTTGCTTCAGTGTTTTAGATTTCTCCTTAATACCCTAAAATAGTTCTCTCAAGTGTCTTTAGAAAATAGTCACTTAAAAAGTTAATATATTGATTTTGGTAGCTGATTTTTCTTTCTTTCTTTATTGTGATTTACTGAAATTTCATTTGGTGTAAAAATCATATAATTTTAGATAGTCTCTATGCCATCTTTACTTTTTAAAAGAAACATGCTGGGGCTGGGGTTGTGGCTCAGCGGCAGAGCACTCGCCTGGCACGTGCGCGGCCCAGGTTCGATCCTCAGCACCACGTACAAATAAACCCATTGTGTACAGCTAAAGCAAATAAATAAATATTAAAAAAAAAGAAACATGCTGCTGGGTGCAGTGGCTCATGCCTGTAATCCCAGTGGCTCAGGAGGATTGCAAGTTGGAGGCCAGCTTCTGCAACTTAGTGAAGCCTTATGCAATGGTGATGTGGCTGGGTGGTTAAGTGTCCCTGGTACAAAAGAAAGGAAGGAAGGGAGGGAGGGAGGGAGAGAGAGAGAGAGAGAGAGAGAGAGAGAGAGAGAGAGAGAGAAAGAAGTCATGCAGTTCAAATGCTAATTCATCATCAGGAACATTTGCTGATACTGAAAATGATCAATAAAATTGACATTCCTCAGTGCAGACTTTTTTATATGAGAGGTGAACAAAGAACCAGGAATAGGTGGTTTTTCATATGGATCTGTCTATGTATTTTTAGCTAAGTAATTTTCAAATCATGATATCAAGTTTAAGGGAAAACATGCTACATTGCTTTAAGACAACATGATGTTCTTCCATCTCCAAAGAGGAAGTAGTTTTTCAGGTAGGATCACATTTTATCAACGACTGAACATAAAATGATATTTTAATGAAAATTAAGTTTAGCTAAAATTTAGATAAAATTACATTTGATGAGTATTAAAATGCTATGCTATACCTAAACCTCTTTAAAAGTGAACTTGATTTTTGTAGTATTCAAAAGGGATTTACCTTTTATGTTTTCCCTTTATGGCAATATTTTGTATCATTAATGTGTACAAAATAAATTTGTTGAAAAAAATTGTTTGCTACAGGTATTGTAACAAAATACCACAAATTAGGTGGTATTAAATTAGGTGGCTTAAACAACAGAAATTGATCATCTCATAGTTTTGGAGGCAAAGAATCAGAGACACAGGTGTTAGCAGTGTTGTTTCCTTCTGAGAATCTGAGGAAGAATCTGTTTTACAACCCTCTCCTAACTTAATTAAGTTGGTTTGCTTATAATCTTTGACATTCCTTGGCCTGTAGAAGCATCACCTGTTATCTGTCTTATCTTCACATAGTGGTCCTCCTGCATGTGTCTCTTTCCCCCAAAATTCTCTTTTTCGTAAAGACATCAATCATGTTGGATTAGGACCCATTTTATGACCTAATCTTAATTATATCTGCAGTGAACCTATTTCTAAATACTGTCACTTTCTGAGGTACTGAGAATTAGGGATTTAACTTGAATTTTGTGAATGAGGGAGATAAAATCCAGTCCATGACATAGTGTTATATTTACCGATTTATTGATGTAAATCTGTGTAGAACAAAAAGTAAATTTTAAAATATTTATTTAGAAAGAATATCCTGTCTTCTAAGACTGACTGATGACTGCTTAAAATAAAAAAAATCATATATAGAGGCTGGGTGCCTATAATCCCTAGTGACTGGGGAGGCCAGCCTCAGCAATTTAACCAATCCCTAAGTAACTTAGCAAGACCCTGTCTCAAAGTAAAAAAGGGCTGGGGATGTAGCTCAGTGGCAAAGTGCCCCTGGGGGTTTAATTCTCAGTACCCCCTCCCCCAAAAAATTATATATAGAAAAAACTTATACTTTAAGAAATAAAAACATACATAGGAAGGAAAAAGTAAACCTATTGAGTGTGTAGACTAATGCAGTTACTGAAGTAATTTTTTAAATTTAGTTATAAAATTCCATAATATTAATACAACTATACTATTTTATCAGAATATAAAGTTATTGTAACAGTGTTTTTCCATATTAGTTTTTTATCAGAGTATAGAAAACAGAATCATAGACAATGTCCTTATCAGTGATTTCATAGAAGTAGAGAGAAAATGGGTCTTTCGTACTTCAAAATGCAATCATTACTTTCAGTGTAATAGCTACTATGGTCCATGTATAGTTTTTTGATGATATAGTGATCCAAGAACAAATCTTAAAATATTAAATATGAGAGAATTGCATGAATACTATGCCCCTTACCTTGTCGTCAGGTTTTAGATTGTCAGTTTACTCATTTTCATTCTGCTTTGAATATCAGATGAGTTAAGCTTTTGGATGCATCCATATCTGCGGTCATACATCTCAAGTTCGTGATAAAATTTAAGATATTTTCCAAAATACTTTGTAATGATTTGGAAAAGGCTTATAAATTATTGTTGTTATTTTTCTTGTGGGCAAATAATATGCTTTGACATCAGTTTCCAGTTTTATAAGTATTCCAATAACAATATTATTTGAAGAAATTTAGAAGTAGGCACAGAAGCTTTCTGTTTATAATCTTGCCCCTTCCCAAGCTGTTCACTGCTATTGCTTGTTATTCTATGCCAGGTTTGTGGTGGGAGCAAGTATTCATTAACTTGACCCAGCCTTAGACTTATGCAAACCCTGTAAATTTGGACCTCAGGTGTATACTTTTCTTAAAAAAATTGTTCTTTTTAGATATACATGATAGTAGAGTGTATTTTGACATATTATACATGCATGGAGCACAACTTATTCTAATTGGGATACTTTTAAAAATTTTCTTTTAGCTGTCAATGGATTATTTATTTGCTTGCTTATTTATTTATTTGTTTGTTTGCTTGCTTATTTATTTATTTATTTATTTCTATGTGGTGCTGAGGATCAAATCCAGGGCCTTACCACATGCCAGGCAGGTGCTCTACCACTGAGCCACAACTCCAGCCCTAATTAGGATACTTTTATCAACATTGTTACCCCTTCTCCCATGATAACCAAAATGTGTCATGTATTATGTGTATGGCCTTAGGTAGTAACAGGTTTCCCAGTTGAGTATCTGCTTTGTGTTTGTACAGGATTTCCCGCCCCTGCTTTAGTAACCTTTTTTTGAGTGGTTGTTGTAGTGTGGATAATGTGGGTATTTAAATTATCCCAAATAAGTTGTTATTTCACTTATCTTGTAAGAATCTTACGATAATGCACTTTAATTTTCTTCTTCAACCTTGTATGCTATTATTGTCATACATTTCACTTTTGTATGTTATAAACCCTGTAACAACAGTGTTTCTATTTATGGTTTATATTAGAGATGAGCAAATTTTTATGTAAATAGCAGGTAGTAAATAATTTAAGGGCAGTACAATCTCTGTTGCAACTACTCCACTCTGCTGTTGTAGCACAGAAATAGCTGTAGATAATACATGAAGTAATGACCATAACTATATTCCAATAAGACTCATAAAAACTGATAGAGGCCTGGATTTTGCCCATAGGCCCTTGTAAGCTGCCTGTCATGGCCAGCCACAGCGCCGCGGGAGGAAAACTCGGAGGCAGAGTAAAGCTATTACTACTTTTACTTCTTCTTTCTTAGAGAGAGCTTAGAGAGAGAAAGAAAGATTTTTCTTCTTCTTAGAAAGAGCTTAGAAAGATTAGAGATAGCTTTTTCTTCTTCTTCTTAGAGCTTAGAGAGAGAGAGAGAGCTTGAAAGAGAGAGATTTCTTCTTTAGAGAGAGAGAGAGAGAGCTTAGCTTTAGAGCTTCTTTTTCTTTGTTCTTTCTTCTTTCTTCTTCGGGAGCCTCTGCCTGACTCTGACCAGGAATTACTTCTTCTATCTGGTTTCTCTTCTGTAACCGCTCTGCCTATGTTCTGGCCGCTCTGATTCTTTTCTTCTTCTCCGACCCGAACTCTTCTTCCGACCGAGCGACTGCATGACTGACTGAATGGATTCATTCTTCTCCTGACTCCGACCGCTTTCACCCGGTTTTATACCTTTAGCTTTGCGGGTGCCTCACGTGCATTTACAGGTGCGTCACATACATACTTATTATCAGGTGGAACTTATGGCTTCCAGCTGACCGCAATAGCCATCTCCCTAATTGGGGCTCCTTCAGGCCCTAGCTTGGGAATCTCTGCTTTAGGCAATCAATTATCTTTAAAATAAATAAATAAATGAAACTTTATTGAGATATAATCCATATGCCATACAACTTACCTGTTTCAAGTATATAATTCAGTGGCTTTACTGTATTTAACACAGTTGTAAAACCCTTATAACAATCAACTTTAGAACACTTTATTTTCTCTGAAGGAAATTTTGTATCCCTAGCTGTCTACCTCTGATTTTTTCTTCAGATTCCTCATTCCCTGACCTCTCCCAATTCTAGGCAACCACTCTACTTTCTGTTTCTATGGATCTGCCTATTCTGGAAATTTCATATAAATGGAATCATACAGTATATGATTCTTTTAGACGAGTTTTTTTTTCCACTTCACATTATGTATTCAGTGTTCATCCATGTTGTACATATTTTAGTATTTCATTTACTTTTATTGTCAAGTAACATTCCCACAGTGTATGGAAGGTTTCAATTTCTTTACATCTTTGCCAAGACTTGTTATTAATCTGCCTTTTTAATTATAGCCATTCTAGTGGGTGTGAAATTATTTTTCTTTATGGTTCTGATTTGCATTTCCCTGTAATTAATAATGTTAAGTATCTTTTCATGTGCTTGTTAGCCATTTATATGTTGTCTCTAAGAAATATCTGTTCAGGGATATATGCTCAGTGGTAGAACACTTGCTTAGCATGCATGAGGCCCTGGATTTAATCTCCAGCACCACAAACATGCACACAAGGAAATAATATCATTCAAAAAACTTTTTTTAAAGAAATGTCTGCTCAGATCTTTACTTTTGGTATTGGGTTGTATACCTTTCATTGAGTTTTTAGAGTTCTTCATATATTCTGAATAGAAGCCCCTTGTCAGATGTAGTATTGGCAAATAGTTTGTCCCATTTTTTGCATTGTCTTTTCATTTTGATAGTATGGAAACTGTATGCCCTTTGAAGCAAACAGTTTTTTAAAATTTTGATGATATCTAGTCTATGTTATCTTTTTGTCATTGTTGTTGCTAATGTTTTTGGTGTTAGATGTAAGAAATCATCACTTAATTCAATGTTGTGAATATTTACCCCTATGTTTTCTTCTAAGAGTTTTATAGTTTTAGCTCTTATGTTTAGGTCTTCAATCCATTTTGAGTTAATTTTTGTATCTTTTCTAAGGTTCCAGTAATCATTTTTTGCATGTAGATATTTAGGTATATCAGCACTGTTTTGTTAAAACAGTATTTATTAAAAAAACTCCATTCTTTCCGCCATTGAATTAGCTAGGCATCCTTGTCAAAAATCAGTTACCATTTATGTGAAGGTTTGTATCTGGACTTTAATTTTTACTCCATTGATCTATATGTTTACTCGTATGCCAGCACCACATTTTTAAAAATTCATGTAGTTATAAATGAATTTTGAAATTGAGAAGTGTGAGTTCTCCAACTTTGCCCTTCCTTTTCAGTATTGTTTTGGCTCTTATGGTTCCATTGTTTTTCAGTGTGAATTTTAGGATCAGTTTGTTAGTTTCTTCAAAAAAATTAGTTGGGATTTTGATAGGGATAAGTTGAGTCTATAGATCATTTAGGGAAATATTGCCATCCTAAAAAATGTCTTCTAAGTTTGGGGTATAACTCAGTGGTAGAACATGCTTAACTGACATGAGGCTCTGGGTTCAATCCCAAGCACTCAAAAAAAAAAAAAAAAAAGATCTTCTGCTCCATAAACATGGAAGGCTTTCCATTTACTTAGGTCATTTTTTTTTTAAATATTTATTTTTTAGTTGTAGGTGGACACAATATATTTCATTTTTTAATGGGGTCCTGAGGATCGAACCCAGTGCCCCACATGTGCTAGGCAAGTACTCCACCACTGAGCTACAACCACGGTCCCTGTTTAGGTCATTTTTAATGTCTTTAATTTCTTCAATAATATTTTGTACTTTTCAGAGTATAAGTCTTTTTATTTATTATTTATTTCTGAGAATTTAAATTTTTCTTTTTGATGATGTTGTAAATGGGATTTTTTTTTCCAAATTTCATTTTTATTCTTTGCTGCTTTATAGGAATATAGTTCATTTTGGTATGTTGATTATGTATCCTGTAACCCTACTGAATTCATTAATTAGTTTTAATAGTTTATATTCCTTAAGATTTTTTCTATGAACAAGATCGTTGCATCTGGAAATAGAGGTAATTTTACTTCTTTCCTTCCAATCTGGATTCCTGCTTAATTGCCGTGGTTAGAGTCTTCAGTAAAGAAAAGGAAAGGGACATTATGGTCTTATTCTTGATCTGGGAAAACAGTATTTCACCATCAATGGTGTTAACAGTGGGTTTTTTTAAAAGATGTTACATTTCAGGTTGAAGAAGTTCCTTCTATTCCAAGTTTGTTAAGTGTTTTTTTTGTTTTTAATCATAAAGGGGTGTTGGAGTATGTCAAATGTTTTTCATTATATATTGAAATGATTGTGTAGGTTTTATCCTTTATTCTCTTATTATATTATAAATTGATTTTCCTTTGCATTTTTGGATTAAATTCTATTTGGTCACATGTATACTATTTTTTATATATTGCTGAATTTGATTTGCTGGTGTTTTGTTGAGGATTTTTTATGTGTGTGTGTGTGTGTATATATATATATATATATATATATATATATATATATATATATGTAGTTCCTTGCAGTATTATTTTCTTTTATTTTGGTAGTAGGGAACTATTGTTCTTATTTTTGTGTTGTATTCCCTCATCTGTTTTTTGGAAGAATTTATGAAAGAGTAGTTTAATTGTTCTTCTAAGTGTTAGATAGAATTTGCTAATGAAATGAGAATTATGCTTTTTTTTTTTGGTTGGAAGTTTTGAAAATTACTAATTCAGTCTTTTTCTTGTCATAGGTCTGTTCAGATTATTATTTTTCATCAGTTTTTCTAGCTTGATTGTTTTTAGATATTGTCTATTTTATCTAATTTATTGGATATAGTTCATAATATTTCCTCATAATCCTCTTTATTTCTTTAAAATCAGTAGTAATGGTTCTCCTTTAGTACTGATTTTTAGTAATTTGTGATTTTTTTCTTGATCAGTCCAAAGGTTGCCAATTTTTTTGTGTATGCAAAGAACTAACTTCCAGCTTTATTGATTTTTTTCCCTATTTTTGTATTCTCAATTGTCTTTAAAAGATATTAAAGATAAGAAAAATTATTTTTTATATTTATTCACATATTTATGATTTTAGTACTCTTCTTACTAAAAAAAAAGTATTTTGTATAGAATTTCAGATTGCTGGTATTTTTTTCTCTTTCACCTATTTAAAGATGTTGCTCTATTGTGTTCTGGCTTAAATAGTTTCTGATTAAAAATATGGTATAACTTTTAGCTTTTGTTTCTTTTTACCTAATTATTTTCCCTGACCCCCACTTTCTGGTTTTCTAAGACTTTTCTCTTTCTCTTTGGTGTTAAGAAGCCCTAAAGTGTGTGGGGTTTTTTTTCCTTGCTTGGAATTCATTAAGCTTTTTGCATTAGTGATTTGCTTTCTTTTAATGAATTTTAGAAGATTCTCAGATACTTTTCCTTTAAATATATTCTTTCTTTTCTACTTCTGAGATTCCAAATCCATGTTTTGTTTGTTTGACATCCTTGAACATGTATAATCTGTTCTGATTTTTGTTTCTTTTCTTTTTCCTCGTCCTCTTTGTGTTTTACTTTGTATACTTTTGATCTGGTTCTGTGTCTGTTCTATTCAGAATCCTATGTATATTTTCCTTCAGCTTTGATATTATAATTTTTAAAAGTCATTTTTTCATTTGTTTTTATTATATGTAGTTTTTCTCTCTGTAGAAATTCCCCATTTGTTTATGAATTTTCTCCAGCTTTATACCATATATTTCAACATATTAATCATGTTCGTTTTAAAGTCCTTTTCTGATAGTTCCAACATCTGGCCACTTTTAGTTCTGATTCTGTTGTGACTACTTTAGTTCTTGACAATGGGCTCTCCCCCTACTTCTTGATCTTGTCAATATGTCTTAATGTTTATTGAGTGCTGGATATTGTGTTTAAAGAAATAGTTGAGACTGAGATTAATATTGACTCTGCCCAGAAATGGACACCCTAATTTCCTGTCTGACCATTAATGTGGGTAGTGGTTTTGAAACCTGACTGGTAAGTGACTGAACTGGATTTAAGTTGGGTTTTGGGTTTTGTTGTTGTTACTTTCAGCAAGCCACAGACTTTAAACTTTTCCAGTGGTTCTTACTATCTTGTGCTTAGTGTGGGATTTTGAGTACTAGAGGGTTTTTTCAAGGATTCTTGCTTTACTCTTAGCCTTCAGTAGTCTTGCACACCTACACCATGAAGGAATCTTGGTGCTGTCAGTGGTAGATTGCTGTTCCCTTGTACTTTATTTAAGGCTGGAGGGTATGATGCTAGGTTCTTCCTTTGTAGTCTTAGACTGAGACAGTCCTTGTACACCTGAGTGTCAGGGTGAATAGTTTTTTTTTCTTTTTAAATAAAGAATAGAGGTTTATTTAGATCATGGTTCTTAAGGTTGGGAAGTCCAATATCATGGTGCCAGCATCTGGTGAAAGGATCTTCTTGCTGCATCATAACATGGCAGAGGGCATCACATGGTGAAATAGAGCAGGTGTCTCAGTATGGGTTTCTTTCTTTTTTTTTTTTTTTTTTTTTGGTACCGGGGATTGAACTCAGGGGCACTCGACCACTGGGCCACATCCCCAGCCCTTTTTTGTATTTTATTAGAGACAGGGTCTCACTGAGTTACTAAGTGCCTCGCCATTGCTGAGGCTGGCTTTGAAATCGTGATCCTCCTGCCTCAGTCTCCCAAAGTGCTGGGATTACAGGCGTGTGCCACCGCGCTCGGCAAGGATGGGTTTCTTAATGTTCCTGCATCTCCCCCTCTCCCCAACCTGTTCCTCCCTCCCACCCCTATAGCCTGGCATATCAAGAGGGTGGTATAGGACACCTAATAATAGCAGATTTTTGCTTTGCATTAGTGTAACATTCTGAACCCAAGCAGATTTCAGTTTCTCTTCCAGTAGCAAATGGCTGTTTTTCTTCCCTGTCCTCTTAGTGACAACTGACCTTTGCTAGTGACAGGTGGGCAGATACCTACCTCTTGTCCATCAGCAGATGGCTTTTGTTTCAACTCTTCCCAGCAGCATCTGGACTTTTCCTTGAGCAGAGAATAGGAAGATTTCTAATTTATGTGTTTAAAAGTTATCTGTGATGTCTTTCTATATATCATTTAAATGTTGTCTCTTTAGAAGGTAATTTCTGATGAACAGAGGCTGAACCTTAGACTTTTAGAGAAGGATGCCTACTATTTGATTTTTATCATAATATCCCAATATGTTTGTTTTCCAGCTTAGGTTTGATCTCCGACTCTTTTCACATGTTTTTCGATAGCACTGCTATTTTGGCTGGATTGGCAGCTTCTGTTATTTCAAAATGGAGAGATAATGATGCTTTCTCCTATGGGTAAGACTATTAAGAAATCTTTTTCTTGAAGTATAAGATAAACATGCATGCAAAACACACAAATCTTAAGGTTGATGAGTTTTTACAAATTGAACATGCTTGTGTAACTTGAACTCTTGAAATCTCCCTCCCATACCTCTTCTAGTTCCTTCCCATTCACTTCCCTAAAGGTACTCATTTCCTTAACTTGCCTGTTTTCAAACAGTATGTAATTGGAACCTACAATGTGTAATTTTATTTGCAGCTAAATTCTTTTGCTGGTCAGTAGGCACTTGGTTTTACCAAAAATTTTAAGGTGAGATTGTTCTAGATAGAAGGATTTCCCATAACCAATGTTTTTTTAAGAAGAAGAGAAAAAATTTCAGTGTATGAAAATGGTCATGTTTCTTTTCTTCTTTTTCCTATTCAAGGAATACTTTGCTGTGTAATATTGAAAAAACATGTTATGAAATGATTTCAATAAATGGCAAACTATTCCTTCAATAAAAAAAGAGGAAACATGACCATTTTCATGCACTGAAACTTTTTTCCTTTTCTTTTATCTGTCTTTCCTCTTTTATGTCTCTCACTCTTTTCCTATCATACTCATTCATTCCATCTCCCTTTGGCTTCCTTCCTTCCTCCCTCTCCCTCTCCCCCTCTCCCTCCCTCTCCCTCTCTACCCACCCCTTCCCTCCCCCCCAGCCTTGTCTTTTCTTGGGCCTGCACTCATGATCTTTCTCTTTCTCTTTCCCTTTCCTCTTTCATACATTTTCTCTCTCTTTTTTCTTTTTCCCTGCTCATTTCCTCTCCTTTTTACCATTGTATCTCTCAGGCTGTTTCTAGCTCTCTTCTTCCCTTCTTAACACTTCTGCTCAGTTTATTTTTTTCTCTTATATTCCCAGTCTTTCTTTCTTTCAGCAGTTCTTCCCTGAGCTTTCTTTTTCCCATGCAGTTTCTCTCATCTCTCTCTCTCCTGTTCGCACCCAACCTCTTTTATGCATTCTTATATGCACCCTTGTTCTTCTACTCTTGTTCCTTCACTGTTTCCTTTTCCCCTCAGCTTGTTTAGTTCATAGCAAGCAACATACTCATTGTTTCACATGCTTCTGTTCTCTTCAGATATTTATTGAGGGTCCACTAGAAGTTGAATACTTTGCTAGTTCTACTGAAGTAAAAATGAATAAAACATGGCTCCTGCCCTGAAGGAACTTATGATCTGATGGGAAAAGAGTTTTGTAAAAATAGTGTAAATAGCCTATATTGTGACAAGTGCTTGAAGAGAGAGAAAATTCTGTGGTAGAATTTGATGATTGTAGTTGCAACAAAAGGAATATGGTTATTTGTAAAATTGAAACTGAGACAGAAATGCTAATTATATTATTTTATAGTATAGAGCAAGAGATTATATATACCTATAAATTCAGGCTTGAAAGTTCAGACAAGAACATTTTCTGTGGCACTATGTTGTTAATAATCAAAATAATCTTGAACTATAGCTACTAAGAGATTCATAAGTATATTTTCAATCATTGAAGGAAGATTAAATCTAAAGTTATAATTCTTGTTGGAAAATTAATAATTTACATGTATTGTATATCAGGAATCTAATGAGAATATCTTATTTAGTAATCTTTCTGGATAAACAATTGGTGACATTAAAAAATTCTCCTCAGTTCTCAATGTTTAGGTTATCTTTTGTTTCCCATTTAGAATACATTGTCTCATGCTATAGAATAAATTTTAGAAAGAGATTTGATTTCTATAGTACCATAGTGATTTTAATTATTTAACTTTAGCTCATTCATATAAGAGAATAATATTCTTCCCTCATTTAATTCCTTATTTTGTTTTCTCCATTGTGTTTTTCCATTTGTTTATTTCTTTGTTCTTTTTGTAGATTAAGGAATAAAAGCTGGTGTAATATTTGAAACTGAATAATTGCTATAGAATCTATGAATAATTGCTATAGTACAACTACTGGTATCAGTACATAAAAATGACATATTCAGGCTAATCCTAGGATGGCTACGCCTAAGGGTGAATCCCTTTATAGTCCCCAGTTCAAGGTGATCATAATAGCAGACTGACTGTAGTAGAAAAAACAGTAGGTGAATCTGAGAGCAAGTCAGAACATTTCAGTATATCTTTAGGGAAAGTAATTTTTGTGTCTTCTTTTTAATATAGTAAAGAAAGAATGAAACTAACATACATTCAGTGGGTAAATAGATGCATATATACAAGCTGACATTCATATACTTATATCCTTCCCTCCCTGCCTAAAGCATTTAAACACCAGGCATACTTAATTAGGCAGTGGCACTTTCATGGATTGTATGTTCTAATTCCAAGAACCGCTCTGTTCAAGTGAACATGATCATTTGTAAAGGCAAGTGTGCCTAGTTTTTATAAGTTTTTAATTTTAAACCTGTAAGTATAGCGAATATAGTAAAACTAATTATATCACTTGAGTCCAACAATTTATCAGCATTTTTGGAGCACAATTTTTAAGTTGGGAATTAGGAACATAAAGATGCCTGAACAACATTCTTACCTGGAATCTTGAAATCTAATGGCACTCAAGGACAAAAGGCATTCAATTAAGCATTAGCTATGGGACTAGAAGGGTAGAGTAAAAGAAAATGCTTTTTACTTTTTGGACAGTCATCCTGCTGATTCATTATTTATACCTAAGTGTAGATAATGGAAAGCTGACTTTGAATCATTTGAATTTAATGAACATTTCTCCAGAAAAAAAATACACTTTGACAAATAGTATATTAATTTAATTTACTTGCATGTGTGAGGAGATAGAAATATGCATTATTTCTGCTATGTTGGAATAGTCTTGATAGGACAAATTCCAGCCTAACTGAATAGCATGTATTTAAAGAGTTTGTTCTTCTTTAAAAATACTTTTACAGTAAAAATTGTATTGTTTAGAAATTGACATAAAAGCTAGGAAAAGCAGTTTTTATGCTCCTGTAATGCTGTTAAAGGGCCAAAATGATTAGCTGGTGTCAGCATACTTTTAATAAAGTTTGAACATTTAAAATGCTAAGTTAAAGTTGTTTCTATGACTTTAACGAAGGCAGAAAACTGGAAAAATAAAATCTTTCCCCAATGCTTCACACAGGTAGGAAGCAGAAAGCTTCAGAAGTCCATGGAGAAAAAGACAGGTATTTTTAAAACAGTATAATTAGAATTATATGAAGCTAGAGTTGATTCTGAAAATAGGTAATTGAAAGTTTATGTTAAATTTATTAATCTTAGAAAAAGAGTGATAGAAATAGAAATCTCAAGTTGTCTCTGGGATAATTCAAGGATAATTTTATTTTACTTGAGATCAAAGCTTCACTTTCCAAAGATTTGAAAGCTGAAAGATACAGAGAAGAGGTGTAAGGAGTTCTTCAGAAAGGAATAAATGAGTACTAAAACTCCCTTTTCCAAGACCTTTTCTATTACTATTTTTCTTTGGATTCTTCCTTCTTTGCCCACTTGTCTGATCCTGTTCTTTTGCCACTGGCAACTTGAGATTTACATTTCTGTGGAAGGTCTTTCCAAACCTACTTACTCTAAAGAAGGTCTTTGGAATGGCTTGTACAAATCTGAGTTTTTGTGGCATTCTGCTGTTAAACATAATTCATTATTATTAATTTTCTCATTTCTACAATACATGTAAAATGTACTATACTATAAATACTAGGATTTTGCTGGCATTATAACCATGTAATATGGTTTGGAATCTCTGAAATATAAATTTATGATTTAATTTTAAGAAATAACTTAATAATGTAGTTATTTGCTTCTTTTTAGGTATGTTAGAGCAGAAGTTCTGGCTGGCTTTGTCAATGGCCTATTTTTGATCTTCACTGCTTTTTTTATTTTCTCGGAAGGAGTTGAGGTATAGTATATAATGACTAGAATCAGCAAATTATATTTCTGTATGAAAATGTTTATGCATATAATAGAGCTGTTTTTAACTTATTGAGCACAGTCTTGGATTAGACAAAATATTTGTATACAGGAGGAGCTTACAAAATAGTTGAAAACTATTAAATATATGTGAAACTTCTTGAAATGAATAGCAATGAAGCAGTCGTGCTTTACAAGCTATGAATAAAATGGTGACACTGTGAAAATTAAAGGTAGTGAGGTCAGCTGGGGAAGTGTTTTTAAAGAAAAAAATAGAACCTGTGAGTTTTACTAGTGAATCTTTAATATTTGATTTTTTTTTAAATAAAGTATAACAATTAGCTAACTTATGGAGTATTATTTTATGATACCAAAGAGGAATAGATTTGGGGCCAAATGTTTACACTTATATTTATTTAAAAATAGCAGTGGTTGTTTTTTCTGAAATATGTTCTTTGAATGCTTTAAACTATGCAAGTGACTAAAAAATGTTAATATTACTTTGTTTTTACCTGTTGATCAGTGAGAAATTGTAACAATGCTATTTGTTTGTTTGTGTGTTTTCTAGAGAGCATTAGCCCCTCCAGATGTACACCATGAGAGATTGCTACTTGTTTCAATTCTTGGGTTTGTGGTAAACCTAATAGGAATATTTGTTTTCAAGCATGGAGGTCATGGACATTCTCATGGCTCTGGTATGATGGTTAGAACCTTTTGTTTCTTCATTTTCTACCAATTTCTATCATAATTATTTACTTGATAAAATTGATAATTTAAAAAATTAAACTACATATTGGTTTTTAATAACAAAAGTAATATGTCTAAATATTTTTATTAATCTCTTCCTGAACCATCCTTCCTACTTCTCCATGCCCCTCCAAGTGCCTTCTCAGAGCTATGAATGTTGTGTTGTGTGGATCCCTTCAGACTTATATAGTTCTTTTGTATAATGTCATTCATATAAAACAAACAGCTTCCATTTGGTATATATTAGCCTACCTAGTCTTATTAGCAGCCATATAAAACTCCGTGATGTGGGTCATCATGGTTTATTTTATTTATTTATTTTAAATATATTTTTAGCTGGAGATGGACACAATACCTTTATTTTATTTTTATGTGGTGCCGAGGATCAAATCCAGTGCCTTCCACAAGGCAGGCACTCTACCGCTGAGCCACAACCCCAGTCCCATCATCATGGTTTATTTAACCAGTGTTCTATGTATGACCTCAAGTTGTTTCAATTTTTTTCTCTAATTTATGCATATCAGGCTATCCTTGTGAATACATGCAGTGTTTTTCTAGAATAGTACTGCCCCGTATTGTACTTATCATTCACGTTGCTCTTAAAATTTGAATTTTAGCTAATTAAAAATTAAGTTCCTCGTTAATATTTATAAAATCTCAAATACTCTGTAGCCACGTGAAGCTACCATATTGGACAGTGCAGATGTAGAACATTTCCATCATTACAGAAAGTTCTTTGAATTCTCTGTGCTAGAATATAAGAAGAATTGTGGGAACTTAGGATCTATACATTCATAGTTTGAATAAACATTTGCAAATTGCCTTCCAAAATGACTGTTATTCATATATACTTCCAGGGATAAATGCAAGTACTAATTTCTCCCACCCACATCAACATTTAAGTTATATCTTTCCACTATGATTATAGGTCATTCAGACCTTTCTTCTAGAATTACCTATTCATATTTTTTTTTTGCCTATTTTTCCTTTGTCTTTTTCATTTCATTTATAAATATTTTTATCACTATAATCCTTTGTTTTATGTGTTACAAATGTATTTTTCTAGTCTATGGCTTGTCTTTAAACTTTTATTTAGGGACTTTATTTGGATATAATCTAGTTTTTGTCTTTCATTTTTCTTGTCTATTTTCTGCTGTGCTTAAGAAATATTTCTATTCTAGGGACATAAACATAATCCTTTATATTTTAATGCTTTTATATTGGTTTGATGGGGTTTTCTACTCATTTTACTCCTCTGTATGTAATTTACTTTTTATAGTGGGTGAGTTAGGACTTAACTTTTTCTTTTTTCCCCTTAGTATGAATAAGTAGTTTTTCTAATCAGCATTTATTAATTGGCCCTTAATTTTCTTTTCTTTTCTTAAAATTAGAACATTATAGTTATACATTATAGTTGGGTTCATCTCAAAAGATTCATATACACATGGAATTTGATTTCAGTTCATGTTTCCCCCCTTTCTCTACCCTCCTCTCATTCTCTTTCTTCTATTCTGTTGATCTTCATTTCACTCATCTGTTTATTTATTTTTTATTGTTTTTTTCTATTTATACATAATGGTGAAATACCCTGTGGTATATGTATATATGCACATATCATGATTTTTAAAAAATTCATTCTGCATTTTCTTTGCTTTTCCATCTCTCCTCTCTCCCTCTCAATCATCTTCTTCTACCCTACTGATCTTCCCTAAATCTTTATGATCTTCATTCCTCTCTCCTTCTTTCCTTTATTTTGCTCTTGCCTCCATATATGACAGAAAATATTCTATACTTGATTTTCTGAGTCTGGCTTATTTCACTTAGCATGATGGTCTTCATTTCCATGCATTTACCAATAAATGCCATAATTTCATTCTTCTTTATGTCTGAGTAAAACTCCATTTTGTATATATACCACAATTTCTTAATCCATTCATCTATTGATGGCCATTTGGGTTGATTATATAATTTGGCTATTGTGAATTATGCTGCTATAAATATTGAGGAGGTTGTATTTCTATAGTTTGCTGATTTTAGTTTTTTGGATAAATAAAAAGTAATGTGATAGCTGGTTCATATACAGGTTCCATTTCTAGTATTTCCCCCCCTCCCCCCCGTGGTTATTAGGGATTGAACCCAGGGGCACTTATTTACTGAGCTGCATCCCCAGTTCCTTTTCTATTTTATTTTGAGACAGGGTCTTGCTGAATTGCTTAGGGCCTCCTAAGTTGCTGAGGCTGTCTTTGAACTTGTGATTACAGATGTGCGCCACTATGCCCAATCAGTCCTAGTTTTTTGAGGAATCTTCATGCTGCTTTCCAGAGTGATGGTTCTAGTCTAGCAAAGTATGAGTATACCTTTTCCTTCACATCCTTGCCAGCATTTATTATTGTTCCTGTTCTTCATAATTGTCATTCTAACTAGAGTAAGATGAAATCTTAGTGTAGTTTTGATTTGCATTTCCCTGAAAGCTAGAGATGTTGAACATTTTTTAATATATTTATTTTGGGCCTTAATTTTCTTAAGGAAACTTTTAAAGGTTGCCCTAGGCATAATAACTACCATCTTAAAACATTCTGGTTCAGCCGAATGGTAGATTAGGTTAGTAACACACAAAATCTTTACCCCTATATACTCATGTTCCCTTTTCCCTCCTTTGTATTATTGTCGAAATGCACACTTATACAAGCCTGTCAACACAGTTTTGTAATTATTGATTTATGCAACCATTTTTTAAGACAGAAGAAAAGAGCTTCAAATAAAGATCTGTGACTTCTTCATACATTCTTTGCAGTTATCTTTACCAGTGCTTTAATTTTTCTTTGCATGGGTTTGACCTACTATTTAGTGTCCTGTAATTTCACCCTGAAAAACTTTAATATTTTGGGGAGGGGGTTATTTATTTGGAAATTATTTCTTCTTTATTTTGAGGGAGAGTTTAATAGAGTATAGATTTTTTGGTTAAATTTTTTCCCCCTCAGTAAAATTTTGATGTCTTTCCATTGTCTTTTGGTCTCCATGGTTTCTTTTGAGAAGTTTGCTGTTAATGAAGTTCCCATGTACATAAGTTTTTTTTCTCTTGTTATCCAACTTTCAAGGTCTCTTTGTGTTTGACTTTCAAGATTTTGTCTATGATGTCTCTAGATATGGCTATTTTTGAGTTTATTCTATTTGAGTTTGATGAATTTCTTAAATATATTTTCACCAAATCGGAGTAGTTTCTAGCTGATATTTCTTCAAATGTGTTTTCTAACATTTTCTCATCTCTTTTTGAGATTCCTATGTTGCTTAATTTGCTACACTCAGTGTTTTTTCTTCATTTTCTCTGCTTTCTTTTCAGAGTGGATAATCTCTATTGACTCACCTTCAAGTTTCCTATTATTGGTAGCTAAAAGCTCTTGTTGAGCCCCTCATAACAACCCTGGTATCATCAGAGGGCAACATTAGCTGTCAAAATTTGTTGGTTTTTGTTGTTGCTGTATTTCTTCTTGTGAGTCTTTCCTTGACTAATTCAATAGTATGTTTCCTGCAGTATATGGTCATTGAGTTCTCTGCTAGTTTTCTTGAAATTTTGATATCTTGTTTTTATTTTTAACATGGCTTTGTAGGAGTCACACCTGAGCCAGTATAATTTAGTAGTCAGCCAACAATTAGTGAGTTTTCCACAAATTGCTTGCTTGTAGATTTTCCATTTTTGCCAAAGGGATCTTTGTGAGAAAACACACTTTTGTATTTCAGGCAGTTTAAAAGACAGCCTTATTTTATACTTCTTCCTTGCTCAGGGTCTCAAGGTCAGTGAGAGATCAGAGGTGATTTCTCCTTTCTCAGGTCTTCCTTGGAGATGTATGGAGCATGCATGCAGCCTTTTAGATTCCCAGTGATGTGTTGGTGCTTTTCAAAGTTCGTTATGGTTGTCTGCTTCTCTGAAATTTCCTCATAATTCTCAGGCCCTTGTTTGCCCCAGCTAACATCTTAATGTTCAGCAGCTGAGATAGTGCTAGGAATTTGCCATTGTTTTGGTAATACCCTGTCCCCCAACCTTCATCCTCAAGCTGAGCTGAATTCTCTTAGAGTCTAAGATCCATATCATTGAAAATAGAGGTTGTTCCAGTGAATCACAAGTTTAGACAAAATTTTAACTGTGCTTTGGTGCTTTTAACAAAGCACCAGAATACATTTGAACTCTTCATTACCTATAATCCTGCTGGCTTTGGTTACTTTATTCATGGGTTGGTGAGAGAGATGGAATGGGAACAACTCCAAGTTAAAACATCAAATCTTGTCTCAACAAGGTTCAAACGTTTCCTTTAGATCATAGTTTTCAGTTTATGCTATGGTTTTGATTAATTACAAGAGTTCTGAAATGGTTAGTTTATAATCGTTTTCTCCATATTTTTGTTGTTTTAGAGAATAGGTAGGTAGTTTACCAAAGTCCTTCTTTACCATTCTAGAACGTGATCTCCCATAGTCATGATCTTTTCGTATAACACAGTGCTGGATTTGGTTTTCTGCTGTTTAGAATTTTTGCAAATGTAAGTGATAATTTAAAAATTGTTTGATAGTCATTTTTTCTGTTCTTTTGAATAGCTAGTATATTTCTTGATGATTTTTAGTTATGCTGTAGAAAAAAATTCTGCATTCTTTTGTGTCAGACTTCTTCTACCTGCTTTAAGTTTACTAATCATCTGTCCAAAGACATCAGCTCCCAGCTTTTTCTTCATTTAATATGCCTACATCTTGTTTAATCTTTGTTAGTGTGCATAATGATATTTTGTCTGTGCTTTTTACTGCATTTTCCCCAATGCCTATCACATAGTATATTTCAAATACATATTTCTTGAATGAATAAACAACGTTACCTCCAAATATTTCTGTGATATTTCCAGTCACTACTTTTTTTCCTGGCACTCCTTAGCAGGATTCAGTTGGAATTGTTTTAATGAATCTTAACACTTTCACCAGTATATGTTTAGTGCATTGAATCAGGGTTTAGGTTCTTTTCACTAGTACCATGTTATCATAATAATATATTTCTACATACCTTCTCTTCTAATACTTTTTGTTTTCTAGGCCATGGACACAGTCATTCCCTCTTTAATGGTGCTCTAGATCCAGCACATGGCCATGGAGAACATTGCCATAGTCATGAAGTGAAGCACGGTGCTGCACATAGCCATGATCATGCTCATGGACATGGACACTTTCATTCTCATGGTGAGTACAACAGAAACATTTTTAAGTGGATAGCATTCTAAGTAACCAAGATTTGTACAGATTACTTTTTGAAATGGTCTATTAAAAGGATACTACAATCAATTTCTTTTCTGATAAGTCAGTCTAAATGGTTTCCAAAATAAGTTCATTTCCAGTATACGTGAAAGTAATTTGGTGTAAGGCAGTGGGTATAGTTTTTTTTTTTTCTCCAATGAGTATGTCTTAAGATGCTTTGATTTTAATTGAGTATCAATGAATGAGAAACAATTGCAATTTAGCAAATGAAAATCATAATTTTTTTTTTTTTTTTTTTTTTTTTTGTGGTACCGGGGATTGAACTCAGGGGCACTCGACCACTGGGTCACATCCCCAGCCCTTTTTTTTTTGTATTTTTTATTTAGAGACAGGGTCTCACTGAGTTGCTAAGTGCCTCGCCATTGCTGAGGCTGGCTTTGAACTCGCGATCCTCCTGCCTCAGCCTCCCAAAGTGCTGGGATTACAGGCGTGCGCCACCGCGCCCGGCTGAAAATCATAATTTTAAAAAGTATAATGAGGCCTTTTGTACTATATAGTCCTATAAAAATACTATAGAGATTTTCAAGTTTTCACATTTTTATTTTACTTATTGCTGTTTATTGCCTGATATTTACCTCCATCTTCCTTTAGTGCTCTGTATACTAATTTTTATATCATTTAGATATTAAATTTCAGGGTACTTCTCAACTTAATATGTAGTTAAATTATATTTTAAATAGTTTATGAATTTCAGAGTATCAATCAACAAAAGCTATTGACACAATTTGATTAATCTTTAAATAGATTACATGCTCAAATAGTATCTGTATTTGCCTGCAGATAGAGTCCTAAAACTTTAGATTTGAAAATATGAGAGGTATCTTGGAGACTGAGCATTCTAAGCCTCTAATTTTGTAATCTTTAAATATTTTGAATACTTAAGATATGATTGACATACATATGTAGCATATATGACTTGATGAGTTTGAAGTTAAGTATATACCTGTGAAACCATCACCATGGTTTAAACCATAAACGTATGCATCACAACCAAAGTTTCTTCCTGCCCCCTTTATTCTTTTAATCATTTAAAAAATATTTATTGTGATAAGAACACAACATAAAATCTACCCTTTTAGCTGGGCATGGTGGCACAAGCCTATAATCCCAGTAACTCAAGAGGCTGCGGCAGGAGGATTGCAAGTTCAAAGCCATTCTCCGAAATTTAGCAAAGCCGTAAGTTTAGATTTGACAAGACTGTGTCTCAAAATAAAAAGTAAAAACGGCTGTGGATGTGACTCAGTGGTTAAGTACCCCTGGGTTCAATCCCCACTACCAAAAACAAACAAAACAACAACAACAACAACAAACTATCCTGATGGCAAAATTTTAAGTATAGAATACAGTATTAACTTTAAACACTACTATGCTGTACAGCTCTTCAGGACTTATCTAGAAAGTTGTAAAGGTTCTAACTGAAACTTCATGCCCTTTGACTATTCTCCATCTCCATCTCCCTCCAGCCCCTAGTAACCACAATCTTACTGTTTCTATGAGTTTGACTATTTTATATTCCTCATGTTAGTGGTATCATATAGTACTGGTCATTCTGTATCTGGTGTATTCATTTAACATATCATACTCCAGGTTCATCCATGTTGTCCCAGATGGCAGGATTTCCTTTTTCCTACTTTCATCCCATTGTATTATACCAATTTTTCTTTATCCATTTGTTTTAGTAGCTTTTTTTTTTTTTTTTTTTTTTCTGCTGTTATTGAAAGACCTGACAAGAACATTTTAGAGGAGGAAAAATTATTTTGGGGCTCACAGTTTCAGAGGTCTCAATCCATAGACAGCCATCTTCATTCCTTGGGGGTAAAGGGAAGGCAGAACATCATGGTGGAAGAGTGTGGTAGAGGAAAGTGGCTCACATGAGAGAGACTCCATTCAATAGATACAAAATATATACCCCAAAGGCACATCCCTAATGACCCACCTCCTCCAGCCATATCCTACCCACATTCACTTACCACTTAGTTAATCCTGTCAGGGGATTAATTCACTGATTGGGTTAAGGCTCTCATAACTCAATCGTTTCTCCTCTAAATCTTTTTGCATTGTCTCACACATGAGCTTTTGGGGGACACCTAATATCTAAACCATAACACCAAGCACATTTAGGTTGCTTCCATGTCTTGGTTATGGTGAATAGTGCTTTGGAGGTACAGATATCTCTTTGAGATCCTGATTTTAATTCCTTTGGATATATACCCAGAAGTGGAGTTGCTGATGACATAGTAGTTCTGTTTGTAATTTTTTGAACCTATGTATTCTTTTCCATAGCATCTGTACCAATTTACATTCCCGCCAACAGCATACAAGTGTTCCTCTCACATCCTTGCCAATACTTATTATCTTTTATTTTTGTGATGATGGCCATCCCAAAGAGGTATGAGATGATATATATTGTGGTTTTGATTTGAATTTCCCTACTAGTGATGTTGAATACATTTTAGTATACTTGTTGGCCAGTTGTACATTCTTTTTTTTTAATATTTATTTTTTATTGGACACAATACCTTTGTTTTATTCATTTATTTTTACGTGGTGCTGAGGATCGAACCCAGGGTCTCGCAGATGCTAGGTGAGTGCTCTACTGCTGAGCCACAACCCCAGCCCCCGGTTGTACATTCTTTTGGAGAAATTTCTATTCAGTTCCTTTGGCACATTTTTAGTCAGGTAATCTTTATTTTCTCTTAAGTTGTTTTGAGTTTTATGTGTATTTTAGGTATTTATTATCAGATATATAGTTTGCAAATATATTCTTTTCCTTTTGTTGTTTCCTTGGTGTGCAGAACCTTTTTAGTTTGATGTGTGATCCCCTGGTCTATTTTTTTGTTTTTGTTGCCTGAGTAAGTTTCTAAAATTTGTTTTGCTGTGCTTCAAAACCTTGCTTTTCCATTTTTTTTGCTTATACGCATCATTGCAAAATAATTTTTAAAATCTGCATATCACACATTTATAAGATGATTTCTAGAAAAATTTTTTTTTTTTTTTTTTTTTTGGTACCGGGGATTGAACTCAGGGGCACTCGACCACTGGGTCACATCCCCAGCCCTTTTTTGTATTTTATTAGAGACAGGGTCTCACCGAGTTGCTAAGTGCCTCGCCATTGCTGAGGCTGGCTTTGAACTCGTGATCCTCCTGCCTCAGCCTCCCAAGTGCTGGGATTACAGGCGTGCGCCACCGCGCCCGGCTCTAGAAAAATTTTGATGAGTTGAAAAGAACATAATATTTAGTATATATCATACATATGCAATTACATATATATGTAATGTTTGAGATTAAAACTCTTACTTCATTGTATTGAGTACATTCAGTGGACTCACACTGTCACCCATTCAAAAACATAATCACACATAAATTTTACATAATCCTGTTTCTCTTTGAATTCATACTTCATTTCACTTCCTTTTCAGAATTTTACAATAATGGAATTTGTTTATATTAAGTCTTTATTGATTATCTGTCATCCTTCTTGGCAATAAAATATGTACATAATTTTTTTCTATAATACTTAGCATTCCAGACATTGCTTTTAAATGGAATTGTTGTAGTCTTGAGTACAACAATTAGAATAGTTCTATCTCAAGTTATATATATATATATCATAAAAGGCAACACTTTATCTGAAATACCTAACCCAATCAGGTGATTGGAGCTCTTATTAAAATTATTTTATAGATAAATTATGCTTACTGGTATAAAGCAAGTTTAAAAAAAAATTTTTTTTAGACATTGATGGACCTTTAGTTTGTTCATTTATTTATGTGTGGTGCTGAGAATCAAACCCAGTGCCTTACACATGCTAGGCAAGCACTCTACTACTGAGCCACAACCCCAGTTCCTAAAAAAAGTTTTTATTATCAGTTTTGTTCATATTTTTCATCTTTATAAGTACTAGTTACCCTAAGTAGGAGTCTGTTATAGCAGTTTCAGTCAATTCTTTACCTTCAGAATTATGTTCTAAAAATTATAGTAATCTATTATCAAAAATGAATTTTGCTGATCTATTCATTAGAAGTTCTATTAGCTAATCCTTATATTTTATTAAAATCAAAGATTTAGAAACCACATTGCTTACAAAATGATTTGGTAGCCAGTCATTAAAGTCATTACTTTCCTAACATTTACACCAATATTTTCAAGTAACCCCTTACTTGTTGCCCTAGAATTTTTGTTTACATCCTGGGCAATGCACTGTAGCAGTAGTATTTATAGATGAAAGGTATTTCTTTTTTGGTTAAGGAGGAGAAGGTAGGTGGCAAGAATAATTGGCATAACATTGGGACACTCTTGGGTAGATCCGTTTTTTAAAAGCTACCCCCCCCCCCCATCATTTATCCTGTTTTCTTTTTATTAGGTGATAAGGGCTTGTATTTTCAGTGTGCACTATCTATGGACGGACCATGCTATGAGATGATAGAAGGGGTGGAAGGAGAGCATACATCTGGGAAGAGGGATTGAAATGATAATTGAAACTTTACTGATTCCAAAACCATGTTTGCAGCCCTTTGGAAAACTGTTAGAATGCACTTTGATGAAGAGACTACTGGAATCCTTTCTTTTTAGCATGCTTAAGAGGGCTGGTAAAAGTTTCCTTAGTGAGAGTAATGAGTGACTGACAATACAGATTTTATGCATGGTATGTGAGGGCTAGGGATTAGGTTTCATAATATCAAATCAGACTTGCTAAAACTTCCCCTGGTGGAAAACTGCTCCCTGTGTTGGGCATTTGAATTTGAACAGTTCAGATCTGTTTAATGAGAAATTCTATTGCAATTTAAGGTTCATACAAAAAGGGGAATTAGGGAGGGAAAGAGAAGGCCAAACATTGAAAACTCTTAGCTTAGGATAGCTTTTGAATTTTGTGAATCTAGAAACTGAATCCCTCACGAGGTGTGTTATTTCTTATTAATTAACTGAAGTGTTTTACTTTTTTTTTTTAAATCATCTAAAACTGAACAACTCTTTCACTTAATGGAATTAATGATTGCAAAATATGCAACATAAGATTCTAGTATTAGCCTTAAAGAAAGTTTCAGCTAATTGTTTATGAAATTCAACATAGACAAAATTGAAATTAAAAGGTAAAAGAAATAATCTATTAATGAAACTAGTTTCTATTGTCCTTCCTCTCCAGTGGACTGTGTGAGTTCCTTGAGCTCAAGGACTGCCTTATTGACTTCTTTATTCTAGCACAGTGCCGAGAACAACTCATTAAACATTTATCGTATTAAAAAACATGCCATTTGTATTTGTCAGTCTTATTAAATTCTTGAGTAAATTTCTTTGGATTTTATTCTTCTCCCATTCCCCACACAAAAACAACTAACAACAGGTTGAATATTCCTTATCCAAAATGCTTGGGATCAGAAACATTCCAGATTAAAAATATATATATATTTAAAATCATATATATATATATACATATATATATATATATATATGATTATGTGTTTACATAGGTTTTACCAGGTGAGCATCCCTAATCCAAAAACTGATTTTGGAGCATTTGGATTCCAGATTAGGGATGTTCAACCTGTAATTTAAGAAAAAAAGAATTCAACCTTGAACTTAAATGTTACCATTACTTGGTGGAGAAGTATATTAATATGCATTTTTAAAAAATTTTTTTGAGGGAGGTACTGGGGATTGAACTCAGGGGCACTCAACCTCTGAGCCACATCCCCAGCCTATTTTGTATTTTATTCAGAGACAGGGTCTCACTTAGCGTCTCGCCATCACTGAGGCTGGTTTTGAACTTGTGATCCTCCTGCCTCAGCCTCCCGCGCTGCTGGGATTACAGGTGTGTGCCCTGCTACAAAGCATTTTTTTTTTTTTTTTTTTTTTTTTGGTACCGGGGATTGAACTCAGGGGCATTAGACCACTGGGCCACATCCCCAGCCCTTTTTTGTATTTTATTAGAGACAGGGTCTCACTGAGTTGCTAAGTGCCTCGCCGTTGCTGAGGCTGGCTTTGAACTCGCGATCCTCCTGCCTCAGCCTCCCAAGTGCTGGGATTACAGGCATGCACCACTGCGTCTGGGTTACAAAGCATTTTAAAAAATTCATTAGAGCAATGGCGCACGCCTGTAATCCCAGCACTTTGGGAGGCTGAGGCAGAAGGATCGCGAGTTCAAAGCCAGCCTCAGCAACGGCGAGGCACTTAGCAACTCAGTGAGACCCTGTCTCTAATAAAATACAAAAAAGGGCTGGGGATGTGGCCCAGTGGTCGAGTGCCCCTGAGTTCAATCCCTGGTACCAAAAAAAAAAAAAAAAAAAAAAAAAAAATTCATTAGAAGACACATTTTGTGTTTTAGTTTTAATAAATACATACTTTCTTGGTAGACAGTGTGAATGTTTAAAAAATTCAGTTGTGTTTCTTGAATATTTAAAATATTCATGTAGCCTAATAGTATATTCCAGTAATCATCATCATCTTAATAAGCAACACTGATAATTCATGCATATTCGAAATCCTTTGTATGCATTAACTTTTTTTTTTTTTGGTGATTGAACCCAGGGCCTTGTGCATGCTAAGCAAGCACTCTACCAACTGAGCTATATCCCCAGCCCCTGCATACATTAACTTTAAAAAATTTCTCACAGTCTAGTAAGGTAGATATAGCTATTGTCTTCATGAACTGTGGCACAAGGAAATCATAGTAATTATTAAATTAAAAAGCAAAGATTTGAACTCACAGAATCTGACTTCAAAATTTGTGCTTTAACTTATATTCTTCCTTCAGTATTGTGTAAGCCAATCAGGGGATACTAAAGTGATAGGGCCATAATTTCATTTTGCCTGAAAAAGGTATAATCTAATATTTATTGGAATGCTATGCCATGAATAAAGCTAGTTGCATTTTTTTTTAAATACTGCTCAAATGTCAGTAATGAAAGCAGTAAAAATTTATTAACTGCTTGTAAGTCAGTAGGATAAAGAGTGGGAACTCTGTTCCTCCTGGCAATTTGGGGATCTAGGCTCCTTCAATCTATGGGATTCCCAGCTGTTAGAATCCTCTGCTAGATTCTCTGCATCAACCTGGAAGGAGAATATATAGATTATGTTGGACATTCTTATGACCCTGTAAGTGATTTACATCACATATTTCTACAACTTAACCAAAGAACACCCCTTACTCAAGGGAGCCTAGGAAATACAGTTTAGTTGCATACCCAAGAGGAACAAGAAATGAGTTTGGCAAGCAACTAGCCAGCGTCTGCCACAAATAATAAATTATTCAAGAGGATTTTAGATTTAACATAGGTGGAAGTTATGTTATCTTATATAACTCCTATAATAGTACAGCAGACCATACCCTTCAAAGTACTGCTGTCAAACTATCTTTCTAGACCTACTACCTACAGACAAATATGGTGCCTTGTTGGAGTGCTGGATTTTTAAAATAGTGTACTTATGACTATCTGTGGCCCTTTGCTGGTAGCTACATCTTTTTACAGCAGTACTATACTTTTCTGTTTTTATATTCCGTTGTTACATTGTTGCAATACTTTATTAATGCTTTAGTGATAAGGATATATTTGTTCCTTTATGCTCTTGGTCAAGAACCAGTGACTATAGGCAAGCACTGTCAGTCAGCTGGGAAAGCTAATCAGTCCTCATAATCCCTTTAAACAAATTTTGCTTATCTTTTTCATGTTTTTTTTTTTTTTTGCTTCAATATATAGCTGATTAGTAATCTTCAATGTATTTAGTTATAGGAATTTATCATATTTGTTTATCTTTTTTGTATTTCTATAAGTTCATTTTAGTTATACAAAATATTAGGGTTCATTTTGCACAGTGATACAAGCATGGAATAAAATTTGCTCTAATTCTGTCCCCAGTACTTCCGTTTCCCTCCTTCTCTCCCCTCTCATTCCTTCCTCCCGTTCCCTTTCTTCTACTTATCTTTCTTCTATTAATTTTTTTAAAATTAGTGACTTGTGGATATACATAAAGGTGAGATTCATTATGATATATTCATATACATACCTAAGAAAGTTTGGTCAGGTTCATTCTATTGTTCTTCCCTTTTCCTGACCCTCCTTCCTCCCCCTCAATCCCCTTCCTCTACACCTTTGATCTTGCTTCTGTTTTCATGGAACAACCCCCCCACACACACAGTTTTCTTTTTCTTTTTTTTTTTTTTTTTTTGGTCTAACTTCCACATATTAGAGAAAATACTTGACCCTTGACTTTCTGGGTCTGGTTTATTTCACTTAGCTTCATGGTCTTCAGTTCCATCATTTATTGGTAGATGCCATAATTTCATTTTTCTTTATGGTTGAGTAAAACTCTATTGTGTAGGTATGTGAGTGTATATATACATACATATACACACACACACACACACACACACAATTTTCCTTATCTGTTAATCTGTTGACAGGTATCTGTCTATTGATTCCATAGCTTAGCTATTGTGAATTGTGTTGCTATAAACATGGTATGGCTACATCCCTATAGTATGCTGATTTTAGTTCTTTTGGCTATATACCAAGGAATGGGATAGTTGGGTCATATGGTGGTTCCATTCCTACTTTTTGAGGAATCTTTAAACTGCTTTGCAGAGCAGTTGTACTAATTTGCAGTCCCATTAACAATGTATCACTGTACCTTTTCCCCCAAAGTCTCACCAACATTTATCATTATTTGTTTTCTTGATAATTGCCATTCTTACTGGAGTAAGATGAAATCTCAATATAGTTTTGATTTGTATTCCCTGATTGCAAGAGATGTTGAACTTTTTTTCATATATTTAATAGCCATTTGTATTTCTTCTTTTGAGAAGTGTTTGTTCAGTTCTTTTGCCCATTTGTTGATTGGGTTATTTGTTTTTTTGGTGTTAAGTTTTTTGAGTTCTTTATATATTCTAGATATAATCAACTATCTGAGGAATAGGTAGATACCAAAGATCTTCTGCTATTCTGTAGGTTCTCTTCACACTCTTGTTTCCTTTACTGTGTAGAAACTTTTAAATTTGATACCATCCTACTTTTTGAATCTTAGTTTTATTTCTTGTTCTTTAAGTGTCTTGTTAAAGAAGTTGATGCCTGTAACCAATATGTTGGAGTGTTGAGCCTGCATTTTCTTCTGTTAGTTGCAGAGTATCTGCTCTAATTCCTTGATCTTCAATTCACTTTGATTTGACTTTTACACAGGGTGAGAGATAGGAATCAAGTTTTATTCCCCTACATATGGATATCCAGTTTTCCCAGCACCTTTTGTTAAAAAGGATATCTTTTCTCCAGCCTGTGTATTTGGTGCCTTTGTCAAGTACCAGATGACTGTATCTATGTGGGTTTGTCTCTGTTGTATTCTATTGGCCTTTATGTCTGTTTTGGTGCCAATACCATGAGTTTTTTTTTTTTTTTTTTTTACTTTAGCTCTGTAGTATGATTTGAGGTCTGAAATTATGATGCCTTTAGTATCTGTTTTTTTAATTCAGGATTGCTTTGGCTATTAACAAAATTAAATATGATAAAAGAATATCACCATAGACACTACTGAAATCCAAAGGATCAGTAGAAACTATTTTGAAGATTAATACTCCAATAAACTAAAAAATCTTAAAGATATTGACAAATTTTCTAGAGACATATGACCTACCCAGATTGAACCATGAGGATGTAGAAAACTTAGACCAATATGAAATAATGAAATTGAAGCAGCTATTAAAAGGTCTCCAACAAAGAAAAACCCAGAACTAGATGGATTCTCAGCTGAGTTTTACTAGACCTTTAAAGAAGAACTAATGCCAGTCCTTCTCAAATTATTCCATGAAATCTAAAAGGAGGGAACACTGCCAAATCCTTTTTTTTTTTTTTTTTTTAACCAGAAAGGCATTTTCTCTCTCTCTCTCTCTCTCTTTTTTTTTTTTTTTTGCTGTGCTAGAAATTGAACCCAGGTGCACTCTTGACATTGAGCTACATCCCCAGCCTTTTTAATTTTGGGACAGGCTCTTGCTAAATTGCCCAGTCTAGTCTCAAACTTAGGATCTTCCTGCCTCGTTCTAGGAATGTGCTACTACACCTAGCTATAAAGTAAAAAAAAAAAAATTTTAATATTTTTTTATCTCTTTTGAATAGAAAATTTGCCATATCATCTAGAAACTATTGAAAAACTACTGTTTGTCATAATCAAGCTATCTTGGATTCTATCTAGGCTTCATTTCTTAGATTTATTTTAACTTCAAACACTACATTTAGTTTTATCTGAATTTTCCAATTATAAAAGCATTAGAGTATATTTTATGAATGTTAGCATATTTTCATAATGTTTTGAATTTCTTGTGCTTTTTATTTTTTAATATAGTATTTCTAAAAATACTCTGTACCCTTGATGCATTTTTAAATTGCCTCTACTAAATTTATTACTCCTTGGTTACTTTATTAAATTTAAAAAATAATTTTGTAGGTCTCATGTGGCTAAATAGTCACACATCCTTCATGATACAATTGAATGAAAAGGACTCAGAATTGCAAAAATTTGAATAAGGAATTGAAGACATGTTTTAAAATAATTTAACTTAATTCTCTACAGATGGTCCCTCCTTAAAAGAAACAACAGGACCCAGCAGACAGATTTTACAAGGTATGACAAGAAATTTTTATTATGTTTCTCAATTTTATGAAATTGGTTTTATAATTTTCAGTTGTCTGGAGTTTTCCTTTAAGAAAAATACGTAACAAAAAATTATGTTTAAAATGTTATCCCTTCCTAGTGATTTTTTAAATATATACTATTTAGGTATTAACTGATTTTTTTTTTTTTTTTTGTCACTTGACTATTAAAGAAAATCCAGAAACTATGCAGTTAAAATATAAGTAGCAGCCAAGCCTGTGGACTACAGTAATGTTGTAGTATTCTGTTTGCTTTCATAGGAGTATTATATAAATTATCCAAGAATAACAATCAGTATATTCTTATATTGTGGGGAAAATTTAGAGCTAAAAATGTAATGCAGAATGAGACCTCTTTCATATTTGTAGATTTCAGTTGATGGTACTTAAACAAGTGTTACATGTCATGTAAAATGTTACATTATAAGGTTTTATAAGTGAAAGAAAATCAGTCTTAGAACTATTGTAGTTTCCATTTTGGAGATGTGAACCAATATTTGGCTCTGAGGTTCCATTTAGACTTTATTGTTAAGGGTTCCTAATTCCCAGCTTTATTTATTTTTGATTCCAGTCTGACTTCTCAGTAGCTTCTGGTCTAGTCTGTACTGCACCTATTTTTTCCATTATTTCTTGATCTAACTTTTGCTTTTTATTTTGTCACTGAGAATATGTTTCTCCATATGGAAGAATTCATTTTCAAAAGGCTTAAAAAGTGTATCTTCCAGTCACTAATTATCCATTTACAAAATATAGAGAATTGTTTCAGAATACCCTTTGCTGAAATAGCTTGTAATCATGTATATTTGATATAGCTATATCATTTGCTGTAAATTAGTTTTGATAACAGTTTAGTTTTAAAAAAATCACAAGAGAGAAAAAGAATCTAGCCTTCTACTTATCTTTTATACAGCTAATATGAAAATCAGTTTGTATTTTCTGATTATCTATCAATTTATTGTGACTGAAGGAAGCCAGTAGGCAGCTGAAGGACAGATACAGCTGGTTCACACTTTCCTGTAAAACTACCATGAGTAGCTATGAGTTAACCGAATTTCTCTCAATTATTTGCTCTTTCTTGAATAAGAATATTGGTTTATTAAGTTTGGGAGAATATTATCTGTATCTCATCAAGTTTTCCAAGGGTTTAACTTTATACAAGTGAAGCGTATTGTTTATGTCTTTCTTTAGTGATTTTTCTTCTTAGTTACTATGAAGTAAGGTGGGCTTAGATAGTAACACTTGCTAATGAAACCAGTTTTCAGGTTAGCAAATAGCACATAGTCAGGGACTTTCCAATCTAAGGAAAATCAAGAACAGGTGATTCTTTTATTTTTCCTTCCAGTGTCTACAGCTATTTTCATTGCTGATTTTACCAAAATACTGCTTAAAATATATAAAGGTTTAATATAAAAGTTTATAGCTTAGGGACTGTTTGAGTCAACTCTTTCACTGCTGTGACTAAAAGACCCAACCAATACAATTGTAGAGGAGGAAAAGTTTATTTGAGGGCTCACAGTTTCAGAGGCCTTAGTCCATAGACAGCTGGTTCCATTCCTGCGGCTCAGGGGCATCTTGGTGGAAGAGTATGGTGGAAAGGAAGCAGCTCACATGATGATCAGAAAGCAGAGAGAGAAAAAGCTATCTCAGATACAAATATATACCCCAAAGCCATGCCCCTAGTGCCTCACCTCCTCCAGCCACACCCCATCTGTCTTCAGCTACCACTCAATTAATCCCATCAGGTGATTATTTTATTGATTGATTTGAGGCTCTCATAACCTAATCATTTCTTCTCTGAACCTTCTTGCATTGTCTCACACATAAGCTTTTGGGGGACACCTCACATCCAAACTATAGCAGGGACCTTCATCCAACTTTGATGTATATCTTTCTCTAAAAAGTATTCTCTGACATAACTTATTACGGAAGAATTTCTTAAGAAAGCAACTTGCTTTCTGAAGAATGGTTATAATAAATCAAAACTCTATACAAATGAAAAATTAAATGTAGGTATTGAAGGATGAGTTATATTTGGTACTATACTTGATGTAAAACTACGTAGTAGCAGGTGAATTCTGAAGTATAATATCTTAGCACACAAGAGATTCAATTGGACTTGTTAGTGGTCAGTTAATTATTAGAAATTGTTTTAAGTTAAATCTGTTTCTATACGTAAAAAATAATTGTAGTTTACCTTTTATTGCTCGGGGAATAATAAAAAGATAAGTATTTCTAAGTTGGGTACATCTTTTTGCACATTATCTATTTCTTTTCAGATAGTGTAGTTAAGCTATGCATGGCGGCGCTTGCCAATGAATCCCAGTGATTGGGAAGCTGACCGAGGAAGATTCCAAGTCCAAGGCCAACGTCGGCAACTTAGTGAGACCCTGTGTCAGAATAAAAATAAAAACAACTGGGGATGTAACTCAGTGGTAAAGTGCTCTTGGGTTCAATCCCTAGTTCCCACCCCCACACCCACACACACACACACACACACACACACACACACACACAAACAAAAGTGTCTCTAAGGCAAAGTATAGAAGAAATGTCAGATAGGGTACTTGATGGTATTGAAGAATACTGTTTTTTAGCAAACCGTGATTGAAGTTTAAGAAATAGCGTTTTGTTATGTAGTAACTTTTACTCATTGAGGATTTAAATGTTGAATATGTTATTATCTTAGTTGAGTCTTTTCAGAAAAAAATGTATATGAAACCTCCTTCTTGACATTTTTAATGTTTTCCAGGCAAGTATCACTTATTAAATGATAACATCTGAGTTCTTGGGCAGTTAGAACATCAGTATTAGTGTCCCATCAATTTAGTATTTAATTTTTAAAAGTTCAACAGGCATTTTACATTCATTTAAAAATATCTAAATTCCTGCCTTTTTTCACTTTGAGTTTGAGCATAGTATATAGCAAATATGTATATCAAGTTAAGCAGAATTAGAGGCCATAGAAAATTCTAGTTCCAAATGGTAATAATTTTTATCACCAGCAGAGGGCTCTGTATGTACATGGATTCATAATTAGAAAATTTCCTTGACCTGTTCATTTTAGCCTAATGAAGTTTCATTCCCCCAAATAAATTATTAATAACTTTTGTATTCTTTTTAGCCAGAGATAAATGATTGTGGTTTATCATATTTTCTTTTTTAATGTTTGCGGTTTTTAAAAATCAGTTTGTTTACTTCATTTAAATTATACCTTTAAGAGCAAATATAATTTACCAATCAGATAGATTAACCCTGTTGATTTTAAAAACATTATTTCAATTCATAAATGTACCATTACAGTTACTAAACATTAAATATACTTGATAAACTGTTTTCCAAATTGATATTTAGATTTCTATATGAATTTAAGAGTATCGTTCAAAGACATATTTCTGTTTTAAATTGAATGGAAGCTATGTTGCTTACTTTTATTATGCTTTATTTCTAGGTGTATTTTTACACATTCTAGCAGATACACTTGGGAGTATTGGTGTAATTGCCTCTGCAATCATGATGCAGAATTTTGGTTTGATGATAGCAGATCCTATCTGTTCGATCCTTATAGCCATGCTTATAGTTATAAGGTAAGTATTATTATGTTACTTTCAAGTATTAAAATGAGAGATAGGTGAAAAACATTGAATTTCTTTAAAAAATTTCTATATAAATTCTCTTTTCATTTTTATAATTTATTTCTTTTTCTCATTTCTTGCATGGAATTTGACCTTTTTTTTTGGCGCTAGGATTAAACCCAGGGTTTTGTATGTGCTAGGCACTCTACCACTGAACTACATCCCAAACCCTTTTTTAAAAATTTTATTTTGAGACAGAGTCTCACTAAGTTGTTAAGACTATCCTTAAACTTGCAGTCCTTATGCCTCAGCCCCCTGATTAGCTGGAATTACAGTTACGCATCACCATGTCCAATAAACATTTCTTTTTGGTATTTGGAAACTAAGCTTTTGGTCATAATTTAAATCAGCAGCAATTTTTAAAAGCTAACATTTATATAGAGTAAGATTTTAAAAATGTAAAATGTATCATCTATAATTAAGTATATAAGTATAGATATTAATTATAGATATTATAGTACAAGATAACTAAATAGATCTTGTAGTATCAAAAGTATCAGTCTCCTCTACTAAAACTCTTTTTAATTATAAAGCCATATTGTTATTGCAGAAGTCTTGCAAAAATGCTTATTGGAATAAAATTTATGTTTGATTCCCACCTAGATTATAAAATTCTTGAGGAATCATCTATCTTTAGCTCTTTTCTTTTTATTTCCTACCATATTCCCAATGTACATGTAAAAGTATTTGTGTATATAGATGTATAACTTCTCAATAAACATTTGCTGAATTAGATTGTATAGTTATTACCACCAAAGTTTCTCTTACCCTGAGACATATTTTATTATTGCTTTAATTTTTATCAGAATAATAAGAATATGTTCCTTTATTTTATGGTCATCAGTTATTTCAAAATTTGCATATAATGTCTGTATTAGAGTATTTTTATGTTTCCAAATGATTTTACTCTCAAGTTTCTTTTGTATTGATAGCAGAGACCTACTTGAGGTCAGACTGTGAAGATTTTTATAGCTTATAGTTTAGATTAGAGTAGATTGCAATGAAATCATAATGTTAAAATTACTCATAAATGGAGATTTTTAAGTTTCTTTCTGAATAATATATACAAATGTAGTTTAATTTCTGTATATTACTTGTACAAGGAAGCAACTCTGCTATACAGAAGTCTTTTCTAAAGCTTAGAATGCCTTTTTGTCATCTTTGGAAATCTTACTACACTTCCTTGAAAGGTCAGCTTAGGTGTTACATATTCTATAAAACCTAACTGCTGATGGATTTGGTAACTCTTATATCTGTATTTCTTTTTAGATGCATTCAGTAGTCATTTTATTTGATATGTTTTATAATTCTTAGTTTCTTCTAATACTTCTTAGAGTAGGATATTATCACTCATTTTTGTCCCCATTATTCTTACTGTAATTGTATTTATATCTTGCTTGGAAAACTATGACAGTCTCCTTTCTGTCTCCCTTGAAACTCTCCATGCTGGCTAAAATGATCTTTCTTTGATGAGTTTCACAAGTTATATAGAAATTATCGTTTTTAAAAATGTTTTTCCGTTGTTTTAAAGTGGACGTCTAATTCTGCTGACAAAAAATTGGCATACTGAATCTGAATAAAAAAGAATTTTGTGTCTTTTTTCAACATTAGGGAATTTTTCTAACCCCAAATAGGGACTTCTTACTTAGTTCTGTTCTCATTCATTTATTCCATAAGTATAAGTAAGCAAACAGAGAAAACTTTTTAAAAACTGAAATATAACACACATTTTAAAAAAGCTGCACAAATAACTTCCAACAAATAATTTCTTAAAAGTAGGTCCTCTTAGCCAGGTTGAAAAAGACAAGATCCAAAGATAACTACTGACTTTTCACTGTAAGAGAGAAAGAGAGAGAGAGAGAGAGAGAGAGAGAGAGAGAGAGAGAGAGAGATTGATTAATAAATAAACCACCCAAACAGCAATTATTTTTATTGGGCTGAGAGTTAAGATAGGATTATGTGATGGTGACTGAGTTGCCACTTTAAACTGAGTGAAGGAAAGACTTCAGAGGAGAGGGTCATTAGGTTGAGATCTGAATGTTACAAGAGAATTGTGGGAGGAAGAACTTTCTAGTCTAAGAACCAGCTAATATAAAAGCCCCATAGTGAAAATAGCTTTGGCACTGAAAGTAGACCAGAATGGCTGAAACAGGGAGTAAGAATGGTTTAAGATAAAGTTGGAGTGGGCTAGGAGAAATTATGCAAGGCTAGAAGTTTGGATTTTGTGCCAAGTGCAGTGGGACATTTTCATAAAGGAGTGACAATATTTGATTTATATTTTAAAAATCATTTTGACTGAGCTGTTGGTAATAGGGGCACAAGTACAGACAGATGGACCAGCCATGGACCAGGTTAGAGGCCATGGTGTCTTGGCTTAAGGTACTAATGTAGAAAATGGGGAGACATGGATCAAGTTAGAAAATGCAGTAGGATTGAGCCAACAAGATTGGCTCATGGATATGAATGTATGGGTCAGGACTAAGTGGACAAGGGAATCAGATAATTCCTAGAGTTTTTTACCTGCACAATTAGGCAAATGAAAGTGTTGTTATTGAAAGAAAACTGGCAAAAGAGTAATGTTTTTGTTAGTTTTTGAAGGGTACTGTATATCAGAAGTTTTGTTTCAGTTGTCATAGGTTTAAGGTCTTTCATTTAGACATTTATATAGAAATTTCAGGTGGGTAGTGTACAAATATAGAATTCTTGGTAGAAGTCAACTGAACATAGATTTTAGAAATATTCCATACATATGCTGGGCATGGTGGCACATGCCTGTAATCCCAGCAGCTTGGGAGGCTGAGGCAGGAGGATAATGAGTTCAAAGCCAGCCTCACCAAAAGTGAGGTGCTAAGCAGCATAGTGAGACCCTGTCTCTAAATAAAATACAACATAGGGCTGGGGATGTGGCTCAGAGGTCAATCTTGAATTCAGTCTTCAGTAACCAAAAAACAAAAAAAACAAATAGTCCACATGTAGATTTAAAGTCATGGAGTCATGCCACCATTCTCATTCCTTCTATTTTCCTGGAAAATACCCCATATTAACGTACTTCTTGCTGAAACCAATTAAGCTCCAGGGTCCCTTTCAATATAGAGTTTTAGGCAGCCACAGCTAGCCAACTAAAACCTGTTTGTCATCTTTGGCTAGGTTCTACTGACCTCTTTATAAAAGTTTTTGTAGTTTACATATATACATAGTTTCAGGTCATTTAATTGTATTCCTTTTCATTATTGTTAAGGTTTGGCATTCATGTTATTTGTTCTTTTATCTGATAGTTAAAGTAATATATGCTAAATGTACATTTAGCAATGAATTTTTTACAATTAACATGTTTTGTTAATTGTATTAACATGTTTTGTAATCACACTGTTCGGAGATAACAAATAACTTTAGTGTATCTTAAAATCATTCGTCAAATGCTATGATGCCCTGTGTTAGGCTGTTAACAAGATAGGCAGATACCCTAACATTGTGGAGCTTATATTTTAATGAATGAAATAGTAATGCAAACAAATGTGCAAACAGAAAAAGTAATCATTTTGTGACAAGTACACTGAAGCAGGATAAAGATATGTTATTTTAGAAGAGCCTGAAAAGGCTACTTCATACGGTGACATTTGAACAGAAGCCTGAATGGTAAAAGAGGGATGTGGGACTACTCAGAGGAAGAGCGTTCCTGGTAGATGGAGCTTTATTCATAAATATACCAAGGCAGGAGCATGCCTGACATGATTGAGGAACAGCTAGTGGAACAGTATAGCTAGAATGCAATGAGCAAAGCAGAGCAGTGGATACATAGCTAGAATTCAGGGAACAGATGGGGTTGGAAGATAAAAATTTGGGTGTCATCAGTTTATATATACAGTATTTGAAGCCATGAGATTAGGTGATTATGCCCAAAGAATAAGGAGAGAGGACTGAGGACTAAGCCCTAGGAGAGGTGAGCAGTAAGAGGCAGCAATAGCAAGGAAGAATAAAGTGGAGTGCTGTGAAGTGGGAGGAAAGACATGAACACACATTTCAGAATCCATGTGAAGAAAAGTGTTTCAAACAGGACAGAATAAGCTAAATGCTCCTGGGAATGATAATTGGCAACTTATCAGACCAGACATTCTGCAGGGTGATAAGAATGAAAGCCTGATCAGAGTAGCTTCAAGAGAGAATGGGAGGGGAGGAAATTGAAAGAGCAACTACAGTCAACTCCTTTTCAAAGCCTTCTGCTGTAAAGGGGAGCAGTGTGATTGCCTGGCAGCACTGAGGACCCACTTTGAGGTTTGTGGTCATGAATTTAAAGTGAAAACAACCAGTACGGAAGCCTGTTTTTCTCCAGTCTTATTTAAGCTACTTGGTAAAATTTATGGAATACACAGAGAGCTGGATTTAACAGATTTGTGTTTTGTCAGGTTAGTACTGACAGAAAGGGCAATGCAGGGATTACAGTGATGCAAAATTAAGAAGTGTTAGACTGCAGGTATTAAGGGAAGTGATCCAGAAACAAGTGGGTTTATTCACATTGTGAAATGCTGAAAATTGAGATTGTAGTGTCTAAGATATAATCATAGGGGTGGAAGTTAAGGTTAAATAGGGGCCAAATGTTGGATGGATTGTCCATGTGGACATTTAAAGCAAGAGTAATGAAAAGGGTAGATATAAAAAAAATGATAAACCTGTTGCTAAATCTTTCTTCTGTAACTGAAGGGACCAATCAAGAATGTTTTTTTTTTTTTTTTTTTTTTGTGGTTACCGGGGATTGAACTCAGGGGCACTCGACCACTGGGTCACATCCCCAGCCCTTTTTTGTATTTTATTTAGAGACAGGGTCTCACTGAGTTGCTAAGTGCCTCGCCATTGCTGAGGCTGGCTTTGAACTCGCGATCCTCCTGCCTCAGCCTCCCAAAGTGCTGGGATTACAGGCGTGCGCCACCACGCCCGGCTTCAAGAATTTTTTTTTTAAATTATTTATTTACTTATTCATAATGCACAAGTATAGTACTTCTGAACATCCTGGCCAATCAAGAATTTTAAGAACTGGTTACAAGGCATCTGGAGTGTGGAATAATCTGATGGGTGTGGTCTTCAAGAAACTGTAGTGAGGGTGAGAGGATTTGGGAGGAACAGTGAACTGAAACTGTAGTAGTAAGCAAGGAGGACATCTCTCTCCCCACAAGCCTGATAGTACTGGGAGTGTAGGAGAGAAAATAGCACTTTACAACAGTGCTGTAGGTTCTCTGTTCAAGAAAAGGCAGAGGATTTAGTGAAAATTACATATTTAAAAGTAGCTTGTTTAAATTATAGAAATAATTCTACATATTGGAATTCTATATATTCTAACATATAGAATAGTTGACAAAGAAACTTAGCATACTATAGGAAAACAGAGGAAAAAATGAACAATAGGTCCACCAGCAAAGGGACCCTTGTTATTATTTGTATGGGATTGCATTTTGGAATTTCACCCCCCTCATTTCTGAACTACTACTTACTTCTTCTTCTTTTTTTTTTTTTTTTTTTGGTACCAGGGTTTGAACTCAAGGGCACTCGACCACTGGGCCACATCCCCAGCCCTTTTTGTATTTTATTAGAGACAGGGACTTACTGAGTTGCTTAGTGCCTCGCCATTGCTGAGACTGGCTTTGAACTCACCATCCTCCTGCCTCAGCCTTCCAAGTGCTGGGATTACAGGCATGCGCCACCGCACCTGGCTGAACTTCATTTTTTCCATAATATTTTTGTTTATGCATATCAAGTTATATTTTTAGTAGGAAAATTGTTTTAGGCTTTTCTGATTATAAAAATAACACATAGTCACCACTTGGAAAATATTGAAAAGTATAAAGAAGTGATAAAAAAAGCAGTCAGGATCAGAACACCCAGAGGACATATAATCACTGTTGACATCATTTCTTTTTCCTTAAGAAAATTTTGACAGTTCTGAAAATTGAACCCAGGGCCTCACACATGCCAGGCAAGCACTCTACCCTGAGCTGCACGCCTAGCCCTGACATTATTTCTTTATAATTATGTTAAGGCATATTTTAAAAAAAGATTGAGCTTTAATTATATACACAGATTATTAAGCTTGGTTACCATCAGAACATTCACAGATTTGAGTTGAAAGATACAGGTACAGTTATTATTTTAAACTAAGTTTTGGAATGATTTATTAGGTAATAAAGGCTTAATTTGGTAACACAAAATGACAAGGTATAGCACAACACAAGAATCATTCATTCTTGTAAAAAGCCCATACAGGTATGAGGGGGAAAACATACTATTTGCATGTTTGTGTGTGTGTGTGTGTGTGTGTGTGTCCCTGAATGGCTAATTGAATCTGAGTGGTATACTTTTTAAAATTATGCTTCTTTCCTAATTTCTTTAAGGTAAAGTAGCATAAGACTTTTAAAAAGCTTAAGTTTTTTTTTTTAAATGTAGAGCAATTTTTAAAAACAAAACAAAACAAAATAAATTCCAGCTCTATTTTTCTGCTAAGACAGCAAACTTAATTTGCTCAAATGCTCACATGATAATGGAATATTTATGAAGAAATTATTCTGGGGTGTTTTTTAGACTTGTGTAAAGTTTGTCTGATTAGTCCAAACTAATTTGACGAAATACCTAAAAACTCTTAAAGGACTCAACAAAGTAGAATATAAAGAAGTAATTTTCTCTATCCTTTACAAGAGAAATAATGGCACTCTTTATATATTCTCTGGGTCTAATGTTGCTCAGTTGAAAACATGCCATGGAAATCTGTGTCTCTCCGTTCTAGGCTGCTGAATGTTCCATTTTCACTTTTCACAGTGAAAGTGATTTCCTAGAAAAAGACAGGGATGCATTTTTTTCCTAGTGAAGAGCAGAAGACTGAGCATAAGAGTGAGAGTTTAATTTTTTATTTTCTGAAAGATATTTTCTGTAAGAGATTTTAGAATAGTTTTGTTTTCTTCCATTAGTAAGGTGAATTAGAATTTAAAGGGAATTCAGAACTTAGAATGCAGAAATCTGAATAATTAGTATGGTTTTGAATTACATTGCCATTTAAAAATGATGCCATTTACATATATCTGTAGCTTGACTTTTTTTATTCACTTAAATGAAAGGGATACCTATGAGTGATGGAAAATAAAAGCATGAACAGGACACAGAAATATGCTTTTGTTACTGGTGTAGTATTTCTGAAGCCTTGCTGAATTTTTTAAAAATTTATTTTTCTGCAATTTACCAATAATCATCTTTTGTGGGGGTTTGTGCTTTTTTTTTTTCTTTTTACCATAATCATTTGAATATGCAAAGAAAAATTTTATAGCCAAAAGAAAGTCTTTCTGTTAGGTACAAAAGGTTTTTAAATAATATATTTATTTATTTCATGTTGAAGGAAAAAAAAAAATCCAATATTTTAGAGGCAAACTACACAGGCTTTGGAAGTGACAAGTAATTGTCTAAATAGAAATGTGAAATAGAATATATGCTCATGAAAACAAAATTTGCAAATGACATTCTAAAAGATAAGTGATCACTATTGTTCATACATACAGGATTTGAACAAGATACTGATTTTGATAAATATTATTGATTCCTTATTATTTGTGGCCTATATTAAATAAAAAGTAAGCAATATTTTTAACATGCAGGAAGCTATCATGTCTTCAAATGGTCATGTATGAGAAATTGTAGTGTTTTTTTAAATGTTTTTGGGTGTTCCCTAACAATTTCCGTTGTGGTTTGCCTTTTAAGTGGGTAAATTTATGAACTATACTTTTGGGGACTAAGATCAAGGTAAACAGTTTGTCAGAGTTTTAACTTTGTACTTGTATTTGTACTCTATGTATACAGTATTCATATTGTAAAATGGAAACTCATAATTTTTTTTCTTTAAAAATATTACTATTTCAGTTACCACACTTAGCATTATGGTTCTGATTAAAATATCTTCCATGGAACCAAGTTACTTTTTGCATTGCTTCTAAAATAATGGTTTTCAAACTGTTAACTTAAAAATACCTTAAAACACAACCAGTTTGTAGATTAGGAGTCACTTTAACTCCTGTTAAAGTATTTATTCATTACTGATGGAAGCACCATATCACAAATCCAAAATGATTATTTGAATGCAAACTGAAAAGAGCCTTCTGAGATACCATTTTCTATTCTGAGTTACTCAGGAATCTGTTGTTGAAATATACCTATTTCCTTTTAAACATCAAGCACACTGTATTTTCCCCTCTGTACTAAAATAAAAGAACTCTACAGAACATCAAATGAATAGAACTACTTATTGAATTCTAATAAAAGAAACAGAAGTATAGCTTCAGACTATATATTATTTGATTTTTAACATGAAGTTACATAATAAAATGATTATTAATTTATACTTGATTATTTTATTAAAAGAAAAAATTATGGACAAACATTCTATGCTTTTCTTCTTTTAATATAATATCATTTTTTGTTGATATATTTGAACTGTAGCTTTTCTAATGAAATATTATATATTTCATAATTGACTTTATTGAAGTATAAAAGGTAAAATGAAGGAAGTCACTCATAATCAGAGTATTAGTTCTTTACCTACAAAAATTTTAGAACTGTTAATACAATAAGAAATTTTAACATAGCTGTTTTATGATTTGCAATGTTATTTCTCACACAAAAAGGAAAATAAATAGTGTAACAAAACTAGACATATATGTTAGTAGATACTTGATGTCTAAGGATGTGCAGTTCTTTTATTATTTATTCTCCATTGGGTGTGGTGATGCATACCTGTAATCCCAGCTACTCAGAAGGCTGAGGGAGGAGGATTGAAAGTTTAAGTGCAGCCTTACAATTTAGCAAGACTCTGTCTCAAATTTTAAGAAAGGGGTGCTATATTGGGATGACCAGCATCCAGACAGAGCAGGTTTATGCCCTGGAAGTATGAGCCACCTGGGAAAATAAAAACTCTGAAGTAATCAGTAAGAAATAAAGACAGAGTCAAAGGTTAGATTTATAAAGCAGAGCGTCTGATGGGTCTTCCAGTCCTGATTGGAACTGGAACTGAACAACTGAAAAAGGCCCCCATTCTTTATTTAAGGGGGAGTACATCAAAGGCAGGGATAAGGTTTCAATGGGAGGGGTCTTGTTTAGGTGCTTCCTTCTTTGTGTGGCAGGGGTCTTACAGTAAACAGGTTGATTGGCCTTTGGCAAGTTAAACCCATCTCCATCTCCGGGAGGCTGTGCTTTAACTTGAGCAGTGAGCTAGAACAGGGTGCCATGTGATTTAGTTGTTCTCAAATCAGTGGATTCTGACTGAGAGTTCCTAAAACCAGGCTTCCCTGCCTAATGGCTCCAACATCGCTAAGTTTACACAGGGCTCATAAAAGGGCTCATAGATGGCTTCCAGCAGGGTGGGGTGAGGAGCTTATTTTTGCTCTAATAGCTGATATAAATTACTAGAAATCAGATTCATCAGTTTATCAGAGATATATTTTCCACAGTTGGTAAACTGTTTCTTCTATGACTTCATACTTTTTCCCCCTTCTTTGAGTAGGAATTGATTGAATTGCAGTAATACAGTTGGTACCTAGCTTTTTTTTGTTGTTGTTTTTTAAGTGGGGATTGAACCCAAAGGTGCTTTACCCTTTGCCACATCCCAGCCCTTTTTTATTTTTTTGAGACAAGTTCTCACTAAGTTGCTTAGCACCTTCCTAAGTTGCTAATGCTGACCTCAAACTTAATCTTCCTGCCTCAGCCCCGAGTTGGTAGAATTACAGGTGTGTACCACTATGCCCAGCTAGCTTTTTTGTTTTTGTTATCACTTATACATAGGATATTAAATCACTATCAAATATTGTTTCCTTACTCTCACAGTGAGCACCAATACTTGGGAGGCAGTGAGGTTTTGAAATTCTTTATGGTGTTTACTTTTTTACATGAATATTTCTAGTTTTCCTCTTTAAAAAAATTAATAGCTGTAAGATCTGTATTTTAAATAAATAAATGACATTAGTAGAGGTACACATTTTATTATTTAACAAAGGTTTCCTGGGACTTCTCTCAGGAGTAATATATTTGGCAGATTGTACAAGAGAGAGATTAATAAAATTGCCATCACTCTAGCTGTCCAACTTTACAGTATATCTGAACCCAGATCATCCTGATGTGAGCCAGAATACCTTATTTCTAACCACTCTTTACCCTTAATAGGAATGATGAAACAGGGAAGGCATAAAACTAAACCTCACATTTATGTTGCTTTTTTTAAAAGGCCTAACTGGTGTCTCTGCTCAGGGTTTGACAAGGCTATAACCAACATGTTGGCTGGGCTACAGACTCATCTGAGGTTCAGGGTCATCTTGCAAGCTTTTGTGGTTGTTGGTAGAAATCATTTATTTGCAACTGGTTAAATCGTAGCAGCTTACTTCTTCAAAGTCAGCTGGGGAACACCTGGCCTCAGGGAGACTTCCAGTCCCTCCTTTAAGAGCTTGCATTTAATTACATCAGACCTACCCAGGATGATATCTCTTGTTTTAATTAAGCATCTGATATGGGGCCTTAATTACATTTACAAATTCTGTTTACTTTTGCTATATTGTGTCACATAGAAGCAAGTCCCAAGGTTCTGTTCATACAGAATAGGGGGTTCTATTTGGGAGTCACTCATTGCGGGGGTCACTTTAGGATATGTTAGCCACACTTTATCTTTCTCCTCTGTATTCTGAATATCTAACTCAGTGCCTGGAAAAGAGTGGATGTTTATTTGTCAATGCGGACTAGAAAGTTAGGGTAAATGAGTGGATGAAAAAACTCAACCATAGGCTATTTGTTACTTTCTCGAGGTCTCAGTCGTAGTTTCTAGACTCTCATTTGCCTTACTATCATATATAGTGTTCTCCTATTAAATAGCTGTATTATCACAAGCTGTTTTCTTTTTCAGTGATAGTATGATTCTAGTCCCTAATAATAAGTGAACATAGTCTTATCATTTTTCTGTGTTTGTCAAAGTCATTAGAAAGTTTTGGTAAGGAGCCAGGCACGGTGGCGCACGCCTGTAATCCCAGCACGAGGAGGATCGAGAGTTCAAAGCCAGCCTTAGCAGTGGTGAGGCACTTCGCAACTCAGTGAGACCCTGTCTCTAATCAAATACAAGGACTGGGATGTGGCCCAGTGGTCGAATGCCCATGAGTTCAATCCCTGGTACCAAAAAAAGAAAAAGAAAGAAAGAAAGAAAGGAAGTTTTGGTAAATCCATCCCTGAGATATGAAATTTGGAGTATTTGAAATGGGACTAATTTGACTTTCAAGTTACAAGAGTTATGTATTATCTAATGATATTTGAGGAAATAAACTTTATTTTTTAAAAAAGTATATTGGAAATAATACATTGTTTCTATGTGAGGTTCATTCTAAGAAGGCTGAGATTGTTTGGTTTCACAGAGTTCATGAATAGTATTCATCACATGAATCAATTTAGAGAGAAAACCATGTGATCATTGGTGTAGATGCTGAAGAAGCATTTAAAAAAATGCAATACTTTTCTGATGGGGGGAAAATACAACTGGAGATCAGTGGATACTTCCTTAACATGACACATTACATACATCACAGTCCTAAAGACATTTCCTCCTCCTCTGTCCTTCTCTCTCCCTCTCCCTCCCGCAACGGGCATTTTACCACTGAGCTACCCCATATTTTATTTTGAGACAGATTGATAAGTGCTGAGGGTCTTGCCACATTGCTGAGACTGTACTCAAACTTGTGATCCTCCTATTGGGACTACAGGCTTGTGCCACCTCACTGTGTTGCCATCATCTTTCTTAATGGGTTAGCACTAGAGGCGGTTTCACCAAAATCAGTAACTGGACAAGGATTGTCTCTGCTGCCTCTGCTATTTAAATTAATGTTAGTGATCATTATTCACCAATATTAGAGAAGGTAATGTGAAGCGTAAAAGTTTTAAAGAAGAGTTTTTTAATGCAAAATATATAAGTGTATATCTAGGAAACCCATGAGACTGGATGGAAACACTATACAGATAATTTAGCAAAGTTAGATGTGAAAATAATGTACAAAAATCAATACCTGTTTATATACACCCAAAATCCAATTGAATAACATAACTAAAGAAAAGAGCTTTTCAGTACAACAACAAAGGTAATGTAGAGGTGTAAAATATGTAAAAGTTATGTGAAGAACTTGACATTTTTAAAAACCACAGTAGTGAACTTTTAGGGAGCTTTTTACTGTTAACTATGACCCTATTGAATCAACATTGTAAACATGTCAACTTTACTGTTTATTTACAAATTTAAAACTTTGCTAATAAAAATAGCATCAGGTCCCCTCCCTCACAGAAGACAGTAAAGATGAACTGTAAAGTTGATAAAGAAATTTAAAACGAGAAATAATGAGGAGAAAAAGAAGATATAAAATGTAAAACCTTTTATAATTAAAAGTGAGATACCTGAAAAAACAAACTGACTAATAGTGCAGGTTAGTAAATCCAGAAATAGACTTATGTACATATAGAAATTTAGTAATGATAAAGGCATTATCTCAAATTAATGGATAAAAAGATGGCCTTCTAATAACTGGATAGCCACTTGGACAGAGATAAATATGGAACTATATATAACTCATACTATATGCCTGGAGAAATTCCAAGTAGAGCTTTGACTGTAAGTCATGAAACTATCTTAGTATTAGGGGGGAAAAAAAAAAAGCACGCACTAAATGACTTTACAACAGGAGAATATTAGGGAGTAACCCTAATTCAAAACCTGGAAATCATTAACGGAAAATATTGACAAATTAAGCTACATTTGACACAGGAAGAAAGCACCATAAGGAAAGTTAAAAGACATAATAAACCAGGATAAATATTTGCCACTTAAATCATGAAGAGATCCTGCCTAATATAGCAAGTGCTCCCAAAAGTAAAAATTAAATTAGGGACCAGGGGTGTACTAGCACCTTGGAAAAAATTTATTTATTTATTTATTTATTTATTTTTAAATTAAAAGACTGAGTTGGGCGCGGTGACGCATGCCTGTAATCCCAGCACTTGGGAGGCTGAGGCAGGAGGATCACGAGTTCAAAGCCAGCCTCAGCAATGGCGAGGCACTTAGCAACTCAGTGAGACCCTGTCTCTAATAAAAATACAAAAAAGGGCTGGGGATGTGGCCCAGTGGTCCAGTGCCCCTGAGTGCAATCCCTGGTACAAAAAAAAAAAAAAAAAAAAAAATTAAAAGACTGATATCCTGATAGGAAAATAGGTAGAAATATAGGTTCATTTGGTTCACAGAAAAAAGAAAAGTACTACAAATGATTTTTAAATATGTAAAAGTAGTTCAAATCCCATTTATAAAAAAGGAATGTAAATTAAAACTATATTGAGACATCACTTACTGATCAGATGGATAAATACCCAAAAGTTAACATAATCTTTTGGCAAGATTATGGGCAAAATGTCACTCTTATCCTTTGGTAATAGAAAAGAGAACAGTACTGTCTCTGAGGACAGAAATTTGGCAATAGCAGCAAAATTAAATGTTTTTACCTTTGATCAAGCAATTGTATTCTAGGAATATAACCCAAAGATAAATTGGCAAAACGTAAATGGAGGGCTAGGGATATAGCTCAGTGGTACAGTCCTTGCCTAGCACCTGAGGCTCTGGATTTGCTCCCCTGTGCTATAAAAACAAACACATACATGGACAATTATAAGGTTATTCCTTGTGACTTTGTTTGTTATAGCAAAAGATTGGAAAGAATACAAATGTCCATCAATAAGTGAGTTCCATGCAACTCTAAAAATTAAGATAGCGATCTCTATTTGGTAATGTGGCATGATTTTCAAGATATATTATTAAGAAACTTGTTAAGAAAATAAGATAGCACTTGATAAGCACTGAATATGTAGCCCATGATATACATGTATATAGCATGCTATGTAAAAGCACTGCTACCATTTACATAAGAAATAGAAGGTCTATACATGTAATCTGCCTATTTTCATACAACTTGAAAAGAAACACCAGAATTAAACCAAAAGCAAATAAAATAAATGTAGTTTCCTCTATGCAGAGGGAAAGGAAGGGATTAGAAATGAGACTTCTGATGTGTATTTTTAATGTACATTTGACTTTGGGATCATCAAAACCTTTTAAAAAATAAGTGAGTCAAAAAAAGTAGAAAATATATTAAGATTTTTCAACTTTTCATTTACTTACTGCAAAAAGAGAAAAAAATATCAACCCCTTTTGGTTCTTTAATTTTAATGTTCACTATTAAGTTGTGTATAATTTCAGACTCCACCACTAGATATAGATTGTACTTAAAGTTACTCTGTTCTTTTGTTTAATTAATCCTTTGAAAGCACCTTTTCTACTCTTACCTCAGTAATTGAATATTTAGTATAGTTAGCATCCAATGGATTAGCAATGTCCAGTTGCTTATTGTAGCAGTTAGAAACTTACCATTTATCTATCTATACTCAGTGATTTTTTAAAAAATTACTTTGTGTAAACAATTTTGAAAGGATTCTTTAGCACTTAATTTCATATTTCATATATTAGGTTTGCTTCTAGCAAGCATACTACTTCAGAACCATGTCAGTCAGCTATTGGATGGTGGAAAATTCGCACATTGTTAGCCTTCATTGCCAATTGCCAAGGTCCTCTTGGGTTATTTTTATTGTTCATACTTTTATGAGCCTTTTCATTTCTTTTTTGTGGCATAGCACTTCTGTACACTATGAAGATCAGCTTCTCCTAAAGTCAGGACTTTGCTATAGGCAGAGGTGCTTGGGAGAGCCTTGCTAGAGGCAGTGTCACAGACTGAATTACAGCACTCCCTTTGGAGCTAAGCTGCCTAGGTTCCAATTCTATTTTTCTCAGTTTGCTTTGTGACCTTGGGCAAGGCAACCTGGTCTCTCCATGCCTCAATTTTTCATCTTTAAAGTACAGATGATAATAATGCTTACTTCATAATTTGTTGCATGTTAGTTAAATGGGTTATTGTATATAAAGTCTTGAATAATATTGCCACATAGTGCTAATTGTTTGCCTGCCATCCCAAAGCAAGGTGTTTAGAAACAGGCACTTCCCACCTAAATGTAGTCTTCTCTTATTACTGTAACATGCTTTCACTCCAATTCACTCAGTATCAAATGAGTTGGGAAGGGAGAGATTCATCTTTACTACTAGTGCTGATTATGATGGTCCAGAGACCCAAACCCTAGAGAAGTACTACCTCTCATTTAAGAGGACCAGGGGATTGCTGCACTCTCACTTGATGCTCTTTTCTACTTTCCCTGGAGTCCTTCTTGGCTGCTAGATTTCTTTAGAGCAATACACTTGGACCTTAAGCAGCAAAACTCAGGGGTAGAGGTGTAGCTAAGTGGTATGTTTCGTGTTATGGGAGATCCTGGGTTCAATCCCTAGCACCTAAAATTTTTTTTTTAAACAAAGCAAACTCTTTTATTACATTGTGAGGACATGATGAGGTTTGAACACCGCGTAGATTGGCATAGTTATAAGTATACTATTGTTAAACTAGATAGTTTGGCTCAGATTCCTAATAGCTTGTTGAACCTAGAGATTAATTAACATTTTGATATATTTATTCTTGGATCTTTCTTGTATACCTTAAAGCCTTTTTATTCTGGGCTAAAACTTGTGATCTTGGAAGCTATCTGAATGATTTTAATAATCCTAATAAATATTTCTTCTTACCTGGTTTTTCTAAACAAGATCCTATTTCTTCACTTTTGTACTTTTTAGAAATGCAGATTTCCCTAAAGAGCTTCATCTTCTGCCTGTGTCCATCCTAGTCTAACTACTACTTTCATTCAGTTCCAGAGGTATTGGGGAAGTTCTTCCAAGTCTCCTCTTGTCCATACAAACATGAACATATTTGATACACAGAACAGGAATTTACTTCTGCCCAATATTCTCACAAAGCTGTTTAGTGGATCTTTTGTCTTCTTACCTTACTGATTCCATTGTCTATTTACATCTTAAGATTCTTTTAACCTTTTAACCTATATTGCAGGCGTGATTATTAATTTCTTATAAATAAAAATGAAGAAAAAAGAGCTTTTTTTTAAATTAAAATAATAAAATGTGGGCTGGGGGTAATGGTCCACACCTATGATCCTAGAAACTCAGGAAGCTAAGGCAGGAGGAGCTTAAGTTCCAGGCTAGCCTGGGCAAGCGAGACCCTGTCTCAGAAAATAAACAAAAAGGCTGGGATTGTAGTTCAGTAAAAATGCCCCTGGGTTCCATCACCAGTAATGGGAAAAAAAGAAAAAGATAAAAATTGCACATTAAGATTTGAGAATGTTGATTGTTCTCGCTGAAATGTGAGTGTAGGATATGATTCTTTGCCTGTTTATTAGAGGTCCTTTTTTTTTAGGAGTGATGGAATTAGGGGCTCTTGACTCTCTTGTTATTTAGCTATTACCTTGAAGGGTTGAAAGTCATGTAAATGATGGCTATTCTCTATTCCAGTAATTTGCCCGTTAGCAATTGAAACTTTTAAATAGATAATGCATTCAGCTGACCTAATGCTTATTATGTTCCAAGCACTTTATTGGGAATAAAGTGGATATGACATGACCTTGACTAAAAGGACTTAACTGCGATGAGATACTGCAGTGTGTACAGATGGCTTTAGTCTAGGCATTGTCATAGCTGTCTCTGCTTCTTGCCCAGCTATAACTAAGTTGTTTTAAAGCCTCTGAGTTGAGTGGTTTTTTCATCTGTAAAATGAGGGAGTTGATCTAAATGATTTCTTATGATCTTCTCTCCATCAGGTATTCTATAATTTGAACATTTTCTTAAGGTTACTTAAGGCTATTGTGAAAGTCCAATCAGGAAAAAAAAATTATGAAAGCACTTTTAAAGCTATTAAGTGCTATCTAAACAAAAATATGATTAACTATTTACTAATTTGACAAATTTACTGATATTTGGTCCAAAGATTAGATGTATTAAGTGTTATAACTAAGTTCCAGAAACTTAAGGAAAAGGATAGCCTTTTCATGACTTTGGCTCCAAGTTCCAGGGATACCTTAGTATATCTTATTATTCCCATTATTGAGTAAACTAGATATTCTGTAAATATGCATTGATTTAAACCATAAATTTTAGAAAATCAGGATAATTATAAAATAAATCACATTCCCAGATAGTGTGCTTTGAGTTATCTGTTCTCTACTGGGTTTATGAAATTCTAGATTAGTAGATAATTGTCCATCTCCATGAGTTAATTTATTTGTGTAAATGTAACTGCACATTTAGTTTAAATGTAGACAGCATTGCAATTATAGATCAATTTCAATTTTCTTTGGCTTTTTTTGTCTACTTAAGAGTTTTTGAGTGTAAGACAGTGTTAGACTTTCAAAATTATATGTTATTTTTAAAAGTACAGGTTGTTTTTTGTTTTTTTTCCTGTTTGAAGATTATAAGAATCCTTGATAATATGCTGGAGGACTTAGTCTTGCAAGTCAGTTCACAAAGTTGAATCAATAATCTTTTAAAAAATTTTTATTATTGGATGTTTATTCTCAGATCTAAATAATAGTTTTAATTCTGAAGTTTTTTTTAAACATTATGATTGTCAATTAGCCTAGTTGTCCTTGAAAAGATTTCATAATATATACCACCCTCTTCTGTTTGCTTCCTTTATAATTTTAGATAATTGTTAGATGATTTTATTTACTGTTGAAATGGCGAGCATCTTTCCCTAAAAGCTACTTGTGAAGTAAGATCTGAATACATTTTCATTTGCAAAGTAACTGTTTTCATTTAATCTGTTATAATTTAAGGTTAAAGCTTTCAAATTAATTTTGTTTATGATAGTATGATTATAAAATTGATTTACCTTCAGTTTTTGAAGAATAAAATTATTACCCTGTTTCACTTGTAAACTCATACCAAATGACTCATCCCTTTTTATATATGATAGGAAAATAGTGTTTCATTGTGAAAGCTAGAATTGAGTTAGTCAGCCAGAAGTGAACCTCTAATTGTTTCCAAATGCTTACTTTTTTGGGTTTGGATACAGCTCTAAGTCTTAGCTCAGTTAGGAATTTGCTAAGCTTGTCTTTTTTTTTTCTACATATCCTTTCATTATGGCTAGATAGATCCATGGTAAAATTTGTTTTATGATTCCCCATTATGATAGTTAATCAGAAAAATATGGATAAAAACTCCTGAGCTAAACACAATTTTAAAAATCAAAAACTAGAGGTTCTCCACATTTTTTACATTATTAGGGCCTTTGCAATTATTATAGAGATTGACCTGGGTTAGAACTAGTTGCATATTATCTTGTCATTGTAAGCACCTTTTTTCCTTACCAGTTTCATGACCTACATAGCTCCTACAGCTAGCTGAAGGCTTTCATTATTTTTAAATCTTTCCCAGAGAAAATGAGTGTGACATATCCATGTGCTTTGATGATGTGCTTTCTGCTATTGAATATAAACATTTTATTTAAATTCAACCTAAGAGGGCAGCCATTCCAAATTTTATAGACTAGCCAGAGCAGTAAAGACCACAATTGACCTATTTAAAAAACATGCGCCATTTTGTTTCTTTATAATAGTTATGATGTCTTATATTTAGTTATTGTTAAAATAAGTGTTTGCTTCTAACGTTAATTTTACTAAAATGTTTATTTCTCTACATTATGATAGGTTAGATAAGAAAAATAAGGTTGTGGGTGAGTTCTTGGAGAGGTGAGGTCTGAAGTAGTTAAGGGTCCAGTTGCATTTGCCAGAGGGGTTTTTTGGTACTTCATTCAATCACATAAAACAAGAGGGTATATCTGTAAAATGAACAAGTTGTCCATCATTAAGACAAGCAGACTTGTCTGAGATTTTTGGGTGAGTCCAGGTGACCTACCTACCCCTGGTTTCCAGATGCCATATGTAATAAATATTTGCATTTTCTAATGTATTTATGTATAACTGTTAAAAATATGTGAGGATATTGAAAGCTCTATCAGCACTATGATTCTTTAGTTGGGTATATAAGATGAGTGATCTCTAAATTCACTTTTAATTCTAATGATATGTTAGTCATGATCATGTAACATCTTCCCCAATTCTAGAATCTCCAAATTAAGGTCCTCATTGAAAATGAATTTTGTTTAAAAAAGTGAATTACTAGATTCTTTTCTACAAAGGTGATGGCAGGGAGTAGAAGACATTGGGAGACAAAACACTTGTAGTATACACACATGAAAATCTGGACAAAGATTTCATCTGTAGAAGTCTGTTCTTGGTGACTTATGAAGAGTTTGTAGGACTGTCTAGGGAATACCTTGAATGTTTTAAAGCTAATCTCTTCAAGGAGTATTGTAGATTGAACTCACTCTCTTATTTTATTTTAGCTTCTTAGGGGGGAAATTTAAGACTAAACCCAAGTATTCTAAAATAATGACTTTTAAAAATTGCTTTAAAAGATAATTTATACCTCCTGCTGAAGTAATGTCACCGCCCGTTCTGTTCTGTGTTCCGTCTGTTGCAGTTGAGCACATGTCTTCTTCTGTTCTTTTTTTCTCCCCCTTTACTTTAAGTTCATATATGCTTTCTTTTAAATGGTGGACCCTAAATCAGTGTTTGTTGCCTGATTTCCATTGCCCTCTCTAAAAGCTTTAAGTTATGAATTTCTTTGAAGTGTTACGTATCTTTTTATTTCCTGTGTCAAGTAGATGTTTGTGTGCTTGGACTTTTCAAAGTCTACTTGAAATCTCCTATTCTAGCTCTTCTGCTCTCTAGCTATGTGAGTTTCTTTGGTGTTCGAGACCTCATACTCATAACTCTCATTCCAGAACAACTTGGTCCTAGTGTATGAGAACTGGCTCCAAAGTGCTGTAAGACTGAAGAGTGGCAAATAGGTACAGGACTGTGCAGAGTACTGTTAATTGGGGGACTTATTGATAGAAGCATGATCCTGGGCAGCAGCAAGACCAGTTGGATCCCTGCAAGTTGGGTCAGAAAGGGGTGAGTTTATAGATTAGGACAAAAATGGCTAGAATGGTTTCTCTTAAAATAATATTGAAGAATCAGGCAAGCCCCTGGAGCAGGGGCCCAGTTATAAAGCCCCATGTATGATTCTGATGTCTTTATGGTTTGCTGGGAAAAACAGCTGAGTTACTTGAAGGCAGTCATGGTGGTTATGACTTGAGATGGCCATAGTCATATCAAACTGTAGCCATACAACTCCAGGGTAGGATCCCATTTGGTTGTAGGAACTTGATGCCAAACATATAGTGGGTGCTTCATAATTGTTTGCATTATACTGATTACTTAGTAAAATTTATTTTCAGAATTACATAATTAGTGATGACGTAAATTGCTTTATCAGGTTTTTGTATGTTTCATTTGGTGATACTGCCTTTTTCTCCTTAGACCGTAAAAACAATTTATATTTTATTTCAATTATATTCTCTCCTGATATTCTTTATAGTTTGACCACTTTTATTATTGAATGAGAAATATGCTAAAATAAAATAAAGTGTAGTCACTTTCTTTGAATATAATTTTATTTAATCCACTCCCTTGTTTTATAGATGAGAAAGCTGATGTACTGAAAGGGTATGTTATTTGCCCAAAGCTATGTACTAGCAAAATTAAAACCAAGTGTCATGATTTTCATTTAAATATGATATCTGCTTCAGGTATCTAGACATAATTCCTTAGGATGTAATTGGAGAAGAAATTATCAAAATACCTCAAATTTGGAGGCACATATTTAAAAAATATTTTCTTCTTATTTTCAAACAATAAATTAAGAAAAATCATTTTTGTGTCTCATTTTCTGAGAAGTACAGTAAGGAAAAAAGGAAAACATAAACATTTTAAGTTCAGACTTATTATTTTTCCCTAGAAATGAGGTAGGAGAGAAGAAAACAAATGTCATAATGGGTAAATTGTGCCTCATTAGTCCACCAACATATTTTTCTTGACCTTTTTTGTAAACCTAAGGAGCCTTCACCTACTTAACAAATAATACAGTAGGTGGAAACAGATAACCATTCTTTCCTCACTATCAAAATCTTAACTCTATCTACAGTGTTTCCCACTTATTTTTTTTTTCTCAAGCCTTCTCCAAACTGTTTTTTTAATCACCTGAAATGATACAATGGAAGACTTCAAACTGTATTTTTTTTGTCTTACAATCTAACTGCCTTTTTCAGATTGTATTTTTCTTCCTTCATTGTGGCATATACTTCTGCTAGACAAGACTTTCCTTTTTTTTCTGGATGCTTTACTTACTGTGCCCTTATTGTCTTTGCTAGTATTTTTTCCTAACTGCTAAATAATTCCATGCATCTGAAAGATTTAGTGTTGACTCCTGTCCTTCAATATACTTTTTAAATTTATGAATTAATTATGTTTAATGGAATCAGCTATAAATTCTACTCCATACACATTTATATACAAAACTCTGAGATGTTGGGCACAGAAACATAGGAGACACACTCCGTACCTTAGAGCACCTTTTCTGTAGGAAACAACCTGATAATTGTACAATGTAATAATTCCCTAAGTATAATAGGTTTCTTTATAGGATCACAAAGAAGTCATTCTACATGGTCTGGAAGACAGTGTAGGATCCAGAAATATACCCTGAAAGGGTTGACACTTGAGATGGTAAAAAAATAATAGAAGCCAGACTGAAGGGGAATTTAAGATATTCTAGGCAGAGAATATAGCCTTAGCCTAAGCATAAAAGTAAGAAATATCACTAGGTAAAGTACAAGTATGTTTATATTTGAAGAGTTTATGAAGAATTGATAGGAGGTGATGGTAGAGAGGTCAGATGGAAAAGTATACCATGTTAATTAGGCAATAGGAAACTTTTAACTCATATTTTAGTGGGAAAGGGATAGGGTTAGATAGTGTCTTATAGAGATTAATAGCTCTATAAGGAATGGTCATTTTAGTTATTTGCAAATACCTAACAAATTATACAAAAACCTAGTAGCTAAAATAATGCACATTATCATCATTTTTTTTAAAGAGAGGTGACGATTTTTTTAAAATATTTATTTGTTTTAGTTGCATACAATGCCCTCGTTTTTACATGGTGCTGAGGATCGAACCTGGGCCGCGCACGTGCTAGGCCAGCACTCTGCCACTGAGCCACAACCCCAGCCCCCGCACATTATCATCTTATAGTTTCTGACGTTCAAGGACCTCTGCTTCCGGGTTTCTCACAAAGCAGCAATCAAGTTGTCAGCCAGGACTGCAATTATTCTGAGGTTCCTTTGAGGGAGAATTCCAGCTTTCTCAAGTGTTTGCTAATAGTATTCTACTCTTTGGGGGCTGTTGGACTGAGCATCTAGTTCCACTTCAAAGTTACCCCTCAGTTTCTTGTTCCATGGTCCTCTCTGTAGGACTGCTCACAACATTGAAGCTGAGAGGAGCAAGTGAGAGCAAGAGAGGAGGGTAAGTAAGATGGCAGTCTGAGTTTTTTAACCTAATCTTGGAAGTGACATCACTTTTGTCATACTCTATTCATTAGTATGAATAGTAATGCAATACTAATAGCAAGTCATTAGGTCCCAACTCTACCCTGTACACACTCGAGGGGGGAGGATTACACAAGAATATGAATACTAGGGAGGCAGGGGTCATTGGGAGCCATCTTTGTATGTATCTTTGGATGTAGACTTGAGGATATAATATGAGAAGCCAAAATAACTTAGGAGGCTGTTGTAATAATTCAAATGAAGCGTATGAAGATTATTGTAGACATGTATAGTAGAATGAAATTAGGAAATATCTAGGTTGTGAAATCATAAAAGGTTAGTGATTTAGTGGATGGGGTTATAATGGGAGAAGGAATTAAGGGTGACTTCTAATTATTTTTGGCTCCTAAATCACTATTGACCAAATAATACTTACTTAAATGTGACTGAAGCTCCTGTCCACATTGAGTTTCTCATTTTCATTACTGTTGTTCTTTACTCTTTTAGTAACTTAGGTTTGTCCTTAATATGGCTCTTGTTGTATCTTTCACTATATCCAGATAGATACCAGTTGTTTCTCTGTTTAATTCTCTTGTTTGACCCTTTTCCTATTGTTACTCTTTTGATCCAAGTAAATCTTATTGGACCCTGTCTCAAAATGAAAAATAATACTAATAAATCCTATTGGACCCTGTCTCAAAATGAAAAATAAAAAGGGCTGGGGGTGTAGCTCAGTGGGAAAGTGCAATCCTCAGTACCCCGCCCCCACCCTCCAAAAAAAGAAAGTAAAAGGAAATAACACTAATCCTTAAGGTAGACTTTAACGTCTACTCTTCTGTAAGACCTTCCTTGAAAAATGTATGTTCTTCTGATTTTTTTCTCTTCTGGCTATTTTCAAGAGTTTTTCCTTTGACATTTTGAGATTCCATGTTTTAAAAGTGAACTCTTACATAAGCTATTTACCTAAGCTTTATTACTCTTTAGTAATGACCTTTCAGTCTGTTATAAGTAGTAGTGTTAACACCTTGACTCATTGGAATCTCACCTAGAGGGCTTTGTAAACAGATAGATGCCTGGACCTTCCCTTAAAAATGGTTCCCTGGTTCAGGGTCGGCGCAGTGGTACATAGCTTGGGAAGCTAAGGCAAGAGGATCGCGAGTTCAAAGCCAGCCTCAGCAAAAAACGAGGCAGATGCTAAGCAACTCAGTGAGAACCTGTCTCTAAATAAAATGAAAATAGGGCTGGAGATAAGCCTCAGTGGTTGAGTGCCCCCTGAGTTTAATCCCTGGCACCCCCCTACACCCCCAAAAAAATTCTGATTCTTTATGTCAGAAATGAAAACAAACAAGATTGAGGTGAATTTGGTATCCAGCTAGGTTAGAATGTTGTCACATTAGAGCTATCCTCTAATGCACCTACTAACTGTTTTGTGTACATTTAGTTTCCAAATAGCCTAAATCAGTAGTTTCAAATACTGATTAAAGACCCAACATCAACACATACAGGCTATGGGCCCCATCCCTAGACACACGAATTACACTATATCTGTGGGTATAGTCAGTCTTCCTACATTTTTAAAAAAATATGACCAAGAAGTTAGCAGGTTTGAGGAATATTGGATTGATATATTATTTTTTAAATATTTTAAAATCAATATTATTCAGATAAATGGATGTGAATATTTGGTAAATATTAATAGGACCAGTGAGTCAGATAGGCCATAATTACCTTGGAAGATTGAACTCATGCTGTGTTTAGATCTTTAGATGATTCAATATTAGTTTTTAAAGTTTAGTCTTATACATTGATATATTTTCTGAAGTTCTTTTAGGTAGTAATAACTTACTGATCACATGAAAAATTTGGAGCAATAATTGCTATATTTTTTTTTCCTGATGTTATTCTGGCAAATCTGATTCTGTTCCACTATAGGAAAGTATGTTGTTATTGTCTTAAAAGAATGGGCTTGTCAGAATGTAGCTTTAATAAATGTGTTGTCTTTTTTTGTTGTTGTTGTTGTTGTTTTAGCGTTATTCCTCTTTTAAAAGAGTCTGTTGGAATATTGATGCAGAGAACTCCTCCCCTGTTGGAAAATACTCTGCCTCAGTGCTATCAAAGGGTAAGTTTCAAAGTTTCCAAACCATTGGATTTTATGTTGTTTCCAATCTGTTAGGGTTTTCAGCTTTCATAAATATGGGTAGCATGTGTGTATAATTTAGTATTTCTCCCAAGATTGAATGCTGACCATGAATACCACTTACACAAACCAGAATAAAATCATTGGAAAACATTGAACTTTACTAAAGAAAATGTGGTAGAAATTGTCCTCATCTAGAAATTGAGCAGCTCTTTTAAAATATAGAATATGAATAGTAGATCAAATAACCATTTATTTAACAGATTTTTTTAGCTTTTACTCAACATCATATTCTTTTTTAAAATAGTGGGGAAGTAGTAGTAAAAAAGATTGACGGTGCCTCTTTTCTCGTGGAGCGAGCCTATTTTAGAACTAGTGGGGGAAAAACAGACACTAAACAATAAGTTGGTAAGAAAATATCAGTGATAAATGCTATAAAGTAAATAAAATGAGGTGATGTGATAGACATGGATGGCTATATTAGATTCACTGAGAAAGTCACTGAAACCTAGATGACAAGAAGAAACCAGCCATATAAAAATCCTGGAGAAGAATGGACCAGGCAAAGGAAAACACTAGTGCAACAGTGCTATGATTGGGACTAATTCAGTGCATTTAAAAAACAGAGAAAAAAGGCCTTTGTGGTTGAAGCATAATAAATAAAGGGAAGAATGTCTTGAAAGGTTGGAGAGAAATGTAGGGGTCAGATCATACAGGGTTTTAGTCATCTAAGGTCTAGAATTTACTGCAGTGGAAAACACTGGAAAGTTTTGAGATAGTGGGAGTATCATAACCCTATGTTCTTAAAAGATTATTTTCTCCTGAAGAATAAATTCTAGGGAGAGTGGAAGCAAAGAAAACCAGTCTATTGTCTAATGTCATATAAGGGGGGGAAAAATAGTGGCTTATTCTACAGTCATAGCAGTGAAGATGGAAATAAATATGAATTTGTAATATATTCTTGGAGATGGATTATACTAGTGAAGGTAGGGGAAAAGTGTTGGCTTACAGTGTGGTAGATGATAATGCTTCTTGTTGAGATTTGAGACTGAATTGATACATGTTTGAGGATGGAAAATCCTACCAAATCAAGAATCCTGTTTGGGATATGTTAAAATTGAAATGGCTATTATGCTTCTAGAGAAAATGTACGTTAAGTAGGAAATCTGGGGTTTGGGGAATAGGTTAGGGTTAGGAAGAGTTTAAGTCATTAATATATGAATAGCACCTAAAACATTTAAGATTACATGAGATTATCTGGGAAAGGATATAGGTCTATTCTCTGAATTCCACTTTCAACTCCAGATCTAGAGCACAGGTGGAAAAGCCAGGAAAGATTAATAAGGAAGCTGGAAAATCAGAAGAGTGTAGTACCACAGAGGTGAAGAAAGAGAAAACAATAAACTGTCGAGTATTTCTGTGGTAATCATGTCAGGAACAGTGAAGAAATCCTTGTCTTAGCATCTTGAGCATCATTAATGACCTTGATGAGAGCAATTTCAGTGCTGTGTTGAGGGGGAGAACTTGATTTGAGGCGCTTTTAAAGAATGGGCTTGTCAAAATGTAGCTTTAATAAACGTGTTGTCTTTTTTGTTGTTGTTGTTTTAGCGTTACTCCTCTTTTAAAAGAGTGGTTTACAGATAACTCTTAAGAAGTATTGTTAAAGGGAGCAGAGAAATGAGTTGATAAGGTTGATAGGCTGGATACAGATACAGTACCAGGAGACAGTATGGTATTCTAAGATACCATAAAAAATATGGTATCTTAGAATAGTATTATCCTATAGAAAACTTTCCCTGACAATGGAAATATTCTGTTACCTGCATTGTCCAATGTGGAAATCACAAGCCATCTGTGGATAGTATAACTGAATTTTTAAAATTTTATTTTATTTCATTGAAGTAGCCACATGTGATTTTAACTTTATTTCATTTAAATAGTCACTTGTGATTTTTGTATTGCACAGCACAGCTCTAGAACATGTGTGTTATTGGAAAAGTCCAACTGAAGGGAACAAATTAATGATATATTAATGAAGGACATTATTAAAGGAATGAAGTTCTTGAGTAGGTGAAAGGATAGAACCAAAAAGATGATGGAAGAATTAATTGTAGATAGGAGTTAGGAGTACCACATACCCTGAAGAAGGCAGAAAGTGCTGACATAGATAAGAGGTGACTGGTAGATTTTGGTGGTACAGGGTAAGACATTTTCTTTCTTACTTCAGTTTTCTCTATGATTTAAAAGGCAGTGTAATCATACAAATACATTTGATGCTTTAGGAAAATGAAAAAGGTATAAAATAGTTTTTTGAAATAAGGAAAATGAAGTGTTGACCATTTAAGATTTGTTGTTCAGATTTGGAAGCAGGATTGGTCAGTGTAAGAGAGTGGGACATTAAAAGCTAGTTTCCACAGGAATTATTCCTTACTGTATGTTTTAGGATAACTGAAAGAACATCCTAGTACTGCTTTTTCTATGGAGGAAGAGGAAATCTATTCACAAGTTGTTGTTTCACTAACAGTAGACCACTCCTTGAGGATGCCACTTAGGAAAATGTGGAGGAATTCTTAGGTTGAAGACACTGTGTCCTCAGAGGCCTCAAAGAGGAAGAGAAAATTCACTTCGATCTCTTTCCCTGGTAAAAGCAGTTTTCAAAGAGAGCACAGTGGATGTTGTCTTAAATTTCCCATTAACTCTCTTGGAGTTTGTAAAATAATACCTATATTCCTCAAATTCTGATAAAAATATTTTTGATAGACCAGCCTTTTCTTAATTTTACAATTAATTGCTTAATGTTTCAATTAAGCATATTACATAAAAAGCATATTATGTAATATATAATATTCACAAACATATTACATAAAAACCAAATCCAAAATTGAAAAGGATCTGTTGTTCATTTGGTCCAGACTTCTCCACTGTGAAACCCAGTTGTTCATGTAGTTTGTTGACTATTTCCAGATAGAGGTAGTAAACCCTCTCTTTCTTTTCTTTTTTATTTTTTTTCTCTTTCTTTCTGTTTCTTAGGTTCTGGGATATGAACCCAGGGTCTTGCCTATACTAAACACATGATCTGCCACTAAGCTACCCACCCTATTCCCATCCCTTTCTCTTTTTAAGCTGCTGTAGCAACTTTGTCTTTTTCCTGATCTTCAGAGGAGTCCACCTAAAATTTTATCCTTAAGTACTTTTTTGTACATTTTTGGCAGATAACCCGTATTAAAAGAAAAATCTTCCTAGTAATTTTTTTTCTGGATCACAAACTGTTGTTGGACTTTCAGTTCAACAGTTTTAAGTACTGTAATTATAAAACACTTATTGAAATGACTTGTGATTTTTCTCTTTATTAATTAAAGAATAACTCTGATAGAGTTTCTGATATGAAACCATTCTTCTTTCTTGGGATAAACCCAAACTAGTGATGATATGTTATTTTCTTCATACATTGTTGGATTTAGCTTATTTAACTCATAAGGTAAATTAGCTTATGATTTATTATCTCTCTGGTTTGGGGAGCAAAGTAATTTTTTACTAATATAACATAGCAGCTCTTTTCTATTTTCTATAAAAACTAAAAGTGGTTATCTTCTTGAAAGTTGCCCTCCAAACCCCAGGTTTAGCACTTTTATGAAAGAGAATTTTGTTACCAATTCAATTTTCAATGATTCTTTCACTTTCACATTTTCTTTCTTTCTTTCTTTCTTTTTTTAGTGTTCTCAGAAATTTGTACATTTTTTGTACATTTTCAAAAATGTGTTTTTATTTATTTAATATATATTACTATTGAGCTTTTACTTGGTCCAGGTACTACTATTTTAAATACTGAAAATACAAAATAAAAATAAGTTCCTGACCTTACTGAGCTTAAAGTCTGCAGGAGGAGACACACAGTACAGAGCATAAATACAGGTTGATTATTCATTAACTGAAATGCCAGATTTCAGATTTTTAATTTTATTTTGAATATTTGCATATCCATAATGAGAAAGTCGAACCATGAAATTCATTAATTACATTATGCCTTACTCATAGCGTGGGGGTAGTTGTATGTAATATTTTTAGTGCACTTATGTTTTTACTGTCACCCTTTACATTTTGCATTTTTGGATTAGGGATGCTCAACCTATAATGTGGATGAATGCTGTGTAATGTCAAATGCCCCCCAAAAGAGAAAAGCTTACTAACATGGTGACATTTGATTCAATGCCTAAATAAAGCAGAAATCTGAGAAGAATATTCCAAGCAGAGGCAAGCAAGTAACCTGAGACAGAAATGTGCCTGGCTTTTTTAAAGAATGGTGAGGAGGCTGGGGCAGCTGATGAAAAGAGACAGAGGAGAAGAGGTAGCAGTGAGGTGAATAACGTAACAGGGTGAAATTTTATTGTAAAATTTTATTTTAAAATATTGGTTTAATGTAGAGGTAGAGAGGAAGCCATTGAAGGATTTTGAACGGAGCAGTGACTGCATCTGACCTGTAAACCAGTGAACTCTAACTCAGGCTACTATTTTGAGACTAGATAGAATAGGTGCAAGGCTAGAATTAGAGAAACTAGTTAAGAAGGTATTATAATTATTTAGGACTACATTTGGATTAGGCTAATCACAGTGGAGGTCTCATTGAGAATTGTTTGGATTCTACTTGGTTGTAATATTTTGTATATTCATATATTGATATAGTCAATATTATTCATAGGATTCCTGTGGCATTTATAAGATTCCCGTTTGTCAATTTTAAAGTATTTTTGTGTGTTTATAGTTATCTACCTTTTTCATTTTGTATTTTGTTTAATTCTATCTTATCTTTTACCTTCATCAGAAGTTTGCATTGATGTGATTCTTGACCTAAGGCTGTGGAAAACCTAGGGAGCTGTTGGATACCTCCCTCACATAGACATCCTTCTTCCCCTCTTTTAGTGTCGTCATATTATTTGGGGAAGGGTACATGTTGGCATTTGTTCAGTGAGACCCAGAGAGGCAAAGGTCCTGTATTCTTAGTCACATTCCCTGAAGAATTGTCCTGCTTAATATAAGTCCCATTTAGAAATATTTCTATAATTTATTAATCTTTCAAAAAATTAATTTCTATATTTTGAATTTTGTCACATTCTAAAATCTCTATATCATTGATTTCTGTCCTTTATTTTCTCCCTTCTTATTTCTTTGGGTTTTGCTCTTTTTCTAGCTTCTTAGTTGACTTGTATTTGTTTTCTGATCAGTGTATTTGAAATTATCACTTCCCCTGTAGATATTCTCAGTTGTGCTTGACAAGTTTGATATGTGTTTGTTCATTCTGTTTCTCAAATCCCTGTCATGGTGTTATCTGGTACATAATGAGTATTCCACAGGTTATTTGTCAATTCAAAAACCCTCCTCCCCTTTTTTCAACTAGAATCTATGCTAATTGACAGGATGCATAACAGCTTAAGTGGGAGAGGGCACGTAAATTTGATTTTGATGCTGATATCTGTCCTTTGTATTTTAGGTGCAGCAGTTGCAAGGAGTTTATAGTTTACAAGAACAGCACTTCTGGACTTTATGTTCTGATGTTTATGTTGGGACCTTGAAATTAATAGTGGCACCTGATGCTGATGCCAGATGGATTTTAAGCCAAACACATAATATTTTCACTCAGGTAAGACTGTGTTACTAACTTCTTGTAAGGGTCTTAAAATGTATTGTGTGTACTAGTTCATAAATATTCATTATTTAGCATACTAAATATATTCTACTAAACTATAAAGGAAACATAAAACTACATTTTCCCTCCAATCAGAGTCTTAATTTGGGAGATCTTTATTTTAGTTAATACTCTTAAGAAAGATAGTTTCAATTTACTCATTGTTGTATTGATTTGATTTTAAAAAAAAAAGTGGATTCTTGCCGGGCATGGTGGCACATAACTGTAATCTCAGCAGCTCAACGCTGAGGCAGGAGGATCTCAAGTTCAAAGCCAGCCTCAGCAAAAGTGAGGCGCTTAGCAACTCAGTGAGACCCTCTCTAAATAAAATACAAAATGGGGCTAGGGATGTAGCTCAGTGGTCGAGTTCCCCTGAGTTCAATTCCCCCCAAAAAGTGGGTTCTCCTAAAGGAGAACACTCCTTCTTATCCCTATTAGATGCTATTTGAAACCAACAATTCTAAAAGAGCATTTGGAATAATAATATACTTTGTTAGTGGCTTTAACTAAAGTCTGTTATTTATTTATTTATTTGTTTATTTATTTATTTATTTATTTATTTATTTATTTATTTATTTTGTACTGGGGATTGAACTCAGGGGCACTTTACCACTGAGCTACATCCCTGGTCATTTTTTTTTTTTTTATTTTGAGACAGCATCTCTTGCTTAGGGCCTTGCTAAATTACTGAGACTGGCCTCAAACTTGCAGTTCTCTTGCCTCAGTCTCCCAAGTCGCTGGGATGACACATGTCACTACTTGTGCCCGGCCTGTTAACATTATTGCATGATATTTACCTTCTGTGTGATTTAATAGCTTCATGCCTATAATCCCAGCACTTGGGAGGCTGAGACAGGAGGATCATGAGTTTAAAGCCAGCCTCATCAATGGCGAGGCACTTAGCAACTCAGTGAGACCCTGTCTCTAATAAAAAAATACAAAAAAGGTCTGGGGATGTGGCCTAGTGGTAGAGTGCCCCTAGGTTCAATTCCTGGTACCAAAAAAAAAAAAACAAAAACAAAAAACAAAGTTTTTCTTAATAGAGGTTGAATATTCCTTATGCAAAATGCTTGGGACCAGAAGTGTTTCAGATTTCAGAGTTCTTTTGAATTTTGGAATGTTTGCACAGACTACCAGTTGAGCATCCCTAATCTGAAAATCTAAAATCCAGAATGCTCCAAAATCTGAAAATTATTGAGTATCACATTGGCTCAGATATGAATATAGGCTGTATAATAGTTCACATAAATTGTATAGGTGTTAAATTTCTTGGGTATGATAATGTTATTATGGTTACAGAAGAATGTTAGCAGATAAATGTGCAAAGGATTTAATGACAAAGTATCAGGATGTCTAATTTTCAAATATTTTAGCAAAACTAAAAAGATTACAAATAAATACACATGTCAAAAAGAAAACAAATTTGGCAAAATGTTAACTTTTGGTGGGTACCTAATTTACTTTGACTTAATATTTTTTCAAAATAAAAGCCTGAAAGATAAAAACTATTGTAGCTCCTCATTACCACCAGGATAAAGCTCAAACTTTATTAGCATGGTCCAATTCACTTCAAATCTCTATGCTGCTTTTCCTTGCTATGTACTTTATACTCCAAACTCAGCAGACTATTCACTTTTGTATAAACAAAAACCCTACTTTAACTTAATTGTCAATTGTGCTACTTTCTCTTAGAAGCCTTAAAGATCCCCCTAAGCTGAATTACTTTATCCTGTTACATATGTATCACATCGTACATCTCTGTCTCTTTCTATCTCTCATGCACACATCTTTAGATAGAGGCAACACAACATAATGTGCAGTTTAGTTAAATTCAGGACATTAGCATAAATTAAGCTATCTCTTCTCTCATAAAAAGACTGTATGGTTTGGGTTCCTTTAGGAATGAATTAATGGCATAATCTTATGTGTAATTAGGATTTACTCTAATCCTAATCTTATATGCAATCAAGAGTTTACTAATAGACAACAATATGTGGTTACCACTTATATATCCCATAATTTTAACAACTAGGCCTCTTTATTTCTTTTTTCTTTTTCTTTTTCTTTTTTTTTGTACCCAGGATTGAATCCAGCAGCTCTTAAACTCTGAGCCACATCCCCAGCCCTTTTTATATTTTATTTTGAGACAGGGTCTTGCTAAGTTACTTAGGGCCTCAGTTGCTGAATATGGCTTTGAATTTGCAATTCTCCTGCCTCAGCCTCCCAAGCTGCCGGGATTATAGACTTGTGCCATCGCACCTGGCTCTAGGTCTCTTTCTTAACAGACACTTTATATGTGTCTGTATCATTATGACTTTCACAATGAAGTATGCAAGACCTTCATGGTATGTCTGAATCCTTCTCATACCTCCTCCATGTTTCAGGGTCAAAAGGAGAACAAGGCAAGCAATATCTGTTTACTGCCTTTTCCAGATCATTTACTCTCCTTTATCCTGAAATTTCTCCTGCTTATTCTAAACCCTCCATCTTCATAGTGTGAGCTTCTGTTGATCTCCAGGACACCCTATATTCTCTTAAGACATTGGCTCTGAGTCATAATTTTCACTTTGAGAAGGATTGCAATTTCTAGGTTGAGAAATGTGCAAGCAGCTGTCTGTGCTTAGGAACTACAGAAGTTGTAATTGAAGTAGGTAGCAGAGGTGGTTCCGGTAATGTTAGAAATCTTAGTGAAGCGGAAAGTTTATTTAGCTGCTTCTTTGGTTTTGGAAACTGCATTTGGACTTTGATTATTTTAAGCCCTGAAACATATTTAAGCCTTTTTATTTGCCTAACATCATGACAACTTTATCTCATTCCATGCAGAGACCAGGGTCTCTCTTTGAGGCTCACAGTAAAGAAAGTTCAACATATTTTCCCCAGGGAGGTGAGGGAAGTCATCTCGCTAATAAATTTAATTTCTACATTTGATACATGTAGTGATTTTAAAGTTGTCTTATCATCTTTTTAGTTCTCACATATACAAAACCAAAATTTTCTTATTAATTTATTTTCCTTTTCAGCTTATACCTTAGTCATGCATGTCTTTATGGAATGAATATGTCAGAGCTCATTTTAGGGCTTGCCATAGCATTTTGTTTCATTTCATGAAATTTAATTTTTAAAAAATTATTTTAAATTAAATTTTCCTTTTACTTACCAAAAATAAAATCATGATTACTCAATTTTTTTTTCTTTATCCATTCATCTACTGAAGGGCATCTAGGTTGGTTCCACAGTTTAGTTATTGTGAATTGTGCTGCTATAAGCATTGATGTGACTGTGTCCCTGTAGAATGCTGTTTTTAAGTCCTTTGGGTATAGACCGAGGAGTGGGATGGCTGGGGCATAAGGTGGTTCCATTCCTAGTTTTCCAAGGAATCTCCATACTGCTTTTGAGATTGGCTGCAGCATTTTGCAGTCCTACCAGCAATGTAAGATTGTGCCTTTTCCCCCACATCCTCACCAACATTTATTGTTGTTTGTGTTCTTAATAGCTGCCATTCTGACTGGTGTGAGATGAAATCTTAAGAGTGGTTTTGATTTGCCTTTCTCTAGTAGCCAGAGATGTTGAACATTTTTTCATGTATTTGTTGATTGATTGTATATCTTCTTCTGAGAAGTGTCTTTTCAGTTCCTTGGCCCATTTATTGATTGGGTTATTTGGTTTTTTTTGTTAAGATTTTTTATTTCTTTATATATCCTGGAGATTAGTGCTCTATCTTAGGTGCGTGTAGTAAGAATTTTTTTCCTATTCTGTAGGCTCTCTCTTCACATTATTGATGGTTTCCTTTGCTGTGAAGAAGCTGTTTAGTTTGAATCCATCCCATTTTTTGGTTCTTGATTTTACTTCTTGTGCTTAAGGAATCTTGTTAAGGAAGACAAGTCCTAAGCCAACATGAGGAAGATATGGGCCTACTTTTTCCTTCTATTAGGTGCAGGGTCTCTGTTCTAGTGCCTAAGTCTTTGATCTACTTTGAGTTGATTTTTGTGCAGGGTGAGAGAGGTTTAATTTCATTTTGCTATGTAGGATTTCCAGTTTTCCCAGCACCATTTGTTTAATAGGTTATCTTACTAATTAGAACAAATAAAAAAAATTTTAAACATTTTAAAGGTTAAAAAAGGATAACTAGTATATCCCATGTTTTTACTAATATATAGTAATTACTCAAGTTTGGAAATTTTCTTTGTATCTTCAGCACAAGGTATGGTACATGATCTGTGTATTAAATAAAAATGTGGACTGAACTAAAAAAAAAAAAAGAAATAGGTTGTTTGAAGAAGACACATTAAAGAAAAATGTTAAACTCTTTGAAGAAAAATGTAGAACATGTGTGAGATTCATTATCCTTCTTAGTTCACAAAGGACAGTCAAGCCTAACATATAATATTTACTCTCTGAAAGAACTTCTGCCTCATCTCTTCCATCTTTTCTGCTCATCTGCCTTTCTCTTTTAAGCCTATTAAGTTATAAGCCCACAGCTTCCTGCTTTAGCTTTTTGTGTTCTTTTCTCTGGCCTCAAAATAGAAATTAACACTGATACCCAGGAAGGAACCCGAAAGCCTCCTCACAAACTCAAATGGGGGTTCTCTACCTTTCAGAAATCCTCCACCTCCATCACTCCTCTGTGTTCATAATCCGTTTCTGTCTGACCTGTGACCTTGTCTGACCCTATTTTGTCTTTTTGAGAGAAGCACCTGGAAGTGGGTGAAGTTTTATCAGCCCCTTTCCGGCAGATGGCTGTTTTTCCAGCCTCTCCATTCCCTCCCCCTTTTTGTAAGGAACTTTGATCTTTCATAAGCATTGATTTTGCTGAACTGCTCTGCAAACTTTTCCTTATCCATCTTCCCTTACTTTTCTTCATCGCTCTCTGAAGGTGGGAGTAAACAGATGTGAGGCCAAAAATATTGCTAGGTTCGTATTTAATTAATCTATATGGTATGTTCATTAGTGGGTTGATTCCAATGGAAATAATAGCAGCAGGGGCAACTAGCATTTATTGAGTCCACCAGGTGCCATGCACTGTGATAGGTACAGAATATATTAATTGATCCTCAAAACAATTTACAGAAAAAGAACCCAGATTCACATTATTGTTTTTGACATATAATTTAGTCATATTCACTCACCATATCACTAGCTGAAATGTTTTCCATGAAAGAGTAGTAGTTTCTCAAGACTTCATTTTAAAGGGACAAAGATTAATTTTATATGGTTAATCAGAAACTAAAGTAGAAAATTTCAGTGGCTTTTGATAGAGAATACAAGTGAACTAATAAGACACATTATGTCGATAGTCATATTACTACTTATTTTTCTAACTTTTCTATTTCTCATTTGTTCTCCTTTCCACAACAGTGAATATCTGTTGAAGATATTCTAAGCCTGTGGTATCAGGTTAATGTGTTTTTTTTTTTTTTTTTTTTTTAGGAGTTTAGAAGTATTCAAGTAACTAGCTGTCTTTCCTATTTAAAAAAGCGTTGGCTGATGTATGGTATATTATTCTCAATTTTGAGAATTATCATTATCATAATGACTTGTTTGGTTTTCACATTTTTGAGGATGCCCTCTCGGCCTCTGACACTTGAAATTATTCTAGTGGTAGAATATTTGGTGGAGCTAAGCACTGTTTCATCTGCTGAAATATCTGTCATGTTTTTGTAGTACAAAGAAACTATCCAAAGCATGGTTTGCATTCAGGGAGTAGGTGACTTACCATAAGATTCTTTGGCAATTCTACTTTTCTGTCTACTTTAAAGGAAATTGAAAGAGGAAAATGGGAAGCTGGAGAGCTTTCCCTGTTGGGACAGATGGATGAAGCAAAGTGACCTTTTTTTTCTTTTTCTTTTTCTTGTTGCTGTTTGACTTAGCTTTTGTGGAAAGCTGCAGCCCCTCAGGGGACTGATATCAGATTGAGTAATTAACTCATGATTATGCAAAGTTAGTTTATCTAGCTTCTTTGTTTTTCCTTTTTTTTTTTTTTTTTATTGCCTTGGGCTACTTCATTTCTTATTACCATCTTCACTGCATTAAGGCTGGGGTTAAAGAAAATGGTAGACAATAAAAGGAGTCCAACTTACTTTATTTTGCACGTTTTAACTTTCATTAACAATTTTGTTTAAAAAAGAAAAAGAACAGCTGTTAAGAATTTACTTAGGCAGTAATTGTTTTAAGATTAGGTATACAACAATTTTGCAAAATAGTTCCTAAATACAGTTTTTAGGGGCCATCTGGATTGAGTAAATCAAATCATATAATCAGTCAGAATAATTTGTAATAGCTCTTATTGCATATGAAATTCTCTTACATTCTTGATCCTTATAACAGTGTCTGGTATGTAGCAAGGCTTTTTTTTTTTTTTTTTTTTTTTTTTTTTTGTGGTACCAGGGATTGAACTCAGGGGCACTCGACCACTGGGTCACATCCCCAGCCCTTTTTTTGTATTTTATTAGAGACAGGGTCTCACTGAGTTGCTAAGTGCCTCGCCATTGCTGAGGCTGGCTTTGAACTCGCGATCCTCCTGCCTCAGCCTCCCAAAGTGCTGGGATTACAGGCATGCGCCACCGCGCCCGGCTTTGTAGCAAGGCTTTTTAAAAACTTATTAACTATTGGATGAATATATAACAGTCCTGTGAAGTTAATATTGGCATTTATCTGCATTGTTAAATGAGAAATGATGAAATTTGGTTTAATTTATACTTAAAAATCATACAGATGCTAAATTCTGTCATTTTTTCTGCCATAAGCCTCTTAACCAAGAAGATATTAGTAAATGTATTCTCTCAAAGTTTGAATAACAGAGTTTAGAGTTTAGACTTAGACAGGAAGGCTTCTTTTTTTTTTTTAAGTGAGGCAAAGAAAGATAACCCGAAAGCAGTTTTCTGTCCTGGCAAGCTTCTAGGGTCTATCCAGCAGTGCCTCCCAAGCTCTGCGGTAGAGTGGGTCCTGACTCCTCAAGCATTTGGTTGGTGTTGCTCAGAGCCCTCCCATCTGAATGTCAAGGGTTGGGGTGGGGAAGACATGTGAAAAGAGTGTTTTAAGGAGCCCAGAAATCACTATAAGGTAGTATTGTCACCCCATTCTGTTTATCTTTTCTCTTTCTTTCTTCCCTTCCTTCCTTTTTCTTTCTCTCTCTCTCTTTCTTTCATTGTTCCTTTGCTTTAAATATTCCAGTTTACGTAAGGTACTGACAAGAAAGGACTTTTTTCTGACTGCATTTACTGTGTGCCAGGTTCTGGAAGTGAGGGATGAACAAAAAAAGATAAGATCCTTTCTCTAGGAGAGATTACTTAATGGTGGGGGAACAACAGTATTAAGCACAATAAATAAGTAAGTGGTATAATATGTCAACAGGTGATGAGTGATGAGTATGTTGGGTGAGGAGCAAAGGTGGGAGAACTGGCAGTACTTGAGGTGCTTACCTCCTCTGTTCCAAGTGTTGTCTTTTCTCCATAACATGTATATTATTATCTCACATGCTGTATTTCCTTGCATATTTGTTCATCATTTCTCCCCACCGGCCTTCAATAAAATATAAACTCTGAGGGCAAGGATTTTTGTTGTTGTTGTTCACTTTTGTATTCCTAGATAATAGAACACTACATGGGATACAGTAAATGCATAATAAATATGTGTTGGACTATTGAAGTAAATGTGTTTTACACAGGATGGTGAGGTTAGGCCTTGCTGATGTCTGAGTAGGGATGTAATGTGAGGGTGTCAGGTCAGTATCTTGAGGAACATACCTCCAAGCAGAAGAGCCAGTATGGCTAAGGCCTAGTGAACAATGGGAGGAGGAGGAATCAGATCAGAGGTAATCAGGGACCAGATTATGTGAGGTCTATGTACACAATTTTAAGACCTCTGGGCTTAGACAACTGAGGAGTAGGAATAAGTTACAGTCTAGAAATATGAATTTGAGAGGTATGAGTATACAACTGGTACTTGATCATCTAGGGAACAACAGCAGAAAAAGAATGGTTCTGTGGATTGAGCCTTTGGGTATTTCAGTGTCTAATGTTCAAATACAGGAAGAAGAATCAACAAAGGAGACTGAGAAAGATTGATAAGTGAGGTCAAAGGGCAACCTGTGAGTGTTCTCTGGAAGCCATGAGCAGGGAAAGTGATTAATAGGAGGGGAGTGGTCATCTGTACTATTGATTATAAGTTGAATAGTAAGATAAGGACTGAGAATTGAGCACTGGTCTTAGCAACTTGGAGATGACTTTTTGGGGGGAACTGATGTGAGATAAAAGTTTGGTTGAAATAACTTCCAGAGAAGAGGAAATATGGACAACTCTTTTGAGGATTATTGCTATCCAGAAGAACAGAATTGGGACTTTACCAGAAGAGGATGTAAGGTAAAGGAAAGAGTTTTTAAAAGGTGGAAGAAATTATAGTGTATTTGTATGCCAATAAAGTGATCCAGTTGAGAGAGGAAAACTGATAATACAGAAGAGATAGGGGAAAATTTAGCAGTATTCTTGAGTAGTAAGTATATATCCAAAATTTAAAAAAGGAGTTGGAGCATAAAATAATTAAATAACCAGTAAGTGTTTTTACTTAGTAAATATACTTGTTGACCATTTACCATGGGAAGATTTAGACTGGGATGATTGGATTTTAATAGTAGCTAACCATCTAAGCATTATGGTATTCTCCAACAGAAATGTAGATGAGAAACCTCATTTTTCTGATATCATTTGTGACTAGTAGCATGCTTTCTGGTAATGGTTTTATAACTTACAAATGTAATTGTTTCTGATGTAATTTTCTGGTGATTTATGATAAAATATGAATAATTATTTCCCAGAGACAGGAAAAACAATTGTTTTTTTAAAAATATTGACATTTTATTACTTTCTGAAATGTATAGTCTATTATTGGCTTGGTAATCTAATTTTTATTTTTTTCAACTTTTCAGGCTGGAGTGAGACAGCTTTATGTACAGATTGACTTTGCAGCCATGTAGTAAATGAAAAGAATGTTTTTCTTTTCTTTTCTTTTTTTTTTTTTTTTTTGACCAAATTTTTCTGGTACTGTACAATCCAAAACATTGTACCAAGTAAAATAGAGATATCATCACTACAACTCCCCAGCACCACGAAGACCAGGTAGAGTCCGAGTCTGCCGTTTGTGCTCCCTGAGGAGTTCACAACTAAGGGATCACAGTTAAGAGGATATCTCCTGGACTGCTGGTCTTGTCATTTGTGCTCTTCCCTCCAAGCCATTCTGGTTTCTGAGGTTTCTGGTTTTGTTCTAGGGGGTTGATTTGTCCTTTTTTTCCCACTTCAGGGGGTGGGAGGGGGATTTCGTGAATGCCCTTTCCTTGTCCCTCATCCCAGCTGGTGAGATTCAGACTGTGGGCTTCCAGTCATCTGGAATGTCTTCACTGAAGCTGCTGGAACCACTGCTTGTATTCCCACAAAACCAGTGTTATTTAAAAAGAAATGGAAATCTGTTTTATATGTAATGTCACAGTTGTTGACGTTCTTCAGTATAATCATATGTTTGTAAAATTGTTTGTACCTTGCAAACTTATGAACCAAACCATATTGGGTTTTCAAAGTGCCTTTGTATCAGAAAATGTATTTGCCAGCATAGAAATGTACCAACAAAGGTCATGTATGTGTTTTTTTTAAATGGATATTCTGTAATCTGTACAAAACATGACTCTTGCTTAGAATACCAATCTTTTTTTGTGTACTTCCAGCATTGGTTTAGATACATGAAGTTTCTTCTTCTTGTTTTATCTCATAAAGAAAATTAAAAGGTATTATTTTGCTTTTTAAAACAAATTCAATAATCACATTGAATTACTTTGTGGATTGGATTTTCGAAACTTTGCAAATGTATCTATTCCAGAGAAAATTGTTTTTACCTAAAACATTTGCTAAATTCCAAAAGGTTCTGTGTTTATGATAGATTTTCCAATAGCTCTCTCACCACTTTTATGAATTTTATTAATGTTTGGAAAAGGTAGTGTACACTGAAGACAAAATGGTTGTCATAGCATCAATGTGCATTTTCATTCATCAAATGTCAAGTCATTCAGTTTGTTTTCCTCTTGTAGCTTTGCACAAATGATTGCTTTCAGGAATACTATACAGCATTTGATTGAGTTTGAACTATTTAAGGTACGGAGCAAATGTGGTGATGTAGAACTCTTCCTAACACAGGTATCTTAGAAGTACAAGATAAGTTGGTTTCTAGGTTTTTGTGTATTTGAAAAATAAAGTTGCAATTTGAGACAAGTGCTTCAATGCGCTACTTAAGTATTCTCTTTATGAAGAGATACTGATTTGGATAAACATTTTCCCATTGTACTTCCTTTTATCACAACATATATTCCCTTTTACTTTAAAACACTGAAATTGTTTGGTGGGGTGGGGGGAATCTTGCAGAGCAAAAATGATTGTAGAGAAGAATATAGATCTATACACTCAGTAAGGTGGCAAAAATCATTGTTGATTTTGCATAGATTTTAGAATATCTTTTCTCCTACTTCTGACCTATCATTTATGAACTATTCAATATTAGAAAAACTACACCATTTTCTTCGTGCTTTTCTAAACTGGTACAGATTACCATGAACTGATATTCAAGACATGTTTGTTCACTTCCAGGTAGTTTGAAAGCTAAGAATTCCTTCACTAGAATTTGTTTAACTGAAAAAGGTCCCTTAGGAGGGAGAGTACAGAAGGAAATGTGGTCTACTAGTATTGCTTTTTCATTACAAGTGTAAGTAGTCATTTGGAAGTTTGAACCACCACCAAGTCTGATAGAACTCTGGGATAGTCAGTCTGTGGGTTTCGGCATATTACAGAAAATGACAGGTCTAGATGAAGGCAGAGATTTTGGATGTATGCCTTTACAAACTAATTATATGTAACTATACTGACATTTCACATATGGAGATAATTGCACTGGTTTGTAAATCTTATCAGTGCATTCTGAAGATCCAGTTCTGCCTTAAACTGAGCCCTCCATTCCAAGTGAAGTTTTTGTCAAAATATGTATCATTTTATTAAACTGTACCCTCAATGCATAAATCCATGAATATGGTATTCCCCTTTGATAAGTGTTGGATATGAAACTCTTAATTTTGTACATGTTTCAAGAAAAGTCCAGCTCATCTCATTGAGCAGGTTGGCATTAACATTTATGCTTTAATTAAATGTCAGTATACCTGTGTGTACAGCAGAAAAGAATTACTGTGAAGAAAAAATAACATTTTTCTCACAGGAAATAATTGCTTACCAGTGGTCTTAGCACAGATGTATTACTAAAATAGATAATCTCACTGAGAAATACCACCTGATTGTGGTTATAAATTTAGACTGTCTTTAGCATTAGGCGTTTGCAAAACAAAAAACATTCATATTTGAGTGTAAATTTGCCAGTATTTCAAAACCCACACCTAGCCAACAAATTTGTATTATTCAGGGAAAGTTTACTTTGCCAGATAAGCTTTCCTAAACAGAAATATACCCATATTACTTGTGTCTTTTAAAATTCATTTTATTACTGAAGATGAAGGACCTGACATATGCATAATTTTCTCAGTTTGCTAACTCCCCATGCATCTTGGTGAAGGACAGCATCTAGTTTATCTGTAGATTACTGTTCCTCATGCTGTTACCTGTACCATTCTTCTGCAATAGAGGCATAAGAAAGAGGTAACAGGTGTCACTGGTATTATGATTTCACTTTGTCTGAAATGTTTCAGCATTCTTCAAAGCCTACACATATTTACCAATACCCAAAATACTGTGACTTTTGTGTACCTCTGTAAAGCAGCCAAATCGTTAACTCAAAATGCATCTGACCAGAAGTTCTGTAATGTTTTTACCTCCTATGGAATGAGCAATTTTACAAATATCAGTATGGTAACACTTTCAAATATAATGTTGGGATTTAAGAATAACATTACATTACTTAACAAAATTTTACATCTCTAAGTGAGGGCTTTGCTTGGAAGCAGTCTAGCTCTACCTCTCATTTTATAGATGAGAAAAACTGAAGCCCAGAAAAGCTGTTGTTTACTCAAGGTTCAGAGATCTTTAGTGGCAAAGCCAGGATTAGAATTTAGATCTTCTGACTCCAAGTTGAGAGTTCTTTATTTTGCTGCCTCTCTAGTGTAATATTTGCCTTTCTGTAAATGTGATTGATTGACATTTGTAAATAAAGGATATCCAACAAACATTTTTGGTACATTAAGGCACTTTATAAATGTAATTTTGTCTCATTTTTCATATCTAATTATGAAGCTTAGATTTTTCCATTTTTTTGTGGAAGACTATAATTTTATTTTTACTTATAGAATTAATTCTTAACTTTTAAAAAATGATGACATCTTTTTACAATGGATACTTCTGTGAGCAAATGTACCTGTTACTTTCCTAAGGCTCAATCCAGTTTAAGGATTGCTTAATTTCCTTTTTTGTTTATATTCTGTGAACTGGTACTTTTTTAAAACCAGGCGAATTCACAGGTTATATCATTTCAGTCTTGCCACTTTTCATTTCAGTCATTGGAGAACTTTTTGTTTTTAAAATCCTTGGAGCTGCTTTAAAAAATGGCATTAAATGTATTGAAGAAATCTTTCAATTCAGTAGGGAAGTTTTGAAATCTTAGTAGAATTCCAAATGTTAAGCCACTACTTCCAATTTTTCATTAAGGCATTATCTTGGGGAAATTAAACTCTCTTTTTCTTTTTACAAAAAAGTCACCATTTTTTAAAATAAATTATTTTCCAATTCACAAGAACCATGGAAATTTTATCCTTTGAAAAAGATTCATGACAAGTTTTATCAGTAGAAGATTATCTCAAGATGTGATGCTCCAAAAGCTTTAGTGACTCAGATCCCCACCACAGAATCAAGAGAGACTCAAAGACAATGAAAAATTTTAATGCACCGAAAGTGTTGCAGAAAAGGAGCACAAAAGTATAGTTCTATTTAAAGGCCAAATGGATGGGAGCCTTTTTGATGAGGGCATCTTTGTTTTATGTTTAACATTTCCTAACTGCAGATTATACAGAAAACAAGGCTGGGGAATAACATTTATTCAGTATTTATGTGCTGTGCACATCATGGCCTTTCTCATGTTATCACATTTAATCCACATATTTCTATAAAGAATGAATTTTGCATGACTTACTAACAGTGCATTCTCAAATATATTTTCTAATTCTCATAACATGAGGAAGGAATTCTTATCCCCTTGTTAGATGAAGTTGTATCAAGAGAATTTTAAGTGACTTGCCTTGGGTAGAGCACCAACTCCAAATCCAGCACTTTTTCTGACAACTGCTCTGTCTTACTATGTCATTCAATAGTACTTTCAAGATCTAAGACATAGCAGATCTAAAGAGACTCTCCTAAAAACCCAGCGACTGGATTACCATGACAGAATTGATGTTGGGCAACAGTTGTTATAAATTATTTAAACTCCTTCCTTGTTTCTATACTCTTATGCTTATTTTCTATTTTGGCCATTTATGTAAAACTATGCAGGCTGAAAAGAGTAATCAGAACTCCTCAAACACTTTTAAGACCATTAGAAAAACAAACAAACCCAGAAGTAGTAGAAAGTTTTATTGGCATTTGGAGTAAGCTGCTTAAGGGACTGACTCAAGATAGTGCCCTCTGTACCAGTAAAGGGAACTGAACTCCCATTTATTAAGAAACTTATTAAGGAATTGTCTTCCAAGAAGTAAAAATAATTTTGTGCTGCAGGAAAAAGATAAGTAAGATTTGTACATTTTATATATATACATATATATATACATACATATATATATATCTTTTCAAAATGAAGAAATCTGTTTCATAAAAATCTATGCTGTCACCATAGCTTTGAAAGTTTAGTATTTGTAATTTTGATCTTGATGTTGGAAAGCTTATAAAGAAGAATGTCTTTGTCTTGTACATCATTTTATCCCCAAAGTTAGTTTGAATTTACATTTAACATGCTCACTAAATGTCTAGCTAAATAGCGAGTACTTATTGTAGATAGTAACAGATACAAAAGTAAGAGTTATAGACAAGTAAAATCAGTAATTTACATGTCACAGAAAACATCTTAGCATTTCTTTGCCATTTTTGCACAATAAGTGACTTTTCCCCCCCTATGTATCCTTGTGAGCTGCCCATTCTTTTCAATACACAAACAGTACAGGTATACAGATGTTAACCATTTTGCATACTGTTGGAAAGGAATTGGCAGAACTGGGACTCCAACCTGGGTCACTTGAATTTTTGTATTTTTGTATTTTTACATTATGAACTATACTCTCCTTTGTTTTTATGGAGAATTGCCATATTCATATTACTTAAAGGACCTATGTATGTTTTTCTATTTTATCCCCATCTGTATTATCACCCCAAACTCTTTCAGAGGTTTCTTGAAGGTGCTTCTATAAAAACAACGTGTAATTATTAAGTGAATTAAATATTCCTGGAATACTTTGTACCTTTTTTCTCTTGTCCTCCTCCAAATACTACATTTTGGTAAAACATACCTTTACTTCTTCATTTTTAAATCTGTTTTCACTGTTGCTTCCACTGTAAAACTTCCACTATATACTGATGGGAGGAAAAGTTTTGTTTTGAATTTTAGTATTTGAGTTTTGGTTATGTATTACATATTGTGCACCACCCACAATGAAGAATCTGTTTTGAACTAGACATATCCTGTCAATAGTCTGTCAAATAAGTTCACTGCTTTCTCAAAATAGCAGCAAATTCAATGATATGTTTTCCCACGTGACAGTTTTTCCTAACCTTCCTGAATTTGATAAATAAGCAGAACGGGCATTTTTATATTGGAAATACTGTGAATGAAAAATTGCCAAATCCCTTCTTGATATTTTAAACACCCCCTACAACACTCTGTACCCCTGTCTTTAAAGATTTTTAGACATAGGGTCAAGGATTTGGGTTTGATTCCTTTGGTGAAAATCATGACATCAAGGCATTTCCAAATCCGTCTGCGTACACTATCACATTTGAGATATTGTTTTGATATGGCTTGATGATGCTAAGGTAAGCGGCTATGATTTGCCCAAGTGCAATACAAAAAATCCAGAATGTAATATTTTACTTTTTTTATACTTTCACACATTCACGTATACATTTTGTTTAACTTCAGGTGTATTTTAAAAGAATCATGAACCACTGTATCAAAATTCTTTTCAATAAAATTTGTTTTAAAATCTTTATCTGAATTGTATCTATCAGTTTGTTGAACTGAATTGTATTGGAACAGCTTGGAGAGGATCTATGATATGAAAGCAAAAGAAAAATTCTTAGAGCCAAGAAGCAGCAGAACTCATTAGTAGATGAGACACTAGAAGGCTAGAAATGTCTTTACGTAGCACAGAGTGGCTCGTTCATCACCTGACCTCATATACACATCTCAGTGTATTAACTGCAGATATATCAATTAACCCCAAATTGTTCTTTTCTTACCTCATTCTTTATTAATGATCTCATCTCATAGAACCAAAGAATCTGACATAAGCTCTATTCCTTGTAAAAATTTCCTTTTAATCAGAAGTTATTTTTAAAATACCTGTACCAAATCCCAACCCCTACTCATCCCACCTTCTCCAAGCAGCCTCTTTATGTTAATCTCAACCACACTATAAGGGTTTCATCAGCATATCTGCTATTGGACACCTAATCTGTAGTGCAAGTGATTTTGTTTTGTTTTGGTAGAACTGTGGATTGAACCCAGGGCTTCACTCATGCTAAGCAAGCACTCTGCCCCTGAACTATGTCCCCCAGCCCCATTTTCCTTTCTTAACCATCTCCACAGCTCCTGTAGCATGCCTTTACTCTGCCCATTTATCAAAGTTGTTTATGGGCATCAGTGGCTTACTGTCACATCCATGGCAGAACTACCAGCATTGCAAATTCAAAATAAAGAAAAAAATTCATCTTTCTATTCAAATCTCTTTGCAACTACCAATTTCTGACAGAATTCCTTACAGAGTTCTTAGAAATATAAACATTTCCTTTGTCACCTGTATTTCTTGAATCCCCTATCATAAAGTTCTTCCCTTCCTCCCTTTGAAATCTCTAAAATTCACCTTTATTTCCACTGTCCCATTACAGTGAAATGTACACTGATGACTGGGAGCAATATCATATTTGGGAATTAATTCCCGGTTTCACATCTATTCCACGTTCCGTTTTAAGTCACCTCTATTTCAACTCAACCCCCTCCCCACCCCCCGCCACACACACACACACACACACACACACACACACACACACACACACATTCTGGCTTTGGCAGGGAGTGCAAGGAATTTCTGCTGAATATGACTTTTGGCCAGGCCTTTTAAAACAGTATCCCTACCCTGGCTTCCTGGTCACTGTGCTGGCCCTGCTGCATACTGCACTTTGACTTGCTAGGTCTAGAGCACCTCTCAGGGGCTCTCCACCCTTCCTGTGTTCTCTGGAATTAGCTTGTGGCCTACTCAGAGTCTACAGTGGTCTATCCACACCTCTCAGAGCAGCCTCTTCTATTTACACACAGGTTTAGGCAAGTCATTCAACACAGTACAGCACCAACCAATCTTCCTTTAGTTTGCTTCCTTCCCCTAGAAGCCTCCCTGTGTTATGCTGACAGAACTTCCCAGTTTCCACTTCCAGTCCTCTAGCTCAGAATCCTGAGCGACTCCCTTAATGCTCATCAAGTACAATTTCTTTGAACAACTCTGAAAACTTAAAAGCTTTTCTTTCCCACCTTATTGAATCATATTACCCAAGCTATGGTAATAAACTAACTTAGACTAGACCAGGAAATAGCAAAGACAGGGAGAAGCAAACAGGTCCAATAGATATACAGACTGATAGTAACTTATTATTTCATTCTGTCCAAAGATAGGGATTATGATGGATAGCACTTTAAAGCAATTCTAGTTCATTCAAACACACTTATCAGCTCATCCTGCCTTTCTCCAAGCTTAAAAAACAATCTATATAGTTAAGGCTTAGTGTAAGTTACAACATTCAAATGTACAATTCAACTTTATCTGCTAAGTTCCTATATCCAAGAAGAGTACTAATACATAGATCAAATACATAGATCTTAACTCAGTAGACAATCAAAATCTATTGGAAAAAAAGTGGAGGAATTGTGCCTTTTTTGTTTTAAATATATTTTTTGTTTCTTGATGGAACTTTATTTTATTTACTTATATGTGGTGCTGAGAATCAAACCCAGTGTCTCACACATGGTAGGCAAGAGCTCTACCACTGAGCTACAACCCCAGCCCCAGAATTATGCCTTTTAATAGTAAGTTTAAATCCTCTTTGAAATGTCTGTATGAATTGCTGAAGTGAACTATACTTTTTGTAAGCTTGTCACTGTGAGAACTGAAGGATTAGAGATCAGACAATACAGAACCAAAAACATTCCAAAAAGAACTTCCTGAACATAGGCACAAAATAGTATTTTAAAAGTATAACATTTTTAAGCAAAAACATTTAAGTTTCACATATAAGCATTAGCCATCCATGTCTTCCCATTAGGCAGTAAGTCAGATCATAATGTTGTTTAACTCTACAGAGGTCATCTGTTCTGTATGTTCATCAAACTTCTCCTTGAACAATAACTAGTCCACAGCTCATACTGGCTGTTACAGACTTCAAAAGAAGGCAAAGTTTATACATTTATAGTTATATTAGTTAGAGCAAAGACTTCCCTAGGCAATCCTTTTGGTGGTGCCCAGCAGCTTGGAATGCCATAGAAGCTCAAAACTTCGAGAGAGGACAATTTTTCTGATTGGGAGAACTACTCTTCAAAAGGGAAGAGCGAATTTCATGTTGCTTTCTTTCTCTGTTCTCCCTTCCACATGCGTCAGGGTACAAATCACTTATAAAATTATGAAATCAAAGCAACAGAGTAGCATAACTAGAATCCCAAGTTTCTGGCCTGAGGACTGATGGAAACTAGGGAGCCCAGGGAACCAGGAAGTGGTGAAGAGATTGGTCAGGGAAGAAACCCAGAAGAGCAACTTCATAAATTGTTTCTGAACCTCTAGGATCACTCTCAAATCACTACTATTTGTATATCAACCTTATTTAGCATACCAAAGGACTTGAAGAGCTAAACTCTCCAACAGAATACATCTTAGGTTCCTAACAAAATGGCACAAACCCAAGATATATCCTGAGATCTGTAGCCTTTAAAAACTGAACTGACGTTGGAACCACAGCCACAGAAGGCAGACTGGTACTTGTGTCATCCTGAACCTCACCTGATCATCTATAGAAAGACTTCAACAGAATTTAAACAAGACTCCGAATCTATAATATAAATTCAAAACATCCAAGTTACAATCCAAATTACTTGACAATATCTCAGTGGAATCTCATTACCATGTAGAATTATAATATACCAATAAAAAATTACAAAAAAATTTAAAACATTTGTTTAAAGTAACAACTAAAGGGCTGGGGAATGTAGCTCACTGGTAGAGCACTTGCTTACCATGTCTAAAGCCCTGGGGTCAATCCCCAGGACTGCTAAAACAAAGTACCATGAGGGTAAAAAAAAAAAAAAAAAATCAAAATCACTTGATAAAGTACTAGAAAAATTTTAACTTGTAGGAGAAAATCAATCAATAGATGCCAAGACTTGAGACATCAATGTTGGAATTATCTAATAAAGACCTGAAGGTAGCTATTATAAAAATACTCAAACAAGCAATCACAACAAGTAAGTTTGCAACAAATATTAAAATAAGAAATAGAGGGGCTGCGATTGTGGCTCAGTGGTAACGCACTCGCCTAGCACGTGAGCAGCCTGGGTTCGATCCTCAGCACCACGTAAGAATAAAGGCATTGTGTACAACTAAAACAAATAAATATTTTTTAAAAAGAAAGAAAGAGATATGAGAAAGAACCAAATGGAAATTTTAGAACAGTAAGAAAAAAATTTAGAAAAATATACAGAATAGACTCAACAGCAGAGCAGAGAAGAAAAAAGAGCAATGAATTAAAGATAGATGAATAAAAATTACCCACTCTGAGTAACAGAGAAAATACACTTACACAAAAAACAATGAATGGAGCTCAGGGATCTATGAGACAAGAAATGTGTTACATTTCTATTATCAGAGTTCCAAAAAGAGGATAAAGTATACAGTGCTAAAAAAATATCTGAAGAAAGGCTGGCTGCAGATGTCCCCAGTTTAGTGATGTAATCTACAGATTAAAGAAGATGATCAAACTCCAAATAGGATAAACCCCCAAATATCCACACCATCTGAAATTTTGTAGATGTCAACAAGGTCATTCTAACATTTATATGGAAAGGCAAAGGAACTAGAACAACTAAAACACTTTTGAAAAAAGAAGTTAAAGGAATCACACTCTAAGATTTTATTTTATTTTCTTTAGGTCTTGCTATGTTTCCCTGTCTGGCCTCAAACTTATACTGAAGTGATCCTCCCACCTCAGCTTCTCAAGGAGCTGTGACTACAGGTATGCAACATATATGCCAGCTTGCTTTTTTTTTTTTTTTTTGTGGTACCGGGGATTGAACTCAGGGGTACTTGACCACTGAGTCACATCCCCAGACCTTTTTCGTATTTTATTTAGAGACAGGGTCTCACTGAGTTGGTAAGTGCCTCACCATTGCTGAGGCTGGCTTTGAACTCGCGATCCTCCTGCCTCAGCCTCCCAAAGTGCTGGGATTACAGGCGTGCGCCACCGCGCCCAGCTCTCAGCTTGCTTTTAATATTTACCACAAAGCTAAAGTAATCAAGACCTAAGAAATCAATGACAGAAGGAAAAGGCACAGAAAAAAGCAACAGCAAAAAGACAAACAGAAATAGACTGACACAATTCAATGAAGAAAGGATAGTGTTTTAATCAAAGAGTGCTGGAACACTTGAACATCAACAATATATCCAATAAAAATAAACCACACCAAATATTAGACTTCATAAAAAAATCTCAAAATGTATCACATTTTGTGAACTGTAGTCTATTCATATAAGAGAACACTATTTAGGGAATAAAAAGGAATGAATTTTTGATACACAAAACAACTTGGATGGATCTCAAAAGTATTATGTTTAAACATTCACATGACAGTCTCAAAAAGCAAAACTACAGAAAAAGAGAAAACATCATTGGTTGCCAGGGATTGTGGGTAGGCAGAGGGATAAATAGAAAGGGACAGTGGAAGGAAAACTGGGGTGGGGGGAATGATGATACTTTTTTTTTCTTTTCTTTTTGACACCTGGGATTGAACCCAGGGACATTCAACCACTGAACCAAATCCCAAGCCCTTTTTATATTTTATTTAGAGACAGGGTCTCCACTAAGTTGTTTACAGCCTCCTTAAGTTGCTGAGCCACTGGGATTACAGGAGTAAAATAAACCACACCTGGCTATGACACTCTTATATATCAAGATTATGGAGAAGTTTTGCTGTATGATAATTTTAAATAACATTAAAATTTAGTGGGGGGAGCTGGGCGTGGTGGCGCACACCTGTAATCCCAGCACTTGGGAGGCTGAGGCAGGAGGATCATGAGTTCAAAGCCAGCCTCAGCAATGGCAAGACACTTAGCAACTCAGTGATTCCCTGTCTCTAATAAAATACAAAAAAAGGGCTTGGGATGTGGCCCAGTGGTCAAGTGCCCCCGAGTTCAATCCCTGATACCACAAAAAATAAAAAAAAATAAAAAAATTTAGTGGGTGGGGGGCATGTAGCTCAGTGGTAAAGCACTATCTAATATGCTCAAGGCTCTGGGTCCAACTCACAGCACAGCAAAACAAAATAGTATTAAAAAGCTAAAACCTACTAAACAAATATATGTAGTCCTAAGCTGTTTCCATTTTAACTGCCAAACATTGGGATTTCAGGATAGTAGATCAAAACCAATATTGTTCTTCCTTTTCCTGCTGATGAATAATGTAGTTTTCACTTTGCAATTTCATTAATATTGAGGTTAAATTACAGACAGAATAGGAATGCCAGGTTTAGCAAAAATAAATATACATAGTTAAATTTTAATTGCAACAAAAATTTGCTGAATTCCCTACTACTGCCCTTAGTTGATTTTATAGTTTTCCATGTTTAGTTTTCATCAGTTTTAATTGATATGTTAGGTATGGTTTTTTGTTTCTGTTTTTTTTGTGTGTGTGGTTACCGGGGATTGAACTCAGGGGCACTCGACCACTGGGTCACATCCCCAGCCCTTTTTTGTATTTTATTTAGAGACAGGGTCTCACTGAGTTGCTAAGTGCCTTGCCATTGCTGAGGCTGGCTTTGAACTCGCGATCCTCCTGCCTCAGCCTCCCACAGTGCTGGGATTACAGGCGTTCGCCACCATGCCCGGCTAGGTATGGTTTTCTTTCTATTTATTCTACTTGGAATTCAATGAGTTTATTGGATCTGTGTGTTGATAATTTTACAAAGCTGGGGAAATTTTGGCCTTTATTTTTGTAATTTTTTTCTTCCCTATTTTCTTCTGGGAATCAAATAATCTACAGTTAAACTACTTGATATTGCTTTACATGGCATGAGATTTCAAGTTTTTTTTTTTTTTTTTTTCTTTCCAATCTCTTTTTCCTCAAATTGGACAATTTCTATTCAAAGCCATTGCTAGTCTACTGCTATGTTCAATGATTTGGTTCTTCTCTCTTTTGTTAAGTTTCTACTTCTTGCCTGAAAGCACTCATCTATACTCATTCATTATCACATTTTCTTTTTTATCTATGAACAGTTCTAAAGTCTGCTTTAAAATCTTTGTCTACTAATTCCAATAGCTAGGTTATGTTAAGTTCTCTATTATACGCTTTTTTTTTCCAACTATGTAGTCATGCCTCATAACATTTTATTGTCTCTGGTCATTGTGGATAAGTTAAGAGACTCATTTATTTTTTATCATATTCAAAAGTGTTAGGCTTTGTTCTAGCATGCATTTAAATTAATGGCTAATCACCTTGATTTTATGGAGGTTTAATTTTATAGTATTTTATGTTTATCCTTAGTTTTACTACAGATTCCTAGTCCTGGGCCTACTCTTTACTAATATATCACCATTCTGGGGTTTTGATGAAAAGCCCAAGTACTTATTAAACTCTTCTACCTTGTCAGAAGGGTTTTTCAAACTTGAAACTGTCTTCTCTTGCAATAGAGAGCAATCTCTGCTCTGCTTCTTAGCCTTTCAGTCATGACATTTTAGTGGATTCTATGGCATCATGCACAGTCCAAGAGTCAGCCAAGGATTTAAGGAGACAGATTAGAAAACTCCTCCCTATTTGGCACCTGTTATGATTTGGATGTGAGGTGTCTCCTAAAAGCTCATGTGTGAGACGATGCATGAAAAGTTCAAAGGAGAAATGATTGGGTTGTGAGAGCCAATCCAATCAGTGAATTAATCCCCTGATAGGGATTAATCACGTTTTAACTGAAGGCAGATGGGTGTGGCTGGAGGATGAGCATTGGGGGTGTGACTTTGGGGTATATAATTGTATCTGGCAAGTGGAGTCCCTCTCTGTTTCCTGGTTGTCATGTGAGCCATTTCCCTCTGCTACACTCTTCTTCCAGTGATGTTCTTCTGCCTCACCCCAAGTCCAGAGGAATGGAGTCCACCTGTGGACAAGATCTCTGAAACCATGGGCCCTTAAATGAACTTTCTCTCCTCTACAGTTGTTCTGGTCGAGTCTATTAGTCATAGCAGTGAAAAAGCTGACTAAAATAGCACCTTTGTTTCTAAGATCTCCTACTTCAATTTCCAGCTCCTCTAGCAGCCCCCTAGCCCATTCTCTAACACCTCCAGATGGTAAGACTACAAGTTTCTCTTGCATCCCAGCCACCCTTACCAGTCTGGGAATGTCCTGAGGAGAAAAGTCAGGTTAGCATAGTGTTCAGCCTGTTTTTGGTGACTCCCTCGTGTCTTTTTGTTGTTGTTGTTGTTGTTCTTTATAGGTATATATGACCGTAAGATGTATTTTGACATATTATACATACATGGCATATAATTTGTTCTTATAAGGATCCCATTTCTGTGGTTGAACATGATGTGGAGTTGCAATGATCATGTATTCATATATGAACTTAGGCAAGTTATGTCCGATTCATTCTACTGTCCTTCCTATTCTCCCTAGTGTCTTCAGATAGCTGTTTATTATACTTTGCCTGAAGTTTATAATTGGGAGGGGTATGTACATTATAAGCTATTCCAAAACAAGAAGGTCTTCATTTAAATTAAATGTTTGGTTTAACACCTCAGGAGAAAATAATATAGAACTGGTACTTCAAGTTCCTTGACTCTCCCCTTTTGTGTCCATAGACTAAAAATGGGATGTATCATATACAAAAAAATCTTTTATCCCCAATAAATAAAAATAATTTCTCGCTAATTGATAAGGTCATGAAACTGGGGAATTTTTGTTCAACTTACAATGAATTTACTAAGCAGAGAGGTCAAATTGATTAGGCCATGGAAATACTCAAAACTGGACTAACTGAAGTAGCATGTAACAAAGCTATTTCCATTCTGAACTGACCAAAAGTATAAAACTTTATGGTCATGAAGTACAATAAATGAGAGTTATCTAGAACTAGTAAGAAAAATGTGACTACCCGTATAAACGTGAAGGCATCTTTACTAAATTAGATGCTATGATGGATTTTGACCAATCTCTTGCTGCCTTCGAATCTGAATTCTTAAAAATTTTATTTTGTAGTCAGCAAGTTTTTCATCTGTCTGCTTGGGTGTGGAACAATCTATTTAAAAACAAGTAGCAACTGTACATGGCTGGCTGAACATTTATAATTAAACAATTATATAACTTCCAAAATACAGCAGAATGAGTCACATCATTAAGATGTCAACTAACCAAGACACGCTGTTCAGAAGGCTGTCACTGTATGGCATATGCTCAGCTGAGCTCTGAGTAGGTTGCTAGGTGCACAGCTATTCCTCCCACCTTTGTTTAGAAGTCCCCATACCAGACGCTGTCAGGATTAACTCATCTTGCAGTCAGGACAACTGACATTTTATGAAAAATAGAAAATCAATATGTGAAATGTTACCAATCTTTTATTTGCTTTACTTGCCACTCCTCTATTTCCTACCCTTTAAAATTAGGATTCAAGTGATTCACATTCCACTTACTTCTTCATTATACTCTGCACCAACCCACCTTGTATTAACTGCTCTCAAAAATAAAAATCTGCTTTTAAAATTATTCTGTGGATGTCAATTTACACTCCATGTGTGTACATCTTGAAAAACTGCCAAAAATAGCAGCAACTGATGATATCCTGGGGGAAAAAACTTACTGCCACAGAAAATCAAGCATTGTTGGTTTCTTTTCTTTTCTTTCTTTCTTTTTTTTTTTTTTTTTTTTTTTTGGTTATTTGTTTTATACTTACTAGCTAAAACAAAAGACCTGCTTAATTTGTTATACAACGATGCATATATCCATATCTAACTGAAATTAATGTGCCAGAGTAGAAAATGTCCATATTCAGAGTCCATCAATGCTTTGAAATTCTGAGGTATTTTCTGGTATAGAAAACAGACTTAGCATCTCCATCTCAAGCGGATGCATGCTACCTCCTGTGATAATCAAGGAATGCAATGGTTCTCCCAAGTCCACAGTACACATCTGTTGTAAAGTGCCTGCTACTATTTTCTGGTCCTCAGCTCCAACCCTGGCTAAGCCAACACAGAGCGTCTCCTCCGTGATTGCTATTAAAAAAAAAAAAAAAAGAAAAAAGAAAAAAGATATTGATATTCAATTCAGTAAATGTATCATCCTGTTCAATATGCAAAAATTTTAGTACAAAAAGTACATTTAAAGAAGCCCCCAATATCTTTAATTCACCTTAGCTATTCACTATAGACCAATTATTGAGAATTCCAAGGGATTACATGAGTTTACATTTTAAGGATTTAATAAACAGATGTATCTATGTTCCTCACAATTTCATAGCATTTATCTTAAAACAGATTCTAAGTGAACATGTTTATGACATATTTAGATTTTTAATAAATTCTCGTGATAGGTTAATATTGATAAAGATATACCAGAAAAACTATGGGATTATAAGAAAATACATAGTTTTGTGTTTTGGGTTGGCCACCTCATTAGCTATGTGACAAACTTCAGTTTTCTCATTTTCAAAAATTTAATACCACCACTCTTAAATGGTAGTTGTGAGGGCTAAGACAATGGATATAAGAGTATTTAGCAAACTATAGAGTCCTTTACAAATAATAGGCATTTTGGTATTATTTATGCTTTAAGTTCAAAATTACCAACTTTAGTGAAATTTAGTACCATTTACTATGGTGCTACAGTTGAAGAGCTGACCTATTACTGGTTTTATTGTTTTGTTGGGAAAGTAGTCCTGATTGAACAGTGATCAAAATGGAAAAATGATTTATATCAGGAAAAGTGATTTATATCAGCAAAGAACTTGGTATAAAGTTATGAATACAGAACATTCTTGCAACCTATGTTTCATGAATTTAGAAAGATCTACTAGTGAGAATGAAATATGCAATGTCACTCAATAATTTCTTAATGTATCTTTTCTATCAGAGGACAGGTACTCAAAGACAGAATATGACAATATGCTCAATAAAGATTTATTGACAATATGCATTGTATTCTATACTACCACTATGTCTAGTTATTAAGAATATAAAGATAAATTTTATTTCTTTTTACCCTGTGGTGGGGTGGGTGGGAAACCATTCCTGGTTTCAATGTTCAGAAGGAGAAAAGTCAAATACAAATATTTTTACAGGACTGATCTCAACATTTATTAGGGCCAAAATCAAAGTTCTCTATTTTATCAAATTATTTATACATTAACATAATTATATCAAATCTGACTAATTGGTGAAAAATCCTCACTTTCTGGAATTATGCCGATTTTACTGTAAAGAACTCATTTATTTTTCCTTCATTAAAACTTTAAAACATGTATAACAAATTAGAATAAAAATAAATTTAAAAAAACTTTTAAGTCTGTGACATTTAGTTAAAGTTAGAAAAAAGGACAAGAAATAGAGTATAAAGCAAAAAACATTTACTCTTGTTTCAGTGGGGGTATATACATATGTGTATATCTGTGTCAGACATTACATTATAGACATATCTCAATGTAGCAGCAGAGGAATAATAATATGAAGGCCCATTCAGGGTCTTGAATACCTGGTTCTTCTCCTCGTAATCTTTGATTTTGAACAATTTCCAGAAGTTGCTGGGCTGCTTGGTTTACGCGCATATACCGAGGAGGTTCATAGATCTTCCTGCCCCTATATGTATAAAATTAGATATCATTGTTCTTTATTTTTTTAAATATTTTTTTTTTAGTTGTAGGTGGACACAATACCTTTATTTTATTTATGTGGTGCTGAGGATCAAAGCCAGGGCCTCACACATGCGAGACGAGCGCTCTACCGCTGAGCCATAGCCCCAGCCCCTGATGTCACCTGTTCTTAGTCATAAAATTACACATATGTTACTGATGCAATTCCTCCTCCAGGTAGTATAGCCTACATTCTGTCTGGAGTTTTCACTTGATACCCACTGTTTTTTTCCCCTTCTTCTTCTGGCAGTACTGGGGATTGAACTCAGGGGTGCTCTACCATTGAGCTACATGCCCAGCCCGTTTTTCCTTTCTGAGACAGGTCTTACTAAGTTGCTGAGCCTGGTCTTGAACTTGCAATCCTCCTGCTTCAGTCTCCCAATACTGGGATTACAGATATGTGCCACCTCACCTGGCTACTTGATAACTACTTTTAAGTATACAGTAATTGTTTAAATTTCATTAAGCTTTTTTACATTGTTCTATTTAAACTGTCCACTAATCTCACTCTCACTGAAATGATCACAGGAATCAATGTCTAAATCAATGTGTTCTTCATTTAAAGTGATTCCTCAGGCAAAAATAATTCAAAATAAGTTGTCAACATGGCCTATACCGTAGCTTAATCAGGTTCTATAGTCTTTTTATTTTTTATTATTACCTGTTTGTGGTACTGGGAATTGAATCTCGAGCCAGGCACATGCTAGGCATCTTTGGATATATGTTTCCTTTTGTATGCCTCAAAAGCCTACCAGGTTTACCTAATAATCATAGTAATCAAAATGTTAGATGTTAGTTTTTATGACTTTTTAAAAAACCTTTTTTTTTTAAGGGAAATCTGATTGTCTATTTTATTTCCATTAGAAAAATACTGTCTATATAAAAATTTGGCCTACTTTCTTCTCCTTTATTTCTACCATTCAAGATTGAAATTTTACTTTACTCAAGTAAAAGCAGAATCACATATCTAACATGAGAACTAAATATTTCACATCAATAAATTAATAGGATTTAACTGAACTGGGTTTGCTCTTTAGTATTTTTCACGAACAATAACTTATCTTTCCTACATGTTATTTCCCCTGTACTTTTATTTACTTAAATGACTATATAATGATCATCCCTTCTCCCATATTCAGCAATGAGTGCACATAAGTGTAATTTATAGCATCAGTAACTGGATTCATTATCTAATATTTAATTCATGTCAAATCCCTCTATGATATAGTATTTCCATGGTAACTTCAGATATTTTAGTCACACATACATTTTCCAACATCGATTGTAAAAATCAAGATGTTAATTTAAACACATGATGAGAATAACACTGCCCATTTATAGAGTTGCTGCTGTGAGAGGTGCTTAGACAGCTACTGCTTCAATCTCAATGTGTGCTCCTTTAAAGCAATAACCTGGTAAGCAGCTCTAGCAGGAAAATTACTCTTAAAATACTATTTATAGATTTATTGACAGTACTGAAGTTATGTCAGCCAGCCAAACAGTTTCACCCATGTTTGTAAGAGCTTGTTTAGTTTCTGCTGCTATTCCTCCTGGTACAAGCTGTCCACTAGAAGGGTCCATGCCTATCTGTCCACAAATGTAAATGGTCCTATCCACTAACACTGCTTGACTATAGGGACCAATGGCCCCTGAGGCTTTTGTGATGCTGATCATCTTTCTCAACAGGGACAACATTTCTAGTCCTTCTTTCTGGGAGAAGAAATCCCTACACTACCTCTGCTTGATTCTTGCCCAACAACACAGAATTGTTTTGATCATTCTACTGGCTCACAAAACAATTCTAAGTCAGTACTATTCAGTAGAAATAAAATACAAGCCACAACATAATCTCGAATTTTCCAGTAGCTACAATAACAAAATTTTTTAAAAAGCCAAATTAAGCTGGTCATGGTGGTACACACCTATAATCCTAGCAACCTGGGAGACAGAGGCAGGAGGATTACAAGTTCAAAGTCAGTCTCAGCATCTCAGCAAGACCCTAAGCAACTCAGCAGGATGCTTTCTTTAAATAAAATATAAAAAAGGGCTGGGGATGTGGCTCAGTGGTTAAGCGCCCCTGGGTTCAATCCCTGGCATCAAAATAAATAAATAAATAAATAAATAAATAAATAAATAATTAAGGGCAAAGTTAATTTCAATAATATATTTAATTCAACTCAATATCTCCAAAATGTTAATATTTATTCACATATAAATTATTAAAGAGACTGTTTTCATACTAAGTTTTTGAAATCTGGCATACACATATAGAACATCTTAATTTTTTTATTTCTTTGGAAATACTTGATCTGTATTTAAATTTTATAAAATTTATGGTCATATAGATTTATATAATGAAGTTGTTCCAAACAACTTAAAAGTTTTCCAATAAATGGAATATCCATTTTAAATTAATTAAATAAAAAATTCAGTTCCTCAGTCGTACTAGGCACATTTCAAGTGCTCATGAGTCATGTGTGGGGAATGTCTACTATACTGGGTACTATCTCTAAACAAAAAAGACTATTCACTATCAATATATTTATGAGGAAATAAGGTCTCAGAGATGAATATGTACTGCCCAAGAGCACAATACTTGATGAAAACTTGGAACTGAAACTCATGTTTTTTGATTCCCAATGTGTTAATTCATTCCAAAAATACTGATTGACTATCAGATGCTTAACACTCTTTTCAGGGTTGAATCTATGAAACCTATTGCAATTTCTACTCTATCACACTGCTTACCATTTTATAAAAGTACTTAATGTTTAGCTATTATTAAAAGCTGATTTTCAGCAATCTTTAGAACTCATATCATTTAAGTAGAACTTACTGACTAGTTGAAGGGATTAAAATATATGTAAGCATTCTCAGAATAAGAACTTACTTGATTAGATTTTCCAAAGACTGCTCCTTTACTTTGATGTCTGTTGGAAATGAAAAACAATTCTTTTAATTTTAATTAAGTACTTTATCTAAAACCATATTGTAAACTTTAATTAAGAGTCACCTAAATTTTGGGGAAACATTCTTCCCAAATGTTTTCAAAATGTTCATGTGGGAGTATAAGCTCACACTGTGTCCAGTTATTTTCTTATGGAAATCAAAAAAACAGCTTGTGGTTGTACAAAGGCAACTAGTTAGAAAACAAACATGAGCTTGGCCCTGAGACCCTCCTGCAGGAATCTAATTTCCTACTGGAAAAGAAGACAAAGGAAAGACGTAGATAAACATTGGCATGTACACTACCTAACAGCTAATCAAAATCTATGTTTTCATTTTTACTAGCTGGTAACTGTATAGACTCAACTGAAACGTCTTGTCATATTCCTATTCTGAGCAATTTGTCAGGCACAAGAATTAATTGATGCAACATAAAGAGAAAAAAAGATTCTTATCACATTTTGAAGAGAAACTTTTGCTTTCTTATGAATGATAAGACATGTCATAATTATGAATAAATACTTTAATACCAAGTACTCATACTTTTAATGATTTTGGAGCACTGTCTGTGTGTCAGATACTGTCCCAGTACAGGGGCATCCAGGGACCTGCCCAGACATCATCCTGACTCTCGTAAGGCTTGATAGTCCATACATCATAAATGTTTAATCCTTTACTTTTTAAGCACTGATAATTTAGATGAATTATTTGGTAAAAGGCGAAAAAACAGAATCTTTTACATCCTCACAGGAACTCTGCACATTAACAGCAAGAGGAACAGCTGCTTCCTGTTTTACATGCCAAAACAAATGGTTCAGCCAAAGTTTGTTTTTGTAAAAATAAATATAGTGCAACCAAGGAGCCTTTGATAGACTTCTACAACTTTCTTAAGTGAATACAAAAGTTTTTCTTATAAATGATACTAAAGAATTTGCTTACAAATTACAGGAGAGACTGATCTCATATATGTAAGATTTAAATGTTCTTAAAGCCAGTGGTGAAATATTTTTCACATTTAAAATATTGTTATTTAATATTTCCACTTGTCTGGCACATATAGGAATGTTATTGAAAAACATGACCTCTAATATAATTAATGGTATAAGTTGACTTTAAGATTACTTTTCAATGTTATTTATGAGATTTTTGAAAAGTTTAACATTTATTCATTTATTCACCTTAAGCTTCAGAAATGTTATTTTTGACAGTAAGATCATTCATATTTTCAATTAAAAAAAAACACTTTTAATGATATGCTCTATAGAACCTGATTTTTAAAGTAAAAAGAGTTGAGGAGAACTTTTACAGGCAAATGCATTTTAGTTGAACATAAGATTACATCAGCAAATTAGTCTTTAGCTAATTAGGTATACAATTTTTTCCCTGACTTCCCACAAGTCATAAATTTCCCTCTTTTCTTCTACTTGCTAGAATGTTAGAGTTTCTCTTACTCATCTTAGTGCCAAGACTTAGTGCACATGCTTAATGTGACGCATCCAGATGATACTTCATAAAATGTTTACTGGATAAATTTACTTAGGTGGCTCTCCTACTACCCACACTTTAAACAATATGTTATAATTCCTTCATAAAATCTTTACAACTTCTCTTTGTTCTTGGAAATATCTATACAATTAACACTATCTTTACAAAACTTCAGGTTACATCATATATATGGGTCTTGGATAAGGGAATTTTAAATTCTCTGTGGTCTCCTACCACGATTTATTCTCAAGATTTATTGGCCCACAGCAGGCATTCAATAAGTACATACTAATTTAAGTGATGAGAACACCAGATGATTAAATGATGAGATCTATGGTTTGAGGATTTGGAATCATGACATCCTATTATTATGCTTCATACCCTGTTCCTGCTTTTGTTAATGAAGCAAGGAAGATATATTGTTTAACCTTGTTTGTCTTTTCCCAGGAAAGCTAAGAAAAGAGACACCTCTTAGAGAACTCAAGGGCCAAAGCTCTGGTTTGTCCTTCCTGTCTCTCCATACAATAGAACTCAATTGCTCTTTAAACTTTCATGTGCATAATACATTAGTTTCAAGCTAGATTTCAAATGAGAGCAGGACTCATGTTTAATACTTCCCTAGTATTCCAAAAGAACCTAACTCCACATTGGGCATGGAAGTAGTGCTCAATAAATAACCTATAAACTGACTTTCTTCTTTTTTACATTTTTTTCTTATTTTTTTAAACAGAGAACATTGTTTATAGCACAGTAATATAAGTATCCTTATAAGCTGATTTTCTAACTGTCTTTTCAAAGTTTTCCAAAAGATGTGTCTAATTCTCTTTTCCCTCATCTTTAATGGACTTATGGGGAGAATAGAAAGTAGCCTAACTTTTAGACACTTTTCTCCCTGTTTTGTTTTAAAAACTCTCAGTCTTGCTGTAAAGCACATACCAACTTTAGTATCTGAGCACCAGTGAATCCTCATTTTTATTCCTCAGTTAAATACACTTGTACTTCTTCCTTTAATAAAAATCCTTTTAACAGCTTTCCTCCCCGTCACTCTACTTTGAGCTTTAACTCACTGCTGACCTTAACTGGATCTAAGCTTGGACTAACAAGATGGATATATCTAATGGTGCAGGCCACACCAAACTAATAAGTATATTATAGTGTTCTTGTTAGTAAGGATTACGAAAAAGTAAAGACCAGTATCTTCTCATGGGAATCAAGTACAAAAATACAGCTAATTAATTGCTAATGAAAGCACTAAATCCCACTGGCAATAAACTAAAATTAGAAACTGCATCATATAGCTAATTGTGGGATAGAGACATAAACCAGAGTAGTACTTATGGCCCAAATCAGATCTAGAATTACTTAGGTGTGAATGTGTATAGAATAAAGGAATGTAATCTGGCTAGAACTAAATGCACTAAAAAGAGTTAAACATTTTCTGTGTCAATGGGTAATAAGACAAAGTCTGAGAAAATAAACTAAAAAAATTTAACCAATTAACTTCCATATATATTTACTGAACAGCTGCACTGTGCCAGACTTTGAGGCATTTAAAGAGAATAATGAATAAGCAAAGTCCCTGTTCTTATGAAGCAGGGAAGAAATCAACCCAAGTTAATAAAATAATTCAGATGGAAAGAGAGTCACTGAGAAGATACAGGGTGCAGCACATGAGACTAGATAAAATTTCACTCCAGGTCAGGAGCTGGCAAATTTCTGCAAGTCTGGATGACAATTATTTTAGGTTCTGAGCACCATCATGTCTCTGCTATTAGTATTCCTTAATGCCACTGTAGCACAAAAGTAGCCACAGACAATACAGAAATGAATCTGTGTGGTCATGTTCCAATAAAACTTTCACAAAACAAGCAGCAGGCCAGAACTGATACATGGGCACCAGTTTGCTAACTCCTGCTCTGGACATTAATTTCTAATTTGTACCCCAAAGGAAATATCACCCATTATTCAAAGTGAGTTATAATCTTTTCTATTAAGATATATTGATTGGATTTGATAGTGATTAGGTTGTACAAAAGTATATATTATTGAATAATGTATGTATTATTATTATATAAAAGTGGACATATTATGCCAATAACTGAAAAGTTTCTGGCAAACGGAAATCTCTTCTAATGTTTTACATATCTGTATCATTATAGAGGATAAAATCATGGATTCATCCTCTGCCTGAACACATTCACTTGGGTGATTTCACAATATCAACAAAACAGTATAATAGAAAGTATGTTCTTAGGACTGATGCCAGTATGTGAGCTTTTTGTCACTGGTAATTGACAAATCAACAAACGAAGAATAAGTGTTTATACACACTTAGTCTAACACTGAAATAAAAGAATAGGAGTAAAATATTTAAAACACACACACACTTTATATATATATATATATATATATATATATATATATACACACATACACACACACATATATACACATAAAACACACACACACACACAAAAAAAAAAAAAAAAAAAACACCCTGGTCCTTTATCAGAAATAGTTTGAGAAGTACTGCTTGAAACAATCCCATAAGACAATAGGGATTTCTTTTATTCGATAAAGATGAAGACAGTGGTTAAGGAATATTCTATGATATTCTCTAGCCAGTAAGTGGAATAGTAAGCACTGGAATTTTATCTTCTGATTCTAACTCTTAAGTATCATTTCAGGGGTCAAAGATGTCAGTTAGCTGTGCTCTGCTCATCAGCCAGAGATTAAAGCTTTAGTACTAGTGTTTCTACAACACATGCTATTAAAATAGGGACTAACAAATCTGAGTCAGTACATTTTCAGGACCTCTGCTGAGGAGCAAAGCCCATGTCCTACTGTTTCCATGGTGTTGCTATACAAAGAGAGCAACCCTAGCTCATTCTATATCAAACAGGAAATAGGATTTAGACAGGACAGTTCAGTGAAGAGAACAATGAATAGTAGACTATCTGGATTTTACCAGTTTGGCCACCAATTAGCTGAATGGCATTGGGGGAAAATCATTAGCTGTTATCAGGTCTCAACTTTATCTGTAATACAGGTTTCAATAAGATGATCTCTGTTGTTGCCTGAAGCGATTGCCTCTTGGAGCAACAACGTCACGGGAATAAGTTTAGAGGCGGACTGGAAACAAACAGGCTCTTTATTCTGTTAGCTTCTCTGTCCGGCTCCAACAACAACTCTAACACGTCATCCACACTCCTCTAGCCACACCACAAAATGGCTCCGACCCCGTCTGCAATCTCTCGGGCCAAGTCTCGCGAGATCATGGAAGGTGGCAATGCTCGAATATCTCCACGGCTCACAGCTAACCGCAATCTTAGCTATCTTCTTAATTAGGGCTCCTACAGATCTCCAGAGTCTCTTTTGGATTTATCATTCTGTAATTCTGAAAGCATCAATATTATAAACTTCAAGAAACATTGTAGGAAGATATGGGATATTTAATGGAAAGAATAAATACAAGTCTGCTGACTTGCAATAAGTTAACAAAGAGAAGGCCTTGATGGACAAATGGGTAAGATATGGAATATTGGAGAGGATCTACAGGTTATAAGAGGAAGCAGCATGAACTACTGTGTAAACACAGGAAAAGCCATGTGGTATCTGGAGAAGACTAAGTGTTTCCCTGAGAGTGCGAGAAGTGACACATACATAAAATGGCTAGACTGTGTCCTTTAACCTCTAGTTAACTAACCATAGAACAGTTTTCACCATAACACAAAATCTTAAATAAGATCAATCTAACAACTCCATATTGTGACTCTTTTTGTATAGTTTTTAAATTAGTGTATTATGGATACAAATAAAGGTGAAATTTACTGTGGCATATTCATATATGTACATAGGAAAGTCTGGTCAGATTTATTCACCATCCCTCTTGTCCTTTTCCTGTCCCTCCTACCTCCCCTCAATCCCTTTCCTCTACTCTACTGATTTCGCTTCTATTTTCATGGAATCCTCCCTGCTCCCCCCCACTTTCTCTTTCTTCCCCTTATTTCAGTCCTAACTTCCATGTAGCAGAGAAAACATTTGACCCTTGACTTTCTGGATCTGGCTTATTTCACTTACGATGAGTCTCTAGTTCCATCCATTTACCAGCAAATGCCATAATTCTTCTTTATGGCTGAGTAAAACTCCATTGTGTGTATATACCAAATTTTCTTTATCCATTCATCTGTTCACAGGCACCTAGGCTGGTTCCACAGCTTGGCTATGGTGAACTGTGCTGCTACAAACACTGACGTGTATGGCTATACTACGCTGCTTTAAGATCTTTTTGATATATATAAAAGAATGGGATAGCTGGGTCATATGGTGCTTCCATTCCTAATTGGGGGTAAGATGTCTCCACACTGCTTTCCAGAGTGACAATGCTAATTTCTATTCCCACCAAACACCATATTATGACCTTAAGGAAACTCCAAACTCTTACCTAGTAAGCATAATGTATGCATGCCATTCTGTCTGTTCTTTTTGACTTTGTCAAAGAAGCTTTCTGGTCTCCAAGTGTCTGTCCAAAAAACAATAGAAACTGTCTCGCCAAATTTATATAACTAGAAAAAATAAAAACATCAATTAATGATGAAACAATTCACTACTAATTTATAGAAAATTTAATCCCTTTATAACCAAAACAAAAAGTGAAAACCAGAGCTGATAGTGCAGTGGTAGTGTGCTTCCCTAGCAAGCCCTAGACTCTGGGTCCCTAGTACCACAAAAATAAATCAATAAATAAATTAATTAATTTTTAAAAAAAGAGAGACCCAGACTTGATAGGGTCAGAGATCAATCTGTCACAATAAAAAGCAAGAGAAGTTCTCTGGTGCACAGTAGCTGGTTTCTTTCTGATGTCCCTTTTAGTAGTATGCTTCTAGCAGTCCTGCAGTCAGTATAGGAACATTTAACCAACTCAAATTTAGATATGTAATCACTGAAAATATTGAAATATGAAGAACCTAGAGAGGAAAATAAGACTTTTGAGCATCCTCAAAAGAAGATTTTATGAGGTTAATATTATTATTCTTATTTTATAGATGAGACCACCAAGACTGTAACTAACTCACTTAAGATCACACAACTAATTAATAATAAAAAAGAAATACTCAAACTTGGGTCTGAAAGAATGTTCCTTCCTATCATATTATCTCAATAAAACTCACAAATTGCATACAAACTCCAGTCACTGTTTAACACCTATATCCCCTTAGCTTAGCAAGATTTTGTGTTTTCCCTCACTATGAAGTTTAATGATCAAAGCCTTTTCTCAAATCTCATCCTTTCCACCCAAGTGGCCCACTCTAATCACCAACATTATAACCAAGCAGTTTGTTTCTTTGAACCAGTCTTGCAGGACCAGTTCACTCAAGTTGAGTCAATCCAAATCTTTGCTAAGAAAATCTAGTGTTGAATTCTGGCTGTGCACCTTGTTAGTTGTATGATGTTACTCTAAGTCTGTATCTCTAAAGTAGGAAGAGTGATAAAACACTGTCCCTCCTACTCCTAGGGTTGCAAAGATCAAATAACATATAAAAAGTTACTCAAACCGTGGAGTAGTACACTACTATTAGTTCTTATCTGGGCACTGTGCAAAGGAAGTTTATTTTCAAAGACTTATTGTATAGTAAAACATAACACTAAACTTGTTATGTGAAGATTTAGTTCTTCAATTTAAGCAGTGCTTGAAGGCATTTATAACAGTGAGAAAGTACTAAACACTGAACATCACATCTAGCTGTCAGAAATTAACCTGTGTGCCTGAAATAGTTCTGTGACTTCAGGAAGTCACTTAGCTTCCCTAAGCTTTGTGTTCTTCATCTGGAAATGAAGAAACTGGCCTAAAGCAGGAGTTAGTCATCCACTGCTTCCAGCAACCTAGGATTCTCAGATTAGTTTCAGAGGCTGTTTCAAGAGATGATGGGGAAGGAAATCAGAGAAGGAGGGGTTCATCCATACTTCCTTAAAGAAGCTCAAAATTTCTCAGGTTTTATATTTTGAGGTCTTAAAAACTATAACCAACATTTATAACGTGACTTCAAGTTCTACAGGGAAAGTTCATCACGTTCCTCACAGGCTACAGTGCCCAACTTATCTATCAAATAGGGGCTTTATTCCTCAAGTCCATTTGAAAGCTGTCTAAACAACGTATTCTCTCAAAGAAGTCATGCTATTCAGTAGCAGTTCTGTTCACAGGGTAGTATGCAGAGTCACATAGTATACCTAAGTATTCAGAGTCATGAATTTTTTTGTCACATATAACAAGATTTTTCTGTGAAAAATGCATTTTGAATTCCATTGTGGGATTTCTGGGATATAGTCATCTTGCACCAAGCTCACAGGAATGGTCCTACAACTGCTGAAGTGTGACTGTTATTGTCCTATGAGAGGCAAATTTATCCAATATTTAATAGAGGTTATCTAGTACATGTACTAGCTGACAAGTCAAATAATCTTCCTGACCCTCAGGAGGAAACCTCCTATAAAATGAGTATAATAACTATAAAATTAACAACTGAGATCTTAAAGGTTAAATAACAGAAAGTATACAGTGTCTCACACTGTAAAGACTCAGTAAATGACACAGATTTAATAATGCAATAATGATGTTTATAATGATATGAAGAAGTTCTAAAATACTATGCCCTGATATAACTTAGCTCCATTCCTTGAAGTGAGCTCAAAGACATTACTATATATTTGAAATTATACTTATGATTTAATTCTGATATATTCAACCATATACATTCTTTTTAAAAAAAGATTTTTCACCTCTCTGATCAAATTTTGAAATATTAGTTCATGAAAAACTTCAAGGGAAAACTAAGTTGTTGAAGAAAATTCTACATAAATACTTTAGATGGGTCACATGGAAATACAGTGATGGAAGCAAATAACTAAGTTTTTTATTCAAAACGAAAGTAAAAAGTCCTTTAAAAGAGAATTGAGATGCTAGTCACTTAGAAACACTAACTGAAGTGTTTTGTGTAAAATTGTCTTTGAATTGTCTAACTTGGAGGATTAAAGACAACCTCACAGAAGTACTGCTTTCCAGGACCCTGATTTATAAACTGTAACCACTTCTGTGGCTGTGGTGCAAACTTCTTCAATGAATCCTGGAACATTATGCAAACAGTTTCACCATTTAGATGTCAGTACCTCAAAGAACAGAAGGACCAGTTCTTTATGTTTCACAACCAGAGGGCTTACCAGTAAACTATAAAAAAAAAACTGGAGCAAAACCACACAGAGAGAACTGACATTGCAGAAGCCTAAATACTGAGCTGCTTTATAAGCCTTTGTGCTGTGATCCATTTTTCTCCAAAACATTATTATTGCAAATCTAAAAATTAAAGACTACAAAATCAGTTGCTTTCTAAGAAACGGTTGGTAGGCATGTGCCCTTTACATTTTAACCTGGAGTAATTTAGAGAATGTAGTTTACTTAATTTGACATTGGATTATTTTATCTATTAAAGGAAAAAAAAACTACTATAAAACCCCTCAACTCAAGACCATCTACATATTATGTATAAGGCACAATCTAGTTTGAGAAGATGCACAAGAAAAAAAAATAATGGGCAATAAATAATAAGTATCAGATATGAGGTATAAGTATTATTTGAGTTCAGTATTTCCCCCATTAGACAGCACCTGAAAGTGACTTCTGAAAAGATTGGGTATGAACTGGACTTCAAAGGATAGAGAATTTGAGCAGGGAGAAGAATGAGATAATATGAACTAAGCAGCAGAATAACATAAAACAATTACCTAGAAATAACTAATTCCTTGACTTGCCTCTAATCTGTATCTCTAATTCCTGACATTTTGCAAAGTGCCAATTCCTGTTAATTACAGCTATATAATTTATATAAAAACTGACCACTCAATTCATTTGCTACCAATTTGCTTTGAGCCCAAACACCACTTGCCTAAGGGACCCTAACAATCTCCCAACTCATCTCACTGCCACTAATAATTTCTTCCTTTCAGAAATGTAAATCTTTGTAACACTTCATTTTATCATTAGGCTTTAATGCTTTTGTTATTTCGTATTACAAGTAAAAATATTTTCTGTCGTTCTTTGTTTAAAAATCTGTTAAATCTACGAGGCTACACACGTTTGTCTTAAATGAAATCAGTTAAACAAACGAAGGGTGAGGGAAAGCCAAACCAGCAGAATTGCCAAAACATGCACCACAAAACCACATAATAAAAAGTGACTAGTTTTCTCTTCTACACAGATTACAGGTTTGAGAGTTGTGTTGTTATAGTTGTTTTTATCCCCAAATGAATTTTGCTTAATACTGATTTTTGCTGGCACTAAGAATGATTATGAACCTGGCCTACATACTAAAAACATAGACTTAAAAGTTGAGTATGACTTCATAAACAGAAGAGCTACAAAATTTATATTCTCACATAAAAATGACAGAATTCATTTAAGAATAAATGAAAAAAAAAATCACAATTTAAAGCACATAATACCAAAGATAAAATCTGACTTGGGTCGAGAGATAAACAATTCAACTAATGAAATACTTGTTGCATACTGATTGTATGCATGCCACTATGATAAAGTGCAATGAAAGGAGTAAATATGAGTAAATCAAAGAGTTTAATAATATGGCAAAAACATAAGAACTGAACATTCTGGCCAAGTGTGGTGGGACATGCCTGTAATCCCAGCAACTCAGGAGCCTGACACAGGAGGAGCATACATTCAAGGTCACCCTGTCTCAAGATGAAAAATAAAGAGGGCTGGGAAAGCAGTTTAGTGGCAAAGTGCCCCTGGGATCAATCCCCATTGCCAATAAATAAATAAATAAATAAATAAATAAATAAATAAATAAATAAAATATTTACCAGAACTTTTTTTCAGGAGAATGGCACAATTGGAATAATTTTAAAGATAAAACTATGAACTGAAAAAGAGATGGTAAGGTGCTATTAAAATAATGATTAGATATAGTAGTAAGTAGAAATAAAAAGGAAAAGAAAAAACCTTTTAATATACCAGTGATTTAGCAGATAGTCAAAAGAAGTTCTTACATGACTAAAGAAAAAGAAAAAAACTAGATGAGTTCTAAAGTTAGATAACCATGTGGAGCTCTAGTAGACTTATTACCTAGTTCAGTGTTCTTTGTACTCATCTAGCTGTCATTATTCCTACATTAGCCCCTGGACAACAATGAAATCAACTTGTGCTTTTGAAAACAAACAGCAAGAACTACTACAAGGTCAACAATGCTGATTATCACAATGAGTGTTGTGGTATGAAAAGAAGGAAATGAGTTGCTAGTTTTTGAAAGTGATATACATCTTTTTTCAAAGCAGATTATATAAACAAAAGCACATATGGCAATACTCAAGGTCACTCATGCAACAACCAGAGAAAGTGGGAGCACTTCATAATGATGAGAAAATTACACAACCATTTTTTATTTGCTATTGCCTCTTCTTTCCACCAAAACATAAGCTCCTTAATTACAGAGTATGCATATAGGTCAAGTTAATCAGTGCATCCAAAGGCACTTAATAAGCAAATAATAAGTAAATAAACTATTGAATGAATAAATCAATCATTATTTATCTTAAAGATGTCTAACTCAGAAGCCTCTCATATACTTTGCATTTTATAAGAAAAATTTTCATTAGGAATATGGGGTTTGTGGTGAGGAATTTTTAAATTATTTATGTATGGTACTAGGAATTGAACACAAGGACCCCCAAGGATACTTTACTACTGAGTTACATCCCTAGTACTTTTTAAAATTTCGAGATAGCATCTCGCTAAATTGAGGGTCTCACTAAATTGCCAAGGCTGGCCTCAAACTTATAATCCTCCTGCCTCACCCTCCCAAGTCACTTTTAGATTATAGAGGAAATTTATTTTTATAGCACACCTGTAATAGAATGCATATAAACTACCTATATACATATAGGTGTTTGTATGCATATGTAAGTGTTAGTTATGCCAATAACAATCATCATAAATACTGATAAACAAGAATCTTTTGTTGAATAATAAGCTGCAAATTTGATGAAAAATATTTAATGACTTGATTCTAAACTCTCCATACTATTTCTTTGGAAAACAACAAATCAATAAGATAGCTCAAAAAGGATTGATAAACTGATAGCTTAAAAGTCTGTGCCCGTAGGGCCAGGGTTGTGGTTCAGTGGTAGAGCGCTTGCCTAGCATGCATGAGACACTGGGTTCAATACCTGGCACCACTATAAATAAACAAATAAAATAAAGGTATTGTGTCCATCTACAACTAAAAAATACTTAAAAAAAAAAAAAGTCTGTGCCCATTCTTAGGCTACTACTACTACATACTACTACTCTTTAACCTGAGGCAAAGATGATGGAAAGCATGAATTGTTCATGTCTAGCACAGCACTCAAAGTGGTACCTATGTTTGACAAACTAGATGGCTGTTTTTGAAATCATGGTAAAGCTCTTTCACAGAGATGACAGAATGCATTTTGAAAGTAGTGTCTACTTCCCTTTTAAAATTTTAAGCAAGGGAGCATAACAAGGTAACCTGTAACATTTTTATATTTGGCAAAGGTATTTCTGGGTACTGACATTTATTTTTCCAATTCTGCCATGCTACAAGAAAGATAATACAATTCTTTCCCTTTCTAAATTTTTTATTCATCTAGGTTGGTGGTTTTCAAAGTGTGGTAGCTGTATCAGTAACTTCAGTATCACCTGAGCATTTGTTAGAAATTTTAACATCTCATATCCCAACCTAAATCTACTGTATCACAAAGTCTAAGGATAAGGCTCAGTAATCTGCCTTACTAGACCTCTAGGTGACTCTGATGAATACTAAAGTCTGAGAACCATTCTTTAAGGCTATCATTTCTTTTTTATAAATGCTAGTATAAACAGTAAAGAGAAAAAGGCCAGCTATGGTAAGGAAGGGAACTTTGCCAAAGTTCTTTCATTACACAGGATATCAACTATCTACAGATCAAAAATATTTGGGGGGAAAACTACTTCTGTGTTTTTCTTGTCATTATTCCCTAAACAATACAGCCTAACAGCTATTAATATATACTTACATTGTACCAGGTATTATAAGTAATATAAAGATGACTTAAAGTAGTGGGAGGATGTGTGTAGCTACACATGTAAATACTACACCATTTTATATAAGGGACTTGAACATTCATAAATTTAGTATTTACAGGGATCTTGGAACCAAGACACTGAGTGTCAACTGAAGTGATCTTTTAAAGCATTTATATTAAAATATATATATATGTGTGTGTGTGTGTGTGTGTGTGTGTGTGTGTGTATAAAGAATCAATAATTACCTCTTTTTCCTAGGACATGAATGATTTGAGTGGCACAAAATGTATATCTTGACAGAAATTTCACCAGTCCACAGACAGAACCTAGAAAGGTACTTCCTATTTTTATATAAGTAGTAAATCATTTCACATCCAGATTAGATAATAAAACCAAGATGAGGAGAAAATGATTTGTAGCTGCTTAGAGAAATCCTAAACACAACTGTGAGAAAGCCAAATATTTTGAAAAAATAATATTGTAAACATGGATAAAAATTTAAGGGCTTACACGGAAACTGCCAATTCTCACAGTAAATTCCTTCCAAATGCCTTCATCTATTCTAGACATGAGAACAATGGCTTCTCTATCAGTGTAGAAGGTCAGAAGGACAAGGTCACTGAGATTTAGTTTAAGTAATCTGGACAACAGATTTACATGAATGTATTTTTGTTCAGTTTAATTTTGTTAAATGAAAAAAGAAAAAAAAAAATTTTTAAATAAAACATGATAATTTAGAGCAGAATACGATGGAGAAAGGGCTAGTTACCTTCCTAATTAAAATCAATGTTTAGAAATGTTTCACTAGCTTAAGGTTTACACATCTTTATTACATGGCAATTTATTCCCCGTTTTTCCGTTTTTCCAGCAATTATCAACTTTTAAAAGGTAGCATTGCTAAAATGGAAGAATACTTGACTGGGAATCAAAGAGTTTTAACCCCATCTTTGCTACTACCTACCTGAATAACCTTGGCAATATCTCCTTGGAGTCATGTTCTCTAACCCTAGCATTCATTATAGCACTAACAATTTGTGTCTCTATGAACAGCATCCACCTTGCTGCAACCCAGCGATGTTCAAAGATCTTACACAATCAAAAGAAATATTTTGAGATGAATAAATGGCTAGTATTAAGTCAACTAAACTGAGCTATTCTTCTAGGTAATACAGGAAATAAGAATATCCTTTACAGATACAAACATAGCACTAGTGTCTGATGCTAATGTATCTCCTTGTAAATATCTATCTTTAAATTATACATTTCAAGAAGACACGCTAGGGAATATATCACAGAGTATAAAATGCACATTTTTCTATTGTAATATTATCTGAAATTGGAATGTGTCTTTTTTTTTTTTTTTTTTTTTTTGGTACAGGGTTCGAACTCAGGGGCACTAGACCACTGGGCCACACACATCCCCAGCCCTTTTTTGTATTCTATTTAGAGACAGGGTCTCACTGAGTTGCTAAGTGCCTCGCCATTGCTGAGGCTAGCTTTGAACTTGCGATCCTTCTGCCTCAGACTCCCAAGTGCTGGGATTACAGGCGTGCACCGCCACGTCTGGCCTAGAATGTGTCTTAACAATCACTGAAGTCTTAAAAGCACTGTTGGTCATGTAGAAGTCATAGTTGTGGATTATGCATATGTGAGCATTAGAACACAAACATCAAAATTGGAAAATTCATGTCAGCAGCTTAGAAAAAAATCTTAGAGAACAGTTGCGGAGCACTCGTTTAGCTGCTCAAAACTAAGGTTGTTGGGAGTTAAAAATAACTAACTTTATACATCAATAATCGCAAACATGGCTTAAAAGCGTAATATGATTGGCTTTTACCTTTCATTGATTCTTTTAAGAAACACAGCATCACAATACTATTTTTTTCATTCTTTTTGTTTGTTTGTTTTTGTGGTACTAGGGATTGAATCCAGGTTCTTGTATATAAAAGCAAGTGCTCTATCACTGAGCTATATCCTAGCCCTCTTTAATTTTACAACAGAGTCTCACAAAGTTGCTCAGGCTAGTCTTGAACTTGCAATTCTCACTTCAGTCTCCCAAGTAGCTAGGATTACAGATATGCACCAACTCACCCAGTAAAACAATGCTCCTGATGCTGCAGAAAATAATAGATAAATATGGGCCTCAGCAATGATGATTAACTCATTTGAATGAACACAAGAAGGATCTAGGATAACTTAAGCAACATAATTAGCTTATGTTTTCCTTTTAATGTATGTACAAGTTGGATATAAAATCAAAATTATTCTCTAGCTAAATCTAAATGGCTATTCCAAGAAGGGAGGGAAAACCTATAGAAAAGTTTGCTATAAAAAACTTAGTATATATTAAATAGCATGCTATTAAATAATAGTATGTCTTATAATTCATAAACAACTAAAATCTACTTGCAATTTGCAGAAAAATAAAACATTTTCAGCTAATTCCATTTTAAAACTTCCTTTATAGCATTACCTGTAAACCACAGCAGCCTACAGCATTCATTATAGAGGCATTATGAATAACACGATAAGGGATTCCCAACTTTGCTGCTCTCAGAATAAGATCGCTGTGTGTCGTAGCGCTGTAGTGAGAAATCAGTGGATTTGTATTAAAGTCAATGATACTTACTTTTAAAACAGTAGAACTATTCTATTTCATAAGTTCGAATTGATCAATCAGTAAACTTTTCCTTAAATTCTACTAGTTGTCTACATAAGTCTTATGTGATTTTTGTTTGTTTCTTTGTTTTTGTTTTGGGTGGGGTTTAGGCATGCTAAGTAATAAGAACTTTACCACCGAGCTACATCCTCACATCCTATCTGGGCTTTTTAGCAACAAAGTATAAGCTTACACACACCCTTCACAAGGTTGAACTACAACTATAACACAGGCAGCTACAGAAAGAAGGTAAGTTTACTTGTTCATTGTAAAATTTAACTCTTTTATAATTTAACTTGTTTACAGCAAATTCTTAAACTTTTTGGTTTCAAGGCCCCTTTAAAATCTTTTTGTTTAATTTTTAATTTTACAAGTTTATGGAGTACAATGCGACGTTTCAATATTACATGTAAAGATCAAAGCAACCAGCACATCTATTACATCATACATTTTATTCTTTCATCCATTCATTCATTCATTCATTTGTACTGGGGATTGAATCTAGAGTACTCTACCACTGAGCTACACCAGCCCTTTTTATTTTTTATTTTGAGACAGAGTCTCACTAAGTTACCTGAGCTGGCCTCAAACTTGTTATCTTCCAACCTTAGCCTCCTGCACCACTGTACCCAACTGCCATTTATCGTTTCTTTTTATTTTTTAGGTGGGCACTGGGGTTGGAACTTAGGGGCACTCAGCCACTGAGCCACATCCCCAGCCTTATTTTGTATTTTATTTCGAGATAGGGTCTGAGTTGCTCGGCGCCTCGTTTTTTGTTGAAGCTGGCTTTGAACTCACAATCCTCCTGCCTCGGCCTCTGGAGCCGCTAGGATTACAGGTGTGTGCTATTGTGAATGGCTCTTTTTATTTTTTTAAGTAGAGCTTTTTAGTTAGACATAGTAGTTGGGTGTGTTTTATCATTTCTTTGTGTTGGGAATATTCAAAATTTTTTCTACCAGTATTTTAAAATTCAATTAACTGAATCTAACTATGCTATAAAACATAAGAAGCAATTCCTCCTATGTAATCGCATCCTGGTACCCATTAAACATCCTTTCTCCACTCCCCCACCCCACACCCTTGCCAGACTCTGAAAAGCACTATTCTACAGTTGTTTCTTTGAGATCAAGTGAGATCCTTTAAATTCTTAAAATTACAGCTTCAGAGTTTCAAATTCTAGCACAACTAGACCCAATTCTTTGTTTCTACTCTATTTTGAAGGCTTTGTTTCTGCATTTTAAAACATGAGGTAGAAAACATAATTTGAACAGCTTGTCAGTCTCAGTTTTATATTACAGTTCTGACAGAATTCTGCTTGGGGTTTATATCTGTCTAGCAGTCATTTTATATATAACTGTTTTCAGTCTGGCTACTGTTTATAATTGTTTCACATATATGCATATATGACTATTCTGCCTGTTGCCTTTCCTTTCCAAAGATAAATCTCATGACTAAAATTAGGTAGGTGGGGGTACAGAAAGATATATAAAAATACAAATATGAATACTGTGAAATGTACCCCATCAATTTAGAACAGTATTACTAAAGGCTTTGTTCCCTCTTGATAAAAATTCCAGGCCTTACTGGGGAAAGCAACATTAGCATGTTTGAGAACTACTTACAAACTAGCAGAACCTTTCAACTGGTCAATGCATATCAAGCATGAAGATCAAGGGCTTATCTCCCATGAGGCAGTCGGACACTGATTAACACATACCCACCAGGGAAGCCTGTTTTCAATCACATGGATAAAATAAAAACTATCATAAAAGCAAGCATCAATTTGATTAACAGTAAGCTTTTAAAAAAAAATGCCAGTTGCAAAGGACATTTTTAGTGTCACCTTGAACAGAATCTTATTACTTATATTAAGGAAAATTGAATGAGTAAGTTTTTTCAATTTTAGATGTTTTATTGGTTATTTAAGTAGATGAAAAACTGGTTTACAGTTATATCTGTCACAAGTTCATTTGAAATTACTAGACCATGGCTGTGCAGAGTAGTGCATTCCTGTAACCCTAGCACCTGGGAAGGCTGAGGCAGGAGGATCACAAGTTTGAAGCTAGCCTCAGCAACTTAGCAAGACCTGTCTCAAAATAAAAAATTCAATGGTAAATAAAAGTAATCAGTTTGAATATATAAACTTAGTGTATTTTAAATTTTATTTATAATAATATCAGTTTGCAAATAAAGTATCACCATACTTGACATATGGGTGCTGCTGGTCCAAAAATATATCGGAATTCCCAATAACATTGTAAAAACTATGTTCTCATGAACTACTGGAAGCTCTATAACCTGGTATTATCTTATCCTTCTGAAAGATAATTTGGTAGTGTGTTTTATGTGCTAGAAAATGTCCATGTCCACAACTTTTTATTTATTTTTTTATTTTAAAAACCTATTTGGGAGAATCTGCCATAAAGGAAACAATCCAAAATGTGGAAAAGTAGGAGAGAACTAAGGGATTGTACATATCAATTTATATAACAACAGCTTTACTAGAGGAAAAAAATTGGACTAATGATAATGCTGAAAATCACTGGAAAGTTATTAGGTGCTAAACACTGTTCATGTGCATTACATGAAATGGGAACAATCAAATGGCCTACATTAGGGCACACAGGAGGAAAGTAAATAAAGGTACATTTTCTATGAGTACATTGCATCAAAGGAAACATAAAAATGTGTTCACTTTATTATTTATGTATTTACATACATATTAAAATATAAAATAGAATAATAAAACAATTATTAGATAGTTTGTTTAATAAAGACCCCATTCAACAACTCCATTAGGACACAATGCTTGAGACTATCATGTCTCACATGATTAAGTCAGATTTATTGATGTACTTCTTTAGAGTCATTTACATTGTTTATGTGATTAATTTCCATATTCCTTTCAATAATCTGGATAAAAGGGTACAGATGAGAACTCTATCAACCTGCTTAATCATGACTTCTAATTATCTTCTTCAAAAGATTACTGGAGATGGATAGTGATAGTGACAATGCTTGCCTAACAATGTAAATGTACTCAATACCACCAAACTGTATACTTTAGGAAATGGTTAAAATGGTAAGTTTTACTATGTGTGCTCTCTCACAATTTTAAAAATATTTTTAAAAAGAATTTAAGATTAAACATCCTGAACAATCTTCATTTTCATGTTTCATTCAAATAAGTAGGAAGTGTTTAAATAAAGGACTTTTATTTAAAAATCATATATTAGAAAGAATTTCAGTGCCTTGTTGCATTCCACATTTCTTTCCTGATTTCTCCATTTAATCCACTGAAATTGTGATTCTTCAAGGCCTGATTTAATAACACCTTCTGGGTGTGGTAGCACATGACTGTAGTCCCAGTTAGTTAAGAGGCTAAGGAGGATCATCTGAGCCCAAGTATTTGAGACCAGCCTGGGCAACATAGTGAAGCTCAATCTAAATAAATGAATTAATTCAAGTTTGTTCATTTACATGGAATCCCCCCTTCCACTTTCCTCCACTGGGCCTTCAATCTCTATGAGCTGAACCCTATCTAGATCTAGCTCAAGTACCAATTCCCTCATAAAGTTAGCACTTTTGAACTCCAAACATCATACCTCTAACTTCACACACATTATTCTCTCCTTATATTGAAACTCTCAGCAGTACATCAAAGTTCACCAGTCTTTCCATGGCTTTTGTGACAACATACTTTCTTGTTTTTTCCTTCCCTGCTAGTTATAGATAGAACATGAAATGCACAAGCTTCTTAGGGCTTGAATCTTTGTCTTTTGTTCTTCCCTTCTCTTCTAAGATGATTCTATCTATTCCTCTGACTCCAGCAGCAGATATCTAACAGTCTGACATCTCAAATTTAAGACGTTTCTAGAACCAATTATTATCTCCCCCAATCCTATTCTCTACCATTTTTCATTATTTCAAGAAGTGGCACCATCAACTACTAAATTATAAAATTGGAATCCTCAAAGTCACATTTACTTCTTTTCTTTTCCCCATCTACCAGACCATCCTGACAGTCTTCCTTTTAAGTATGTCCCAGACTGTTTTTTTTTTTTTTATTCCACCAAAGACAATCCTGCCTCCCTGAAATCCATTTCACCCAAACATTTAGTGTTCTTTCAATAATGTCAAAGAGACTGTCCCTGCTAAAAATCCTCCAAATGTTAAGTAAAATTCCTGGTCCCTTCAAACCCTATCATGATCTGGCTCCTGCCTACATCAATAACACTTTCACATATTCCTTTTTTCCCTCACTCACTATGCTGGAGCCACCTTAGCCTTTCAGTCCCGTAAGCACAATCTTACTTTTTCTTCTGCTTAGGATAGTCTTCCTTCCTTCTATACCTTTTCATTCTTCAGATACTTTCTTTTCCATATAACCTTATATAAATAAGTTTTTATTATTTCTTTTTTCTCCCTTCACAGGCCTGCCAAAATTTAAAATTTTTTCTTCTCTGATTACCATCACTTCCCCACTGAGATATAAATTCATGCCTTATCATCCCCATGTAGGATGGGTGTACAAAAGTTTATAAGATGGGTGTACAAAAGTCATTTGTTAACTGGATAATGTCAGTTGAAGATATTTCTGGTTTTTCTTTGTTGACCTCAAGCAAGACACACCAAAATTCTTCAACTAATATTTAATTAATGCCAACTCTATGTCTAGTATTGTGGAGGAAGCTAATGAGATAAAAATGTGAAGGACAACCTACAAATATAAAAGAAGAGTAAATGTAGAGATTGTAAAAAAAAGTGTGAGGTACTATATGAAATGAGTATGAATGATATATGCCATCAGTGGAGATATAACTTCATGTTGGAATAATAAGGGACCATAGCATGGAGAGCTGAGCTTTGAAAGATAAGCAGGTTCCTGACAGTCACAGGACGCTCAAGTTGAAGGACCTTGAACAAAGGTATCAAGATGAAAAAGCATGATACCTGAGTAAAAGCAAACTGGTTAGCATAAATGTGGGCTTCAGGAAAAGAGTGGTAGGAGGTAGACAGAAGGGTAAGTTGTTTTTAATATCTGGCTAATGATAGAGCTAACAAAGTTCTCATTTATAAAAGAGACCTGGTAAGTTTCCAAATTATGATTTTTACAAATATGAATTTTACTATAGCATGGGTAAGGAGTTTACACATGGACCAGGCAAAAGGTATAAGGTGTATGAAGCCAGATTAGGTAGAAGAGTGGCAGCCAGAGTAAAAAGGAAAGAAAGAATATGAAAAACTTGGTAAAACAAAAGTTAACAGCAAGGCTTCTCAAAAAGTTATCAACGGTGAAAGGCTAATTTGTTTTAGATTCTATATTATCATGGAACAATAGTTTTGTAAAATGCAATAAAAATAAACTATTAGAAAAACAAAACATAAAATGGATACCAAATACAAGCCCCAAATTTTTATTAATTCAGTAAACATAAAATTTGCTTTTTAAAATGGCTACAAAAATTTCTAATTGCTTTCTCCCAATTTCTAATCTTATCTCATTATGGACTAGAACACACAATCTGTGGACTGGCACCAGTCTATAAACCTCATTTACAGTAGTGCTTTTATTGTGCAATGGACATTGTCAGTGATTGGATGCCAATAAAGTCAAAAGCAACTGAGTTTGCTCAACTAGGTAACTGTAAGCATTGTAATACCATCAAGTTGGGAAGTTTAGTGAGAGATTTGTCTATAGAAAATTCAGATTTTATGCAGAAGGAGTTAGTGTGTTAGTGAAAGAAATTTTCTAAGAATTAGAAGACATTTTCTTTATAAGATTTTTCATTCTCCCATCCTGTGGTTAAAAAAAGAAGATAGGTACTATTAATTTTGAGGAAGCCTTAAGTTTAAGAAAACAATGTCGGAGGTTAAAACAAACTATTTAAATATTTTAAAATGCGTGATTATCCAAAGTTATTCCAATCAAGTTTAATAACACTATAGAGTCTGGCCCTTCACACTGATATAAATTACTTTCTTTCTGGCAGACACACACACATGTAACTCCATTGTTGTAAGAAACATTCTTGATGGTGGGCTCACAGTGATTTAATTGTCCTTATGTTCCTTAAATCTGTGACATAAATCTTGGGTCACCAGCTGGAGACAAAAACTATTCTATTTGGCTTGACATCAGAGATTGATGATGCTTGACTAGACAAGTAGAAGCACATCTTCTTGGTAATGAGGAAGAACAAGGCTCCCAATGGATATAAGAAATTGAAATCAGAAGCTTGAAAAATTATAAATTCAAGACAAGTAAATGACAGTAGCATAATCAAATATTACATGACTAAAAAGGAGAACAAAAAAAAAAAAAAAAGCCTAAAACAAAGGAAGCCAAAGATGATTATAATTATCTGCAGCAAATGGCAGGCATGACTTTGGAGAATATAATGACATACTTAATAATGATACATTAGTTAAGGCATTTGATACCCTACATCATCTTCTAAAGAAGAGAATCAAAGATACAAACTTTAGTGATACTTATAATGGGTATCTTTACCAAGCAGATTTCCCTCACTAATCTCAAAAGATAATGAAATTTTAAACTATGAAATTTTAGACAGAGCTTAGATAAACCACAGTCTCTTATCTGACAGGTAAGTTTTAAATGTAACAGAATAATTATTACTCATTAACAAAGAACTAAAAATGTCTGCTTAAACTTACCCAAATGGATCACCAACCACAAGGAATGCAACATCACTGATATCAGCATCCTTTAAAATATTATCTGCTTCTTGTTCCACTTCTTCTCTATCAGCAAGAATCAATTTTCTTCCATAAAAGTCTTCCTATAGATTTAAGTCCAATTTAAAAATGAAGGAAAGCAGGTAACCATTTCAAAACCCACACATACACACAAACACACACAAAGCAAAAACAATTGTTGTCTGGGGCTGGTGTGAATCTTGGCAACCATCCAAACACAGATCATTCGATACAACTCATCAATGAGCTAGCACACTATACTGTGCTGCAATTAAACTCTGTCTTTGAGGCTATCTTAATATCCCAAGAGGAGGCAGACCTCTTAACATCTGAGGCCTTTTGCATTTTAAATTTACCTCTATATTTGGCTGTAATAGACCAGGCAGAACACTATAAGATGAACAGAGAATATATATGCATGATTCTTACTTCAAAAACATAATAATACTGAATAAATATATTAATAATGATGAGTATATATGGTAGTTCTGGTTTTATTAAATTTTCTATGGGACAATCTACAACACTCTGGTTAAAATAAAAGGGAACATCAAAGAAATAACAAAAAATTATGATTTGACTATTTATAAAACCAGCAAACATTCCTACATAAATGCAAAAAATACAGATTTAAAATTGTATTCCCTTGCTTCTGCTAAAAAGGCAGTTTCAGAAGAAACATATAGGAAGTTTCCATACAAATGGCTTTGGGGCTCTAGAGAAACAAACCCAGGAGAGAGTGAGTTAATAAGCTGGTGGTTATATCGTACTGGCTAAAAGTATTTTTGCAAGATCAGAATCTTATAACTGGTTTCCTATGAAGTAATATGCAATTCCAATGAAGTAAAGGTGGATACTCAGATAAATAATACTATTTCTTATATGTTGAGAAATTTTAGTTACTAAAAGTTATGTAGAGCGCTATAGTGGAAGAGTTTGGTACTTGATAATATCTGTCAAACAAATAAGTAAATGAACAAATGAAATTACCAAATTTCAATTTTGGTAATTGTGTTCTAATACTTGACTAAAACCTATTCCTTAAATGTGAAAAAGATTCCTTCCTAGAGAAATGTTCTACAAATTCACAATAACTATCTTCTTATAGATAAAAAATGCTCTTTCATTTCACTTTTACCATGTACTTTTTTCTTACTGGTTAATTTTTATATTCTTTACTTTGATTTTATGAGCCAGAAAACTTAATGGTTGCAGAACACTTACATATCTAAGAGAACACACACATACACACATGATTACTACAAACTGAAGAAAACAATGGCCTTTACTGAACGTTTTTTTTCCCCCCCATTACTGGGAATTGAATCCAGGTGGGGCTCCACCACAGAGCTACACCAGCCCTTTTTATTTTTTATTTTGAGACAGGGTCCTGCTAAGTTGCAAAAGCCAGCCTTGAACTCGTGATCCTCCTGCCTCAGCCTCCTGGGTTACTGGGATTGCAGGCATGTACCATATCTGGCTGAACTTCTAACATTTCTTAAAGATCAAGAAACCACATGCTTAGAACAAATAAAAAATTAAAAATTAAAAAAAAGAAACCACATGCTAATAATAATCCTATTTCATACTTTATAAATGATCTAACAACAACAAAAAGCCACTTCTCAACACTGATTTTTTATTATGCATCACTCATTATTATTATCACTTATTCTAACTTAATAAATAGTTCCTGGTCTAATGAGACACCAATGTTAATATATACACTAATGGCTAATCCTCTCAAAAAAAAAAAAAAAAAAAACAAACAAAAAAAAAAAAAAACAATACTTAAAAAAGGAAAGAGATAGCAAATGTAGTAAGAGGCTAATGTTAAATTATTTTTAAACTTACCCATATATTTATTCATTCATATGCTCACTACAGAAATATTTCTTATGCACATTCTCCATACCAAATTCTATGCTTGATGTTGGGAGATAGTAGTAAATGAGACATACATTGCTATTGCTCTTAAGGTGCATACTGCCTAATGGAGAATTAACTACCACATAGATACTAATAAAAGCATCCAGTCTAGTCAGGGGTGAGAGAAGGAAAATAAGAAAAACGGGCAGTACTACTTAACAAATAATTTTAAATTTGGAGTATATATCATCTAATGACTGATTAGCCAGTTTTTATAGTCTCAGCCCTAATCATTCATGAAAATGAAGGTAAAAATTAAAATTCATTCTTGCTATAAGTTGGCAGTTTTTGAACAGAACAGTGTAAGTTTAAATTATTTTCAGGTATTTCTGGAATGTATACAAGAAATTAGTAGTGACTGCCTCCAAGAAGGGGAAGTGGAATAGCAATCTCTTTATGTTTTATAATATCTTTTAGTACTTTTTGAATTGTAAACCATTTAATGGACTAGCTATTCAAAAAATAATTTAGAGGCTAAAAGTAGTATTCAGAAAGAATTGAAAGGACAAATTCTTTAAAATACTAATGTTTAAAAACAGAGAAATGGATTTACAAAGAGAATGAGAAAATGGAAATGCAGGAATACAATTAAGAGAAAGTCACATCTTAAAAACCAGCTTCAAGCAGTGATCAACTACATCAAAAGAAGTAACAGAAGAATTCAAAACTATTCTCTAGGTTATCAATTATAAAAGAATTGTTAAAAATATAGAAATACTTCTGAGAAATGGGAGTAAGCCTGCAGGAGTGTGAGACACAAGTGGAACTAGGAACCATGAAGGCATTCTTTTACGAAAAACTTTGGATAAAAGAAAAACAGAATAACAACTATGGGGAAAACAGGTTTTAAAAGAAGAGAGTTTCAAAATGACCAAAACTTGAATATGATTTCAGAATGAGAAATACAGGTAATACATGAGAAATACAGGTTGACATAAAGAATAATGATGTAAGGTTTTAAAGGAAATGGTTTTAAAACCATATCTAGATGGAGTTAGGTCTTGAACAAGAAAAAGAGCCTCATTCTACAAGTCATTTTCTAAAACTGGAAGGAAGATAAGAGTCAGATTTGTGGTAAGGGCAGATGAGAAGTTAAAAAAGCTCATTGCTAATGGCCTCATTTTTTCAGTGTGAAGTCCTTTGCTCTTCTTTCCTGTCTTCCTAATCTCAATCCACAGCAGCTGGACAAGAAAACAAGGCAACAAGGAAGAGGTGTTATCGGGGGGATGTAAGTTACAAAGAAAAGAGAGGGAACAGATACACTGGGAGAAAATGAAAGCCATTTCAATGAAGTCAAGTGACAAATATAGCAAATGTTTGTGCTTTCCCCCTCTAAGCTCACAATGATTTTTCCTTCAGGGTAGAATGTTCTTTCTTTATCGAATCTTATTCTATAATAACATTTTCTGTACTAAAACATTTACATTGGAATTACTCTGTTATCATGCACTGTTCTAAAAACCTTATACATATTCATTTAATCTTTACCTCAATCTGAGATTGGCACTATTTTCATCCCCATTTTTTTTTAATATTTATTTTTTAGTTGTAGTTGGACAATACCTTTATTTTATTTATTTATTTTTACGTGGTACTGAGGATCGAACCCAGGGCCATCCTAGGCGAGTGCTCTACCGCTGAGCCACAACCCCAACCCTTTAATCCTCATTTTACAAGAAACAGAGCAAAGAAATGTAAACGATTGCTCAAAGGCAGAACTTTGATTGGTTGCAGAACTTTACACATGCCACAAATGGGGGATAGATAAGAGAATAATGATCTCTACTTTACAAGGTAGCTAGGGGTCCAAGTTAGCCTCTTCTGGCTATGAGCAGGTTTTTCCATTTACTCGCAACAATGAACAAATATTATCATTTTGCACTTGGATTATAATGTAAAGAAACCAAAAAAAAAGAAAAAAATTTTAAAAAGTTGGGATATGTATACTACTTTAAAACACAGCTTAAATTCTATGTAATCCATTTAGTATTTCCTGACCACCACATCCTGAAGTAATCTTTTTCACATGTATTTTCATAGTAATTAATAACTAATTACTTCATATTTGGGACCACTTTTATGTGGTGCTGAGGATCGAACCCAGGGCCATGCATGTGCTAGGCGAGTAGGTAAAAGCAAAAGTAATGATTTAGATAAGCTCATCTCAGTTCTTTCCAAACACATGATTTCATAGCTTGTTCCTTCCACTGCTATTTTGAATTGTTATTTAAATCATTTCTTAGATTTTCTATATCTAGATTAATTATCTTTTGACTAGAGAACATATAAATAATATTACCTCTTTGGCAATTTGAAAATGGTTTCAAATTTAAGAGCAGATAAATTCAGATTTCTTTAGCAATGATGTGATGCCTTTTATAAAATATTATGTTATAGTGTTAATAAGAGAAAACATTTCATTGTAGAAAATAGATAAAATTTTCCAATTTTTTTCTCACTGTGTAATAGTTTCTATAGTTAAGACCAGACTGTATAAATAGTATGCTAAGTACATATAAATTTCTAAAAAACTAATTATTTTTAAAGAGAAAAGATAGAAATAAAGGGAAGAAGAAAGGAAAAAAAAGAAAGTAGAAGTAAAAGCGGCTCTGAGATTTTACTGGGTAATATAAAGGCATGAATTTACTTATTTATAACTTACTTTAGTCTAGAAATGGTTCACTTATGGTAGATGAAGTTGTGTATAGCAAGGTGTTCAGGGAAGAATGTGAACTGAGGACCTGGAGGAGAATATGAAGAGCATACCAGAAGAAATTTTGTGATATGGTAGGATTCAAGACAAGCCACTTTGCTTGAATCCTATCCTCTCTTTAAGACGTTTTCTAAAGTTATACCTAGTACAGTGTTTATCTACCTATAAGACTGCAGAGACACAGTACAGTATAAAGATCAAGAGTGGCAAATCTCAACTCAGGACTGCTTTGGTTAATAACCAGTCTCTACACTCACACATTGGGCAAGTTTCTTAACCTTTCTGCACCTGTAAGATGTGAGCAGTAACTAGAGAATAATAATCCTATTATAAATGTAAAGCATTTAAAACAGTGCAAAGCAAGTGTTCTATAGGTGTTAGCACTTATTATTGTGGAAGAACTGATATTCTTGCATCTCAACAATGCATATATAATTTACTAATAGATAAGGCTGGGGCCAGATCTTGACTCTACAAGAACTATGTTTTTTTGGGAAAAAAATATTTTAAAAAATTAGAGCAACCAAAACTGACATTTAGCTAGTGCTTAAAATTTACAAAGCACTTTAACATACATCTTAATAAAATCCTATATAACCTTCCAATTGATTATATCCATTTGACAAATGAAGAAAATAGTGTTCAGAAGTTTAGAAATATGCCCAGTGACAACTACCATTTCTAAATACTTCTGTTCCAGGCACTATACTAAGAACCTATAAGGAAGATGTTTTTGACCCATTTCACATATTAAGAAACAAAAGTCAAAGGACTTGTCCACTGGCATGTAACAGAGCAAGGAGGACAAACTAGGTCCAAACTTTCTTCTATGCCACACTCATTAATACCTTCTTTATAAAACTACTGATTTGTTATTATTCTGTTAGATGGTTTTAAGTTCATTCTAGTTTTCCTTGATCACTAATTACAGTGACATATTTCCATCATCCTGAGGTTAGATATTCTCATTCCATTCTAACAGTGAAAAAATGGGGCCAACAAATCAAAGCTGGTCATTAGACAGAATTTTTTTTTTTTTTTAATTCATGCCTATTTCAAGGAACACTCCTTAATTCCTTCAAGATTTTAAAGTAACTCTGAGACCTTCAGAATTCTCTGGGGTATGAATCTAAAAGAACAGAGACTTGAAATTCTTTTAGTCACTTTTTTGTTTGGACAGCATGACAAAGACAATTCTAAAAATCTACTCCTTCCTCCCATAACAGTTCCAATCAATCTTTTGATCTTAACTCATACCCTACTTAGAGTTAGACAATGAACCTGAAACTGACTTCCTCTAAAATTTACTGAGCCCTTAAAGAGAGCCAGCTAAATGTATAATTATACTAAAAAATTCTCTGGTTATCTAGACCCAGGCTCACTTAATACATACATGTGTAAGCTTTACTGGCAGATATCTACTTGAAGGTAAGATCTCTTTGGATGTGACACAGAGGCGATCAACATTCCCTATGGAAACACTTCAAAGGGGTGGGCTTTCAGCTTGGTTTCTGAATATATAACCAACTCATTAAGGTGTCAGCACCTCATTAACACTCAACTCAGAAAGGATTCTTGGCTATCTCATGAAATAAGGGATTTTGATAACTATTCCCCCAGGAGCGTAAAATAATATTCCTTTATTTGCTAGCCACAATATATGACTTGTGAAGTAGAGAAATCACTCTCTGATTTTTCAAGTCACTTGGTTGGTGTATGATTTTCATTCTTGTACTTCTTAGATCCTTAATGAATAGGAGATGTATTTTAAGCAGACAATCTATTCAGCTTAGTTTATCAAAGTCAGACGTCAAGTAGTTTTCTTTTCCTGAGACGGGAACCTAAATCACCTACCAGGGTTTCCTTCCCTACAGTCAGGACTGAGGTGTAGGCTTCCAGATACACTCGACTGCAGCGTCTAACAACTTCCAGGCCCTTCACTGTGATGTCCTTGGCATCTCCCAGGCCCAAGCCGATCAGATAAAGCATTTCGAACTGGAGAGGTGACTGCAGGACGAAGGGAACAAGAAAAGTAATGTCAGCTACAGTGAGGATACCTGAAGTGTAGTGATGCGATAGAACACAGTAGCTCCCGAGGAGCGACAAGGCACGAATCAGGTTTGAGACCCTCAAGTCACAAATAAGGACTGGAGCCGTGTTTTAAACAGTCTCACCAGTTGGGTCCAATTACCCGATGAGAGAACGTTAGCTGGTTCTCTGTGCTCCACCACGTCCCAATTGCAGCGGGCCTTTCTGGTGAAGCAGCTCCAAAGCGGCAGAGCCACGCCGAGCCAGGTCCCACGCCGCCGGCCTCATCTACGGCGCCGCAAAACGCAGGCGCCTTTGCTGCACTTTACGACTAGCCGGGAGGCGTGGGAGAGCGGCCAGCGGGAGCCGGAGACCCGACTCTGACCCCGCTGGGAGTGATTCGCAAGCTGTTTCGGTTGGAAGGCTAAAGGTCTTTGGGCGGGGGCAGTCGGTCCAACGCCCTCAGCCTGCTTCTGGGGGAAAAAAAAAAAAAAAAAAAAAAACCCGCGTACACCCGCTGCCCCAAATCAATGACTTTAACATCCCCTTTCTAGTCCGGGGTAAGTGCGGTGGAGCTTTGCACTGGAGGAGCTCGCCCGGAGTTGGGCTGCGGGTCCCCGCCCTGCACGTCTGCTTCGCAGGACTCGCGAGGGGTGGCAGACTAGAGGGACTCCCCTAATTTGCCCCGGGTTTACCCAAGCGCTCATATTTTAATCCCCGCCCTCTCGTTCGGTAGTTTAAGCCTCTGCCTTCTGGCGTGGTGTCAGATTGGCTAACTCGGCGGTGAGTGTAGTTTTGATTTCCCAGCGGGGCTGTGACTCCTTGGGTCTGTCCGCTAGAACTTAGGCTGGAATCCCCCAAGGATCTGCCTTAGTCATCTTCAGTGTCGGGAATCCCAGACCCTTCGGTACCTAGAGAAATGACCTTTAAGAGTGCTTAGGGATTTCAAAGCTCATCTCAAGTGCTTGCACAGGGGGAATTCTTATAAAGAGGTTGATTAGATTTCCGGCATCGGAAAGGTTTACTTTGAATAAAAATGCTGTTCCTAAATTCACTGGCGATCTTAACCAAGTTAAAACAACGGTTTTCATTGCTTATTTTGGTAAACAGTGTTGATTGTTAGGAATTTCCTTATGTTTCTTCGAAAGGGCCCTGTGTGTCTTTTGTATGAGTTCTACCCACCCTTTGTACTTCTCATGCTATATACTCTTTCTCATTCTGTCTGCTTTCATTACATTAATTTATTTCTCACACCATATGACATTACTACCTTTTTTTTTTTTTTTTTTTTTTTTTTGGTACTGGGTATTGAACCCAAGGGGGCTTTTACCTCTGAGCGACATCTTCAGTTAGTTTACTTTTTATTTTGACATTTTGAGACAGGGACTCACTCCTGAAGCTGGCCTTGAATTTGTATTCCTCCTGCCTTAGCCTCCTGAGTTACCAATATTTCGCTGATCTTACAGGCACTTGCTACCACACCCAGGTAAAAATCTCAATGTAGAAAAGAAAACAAAATAAAAACTTAAAATGTACTTCAAAAGATGCCATGAAGCTACACACTGAGAAAAGATATTTGCAGAGCATATATCTGATAAGGGACTTGTGTAAAGAACTCTCATAATATTGAAAATATAGCTTAACTTAAAAACATGGGGAAAAGATTGAAACTGAAGCCAAGAAAGATATGTAAATAGAAGAAAATAATTTTATAAGAAGGTAAACATCAGACATAGGAAAATAAAAATTTAAATCACAATGAGTTACCTCTACACACCTATAAGAATAATTAAAGTTAAAAAAAAACAACAACAAACAAAACTCCCAAAACCTGTCAGTCTACTTATGTAATTCTAGGTTATTCCTAATATTTTGCCAACTCAAATTTCAACCTCCCATTCAGACCTCTTCCCTTGGACAAGCATATAACTTTTTGCAGGAAATTTTCACCTAGATAACCCAGAGGTGTATCAAATTCAACACATCCAAAGTGGAATTTGTTATCTTTCCTTCTATTTTAGATTTAATATTGGTATTATCTATGATGGTGGGAGGGGAGGGACAGGATTGTCCTCCATGCAATCACCCAACCTAGATACTTGGAAGTCACCAAATCTGTTACATTTGTTTGTCTGTCTCAATAGAAACCATATCTACTTTCTCTGTCTTGGTTCAGGTCTTCATTCTGTCACTCCTTTAGCTGGTCATCATGTCTCCTTTGCATTCACCCTTCTTTTCAAGGCCAGGGAGTTCTAGTAAAGATACAATCTAAAAACATTACTCCCTTTCTAAATATCCTTGTGAGGCCAAGAGAATGTTCAGGTGCCTTAACATCCCCACCTGATCATCTGTGGTATGGTGACTGCCTCTCTATCTAGCCTCATTTCTCTCCATACCTTGAGTTTGTTCTCCAGCAGTACTGAACTGCCTATAGTTCAGTGTCCACAACATGTCGCTTTTGCCTCTGTGCTACTCCCTGAGTGTGAAATACTGTTCTCTCCTGTGGAGGTAACCACTACTCATCCTTTTAAGACTAAGTTCAGGAAGTCTTCTCAGAGATCTACAACCTCCTAAGCTGAGTTATATGTCCCCTCTTTATACTCTACATTTATCAGTTAATTTAAGACTTTTTGTAATTGTGCATCTGTATTTATTCTTTACTAAACCATCAATTTTATGAAATCAGAGTCTATGTTCATATTCTCTTACCTGGCACATAGAAAGTTTTCAATAAATGTTTGTTTATAAATAGTGTGTATCCAGTAGTAGCTGAACAATTTCTTTGAGTTATGATTTATTTCCTGTCTTAGGAAATGCAGGGCATGATAGGTTCTAAATAACTACCAAACTGTCATCACTAGAATATCACATATAAACATACCTTGCCTTTGCCACTTTGGAAGCTATTTGTGGTGAAAAGCTTTCAACCCTATATGTACTTCGTATGCACACTATTGTATAGATAATTTCTACTGTGCTGATCATTTCTGTGTGTTTGGCTTCACATTTTCTCTGAATATTCTTAAGTAGATTTACTGTGAAAGGACATTACCAAAAAGAATAATCCAAAGAAAGGAATGGTTTATTGCCTCTTAGGAAATAAATCTATACTGAAAATGGAGTTATTCAGTATAGGCAAGGAATTGAAACATTGTATATTTGGAGACAGAAGAAATTTCTATTTTTATGGCTTCAAAATTCAGCCCGAAGAACTTGCTTTGGCTATAGTATTCTCAGCAAACCTACCTTTCCACCTGCCTTCATTCCTCAATAGGAGTGTAAATTATTTTTTGTACCTTTTTGGAGGTGAATAGATAAAATGAAGGGTTTTTGGTAATCTTTTTCCTCCTCAGCTCAACAAATATAAGCAGCAAAGTTTTGCCTCTTCTTTTGTACAGAACAGTTCTGTAGATTTGGATGTTTCTTCTTTGCCATTTAAAACAGGTTTCAAATATGATTAATACTTTCCCCAACAATATTAGAAAAATTTTCAGATGTAGGAAAGCTGAAACAGCTTTACAGTAAACATTATACAGCTACCTCCTAGGTTCTATAGTTGTTAACAGTTTATATTAATCCATCCTCCTAGATATCAACCAACATTATTTTTTATGAATTTCTAAGGGTGTTGCAGACAAGAGTATGCACATTATTGTATTTTACTTGAAAGATAAACTTCTTTCTAGGTAACAGATTTAAAAAAAACATACCTAGGCATGTAGCTGATTAAATTTTATTATTTCTTCACCAGTTTAGGCTTGGCTTTAAAATTTTTTACTTTAAAACAATTTTCAATTAGTTTTAAACACACATTGTAACATTAATGATAATGAAAGCAGTCAGAATACAGATTTTCTGATAGCAAATTTAAAGTTTCATGTGTAGCAGAAGAGATATGGAGAGGATGGTTATAGAGAAAGGCAATTTTTTCTGAAAGGTTTTGTTTTGTTGGTGGTGCTAGGGTTTGAAAGATATTTAAAGTATCTTTATAACCTTTTCCAGTAACTCATTTTTAATATCCTTCCTATTCGAATTTCTTCCTTATGTCTGAGACCTTCAGGCAATAGTCAGTTATACAATGTGAAAGAGACACACGTAATCATAAGATGGTAGTATTGATGACTTTTCCATTCCATTGTAATAAGCACATCATAAAATACTTTCAGTTTAAAGTAATAACATAGTTGAGATGCTGTGTTACCTTATGAAGGAATTATAATTACCTTATCTAAAAGAAGTCATCCTTCAGTTTTCCTATTTGAGCTTGTTGTTTGTCTATTGAAAAGAAGCCATCAGGGGGACTGACTAAACTCCATCTGACCTTATTATGAATAGAGAATATTATTTTACTCTGAAGCTGGCCTTTTAACCTACTTGTTCCCAGAGATTGCCTTTGTTAGAGGGAAACTTGATTAATATTCGTAGAGTCTAGAGACCTTGAATTGATTGATAGTCATTATTTTCTAGCAATTCACAAATAAGTGATAGTTAAAGATAGTGTTGCATTAGGAGAAGAAACTATATTTACCAAGGTTAAAAAAAGATTTGAAATTACTTTATTATACATTAATTTATCTAGGAGAAAAGTCACTTTGTTTACTCAGTGATCTTATTTACTCATCACATATTACATTATGTGATATGAAGTGTACAAATAATAAAAAATCAATCTAGAAATAATTTCTATGGGAAATAGGGAAATTTTATTATTTTCATTAACTCTAGCTTATTAGATTGAGAGTAACCATATGGAAGAAAGTCACGTAAAACCCTGTTTTGTAACTCCCAAAGATGTTCCTTTACATGTCTATGTGTAAACCATTTTTTCTTTAAGCCATTTTTATCCTTAACAGGTCCTTCCAAGACCAGCTATACATAGTTTTACTTTATCTGTGCTTAAAAGAGCTATATAGTGTTCTTCTAAGTTTTATTTAGGGAAACATTTTAGATAGCCAATATTTGGTGGGAAAAGACAGTGGGTGGCTTCCCTTTCACTCAAAATAGACTCTATAAGAACACCCAACTTCTCTAACCCCACCTCCTACTCTTCTCCTTGCTCTCAATCACTACAGCTGTTGAAATCTTTGCCTAAGGTTAATCTCCTCAATGAGTCCTATCCTATATAAAATTGCAACCAACATTTCTGATCACGTTTTGTTCATTTTTCCCCCCAGGGGACTGTTCACCATGTAACATAACTGTATACTTTCCTTATTTATTATATTTATCTTTATGTCCATATTCTATTAGAATATAAACACCATAAATACAGGAAAATTTTTTTCTTCTCCATGCATTTTATTTACTAATGTGAACAAACACCTTGAACAGTGTCTGGCCCATATGTTCAATAAATGCATGTTGAATGAATCAGTGTACATCTGTATGTGGTTATTAATTACAAATAAGTTCCTTGGAAGAGGGAACTGGGTAGAGGGAAGATTTAATAATTGTTGAGAACTCAGATTTTGGTGCCATTCAGACGTTGGTATGGTTTAGGCTTTTCCACTCTGGTGCATTCCTTTTCTCAACCTCAGTTGCTGCTTCTGTGAAGTAGAGATAGTAGTATCATCCTTCATAGGATTATGATGAGTATAAATTAAGAAATACAGATAAAGGACTTAACACAGTGCCAAACAATGAGTTGAGGCTTAATAAACATTAGTAGATACAGATAAAAGAATTTGAAATTAAGTTTATAGTTATCTACAGTGTCCCATCCAATTATGAGTCAGCCTTATCCATCTTCTCCAGATTCAACACAAATTCCATGAAATCATTTACTTTGTTCAGGAACTATAGACCAATGTTTTACTTTTAATATTTTATTGATTCACAAAGAAAAATTATCTTAAGTAAACATTATTATGTTCTGAGATCCTCTTTCTGAGAAAAACTGTATTTATTTATATCATTCTGTCATTATGTTCAACACAATAGACTTGGTTGGCACCAAAGAAATATTGCCTGACAGTTAGTTAAAATTAAGGGAAAAAAAAACTTCATTGGACCTAAAAATTAAATTTAAAAAACACTTAAATTTGTAAGAAAAATGAAAAAGATTATTACAGTAAATTTATATTATACGGTACTGAACAAGAATGAATTACTGCTACACAAACAACATGGATGAATCTCCTAGAAAGTTCAGCAAAAGAGAACCTTGAAAATGGGATGCAGCTTATATATAATAAACTCCACCAAACTCTTAAGTACAATTTGATGAATTTTTACACATGTGTATAATCATGTACCTGTCACCCAAATAAAGGTATGGAACATGTCCAGCACCCAAAACTCCTTTTTTTGCCCCCTTCCAGTAAATGCCCACCCCTCCCCACAGTTGATCATTATTTGACTTCTGACAACATAAATTAGTTTTGCCTGTTCTTAAACATTGTATCATATAATAATGTTGTCTTTCACATCTAGCTCCTTTGTATTTCTGAGAGTCATCCATGTTGTTTTGTATAGCAGTGGTTCATTCTTTTCCATTTTGTTAAGGATTCCACTATACAAATATACTACAATTTATCTTATTGTTAGTGGACATTTAATTGTTTCTGTGTTTGGTTAACATGAATAAACCTGCTATGAATATTGTTGTAACTGTCTTTTGTTGCATATAAGCCCCCATTTCTGTTGGGTTATATATCTAGGAAGTGGAATTGCTGACTTACAGATTACATATGTTTTTACTTTAGTAGATCTTGCCAAATAGTTTTCCAAAGTGTTTGTACAGTTTCCTTTCCTATCAGCAGTGGATATGAATTCTAGTTGTTCATATTCTTATCAACCCTTGGTATTGCAAGTCCTTTTATTCATTTTATTGGGTGTGTAGGGGTGTCTCATTGAGGTTGTAATTTTCAGCTCCCTGATGACTGAAAATATTGACTGCCTCATATGTAATTTTTTCTTTCTTGAGTTATTCATTAATTTTTATTCTTTAATACTAATAAAACACTTTTGTACTGAATGAAAATGGTTTTAGTCAGTAATCACTGATACCACTTCTAAGTAGATTTTTTTTTTTTAAGGCAAAGTATTTATTTTCCACACCCCACTGTTATTTAAGTTCAGAGTCTATACTTAGGAATCAGTAAATCTATTTGCAAATAAGGCAGTCTCTTCAAAAGACCTTTGCTATGTCCACAATGAACATGTGTGTCAAATGAATATAGCTATGCCCAAAGAGAATACTTCTAGTCAGGATGCTGTATATTCACATACTTGCCTTGCTGCCAGTAATAGGTGAGTTGGACTATTTTTGCTATCATGAAATGAAAATGATTAGCTAAATGTGTTTTCCTTTCTGTATTTTTCTTTTTTTTTCTTTCTTTTTTTTTTTTTTTTTTTTTTTTTTTTTTGATATGTAGTTTCAAAGTCACATTTTAGGATTCAGTCTTCCTTCTGTAAAAGAAGGGGATTCAAATGGAAAGAACACTAAATCAGCCAAGGTGGGATTTTTGTAATTGTAGGCCTTTATTTTGTTCTGTGATTCTAAATCCCACTAAGTCATCTCTTACTCCTCTTTTCATTTTTCCTATCTTTCTGTCAATAGATTTTGATATGAAATGGTGAGCAATAAATAATTTCCTGGGTCTGAAAATTAGTATAATGGAATATAAGTACTTTCTAACAAACCATGCAAATTGTTGCTGTTATTAAATTTTATATTAGTAAACTGAAAGGACCTTGAGTTATTCTTCAGATTTAGTAATATGGTCTTAATTCTGTACCATTGGTCTACCAGTCTGTTTTGGTGCCAATACCATGCTGTTTTTGTTACTATTGCTCTATAGTATAATTTAAAGTCTGGTATGGTGATGCCACCTGATTCACTTTTCTTGCTAAGGGTTGCTTTAGCTATTCTGGGTCTCTTATCTTTCCAGATGAATTTCATGACTGCTTTTTCTATTTCTTTGAGAAATGTCATTGGGATTTTGATTGGAATTGCATTAAATCTGTATAATGCTTTTGGTAGTATGGACATTTTGACAATATTAATTCTACCTATCCAAGAACAAGGTAGGACTTTCCATCTTCTGAGGTCTTCTATAATGTCTTTCTTTAGTGTTCTGTAGTTTTCGTTATAGAGGTCTTTCACCTCTTTCGTTAAGTTGATTCCCAGATATTTTTTTTATTTTGATGCTATTGTAAATGGAGTAGTTTTCATCATTTCCTTTTCAGAGCATTTGTCACTGATGTACAAAAATGCCTTTGACTTATGGACATTTATTTTGTATCCTGCTACTTTGCCAAATTCATTTACTAGTTGCAAAAGTTTTCTGGTAGAGTTTTTTGGATTTTCTAGGTATATTATCATGTCATCAGCAAATAGTGCTAATTTGAGCTCTTCTTTTCCTATCTGGATCCCTTTAATTTCTTTCGTCTGTCTAATTGCTCTAGCCAGAGTTTTAAGTACTATGTTAAATAGCAGTGGTGAAAGGGGACATCCCTGTCTTGTTGCAGTTTTTAGAGGGAATGCTTTCAATTTTTCTACATTTAAGATAATGTTAGCTTGGGGCTTTGCATAAATAGCTTTTATAATGTTGAGATATGTTCTTGTTATTCCTAGTTTTTCTAGTGTTTTGAACATTTTCTAGTGCTGTGTTTTGTCAAATGCTTTTTCTGCATCTATTGAGATGATAATCATATGGTTTTTATCTTTAAGTCTATTGATGTGATGTATTAGGTTTATTGATTTCTGAATGTTGAACCAACCTTGCATCGTCGTGCACTATGTTTCTGTATTTGATTTGCCAGAATTTTGTTGAGGATTTTTGCATCTATGTTCATTAAAGATATTGGCCGAAGTTTTCTTTTTTGGCTATGTCTTTGCCTGGCTTTGGAATTAATGTAATATTGGCCTCATAGAAAAAGTCTGGAAGAGTTCCCTCTTTTTCTATTTCTTGAAATAAGTTGAAAAGCATGGTATTAGTTCTTCTTTGAAGGTCTTGTAGAACTCAGCTGTAAATCCATAAGGACCTGGGCTTTTTCTTGTTGGTAGTTTTTTGATGGCATCTTCTATTTCCTCGCTTGAAATTGATCTGTTTAAATTGTGTATAGCCTCCAGTTCCAGTTTGGGCAATTCGTACCACTCTAGAAATCTGTCAATGCCTTCAATATTTTTTATTTTGTTAGAGTACAAGTTTTCAAAGTAATTTCTAATTATCTTCTGTATATCTGAGGTGTTTGTTGTGATATTGCCTTTTTCATCACGGATGTTAGTAATTTGAGTTTTTTCTCTTCTTTTTGTTAGCATCGCTAAGGGTGTGTCAGTTTTATTTATTTTTTCAAAGAACCAGCTTTTAGTTTTGTCAATTCTTTGAATTGTTTCTTTAGTCTCAATTTCATTAATTTCAGGTCTGATTTTAATTATTTCCTGTCTTCTACTGCTCTTAGTGTTGATCTGTTCTTCCTTTTCTAGTGCTTTGAGGTGTGATGTTAAGTCATTTACTTATTATTTTTTTTTCTTTTAAGGAATGAACTCAATGCAATGAATTTTCCTCTTACTACTGCCTTCATAGTGTCCCAGAGATTTCTATATGATGTATCTGCATTTTCATTTACCTCTAGGAATTTTTTAATCTCCTCCTTTATGTCTTCTTCAACCCCTTGTTCATTCAGTAGCATGTTGTTTAGCTTCCAGTTGTTGGAGTAGTTTTTTTTTTGTTTGTTTGTTTCTTGTGTTATCATTGATTTCCAATTTCATCCCATTATGGTCTGATAGAATGCAAGGTAGTATCTCTACTTTTTTATATTTGCTGAGAGTTGCCTTGTGACATAATATATGGTCTATTTTAGAGAAGGAGCCATGTGCTGCTGAGAAGAAAGTATATTCACTTACTGAGGGATGAAATATTCTATATATGTCTGTTAGGTTGAAGTTATAAATTGTTTTAACGAGGCCTAAGTTTTCTTTGTTTAGCTTTTGTTTGGATCATCTATCCATTGGTGAGAGAGGTATGTTGAAGTCCCCTAGAATAACTGTGTTGTGGTCTGTTTTACTCTTGAACTTGAGAAGGGTTTGTTTGATGAATGTAGGTTCTCTATTATTTGGAGCATATAGATTTATAATTGTTATATCTTGTTGATGAATGGTTCCCTTAAGTAGTAAGAAATATCCATATTTGTCCCTTTTGATTATCTTTGGCTTGAAGTCTACCGTATTTGATATGAGAATGGAAACCCCTGCTTGCTTCCACAGCCCATGTGAGTAATAAGACTTTTCCCAGCCTTTTACCTTCAGTTTATTGATGTCTTTTTCTATGAGGTGGGCTTCTTGGAGACAGCAAATTGTTGGATCATTTTTTTTTTTAATCCAGTATGACAATCTGTGTCTTTTGAATGGTGAGTTTAGGCCATTAACATTCAGGGTTATTACTGAGATGTGATTCGCATTCCCATCCATTTTTATTTGTTTATGGTATTTAATTTGATTTGGTTTCTCCTCTGGTTGTTATTTCCTTTAGTTTATTATCTCGCTTTGTTGATTTTCATTGTTATTTTTCTTTTCTTTTTCGTAGAATATTTTGCTCAGGATGTTCAGAAGTGCTGGCTTTCGAGTTGTGAAATCTTTTAACTTTTGTTTGTCATGGAAGGTTTTTATTTCATATTCAAATCTACAGCTCAGTTTTGCTGGGTATAAGATTCTTGGTTGACATCCCTTTTCTTTCAGAGCTTGAAATATGCCATTCCAGGATCTTCTAGCTTTTAAGGTCTGGGTTGAAAAATCTGAACATAGTCTGATTGGTTTCCTGCTATATGTAATCTGCTTCTTTTCTCTCGTTGCTTTTAATATTCTCTCCTTGCTCAGTATATTAGGCATTTTCATTATAATGTGCCTTGGAGTGGATCTGTTGTGATTTTGTTCGTTTGGTGTTCGGTAAGCCTCTTGCACTTGATTTTCCCATTCATTCCTCAAGATTGGAAAATTTTCTGCTATTATGTCATTGAATACATTACTCATGCCTTTGGCTTGGAACTCTGCACCTTCCTCCACCCCAATCAATCTTAAATTTGGGTTTTTTTTTTTTTTTTGTGTGTGTGTGTGTGTGTGTGTGTGTGTTGTCCCTTATTTTTTGAATGTTCTGTTCTTGATGTCTTACCATTTTTACTGTGTAATCTACATTTTTCTCCAGGATGTATATATTTTGCCTTCGTTATCTGAGGTCCTTTCTTCCAAGTGGTCTAATCTGTTGGTGATGCTTTCAATAGAACATTTAGTTTAGTTTATTGCTTCTTTCATTTCTAGAATTTCTGTTCGGTTTCTCTTTAGAACCTCTATCTCCCTGTTGAAGTAATCTTTTGCTTCCTGTATTTGTTTTTGGAGTTCTTTGTCAAAATGATCTTTTACCACCTGTAATTTCTCCCTCATCTCATTTTTTAGTTCATTTTTTTTTTTTTTTTTTTTTTTTTTTGGTACCGGGGATTGAACTCAGGGGTACTTGACCACTGGGCCACATCCCCAGCCCTTTTTGTATTTTTATTAGAAGCAGGGTCTCACTGAGTTACTAAGTGCCTCGCCATTGCTGAGGCTGGCTTTGAACTCGCGATCCTCCTGCCTCAGCCTCCCAAAGTGCTGGGATTACAGGCGTGCACCACCGCGCCCGGCTATTTAGCTCATTCTTAAGTTCCATAAACATTTGGAATATGTAATTTCTGAATTCCATCTCTGGCATTTGACCAACTCTTATTGCCATGGAATCTACTGAGGAGGTATGTGGATTTGTTTGAGTCACTTTCTTCCCTTGTTTCTTCATATTGCTTGTGTGACTTTTCTTCTTAGCACTGTGGAACCTCGACTATTTCATTTTTACCTTAAAGCCTTATGATGCTCCTGTAGTACAATGCTATCAGATCCCCTTATAAATACTTTACACTTTAAAACCAGACACTTTCTATTCAGATAAACACAGTTTGATCACAATGTACAGATTTAGTTAACTCAGATATTGTCTCCAATTTACTCTGTATGTTTGTGATGGGGATTATAGCTTCAAGTATTGGGCACAGAGGTGATAAGTTTAGGAAGAAGGAAGTGAGGGTGTTGAGTTCTTTCTTAGGAAGTGTGAAAAGAGAGTTCTTTGGAAGTGGTTTAATATCGGCAGACGAGAGAGGAAAGAAAATGGAGTGAACGATTTAGTGGAAAGACCAATTTATATATAAACCAAACTTATGCAACCGTTGAGAGAAGACAAAAAGAAGGATGGAAAAGAAGAAAAGAAAAATAAAGATGACAAAGAAGTAGGAATTAGTATAAAAGAGAGGAAAGAGAAAGTGAGTCAAAAAAACATAGTGAATAAACTATATATAACACTGCTTTGCTGTATAGTTCTGTTCTAAAAATCACAATTTCTGCGTGTAACTTGTTTTCGCCTCTGTTAAGAATGCAGTGGCAGGTTGTAAATAGGAAAGATAAGGGAAGAAGAAAAGAGACCGAAGTGAGAAGAAAGAAAAGAGGAACAAAAATGGACAAACAAACTCACACACAAACAAAACAAAACAAAAACAAACAAAACAAAACAACAAAAACACAAAGTGGAACCCAGGAACAAATCTCATTCAAACAGCACGCTGAGAAGCCCTTCTTTTTTCCCTTCCAGTTTAGGCCAGTTGTTCCGGGATGGAGTACAGGCTGTCACAGAGAACCTGTGGGTGGAGTCAAGTCTGTACCTTTGGCCATTGGCAAAATGACACAGTGGAAGAGTAGCTCAGGGCGGGGTATGTCAGCAGGTGAATGGCACCAGGAAAGGGTCTATTCAGAAGGCGTTAACTCCCCATGCCCTCCCACAGTTGTAGCGTCTTGGCCGCTTTGCTGATCTCAGACACGCCCTCCCCTGCTGGCTGCCCTCATCTCACCCAGGTGTGTGCTGTCCTCAGAGCACTGGATGGATCCATGGAAGCCCGCAGCTACTTCTCCTTTCTTCCTTGTTTCTTTGTCCCGGTCTACCCCGGCTGTCCTCAAAAATGGCGGTGGTTGCTCTCCTCAGGTTCAACAGCACTTCCCCCGACCTGTGTGACACTCTCAAGCGTGCAAGTCTGGCCCAGCTGATTGCGTGAAAGAAGTGAAAGAACTCTGTGTGGATGTCACTCGCATCTAGATTTCTTATTATCCTTCTGTGTTGTTTAAAGCTGTTATCCGCATCTCTCCCTTACCGCCCGGCTAGTGCGCCAGCTGCGCCTTAGCGCTGGTTTGTCTGCAGAACTCTCATACTGGGCCCCTGTGCGTCGGCGGTCTGGAGTTCTTTGTATTTCATCGTCTCACCATCCGGAGAAACACGAATGTTCCAGCTCCCTCTCAGTTGCAAGAATAGTGCTAGGAACTCCTTCAAACTTTCCACTAAGCCTCTTTTAGTGACTGACTCCTGGGGACACATCCCTCCTGTCCACTCTTCAGCTGACTCTCTTATGGTACTTAAAGTGATTTTGTTTTCATCATAAATCTTGAAATTTTTCAGCCCCTGTGTATATCAAGTTACAGAATTTACTAAAAATCTTAATTTTTTAAAATGGATTTTGGTTTGCATTTTTTAAATCCAAGACACACATAGATATGATTTACTACAATCTTTTTTCTTTACATTTTACTTTATTTGAATTTTTATTTGTTTTGTGGTAGTATTTCCTTTTGTCAAAATTAAATAGCATGGTTTCCTTTCAGCAGTTTTTAACATCTTAATATTAGAGTTCATTAAATTCTAAAAATGAAACCTTATTGGAATTGAGGCTCACATGAAATGTATTTTAATCATATCTTTGCTTCTGGCTATTGCTTCTCTTCTAATATTCATTAAATAATACCTGATGGAATTTCATCAGTAGTATTTTTGATATATGTGTGCATGGAGTAAACATGCATACCAATTGCAGAAGCAGCAAAAAGCAGTGGTTAAAAGTGGAGGCTTTCAAGTCAGACTACATGAATTCTGGCTTCACTTACTAGCAGGGTGACCTTAGGAAAGTTCTTGAACCCTTAATTGTGTCACCTCTAAAATGCAGGAAAATAAGGGTATTTATCTCATAGGACTGTCATTATCTCATAATACTTTGAGCAGTTTTGTGCTTCAGAAGTGTATGAATCCATTTTTCATTGCTATGACAAAATAGGTGAGGCTTGGTGATGTATAAAGAAAACAAGTTTACTTAGTTAACAGTTCTGGAGGTCCAAGAGCACAGTGTCAACATCTGCTCTGCTCTGGTGAGGGGCCCACTTCACTAGTTTGTAACATGGCAGACAGCATTATGGTGGGAGAGGAAGCGATCACATAGCAGTATGTGGGAGAGGAAGAGATCACATAGCCTGACAGGACACTAGGCAGGGATTCTGGGGTCAGGCTTACTCTTTTCTAACAACTAACTCATGAGAACTACCTTAATTCTTTGCAAGGGAAGCACCCCCAGTGACCTAACTCCTTTCTTCTAGTTTCTTCCTCTTAAAAGTTCCAACATCCCCTCATGATCACACTGAGGACCAAGCTTTGAACACAATAATCTTTGGGGGACACACTATATTCAAACTGAAGCAGTAAGTGTTCAATAAGTGTTAGCTATCTTTATATATTACTACTTTTACAGGCTCTGTGAGGAATAAATGTGATAATATAAGTGTATATTAAAAGACCGGCAATATAGTACATAGTCAACATTAGTCAGTATTATTACTGAACATACTCTCTGGCCAGTTACTGTTACATAATTTGTATGTATTCTAGGTGAAATTGCACTTCAGGACCACCTCTCTAAACACACACCTTAAAAAAGTGAATTTGCAATTGGAATATTTGGTGCTCAAAAACTCTGTATTTTCAGGTTAAAGCTCAAATATTTAAAAATTATAATGTAACCAAAATGTTATTTGCAATGAGAAGAAGTGGAAAGTGATATTAATAACTTAAAAATGAATAGAAGTTTAAACATTTCTTTTAACTAACAATGTGATGACATCTTTAGTTCCTAATTATTTTGTTCTATGACCATTAAACCCTATCAGTAGATTGGGGATGTTTGGGGCATGGCCGTGTAAGCCTCTGGGGCTAGTGATGCTTTATCACTGAACCACATCGCTAACACTTTTTTTTTTTCTTTTGGGTCTCACTAAGTTGCTGAGGATCTCACTAAACTAGTGAATCTGGTCTCAAACTTGCAATCCTCCTGCCTCAGCCTTTCCAGTCACTGGGATAACAAGTGTGTTCCACCACACCAGGCCATTCCTTCTCTTAAGCAGAGAAGCCATGAGAAAGTGTTTATGTAGAAATTACTTAGGATGACATTGATTCTGATATTTGTAGCACTCAGACATTATTCACTTTCCTAATACCTGTGCTTCTTCTATCTGGCCCTGCCAGTGTTGTCAGTAATAGAGTTCCTTGCCTTGAACATAGTCATCACAACTTGTATCTCTTCCCTGTTATTTCAAGAAACTGAACTTTACAGCTGATTTGCCTTCAGAGAGACTTGACTTCTTACCCTTACCTATATCCTAGTGAATAAGTTCTCTTCTGCATAGCTAGACCCCCTTGAAGATAGATACTCATTTTTCTGAAACTGTCAGGGTCACTGAGCCCTTCTGAACAGGTTATGGAAATAAGGTCAATAGGTACCTTTTACATAGACCGTATACAGCCCATTCAACTGTAGAGGTGACCTAATGACCAGTTTACTATTTCTTGAACTATTATTGATCACCTGCTATGCTCCTGTTTGATGGTCTTCTTTGGACAGCCTGTTGTGACATTCCTACCCCAGTATTTACAGTCTTTAGTTTCTTCAATCATGATCTCATCTGCTTTGTTTTCTTGCTTCCTAACTTGTATCAACTTATATTGTCACCCTTTATTTAGTATCATTGCCCATACTTCTAATACTCCTTCCCCACTCTAACTCATGGGAATCTTATTCTTTAATTTTAATTCAGAAGCCCTTCATTCATGGTATTTTCCCACTTCACCTAAGCAGCATTTTTTCCCCTTCTTTTACCTTTTGATTTCCTTTAATATTTCATTGATTTATTTAAAAATGTTAGTGCTCTTACATGTTATTTTTCTTGTTATACTATTAAGGGCAAGGGCAATGTTTTATCTTTATATTCTCTGTAACACCTATATAGTGCTCAGCTCATATTAGATATTAAATAAATATTATAAAATATCTTGCTGAAAGTACTACCTATAATAAGAACAGGCAAGTAAAGATATGCTAATGAACCAACAAGGCAGAGACTAGAAATAGGAAAGTGATCTGATATGCTATTGTAATGATTTATATAATCAATGGCAAAGTAATTGAGATGTGTTGATTGAAGAAATCAATGGAGATGACTGTGTTTGTCAACTTTTGCTCATAATTTTAGCAGTTTTAGTCCATGATCACTTGACCACATTGCTTTGAAAATGGCAGGACAGTACATCACAGCATAAACATGTGACAGAGGATGCTGTTCCACCTCATGGTGGCAAGGAAGCAAAGGAGGGAGATGTGGGTCCCTATGTCCCCTTCCAGGGTACACCCCCAGGACCTAACTTACTTCCACTAGGGCCCACTTCCTACCACCTCCCACAGGCTGGCAACCAAACATTTAGCATATGAGCCTTTGGTAGACACTTAAAATCCAAATCGGATCAATGACCATGAACATAAATAAATGAGAGTGAAAGGCAGGGTGTGGTCAAAACCCAATGGTGATCTAAACTGGAACATGGTTCTTAACTTTTAGAAGTTTATGTCAATCCAACATAACAGTACTCTGCCTTTATTTCAATAATATTTAAAACCATAAAGAAATATTTCTTTAAAAGGTCTCTTTTAGCCTTTCTAGGTCTAACTTCACTTTGGATGAGTATAGATATACTTTTCTTGGTCAAATTTGCAAGAAAATTGAAGTGCACTATGGGGTCATTCTTCCCTTACAACCAATTAGACACAGAAATAAATAGGCAAGGAAAGTTGAGATTATTATGTCAGTAAATCATTTGAAATACTTTTACACTCGCTTCCCAAAAAGATTCTGAAAGATAGTTACTTATGTTTAATGAATCACATTTTTGACAGATTCCTTCACATGCATGTGTTCCAACACATGGAAAGATTCAACTTAATACTACTTTACATAACTTATTTGAAGCCCTATGATACCTAACTGGCCTCAATTGTGTCTTGTTCAATCCAACAGATGTTTATTAATTGTTATGCTAAAGGCTATGTGCTATGTACTCAGGATATAGAGAAGCATGAGTCACCATCTACCATCTAGAGATCATATTCAAGTGAGGAAATATTTTCATCAGCTTTGTTTCTATGATGAAAAGATGTGACTGGAATAACATAGAGGAGGAAAAGTTTATTTCGGCTCACAGTTTTGAAGGTTTAGTCAGCTGACTTAGTAGCACTGGGCCTAAGGTAAGGCAGAAAGACTTGGAAACAAGGAAGGAGAGAAAGAGTTCTGCTCACCAGGGAGAAAATATAAACCCCTAAGCCACACCCCTTGTGACCTACCTCTTCTAGTCACATCTACCTGCCAGTTAATACATACAGTGGATTAATCCACTAATTAGATTGAAACTCCTATATCTACTCATTTCACCTCTGAACATTCTTGCATTGTTCCACACATGAACTTCTGGGGGACACCTCATATCTAATCCATAAAATTCCATCTCAGGTCTTAAAAACTCATGCCCATCTCCCAATGCAAAATACATTTAGTCCATTTTCAAGAGTCCATACAGGGATGAGGTTGTGGCTCAGTGGTAGAGCACTTGTCTCACATGCATGAGGCACTGGGTTCAATCCTCAGCACCACATAAAAATAAGATATTGTGTCCACCTAAAACTAAAAACAAATAATAATAATAATAATAATAATAATAATAATAATAATGAGTCCATACAGTCTTAACAATTCTATCCTTGCCCAAAATTCCAATCCTGATTCAAATTCTCCTCTGAGACTCTAGGCAAACTCATAGATGTTCCCTGCTATAAAGATCAAAAGTAAGTTACATATATCCAATATATAAAGATACAGAGTAAACATGTCCATTCAGAAAAATAGGGGAATAGAAAGAAGGGATGGGACTAAAGCAAGACCAAAACCCAGCTGGGCAAGCAATTCCTGTAGCTTCATGTCTAGCATTTGGGACCATGACATCATGATGTTTTCTTCAAAGGGTTTGTGTAGCTCTCTGTCCCATGGCCTTGCTGGTTGCAGCTTGCATGACCTCTTTCTTGGCTAGTTTCTACTTGATTTCTGCAGCTTTCCTGAGCAGGCATCACATTTTACTGACATCTCTTAATCTTGGGGGTCTCCATTTGCAGCTTTATTTCTTTCTTAGGACAATTATGTCCTTTTCTGCCTCTCATCTCAGAGGCAGCCTGCAGGGACTCTGACCCTGCTACACTTTGCCTGGCCTCCCAGATTTTCTTTTGAAATCTCCTTGGAAGCCTCCACGATCCCCCTAACTCCAGCATCCTGCATTCCTGCAGAACCAACACAACAGGGTTGACATCCAATTCTGACACCATCTCGAGCAGGAGCCAAGCTTCCTAAGACCATGGCTACAGCAGCCTCCAAGTGCCTGGGCAGCTAAGCATAATGAAACCACTTGCTGAGCCTCCTTTTGCAAGTAGGGTACCACTGTGTTCTCTTCTACAAGGAACTTTCACTTTTACATTCTTGAGCCTGAGATGGATATGGTCTTGCCAATTCCTGATGCCTTCAAGCCATATTTTGTATTGTCTCTTTGTAAAGTATTTAGCATCTCTTCAGTGGCTATAATGTTTGTAGCAACTACACCATTTTTGGCCCCAATGTTAGTCACACTTTTCTGGACAAATTGAAAGTTTTTCAAATCTTTCTGCTCTGCTTTCTACTCCTGGTTATGAGAGTAAACTTGACTAAAAGTTGCTACCAATATCCATGCCGCTGCCTGAATGCTGTGTTCCCTTGAAATTTCCTCCACCAATTGATTAATCCATTACCTTTAAATTCAGCATCACAAAATTTAAAGTCTCAGGACATGGGAAAAATACAAACAAATTCTTTGCCAAAATGTAATACAAATGGCCCCTAGTCCAATTTCTAATACAGTCTTCCTCCCCTGACACTTCATGAGTCCAAACTTCACTGTCCACAGTCCTATCAGCATTCTGGTCTTTGGAGCTCCCTTCAGAATTGCCCACTAAGCTCTACTTACAACAGTCTAAAGCTTTTCCAGCTTGCATCTCTTTTCAAAATTCTTCCCCCTGCAAATCAGTTACAGAGGCTTTTGGACCACATGGTCATATTAGTCACAGAAATGACCCCACTTCTTGATAACAATTTCTGTTTTCATTGCTGTGGCCAAAAGGCTTAACAAGAACAATGTAAAGGAAGAACAGTTTATTTTGGCTCACAGTTTTAGAGAGGTCCAGAGATGAGGCAAAACATCATGGTAGAAGGAAGGATATGGCAGAGGAAAGCAGCTCAGGACATGCCAAGAAGGAAGCAGAGAGAGACCTTGCTCGCCAGGAACAAAAATATAAACCCCAAATTAAGACCCCCATGACTGACCTCCTCCACCCATACCCTACCTGCCTACAGTTATCATCCAGTTATCCATTATTAGTGTATTAATCCCCTGTTTAGGTTAAATCTCTCATAATCTATCATTTCACCTCTGAATATTTTTGCATTGTCTCACACATGAGTTTTGGGGAACTCATATTTGAACTATAATAGGAAGATATCATTAATAGCTATGCTCCATAGGGATAACACAATTTATCCAGTAATAAATGCTAAGAGAGAGAGACAAGCAGTAAGGGAATTGGTGTGGGGAAGATTAATTAAACTGAATATTGCTTTAAGAGCTTGGTCTAATTTTAATCTCTTTATAATATCCAGGTAAGATGTGGGAGTTCTTTCTGGATGCTTGATGGTTTTTGAATACTGATCACCAGATAACATGTTTATTTATTGTAAGCTACCTGGGTACCGAAAACCGGGAGGAAAACTCTCGGAGGCAGAGTATAGCTTTTACTACTTTTACTTCTACTTTCTTAGAGAGCTTAGAGAGGGAAAGAAAGATTTTTAGAGAGAAAGATTAAAGCTAGCTTTTCTTCTTGTCTTCTTAGCTTAGAGTCTTAGAGAGAAAGAAAGATAGAGCTTCTTAGAGAGAAAGAAAGATAGAGCTTAGCTTAGAGAAAGATTAGAGCTTCTTTCTTCTCTCTTCTTTCTTCCTTCTTCTTTCTTCTGTCTTCTGTCTTCCTTGGGAGCCTCGGCCTAACTCTGACCAGTCATTACTTCTTCTATCTGGTTTCTCTTCTGTAACCGCTCTGCCTACGTTCTGGCCGCTCTGATTCTTCTGACCGACCGAGTGACTGCCCGACTGACTGAATTCTCCGTTCTCCTAACTCGGACCGCTTTCACCCGGTTATATACCTTCAGATTTTCAGGTGCCTACAGGTGCATCACATACATATCAGGTGGAACTTATGGCTTCCAGCTAGCTGCAACAGCCCTTCCTGATTAGGGCTCCTTCAATTTATGTCATGGTTTGCTTGGATTGTTTTGGTTGGATATTGTCAGGTGCATAAATTGTTGCAGATGGGTCAGCATTGCAGATGGTTTTCTTTTTTCTTTTCTTTTTTTTTTTTTTTTTTTTTTTTTTTTTTTTTTGGTACTGGAGATTGAACTCAAGGCACTTGACCACTGGGCCACATCCCCATTCTTTTTTTTTTTTTTTTTTTTTTTTTGTATTTTATTAAAGTCAGGGTCTCACAGATTTGGTAAGTCCTTGCCATTGCTAAGGCTAGCTTTGAACTTGCGATCCTCCAGCTTCAGCCTCCCAAGTGCTGGGATCACAGGCGTGCACCACTGTGCCCGGCTGCATTGCAGATGGTTTTCATCCTAACGAACATGTTAACTGGATTTTTTAGGATACCCATAATACCAGTTCCTTAGCAGTGGACTAGTTATGTTTACCTTTTTCTGTAATACCATTTTGTCCACTTCTGTTGGATTTTAGAGACAATTAATATGTATTCCAAACAAGACATTTCTTCTTTTAGATACCAGTTTGAAGATTACTTAATGAACATAAATCCAAACAGGTATGTAGTTATAACATAAGACATAAGGAAGATATCATAAGAAATATCTGTCTCCCCACACACCATACTAGTTAATGAAAAATTTTTGAACCCCATCTATAAGTTCCTTTTGTGAACCCTGTTTTCTGGAATTTTTCATTTCTTTCCTATTTGTTAAAAAAAAAAAGAAAATGTTCAATTCAGTGTTTCTCACATTAGGTGATAAATGACTTTCTTAAAAGCAGCAAACAAAATACTTGTAATTTCTTTTTTGTTCACTTAAAATTATTTTTTCTTATTTTGCAAATATGATTAAGCATACAAACTAGCATAAGCATCTATAAAATTATGTAATCAAAACAAATTAATAAAATAAATAAAAAGTAAAAAGAAAAGAAAAAGTACTATTTAAGCTGTAGTCCAATTGCTGTCCCTGAGGGCCCATAAGAGTTTAGCCTTATCACATTATATGTGGATATGTTCGATTAGCTTTTCAGTCCTCCTCAGTTTATCTCTTTATTGAAATCTAGCATAAATTTTCATGTTTATAATTAAGCTCTGATTTATTACTTTTTTTTGGTTGTGCTGAATAACTGAAATTTTTACTACTACTAATAGAGATTCATCTACTATATTCCATTTACTACAAAAATTTTGTTTCAAATTTGTTAGCTGGAACTATAGTGACACTGATAAAACACTGGCTTTTCCACCTAGATTAATCACAAGAGGAGTCACCATGGAGAGTTCTTTGACCCCTCTGCCTATCAACTGCTATGTATTATCAGTTCTGGCTCCTAAATATCTCCTGAATCTTTCTAGTACTCTCCATACCCAGTACTCATGCTTTAATTCTGGCCTCTGTTACTTTTTATTTACACTGTGAAGCCTCCTAATTGGTTTCTCTATCTCAAGTATAGTCCTGATCCATCTTTTACACAGTAAAGTGTTTTTTATCTAAAAATAAATTTTGTCTAAAAAGAAATTTCATGATGTGCACAGTGGCACACACCTGTAATCCCAGTGGCTTGGTAGGCTGAGGCAGGAAGAGTGCCAATTCAAAGCCACCTTAGCAATGGTGAGGCTCTAAGTAACTCAGTGAGATTATATAATTTCCTTAAAATTGTTCTGTCCTTCTATGACAGCATATAAAAACTTCAGATTCCTTAGAATAGTATACAGACACTTTTTGGGGGGTTTTGAATATCTTTCCAATAATTTCTCCATTCTCCAGCCATGGAAAGCTGAACTCACTCTCCTGAAATCAAGTATTTCTTGCCAAAACCATCTGCCAGGTGGATTCCTATTTATTTTCAAGAATCAGCTTAAATGCTCTCTGCTCCAGGAAACATTTCTTATACACTCAGATATAAATGGTGCCTTTTATATGTTACCATTCCTACAGCTCAGCACATAAACCCCCTTGCAATAACTCTTTGAAGGTTTACCAATGGAGTTTGTATACTTGTGAGGTAGAGGCAGTGTTTTCTTCATTTCTGCAACTGGCACAATATCTAGGAGACAGTAATAATAATAATAATACTTCTTTTGAATGAAGGAGATAGAGTAGATACTTAGTATTCTGTATTTAATTTTCTAGTTTGCAAGCATCCTTGAAGGTCTATCATGTGGTAACTTGTAATTTGCAGAGGAATAAATTTAAATTGCAGACAAATAAATAGTGATTGATAATTTAAAGTAAGTATACCTCCACAGTAGCCCATTTTAATGATTAATAGAAAGGTAAATATGCCATGGAAATTGCTTACTCTTTGATCCTGAAATTTGTGATAGTATCCCTTTATAATGTACATAAATTATTTCTTGTTTATATCAAATATTAGCAGGCTTAATGGGATGTCCATCGTCAGTGAATTCACTATCACTTTAACTAGTTTATATAGAAGTTGTAACTATAATTGTTCTCTCTGTGGTGTCTTCTCCCACCATTGTTTTGTTTTGTTTTGTTTTCAGTCAGAACCCAACATTCCTTATCTTTTTAAACACATATTCCTGTACCCCTTTTCTGAATTATTTTTGCTTTCACAGAGACCTTCCTTCATCTATTATCCTCTCCCATAATTCCAACTTCTCCATCCCCACTAGCTTTCTTCCTTCAGCACCTCTGCCACCATCTAAGAAATAGGAGAATCTTTCTCTAATCATTGCCGCCTTCTAGCCATTTCCCAATTCTTTTCCTTCTTTTCACAGAAGCATTTTAAAAATGTATTCAGCAATCATCTCAAATTCTTTATTCCTGATATTTTCTTAATCCATTTTATCTGAGTTCCATTCACAGTACAATAAAACTGGTCTTTCAGCGATCTCTAATGATCTTCATGTTTTCAAGAAAGGGACATTCTACTACTAGATCTTTACAGCATTTGTCAGTCCCTCAATCCAATCATGGTTTGTGTTTTAACTTGGGATTTCTTTCTTTAACTACCACTCTATATGCTCATCTGTGTGTCTTTTATACCTGGATGTGCCATAACATCTCAATGTGTGCAAAAATGAACTCCTTTTCCCATTGTGTCTGCTTTTTTTTTCCTCATTTGACTTTAGTAAAGAGAAGCGCAGTCTAAACCAATAATACCTCCCTACCTATCCTTTCAAATTCAATGAGATCTAATCCAATTTTACCTTGATTCTGCCTTCTGTCCTAATTCCAAGTCCTTATTGTTTTCCTCCACAAATGCCTCATCACTAAGGCTGATCCTCGTCTCTAGATATTTAATCTCTTCATCTCCCAAATGTTTATTTTATTAAGTGTCTTTGGTTATCTTATTCCTGCATTTGAAATCCTTCATTGCTTTTCAACTACTTTAGAGATAAAATATATGTAAGTGTATGACACATGTATATGTCTGTTTTAAGAAAGCTACTCAAGACATCACATTAGGAGAAGCAGAGAGAGAGAGAGAGATACTCCACTTGCCAGATATACAATATATAACCCAAAGGCACACCCCAAGTGCCCACCTCCTCCAGCAACACCCTACCTGCCTTCAGTTACCACTCAGTTAATCCCCATCAGCAGATTAATTCACTGATGAGTTGAGGCTCTCAACCCAATCATTTCACCCCTGAATGTTCTTACCTTATATCACACATAAGTTTTGTAGGACACCTAATGTCTAAACCAGAACAATGTCATTTTATAATGTGGCCCCAGTATTTCAGTCTAACCACAGCTCTTGTTTCTCTTGTGTGCTGGCCAACTTCAGGTCAGGTCTTAGGAGGCACTCTACTTTCCACTTTCCATGCTACCCTCTTTCCCCATATTCTTACCTTTCCTTCTCACTATTCCCTGCTCAGTTCTCTCATAGTCCTGATGTGTGACTGACATGTCTTTGCTTTATTTCCCCATTCACTCATCTAACATGATTCTTCCTCTGTCATTTTTTATGGTACTGATTAATTTTTAAAAATATATATTTAGTCATAGATGGACACAATATCTTTATTTATTTAAGTGGTGCTGAGAATCAAACCCAGTGCCTCACACATGGTAGGCAAGTGCTCTACCACTGAGCCACAACCCCAGCCCTGATTAATTTTACTATAATGATTTGTGTTGAATCTTGCCTGGACTGCATGTAATCTCCCTGACAAGAATTGTGTTTTATCTTTGTATCCCGACAACTAGACTATGCCTCTGGATTATATTTAATAAACTTTGTTAAATGAAAATTGTACCTGATATTTTATTTCCTTCAGAAATAAACCTATCTACAATTATATTGCTTCCCCCTTCCCAATTATATAATGCAAGGTGGGTCTGTCCTTTAAAAATGATCACAGTTCAGGGCTGGGGTTGTGGCTCAGTGATAGAGCTCTTGCCTAGGTCGTGTGAAGCACTGGGTTCAATCCCAGTACCAAATAAAAAAACTAAATAAACAAAAAATGATCACAACTTATGTGTGAACTTAGGGATATATGAAAGTAGCTCGAGATACATGTGACTACAAGTTAACAATAAATGTGATAAAGACTTTGCAATGTAATTCTGACACTACCTAGAGTTAGACAAATGTCACATCTTAGGGACACAGTTTAAAGTATTGCCCCCACTTTGAATATCAGTGGCAAAGCTTAGGGGTTTCCAGAGTTACACTTTCTTCTGATTAGCTGGAAACACATTTGGGGACTCCCCATGATCCCCTGAGTTTCAGTAATTAACTAGAACAACTCCCAGAATTTGGGAAAGCACTATAATTATAGTAGTTTCAGTATAGCCAAAAAGGATACAAATAGAACCAGCCAAGGAATCTGGGACATCTAAAGTGAGGATTATATGTTCTCTTCCCATAAAGTCAGAGCATGATACACTCTTGAAACATTGATATATAGCATTCATTAACCAAGGGATGTCACCTGAGCTTTGGTGTTCAGAGTTTTTATGGAGTTTCATTATGCATATAGGATTGACTGAATCATTGGCCATACAGTTGAACTCAATCTCTATATATCCTCTCCTCCCTGTCAGGCTATTACCGCATGGTTTAAAGTTCAAACCTCTACCACATGGTTGGTCTTTCTGTGGAATCTACCCTCTATTATGAGATACTTTGTTAAACTCTCTTTAGGAAAAGCCCAGAACCAGATGGCAACACTACTAAATTTTGCCAAACTTTTAAAGAAGAGCTAACACCAGTGCTTCTCAAAATAGTCCAAAGAATGAAATGGAGGGAATCATTTCAAACTCATTCTGTACTCCGTTGCCAAAACCAGACAATGACAAAATTATAACAAAAATACTGACCAATATCCCATATGAACATTAGGAAAATTTTTTCACACAAAATACTAGCAAATTTAATTCAACAGCATATCAAAAAAGATCATTTGCCACCATCAGATCGGTTTCATCCCTAGCTGCAAGGATGTTTCAATATACATAAATCATTGAATGTTATATATCACATCAACAGAATGAAGTATAAAAAAGTGATTATTTCAATAGATTGAGAAAAAGAAAAAACATTTGATAAAATTTGACATGTCTTTATGATAAAATCCCTGAACAAATTAGGTATGGAAGGATCATACCCCCAAATAACAAAAACTGTATATAGCAAACCCACAGCCAACATCATACTGAATGGGGAAAAGCTGAAAGCGTTTCCTCTGAATTCTTTGGAACAATTTAAGGTTGTCCACTCTCACTGCCTTTATTCAATATAGTACTAAAAGAGAAAAAAAGGGCATACTACTGGAAAGGAGGAAGTTTTTTTTATATATATATATATATATATATATATATATATATATATAGAGAGAGAGAGAGAGAGAGAGAGAGAGAGAGAAACCTAAAGACTCCATCTAAAGCCTGCTAGAAGTGATGAACAGATTTAGTAGTGAGATATAAAATCAATATACAGAAATCATTAGCTTTTCCATACACCAATAGTGAGTTTTCTGGGGGAAAAATTGTGAAATAGCTACCTTCACGATAGCTACAAAAAAAAAAAAAAAAAAAAAAAAAAAAGCCTAGAAATAAACTACGGATGTGAAACACTTCTACAAGAAAAATCATAAATCATTAATAAAAAAAATTTAGCACCCGTTCATGATAAAATACACTGGAGAAACTAGGGATTGAAGAACCTATCTCAACATCACAAAGGCTGTATATGAAAAACCCAAAGCCAACCTCATGGTAAATGGGGGAAAACAGAAAATATTTACTTTAAAATCTGGAGCAAAGCAAGGATGTCCACTATCACTACTCCTACTAATACTAGAAATCCTAGACAAAGGAATTAGGCAAGAGAAGGAAATAAAATTGATACAAATAGGAAAGGAAGAAATTAAGTTATCACTGTTTGTAGATGATATGATCCTATACCTAGAAGATTTAAAAAGTTCCACCAAAAGAGACTGTGAGAGATAATAAACATTTGGCAAAGTAAGATGTTACAAAATTGACATATAAAAATCAATAGCTTTCCTACATATCAACAATGAATCTGCTAGTAAAGAAATAGGGAAAACAATCCCATTCATAAGAGCCTTAAAAAAATATAATACCTAGGAATAAATCTAACCAAGGAGGTAAAAGACCCCCAGAATAAAAACTATAGAATGATGAAGAAAGAAATTGAAGAAGACACAAGAAGATGAAAAGACCTCCCATGTTCATAGATAGGCAGAATTTATATTGTTAAAATGGCCATACTATCCAAAGCAATATCAAGATTTAGTGCAATCCCTATTAAAACAACAATGATGTTCTTTACAGTACTAGAAAAAAACAGTCCTAAAATTCATTTGTCAAAATAAAAGACCCAGAACAACCAAAGAAATTCTAAGCCAAAAAAAGCAATGTTGGAAGCATCACAATACTTGACTTCATATTATACTACAGTGCTATAGTATCAAAACTGCATGGTTTGGGCACAAAAAATGGACATATAGGCCAGTGGTATGGAAGACAATGAGGTAAACCCACACAGATACAGTCATCTGATCCTTGACAACAGTACCAAAAACATACATTGGAGAAACACACATTGGAGAAAAGACAGCCTTTTTAACGAATGGTGCTAGGAAAACTGGATATCCATATGTAGGATAATGAAACTAGACCCTTATCTCCCACCCTGAACAAAAATCAAGTCAAAGTGGATCAGACCTAGGAATTTTAGACCAGAAACTATGCAACTTCTAGAAGAAAACATAGGTTCAATACTCCAATATATAGGCACAGGCAACAACTTTCTCAATAGGAACCCTAAAACTCACAAAATAGTGCCAGGTATTAATAAATGTGTTGGTATCAAATTAAAAAGCTGTCAACAAATTAAACAATCAAAACTGTGAAGAGATAACCTATGGAATGGGAGAGAAATCTCTGCAAGCTACTCTCTTACACAAGATTAATATTTATAATATAAAAAGAATTCAAAAAACTTCACACCAGCTGGGCACAATTGCCCATGCTTGTATTCCCAACAACTCAGGAGACTGAGGCAGGAGGAACACCAGATATTGTTGGTGGGATTTTAAATTAGTACAACCACTGTGGAAATCAGTATGGAGGCTCCTCAAAAGACTAGGCATGGAACCACCATATAACTCAGTTATACCACTCTTTGGTATTTATTCTAAAGAATTAAAATTGTCATACTACAGTGATACATGCACACCCATGTTTATAGTAGCACAATTCAGAATAATCAGACTATGGAATGAGCCTAGCTGTCCATCAGTGAATGAATGGATAAAGAAAATGTGGTACATATGTATATGTATAGAGTTTTACTTACCCATAAAGAAAAATGAAATTGTCATTTGCAGGAAAATGAATGGAACTAGAGACCATCATGTTAAGCAAAATAAGCCAAACTCAGAAGGTCAGGGGTCATAGGTTTTTTCTCACACATGAAAACTAGAGAAGAAAAAGGAAAAATAAATGTGGAATGATTTCATTAAAATCAAAGGGAGATCAGCAGAATAGAGGCAAGGAACCAGGGGATGGGAGGAGGAAAAGGAGAGGGGAAGTGCTCGGAGTGCGATTAGCCAAATTATATTGTTGTATTGTGTGCATGTATGAATTTATAACATCAAATCCCACCACTATGTACAACTATAATACACCAATAAAAAGAATGAGAGAAAAAATCTCCAATAACAACAAAACAAGTAATTTTCAATTTAAAATTGGGCAAATTATCTAAATAGATACTTCTAAAAAAAAAAAAAAAAAGAAATACAAATAGCCAACAAATATGTAAAAAATGCTCATTATCATTAGCCATTAGGGAAAAACTAATCAAAATTGTAATGATATGATCTTAACCCAGTTAGAAAGTCTATTATAAATAATAATAACAATAATAATAATAATAACACACTTGTGAGGATTAGGAGAAAAAGGAACTCATATACTGTTAATGGGAATGTAAATGAGTCAGTAGGAGAACAGTATAGGGGTTTCTCAAAAATCTAAAAATAGATCTATTATATGACCCAGCTATCCCACTTCTGGATATATATTTAAAGGAAATGAAATAGGCATGCCAAAGAAATACCTGCATGCCCATATTTATTGCAGCACTATGAACAATAGGTAAGATGGAATCAGCCTATGTGTCCATCACATAGTTGAATGGATAAAGAAAACATGGTATATACATAATGGAGTATTATTCAGCCACAAAGAAGAATAAAATTCTGTCATTTATTGCAAAATGCGTGGAATTGGAGAACATTATAGTAAGTGAAACGACAGACACAGACAAGTACTGCATGTTCTCATATGTTGAAGCTTTAAAAAAGTTGATCTGAAAGTAGAACAATGGTTATTTGAGATTGGGAAGGGTGTGCTGGGATCAGGGTTGGAAAAAGGAAGGTTGGATTTGATCAGTGCACACTGTATGCGTGTATGAAAATACCTTCCTGAACTCCATTAATAGTACAATTAGTATGTGTAAATGAAAATAAGTTGTTAAAAATAATGAACTATCTTTAGCCCACCATAAATAATAAATACATTCCTATCATGAGGAAATTTCAAGGATTTAGAGGCTACCTCTAAGGAACCAGAGACAAAGGCCTACCATATTGTTCATTATACAATAGCCTTAGACCATCTAAAATAAAATATATGGAAACTGAAATTATGTTGATAGTCCAGAATTTCTGTTCATTTGTTTATTTATTTATTTATTTATTTTGTAGTACCGGGGATTGAACTCAGGGGCACTCGACCACTGGGTCACATCCCCAGCCCTTTTTTGCATTTTGTTTAGAGACAGGGTCTCACTGAGTTGCTAAGTGCCTCCCCCTTGCTGAGGCTGGCTTTGAACTCGCGATCCTCCTGCCTCAGCCTCCCAAAGTGCTGGGATTACAGGCGTGTGTGTGCCACCGCGCCCGGCTCATTTGTTTATTTTAATCATGATCATTAACAAAGGACTTAAAAGAATCTGGAATTCATATACACATTAGAAGTTGGGGTGACACTTAAAATTAGGTCAACAGCATAAATTTCCTTTTGGAAAAGTCTGTTAAAGGTTGTCCATATAAAAAAAATTTGTGAGTCAGAAAATATTTCTAAATTAGTTTTACAACAACTTCATTCGGAGAATGTTTCAGAAATATACTTGTGTGAACAGTGAGCATATAAGCAGAATGAAATTTGAACAATTCTGATGAAGCTGATGGATGGCTTATAAAATCTTGCCTACAACAAACAAATCAGATTGACTAGACAAAGTAATATTCTTTTTTTTTTTTTTTTTTTTTGGTGCCGGGGATTGAACTCAGGGGCACTTGACCACTGGGCCACATCCCCAGCCCTTTTTCATATTTTATTAGAGACAGGGTCTCACTGAGTTGCTAAGTGCCTCGCCATTGCTGAGGCTGGCTTTGAACTCGTGATCCTCCTGCTTCGGCCTCCCAAGTGCTGGGATTACAGGTGTGCACCACTGTGCCCGGCCCAAGTAATATTCTTCATTATAAATGTTTTTTCTTTTTACTTGGTATTTCTTACTGATTTAGTAAATTTAAGATGCTTCTCATTCATAATAAGTGATCTCTATTTTTTGCTTCTAGTTAAACAGCAATTAATCTTTTTAAAATTAGTAATTAACCTTAATAAAAGTTTCTGCCTGCACTTATAGGTATCTTAAGTAGCCAGCCAATATTAAATAAATTTTACCAATATGGATAATATTATTGAGAACACCTGGAGTGGAGCATAATTTCTAGGAAAGAACCAAAGGCTCTGTAGAACTTTAATCTCCAAAACTTTGAAAAAGTACAAGTTTGGGAAAAAGGGTAGAGCAATATGGTGCTTCAAATAGCATGTATAAAATTCACTTACGATTCCAAGATTCTGTTTCTAGCAGGATGGCAAAATACTCTGAATAATCATCCTACTGAAAATAACACATGCTGGATAGACTCTATGACAGAGCTGAGACGAAATTTAAGGAATTCAATCATGCTAAGCGATGTAAGCCAATCCCAAAAAACCAAAGGCCGAATGTTCTCTCTTATAAGTGGATGCTGATCCATAATGGGGCAGTGGGGAATGGGAAGAATGAAGGAACTATGCTTGGGCAAAGGAGAGGGAGGGAAGGGAGGGGACATGGGGGCAGGAAAGATGGTGGAATAAGATGGACATCATTACCCTAGGTCCATGTGTGACTGCACATATGGTGAAACTCTACATTGTGTACAACCAGAGAAATGAAAATTTGTGCTTCATTTGTGTACAATGAATCAAAATGCATTCTGCTGTCATGTATAACTAATTATAATGAATTAAAAAAATACAAAAAGAAAATTTAAGGAATTCAGAGGTCAAAAGCAAAATGAGTACAGATATCCTTTTGTCCCTGAAATTTGTTCAAAATCCTCTATACTCTGAGCTCAGTTTGCACAGCTCTGGCTACAGAGAGAGAGACAGTCCAGAGCCCACCAAAGAGCCTAATAAGAACCTGCTGTACAAAGATCTAGGTACAAATGGCTGTACCAGCAGTGTGAGGGTGAACTAGAAATGAAAAGGGAAGAGCAAAGAACATTAACAGCAGCCTAACTTTCCCTAGGCCTTGAATCAGCAAACTGTAGTCCTTGGGGCCGAGTCTGCCTTTTACCTGTTTTTGTGGGAGTCATGAACTAAGAATGGATTTTTCAGTTTTAAGTGGTTGATAAAAGTGGAATAGTATTTTGTGGTGCATGAAATCATATATGAAATTCAAATTTCAGTGTCTATAAATGAAGTTTTATTAGCACAGAGTCATGTTCACTCATTACGTTTTGGCTGCCACTGCTTTCACACTACAACAAGCTGAGCTGAGTAGTTGCAACAGAGACCATAATGCCTACAAAACCTAAAGTATTACTATGTAGCTCTTTATGGGAAAAGTTCAACAATCTTTGATTTAGGACTTATAATGTTTACAGATCATTTAAGCAGTTCAGATCTCTAACCTATGTGAAACTACATAGCCCTGTGTGTGTGTGTGTGTGTGTGTGTGTGTGTGTGTGTGTGTGTGTGTGTGTAGGTAGGTAGATAGATCAGACTTATATCCAAACAAATAAATCCTACTACTAAAATATAAGAATCCATACGAATAAAAAATGACTAAAAATAAAAATGACTTGAGTATAAACTCCACCAGAGATTTATTCAGGGCTAGCAATCATAGGAAAGTGTACTCTAGTATTTATCTAAAGAAATGAATTCATATGATTATGGAAACACTTGCAGAAAGACTTGCATAAACACTTTGTATACAGTGTTATGTAAAAAGATGCTTTATATGTGTATAATGAATTGTAATACATGCTACTGTTATAAATACAACAATTTTGAGTAAAAAACAAAAATAAAAAAGAAAAAGAAAAAAAAGAGTGTGGCAGTTTCATTCATAATAGCCCCAAACAGTCTAAATATCCATTGTCAAAGAACAAAATGACAACAAATTTAAAGATTTTAATTGCCTTTATTTGCAATTCCAGAATGTGACAGCAGTTCTCTCATTAAAATGGGGTAAATGTTTCAGTGAACTTGTCAGAGAAGTTTGGTCTTATAAACAGAAAAGGACTGAGAAAGCATAAAAAAAAAAGGTGGGGGACTGGTTATTTTAAAGTTTCTTTCTAAGGTGAGGATAAGGAGAGGGAACAATAGAAAAATAACTGGTTAACAGGTTACTTCAGTTTCCTTTTTTTTTAAATATATAAGTATCAAAGCAGAGGGAATTTCATTATCATACCAATTGTAACTAAACTGTTTGGGAAATGTGGTTGTTATTCCTCTATATGGAATTCTTGATTTGAGATTGGTGAATTTTAGCATAGATGACTCTATTTGGATATTTATTTTTGTCTGTTGATGGACTCCTATTGGACTCCTATAATTTTTATTTAATACCATCAAAAGGTAAATAAATTTTAAAAAACTGAAATAGTCACACTATAGAATATTATACTATAAGAATTTTAATGTGGAGATGGGAAAGATACTGGAATGAAACAGACATTATTACTGTATGTATATATGTGACTACATGACCAATATGATTCTGCAACATGTACACTTTGAAAAATGAGAAATTATATCCCATCTATGTATGATATATCACAGTGCATAAATGCATTCTACTGTCATGTATAACTAATTAAAACAAAAATTTAAAAAAAGAATTTTAAACATGAATTGATACACATTGAAAGATGTTGGATATCACAAATATTGATCAAGAGAAGTATGACACAAAGGAATAAATACTGTTTATTTAATAAATCTCTTTTATGTGAAATTTTAAAACAGGCAAATCTATGGTGATAGAAGCCTATAGGGCATGAAGCTTGACTGGAAAAGGTGCTGTCAGGAACTTTCTAGGGCAATAATCCTAAATGGTTGCTGGTTACAAGGGTGTATACATTGTCAAAACCTCTCCAATTGTACAATTAAAATTTGTGAATTTTATTGTATAAATTTACTAAATAAAAACTCAATATACCCAAAACATATAATCAAAGCATTCTTCAGATTAACTCAGAAAAAATCTCTTAATTTTTAGTTATTAATACCTCTCTATTCTATTGCATATGTTTCAGTTTATTTCAAAATGACATGTTGCATGACATGATCTAAAATAATTTCTTTTCCAAATGAAAAGATACTTGTCTAAAAATATCTTAATAATTCATTTATGTTCTCTCCAATTTACCTTCATCATAAATTAAATGTTTATCATTAAATGAAAAGAATACAGAACTGTCAAGTCAAAAGCAGGTTCATAGGAGGAGTCTTATTAAAAGTCTGTTAAAATATAGTTCAGTTAACCTTAATCCTGGTAAATAGTTTTAAGTTACATTTTATAGATAGAATATTGAGTTTTAGAAAGGCTAAATAACTTAGGGCTGGGGTTATAGCACAGTGGTAGAGCACTTGCTTGGCACGTGTGAGGCACTGGGTTCAATTTTTAGCACCACATCACAAATAAAATTGTTATTATAAAAAAAAAAAAAAGAAAGAAGAAAAAGAAAGGATAAGTAACTTAAAGACACAAGCAAGTAAATTGTAGTACCCAAGGGTTTTTATTTCAAAATTTAAGCTCTTTCCACCGTACCCTCTTTCAGAGGTCAGTGAGGAGTGGATTCAAAAGCAGCATAAGATTTATAGACTGGAATCCTGTAGGATCTGATGGATTGATCACTCCAGTGAGGCCTAAGGGCCTTGAGTTCTTGGCTGCCCCTTCAGATGCTTCTTCTGCTGCCAGCCACAAGCCTCGAGTAATCTCTGTACTTCATCTGTTTCCTTTGGGTACCATGAAAATCAGTGGCTGCTCCATTGATCGGTAGTTCAGCTACAGTTCCATCAGTACTAAGAAATAGAGGTGAGCCATGGGGAAGAGTGAAGGCAAGTCAGTACAATATATTCTTTGAAAGCAGAGAAAAGACCTGTGTCTGTATATTGTGGTAAAGTGTAGCAAAAATAAAAACAGAGAAACAAGGACAAAAGGGAAAGTCCACTCAAAGGCAATTGAAAGTATACTGAAACAGATGTATTTTACTATGAAGGTTAGCTTTAAAAAACAAACAAACAAACAAACATTAAAAATCCTATATTCCAGTGAAAAGCAAATGAAAGAATTAGCATAGTGACTGTTTTTGATACAATACTGATAGATGTACAGGTGTTAGAAATGAAGTAGAGAAAATTGTGGACTATTGTTATTTTAGTAAAAGTGGTCAACTGATTAATTGTTTTGAAGGCTTAGACTATTGTGAAATATATGAAAATTGAATTAGCACAGTTTCTGGAAATGCTTAGTTTTTTTAGAGTGAAGCCTGTTTCTCCCAGTTAAAGTGTTCAAGCTAACTTGTTTGCTCACTACCCTTAGACATTCTTTTTGAGTCTATGTGTTATGTAGTAAATGAGAGGTTTAGGCTAGATGTTCTAATAATAATGATCACTGCCTTTTACTGGTTGTCTTCCAGATACTAGATGCATACTAGATGCTTCAAATAAATTTTCTTATCTAATTGGCATCCTTATGAGATTATATATGTGTAGCTTCTTATTAATGAGAAAACTAAAACTCAGAAAGTTTAGGTCTAAAATTTGACCCTGAGACTCCACTTGAGTCCAGATTTTTTACTTTCTTAATTTTTTGCCATACTGGGGATCAAACTCAGAACCCCATACATGCTTGGCAAGCACTCTACCACTAAGCTACTTCTCCAGCCCAACTTCAAAGCTTTTAACAACTGTTTTATCATGCCTACCTATGGGTATGACCAACAAACAAACATGGAGTTAGATGTGAATCCTTGAATGTCAGAGAACTTGATTATTATCTTGCTTTTTATTTGCAAAACCAAGCAAACAAAAGATTGGTAGTGAAGACTTGCATGGTCAAATTCAATTAATAATAATCATAAGGAAGATTCTATTTCATCATTGCTGTTTTTTTTTTTTTTTTTTTTTTTTTTTTTTTTTTTTTTTTGGTACTGGGGATTGAACTCAGGGGCACTCGACCACTGGGCCACATCCTCAGCCCTTTTTTTGTATTTTTTTATTAGAGACAGGGTCTCACTGAGTTGCTAAGTGCCTTGCCACTGCTGAGGCTGGCTTTGAACTCGTGATTCTCCTGCCTCAGCCTCCCAAGTGCTGGGATGGCAGGCGTGTGCCACTGCGCCCGGCCTATCATTGCTTTCTTGTAACCACAACTCTGTCCTCTTTTCACCATGTTTAACATGGTATTTTGCACATGATACTCAGTAAATTTTGGTTGACTACAGGTAGAAAAAAACTAAAACAAATGATCAACTCTGCTTGCCTTAAAGTACGTGTGTGTGTGTGTGTGTGTGTGTGTGTGTGTGTGTGTTTGTGTGTTTGATGGGAACAAATGGATAATGGCCAAAAGTTTGAGGTAAGGGGTAATCGTTCATAGCCTTCTGCTGCTGATGAGGGTGGGGATAGGGGAAGAATAGTTGATGCTGCCTGCCAATGCACAAACAAATTTTATGTACTCCTTTGGAGGCCAAGTCTTAGCTTCTCTGATGGTGAAATCTTTAGTTTCAGCTATGATTAAGAAGCCTCTTGTTATATTGTGTGCACGTATAAATATGTAATAACATCTCATCAATATTTACAACTATAATGCATTAATAAAAACTGAGAATACCTTAACTACTTGTTAAGGTATTCTCTTGTTATTTATTACAGAGGCACTTGCTTTACCCTTGATTGAACTTCTTATAGTGGTTTTTTTTTTTACTGTTGTCTTCAAAAAAATATTTCTTTTCATTTTTTCAAATAATTTTGTATTATTTAATCTTTTATTTTTAAGTAAGAAATAATAATAGGGCACTTATTTGCCATTGCATTTGTATACTGAGTCCACAAAAATATTAATGGAATAATAGTACTCATCAAAAATAAAACCCTATGTATGTACCCAATACTAGTGTTAAAAAGGAATTTTTTAAAATTTGTTTTTAATTTCAAGATCAAATAGCCTTTCTCCTGAAGACTAGAAAAGTCCTTTGGAGAATAGTTTTAGCTATAGAAGGCCCAAATAATTTGTGCATTTATTTTTAGTTAAGAAAAAAACATGTGGAGGTTTTCAAAATGGCAGAATAGAGAAAGTCACTTTCCTGGCTACCCAATGGAGTCAGAAAACAGACAGGCAGCTTCTCAGCAAGGTGGGTGAATATAAAAAAGTGGAGGGACTTTACTGGAATTTAAATCTGGACACTCAAAGCAGATCAAGGACTCAGGTTGTTGGATATAATAAAATAAGGGAGAAATTCTCAGTAGCACAGCCATTGTTGCAGATGTGCTGGAAGCCCCAGACAGAGCCATCTCCCCGTGAGCATAGTGGAGGGATAAGGGAATTAAAAGAACCCACATTTGGGGGAGGCCTGAGGTATGTGTGGGTATGGAGTGTACAGAGATCAACGACATTGCCCATCAAACCTGAAAGACACACTACCCAATATCCATGTTCAGGGAAAGAAGCCACCATCTCTCCAGGCAGTATGGAGGACTAAGAAAGGAACATTGTGCAGCCCCTGCACTGGGGCTGGCAGCTGAGGGGGCTGATTCCTGGCAAACCCGAATTTGGCCTGAAATACAGGCCCAGTAAACACACACTGCATGGCATGGAGTGTGCTTACACTTAAGGAGAAAATCAAACATGGAGAGAAGTTTACACAAGGGACAACTGGTCATGGAAACCCACCCAGCTCTACCCCTCCCCCTTCAATCTGACTGCTTGCAGGACCAGATGGGAGAGATGCATCTGGCTGGGAACTGGGACTAAGAGTTGAGTCTCCCACCACAAGAGTGGAACCCAGGGGAGATCCCTGCAGGACAGTCTTCAGCATGGCCCAGCAAGTACTTGGCATTGAAGACATTTTTAAAAAATTCTTTTTCTCTGTTTAAATTATGACCTTAATGGTACATGGACATTTATACATATTCATGTTTTTTTCCTCATTTCTAGCATTTTTGAAGCCAGTTATTTTTCATGGATTTGCTTTTTGTGGACTAGGATGTTTGATTAGTGTATTTTAGTTTTGTTTTATGTTCTTTTATTTTTATTTTTAATATTTTAAAATTTTTACTTTATATATTCTTTCATCCTACCTGTTACCTAATTCTCTCCTTTCTTCTGCTACCAGCCAATCTCTATTGTTTACTCTTTCACTCTTCCTTTAATTTTTTACTTCTTTTTCTCGCCTCCCCCCCCATAATCATCACATCCTGTATCACTACTGTTCTCTCCCTGTCTACTATCTGAAATTATAAACCCTTTTGCAAAATTGCTATTTTTATTGTAGGCAATAACTGATCATATAATTTCTGTTTATTATGATAATTAACATTGTAGACATCATAGTAGGAATTATTTGGTTTAATACTGTATATTGTTTGCATTCGTTGTTGTTATTATTTGTCTTCCCCTAAACAGTGAGGTACTGGAAACCTTCAAGGACACTAAAAGTCCACAGGGTAGAAACTCTACTGCCTCATATCCATACTCTTACATGGGTAGACATATAAAGAACATGAACAAGCAAGGAAACAAATCACCGAAACAAACCAAGATACTCCAAAAACAGAATCCATCAACACAACAGTGGAAGAAATGTCAGAGAAGGAGTTTACAATGTATATAGTTAAACTGACCTGGGTAGTAAAGGATGGTATAAGAAATAAAATCAGAAAGAAAATATAGGAAGTGACAGATCATTTCAATAAAGAGGCAGAGATTCTAGGGGGAAAAAAAAAACAACAAGCAGAAATCCTTGAAGGAAACAATAAGCCAAATTAAAAATTCAGTAGAAAGCATCACCAACAGACTAGACCATTTTGAATACAGAACCTTGGGCAATGAAGACAAAATATATAGTCTTGAAAATAGAGTTGACTATGGAGATGTTAAGAAACCATGAACAGAACTTCTAATAACTATGGGATAACATGAAAACACCAAATTTAAGACTTATTGGGATAGACAAAGGTGTGGAGAGACAAATCAAAGTAATGCATGATTTTTTCAATGAAATAATATCAGAAAATGGAAAATTAAATACAAGAGGCTTACAGGACCCCAAATATACAAAATTGCAATAGACCCACACTAAGTCACATTATAATGAAAATGCCTAATATACAGAATAAGGACGGAATTTTAAATGCTGTGAGAGAAAAATATCATATTACGTATAGGGAGAAACCAATTTGGAACTGATTTCTCAACCCACACCCTCAAAGCTGAGAAATCCTGGAATAACATATTCCAAGCTCTGAAAGAAAATGGATGCCAACCAAGAATCCTATATCCAGCAAAATTTATCTTCAGGTTTGAAGATGAAATAAAAACCTTCCATGATAAACAAATGTTAAGAATTTGCAACTAGAAAGCCTGCATTACAGAACATTCTCAACAAAATATTCCATGAAGATGAAATAAAAAAAAAGTGATAACCAACAAAGGGAGGAACTATGCTAAAGTCAATCAAAGGAGAAACTAATTCAAATTAAAACTAGAAATAAACCCAATGACTGGGAATACAAATTGTACTTCAATAATAACCTTGAACATTAATGGCTTAAACTCATCAATCAAAAGACATATACTGGCAGATTGGATTTAAGAAAAAGATCCAACAATATGCTGCCTTCAAGAAAATCACCTCATAGGCAAAGACATCCACAGACCAAAGGTGAAAGGATGGGAAAAAAGTTATCACTCACATGGATTGCATAAACAAGCAGGGGTTTCTATCCTCATATCAGACAAAGTGGACTTGAAGTCAAACTTAATCAGAAGGGACAAAGAAGGTCATTTCATACTGCTTAAGGGAATTATACATCAATAAGACCTAACAGTTGTTAAATATTTATGCCCCAAACAACAGAGCATCTATGTGCATCAAACAAACCTTTTTCAATTTCAAGAATCAAATACACCACAACACAATAATACTGGGTAACTTTAACATGCCTCTGTTACCATTAGAATAGATTCTCCAAACAAAAACTGAATAAAGAAGGAATAGAAATAAAAACTATAATTGATAATTTAGACTTAACTGACATATATAAATATTTTATCTATCAATGACTGAATACACTTTTTTTCTCAGCAGCACACAGATCTTTCCATAATATAGACCATGTTATGAAAGCTATCAGATATGTTGGCATACAATTGTTTTATTACCTTAATATATTTTTAGCATCTGTAGGGTTATTTTGGCAGCTCACTTTCTATTGATATCAATTTTTGTGTTCTTGCTTTTTTCTTGATTGGACTTTTTTAAATCAAATTTTAGCTATATTATTTCTTCTGTATATCACATGTTTCTGCTCCTACTCTTATTTTTTGCTTCCTGCTACATAATTTGAAAATAATTTGATTGTTATTTTAGCTTCTCTCTGATAGAAGTACTTTAAGTTATAAATGTTCATCTGAGTACTATTTCATCCCAGAGATCCTGATATTTTAAGCTTTTATTATCACTTAGTTGAAAACACTTTTTATTTACTTTTCTTGTGCTTTCTTTCTTGATCTTTGAAATATTTATAAATGTGTCATTTACTTTTGAAATAGTTGACATTTTGGGGTGGGGTTATAAATATCTTAAGGTGATTGATTTCTAAAGTAATAAATCATACAGAAAACAGAGTCTACATGATTTCAAATTTAAAAAAGCAATGGAAATGCTTTATATATTGATTGTATTGGTTATATAACATATCAAAACAGATCAAATTGCATACTTCAAATATGTGCATTTTACTGTACTTCAATTCTACCTCAATGAAGCTATGAAAAAAGAGAAAAAACATGCATAAAATTATTATCTCATTGAAAATTATTAATTTCTACCAATTGTGAAATTCATGTACTTTAGATGCTATTTTTTATTCCCAGTGATATTTCTTTTTCACTTCACTGAAGACAAAATAATGTCCATCTCAGTAAACAACCAGTTTAAGTTCTATTTAATTATCATGGTTTAAATAATCCTATACACCCATTTGTCCTAAGTGCACTCTATTAAGCATGCTTGCCTTCAGTCAGCCAAACTAAAAATATGACCACTAAACAAAACTAGGCATGTAATGGACAGTTTGTCTCTTTCCTGACACCAAAAAGTACTGATTATATTATATTATATTACACTATATTATGTTACAATTGCATATCAGAAAAGATTCTGATATTTTAGGTAATATTTGATAATGAATATATTAGCATTTCTTTCTGTAAAAATTTTTAAAACTTTTCTAAGTGGTTGAATAAGATGGATATCATTATTCTAAATGCATGATTGAAGACTTGAATGCTATGAATACACTTTGTATACAAACTGTTTTGTGTAAAAAGATGCTCTATATGTGTAGTATCAACTGTAATACATACTACTACTATAAATAAAAATTTAAAAAAAATTTTTTAAACCTTTCTAGAAATTTTCCTATGTCTTAAAAGTATTACCTGTATTACTGTTATATTGTCCATTTTGTCATTTGTGACACGAAACTAATTTCCATAATGCTCGGCATCTAAACAGCCGTGACTACACCTGTTGCCAGGCCAGCCCTTTGGGGAGTGGCTTTAGCCTTGGGGAAGATCCAAATAATTTGATACTGGAGACGCTCCAGCTGAAGGAAGGGAAAAATACTTTTTGGAATATTTCAATTATTGTTGCTATAAATATATTGCAATCCTGCCTTTACTTCCTCAATCCCCTTTCATTTTTCAACCCACTGCAATTTCACCTCTTTCCCTAAACTCCACTGAAACAGATCTTGCTAGGTCACAAGAAGTTTTAGATGTCAAAATCCATGATCAGATTTAAGCTCTTATGTAATGTGACACCTTAACAGTGACACTGTTACTCATCTGGATGGCTTCTGTGCTCTCTGACTACTTGAATACTTTGTTTTCCCATTGAATCATTGATTCTGTTTTCACTCCTTTGGTAGTTAGTTTTAGGCAGAAACTTGACTAGGCCGTAGTATCAAAATCAGACTCTAATCTGTTACTTGAAAATATTTTGTAGATATGGTTAGCATCTGAAGTCAGTTGGCTTTAAGAAAATAATGTGGTGGGCCTCATGTAATCATCTGGAATGCAGTAAGAGCAAAACTGAAATTTCATAGAGAAAAAGCAAATGTGTCTCAAGATTGCAGCATCAACTTCTGTCTGACTTTCTGAGGTTCCTATCTGCTGACTGGTCTGGCTTCAGGATGCCAGCCCATACATTCATGTAAGCCAATTCCTGGAAATAAATCTCTGTAAAAATTATACATTTACAAATACATGTGTACATACTCATATACATCCCATTGGTCCTATTCCTCTCCAGAACTCTGATTACGATCCCTTTATCATTTTATTCATCATGTTGTTTTTGTAATTAGCTTCATTTTATCAGCTATGTCCAGAATATATTTTTTGACTCCAGAATATTTACCCAGTCTTATCTGAAGTCATAATCACATTTCTAACTATATTGATGCCTCAACACCATTTTAAATCCAATGTGCCCTACAACTCCTTTTTCTTCTTATTTCCCATCTCAATTAATTGCATCTCTTCCCCTAATCATCCTATATAGAAATCTCCAAGCCATTCTTGATTCCTCCTCTTTCAACTTCATCTGATCAGCCTCTAAACTTGGACAGTTTTTTCTTTTTAGTAACCTTTGAATCTATTCCTTTCTGACACTTCTACCATCTTAGGTTAGAATCTCCCCAGTCATCCCTTACATGGATTTTTTTCCCCCTGATTTAAATATTTTTGACCACATTTCCTTGTTCCCTCCCAGCATTTTATATTATTCTCCACAAGTCCATAAAGATTATTGTTCTTGTATTCATGCATTGTTGTGTAATTATTCTTTATAAATAATTTGTTTCCCTTCTACATTTGGAATCATTCATTACATTTGTATTGAATGCATGACCCTGATGTTCACCATTTTCTTTAGGAGAAAGATGTACTTATTTTCTGAAAGTAGAAATTATACTTTCCTAGATAATAAAATTGATTAACAAAATTAGATAAGTAAATTCAGCTGTATTTTCCTTTAGTGTTTTTATAGAAATTCAGTTCTTTCCAGTATAGGTATTCTTAACCTGGTATCCATGAATGGACTTCTAAAAGATCTGTGAACTCTCTAAAACTTTATTGGAAGCTTCTTGTATATTTTTCTATGAAGAATGATGATAGTTTTCACCAAATTCTCAAAGAGATACTTAAGATCCACCATACTGGGTTTGTATCCCAACTTACAATTTAGTAACCATAAGAACTTGGGCGGGCCAGGTGCAGTGGCGCACGCCTGTAATCCCAGCACTTGGGAGGCTGAGGCAGGAGGATTGCGAGTTCAAAGCCAGCCTCAGCAATGGCGAGGCACTTAGCAACTCAGTGAGACCCTGTCTCTAATAAAATACAAAAAAAGGGCTGGGTATGTGGCCCAGTGGTTGAGTGCCCCTGAGTTCAATCCCCCGTACCAAAAACAAACAAACAAATAAAATGCATAATTCAAACTAAAAACTAACACCCTAATTTTCTCTTTCTACTCATTGGTAAACTTCTCTAAAGACTGTGCTCTATTTGCTTTCTCCCCCCATATTTTCTTTTTTAAAATTTTTTTAGTGAGCAGTTGAACCCAGGGGTGCTTAACCACTAAGCCAGATCCCCAGCACTTTTTCTATTTTATTTAGAGACAGGGCCTTGCTAAGTTGCTTACAGTTTCCCTAAGTTGCTGAGGCTGGTTTTGAATTTGCGATTTTCCTGTCTCAGCCTCCCAAGCAACTGGGATTACCAGCGTGTACCACCACATGCAGCTACTTTTTCCACTTTCTTAATAGGTTCCTACAGGCTCCTGATTCTACCTCTCTACCAAAACTGCTGTATGAATGTTACCTGCAACCATTTAAGTGCCCAAACCTGTATACAGTTTTCATTATTTAGTTATCCAGTCTGTCTGCCCTTTTGACACAGTTGACCTTTAAAATCATTCTTATCCAGACGTCTATGGAAGGATTTCTTCTAACTCGATAATCATTGCTTCTTGCTATGCCTCCGTCCACTCTCAGCTACTGGTTCATCCATTGATTTGCTCTCTGGGGACCCTTCTTAGCCAACAGACAGGTGAAGACTCAGGGTCAATGGTATCACCATAGGCTCATGACTACAAAATTTCTCCCTTAATTCTAGCTTTCTCCCATTTTCGGGACTCAGTTGTGTACTGAGCATAGTCACCTGGGATGTGCAGCATAACTTATCATAATGCTCTTTCCCCAGAGTCATCCCCTCACTTTTTCTTTTCATATCTTGATAAATGGCACTGCCATCTATCAATTGCCAAAGCCAGAATGTGGAAAAGATTCTTCTCTCTTCTATATCTAATTGGGCATGAAGTCCTGTGTATTTAAAGTGTCTCTGTAAGACTTTTTCTCTTATTCATTTATTCTACGTGTTTCTTTAGCTACTTAGCTAATGGCTCTTTATTTGCTTACTTGAGTGACGTGGAACCATGTTAAGAATCCTACAAAGCATTCTTTGTTTACCAAAAAAAATTATCTGTGAAACATTCCAAATCTTTTGAAAAATATCTGGACACTTAGGATAGAAACTTAATTTTATTAAAAATAAGAATATAGCAATGATATACTACTTCATACCCATTAGAATGGATATTAAGAAAACAAAATAATAATTGTTGGTAAGGGCATGGAGAAATTGAAACCCTAATATACTGCTAGAGTGAATGTAAAATGATGCTTCTACTATGGAATATGGAGTACGGAGGTTTCTCAAAAAATTAAACACAGTTTTCATATGATCCAGCAACCCCATTTCAGGGTATGTACCCAAAAGAATATAAAACAAGAACCAGAGCAGGTATTTGTAGGCCAGTGTTGATAGTAGCATTATTCACAGTAGCCCAAAGATGAAAAAAATCCAAATGTCCATAAGTGAGTGAATAGATCAACAAAACGTGTTATATGTGTATGTACAATGCAAAATTATTCAACATTAAAAAGCAATGAAATTCTGGGGCTGGAGTTGTGGCTCAGTGGTAGAGCATTTGCCTGGCATGTGTGAGGCCCTGGGCATAATCCTTGGCATCATATATAAAAAAATAAATGAAACAAAAGATTCATTTACAACTAAAAAAAAATTTAAAAAGAAATTAAATTCTGACACATGCTACAACACAGATGAATCTTGACAACATTGTGCTAAGTAAAATAAGCCAGACATAAAAAGACTAATACTACTTGATTCCACTTATATAAGATAACCTAAAATAGTCAAATTCATAGAAACAGAAGGCAGAATGATATTTTCAGGAGGTACAGGAAGGGGACAATAGGTAGTTATTGCTTATTGGATAGAATTTTAATTCAATATGATGAAAAAGCAAATAAAGAACTTGGGCAGATTAACAACTCAATGCCTCACTCAGCTTCCTAATCTTTAAATCAGGGAATAGTAAGAGTAATGGTCTTAGAAGCGTGTTGAGAATACAAAATAAGTTAATGTACAATAATGTAGCTCTTTAGAAAAATGCCTACAAAAAAAAAAAAAAGACAGAACTTGAAAATTACTGTGATTAAAAATGGAGGATTTAAACCTCAAAAGATAGGTCACATTTGAAGATTTAGGATTAGAGCAATCTGTATAGAAGCAGTGATTGAAATCACACAAATAGGAGTGGTCATTGGGCTGGGGTTGTAGCTCACTTGTAGAGCGCTTGCCTCACACATGTGTGGCCCTGGGTTCGATCCTCAGCACCACCTAAAAAAAAAAATAAAAATAAAGATATTGTGTCCATCTGCAACTAAAAAAAAAATTTTTTTTTAAGTTGAAGTGGTCTCTACAAGAGACAGAATGAGGAGAAGAGCAAAGTACTTTGGATGAAGCCCAAAATAAAGTGAAAGAGACAGGAAAGGAGCTCATGAATAAGTTAATGGTGTCTGAAAATCCAATGCAGTAATTTTATTATAAAAATTAAGATTTAGCCTTGGTTAAGCCAAAGAAAATAAGAACATGAATGGACTAGATATTGTGATGAGGAGAATGTACTAATTTCCTAGCACCAAATTACCTCAAATGGGGTGCCTAAAAAACAACAGAAACTTATTCTCTTTCAGTTGTGGAGGGCAGAAGCCTGAAACCAAGGGGTCAGGAGGACATACTTCCTCAAAGCCTTTTGGAAGAATCCTTTCTTGCCCCTTCTAGTTTCTGGTGGTTGCAGGCAGTCCCTTTTCCTTGTCATCCTGTGGCTTACAACTGTACCACTCCAGTTTCTGCCCCTTCTTCACATGCCCACTTTCCTTCTGCATGTCTGTGTCTCTATGACCAAATTTTTTATTCTTACTTGGATACCAGCCGTTGGATTTAGGGCCCTCTCTAATCCAGTATGTCTTCATCCTAATTTGACTGCATCTACCATATTTCCAAATATGGTCACATTCCCAGATTCCAGGTAGATATGAATTTTGAAAGGGACACTTTTCTATGCTTTACAAAGTTACTTCAGAGTTGTGATGCAGGAGGAAACTATACTTTAGTGCACCAAGGAATATGAGTGACATATTGAGGCAGAAGTTGCTTTTTTTTTCTGGATTTTTTTAATAAAAGAGAAAGAAAAAAAATAGGATAATAATTTAAGGCAAAAACCACTTTGAGAAAGATAAAAATGGTAATAAATTATCTAGGGATAGAGATAAACTTAGAAATAGAGATGGGTACAGATATTGATATAGTTATAAAACCTAAGCATATTTTTAGGCAAAAGTTGGGTGAGTGAGAAGGTTATCAAGTACAATAGTGGGTGGAGGTTAGTTGGAAAGGAGATAGGACAACTGTTCCTCTGAGATAAGAAGGACAGACTGCATTTTGCAGTTCCAATAACCGCTCAAGAAAGAAATGACTATTATTAATCACACATTCTCTAAAACAGCATCTGCCTTAGGGTTTTGTCTGATTTTACATTGTAGATGTCAGTTATATATTTCTCAAACAGATTCTTTTTTTTTTCCATCTCAAAGCAAATTCTAAAAGAATTTCTTACAATTAAAATGGACTCTAACATATTGGAATTTAAATTCAGTATAATTTTTCTACAGAAAATATCATTTTAGATCACTCTAAAGGACTTCATTCAGAGTAGTTGAAATCTGTAATTTCTCACTTTTGTTGTTGTTATTGTTATGTTGTTTTTTGGTGCTAAAGATTGCACCCAGGGCCTCTTGCATACTAGGAGAAAGATCTAACACTGAGCCACATCCTCAGTATTAATTTCACACTCTTTAAAAGTGAGCTTGGGGACGGAGAATGAAGCAAGTTATAGTCCATGTATGGATGAGTATGTCAAAATGAACCCCACTATTATTGTGTATAATTATAATGCACTAATAAAAACAATTATAAAAATTGGGGGGGGGGGGGAAGCAGTTAAGCATTATAAAAAATAGTTCTTTTTAAAAAAGTACTTATGCATTTGGATTATAGTCCATAGAAAAATGTGTATGTCTATGATGATATGTTTATTTTAAAGCTTTGTCAATGTTAACATTAACTTCATATTCTTTCTTAGGTGGTTGAATTCAGTTTGAGATTATCCTTTGTGGAATCTTCATAAGGGAGCAGAGCTTAAATAAATCAAGTTTCCTGATAATGAAATAGCTTTGTTTCTGTGAGTCTTAATTTGGTTTTATTCCTTTATATAAATCAATGAATAAAATATACATTCATAGAGACTAAATGTATTCAGATTGTACACTTATACATAAAACCTTCCTTTCTAGCTTTTTATCTTACAGGTTTGCTCAACTCAACTAAAAAAAAAAAAAACGATTAGAATAAAGTAAAAACACTACTTTCTCGGAGAAAAACATTTACATTGTTGAACTTTGTTAAATAACAGACAAATAAAAATATAATAGAACAAAAGTGATTTCTTATGATAACGTATGGCTTACGTTTTATGTGCTTATAAAAATTGGCAGTTAAGGCTGTAAGGGACCTCAGAGATCATAAATTTTTGCCCTTTTTCAGATTAAGAAATGATTGTTCAGCAGGGAGTGGTGGCACACACCTTTAATCCCAGCGGTTTGGGAGGCTGAGGCAAGAGAATCATTAGTTCAAAGCCAGCCTTGTCAACTTAGTTGCCCTAAGCAACTCAGTGAGATCCTGTCTCTAAATAAAATACAAACAAAGGCTGGGGATGTGGCTAAGTGGTTAAGTGCACCTGGGTTCAATACCCAGTACCATTAAAAAAAAAAAAAAAAGATTGTTCAGAAGAATTCAGTGCTTTACACAGAGTCAAGAAGAAAAAGAATTATATACTGGATTCGGTATGCTAGGCTTTTATATTAAGCTTATTTAATTCACCATTTAACTGTCCAGAAAATAGACACTCAGAGATTACATCATCTATGAACACCCACCTGGTAGGTGACAGCACTGGGATCTGAACCCAGGTAGTCTTCCTTGAATCAACACAGTTACCTGTGCTCTCAATTTCTGCAAAGGTCTCTGTTGAGACCCACAGACCATTTTATCCTTTTTAAAGCAACCTCGTGAAAACAAAATTTCTGTCATTTTTAAGTTCCAACGAAAATAAGCAGACAAAAAGGAAAAAATGCTGTATGAGCTATACTATAGGTGGGAACTATTTCAGGCATTTGTTCTAAAAGGAAGCCACTCATTTTCTAGCAGGAAGGAGCTGTCAGCTGTTTTCACAGGAACCATGGGAATCCTTGCACTGGTATTTCCTTGATTGCTTGTGCACTCATATAATGAAGATCTATTTTGTACTTGTGACTTGTTAGTAGGTGGTAATGTGTAGATTTCATTAGCAATGTTTTTTTTTAAAAACTGTTCTTGACCTAAGTAATAACTAAAAAATATAATTCTCTTATAACTACTATTTATATAACCATTACTAAATGAAAATTCAAGTGGTAAGATATTTTTGATAATGGAAAATCATGGAACAAATAAAAAACATTGCAAATATTGAACCTAATGATTGACTGATTGCTGTGAGAAATAGAAAAATCAAAACAATGACATGACTTGGAATCATAGTGACTGGAATAATGAAATATAGAAATTCTGAAATGTCTGTAGGATCTCTAATTACATCTTGTTCTTCCTTTCCTATACTTGTTGTTTTTTCCCCCAGATCAGTCCATTTAAAATTTATTAATGTGATCAATCTTTTTAAAGAATGTTCTTTATTGATTTTTATCTTTCTTCATTTCCTAGTTCATTGATTTTTTTTATATATATATATGTGTGTGTGTGTGTGTATATGTATATGTGTGTATATATATATGTATATATATACAGATATACAAATATATATATATTTGTTGTTGTTGTTGTTTTGTTAGTGCTGGGATGGAACCCAGGGTCTTATGCATGCTAGGTAAGTACTCTACCACTGAGCCATATTCTCAGACCTTCTTTTTTAAATATTACCATCAAATACTATAAATTTCCCTGTAAGCACTGCTTTAGCTATATTCAATAAAGTTTTAATGCTTTCATTTTCATTTGGTTCAAAATATTTTTAAATTATTTATGATTTCTTCTGTAACTCATTATTTTGGAGTGTTTTATTTCCAAATATGTAATAATTTTTCTCAGGTATCTCTATGTTATAAATTTTTAGTTTAATGCTATTTTGGTCAGAAAAATGCTCTATTCATTTTAATTTTTAAAAAATTCATTGAGACTTGTTTCCTGGCCCAGAGTATGCATTTTGTTGGTGAATCTTCCACTTATATATTCATTTTAGCTTTAGGCATTGTTATGGTTTGGATGTGAGGTGTCCCCCAAAAGTTTATGTGTGAGACAATGCAAGACAGTTCACAGGAAAAAGGATTGGGTTGTGACAGTCTTAACCCAATCAGTGAATTAATCCTCTGATAAGGGTTAACTGAGTGGTAACTAAAGTGGTAAGGTGTGGCTGGAAGAGGTGGGAATTAGGGCGTGGCTTTGGTATATATATTTGTATCTGGAGAGTGGAGTCTCTCTTTCTCTCCTTCAGGAACACCACGTGAGCTGCTTCCCTCTGATATTATTTTGTCTGATACCATTTTCCTCGACAGAAGAACTTTCTTTTACATTTCTTTTTATGTGGTTCTGCTGTGGTAAATTCTCTCAGCTTTGGCTCATCTGAAAAAGTCTGTGTTTTGCCTGCATTTTTGAAAAAAAAATTTTGTTGGGTTATAATTGTAGTTGACAGTTTTATTTTGTTTTCTACTTTTAGCACTTTGAAGAGATCTTTCCATTAAGTTCTACCTCTCATGGCTTCTGATGAAAAATTGGCTATCAGCCTTCCCTTTGTCCCTTTGAATACAATGTCTGTTTTCCTCTGAACATTTAAGATTTTCTCTTTGTCACTGGTTTTCAGCAATGTGATTATGATTTACCTTGGAGTGATTTTCTTTATGCTTCTTCTGCTTCAAACTATTTTGATTCTTGAATATATAATTCGAAAGTTTATCAAATTAGTGCCAATTTTAGCTATTATTTCTTCAAAAATGTTTATGTCCTTTATAAATTTGTACATCTGTCCTTGAATTCTAATTATGCATAAGTTAGATTGCTTGGTATTCTCTCTTATATATTCTTCATTTCAGAAATTGCTTCTCTCTCTCTCTTTTTTTGGTAACAGGAATTGAACCCAAGGGCACTTAACCATTTAGTCATATCCCCAGTGCTTTTTATTTTTTATTTTAAGACAGGGTCTTACTAAGTTCCTTAGGGCCTCACTAAGTTGTTGAGGCTGTTTATAGCAGCACAATTCACAATAGGTAGGTTGTGGAACCAACCTAGATGTCCCTCAGTAGATGAGTGGATAAAGAAAATGTGGTATATATACAAAATGGAATTTTACTCAGCAATAAAAGAGAATAAAGTAATGGCATTTGCAGGTAAATGGATGAAGTTGGAGAATATAATGCTAAATGAAATTAGTTAATCTCAAAAATCCAAATACCGAATGTTTTCTCTGATATAAGGAGGCTGGTTCACAGTGTTGTTGGATGGGGGTACATAGGAGGATTAGAGGAACACTAGAACGGTCTCAAACTTTTGATGCTCCTGACTCAGCCTTCTCAGTCGCTGGAATTACAAGCATGTGCTACCATACCCAGATGCATTTTTTATTTTTTGTATATTACTTTTGGGTAGTTTTTATATCTTGCTATTTTTCCCCATCATCTCCATATCTGTCTTTGCACATTTGAGCATATTTATAATACTTAAAGTAGCTATTTTATGGTCCTTTTCTACTCACTCCATCATCTGTTTCATTCTAGTTATGTTTCTAATTGATTAATTTTCCTCCTTGTCATGATTATAATTTCTTTGTATTCATAGTAACTACTGACTGGATGACAGACCAACTGAATTTTACTGTTTTGTACTGAATGTTATTCATTACTGGATTTTGTTGCATTTCTTTAAAGAGTGCTAGATTTGTTCTGGTGTACAGTTAAATAAGTTGAACATCAGTTTTATCCTTTTGAGGCTTGCATTTTAGTTTTGTTACTGTAAGTCTTTATTTTGGAACTAATTTAATCCCACTACTAATGCATGACCCTTCTTTCAAAGATCACAATTTTGTGATGATTTTGGATGCAGTATCTGAAAACTATTGTTTTGTAGCCGCCTGCAGCTATCGCCACCTGCAGCAACGATACCGCGGGAAAGAATTCGGAAGCAGACTGGAAAATGAATAGGCTCTTTATTCTTGCTTCTTCTAACTTCTCTCTCTGGCTCCAACAACCTCTCCAACTCCAACCATCCCCTCTAACCAACCTCACCCAGTTAAATACTTTTTGCCTTAACAAGTATACACGTGTCAACAGCTCAAACTTACAGGTGCGTCACATAGTTTTCACGGGCATAGAAAGATTCTTAGATAAATGCACAAATATCAGGTGAAAATACTGAAACACCTCTTATGGCTCTCAGCTAGCCACCATCTAAGCTATCTCCTTATTAGTGCTCTTACATTGTTTCATAAATGTTGTCTGGTTTTCTATTTGTTTATGGTGGTAGAGCAATGCCCATATTAGGGGTTTTATTATATTTTTGCTGCTATTACCAAATACCAGAAATTGGGTGACTTATAAAAGCAGTTACTGATATTTCACATTTTTGGAGACTGGAAAATCCATAATCAAGGTGCCATCAGATTTAGTGTTTAAAAAGGGTCTCCTTTTTTTTTTTTTTTTTTTTTTTTTTAAATAGATGATGCCTTTTCACTGAATGGTCTCCTAGTGAAAGGGACAAGACAGTTTCTTGGGGCTCCTTTTGTAAGGGCCTTAATCCCATTCATGAAGGCTCCCTCCTCATGACGTATTCACTTACCAAAGGCCCACTTTCTAATACTGTCACACTGGTAATTAGATTCCAGTGTATGACTTGGGGATGGAGGGACATGAACATTTAGACCATAATAGCAGGCAATAGTTCATATGTGCAGGAGCCCTGTTTGGGGAGATAGCTAAGATTGCGGTTGACTATTGGGCCATAGACATTTTTGGGCATTTCCGCCTTCCGTAGTGTCACGGGACTTGGTCTGGGATCTCGCGGGACTTGGTCGAGGATCTCGAGAGATTTGAACGGTGACTCAGCAGATCGAGCAAGCGCCATTGCTGCTCGGGCGCATGGGAAGAGACCAGAGAGAGAAAAGACAGGGTTATTGCTATTGTATAGATATATTGTAGTTTCTTGTAAGATTAAAGAATATTTTCGTCTCCATCCTGTCTCCGGACTCCTTCCCGCGGCGCTGCCGTTCCAGGCTGCAATCCCTTTCCGGCGACTACAGTTGGTGGCCCGTACGGGGAATTCAGCACGGCAGGTAAGAACTGAGAAACCTCGCAGGAGTCTCTAGTCAGAGCGGTTAAAATGGGTTCGAAAATATCTAAGACCCAAGTGTACGAGGCTCTTGATGAATTCTTTGATATAGATGAGTCTGTCGTTAGTGAGGAGGATTTAGAAAACAGTGAAGGCGATCATGAAAGCGTAGATTCCGCTGAGTCAACTAAGACCAGTAAGGAGAGTATTAGAAGCGTCCCCAAAATGACAAAGATCCGAGCTGCTAAAGCTATTCAAGATTTATTAGAGATACTTCAAGGATACATGGTCTCAATTGAACCTGGGACTCAGGATGTTACTGAGTCAGTTAGGACCAATGAGAGTAGTAGTAGTGAGGAGGAATTAACTAAAGGTGATTTTGAGAAAATGAACAAAAGGAAATTAAGGAAGACCAAGATAAGGGATCATCAAGTGGAGGAACTTGTGTCCTTTACTCCCCCATGGGTGAAATCGATTACAGAAAATATGAAGGGTATCACTAGGCATTTGCATACCCTAGAAACAGAAATAAAAAGTCTTTCTGAGCGCTTATGTGCTCTCGAGGGTAACTCACAGATACGTTGGGAACTGCCAGTATTTGAATATGAAAATGGACGGAGGGACCACCAGCCAGTAGATTTCAAAACAATAAAAAATCTCAAAAAGGCAGTAATGACTTATGGACCCCAAGCTCCTTTCACGTTGAGTATACTGGAGTCCCTTAACACCTTTAGCTTAACCCCCGCAGACTGGAAACGTCTATGTAAAGCAACATTAAGTGGGGGACAATACTTGGTTTGGCGATCGCAATTTCAAGAACTTTGTATAGAAACAGCTAAAAGAAATGCAGATGCATGGTTTGGAGACCATAATATAGAAATGCTCACAGGAGAAGGGCAATTCGCAGACGTACAGGATCAAAAATATTATACCCCAGGAGTATATGCTCAGATAAACGCAGCTTCCTTAAAGGCATGGAAAACTGTACAAGGACCTGGGGATCTACAAGGTAGCTTGTCCAAAGTAATTCAAGGACCTAATGAACCATATGCTGAATTTGCTGATGGACTTTTGAGAACTGCAGGTAGAGTTTTTGGAGACATTGACCAAGTTATGCCATTAGTTGTCCAATTAGCGTACGAAAATGCTAATAAGTATTGCCAGGAAGCCATCAGGCCATGGAAAAATAAAAAGGATCTTTCCATATATATACAATTATGTAAAGATATAAATGATGCCTTTGTCACAGGGAATATGATTGCAGCAGCTGTGAGAGATGCTGCCCCTCAAAATTTTACAAGAGCTCAACATAGACATTATAACCAATCAGGATATTCTAGGCAAAATTATCATAATCAATCAGGCTATTCTAGGCAAAAATCCTAAAAGAGAAATAAGACCAAATTCATACCGTGCTCCAGGTTGCTGCCCCAGGTGTAAGAAAGGAAATCATTGGGCCAATAAATGCTATTCAAAATTTGACATCCATGGAAATCCTTTGTTCAGGAATTCAAAAAAACGGGGCACGGGGCCCAATGCCCCGGGGCCCACAAATGTACGAGGCATTGGAGGAGGAGTATCCTCAAGCATCCACTCAGATGCTTCCCCGACACAATCCCTATTACCCATCCACTCCCTCACCAGAGGAACAGGAGGAAATGCAGGATTAGACCTCTGTTCCACCGCCCGAATAGTGTTAACACCTGAAATGGGGGTTCAACTGATTCCCACAGGAGTCAGGGGACCTCTTCCCTCAGGGACTGTAGGACTTATTATCGGGCGAAGTCCTGAGAGCTTATTAGGTTTGCAAGTGACCCCAGGCGTAATAAATTCAGACTATAAAGGGGAAATAAAAATAATGCTTAGCTCACCCCAAAGTATAAGTTCTATTAATCAGGGAGATAGAAATGCTCAGCTGCTCCTCCTTCCAAATTTACATAAGTCATTTAAAATGAATATGCCTCTAAATAGGAACAATAGAGGATTTTGTTCCACTGATTCGAAACCCATGGTTTGCTGGGTTCGGGACTGTACAAGGAGGCCTATGTGTAAAATAAGAATCCAAGGAATAGAAATGGAGGGTCTTATAGATACTGGAGCTGATTCTTCCATCATTAATTTACGTCAATGGCCCAAACACTGGCCTCTGCAAAAAGCTTCAACCAGTTTAAGAGGCTTGGGATATAATAACCTCCCAGAAAAAAGTGCGGTAATTTTAAAATGGGAGGATGATGAAGGACATAAAGGCACGTTTCAGCCTTATGTTTTACCTAATCTACCGGTTACTTTATGGGGAAGAGATATTTTACAACAAATGGGAGTACACCTTGCAACCAAACCTGCAGGTGTTAAATGTAAAAATCTACAGAGTAATCTTAACCCTATAAGAAATCATCAAAAAGTACAGGGTAAGCTTAACCCTAAAAGAAATCATTATCATATAGGAAAAAGACATTTTTCTTCGGGGCCACTGAGAAAATAATTTTGAAAATACCATGGCTTTCTGATAAGCCAGTGTGTGTCCCTCAGTGGCCCCTATCTAAAGAGAAATTACAAGCGGCCCACCTACTAGTTCAGAACAATTAGAAGCAGGACATATAGAACCTTCCACCTCTCCCTGGAATTCCCCATATTTGTGATCAAGAAAAAATCAGGAAAATGGCGATTATTACATGATCTTAGACAAATTAATAAAACCATGCAAGTCATGGGCCCTACTCAACCTGGACTTCCGAATCCTATAGCTATTCCAAAAAATTTCCATGTTATTAGTCTTGATATAAAGGATTGCTTCTTTTCTATTCCCCTACATCCTCTGGATGCCCCCAGGTTTGCTTTTTCCGTTCCTTCTATGAACAATAATGGCCCTGATCAGAGATATCAATGGAAGGTTTTGCCACAGGGAATGGCTAATAGCCCCACCATATGCCAAATATATGTGGACAAGGCCATCCAACCCATTAAAAATAAATATCCAAACCTCATGTGTCTACATTACATGGATGATATTTTATTGGCCCACCCTAATCAAAAAATCTTATTTAATATATTCAGTGACGTGGTAGAAAATTTAAAAAAATACGGATTATATATAGCAGAAGAAAAAGTTCAAACCAGATCTCCCATATTATATTTAGGATTTAAAATCATGGATACTTTTGTTAGACCCCAAAAAATTTTAATAAATAAAGAACATTTAACCACCCTCAATGATTTCCAAAAACTACTGGGAGACATTAATTGGCTTCGCCCTACACTAAACCTCACTACTGGCCAATTAAAACCTTTATTTGATATCCTTCGAGGGGACCCTGATCCATCCTCACCGCGAACATTGACTCCTGATGCTAGGAAAGTTTTAAAGGTAGTAGAAAAAGCCATCGAAGGAGCTCATTGTGACAGATTTGATTTAACTCAACCGCTGATATTGATTATTATTTCTTCACAATATACACCCACAGGAGTATTTTGGCAACAAGGGCCTTTATTATGGATACATTTTGCCTGTCTCTCCTAAAAGCATAATTGAGTCTTATACCTCCATGGTGGCTAAACTTATTCTTCAAGGACTTAAAACTTCTACTAAAATATTTGGCATTCACCCTGCTACTATTATTACTCCCTATTCATCGTCACAGATTGAATATTTATGCTTCAACAATAATGACTGGGCTATAGCTAGATGCTCTACCTCTGCAAATTTTGATAATCACCTTCCTAAGTCTCCTATATTGTCTTTTTGTATTAATCATCCTATTATATTTCCACAGGTAATAAAAAATCAACCTATTCCTAAGGCATTTAATGTATTTACAGATGGGTCCTCAAATGGTACTGCTGCAGTAGTCACTACAAAAGAAAATATGACTTACATAACTGCACACAAATCAGCTCAACTAGTGGAATTGGAAGCTGTGGTAAGAGCTCTGGAAAATTTTAGAGACCAGCCCATAAACATTTTTTCAGATAGCCACTATATTGTACAAGCCGTCCCAAAATTAGAGTTAGCAGGACCAATAGCACCTCATACTCCAGCTTTTAAATTGTTTTATCAAATACAAAAACTTTTGTGGGCAAGAAAAGAACCTCTATTCATAGGCCATATTAGAGCACATACTAATTTGCCTGGCCCCCTCCATGAAAGTAATCAAAAGGCTGATGAACTTACAAAAACAATATTTATACTTTCAGCGCTACAACAAGCTACTTTATTTCATTCCCAGTTTCACGTCAACAGCACCACCTTGCAACGTAGGTTTAAAATCACAAAGGAGCAAGCCAGAACAATTGTAAAAGATTGTAAATCTTGTATGACACATTTGCCCAATCCTCATTTTGGTGTTAACCCTAGAGGATTAATGCCCAATCATTTGTGGCAGATGGATGTTACTCATGAGCCAAGTTTTGGAAAATTGCAGATTTATTTATGTAACCATAGATACATGCTCAGGCATGATTTTTGCTTCCTTACATTCCGGAGAAAAAGTTAAAGATGTCACATCTCATTGTTTACAAGCTTTTGCTGCATTGGGCATCCCCAAAATGCTTAAAACAGATAATGGCCCTCATATACGTCCTCATCTTTCAAAGAGTTTTGCGCAAAATTCAACATATCCCATAAAACAGGCATCCCATACAATCCTCAGGGTCAGGGCATTATTGAAAGAGCAAACCGCACACTAAAAGTTATGTTGTTAAAACAGAAAGAAGGAAACTGGAAAAATCCTAAGGACAGATTGGCAGTTGCCCTGTTTACCTTAAATTTTTTAACTTTAGACTCTGATGGTTATTCTGCTGGAGACAGACATTGGAACCCACATCAACAACATAAACCTTTGGTTTACTGGAAGGATGTTCTTTCAGGTACATGGAAAGGTCCAGATCCAGTGTTAATTTGGGGGAGAGGATCTGTTTGTGTTTTTCCAAAGCATGAATCCTCTCCAATATGGATACCATCTAGATTAATAAAGCAAGTACCAAATCAAAAGGATCAAGATGAAGTTGTTGAGGAATCAAGATTAATAAAAAAGGTACAAAATCAAGAGGACCATGATGAAGATATGGAATGATTCCCTTAAAAGAGTCCTTCAAAATACGTCACAACTTAAGTGTCATTCCTCCCAGCTGGGACGAAGAGATCTCTCTTTAGTGTGCACACAATTGTATTTTTTTTTTCTTTTTATATATGTGTTTATGTTTGTGTATTTGTCTAAATTTCATGTTAATGTGACGTCACAAATATATGTTTGTATGTGCGTCTGTCTGTCCAGTCTGACATCAAAAATAACAAAGCGCTTGTGAAATAATATATAATATATATATATATATATATATATATATATATATATATATATGGATCCAAATAACTCTAATTCATTTAAGTTTAAGAGTATTCTAATTGGGTAAATAATTTAATAAGTGAAGGTACCTTCAATTTTGTTTTATAGGTGTCCCAGGGATTTCTTAAGCGAAAAATATGACTAGGGCTATATAACCTGATATTTTGGTGTTTTGACATAAGGTTGCTTATTTGTTATTAACTTCATTTGTTTAATAAATGATTAATTTCAATCATTTCAACAGGTAAAGGACTGCTGTGTATGCAGAAACTCGAGAGTTCCAGCTAACAAATTATTTCTCCAAAGTGCTTTTAGTTTTTCTTTAATCTATCTTTAATACAGTAAATACCCTCAGTCTTTCTTTGTTTTGTTCTAAATATGATGTTTTGCCAGCTTATGTTTGTGGGAGCTCAGGCTGCAATGTGTGTGAGCAGAAATCAACTTTAATTTTCTAATCTAATAATTCTATTTTTTAGTTTGACAACTCGCCTCTTGACTCAGTGCTGGAATAGCACTGCCTTTCCTTTAATAATTGATGCTTGAGTCTCTAGGGAGCGGGCCCTGAAGATTTGCCGGTGGCATTGTCTAGACATAAAAAAAGACGGCTGCTGCTACAGATGCAGGGATCGCGGTCGCTGCAAGCATCCCTGCTGCTCAAATGTCAAACAACCTCACCAGCAGTGTGGCCTCTGCTCTGCATGCATGGGGCCTCCTAGATCTACGTGTTATAACAAGTGGACATTTTGATCTTTCATTGTTTGGGACTTCATGGGACAGTACCTTGGGGGTATTTGTTTAGACAACTCAGTGTGTTACTTGATAGAACTTAAGGCAGCTGATTTGTTTAAAGAATTTGATATGCTATCAATTTGGCTCGTCACCAAAAGGCTTGTTGCCTTAAAGCCGCAGCATCTCCCCACAATTGGACGGCTGTTAGTCATCTTACACAGTCGATCCTAAAGGGCTCCATTGGATGGCTGGTTAGCCAATGACGGGTAAGATCCCCAGAGGGGGACAACCTAAGACAGGCACAGTCGCACGGGATAGTCTCATGTGGCCGACATATCAACCTAAGACAGGAGTCAAGGGCACAGCCTTGATTATCCGATGACGGGTAAGAATGTTGGTTGCACATAGATGTCCTAGAGCATCCCCTCTTTTAAAACAAAAGGGGGAAATGCAGGAGCCCTGTTTGGGGAGATAGCTAAGATTGCGGTTGACTATTGGGCCATAGACATTTTTGGGCATTTTCGCCTTCCGTAGTCTCACGGGACTTGGTCTGGGATCTCGCGGGACTTGGTCGAGGATCTCGAGAGATTTGAACGGTGACTCAGCAGATCGAGCGAGCGCCATTGCTGCTCGGGCGCATGGGAAGAGACCAGAGAGAGAAAAGACAGGGTTATTGCTATTGTATAGATATATTGTAGTTTCTTGTAAGATTAAAGAATATTTTCGTCTCCATCCTGTCTCCGGACTCCTTCCCGCGGCGCTGCCGTTCCAGGCTGCAATCCCTTTCCGGCGACTACACATATGTACAATCAGAAGTCTTATTTTTATTATTGACAGAAGAAAAGCTTTGTTTTTCTTTAGTTTTATAACTTATTATTAATAATTTCTTCTAAAATTTTGGGATTGTTGTCTAATTTGAGAAAACCTCTGTTGAATTTCTTCTCAGCTTAAACACATAATTACAGTGCTAGACTTGGTGGGACACATTCATACTGTAATATGACTTCTGGACCTGCATCTTTGTGTCATGATTCTGAATGAATTAGTTCACAGGGTGATAGGAGTATTGCTAGAAGCCAGTCTTGAACTCACTTGGCTGATTATACTTTACCCAACACAAGACTCTATAAACCATATAAGCCTATTCTACTAAATCCAAACTAAGGATATTCCAATTCAACCTTATGATGCATGTGACTACTTCTACAAACTTAAATGAGATGAAATAATAGAGAAATCATAATGAAAAGAGACACTGGTCTTTTTTCTTTTTCTTTTTCTTTTTATGATCTTTTATCCACAAGAAGAGAGCAATGGTAAGTTTTATTCAATACATTAATTTACATAGACATTAGCCACAACATGTTGATTCAGCTTCACAGGAAATGAAAATCAATACCATCTGTGTGCATGGCCACTCCATAGCACAGTAGCACTCTGTAATGTGCTCACTGCATCTCAGCTCCAAACCTCACTTCATTAGAACAACTCCATTGTAAATTTTTTAAAAGTCTCTTTAATATGCACATAAATAATCTAATTCAAGAAGTCAAGAAATTCTGAATCCAGGTTTCTGCAGCAGTACAGTTGTCCCTCAGAATCTTGAGGGGGTTGGTTCTAGGACCCCCAGAGATAACAAAATCCATGGATACTCAAGTATTTCCACATAACCTTTGCATATCCTCCCCTTTAAGTCATCTCTAGATTATTTATGATACCCCATACAATGTAAATGCTGCATAAATATTTGTGATACTGTAATCTTCAGGGAATAATGATGAGGAAACAGTCTGTACATGTTCTGTACAGACACATTTTTTTCAAATATTTTTAAATTTTTTCAAATATTTTCCATCCATGGTTGGTTGAATCTGTGTATGTGGAGCCCAAAGATATAGAGGCTGATTTAATTCTCCAAGAGTTTTGATTTGTCTAGTAATTGATAAATTCTGAAATTATAATGAAATCTACGTCTTCAAGCACTGTGAGATGTGGCCCAACTCCTTAACACAGTTTGGCACACATAGCACACACTCAAAAGAATATCTGTTGATCCTTTGGGAGAAACTAGCTCTTGGTTTTTACTTTGTTAGCATTCTCTCAGAATTCCAAATAACTCTAAATTGGGGACAGAACAGGTATCTCACTTGAGTTTTAGGCCCTTGACATCTAATACTTAGTCCTGTGCCCTTTATTTAGTAGAGAGAATTGGTAAAATGAATGATATACTATTTTTTTGAAAGATAAGCATGAAATATTTGAATCTTTCAGGGAAGGTCTGAATCTTTCAAATCATGTTTGAGCATTTTATCAATCTCACCCAAGGAATTTGTTGAGGGAACATCTTTTCCTGACCCACCTCCATAGCCACAGTGTTAGCATAGCAGTTAGCTTTGGGTCAAACATAAAAGAAGAAAATCTGAACCAGAGTCAGGAGCTTTCCAGTCCCAGCAGTGCCTTTGCATCATATGCTCCAGGTTCTAGCAAAAGTCACATGGAGATTCTTTGTGTATTAATATGGATGTTCTTTGTGTATTTTATATGTTCTTTATATAATTAATATGTACCTTAATATGTCCCTTTTGTGGGCTTGGAAGTTAAGTTTGTTTAATTTGCATACCCTTAGAAGTCAGGTGTGTACTTTAAATTGAGTTGGGGGGTTAAGTTTTGACCCTTCTTTGAATTATGCACTCACCTGGTGACTGTTGTCACATGCCCACGTCAGACAGTAGTGGGAGAGGGAGTGTGCATTGGCCTTTGTTTAATTACATGCTAAGGAGTCTCATCACTTCTGGTTTTTCAAGCCAAATTTCTTAACCAACTGTTTTTAAATTGAATCTTTTTTTTAAATTTATTTATTTGCTTTAGTTGTACACAATGCAATGCATTTATGTTTACGTGGTGCTGAGGATCGAACCCAGGCTGCGCACACATGCGAGGCAAGCGCTCTACCCCTGAGCCACAATCCCAGCCCTTAAATTGAATCTTAAGTGAGACACTGGTCTTAACCAATCAGAATTAGTCTATCTTACTTTTACAAGTTGTACAAAAAGTATGCAATCACTAAATACACTGCTAGGGTTTCCCTCAGAAACTTGGAACGGGCTTGTTCCAAGGATATTACTCACTTGTGCCTCATTCATTTCCCACTAATTCTCCCTCTGATTTTACCCTCAGTATTTTAAAAGCATGGTTAGAATCAATCTTACATACAGATTCAAGGTTTTGGAATTGGAATATTCATTTAAAAAAATTTTTAGATGTTGATGGACCTTTATTTTATTCATTTATTTATACAAGGTGCTGAGAATCAAACCCAGTGCCTCACATATACTAGGCAAGTACTCTACCACTGAGCCACAAACCCAGCCCCAGAATATTCATTATTTTTTTAAGTATCAAAGCAGGAATCAGAAAACGTGTTCTCAGTGTGATTCTTAGTTTAGATATCTGATGCTGACAAAAATCAGGTTAATGCTCAGTTACATACTACATTTCCCTAGCCCTGTGGAAAAAATGAGGTTTAGTGTGGAACCAACCCAGATGCTCTTCAAGAAATGAATGGATAAAGAAACTGTGATACACATGAATATCATGCTAAGCGAAATAAGCCAATCCCCAAAAAACCAAAGGCCAAATGTTTTCTCTGATAAGTGGATGCTGATCCATGATGGGGGTGGGGGTGCGTGGGGAGAATGGAGAAACTTTGATTGGGCAAAGGGGAGGGTGGGAAGGAGAGGGTGCATGGGGACAGGAAAGACTGTGGAATGAGATGGACATCATTACCCTAGGTATATGTATGATTGCGCGTATGGTGCAACTCTACATCGTGTACAACCAGAAAAATGAAAAGTTGTGCTCTATTTGTGTACAGTGAATCAAAATGCATTCTGCTGTCATGTATAGCAAATTAGAACAAATAAAAACATAAAAATAAATTTAAAAAAATAAAACAGGTATAGTAAAAAAAGAAGAGATTTAGTAAGGATTTGGGTTAAGGAAAAAAATTCCTTTTGCAGTTTAGAGTTCTTGATGATTTCCAAACAGAAAGAAGTTAAGCAAAAACTTCTATTAAAAAGTAGAAAACATTTGTTTTATTTTACTTTTATACTACTAAGTGGTATAGTTTTTGTGATCCTCTCTTCCTCCCTACTCAACACTGTCACTTAGAGATAAAGAAGATGTAAACTTGCTAGGAATAATCTAATTTGTTGCAATGCAGCTCTCTAAAAAGCAATTGGTCTTCTATTAGATTTCATTACAAGTATTTCATTTTTAGCAGCTTGATATCAACTGTCTATTAATATTTTTCTCTTACAGAGAATGCTTATAATCTCTTTTTGCCAGGAAGTGTTTTGTTCTTCTAAAGATAACCTTATCAACATGATGACAAGTCTCCGAAGTCTCATGTGTGGTGGAGCTTAGTTCCTAATAAAGGACAAAAGGAATTCTTTTGTACACTTGTGAGCAACACTCAGACTACAGTAATTAACTGATGTTAGAATTTTATTCCTGTTTTGAATTATTGATTAAGAAAACATTTATTGACAGACTTTTGCTTCTGGATTTCAAATTATCAGTGTTGATTGGCTGACTTCTACAAGTATAAAAGTGAAGGATGCAAAGTAGATAGTAATACCTGCCAGAATGATAAGATGTAAATAAGTGAAAAGATAAAATGATGAGGTAGATTTCAGACAAGGAAGAAATCTCTGTGACTTTAAGATTCAAAGACTCTAGAACTTAAGATGGGCTTTGTTTGAATAGATTTAAAGAATAGTCCATGGGGCCGGGGTGGGGGGGGGAAGAAAAGAAAAAGAGAAAAAGACAGAAAGAAGAAAATCTAATAAAAGTAAAAGAAACAAATAGAATGAGAATTGTTTAACTAAAAAATACCTATCAAAAGTTTATTCTTTTCTGAATATTTTGCTAATGAAAGGATATCAAGATAAATAAGGAATGGTCTTTGCCTTCAAAGAATTTAATACAAAAACAAATAAAAGATAATTTAATAATCTGGGAAATTAGGAATGCCATTGATATAACTACCATAAAAGAATAGATTTTTATGAATAGAATTTATATCATAACATTTATTTTTAGAACTTTATTTTTTTTAAGGTAGTGCTGAAGATTGACCCCATTGCCCCACACATGCTAGGCAAGCACTCTACCATGGAGCCACAAACCCAGCCCTATATCATAATATTTTACTTAAAGGTTGTCTGAGCAACAGACCTGGGGTTAAAAAGAACTAAGTTTAAAACTTCGCTCTGCCTCTTCTCAGCTATGTAACGTTGAGCCCTGTTGAATCTTAATTTCATCTGTGTTTGTTTTCCACTGTATTTCACAGATAATGAGCAGAAGCTCCACCAGCATGCTCATTCCCATCAGGTTAGAAAGTATTTCATCACCATTAATACTAGCAAATTAATGGAGCCTGGACTGTCTTCCCCACAAAAGCCTCTCTCTATATCCTGTTGCTCCACAAATACCTTTAAAACCATGTTAACCCAGTTAAGACCCCTGGGCTCAGTTCTTCCTGTCCACAGGCAATGCTGTCCTGCCTCACCAGCTAAATTTTGTCCCATTGACTCTGACTTGTCTCAGAATTATGGCTACACTTACCATTCTTTTGGAGGTAGTTTATTGACTAACATAAAAAAAAAAATCAGGTCCTGGCATTTCAGTTTCTTTCACCCTCTCATCCGTCTGCCCAAGACTCAGGATTCCTAGGACATGGGAATTTCAGTGCTCAAACTGGGATAATCCCATGCAAAGTAAAATGAGCTGGTCATCCTCAGTCCCGACCTCTCCTCTACACTTCTAGCCCTTGGTGCTGAAGTCTTAACAAATCTGCAGCTTTGCTTAATCCAAGTTTGACAGTCTTTTCAATATTTCAAGGGTTGAGATATATAATACACATGAGAATGGAGATCCTGAAATATATTAATGAGTACTGAGTGAGAATCCTAAGCAAGTTTGAAATTAAAAACAATATCAGTTTGGAAATTAAAACACCATGATGATTAATAAAATTTAGGGACCAGGAAAGGAATTCAGAGGGCTAGAGTAAAAGGTTTATATGATTTCCCTGGAAAAGTTGAAAAGAAGATTTTTACAAGGGTATATGTATATATACACATACATACACACATATATATATATATCCATTATAGGGTGTGTCCACATGTATGTGTGTATTTGTGTATAAGGCTAAGAGGAGAGTTAGTTAAATGCTATAGAAAGTTAGTAAAATTAAAGTAGTAACAATGTAACAACTAAGAGATAGCGTAATAACTAGGAAAATTAATTAATAGAATATTCTCAATTTCATTTTTATCATATACTTAATGACTAGATTATGAGAGCTATAAACTAGTCATTCCATCCTAGTTTGAATGGACGGAGTGGTAACTGTAGGCAGGTGGGGTATAGCTGGAGTAGATGCAGGCGGCACTCAGATGGCTCAACTTCCCTGCAACCTCTTTCCCCATTCTCTCTCTGTTTCTTGGCTGCTATGAGATGAGCAACTTTCCTCCATCTTGTCCTTCCACCATGATGTTCTGCATTATTTTGGGCCCAGAGCAATAAAGTCCACTGACCATGAACTGAATCTCTGAAACCGTGAGCCAAAATAAAGTTTTCCTCCTCTAAGTTGTTCTTGTCAGGTGTTTTGGTCACAGCAACAAAAAGCTGACTAACATGATCCCCAAACCAAATTGTCACAATACCTTTCATAACTAACTAATGAGACTGATTTCTACTTTGAATTATTCTTTTAATTTAGATGGACTGTTCTGTAGGATTACTAATTTGGTTTTGGGAAAGATTTGCCTGGTAATGTCATGGGGCTGTAGTTACCAAACTTCTTAGAATAGCTTAACTATTTCTTAGGTTTCCATTTTTTTTTTTTTTTTTTTACTTCTCTAAGTATGGCAGAAATTTTTAGCAAACAGTGCTGAATTTTTTTGTAAGCTATAGTGTGTTATTGATAATTTTCAAATAGCAGAAAACCTGTTTTATTCACTAGAATATTTTAGTTTACTTCAATCATTTACTCCTCACAAATTTACTTTGTACCTACTATATTCTAGGAATTGTACTAAGTACTGAGAACATAAATATATACAAAGGCTCTTTCTTCAAAGAGCTCACAAATTAGGTGAAGCAGACTTATAAAAAATTTATAAGATGATATGACAAATAACTATATGTAGTAGATGCTCATTAAACATTTGTTAAATGGATGAATGATGATAGTACTAAGAATTACATAATTATTTGAGGAAATCAGGAAAGGAGAAAGGATTCACATTTGATAATTAGCTCCATGAGAAATGGACATTGTTTCTCTTTTTCATTGTTTTACAAATTGTCAGTGCTCTGTAAAATTTATTGAATGAATGAGTGAGTGAATGAGGAGATGGTTGAGCAAAGTCTGAAGGAGCAATGAGATTTTTGTGGGCAGCCAGTATACATCACTGGCAAAGAGAATGTGTGCAGAAGTTAAGGAGATATGGAAGTGCTTTATTCAATCCCAAGAACAATTTTAGATTTCAGTTCAAAATACTCAAATCCATGCTTGAGACATAATTATTAGTACATATGCTTTTTGATGTATTTCATATGAATCATGCATCTATAAACTTCCTACAACATTGTTGATATGTTTCCATATATATTAGTCAGTTGAAATATCTACACTTTAACACAGAGACTTCTTGTTGTCCCAGTTTCTTTTAAAATTGTATATTTGCAAGCAAGAACAACTCTGAAATCAGAGCAGATAGCATTGTCTGCACAATATAAAGATTAATTCACTTGAGTTCATTTGGTAGAAAAAAATTACAGATTTTTCCACACAGTAAAATATATTATCTTATCCATTAGTTGTGCAGTTAAACCTTCATCAAGGTATAACAAGTCCTGGAAGTGATTTCAATTGAATGACAAAAGAAATGGAATAAAATTCATTTAAAACTGGTTCACACCAGCTCTCCTGCATGTACTATTAACTGCTAAGATCAAGTCACAAAACATTATTTTGAGGAGAAAGGGTTTAGTGAACCCTAGAAATTGAGTTTGATTTATGCCAGAAAATCTGCCTTTTCACTGCTTGAGATTTCTATGGAAGAAAGCCACAGTCTTTTACCAAATGGTTTCTAAGGAAACCCCGTATAGCACAGCATCTGAAGACAATTTGGTTGTTAATGAGAAAATGGTTCTCACGGTGGGAAAGTGTTGACTGAAAGAAAAGGCTTCTAGATTTGGCAGTCATTCTGTATAAAGTGTTTACTGTTCTACAGTTACGTTTATGAAATTTCTACATAGAGTAAACATTTTTAGAACCCATTTCATAGTCATTCTTACATGAAAATGTATGTACTTTTCAAGAAGTTTAGGCAATAGAAAAGTTTTTGTGCTATGTAAAAGTTTATGTAGATAGATACTTGAACTTGCAAATATATTCAAACAATTGCCTTCCAGAATCTGTCCACTCCATTCAGTTTTTCAATCTGTTTTGGAATTCCAATATTCTAGAATTCATATGTTAGCATTGAATTATGAGTGAATTGTTTTCATAAAATATATCTAAAAATCCTAAAACATAGTGTGAAATTTTATGTTTTTAAAATCTGTTTTTAAACTGTATTCTGAAATGTCTTATAAATTATTTTACTGCTTTTAAGTTCTTCTCCAAAATAAAGTAATTAATTGCAATGTTAGAACTATTATCCTTTCATAATAATTTCAAGATTCAATTTCAATATCTAATGAAGCACTAAATTTTGTGTCTAAAAAATAAATGCTAGATATACGCTAATTCCTCTATTCCAAAACGACTATATCTATATATTTCTTGATAACTTCTAAGTTATATAACAAAAGAAATTCATTCAATAATTTCAAATAGATTTGACTCTCTTGCATGATTCAAAGACATGAGTGAAAATATATCACAGGTACCCAAAAAGTGACTACTGGAAATTCAGAGGAAACTATTTGGAAATATTTCTTGCTCTGGGAGCATTACAAGTTTTCAAATCTGTGTAAAAATATTGTCAGTTGTTCAGTCACTTGAAATCCTATTGGTGCATTGCTTTACCCATAACTGCCATCAGTCCATCTGTCCTTGAGTATGCTTTCTGCTTTAGACTTCTGTACCAGGCAGAGTTGCCAAGAGTCTTCTTGTTGTCCTCAGTTGTTTTCCTCATTTGACCCCCACCTCCTTTCTCTTTCTTTTCTGGTCTTTGAACTTCCTCCACTTGGGACAGCTGCTTTCATTTGCAGATCTGCTTTGGGCAGGGAAAATTTTCTGCCAATGAAAACAGGAAAAATAAGAAAACAAGAAGGGTTGCAAGTGCTTTGCATGTGTCACAGCTCTCTGGCTGTCCATGCTGGGGTCTTTTTGCCCATTAGTTAGTGGATAGAGAAGGGATCTGTTGTTACAGATCAACCCAAAGATATGAGAGATTGTCTGAGAGACTTTTTTCTCTCTCATCTTAGGATCAACAAATTCAGAAATTGTTTGTTTTGAAAGAACTAGGAAGGTGATGTTTTACATTTACTCGCCCACTTCATGCTTTAAGACCTGAATTTGGTTTGGTCAGGTCTATGCTATTGTCAGTATTGTCAGGCTACAATAATAATTGATACCATATTTTTGATTATTTGAGAGGGAGAGAACATGACCTTCTTTCTACCTTCTCTTTCTTACAACCTACAGGAACTCATAGGGCAGAAATTTTTCCATTTAACTTTTTCAGAATGATATATAATAGATATGTATGTGCATGAGAGAATTTAGTAAATATTAGTTCATGAAGAGAATGAAGTAAACATCTTTTCTAAGCCAAAATAACAGCAAGCAAATGTGTTAGGGTTGCTGCTTTTATGCCAATTTGCTTGATTCTTGAGTTTTAATGAGATTTTTTTTTTTTTTTTTTTTTTTTTTTTTTGTGAGTGACTTAAAAGGAGAAGAGATGTAATTTTTGTCTTTGTGGATAAAACATCGGGAGGGTTGATTGACAGTGGTATTTGAATAAGAAGCCCACAATAAAAATGTAGCTTCTGCCTCAGCACATTGAACTTGTTTTTACTTATTTCTTCTTCGTTTTTTTTCCACAGTATCCACCATCGCACCGCAGGATGGCTCCCCAGATAAGGCAACAATCTAATGGGATATTGTAGATCTGCCTGTTAGACTTGGAAAGGAATACTTGTCTTTACTTATGTAACCCACTCTGCATCTCACACCGATACATTCGTAGCTGAGTTTAAAAAATGCAAAGGTGACATATTTCCTCCCTTTGACCTTGTTTGCCATTCATTGTTATTATCAGAGCTGAACAAGTAAAGGGCAGGAACCACCCAAGAGGTGTAAACAAATACATGTGAAAAAGAAGGAGTAACTGTGCTTTCTGAGTCAACATCCACGTAAAAGAGAACATCACACTTCCTCATCTTGGAAAAACTTCTAAGAATAGTTATGGTTCAAGATAAATTCAATTAAAAATATTCTAATTAAGTGGCTGCTGTTTGCTAGACTCTTCACTAGTTAGTATCTGTGAATACAAAGATAAATGAGAGATCTTGCTTATGGAAGAGCTCACAGACTAGCCTTGTGACAGCTCCTCAGAATCTGGAGGGTTTTAGATAGTCTCCCTATGTTTGTGATAGTGCTATCCTTCTTCAGCTGATAAATCTCTAATGATTGATCTGTCTGGTGGGAAAGTGGCAAGTCCTGATAATGAGTAAGACAAGAAAACCTGCTTCCAGAAAGTCTCAGTCTAGCAGAGAAGAGGGACATGTGAAAGAGAAACTGTAATGCATTTTTATAGAAGTGAGCAAAAAAATTTTTTCTGGAACTCTTAATTTCTGAAATCAGTGGAGTTTGCCAGTTAATTGAGAACACATGTATTTATCAGGTACCAAATTTTTGTGGTAGATTGGAAGCACACAAAAGATATTAACTATCTTTATCATTGGCACCTTTCCCTTTCCTGTTTCAGTATTCTCACGCCAGGTATTGAATACAAATCTAACTCTTACATATTTGCTTTCTTTTAATGTCTCACTATCAAAAGTCAACTTGTTTTCTTGGTAAAATGAGACTTCTTATATGTTATACCATTATCACTTGTGTTCCTTCATAGTTCCTAAATATTATATGTGGTAATACACATAAAGATGAATTAAGAAGTCTCTATTAGCTGAAAGTGGAGGGCTTTTCATTCTGCTTCCACCTTTCCGTTGGAAAATGAGTACTGAAATGAATCTCTCTTTTTTCTTTTGAATCTTACAATGAAACTTCTTTAAACAAGGTATGATTTAGTGAGTTCTGCTCTGGATGCCCATATGATACCATCATGAATAGTCCATTAACTGTTTCTTAGGGATTCTCAACCTGAGCACTATTGCCATTTGGAGCTGGGTAACTGCAGTGGGAGGACTATCCTGTGCATTACAGGTTATTCTGCAGCATTCTTGTTCTCTACCCAATACATGACTGCATCTCACAGTTGTGACAACCAAATATGATCCCCGATATTTCCACATATCCCCTGGAAGTAAAGTTGTCTCCAGGTCAGAACCACTGCTTTTGATCTGGCCATTGAATTTAGGTCGATAAGACCATGTATATGAGAGGTATGTCCTTTCTTCTGGTAGATGTAGGTCTTCAGTATGCTATGATCTTTCATTTATTCAGTGCCTAATTTGTTCATGGTATAAGCAGAACCATGATGAGTAAGGTGATCCTTGCCCCAAAGTAACCTACAGTCTAAAAATTTGTAAGTCGTTATTTACAACTAGAAAATTCTTTGACACAGTGCCTTGAGTGTCCTAGGTTAATTGTAATAAATATCCCAAATCAGGTATTTTTAGGTGGTACCAAAATACCTCTAAGCAGTGCAAATCCCCTATCATTTTCTTCTAACTTCTCATTGAAGACTTTGTTCTTTTTTGCGGGGGAGAGGGTGAATACTGAGGATTGAATAGAGAGAGAATTAAGCATCAAGCCACATCTCCAGCTTTCTTTCTTTCTTTCTGTTTTTTTTTTTTTTTTTTTTTTTTTTTTGGCGGGGGGGGGTTGTCAGGTTCTCACTAAGTTGTGTAGAGCCTTACTTAGTTGCTGAAGCTGAACTTGAACTTGTGAACATCCTGCCTCAGCCTAGGGAGCCTCGGGATTATAGGTGTGTACCACCATGCCTGGCTCCAATAGTTGATTCTTATGCAAAGAATGAGTTGAAATTTGTTGCTCTGTTTTAATACTGGAATATTTACTTATTAATTTTTATGTTCAAGCCTCCCCCCCCCCACCAAATCTTTTATAAACCAACAAGTGTGTTACAGATTTAGGGGATAATAACAACACCTGTTCTGATACATAAAGTTCTTATTGTTTGGACAGCTGTCCACACTTTGAGCATTTGTACAAACACATTCAGTTTTAACAATAATTTTGTGATGAACAGATCTTATAATTGTGTAACAAAAGCTAACTGTTCAACTTAGTACTATCAACTATTTAAAAAACTTTTTTAAAAAGTAACAATCTCAAATTCCACTAATAATAATGATAATTTATTTAAAATCAGATGTAGAGTGTCATACAAAGTAGCATTTAATATCACATTTGAGCTGAAAATGTATTGGGGCAGCTTAGCAAAGCATTAATAAAATAATTGCTTTCCAGAAGTGTAGCATTTTCCTGGTGTCTATTTAGTTTTTGTATATGCCAAAGTGATTCAGTGAAGCCATACTAAGTGTGAGTTTTTTAGTTGTTGCTGTTTTCTGTATTACCGGTAAAGAAACTTCTAGAATATATATAGTTATTTTTATTTTTAATGTTCCCTTTCCCACTGAAGTCTTTTCTATGAGGATTTTAATTTTTCAACTTTAGCATTATTTTATACATATGCATGCGCACACATACACACACACACACATATATATATATGTTTATATATATTCATTTATTTTATTTTTAGCTACTATTACTGAGTGCCTAACAAATACCAGGAGTTTGCATATATAATGCACTTAAATGCATAATGCATTTAGTCTAAGAACTTTATCAAGAGTCACATAGTTGAGTCAGGCATGGTGGTACACACCTGTAATTCCAGTGGCTGGGGAGGATGAGGCAGGAGGATCAGCGTTCAAAGCCAGTCTCAGCAACTTAGCAAGGCCCAAAGCAACTTAGTGAGACCCTGTCTCAAAATAAAAAATAAAAAGGGCTGTGATGTGGCTCAGTGGTCAAGTGCCCCTGGGTTCAATCCCTGATTTTAAAAAAAAAAAAAAAAAAAAAAAAAGAGAGTCAACATGGCTGAGTTCCAGAACCTGAATCTGAATCCAGACTCTCAGCATTCTTGTTCTCAGTCATTATAGCACATGACTCCCTTGGGCAATACACTCAGCATGGTATAGGCCCCTAAAGAAATGTGTGTTGTTATCTCTGTGTGTGCTGCTCTAAGATGACAATTTAGATACTTTGCATTCCAGAAACAGTGGGAGAGTTTCAATTGTGAGAAATGGATTCTAATAATCTATTGTAATTGATTATGGTGATAAGGGAAAATGGACTTTTCAAACTTAGTTAAGAAGTTTCCCTATCATCTCAATATATTCTCCACCTTTAAATTAGATAGACAGATATGTGTATATAAAATGTAACATTGTTTAAATGGTAATCATATCACAATTCTGAAATAACCATACTTTAAATGGATCAAGATAGTTGGCTTTGGTTTGTTATTATAACTTATATAAGCCATATGGCTAAATCAAATTTAATAGAAAAATTGGAGAGGTGATATTTTTAAAATAACATTTTCATAATGAAAACCATCTTGATATATTTCCTTATTCATTTTATACTGTGATGATCACTGATTGCTCCCTGATAAAATATCGTTTAACATATCACAATGCTGGTCTTATTTTTGAAGCTATTTTATGTGGCATAGTTGCATGTGAATGTGAGAAAGAGCATGAGAGAAATAAATAAACTAATCATATTCTGTGAAAAATCTTATCCACAAAGACTCAGGCTTAAAAACTGGATAGTAAGTCAGTATTCATTTAATTGACACATTTAGGGGAGAATAGGGAACTAATGATAACAGTACTATTGCCATTCCTGTTTTGCAGATGAGGAGAATGAAGCAAAGAGTAGTTCAATAGCTCTCTCAAGGTTGTGTAGCTAGAAGTGCCAGAGATGGGTCTTAGACTCCTCTCCAGCCCTTTTAATCACTGTCTTGTACTGCCTGTGGGCTCTTGTGCACACATTTGCTTAAGTGTTGCCTGTAACTGCTTTACTGTATACAATGCCAGACCCAGTACTTGTGACAGAGACCCTCTGGTCTTTAAAGCCTAGAATATTTACTTTCTAGTACCTTTTAGAAAAAGCTTTGCAATACCTTCTCCAGAGTAAGGAGGTTCTTGTCAGATTCTGAAAGAACTGCTTATTAAACTTGGGTCTACTATCATAACCAGAGGGAGGACTGTCAAAAATTAGGATAACCAGTGCTCAGGCAAAAGAACCTACATCCTGAATAGAATCACAGTCTTATAAGGTCAGGGCAGGAGGTGAGGAGGCAGGGGTTACACTGGAATCTATGGGTCATTGCTCATGCAGTGGATACTCAGAATGATTGGTGGATACACTCAAGGCTAGAATTTGTACTAAGTCATCAGATTCCATATCTGAGAAAAATTACACTTTATTTTATGTCAAAATGTATGGAGGTCATTTACCCAGATTTCCTCCCTGTTGATGTAATTCAGGAATGGAGAACAGGCTTTGTGAGGAAATGAGGCACTAATTGGGGATATTTCCTATTTGCCCAGGACTTGGGTTAGAGAGCAAAGAATCACTTATTGGTGAGAAAGGACTTTTGCCACTAGACATATACTTCAGTAAGGTTAAAAGTGAGAAAGCAGTATCTCTCAGGTTGCTATAAGACTGGGGAGTCTTTTTGCAATTTGTAGGTTACTCGAGACCTCAAAGGACTGTAGTTCCTGAAAATGGATCCTTCACTTTGTATCTGTGGACAACAACACAATATTTGAGTCTCTCCACAGACAGACTTGCTTGGCTAATGCTATAATCCAAATTAATTGCTCTTTCCTCTGTATTCTTATTTCATTTTATCATAATAGTCATCATACCTACTCTATATTTCAATTACGTGTGTACATGTACTCTTTACCCAGACTGGGTAATTCTTGAGAGCAAAGTTTCAGCTGGTTTACCCATTTAAATATTAACCAAATACTTACATAGAAAAGGTCTAATTATAATGCCTATTAACTTATAGTGAAAAATAATTAAATGGGGTTGGTTATATCCTGATAAAACTATAGAGATATAGACACAAGTCTCACTCTTATACCCACTATTTTACCCTGTTATAGATTATATCAGATTACTAACTATATTTGGCATCTCCTGTAGATGAATTTGTTTTGCCCAAGTCTCTAGTTGGCCATAGCTGATTAAAGTCCCAAAAGGAAATCTAGCCACTTAGGGTATTTGGTTGTAAGAAAAAGGTGAATGCCTATGTATCTTTACAGAAGAGAATAACTAGAGTATCTTGCAGAATCAAAGGATCACTGGGCAAGCATGCATCAGGGAGGTTAGGAACCAAGACAGTTCTGAGGACTTGAGCCTGGAGATCTCATGCATTCTTTGACCTAGGGTACCCCCAGGCATTCCACTCAAGATTCAAATTCCTAAGAATCTATTTAAGCCAAGTTGACTAAGGATTCCACTCTAGGGTTGGAAAACAGTTTTGTGTTTTAAATCAGAAATTGGAATTATGAGGATTTGGAAAAAGAGATGGTGGACAAATTAAAACATGTTTTACTGGTAATCTGAGGGCAAATTAAGCCATTAAGATTTTCTCTTGAGAATGTGAATTCAGAGATGATAAACAAACAGGATAAATGACTTTTTGCTTAAATGTCCCATAATGTAATGTAAAGCTGGGGCCACAGTGAGGAAGCAGAGGAAACAGCTGACAGAGAGAAACAAAGATGAGATGTAAGAGTGGCCATGCAACCCCTAAGAGATGAACAAAGTGACTTCATTTCTTGTGATTAACAGTCTTGCATGACCTAACAATGGCATCACATCCTGAGAGATTCAATGTTAGGTGATTTTACTGTGTGAACATCATAGAATGTACTTACATACACCTAGATGATAGAGATCAGTCACTCTACTTGGCCTTGTGATGCCATCAAGAGACAACCTGAGATGTAGGAGGCTACTGCCAGAGTAACAAGACTTTAAAAAAAAAATAAGTAGGAATATACACTAATGATCAAAAATATAGTAATACATAACCCAGTAACATGGTAATTTATTACTATTATTAAGTATGTACTATTATGTACTATTCTTTTCCGTGACTGGCACCACAGTTGGTTTGTTTAAAGCATCACTACAAACACGTGAATAACACATTGCAATATGAAGTTTCAGTGGCTGTGATGTCACCAGGTGATTGATAGGAATTTTTCAGCTCCATTTATACTCTTTTTTCCACATTTTAAAAATTGGTGCATTATGGTTGTACATAATGATGGCATTTGTTGTTACATATTTGTATATGCACACAATGTAACAATACAATTTGACTAATGTCACTTCCCAGCACTCCCTCTCTTTTTTCCTCACCTCCCACTCCAACTGGGGTTATAGCTCAGTGGTAGAGTATTTGCCTAGCCTGTGTGAGGTGCTGGATCTGATCCTCAGCACTGCATAAAAGTAAATAAATAAAATAAAGGTATTGTGTCCATCTGCAACTAAAATTTTTTTTTAAATTTTAGAATTTTGGTCCTTAATATCTCCATTAGAAGAAGTTTCTATCAAATGCTTCAAAAATACACAATGTGAAGGAGCATGATCTCCTGCTGGCAAACAAAGTGGGAGGACATGCGTTCCCCAGCACCACTGGATGCTGTATTAGGTTTGGCCTGAGTCAGTGTGCAGAAATATGGGCTGGAGTGCGAGCAGATGCCAAGAACCTGTCTCCTTTCTACCTCATTACTCTCTTTTCACTGGGTTACTGTGTCTCTTTTGTAATTCAACCTGCAAATTACTTGGAGGAGAGATATACCCTGGGTCAATTGAGGAATATATTAATTCTCCTGCTAAGTTAGAGAAAAAAAAATACTAGTGAACTAACCTTTGAGCACTGAACCAGAGGGTCAAATAACTTGAAATTCCTTTCCTTTCACAGTAAAATCTTTTTTTGACTTTCTTGTACTGAAGCCTTAGCATTAGATTTCAGCTTACTTTTTTGTTGCTTTACCAGCTGTGAATTTATTTGACTCCTTCAGGAGGTTTTAAAAAAAAAAAATAAGGAGTAAGTTGACAAAATGATTACATCTAACAAAAAAAAAAAAAACTTTAATTTGATGATGTATTGTTGATGACAGTTATTCAATCTTAAGTCTAATCATAATGAGACAGGATACTGCATAAGCCAAAGACCACACAAATTATCAATGTCAAGTATCAAGAGGGCGTGGAGGAAATGGGTAACAACCTCTTTTCTCCCAACAGTTGTAATGTTTTGCCATCTAAAAAACCAGTTTAAAAAAGTACATTATGTCCTGATGTATTCAGGTACCACTGTAACAATAACAAAAATTAGGTTTATTGATATGTGTGCGACTTTTTAACCTTTCTCCCTCTTACAGGGACTTGCTCTCTCTACTAGTGTCTTTTTTTCTCAAGTGTTATTATTTCACGTCATTGTGTCATTTAGTCTATCGGATATTTCTATGTCCTCTGCAATTTAGGTTTTAAACAACATATGCTTTACTCTGTTATTAATAAAAAAAAAAAAATCTAGCTGGCTTCCCTGAGTGGGAGACTGTCTGGCATCCTTAATATTCTTGTATAGAAATTGTGATGAAAGAACAGATAAACCTAAGTAAACCCAGCATTTTAAAGGAGTTCCTTTTAAAATGTGATGGCCTTGTCAACCAGTTAAAAACTAAAAGTTGGTTTTGTCCTGAATATCTTTGCTGGGCCCATTATGCATAAAAAGGGGCCACAGCCCATTTGCAAGGCCTCTGAATGAACTCCATTCATTCTGTACTTGGACATGTCTCTCCAGCCACAAAGAGAAACACTAGTTACAACCTAATTTCTTTGGCGCCAATATCAGCAGAGGAAAAGCCAAGAGACCATTATACAAACTCTAGAACTTTTTTTGGTGATATATATAATTCTATATTCATTAGTCATATTTATGTATTCAAATAAGTACATTTTCTAAAAGATTAAAAAATGGTTCGATAATATAGTAATAGCCCATTTTATGCATGGAACAACATTTTTTAAATGGAGTGCTTCAAAGTAATTTTGTTTCTTATGGCTACTATCGTTTAAAAAATACACTTAATGCCTACTGCAAAGCTTTAAAAGCAAAGCCTTTGTGTTTTGCATTACTGTATTTTAAAATATGATGAGATTTCAAAAATTATTATTTTGTTAGATAAATGCAATAATCACTTCCCACATTTACCTTTGGAAGTCAGTGAAGGGCATTGGTCTGGAATAAGTAGTGGTGCTAGGATGCATGTTAATATAATTTCCAAGAGTGAACTTAAGCACAGATTGGCTCTGAGCAGTCATTCTTCCTTGACTTCTCTTGTCCTTAAAGGGAATTGCCCAGAAGGACCCTGGCCAGGCTATCCTTCCTTTGTGATGGTGTTTCTGCATGTTCCTTCCTGGATGCTCTCCCTCCTATCTGTTTCCTTCCTTCAATCTGACCAACCCTAACTTACCCTGAAGTCTTGGCTTACTTTTTCAAGAAGACTTTTAGTTGTATTAACAAAGTGGTTAAGAGTTTAATGTATTTGGGTCTGTGGTTGTATGGGAATTAATTGGCTGAAAATTTAGAGTCAGATTGCGAAGGACTTTCTAAACTGCTCTTTTGAGGTTTGAACAAGAAAATAATGTCTCTACTGTGTTTTAAATCCTGTGAAGGATGGATTGAGTCTTTAACAAAGGTTTAACATAGCCTTCTAATTAGTAGGCTGCAAACACCACACTAATATTTTCTTCTCTTATGTGATAATTCCATCTTCCCTTCTCTAAAGCACTATGAAAAATCACTTGCTCTGATTGCATTTTGGGGACCACTACTAGTTCATTATTGAAAAACATCAAGGTCTTATGCTGTCATTTACCAGTGGCTGATGCTAAATATAACATGAACTGAAATTCAAAGACCATTAAATTATTGAATATGTGTACATCGTAGTGGTTCAGAGTGCAGAGTCTAGAAAGATCTAGTTTAAAATTCTTGCTCTAACACTCACTAGTTATATGGATGTGAACAGGGTACTGAGGCAACTTACTTAGCAGAGTGAATAAACTGAAGGCTGGCAGGTTGGGAGAAGAAAGGCAGACCCCAAACCAAGCATGACTTTTCTTTGAGAGTATCTTAAAATCCAGGTGAATCTTGCATTCTCTTCCATGATACATTTCTGTTTGTTTAACATGAAAATATTTTTAAATTGGAGGAGGAAGTTAAGTTAGTTTGTGCTTGTTGTCTCAAATTTTCTGTACCTTTTTTTACTACAAGAAGGCATACTGTGTTATTCTTATGGCTTAAAGCACTTTCTTAAAAAAATAACTTATGGTATAAAAGCATGCAAACATATTAAAGGAATTATCAGGAATTTACACATAAAATCTTACTAGAGCTTAAGTTCTGCATTAATCTTCAACTTCTGATTTACAGTGTTTACCCAAAGAATACAATATTCTCGATCATTTTTAAAAAACCAAACTCAAAAATGTTACAAAATATGCTCATCATTTCCCTCCCCTCACCATCCCTTAATCCAGATTATCCTATCATTCTGGTTATTCTTACAGAAACTTCAGGAAGCATGCCAATTTATCTCTTTCCCTTGTCTCCCCACAAATATTTTAAATGTTTTGTTTTGTTTTGTTTTCTCACAGACTCCATCCTAAACATATAATTCTTTCTATTCCTGCCTTTTCATTCCTATTTATTTCCTGCAGTCAGTAGTCCATTTTAGAAATTTGTTTCTTGCCTGTGGTGTTACTGTGAGTTCAAAAGAAAGTTTCCTAGATGCATTTACTTTCTCCTTTTTAAAAAATATTTATTTGTTTGTTTTAGTTGTACACAATGCCTTTATTTTTACGTGGTGCTGAGGATCGAACCCAGGACGTGCACAGGCTAGGTGAGCACGCTATCTCTGAGCCACAACCCCAGCCCTACTTTCTCCTTTCATTTAGCCCAGGAACCATAGTCCTTCATGTTCTCCTTTTCAACTAGGAAATTAAGTATTGATATACAGAACAGGCTTCCCCAGCACCATATTGTGCTGTCTTTTCCAGCTTAATCTCTTCTTACTCTTCTATAATGCCTGTTATTTATAGCCCAAGTGACCTGCACACTCCTCCCTGAGCATCCATGGACTCCATTGTCCCAAGCCTTAGCACCAATTATTCCCACTGCCTATAACTACTGTTTACATATTTCAAACTCAGAAGCCTCCTCTTCCACAAAGACTTGCTTGATTCCATCAGCTAATATATGAGTCTCTCTCTGTTCATTTTTCATTCATGGAACAGATGTTAAATGCCTAACATATATCAAGTGATAAACTAGTGTTGGGGGATTTAGCAATGACTAGGGCCAATTTGGTACCCATTCTAATGGAGGTTATAATCCAACACAAAAGCAGAGTTGTTAACTAATTTCATTCATGGGTTTATAGGGTCTGTTGCTAGATATTTAGAAGGATATAACTTAGGCTGGAAGTCAATGACAGTTCTCCCTGATGAGAGGTTTTGATAAAGATCTGAAGAATAAAGAGGAACTAGCGAGGTGAAGTAAGAGTAAATTAAGGGAATTGGAGATCTTCAAAGAGTATTCTAGGCAGAGGGAAAAAAAAATGCAAGGTCATGAGGTAGGAATGAACACTGAACATTTGAGAGAAGACCAGTGTGGGGAGCCATATTGGTGATGAATAATGGAACAGAAGTAACTGGTATTAATAAAAGAGTGATAGATGAGCCATGGGCTTAAAGATGGATTGGAATGGAAGTACAGAGAGAGAATGGAGAAAAGCAGGGAGAGAGTGGAAGAAATAGAATCCTCAGAGACACTTATGAGTTTGAAGAAAAAGACAGTGATAGGAGTTGAATTAGCCAGATGGAAGGGGAAAACTTGGTCAAGTGTCCTATAACTCATTTCTCACTTAACCTTACAAAGTCTTTTCATCTCCTATATTCGTTCTTATTTTGTAGTTGTTTATGTAATTCTTATATTTTATACTAAATTATAAATTTTCTAGGTAATTATTATGGGTTAATACTTTATTAATAATAATATGGGTAAAATTTTAAAAGTAAAAAAGTCTTACACAATTTCTTTCTTTAATCACTAAATAGAGGGTTCCTCCCCTAAGATTCACCTTGTTTATCTTTTGTCATATACTGAAAGCAAAAGGGTGCATGACAGGTTAGCAAGCAAAAAGGCACTAAAACCAAAATGCAAACTGCTTGATGCAAAACAGTTTTTTAAATTAATAAATGAATCTATTTCCTGGAGTACCCCTCTTTCAAAATGTAGAAAGTGTTAGAATGTCTAGAAGCATTCACAAGATTGGAAGGAAGGAGACTGGGGAGAGAAGAGGGAGGAGACCATTAGTGCTAAGATTCAATCAATCAAATATCCAGCTTCTTAGTACTTGGTTGTTTAGCACAGTCATTGAACATCTTTTTATTAGATGTTAGATAAACTCACATATATATTCATTTTTCAACCTTACTTTTTAAAAAATTAATTACTTGAAGAAGTCATCTAAATGATGTAAGAGATCCAAAGGTAATGGGAAGTATTAAAGTGTAATCCCCTTGATCATCTTCCTTCTTTGATTCTCCCATGAACTTCCTAAGGTGGTGACTCCAATGAAACTGTGGTATATGTACTGAAAGAAGGTGGTGCACATCTAAAGATGTGGTTGTACATCTCTCTTGGGAGAATCCAACTGGGACAGTGAGGGGAAATATGAGTTGTGGCTCAGTGACTGTGGCTTAGCAAACACCATACAGTGTTGTCATGTCTTGTAGGTGGTTTGGTGCAGAGTACACAGGCATGCCCTGTAGACATCTTCAGTCATCATCATCTCTTTGGAGATTCAATGACTCTTCTTTTTACATTTTAGGGATTTAAATAATTTCATGATGTTCTGTGAATCTGAACACGGCAGATGATTAATAGAAACATTGTTATATATTTTTAAAGATGTATATCATTAATTTGTTCATTTGTCTTTATGTCTCTGGATGTTATATTTATTTTTGTTGTAGTATGTAAAGCAGATCCAGAACACCCTGTATCCTATAGTACAAAAGGCAATCAATATTCATATTTCTGCCCCAATTAAGAAAAACCCTCAAAGAGCAATAGCTAACACTCTGTTTCTTTCCTGATTCTAGTAATAGGAACTACCCACATCTCATGTGACCTGTATCTATCACAAGTTAGGCTCTAGTCCTTAGCTGTGCAGTTTAAAAGACTAAGTTGATCTGCCAAATTAATCATGTTTCCTACCCAAAAATGTTATGATTTGTGCATTAGAACAATTTGAAGTTATCCTATTATTATTTTGAATAAATAATGTAGCTTCAAATCAGAGAATTTATCATATTAACATATAATATAGCATATAAAATTATAGCAAAAAATTTTCAATACCTCATGAGTATAGTCTATAAAAAGAACAGATTTTAAATAAGTAGGCTGGACACTCTTATCTCAGTTCTGTTGTGATCATCAATGTGTATTTGAGACGGTTTAAATCCTCTGGGTTTTAGCAAGAAAGGGACTAGAAGTAGAGGGCATACACATTCCTTTTAAGAGTATGATCCATAATTTAAATGCATCATTTTTATTGTATACTTTTGGTTAGAATTTAGTCAGTTGGTCAGAAGAAATAGAAAAGGAGGCTAGAATATGTTATCTTTACCTGAAAATCAGAAGATTCTATTCCTACAGAAAGTGAACAATTAGAGGATAGTAAACAGTGTTAGCTGTCATCCCCAATTATCAGGAAAGCAAATGCTCTTTCAGACCTTCCTCCCCTGCTCCACCCCAGCAGATTTCTGCTTTATCCAGAACTGGGTCATAGTAACCCCTAGCTGCAAGGAAAGAGGAGAAACAGGAAACAGCATTGACATGACTGGCTTTGACCAAAATTTCCCAAACTTTCTTGGTTCACAGTAATTTTTTCATAGTACCAAAATAAATACATAAAAGTTTAATTTGTAACATAATAGATATGTGGGAAAAAATTGAAAGAAAAGTCATACCTTTTTCTGTTCTTAAATAACTACAGTTACTAAGGGAATATACATATACACCAAAGGGTATACTACTAGTTCTGAAATCTTAGAACCAGATTTAACAATGCCGCCTGTATTTCTTGCCTTTTATCATAGCAACCACTGAAAATCCAGTTTTGCAATGACATAACATAGTCTAAAGGAATGTATTGTAGCATGTTCTAATATGGAAACTGAAATACCCCAAGCTAGAGTTTGCATGCTATTCAAAAGTATTGAGTCCACTGTTTACTTTGAAAATCCGAATATGCCATGATCCTCTCATGAGTTTACTTTGGCACCCTTGGGATTGGGAACCACAAGCATAGGTTAATCATGATTCATTATTAATCATGATTCATGGAAACGTCATTACCCAGAAAACAATTAGACTTTGTTGGTGCCCAGAAAATGATACTTTAGTGATGGCATTTTGGCATGTTGAGTACTTTGAGCTAAAATAGATGAGAAGGTCTCAGAAGCAAAATCTCTGGATTCTGCTTTCCTGTCTCTGACCTTTTTTGTCCCCTGAAGCAAGTCATAGAAACCAGAATTATTTCTTTCCAAAGTGAGTCATAGAAACCAGAACCCCTCACCCTGAGGCATCTACAAAACCTAACAAATCACACTCTCCTTTCTCCTTTGAGAGGGTCCTGTTCATATCCTGAAGGAAGGAATGCTGCACATAAAGACAGTAAGAAGAATCTGGACAGACAAGCCTTACTGAGATTCACACCGCACCCCCCCCCACCCCAGTTTATTACCATTAGGTCATACCCTTGTTTTCTAATCACACTCTACCAAACAGTCCATTTTTTTTAAAAATGTTTTTTGTAGTTGTAGATGGACAGCATGCCTTTATTTTGTTTGTTTTTATGCAGTGCTAAAGATCAAACCCAGTGCCTCACATGTGCTAGGCAAGTGCTCTGCCACTGAGCTACAGCCCCAGCAAGCTGTCCATTCTTCATTAAACCTTAGCATATAAATAAACACCCTGTGTCTTTTCTTTATTTCCGAAGGCTCTTGTGTCACATCAAACTCTGATTAAATAAATGTTTAGGAAAGGAATCATACCTTTCCACCCTCCACATTCTGTTAGAAAAGAGGAAAGGAGGATGGAAATTATTTCGGAAACTAACAATTTCTGCCTCAGTCAGCCCTAACAAGACTACAGTCTCCTTGAGAATAGTTTTTACATAAAAGTTCATGTATAGAACAGTTCTTGGTACTTAGATTGGAGCACAGGACAAATTTATTAAATAAATGAAGAAACAGAGTATGAGGTTAACTGAAAATGATTACTTCTATTGACCATAGAATGCCAAGTTACAGGAAATTTGTTGCCTATACAAGCTTCTGTGTGAATTCAAGGGTGTATAAGGTGCCTCCCTCATTTTTCACTGCCTACTGCCCAGAAGCATTTGACATATTATAGGAGATAAAAAAAAAAAAATGTTGGTGGAAGAATGAGTGGATGTCACAGTGAGAGATATTCTGTTTTCAAACACCATTTACACTGCTAAAGAAAATTCTTATTAGTAAGCTCTCAACATAAATGCCCATGCTGACTGCCAGAAAGAGAAATAACCACTCCTTCTTATCACTAGGGATCTAATGTTTTCTTTTGTTCTCACCATCACCACTGGGAAAACTGACACAAAGAGAAAAGCAAAACATTTTTAAGACATGAGAAGGATATTTCGTACATTATCAGCAGCTAAACTATTACACAATGGAAGCTCATTATAAAGCCCAGAAAGTTACAATTTTTGAAAGAGCCACCAAGATTTACAATTCTGATATACATTTTAGCAAAATTTTTGTTTGCTCTTCTGTTCCCTAGTCCAAATTTACTTTTGCATATTATCATGGTTTTACAGTAAAGTAAGTCATTCAAGTTCTTTGCCCTTGGTTTCCCTGGTTGTAAAATTTAGAGTTCTGTGACACTCCATAGAAAAATGGTTATATGCTACTGTGTTAATGTCAAGATCCAGAAATTGCCTATGGTTATTTGGTTTTCTAGTAATTATTTAGAAAGTTATTCATAAATCTTTCTCTATAACTAAATCAAAAGTATTTCAAACACAGGGACTTGTGTCCTTTTCTTTTTTTGAATGAAATGCATTGTGCAGGGTCTTGTACAGCGTAGGTACCCAATATGTATTTGTTAAGTTAGTAGCTATTTCTTGTCAACATTTTCCTTAAGCATTAAGCACAGTACTTATTCATAATACATATTCAATGTGTGTATTTTTATTTTACTAGAGTCCAAATCATTTATCCTTTAATTCATTAAGTATTTCTGAAAACTAGAGAAAATCAATACCTAGTCTCACTTTTTTGTAAATGGGAAAATATAACTAACTGTGCCAATAAGTGCCAAATCTTGAATTTGTAGTATAAAAGAAATAAATTATTTAGTTGAATTATCTCTAAAATATTCTGTTTTATTGAAGAATATCCATCATAGTTTTGTTTTGTTAACACATTTTTCTCTCAGTTTAATAAATTTTCACTGAGCATTTATAGATTCAGGTCAATGTTCAGGTGCCAGACTGATGTTATAGTTTATGTTCCTATATTTTATTTTTAAATTCATTTTTATTTTTTTCTGAGCATAACGTTAACACACACTAATTGCAAATAATTGTCATTATTAAAATATGGAACAGAAATACCAGAGATAACTTCTGGTGATGGTTCAGAGTACATTTCTAAAAATTTTCCCATATATACCAGTACAATTAAGTAGTACAGGGTGAAATTGGATAGAAGGAATAACTTCTAAAGTTGTATGGTACAATAAGATAATTTTGATTGGCAAAAATTATATATTTCAAAATAGCTAATTGAAAGGATTTTGAATGTTCCCAACATGAAGAAATGATAAATATCTGAGGTGATAGGTATGCTGGTTATCCTGATGTGATTATTACACAATGTATACATGTAGTGAAATGTCACAATGTAACTCATAACTATATACAATTATTAGGTATTGATTAAAAATTTTTAAAAATTAAAAGACAAGCAAATATGAATTTATTTTATTCTTTTAAATTCCCTGGTCTTTCTTTTAGAGGTTCACAATACCCTATACTCCTATTTTGAATTACTTATCACACTGCCTGAAACATAACAGCAGTTGATGCTATGAATGGATGAATGAGTAAATGGGCTTCCATCCTAGGGTTTTCTTTACAAAACCTGTGTTCTTTCTGTAAGCTGCCTGTTGTGGCCAGCCACAACGCCGCGGGAGGAAAACTCTCGGAGGCAGAGTAAAGCTATTACTACTTTTACTTCTACTTTCTTAGAGAGAGCTTAGAGAGAGAAAGAAAGATTTTTCTTCTTCTTAGAAAGAGCTTAGAGAGAAAGATTAGAGATAGCTTTTTTTCTTCTTCTTCTTCTTCTTCTTAGAGCTTAGAGAGAAAGATAGAGATTTTCTTCTTAGAGCTTAGAGAGAAAGAGAGAGAGCTTGAAAGAGAGAGATTTCTTCTTTAGAGAGAGAGAGAGCTTAGCTTTTAGAGCTTCTTTCTTCTTTTTCTTCTTCTTTCTTCCTCGGGAGCCTCGGCCTGACTCTGACCAGCAATTACTTCTTCTATCTGGTTTCTCTTCTGTAACCGCTCTGCCTACGTTCTGGCCGCTCTGATTCTTTTCTTCTTCTCCGACCCGAACTCTTCTGAGCGACCGAGCGACTGCACGACTGAGTGAATTCATTCTTCTCCTGACTCCGACCGCTTTCACCCGGTTATATACCTTTAGCTTTGCGGGTGCCTCACGTGCATTTACAGGTGCGTCACATACATACTTATTATCAGGTGGAACTTATGGCTTCCAGCTGACCGCAATAGCCATCTCCCTAACTGGGGCTCCTTCATCTTTCCACAATTTCATGCTGTCTTCCCTTATGGGTTCCGTTATATGCTATGAAAATTTTCATAGTCTTATCATTTATGGCTACATTATTTTTTAGTTTTATTCAGTATGCTTAGATCGATGTGAAGATATAGAAATAAACAATTTAGATGTTCAGAAGTATAGGAATAATAATTATATAATAGTAAAAACAATCATGATTTTCAAATTTTCTAAGTTATTGGAGCTTATTTTTTCAAGGTTTATATGCCATAGGCTGGGTATTTTATTTTTAAATTCAACACCTACTTTCTTTGGTTTTGTAGGAGACAAAAAATAATATCCTATGATTTTCTTTTTTGTAGCACAACTGCATGATATTTTTTATTTTAAAATCATGGGTAAGTCTACTTTTCCAGAGTGGCACATTTTAGGGCTTATTTTAAAGACTATTTTTTATAGCAGAATTAGAGGAAGGTACATATATTTCCTATATACCATCTTTCCCCACACCTGTGTAGCCTCCTTCATTACTAACATCTCCCATCAGACTAGTACATTTATTAAAATTGCTAAGCTTGTCTTGGAACATCATCATTATTAGTAAAAACTAGTTTACATTATTTTTTACTCTCTGTGCTACACATTCAAGCTTGGATAAATTTGTAATGACTTATTACACTATTATAATATCATAGAATATTTTCATTGCTCTAAAAATCCTCTGTGCTCTACACATTTATGCCTTCCTACGTGCCAAACTCTGATGTTTTTACTGTCTCCATCGTTTTGCCTTTTCTAGATTATTATGCAGTTGGAATTAGATAGTATATAGCCTCTTCAGATTATCTTCTTTCACTTAATAATATGCATTTAAGTTTCCTGCATGCCTTTTCAAAGTATATTAGTTCATTCTGATTAGTAGAACTGGGTAATATTCTATTGTCTGGAGTATTATAGTTTATCTCGTCCCCTACTGGAGGACATCTTGATTGCTTCCAAGTATTGGCATTATAAATAAAACTGTTATAAATATCTGTGTGTAGATTTTCTAAGAGGACATAGATTTTTCCTTTACATTAATACTTTAATTTGGGTAAAGATCAAGGTGCACACTTGTTGCATCTTATGGTAAGAGTATACTTAATTTTGTAATGAAATGTCAAACTATCTTTCAAAGTGGAAGATCATTTGCATTTCCACCAACAATGCATGAGTGTTCCTGTTACCCCACATCTTTGTCAGCATTTGATATTGTCAGTGTTTGGATTTGGGTCATCCTAATAGATATGTAATAGTTTCTTATTGTTGTTTTAATTTGAGTTTCCGTGAGGACATTTGGTGTGGAGCATATTTTCACATTTTTATTTGTCATCTGTAAATCTTTTTTGATGATGTAGGGGAGGAGAATTTACTAAACTTTCCTGGGATTCCTAAATAGGTTTGAAAATAACACTAGCAAAGACAGATTAATAAGAGAAAGCATATCAATTTATTTAATAAAAGTTTTATGTGACAGAAAATTTAATAAGGAAATGAAGATCTGAAGACATAGAGAAAACTGCATTTTTATATTAAGTCTGTTGAAAGAAGTGGATAGCTGTGGAGAAACATGATTGAACACAAAGGGTGTGATTTAATAGTCTAAACTGAGAACTAAATGATCTAACCTGAGAACTTACCAAGTCTAGTTTGTTCACATTCTCCTTGGGCTCTTTACATAGCACCCCCTACACACACACTGTGTGGAGGCAGGAGCCCTCTGGAATGAGGGTCTTATGACCTCCTCTAAGGGGACTTTAGTCAGAGAGTGACCTTTCTAAGTTTTATGACTTGCTTTGAGGGAGAAAAGTTCTATTTTCTATGGCATGCCTTGGAGAAGAAAGCAGAAGTGGAAGAAGCTCAGAATGACTTTGCTTCTGAGACCCTTGCAGTTTCCTTCAGTTCAAAGTACTCAGCATGACAAGGTTCCATACTTTGGACTATCGTGTCTGTTGAGCTCTTTGGCCCATTTAAAAAATTTGATTGCCGGGCGCGGTGGCGCACGCCTGTAATCCCAGCACTTTGGGAGGCTGAGACAGGAGGATTGCGAGTTCAAAGCCAGCCTCAGCAATGGCGAGGCACTTAGCAACTCAGTGAGACCCTGTCTCTAAAGAAAATACAAAAAAGGGCTGGTGATGTGGCCCAGTGGTCGAGTGCCCCTGAGTTCAATCCCCGGTACCAAAAAAAAAAAAAAAAAAAAAAAAAAAAATTGATTATTTGAATTTTTATATTTGTATTTCAAGAGTTTTTTTTTTTTATATTTTAGACAACAATTCTTTATCAGAAATGTCCTTTGCAAATATTTTTTTCTTGATCTTTGACTTGCTTTTTCATCCTCTTGTTAGTGTGTTTCACAGCATTTCTTTTTCTTTTTTTTTTTGTGGTACCGGGGATTGAACTCAGGGGCACTCGACCACTGGGTCACATCCCCAGACCTTTTTTGTATTTTATTTAGAGACAGGGTCTCACTGAGTTGCTAAGTGCCTCGCCATTGCTGAGGCTGGCTTTGAACTTGCGATCCTCCTGCCTCAGCCTCCCAAAGTGCTGGGATTACAGGCGTGCGCCACCGCGCCCGGCTTCACAGCATTTCTTTATTTTTATGAATTACAGCTTATCAATTCTCTCTTTCATGGATTGTGCTTTTGGTGTAATCTCTAAAATTCACCACCAATCGGGTGATCTAATTTTTCTTTATTGTTATTTTCTAGGAATTTTATGGTTGGTGTTTTACATTTAGGTCAATGATCCATTTTCAGTTATTTTTTATGAAGGGTTTAGAGTCTATTTCTGCATTCATTGTTTTATATGTGGATGTCCAGTTGCAGTATCATTTGTTAGAAAAATTTTCTTTTCTCTATTGCACTGCCTTTGCTCTGTTGTTAATATCAGTGGCCAGAGATCCCATATATATGTGAGTCTATTTCTGGGCTATTATATTCCATTCATCTGATTGTCTATCCTTTCACCACTGTCATACTGTCTTAATTACTGTAGGTTTGTAGTAATTCTTGAAGTTGGGTCATGTCACTGCTCAAACTTTATTCTTTTCCTTCAATATCATGTTGTCTATCCTGGGTTTTTACCTCTCTGTATAAACTTTAAAATAGATTTGATGATATTCATAAATAGATTGCTGAGATTTTGACTGGGATTATAGGTCAAATTGGAAAGAACTAAAATCTTGAAAATATTGAGACTTCCTATTCATGAATAAGAAATATCTCTCCATTTATTTAGTTCTTTAATTTCTTTCATCAGAGTTTTGTACATTTTCTCTTATTGATCTTGTATATTTGGTTAGATTTTTACATCATCATTTCATTTTTGGTGGGTGAAAATGTAAGTGGAATTGCGTTTTTAATTTCAAATTCTACTGTTCATTGCTGATGTGCAAGAAAGCAACTGACTTTTGTATATTAACCTTGAATCCTGCAAGCTTCAGATTTTGTTTTTTTCTGGGTTTTTGTTGTTGTTGGTAGTGGTTCTTTCAGATATTCTATGTAAATACTCATTTCATTTTTGAACAGTTTTATTTCTTTTTCAATCTGAAGGATTTTTATTTCCTTTTATTGTCTTATTATATTAGCTATAACTTCCAGTGTGATGTGGAAAAAATGTAGTAAGAGGAAACATCCTTAACTTTTCCTTCTGAGTAGGAATCCTCCTAAATTCCCACCATCAGTATTATGTTCATTGTAGGGTTTTTTTCTGTAAATCTTTATAAAGTTGAAGAAGTTCCCTTCTATTCTTAATTTACTGAGAGTTTTATCATGAATGAGTGTAGGATTTGGTCATATTTTCTTCTTCATCTGTTGATATGATTATGTAATTTTTCTTCTTTAGGCTGTTGATGTACTAGATTACATTAATTGATTTTCTATGTTGAACTACCTTTAATACCTGGAATAAATCCCTCTTGTTGTATAAATCTTTTTATATATTGTTGGATTTAATTTGCTTATTTTGTGGAGGATTTTTATACCTATGTTCATGAGAGAAATTGGTCTGGATTTTTCTTGTGACATCTTTGTCTCATTTTGATATTAAGATAATATGGCCTCATAGAATAAGTTAAGAAGTATTCCATTTCCTTATTTCTTTGAAAAGATATTTCAGAGAATTGGTATAATTTCTTCCTTAAATGTTTGATAGAATTTTCTAGTGAACCTATCTGTGCCTGATGCTTTCTGCTTTGGAAGGTTATTCAGTATTAATTCATTTTCTTTAGTAGATACAGGTCTATTTAGTTTGTTTCTTCTTTTGTGACTTTTGGTTGATTGTATATTTCAATAAATTGGTCCAATTCATCTAGGTTATCAAATTTGTGGGCATAGAGTTGTTCATAATATTCCTTTTTTAGCAATTTAATGTCCATGAAATCGGTAATGATGTCCTCTTTCATTTCTGATATTAGTTATTTTTGTCCTCTTTTTTGCTTAGTTAACATGACTAAAGTTTAATCAATTTTATCGATGTTTTCCAACAACCAGTTTTTTAGTTTTCTGATTTTCTCTATTGATTTCCTTTTTCTTCAATGTCATTGTATTTAAAAAAATTTTTTTAGTTGTAGATGGACACAATATCTTTATTTTTATGTGGTTCTGAGGATCGAACCCAGGGCTGAGAATCAAACCCAGGTGCTGAGGATCTTACCCAGTGATAGAGTGCAGGGCAAGCATTCTACCACTGAGCTACAACTCCAGCCCTAATGTCATTGTACTTTTGGCTCTATTTTTTTTTTTTTTTTACTGTTTATTTTCTTCTACTGCCTTTGGGTCTAATTATTTAATTTTCTCTTCTTTTTCTATGATAGAAACTTAAATGATTGGCTTTTACATTTTTACATCAATAAGTTGCTTCAATAAGTTGTCAGTTTAAAATATTTTAAAATATTGAGATTTGTTCTTTGACCCATATGTGATTTAGAAATATATTTATTTAGAAAATTTCTAGTTATTTTTCTGTTATTAATTAAACCATTAATTCCATTGTATCTGGTAGCAGACATTATATAATTTCTTTTCATTTCAATCTGTTAAGGTGTGTTTCATGGCCCAGAATGTGCTGTCTTGGTGAATGTTTCTTATGAGATCGAGAAGAATGTATATATTATGATTTTTGGATGAAGTAATCTAGAGATGTCAGTTATATCCAGTTGATTGATGGTGATGTTGAGTTCCATTGCGTCCTTACTGATATTTCTGCCTGCTGAATTCCTGCATTTCTGACAGAGAGATGTTGAAGTATTCTAACTATAATAGTGATTCATCTATTTCTCCCTAAACTTCTATCAATATTTGCCTCACATATTTTGGTGATCTGTCGTTAGGTACATATATGTTAAGGGTTGTTATGTCCTCTTGGAGAATCAAAACTTTATTATATGTAATACCCCTCTTTATCTTTTATAACTTTCTTTGCTTTGAAGTCTGTTGTGTCTGAAATTAACATAGCTTCGACTCCTTTCTTTTTAGTAGGTTTAGCATGGCATGTTTTTCTCTATTCATTTAGTGTTTATATGTGCTTTTATGTTTAAAGTGGGTGTCTTGTATACAACATACAGTCAGGTCTTCACTCTGAAAATCTTTGTTCTTTAATTAGGGCATTTAGGTCACTGACAAAATTATTGTTGATATAATGGTATTAATATTTAAGTTCTTATCATTTTCTTCTTGTCATTTTTCTTTGTTCTTATTCTTGTCTGCCATTCTTTTTCTTCCTTTTGTGGTTTTAATTGAACATTTTATGGTTTTATTCTGTCTTCTTCCTTAGCAGGTCAGTTATGTTTTCTAAAAAAATATTTTTAGTGGCTGCCTTGGAGTTGCAAAAAGACACTTAGAATTAATCCCTAGCCCACTTTTAATTAAAAATACACTGTTTCATGGGTAGCACGAGTTATTTAAAACAAAATAATCCTAATTTCTCCCTCCCATTCTGTGTATCATTACTGTTATTCTTCTCATTTAGCTAATACCATACATAGCATATTTAATTAAGTATATTTTTGCTATACTTGTTTTGAACTAACTTACACAGTTGTTAGATCAATTAAGAATAAGAAAAAAGTTTTTATTTTAATTTTAGGTATTGCTTCCTTGATTCTCTTCTTTATGTAGATCTGAGTTTCTGGCTAATAAGCCCATCAAAAGCATTCTTAATTTTATATATGTATATTTTATATTATATATATATATATATATATGGCATCTCTTTTAGGTTCTTTCTGAGGATCTGATCTGTATTTACATTTTCATCTGCTCTTGTACATGCAATCTATTCATTAGGACTCTTAACATCTAAATCACAGTGTTTTAAATTTCTTAGCTGAAAATTCCAATATCCTTACCATACTTGGTTCTATTGCTTGCTTTGTCTCTTCAAACTTTGCTTTTGCCTTTTAGTATGTGCTATTGTTTAGGTTCATATGTTGGAAACTTAGTCTTTAGAGGGGTTGTATTGGGAGGTGGTGAAACTTTAAGAGTGGGGCCTAATGAAAAGTCCTTAGATCATTGGGGCAACTCCCCTTGGAAGGGAATACTGGTCTTCTGGAGTGAGTTCACACAAAAGCAAGTTGATGTAAAATCCTGGTTTCCCTCAGTCTGACTTTCTAATTGGCGATATTGATTGATTGCTTCCGCATGTGCTGCTGCCATTGTCATGTACTATAGTGTGATGTAGCTGAGAGGTGCCTCACCAGAGTTGAGAGCACCCATGCCTTTGAACCTCTGGAACTGTGAGATAAATAAAACAAAAGCTTCTTCATAAGCAGTCATCTCCATTATTTTGTTTTGGTAACTTAAAAGTTACCAATATAGATAGTATGCCTTGTTATTTTTTCTTAATAGTTGGCCATAATGTACAGGGTAAAAGGAAGTACTATTGTAAATAGGCCTTTAGTAATGTGGTGGTAAGCTATTGGGGAAGGGGAAGCATAGTGTGGTCTTATGATTATATTTCAGTGTTTTAGGGAGCCTATTCCTATGGATTGGGAATGTCACAAATGTTTCTCAGTCCCCCACCCCACTCCAGGTAGGATAGGACGGCTAGAGCAGACACATATTGAGTATTTTCCTTCCCCCAGATCAGTTAGGTTCTGATAAAACCAAATAGGTTAGGCTTTGGTTAGACAATTTCTCCTGAGAGCAGATCTTGTTAAGAAGAACAGAGTTGAGCCGGGCGTGGTGGCGCACGCCCATAATCCCAGCACTTTGGGAGGCTGAGGCTGGAGGATCGCGAGTTCAAAGCCAGCCTCAGCAATGGCGAGGCACTTAGTAACTCAGTGAGACCCTGCTTCTAATAAATTCAAAAAAAAAAAAAGGGCTGGGGATGTGGCCCAGTGGTCAAGTGCCCCTGAGTTCAATCCCCGGTACCAAAAAAAAAAAAAAAAAAAAAGAAGAACAGAGTACTTTGATATATGCCAAAATGATTTATTTACCTCTCCTCCTCCCAGAAACTTGGATGGATTTTTCACCAATATTTACTCTGATAACCTAGTCAACCTCTTGATGATAAAATTCATAAGAACATGGGGATCCCTTTATGACTAGATTTTTAAATTCTCAGACCTATTCATGCCTACCTTCCAAAATTCTTCAATTGCAATTTAGGTTTTTCTGCACTAGCACTAGTTCCTATGAATATTTCTGCTCTGATATATATCATGATTCTCTGTATCTCCCTTTCTTTCTCTCCCAATTTGAGGGGGAGGTAGCAGTTTGCCCTGTGACCTCTCTCTCTTAATGGCCCAAGAAGAGTTGTTGATTTTTCAGTTTATTCAGCTTTTTACTTGTTAGAACATAATGTTGACTTCTAAGCTCCTTAACGTATGAAATTGGAAACTGGAAGTCTTGAGTTCACTAATTTCAAAAATGAAAAATGGTGATAAACATTCACAAAGCAGCTTCATTTTACTTTTTCTAGCATATTTTTCAGTCCATTCTTTCCCCACCCATTTAAGAAGAAAATGTCTCTAACTTTAAAATAATTAAATTACATGTCAAGTGGCAGAAGCTGCTAGCTGTTCATTGGTTGTTTCCATGGTGGTAGGACCTTAGATTTGTGACCATTTGCAATTGATGTAGCATTTCCAACTTGCAGCCAGGTATGACTAATAGCATATAAGTGGAAATGTCTTGTGGCAGTTTTTTTTACAGGAGGTGGTGAGGTGTGTTTCCTTTCTCCCTTGATCTCTGATCCTTTTGCTATTCTCCTCCTCTGGAATGTGATGCTGCCATCTTGGGTCTGTAAAGTCAAATCCTTAGAGTACAGGTCATCAAGATGTACAGAGTCTAGGTTCCTGAGAACATGGAGCATTATGCCAGTTATGAACCATTTCCTGTACATTCTGTTAGACAAAATAAACTTTCCTCTTCTTTAAGCTATTGTTTTGGAAGGCTTTCTGTCATTTGCTGCCAAACCAAACCTAATCTTAACTAATACAGATCTTGAGTCAGACAGTCTTGATTTTTGATTTTTTTTTTTTGGGGGGGGTTGCTGGTGATTGAACCCAGGGCCTTGTACATGCCAGGAAAACACTCTACCCCTGAGCTAGACCCCCAGCCCTTTAAGTTAGACATTCTTCAGAAAGTATCTGGAAGCTTGTTACTTGTCATAAATAACTAGTCCCTATCAAAGAAACCATATGTGGTATTACCCCCCATTTATTAGATCAGGTAAACACGGGCCAGAGAAGTTTCAATTCAGATTCTCCATCCAGTACTCTTTGTAAGGGCCAGCATGTATACACTAACAGATGGGTAATAAGATAGAATAGAGTCCATAATAGCTTGATTTTGCATGCAGTTCTGTTTTTTGTTCAGGATGTTAATCTCAGCTAGTTTCTTGCAACTTAATGTTGATGTCTTTAATGTAGGTTCATAAAGGACAAAATTAAATGTCAGGTGTTACCTGTGCAAGGTAACTGAACTAGGCAATGGACTATTTTACTATTATGTAGTTTTTTTATGCTCTGTATCAAATCTTTCACAAATCTTTTGAAGCCTCATCATAAAGTATATTATTTGACATTTTATTCACCAAATTTGATAAATATTTTTCCACCCCCATTGTAGAAAATAGAACGTTCTTTTTACATTTACATATATACAACTGAGAGAATAGCATAAGCATGAAGAAATTTTATTGTTTATTCAATAAGGTAACGTTCACCTTTGCCTATAGGAAAATGATTTTGGAAGGAAGAGTATATAAAAAAATGTGTCTGCCTTAAAACATTCTCTGAGTTCAGTGAGATAACTGTGTTAATTGTTAACTTTAATGTTGACATGGCTGATGGATAATAATATATGACTTTCAGTCTTCAAAAAACCAAGCAGTTCATTCATTGGCTGTAACAATAAAAGCTTGATTAAAAAAATCCACATATAGAAAAATCCCAGTGGCTGACTTGAGTATCCTAGCTTGCTGAGTCTAAAACTTTTAGTTGCACTTTGCATTGGGTTCATGCCCCAGTGCACTCAAATTTCAGTATTATTCAGTTTCCTGAGGAACCCAAATATGAACAAATTTTATAAATAATATTTTCCTCCACTTCCTATATGAATGTTGTAGGTTATTGCTCAATATTGCTTTCTGTAGCCTTAGATCATCAAAAGGATAATCTGTATATAAAGGAACTGGCCATGACCTCTTCTCTAACCCACTTAAAAAAGAAACCTATTTTTTTTGGGGGGGGGAGTTCTGATAGTTTCCTCTTTCTTTCTTTCTTTTTCTTTTCTTCTTCTTCTTCTTCTTCTTCTTCTTCTTCTTCTTCTTCTTCTTTTTTTTTTTTTTTTTGCCTTTCTTACTGTGCATTTTATTCCTTTTTACTTGTGTGGCAAAGGGACTGAATGTTGATGACTGAAATTTTGGATTTCTTCCAGGCATTTCTTTCGGGACAAGTCCTCAATCTCTTGGCATTATCACCCTGGCTCTTCCCTCTCCTCCTCACAGTGTGACATGCACCTATTCTTTCTCCCCCATGGAGTGAGAAGGTTGGAGGTTCTTTTAAGAATCTCTGTAAACTTAAGTATTTATAGAAACTTTCACAGATAAGGTCTAGGGCATTTATTAAGGATAACAAAATTGTTGCTTTATTTTTTGAAATTAAATATTCTTAAGTTACTTTTTTGACATTTCATCATTAATTTTGTCTCTAGCTTGAAACTTGCCTTAATAGTTGATTCTTATGCAACTTCCTTCTCCCTCTTTGACAGCATAAAGTGTTTTCTTTAAATGCATTTCCCTGGTAGAAGAATTTGCATCTTAAGAAATTGAGAGTTGTAGCTTATTATTGCTTCTGTTCTTTTTCTACATCCCACTATGTATTTGGGAGTCCATATCCCTAGTGTTTTCACTTTCATATTTTCATGCCACTATAGCCTGACTATAGTGAAGCTTTCAAATGCAAGTTATAAGTCCTGAATGTTTTTGGATATCATTTGACCAATCAATGACTTCTTCACTTCTTACTGGGAGAAGGTATGCATGATAATTAGAAATCAATTGATTCATACTCTTGTTTGGACTCTTATAAAGTCAGAGAAACAGTGGTGAGTAATTAATGCATAAGAAAATTGCAGGGGCTGGATTTGTGGCTCAGTGGTAAGAGCACTTGCCTAGCATGTGTGAGGCCCTGGATTCGATTCTTAGCACCACATGTAAATAAATGAATAAAATAAAAGGTCCATCAGCATCTAAAAAATTATTTAAAAAAAGAGAAAATTGCAAAGGAAGACATTGAATAGAATTAATGCAGATCAATTTTTTAAACATTATCATTTTCTTAAAAAGACCTTCCTACTGAATAGTATAGCATCCTTTTTCAAAATGAACTTTCACAATAGTGATGACTTTTCAGTACAGATAAAAGTACAGGTAAAATAATATCATAGTTAGATTTGTTTTGTTTAATAAAAAATAAAATACCCTCTTTAATAACTCCTTAATTCTTTCCCTCCTTTGTAGGTCCAGTTGAGTTCCATCATAGGCATATAAGCTCTAGCAGGTATTTCATAGCCCAACAGTTTCTCCTTTTCTGAACTTTTAAAAAATTTTTTATTTTTTTGCACTGGGGATTAAACTCAGGGGCACTTTACCACTGAGCCACATCCCTAGCCCTTTTTATTTTCTATTTTGAGACAGGATCTTGCTAAGTTTCTTTAAGCCTCACTAAATTGCTGAGGCTGACCTCAAACTTGGATCCTTCTGCCGCAGCCTCCTAAGTTGCTTGGATTACAGGTGTATATCATTACACTAGCTTGAACTGTTATTTTATATATCTTTTAGGTATCTTACAACACTCATTCATATAATTCCTAGTATTTAATTTTGTTTTTCTCTAGAAGTTTATAAATGCTTCTATTTTCAAAATGGAATTTTTATTTACTGACCAATACAAAATCTGCAGAAACTCATTTACTCTCAAAATCTTATCTGTGAACACAGAATAAATCTTAAATTACTCATGACTTAATTGCTCCATGATTCTTTGCACTGAAATGTATAAACATATTTGAAGGGTCAATTTATGATAGGCTCTTTGAGAAAATAAGCAGCAGTTCATTCTAATCAGTTTCTCAAAATTATAGCTATTTCCTTTAAAAGAGAGCTTGTCTTCATAAGTGTTACGCTTAGTGTAACACACTGTATTATCAAAGCAAATAGTTTTGACTTATGGGGAGGGAGAAAGTAACTAAAGTTTTGCAATCAAAATATTTTGCAATATTCTGCATATTTAAAAAATGTTTTCATGTGCTTTCCAGAAGTAAAAACAAAACTTTAATGTTATAAGATTGATTAATAATAAACTTTAGGTTTTATTTGCAATTCTTTGAGAAACAATGTGGAATGATGGAAATATTAGAATCAGTGTGCTTGGGTTTGAACACTGGCTCTATCACTTACAAGCTATGTGATCTCTTTCAATTTACTTAACCTCTCTGTTTCCCATTTCTTCTTCTGAATAATAAAAATAATTATAATAATTGGTTGTGGTGAATTAATTAGTACATGCAGAACAATTAGAACTATGCTTAGAATTTAAATAAGACTGCTTTTTAAACTAAATTTAGGGAAAAATTCAAAATTACTGTAATTTCTTATTGAACTTAGAATCATTCAAATATTATGTGAAATTTTAAAACTATATTTGAAAAAAGTTTTATTTTTCTACTTACAATGCAAGAAACACAGGGATAACCACAGTGTCCTAAGCTTTTCTACAGACAATTCTTCACCAAACATATAGGACAATTCTATATTATGTGTTCAATGAATACCCACTTATCACCAATTAAATGTATAATTCGCTTCTACTGTTGAATAAATATTTATTGGAATGTGGTCAAATTTAATCTCTTTCTTTAAATTAGTTTTGCTTTTTCAAGTGTCCTGTGCAAGCTTTTGCTTCATTTCTTAGTCAAATGAAAACACACAAAAAAGTAAAACATACATATATCATTAAAAATATATTTTGCAAAGTTATTAAATCTCTTCAGTGTCACCTTGCTCCTTCTTTTTTGATTTGATCATTAGAGTTATACATAGAAGTTATGTTTATTTTAATAAAATCATACATGCATGGAATTTTATTTACTTTATTTCAGTCCCCTTTTCCCCACTTTCCCTACCCTCCTCCCTATTCCTACCCCATTCCTTCTATAAGCACCCTTATAATTCCATTCTGTAGAGGTTTGCTGCATATCCTCCCTAATTCTTTATACACTATATAAGCATACTACATGCCTATACATATATATACATAGGACTCTTTTCTTGTAAAATTGGAATTATGCCATGCATAATGGTCATCTGTTGCTTTTGCTCTTACTATATCAATATAGTATAGGCTATATATATATGACATATATATATATAAAATGTTGATATATATACATATATGTATATATTAAGCTTTATTTTATCATTTTCTTTTTTTGTAAAAACTTATATATAATTATATATTTAGATATATGGTAGACACCCATACATCCACTTCTCAGGTTCAGAAGAATATTACCAGAACATAGGAACACTGTCTGCCTATTTTAAGGGCTACAGTTGTATCCTAGTTGATGTCTATGCCTTTATCTATTTAACATTCACTTATAATAAATATTTAAGTCATCCCTAATTTTGCTATTAGTAAACAATGCTATAATGACATCCTCTACTTTGTGTTCATATTCCTGTGTACCAAATCTTGAGAATGAATTCTTAGAAGTGGGGTGACTGGGTTACAGAATGTGTACATCTTATATTTTAACAGGAAAAAACCAACTATCTTCCAGAGGTATGTACAAATTTGTAATTTCACCAACATTGTAGTAGTTGATAAGCCCATGCCCAGGAGCTGTCCAACAGTTCTTGTTATCAGTCTTTTAAATATTTCTAATTGATTAAAATTATTTTAATGTGCATTTTCTAGCTGCTTGAGTTCAGCATTATTCCATGTTTTTATTTTGTATTTATACTTTGGTGAATTGCCTGTTCCATAATGTTTTCTTACTCATTTGTAGAACCCTTTATAAAATAGATATACAGGGCTGGGATTGTGGCTCAGCGGTAGATCGTTCGCCTAGCACATGCGCGGCCCGCGTTCGATCCTCAGCACCACGTGCAAATAAACGCATTGTGTACAACTAAAGCAAATAAATAAATAAATATTTTAAAAAATAGATGTACAAATTCTTTTTAAAAAAATATTTATTTATTTACTTTAGTTGTACACAATGCAATGCATTTATATTTACGTGGTGCTGATGCAAGGCCAGCGCTCTGCCAGCTGAGTCACAACCCCAGCCCGGATGTACAAATTCTTTATCTGTTGTGAGTTGCAAAGATTTCGGGTATGATTTTAAGATTTTCTCAGGATCATTTTGGCTGCATGGAGCCATTAATGCCTTGAGGTATAGTAATGAATATTTAATAAGTAATTTTTTCACATTCACATTTTATCACAGTATTTTCACCTCTTACAGCAAAGGTTATTTTAAAAACATAGATAACTAAGTCTAAAATTATATTTGTCATTTTGGTTTCCATCATGCATGTTAAGTCCTTGTTTCTTTTAATTCTCATTGACAGAGACTATTACATTCTTATGAATCCAATTGTCCTTGTGAACTATTTTAGAGTTGGGAATCTAGTCTAAAGAGGCAATTTATTTCTATACTAAACAAATTTTTATGTAGAAGCTACCCACTCTTCAGTAAAAGTAGAATTATATTAGTTTAGAGTTAAATGTATTTTCAAAAATTTTAATCACCTTTCCTAAGAATATCACATTTGTTTTTAATGTGTCTCTTGCTATTTCATTTTTCTAGAATTTTTTGGTTAATAAAGAAACTTTGGATGTTATAGAAATCCTAGACAAACAGATAACATTAAATAATAGAATGAACACTTATGTATTGCTAATACAAATGAATAATCACTTGCTTTAGAAAGAAAATTTTGCTCAATTCATTTTTTACAACAAAAGACATACTTTTTCAAAAAAATTTTTTTAAATATTTATTTATTTGCTTTAGTTGTACATGATGTGTTTATTTGTACATGGTGCTGAGGATCAAACCCGGGCCGCGCACATACTAGGCGAGTGCTCTACCACTGAGCAACAATCCCAGCCCTCAAAAGTTTTTAAATTAAAATCGTGTTTTTTTTTGTTTTTTTAACTTTCCAGTTTATGGGCTATATATCTTGGAGAAGTAAAGAATGTATCTTAAGGACAGCATGTCGATAGAAGACATATTGTAACACTTGAATTTTAATAATTTAACACTTTCTAATTTCAGTTCAATTTTTTTGTTTAGTATCTATAGAAAAAAGAAAGAATAGCATATTTTGAGAAATAAGAAAATCTGATCTATGCTTTCTTAAGACTAAACTGCTTCACAGTAATTTCTTTTTAAATGTTTTAATACATTTAATGTGTTTTTAATATATATAACATATTAGAAAATAAATATATTATGTCTATTTTTTTCATTCTCAGCTAATTGTATCCTGTTTGTTATTTAGTTCATATGCATGAAGTAACTAAATGTTGGCAAGAGCTTTTAGCTGGACTCAGCTTTTTGTAAGCCAAAAGATTTTGAAAGAAGATGGGCATTCTTTAGCTTCCAAAATGTTGACTCTGGATTCAGCAGCCACTAAGTAATAATAGACTACCCACTGCCTGAAAGGTCAGACTTGTAGCCTGATTAGAACATTGTGATTAAGTGAAGAAAGGAACATTGGGTCATCTGATGCCAAGTTTGGATTGGATTGTGTTCTGTGACCTACTTTTCTTAGATTGGTTTGGTTTCTATGGATAAAACATGTTCCGTTATACTTTGGAGACTAGCAACGGTCATCATTTAAAACTTGAAAGTTTTAATTAAGTCATATTAATGATTCTAACCTTTCCAGCAATACTATTAATATGGTTACTTTGTCAAAGCTGTATGTCTTAGTCTATTTTCTGTTGTTATAACACAATGCTTGAGACTGAGTAATTTCTGGAGAATAGAGGTTTATTTGGCTCATGGTTCTGGAGGCTGAAAAGTCCAAGAGCATTGTATGGGCATCTGAACAGGGCCTCCTTTTTGTGTTGTAACATGGTGGAGACATGGCAAGACAGTGCAAGTGTGGTAGCTCAGACCTGTCTTCCTCTTCCACTAATGCCATCATGGTGGTCCTGTTCTCATGACCTCAATTAATTCTAATTACCCTTCATAGGCCTTCATCTCCAAACACCAATAATGTAAGAATTTGGCAATTAAATTTCCAACACACAAACTTTGGTGGACACATTCAAGATACAGCACTACATGATATAAAGGGCATTATTACTTACAAAAGGTAAGGCAAACAATTATTGGAAGACTTGATGTATGCAAATGTTATATAAACTTTACTGCTACCTCTATAGGTTATACAAGTCCATCTCTCTCTCTCTCTCTCTCTCTCTCTCTCTCTGTATATATATATATATTATATATATATATACACATATGTGTGTGTATATATATACATATGTAAATATAGTAACAATTTAATTGAGATAATTAACATTCATAAATTTCTTTTATTCACATGTACCATTATATTAGTCAGCTTCCCATTACTGAGGCAAGATACCTGAGAGAAACAACTTAAAGAGGAAAGTGCTATTTTGGCTCTTGGTTACAAAGGTTTTAGTCCATTGTTGGCTGTTTATAAGGCAGAAACATCATGGCCAAAGTTTGGCATAGCAAAGGAAATCTGCTTGTCTTATGACAACCATGAAGGAGAAAAGGGGTCCGGGAGGAAGGAACTGAGGACAAGATATATACCCTATCAGGGCACTCCTCCAATAACCTACTTCCTCTGACTAGGTCCCACCTCCTACAGTTTCTACCACCTTCTATGGGTTCCATTACGAGTAGTCTAATTCAATCATAAATCCATTAATGGATTAATCCACTGATGATATCAGAGTATTCATGATACAGTCATTTCTCAAAAGTCCCCCCACATTGCTCCACTGGAGACCAAAACTTTAACATAAACTTTTGGGGAACATTTCAGAGCCAAACTATAGCAACCATTCAGTGGTTTTTAGTATATTCACAGAGTTGCATGAACATCACCACTATTTAATTTAAAAATATTTTCATCACTTCAGAAAGCCCATGCTATTAACAGTCATTCCCCAAAGTTGGTTCTTTGGAATTATGTATGAAATGAATAAGCCTCTGGCTAGACTGGCCAAGAAAAAGAAAAAAAAAAAAAAAAAAAAAGAGAGAGAATGTACAAATAACAAGTACAGACTCAAGAGATGGTAAGAGAATGCTATATTTTTATGAGCAACTTTGTCAATAAATTTGAAAAGTTAGATGAAATCTACAAATTCCAAGTAAAACATATTTTGTAAAAGTAAACAAATAGTAAAAAGAAAAATTTGATGAATGTTATACCTATTACAGAAAATAAACCCATTTTCAAAATCCTTTCCACAAAGAAAAATCCAGGTCCAGTTAACTTTACCAGTGAATTCTATCAAAAATTTAAGGAAGAGGTAAAGCTAATCTAACTCAAACCCTTTCAAGAAAAAGAAAGTGAGTAATTTATTTCATGAACCCAGCCTATATAAATTTGCCTTTATACAAATTACACCTCACATAAGTGGCAATAGCCCCAGGTCGGAGGCATGACTAGGTGAGCCAAGTCTAAGTTAGATTTTGGCTCCCACTTGCCCTTGTCAGTTAGACACACTTAAGCAGTAAACATCCTGTACAACTGTATGTAGCAGCCCTGCCTTCATCTTTCCCCTTTCCCCACCTTTGTTCAAGCTCAACAAAGTCACAAATACCACCAAATCTATCTCCAAAATATATCTTGAAATTACTCTTCTCTTCTCCACTCCTTTTACCTTGGCCCAAGCAACCACCATCTCTACCTTGAGAATTGTACAACACCCTCCTAGCTTGTCACTCCATTCCCATTCCTGCTCCTCTGCAAACACTCTCCCCATAGCAGATGAAGCCATAACCTTAAAGAAAGCAAATCCAGTAATATCAATTTCCTTTTTAAATTCTTCATTGATTTCCCATTTCACTTAGGGTATAAAAAAAAATCCAACTCTTTATTCTAAACCTTAAGGCCCTGCGTGATGATCTCGTCTGAGTCTAGCCTCATTTTGTGCCACTTATCTCTTTCCCCACTCTGCTCTAGCCACACTAATCTTATTTTAGTTTAATTAATATGCTAAATGTCTTTCCTGCCTCAGGCTTTTGCACATGCTTGTTCTTCTTTCTGGAACAATAATAATGTTGTAATAATAACGACTAATATTTATTATGCTTGTGCTCTGTGCCATGCACTGTTCTAAGTACTTTACAAAATTAACACACATAATCCTTACAGCAATCGATCGTATGAATAAGTGGTGTTGCTCTCCACATGCTGCAGATGAGGAAACAAAGGCACGAGAGATAAAATCAGTCACTCAAAGACCCACAACTTATTAGTGAAACCAGGAAGCGTTGCTCCTTGATCTTTGTACAGCAGCCTCTGTCCTCCAGGTATCAGCGTGTTGGTCGTTCTGTGGGGGCATCTTTCCTGATTACTGTACCTCAGGTGGGTCCCACTGTTAGTCACTACCTCAGCTCCTCGTCTTCATATGAACTGCAACTTATTGTTCTTATCTCCCGGATCCTGTCCCTTTAATTAGAATGTAAGCTTCATGAGGGCAGGAACTTACTACATAAGCATCAATATGCCAAACACTTTAAAGTACAAAAGGATGAAAGACAACACCTTCTCATCATCTGTACATGCTTTGCTCACAATAACCACTCAGTAAATTTTTGCCAAATTTATACAATACTTCTTTCTTATTCAGATACTCACTTATGTAAAAATAAATCTTTTACAACTGAAGATATAATTTTTAAAACTGCTGAAATTATTCCTCAGTGAACTTAATGGGTTTTACTAGAAATATCCTATCTCTGGTTGACTTACTGTAAAGAATATAAACCAGACAGACAGGAAGGAATGTGTCTAGCTGTGACTTCAAGATAAGCTAATAAATTTCTTCTCAAAAGAAGTCATGGTGGAGTTATTTTCTAATTCTGAGCTGTAGTCAGGGACCAGTAGTTGTCCCATCTGTCTGGATTACTAGAAAGGCCCAGTGACCATTAATTGTGGGCACAACTTCTGTTTCTACTGTCTCAGTATGTCCTGGAAGGATCTAAATAATGCCATTCCTTGCCCTGTCTGCTGATTTTGCCTTCCACAAAGGAGGTTTAGGAGGAACCCTCAGCTCTGTAATTTGGCTGAAATTGCTAAGCTACTCCAGATCAGAAAGAGCAAGAAGAAGATGCAGGAAGAAAATTCTGTATGTGAAAAACACATCAATTTCTGACCCTTTTCTGTGTGAAGGACCTACAGGTTTTATGTACCCAAATGGAGTTTCTCTATTAAACATCAGAGGCACTACATTTGCCCCATTAAGAAATACCTTTTACCACAGAAAAATTCCAGAAGAAGTAGAGCCCTTGAAGAAAAAGGAATGAGCTGAAAAAGTGATAAGTCTGCAAGGCAACAAATCCCCAGAGCTGAGAAAGAAAGTAGAATATAGAAAAGAAGAAATAAATTCTGAATTTGAGCAAATTGGACTGTTTTTACAGAATAAGCAAGAAACTCTGCTTAAGCTGATACAAGATGAAGAGTTGGACATTTTAACAAAAATTAATGAAAATCTTGTAACTTTTCCATATTATGTTTCCACATTAAAACATTTACTGAAGGAAATACAGGGCAAATATGTGTGTCAGACCTGGCATTGCTGATGTGAGTTAAGAGTATACCCCAAAGATATCAAAACCTAAAATACCATGAACTCTCTTCATTAAAGAAATGTAGTTTTTTAGACTTTCTCCATAGTATTCTGGCTTGGACAGAATTATGCAGCAATTTCAGACAGATGTGGCTTTAGATCTTGACACAGCATATCCTCAGCTTATTGTCTCAGAGAATAGAAAAACTGTACAAAACAGAAGAACAAAACAAACTGTTGGTTATAATCCAAGGAGATTTTATCTCTTCTCTGCTGTCCTGGGTTCTAAGATATTTTCCGATAGACATGACTGGGAGGTAGAAGTGCCAGGGGGCGGAGGAAACCTCAGTGGACATTGGGTATATGTTCAGACATCTCTGTAGGAACTGGAGGAATTGGTTGTCATTTCTGGGAGGTTTCTGGGCAATTGGGTGATATGTATTGAGAGTGGTTATTATGTGTTTGGTCTTAAGAAAACCCATCTTCTGCCAGTAGCAAGACCCAATAAGATTGGCACTATTTTTGTTTTTCCACTTTGAATTGGGTGAGGTTTCCTTTCATAATGGGAATGATTGGTCTCTTCTCTGTACTTTCATTGATTCTTTTACCAAACCATTTGGCCTTGCTTTTATGTTGTAACAGATTCTGAACCTCTTAAAATCTTTCAGTAGACAATGAAAGAAAAAGCACCTGGTAAATTATTCTGTTTTAGAGCTAGTAAATTTAGAGCCAATAAATTTGATCTCATTATTTCCAGAATCTTTATTAGTTTTACTACTGAAAATCAGAATAGATTTTTTTCTCCCTTATTTTTAGCAACTATAAAAAGTGATAGTAGTGCCATTTAATGGATGTTAGGAGTATCGGTTTTAAGTGCTTTGAATTCTAATTTTAAATATTTGAGATTTTATTTTATATGTTCAATAAAATATTTTGTTTTAAAATTTCCCAAGAAATGCATATTGTCATTTGTTGCTGCCTGAAGCGATGGCCGCCTGCAGCAACAAAGCCGCGGGAATAAGTTCAGAGGTAGACTGGAAACGAACAGGCTCTTTATTCTGCTAGCTTCTCTCTCCGGCTCCAACAACACCCCAACATGCAATCCACACTCCTCTAACCACACCAAAATGGCGCCAACCCAGTCCACAATGTCCCGGGCCAGGTCTCGCGAGATCATGGAAGGTGGTAATGCTTTATGGCTCACAGCTAACCGCAATCTTAGCTATCTCCTTAATTAGGGCTTCTACAGTCATTGAAGAATGAAATACGTGATAGACATTTGTAAATAAGTAGTGTGTAAATTGGCCTTGTCAGGATCAAAAGGCAAGGGAATATTATACACTCTTTACAAAAGTAGAGATGGGCATTTCTTTTAGGTCTTGAACCATCCATATTTTCAGCTACATTCTGGACTCTTCATGTGTTTTTCATGTTCATGAGTTTAATTTTGTATACACCGAGATGGAGCTCGTCTTAGTTAATTTCATATTGCTATAAAAATACATGAGGCTAGTTAACTTCTTTTTTTTTTTTTTTTTTTTTTTTGGTACCAGGGATTGAACTCAAGGGCACTGGACCACTGGGCCACATCCCCAGCCCTTTTTTGTATTTTATTTTTAGAGACAGGGTCTCACTGAGTTGCTAAGTGCCACGCCATTGCTGAGGCTGGCTTTGAACTCATGATCCTCCTGTCTCAGCCTCCCAAAGTGCTGGGATTACAGGTTTGCACCACTGCACCTGGCAAGGCTTGTTAACCTCTAAAGTAAAAAGTTTTATTTGACTCATGATTTTGGTGACTGGAAAGTCCAAATAGCATGATGCTAGCATTCTGGAGGGTTCTCTGACTGTGTTGCAACAGTAGAGTAGTGGAAAGTGAATTGGCAGCATGGTGCCAGTCTTTCTTATGACAACCCATTGATGAAAGAGGTGCTAGGATCTCTTATAACAACCCATTCTCTCAGGAACTAACCTAGTCCCATGAGACCTGACCATCTTTCACTAGACAGCAGAAATCCATTCATGAAGTTAGAGTCCCATGATATAAGTACCTTCTCCTAAAAGGACCTGAAAGTTTCTACTACTTTAACACTGCCCTGCTGGATACCAAGCCTCCAGCACATGAAACTCCTAGGACAAACCATATCAAAACCATAGCTGAGCTTAAGCTCAACATATCCAAAACTGAACTCACCTTTTCCACCCCTGCTACTTTTCCTGTTTTCCCAAACTCAATAAAGGCATCACTATACAGCCCAGATACCCAAATCAGAAACTCAGGACTTACATATATTCCACCCTGCTACTTTTCCTGTTTTCCCAAACTCGATAAAGGCATCACTATACAGCCCAGATACCCAAATCAGAAACTCAGGACTTACATATAACTATCCTATATTTCACTCTACATGTGCAGTCACATCCTAAAGCTGTCAGTTCTTTCTCTTTCTTTTCAAATGTGTGCCCTCTTTCCATTCTCTCTCTCTCTCTCTCTTTTTTTTTGGGTACTGGGGATTGAACTCAGGGGCACTTGACCACTGGGCCACATCCCCAGCCCTTTTTTGTATTTTATTAGAAACAGGGTCTCACTGAGTTGCTAAGTGCCTCGCCATTGCTGAGGCTGTCTTTCCATTCTGTTAACCAGCGTCTTAGTTCAAGTTCATGATACTTGTATTTCTGGTTTTGCTTAACATTAGCTGGTCTCATAGGCTATAAAGTTCAGGTCATTGGCTACAAATCCAGCCATATACCCCACAATTTCTTGCCATCTGTCTGAACTACCTGAATTCTGATTATTTTCATTTTTTTTCATATAACTCAGATTTTAATATGCTGATTTCTAATTGGTTAATCTCTCTACCTGTTTTGACGGCCCATCCTCATTTGCCTATTAAACTTCTACTCCATCCTTCCAGTCTCAGTTTTATTGCATTCCTACCACCACCATCCCAAATAGAATCTGGCATTTCTTCTGAGCTCCTATAGCACTTATACAATCACCCCTGGACTATTTAGCTAACTATTTGTTTAGGTCTACTTTTCCTTTTGGATTGGGAACTCCTTGAGTGCTGGAGCTCATACACAGTTCTATTTTCTCTACTTAGTACATGCCTGATTCACCGCAGGCAATGAAAAATGTTTTCTTGGTTTTAGGCATTCTCATTATAATGTGCCTTTGTGTGGATCTGTTGCGATTTTGTACATTTGATGTCCTGTAGCTTCTTGCATTTGATTTTCCAATTCATTCTTCATGTCTGGAAACTTTTCTGAAATTATTTCATTGAATAGATTGTTCATTCCTTTGGTTTGGAACTCTATGCCTTCCTCTATCCCAATAACTCTTCAATTTGGTCTTTTTATGTTATCCCATATTTCTTGAATATTCTGCTCATGGTTTCTTATCATTTTCATGGTGTGGTCTACATTCTTTTCAAGATTATATATTTTGTCTTCATTGTCTGAGAGCCTGTCTTCCAGGTGGTCTGCTCTGTTGGTGATGCTTTTAATTGGACTTCTAATTTGGTTTATTTTTTCTTTCATCTCAAGGATATCTGTTTTTTCTTTTTTTAGAACCTCTATCTCCCTACTGAAGTAATCTTTTGCTTCCTGTATTTGTTTACGTAGCTCTTTGTCAAAATGACCTTTTGCTGCCTGTATTTGCTCTCTTATATCATCCTTTAATTCACAGAACATTTTAATTATGTACATCCTGAACTCCTTCTCTGTCATTTCTTCTGCTGTACTGGCCATGGATTCTAGTAATGTGGTATTTTGATTTGTTTGGGGTACTGTCCTCCCTTGTCTTTTCATGTTGCTTGTGTGTCTTCCCTTCTGGCACTGTGGGTCCAAGGGTTACCATTTTTCCCCTATAAGCTTATAGTGCTCCACTAACTCTCCTTTGTGGGGAAGGACAATGTTAACAGATCTCAATATAAACAATATACAACCTATGAAACAATTTGTTGCTATTATGGCATTTACAGTTTGGTCACAATGTACAGACATGTTGAATTCTATTATTATCTGTAATATAATCAGTAGGTTTGTAAAAGGGTTTACAGTTTTTGACAGTGGACAACAAGCTGGTGGTGAGGCATAGGATGATATGCTTAGGAGGCAGGATGTGAGGATATAGAGTAAGTATATCTTAGGGAGTGTGAAAAAGAAATCTAAAGAATAGGGTTAGTAGCAGGAGAATAGACAGGAAGTAATTTTGGGTAGACAAGTACGTGGGAAGAAGTAGAGTACCTAAAACAGACACACATATATATTAAGAAAAATAAAGGATGTTAAGATAGTAAAAATAGGAGGAAAGAAGAAAAAGGAAATATATAACACAGTTATAATACACTATTCAGATGACCCAGTCTTCAAAAGTCCTAATTTATGCAAAGTACTTGGTTTCACTTATGTTAGGGATGTGAGGGCGGGAAAATATAGGGGGAGAAGAAAAAAGAGAAAAAAAAAAATATCCAAGGAAGAAACCAGGATTGTTGATTGTTTTGGTTGGAGATGAGTCTCTTTCCTGCTTCCCTTCTCATCCAATGGGTGGGGTTGTCTATTGTTAGCTGCTCTCTCAGCCCTCAGGATGGTGAAGGCAATGAGGGTAGGAAGGCTGGTCCTGATGCAGGGCACCTGAATGCAGGAGCCCTGTTTGGGGAGATGGCTAAGATTGCGGTTGACTATGGGCCATAGAGATGTTTGGGCATTGCCGCCTTCCGTAGTCTCACGAGACTTGGCCCGAGATCTCAAGAGACTTGGGCCGAGATTGCTGATGGGTCGGCGCCATTTGGTGTGTGGATTTTTTAGTGGTGTGTGGTACATGTTAAAGTCATTGTTAGAGCCAGAGAGAGAAGTTATCAGAATAAAAAGCCTGTTTGTTTCCAGTTCTCCTCTAAACTTCTTCCCACAGCTTCGTTGCTCCAAGCGGCCATCTCTTCAGGTGGCAACACCTGAAAGTGAAGTGTGGCACCTGCCAGTCCCTGAAGGGAAACTGCACCTCAAGGGTCTCCTTTTGGGCCTGTTTGTATGTCTTGAGTGCCCGGTCATATCTCCCTATCTTGCCTGAAGTTTTCCATTTTCTGGTCTCTCTGTTACTCTCCAAACTGTTGTACCCTCTGTCTCTCCCTTACTAATTCCCAATTAAGGGGTCTCTCTCACCAGGGCTCCTATGGGTGGCACCTTGGTTGCACTGCACACCCGTCCCACTGAGAGCTGTTTTGTGTCGGGCAGTTAGGAGAAAGATGGAAACTGGGTACCTGTCCAGCTGGAGTTCCAATCTGGGAGCTGCTCCCACCAAAGATGGCAAGAAAAGTGACCCAAGATGGAGGTGGTTTCCAACATTTCCAACATTAGGGTGTGTGTGTGGGGGGGGGGGAGACGGCAGGTGATGACATTGTGCAATGTGTTCAGAGGTGAGCTCAGTGGCTAGCAGAGTTGTAGCCATTGGCTTTCTTCCCAGTCGCAAGATGGAGGTGACCAGGGGAGCCCCACACTGGTATATGGGAGTCCACAGGGGAGTGGTGGCCGGTGTTCCTGTGAGTGGGTAGCTGTTGGGTGTCCCGCGTGGGAACGGTGTCTGGCTGGTGCTGATGTAATGATCCTGTTAAGGCAATGGGGAGCCCTGTGTGGGTTAGTAGCAGCGGGAATCGGGAGACCTGCTTTAATGTTGAGGCGCAGAGCCCTGCGTGCGGGCACAGCTGCGATGATTTCTGTGTGAAAGCAGCTGTGGAGGTGTCCTCTATCCATCTTAGAGAAGCAGTATTCTCATTAGTTGAGACCCGGGTCATGGAGCGACAAAGAGTGCTTCCTCCCTCTGACCTGCATCTTGGATCTCCCTTCAGCTTCCTTTTTTTTTTTTTTTTATTTTACTAAATGAATGAAGCTTCATATTGAATGGAGCATATAGATGAAGATGAGACTGTAAGAAATTCCAGATACAAAGCTGAGAGAGTGTGTATGTACTCTGACATGTCTTTTACCCAAGCTGCTCTCAGAGCAGAAGAAACTCAGGAAAGCAACCCTCATGCTAGCCTGAGTTTTGAACCCTCTTCTCTCTAGTTTTCCACAATGTTTGACACTACACTGCTTTTACCTAAGATATAAACTCTACCTTCTGCTCCCAGGTCATGCCTAAAGACCTCACAATGTATTTGGTCCATTCATTTGTGATCCTCAATTTTACTCTTTGCACAGTTTATTCTTTCTTCTCTCTTATATTACAAATGACTACCCCCTGAGTGAGCCTTTTACCCTAGGACCATGCCTCATTGCTGGCTCTCCCGGTCACATTGCTCTGGGGATGGCACCTAGAGGAAAAAAGAAAGAAAACAGAGCAAGGGGGAAGGCAGGGAGCAGGAAGGGAGGGAGAAAGGAAGGAAGTGGGGAGGTCATTGGAGAGAGTCCAAAGTAAAATCTTGACAATTTTATCTGGAAACATCTCTTTGTTTTAATGCAGCTTTTCATAACCCCTGCTCATGTACCACATGTATGTACATATGTAGGCATTCTTCCATTTCTTCCATTAATTTATTCCATTTCGCAGTTCTTGAGTTCTTTCTGATCACCAATTATTATGGTAGGATTAAAATGTTTTAGAATAGGATTACTATGATAGGAATAAAATATTTTAGAATACAGCTATTTTCATACTCTTTATATTGCTCATAATCTGGAAAGAAGAAATGGTTCCTTCAGTGATAATTATAAATAGTAAGATAAATGTGTCAGTAGGAACATACATAGGTGCAATAGTAACAGAGTTTGAAAAGATATGCAGTCTTAAATGTGAAATCTAGGACCCAACAAATCCAACAATGTTAAATATTTTGTCCAAGGCTCTCCATAACCTTCTCTACCCTATCTTTATTTATGCCTGCTCTACTCTAAATATACTTTTGTATTTATTTTACTAAACACTCTAAACTCCATCCATACATTAGACTATCATAGAAAATGCTCATCAGGAAGTTTGGAGAGAGTTTATTTTCAAAAGACATTTTCTTATGGTTCAATAAATGCCAAAAGAAATATGGCAACAGTTTGTACTTTCTATAAAGTTTTGTAATTCAAGTCAGTAAAGTAAAGCTGATTTATTTGGGGGTGAAATTTTGATAGAATAATTTTGTGTTAAATATAGCCGACATTCTATTAGCATTATGTAGAATCCTAAATGACAATCTAAATTAGTTTTACAGATCATCTAAAACCATGTATAGTTAGAATGAGAATGCATTTTCTGCTTTCCTGCTCTACCATCCCCTCAGGAGGCATAACCCATGGTTATTCCCTTTTTTATGTTAATGCCATTTTAAAATTTAAATTTAAAATTAACATAGACTTCCTAACCATATGCCGACGTGGATAGGCTTCTGATGTATAAGGAAGGAAACTACCTAAGGACTAACATTTATTTTTCATTACCTACAAATGAATAACCAGATATATGTTTAAATGTTTGAATGGCACATTTCTCTTTCATATGTACACAGAACTTGCACACACACACAAAAAAGCCCAATTCCTGTATTAAACAGGCACCCAGTACCTGCAATTGCAGTGTTCACTTGTACTATGTTAGAAATCACCCTTGGGTGGAGTTGATACTGCCAACCGATTTAGTTGTTGTGGTTTATTCTAACACTTACTGTCACTTTAAACGATCAAGGTTGTTTGATCCAATGTTAGAAGACTGTTTGATGAGAAGCAAGACAACATCTACTACAGCTGTCGGGGCCAGCATGTGCGTCACACCACAGACAGCCTGCCCAGCCACTGCTTTCCGGTTCCTGTTTTTGTCTGAAAAATGGCAAAGTTGGGAATAAAAAATTAGTTGTAAAAGCCCCCCAAATGTCATTCTTTGTAATCAGATATAAATATGAACAAGTGCATACCTGGATTTGAAATCAAATTCAAAAGTATATACAATATGAATTTCTTTTAACATTTTTAAAAATTTAAAACTCTTTTTCTAATTAGTTATACATGACAGCAGAATGCATTTTGTTTCATTGTGCACAAATGGAGCACAACTTTTCATTTCTCTGGTTGTACACAATGTGGAGTTGCACCATTTCTACCAATATTAATTTCTTTTAAAAATAAATTTGAATATATCTGGCAAACAGTACAGTAGCACCCTCTTACTTCTGCGTTTTCCACCTTTTTGGGGGGGCTGACTCTCCAGTTGTATATTACAAGCATGCTCCAGTTTTCCTGGGCCTGGAACACTTTCCTTGGCAATTACTGTACTGTTATCTCTGTGTCCTCATTTTAATCTCATGCTTCAACAAATGCAATCTGACCCTGCTCTCCAGAAAGTGCTTAGACAAAGCTTGTCTCCCAGCCTGGTCAGCTGCTTTCAGGTCTTTTTTTTTTTTTTCTTCTTCTTCTGATTTTTCTACACCAACAGTCTATGCTGATTCAGGCTTTGTATGTCCTAAACAGGATCTCCATTTAGTGGCACCACTCTCAACCTAGTAATTCAAGCCAAAAAGCTGGGAGCCAGCTGTTTCACATCTTCTGTCAAGGAACTTGCCCAGTTTTACCATGTAAGTATCTGTTCATTTCATTCAATCTACCCTTTATTATCATTGTCTCCCCCCACCCCCCTCATGTTTATTTATACAAATGGCACAGGAGGACACCAACCCCATGCAGACAGCAGCCCAGGGGTTACACCAGTCCTTCTGTCCTCAGATTGGCAAACAGAGGCCTTTACCATGGGGACTTCATGGGGGCCTGAGTACTTTTGGACACAGAAGCTAAAGTTGGAAATGTAGCCTTGGCCTGGCCTTGCTTTGAGCCTTGGCCTTTAGCTATAGAGCCCATTACTCTGGGAAGAGGGTACCAGCATGCTTCTTGAGCTTGGGGTGCTAATGTAAGTAAGTTGATTGAGCTTAATACTTGTACCCTTTGGAATCTAGGCTTAACTTCCTTGGGCTTAGCTGGGCCTTGATGCCCTCTGTACCAGCATTCCTGGCCTTGGCATTGTTTGCTGCATCTTCTTCCAGCCCTTCTTGTTGTGCTGCTTGGCAAAACACAAATTCCTCAAGACTTGGGGCTCACCCCCTTAAGAGATTCTTATCTTGTGATAGGAGGTTTCTTATGCCATTTCTGTGCTATTTACAGGAATGATTGTGGGTGGTGGTGTTCTTGGACATGGCCAAATCTGCACTGGAACCTGCTGCTCCTGGGGCCTCTATTAGTTGTCTTTCATGAAGTTTTTATAATTGCTCACCTGGCCTCTTGCATCAGTTTCTTTACCATTCTCCTTGTCCTCCCATCTGCTCACACTTTTATAACTTTGTTCATAGGCTCTTTTCTTGTTGGCAAACCAGCCAGCAGCTTTGGAGTTGAAAACCCTTCACTGACTTCCATTCACCCACAGAATCAAGTCCATGCCCCTTGGCTTATAACACAAGGACATTTTATCACCTACTCAGCTCTCCAATATCCTTTCCCAACAGTTCTCAGTTCCATCTTGCATTTTATGCTTTTGCAATATCACAATGATTATAGATATGCTCACACACAATGCACACATGAATGAAGATTTTTGAAACCTCCACATACTTATAAATTTTAATTCACCTGTGCAAGATGGCCTGCTGCACCTTACCTGGAAAATTACAAAGTCCTAGAAAACCACCACTTCTTCAATGAAGAATTCCCTCATTCTCCCCAGGCAAAATAAATTTTTTTGTTATTTGTGAATATTATATACAAATTATTGCATACACATATGCCATATTATTGTGTATTATTTTATTTAACTGTTTTCTTATTTATCTCTTAATTGTCACCTCCAGTTCTGGGTTAAATGGACCAGACATTAATTCATTTATGTATATTTAGCACCCACCACACTTCAGGCACATAGTAAGTGTTCAGTAAAGTTTTTTGGAATAGATTGAGTAACAATTTTGAGTTGAGTTTTGTGCATGGTGAGAGATAGGGGTTTAATTTCATTTTGTTGCATATGGATTTCCAGTTTTCCCAGCACCATTTGTTGAAAGGCTATCTTTTTTCCAATGTATGTTTTTGGCACCTTTGTCTAATATAACTATAGTTATGTGGGTTTGTATCTGTGTCCTCTATTCTGTACCATTGGTCTACAGTCTACAAGTCTAGTTGGTGCCAGTAACATGATGTTTTGGTTACTATTTCTCTGTAGTATAGTTTAAGGTCTGCTATAGTGATGCCACCTACTTCACACTTCTTGCTAAAGATTGCTTTAGCTATTCTGGGTCTCTTATTTTTCCAGATGAATTTCATGACTGCTTTTTCTATTTCTGTGAGGAATGTCATTGAGATTTTGATTGGAATGACATTAAATCAGTATAATGCTTTTGGTAGTATGGTCATTTTGACAATATTAATTCTGTCTATCCAAGAACAAGTAGATCCTTCCATCTTCTAAGATCTTCTTTAATTTCTTTCTTTAGAGTTTTGTAGTTTTCATTGTAGAGGTCTTTCACCTCTTTCATTAAGTTGATTCCCAAGGTTTTTTTTTTTTTTTTTTTTTTTTTTTTTTTTTTTGAGGCTATTGTAAATGGGGTAGTTTTCCTAGTTTCTCTTTCAGAGGATTTGTCACTGATGTACAGAAATGCCTTTGATTTATGAATATTGATTTTATATCCTGCTACTTTGCTGAATTATCTTATTAGCTCTAGAAGTTTTCTGGTGGAATTTTTTGGGTCTTCTAGGTATAGAATCATGCCATTGGCAAATAGTGCCAATTTGAGTTCTCCTTTTCCTATCTGTATCCTTTTAATTTCTTTCATCTGTCTAATTGCTCTGGCTAGTGTTTCAAGATATGTGTTAAATAGAAGTGGTGAAAGAGGGCATTCCTGTTGTTCCAGTTTATAGAGGGAATGCTTCCAATTTTTCTCCATTTAGAATGATGTTGGCCTTGGTTTTAGCATAGATAGCTCTTACAATTTTGAGATATGTTCCTGTTTTCCCTAGTTTTTCTAGTGTTTTGAACATGAAGGGGTGCTGTATTTTTTTTAAATATTTATTTATTTGCTTTAGTTGTACACAATGCGTTTTTATTTTTACGTGGTGCTGAGGATCGAACCCGGGCCGCCCACGTGCTAGGCGAGCACTCTACCACTGAGCCACAATCCCAGCCCCAGGGGTGCTGTATTTTTGTTGAATGATTTTTCTGCATCTATTGAGATGATCATATAATTCTTGTCCTTATGTTTTTCGATGTGATGAATTACATTTATTGATTTCTGTATGTTGAACCAACCTTGCATCCCTGGGATGAACCCCACTTATCTTTTTGATATGTTTTTGCATTCAATTTGCCAGAATTTTATTGAGAATATTTGCATCTATGTTCATTAGAGATATTGGTCTGAAGTTTTCTTTCTTTGATGTATCTTTGTCTGGTTTTGTAATCAGGGTGACACTGGCCTCATAGAATGAGTTTGAAAGTGCTCCCTCCTTTTCTATTTCATAAAATAATTTGAAGAGTATTGGTATTAGTTCTTCTTTAAAAGTCTTGTAGAACTCAGCTGTGTATCCATCTGGTCCTGGGCTTTTTTTGGTTGGTAGGCTTCTGATGGCGTCTTCTATTTCATCGCTTGAAATAAATCAGAGACACTGAGTTTATTAGAAGAAAAAGTAGGCCCAAATCTCTAACATGTCAGATTAGGCCCCAACTTCCTTAATAAGACTCCTATAGTACAAGAATTAAAATAAAGAATCAATAAATGGTTTGAATTCAAACTAAAAAACTTCTTCTCAGCAAAAGAAACAGTGAGGTGAATAGAGAGCCTACATTTTAGGAGCAAATTTTTACCACATGTACATCAGATAGAATACTAATCTCTAGAATATAAAGAACTCAAAAATCTTAGCTCCAAAAAAATAATAATAATAACCCAATCAATAAATGGGCCAAGGAACTGAAGAGACACTTCTCAGAAGATATACAATCAATCAACAAATACATGAAAAAATGTTCAACATCTCTGGCTATTAGAGAAATGCAAATCAAAACTACTCTAAGATTTCATCTCCTACCAGTCAGAATGGCAGCTGTTAAGAATACAAACGACAATAGTTTTGGTGAGATGTGAGAAAAAAGGCACACTCATACATTGCTGGTGGCACTTCAAAGTGGTACAGCCAATCTGGAAAGCAGTATGAAGATTCCTTGGAAAACTGGGAATGGAATCACCATTTGACCCAGTTATCCCACTCCTCGGTATACACCCAAAGTAATTTTTAAAAGCATACTACAGTGACACAGGCACATCAATGCTTATAGCAGCACAATTCACAATAGCTAAATTGTGGAACCAACACAGATGCCCCTCAGTGGATGAATGGATAGGGAAACTTTGGCATATATACACAATGGAACATTACTCAGCACTAAAACAGAATAAAATCATGGCATTGCAGGTAAATGGATGGAGTTGGAGAATATAATGCTAAGTGAAGTTAGCCAATCCCAAAAAAAACAAATGCTGAGTGTTTTCTCTGATATAAGGAGGCTGATTCATAATGGGTTTGGGGGTGAGCATGGGAAGATTAGAGGAACTCTAGATAGAGCAAAGGGGAGGGAGGGAAAGGGAGGGAGCATGGGGGTAGGAAAGACGGTGGAATGAGGTGGGCATCATTACCCTAAGTACATGTATGAAGACTCAAATGGTGTGACTCTACTTTGTGTACAACAAGAGATATGAAAAAATTGTGCTCTATATGTATAATATGAATTTTAATGCATTCTACTGTCACATATAACAAATTAGAATTTAAAAAAGTGGTTTGTTATTTCCAGATGACAGCCCCATACTGTAAATAAATAAATAAATAAAAATTGAATAACAATTAAATTCCTTTGTCTCCCTCATTTTCCATACCAAATTGGTTAACATGTCTTCACAATGTTACCTCCTTAATTAGAATGTTGTATTTGTATTTATTTATCTATTTTAAATTTTTCATCCCCACCACCATTCTTCTAGTACAAGAGCTCATTCTCTTTTAGCCATATATTCAGCAGCAGTTGTCAAATCCATGTGGTTTGGAAACTAAATTTGTGGAAAAAATTACTATCTGGCCTGGAGAATTCCATGACAACTTACAGGGTAGACAGATAGATCAATCAACCATTCAAGTAACTTTACTGGTTTTCCATCCCATCCCATAATTTTCTCTTAATATCCTATGTCCTCTTCACAGTCACCCTCAGAGTATTCCTTACGGCAGTAATCACAATTTAATTTCAAACCATCTTGCTGAAAACCTTGCAGCTTTCTGTTTATTGCAGAATAGCAGTTTGCCTATATGGGTTGTCAAGATTGTGCCTTCTACATCTTTTTCACCCTGCTCCCTTCTTCCTCTACTTCCTGCTTTCTTGCCCATTTGTCCAAAATTAATTAAAATGGCATCTTTTTGATGAAGTTTTCCAGGATCCTTTTAAGAAAAATTAGTATGTCACTTCTTTTGTTGTGGCATTAATGTGTATCTCCTGTTTTATTTATAATTATATGTACATATCTGTCTCTGTTAAAAGATTGGGGAAGAATAATATTGGGAAGATTTTTATTTTTCCTTTTGCAGCTTCACAAAATGAGTTTTAACAGAAATATAGTGGAGTTTGAATTTCAATCTTATTTCTTATCCCATTCTTTCATTATATGCTTCTCTGTGATATTTCTACCTATAAGCTTTACAGGATCATATATCATTGTAGTAATATTATTTTATTTACAAATAATATGATTATTGTATAAAATAATGTCATGCCAAATTTAACTAATTCTTTAAAAAAGGATTTCATTGCCTAGAGCTACAGTGAAATTACGTAGCAACAAACCTTCATTAATGAAGAGCAATTTTTGTACTGTGGTAGTCTCAAATGCAAAATAGTATTACAACGAAGTATTTTATTATACTTGCCAAATGAATTAATGCTGCTTACTCTTTTGATTAAAAGATGAAAGATTTTTTAATCATGTCTTTGCACATTTTGCATGTAATCTGCTGAATCCAATAATAAGTGATAACAAACCTATCATTTATGTAAATGTTCAGAAGCTTGACAGTAATGAAACTTGGATTAGCTCTTATGGAGGAATGAGGAGGGCAAATATGCAATCTTTTCACATGCATGCTGGGCAGGATAATTCCCCCCTCCACCCCCCAGTGAAGAACCTTTTACTGTGCAAAAGGGATTTTATGTTGCTTTTAGACCTTTTAGTTGATGCATTGGCCTGGAGGGCAGATTATTGGAAAGAGTTGCAATGAAACTTAAGTGGAAAAATGGACAGCTATGTCAGAACTATATAATAGAAATTGGTTTTCCATGTTTATAATTAAAATTGCATATTCGTCATCTGGATACACTAAAATTTTACTATTAGAATTAGCTTTTCTTTTAAGGTATGCATTTATTGAAGAATATTTTTATTTTTACATTTGGTCAAGAGGCAATTTGACCATTCTAGGAAAAGAAGCCTGGACTCTAGAGTCAGATAATCCTAAATGTTGATTTTTATTCTCTTAATTTCAAATTCCTTGTTTATAAATCTTTAATGGTCTGTTGTGAGGATTAAATCAGAAAGAAATGGGTAAAGTACATAGCACAACACCTGGCAGGTGACAGGCTATCTCTAAGTAGCTATTACTGTATCACCAGTACCATCATCATCATCATTATTGAACGTGCTCCATAGACTAGCTTTTTGTTTGTTTGTTTGTTATTGTGAACTAGGAAATGTAAATGAGGATTTATAATCTGAATTCTGATGTCTGGCTTTGTCTGTGTTATCAAGCTTTTAGTGCCTTTGTAATTTGATACCCTCAACCCTATCTTGTATCACATTTCCATGATCCTATCACTAGAAACATTTCTACAGTCTTTTTAGTTATCTTTTAAATCACAAGTATAGTATATGTAGTATAGATGTACATGAAGCAGCAAGTAAAAGTACTCTTTCCTGCTCATCTGTAATCCTCCTACTCTCCAGAGAGAATCTTCTATCTTTTCAAACCACATGTGTGTATACATGATACACACACACACACACACACACACACACACACCTGAAATCTGCTTTTCTTCCCACTCAGACATTCTAGATATTTCCCCATGTTCCTGTTTACACAAATATTCTATCCTGTTTTTTTTTAATTTAAATGTGAAAATAATTTCAAATTTACAGAAAAGTTGCAAGACTGAAAATAGCACAAAGAGCACTTGTACATTAGTCAGAATCTGTTATTAACACTTTATTCAATTTGCATATGCTCTCTCTCTTTTCCTTGTGAACATATCGTGCTTTATGGCCTTTTGCCCTGGTACTCTTGAATGCATATTTTCTTAAGAGTAGGGATCTTACAGGTCTCTGTGGCACACCCCTGTGATCCTTGCTACTTGGGAGGCTGAGGTAGAAGGATCACAAGTTCAAGTCCAGCATCAGCATTTTAGCAAGACCCTCAGCAACTAAACAAGTCCCTGTCTCAAAATAAAATATAAAAAGGACTGGGGATGTAGCTCAGTAATAGAGTGAGGTTCAATCTCTAGTATTGAAAAAAAAAAAAAAAAAAAAAAAGAATAGTGCAGAAGCCCCCTGACGGCTGTTAGTCATCTTACACAGTCGATCCTAAAGGGCTCCATTGGATGGCTGGTTAGCCAATAACGGGTAAGATCCCCAGAGGGGGACAACCTAAGACAGGCACAGTCGCACGGGACAGTCTCATGTGGCCAACATATCAACCTAAGACAGGAATCAAGGGTACAGCCTTGATTATCTGATGACGGGTAAGAATGTTGGTTGCACATAGACGTCCTAGAACATCCCCTCTTTTAAAACAAAAGGGGGGAAATGCAGAAGCCCTGTTTGGGGATATGGCTAGATTGCGGTTGACTATGGGCCATGGACATGTTTGGGCATTGCCCCCTTCTGTAGTCTCACAGGACTTGGCCTGGGATCTCGAGAGACTTGAGCCGTGACTCAGCAGATCGGGCCAGCGCCATTCCTGCTCAGGCGCGTGAGATGAGACCTGAGAGAGAACGGATGGGGTTAACGCTATTGTGTATATATATATATTGTAGTTTCTTGTAAGAGTACGTGCCTTGGATTCTTGTGAGAGTGTGTATGTGGTGTTAGAAATTACAAGAGACAGAAAGAGAAAGATAAAAGAATTTTTTCATTTCCATCTTGTCTCTAGGCTCCTTCCCGCGGCGCCGCCGTTCTGGGCTGCAAATTCTTTTCCGGCGACAACAGAATAGGGATATTTTCTTGCATGAACACAGCACAGTTATCTGCATCTGTTAATTTAACTTTGATAAAGTGCTTTAACATTTATATTTCAATTTTGTCAATTGGTCCAATAATGTTGTTCTTTGTAACAATTTTTCTCTAGTACCGAATCATGTCTAAGGTTAGAAATTGCATTTAATTGTCACGTTTCTCTAGTGTTCCATAATCTGGGACTTTTCTATAGATTTTTATTTTTGTGCGTTGGGTGAAATTGACATCTTTGAAGAATATAGCTTCCCTCCACCTTTTACATGAAAGTTTCTCATTTACATGTTTTATTTCATAGATTTTTATTTCATGCTTCAAAGGCCTTCTCTATCCATAAATTATATAAATACTCAAGTGTGTTTTCTTCCAGTTCTAGTAAGTGTCCATTTTTAAAACTCTTTGTCCATTAACTGGTAAATCAATAAACAGAATGTGGTATATTCATACAAATAAATATTATTCAACTACAAAACAGAATGAAGTACCAATTCATGCTGAAACATGGATGAACATTAAAAGCATTCCACTGAGTGAATGAAGTTGGACACAGGGCACGCATCACATGATTCCCTTTGCCAGACATTGTTAGAATAGGCAAATTCACAGAACGAGGAAGCAGTAAAAGATTTCAGGGGTTGGAAGTGGGGAGTGACTGCTTGATGGATATGGAGTTTTCTTTTGGGATGATGGAAATGTTCTAGAACTAGACAGTTGTGATGAGTACACAACACAGTGAATTGTGTACTTTAAAATGATAATTTTGATATTCTAGGTATTTAGTCATGATGTACAGGAAATCTTTGAATCTTTTACACTTGACCTAAGGAATTTAGATAAGTATAAGTGTCACTTCTTTTTTTTTCCAACTCACTGTCCAGTCATCTCAATATCTAAGTTATTTATCTGTTTTGACCCACTTATTTGAAATGCTTCTTTTAACTGTATTTTATATTCTAAGATAAATTTGTGCCTTTTCCTGAGTTTATTCTGACTCACAGTTCCATCTGCCTCTCCCTTTTTTAATGCTATCTCATTTTATGCAAGGTAGCTTTACATTATTCTTTGAAAAATTTTAGGGCCCATTCCCCTTCTCAATTCTTCACCATTAGAACTGTTCCTTTGCAAAAATTTCCTGGAAATTTCTGTGTGTTTTATATACAAGTTGAACACTAAAATATTTTATTCTAGTTCTTTTTTTCTTGTCCTGTGTGTGTGTGTGTGTGTGTGTGTGTGTGTGTTTGTGTGTATGTGTGGTGCTAGGGATTGAACCCAGGGCCTTAAGCATGTGAGGCAAGCACTCTACCAACTAAGCTATATCTCCACCCTGATTCAAGTTCTTGATTAAGGCTGTTAGATTTGTAATAGATTTTATTTCTTAGAGTAGTTTTAAGTTTATATCAAAAATAAAGAAGCCAAAGAGATATCTCTTATGATGCAATCCCCCATCCCACACTCAGGAGTCTCCATTCTTGACATCTTTTAGCACAGTGGTAAATTTGTTAAAATTGGTGAACTTATATCTGTACATCATTATCACCCACAGTCCATAGTTTTCATTATGATTCACTCTTGGTGTTGTACATTGTATGGGTTTTAACAAATACTATAATGATATGTGTTAATAATGTTTGGATGGTCATATCATACAGAATAATTTCCCTACCATAAAAAATTCCGTTTGTTCTGCCTATTCTTCCCTCCTTTCCCATTAGACAATTTTTTATTGTCTCCATTCTTTCACTTTTTCCAGACTGTCATGCAGTTGGAGTTAGACAATGTCATCTTTTCAGATTGACTTCTTTTACTAAGTAATTTGCATTTCAGTTTCCTCTATGTATTTCCATGCCTGTTAGCTTATTTCTTTTTATTATTGAATAATAATACATCGTGTAGAAGTGCCACCATTTATTCATTCATCTATTGAAAGACATTCTATTTTCTCTTAAGTGTTGGTAATTATTAATTAAGTTGCTATAAATATCTGTATTCAGTTTTTTGGGGTGGGCATAAGTTTTCAGCTTTTTCACTTAGGTAAATATTGAAGAGCACAATTGTTGGAGCATATGATAAGAGTATGTTCAGTTTATTACAAACTGCCAAACTGTCTTCTAAAACTGATGTACCATTTGCATTCTTTTTAGCAATGAATTAGAGTTCCTGTTGCTCCACATCCTTGTCAATATTTGATGTTGTTAGTATTTTTTATTTTTGTCATTTATGTAGATGTGTAAAGGAATGTTTGAATCTTGATTTCAAAGTTTATCATCTAATTTGAGGTTAACTCTTTATTTATTCTAATATTTTTTTTACATCTTTCAGTACAGATTTGTAGTTTTTTCATTTAAATCCTGAATATTTTTATGAAATGTGTTTATTTATTTTATATATGTCTTCTATTATTGATTACATATTTTCCTTTACCTTTTCTTAGTAATTGTCTGTGTCTAAAAGTTACTGATTTTTATGTGCACATTCTTTTTGTTTTGCTTTGTTTTGTTTTTGTTTGTTTGTTTGTTTCTAGTAATTCTTCTTTATTTCATACTACCTTTCATCCAGAGAGTTATGCACATTCTTAATACTTCTTCATCCTCATGAATTCAATTCCCTCCTTTTTAGTAGTTATTATGGTTTAGATATAAGGTGTCCCCCATAATGCCTGTGTCCATGCAGGAATTTTCAGAGGTGAAATGATTAGATTATGAGAGCTATAAACTAATCATTGGGCTAATCTATTTGGTGGATTAATAGTAAACTAAATGGGTGGTAACTGTAGGCAGGTGGGAAATGGTTACAGGAGGTAATTGAAAGTGTTCATCTTCCCTGCACCCCTCCTCCTCTCTCTCTCTGCTTCCTGGCTGCCATGAGCAGGGCAGTGTTCCCAAGCCACACCTTTTGGCCATGATGTTTGCCTCACCTTGGACCCAGGACAAAAGAGTCAGCTGATCATGGACTGAATCTCTGAAACCATGAGCTAAAATAAACTTCTTCTCATCTAAGTTATGGTAGTCAGGTATTTAATCAAAGCAACAAAAAGTTGACTAACACACATGTGATCTCAAATTTATCTTGTGTCTCAGCATTTTCTTCAGACTTGAGACTGATATAGCAATTAATTTATTCTTTCAAGAAATATTTGTTGAGCTGTTGCTGTGAACTAGACCTTGCTCTAGGTATATCTCCTGGGAGAATTAAAAAAAGAATTCCTAACCATATATATATGGTTAGAATGGTAGAATGCTCAGAAAAAACCTGCAAAGAAGAATACTTCTGAAATGATAAATAGGATATATATATATGCACATATATATACACATATATATATGTACATACACATATACACACACATATGATCTACTTAAATAGCATTGCTGGTTTGTTATTATAAGTTTAGTTTAAGTTTTGAAAGACAATGCATTAGATTACAAAGAACTTAAAGTTTCTCAAACAATTTATATATATTTATATCATCAAGTCAAAACTACATTTAACTATGATTCTTCAATGTGTTTTGATGCTCTACCAACCATTTGATCCAGAAACCCTTTTACATATTTCATTTTCAAATTTGCAGTAAGAACTCTGAAATGTAATGTTGTCTTACCAAGGGATATATGATGTTAGCTTTCATGAGGATTTAAACCAGTAATTCACCGCCCCCCCAAAATATGATAAATCATTTACTTGCATGTTTAACCATGCAGATTTTAAATTGAAGATTGGGATTTATTTTATTTTTCCACCAGCTTGCTTTGATGAGTCATCTAAGGTCAGATGACCTACTGAGTCTTCATACCTCTATCATAATTCCAAAGAGCTAGTAACCTTGGGAGGGCAGGGGAAACCCAAGTGTCTTGGAAGCAAGAGGTCATCTAGAAAGGTTCAGAAAACAGACTAGTTGATGATAAGCTACTGTGGATATTCTATAAGAAAAGAAAGTCAAAAGACCAAGATTTAGGTTCCAGATAAACATGAAATAGTTATCTAATTTGGGTGCGAGTAAGTGTACTTGCTCCTCTATTTCAGAGTGAAATTGGTAGAATAAATAAAATAATACATGAAAACCTTATAATCTCCTTATTATTGCTGAGTCTTATGAAAGGTCACTAGTTCAACCTCCTTTTCAGAACTTGAGATCCCATCTAGTGTTTCTAACATGTAGGTGGATATAAGGGCTCTGCTCATTTGTTATGGAAATCAAGATTATAAAGAAAGTACTCTATTAAAAAAGATAATTATTAACATAAAGTCACCTTGAATAGACTCTAATGAGAGACCAAAATGGAAGAAATCATCTTGGCTGTCAGTTATTTCTTTTAAACAACATTCTAAGAGCACATGAAAACTTCTCATGTTGGATACTCTAGGGACAGTGCCAAATGATATGGAAGATGTAAATAACATAATAAAATGAAACATAGTCCTGGCTTTAGCACAATTAAAAAGGGTTCTTTTTTGTGGGGGGTACCAGGGATTGTACTCAGGGGCACTTAACCACTGAGCCATATCCCCAGCCCTATTTTGTATTCTATTTAGAGACAGGGTCTCACTGAGTTGCTTAGTGCCTCTCAATTGCTGAGGCTAGCTTTGAACTCTGAGATCCTCCTGCTTCAGCATCATGAGACACTGGAATTACAGGCGTGCACCACTGTGCCCAGAAGAAAGGGTTCTTTTCTAAGAAAAGAAATAAATTAAAATTTTTTTTTTTTTTTTTTTTTTTTGGTACCGGGGATTAAACTCAGGGGCACTCAACCACTGGGCCACTGGGCCACATTCTCAGCCCTTTTTTGTATTTTATTAGAGACAGGGTCTCACCGAGTTGCTAAGTTCCTCGCCATTGCTGAGGCTGGCTTTGAACTCGCGATCCTCCTGCCTCAGCCTCCCAAGTGCTGGGATTACAGGCATGCACCACCATGCATATAAATTTAATTTTTATATTTAAAATTTGGAATATTTTTGGATTACATTTATCAAATGCAAATTTTTCTATTCCAACATAATTTAGCAGGTAATAAAAAGTAATAATATTCTGAAAGCAAAATATTTGCAGCCGGGCGTGGTGGCGCACGCCTGTAATCCCAGCACTTTGGGTGGCTGAGGCAGGAGGATCGCGAGTTCAAAGCCAGCCTCAGCAATGGCGAGGCACTTAGTAACTCAGTGAGACCCTGTCTCTAATAAAAATACAAAAAAGGGCTGGGGATGTGGCCCAGTGGTCGAGTGCCCCTGAGTTCAATCCCCGGTACCAAAAAAAAAAAAAAAAAAAAAAATTTGCTGTCAGTGGAAGCAAAGTGTGTTAGGATTTTATTCTCATATTTCCAAAATGAAAACCAAAACAAAACCACAGCATTTAAAGTATTGACACATAGAAAAAAGGGCTTAAAATATCAAAAACATTAATAATGGCCAAGCTAACCTATTATATATGAGTCATCTCTATCAGTGAACAATGAGGACATGGAACTTATACTCATTATTGAAACTATTTTAGAAACAACTAGCAGGCATGACATGTACAGGGTGAGCTATAGGAAAATTTCCTCGTTTTGCTGTCTCGGTCACCATCCTTCTTTTTTTTTTTTAAATATTTATTTATTTGCTTTAGTTGTACACAATGTGTTTATTTGTATGTGGTGCTGAGGATCAAACCCGGGCCGCGCACGTGCCAGGCGAGCACTCTACCGCTGAGCCACAATCCCAGCCCCTCAATCACCATCCTTCTTAAAGTTATAAATCAACAACAAACACATCAGATTGAACTGGGGTTTCGTTGTCTTTCCCAGAACTTAATAAACAAATGATTCACATAAAATTCCCTAACAGTATTTTCCTTTTTTACCCCAAATTCAAATATGAATAATTTTCAGTTTTTGGCAAATATAGCCTAAACTATTGCTTTTAAAAATCATGCACATTTTCTTTATCACATTTACTAAAAAACTATTCCAAGTTATTAGAAAAAAGTAGTGAATTTTTGCTTCCTAAAATGGTTTCAGAGAAATAAACTCTTGAAAGTTCCTTCACTGTCTTCTTCTTTTCAAATGAAGTACATCCTGTCTGAAGTAGAATTACTAACAAACTAAAAGCAAGAAATTCAGGGTAAATGAATTAAAAATAGGTTGAAAAATGTAGTTTTTCACATAATGGATGGACAGCCTTTAATATAAAAGAAAAAAAAAAAAAACAACCTTTGAGGTGCTGTGGTAAACCATAGCCATTTTTAAGATACTTCTTCGACAGAAAGCTGTGGTTCATGCTAGTGGTCAGTGTGTGAGAAACTGGGTATGCCTAGGGTTTCAATAAACCAAATCTCAGAACTGGTGAGTGCAGGTATTTACCTCTACATGGCAACTAAATTTGTAGAATTTTATAGGGTGATAAGAGGAATACATCTAATGATAACTTTAAAGAAATGGTGAGTCTATATCTTTTACTTTGGTGGAAAGAGAGGGAAAGTTAAATTGAACTAGTTTTGGTCCCATCGGTGCTGTTTCCCCTAACAAAGGCACAACCCAGGGACCATCATTGTCATGGAAGGGACAATAGGATTTGCACACAGCAGAATCCCATGCAACTGCAATCCTTCCATCCTTTTTTCCCTTGCTCCCTATACCATAGCACCATCTGCAAGTTATACCTGTTTAATAGCTTGAATACCCACTTTTTTCTCTGTGTGCCTCCAGCGTAGGCTAGACCACTATTATATCTTACCTGGGGTTTTGTAACTGCCCCTTGGCTGCCACCACTCTAACCTCATCCAGTCCGTTCTCCATGTGACAACTAATGTGACATTTCTAAACTGTAAATCTCCTTCATGTGATCTTTCTAAACTGCGAAAGTCCCTAATATAAACTCTCAAAATTTTCCACTACTTTCAGGAAAACAACAAGCATGTCCTCACTTCCTCAGGTAGCTTATGAGGCACTTTGTGATCTGAACCTCTTCCCTCAACAAATATTTCTCCAGCCCCACTCTTCTACCACTTGAATTACTAAGACTGCAATTCCCTGAATAAGGACTGTTCTTACTTACCTCTGGCCATTTGCACAGTCCCTGCATGACTCCTGCCTTGCCCCTAGCATCTAACACCATGGTCCCCTCATGGACCAAGCATGTTCTATCTTGGGGCTGTCTGTGACTTTTCTGATTTGAATGCTTTTCCCCAGTGATGAAGTATATTTGTGTGATTCCAATATATTACACTCAACAACTGCATGAGAAAAACAAAGTGAGGGCAGTATTTTAATTCTGAAATACATATTCTAAAGTTCGAACTTCCATGTGTTCTTTCTGTTGTGTAAGTAAATATCAGAGACCTAACAAATAATAAGGAATAAACATTTATTCATTTCATGGTTCTGGAGGCTCAAGGTCAAAGGGCCTCATCCAGTGAATGCCTTCTTGCTGGTGGGGACACTGCAGTTCTGGGGTGTTACAGGATATCAAATGGCAAGACAGAGCAAACTTGCTTTGTAACAACCTGCTCTCACACTAACTAATCCAATCCTGTGAGACCAAACTTAATCCCATGAGACCTTATCCAGTCTTTGTAGACATAAACCAGTCTCTGGAGAAAGACCTTAATCCTTTTGTGAAGACAGTGTACCATGACCTAATCATCTCCTAAAAGCCATACATTCTGACACCACTGCACTGAAGAATTAGGCCTCAACATGAGCTTTGGTGGGGACAGACCACATCCAAACCTAGCACTCATATACTGATTACTGAAAGTAAAACAACAGACTCTTTTTGAGCAGCATCAGGAAAACTAAGGGACTATAACAAAATCTAGATGGGTCCTTCAGTTGGTGCCAGTGGTTGCAAAATAATTCCAAATGATGAATTACCATACTACACTAAAATGAATTGTTCATGGTCCTTGAACTATGCATGTTTCCAAACCAGTGGGGGAAGCAAAGTTACACTCAACCAACATGAATGTCTGTACACTAATGGCCAGCAATGATTGCCTTTGATTCTGTCATATGCCTTGCAACATTCCTAGACCTGTATTCTAATCATAGGTTATATGTCACTACCTGTAGGTCTCACAGGCACCTCAGACAAAATCCATGTCATCTTTCCCACAAGAACTCGGCTTTTCCTGTGTTTCTTCTCCTGGTTAATGACACTGCCATCCACAGAGATAACTGAGCAGGAGACCTAGATTCTCTGCTTTATGCCTTAAACTCTTACCATTCACACCCAGACTGTCTCCTTTTTTGTACATACTACTTTTAAAATTTCTTAGTAATGCTCAAATCCATAATTTCTTTTAATCTCACTTCTTCCATTTATAAGAAGGCTACACTTGTTTCTGCATCATAACAGGCCCTTAATTGGTTTCCCTCCCTCCAATCTTATCTCATACTCATTCATTTACCATACTACAGCTGGAATGATATTTCCAAAGTTCAAATCTAATCATGTTACTCTTCTGCTTAAGACCTACATTGCCCTCAGGTTAATGCAGTTGGTGAATATTTGTTTGGTTTATTAACTTATCATATTCTATTTTATCAAACTTTCAGAGTAACTTTAGGTTGAACATTATTCCACTTAGTAGGTAAAGGTACTAGGAGCTTGGAGAACTTACCCCATAGTCAAATGGTCAAGTTTGTCTGATTCCTGAGGTTTGTCTGACTCTTATTTCTAAGCCACAATGCCATCCTTTCTATCAAAAGATGGCTTCATGTGGACATTGAAGAAAGAGTGCTGATTATAAGTGGATTTCTGCCAGTCATGCACAAGTAAATAATCTCTGCTTCCAGTAATGTTCTAGTAATTGCTTTATAGAATTATCTTGCACTGCAGTAAAACTGTGATTAACCAGAATCTTCAATTATGCAGAGTTTGAAGAGCATACAGAGGAAAGATATTATAAACTTATAGGCAAAATAATTATGTTGTTCAAATCAAGCTGATGGGAACTTTTAGAGAAATTTTCAAGATATAACTTGGAATTTCTACTCTTTTAAGTTCTATTCTTTGTCTATGTTGTCTTCTACGGCATCTGTAATAATTATCAAATAGAGTTTATGCACAGAACAGTACCTGGACACAATAGATGCTCAGGAAATATTTGTCAAATGAATGAATTAAGGAATGGGAAAAGTAAAACCTTTGACATTCTAAGAACCAGAATTATTTACTATGGTTGTTATATATATATATATATATATATATATATATAATATATATATATATATATATATATTTTTTTTTTTTTTTTTTTTTTTTTTTTTTTTTTTTGGTACCTGGGATTGAACTCAGGGGCACTGGACCACTGAGCCACATCCCCAGCCCTTTTTTTGTATTTTATTAGAGACAGGGTCTCACTGAGTTGCTAAGTGCCTCGCCATTGCTGAGGCTGGCTTTGAACTCTCGATCCTCCTGCCTCAGCCTCCCAAGTGCTGGGATTACAGGCGTGCACCACCACGCCCGGCTTGTCATATTCTTAATCTTTAAGGTAAGATAGTAAGCCAATATAATTTAGCTAGCTTTTCCACTACACACATCAAAACAAACAAACACACACACACACAAAGAGTTGTCTTATTCTTGTTAAATAGAAAAATCACTTCATTAGAAGAACTTATTTTCCAAATATACTGATGAATATACACATGATTCTAGTTTTCAAAGTTTCTACTGAAGCTGAACACTGTTTATATTGGTTTTCAACTATGAATTTAGCCACATTAAGAAAAAGATTGACATAGTTGGATGAAATGAAAGTTTTGGGTTAATTTGTAGCTTTTAAATATCAGAGTTATCCCAGTCTACATTAATATTTCAAATTCCCTCTTGCTCATCTTTTCCCCAACTTTCTTCACAATTGCATAGTATGGAGTTACACAATAGATCATTTTAATCAAGGCTAACTGTCATATTTTTCATATGAAAATACTGGGAAGAATATCCTGATATTCCAAGTGAAATGTGGAATAGATAATTCTTGATTAATCAGGGAAAATGTACCACTTGAATTGCACATACCAAATACTGTATTTCTAGATTTGTATTTTCATAATAAAAATTATATTCCTAATATTATCCTTAATATTTTAATACATAAAGCTCTACTATGAGGAATTTAAGGATGTACAACTAAAGGAAAATAAATCACATCTCCAAAATTGAGATGTTTATTTATATTACTGGTTTTGATGTCTGGTCTGCTTTTAGGTTATGCTATAACTAGGACCAGAAAATGGGGATGGGGTTGGGAATAAGCTTGAGTTCTCAATGTAGTGGAGTTATGATTTGGTTATGATACATTGACAGCTTGTACCAGTCCTTATTATATATTGTCTGTTTATAAATGTAGGTCTACTATCCCACTGCTTCTAATAGAATCTATATGGAAATGTGTATTTTTCTGTTGGAAATTAATCCTATCCTGAGACCTAGATAAAATTATTTTAGTCCTAAAAGTTTGGCTATATTTACTAAATTTTTTCAGCTATGGCACAATATGGACAAATTTAATCCAGGGGTGGGGGTAAAAGTCAATACTAGATTTTAAAGGCCGTAAAATTTTCAGAGTCTCTTTTCGCCAGCACTCAGGCTGCTGGGGAATATGATGACAGGCGGTTCGCAAGTCTGCCTTGGCTGGGGAAACACAATGCCTTACTACTTCTGTTTGGGGAGCCCTCTCTTCTCTGGCTCTTGAACTACATGTAGGGCAGCTACAATTAGCCTGGTACAGCAGCACATCTTCACAACAGCTTTTACAAGAGCAGGAAATGCTGCGTGCACTGTGTATCTATGCAAATTCACTGTTCTCTCTGTGTGTGCAGGAGCATCCATCTGGTGCTGCTTTCCTCTGTCTGAGGGTTAGGCTTCCTTCCTGCTGTAAAGCAGGATGGGAATCTCTTGAAACCACTCTATTTTCCTGCTTTGTTTTTTCACTCCTTGTGAGGTACACAATAGATCAAGCTCATTCTCTTTGTTGACATGTTCAGCTTTGCCTTCCCATGCATCTGACTTCAATGTGTGTTTCGTAGGCTTCAAATGAATTGGGCACAAAACATGTAGCAGCTGCTTGTTATAGATAACAGCAGAGCACTAGGTCACAGACCACTGTGGTCAGCCTTCCCTTCCTAAGCTGCAGTCTGCTCCTTTGAGGCTCTCTTGAGTTCTCAACTGCCAAAGTTCAAGGAAATCTGACCATGTTTTGATTCCAATAGAAGGGAAAATCCGTTTAGCATTCGAAGTCCCCATGTAATCATTTATGAAGAAAAAAAAAAAATCTCTAAAACTCAGTTTTAGAGAATAAAAGAGGAAAGAGGTAGGAAATCCCCTCAATAGTTTTATCAGGGAAAGAGTGAAATTGTATCTATGCTCCTTCCACATTGACCAATGAAAATATAATGCAGGATAAGAATTCAGTGGACATGTTTTTAATTAGAATATTAATGTTCACAACAGCAAGAACAAGAGCATCGATGTAATCAACTTGATTTATACTCACTACTGCATACTTAAAAGACTTTCACACACTATGCTGCTCCTTCTCAGGCGGCTTAGTGGTTATTGTGGATCATGAACCACACCCTTTTGATCAGATAAAGCTAAAATGTGATGATGAAAGGAGGGAAAAAAGCCCATGTGCTCACAAACCTGTGTTTATAAAAATCTACAGGACATCAAATACCTAAAATGGAAATCTGTTTATTGGACGTTTTATTAAATTTGTGATGACATTTTAAACAATACTATTACTTATCAAGTAACATGCCATTGAATTAAAATCTACTGTAGCATCTAAATTATAAGACTATTTAAAATTATTTATTTATTTATTTTGCTGGGGATTGAATCCAGGGGTGCTCTACTACTGAACTAGATCCTCAGCCTTTTAAATATATTTTTTTTAATTTCAAGATACAGCCTCACTAAATCACAGAGGCTAGTCTCAAACCTGAAATCCTCCTGCCTCAGCCTCCAGTCACTAGGATTATAGGCATGCACCACTGTACCAGGCTTACTTAAATAACTTTTATCATGCTTGCATTTGAGTTTTTAAAACATTGTAGAGTTCATGTATCATTTTGTCAGTTATTTTGCATACACCAATAAGACAAATCCATAGCATACAACATATAGTAAGCAAGCTTCATAAATGAATTTGATGCCCACCCCCAGTTCCTTACTTCTTTTTCTAACCCAATTAATACTCTTCAATTCCTGCTATATTGAAATTCTGAAGCTGTCACTGGCACTGGGTCTTTTGAGTCTATCTTAAACTCCCTAGGGTACCTCTTTTCTATTCTCATACGACAGAACTTTAGAGCTGCTTTCCTATGATTTTCTAGAAAACTGCTACCTGATCTGACGGCCTTCTGTCCACTCTTTATATTGCTGCTTGAGTTAGCCTTTTAAACGCAGCACTGATCAATTCATTCTTTTTTTTTTTTTTTTGTGGTACCGTGGATTGAACTCAGGGGCACTCGACCACTGGGTCACATCCCCAGCCCTTTTTTGTATTTTATTTAGAGACAGGGTCTCACTGAGTTGCTAAGTGCCTCGCCATTGCTGAGGCTGGCTTTGAACTGGCAATCTTCCTGCCTCAGCCTCCCAAAGTGCTGGGATTACAGGCGTGCACCACTGCGCCCGGCTTGATCAATTCATTCTTCTGCTTAGAAAACTTTGCTGGTTCATTGCTCATCAGAATGGGTTATAGTTGTGACAATATATGTGATTACTATAGATTTTGAGGCATCTGGGTGAGAGGAAGTAGCCAGAACCCTAGTTCGTTGCTTCTAACCTCAAACAGTTTCTTCTGGTAACCTCAACATACCATTCAAACATTACCTTTTTTCTTAAATTTAGGCCACTACTTAAAAAGTTTCAAAGTACTTCTGTAAAGCAAGTGTTCTTAACTGAGACCTAAGAACCCCTGGGAGATCAATGTATGGTTGTTTGAGACCCTCACTAAATTTCTGGGGAGTGGGTCCATAGAATTACATTCTCTTAAAGGGATATACCTTTTAAAAAGTTAAAAACCACGAATCCATATAATACATCAGCTTAATCTGTTCTATGTTATCTTTACAAGCTCGGCAGCAACAATTTTTCCGTGCACCCTACATTTCAGCCACAGCAGACTACTTAGCGTTATCTCAACATATAGAGGTCCTTCAGCCCTATCTCCCTTGCTTTGTAGTGTGTGTGAGTGTGTGTGTGTTTGTATGTGTGTGTGTGTGTGTGTGTGTGTGTGTGTGTGTGTGTGTAATACTGGTGATTAAACCCAGGAGGCTACAGGGTCTTATAAAATTGCCAAGGCTGGCCTTGGACTTGCAATCCTGCTGCCCCAGCCTCCTGAGTTGCTGGGATTACAGATGGGCAACACTGTGACTGGCCCTACTCCTTACTGTGGGCTTCAGTAGTGATAGCTTGTTTGCAACTTTCTGAAATGCATTTTTGAGTTTAAGTGCTTTATCAGAGGCTACCATCATCTTGGAATGCCCTTACAATCTGCTTGGTGAACTCCTCCACATCTGTCAAGACCCAACTTAAATCTCATTTCTCTATGAACTTTCCCGTTACTGCTCCTAGAAGAATTCATGGCTTTTGCTTTTGTGTTGCCAACTTATATGACAAATTTACATTATTGCACTAATTTTAGTTTACTTGATGAATTCAATGTATATTTCTCCCCACTATATCCCTAATTTATTCATCTTTACATACCTAGATACTGTCTTATTCAGAACTTAATACCTCTTTTTGGATGACCATTCATTCTCACTTCCATCTATAAAACTCTGAATTTTTCCTTTAAGATCTGATTAAAATGTTATCTCTGAGAGAGCCCATAGAATGGGAGAACATCTTTACTACATGCACATCAGATAGAGTACTGATTTCCAGAATATATAAAGAACTCAAAAAAACACCAAAAAAAATAAATAACCCAGTCAATAAATGGGCTAAGGAATTGAACAGACACTTCTCAGAAGAAGATATACAATCGAAGATATACAATCGGTCAACAAATATATGAAAAGATGTTCGACTTCTCTAGTAATTAGAGGAATGCAAATCAAAACCACTCTAAGATTCCATCTCACTCCAGTCTGAATGGCAGTTATCAAGAATACAAACAGCAATTTGTGTTGGCACGGATGTAGGGGAAAAGGCACACTCATACACTGCTGGTGGTGCTGCAAATTGGTGCAACCACTATGGAAAGCAGTATGGAGATTCCTTAGAAAACTGGGGATAGAACCACCATTTGACCTAGCTATCCCACTCCTCTGTCTATACCAAAAGGACTTAAAATCAACATACTATAATGGTACAGCCACATCAATGTTCATAGCAGCTCAATTCACAATAGTTAAACTGTGGAACCAACCTGGATGCTCTTCAATAGATGAATGGGTAAAGAAACTGTGGTGTATATACACAATGGGATATTACTCAACATTAAAAGAGAATAAAATCATGACATTTGCAGGTAAATGGATGGAGCTAGAGAACATCATGCTAAGAGAAGTAAGCCAATCCCCCCAAAACAAAGGCAAATGTTCTCTCTTGATAAGTGAATGCTGATCCATAATGCGGGGGATGTGGAGTAGAACATGGGAAGAATGGAGGAACTTTGGGCAAAAGGGAGGGAGAAGAAGGGAGAGGGAATGGGGGCAGGAAAGATGGTGGAATGAGATGGACATCATTTACCTAGGTACATGTATGACTGCACATATGGTGTGACTCTACATCTTGTACAAGCAGAGAAATGAAAAGTTGTGCTCCGTTTGTGTACCATGAATTAACATGCATTCTGCCGTCATGTGTAATGAATCAGAACAAATTAAAAAAAAAAAAAAGAAAAAAATGTCTTCTTTGACAAACCTCTTTATTCTGTCAGGTCAGGGGGAACTCTCTGACATGTGATAGTTCATATACAAGTCCTCTGTACCTGTTACCTTGCTCAGATGTAGAACTGAGAGATTTGAGTTTGAAGGCACAGCCCTGCTTCCCTCCTTGGCTTAATCCTGACCAAGGTAGCAATGCAGCAGTGGTTCTGACCCACCAGAGACTATTATACTTGGTGCCATCACAATAACAAAAACTCCTTTTGTTTAAAGCTCTAATTCATCTACCTGTGAGCCCCTCCTATCTAGGAATCTGTCCTAATTGTCTACTTATCTAGAAAGCCTATTCTGAACCAGAGGATTTCACAAGAATCCTAACACTGGATCTCTCTGCTCTGAGCATTCCTATCTCACCTAAAGATCAGTGTTCAACCATATGAGCCTAACATTGCAGCTGTAGGCAACATTAAGGAAGGAGGACCAGAAAGCCAACCTGGCTTTCCTGACCGAAATAAGCCCAGTCTGTTTTCTGCTTTATTCCTTCCCCCAAAAAGCCTGGAATAATTTTCCAGTGACAATGTTTAATAATCCCTAATGCTTAACACAACAACTTCCTCACAGTAGATACTTAAAATGAACAAATGAGCAAATGTACATCCGTTTTTTTTTAAATATATGTATGTTACATATACATGTTTATATAAAGAGAGAGAGGGCGTGGCGAGAGAAAATACTATGGTGACTATCTTATTTTTAGGAGATAACTATTTTTTTTTTTTTTTTTTGGTACCGGGGATTGAACTCAGGGGCACTCGACCACTGGGCCACATCCCCAGCCCTTTTTTTGTATTTTTATTAGAGACAGGTCTCACTGAGTTACTAAGTGCCTCGCCATTGCTGAGGCTGGCTTTGAACTCGCGATCCTCCTGCCTCAGCCTCCCAAAGTGCTGGGATTACAGGCGTGCGCCACCGCGCCCGGCTAGGAGATAACTATTTAGCTCTTACTTGGTTCAAACTATTTCTTGACACATGAGAACATAGGAACATGACCCAGGATTGCTATATGTTTTACCTCCATGTGTAGGAGTTATGATGGAAACTAGTTAGTTTTTTTTTTTATTTAAATTTATTTTTTATTCTTGTCCATTTTTCTCTCAGATTGACACATATGCCATTGCCAGAAAAGAAAGATTTTGGGAGTCAGAACCTACTGACGTCAGGAGCCTGGGACATATCATTTGGATCATGTTGACTGAAGAATAATCATGGACTAATAAGAACATTGGGGTGATTCCTTTATTATCTTTTGCCCATGAAAAGAAATTTGATTATGAGAAGGAAAGTCTCTTTTAATATGGGCTCAATAAATATCTGTTGAATGCATAAATGAAGAAATGTATTGAGCCGGGTGCGGTGGTGCACGCCTGTAATCCCAGCACTCGGGAGGCTGAGACAGTAGGATCACGAGTTCAAAGCCAGCCTCAGCAATGGCGAGGCACTTAGCAACTCAGTGAGACCCTGTCTCTAATAAAATACAAAAAAGGGCTGGGGATGTGGCCCAGTGGTCCAGTGCACCTGAGTTCAATCCCTGGCATCACAAAAAGAAGAAGAAAAGAAGAAGAAGAAGAAGAAGAAGAAGAAGAAGAAGAAGAAGAAGAAATGTATTGTTCTGTGCTTATGAATATTTTTATAAAAAAAGTTTCAGTGTGTTTTCGGTATAAATGTTCTTTAATTAAAATAACATACAGATAGGATAATATAGATAATAACAGATAGGAGGGGCTCACAGGTAGATGTATTAGAGCTTTAAACAAAAGGAGTTTTTGTTATTGTGATGGCACCAAGTATAATAGTCTCTGGTGGGTCAGAACCACTGCTGCATTGCTACCTTGGTCAGGATGTGAGGGTGGGAGGGAAAAGGGGGGATCATGAACTGAAATCAACTTCTATGCATATATGAGTATGTCATGATGAACCCAACTACCATGTATAACCATAGAGCTCTAATTAAAAAAAAAAAAAAAAAAAAAAAAAAAGAATGTATCTGGTTTCTCGCCAGCTACAAAGAAGACATTATGCTGAATGAATTAAGCCAGACATAAAAGGACAAATATTGCAAAATTTTACTCATAAAGTATCTAGAATTGTCAAGTTCACAGAAAGAGAAACTGGAATGGTGGTTACGAGAGACTGGGGGTGAGGTGGGTAATAGGAAGCTATTATTTAGTTGGTACAGGGTTTACATTTGGGATGGTGAAAAAATTCTAGTGGTAGATAGTGGTGATATCACACAATAATACAAACACAGTATTTAATACCACTTAATTGTATTCTTAAAATATTTAAAATGATAAGTTTTTGTTATACATATTTTATCCCAATAAAAAAAGTGAATTTCTTGATGGGGCTGGGGTTGTGGCTCAGTGGTAGAGTGCTTGCCTAGCATGTGTGAGGCACTGGATTTGGTTCCTGGAACCACATAAAAATAAACAAATAAAATAAAGGTATTGTGTCCATCTACAACTAAGAAAAAAATACATGCACACATATGTATGTATGTATATATATATATATATATATATATATATATATATATATATATATATATATATATGTATATGGTGAATTTCTTGAGAAATTAGGGAAACTACTCCATTCACAATAACTTCAAAAAAATGGGGGAGTCAATCCAACAAAAGAAGTGGAAGACCTCAGAACACTACAGAACACTAAAGAAAGAAATTGAAGAATACCTTAGAAGATGGAAAGATCTCCCATGCACTTGGATAGGCAGAATCAACATTGTCAAAATGGCCATACTACCAAAAGCGCTATACAGATTTAATGCAATTACTATTAAAATCCCAATGACATTCTTCATAGAAATATAAAAAGCAATCATGAAATTCATTTGGAAAAATAAGAGACCCAGAATAGCCAAAGCAATCCTTAGCAAAAAAAAAAAAAAAGAAGAAGCAGGAGACATAACAATACCAGACCTTAAATTATACTACAGAGCCATAGTAATAAAAATGGAATGGCATTTATACCAAAACAGATATGTAGACCAACAGAATATAAGACACAGAGACAAACCCACATAAATACAGTTAACTCATACTAGACAAAGGGACCACAAATATGCATTGGAGAAATGATAGCCTCTTCCACAAATGGTGTGGGGGAAACTGGAAATCCATATGTAGTAGATTGAAATTGCACCCATATCTCTCAACCTGCACAAAAATCAACTCAAAGTGGATCAAAGACTTAGGCACTAGAACAGAGACCTTGTGCCTAACAGAAGAAAAAGTAGGCCCAAATCTCCACTGTTGACTTAGGAACTGACTTCCTCATCAAGAACCTTAAACCTGGTGCGGTGGCGCACGCCTGTAATCCCAGCACTTTGGGAGGCTGAGGCAGGAGGATCGTGAGTTCAAAGCCAGCCTCAGCAATGGCGAGGCACTTAGCAACTCAGTGAGACCCTGTCTCTAAATAAAATACAAAAAAGATCTGGGGATGTGACCCAGTGGTCGAGTGCCCCTGAGTTCAATCCCTGGCACCACAAAAAAACAACAACAACAAAAAAAACAACCCTAAAGCCCAAGAAATAAAATCAAGCATCAACAAATGGGATGGATTCAAACTAAAAAGCTTCTTCACAGCAAAGGAAACAATCAATAATGTAAAACGAGAGCCTACAGATGGAAAAAAATCTTTACCACACATACCTCAGATAGAGCATTAATCTCCAGGATATATAAAGAACTCAAAAAACTTAACACACACACAAAAACAAACAAACAAACTAACTAACTAATAATCCAATTAATAAATGGGCAAAGGAACTGAGCAGACAGTTCACAGAAGAAGAAATGCAATTCATCAACAAGTACATGAAAAAATGTTCAACATCTTTAGCAATTAGAGAACTACAAATCAAATCTACACTGAGATTCCATCTCACTTCGGTCAGAATGACAATAATCAAGAATACAAGCAACAATAAATTTTGGCAAGAATGTGGGGAAAGGTACACTCATACATTGCTGGTAGCACCGCAAATTGGTGCATCCACTATGGAAAGCAGTGTGGAAATTCCTCAGAAAACTTGGAATGGAACCCTGTTTGTTCCAGCTATCCCACTCCTTGCTTTATACCCAAAGGACTTAAAATCAGCATACTACAGTGACAGAGCCTCATCAATGTTTAAGGCTACTCAATTCACAATAGCTAATCTATGGAACCAACCTAGGTGCCCTTCAACAGATGAATGAATGAAGAAACTGAGGTATATATATACAATGGAATATTACTCAGCCATAAAGAAGAATGAAATTATGGCATTTGCCAGTAAATGGATGGAACTGGAGAATATCACACTAAGGGAAATAAGCCAATCCCAAGGAATTAAAGGCTGAATGTTTTCTCTAATATACAGATGCTAATTCACAATAAGGAGTGGGGAAGAATAGAGGTATTTTGGACTTGACAGAAAGGAGTGAAGAGAGGGGAGGGATCATGGGGGTTGGAATGATAGTAGAATAAATCGAACACTAGTATACTAGGTGCATATATGATTACATGACCTGTGTAACTGTACATTATGTACAACCAGATGAATGAGAAGTTATACTCCATTCATGTATGGTGTGTCAAAATGCATTCTACTGTCACATATAACTAATTAAAAACAAAAAAAGTGAATTTTTCATAATTATGATATACATTCCTGGCTTACATGGGGTTTTTGGTAAGCTCCTTTTGCCTTTCCCCCACTTCCTCCCAAATCAGTTGCTCTACTCTGTGTATTTGTACACATATAAAAGTGTGTGTGTGTGTGACTAAGACGAATGGTCCAAAGTCTTAAATAAGTTGGGCAAGTAAATATGTATCTTCATCTCTTTGCAACAACTTGTCTTGTTTCTCCAATTAAAATATTGTTTTAGTTCTATATATTTTTAAATATTCATGTAATGTGGTAATTGGTCATCTGGAGAAAAGTAATGTTTCTCACTTTCAGAAGAATATGGGGGAAAAGAAAGCATGAAGTTCATCTCTTTTCCAACTGCATTTTTTTTCAAACCCCACTGTTAATCCTCCACTGAAGTGCCGTATAAACTTACTGCCTACACTGTTATTAGTTTCTTTCTATTTTTGGCTCTTACCGCATTCAATGTATCCTGTGCTATTCTACCACATTGATTTTCTAAAATATCACCCTTTATTAGTAGATGTCTTTACTTCCTATTCAATGAAGGGTCCATCCAGCATGGATGCTCTGAACTTCCTGCCCTTCCATCCACTTCCACAAAGATGTCTGTCTGCTGCAACCTTGCCTCCTTTCCCTGTTCCACAGGTAGAGGTTTCACCCTCTTATTTCATGCCAAGGCTGATCCTGCCACCTGTGCTCTAAATTCCATTACTGCTCACCTCCTGCAAACCCTGGATCCACCAGGCATTTCTTTGTGTCTTTAGCCTCTTCTCTTTTAACTCCTTCTTTTAGCCTATAAATAAGCTCAATTAAAAAACAAACAAAGCTGGGTGAGGTGGCGCATGCCTGTAATCCCAGCACTTGGGAGGCTGAGGCAGGAGGATTGCAAGTTCAAAGCCAGCCTCAGCAATGGTGAGGCACTTAGTAACTCAGTGAGACCCTGTCTCTAATAAAATTCAAAAGAGGGCTGGGTATGTGGCCCAGTGGTTGAGTGCCCCTGAGTTCAATCCCCCGTACCAAAAACAAACAAACAAATAAAATGCATAATTCAAACTAAAAACTAACACCCTAATTTTCTCTTTCTACTCATTGGTAAACTTCTCTAAAGACTGTGCTCTATTTGCTTTCTCCCCCCATATTTTCTTTTAAAATTTTTTTAGTGAGCAGTTGAACCCAGGGGTGCTTAACCACTAAGCCAGATCCCCAGCACTTTTTCTATTTTATTTAGAGACAGGGCCTTGCTAAGTTGCTTACAGTTTCCCTAAGTTGCTGAGGCTGGTTTTGAATTTGCGATTTTCCTGTCTCAGCCTCCCAAGCAACTGGGATTACCAGCGTGTACCACCACATGCAGCTACTTTTTCCACTTTCTTAATAGGTTCCTACAGGCTCCTGATTCTACCTCTCTACCAAAACTGCTGTATGAATGTTACCTGCAACCATTTAAGTGCCCAAACCTGTATACAGTTTTCATTATTTAGTTATCCAGTCTGTCTGCCGTTTTGACACAGTTGACCTTTAAAATCATTCTTATCCAGACGTCTATGGAAGGATTTCTTCTAACTCGATAATCATTGCTTCTTGCTATGCCTCCGTCCACTCTCAGCTACTGGTTCATCCATTGATTTGCTCTCTGGGGACCCTTCTTAGCCAACAGACAGGTGAAGACTCAGGGTCAATGGTATCACCATAGGCTCATGACTACAAAATTTCTCCCTTAATTCTAGCTTTCTCCCATTTTCGGGACTCAGTTGTGTACTGAGCATAGTCACCTGGGATGTGCAGCATAACTTATCATAATGCTCTTTCCCCAGAGTCATCCCCTCACTTTTTCTTTTCATATCTTGATAAATGGCACTGCCATCTATCAATTGCCAAAGCCAGAATGTGGAAAAGATTCTTCTCTCTTCTATATCTAATTGGGCATGAAGTCCTGTGTATTTAAAGTGTCTCTGTAAGACTTTTTCTCTTATTCATTTATTCTACGTGTTTCTTTAGCTACTTAGCTAATGGCTCTTTATTTGCTTACTTGAGTGACGTGGAACCATGTTAAGAATCCTACAAAGCATTCTTTGTTTACCAAAAAAAATTATCTGTGAAACATTCCAAATCTTTTGAAAAATATCTGGACACTTAGGATAGAAACTTAATTTTATTAAAAATAAGAATATAGCAATGATATACTACTTCATACCCATTAGAATGGATATTAAGAAAACAAAATAATAATTGTTGGTAAGGGCATGGAGAAATTGAAACCCTAATATACTGCTAGAGTGAATGTAAAATGATGCTTCTACTATGGAATATGGAGTATGGAGGTTTCTCAAAAAATTAAACACAGTTTTCATATGATCCAGCAACCCCATTTCAGGGTATGTACCCAAAAGAATATAAAACAAGAACCAGAGCAGGTATTTGTAGGCCAGTGTTGATAGTAGCATTATTCACAGTAGCCCAAAGATGAAAAAAATCCAAATGTCCATAAGTGAGTGAATAGATCAACAAAACGTGTTATATGTGTATGTACAATGCAAAATTATTCAACATTAAAAAGCAATGAAATTCTGGGGCTGGAGTTGTGGCTCAGTGGTAGAGCATTTGCCTGGCATGTGTGAGGCCCTGGGCATAATCCTTGGCATCATATATAAAAAAATAAATGAAACAAAAGATTCATTTACAACTAAAAAAAAATTTAAAAAGAAATTAAATTCTGACACATGCTACAACACAGATGAATCTTGACAACATTGTGCTAAGTAAAATAAGCCAGACATAAAAAGACTAATACTACTTGATTCCACTTATATAAGATAACCTAAAATAGTCAAATTCATAGAAACAGAAGGCAGAATGATATTTTCAGGAGGTACAGGAAGGGGACAATAGGTAGTTATTGCTTATTGGATAGAATTTTAATTCAATATGATGAAAAAGCTTGGAGAGTATAGTGATAATATTTGTGCAACAATGCAAAAGTACTTGACACTGAATTATACACTTAAAGTGATTAAAGAGGTAAAGTTTATGTTATATATACTAATGTAATAAAAATATTAGGATATATTTAGAGTCGCAAAAAGAATTTGCTGTCCTAAATAATACAGGTAGTCTCTTGCCAGAAGGATGCCATAGATTTATTCTAAAAGAGATTTTGAAAGGCACTTTGAAACTCCAGGGTGAGAAGAAATAGAGAACGTCAATAGATATGAGACAGATACTATGCTGTCCATCCAGTGACTACAAAGATTCTTCCTTCCTTTTCTATCTGCATCTCTCCAGATACTTCGAAGTAGAAGGTGAGTTTCCCAACTTGAACAAGTCCCTTCCTACTTCTGTTAAAGGAAATATTAATACAGTGTACTCAATAGCAAAACAAAACTATAGCTAGGCAAAAAAATAAATAAAATACATACATTGCAGAGTAATTACATAGCAATCCAAAAGCTCAATAAAAGAGAAAAGCAACTCCAGATTAGAACAAAGCCTTTGCAAGCTCTATCAGGGAAATAAGTGATCATTGTTAAGTGCCAAAGTAAATAGAGCAGGCCAACTCAAAACTGCTTATCTGTGTGGTTTCCATAGTGTCAATATACATGCAAAGTTGGTCTGACTGCACTGAGAGCCATTAAAGGTCATGGAAGTAAAAACAAAAGTCAGACTGTGTGAGTCTTTGGCAAGCCAGTGCCAGGTTTCCTCGACATTTTCTCAGTTCTAGGGAAGTGAGCGAGAGGTGGCAGTAATGTTCTTTTCCCCTCTCTCTCAATTGTGAATCAAAGCATTATTTTCTTTGAGCCCCAGGAAACAGAATTCAAATTTACAGTGAAAGTTAGCAATGAAAGAGATGACCTGTTCCTTTTAATATGTGTTTATTTTCATGCATAATTGCAGCGGAGTTGAAATGAGAACCTTTTCCTTTTAAATTGAGCTGCTTTTGGGGGGAGGATAGGTACTCTTTTAAAATTTTCTTCCTTGTTAAGTCAAAAAAGTTTCAGATCCACAGATCCACTAATACCACAAGACCACTCACCGTAGCCACATAGAATCAGGATGCCAGAAATAGCATATCACACATTTCTCTTTAATAGTGCTACAATTTTGAGCATAGATCAGGAGGCTGCTGAAGTGTTAGGTGGATGTGGGTGACAAATTACATTGGTGGAAAAAAGTAGCTACACTGGGTGGGATGAATTTGCCTTGGTGTTTAGAAATTTATGCAGCAGTTATGTGCTGGGATAGGTTGCAGGGAAGCCGTAAGGAAACGAAGCAGTGAGTCAATTCTAAAGCATCTATTAAACAATTACTTATTGCAGCACACCATGCTAGGTACTTTTGTGAGTTATAGGTCCCTGAACCTGGACTTCTCCCATCACACCTGAATCCTAGTCCCTGGACCCTAGTACAGTTCCCATTTCACTGGTCCTCTCCTGTGAACCAAGATTGGTGACAGGTCTTATCTGACCCCAAGTTCCATGCACCTGCAGGTGCAGCTTTTGCACCACTGCTGCTGCAGTCGATGGTATTACTTCTGTTACAGTACCATTACAGATGATAATAATAATCAATAAAATGCATTGAGTACTTATGATATGGCTGGAGCTTTGCTAAAGTTTTTTGAAAGTCTTATCTTGTTTATTGCTTTCAACAGCGGTCAAAAGCAAATGCTCTTCAGATAGAAAAGTCTGGGATTAGGTCCAAGTGCCTTTATTCATTGGATGTATGACCATGGGTGCCTTCCTGATCCTTGATTTCCTCATCTTTAAAATGGAAATAATAAAAGTATCTGTCTAAGAGTTGTTGGAAAAATTAAATACCACAATTTAAAGAAATGATTAGTTTATGTAACAAATATTGGCTATAAATTATTATTATTAATATAAGTATTATTCATTATTTTATCCTTCTACAAAACCCCTGTCATTATTCATGCAGCTGAGCTATGAGGGCTTTCCCCTTGGTTTACCATTCTTTATTCCAGTTCTCTGCCTAGAACTGAAGGCTTATTTTGTACCCCAGTCCAAATGACTTCTTTTCTATCCCTGGGGACTGGCTCTCATCTCCAGTCACTGGCTGGGGTGCAGCACACCATTTTTCCACTGGAGCTGGTTGCTCCACCTCCGACTGCTAATATCTCCATTGTTGCCATGTGCCAGGCAAATTAGACCATCTTCGCTCTCTTTGATAAACCTCTAGTTCAACATACTCATTTGTTAACTTCAGTGTGAAGTGCTGAGTATCTCACTGTCTCGCTCTGTTTTTGCTTCTTGCCTTTGCCTGCTAGGTGTCTTTGAAATCGTTGTATACCTTGAGGTCAAAGTCTCACCTAAGATTGAGTATGCAGTATTTTTATAGATAACTCAAAAATTTTTAAATAGTCATGCCCTAAAAGGACTTATAAATTTTATAAAATATATCCTGTGAGGTATAGCTTATACATCTCTTTGGATCCCATTGGCCTTGTCTGTCCTGACTCCCAGGCCATCAGCTCCTTCTGGAACCTTCTGTGGTACACTTAATTCATGTCTTACATGGTCTGCTGCCTGGAACCAATTAATTGCTTGCCCAAGAATTCTTCCATCCACCTGGGTTTCCATTGTGCAACCAGGTAACCAGCCACATGTTCAGAGTCTCTGGTTGCTTCTGCCACTTACGGCTCAGATGAAACACCTCAACACAGGGCACAGGATTAGCCTCCTGATCAAGCAGATATTCTCTTTGGAACTACAGGAAAATTAACTACGTGTGAGGTTAACATAAGCCAATGAGAACCAGGACACCAGATGGAAACAAGCATTAATTTTCTCTACTTTCTTTCACATTCACTCCCAGGCACTTTTCCCAGTGTGAGTGAACAATTGAACATTTTAACTGATTGTCTTATTCTCTCCTTATTATGAAGCAGAGGTTAGCACGGTCACTTTGTTGAATTGCTCATCTTTTCCAGACTCACCTTCCTTCCCTTCATTCTCAAGCCCTAACATTACACCTTCCACACAAAGCTTAATTACTTAATTTAGGCCTCAGACTCATTTTTCTAGGGAACTCAGGTTAAAATAAACATGAAGAGAACTGAGGCATATTCTCATCAGTTCTTTAATAGAGTTATTAAAAGTACTTTGGGAATCCCAAAAAGGAAGAGAAGATTAACTTCATTTAGTTTGAACCTTAGTGAATAATACCAAGAATGGTTAATATTTATAACCTAACTTGCTAATTGCCATTGTCCTAGGAAATCATGTATCATGATTTTCCTAATTTTCTGTATGAGAAACCGAGGCACAGAAAAATTTAAAAACTTACTCAAAGTCCTACAGCCTACTACTGGAGGAGCCAGGATTCAAGTCCTAACATAAAGCCAATACTCTTAGTTAATAGTTACTGAATAATTTTATGCAAAGTGTAACAATTGAAGAGGATTAAGAGAATAGACTCCAGGATCAAAAAAATTTGTGAATCTTAAGCTGAAGAATGAAAGGCAAGACCTTAAACCTAAGAGAAGAGAGGCCATGGCTTGGTGTTTTTTTTTATGGTCACTTGTCTCCATACAAAATTCTCTTACCACAACTTTCCTTCCCTCGACACACAGCACTGTCCTGTAACTAAATAGTTTTGTGTTTAGTGTTAGCACTAACCCAGCATTTCCCTTCCAATAACTGACCAACAAAACAAAACAAAAACACTTTGTAGATAAATTCTTTCATTCCACAATTTTAGAGATAAGAAGCTTAAAAATACAAATATCTGAATCAGTTTTAGGAAAAAAATGATGATATCAAGCTCTTTCCTGTTTCGATAGAGTTAGAGGGCAAGAAAGTACTGGGTCCTCGGAAAGGGACAGAGCAGTTTGGAGGCGGGGAGATGACCTTACCCAGTTATACCATTAATTCATGCTTCTGCAGTGTTTGCCTTCATCTGAGAATAAGCAGGGAGGTGGGGAGGGGAGTGGGACTAGGTACAGCAGTCTTGTGGAGCCATGCACAGACAATTTATAATGGAAACTGTGGTGGGATAATAAGCTTAAGCAGAGATCTAACCCATGGTTGTATATTTATTAAAAATGGACAGAATTCTCTATGGAATGTCAATCGTTTAGAACAAGAGGATTGTCATCAGTTGGGTATTATGACATTAAATAAGTATTATAGATCAAATTTCATTTTAACTAATATTACTGCAAGAAAGTCTTTTATAGAGGAACATTTCTAAACCTGATCTTGTGATGAAGCTCAATAGTTAAAACCTACTTGTTACATTTTATCAAGTACAAATAGGATTATAGAGTTCATTTTATAAGGTGTAGCCCCCTAGATGTGTGAGACACTAGGGAGAAAGATCAATAAAAACTGGAAAAATCTGAAGTAAAAAAATTGCACTCCAATGAAAGTCTCGCACATTGATTTTAAAATAAATTTCTACATACATGTACTAAAATGTTTCATTTCCTTGGCTTTGTTCAGTGTTCCTGTGTAGGTTGGATGTTCCTAGCAACATCACCATCTGGAACGAGGCCAGCAACTTTGTGTTGTTGCTGAAGACTGTGTGTGTTTTGATTATTTGATACCATAAAAATCCCCATCTTCAGGTATCTCTTTAGTTACATCCTATTTCTCAAACATTTGGATATGTTTGCCAACTTTTGTTAAATTTAGTTAACAAGTCAGGGGAAGAACACATGACTACTTTCTATGAATGTCTTTCATAAAACAAGAGGAACCTATTTTATGTGTGTTAGAAGCTCCTCACAGTCCCACATGCTAATTAAAATGCATAAGAGTCACATGGTAGCAATGAGACATTAATATTTAATTTAAAATAACTAGTGCTAAAGTGCATTTTTTATCTTTTCCATAGTCCTTTGAGAACCATTTTTACTATAAAGTTTAGTAACAGGAAAGTTAGCTTTTCTATTTTTGCTATAAAAACTTATCACAATTTAGTGACTTTTTATCTTATATTTCTGTAGGCCATAACTCCAGTATGGTCTCACCAGGCTAAAACCAATGTATCTGCAGGGCTGCCTTCTTTCTGTAGGCTCTAGGGAAAAAATCACCTCTCTGCTCAATAAGGTGTAGACAGAGCTTAGTTCTGTGTAGTTGAAGGATTGTGGTTCTTCCTCCCTTTTTGCCCCCTCCTCCTTCTATCTCCCTCCCTTCTTTTCTCCCCCCACCCTCTCTCCTTCCTTCCCTCTCTTCTTTCTTGGCTGAAGACTGAGGGTCTTTCCTGGCTTTTAGAGACCACTGTATTCTTTGGCTCATAGCACTGTTCCCCTGTTTTAAAAACCAGAGGTCTTGGGCTGAGGCTTTGTTGAATCTCTTTTTTTAAAAAGACTTGTGGTTAGAATAGGCACACTTGGATTGTTCAGGATAATATGGATGGCATAATCTTCCAATCTCAAGGCCCAAAACCTTAATCACATCTGCAAATTCTCTTTGCCATGTAAGGTGATATATTCAAAATCTATGGAGATTAGGACATGGACATCTTTGAAGGCCATTATTCTTCCCACAACATATGAGGAAGTACATGGGGGAGTAGAGGAAAGAAAATAATGATCTAGAAGAGAACTGAACTTTATACATGACATTTTCAGCAAAATCTCCTCCCAAACTTTGCCCCTATAGGTGTTTTTTAAAATGGCACGCTTACTAGTTTATAGTGCATAACTTGATCCAACTGAGGAAAATCTTAGAAAGCATTGGCCTACTAGCCATGTTTTCTGTGGTTAGAAGTTCTATTGGCCTCTCCTAATTAGGATATTCTGTAAACCAGCATCAAGAGCCTCTTGGCTTCTTGACTTCATGGTCTGATATCTATCTGCATATTGCAAATCACCCTAAATGTTTAAATTGAACTGGGGCAAGTATTCAGAAGCATACAGCCTTTTTGGAGACTCTATTCCAAACCTTGGAGCATCCTACCAATAAAACTGTGAAGCCCACTGCAGTCTTCTCCAGAGGCTCAAAGTTACTTTTAAATGGGCTCCAATAAAGATCTGGTGTAATCTCGATATTTGTAACATACACGTCTCTAGTGGTTATTACTTAAGTCTGGACTATTGCAATAATCTTCTAACTCATCTCCTAGGCTCTGTCCACTATAATCCATCCTCTGTGTCATCAGGATAATGGAGATTTTCAACTTGCTATTTGTCGTAACAATCTAAGGAATTCAGTATACTTCTAGGTGTGAGGTAACAGTGCCTCATGTGGTGATGCTTCTCAACACAAGGTTCTGTTATGGTTATTTAAAAAAAATCCCAGATAATACTAGATTCCCATTACATACCTCAAATGATTCTACAACATCCCTTTTACATTTTCAAGGGGGCATATGATCATACTAACAGTAAATGTTGAGAGCCATCCGTGGACCATGTGTGAGGACCTTTTCAGCATTGTGACCAGTGTGGGGGTAGATCCGGTACTTGGGAACTTACAGTGGCTATTGATACCATCCAATGCATGTGAACGCCTACCCCTCAGCTCTGCCCAAGAAGGTCCCACATAGTATCAGAGATGTGGTGACCTACTGTAGCCACACAGCACCGGAGATGGGGCACCCTGCGATAACCACACAGCTTCTCAGAAATGGGTATGACCTGCCAAGATGCCAACCAACCTGCTGACTACAAGACACCATGAAGCAAGTCCACTCCGAAACATTATCCCTGACTTTGATTTACACCCTTAAATAAACCACAGGAGACATTTTCTAGTTGTTTAGCTCCAGCTTCTGTGTGGACTAGGCCTATCAGGCTCTCCAAGCTTCCTTCAAAACTATTTTTTCTGACTTTGTGTATTTTGTTCCTCACTAATTATTCTAGACTTTAATTTTTCTCTGGTGGCATACACCCTTCTAGGCAGGAAGAAGGACCCTGTAGCGAGCTGCTGATGGCCTCCCCATAAGTAAACCTTCTTTTTTTTTTTTTTTTTTTGGTATCAGGGATTGAACTCAGGGGCACTCGATCACTGGGCCACATCCCCAGCCCTTTTTGGTATTTTATTAGAGACAGGGTCTCACTGAGTTGCTAAGTGCCTTGCCATTGCTGAGGCTGGCTTTGAACTCGTGATCATCCTGCCTCAGCCTCTCAAGTGCTGGGATTACAGGCGTGCACCACCACACCTAGCGTAAGTAAACCTTCTTATTATCATTGTTATAACATTTGCATGCTACTTACTATATGTCAGATATTGTTCAAAGTGCTTTATATACACTAATTCATTTAATATGTGTAAATGCTATTATTAAACCAGTTTTACAAAGGAGGGAAATGAGGTTGAGTAACTTGTTCATAGTCAGATAGCAAATAAGTGACAGATTCTACACTTTTAACCACTAAGCCAAACTGTATAGCCATCATCATCTGTTAAGAATCTAGAATGAGCTCGGCACGGTGGTGCATGCCTGTAATCCCAGCACTTGGGAGGCTGAGGCAGGAGGATCACGAGTTCAAAGCCAGCCTCAGCAATGGTGAGTCACTTAGCAACTCAGCTTATGTCTTTAAACTAGGATAGCATTATTCCAGTATTCCATTTCCAGCCTGTCTCCAATGCTCATCGTGTTTCCATGATGCCAGTGGTCTTCAATTTTTTTTTTCCTGTCAAGAAAGTTGTTAAAAGAAAAAAAGCCAAATAGATAAAAGTTGAAATGAAAATAAACCAAACAGATAAAAAGCAGAACTGCTCTGATTAATCAGGGTGTGAAGCCCAGAGCTGCTACTTTCCTCCATCTCTGGGTCTCTGAAAGGACACCATAGAGCTCAGTTTGAAATCCAGTACTCTTTCACAATGCTGCTTTCCTTTGGCTTGGTTTTTAAACAATGTTTAAAGCATAATACTGTAGGGCATGTGACATACCTCAGGAACAAAAAGAAAGGAAACCAGGACTGATATTTATAAAAGGAAAGGAATTTCCAGAGAAGAGGCTACATTTGATTGGATTCTTAAGAACTGGTAGGAATTTTCCAGCAGAGAATGAGGCAACAACTCTTGAGGCAGACACAGCAGCACAAATTCCCTGTCTTTGGCAACCTCATACTACCTTGCCTTTAAAAATAAAAATGGAAGCTTGTTGCCTAGACAGCATACTGTGGTAGAAAGAGACTACACGGGAAGACAGGAGACTGGAACTAACTACCCAGAGCTAAGTACTGTAACATCTTCTTTTCATCTTTTCATCTATAAACTAAGAGGATATCACCAATGTCCACTAAAACTTCACTCAAGCTGTAGAACCATGATTCTATAGTTAACGAACAACATCTTTCCCACTGCCTGATATACAAACATGTAGGAAAATTATACAAGTGTCATGGTTGTCATGGTTTAGAGTTTGGCTTTTCCTCATCCTTGGCCGTATGATCCAGAGCAAGGTACTTGACTGCACCATACTTTGATTACCTTAGCTGACCATGTAAAGTTGCTGGAAGAATTAAGCATAAAGTTTATATATCATAGGTTTAATAAGGTTAGATACATATGTGTGAATATGTGTGTATACATTTTTATACACACACACACACACACACACACACACACACACGAGATTCACAGAGTGTACAGACTTTGAAAACATAAAACTAAACAAGAAAAATCTATTGGTAATCTTAACTATAAATATTTTCCCCCACTCTTTCCTTCCTTCTTTCTTTTTTTCTTTTTCTTTTTGTTGTGCTGTGGATTGAACCCAGGGTCTTGCACATGCTAAAACCAGTGCTCTACCCCTGAGCTAAACTCCCAAATTTCACTATTTTGATTTTAGTTCAAAAAGTAGAAGAATTAAACCTCCCATCAGTTCTTTGGCTCTCTTGTAACTTGGAATTGCTTATGTTACTTTTAATAATTTGCTTTCTACATGGGAATAAAGTGTTCAACTTCTATAATTTTATATTTACATGATTATTTTGGTTTCATTCAAAAGGGAAAATAAGAATAATAGCTCTTAGGTATAAAATATCTGTGCCAGGCAATTTTAGGTACTTTCCTCAGATTGTTTCACATATACTCACAACAATTCTATATTATTTCCATTTCACAAATGAGGAAATGGAAGCAGAAAGACTTGAAACCTCTCTCTACCCAGGCTACATGGCTAAGAAGCACAGGGCAGATTTCCATCACAGGCCCCATCTTTCCAGCCATGCTTCTCTTCCTTATTGTGGTATAGGACCCCACGCTGCCTTTTTAAGGAGAGCTGGGAACTTTCCTGAGATCAACATTTGGTCCTCTTTTATCTGAAGGAAAAGATAAACAAAATGTGGTATATCCACACAACAGAATATTATTTAACCAGGAAAAGGAATAAAGTACTAATATACTACAATTTGAATAGACCTTGAAAATGTTGTGCTAATGGAAAGAAGTCAGTAAAAAAAATCTGAAAACTAAACACAATACATAAGGTATGATTCCATTCATACAAACCTATAATACAGGGAAGTAATTGCTTAGCACTGGGAGATGGGGGAAGTGGACTAATAGTTAAAGAATATGAGATATCTTTTGAGGTGATAAAAATGTTCTAAAATTGTCAGTGCTGATGGTCAAATATACCTGTGAATATACTAAAAACCACTGAATGGGACATTTTAAATGGTTGGATCATATGATGTATGAATTACATAGGCCAAAGTCACTGAATCCCAAATACCACAAATTTTGGGGGGGTACTTTTGGCCTAAGCATAAAGTAGCAGCCAATGAAATCTGGAAAAAAATTTTATACCAAAACATTGTGAGATTCCTGTCCAACAAATTTTTACTTCTTTGTATAAATTTGGTGATCATCTTTGCTCCATTATAAATCAATGCCAAAAGTTCTTCCACAGTTGACTTTTAAAAAATATACCAAATTTCTTAATAGAGTACCTTATTTCTGAGAAATGCAGATGAGGAGTGAAACAATTTATAAAATATGGAGAAAACATTTTAACCTCAGGAGAAGAAATGATAATAAGAAAGAAGTAATGTACAAAGGTTTAGTGTCTGAATTTTTTGTTTTAATGACAAGTTATTTAAATGACCAGAAAATGCATTTAAGGAAGGGAATGAAATAGATGACTTCTAACTAAGCTTTCCCATATCCGATGATTATAAATATTTAATCAGGTACATCTCTTAGGTCTTTACTATTCAAATGTAAAAACTGTATGCCTCTTAAGAGAACTCTACATTTTATTATTCTGAATTTACAAATGCTTCTCAATTTCTTCATACTGCAATATACATTTGCTGACTAAACAGCTTTACCTCTTAGGAGAGAACCAATGTTACAATTTGACCCCTTCTGGCAAATTAAATACAATTATGCAAACTACTAGGATTTGGGCCTAATCTAATTAATATGGTACATATGAAGCAGATAATAATTTCCCTGGTGGAAAACTAGATTGTCTTATTTCATGTTTGAACTATGGTTTAGGAAAACATTGTACTATGTAAGGAAAATTTTATTATCTTAGATATTTTGTTTGCTCAGCTCTATAATGGACATGTTTAGAAAAATAAAGCCCAAATTGGAATCTCCAAATGATAACACTTTTGCAGAAATTTAAAATTACCAAAGAAGATGTTCCATGATATGAGAAAAAAGATTTAATTTAGAGATGATTGCTTTTTCTCTAATAAATTGCAAACATAACACCACTATGATTTTTCTTTTTATACAGCTAGAAGCAGTGTGACATAAAATTTGGTGGAGATAATTCTATGTGTTTAACATTAAGGTTTAAGGTTTAAAATCGACCTGGATTAAACACATATGAATAAGTTCCAGTCACAAACTTTCTGAATGATATTTGTAATCCTGAGATTGAGTGCATTCCTCTTTAAATATATGAATCCCATTAGCATTAATCAGTGTGCTACATATGTGCACTGCTTAGAAATCAGGGAAATTTTTTTTCAATTCCCTTACCAAGAAATCTGAAGGAATCATCTCTCATATGCAGGGAAAAGGGAGGCATTTTCTTTTTCTTTCTTCCTACAAAAGTGAATTTTATACCTAAGAGAGGTCCTGGCTTAATAGGAAATGCACAGTATGTACCAAGGCAGAGTTCTCAGGCTTGTGTCTCTGGTGCAGAATTGTCCTTTCCAAGTGTGTGAACTCAGTCTTTGCTCATTTGTTCCCTAACCTCTGGGGGGACTGCCAACAAGCATGCCAACTCACATGCTATGCTGTGCTAAGATGTTTCCAGCCCTCAAGGATCTGGACTTTTTTTTATGGGCAATGTCAATGTCATAGAGCCCTCTAAACAGCTGTTAGGGAGTAACAACTTCTAGAAAGCTGCAACTTGTATTAGTTCTTTATTCTATTCTAGCAGAGAAATTCTTGGTTTGGTGGATAAAGAGAAAAAAATTCCTATTGAGAATTTTAGTACCATCTTTCTAATCTGCTTGTAAACTTATAATGACAAATTATTAAGAAATGAAGCAGCAGAAGCAGAAATGTAATTCTGTTGTGTGTTTATCTAAGGTCTAGTAAACAGGCACATTTTTGAGTGGTGTCAGCCAGTGGTTTCCCACCCAGGGATGAAGACCCCTGGGTTAGGGACAGTGGCAGAGACATAGAAAAAAAAGAGTGGAGGGGACAATAATCATTCTGTTTATGTGGATTTTCTTATTGGATATTATTGAAAATGCCACCACTGTAATTTTTAAAAATTTTTAGTTGTAGATGAACACAATACCTTCATTTATTAGTTTTATGTGGTGATGAGGATTGAACCCAGTGCCTCATATGCTAGGCATGTGCTCTACTGCTGAGCCAGAACCCCAGTCCCACCACTGTATTTTAATAGAGGAGGCACCTTAAATATTTTATATTAAGAGCACAAATAGGTCATCTTCTATCTTAGATTTGCTTCAAAATAAAATGGAATTGGATGAGTAGGTGGGGTTCAGATGAAATAAGATAGGTTGTGACCTGGTAAGTATTAAAGCTGGGTGATGGATACATGGTTTATTACTGTGTTCTCTTTAACTTTGTGTTTCATGAAATCTTACCTGATAATAAGCTCAAAGATTATACTCACAAAGGTTGGAAATGACTGCTTAATACTGAATTGTCAAAGACTGGGGCCATAAGTCAGTGGTAGAGCACGTGCTTTGCATATGTGTAGCCCTAAATTTGATCCCCAGCATCAAAAAATTTTAAAAAGTCAAATAATTATGCTTAAAAATTCTTGCATCAGGCACCTAGTCCATGACAAATATAAAAGTAGTCAAGTTGTTTAGGCAAAGCTAAAAGTGGATTACTAAAAACTATCTGAGACATCCATTGTCAATCACAAATTGTGGCAAAACACAATTAGAATGCATGCTCTTGGTCTATTACAACCAGTTTGTCTTCAGAAACAGTTCTGCTTTTCTTTAGCCTTGGCAAGCTATTCAGAACAACATTTCCTTCTTTTCATTCCGATGCAGGGCGATTGTTTGGGGCTGATAGGACATTGACTTTTCCCATAATTTAACTTAGAGTGTTTTACACTAGGGAATTATAATGTGTTTAGATTGTAAAACTTTTTCCACACACTTCTGTAACAGTACTCCATGTTCTAACAGCTCCAGCAAAGTTGTTTTGAATACTATTTAACATTGAATTTTCATTACGTTTCAATTTCATTTTAACTCTGATGGTTTGTTATCAATTTGCACCAAGATAAATTGAAACATGCAGATTGTCATTTCCCATTTGATGTGGTGTTGTTCCTGTGTCCAATGTCATGATGTCTTTTTTAAAATTTAGGGCTATGCAATTCCATCATAGTAAGTAACTTCCTAATTAGTCATTAAGAACAACTCCTGGCTGGGCACGGTGGCACAGGCTAATAATCCCAGCAGCTTGGGAGGCTGAGACAGGAGAATTACAAGTTCAAAGCCAGCTTCAGCAAAGGTGAGGAGCTAAGCAACTCAGTGAGACCCTGTCTCTAAATAAAATACAAAATAAGGGTAGGGATGTGGCTCAGTGGTTGAGTGCCCCTGAGTTCAATCCCCAGTACTAAAAACAAAACAACAACAACAACAAAAAAAAAACTCCTGAAAAACTGTGATGTAATTGGCCAGTTCTATTAAGGTCAAGGATCATGTGGTCATGTGTATATGTGTTCCTTTAGTAGAAAAGAAAATTATACTGTAATTATTACTACTACAAATTACACAAAATCATAAGATTATTTTACATCAGTGTCCCATGTTCTAATCTCTTGCCTAATATGTATGATGATCTGGCCAGTTGATTTTAAGATGTACTAGATGATTTTAAGATGTACTAGAGAATCTGACAACAGTAGAGATGTTTACTGAGACATAAATATTACAGTTGGTTTTATTTGCTGTAGTGATAAACTGCCATTATCTGATACTCTTAAATTATTGTCTTCTGTTTTCTTCAATAGATTTTAGAGATAGTTTTATAAATATCTGCATTTCTTATACAAATATTAGAATTAGTGATGTGTTCCTGTAGCATAGTGGTCTTTAAACTTGCCTGCTCACATACAATCTAGTAGAATTTTGAAAAATTTTGTGTGTCCCCCTTTGCACATTATCACAAAATTTTTATTGTAAGTTCAAATGGGAACTTACATGCATTTTTCCTCATGTTTTAGATATTCTACTTAAAACATAAATCATTTACATCACTTTTTAAATAAAAACTAATGTAGACTAAGTAGTATAATTTAATGCCCCCACTGTTTATTTAAAAGTAAAAAACAAATTTAATTTTAAACAATTGAATCACTAAGTGATTTTTAATAGATATTTACAATATTTTCCCTTAAAGTCATGTTTAGATTTCACTTTACATAGAATTTTATTCTAAAATATTATGCTTGAACAACTTGAAGACTCTACTATGTTTCACGTCAACAAATGTATTTATATAAGCTAGAAGTGTATATTTTAAGAATTTCTTGTAACCATAATACCCAGATTTTTTCTAGGATGAGTCACCATTATAGTTATTATTAGTATTGTGTTGATCAAATGACAATGATATTGAACAATCATAAATTTAAGAAGTAAATGGAATTTTACTTGAAAGTTCTCTCTTAATGAAATAAGTATAAGGTGAATTGGGCTTTTTAATATTTAAAAAAGTCTTTCTGTTTTTCCCTTTTTTATAATTATTTTGTGTATTCATTCATGAATAGTCATTGCTTATTGCTGGAATGAGATAGCTTCAGCATCCCTAGTTTGTTTGTGTTCATAGATGTGTGTCCTAAGAAGCCTTGCTAATATACATAAGTAAGTGGTACTGGAAAAGGGGCTTTTTTTTTTTTTAATGAAAATTTACTTAAACGCTTCAATGTTTGAGTCATATACCCAAAGTTACTCAGTAATCTTTCATCAAAAAAATAATTTGAATATGTAATATAAATAATTTGAAAACTTAATGAGGTATCATACTTGGCCACTGTACTTCACTGCCTTCCTTCTGGGACCTCTTCAGGAGAAATTCAGATCTCAAAAGATTCACCGAGACCTTCCAGATTCCATCCTCCCTTGATCCTGAGTGCAGTTTCTTCCACTGCTGCTTCTCTTGCTCACCAGGCTGTAGGTGGACAGAAGACAGTGCATCCTCAGATCTTCCTCCAACTGGAGAAGCCAACCTGTGCCAAGATGGAGCTGCAGCTGCTTCTAAGTAACCAGATGAGTGGAGGTCAAATGATAGTGCTGTTTCCATGGTGGTGTCACATTCTACTGTCCTAACCTCTTCTGTTAAGTGTATAACTATGTGCCTGACAGTGTTAATTCAAGGCTCTGTTGAAATGCTGAGTGTGAGACTTCAGAATGTTTGTGTAAACATTAGTTGCTCTGTGTTGAAGGTATTTGAACATAGTCTTTCCCAACCTTCTTGATCTCATTGTGATATAAATTGGGTCTGCTCAGAAAACATGAGGCTAAGATAAATGTACAAAAATGTAGCCCACCCTTTTGGACCCTCTGCTGCATTTTGTTCTCTGACAAGGATCTCAGTAATCACCCTTGGGCTTCATTGTTTTGAGAAGCATTTGGACTGTGACAGGTACTTCACTCAGCAGTGTCTCCTTTAGATAACCTTTGGTACTTTTCCCCTCTGTCCACACATGGCACAGCATTGGGTAAGAGGCATGTCTATCTACTTTTTTTGTCTCCTGCAGGCTGGACTGATACCAGGCAACCCCTCACTGGAAAAGGGGGATTGGAAAATATGAACACAGTTGGAGATACAATGCAGAATAACATCTAAGTAATTCAGGCTGTTTACAAAATAAATCTAGATGGAATTAGGATTTTAGGGGTATGGGCTGTAGTTCAATGTTAGAGTGCTTGCCTTGTATGTATAAGACCCTGAGTTGATCCCTAGCGCGCGCACATGCACACACACACACACACACACACACACATTAAATAAGGAAGCTTAAAGGAACAAAAGGGATTTAGCAAACAGCATGCAGTTCTATTTTGTGTATTGATGGTCTATTTTAATTTAAATAAATTATCAATTAAAATACTTACATGGTAAAACATTAAACAAAAGAAAATATTTAAGAGTCTTTACTGTTATGTTTTCATTTTTTTCTTTACTTCAAATTTCATTTTGATTGACCAGAATTTTGCTTCAAATCATTGTAATACAATAACTGTAAAAGTAATTTTAGCTTTGTAATAAAGAGTAAAAAATTCCTTTCCAAGCTCAGGATCAGTCAATTTGCACTTTGAAGATAAGATTTGGTGACATTTAAATGTGACTGTCTTTTTTGTTTGTTTGTTTTGTTTGCTTTACAGACAAGTTTTTTATTATCAGGAATCTTGATGAAATGTTTCTAGGTATAAAAGGGAGACCAGTGCTTCCATCCTATTTGTCTGTTTGTTTGTTTGGTTTGGGTGGGCCAGGTAAACCTTTACTTCTGCTAGAAAGACATGTTACTGGAAACTGACTAGCAAGCACACCTGCACAGGTAGTCCTCCAGTATACCCAGCCCCGATTGGAGTATTCAGGTGTCCAATCTACATGATTGGCTAATTTGAGAATTAGGGCAGGCAAAAGTAAAGGGTTACAATTGAAAATGGCTACAATTGGATCTAATTAAGGTTGAATACTATATTCTGAAAATTGTCCACCAGACTATTTCTCACAAACAGGAACCCCTGGCTATGTTGCCACATGGTGAAGTAGAAAGGGAATCAGCAACATGCAGGAGAGACCAAGAACATGGGGTAACCTCACTGTATACCAACCTACTCTCTTGGGCACTGACTTCATGAAACCAGATTTATTTATTTTTCTTCCCTCCCGCACTTATTGTGTGTTAGCCTCCACATATCAGAGAGAACATTCGGCCTTTGGTTATTTGGGGATTGGCTTTTTTCACTTAGCATGATAGTCTCCAGTTTCATCCAGTTACCAACAAAATTCATAAAGTCATTCTTTTTATGGCTGAATAATATTTCATTGTGTATATGTACCATATTTTCTTTATGCATTCATCTGTTGAAGAGCGCCTATGTTGGTTCCATAATTTAGCTATTGTGATTTGAACTGCTATAGACATTGATGTGGCTGCGTCAGTGTAGTATGCTGATTTTAAGTCCTTTGGGTAAAAATCTAGGAGTGGGATAGCTGGGTCAAATGGTAGTTCCTCATATCTCAACATTATAAAAGCTATCTATGCAAAACCTCAAGCTAACATTATCTTAAATGGACAAAAATTGAAAGCATTCCCTCTAAAAACTGGAACAAGACAGGGATGCCCCCTCTCACCACTGCTATTTAACATAGTACTTGAAACGCTGGCCAGAGCAATTAGACAGACGAAAGAAATTAAAGGGACCCAGATAGAAAGAAAAAGAAGAGCTCAAATTAGCACTATTTGCTGATGACATGACAATATACCTAGAAGACCCAAAAAAACTCTACCAGAAAACTTTTACAACTAGTAAATTAATTCGGCAAAGTAGCAGGATACAAAATCAATACCCATAAGTCAAAGGCATTTTTGTACATCAGTGACAAAGCCTCTGAAAGGGAAATGATGAAAACTACTCCATTTTCAATAGCATCAAAAAAAATAAAATAAAATGCCTGGGAATCAACTTAATGAAAGAGGTGAAAGACCTCTATAACGAAAACTATAGAACACTAAAGAAAGAAATCATAGAAAACCTCAGAAGATGGAAAGCCCTACCTTGTTTTTGGATAGGTAGAATTAATATTGTCAAAATGTACATACTACCAAAAGCATTATACAGATTTAATGCAATTCCAATCAAAATCCCAATGTCATTCTTCAAAGAAATAGAAAAAGCAGTCATGAAATTCATCTGGAAAAATAAGAGACCCAGAATAGCCAAAGCAATCCTGAGCAAGAAAAGTGAATCAGGTGGCATCACCATACCAGACTTTAAATTATACTATAGAGCAATAGTAACAAAAACAGCATGGTATTGGCACCAAAAAAGACTGGTGGACCAATGGTACAGAATTGAGGACACAGAGACTAATACATATAATTTCAGCTATCTTATATTAGACAAAGGCGCCAAAAATGTACAGTGGAAAAAGGATAGCCTCTTCAACAAATGGTGCTGGGAAAACTGGAAATCCATATGCAACAAAATGAAATTAAACCCTTATCTCTCACCATGCACAAAACTCAATTCAAAGTGGATCAAGGATCTAGGAATTAGACCAGAGACAATATGCCTAATAGAAGAAAAAGTAAGCTCCAATTTCCAACATGTCAGATTAGATCCCAAGCGCCTTAATAAGAATCCTGTAGCGCAAGAATTAATACCAAGAATTATTGAATGGGATAGATTTAAGCTAAAAAGCTTCCTCTCAGCAAAAGAAACAATCAGTGAGGTGAATAGAGAGCCAACTAATTGGGAACAAATAACTTAATACATGCACATCAAATAGAGAACTAATTTCTAGAATACATAAAGAACTCAAAAAACTTGAAACCAAAAAAACAAATAACCCAATCAATAAATGGTCTAAGGAATTGAAAAGACATTTCTCAGAAGAAGATACACGGTTAATCAACAAATACATGAAAAAATGCTCAACATCGCTGGCAATTAGAGAAATGCAAATCAAAACTACTCTAAGATTTCATTTCACTCCAGTCAGAATGGCAGCTATCAAAAACACAAACAACAATATGTGTTGGAGAGGATGTGGGGGAAAAGGCCCACTCATACATTGTTGGTGGGACTGCAAAATGGTACAACTGTTACGGAAAGCAGTATGGAGATTTCTTGGGAAAATGGGAATGGAACCACCCTATGACCCAGCCATCCCACTTCTGGGTCGATTCCCAAAGGACTTAAAAAGAGCATATTACAATGACACAGCCACTTCAATGTTTATAGCAGCACAATTCACAATAGGTAGGTTGTGGAACCAACCTAGATGTCCCTCAGTAGATGAGTGGATAAAGAAAATGTGGAATATATACAAAATGGAATTTTACTCAGCAATAAAAGAGAATAAAATAATGGCGTTTGCAGGTAAATGGATGAAGTTGGAGAATATAATGCTAAGTGAAATCAGTCAATCTCAAAAATCCAAATACCGAATGTTTCCTCTGATATAAGGAGGCCGGTTCAGAGTATTGTCGGGTCGGGGTACATAGGAGGATGAGAGGAACACTATAATGGTCAAAGGGAAGGGAGGGAGCAAGGGGGAAGGGGGGAAGAAAAAGTGGTTGAATAAGATGGATATCATTATTGTAAATGCACGATTGAAGACTTGAATGCTATGAAAATACTTTGTATACAAACTGTTTTGTGTAAAAAGATGCTCTGTATGTGTAGTATGAACTGTAATACACACTACTGCTATAAATAAAAAATTTTTAAAAATGCTAGTTCCTTTCCAAGTGATTGCACCAATTTTCAGTCCCAATATATGACCTCTTTGATACAAGGGCTGAGGAAAGTTTACTGAGTCAGTTGAGATTTCCCACGTACCAAAAGGAGTGTGACACTATAGTAAGTATTAGGCATGAGGCACTTTAATGATGTGGAGTATCCACAAAAGTGAGATTTATCCAGTGGAGAAAAATGATCCTATCCACTAAGGGAAGCAGACCATAGCTTTTATATGCTTGCTACTCAAATTCGGGCAAATCTTCTAACCAAGTTCCTTGTACTTGGGTCCAGAGGAGCTAGAACATCAAGTCAGTGATAAAGCAATCAACCCAAAACATAGTGAATAATACGGTAAGAGATTAGAGGCAATTAAATATTGGTATCTCCAAATCAACTAGGACAGTGCTAGAAATCATCTGGATGCTCAGTTAATATTTGTTGATGGGGGCCATTCAAATACCCTTGCCTTTCCCTAAATCCCTATGCAAGCAGCACATTGTCTGGCTCTGAAATCCACCACCTTATATTTTTTCTGCCCTAAAGAAAATACATTCTATCTACAAACTATCTTTTGAGATAGTTTGAGAACATCTAAACTCTTTTCATTTTTATAGTCCTCATACAATTTAACTTTTTCAGGTCTACAGATGATTTCCTTTGCTTTTTAAAAATATTTTTTCTTTTTTCTTTTTTTTGCATTGGGATATATGTAATCACATGGAATTTACCATTGTAACCACCTTTAAGTGTACAATTCAGTGGCATTAAGTACATTTACAATGTTCTACTGCTTTTTTTTTCTAGCTGAATAGAATTTAATGTGCCTGTGATAGAGATGGATGAATTATTAGCTAAGAAACAATGTAGTCAGCTTAAAAGACATTTCATAATCACAGAATACTTAGCAGAGAACACAAATATATAGCACATGAGAATTGAGTAGACCCCAAGTACCATCTCCAAGAGTCAGGAAAGCAAGCCCCATAACAGTTGAGTCATGTGCAGCATTGGGTCTTTATTGAAACAGGATTGTCTTATGGCAGGCCAACAAAAACTTGGCATTGATGCATAATTAATGAACTGGGAAATGGATTTACAAGATTTCTCTCTAATTGATGTTTCCCTAATATCTGGCATGAAAGCAAAGCTGCATTAATTAGTGAAGTGGTGTGTGTGTGTTGTGTTTGTAGCCATAGTTTGACATGTTTTCTTTGCAGCCTGTTTCTTTCTCTGCTCTTACCCTCCTGCCTCATTTCCAACCCCCTTCCTTTTGTTCTTCTTACAATTGCTATTATGTTTTTCTATGTGGATATATGAGAAGAAGTGACAGATTGAGTGATTCAATTTTTAGATGGATGTCTGAGCATACATTAATTAATCAATATTTCATAATCTAGATGATAAAAGCCCCTCCTTTTTTTAGAGCAAAGAGGACATTATGCTCCATGTGTGCAGCTTAACTATCATTAATGCTAATGGAAATCATGCAGGCAAAGCCCCTTTCTTCAGTTGATAACATGCTCCAGTGTACATCATTGTCAATTACACATCAACTCTTAATCATCTTGGGAAGCAGAGGTAAATCCCACTGCTGAGCCAAAGCACCTCATGTAGGGATTATTGGCCAGCATGAAGATCTGAACTCAAAATCTTAAGTCTTTATTTTCTTTCAAACTTATTCTACTATTGTTAATTAAGTCTAATATTCCCCCAGGAAGTGAACAAATGTGTGAGTGTGTATGTGTGTGTGCGCACGCTTGTAAATGGGTTGGGAAGGAAGCCAAGATTAAGGAACATTGAAGGCAAAGAGACTATTACTGCATTTATATTTTAGAACATAAGGCTCATTTTTCCTAAATCTTTATATGAATATATGTCTACATATATGAAATCTTCTTTGTGATGTATAGTTCTGATATTTTTAGTTCCTGGCACAAAATAGCCACTGTTGAAAGATTTACTTCTCACTTGGCTTAATAGTTCTGCATTCAACAGATAGATATTTATGAAATCTATTATATGCCAGGTAGTAAGTGTTACAAAGACAATTAAGATACTTTTTCCATCAAGGAGCTCCTTGGCTAATGGGAGAGACTGACACATAAACAAGTAGCTACAGTTGTCACTCAGTATCTGTGGGATTGTTTCCAAGATCTCTGAGAATACCCAAATCTGCATATGCTCCATCCCTTACATAAAATGGTATAGTATTGGCATATAACACACACATCCTCCCACACACCTTAAATCATCTCTAGATCATGTATAATACCTAATACAATGAAAATATTATGTAAATAGTTGTTCTCTGTATTGTTTAAGGAATAATGATGGAAATGTCTACATATGTTCAATATATATTCAAATTTTTCATGAATATTTTAAATCCATGGTTTATTAAATCCATATTCATGGATATGAAGCATACTCATGTGGAGGGTCAGTTGTACATAAAAATGTAGTTCCAAAGCCGGGCGCAGTGGCGCACGCCTGTAATCCCAGCTCTTGGGAGGCTGAGACAGGAGGATCATGAGTTCAGAGCCAGCCTCAGCAATGGCAAGGCACTTAGCAACTCAGTGAGACCCTGTCTCTAATAAAATACAAAAAAGGGCTGTGGATGTGGCCCAGTGGTCAAGTGCCCCTGAAGTCAATCCCCAGTACCAAAAACAAACAAACAAAAAATGTAGTTCCATTGCTGGAGCTGAAGCTCAAGCTCAAGAAAGGTGAAAGGTGAGGCTGGAGAGTTGGGGAGAGGTCATACCTGGGAAAACATCATGTTCTGTGTTAAAGAATTAATCTCGATCCTCCATATCCACTGCTTTTTGAATATTTCTGCCTACATACAGATATTACTTTGACACTTTCTAGCTTAATTTTAAAAGCATCTGAATTTTTATCTTGCTTCATAATCTGTATGCATTTTTCTTAAAATAAAAATAATGTGACAGGCATGATGACGCATACCTGTAATCTCAGCAGCTTGGAGGCTGAGGCAGGAGAATCACAAGTTCAAAGCCAGCCTCAGCAACTTAGCAAGGCCTTAAGCAACTTAGTAAGACTCTTTCTCAAAATAAAAAAATTTTACAAAAGGGCTGTTTTGTGTCTTAGTGGGTAAGCACCCTTGGGTTCAATCTCTGGTGTTGTTGATGATGATGATGATGATGATGATGATGATGATAATGTGCTTTCTTTCCTCAAAAATCTTTATGAATAATGCTCCAGGAATATTTGCTATATTTTCACTTTAGTTTTATTTTACTTTACATGAAAAGCCACATCATATAGTCTTAGCTCTGTAACTATCCAACTTGGGACAATCATGCAGAAGAATGACCTGTCCAGACTTTCATTTTAAACAGAACATTCTGACAGTTGCATGGAATATGGATGTCAGGAGGCAAAGACTGAAGGTTACCAAGGAGATGAATCCAGACTCATAGTTTATCTGGATAAGAGGTGCTAATGGACCTAATTTGTTAGTGATAGCAGGAATTTTAGGAGATTAAGTCTGTAGGGCTAAAATAAAAATAAATTATTGATAAAGTTAACTATATTAAAATTGAAAGGTTTTCTCCAACAAAAATATCATAATATTAACTTTGAAAAGCAAGCAATAAACTGGAAAAACATTTGTGAGACATGAATGATATGAAAGATAGTCATTTTGGTACCTCTAATATACAAAGAGTTCCCATGAACCAGTAAGAAAAAGCATTCTAATGGAAAAATGAACACAGTAATTCAAAGAATATAAATGGCCTACAAAATGTTAAAACTTCACCAGAGATTAAAACTAGAAATAAAAGCACAAGAAGTATTTTTTATTATCTGATTTGTAAAGAAGATCATATAGTAGCACAGATGACATAATCAAAGTATTCATTTCAGCAGTGTTAACAATAATCAAAATAGAAAAAAAATAATTTTCCTCAGTGGGTGGTTTGTTAAATCATTATTTAGCCCCTCAATTGAATATTATTCAATCATTAAAAATGATTGAATAAGTCTCTATTTACTGGAATAGATACTAGTGACCTATTATTAAATGAGAAAAGGTTACCAAACTTCTTGTAGATACATGCCCACTTTATGTAAAATTTTCTGTGTGTATGCATAAGAATGTGCATGTGTTTATATAGAAATATTTAGAAGTTTTCAATAAAGCATTAAAACACTGCTTATTTATGGAGTGTAGATGCATTTATATTTTCTCTATTTTTTAATGTTGTTTGGAATTTTAAAATAAACATCATGTGTTATTATTTATATAATTTTAAGTGAACAAGACTTTATTAGTTTAAAAATGAGGACACTTGGTGATCTCTTTGTGAAGAGTGAAAAAGAAGTGTTGGGCAAGGGAGACTTCCTCCTCTTTCCTCCCTGGAATTTTCTGGCACAGGACAAAAGGCTGCCCTCCTCCCATGTCATTCCTTCTGCTTTGCAACTTCTCATCCCCAATTTTGTCCCTCCTAACTTCCCCTTGTACTCTCTGAAATTCCTGTTCCATTGTAGACCTCCCATCTTCATCTTCTGCCTTCATCTTCTTCATTTCAGAATGTTCTTTCTTTGTACCTTCCCTGAGTGGTAGGAGTTTAGAGATGAGACAGGTTATTGGAAATGACTGGCACAAACATTTTCACATAGACAAAGTTTTGATGCCAGCATATTATGGCGGTCCCAATGCAGGAGAGGATGGGAGATGGAACAGTTTATGAGGGACCCAGTACTGGATGGACCTGCCTCTGAGTGTCCAAAGTAGTCACGAGGTCAGTGGATAGGCTAGGGATTCCCAGAGGGTTGCAAAATTCAATGAGGCCCTCATTCTCATCCATACTGACTATTCAGCCTGGGGAAGGATTTGGGTGGTGGGGTTTGGGGGGCGTTGGATAGTGAAAGCAGTGGTCAGTCCAGGTTGACAATTTAAGGGCAACTGCAGACACATTCTTTTTCTCTATCGCAATTTTGATTTTGCAAACAAACAACAACGACAAAAAGCAAATGGACAAAAAAAGCCAGGTGGGCTGGGGTTGTGGCTCAGTGGCAGAGCGCTCGCCTAGCACGTGCTCGGCCCGGGTTCGATCCTCAGCACCATGTAAAAATAAAGGCATTGTGAACAACTAAAACAAACAAATAAATATTTTTTTAAAAAGCCAGGTTACTCAGAAACAAGCATAAATGATGGCTGTGTAAATGTAAATGTTAAACACCACAGATTTTTAGTGGTCAAGAAATTGATGAAGGACTGATGAAGGACTGATTCAGGGATGTGTTTTCTTCCTGAATTGCATTCTTTGGGCCACAGCTCCCCTGACACCATCTCTGCCTTTCTTGTCGTCATTGAAATCTTGGCCATTTAAGGCTGACTCATCCTAGCCTTCAAGGGCCAGGGCATTTCTTAGTGTTCATTGGATTTGTGCCAAACTATTGTTTCATACTATTATTGTCTAAAAGACAACGTGTACTAGAAATGTGAAGCAGGAAATGCCCATCTGACCTTATTACGGTACAAGAAGTTTCCAGAGTCCATATACTGATGTAATTATTTTAAGAATTTTCTTGCCCTTTAAAAAAGTTGGATCCTTGGGACAATTGTCATTGCTATCACAGGCACGGTACATAGCCTTTTATCTTTCTTTTAGAGGAATAGAATGCTGTAATTGGCACACTAGGATTTTACATTATTTTTTAATTAGAGCTTAGGGAGTTCTTTTTATTTGCTTGGTTTGTTTGTGTGTGAAGATTACATATTTGTAATTTTACATTTTATTTCCTTTGGAGGGTCCTTTATTTTACATATGAATTTTTTTCTCCATCCTGAAAGGAGGATATGCTCTATTCCCTTATCCAGTCCTTGGCTGCATGCAATTTTCTTTAGCAACAGTAAACAGCTTCAATACACTCTGGCTGCTGGTTTGGTATTCTTGCAGTACTTACAATGAGCATTTCTCAGCATAACTAATCTCTCTTTTATTATTGGTTCTATTCTCATTAGCATCAATACAATGCTTTGAAATGAATGGAAATGTTGTAGTCAGTGAAGGGATAAGGATTAAAGCTTGAACTGGGTCTAGGAATAAGGTGAGGGGGAAAGAACCTTAAGCCCGGTGCTTTCCTTTTTCTTAGGAAGTGAAAAGCAATGAACTGTACTACATGAAAGAAAGGAAACAGTGCTGACAAGCTTTCCCCAATCACTGTACATCTCTTCAGTTCTGAGCAAAGCAGAATCCAACCAGTTATTTAGTTCTGTAGCATGTGTAAGATATTTGATCTATATAAACATAAAGAAGCCAATATTCAGGTATAATTCAGGTATGGTCACTCCCCCCCCCCTTTCATTTATCTTAAGAAGGCTCACATCCATATTTCATATTTGTTTGAATTCACAATTTTTTAAAATAACATATCCTATGTGTCTGACAGGCTCTATTTCATTCCATTTTCAGTTGCTCTTTTTCTCTCGTTTTACAGAATCCCTGAAATTCTTTTCTCCAGGAAAATGCTATCACAAATAGTATTATTTTTAATGTCAATTTGAATTCCTTTAGTCTAGCACACTCTGTAGAATTCAAGTGTAGCTGTAGAAAATGAATGATTGGTGGCCAGCCAAGTTTTGCTTATGCCTTTCCATGACCAGAAATAATCAGATGAAAAGGGAAAAATTTAATTAGTCTATTGTTTTGTCTGCCTGGCCTCAAGCAACCTACATGTATATTTTGAGAAATTTTTATTGTTGAATTGTGTATATATCCGTGTACATTGATGGTTGGGTTTTTATCATGTAGCTAACAGTAAAATGTTTTGAATGAGAACCTTTTAAAAACAAAAACAGTCATTTCAGAAACAAGTGAGGTCAACAGACACTTGGTTTAGGAAGGGGGTGGGATGGTGGGACACTGGAGTAAGAGGAAGTCCTATGTCAGAGGGCTCTGCACACATTTTCCTGAAGTACCTCAGCTGTACTTAAATGTAATCTGTTATTTTAACCAATCCTAATAGCTGCGTTATGCCTTTTCTCACATTGTTGTAAAATTGACAATGTAAATATGACAAATCCTTGTTTTTCAGGATTCTTTTTCTCCAATCCCCTCTCTAAAAGGTTGAATTTCATCATTTTCAAAGACTTCAAAATCTATTTGGCTATTGATAAAGGGAGGGGGGAATTGTTTTCAAAGTCCATTAGCCAGAAGATCCTGAGTCATCCAAATGTTCTCCACTGGCAAAGAAGTATGGCAGAACTCCTGCCCAGATGCATATGTCTCAACATCTAGCTAAGTTAGGACAATACCTCATGGCACTAAGTGGAGAAATGAAATGCAGAAACTACAACACAATGTATTTCTGGGCCTTTTTTGAACTTCATATTCAAAGGATGAGGGGTCTTCATTTTTCTTCTCCTTCCTCAGCTTGTGTATTTCAATTTTGTATTGAAATGTTCTCTGGATTGATAAAATGTTTAGAAACAACATTAAGGAAAAAAGACTTAAGAATCAAGGATAAGATTTGTCTAACATCACTTCTATCAGAGGCCTAGAGTTACATCACTCAGCACCAGTTTCTCACCGTGTTTTGATTTCCTGCTAGATGCAATGAGTAGAACATCAAACAGTAAATGTTTAAAGCTTTTGTCTAAGTAAATACTGACCTTAAAGTTCTAATTTCTAATAACATCAGGCATATTGCCTTGGTAAGTTGTGCAATGAAGTTTTATAGATGTAATCATAACAAATATTGAGTAATTGCTTAATATATTCATTTGCTTTTTTGTGTGTGTGTGTGTGTGTGTGTGGTAATGGGGCTTGAACTCATGCAAGCTAAGTAAGTGCTCTACCATCAGGCTACATCCTACCCTGAATATTTTTAGAGAAAAAAATACTATTTATTTTTTAGAATGAGGTGAAGTTATTATACCAAAATCCACAAATGGGAAAGAGTAGAGAAAAGCTACCAGGTAAGAACCAATTATTTTTATTTAAAGGTATGAATAATAAAAATAAATAGACATAAAGATATAAAATTCATAAAATGAATAGATACTTAAGGATATGGAAAAAACTAGAAACTAGTAACCTTTGAGAAAAAGAACTGAAGACCTAGTAGTCAGAGATAGTTTGTAGTTTACATTATTATAATTGAATATTTTCCCCTTGTACATGTATAACTTTGAAAAGAATGAGCAGCATTGTATAACTGCAAATATTTTTGTTGTAAGCCTTTACTTCCATGATACTATAAGAAATACTTAGTAAATTCTATTATATAGTTATGCTATTTCTTTGATTTTGCTTACCCAGTAAAACTAGCTAATGTTTGTGAACTCTTAGAACTCCCCAAATAATTTCAGATCCACTACCTAATTTGTAAGATTGCAAAACTAGTACATTAACTTTTCTTGTCTTAATATGTGATTCCCATATAGAACTGCAGTGGGTTTTCTTCTCATTGTACCACACACAAAGAAAATGTAGGCAAGCTGGGGACAGTGGCACAAGCTCATGATCCCTACTACTTAGGAAGCGGAGGCAGGAGGATTGTAAGTTTGAGGCCAATCAATTTATCAAGAACCTGTTGCCAAAAATAAAAATTTTAAAAGGGCTGGAAATATAGTTCAGTGGTAGAGCATTTGCTTAGCAGCTACAGGCCCTGGGTTAATCCCTAGTACCAACCACTGAATAAATAAATGTATACATATATACATACACACATACATAAATACATATGTAGAAGCTAGGCAATGTGATTTTCATCAGCAGTTCCTAATGATAGCCCAGTTAATATTTCCATACTTTTTCCTCCTTAAGTATTAGAACAAGCTGTAATAGAATTCTGAGCCTCAGGCTTTCAGAACAGAAGTAATTATGAGGCACACGTGTTTATCCTGATAGCCCTGTGGACTTCCAACACAATTCTGCTTGATATGTCCATTGTCTTACCCCCTGGGCACCAGTGACAGTGTTGGGGAATTCAATAGCTGAGTCTGAAGGTAAATTAAAATACTGGCCAAAATTAAATGAAGAGTGTGGCAGGGAGTGGGCCTGCCCAAGTTAACACAACCCTTCTCTCCTGAGGGGTGAACAGGACAGTGTGACATGACAACACACCAGGTAAGAAAACAGTCTATTCTCTTATATTTGATATACTAGCCTTACAGACAGGCCTTAGTTCTTTTTAATAAAGGCTCATGGAGCTAAATTTCTTTCTAATACAATTTGTTATTTGAATTTAGGAACTTATCTAAAATTGGTTCATTAAATTGTTTTATACTGAAAAAGGTTTCCTGGGCAGTGACCAATTGTGAGTTGACTGATAGCTAAAAGGATGAACAATACTGTTGAGTTCTACCCACAGTCCCTGTCAGCAACACCTTGACCAGCAGGTAGGGGGATCTTGGTTAGCCTCTTGCATTCTCTTTTGTCAATTTGTATTTAATCTCAGGAAAGAATGACTCTTAGCTGGGCACAGTGGCACACACCTGTAATCCCAGCACTTGGGAGGCTGAGACAGGAGGATTGTGAGTTCAAAGCCAGCCTCAGCAATGGCGAAGCACTTAGCAACTCAGTGAGACCCTGTCTCTAATAAAATATGAAAAAGGGCTGGGGACGTGGCCCAGTGGTCAAGTGCCCCTGAGTTCAATCCCTGGTACAAAAAAAAAAAAAAAAAAAAAAAAAAGAATCACTCTTATGTGGCTATTCATTATAACATTTTAAAAACCTTGTACCACAAAGGCTAAAGTTGAAGAGTCAAACAGAGCAGAATTCAAATTCCTGCTCCAAAACTTACCAGACATGGCACCTTGAGGAAGTTACTAAGCTCTTTAACTATCAGGATCCTCATCAGGAAACTAGATTTTATTGGAATGAATAAACTTTTAATGTGTAAAGTACACAGTACAGAATCTATAATGTAAGGGGTATTTGATTAAAAAAAAATCACTGTTATAATTTTAAAGCTTTTTATATCTTAAAATGACATAGAAATATCATACCAAATTCATAAAAACTGACTACTTGCTATCTGCCATTCTTCTCCCCACCATTTACTTCTGAACACACTCCTGTCAGACCACCCACCTCCCACCCATACCATATTTAACAAGGTCACCAAGGACATTCACACTGATAAATGTGGTGGCCAGTTCTCAGTCCTTCTCAGAGTTGAGCAATCAGCAGCATTTGAAATAGTTAATCTTGCATCCCACTGTCTGATCTTTCTAATTTTCCTTATCTCTGAACACTGAGTGCTTTAGGGCTCACACCTCTGCCTCTTCTCTAGCCATGATTACTTCCCTGGTGATCTTGTCCTATCTTGAATCATCACTATCACATATGTGCTTTTGACCCCCTCAAGTATGTATTTTCATCCAGACCTTGCCCCAGAACTCCAGACGTGTGTGTCCAACTGCCTGCTTGATATCTACTTGAATGTCTCAGATACTATTTTGAATTCAGCATGTATAAAATGGAATCCCTTGGGCTTCCTACAAACATGATGCTCCTGCATTATTCATTTCAATTGTTCAGTTGCCCAGCTAAAATCTTGAGTTATCCTTGATCCCTCCTCTTTGCTCACACCCATATCCAAACCATTAAGAAATCATGCTGACTTGACCTTTACAATCTGTCCAGAATCTAACCACTTATCAACTCTTTCTGCTCTGTCATCCTGCATTTCATCTTGATTCTTAGAAATTTCTTGCTTCCTCCGTTGCATTTCTAAACTACTCTCAAGTAGCAGCCAACTTGATTCAATTATAATGTAAGTGAGACCCTGCCATTTTTCTGCTCAAAATCCTCAGTGGCTTCCTACCTCTCTTAGAGTAGAACCCAGACAACCTGGCCTGGCCTCCTGGCACTCTCCCCCACCTGCTGCTCCAGCCACACTGCCCCCTTGGTTTTCCATAAACATGTTACAAACATGGTGCTACCAGGACTTTTGCCCTTGTTTCCCTCCCTAGAATACTCTTCTCATGGCTATCCACATGTCTGGTCCCTCTTCTCCTTCAAGTCTTGGTTAGATAACACTTTGTCAATGAGTGTTTTCTGACCAACCTACTTGAACATGCAGTTTCCCTTGCTTTATGCCTTGACTCCCGGCTTGCTTTATTTTTCTTCATAATACTTTCTATCATCTGACTTCTAATACATTTTGCTATTTCTTTTGTTTACTTTCTGTCTTGCCTATTGAAATGTATCCATAAGAGATTATTAATTCATGCTTTAGCCCCTGTGCCTGTGCCTGACATTGTGTAGGCACCCCAATACCTTTCGTTTGAGTGAATAAATGAGTTGCATTTGCTAGCACACCAAGTACTGTGCAGGAAATTAGGAATCTAGATGATAGTTTTGACTCAGCCTCCTCTGGATAGGGTTATGTAGACAAGTCATTTAGCTTCTCTGAGCTTCATTTTCCTAATTTTAAAAGCTACCTTGCTGAGTGGTAATAATCTTCAAATATAGGATATTTTCAGAGTGCAATCATATGCTTGCTCAAAGAAGGAAATTAATTTCTCTTTAGCCACCATATATCTATAATCAATGGCTTATGTAAATATTACCTCAAGAAAATTAATTTCTGTGTGAACACATTTTTAAAATTTTGTTTATTTATTTATTTTTAATGTGTTCTAATTAGTTATACACGGCAGTAGAATGTATTTAGATACACTGTACACAAAAGGAGCACAACTTCTCATTTCTCTGGCTATACATGGTTGCAGAGTCATACGAGTAGTGCAATCATACATGTAAGTGTGAATATATTTTTAAAATATTGTTGCAAAAAATATATATCCAGTTAAACCAACATCTAGAGATGCAAAGCAATAAACCCTAGCAGAATTAGTTTCCACTCTCTTTTAAGGATACATAAGAAGGAAATGGGAAAGGCAAATTCCAAGTTTTTTTCTATGCCTGCCCTCTTTCTTAGAGTTTGAATTAAAGAGTAAGAAATGAAACAGACTTTGCATTTTTCATGTTTACCCAAGCTGCTCCAGTTTGCATAGTCATAATATAATTCAAATGCACATTTTTAAAATTTTAATATTCAATGCCCTAACTTTGTCTCAGCTAGAATAAAATGAATAGCTGACATTTTGTACTTTGTACATATTTCTAAACATATTGCAGTATGGAAACTAAGTAATGCCTTAAAGCTTTTAAAGGTTTTCAAGGTATCTCTTTTGAATTATTTTATAGGTTTCCAGTATTAAAAAAATATTGTATTCAAGAAAATGATAAAATTGTATTGTAAAACCATATTTGTTCAAACTTCCCTGATTTTATTTTCTAGTGAATACCTCAATATTTCTCTTTTGTGCTGGTCACTTATCAAGTAGATTCCAGTAAATACTTTTTTGATTAACTAGTGAAAAAACTTAATCAGATACCAAATTTGCATTTGTTTCATACTCACCTTGAAAACTAGCACAAATAACTTATGCAAGTAATATTGGAAGAGAAATAATGAAAATACTAAAAAAAAAAAAAACTTTAGAAGTGGCTGGTTACATACATTTAAAATGTTGAGATATTCTGGACCTATGTAAATGGGAGTCTAGTTCTAGATGTGCTTAATGTATACTTCAGTTCCAAGGGTCATCTTCAGCATAAGCTCTTGATTGGCCTGGCTGAATTTCATACATCTTTTCCCGAGCTTTGGCATTTGTTCTGTTTGCCTCTCCTGCTCTTTACTGCCAAAATTTGCAATCCTTGCAAAATGTTTCCTTTGCTTGCACTCTTGCCTGAGTTTATGAGTATTGTTGTCTCATCCCTCCCTGGTCTATTACCCTACATTTAATTTCTGATTTCTTTGCATTAGATAGATAGATAGATAGATAGATAGATAGATAGATAGACACACAGAAACGTGTACATATGCATTTAGATAGATAGATAATTTTATATGTAATTGTTTCCAGTGAGAAACTCTTACAAGTTTTCAGGCAAAGGAGTGAGTAGACCACTCTGTATGGTGGGGTATGGTAGAGTATAGCTCAAACTACAGAGAGAGGAACTGAAAAGTTTAAGAAAGTATTAAAAGCCTTGAACTATAGCATCGACATGCAAGAAATACTTGAGTGTTTAAATGAAAACATTGCTATTTAATGTGTTATGTGAAATTTTTAAAAAGTTGCAAGAGTAGGGGAATTGCATAGAACAAATAAAGTTTTCCTTGTTAACATTGTGGGGTTTTTTTTGGTACCGGGGATTGAACTCAGGGACACTCAACCACTGGGCCACATCCCCAGCCCTTTTTTGTATTTTATTAGAGACAGGGTCTCACTGAGTTGCTAAGTGCCTCACCATTGCTGATGGCTGGATTTGAACTCGCAATCCTCCTGCCTCAGCCTCCCAAGTGCTGGGATTACAAGTGTGCGCCATCGCGCCCGGCTTCCTTGTTAACTTTGAAACAAGAAGTATCTGACTATTTATAATATAATAAAGTGAAAAGGTTCAAATGTAGTCTCAAATTTCTCCATCAGGCAAAGGTTTCTTGCTCAAAACCACTTACAGCAACCTAGAAGAGTAATAAGGGTATTATCTTTTTATTTCATTGACACATGGAAGCAACTCCTACTGTCTCTTCAGCCCTCCTTCTCCTGCCAGCCTGAGTGGGTATTACACTCTTGCAGTGACACAGCACCACAGCACCCCTTTCTTACATCTATCCAGAAATGTGTATGTATGGCACCATAATACAAATTTACTCTTCCTTATCTACAATTCCAAAATCCAAAAAGCTCTGAAAACCAAATTTATTTCAGGATTGATGCCAGAATTTGTTTGGTGGAAAATCTGAGCTGAGCTGACAGGGGGAGTGTGGGTCCCTCTGGACAGCAAGCCTTTGGAGGCAGCAGATCCCTGGCACTTGCCTGGTATCTAGTGTGTCTCAACAAATGCTGAACCAAAAAGGGAATAGGTTAAGTACAAGAGTAACCTCCAGCCGGGCGCGGTGGCGCACGCCTGTAATCCCAGCACTTTGGGAGGCTGAGGCAGGAGGATCACGAGTTCAAAGCCAGCCTCAGCAATAGTGAGGCACTTAGCAACTCAGTGAGACGCTGTCTCTAAATAAAATACAAAAAAGGGCTGGGGATGTGGCCCAGAGGTTGAGTGCCCCTGAGTTCAATCCCTGGTACCACAAAAAAAAAAAAAAAAAAAAAGAGTAACCTCCATCAATTTAACATTATTTTTTCAGTCCTCCTTTGTTCTTAGTTTTAAAAATGTTACTACTAGGAGAAAGAAGGGTTAAAGCTAATGAGTCCCTTTTAAAATTTATTTTTAAGCAAAAAACATAAATATTTGGTCAGATTGAAAAATCAGTAATAGAACCAAGAATAATATCATGTTTCCTGGCTTTTAGATTAGTATTTTCTTATCCAGATAAGACTAATATTATGAATTCCAAATAACTCAAAGGCCAAGAGAAATAACTTTCTTTAAAATTGAATGACATCTTATTAATAAAAATGTTGAAAAAGCTATCATAATGTTATCTTGCCCCTCTGCTGAAAACCTTAAAGAACCCCTCCAGGGGAAAAACATGTATCAATATCTATCTATCTATCTATCTATCTATCTATCTATTTATCTATCTCTATATATATTATTGCGCCATTATATATATATATATATGTATACATCTATCCAGATGTATACATATATATATACATATATATATGTATACATATATATATATTCATGCTCAAACTCAGAAGCATAAGTGTAGAATGTGTTATTTACTTGTAAATGTGTTTTGAGTAATTAATGCTGTTCTAATTCTTTCACCTTTTCTTTATATATGCTTTAATGTTGGCTCAAATATACAAAACTTATGTATATATATTGTACACAATATTGTAGCTTTTTTTACATTCTGAGGAAATTTTGAGGGGTTAGAATTCTGCTTCAGGGCTAAGGATGTGACTTAGTGGTTTAATGTGTGCCTAATCTATGTAAGGCCCTGGTGTCTATCCCCAAAACTGAAAAAAAAAATGCTTTATAAAACACTTTTTCAAGATATGAAGTAATTGGGGTGGGGATTTAGCTCAGTGGCAGAGCATTACATAGCATATGCAGGTCCTGAATTTTATCCTAAACAGCTCCTAAAAAAAAAGTCGGGGAAAAAAAAGATATGAATAATTACCAAATAGGACCTCTTTAGTAAAGTGTTCATAACCTAAGTTGAATTAAATAATAACAATTCTGTTGAAGTTATATGCCTGGGCACGAGTACTGTTACAAAGACAAAAAAAATGTCACAGTCTAATCTCTTTTATTCTGCCTTGCATAATTCAAAAATTTGAAACTATTTGTTTGGTCAAAAAAATATAATCTTCTTCATTGAGTCATCTGATTTACTCTTTCCTGATTCTCAGTAGGATGTCATTTTTTTTCATCTTATGAATTTTCATCTGATATCAATTTATTTCACCATTTTTTCTATTTGTAGGTTTTAAATAACTGTTTAATGTATAAACCAAAAGTTTTCTTAATCATTAATTTTTCTACCATTTATACTGTGAAAGTAATAAATATACATTTATACTTTAAATTACATTAATTTTACCATGAACCTAAAATTTCTGTAAAAAAGTCTATTAAAATATATAAATATTTTTCTATTAATATAAACTTATATATTTGTATGTGTGTTACTTTTACTGCATCATTTACATCCCTTAAAATGTCAATAAAGTCTAACAGTTTGTTTTTGTGCCCAGTAAAATAAGTTTAGTATAGTGATATTATTCAGTTAAATATGTGATATATATACACATATGTATGTATATGTATATATGTATACATGTGTGACAAGGGTTCTGAAATTACTTTCAGTCATAAGGCCTTGGTCCTCTGCTTGAATCTATCCTAACTCCTTTTCCTTTTTGGAGAGCACAGGATGCTGTTTTGACATATAAACTTTCTTCATTTGGGTATTCTTGTTACCTTCTCCACCATATTATAAATGTATATACATGTGTGTGTATAAACAGTTAAATTTCTGGAATGACAGGGCAGGACTGAATTTTTTTTTTTTTTTTTTTTTTTTTGTGGTACCGGGGATTGAACTCAGTGGCACTCGTCCACTGGGTCACATCCCCAGCCCTTTTTTGTATTTTATTAGAGACAGGGTCTCACTGAGTTGCTAAGTGCCTCGCCATTGCTGAGGTTGGCTTTGAACTCGCGATCCGCCTGCCTCAGCCTCCCAAAGTGCTGGGATTACAGGCGTGCGCCCCGCGCCCGGCTAGGACTGAATTTTATAATAAGTATTATGAATAAATTGAGAAGACACCATATAGGTCTTCAGATGTTTATTACATAATCCAGTTATTATTGTATGTAACTTATCGTATCAAAGCTTAGTAGTTCAAAACAGTAATTTATTGTTATTTTATTTTTTTTCTGGGGTTGACAGAGCTGGGCACTATTCACTTCGGGTCCTTCAAATGGTTGCAGAAAGATGACAGCTGAGTCTGGGGCCATCTGAAAGTTTCTTTATTCACATGTCTGGCTTATGGACTGGAATAGTTAGACCAGCTGGGGACTGGTCAGGGATTTCCTTTCTTCTGTCTGAATAGCCACAAACCCACTGGCATCTTCTAATAGTATACTTGCAAATTTACTACTTATGTAGTTCTATTTCTATAATTATCATTTCTACAAGCATGAAATCTTTTAACACTGAATCCAGGAGAAAAGATTTTTTTATTTCCTTCCTTTCCCTTGCATCTTATAGTTTCTTCTTTCATTTTTTTTTTTCCCAGTTCTGGGGATTGAACCCAGGGGCACTCAACCACTGAGCCACATCTGCAGCCCCTTTTTATATTTTATTTAGAAACAGGGTATCTGAGTTGCTTAGGGCATTGCTAAATTGCTGAGGCTAGCTTTGAGCTCGCGATCCTCCTGTCTCAGTCTCCCAAGCCACTAGGATTATGGCTGTATACCACCACACCCAGCATACCCAGTCTTTCTTATTTTGAAGTAGGTCTTGCTAAGTTGCTGAGTCTAACTTTGAATTTGTGATCCTTCTGCCTGAGCCTCCTGAGTTGCTGGGATTATAGGCATGTGCCATTGTGCCTAGCTCCATTCAGCTTTGATAAGACTTCACATGTATTTTATATGCACACTCCTTCTATAAAATGACATTTATAAATAAAATTAATACATAAGCTGGTCATGGTGGTACACCCCTTAATCCCAGCAACTCAGGAGGCTGAGGCAAGAGGAACAAGTTTAAGGCCAGCCTTGGTAACTCAGCAAGATCATGTCTCAAAAAATAAAAAAGAAATGGGGATGTAGCTAAGTGGTAAAGCTTCCCAGGGTTCAATCCCTAGTACTGTCAAAAATCAAACCATAACTAAAAAAGACTAACTTTAATTTAATGAAGCATATCATCTGTACCTTATTTAATATTTTCAATAGAAATTTTACCTTTGCTACACATGAAAGCTGAATGGACTGATATTTTAAGATTTCCTGTGACTAGAAAGGTATGGAAAGTCTTACTGATGGATATTGTGTTCTGACTTCCTGAGCCAGTTTTCCTAATGCTATTCCATTTTAGTCATACCTTGAAACAAAGCTTGCTCTTTTGTTGTTTCTTTTTAGTTAAAAGTCAGTCTAAAACTCGGTATTTCAGTTTTGTTCTTTGTTTCTTAACTTAATTTCTATGAAATTTTATGCTATTAGCAATTTTATTTCCTTAAAACTTCGGTTGTGGGGCTGGAGCTATGGCTTAGTGGTAGAGTGCTTGTCTGGCATGTGTGAGGCCCTGGGTTCGATCCTCAGCACCACATAAATAAAATAAAGGTATTGTGTCCACCTACAACTTAAAAAAAAAAAAAAAAAAAAACTTCGGTTGTGGGAATGATTCTGAAGCATTTGAGAAAAGAGTTTCCAGTTAAATGTTCAAAATTGTTTCTAAAAATAAATAACTTGCATACTGAACATATATTTATTGTTGTATAATTACATTTACTGCCTGTACTACATAAGTTTTATTATCTATCACCTATTCTAATTATTTTGTAAAAGTCATATCTCATATCTTTTGCAATAATTATTTCTATTTTAGAATAAGAAACATATATTATGGTTCTTTTGCATTCCTAAAGCTTGTACCCTAGTTCTAGAAGTGTATTATGTAGCTGCTCACTTGATAGGTGGGTGTTAGGTTGTATTCTTTCAATTTAATTATTTTAATTTGGGTCTTACTTTTCCTCAGTAGCCATACTTGATGGAGTCATAAACTTTCTTCTGGCCTAGCTTAGTTTTAAGTAGCATTGCTCGTTATTCAAACATAAAGTCTTTCTGATATGAAACTTTCTCTTAAAAATTAGAACAAAGATTGAAAAATTTAAACTTTCTGAAAAACTCATTTTTTTATGACTTTCTGTTAATATAGTATAGAGGTTAAGAATATGGCTCTAGAACCATACTACCTGGGTTCAATCCTAGTTTTGCCATTTAATAAACTGTATGTATTCATGAGGAGCCTTTTCTGTGCCTCAGTTTCCTCAATTTCAAAATAGGGTTATAATAATAATAACTACCTAATGGTATTGTTGTGAGGATTGAATGAGTTTGCTCATAAAAGCAAATAGGATAGTTCTTAGTACCCGGTAATTGAGCAATAAATGTTAGCTGTTATTATTGTTGCATTGTTTAAATGTAATAGTTTTGCTTTCTACTAATTGTATCTTCTTAATGATTTTCCTAAATGCCTGGTGAAACAATCACATTTTGAGGACTATGCAAGCAGATAGTATTTATTAGAAAACCTATCTCTAAGCTGTTTCCTGGGAGTTTTTTAAAAATAAAATTTTCTATTATCATCATTTAATCCTTCCATTATTTCTTCAGTGAAAACTTTTATATAATGTGTGGGAGATACAAATTTTAATGACTATGCAGTTCACGAAGATATTACAGTGAGAGAGTCAGAAACATATGCAGGGTCTCCCAGTAGGGGGTTATAATGTGTGCGGAATGCGCTGTTATATTTGTGTGATCAACGGAATCCAGCAACCGGTTGCTGCGGAAGTCACTAAAGCCTTTGAGCAGTTGACTTACATGTGCTGAGTCTTGAAGGTTAAAGAGGAATGTGCTAGGCAAAGAAAAGTCATTCCAGACAGAAACCAGTACATGCAAAGGCACAGAATCATGGAATGAGCTGGAAGTCTGAGGAACTGTGAGTGTCCAGACCAACTGGAGTTTATAGTACCCATAGGAATAAAGGCAAAGTCTTGATAAGTGAGTAGAACTACATAATTTTATTTTCTTTGTATGCTAAGACAAAAGTCTATATTTCATTTTATAAGTGGGAGTCAGTAGTTAAAAAAAAATCAGTAGTGATTTTTTTAAGCAAAAAGATAATATGACCAGCAAGAGAGGGGACACTATTAGGAAGGTGGTTAGTATGAGAAAGACTTAATCTACTTTAATTGCATTTGGTAAAAATGCCATATCAGTACAACCCTGCTGCATATAGGTATTGTAATTATTAAATAACATGATTTTAAATACTCAACATTGTACCTGGCATGTAGTTAACATTCAAAAAGTTTCCTCTCCCCTTGTTATATAAGAAGGTATCTTCAGGGCTGGGGGTATAGCTCAGTGGTAGAGCACTTGCCAGCATGCACACACTGCAAAAAGAAAACAAAAAAGTTATCCCCAAGTGCCAACTGGAAGATAGACTGGAACAGATGGATAGATAGGAGGAACACAGGGACTGGGAAAAAGGTCGGTCTAACAGATGAAGAGTAGGGACTTGGGTGTAGTGCTGGGGGTGGTGAAGAAAGAGAATTAAAAGCCACTCTTCTTCAGAGGTGAAATCTACTGAATTTCATAATTGTTGGAAGTAGCCAGTGAGAGAGAGAGAAAAGGAGCTTGACACTGAGGTTTTTAAACTTCAGAAGCTTGAAACACCTTCTCTTTTAGGATCCATGTTCAGTTCTGTGGATGAATAAGACATTTTCTTCCTGGAGGTTCTTGAAATTTACTAGGGAGACAATTACTTATATGAACAGATGTGATATAAAGAACCATGTTTGTATCAGTATCAACATTTGTATTTTTTTCCAAATTGGAGAAATAGTTTACTTTGGGTACTTGACCAAAATGTTAAATTGTGTGAATACTATCAGATCCCAGAACTGATTCACAGCTCTGAGTTTCTTGGATCAGTTTTTCATCCTTTATATAACAGTATATATATAATATAAAGGCTGATACAAAGCTATATATACACATATATTATACCAATATCTATCTATATAGATATATAGGATAGATACATAGATATCAGTACAAATTTTTAAGTTCTGAATATATTTTTAGGTATCTTATTAAAATTTAACAGAACACTTTTATTCCTTGCATGCAATGCCTTGTAATTGCAAATCTCAGCAGATATCTATTCTTCAAATGACACAAGATTGACAAGAAATGGAAAGAACCGTTGAGCATAATGAAAAAGAAAAGGCTCACTTACAGTGACATATACAGAAATGAGACATTTCCCGAGAAGTAGTCAGTTTTCGTGATTATTAATTTTCTTCCTTCTACACTGACTAAGAAATAGCATTTCAGTTAATTGTACCTTCTGTAGCAGCATTGTTTATATCACTGGGACATATGTACCCCAAGTACAACTCTTACTATTAACCCTTTGATGTGGTCAAGTAGTTTCAGATTCTTCATATTTTTTTGCCTGTCGCCCAGAAAAGGAAGTCATTTTCTCTAAATTTGTCATCTTTTCTACTCAGTTTTTGACCCATCTGAATACATGTTCCCTTTATATATCTTTGCCCTCTGAACTAAGTGAAGAAGTTACATTTGGATCTTATTTAAAATGCTCATTAAAGCTTCAATTTTTTTTTGGAAATTTTTAAAGAAGCACATAAGGCTTTGGAGGCTGAAGCAGGGGGATTGTGAGTTCAAAGCCAGACTCAACAACTTAGCAAGGCTCTAAGCAACTTAGCAACACCCTGTCTCTGAATAAAATATATAAAAGAGCTGGGGATGTGGCTCAGTGATTAAGTGCCCCTGGGTTCAATCCCTGGTACATCCCCCCCACACACCAAAAAAAAGTGAAGAGAGGTCAGAGGTTATAAGGAAGTGGGTAAACTGTTTCAATTAGGAAGAATATGGGGGAAAGAACACACAGTAAAAGGATATAAGAAAGAAGTGGGGCCCCATGGAAATAAAAGTCATAAAGGATGCATCAAGGCTTAGATGTGGGGTATTAAATGTGTGTATTTCTTCAAGAAGATGCCAGTTTTAAAAAACCCAGCTATCCCACTCCTTGGCCTATTCCCAAAGGACTTAGAAACAGCTTACTACAGGGACACAGCCACATCGATGTTTATAGCAGCACAATTCACAATAGCTAAACTGTGGAACCAACCTAGATGCCTTTCAGTAGATGAATGGATGGGGAAACTTTGGTATATATACACAATGGAACACTACACAGCACTAAAAGAGAATAGAATCATGGAATTTGCAGGTAAATGGATGGAGTTAGAGAAAATAATGCTAAGTGAAGTTAGCCAATCCCAAAAAACCAAAGGTCGAATGATCTCTTTGATATGAAGATACTAACTTATAAATGCAAGAGAGTGGGGATGAGAGGACTGAAAGAGCTTTAAATAGAACAAAGAGGGGGGAGGAGCTGGGTGCGGTGGAACACGCCTGTGATCCCAGCACTTGGGAGGCTGAGGCAGGAGGATTGCGAGTTCAAAGCCAGCCTCAGCAATGGCGAGGCACTTAGCAACTAAATGAGACCCTGTCTCTAATAAAATACATTAAAAAAAAAAAAAAAAAACAAAGGGCTGGGGATGTGGCCCAGTGGTCAGAGTGCCCCTGTGTTCAGACTGAGTTATCCATGATTACCCTAAATACATATATGAAGACACAATTGTTGTAAAAATACTTTATATAAAACCAGCAACTTGAAAAATTGTGCTCTTTATATGTACTATGAGATGAAATGTACTCTGCAAACATGCATAACAAATTAGAATAATAAAAGAAAGATTCATGCCAGTGACAGGGTGTTCATAGATGACTGTCAACCAATTGCCATGGTAGCCCCTAAAGAAAGCAGGGTGGGACAGTTATCTATTTCTCAGAGGAATAATCACTTAAGGCTCAGATACAATTTATAGTAAAAAGAAAAGTACTTTATAAAGGTCAATGAATGAGAGATGAGGAAGGGGACTCTGGCAATGTTCTATTTCTTTACCTGGTTGGTGATCAAGTCTTTGTTTAATTACAATTCATTGAGGAGCACACTAATATTTTGAGTGCTTTTGTATACAGATGTTATATTTAAATTAAAAATAAAAGGGCAATAAAGAATGACTGTTTAACTTTCTAACTCTGTTATAGCACATCACAGACTGCCTAAATCCCTTAGTCATTTGTCTCTAAAGAGATCGGATGTTTTTCTTCTAATGCAAGTCAATTGAAGAAACAGTTATTGAGTGTCTGAACATGTAAGATACAAAAGATAAAGAAGACTGTTTTCATAAAGTTCTTTGTCTAATAGCAAAATACAATACAGTGGGATTAGAGCTATCATCCAGTTGTATGCATTGTGTCCTGACAAAATGGTAATCAGGGGTAGCAAGGAAGAAGTAGGGAAGGCTTTGTTCACAAGGTGGAGGCTAACACACAATGAAGTGGGGTAGAGAAGAATAGAAGTTCTTTGGATTAGACAAAGGGGAATGAAGGGAAGGTGGGGGAAGGGAATAGGAAAGACAGTAGAATGAATTAGACATAACTTTCCCATGTCCATACATGAATACATGACCAGTGTAACTCTACATCATGTACAACTACAAGAATGGGAAGTTATATTCCCATGTGTACAATATGTCAAAAATACATTCTACTGTCATGTATAACTAAAAAGAACAAATAAAAATTAAAATTGGGGCTTAGAGAGATTACTTAACATATCCAAGGCCACACAGCTAGGATGTGACTGAGCTGGAATTAACCCACTTGGGGTGTGATGATAGAGCCTGAAGTCTTCACCACAACATCCCAGTGCCACCAGCCTTGGTATAGGCCGAAGCAAGAACCTCAGCAGTGCTCTGTAGACCTCAGATTCACAAACTTATTCAGTCCGTATTGTGAGTACCTGCTGTATGCCCTCACTGAGGCAGGCACTGAGGAAGCAGGGGTGACTGCTACAGAAGTTACCCCATCCTCAGGGAGGGATTGTCCTAGAGAAGAAAACAGAAGTGAGCAGCCAAGCAAGATGAAGATGAGAAGCACAGTACTGGTAGAGAAGCCAGTCAATTTGGGAATTTGGAAAGCTCTGTCTTAAGAAATGAGAGTGACCCTGTAGTCAAAGGATAAGCTGAAATGACCTTGGTGAATTGGAGAAAAGAGCTTCATACAAGGTAAATCCCAGGGGAGGTGATAGATACGCAAATGCCAGGCCCCCTTTAAGGAGTGATTTGGTGCCCCAGGTAGTAGCGGTGCTGCCAGTCTCTCAGACATTGCCTCAGCTGCAGAGAGGTGCCTTACCAAAGCCACACCTTTCCCCCACTGCAAACCAAGTTCACACCCTTCCTCCCACAGGCAGGCCAAGGTCACACCCTTCTCCCACAAGCAGGCCACCTCAGATGGGCTATTTCAGTTTCAGAGCGCCCTGTGCTGTTGGCCAGGACTGTCAGTCTTGCATCTCAGCTTCATTTCTCCCTCTTCCCAATCCTACTTCCGCCCTTTCCTTTCCATGGGTGTTGACTCAAGAGCACTCCCTAGTAAACATCCGGAACACTAAACCTTGCCTCAGACCTGCTTCCTGGAGAACCCAAACTGCATTACAGCATGAAAAGTCTTGATAAGTGAGAGCATAGGAGGCATTCAGAATGGCTGAGGATGGAGTGAGATGAGCTGAAAAGGTAGATGAGGGTAAAGTCACGAAGTATCTGGCCAGGGATGCTAAGGATTTTTCCTAAAGACAGTAGCCAGTAGGGAGCCACTGTAGGATTTTAAGCAGGAGTGACTTGATTACGGATTTGCAGTTTCGAAATATCACTTTGGCTGCAGTGTGAATATAATGGATTGCAGGGATGCCCTGAATAATTAACTTGTATCTTTTAAAAATGGGTTTTCTTATAGATATTAATGGTAAGATAAAGATACTAAACTATCTTTCCTGTCCTTGAATCATTGCTTTTCATTTCCTTTTCTCTTATCAATAAAAGCTACTAAATCTGCTCCATGGTTTATGCAGCTCCAGGCCTGTGAGATATTATCTAGCATTATCTGGCATTAGCTTTTCGAGACACCATAGGAATTAGTGCTTCGTGAGAACTTGGGAAGTTATTTGTTCTGGAGTGATGAAAGCAAACTGAACAGTGTTACTGGAAAAGTTTAAGATGATAAGTCACTAGAGACTTGACCTCTAGATGCAACAACAAAAGAAGAAGCCATCCTCCTGCTAATCTTACATCTGTGGTTTCTGTTTTTATCTATTTTTCGCCTTCATACCCAGATATGTGTAATATATAGTAATTTTATTGGCACAGATCATTTGGAGAAGAATAACTTGATAATCAAGATTAAAATTTTGTTAAAATTTGTTGAGGTATAACTGACATACTACAAGCTGCCCATATTTAAAGCATACAAATTTTGAGAACATTTAGTGTGTGTATACATCTGTGAAACCATCATTAATCCAGATGATAAATATTTCCAGCACCCCAAAAGTTTCATTGTGCCCCTTGGTAACCCCTTCTTGCCTCACTTCCTTGCCCTCTCCTCCAGGAAATCATTGATCCATTTTCTGTCTCTATAGAGTATGTAGCAATTGTCTAGAATTTTATATAAATATAACTACACAATGTATACATTTTTGTGTCTGATTTCTTTCACCCAGCACAATTACTTTGGAAACTAGATGTAAAATGTTCAATTGGATATTATGTAAGTGATCAAACTTGTTACACGTAAGAAACATTGCATTTATATAATATCATACATTATAAACATCAACAGTGAAAGTGATATCTAATTTTTTCAGCATAATTATTCATTGTGCCTCAGACTGAAATTTTAACTTAGTGATCAAAACAATTTTCCTTTGAAATTATAAACAAAACCAAGTGATTTGTGATTTTCGTGAGCAAGTCTGTTTTTAAGGGAACAAAAGACATTTGGTAAAAACTCTCCTCACCAAAATATGTGGCCATATAACTGAGAAGATTGAAAGCTAAAGAATGGCTGTTAATAGGTATAGAAGCTAGATGACAACAGGTAATAAGCTGAATTTCTCTAAAATAACCAATTATACTACAGGACCACCCCACCCCTGCACACCAGCACATACCTGCACCCTGCCCCTCTTTCACAAACACATATACACACACTCACACACAAACTCATGCATGAAAAAGCAACACATTTATATTTTTTCAGAAATTGCTTTTAGCCCACATTAATTCAGCTATTGCTTTAATTTATCATATTAATTTTTCTTATATATCTAAAAAGGATAAAAACTAACAATACTTAAAAAAAATCATTGTACAAAAAACTTGGTACTATCCAATTGTGCCTGTAAAAATGCAAACCCTAGTGATGTCACAAAATCACATCTTACAGCTTTTTTAAAGATTATTTCACATGTAGTACTGTGATATATACCAAAGAGGCATAAACTTATCCCAAGGGAATAAAACAAAGCCTTCAGTTCTTTGACAGCACTTTCTCCAATACTGTGCCATCATGTCATTCCACTATGCTGGATAAACCAATGTTATCACTTTCTTCAAGACATAACACTTTTAATCTGATTATATGTTTTGTGAAATTCATTACTATATTTTCCTTTTTAATGTGTGTTCCTTTATACATTCATATTTTAATTCCATTCCATATAATGCAGACCTTTTCCTATTATGTTGGTGGATATTTTCACTTCTTGGTTTCTGACCTAATATTATGCACATTTAACTAACATGGTCCTATGAAAGGCCACCTTTTAATCTCGCAGTCCCACAGGGGCTAGCATCATACAGCTTCACAATGGATTAAACACAACCCATCATTTCTTTGACAAAAATGATACAATGTGTAAATTTTTACATTGTGCCTTCACTAACCACAAATTGCTTTCTTTTATATTACTAACTCCCACACATCACAAGAATGGAATTCTGTTATCTTGTACTGCCTGGGAATACCCAGGCAGCTAGGGAATTTGTATGGGCTATAGCTCAAGTTGTCTTTTTCTTGTCAAATGTTTTGTCTCATTTTCATACTCATGATGATGTTTTCAAAGATTCTGTGTATTTTATCTTGGATCTGATAATTTTTCAGAGAATTTTAAAAAATTAAGCCTTTAGTACAGTAACAAGAGAACCCCATTTATTACTAACCTCTGAGGGTATGTATCTGCATGCAAGTTCTCATCTATTTGAGAAATGTTCCAGGATCCTTTGAAACTCTCACATGGAAAATAGCAATAGTGAAATTAACTTTTGATTTCCAGATAAATATGTACGCTGTATTTATCCTAAGTAGGATATAAATGGTGCTGGTTTTCTTCTAGAGGCTTTAATATTAATTTATTGCAAACAAAGAAATTAAAAGAAAGAAAATTGAAAGCATAATGCTTCCTGGGATGTTTCTCTTAAAGTGTTCTCAGAGGTTATAGCTAAGAAACAATAGAGCTTAGTGTCCAGAAATGATAACAACAGAGTATAATGTTTAAGTATCAGTTAGACCAAGATAATGACATAGCTCATGTTGGCTTTTTTTTTTTTTTTTTTAAATATTTCAAAGGGAAATCCTGCCTAAGTCTCTACTACATTAACAACTGCAAAGGCCCTAGGGCATCTTGTTGGGTCTTCCCGCCTCCTCCACACTACAGAGATGGACTACAGAAGCACCTGCATCCTTCCAAGGTCTTCTTCAAGTACACAAGCCTGCTCTTCAGTTCTCCCATGACACCCTTTTCCATGGTGCTGTATACCTTATGTGTATTAAATAATTCCTGATAGACAAACCGATAAGTCAGTACTGTGTATATAAACTGAATTTCCCAGCTTTGCTAGAACATGGTGCTCACTAGAGGAATGGAAAGTCAATTTAAAACAATAAATAGGGAAAGCAGAAAGAGTAAACAAAATGTGGGAGGGTGAGGCTCGTTCTGATGAGTGACCAGGCAGCTTCCTGTGAGCCCTTTAAAGAATGATGTTTTTTTTTCAAAAATGTTCTTCCCTATTAATTCTTTGTTTTTTTCACAATCCATTACATATTTATTCTTACATGCTTACAGAAAAGGAACTTCCTGAAAAAATGTCATTAAAAGTAAAAATAATCGACGACTTGAATAAAAACCGTCTTAAAGTTATTTTCAAGCTAAAAGCATTGACTACTAAGAAACTCTGAGCATAGTTCAAGGATGACAAAATAGCAAACATAAATATTGTTAAAATTTCTGTTTTTAATTTTTGACCTTAGGATGATCACAACTGTTAGAATAACTTCATTCAGAATATATTAATTTTCATATCAAAAATATAGTTGTGTTTTCCTCAGATTATGATTGAAACTCCTTTCTCTTTTAGGAGCTTTGTGTGTGTGTGTGTATGTGTGTGTGTGTGTGTGTGTGTGTGTGTGTGTAGGAAAGGGCTGTAGGGTAATGTTAATTAAGTTCCTCTCCCTACTGCTTGCACACACATACTTTTAAACTCATTGCCAAGTGACTTGGTTTCATGGTTACTAGGCAGTCCTAAGCAAATTATGTTTATGAAAAGTATATTTTTTATTTTTAATTGACACATAGTAATTATGCCTATTTATGGTTCCTATTAGTTCTTAATTGGAAAGTAGACCAATTCTGTTTGTAAAGATGCTGATAATTCGGTAAAATACAAATACATTGGGGTTTATTTTTAAAAATGCAAGAGACACTGTGTTATTCCCATAGTGTTAATCTCTGAAAAGGGACATCTTCCACTAAATTTTAAAATAAGCAATTTATATTCATTCATATTCATATAGATTTCTAATCTACAAATTATATCATTAAACTCGAATATTTATGCATTGTATGAAATATAAATTGATTTATTTCAGTAAAAGTAATTTAAATTTATAGCCGGGCGCGGTGGCGCATGCCTGTAATCCCAGCACTTTGGGAGGCTGAGGCAGGAGGATTGGGAGTTCAAAGCCAGCCTCAGCAATGGCAAGGCACTTAGCAACTCAGTGAGACCCTGTCTCTAAATAAAATACAAAAAAGGGCTGGGGATGTGACCCAGTGGTCGAGTGCCCCTGAGTTCAATCCACGGTACCACAAAAAAAAAAAAAAAAAAAAAAAAAAGGAGTAATTTAAATTTATAATAGAACAATATGTTACAATTTGAAAATATCTTAACATGCTTTATATATTCAGATATTCAGTACTATCAATACCCTGACTATTGGTCTGTACTATTGGTGTTTTCTAAGTTAAATGTACCTTCCATAACAGCAATCCACATCTTACTTTTCTCTTTTCTCTACAGACCCCAGCTTGGTGATATGTACAAAAGTAATGCTCAATACATATGCAGTTAATTAGTTACGTGACTCTGAGTAGTCGTGAGCTGACAAACCTCAGATATATGGCAGTAGAAATTCATGCTCAATGGAAAGAACATGGAAAATCTTGAAATGAAATCCTTGCCCAGAAACATACTAGCAATGTGACCATGAGCAAATTACTTAGTTTCTTCGAGCTTTAGTTCCATTAACAAAATGAAGATGATATAAATACTTTTGGATTCTGGCAAAGATTAGAGGTGTATGATTTAAAGTGGCTTCTGTGGGGCTGGCTGTAGACCTGGCCCTGGATTCCTGATACTTTTCCCACTTAACATATGAGGAGAACAAAGGTCATTGCTGATGGTACCCATGCATGGTCACACAGCCATGAGGTGCCAGAGCCAGATTTCAACTCTAGCTTCTTTTGACTTTGAGTATAGTACTTAACCTTTCCTATATTGCACTTGATTTTTAAAAAGGTCATTCTCAGGGTGGAAAACAAGTAAAAGGGGACAAAAATGAAGGCAGGACAACATGGCCATGACCCACAGTAAACCCTGTGTGTGTGTGTGTGTGTGTGTGTGTATATATATATATATATATATATATATATATATATATATATACATGCCATATATAACTGCTGAACCTGACCACATGTGCTATGGTCAGACATTCTCTATTCTATTCCATTTTATTCCATCTTTTAAAAATGCTGAATATAGCAGGCTGGGAGATGGGGCCTGAGAGGTGTTGGGATGTATGGGACATTCACTAACTTTCTGCAGCCTCCTCATGTGGTCCTGATCCTTGCCCTGGGAACTGTCCTGGGAATGCGATGCTCACAAACACTGGGAAGATGAAGGTTGGTGAAAGCTGCTGATGGAGCAGCTCGGAATGATTCTTATTCAAATTCAGGAGTTTCTGCAGGAATGAGAAAAATATGAGGGGGGAGTGACTACTAGACTTGTTGACACTGAGGAAAACTTCATTGTGTCCAGAAAACTTAGCTCCTGACCAGGATGACAGAACCAAAGAATCAAACTGTACTGACCAACAAAAATGAGTACCTGACCACTATTTCAAATCCAAGAGGACTGCTAGAGACAATAAGGATAAAGGGTGTAATAAGGATAAAGGATAAAAGGCATATTCCAGGTAAAGATCCCAGGGTAGGAGACATGAGGAGTCTGAGCAACCTAGAGTGCCTTAGAAACAGACTACATTCTTTCACCATCAGGAGGTATATGTAAATAACATTAAAGTGAACTTCCACTGCATTTAACAATACTGTTTCATTAGTGCTATTCATATAAAACTTTTCTTTTGTCCCTTGTTGAAAATATTTTCCAGATTGACCTTTAGAAAAACAGGAAAAGCTGCCAGTAAATGTCTACATGTTGCTACTAGCTTTGGTCCTGCTACTTTTTGGATTTTATATGTAAGTTTAAGATTTTGGCAGGAGGACATACTGGGAATTAAACCCAGGGGTTCTCTACTACTGAGCTATATCCCCAGCTCTTTTTTATTTTATTTTATTTTTTTAATTTTGAGACAGGGTCTTGCTCGATTGCTGTGTGTGGATTGAAACTTGTGATTCTCCTGCCTTAGCCTCTGGAGTTGCTGGAATTAGAGTTGTAAGCCACCACACCCAGCTAAGAGTCTTTTAAAAGCTTGTTATGATCCACAAAAGTGATTTGACACTTTGCTAATGGATTCAGACCCATGTTTTCAAAAATTCCTAATTAGGTGACTGTGTTAGTAGTCCTCATGAGAGATGATGATAAATATAACTAAAATAGTAGCAGAGAAAATGAGGTAAGTAGATGTAATAATTATTTGAGAAATACTCAACTCATCTTTTACGTTTTTTTTGAAGGGAACAGAGAGTGAGGAGGTTCCCAGATTGGGTAGCCTGTTATCATTCATCCAGTAGTGAGCACTGAAGGAAGAGCAATTTTGATGGAGAATGGCTTCTATTTTGAGAATGTGTGATGTGTGATGCTCAGAAACATCCAGACGGATGTGTCTAGAGAGCACAAGTGTGAGTTGAGGATGAGGGGAGAAATCTGAGCTGCAGGTGAAGATTCTTCAGCAAGTCAATGTTGGTTGAAGTCGGGGGGATGGATGAGTACCTCGGGGAGAAGTGGGGAGAGTGGGTCAAAAGTGGAACCCTAAAAATGAGCCATAGGAAAGGCAGGAGGGGAAGGAGGAGAGGAGACAGAGAGACTTCAAAAAGGTGGAAGATAAAAGAGAAGAGCCTTCTAGAAATACTTGTAGCTACCAGTGCTCATGATAGCATGCATTGCCAGTAGCCCTGGCACACAGCTGGGTGTGGATGGAGGGAGGTGAGGGGCAATGATGTAGAAAGGAGCAGGTGTGAGAGGTTGTCCCAAGACTAGGCAGGTTTACCTCTGCAGACAGGTTTCTTCCCCTGTGAAACAAGAGTGTTGATCTAAATGATTTCTAAAGTATTTAATTAGGAGCAAACAGTAGATGGATGGAGAATATGGGAAGACATGAAAATTACCCATTCATTCATTTAGTCAACAAATATTGACTGAGCTTCTATGATGTTCAACTACTGTTTTAATCACAGGGGCATACTGATGAATCAGATGGACTATGAAAGCAGTCATCGTAGCAGGGGAAGATGACCAGAAACAAGTAAATAATTTATAAGAACTATGAAAACTAAAATGGACAAGGGGGAAATAGTACTTTTGGGACGGTGTTTCAGTTTCTGTGTAAAGTTGGATGAAGCGAGGGCTTGCTGGAAAGAGGGACTGCCAGTGCAAAGGTCTATACCAGAGTGACGTGGTAGTTCTGAGAAATGGTAGGAAGGGCAAAATCAAGTACAGTCATACAAGGAGAGAGTTGGGTATGATTAGTATTAGTGGAAGCCAGACCTGCTTGGACCTTATTGGTGATGATAAAAGCTTTGAAATTCTTTTGCAATTGGGAAGCTATTGGAGGACTTTGAACAGCTGAAAGGCTTGATCTGAATTATATGTATTTTTACATACATTTTATATAAACTGGGTATTGAATCCAGGGGCACCTTACAACTGAGCTGCATTCCCAGTCTGTGTGTGTGTGTGTGTGTGTGTGTGTGTGTGTGTGGTACTGCAGATTGAACCCAGTGGTATCTAACCACTGCAACACATCCCCAGCCCTTTTTATTTACTTATTCATTTTTTTATTTTGAGACAGAGTTGCACTATGTGGCTTAATGCCTCACTAATTTGCTTACTGCCTCGAACTTGCAAAATCCTCCTGCCTCAGCCTCCTGAATCACTGGGATTACAGGCATGCACCACTACACTGGCATCCTCAGTCCTTTTTATTTTTTTATTTTGAGACAGGATCTTGCTAAGTTGCTGCAGGTCTCCCTAAGTTGCTGAGGTTGGCCTCAAACTTGCAATCTTCCTGCCTCAGCCTCTCAAGCCACTGACATTAGAGGTGTGCCACCACCACTCCAACCTGGTTTGTATTTTTGAAAGTTTACTTTGGTAACTGTGTAGACCATAGTCAAAAATAAAACAGGGAATCTTGGTGTAGGTATCAGTGGTTTCAGTAATCCAGGTGGGAGAAGATGAGGGTTGGCTCATCTCACCTTCCCATTATTATAATGAAATACTCAAGGTAATTAACTTGTAAAGAGAAAAGGTTCAGGGGCTGAGGATCTGGCTCAGTGATAGAATGCTTTCCTGGCATGTGTGAGGCCCTGGGGTTGATTCCCAGCACTGAAAAAAAGAGGTGGGGGAGGAAAAGGTTTGTTGTGACTCATGGTTCTAGAGTTTCTAGTTCAAGATCAAGTGGCCCTATTGCTTTGGGTCTCTGGTGACAGTGAGACAACTTGGTTGGAGCACCTGCTGAAGCAAAAAAGCTTACCTTATAAGCCAGGGAGCAGAGTAAATTAACAGAAAAAGGAAGAAACTTGGATCTCACTATTCCCTCATTGGGCACACCCTCAGTGACATAAAGACCTTCCACTAGGCCCCAACTTTTAAAGGTCCTACCTTACCAATATCACCACTCCAGAGACCAAGCCTTTAACACATGGATCTTTATGTGACACTCATTGAAACCATCGTAGAGGTAGTACTAACGAACATTAACTGAGCACCTACCATAGCCAGTCTTAATGCCAAGAATTTTATATGTGTTAACATTATTTCTACAACCAGTCCTGTGAGGTAGGTGCCATTGTTATATTTATTTTACATATGAGGATACTGACATAGAGAGGTAAAATAACTCAGCCAGAATTACATAAGTAGTAAATGTTAGAGCTACAATTCGGACCCAAGAATTCTGCCTCAAGAGCTTACCTGCTTGATATCTGTGCTAGATAAAAATCAGGATACGTTCTGAAGGTGCAGCTGACAAACTTTGATGTATTCAATTTGGGGTTTGAAGGAAAGGATCACAATCAAGGAAGACTCCTGAAGCATCTGTGTGACATTTACTAAAATGGAGAAGACTGGTCAAGAGAGCAGAGATAAAAATAATTCTGCTAAGAGAGCTAGGGATGTAGCTCAGTGGTGGAGCACTTGCCTAGCATGTGCATGGTCCTGGGTTGGATTTTCAGTATTCCAAGTACTGGGAAAAAAATCTGCTTAGGACATATTAAGTTCAAGATGCCACTTAGCCACGCACTCCAAGCCCTTTGATACTTGAAAATAGGCAGCTCTGTTTGAATATAAGGTGGAAACAATGCAGCATTGTGTTAGGGAAGTATTCTGCTGAGATCAGTGTCTATCAGCTTTTTCACATATTCTTAGTTGAATGTCATTCCAATTTGGGGAACTGAGTGGAGTGATTTGCTAATATGACAACAGCAAAGCATTTAAATCAGCCAGAATCTCACTTTTATCAGGAATCAGAGCAAATTTTTGAAAGCTCCCAAAATCTTGTCACTTTAGATCTGATGCAGGAGTATCACATACCTGTAACCCTTAACTATCTAGTGTTTCAGAGGGCAAATTCTCCCAGCTTAGAGAATTAAAGCTAACTTTGATGTCACCTCCCTGCCGTAGGTCACTAAACATTGCTTGCATAACACAGGATTACACAACCCCAAACCTGCTCAGACTTACAAATACTGTCCTCTTGTCCCCGCTGACCCTGACTTCAGTATTTGACTTTTTACTTCATCTGACCTCAGATGATACAGCTCTTTTGGGCAGGCCTTCAACTTAAGATTCACTCTCCTCTTCTTGCCTGACCAAACCTGCCCTGGTACTTACTACCTGTGCACAGCTGGAGGTCTACTGAGTACTTTGTGCAAGATACTGTGCTGGAAACACTCTCTCTTGATTAGCATGGTGGCTCCACAGGTGAATATATTTTTCAGCACTCTTCAAACTATACATATTGATATTTCAGTTTTTTTAAAAAAACCTTAATATTTTAAAAAAGGATATTTATGGTGTCAGAGAATTAATCTACCCCTTTGGTCCTTGTTTTCCTGAGCTCTTTGCTGCTCTCCTTTTAAGTGTATCTTTTTTTTTTGGTATTAGAGATTGAACCCAGGGGTGCTTTACCACTGAACTACATCCCCAGTCCTTTTGATTTTTTTGTTTTGAAACAGGGGTCTGGCCAACTTAACTTATGGCCTCACTAAATTGCTGAAGCTGGCCTTCAACTTATTATCCTTCTGCCTCAGCCTCCAGAGTCACTGGAATGACAGGCATGCGCCATTTTGCCTGGCTTCTCTACCACCTTTAAAGGCATGACCCTAGTTCTCCTCTTGCTTCTCCAGGTGACCTCCTCTGTCTCTCTCTAGTCTGCCTAATCTCCAGTAGACTCTAAGTTACCTGTTCTTCAAGACTCTCATCACTCTCCTCCTTTTATGCATTTTCTATCAAGCAATTGTATTCACACCTACATTTTCAATATTTTTTTCAATGCAGATGACACTATGATGGAGTTTCAAATGACTGATGTTTGTTTTGCTCAGATGCCTACCTAGAGATTCAATCTCAGAATGTCTTAAAATAAACCTGTTGCCGTTACTAAGTAATGTTTCTGGTGATTTTTCTGTTTCCCGAAAATGGCATTATTTTATAAAAATTTAATCCTGAAAACATTGAAGTAGCCTGTACATCTTTTTTATTTACACTTCTTGCTAATCTTTTGACTTTAAAAGAAAAACAATTAACATAATGTTCTATCTCTTACCCCCAATCTGTACTTTCCCCCCATTTTTCCCTATTACCCATTAGTCAAGACTTCATTCTCTCACACTCACAATTTAAGATTCCCCAAAGGAAGCTCACTTAAATCCACTTTATATACTGCTACTAAAAACTTTTTTCTTAAGACTGTGTTTCTTTTCTACTCAAAATCCTTCAGTAGTTCTCATTTACATTAAAAAAAAAAAAAAAAGCTAACTGACAATGCCGCATTCAAGGCTCTTGTGCACTAAATCCTATCTATCTCTCTAAGTTTATGTGATATCATTCTCTTTCCAGTAAGCAGTGACCAATCCAAACTCACCAACTTGCTGTTTGCTGAAATTTTTCTGTTCTCCTCCCCCACTTTTGCTTATACTGCTCACCTGGATTATCTACTCCAATCAAAACTCCACCCATCCTCCAATGTCCAATTAAATTCAAGTCACAGTAGCCAGAAATAAGGGAAAAGGACTTTTGCAAGAGATTGGGTAACTCTACATGTACTTTTGATATCCTAAAATACCTAGCAGGGTGAGTAAAGAGAACTTAGGTTTTCAATCAGTGTTTGGGGAAATGTCATCTAAATGTAGATATACCTTATTTTACATCTCCAGCAGAGTGTTAACCTGTCTTTTTTAGAATTTTTTTACCGTTAAAGTTATGTTTAATTCATGAATACATTTTCATTATAAAGAAGAAATCAAATATTTTATAAAAAGCTAAAGAACTTAAGCATCACCAGTTCAATTCTCCATGGAGAGAATCCTTCTCAGCTAGGTCATGTACATCTTTCCGAACCTTTCTCTGAGCATTTGAGCTCCTATATAAATAAGTAGTTGCATGCACAGATTATGAATTAGCATGTACCTTGTGATAAGAACACTGAATTCCAAATTTAAGACCAATATACATATAGGTACAAAAATATTCATAATCACCATCATACTTTTAAAACATTTTAATTATGTAGATTCTTAAAAATATGAAGTTCAGCCGGGTGCGGTGGCGCATGCCTGTAATCTCTGCACTTGGGAGGCTGAGGCAGAAGGATCGCGAGTTCAAAGCCAGCCTCAGCAATGGTGAGGCACTTAGCAACTCAGTGAGACCCTGTCTCTAATAAAATACAAAAATGGCCTGGGGATGTGGCCACAGTGGTCGAGTGCCCCTGTGTTCAAATTTTATATATATATATTTTATATATATAAATTTAAAGGGAACTTATTCTGCCACATATTTTTGCGTTTCAGGCAAGTTTTTAAATTCTTAAACCATGAGGCACCTGCTGTTACCATCTTTATAGAAGTAAAGTATGTACCTAGGATCACACTCCCAGTTAATGAGTAGAAGATCTGGGATTCTTATCTAGGAAGGCTAGCTCCAAAGCTTATACACTTAAATGTCTGGCTCTGCTGTCCATTATCCTATCCACTCAGACAGACAACTAACCTGTGACTATTTCTGTGGCTTCTGCCCACATCTTCATGGCCTCTGTGCCGTGGTGGGATAGTCATTCCATCCCTGGGCTCTGATCTTCCTCACTGCTCAGGCACTTCTGATGATGGGAGCTGGTACTTACCTGAGTCCTCAGCTGAACTTAGTGGAGAGGGAGAAGGGCCTAAATTTAGACAAGTATTTGTTGATAGCCATCTTTCCCAATAGTGTAAGCTCTCTGAGAGCTAGGACCATGTCTCTCTTGTCCATCACATCTCCCAGGCTTAACACATGGAAAGCTGGCAACAGGTACATGTGGAAATGAATCGCCTACAGGTGACAAGTGATCTTTTGAGTTAGTCTTTTCCCCATCCCAAAAATTAAGAGGTATTTGTGGAAGTCACAGAGGGAAGGAAGGACTGAAGAGAAAGAGCTAACTGACTTTTTTCTCTTTTTTCTTCCTCCCTCCCCTCCTTCTTTTGCAGTACTGGAGATTAAACCTAGGGGTACTCTACTGCTAAGCTAAGTCCCCAGCCCTTTTATATTTTCAAGACAGGATCTCACTGAATTGCACAGGCTGGTTTTGAACTTGTGATAGATCCTCCTACCTCAGTCTCCCTGGTAGCTGGGATTCTAGGCATACATTACCAGGCCTAGCTTCTCTGCGCATAGCTTTATTAAGACCATCACCACACTAACTGAAATTGCTGATGGTTTTTTTGGTTCCTTCGTGACAGGCTGAGCAACTTGAGAACAACAGTCATATACTTCCTTAAATTTGTTTTCCCCAGATTTACCAGTGACTTCTAGACAGTAGGCAGGCTCAGTACATCCCCTCATTGAATGGATCAGTAAATGACTTCTGTTGATAAAGTTACTGAAAAGCTGATGAGTCATGAAAAAGGGAAAATCTTAATGACTGATCATCCAAGGAGCTAGTAAACAACTGGTTTCAAGGTTGATTGACCAAATCTTCCTGCCACCCAAACTGCTTGTATTGTCAAACATTGCTTGTATCAAATGTGTAGAGTCTATATCCCTAAGTGAGAGAAGATGTTCTAACAATTTCTCAATAAGTAATAATATAAGCTGGTTAACTATAAAAGTTTTCCTTACAGTCCATAAACAATTTTGAGTAATTTAAATTATATTAAAAATATTATTTAGCCAGGTGCGGTGGTGCACGCCTGTAATCTCAGTACTTTGGAGGCTGAGGCAGGAGGATTGCGAGTTCAAAGCCAGCCTCAGCAATGGCGAGGCACTTAGCAACTCAGTGAGACCCTGTCTCTAAATAAAATACAAAAAAGGGCTGGGGATGTGACCCAGTGGTCGAGTGCCCCTGAGTTCAATCCCCGGTACCACAAAAAAAAAAAAAATATATATATATTTTAAATACTAATTTTCATCAATTTTAATTTTATTATATGCCATAATGTAGAGTCAGGACCTAAAAGTTAAATACCCAAGGCCACCATTGGCTATTTTAGGAAGTAAATGTAAGTTACTTCCAAACTTGTTCTTCCTCTTTGTTGTCTGTCTCCCTTGGCTAAATAACTCAAGCCAAAAAATGATTTCTTGAGTCGTCCCTTGTCCCTTACATATACAGTTGTCCCTCTCATTGGAGAGTTGGTTGTAAGACTTCCCTCTGATACTAAGATCCTGAGATGCCTAAGTCCTATATACAAAATAGTGTAGCATTTGCATATAATCTATGCACATCCTCCATGTACTTTAAATCATTTCTAATTTACTGATAATACCTAATCCAATGTGGGTGCTGTGAAAAGTGGTTGTACTGTATTGCTTAGGCAACAATGCAAAAGGAAAATGTATATGTTCGGTACAGGTGCAATATTTTTCCCCAAACATTTTTGATCTGCAGTTGGTTGAATCTTCAGACGCAGAACAGGCAGGTCAGAAGGACTGATTATACTCTGTAACCAGCTCCTGGTGGTTCTAGTTTCTTAAGATCCCTTTCATCTGTTACCTCCTATGTCCCCATGTGACCCTCTTAGTTCAAACAGGCTCTTACTGTTTTCTTACTCTTTTTTCATTAAATTCCTGCTTCACCACCCACCAACAACAACCCCTCTGCTACATACCACCAGAGAGGTCTTTCAAAAACACAAATCTCAGGGGTGGTGGTGCACACCTATAATCCCAGATATGTGGGAGACTGAGGCAGGAGGATGTTCAAGTTCAAGGTCAACCTGGGATTTAGGAAGACCTGTCTCAAAATAAAATAAAAAGTTCTGGGGATGTAGCTCAGTGGTACAGCACCCCTGGTTTCAATCTCTAGTACCACACACACACACACACACACACACACACACACACACACAAAAGCCACAGATCTTATGATATGTCCTGTGGCCTGGAATGCCTTCTGATTCATCTCTCCCACCCTCTCCTTCAGGCAGGCTCTCCTGCATTAACCCTGATTGACCTGTTTCCCCGTTTTGTCTAGGACAATTCCATTTTAACTTGTTAGCTCAGCATTTTATTGATAGCAACCCTTTGATCATTCTAAAAAATTCCCAGTGTGTTAGTTGCTAGGGCTGCCATAACAAAATGTCTCAGAGTATGTGGTTTAAACAACAGAACACAGTCCTGGAGGCTGTAAGTTCAAGAAAAATATGGACAAATTTGTTTTCTTTTGAGGCCTTTCTCCTTGGGTTACAGATGGCCTGGCCACATTCTTGCTACATCCTCGCATTGCCTCTTGTGATCCTTCTTCTTATGGAGTCACCAGTAATAATGGATTAGGGTCCTAATCTAATGGCTTAATTTTAATGTAATTACCTCTTTACAGGCATATGCAGTTGTCCCTTAGTATCCACTGCAGAACCAGCTGTGGGACCTCCAGCTGATACTAAATCCTAGGATGCCCAAGTCCTGTATGTGAAATGATATAGTATTGGCATGTAACCTACAAATACCCTTCTGTAATAATTTAAGTAATCTCTGGACTACCTATGATACCTAACACGATGTGAATGTTATGTGAATAGTCATTATATTGTGTAGGGAATCATAATAAGAAAAATTCCTGCATTATGTTCAGTACAATTTTCTTTTTGAATAATTTTGATCCCTGGTTAGTTGTATCTGTAGACATGGAGCCCACCGGTATTGAGGGATGGCTATATATTAATGTATAATAATTCATGAAATCTAAACTATTCCTTCCAAGATTCATACAAAATCAAAACATTACTTGGGCAAAATCTTGCTTACAGAAGTGAGGATAATTGCCTTATTCTTCAAACACTGATTTTTATCAATGACATGTTTAGGTACTTTTTAAAAGGTTACAATTGGGGAGAAAAACAAACACTAGGCTTAATTGTTTAAAACAACTATGTAATTCTTAGTTTTATGTGACTTAATCAATCAACTGTAAATTAATTTTTTTTTTTTTTTGCTTTGAATTAGGTCTTCATTTTTCTTCCTGAAAGAAGAGAACATGGAATTGTTACAGTCAACAGACTGCAACAAAAAGCTGATCCATCTCTCTTATCCATCATGGAAGGGAAAAGAGAAAACTGAGACCGGTTCTTATACAAATCAAGTCCACTACTGTAAAATAAAGAGTGTTTTGTATCAGCTTGTTCTCTTTCCTTCAAAAGTACTAAATATTATTTTCCTTTTTACAACTATATCACTGTTATGCCACTCTTGCCTTTATCTTTAAACAACAGAATACTACATTTCATTGTACTTAGTGTTTCAAATTACTTTTAAAGAACATCTATTCTCACTTAACTGCAATGAGAAGATTCTTTGAAGTATTAAAGTACTTATTTTATTTTATTTTTGGTGCTGAGATTGAACCCAAGTCCTCATCCATGCTAGCCATGTGCTCTGACACTGAGCTATGCAGAAAGCCCAACATGTTTATTCTTAACTCAACTATAATAGGTAGTAAAAGACTATTTGGAAGTCCTTTCAGCTAACCATGGCACATAGACAAATAAGGGGAGGAAACTGGCATACAGAGATATATGTTTTACCTTCAGTGACCCAACTGACTTTGATACAGTGCTTTGATATCACACTGGATTAAAAAAATCAGTATTACAGGTTCCAATGAGTGGGGGAAATGAATAGGAGTTAAGGAGGCTACATGTCTTAAAATGGTGAATAATTTTTTGGGTAGAAATGATTTTTAATGATTGCCAAGGGAGAAGAAAAAGAAATTTTATTATAGAAGTATTCTTTCAAAATAGCTTATTAAAAAGAACTTGTTTTAAACTGTAAATATTGGAAAACATACATTTAAAAGTAAGATCGCAACTTAGTGAGACTATGTCCAAAGTAAAATTTAAAGAAGGACTGAGGGATGTAGCTCAATAGTAGAAAGCTTTCCTAACATGATCAAGGCTCTAGGTTCAATCCCTAGTGCAGAGAAAGAGAGAGAAAGAAGAAAAAGGAGGAGGAGGAGATGGAGGAGGAGGAGGAGATGGAGGAGGAGGAGGAGAAAGAGAGGAGGAGGAGAAAGAGGAGGAGGAAGAGGAAGAGGAAGAAGGGAAGAGAAAAGAAAAAGAAAAAAGTGAATCATTTTAATAATCAGTTCCATTATTAATTTCTATGACTTGTTAAATTATTTAAAAATATGTAAAGTCTAAGTATTCATATTTATACTTCTTACTCTGTTTCTCCTAAAAAAACTAATACATTCTCTAGTTCTACCCTATCAATGAAAAGATGTTTCATTGATATTAGAAAGATCATGAAAATAGGTAAAAGTTAAGCACAGAACATAGTATTTTCTTTTAATTCTTGCCTTTATGTTGTATTTGGTGGAAGATATAACCTCTTTCTTATATGTTTAGTAGTCATACTGCTGGGTCACAGGAATATATGGGTTTAGGGAGTTGTATCCAAAATTATCACCATGTTGAGCCCATTATCAAAGAATTGGCTGCTGGATGTGGTGGTGCATGCCAGTAATCCCAGCACTTGGGAGGCTGAGGGAGGAAGATCACGAGTTCAAAGCCAGCCTCAGCAATTGCCAGGCACTAAGCAACTCAGTGAGACCCTGTCTCTAAATAAAATACAAAAAAGGGCTGGGGATGTGGCCCAGTGGTCAAGGGGCCCTGAGTTCAATCACTGGTACAAAAAAAAAAAAAAAAAAAAAAAAAAAATTGGCTGACAGAATGAAGAAAGCTGAACAGACAGTACTGAAGAACTGCAGTGCAGTAAACCAACTGGAGTGCCTTTTATTCTATCTTGCATTTTCTGGAATCTCCTTTTTATCTAAAATTCAGGTATTTTTACTACATATTTTAAATAGCTAAGATTTCTTTTTTTATCATTTGCATTAGCTTCCTCCTGTTGCCGTCTGTAACTACTACAAATTTAGTGGCTTAAGACAATGCAATTTATTCTCTGTGAGTCAGAAGTCTCAAACTGTTTTATGGAACTAGGATCAAGGTGACAGGACTGGTTCCTCCTGAAGGGGAGAATCTGTTTACTCCGTTTCCAGAGGCCGCCTGCATTCTGTGGCTCTTGACACTGTTCATAAATCGTTCCGACCTCTTGCTTCCACCATTACACATCCTTCTATGACTTTGATCCTTCAGCCTCCCTCTTATCAGGACCCCTGTAAGTATATGGGATCTACCCAGATAATCCAGGTTAATCTTCCTGTCTCAAGATCCTGACCTATCACGTGTTCAAAAATCCCTGTACCATGAAAGTATCATATTCAGAGGTTTTGAAGATTAGAATGTGGACAATTTGGTGGTGGCGGGGCAGGGGTGGGGGGAGTGGTCATTACTCAATCTACACTTACTGACTTGTCTATTTTTATTCTACTGCATATATTTTGTACATTTATTCTTTTATTGTATCATAAGGCATTACAACAAACAATATGGTTTGCTTTGTTTTAAAATCCCTCAGTCTATGTAATTAATGGCCTTTTTTGGTTTTTGGTATTTCTTGTTCACTTTGTTTTTTACTCTGCCAACAGACAAGACTTATGAGAAGCATGACTCAAATTCTATCTACAGAAGTTCAAGGGGCAAGATCCTCCATCTCACCCTGCTCTGGCATCTAGACTGTGGTCCCAAAACCTTGGCTCAGTCTCTGTGGGCCTCCCGCTCCCTGTCAAGGAAAGCTTTTGGTAAGGCAATGGTAATGAGGGTCCAGTGGCAGTATAGCCACACAGCTGCTTGGCTGTGTTTCCTGTAGCCTAACCTCCCTTGGTTCCTGCCATTTATTCCTAAGCCTGGGCTTCCAGCCTTCCCTTTTGAGAGCTAACTATCTTCTTTCAAATGAATTTCTTTTATGTAGCTCTCACAAACAACTTTAGGTTGATACAATTTTGCTTCCTTAAAATCATTTTTTTTTTTCTCTCCATGAATGACATGTTTTAATCAGAGCAGCTGCATGGGTTATTATAAAATCATTTTTTAAATAAAATTGACTGTAGCCTGGGGGGGGTCTCATCATAATTATGTATCATTAATTGTGTATAAAAAACAAACCACAATAACAGAGTATTTATTAATCTAGGCCTTTAACCCCATGTATACAGCTAGGGCCTATCTGATGATAAATGGTTCCTTAGTGTTGGTTGTGAGACTCACAATGCCTTTTAACTATCAGGGAATGATTTATGTTTTATTTGGATATTCAATTTATTTTTTTTAACTGACAGTACCAAATATAAACTTTCAGCCAAACGTTTGATCAACTGGAATGTTCTAACCTATTACCATGAGATCAACAGAAATAACATTTAACAATTATGACATATGCCGCAAGTTAATTTTCCTGATGCAAAAGACTTGGGTATTGCCTCCAATCTGGAGAAAACACCACATTCAAAATATATTCACTATGCAAGTGAACGCAGTGTTTTTGTTTAGCCTCCTCGGTGAGTAATATTTTACCCATAACACTTTCTGAATGTCTGTCATGTGCTAGCCTCTTTACGAGGTGCTGGGCACAAAGAAGAATAAGGCTCCTGGCTCCTTCTACAATGCCTGGCAGTGGCAAGAGGCACTCAACGAATGCTTTCTGAATTAATGACATAATCCCTGCCTCTAAGGAGCTCTATCCTGTGGGAAAGACCGACACCTAATTGGGGCATATCGTGTGCCCAAAATAGTGAATCAAGTGAGGATAGCGTGGAAAGGAGTTGCTGGCATGCTTCAGATGCCTCCATGAGTCCCAAGGTGGTGTCAAGGGCACACTGTCCTGTCCAATGACATCTCCTGGCTCTGTCAGAATCGTTATTCAGGCCTCCCTGTCCAGGCCCTCCTGGTGAAGCTTGTGACACAGTGTTTGAATTCCTATTAATAGGCCTCGTCAGCTCCTCAGCAGATTGCATCTTAACATCAAACAGCCAGAATCCCCAACAATGACTTCCTGGCGCAAAGCCAAGCCTCAAGCATCAAAGCCATATTCCTCACAAATCAGCTCCACGTGATGATAAAGAAAGGCATTGGGATTCCAAACCAATTACCCCATGGTGAAAGGCATATTTTTCAAGGGCACACCAGGCTTTATTTTAAAAACAGTGATGTTGCTGAGGCTAGGTCTGAAATGTCAACAGGGGACCCAGCAAACTGATGAGAGGAATAACCAGAAAAGGGTGTATAACTCATTACACCGACCTGGGAAAGTTCAAGAAAAAGTGTGCTTAGGCACATTTCTATAGTTTCTGGTATAAGCCCCAACCAGCAAAACTGCTAGAACCTCATCTTGCCTGGAATTGCATAATAGAGTAGAAACACCTGCTTTTAAATTAGATTGGGGCACTGATTATAACTGACATGATCTTAGACAAATCATTTTCTAGAACACAGTCTCCATATTTGTGAAATGCAGGCTTTTGTGCCTTAAGTAGTTAAGTCTGTTTTATGGGAAATAATGGTATGAGAGAGTTCAATAAATCATAGCTATTATTGTTAATTAGAACTATTATGCTAAGCACTATAAACATTGTTTTAATCCTCACACCAGTCCTATGACATAGGCATTTTTTTTATCCTCAATAACAGATAAATAAAGTAAGACTTGATTAATTGTTCAAGACCCCAAGTGGTGAGAGAGGGAAAAAGAGAGAATTCAAACTCAGGCTTGCTGACATATATGGCCAGGCTCTCACCCACAATGTGACAATATCTCTGCTTTTCTTTGCTGCTTTGTTCCTGTCTATGCTCCTGTGGCTTTCAGCATTATCTAGTGACCTCAGCAGAACAAGACAGCCATCATCACTGTGTTCACCTGGTTCACTGGACAATCCACCTAAGGCACCGGATCCCCATGTAAGACATAGGACAAAAAACCTCCACAGGAATCCTCATTGAGTTAGCTCAGCTTGAAACAAAGTATTACATTTGACTCAAGCAACACATACAGCATCCCTTAGTCATCAGCAGCTAAGCCATTAACAAAGCATATTGGAAAAAGGACTGCCTTTGGAGAATCTGGAAATTGGTATTTAAGTCCCAGATCAGAGATTATGAGCTGCATAAATTTAATCAGGCATTTAATCTTGCTGAGTCTGTTGTACCCTGAGTTAATGTACGTGGCTGGTTATTCACTGGGTTTCACCTCAGATCTACACAGAGACCTCTCTATCCGCTAAGAATTTGCTGCTTCCTAATAGCTGCATTGCCAGGACTCCTTTGCCATCTGGCCTCTGCTTGGCTTAGCTGTGGATCAGAGGGTGGGGAGCGATACAGTGAAATAATTCTGCCCTCTCTCCCTGCATTTGCACCATGTCCTTGGCAGCAGCTGCATGGCCGCTCTTCCTTGGCTATGGCTTCTCCTTTGGTTCTGAGCAACACTGTTTCCACCCCTTGTCCCTGTCACTCAACATCCTTTGTTTGCTCTTTGACCTTCCCATAACCTCTGTAAGTAGCCTCTTCCCTGAAATCTCTTCATCAAACCCTCTGAGTAAATTTTGTTTCTTGCTCAGAACCTGACTGGTACAGTATGGAAAAGGGTCTCAAAGCCACAGAGAACTTTCTATAAAAATACAGGTCGTCAAATTATAATTATTGATATTATTTAGCCACATATATATTTTTGTACCATCAATACTATTTTGAAGTTTACAAAGCCTTCTTGCTTATATCTAAATGTTTTGCCAGTTCAGAAATAAAAAATCAGAAGCCAGTGATCAAGGTTATGTTGAATAAAGTACACCTGAATTTTGGTTTTCTTCCTCTCTATTAATTAGAAAATGGCCAGAAAACTAAATGGTTATCAGAAGTGTTTCCAAAATTAAACTTTCCAGCAAGAAGGTACCTAAAACATAAATTAAGTAGATATTGGTTTGGTACAGGTTTAAATTGATGTGTGTGCATCTATTTATACACACATACACATACATGACATTTTTTAGTGAAAAGACTATGACAGTTGCTCCTACACCAGGCTATTACAGTGACTCACTTTATTTCTGCTATTAGTAACTCATTTTGTAGGTAGAAGTTGGTATTCATTGTAAAATTGATTTGAACATTAGCAGTTTTTCATAAAAAAGTCTTGATCTGCTTATAATTGCTTCTCAAAATAGTTGATTTTTATAAACATTTTATCAATACATTAAGAAAAATATAGCATACACATTTAAACTATGTTTTTGTATGCTGAGGAGTGAACTTCCAGATGTCTTTTAAAGAGAAAGAAAGAAAATGAACAATTTTTACTATTTTCAACACACACACACACACAAACACACATATGTTGAATAATTTTTTAAATACATACTTCAACTTAACTATGGGTATATATATTAGAATTCCTTGGGTGCAAGCAACAGAAACCATTCAAGCAAATAACAGGAAATTTTGTTGGAAGGATATATAGGGTAGCACAGTTAAACTTGGGGATCTATATGGCAGGAACTAATGGAAGATCTCTTCAGGGCTCTGCCATGAGAAAATCTTGGCTTTAAGTATTTTTTGACCTTGAGTCACCCTGCTAAAGATTCAAATCCCAGGAGAATCAGTCTGGCCTGGCTCAGGTCCCAGGCACACCGCTTGGCTAAAGAACTTACCTGATTAGCAGTCCTGGCATGTGGGATACACAGGGATGCTTTTCCAAAGGAAGAGTGAGGTGCTAGGACCTGGAAAAGCAGGAAGATTTTCTGGGCTGGCAAAAAGAAGATTCCACCACAAAATTCTCTGGAGCATTTAATGAAATTAAGATATTAGATATGGCACATTTTCTTCCTTAAAATAATTTCCAAAAGTTGTACATTGGAACATTTAAGAATATTACATGAATCTAGGGTTGCAAAGAATCCATGGAAGTAATTCTTTAAAATTCTTGTTAAAACTACACTGGAGATGCTTTCCCTGACACCTTCCTCCATGGCTCAGTTAACACATTTGGATAAGGAGTGGTCAGGCGTACACAGCTACAAGCAAGTTTTCCTTATTTCAGTGAAAATGAAATTGTATTGATAGCAGTGAAGACTAGTATCCTTTCTCCACTCTGCCACTTATAAATAATTTTTGTATTTCAGAAAACTTGAGGATGACAAAACAAACACAAAAATCAGTCATCAGTCCAGGCGTGGTGGTGCACACCTATAATCCCAGTGGCTCAGGAGGCTGTGGCAGGAGGATCACAAGTTCAAAGCCAACCTCACCAACTTAGTGAGGCCCTATGCAACTCAGGAAGACCCGGTCTCAAAAAATTTTTTACAAGGGCTGGGGATATGGCTCAGTGGTTAAGAGCCCTTGAGTTCAATCCTTGGTAGCAAAAACAGCAACAGCAACAACAACAACAACAACAACAACAAAACAGTCCTCAAAAAAGAAGGTATTAACTTTAGGATAAATGTGCTATGCCGATGATGCATGCTTTTTCAGATTTGTTTCTTCGTCAGGAAATTCTTAGGCAAATAGAAAATATTTGCCCACAGGAGCTGGAATTGTGTGGTTATCATTTGTCGCCATCACTTCTGTGCCTAAAAGGCACTTGATAGATACTTTTGGAACAAATAGATCCATAACCTAGTGAATATACTTGCAATACATATACATACATATGTATGGTAACCGGGATTGAACTCAGGGGCACTCGATCACTGAGTCATATCCCCAGCCCTATTTTGTATTTTATTTAGAGACAGGGTCTCACTGAGTTGCTTAGCACCTTGCTTTTGCTGAGGTGGGCTTTGACCTCATGATACTCCTGCCTCAGCCTCCCAAGATGCTAGGATTACAGGCATGTGCCACTGTACCTGGCTGCAATTTTTTTCTAAAAGAGATTTTATATGAATGGTCATGTTTTTTGTAGAAAGTTTCTTTAAAAAGTGTGTCATTTTTGCTTTCTGAGTATGAAAACCTTTGGAAGTTTTGGAAAGAAAGAAAATATATTTCAACCATTTCCTCTTCTTTCAGATTAAGATTGGTTAGTTTTAATTACTTCTAACATGTGATATAATATAGTGATTTATTATGTTCATTGACCACCTTCTGCTAGAAAGTAGTCTACACAAGGGTAGAAATCTTTGCCTGTTTTGTTTACTCTGGGCTTCTAGAATGTGCTCAATAAATATTTCAAGTGGATAAATGTGACATAATTTGCTTCTTATTATATTCATGGTTAATTGGCTGTCTCTCCTACTAAAATAAATTTCCCACAAGGTCAGAGATCTTTCTGTGTTTTGCTCACTGATGTATCCTAAGTACTTTGAAGTGGGGCTGGTATCTTTTTGGTTTTAAATAAATATTTGAACTATTTTACTAAAAACCAATTCATTTCTGCCCCCAAATTATAGAAAAATAATTAGAAGTTATTTGGAATGTTGCTAAGTTGAAACATTAGCATGATATTTTCTTATTAAAAATAATTTTGAAAAACACTATAATCCCAGTGAGTTACAAATTTGAGGCCAGCCTCAGCAACTTACTGAGGCCTTAAGCAACTTAGTGAGACCCTCCCTCAAAAAAAAAAAAAAAAAAAAAAAAAAAAAAAAAGCAAAGAAAAGGGCTGTGGATATGACTCAGTAGAAAAGCCCCTCTGGGTTCAATACCCAATACCAAAATATATATAATCTCAACTGCCAAGCACAGTGGTGAATGCCTGTAATCCCAACAACTTGGGAGGTTGAGGCAGGAGGATGGCAAGTTTGAGGTCAGACTAGATAATTTAACAAAACTCTGTCTCAAAACAAAAAGACAAAACACTGGGGGATATAACCCAGTGGTAGCACCGGGATTCAATTCCCAATAACAAAAAGAATGAATGAATGAATGAATGAATGAATGAATGAATTTGTCCCATTGTATCATATTCTTAGTACTTGGAGAATTCTCACAAGAGTTGAGACTCAGTGGAGTCTAGTTCATTCCTGGGAAAGTTCCAAAGCAGGTTCTGGCTGAGTCTTTTACCTTTTCAAGTTCATAGATCAAAAAGTTATTTATAGAGTTGGGCACGATGGCGCATGCCTGTAATCCCAGCACTTGGGAGGCTGAGGCAGGAGGATCATGAGTTCAAAGCCAGCCTCAGCAATGGTGAGGCACTTAGCAACTCAGTGAGACCCTGCCTCTAATAAAATACAAAAAAGGGCTGGGGATGTGGCCCAGTGGTCGAGTGTCCCTGAGTTCAATCCCCGTTACCAAAAAAAAAAAAAAAAAAAAAAAAAGTTATTTACAGCATTTAATAAAATTTAAGATTTCTTGATCCACTTTGAGTTGAGTTTTGTGCATGGTAAGAGATAGGGGTTTAATTCCATTTTGTTGCATATGGATTTCCAGTTTTCCCAGCACCATTTGTTGAAGAGGCTATCTTTTCTCCAATGTACATTTTTGGCAACTTTGTTTAATACAAGATAACTGAAATTTATATGTGTTAGTCTCTGTGTCCTCTATTCTGTACATTGGTCTACAGGTCTATTTTGATGCCAACACCATGCTGTTTTTGTTACTATTGCTCTGTAGTATAAGTTAAGATCTAGTATAGTGATGTTATTTGCTTCACTCTTCTTGCTAAGGATTGCTTTAGCTATTCTGGGTCTCTTATTTTTTCAGATGAATTTCATGACTTCTTCTTCTATTTCTGTGAGGAATGTCATTGGGATTTTAATTGGAATTGCATTAAGTCTGTATAGTGCTTTTGGTAGTATGGTCATTTTGACAATATGAATTCTGCCTATCCAAGAATAAAGTAGATCTTTCCATCTTCTAAGGTCTTCTATAATTTATTTCTTTAGTGTTTTGTAGTTTTTATTATAGAGGTCTTTCACATCTTTTGTTGATTTCCAAGTATTTTATTTTATTTTTTTGATGCTATTGTAAATGGAGTAGTTTAGGACCTAGGAATTAGACCAGAGACACTATGCCTATTAGAAGAAAAAGTAAACCCTAATTTCCAACATGTCAGATTAGGCCTCAACTTCCTTAATAAGACTCCTGTAGTGCAAGAATTAATATCAAGAATCAATAAATGGGATAGATTCAAACTAAAAAGCTTCTTCTCAACAAAAGAAACAATCAGGTGAATAGAGAGCCTATTAATTGGGAACAAATTTTTACCACATGCATGTGAGATACAGCACTAATCTCTAGAATATATAAGAACTCAAAAATCTTAACACCAAAAAAACAAATAACCCAATCAATAAATTGGCTAAGGAACTGAACAGACACTTCTCAGAAGAAGATATACAATCAATCAACAAGTACATGAAAAAATGTTCAACATCTCTGGCAATTAGAGAAATGCAAATCAAAACCACTCTAAGATTTCATCTCACACCAGTCAGAATGGCAGCTATTACGAACACAAACAACAATAAATGTTGGCAAGGATGTAGGGAAAAAGGCACACTCATACATTGCTGGTGGGACTGCAAAATGGTGCAGCCAATATGAAAAGCAGTATGGAGATTCCTTGGAAAACTGGGAATGGAACCACCTTATGACCCAGCTATCCCACTCCTCAGTCTATACCCAAAGGACTTAAAAATAGTTTACAGGGATACAGCCACATCAATGTTTATAGCAGCACAAGTCACAATAGCTAAACTGTGGAACTAACCTAGATGCCCTTCAGTAGATGAATAGATAAAGAAAATGTGGTATATATACACAATGGAGTATAACTCAGCAATAAAAGAGAATAAAATCATGGCATTCACAGGTAAATGGATGAAGTTGGAGAATATAATGCTAAGTAAAGTTAGCCAAGCACAAAAATCCAAATGCCGAATATTTTCTCTGATATAAGGAGGCTGATTCACAGTGGGGTTGGGACAGGGAGCACAGGAGGATTAGAAGAACACTAAAACGGCTAATGGGAGGGAGGGGGATGGAGGGGGCAAAAGGGTAAAAAAAAAAAGGTAGAATGAGATGGATATTATTACCCTAAGTGCATGTATGAAGACACAAATGGTGTGAATATACTTTGTATACAACCAGAGATATGTAAAAATGTGCTCTGTATGTGTAATATGAATTGTAATGCATTTTGCTATCATATATAACAACTCAGAATAAAAAAAATTAAGCTTTTCTTTAAAACTGCATTTTCTATACTGAATTAAGTTTTTTTTGTTGTTGTTGTTGTTACTGGGGATTGAACTCAGGGGCACTCGACCACTGGGCCACATCCCCAGCCCTTATCTTTGGATTTTATCAGAGACAGGGTCTCACTGAGTTGCTAAGTGCCTCGCCATTGCTGAGGCTGGCTTTGAACTTGCAATCCTCCTGCCTCAGCCTCCCAAGTGCTGGGATTACAGGCGTGTGCCGCCGTGCCCGGCTGAATTAAGTTTAATCTGTATTAAAAGTGAGAGCCAGTGGTGCCCTCATTCCCCAAATTAGTTAACTTGTTGAGAATTATCTACCAAAAATACAAATGGTATCAGAGGGTAAAGCAGAGCCAGAACCAAGACAACCACTCTCCACTAACTGTTTCCTTTTCTGTCGCTATAGGTACAAATACCCTCTAAGCAGGCAGGGTCTAGAGCCTGCTCCATAGGACCTTAGCAAAGGGCAGGCTGGTAGGTTCCTCATCAATTTTTTTTCTAGGTCTTCCAAAATGTCTAAGGTGGGATTATTATTGGGAATATATTCTTCTCTGCAGAACACCTACTTCAGAGAAAAGTAAAGGGATGTTGTCTTTTCGTTACAAATGTAGGTATTTTATAAGCAAGAAAACAATAGTAAAATGTCTTTTTGTGTTATCTAATTGCTAATAAAATATATAAAAGACTCTATATATGAATGTTACCTTGTCAATGAAGTCTAGTATTGAAAAGACTAGAAAAGGTCTAGTTTGGAACATGCTTATATTGTTCAAATGTGTATGTGATTGAGGAGCTGTGGACTACAAGTTTCAATCACTCTATCCTTCAAAGGGTATTTATGGATACTTTGCCATGTGCCATGCATTGTGCCAGGGAGACCACTGTCAACACGATAACAATGTCCTTGGGCCTCCTAGAGCTTTTGGTCTAGTAATGGCATCTGTATGCAAAATAGCTACAGAAAGAATGAATCGAGATTAGATAAGTGCACAAAAGAGGATTTAGGTGAAATGCAGCATGTGATGTGGGGGACTTGACCAGGTCAGGAGCATGGAAGGTGCCCCTGAGCAGTGGGGATCAAGGGAACACCCAAGGATAAGAAAGGAGTTAAGCCGGGCACGGTGGCGCACGCCTGTAATCCCAGCACTTTGGGAGGCTGAGGCAGGAGGATCGCGAGTTCAAAGCCAGCCTCAGCAGTGGCGAAGCACTTAGCAACTCAGTGAGACCCTGTCTCTAAATAAAATACAAAAAAGGGCTGGGGATGTGACCCAGTGGACGAGTGCCTCTGAGTTCAATCCCCAGTACCAAAAAAAAGAAAGGAGTTAACCTGGCATGAGGAGAGTGGTGGGAGTTGGAGGGAGGGCAAGGGAGGATAGGATTGGCAAGAATATTCCCTGCAACAAAACAGCATGTGTGAGGGCCTGAGGTGCACAGAGCATGGATTTTTAGAGAAGCAATAGAAGTCCCTCTGAATAGGAAGTCAAAAATGATGAGGTGGAGGAGCCAGAGACAGAAAAGGAGAGGTCGGTAGAGTGTATTGGAGGCCTTGCTAAAAATGATGGACTTTATTCTTAGGACAAGCAAAAACCTCTAAAGGATTTATGTTTTTGAAATAAAAACTTATTATTTGAAAGCTCTTTATGGCTGGGCACGGTGGCACACATCTATAATCCCAGAGACTTAGAAGTCTGACTCAGGAGGATCAAAGGTTCAAGGCTGACCTTGGCAACTCAGTAAGGCCCTGTCTCAAAATATTTTATTTTATTTTTTGGTAAAAGGGCCAGGGATGTAGCTCAGTGGTAGAATACGTGCTTAATGTGTGTGAGGCCCTGGATTCAATCTCCAGTACTGCCAAAAATATGTAAAAAAAAAAAAAAAAAAAAAAAAAAATTAGAAAGTAAAAGTTTCTTCTTTCAGAGGATTGAAACTATACAACTTCAAGACTTATTTTAAAGAGAAAGTATCGAGACAGTAATATTGGCCAAAAAAAAAAAAAAAAAAAAAAGACAAACAGATCAATGGATCAATGGAACTGAACAGAGAACCCAGAAATGACTCACATAAGTGTATTCAATTGATCTTGTACAAAGGACCAAAGGCCAGGGGCTGGGATGTGAGTCAGTGGTAGAATGCTTGCCTACCATGTGGGAGACCCTGGATTTAATCACCAGCATGGCAATAAATAAATAAATAAACAAACAAATAAGAGCAAGGTTTATCTGATGGAGCAAAGACTTTTTACCAAATGGTAAAAATTACCAGACATGCATAAGCAAAAATAAATAAATAAATAAATAAATAAATAAAATAAAGAATGTAGATACAGTGCTTATGCTTTTCACAAAAGTTACCTCAGAATGGATCATAGGTCTAAATATTAAACACAAAAATATAAAACTCCTGAAACATAATGGAGAAGAAAATCTAGGTGACTTTAGTTATGACAGTTGCTTTTTATACATAGAACCAAAGGCAAAATCCATAAATAAATTAGGGGATAGAGTAGAGAATCAGGGGGAGGTAGGAGGGCAAGGAAGGGGATAGTACTGGAGACTGAAAAAGGAGAAAGCTATCTTATGTGTATTATCAATATGTCACAAAGAACCCCACTATTATGTATAACTATAATGCACTAAAAATAAGCTGAGTTTCATTAAAATTTAAAAATTCTGCTCTGTGAAAGACAATGTTGAGAGAATGAAAACATGAGCAAAAATTTTTTCCTAGTATCTGCAGAAGATACATAAAAGATTATTATCTGAAATATACAAAGAACTCTTAAAACTCAACAATAAAAATAAACAAAGTGGTTTAAAAATGGGCAAAATACACTTAAAGACTGCTCATCAAAGAATACCTGCAGGTATCAAATGAGCATATTAAAAGACATTCAGCAGCATAAGTCATCGGGGAATATCAGGGTAAAACAACAATGAACTATCACTACATACCTACCAGAATGGCCAAAACCCAGAACACCAAGTGCCAGCAAGGATGTGAAGGAACAGGAACACTTGTTCTTTGCTGGTGGGAGTCCATAATGATACAGCCAGTTTGGAAGACAGTTTGTTAGTTTCTTACAATAGTAAATATACTTTTACCATATGATCAAGCAGTCATGCCCCTTGGAATTTCCCAAAGTGAACTGAAGACCTGTCCACACAAAAACCTGCCAAGAGGATGTTTGTAATGTCTTTGTTCATAATTACCAACACTTGGAAGTAACCAAGATGTCCTTCAATAGTAGAACAAATGAGTAAACTATGATATGACCAGAGAATGGAATATTATTCACTGCTAAAAATAAATAGACTGTAAATTCATGAAAAGTCATGGAGAAACTTTAAATGCACATTACTAAGTGAAAGAAGTTAATCTGAAAAAAGCTACATACCGTTTGATTCGATTATATGACATGTGGAAAAGGAAAAACCATGAAGATTATAAAACATTCAGTGGTTCTTAAGAATTAGAGAGCAGGTAGGGATAAATAGGCAGAGCCCAGAGGATTTCTAGAGCAGTGGGAGGCTATTCTATACAAAGCTACATAATACATGCCACTATATGTTTGTCAGAATCCATAGAATACATAGCACCAAGGAGTGAGTCCTGGTGTTAACTGCGGACTCCAGGTGATAATGTCTGTCAGTGTAGGCTCATTGATTGTAACAAATGAACCACTGGTGGTTGGTGTTGATAATAGAGGGACTGTGCATATGTGGGGTAGAAGGCATATATAAGAACTCTGTGTACTTATTGCTCAATTTTACTAGGTATCTAAAACTGTTCTTTAGAAAGTCTTAATTTATAAAATGAACGTAGCTCAGATGCCATGTTTTGCCTCCAGCAGTCTCTCAGAAAGGAGCACTCTCAGAACCTGGGACCCAAGAGTGCCAGCTCAACTGGGGACCTGAGCCATAGGCTGACTGCACCTCCATTATGCTGGAGGACACACATCTGTGTGTCTCTCAACTGTCCTTCCACACTGGGAGCATGTTAAAGAGAAGGATGTTAGATCCTTACTATCAGCATTTATGAAGTGCTGGAATTTATGTATTTTAGTAATACATAAATAAATTTTTCTTGGTATCATGAAACTCATATAACTCAACACTGAAACACAGAAAACTGTTTTTAAAACGTTCTTAATTTATAAAATAGAATTGCCAAGTTAAAGTAGGGGAGGGAGGTCTTCTGGCTCTTGAGTGGAGAATGGACTAGAGATGGGAAGAATGAATATTGAGGGGTGGGGGAACAACTGGAATAACTTAGTGAGAAGGGACAATAGCCTGGATCTAGGGTGGCATGTGGACTAATAGAACTTGCTGAGGGTTTGGATCTTCTGGTACAGGAAAAGGACAATCAAGAGTGACTAACAAGCCGGGCATGGTGACACACGCCTGTAATCCCAGCACTTGGGAGGCTGAGGCAGGAGGATCACGAGTTCAAAGCCAGCCTCAGCAATGGTGAGGCACTTAGCAATTCAGTGAGACCTTCACTCTAATAAAAATACAAAAAGGGGCTGGGGATGTGGCGGAGTGGTCAAATGCCCCTGAGTTCAATCCCCGGTACCACAAAAAAAAAAAAAAAAAAAGAGTGACTATCAACACCATTTATGGAGAACTGGAAAATAGAGGGAATAATGGGTGGCTGCAAAGCACAGAGGTTTATAGAAGGGGATATCATGAGTTCCAGAGTAGTTATGTTGACTATGAGCTGTGAGAGATATTCAGGTGAAGATATTAATTACTTCGTTTGTCAGAGCTGGCAAAAGCCATTGACTTCTTGAAGCTACATGCCTCTCAAATTTGATCTTTCTTGATTTGGGGTTTTACTATTTCATTTGCATAACTGAAAGGCCATATAGATGACTTTTCAAAAAGAATAGAATTATCTGACTCAAAGGTGTATTCAAGCCTCAGACTCTCCAGAAAACTGCTTGCAGTTTTGAAATGAGTTGTTCTAGCTCCATGTCTATCCCCACTAAGGTTTTGACAATTCTGAAGCCAAGTTTCAGAAGGCTCAGGCTCAGGCACCATTTTCTCTCTTAACAGTCTCTGCAGAAAGGAGCATTCTCAAAACCTGGGACCCAACAGTGCCAGCCAACTCAGCCAGGAACCTGAGCCACAGGCTGACGGCACCAGCACTTATACTGGAGGGCACACATTTGTGTATTTCTCAGCTGTCCCTACCACACTGGGAGCATGTTAAAAACAAGGATGTTAGATCCTTACTAATAGCACTTATGCATAAATGCTAATATTTGTGTATTTCATTAATACATAAATAAATCTTTCTTGGTATCATGAAAGTTATAACACTGAAGAACAGATAAATAAAATGTGAGGGGGAAATGAAAGGTCTAAGAAGAAAGCCAACTTTGAGCCACTGGGTTTTCCCAGGAGACATTCAGCATTACCTGAAGCCAATCAGTGGTGAAAAATGTAACCAAGCAACCAGTTGTTTTCTCTACAAAATCGCAAACAACAAGTGTGACTGATTTCTTGCATGAATTGATTGAGTTTAGTAATTCAATGGTAATTAAGCAGATGCCTCTTCCAAGGGTGATGTTGTGTCAGTATTAGGTGGAATTTAATTCACCTTAGAGATTTAAAGGTTTTGGCCATTACTGAGAGGTTTTTCACTTTCTAAAATTTTTTTTTTTTTTTTTTTTTTTTTGGTACCGGGGATTGAACTCAGGGGCATGTGACCACTGGCCCACATCCCCAGCCCTTTTTTTGTATCTTATTAGAGACAGGGTCTCACTGAATTGCTAAGTGCCTTGCCATTGCTGAGGCTGGCTTTGAACTCGCAATCCTCCTGCCTCAGCCTCCCAAGTGCTGGGATTACAGGAGTGCACCACCACATCCAGCTTCGTCAACAAATATTTAAGTAACTATTGTCCTAGGGACTCTTGTGGACCACCATCAAGATAATTCTCCTCTAGAATTTGTTCTCTGGAGAGAGAAGACAAACAAATTACAAGCAAATCATTGTACTGGGTGATAATTTAAGTGCTCTAAAGAAAAACAAAGCATGTCTAGGGAGAGGGAGTATAGAAGTGGTATGCATTTTTAACTGGGGGTCAGGTCTGGCCTCTCTGAGGAGATGGCATTTGATCTCAGACCTGAGAAAGTGAGGCTATGAACTAAGGAATAATAAGAACATTCTAGATGGTGAGAAAGAATAAATGCAAAGGCCTGGAGTTGAGGGATGGGTGCAGAATTATTTTTGAGAGTGTTTAAATAGCCAATCTTCAATTATATTCCCTTGTATGCTTAAAGCAAAAGTTTGTATTTCAAATAAGCAGGGCACCAGGAGAGTAATTACTTTCCAAATTTTCTCAGCTTTTTGAAGTCCGTGGCTGAATTATGGGGATATATACCAATTTCATTTTCTGTTTATCCTTTTACTTTTCTTTTTGATTACTGACACTTCTCCCGCTGCAGAAAAGATAAAGAATTTCAAACAATAAAATACACAAGAATTAGGATGGACTGGGGGGGCAAATTTACTAAGTTGGTTTAGTCTAAATAATGCTTAAGGGATACTTAAAAGATTTAAAGGACTCAAACACATTAAGATCCTTAAGCACTTGAGAAGCATTTTTTTTTTTCACATGTATGAGAACTGGTTTTGACCCAGTCCTTTCAAAGGCCACCTCTTGCATAGTGCTTGGTTACTCCCTTTCTTCTTTTTTAGTTTGTTTGTTTTTGTTTTGTTTTGTTTTGTTTTGTTGTTGCTGAGGCTAGAACCCAAGGCCTGGCAAATGCTAGACAAATTCTACTAGCCACTCCTCATATCTGGTAATCTGGGATATCTTTAAGAAAATTAGGTTGGAGAATTTAAGTGACTGAGAAGGCAGCTCAACCACAGCTGCAGGGCAGAAGAGGCCATGGGGACAGGTCCTGTCCTCACCATGAGACTGAACCCATGAGCTCGTCCTGGGAAGGTATTCATTCAAAAAGACTTGTTATGGTTTGGATGTGAGGCGTCCCCCAAAAGCTCATGTGTGGAACAATGCAAGAAAGTTTAGAAGAGAAATGATTGGGTTATGAGAGCCTTAACCATATCAGTGAATTAATCCCCTGGTGGGATTAACCGAGTGGTAACTGAAGGTGGGTGGGGTACTGCTGGATGAGGTGGGTCATCGGGGATGTGGCTTTGGTGCATATATTATATATCTGGGGAGTGAAGTCTCTCTTTCTGCTTTCTGATCATCATGTGAGCTCCTTCCCTCCACCATACTCTTCTTTCATGATGTTCTGCTTCACCTGGAACCCTGAGGAACGGAGCCGGGTGCCTATGGACTGAGGCCTCTGAAACATGAGCCCCCAAATAAACTTTCCTCCTCTAAAATTGTTCTTGTCAGTTCTTTTAGTCATAGTAGTGAAAAAGTTAACTAAAACAAGACTACAGCAGTGGCACACACTGCCAGCTCCAGACCAAATTCCCTGTGGAGGGGGAGAACTGGATTGATAGGCAGCAGTTTGAAAAAAACAGTTCAACCTGTAAATAACCTTTACAAGAAGCAGAGAAGCCTGGGGGCCCAGAGTATCTTGAAGGCTGTTTGGCTTGTTCGATAGCATATACCATCTTCTTGTATGTAGAAACTCATTATGAGAAGGTTTGAAGAAAGTCTCCAAATATGTTCAAGAACAGAACAAGAAAAAAAACCCAGAATGAGGGTTGGGGATATAGCTCAGTTGGTAGAGTGCTTGCCTCGCATGCAACAAGGCCCTGGGTTCAATCCCCAGCAACACAAAAACAAACAAACAAACAAACAAAAAATCCCCCAAAAAACAGAATGAGAAGATACACACTCCCCAAGACCCCTCCTGACAAACCCTGTTGACACTAGACTTCAAATGACTGAAATTACCATCAGGCATGAGCAGTGGAAGATAAACCAAAGAATTAAAGATCCCACCTACAACTGGGACCCTCATCTACCCACTGGCTGATCACAGAGTGTCCCTACCTCCTCTCCAGAGCATCATTCCTTTGTATCTGCTGCCAGAGCCACAGTGCTATTTACTCCAAGGACTAACTTTCTAAAATCCCACATATGGAGTGACCTCTAGTCACTCAGCATCCACTTTGTGTCTCCAAATTGTGTAGGACTCTAGTCTTTTGATTCATATCTGAGAAAACACAATGGGAAGCATTTCACTTTTTTTTCTATTCAAGGGGGTTTAACAAAATATGCAGTTGGTCAACCCAGTGCAAATTTTATTTCTTACCTGCCAACAGTACTATTAATTCTCTTTATTCCTTGGGCCAATTTCCAGGTGGCTTTAGACTTCAAAGGGTTATATCTTAGTCAATGTTCAGTCTAATTCCCTGAAATTATTAAATGGCTTTTCTCCAGGTGAGAGGTAGGTTATGTCTGTGGTTATGCTAATGCATTTTTCAGATTTCAAAGCACTCCCAGTTTTGCGGTAATTCAAATCTTATGATTGATTTCTGCTGTACAGTTTTCTCAAAAGTCTCTAAAGCTCACTGAAAAAAATGTATAAACATATAATATTATTTGTTTTATTATAGCAGTTATATCTAATTAAAGCAATATTTAATGCAATTTCTAATAATTTTCTTTGGAGACTTTTATGTATTTTGCATTACCTTGAATTTTGGAAAGATATAGTATGTGTTGCTCATTCATTACACAAATAAGTAAGTACTATAAAGCAGGTGCTGAATCATCAAACATATATGCCCCTATTGTTATCCCCGAAAGTGTAATGAGCAAGTAGAGTAAATGTTTTAATTACAGTTTTGTTATAAATATAACATGAGAAAAAATTATGGGAATAACTCTGCATGTTGATAATTTTTAACCCTATGGGCAACCTTATGATTCATACATTCCTCATAGTCAGTATTCAGTGCACAGAAATCTTATGATTGGTTCAAGTAAGTTAAGTGACTTCAGAGTCTCAAATCTTGAGTCAATATTTCTGGCTACTCTTTTGTGTGTATATTCCTAGTGTTTGGGTTTCTTATGCCCTTCATTCTTTTATGGGTTTGAAAACACTGCAATTTGGAGAAAGTTAAGAAAATATATTAGGAGAGAATGAAGCATTTAAAAGTTTTACTTTCAGAGATATTGTAGGTGCTAATACTGGATTTAATCTTTCAGATGTAATTTCTCTTCTGGATGCGGTATTCGATAAGTTCCATAGGACTGTGTAATATTTAATTGTATAAAATTCCTTTGTTACTTCATAGCTTGTTATAATGTGTCTGTCTGTCTTTTAAACCCATTGTGATAACTTTGCTGAAATATTAACACATTAGTAAAAATTTTATTAAATAAGAAAATTAGGTTGAATTTACTTCTTAATACTTTCTAATTTAGATATCTTACTGATTTAATTTGGCCCTTTCTAGGTCCTAATGTGATCTTGTAATGTCAAAATTAACAATTACAATTTCAAGGACCATAGTATTTATAATTTGTGTAAATAGACCTTCTGTTACATGCACTGGGGACAGGACAGTCTTTTTAATAAATGGGAATGGGAAACTAGACAACCACATGCTGAAGAATGAAACTATCATATACAAAAATCAACTCAAAATGATTTAAAGACTTAAATGTAAGACCAGAAACTATGAAACTATTAGAATAATACATAGGGGGAAGTGCTAGAGGACATTGGAAAAGGAAAGGATGTTTTTGGACAAGACACATAAAACCCAGGCAACAAAAACAAAAAAGAGGCAAGTGTGATCACAAACTAAAAAGCTTCTGCACAGCAAAGGAAACAATCAACAGGATAAAGAGGCAGCCTAAAGACTGGGAGAAAATATTTGCAACTATACATCTGTCAAGAGATTAATACCCAGAATTCATAAGGAACTCAAAAAATAGCAAAAATACAAATAACCTGATTTAAATATAAGCAATAGACCTAGATGGACATTTCTCAAAAAAGACATACAAATGGCCAACTGGTAAATGAAAAAAAAAAAAAAAAAAAAACTCAACTCAATATCACTAAATACCAAGGAATGAAAATTAAAAATACATGGACTGGGGTTGTGGCTCAGCGGCAGAGCACTCGCCTCGCACGTGCGTGGCCCGGGTTCGATCCTCAGCACCACGTAAACATAAATGCATTGTATTGTGTACAACTAAAGTAAAATAAATAAATATTTTAAAAAAAGAAAATTAAAAATACAATGAGATCTACCTCACTCCAAGAGCTGATAAGGATGTGAAGAAAAGGAAATGTTTGCCCACTGTTGGGAATGTCAAGTAGTACAGCCATATGAAAAACAATAAGGTAGTTTCTCAAAAATAAATAAATAAGTAAATAAATAAATAAATAAATAAAAATATACCTACCATATTATATAGCAATTCTACTTCTGGGTATGTATTCAAAGCAAATGAAATCAGTATATTGAAGAGATATATATCAGTATATCCCATGTTTATCACAGCACTATTCACAATAACCAAGGGATGGAATCAGCCTAAGTATCCACCAACTGATGAATGGATGAGGAAACTTTGGAATATATATAATTGCATATTATCCAGCCACATAAAGGATGAAATCTTGTCATTTGTGACAATATTAATGGAACTGAAAGGCACTAACTGAAAAACCTAGTCATAGAAAAGAAAATGCCACAGTATCTCATTTATATGTGGAATCTAAAAAACCTGATCTCATAGAAATTGAGAGTAGAGCAGTATTTACTAGAGGCTGGAGAGAGGAGTGGGGAAGGAAGGATGGGAAGAGATGGTTCAACAGATACCAAGATACAGTTAGACAGGAGTAAAAATCTCTGCTGTGGTATTGTACCATAGAATGGCTACAGATAATAATGTGCTGAATATTTCAAAAAGGTTAAGGGAAAGAATTTTAAATGTTTTCACCACAGAGAAATGGCAAATGTTGGAGAAGACAGATATGCTTAAGTTGATTGGAAGATTATAAATGTATGCATGTATCAGAATATTACAGGATACCCCATAAATAAATTTTAGGGTGACAATTTAAAAAAAATAAAATCTGTTACTTCATCTTACAAAACTTGCCAGACAATTTTTTTCTCAGAATGGAGGGCTATAAAGAAGGTGATCTGACTTAAAATATATAGATGAAAGCTTAGATAGACCCAGAAAGGTAAGGATGCATCCTTCAGGGTAATTAAAATAATAAGACAATGAGAGATCAAAGTTATTAGCTACAGAAGAGTGAACCATGCACAAAGACAACAATTTTTAAATTCAATCTATAATTTTCAATTCAATTAAAGTTGAAAGGCTACTCTCATAACTTAGCTGCTTTCAAATGACCCACTCCATTTGACATATTCTCAGGATAAATATGAGAGACATTTGATTAGTTAATTAATTAACTAGTTAATCAATATTTGTTGAGCATCTTCTATTTGCTAGTCACTGTACTATGTTCTAATATATAATATACAGCAGTAAAAAAGATAGCCAAAATATCAGTGGGACTTACATTCTGGCACAGAATTAGATAGTATACAAATTTAGAATATAGAATAACATTATATTATATATAATATACCTATTGGGTACTCCTCTTCCTTCTTTTCCTATGTTTCTAACTTTCTTCTTTCCTCCCTGCTCCTCCTCTCCCTCCCTTTCATATATATATGAAAGACATACCTAAGAGCCTGAGTTCAATGCCAAGCACCAAAATATACTTAGGTTTACGAATGTAGGTTTACAGAAGTGTCAACCCACAATTGTTCTTATTGAATGTTAGGGCTGCTCCCCTGGGGTTCCGTTGGCCCTCAAGCTTGAAGCATCGAGGGGCCCACCAGCCACGTGTTTTCCTCCGGATCCCACCTGCCACCCATGCTCTGGCTGCCTGGAGCTCACCCCATTAGCCAGGCAAGGCTTCATGATGGACAGAACAGAGGACCTAGCAGGCTTCCTTATTCCCATGCAGTTGGAGCCATCCTAAATTGGGGGAGAGGGGAGGTGTAGAGGGAGAGACTGCAGTGGCAGAGGATTACTTTGAGGTAAGCAGGACTCACAGAAGCAAGTGAGCATGTGCTAGAGGTGAAAGGCCCAGGGAGTGGGGAGATTTGTCCTAGGCCACGGAATAAGTTCCTGGGACAGGCTCCAGGCTGGCTAATTTCCAGGATCCCCTCATGAGGCCCATTGCCTCTCAGGGAATGACAGAGTTCTTCTCAGGCCTTCCGGATGCTGTTGCAGGGAGCCCTGAGTCTTATGGTAGACTAGTGCCTAATGACACCCACTCAGGCCAATCCTGATCACCTAGGTCTGAATCACCCAGAGGAATAATTCAAGGCTAAAACATTTTTCTTTGTTTTTGGTACCAGGGATCAAATCCAGAGGTAATTTACCACTAAACTATATGCCCAGGCCTTTATATATATGTTTTTATTTTGAGATAGGGTCTCAAAAAAAGGTTGTCAAGGCTGGCGTTAAACCTACAATTCACCTATCTCAGCCTCCTGAATAGCTGAATTACAGGCATGTGCTACCACACCCAGCTTAAAACATTCTATGTTGATTCTCAGTATGGTACTTACCATCATCTGGTATGTTATTATGCATTCATATGTTTATTTCTTTATTATTTGTCTTTTTTTACAGGAAACTAAATTCTATGGTATAAGGACCTTATCTCTCTTTTGCAAGTCTACAGCTCCAGTTCCTAGAAGAATGCCTGTTGGTTCATAACAGATGATAATCAATAAATAATTGTTGAATGCATATTCATTTTTATCACTATAACTTCAAATTTCCCTTAGCTTGGTTTCTCATTGGTACCAAATCACCTACATTTTGGGACATTATAGCTTTTAGTTTCTCCTAGTACGTATTTACTGATCTATAAATATACACATGAGATATTTAAGAGACACTGCTATCTTTTTACAATGCGAGGGACCCTTCTTTCCCATGAAGAATACCTGTCAACTCTAAGTAGGCAGAACAGACAGATCCTAAAGCAGATATTCAGAAAAGCAGCTCTGATGGTGGTGAAGAGAAATAGAGCTGAGAACACTTGTGGGAAGCTGTTACTAAGAGAGAATAAGGACCTAACAAAGGAAGGTGATGAGGAAATGAATTCAGACCCCTCTCAGAAGATCAGTTCACAAGGAGTGAGAGAGGAAACAGAACAGACTGGCTGCTCTAGCTTTTCTGGTGAGGTGGATGGTGACTCTGCTGACTGATTCATATAACAGAAGCAGGCTGAGTTGTTTTAAGAAGAGAGAGTGGAGAAAATGACATGTTTGGGCCTTGAATCTTTTGATTTGCTTAGGGGACATGCAAATGGAGGATTCCACTAAATATTTGGAAATTAAGTTTAGAACTTAAGAGAAAGGTAGGACTGAAGATGTACCATTCAGAGTTGGCTGAGTACAAGTGATAGATGGAAACCTGGGAGCAGATAAGAAAATCCAGGAAAGTGTAAAGAGATAAGAGGGAAGACCAAGGGTGCAGCATTTGGAGAAGCAATATATCCAGTAGTAAAAAATCTTATTTTACTGTGTACTGGAGATTGAGCCCAGGAGCACTTTACCACTAAGCCACATTCCCAAGCCTTTTTTTTATTTTTATTTTTATTTTTTATTTTTTGGTACCAGAGATTAAACTCAGGGGCACTTGACCACTGGGCCACATCCCCAGCCCTTTTTTGTATTTTATTTAGAGACAGGGTCTCACTGAGTTGCTAAGTGCCTCAACATTGCTGAGGCTGGCTTTGAACTTGAGATCCTCCTGTCTCAGCCTTCCAAGTGCTGGGATTACAGGCGTGTGCCACCGCGCCCAGCCCAATCCTTTTATTTTTTACTTTGAGATAGGATCTCACTAAATTGCTGAGGCTGACCTTGAACTTGCCATCTTCCTGCCTCAGCCTCCACGGTATCTGGTATTGCAGGTGTGTGCCACCATGCCCAACTACAGAAGTATAAATATCATAAGTAATTTACTTAAGCTTTCTGTGCCTCACTTTTTCATCTATTAAATGAGTTACTTAATAAAACATATCTCAAAATTGTTCAAAGGATAAATTTATAAAATACAAAGTATTTAAGTACAGGGTTCAGCACACAGTCCAGGTTATGGGACTGTTCCCTATTATTGAAGTTATGATATTAAAGGTAATATAGAAAAATAATCTAAGAGTACCGGGAAAGAGCAGTCTGAGTCAGAAAGCAATAAGAGAGAGCAGTGCTTCAGAAGAGTTTAACAAGGGGATGTCAAGCATGACAGTAAGCTCCCTTGGATGAGAAGTCGCTGGGGCCCTGGGCTATGTTGGTAGGGAGTCATTTGTGTCTTTAGAAAGGGCAAGGCCAGGAGAACTGCCTGGGTTTAAGAGAAAATAGAAATGACCTCTTCTCAGATGGTGAAACGAACACTTTCACTTCCCCTACTGCTAGCTAACACTTCACTGATGTCACAAAAATGGGATTTTTTTTTATAAACAATAAAGAGGAAAAAACAAGTGATGACAGCAACATAATTTTGGAAGCTAAAAAGCAGACAGGCAAATGTAATTTGCTTCACACCACTGAAAAAATTGAAAACTAAAGCTTCAATGGAAAAGGCATAGAGGTTGAGTTACCCGATAGAAGGCCAGAAAGACCCAGAAACCAGGGTGCAACATCTCTGAAAGTAAGCTTGAGAACATGAAAATAGAAAGTCTGCTTAAGAAGTAGTTAGACCTGGGGCTGGGGTTGTGGCTCAGCGGTAGAGCACTCGCCTAGCGCCTAGCGCCTAGCACGTGTGCGGCCAGGGTTCGATCCTCAGCACCACATAAACATAAAAGCATTGCATTGTGTACAACTAAAGCAAAAAAAAAAAAAAAAAAGAAGTAGTTAGACCCGTCCTCACCCCCTCACCCAACCCTGCAGAGTCAGGTGGGCTATCTCTCTTGGATCAGGGCAGGAGACCAGGTGGAGTCCATGACCTGAGTGACTTTGACTGAGGAATGTCACTGTGAACATGGGAGGCTGAAGTGAAAGTCCAGATACCAGATGGAGAGATAGCCCAGTCCATTCTCTCTCTTCTCCCAGAATGCTCCAACCAGCTTTACATCTTCCCAAAAGGGGAGAGGAAGATTTTTTTCTCTGGACAGTGATGTCCACCAGTTAATAGACACTGTCCAGGCAAGTAGCATTCCTGTAGTCTTTCACGTATGTATCTAAACCCAGCATGTTAGTGCACGCCTATAATCCCAGCCTCTCAGGAGGCTGAGGCAGGAAGTTCACAAGTTCAAAGCCAGCCTCAGCAACTTAGCAAGACCCGGTCTCAAGATAAAAATAAAAGTGGATGGGAATGTGGCTCAGTGATTAAGTGCCCCTGGGTTCAATCTCCCATACCAAAGGGGAAAAAAAATTATGTGTGTATCTAAAATCTTAACAGATGACAGCCAGTGATGTCAGCTGAGTTGCAAACACGAAATAGAGACTGAAAGAAACAAACAAAAAGGAATGTGGAGGAAAACAAGATAATGCAGAGTGAAAAAAACTTTAAAGGAAAAAAGTAAACTGAACATTCAGAAACAAACTGAATTCTTGAAACTGAATATACGTTAGTAGAAACTAAAATTGTCAACTTATTTTTCTTATCTCATCCACGCACAGAGTAGATTTTTTTTTTTTTTTTTTTTTTTGGTACTGGGGATTGAACCCAGGGGCACTTAATCACTGAGCCACATCCCCAGCCGTTTTTATATTTTATTTAGAGACAGGGTCTCCACTAAGTTGCTTAGGGCCTCCTTAAGTTGCTGAGGTTGGTTTTGAACTCGTGATCCTCCTGTTTTGGCCTCCCAAGCAACTGGGATTACAAGTATTTGTCCACCACACCTGGCTCACAGAGATCATTCTTTTTTTCTTTTTTCTTTTTTTGGTACGGGTGATTGAACTCAGGGGCACTCGACCACTGGGCCACATCCCTAGCCCTTTTATTGTATTTTATTTATAGACAGGGTCTCACTGAGTTGATAAGTGCCTTGCCATTGTTGAGGCTGGCTTTGAACTCGTGATCCTCCTGCCTCAGCCTCCCAAGTCACTGGGATTACAGGTGTGCACCACCACACCGAGCTCGAGACAATTCTTGATATGCATTTGCTGAGTGAATGAATAAAGCTGGTGAGGTAAAGTGAAGAATGTTTCACACAGACTGGAAGGAGACTCATGTGGTGGACTCTCAGGAGTTCAACCATCAAAACAATCTGAATTTTTAGCAAAAGAATAAAGAAAACAGAAATAAAAATTAACAAAGGAATAATTAATTTAAAAAATTCTTCTTAACTGGAGGACGTAACTTTATAAGTTGAAGCATTCACTAGGCACGTTGGAAAAAGTATGAGAAAAACAGCCAAAGAGCCATGCCAGCGCAGGTCATTGTGAACTTTCAGAACACTCAAGGCAAAGAGAGGATCCTAGAAGCTTTGTTGGAGGTGGGGGATGGGGTGATAAACTATTTGATTCATTGTGGCTGTGTAACAATAAATTTCCCCAAAATTTAGTGTATTGAAACTGCATGGTTCCGGAGAGACCTGAATCCAGGAGCCACTCAGCTGGGTGATTCTGGCTCAGTGTTTCTCAGGAGGTTCCAGTCAGGTAGTGGTTTAACCTGGGGACATAAAGACTTTCGCTGCTGGGGCCGAAAATAGTTGTGGCATCCTGGGCATTCCTATCTCTTTTTCTCTTCATTTCATATTGTGTCTCCATCATTTCTAAGGTTTGAATGTAGGTGTGTGCCCGAACTTCTTATGCTGGAATTAAACCCTAAGGTGATATAGAGTTAGGAAGTGGGGCCAGTCAGAATGTTATCTGGGACCAGCAATATTAAAAAAAGGAAAGAACGAAGTGGGTCCTCTGGAAGTGATTGGACTATGAGGTCCCCATCCACATGAATGGGATCAATGTCCTTATAAAAGAGGCATCAGATGAATGGATAAAGGAACTGTGGTATACCTACACAATGGAATATTAGCTTTAAAGAAGAACGAAATCATGGCATTTGCTGGTAAATGGATGGAACTGGAGAATATTATGCTAAGTGAAATAAGCCAATCCCAAAGAACCAAAGCCTGAATGTTTTCCTAATATGTGGATACTAATTTACTATAAGGGGTGGGGGAAGAATACAGGTATTTTGGACTAAACAGAGGGGAGTGAAGGGAGAGGGGTGAGGGAAGGAATGATAGTAGAATGAATCAGACATTATTACCCTATGTGTATATATGATTGCATGACCTGTATAACTCTACATCACATACAACCAGATGAATGAGAGTTATTCTCCATTTATGTATAATGTGTCAAAATGCATTCTACTGTCATGTATAACTAATTAGAACAAATAAAAAAATACTTAAAAAAAAAGAATCTTCAGAGAGTTGTTTGGTCTTTTCATCTCTTCTGCCATGTGAGGACACATCATATAGTTGTCTGCCCCTTTTACCACGTGAGGATGCCACAGCAAGGCACCATCTTGGAAGCAGGGGACAGCTTTCATGAAACACTGAATCTGCTGGTGCCTTGATCATGGACTTCCTGGCCTCTGGAAGGTAAACAATAAATATCCATTGTTTACAAATTACCCAATCTAAGGCATTTTGTATCAGCAGAAGTGGGCTAAGATAATCACAATGTCAACTCTAAAGGCAAAAAAGAGAAGCCTTATGACTTTTTATGACCTACCCTGGAAATTATTCAACATCATTAGTACCTCATTCTGATTATCAAGGTTCACCAGTTCAAGTAGAGGTAATACAGACCCAAGCTTTGATGGGGGAGTATAAATTTTATGTTTTAAGTAGGGCATGAGGGGAGGAATGAAAAAAGCAATTACAGCTGACACACAAAGGTTAGCAATCAGAATGGCTTCCCAGTTCTTTCTTATCAGCAACCCTGCATGCCGGAAGACCATGAAACAATGCCTTTCAAAAGCTGAAGGAAAATAACTTCCAGCCTAGAATTCTATACCAAGCCACACTGTGAATAAGAAGCGAAGACAAGATGAAGTCATTTGTATACATCCAACTTCTCAAGGATTTCCACCCCCACCCCCATATTCCCTTAACCAGGAAACTTCTGGAAAGTATAAACAAAGAACGAAGGAGAGCCAGAGGAAATGAGACTCCAATCAGGAGAGAAGTGAAGGGAACCCTCAGAGGACAACCAAGCAACAGTTAGAACTGAAGAGAAGGACAGAGGACTTGAGAGGACAGCCATGGATTTGATACATTTTCTCATGTATTTATAATGCTTTGAGAGTGTGTGGATGAACTGGTAATAAGTATGTAGGAAAGAGCAAAGAAAGAAAAAAGACAATAAAAAAGTATATGTGAAAGTAAATATAGTAGTACCTGCATAAGTTGCAAGATTTACATGGTCATAATAATATAAAAATTGATATATTCTCTATATTCAGAGGGTTGGAAATTGTGTGTATGGGAGCAGTAGTATGTCTAAGAGAGCTAAATCCTAATATTCAAAAGAAAAAATCAATACGTAGCATCTAAAATTGAAAAAAATCAAGTGTCTACATATGAAAATTATTAAAAACAAAGAGACAAATACACAAACAAAAACTGAAAGAGGAGGAAAGCAGTTACCACTGAGGAATAAAAATAGGGGAATTATTTTTTTAAGTAAGTTTCACAGAAATATTTCATCTTAAAAATTATATATATTTTATTAAAATAAAAATAGTTATTATTTTAAGAAATCATGAATGGAAATTTCTTTATACACATGGAGTTTGTGTTCATTTTTTTTTTGGCCTCCCAGTCCCACTAAGTTTAGTTACAAAGACAAAGAACAAGAGGAGAAGCAAGAAGCGTATACAATTGGAGATGGAAGACCCTCATTTAGAAAAAGAACACGAAATAAGGTATTAAAGTGAATAATTAAGAAATTATTATTTTTCTATTTTTGATGATTCATAGCTCTTCATTTATATGCATTATCAACAACTCAAGGACATATTTGTTGCTTCTATTTAAAACATGTGTCTCTCTTTTAATAGCTTATTATGCTTTTAGTATGATCCAAAATTATCAAATACAACCTATTTCTTTTTTTTTTTTTTTTTTTTTTTGGTACCAGAGATTGAACTCAGAGGCACTCGACCACTGGGCCACATCCCCAGCCCTTTTTGTATTTTTATTAGGGACAGGGTCTCACTGAGTTGCTAAGTGCCTCAACATTGCTGAGGCTGGCTTTGAACTCTCGATCCTCTTGCCTCAGCCTCCCAAATGCTGGGATTACAGGCGTGCGCCACCATGCCCGGCCCTATTTCTTAATTTCAGAATAATTTTACTTAAATTGCTTATTTTTACTTTATGTTTCATTTTCCACTAATTTTTCTCAATCTTTTAATAAATAAATTTATAGATGACAAAATAAAGTATCAATGTTATAATTATAAATTACGAGCATATAATTTCTCACATTTTTATTGCAAACCATTTATTTCCAAGTTTTAATAGTTATACCTCATAAATAAAAAGCATAAAAATTTTGATTGACTTTTTTTGTGTGATTCCCATCATCATGGAAAAATGTGTGATGTATTTATGATTATTATTATTGAGTTATTAAATATATTCTAAGGAGAAGAGAGCTTCCATCTTAACTAGATGCCAAAAGGAAACAGATTTCCCAATGGAAATTAATACATTATACCTTTTAGAAGAATTTCCCCCAGGCTAGTTTAGAGTACAGTCACGAGAGGGCAACCATGGCAGCTAAAACACTCTTTTTTTATTAGTGCATTTCAAGTATACAGAATAATGGGTTTTGTTATTATGTATTCATACATACATATAGCATACTTCAATCATTTCCATACTTTCTTATCACTTTCCCTTCCTCCTCTATCCTCTCCCTCTCCTTTAGTAGTTGCATCTCTCTAGATTCTACTTGCAGTTGCCATTATTTTGTCTGGCATATTTTGCATAACATGATGCTCTCCAATTCTCTCTCTCCATTTTCCAACAAGTCATATGACTTTTTTTGTTGTTCAAGGAATTAAATCCAAGGGTGTTTAACCACTGAGCTACATCCCCAGTCCTTCTAAATATATATATTTAGAGACAGGATCTTGCTAAGTTGCTTAGGACTTTGCTAAGTTGCTGAGGCTAGCTTTGAACTTGTGATCTTCCTGCCTCAGGATTATAGGTGTGTGCAACCATGCCCACTTTGTTCTTCCTTATGGCTGGATAATATTCCATTGTGTTTATATACCACACACTTTCTTTATTAATTTATCAGTTGATGGACAATAAGACTGATTCCATAACTTGGCTATTCTGAATTGTGCCTTGATAAAAACAGGTATGCAGTTTTCTCTATAGTATGCTGATTTTAATTCTTCCTGGTATGTTATCAAAGATTGGTATAGCTGGATTTTGTGGTAATTTTATTTTTAGAGTTCTGAGAGACTTTTTTTATTTTTTTATTTTTGGTATTGGAAATTGAACCCAGGAGCACTTTAGCACTAAGCTACGCACCCAGTGCTTTTTGTTTTTTTATTTAAAGATAGGGTCTTGCTAAGTTGCTTAGGACCTTGCTAAGTTGCTGAGTCTGGTCTCAAACTTGTGATACTCCTGTCTCAGCCTTCCAAATCATTGGGATTACAGGCACTGGCTTGAGAAACTTTTGATTTCCACAGTGGCTATACTAGTTTGCATTCCCAACAACAGTGTATATAAGGGTTCCTTTTGTCTACATTTATTGCTTTTTGTATTCTTGATGATTATCATTCTAACTGGGGTGAGATTGAATCTCAAAGTAGTTTTGATTTGCATTTCCTTGATGGCTAAAGATGTTGAACATTTTTTTTTCATAGATCGTTGACCATCTGTACTCTTTCTTTTAAAAAGTGTTCTATTCATTTGCCCATTTATTGATTAGATTATTTCCTTTTTTTGGTGTTAATTTTTTTGAGTTCTTTATATATTCTGTATATTAATCCTCTGTTAGAGAGTAGCTGACAAAGATTATTTTCCTACTCCATAGGCTGTAGTTAATAGTATAATTCCATTAATTGTTTTATTTGCTGTGCAGAAGATTTTTAATTTGATGCTATCATCCTTTGTCAACTCTTACCATTATATCCTGAGCCATGGGATCACATTCAGGAAATCATTGCCTGTACCTATATCTTTTAAAAAATTTGATCTTTTTAGTTATACATGACAGTAGAATGTATTTTGACATATCATAGATAAATGGAGTATAACTTCCCATTCTTGTGGTTGTACATGATGTGGAGTTACATTGGCCTTGTAATCATATATGAACAGAAAAGTTATGTCTGATTCATTCCACTGTCTTTCCTATTCCCATCCCCCTCTTTTCCCTTCATTCCCCTTTGTCTAATCCAATGAACTTCTATTCTGCCTGCCCCCCACCCCCTTATTTTGTGTTAGCATTCTCATATCAGAAAGAACCTTTGGTTTTTGGGGATTGACTTATTTCACTTAGCATGATATTCTTCAGCTCCATCCATTTACTGTCAAATGCTATAATTTCATTCTTCTTTATGGCTGAGTAATATTCCATTGTGTATATATACCACATTTTCTTTCCATTTATCTGTTGAAGGACACCTATGTTAGTTTCAGAGCTTAGCTACTGTAAATTGAGCTGCTATAAATATTGATGTGGCCGCACTACAGTATGCTGATTTTAGGTCCTTATGCTGAAGAGTGGCATGACTGGGTCAGATGGTGGTTCCATCCAAGTTTTCTGAGGAATCTTCATACTGCTTTCCAGAATGGTTGCACAATTTGCAGTTCCACCAGCAATGTATGAGTGTACCTTTTTCCCCACATCCTTGCCAACATTTATTGTTACTTGTATTTTTGATAATTGCCATTCTGACTGAAGTGAGATGAAACTTCAGTGTAGTTTTAATTTGCATTTCTCTAATTGCTAGAGATGTTGAACATCTTTTCATATATTTGTTGACCATTCGTATTTCTTCTGTGAAGTGTCTGTACAGGTCCTTTGTCTATTTACTGATTAGGTTATTTGTTTTTTTGGTGTTAAGTTTTTTGAGTTTTTTTTGGGGGGGGGTGGGGGGAGGGTACCGGGGATTGAACTCTGGGGCACTCATCCACTGAGCCACCCAGCCCTTTTTTGTATTTAGAGGTAGAGTTTCACAGTTGCTTAGTGCCCCACTATTACTGAGAATGGCTTTGAACTCAAGATTCTCCTGCCTCAGCCTATGGAGCCCCCCGGGATTACAGGCGTGGGCCATGCTACCTGGCCAAGTTTTGGGAATTCTTTACATATCATGGCAATTAATACTCTATCCAAGGTGCAGGTGGCAAAGATTTTCTCCCATTCTGTAGGCTCTCTTTTCACATTCTTGATTTTACAGTGAAGAAGTCTTTTAGTTTGATACCATCTCATTTATTGATTCTTGCTTTTACTTCTTCAGCTTTAGGGGTCTTGTTGAGGAATTTGATTCCTAAGCTGATATGATGGAGATTTGAGCCTGCTTTTTCTTCTGGTAGGTGCAAGTTCTCTGGTCTAATAATACCTAGATCCTTGATCCACTTTGAATTGAGTTTTGTGCAGAGTGAGAGGTAAGCTTTTAATTTCATTTTGCTACATATGGATTTCCAGTTTTCCCAGCACCATTTGTTGAAGAGACTATCTTTTCTCCAATGTATTTTTATGGCACTTTTGTCTAGTATAAACTAACTGTGTTTATGTGGGTTTGTCTCTGTGTCTTCTGTTCTGTACTATTGATCTGCATGTCTGTTTTGGTGCCAATACCATGCCATTTTTGTTACTATAGCTCTGTAGTATAACTTAACTACACACCTATATCTTAAGTATTTCCCCCTTGTTTTCTTTTAGCTGTTTCAAACTATCAGATCTTATATTTAGGTCTTTGATCCGTTTTGAGTTGATTTTTGTAAAAGTGAGAGATAGGGATCTATAGTCAATCTTCTACATATGGATGTCCAGTTTTCCCAGTACCATTTGTTAAAAAGGCTGTCAGCCATGTACAGTGGCTCACAGTTGAATCCCAGCAACTTGGGAGTCTGATGCAGAAAGGATGGCAAGTTTGAGGTCAGCCTAGGCAACTAAATGAGACCCTTTCTCAAAATTAAAAATAGAAAGGGCTTGGGGTATAGGTGGTGGTAGAAGTTTCCTAGATTCCATCCCAAGTATGAAATAGGTAAAGAAAACTGTCTTTTCTCCAATGTATGTTTTTGGTACTTTTGTCAAGAAATCAGATGGCTGAGGCTTTGTGGGTTTATTTATGTGTCCTCTATTTTATTCCATTGGTCTAAGTGTCTATTTTCATGACAGTACTATGCTGCTTTTGTTACTATGACTTGGTAATATATTTTGAAATTGGATATTATGATACCTCCAACATTGCTCTTTTTGCTCAAGATTGCTTTAGCAATTTGGGACTTTTGTGGTTCCATGTGAGTTTTAGAATTTTTTTAATTGTAAAGAATTTAATTGATATTTTGATTGGGAATTGCATTGAGTCTATATATAACTTTTGGTAATTTTTAATAATATTAATTCTGCCAATTTATAACATTGGAGGCCTTTCCTTCCTGTAGTGTCTTCTTCAATGTCTTTCTTTAGTGTTCTGTAATTTTCATTGTAGAGGCTTTTTACCTTCTTGGTTAGGTTTATTCCTAGGTATTTTGCTTTTTTGGAAGTTATTATAAATGGAATTGTTTTTCTGATTTCTTGCTCAGTAAGTTTGGTTTTGGTGTCTAGAAAAGCTATTATTTTGTATCCTGCTGCTTTGCTGAATTTGTGTATCAGACCTAAAAGTTTTCTGGTAGAGTCTTTAGGGTCTTCTAAGAATAGGATCATATCATCTACAAATAGGAATTTGACTTCTCCCTTTCCTGTTTGTATTCTTTTTTTTCCCCCCCCCCCCCCGGCTTAGTTGCTTTGGCTAAAATTTCAAATATTATATTGAATAAGAATGATGAAACTGGACATCTTTGTCTCATTCCTGATTTTAGAGGAAATGCTTTCAGTTTTTCCCCATTCAATATGATCTTGGTTTTGGATTTTGTCATACATAGTGTTGAGTTAATATTCTTTTACACCTTGCTTATTCAGGGCTTTTATCATAAAGGTATGCTGAAGTTTATTTAAAGCATTTTCTGTGTTTATAGAGATAGTCATGTGAGTATATTATATTTATTGATTTGTGTATGTAAACCATCCTTGCATTCCTGGAATGAAATCAACTTGATATGGCACATGATCTTTGTAATGTGTTATCAAATTCATATTCCACCTATTTTATTGAGAATTTTTGCCTCTATGGTCAAAGATGTTGGTCTGTAATTTCCATTTTTTTTTTCTTTTGTATCTTTATCTGGCTTTGGTATCAGGGTATTACTGGATTTGTAGAATGAGTTTGGAAGCTTTCCTTCCCTTTCTATTTAATGGAATAGTTAGAAGAGCACTGGTGTTGGTGTTTCTTTAAAAGTCTGATAAAATTCAGTAGTGAATCCATCCATTTCTTTTTTGGGAGACCTTTTTTTACTGCTTCTATCTCAGTGTTCTCATTATTATGTTTAGCTTTTTTTTTTATATAAATCTCATTCAATTTTGATAGGTTTTATGTGTCTAGAAATTTATCATTTCTTCTAGATTTTCCAATTTATTGGAATCAGTTAAATTAATATTGAAAACTATTTCTGTAATTGATGGCTAATGATCATATGGAAGTAATTGTCAATCACATTAATATATCCTTATTTTAATATTTATTTATTTACTTTAGTTGTACACAATGCATTGCATTTATGTTTATGCGGTGCTGAGGATCGAACACGGGCCGTGCATGTGCGAGGCGAGCACTCTGCCGCTGAGCCACAGCCCCAGCCTCATGTATCCTTTTAAACTCAACAATAGCAAAGAAAATTTCAGAGAACAAAATTAGTGTAACTTGCTGGTCCAACCATAGAAAACTGAAATATCAACTAGCAGGAAGTGGATCCTAGAAACAAACTAAATTCCCATTATATATTCTCAAATAAGATCAAGAATTAGAAGCTTCTGGTATTTTTGACAGAGGTGTCATACATACACTGACCTAAAAATAGAAAGTCTAACTGTAAAGTATCCATTGTAGTAGTGAGAAAATATTTCCTACACCCCCTACCATGTCTTTATAACCCCATGATATTTACTGCTTTCATTATCTCACTTTTCATCCATTTTCCTATTGATTTTTTAAAATTTATTTATCTTACAGTAGAACTCATTTTGGCTTATAGTACACAAATGGAGCACAACTTCTCATTCCTCTGGCTGTACACGGTGCAGAGTCACTCCAGTAGTGTAATCATACATGCATATAGGTAATAATGTCTGTCTCATTCTACTGCCCTTCCCATCCCCACAGCCCCACCACTCCTCTCACTCCCCTCAACACAAACCAAAGTTCCTTCATTCTTTCCTATCCCTCCACCCCACTATGGATCAGCATCTGCTTATGAGAGGCCTTTTCACTTAGCATAATATTCTCTAGTTCCATCCATTTACCTGCAAATGCCATAATTTCATTCTTCTTTAAGGCTGAGTAATATTCCATGTGTATATATGCCATATTTTCTTTATCCATTCACCTGTTAAAGGGCATCTAGGTTAGTTCCATAGTTTGGCTATTGTGAATTGAGCTGCTATAGATATTGATGTGCCTGCATCACTGTAGTATGCTGATTTTTAAGTTCTTTGGGTATAAACTGAGGAGTGGAATAGCTGGGTCAAATGGTGGATCCCCTATTGATTTTTAAATAAAATTATTTTAATTAAAATAAATGTCCAAACCTCCAGCCTTCCATTTCCATCCTGTGTAACAGGATAAATTGCAATACACCCATTCCAGCAGAGAAAGTTGATAAATATCTTAGAAACAAGAACAAAACATAAAGGAAAATGGTGATTAAAATATGAGGAAACAAGTCAGCCTAGGTAGTCTACAATTTAAGTAGTAGAAGTTCTGGAAAGAGAGGGCTAACAGAGAAGATGAAGTTATCAAAGAGATAATTTCAGATGATTACCAGAACTGCAAAGCACTTGGAAATCCCAGGGCATATCATCCTGTCATTCTCAAACAAGATTCTAAAAACACTAAGGTGCATAAAAGTACGCATGTGAGATTTTGGAACAGAATGCCTTTAGACTTTTTATCAGTAGCTCTAGAAATGTTTGCATTTCCAGAGAAAGTAGTAATGCCTCCAAAATTCTCAGAGAAAGTTACTTACAACCTGTAATAGCAAAATAGCAGTTGATTGTAAGAATAGAATTTAAAATATCAGGCATGTAAGGATTTAGAAAATTTATAACACAAGCATGTTTCTTAAGAGTAAGTGAATTGCCAAGTGCAGTGGCTCATGCCTGCAATTTCAGTGACTCAGGAGGTTGCAGGAGGAGCATCATAAATTCAAGTCCAGCTTTGGCAATTTAGTAAGACCCCGTTTCAAAATAAAATATACAAGAGGGCTGGGGAATATAGCTCCGTGGTAAAGCATCACTATATTCAATCTCTAGTACAAAAAAGAAAGAAAGATAGAAAAAATAAAAGATGCAAAGAGTGAGTTAATATTCTTCCAGAATGATATAAAATGTATAGATGTGGTTTAAAATTAATGACGTTATAGACATAAAACTTGGGATTTAGATGTTTGCAAGTAGCCACCAGAAGAAGCATCAAGAAAACTGTGTAGTGATTAGGAGGGTTGGAGGATCAAGAAAACCTTTGAGAACTGATTTGGTGCTATTTGATCTTTTTTGAATGATGTACATACATTAATTTGACTAATAATAATTTTATTTAGAAATCGAAAAGGAAAGTGGACTGAAATTGGAAAAGCAAGATAATGAAAGTAATGACTACAACAGAGGTAGAGGTAGAGGTGGTGGGAAGGTGCAGCATTTTCTCTGTTACCATAGGGAACTTTTTACATATATGAAGTCTTAATCCTCACTGTGTGACTTACAGAGAGAAAAATTATCCCATTTTAGAGTTGAGAATACAGGCTCAGGGAAGATAAAGGAAATTGCCCAAAGTCACAGTGCTTGGAACTGACAGCATTAACACTCAGGACCCAAGTCTGTCTGGTTCCAAGGCACAAACATCTTTCTCTATGCAATTTTGATTGCTGGCAATAAAAGACAGAAGTAGTGGATGCTAGCATGAAGAGAACACGTGAGTTTTCAGAAGGGGAAACACACAAATATTCATGTAAGCTGAAGGTAAAGAGTCATCCAAAGTGAAGGATTCAAAATAGAAGAGAAAAGGAATCACTGAGCTGAATGAATCTCAGAAGGTTTGGAGGAAGCAGCATGGTGATACAGGCAAATGATTGGTTTTAAAGAATAAAGTCCTTTTGCTTCTGAAATAGGTGGGAAGGATGTAAGGCTGGGTGAAGCTGAAACTTGGAGGGGAGGGAAATCACGGTGTTTCATAGTGCTTTCTCCATGAAGTAGGGAGCTGGTTATTTTCCTGTGGATAAATGAGTAAGGGAAGATTGGATCTTTACTAGGACTGAGGTAGGGAGTTACAAAGTGACTGAAACAATTAGGAAGAGTAGAGTTGCCAGGTTTGGCAAATAAAAGCACAACTTACCCAGTTACACTTCAATTTCAGGCTAAAAATAAAAAAATTTAAGTTTATGCCCCAAAGATTACATGGTATTTTATCTGCCAGCCCTTAAAGAGAAACACCAAAACATGCATAAAGAATAGCAAAGTTGCTTTGGAATCAGAAGTTTGAAATGGAGTAACCTTAATATGAACTAGGCATCAGAGCTAAACTTGTATGATGAGAAATAAGGTAGAATCATTAGGCTTGACTTCCAGGCAGTGGCAGTTAAAAGAGCTGGACTAGTATCCAGGAGATAACTCAAGTATGCAATTCTTAGTGACTCTCTTGAAAGCAGTGGGGACAGGTGTATAGGGAATAGAGACATAGAATTGACTGAGATGCCATCCCTAGAAATGGCTTTATCTGCTTTCTAATTTTGCCTGAGTGACCACCTACATTTTATATCTCCTAGATGTGTACTAAGGATGAATATTACTAAATAATCATTAGCAAAAGATTACAAAAAATCATTAGCTCTTTAAAACGTTGGACCAGTTTTGAATGTTGACCTCACCAATGCTATTCACAACAAAAGGGACTGATTTCCCCCACGTAATTCTCTCACGTTTGAGGTTTATCTTGGTGGTTTGGAGTAGCGGTTAAGAGTCTGCAGCCTGTCTACAGTTATATCCCACATTAACCAACATGCTTAAAACTGAGTCTGGGACTCAGTTTCCTTGTTTGTAAAATTAGGATAATACTACTACTTAACTTGTAGGAATTAAATTGTAAGGACTAAATGAGTTAATATGTGTAACACTTAGAATCTGGTACACAAATACTAAAAGTACAACTTTTCATTATATATCGAAGCCTAACAATGAAAGGTTTAAAGTCAAATAGTTCTGGAATATGGGGTCTTGAGTGTACCAGGCAAGCACTCTATCACTGAGCTATACCCTCAGCCCTACATATATATATATACTTTATATACATACACAGTAAAACTAACTAGTTTTAAGAGGACATTTACTAGTATTCTTTTACATAATTTTTATAATCAGAAACACGTACACACTTAAGACTTTAAATAAAGAAAACTACTTTATTTATTCTTTAGTAACATACATATTTCAATTCCTTAATTGCTTATTGACTGTGATATTGAGCTAGGAGACCAGAGATCTGTGATAGGTAAGTTTTGGAACCCAGTTATACAACTCCCTAACTGAGAAATCTACAGTTAGCTTAAGCTGAGTGGCATTTCCTTCATGGATAAAATGGCCAGCCATGTTTGCTTCACAGAGCAGTAGTGTCAGTCTACCACATGATTGCTTCTGTTCAGGTGCATGATTCACTATAGTTCTTTTTAATTTTTTAGTATTTATTTATTTTCTTTAGTTGTACACAATGCGTTTATTTTTACATGGTGCTGAGGATCAAACCCGGGCCCTGCGCGTGCTAGGCCAGCGCTCTACTGCTGAGCCACAATCCCAGCCACCACTATAATTCTTTTTCCCTTTAAAGAACTCAGTTAACCAGAGTGTGGGAGAGATCTCGAATTCTTCACTTTTACTGGCTGGGCAGACACAACATCTCTCCTCTTTCAAATGAAATAAGTCTTTAAACCCATTCAGTCTATTCTGGAGTCTGGAGTTCTATCATCTTAATTTCCATGTTGTATGCTCATACTTTGAATTTGTAGGTATGTTTTGGGTGCTGTTGCTGATGTTGATTTTAAGGTGATTGTGAACTGTCACCTTTTTTTTTTTTTTTTCCAGACTCATAAAATCTCAGAAGCCAGGGGTCTGTTGTTTATTCATTAAGCCTCCTCTGAGTCATTCAGGTACAGGGTGTGTCTGTCAATTGAAACTGCACTATGGAGGAAGTTTTGAGTTCACATCTGCTAGGATGGGAAAGCAATGTGAGCAGCAACTGGGTGGAAACCTTTTTTTAGGGCAGGGCAGACAGGCGTGGTAGTACAAGCCTGTAATCCCAGCTTCTAGGGAGGCTGAGGCAGGCGGACAAGTTCGAGACCAGCCTGGACAACGCAGTGAAAATCTGTCTCAAAATTAAAAATTAAAAAATTACACAGGGCTGAGGTATAGCTCAGTGGTAGAAACGTCTCTGGGTTTAACCCCCAGTACTGCAATAAACAAAACAACAATAGCAGTAGGGCAGGGCAGAAGTGCCCTGAGCTTGCCAGTCAGGCAAATATGATGGAATGCCCACTCTCAGATGTACGTTCTTAAGTATTGTCTAAGCAAAAGAAAAAGGTGGGATAGCCGGGCGCGGTGGCGCACGCCTGTAATCCCAGCACTTTGGGAGGCTGAGGCAGGAGGATCGCGAGTTCAAAGCCAGCCTCAGCAATGGCGAGGCACTTAGCAACTCAGTGAGACCCTGTCTCTAAATAAAATACAAAAAAGGTCTGGGGATGTGGCCCAGTGGTCGAGTGCCCTGAGTTCAATCCCCAGTAACTAACTACACACACACACACACACACACACACACACACACAAGAAAGAAAGAAAGAAAAAAGAAAAGAAAAGGGTGGGAGAGTGCAAATACTGAGAGTCAGGGCTTTCTGGGTTGTCTCCCAAATGCAAAGAGAGAAGGGCACCCACGGTTAGCTGGGCAGCTGCGGGTGGTTTAATTGTGCTGGGCCGGGAGGCTCTTCCCCTTTGGGAATCCCAGCGCCTCCCAAATTTTCTCAATCTTTCAAGACAGGGCAGTAGCCCACCTCCTCGAAGGCCTCATTGTTGGCCAGAATCTGGGACACACCGCCTGACTTGCGCCCAGTTGAATGAGGGGAACCCCCGCCCAATACCAAGCCCGATGCTGGCCCATTTCACTATGAATGGGGGAAAGCCACTTTCTGCCCCTCAAGACCGCAAGTTTCTAGACTTCATCGGGATCAGGGCTGGAGGGGTAAGGGAGAGTACAGGATCATTCCGGTCCACTCTCCCTTTTCAGCTACTAGCCCCCTCCATACCTCTCAAAGTTCCTTCCCAGCCTCTGTTCCCCAGAGCGCGACTGGAACTTGCTGGGCAGCGGCTTCGGTTTCCCCTGCCCGCGCGGAAGTGGCCCCAGGGGCTGCCGGCGACGAACTGGGGACACTTGGATCCTCCAAGGGCTGCAAGGCTAGGGACCAGGGAGGTACACTATGAGACGCCGGGTCGTCTTCTGCCCCTCTGTCTTGTGGAGAGAAAAGTTTCCAAAAGGCTCCCACCTTCTCTTTTAATGGCTTGGATGAGCCCTCTCCATCGTTTGGAGTGAAGGATTGCTGGCGAGGGACAGGACTACTACATTAGAATTTGGGGGATACTAGGCTCCGCCCCTTCTTTCCCCCGCCCCCTCTGTGTGTGTGTGTGTGTGTGTGTGTGTGTGTGTGTGTGTGTGAGAGAGAGAGAGAGAGAGAGAGAGAGAGAGAGAGAGAGAGAGAGAGAACACGTGTGAGAGAGGTTGGTGGGGGATTGATTTGCTGCTTGGGGAAACAGGGGGAAGGGTTCTTTTTTATGTGGTTATTTACTTTCCCCCCAGATCTTTCCTGGACGGTGTGTCCCGGCAACCCAGATCCCGGGGCCCCCAGCCCTGAGAGGGCGTGAAGGGTTAAGGTATTAACCCCTCCCAATCTCCTCCTAAAGGAAGCCACCCTGCCTCAGCGTGGCGCTCGGAGACTTTGCCTTGCAGACAGGCGCGGGCAGCAGCAAGCGGGGCTGGCCATTGGAGTGCACGGCTGCGGAGGGAGGGTCCCGGACTCCAGTAACTTTGCGAAAGCAGAGTGCAGTCAGTCGCGGGCAGCAGCAAGATGCGGGAGTGCGCAGTGCAGACCCGGAGCTTTCCTAACACGTCTTCGTCCTGCCTGAGCGAGGTAGGGGGCTACGAACCGTTCGGGCTCTGGCCAGCGATGGCTGGGAGCGCGGAGACGTACCGCTGCCGGAGGGCCTAAGTGGAAGAAACGAATTTTTTAAGCCTGAACGAAACGAACAAAAACTTTGAAAACATCCATCTCAGGGCGCTGAAAGTACTTGTCTCTGGGCTGCTATGGAGCCCAACTCGATCGAATTGTTCTTGGAGCACGGGTGATTTATGGAGTTTGGAAAAGGATTAATCCCTAAATGTAGAACTGGCTGGTGGGGGCGGGGGATGGAAGTTGCGGTCCTTCAGAAGAAAGAGAAGAAGATTATTTTTAGAAATCCTATGGACAAAGAATATGGGGAAGAAGGGTAATGGTTTAAACTTGTACTGCTTCCGAGCAAGGTATAGAGTTAGGATGGGGCAAACCTGGGCAGCCTGTGCTGACCTGGAAGTTGCTGGGATTGCTCCTGCCTCTATTACCTCACTTTAAAAAAAAATCACATTGCTGCATTACTTTGAAATATTTAAACAACTTAAAAGCAGACTTATGCAGACTAATGCTTTGTGCCGTTCCTTCACACTTTCTAGTTCTATGAGAGGAGGCAGTGCTTTGTGGGGATGGCACTAACTAAAACTGCCACGCCTGTCTGTTTCTGAGTAGCTTTGCCCCCTGAAATTAGAAATGTGGCGGCATGTATTGTTGTCATTAGTAGTATAACTTCTCGTTTGTGTTTGTGCCTGTGTTGACTAAACGAAAAATCCTTATGCAATCAACGTATGAAACTTCTGGGATTTACTGCAATCTCTTATGAATGGTTTTTGCTACATACCTTTACATTTACTTGCACTGGGCTTGGGGGGGGGGGGGGGGGGGGGAGGGGGAGAAGAAGAAGAAAGAATAGGCAGTTGCTTCACGGAGGCGCTGAGCTTTCCTGTTTACCGCAGGGCTGGGGCGCGCCTGGCGGCCCACACCTCACTACGCCCTCGGACCCTCAGCACACCTGCTCCTAGAGGGTTATTAATAGAGCCTAGAAAATGACTTACGCTGTCAAATGATTTTCGTGCAAATCTACTTTCTTGCATGGCAATTAGGAGGTGGTGCTCATCTCTTTGAGCTGGAGGCGGGGTGGGGTGGGGTGGAATGAGGGGACCCAGGTGTGGGTTTCTGCCCTTAGGTTTGCCAGTTGAGTCTCTTTGGGTAGAGATTATGGGCTGCTGGTGTGAGCACGCAGCTGAGCTGATGACCAGTTCAGAGAATCCCGAGGTATCAGGGGTTGAGAGGCTGGAGAGGGGGGAGTGCTAGGGGACAGGAATGGAGTTACTAGGCACAATTCTCTAGGTTTCCCATCTCAATTTGAGTGTATGTGAACACAGGGAGACTTCCATTCATCCACTTTAAGTTTTCAGCCTGGGTAATTTTTTGTTTTTTCTTACTCTCCTTCAGAAATGATAATTTGCTTTTTAAAATATATATACATATTTGTGTATATATGTGTGTGTGTGTGTATTTTTTTCTCCTTGCACTCTCCTCAAGTTTTCTTAAAACAGCAATAACAGCAAAACTGAAGCAATGCCTTAGCGAGAATGAATTTTGCTAGTGTGCTATGGCGTTTCCCCTAACTCTCTTCTCTTTGTGACTTGTTTAAGGCTGCAATTTCAGGGGCCCTCTCCAGCCAAGGAAAAACTACACAAAAAGCCTGGATCTCTTACAGAATCACCCCCGCCGCGAGTGAAGGCCCTCTCGCCCTCGCCCTCTAGCGTTCGTCTGGAGAAGTGCCACCTCCGGGTTCCTGGGGACACAGTGCAGCACCATGGTGTCCACCAGCATTCCGGTAGTCAAGGCCCTCCGCAGTTCAGTCTCCGACTATGTCAACTATGATATCATAGTCCGGCATTACAACTACACGGGAAAGCTGAATATCAGCCCCGACGAGAATGGCATTAAACTGACTTCGGTGGTGTTCATTCTCATCTGCTGCTGCATCATTCTGGAGAACATCTTTGTCTTGCTGACCATTTGGAAAACCAAGAAGTTCCATCGGCCCATGTACTATTTTATTGGTAACCTGGCCCTCTCAGACCTGTTGGCAGGAGTGGCCTACACAGCCAACCTGTTGTTGTCTGGGGCCACCACCTACAAGCTCACTCCCGCCCAGTGGTTTCTGAGGGAAGGGAGTATGTTTGTGGCCCTGTCAGCCTCCGTGTTTAGCCTCCTAGCCATCGCCATTGAGCGCTATATCACCATGCTGAAGATGAAACTTCATAATGGGAGCAATAGCTCCCGCTCCTTTCTGCTGATCAGCGCCTGCTGGGTCATCTCACTCATCCTGGGCGGCCTGCCCATCATGGGCTGGAACTGCATCAGCACACTGTCCAGCTGCTCCACCGTGCTACCGCTCTACCACAAGCACTATATCCTCTTCTGCACCACAGTCTTCACTCTTCTCTTGCTCTCCATTGTCATTCTGTACTGCAGGATCTACTCCTTGGTCAGGACTAGAAGCCGCCGTCTGACCTTCCGCAAAAACATTTCCAAGGCCAGCCGCAGCTCTGAGAAGTCGCTGGCATTGCTGAAGACTGTAATTATTGTCCTGAGCGTCTTCATCGCCTGCTGGGCACCCCTTTTCATCTTACTTCTGCTGGACGTGGGCTGCAAAGTGAAGACCTGCAACATCCTCTTCAAAGCGGAGTACTTCTTGGTGTTGGCAGTGCTCAACTCTGGCACTAACCCCATCATTTACACTCTGACCAACAAGGAGATGCGCCGGGCCTTTATCCGGATCATGTCCTGTTGCAAGTGCCCCAGTGGAGACTCCACCGGCAAATTCAAGCGACCCATCATCGCTGGTATGGAATTCAGCCGTAGTAAATCGGACAACTCCTCTCACCCTCAGAAGGACGATGGGGACAACCCAGAGACCATTATGTCTTCTGGAAACGTCAATTCTTCTTCCTAAAGCTGAATGCTGCCAATCCTCGGGAAGTGCTCTTACATGGTCACCCACCACCCTAGTATTTGAAAAGGGGTTCTGAGCCTCAACTGCTGCCTGGAAAGAGCTGCTTAGAGCTGGAGAGAGGGAGGGAGGGGGAGAATCGGAGCAGCCCGGTGGTGCCGGTGTTGGTGGGTATTTCGGGTGTTGGTGGGTATTTTGTTCCTGTGAACAATGCACTGGGAAGGGTGGAGTCAGGTCCCTGCCTGGAGCCCATTTCCGATTCCCCTGGAGCTTTGATTTTGCACTGAGCCAAAGGTCTAGCATTGTCAAGCTCCTGAAGGGTTCACTTGGCCCCTCCTCAAAGACTAAAGTCCCCATGTGAAAGCTTCTCTTTGTCTGGAGTTGTAAGCAGAAGATGTTTTCTTTCACTGTAGTTTCAAACCCAAGTGAGTGTGCACTTCTGCTTGTCTAGGGAGGCTCTGCCTAGCCCACCCTCCCCTCCCTGTTCACACCCCTTCTGGAGATCGTTTTACTTTATATCGTAACTACCTGGCGTTCCTCTGAGTAGAGGTTGTGCCCTGATCCATTTCTTGACCATCTGTAGCAGAAAGGCTGTGTTGAGTAGGTAGGCTGTAAGGAGATGGGAATGGTTTGAAGATGTAAAGCAATTTCATTTGTTGAGGCCAAAGTTTCCACTTGAGCTGGATCCGTGGTTTTTTTTTTTTTTTTTTTTTTCTTTCCTTTTTTGGTAATTGATTGAAGTCACTTTGATTTTTTTTATTTTTTTTTTAAACATCTTTACAATGAAATGTGCTAGAGTGTCATATCCATTGTGGCTGTAATCAGCATAAGGAAGTCTACTTTATCTAAATGATATCTCAGCTTTGATCCTTACAGTCAGAGGAGAAACAAAACAAGGTAAATACTGACTGGGAGTTAAATTTTATAAACCAAGAGAGTTCCTTAATGACTTTGTCTAACAAACACAGCATATGTCTTTGGCACTTTTGTTGATGTTTATTTCAGAGTGTTGTGTGATTCATTCCAACCAACAAGATGGTTGTATTTTGTTGTGTTAAAAGTACTTTTTATGAATTTTGAATGTATTTGTTTTCAGCGGAGGTCATTTCATTGGATTTTTTCCCTAACCTGTGTTAACACCATTGAATGTGTATTTCTTAACGAAAATACCACCCTCTTGTGCCCTTAAAAGCATTACTTTAACTGATAGGGAGCACCAGAAGTTTTTTAGTATAGCTGTTCATTAGATAGTAATTGAAGATGTGTATAAATGTTACAAAGAATAAAAAATTTATTACTGTCTCATTAGTATGGTTTTTCAGTGCAATTAAACCAAGAAATGTCTTGTATTGTTTTTTTTTAAATATAGTATTTAATAGGTTTCTGACTTTGTGGATTATTTTGCACATAGCTTTATCAACTTTTAAACATTAATAAACTGATCTTTTTTAAAGATCTCTTTGTGAAGAGCATTTTTAAAAATCACTATTGAGATAGTCTCTGACGATGCGACTCTTTGGAATCAAAGTTAAGGGCAAATTTCTGTTATTCTTTAAAGGACTTTACTCTGATAAACTAGGGTGTGAAAAAAAAAAATGTGGTTTGTTTAGAAACCACTCTATCTTTTCAGGAAGAGAAACTTTGTAGGTTCACAGTGAAGAGTCCAATGAATGTGAAAAACCACCAATCTTCTGAATACCACATTGGCAAGTAAATGTAATTGAGCTTTAAATTACATTAAAGCCAAACCAAATTAAGTACAATAATTCTGTCCTAAAACATGTTTTTAAAAATAATTAGCAATGTAGTTGTCAATCTAAATTTAAATTATGACCCACAATGATCAATTCAAATAGATTAACAGAAGTGTATGTTCTTGGCCTTCACCAACAAGCTGGGGAAGTGGGATTATAGATATAAGATATAATACTGAGTAACTTAATTTTTTAGGACACTTTTCGGTTCTCCAGCCTGTCTTCTAAGCAATATGGGAATATACTATATCAGTGAAGTAGTAAGTTGTAGAATGTAGGTTGAGTAGCATAGCACCTTTTATTTGAAAACATTCTATTCATTGTATTTAAAAGCGTTAACATCCCTAGTTATTAATGTCTCCAACTATAAAATTAAAGCAAGTGAACTTTGTAAGCATCACAGACTTATAATTGCTAATTCTCATTTTGGTATTATTGTCATCTTTATTGGGATTAAATAAAGGTATTTTGGTGTGTTTGGCTCTTCAGCCCTATTGTTACTCTCAGAATTTATGCTTTCAAGTGTCATTGAATATGCACAGGACACAGTTGGGACACGAAGATAAACTTCACCTAATAGAGTAGATGTCATTTCTGGGTAAGGTTAACTGTGGGAAACAGAAGTGTGTCCACTAAGGAAACCTTAGGTCACAACCTCCAGTTTCCTGAAGGAAATGCCAAAAATGCTCTGAAGACAAAAGGCTGGAAACAAACTGGAATGTCTCTGTCCATCTGTCTGCTGAAGCGGAAGGAATGATTTCATGTTACACTCACTTCCTAGAGCTTCCATTACAGCGTCCAGCATAATGGAAAAGTGTGTCCCTTTTGTGTTTCAGTGAATGATAAAATGTTCATACTCTGGGCTTATCTTCATAAGCACAGTGGTGACTCACAGCAAGAGGGAAGATGGAGTGGGGCAGCTGGCCTTTTTGGGGAACAGGGAGTTCACTGGCGACAGGAAGGACAGCTCACTTGCCCACCTGTGAGTACATCATACAGTGGTTAGATGAGTGTTGTCCCTGGAAACTCAAGGCAGTGCATTTCATTCTGAGAGAGTTGGACAGTGATGGATTGTGATTTTCCTGGACAGATGTGGCCTGGAAGCAGAGCTAAGATGAAGAAATCCTTGGTTGTATCCCAACATGAATATCTGATTTAATTGCATGTATTCTGGGATGTGACATTGAGAAAAAAAATCTCAGTGACTCCATGTTGATATTAAAACATATACATACAATGTTGTGATTTAAAAACATCTAGTATTGTTAAAGAGAAGTAAAGGATGTTTGGTAATACTTGATATATTTGTATAAAAATTTCAATTGGCTCAAAATATTAGGAAAGTTATAAAATGACATCACATAACACTTTAGTCCCATCAGCATTAAATGTGATTATAATTTCTGAACACATTCAAATCAAAATGTATAAGCCAGGCACAGTGGTTCATGCCTATAATCCCAGCAACTGGGAAGGCTGAGGCAGAAGGATCACAAGTTTAAGTCTAGCCTCAGCAACTTATTGAGGGCCTCCAAAACTTAGTAAGACCTTGTCTCAAAATAAAAATAAAGAGTAGGGACGTAGCTCATTGGTAAAGCATCCCTGGGTTCAATCGCCAGTATGAAAAAAAGACAAATTCTTGGTCTAGTATTTTACTTTTCCTTAGTAAAAAGTCAATCTAATAATATTATTATCAAATCAAAAGTGTATAATAGTGGAAATTTTGTATTCATGTTAATTAGAGTCTATTTAGTAATATCATCACTCAGTTTTGACAGGTAGCATCCCTATTTTTTCCCCACTGTGAGGATTATAAAGACTTTAGTTCTTCTCCCATATAGTAAGTTTTTAAAAATTATTTATTTATTTATTTATTTTGTGGTGCTGGGAATTGAACCCAGGGCCTTATGCATACAAGCACTCTACCAACTGAGCTATACATGGACATTGCTTGTACTAAGGATATACCAGTATATATTCTTATGCTTGCCACCTAGGTAGCACTTTTTGTATGCTTTTGACTCTTCATGTGAATATTCCACACATCCCTGAGATCTGTCACTTTTTCTAGATGATGACAAATGGAGCTTTCTTTGGGAGCTACTACTCTGAAAGAATAACATCAGACAAATAATGGGTTCTACTGAGGAAATCCTGCAAAGTGAGTGCTTGGAATTCAAGTAATTCTCAGTATTAGCAATCTCATTTTCAATTGAAAAACAGGGAACAGTATTGGAGTAACACATTTAAATAGTCTACATGAACAACTGTTAAAGATTTGAGTTTGTAAATAGTCACTGGCTCAAAAATTAATCTCAGCCGGGCGTGGTAGCGCACGCCTGTAATCCTAGCACTTGGGAGGCTGAGGCAGGAGGATCGCGAGTTCAAAGCCAGCCTCAGCAATGGCGAGGCACTTAGCAACTCAGTGAGACCCTGTCTCTAATAAAATACAAAAAAGGACTGGGGATGTGGCCCAGTGGTCGAGTGCCCCTGAGTTCAATCCTCAGTACCAAAAAAAAAAAAAAAAAAAAAAAAAAAAAAAAAAAAAAATTAATCTCTAACTAGGAACTGTTATTTACCCAGAGTATTGTTACCGCCATTTACCTTGTCCAGTCCCTGCTTCCCCAAACGAACGGAAGGAACGTTGAAGTATAATGCCTATGAAGCACACTGAGGCAAGGGTAGAGTGGAAAAGGAAAGGCTTTATTTAAGGACAGCAGAAAAAGACTTCCCCTGGAGGGAGAAGGGGACCCAGAAAGCTGGAATCCATGGGAAGGGGAGGTCTTCTCCCTTTTATATTCTTCTTTTGTTCTTTTTGTTTATTTCTTTCTATCCTGCCTGAGATGGGAAAGCCAAAAGGTGTGGCACAGGTGGGCCCATGGGGGTGGGGAAGAGTGGTCTGGCAGGAAGGGCTTAGGGCAAGTTGATTAGCATCTCTCTATTTGCTGGGAGCTGCTTTCTTAACATTCTTTAGGATGGGCCCTGACCTTGCAGACATTGACACTCTCATCTCCCCTGGGGTTGTTCTGGCTTTCCCAGGGCTCAGACCTGCTCCATTTCCCTTATGGACTCCATTTTCTTTATGAGACTCGATATTAGACCTGATTTGCCTAACTACACTCACTACCTAGCTTTAAATCTGGCTTCATTCCCCCCTCTAATTTTAGGAACTCCTTACTGCTGTAAGGACAAAGGGGCAATGACTGTTCTGGCTTCTTCAGATCTGAAAAGGGGCAGAGTGGGACAAGCAGTTTAGAGTTCCCCTTTTAAAAATGGGGTCTATGGAGTGGTCCGTGATAGAAGTCCGACTGAGAAGCAACAGGCTGGAAGGCCATTTGAGTGATGGGTGGTCTATAAGAGAAACAAGAAGTTATGAGTACCGGAATGAGATTAATGCCACAATAAATGCCACAGCACAGGAATATACCAATGAGTATGATGATGACGACAGAAACTAATGATGTTTTCTACCAGGAGGTACCAGAGAACCAGGAGCTAAAAAATTGTTTCCATGACAAGGTTGGCAAGGACATGGCCTCTGTCTGAGCATGTAAATCTTTAAGGATGTTAGTCACATTGCCAGAATTGTCAGGGATGTAAACACAACATTCAGGTTTTTTTTTGTTTGGTTGGTTTTTTGGGGTACTGGGGATTGAACTTGTTGGTTCTAGGCAGAAGGCTGCGCCTCCCAGGCAGGAGGCCACACCTCCCCAGGTGCCTTGTGAAAAACTACAGCTCCCAGGATCCTCAGCGTGACCAAAAAACCTGACCAGCAAGTCCCTTGTCCACTACCACTACCTCCCCCCTCCCCCGACCTCTGCTGGCCTATAGGACAAGGACTCACTCCAAGGGGGTTTTATGACCCCTACTCTATTTAAGCCAGCCCCGGACTGAAATCGCTCTCTGTTTCTGCTCTCCGTTCCCGCGTACTCCAGCTCCTGTTCGTTCCCCGCGGTTTGTCCCCATCCCCTCCACGTGTTTCTTTGGTAATTCAATAAACCCCTTTCCTTTTCCTATATGGCAGTTCGAGCGTCCGTCCCTCCTGCAAATTTCGCTAACAGAACTCAGGGGCACTCAACCTCTGGGCCACATCCCCAGCCCTTTTTTTGTATTTTATTAGAGTTGCTAAGTGCCTCACCATTGCTGAGGCTGTCTTTGAACTCACAATCCTCCTGCCTCAGCCTCCCAAGTGCTGGGATTACAGGTGTGTGCCACCGTGCCCAGTTTAACATTCAGTTTTAATAATGGCACAAGTACTGCCTTGGGCTGCAGTGAGGACATCTAAAGCCATCCAGTTTTGTCAGATGGCCTTTTTCATAAGTGTTACTTCAGTGTTAAGGAGAGAAATGCTTTCCTCAACCTCATGGAGTGCAGTTTGGGTATAATTGTTTAAGGTTTCCACGTGCCACATTACATCTTCTAAACCAATTTGTGGAATAAACAGTGAAGCTAGATGATCATACCAACAAAACACAGATCGTCCCCATCTATATGGGGAGGTTTGCTGATTGTTCTATGTTTGGGGTCCATCTCACTTGCATCCAGGGACACCCAATAGTACACCTCCTTAACCAGCCTGGGGGAAGCCAGGGTCATAAGTTAGTTCCACATATCCACTGAGTTCCATTGGGTGCTGGCCAAATAGCATTAGGCCATTTGTTATAGGTGTGGTTTCATTGTTCCCAACAGTTTGGGGCTTCTTGGTTTAGATGCCCAATGGTGGGAGTAAGCCATAAGTTTCCATCCCAAATCTGATAGTAACCATCCTTATACCTGTGACTGTTGGTGGTGCTGATGGTGGAAGGCAAGAATTGGATGGGCCTACATGGGACTTAATAGTGGTAGAAGTCTGAAGTTTTGAAAGTAAGTCCTTTCCAATAAAGGGGTAGGGCATTCTGGAACTATTAGGAATGCATGAGAAACACCATCCCGTCCCACTCACAACTCAGTGGGGGAGTGAACTTTCTGGTTATAGGCCTTCCAGACACTCCTTGCACCGTTATAGTTTTAGAGGAAAGAGGTCCGGGGTAGGAAGTGAGTACAGAATAACTGGTGCCAGTATCTAAGAGGAAGTTGCTCTCTCAGCTCCCTACGGAGAAGCATACCTGGGGCTCACTTGCGGTGATAGGAGTTGTGGGAGCCAGAATTGACCCCAGGCCCCATCAGGCCTGTTGGGAAGAGTCTGGCTTCAAGGACCTATGCGCCTGAGGACAGTCACTCTTCCAGTGATTGCCTTCACACTGAGGGCTTTGGGGGTGGTTGTTTTGCTCGTGGACAATCCTGTTTGAAACAGTCCTTTTTCTCCACAATGGAAACAAGTCCCTTTTGTGGATTGGGGAGCATTTCTTTTTCCTCCTTTTTCACCCTGAGAGCTTACTCCTCTAAGAGCTAATACCAGTGCTTCAGTCCTTTTTCTGTCTCTGTGCTCTTTCTCCTTCTTTTCCTCTTGATCTCTATTATAAAAAACGGAAGTAGCATGTTGGAGGATGTCATCTAAAGGCTGATTAGGGTCATATGCCAATTATTGAAATTTCCTCCGCATGTCTGGGGCCAACTGAGTGATAAATTTGTCCTTGAAAAGTAGGTGGCCTTCTGTGGATTCAGGATCCATGGTGATGTGTTTTCTCATTGCCTCCCTGAGTTTCTCCATGAAAATAGCAGTGCTTTCCTGGGGGTCCTGAGTAATTTCTGAAACCTTAGAATAGTTTTGCTTGATTCTCCTGAGGGCCTTAAGGATCAACATTTGGAAATGGCAAATCTTCCAAGCATCTTGTTCATCATTTGGATCCCAGTCAGGATCATTCCTGGGAACTGCCTGTGCTCCGGATGGATAATTGGGTTTGCTCCTAGTTTGTGCTGCTGGGGCATGAGCAAGGTGTAGGTCATCCCCAAATTGTTCAGCTGCTCTTAGGGCAGCTTCTTTCTCATTGGAAGTTCAAGTCTGGTTGAGTAATAGCATAATATCTTTTCAGGTAAGAGTCAAAACACCTGGCATAAGTTTTGAAATATCTCAATATATTTATCTGGATCCTCCCAAAATCTCCTTAAGTCTGTTTTGATCTGTCTTAAGTATTGAAGGGAGGAGGGGGTATGTACTTTGATTGGTCCAAATTCTCCTCCTGGCATCTCCTGGAGGGGTAATATATTTGATCTCTCTAGGGTATGGAGGACAGGAGGGCTGCTGCTGGACATCAGCAGAGAATGAAGATTTGGTGGATCCTCCCGATTCCTTTTTCTAGGTAGGCGATTCCTTAAGATTTTCTCCCTTCGTAGCAGTGGTCATAGCTAAGTCTACTTTACATTGTTGGCATAATTTTGGGTCTTCCCTTAGGGCAAAGAAAGCCTGAATATATGGCACCTCACACCATTTCCCTTCCCTTTTGCAAAATCTATTAAGCTGTAAAATTGTATTGAAATTGATACTTACCTCTGGTGGCCAGGATTCTCCATCAGAAAGTTTGTATTGAGGCCAGGCCTCGCAGCAGAAGAAAATAAGGTGCTTTTTCTTGAGTGTCTGTGGGCCAAACTTATTCCAGTTTCTTAATATGCAGGTAAGTGGTGTACCTTGCATATTGGAGAGAGACGCTCCCATCTGAGTAAGAGAAAGAAAAACAGAACTCAGGCACCCATGCCAGAGAGAACTGTTCCTATTAGGAACATCTTCCTATGTTTGAGCTTCCTTATGGTTTGCCAAGGTAGTTTCTGGCCTCCTTTAGCAAAGTGCTAGGGTCCCAGTTTGCCCTGTGCCAGAGACCCTGGGAGGATTCAGACTTAAGGGCATTACTGCTTTCCTCCCTGCCACTATAAAAACTCATGACAAAAGAAAATCACTTATTTTCTTGTTAATCTATTTTGCCCTGTAGACTAAAGGAACCTCTTGAGGGTGAAGGGGCGGGGGGGGGGGGGGGGGGACATCTACCGGTTGTAAGGCATATAGCATTTCCTATTGGAGGGACTCCTAGAAGGGTTGAATTTTAACTTCTGGCAGCTTAAAGAGAACACAGCATATTTTAAGCATCGGAATGGTAATGGGGGATTTTAAACAAACTAGTGAAATCTACCTATGCATACAAGGGGAACCTAAGCACTTTCTTAGGAATCATGCCATGTCTTTCCCTCATTCCTACAACCTGAGTTGCTAGTGTTTTGACTGGTGAAGAAAAGGAGTGTGTGCTAGCCCACACAGATGCAAATGTAATTGGGGCTTTCCCTCAGTGCCATTCATCTACCATCACCCAGATACCCTGTAGTGTAAGAATGTTGGTTGCACATAGACGTCCTAGAGCATCCCCTCTTTTAAAACAAAAGGGGAGAAATGCAGGAGCCCTGTTTGGGGAGATGGCTTAAATTGCGGTTGACTATGGGCCATGAAGATTTGGGCATTGTTGCCTTCCGTAGTCTCACGGGACTTGGCCCGGGATCTCGCGGGACTTGGCCCAGGATCTCGAGTGACTTGGCCGAGATTGCTGATAGGGTCAGCGCCATTTTGGTGGTGTGTGTGGCGCGTGTTAGTCGTTGTTAGAGCCAGAGAGAAAAGTTATCAGAATAAAAAGCTGTTTGTTTCCAGTTTGCCTCTGAACTTCTTCCCGTGGCTTCGTTGCTCCAAGCGGCCATCGCTTCAGGCGGCAACACTGTAGGGCTGTTGGGAGGGGGTTCCAGAGAAGGAACCTTAGGAATACGTCTGAGTGTAGCTCAGACCGGAATCCCGCAGTTGTTCCAAACTCCTTCCTCCGCCTCCATACATCCAAAGCAGATAGGGACTAGGGACACTGTGTACTCACGCCAATTGCTCTCCAGGCCTGGACAGAAAAGTCGGAAGCAGCTTTGGCAGGGCCCAACATTCCTGTTCTACCCAGAACAGGTGATTGGAAACCACCTAGGCCAAGAAACCTTTCACCCAAGTCTGCACTAGTCGCGTTTAAATAGCCATCAGGTGCCCACAGAATCCTCCAGAAAGAAAAAGAAAGAGAAAGATGCACCTCAAACAGATGTGGGGTGCATGGAGAGGAGCTTCCCTCAGTGTAGAATCTCAATGGGTGGGACCTCTACTTATATTAATGCCATTTACCATGACCAGTCCTTGCTTCCCGGAATGTTGAAGTATAAAGCCAAAGAAGCACACAGAGGTAAGGGTAGAGTGGAAAAGGAAAGGCTTTATTTAAGGACAGCAGAAAAAAGACTTCCCCTGGAGGGAGAAGGGGACCCAGAAAGCTGGAATCCATGGGAAGGGGAGGTCTTCTCCCTTTTATATTCTTCTTTTGTTCTTTTTGTTTATTTCTTTCTATCCTGCCTGTGATGGGAAAGCCAAAAGGTGTGGCACAGGTGGGCCCATGGGGGTGGGGAAGAGTGGTCTGGCAGGAAGGGCTTAGGGCAAGTTGATTAGCATCTCTCTATTTGCTGGGAGCTGCTTTCTTAACATTCTTTAGGATGGGCCCTGACCTTGCAGACATTGACACTCTCATCTCCCCTGGGGTTGTTCTGGCTTTCCCAGGGCTCAGACCTGCTCCATTTCCCTTATGGACTCCATTTTCTTTATGAGACTCGATATTAGACCTGATTTGCCTAACTACACTCACTACCTAGCTTTAAATCTGGCTTCAGTACTTGTAATAGGTTTTGGAAATCTCTGTAAAATGTTCAGTTTTTCTTCTTCTTCTTCTTCTTCTTCTTCTTCTTCTTCTTCTTCTTCTTCTTCTTCTTCTTCTTCTTCTTTTAACATAGCTCATTCTGTCCTTCTCATCTGGGGTAGTGGTGTTTTCTGTGGACACTTAACCAATTGGATCAAACTACATTTGATCTCATTAATTTCCAGACTAGATTTATCTTCATTTTCTCTAAATAGAATATTAAAAACACCTTTGAGGGGGTAATTAGAATTAACCAAAATAAACCTTTGTAGGTCCTATTAGACTAATCTTTCCCTGTGAACACAGTATATTCTTGATAAAGAGAATTGTAATACATTGCATCATTTCCTCCAAATTTCCTTCCTGCCTGTTTGATGTGTGCTTTACATGGTCCCAGGAAAGAGACCTGAGATACTTTTTTATATATACCCATGCCTTTGTCTTCACTGCCATACTAATTGGAACTAGAACCATCTTTGAGAAAACTTAAGCAAGCAAGGTTTATTATAATAACTAAAAACTTTTATATGGTATACAAAGAAGAAGGATTTTTAACCAGTGATCAAAAAAAGCTAGGAGAGATAAGAAGAAGATAATAGTGAGAAAGTAGACCTACAATTAATTAAGTATTTTCACAGCCTTAGACAGGAGCCAGAACCCAGAGTAATTTTGATTCATGCTGAATATCTATCTATCTCCTGATACATCCTATCTCTTGCTTCCTGGCTTTCTTCTCTGATTTAGATTCAAGTGATTCCTGTTTACCCCATGCTCTTTTTCATTCCTTTAAGGATGAATTGAAGGATTAAAACTCAGACTTAGCTCTATGTATAGCCATTAGCAAAATTCAAGTGTGGGTGGGAGAATTGAATGAACAGGAATTGCTACATTTTATTTTGTTTTATTGAAGCATCCTCATGTACCCAACTCGCAGATGTGTGTGTGTGTGTGTGTGTGTGTGTGTGTGTGTGTGCGCGCGCGCGCGCTCCAGGGGCATTCAAGCACTGAGCCATAGTCCCAACTTATTTTATTTTTTTATTTTGAGACAGGGTCTCACTAAGTTGCTTAGAGTCTAACTAAATTGCTGAGGCTAGCTTTGAACTTGGAATCCTCCTGCCTCAGTCTCCTGAGCCATTGGGATTACAGGTGTGCACCACCACGCGCAGCCCAGTAGTTTCTTTGTTCTTAATGGGTACTTTCATTGTGGTGAAATTATTCGTAAACTACTGAGCAATTTAAAAAAGGAATTACTACTGATACTTCCAATAAATGTAGTTGAGCAAAGGAAATCAGCCACAAAAGAACATACTGCATAATTCATCTTATGTGAAGCTTAAGAGTAGGCAAAACCAGTCTATAGAGATAGAAATAATAGTGGTTGCCTGTGGGAAGGGGATAAACTGGAAAGGAAGAGGAAGGAACTTTCTAGGTTGTCAACAATGCTTTGTACCTTAATTTTTAGGGTGTTGGTTATTCAGCCGTGTGTATTTGTCTAAACTTATCCAACTATATTCTCAAGGCCTGTGAAGTTTTTAAAATAATCAATATGGCACACTTTTACTTCTGAGTAAAGGGCTGCATGGGTCTTTCTCTGAAATTATGGGAAGTTTCCATGTAATTCAACAAAATGTGGCAAAAATCCCAAAGTATTCCTTACAAAGAACATATATTATTTTAATTTTATCGCACGCCCCAGAACCAAAACAGTAAAATGCTAAATAATCTTGACCTGATAATACTTTTGTTTCTATAGGACAAGAATTTGGCTTAAAATTGGTATTTGTACCTGGTGCAAGTGGCTCATGCCTATAATCCCAGCAGCTCAGGGGAGGCTGAGGCAGGAGGATCTTGAGTTCAAAGCCAGTCTCAGCATAAGCAAGGTGCTAAGCAACTCAGTAAGGCCTTGTCTCTGAATAAAATACAAAATAGGGCTAGGGATATGGCTCAGTGGTGGAGTGCCCCTAAATGCAATCCCTGGTACCCCTCCCCTAATATCGGTATTTGTAATCCCCAAAGAATTCCTTTATCTTGAAAGAGTCTATGGATGTAAGGTAATTGTCACAATAAAGTTCATTGACATTCAGATTTCACTCTGAGGAATACATGGAGGGTTGTAAATAACCTTAGGAAGAATGGGATTTCAAGCACTGGCAAAAATACAGAAACATATTAGTATTGGAAATACACAAATCAGAGGGTGCCAAACCCTGTTTTACCATGACCACCTGACCAAACCTATAAAAAGCGTTCAGTGAGATAATAGTGCATGCCCTGGGTATAAGAACTGTGTTGTTAGAAACAATGGGCAGAGACAAACAGGGTATGGACGATGACCTTACTATGCTCTTGAGGGTTTGATAAACTTGAAACATTTGTTTAATTCTGCTCAATCCTCTAAGGATTCCTTCATTCAGCCTTTTTTGGTTGTCATTGGACAGAAGTGACATGCCTCAAGTGTTAGTACACTGGTCCATGGACAGGCATAATTAGATGCAAAGCAGAAATGGAAACAGGGAAAAAGGGACAGTGAATACTACCTGGACAGTCAAGGAGCTAGGAAACATGCTAAAGTCTTTATCAGTGTCCTTAAAGCTCTATTTCTCCTATTGCTGTTCTTTTCTGCTTATTTATTGATACTAGGGCAGAAAGAATAACCACGGAGAAAGCACTGGTGTGGCTCAACCTTTCTGCTGCCCCTTCTTCCTAAGGTCCACAGTTACCCTTCCATTCAAGAGTACCTTCCTGGGGGGTGAAGATGTAGCTCAGTGGTAGAGTGCTTGCCTAGCATGAGTAAGGTTCTGGATCCAAACCCCAGTCACCCCAGAATGTCTGCCCTGCTGGTAGCAGTTGTATACATCTGTAATCCCAGCAATTTGGGAGACTGAGGCAGAAGGATCACAAGTTTGAGCTTGTTCAGGCAATTTAGGGAGATGTGCTTTCTTTCTTTCTTTTCTTTTTCTCTTTTTTTGGTACTGGGGATTGAAACCAGGGGAGCTCTACTACTGAATTATAGCCCCTTTGAATTTTTTTTTGAGACAAGGTCTTGCTAAGTTGCTAAGGCTGACTTCAAATTTGTGATACTCCTGCTTCAGCCTCCCAAGTCGCTGGGATTACAGTTGTATACCACTGTAGCCTGTGTGAGAAATTGTTTCAAAGTAAAAAAAAAATAAAATAAAAAAAGACTGAGACGGGCTGGGGATATAGCTCAGTTGGTAGAGTGCTTGCCTTGCATACACAAGCCCCTGGGTTCTAATCTTCAGCTCCATACACACACAAAAAGAGCTCAGGGTATCTCTCAGTGGTAGAGTGCCACTGGTTTCAATCTCCAGGGCTGAGGTGTCGGGGAGGAAGAGAAATAAAAAGAAAAATGTTGTGTGCTATGGATGCAGGGAAATGATAAGCAGGGTCCCTGACTTTATAGTTTGCAGGACATTTTTCTTCCTGCTCTGGTGCTTCAGTGACCCTTTCATTTTGGGGACCAGGAATTCTGACATGGAAATAGTCTTTTTTTTCTTTTTTCATGAGTGTGTTCACTATCTTATACTTCCTCTAATACATTGCATACTTTAGTAATGTAAAATAATTTCACTCTTAAGTGTACTTAATGTTGGCAGCTTTTCAACTTTGATTTTTATTTAACTAATATCTCTAAATAAATTAAAATTAAATAATAGAGAATTAACTAATGTTTGGAATGGAGAATTCTTTATGCTACTATACATTGTTGTAAATATCAGTTGTTCTAGGTTTTATGTATTAAAGAAGCAACTTGTGAAATCAAAGCATTCAACATTGTTTTCAGGTTTTTTTTTTTTTTTTTTAATCACTTTAGCTTTTCTTTTTAGATCACTACTGGGAGCTTCATGGGATAGAACCACTTGGGTTATAATGTGCAAAGGTCATCTACTTGTGAATAAATCTTAAGCGGTACCCTTATTCAATGTGGATAAAAAAGGAGACAAATGCATAGCATTAGAGGAAACATGGCATGCCCTTAATTGTCAATATTATTATGGGACAACACATCTAATGATGAACCATTGCAAATCATCTCAAGGATTGCAGAGAGTAGCCTAGGAGGTCTTTCACAGGTTTCATGTTTAATGACTACTTGATGCCAGCGAACTGAGGCTAACAACTAGAGCAGCAGCCCTAGAACTCTGTACTCTGGTATTACACATCAACCCTACCCAATATGGGCTGGTCTGCTCACAATCATTTACCATTTTTATGAGGAGGACTCAAGAATGTCAAAGCTCAGATGCCTGTTCACCATGACCAGAACTATCCTCAATGCACAAGGTCAGCTGCTGGGTGTGGTGGTGCAAGCCTGTAATCCCAACAACTCCGGAATTTGAGGAAGGAGGAGGGCAAATTCAAGGACAACCTGGGCAATTTATCAGGACCCTAGCTCAAAATAAAAAATAAAAAGGGGTGGGGATGTAATTCAGTGGTAAAGTGCCCCTGGGTTAATTCCCAGTACCAAAAAAAAACAACAACAACAAAAAAACCAAACCAAACCAAAACATAAGGTTTACTGGTTGAATGATGAGTGGCTTCATTGTTTTGTACAAAGGAGAGGATATTTATTATTTATTTCTAATTTCAGAGTTTCTCTTGCTCCTGTCTAGACAGTTCAGAGAAAAACAAATTTAGGCCACTATTAAAATTACATTCTAAAATAAGAGAATACTTGTGCTAAATCACTTGTAAAGACATTAGCTATCATAGGCCTGGAGATTACTCTCTTACCAAGTTTCTGCAGATCTTTGTGGTACCAGAAATAGTGGTTAGCTCTCACATGCTGTTCTGCTTCAGCTGGCTTCATGTGGCCACCTGCAAAAATAGTTCTTGGTTTCTCTTCCTTGTCTAGATGTCACTCAAGACAACTTTTAGAAAAACACAGATTTTTATATTTCCATTCTCACGTGCAAAGTGAACTAGATTATCAAAGAATTATCAAGCTGGATGTGGTGGCAAATGCTTGTAATCCCAGCTTCTTGGGAGGCTGGAGCAGAAGGATCACAAGTTTGAGGCCAGCCTGGGGAATTTAGTGAGATCTTGTCTCAAAATTTTTAAAAAGGACTAGAAATGTAGTTTAGTTGTAGAGCACTTGCCTAGCATGCATGAAGCCCTAGGGTCAATCCACGGTACTACTAAATAAATAAATAAATAAATATTACCTAGGTTATTCAATATATAAAACATTTTGTCTTAATTACCTGGATATTTATGTCAACACTTTTTCTATCTGAATTTTTATACCATAATAGGCACCATAGTAGGAGTTGAATAATTATAAAGAATTTAGATAACACCCACAAGGTCCTTCTAATTTAAGGATCAAAAAGACCCATATAATAACATGTAGCTTGAAAAAAAAAGCATTTTTATATGCGTCATCTCATTTTAGACATGTGTTTTATTAATTTTTCTTTTCAAACCATGCTTATTCAGTACTGTGTGTTGTTTTTCCACTATGATCAGTGAGTTTAAATTATGGCCTTGCAGCAAAAATTAAAATGTGTTTAAATAATTTAAACAGCTGTAGGCAATTTAAGTGAAATAGATTCTGTTCTCTGTTCATTTCTAAGGAGTTTGATAGAAGCCAAGTTGCTGAAATTGACACAAACATATATGTAAAGGAGATCCCTAGATTTTACCATCCTGTCCTTTAAGGGTATGGTAGGGAGAGGAGCTGTCCCAAGATTTATATGGCCTGCAGATAAGAAAAAAAATTTCATTTTCAGGCCTGGTGCAGTGGTGCATACCTATAATATCAGTGACTGGGAAAGCTGAAGCAAAAAAAAAAAAAAAAAAAAAAAATTCCAAGTTCAAGGTCAGTCTGGGCAACTTAATAAGACCCTGTCTCAAAAGGTCAAAAGGTGGGCTGGGGTTGTGGCTCAGCAGTAGAGGTCGCCTAGCACGTGCGCGGCCCGGGTTCCATCCTCAGCACCATGTAAACATAAATGCATTGCATTGTATTGTGTACAACTAAAGCAAATAAATAAATATTAAAAAAAAAAAAAAGGTCAAAAGGTTGGGGATATACAGAGCTCAGTGTTAGAGCATCCCCGCGTGCAATTCCCAGAACAGAACAACCAAAAAATATAGCACTCCCCCAAAACCTAATAATAATAATAATAATTTTTGTTATTCTATATTTGTCTGGGTTTTATTTTAGATTTGTAAAACAGCTAATGTTGGACATTCTCACAAAGTCTACTTAAATGGTAATCAAGACATTAGAGTATATATTTGCAATTTGTGTGTTAATGCATTTATTGTTCTGAGCAGCTAACTGTTGGAGGCTTGGTAGTGTAGGATCTTTTTATCAAATTTCCCACTAGAGAAAAAAAATGCTCAATCTTTTGTTTGTCTTTTCAAAAAAATATGAATTAATTAATAGAGTTCCTCTCTAAAGTGAAAATTTAGAATAAACATATCAATTCAATGTAATGTTCAACATTACTTAAAGACAAAGTTTTTTTTTTTTTTTTTTTTTTGGTACCCTTTTTTATATTTTATTAGAGACAGGGCCTTGCTGAGTTGCTTAGAGCCTCATTAAGTTGCTGAGGCTGGGTTTGAACTCGAGATCCTCCAGTTTCAACCTCCTGAGCCTCTGGGATTACAGGCATGCACCACCATGCCCCAAGAAAGTGGTTTCTTAAAAAATATTTTTTTTCAGTTGTAGATGGATACAATACCTTTAGTTTTGACTTACTTATTTCTATGTGCTGCTGAGGATTGGACCCAGTGCCTTACATGTGCAAGGCACTCACACTACCACTGAGCTACACCTCCAGCCTGACAAAGTGTTTTTAATTTAAGATATGGAGGGGCTGGGGTTGTGGCTCAGCGGTAGAGCGCTCACCTCACACGTGCGCGGCCCAGGTTCTATCCTCAGCACCATGTAAAAATAAATGCATTGTGTACAACTAAAGCAAATAAATAAATATTAAAAAAAAAGAAATGGACAAGTATTTTTCTTTGTGTTTTAAATACACTTTCTTGATCCTTAAATAGGTGGGTTTAAAAACTTATAATGAAAAGAAATTTATTGACCCGCAGTTCTGGAGGCTACGAAATCCAGTATTAGGTGCTGGCATCTGGGGAGAGCCTTCTGCTCTGCCATAATGTGGTGGTGGGGTGGGAAAGACAGAAGACAAGTTGGCTTTTTGAAAGTCATGTCTGATTATATAATTCACTAATGACCTGGGTATCTTTTATGAAACAGTTCTTTCTACATAATTTTTGCCTAATGGATACAGTAAATCCATGGGGAATTTGAAGGAATTAAATAAACATTGAAGAAGAAAAAAAGCACACAAGAGATGAGTTTCATTAAAATGCCATCCTGTGATCAAATGTTATGATTTGCTCCCTGGAGAGGGCAGTTTCCAGGCCACCACATGCCTTCCGTCATTGGGGATGGAGTGCTGGCTCTGGCCCTGATGTTACTTGTGGTTTACACAATTCTGACTCATATGAAATTATGTGTCTATGTTACCTCCGTAAGTTTACATTAGGCTTTGCATTTCATTATCAATTAAGAATGTACTGGCAACCAGCAGGAAACTTTTATTTGGAGCAAAGTAATAGGAACATTTTATTATAGTCATCCTCACTTTGATTTAAACCTATCTAAAGGAAAAAGAGAAATTTGTATTCCATACAAATGAAGTTTTACACATCAAGGATTAGTATAGTTTCCCAGTATTATAAACCATTCACATTCTTTATATATCACTCCATGAATTTTCCTGTAATTTGGAGGATATCCATAGTATCCCCTTTTATTTCAGAGGCTCTCGCATTCTGGTTAAAGCAAATAAATTTGGCAGCATCATTTCTCCTTGCTCGAGGCCTTTTGTGGTAAGCTTAAGGAGGAGCACGAATTGGGAGTGCAACTTTGTTTCCCATATTTTTGAACTGGCAGGGTGTCCCTGGGATTTGTGGCTGCCTACTTGAATAATCTCTTGGGATGAACACCATTCGCATTTCATGGCTCTCACTAGGAATCATTAACAGCCCAGTGCAGAATCTTGCTTTTCACTTAAGAGAATGAAGAAGCCCAGCCAAGGTTCAGCAAAGGATAACAAAGCATAAGCTCTTCAATAGGATAAACTAGCATAGGAGTCTAAGCACACCAAGCCTTTCCCACAAGTAGGACCTGTGGCAGGAATTGGCATTCAGGCTGATGATCATCATACACCCTAGGTGGGGTATGGGGAAACAGAAGTAACTTCTCTGAAATGAGCCAAGTTATAGGCTTTGGGAAAATAAGAATCTATCTTTTGAGCTAAGATCAGGATCTCTATGATTTATAACGTTTTTTTAATGGAACTGGGTAATTTTCTTTTCTTTTCTTTTTTTTTTTTTTTTTTTGGTACCAGGGATTGAACTCAAGGGCACTTGACCGCTGGGCCACATACCCTTCCCTTTTTTTGTATTTTATTAGAGACAGGGTCTCACTGAATTGCTAAGTGTCTGGCCATTGCTGAGGCTGGCTTTGAACTCATGATCCTCCTGCCTCAGCCTCCCAAGTGCTGGGATTACAGGCATGCGCTACCGTGCCCGGCTCTGGAACTGGGTAATTTTGTATTGGAGAGAAATGTAAGATCTAGAGAGCATTTACTATAGTGAAGCACTACTTGAATCCAGCTCTGAGTAGGCTGAAACATGCCTTTACGTTGTGGAAATGTCTCCATATATTTCATATATTTGCTGTTAACTAATATATCTTATAAAATGACATTTTATAAACCATGCATGGTTTTTGCAGTTGAAAAGCAATTGTGCATATGTGTGTGTGCGTGTGCATGTGTGTGTGTGTTCTCCATACTGAGGATTGAAACCAGGCTCAATACCTGTTGAGCTCTTTTAATTTTTTATTTTGAGACAGGGTCTCACTATGTTGCTCAGGCTGACCTTGAACTTTCCATTCTCCTGCCTCAGCCTCCCCAGTCACTGGGATTACAGGTGTGCACCAATCTGCCTAGCTGAGCAATTGCAGTGCTAAAACAAGGCTTCTGTCCTGGTGTGGTGGCGTGGCACATAACTGCAACACCAGTGAGAGACTGAGGCAAGAGGGTCCCAAGTTTGAAGCGAGCCTGGGCAACACAGCAAGATGCTGCCTCAAAATAAAAAAATCGAAAGGGCTCAGGATATAGCTGAGTGGTAGAGTTCCTGGTTTCAATCCCTAGTCCCATAACAAAATACAATACTCCTGGTGTGGCCTGATTCCCTGCCAGGGGTAGTGACCTACTGCCTCTTGGCACAGTACTGAGCTAGCCATTGTGTGGCCATGATTTGTTTTTCAGGGCTCCCTGGATAGATCTCTTGTTAGATCAGCTTCCTGACTGGAAGCCTAAGTAGTCACTTGGATCCTGCATCCAGTTGCATGCAGTTGAAATTTCCCTAGTCTTCTTGGATGTGGTTTTATCTCTCTGTTCAATTATTTGGAGTTAGTGATTGTGCTCAAATTCTTCTCGGAACAAGGTAGAGAACTTACTGGAATGAGGTAGGCCTGGGAGGGACAGATGAACTTGAGAGTAAAGGTCCATCCCGTTGGAGAAGTCTTTTTTGTTTGTTTGTTTGTTTGTTGTTTTGGTACCAGGGATTGAACTCAGGGGCACTGGACCACTGGGCCACATCCCCAGCCCTTTTTTGTATTTTATTAGAGACAGGATCTCACTGAGTTGCTAAGTGCCTCAACATTGCTGAGGCTGGCTTTGAACTCACGATCCTCCTGCCTCAGCCTCCCAAGTGCTGGGATTACAGGCGTGCGCCACCGCGCCCGGCCCGATGGAGAAGTCTTATTATTATTATTATTATTATTATTTATTATTATTTGTGGTACCGGGAATTGAACTCAGGGGCACTCGACCACTGGGCCACATCCCCAGCCCTTTTTTGTATTTTATTAGAGACAGGGTCTCACTAGTTGCTAAGTGCCTCACCATTGCTGAGGCTGGCTTTGAACTCGCGATCCTCCTGCCTCAGCCTCCCAAAGTGCTGTGATTACAGGCGTGTGCCACCGCGCCCGGCTGAGAAGTCTTTATTGGATCCCTGCCTTTGTTGCCAGTTGGTAATAGGAGCCCAGCATTAGTAGGTATGCCAAAGGGAGCTGACAATGGGGGTTTGGGGGCGTAATCTTCCTGTTTTAAATTTTGGTAACTAATTCAATTTGAATAGGCCAAATGTGACATGACAGTAGCCACAAGTGACCTCGGGAACCCCAGTTTTCTACCTGATATAAATTGGAGCAACCGAACACAGACCTGAGCTACTCACCTGGGATTCCTTGCTGGTTGTTAAGTCAGTCCCACAGTGGGCAGTTTCCTTCTGGTGGCCAGGGGTGGGCGTGACAAGCATGGGCAGAGTGGGGGAACAGACTTGCTCAGGTTCTGGACTATGGGGTCAGGGAGATCATTCCGTGAGCATATCTGATCCCTGGAGGCTGCCACCTCTCTGGACAGCACAGCTCCAGCTCCTGGATTCCCACTGTATGGTGGTGACAGGCACACAAACAACAGAATGTCAAGCTTTCTTGTATACCATATTAGTATAATGGAGAAATCAGACAGGCACTTTCCAAATGTTAATCCTCTCCTTCTTCTTTATAAATTAAAAGTTTAAGGAATATATTAGCTAGTCTGATCCTCCTCTTTTCAATTAGCTGAGCACAATGTTTCTGTGAAGTGTTTGTTACTACCCGTCTGCTGAGGTTGAATGAGGCTTATGAGGTTAAATAACTTCCCCTATGTCACATGACCAGGGTGACTAGTGAAGATGGACTTTGCTTTTCCTTTATGCCTGAAAGTCAGGAAACTTCCTCAGGCTTCCTCCAACCCGTGGTCATCCATTCATCAAATTGCATGGGACCTTAGAGATTAGCATATTCAATTGTCCCATTGTAGAGATATGTGACATGCTCCTGACTCCTAATCATTTCTTTTTTCCTTGTGCAATTTGGAAATCATAGTTGCATTAGTAAGAGCAATGACCAAAAGTGAAATATTTGTGTTGTGGGTTATATTTCCATTTTTATGCCTCTAGCTTCATTTCTTTTAGATCCAGCCGGATTTTCTTTAGACCCTTGGGCTACTGGCCCTTGATAATTTTTAAGACTGGGATAAATGGAATGTAAGTCTTTGAAATGACAATGATTTTGCTTCTGCAGCAGGGTGAATGTCGGCTGAATTTAGAGGGAGACAGAGATCAAAGCAGAAGGGTGTGGCAAATGTTAATGTAGATGTTGGTGTTTGACCAAACAACCCACCAGAGGGTTAGAGAACAGGCTATAATTTAAAAAGATGGTGGAGCCTTTTGTGGTTTGTAACATCACTGAAAATCCAAGAAAGGACTTATTTTTATGCAATCTGACCCATTTCGTTTTTTTTATTTTGATTACACAATGCTCAAGGGTTCTTTTGACATTAAAAACGCTTGTTTCAGTTAAACTACAGATTAGGGTGATGATTCCCCTCTTTCAGATTTCCTTTCCTTTTTCTGGAATTGCATGTTGGTTTCCCACATAGTTCTTTCTACTATGCTGTGATTTCCCCAGATAACAATTGCATTCCCACTTAGATACAGCCATCGCCATGATACCAGTGTTACCTTCATGGCATGATCATGGCAGTGGGTCTGAGCCCCACAGACAGCACTGGGATCTTTCTTGAAGTAAAATGAGCAATGCAGAAATCCTGACATTTCCTTCCACTTTTCTCTAGTGAGGGGGAAAGACATTGAAGAGTTGCAGTTTTCAGTTAGGCCTGTGTTTTAATCCTGTTTCCCTCACACACTTACTAGGTATGTAGCCCTGGAGAAGTTATTCAACCTATCTGAACTCATTTATTTATCTATAAAATAGTGATGATAATACTAAATTAAAAGGCCATTGTGAGAACTAAATAGGATCATGTATTTCAATGCTTGGCACAAGCCAGGTGCTCAAATGTCCACCTGCTCATTCATTTAACATATTTATAGAGCACCTATTATGCTCCAACATAGCTGAGAACAAAATAGATAAAACCCCTGCCACAGTCTTTTCCCTCCCTTCCTCTGATCCTCCCCACTGAAGCCAGACCACATAGAATGAACATTCCTGCATTTTCAAAGAATTCATTCCTTTAGAAGTTCTCCCAGTCAATGGTGATGTTTATGCTTAGGCTATTTTTTTTTTTTTTTTTTTTTTTTTTGGGTACCAGAGATTGAATTTAGGGGCACTTGACCACTGGGCCACATCCCCAGCCCTTTTTTGTATTTTATTAGAGACAGGGTCTCACTAGTTGCTAAGTGCTTCGCCATTGCTGAGGCTGGCTTTGAACTCGCAATCCTCCTGCCTCAGCCTCCCAAGTGCTGGGATTACAGGTGTGCACCACCACACCCAGCTTAGACTGTTTTTTTTTTTTTTTTTTTTTTTTTTTGCATGGGACCAAACAAAGAATGTGTGATGAAATTGCAAAATTTTTATCTATATTACAACTGGGATACACAGAAAAATGAACTTTAATTAGTCTAAACTATTCAGATTTCCCTCTCTAGTCCCCACCTTCTGATTATAGGGATGAGGAGAGAGAATAATATGAAATACTTGGTCTAAAATGTAGTCCTAGCTGGGGATGTAGTTCAAAGATAGATCATGTGGTTAACATGCATGAAGCCCTGGGTTCAGTCCCCCGCATGCACACACATGTGCATGAAAAAGTACTCCTTTCCTCTATTTTAATCCATTTGGATATTGTTCTGCCTCATTTGGATGGGATTGCTCAAACCCTCAACCCCTTCCTTCACTTACCTAAAGGATGGAGGAAGGCTGTAGCTTATGCAATGTCCTCCTGGGGAGGAGTTGTCCTCAGGCTCATTTCCTGGCCTAGGCTGGCTGTCATCCCTGTTCCACTTGGTGCTGCTTTGCCCTGTGGGTGTTTGTGGCTGCTGCTTGGGTGGGTGTGACTTGTGGTTGGTCTTGCTGGGTTTGGTCAAAGTCCAGCAGTGTGCTCTGGCTGACATGTCCTCATTTCAGCTTCCCCTGGTGCCGGGGACAGCCCTTTGAAGCCTGCCTGCCTCTCTTCCAAATCTGGCTTTGTTACCAGGGCCTAGGCCTCAGGCTTGACCCTGAAGAGCCAATAAATCAGGTCCTATCACTCTCTCCCCAAACCAAACAAAACGTAATGACAAAGAGCATGAAAGGAGCTTTCACCAGCTTAGCCATACCAGGAAAACAGGGGACCCACTTCCGTAGTCCTGTCTGTAAGGGGCTGACAATGATTTTGAGGTTTTATAGAAAGGGGAATGAGGGCAAGGCTTGGGGTTTTGCACAGCTGGAGGATTTTCACAGCTGCCAAAGCAGGTGGTCTTGATCAGGTGTGGTCCATGCATCATGATCTCAGGTCAGGCTGGGCCTTGTCAGTGCGAAGAAAGTTACTGTTCCAGGGGTACATGGAGGTGTAGCTTCAGTTCATTACAGGATGCTTATGGACCAGACCTCCTGTTCCTAGAATCTAAGGTGACTCAGAACCAAGAGCACTGATGCAAAATGGAAGCCGAGATGCCAGGTCTTTAATCCTATTTTTAGCCACTCATCAGACATTTGCAGGCAAAAGTGAAGAGTTAAAAGTTGTTACTGCTTTACTTAAGTTTGATAAGCAAACAGATTGCTCTTTCTGAGTATTCAACCCCAGGGCTGCAAATGCCCCAGGGTACTGTTTTCACATCCCAAAGAAAGTCTTTGAAGGACTCAACTAGAGGGTTTAGACGTTTTATTATTCCTACTCCTCCACCCTGGCAGGTGGAGATACAATGCCGGGCCATCCAGTGCCTATAAGCAGGGGGGACATATAGGATAGGTTGCATGCCCGCTGCACAGATGCATTTTTTCAGATGTTCTGTGAATACATTTTTTTACTTTATAATCAAGGTCACTCTGCTTCACTCTCCACCTAAAGATGGGAGGAAAAGGAAGTGGCCAGTTTCCTCTCTCCATTTTCTTCATTATCATACTCTTTCCCGCCTGGATACTGGGAATTGAACCTGGGGTACTTTACCACTGAGCCACATCCCCACTGCTAAGTTTTTATTTTGAGACAGGGTCTCACTAAGGTGCTTAGGGCCTTGCTAAATTGCTGAGGCTGACACTGAACTTTCAGCCCTCCTGCCTAAGCCTCCTGAGTCACTGGGGTTACAGGCCTGCACCACTGTACCCAGCCCTGTAGAACAAAGTTAAATTACTAATGCCGTGTTAGTGGAATAAAAGGGTTTATTAGGGACCACGTGGAAGGGTAAGGAAAGGAAGGGAAGGGAAGAGGGGTAGGGAATGGGAAAGGAGCAGGACAAGAAGAGAGAGGTTTCAGTCTGGAGGCTTAAATAGTGAACTGGTGGTCAGAGGGACCCCTGAGCCAGTTCGTGTCCCCATAGGCTGCCGCAGGTCAAGAGCAGGCAGGGAGGGCACCTGAGAGGTGTAGTCTTTTCTCAAAGTACCTGGGGGTGTGGCCTCCCTGCCCTGAATCCAACATTCCCCCCTTTTTGTTTTCTTAGGGAGTGGGGCGTCGTGTTTCAATCTGGCTGCCTTGAGCTGAAGTGGGGCGACGTGGGGTGCTATGAGGGGAGGAGATGCGGGCAGGCAGGTCAGGCTTGAGGGTGGAAAAAATCCCAGGACGTAGGCGCGGAAAAGATGAATCTCTCCAGGTATGAGATGGATGAAGTTTTCTTGAAGCCAGAGATCAGTGAGGGTGTCAAACCAAGCTTCTGTAGAAAGTCACTGAGGGAGTCAGCTGCCTATCTCTTAAAAGCATGTAGAAATTGTAGGCCTTGCGAGTTTGCAGGTAACACTATTATGGAAGCAACAAAGGGAAAGAAGGTGAGATGGATTATTGTCCATAGGCCTGTGTTCCACCAGGTGGGACTTACGGTGAAGAGGCCAATGGAGAGCGCGAGGCGCATCATAATGAGCATAGGGTGGCAGGTTAGGGGCCTCTCCGAACAGGCTGATGAAGAGTCTAAGTCATCTCTGGTTGGAAAGTCATCCGTTGGTTTTTTTCAATAGTTGATAATCCCTGAGAAAAAGCTGGTTAAAGGTTCAAAACGAGAAAAACAGAAAAGATTGTTTTGAGTTGGTATCGGGGACACGAGAGAAACGAATTTTTAGGGGATCGGTGGGAAGGGGAGAGCAAGTATATTGAGGTAGTTGTTTGTCATCCTTTTGTGGATCTTCAGCTGGTTGAGCAGCTGGTTTCAGTCTGGAACTATGAATCCAAGATGTCAAGTTCCCTGAGGTTTCACAAAGCTTAGCAGCCGTGGGTGTGCACAGCACAACCTGGAAGGGGCTTGTCCACTTTGGGGCAAGGGAGACTGATCCTGTGTCCTGGGGAGGGGACACAATGAGAGATCCCTATTAGTTTGGGCAGAAGGGAGGCTTGCAGGAGCTTTGATATTAATTTAGAATTAGTAACTGCAGAGCCTTTGGTAGACATATTTTGAGTCTGTGTAGAGGGTGAGGTTTTGGTCAGCTGCTAATTCGAAGGCATGAATAACAGCAATTAGCTTGCTGCCTCAATGACCTCTAATAGGGAGACTACAGTGTAGCTGGCGAAACGTTGCCCATCCTTAAAGAAAGAGCTGCCATCTGTGAACCAAATTAGGGAAGAGTCAGGAAGTGGTCCCTCTTGAATGTGAGAGAGGTGGGGGATTAAAGCCTCAAGCATCTCTATACAATCATGCTCTGGGGGTTCTGAGGAGACTGGGAGGAGGGAAGCTGGGTGTAAAGAGGAGCAGGGTTGGAAGGAGATTGAGGAGTCATGCAAAAAAGAAATGAGGAGAGAGAGAATGCGACAGGGCGGGAGAGTTTGAAGGCTTTTATAGGTTAGTAAATCCTCACGAGCTGTGAAAAAGGAAGGGCTGCAGAGAAGAAGGTGATCTACGTACTGCAGGAGAGTGGAGTCAGAGAATTCAAGGTTTTTGAGGTCAGCAGCCAGCGTCTGTCCAAAGATATGAGGGCTGTCTCGAAAACCCTGAGGGAGGACTGTCCAGGTCAATTGTTGTGACCCTTGAATATCAGGGTCAGTCCAGGTGAAGTCAAAGAGGTCTTGAGATTCCTGAACTAAAGGAACAGTGAAAAAGGCATCTTTGAGGTCAATAATTGAAAAATGGGTGGATAAGGAGGGAATTAAGGATAGAATGGTATAAGGATTTGGGACCACAGGGTATATGGGCTTAACGGCCTCATTGATGAGACGAAGATCTTGGACTAGCCGATACGACCCATTGGACTTCTGAACCACCAATATAGGAGTAATATAAGGGGAATGGGTGGGTCTGAGAAAACGTTTCCGCAAAAGATCTGAGATAATGGATTTGAGACCCCTAAGGCTAGTGGCTAGAAGTGGATACTGGGCTCTGGGGAAATACCGGGGATCTTTAAGGTGAATTTGTACAGGGTCACAATGAGCAAGGGAGGGAGTCTGGGTATCCCAAACTTTGGGGTCTACCAGATAGGTGGGGGCAGGGTATTGGGAGGTTTCTGCATCGGTAGAGGGCTGAGGGTTTTCTGCATGGGTAGAGAGTTGAGGGGTTCCCTCAGAGGCACCAGTGGCCTATAAAATGGATTTCCCTTCTAATTTTAGGAACCCCTTACTACTGTAAGGGAATGGGATGATAACCGGATCTGGCTTCTTTGAGCTGAATGGGGGCAGCAAGATGGGGGCAAGTAGTTTGGAATTCCCTTTTTAGAAATCAGGTCAGATTGGAGCCTGGAAAAGAACAGTTTGTAAAGTCATCAGGGACGGGAGCTTCTATGAGAGAAACAAACAAACAAAAAAAACATGAGTACTGAATAAATGTTGCAGGATCTGGAACATGTCAATGTATACCATGAAGATGATAATTTAAATCTTTAACATGCACAGAGTTATCATGAATGTAAACACAACACTTAATGTTACAGATGTCTATCCAGATAAGATGGTAGTTAAGCTACTTAATGTCATCTGATCTTATAAAATCTTTCTATTGGTATGACCTCTGTGAGTAGTAGAAAACTCTTTATTTCTGTTACTTAGGGCTAGATAATCATACTAGTGAATATTAAGCCTGCCTGTGTAGGTTAGGAAGATCTGCAGGCCTTAAACTGACTAAAAACTTTTGACTTGGCAGTCAGTTAATAGTTAAACTGTTTCTTTTTATAGTTATCAGGCATTCCTGCCTATGGATCTCTTTTGTAGCCTCCAGTCTTACCAATTCTTGGGGCTAATACAAGTGTATATCTGCAGTTACCTTTATGTCTTAAATGCTCAGGAATGGCTGTGTATCTGTTTCAACTGTTTTGCTAAGTGTTTAAGATGAAGTAGGTCAAACTGACTTTTGCTTTTATCTATTGCTAAGAATCAACTGATTCCTGATGGGAATAACTCTTGGGGGAACTTGAGAGCAGCTTTTCTGTTCTGCTAGTGCCTTCCTGGAGGATGGATCCAGGCCTTGCTTGACCATGTGGCTTCCCTTGGAAGCACCAGGGATGTCTCCCTTCTCCAGGACCCTCCTTTTCATAGCAAGTGCACTGATTGGCTTTCTATTCTCCATAGGTCTCATTTATCTCCCTTATTGGGAGGTCATGTGGCCCAGAGATGCAAAGCTCTTTAGAGAAGTTCCCTGTTCCCTGAATTGAGACTGACGCTGGGGCAAGAGCCAAGTATTGGTTTTCTTGGCCCTTTTAATTTAACTTAAGGTCTTGATCTTAAACATTTAGCAAGTTAGTCTCACCAATCTTAAATTGAAAGCACTGGGATTTAACTTTAGTGCTTATAAACTTTCACTCATTTATTTACCCTTTTATTAGCTGGGGTCTGTGGTCCTATCTGTCCTGTAGGTGATGGCTTAAATTAACTCAGGTTGTGTTTTTGAAGCAATACCTCCATTTGATGACTGGTGGAAAACGAGCAAAAAGCTGTTCCCAGGAAACTTTGTTCTTTGATTGGAGATGTGCCCCGCGTTCAGGCGCTAAATATGTAGAATAAAGTTAACTTACGCTGGGAATGCCATGTTAGTGGAATAAAAGGGTTTATTAGGGACCATGTGGAAGGGTAAGGAAAGGAAGGGAAGGGAAGAGGGGTAGGGAATGGGAAAGGAGCAGGACAAGAAGAGAGCGGTTTTAGTCCGGAGCAGGCTTAAATAGCGAACTGGTGGTCCGAGGGATCCCTGGAGCCAGTCCATGTCCCCATAGGCTGCCAGAGGTCAAGAGCAGGGCGGGGAGGGCACCTGAGGGCTGGCCAGAGCTGGCCAGCCTGAGGCACCTGGGAGGTGTAGTCTTTTTTCTCAAAGTACCTGGGAGGTGTGGCCTCCCTGCCTGGACTCCAACAAGCCCCATTATCATATTCTTTAGATTTCTTCTTATCTCGCTGCCTGGAACAAGCTTTCCTAGGCACTGCCTAGTGTTCACCCCAACACTGGATCCTCTTACATCTCTGTCTAGTCATGCTGCCTTACAAGTGGTTTCATTCCTAGGTTTTTGCCCTTGGCTTCACTGGCTTTGCACACGACCTGCCCCTCTGCAGAGCCCTTGGGGAGACTTTTCAACAGTGACCCTTGCTCTGCCTTCCAGGGTGAAACTCAGAAGGATTAGGGAAGCAGAAATTAGATGACCTTTATCTTTTTACATCTCTCTCTCTCTCTCTCTACACATACACACACACACACACACACACACACACACACACACCCTTCCCAATTCTCCAGGCAGACAAAAGGCAGGTCTTTCTTCACATTATCGTAGTAGGACTTCATGGTACTGCTTGGATGTTAAAGTACTAAGACCTCACAAATGAGTTCAGCAAATTCCTTTTCAAGACACTTGTCTAATCTTACATTTTGAAAGACAGAAGCAGAACCTCTTTTCTGTGTGGTTTTCCTTTTATAACAAATTCAAGCCTTCTTTCTGGGCAAATCATTGCCAAAGGCAAATTAGTGCAAAAAAATTCTAGTCAAGGAGGCAAAAAGAGCAAAGCACCTTAAAATTACAATTTTACTGCTGTTACAGCATCCTGGTGACGGCCTTCAGAAACTCATTGTTTATTAGCTTTATGGTTTTCTGACTATCTAGGGGACAGTACTGCACCCAGAAGTTGGTGGCCCTGGGAACTTTAGAAGAAAAGGGGGGGGCAGGGGGTGGAGGGAGGGGGGTGGGGTTGGGTTGGGGGGTAAGTGGGCCACTTTGCTGACTGTGTGTGATTTGGAATTGGTGGTGGACTACATGATTTTAAGTCAGATGTCTCCTCTTTTACTCAATGTATCCCTCATTTTCCTTGTTACCAAAGGGGTTGCCCTTCGTCTCTTACTTATCTTCTTTTCCATCCTTGCTGTTCTGTTCTCTCTCTCTCTCTTTTGCTCTTGTGCATGCTTTCTTGCTCAATCTCTCTTTCTCCTTTCCCTGTTAAATAAAAATTCCAGGAGGCCATTGTACATTGTATTATTATTTAATTTATTTATTTGGTACTGGGAATTGAACCCAGGGACGCTTCACCACTGAGCTACATCCCCAGTCTGTTTTATATATATTTAAATTTTGAGACAAGACTTTGCTAAATTGCTGAGGCTGGCCTAAAACTTTCAATCCTGCCTCAGCCTCCTGCATCACTGGGATTATGAATGTGTAGTCACCACATCTGGTGAGGCCATTATTTTAAACTAAGCTCTTGAACAAACTGGGTTCAAAATCAAAATGGAGTAACTCATGCTTAATTTCACTGGGCTGATATTAAGCTGTTTGTCTGACCTTCAGAGAAATTGGCATTGGAGAGATCATAGCCAAATTTCCCAAACGGTGTGGTTTAAATTGGCAAGATAACGGAGTTCCCTCTGCCTTAATCCTCACACAAAAGAAATAACCCGAAATAACCCAAAGTAACATGATGTTAATAAATCCACCACTTTCTCATTGTTCTGTCTCCCTGCCTCTGCCTTATAAGGAAGGTAACTTTGAAATGACCACTATGCTTTTTGTTTCTGTTTCTGCTTTCGTTAAGCCCTTCTCTGTAAAACCAACCCCCTTTATTCCAACCATTGGAACATTTGTTTTATGGAATAAAGTGCTGCTGGATTCTAGAAATGAAAATAAAGTCAACTAAGACCTTTAAACTAATTGTAATTTTGTCCTTTGATAGCTCCCACACAGGACACACACAGGCATGTGCATACACACAAATGCACAACACCCCCTTCTTTTTGTCTGTACTTACACTTAGAGTCTCTGTTCCTCTAGCTCTTTTACCAGGACTTTCTCTTTTGTCCTTATATATGTGAGCATTGATTTCTTGACAAGATAATCATGGTTTTAATTTATTGAGCACCTATTATATACTAGAGATGAGGAAGTTCCTTTTATAATGCGTTTCTCATTTAATCCTTAGAATTCCCATTGCATCTAGGAAAAAAGTGAAGCTCAAAAAAGTTTAAAAAATATGTTTTCAAAGTTACAGAAGCAGTAATCGGCGGAGCTGGGACTGGAACTCAGAATTCACTGGCCTCAAAGCTAATTCCATTAAGGAACACTGTTATGTACAAAAATTTGGACATTTGAGTGAAGATTTTATGTGGAGTGAATTATCCTACAACATCTCCGAATATAGAACTCAGAAATTCTGGCCAGTGCAGTGGCATATGCCTGTATTCCCAGTGGCTCAGGAGGCTGAGGTAGGAGAATCATAAGTTCAAATTCAGCCTCTGCAACATAGCAAGACCCTGTCTCAAAATAAAAAAAATAAAATAAAAAGGGATGGAGATGTTGAAGGATAGATGAACACACTCTGAAACCGCCGTGTAGAATGAAAGGGGGGGTTTATTGATTCGCCAAAGGGACACGTGGAGAGGATGGGGGTGAACCATGAAGGGAACGAGTGGGAGGAGGAAAAAAGAAAGGAAAAGAGGGGGTTTATTAAGGGAAGGGGAGAAAGGGGGAAGGGAGAAAGGGGAACGGGGAAGCGGAGAGCTAGTGAGAAGATGATGGCGAAAAGAAAGAGAGAGAGTTCTGGACAAGCCGGGGCTTAAGTACAGAGGGGTGGGAGCGTGACTTGTATGGTCCGGATTGGCTCAGAAAGGGAGAGCCCGCCCAGGATTGAATTCCCGTGAGAGGCGAGTATTCCCAGGATCAGGAAGGGTGGGGACTCAGAGCCCGCCAAAGGTGAATTCTCGGGAGAGTTGGGCACTTCCGGGAAGGTGCCTGGGGGTATGGCCTGCCAGCCTGAATCTTGTCCAACAGATGTGGCTCAGTGGGTAATCACCCCTACATTCAATCCCCAGTATCTAAAACAAAACAAAACCCTGAAGCATTCTTTATCTACTTTTTTTTTTTTCTCCTGTCCTCTCCCTTGCCCCTGCCCCTTCAGATGGTATGCTCCCAGAACTCAGTAATTCTTAAAATGACTGACCTAAAAACTGTTACTTTGAAGAAGAAAATGGGGAACTCCTTTCAGAGATGATTAATCCTTGATGCAATTCTGTTGGAAGTGCTGACTAATGGTCTGATGACTCTTCTTTTTTAATCTTGGGGTTGGTAAAGAGGGCATTACAAGGCAGGAAATGGAAAGAGGCACATAGATTTCAGTGGATCAGAAATGCTAACAGTGGAGGTCTTCACATTGTTTTGGTTCCAGCTGTTTTTTTTTTTTTTTTGGGGGGGGGGCGCTAATTTAACCACTTCCTCTTCCATTCTTGTTTTGCTCTTTCAGGCAAATTATTTTTTCTCTTTAGGTTTTATCTATTTTAGAAATTATACTTAATTCCCCATTTTTAAAGCATCTTATAGCTGGACTCAATACAACACATCTGTAACCTAGGATTCAGGAGGCCAAGGCAGGAGGATTGCAAGTTCGAAGCCAGCCTCAGCAATTTCACAAGACCCTACCTCAAAATAATTCTGTATGTGTGTATCTGTGGCAAATGGGGGAAATTAATTGAATATTTCAAAATTGCTACTAGAGAGGGATTTTGTTTTTGTTTTTTTCCAGTACTGAGGATTAAACCCATGGGTGCTCTACCACTGAGCTACATCGCCCAGTCTTTTTGATTTATTTTTTTTAAATTTGACAGAGTCTTGCTAAAGAGCTGAAATTAGCCTCAAACTTGTGATCCTCCTGCCTCAGCCTCCTGAGTAGCTGAGATTATAAGTGTGCTCCATCATGCACAGTTTCAGAGAGGATTTTGAATATTCCCAACATAAAGAAATTATGTATATTTGAGGTAATAGATATGCAGTTATCCTGATCTGATCATTACACATTGTGTACACGTATTGAAATATCACACTGTTACCCATAAATATGTGCAATTAACATGTCAAAAACTCAAACTATAGCCAGGCATGGTGGTAAACACCTGCAATTCCAGTGACTCAAAAAAAAAAAAAAAAAAAATGGCTGAGGTAGGTGGATCACAAATTCAAGGCCAGCCTCAGAAACTTATTAAGACTTGTGCCAAAATTAAAAATAAAAAGTCCTGGGGTTGTAACTCAGTGGTAAAGTACCCTGGGTTCAATTCCCAATACCAGAAAAAAAAAAAAAAAAAAAAAAATTCTGGGCATGGTGGCTCATGCCTGTAATCAGGAGGCTCAGGAGGCTGATGCAGGAGGATCACAAATTCAAAACTTTCCTCAGCAATTTTAGCAAGACCCTGGGCTGGGATGTGCCTGAGTAGTTGAGCACCCCTGGGTTCAATCCCTGGTACCAAAAAAAAAAAAACCAAAAAAAAACCCAAATCAAAATATTGCTGGACATGATGGCACCCATCTATAATTTCAGCGACTAGGTAGGCTGAGGAGGAGGATTGCAAGTTTCAGACCAGTATGGGCACCTTAGTGAGATCTTGTCTCTAAATAAAAAGCACTGAGAATGTAGCTCAGTGGTGGTAGAGCACCCCTGGGTTCAATCCTCAGTACCACACACATACACACACAAATCAAAATAAACTTTAAAAAAGAATGCATGTTAGCTGGGCGCAGTGGCTCATGCCTGTAATCCCAGCACTTGGGAGGCTGAGGCAGGAGGATTGCAAGTTCAAAGCCAGCCTCAACAATGGTGAGGTACTCAGCAACTCAGTGAGACCCTGTTTCTAATAAAATACAAAAAGGGCTGGGGATGTGGCCCAGTGGTCGAGTGCCCCTGAGTTCAATCTCTGGTAAAAAAAAAAAAAAAAAAAAAAAAAAAAAATGCATGCTATTTGATATGAACTACTTCTCAGCATTCTCTTGGATGAAAATGGACTTTGCTATCAAATTAAAATGATGATTCAGAGCAATGGGACTAACAGTTTTCTTTGGTGGGGGGAGTTACTGGTTATTAAACTCAGGGGAGCTTTCCTACTGAGCTACATCCCTGTCCTTTATTTTGAGACAGTTCTCACTAAATTGCTGAGGCTGGCCTCAAATTTGCGATCCTCCTGCCTCAGCCTCTCAAATTGCTGGGATTATAGGTGGCGCCACTGAGCCCAGCTGGAACTGGCATTTTAGGATTAGTGGAGAGAGAGGAAGAAAAGGAGAACTCTCAAAGGCCTGTGTAAATTAAGCTGAAGCCTACTTAAGCCCTGTCCTTAGACACTCCTCCCACTAGTTTCCTTGGTTGGCTGACTTTGTCCTTGAGATAGTTGGAAGGATTCTTTTAGGGCTCTCCATTTCAAAGCAAAGAAAGATCTGCACAAGTTCCTGTTTCAGAGGAAGAAAGTTAGATCCTTTTGTCCTGGAAGAGGCCCTGGTTAGTTCCTTGAGGGTTATTTATTTATTTGGTACTGAGGGTTGAACCCAGGGGTTCAACCAAGGGGCTACAACCCCAATTCTTTTTTTTTTTTTTTAAATATTTATTTATTTGCTTTAGTTGTACACAATGCGTTTATTTACGTGGTGCTGAGGATCGAACCCGGGCCGTGCACATACTAGGCGAGTGCTCTACCGCTGAGCCACAACCCCAGCCCCTCTTTTTTTATTTTTTATTTTGAAACAAGGTCTCGTCAAGTTACCCAGGTTGAACTTGTGAGCTGCTGGTCCTAGGGATTACAGTAGTGTACATGTGCCTGGTAGTTCCTTGAGTTTTTCTGTCATTTGGAGAAAGAATTTTTGTTCTTAAGCTCTGTCACTTTCAGGAAATGCTTCACTAATAATATCAGCAGCCCTGGAAGGAATGAGCCCTGCTAACACATTTTTGATCTGTGTTTAATACTAATTTTCAATGTGTAAAGGTGTTAGTAGTAACCTGTTTCAATACATCATTCTTACCATTATATTTAAAGAAGTTATTTGTATAAGCATGAGGCTGTTGATCATACAGCATCTGCATCTATAAATTGGCCTCACTTGTGTGCAAGTCATTTGAGCCACAGGCCCTGTAAAGAACATGGACAGGTAACACTGAAGCACTTAGAGCAGGTCCTGATGTCACCTAGAAGTGGCATATCTGGCTGACACATTTACTCTCAAGATCTACCAGGCATGGAGCAGCTGGACCATGTAGATCTTCTTCTGGTACCTTTTCAAGTCCTCTGCTTTACTTTCTTTAGGAGCAATGCCACTCCCCACTGCCAGAGTTGCTTGGAAAACAAGAAAAGGGAAATGAAGAAAGGAAAGAAAGCAGTGCATATGCTGACCTTCACAAAGAAGCAACCTCTAACCCCCTCGGGAAAGGGCGTACATTCTGAGCCATTTTCTTAGCTGTGATGAAGGCCTGGCTTTAACCATTGAACCTACTATTCCCCAGGCCTGGTCCTGCTCATAGCCAATAATGAGCATTTTGGATTGGAGTGAGGAATACCAATTAACTGGTATGGGTAATCAGATCCAAATAACTGCAGGGAAAATCAGTAATCAGGAACAAACAGGAGCCCAGAGCAGATAAAAGCTAGGAAATAAAAGACCACAATTTAGCCTCTGATTGAGTCTCCTAGTTTACTTTTTTTTCTTCTAAATTCAAATTAGGGTCTTATTCACAGGGTTTAAGCATTAAAGGAGCAACTTTCAAAAAAAAAAAAAAAAAAAAAAAAAAAAGAAAAGAAAAAAAAAGAATTTAGAATTCTAAAAGAGTATTCTTTTCCCTGTTAAGTGAAATAAGCAAATACCACTGCCCTCCCCCCAGACCCTGTGGTGAAATAGCACAGTATCAGAAGGTGAACCAATAGGGTGGTCAGAGCTTGCCGCCCCCCCCCCCCGACCCCCACCTGTGTAAAATCAGTTAGGAAGCAGGATTCTAGTGTTTCTCTGGCCCTTTTTTTTTTGTGGGACAGAGATTAGGATCTTCAAATTCTCACCTTCAGAGATGGATTGCCAGCCTCTTTCTTTGGTTATGATCTCCAAAGGAAGCAGAGAACTTTAATAGGGACTGTGGAATGCCAATGCTCAGATAATTTCCAACTCCAAGGAAGGAAATCAGAATAAACAATTCTATAGAATTCATCAATATGCCTGTCATTGTCATCAGGCTTCACTGAATCATGTGGGCTTCGGAGTTTAGGAGGCAGGCCAACACGATAAGGAGTCTAAATTTACAGAAGGCAAAGAGTAGGGTTAAAAAAAAACACAAAAAGTCAGGTGCAGTGGTGCATGCCTGTAACCCCAGCACTTGGGAGGCTGAGGCAGGAGGATTGTGAGTTCAAAGCCAGCCTCAGCAATGGTGAGGTGCTTAGCAACTCAGTGAGACCCTGTCTCTAATAAAATACAAAAAAGGGCTGGGGATGTGGCCCAGGGGTCGAGTGCCCCTGAGTCCAATCCCCAGTACCAACAACAACAACAACAACAACAAAACTCCACAAAATACAAAACCCAGTTACTTGGTTGTCAGGGTTACATCTCCCAATTGGAACAAGACAGACATATGAGGTGAAAACATACTTTGGGTCCTTGGAGTGCACTTTTAGCATCTTCTTGTGCTCAAACTTTATGAGAGAAAAAGGGCAACGTTTTCTTTCTTGTGTGAGAAAAGAAGGTAGAGGTAGAAAATGAGACAATTAAGATGACTGAAGAGGTTTTCACCACTTTCTTCATGTTAAATTGCAAGCGGGCAGTCATAGGATGGTGCTGCTCCTGGCCCTCAATTCACTGAGACTTTTGAGGTCAAAACTACAAGCATTGAAGTAATGGGAAGCCATTCATAGGCTTTTCATGAGCCAGAGAGCTTTCTTTAGAAGAGCACAGGAATTAGATGAAGCTAATTTTGCTTAACACTGAAATATGTTGTAAGCAAATTATGCAGCCCAGGAAAGTATCTCCTTCCACAGGCCATTCTGACCTGTCCCAAAGCAATGGCAAATATTACAATGAGCAGGGAAAAGCAAGTCAGGAAACAGCATAATAAATGAAAGAACCCACAAACCTCATGTCTGATACAATCCAGTCTGTGAAAGTGGAGGAGGAGCCACAAAACCTATATGTAAATGGCAAAGCATTTACATACAATACCAGTGATATTGGCTCTAAAATTAACTTTTAATTTCCTATTTACAAAAATAATGCATCTAGAGAAACTATGCCTAAAATTTATTTTTTAATTTAAAAATTTTTTAAAGTTGTAGACAGACACAATAACTATTTTTTTTATGTGGTGCTGAGGATTGAACCCAGTGCCTCATACATGGTAGGCAAATGCTCTACCTTCTACCAGCTGAGCTACAACCCCAGCCCAATACCTAAAACTTAAAAATGAAAGTTTAACCTTTTATTTTCAATACCCAGAGTTAAAATTATAATTCACAAATAATAAACACTTTATAAATGTTGGTTGTTTAAAAGTTTATATATATATGTATACACACACATATACATTCTTTATATATGTACACTCACACACATACAGACATATATCTCTGCACTTTTAAAAAATTTTATTATAGCTTGGTGTGGTGGTGCTCACCTATAATCCCAGCTACTCAGGAAGCTGAGGCAGAAGGATCATAAATTCAAGGTCAGCCTGGGCAGCTTAGTGAGACCCTATCTCAATCAATCAAAAGGCAGAGGATAAAGCTCAATGCTAGAGCACTTGCCTATGTGTGCAAGGATGTTTGTTCAATCTCCACACCACATACAACAAAAACAAAAACAAAATTTTATTACTAAGCAATATATTGGGAATATTTTCCCACATCAATAAATGCATTTTGTTATTTTGTTTTATCACTAATATCTGTATGCTTTACAATAAGACTTGACTATATTATATTATAGAACTATATTATATTATATTATAGAACTATCTATATTATAGAACTATCCTATAAATAGAACTTTCCTATAAATGCAATGAAATATCCTCTAGTTAGGAAACAACTGTGAAAACAACAGAATTTAATTTTTAATTTTTTATTTGTTCTTTTTAGTGATAAAATGATAGTAGAATATATTTTGATATATTATACATAAATGGAGTGTAACTTCCCATTCTTGTGGTTTTACATGATGTGGAGTTACACTGGTCCCTTCATCTCCTTTGTCTAATCCAAAGTACTTTTATTCTTCCTCCCAGAAAACAACAGAATTTTAAAGGGAAAAAAAATATAATAGAGATTGGATGTGTGTATAGGAATACAGGCAAAGACATGAACTGTTAGAAATAAAGTTCTATTTTGGGCCCAGAAAGGAGCGAGCAGCCCCTCCCTTCCTGGTTGCACCAGCCTCCCTCTCCCCACACCACCACCCTTGCTGGCTCTCCAGATGTGCTCTTGCTGGTTGGGTCACTTCAGGATTTCCTGATTATAATGAGGAAGCACAGCTGATCATGCCAGTGAGTTCAGATTGAGATCTCATCACCTTTTGACCTTTAGCCCCATCCTCTGTTTACCAGTTTTGAGCTGGCACACATGACTGTAAATGGAAGAAAAAAGTATGAAGGCAAAGTGACATGTGCCAAGTGGCTGTCAGCTCTGCAGAGCCCCACCTCGTCTCTCTTCCTGTGTCATGATGAGAACCAGAGCCCTAGGCCATTATAGTTTAGGGTGGAGACAGATCTGCAATGTACAAGCAGATACTTACCTACTCAAGGTGATTATATTTCACTGAGAAAACACATTAGTCCTGCCTGCATCTTTCCCCATCTTCTTTTCTTAAGTTCTTTGTGAGAGTTATGCTCTCTGATTCTGTCCTGGCCTGGAACCCAGTGTTTCTGCCTATTAAACAGACCCTAACTTCATTTCTTACCTTTTCTCCATCATCATTCATCTCTTCTCCCAATCATAAATCTATTTACATAGCTGTGAAATTAAAAACCAAGCACACAAAATGGAAAGCCCATGTAAAGGAGATCTGAATCCTGTCTGCTCTTGTCTCTCTCCAGCCATCACTTCCCTTATCTTCCCTTTTACAGTAAAAGTAAAAAAAAAAATAAATAAATAAAAATCCACTAATCTGCTGTCTTCACTGTCTGAATTCCATTTTACCTTCAACACATTCTTATCTGCCTTTCATGTCCACTATGTGCTAAAGTAACTGGTCAAGGTTACCAAGGACCTCCATGTTGACAAAACAGTGGGCTTATTTTCATCTTGTGTTTGCCAGCCTCTCGCCATCTGTCCACATTGTGATGATCCACCCTTCTTTCCGGACCTCAGTGGCACTTTACTCTTCTGGGTTTTATTTTACTGCCTCACTTCTCTTTTGCCAGCTTTCCTCCTCTAACTAATAGCTTGACTTGGGATTCTGCGTCTTTTTTTCTTATTTTCTTTTCTTGTTCTTCTCCTTCTCTTTCTTTCTTTCTTTTTTTTTTTTTTTGGTGCTGGGGGTTGAGCCCAAGGCCTACGTATGCTAGGCTAGCACTCTATCACTGACCTACACCCCCATTCCACTTTTGTTGTTTATTCATTTGTTTTCTTGAGATGGGGTCTTTCTGTGTTGCACAGGCTGGTCTCAAATTCCTGGCCTCAAGAGATCCTTCTAGCCGGGCGCAGTGGCACATGCCTGTAATCCTAGCACTTGGGAGGCTGAGGCAGGAGGATGGCGAGTTCAAAGCCAGCCTCAGCAATGGCGAGGCACTTAGCAACTCAGTGAGACCCTGTCTCTAATAAAATACAAAAAAGGGCTGGGGATGTGGCCCAGTGGTTGAGTGCCCCTGAGTTCAATGCCCAGTACCAAAAAAAAAAAAAAAAAAAAAAAGAGAGAGATTTTTCTCCCTCAGCTTCCCAAGTAACTGGGGCTACAGGCATGTACCACTGCACTTGGCTTCTCTTTGCTCCGTGTGTTTTCTCCATAGTTATCTCTTCTGTATCTATGGCTTGAATTAGATCTATGTGCTTGTGACTCCTGTTGTGGAGATCCTGGCAAGCCACCCAGATACTTCCTTCAGGACCAAGGCACTCATTCCTAACTGCTGAGAGGGGTGACCATTGGCCCCTTAGAGTAATTCTTTCCTCCAATATTGTCCTCAGTCCAAGAGCAGCCTGCATCCAATGTTGGCTGAAGCAGGAGTCCAAAGGCCTTCAGTTCAGGTTAACTATGAAGGGTACCACCAGTTCCTGAGCTTCCCTTAGGACTGGCTGAATCTGGGTTACAAACAATTCAGTTTCTCCCTCTGCCCAATCATGCTTCCTTCCCCTACTCCTTTACAGATATTATTTTCAAGAACATTCCTGTGGTAGACATTGTGACGCACCCTCAAAGTCCCTTAAGGGGCAAAGAACTAGTCACTGTGGCTGATCCTGGGCAAACAGACCCAGACATAAGGCTCCGAGGGTGCAGCTCACATCCAGTGAATGATCAAATGGGATGTGAAGTTTTCCCCTCAACTTGGGATGGCACTGAAGGGTCATCTTAATTTAGAAGACCCTGCCCTAAGGAAAAGAAATACTGTGACATTTCAAGGAATACATTGTTTGAGTTGATCCCCAGAGACCTGGTGTTATCATTTTGTTCCTTGTTAGACTGAAGACTTATGGGAGCCAGGAAACAAATAAATACCTGGGTAAATTCCAGCTCAGTGGGTCTACTGGGTTCATAAACCTACCCAGTGATTATTTTAAAAATTCCAAGCACCTAGGTATTGCTGACCGATTGGCGGTTAGAGGACCCCCACAATGCATCACTTACCTGTGATGGAGAAGGGGAACCTCTGAAACTGCTCCCCCTTCCCCATCAGCCAAACAGCATATAAAGAAAACATTTCATCCTGGGAACAGGGAAATAACAAAGATTAATACTATCATTAAAGACCTGAAGGATGTTGGAGGGGTAGTTACTATTCACTATCACATCTTTAATTAATTCACCAGCCTGGCTCCTGCAGAAACTGGATGGTTCTGAAGAATAAATGCAGAAAACCACTAGCTTAAACACGTGATATCCCTGATTGTAGCTACTGTGTTAATGTGGTTTTATTGCTAGATAAATAAGATAAAATAGGTTGATGAGGCTTCAAGTACATAGACTGTGGTCACTGATTTGGGAAATGCATTCTTTCCTATTCCAATTAGAAAGATCAGAGATAGGTTGCGTTCATGTGACGTAAGCAGCTTTAGACCCAGGACAATGTTGTCCCTCTTCCTTTCCTTATAATTTGAAGATACTTGAATCATCATCTTGAAATCTTACTGAGAATCATATTGATTTGTTTCATTAAGAACATCCTGTTGGTTGGACAGTGCTCTAGAAGTTTTTGTAAGGCACAGGTAAGATGAATGCTGTGAAGATAGGGGACTTCTCACTATGGTGAAGTTTCTGTGGATCCAGTGGTCAGGGGTATGCTGGGTTATCCCTTCAAAATTGAAAGACACATGTTGCATGCTCTACCACAAAGTAAGAAGCACAGTGCTGGGTAGGTATTTTAGGTCTGGGGCAACATATTACACACCTAGGAAAACTATTAATTTGAGTGGAACCTGGAACAAGAGAGAACGCTGCACTAAGCCAAAACTGTTGTGCATGTAGCCCTGTCATTTGGAGCAAATGTCTGACCCCTAATTGGTTGGAAATTTTTATGGTGGGATTCATCAGATCATAAGTTTTTGCAGGCTCAACAGCAGTGCCTCTTAATAGTTCATCTCAGGTCAAGCCAAGTGTGATCAGAGGTCATGAGTACACTGTATGTCACTCTCCACAGGTGCACAAGTGCCTCTCCTCCAGCTCACACCTAAGATCACATGAGGGGTCTTATATGAATAGTTGAGGAAGGAGAAAAAGGCTGAACTTGGCTTATCAAGTTGTCTTTGTATGTGTGTAAGAGTTAAAAATGAACAGCAGTTACATTAGAGTAGTCAGGGTTGGCCTTAAAAGTGAAGATAGAAAATATTTCCAATGAGCAGAGCTAATGGTTGTTAGCTATTGGTGCACCAACTCATCCATTTTGTGTAGAAGGAGAAGTTGCCTGAAATGAGAAAAATATAACCATTCCTTGGTAGTATCAAATGACCTAGCTCTCTGGTAAATGGAACAGAAATAACAAGACTGAAACTAGGAGATCTTAGATACATGTAGGAAGAGGAAATAAAGTAGTGGGAACAAAGTGTAAATGTTTTTGTATCATACACTAGTACCCATGAGAAAATATACACTGGCAATCAGATAGTGAACAACCATTATTTAAAATTATTTGGCTAGTTGATTTTAGCTAGCCATTATCACTGAACGCCTGGAACTGGCATAATTGGTAATGGTGTCAGAGATGAAAGGTCGACAACATGGACTTCCACTTATTAGATTCATTATAGTGATTGCTGCTTTTGAATGTTTAAGATATCAGTAGTAGAAACCAATTCTCTGCTTCTTTTTATTTATTTATTTATTTTTGTACTGGGGATTGAACTCAGGGGCACATGGCCACTGGGCCACATCCCCAGCCCCCCCCCTTTTTTTTGTATTTTTTTTATTTATAGACAGGGTCTCACTGAGTTGCTAAGTGCCTGGCCATTGCTGAGGCTGGCTTTGAACTCACGATCTCCTTGCCTCAGCCTCCCAAATGCTGGGATTACAGGCGTGTGCTACCACACCTGGCTTCAATCCTCTGATCTTGATATGGCATTATGGTAATGTTCTTCAAGAAGAACAACTAGTGCTGAGCGTGGTGGTGTACATCTGTAATCTTAGCAACACTGGAGGCTGAGGCAAGAGTATTGTGAGTTGGAGGCCAGCCTCAGGAATTTAGTGAGGCCCTAAGCAACTTAGTAACACCCTACACAAAATAAAAAATAAAAAAAGGGCTCGGTACAATGTTTATAGCAGCTCAATTCACAATAGCTAAAGTATGGAACCAACCTAGGTGTCCTTCAATAGATGAATGAATAAAAAAAATGTGGTATACATATACTCAATGGAATATTATTCAGCTTTAAAGAAGAGAGAAAATATGGCATTTACCAGTAAATGGATGGAGTTGGAGAATATCATGCTAAGTGAAATAAGCCAATCCCCAAAAACCAAAGGCTGAATGTTTTCTCTAATATGCAGATGCTAATTCACAATAAGGCGGAGGGGCACTAGAGGAGAATAGCATTACCTTAGATTAGGTATAGGGAAGTGAAGGGAGGGGATGGAGGGGATGTGGGGATAGGAAAGATAGTAAAATGAAACAGACATTATTACTGTATGTATATATGTGACTGCATGACCAATATAATTCTGCAACATGAACACTCAGAAAAATGAGAAATTATATCCCATCTATGTATGGCATGTCAAAGTGCATAAATGCATTCTACTATCATGTATAATAATTAAAACAAATAAAAAATTAATCTAAAGAAAGGTCTGGGGATGTGTCTCAGTCACAGAGACTTGGGTTTAATTCCCAGTACAAAGAAGAAGAAGAAGGGGAGGAGGAGAAGGAGGAAGAAGAGGAGGAGGAGGAGGAGGAGGAGAAGGAGGAGAACAGTGACTAGTATCTTGGTGAAGTCTACTGCATTAGACTTCTTCCATCCTGTAAACTCCCACATTTCATTCTCACAGACATAGGTAACTGTTCTGGAATGCATACCCTCAGCTAGTACCATTATACAGAAATCTTACAGAATTATTTATGTCTAGACATGAAATCTCACAAAACACAATATCTGATCATGGGATCCATTTCAGAGAAGGAGGTGCAGGAATGAGTCTGTGACAATGACATCCATATATAGGTATTTTTTCTTTTCATAAACCATCATACAAAAGCAAACATCATACATAACCCAAACCCCAATTCCCACCTCCTCCAACCACACCCTACACTTACTTGGCACTCAGTTAATCCCTATTCACTGGTTTGGCCCTTGTAACCCAATCACTTCTTCTCTGAACCTTCTTGCATTGTCTCGCACGTGAGCGAGATGTAGAACACCACATCTAAATCATTATAATCTCATCTCAAGAATAAAAAATAAAAAAGGGCTGAGGATGTGGCTCAGTAGTAGAGTGCTCCTGGTTTCAATCCCCAGTACCAAAAAAAAAAATTTTTTTTTTCAATTCTACCTAAGGAGATTAATAGATTCCATGTGATTTTCAGTCAAACTCTATAAACACTTTTCTTGTGTGTGTGTGGAAATTATCATGTTAATTTTAAAATGTAAGGGCTGGGGATACAGTTCAGTTTGGTAGAGTGCTTGCCTCACATGCACAAGGCCCTGGGTTCAATCTCCAGCACCACCCAAAAAAATTTTTTTTTAAATTTATGTGGAAATACATAATAAATATATAAATAACTCAAATGATCTTGACAAGAATAAAAATGAACAAGTACATACACTGATTGATTTTAATACTTATTATAAAACTATAGTAATAATCACAGTATGGTCTTGGCATAAGGATAGGAAACAGCTCAATGGAATAGAGTCTAGAAATACTTGCTAGCATATATGTTTAACTTAATTTTTTTTTGGTGGGGAGATATCAGGGATTGAACTCAGGGCCACTCGACCACTGAGCCACATTCCCAGCCCTATTTTGTGTTTTATTTAGAGACAGGGCACTTGGTCTCCACCCCATGCCACATGAAACATTAACTTGGGATGAATCAAAGACCTAAATGTGAAGCAAGAAGTATAAGGGTAATGAGAGTTGCAAGCAGAGAAATGAACATTTGTTGTGTGTGTGTGTGTGTGTGTGTGTGTGTGTGTGTGTGTTGTGTGTGTTGTGTGAGTGACTTGGAGGCAGGCAGTCCCTCTTCCAGAAATCTTCCTTATAGAGGTAAAAGCACAAGAATGTAAGGGTAAGCCCAGTGTGGTGGCATAACACCTGCAATCCAGTGATTGGGGAGGCTGAGGAAGAGGATCACAAGTTCCAGGCCAGTCTCAAGAATTTAGTGATGGGGGTGGGCATTTAAAAAAAAAAGAATTTAGTGAGATCCTGTCTCAAAACAAAAATGGCTGGGGATGTAGCTTGGTGGGCAAAGCACCCCTGGGTTCAATCCCCAGTAACCCTCCAAAAAAGAATCTAAAGATATGTGAATATTAACACTTAATAGGGCAATATTAGTAATAGAAAAATAACTGGGAAAAATTAATGTTCATTTGTGGAGAAGTAGCTGAATAAATTATGGTACATCTGCCCCCATGGGCCAGGATACACTTATTTAAATGAGGAAATAGAATTATACCAGTTGTCTTGAAGGGATTCCCACAAGTTAATATTGAGTGAGAAAGAAAAGTAAATATAATTTTTTGCAAAACAAATACAAAAGAATGCCATATATACATACATATCTAATGTATATATGTGTGTGTGTGTGTGTGTGTGTGTGTGTGTGTATGCACTGCCACGCCTAGTTGGAAGTGTTTTTTTTTTTTGAATAAATGAATAAAAAATAAGTATACAGGGCTGGGGTTGTAGCTCAGTGGTTGAGCGCTTGCCTCCCATGCGTGAGGCACTGGGTTCGATCCTTAGCACCACATAAAAAAATAAATAGATAAATAAATAAAATAAAGATGTTGGGTCCATCTACAACTAAAAACATAAAAAAATAAGTATACAAAGGTAATACGGGAATGTGAAGAAAGGTTTGGTTCTAGAAGCATACAGACTAGGGTTGGACTCAATTCTTTGACATTGGGAGACTTGTGAAACCTCTTGAAATATGTTTGTCCCCTGTAAAAGGAAGTTAATAGTAGTATCTACCCGGCACGGTGTCCTTGTGAATATTGAGTGAGGCAATCTATCTATCAGATTGCAAATACTCAATGTATAATAGCTGTTGTTATTATCATCATCATCATCATCATCATTCTCAGGCTGCATCCAATCACTGTCCAGCCTTGGGGGTGACAGCACTTGGATCCATTTCTATCACTTTGCCGATCAGCTCACACTTGGGCTGGGGGAAGACCTTTGAGCTGAGCCATGTGTGTGTGGGGGGGGGGGGGGGGCGGGGGAGGCACATAGTACTTATGTCCATAATTGTGCTCAGGGCCATGAACACTTCCACAGAGCTGCTTTCTCATTCTCCCTTGCCTTTCTCAGCTCTCTCCCAGTCCCCTCCTTCTTTTTACTCTTCTTAATACTGCCTGAATGAAGCCAGTGCCTTGCTTACCTCTATTTTTCCTGCAGGAAAGTATCTTTGGGAGTGGGAGGGATTCTGTCCATTTAGTTAACAGGGTACACTTTGCAGAGACAAGTGTTTGATGTTGCGTTAAAATAGGTTAACCAGACATCTCAGCAAACACACCGTGGCTTAATCATAAGCATAGAGCTGACAACCTCATGTTTCTCCTCTTCCTGGGTCACAGGAAATGATGGCTGCTCCACCCTTCCCAGTGGTTGCGTGCAGAAAACATTGATGTGGATCAGTATGAAAGACACATGCAGAAGACAGATGGAAAAGAAAATGCAAATAGGGGTTAAAATATTTCCATCAGTGGAAAAGCATTGGAAATTTGAAAATAAGAGAGGAAGGGCCTTAGGAAGCCTTAATTGCTTTCTGTTTATTCAAGATGAGAGGGCAGAAGCTATTGCTTGTCTAGGGATCAGACAGAGAAGATTTCCTGGAAAAGTACCGAATTATCCAGGTCATGTCTGCCAACTCCTAAAAGACTTCCTGCCTCCAACTCTTTTGAACTGATATATATTTGTCTGAGTGTATCATCTCATCTATGTGATGCTGTCTCCTCTTCTCAGAATGGATTTTCTATTCCCCATTCTTTTAACTTCCTCAGGAACTCCTGTGTCCTATGGATGTGCCACCAACCTCAGTGCCATGCACAGGGCTTGACACACTATAGGCATTTCATAAATGCTTGTTGAATGAATGATGGCTGATCTGAAGGTTCTTGAGGCATATGGAGAGTGCAGTGAAAAGTTAAATTTGGGTGCACATGAAGGATCGTTGACAATGGAACTGAATCTTTAGTATCAATAATTCCCAAGGACAGTAGACTAATATCAAAAGAAAGGCTGGACATAGTCTTGGAGGAGAGTGGCATTTTGGGTGATAGAGGAAACTAGATACTGTGACCTGCACAGAGTCTGCCAAAGGGGAAGCTAATGAAAACTAACATCCAGCTCACCCTCTGCTAGCCAAGAGGTCCAGCCATGCACCCAAGAGAGAGACTTTGCAGACCTGAGGATGGGTACCTTGTTTGGTCCACTCACAGCACTGAAACTTTTGTGATTTGCACAGGGGTCCCAGGCTAGCATTGGCCTCAGAGGGGCCACATTTGAATACTTTTTATGCAGATCTTGTAAAGAAATCCTTGCCTTCTTCCATGTAAGTGTCAGCACCAGGGATGGAGTGGAACCACAAACCTCCCCTGGAGTCTCAATGCTTATGTTTCTCTTTCTTGTTGAGGGATGGAAGCCTACTTGATGGGTGAGGGGAAAGAGAAAGATTTTCCATGTTGAGCTATGCAGCTACCTTCCACAAATCCCCCTCTCAGTTGTCCTTCCTTCCTGGTTACGTGTTGAAAGTATCACCTGAAGAAGCTGTTGGGATCTCCTTATCTGGAAAGTCTTTAAAAGGAGCACTGATTATCATCTTTTCTGAAGTGGTTTCAGTGAGGCTAGGCTTGAATTTAAGGAAATGTACTGACTACTTTAAGGATGTACTGACTAATACAACCCTGTATTGTTATCTGATAGTAGGATTTTAAATTTGCATGTACTGAATATTCATATATGCAATCAGCCTTTGATTATCCTGGGGCAGAGTATGTATGTTGATTGGGTTAGTGGCCCATTTACAATCACTTTTGATTTCAAGTTCTTGTTAAGATAATCACAGACTCTGTTTAATTAATCCTTTTGTTGAAATTATTACTATGGGTGTTTATTCCTTCATGGGAATTAATGCAAGGATGCTTTTCTCATGCAAAGCAGTGCTCCCCTCATCCTTTCCACTGATTGCCATTTCAGGAAGAAAGAAGGCAAACAAGACCTTTATGTGTTGGTCTGAAGAGGATGCTGTTTATGAGAGGCAAATGGTGCAGCAGAAAGAAGAGAGAGGTGTCATTCATTCAACAAATCTTCATTGAGTCTAACCACTTTAGCACTGGCGAGGTGCCCTGGATTCAAATCCTTGCCCAATCATTGACTAGCTTTATGTCCTGGGGTAACTAACCATCCCAGTTTGCCTGGGACTGTCCTTATTGTGGTACTGAACATTCTGTGGTCCGGGAAGCCCCTCAGTTCTGGGAAACTGAAACATTTGCTCTTATCTGTAAAAGAGGGAAATTGATTCTTTTGTATATCATGTGTTTGGTGTGGGAGCCAAATGAGGTAATGTGAAAGAATTTAGTAAATTGTAAGCTGCTGTATAAACAAAAAGTACTGTTTGTTTTGTTTTCTCGTTCCAGATACATGAAACAAGGGTCTTAGCTATAGAAATGGATTTTTATACTAGGGACAAGGCAGGTCCTGAGGGCTGGGGTTCCCTGGACTAATCAGGTTCAGAGATAAGGGTTTTTTTGGGGCAAGGGGCAGTGCTGATTGAACCTAGAGCCTCATGTGTGCTGAGCATGCATCCTACCATTGAGCCATAAGTATCGGTCTGACTGCAAACTTTGGTGGCCAAGGGAGATGTCAAAATGACATTAGAGTGCAGCAGGCAAATTGTAAAGAGATGAGACAAGTGGCAATGAGTTGCTGATGTGTTCTTAAGTACATCTGTAGGAACCACCAGGGCAATAGTCACCTGCTGAGAGTTTAGGAGTCTCTGTGGGTATGGACAGGCAAGAGCAGTCCAGATGGTCAAGTGGAGGTACCTGGAGTATTGCATATCCGCTCTACCCAGGCATGGACAGGTGTGTGTAGCATCACCTACAACTCTGACAGGACCTGAGCACTGTTAACCAGGGTTGGGGATGTACCCTTAACTAAGAAGGCTCAAAGCTGGGCCATGCAAAGTGCGGCTGAAGCTAGAAGTAGAGAGGAGTTTGGAAAAGGAAGAGAGGGTGGGAAAGTGAACTTTACAACTCTACTGGGTGTAGCGTTTAGCTGTGTGATTTTACTATTTATTTATTTTTGGCACTGGGGATTGAACCGAGGGGTGCTCTGCCGCTGAGCTATATCCCCAGCCCTTTTTATTGTATGTTTTGAGACAGTGTCTCACTAAATTGCTGAAGTTGACCTTGATCTTGTGATCCTCCTTCCTCAGCCTCCTGAGTTGCTGGGATATCAGGAATGTGTCACCAGGCCCAGAAATTTGGCTATCTTTTTATAGTCTGATGTTCTAGAAGAGCTAATACACATATATTCCCAACTCTTATCATTTTATATTTTAATGGTTTTTTCATCACCTTTCTGCATATTTTTTATGACATTCAACACATTTGCAATAAGTCCTCACTACATTCTAGACCTTGGGAACATTTGACAAACACTGGCCATGTTGTAGGTCATGGACTTGCATTTCTATGTGGCAGGTGTTATTTCCATCATTTTATAGACAGGAAATGAGGCTCAGAGAAGTCATTTAACTACTATAAGTTTATAGGTAAGTCATGGTATGGGATTTGAACCCAGTTCTGCCTATGTAAAAGCCAATGGTCATTCCATTTTAGGATCCAGCTTCTCAGTTTGGGCAGCTAAGATTCAGTTTATATACCACTCATTCATTGATTTGTCCTTCTGTAGCTGGGTTACTTGTTTTTCTGATAAGCATGCATTGTCTCTCTCCCTTTCCTAGCCCACTATGACTATAAACTTCTCTTTTAATGCAAATCATTAACCCAAACAGTACTTTGAGCCAGAGGCTCTCAAAGTGCCCATCTACAGACTTTGTTATGGGTTCATGAAGAAAAGGGGCTTGGGCCAGAATATAAATCAACGACTTTATGAAGCTCGCTGTTTAGTTCAACTGACATATTTTTCCCCTAAACTGAGATTTTGATAAAGTTCTTTGGGTTTACATTTTGGCACAAGAGCCTTATCTCATAAGGGATCAGTAAACACAGTTGAAGAATTAAGATTGGTCCAGAAATTGGCACTGGACCAAGGACAACACTTGGAGTAACACCGCTTAAGTTAATATTTTGTCTCCTTACCCCTGCTGCCTTCAAGTTGGGATTGTTGCAAATGCCTCTCAAATGGCTTCCTTATTTCCACAGTTTTCTTCCAATGCTTTCTCCATTCCTCTGCCTGAGAACTCTTTCTCACATGCAAATCTACTTGCGGTGCTCCCCTATTTAAAAACTTTAATGGTTCCCACTGTCTCCTAAAGTCCAAATTTCACATGGGCCCTGAGGCTCCTTGAGACCTGGCTCTGTTTACCCTCACAGGTTTATCTCCTTTTCTCCTTAGGTTCTGGTTTCATTGAATTATAGCTCTTTCCACAATGAGGCTAAGCTTCTCACCATAACTGTGAAATTACTCCATTGTCCCCATTCATTGCCCTCTGCCTTCACCCTGTTATACACACATACATTCTCTCTCTTCACCCCATTGGTACTGACTGATCCTTTAAATATGGAACTTCCAAGAAGATATGGAAATGGAGGTGGGAATTCAAAATATTTTATTTTAAATGTAGAATTTGATTCAGTGGAGAGAAGCAGAGAAGACTATGTAGAACGGACTGGGGAATAGAGCAGGGGAATGAGCTAGAAGGCTCTTGCCAGGCATTTGGTGATGACTGTTTGAGTGTGGGACAAGAAAAATTTAAAAATGTTATGGAGATAGGCTTTCCAACAAGCCAGTGTTAGTGCTCACTGGTAATACATGGTGGAGAGGTTAATTTTGAGCAAAGAGGTAATGAAGGCATGGTAAACAGAGACTGTCCACAGAGAAACTCCCTTGGGTGCCTTGGAAGAGGTTCATGGAAGGAGGAAATGTCACTTTGGCTGCTAAGTGCTTGTAACCCCCAAAAGTGTCAACACGTTGTTCTTAAGCAAGATTTGGCTCATTAGGCTGGGAGGATGGCTGTGGGTAAGTGAGCAGCTAAACCTTTCCATGTCCTCCTCAGACATGGAGGCCTGGACGGCTAGGACATGGGGACTGTAAAGTGCTCAAGAGCCCTAGGGAGAGAGTTGCTGGTTCTCCCCTATCCTTGGCAGGTGAGGCAGATGGAAGATCACAGTTTCTCCCCAGCCTTTGTTAGCCTTGATATGCAAAACCTTCCGTGGGAAAAGATTGCTCCAACTTTTTACTTAATTGGATGTCTTGAAGTGTGTGCCCTTTCCCCACTTCTGGGAAGCTAAGATTCATTAAAATCTGCAAATTGCCTCCTTCATATAAACATTAGATAAATGTTCTAGTTTCCTAGCAGGTGTCTGAGCTCTGGACAAGTTCTAGGAAGAGATGAAGAGGAGTTTGCCGTTTTATGTCATTTAAATATTTTATGAAGATGAACTCATTGCCAGGCACAGTGGCATATGCCTGTAGTCTCAGCAACTTAACAGGCTGAGGCAGGAGGATCACAAGTTCAAGGTCAGTCTCAGCAACTGTGAGACCCTGTCTAAAAATGAAAATTAAAAAGGAATGGGGATGTAGCTCAGTGGTAAAGTGCCCCAGGATCCCACCCCCAAATGATTGACTCATTAATCCTCCTTGCCTCCTCCAGAGGATTGTTATCCTTATTTTTCAGCTGTGGAATTGAGACAAAGTGCTGCACAGAAGGGCCTAGCCCAAGGCTATGCAGCTGGGGAAGGAAAAATCCTGCTCTGGCGGTGGGTGGGATCCTGGGCAGGCAGGCTCTGAGGTCAGGAGATGGCTTGGCCTGGGTCGAATTGTGAAGATAGGTGGTCCACAGCCCCAAGCCTCTCAGAAGGATAAATACCCAAGCAGAACATACTGATTGTGGGTGCTGATCACTGAGGATGTGTGATAACACAGAGAGTGGCTAGGCTGGAGTTGGCCTCCCTGTGTTCTGTGACAGCTGTGGAGCGAGAGTCAAATTAATGGTGCTGGCAGCAGTATGAGGAAATGTTTAAGCAGTCTGTGTGTGAAGTGTGCAAATGGCTCTCAAGAGCTGCAGTGATGTCCGTCCTGTTGCTTTGTGTTTGTACACTGTTTCCAGTTCCAAAAGCCCTCTCACGTGTATGGCCATTTCCACACAATAGTTCTTCAAAGTCAACAGGTAGATCCGAACTCATTTGTTCCTCACCCTCAAGTTGGAGCCCTAAACCCCAGTCGCTTAGAAAGCAACCGTGTTTGGATATAGGGCCTTTAAAGAGGTGATTAACATGAGACCCTTAGGACGGGACTTAATCCAACCTGACTGGTCCATAAAAGAAGGAAATCAAGATACACAGAGGAAGGACCACGTGAGGACACACTGAGAAGGCGCCCCTCTGCGAGTCAAGCAGATACGCACTAGGAGAAGCCAAACCTGCACGTGGATCTTGGACTGTGAGGAAATACATTTCTCTCATTAAAGTCACCTACTTTGTGGTCTTTTTTAATGGCAGCTCTAAAACAGATATAGTAAACCATTTGGAACATCCATAAGCATTTTAGACAGACTCATTTCTTAGCAGAAAATCTCCATATTAGTTCTATAACTTATACAGACTCATTAATAGTAATAATATTAGGGATGGCTTGTAATTACTGAGCCTTTGCCATGTGCCAGGCACCATTGTAAATGTCTTATTTCATTTAATTCTCATGACCCCTCCCAATAAATGAGTGGGGGAGAAAAAGCAGGTGGTCCTAACAGTAGAATTCCAATTAACCCATGTAGAGGAATGAGAGAAATAGAAGTTTGCCTGGGAAGACAGTAGTCAAAGCTGTTTTAGGTAAGCACCATTGGTAGACACTTCATCCATGAAAGTGTGAGAAATAGGATATTTGTAGAGTCCCAAAGTATCTCTCTGTAAGATGTTTATAAATATCAAAGGAAAAAATACTAACTTTTCAGTGGAGAAACTCAGAACACATCACCTTATCCAAGTGGGCAAAGTTAACCTCAGTAGTAATAAGACATATCAACATGGTATACCCCAGACATGATGCGCTGAGAAGGGCACATTATAGCTGTGCTACTAATGAGAAAACATGAGGTATATTTTGAAAATAAAAGGCCTGGATTTTCTGTAAGTTCCACAGATTGAAAGAGATAAAGAAAACATGAGAGCTAAATGCATATGAGGTCCTGGTTTGGATCCTGAACCAGAAAGAAGAGACTAAGGGAAACTGGAGAAAAAAAGAGGCCAGGGAAAACTGGAGAAATTCAAACAAATAGGGCTTTTGGGCCACTATTAAATAATATAAGGGTAACTTGAACACAAGAACTGTGATAACTGTGGATGTTGTTAATAGTCTTGTAACTCTAGGTGTGGTGGTGCACACATGTAATCCCAGTGACTTGGGAGGCTGAAGCAGGAGGATTGAGAGTTCAATTGCCAGCTTTAGCAATTTAGCAAGACCCTGTCTCAAAGTGAAATATAAAAAGGGCTGGGGATGTGGCTCAGTGCTTAAGTGCCCCTGGGATCAATACCCAGCAATAAACAAACAAACAAATAAATAAACAAAACAATGTCAATCCTGGTTTTCATAATTATAGAATATTTATGTATGGTGTTACATTAGGAAAAGTTGGACACAGTATATATAGTATATATAGACGTTGTATAATTTTTGAAATTTTCCTCTCAGTCTGAAATTATTTCAAAGTAAAATTATATAAAAAAAAAAAACCCACAAAAACCAAAACCAAAACCAAAACCCCTCCAGTTCAATGGGAATAAAGTTTGAGTTATGCAAGATAAAAAAGTCTAGAAGTTTCTCTATAGTATAATGCTTATAGAGTAGTGCTCCCTTTGTCCATAGTTGATGCAGTGCAAGAGCCCGAGTAGATTTATGAAACTGGATGGCAGTAAAACTTACATATACTATATTTTTTTCTATATACCCTGAAGTGTTGCCACACAGCAGCAGAGTTTATGTGTCCTTCTGTTTTATGTCCTAGTGTCTAATTTGCCTCGCTATTCTTGTACTTTGGGGCCACTATTAAACAACATAAGGGGAGTCAGGCGCGGTGGCGCACGCCTGTAATCCCAGCACTTGGGAAGCTGAGGCAGGAGGATTGTGAGTTCAAAGCCAGCCTCAGCAATGGCGAGGCACTTAGAAACTTAGTGAGACCCTGTCTCTAATAAAATTCAAAAGAGGGCTGGGGATGTGGCCCAGTGGTCAAGTGCCCCTGAATTCAATACCCAGTACCAAAACAAAACAAAACAAAAAAAAACCCAACCAACCAACCAAACAAACAAACAAAAAAACAACATGAGGGTAACTTGACCACAAGCACTGTGATAACTGACAGTTGATCTGTAAATGAAGATGTCTACTTAGTAACTAACAGGTGGGTAAGGTATACAGCATGGATACACTGGAAAAAGGGACAGTTCATGTGCAAAGTGGGATGGAGAGGAAAGGCATGAGATTTCATTCCACTACTCAGAATTGCATGCAATTTAAAACTTATGAATTCTTCATTTCTGGAATTTTCTACTTACTAGTTTAGACTAGAGTTGACCATAGACAACTGAAGACTTATAAAGTGAAACCATGGATAAAGGAGGAAAACTGTAGTTAACAAACTGTTATGGGGCAGAGAAGTGTAATATCTTTCCTTACCCACCAAAAGAGACATAACTGACATTCCTACAACAAAAGATAGGTTAATAAGAGAAGCATAACAAAAATTTTTAATCAAGGTTTTACATGATATGGGAGTGCTGAGAAATGAAGACCCAAAGAGCCAGGGATAACTCTCAATTTTTATGCTTAGATTTGATGAAGAATGGATGTCACTTAGAAATGTGAATGAGTAGAAGCAGTGAGTGAGTGCTGATAGATTTGAGTGGAGAAACCCAGTAACGTCTGTCTGTTCAGACTGTTCTTGGCCTTTCTGTGCAGTGTTCCCATGTAGGACAGGACTTCTCTGGAAGAAGAATCTTCAAGGAATAAAGGTTTCTAGGTTTGGGGGCTTGATTAAAGGGAAAGGAGTTTTTATTTTCTATGATTAACCTTGGAGAAGAAGAATTCTGGTTTCCTTGAATCACTATGGAAGAAGAACATAGAGCAGAAGAAGGTCAGAGACACCTTACTTCTGGGGTCTTCCAATCTCCTTCAGTTCAAAGTGCTCACTATGTCAAAGAGCCATACTTTGAGGCAAAGAGTCCTGAGCCCCAACTTACAAATTTGTCAGGAGGGAAGATTCATGTTAAGTGTACTTAAAATAATAGTAAGGAGAAAAAAAAAAAAAAAAAAACCTGTGTATTAGGTGCTAGTGTTGCTTATTATTACCAGATGAACTGATACACTCAGGGTGCCCCAGCTTGTTTGGGATTGGGAAATGGTATGTGTCCAGGTTTTCTGACTCTAGAGCTCATACTGAACCCAGTGATGTATCCCTTAGGTATTTTTCTAGGAGACAATGGGGAAGTTAGCTTAGTTTTAATTTTTCATATACTCATGTCAATGTTACTCTTTAGCGATATTTCTTTTTTTTTTTTTTTTTTTAGACTAGGGATTGAGCCCAAGGGTGCTCTACCACTGAGTCTTTTTATTATTTTTTATTTTGAGATGGTGCCTCCTTAAGTTGCTGAGGCTGGCCTTGAACTTGTAGTCCTCCTTCCACAGTCTCCCAAGTCATTGAGATTACAGGCATGTGCCCCTGTCCCTGGTTCTTTAGTGATGTTCTGTAAGACTTTTTCTAAACCATCATGGAATGCATTGTCTCCCACTAGTCCTCATTAAGGCAGCATTGACTTGTTTTGACTTGGAAGAAATACAAGTGTGGGAAGGACACTGTGGTAGATACTGCTATTCACATATAAAGCAGTAGCAGACTTCTTTGCTTCCCTCAAGAGAACTTACAAAGAACTGAGACATAGGAAAGATAGATAACACTACACAGCAGAAAAATAAGAAACAACTAAGTAGTAGAGGCTCTGTGTGCCTTGGGAGTCAGAAGAGAGACAATGTATTCCAGCCTGGCATAACTGAGGAAGGAGGTGACATTAGCTAGGCGAGGTGGTGCACACCTGTAATCCCAGTAACGTGGAGGATGAGACTGGAGGATCTCAAGTTTGAGGCCAGCCTGGGCAAGTTAGTGAGATTCTGTCTCAAAATAAAACAAAAAGGGCTGGGAATGTAGCTCAATGGTAAAATGTCCCTGGGTTCAATCCCAGTACTGCCCCAACCCCCCAATAAATAAATAAATAAATAAATAAATAAATAAATAGAAAATAAATAAAAGGATTAAAAAATTATTATGAGGAAGAACATTATAGATAGAAGTAAATAGAGGAATGTCTTAGACAAGGATAGATGGAGGTGAAATGCTCAGGAGGGTTGACTATCCCAGTAGGATTGCAACGTGGAAATTTGGAGTCATTGTGTGTTTAAGAAAGATGTTTTAGAAGGCATTCCCAATTTCCAGTGCCTTCAGGGGCCATGCCAGTGTGTGGCAGACTCCAGAATAAGACATTACTGAGCAAAGGGGGCTCTGACCCACTGGAGAGGGACTGCCCCACGACAGGCATTTTAGACTGAAACAAAACAGCAAAAACACATTTCTGCTGCCCAGACTCTACCCAAAGGCTGCTGTTTGAAGCCTGCTTTTGGATATAAACTAACATTTTTGGCTGTTACAGTAGAGGACTCAGCTAATCAAAAGAATGTGGAATTATGTGGAGCTTTGTGCTAAGTTTGGGCAGCCAGGTGGGCCGGTTTTGTGACATTCACTCAGATTTCTCTGTCCAGGAACTGTAAGCCTGTGCCTGTATTGTCGTCAGGTCACTACTGCCACCTAGTGGTTACTGGGGCTGTGCCAGCACAGAAAATTACTGACCATCTTTCACATCTTAGACTGGTGACTCATATGACAAACTATCCCAGTAAGATACAAAATCCTTTGCATATACATAGTGCCATTGCTTACAGCTCAGCTTTTCTTTTTCTCTCCCCCTCCCCAGTACCAGGGATTGAATCCAGGGTGCTTAACCACTGAGCCACATCCTTAGCCCTTTTTATTTTGTGTTTTGAGACTGGGTCTTCTTGCTAACTTGCTTAGGGTCTCACTAAGTTGCTGAGACTGGCTTCAAACTTGAGATCCTTCGGCACAGCCTCCTGAGCCACTGGGATTACAGCTGTGTGCCACCACACCCGCCTATAGCTCAACTTCTCACAAGTGCTGAGGGGTGTTATTGTTTTGTAATTAATACTATGAGTATGAGGCTGGGGATCATTCAATTGTCTAGTCAATACATTTTTTTTCTGCCACTTACAGATGTATGTATCATGTACCTTTTTGGCATAGTTGTGGATATTCAACAAACACATGAGATTCTGTGTTGAAGAGATTAAATTTTTGATGCAGCATGGAGAAAAAAAATAATGAAGACAGAATCAGGAAATTTAGATTTACTCATTAGTTGGAAGACTTTGAGCAAGATACTTGGCCTCTTGATGCATCAATTGTGGCTTCTAAAAAATGTAGGGTTGAAGCTAAGTGTGGTAGTGTGCCTCTGTAATCCCAGCTACATGGGAGGCTAGGGCAGGAGGATCACAGGTTCAAGGCCAGTCTGGGAAATAAAATAAAGATCTTGTCTCAAAATAAAATAAAAAGGGCTGGGGATGTAGTTCAGTGGTAGAGCAACCTGGGTTCAATCCCTACTAACACACACATACACACTCTATGTAATTGAAAAGGTTCAGCATTTCTCCACTGTATCTTTTTCCAAGTGTCTTCTGTATGGGATTATATATCTTTTTTCTTTATATATTTTTATATATCTTTATTTATCTCTATATGTATTTTCCCCCCCTCTGCTATGTTAGGGATCAAATCCAGGGCCTTCTATGTGCTAGGGGAATTCTCTACCACTGAGCTATATTTTCAGCCTAAGGGATTATAAAATTTACTGATCTTTGACTAGGTGTGGATGTTTGGGGTAAGGGGGAGAGTAAGAGTTCCAGCCTGTTGCAAATGGAACATTTTCACTAAAAATAAATAAATAAATAAATAATTTGATTCACACTTATGAGAGCTGGTGATGTAACTTAGTAATGAGTATTTGTCTAGCTTGTACAAGGCCCTGGGTTCAATCCCCAGTACTGAAAAAATAAACAAACAAAAACAAGCACAGCCCCCCCCCCCCCAAATAAAACAAACCCAAACCCAATATGTTCTGATCCATGCATATGATTCAGAATCTAAGAGGTAGAAAAGAGTATGTAGTAAAAAGTCTTCTTACTCATCTGTCTCTTGTACTCTACCACAGAGGAAACCAATATCACAAGTAGGTGTCTTTGTGGGTATGTAGAATGTGGGGGTATTGGTGTTTGAACCAAGTGGCACTTTATCACTATTTTATTTTGAGACAGGGTCTCATTAAATTGCTGAAGGTCTTGCTAAATTACGGAAGTTGGCCTTGAATTTGAAATCCTCCTAAATCACTGGGATTGCAGATGTGCACAAAGGTTCCCTGTTTCTTGTCTATCTTTCTAGAACTATCTCTCTGCATTGCCCCACCCATTCCTTTTATTAAGAGAAAAAAACAAAAAATCATGCACACTGTTCTATACTGCCTTTAAATAATCTATTTTAAATTTTTTAAAAATTATTTTGTGGTGCTGAACATTGAACTCAGGACCTCACACAAGTCAGGGAAACACTCTAACACTAAGCTACATCCCCAGCTCCATCTATATAAATATTTTTGAGATAGGATCTCACTCATTTGCCAAGGCTGGCCTTGACAAATGATTCTCCTTCCTCAGCCTCCTGAGTTGTTGGGATTATAGGCATGTGCCACCACACCCAGCTCCTTTTCATCTATTTATATATTGAAGCTTCATTTAAAATTTCACTTATACTTCAGTATACTGTTTATATCTTGATTACTACTTGGTATCTATCTATCTATCTATCTATCTATCTATCTATCTATTCTTCTTGAACAGTAGGCAGTCAATAAGACTCTTTTGCAAGGACATTTCATGACTCTTAAACATAACAATTTTATCTGATATAAAATGAGAGTGCCATAGACTTATAGCTATGCAGAGACAAAAGCCATTTGAGCTTACTCTTGGTGTCAAGTCTCCAAGAGGCAGAGAGAAATGGACCCCTGAGAGAAATCTTGTCCACAGTTTTTGGCTGAAAGGCTTGTTGGGCTGCTGTTAACCATAATCCATACTTGTGATCCACAGTTAGCAAAGTGTAGGGGGAGCACAGCAAAGAAACTGCTCTTGCAGAGCCCTGGATATGTCCACTGGAGTCAATGGATTTGAAGGTCTAGGAAGGACAGAGAAAGAAGGTGAGGACTGGTCGTTTGTTCTATTTTAAGTTATGAGAGATGGCCTCCTCATTCCATAGTTCCCCTATTAGAATATTTTTCTTTCTTTCAATAGGATCAGATTTTCCTTAGACCTATAACTCTCAATGCTAATTGTGCTTTTGAATCATTAAGATCTTTTTTAAAAACAACAACAACCCACTGTCAGGGCTGCATCTGCAGGTTTTCCAATTAAATTTGTCTGGGGATGAGGCCCAGGGCCTAGTAGTTTTGGAAAGCTCCCTGGATGATTCTAGAGCCAGTCAGGTGACAACAGATTTGTGGACTCTGGGTGATTGGCTAGTTATGCGGTCCTTTCTTCCTCCAAAGGGTGTTTGTCTCAGAACAAATGGCCAGATTCCTTCTTGACCTCCTTCCTTGATCCCATCAACTCTTTCTCCCCTCTTCCCATAGCATGATCCTGTTTGGCATGAGCTGTTGCTTGTTTTGATGTTTATCAGCCACCTTCAGGTAGTCTGTAACCTACTCCTACTTGCTCCAGTCCCTCTCAGGTTCAGCTACTGAAGGTGTTGCCTAGATGCTGTGGTCTTCAAGTTCTAGGTCAGTGGTTCTCAGACTAGCAGCATAAGCACTACCTGGAAAGTCCTTGGAACATCAAAATCTTAGCGCATCCCAGACCTACCTAATTAGAAACTTTGGAGAAGAGGCCTAGCAATCTGTTTTCACAAGCCCTCCAGATCTTTTGGTACTCACTAAAGTTTGAGAACTACACTGTTCTGATGCTAATTCAGACCAGGAGAGGAAATTATATAGGTGGCCTTGGTCCATTGGCTGATGGTTCTCAGAATTAATTATGCTGCCAGGACAAGCTGTCCTGATACCTTGATATGCATGTGGGCACCCTTGGGCTAAGCATTGTGTAGCCTTCTTACAAACCCCCCATCATTTCCACCCTAACTTGGTGCTGGAGAATAAACTGGGCTTCTTTCTTGATTTCTCTGCCTTTTGCCCAGAGCTCCACTACACTGGGCCCTTCTCACATTCATTCAGTCCCTGCACCCCACCCCTGTCCTCATCCCCTGCAGCTCTTGACCCTCTGAGAAGCCTCTACAGCTCCCCCAGGCCAGAAGCAGATTTTCTTTCAGGTCTTCCTGGAAGAGTTTGTCTTTGTATTCAGTAATCTCATTTGACCGACTGCCCAGCATGACTGAGTCTCCTCGTCTTTTGTGGGTCTTCTGGTGACTCATTTGTGGTCTGAAGCTTGATTTTTTTTTTTTTTTAATTGGTGCTGAACTTTCCTCTACTGAGACACAATAGTATCAGCTGTGATTATCAAGTAATGGGAACTGATTTGGCTTTAAAAGTCTTAGAACTTAAGCGTCCCAATGGATATTATCCTTAAAGAAGCCATCTCAGGGATACTTCTACTTATTCTGACAAGGTTGTTGCTGGCTAAAATATGACTGGAACCACTCTTGTGGGTCTCCTAAAATCTAAGCCTGATATTTGTGCTTCTCCGTGATTCTGGTTTCGTCTTCCACCACCATCTCCCCAGTGCCCCCTTGTTCTAACCACAGAACTATTTGCTATTTCTTGAACTTACCCTGCACTTTCACATCTCTGTGACTTTGTTATTCTTACTCAGTTGGGGATGCTCTTTTTATGCCTCTCTTTGCTCATTAAAATTCTATTTATCCTCCAATTACCAGCTAAACTGCTACTTTTTCTTTGGAAACCTCTCTTCCTATTCCTCAAATCAAAAGCATGGCTTTCTCTTTTCTTACATGTTGTATGAATTCGCTTTTGCTGGTAATAGACATGTTTGTTTAAGTAAGTGATGCCCTCAAAAGTATATATATTTCTTGACCACAGGGACCACGGAAACCACCCAGTCCCCTGTAGCACCCAGCACAGAGTTAGATATGGATACCTTTCTATAAAAGGCCTCCTTGAAGTACCACATGAGAAAATCAATCAATTTAGTTCGTTATAGAAAAATGGCACTATGTCCAGTTTGATCACATATCTTAATCACCAGAGCTAGAACTGAAGGACCTGCAGCTATTTCATACAAGCAACCACCTCACAAGGTACAAATTCAGTGAACTTTAGCATTAAAAAAATGTATGCTTGAGCACCAGCAGCTGGAACTAAGCACACACCTTCTAGTTAAAAAGCTTTGAAGGGGACAGCACTCTTTCTTTGTCAAAGCCCTTCCTGGTGTGGAAGTGTTCCACCTGCAACATTAATATACTGTGTTTTTCAAAGGATTTTAACTCCTGAGGAAGAGAAGTTGCAAATCTGGCCACCAAGAGGAGGAACTGGATTTGATGAACCAGTGATTGCGGTATCTCTAGGAATGCTATAGGGTTGAACTTCTATGCTTCTGATGGAATGGATTATCTAGTGCCACGCTTGGGGTTTTTTATTGTGGTATTTTCTCTTCCTTTCCTTTTTTGTATGTCTTCTCTCACTAATGCTTCATGAGAGCATTTTCATTCCCAAGTTTCTCTTCCCAGAATCTAATCTGGTCTTGAGTCATGCCTGATGTGCTCGGATTTCCAGTCCAGTCCACCACAACATAAATTTGTCTTTCTGCCATGCTGAAGATTCCCCCTGATGACTGTGGTATCCCGGACCATGACCCTTTCACTCTTCTACCCCCAAATGACTCACCGTTTCCTGACTTGCTGCCCCCAGTACTATCTACATTGCAATATACCAATGAGAAAATTGTCTGCCTTTTCTTGGGAAGTTTCTATCTCTCTCCACTGATTTCAGACTTATTTCAAAATCCACTTCTTCCTGGAACACTTCTCTGATAGTTTCTAGACTGTTGGATAATTTTTTTTTTTTTTTTTTTTTTTTTTTTTTTTTTTTTTTGGTACTGGAGATTGAACCCAGGGGAGCTTTACTACTGAGTTACATCCCCAGACCTTTTTATTTTGAGACAGGGTCTTGCTGATTGCTCATGGCCTTGTTAAGTTGCTGAGGCTGGCTTTGAACTTTCTATTCTCCTGTCTCAGCCTCTTAAATCTCTGGGATTGCAAGTGTGTGCTACTGCACCTGGTTGGATCAATTCTTAACTTTGTATGTTCCGAGAATTAGTTTAGTTTAGAAGCTTTATTATATAATTCCTTTTGTCTTTATCATTCTGAAACTATTTTTTCTCATTTGGCAGTTACTGGGGATTGAACCCAGGGGAATTTTACTACTGAGTCATATCCCAGTTCTTTCTAATTTTTTTTTTTTTTTTTTTTTTTTTTTTTTTTGTGGTACTCGGGATTGAACTCAGGGGCACTCGACCACTGGGCCAAGTCCCCAGCCCATTTTTGTATTTTATTAGAGACAGGGTCTCACTGAGTTGCTAAGTGCCTTGCCATTGCTGAGGCTGGCTTTGAACTCGCGATCCTCCTGCCTCAGCCTCCCAAAGGGCTGGGATTATAGGCGTGCGCCACCGTGCCCGGCTTTTTTTTTTTTTTTTTTAATTTTGAGATAGGGTCACCTTAGGCTGAGGCTGGCCTCCAACTTGAGATCCTCTTGCCTCAGTCTTCTGAGTCACTGGGATTACAGGTGTGTGCCACTGCGTCTGGATAGCTGTTTTATCTTTTACATCAAGGAAAAAGCTTGATTGAGATCTGATTCCTGCTGAGTACAGTTGCACATGCCTGTAATCCCAGTGGCTTGGGAGGCTGAGGCAGGAGGATCGCAAAGCCTCAGCAATTTAGTGAGACCTTGTCTCAAAATAGAACATTAAAAGGGCTGGGGATGTGGCTCAGTGGTGAAGTGCCCGGGTTCGATCCCTGGCACAACAAAACAAAACAAAACAAAACAAAACAAAACAAAACTGATTCTTGCTGGGTGTGGTAGCATACATCTGTAATCTCAGCATTCATCAGGCTGAGGTAGGAGGATTGCAAGTTTGAGGCCAGCCTCAGTAATTTAGCAAGGTCTTAAGCAATTTATTAAGAACCTGTCTCAAAATTTAAAAAAGAAAAAAGAAAAGAAAGAAAGGAAAAGAGTGGGGATGTGGCTCAGTGGTAAGCACCCCTGGGTTCAAACCCTGGTACCAAACTCCACCCCCCCAAAATTCTGATTGCTTCTGTCTCGTGGAATACCCACTCACACACACCTACCACTTATGCCAAAGTAACAAATCTTCAGGGGCTTGGGATCATTGAGAAGGAGCGGCTTCTGGTTGCCCTAAATTTAAAAAAGAAGTGACCCCATGGAATGTGAGCTTCCTGCACGCGTAGGAAGGGTAGCTGTGGTAGACATTTCTTAGTGTCATGTACCTGTGTCTCACTTCCTCACAGAATTCAGGAGCTGATGGGACTGCTGATGGGGAAATATAGAAGCCAGGAGTGTCAGTCAGGTTTTTGTCACTGTCACCAAAACACCCAACTACTTAGAGGAGGAAAAGTTTATTTTTGGTTCACAGTTTCAGCAGTTCAGTCCATGGCTGACTGAATCCATTGCTTTGGGCCCAAGGTGAAAAGTGGAAAAGCACATGGTGGAAAGTCATGGCAAAGGAAAAGTGCTCATCTCATGGTGGTCAGGGGGCACAGGGGCAGGGGGGAAGGGACTGGGGCACAGGTGATAGGGGGTAGACTGCTGTGAGTGGTAGGAATAGAACATGAGGTTAAGGGAATAAGTTTTAAAACTGGGCCCACTGTGCTGACCCCCATATGCCTTCTTTTCCAAAAATGAATTTACCTGCACCTGCCTGGCTTAAGTAGACAGGCTATGTCACATTCCTCAGCAAACTACCTGTTATCTGCTGGAGAAATGCAGGCCTCAATGTTGATAAGAGGAACCCAAGTTACCATGAAGGGGGGGATTTTTGTGACCTTTTAACAGATAGATCCTGGAACTCAGGGAAATAAAGATATTTCTCCCTAATCACAAAATCTGTAAAAATCTGTGGTTAAGAATCCAAAATAGAACCAGTCAGCATGGACCGAAGTGACCTAGAGCTGTCATGGCAGTGGGTCTTGAAAGTCTGATGTCATCCTGATGTCAATCAAAAGTCAAGAGGTGGACCTGGTCAGGAATCTCTGAAAACTTCACTGGGATCCCCAATAAAATTGGAGTGCAGGAGAGACACACCTTCTTTCTTCTCTCTGAAAGGACCCACTCACTCCCTTGAGAGTGTCCCTTTTTACCTTTTCTCTCCTTTCAATAAACTCATGCCTCTTACTCTGAGCAACATGTCTGAAATCTTTCTGACTTGATTACAAGAATTGGGGTTTGAAGGGGGACTTCTTCACTCCCCCATTTTCCCAGAAGTACCCAGCCATGTAACACAGAGAAGATTCACTCTTCCAGGGCATGACCCCAGTGACCCACCTTCTCTAGGCGTACCCCACTTGCCTACACTTACCACCACTCAGTCCATCAAACTAGAAAGGACTAATCAGGTTACTGCTCTCATAATCTAATCATTTCACCTCCTACATTAACATGGGAGCTTTTGGGGGATGCCTCATATCCAAACCTTCACATCAGGGTTGGTGAGCACTGTGAGTAGTGGCCTTGGGACACACAGCAGAAAATTTCAGGCTGTGTTTGGTTCAGAGTAAGTGGGACAGATTTACTTTAATTCAGAGACAGATCAACAACAACAATGACAACAGCAGCAGCAGCAACACGGTGAAATTTCTTGTATTTGAGTATAGTGTAGTCAATCATGCTTCCTACAGTAAATCACTCAAGGATGACAACTGTGCCTGTCCCGTTGGTCCATAGTGATCTGCTCATAAGCAGAAGGACTGACTCACTGGCTTGCATCTATTGATGAGGACTAGAACTCCTGTATCTGAATAACTCACCATCAGAGAAGATTGTTGACTGGATAGATAGTAGGAAAAGAAGAGGAGGATGCACTTTGCTAACCATAGGTTTTTTTTCCCCCCAATCTGTAACAACAAACACTGAACTGAAGTTGAATTTGCACAACATTTGATCTCTTCTACATTAGTAAGCCCAGGATACTTGCTGCTTCCATCATCCTGTAAATCAGGTGTTGACCAACAAATATTTATTGAGCATCTACAAATTGCAGAGATTAGTCTGGGTTTTCCAATGAAGGTTTCCTTCTACTTGGTGGACAGAAAGATCAAAAACAAAAACAAGACAAAACAAAACCTCAAAATAAAGAGTTGAAAAATACTCTCAAAAGATAGCAAACAAATAAAACATATGGTATGTGTGGCGGCACACTCCTGTAATCCCATCTATTCTGGAAGCTGAGGCAGGAGGATGGCAAATAAATAAATACAATAAATAAATACAATAAATTTAAAAAAAAAAAAAACGTCTGGGGATGTAGCTCAGTGCTAGGGCACATGCCTAGCATGTGCAAGACCCAGGGTTCAAGCCCCAGCGAAAAAAAAACAAACCAAAACAAAACAAACCAAAACAGAAACAGAAACAAAATACATCAGGCAGGTGTGGTGATTGGTAAAGCTGAGGAGGAATGGGGTGATTTATTAAGCATCATTGGAAAGATGACATATAGTCATGAACTTGGAGGAACTGAGGAAGTTAACCTTTGGATTTCTAAGGTGGGAGAATTCTAGAATGTGAGGAAAGTCAGTGCAAAGGCTGGGAAATAAGGACATGTGTGATGTGTTCCAAAAACTTTAAGAAGCCACCATGGCTGACACAGAGAGGAGAGGGGAAGTGGAGAAGAGGGAGGTAGGAAGGACCAGGCTACTGCAACTCTTATAGGCTGTTGAAAGGACTTTGGTTTTCTTCTGAGATGTGGGGACCTACTGATGAGTTTTGAGCAGACAGATGACATGATCTGACCAATATTTAGAGAACAGTTCTGGCTGTTGTGCTGAGAATAGTCTGTCAGTGATGTGAATGGGGCAGTAAGGCTAGATACAGAGAGCAGTTAGGAGACAACTGCTGCATGTCCGTGCTGGAGGTGACAGTGGAGTGGACCACAGTGAAAGTGTGATTGAGCAATTGAGATCGTGAGAAATCACAACTCTCTGAATATGTTTCATGGTATAGTCAATAGGATTTCCTGTCAGATCAGATGTAGAATGTGAGAGAAAGAAAGAAACGAGAATGAATCGTTTTTTATTTTTTTTTCTTTTGTCACAGAGTCTCACTGTATTGCCCAAGCTGGCCTCAACTCCTGGGCTCAAGTGATCCTCCTGCCTTAGCCTTTCAAGTAACTGAGACTATAAGCATGAGCCACCATGGCTGGCTTAGGATGAGTCCAATTTTAGGCACTGAGTAACTGGAAGGATAGAAATGCCTTCAACTGAGATGGGGAAGCCTGTGGAGAGAGCAGGTAAGCAGGTTTATGTAGGCAGGTGGGTAGTGGTGGTTAGAATTTTAGGAGTCAGGTAGATCTGTGATATTGTCAATGTTTTGTTCAAAGAACTATCTAGCTAGCTCTTTGAGCTCTTGTCTGATATTCATGTACATTTTGGGAAACTCCATGAAATCCTAAGTACTCACCAATATCTGAGCCCTTTAGGCAGCCTCCAGGAGTTCCTTCCCCTCACTTATGGTGCCATGGATAGAATGGAGCAGGGACGGGCGCCCCAGCCTGGGGTTCTGTGGATCACACCTGTGAGAATGGAAGGGGCCATAACTCTGTCCCGTGGGAGTTGCCCTTGTTGGGTTTTCCAAAGATAAAAAGTACGACCCATAAGCATAAGGATTATAAAGAAACACAGCTGAATGTTTCTTAGTGCATTCATCCACGACTCCTTATTGAATTACATAGGTGAGGCCCCTGGGGCATGCGTCTGGGTGGGTCTTGATGTTTTCATGCCTCTGAATTCAATTCTTTTGTTTCTCTTTCTCCTAGATTCCACCTCTCCACATTTCTTCCCTTTCCCCGTCTTTATCTTCTTTCTGATTTCCTTATTCAGTGTGTTAGTTAGGTTTTCATTGCTCTGACCAAAGTACCTGACAAAACCAACTCAGGGGAGGAGAATTTTATTTTGGCTCATGGTTACAGAGGTTTCCATGGTGAGCTGACTCGGTAGCTCTGGGCCAGGGTAAGGCAGAACATCATGGTGGAAGGATGTGCTTCATTCATGGAAGCTAGGAAGGTAGGGAGGAGAGGGGGGCAGTAGGGGAAGGGGTGGGGAGGAGAGAGGGCTGTAGGGAGATGCACCCTTCCATACCCCCCAGTGACCCAGCTCCTCTAACCTTGTCCCACAGGGCTACAGTTACACCCATTTCACTTTCAGGTAGTACCTTTATTAACACAAGAGATTTTGGGGGATACCTCATATCCAAACCATAACACCAGGTTTTTGTTTTCAGTTGTACTTGACTACTTTTCCCTCTCTTCAACACTATCTCTGCTGTGCTTTTCTCAACCAGAGATTGAACTAGAAGTGGGCATCTAAATAATTCCTCAGAATGGATTCAACAATAAATATTGTAAAACAAACAAACAAATTAACTTGTCTTCTCTCCTGCACTTCCTTGAATAGGATGGAGTTAGCCATGACAGAGAGAAGCTAAAACACATCTACAAAGGCCAAGCTTAAGTGATCATGACCCTTGCTGCTCACAAACTTTCAGCCATTCCCAGTCAGGCCTGGCATGGTCTGTTTCAGCAGAGCTGCCTGTGTGTCTTTCTCTACACAGGGACTGGTTTTCTTCAGGGAGAGATGATCAGTCTCATTCCTATCTGCATCTCTATTCCTACTGTGTCTTGCATGCAATAAGCATGTATAAATGATCCTGAGCTTAATATCAAAGAGTGGGATGAATTATGCATGTCAAGTATTACATAGTTGTAGGTTTGGAAGTCAGTCTTAGCCCTTGAGTAGCAGCTTCTAGAAAAGAAAACATCCTTTTATCTTATAAAGGTTTAGGCGGCCAATGATACTCTCTGAGGAAACCATGATTAAGTCTCAGGAAGCAGACAAGGAAGATAAGACACAGTTTCACTTAATGAGTCCGGATGGGTGGGCCTGATGTTAAAGGCTTCTGATGTCAAGACCAACCTGACTCATAAACTACTCCTCTGAATAACATCCTTTTACTTCCCGATCTTTATACACCGAAAAGTGTTTTACCTTGATGCCCCCTCTCCCACCCAACTCCTGAACCTTATGATGGTTTGTGAGAGTTTGTAGGAGAATCTACTGAAAAATTTCAAACTGTTAGTAAACTGTTCTCTTAGCACCAAAGCAGTCTTACATCATTCTGGACGGTGTTCCAATCTCCAAGTGACAAATTCCTACCAATCACATTTTGAAAGGCCATAGATGAAAATACAATTTACAGTTGACCCACTGTCTCTGTGGTTATGCATTCATAGAGTTAGGCAGCTGTGGATGGAAAATATTCAGAAAAAAAAAATTGAATCTGTGTTGAACATTTTCAGACCTCGTTTCTTGTCATCATTCCCTAACCAATATGGTATAACAACCATTTGCATAGTATTTGCATCGTTTTAGGTATTATAAGCAATCTAGAGATGATTTAAAGTACATGGGAGAATGTGGGTAGGTTATACGCAAATACTAAGCTATTTAGGTAAGGGAATTGAACATTCCTAGATTTTGATATCCATGGGTGTCCTGGAACCAATCATCTATGGATATTGAGGGCTGGCTATAATTCAGTGGGCCTTTAAGTAGAAATAAAATGAAGAAAAGAAGTCGAATAGTTGCATACTTCCTGACTCCCTTCCCAGTGTGGGACCGGATTTGCTTGACATTACAAATAAAGAGAACTGTCATTTCCTTGGTTTCATTTGCCTGAAATTATCAATCCCTGAGAGCTTTGCAAGAATGTGAGAATATCAAGTAGGGCTCTCCAAAAATAATTTCTAGGCATTTCTGGAAGAATGGTAGAAAAGAGCTTAAAGAATGAGCATCGCTAAAGAGGAGGACCCTGAATGATCTCTGAGGGATCTCTGTGTTATTTTTTCATATGACTAGAAACAAGGTCATTCATTCACTCAAGCTCTCACTATTGCCAGAGATTGTTCTTGGCACTAGCAAGACATCAGTGAACAAAACAAAATAAATAAAGAATATCCCTGCCCTCATAGGATTTACATTTTAGTGGGAAATTTCCCCTTGGTGTCAATTTCTTTCTCCCTTGTTAGCAAGATACAAACTTGTCAGATGAACCTGAGAAAGGAAGAAAAGACTTACTCCCCTCTCTGTCTCTTTTCTCCTCTACTCAAGTCCCCAGGCCACATGATTTACATAGGAACCTCTCCTGAAAAGAAAGAACTAAGAAAGCAACTCCTGCTATTTGCAGTATTTGCAGTTTCATCAAACGATGCCAAGAAATGGCAGTACCAGTTCTTCTTTTTTATTTTTATTTTTTGGTGCCGGGGATTGAACTCAGGGGCACTTGACCACTGGGCCACATCCCCAGCCCTTTTCTGTATTTTTATTTAGAGACAGGGTCTCACTGAGTTGCTAAAGTGCCTCGCAATTGCTGAGGCTGGCTTTGAACTCAGATCCTCCTGCCTCAGCCTCCCAAGTGCTGGGATTACAGGCGTGCACCACCTCGCCTGGCCCCCAGTACCAGTTCTTACAGAGGGATAAACCCAAGCCATCTTTCCTTGTCAGAGACAGAATCTCTCCTCCACTTCTGCAGAGGTCGTGGCTCCATTGTTCCATCAGGCACTTAGGTGCAGGATCTGGGGCTTATCCTTGATTTATATGTCTTTTCCCCTCCTAATCCAGTCATTGGTCGAGATCTGTCCTTGTCTTTTTTTATTTTGCCACTGTACCCCATCTATATTATAATTTCTCCCCTATACAATTGTGAGAGTCTTGCATCTCCGTTATCTTGAATTTAGCCTTTACAGTGTTGTTTTTTATATATATATATATATATATATATATATATATATATATATATATATATATTCTGAGGTTCTCCCAGCTCTCCCCTAAATATCCTTTAAAATTTTATCTTCAACTTGTACTTTTTACTTTACTTTTGGTTGTGCTGGGCATTGAACCCAAGGCCTCACATATGCTAAGCACACACACTGCCCGCAAGCCATGAGCAAATCCCCCATGCTTACTTTGGATTTATCCTAACCTCCCACTCTGGGAGATGACATACCTTTCCTGGTATATGCCCCGTGCTTTCCAGCCGCTATTTTTTTTCTCCTTCTCTTCCTTCCTCCTGGAATTCCCCCTTCACACCACCGCCTTTTGAAATTCTACTTATCAATTGAGAAGAATTGAGTTACCTCTCTGGCCCTTTTGATTGTATTTTGAGACAGGGTTTCACTAAGTTGCATAGGCTGACCTTGAACTTGCAATTCTCCTGTCTCAGCCTTGTGAGTTGCTGGGGTTATGTGAAGTCTTTTCTGACCTGCTCACTGAATGGAATTTCTTGTGGAGCTCTTAGTAATTCTGTCACAGAGGCCCTCTCTCTGCCTCTACTTTCTGCTCTCTGTAGTTTTTTTTTTTTTTGGTACCAGGGATTGAACTCAGGGGCACTCCACCACTGGGCCACATCCCCAGCCCTTTTTGTATTTTATTTAGAGACAGGGTCTCACTGAGTTGCTAAGTGCCTCGCCATTGCTGAGGCTGGCTTTGAACTCGCCATTCTCCTGCCTCAGCCTCCCAAGTGCTGGGATTACAGGCTTGCGCCCCTGCACCTGGCTCTGTTTTCTGTAGTTTTGAGGCCCTTGAGGTGGCCACCAGGGCCTCCTTGTGTTTCTCTTACAGACTTTCATATGCCAGGTGTTTCGTAAACATTTGCTGGATTAAAAAGCCAGGGGTATTTGAAGTACATGAGGGGCAGTGAGGTGGGGGGCATAGCTTTGGGTTGGGGCCAGGTAGGTTGAAGTGACATGTAATTTTTGTTGGGAGGATGTTTGAGGTTGCTTTTGTTGGGCTTGGAGTCAGTAAGCTATATCTGAAATGTTTTCACTGGAAAATGAGGCAAAAATGTCTGAACCTGTGGAGATAAGAGGACTATCCTTTGTTGTAATCCTGATTTATGAGCGGCACCTACGAATAATGGGTACTGAATAATGTAACCTAACGTTTCCCCTGGAGTCTGCCAAAAAAATAGGGGAGAGAGAAAGCTCATGTTTCCTCACACCTGGAAAGCACAGTGCAGGTATTGTGTGTTGTTTTTTATGTACAAAAATAATAATAACAAACACTTTTGGAGTTCTTAACATGCCATGCCTGTGTTCAGCGCTTTATCTGTGTTAACTCATTTCATTTTTATAAAATCACTGTACATAGTTGTAATTAGTTTGAAGGAATTGAAGCACAGAGAAGGTAACTAACCTGTCCAAACTCGCACAGCTGCTAGGAAGACTTTCTGGACACGAGAGTCTAGTGCTGACAGCAGCTCCCAATTCCATGCTGAGCTATTTCATTAATGCTTGCAATGCCCAGTAAGGCCAATGATATTACCTTTGTTTTACAGATGAGAAACCTGAATCTTCAAGAGGTGAAACAACTTTCCCGTAGATCAACCACCATTTGCCACCAGAGCACCCATGTGATTCTATTTTTACCAGTGTTGTCAGTAACAAATCATTAATTTCTTTTGAGAAGTTGTGAAGACTAGAAGAATTATTCCAGGCTGATGCCTACCAAACAACTCTCCAGTACCAGACAAAAGGTTTCCACCCAAGAGAAATCCTGATACCCTCTTCTATGTTTATTATGGTGACAATGATTCAAGCTCACTCAATTTCCTGGTAATGAGTGTCCAGTTCTGAGTTAACGGCATAACATGCATAATTGGGTCAGTGAGTGGATAATAGGTGTGTGCCAGTACAGCCGGCTGGCAGGACTTTTAAGGCTGATGTGGGTTGCTCTTTTGGAGAATCTTTGAATGGTGCAAAGGCAGAAAGGGACATGTCTAAAGGGAAGCATGCATCTAGAATTCCTGCTGGCTCAACAAATTAGATTCAAAATTAATTTGCAACAGTGTATGGTGGGCTGGGGAAATCTGTGAACTGTGAAGGGTGGCTGGTGTGTGTGGATGCTTTTTTTTCAGTTAACACCCAGAGGTTGATCATTTCAGTGAGATGAACTACTCCATGTTCTCAACTGGAGTTGAATTTTGCTTTCTTTCTCTTCCTTGAATCCTGAAGGGATTTAAGTTTGTGAGGCTGGAGTTGTGGGAAAATATGTTTGAAGTATATTTGACATCTCTTATGTGTCACTGGCATCGTAAATGGCTTGTTAGCGGGCAAGGCTGAAGAAATATTTAGGAGACTTCTTTTATTTTAATAACTTACTTTATTTGTTTATTTTTATTTTTTTTTTATGTGGTGCTGAGGATTGAACCCAGTGCCTCACATGTGCAAGGCAAGCACTCTACCATTGAGCCACAACCCCAGGCCCTGGAAGACATCTTTTAAGATAAGTCTCCTCATTTTTTTTTTTTTTTTTTTTTTTAGAAACAGTTGCTTATTTTCCGTAACCTGATTTCCATTTTGCTAATTAATAAGTGTCTGCAGAACAGCTCAAGACCACTCAGTGGTTGTTCCTACCCACCCAGTGGCCTGAGTAGTGGGAGCTGCAGACCAGTCTTCAGTGGCTGGCTGGGCACTCCAGTCTTCAGTAGGGAACTGCTGGACAGGCACAGAGGGCACCTGCACACCTTCAGACCAGTCTGCAACCTCAGGTTGAGTAGCAGTGAACTCAGGAGCTGGAGCAGTCCATTCACCCTGAAATTCCTCCTTGGTCACAGCTTTTTCAGCAGCAACCTGCTCTTCCTTTTCAATCTCTTCGGGATCTCTGTAGAAGTACAGATCAGGCATAACCTCCCATGGGTGCTCATGGGAAATCGTGCCATGCATGCGCAGAACTTCTCGGGCCAGCATCCACCACATCAGACCCACAGAATGAGTGCCCTTCTTGTTTCATGGAAGGGCAATGTCCTCATAGCGCAGAGGAGAGTCTGTGTTACACAAAGCAATGGTAGGCAGATTGACATAAGATGCTTCTGTAAGAGGCTGGTGGTCAGCCCTGGGATCAGTAACCACCAGAAGACATGGCTCCCGGAAGGCTGCCTGAATCTGGTTAGTGAAGGTCCCAGGAGTGAAGCAGCCAGCAATAGGAGTGGCTCCAGTGGCAGCAGCAAACTTCAGCACAGCCTGCTGGCCAGTATTCCTAGAGGAGATGACACTGACATCAGCAGGGTTTTCAATGGCAACAATGGCACGAGCTGCCCACAGAAGCTTCTCCCAGGTCCTCTTCAGATTTATGATGTAGATACCGTCGCTTTTCCTTTTGTAGATATATTGTTCCATCTGGAAATCAAGGTTGGTGCCACCTACGTGGGTTCCTGCTGCAAGGAATTTGAGGACATCCTCCTCCTTCATTTGCAGGACATAAAGGGCTCCGGACATTGTGACAGTTTCCCTTTAAAGTTACGACAGGAATCAAGAACAACACCGTATGGACCCCTCCCTGGGTAGTGCAGAAAGGAGTCTCCTCATTTTACTTTTCCCTCACCTACCTCATATCATTCATCTCAGATTTATTTTTTTAGGTACTGGAGATTGGACCCAGGGGCACTTCACCACTGAGCTACATCTCACCCCTTTTCATGTTTTATTTTGAGATGGACTCTCACTAAGTTGCTTAGGGCCTTCCTAAATTGTTGAAGCTGGCCTTGAAATAGTGATCCTCCTGTCTAAGACTCCTAAGTCAATGGGATTACAGGTGTTTGCCACCATGCCCAGCTCATCTCATTTTTTAAATAGATACTAGGATGTCAGAAGATTTGAAAATTTGTCAGTAGACTTGAGAATATTTGAAATTATGAGAGCAGATCTTCAATTCTCTTAGCATTTTAAAAAATAATTTATTTATTTTAATTAGGTAGATATGACAGCAGAATGCATTTTGATTCATTGTACATAATTGCAGCACAATTTTTCATTTCTCTGATTATACATGATGTGGCATTGCATCATATGTGCAGTCATACATGTACCTAAGGTAACAATGTCCATCTCATTCCACCATCTTTCCTGCCCCCATACCCCACCTCTCCCCACCCTCCTCTTTGCCCAATCAAAATTCCTCCATTTTTCCCATGACCCCCCCCCCCCCCCCCCCATTATGGATCAGCCTCAACTTATCAGAGAGAATATGTGGCCTTTGGTTTTTTGGGATTGGCTTACTTTGCTTAGCATGATATTCTCCAACTCTATCCATTTACCTGAAAATGCCATGATTTTATTCTCTTTTAATGCTGAGTGATATTCCATCATGTATATATACCACATTTTCTTTATCCATTCCTCTATTGAAGGGCATCTAGGTTGCTTCCACAGTTTAGCTATTGTGAATTGAGCTGCTATAAACATTGATCTCTTAGCATTTTTGAAAACATTTCACCCAAAGAGAAAGAACTCTGGTGCTGGCAGTGAGTTAGAAAAGGATCTATGGGAGGCAGGCTGTGCATGTGAAAGGGGGAGTTTGGGTGTTTTTTGCCTTCTGTACTGGGGATGTCACTGGATGTCAGAGACATGATCTCATACGACAGGTTATTGCAAGGAGTTTGGAGCTAAGGGAGCTTTCCTTTAAAAATGAAACAAGCCGTGCGCGGTGGTGCACGCCTGTAATCCCAGCACTTTGGGAGGCTGAGGCAGGAGGATTGCGAGTTCAAAGCCAGCCTCAGCAATGGCGAGGCACTTAGCAACTCAGTGAGACTCTGTCTCTAGTAAAATACAAAAAAGGGCTGGGGATGTGGCCCAGTGGTGGACTGCCCCTGAGTTCAATCCCTGGTACAAAAAAACAAAAACAAAAATAAAAACAAAAAACAATGGCTGGTGTGGTGGTACACACCTGTAATCCCACTGACTTGGGAGGCTGAGGCAGGAGGATGGAAAGTTTGATGCCAGCCTCAATCATCTTAGTGAGACCCTGTCTCATAATAAAGAATAAAAGGACTGTGGCTATAGCTCAGTGATAGAAACCCCCTGGGCTTTACTGCATACATAAAAAATGATGGTGACCTCCCTTTTAGAAGTCTTGATTTTCTCTTCTTGATCTAGATTCCTCTCACTTGGGCTCGCACTGTAGCTCAATGGTAAAGCCCTTGCTTAGCATGCGTGAGGCCCTAGGTTTAATTTCCACAGCAGTTAGAAAAAAAAAATTCTCTAAGATAAAAAGAATCTTAGAAATTCTTAAATGGTAAGAAAGCAAGTTCACATGATACATGACTACAGACCCTTAGGTTTCTAAAAACAAAGGTACTTGATCCTTAACGGCATGGAGGATGCCCTTTATGGTTCCTGTTTTCTCCAAGGAAGACTACTTCAGGGTCTTCTAAGAGATGGCTGATTGGACCTCTGGATTGGTGCTCGCTCTCAGCAACAGGGTCCCTTTCCCTGTGCTTCCTGCTGATGCCCTTGTGGCTTTGGATGATGTTTCAGATCCCCATGAAGGAGCTGGTAAGACAGAGTGAGGAGTGCAAGAGGTTTAATGAGGGGCAAGGCCCCTGAAAGATCAGGATGAGAAGCAGGATTGTGTGGGGAATGCCTCAGGCTGCTGTACAGATCTGAATATCAACCCAAGACAGTGCCCAATAGAGTAGAAATGACCAAGTCCTGTCTGCCTTCTCTGCAGAGGTGGGGCCCCCCAAGGATGAGTTTAACCAGAAAAGCCTAGGCAAACCCTTATGTTTCCAACAGTTGTAAAATGTTGGTTCACTGAAGTTTTTGCAGCTGCTAGAAAGTTATTCTTATTTATTTTTATTTTTCAATTGGCACATAATAATAGCACCTATTTATGGGGTGTAGTATGACAATTCTATACAGATATACAACATACATTGATAAAATCTGAGTAATTAGCATTTATTCTCTTTAAACATTTATCATTTCTTTCTCTTGGGAAATTTCAAACCCTTCTTTTTTTTTTTTTAATAAAATGTGTGATAAGTTATTGTGAATTATTGTCACTCTACTGTAGAACACTAGAACTTACTACTTCCATGTAACTGTATTTTGGTACCTGTTATCCAGTCTCCCTCTACCGTTCTTTCCCCCCACCCTTCTTTACTCCTAGTGACCTCCGTTATGCTCTCTATTTCTAAGAAATCAACATTTTTAGCTTCCACACCTGAGTGAGAATGTGATATGTCTCTGAAGCCTGGCTCATTTCATGTAACATAATGTCTTCCAGTTCCATTCATGTTACCATGAATGACAGGATTTTATTTTTTATTTTTTGTTGTTTAAAGTTTGTGATACCAGGTTTTCTACCCAGACCTTGAACATGCTAGGCAAGTATTGTACCACAGAGCTACATCCCCAGCCTTTTAAAAATGTTTATTTTGAGAGAAGATCTTGGTAAGTTGCTAGGCTGGCCTCAAACTTTTGATCCTTCTGCTTTGGCCTCCCCAGTAGCTGGGATTAAAGGCATGCACTATGGTGCTGGCTCTTTTCATTCATTTAATTTTTTTTTTAACTGTAGATGGACACAATACCTTTATTTTATTTATTTATTTTTATGTGGTGCTGAGGATATAACCTAGTGCCTCACAGGTGCTAGGCAAGTAAGTGCTCTACCACTGAGCCACAACCCCAGCCCTCATTTCATTCTTTCAAAATAGATGAATAATAATCTGTTGTGTAATATTCTGTACGATGTTTTATCTTTTCATCCATCAGTAGATGGATAAATTGATTCTTTGTCTTGACTATTGTGAACAGTACTGCAATAAACATGTGAGAACAGATGTGTATTTCACATGCTGATTTCAATTCCTTTGGATGTATTCCCAAGTGGTTGATTGTGGTAGTTTTATTTCTGGGTTTTTAAGGAATTTCCATACTGTTCTCCATGATTGTACTAATTTACATTCTCACCTATGGCATTATAAAGGTTACCATTTCTCCACATTCCCACCACCATTTGTAATTTTTTTGTCTTTTTGATAGTGGCCATTCTAGCTGAGGGGATGTAATATCTTGCTTGGTTTTGATTTGCATTGCCCTGATAATTAGTGATGTTGTGTTTTTTTTTTTCATAAGTTTGTTGGCCATTTGTTTATTCTCTTTTTGATAAATGTCTACTTAGATCATTTCTCCACTTTTTTTTTTTTTTTTTGGTACCGGGGATTAAATCCAGGGGTGCTTAACCACTGAGCCACATTCCCAGCTCTTTTTATTTATTAAATTTTGAGACAGGGTCTCGCAGAGTTACTTAGGGCCTTGCTCAGTTGATGAGGCTTTGAATTTGAGGCTCTCTAGCCTCCCAAGCTGCTGGGATTACAGGTGTGCATTATCACGCCTATTTGCCCACTTTTTTTTTTTTTTTTTTTGGTACTGGGGATTGAACTCAGCGGCACTAGACCACTGGGCCACATCCCCAGCCCTTTTTTGTATTTTATTAGAGACAGGGTCTCACTGAGTTGCTAAGTGCCTCGCCATTGCTGAGGCTGGCTTTGAACTCGTGATCCTCCTGACTCAGCCTCCCAAAGTGCTGGGATTACAGGCGTGCGCCACCGCGCCCGGTCTATTTGCCCACTTTTTAATTGAATTTTTTTTCTGTTTAATTGTTTGAATTTCTTGTATATTCTGGATATTAATCCCTTGTCAGATGAATAGCTTGCAAATATTTTCTCCCATTCAGTAGTTGTCTGTTCACTTCATTCACTGTTTCCTCTGTTGTGCAGAAACTTCTTAGTTTGATATAATCCCATTTGTCACTTTTGTTGCTTTTTGCTTGTTGATTGTGCTTTTGAGGTCTTAGTAAAAAAAAAAAAAAAATCATTGCCTATACTGAAATGTTTCTCCCACGTATTCTTCTAGCAGCTTCATAGTTTTTAGTTCTTAATGTTTAGATTTTTGATCCATTTTTTTTTTTTTTTTTTTTGTACCAGGGATTGAACTCAGAGGCACTCGACCACTGGTCCACATCCCCAGCCCTTTTTTGTATTTTATTATAGACAGGGTCTCACTGAGTTGCTAAGTGCCTCGCCATTGCTGAGGCTGGCTTTGAACTCATGATCCTCCTGCCTCAGCCTTCCAAGTGCTGGGATTACAGGCGTGCGCCACTGCACCTGGCTTCTTTGATCCATTTTAAGTTGATTGTTTTTATATGGTGAGAGAGAGAAGGGTCTGGCTTAATTCTTACCTATATGGATATCCAGTTTTCCCAGCACCATTTGTTGAAGAGACTTCCCTTTCTCCAGTGTATGTTTTTGGCACTTTTTTTTTTTTTTTTCCAGATAGTTTGGCTGTGGATACATGGGCTCATTTCCAGTTTCTCTTCTCTGTTCCATTAGTCTATGTTTTTTGCTTTTGTTTTTTTTTGTTTATTTGTTTTCTTGATACTGAGGAATGAACCCAGGGTCTTGTACATGCTAGGCAAATGCTCCACCATTGAATTACAGCTTCTGCACACTCATTTTAAAAAAATTTTATTTTGAGACAGAATCTGGCTAAGTTGCCTGGGCTCACTTGAACTTGAGGTCCTCCTGCCTCAGCCTCCTGTGTAGCTGGGATTACAGGTGCTCAACACTGTGCCTGGCAATCTGTTTTTTTTTTTTTTTTTTTTTGGTACTGGGGATTGAACTCAGGGGCACTCGATCCCTGGGCCACATCCCCAGCCCTTTTTGTATTTTATTAGAGACAGGGTCTCACTGAGTTGCTAAGTGCCTTGCCATTGCTGAGGCTGGCTTTGAACTTGTGATCCTCCTGCCTCAGCCTCCCAAGTGCTGGGATTAGAGGCGTGCGCCACCGCACCAGGCTTGGCAATCTGTTATTTTTGAATGGAGATGTGAGTTTGCACTGTTGTGGGGAGGTCCTTTTAACTATTTTTAGTTGCTCCTTTTCATCTTTGGGTTTATCTGGTGTCCAATCATATACCATATCATTAGGTAATGAGTTTGACATCTTTTTTTTTTTTTTTTTTTTTTTTTTGGTACTGGGGATTGAACTCAGGGGCACTCGACCACTGGGCCACATCCCCAGCCCTTTTATCGTATTTTATTAGAGACAGGGTCTCACTGAATTGCTAAGTGCCTTGCCATTGCTGAGGATGGCTTTGAACTCGTAATCCTCCTGCCTCAGCCTTCCAAGTGCTGGGATTATAGGCGTGTGCCACCGCGCCCGGCTTAGTTTGACATCTTTACTATTGTTTTGCTAAAAAATGAAATTGAACAAGAGACTATTTTTGCCATTTTTCTGTGCCTCTGTGAAATCTTTAAGTTCTTTCCCAGCCAAGACACTGTGAAGTTTATGATTTGTTCTGGGACTGCCAGGATTCAGCATAACATACCTGTGTTTGTCTCCTTCAGAAGTGTGACTTTTCTTGCCTGGCCTAGGGCTCGAGAATGGCAATATTTCAAGGCCTTCAAGTGCTAATTTGGTTTCACCCACTGTTATGTTTTGGAATTGTTTTAGTCATCTTTTTTTGCTGTTGTGACAAGAAGACCTGACAAGAACAATTTTGGAGGAGAAGTTTATTTGGGGGCTCACAGTTTCAGGGATCTCAGTCCATAGACAGCTGGCCCCATTCTTAAGGGCTCAAGGTGAGACAAAACATCACGGTGGAAGTGTGTGATGGAGGGAAGCAGCTCATGTGATGATCAAGAAGCAGAGAGATACTCCACTCACCAGATACAAAATATATACTCAAAAGGCATACTTCCAATGACCCACCTCTTGTAGCTACACTCTACCCATGTTCAGTTACCACTCTTAATCCTGTTAGGGGATTAATTCACTGATTGGGCTAATGCTTTCATAACCCAATCATTTCTCCTCTAAACCTTCTTGCATTGTCTTACACATAAGATTTTTGGGGACACCTAATATCTAAACCATAACATTCTGCTCTAGCCCTCAAAAACTCATGTTCAAGCCGGGCGCAGTGACGCATGCCTGTAATCCTAGCACTTTGGGAGGCTGAGGCAGGAGGATTGCGAGTTCAAAGCCAGCCTCAGCAATGGCGAGGCACTTAGCAACTCAGTGAAACCCTGTCTCTAAATAAAATGCAAAGGGCTGGGGATGTGGCCCAGTGGTCGTGTGCCCCTGAGTTCAATCCCCGGTACCACAAAAAACAAAAAACAAAAAACAAAAAACAAAAAAAACTCATGTTCATCTCACAATGCAAAATACATTTAGTCCATTTCAAAGAGTTCCCGTAGTCTCAACAGTTCAAGAGACCCCAAAAGGGATATGAAGAGTTCCCTAAAGACTCATGTGCTCAGGGCCTGGTCCCCAAAGCAGCAACTTTCAGAGCTAAGGATTGTAGAAAATGACTGGATCACGAGGGATTCGATATTATCCATCTGATGGATTGATAATTTGAATGGACTACTGAGAGGTGGTGGGAAATGTAGGAAGTGAGACCTAGTTGGAGGAAATGTCCCTGGAGGCGTGCCCTGAAAAGACATTTCTTGTGCTGGGTCCCTTCCTCTCTGTCTCGCTCTGCTTCCTGGCTACCATGAGCTGGGAAACTTTCTTCCACCATGCCCTTCTGTCAAGGCCTAAAGCAATGGAGCCAGCTGACCATGGATTGAAAGCTCTGAAACTGTGAGCCAAAACAATTCTTTCCTCCTCTAACTCATTCCTTTTTTTTTTTTTTTTTTTTGGTACCAGGGATTGAACCCATGGGTGCTTAACCACTGAGCCACATCCCCACCCATTTTAAAAATATTTTATTAGAGACAAGGTCTTGCTGAGTTGCTTAGGGCCTTGGTAAGTTGCTGAGGCTGGCTTTGAACTCGCGATCCTCTGCCTCAGCATCTTGAGTTGCTGGGATTACAGGCCTGCGCCAAAGCAGTAAACTGACCAATACAACCACTCTTTTTTCTTTTCAATTTATGTGAATCTGTGACATAAAAACTCTCCATTCCATGTCCCTGTAGTCATTCCTTCTAGCCCATGTGTTGAGAGCTTGTTATGTTCTGGGAACTGAACTAAATAAATATGAAGGGACAAAGACACAAAAAATAATGCCCTTGAGAAGTCCAGGGGAGGGACCGTCAGGAATCCGTGGTTTCTGTGCTGAGTGCTGAGGATCATGATCTACTTGGGTGCTATGGGAGCCGATAGGGCATGGCTGTTGAGGAAGCAACAGAAGGCAGGCCGTAGATGCTAGAAAGAATTCCCCACGCTGCTATTCCTCTCAAGTGGGCCATAAAACTTAGCTGACTTTCACTTAACATATTTCATACCAGAGGGATCCTCCTTATATCTAGATGAAAGAAATGTCATCTCTGAAGACACAGAGACGCAGAGAAGAATGTGAGCAAACAGGCCTTGCTAAGTTCCCTCCAGTTTGGGTCAAACCCTTTTGTCCTCTAGTTAGACGTCTGAAAAACTGTCCACAAAAATATGCAGATCTCCCAGTTTCTTTGGGCCTTCATTTCAGAAGGCTTCTGTGTCCTGTAAAACTTATATTAGAATAAATTTGTATGTTTTTCTCTTATTAACCTATCTTTTGTGGGAAAGGTCTCAGCCATTAAATGTGATGGTGGAGAAAGAAATGTTTCCTCCCCTACAGAACACTTTAGTATGCGTTTCTGTTCAGTCTTAGGGTGGGAGTGTTGAAGAAACTATCCAAGGACAAAATTGAGGTTTAATCCTGATGGATGACTGTGAGTTGCTCAGACACACGTGATGATGGTTAGAAGTGTCACTGAGGAGCAGGCATTCCAGGTAGAGGACACACAGGTGCAAAGGGTCAATAGGGAGAGAAGAGAAACTGTAAAGAGAGTGATAAGGCATAATGTGAGAGGAAAGGGGAAGTCAGGAGGTGTGACTGCAAAGCCCTGCTGAAAAGCCCACTCTCAGGGCAACCAGAATCTACAAAATGGTTGAAAGCAGCAACAAGAAAGATTTGATTTCCTCATACCTGCTCCTGCATACTAGGTTGCAGAGACTACAACCCCCACAGCCTGCCTGCTGGGGTTTTCATTACTGTGTTCTTGTGCCCAGCTATTCAGATGAGAGGTGGTTGTTGCTGGACAAATGCAATCAGAAGTGGTGGGTATGCAGCTCTCTGCCGAGTTTGCTTCTTTCTGAGGTACGTTTTCCCTCCTGGGTGTCAGTTATAGGAATTATTTATATCAGGGTTATGCCAGGGTTGAGTCTGATCACATGCAATAGAAAGTGCATGGGCTGGCAGTTAGGAGACCGGAGTTTCCATTCAGGTGACCACATTCACTCACCTCCTTCTTTATTTACAGTTTTGGGGATAAAACCCAGGGCCGCACATTTGCTAGGCAAAGTACTCTATCACTGTGCTACGTTGTTGTTCCCAGCCCCAAAATTTATTCCCTTGCATGATACTGATGGGGTTCAGGACATGCTATCCCCAAATGTGACATCTTGGAATTTGAGAAAACAGAAGTAGGAAGGACACTCTTTCCTTTCACCCTGCTCTCCTGAAGCAGGTCGTAAAACCTAAGAAGAATTTCTGGCTTTCTCCTGAAGCAGGTCATAGGAGTCTCATTCTAGGGGTACTCTCTTTCTTTCCCCTGGAGGAAAGGAGCCAAAGACAGAGATGTCAAGAAGAATCTCAACTTGCAGGGCTTGCTCTAAGCCCCCTGCCCCAGGTTACTGTCATTAGATGAGACCCCTTTGTCTAATTATACTTCCCCACAACTGTCCACTCTTCCTGAAAACCAAGCATAGAATACTCTGGTTTCCTTGTTCCTATGGGGCTTCATTTCTACAGGCTCCCGTGTCATGTAAGCTCAAATGAAGTATGTGTGCTTTTCTACTGCTAATAATCTTTTGTTGTAGGGCCTGCAGCCATGAGCCTAGTGCTGGCTGAGAAAAAGTATTCTCCTACAACATCCTGAGTAGAAATCTTTTTCAGTTTACTCATTTCTCAGCGGACTTCCTGTTTCAGAATAAGGTTCGTTGATTTAGTAAAATGCCCTCCTACCTCGCCCAGTGGTTTGTGTGCAAGGCAGTGGTTCTGGGAGTATATTCTGCCAGCATCTCCTGAGAACTTGCTAGAAATGCAAATTATTGGGCTCCACTCTAGACCTAGAAATCATAAACTACGGGGTGGAACCATACCTCTGTTTTACCCAGCCCTTCCGGCGGCGATTCTGGTGAATGCTAAATTTTGACAAACAGCGATAAAGGGTAAACTTTAATAAAAATTTGTTGCACCAAACACAAGCTCTCTCTGCGCACCTCTACTTGGAGCAGCTTCGCAGTATCACCAGGAGAGGGCGGTGACGGACCTGCTTCTTGCCTTGCCCAGCCGCAGAGCCCAAGTAGAGGGTAAACAGCAGCCACAACAAGTTCTATCCGTTGCAGAAGTAAATTACAAATACAAGAAAAAGGACTTCAAAAGGCTGTGGTCTCAAAATGGCAGTTAAAGAGAAGGCAATCTTCAGAGTCGCAGCTGCAGCGGCGGAGGCTGCACCAGCACCTCCAATTGCTAAAGCATTTAGGAACTAAGCATTTCTTTGCAGCATTTCTTCGAGCCCCCTTCCTTTGATATACTCAAGCTTTTCGACTTTCCTTTGTTCTTTTTTTCCCTCCCCCACACTTTAGGTTGAATAGTTGACACGCTCGCCCGCGTCAAAGGTGTTAGATCTTCTGGCCGCACCAGCTCGCGGTTCCGCATTGTTTGCTGCAGCCGGGTGCAGGGTTTACCGCCAAGTGTAAGCAGGGAATGCCCCTCCTCCCCACTTCCTCATTTGGACGCCGCCACCTTTGGTCCAGCCCACCACTTTTTGATCTCTTGTGTTACATTCGGGTCCCTGCCTCTTTTTCTCCAGTCCTCCAGATCCCCTGGAGTTCCTCATTGTTGAACTGTTCCTGGCTCTGAGTTCCCGCACAGCGGGAATTTTGCAGCGTGTGAGTCGGCGGGACCAGAATTTGTTACTGCTTTGGATACTGGGCGGGGGCTAAGGGGGGTGAGAAAAAGATAAAAGATAAGCTTCCCAGTCTTCCGTTTTTCTCTTCATTGCGCTGCATTTCCGTTCTTTACACTGAGTAACATCCACGTCAGGAAATCTGGGGAGGGGGTGGGATGGGAGGCACAGGATGACTTGGGCTCCCAAAAGAGAAATATTTAACATCCTATAATATCTCATATAAGAATTAGCATATCAGGTGCCTTATGTCCTTCTGCAATCCTGTTCTCTAAATTTCATACCAATACAAGTTAAAAGATTGCCTCTTCCAGCCGGGCGGGCGCGGTGGAGCATGCCTGCAATCCCAGCACTTGGGAGGCTGAGGCAGGAGGATCGCGAGTTCAAAGCCAGCCTCAGCAATGGTGAGGCACTTAGCAACTCAGTGAGACCCTGTCTCTAAATAAAATAGAAAATAGGGCTGGGGATGTGGCCCAGTGGTTGAGTGCCCCTGAGTTCAATCTCCGGTAAAAAAGATTGCCTCTTCCAAACGTATAATTCCAAGTAATGAGGCTTCATTCTATTTCAAATGTTCAGAGAATTTTGTACTGTGGGGGACAGGGCAGAGGAGGGGTTTGGATAGGATCTGTACCAGGAAACAAATGCCTATAGATATCAAGGAGAGATATTTTATAATTTTAATATTTAAGAGATAGTTTCTCAATTTACACTGGGATTCTCACATATCTATTCTAAACAACGAATTCAAATGGAAAATGCTCGACTGCTCCCCATGCGTGGAGGAAGGATAGGAAAAGGAAGGGCGAAATCACTTAAAGTATGGTTTTGTGCTGACAGATTCAAGGCAATAAACACAGATGATGTTTTGCTCCTTAGGGCCAGGTTGTCTTCAGTTTGTAGTGAATACGTATTGAAATGATGGTTTGTAATTGCAGAGTTGTTATCTTGACTTTAGAATAATAAGAAAGAAAATATAGAAGAGCTGGCAAGGGCCTCTCCACAGCTGTTCTTGATTTGTCATTATGATACAATCAGGTTTTTTTGTTTATTTATTTATTTATTTATTTTTTTGCCTGCCCCTTATAATGGTCTAAAATTCTGAAGCTGTGCCTTTTTTTTTTTTTTTTTTGTATAACACAGAACCATGTATCTCTACTTCCACTCACTTTATTTTCATTTCCAAAAATTGAGGGTTAAGAGATTTTCTTTCCATTTCATGCAAATGAATCAATGTTTCCCACCACATCTTCTGATGAGTGACTGGCATATAGGAGCTCAAGAAATATTTGCTAAGAAAATGAGCAACCCTAAAGCTTGTGCTCATTCTACTGCACCAACTTCCTTTGTGTCTTGATAATTCTCACATGGTGATACCTTTGTGGGTAGGTCCTCACTAATCACTGTTACAGGGCATGAAACAGGTAGTGTGCAGGCTCCTATCAAATCCTGATTCTTGAAGCCATGCCAGAATGATTTTAGAATGTCAGAGTAACAGGTGTGAGTTTATTAGAAGGGATAGGAAAAGGGAAAAGGGGATACTCTCAAGGGAGACAGTGGGTCCTCTCAGAGAGGAAAAGGATGATGTGCCTCCCTTGCCCTCCAGTTTTATTAGAGTCCCAGTGAAATTTCCTGAGACACCTTCCCAGGTCTACCTTGACTGACAGCAGGATGACATCTGGACTTTCAAGTCTCCACTGCCATGACAACTCTAGGTCACTTTGGCCCATACTGACTGACTCTAATCAGAAACAGCTCTTATAAATTTTATGGTTAGTGACGTTATCTTTAATTCCCTCAGTTCTGGGTTCTGGTCTGTGTAAGGGTCACAAAAGTTTCCCTGTCAGGGTAACTTGGGTTCTTCTTATGGGTATTTTGGGCCTGCATTTCTCCTGCAGATAACAGATTGTTTGTGGAGGAATGTAACATAGACTGTTGACTTAAGCCAGGCAGGGCTGCAGGTAAATTGCTTTTACAAAGTGAAAGCATGTGGGTGACAGCAAAACTGACCCATTTTATAGAATTATTTCCATAATATCATTTTCCCAATGCCAATGTTTCCCTGTTCCCCATCAATAACCAGTAGTTAAACTTCTCTTGGGACTCAGGAGACCCTGCTGCTTGTTCAAGACCTAAATGTCTTGATCATACAACTCCCAGCAGTCTCTGTCCTGCCTTCTGCCTATCAAAATCTCAGTGGGACATTCTGGCTGTTTGTCCCAACTTCTCTTTCTGCCTGACCCTTTGTAGGCTGGATGCCTGGGGTCTCCTTGTTCCTGTTGAAGTGGGGAAGGCACAGTTCCTATGGGCGTGCTGGTCCTGTAAGAAAAGTCAGATGTAACTGAATGCAGTGGTTTCAAAACAGACTGAATTTAGGTCCCCCTCTGAATTGGGAACTTATTCCTCCAAATGAGAAAGGGGTGCTGGGTTCGTTGTCTCTGTTCAGCAAAGAATTGAAGAATAGGACACAGTAGCAACCAAGAAGTAGGTTTATTGCAAAAGCGACATAGAGTCTTCTTTGGAGAAAAGAGGCCCCAAGCTGGGAATCCGGTGAGGAGTTTTGGCCTGTTCTTTTTATGGTATCCAGAATTTCCTCCTTTCCTTATCTCTTCCCCTGTCCACGCGTTCCTTATTATTATTGATTGGTGCCCCCTGTGTTCACATGTCTGTTTTTCTATTGGGTCCCCCACTTAGGAGCATAAGTATGGAAATCGCTCTGAATGGGTTCCCCACTTGTGTCCACGAGTGCTTTCATCAACCGGGAAGTGGAACTCATCAGAAGACCCTCTCCATGTTCCTTTGTTTTGGCCCTGCCCCTCACTTGCCACCTTGCCCTGGCTGCTTAAGCCCTTGTATATCTCCCTTGGAAACTAAAAAGCTGCTACCCTCACCCTGACAACACCAAAGAAGAAGTGGTAGAGATGCCCACTCAGCCCTGTCTAATATAGGCTAATTGAATCTGCTTTGTTACCACCTGCTTTTATTTCTATAAATTGTAACAGGTTCTGTGGGGTTGGAGGGGAGAAGTAGATAGATCGCTTCACCTCACTTTGATCAAACTGCGTGAAGTTCACTATTCATTTTTCCATCTTTTCTCTCTTTCTTATGCGGGTGGGTGAGCAAATCCAGCCAGTCCAGATCCAAGCAGGCTCCCTGGGTTAGGCTGCCAGTATCAGGCTCTCTTCTTGGTGGGTGCAAAGTCAGTGAGCACATTCAGAAGATACAAGAACAGAGAAAGTGATGTTACTTGTAAGTAAAGAGAGAGAGCACTGGGGTTATTTGCAAAGCAGTGCTCTCCCTGAACAAAGCAAGTGTGGGGATACTCTTGAGCAGCCTATACAAATTCATATAAGAAGGCACACGTAGGCACAGGTACATTCCTGAATATTCTCAGTTTAAGGTGTACATTTTTGAGTATGCTTCATTCAAAGTCATGGAGCATGTTTTAAAAAGAAAGATGACAGACACATTTCTGTGTATTTTCCATTCAGAGTCATAGAGCACATGAGGAGAGATGGCCAAAGTGAACACTTTGGGGCAGATAATTTAGTATTATAATGAGCAAAGTTTATTCTAGGTCACCTAAAAGAATAAGTCAGATTGACTCAGTGACCTTGACTCATTCCTTATAAAGTTGTCCAAAGAGTTTTTACTGAAATGAGAAAATACAACTTGGAAGGATATGTTTAACAGTCTTTTAAAGGCCCAACAGCTTCCTCCTTTGTAAACACAGGAGTTTTCCCCCCAGAGCACCTGCCTCACTTAACCCCTAATGACATGAATCTTCGCCTACAGACTGGTGATAGGAAAGGCTACTTGGCATGGTAACACCTAAAATCCATATTTTGGACTTTAAGTTCTTTGATGGTTAATTTTATGTGCCAACTTGACTCGGGCTAAGGGATATCATGATAGCTGATAAATATTATTATCTGTGTGTTTGTTTCCAGAAGAGATTTGCATTTGAGTCAATAGGCTGGGCAAAGAAAATCCACACTTTATGATGCAAGTCGGCATCATTCAATTCACTGAGGACCTAAACAGAGAATAAAAAAGTCAGAGGAAGGGTGAATTTGCTTTTTGCTTGAGCTGGGACATCGTATTCTTCTGCTGTTGGATAACAGAACTCCTGGTTCTTGGGCCTTCAAAATGGACTGGGACTGATGCCACTGACCCCCTGGATTTGAGGCCTTTGGGTTTGGGTTGGAATTATACCACCAGTTTTTCTGGGTCACCAGCGTATTGTGGGTTTCTTCAATCTCCAGAACCCTATGAGCAAATTTCTCATAAGAATAATGTGTGTGTGTGTATGTATGATCAGTGATTCTGATTCTTTGGAGAACTTTAACTAATACAAGATTCCTTGGTCTCAGGCATTTGAAGGCTCCCAGTGGTCTTACTCAGATTACTTTTTGCATCTAACTTAATTATTGTGTTTCAAGTTTCCAAGGCCCTGTGATGAAAATATCTGGGTTTGGGGTTGCAGCTGGTTTAGGTCTAGGGCTGTGCTGGGAATTCAGGGTGTTGTTCTGCTTGGCTGCTTTCTCCTGCAGCCCCCGCCAAGGTTCCTGAGCCTCATCCTGAACCAATATTTTACCGTGGCCTGATGTTCTTGACCAGAACAATAGGCCAGTGGGACAGTCAAGCTTGATGTTACTGCACAGTCAGCCTCTGCTGTGCTTCCTTTCACTTTATAAGGCTCTAAGATTAGAGTATAGAAAATAGGTGCTTGCCTTAGTCTTTGTGTCCAAACTGTTCACGGCCCTGTTCTGGTGACTGAGTTGTTTGTCCCCCACAAGGTCTGAGGTCTTTTTCTGGATTTTTTTTTTTTTTTTTTTTTTTTGTACTGGGGATTGAATACAGTGGGTCTCTACCACTTAGCTACACCACAGCACTTTATTTATTTGTTCATTTATGTATCTATTTTTTGATACAGGGTCTTGTTAAGTTGCCCAGGCTTGTTTTGAACTTGTGATCCTTTGCCTCAGCCTCATGAGTAGCTGGAATAATAGGCATGTGCCACTATGCCTGGATGACCTTCAGAATTTTTTTGTCCACCTTCTTTTACCTGCCTTATAGTTATCCTGGAACAAGAGTGTTGTTCCTGAACGCAGAACAATGCTCTGAGTGCTGATTCCTGGTCTTTCTGGTACATACTGCTGCTTGCCTCCTTGGCCTCAATGCCATCTGCCTTGATGGGTACAGGTAGACTCTGTGATGTTGACATTCTCAGCTATCTGCTCCTAGGAGAGACTGCAACCAGAGAGATCTGTGTGCCTTCAGGACTCAGCTGTTCCTGGCTCATTCCCTCTGACCATCTTCACATACTTCAAGAGAGATTTTATAGAAATCTCTGTTCTAGACTTTTTAGAAACATTTGTTATTGATTTCACTCAGTGCAAAACCCTTCTATGCTCCTCACTGCCTTTGCTGTAAAATTCACGTTTCCTGGTGAAGTGGTTGTCTTTCACCTGACTGCAGTAGGGTACTGTATGTAGTGGTTGAAAGCACAGACTCTGGAATCAGGCAGCTGTGTTCAAATACTGGCTCTGGCACATACTGGCTGTGTGATCTCATTTTCTGGGCCTTGGTCTCCTTATCTGTAAAGTGGTAGCCCAGAGGTATTCATATACATAATTTTGGTCAGGTTGTGGGGTCCTGTGAGGCCAGAGGTATGCATATGCACGTTGCAGGGCTGGTTCTGCAGGTCCTGCGAGTATAGGGGCTTACTTGAATGACTTTAGGGTCAGTTTCTGCTTCCAACATGAGATGAGGCTGAGAAGGAAAGAAACAACTTAAAAAGAGCAGGTGAGACAAGTGGACTTAAGTGGGGTGCAATGGTGCATGCCTGTAATCTCAGCTACTCTAGAGACTGAGGCAGGATGATTGCAAGTTTGAGGGAGCCTTGGCAATTGAGACCCTGCTTCAAAATAAAATATAAAGGGCTGGGGATGTAGCTCAGTGGTAAAGCACCCCTGGGTTTAATCTCTAGTACCAGAGAAAAAATGGGGTCAGAACCATGACTAGATGCTTCTTTAAATTCCCCAGTTTTAAAAGAGCCTGTGTATCATACCACCAGGACCTTCCTCGAACATATCCTATTTTATGTTTATATCTGTGTTTGTGCTGTTCCATATGCCTTAAATACTTTTCCTATTTCTTTGACTAGCCTAACTTCTACTTGCCTTTCAAAACCTGACAGGATTTTCCCTTAGGAGGTGACTTCTTTTGCCTCCATGTGATTTAGAAGGATCTAAACTATGCACCAGCAGCACTTTTCTTCACACTGTCTTTTTACCTCCAATTTCCATATTGCTTCATCCACAACGCTGAGAGACAGCATCTGCAGAGACTCAACACTCAGTCTGGATCTCATTGCTTGCACGGTTGTGATTATGACCTTATGTCTTTGGTGATTACAGAAGCCAAGTTCGACTCTCCTTTAGTGTGAAACTAGAATAGTTCAAGCGAGGAGCCACTCTGACACTGACTCAGTCTCCATGTGGTGATGACTCATTGCTGGGACTTCACCTTCCGGAGACTCTTCCGAATAGACAGGAGCGCTGAAAACTTACCTGCCACTGGATCCTGGATTCTGGCACAGCCCTGCTTAGCTCAGGAGGAAGGCACATTAGCCCAGAGGCAAAAAGCTGCAAAGACTTTCTTGCTGCTCAATGTGTGACCATGACTGAGGTATTCTCAGGGGCTCAGCAGAGGAAATTAAAGAAATGCCTTGATTGGAAGAGACTTCTAGTTACTAAGCATGTCTTATTATTTTAGTTATTAATAATAATTTATTCAGAGGAGCAACAAATTCAATCTAGAGACCACATTTTCCGCCTGCTTTGCAGCTGGTTGTGGCCATGTAAATAGATACTGGCCAGTGAGTTTTACATGAAAGTATTGGTTGATACTATTGGTAAGCCTTTAGAGAAATGAAAAGGTGTACCCTTCCTTCCTTATCCTGCTATTTGAAATATGGTTGTGATGGCTGCAGCTGTAACAGCCATTGTGGGCCATGAGGCTAAGGTTCTCCACCTAGAGATGAAATGGAAAGCTGAAGGGAGCCTGGATTCCTGACTACCTAAAAGTCACCATAGTAAACTGGGTCTGTCAACCTCTGGCTTCTGCCAAGGCTCTTTTTGATTTTCTCTTTCATGCAACTAAATTTAATCCAACTGATTTGGTGTGCAATTTGTTCTTGTCTTAGCAGAAGTCCATGGAAAGCTTCTGGATGAATTTGGACCATGTCTTGGAATCAAGCCCCAAGTCAACTCACTGGCCTGCTCTTGGGTGCTGTGTATTTCCAGCCTGTGGAAACCTTGCCTTGCCTCCGTGTACCCTCCTAATTCCTGTTGCTATTCCTGTGTGAATCTCAACCACCATCTCTACGTTCTCTGGTTTCTTTTGTCCTTCATTTGGATTTGGCCTCTTGCTTAGTGACAGACCTACTGTCCAACTTGTACCACCTGTGACTTTACTGCCAAAGCCTAACTCTCCAATCCAAGTGCCTTGATCTGTGTCTACAACCCCCAGATACTCTCCGTATCAGTACAAATGAGTAGAAGCAGAATAACGAGTGGGAACAAAACCCTCGGGAGGTCTGCTAAGAGAAATTTCTTCTCCACGAGCCTTGGATTTTTGCATGAGCTTAATATATTTAAGGTTTCTGGGTCCCATTTTGCAGGCAGACACTTTCTGTGTTGAGTGAGCCACCAGGGACTGCTAGCCATTGAGAACCTACTGCTGAAGGTTTGGGCTGCTGATTTATGAGGGAAACCATTCTGCGGAGTCTTAAAGAGGCCATCAATTGAGGGAAAGCCACAGCCACCTGGCCTTGCTCTGCAGCAGTGTGATCCCTGGCAGCTCCGTCTCACCCTTGGGATGTTTCCTTTCCCAGTGCTAACCTTAATCACCTTAATCACCAGAAACTAATTATAGTTTCTTAGAGATGATTACAGCTTCCTCTGATGAGAACAGATCCCATCAGGCTGAGGGCTGAACACCCTGCATCCTGCCGCTCCCCATAGATTGACCCTGGTGTACAAAGGTTGTGACTACCTCGTTAGACCTCAGAGAGGGGGATTTGGGTTTGAGTAACCTGCTTCTCTCAAAGTGTTCTTGCATCGAGGGTTGTATTTTAATTAACCCTCAATTCCAAGCAAGTATTTGACAGCCCACTTGAAAAGCGTAGATTTGCTTGCTTGGCAGAAACTCAGGGGCTCCCTTTTAAGCCGACCTTTCTCAATCTGGGTCCTTGGATGATGGCCAAACAGCAGCAGCAAGCCTTTCCTATCTGCTTACACCAAGGTGGCACAAATTGCTATTGTTTCTATGACAACTGATGACTTTTTTTTTTTTTTTTTTCATTTCCTAAAAGCCGGCCTGTATGATGGACAGCAGCATGTGGAAGAAATTTGTGAGGCAGTGACTAGCTTGGTAGATTGCCCAAGCAAAGGCACACAGGGATTTTATTGTCTTCCTCAGTCGTGGCTCTTTGTCTCTGCATTCTGTTCTATTGTTTGCCATGCAAGTCACATAGAGGTAGGAATAATAGCTGCTAGGCTGAGAGAAGAGAGACCCCAGCAATTTGTATGCAATCTCATTTGAACTCTTGGATTTGGGAGGAAGTTTTTCTTCCCCCCGCCCCCACTTTTTTTTTCTCCTTTAAACTGCTGCTCAGCTTCTTGTGCTTAATGAGGCTTTTCAGAAAAGAAAACTAGCAAACAACAAAACATGGGTTCTGCCCTTTAAGCAATTGCTTTCCAAATTCTTTATCAGAATACAGTTATGCTGTGAAGGTGAGTTTAAGAATATCTATATTTGTAATCTACAGTGCCTACATCAACAAGTCAGACACTTTGTGGCTCTTTTAACAGCCATGGTATTTAACATCCCATTTCCTTAAATAAGAAAATATAGGAAAAATCAACATTCTGGCGATAATAATTGCCCAGTTAGTCAAATATCTCCAGTCAATGCTTCCTGGTCTGAGAGCTGAATATCTTTGGAAGGGCCCGAATGTCCATGCAGGTTATGGTAAATCTATTAGCAAAATCAGCGTTGTCTGCAGTCTGAATAAACACAATGGGTCTTACAGATTGGTAGTTTTATTTTTCTCAACTGTGTATAGGTGTTGTTTTAAATAGCAAAGGACAGATTGTTGTCAAAAGTAGCTGCATCTCTATCAGCTTTGGGTCATTATTTTTTTTTCAGTTGACAAAATGTATATCTACCATAATGGGGGCAGAGTCTCAATGCTTTTGAATGTTAGGTAAGAAATCTTCTTTTAGGCAAAACGTTTGGGAATTGCTCTATATAGTTTTTCCAACTCAGTGGAAAAGTTTCAAGAACATTTTGGGGATAGGAGTACCAGGCATCTGAAAAGTTGTTAAAGATTGTTAAAGTGTCTCCAGCAATTATAGAGATAATTCTATACAGAGAGGTTTGGTACAGAAGGGTCAAGTCTTGGGTTCAAAGTCACACAGCCAGAAGGGAACAGTGTGGGAACCAGTCTTGCACTTAGCTCTTGATCCTTGGTAGGTGATATAAAGAAGTGCACAATACAGAGAGAACTCACATGTAGAAAGGACTTAACTTACAGCATCTCTCTGAGTGCTTCCGGCTTTGATGTGTGAAGCTTTGTATCATACTGAGTGAGGATCTTGGAACTACCTAAACTGACTGCCTTGGGGAGCTGTGAAGGCAGTAGAACATGTACTGAGTACTTTAAGCTGCAGAAAACTGTGAAAACTGAGCAAGCAGGAAGGTCGCTCTCTGACCTCTTTTGTCCTTCTTCCCTGAAGTGGGTCATAAAATAATTCTTTGACCTACCTTCCCTGAAAGAAGGTCATAAGGCTTAACCAGAGGGATCCTGCCCTATACCCAGAGGGCAAGAAGAATCTTCACCAAGGGCCTGCATCATCACCATTAGATTATGCTCCCTTCTCTCCATTCACACTTCCACTCACCTGGCCATAAGAACTGCAGGTTCCCCTTGTTTCTTTGAGCCTTGATTTTTGAAGGCTCATTTGTGATTGGTAACTGTTGTTACATACAATTGTTATGCTGTCCCCTTGTTACTCTATGTTGTGGTATATGGCTGTCAGCAGTGAAACTTGTTTGTAATGAGTGAGGAAAAAATGGTGCTTTTTTTCTGTGCTGCAGCAGGAATAGTAGAAGAGTTCCCCTGTTAACCAGCTCCTGCATTTGCCTGGAAAACTCCATGGCTGTGAACTGTGTTGGAGGTCTTCTCAGAAGGAGTCTTCATTTTTTTTTCCAGTTTTATTCATAATTATTATTAGTGGCAAGCATTGTTTGAGGGCTCAGGATTAGAGAAAAACCTTCAGTTCCAGGAATGTGCAGCAGGCTCCAAAAAGCATGGATCAGAGATGCCTGAGGGACCCAACATGAGTTCTGGAATGGCCTTCCTATATTTATCTGTAAAATGCGATTGAAGCCAGAGAACTTTATTCAGGTTAGTGGTGATGAGTAGCACTGTGTGACTTAAAAGCTTTTTGCCCCATAAACAACAAGTGTTCAAACCTCATTGTCCTACCTAAGTTTGTGAAAACCATTTGGTTTAAATAATATTGAAAATAAGATAATATAAAAATTAAAACTTATTTGGTTTCTAATTCTTTGAATTAGAAGCAGTCATATTAATATTAAACTTATATTATTCATATTATTCATAAAAACTCATTCCAAAAATCGTTGCTAGTTGTTCTATAGAATTGTTAAAACCTTCACTTTATGTAATCTTCCCCTGTAATTAATTCCTAGTTTGCCCTTTCCTTTATCTGGCAGACATTTGCCTGAGTGGCATATAAGCTATACTTTCAATCTAAATTTAATTTGGTTTTATCAATGTTTATCCCTATAAACATTGTAGTTATTTTTTTTTTTTTTTTTTTTTTTGTACCAGGGATTGAACTCAGGGGCACTCGACCACTGGGCCACATCCCCAGCCCTTTTTTGTATTTTATTAGAGACAGGGTCTCACTGAGTTACTAAGTGCCTTGCCATTGCTGAGGCTGGCTTTGAACTCGTGATCCTCCTGCCTCAGCCTCCCAAAGTGCTGGGATTACAGGCGTGCGCCACCGCGCCCAGCTTGTAGTTATTCTTAATTGCATAAATAATATCTTAGATATCTTTTTCCTTGGCTTCTCTCTCCTTCATGTTATACCCTCATGCCAACTATCTCATATGTATCCTTTATATACGTAAACAAAAGTTCAATTCTGTTTATGCCAGTACTTGTACATACATAGAGCTGTGGGCCTCTTTCTTACTCCATTGCAGATAGGTTCCTCTTATGACTTGGATCTGCAATGTTTCTTAAAAGCTCATCTGCTAAAGGTTTGTTCCCTGTGCAGAAATGCTCAGAAGTGCAGCTTTGGCTTTATCAGTGGATTAACCCATGGATGGGCTCGCAGCTGAATGAACTATAGGAAGATGGTGGAAATTGTAGGAGGCAGAGCCTAGTTGGAGGAAGTAGGTTACTGAATTCATGTCCTGGAAGGGTATTTCTTGTCCCTGACCCCTTCTTCTCTTTTTTTCTTCTGCTGCCCAGCTACCATGCTTCCACCATTATGCACACTGCCTCATTATAGTCCAAGAAACAATGGAGCCAGCCAACTGTGGAGTAAAATCTCTGAAACCATGAGTCAATATACATCTTTCCTCCTTTAAGCTGTTTTTCTTAGGTATTTTGTCACAGTGAAAAATATAATTGACTAATATAGTCCCTTTCTTACTTTATTGCAGTATATTTTCTTTAATGACATTTAGCTACAAAAAAACAATGGCTATTTGATATTTCACTTTCTTTCTGACCTCTTGTGACAAGGAAAGCAACTCCAGTTATTACTAAAACTTTGCATACAAATATTCTTTTTGTTAATTATTAGTTTTTATTTCCTTTTTTTTTTTTTTTTTGGTACCGGGGATTGAACTCAGTGGCACTCGACTACTGGGCCACATCCCCAGCCCTTTTTCGTATTTTATTAGAGACAGGGTCTCACTGAGTTGCTAAGTGCCTTGCCATTGCTGAGGCTGGCTTTGAACTTGCAATCCTTCTGCCTCAGCCTCCCAAGTGTGGGATTACAGGTGTGCACCACTGCACCTGGCTTATTTTTCCATATTTTTCATTGGTACATTATAATGCTATATAATAGTGGGATTCCTTGTTACAAATTCATAGGTACACATGGTATAATCATATAATTTGGTCAATATCATTCCTCAGTATTTCCCCTTTGCATACATACATTCTAAAATGCAAAACTTAACAGAGATACTTAAATATTTTACTTCAGTGATTAAATATTGTAGCTCATTGTAGGTCCTCAACTGAAAAAGTGTCATGATCTCTTTCAAATGTATAGTAACAGCATCTTGGTCAAGTGATCTTTTATGGCCATGAACTCCATTTTCGTCTCCACTGTCTGAGTGTCATGAGGTCTCATCTTCCCTCTCTACTCACTTCCTATCCTGAGAGAGCTCTTGGGAAATCTTATATTGTAAAGCCTCTGCTTTTCTTGTGTGGAAGAACTGGGTGAGATGATTCCAAAATCTGATCCGGAATCCAAGTCTTCTTTCTTCCTGCATGAGATTCAGTCCTTATAAAAAGCAAAGTCCTCCTGTAATCCCAGCACTTTGGGAGGCTGAGGCAGGAGGATCACGAGTTCAAAGCCAGCAAGGGCGAGGCACTTAGCAACTCAGTGAGACCCTGTCTCTAAATAAAATACAAAAAAAAGGGCTGGGGATGTGACCCAGTGGTTGAGTGCCCCTGAGTTCAATCCCCGGTACCACACAGAAAAAAAAAAAAAAAGCAAAGTCCTGTTGTTACTGCATAAGTTTGGTGTGTCCCTCCAACCTCATCCCAAGGTGGCCCTTAAACACCTTGTTTTTAGAGCTCTCCTCACTGGGTACTTGTGAAGTTTCACTGGATTGTCTCCCTGCTTACCTCTTCCTCTTAGATGATTTCTTTCATTGCCTCCTCTTGTCCATACACTTTTGTGAGTTCAACAGCTCCTATGACATTAACTATCATCTTTTGTAGCAAATATTCATGTCTAGCCCTACTCTGTCTTCTCTACGTGGTACACATTTCTTTTTACTTACTTTCTTTTTTTTTTTTTTTTCCTAGTACTAGAAATTGAACACAGGGGTGCTTTATTACTGAGCTATATCCCCAGTATTTTTTATTTTTATTTTTTGGTACTGGGGATTAAACTCAGGGGCACTCGACCACTGGGCCACATCCCCAGCCCTTTTTTGTATTTTATCAGAGACAGGGTCTCACTGAGTTGCTAAGTGCCTCACCATTGCTGAGGCTGGCTTTGAACTGGCGATCCTCCTGCCTCAGCCTCCCAAGTGCTGGGATTACAGGCATGGGCCACCATGCCCAGCTTCCCAGTATTTTTATTGAATATTGTTACTTTGAGAGGGAGTCTCACAAAGTTGCCTAGGCTGTCTCAGACATGTCATCCTGCCTCAGCCTCCCGAGCTACTGGGAATATAGGCTTGTGCCATTGTGCCTGTTTTATGGTAGATGTTTTAATTTAGCTACTTCAGTATTGCCTCCTCTTTGACAGGTTTTAAGTGAAAATTGTCAATTAGTTAATTAATTAATGTTCTTCTTTATTCACCCTTACCAACTTCCTATTAAAAATGATTATTGTTAGTACTGAGGTAATACAAATCATTAGAATTACTCTTCTTGCTTTATCTCATCTCTATATATGATCAGTTAAGACAATGATAATTAATATAAAAATATACAAGAACATGGCAAATAGCTCATGAGCAGTATTTTTCTCAATTACGTGAAGTTAAACAAGCATTCCTGGTGGATGGGTAGCTTTCCTTTGAACAGGGAGAAAGGACCCAAGCTCCTTCTGTCCTTCAAATCTATCATTTCCTAGAGGTTGTGGTTGCCATAGAGGAGGAAAAGAACATGAGGGTGAGGTGAGAAGGTTTTTGGGTTAGATCTTGAAGTGGTTCCCTGACTCTCACTTAATCTTACATTCCTTTGACCAGAACCCACACACCTGACCAGAGTTGGCTGTAAAGGTAGTTTAGCTGAGTGTCCTGGAAGAGGAGCAAATGCAGAGACACTGGCTAGTCTCTGTCAGTTGCCAAATTCTGCTGACTGTTCTTTCATAGTGTCTCTCACGTCCATGTCATTTGTCTGTTTCCACTGCCACTGCCCTAGTGCTGGCTACCATTCCAGTGTTATGCACTACTGAAATGCTTGTTGAATCATTTTCTTGTCTTCCTATTTCCAGTCTTTTCTTCTCTAATGAACTTTGACCCGACAACCAAAGTTTGCTTTCTAAACTATTCAGTGACTCCATACTGCATGGTGTCCAAAGATGTCCAAAGTCCACCCTTGTGTCCTTATTTCTCTTGGTTTAACTTAGACACCTTCATGCAGTCAAATCCATCTGCTTTATGTGTCTGGTCTTCAGGTTCTTTCTCAGTTTCCTCCACTGGGCACTAAATTGGGCCACATTACTGGGCAGACTGTAATATGGAAAGAATGCCTTAGGAGTCAGAATGTGCCTAAATGGCTTTGCCACTAATTTAATCTGTGTGACTTCTCTCCTGTACCTGTTTTATTTTAAAGAAAAAAAAATCAAGATATAAAACCTTCCAGTTGCAAAATTTGAAGTCTAAATAAGTCAGTGTAAATAATGCTCTGAGTTGATTGGTACTCAGATATCCAGTACTCAGTAGTGACTTGTAATTACTAAGAATGCCCTCCTCCATCTGTAATGGCTCAACCCCTCCCTTTCACCAAGGTTTTGCCTAAGCATCTTTAGAATTGTGAAGCCTGCTCAGCTCATGCAGCCCAAAGTGATCTCTTACTGTTCTGAGCTGTCGAATCTACTTATGTGTCAATTAATCTTATAATGGTTTATGATATTTTTGTGTGCACAGAACTTTTAATTATATCTTTTGTTAGAAATAGCTTCCTGTGGAGTTTCCGCTGCTTGCCTGTGGGATTTGAAAACCTCTGACTGTGGCTTATATATCCTTTAATCTCCAGTGCCCTTCACAGTGATTGATGGTTTCTTTGTAAGCATATCAATAAGAGCGGTTTAATTTAATAAATCCATTTCTAATGTTGACTGTTGTAGCTCTAGCCAGGGAGTGAAGGCACCGTAAATATTTATTTGGCAGGTTTTTACGGTACCAGTTAGAAGGTGTTGCTACTCAGAATCTGAGCTCATGGTTATGAAAGAATTGATGAAATTGTGACTACTGAGCACGCTGGCATCCTGGCCCCCCACCGGCAGCATTTGAACACTTCACATTAGTAATAACTTCCTTGTAGGGTACTGTGGGCTCCCCATGAACCGTTAATTATGGGGAGCAGGTTCATTACTGCAAAGTGGTTGAATTTAGGACAAGCTAAATAAGATTAAAATCATTTCAGAAGAAACGTTTCGTAGGATATTAATACATTGGCTGTAAATAATGAAAGATAATGAGAGCATTAAATCCTAGCAACAATATATTAACTGCAAGGGAACCAATTTGTAAATGAGTGCTTTGCCTTTTTCTGAGACAGAATTTTTATTGGCTGAAAGGAATATGGAGAATGGCCACCAAAGAGACACCTTTGGTAAGATTTCACTGTAGTTCTTAGTAGCTGAGTTATCTTTGGCCCATAGCAATGTTTGGACTTGGATTCCTTTACAAAGAAAAAGAAATACCCTGGAGGGGGGCTAAGAGAAATTTTTATTTATTTATTTTTTTACTTAAAACAATAACATTCCTTTAATACAGATGAAAAAATTCATGGGATGTTTCTGATTGGTATATTTTTATGTCACACCTAGGAATGGATTCCAAAGGCAGTGGGTTTTCTTGGCATCTATAGGTGGGTGTGTGTGGTGCAGAGGAATGGTAGGAATTTTCTTTTCCTTTTTATGCAATGCTGTGATTGAGCTCAGCAAGCACTCTTCCACTGAGCCACATTCCTAGTCTTGTGGTGGGAGTTTTCTAGAGTCTAGTTTATACTTTCTGTGACAAAGTGGTACTTAGAGTACAAGAAATGTTAAAGGGGAGAGGAGCTGGGAAAGGAGATGGATGAGGCACCAGAGTCTTTTCCTTTGCCTCTAATTTGCTCCTGAAATTATCCCACTGTCAAGGTAAGAGGAAGGAAAAAGGGAGCCAGAATGGCTAATGGAAAAGGGTGGGGGGTGGAAATTACTATTGCTCCATGTAGCTGAACTTTGACAATACTTGCAACAAGAATTTGAAGGCTGGTTTCTGCAGACCACCCAAGGAACAAGCCACGTTTTTTGAAATCATGTGTTGGGGAGCTTTGAGCTTTTTTTTTTTTTTTTGATATTTACCTTTCTTCTTTTTTGATTGACCATGAATTTGAGTTAAATTAATATTTCTTAACCTAGTTCGAATCTTTGCTCTTCTTTCTAAATATCCCACATTTCCTTTAATTTTATGGAAAGAGATCCATGAATATAGATTAGTGATTTACTGGATGTACAAATTAGTAGCAGAACTAAGAGTAGAACACATAAATGGAGAAGAGCATTTATCCACTTGCATAAACCATCCTGTGTTCTTTGTTACCAGGGAAGAACCTATGATGTTGCTAGGATACATTGTGGTCACTTTCTGAGGGGCATTGTTCTATGTACAATGAAGACTCCTGGTTTAATTCAATGCCTTGGGGTCTTAATAATCACATTTTCTTCCTCCAATTCATAAAATTTTATAATTCATCTTGGGTGTTTCAGTCAATTAGGCACAAATTACAAAGGTTCTATAGACCACAGAACTGTTTCCTGCAGGACTCTCTTTGGTGATTAAAAATCCAGTTTCAGGAAACACTGACAAGGATAAGGCAATGATCTCAAGTTCATAGCACACATAACATTTCTCTCTTTTTTTTTTAATCTATATTGTCCAGCAAATTCAATATTGCTATTTGAATGTCAAATAATATTTTTGGAATCATACAAACTCAAATATGTATGGATAAACTTAGATATTTAGTGATCTTTCTTTACATTGTCTTTACATCTTAAAAACCCAGGCATCAAGAATTGGTGAAGGAGCACTTTCAAAACCAACATTATAGTTTTTTTTCTTGGATGGGAATTCTAATGCAGATGGGTCATGTAATCAGATTTTACTAAAGACTAACACAACTTGGTTTATGGTCTTTTAAAAAATGGTATTAATTGTTTCTTTTTTTCCCTACCCATTTGTAAAGTAAGGAACAGTAGGTAGATTATTTTTACTTTCTGTGAAGCGTAAAGATAGAATGTTTCAAACTTATAATAATATTAGTACCATTTAGAATCCAAAATGTGAGAAGTTCAATGTAATTAACACAGAGTAACAGTTTGCTTCAAAGCATTTCAAAATTGACTTATCAGACAGTTGTACTACTTCTTGGTTTGATAACTATAATAAACAAGTGCTTGTTATTTAAGAGTAATTATGAATCAATCCATATGTGATTTTCTAATGAAGTCAAATAAAGAAATCAGCAATTGGGAGGCTTTTTAAAATTCTTAATTAGGAAACTAGCAGCAAGTTAAAAATTTTAATTTTTCCTTCAAATCCTCCCACAGTACTGCTCTTATGTAATGGTATGATGAAGTCATCGCATTTAGAGAGTGCCAAATTTGATGGTGCAGTACCTGGAGCTATGAAATCCTTGCCTCTGTCACTTTCAGAAATGGTGCTATTAATCATATAATATATTCTCACCTGGCAGAAATGAAATGCTTTGAGATCCTTGGAAAGAAGCTGCTATAGAAAACCACAGGACACTCCCTTCTTCCAAAGACTATGAGTAAGATGTGACAAGTATCATTGGGCCCCGTTGAGAGACATTTGACATCATAATTGACTCTCTCAAAGCCACATTGTAAGATGAGAAAAAAAATGTGGTGTTGACCCTTCATACCCCTGAAAACCATTAGAATACCCTCTTGTCATTTAAGAGTAACTGAGTTTATTACTTGCTGAATAGAGACAGCACCTCCTCAACAAAGACTAGGGTCTCCAAAGAGACAGATGAGGAGAGAAAATTTATAGGGTATAGTTGGAAGTAGGTGGAATTTTGATGTGAGGATCTGAATGGAATGAGGAAAAGTTCAGTTATAGTTCATCAAGGGTTTGTACACTTAACTTCCTTGACAAGAGATTTCTGGAATGAATAGCAGAGGCATGTTGATAAAAGATATTTTGTTTTTATTTCTGGTAATTTAGCTGTGGGACTACAGCTTTGTGGAATCCTGATCGGGTTATCAGAATTTATCCATTTGTCCATCCACCCGTCTTTCTGTACATTCATTTATACAACACTCCTTAAGCACTTGCTATTTGTCAGGAACTGCACTGGATAATAGGGATACAAGATGTTTTCCCTTGCTGTCAACAAATACTTGAGGAGGACAACTTAAAAGAGGAAAAGTTTTTTTTGAGCTCACAGTTTCAGAGGTTTCAGTCCATGGTTGGCTGACTCTATTGCTCTGAGCCTTAGGTAAGGCAGAATATCATGGTGGAAAGGCATACTAGAGGAAAAATACTCAGCACATGGCAGCCAAGAAGCAGCAAGAGAGCACAAGGAGTTAGGGACAAGATGTAATTCCTAAAGGCACAACCCCCAGTGACCTACTTCATCTAGCTATGTCCCAGCAGTCTACGGTTACCACCCAGTAACTCATTCAAATAATTACTCTATTAAATGGATTAATCCACTGATTTGACTATAACTCTCAATGTAATTATTTTACCTCTGAACATTCCTAAATTGTTTCCCAAACCAGCTTTCAGGGGATATCCATTCCAAAACATTTTGCCCCTGGCTTCCAAAACCTTATGTCCATCTCACAATGCAAAATGCATTTAGCCTATGCATTTTGGCTGCCAGTCTTAAAAGTTTCAGAATTGACCAAAAGTCCAAGTCTTAAGTTTTATCTGTGATTCAAAGCATGCTCTTTGGCTATGAGACCCTGCAAAAATCAAAAGCAAGTTACATACTTTCTACATAAATGGCACAGATTAAACACTTCCATTCCAAAACAGAGCATAGAAGGAAGGAAGGGGACCAAAACAAGACGGAATGAAACCCAGCCAGAAAAACATTAGGTTCTAACTAATGTCCAGCATCCATGGCACATGATGGCAAGATGTGAGCTCCAAAGGACTTGGGTGGGCCCACCCCCATGGTCTTTCTGGCTGCACTCTTGGCATGGGTCTTCTTGATTCCTGCACATTTCCTAGGCAGATGTTCCATGTTCCAGGCATCTCTAAATCCCTGGGGTCTCCATTGCAGTTTTGATGTTCTTTTCACAGCTTTATGCATCACCCTCTTAAGGGCTGCCTGTAGAGATTTTTACTCTGCTATACTTTGCCTGGTCTCCCAGGTGTCCCTTTGAAACCCCAGTGGAAACTTCCAATATTCCTTAGTTGCAGTATCCTGCATTCCTGTAGAACTAGCATTCACATTTGATGCCAAGCTATGCAGCACTTGGGCCCCATTGAACCATGGCTACAGCGGCATTTGAGTGCCTAGGCTACTGAGCATGAAAAAACAAATCTTGGGGAAACAACTTCTTAGGCGGTATCTGGTGCTCTGTTCTCCAAACAAATTTTTTTTCAAACAAATTTTCACTTTTACACCCTTGAGACCAATGATTCCTAGATGCCCTCAAGGCATCTTTCCCATTGTCACTGTAAAGTGCTTAGCTCCCTTTAGTGGTGGTAATCTCTTCAACAACCATACCTTCCGTGACCCCAATTTTACATGCACTTTTCTGGACAAACTGTAAGTTTTCAAAATTCTTACATTCTGCTTTCTGATCCTGATCCTCACAATAAAAAGTGGGGTTGTTTCTGTGACTAAGCTGACCATGTGTTCCAGAAACCTTTGGAACTGGATTGAAGCAGGAATTTGGGAAAGTTTGGATTTTCAGGCTTCAGAAGCCTTATAACGTTGTAAGTAGAGGTTGATGGGCAATTCTGGTGAGAGCTAAGAAGAGCAGAATGCCAATAAAAATACAGACAGGGGAATGAGGACTTTATTGGAAATTGGACTAGAGGCCAATCATGTTACATTATGGCAAAGACGTTGGCCATAATTTTCCACATGTCTTGAGACTGTGATGCTGAATTTAAATGTGGACTAATTAATCTGGTGGAGAACATTTCAAGGCAGTGCAACATTCAGTCAGTGGAATGGACTTTGCTGGCAGCTTTTAGCCACTTTTATTGGGAGAACTGGGTGCAGAAATCAGCACTGAAGGATTTTAAAATATTGCAGTTTGGCCAAAAAAGTGATATAAAATTGGGGCCAAGTAGAGTGTGGTAGCTGAAGAAATTATTGGCACTAGAGAGATGCTCAATACTTTGCACAGAGAAAACAGGAATGATGCCTTAATGGCATGGCAGGAATTTGAAGACCAAACCCATTGCAGGCTTGTAAGCTACCTGGTACCGAAAACCGGGAGGAAAACTCTCGGAGGCAGAGTAAAGCTTTTACTACTTTTACTTCTACTTTCTTAGAGAGCTTAGAGAGGGAAAGAAAGATTTTTAGAGAGAAAGATTAAAGAGCTTTTCTTCTTGTCTTCTTAGCTTAGAGTCTTAGAGAGAAAGAAAGATAGAGCTTAGCTTAGAGAAAGATTAGAGCTTCTTTCTTCTCTCTTCTTTCTTCCTTCTTCTTTCTTCTGTCTTCTGTCTTCCTCAGGAGCCTCGGCCTAACTCTGACCAGTCATTACTTCTTCTATCTGGTTTCTCTTCTGTAACCGCTCTGCCTACGTTCTGGCCGCTCTGATTCTTCTGATCGACGGAGTGACTGCCCCACTGACTGAATTCTCCGTTCTCCTAACTCAGACCGCTTTCACCCGGTTATATACCTTCAGCTTTGCGGGTGCCTACAGGTGCATCACATACATATCAGGTGGAACTTATGGCTTCCAGCTAGCTGCAACAGCCCTTCCTAATTAGGGCTCCTTCACAGGCTCAGGAATGTAGAAGGGAAAATTCCTTTGAGAAGATATTGTGGGCATACCCTGCTCACACAGGGGTGCCTAGAAAGTTGCTTACCTGGGATTTGTTTTGCTTTGTTCAGCTACCTGGGCACTCAGAGGCTGCTGCAACTATGTACTGGGGGCCTGAGTGTAACTTGAGCTGGCGTAACACCTTGGCATCATACATGTGGTGCTGGTTCTGCATGAATGCAGGATGCTAGAGTTAAGGGATATTGGACTTCCACTGAGACTTCCAAGGGAGGTTAAGATACTAGGCAAAGAGGAAAAGTATAGCAGGCAGCCCCTGAGAGGGTCATGCAAAAATTGGACATGTACAAAGGAAGCCAAACCTGCAGTATAGACCTCTGGGAATGATGTGCCAGAAACATGGAAAGTCTGCTACAGAAAGATGCTGGCTATGGACAGAGCCAGCCTATGAGAGGAGCTTTGTCAGCTGCAATCAGCAAGACCATAGGAGCAGGGCTGCCAAGGCCCTTTGAAGCTTGCATCTCACTGCCATGTAACCCAGATGCCCGACATGGAGCTACAGGACTTAATGTTTGCCCAGCTGGGTTTTGGTCTTACTTTGGTCCCATCCCTTCTTTCTATACCCTTATTTCTCTCTTTTTAAGTGGCAAAATGATTATTTGCCATTAAATATTAGAAGTTTGCAAGTCACTTTTGGACTTTTTTTTTTTTTTTTTTTTTTTTTTTTTAAATAAGGGCTTACAGTCATGAGTTTGACTTGAGTCTCGGAGGAGACTTAGGACTTGGACTTTTGGGCAATATTTGAACTGTTAACATTATGGGGATTCTTGGAGATGGACTAAGGGCATTTTGCACTGTGATATGGGCATGATCTTTTGGAAGCCAGGGGCAGAACATTTTGGTTTGGATATACGGTATCCCAGAAAGCTTATGTGGGAATAATGTAAGAATGTCCAGAGATGAAATTGTTTTATTATGAGAGCTGTAATGGGTTAACATACTTGATAGATTAATAATCTGAATGAGATACTAGTTGGTAACTTTAGGCATGTGAGGCATGCCTGAGGAAATAGGGGTATGCCTTTGGGATTTATACTGTATCCCTGGCACCTGGCTCTCTCACTGCTTCCTGGCTGCCTTGAACTGAGCAGATTTCATCCACCATCCTCTTCTGCCATGATGTTCTGCTCCACCTCAGGTTCAGAGCCATGAAGTGGGCTGACCACAGATTGATCCTCTGAAATCATGAACCCCAAATAAAGTTTTCTTTCTCTAAGTTGTTTTTGTCATGTGCATTGGTCCCAGTGATGAAAATCTGATTAACATACCATCTAAACAGATTAATGTCAGAATCTCTGGGATAGGGATAGGGCTGTGGGAATTCGATGTATAATCAGAATTTTAAAAACCCTGCCAGAGTGATTGGGTTGTGATCAGTGTTTTCGATGAAGATAATGTCAGATTTTAAAGTGTATATAAGTGATGGAGGATTGGAGCAGCTGCAGACAGAAACCACTTAGGGGATTCTTGTAATACGTGAGAGATGGAAGTGTGAATAGAAGCAGAGACAATGACTCTGTAGAAGAGAGCAGATTCAAGAGATATTGTGGAGATATTTTTGGTGCTTCTTTGATTATCACATTAGCCCTTGACTTTCATCATGTCTAACAAGAACATACGATAAGTAACTCAAAAATGCATTAGCTGAATTAAACGTTAAAATTTTATTTACAAAGTGAACAAAGGCTTATGCTCTCTGTTATCAAAGAGCAAAATCAGTCTCACATGATTTGATGTGGCTCTTGGAAAGTGTGGGACTTGGGAGTCATGGTGTTCTGGGCTTGGGCCTTGACTTTGCCTTTGATGATTTGCTTAAGCCCAGTGAGTCCCAACCTGCGGTAGGACTTGGTACAATGAAGCCCGCGGTTTCTGCTCTGCAGGATGTCTTAAAGTCCAGATAAAATAATTTTGTGAAGGATACTGAACATTAAAAAGAAGATAGGTAAGAAATGAAGACTAGGGAAGCTCTCTAAGTCCAGCGCACATAGACACTGCTGTGATTGGGATCTTACTACTGCCACTACTCTAGAAATAAAGGAAAGGTACTTCCTAAAGGACTGGTTCTTGGGTCTCTAGCCCTTGTTCTTGGGCCAATAGCTCTTGTCCTTCTCATTTTCTGTGTTGCCCCTGCCCTGAAGGTCTAGTCAGTGCAAAGGGTGGCAGGCAGTCTTTGGGAATGGCATAGTGTTGCAGAGGTAAGTAGTCCTTCCTTTGTGACAGCTATTTGCTAATTATTTCTTACATTATTTAGTCTTTACAACTCAAAGAATAATAACTAATATATGAATTCTATAGCCTTCTGCTACTGACTACAGCAATGATAATACTCTAGCTTCATAAAATAAACTAGAAAAATCTCTACACATTAGTGGGAGAGAACCATAAAAATGGGTTTTATTCAACCCTGTAGCAATCTTGCAAGTCATCTGCTATTTTTACATCCATTTCACAGGTGGGTAAAACTGAGGGATTTTTTTTCCCAAAGCTCTGGTTTATCTCTTGGAACCAGTTTCCTGCACTTGCTTATTTTTCTTTTCCCCTTTCCCCTCTTCTCCCTCTTCCCCTTTCCCCTTCTTTTCTCCCACTTCTGCCTTCCCTTCTGCTCCTCCTCCTCATCCTCCTCCTCATTAAGGGACACTCTACCACTGAGCTATACCCACAGTTCTTTTTATTTTAAATTTTGAGACAGCTTAAACTGGCCTCAAACTTGTGATTCTCCTATTTTAGCTTCCTAAGTAGGTGGGGTTACAGGTATGTACCACCATGCCCAGCTCAGCTCTTCCTGATGCCAGTTCAAAGTCCTTATCCTGGTGATTCTTTGTATTCTTCCCAGATCATAAATCTCCTCTCTCATAGTCTGGCTTTCCTAGTGTGCTGTCTCTTCCCATTAACCTTCCTTGAGCTCCTTCTGCTGTACAGACTTTTGTAAACTTATTTAGAGATTTTCTGAGTGCTTACTACTCCTTGGCATAGATTACTCACTCAAGCATCCTGGATTTTTCAACTTAGGGTATTTTCTTTCTCTTTGCACAATTTCCCTACCTCTGCTATTTCCTTATTGGGGCTTTGCTTAGCCTTGCAGCATCTGAGATCACTTCAGCAAGATGCAACATGCTGACATCTAGGCCTGTTTAACAGCAGTGTTAATACATTCTGTAGCTCTCCACATGATGAAAGGCAGTAACATCTGGAAGGCAGACTTGTAGGATTAGGTGGTATACTGGTAATATTATGTCAACGTGAGTGGGCTGCAGTGACCCAGGTATTTGTTCAAATGTTATTCTGGTGTGTCTGTGAGGGTGTTCCTAGATGAGATTAACATTTGAATTGGTAGACTGACTAATATAATTGCTCTGCCTCACGTGGGCTGGCTTTATCCAATTAGTTGAAGGTCTGAATATCACAAAAAAACTGAGCAAGAGAGAATTACTTCTGCTTGACTGCCTTTGAGCTGGAACCTAATTTTTTCCCCCTGCCTTTGAACTTGAACTGAAATATCAGTTCTTCCTGGGTCTCAAACTTGTAGGCCTTTGAACTAGGACTACCCCATTAGCTTTCCTGGCTCTCCATCTTGCTAACTGCAAATCTTTGGACTTAACACTCTCCATAATTGTGTGAGCCAATTTCTTTCTTTCTTTTTTTTTTTTTTTTTTTTGTGGTACTGGGGATTTTTTGTGGTACTGTGGTCAGGGGCACTCGACCACTGGGCCACATCCCCAGCCCTTTTTTGTATTTTATTTAGAGACAGGGTCTCACTGAGTTGCTAAGTGCCTCGCCATTGCTGAGGCTGGCTTTGAACTCGCGATCCTCCTGTCTCAGCCTCCCAAAGTGCTGGGATTACAGGCGTGCGCCACCGCGCCCGGCGAGCCAATTTCTTGAAATCAATCAGTCAATCAATTTTCTCTCTCTCTCCACAGACATGCATACACACGCATATCCTATTTTTCTGGAGAACCCTGATGAACACATGTAGCATTAGTACTTTCCACTTTTATGGCTCTCTCACACTGATGTATAGAGAATTTGCTAGCTTATATAATGGGGCTATTACACTATGTCTTGCTGTGGTCAATGAGATTACAGAATTACAGAAGATTACAGATTACAGAAGATTACAGGATTTGTGCATTAGCTATTATTCTTTTGGATTAAAGTTAGTACTCTTTTGGTTTTAAGAAATAAAAATCTGACCATCTTACACTAAAAGATAAATTTACTAGCTCATGAAATTCAAGAAAGAGTTGAGGAATTCTCATTTAAACTGGCTCTCCCTGCATGATGGGAAAATGGCTGACCATAGACATATTTTACACCTCATGACAGCTAATATCCTGTAACGAATGGAAAGATTTAGGAAAACACTCTAATTGCCCCAGGTTGGTCCTATCAACTATATTCCAGTAGGAACATGGCAACTCTAAAACATCATTTCTGCGAGATAGTTTTCTGGACTCTAGACTCATGCCTCATTTTCCTTGCAGGGTGGAGAACTGGCATGAAGTGAGCACATCACCTAGACCATTATCACATGTGCTGTAGGAAGTAGAATCACCTGGAAACCTTCAGGCCATCAAACCTTGTGTTCAGGATCACAGCTTGAATTTATTGTTCTTCTCATGAGGTTCTCAAAGTTTTCCCTGTCATGCCTCCAGGTGAAGTTTACCTCAGTCCCTGCCAGAAATCCAAGACCCTATAGTCAACTATTTTTGCAAGGAAGTACATTCTCCAATCCCCAGCCTCTCCCTTCTTTCAGATTCTTTCACCGAGCCATTTGCATTCCTGATCGTGATCCACAGCTTCTATCACACTATGGCTATGCACATCACTCCCCACACCTTAACTGAAACCTAATGTGCCCCTTCTGACACCATTTTCCCCTGGAACTTTGCCTTGAGGGCATGAGAAGTTGTAAAGGTTCTTCTTAATTGTCATTATCTAATTTAAAAAATTTCTCTTCCCTTCCTGTTCAAAACCCCATTATCTTCAACTATGCCTATCACTAAGCCTTTCTGCAGTCGTCTTTTATTGAGTTGAGTGTCCATCTTATGAAGGCTTCAGCTCCTTGACCTTTGCTTCCATCTGCATTTCTACTCCTTCACATTGTTTCCTTCCTAAAACACACTGCATAAACATTTACTTCATCTCAACTGTCATTGCCGTAACCCAAGTCACCAATATCTCTTTCTTGGACTATAGCAATGGTTTTCTAAATGATTTCCCTAAAATCCATTTGTTTTTAAATAGCTGGAGTAACCTTTTAAAAATGAACAAAAACAACAAAACAGTCAGATTGTGTCAAAATTCCGCCTCCAATTAACATATTTACAATCTTTCAGTGGCTGTTCATAACTCTTAGACCAAAGTAGAAGCTCCCTACCTCAAATCTCTGGGTGATTGGACACCTGCCAGTCTCCCCTGCTTGGGACCATCTGGTGCTCCTACATCTCACGGCCTTCCTTCCACAACCTTTTATTTCCTCAAGAAGACAACTTCTTTCACTCCTCAGGGCCCCCACATGTGCTGTTGCCTTAGCCTGGAACTTTCTTTCCACTAGAGTCCCCTCATATTTATTTCATGGGGTGGGCTACTTCTGATCTTTTGTGTTTATGCTCCAATGTCATTCTGTGGAGAGGTCTGCTCTGGCCAGTCCATTGAAAGTGGATATAACATTTTCTTTTTCTGTAACTCCTCTCAGCCATGCCTTATTTACATATTTTATGGTAACTCTTATGATCTTTATTTAAATTAGTGTAAGATCCATGAGGGAAGTTATATCTGTCTTGTTTTTTTAGCTCTACTTATCTGTCCAGGCCTCCCAAAAAAGAATGTGCTGAATAAATATTTGTTGAATGAATTTTATTCATTGTATACCTATTATATTCCTTTTAACTAATATACTTTGTCATATATCCTCTGATAACAGAGTCCCATATTAGGTGCATAAGGAGGGCAAAAATCTAAAGGTGGTATTGAGTCTTACATATAGGAGCTTGACCAAATCTTTTTCTGAAACCCATCTGCTTTGTAAATCAAGAGGATTGAACTCAAAAAAGATTGCAACCTTTTATTTAGTCTACATTTTATAGTCATAACACATTTCTGTTAGTAATTTATTTTAATAAACAGTGATTATTTGGGGGAAAAAACTTAATGAATTCTCCATCTCTTTGTCTTAAAATAGCTGGATTCTGCTATCTCCCACAGTTTCCAGAAGATTTTGCTACAATTATGATACCTGTCTTCACATAGTACAGTTGTGTCAGTCATACAACAGCCATTCTGGGATGTTTTATCACAATTTAAATGACAGATAAAATATTGATGAAGTGCTTTTAAAAACACTTCTTTATTAATATATTTATTCAGTGATCATTATCCTATGTGCTGAATGTTCTGCTAGTTTCCTTGGAATGTGTGGTGAGGGAGAGCAGATCTAGATCATACTCCTGTAGAACTTTCAGTCAGGGATGGGAGAGACATTAAACCAATGATGACACTAATGGGGGTAAAATTTTAAGCACAGGTAAATTTTCTGAAGAAAAGAATGAGTTTATGTGAAAAGAACCCACCTGTCTTAGATTGGGATGAGGAGGAAGCTTCTTGGAGAAAGGGATGGTTTAGTTGAGAGATAAAGGCTGAGTAGACTGCTAAAACCCTTTGGCAGAAAAAAGTTGCTGAGGCTAAGGAATGGAAGGGAGGGCAGTGGGGCTGCGGAATAGAGAACAAGGTAGAGGATGATGTTATTTGATGCTTGAAAAGTGAACAGGACCAGAAAGTTAGGACCGTTTTGTATAAATGAAGGACTTTGATCTTTAATTTACATTATTTGACAAGTCAATAATAGTGTTTTTTTTTTTTTTTTTTGAGGGGAAACACCAGATTTGGGGATTGAAAATGTCACTCAGGCTGATATATGGAGAATGTGTAGGGACAGGTTAGATTGCAGGAAGACCAGCTCTGATAGGCTATTGTAGAAGCTTTTGTAGGAGATGGTAGTCAGGTAGACGGGAGGAGAGGCAGTGGGCATCACAGGCAAGTGCACATACTTGAAAAATGTTTAAGCCAGGATTCTGGTTGGTGCCATTTACTAAGATTGAGAACACTGGAGTAAGATTATCTTTTAGAGGTAGATCATAATTCAGTCTTGTATATGTTGCAGTTGGGATGGCTTCAAGGCATCAATTGGAGATTTCACACATATTGTTTGAGACCTCAAAGGAGAGCCCTCTCAGAGGAGACACTTAGACTGTGGGTATGTACTTCAGAACCTCAGGGACCAGAGATGTGGTTAGTCAAAAGCATGGGTTTGGATGAAATTGCTTAAGAAAACAGCAAAGAGTAAGAAATAAAGGTGGAGAGGCACAGTCTTGAGGAGTTCCATCATGGAGTCTGTTAAAGGGGGAAAAAAAGATAGCAAAGGATGAAAAACAAATCAGAGACAAGAGAGGAAAACCAGGGCAGGGAGGTACCATGGAACCTAAATGTCTGTGTCCCTCTAAAATTCATATGTTGGAACTCAACCCCCAAGGTGGTAGAATTAGAAGTGAGGGTCCTAAGAGTGATTGGGATGAGTGGCTTCATAAAAGGGCTTGAGGAAACTAGCCCTTTGCATTCCATCCACCAACTGGGGTGCAGTCTTCATTCCCTCTGGAGAACATAGCAACTAGGTATCATCAGCCTACAAGCAGAGAGATTTCAACAGACCTCAAATTTGCCTCCCAGACTCCAGAAGTAAAATTTTTGTTTATTAAGTACCCAGTTTAAGGTATTGTGTTATAATAATGTGAACGGTCTGAAACAGAGTTGAAGGAAGGATTGTTTTAAGCTGTAGGGAGTGTCACATGCTGTCAGCAGACTGAACACTAAAATGTGTCCTTTGGATTAATTGACATTCAAACTGCTGTCTCAAAGACATAGTGGTCACAGAGGCCATGTAGATGTTACTTTCAGTGAGTGGGAAGTGAGAAATTGAAACTGTGGGGTTAGAAAATTCTTTTAAGAGTGTAGCTCTAGAGGAAAGCAGAAAACATGTTGTGGAGTGATAGGAGAAGGTTTTTTAAAGTTGGGATAATCTTCAGCATGTATAATTGTTGAGGGGAAGGGTCCAACAGAAAGAGAGGTGTTGGTTTTTTATAGGAGAGAGAAGGTTTCAGAGGTGGGAGCAAGTGAAGGTTCCAAAGCATAGGCACAGAAACTGGCCTGGAAGAGTCTCTTCCTCTAACATAACAGGAAGAATGAAGCAAAATGTGGTGTATATGTTTGGGGGTTCATTGGTTATTATTATTATTACTTTTTGGTGCTGGGTATTAAACCCAAGGGCACTCTACCACTAAATTACATCACCAGTTCTTTTTAATTTTATTTTGAGACAGGGTCTCATTAAGTTGCCCATGTTGACATTGAACTTGTGATCATCCTGCCTCAGCTTCCTGAGTCACATATAGGCTACTACCACTCCCGGAGGGTTATTTCTTTTTTTCTTTCTTTTTTTTTTTTTTGTACCGGGGATTGAACTCAGGGGCACTCGACCACTGGGCCACATCCCAAGCCCTTTTTTGTATTTTATTAGAGACAGGGTCTCACTGAGTTGCTAAGTGCCTCACCATTGCTGAGGCTGGCTTTGAACTCGCGATCCTCCTGTCTCAGCCTCCCAAGTGCTGGGATTACAGTCATGCACTACCATGCCTGGCGGTTCTTTCTTTCTCATAATTATTTATTCAATTTAATTATTCCAGCACAAGGCTTCAGGGAGTAGAGTTTTCCTGTTATTTTGCTTTTCTTATGATTGTTTCCTGTGTTAAAGAACACTTACAGTACCCTTAAATCTTCTATGACCTTCACTTGGCTTCTCAGAAGATTCATTAACAGTTTTCTTTATTTACATTCTCACTCATGACCTTCTATGTAAGACTGAAGTGAATGGCTTAACACCTTAAAATTAACCTTTCTACCAAAATATTTATGCTGTTTTGAAAAGGGTACACAATAAGAAAGATGTGTCTTAAGTTTTCAGAAATTGTATGTATGTGCCAAATGATTAAAATGCCATATTTGTAATCATTACCTTCAGTTCCTAGATTAAAATAAGCAATTTTGTTGGTTGTAGAGAAATCAATTAAACATGCAATTTATTGAAAGCAATTGTGAGTTTTGGAAGGGACAAAGGAAATAGGAAATTGGATAATTTAAAATATGTAATGCTTTGATCTTTTGTGTTGGTTGTCTCCTTAACCTTCTGTGATAAGAAAACCTGCCTAGAATTCTAATTACTTTTGTGTTCCAAAACTGCCATGTATAAAATTTAGTCAGTATTCTCTGCAATTTGATTGCTGAGCAATTGATCAGTTCCATTCAGGAGTGAGCCATTCCATTCTGTTTCTTAGACAACAAAGAGTTGGACTTTTAAAATTATTGATCCAATTGCTTTAGCAATCCCAATGGTGGAATGAGACAGATGATGACTTGACAATTGTTTTCAGGTGCCTTATTTAGTCTTGATCTTCCTGCTTTAGGGGTAGCTGCATATAATCCCTAAACTTTTTCAGTCAGGGTGAAACCTCTCTGTTAACCATTTTTTTTTGGAGAGAACATTATAATTTTCATGTCATTTCCTTTCTCTAACTTCAGTATCTGAAAAATAAACTGCGAAATAGACCTAAGTAGAAATGTTCTGTTTCTCAGCTACTCTTCATCAATTCCCTCATACTTTCTTTTTTTTTTTTTTAAATTGACCTGATGGAAGAAAACAATTACTCAGATAACTTGGTTCCATCTCCTTTCTACTCTTGACCACCCATGCAACATATTTCCAAAGAGTTCATCAGTTCCTAGTTTTTTCTTGAATGTTCTTTCAAGCATCACATTTTGTAGCAAGTAAAGTGCTAGGTTGTTCTCTAACTTAAGCTTGTGTGAATACACCATATGGGAGAGTGTTCCTGATTATCATCTTATATGGTCATTTTATTTTCTTGGGTGACAATCTATACAATCAGATAACAACAGTGAGTTTATCATCTGAGAAAGGGAAGAGCAGTGCAGGTCATGCCACTAGGGAACTGTTCATTCAGGAACAAATGCAATCATGTGGTACTCAGTGACAATACTTCCACCAACACTAGGAGGAGGGATCTGGCAAAAGCATATATATATATTTTTTACCAACTTGTGAATTTATGTATGACAAAAACATTACAGAATTATATAAATGAAATCACATTTGCATATTAATAAATTATGTTCAATAAAAACAATATGATTTTGTGAAATTGAGATTTTCCTGAAAAAGCTTGACAGTTTTATAAGTTGAAGTAAATCTAATTTATTTTATTTCATTTCAACTCTGCAAACATTTCTTGACTACTAACCCACACCTGGTCTTGTGATAGGTGCTGTGAATGCAAATCCTAGCAGTCAAAGGACCCATTGCCTCCTGAGGAAGAAAGGCAATTAAACAGCTAGCAACAGTGTGCTATTTGTTGTGATGGGAGGAAAGCACAGCATGCTTTGGGAGATGAGGAAAGACAGTGCCCAATTTAGCAGATGGAGGCAATTATCAGACTTCAAAGAGCAGAAGACATGACATTAGAATTCAGTCAAGAAAGGCAAGTGAGAGTTGCAGGCTGAAAAATGGAGAGGAAGAGTTTCCAGGTCAAAGAAAAACATATGCAAAGAGAAATTCTGGAGAGCATTTATGTTTGGAGTTAGTTATGTCTGGAAAGTCATTGGGGTAGCTTTAGGCTGAAGGTCCTCTAAAGTTTATGGATGGGACAGATTACCATAATGTGAAGTTCTAGAAGCTTTCATGGAGGAGATTCAATTTTAGTGTGAAAATAGCCTTGAGGAGGGGAAACTAAGTGAGAGAAGGGGGCAGGCATCTTAGTTGGAAAAAAGTACCATCAGAGCCATGCTTTTTAAAGCTTTTGCTGTCTTGTTCTTTTTGATAGCAAGTACCAGCTGTCCCAATGTCACAGCACAATCTGACTATAAGACAAAGTTTAGTTTATTGTTTACTACCTACATTGAACTTTGCCAGTACTTTGGAAAGGGAAAGGCAAGGACAAATTTTATTTGGAACTGTAATTTTGGTTTAAGGCAATTACTTCAGTATGGGGACTTAATTAAGATTGGTTAAAGATTATGATAGAATAGTTCAGGATTGGTGGAAACAGCAAGGCAAGAGCTTCAAGGAATCTTGGAACACAAATTTTGGATGCTGTCTATTAAAGAGTTAATGGGTCTTTGGGGGAGTCTCTATAATGAACAGTTAAAGTATTTGTCTGTATATGAGCTTCCAAGGAAGGTAAGGTAATGTTAACTTAGTGGAATTGCTAAGTCATGTGAATGTAGCTATTAAGGTCTGACTTCCAATTTTAGTGTCCAAATGAGACAATTTTGGGTTTCATTTCACATAATCCACTGGCATAAATAGGTGAAGCTGGACATAGGAAAAGTCGACCAGTGAAGAACTGTGGTCAACCCAGGCCTTGACCTGGTGAGTCTGAGAGCAGGAGAGATATATTACATGGTACACTTATAACCTGTTTGTCACCTAAGTGGTCAGCAGACTGGCTTAGTGTCTGTGTCTCAGGGAAAGAGATAAACAATCAAAGCATTTGAATGGACAAGAGACTCTGAGAAAGTAATATAATAATAATAATTATAGCAGCATTTTTTCTAAGAACATAAAATTAGAAACAACCTCAACAAAACCATCAAAAGGAGAATGGATAAATTATGTATATTCAAATAAAATGGGACAGTATACAATAGTGAAGAAAAATGTTACAACTGCAAATATCAATATATGATATCTGACTAAAAAGCATAACTTAATTTTTTTTTGTAGCTAGGTACAGTGGTGCACGCCTGTAATCCCAGCAGCTCCGAAGGCTGAGGTGGGAGGAGCATGAGTCCAAAGCCAGCCTCAGCAACTTAGCAAGGCCCTAAGCAACTCAACAAGACCTTGTCTCTAAACGAAATATTTTAAAAAGGCTGGGGATGTAGCTCAGAGTTTGAGCACCCCTGGGTTCAATCCCCAGTACCATTTTGTGTGTGTGTGTGTGTGTGTGTGTGTGTGTGCAGTACTGCTGATTGAACCCAGGGTTTCATGCTTGCTAGGCAAGTGCTCTGCACTGAGTTACAACCCTAGCCCTTATTAAATTTTATTTTGAGACAGGGTCTCTAAGTTACTGAGATTGACCTCAAATTCAAAATTCTTTTACTTAGCCTCCTGAGTAGCTAGGATTAAAGGCGTATACCACTGCTCCTGGCTCCAATTAACATAATCTTGAGAAAGGCAAATTGCCAAAGAATATGTGTTTGTATTCTGAATTTTATTTACCCAAAATGCTTTTAGTCATTGGGTAGGATAAACACTTTTTGGGGGTTGTACTTTTGGTACTGGGAATTGAAATCAAGGGTCTCTCCCACTGAACTATATCCCAGACCTTTTAAAAAAAATTTGAGACAGGGTCTTGCTAGGTTTGCAAAGGTCTGGCTAAATTGCTGAGATTGGCCTTGAACTTGTGATCCTTCTTCAGCCTCCAAAATTGATGGGATTACAGGCCCGCACCATCATTCCTGGCAGCATAGACATTTAAAAAACTATGATGAGATGTCTGTGAAAGATAAACCAACTGTGGTCAGTAGTTATGTTCTCTAACTAGGAGGGGTACACAGAGGTACAATACTTCAACTGTATTGGTAATGCTATTTTAAGAACTAGATGATAATTTCATGCATGCTCTTTATGTTTTATTTTTAAACCTTTTGCATGCCTTAAAAATATATTCTAATGAGTTTTCAAACATTTAAAAATGTTTTTAAAAGATATTAAGACTTAGCGATATTATCAACTTTTCTAAAACTCAACAAAGCAGGTGTTGGAGTCTTGTTTGAGTTGCTGGGGTTTTTAGTTTTTCCTGACCTGGGTTTAGCTTCTTCTGGCCAGTGGAGAAGGCTAGGGTAAAAACACCCCAGTGGAGGCGTGATCGAGAATGGTAGAAGCCAATCAGGGAAGCACCAGGGAGCCTGGTCAGAGCTGGAACTCAGTTTATTGAGGTAGTTGGACAGTCTTATAGAAGACATAGGCCAATCAGCAGAATGATCATAGGGGCACATAGAAAGCATGGGTGGATGCCATTGGTGGAACCCCTGGCCTATCCTTGGGGTGGTTTCAGTTCTCATCTTAGGTCAGGGGAAAACCTCCTGATTAGGCCAAGTTCCGTATCAGAGAGTGAGAGGCAACCAGAGTTCAGTTTTTCTATTCTTTCAGCCGATGTGTTCTTAAGTCCCCAACAAGCAGGCAAAGATCTGGGTTTTTGCTCCTCTCAGGAAGTGGCCTAAGTCCATAAGCCCTAGTAGTGGTCGAGTGTGTGTGATGGTTAACTTTGTGTGTCAACATGACTGGGCTCAGGGATGCCCAGAGAGCTGGCAAATGCTATTTCTGGGTGTGTCTGTAAGGATACTTCTGGAAGAGAAGAGATCAATCTGGAAGAGATTACTATTTGAACTGGTAAACTGAGGAAAGAAGATTGCCTTACCACTGTTGGTGGGTCTCTTTCCATCCACTAAGGTCCTCAATAGAACAAAAAGGTATAGAAAGGGCAAATTCTCTTTTTCTTCCATTTTTTTCTCTCCTCAGGTACCAGGATTTGGAACCTGGAACTTACAACAGCAGCCCAACAAGTCTGAATTCTCAAACCTTCAAATTCAGATTGAGAGCAACATCATTGGCTTCTCTGGTTCTCAGGTGTTTGTATTTGAACTGAACTATACCTAGCTTTTCTGGGTCTCTAGAATATGGATCAAAGATTATGGAAATTCTTTGTCTCTTTTATTATGTTAGCCAATTCTCATGATTAGTGTCTCTCTTTTATTTTTTCCTCTTTCTCTTCATGTGTGTGTATGTATGTATAATCCTTCTTTACTTCTAGGCTATCTATTAGTCTGGTTTTCATTGATAGCAATGAAATACCTGAGGCCGGGTACTTAAAAAGAAATTTATTTAGCTTACAGTTTGGAGGTTGAAAATCCACACAGTATGGTACTGGCTCTGGTAAGTTTCCCCTTGGCTACATCATCTTATGGTGGATGGCCTCTCAATGGCAGGAGTGCATGGGGGAGGGGGAGATCACATGGTGAGGCAAGCATTCCTAGCAAGGGGAAGAGTCCAGTCTTGTGACTTCCAACTAGGTCCTATCTCATAAAGTTTGTACCACTTCTCTTCTACCACATTGAAGCCTAGTCCACAAATATCTGATGCCTTGGGGACAAATCACATCCAAACCTAATAGCCTATAGTTCCAATAGGTCCCTAAATTAGGTGCAGCATAAATTATGATCCATGAGGAGATATGATATCCTCCAAAAGAACTACTTGAGTTTTCCAACTTATATATGTAAAAATCTTGGGAACATTTGTGGGAATGGATGTTAAGGGTGTGGGATTATGGTGAAAGGAACATAAAGTTGCAAGAGACTGAATTTCTTAATAGAAAAATAGAAACTCTGCAATTAATGTTGTAGCTCAGGGAGTTACAAAGGACACTAATTGGTCCAATGACATAGATCTTGGATCAAAACATGGCCTACTGTGAATGAATCGAAAGTGCCCAATTTCACTTGTGTTAGTGTAGAAGATAGAATTTAAAGCCTTATGGAGTTGGAATAGACAGGATTTAAGATCTAAGACGTATTTATTCACAGTGGGAGGTCCTAGAAAAGATACCTTTCCCTAATGCTTTGAGAAACAAATTTTGAGGGGGCCCAACCATCCTTGATGAGCTTCATGTTCTCTCTTTGTAGGCCAGATCTTACAGTGGGAACCACAGCCACTCAATTCGAAATTCAATATGTACTTGAAGTCACTGGACACCAAGGTGTCTGTGGCTATGTGATGGCATTCAATTGTCAAAGAAGAGATGGGAATAGTTACTGTAATAGATAGTAGAATCAAAGCAGCAATTAGAATAGTCTGATTCATATAGACCTAATGCACTGGCTAATTGTTAATCATGGTACTCCTAAAAGTAAAATAGGTAGGAAGTGTAGTAGCCATCTTTTCATCATTGGAACAAAATTTCTGAGAAAAACAACTTATAGGAGGAAAGATTTATTTTGGCTCATGGTTTCAGTCCATGGTAGGCTGACTCCATTGCTTTGAGTCTAAGGTAAGCCGAATATCATGGCAAGAAAGGTGTGGCAGAGCCAAGCTGCTCACCTCAAGGGGACCAGAAGAAGGGGGGGGGGACAGGGACAGGTCAGGGACAAAATATAGTCCTCAAGGTCATTCCCCCAAGTACTCAATCTCTTCAATATGGTCCCTTTCCCCATAGTCTCCACCACTTCCCAATAGTCATTCAATTATAATGGATTAATCCGCTCATTTGGCTAACTTCCTCATGATCCAAACACTTCCCAAGTGTTCCACCTCTGAACATTGCTGCATTAGGGAATAAGCCTTCAATATATGAGGTTTCCTTCCAGATCCAAACTGTAATAGGAAGCACACTAATATCTTAATGTGTACAAGCAGAAGACTTCCAGGTTGAGTGAAAAAAAAAAAAAAATCGAACATAAGTAATAAAAGCAGAGAATCAGGGCCACTCAATTTCCCGATTTGGGCCAGTTTACAGAAACCAAAGTTCCTTGACTGAAGAAGAAGCCAAGTCCCCTTGAGAAAGATCATCATTACACTACTGAAAAAAATTCTTTTTGTGGTACTGGAAACTGAACTCAGGGGTGGTCTACCACTGATCTACACCCATAGGCTTTTTATGTTTTAAAGCAGGTTCTTGCTAAGTTGCTGAGGCTGACCTCAATTCTCCTGTGTCAGCCTTCTGAGTTGTGTATTCTACCCAAAATTTATACTGTTAATCTTTCAGTCATTCCCAAAGGGACATGTGGTCTTTTTCCAGAGTAAATGTCCATTTCAGAGAAGAAAATAATTAGATCTTATAGGGACCCCGCTGGACACTGGTTCTGAACTTACATTGATTCCAGGAGACCCAAAACATCACTTTGATTTTCCAGTCAGAGTAGAGGCTTATAAGAGCAGATGATCAGTTTTAGGTTAGTATGTCTCTTACTGAGTCTAGTGGGTCCCTGTTATTTTCCCAGTTCCAGAATGGAATAAGCTTACCTAATATTGGGCAAAAATCTCCACATTGGCTCTTTGACTTGTGATTATGGTGGGAAAAGCCAAATTAAAGCCATAAGAATTGCCTCTACTTAGGGAAACAGTAAATCTAAAATAATATTGCATCCTCAGAGGAACTGCAGAGATTAATATCATCACAGACTTGAAAGATGCAAGGGAGGTGATTCCTACATCTCCATCAACTCTCCTGTTAAGTCTTTGTAGAAGACAAATGGATCATAGAGAATGACTTTGTGCTTTACCAAGTGGTGACTCTAACTGCAGCTGCTGTACCAGATATAATTTTATTTCTTGAGCAAATTAACACATCTCCCAGTACCTGGTATGCAGTTATTAATCTAGAAGATGTCCTTTCCTCTGTTCCTGTCCATAAGACCCTCCAGAAGTAGTTTCTTTTAGCTGGCAAGGTCAGCCATATACTTTCAGTATCATATCTCAGTGGTATATCAACTCTCTAGTCCTAGGTTGTAACTTATTTTGCAGAAATTTTATTACCTTTCCCTTCAACAACATATCACAATGGCCTATTACACTGATGACATTATACTGATTGGAACTAGTGAACGAGAAATAGCTATACTCCAGGCTTATTGGTAAGATATTTGTGTGTCAGAAGGTGGGAAATAAATCCAACTAAAATTCAGGAGACTTCCACCTCAGTGAAATTGATAGAGGTTCAGTGGCATGGGGCATGTTAAGATATCCCTTCTAAAGTTAAGGATAAATTATTGCATCTGACTTTTCCTACAACCAAGAAAGAGACACAATACCTAATAGGCCTATTTGGATTTTGGAGATAATATATTCCTAACTTGGGTGTGTTCCTCTGGTCCTTTTACCCAGTGACTCAGAAAGAATCTGCTAATTTTGAGTGGAGCTCAGAAAAACAGAAGGCTCTGCATTGGGTCCAGGTTGCTGTGTAAATGGCTCTGATACTTGGGCATATAATCCAGCAGATCCAGTAGTGCTTGAAGTGCTGGCAGCAGATGATGATGCAATTTGAAGCCTTTCAAGGCTCCATAGGTGAATCACAGAGGAGGACTTTAGGATTTTGGAGGAAGGTCTTGCCACCATCCACAGATTACTATTACCTTTTGAGAAACAACTCTTGGCCTGGTACCTGAGACTTTGTAGAAACTTGGTCTGACCATTAGCCACCAAGTTACTGTACAATTTGAACTGTCCATTATGAATTAGATGTTATCTGACCCACCAAGCCATACATTTAGACACCCACAGAAGCACTTCATCATCAAATTAAAGTGGTATACATGTGATTGGGTTAAGCAGGCCCCGTAGGCACAAGTAAGTTCCACAAGTAATGACATACAAGCTCATGGTTGTTCTTATCCTATATTGCTTCCTCTTTCCCAGTCTATACCTATGGTCTCATGGAGAGTTCCCTACGATAAGTTAACAGAGAAAGAGAAGACTTGGGCTTTGTTTTCAGATGACTCTGCTTACTTGCAGGCACCACCTGAAAATGGACAATGGGACTACAGTCCCTCACTGGGATATATCTGAAGAAAGGTAAGGACATCTTTCCAGTGGGAAGAACTTTGAGTTTTTCACCAGATTGTGCACATTGCATGGAAGGAGAAATGGCCAGATATGTGATTAAATGCTAATTCATGGACTGCGGCCAATGACTTTTGGATGGTTACAAACTTGGATGAAACGTGATTGGAACATTTGTGATAAAGAAACTTGGGATAGACTTCTCCCATTGGGCAAAAAATATGAAGATATTTCTTCCCTTTGTGAATATTCACAAAAGGATGATCTCAGCTGTGAAGGCTTTAAATAATCACGTTGTTAAGATAACCTATTCTGTGGATAAGAGTAGATCTCTTCCACAGCCACCCCTGTCATTGTCTCACTGGCTCATGAATAAAGACACATGGTACAAGTTTATGCACCAGTTCAATAACTTGAACTTCCAATTGCCAAGGCCAACCTAGCTATAGTCACCAATATGCACCCAATTTGTAAGCAACAGAGACAAAGGATTCCTGACATGGCATCAGGGGTGATCAACTAGCTATCTGGTAACAAGTGATTACATTAGATTGCTTTCATCATGGAAAGGGCAGCATTCTTTTCATACCTGAATAGACACTCTGGATGTGCATTTGTCTTCCCTATGCACAGTGCTTCTGCCAAAACTACCATCTGTGGACCTATAGAATGCTTTATCCACCATTATAATATTCCACCCAGAAGATTTGCTGTTGTCCATGAAACTCAATTCATAGACAAAGAAATGTGGCAATGAGCCTATCCTCAGGGAATTTACTGTTATTACTATGTTACCCATTGTTCTGAAGCAGTTAGATTGATAGAACAATGGAATGGCCTTTTGGAAACTCAGTTGCAGAGCACCAGATGGATGGCAATACCTTTCAGAGCTGGGAAAAAATTCTCAAGAGGACTCTATATGCTCTGAGTCAGTATGCAATATACAGTAGTGTTTCTCTGATAGCTAGAATTCCTGGGTCCAGGAATCAAGGGGTACAAATGGGAATGGCGTTGTTCACCATTACTCTGACTAACCCCTAGCAAAAGTTTTACATGTTGGCCTAGAGGACTTAATTCCAGAAGAAGCAGTGCTTAACCAGGAAACATGACAATTATTCCATTGAAGTAGAAGTTAAGACTGCCATATAGCTACTTTGTGTTCCTTATGTCCCTGAGTCAATAGGCAGAGATAGGTGTTTTAGTCAGCCTTTTCACTGCTGCAACTGAAAGACCCGACCAGAACAGCTGTAGTGGAGGAAAAGTTTGAGTGCTCATGGTTTCAGAGGTTTTAGTCCATAGAAGGCTGGCTCTCTTCCTCAGGGCTAGAGGTGAGGCAGAACATCATGGCAGGAGAATGTAGTGGAGGGAAGCAGCTTACATTATGATCAGGAAGGAAGGGGGAGAGGGAGAGAGAGAGAGAGAGAGAGAGAGAGAGAGAGAGATCTCCACTTGCCAGATAAAAATATATACCCAAAGCCACACTTCAAATACCCCACCCCTCCAGCCATACCCCACCTGTCTTCAGTTCCCACTCAATTAATCCAATCAGGTAATTAATTCACTGATTGGGTTAAGGCTCTTGTAACCCAATTATTTCTTCTCTGAACCTTTTTGCATTGTCTCACACGTAACTTTTGGGGGACACCTAATATCCAACCCATAACAATAGGCTATAGAGTTTTGCCTGGGGCGATTGATCCACACTGCCCAGAGGAAATTGGTCTACTTTTCTACCATGTAGGTAAGGATGAAGATGTCTGTAATACAGGAGATCCCTTAGGACATCTTTTAGTATTACTATTCTCTGTGGTTAAGATCCTTGGAAACCAGCCTCAGCAATGGCAAGGCACTTAGCAACTCAGTGAGGCTAGGGATTTGTCCCAGTGGTCAAGTGCCCCTGAGTTCAATCCCTGGTACAAAAAAAAAAAAAAAAAAAAAAAAAAAAAAAAAAAAAAAAAATCCTTGGAAAACTACAACAATCCAATCTAGGTAGGACTAAGAATTGCTCAGAACCCTCAGGAATGAAGGTTTGGATTACCTCTCCAGGTAAAGAACCACAAATACTAAGGTGCTTGCTGAAGACAAAGGGAATACAGATTGGGTAGTGGAATCAAGTAGTTATAAATACCAGCTACAACCATGTGACAAGTTACAGACATGAGGCCCATTAATTGTTTTTTTCCCCCATATTTTTATTGATATATATACATATATACATATATATATATATATAATTGTACATAGTGGTGAGTATAGCAATATAAGTTGGGTAATATCATTCTCCAGTATTATTGACTTTATATCAGTATTTAAATATTTCTAAATTTACTTCAGTATTTAAGAATAATAAACATCACTCAAGAACTTTACCTTCTCTTCTGAGGAAGGGACAAACGTGTCTTTGTATGCAGGATAGTGTTATGTTAGGTGGAATGATGACCTTGTATTCTCTTTATTTGGAGATCAAGAAGGGCTTAAGGAGATTCAAAGTGGTGTCAAATTGACAATGAGTAGACCTGCGATTTTTAATTTTGTGTCAACTTGACTGGATTAAGGGATACCTAGTGTGTTAGTCAGCTTTTTTAATTTTTTTTCCTGTGACCGAGAGTCCTGACAAGAACACTTAGAGAGGACAAGTTTATTTCGGCTCATGATATCAGAGGTTCAGTTCATGGTCTGCCAATGCCATAGCTCCAGACCTGAGAAGAGGCAGAGAGCAACATGGCATAAAGGCATGGCAGAGAAAAGCAGCCCAAGATGTGGCAACCAGGAAGTAGAGAGAGCTTGAGTGCAAGGAACCAGGGATAATACAATCCCCAAGGCACTTCTCCAGTTATCTACTCTCTCCAGCAATGCCCTTCCTGCCTGCAGTTATCACCCATGAATCCATTCAAATTATTAATTCATGGAATGGATTAATCAAATGGATCAATCCACTGATTAGGTTACAGCTTTCATAGTCCAATCATTTTACCACTGAACACTTCTGCATTGTTTCACTCATGAGCTTCTGGGGGCCACCTCATATCCAAACAATAATGCCTAGAAAGTTGGTGAAACTTTATTTCAGAATATGTCTGTGCAAGTGTTTCTTTAATTGATAGACTGAGAAAGGGCTGTTCTCAAGATGGATAAATATCATACAATATTGTAGGGGCCTGAATAGAACAAAAAGGCCAAGAAAGGGCCTTTTTCAGCCTGAACATCCCTCTCTCTTCTTAAGATGGAATATCCTTCTTTTCCTGCCCTTGGATATTGGGCAGAATATCCCAAAGTTCTTGGACCTATAGACTCTGGGACTTACATTCTCAGCTCCCCTGGTTCTCAGGCATTGGACTTGAACTGAATTGCACCACCATGAGCTTTCTTGAGTTTCCAGCTTGCAAACAGAAGATCAAAGAACTTCTTTGCCTTCATAATTGCCTCAGCCAATCCCAATAATAATGGGAATATTCAATATCCATCATCTCCAATTAACTCTGTTTCTCTAGAGAACCTTAGTTGATGCAATGTGTGTGCATGTTCATGCATGTACATGTGTGTGTCACTTTTGGGGGAGGGACACAGTTCCTTCAACATTACTGCTAATCTCTTAAAACCAAGTTTTTTTTCCTTTGAATATATTTTCCAATTTAATCCTCATAAAATTGGATTAGCAATTTGAAAATACCAAACAACTCCAAGATACCAAACCAAAGGAAATAAAAATAAAACCCAGTTTAAGCAGGGCTGTGGGAAAATAGATACCATGCAAGGACCAGTAGCACTTTGGATGAAGAGGAATCTGGGAAAAATTGTAACAAGAGTTATAAGCTTTGTGTACCTTCTGACTTTATCTGAGAAGAAAAAGTTAACTGTTACATTTGTTTATTGTAGCTCCATTAATAGGCATGAAAAACTGTAAATGACCCATGTCACTGTGAAATAAGCCATGGTACATTTAAAAATGGCCACTTAACCATTAAAAATGACAAGAATGGGGGCTGGGGTTGTAGCTCAGTGGTAGAGCACTCGTCTAGCCTGTGTGAGGCACTAGGTTCAATCCTTAGCACAACATAAAAGTAAATAAATAAATGAAATAAAGGAATTGTGTCTGTCTACAACAAAAATGATTTTTTTTTTTTTTAAATGACAAGAATGTGGACTGGGTTGATGCAGGCGATGTGTTTTGTCTTGGTTGGAGATTACTTCCTTTTGAGGATAGAATTTCAGCCAATTAGTAGAACCAAGTTTTTTTGTACACATTTTCAGCTGCCTACTACAAAGGTTGGTAGTTGGTATCACTCTGTAGCAGTCATCCTGGGAAAGAGTTGGAGATAGATGGGGATAAATGGAAATTTGAATCCCATGTTATAAGACATGACTACCACTTGTTCCTGTAGATTGAGATGATTTTCTAATATGGGGGCCTACAACTATAGGTTACTTGAGTGACAACTTCTCAAGTCATAAATCAAGTTAGAGTAAACACAGTTAGGCTGTAAATGTAACATTCAAATAATAATAATGAATAAAACAAGAACCCCAGGGTTACATTTAAATTTTCACTGAAATGTCCAGGAGAAATGAGAATACTATTGATTTTTAAAATGAGTTTGGTAGTGTTTATCAATGCTATTTTAGTTCAATGAATCTACCATTTAACTTTCTACAGCATAACAAAGGGGAATAAATGAGTGTTCCTGTAGAAATTGGCTTACATCCCGATTTGACATGGAACCAGTGCAGTAGAAGCTCCAGCAAACTCAGTGATTGACAACACATGAACAAAGCAATTATTTTCAGTATCTCTATTATGCAATTACCTTAAAATTTGAAAACGGATAATTAGTTCCTAATTCTTTAGTCAATATTGAAAAACCTCAGTGTTTGAGCAAGGATGATTCTGGAAGTATTATTCTGAACCTTTCCAAAAGCTTCAGTTAAATTTTCATATGCCAAATGACCTACCCAAATAAAGTATGAAGTGTTTTCTCCATAATCTTATTAAGATTCTGCATTGTAAATTGGGTTTTCATTTTTAAATTAATTAATTTCTATCTACCAAAAATTTGAAAATTGTGTATTAAATAGTTGTTTGAATTCCATTGGTTGTCTATCTCAGACAAATTCCTTGTGCGTTTGATATATGTAGAACATCTTTTATTTGATGTCCTAATCTAACTTAGCCCCAATCTTATATGCCAGAGTTAATCCAAAGATCCATGCATATGGCTTTGTGAAGGAAATGCCAGTGTTGTTGGGGGAGGGGTTACAGCTGTACATTTTACAGGTTATTTGAACTCAGGAAAGGATGGCATATACCGTGTTGTGTTCTACACTCAAGTACTGCTGCCTGTAAGTGATTTGTAGATTTGAAAAGGAGGACTGAGTGGGGAAAATTGAAAATGTATCTTCACAATATAAACTGTATCAAGTTTAAGGTTATTTTGTGAAAAGTTGACTGTCAAATAAGGGCTATCAATTAACAATCAGCCAATAAGTGAAGGTATTTTCTTTAATGCTCTTTACTTAGCAATTTGGTAATAGAAGGAGACTCAGTGTTTTGTATGATTCATGTTAGCAGCATTTAGCATGGATTAATAAAGACCCACAATAACATTGCATACAGAAAGTTTGAAATCTCTAAGCAAAAAAATGGTACAATTCATTTGGAAGAAAATGCCTCTGTACTGTGACATTAATTACTAATTTCCAAGCTCCAGTTTTTAGCGTATCTGCTGCCTGTCAGTGCATGCCCTTAATTTCCCAGTTGCTTAATGTGGCACTAATAATTTTGAACTTGAAATATATTCATGCAGTTTTATCTTAAAGTAAGTAATCTCTTGAGGGCAAATTACTTCACATTTACTGATTATTAAAATTCTAAATTTTACCTTTTTTCTCTGTCCCTTTCATCCCTCCCCCTTCTTTCTTTCCTGCCTTTCACTCCTATCCCATCCCCTATATCTCTCACTCATCTTTTCTTCAGGTTTCATGATTAAATAGACTTCCCAACTTATACATAACTTTATATTACTTAACTCTTCAGTACACAAAGTGGGTAGAAGTGGGTACACTAAAACGTGACACTGAGGGACTTATCTCTCTCTGGTTCCCAGTGTTATGGAAGCCCTGATGCTTCAGGTTGGATTTGAAATGTCCCCCAAAAGTCTATATGGTCTTGGTCACCAGCTATTGGGAGGTGGTGGAACCTTTAAGATGTGGGCCCAGCGGGAGAAAGTGAAGTAATTGAGGTGTGTGCTCTGGAAGGGGATATGAGGACTTTGGCCCTTTCCTGTCTCTGTTTTTGCTTCCTAGATGCCATGAGGTGAATGGCTGTCCTCTGCCACGTGCTCCCTTCCATGATGTGCTGCCTCGCTACAGGCCCAAAGGCAATAGGTAGGGCCAAGTGATCATGCAATGAAACCTCTGGCATCATGAGTCAAAATAAATCTTTCCTTCTTATGAGCTGATTTTCTCATATATTTTGTCATAGTGATGGAAAACCAACTAATATACCAGGATAGGGAGAAATTCCCAGTAATAGATGATATTGTACTTGCCCACCCTGGTCAGAGGGGACATGGATATGTATTTTATTTGATTTATAAAAATATTGCCTTTCCTGCATCTCATTTATTAGAGGATATATTCATAAGTTTTATATGAATCTCTGTAGAGCCCTCGTGTATCTAAAGACCTCTAATTTGTCCCTTTTCATTAATAAGAATTAATCTAAAATGTGGAAACAAAATCACTCAGTATTACCAAATGATATAAGAAATAACTTCTGTTGACAGTGTGATTTCTTCTTGATGTTTTCTGGAACTCCCTTGGTGAATGCTAATGTTATGTTTAGATCAGAAAATGTAAATCACATAAGCAAAATCATCTTTGCCCACCTGCCACCTTTTCTAGTAGGAAAGGGATAATTGGCTTTCTTTGATTGCTTACACAATTTCCAAATCTTTGGCTTTTAATATGTATTTAAGTAGAATTTTAAAAAAGGAAATCAGAAAAGGATAGCTTAGAAGTCTTTTTTTATTACTGCAGAAAAGTTGATTTGTATCAGAAATGGGCTTGATTTGTCATTTCAGATATTTTTGAATCATTTGTCTTCTTGTAATTTAAATAGATTGTATCAGAGGCAGAGGATTTGAATATTAAATTTAGACTTGAAAAGAACTAGCACAGTTAAGAAAGCTGCCTGAAATATGCAAAAAGTAAAACAAAACAAAACAAACAAAGCAAAACAAAACTGGTTAAATAGAAGTTATGTACCCAAAGGGAAATCCTACAGGGAATTATCCACTTCCCAGATTGATCCTTCAAAATAATTTAATTCATTAAACCAACTTCCTAGACAAGTTGATGAAGGCCTGTGTCAAAGTTTAATTTCAAACTTCCATAGGAAAGAAACCTTTATAAAAAACCAATTCAAAGACTCCTTCTTAGTAGAGATAATTTTTATGATTGTTTTTAGGAAAAGACCATAAAACTATCAGACTTTTCATAAGACCTATAATCAGGTAGGTAGGTGACGGTTAATTTCCTTTTCAGAGGGATTCTTAATTTCAATAAAGTCTACCAGAAAATTGCTTAAGCATTTTATCAGGGATGCTATATATTTCCCAGAAAGGGTTGTAAATTATATCTCATAAAATCCAGCTTTTGTGTAAGTTTCTTTCTCATATCAGTTCATTGCTTGTAACCTACAAATTGCTCCCCATAACACTTAGAATAAAATCTATGTCCTTAAAAGACCCCATACCTTTAGGAAATCATTTCCCATCACTAGGCTTCTCCTGGCTCTTCATGCTTCACCCTGAACTTTCTTCCTATTTTGCCATGACCCGCACAGCCCTTAATTCAGGACTGGGCAGTGAGTGTATGGAGAAAAGACACATAAATAGAGAAAAAGCTGGGTCTTGGTGGTTGACTGCTCCTCGGTAGGGAGGTAGTGACACACAACAAGCTCAGCATGTTTATTATATAGGTACAAACATCAAAAGGATTTATTGTGAGAAAGTTTCCTTAAGTATGAGCAGCCCCATTATGATTATCAGCTTATACCCCTAACTTTCTACCCCTGAACAGCTGGCATCTGAACCTCAAGGTCCAGAACTGAATAGTTACATGGCTGGCACAGACACTCGAACAGGGCATCACTAGAGTAACTGGGCAGTTTCAAATCAACACCTTCACATGGAGAGGCATCATCTCTGTCACAAGACAGTTCCAGACCCATAATTCAGTCAACACTCCCAACACTGTTTCTCGAGTATGTTAACCATAGTCCTGACTCAGGTCTTTGTATCTTCTGTTCCCTCTGTCTGGAATGTACATTTTCTCCAGTCCCTACTGGGGTAAATAAATTCCATGAGGCTGAGGGTTTTGTCTGTGTTCCCAGGACTAAGAGCAGGGACAGATGCACAGTATGTGTACATAGTACAACTCTTAGGCTAAATTGTGTCCCCTCCCAAAATTCACATGTTAAATTCCTAATTCCAGTACCTCAAAAAGTGATCATGTTTGGAGATAAATAACTAAATTAAATGATGTCATTGGGGTGAGCCCTAATCCAATGTGACTGTTGTCCTCATAAGAATAAACACTGTGTACACAGATATATAGAGAGGGAAGGTGATATGAAGATGCATAGAGAAGATGGTCATCTGTAAGCCAAGGAGAGAGGTCTGGACCAGATTTGCTTCTTATGATCACAGAAGGAAGCAACTGAATGCCACATTGGATTTCTTATCTATAAAACTGTAAGAAAATAAATTTCTCTTGTTTAATCCACTCAGGCCATGGTACTTTTCTACGGCATACTTAGCAAACTAATACAGTGCATATGTTATTCTGACAAATAAATGGTTTGGAACATTTTTGTAAGGATAAAGGATAGTGATATTATTGAACACTCATGCATGTATGAAAGATTGTGAGGTTTCTTAATGGACACTTCAAAGTAGTCATGGAAACCAGATACTGACCTGGTAAAAGGGTGAGGATAGTCCAGTCACTGCACAGCCAGCAGGAGTTCTAATCCAACCAACACAGAGAACCTAGTACCTGCATGTCTTGAGATAATTTCATGGGAAGTTTGAAAATACAGTGTACTTAGGACTTAACTATGACCAGTGGAGAAGAGAATGTAAGAGGAAAGGTATGGTGATGTGAATTTTAAAGGATAGTGACCTTGTCATCTAGGAAATTTGGGGTGGTCAGTGATGTTAGTTATTGTCAGACTTATATGCTAGACTTGGGGAAGCCAGTCCAAAAACTGTAAAGAGAAAATACAGGTATTGGTTCCTTTGTCAAAAACACTACTTGGCAAGAAACACAGGTGGACCTAAAAACATAATGCTGGCATTGTAATTACCACTGATTTTGAGGAGAGTACAAAGAGGGACTCATATAAAGGATCCACAGGCAGCATATTCACAAAACACTGAGGGAGGGACACAGGGCTACAGTGACAACAGAAGTATGGCATAAATCAATAAGACCAGTGTTAGCAAACCTGCAGGCAAGAATACACTGAGACTCCCAAATGCCAAGTGTCAGATAGCAAGTTTTGATTTAACACTTTGGAGACACAAAAACAAGGAATGCTTCTGACCTGCTTGAAACCTGCTTCTTGAAACAGATGGTGTAATGTGACCGTTGATGACAAAGAGAAAGAAAAACTGCCCTCGTTTTGTTTTGTTTCCATATTTTTCACCCACGAAAATAATTTCAAAACTGGAAAGCCTTAACAAACAACACTAAAAACGAATTTCGATCCTCACCAAGTCAGGATAGTAAGAATGAATTGTTTACAGTGACCTCAAATCCCAGATGATATCCCTAGACCATAGGACGACATGCAGGTAGGAAGACAGACTATCATCATTCATCTTTGAGCAACAATGGCAAATAACAAAATGAAGACATTTAGAGATGCGCAGTGTAGTATCAATTTTTCCCAAAGGCCAAAGGCACTTTATAAAAATTATGCACTATTGAGCTAACCATTGATTTTTATTATTAAACAGATTGATGAGCAGATGGCTTGCAAACACTGAGAAAAGGAAGTGTTGGGCATTGGTTGTCATCCGTTGTCACCACCCACTGTTCCATCCATTTTCATGACATCTATGCCACTAAATATAATCCATACCAATTTAAGCTCATCTTCTTTTTGGAAAACTTACCTTCTAGAGGATGAGAAGAATATTTGAGGTATATTTGATCTTTAATTTATTTACTAAAGTGTTTATATTTAATGATATTCCTTACTAACTGCCTGCTGAATACATCATTCTCCCACACTATGACTTGATTTGAATTTACAAACCTCCCCTTCAGAAGATTTTGTTTCTTAGTGAGAACACCAAGTTGCCACTCTTCCAGGATAAAATCTTTCCAGTTATCATTGGTACATTGTTTTCGTTCTCCTCTAGACAACTGTGATAACATTATGCCTTTCTCTCATTGCTCCAGATCAATGTTCCTGCCAGAGTTATCTAAAAATAGACCTGATTATACTGAGAACTTTCCTGGCTGTTTGAATTTTGAAGGTATCTAGCACCCTAATTGGAGCTGCAAATTCTTTTACAATCTGTTCCTGGTGTTCTCAGTAAAACAGTTGACTTCCAGAGCATTCCATGAATTGCATTCTTTTTTTTTTTTTTTTTTTTTTTTGTACTCGGGACTGAACATGGGTATTCTACCATTGAGTAACATTCCAGCCCATTTATTTATTTGTTTATTTATTTATTTATTTATGACAGGTCTCGCTAAGTTGCCTATGTTGGCCTCCAGCTTTTAAGCCTCCTTCCTTAGCCTCTCTAGTTTCAGGGTTCACAGGCCTGCATCACTGCACCCAAGTAACATGAATTCTTTGCCCCTACCAATGCTTTTCTTTTCACTGCATCCTGCTCTCCTTTTTTTGTCTAGCAGACTCCTCCACTTCAAAGCCAAGCCAATGTCACCTCTGGGTAAAACCTTATTTGATTTCGTCAGGCAGAGTTTGCCATTCCCTCCTCTCATGTACACACAACAGCTTATTCACATCTTTATTATTGCAGTTATCAGTTGGTATAGAACTTATCTGTCTATTCTTTCCCTTATTCTAGCCACTGAAAATTTTAAGAGCTACTTGTCAAATATGATCATTCTCTTTCCATTCTGTGAACATGGCTCAAAAAAGAAAAAGAAAAAAAGACATGTTCAAAAAAAAAGAAAGAAAGAAAGAAAGAAAAAGAAAAAACAAAACAAAAGGGATAGGTGAGTGTATTTGCTGGCAAGATGAAAACATTTGGATTCATGACTGGATAGTCATATTTAGAGTGTATGGTTTAATGGATGATAGAGGCCAAGTACTAATCTCCTCACTTCTTTTTTATCTCAAGATTCCAATTTATCAATTCTTTTCAATACCATCTCAGATTAAAAAAAAAAAAAAAAAAGGCTCACTTCTGCTCTACAGTTAATCCCTCTGCTGGTACTTTGAACTATGTGCTCCCAGTTCATTTTGGGAATTATATATTTTTACACTTCCTATTTATTCTCCTAGTCCCACTCCACAACCTCCCTGCCAATCATTTAGCAGTTAAATAAGGAAATAGTTTCCATCAGTGTTAAAGTGATGGAAGAGATTATTATAATGTAACTGATGTAAAATCATGTAAGAATTATGCCAGCAGGGCAGCCAGGATCCTGTAAATGGAAAAAAAAAAAGTGAGAGTTTATTTTTTTCAGGACAGAATTGGCTGTACCTTATTAATATTAAACTATTTAGGGAGAAATTGCAATCACTACTCCATCTTGGGACACCCTTCTCATATGAAGCACCAGAAATGGTGCTTGGAGAGAATGGTTGTGTATAGCCCTTGCCAGAGGATGCACACCTTTGTGAGGTCTTTCTGTCTCTATAACTTTGCCTATTATAAGTACTGCTTTTGAGTGATATCATAATTATTTGCCTATTTGTGTTTGCCTTATATCACCTAGCATAACATTCTCAGGGTTCACCCATGTCATAACATGTATCAGTTTTACTTCCTTTTAAAAGCTGAATAACATTTCATTGTAATGTTTTCATCCATTCATTTGTTGATCCTTGCTCAACTTTATTTGATGTAAGTCTTTTTTTCTTTATTTTAAATTTTAAATTTAATTTAATTTGTTATACATGCTTTTAGAGTGCAATTCCTTTTATACTACATATAAAGAACACAGTTTTCGAAGTCATTGGTTTTACACAAAGTATTTTCATACCATTTGAGTTTTTATACATGTACTTAGTATATTGATGTCAAACTCCTTCTGCCATTGTTTCTATCCCCTTGCCCCTTTCCCTCCCCTCCCCCCTTTTTTCTATTTAACATTCCTTCATTCCTCTCATCCCCCCTCCCTTGCTACTATAATTCAGTATCCTCATAGCAAAGGAATCAATCGTCCTTTGGTTTTCTGGGATTGGCTGACTTCACTTAGCATTATTTTCTCCAACTCCATCCATTAACCTGCAAATGCCATGATTTTATTCTCTTTTAGTGCTGAGTAATGTTCCATTGTGTATATACACCAAAGTTTCCCTATCCATTCATCCATTGATAGGCATTGGGGTTGTTTCCACAACCTAACTATTGTGAATTCTGCTGCTATGAACATTGATGTGGCTGTGTCCCTGTAGTATGCTATTTTTAAGTCCTTTGGGTATAGACCAAGGAGTGGGATAGCTGGGTCAAATGGTGGTTCCATTCCAAGTTTTCCTAGGAATCTCCATACTGCTTTCCAAGTTGGCTGCACCAATTTGCAGCCCCACCAGCAATGTAAGAGTGTGCCCTTTCCCCCACATCCTTGCCAGCATTTATTATTGTTTGTGTTTTTGATAGCTGCCATTCTGACTGGTGTGAGATGAAATCTTAGAGTAGTTTTGATTTGCATTTCTCTAATTACTAGAGATGTTGAACATTTTTTCATATATTTATTGATTGATTGTACTCACTCAACTTTTGATCCCCTCACATTTAAGATCTTATAACTGGAATCTTTGAGGAAAAAGCTATTGGAGCTATTATGGTTTGGATCTGGAATGTCCCCACAAAGGCTCATATGTTGAATGCTTGTTCCCCAATGAAGTAACCTACAGAGATAGGGCTTTGGCAAAGTGATTGGGCCAGGATGGCTCTCATCTTACTAATGGACTAATCCATTATTGGCTTTTTAGCTGAATGGAATATTGGGAAGTGGTAGAAACTATAGGAGGTGGGACCTATTTGAAGAAAGTGAGCCCTTGGAGTTGTGCCCTTGGGGGCTGTTTCTCATTCCTGGCGCCTCTCTCTCTCTCTCTTTCTCTCTCCCTCTCTCTGTCCTTTCCACCTACCATGAGGGGGTGAGCTTTGCTCCACCATTCTGCCATGACGTTCTTCTTCACCACAGGTCAAAAACAATGAAGCCAACTGACCATGGATTGGAACCTCTGGAATCATGAGCCAAAAGAAATCTCCCTTGCTTTAAATTGTTTTTCTTAGGTATTTTGTCCCAAGGACAGAAAGCTGACTAACACTGGATCCCTTTGGGGATTCTAAATGTGTGTGTTTTCTCAGTAGAAGGAGGTGCAAGTCTCTTTCTTAACTTCAGTGTAGTTGATGGGCAGCAAGGTGAGGATCTGCTTACGAAACTTTCCTGACTTGAGTGATTCCTGTCTTCCCTCTTTTATTTCTAACAGGCACTTCAGTGGAAGAGCCCCTTGCTCTGTCAACTTTACCTCTATCCCCACTCTCTCTTTGCTCTTACCTTCATGTCTGTAGCTCTATATCTCTATCCTTACTAGCATTATTCTCGTTTACTTCTTAAATCATTCTGATGGAAGAGCAAGTCTTAAGCCTAGAGGATGTAACTCCTAAAGGGCAGAACCAGGGCTCAACCCTGGATCTGGTTCCACAGGCTAGGACCTGTTCCTACTGGCTCTCTTCATCTCACCTTCATCCCCTGGTCCCTTCCTTAAGCTGATAACCATCCCTTCAAACTAGCTATACTGTTTTCTGGGATTCTAGCTTTTTTTCTCTTTTTACAACAAAACTCTAGAGAGCATAGTTCTTGTTTCTTACACTTTCTTGACCCTTTTTTACCTATTAATTTTCCTTGAATTTGCTTTCTGTCCCATCATTTTACTTCAAAAACACTCTTGAAGTCACTAATAAAAGCACCCATCCTAGCAGGGTATGGTGGTGCAGGAGGCTGAGTCAGGAGGATTGCAAGTTCAAGGCCAGCCTCAAAAACTTAGCAAGACCCTGTTTCAAAAACAGATAAAAAGGATGTAGCTCAGTGGTAAAGCACACGTGGATTAAATTCTCAGCACCAATAAAAAAGAAATGAGCCACCCATGTAATGACAACATCTTGATCTTCAGTCTTCCTTTTCTGTTTGGAGCTCAAGACACCACTGACAATAACCCTTGGTAACCTTTTCCATCTCTGTTATCTGTATACTCTAGCCCTCATCAAACTATATTTGCAGAAATATCTTTTATATTTTATTTTAGGCTTGTCTTTAGAAATTCACAGGGTTTTACTTGCCAACTTTTCTGGACCTTTCTAGGGAATTCCTTGATATTTCATAGATTTTATTTTAGCTGTTGTGAGTCACATAATCTGGCCAACCCACATGACCCTGTTAGGATCATTTTTCTTGCCATCCTGAGTTCAGTTATCCCAAATTGCTGTTATTTTCCATATCTTATTTTCTTCTCTTATTTCTATGCAGGTGCTTCCACTGCCAGTGGCCGTACTGAGATTCCATTTTCCTGGATGCTGAGGTCTTCTGCGGGTAACCCTGGCTTATTTAGTCAGTCTTGGGAGGGGACTTTTCCTTCTCTTAACCATACCTCTTCCAAAACATAGGACAGAGCCTTCAATTACTACTAAGAATGGCTTCTCTTGTGATCTAAATGCAGTTTTAAGCCTGACCTGGCCCTTGGGGACTATCTCGCTCCACAGGAGGGCTCCTGTAGGAATTCATATGTTCACTGATGCCACGAGGCACTCCCACCTCTTGTATCTACCTTTCTGCTTTTATTATTTGGCTTTTTTTGTCTAGGCTTATTTATGGGCAGGTGGCATGTCCACTGGACATTCCAAGGCAACATTCTAGGAATTTCTTAGAACACAAAAGTTGGAAAGAAAAGCTTTTCAAGTAAACATCAGCTTAAGAAGACCCCAGGGATACTGATGGAGGTTGGGTCCTGAGCCCACTTGGACTCCAATCACTATGGCCAAACTTGAGGCATTATGATTGGTCTCATCAGCAAGAGACCAGCCTGTGTTTTGGAGGACCGGATCTTTCACCAGAACAAAGGGATGTGGAATCATTCTGTATCAGGTGTCCATTCCAAGTTTTATCTAAACCACCATCCAGAACAAATGCCACCCAAACAAGGGCCCAGAAGGCAGACCCTGATGGTAAGTTTTTAAGTGACTATTAAAGTTTAGTCCCTGCACTATTAAGAGGTATTGGAAACTTTATGAGGTGGGGCCTACTGAGAGGTTCTAGGTCACTGGAGGCATGTCCTGGTAAGACCCCACTCCTTTATCTCTTTAATGTCCTGGAAAGCATGTGGTGAGCAGTTTCCTCTGCCATGTACCCCCACCATGACATACAGCCTTATCACAGGTCCAGAAGCAAGGACTGAAGCCTCTAAAACTGTGACCCAAAATCAATTTTTTTTTAAGTGTTGGAGGTTGAACGTGAGGCCTTGCACAAGCTAGACAAGTGCTCTACCTCTTAGTTATGCCCCCAGTCCACCTTCACTCTTTTAAAGTTGACTATCTCAGTTGTTTTATTATAGTAGTGGAAAGCTGACCAACAAAGACTTCATACTATAACACCTGATTTTCCTTTTTTTCACTTCCTCTACTTCCTTCCTCTTTCACTTTTCTCATTCCTCCCTCTCTCTTCTTTCCTTCCTTCTATTTATTTACTTAATCATCTTTTCTCAATTTAAAATTTTTTATTAGTGCACTATAGTTATACATAAAGTAGGGCTCATTTTGACATATTCATAAATACATATAACAGTTTTTTTCCATTTTAGTCCCTAGTACTGCCCCCTTTCCTTCCCTCCTCCCTCTCCTATCCTCTTACTCTATTACTTATTCATGTATAAAACTGTTCTTCATCTACCTCCTTTTCTGGTGTTTGTCTTCCATATTGTAAAAGCAAGTTTTCTTATCTTTATATCTTTATGCTTTCTACCTCACTACTTCAAAAGTAATCTCTGTACACCTAATTAAATCTATCTAGTTTTGGCCTTTTCTTCCAGATACACATTGAAAGATATTTGCTTGAAATCTTCATTCAATGTGTCATTGGCACCTTGGATTCAATATTATCTGGAGCTTCTCCTTGCAGGCATGGGCAGTTGTGGCCCTGGCATGTATTCTGAGGCTTCCAAACCCATCTTCCAAAACTATGTTACATATTACTGGTAAATTTATCTCTAGACCCGAACCAATGAAACCTCCTTGCCCTTCCCCATTTCTTATATTTTTGACTGGTCCTGGATTGGGGCTTTTGCATTTTGGATCTGTTCTTGGCTTTGTGTCCTGAGTGTGGGCTCTGGGGCTAGTCTCCTCTTGGCTCCCTATTTCTGCCTTTTCCACACCACAGCAACAGTGGACAAACTACAGGCATCATCACCTGAGGAATCTGGGCAGAGATGGGAGAGTTTTAGGGAATATTACTGTAGAGGAATCCTTGCATTCACTGGAAGTTTATATTAAATCACCTTTAGGATTCCTACCAGCTCTAGGAATGGGTGATTTTGTAGGATAAAATGTTTAATGTTATCCTATATGGCTATATTCCCTTGATTTAGCTGAAAGTCTTTGTCATTTATATATGCATTTTAGACTGATATTAAATTTTCTTTATGGATTTGTTTGAAATAAATGGGTTGTTTCTTGCAGCTTGGATAAATATTGATTATCTTGGCTTTGATATTTATTTTGGTAAAAAAACAAAACTCCTGATTGGCACTGTTAATTTTCTCCAACGCTGTTTTCTCTCTCCTCTATAGTAATAGTGTTTTCAGCTGGATATGTAGTAGTCTCCTGGACCTTCCAACCTCCATGGAGCTAGGTGTGACTAAGTTCTAAATATGAGAGAACTTCTGCTTCTCCCTAATGGGAGGTGGCTTTCCCTCCTTTGCTTTTCCCTTTCTTGATGGCTACGATACAGATACCGTGGGAGGTACCTTTGACTACAAAGGTAAGTGAAATACTTCAGGAATGGATGAGTGACAACCAAGAAGGATTTTGAGTCCAGCTTGTGAAAGGAAAAATTTCAATCCTGTTGAAACCACCCTTTCAGATAATAATGTCTTAATATTTAAAATTATATCTTAAAATATAGAATAGGTTGGCCTTTCTTCATAATCCCACAGGTAAAATCTTATCTTCTATGTATTATATTGGTAATTACTATTTAGGGAGGTAAACAAATAGAGCTATATAATGAAAGGAGATTAGATGGATAGGTTCTGGGTCCTGGACAAACAGGTTTTAGAATAAAGGAGCCAGGCTGTGGAGCAGGGGACAAGACAGAGCTAGTGTTTATTGAGCAGGCACTCTACACCAAGGACTATATGAGTTGTTTTGCTACAATTCCTCATTTGGTCTCCGAGTTCAGTATTATTATCTCTATTTTGTAGCGAAGAAGATTGAGACTCAGACGAGTTTGGCCAATAGCCAATAAGGTGGAGTGAGAATTTAGCTGCAGGTCTGTTCCTCGCCAGATCTTCTGCCTCTCTACTAAGGACCGGATGGTATTTTGCATCTTCTGAACTGCTGGTGTGGAGACATCCCAAGCCTATTTATCTGAGGGCTCCCGGGAAAATGGCATAAATGGCTTTTGACTAATCAACAACTGAAGACTGAGGGATGCTGGTGTACACTCCCTCCAGAGGCAGATGGTAACTGATCTGAGGTTAGGAGAGTCAAGGAACCTGGCCCTGTCCTTGGGTCTTGGTTTATGTTCAGTGGGGAGGAGACCCTTTTAAGTGCAATGCAGGTTGATGAGGCTCAAATACTCTCAAGCATTTTTTCGTCCAGATTCAGAAGAGGGGGCAATAAAAAGAGAGAGAGAGAGAGAGATGGTTACAGGCAGGAGTGTACTGCACTACATATTCATTCTAAAACTGGAGTGAGGGAGGAACTCTTACAACTCCGATGGCTCAGATAGCAGCTTTATTTTTAAATCCGGGCACAGGGTAGAAGCAGCCCGAGAACAGTGCCATCATGTGGTAGAGGAAAGAGTAGCAATAGCTGGGAAGAAGTCAACACTGAGTGGACAGCAGCTTATCTGAGGTGCTGGGGGTTCCAGGAGAAAGAAGGTGACCTAGAAATGCTTGCTTTTCCACCATGGTGCTGGTGAGGGTTCAGTGAAGCCTAGGTAGGTAAGGATTATATTGAAATAGTGAGCTGAGCCTTTGCAGGCTAGGGGAGGGGAATTTATTGTAGAAGCTCAAGAGTGTTGAAGCTCATTCTTTTTTTTTTTTTTTTTTTGGTAGCAGGGATTGAACTCAGGGGCACTTGACCACTGGGCCACATCCCCAGCCCATTTTTTGGTATTTTATTAGAGACAGGGTCTCACTGAGTTGCTAAGTGCCTTGCCATTGCTGAGGTTGGTTTTGAACTTGGGATCCTTCTGCCTCAACCTCCCAAGTGCTGGGATTACAGGCGTGCGTCACCATGCCCGGCTTGAAGCTCATTCTTTAGAAGAAGTTGAATTGAGTGTTTTTCTTTAAGTGAAACTGGTAGATCACAAGCAACAGTCCCCAGTGACCTGGGAAGCGTAGGAGAGATTTGCCTTTTAAGAACAAGAGAGGTCAGAGGGACCAAAGGAACCAACCATGGAGGATTGGGTGGCGGGAAGCAATGATAGGCAGTTGAAGGGACTAGGCATTAGTATCTGGAGCCCAGGGTCTCTAAATAAACACCAGCAATTCAAAGCTCGACTATAACTGTTTACCATGGCTGAAATTGTGGACCTGGGTATAGTTTGACTGCATGCTCCAGGAAAGTAATCTTGTGATTTGATCACAGCCAAAATGAACATTTTGTTCTCATTGCCTTATACCTGAGGAGAAAAGAACTGAAACATTGCATTAGAGATGTCAATCACAAAGAAGACTGGCCCTCAGTCTTAGTGAAATAGCCTGACTTGTAGCTACTGCGAGCAGACATTTTTGTGCAAACTGGGTGATTCTGTTCTACCATCCCTCCCCTTTTGTAACTATTATTCAGACAGGGTGAGTCCGTTGAGCCAAGATTGGCTAGTGATGTATTAGATTATTGACATAAGATTAACCAGATTTTACTGTGTCAATTGTGTTTCTTCTTTTGGGTGTTTGGGATAGAGTTGGTAACTAGAGCTGAAGCTGAAAGGATACATGGAGGGGCTAGGAGAGGAGTTATTTCCTAGAGGTTGGCAAGGGTGCCTGTGGGATTATGAAGATGAAGACAGGCAGGGCTATCAAAGATTTTCTGCCAGAGAGATTATATGGCTCAGGGGAAAATGCTGGAGGCAGTTGATGGTCCCTAGAATTGCTTCAGGTTTTGATGATTTCCTGTTGCAATTCTGCTTCTAAGTCTGCTCAATATCTGTGTTTATACACAAAGGGATTCCTCGAGGTAAACTCCAGAAGGCTTCCTGTGACAGAAAGAGCTGTGGCCAAGCAGAGATAAAGGGAAGTCAGGAGTTTCCAAGGTCACGGGTCAGAAAGCTCTCTAAGTCCTTGGACAGTAAGAGCATGGGTTCCTCAGGTGGTAACACACCTGGACGGAGCTGCAGAGCTCTAAGGGCTGTGGACATTTCATGTCCATCATTCATTTGGTTCTTGACCTTAGAGGACAGACAGCAGGCATTATTATTGTTCTCATCTGATTCATGAGAAAAGTTGCGCTCAGGGGTTTAATGAGTTACTCTGTGTCATCCCAGTGATAACTTGGGGAGATGTGATTTGAACCCAGGTATCCCAACCCAAGTTACCTGATTTTTTTCTCATTAGACCAGGCCTTTTTTTGGGGGGGGATCAGAATCACTTATGTTATGGTGCTTGTGTTTCTTGTGCTTAAGCTTCAACCTTTGATGTTCTAATGCAGTAAGTTTGGGGGTGGGCCTGAGCACCTGTGCTTCTTCAAGATCCACAGGTGAATGTCGGGGTATCCCTTGCTGAGAACCACTGTGTGAGACAAGGCAGGCTCAGCAGCATCTCCATTGCGGTGGTACCCATAGCTGGCTGGAAACCTTCAGCCTGAGGAAATTCCACAGGATGCTTGGAGAGATTAAGAAATTATTTTTCACTCAGTATAGTCAGTGTCTGGGGAAGACGGGACCGTGGTGGTGTCAAGAGCCATTTGAAACCATTTTTGCCATCAATTCTTCAATAAAGACAATGAAGGCAATGTTACACATCATGTGGATCATATCTTTAGAAAAATGTGCCATTTTAGAAATTTATTTGGAATATATACTCTAACCCCAAACCATGGACTTACTGTGCAAATATAGCTGCTAGCTTAGTTCTAGAGTTCCTTTTTCAAGGACTTTCCTACCACTAAACCCTTTTTACATATACACCCCAGAGCTATCAGGAAGGCTTATATGTGATGCTGAAAGAGAAGCTATTTCACTATTGAGTAGAAAGACAAATAACTATAGAAAGAAATTCAGGTATTTCCTGGCTGTAGGTCCTTCTGGATCTGGTACCAGGCTGCCTTGGGGACCTGTCTGGGCAGAGGCTATTGGAGGACAGTGTTTCCTGAGCTCCTCCTGAAAGGACAAGGACGTATTCTGCCTGATGCTGAAGATTCAGTATAATCATTATAGGAAACTGTCCAATCAGTGACAGAGGATCAAAGGAAATGTAAGAAGGAGGGATTAATGAAGAAACCGTCCATTAACATCTTCTTCAAAAGATTTCTCCTAATTTCATCCTTGTCCTGTCATTTGAGCCCATTGATAAATTTTGTTGGCTGTATCCTTAAATTGCAGGGCTGGCTTAGCTCCGTGCAGGGTTTCTAGTAGGAGAAATTTGTTAGAGGAAAGGGCAGAAGTCAGGTGAGTAGGAAAAGGACTCTAAGTCCCTTGACATTTAAGAGACTTTTTGCTTGGGTTTGGAGAGGGATAAGGAAGCTGAAAGAAAATACACTCCATAGTAGATGACAAAGAAAAGTGGTGACATTAAACAGGAGGAGATCTGGGGACAAAGCTTGGAGGTGATACCAGGGGGTGCCAGAACATAGAAGCCATAACAAGGAGTTTCATTGTAGAAAATAGGAATTCACTAAGACTAAAAGAAGTGATTAACCCTATGTACAAGCTCATGGGGAAACTACGGGGAGATGCCAGAACATCAAAGCTACAGTAGAACAAGGAAGTGCTGTGAGCCAGGGCTCAGAAACACAGTTTGAAAAGAGGTCATCTTGTGCTAGGCATCTTGAGTTTGAGGGCTGGCTTCTAGACTGTATTTCACTCTTTATAGAACCACATTTACTTCCTACTCTGCTGGAAAGGGGGAAAAGAAAAAGGATTTAAAAAAGTAACAATTTAGCCTGCACCACTGAGTTTAAAAATTAAAAAGCCAGTGGCTGATGGGCTTTTTGAAGTACGCACCTGTCTTTCTGTGGGTTAATTGGGATATCAAGACATATAAAATCCTGCTTCCTGTGTATATGGTTTGAAATATGGTGTCTTCTTCAAAATTCATGTTCAAACTTAATCACCATGTGGTGATATTAAGAGGTGGGGACTTTGGGGAAGTGATTAAATCATGTGGGCTTTGCCCCATGAATAGAGTAACACCTTATTAAGACTTCTGGGGGGCTGGGGTTGTTTGCTCAGTGGTAAAGCGTTTGCCTAGCATGTGTGAGGCCCTGGGTTCGATTCTCAGCACTATATATAAAGAAATAAAATAAAGGTCTATTGACAACTAAAAACAAAGAAGAAGAAAAAAAAAAAAGACTTCTGGGGAGTGCTCCCTCTCCAGCTCTTATCCTTCCTTGTACCATGTGAGGACGTAGTGATTTGACACCAATTTGGAAGCAGGGAGTGACTCTCATTAGACATACACCTGTTTGTGCCTTGATCTTGAACTTCCCAGCTTCTAAAACCGTGAGAAATAAATTGCTACTTTCTAAATTACCTACTGTCTGGTATTTTGTTATAGCAGCAGAAACTAAGATACCCTGGGTCTTAGCTGATCTGGATTAAGCTTCAAGTGGTAAACCTGCTTGGGTTATTCTTATGTGCAAATAGAACCCTTAAAGTGATAGATTGATATACAAAAGCATAGCTTTAGTCTGGGAACATATTTTTATTTTCAGCTGAATAAGACATGATTTGTTAGTGTTGTAAGTGTTCAGTACTATTAAATGGAAGCAATTGGACTTAATGGTTCATCTCTTTAGGAATGAAGGGATGTGAGTTCTTGGTGGGTCAGTACATTAGGGATTGAATTGTTAAATTTTGTATGAATAATTACCTAATGGGATTTTAGGAGATTTTAATGTAGCTTAATTATGCTTAGTGATTTATTAGGAGCAGGTATTGTAGGTCAGATGGAAGGGTTTTCTTTCTGTGATTTTTTTTTTTGAAAGTTAGTGTTAATCTATCTGAGTTAGTATGTAATGCCTAGGAACACATAATTGTTTGACCATAAAATATCAGCAAGTAGGGACCAGAGAGCTAAATGGAATTCTCAGCAACTTCCAGAGTCCTGACCAGCAGAGTTTCTGGTGACTTAGGTGTGTAAGGGAGTGTCGCTGCCTGAAGCGGAGTCGCTTGGAGCAGCGAACGCCACAGGAAAATTCGGAGGCAGGATGAAAATGAAAAAAGGTCTTTTATTCTTCTCCTCTCTCCAGCTCCAGCAATCACTCCAAATGTTCTAACTCCAACCACCACCTTCTTCTTCCCCACACTCACTAACGAACCTCACCCAGTTATATACATATAGCTTTAACAAGGACACGTGCTTACAGCTCGAGCTTACAGGTGCGTCACGCAGTGTTCACGGGCATACAAAGATTCTTTGAATAATGTATTAATATCAGGTGGAAACTAGAACATCTTTTATGGCTCTCAGCTAACCGCAATCTTTAGCTATCTCCTTGATTATAGGCTCCTTCATTTCCCCCTTTTAGTTTTAAAAGAGGGGATGTTCTAGGACGTCCATGTGCAACCGACATTCTTACCCGTCATGGGAGTCTAGGCTGTCCTGACTCCTGGCTTAGGTTGACATGCCGGCCACATTAGACTGTCCCGTGCGACTGTGCCGTGTCTTAGGTTGTCCCCTTCTGGGGATCTTACCCGTCATAGGCTAACCAGCCATCCAATAGAGCCCTTCAGGATCGACTGTGTGTTTGACTAACAGCCGTCCAATTTTTAGGAGATGCTGCGGCTTTAAGGCGGTAAGCCTACTGCTGACGAGCCAAGTTTCCATAGCGTATCAAGTTCTTTAAGCGAATCAGCTGCCCTTAGTTTCATCAAGTAACGCACTGAGTTCTCTTAGACAAATACCCGCAAGGCATTGTCCCGTAATGTCCCAAAATAATGGAAAATCAAAATGTCCATAAGTTATAACACATAGATTCAGGAGGCCCCATGCATGCAGAGCAGAGGCCACACTGCTGGTTAGGTTGTTTGATGCTTGAGCAGCAGGGATGCTTGCAGCGACCGCGGTCCCTGCAGTTGTAGCAGCAGCCGTCTTTTTTATGTCTAGACATTTCCACCGGCAAATCTTCAGGGCCCGCTACCTAAAAACTCAAGCATCCATTATTAAGGGAAAGGCAGTGCTATTCCAGCACTGAGATCAAAAGGTGAGCTGTCAAACTAAAAAAAGAATTATTAGAGTAGAAAATAAAAGTTGATCTCTGCTCACACACATTGCTGCTTAAGCTCCCACAAACATAAGCTGGCAAAATATCACATTCAGAAATAATCAAAGAGAAACTGAGGGTGTTTACTGCATTAAAGATAAAGAAAAGCTAAAGGCACTTTGGAAAAATAATTTGTTAGCTGGAATCCTCAAGTCTCTATATACACAGCAATCCTATACCTGTTGAAATAATTCAAATTAATCAGCTATTAAACAAATGAAGTTAATAACAAATAAACGATCCTCTGTCGGAACACCAAAATATCAGGTTATACAACATTAAACATATTCACAGCTGAAGAGAAGTCCCAGAGACAACTATAAATCAAAATTGATTATCATTATAATTGATTATCTAATTAAAATATTCTGAACTTATATGAATATCTATTTATCTATCTATCTATTGATTATCTAATTAGAATATTCTAAGCTTAAATGAATTAACGTTATTTGGATCTATATCTATCTACCTATTTTTTTTTAAGCACTTAATTATTTGTGACGTCACACTAGACAGACGCACATATAAACATATATTTGTGACATCACATTAACATGAAATTTAGACAAATGCACAGACATAAAGACATATATAAAAGAAAAAAAATACAATTGTGTATACACTGAAGAGAGATCTTGTCCCGGCCGGGAAGATGAAATTTAAGTTGTAAATTTAATGGAGGACTCTTAAGGGAATCACTCCATACCTTCATTTTGGTCCTCTTGATTTTGTACTTGTTTATTCAATCTAGACTCCTCAATAACTTCGTCTTGATCCTTTTGACTTTGTACCTGCTTTATCAATCTAGATGGTATCCATATTGGAGAGGATTCATGCTTTGGAAAAACACAAACAGATCCTCTCCCCCAAATTGATACTGGGTCTGGACCCTTCCATGTACCTGAGAGAACATCCTTCCAGTAAACCAAAGGTTTATGTTGTTGGTGTGGGTTCCAGTGTCTATCTCCAGCCGAATGTCCATTAGAATCTAAAGTTAAGAAATTTAGGGTAAACAGGGCAACTGCCAATCTGTCCTTAGGATTTTTCCAGTTTCCATCTTTTTGCTTTAGTAACATATTTTTAAGTGTCCGATTTGCTCTTTCAATTATTCCTTGTCCCTGAGGATTATAAGCGATACCTGTTTTGTGGATAATATTGAACTTTGTACAAAATTGTTTGAAGGATGTGGATGTATATGCAGGGCCATTATCTGTTTTAAGCATTTTGGGGATGCCCAATGCAGCAAAAGCTTGCAGACAATGAGATATAGTATCTTTAACTTTTTTTCTCCGGAATGTAAAGAAGCAAAAATCATGCCTGAGCATGTATCTATGGTGACATGAATAAATCGTAATTTTCCAAAACTTGGCTCATGTGTGACATCCATCTGCCACAAATGATTGGGCATCAAACCTCGTGGGTTAACCCCATAATGTGGATTGGGCAAAAGTGTTACACAAGATGGACATTCTTTTACAATTCTACGAGCTTGTTCTTTTTGTGATTTTAAATTTTTGTCTTAAGGTAGTGCTGTTAACGTGGAACTGGGAATGAAATAAAGTAGCTTGTTGTACTGTAGTAAATATAAATATTGTTTTAGTGAGGGCGTCAGCTTTTTGATTACCTTCATGGAGAGGACCAGGCAGATTAGTGTGAGCTCTTATGTGACCTATAAATAAAGGTTCTTTTCGTTGCCATAGGAGATTTTGGATTTGAGAAAACAATTTAAAAGCTGGAGTATGTGGTGCTATTGGACCTGCTAGCTCCAATTTTGGGACAGCATGTACAATATAATGGCTGTCTGAAAAAATATTCATAGGCTGTTCTTTAAAATTTTCCAGAGCTATTATTATAGCTTCGAGTTCCACTAATTGAGCTCATTTTTGATTAGTGATATGAATCATTTTTTCATTTTGAGTGACTACTGCAGCAGTACCGTTAGAGGATCCATCTGTAAATACATTAAATGCTTTAGGAATGGGTTGATTTTTTATTACCTGTGGGAATATGATAGGATGATTGATACAAAAGGACAGTATAGGAGATTTAGGAATATGATTGTCAAAATTTGCAGAAGTAGAGCATCTAGCTACAGCCCAATCATTATCATTGAAGCACAAATATTCAACCTGTGACGATGAATAAGGAGTAATAATAGTAGCGGGATGAATTCCAAATATTTTAGTAGAGGTTTTAAGTCCTTGAAGAATAAGTTTAGCCACCATGGAGGTATAAGACTCAATTGTACTTTTAGGAGAGACAGGCAAATGTATCCATAATATAGGTCCCTGTTGCCAAAATACTCCTGTTGGAGTATATTGTGAAGGAATAATAATCAATATTAGTGGTTGTGCAAAATCAAATCTATCGCAATGGGATCTTTCAATGGCCTGTTCTACTAATTTTAGAGCTCTCCTGGCCTCAGGAGTTAATGTTCGAGGTGAGGATGGGTCAGGGTTCCCACGAAGGATGTCAAATAAGGGTTTTAATTGTCCAGTAGTGAGGCTTAGTGTAGGGCGAAGCCAATTAATGTCACCCAGTAATTTTTGGAAATCATTGAGGGTGGTCAAATGTTCTTTACTTATTAGAATTTTTTGGGGTTTAACAAAAGTATCCATGATTTTAAAGCCTAAATATAGTATAGGTGATCTGCTTTGAACTTTTTCTTCTGCTATATATAATCCATATTTTTTTAGATTTTTTGTTATTTCACTAAATATATTAAATAAGATTTGTTGATTAGGGTGAGCTAATAAAACATCGTCCATGTAGTGTAGACACATAAGGTCTTGATATTTGTTTTTAATGGGCTGTATAGCTCTGTCCACATATAGTTGGCACAGTGTAGGGCTATTTGCCATTCCCTGCGGCAATACTTTCCAATGATATCTTTTATCAGGGCCATTATTATTAATAGAAGGAATTGAAAAAGCAAACCTGGGGGCATCCAGAGGATGTAGGGGAATGGAAAAGAAACAGTCCTTTATATCAAGGGTTATAAGGTAATAGTTTTTTGGAATAGCTACAGGATTAGGAAGTCCAGGTTGAGTAGGGCCCATAATTTGCATTGTTTTGTTAATTTGTCTTAGATCTTGTAATAGTCTCCATTTACCTGATTTTTTCTTAATTACAAATATGGGAGAATTCCAGGGAGAGGTGGAAGGCTCTATGTGTCCTGCTTCTAATTGTTCTTTAATTAATTGATGGGCCGCTTGCAATTTTTCTTTGGATAGGGGCCACTGAGGGACCCAAACTGGCTTATTAGAGAGCCATGGTATTTTTAAAATTGTTTTCTCAGTGGCCCCTAGAAAAAATGTCCTTTGCCTTTTTTATTATGAGTAGGATTTTTATTCTTAACACCTGCAGGCTTGGTCGCTAGGTGTAGCCCCATTTGATGTAAAATATCTCTTCCCCATAGGGTAACTGGCAAGCTGTTTAAAACATAGGGTTTGAATGTTCCTGTATGGCCTTCATTGTCTTGCCAATTTAAGATTACAGCACTTTGAGCTGGGGTATTACTGTATCCCAAGCCTCTTAAACTGGTTGAGGCTTTCTGTAGAGGCCAGTGCTTAGGCCATTGTTGTAGATTTATGATGGAAGAGTCAGCTCCTGTATCAATCAGCCCCTCCATCTCTATACCTTGAATTTTTAATTTGCACATAGGCCTCCGTGAACAGTCCTGGACCCAGAAAGCCATAGGTCCTGAACCAGTGGAACCGAATGCTCTGCTATTTCTATTTTGTGGCATGCTTTTAAAAGAATTATGGAGACTGGGAATGAGGAGCAGCTGTGCGATTCTGTCTCCTTGATTTACGGAGATGATGCCCCTGTGTGTACTTAGCATTATTTTAATCTCTCCATTATAATCTGAATCAATAACCCCTGGTATAACATTAAAGCCTAATAAACTTTTGGAACTACGCCCAAGGATTAGTCCCACAGTTCCTGAAGGGAGAGGTCCCCTGATTCCCGTAGGAATCAGCTGAACCCCCGTTTCAGGTGTCAGGACCATCCGGGCAGTAGAACAGAGATCTAATCCTGCACTTCCTCTTGTCCCTCTGATAAGGGAGTTAATGGGTAGGAGGGACTGTGACGAGGAATCATTTGAATCTGAGGGCCTTCCTCCTCTAGTGCCTCGTACATTTGTGGGCCCCGGGGCATTGGGCCCCGTGCCCCGTTTTTTGAAATCCTTGATAAATCATTTCCATATATATCATATCTAGAATGGCATTGATTGGCCCAATGTATACCCTTTTTGCATCTGGGGCATCGGCCTGGAGCACGGTATGAATTTGATTTTATTACCCTTGGGGGATATTGCTTAGCATATCTTGGTTGATTATAATAATTTTGTCTGGAATATCCTGTTCTAGGTTGAATCCTTTGGGAATTTTGAGGGGAGGAATTTTTCATCACTGCAGCAATTACGTTGCCTGTGATAACAGCCTCGTTAATGTCTTTGCACAGTCTGATATAAATTGATAAGTCTTTTTTACTTCTCCACGGCCTTATTGCATCCTGGCAATATTTATTAGCGTTCTCGTATGCTAATTGGATAACTAGGGGCATAGCTTGCTCGACTTCTCCAAAAACTCTAGATGTTGTTTTTAAGAGCCTATCTACAAAATCAGCGTAAGGTTCGTTAGGCCCTTGTATAACTTTTGATAGGCTGCCTTGCAGATCCCCTGTGCCTGAGATTGTCTTCCAGGCTTTCACAGCTGCAGTGTGTATCTGGGCATACACACCTGGATCGTATTGTAGCTGATTTTGTAGTTCGGCGAACTCACCCTCCCCTGTGAGCATATCTATATTGCGTTGAGGGAAACCTGCTGCAGCATTTCTCTTTGCTATTTCTGAACAAAGTTCCTGGAATTGAGTTTTCCAGATTAGGTATTGTCCCCCACTTAGTACCGCTCTGCATAGACTTTTCCAATCTGAGGGGGCTAAGGTTAGGGTGTTAAGTGACTCTATCATACTTAATGTGAACGGAGCTTGAGGCCCATAGGTCATTACCGCCTCTTTAAAATTCTTTATTGTTTTAAAGTCTAGGAACTCGTGATATCTTTGTCCCTGTTCATTTTGAAATACTGGCAGTTCTAGGTGCTCCTGCGGTCTATGTTGTTCGAGAGCGTATAAGCGCTCTGAAAGGCCGCCAATTTCTACCTCAAGGGCACGTACACTCTGATCAATACTCTTTTATTGTTTCTGTTAGGGATTCTATCCATGAAGGAGCAGAGGGCGCTAGTGGTTCCTCTATTTGACGGTCTTTTCTCTTTTTTAATTTCTTTTTGTTCTTTTTATTGGAGACTGTGCTCTCCGAATCGCTTTTTGATTCCTCTTCACTACTAGCTTCATAATTCCTAACCGGCTCAGTAGAGGAGACTGTACTTTCATGGTTTGGGCTCCTTGTTACTATTATTACTTTCACTAGTATCCTGAGTTTCAGTTTCTAAGGAGAGTACATACTCCTCAGCTAATTTTATTAAGCTTCTGATGGCTTTTGCAGATCTTACTTTTGAATTTACATTCCTACTCTCCTTGCTGGTCTCCACTGAGTCAGAGGATATGCTTTCTTGTTCACTTTTCTCACTATCCTCTGAGTTCTCAATATCAAAAATTTCATTCATGGCTTTTATAAACCGACTTTTTGTTATATTTGCTCCCATTTTTTAAATTTTCTTTTTTTTCTTACCTTGCCGCCGAATTCCCCGTACAGGCCACCACCTGTCGCTGCCTGAAGCGGAAGTCGCTTGGAGCAGCGAACGCCACAGGAAAATTCGGAGGCAGGATGAAAATGAAAAAAGGTCTTTTATTCTTCTCCTCTCTCCAGCTCCAGCAATCACTCCAAATGTTCTAACTCCAACCACCACCTTCTTCTTCCCCACACACACTAACGAACCTCACCCAGTTATATACATATAGCTTTAACAAGGACACGTGCTTACAGCTCAAGCTTACAGGTGCGTCATGCAGTGTTCACGGGCATACAAAGATTCTTTGAATAATGTATTAATATCAGGTGGAAACTAGAACATCTTTTATGGCTCTCAGCTAACCGCAATCTTTAGCTATCTCCTTGATTATAGGCTCCTTCAAGGGAGAAGTTTCAGATGTCCAGTATGGGCTGCCCAAAGTAGGCAAGGCAGAGGCATGTTTCAGAGAGAAAATATGCCTTGATCAGTATTTCTAATAGAAATCAAATATGGCAGCATGCTTGTGCCTGCTGCAACCTTGCTGCTTTTGGAAAGGTCTACTTTCTGTTATCTGGGGGAAACTGAGGCTCACATACAACATGGATTTCCATATTTCCATGAGGATGATTATAATAATTATGATATAGTTCTTTTAAAGTTTTACATAGGAAATCCTTGCTTGCATTATTAGAGGGGAAGTTAATTATCATTTTAAATACTTATTGTAATTTTTTCTATGCAGACAAAATGATTCAGGGCAGGTGTAATCGTGCCAATGAGACAGCTTGGTTCTGCCCAACCAGACCTCGTTTCTTTTGAACAAGTTTATGAATTGTACACAAGGGGGCTTGGAAAGTTAGAGAGGTAATTAGAGGTTCTATTTTCCTTTGATTAGGGTCCTAAACTAATAAAGAAAGAAAAATTTAAAGTTATTAAGATGCCAGGTATTAGCACCCCAAGTTACTGGTGACACTGGCTGCTTATCATTATCAACTCTGGAAGTACTAGAGTTTGGGTATTGGTGTTTGATTCTTCTTTGTGGTGGTGGGGATTGAACCCAGGACCTTGTTCATGCTAGGCAAACATTCTACCACTGAGCTATAACCCCCAGTCCTAGAGTTTGATTTAAAAAGTATTGAAGAGATAAAGTCAGGCATATGCAGAATAAAGCTTAGAAGAGGGACAATTCTCTTTCTAGTTATGATTACTTGATGTACTTTCGGACATAAATTCATATAGTTAATATTTACTTAGGTAATATTTAATATTTAATATGTGTAATAACTATTCCTACTTTATGTAAAGTCAGTTACATAAAGGCTTTGGGATGTAACTTATTCCAAAACATATAACTGGGAAACAAAAGAGCTGAGATTAGTGCATGGGTCTGAATGACTCCAAAGCCCATCATAATGTAGGAGCCCTAAATAAGGAGATAGCTAAGATTGCGGTTAGCTGTGAGCCATAAAGATGTTCAAGCATTACCACCTTCCATGATCTCGCGAGACTTGGCCCAGGACATTGCGGATCAGGTCGGCGCCATTTTGTGGTGGTTGGAGGAGTGTGGATTGAGGGTTGGAGTTGTTGTTGGAACCAGAGAGAGAAGCTAGCAGAATAAAAAGACTGTTCGTTTCCAGTCTGCCTCTGAACTTATTCCACAGCTTTGTTGCTGCAGGCGGCTATAGCTGCAGTCAGCGACATCATAACACTTGCTAACAATCAACGAAAGTTTTCTGTACCTCTTTTGGAGTCTTCTAACCATTTCTGTCTCTGGTTCCTCCCCAAGAAAAGCCAATGCTAGAAAGGAAAGACAAAGAAAGAACAATGCTAATTTGTTCCCAGAGAAACCCAAACACAGAGCAGAATGAGTAACTAAGGAGCCCAGGTCAGATCAAGAAGTGCTGCACAGAGGACACACACTGGGGACAACTGGCAAACCATCTTGAGCTTTTAAGTTGCAGTTCTGTGGGGAATTTTTCTTGCTGACCTGGCTTCCAGACTTTCTGTTTTCTGTGAATGACTTTGCCATCTGATGAAGCCCAATATTCACAATGGAAATTAAGTGCAAGGGCAATGAGACAGATGTTCTTTTTTTTTGCCTTCAAGGAAGATAAACATGTAGTTTAATAGACCATTACGGATGTATAGGATTCTTCAGAGGATAAGCACATGGATGCTCCCCGCCCCTTCCAAATAGATCTTGCTTATCTAAAGACTTCTTCTGCTTGCCCATTCACTGCAGGTAATAGCCTCTGCCTTTCCCAGTCCTGCTAAGTGGCAGGTGTGGTAGCTATGTACCCTGAAGTTTCTACTGGTTCAGAGCCCTGGGCTGACCATGGCATCGGAGAAATCAGGAAGCTGTCTTGCTGAGGGCTCTGGTTTTCTTTGGAGTAAGCAGGGTGTGTGTGATTTTCCCAGGCTTCAGATTTCCATTTCTGCTCATGCATGTGGCCTGTCTTTGAATTGCATCCTAGTGTCCCCCGCTGGGGCTTCATTGCCAAACTCCTGAGCATCTGGACTTGTCTACTGTACTTTCAAATTCTCTATTTCTTGCTCTAAAATCTAATAAGTCAACCAGAAACAGTATTTGTCTGCCATTCAGACTCTGCCCCATTCCACCCATCAGATCAAACCCCATTTAAGCTCTGACCTTGGTTTGTAGATTGACTCTGAGGTCTGTGATTTGGACTACTAGTCACCCTTGCCTTGTGTAGTCAGCTCAATCCTTTGCTTCACTTTCTTTTTTATCTATTTTTTGGTCTCTCTTTTTACTTGTACTTATTGCCCCACTCTGGTCTTTTCCCAAATAATCTCTCATTACAAACTTGGGTGATTTATTTGCTGAACAGCTATTTTTGAACTCCACTTTCTTTGTGTTAGGGCATCTATGAGGCCCTAACAGGTCAAGTAGAAACCAGTCACAGCTCCTCACAAGCAATTTACAGTCAGATGGAGTAGTTGGACTCCTGAATAGATAATTAGGATATAATTTGTTAGGAACAAGGATAGATATGTGTATGAACTGGAGATTATGGGTAAGAAGGGGCACTTGATTCAGTAACCCATATAATGTGAGAGAGATTTTTTTGATATTAAAGGATGGGATGGATGTAATATAAAGGAGACTCCAGATAGAGAGCAAATACGAGCAAAGATGTGGAAGTTATAATAGTATTTTCTATGTAAAGAATTGTAAGCATTTTTGTTATGCTACAGAGTAAAGATGAATCAGGAAATAATGAAGGATGAACTTTGAAGAGCAGGCCAGGGTGAGATCATGAAAAGCTTAATAAGTTGGGTGACTTCATCATCTTTCCAAACTCAGGCATTTTTTTTTTTTTTTTTTTTGGTACCAGGGATTGAACTCAGAGGCACTTGACCACTGGGCCACATCCCCAGCTCTTTTCATTTTTTCATATTTTTATTAGAGACAGGGTCTCACTGAGTTGCTAAGTGCCTCACCATTGCTGAGGCTGGCTTTGAACTCATGATCCTCCTGCCTTAGCCTCCTAAGTGCTGGGATTACAGGCGTGAGCTACCACGACCAGCTACTCAGGCATTTTTGAGAGTGAAAGAGATATCACTAATAATTATTCTAGGACAAAAATTAAAAACTATGACTGTTTCAGAAAAACTGGAACACATTCTCATCTAGCATCTATGATAGGTTAAGGAACTTGGTTTTTCTGCTGCAGGCAGTGTAGGTTTATTGAAGAGTTTATGGAAGCTTAGCATCCATGGAAGTAGATGTTTCCCCCTACAGAGACAAATGTTCCTTCTTACCATGACCAGCTGTTCAGGGCAGGCCTGTGACCCAGGTTCTGCCAAATGCATGCTCCAGCCTTCAACTTCTAATACTGCAGGTGGAAAACCAGAGGTGGTGGGGCTTGGAGCAGAGTTCTACTCAGACCACTCCTGGAGCTCTGGAATTCCTGGCCTGCCTTCATATGTGCATGTGTACTGAGCCTAGTTTTCTAGGCTGCACACTGATTTTCCAACCACGCTGTGATCCTTCTAGTACCTTCCTTCTTTCATTAAGCCAGAATTGGTGTTGGTATCTGTTTCACGCAATCGAGAGCTTTTTGTTTGTAAAGTGAAGTCACAGCTGGGAGTTATTTTGGTTGGATCAGTGGGCAACTGTGCTGAGGATGAAAATGAGGGCAATTGAAGACACTGCCAGCCTGGGGTGGTATGGTCCTTCTGCCACGTTCTGAGGGGCACAGTTCTGTTAAGACCATTCATAATCATCTTCCTCACCATACCAAGTAGAAAGAGAACAAGGCCTCCTAATGTCCGTCTGAGAGGCTTTGAATAACCACGAAGAATGACAATGAGCTGGAGGTGACCCCGTTGGCTTTGCATCACTCCTGTTGGACGTGTTGACAGCACAGGGCTGGGAGTCTAAAAGAGGACGGTGAGGATGTTTGGCTTGAACTTTTCAAAACCCAAATTATGCTGGCCATAAAGAAAAGCCACAACAGCCCTGTGAGTCTCCAGGGCTGTTCCTTATGTGAGCAGTAAATTCTACTCAAGAAGAGGGGACAGAGAGCCGCATGAGGTAAATATAGATAAAGGTGCCATTCTGATCCTTTAAAGATTTGACTTTAAAAAAATCCCACGTATGTTTTTTCAAGTTGCTTTAATTAGGAGAGATGCTAAAGCTGTGCTTCCCATAGTTTTCCTTGTGGCTTCTGTGTTCCCTTTGTAATCCATTAAATTTTATGGCATTAGCAGGGATTTGAAGCACCAGATTTAATCAATAGTCATTTCTCCTGCATCAGCACTTTTGCACAGTGCTCTGTATATTAAGCAGTATTTTAGTACCTCTGACCTTTACCTCTTAGACTGCACTTCCTAATTATAACTTCTCTTGTTTTGCCATGATATATATCTAGGGTCAAAGGCTATTAATAGCACTTGTGAATTTTCCCCAAAGGATCACCAAGAATGTTCCCAATGCGTGGAAGTCAGGATTGTCCATGTTTTTGGATTTGGGCAGAATTTGGGCTGACAGTCTGCACTTTCTAATGCTATATGACCTTTAAAAATATTTTAAATGTTCAATCATCCCAAATATGCTATTTAGGATTTTGGCTCACCCCAGGGTGCAATCCAAGTTTTGGACATACGAGGTCATCATATCTGATTTGATTTCTCGGCATGCCTGTGCTTTCCTACTGAAAAGATTTGCTGACAAACCAAGCCGTGTGTCTTACTGACAGTATTTTAGTGGCAGAAACCAATCTTAAGGGACCCACTTCCTATTTATCTCGTGGGGAAGACGCTCTTCTCATTGCACATGGTACTTACTATCTCAGGCCTTTGTGATGTTGATCAGTAGATCTGCGTTTGAGAAAATATTAAGAGGTTCATCTATGTTGCCTCTGTCACCTCTCTGAGTCTAATGGGAAAGAAACTCTAGGATTACAGTCAGTAGGCTTTGTTTATTTCCAGAACAATTTCTCAGTATGAGTCATATTTGCGTGCTTGATAGGTCACCTCGTTCTCAGCTCTGAAGTGAGAATTTTGCTTTGGGTGTGTCTTAGGTCCACATCAAGCTAGTGCGTGAGCTGCAGTAACAACTTCCCTGATTATATCTATGCCCCCATCTCTCCCTTCTTTGATTTTGGTTCTTCTTCTTGCTTTTAAGATCAACCCAATCCCTCCCCAGTGACTTTTTTTTTTTCCTCCAAAAAAAAAAAAAAAAAAATCACTTTCCTGATCATTACTCTCCCTAATCTTCTGCTTCAGTACTTCAGTATTGTTTGTCTCATCAAGTACCAAACCTGGAGGTTGGCGTACAGAATCCAAAATAACTCATTTCATTGGGAAAGTTCTCCTTGCTTCCCATCCTGCCCCACAGCTGCAGCACCTTAGCTAGTGTATTTTCTCAGAGGCATTTCTCATGCTTATACCCTTGGACTTTTACACCCTGGGCTGGAATTGGGGGATTCATATGAACAAAAGTATTAGGAAGTAGAAGGGGGACGATAAGCTTTGTGGCTTTGAACAGGTTCTCTAATATCCTTAAGTCTGGGACTCTTCTAATTTTTTCTTTTTTTTTTTTTTTTGTTTGGTACCGGGGATTGAACTCAGGGGCACTCGATCACTGGGCCACATCCCCAGCCCTTTTTTGTATTTTATTAGAGACAGGGTCTCACTGAGTTGCTAAGTGTCTTGCCATTGCTGAGGCTGGCTTTGAACTCTTGATCCTCCTGCCTCAGCCTCTCAAGTGCTGGGATTATAGTCGTGCACCACCGCGCCTGGCTTGGGACTCTTTATTCTAAAAGAGAAATCTCATGAATAGGTTATTGGGAAAGTTTGATGAAACCACGGGTAATATACTAATGAAGTAAAAAGTATTAGCAGTTTTATCCTATTTGTAAGCCAACAGGTTAACCTACTGCAGTTTTGTGGGTTCTGGCAAAAGACACAAAACTCCTGGGTCAGAGATAAAGGACTTTATTACTCACAGCAGTTGTGAGAGCCAGAGGATCAGCAATTAGAGTGAACTCGTCTTCCCATAAGTCAAAACCATGAAGTCAGTTGATGCTGGTATAGGCAATCCCTAATTTTATGAAATTCTACTTTTAAAAAAGAACAAGTATCAAGTAAATGTTTTTAATTGTAGAAAAAACTATATCCCAAGGCTGTTAGCTATGCAAACTTCACTTAAAAAGAAATCCAGATCAAAGGCAGCCAGTGTCTCTGTTTGGAAGATGTGTAGGAATTCAAGAGTTCCATTGAGAATTGTTTCACAAAACATAGTAGTTGGCATCTGATAAGCTCACTAAATTTTAGCTATCTCTATGGTTAATGAAGTACTTCATGTAGTACTTGGCATATAACAAGTACTTAGTAAAATGGTAGCTGTTTAAGAGCTGGACTTTTATTTGATAATAATAGGACTCAATTTTGTCAGTGAGCAATTTAATGTATATCCAGAACCTTTCCCAGAGTCTGATACACAGTAGACATCCAATATATGTTACTGAAGAAATAACTAATGCATTATTTCAAAGGGGTAACACTTTGAAAATTGTACTAGCCAAATATAAAATGTGATTATCAGACTGCAAACCATGTATCCTTTTCTTCTTTCCCTTCTATTGTATATTTTTTTTCTGGAATCTTTTGCATATACTAAGCTCTTTACAAAGATTAAAAGATGAATAGCAAAATACGCAGACAATCCTCAAATTTTAATTATACTAGTGACTTCTTTCCCACCATATAATATCAAAATAATGAAATGATGAAGTAATTAGGATTTCAAATTTGTCTTCATGCTCTGCTGAGGTACTATAAAATGGTGAGATGTCTTTCTTGACATGTTCCTATGAGAACATTAAAATGGTTAAAAAATTAAACAGCAAGAGAGAGAATTAAAAATATAAATAACACACACACTGAATAAACAGCTCTGGAATAAATTTAAAGTTGATATAAGCTCAGGAATAAAACTCCTACTTTTCCCATGGCAATTTCCCAAAATTCATGTGCATTTCACAATGAAAAATGTCCACCAAATCACCCCTAGACGTAAATCTTTTAACTTCTGAAATTAAAATCTCCAAGGAAAACTCACGGGTCACATTAAACCAACAGCTCAAGCCTAGTCACCATTTCCCATTGTCTGGATGTAAAGAAAGATTCATTTGGTGGGGGTCAATGAGGAGTCAGGGGCTGGTGATGGAGGCTGGGGATGGGGTGAAGAGGTCAGGAGCATAGAAGGAGTGTGAGAGTGGAGGGCTCTGGGGATGTCTCTCTCTACAGCCCTTCCTGTTGTCCTGGGACAGTCTTGTCTCCTGATGCTCCAGATTCCCTTATCTGCAAATCAGGAGAACTATTGTGGGCTTTAAAGAATGTGGTAATGGATGTAGTGAGGCAAGGCACAGAAGGTCACACTGATATTATTATTGTACAGATTTGGTATTCATAAGTCATGGTACTAAGCTTTTGCCTGTCAGTTTGGCTAGATTTTTTGGGCGGTATGTAAGACAAGTAATGAATAAAAAAGCAATAATGTGCTGTGTACCACCTGCTGTTCTTTAAACTATAGTTAAATTTCCCCTGATAATTTCTTTTCCATTAATCCTTTTTTTCTCTGTTAGGAAATCTTTGGAAAATTGCTGACTTGGCAGCTGAAAATATTTTCTTGGCAAGCCCTTTTAAGCTGTAATTGTATTAAAGTGCCTTTTTCTTATCTTTGACTTTGAATAACATTTTTTTTTAGGTTCTCTGTTGGAGAATAATAAAATAAACGGTGCATCTTTATCCTCAACACATCATTATTTTTGAACCTTTGGAGACCAGTGAAATTCTCCAGTGTGAGTGATTTCAGCCTTAAATCAACAGCATGTCAGCAGGCATTAGCGGGGGCACCACATCACATGCATATGCAGAGGGTCTGGTGTCTCAGCTGGTCACCAGGCACAAATGAGCTGCCAGCAAACCGCACTCCAGAACCAAGAGTTCTTAATTTCCCCTCTCCTACCCCGACACATTTTGGCTTTGGAGACACAAATACAATATGCCAATTATGATAACACCATCTGACATCAACTTATCAAGAAATACAAAATTGCATGTTCAATATTTTGTGGAGCGACCATTTCAAAATTGATTTTTAGGCAATGTTAGCTTGTGATTCTTTTCACCTCTGCTGGGAATTTGGGGTTAGGAAGAGCAGTATATTTCTCTTGGTGTCTCTCTGGGATAAATAAAAAGAAAATAGGAGGCCATTTTCTAGTTGGCCTCAAGGTCTCTCCCAGGCATCCAGACTCATTTTGTCCCACCTCTCCAGGGTTTATGCTTGGCCTAGCAATCCAGGAGGAGAGAATCATAGCACTGCGGAACTGGAGAGCTGCAAATAGCCTGCCCTCATTTGTAAGTCATCCCTGATTCAGGCCAAGGGGCTTTGGCTCTTGATGGGGCCCATGGAAATGACTCTGGTATTTTTCTCTGCCTGAGGCTCAGTGTCCTACAGAGAAGCGATTTTCTATCCTGCAGCCTGTGCTTGATGGGAGCCCTGACAAAGTGGTGGCAGAGCAGAGCCCGAGGAAAACCCAACAGAGCTTGCATTTGTTACAAAACACTGCATTGCTAAATGCTAAATGAGATTTCTTCCATTTCCTGTTCTCTGCTTGTAGGAAACAGTATACCATCAAATGATGTTGGAATTATAATTAAGGGTTAGAATGAGGGGGAAGTTGGAGACCGCACCAAAGAGCAGGAACAACACTGGGGCTGTGGGAACCTAAGGCGTGTTACCCAAGGGGATGGTGGAAATTTTCATTCTACCTAATGTTCTTGTGCAGTTGTTACTTTACTAAAAAAGAATGTTGGAGAAGACCTGAGTTCAAGTCTTATCGCTGCCGTTTTATTAGTTTGGTGGCCTTGGACGAGCTATTTAACTACTCTTGCTTCAGTTTCTTCATCTACAAAATGAATAATTCTCATTTAAAGATAAAATGAATGTTTATGTCATGCTTCCGGTTAGTGTCTCCACCCTGTTCTTACTCCTGTCTTAATGGCCAATCATATTAGCCCTGTTAGACTGGTTCTTCAGAACATTCTTGAACCCACTTAGAATGGGTCACCAAAATGGTCGCTCTGGATTTCATAACTAATATGAGCTAGCTTCTCTGCTAAATCACCTATTGTTGTAAATTCTGGAAATAGATGGGAGGTAGTTTCTTGAGAATGAAGAGTTACCTCAGGGCTGGGGGAGAGAGACCTTGTAAATTACAGGAAGGCAGAGCAGAGGATATAAGGATAAATGTAATAGACCCATGTGAGGTGAATGAATGCATATAAGATTTTGGTGACCAAAGAAAGGCAAGGAAAGAACAAATGACAACAGTTGGAGAAGTGGTTTATACTTTCTGTTTGAATATTAGTTTGTTTTCATTGCTATACAAAATACCCAAAGATAGTTACTTTGCAAAGAAAAGAGGTCTATTTAGCTCAGAGTTTGGTCCCATTGATATGTCCCTTGGCTACATCACATCATGGCATATGGCCTCATGGTGGGGGCAAATGTGAGAGGGAGAGATCATATTGTGAGTAGGAGACCAGAGAGTGGAGAGGGGCCAGTTTTGCAATTTTATAACAACCCACTCTCCTGGGAACTAATTGGAGTCCCATGAGAACTAGAACTGCATAATCCCTTCTGAGGATAATAATTCTGTGACTCAATCGCTTCCCTAGACTCTACCTTTGAAAGGCTCCGCCATCTCTCAACATTATCACACTGTAGACAGAGCTTCCAGTACATGAACCGTTGGGGGACAAACCCCATCCAAACCATGGCATTCAGCATCTTGCCTTCCTTTTCAGCATGGGTTGCATATTTATTGAATACACACAGACAAACACAAATCAGCATGGGTTGCATATTTATTGAATACACACAGACAAACACACAGATGTTTGGGTATGGAAAGAGCATGATGGGCATAGAATTGGCAAGTGATCTTAGCATATTAGCATTTGACATTTTAGTATTTACAACCATAAATACATATTTACTTGCTTAAACTTCCTAGAATCCAGGATTCTTCCATTAGTTTCCCATTGCTGCTACAACAAATTTAAAGTAAAACAAGAAAAATGTGTTATTGTATCATTCGTGGGGTCAGAAGTCCAATATAGGTCCTTTGGGATAAAAGCAAGGTGTTAACAGAGCTGTGTTTCTCCTGGAGGCTTTAAGGGAGAATAGCGTTTCCTTGCCTTTTTTGGTTTCCTAAGACTGTCTGCGGTCCTTAGTTTTTGGCCTTGCCCTCCTTCTTCAAAGAAAATTACTCCAATCTCTATTTCTGTCTTTCCACTTCCTTCTCTGACTCTTCTTATGCTACCCTCTCTTTATAGACCCTCTGATATGGGCTTGTTCAGACAATTTGGAATAATTTCCCCATGTCAAGATCCTTTTCCTATTCACATCTTCAAAGTCCAGTGTGCCCTATAAAGCAACGTATTGACAGGTTCTGAGCATGCACATCTACAAGAGCCTGTTTCTCTTAACATACTCTGTGCCATCCTTTCCTGGTGGTTGGGAACTCAACTCTTCTTGAGTACATTCTGAGGAAGCTTTTTAAACTTAAACGTCATTTGACTTTTTCTTTACCAGCTAAAAGAAGAAACAATTGAATGTAAGAAGCAATGTCCTCTTTTTCTTTCTTCTCCCTCATGGAGTTGAAGAGGTCAGCAAGAAGCCAGCAGAGAACAGGATTAGGAATGTTTGTAGAGATTGAGTCTTGACAGGCAGTCTCCAAGAGAACAGTAGCTTGGCTGGTGCCTAATCAAGAGGGCCACACAGGCACACATACATTTTGTCTGTTTCTGATGAAACAACTGGGTATCATTATCCCTAAGGATAACTTCTTTAATTGCAATGCATGTACAATTGCTTAGCCTACATACAAATTCTTCCACTGTCATTGACAGGTACAGTATCAATATTTCCTTGAGTAAGAGTAATTCATTTTTTCATTTACCTACCAAAGAACCAGTGGGGCGCCTCTTTCAACTCAAGGCCGTCCATTTTCAAAGGGGCAATGGTACAATAAGTGGAGGATCCCTGTGGCTCTGATAAGACTGTGTTCTTATTTATTTTTCCTAGGGAGGTATCACTAATCAAACAATTTGAGAAAGCTCTTTCTTGTTGACAACATCTCCAAGTAGCTCTCTCATTAAGGCTATTCAGTTCAGTCCTCTGATGTATAAGGTATAAAATTATCCTATATAAAATCTATTTTTTCCAGGTGTGTAGTATTGACTTTCTCATTAACTTCTTCTAACAACTTTTCATTAGAAAATTTTTGTCAAGTATTGAACAGAGCAGAATATTTTACCCACACCACTTGCTTTATGAATTTAAACTCAAATTCTACTCAACTGCTTTGATTATTTTAAGGTGACTTCTGCTATATAATCTATGGCCACAGGACATACTGAGCTGCCAGTCATATCTGCTGCTTTGACTGTGGCCCCCTTCTTAGTCTGATTCTTTTTATTCATTATTCCCAATGCTTAGCACATTATTTTTTATTTTAATTTACTTTTTGCAGTATTGAGGACTAAACCTAGGGCCTCCTGTAGGCTAGGCAAGCACACTACCTCTGAAGTATACTCCCAGCCTCTTAACATTTTATTTACCACTATATCTTTTTAAAAATAAGTTTGATTAAATTACTTACTTATAAATGCACACATTAGTATTAGTATCTTCACAGTTAAGACACAGAACATTCCTTCTTCTTCTTTTTTTTTTTTTTTTGTGTGTGTGTATGTGTGTGTTGGGGATTGAACTTGAACCTGTGGCCTTCTGCATGCAAGGCAAGCACTCTATCAGCTGAGCTATAGCCCCAGTCCCAAGACATAGAACATTTCTATTCCTACAAAAAGTTCCCTCTTCATCTTTTGTAATCAATTCTTTACAATTCTCCAGCCCCAAGCAGCTACTGATCTATTTTCTGTCACTGTGGATTAGTTTTCCTTTTCTAGAATTTCTTGTACATGGAATCATGCAGTATATAATCTTTCTTGTGTGATTAGAAAAATAATTAGCACAATGTTTTTTGAGATTTATTCATATTGTTGTATATGTCAATAGATTTTTTTTTTGCTGAATAATATTTAATAGTACAGATAGACTACATTTTGTGTCCCTGTTCATCAGCATATGAATATCTGGGTTGTTTCTATCTTTTGTCTATTATGAGTAGAGCTACTCTGAATATCTGCATACATGACAATATGACATATTGGTTTCATTTTTTTTCTCTTTTTCCTTTCCTTTCCTTTTCTATTTGTGTGTGTGTGTGTGTGTGTGTGTGTGTGTGTGTGTGTGTGGTACTGGAGGTCAAGCCCAGGGTCTTGCTCATGCTAGGAAAGTGCTCTACCACTGAACTATACCCTAGCCTCACTTCCTTGACCTCTATTCCACAGTTTTTTACTTATGCTGAAAATCTTCATTTCTCACAACATTAACCTATTTTTTAAGTCATTTTATTTTGAAAAATAACTCAGCCTTTTTTTTCTCCTGTAAATACCAAGGAGTGAGATTGCTGGACCACAGGGTAGTATGCATTTAACTTTGTAATAAATTGACAAAATTGTTATTCAAAGCAACTATACCATTTACATTCTTACAAACATTGAGAGTTCTCTTTGTTCCACATCATTGCCAGAAGTTGGTATTAAGAGCTTTTTAATTTTTACCATTAAAATGAGTGTGCAGTAAGATATTTTTGTGGTTTTAATTTTTTATTTGCCATAACTAATCATTTTAGGCATCTTTTCATGTGTTTCTGGTCATATGAGTATTTTCCTTTGTGAAATATCTGTTGATATTCTTTTGCCTATTTAAATAATTTGGTTGTCTAATTATTGAGTTGTAAGATTTCTTTATACATTCTGGGCATACAGTTTCTTTATTAATAGATACATACATTGTGGTTATTTTCTTAGAGTCTGTTGCTTGACTTTTCATTGTCTTAACCTTGATTTCAAATTTCCATGATGTCTAATGTATTATTTTCCTTCTTACTGCTACTGTAACAGATTACTACAAATTCAGTGACTTAAAACAACAAAAATTTATCTTAAAGTTTAGGAGGTAAAAAGAACAAATCAGGTTGGCCAGGCTGCAGGTTTCAGAAAGAATCCATTTCTTTGACTTTTCCCACTGCTGGAAGTTACCTGCAATCCTTGCCACATGGTGCCATAAAACTCTGACCTCTGCTCCCATGTCACATTGCCTTCTCTGACTCTGACCCTCCTGCCTCCTTAAAAACACCCTTGGGGGCCTGGGGATATAGCTCAGTTGGTAGAGTGCTTACCTCACATGCACAAGGCCCTGGGTTCAATCCCCAGCACCACACACACACACACACACACACACACACACACACACACACACACACACACACACATAAGAAAAAAACACCCTTGGGATTACATTAGGCATTCCCAGATAATCCAGGGTAATCTTCTCCTTTCAAAAACTTTAACACAAATCACATCTGCAAAGTCCCTTTGCCATGTAAGGAAATCTATTCACAGATTCTGAAGAATAGGACATGGGCACTTTGGGTGCCATTATTTCTTCTACCATATCTAATTTACACTTTTTTTCTTTTATGGTTCCTGGTTTTTGTGACTTATGTCAGAAAATCCTTGCCTATCCCAAGATCATAACATTTTTCTTCTGTATTTTATTCTAGAAATTTCATGCTTTTAGCTATTATGTTTAGGTTTACCATCCATTTCAAGTTAATTTTTGTATATGGGTTTGAAGTAAGTATTGGAACTCATTTAGTATTTTTAATGTCTAGTTTTTCTAGAATCAATGCTGAAAAGTCTATCCTTTGCCTATCGTATTACATTTAAACTTTTGTTACAAATCAATTAATCAGTTATACACATATTGATTTCTATTCTGATTTTTCTGAAAGCAAATGTGATTGATTCAGCCCTTGGCTTAGAATCATTGAACAGTTTCTAAGACCCTAATTCATTTTTTAAAACGTGACTTATAAGACTGTTCACTCTGTGACTCTTCTTTTCCTTCCTACTGTATGTTTTCATCCTCATACTTGCCTGTTCATTTACACTGAACATGTGGTAGTTTCTTGAATAGCTGTGCTTGACTTCAAGCCTCTACACATACTCCTCCCTCTCACTTGAGTACTTGTCCTTCTGCTTTGCTTCCTTTATTTCAGCTTGTCCATTAGTTTGCCATCACTTTCTTCAGGAAACCTTTTCTAACACTCTTCTTATGCTATCAGAGCAAGTGCTACTCTGAATGCCAGTTGCCATTAGCCTATCCTGTATCCCCTGTACATGTAAGCACCTGGGCTGAGGGTACTACAAGCTGCTTACATCCCCTGACACCTGGCACATTCACTTGTTGATTAATCTTCTGTCACGTGGTACAGGATTATTCACAATGATGTTTCTGATTCACAGCAACTATGCTCCACTGCTAAGAAAGGATTGGATAAAGGAAAGATGGTAAAGAGCCATTTTTAAAAAAAAATTTAGACAAAATGTCAATTAACTATTGCTGTTTGAAGGTATATTCTAGTAGACATATTAGAGTTTTGGTAAATGAATTTCAATACTTATATGATAACCCTAACTATTTTATAGGTGATCTGACTAACAAAATATTCTGGATGGGAATGTAGTTTGTGGTAGAATGTTTGCCTAGTATGTGCAACACCCTGGGTTTGATCTCTAGCACTGCAAAACTATAACAAAAATTTTTGTTAATCAAGATCATTGTATGTGTACTCAATTCAACAAGGATAAAGGAGGATAAGGAACCAATATTTATTTAGTACATTCAGTGTACTTGGTACTAAACTTGAATTTTATAACTGTTATCTAATTAAATTCCCTAAATATGAAACAACCCTAGGGTGTTAGAATGAGGATGTTAATGCCTAGAGAGGTAATATAAGCCACTTATGGCCACAGAGTTGGTTAATGGAGGAGTCAGTATTTCAAGGTGGAGGTCTCTTACTTTAGTATGTGAACTCTTTCTGCATCCTTAAGAAAATAATTAAAAATTTCCTTACTAATAAAGCTACAGATAATTTATAGGAACTCTGTGATCTTGTAATAACTAGGGGCATTATTAAACATCAGTTGCTATTTGACTTGAAAGGGGTTTATATATATATATGTGTATATATATATATATATATATTATTTATATATACACACATATATATATAAAATTCTCCCAGCTAATGGAATTTCCTCTATATATTTTTAGATTTCATGGCTAATATAGACCTTGTATTGGTAGTTGTTTGAGTTTAGGATGGCTGTGACATGCTATTATAGAAAGGGGAAATATCTGTCCCAAATCAGGCCACAAACTATGGTCCTCTATTCCAACAGTTTCCCCCAAAGATTGCATATAAAAGGAAACAATTGAGGAGAGACAGGATAGGATTTTATTGTTAGCTATACCCGTAATCCTGAAGCAGAACTCTGGAAAACATGGCCTGTGTGGGTCTCTAACAGAGTTGGGAGAGTCCTCTATTTCGTATTATTTTACTGTGTGTGTTTTTGTGTGTGTGTGTGTGTGTGTGTGTGTGTGTGTGTGTGTGTTGAAAACTCACAGGGATTTAACAGCTAAGCCAGGTGTGTAGAAGTACTTTATTGAGGAAGAAGTCATGACAGCACCATGGAAGCCCATTCTATATTTTTACCTGATGGGTTCATCATCTGCACTACTCTGAGACCACTGATGTATATTTCAACTGAAGATTTGAGGCCTTTTGATGTTGCTCCCTAGGTTTTTTGAAAATTGTAAAAACAAAACATTATTTTCAAAGATATATTATAAATTTGGTTTAAATCTATCCTACTCTATTTCTTATCTCAAATATGCTAAGATTCAGTATCCAGCAGAGCATAGCAGAGAGGTATAAATGTTAAGGACCCATAACAAAATTCCCCATTAATAGGATACCCAAAATAGAAAGATGTCTCAAATCAGAACAAAATATATTTGTGTATCACTTGTTGACAAATAGAAATTTGCTCCCAAATGGGTATGATTCTTCTATTGAGGAAATTAATTTTTTGGGGGCACTGGGGATTTAACTCGGGACTCTCAACCACTGAGCCACATCCCCAGCCCTATTTCTTATTTTATTTAGAGACAGGGTCTCACTGAGTTGCTTAGCTCGCTGTTGCTGAGGCTGGCTTTGAATTTGTGATCCTCCTGCTTCAGCCTTCCAAGCCTCTGGGATTATAGGTGTGCACTACTTTACCCAGCTGATGAAATTAATTTCAAGGAAATCATATTTCATTAATTTTCAATAAAAGAAAATCGATGTTTATATGAGGTTTGGATTCCCTGGTACAGTCTGATTTATCTCCCAATGAAGCCGGTACATTGTTTGTCTCAGTCCATTTTCTATTGCTACAACAAAATACTTGAGACCAAGTATTTTCTGAAGACTGGGAAGTCCAACAGCATGATGCTGGTGTCTGCTCAGCATCTGGTGTGGGCCTTCTTGCTACATTATAACATGGCCAAGGGCATTCACAGTGATGAAGAGTAAGTTTCTTGTTATTATCTCTTTTTCTTTTCAAAGCCACTAATGTCATGATTGGGGGGGCACCTAGTGACCTCATCTAATACAAATTACCTCCCAAAGGCCTGTCTTCAATTACCATTAACATGATTTTGGGGATTAAGTCTCCAACACATGAACTTTTGGGGGGCACATTGAGAACCAAAGCATCTCCAGTGATGGATGAACCCAGCATTTGGTATCTCTTAGATATTTACCTTTCCCAAATCATGGAGTGCAAGATAAAAATGTGCCTGTGATTTGTGTGTCAATAATAGTGATCAGTCATCCAAGAGATGAAGAAATAATTTATAAGGTATAAAGGAACCTTGAGAAAAAGGTGGGAGTTAAGAAACAAAGATGCTTGAGAAGGGATGGATTTGTACTGTGTAGGTTTTTGAGGATTGAGGAAACCAGGCAAAAGCACAGAAGCAGTCATAGGAGATCTTGTTCAGGGAGATGCAAGGGTCTGAATGCAGTGGATAAAGAGATGCTGAGCAGAATACAAATGAGAATGAGCCAGAAATTAATACCTTACATAAAATTTTTATGCAGAAATATTGTTGGCTATAAATACAGGTTCCCCAAATCAAAATGATTTAAACAATAAGAGAATTTGTCATTGCACAGAACTGTAAGTGCAGAAGCGAAGCATGGGTTGGGCCTAAGGGTAATACAACCTGGAGCTCATTGATGTTGTTGAGGACCTGGGATCTCTTTCTCTGCTGTGCAGTCAAAGTGGGTGTTTTATAAAGGTGAATTCCCTTGTGGAAGCAAGATGGGGACTGTTTGCCTCCTTGTTTGTACCCATTAGAAGAGAAAAAGGAAAATCCCCCAAGCAAGGAATACAATTCATTCCCTTTATTCTGATTGTAAAAACAGATCATATGGCTATCCATTGGCCAAAACCATGCCCGGTCATAAGCTAATTGGTATATTAGCTAACCTGTAATATTTTCTGAAAGTAAAAATGGGGTAAATCTAAACAGATACGGTGTTCTGTTGAGAAGAGGGAATGGATGTTGAGTATATAAGCAACAGCATTGGCTATGGAGTCCAGTGATGGAGAACTAAGTCCTTGGGCATCAAGTTCAAGAGTTTTCAAGCAGACATCAGAACAAACTGACATCATAGTAACTGACATTTCATTTAGGGGCAATGTCATTCACCAGAACTGATGTCAGAAGGATTTGTTTTAGGAATATGAGAATCAGATCATTTTTTACATAGCCACCTTATAGAGAATGATAGACATAAAAATATAAAGGCAGAGAACATGAATGTCAGGCACAGGGCAGTAGAGAATAAACTATTAGGCTAGAACCCAGAGGATGGGGAATAGTTTGGAGTCTTTGGTAAGAGTTTGTGGGATCAGTGGAGTGTTCAGGATAAAAGCTGAAGATGCTGAAGACCTTTCCCACAATGTTGGAAATGTGGTTCATGCCTGAAAATGTGAAGATTAGGATGGTCTAAATTTTGGTTCTCATACTTCCATATGTATTCAAATCATCTTGAAGGACTTGGTTAAACCATGAACTGTTGGGCTCCAGCCCCAGAGGCTCTGATTTAGTAGATTCAGGGGAAAGTTTGAGAACTTGTGTTTTTAATAAGTTCCCAGGTACTGCTGGTGCTGCTTATCCAAAGACTTCATTTTGAGAACTGCTATGTTAGGGAAACAACCTGTCAAGTAGTCTGTCAAGGTTTATTAAACTACTGTGTTTAAACCATGTTGTATGAGGGCCACCTGCTGAGAATCACAGTGTAGGTTGTTCAAGATAGTGCTTCTTGAAGCCCCACTTGAGAGGTTGGGGTTAGCAGATTTGGAAAAAAACCTACAAATCTATTTTCTATCATGTTTCCCAGATGAGTTTTTTTCTTTTTAATTTTGAAATAGAATGTTGCTGATTTTCTCAGGCTGGCCCAAACTTGAAATCCCCCTGCCTCAGCCTCCTGAGCAACTATGATTATGGGCACACCCACTGGGCCTGATGCCAGGTGATTTTATATCATTGTGGTTTGTGAACCATTCTAAGTCCTATGAAGTTCTTTTAAGTCCTTGTTCACCCCTGTGTGCACTACATAGTAAGCAGGCTACTACAGTAACTTTAATGGGCCACAATAGGATAGAGTTAACACTGTTTTTTTTTTTTTTTTTTTTTTTTTTTTTTATATATATATATATATACCAGGGATTGAACTCAGGGGCACTCGACCACTGGGCCACATCCCCAGCCCTTTTTTGTATTTTATTAGAGACAGGGTCTCACTGAGTTGCTAAGTGCCTCGCCATTGCTGAGGCTGGCTTTGAACTTTCCATCCTCCTGCCTCAACCTTCCAAGTGCTGGGATTACAGGTGTGTGCCACCATGCCCAGCTGAGCACTGGGATTTTTAAAGCTTGACAAAGAAGAATTTGGGTCCCATGTGTGCCATGTTCTATTTGGGTCACCTTGAGTAAAGTTACTTTTGTTAGCCAGCTTTTCATTACTATGACCAAAATATCTGACAAGAACAACTTAGGGAAGGAAAAGTTTATTTTGGTTCATGGTTTCAGAGGTTCAGTCTACAGTGGGCAGACACCATTGCTCTGGCCTGAGGTGGGGCAGAACATCATGGCAGAAGGGGATTGTAGAAGGGCACTGCTCCTTTCATGCGACCAAGAAGCAGAGGAAGTAAGAGAAAGGGGTTGCAGGGAAGATGAAGCTTCCAGGGCACACACCCAGTGTATCTCCTCAAGCCATGCCTATACCTGTCACCCAATTAATCCACTTAAATTAGGATGAACTCAATCCAAGTATTTCACCTCTGAATATTCCTGCATTAACATAGGAGTTTTTGGGGACACCTCATATCTAAACTCTAACAGCACTGAACTATTTGGGCTTCAAATTCTTAATATGAAAGATGGAATGATGAGGCAGGTATTATGTAATAGTCATTCAAGATCTTATACTTTGTAAGCCCTCAAGCTATGGTATCTCTGTATGTTTTCCTCATACTCCCCATTTGCAGTCATGTGACAGTTGGCCCACTGTAATTTTGCAATGTAAGATTGTTGCTGCCTGAAGCGAAAACTGACTTGGAGCAAGGAACGCTGCAGGAAAATTCGGAGGCAGGATGAAAATGAAAAAAGGTCTTTTATTCTTCTTCTCTCTCCGGCTCCAGCAATCACTCCAAACGCTCTAACTCCAACCACCACCTTCTTCTTCTTCCCACACACACTAACTAAACTCACCCAGTTATATACATATCGCTTTAACAAGGACACGTGCTTACAGCTCGAGCTTACAGGTGCGTCACGCAGTGTTCACGGGCATACAAAGATTCTTTGGATAATGTATTACTATCAGGTGGAAACTAGAACATCTTTTATGGCTCTCAGCTAACCGCAATCTTTAGCTATCTCCTTGATTATAGGCTCCTTCATTTCCCCCTTTTAGTTTTAAAAGAGGGGATGTTCTAGGACGTCCATGTGCAACCGACATTCTTACCCGTCATGGGAGTCTAGGCTGTCCTGACTCCTGGCTTAGGTTGACATGCCGGCCACATTAGACTGTCCCGTGCGACTGTGCCGTGTCTTAGGTTGTCCCCTTCTGGGGATCTTACCCGTCATAGGCTAACCAGCCATCCAATAGAGCCCTTCAGGATCGACTGTGTGTTGACTAACAGCCGTCCAATTTTTAGGAGATGCTGCGGCTTTAAGGCGGTAAGCCTACTGCTGACGAGCCAAGTTTCCATAGCGTATCAAGTTCTTTAAGCGAATCAGCTGCCCTTAGTTTCATCAAGTAACGCACTGAGTTCTCTTAGACAAATACCCGCAAGGCATTGTCCCGTAATGTCCCAAAATAATGGAAAATCAAAATGTCCATAAGTTATAACACATAGATTCAGGAGGCCCCATGCATGCAGAGCAGAGGCCACACTGCTGGTTAGGTTGTTTGATGCTTGAGCAGCAGGGATGCTTGCAGCGACCGCGGTCCCTGCAGTTGTAGCAGCAGCCGTCTTTTTTATGTCTAGACATTTCCACCGGCAAATCTTCAGGGCCCGCTACCTAAAAACTCAAGCATCCATTATTAAGGGAAAGGCAGTGCTATTCCAGCACTGAGATCAAAAGGTGAGCTGTCAAACTAAAAAAAGAATTATTAGAGTAGAAAATAAAAGTTGATCTCTGCTCACACACATTGCTGCTTAAGCTCCCACAAACATAAGCTGGCAAAATATCACATTCAGAAATAATCAAAGAGAAACTGAGGGTGTTTACTGCATTAAAGATAAAGAAAAGCTAAAGGCACTTTGGAAAAAAATAATTTGTTAGCTGGAATCCTCAAGTCTCTATATACACAGCAATCCTATACCTGTTGAAATAATTCAAATTAATCAGCTATTAAACAAATGAAGTTAATAACAAATAAACGATCCTCTGTCGGAACACCAAAATATCAGGTTATACAACATTAAACATATTCACAGCTGAAGAGAAGTCCCGGAGACAACTATAAATCAAAATTGATTATCATTATAATTGATTATCTAATTAAAATATTCTGAACTTATATGAATATCTATTTATCTATCTATCTATTGATTATCTAATTAGAATATTCTAAGCTTAAATGAATTAACGTTATTTGGATCTATATCTATCTACCTATTTTTTTTTAAGCACTTAATTATTTGTGACGTCACACTAGACAGACGCACATATAAACATATATTTGTGACATCACATTAACATGAAATTTAGACAAATGCACAGACATAAAGACATATATAAAAGAAAAAAATACAATTGTGTATACACTGAAGAGAGATCTTGTCCCGGCCGGGAAGATGAAATTTAAGTTGTAAATTTAATGGAGGACTCTTAAGGGAATCACTCCATACCTTCATTTTGGTCCTCTTGATTTTGTACTTGTTTATTCAATCTAGACTCCTCAATAACTTCGTCTTGATCCTTTTGACTTTGTACCTGCTTTATCAATCTAGATGGTATCCATATTGGAGAGGATTCATGCTTTGGAAAAACACAAACAGATCCTCTCCCCCAAATTGATACTGGGTCTGGACCCTTCCATGTACCTGAGAGAACATCCTTCCAGTAAACCAAAGGTTTATGTTGTTGGTGTGGGTTCCAGTGTCTATCTCCAGCCGAATGTCCATTAGAATCTAAAGTTAAGAAATTTAGGGTAAACAGGGCAACTGCCAATCTGTCCTTAGGATTTTTCCAGTTTCCATCTTTTTGCTTTAGTAACATATTTTTAAGTGTCCGATTTGCTCTTTCAATTATTCCTTGTCCCTGAGGATTATAAGCGATACCTGTTTTGTGGATAATATTGAACTTTGTACAAAATTGTTTGAAGGATGTGGATGTATATGCAGGGCCATTATCTGTTTTAAGCATTTTGGGGATGCCCAATGCAGCAAAAGCTTGCAGACAATGAGATATAGTATCTTTAACTTTTTCTCCGGAATGTAAAGAAGCAAAAATCATGCCTGAGCATGTATCTATGGTGACATGAATAAATCGTAATTTTCCAAAACTTGGCTCATGTGTGACATCCATCTGCCACAAATGATTGGGCATCAAACCTCGTGGGTTAACCCCATAATGTGGATTGGGCAAAAGTGTTACACAAGATGGACATTCTTTTACAATTCTACGAGCTTGTTCTTTTGTGATTTTAAATTTTTGTCTTAAGGTAGTGCTGTTAACGTGGAACTGGGAATGAAATAAAGTAGCTTGTTGTACTGTAGTAAATATAAATATTGTTTTAGTGAGGGCGTCAGCTTTTTGATTACCTTCATGGAGAGGACCAGGCAGATTAGTGTGAGCTCTTATGTGACCTATAAATAAAGGTTCTTTTCGTTGCCATAGGAGATTTTGGATTTGAGAAAACAATTTAAAAGCTGGAGTATGTGGTGCTATTGGACCTGCTAGCTCCAATTTAGGGACAGCATGTACAATATAGTGGCTGTCTGAAAAAATATTCATAGGCTGTTCTTTAAAATTTTTCAGAGCTATTATTATAGCTTCGAGTTCCACTAATTGAGCTCATTTTTGATTAGTGATATGAATCATTTTTTCATTTTGAGTGACTACTGCAGCAGTACCGTTAGAGGATCCATCTGTAAATACATTAAATGCTTTAGGAATGGGTTGAGTTTTTATTACCTGTGGGAATATGATAGGATGATTGATACAAAAGGACAGTATAGGAGATTTAGGAATATGATTGTCAAAATTTGCAGAAGTAGAGCATCTAGCTATAGCCCAATCATTATCATTGAAGCACAAATATTCAACCTGTGATGATGAATAAGGAGTAATAATAGTAGCAGGATGAATTCCAAATATTTTAGTAGAGGTTTTAAGTCCTTGAAGAATAAGTTTAGCCACCATGGAGGTATAAGACTCAATTGTACTTTTAGGAGAGACAGGCAAATGTATCCATAATATAGGTCCCTGTTGCCAAAATACTCCTGTTGGTGTATATTGTGAAGGAATAATAATCAATATTAGTGGTTGTGCAAAATCAAATCTATCGCAATGGGATCTTTCAATGGCCTGTTCTACTAATTTTAGAGCTCTCCTGGCCTCAGGAGTTAATGTTCGCGGTGAGGATGGATCAGGGTTCCCGCGAAGGATGTCAAATAAAGGTTTTAATTGTCCAGTAGTGAGGCTTAGTGTAGGGCAAAGCCAATTAATGTCTCCCAATAATTTTTGGAAATCATTGAGGGTGGTCAAATGTTCTTTACTTATTAGAATTTTTTTGGGTTTAACAAAAGTATCCATGATTTTAAAGCCTAAATATAGTATAGGTGATCTGCTTTGAACTTTTTCTTCTGCTATATATAATCCATATTTTTAAAAATTTTTTGTTATTTCACTAAATATATTAAATAAGATTTTTTGATTAGGGTGAGCTAATAAAACATCGTCCATGTAGTGTAGACACATGAGGTCTTAATATTTGTTTTTAATGGGCTGTATAGCTCTGTCCACATATAGTTGGCACATTGTAGGGCTATTTGCCATTCCCTGTGGCAATACTTTCCATTGATATCTTTTATCAGGGCCATTATTATTGATAGAAGGAATTGAAAAAGCAAATCTGGGGGCATCCAGAGGATGTAGGGGAATGGAAAAGAAACAGTCCTTTATATCAAGAGTTATAAGGCAATAGTTTTTTGGAATAGCTACAGGATTAGGAAGTCCAGGTTGGGTAGGTCCCATAATTTGCATTGTTTTATTAATTTGTCTTAGGTCTTGTAATAGTCTCCATTTTCCCGATTTTTTCTTAATTACAAATATGGGAGAATTCCAGGGAGAGGTGGAAGGCTCTATGTGTCCTGCTTCTAATTGTTCTTTAATTAATTGATGGGCCGCTTGCAATTTTTCTTTGGATAGGGGCCACCGAGGGACCCAAACTGGCTTATTAGAGAGCCATGGTATTTTTAAAATTGTTTTCTCAGTGGCCCCTAGAAAAAATGTCCTTTGCCTTTTTTATTTTGATTAGGATTTTTATTCTTAATACCTGCAGGCTTGGTTGCTAGGTGTAGCCCCATTTGATGTAAGATATCTCTTCCCCATAGGGTAACTGGCAAGCTGTTTAAAACATAAGGTTGGAATGTTCCTGTATGGCCTTCATTGTCTTGCCAATTTAAGATTACAGCACTTTGTGCTGGGGTATTACTGTATCCCAAGCCTCTTAAACTGGTTGAGGCTTTCTGCAGAGGCCAGTGCTTAGGCCATTGTTGTAGATTTATGATGGAAGAGTCAGCTCCTGTATCAATCAGCCCCTCCATCTCTATGCCTTGAATTTTTAATTTGCACATCGGCCTCCGTGAACAATCCTGAACCCAGAAAGCCATAGGTCCTGAACCAGTGGAACCGAATGCTCTGCTATTTCTATTTTGTGGCATGCTTTTAAAAGAACTATGGAGACTGGGAATGAGGAGCAGCTGTGCGATTCTGTCTCCTTGATTTACGGAGATGATACCCCTGTGTGTACTTAGCATTATTTTAATCTCTCCATTATAATCTGAATCAATAACCCCTGGTATAACATTAAAGCCTAATAAACTCTTGGAACTACGCCCAAGGATTAGTCTCACAGTTCCTGAAGGGAGAGGTCCCCTGATTCCCGTAGGAATCAGCTGAACCCCCATTTCAGGTGTCAGGACCATCTGGGCAGTAGAACAGAGATCTAATCCTGCACTTCCTCTTGTCCCTCTGATAAGGGAGTTAATGGGTAGGAGGGATTGTGACGAGGAATCATTTGGATCTGAGGGCATTCCTCCTCTAGTGCGCATTCCTCCTCTAGTGCCTCGTACATTTGTGGGCCCCGGGGCATTGGGCCCCGTGCCCCGTTTTTTGAAATCCTTGATAAATCATTTCCATATATATCATATCTGGAATAGCATTGATTGGCCCAATGTATACCCTTTTTGCACTTGGGGCATCGGCCTGGAGTGCGGTATGAATTTGATCTTATTACCCTTGGGGGATATTGCTTAGCATATCTTGGTTGATTATAATACTTTTGTCTGGAATATCCTGTTCTAGGTTGAAACCTTTGGGAATTTTGAGGGGAGGAATTTTTCATCACTGCAGCAATTACGTTGCCTGTGATAACAGCCTCGTTAATGTCTTTGCACAGTCTGATATAAATTGATAAGTCTTTTTTACTTCTCCACGGCCTTATTGCATCCTGGCAATATTTATTAGCATTCTCGTATGCTAATTGGATAACTAGAGGCATAGCTTGCTCGACTTCGCCAAAAACTCTAGATGTTGTTTTTAAGAGTCTATCTACAAAATCAGCGTAAGGTTCGTTAGGCCCTTGTATAACTTTTGATAGGCTGCCTTGCAGATCCCCTGTGCCTGATATTGTCTTCCAGGCTTTCACAGCTGCAGTGTGTATCTGGGCATACACACCTGGATCGTATTGTAGCTGATTTTGTAGTTTGGCAAACTGACCCTCCCCTGTGAGCATATCTATATTGCGTTGAGGGAAACCTGCTGCAGCATTTCTCTTTGCTATTTCTGAACAAAGTTCCTGGAATTGAGTTTTCCAGATTAGGTATTGTCCCCCACTTAGTACCGCTCTGCATAGACTTTTCCAATCTGAGGGGGCTAAGGTTAGGGTGTTAAGTGACTCTATCATACTTAATGTGAACGGAGCTTGAGGCCCATAGGTCATTACTGCCTCTTTAAAATTCTTTATTGTTTTAAAGTCTAGGGACTCGTGATATCTTTGTCCCTGTTCATTTTGAAATACTGGCAGTTCTAGGTGCTCCTGCGGTCTATGTTGTTCGAGAGCGTATAAGCGCTCAGAAAGGCCGCCAATTTCTACCTCAAGGGCACGTACATTCTGATCAATACTCCTTATTGTTTCTGTTAGGTATTCTATCCATGAAGGAGCAGAGGGCACTAGTGGTTCCTCTATTTGACGGTCTTTTCTCTTTTTTAATTTCTTTTTGTTCTTTTTATTGGAGACTGTGCTCCCTGAATCGCTTTTTGATTCCTCCTCACTACTAGCTTTATAATTCCTAACTGGCTTAGTGGAGGAGACCGTACTGTCATGGTTTGGCTCCTTGTTACAATTATCACTTTCACTAGTATCCTGAGTTTCAGCTTCTAAGGAGAGTACATACTCCTCAGCTAATTTTATTAAGCTTCTGATGGCTTTTGCAGTTCTTACTTTTGAATTTATATTACTGCTCTCCTTGCTGGTCTCAACTGAGTCAGAGGATATGCTTTCTTGTTCACTTTTCTCACTATCCTCTGAGTTCTCGCTATCAAAAATTTCATTCGTGGCTTTTATAAACCAACTTTTTGTTATATTCGCTCCCATATTTTTAAATTTTCTTTTTTCTTACCTTGCTGCCGAATTCCCCGTATGGGCCACCACTTGTTGCTGCCTGAAGCGAAAACTGCCTTGGAGCAACGAACGCCGCAGGAAAATTCGGAGGCAGGATGAAAATGAAAAAAGGTCTTTTATTCTTCTTCTCTCTCCGGCTCCAGCAATCACTCCAAATGCTCTAACTCCAACCACCACCTTCTTCTTCTTCCCACACACACTAACTAAACTCACCCAGTTATATACATATCGCTTTAACAAGGACACGTGCTTACAGCTCGAGCTTACAGGTGCGTCACGCAGTGTTCACGGGCATACAAAGATTCTTTGGATAATGTATTACTATCAGGTGGAAACTAGAACATCTTTTATGGCTCTCAGCTAACCGCAATCTTTAGCTATCTCCTTGATTATTGGCTCCTTCATAAGATATTGATTGATTTAAATCAAGGGAAGATATTGAGAGGAGGAGTATCAGAGAAAACATGTAAAAGGACTTTGGGACATAAAAGGCAGAGAGAGAAAACCTGTTGTATGTCTCCTTCTGTTCTACCTCTAGGATTCCATCTGTGATGGTTGTGGGTACGTACCCACCTGGAAGGGCATGTGCTCCTTTGTACATTTAGAGGTGGCAGACTTACAGGAGTTAGAAGAGGGGCAATCAGGAAAAATGAGGAAAAGCCTTTTGAAGCTCAAAACAGTCTATGAAATCAATTAAAGCCAGGATATATTCTAAAAATGGTCCCCAAGCTTGGTGCCATTCGTCTGACTTACTTTATTTTGTGCATCTGCTTGGTCAAATACCTTGAGATGAGACAATATTTCCCCCCTCCCCAAGTCTCTGCAGCACAAGACTGAGTAGGTGGTAAGTTGAGTGAATACTTTGGCCTCATCAGCTCAAGTGGACTTTCTCAAATGAACCAAATAGCATTTCTCAAGAGCCCTTATTTTATTTTGTTCTTGTGTGTGTGTGTGTGTGTGTGTGTGTGTGTGTTTGAGAAAATGTACTTGGAATCTAAAGGACAAGACATTCTTCGTCTTTTGGCCTTAAAAGAACCTTTTTTTTTTTTTTAAATTTTATATATTTTTATTTATTTATTTATTTTCCTAGAGAAAGAAATTTGTTTTTTATTCAAAATTGTTGTATTTATAACAGTAGCATGTATTACAGTTCATAATACTCATATAGAGCATCTTTTCACATAACACTGTATACAAAGTATATTCGTACTATTCAAGTCTTCAATCATGCATTTAGGATAATGATATCCATCTTATTCTACCACCTTTTCCCCCCCCCCCATACCCCTTGCTCCCTCCCTTCCCCTACCTCCCCTTTGACCTTTCTAGTGTTCCTCTAATCCTCCTATGTACTCCGACCCAACACCTCTGTGTATCATCCTCCTTATATCAGAGAAGACATTTGGCATTTGGATTTTTGAGAGTGACAACTTCACTTAGCATTATATTCTCCAACTTCATCCATTTACCTGTGAATTCCATCATTCTATTCTCTTTTATTGCTGAGTAAAATTCCATTGTGTATATATACCACATTTTCTTTATCCACTCATCTACTGAGGGGCATCTAGGTTGGTTCCACAACCTAGCTATTGTGAATTGTGCTGCTATAAACATTGAAGTGGCTGTGTCGCTGCAGTGTGCTGCTTTTAAGTCCTAAAAGAACCCTTTCTAACTCTTAACTGCAACTGTTTCTGCTGAGGCTATTCCATATTCAATATTCTCTCTTAATGAACCTGAAAATTCACATTTCCAAATAATCAGGAGACAATGAGCCTAAAATTCAAAATAAAAACACAAAACAAATGTAACAACCTTCCCCATTTTATTCATAAGCTTTAGCATTTTTCAAGGGAACCAAGTCCAAAAGCACAATATTTTCAGTCTTGAAGGGAATTAAAAACAGGAGACTAAGGCGAACAGCATGTGAGTTGCACACTAGTGTTGCACATTCCATTGGTGTCAGAAACCAGATCTCATGGCTTCCATTTCAGTGCTCTTTTCTATTCTACCAAGCTGTGCCACTCTGGTTAGGAATCCTTGTCTGCTTGATCATGTGCTTTCTTCCGTGTTTTATTCCCTTTGCTTTTCTGGAATAAGGCTTTCTAAATTAAAGCTTAATTTTAAAAAAAAACCTAAAATACCAGGGAGAAGAGTTGAGTAAATCTCTCTAGACCTATCACCCAGATTCAAAAGTTATCACGATTTTGCCACACATTTATTGCATTTACCCTCTTCCCCCCCTTCTCTTCTCTTTCTCCCCCACCCCCACCCCATTTCCTTTCTACCTTTCTTTCCCAGCTTGCTGAAATGTTTTAAAGCAAACTGTGGTGTTTCAAGCCAGGACTTGGGATGGGCTCCCCTTGAGAGAGAGAGAGAGAGACTACATTTAAAACACACAGTGACAAAGAGGCTCTGATGGGGTCAGCTGTGTTGCTCATCACAACTGCACAGGAAAAGCTGTCCTTGATCTTTCAGTTATGTGAAATAATACACTCTGCTTTCATGGGGATAGCAAGTTGAGACATGTATGCATTTTTCAAGTTGTTTAGGAGTTTCGGCAATGACTTCAGATATTTCTTCAAGATCACAGAATCTTAAATAAGATTAATTTCCAAAGAAACTTGTTTTTTACATTATTGTTATCCAATAGGTAAAATGTTTATAATATTCAGGCATTAGTACTTAAGAATATAAAATGATGTAATGTTTAGTTCTTTTAAAATATGCTTCATAAAAAATTCTTCTTGTGTAGTACTAATATAAAAATTAGGATTTAATATGCAACAGTAAGTTTATTTTGTTTTATTAGGAATTAGACACTTTTGATGGCAAAGTGGTCACTGTGTCTGACTCATTATCTAAGTTAATTTTAAGTCAATTGAAGAGGTGTAGCAATTTTTGCATCACAAGCTAGTAGCTGATGACATGATTTCTAACTAGAAAATGTGTCCATGAATTAACACATTAGCCTTCATGTAACTGCAAATCGCTTATCAGTGTTTTGATTCAGGTGTTTTTATTTCCATTATTGAAAATATGATTACTTTTATAAGACTCTGCATTTTCTGAATTACACTAGCAGAATAGTTGAAGTCAATTTGATGTAAATGATTCATAAATGCTGACAAAAATCTCCACTTGATCACTTTGCTAAGTATGGCTGTGTTCTCCATGGGGTTTGTTGCTTTTTGTACGGTAGAGCTCCCAGAAACTTGAAGCACTCTGAATAAATAACTTGGTTTATAGCCCTATTTTTCCTCTTAGTCTTCGCTTTATCCCCAGAAGGATAAATAGCAGCAACAAGTTCCCTTGATAAAAATCTAAGGGGAAAGAACACAGATGCACATCTTTTGGTGGGAGGAGGGCCTCATTTTAAGAAGTCCACAGGGTATGAGATATCTTCTATTCCTCCTTGGGAAATACAATCTAGGAGGCTAGAAAAATAAGCTGGTAGATATCTTGTCAAAATCCCTACGAATTAAAATTTACTATTGCTATCATTAAAATCACAACTTAATTTGACTTATAGTTGGTCAGTTAGAAGTATTGGTATCAACGTGCTACTTGGAATTAGCATCTGAAATGGGGTAGTCTTGTGGGACTGAGCCCTTAACCTGTAGGATATGACTAACTCCAGGTAGATAATGTAAGAATTGTGTTAAATTGCAGGATACCCCATTGGCATATGCTAGAGAATTGCTTGGTGTGTGTGAAAAAAACCCTATCTGTCTAGTGTCAAAAGTGAGGTAGAGTGTGTTTAGTGTGAATGTAGAAGGAAAAAAAAACCCACTTATTCTGTATCCTTAACACAGCCATTGTAACTGGAACATAGCCCTCATCCATGGTTCCCTGACTCAGATAACAGCATCATCATTCACACGACAATCCCAAATTTTCACATGACATTAGTTCAGACTTCTCTGAGATCCAGATGGAGAGTTCACATTGCCTATGCAAATTTCCACTGTCTTGAATGTACCTCTTGAGAGGAACTATAAATTATATGGCAATGCACAGGGAAGTGCACTAAGGATAGGGGTCAATAGCAGGCAATGGTAATGCAACCTACCACAATCACCCGAACGGTCCAATTCCATTTTGTATAACAAGATCAACTTGTTCTTTATAGTTATATCTTAGTGTGACATGGAAAAAGTACTGGAAAGAAACCCACCAAAATATTAATGGTCTAATCTCCTGCTATAGGGGTGAAAATGTCAAGAGGCAGAGGAAAATTCCAGCTCTTCTTAAACCTCTGTAGTGTTTGAATCTTTTATAATAAGGCTCTGCACGACTGGGGGAGACTGAGACTGAGAGATGCTACATGCCAGAGTGAAGGTCATTTAACCACCAAAGTCCTAAAGCTGTACTTAATTCAGAATCACATGGGATGTGCTTTGTCTGCTACTCACTTTGGCCCATCTCTATGTGCTCCACACATTTCCTCTTATCATCTGAGCATACACAAAGATATGCACAAAGATGATCATGTAAACTGTTTTTCTCACTGTTTTCCTACTTCTGGTTTCTGCATATGAGGTCATGGTTATTTACTTTTGCATTACAGCTTCCTTATATCCTCCTTCAGGTTACTGATGAAATGTTGATGCCAAGAAGATAAAAAGCAGTCTTTGGTGTTTTCCAAAAAAAAGGAAGCTGCATGCCTGATAGAACTAGCTTATATTCTTAGAGGAATTAGCATTATTAATGGATGTGTGTTTCTCTTCATGGGAAGATCTATTTTCAGGATTAAAAAAAATTTTCATGGATTAGTCCTGGGTATGCCTTGGTGTAACTGACTCCTGATTCAACTGCCATTAACTTTTAAATTGTCTCAAAACATTTCCTTGTGTTTCTTTGCTTAATTTTTATAGTTATATAACAACCAAAATAAAAATATAGATATATTCACTTAAAAAATATCCCACATTCAAAACTGAAAATTTACAAGATAGATAAGTTATAGCATTGGCCTGTATGATTCCTTGATTTCCAAGTCTTTTCTCCCCACATGCTTCTAAATAGAACACACCTATTATACTTAGGATTTTATTTATAGGTTACAAAGAAGTAGGAGGTGGTAGTGGTAGAGAAAAGGTCAGAGAAAGAATAAAAATGTTTTGGGAAATAGTGATTAAAGATCAATGAAAATACAAAACAACTTGGAAAATTGCTAGATCAATAGAAAAATATTAAATTCATAATAAGCTTAGGAAAACTGGGATAGGAAAAGAAAATATTTATGGGTTATAAGATATAAGGCGTCTTCTCCCGTGTAATAAAACCTATCTTTTCACACAAAGGAGAGAGAGAGGAATGGTTCTGTACTTTGTGAAAACAAGACATGCTATGAATGATGAAGGGCTCTATTTCAGCAAGGCACAGGCACAAAGCAAAGCTCAAAACAATTAGATGGAGCTACAGCATTGCTCAAAATAGGACACTGTTTCATTATTCTACATACAGTTTGAAATCTAAACATTATTGCTATGTATAAAAAGGTGATGTACACATTTGTATACTGAATATCATGCATTCTTAATGCCTTTTGGTGATTTTGTTGTAAAACCACATTTAGTTCTTGCTTTCAATTTTACTATAGAAGAAAATTAAACCATCCATAAGGCCCTGAACAGTCGAAGCTCTCCTCTTTTCTCCATTTGTCAGTGAGTAGGCTTTTGGAAATGGACTTTCCTTGCTTGTTTTCTATAACAACTTTGTTTTGCCCAGATGGCTACAGTTGCACAAGCTGCACGGGAAGTACCAGGCTATGAATGAACGAGAAAATGATTCAGAAATCTAGGGACTCGAATTCTTAGTTGTGTAGGTTCGGAATTTGACTATGGCCTCAGATCAGAACTGGAGAGACAGAAACTGAAACTGTACCACAGGGCATTCGATAAAGTTTCCTTCCTTCCTAAATGGAACACTGCAACTGCTATTTTCTCCCAAATATAATAATGATATATGGTCTTTGGGAGAAAAACGCTTATGTGTAAATCAGAAAATGAAATTCTCTCCCTATCTGAAATGACATCATTTCCTGGACATAACATTGTTAAAATTTTGCTGTAAACCATCAAGTATTTTCTATAAATGTGAACACAGTTTTGTCTTTCTGAGAAGAAATCACACAACATTTGTCTTTTTTTTTTTTTTTTTTTGGCAAGGTTATCTTTTACCTCAACACTATGTATTCAATGTCTTTCTGGGCCATTACCTCCAACCTCACACCTTATCTTAAAAACAGAATTATTATTTAAATTCTTTTTTGTGGACATTGCCTGTTGCTAGCAATGATGTTGCAAAAAATATTTGTTCACTTACACATTTCCACACTTATCTTTTCATTTCCTATGATAAATTCCTCCAATATGGAATTATTTGATCAAAGTGTATGTGTGATGTACATTGTAGTAAATATTGCCAATGACTTCCAGAAATTGTGTACCACATACATTCCAACCACATATGTATACAGTGTTAAATCTTCCACACCTTTGCCAACACTAGATGTTATCAATTTTTTTAACTTACCAAACTGGCAAAATTGGAGATCTCATTTTGCTACAATTTACATAAGAAACATTTTTTTTTTTCAATGAATCAAGGTCTAATTGTGTTTTCTGCAGCAAAAAGCCTATATCATTTGGCTCTGGGAATCCTTCCTTGCTCCTGGCCTCTGCTCCCTGCTCATCAGGTTGTTGCCAGGCATTGCTGGTCTGTTATTGCAGATCATTCTCCCATGTTAGCACAGGGGTAATTGCATTCTGTCCCTGACACAGATTCTATTACATTTACACACATACAATCACAAATCACAATCACATATACCTCATATTATACACATAATCACAGACAAACATACCTGCCACATTACACACAAAATTATAGATGCAATCATATAAAACACATGCCACATCACATTACAGAGTGTCACTGTGAAGCAATCAAAATGAAATCAGTGCTCTGCCCTCTAATTCAGAGGTCCCTCACAATCATGGGACACTTCCAAAGCACTCTGACGGCTGTGACCTTTCTTGGGTGTTAGCCTTATTATTTCAGTTCTCTGGAGTCTCCCTCCTGGAGCTTTTCTGCAAGTTGAGAACTTCTTCCCTCTGGTTGGACACATTATACTCTAATAGCACCGTGACTTCAGGTAAAAGGTGAGAACTGAAGTTCTTCGGTACAAACTCAGACTTATAAGAAACAATTTAAATCTGTTCTTTCTCTCCCTCCAGCCAATATACTTTATTTTCCTTTGAATTTTGTCATAAGGATATTGAAGACTTAAATGTGTATTAAGGCATTTATGTAGTTTTGTCTGTTTTTTTTTTTTTTCCTTAAGACATTCTCATTTACCATTAGCCCAGTGATTCTTTCTCAATGCACAGTTTTCCTTATTGATTTTTTCTTTTGTCACCAACATTGCTCTAAACAGAACTTTTAAAATATACTGACTTCTTTTTCTTTCCTTAAAGTTCCTCAACAATAAGACTAACTCAGAACAGATCCATCCAAAACTACTGTTTAGTTAAAACACAAAGTTAGGTTGGGGAAATATAAATCACACAGGTTGTAAGAAATTTGTATATGACCTCTACTTTCCCCTTAAGTTTTCTGTTTGAGGTGGGATGTCACTCTTTAGACACGAAGTTGTGTAGTCGAGTGAATTGTGAGCCAGCCAGACCTGAATTTGCATCCTATGTGTATACCACTGCAAAATAATTTCCTTTTCTGAGTTGTGAATTTTTTTTACATATTATGTGGGGTTAATAAAAACTAAGCTAGCGGTAGAGCGCTTGCCTAGACGTGCGTGGCCCGGGTTCGATCCTCAGCACCACATACAAATAAACACATTGTGTACAATAAAAGCAAAATAAATAAATAAAAATTAAAAAAAAATAAAAGTACTGTGAGATATGAGAATCAGTATGTACTTTAATGAGACTTCAGCAATGTCAGCAATGTTATTTTTATTTACTCCAAAATTTATTGAGCATCTGTGAGGTACCAATATTTTTTAAAAATTGTTTTAGTTATGGTTTTTACCTTATTTTACTTATTTTTTTTATGTGGTTCTGAGGATTGAACCCAGTGCCTTGCTCATGCTAGGCGAATGCTCAACCGCTGAGCCACAACCCCAGGTCCGTGATGTACCAATATTATACAAGGAACTAGAGAGAGAGTAGTGATTGAATTTCGTGGTAATAAACATAGTCCCTGCTCTCAAGAGGCTTTCTCTTGAGTTCAGAAAGAGAACCAATCAAGGGTTCTCTCTAAATGATGATAAAGGAAATGTGTGGTGTGCACGTGGGTTATCTCTGGGGCCCATAGCTCTGGCGAGGGTACACCTGGAGAAGGGAACACTGAGATTTACCTAGGCTGTAGGGAGTCCAGGGGAGATATGTTTGGATGGACATTTTAATTTTTTTTCTAGAATCAACTTCATTATATTGACTCAATCACATTTCTGCACTGCCTTGTGTGAACTAGGCTTAAAGAATGAATTAGCCCCGGGTCCCGCTCTTGAGCATTCTCACCTCTCTTGAGAGACAGAAACTGTGCATTGTATATATTTGGTGATAATAATTATCATTAACACTGGTCATCTCTCTTCTGTGTGGCACATAGGCACTGTTCTATGAACTTAGCTCCTTTAACCCTTGTGGTTAAACTTGCTTCATGAATGATTAAACAGAGGCAAATGAACTTAAGGATTTATCCAAGTTTGTGCCACTAGGAAGACAGTAGAACCATGCTTATGAGCCAGGGCTGTCACTGACTGCTACTCATAAGTACCCTCTATATTACCTTATCAGTGGTGTGTGGCCAATGGAAGGTCCCCTCTGAAAACCACAAATACTTCCTTCCTTTCTTCAAATTCTTTCTTTCTTATTTCTAATATGACTTTCCTCACAGTGGTCTTAATTCCTTTGGTTTTAGTCACATAATAGTTATTTTTCTCTTGCCAAAATGCAAATACCACTTAATAGGATTAACCCATAGAGGTTACTACTCAATCTGAATAAGTTCATGGGACTTTTAAGATGGTGAATAAGGAGAAATCCAAGGACATTGGACGAGAGGGGAAACCTGTGAATTGGGAATGGAGTGGAGAGTGGGGAGTAGAGCAGAAATGCCTCCTGATATCATGCCTACCTGTCTCCCACTGTGGCCAGCTTCCTGTCCTCCTGGACCCCTGGGGACCCTTCCCAGGTCTGCCAATACTCTCTGTTTTCCTGTTCTTTGTCTTCTTTACTCTGGGCATAGGGTCAATGTTTGGGGGTTCTTTTCCTTCCTTACAAGGTATCTATAACTTGCAAGGCAGAATTGGAAAAGATTTGAGATTGTACCTCTATCACAAAGAACTGCTGAAAGGTTAACAGATGCCCAGGTGATCAATTTAGATTAAAACACAACTGTGATGACAGACAAGGTATCTATGTGCAATTATTTTTTTCACTTGATGGACTTTTCTTAGCAGGGTGTTTCAGGAGAACTTCCTCGGGCCTTAAGCTTTAAGAAAAGGAATGAAGAAGGAGGTTTTTTACTCATGTTAATCTTTTAATTGTAAAAGTTATATTTACTCATAAAGAATATGTGGAAGTACAGAAATATGTAGTGATGAAAATCAAACCTAGCTACTGTTAATAGTTTGAAATAATTGCTTCATTTCATTTTAAAACACATTGTAGAATTTTAATAAGCATTATATAATCATTATATAAATATGCATTTAATATAAATATATGTGTGTATATATATGTATGTGCATATATATGTGTGTGTATATATATATATATATATACACACACACATATATATATATGATTTTGTATGAATAGAAAGGTTTTTGTTAAGATTCAGTCCCTATGTGCTAGTCATTTCAATCAGCCCAAGTCTATTGACTTCTATATTGAATGTCTGTCATCGCAGTTGTGTTTTAATCTAAATTGACCACCTGGGCATCTGTTAACCTTTCAACATTTCTTTGTGATGGAGGTACAATCTCAAATCTTTTCCAATTCTGCCTTGCAAGTTTGCACTTTCTCTGACATTGTTCTAATGCACAGGAACGTAAGGAGATTTCTCTTCTCCCATGCATTGGCAAGTGTCTTAGAGCTGTATGTGCATCCATTACGGTGCTCTTCCAAGTCCTTTCATCTTATTCCCTACTCAATACTACATTAAGGAATTTAAACTTTAAGAAGCACATTAAGACATAAATGGAGAAGCCAGTGGAATGTTGGCATTGTCGGGGCAAAAGATTAATACCCTTCCCAGGAGAACTCATTGTACATGATTCTGTCTTCTCACTGGAGGATTGATTTGTTTAACAGGATGGATGGAAAATGATGGAGAAACACTTGGAAGCAAAGGAGTGGTGCTGAGCAACACTAGTAGCCATTTCATCAAAATTTGAAGTCTGTTCTTTAAGAACAACTACTCCAGGGCTTTCAGAGAGTGATTGAAATGAAAATTAGAATATTTGCTTTGTTATCCTGAATTCTTCATATGATTTCCTTTGAGTAAAGGACACTAAAAGTAGCCACAAAAAATATTGGGAAGAGTTATTTATAAGAACTGATTTATTGTAGAGAGTTTTTCCACCTAATTATTATTATTATTTTTTTTACCATTGCAGTGGATGTGCTGGTATCTCTGAACTATAAAATAGAGAAGGGGAAGCTCTCATCCCTGCAGAGATAATTGAAGTTGGAACATTTCATATGCTCTGGAGTAGAAAATGCAGAAACTAAAGTGTATACAGTGAACAAAGGGAGATATGCTGGATGTCAACCTTTCCTTTGCTCAGTCTATGAGCCAAAATTAAGGTTTTTCATAGCAACAAGAAGAGTTAAGAATTGTTTAAACTGAAAGTGCTCTTGTATGAGAAAATATGAGACAATTCAAGGGCGGGAAGGGGTGTGGAGAGTGGAAATCCTAGAAGAAATACATTTTAACAGATAGAGTCCTGACTCAAGTTTAGATTCCCTCTAATTCTTGGCTAGACCTGATGACGAATGCATTTTTAATCCATATATCAACTCTCTCACACTGGTCTTTTAAACTCTTTGATATGCTGATGTAGAATCCCCAAGGTTCTTCCTTTGCTTAAACAGAAGTCTCCATCTTTGAGCTCCAACTTGCTACAAATATTAATATTTTCTAAGGGAGGACTTTCTGACCTTCTGTTACTATGGATTGATGTCAATATCTCAGTTTAGGGGTGAAAATATGGGTTAAATCTGACATACCACTTTTTTCAGAAATAATGTTTTATTGATACACGGCCTGTTCAGTACAGTCCTTTTAACATTGTGTATGGCTGCTTTCGTAAGGCAACAGTAGACTTCAGAGACTACATGACCCACAAAACAAAAATATATATATATATATATACTATCTGGTCCCTATAAGATTGTTGAATGTTGGTATTTGGTGAAACCAAACTTATATTAATGTATAATTTATATTTTATACATCTAGTCCCAGTAAGCTTCCTTGTAAATGATTGTGGATGGTCAAATGGTAGTCCTTCCTACCTTTCCATTAATGGGGCGAGCTCCCATACATATCCTATGGATGTCATGCAAGGCAAGAAGAATGATCTTGGTTAAAATAGGATTTTTCTTTCTTTCTTTCTTTGTTTTGAGATAGGGTCTCACTCTGTTGGCTGGTCTGGAACTCATGATCCTCCTGTCTCAACCTTCTAGGTACTTAAGGATTCCGTGCGTATGCCACCATGCCCCACTAAGATAGGATTTTGTCTTTGAAAAAGATGATGTATTAGTTTCCTCTTTGTGCTGTAACAAAGTGCCACAAACTTGATGGTCTGAAACAACATATATCTACTCTTATATTCCTGGAGATCAGATGTCTAAAATGGGTTGGTAGGGCTATGTTCCTTCAGGAGACTTCAGGGAAGAATCAGCTGTCTTGCCTTTCCTCGCTTCTAGAGGCTGCCTGCTGTCCTTGGCTCACCACTCCTTTTTTATACCATTGTGACAGTTTCTTTCATTACATCTTTTCTACAATCCTCCTGATGCTTAGAAGAACCCTGTGGTTACATCAGACCCAGGTGGATAATACAGATCATCTCACCAGCTTGAGATCCTTAACTTAATCATATTTGCTGAGTCACCTTTGCCATGCTTATGGTGAGACATTCACATGTTTAGGGGATTAGGCTGTCAACATCTTTGGGGGTCTGTGACTCTATCTTAGAGAGTAAACACTTTCTTTCTCCTCTACCTAGATGTCTTTACCATAATAATTTTATTGATTGACAAGCTGGACAGTACTGAGATTTTTTTTAAACCAGTAGTTTAAAAATTCTTCTAGGTATTTTATTTACATTTTGAATGGAAAGTATGAAATACATTTAGTAGTTCAAAGAGGACAGTAGGGTATTTGGGAGATGATTGAATCTTGATTGCATTGGAAAGTAAATGAATTATTTACTATGTAAGTACAATGCATATTTGCATAAATAAAGTGCTTTCCAAATGAGCAGTCATTTTCCACTGCATGTTTTAAACAAAAGAGAATGATTTCACATTTTCTAAATACATGACTGCTCTCACCCCATGCTAAGTATAAGACACTCTGAAATTTATCATCTATACATGCAATACATCTGAATAATTCAACAAGAAATACACAGTTTTATAGATAGATAATCATTCTTTCACAGATGTTTCTAATTAATTGTATCACTTGTACCAGAGGCATTTTTCTCCATCTTCTAAAGTGGGACTCTGAGTATTAAAAAAAAAAAAAAAAAAAAAAAAAAAAAAAAAAAAAAAAAAAAGAAAAGATTTTTCTTCACAGGTACAGTGCCTTTAATGAACTGTTTTCTACTTATTGGGGACCTGGTTGCAATGTCTCTGGGCCCAAATGGTTTCAGTGTTTGTGGGTGAGCATATTAGGTATCACAGAATATTATGTTTATTTGAGTGTCTTATAGCTGTTTAGCACAAACTCAAATTTCTCTTTATTTCAGTGACAAAGTGTTTCATATCCTCACTTCACTTTCTTGAACCCTGTCTTCAGTTTACCATAACTCCTTTCTTTCTTGCCTTTTGATCTCTGGTCTCTGATTATTTTGTTCTCTAAGCTCCAAAGCACTTATTTTCATATAAGTTTCATTTGGCGTTTACCCAGGCTTCCTCTATTGTTATTCCTACCTTCCTAACTAAATTGTATGTTCTCTGAGTGCAAAGGAGTCTTAGAGCTGCCATGGAGCTTTAGCACTAAGCATATCATCCTATGCATAATAAATGTTTAGAAAACTGGTGTTGATGAGACCAACTGCAGCTCAACCATTTTCTATTCTGGTACCTTCTGATGGTGGTAGTCTATCACCATTTATGTCTGGATCAGGTTGAAGCTGCTGATTGAATTGCTTAAACAAAGTTTTGGCCATGTTGCTTTCTGTTTGTTTTCTGTCTTTTTTTCCCCTTCCCATTGGCTATTCAGTTTGTTTGAAACATTCTGTCCTCTCCAGCTGGACACCACATCCTTTTGCTCTTTTCACCGGCCACCCTTCCTCCAGGAAACCTTCTGTTTTCCACTAATCATATTCACCTTGCCAGCACCATACAGGGCCAACTTTCTCCCTGTCAATTCTGTATTTGTAGCTTGTTCTTGGTCTTGGAAGACTGTGCTCATGTCTGGTTGTAGCAGAAAGGCTGATGCTGTACAAATAGTTCTTAAAATTTTCCTAGGTCATTTTGCTGCTTCCTCTGGGTTCCAAATGTTTCTCACTTGTAGTTCTATTTGAAATCTACTTTATTTTGCATTATTTCTCCCTCCTTATTAGATTTTTGGAATTTTGAAGGAAAAAGAAGAATGAATGGACATATTTCCATGGCAAACCAGCATGCACTGGGACTAGCTCATTGTAAGAACTCAATGGATATTTGGAATGGAAATTTCACAGTCTTTTCCAGCCCAAATCCAAGTTTGTCTTGTGATTAAGGACAGTTTCGATAATGTAAAGATCTTCTGTTCTTAAATAGTAAAACTGTCATCTAGATTCACTGCTAGCACAAAGCGTTGCTCAAAATGAATGATTCTGCTCATTTCTTAAAGCATGTGCTTCTAAATTGTTAAAATGATAATTACTAACTACTAACTGCTTCAATTAAATGTATCATGTGCTTCACAGATTGCAAAGGTATTTATAGGAAACTTTACAATTTAGTTTCTATGTATAAACTGGGCAAGTTAATTTCCATGTGTCCAGGTTTTTATTCTGCAAAGCAGGGATAAATACTGTGGACAAGATTTACAGTTCTTTTTGTTTTCAGTAATTCCTAATAGCTCTACTTCTAATCTGTACCATTCCTCCATCTGCCACAGATCTGGTCTAATATTTCTGCTATTCACAGAATTCTCCTGAAGATTTATCTTATGGATGTAGATAGCTCCTATGCTAGAAAAAGGCCATTGATGCAAGGTAAGTCCACTAGCTGGTCTTACCAATGTGTCCTCTCCATGGCTTAGTTGTACTGAGGATAAAAATTGAGAAAATCAAGGTGATGGAATTTTTCTGAGAAGGCTGAACAATTAGTTTGTGGCAACTTAAGTGATTTTTTTTTAAACAAAAGATGCTATCTCAGGCCAAGGATGTAAATTAATAATTAAACTTCCCTCAAATTTTACAGAGACTTCAAGGCTTACTGAAGATAAATTTCCTGGATCAACACAGAGTGAGGCTTAGAGTTGGATGGCTAAAGAGAAGGTGCTGTGTCACCCTAGGGTCAAGATGCTCCTTGTTCACAGTGACATTTGTTGGGGCAGCTCTTCCAAACAAATGAGGGCCCACGTTTGTTAATGAAACTGACCCACAGGTGCAAGGCTTGTGGGTTTCAGTTCTAGTTTTGTCTTTCAGAGATCAGTGACAGTCAACCCTGGAGGGCACCATCTGCAGGCCTATGGGAAAAAAGGTCTGGTTTAAAACGTGTGGGAAAGGAAGAAGTAAATTTGAAAGCTGATTAATTACCCTATGCATTCAGAGAGCTTCCCCTTTGCACCTCTCACCTTGTTTTTACCCACGCTGCAAAACTATTTTGGCATCTGATTTACCCAAGACACTGGTTCCTGTTTTCAATTTCTGTATCTAGTTGAGAGATACAGATGAGAGGCAGGTAAGTGACTTTACAGGTCTGGAGTCTTGCCAGGCTGAGCAGGTATCTTCCACAAGACCCAGGCTGATGATCATTTCTGATGTCCATGTCTCAGGAGCTCAGAGTACCCTGAAGATATTGTCTTATTCATCCTACCTGAGGCAAGTTAAAGGTCTGCATTATCTCAAAGATTTTTTTTTAAAACTTCACTCTTAGGTAGAAGAGATAGACAAAAAGGAACCTGCCACCCATCAATCAGAGATAGATGTATTTAAAAATATGACTGAGAAGAAATAATTTTGCCTTGTCCTCTCAGGATAGAAGGAGGAAGTCATCAGTGATCCAATCATGGGGCATGTTTCATCAGAGGAGGTTGTTATCAAGGATGAGAATATAGTGCAGAGGTCAGCATTGACTTTAAGGAAGGGCATGTTGCAGATGTATGTCCACTGAGAGGTTGGCCACTGATTTAAGACAACTTATCTAACTTGATTGGCTTTATGCTTTCAAGCTTTGCTCATTCCATTATTTTGTTGTTGGTTCCTAAACCAAAAACAAATTCACATTTTTAGTTATAGTTTTGAATGGAATCAATCAGAAACACTATAGAATCAAAGTGTTATAATGCTGCATTTCCTGCCATGTCATGAAAACTTTTGGTGATGAATCAACAAATCTAAATGATTCCTCTGCTCTGTTACTGTGAGCCTTTACTGGAAGCAATGCACTAGCTACTCTCAGTCTGAGTTTCTTCATTTTCCAAAATGAGAGCAGGAAACACATGAGCTCTGAGACCCCTCCAGCTGTGCAATTTCTAGAAGTCTAGGGCATATTCCATTGCTTGTCGCTCAGGGGGAAACATACAGAAAATATGGAAATCTCTTCATCAGAAGTTCCTCTTGCAGGCTTTCCTTTGTTAGAATCATGGTTACAATTTAAAAAATCATATGTGAAGCACTACTTATTTGTGGTAGGAAAAAAATTTAAAATATAAACAAAAATAAAAACCATGCATAATCTTACCACTCTTGGGTAACTAGTCAATAGCTTGATAATATCTTTTCTGACTTTTTCTTTTCTGAAAACATACACATGCCTGTACACACACACACTTGTGCATACATACTCTGTAGTTATGCAAGTGACATCTTGAAAGCATTAAGTTTAAGTGTACTAAGAAAATTTCACTACCAGATGCTCAGCACATGCCAGAGTTTGGAAGATATTATGAAATAGCTCTTTATTTTCTCCTTTGAGTTATATGTCAGTTCATCCAGGTTTGCATCAGATGGATGATGGCTAGCCTACATTTTTGTCTTTCTTCCTTTTGCCTAGTTTATTGGTTCTCTTGATTTCCTTTCTTGGAAATTTGTACCTAGTCCTACCAATTTGTACCTGGCACTGCCAATTTTAATGTTTCTCTGTTTCTTTTGTGCAACCATAAAAAGACACAAACAATCTAAAACAGAACAAAACAATAATTATAATAACAAAAATAACAATACAAAGAACAAAAACTCCCAGAACTCCTCCTAGGAAGAAATAGAAGAGATAAGGAATGCAGTCTGACTTGCTTTGTATTGATATGTATCAGTACTGTCTCTACATACATCCTGGCTTAACAATCTATTTGAAAGCTGTGATCATACTTAATGCAGTTTGAAACCCACTTCTTCACGTAATAAACAAACACAAACACTTCCACATCATCTAACATATATATATATATATATATATATATATATATATATATATGTATATTTTAAAGGTCAAATATTGTTACATTAAGGAGATAGAACTTATCTGAACTACCCCCAATTGTTGGACTGTTATTATCTTGTGTTTGCTGGTATAGAAAATATAGCATTATACTAGAAGAACAGATTAGGGTATAGTTTTTAAGTCTTTGTCTAGAATCCTTATATCCATGATAAAAGACAGAATTCACTCTCTCTGCCTAACTTTTAGCTTGGACACAGAGCTTCTCCTGACTTTGTCCTGGGACTTGTACTAGAACTTATACCACTGGCTCTTCTTGGTTCTTGAGCTATAGACTGGAGCTACACCATTGGCTCTCCTGGGTCTCCAACTTGCATGCAGATTTTGGGATTTCTCAACCTTGTAACTGTGTGAGCTAATTCCTTATTATGAACCTCTTAATATTTTATATATATATATATATATATATATATATATATATATATATATATATGTCTTCTATTTCTTCTGTTTTTCTGGAGAAACTAGACTAATACAGAGATTGTGGATATGACTCATAGCCCTCTCAGTAGGAGCCAGCAATAGGAGTTGGGTCATAACAACTAAGACATTGCCGATTTTAAATAAAGGGGACAGAAAAGTGTGACAGAATGAAGGAAGACTATTGAACTTCAGAGATTCTATAGGACCAGAAAAAGAGAACTATTTGGCTAGGGATGTGTACTATTTTTCAAAAAAGGAAAGGATAGCTCCAAGGGTGATTCAGAGGGTGATTCTGAGATCATTAAGGCTGCCACTTCCACTAGGGCCCAGGCAGCAAGGCTACTTTCACCTTGGTGTCAGAGGGCAGGGCCAGCCCAGAGAACTGCATGGGCACACATCTCCGGTAGGTCTGGAGGGTGGAACCCTGAGTCCACGATATTTCCATAACCCCTTCCTTCTTCCCTGTGTCTCCCTTTTGGAATGGTAATATCTATCCTATTCCTGTCCAAATATAGTGTTTCTTAAGCATATGACTTGCCTCATTTTACAGGTTCACAAGTAGAGAGAAATCTTGTCTCACCATGAATTTGTACCTTGAATTTCACCCATATATGACTTAGATGATATTTAGAGGGGATTTTGGACTTTTAAAATTCAAAGTTGATGTTGGAAGAAAGTAAGGCTTTTGAGGCTGTTGGGATAGAATGAGTGTATACTGTATACAAGGAAGATATGAATTTTGAGGGAATAAGGTTGAATGTTAGGAATTGAATCCTTTGTCAGTTTGAGCTAAGACAGTTGTACATTATTGCTATCATTGAAAACCAAGTGTTAGAATTTCCCCTAAAAGTTATGATTCATTTGCCTAAACATGAGAACAATGTTTCCACGTGAGAGTCAGAAATTTTGAAAAGTTGTGACTAACTCTGACCTGAACAAACAACAGAATCATGGGACTGATAAGTGAGAAAGAACTCCACTAGGTTCTTCAGCCTCCTATCAATGCAGTAATCATTTTCCCAAATATTGCAAGGCTTTACTTGAATTGTTTATAAAAATAGTTTTTCTTTGAATGAAACTTAGACCTATCTAATTATAACATATATCCATCAGAACCAATTCTGCTATCTGTACCTGGCAGACTTTATCTCTGTAGATGCTGTAAAGGTTAATTATATGTGTTTACTTCTCTGGGATATGCTATCCAGATATTTAGTTAAACAATCTGAATGTTTCTGTGAGAAGGATGAGATTCACATTTAAATTGTGGGTCTTAAAATAAAGAACATTGCTCTTGATGATGTGAGTAATCCTCATCCAATTAGTCCAACGCTGGAATAAAACAAAATGATGACCTCCCTCAGCAAGAGAAGATTCTCTAGCAGCCTGACTTTAGACTTATCTGTAACCTTGACTTCACTGGTTCCAAAGTGATTGGCTCTCAACTTGAACTGGAAGTTTTCCTTGAGTCTCCAGTCTGCTGACCTCCCTTATCCAAAGCCTGAACTTGCTAACCCTCCACAGTTGTGTAAGCCAATTCTTTAAAATAAGTTTCTTTCTATATACAGATATTATTGTACTTATGATGGTTTGACATGATATTTTAACTTTATAATAGTGCAAACATAATATGCATTCAGTGGAAACTATACTTCAAACTTAGAATGTTGGTATTGGGCTAGTGACAGATAGTAGGGTACTCTTCTTGAAATGCTGGGAAATAGCAGTGCAGCTGCAGCTCCCAATCAATCATGTGATCAAGAGGGAAAATATTTGAGTTCTATTTTACCCACTGATGATATGATTTTATACTTAGAAGACCCAAAAAATTCCACCAGAAAACTTCTAGAACTCATAAATGAATTCAGCCAAGTAGCAGGATGCAAAATCAACACCCACAAATCTAAGGCATTTCTATATATCAGTGACAAATCCTCTGAAAGGGAAATGAGAAAAACTACCCCGTTTTCAATAATATATATATATATATATATATATATATATATATATATATATAATACACACACACACACACACACACACACACATTTGGGAATCAATTTAACCAAAGACGTGAAAGACCTCTATAATGAAAAACTACAGAACACTAAAGAAAGAAATTATGGAAGACCTTAGAAGATGGAAAGATCTACCTTGCTCTTGGATAGGCAGAACTAATATTGTCAAAATGATCATACTACCAAAAGCGCTATACAGATTTAATGCAATTCCAATCAAAATCCCAATGATATGAATTGATAAAGAAAATGCGGTATATACACACAATGGAATATTACTCAGCAATAAGAGAGAATAAAATCATGGCATTTGCAGGAAAATGGATGGAGTTAGAGAATATAATGCTGTGAAGTTAGCCAATTCCCAAAAGCCAAATGCCAAATGTTTTCTTTGATATAAGGAGGCCAATTCACAGTCGGGTTGGGATGGGGAGCATAGGAGGATTAGAGGAATACTAGAATGGCCAATGGGGAGGGAGGGGAAGGGAGGGGACAAAAGGGTGAAGAAAAAAAAAAGATGGTAGAATAAGATGGATATCATTACCCTAAGTGCATGTATGAAGTCACGAATGGTGTGAATATACTTTGCATACAACCAGAGATTTGTAAAAAAGTGCTCTATATGTGTAATATGAAATGTAATGCATTCTGCTGTCATTTATAACATCTTAGAATAAAAAATAATTAAAAAAAAATCCCAATGACATACCGCATAGAAATAGAAAAAGCAGTCATGAAATTCACATGGAAAAATAAGAGACCCAGAATAGCTAAAGCAATCCTTAGCAAGAAGAGTGAAGTAGACGGCATCACTATACCATACCTTAAATTATATTACAGAGCAATAGTAACAAAACAGCATGTCTATTTTGGCACCAAAATAGACTTGTAGACCAATGGTACAGAATAGAGGACACAGAGACTAATGCATATAATTTCAGTTATTTTATATTAGACAAAGGTGCCAAAAATGTACACTGGAGAAAAGATAGCCTCTTCAACAAATGGTGCTGTGAAAACTGGGAATCCATATGCAACAAAATGAAATTAAACTCCCATTTCTCACCATGCACAAAACTCAACTCAAAGTGGATCAAGGATCTAGGAATTAGAGCAGAGACACTAGACCTAATAGAAGAAAAAGTAAGCTCTAATCTCCAACATGTTGGATTAGGCCCCAAGTTCCTTAATAAGACTCCTGTAGCACAAGAATTAATATCAAGAATCAATAAATGGGATAGATTCAATCCATAAAGGTTCTTCTCAGAAAAAAAAAAATCAGTGAGGTTAATAGAGAACCTACTAATTGGGAACAAATTTTTACCACATGCACTTCAGATAGAGCACTATCTAATCTCTAGAATATATAAAGAACTCAAAAATCTTAACACCAAAAACCAAATAACCCAATCAATAAATGGGCCAAGGAATCAAACAGACAATTCTCAGAAGAAGATATACAATCAACAAATACATGAAAAAATGTTGAACATCTCTGGCAATTAGAGAAATGCAAATCAAAACCACTCTAAGATTTCATCTCACACCAGTCAGAATGGCAGCTATTAAGAACACAAACAACAATAAATGTTGGAGAGGATGTGGGAAAAAAGGCACACTCAAACATTGCTGGTGGGACTGCAAAATGGTGTAGCCAATCTGGAAAACAGTATGGAGATTCTTGGAAAACTGGTAATGGAACCACCTTATGACCCAGATATCCCACTCCTAGGTCTATACCCAAAGGACTTAAAAACAGCATAATACAGGGACACAGCCATATCAATGTTTATAGCAGCACAATTTACAATAGCTAAACTGTGGAACCAACCTAGATGCCCTTCAGTAGATGAATGGATAAAGAAAATGTGGTGTATATACATAATGGAGTATTACTCAGCAATAAAAGAGAATAAAATCATAGCATTTTCAGGTAAATGGATGAAGTTGGAGAATATAATGTAAGTGAAGTTAGCCAATCCCAAAAAGTCCAATGCCGAATGTTTTCTCTAATATAAGGAGGCTGATTCACAGTGGGGTTGGGATGGGGAGCATAGGAGGATTAGAGGAACACTAGAATCGCCAATGGGGAGGGAGGGGGAAGGAAGGGGACAAAAGGGTGAAAAAAAAAAGATGGCAGAATGAGATGGATATCATTACCCTAAGTGCATGTATGAAGTCACAAATGGTGTGAATATACTTTGTATACAACCAGAAAAAAAAAAGAGGGAAAACATAGTTGTATAGTATTGCATGATAGATTAGGTGTATTAAACACATTTTTTACTTAATATTTTCAATATGATAGTGTAAATAGAGAAGTATCTGTTTGCACATATTCTATTTTTTTGGATGAAGCTGATAAATACAGATTTATTTTGTATTATATTCTTCTCTTCAAAGCCATGTATTGTTTTCTCATCTCAGCATTATATGTCAAATTCTTCTCAAGGCTCTACATGATAGTCCTCTCATATCCTCCACCTCTAAACCCCTCACCAGCTCCCTGACTTCATGTCCTACTCCATCCCTCTCTCACTCTATTTTAGCCACACTGGCCTCATAGCACATCTATTTCCATGTGCATTTGTGATTTATTTTGATTAAGTCATCAGACATTCCTGGGCCTGGGTCTCTTGCTTTCTTCACATCTTCAGTCAACTATGATTTCTTTCAGTGGTGCCTTTCTTCATCTCTTTTAATATATTCAGTGTTCACTTATAACATTTCCTGTAACCCTATTTTATTTTTTTTTCCTAGTTCTAACCACAATCTATTATTCTGTATATTTTACTTTTATTTTGTTTGCCATCTGATTCTCTTTTGGAGTGAAATTTTTGTGAGATTTAGAATTTTTTTTTAATATTTATTTATTTGTTTTAGTTGTACACAATGCGTTTATTTGTACGTGGTGCTGAGGATCGAACCCGGGCCGCGCACGCACTAGGCGAGCGCTCTACCGCTGAGCCACAACCCAGCCCCAGATTTAGAATTCTTATGTTTTGAATTCTATGTTCCTGAAACCTAGACTAGTGCCTTGGATGAAAGTGGGAAGTCCAAGATAAAACAGTGGACATTTTGATTGTCTGGTGAGGGAAAGCTCTGCTTCCAAGATGGCACCTTGAAAGTGGCATCTTCTGAAGAAGAAAGCTCTGTCCTCTCATGGCAGAAGGCTGAAGGAAGAAAGGTACAGACTCCCTCTGCCAGGCCCTTTATAAGGGCATTTCATCTTATTTACAAAGGAGAAGCCTCAGGATTCAATCAGTCCACAAAGGCTACACTTTCCAATATAACACATTGGGGATGAAGTTTCAACATGAATTTCTAAGAGGAAAAAACAAAACAAAACCAAAAATCCTCTTAATCCACAGCAAGAGCCAAAGTCTCTTTCCTTAACTTTGTCATTTCTGTTTAATTTTTTCTCTTTTGTGCAAATGGTACAAGTCTCCATCTTTAACAATTTCTTTGGGAGTTTTCTCTTCTTTTCTGAAGTGCCCCTCACCTACATGTTATACAAATCATCTAATATCAAATTATTTTGCAAACCTTTTCTCTTGCTAATCTGTCTATTGTTAGTTTATATTGCATATAGCTCCAGAAAACCTAAGAGGGTAGAGAATTTTCCTCATTTACAAAAGACATCTGAGAGGCCCATGAAGAATTTTCTCCCTACAAAATGTTTGTTATTTGGTTTGTATGCTAGACCATAAGCTGCATAAAGTCAGGCATATATATTTTGCATATTTCCAAATCTCCTGAATCTAGCATATTGTTTTATAAGTACAGCCACATGTCATTTGACAATGGAGATACTGAGAAATGTGTCAGTAGGTGATTGTGTCCTTATGCAAACATCATACAGTGCACTTACATAAACCAAGAGGGTATTGTCTATTAAACACCAGAGCTATATTATAAACTTAGGCCCACCATCACATATGTAGTCTGTCTTTGACTGAAGTATCATTATGCAGCATCTGATTGTATAATTATTAAATAAATCATATGTAAATATCATTTATATATATATGTAAATACATATATAAGTATGTAAATATCATTCATATAATACATAAATAAACTAGTATAATACAAATATTTGTAATATGATAACTTTTTGAAGTGTGAAATACTGAACTGATAGAAGATAAATGAGTATTACACTATTATCACTACTACCACAACATCTCTATCATCTATAATCTTTCAGTAGTAATCTGTGTATCAAACCATGTCCCTTGATTCTTCACTGTTTTCTGAAGATCTGATATAAAATATAAAACTTAAATATGGTTGTTAATCTTGTCTTCAATATTGGTAATAAAAAGTTTTAATTGTGTGGCTAAATGGAATAAAATTCTTTCAGTGGCAATTATTGATTACAATGTCATAAAATTCAAAAATATTGCTTGCTATAATCAACCATACTCTAGGACAGAATGCTGAAACTGACTCTAGGACACCAGGATAAATTAGTTTTCAAAAAGGATTATAGAAAATTAGTCATCTGAATTAAAAATGTGCTTAACTAGTCATATTTTTGTCCTGGTCTCCCAAATTAATTTTGATTCAGCTGAAGGGAAGCTTGAATATAGTAATAGGTAATGTAAGACTTTAGACAGATCTGCGTTGGTAAGACTGTGGAATGTACAGTGGGTAACAACTCTGCTGAAGTTATTAGGATAAATGCAACAATTTAGAATTTCATGATCATCTTATGTGACCATCATCACATATTAGCTGATATTTAACCCTAATTCTTCTCCTTTCCTAACACTGCAGAAAGGGTGATTCAATTTAATATTTATGTGTTGAAATTAAGTAATTGGGTATGTCTTTCTAATTTGGTCATAAAATTTTATTTACTGTAAAATTTTAATACTAGGAAATTTACATATTGTGCTTGAAATTTAATGCATTAAGATTATAAAAATTAAGTCAACTACATCTTGGTAAAGGCTGGGATGACCATAGAGAAAATGCCTAAATTTAGTAATTTCACAGACTTGTAAAAAGTTAAAGTGTCTCTTCCAAATTTGTTGTCGTTTTAGTCAATGACTCCTTCTTATCAGGATGCCATGTAGGAATTCAAATCAAGAATCATTTAAATTAATCTGTCTGGGGACAGACCCACTGGTCACTTTAATTCAGACTGCCCTCCTCTGGTCTAGGTTAAATAGGATTGGGGTTAGTGAAAAGGATGGGGCTGGGGGCTCCTTGCTAGTGATATCGCTGAATTTTATTGTACAAGGACTGCTCAGTTGAGCAGAAAGTTATAGATTTCATGGATAAAGATACAAAGGGCATGGAATTTAACCTACTCAATTGTGGTTTGGTGGTCTTCTAACACATACCTTGCTCCAAGTAAAGTTTTACAGCAAGTGTCATAAAGAGTTACATTCAATATAGCAATATTTTCAAGGATGCAGACTACTTGCATCGAAATCTCCTGGGTTTCATATGGTACCACAAAAGACCTCAAATAGTCAAAGAAATCTAAGCGAGAAGGACAGAGCTGAAGGTATCATACTTCTGACTTTATGTTACAAAGCTATTACTATCAAAGCAGAATGCTACTGGCATAAACACAGAAATGTAGACCAATGGGACAGAAGAGAGATCTCAGACATAAACCCAGGCATAAATGGTCAAGTAATCTTTGACAAGGTCCCCAGAATACACAATATGGAAAGAACAGCTTTTTATATGGGAAAATCACATATCCATACCCACTGGGTCCACTATAACCATGATAACCAAAAATCAACCCTAAATACATTAAATATTTACACATAAGATCTGAAACCATAATGATCTTAGGGGGGAAAAAGGACAGAAAAACCTCCTTGGCATTGATCTTGGCAATGTATTTTGCTTTTTTAAATATAGCACAAAAGCACAAGCAATGAAAAAATGAAAACAAAAAAGGCAAATGATGTTGTATCAAATTAAAGCTTCTTTTTAAGAAATGAACAAACAAAACCACACAAAACAATCAATAGAGTGAAGCGACAATCTATGAAATAGGAGAAAATATTTGAAAATGACATACATTAGTCCATTCTGGCTGCTAAAATGAAATTACCATAGATTAGTTAGTTTATAAACAACAGAAAGTTATCACTCACAGTTCTGGAGGCTGGAAAGTCCAAGACTAAGGTACTAGGAATTCAGTGTTTGGTGAGGGCTCTGGCTCATAGCACCTTCCTGCATGGTGGAAGAGCAAACAAGCTCTCTTGAGCCTCTTTTATAAGGACACTAATTCTGTTCATGAGGGTTCCACACTTAGGCCCTAATCAAATACCAATGCCCTACCTCTTAATACCATACCATCCTCTTGACAGTTAGGATCTCAACACAAGATCTTTGGTGGGACACAAATATCACCAAGCCTCTGTGGTTATGCCAGTAAATTCCTTAAAATCCCTCTCTTTCGCTTTCTCAATCCTGGTGGCTCTGTTTCTCTGGAGAACCTAATATCCTGAAATACAAAGATTTCTTGGGGGACTTAAGGAAATATTCTCTGGCTTTCATATTTAGAACTTTTAAATTTAATTATAATTTTTTTGTGGTGGTGGTGGTACTGTGAATTGAACATCTGAGAGCTCTACCACTGAGCTATGTTCACAGCCCTTTTCATTTTTGAGCCAGACTTTCTAAGTTGTCCATGCTAGCCTCAAATTTGTGAGCCTCCTGCTTCAGCCTCCCCAGTAGTTGGCATTACAGGTGTGGACCACCATGACTAGTGTGCACTTAATTATAATCTTAATAAAATTTCATATTCAGGATCTTGTGGATAACTATCTCCTATCAGAAGGCCATGATATTATTTGTGGTTGAGTTATGATTGTTGGGGCTAGTGAGTATTTAAAGTGACAATATTTAATTTTTACTGTGTTTTTGAAACTGGAGTACATAGACCTCTACATAGGATTGCCAGATAAAATATAAGAGGCCCAGTTAAATTTGAATTTCAGAGAAGCAACATACAATTTTTGATATAAGTATATCCCAAATATTACACAGAGATATTTATATTAATCTTTTTTGGTTGTTGTTTGTCTGAAATCCAATTTCAACAGGGTTCCTGTACTTTTATTTGCTAAGTTGAACAATCCAAATTTTGGGGGTTGATTCCTGAGGTACAAGCCTTCTTGGATTTGAAAGTGTTCTTTGAGTATGTGTTTGTGGGGAGGTGGGTGGTGCTTCTCCATGCTTCTCTTTACTAGCTTATCAACCTCTGTGGGGTTTATCGATACCAGCAAACTATTGGGAGACTGATTTGCAACTTGGGAAATTAATGTTGGTTTATGATGGGAGAGATTTTTGGCCTATTAAGTTTGAGGTTTCCCTGTGGCTATATCCACTTGGGAGACCAGATAGCATAAACAAATTCACCAGGAGGAATTCTAACTTAGAGCAAAGGGAATGGATGTTCTTTAGGAATAACTGTGATTTGTGTATGTTAGCCTGATGAACTTACCATTTCTTCAGAATTTTTTTGATTGCATAATTTGGACAATTTTTTTTTTTAAAAACTTATATATAGGGCATGGCTTAGGCCTGCAACAAAATCACTCTCTTCCAACTCTCTTATCTATAGTCTTTGCATTGGCCTGAAACTCAACTCCTATTTCAGTTTTCTACCTCATTGCAATACCTGCTAAACATCTTTACAATGTCAACATCCAATTTTATAGTGAGTACCTTTTCAATGGACTGTCTCCTAATTGCTTCTAGGATGTTTTCTAGGTGCCAACGGATCTTATTCACTCTGTGTGGATTACTTTTAGCCTCAGACATTGTGTCCTTTTTAATGTCCTTGATCCCTGCATGCTTTCTCTCTCCCTTTTTTTTTTTTTTTGTACCAGGGATAGAACCCAGGGGTGTTTAAATAAACACTGAGCCACATTCTCAGCTGTTTTCTTTTCTTTTCTTCTTCTTCTTCTTCTTCTTCTTCTTCTTCTTCTTCTTCTTCTTTCTTCTTCTTCTTCGTCTTCTTCTTCTTTTAGTTTGAGATAGGGTCCCACTAAGATTTTTAGGGCCTTGCTAAATTGCTGACACTGGTTTTGAACTTGTGATCTTCCTGCCTCATCTTCCCTAGTCACTGGGATTACAGGCATGTGTGCCATGGCACCCTACCTGTTCCCTAACTTTTAATGTCCAGGGTTAAGAAAATAATAGGGGGAAATTTTACTCTTGGACATTAAGTGGTCACTCTACTTTCTAGGTGAAGTTCAAGGTGCATCTTCTTAAAGCTGGCATTATGTTTATATATTCATTTCACATAAAGATCATAATTTTCTTTCTTTTTTTTTTTTTCTTTTTGTGGCATGGGGTATAGAACCCAGGGCCTCCTGCATACTAGACAAGTGCTCTACCACTGAGCTATATCTATCCCTTTAAAATTTTTTTTTTTATTTTGAGACAGGTTCTTCCTAAATTGTTGAGGTTGACCTTAAACATGTAATCTTCCTGCCAAGTAGATGGGATTACAGGTGTGTACCACCAAACCCAGTTTACATTTTTTTTAATAACCCATAGTTCAGGCTCAGAAGTGAAAGTTCATTCTGTAACCATAGAAGAAAAGTTTGTTTCTTAGCATATGCATTGAAATCATATGACTTTTGAATTCTGTTCTGTTCTAAGTGTTCCTATCTACAATAACATCTAACTTAGGTGATGACTTAGAAGAATGGAAACTATTACTAACCAAATATTAAAGACATTTTATAGAGAATGGGTGAGAAGGCTTTCATGTTTCTGATGATAAGCACTCTTAGAATAGTTCACAATGCAACATATAAAGGTAAAGAATGAGAGTAGTTTCCCCAAATCCTTAAATAGATAGATAATGTCTTTTTTGCAAGCAGACTGAATTTTCTCCCAGAGTTCAGATTTAAAACTAAGATATTGCCTTTAACACATAACCTGAGTTCATTAAACCAATTAGAAGCCTTAAAAAAAAAAAAAAGGAAAAAAAACCAAACGCCACCAGAGGCAACACCACCAAAAGTCCTGCTTCTCCCACCTTGTCTCCCGTATTGTCACAAACATGCACACACACCTATACACCCTGCATGTACCACAGGCACTTATATATCATGTATATATTATCTTCGTTTAGATGCCCATATATTTTTTTTTGGTTTTACTATTTAATAAAATCACTCAGTACATACACCTCTCCTGGAAATGACACCATTTCTCATTTTTAATAACTATGCCTCATATTTGCAGGTGCCTTGGCATTTTCAAAAGGCCTAGCAGGTATATAAGGCAGATGTAATTACATTTTATTTCAATTTATAGATGAACAAAGTGAGGATCACAGAAGTTGGGGGACTCTTGCAGCTACAAAGTGATAAAGTGACAGCTGAAAGTCCAAGCCTTTCAACTTCAAATTGTTATCCTTACCACACAGTGAGAATTAATCATGAGTTTTACAAGAAGTAATATGTAAGAAACATTCTCTAGAATGTTACTTGTTGTAATATGCTCTCCAGCTCAGTGCCCCCAAACCTGGCTGACTGTCAGATTCCCTGGCAACACTATATGTTAAAAATGTTCCCAAGGTGATTCTAATGGTTGACTAGACTGGGGAACAACTTCTTAGGTTCCACTTCCAGAGTTGTCAGCACACTGCAGGATGTGTATTTCATCCCAATGTGTTCCCTGCCTCTGTCCTTCAGTTATAAAGTCTGAGTGTCCTCAGAAGATGACAGCATGCTAATAATAACTGCTATCTTTTCTGATTACCTTCCATGTGTAGGTGAGGCTTCAAGTGCTATCGGTATTGGTATTGTCTAAATGTAAGAGAAGATAGCATCTCACATACTAGCACATTGAAGCTCAGGGAGAGCAAGCAATTTCTGCAAAAGAACTGCTCTGAGTAAGTTGGTTTAGCTAACATTGGTTGATTATTAGTTCATTAGTAATAGCAAACTGTGAGCATCTCCACATCCTGCTATCAAAAGGTACCTTTCGGTAGGCACCCGCCCGGAAGGAGAGACCCAGCTGCCAGTTTGCCTGCCTTCAGGGCCCAGAGTGGCAGCTCCCTGCTGCTGCACACAGGGCCAGACCTGGGGAAGGGCCCCCTCCACTCCCGGGGGTAGTACGATCTGCCCAGCTGCGACCAGAACAAGAGGTAGGCACCTGCCCGCCCGGAAGGAGAGACCCAGCCACTAGTTTGCCTGGCCTCCAGGGCCCAGAGTAGCATCTCCCTGCTGCTGCACGCAGGGCCCAACCTGAGGATAAGCCCCCTCCACTCTTCCACTGTGCCATTCTGCAACTGGCCAAAGGTGCAGCCTTGACTCCACTAACAGGATTGCTGACTGGACATGATCCGGGTCAATTGGCTTAAACTGGAAAGTAAAAAAGAAGGGCTTCCAAGGGTCCATTTTGTTTGAGACTTGTTCCTGGGTTCAACGTTTTTGTTTTTGTTTGTTTGTTTGTTTGTTTTGTTGTTTCCTGGGGTTTTATTGTTTGTTTGTTTTTGTTTTGATTGACTGTGTTTTTTTTGCTTCTGCTCCTCTTTTTTTTCTTTCTTTCTTTCTTTTCTTCCTTCTCTCTTTTGTATTTTTTTTTCTTCTTCCTTCATCTTCCCTACTTACACTCTGCCATTGCATACTCAATAGAGGCAAAAACAAGTTATACGCAGAAATTGGGATTTTTAGAACGGGTACAATTGAAATATATAGCAAAGTGGTGTTTATATATAGTTTATTCTCTGTTTTCTCGATTCACTCTCTCTCACCTCTCTCTTACACTAATTTCTACTCTTTGGTCATTTTTTTTTTCCTTTTTTTTTTCTTTTCCATCTTTTTTTATTTCTTCTCTCAACCACCGCGTAAGTTAGGTTTATATATAAATTGGTCTTTTCCACCTAATCATTCACTCCATTCCTTTCCTCTCTCATCTGCTGATACTAAACTTACACTTCCATAGAACTCTCCTTTAATACTTTCTAAGAAAGAACAACTCAATACACTCACTTCCTTCTTCCTAAACATATCACCTCTGTGTCCAATACTTGAAACTATAAAACCCCATCAGAAGCATACAGAGTAAATTGGAAACAATATCTGGGTTAACTAAATCTGTACATTGTGATCAAACTGGGATTCTCTGAATAGAAAGTGTTTGATTTTAAAGTGTAAAGGAAATATAAGGGGATCTGATAGCATTGTATTACAGGAGCAACATAAGGATTTAAGGTAAAATCAAAATAGTCAAGGTCCCACAGTGCAGGAAGAATAGACGCACAAGCAATATGAAGAAACAAGGAAAGAAAGTGACACAAACAAATCAATATACCTCCTCAGTAGATTCCATGGCATGCACAGTTGGTGAAATGCCAGAGATGGAATTTAGAAATTGCATATTCCAAATGTTTGAGGAACTTAAGAATGAACTAAAAAATGAGATGAAGGAGCAAATACAGGTGGCAAAAGATCATTTTGACAAAGAAATCCATAAACAAATACAGGAAGTAAAAGATTACTTCAATAGGGAGATAGAGGTTCTAAAGAGAAACCAAACAGAAATTCCGGAAATGAAAGAAGCAATAAACCAAAATAAAAGCTCAATCGAAAGTATCATCAACAGAGTAGATCACTTGGAAGAAAGAACATCAGATAGTGAAGACAAAATATATATCCTAGAGAAAAATCTAGATTACATAGCAAAAATGGTAACAAACCAAGAACAGAACATTCAAGAATTATGGGGCAAAATAAAAAGACCAAACTTAAGAGTGATTGGGGTAGAGGAGGGGCCAGAGTTTCAAGCCAAAACACTGAGTAATTTATTTAATGAAATAATTACAGAAAATTTTCCAAACTTGAGGAATGAATGGGAAAACCAAGTTCAAGAGGCTTACCGAACACCAAACATACAAAATCACAACAGATCCACACCAAGGCACATTATAATGAAAATGCCTAATACACTGAGCAAGGAGAGAATATTAAAGCCACAAGAGAAAGGAAGCAGATTACATATAGGGGGAAACCAATCAGACTATGTTCAGATTTTTCTACCCAGACCTTAAAAGCAAGAAGATCCTGGAATAGCATATTTCAAGCTCTGAAAGAAAAGGATGTCAACCAAGAATCTTATATCCAGCAAAATTGAGCTTTAGATTTAAAGATGAAATGAAAACCTTCCACGACAGCAAAAGTTAAAAGATTTCACATCTCAAAAGCCAGCACTTATGAACATCCTGGACAAAATTTTTCATGAAGAAGAAGAGAAAAATAACAACAAAAATCAACAAAGGGAGATATTAAACTAAGGGAAATACCAACCAGAAGAGAAACCAAAAAAGCTGAAGATCATAATACACATAAAAATGGATGGGAATAAAAATCACATCTCAATAATAACCCTGAATGTTAACGGCCTAAACCCGCCATTCAAAAGACACAGATTATCAGAATGGATTAAAAGAAATGACCCAACAATTTGCTGTCTCCAAGAAACACACCTCATAGAAAAAGACATCAATAGACTGAAGGTGAAAGGCTGGGAAAAGTCTTATCACTCACATGGCCTGTGGAAGCAAGCAGGGGTTTCCATTCTCATTTCAAATAAAGTAGACTTCAAGCCAAAGCTAATCAAAAGGGACAAAGATGGATATTTCTTACTACTTAAGGAAACCATTCATCAACAGGATATAACAATCATAAATCTATATGCCCCAAATAATGGATCACCTACATTCATCAAACAAACTCTTCTCAAGTTCAAGAGTAATATAGACCACAACACAGTTATTCTAGGGGATTTCAACACACCTCTCTCACCAATGGATAGATCATCCAAACAAAAGCTAACCAAAGAAAATTTAGGCCTCCTTAAAACAATTATAACTTAGACCTAACGGACATATATAGAATATTTCATCCCTCAGTAAACGAATATACTTTTTTCTCAGCAGCACATGGCTCCTTCTCCAAAATAGACCATATATTATGTCACAAGGCAACTCTCAGCAAATATAAAAAAATAGAGATACTACCCTGCATTCTATCAGACCATAAAGGGATGAAATTGGAAATCAATGACAAAACAAGAAATAAGAAAAATACACCAACAACTGGAAGCTAAACAACATGCTACTGAATGAACAAGGGGTTGAAGAAGACATCAAAGAGGAAATTAAAAAATTTCTAGAGGTAAATGAGAACACAGATACATCATATAGAAATCTCTGGGACACTATGAAGGCAGTAGTAAGAGGAAAATTCATTGCACTGAGTTCATTCCTTAAAAGGAAAAAAAAAAAAAAAAACCCAACAAATAAATGACTTAACATGACACCTCAAAGGACTAGAAAAAGAAGAACAGATCAACACCAAGAGCAGCAGAAGACAGGAAATAATTAAAATCAGAGCAGAAATTAACTAAATTGAGACTAAGGAAACAATTCAAAGAATTGACAAAACTAAAAGTTGGTTCTTTGAAAAAATAAACAAAATTGACAGACCCTTAGTGATGCTAAAGAAAAGAAGAAGAGAAAAAACTCAAATTACTAACATTCGTGATGAAAATGGGAATATCACAACAAACACCTCAGATATACAGAAGATAATTAGAAATTACTTTGAAAACTTGTACTCTAATAAAATAGAAAAATACTGAATGCATTGACAGATTTCTAGAGTCATATGATTTGCCTAAACTGGTTCTGGAGGCTATACACAATTTAAACAGATCGATTACAAGCGAAGAAATAGAGGATGTCATCAAAAAGCTACCAACAAGGAAAAGTTCAGGACCTGATGGGTTTACAGCCCAGTTCTACAAGACTTTCAAAGAAGAACTAATACCAATGCTCTTCAAACTATTTCAAAAAAATAGAAAAAGAGGGAGCCCTTCCAGACTCTTCCTATGAGGCCAATATTACATTAATTCCAAAGCCAGGCAGAGACACATCCAAAAAAGAAAACTTTAGGCCAATATCTTTAATGAACATAGATGCAAAAATCCTCAACAAAATTCTGGCAAATCGGATACAAAAACATATCAAAAAGATAGTGCACTACGATCAAGTGGGGTTTATTCCAGGGATGCAAGGCTGGTTCAACATTCGGAAATCAATAAACATAATACATCACATCAATAGGCTTAAAGATAAAAATCATATGATTATCTCAATAGATGCAGAAAAAGCATTTGACAAAATATAGCACCCCTTTATGTTCAAAACACTGGAAAAACTAGGAATATCAGGAACATATCTCAACATTATAAAAGCTATTTATGCAAGGCCAGAGCTAACATTATCTTAAATGGAGAAAAATTGAAAGCATTCCCTCTAAAATCTGGAACAAGACAGGGATGCCCCCTTTCACCACTGCTATTTAACATAGTACTGGAAACTCTGGCCAGAGCAATTAGACAAATGAAAGAAATTAAAGGGATCCACATAGGAAAGAAGAGCTCAAATTAGCACTATTTGCTGATGACATGATAATATACCTAGAAGACCCAAAAAACTCTACCAGAAAACTTTTACAACTAGTAAATGAATTTGGCAAAGTAGCAGGATACAAAATCAATACCCATAAGTCAAAGGCGTTTTTTGTATATCAGTGACAAAGCCTCTGAAAGGGAAATGATGAAAACAACCCCATTTACAATAGCATCAAAAAAAAAAAAAAAAAAAAAAAAAAAAAAAAAAAAACTTGGGAATCAACTTAACGAAAGAGGTGAAAGACCTCTATAAGGAAAAAATTATAGAACACTAAAGAAAGAAATCATAGAAGACCTCAGAAGATGGAAAGACCTACCTTGCTCTTGAATAGGTAGAGTCAATATTGTCAAAATGTCCATACTACCAAAAGCATTATACAGATTTAATGCATTTCCAATCAAAATCTCAATGTCATTCTTCAAATAGAAAAAGCAGTCATGAAATTCATCTGGAAAAATAAGAGACCCAGAGTAGTCAAAGCAATCCTGAGCAAGAAAAGTGAATCAGGTGGCATCATCATACCAGGCTTTAAATTATACTATAGAACAATAGTAACAAAAACAGCATGGTATTGGCACCAAAACAGACTGGTGGACCAATGGTACAGAATTGAGGACACAGAGACTAATACATATAATTTCAGCTATCTTATATTAGACAAAGGTGCCAAAAATGTACAGTGGAGAAAGGATAGCCTCTTCAACAAATGGTGCTGGGAAAACTGGAAATCCATATGCAACAAAATGAAATTAAACCCTTATCTCTCACGATGCACAAAAATCAATTCAAAGTGGATCAAGGACCTAGGAATTAGACCAGAGACAATATGCGTAATAGAAGAAAAAGTAAGCTCCAATTTCTAACACGTCTGATTAGGCCCCAAGTTCCTTAATAAGAATCCTGTAGCACAAGAATTATTATCAAGAATTAATGAATGGGCTAGATTTAAACTAAAGAGCTTCTTCTCAGCAAAAGAAACAATCAGTGAGGTGAATAGAGAGCCTACTAATTGGGAACAAATATTTAATATGTGCACATCAGAGCACTAATTTCTAGGATATATAAAGAACTCAAAACACTTAACACCAAAAAAGCAAATAACCCAATCAATAAATGGGCTAAGGAATTGAAAAGACATTTCTCAGAAGAAGATACACATTTAATCAACAAATACATGAAAAAATGTTCAACATCACTGGTAATTAGAGAAATGCAAATCAAAACTACTCTACAATTTTATTTCACTCCAGTGAGAATGGCAGCTATCAAGAACACAAGCAACAATAAATGTTGGAGAGGAGGTGGGGAAAACGGCACACTCATACATTGCTGGTGGGACTGCAAAATGGTGCAACCGCTATGGAAAGCAGTATGGAGATTTCTTGGAAAACTGGGAATGGAACCACCCTATGACCCAGCTATCCCACTGCTGGGTCTATTCCCAAAAGACTTAAAAACAGCGTATTACAGTGACACAGCCACTTCAATGTTTATAGCAGCACAATTCACAATAGGTAGGTTGTGGAACCAACCTAGATGTCCCTCAGTAGATGAGTGGATAAAGAAAATGTGGTATATATACAAAATGGAATTTTACTCAGCAATAAGAGAATAAAATAATGGCATTTGCAGGTAAATGGATGAAGTTGTAGAATATAATGCTAAGTGAAATTAGTCAATCTCAAAAATCCAAATACCGAATGTTTTCTCTGATATAAGGAGGCTAGTTCACAGTGTTGTTGGATGGGGATACATAGGATTAGAGGAACACTAGAATAGTCAAAAGAAAGGGAGGGGAAGGGAGGGAGAGAGGAGGGAGGGGGGGAAAGGAAAAAAAATATGGTGGTTGAATGAGATGGATATCATTATCCTAAATGCATGATTGAAGATCTGAATGGTACTTATATACTTTGTATACAAGCAGTTGTATGTAAAAAGATGCTATACTTGTGCATTATGAATAAGTAAATATATAATTAAAAAAAGTTACCTTTCAAAAAAAAAGTGTTCACAGGCCCTTGTGTATTGAAACAGAATAATTGAATAATTTAGAAAATTTCCTCTTTTTGTAAAACACACACACACACACACACACACACACACACACACCACAGTTATTTTTAAAAATTTGGAGACTGATTGTTTTAAAATTCTTTTTTAGTAGCACAATTTTAAAAGAATTTAAAGAACTTTCCATACTTTCTTTGAACTTTAAATATTTTAATTCATCTTGTGAAGAAACATTTGCTCTTTAAAAAGGCAAAGGTTTGAGTAACATACTTTGCTTTGATCCCATTTGCTGCCCAGAGAACTGTGTTTCTTGTTTATTATTTAAGGTGTAAAATTTTATTTTTACTCCAGAATTAGAGGAGGAGAAAAATAACCAAGAACCACCACAAATGTGAGAGCGCACCCAAGGGCTGGGATGAAGAGAGGAGACCATACTAGACTTTCAAATTTATGTTCAAAGAATCCAATAGATGCTAATAATTTGTTTATACAACTTGGCTTTGAAAAGACAACCTTGAATCAAGAAAATAGTTTTATTGACCTGAACGTGCCTAGTTCAAAGCAGTGTCTTAGACTCAGCTATAAACTGAGCAAAACACCAATAGCTGCTACAGCAGATGCAGCTTTTCCTTCAGCTTCTCTGGGGTCTGTTTGTGTGCAAGTTACTGAATCACTCTTGTCAATAAGACCAGTCATCCCTGTCTCACAATAGAATTTACAAAAATCAATGTGTCACACCTCGCTTCCTTGGAAAGCACACTGAAGATCTATCAGTCAATAGCAACTACATCAGAAACCACTCATGTCATCTGCCATTTCTCCTTTGTGCTCTCCATCTCTCACACCCTAAAGAACTGACATCTAGGTTAGTGGCCCCTCAGTAGGTTCTGCTTATATGCCTGCTTACTGTAATATCAGTCAATAATGCACATTGAACATGAATAATGAGCCTGATATTATGCCAGGTGTTGGGTCCCATCATATGGCCCTGGTAGGAGTTGTCCCTGCTGCCTGGAATGTTCTTGATCTTCACATGGCTGGCTTCATCTTGTCATGAAAATCTTATGTAAAATTTCCAATTTCACTTCAAAAAGCTTCTTTGAATGGGAAATAACCATTTATCATAGTCTATCACATCACCTATTTAAATTCTCTGTATAGCACTTTTTATCATCTATTAACTTATTTTAAAACACATACTTGTCAGTATCTATCAGTACAGTACAAGAGCAGATAGAACCTTCTCTGTCATGTTGTTACTTTCCCCTCAGTACCTAAAAGAGTTCCTAGTATGAAAATATTTGTTAATTGCTGGAATGTAAATATTTGTTAAATGAGTGAGTGGCTTCGGATCCAAAGATGAGTTAAAAGCAAGATGGTTCGAATTGGTAAAGTATTGCCAGGGATCAAGCAAGAGATGAGGGTAGTTTGGATTAAAATACTATGGAGGAGATTTAATACAGAGGACAGACTCTGGTGTTGAGCAAGCATGGCTCCTGCCTTCATGGGGCTGCTGAGATGAGTGATGACAACAGGCATTAATCAAAGGATCTTAAAAATTAATGTAAATTACTACTACAAAAAGTGTGTACATGGAATGGTTTTAGGAGGATTTAGGGAAGGGGCAATTGTTCACAAAATGGCAGTCACACTAGGACCCCTGATACGGCAACAGAGTGAGATAAGATCTAAAAGAAGAGGTAAAATGGAGATGATATTAGGAGAGAGTGTTTGAGATCCAGAATCTAGCATGTTCCTGCCTCCTTGGCTGGAGGAAATGTGCTCATTTACTTGAGGTTGGGTTGCAGTGGGGAAATGAAAGGGTAATTTTGAGATGAAGCCTAGTAGACGGAGTAAGGGTGAGAGTCCAGACCAAGACAGATCTTGTACACAATTTGGATCTTTAGTTTGTGACCGACGGGAAGCTTCTGATGAGTTTTAAGAAGTAGTAGATCCACTTGATCAAAGTTTCACTTTGAAAAAGCAGACTGCCGTATAGAGAATGGATTAGTGGTAGTTCGAATTGGTAAAGTATTTCCAGAAATAAAGCAAGAGATGAGGATAGTTTGGATTAAAATACTATGAAGGAGATTTAATACAGAGGACAGATTCTGGTGTTGAGAGTGAGGAAGAAGGAGGCATCAAGAATGAATCCTAATCATGTATAACTAGTTAAAACAAATTAAAAAAATAAAAAAAAGAATGATTCCTAGATTTCCTGGTTCACTCATCAGAATGGATATTTGTAATGTTCATTAATAATTATTGTGTTGGAAAGAAATTAGGTATGGAGGTGGAATGTGCGGCTGGATACAGTGAATTCTGTTTTGTGTAAGATTGTTCTTGAGATACCCAAATAGGACATTAAGTAGATAAACAATTTTGAGTCCGGAACTCCAAAGAAGATTTGTGCCAGAGAAATATTAATTTTGTGACTCAGGCATCAATAGGTTAAAATTGAAGCCATTGATGTTGATACAATTGCCTCAATATAGAAACTGAATAGCAGAGAGCCTAAAACAAACTTGAGGAAATTCCACCATTTAATACCATTTAATTACTGCCATGCAAAGCAGATGGAGAAAAGAGTAGAGATAAACAAGGAGATAGCTGTGTGATAGAAACCGAGGGAAGATTATATCAAAATCTGTTCAGAGATGGGGATGGTGAGAGTTATCTGTTTCCCCTACTATTATATAGTATTCTTATGTCCTCTATTGTATTTAGAGTAACTAACAGTGTTGGCCCATGGTAGGCTTTTTAACAAATACTTTTTGAAATAATACATGAATATCAAACAACAGATATGAAGTCTTCAAGGGAGTCATAATTTATTAATGGAAAATGGGAAAAAACATAATAAAAGGTGAGACTGAGAAGTTGAGATTCCTCAAAATACGTCAATCATAATGTTTGTGGTCAATTATTAGGGTTAGACTTCAAATACAAGCTCTAAATAGATCACCTTTCCTTCTAAGCACTATGTGGATATGATGGCTAATACCAGAAAGGACAATCTAGTAGAGAGGCTAAGTGGATACTGTGTCATCGGGAAGGTTCACAGAAAGAACTAGGTGCAGTTGTGCCTGGCTGATACTTTTCAGAGCTCGCTGACTTTTGTCTTTAGGGAATTCCACAGGTACTGTTCTATAACCACTTAAGGTGTAGGTTTAAGAAGCTGTTATAAAGTGTTGCTGCTTTGGTTAAATATGCATTTATTTTAATTACTCTAGCAAAGACTTAAATTCCACATGCTAGGCATTGTTATAATACTCAAACTTCATTTGCTTAGTCCAGTGGAGTTTTGGGCTCATTATTATACTGGTTCTGTGCAGATATTTGATGGGCGGCCTTCCTAAAGACATTTATAAACTCAGAGTCTTCCTAACTTGTGGCCCCACAGTCCTTTGGAGCTGAGGAGGCTTCTGCTAAATCCTCTGCTTCCAGTCTAGCCAGTGGGAGGAAAGAGGTAAAGGAACATTATAAGAGATTTATGTGTGTGTGTGTCCTGGAGAGAAGTAGTATCTTTGCTTTCTGTTCATATTCAATTGGTCAGAGCACTGTCCTATGGTCACCCTTTACTGCTGGGAAGCTGGAGATGTGTCTGGCTGTGTACCTGAGAGGAAAGAGGAGTAGGTTTGATAATCTCTTCACTTCTCCCCATTAGGCTTTTTTTCATGTATTCTGCTAGTTCAGGGACGGATTAAGCCCTTGGTATCTTCTTTGCCAAAGAATTATCTTTCTTTCTTTAGCACATTTTTTTTAAAGCTGTTTCTGCCTGCCTGCCTTGACTATTACTAAACTGCCTTTATCTCCCTGGAGAAGAGAAAAATATGTTTAGGGGATGATTTCCTACAATTGTCCCATGATTACTGTCTTCACATCAAAAGACCCAACTTCTGTCAATCAAACTCAAAAAATTATTACTCTTCTCTGGCTTTACCTTTGAGATTTTAAAAAATATATTTTTATGGGGTTTGGACTCAATAAAGTTTTGAAAAAAAAGCGCTTATTGTTGAGCTTTTGTCTAAAATGTGATTCTCAATCATTTGAGAGCATCAAAATCATCTGAAGGGCTGACCCTACCCCTAGATGTTTTGATGCTCCAGCTCTGGGGTGGGTGTTGAGAATTTGCATTTCTAATAAATTTTCAAGTGATTCTTATGCTGCTGGTTCAGCAAGGATACTGTAAGAAAGAGAGCTCTAAAATAAACTGCTCTTAACTTTTCAAAGAGGACATACTACTTTCCTACACCTAAAAGTTATTCATATGTGGAGATAACACAATAGAAAATACATTTAAAATCACGAGAAAAAAACACCTTAGAGACAGAAAAATCTTAATCATTAACTTAAAAAAATTTTTTTTTGTAGTTGTAGGATGCCTTTATTTGTTTATTTTTATGTGGTGCTAAGTATCAAACCCAGTGCCTCACACATGCTAGGCAAGCCCTCTGCCACTGAGCTATAGCCTCAGCCCTTGTTCATTAACTTGTAATGAACTACTTTTCGTCCAGCAGTTTGAACTTCATCAAGTCATTTCACCTCTCAATTATTCCATTTTTTTATAAAATCATAACAGCACATTCTTTGCCTGGAAAAAGACATTTTGTCCCAGGCTAATCAGAAAAATAGCAAGGATATCTGCTAGTTTCTGTGGAAAAGGAGATTTACATGGTATCAGAGAATTCCCTGGGGGGATGCCCACCAATAGGAAAAACTATTATGTAGCTTCCACAATGAGGCTGCCTTAAGTTTTCTGGAAGGCAGTACACACCCAACTCTTGGAGCAAACTCCAGAGCAAACTCCAAAACAATGCACCAGCAATCACTCTGAAAGCTCAGCACTGATTGCTTATGGTTCTCCACACAACTCTGAGAACGAATCATCTGTGTATCATTGAGAAAGATGCCAATGCTCTGACCTCACGCACTCTGAGCTGGGGCCCAGGATTCACCAATGAGCCTTATGTGTGAACCAGGTTGAGAACCTTCGTGTGGTAACAGAGTCTAACTTCTTGTAGTATTCCTGCCCACTGAAGTGAGTGGCACTGTGACCTTTGGCTTACAGATGATAGGCACATTCTGCACACTGCAAAGTTTAATTGCATTGGGAATATTAAATTCCCATGAAGTAATCACTCTATCACAGGACAAATCACAGTGTCAGAACAGGCTTTTTAAGGGCCTGTGTTTGTTATGTTGAGTGATAAACTACTTGCAAGTGATTAAACTGCCTCCATAGGCCTAGGCACTTACTTCTTTTGCTTTTCAGGTGATAGTTTCTATCTTTGCATGATTTTTTTTCAGCATCATAGTGAAGGGCTGACCACACTTCAAATTGCTACAAAGCACCTCAGATGGGAGAGAAGTAGGTTGAATGAGACACTTCACACTTAATTTTCCTAATCATGTAGAACTGGATCAAACCAAATGCAAACACATGGTAAGATACTGGGCAGCTATAAATAAGCCTGGGTTTGAATATCTGATTTCGAGGTTTTATTTTGACTTTTATCAATAGGAAAAAGCAAACAGACCCATAATTTTGAGAAGGAAGTGAAACAAGGTGGGTATGAGACTAAGATACTGCCCTGGCCTCTGCAGCTTTCTCTGCATATTTTACTTGGGTTTCAGTTGTTTCTACAGAACAATGGACCAAGGGACAAGGTTATTTGTTTCACAAAGTTTTGCTAAAACTTGTTCTCTGAGCTCTCCATGTTTATACTTTTGAAAAGCATTTCTTATTAATCTACTTGACATTAAGGTAATTTGGCCTGAGTAATATTTGTCTAAGGACAACTTTCATTTGTTTCAACTATCAGAAGGAAATGACTTTCTATGGTTTCAGAAAGAGGCAATTAGAAAACACAAACCAGAGATTCTGGTGAACTTAATTTCATGTTTGAATCTACATCTTGGGATCAAGTGTGTTATTTTCTCCAAATGTACTGAAAAGGAAAGACAGCCTTTGTAACAGTCCTGTTATTTTGATAATTTTGACTTTCTGGAGATGACAAATTCTCATTGGATGCTGTGGTCATTGTTCTCTGATTCTTCTCTTCTCCTGGAAATCCATTTTCTGATTACTGCTTGGTTTCTTTTTCAAAAAATGATCTAGGTTTGGCTTAGATAATTATTTCTGGAAAAACTGCGTTAGCATCCCCACAGAATATGGAAGCTTCTGGGGGAGGAGAGGCAGGATTCTAGCTCCTGTTTCTGTAGTTAATGACAAACTGGGGCTTGGAATCAAATTGCATCAGAATTCCTAGTGTGCAAGGAGAGATAGGACAGAACTGCTTTAGACTCTGGACAAGGCTTGGATGGGTCTGGGTTAGTGTTAGCATTTTTCCTAAGTTCCTGCTGTTTACAGAAGTTGGAGAGCACATTGTGAGGTTCCCAAGCCTGGGGCAGTGCCTTAGATACCAGAGGAAGAGGTTAGCACTATAATATACCATACTAGGGATTCAAGGGAGAAGGCATGTGCTTTTATTGTTTTACTTCCCATCCACTCATAGAAGAGAGGGGAAAAATAAGTTGTGAATAACATAGATGAAAATTGAGGAACGAGAAAAAATTGTTTGTCTCCTTTTTAGAGGTGTTGTGAAGAAGTGAACAAAACAGAATTACATTTTATTCTTTGGAAATTTTTGTAAAGCATTATATTCTTTGTCTTAGCTCAGGTCTGAAAATGTAACTCTGCACATTATTGTTATCATTTTCTGGAGTTGAAATACAGTTTCCCAAACTGGATGTGGTGTTGTCTCATTTTCTGTCCAATTAGCTCCAGAACTCTTAGGTAAAGGCTTATACTGAATGTCCTTTGGCATGACATCAGTCTGCCATTGACTCTGATTGTCAGCAGGAGTGTTAATATTTGGGTCAAAGCATTTTGCCTAGAGTTTGTGTTGGTAGTTGAAAGAGAACTTCTGTGTAAGGGAAATACATCATTTGTTATTATGTTCCCTCTTCTTTGGTATTAGTATCTATTCAAATTAACCCTCTCTAACTTCTTGCACTTTCCTAATTGTTTCATCTCTTGAACTTCTTTAATTACCAACAAAAAGGAGGGATGATAGATCTTTGACATTAGCTTTCTAGAGAGAATAATCACCGTTATTAAATCTAAGCTGTGTTAATTTGGAGTCCCAACCTAATGAACCAGTTCAGTGCTGCTGTTCTACAGAGAAACTTCCTGGAAGCTTCTGTTTTATGTCTGCTGATTGCTGACTAACCAACAGCATTGTTTTGATGCTGGATGTTTCTATTGTTATAGACTCATTGACTTAGTTTGGAAGAGATATTAAAGAATTATTAAGATATTAAAGAATTATTAAAGATCACTAGTCTGCCTCCTCCCCCACCCAGTGCTAGTACCATCTTTACAACATCTCCCCCAAGTGGTAGCCTTGGCCAGTATAGAACCCACCTAATGAGAATGAGGAAAATACAAACTCCAGCATCTATCAGAAAGTTATAACTTGGAGCTAGCCATCAAAACTCCATCAAATGGTTTGTTTAAATCTATAGAGAACTTTAGCTTAGAAGAGGACTTAAATATTGAAACAGATAAATTGGTATAAAAGATTGTGAGTTCTTTGTTTTAGGAACAAATAAGTTAAAAAACAACTAACTTCTTTGGAGAATCTTGGAAAGATACACAGAGGGAACACTTGAATCTGTTTTGTAGGATAAGCAGAAGTACCTCTGCGTGGGGTAGGGTGTGAGAATATTATTTTCACAGACAGAACTGTGGGTGTAAGGATACAGAATCTTGAAAAGGCTGAGTTAAGACAAGGTAAGAAGTTCAGAATGGTTGGACAGAGGTTTTATGAGATAGAATATGAGAGTCGCTGATTTTGTTACCAAAATCTCAGTCCTTATCCCTGATGCCAATCCAACAAAGGGGTCATGGTTTTGAGAAAAGGAAATAAGAAGGTTTATTGCTTTGCTAGCAAAGGGGAAACACAAAGGATTCCAGTCCTTTTAAAGAAGTTCTTCAAAGACTCCATTCTGGTGTGCTCTGACAGGGGTCCCAGGTGCAATCCCAATGGTGTGTTGAAATTTACTTGTTAATTTGGGAGATAGTCACTTCATAGATCTTCTGGTAACATCTCCTTCCTATGGAACACAGATAATTCAAGATAATCTTGTTCTCTGCCCCCAGATTGTGGAGAGGGAGAGGGAGAAGAGGAAAAGAAAAACAAGTCTCTTTTAAAATAAGCAGCAAGGTCTATATTCAAAAGGTTAAGTGGACCAGTCTTACATTTCCAGTGTATTTAGAACTTTGCTTGACCAAATAGAAGTTTAGATTATATCAGATAGAAAAAGAGGAGACATCAAAAGGTTTGAAGTGTGGGAGAGAGGCTTGATCAGCTTTCAAACTGATAATCTCAGTGCCAGTGTTGATATATTAATTAACATTCATATGGACAAACTCATTTCTATTGATAGAAAATATTGATAAATATTAACATTAATATTGACAAACACTAATATTAATATGCATAAACTTATTTCTATTGGGGAAGAGACTGAATGGGGTAGAGGCTATATATAAAATACTCTGTCCTTCTGGATGCCTCTGTATCTTATTTTTGATTCAGAAAGTAAGGTCACTGTATGTAGAGAGCCATAACTAGTTGTGGTGGATTATTGTAAGATGTTATGCCTAATGTTGTGTGAATATCTGCAAACTAAAATGGAAAATTGTCGCAATTACTTGGATTGTGCAGAGAAACAAAATTGACTTAAAATACTAACATAAAGAATTTTATGATGGGAAATACCTAGGTCATGGAGCAAGGGCTTCCCCTTGCCCCTGTGAGATGTTCAACTTTAATTTGGTTGGACATGGTCTTAGCACATGTCTTATAATTTGATGTTTTCAACAGTGCATTATTCTGTGACATCTTTGTGGATCAGAAAGTCATTTCTGTCTAGGACAAAATGAAATTACACAGGAACATTGTATTTTAAAAAGGAAAAATGAAATAAGATGAAGAGAGGCATTAATAGATATTTCCATGTTCTTAAAAACTGTTTGGCAGGGTGCAGTGGTGCATGTCTTTAATCCCAGTGACTCAGGAGGCTGAGGCAGGATGATAGCAAGTTTAAGGTCAGCCTCAGCAATTTAGTGAGGCTCTAAGCAACTTAGGGAGAACCTGTCTCAAAAGAAAAAATAAAAAGGACTGGGGATGTGGCTCAGTGGTGAAGCACCCGGGGCTCAATCACTGCCCTCCCCCACAAAAAAAGCAAAATATGAAAAACTAAAAACCAAAACTGTAAGTCTTCAGCTGGGATGGGGAAATCTCTACTCCAAAACCAGTACAGAGGATGCATTTTGATGTCTTTCAGGAAATGCAGTGTTGAGAGGGAGGAGTTTTTGGTTTGCAAGCTAATCAATTCCTGTTTTCTGCATGCTGTCAAAAAATGTTCCTGGGATAAGAAAAGTCACAAACAGGATTTTAGTCTGTTTCAAAAAAGATAAGGGGTAGGGGTATAGAATATACGTGCATTAAAGCCATGAGACAAATCCCCTAACGTCTTTGGTAATTTCACATGAAAAATAGGATTTTAATGGTTGATCTTTATTCATATTACATATTTATATTATGATGAAAGTTGATTTGGTACCCAACTTACAGAAAATTCAGTTTGGATCCTGGTTGTGTTCCTTACAGGTTTTGATGGCTACTGTGATTTGAGAGGCTTCTAGATAGGAACAGGTACCTTGGCCAGAATTGATCTCTGCTATTATTGTCAATGACACCCATGATTTGGCCTTCGCCAACATATTTTCCTGTGACTCCTCAGCTTCTGGTCTGTGGCTGCTTTCTATCATTTCATATTTGCTGCATACTCCATCAAGCTAATAAAGCAGCTGTTTATTATGCATGACCTGCTCCATAGTGTGAATGACAGATAACTGCAGCATTTTAAGTCTTGTGTGAGATTTTCAACCTGCTGCCAGCCTCTCCATTATATTCCATAAAAATGTTTCTTGTTATGGACTATTGGAAGGGAACATAAGTTGTTTTAGGGTTAGTGCCAACTTGAACCCTGTGAAATACTGCCAGATTAGAGGTGGGGGAAGTGATGAAAAGCTGTCTGAAAGAAGATGCAACTAAGGTCATTGGACAAATGCACAAGTACTGCATTTATGGACACAAAACATCTTCGTTGGGATGTGATACAGTCTGAGGTGGAATAGTCATTTATGTAGAGTTTTAAGACCAATTAAAAGAAAGACAAGGATAGGAAACTTATATTTACTAAGTATTTGGTCTGTTTCCACCACTCTGCTACTGTGAAAGTTGTTATATTTGAAATGGAATCACTAATGTCAAACCCTGGCTCAATGGAGCCAAGGAAGGACAGTAAAGGAGGACCCTTCATGCATGATTTGTCTGATAACAGGAGCTATCATGAGAACTTTTTTCAAACTGCAGCTTATTTTTGAAGTCACACAGGACAGCTACCAGTGTAAGGACAGTGATCTGCTTGTCCAAGAACACTTGCTTGACATGCTGTTTCACAATCCAACCTAAAGAAACAGGCTGCTATGATTTTAAGACTACAAGTTTTACCTACCAAGTGCTGAGCTCAGTAATTAGGATTTGCTAGCTCCTGAAAATATCACTGGCACCAATGAACTTTCTTTCAAAACAACTTATATAACTTCTCTTTCCCAATGAAACTCCAATATTTTCTTTTATTCTTCAGTCATACTGAAGTTCACCATAGTCTGTGCACATGCCTGAATTGCAATTTTAATCTTGTTTTTTTTTTTTTCCCCAAAAACCCTTTGCATGGAGATTAGTTTTTATATATTTGTTTAATATTGACTGTATTCTACTGCACAGGTCATTGATTTCCTAATAATCCTGAGAAGCAGAATTTTTAATCCCCCCTCCCTTTTTTGTAATGTCTGAGGAAGTAAACTCTGAGAAATTGGGTAACTTTCTTGGGTTTTCCACAAGTAGCTCATGGTGTGCTGGGATCGCAACCCACATAGGTCTGGTGGCAGTATCTGCATCCTTTCCACCACCCTTCCCATGCTCTAGGATAAATGACCCCATGGGGAAAAGCCCTTTCTTAATTGAGTCCCAGAGATTCTCAGAGAGGGTTGATAGGCCTCCATCAACTTGTTTCTTGAGGTTTTAATGGTCCTATGGCTAGAGACATCTCCTAACAACACAGGAACAAATTTCATTGTAACTTATTTCTATTGTATTATACAATATCAATAAATATTAATATTAATATGGATAAACTTATTTCTATTGATATATTAGTACTGGCAAACTAATATTTCTGTTAACTAATTTTTTTTAGTTGTTGATAGACCTTTATTTTAATTATTTATATGCAGTGCTGAGAATCGAATCCAGTGTCTCACACATGCCAGGCAAGTGCTCTACCACTGAGCCACAACCCCAGCCCCATTCCTTTTAATAAACCCATGCCTGCTATTCTGGGTGGCATGTCTGTAATCTTTTTCACTTGATAATAAGAATCAGGTCTTGAAAGGGGGCAGTTGTGCTGCCTCGGTTTCCCAGGAAGTTGAAGACTTTTAACATCTTTGAATGGCAAGAGCCTGGACTTTGGGCAATGGGGGTGTTAACCCTCAAATTAGTGGGTAGAATTTATGCCCTAACAAGTAGATTTGAAAGAATATGTTGTGTGCACAAGCACTTTTTCTGATATCCAGATAGATGAAGGTTCAATAAGATGAAAAGAGAAGACAAATCAGAACAGAAGTACGAGACACTACTAATAGTCATCAAGAAGGCACAACACTCCTCCCAGTCTCTTGGAGATGAATCTTTTGGAGGAACATTTCCAAGTGGGTTTGGGGATTGATGGGACCTTACATTGTCTGCCAAGGACATGGAAAAGCTCTGGCTTTCTGTCTGCTTGCCACATTACCACGCCCCTGTTACTGTACCTAGGCTAAGCAGGGGGCATGGCTGTGAGAATTGAAACCACCTCAAGGATAGGCCAATGGCTCCGCCAATGGCATCTGCCCATGCTCCTTATGTGTCCCTATGATCTTTCTGCTGATTGGCCCATGTCCTCTATAAGACCGTCCAACTTCCTCAATAAACCCAGTTCCGGCATTCTACTGACTGGGCTCCCCGACGTGGCTCTGAGTCTTTTGAAGGCGGCCTTTGCTTTCCCAATCTAGTCTGATCGTTGAGGTAGGCCCCTCTGGCCTCTTTTGCTAGACAGAAGAGGTCCATCCCGGGTATGGGGGGCGGGGCTAAAGACCTCAACCCCTTATAACTTCGTGACAGGGGATCACAATGGAGGAAGCTTGTGCCTTGTTCCCTGGGTGAGGTGGAGTGTTGATGATCATTACAGGCTCTTTGATGGACAGCTTGATGTAGGAACAGGAGAGACTATGGCTAGTTGAGTCCTTTTGCATTCTGTAAGAAACAATCAAATGTTTCCTGTGTCCCCAGGAGTAGCAAAAATGAGGGAAAGTTAAAAGGAAGGAGAGAGAGGAGAATGTGTAGTGTTGTTTGTCCTCAAGTCACAGGAAAGGAAGTATCTCAAGGAGGTCCCAGCCTTGACATTCAGTAAGGCCCCCTTCTTCTTAATATTAAAACTTTCTTTGTAAAGATGAGAAAAACACTAATCAAATCATATATACCACCTGGTGGGATGGGCACTAAAAATGGAAATTTAGTTTGCCTATAGAGTAAAGTGAAGCTACATTTCTTGCATAACAAAGCTTGACTCCTCACATTTGTGGGTATTCTTTGCCTCAAACTCACCTTAAATCTTCACCTTTAAAGAAACATTCCTTTGCTTTTTCTCAGTATCATATACTTTTTGATTTGTTGGGTCTCCTTCTTGCATATCGCTGCTGGGTGAGGAGAAAGAACATGTATATTCCAGTTCCAGATCTCCTTTATTGGAGGTCTGATGGAGAATAACTCACCATCTTTGGGTCGCCATTTTCTTTGCTTTGCTTTTTCTTTTTCTCACTTGCAGTTCTGGGGATTGAACCTTGGGTCTTGCGCATGCTCAGCAAGTGTTGCCCCCTACCCCCTTGAGCTATATCCACAGGTCTCCATTAGCTCCCCCACCCATATAATTTTTCTGTAAAATAGAATGCCAGAGAGGTTGTCAGGGTACAGTTGCATCTTGGATGAAAAAGAGTTTCCGTGAGGAGAAAGTTTCAGATACATGTTTTATTGAGGGATAGGGATTGGGGTGGTGCTATTGCATACCAGAGAAAGAAGCCAGGCTATACTGCTCACAGCTACACAAATATTTGAAGTCAAATTGGTAGGAAAATGGGTTTTATTCAGGATCAGCTTTGTAGGAAGATATAAACATTTTTGTTTCAAAAATTCCATCTTCAGAGGCTCTTAGGGCCAAGGAGTTTTTAAAAGAGAAGAGGCAGGCAAATTGGGACAAAAGGCAGGAAATATACAAATGCAGATCCAGCTCTAGTTAACCAGTGCTAGACATGCTGGGAAAGAAGAAATTTCCATTCTTAGCTTCCTTGAGGCCTGTGAGGCAAAGGCCTTGCAGCCCTGTCAGTTTGTACTCTCAGCATGAGAAAGTTGCTCTTAATTTCAGAAATGCCCCCACTCCAGTTTGTTTCACATGTAAAGTGAAATTAAGGTTGCATGTTTTTTACCCTGGCTGGGTATCTGATTTTACTGTCATGTATATATTTAAATTAAGCTGTACCCTACATTAAGGATCTCTTTTCCCACTCATTGAGGGGCTGGAGGAAAAGCCAGTATCTTAATCCTTCTTCTGAGAAGTACTAGTAATTTATTTGGTACCAACACTTTCTCTCTCAAGGGTATAGAGAAAATAACTTCACTCTTGTAAAGAAGCTTCTTTGTTCTAAAAATTCACCTGCTCCTCCCAAAGAGAACTCCCTTAAGGAGAAATTCCCAAAGCTAATCTCCAGTAAGAGATTTCATGTTATTGGTGGATCTTGACTTTTTAACCCTGCAACTTCTTCTGGGACCTCAGGTGCTTGGATATCTCAGTGTTGTCATTCCTGGTGAGCAGCACAAAGCAGGTGTATACCTACTCACTAGGTGAGCCTCTTAGTGACAGATGCTGCCTTAAAATGTTTTTATTAGTGCATTATAGTTATGCATAATATTGGCACTCCTTTTGACATAATCATACATCATGGAATATAATTTGTTCCACTTTAATCCCCAGTACTTCTTCTTACCCTCCTCTTTTCCCTCCCTCTGTTCCCTTTCCTTGTATCTACTGGTCTTACTTCTATTTATTTATAGTTTTTGATATTTTATAGATATCCATAAAAGTCAAATTCACTGTGGTATATTCATATATGTATATAGCATAACTTGATCAATTTCTTCCCTTTTCCCATCTCTCCTCCCTTTTATTCTATTCCCTTCTTCCACTCTACTGATCTCTCTTCTGTTTTCAGGAATTCATCCCCTCTCCCCCATATTTTTCCTTATTTCACTCTATCTTCTGTATGTGAGAGAAAACATTTGACCTTTGACTTTCTGAATCTGTCATATTTTAATTAGTATGCTGTTCTCCAGTTCCATCTATTTACCAGCAAATACCATGATTTCATTCTTCTTTATGACTGAGTAAAACTCCATTGTGTATATATATACCACATTTTGTTTACCCATTCATCTGTGACAGGCACCTGAACTACTTTCATAACTTGGCTATGATGAATTGCACTGCTATAATCACTGATGTGCATGTGTCACTACAGTATGCTGATTTTAGTTCTTTAGGATATAGACAAAGGAGTAGGATAACTGGGTCACATGGAAGTTTCATTCCTAGTGTTTTGAGGAAGTTTTATTATCTCTTTTTCAAACATTCATAAGGTTTACTTAGGGAAAGCAAGACTATACCATGACTTATACAACTCATTTAATTGCCTTTTCAATTTTCTTTCTTTCTTTCTTTCTTTTTTTTTTTTTTTTTTTTAGTTATAGTTGTACTCAATACCTTTATTTATTTTTATGTGGTGCTGAGGATTAAACCCAGGGCCTCGCACATGCTAGGCAAGTGGTCTACTGCTGAACCATAACTCCAGCTAGCCTTTTCAATTTTCATTTTGTCCCACGAGGCATGCAATGGGAAATTTAGCCAATTCTTAGATCGTTACTTTAACAAACATGAATTCAAACCTATCATGTGCCAGCTGTGGGGGACCCAGGTATGTGTGAGATGTGATGCCAGCCCGCATGACATTAGCATTTAAAGAGAGAGGTGATTACCTAAATTGTGAAATAAGGAGAGCTATGATAAAGGTAATCCTAAGGGAATAGTGATAGTACAAGAAAGTACAATTAATTCTGTTGACAATCATTTTTTAAAGTTAAAAGCTCTGGTTTGGCTTTTGTTCCTTTATTTCATTGAAAATACTCTTGTGCAAGTTGCTAAGGACCTCTATGTGACACACTTAAAGAGTTGTTTTTCTGCTCTTAATTTGATTGACCTCAAGGATCATTCCACACAGCGGACAGTCCCCTCATGTGGAAAACCTCCTTTCTTGGCAAAGACATCACAATCTCATGACTTTCCTTTTTTTACTTTGTCTTCTTCTCCGTTGCTTTTGCAACATCTTTTTTTTCCTCCGTGACGTCTGAACCTTGGAATTCCTAAGGGCCGAGTCTTGGAACATCTTTTGCTCTGTGGGCTACTCTCTCTTCCTAAATATTAGAATCTATGTCCTTGCAACTGTTACTGCTGAATGCCAAATTTCTACCTCAAACCTGATCTATTACAAATATGAGATCACCTGACCTCTCATTTCATCATCTCATAAGTATTTAAAAATTTATTTGAAATTTATTTAATCAAATAAAATTTGAATTGCTTATTTTCTTCATCCTGAGGGAGAATCTTGAGGGAGAGTTCCATACAGAATGTGGGGATCACAGGCTCTTCAGTGTACCCTAACACCACTGGTAAGCAGAAAATGAGAGCAAAACTTACTTTAGGAATATTATTTAAGCCACATTTCATCTCTCCCCCCCAACTCAACCCAATAATTTTATTATTTACTCCAAGAACCTAATTGAGTAGAGTTCCTCTGGGGGTAGTATTAAGGATGTGTGAGAGGGCGCTACTGGCTAATATTTAAATTTATTATGGAAGGATGGTCCCCTCCACTCAGATTTATGGACCTGGTCTTAAGAGTACTGGTGTAAGTTCCTTTCTTCCCAACCTGTCCTTCCTGCTCTGTATTTAAGAGTAAGAGAGAAAGGAGGGGAGAAAAAATAAAAGGCAATGGTCCATGCCTTTGACATGGACATCCTGGACTTTTGCTAGAAAATTCTCTGTCCAATCCTTGATGGTGTTGAGCTTGGGTGGAGTCTGAGTGAGGGATTTCCCGAAGAAGATGAGCTGGAGTCAATGTACTCAGGCTTATCATCTTCATCTTCCTCTCCATTGCTGGAGTCTGAGGAGCTTCTGGTTCATCCTCTTTGTCATCTTACTTCTTATTCTCTTCTGATTTCTGTAAAGGATAATAGTTGGCACAGACAGACTGTGAGGAATCTGTCCCTGGAGCCTGTAGCCCCTGTTCCTCTCCAAGCCCTTGTTGCAGACTCTGTTGATGAGGACTTGCAGATCTGTTCTTTTGAACTTGGGGTTTGAGCTGCCTTTCATGCTCATAATCTTATGTTTATTTGAAGTAGTTTTTCATATGCAACATATTTCTCAGGTGACAGACTCTGGAGCCAAAAATCCAGGTCTGCCCTGCACTATTTCTGCAATTCCTCAGCCTGGCTCTTATAATGTTCCTTCAGGCTCTTCGGGGACACACTGCTAGCTCTGGCTAGTCTCCACTTGCAAACTCTCAGGGGCAACTATTGAAGCTCCTTACTCAAATACAAATCCTGGCAGAAATTGTGCTCTCCTTTAGTGGTTGGCTTCACTGGCTCTCGGTGGAATTTCATCTTGGAAAAGTCACAGTTTTCTGGAAAGACCTCACATCTTTCATATTTCCTCAAACTTCTTTTGACTTTCAGTTTCGCACTCTTAAAGACAACAGATTTCTTGGGAGTGTTGATCCATATTAGGGTAGTTTTCACTGAATAGAGCAGTTATTCCTCACATTTCTAATTCTCCTGGAAATCTTGAATGAGTCTCAGTTTTAGCTGCTCTGGAACTTTCTCCATAGGACTTTGATCAGCTCCCAGTTGCTAAAGGCAGGGCACAATTTGGTAGTTCTGGGAGATGAGTATGTCCAGATGTTTCTTGAACTATTTTTTTTTAAACATTTTAGGAATTTTAAACATGTTCCTTAGCTTTTAAGACAAATTCTTTCAAAATGAAGAATTTTCCAATTTCAAGAAATCTCTAACATTTAAGTTTATATGTTTATCCAGAAAAATCTTTAAAAGCTATGTTTTCCCAGTCTAGCTGAGACTGGGTTTCTTTGAAATGAGGGCTGTCTTCAGGTGGGAAGTTTCCTGGCAGTAAGCCAGTGACCTCAGGATGTTCTCTTCAGGCAGAGGTCTTCGCCATCAGGGAAAGCCATAGCAAGGTCCTTGGGCCACTTATAAAGTCCAAGTAGTGCAGATACCTCAGCAGGAACTCAAACGTCTTTCCTTTTAAGACTCAGTAGGTAATTATTTCCTAAGTCTGGCTGTACAATTCCACGTTTCTGAAGATTCCACAGATTGGCCTCATCAGTGTTTGTAGCAAAACCCATTCAAAATATACCCAGTTGGGTTGGGGGAAAAAATGACATTTCTTATCAAGATTTCAAAGTTTTGACCTATTTGGTTTTTGCTGATTGTTTGAATTTAATTTTATTTATCATGTTACTCCACTCCTCACCCCACTTTATTCAGGTCCCACTTATCTCCTTTTAATTTCACCAAGTTTTTTTTCTGCCCTTTTGTAATGTTATTCCTTCTACCTGAAATAATCTTCCTTTCAGTCTTCAGATGGATGATTCCCTGTTATTTCTTTCTCTTTCTTTGTGAAACCTTTCTGACCACTCTAACTCCAGAGTGAGCTGTATAGTGAATCTTGATATTTTTCCTTATAGGACATATTAACATTTGGATTAAATATGTTTATTTATTTAACATTTTAACTACTGTTTTTTTTTTCAATTAGACTGTCACAAAATATCATGTCTAATTTATTTACCAGTATATTCTATTTGTCTAACATGGGACCTGTTCTACAGAAAAAAACATCAATAAGTATTTACTGATAAAGACTGACAATTTGTTGAATGAGAACTATATGATAGATGCTACATTAGGCACTACAGATACGAAGATGTCTAAGACATAAGCTGTGTTCTTAAGTTTTTGAAGAGTAGTAGTGAAGAGAGACTTAATCAAGTAACTGCTTTGGAGCATTTTTGTTTTAAAGTAAATGCATGTACAGGATGTAATGCCAATCTCTGAGGGACAGTATACAAAGAGTAAAGTTGAATCAGAAGGAAATTATTTCTCAAATAGACTGCAATCCAAGTTCTAATAATCTGCATACAGGAGTGTGCACAGAGGAGAGAGAGATGGGAGGACTAGAGTTAAAGTCATCTTGAATTGTAGTTTCGACAGGTGCTTGGCTAAAGCATTAGAAAACCTTCTTTAGAAGGTGAAATTTTGTTGTTATTTTTTTTGTAACAAGATGTTCAACATGCAATAAAACCATCTAGACTAAAAGAAATGAGCTCCTCTAGGCAAGCTTCAAAAGAAACCATAGTCAAAAGAAACAGACTCACATGGATTTTAGACTATGAAGCAAAAATGCTTATTACCCAGGAAGTAATCATCAAATACAAAAATTATGGCAAGTAGCTGAAAGTGATAGTGACATAGCACATCAAAAGTTCAAATTCAGGACTAATGTCAACAATTGAAATAAAGAATGCAATGATGGATCAGATAGAAATAATGAAAAATTAGCGAACTGGAAAAAATGCCAGAAGAAATTACAATGAAGGAGAGAGAACAATTAATGGAAAATAATGGAGGGGCAACAGACATAGAGAATATGGTGAGGAGGGCTGCTATAAGACTGATTGGAGTCCAAGAAGGAGAGGAGAGAGAGAATGTGGCAGATGAAATATCTGAAGATACAATGACTGAGAATTTTCTGCAACTCATAAACTGTACAGATAAAAAAAAAAAAAAAAAAACTGAACAAACTGGATGTGGTGGTGTGCACCTGTGTCTGAGCTATTAGGGTGGCTGAAGTGGGAGAATCACTTGAGCCCAGGAACTGGAGACCAGGCCAGGTAATATAGCAAGACCCCATCTTAAACAAATAAGCAAATGGGCAAGAAAACAACCAACCCAGCAAATCCTGAAAAGATCAATAAAAAGAAACTCACATCTAGACATATCAGCCTGAAACTTCAGAAAATCAAAAACAAAGAGAAAAAAATTAAAAAAAAATTCTTATTAGTATTCAGAAACAAAGACAAAATTTCTTGAGAACAACTGCAAATATAAGACTAAAGAAAGCTGAGGTCTTGCTAACACAAATGAAAGCTGAAAAATAAAATGATGATATATTTATTATGCTGGAGTATCAGCTAACTTAAAATTCTGTTCCTAAGGGAAATGTTCTCTAATAATTATCTTGAAATAAGATATTCACAACAAGCAGATCAACTGTAGAGGAAACACAAAGTGTTCATTAGGGAAAGGAAAAGAATTAGGAAGTCAGAGATAAAGGAAAGAATAAAAACAAAAAAAGGGCAAGTATTTAGTAAGTTTAAATGAATATTGGCTGAATAAAATGACAATAAAATATCTCATAAGGTTTGAAATTATATGTAATAAATGTAATATACCTATTTTATATATTATATACTGTAATACATAATCATTTAATTTGCATATAGCATAAAATAGACATATGTACATTATACATAATATATTCATAAATTGTATATATTTTATTAAAATATAACAATAATATCTTAATTGGGGAAGGGGAAATATATCAAAGTGTTTCAAGGCCCTAGCTTTATGATATGGGGAGAGAGTAAAAATATCTGTTATTATTCAATTTTGGTAGATCAATAATATATGATGAAGTTTTCAGAACCAATACAAAAAGTATAATGCAACAGAAGGAAAAATAAATTAATAAATTTTTAATCAGTTCAAATGACAGAGAAGGAACATTGAGTAAGCAGGACAAATAACACATAATAAAATGGTAGTTTTAAACCCAAATCTATTTTTAAATTAATTTAATTTAAATGGATAAAGTCTCTTAGTTTGAAAGACAATGATTGATAAACTGGGTAAAAAACAAATTAATGTGATGTTATTTGAGGCACATCTATATATTAAAGTTAGAAAAACACTGAAAAGCATTACTAGGAGCAAAGGCGGTCTCTTGAAATAGGTACAAATGACCAGAAATATAACATAATTCTACATTATATGCATCTAACAACATGGCCTTAAAATGTGCAAAACAAACACTAATGTAAAAAAGGAGGTAGGCACCAGCCTGGAAGGAGTGACCCAGCCGCCAGTTAGCCTGGCCTCCAGGGCCCAGAGTAGCACCTCCCTGCTGCTGCACGCAGGGCTGGACCTGAGGAAAAGCCCCCTCCACACCCGGGGGAAGTGCGACCTGCCCAGCTGTGACCAGAACAGGAGGTAGGCACCCGTCCAGAAGAAGCGACACAGCCGCCAGTTGGCCTGGCCTCCAGGGCCCAGAGTAGCAGCTCCCTGCTGCTGCACGCAGGGCCTAACCAAAGGAAAAGTCCCCTCCACTCCTGGGGAAAGTGGGACCGGCCCAGCTGCGACCTGAACAAGAGGTCTGTGGAACTGCTGTTGAGCCCGAGGAGAACACTGCCATATTTGAGGAAAGCAGTGGCTGACAGGGACAAAGAAACAAAGAAGAAAGGAAAAGCAGCTGCAGACATTCAGGGATCCACCAGCGCTCTGAGAAAAGCACACACCTGGGTGAGACTCTGGCAACCAGCAGGGGAGGGCGTGTCTGAGGCTAGTGCAGCGGCCCCAAGAAGGTACAGCTGGGGGTGGGCTTGGGGAAAGGGTGCCTTCTGCAGGGTCCCTTTCCCGGTGCCATTCAGGTGCTGACACAAAATCCCCCTGAGTCACTCTTCTGCTGTGCCATTCTGCCACTGGCCAAAGGTGCAGCACTGACTCCACTAACAGGATCGCTGACTGGACAAGATCCAGGACAATTGGCTTAAACTGGAAGGGGAAAAAGAAGGGCTTCCCAGGGTCCATTTTGTTTGAGACTTGTTCCTGGGTTCAACTTTTTTTGTTTGTTTGTTTTGTTGGTTTTTTTTGTTGTTGTTTTTTTGTTTTGCTTTGTTTTTGTTTTGATTGACAGTGTGTTTGCTTCTGCTCCTATTTTCTTCTTTCTTTTCTTCCTTCTCACTTTTGTATCTTTTCTTCTTCCTTCAGCTTTCCTATTTACACCCTGCCTTTGCATACTCAACAGAGGCAAAAACAAGTTATATGCAGAAATTGGGATTTCTAGAATGGGTACGATTGAAATATATAGCAAAGTGGTGTTATATATAGTTTATTCTCTATTTTCTTGACTCACTCTCTCTCTCTCTCCTCTCTCTTACACTAATTTCTACTCCTTTGTCATTTTTTTTTTCTCCATCTTTCTTTATTTCTTCTCTCAACCACTGCATAAGTTAGGTTTATATATAAATCGGTCTTTCCACCTAATCATTCACTCCTTTCTCTTTCCTCTCTTGTCTGCTGATACTAAACCACTTCCATAGAACTCTCTTTTCATACTTTCTAAGAAAGAACAAGTCAATACACTAACTTCCTTCTTCCTAAACACATCACCTCTGTGTCCAATACTTGAAACTATAAAACCCCATCAGAAGCATACAGAGTAAATTGGAAACAATATCTGGGTTAACTAAATCTGTAATTGTGATCAAACTGGGATTTTCTGAATAGAAAGTGTTAAAGTGTAAAGGAATTATAAGGGGATCTGATAGCATTGTACTACAGGAGCAACATAAGATTTTAAGGTAAAATTGAAATAGTCAAGATCCCACAGTGCAGGAAGAATTGATGCACAAGCAATATGAAGAAACAAGGAAAGAAAGGGACACAAACAAATCAATATACCTCCTCAGTAGATTCCATGGCAAGCACCATTGGTGAAATGCCAGAGATGGAATTTAGAAATTACATATTCCAAATGTTTGAGGAACTTAAGAATGAACTAAAAAATGAGATGAGGGAACAAATACAGGTGGTAAAAGATCATTTTGACAAAGAACTCCATAAACAAATACAGGAAGTAAAAGTTTACTTCAATAGGGAGATAGAGGCTCCAAAGAGAAACCAAACAGAAATTCCAGAAATAAAAGAAGCAATAAACCAAAATAAAAGCTCAATCGAAAGTATCACCAACAGAGTAGATCACTTGGAAGAAAGAACCTCAGACAATGAAGACAAAAATATATATCCTAGAGAAAAAAATCTAGATTACACAGCAAAAATGGTAAGAAACCAAGAACAGAACATTCAAGAATTATGGGACAACATAAAAAGACCAAACTTAAGAGTGATTGGGGTAGAGGAGGGGCCAGAGTTTCAAGCCAAAACACTGAGTAATTTATTTAATGAAATAATTACAGAAAATTTTCCAAACTTGAGGAATGAATGGGAAAACCAAGTTCAAGAGGCTTACCGAACACCAAATATACAAAATCACAACAGATCCACACCAAGGCACATTATATTGAAAATGCCTAATACACTGAGCAAGGAGAGAATATTAAAGCCACAAGAGAAAGGAAGCAGATTACATATAGGGGGAAACCAATCAGACTATGTTCAGATTTTTCTACCCAGACCTTAAAAGCAAGAAGATCCTGGAATAGCATATTTCAAGCTCTGAAAGAAAAGGATGTCAACCAAGAATCTTATATCCAGCAAAACTGAGCTTTAGATTCGAAGATGAAATAAAAACCTTCCACGACAAGCAAAAGTTAAAAGATTTCGCATCTCAAAAGCCAGCACTTATGAATATCCTGGGCAAAATTTTTTATGAAGAAGAAGAGAAAAATAACAATGAAAACCAACAAAGGGAGATATTAAACTAAGGGAAATACCAACCAGAAGAGAAAACAAATCAAGCTAACGACCATTATACACATAAAAATGGATGGGAATAAAAATCATATCTCAATAATAACCCTGAATGTTAATGGCCTAAACTCTCCATTCAAAAGACACAGATTATCAGAATGGATTAAAAAAAATGACCCAACAATTTGCTGTCTCCAAGAAACACACCTCATAGAAAAAGACATCAACAGACTGAAAGTGAAAGGCTGGGAAACGTCTTATCACTCACATGGCCTGCGGAAGCAGGGGTTTCCATTCTCATATCAAATAAGGTAGACTTCAAACCAAAACTAATCAAGAGGGACAAAGATGGATATTTCTTATTACTTAAGTGAACCATCCATCAACAGGATATAACAATCATAAATCTATATGCCCCAAATAATGGAGCACCTACATTCATCAAACAAACTCTTCTCAAGTTCAAGAGTAAATTAGACCACAACACAGTTATTCTAGGGGACTTCAGCACACCTCTCTCACCAATGGATAGATCATCCAAACAAAAGCTAAACAAACAAACAAACAAACAAAAAATTTAGGCCTCCTTAAAACAATTAATAACTTAGACCTAACAGACATATATAGAATATTTCATCCCTCAGTAAACGAATATCCTTTTTTTTCAGCAGCACATGGCTCCTTCTCCAAAATAGACCACATATTATGTCACAAGGCAACTCTCAGCAAATATAAAAAAATAGAGATACTACCCTGCATTCTATCAGACCATAAAGGGATGAAATTGGAAATCAATGACAAAACAAGAAATAAGAAAAATACACCAACAACTGGAAGCTAAACAACATGCTACTGAATGAACAAGGGGTTGAAGAAGACATCAAAGAGGAAATTAAAAAATTTCTAGAGGTAAATGAGAACATAGATACATCGTATAGAAATCTCTGGGACACTATGAAGGCAGTAGTAAGAGGAAAATTCATTGCACTGAGTTCATTCCTTAAAAGGAAAAAAAACCTAACAAATAAATGACTTAACATCACACCTCAAAGCACTAGAAAAGGAAGAACAGATCAACACCAAGAGCAGTAGAAGACAGGAAATAATTAAAATCAGAGCAGAAATTAATGAAATTGAGACTACGGAAACAATTCAAAGAATGGACAAAACTAAAAGTTGGTTCTTTGAAAAAATAAACAAAATTGACAGACCCTTAGCGATGCTAACTAAAAGAAGAAGAGAAAAAACTCAAATTACTAACATTCATGATGAAAAAGGGAATATCACAACAAAAACACCTCAGATATACAGAAGATAATTAGAAATTACTTTGAAAACTTGTACTCTAATAAAATAGAAAATACTGAAAGCATTGACAGATTTCTAGAGTCATATGATTTGCCTAAACTGGTTCTGGAGGCTATACACAATTTAAACAGATCATTACAAGCGAAGAAATAGAAGATGTCACCAAAAAGCTACCTGTTGTGGAATTTTCTATAAAGCCCTCTCCTTTTTTATGAAAGATATGGTGTTGAAAGAGTTAACTTTGACTTCTACTTGCTGCTGTTCAGTTCTTTATTCACATATATGGCCACCAGGTATCCCTATTTCAATTATTTAGATCCAGACTAACTCTGTACATTTATCTTTTCTTGAAAAGAGTAACACAAACCTTTTTCTATAAGTACTTAATTTCTAGTTAATAAGCTTTAAGAGTTTTTTTGTGATTAAAATAAATTTCTCTTACTTTTAAAGTAGATATAAATCCCTTAGAGCAAAAAAAGTCCTTCAGCCTTGCCTCCCTCTTTTCCCTGCTTCTAGATTTTATAAACAACTGCTATAAAAGAAAAACAATAGTGCTGTGGAATCCCAGACAAAGAAGGTTGACTTTTATCAGACAGCCTAAATAGTATGCAGAGAAAACAGTTTCAGTCACGTACAGGGCCTTGAAAAGGTGCAAGTGATCTCAAAACTTTGAAATATATGAAATAAGAAATTTAATATGTCTAAAATGTAATCTAAAAATTAAGTCATGTCTGTAATGAAATCATCAAAGAAAATGTAAACATTCTGTGCTGCCAAAAAATATGCTTAAAACCTATAACAAATTGAAAGTAAAGAGAGAATATTCCACAGCCTGACTCGTGTGTTGGTGTGTTATTTTCCCCATCGCTGCTTCTCTGCCTCCGTACTTCGGTGAGCGCTCGCGTTGTACCCCCTGACTGGGGCTGGCCCCCAGCAGCTACCAACAAGGAAAAGTTCAGGACCTGATGGGTTTACAGCCCAGTTCTACAAGACTTTCAAAGAAGAACTAATACCAATGCTCTTCAAACTATTTCAAGAAATAGAAAAAGCGGGAGCTCTTCCAGACTCTTTCTATGAGGCCAATATTACATTAATTCCAAAGCCAGGCAAAGACACATCCAAAAAAGAAAACTTCAGGCTAATATCTTTAATGAACATAGATGCAAAAATCCTCAACAAAATTCTGGCAAATCAGATACAAAAACATATCAAAAAGATAGAGCACCACAATCAAGTGGGGTTTATTCCAGGGATGCAAGGCTGGTTCAACATTTGGAAATCAATAAACATAATACATCACATCAATAGACTTAAAGATAAAAATCATATGATCATCTCAGTAGACGCAGAAAGAGCATTTGACAAAATACAACACCCCTGTATGTTCAAAACACTGGAAAAACTAGGAATATCAGAAACATATATCAACATTATAAAAGCTATTTATGCAAGGCCCAGAGCTAACATTATCTTAAATGGAGAAAAATTGAAAGCATTCCCTCTAAAAACTGGAAAAAGACAGTGATGCCCCCTTAAAAAGAAGAGCTCAAATTAGCACTATTTGCTGATGACATGATAATATACCTAGAAGACCCAAAAAACTCTACCAGAAAACTTTTACAACTAGTAAATGAATTCAGCAAAGTTGCAGGATACAAAATCAATACCTATAAGTCAAAGGCATTTTTGTACTTCAGTGACAAAGCCTCTGAAAGGGAAATGATGAAAACTACCCCATTTACAATAGCATAAAAAAAAAAATACATGGGAATCAATTTAACGAAAGAGGTGAAAGACCTCTATAAGGAAAATTATAGAACACTAAAGAAAGAAATCATAGAAGAACTCAGAAGATGGAAAGGCCTACCTTGCTCTTGGATAGGTAGAACTAATATTGTCAAAATGTCCATACTACCAAAAGCATTATACAGATTTAATGCAATTCCAATCAAAATCCCAATGTCATTCTTCAAAGAAATAGAAAAAGCAGTCATGAAATTCATCTGGAAAAATAAGAGACCCAGAATAGCCAAAGCAATCCTGAGCAAGAAAAGTGAAGCATGGGGCATCACCATACCAGACTTTAAATTATACTATAGAGCAATAGTAACAAAAACAGCATGGTATTGGCACCAAAACAGACTGGTGGACCAGTGGTACAGAATTGAGGACACAGAGACTAATACATATAATTTCAGCTATCTTATATTAGACAAAGGTGCCAAAAATGTATAGTGGAGAAAGGATAGCCTCTTCAACAAATGGTGCTGGGAAAACTGGAAATCCATATGCAACAAAATGAAATTAAACCCTTATCTCTCACAATGCACAAAAATCAATTCAAAGTGGATCAAGGACCTAGGAATTAGACCAGAGACAATATGCATAATAGAAGAAAAAGTATGCTCCAATTTCTAACATGTCGGATTAGGCCCCAAGTTCCTTAATAAGAATCCTGTAGTGCAAGAATTATTATCAAGAATTAATGAATGGGCTAGATTTAAACTAAAGAGCTTCTTCTCAGCAAAAGAAACAATCAGTGAGGTGAATAGAGAGCCTACTAATTGGGAACAAATATTTAATATGTGCACATCAGATAGAGCACTAATTTCTAGGATATATAAAGAACTCAAAACACTTAACACCAAAAAAGCAAATAACCCAATCAATAAATGGGCTAAGGAATTGAAAAGACACTTCTCAGAAGAAGATACACATTTAATCAATAAATACATGAAAAAATGTTCAACATCGCTGGCAATTAGAGAAATGCAAATCAAAACTACTCTACAATTTTATTTCACTCCAGTGAGAATGGCAGCTATCAAGAACACAAGCAACAATAAATGTTGGAGAGGAGGTGGGGAAAACGGCACACTCATACATTGCTGGTGGGACTGCAAAATGGTGCAACCACTATAGAAAGCAGTATGGAGATTTTTTGGAAAACTGGGAATGGAACCACCCTATGACCCAGCTATCCCACTGCTGGGTCTATTCCCAAAAGACTTAAAAACAGCATATTACAGTGACACAGCCACTTCAATGTTTATAGCAGCACAATTCACAATAGGTAGGTTGTGGAACCAACTTAGATGTCCCTCAGTAGATGAGTGGATAAAGAAAATGTGGTATATATACAAAATGGAATTTTACTCAGCAATAAAAGAGAATAAAATAATGGCATTTGCAGGTAAATGGATGAAGTTGTAGAATATAATGCTAAGTGAAATTAGTCAATCTCAAAAATCCAAATACTGAATGTTTTCTCTGATATAAGGAGGCTAGTTCACAGTGTTGTTGGATGGGGGTACATAGGAGGATTAGAGGAACACTAGAATGGTCAAATGAAAGCGAGAGGAAGGGAGGGAGCAAGGGGAGGGGGGGGAAAAAAGAAAAAAATATGGTGGTTGAATGAGATGGATATCATTATCCTAAATGTATGGTTGAAGACCTGAATGTTACTTATATACTTTGCATACAAACAGTTGTATGTAAAAAGATGCTATATATGTGCTTTATGAATTTTAATATATACTACTATTATAAATAAAAAAAGAAAAAAAAAACTAATGTAAGGAGAAGTGGATAAAATTACAATCAGAACAGGACGTTTTTAATATAACTTTCTCAATAATTGATAGAACATAAAGATGAAATATCTTGCAAAATTATAAAAGATTTGAAAAACAAATTTGGTAAATTTGACCTGTATGTAACAGATGGATATAATATTATGTGTAACTAAATGTAATACATGTTATATATAATTATGTATTATTAGTCCTCATTATTTTAATTATGTAACTTATATAATATACAATATATAACAATCTATATACATTAGTTAACATATTTATCTATAAAATAGATGACATTTCCAATATTTGCTGTTGAAATTTGTTATTCAAATGTAAATGTGCTTTTAGATTTGCTAATTGTTTTTGCTGTTTATAAAACATATATGTGCATATACACATACATACTGTATTCATATGAAATAGGCAAAGTTTATTAATATATGCATTCATGAAAATCTCTGTACATTTAGTTTTTTAAAAAAAATTTTTAGGGGGGAGGGGGGAGGGGGCAAGGGCATAGGAATAATGGCAGACTGAGTTATTCATGACTACCCTAAATACATGTATGAAGACACAATTGTAAAAATACATTATATAAAACCAGCAATTTTAGAAATTGTGCTCTTTATATGTAATATGAAATGAAATGTACTCTGTAAACATGTATAAAAAGTTAAAATAAATTAAATAAAGAAAGAAAAAACAAACCTGAAAAAAAAAGAAATGTTTTTAATCATGATGCTATGCTCCTTCACAGTTTGTATTTGTGTTATCACCATAAGACAAATATTTTCATCATTATTAATTGTTAAACAGAATTTACAATTACACACATAATAATGTCAGATAATTTTGTAACATAATGATCTTTTAAAAGTTTTATTCTAATTTATTGAATCAAATGAAAAGAATCAAATCATTATTGGAATTAAGTGATTTTTTCTCTTCAAAGCATCTGAAAATACTATTGTAAAAACTGGCATGACTTAACATTTTTCAAAGTTCTGTTGCTGCTAATGGAGCCAACATGTTCACAGTTATTGCTTTAGGTTTTGTATGTGCACAAGAAATCCTGGAATGAAAATGAGTGAAATTAATTTAGAAGAACAGGCATTTACTTTAAATAAAAAGATATGCTTCACCGAGTCTTATGTAAATGCCCTTCTGCAACTGCATGTGTTGAATCAGTATCTGCCAATTCAGTCTTCTTGGCTAATTTGAAATTGATGCTGATAATTTTTCAGCAGATTTGTGTCTTTTTATTTGTTTTGTATATCACTGCAGTCTTCACAGTGGGTAGTAAATGTTGAAAATATTTTTTTGTAAGTTACATAATCAACTTTCTCAGAGATAGATATGCAGTAATTACTTTTTCATTAAACATTCAGCTTCATTCTTTTGAACTAATTGGACTTTATTGTAAATTGAAGTGATGAAAAATAATAAACAGTTATACACTTACAATGCACACTTCACAATGACAAAATCACTGTAGCAATTGTGTTCAGATCATTTACATTGTGCAGTACAGCAGGACTTAACATCATCCATTTCCACGCATGTCATGTAGACCTAACCTGTATTTTTCCAGTTTTCCAGGACTCTCTTGATTGGCAGCCTGTGGTTTCATGAATATCATAGTCATGGGGCAAAGGTTCATTAGCTAATGGATCAGATAGTTGCCTAGGGCAGCAGTTTTCCTGTTTGAGTATAGCTGATTTATAGGTAGCTGCTGTAAGCTTTCCTGGAAAGGAAAGTGTTAGTTCTTTTGTGTATGAGAAAGAATTGGAAAGAGACAATTAGGGAAAAAAGAAAAAGAAAAAGATTCAGCTAGCTGCCTTTAAGCATATGTTAAAGTTTATGGCAATAAGTCTCACACACACAGAGAGAACAATGATGAGAGCTGGAAGCACACGATGGAGGCTTACCAAGCCCAGTAAACACCATGTGCTGTGGGTGCTTATTAGATACTTAAAAAATCAAATTAGGAAGTTCTATTTCATTCTTTGTCCAACATCTTTCCTACCCACAAATTGCTAAAAGAAAATAGAGGAAATGTGATAAACAATCTTTCGGAATAAAAAACCAGAACCTTACCGCACATCTTGCAGTATCAAAAACCATGATAATGGGATATTATTAACACCTTTATGACAAAAATCTGAAAATTTGAATGAAATGACCACACTTCTAGAAAACTGCAATGTACTGAAATGTACATGAAAATTAGAAAATATGAATGAATATGTAACTATTAATAGAACTGAAAAGTTAATTTACAAACTTTCCATAGGGATAATAAGCCTATGTAGCCTAATCATTGAATCTACCAAAGTTTGGGGGTACAAGTAATTATAATCTTCCATAGACTTCCAAAGAGTTGAAAAACTATTTTCTTCAGGCCATCATGACTTTAGTAACAAATTTCAAGAAGGACACTATGAGAAAATAAAATTTCTGGTAAATATAGTCTCTTGACTTAGATGAAAATAAATGAAATCTTGAGATGAATAAAGAAAATTCATAAAATTCATTGCATTTACAGGGGAAAATAGAGAAATAGCCTATCTTAATGAATAAACAGATTTTGTTTTCAAAATCCAACATTTTCATTAAATTAGAAAAAAAACTCAATGAGTAGAAATAGGATAGAACTTCCTTTATTTGATAAAAAATTTAATAATCACCTACAGAACAAAACGTTTAACATTTATTCATGTTTAATGCTGAAGCTTTATGGAACTTTCCTGTGAAGTTGGGAGCATGAAAAGCTTACTACCACCCTCCATGTAATGTTATTTTTCCCTAGAGGTTTTATCCAGTACAATAAAAAAATGAACAAATACCAAAATAATAACAGCAACAAAACAAATAAATGAACAAATAGGTGAATTGTAAAAAAAAAAAAAAAAAAAAAAACAACCTAAATGTCTATTATTTTTGGTAATATGATGTTGTATACAGAAAATTCAAGACAATCTACATTTAAGATGTCATTCAATAAAGATATTAGTAATAAATTTTAATGATATGTAAAAAAAATAAAATGTCATCAAACTCATTAGAAATCAGGAAGAACCTATCAAAACCACTAGATACCAACTAGCTTGAAGACAACTTACAAGTCTTACATACTGAAGGAAGACCGTGGAGCAATAAAAGCTTTCAAAAACTAGAAGTGTATGTTGGCAGAAACAGGTTGCAAATGTTTTGTCTTTATTTAGTAAATGCAGATGTACACAATCAGATTCCTTTCTCAGAGTGTGGCTTATTACTGAAGTGCATACTTATGTGCACTATGGTACACTTGATGGGAATATGCAATCTTGCTCAAATAGGATCCTACCCAAGAATTCATTGACAATGAAATGAATAGACAAATTGTTTATTCCTGTACTAGAAGAGCATTCAGCAACAAAATGAACTAACTACAGCTATATATACAGCATATATAACTTCTGAAAACATAATGTTCCACAATAGAAACAACACAAAAACACAAAAGTAAGCCAAATTGCTTAGGGATTTTTGCTCACATGGCAAAATGCAGAGCAAAGAGAGGACAGATTATTATAATAAGATAGGGGAGGGAGGAGTTTGAGGTAAGGAAGGGACATGAAGGGGCATCCTCTGATGCTGATAAAGCTCAGTATTTGGACTTTGATGGGGTTCACACTAACACCCACCTTATTGTAATTTGTTGAACTGGGCAGTGTGATAATTGGTTAAATTGCACTGTATATTTTATACACTTTTCTAAACTTATATTTTATAATTAAAAAGTGCTTTGGTATGTGCGGGGAATGAAGGGAAGGGGAAAGTGTCAGCTCTAAAGAGAGGATAGGAAAGTCTCTTAGAGCTGACTTTCCTTGATCTGAGATTTGGAAGTGGCTACAGGAGTAGGGGAATCATCTCAGTATTTAATCCCAGTCAAAATTATTTTTTTAAAAAATCAGAATATCCAAACCCAGGATATTGCTTCAACTTGGCCATACATTGATGTACAAATGGGGGTGGAAAGAGAGAGAGAAACACATTGGTTAAAAAACAAAAAAACAAACAAACAAATTTGAGGGACTGTAGGTAACAGAGTATAGGTAAGTGTTGTTTAGGCAATATTGTTTAGGTGCCTGACATCTCTAGTTCATTCATTCAATTATTAATCCATTTTTACAACAAAAAGTGATTTCTGAGCATCCACTCCGTGGTGTGCTCTGTTCAAGTTTCTGAGGACACAATCGTGTTCAAGACTAATGTGGCTTCATTAACTATGCTTTGCAAAGGATTATTATAGGCATCTATTTACTTTCTAGAGTAGGTGGAGAGATTTGGGATTCCAGAATCATTTTAGACATTTGCTTCATGATCTTCTCTACAATAGGCCAAATCAATTGTGTTATCTTATGTAAAGTCTGTTAGATTACATGAGTTTTCCTGAGCCCAGAACATACCACCTAGGGCTTCACCTTGCCCCACATTTGTATCTACAGAGCTTAACTGAGCTTGGCCAGTTCTGTTAGTTTTAGGAAATAAGACAGTATTCATTTATAGTTCAGATTCCTTCAGATTTTTGACTTTATCTTCAGCAGAGCCCATTTGAACCACACTGTAGAGAAAAGATATGTTTGTAATGGTTTTCCTTATAGGAGACAATTTCAAGGCAGAGTGAAAGGTAAAATAAAACCAAATCCTAAGAATCCTTTTGAAATAACTGGGATTTTGAACTGTAGACTTGGAGTTGCTTTTTATTCTCAAAAGTTGTAAAGTGTTTGAATTATTTGTTTATCGAGGAAAATTTCCCCTCCAATAATATAAAATATGTTGTATGGCAAATTTCGCTGAATAGACTGAAAACAGGATGGGATTTGTGGACAGAAATTATGTTTTGGTTCTTTCTCAATATGTATGTATATACACACATAATCATGTACCACACAAAGACATTTTTGTCAATGATAAGCCATTTATATACTGTTTCTTATATAGTATATATAATTATAATGGAACTGAAATCTTCCTGTTATCTAGTGACATTGTAACCACTGTAATGTCAGAACAATATGTTGCTCATGTGTTTGTTGTGATGCTGATGTAAACAAAGCTACTGAGCTGCCAGTTGTATAAAAGTATAGCACACACAATTATGTATAGTACATAATATTATACTTTCTATCATTTCTCTAGAGTATACTTCTTCTACTTACAAAAAAGTTTACTGTAAAACAGTATGCTGTGCTATGCCATCAGCAGCCTCCTACAGCTCAGATTCATCATGTTCTTTGATTGTGTCAAGAGGCCACACTGAGTAATTGAAATGCACTATGTTTGTGTAAGCACACCCAGTGATGTTCCCACAATGACAGAATTGTCTAATGATGCATTTTCTGGAATGTACCTCCATTCTTAAGCATTGCATGACTCTGTGTGTGTGTGTGTGTGTGTGTGTGTGTGTGTGAAGCACGATGCTTCTTTATTTCAAATTTTAGTAATATATATATTTTTTGCTTTTTGGTTTTAGTAACTGGCTTTTCTCCAATTAGAAAAAATGGTATGCCTCTCAATTCTCATCCCACTAAAATTTCCAGCATTTAGTTGACAAGACAACTATTTCCCCCTGGCTTCATGGGAAATTTGTGAACTATAAATGGCAATTTTAAAATAATTTTTCTTCTATGGCTGTTTTCTCTAAGCATTATCTTAAAAAAGGAAGATTTTTTTTCTAAAATAATTTTTAAGAGGTAATAAACATGTTGGTTAATTTGGTAAATATTTAATGAGTGCCTCCTATATTCCAGATACTATGGTAGTTTCAACTTAGCTTTGCAACAATTGTCCCAGGAACTCATTACTAGTTGAGGATTCAGAGATGTAATTATCAATGACAGTGAAGTGATAAATGAGGTGAGCGAGGGTAGACCAGAATGCTAGGCGAGAGTATTGGAAGGGTACTTAACTGACCTAGGGAGTACATAAAAAAGTTTCACATGGAAGTGATCAGAGCTGAGATTTGAAGGTATAGGGCTGGGTCCCTAAGCTCAAGTGGATAGGATGGGCTGTAATATGGCAGAGTGAGCAAAAGTTGTAAGTCACCAGGTGTGAGAGAACGTGGTGAAGTCAGGGAGGTAAGTGGTTCAGTGGCTGAAGAGCAGGTTGTGAAGAAAGGGGACAGAGAATCAGACTGATGAGGTGGGTAGGTCCAGTTAATTAAGAACCTTATATATCATTTTCAGGATATTACACTTACCTTGAAGGTAATGGGTTGCCACTGAACTGTTTCAGGTAGAGAAGGGAGAAATATCTTGTATTTTAGGTGATCTCTCTAGTGATACCTTGGAGATTATATCACATTGAAGCTTGGTGTATGGGGGAGGTGGCCATCCAAGGGCCAACTGTAAAGCACTAAACTAGAGAAATTACATAATTTGGAACTAGAGTTAATTTTGTCCTCCAAATCTATGTAACTTAGATTTTCCTCTGAAGATTTTCCAGTTTATTGCTACCTCAATTTGCCTGGCATGTAATGGACCTAAAAAAAAAAAAAAGTATGCAACCTAATAGCATTTATATGGAAGTAAAACAACATTTATTTTTACTTCAAATAGGGTATGAGGTTTCAAGGAAAAACATTTATAATGCTTTGCCAATGATGTGAGATATAATAAAAAAAATAACATCAAGAGAGGCCCGACTTAAATTATCATCAATAAGGAAAGGTGAGTTCTTGTGACAGCCTGAACTTTGCTTCAACAAACGACAATATTCAGGGATGGGTTAATGGCAATTTGTAGATGATAGCTATCATCCAATCAGTCTTGCTGCTGCACAATAGTGTCATTTGAGAATGTCACTGGTTTAGTTAGGATTGATGCAGGGAGAGTGAGAAGTTAAGTGAGGCTTGAGAACATTATATCCATTAAAAATGGGGACTTGAAAAATGATTCAGGAAGAGTCCAGGTGTTTTCCTCGGCTTTAGCTATATTAGCATATTAAAATAGGGAAAGCCAAAAGGAAAATTCAGAACATACTTCAAATTACGAGTTTTGATTTTTTGTCCTATTTGAGAACCACTAACAAGATGATTCATTATGGTACCTCATTTTTCACATTGAGACCTAAAAGCATGTTTATTTTGAATGAGTATTTTAATATGAAATTTCCCATTATAAAACAGAAATATCAGCATTAATTTTGAAAATCTAGAGACCAAGAATCTATGTAAGAGCTTTGTGTTATCTGCCTTATCTAATTAAATCTGGAAAGAACCAAATGTGTGATGTCTTATTTTGAATAAATACTTGACACTGCTATCAGATAAAATTACAAACTAGAACTCTATGGAAAGTCACATTGTAATTAAGCTATTCTAATTGAATACTTTATCTTTTTTAATAGTTACCCTTGCCTTCTTCAGTTTATTAGTAAACATTATCTAATAAAGTACTCTATTGTATAGGAAAGTTTGAGCAAAAGGGAATTGTTTAAGGAAATGAGAAAGTAAAGAATGGAATATAAAATAAAACGTTGTCTTGCAGCAGCCAGGCAATTATGCTCTACTATAGGGTAAGAGCTTAGTATCAATTTTGTGCAAGTGGAGGACATCTGAGGTGACTCAGAGGAGATGGAGAGGCAGTTCTGAGTGCTTTCCACTTCCATATAAACCATTGCACTGAAAATAAGTTAAAAAACATAGACATTTGAAGAACATAGTGATTTTATTTCCACTACTGGGCATTAAATATTGAATGAATGAGTGGATACTTTGGCTCCTGCATTTCTGGCCTCAGGGAGACTATCCTAAGTTAGTTTTTTTTTTTTTTTTTTTTTTTTTTTTTTGTACCAGGGATTGAACTCAGGGGCACTCGTCCACTGGGCCACATCCCCAGCCCCTTTTTTGTATTTTATTAGAGACAGGGTCTCATGAGTTGCTAAGTGTCTCGCCATTGCTGAGGCTGGCTTTAAACTCGCGATCCTCCTGCCTCAGCCTCCCAAGTGCTGGGATTACAGGCGTGCGCCACCGCACCCGACTTCCTAAGTTAGTTTTGCCACAGTCTGTTTGACAAGGTTTTTGGAAGGTGGACAGCCTTATTCTTGATTATTATAATGATTTGCTTCTTGAGTTTATGTGACAACTGTCTTGATTTTCATCCAAGAGATAAGATGGCTTTCTCAAACTAGCAAAAATTAGAATAAGTGTTTTGAAAAATAGGAGTAACTTAATATTAGATATGGAGATTGAGGTGTGCACTTGTTACTATTGCTGTATAACAAATCAACCCAAAACTTAGAGGCGTACAACTGACATCTATCATCTCACAGTTTCAGTGTGTCAGAAACCTACTGAGGCTTATTTGGGCGGTTCTGGTTCAGGGTCTCTCACAAGGCTGCAATGGTGGTGACTGGGGTTGTAGGCATCTCAGGAGTCAAACAGGGAAGGATACACTCTAAGCTCATTTATATGGTTGTTGACTAGATTTGTTTCCTTGTGAGTTGTTGGACTGAGGGCCCAAGTTTCCTGCCACATGGGACTTTATACAGGGGAGCTCACAATATGGCTCTCTCCAGTGTGAGTAAGCAAGAGAACCAAGAATGGGACGTCAAGATGGAAGACATAATCTCTTTGAAACCTAATCTCAGAAGTGACAGCCCATTACTTTTGTGGTATTCTATTTATTAGAAGCATCACAAGAGCAAGCCTACACTCAAGGGGGGACAATCACACAAGGTCATTACTACCAGGAGGCAGGGATCATTGGGGTCATCTTAGAGGATGCCTACTGCAAACTAGAAAGCCTGAGAAGTATAGATTCTTTTTAAAATACCATCTCTTTTAGTCAAATTCTCAAAACCAGAATTTGTTTTGTTTTGTTTTATTTTATTATTATTTTTTTTTTTCCGGGGTACTTAACCATTAAGTCACATCCCCAACCCTTTTTTTTGCATTTTATTTAGAGACAGGGTCTCACTGAGTTGCTTAGCTCCTTGCTAAATTGCTGAGGCTAGCTTTGAACTTGTGATCCTCCTGCCTCAGCACTGTGCTCAGTTCAAAATTAGAATTCTTGATATTCTTCACTGGGATCCCTGAGCTGAATTTCTTTTTTTTTTTTTTTTTTTCTTTTTAATTTTTTTCTTAGTTGTTGCTGGACTTTATTTTAATTATTTTTTAGTGTGGTACTGAGGATCAAACCCAGTGCCTCACACATGCTAGGCAAGCGCTCTACCACTGTGCCACAATCCCAGCCCCTGAATTTCTTGATGTCTTCATTTTTCAGGATTTTTTCCCCTGGAATTGTTGAGTGTCTGCTCCTCACAGCCATGAGCCCCAAATTAGACCGTGTGATCTCAGAGAGGAGCCTACTAGTTGTAGCCTGTGTTCCCATGACATAGCAGATTTTACTTAGAAAAAATTTGGAACCAATTATGACTGTTTATACACCCATTATCAATTTTAAATGAAGTTAGAAGATTTAGCCTCTGGCTTGTGTAATTTTTAGGCAAAACTCATTCTCCTTTGTCTATATTAACAGTTCTTGACACCTGTTTTATGGGAGGGTGCTATATGAAGAGGTAAAACGTCTTGGACATGGTACCACCAGGCTGTTGTTACATCCTTCTGATGAATATCAAGCTGCCATTACTTGTGAACATTTTTCTCATTATGTTTGGGTTATTTATTGCTTGGTCTTGCTGCTTTCTTTTGATAAAGGGGCTGTGTATAAAATACATTTTGTAAATGAAACTGTCTGCTGCATTTGCTTTGCAAATAAATGCTGTATTTCAGAACTGCAAATCTGCAATGTTTTAAATACTTCTACTCTGTGAAAATATGACAAGGTCAACAGTTTAATTAGTTCAGCAATTATCAAGCACCAAGCACCAGCATGCATGGTACCAGGGCCTGGGAGTGTGAAGATGAGTTTCACACACACCTGCCCCGTGGAGTTCTCGGTTGGGAGGACAACGAGGTAAACCACTAATAACAATATGATGTGGTCAGTGATGTAACAGAGCTGCTTGCAGCAAGGAGAGATTAGCTCCACTAGGGGATTTGTGTTTTCCAGCATCTCACAGAACATAATCCTCAGAATGTGATGTATTCAGGAGAAGCAAGCATGCTTGTAGATCGAGTAATGTTTTTTTCAACTTCTATTACCCATGGGAAAGGAGAATTATATCTTCACTGAATTTTCAAATTTTTAAAAAAATACTTACTAAAGTTTGTCTTCAGAAGGTAGAAATTAGTTTAATTTTTTCAAGGTAATTTTGTTTTTTGAAACTAACTACTAAATGTCAAGTGCTGACTTTCTTGACCTATTCACCAGGAAATTCTCCACCAGGAGATTCATTGCTGACATTCCTAAAGGTGATCCCTAAAAGAGTAGAGGGTAAGAATAAGGAATTATTTTCTGCTTACCATGTGTACAGTGATATAGACTTCCTCACAATTTAACACATTCATTTGTGCCTATGAAGTTTGTTTTGACTTTCGTGAAACATACTGTCCACCCTGGTGTATTGGTTTTCTAGGGTTGCCATAACAAAGCAATCCAAACTGGGTGGTTTAAGAGAACAGAAATTTAGTCTCTCAGTTCTAGAAGCTTGAAATCCAAAATCAAGGTGTTCCTGCTCCCACAGGGTGGCTGGACATCCTGTGTGGGCAAGTGGCCCAGGAGTCCTGTGCTGATGTTGAGGCCTGGAGATCTGCGGGGCATGGTGGCCATGATTCCTGAGCAGGAGCTGCTGTTGGTGGTCCTTTAATAACTTGCAGGGAAACAGTATTCCCACTACTTGAATCCCAGGTCATGGAGTGACACAGAATGCAGCTTCCTCTAGCCCGCCATCTTGGATCCCTGGGAAAGGTAGATTTTTAAAGGGCAGTTAGGCGAGTTTAGATACAGGCTAGGGAATTCAATGTATGAAAGAACATGAAAATTCTTAGGAACCAAAAATCAACCAGGAAGTGCTGTGATGGCCTTGCTGATCCAATTTGTCCATCCAAAAATGTTGACAGATATTTAGAATGGAAGTTAGCAACTTGACTCAGAACAGGTAAGTTAGTTTACTCAGGGATGGGAAGAGGAAGGATCATTGAAAAATCTTACACCACTGAAACACTAAATATTGAATTGGCAGTTTGAAATTCTGCCCAACATTTCTAAGATGTAAATCTTATATGCCATCAACTCATTCTTATTTCTACCTGTATTAATCAAATCAAATCAAATACATAGTTATTCATTGAAAAACTGCTGCATGTGAAGATTCTGTATTGTATGTAAAGAACTATAAACTCACACACAAAACTCAGTCTTTTCTTTAAGAAGCTTACTTTTGGGAAAACTTAAGTGATTATGGAATAGTATAAGCAGTAAATAACTCTGATATGGCTGTAGAGCAATTCAGAAGAATAAGAGTTACTGGAGGTATTTTAAGTAGAAAGGGTTTAGTGCAGAAATTTAAGGGTTTATCACCACCATCCATCTCTATAAACTTTCCATTATGTAAGAATTATATGTCCATTAAATAATGACTTCTTATTTCATCCTTCTCCCAATCCTTAGTAATCAACCATTTGTTGTCTATCGTTTGTGACTACACTAATCACTTCATAGAAGTAGTTTTCTTTTCTGTGGTTGGTTGATTTTAAAAATAGTTTGTGTGGTATCATATGCCAGAATTTTCTTCCTTTTTAAGTCTCAGTAATATTCTATTGCATGTATATACCACATTTTGTGTATCCATCGATCTGTTGATGGATACTTGACTTGCTTCCACATTTCAGCTCTTGTGGATAATGCTATGAACATAGGTGAACAAATATCTCTTTTAGACCCTGCTTCACTTCTTTCACATGTATATCCAGAAGTGGAACTGCCATATCACATGGCAACTATGATTTTAAATATATCTATTTTCTGCTGAGGATTGATCCCAGAGACTTGTGCATGCAAAGCATGCTCTGTACCACTGAGCTGTAGCTCCAGCTCTTTTTAATCTTTTGAGGAACCATCATGAATTTTTTTCTAGTGACTACACCATTTTGTATTCCCACCAATGGTGCACAAGTGTGCAACTGCACAATTTGAAATGATGAACCATTTTTCCACATCCTATTTATTTATCATCATTATCATCTATCATATAGAAACCATTCAGAAGGGTCATTTTTACTCTTGTGGATTTACTAACCTGGTGGGGCAAATAACCAGGTAAATAATTAAAATTCATTTTGTGTACCATACACTTACATGCAAAATGCCAAAGGGCACAAAGAAGGAAATGCCAGTAGCCAAACTCTATTAAACCCCTAGGAATACACATTCACCTATCTGCAAGTGCTGTGGTGCTGGGGTTGCTGAGTTATGAATGGGGCCGAGTTCTAAGCTATCTTCCTTTTGGGCCCTAAAAGGAAGTTTCCCCTCTGCCCGCAGAGGAAAATATAACTTACTCGGCGATAATGAGCTTAAGGGCAAAATTAGCAAGGTGCCTACCTCTGCCTGATGAGCAGAAAACAACGCCACACCCAGGGAGTTCTGTATAGCAAGCGAGAATCCAGAAACTCAGATTTATTGGCAAGGTACTGAACTTAAATAGGCCTAAAACTAGCCAATCAGCCAGCAGGGCGGTCCGGTCTCTCACGCTATGTCACAGCCACACCCCTTTGTTTAGCCCCGGTCCTTTAGGGCGTGGTAAGCAGCCAAAACCCTGCCCCTTGGCAGACATAGTCCCAACACTGTGGTGGTTGAGTAAGCATATTTATTAGTAAATTCCAATGAGTTAGCTGAAAAGAGTCTGGGAAGTGTAATTTCCAGTATTTCATCCATTTCTGCATTAGAAGAATACTTAGAAGGAAGTGAGGATTCTGAGAGTCAGCAGACATATCTAGTAGAGGGGCCAAGAAAAAAGCAACCTGGTAGAAGGATATAATGTAGTCTTAGAAGAAAGATCTGGATTGGATGGAAAGAGGGGAAGGATGAAGAAATGTATTCTAGGTGGAGCTAGGACTTGGATAGCCCAACACATGGCCAAGACACAGTGATTATGGTAATTTTGGTGGAGTGACAGGTGAAGTTAGTGAGTGCTAAAGTTATAAAGATAGGTTGGTCAGACTATAGGAAGATCGATGCTGAGCTGAGAAGTTTAAAATTAATTTTAGATCAGTGATTACCAATTTGTGGGGCTGGGACATCTGGAGACCCTGGCATTAATATTCTAAGGGAATCTTGGTTTACATGGATACCAAGCATAGTCCTGACACTGAATAAATATTTCTCACACATATGTGATCTAATGTTTATTATTGTCCATAGATGACAGAACTTAGTAAGACATAAATTAATTATATAACTATTTTATAATATTTATTATTATTATTATTATTATTATTGGTACCGGGGATTGAATTCAGGGGCACTCGACCACTGGACCGCATCCCCAGTCCTTTTTTGTATTTTATTTGAGACAGGGTCTCACTGAGTTGCTAAGTGCCTCACCATTGCTGAGGCTCGCTTTGAACTTGTGATCCTCTTGCCTCAGCCTCCCAAGTGCTGGGATTACAGGCGTGCACCACCGCGCCCAGCTTATTTTTTAATTAAAGTGTTTTAATAGTAAAATAACTGTCATGTGGTGGTCTCTGCAAAGTTATTGATACTATGAAGTGTTTTTTATCCTTAAGAATTTTGAGGTCACTACTCTAGGCAATGTGAATCCATCAAGAGGTCTGAGCAGCATAAAGACAAAGATGAAATGGTGATTTAGGGAAATTAATGTGGTGGTGTCCTACAGACTGAAAAGCAGAGACTGAGTATAGCTAAACCACTGAGGACCTTTTGTGAATATTAAGTTTGAGAAAAACCAGTGAGCTGAGACAAAACAATTTGTAAAGCATTATGTGCAGCATTGGACACAAATAAAGAATGGTGCACCAGGTTAACAATTTATTACCTCTTAGCTCCAAATCAACCCTCCAACACCTGCTCTATGATGCTGTAGCTGAGCCCTGCTTGCCAGCTGGCATGGTAATATTCATCTGTGAAGGATGCTGTTGAGACTCTAGAGGAGGAAGAGGTTTCATTTGCTCACCCCAATGTGCTTCTATTTCTACACTCCCATGGCACACATGGCTTTTCTAAGTTCCAGTACTTGCATGTGTAACTTCTCTGGTAGCCAGCTTCTGAAGGAGCCCCAATTAGGGAGATGGCTATTGCGGTCAGCTGGAAGCCATAAGTTCCACCTGATAATAAGTATGTATGTGACGCACCTGTAAATGCACGTGAGGCACCCGCAAAGCTAAAGGTATATAACCGGGTGAAAGCGGTCGGAGTCAAGAGGAGAATGAATTCATTCAGTCAGTCATGCAGTCACTCGGTCGGTCAGAAAAAGAGTTCGGGTCGGAGAATCAGAGCGGCCAGAATGTAGGCAGAGCGGTTACAGAAGAGAAACCAGATAGAAGAAGTAATTGCTGGTCAGAGTTAGGCCGAGGCTCCCGAGGGCTGGTCAGAGTTAGGCCAAGGCTCCCGAGGAAGAAAGAAGAAAGAAGAAAGAAGAAAGAAGCTCTAAAAAATAATCTTTCTCTAAGCTAAGCTCTATCTTTCTTTCTTTCTCTCTAAGCTAAGAAGACAAGAAGAAAAGCTCTCTCTAATCTTTCTCTCTAAAAATCTTTCTTTCCCTCTCTAAGCTCTCTCTAAGAAAGTAGAAGTAAAAGTAGTAAAAGCTTTACTCTGCCTCCGAGTTTTTCTCCCGCGGCGCTATGGCTGGCCATGACAGGCAGCTTACAGGTTCGACCTTGTGAATAACACCTCTGCCACCCAGTGGTCAATAGCTTCTCCTGGTACCCTTCAGGTGACTTTGCAGAACTCCTGGTGAGGAACCACCTTATGGATGCTTTCCCCCAGAATCCCAGAGGACAAATTTCTAGCAAGTTCTTCTATCAGAACACCTCAGCAAATTTTCAGCTATCCATTGGGTCACAACTGCACCCTCCCCTATGAGGTCTAAGTCTTACCTTTGTGGGGGCTCTCTTCCTTAGGGACACTAGCTTAGTCCAAGGAGGAATGGCTGCCTCTTTTATCTGATCTTTCTGTATTCCTTACAGTTTTCTCTGCTTCTTCTTAGTCAAACTCTTATTGAAGCTAACATTATTTAAATTGATCATTCCCTATTCAAATTCCTGTAAGAGAAGATTAATATCCTGAGTATTAAAGAAATGAAAAAGACCAAATACAAAATAAATAAATAAATAAATAAATGGGCAAAAGGACTAACCAGATACTTCTCAAAAGAAGAAATACAAATGGCCAAAAAATATATGAAAAAAATGTTCAAAATCTTTAGCAATCAGGAAAATGCAAATTAAAACTACACTGTGGGGGAAGAAGAGAGTTTCATTGAATTAGAAAAAGGGGAATGAGGGAAGGGAGAGGGGATGGGAATAGGAAAGACAATAGAATAAATCAGACCTAACTTTCCTATGTTCATATATGAATATACAACCAGTGAAACTCTATATCATGTATAAGCACAAGAATGAGATCCTAATTAGAATAAGTTATACTCCACATATGTATAATATGTCAAATACAGTCTATTATTATGTATATCTAAAAAGAACAATAAAAAAATAATAAATAAATAAATAAAAGAAAATAATAAAGAAGTAAATAAATAAAAGAAAATAAAACTACACCAAGATTTTATCTCATTCCACTTAAAATGGCAACCACCAAGAATGCAAACAATAATAAATGCTGGGAAAGATGTGGAGAAAAAAGCACAGTTTTACACAGTTTGTAGGACTGTACATTAGTACAACCACTATGGAAATCAGTATAAAGGTTTCTCAAAAGATTAGGTATGGTGGGTAGAGGGGAGAGAGAGTGGAAATCTGGAGATTGATATTGGCCAAATTATATTGCTATATTTTGTGCATGTACAAATATGTAAAAAAATAAATTCCACCATTATGTACAACTATAAAGCAGAAATTTAAAAATGTAGGAAAAAAAAAGACTAGGCATGGAATCACCATATGACCCAGCTATACCACTCCTCAATATTTATCCTAACGAATACCATAGTTAATATGCATACCCATGTTTATAGTAGCACAATTCATAATAGCCAAACTATGAAACCAGCCTAGATGTCCATCAACAGATGAAAGAAAAAAGAAAAACGTGCTATATACATACCATGGAGTTTTATTCAGTTAAAAAGAAGAATAAAATTATGTAATTTTTCAGAAAATGGATGGAACTTGAGAGCATTATATTAAGCAAAATAAATGAAACTCAGAAAGTCAAGGATCGTATGTTTCCTCTCCTATGTGGATATTTGAGAGAGGAAAAAAAAAAAAGGGAAATCTCATGAAAATTAAAGGGAGATTAATAGAGTAGAGGGAAAGGACCACAGATGGGAAGAGGGGAGAGAAAGGGGAAATACTGGGGAACAATATTGGCCAAATTATATTATTATATTGTACGCATATATGAATAGGTAACAACAAATCCTACTATTATGTACAATTGTAAGGCACCACTAAAAAATTACTTTACATTGCATGACTGATGTGATTCTACAACACATGCAATCAGAAAAATGAGAAATTGTACTTCATTTATGTATATCAAAGTGCATAAATGCATTCTACTGTCATGTATAACTAATTAGAACATATTAAATAAGTAAATAAATAAATAAATTGAAGTAAAACAAAAAAATTCCCAAATATTTATTGGCAGCCTGTTTTTTTTTTTTTTTTTTTTTTGGTACTGGGGATTGAACTCATGGGCACTTGACCACTGGGCCACATCCCCAGCCCTTTTTTTTTTTTTGTATTTTATTAGAAGCAGGGTCTCACTGAGTTACTAAGTGCCTGGCCATTGCTGAGGCTGGCTTTGAACTCACGATCCTCCTGCCTCAGCCTCCCAAAGTGCTGGGATTACAGGCGTGCGCCACCGCGCCCAGCTTGGCAGCCTGTTTTAAATAGGCTCAAGTTATACCTTAATTTCCACCATGGGGAAAAAAAGATAAAGTTTCTTAATGGAAAACAATTAAAAAGGTAAGGTGGGGAAAAAAATCCTGTATGATTTATGGTTTTTGCTTAGATCCTGACAGATGTAACTGGCATCTATTTTTGCACATTTGCAATTAAAGAATATCTTCCATATTTCTTATTTGAGGAAAAAAGTCATGTGTTATAATCCAAGAAGGTTATGTTATTTACTCATGTTTTTCTTGTTTCTGGTGAGCAATAAAAGCAATATTATGTAAGTTTTTCAAGAGTTCCAAACACAATGAATTTTTTTAAAAAAGCTCATTGTAAGTAAAAAGTAATAAGTTAATATTTTTGAGATCCTTTCCTGCAGTTGATAACAGTATTGTAGAAATTTTACTTATGAATTCTAGTTGTTCACTCATGTCTTCTCAGTTATAAAGTGACACTTACTATATTACTGAAATCTATCTGGGGTTATGACACTTGGGATTTCATCATTAAAACATGAGTCTGCACCCTCCTGCTCTGGGAATTTTGTCAGCAAAGTCTCAGGTACTATATTTCATATGATTGATGATATTTATTTAGACCTTAAGAACTTGGAAGGCCAATAGATTTCTGAATTTAATTCATTTTATTTAAAGACTTGTGCTTAAATATATACTATGCTTGAAAGTTATTGTGTAGCTGAAGTTTGGGCAGACTGACAATACAAATTTAATGGAAATATTATAGCATGTGTGGGGGATGGGTGGACAGCAGGAAAAAGGCAATGTTTTTCTTTTCTTGTTGCTTTAATGACTAAAAATAGCTCAAATAAAAATCAGTGAATTTAGCCCAGGAAGTGGCACGTGCCTGTAATCCCAGTGGCTCCGCAGGCTGAGGCAGGAGGATCGTGGATTCAAAGCCAGCTTCAACAAGGGCGAGGCCCTGAACAACTCAGTGAGACCCTGTCTCTACATAAAATACAAAATAAGCTGGGGATGTTGCTCAGTGGTTGAGTCTCCCTGAGTTCAATCTCCAATACCCTCCCCTTCAAAAAAATTAGTGAATTTATCACTATTATATCTTCATCAGGAAATAAAATGATATCAATGCATTTATAAAGGTGAAGGCATTTAATAAATACTAGATTTATAGTCGCTAGTGTTTATTCTTTACCCAGACACCTACCTGTACCAGGTATGGTGCAATTGAACAGTGTTTTTCTCCCTTGCTTTAAAAGGATTGTACGCCAAGCCCAGAAATCTAAAGGAAGTCTAAACATGAATAAATGGAAGGTCAACAGATTGATAGAATTCAGGGACACATAACCTTGCTTTGTTAGGTCTGAGCAGCATTGGTGATATTCCTCCTCAAGTTTACTAGATGGCGCTAGAGTTCACATTTATTACCTAGCTTCTCTCCACAGATCTCTATTTCAAAGTGTTTGGAGAGCAGTCCCTCACTTTTGGAGTTATTATTGTTGGATTTAAACACTTCCTATCTTAAGAATGTTATTTGTTTAGTATCCACAGAGTTTTACTCCGAAATAATTTAAGGTCAGTCATTTACCTCTAGCCCTTACATGAAAAGATTTGACAACACAAAATAAAAGTGTTTTATTTGAATATTCATGCTTGAAGAATAGACTAAACATGTTCAGAAGGAGCTGTACAGAAAAAAAAATTCTTGGTGCAAATTGAAATTTCGATATATGTCTATGCTTGAAAATTGAGTAGTGAAATTGAATGGTGCATGCTTCTTTTAAGCTTAGAAAACATTTTTGCCTTAATTACATTAATGCTTTAGTGAAACATAGGCATAAAAACAGTCCCTATTGACTAGGAGAGGGATTTGAGATGAAGAAAAATCAAGTTACTTATCAGGTATTGTTTTACTTAGTCATAAATAAGGAAATCCCACATTTTAAAAAGATAATAGCTTACCTTTACTAGTTTCTTCCTTTGTTTTTAGCTAAAAAGAAATAAAAATAGCGCAGATATGTAAACTTTTTTTGACACTTTTGATTATGTCATCTGACTTTGTAAAGGTAATTAATGTTAAGAATTTAATGCTTAGTTGTCAATAAATTTTTCTAGACACAAAACATATGTTTTTGAGCTGGGTATGGAGGTACACACCTGTAATCCAGCCACCTGGAAGGCTAAGACAGGCAGGGGCAGGCAAGGTAGGAGGATTGTCAAATTTAAAGTCTGCCTCTGCAATTTACTAAAATAAATTTTTATTTCAAAATAAAAATAAAAAGCGTTGGGGATGTAGGTCAGTGGTAGAATACCACTGGGTTAAATCCCCAGTAGGAAGATAAATACAAAATCCATGTTTTTGTTTTGTAGATTATTTTTATATATCATTATTTTATTTTTATATATCATTATTTTTATTTTTTATATATCATTATTGTTATATATCATTTTCTATATAAATAAATTGTGACCTTTGTATACCCAGCTGTCCCATGATTTAATATTAGTAAAAAACACTTTAGACTCCAGAAAGTAATTAAAAATATCTTATTCCAGTCCAGTAGAAAAATATCCAAAGGAAAGAATGTTCTTAATGCATCACAAAACTTCTCTTTTGAAAACTTATTTTAATTCCTTATTGTTATTATAACTCATGACCATAAGAATATGTTAAAGAATCACTCCTTCCTCACTCCAAGCTTCTCTAAAGTCTTTGCCCAATTCTGCCCACATCTACCATTTTCTCTTTTCTTTTGTACGTCAATCAGTGTAGCTTCTTGTGTTTTTCTTTCCTCAATATGTAGATTCTGCATAATGAAGTAGGATTTGAAGTTGACTGAGCAAACAATAGCCTGTTTCTTTTTAAGGAAAGTTGAAGAGGAAGAGGGAAAATAGTAAACATTTATAAGACTTTTTTTTTTTTTTTTTTTTTTTTTTTATCCTGACCCCCTACTCCACAAGGTGCAGGCTCTCTTTTTTGGTTACATAAATAGAAAATCATGTCATATATATTATCCTATATCTTGTCTTTCCTGCTCAACAACTTATTGTGGACATTTATTCATGTCAACACATACACATCTACCTTAAAAAATCACATACTTCATAGTATTTCATGCATGTTTGTGTCATGTACTTTGTATAACTGTATAACTGTTACCCTACTGATATTTGAGTTGTTTCTAATTTTACACTCTTATTCTGTGAACACTCTTCCAGATACACCTGTATGGATATTTCCAAAGACTCTTGGAACTGCAATTGTTGGTGTGTAAATTCATAATTTTGATGAACATATTGCTTTCCTAAAAGGCCCTGCTGATTTATGCTCTCATCAAGAATGTATAAACATGCCCCAATTCCTACTCTCTTCTAAATGCTGCTTAGTATTTGAATATTTACAATTGGAATACTAAAATTACCTTATAAATATTTTCAATTTTTATCAATAATGAATGCATTTTGTTAATAAAGTACAATACAACTATAGATTTATATTTTTAAGACTAGCGTTTTTTTTTTTTTTTTTTTTTCAGTGTTCTTGTTTTGAAACTCTTACTAAAAAGTCAGATGTTGAATCTCCTGGATTGTTTCTTTTATAGGTCAGATTTTGCTGTGATAATTCTCAGTTGCAAAGTTTCAGTGTGTACTAACCTAACAACTGTTTGTTTCTTATTGATGTTCAAAGTGAGTTGGATGAGATTGAATTTTCTCCACATGCTTTCTCAGATACTCAAGAGATGCAAGATCCACCATCTGACACAGAGGTTGTCATCATGACTGGGAAGAGAGGAGGATTTCTCTCTCTCTCAGCCTGGAGATGTGACACAGCACTCTGCTCACATTTTATTGGCCAAACTAGTCATATGATCCTGCCTAGTGCCAAGGATGCTGAGAAATAGAGTAGAATTATTTTTTGAGTGTATCTTTGCCACAAAACACGTAGCTCTTTTCTTTTTACTCCTTTTATTCAACTCTGATATTTTGGTTTATTTTGTATGATATGGCTATAATTTAATCTTTCAGTCTTTTAAAAAATTAATTATTTTACATTTTGTTGTTGTAATTTTAATTTCTAAGATTTATTTCCCTTAATGTTCTTTACTTTTAGAAACACTTTTCTTTCTGGTTTTATGAATTTAATGTGTTTCCTTATTTATTAGAAGGTAGTAATTTAATTGAAACTTCACCTTTTTGGTTTGCCACCTACTGCTGCACTGCTATTGGTGCCTCAAATTCTCTTTTTCTGTTTGGATTTGTTGGCTTCTGTCTTTCCTATCAAAGGCTTTACAAAGAGGTTGGAAGGGGTCTGGAGATCCTTGACATGTTATGTATATTAAAGCATTAGAAAGAAGATTGTAGCTTTGATTGGGTGGGGAAGGATGGGGAAGAGGCTTGTGTGTGCTATTTTGATTAGTCCAATGTAGAATATGTGTGGGAACAGAATATTAAATAGGAGTATTTGAGTATCTTTTATTTTCTTGGGCTACTCAGTTTTCCCCAAGTGACTCCTCCAATCTCTGAATATTTAGAGAATATACACTTGGAAACAAGTGTCCTAGGAGCCATTAAGGAAAGTGAGTCAGTGATCTCACTATTCCATGTGAACAATTTCACCTGTAATCACTCTGTTCCTAGTCTCTGTTGTGGCAGAATGGCTACCTTTCCACCAAAATTCTTGTTTCCACATCTATGGTATGTGGAATTATTGTTAGAAGCATCTTTATTGCCAGAATCTATGTTTTCCACCCCCTGTTTTGTCTTGGTGTATCTAGGTATGCAATCCATAATTGTTGTATTCTTCATGTTGTTCCAAAGATGATGGTTTTAATGGTGATAAATCTCAAGGAGACTTTTGAATTTACATTTCAAAGATGGTAGGTTTTCAGTGTACATGCCTAGAATACTCTGTAGAAGTATATCCCTAGATTACTCTGAAGAAAATATAGAATTAAATTAATACTATGGCTGCCACAATTAGTTACTACAAATTTAGTGACTTAAAACAACAAATTTATTATCCTACAACTATGAAGTCAGAAATCTAAAATGGATCAAGACTGCTACATTTCTTTCTGAGGGTGTAAGGGAGAATCAGTTCCCTTGCTTTTTCTTAGCTTCTAGAGAGGACTTGCAGTCTTTGGCTCATAGCCTTTTAGTCACTTCATTCTAATCTTTGCCTCTATTGCTATATTTCTTCTCATTCCAGCCTTCTGCCTTCCTCTTATAATGACCCTAATGATTATATTTTTCCTCCTGGCTAATGCAGGGTATTCTTTCCATTTTAAGATCCTTAATCTCATCTCATGTTCAAAATCCCTTTTGCTATATAAGGTAGCATAATAATAGATTTCATAGATTAGAATCTCGGTACCTTTGGGAGACCATTACTCTGACTACCAAAGAAAGTGACTACTCTCTCCACCTGTTTGTTCATGAGCCCACTACTGTTACATGAATAAGAAAAATATCACAAGCTTCTGTCATATAAAAGCAATACATTTGGGAATTTGTTTGTTAATAGCTTTTATCATTATGTGAACTAATATAGAACTGAAGGTGGAGTAAGTAATTCCATAAAAGTGTTAAATGGTGACATTGAATTGGTAGATGATGAATAGTGAGGAAACATATATGGAAAGCTGTAAAAGTGGGCATAAAATTTCATAAAACTCTGTTTTTGTGATAACATGGAAGGCATAATGAGTTCCTATTGAGTCCATAAGTTTAAAGAAAATGTCTGGAAAGAGCAAGGCTTTCGTATTTTTTGCTTTTTGTTACACTTCACAAGTTATTTATAAGAAATGAGTTCAGTAAAGAATCGGACAGTGTGTAAACAGAAGGATTGAGATTAGAGAAAGTTCAGAAATTTGTGCTTTTATCAAGTTGGGAGAACCAACTGATTATAAAATACCAAACCTTAGGAAAATTTTCAGTGGCAAAAACCAATTTCTGGTTAACTAAATTACTCATCCTTGAATAAATACCACATTAAAGATATTGCCTTCCTATTAAAAATTATTGTTTCAGAAGTTAGCACCCATCAAGTTGGTAAAAAAAGAACTGTGAGAAATAACAAACTATAGGAAGCTTGGATATATGACTTTGGGGGACTTGCTAGAAATTGGAAGCAAATGGATCAGAAGTCTGCTAAAATTTTGGAGAAATTATATGATGTAAATAATGAGCTTGAATTTTAAAAATATGTGATAGTAAAATATCCATTGAATCCCTATGATTTCACTCTGGAAAAAAAAAAGAAAAAAGAAAAGAGCTGTTTTCATGGTGTTCAGGGATTGGCTAATAATATTGATTAGTTTAGTGGTAAAAATAGTGCTTTGCTATCTTAACATGTTTTATGTATGTTAATGTCTTAACATGCCCTATGTATGCTTCTAGCCACCCTAACATGCCACTGATTTGTGAGGAGAGGCCATAAAGATTTAGAAACGTTAGAAACATATATGTAAAATTTAGTTTCTGTAATGTCTTAGGTTCCTCTTGAGCTATAGTTAAAGATATCTAATGCCATCTGATTTCTGTAAAACAGTTTTTTCATTAGTGTAATCTCTGATAGAGGGATTCCTTTTAGCTGTGTCATATAGGGCTCTTTTGGAAAAGTTGGTTAGGGCTTCCATGTGTCACATTATATATTTTTTAAGTGGATAAACAAATATCGGGGCTCAACAATCATACCAGTGAAATATAGGTCAAGCTTACCTATATAGGAGGTTATGAAGATTTGGGAGTTTCCAATTGACTTAGAACAAATTTGTGATGCTGTAGGAGCCTTTTGTGATAGTTATCAGCTGTTCCTGTTTAAGAACCCTCCCTTTATAACATCAGAGTTTTATTTACTTTTGAGAGAATGGACACAAGTGTGCAGCTCAAATTATATTAAAAGAGTCATTGTTTCTCCTTCTGAATGTCATTTAGGACAGTATTTTGCTTATACTCTCCTGCCAGGTATTTAAGACCAAGTTGGTAAAAATTTGACCATGTTCCTAACTACTGTTAAGAGTCAGAAGAGGTTGTCTGGTTTACTTTTGGGAACTTGTGAGAAGCCTCTTGGCTCCTCTGGTTTTCCTCTACCAGTCTTGCCATCTTCCAGGATGGTCAAGGTCTTGCTGATCACATTTGGCTTCCTTTGGAAGCATCAGGGACATTTCCTTCTCCAATGACTCTTCTCTTTACAGAATGTGCACTAGTTGGCTTCCTATTTTTTTTTTTTTAAGAGAGCTTTTAACTTTCTTTTTGTGGAAAAAGTGGCAAAATGCTTCTATTTTTACAATGTCACCTTTGAACAGATCAGGCTCTCCTTATTACCTTCCAAAAATGCATTTAAATTCCAATTCCAGTGTGAAGAGTAGCACAAAATTGTATGTATAACTTATTGACAACAGGTTACTTTAATCCAGCTAGAAAACATTAAATGACTTGAATGAATACCAACAAAATTTGTTATTTCTATACAATTATAAGACTATTGCTACTGATAGTTTTAGTTTGGAGAACACCAACTTGGCAAAGTTCTCTCCTAAGATTTACATTTAACTAAGTTTTAGAATCCATAGTGTACAGTAACAGTAATCACAGGTCTGCATGGGTTAGCAAAAATCAAAGAATAGCCTTAAATCTCTTCTACATTTACAAAACAGTGTTCATTATCAGAAATTGACTTAATCAAAGCAAACAAATATAAAACAGGTCTTCAAATGACAGTGTGGTCCTTCTATGGCAGATACAATGTATAAAAGAGAACACTTGTTGGTTATCTTGTTGGTAAACGTACATAAACTTTCATTTTATAAACTTTTACATAACACTTAGACAAGGCTTAGGTATAGTTCTCAGATGCATACACATACCTAGTCACATGTATTTAAGGTGTCAACTATATTGTTATAACCTAAATAACAGTTGTTTTTTTTAACCAATTATAAAGCAATCATTTAAGACTTTAATTCCATCATCAAATCTAAAGCTTAATTTTGCTGGATACAAGATTCTTAGTTGGCATCCATTTTCTTTCAGAACTTGAAATATATTGTTCCAAGATTTTCTATCTTTCAGGTCTGGGTTGAAAAATCTGAGGCTATCCTAATTGGTTTCCCCCTATATGTAATCTGATTCCTTTCTCTTGTGGCTTTTAAAATTCTCTCCTTATTCTATATGTTAGGCATTTTCATTATAATGTGGCTTGGTGCAGATCTGTCGTGATTTTGTATATTTGACGTCCTGTAAGCTTCTTGCATTTGGTTTTCCAATAGTTTTATGATATTATTTCATTGAATAGATAGTTCATTCCTTTGGTTTGGAACTCTATGCCTTCCTCTAAACTGCAATCTTCTTAATAGCAACAAACTGTTTATAAATTGTTTATAGGTTGTATATTGTTTATATTGTGATCTGTTAACATTGTCCTTCCCCACAAAGGAGAGGTATTGGAATTCTACTGGAGCACTATAAGCCTATAGGGTAAAAAATGGTAATGCCTCAGACCCACAATGCCAGAAGGGAAGACACACAAGCAACATGAAAAGACAAGGGAAAAAAGTGTCCCAAATAAATCAACATACCACATTACTAGAATCCAGAGCCAGCACAGCGGAAGAAATGACAGAGAAGGAGTTCAGGATGTACATAATTAAAATGTTCTGTGAATTAAAGGATGATAAAAGAGAGCAAATACAGGCAGCAAAAGATTATTTTGACAAAGAGCTACCTAAACAAATACAGGAAGCAAAAGATTACTTCAATAGGGAGATAGAGGTTCTAAAAACAACAACAATAACAACAATAAAAAACCAAACAGAAATCCTTGAAATGAAAGAAACAATAAACCCAATTAAAAATTTAATTGAAAGTATCACCAACAGAGTAAACCACTTGGAAGACAGGACCTCAGACAATGAAGACAAAATATATAATCTTGAAAAGAATGTAGACCACACAGTGAAAATGGTAAGAAAACATGAGCAGAACATTTAAGACTTTAAAACAGATACAAACCTGAATTCCTTTAAGACTTAGTTTCCCCAAGTAGTAAAACATAAAAAATATAAGAAATTATCTTGATAGATAAGAGCAGACCAATGTTTCAGACTTTGCTTCATATCAGTACATTAAAGTTCAAATAACTTTTGAGTGTGCTAATTATAGCCAATTTAATCACAAACACAAACATTTTGAGATTCGCTTTCTGCAAACCCTCTGCAACTTAAATGTTCACAACTTGTTTAAATCCTTAGTTTTGTCCTTTTTTTATTTTTTAAATTCTAAGTTGTTATAAATGACAGCAGAATGCATTACATTTCATATTATACTTATAGAGCACATTTTTACATCTCTGGTTGTATATATGCACTTAGGGTAATGATATCCATCTCATCTCATTCTACCATCTTTTTTTCCCCATCCTTTTGTCCCCTCCCCTCCCTTCCCTCCCCATTGGCCACTCTAGTGTTCCTTTAATTCTCCTATACTCCCATCCTGACCCCACTATGAATTGGCCTCCTTATATTAGAGAAAACATTTGGCATATGGACTTTTGGGATTGGCTAACTTTACTTAGCATTATATTCTCTAACTTCATCCATTTGCCTGCAAATGCCATGATTTTATTCTCTTTTATTGCTGAGTAATACTCCATTATGTATATATACCACGTTTTCTTTATCCATTCATCTACTGAAGGGCATCTAGGTTGGTTCCACAGTCTAGTTATTGTGAATTGTGCTGCTATAAACATTGATGTGGTTATGTCCCTGTGGTATGCTGTTTTTAAGTCCTTTGGGTATAGACTGAGGAATGGGATAACTGGTTAATAAGGTGGTTCCATTCCCAGTTTTCCAAGAAATCTCCATACTACTTTCCATATTGGCTGCACCATTTTGTAGTCCCCAGCAATGTATGAATGTGCCTTTTTCCCCACATCCTCTCCAACATTTATTTTTGTTTGTGTTCTTAATAACTGTCATTCTGACTGGTGTGAGATGAAATCTTAAAGTGGTTTTGATTTGCATTTATCTAATAGCCAGAGATGTGGAAAATTTTTTCATGTATTTGTTGATTGATTGTATATCTTCTTCTGAGAAGTGTCTGTTCAGTACCTTGGCCCATTTATTGACTGGGTTATTTGTTTTTTTGGTGTTAAAATTTTTGAGTTCCTTATATATTCTAGAGATTAGTGCTCTATCTGAAGTGCATGTGGTAAAAATTTGTTCCCAATTAGTAGGTTCTCTATTCACCTCACTGATTGTTTCTTTCGCTGAGAAGAAGCTTTCTAGTTTGAATCTATCCCATTTATTAATTATTGATATTAATTCTTGCACTATAGGAGTCTTATTAAGGAAGTTGGGGCCTAATCCGACATGTTGGAGATTAGAGCTTACTTTTTTCTTCTATTAAACATAGTGTCTCTGGTCTAATTCCCAGGTTCTTGATCCACTTTGAGTTGAGTTTTGTTCATGGTGAGAGATAGGGGTTTAATTTCATTTTGTTGCATATGGATTTCCAGTTTTCCCAGCACCATTTGTTGAAGAGCCTATCTTTTCTCCAATGTACATTTTTGGCAACTTTGTCTAATATAAGATAAGTGAAATTATATGCATTAGTCTCTGTGTCCTCTATTCTGTGCCATTGGCCTACCAGCCTATTTTGGTGTCAATAGTATGCTGTTTTTGTTACTATTGCTCTGTAGTATAATTTAAGGTCTGGTATAGTGATGCCACCTGCTTCACTCTTCTTGCTAAAGATTGCTTTAGCTATTCTGGGTCTCTTAATTTTCCAGATGAATTTCATGACTGCCTTTTCTATTTCTATGAGGAATGTCTTTGGGATTTTGATTGGAATTGCATTAAATCTGTATAGCAATTTTGGTACTATGGTCATTTTGACAATATTAATTATGCCTATCCAAGAACAAGGGAGATCTTTCCATCTTCTAAGGTCTTCTATAATTTTTTTTTTTTTAGTGTTCTGTAGTTTACATTATAGAGGTCTTTCATGTCTTTGGTTAAGTTGATTCACAAGTATTTTATTTTATTTTTGATGCTATTGTAAATGGGGTAGTTTTCCTCATTTTACTTTCAGAGGATTTGTCACTGATATATAGAAATGCCTTTGATTTATGGTGTTGATTTTTATCCTGCTACTTTGCTGAATTCATTTATGAGTTCTATAAGTTTTCTGGTGGAATTTTTTGGGTCTTCTAGGTATAAAATCATATCTTCAGCAAATAGTGATAATTTGAGTTCTACTTTACCTATCTGTACGCCTTAAATTTCTTTCATCTGTCTTATTGCCCTGGCCTGTGTTTCAAGAACTATGTTAAATAGAAGTGGTGAAAGAGGGCATCCTTGTCTTGTTCCAGTTTTTAGAGTAAATGCTTTTAGTTTTTCTCCATTTAGAATGATGTTGGCCTGGGGCTTAACATAGATAGCTTTTACGATGTTGAAATATGTTCCTGTAATCCCTAGTTTTTCTAGTGTTTTGAACATGAAGGGGTGCTGTATTTTGTTGAATGCTTTTTATGCATCTATTTAGATAATATTATGGCTCTTATCTTTAAATCTATTGATGTATGTTGAACCATCCTTGCATCCCTGGAATGAACCCCACTTGATCGTGGTGTACTATATTTTTTATGTGTTTTTGTATCTGTTTTGCCAGAATTTTATTGAGAATTTTTGGATTTATGTTCATTAGTAATATTGGTCTGAAGTTTTTTTCTTTGATTTGTCTTTGCCTGGTTTTGGGATCAGGGTGATATTGACTTCATAGAATGAGTTTGGAAGTGCTCCCTCTTTTTCTATTTCCTGAAATAAATTGAAGAGTATTGGCATTAGTTCTTCTTTAAAGATCTTGTATAATCAGTTATGTATCCATCCAGTCCTGGGCTTTTATGATGGCATCTTCTATTTCATTGCTTGAAATTGGTCTGTTTAAATTGTCTATATCATCCTGAATCAATTTGGGCAAATCATATGGCTCTAGAAATTTGTTGATGTCTTTGATATTTTGTATTTTATTGGAGTACAAGTTTTCAAAATAATTTTGAATTATTTCCTGTATTTCCACAGTGTCTCTTGTGATATTTCCTTTTTCATCACGTATGTTAGTAATTTCAGTTTTCTCTCTCCTTCTCTTTGTTAGTCTAGCTAAGGGCATGTCAATTTTATTTATTTTTTCAAAAACCCAACTTTTTAAAAAATATTTATTTATTTACTTTAGTTGTACACAATGCAATGCATTTATGTTTACGTGGTGCTGAGGATCGAACCCGGGCCGTGCACATGCAAGGCGAGTGCTCTGCCGCTGAGCCACAATCCCAGCCCCCAACTTTTTCTTTTGTCAATTTTTTCAATTGTTTCTTTTGTTCCAATTTCATTGACTTCAGCTCTGATTTTAATTATTTCCTGTCTTCTACTGCTTTTGGTGTTGGATTGTTCTTCTTTTTCTAGGGTTTTGAGATGTAATGTTAAGTCATTTATTTGTTGACATTTTCTTCTTATGAGGAATGAACTCAATGCAATGAACTTTCCTCTTAGAACTGACTTCATAGTGTCCCAGAGATTTCAATATGTTGTGTCTGTGTTCTCATTCACCTCTAAGAATTTTTTAATTTCCTCTTTGATGTCATCTGCAAACCATTGATCATTCAGTAGCATATTATTTAGTCTCCAGGTGTTGGAGTAGCTTTTATTTCTTATTTTATCATTGATTTCTAATTTAATTCCATTATGGTCTGATAGAATGCAGGGTAGTAACTCTATTTTTTATATTTGCTAAGAGTTGTTTTTTGGCATAGTAGATGGTCTATTTTAGAGAAGGATCCATGTGCTGCTGGAAAGACAATGTATTCACTTGTTGAAGGATGAAATATTCTACATAAGTCAGTTAAGTTTAAGTTGTTTATTGTATTTTTGAGTTCTATAGTTTCTTTGTTCAGTTTTTGTTTGAAAGATCTATCCAGTGGTGAAAGGGGTATGTTGAAGTCTCCAACAATTATTGTGTGTGGTCAGTTTGACTTTTGAACTTGAGAAGAGTTTGTGTGATGAACATGGATGCTCTGTTGTTTGGGGCATATATATTTATAATTGTTAATTGTTAAGTCTTGTTGGTGTATGGTTCCCTTGAGCAGTATGTAGTGTCATTCTTTATCCCTTTTGATTGACTTAGCTTGAAGCCTACTTTATTTGATATGAGGATGGAAACCCCTGCTTGTTTCCTCAGTCCATGTGAGTGGTAAGATTTCTCCCAACCTTTAACCTTCAGCCTGTGGATGTCTTTTTCTATGAAATGAGTCTCTTGGAGGCAACATATTGTTGGGTCTGTCTTTTTGATCCAATCTGCTAGTCTATGTCTTTTGATTAGTGAGTTTAGGCCATTAACATTCAGAGTTATTATTGAGATGTGTTTTGTATTCCCAGCCATTTCTGTTTATTTTTGGTATTTAACTTCACATTAACTTTCTCCTCTGATTGGTTTTTCCTTTAGTGTAATACCTACTTCTGCTGATTTTTATCATTGTTTTTCTTTTCCTCTTCATGGAATATTTTGCAGAGGATGTTCTGTAGTGCTGGCTTTCTAGTTGTAAATTCTTTTAACTTTTGTTTATCATGGAAGGTTTTTATTTCATTCTCAAATCTAAAGCTTAAGTTTGCTGGATATAAGATTCTTGGTTGGCATCCCTTTTCTTTCAGAGCTTGGTATATATTGTTCCATGGTCTCCTGGCTTTGAGTGCATGAGTTGAAAAATATGCCATGATACAAATTGGTCTCCCCCTATATGTGATCTGATTGCTCTTTCTTGCAGCCTTTAAGAGTCTATCATTATTCTGTATGCTAGACATTTTCATTATAATGTGTCTTGGTGTAGATCTGTGGTAATATTTTACATTTTGTGTCCTGTAAGCCTCTTGTATTTAGTTTTCCAATTCATTCTTCATGCTTGGGGAATTTTCTGATATTATCTCATTGAAGAGATTGTGCATTCCTGATTGAAGATCTGAATGGTACTTATATACTTTGTATACAAGCAGTTGTATGTAAAAAGATACTATACTTGTGCATGATGAATAAGTAAATAAATAATAAAAAAATTAAAAAAAAAAAAGAACAGGAACAGCTCCACAGTTTCATGACTACAGGCTCTGATACAATAAGTCAGTGGTTAAAAAAATCAGCCTAGGGGCTGGGGTTGTGGCTCAGCGGTAGAGCGCTCGCCTTGAACGTGCAGCGGCCCGGGTTCGATCCTCAGCACCACGTACAAATAAACCCATTGTGTACAGCTAAAGCAAATAAATAAATATTAAAAAAAAAAGAGATTGTGCATTCCTTTGGTTTGAAACTCTGTGCCTTCCTATATCCCAATTACTCTTAGATTTGATTTTCGATGCTGTCCCATAATTCTTGGATGTTCTGTTCATGGTTTCTTACTATCTTCAGTATGTGGTCAACTTTATTTTCAAGATTATATACTTTGCCTTCATTATCTGAAGTTTTTTCTTCCAGTTGATCTATTTTGTTGGTGATGCTTTCTATTTTTTTTTTGGTACCAGGGGTTGAACTCAGGGGCACTCAACCACTGAGCCACATCCCCAGCCCTTTTTTTGTATTTTATTTAGAGACAGGGTCTCACTGAGTTGCTAAGTGCTTCGCCTTTGCTGAGGCTGGCTTTGAGTTGCTAAGTGCCTTGCCATTGCTGAGGCTGGCTTTTGAACTCGCGATCCTCCTGCCTCAGCCTCCCAAAGTGCTGGGATTACAGGTGTACGCCACCGCGCCCGGCTCTGACTGTTTTTTTTTTTTTTTTCCAGAGTTTCTCTTTTTTTGAAGTAATCTTGGGCTACCTGTATTTGCTCTCTTATATCTTTGTTGTAGTGATCAATTGTTGCCTGTATTTACTCATTTAGATCATTCTTTAACTTACAGATCATTTAAATTATGAACCTTCTGTACTCCTTCTCTGACATTTCATCAACTTCACTGAGCATGGGTTCTGTTATTGTAATATCCTGGATTGTTTGGGGTACTTTCCTCCCTTGTTTTTTCAGGTTGTCTATTTGCCTTCCTTTCTTACAGTGTGGATCTGAGATATTCCAGTTTCTACCCTATGTTCTTATAATATCCTTGCATGTTTTCTGTGCCTCACCTTAATGTTGGGCTTTCAGACCCTGCAGGTGTCCCTCAATGCATGGTACTTCAACTAAAGGTGGTGTCGGCAGTAGCGAAGGTAACTTGAGATAACAGTGAAGGTTCCCCAAGATGGATGCAATGTCTTCCAGAGATGGTGCTAAAAGGGTGGGACTTACAATGTCTTTGGGATGCCTGTTCTGAGATGTGGCTGCTTTTAGGCCCTGTCTGTTGTCAAAAGGTAGGGGCTACTGCGTGGGGAAGGCTATGGCTATGTCTGCAGTGTCCCAAGATGGAAGTGGGTTAGGCTTGTGCTCCCAGGTGGGGGTGGGGTAGTGGACTCTGGAGTCTCACTCAGGTTGGTGTGGGCTGAACTGGTTGAATCTGAGTTCCTGCAGTGGTCTGCTGGTCAGAAGAGGTGGTCCTCTGATTGGAGGTCAGTGAAGCTGTCCTATGTTGCTGCCTGAAGCGCTTGGAGCAACGGAGCCGCGGGAAAAACTTCAAAAGCAAACTGGAGACAAACAGCTTTTTATTCTGATAACTTTTCTCTCTGGTTCTAATAACGACTAACACACGCCAAAAACACACCCTAAAATGGCGCTGACCCGATCAGCAATTTCGGCCAAGTCACTCGAGATCCCGCAACAATCCCGTGAGACTACGGGTGGCGACAAAGGCCAAATCTCCACGGCTCATAGTCAACCGCAATTCAAGCCAATCCCCAAACAGGGCTCCTGCATTTCCCCCTTTTTGTTTTAAAAGAGGTAATGCTCTAGGACGTCTATGTGCAACCAACATTCTTACCCGTCATCGGATAATCAAGGCTGTGCCCTTGACTCCTGTCTTAGGTTGATATGTCGGCCACATGAGACTGTCCCATGCGACTGTGCCTGTCTTAGGTTGTCCCCCTCTGGGGATCTTACCCGTCATTGGCTAACCAGCCATCCAATGGAGCCCTTTAGGATCGACTATATATGATGACTAACAGCCGTCCAAATTGTGAGGAGATGTTGCGGCTTTAAGGCAACAAGCCTTTTGGTGATGAGCCAAATTGCATAGCATATCAAATTGTTTAAACAAACCAGCTGCCCTAAGTTCCATCAAGTAAAACACTGAATTCTCTAGACAAATACCCGCAAGGCATTGTCCCGTAAAGTCCCAAACAATGAAAGATCAAAATGTCCATTTGTTATAACATGTTGATGTAGGAGGCCCCATGCATGTAGAGCAGAGGCCACACTGTTGGTGAGGTTGTTTGATGTTTGAGCAGCAGACGTCTTTTTTATGTTTAGACAATGCCACCGGCAAATCTTCAGGGCCCGCTACCTAGAAACTCAAGCATCAATTATTAAAGGAAAGGCAGTGCTATTGGAGCACTGAGTCAAGAGGCGAGTTGTCAAACTACAAAATAGAATAATTAGATTAGAAAATTAAAGTTGATTTTTGTTCACATACATCGCTGGTTGAGCTTTTACAAACATAAGTTGGAAAAATGTCATATTTAGAACAAAACAAAGAAAGACTGAGGGTAATTACTGCATTAAAGATAGATTAAAGAAAAGGTAAAGGCACTTGAGAGAAATAATTTGTTAGCTGGAACCCTTGAGTCTCTGTATACAGAGCAATTTTTTACCTGTTGAGATAATTGAAATTAATGAGCTATTAAACAAATGAAGTTAATAACAAATAAACAATCTTAAGTCAAAACACCAAAATATCAGGTTATATAGCACTAGTCATATTTGTTTGCTAAAGAGAAGTCCCAGGGACACCTATAAATCAAAATTGAAAGTACCTTCATTTATAAAATTATTTACCTAAAATGAATACTCTTAACCTAAAATGAATTAAAGTTATTTGGATCCATATATATATATATTTTCTTTTTCATAAGCGCTTTGTTCTTTGTGACGTCACACTGGACAGACGAACAAGCACACAAACATATATTTGTGACGTCACATTAACATGAAATGTAGACAAATGTACAGACATAAAGACATGTATAAAAAGAAAAAAAAAATACAATTGTGTGCACACTAAAGAGAGATCTCCTTGTCCCGGCCGGGAGAAATGACACTTAAGTTGTGAAATATTTTGAAAGACTCTTTTGAGGGAATCATTCTGTACCTTCATCTTGGTCCTCTTGATTTTGTACCTTTTTTATTAATCTTGATTCTTCAATAACTTCATCTTGATCATTTTGATGTGGTACCTGTTTTATTAATCTAGATGGTATCCATATTGGAGAGGATTCGTCTTTTGGAAAAACACAAACAGATCCTCTTCCCCAAATTAATACTGGATCTGGACCCTTCCATGTACCTGAAAGAACATCCTTCCAGTAAACCAAAGGTTTATGTTGTTGGTGTGGATTCCAATGTCTGTCTCCAGCAGAATAACCATTAGAGTCTAAAGTTAGAAAATTTAAGGTAAACAGGGCAACTGCCAATCTGTCCTTAGGACTTTTCCAATTTCCTTCTTTTTGTTTTAATAACATAATTTTCAGTGTTCGGTTTGCTCTTTCAATAATGCCCTGACCCTGAGGATTGTATGGGATGCCTGTTTTATGGGATATATTGAATTTTGCGCAAAACTGCTTGAAAGATGAGAACGTATATGCGGGGCCATTATCTGTTTTAAGCATTTTGGGGATGCCCAATGCAGCAAAAGCTTGCAAACAATGAGATGTAACATCTTTAACTTTTTCTCCAGAATGTAAGGAAGCAAAAATCATGCCTGAGCATGTATCTATAGTCACATGAATAAATCGCAATTTTCCAAAACTTGGCTCATGAGTAACATCCATCTGCCACAAATGATTGGGCATTAATCCTCTAGGGTTAACTCCGAAATGAGGATTGGGCAAATGTGTCATACAAGATTTACAATCTTTTACAATTGTTCTGGCTTGCTCCTTTGTGATTTTAAACCTACGTTGCAAGGTGGTGCTGTTGACATGAAACTGGGAATGAAATAAAGTAGCTTGTTGTAGCGCTGAAAGTATAAATACTGTTTTTGTAAGTTCATCAGCCTTTTGATTACCTTCATGGAGGGGACCAGGCAAATTAGTATGTGCTCTAATATGGCCTATGAATAGAGGTTCTTTTCTTGCCCACAAAAGTTTTTGTATTTGATAAAACAATTTAAAGGCTGGAGTATGAGGTGCTATTGGTCCTGCTAACTCTAATTTTGGGACGGCTTGTACAATATAGTGGCTATCTGAAAAAATGTTTACGGGCTGGTCCCTAAAATTTTCCAGAGCTCTTACCACAGCTTCCAGTTCCACTAGTTGAGCTGATTTGTGTGCAGTTATGTAAGTCATATTTTCTTTTTTAGTGACTACTGTAGCAGTACCATTTGAGGACCCATCTGTAAATACATTAAATGCCTTAGGAATAGGTTGATTTTTTATTACCTGTGGAAATATAATAGGATGATTAATACAAAAAGATAATATAGGGGACTTAGGAAGATGATTATCAAAATTTGCAGAAGTAGAGCATTTAGCTATAGCCCAATCATTATCATTGAAGCATAAGTATTCAATCTGTGATGATGAATAGGGAGTAATAATAGTAGCAGGGTGAATGCCAAATATTTTAGTAGAAGTCTTAAGTCCTTGAAGAATAAGTTTAGCCACCATGGAGGTATAAGATTCAATTATACTTTTAGGAGAGACGGGCAAATGTATCCATAATAAAGGCCCTTGTTGCCAAAATACTCCTGTGGGTGTATATTGTGAAGAAATAATAATCAACATCAGCGGTTGAGTTAAATCAAATCTATCACAATGAGCTCCTTCGATGGCTTTTTCTACTAATTTTAAAGCTTTCCTAGCATCAGGAGTCAATGTTCATGGTGAAGATGGATCAGGATCTCCACGAAGGATGTCAAATAAAGGTTTTAGTTGGCCAGTAGTGAGATTTAGTGTAGGGCGAAGCCAATTAATGTCTCCCAGTAGTTTTTGGAAATCATTGAGGGTGGTCAAATGTTCTTTATTTATTAAAATTTTTTGGGGTCTAACAAAAGTATCCATGATTTTAAATCCTAAATATAATATGGGAGATCTGGTTTGAACTTTTTCTTCTGCTATATATAATCCATATTTTTTTAAATTTTCTACCACATCACTGAATATATTAAATAAGATTTTTTGATTAGGGTGGGCCAATAAAATATCATCCATGTAATGTAGACACATGAGGTTTGGATATTTATTTTTAATGGGTTGGATAGCCTTGTCCACATATATTTGGCATATGGTGGGGCTATTAGCCATTCCCTGTGGTAAAACCTTGCATTGATATCTCTGATCAGGGCCATTATTGTTCATAGAAGGAACGGAAAAAGCAAACCTGGGGGCATCCAGAGGATGTAGGGGAATAGAAAAGAAGCAATCCTTTATATCAAGAGTAATAAGATGGAAATTTTTTGGAATAGCTACGGGACTAGGAAGTCCAGGTTGAGTAGGCCCCATAACTTGCATGGTTTTATTGATTTGTCTAAGATCATGTAACAATCGCCATTTTCCTGACTTTTTCTTGATCACAAATATGGGGGAATTCCAGGGAGAGGTGGAAGGTTCTATATGACCTGCTTCTAATTGTTCCTGAACTAATTGGTGGGCCGCTTGTAATTTCTCTTTAGATAGGGGCCACTGAGGGACCCACACTGGCTTATCAGAAAGCCATGGTATTTTCAAAATTATTTTCTCAGTGGCCCCGAAAAAAAATATCTTTTTCCTTTATGACAATGATTACTTTTAGGGTTAAGATTACTCTGTACTTTTTGATAATGAGTTCTTTTAGGGTTAAGATTACCCTGTAGGTTTTCACATTTAACATCTGCAGGCTTGGTTGCAAGGTGTACTCCCATTTGTTGCAAAATATCTCTTCCCCATAAAGTAACCGGTAGATTAGGTAAAACATAAGGCTGAAATGTTCCTTTATGGCCTTCATCATCCTCCCATTTTAAAATTACTGCACTTTTATCTGGGAGGTTATTATATCCCAAGCCTCTTAAACTGGTTGAAGCTTTTTGCAGAGGCCAGTGCTTGGGCCATTGGCATAAATTAATAATGGAAGAGTCAGCTCCAGTATCTATTAATCCCTCCATTTCTATTCCTTGGATTTTTATTTTACACATAGGCCTCCTTGAACAGTCTCGAACCCAGCAAGCCATGGGACTTGAGTCAGTGGAACAAAATCCTCTATTGTTCCCTTCTTGAGGCATACCCATTTTAAATGAATTATGTAAATTGGGAAGGAGAAGCAACAGAGCAATTCTATCTCCTTGATTAACAGAACTTACACTTTGGGGTGAGCTAAGCATTATTTTTATTTCCCCTTTGTAGTCTGAGTTTATTACACCTGGGGTCACTTGCAAACCTAATAAGCTTTTAGGACTACGCCCGATAATAAGTCCTACAGTCCCTGAGGGAAGAGGTCCCCTGACTCCTGTGGGAATCAGTTGAACCCCCATTTCAGGTGTTAACACTATTCGGGCGGTGGAACAGAGGTCTAATCCTGCATTTCCTCTTGTTCCTCTGGCGAGGGAGTGGATGGGTAGTAGGGATTGTGTCGGGGAAGCATCTGAGTGGATGCTTGAGGATACTCCTTCTGCAATGCCCCGTACATTTGTGGGCCCCAGGGTACTGGGCCCCGTGCCCCGTTTTTTGAATTCCTGAACAAAGGATTTCCATGGATGTCAAATTTTGAATAGCATTTATTGGCCCAATGATTTCCCTTTTTACACCTGGGGCAGCGGCCTGGGGCACGGTATGAGCTTGATCTTATTTCTCTTTTGGGATTTTGCCTAGAATTGCCTGATTGATTATGATAATTTTGCCTGGAATATCCTGATTGATTATAATGTGTACGTTTAGCCTTTGTGAAATTTCGAGAGGAAACACCTCTCATTGAGGCTGCAATCACATTTCCTGTGACAAAGGCGCCATTTATATCTTTACATAGTTGTATATATACGGAAAGATCCTTTTTAGTTCTCCATGGCCTGATGGCTGCTTGGCACCATTTATTTGCATTTTCATAAGCTAATTGAACAACTAAAGGCATAGCTTGGTCAACATCTGCAAACACACTACCTGCAGTTCTCAAAAGTCGATCAGCGAAGTCGGCATACGGCTCATTAGGTCCTTGAATCACTTTTGACAAGCTACCTTGTAGATCCTCAGGTCCTTGTACAGTTTTCCATGCCTCTAAGGCAGCTGCATTTATCTGAGCATATATATCTGAGTCATAATCTGTTTGAGCCTGTAAGTCTGCGAATTGCCCTTCTCCTGTGAGCATGTCTATATTATAGTTTTCAAACCCTGCAGCCGCGTTTCTTTTAGCCGTTTCCATACAAAGTTCTTGGAATTGCGATCGCCAAACCAAGAATTGCCCCCCGCTTAATGTTGCTTTACATAGACTTTTCCAGTCTGAGGGGGTTAAGCTAAAGGTGTTAAGGGACTCCAGCATACTCAACATGAAAGGAGCTTGGGGCCCATAAGTCATTACTGCCTCTTTGAGATTTTTTATTGTTTTGAAATCTACTGACTGATGGACACTCTGTCCATTTTTCTTTTCAAATGCTGGCGGTTCCCAATGTATCTGTGAGTTGTCCTCGAGAGCGCATAAGCGATCAGAAAGACTTTTTATTTCTGTTTCTAGGGTATGCAAATGCCTAGTAATACCCTTCATATTTTCTGTAATGGATTCCACCCATGGGGGAGTAGTCACTTCCACAAGTGACTCCTCTGCCTGACGGACCTTTTTCTCGGTCTTTTTTAATTTCTTTTTCCTCATTTTCTCAGGATCACTTTTACTAGATTCCTCACCACTGCTAATTTCACTGACAGCAATATCCTGAGGCCCAGGTTCCAGTGAGAGCAAGTATCCTTCAGCTTTCGCCAATAACTCCCGAATAGCTTTAATAGCTTGGATTTTTGTCATTTTTGGGTCTCTTCTAATACTCTCTTTACTGGTCTCAGTTGGCCCAGTGGAATCTACACTTTTTTGATCACTTTCACTTTTGTCTATATACTCCTCACTGAGAACAGAGTCAAGTATATCAAGGAGTCTTTGCATAGCCTCTATCACTTGGGATTCAGTTATATTCGAACCCATCTTTAGAGACCTTTCAGTTCTTACCTGTCCGCTCCGAAGTTCCCCGTACGGGCCGCCACCTGTTGCTGCCTGAAGCGCTTGGAGCAATGGAGCCGCGGGAAAAACTTCAAAAGCAAACTGGAGACAAACAGCTTTTTATTCTGATAACTTTTCTCTCTGGTTCTAATAACGACTAACACACGCCAAAAACACACCCTAAAATGGCGCTGACCCGATCAGCAATTTCGGCCAAGTCACTCGAGATCCCGCAACAATCCCGTGAGACTACGGGTGGCGACAAAGGCCAAATCTCCACGGCTCATAGTCAACCGCAATTCAAGCCAATCCCCAAACAGGGCTCCTGCAGTCCTAGGCCTGCCTGAGCTCTGCAGATGTCGGCTGGGCTGACCTGGGCCCACCGGCACTCAGGCGGAGGTCAGTGGGACTGACCTGGGCCTGGCTGCACTAAAGCAGAGGTCCTCGGGGCTGTCCTTGGCCTGCCTGTGCTAGAGTGGAGGTCATCAGGGCTCTCCTTGGGCTGCCTGCACCTTGTCCTCTTTCATCTTGGACTTTAGCCCAAGAATATTACTTTACCAGACAAAATACTTTCACATCCAGAAACATTTACTTTCTAATTTTTCATAGTAAAATATTTCCATACCTATAACTTTCTTTTGTGTTTTTTAGTTTCAGACCCTTTCTTAAATTTATGTTCTGAAACAATCCTTATGAATGTTACCTGTGCATGTAATTTACATAAGAAATGTTATCCCAGGAGAGGGCTCAGACAATCTGGCATATACAGAAACCGTGTCTTAATCTTTTCTCTCCCAGGTGGCATTCAAGAGGTTGGAGCACAGGATATTTTTGAGCCTTACCTGTCTGCCTTATCACTATCATGATGCTATCAAATATAAGTAAGTTCCCCACTGTCAATTGTACCTAGGTACTCCTTTGGGGCCTTTTTCTTATACTAGGCATATTAACATGTAAATGAGGAGGCCCTTTCCATCCTTTTCTTCAGGCTTTCTTAAAGGTCCCTTTGCAGAGGCTATCTACAAAACACAGGTTGGCCTTAGTTTCTGTCTTTGTCTTTCCTGGGTGCAGTTACTTATTCTGCCAGTCTCCCATGCATTTAGTTTAATGGGATACTGTTATAGCAAGAACTGCTTTTCCCCAGTGATGGATACCCCCTGGCTAAATGGTGTGTCCTGTCAGATCTTAAAAGGGTGACTATTCCTGTCCCCAGGTTATAAACTAACAGTGCCAGAATCTTTTTAATCCTTTTTTTTTTCTGTTTTCCTGCTATCCTTGAACACCAGAGGAAGTGCCTTTTGGCACCTTATATTTAGTTGCTGACAGTTCATACCCCTTAGCACTTGTATATACAGAATCTCTTTCATATACTTACTCCTGACAGACCAACTTCAATGTCAAAATCACATAATAAAAAAAAAAAAAAAAAAAAAAAAAACTATTCAAAGGCCAGATTGTGTTATAGTAAACTATCATTTTCTTAGACTTATACGTATAGGTGGCCCATTCAGCCAAGATCTCTGTTTAAGAGACCCTTGGTAAGCTCATAGCAGCATGGCCCATATCTTAAAGGGCCAGTAACAGAAACAGTAAAAAAGCACAGATGAGAGAGGATCACGGAAACCAGGGCTGACAGATGGAAAACTTCAAAACAGATAGAACTGCATGTACAAATTTCTTCCACTTACTTTACCTTTGACAGACCAACTCCAGCTTCAAGATTGTATAATAATCCAGAAAGCTATTCAAAAGCCAGATGGTTACAGTTAAACATTAACTTAGACAGGCTTCTACTTATAGGAGGCCCTTTCTTCAACTTACTTTACCTCTGACAGACCAACTTCAATTGCAAGATCTTGAAAAAAAAAAAAAAAAAAACAGAGAATGACAACCAGAGAGGAGCCCCAAAACCATGGGCAAGAAATGGGTACCTTTAAATTGAATATCCAAGATCTTTCCCAAGAGACTATCTATAGGATCAGTGCAGTATTGGCCATGTCTTTAAAGGAGCAGTAACAGATACAAAACAAAACAAAAACACAGACAGGCAACCAGAGGGAATTCCCAAACCCAAGACCAACAGATGAGAACCTGAAACAGACCAGAAGGGAATAAACATCCCTAGGTTCTTGAGTTCTACCTTAACCATGACCCCTACACCAGTAGTGCCACAGATGTCCCCAGAAAGGGGAAGTAAATATTCCCATGAATAGGAACCAGATGTGTGGAATCAAGGGTCTTGGCACGCACATGGGGGACTTACCAAATGGCCAATGATGTCATGATTTTACTGAGTTTAGCTTCCTCTTCCTCAAAGTAGACCACAATGGAGAAACCTTTACCATTCAGGGAGAGAAGGCAGGAATTCTTTTAAGCAAAAGGAGCTTTGGCAGCTGCTGGGATGGTCCCTCAGTCCCTCCCTTTACTCACAGGAATAGCTCCTTTGTTTTGACCTGAGGCAGACTCACCCATCTCCTAACTCTTCTGCAGTTGACTCTCAACAAGTTTGTCAACACCACGGATCCTCAGTATGGAAGTGTGTTCCTTGGAGAGCCAGGCCTGCTCAAGAAAGCTGGAGCAGGGGCTGCTCTTGGGTCCCCCCTGGGTCACCACATTTGTTGCTAAAACCTTGGTCCTTGTCCCTGATGCCAATCCAATAACAAGGACACAGTTTTGAGAAAAAGGAAAAAGAAGGTCTATTGCTTTGCTAGCAAAGGAGAAACACAGGAGACTCCTGTCACAGAGGTTGTGATTCTCTGGCTTCCGATTCTTTAGAATCCTTTTGACACCCCCCCAACTTACCCCCCAACCCTGCAATTCGGGAGGTTGGGTGGCTTACTGGAGTTTCAGGGCCCTTAGTGAGGTCTCATTGTTTCCTGTGTTTTGGCTGGCCTTAAAGGGCGAGAGCAAAAATATTGTCTGCTTTCTCCTTAGGCTTTTTCGTTCCTTGACTTTGTTTTCCAATTTTGGCTTTAAACATTTAGTAGTCCAGTTTCACCAGTCCTAAATTTGGAGTAAAGGATTTTGACTTTAATGTCTATAATGTCTATAATTTTACAGTTACCCCTTTTGTTTAATTAGCATGTACTGGAAGACAACATTAGGATATAATGTTCTGTGTGATTGGCTTACCATGTTAAATTAACTTAGGTTGTTCTGCTAGAAGTAATACTTCTGCAAAACACTAACAGGAGCTCTGGGATTGTAACTCAGTAGTAGATCACTTGCCTAGCACATGTGAGGCACTGGCATTGATCCTCAACACCACATTAAAAAAATAAATAAATAAAATAAAGTTTAAAAGAAGAAAGTTAGTTTACATCTTCATCCTTTAAAAAATCACTAACAGGCAACCGTTATAAAGTTTTATAAAGATACTACAGCACTACATAAAAATGACTAAACAAAATAAAGATATTGTGAAAAAAGTATAAAAAATATTAAAAAAGAAAATACAAAATGATATTAAGAGAAACTGTTAATTATTACAAATAGACTTATCTGATACATAAATGCATCTCATTTATATGATAAAATCTTTTTGTATTCAAAGCAAACAGATGTAAGCCAGATTTTAAATGAGAGTTTGGCCCTCTTATGTCAGATACAATGTGTAATAGACAGCATTTATTGTTACCTTGCCTGTATTAGACTGACATATGTTTTCATTTTACAAACATTTACATAGCACTTAGACAAAGCTTTACAATTTAGGTCTCAAATGTATACACATCTCTAGTCACATATATCTAGGATTTCAACTATTTGTAATAACCTAAAACAATAACAGTTGCTTATTTAACCAGTTATGGAGCTATCGTTTAAAAGACTTTAAAACAGATATGAACCCTACTTTTTTAAAGACTTAGTTTCCCTAAGTAATAAAACCCAACAGACACAAGAAATTATCTTGACAGATAAGCATATCAGTGTTTTAAGAAATCAATGGATCATTTTTAAACCACAGGACCATTCTTGATGCGTGGTTCTAAACTTTTCCATTTGACAACTCCATGGGGAATCTGGCCAAAAGTAGATCACTAGTTGCTTCCTGATGCCTGGCAGTACACTCATATCACAAAGCTTATTATCTCTCCTGCAAATTTTGTAGAGATCTTTTATTTTGGTAGTATGATGACTGCTTTCGGTCCTGATAATACATGGGTTCATTTTGGCCCATCAGTTCTTCTCAGAAAAAAAAAAAAAAGTATATTTAGATAAATTTAAGAGAGAGAGAAAAATTGGGTCTTGGTTTGCATTAAAACTGTTAACCAATAAAAAACAATTTTAGAGATAGTTTTCATCTGCACTCAACATTCCTCAGTTTATAAAAGCCCTCCAAGTATAGAAAATCCTACATTGAATCATTCAAAGTACAGAGGGAGAACCAGAAAATATCACATAATCTGTGAAACCCAAGGGAAAGGGTCCTAAAATCAGATAGGCAGAGGTACAATATGCTTAGGGTCCTGGCATATGGAAGTAGAAGGTATGATGTTTTAGGAGAAGAATGTTATGTTTACAACCCAGCAGACCTCTTTAGCATCTTTTACATTACTAGAATCATCCAAATAACAAATAAAGAGATGATGGATTTTTTTTTTTTGTCTTTTATCTCATACCTGGTTTTATAGACTATGTTTGGGGTTGAGATATTTTATCTTGGTTTAATTGGGGTAGCTTTGATTGCCCTATTATTAGTGGATAATCTCAGATTACTATCCTTCAGTTAGTATGTATCTTATTTTCAGTGTTTAAATGGATGGTGGTCAGAGCTTTATATATTGTGGGTAAGTCACTATGCCATTAAATGACCCAATACATTAATTACAACTGAGAATAATAAGAATCTGGCAATTATTTGTTTTTAGATGACCACCATCATAAATTCAGAAGTACAGAACTGGATTAATTACATATGCAGACAATAATGATCTATCCTCTATCTTAGGACAAGGAACAGTCTAAAGAAGGCTATGTTAGTTTTCTATCATTGTGTAAGAGTAATCACCACAAGTTTAGAGATGTAAAGTCACACATGTGTATTATCTCAGCATTCCTGTGGGTAAGGAATCTAGGAATTGCTTAGATGGGTTCTCTACTTGAGTCTCATATCATTATAATCAAAATTTTTGCTGAGGTTATAATCTCATTTGAAGCTTGACCATGGAAGGATCTGTTTCTAAGTGCATATGATTGTTGGAGAAAATAATTCCCTTTGGATACTGGACTGAGGACCTCAGTTTCTTGACGGCTTTCAGCTGGAGGCCACAGTTCCTTGTCATATAAGCCTTTCCAACATGACTGCTTGCTTCTTTACATCAAGAAAGGGGTAAAATCTTGCAAGAAACACATTAAAATCTTATGTAACAAAATCTCATATATCCCATTTCCTTTACAGTAGTTAGTTGGTTAGAGCAAGTCATAGGTCACGCTCTCACTCAAGGGGAGGAAATTACATATTGCATAAATATCTAGAGGCAAGGTTGTGGGGGCCACTTCATATTTTATACATCCTAAAGGCTGAGAATTAAGACCCACTAATAATTTTGTGTTCCTGTGTTAGCTTGTACTGTGACTAACAATATTTTTTGCCCTCATGTTAAATCATAATGAAACTGGGAATACTATTCTTTCCCTATTTTACATAAAAACAGAATAAGAAAAAGTAGTTTAACTATTTTTTCAGGAAATACTAGTTCCTGAATTTTAAGATTCTGATCTAACTGCAATAGCTTATTTCAAGACTAGCAACTTGCTTATCATGACTTTTTCGTGTGTGTGTGTGTGTGTGTGTGTGTGTGTGTGTGTGTGTGTGTTTCCTCTTTTGGTAATAGCTATGTTATATGCCCCCTCTGCTTTGATATGGAGACTAATTTGAAACCAGTTTTGTTTAGTTACATTTTATCAAAGATAAAGCCTCTTCACATTGCCTTAGTCCCTCAAGGTAGACACATTCCCTACTTTCTATTTTGGAGCAAAGCTTATGAATATTCTAAGGTGGTCAGCTGTCCTCATGTTTTAAGATTTGGGACAGTGTCTTGACATTCCTCCACCTTATTATTCTGATAGAAGATGAGTCTTGTGCTGGTGCTACAGGTCCCTGTGAATGGCAAAGAGAACTGACTCTGCTTCCATATGCCTCCACTGCTAAAGATGAGTGCACACCTTGCTCCAGCATTTATTTAATCTTTCCTCTTCTTTTTCTTAGAGTAATTGTCCCCTTTCCTTTTTGCTGCCTACTATCTTTTAAACTTGTGCCTCTTGAAAGGAGACATCTGAATCTTTCTATCTCAGAGTAGCAACTGTGTTAACTGTGCTTAGTTGGAGATTCATAGCATATGTTTCTGATTATGCACGCATGACTCAAGTGACTCAAGACAAGCTGTAGGAGTGGGGAGGTGGGGCAAAGGAGAGGGAGAGAGGCTCCAGGAGACATTCACATTAACACTTCAAAGCATTGTACCACCATATTTCCCCTCTCTTCTATACTCCTTCTTTCTTTGCTGAGCAAGTACGTTTTAAGTTATGTAAGCTAAATAAATGCTTCATATGACTCTTTTTTGAAAAAAAAAATGTTTAAACAAACTTTTTATTTTACAAACTTTTTATTTACAGAAAAAGTGTAGAGATATAGCATAGAAAGTTCTCACACACTTCACACCCAGTTCCCTTCCCTTATTATAAATTATTAACTAATGCCCATAGATTATTCAGATTTTTGAAATTTTTACTCAGTAATCCTTTTCTGTTTCATGATGTTATCCATAAAACAGAACACATAGACATCATCTTTCCAAGAAGAGTATTGACTGGGACAAATTCTTAGAATTTCATGTTTTTTTTTTTTTTTTTTTTTTTTTTTTGGTACTGGGAATTGAACTCAGGGGCACTCAACCACTGGGCCACATCTCCAGCCCGTTTTTGTATTTTATTAGAGACAGGGTCTCACTGAGTTGCTAAGTGCCTTGCCATTTCTGAGGCTGGCTTTGAACTTGCGATCCTCCTGCCTCAGCCTCCCAAGTGCTGGGATTACAGGCGTGCGCCACCGCACCCGGTTTTCATGGTTTTTGATGACCTTGAAAGTTTGGGGAAGTGAAGGAGCCCTAATTAGGAAGGGCTGTTGCAGCTAGCTGGAAGCCATAAGTTCCACCTGATATGTATGTGACGCACCTGTAGGCACCCGCAAAGCTGAAGGTATATAACCGGGTGAAAGTGGTCCGAGTTAGGAGAACGAATTCATTCGGTCAGTCGGGCAGTCACTCGGTCGGTCAGAAGAATCAGAGCGGCCAGAACGTAGGCAGAGCGGTTACAGAAGAGAAACCAGATAGAAGACAGAAGAGAAACCAGATAGAAGAAGTAATGACTGGTCAGAGTTAGGCCGAGGCTCCTGAGGAAGACAGAAGACAGAAGAAAGAAGAGGAAGAAAGAAGAGAGAAGAAAGAAGCTCTAATCTTTCTCTAAGCTAAGCTCTAAAGAAAAGCTCGCTTTAATCTTTCTCTCTAAAAATCTTTCTTTCCCTCTCTAAGCTCTCTCTAAGAAAGTAGAAGTAAAAGTAGTAAAAGCTATACTCTGCCTCCGAGATTTTTTCCCGGGTTTTGGTACCAGGTAGCTTACAAATGGTGGTCCGTCCGGGGCTCGGCAGGCAGAGAAGAAAAGCTAAGAAATAAGAGCAACGAAAAAGCATAGCCTCAGACTCAGTTGAGACCAGCAAAAAGAGTAGAAACAAGAGAGCATAGCCTCTGACTCAGTTGAGGCCAGTTAAGAATTAAGCTGAAGCAGAGTAGCCAGCGAAAAGCCGAAGCGAGCCGGCCAAAAGCCGACTCAGTTGAGACCAGCAAAAAGAGTAGAAACAAGAGAGCATAGCCTCTGACTCAGTTGAAGCCAGTTAAAAAAAAGCCATTGAGCTTTGGCAAGAAAGCCATAAAGAAAAATAAAGGAAAAAAAAAAAAAAAAAGTCAAAGCCACTTATGCAATTGTGCTTAACTAAGTGCGTTAGCTGCTCCTCAGCAGTAGGCTTCCTTAAAGCCGCAGCACCTTCTCAAAAAGGGCTCAAATATCCACCCTTTTAAAAACAAAAGGTGAAAAGCTAGGTAGGGACAAGAAAATAAAAGAAAATAGAGAAAATAAAATAGAGAAAATAGAATTAAAGCACCTTTTTAAACTAAAGGGAAGGAATATGAAGGAGCCCTAATTAGGAAGGGCTGTTGCAGCTAGCTGGAAGCCATAAGTTCCACCTGATATGTATGTGACGCACCTGTAGGCACCCGCAAAGCTGAAGGTATATAACCGGTGAAAGCGGTCCGAGTTAGGAGAACGGAGAATTCAGTCAGTCGGGCAGTCACTCGAGGCTCCTGAGGAAGACAGAAGACAGAAGAAAGAAAAGCTTAACTCTGCCTCCGAGAGTTTTTCCTCCCGGTCGGTCAGAAGAATCAGAGCGGCCAGAACGTAGTGGTTACAGAAGAGAAACCAGATAGAAGAAGTAATGACTGGTCAGAGTTAGGCCGAGGCTCCTGAGGAAGACAGAAGACAGAAGAAAGAAGAAGGAAGAAAGAAGAGAGAAGAAAGAAGCTCTAATCTTTCTCTAAGCTAAGCTCTATCTTTCTTTCTCTCTACTCTACTCTAAGCTAAGAAGACAAGAAGAAAAGCTCTTTAATCTTTCTCTCTAAAAATCTTTCTTTCCCTCTCTAAGCTCTCTAAGAAAGTAGAAGTAAGACAGAAGACAGAAGAAGGAAGAAAGAAGAGAGAAGAAAAAAGCTCTAATCTTTCTCTAAGCTAAGCTCTATCTTTCTTTCTCTCTAAGACTCTAAGCTAAGAAGACAAGAAGAAAAGCTCTTTAATCTTTCTCTCTAAAAATCTTTCTTTCCCTCTCTAAGCTCTCTAAGAAAGTAGAAGTAAAAGTAGTAAAAGCTATACTCTGCCTCCGAGAGTTTTCCTCCCGGGTTACGGTACCAGGTAGCTTACAATTCAAGAATACTTATTTTAATACATATATATATATATATTTTTTTTTTTTTTTAATTTTTATTTTCATTTTTTTTGAACTGGGATTGAACTCAGGGGCACTCAACCACTGGACCACATTCCCAGCCCTTTTTGGTATTTTATTAGAGACAGGGTCTCAATGAGTTGCTAAGGGCCTTGCCATTGCTGAGGCTGGCTTTGAACTTGTGATCCTCCTGCCTCAGCCTCCCAAGTGCTGGGATTACAGGTGTGTGCCACTGCACCTGGCTAAGGATATTTATTTTATGCACTGGGTTATCATTCAATAATGATTTATTTTCATGCTCAAATTGTTTCAACTTTTTCCATAGTGAACTCTGTCAGTTGGCTCTTGTGACTCTTTGACATACCTCCATTTTTTAAAAAGTACTTCCTTATTTCATTACGCTACAAAGTACAGTGTGCTCCAGGTTCTTCTTGTATACTTCCTGTATTTTTTAAAATTTAAAAATATATGTTCGAAATGGATATTGAATAAGAAAATTCAGAAATGTCAATTTTACCACAAACTAAGCTATTCAGTTTAATATCTTGTAGATAATTTCCTATTGTTTTTTAAATCATTGAAATATAAAATCATTGGTAACATCATAAAATAATGAGATAAATCATGCTGGATAAACTTTATAATTTAAGAACTATGATAAATATGATAGCTTTACTTTGAGTTATTGATCAAATCTATTAACTGATTGGAATTTTTTTTTTTTTTTTTTTTTTTTTTTTTTGGTGCTAGGGATTGAACCCAAGGCCTTGTGCATGCAAGGCAAGCACTCTACCAACTGAGCTATATTGGAACTTTTAATGTTTAAAATAATCTGTTGCACTGGTACCCTGTAAATACTAGCACAAGGCAATAGATTCTGCTTTCACATATGCCTAAACTGCCCTGTGTTGGGCAAACAGGAAGCCTAGCACTCTGAGTGGGTTGGAGTGTTGGGAGAGATGAGTTCTTGTTTGAAGAAGCAAGAAGTATAGCTTGAGCCATCTTGTAATGTGTCATATCAGAAAATAAGGAAGCTCTTTTTTTAAAAAAAAAAAAAGCCAACAAATGAAACTATCCAGAAATAACACAGGTAGTGTTTAGACTCATGTGTTTGTAATCAAGATGTCAGTTGGTGTTGTGGTCATTTGAAGGGACTGCAGAATCCACTTCCAAGCTGCTTCACATGGTTGCTGTCAGGACACTTTAGTCCCTTGCTATGTGGGCCTTTTTCTCTAGGGTAGCTCAAACGACATGGGAACAGGTTGTGTGTGAGTTTTTTTTTCTTTTTCTTTTTCTTTTTTTCTTTTTTATTTTTTTGTGTGTATGAGAGAGAGAGAGAGAGAGAGAGAGAGAGAGAGAGAGAGAAAGAGAGTGAGAGAGAGAGAAGAGGGAGAGGGAGAGAAGGAAAGCTTTGGTTATAAAATGTTACAGGCTTCTTATAATTAATCTTGAAAGTGATATACCATTACTTCAGCTACATTACATTCATTAGACACGTGTTACTAAGTAAATCTATACCAAATTAAAGGGAAGGAAATTAGACTTCACTTCTTGAAGGGAAAATTACCCTGAGTACTGTTGGTGTCATGTGATTTCCTGGTGCTCTGTTTATGATTTTCTTGACTTTGAATAGATCAAATTTTGAATTTGAGTCATTTCTTAAGAAAGATTCAGAAGAAACTTTGAATAGGAGAAATAAATATTTTAGCTTTGGGCATCTCCTTAATTCAGGCCTTATTTATCATAAAATAGAATGGAGGTTTAATGATTCTTTAGATAGTTGATCAGTGTAGTCACATCAATTTTAAGAGGCTTTTATGTAGATAATTTACCATCTTATATAATATTAGAAATGATATCTATTTTTAACTTTTAGTTATTATTTTATTCACTAGAAAGTTTCTTTTATTCCTTATTAGAATAGCATTTTTTCAAAGAAAGAAATCCTTATTAAATAAGTGACATGAAAAATAATGGTGTTTACAAAGGACTTTTAGTTTACTAGGCATTTTCATAAAAATTATCTCAAGACAAACATCCTGGATGTCTGAGACCCAATGAATGAAAAGGGCAAAGCTTCCTTTTTTAGAATTCCTCATACCACTTTGCTGAAAAAATCCAGAGTTCAGTTGTACATAGCCTCACATATTTGTCATGATAATTCAGAGAAATCAAACCAATAGCTTGTGTATGTATTTACTTATATTACACAAAATTAATAAATCAATAGCTATTAATAAAATATCATATATATACACTTTATATTAATATAAAGTATATACAAGTATATATAATATACAAATATATACTTTATATTAATATAAAGTATATATATACACTATATATATGTATATATACATATACATACATATATGTATATATATATATATATATATATATATATATATATACACTTTATATTTGCTCTAGTTTAGATTTGGAATGTCCCTAAAAGCTCATGTGTTGGAAGCATGGTCCCCAATGCAGTAAGGTTCAGAGGTGGGGCTTTTAGGCAACAATTAGATTATGAGGACTCTTTCCTCATCAGTAGATTAATCCTTCAATTGGACTACTGGGAAGTGGGAGCTAGCTGGAGAAAGTAGGACACTGGGGATATGCCCTGCCAGAGTTTGTCTTCTCCTAACCCTGTCTTTTCTTATTCTTTCTGCTTCCCACATGCCATGAGCTGAACAGCTTTCTTTGGCCACACCCTTCCACAATTATGTTTCTGACTTGGAGCCATGACCATGGACAGAATCCTTTCATACTGTGAGCCAAAATAAATCTTTCCTCCTTTTAGTTGTTCTTATCAGACATTTTGGTCATAGTGATTAAAAAGCTGACAAATGCAATATCATATCTTACGTATTTATTACAAGGCATTGGCTTAAGTGATGACAGAGGCAGAGAAGTGTAGACAAAGGAGCACTGATAGCATCAGTGCTAGTCTGTGTTCAAGTCTGAAGACAGGACTTCTCCTCTTCTTCTAACTTCTCATCTTAAATGTCTTAGCCTGAAGACAGCCAGGCAGAGAAGAAGAATTCTTTCTTACCCAACCTGGCATTCTATCCAGGACTTTAATGATTGGATGTGACCAATACATATTGGGGAGGATAACATGCTTTATTCAGTCTACTGATTCAAATGTTAATTTCATACAGGAACACCCTTGCAGACACATCCAGAATAATGTCTTACCAAATGTCTAAGCACCTATGGCCCAGAAAAGTTTTTACATAAAATGACCTAGCCACCACTTCATTCATCCTAGTACTTTCTAGAGAGATTATTTAATTTCAAATCTTAAGAGATCTAGTGTAGGGAGCGGTGAATGGATTACAGGTTTGTTTGAAACATCTCAAGGCAGAGGCGAAGCCCTTCTGAGAACTCTCAGTGTTATCTTGCCATTAGAGACTGCTCAGTTGCTGGACACCCTCAAAGAGAGTTCTGGTTCTCACAGAATTTATTGGTTCAAATAGCCATAGGTTCAAATGCCAGCTGGCCAGGGGTGAAAGAGATATGGGTGTGCTCGATAGCTTCCAGATGCCTTCTGCCCCAACTGGGTAGTATTCCTCACTTTGGTTTATATTAAAGAAGCTTTCTCACAATAAATCCTTTTGACGTTTAAACCGATATAATAAATGTGCGGAGCATCCGTGTGGTCATCCAATATTCTCTTACAGGAGCTCTGGAGATCCACTGAGTCCCACTTTTCTACATTAATGTTTGTTTGTCTTTATTTCCAATCCTCTCACCTGCTCTAGTTCAGGAAACTGAGGAAATGTTGTGCCGGTTGTGACAACCTAGGACATAATCACTGTGCAAGATGGAGTATAATTTATAAAGAAGACAAGCTGACAGTCAACAATAGAAATACCCCATATGGGTCTATGAACATCATCATCAACATCCCCCCTCCATCAATATATAATCAAAAGACAAGGTGGTAGAGAAGGCTTTGCTTCTTTGAATATAGGTTCTAGGTAAACTTTCACACAAAATAAATGGTTCTATTGCTAAAAAGTTGAAAATCATTTATGTATTACAGTTATACCATCTTGAAAATAAGAAATTAAAGCCTTGAAGTTTAAGTAACTATGACAGAATATTATATCATTTTTATATCAGCTATCATATCATTAGGTGATAACAAAATTTGAAAGAAAATTCATGTTTTTAACTTCCAGATGGTCCAATCCTTGATGCCTACAGTGCAATGGATTAAGAATGACTTCAGTCCAATAAAAACATGACTCTAACATTATTTTACTGTTATGTTTCTACATGCAAATTTATGTGGATATAAAATTTATGTATTTAAAGTCTACCTTATTTCATGAAGAATTTGAAGTAGCTTATGACAACAAATACTGTGAAATAATAGTGAGCAAATTAGGAATATGGAGGATGAAAATTAGGAATACAGGAACACAAAATAACTATAGTAAGGTCTGAACGATTGTGAATGTGGGCGATGAATGGAATCAGAGCTTTGTAGCATCAGCACAAAGAAAACCAACTAGACACAGTACACATTGAATTTCTAGCATCTTGAAAGTGTATGAAACTAAAAGCTGAGGAAAACACACTGAAAAAAACTCTGGACAAACAAAAGTTAACCGCTCCAGTCTGCCTGACAGCACTTACTGTTCTTGATGTACATAAGGCTTCCTTATTTCCCTTTGCTTAAATGTCCTCAGACTCCAAGTGCCTGAACATAATGTGGAGAGTTAGAATAGATAAGTGCCTGAATTTCCAAAGTGCCTTGCATCTGTTGGATTGAGAGGAAACCACGACATTGCTTTAATGTTGTGTGCGTGTTTGTGTGCCCACACGCATTTTTATTATACATATGCTTTTAGTCACATTCCACTTGGTGAGATCACAAGTGCATAATAGCTACAAGCTGTAAAGAAAAAAAATTAAGAAGAACTTAGCTAGTTTTTTTTTTTTAAATGATAAATAAGACTCCTTAAGCCACTGTAAGCATTCATTTATGTGTTCTTTGGTGCGTATGCTAGCTTTTCTTCTGTCTCTGAGTTTCTATTTACTTCCACACAAAGATAAATATTGCAATTGTACATCATGCAAACATTGAAAATCTGTGTTTACATTTTTGTTTCCAACTGAATATGCTAATAGTGTTTAATCAGCAGTGATACTGCTTTATATCAATGTTTTGTGTAGTGTACAGTCTCAGTGATAATGTTTGATAATCAAAATTTCCTCCACATCAAAACTTGGAGACTATCCCAGTTTTTGAAACAACCATTTGATTCCAAAATAAGAAGAAATCCTTTAATCTTCCTTAGGATTATTTCTATGTTTTCAGAAAGCATTAAATATCCCCTTTGTTTCCTTAAGGGGTGAGAATGGAGGCTGAACAGATTTAATCTTATATCAATGCAGAGGTTTTGATATTCCAAATGAGCTCAGAGCTGGCCAAGAGAACCTGCAGGAGGAAGTTCTGGGGTTATGCTGTAGAAATAAATGTCTGCAAGCTGCTATGAGTTTGATTTGGGGATTTTCTGTGGAGAAACCCAGAAGCACACTGACTAGAAAAGCAATAAACTCCAGCAGTTGAATGGAAAGGAGATGGGAAATGACTGGCTTTTAGTCATGAACTTGAAAAAAAAAAAATTCTAGTAATCAAGTTAAAGGCAATTTGGACTTGCTTAAGACTTGATGTGCTTCTGACCTTAGGCCAAAGATATACTCAATTGATAAAGTGGTGTACTATTAAAACACAACCACCTATTACTTCTAAGGAGAAAAAAAAAAAAGAATAACAATGTCAGACTCTAAAATTTTCTATTAAGATTGAAGCATTTCTTTTTCTCTGTATATGTTCAAAGTTGAGAATCCTTCTGTTCTAGTGAGTCTATGAGAGCTCTGCTGGGTTTTTGTTTTTCTACAGAAATCTGATGTAGTTTTTAAGGAATACTATCATCAGGAAAACAATCCACACTTTGCATTTTAACCTTATTAAATTGTTTCCAGATCCTCTCTATAATGCTGCTTCTCTCACAGGACATAAAACATTTTGGTTCTTAAAATCTTATGAGAGGTATACAGCTTGAGATGTACAGATAGCTTTCATTAGTGCTAATGGGAGTTAGGCTTCAGCACCAGGAGAGAATAGAGCCTGCAGATTTTAAATTACACTTGATGCAAATCTTCCAGATGGAATAAATGATGAGGGATGCTTAGGGGTAAAAGATCTAAATATCCCCTAAAGTCACAGTTTAATAGCAAAGCAATACTTCTGAGTAATGGAAGTGGAGTCAACAGTAATGGCTTTGCTGCTATCACCATGTTAAGTAGCTGATATTGACTCTTGAAAATTCTTATTGAATTAGTGCTGCACTTGAATTTCATTATTTTCCAAAGGACCTGGGAGATAGTTCTCAATCTTGAGTAGCCCACTAAAATGGATTCAATCTGGTTCAGTATTCGATGCTATTTATCTTCAATTTAGTAAATTTGTAATCAGCAAGATCAAATCCAAGGCAATACCTATGTCCTTTTTAAAATAATTACTCTTTCTGAAAACATTCTTTCCTATATTTTTCATTTGGGACATATTGTTCACATTCTTGTTTTTGAAATATTTATATTTTATTTTTCTTTGAGAATTATTGCCACACCTCTGTGATAACTGGAATTATCTCCCATGTTGTTTGCTTTATGACATATATCTTATTTTGTTTTTAAAATTGTTACACTTTAATTTATTTGAGACTTTTTGCTTTGAGGATTATTGTCCATCCCTTTCTGCCAAGACAAATGAATAGTTGGCAGGATTTATTTTCTATTTTATTGATCTGAAGAATCATACCCTTCGATTACTTTTCTTGGGGAGCATTATCTTCACTTGAAACATTTCTAAGCACTTCAAAATCAAAATTAAACATTATGCTTAACAAATCTGATAAATACAATAAGTAGAAAATAGGCAGGGCAGAGGGATCATAAGAAGAAGGCAGGATGTCATCAGAAGAGGACTGGATGGCCATGCTACCAAAAGACCTAATCTGCCGGTACATTTACTGTGGTTCAAATCACTTGTGAGTCATTCAGTAGCTGGTGTTTACTGGACTTTGGAAAGCTAATATCAATCACACTCAATAGAGACTAAAATGGATTACCCAACAGACTGACAATCTATGAATAAATAATGAAATGCCATTTTCTACAATAGGATGGTGAAATTGCTATTCAGGACATCTTTCTTAGCTCTGGAATTAATATAGCCAGAAGTCAAATAAATAATTAGGAAATTCTTTGGTAATGTTAAGTAAAATGTGAATTTTTTATTTTGGACTGACTCTTCCACAAGAAGCCACTAGATCATACCAAACCATAACGAAGTGACTCATGATGGGTGTCATATAATCTACTGAACTTTATAATGGACCATTTTTCTGAAACCCAGAAGATTCATAGAAGATTCATAGTAACCAATTGGAAGGGTTCCACTCAACCAGAGTTAGGATTTTGACAGCTACAGTAAGTAAATTATAACCTAAACAAAATAGTTCATCTATGGCATATATTAAAAAGAGAGAGAAAGAGAGAGAGGCAGGGGAGAGAGGGAGAGGAATATAAAATAATGATAAGGAGATGGGAATGTTAATTATCCTAATTTGACCAGTATACATTATATACATATATTGAACTGTTACACTGTACCCCATAAATAAGTACAATTTTTATATGCTCATAAAAAAATTAAAAATGTATTGGGGGGATGGGGATAGGAAAGACAGTAGAATGAATTGGACAACTTTGCTAGATTCATGTCTGAATATACCACCAGTGTAACTCCACATCATGTTCAGCTACAATGGGATTCTAATTAAAATAATTTAAACTCCATCTATGTAATATATGTCCAAAATAAATCCTGTCATGTATTTATAAAAGGAATAAAGTGAACATGTTTCAGGAGTTGCTCATCCTGATTTGCTCATTATTTATCATATACATATATCAAACTATCACAATGTACACCATAAGCATTAATAATTTAAAAAGTAATTAATTTAAAATAATCAGACAACTATTACCACCACAGACACACACACGCAGAAAAAAATCAACATACTTCAAAACAATGGAATGTATAGTTTTGATTGGTGTGTAGAGGTTTCTAAGCTCTTCGTTTTTCCCTTTATTGTCTTTGCCTACACTGAAACGTTTGACTATTTTGTTTGTTATCATCCCAATCCCAAAGACTAAAATAAATAAATAAACAAAAAATAGTAAATAAGTATTTATAAATGTTAAGCCCTCGGATCAATCAGGTCTGATTCATTGACCATTGCTAAGAGCACCAATGAAAGATACATCTTTCTGTATTTATCAAGGAGTTTCACTTTGAACTTAGTCATCTAGTTAAACACATATGGTTAGGATCTTAAGAAGCTCAAAAATAAATGTGAGAGGCAGAATAGTTATCTTCCTGGGGATGATATACAAGATCCACAAGCCCCTATTTGGTTCATGTATGGTACATTAGAAGTCTGAAAAACTGCAAATAACCCTTTGAAAGTTATTTCATAAAGTTTTCTGCTTATGTTTGTTAGTTTGTCGTTCGGGAACACCAAGATGGCAGAGACAGGGTATTAGAAAGAAGCTGCTAGAGGACAAGACAAAGAGACAAGTCCTGACCCTGTTTACAATAAATCCCATTACCATGACAACTCCTGCCACTGAGGACTTATCACCATGACAACTCCGCCACAGGTTCAAATTTTAAAATGACCACCAGGGGAGGTAAAGTGGGCAGTATTCTAATTAGGTTTTCTAAAGTAACCAATGGGGGGGGGGGGATTGGAAAATACTCTAATCAGGTATCATAAAATAATCAATGGGAGAAAATGGGGTAAGGTCTTCAATCAGGTCCCTCTAGGGAGAAGAATGCTCCACAGTTTAGGATATAAAGACTCTAATTCCAGACATTGAGGCCTTGAGCCTTTCTCTCTCTCTCTCTCTCTCTCTCTGTCCACTCTGCTTTACCTCATGGAGTGCTATCTTCACCTCCAATAAATCTGTACTTATGTATTATTTCTGTGTGTCTTGCTCAATTTTTTGTTTGGGACACCAAGGACCTGGACTTAGACTGGACATCCCAACAGTAACAAATTGACTGGTCATCTAGACCTAGAGACAAAATAAAGATGAATTTGTTAATGATTTCAAAGACCAGTTAGAGACCTTTTCTTATGATATTCTGGTCAATACAGCCAGTCGGGTAACTTCTTTGTAAACTGTTTCCCCAAGATTAACAGATTTGAAAAACAAAACAAAACCTAGAACCTCAGGAAATAGCCTCAGAAGAATTGGAGGAGAATTACAGGTTTAGCTAAATTAGCTGAATATTTTGAAAAGATCTTAGAAGGAGATTAGAAACAAAGGCATTAAAATGGCTTTGCATTTATAGCAACTCCAGAGTAATGGCAACCTGGAACTATCTTTGAATTTCCCCCAATAAGTGTCTCGTAAATCAGCAGATTATTTCTTTCTGTATCTACATTTATGTATTTTTTTCATGAATGTATAAATGTTTACAAGTTATTATATAAGTGATATTTTCCTTCCTCTAGCTAATACTACTTAATAAACTTATAAAATCCCCTAAAAGAGTTTTATTTAAATTGGCTTAAAAATAAATTAGTGCGCATAGAAATTAAGTATCACCAAACTCAGAAAAATAAAAACTGACCCAAATATTTTTAAGATTATGTGATCTGGGATAATCTTTAATAAATAAAAGCTAGTTTCAAAATTGTTGATAACATAAAACTGTCTTCAAATTTGTGGGCATTACATATAATGCAGACATATATTTTTAAACCTGGATTTACTAGCTGAATAAGCTTATGTTATCTTCTAGATATGCAAGACCATAAAACTGTAAATTTAATCTAAAAGGAGAATGCTTAGTAAAAAATATATTGCTTGATTTATGCCAGTCATGAAAAAAATAAATAAAAGAGAGGGAAGAAATCATGTTTAACTTTTCAGTTTCTTTACTTCTATGATACTTCTGATACTTACCTGATTTTTAAACAAAAATACAATAACTTAAGGTTGTGGTATATGAGAGGGAAGATTTTCGCTCTACTGCCTGAGAGTGTGATAGCTGAGTTAATGAAATAAACCAACAATAGGCAGATTAACAGGAGAAAAGGCATGCATATTTATTGTATTAATCCCCCCCCCCAACCCCTACGGCCAGAATCAAACATGAGATACCGAAGGCACTTGCATTTTTATTGTATTAAAGGGCATGTTGAGGTAGGGGAAGTAGACAGGGGCAGTGTAGGGAGGGATGGTGGGAATTGATGAAGGGGATGTTAGAGAACATTTGTTTTTCAAAAAAAGGAACGAGTTGTTGCTCAAAGTTACAGTTACCTCCCTAAACTGATGAAGTGTTCCTGGACACCTCTGTGCTCCTGCCCTTAAGGGGAGGATCCAATAGAAAGATAAGAAACTAATTAAGATTAGTGAGAGGAGCCAGAAATCATAAAAGGGTAAACTGTGCTCCTCCCCCATGACTCCTAGCTGGGGGCCTCCTTTTCTTTGGAGAAGTTTTTTTTTTTTTTCCCCTTTTCTTTAAACTTGCTTGTTTGCTTGCTTATTCCTGGCATTCATTCGAGACCATAGAACTCTGACCCAATCCTGAAATTCTACCAGTAATAATATCACAGGAAAGAAAAGGGAATCCGCCCCCCTCCCCAACCCCTCCCAACAGGAAGATTTAGTAACTCACATACCTTCTTCACCTTCTTCATAGGAAAGGTGGTATGTGTGTGGGTGTGTGTGTGTGTGTGTGGGGGGGGGCGATTTAAAGCAGAGTAAATGATTTGGGGAAAGATGAATTGGTCCTTAGACAAAGAGGTGATAGTTTGAGATGAAGTTCGAGTGTGATATTGTTATCAGCTGCCTAGCAAGGGGCCCTGCCTGGTCCTGCCTGTCTGGATTCTGGTCACCTGCTTGCAAAAGAAATAGGTGAAAGATGGAAAAAGGAAAACTGAACTTTACATAGTTTGAGCAAACTGAGGAGAAGCAGCTAGATTGCTTCTTATCCATCCTAGGGAAGTAATTATACTTTGTAGAAACAAAAGTCAGGTGATATACATATGTAGAATTAGTTGGCCTGAAGAGAGGGCACAATGGGACAAAGCAGTGAATACACATGTGCTGATTTAGTTAGCCTCTGGTAGACAGGGAGAGGGAGGGGGCAATCTCACCTTCAGCTTTCTTAGAGCCTATTAGGCCTGGGGGCAGGGGAGGTCAGTCCCTCAGCTTCCACTCACAGTATGAGGAAGTTCTTAATTTCAGTGTTTCAATATTGGTTTCTAGACTTTTCTCCTATGATAGCAGTTGGTCTTTCTTGATTGACAAAACACCTGTAGAGGATCTGTCTTTAGGCAGATAAGGGGAATTCAGAGAAAGGCTATCCCTTCATTTGTCTCTGCTTGAAATAATCAATGTACCAAAGTGGAAATTTTTGAGGTGGTATTTCCTGAACTCCTTATTAAATCTTTCATGGAATTCTTCACAAGTAATTTAAGCACAATTAGATAAATGTAAGTGATTATGAGTTTATAAATAAGCTTTAAAAAATGTTTTATAAAACATGTCTTTTAAAAAATTAGTTTCAGAAATCTTTTATTGGTAACTTGAAACCTTAAAGCTATTATTTTAGACAGCTTTTCATCCCTGTGTCTAAAATACCTGACCAGAACAACTTAGCAAAGGAAGTCTACTTTCGCTCATGGTATGGGAGGTCTCAATCTATAGATGGCCAACTCCCTTGCTTTGGTCCTGAGGTGGGTTGGGACAACAAGGGGGAAAGCATGACAGAAGGAAGCTGCTCCCCTTATGGTAGAAGGATACAGAAAGGTGGGGAGGAATTGCAAGAAGAACAACCCTTCCAGGGCATGTCCCCAGTGACCCACCTCCTCCAGCCATTCCCCCCTGCCTACAATTGCTGTTCAATTAGTTCCTTTAAATTAGGATGAACCAATTAGGTTAAAGTTCTCATAATGTAATCATCTTACCTCTGCATATTCCTGCATTAACAGGAGCTTTTGGGGGACACCTCATACTCAAATTGTTAGATAATTCCAGGGCCAGCAGGCCAGCTTGGACAGGCCACACCTCCCAGGTGCCTTAAACTGGCCACACCTCAGGTCCCTTAGTGAACCAATCATCGCACACGGGTTCCCCTTCCAACCCCAGGCAGCCTATGGAGTCAGGGGTCCCTCGTACCACTGGAGTCGCTATTTAAACCCCCGCCAGGCTGAATGAAATTCATCGCTTTTCTGCCTTTCTGTCCCCCCCCCTTTTGTTTTTATCTTTCCGTCCCTTTTCCACCCTTTCTGTCCCTTTTCGCCCTTTTTTCACCCTTTCCATTCCTTTTCGCCCTTTTCACCCTTTCTGTCCGTTTTCCCCCTTTTCATCCAATCTTTTCTTTTAGTCCCCCATCTCCTTTCCTCCTCTCCTGCCTGTTTTCCTCATTCCCTTCCCCCTCCATGTGTCCCTTGGCTCCCACCAGCCATTAGGGGCTGGTTAATAAACCCCTTTTCTACTGTGGTTCCAGCGTGTGTTGCTTTGCCCTTCACAAATCATAACAGTTACATTATCTTAAGTAATAGATAATTGTTAAATGTTTGAGTTATTTTCAAGTAAGTTAAAATACTGAAACATTAATTGCTGAACATAAATTTATCCTTATATATTTTTGGAATTTTTTTTACAGTATACAGAAGCTTTAAATATTTGATTCTGTTAGCAAACATATTTATACTACAAAAGCACATGCTTCTAGAAGTTAAAATTACTAAAAGTTTAAAATTCTAATGAATATACTTAATTAAAACTGTTAGAGGTAATAAGGGCAGTAACTCTATATGTGAGAAAAATAAGACATACTTTTGGCATAGGAAGTTATGATGTATGAGGATATCTTCTGGTTAAGGGATACTGAAAATTTAGAAAAGGAATTTCATGTCTAGTCTAGTTGCTGAAATTGAGTGCATTTATCATGTTTCAGAAATGATCCTTAATATCAGAAGTGCATTGGGACAAAATTGGAAGCCCTTTTATCTCTGTTAGAAAATAGTTTTCTTGGTAAGATTTTTACCTTTTGAGTGATCTGTCTAGAAAACAAAGGTTGTGTTTTATCAAGATAATTTCATGTTCTTCTTGTTGCCTTTTATCAGTTGTTTACTTTCTTAAGAAAATTCAGTCTTTTTTTAATCAAAAAAAGCTAAGATTTTTCTTCAATTATGTCATTTTCAATATTTTCATTTGAAGTATTTTAATTGTCACTCTGGTTTAAAGAATATCTAAATATTGTTTCTTAGTGATCTGTAATATATTTAGTTAAATGCTTTAAACATTTTGACACTTTTGAAAACTTCCAAAAATCAAATTCAAAGAAAAACAACAACAACAACAACAACAAAACTTCTGATCTCAAATTAAATTTGGGATGTAAGAGAAGGTCTTTAGAATATATCTAAAGGCTATGTTCTTTTTTTATAAAATCAAAAGTCATAAGATAACATATGACATGTCATCTTTTCATAAGATGTTAAAGTAGGCTTATTTCATATGTTAAAGTATATGAATATAATTTATGTATTTATATATGTCCATTACAAATGACAATTAACATATTATATGTATAGCCTTATCAAATAAGAGTGGTGATGTTTTCTTTTTTATGGGTATGTTATTGATATTAATGTTCCAGAAATTGTATGTAACTACTAGAAATCTGATAGTTTCCAGGATGATGTTGTTAGTCATAATTTTGGTTATTAAGTTAATATGTTGTAAGTCACAAAATAATTTTTTGTCAGTTGCATTATAATGCACTTATATTAAAATCTGAACCATGGCTATTTTAAGTCTTCTCATCATAGACAATTGTTTTACTCTGATATTTTCTGGAAAGTTTTTACATGAAACTAATCCTGATGTATTTCATCTTCAAGAAGATTCACACAAAGAACTTTGATAAGTACAGGTTTCTGATAACTTTAAGATCATATTACTAAACTGTGTAAGAATTTCCAGAAGAAGAATGAATAAACTGGTGAGTTCACAAAACTGTTAACCAAGATAAAATTGAAGAATTAATTACATGGAACTGAATGAGCTGATAAGACTAATGTTTGTGTAATCTTTTAAAATTTGAATTTTGGTAGTTATTTTAATGTTTTATTTTCTATGTTTAAGGAAATATTTTCTCTTAAGTTGTCTGTAGTTTACAGTAATTTAGTAAAATATATCTTTTAAAATCAAGATTAACACATTTTCCATATATAATTCTTCTAGAATTTGCAAAATATTAGTGAATATTTATTTAAACTGAAATAGTTATTTCCATAAGTTCAATAAGAATGTGCTTTTTTATGGTAGTATAATTGAAAATATTAGTTATATTACCAAGGCTTTGGATGGTCATATTTAAGAATGTGCATAGAAACACACAGTTTCTCCTGTTTTCCTGCTGTTATGTAAAAGAGACCCAGGAACAATCAAAATATTTTGGGATTCACAAGAAGAAAGAAATTTACTCAATTTCATAGGTGTTACAGTCATGTCTGATGGTGGGTACTTGGCTTGGCTTTCTAGTCCCAAGAGGCTTTTAAAAGTTTAATCTGAGATTTACTATCAAAATTTACAGCAATATATACCTAAAAAGAGCCTGTGGAGAAACCCAAATAAAATATCAGCAAGTTTACTGAAAAACAATTCAAAGGAAGGATTTTAAGGAGAATTATTGAGATACAAGAAAATGCAGATGGAAAATTAGTAAAATTAGGAAGACATTACATGATATGAGTTAGAAATTCACCAAAGAGATAAGTATAATAAAAAGAACTTTTAGAAATCTTGGAGCTAAAGAACTTAATAAGTAAAATTAAAAATACAGTGAAGATCCTTAACAGCAGGATTGATCAGGAAAAGAAAAGATTTTCTGAATTTGAAGACAGGTGCTTTGAAATAACCCAGTCATATTAAAAGAAGGAAAAATAAATAATAAAGGATGAAGTGAACCTAAAATACACGTGCAACACCATTATGCAAATAAATGTTTATGTGATATTATCCTAAGGGAGAAAAAAATGGAAAAAAGCATAAAAACATATTAAAAAAATAATTGCTGAAAACTTTACAAATTTTGGAAAGGCATGAACATTTAGGTTTAGAAGCTCAAGGGCTCCATAAAAGATTCAACCAAAAAGGACTTTCTCCAAGGCATATTATAGTCAAACTGTAAAAGTATAAAGAAAAGAGAGAATTCTAAACATAGCAAGAGAAAAATGTCAGTCATTTATAAGGGAATCTCTTTTAGAATAATAGCACACTTTTCTGCAGAAATCTTACAGGCCAGGAGAGAATGGAAGGGAAAAAAATAGAAGGAAAAAAGCAAGCCAACCAACAGTATTATACCTAGCGAAGTTGTTGTCCACTAAGACAGAAATGAAGACTTTGCAAGAAAAGCAAAACCAAGAGGGTGGGAATTCATCACACCACACTGGTCCCATATATAATGCTTAAATGAGTCCTATCCTAGAAGTAAAAGGATTATAACTACCATCATAAAAAAAAACATGGAAAAGTTAAAACTCAAACTGTAGGGCAGATACACAAAATAGAGAAAGAAATCAAACCCTATCAATACAGAATGCCACTAAATAAGAGAAATGAGCACTGAGAAGAGGAAGAAGTTGTTATTCAAAATAACTAGAAAAAGTTTACAAATTTCAGCATAACTTCAGAAGTCTGTCTTATCGAAAATAACCTTGAATGTAAATGGGTTAAATTTCCCAATTAAAAGATATAGAATGTCTGAATGGATAAAAACGAAGCACAAAATAAAGCAAAACAAAAAACTCTAAACCTAAACCCAATGGTATGCTGTCTACAAGAAACTCACTTCACAACTAGAGACCTACATAGATTGGAAATGAAGGCCTGGAAAAAGATATAGTCTGTAAGGGAAGTAAAAGTGAGTGGGAGTAGTTATGTTTATATCAGATAAAATAGACTTTAAATAAAAAAACTGTAAAAAGATACAAAGATTAACACTATATAATGTGAAGGAATCAATTCAACAAGAAGAAACAATAATTATAAATATATACATACCCAGTTAGATAAATAAAACTTATCAGATCTAAAGGGAGGTATGAACTGTAAAAAAAAAAAAAAAAAAAAAAATCTACAGAGAAACATCACAATTAACGATACAGAAGCCCAGATGAACCTAACAGATGCTTGCAGAACATTTTGCCCATCAGCTGCAGAATATGTAGTACTCTCATCAGAACATGGAATATTATTCTCGACAGGTTGTAGAAATAGCCAAAAAATAAGACTCAACAAATTCAAAACAATTAAAATAAAGCATGTATTTTTTTTCTGATCATAATATAATAAAACTAGAAATCAAGAAAAGGAACTTTAGAAATTGTAGAAATTCATGCAAATTAAACAACATTCTTGTGAACAACTCACTGACAGTGGATCAAAGAAGAAATCAAAAGGGAAATTTAAAAATTTCTTGAGCTGAAAGAATAGATCTATGGTAAAGTTTATATTTAGCATTTGCAAGGCCCTAGATTCAAGACCAACCACCAAAACCCCAAACCAAACCAAATAAAAAAGCCCAGGGAAACCATATACCAAATACTTCCTCAAACCCATAACCCTCCAAAAACACAAAACAAAAGCAAGAGACAAATTTCTTAAAACAAATGAAAATGAATGAGAACATAACATACCAAACTTATGGTTTATGGCAAAAGCAGTACTAGGAGGGATGTTTAGAGCAATAAGTGCCTACTATTATAGTTTAGACATGAGGTGTCCTCCAAGTTCATGTGTGAGACAATGCAACAAAGTTTAGAGGTAAAATGATTGGGTTCTGAGAGTCTTAACCTAATCGGTGCATTAATTCCCTGACGGGGATTAACTGGGTGGTAATTGTAGGCAGGTAGTGTGTGGCTAGAGGAGGTGGGTCATAGGAGTTTGTCTTTGGGGTTCAAATTTTGTCATGGTGAGAACTAACTCCCTCCCACCCCTCTGCTTTCTGGTCCCAGATCCTGAGCTGCTTTCCTCTACCACACTATTTTGCCATGATGTTGTGTCTCATCTCAGGCCCTGTGGAATGAAGTTGGCCATCTATGGACTGAGATCTCTGAAATCATAAGCTGCAAATAAACTTTCCTCTTTAATTTTTTCTTGCCAGGTCTTTTTTGGTCACAGTGGTGAAAAAAGCTGAGTAAAACACCTGTATATAAAAAAAGAAATATTTCAAATTAATGATGTAATGAGGCAACTCTAAGAATTGTAAAATTAAGGTCAAAACCCCAAATTAGTAAAAGGCAAGAAATAACAAAGTCAGATCAGAAATATGAAATAGACTCAAAATTTACAAAAGATCTGTGAAATGAAGTTAGTTTTCTTTATCTTTTTTTTTTTTTTTTTTCAAAGATGGGCGAAATTAACAAAACTTCAGGTAGATTAACAAGAAAAAAATATAAAGCCTAAATAAATAAACATATAGAGGAAAAAGGAGACATTACAACTGATACCACAGAAACAAAAAGGATCATTAGATACTATTATAAACAACTATATGCTAAGAAATTGGAAAATATAAAAGAAATGGATAAATTTCTGAACAAAAATAACCCACGATAATTGAACCATGAGGATATATAAAACCTAATCAGTAATAAAGGTCTTCCAAAAAGGAAAAGCCTGAGACTGGATGGCTTCATGGCTGCAGTTTGCCAAACATTTAAAGAAGAACTAATGCCAACATTTATCAAAATATTCCAAAATTTAGAAAGGAAGGAACGTTTCCAAGCTCATTCTAAAAACCAGCATTACCCTAATTCCAAAAGCAGACAAAGACAAAACTAGAAGCAAAACCTAAAGATTAATATTCCTGATGAACCTAGATGCAAACATTCTCAACAAAATATTGTCGGGAAATTAAAGGGGGGTTGAGGTCTTTAACCCTTCGTGACCCGGGGCGAGCCTCCTTTGTCCAGCAAAGTAGGCTAGAAGGGCATACCTCAACAAATGAGATGAGACTGGGAAGGCAAAAGGCCGCTGGCGCCCCCTCCTCTGCCTTCAAAAGACCCAGGGACACACCAGGGAGCCAGGCCAGCACTGGAACTCAGGTTTATTGAGGAAGGTGGACAGTCTTATAGTGGACATGAGCCAGTCAGCAAAGAGATTATAGAGACAAGTAAGGAACATGGGCAAGTCCTATTGGCAGAGTCCCCTATCCTATCCTTAGGGTGGTTTCAGTTCTCACGATACATCAGAGCAATGCCCCCTGCTTGGGTCAGGTTCGTAACAGGGTGTGGAAAGCAGCCAGAGAGCCAGAACTCTTTACCCTCTTGGCGGACGTGTTCCAAAGACCCTGACAAATATTAACAAATTAATTCTGATAGCACATAAAAAAGGTTACACAATGTGGAAAAATGGCATTTATCACAGGGATGTAAAGATAGTTCAACATATACAAATCAATAAATGCAATGCATCGTATCAACAGAATGAAGAATTAAAACACACGATCATCTCAATGGACACAGGATAGGCTGGAAACCACTGCCAGTCTTTAATATGTTGGATTTTTTGTTTGTTTGTTTGTTTTAAATCTGATGATCTACCTTCAGTCATGTAGTGCTTCTTTAAATGTGACACAATTTGGGCTGTGGATGTAGCTTAGTTGGTAGAGTGTCTGCCTTGCATGTACAAGGCCCTGGTTTCAATCCCAGCACCACACACACACACACACACACACACACACACACACACAAATGTGAAACGATTCACCCCAAATAGCCATTGATCAACAAATTACAATCACTTTGATTTTAGTTTTAGCTTTCCCACATTCTTCAGATTTATTAGTTAAAATGCAGTTAATATAGCCTTGACATGTGAAGTTTTCTAGTTCAGATGGCACCTTTATTTTCTTTATTTTTCATGGGGGGAAAAGTGTTACATATCCTGCCACATATCATCATATCCTGCCACAAATCTGCATTATGATACTATCATAATAATTTAAATGCTTAGATGTGTTAGATACTGTTCCAATGTTGTTTGACATTCCCAAGTCTCCTTTTATAAGTAGGAAACTGAGGGTCAGAAAATCTAAGAAACTTACCCCAGACCTCACAGCAGAAGTTGGGATTCACAGTTAAGTATATCTGGGTTATAGCACAAGGCCTGTGAGCATCCTATGTTCTCTTTTTGATGTTTTGACTGAAATTTACTAAAATAAAGAAGAGCATATAAGGCAGAATGAGACACTCTCTTACTCCATTATTTATGTTTTTTTTTTTTTTTTTTTTTTGGTGGGGGATTCATGGTATCTATTTTTTGAATCCTTTGTTCACTTTAAGTATACCCTCGGATTTGGTTAGTGCCTGTGCCTATAATTAATGAAAATGCAGCAGCAAAGATATGGAGGAAGCTTAAATGCATATTACTAAATGAAAGTAGCCAGTATGAAAAGGCTGCATAATATGTGATCCTATGATCCCAACTACATGAAATTTTGGAAAAGGCAAAACTATGGAGACAGTAGAAAGATCAATGGTTACCAAGAGTTAGGGCTGGGGAAGGATGAACAGGTTGAGCAGAGAGGATTTTTAGGGCAATGAAGTTATTCTGTATGATGCTAAAGCTTCAAATACACATTTTTTCAAAGCCATAGATAGTAAAAAACCAAGAGTTAATGCTAATCTAAACTATGTACTTTGGGTGATTATGATGTGTCCATGTAAATCATAAATTGTAGCAGATATAGACTTTCATGGCAATTGTTGATAATGAGGTGGGCTACTGCATGCATTGGGACAAGGGATAAATGGAAATCTCTTTGTGTCTTCCACTCAATTTTGCTGTGAACTTAACACTGCTCTTAAAAATAGTTTATTTATAAACAATATAGTGGAAGGTAGCAAGGAGTGGCAGGTGCTCTTTAGAAATACTGCTGCTCTTCCAGCCTGCGAGCACTCCAGTTAGGCCCACAAGCCAGCACTCCAGCTCTGCCCACCTACAAGCATGCCAGCTCAGCTGCCTGCATGCATTCCCAGCTCTGCTCACCCACTCAGGAGCCACAGATAGTCCCTGCCTCTGCCTATAGGTCAGGGAACAGGCCCTGGGCCCAGGAACAGCGAATATTACATGGAGATACCTATCTTTTGCTTCTCCTACTAACATCCTAATTCCTATGATTACCCTCTCACTAGTCAAATAATCTAATATCTCTATCTTCTCACATCCTACATCACAAACGTTTTAGCCAACATACAAGTCCCCCCTTCTACCATTAGATACTGTGAATCACCACACAAAAATACTGACTAAATGGTAGAAGATAATTGATCTCATCATTTATAGTTAAAGTGTCAAAATTGTAAATAAAAAAATAAAAATGAATGGATATATGGCAATATGTTGAGTACTTTTTTCTTTTTTTTTGTGGTACCAGGGATTGAACTCAGGGGCACTTGATCACTGGGCCACATCCCCAGCCCTTTTTTGTGTTTTTATTAGAGACAGGGTCTCACTGAGTTGCTAAGTGCCTCGCCATTGCTGAGGCTGGCTTTGAACTTGCGATCCTCCTGCCTCAGCCTCCCAAAGTGCTGGGATTACAGGCGTGCGCCACCGCGCCCGGCTAATATGTTGAGTACTTTGAATGCTGTAATATTGATCTTTCCCTTAAAATTGAGGCATCGGATAACCTGTAGGGAAGATATAAGACAATAGGACAGAAACAGTAATATCTCAAACTTACACTGCAAGAGAGGAAAACACATAGATATTATGAAAAAACAAGGGAGGAAAATGCCCCAAACAAACCAAGGTACTACAACAATAGAATCCATAGAAAGCAGAGTAGGTGAAATATTGGAAAAGGAGTTCTGAATATACATAATTAAAATGATTCAGGATTTAAAAAATCACCCAAGTGAGCAGATATAGGCAAAAATTTATTTCTCCAACAAAGAGATAAGAGATCAAATACAGGCAACCATCAATCACACGAACAAAGAGATAAGAGAACAAATACAGATAGCAAAAGATTACTTCAAGAAAGAGATAGTCTGAGAAAAAAACAAACAGAAATACTTGAAATGAAAGAAACAATAGGACATTTAAAAAACTCAATAGATAGTATCACCAATAGATTGGATCACTTGAAAGATAGGACCTCAGACAATGAGGACAAAATATAAAATATGGAAAATAAAGTTGACCACACAGTGAAGACGGTAAGAAATCATGAACAAAATATCCAAGAATTATACCATCAAAAGACCAAATATAAGATTTATTGGAATTGAGGGAGGTGCAGAGATTCAATCCAAAGGAATGCAAAATCTCTTTAGTGAAATAATATTAGAAAATTTCCCAAACAAGAACAAATTTGAAAACCACATACAAGAAGCATATAGGACGCCAAATGTACAAAATTACAACAGATCTACACCAAGGCACATTGTAATGAAAATGCCTAGCATACAAAATAAGGATAGAATTTTAAAGCCATAAGAGAGAAAAATCAGATAACCTATAAAGGAAAACCAATTCGCATCTCAGCAGATTTTTCAACCCAGACCCTCAAAGCAAGGAGAGCCTGGAATAACACACCAGGCTCTAAAAGATAAGGGATGCCAAACAAGAATCTTATATGCAGCAAAATTAAGCTTTATATTTGATGATGAAATAAAAACCTTCCATGATAAACAAAAGCTAAAAGAATTTACAACAAGAAAGCCGGCACTATAAAACATTCTTGGCAAAATATTCCATGAGAAGGAATTGAAAAACAACAATGAAAACCTACAAAGGGAATAACTACAATAAGGAAAACTAACCATAGGAGAAATCAAATCAAGCTAAATACCAAAAATAAAATAAAATTAAATAAAATTTAAAATGACTGGTAATACAAATCATATCTCAATAATAATCCTGAACGTTAACGGCCTAAACTCACCAATTAAAAGACATAGGCTGATAGATTGGATTTAAAAAAAAAGACTCAACAATATGCTGCCTTCAAGAGACACATCTCATAGGAAAAGACACCCAAAGACTGAAAGTGAAGGGATGGTATAAAATATACCACTCACATGGACTACGTAAGCAAGCAGGGGTTTCCATCCTTATATCAAACAAAGTAGATTTCAAGCCAAAGGTAATCAAAAGAGATAAGGATGAACATTTCATACTACTTAAGGGAATCATACATCAACAAGAAATAACTGTCATAAATATATATGCCCCAAATAACGGAGCATCTACGTTCATCAAACAAACCCTTCTTAAGTACAAGAGCCAAATAGACCACAACACAATAATTCTAGGTGACTTTAACACACTGCTTTCACCACTGGATAGATCTTCCAAACAAAAGCTAAACAAAGAAACTGTACAACTGAATAATACAATCAATAACTTAGATTGAACTGATATATATAGAGTATATTATCCATCAACGAGTCAATGCACTTTCTTCTCAGCAGCACATGGATCATTCTCTAAAATAGATCATATATTATGCCATAAAGCAACTCTAAGCAAATAAAAAAAGTAGAGATACTACCCTGCATACTATCAGATCATAATGGAATGAAACTAGAAATCAATGATAAAATAAAAACCAAAACTTACTCCAACACCTGGAGACTAAATAATATACTATTGGATGAACAATGGGTTACAGAAGATATCAAAAAGGAGATTAAAAAATTCTTAGAGGTAAGTGAGAACACTGATACAGCATATCGAAATCTCTGGGACACTATGAAGGCAGTACTAGAAAATTCATTGCATGAAGTTCATTCCTTCAAAGAAGAAAAGGTCAACAAATGAATTAACATTACACCTCAAAGCCCTAGAAAAAGAAGAACAAATTAACCCCCAAAGCAGTAGAAGACAGGAAATAATTAAAATCAGAGCTGAAATCAATGAAATTGAAACAAAAAACACAATTGAAAAAATTGACAGAACCAAAAGTTGGTTCTTAGAAAAAATAAATAAAATTGATAAACCATTAGTTATGCTAAGAAAAAGAGAGAAAAAACTCAAATTACCAGTATATGTGATGAAAAAGGAAACATCACGATGGACACCACAGAAATACAGAAGATAATTAGAAATTATTTTGAAAATCTATACTCCAACAAAATAAAAAATAATGAAGACATCGACAAATTTCTAGAAACATACGATATGCCCAAACTAAATCAGGATGACATACACAATTTAAATAGATCAATTTCTAGCAAAGAAATAGAGGATGCCATCAAAAACCTACCAAGAAAAGCCCAGGTCCAGATAGATACACAACCGAGTTCTACAAAACCTTTAATAAGAAGAACTAACACCAATACTTCTCAAACTATTCCATGAAATAGAAAAAGAGGGAACCCTTCCAGACTCATTCTATGAGGCCAATATCACCCTGATTCCAAAACCAGGCAGAGACAAATTAAAGAAAGAAAACTTCAGACCAATATCACTAATGAATACAGATGCAAAAATTCTCACTAAAATTCTGGCAAATCGAATACAAAAATATATGAAAAAAATAGTACATTATGATCAAGTGGGGTTCATTCCAGGAATGCAAGGTTGGTTCAACATAAGGAAATCAATAAATGTAATTCACCACATCAATAGACTCAAAGATAAAAATCATATGATCATCTTAATTGATGCAGAGAAAGTATTTGATAAGATACAGCACCCCTTCATGTTCAAAACGCTAGAAAAAATAGGGATAACAGGAACATACCTCAACATCATAAAGGCCATCTATGCTAAGCCCCAGGCCAACATAATCCTAAATGGAGAAAAGCTGAAAGCATTCCCTCTAAAAACTGGTACAAGACAGGGATGCCCTCTTTTGCCACTATTATTTAACATAGTTCTTGAAACCCTAGCTAGTGCAATTAGACAGATGAAAGAAATAAAAGGGATACAGATAGGAAAAGAAGAACTCAAATTATCACTATTTGCAGATGATATGATTCCATACATAGAAGATCCCAAAAAAATCCACCAGAAATCTTCTACATCTAATAAATGAATTCAGCAAAGTGGCTGGATATAAAATCAATACCCATAAATCTAAGGCATTTCTGTACATTAAGGACAAATCTTCAGAAAGAGAAACTAGGAAATCCACCCCATTTACTAAAACCTCAAAACAAAAAAAAACAAAACAAAACAAAACAAAAAAATACTTGGGAATCAACCTAACAAAAGAAGTGAAAGACTGTACAATGAAAATTACAGCACACTAAAGAAAGAAATCAAGGAAGATCTCAGAAGATGGAAAGATCTACCTAGTTCATGGATAGGTAGAACTAATATTGTCAAAATGACTATTCTACCAAAAGCACTATAGAATTTCAATGCAATCCCAATCAAAATCCCGATGTCATTCCTCATAGAAATAGAATAAGAAATCATGAAATTCATTTGGAAATATAAGAGACCCAGAATAGCCAAAGCATTTCTTAGCAAGAAGAGTGAAGCTGGTGGCATTACTGTTCCAGACCTTAAGTTGTATTACAAAGCAATAGTAACTAAAACAGCATGGTATTGACACCAAAATAGACCAGTAGACCAATGGTACAGAATAAAAGACACAGAGACTAACCCACACATCTACAGTTATCTTATATTAGAAAAAGGTGCCAAAAACATACATTGGAGAAAAGACAGCCTCTTCAACAAATGGTGCTGGGAAAATTAGAAATCCTTATGTAATAAAACGAAATTAAACTTCTATCTTTCTCCATGCACAAAACTCAACTCAAAGTGGATGAAGGACCTAGGAATTAAACCAGAGACCTTACACCTAATAGAGGAAAAAGTAGGCCCAAATCTCCAACATGTTAGATTAGGCCCCAACTTCCTCAATAAGACCCCTATAGTGCAATAACTAAAACCAAGCATTAATGAATGGAATAGATTTAAACTAAAGAGCTTCTTCTCAGCAAACGAAACAATCAGTGAGGTGAATAGAGAGCCAACTAATTTGGAACAAATATTTAATACATGCACATCAGATAGAGTACTAATTTCTAGAATATATAAAGAACTCAAAAAACTTGACACCAAGAAAAACAAATAACCCAATCAACAAATGGGCTAAGGAACTGAACAGACACTTCTCAGAAGATGATATACAATCAATCAACAAATATATGAAAAAATGTTCAATATCTCTAGCAATTAGAGAAATGCAAATCAAAACTACTCTAAGATTTCATTTCACACCAGTCAGAATGGCAGCTATCAAAAACACAAACAACAATAAATGCTGGCAAGGTTGTGGGAAAAAGGGCACACTCTTACATTGCTGGTGGGGCTGCAAATTGGTGCAGCCAATTTGGAAAGCAGTATGGAGATTCCTAGGAAAACTTGGAATGGAACCACCATTTGACCCAGCTATCTCACTCCTCGGTCTATACTGGGAATGGAACCACCATTTGGCCCAGCTATCTCACTCCTTGGTCTATTCCCAAAGGACTTAAAAACAGCTTACTATAGGAACACAGCCACATCAATGTTTATAGTAGCACAATTCACAATAGCTAGATTATGGAACCAACCCAGATGCCCATCAGCAGATGAATGGATAGGGAAACTTTGGTATGTATACACAATGGAACACTACTCAGCACTAAAAGAGAATAAAATCATGGAATTTGCAGGTAAATGGTTGGAGTTGGAGAAAATAATGCTAAGTGAAGTCAGCCAATCCCAGAATACCAAAGGTCGATTTCCTTTGCTATGAGGATATTGAATTATAGTGGCAAGGGAGGAGGGATGAGAGGAATGAACGAATGTTAAATAAAACAAAGGGGAGGGTGATGAGGGGAGTGGGCAAGGGGATAGAAATAATGGCAGAAGGAGTTGGACATCAATATACTAAGTGCATGTATAAAAGCTCAAATGGTATGAAAATACTTGTGTAAAACCAATGACTTGGGAAACTGTGCTCTTTATTTGTAATATGAAAGGAATTGCAATCTGCAAGCATGTATAACAAATTAAATTAAAAAGAAGAAATACTGCTGCTCTTCTTTGAAGTAAGTGGATGCTGCACATTTAGTTCTGTATTAATCCTTCTGCCCTTAAGCCTCCTTCTCTCTCTTCTCTCTCCCCCTTCCTTCTGTGCTTTCTTCACAAAGACTTAAACTGAAAGTAACGCATCTGTTGTATGTTAATGTGTATGTATTGATTTGCTATTATGGGAGAGAGGAGGAATATGATTATCATTTGGGTTGAATAAAAGAATCACTTTTATTTCTTCTCCCCACTTCAAGGTTCTCCTTGATGGAGTAGGGGATGGTAAGGAGAAATTAGAGGGGCAGCTAAAATAAAAATGAAATTCCTGTAATACATATGAACAGCTTCATTCTTGTTGCCTGATATTTTTTTCTACATAATAGTACCTGTTGTTCTTCATAAGTATTAATCATCAAAAAATACAACCCACTTGGAAGGTGCGTCTTTTTTTTATCCCAAAATGTCTGTCTTAGGATTTAGTCTCTGTATGACATTTTATATGTCAAAGATTGCAGCTCCAAAAATCCATCAAATTGGACAGCTCACTGTTATTGAAAAGGAGTCTTCAAATATGTGAGCAAGTATTATGGCCTTACTTCTTAAGAATATAAATGGACAACTCTTCCCATGCACACTGATAATATTAAGTGAGCAGCATGGAATGGTGAATGGCGAAAAAATGACATGAAATGCCCAGGGTGCTTGCTCCTCACATAGTGAGGAAGGGATTTCATGGGAGGCAGAAAAAAAAAAAATTAGACTAGGTAATCTAGATGGTGTCCTCTGGTTGGCATAGTTGGGCAGCATTGACAGCTGTGCTGCAAGTTGGAGAGGCTGGGAGAGTGAGAGGAACTGGAAAACTGGACTTTAAGCTGTTTTATTTGCATTTGATTCACAAGCTGGTTTCCTGTCAATTTCACTGCCCGCTTGCCCCTCTCCAACCTGAGTAAGCATCCGTTTTGGATGCAGTCTGTCAGCCAGAGCCACAGGACATTGAATAGTTGATGGATGTGTGGTACCCTGGAGATTTTTCCTTACTGATATTGTATTTTGGTCTTGTTGGAATGAAACTGATCCCTCAGGTCAAGGCAGGTGAAGGACGTTCCAGAATGGACAAGGATGGATTTAAGGAGGAGCCTGGAGCTTGTATTTGTGCCATAGTATTTACATACCCAATTATTTGTTAGTATTTTGTAAAAATCTGCGAGCTGTTGCTGAACACTGAGAACCGCTAACCATACTTTCCTGCCCTATCAGACTGTCTTAACTATGCATAGCAGTTTCTGAAAGATTTTATAAGAACAGCTAAAGATGCTAAAAGCTTTTTTGAAGTAGAATTTAATTATATAGGTACTAACTTCTGTATTTCATGAAAAACTGTACCTAGAAAACCCTTCTCTCTCTCTCGATAGAGATATATTTGGTTTTGGTGGGATGATTGGGGAGGAAGTACCCCAAATAAACATGATATTCATGATGCTGGACTATTTGCTGAAGGATAATGACCATACACATACTTAGTGGTGTTATCAACATTTTCATTTGCAGAAATTAAGCCACAGACCTAGACATTTTGAAACACAGTGTTTATCATTTACTCAGGATATGTGTCCAAGACAGCAATCATCTACCAGTTAAAATGCAGGTGACTGTTCATCTCAGTTGTGAATATGAGTTTTAAAAATTCTCTTTTACACATGAATGCGACCCAAGAGCACCCTCTCCATCTGCTACTTTCTAGGGACTTTTAGAATCCAAAAAAAGGAAGTCTGTATTCACAAACAGATCTATAGTACATTTTTTATAACCACTCAAAGACATATCCTCATTATAGCAAGAAAAAATAGCTTCGTAAAATAACCACTGAAGATTTTCCAGGATGTTCCAAAATAAAATCTGGCCATTCTTTCCATGAAATAAATAGAATAGCATAAAATAAATAGAATTCCTGGGTATCCATTAAATATAAATTATAAAGATTCCCATGTGTTAATTTGGCCTTACATAAAGGATTTATTACAGTATAAAAATAAAAACAAAATTTTAGAAACTAGTTAGTATTTCTGGTCCAAATTTGGTTTTTTACTTGCACATATCTAAGGTAAGAAATTTCATCATGAAGCATATACTAAAAATTAACAATTATCTCTAACTTTTCTAATTCATATACAAGTCAAGTGTTCACTCTTACTGTGAGTCAAAACTTATTTCTGAAAATACCCTAGAGAAATAGTATGAAAACACACAGACCTTTGTGATAGACTAAGGACATCCTACATTCTATGAACCAAAATGCAAAGATCTCTGTAGCATATGAAAAGGATCACATAAATTTGGATTATATTGATTCTATATTACCATACGCATACGTATGTACACCATAAAATAAATTTTGACAATGTTTCTAGAGACACTATACTTCCTAGCTCCAACTGCTAGAGAAAGAAAATAAAGCTTATTATAAAAACTATGTTTTCTTTTTGCAGTACACATTTGAGAAGTGATTCAAGTGTGCATTATGAAAATGAGGAATATCAGTAAACATGTAAATTCTAAATCTAATTAGAGATTTAGATATACATCTTGAAACCAAGAGGGATCATAGCAAACAAGGTAAGGTGTTCCAATTTAGACCTGCTTTTGACGAGACAGGAAGACACAGTGTTTAGAGTTCACAGTATTCTATTCAAAGGAAATATGACATAGATGTTGTAAAACATTAGGAAAATTTGTGTTGGTTAAGATTTTTCCTTTAAGTATATATAGTACCATAGGATGTGTGTGTGTGTGTGTGTGTGTGCACGCGCTTGTGCATGAGTTTCTCTTAAATCACCACACTGAATATTTTTACACTGTCGTAATTTAACTTTATATTTGGAATAATATAGCTTATTTTTCTCTGCATTTTGTAGCAGTAAACCAAGTCTGAAATGTTTGTTTAAAATGGAGATTTGGAGAGCTGAGGTGATCTTTTCCAACTCATACACTTAGATGATTCCAGACAGTATTAGATTTTGAGGCAAGTTATGAATATAATTTTTTTCTCTTCCTTTAATTGTTAGCTAAGACATATTGTAATGTCATGTTTGATTATATGCAGGGCTAAGTACTCATTGCTTAAATAAACTAAAATGATTAAAATGTGAACATGATTATGTTATAGTAAGTGACTTTCCTCAGTGTCCTTAGGTGAGAACTGACTGATAATCTGACGCTGAGATTTTATGTTTTAAGTGTTAGATGTTCAGGAGGTGGCAGTATTGAGCAATGATTAATAGTACTGGCGGGCGGACACACCCCTGGAGAGAAGATGAATTACCTTTTCCCAAATAAGAGGGAACTAAGTGGTTCAGATGTGGCAGATACATGAAGATATCTAAACAAATTAGAGACATTTTTCACAGGTTGATAACTTTAACGTCATCTGTAGATGTCTACATCTTCCCAAACTTTAGATTGTCTAGATTCATTGGAACAACATGACTATTTTAAAATATGACATGAAAATGTCTTCTGAGATCTGTGAGGGAGGGGAAAGGTATGACTTTGGGATTAGTCATGCATGTGAGCCTCATGTTAGCATTACTAGAGTGCCCAATGCAATTTAACTCATTACTATCCAATGGTCAGTCTAATTACACTTGTGTGTATAAGTGCATTTGTGTGTACTTTGAAGGATTATTTGAATGGAGACACTGGTCATCATATTTCCCATGGGAATTGACCAGTGGCTAAAAGTTATCAAGTCATGAAAGTTATGTGTCATTGACTATGTATTAGTTATCTATCACTATGTAACACATTGACTCAAATTCAAAGGCTTTAAACTAATATATACAGTTATTATCTATCACTAATTCTGTGGGTTAGGAATTTGAGAGCAGCTTGGCTGGATTCTCCTGGCTTCGGGGCTCTCATGAGATGTCAGTCAGATATCAGCAGGGGCTACAGCAATCTAAGGGCTTGCCTGAAGCTAGAGGATAACCCTGCAAGGTAGCTAACCCCTATGGCTGACAGGTCAGGGAGGGAAGGACACAGCTTCACTCTCATTGGCTTGGTAAGGAATCCTCATGGTATGATGGTTGGTTTTTCCCAGTGTGAGCAATCCAGAAAATCAAGGCTGCAATATCATTAATAGCCTAGCCTTGAAAGTCTAACACAATCACATCTTCTGTACTTTAGTGACCATGTAGACCAGCTCTGATTTGTACAGAAGGATGCTAACATGGGGCTTGAATGCAAGGAGGTGGGGACCAGTCAGAGTTATTCAGGAGGCTGGCTACCAGTCTAAGAGAAGATTGCTCTCCTTTTGCAAATAGTTGGTGCAGAACATGTTTTCATTAGAAAACCCTTGTGGATACTTGTCATCAGGTTGTGATGCTGAGATATAGTATTTTATGTGGCAACCCTTAGAGCAGGAGAGCACAAGGATTTACCCTTGGGGTAATTATGCTACAATTGTCAACAAAGACAAGTGAAAAGACTTCCTCAGTTGTATTTAGCACATTACAAAAGCAAAAACAAATACAAGTAAACCAAACAAAGAACAGATAACCCTGGATGGAAACGTTAAAAACTTTGCCAATATTTTTTACTGGAGACCAATGTGAAAAGCCTCTCCTCTTTTAAAAAATATATCCTTCTACCTTAAAAGAGAAAAAAAAGGATAGTAGTCTGTGAACATTTAAAAATGTGATACAAGAGATTGCCAAGAGGGTTTAGTCTGCTTTCTGCCAAGTGCTTTTGTGATGAACGTGTATTTCTCATTTGATCTTATTGTATTATTGAAACTGTCCTGTACTGCTGAACAAGGCCATTTGTTTCTCCACAATGGTTGATAAGTGTTCTAGGCTGGCATTAGAACCAGTGGTTTGGCTGGTTTCTGCTCTACTGTACAATGACTCATTGGCCTGACCTTGACTGGTGGAGAGTTAGAATGGGGAAACCAGTGAGTGGGAACTTGTCAGTCCACTATCATCAACCCCCACCTCTAAATTCCTTGTTATAAGGGCTCCATTTATTACTCATTTCAAATTTTCTGCTCCTTGGCACCTGCTTGACAATAAATATCAAGGTGGGCGAACAAAGGCAAGAGTATCTGAACAAAATAAGTCCCACAATGGATTCTGGCCATGTGTGATTGATTGGAGAATATTCTAGGGCTATGAAACTTGTGGCATTGAAAACAATTTCTAATGTGTGAAAATCTAAGATATACTGTAAGAGAACTCTGCAAATTTGGGTTGTATTAATTCACAGGTAACTATAAGCATCATAGCATTTCCTTTGTCTCTAGATCTTTAGTCTAATGGCACCCAATTTTTTAAATACTCTGACATATCATATCATCTATGCAGATTCTAAGTATTTTATGGCATAGACTGGTGTTGTCCAACATAAAATCTCTCTCCTTACAATTCTCAGTTGTTGCTGAAGCACAAGACTGATTGGAATAAGGACTGTGTCTGTTCTTAGATATGGCTACATACCTTGGGTCTGACCAAAGGGATACAGTTGGAAATAGGTGGTATTTTCTGTGAAGTTTTCTTAAGATAAGTAGTAACTGTAACCTTGACCCTGCTTCACTCTTACTTACTTCCTGATGTTCAGAACTTAGATATGTTGGTTGAAGCACCATGTTGGACCACATATTTAAGAAATCACAAGGGAGAGCTGAAAGCAGTCCAAGTCCCCATGCTAACGAAGTCACCGCATTAGTTGTTGTTTGCTTATGTGAGAAAGAAACTTCTATTTGTTGAAGCTATTGCTATTTTGATGGGGAGCATCCTTGTTGGGTTTTTATAAAAGCTTGTAGAGTTTTATAGTGTGCTGGCAAACTGAGGTCATTGCCAGTCACTTTGTAGTCTATATGGAAAAAATCCATGACACTTTCCATGTGATAGTCAGGGACAAGTTGCTTTAGTAGTGTCACAGGGGAGCCTCAGCCCCTCGGTGCATCCTGCCTACACAGATGCTCCAAATGCTGCTGATTCTACTGCCAAGAAAGCAGCTGTTTTCACTGCTTCTATGATGGTTCTTGTGTATGTTTTTGGATGATTCATTACAGGAAACAGTCTCATTCTTTATGCACTAAAATAAGGAACTCTGGTTTCAATCTTTGCAATTTGTTAATGTTTTTACATATGTAGAACCATTGGAAGTTTTTATGATAGCTCTTTTAAAACATCATGAATTCACTTGTAAAATTCTTTTTGTGTGTGTTAAAGGTAGCTGGATAAGTGTAAGAAATTCAAAGGTTTTTATGTGGTCAAATGAATGTAAAATTCCTGCAAACAAAAGATGTGGGGAAAATAGACTTGGAATTAAGTATACAAAACATGAAACCTATAATGTTTGACAAACAAGCTCTAATCCTCTCCAAATCAAAGCTCATGTTTAATATGAATGTCTCAATATTTTTATTTCCTTTAAATTGAAATCATCTATTGTTTGGTTAAAAAATTACATTTGTGTTCACTGTCACTGTTTTCTGCAAAGTAATTATAGAATACTTATTATGCATTAAACACTGAGTTATAAACTATGATGAAATAAACCAGAGAAAAGTGTCTAAAGTAGAGAAAACAGTATAAATGTCTTAGGTGGCATGCTACTATAGTTTTCCATAATTCCCTGAAGATTTGAAGGAAATGTGCTGGACTTAAAAATAGTTTTCAGTAATGTGTGAGATATTTGCTGATCTTTAAGATCCTTGGCAATTTCAATAGTTGCTTAGAAAAAGGCTATCTTAGATTTACAAGACAATTGTCATACCTCCAATTTTGTCAATGATAAAATAAGAACTTCTCAAGACCAAAATGCCAATTTATGAAAAAAATTGATTCTGAACCCAAGTATGTCAACAACAAAATTATGCTGTTTCTACTACATGACACTACTTTCCATCTAATGCTAGATTTTTACCACTCAGATCTCCTCTGAAGCAGTTGGGAATTTATATAGACTATTGCTTCATTTTTAGCTGGAGGGAATATTTCAAGACTTTGTTGTTGAGGCCAATTGATGTACTGCTTCGTGTCAGATCTGGTGCACTCTGATGATGAAAGTAAAGTTACCTATGAAGGTAAAAACATGGTCCAGGATTATGAACATATTTTAAAACCATATTTATTATCTCTTCTCTTGAAGATGTTTCTTATTTTTAAAAAGGCATGCTAAAATGCGATATTCTAGAATTAAGCACACTAGAGATACATAAACTTTTGAGTTATTTATTTACAGGGATTTCTGGTGAGAATATTTTAGTCAGTCAATGCTTTAGTCACCTGATGCAAATCTAACTATAAGAACAGGTGAAAATGACCACGGCAATAGCCTATCATTGGGATGGTTTGTAATACATGCACTGGTATGTGGAGCAGGCTCTTCAAACGGTGTGAGGCAGCAGACAGTGCCTTGGAATGCATGGTTAAATATTTCTGGCTAATTTTTATGATATTTCAAAGGTAGAACCCAGTAGAAGTATAGAATAGCATCCTTAAAGTCAGACCCAGAGGGAGTCAGATCAACATTGTGTGTTCAGCTGTCTTTAGGAACACTCCCTTCTCTCTTACTCCAATTCACTGTGTACAGTTGCAAATAGAGGGGAAACTGTGTTTCCTTACCATGAAATGTATAAAAATTAAGCCTTTTGGTGTCTTCCTGATGACTTTAAAAGCAGTTGAGAAGGTTGAGGTTGGGGTAGGTGAGGAAGTGGACTTAGAGACAATAAAATCCCAGCATCCTGATATTTCCTTGAGCTCAGATGAAGCATTTGAAGAGTTGAGAGATCAATTTTACATATGCAGATTTTAAAATTTTCCATTTTTTTTTTGCTCTTGTTTTATTGCCAACAGTTTTAAAGCTATCACTGAGACAGAAAATATGACCTGTGAGGTTTTGTGGAATGTGAAAAAACATTACCCATTTTTTAAGTTACTCTCATTTGTTTAGTCATTTAATGAAACAAGACTTCTTGGAAGATAAAACACCACAACCACCACATGCACAAACAAATAAATCAATAACTCTTCCCTCAAATACCTTATCATGGGAAATGCATTTGTTTCCTTCCAAATCTATTATTAGTATATTACAACTTGAGTTATTTGCAGGTTAATAAATGGCTGTTTAAATCAGCACTAACTGCTATTTGCACAAAATCTTTTCCCTATTAGATCCAATCTCCTTTGAAATTGGAAGTTGATTATTCTTTTGTTTGTATCTTGATGTTAACATTAATTAATATAGTTAACATTAGTTAATATAGTTCCCCTGTCCCACTTTTCAAGCAGGTTGATAGGCATGTGCTATACATATGTTTTTAGAATTTACCAAAGACTTTGAACGATCATACTGAATGAAACAGTGGTTTTCTGGTTGTCTAAGGTAATACTTATACTTTTATTATAGTATTCATATGTTTTAGTTAGCTTCTTTGCTTCTGTGACTGAAAGATCTGACCAGACAATTTTAGAGGAACAAAAGTTTATTTGAGGGCTCATGTTTTCATAGGTCTTAGTCCATAGACAGCCTGCTCCATTCCTGGGGGATCAAGGTGAGGCAGGACGTCATGGCAGAAGAAGATGGCGTAGGGAAGTGGTTCACATGATGATCAGGAAAAAGAGAGAGAGAGAAGAAAAGAGGGGGTGTGGGTGGGGGGGAGAGAGAGCAAGCCTCTAATCCTCAGATACAAAATATATACCCTAGTGGTCTACCTCCTCCAGCCACACCCTACCCACCTTCAGTTACCACTCAGTTAATCCCATCAGGGGATTAATTCACTGATTGTGTTAAGGCTCTCATAACCCAACTATTTCTCCTCTAAACTTTCTTGCATTGTCTCACACATGAGCTCTTGGGCAACACCTTACATCCAAACCATAACATTGATATGAGGAAAAAATAAGTCAGTAAAAAGTGCTGAGGAGAGTTCTTGACATATAACAGATGATCGGTCTGGATTGGTTATAATTACCAGTTCATTATTTGTTATAGTTTAGATCTGGAATGTCCTCCAAAGGCTCATTTGTTGTAGACTTAATCTCCAATGCAGCAATGTCCAGAGGTGGGGTCTTTGGGATGTGATTGGATCATGAGGACTCTGATGGATCTACAACTGAAGGGACTATTGAGAAGTGGTAGAAATTATAGGAAGTGGGGCCTACTTGGAGGAAGAACATTCCTGGTGTGTGCTTTTAGACACATTTTGGTCTTATTCCCTTCCTCTCTTGCTTTCTATCTTCCTAGCCACCAGGAGGACAGCTTTGCTTCTCCACATAGCTTTCTGCTATGATGAAACACCTCACCACAGGCCCAGAAACAATGTAGTCAGCCAGCCTGGACTGAAAGCTCTGAAACCACAAGCAAAAATAAGGCTTTCCTTCTTTAATTTGCTTTTCTTAAGTATTTTGTTGCAGGAGTGAAATGATGACTAATGCATCATTATATTTCAGTTGAAAAACACCAATAACATTTAAACTAATTTTTTGGCCATTAGTCTAGTCTCCTAGTTTTTTTTCCACAGACAAGTCAAATTAATTATTTTTAAAGTACAAATATGCTACCTCATTATTGTCCCCATTGCTTTATTTTGATAGTTTCCTGTTATTCATGAGATATAATCTAAATCCTCCTTGTTATTGTGATCTGGGTTCTTCATAGCCCTCCTGCCTTATCTCTTAACCTAGGTGAAAATCAAAATTTTTAAATTTAGTATCGGAAATCTTATGTCGAAAATAAGAATTATTACCTTCAATTAAATTAGTAATTAATTTTAAAAGTAGTGGGTTCTTTCTCAGCAATTAACTCGGTGTACAAACTTAGATATTTTAAATTCTTCTAAATTTTTTGAACTACATTTAAAAATTTTAGTGTTTATCTTAAGCATTTAAGTTAAATGTTTTTCATTATTATGGTAAAATATATAAACACAGAGCTTAGCATTTTAAGCATTTTTAGTGTACAGTTCATTAAACACATTCACATTGTCTTACAAATGTACTTTTAAAGTTTTAACAACAATCTTTTTAGTCACTTAAAATATTGCACAACTGATAAACTAAACTATTAATGTTGAATAAATTCTCCTTAAAATTCATGTATTTTTTTTAAAAATATTTATTTATTTGCCTTAGTTGTACACAATGCATTTGTCTTTACATGGTGCTGAAGATCGAACCCGGGTCGCGCACATGCTAGGTGAGCGCTCCACCTCTGAGCCACAACCCCAGCCCCAAAATTCATGTCTTTTTCACAACCTTAATTCTTTTTTATCTTTAAATTAAAGTAAAGGTATCAATTAGATATTTCAATAAAATATTCATTTTCAAAAAGTACCTTGTACAGGTAAAAAAGAATGGTTAAGTAATCAAGTTATATTGCCAACAAAAAACTTAGTTTTAAAAATGGGCAAAAGACGGGGCTGGGATTATGGCTCAGCGGTAGAGCGCTCGCCTAGTACGTGCGTGGCCCGGGTTCGATCCTCAGCACCACATAAAAATAAACACATTGTGTACAACGAAAGCAAATAAATAAATATTAAAAAAAAAAAAAAAAAAAAAAAAAAGGTCAGCCGGGCACGGTGGTGCACGCCTGTAATCCCAGCACTTTGGGAGGCTGAGACAGGAGGATCGCGAGTTCAAAGCCAGCCTCAGCAATGGCAAGGCACTTAGCAACTCAGTGAGACCCTGTCTCTAAATAAAATACAAAAAAGGGCTGGTGATGTGGCCCAGTGGTCGAGTGCCCCTGAGTTCAATCCCCAGTACAAAAAAAAAAAAAAAAAAAAAAGGCAAAAGAGATGACAGTACTTTTAAAGGATTATTTGGGATTATCTGATTCTATAGAGGTGTATACTTTTGTTTTTCTATGCCTAGATTATTTTACAACTCTGTTGGCATAAAAATTACCTTGTAGAGAATAAATAGCATGCAAATGATTCTTATTCATGGTGATAGAAATGCACTGTGTCTGACACAGACAAAAGTCATTTCTATTATATAGAAAAGATCACCTCAACCATCAAATTTTAAATTATTAAAATAGTTTTCATCTCTTAGCAAATTCATTTTAACAATACTGATTGCACACACACACACACACACACACACACACACGTTTCAAATTCTCCTTTAAATCAGTTTTAACTTTATTGAATTACCTAAGCAATTAATAAGGGACCTAAAATCTTTGATAATATTCATTTTTATGAAACTTGTGTTCTTAATGTTTTTGAAAAAATTATATTTTAGTAGATTAGATTTTTAAAAAATAATGAAAAAATATCTGGTTAAAAGTCTCTTGACTGGAAGTCCCGGAGGGGCTCTGTGTTCTGGAGTGGTGCTGCTTGGGCCGGTGGCAATTTCGGGCAGCTGGTGTTGGGCTGAGGAGAACCGAGAGGGTGTTGGGCATTTTGCGTGGGGATCCTCGCAAGGATGAGAGCTGCCAGGGAGCCTCCCCCACATGGGGGTGAAGCTTTCAGCCTCCCCAGAGGATGATGTAAATAACAATGGCGGAGTGGCTTGGATCTAGCGATTGAGAGACTGCAGACTTTGGCAATGAAGAGAGAAAACAAAAGTTCTTGAGATTTATGGGTGCAGGCAAGAAAGAACATACTGGTTTTCTTGTCATGGGAGATCACAAATCAACATCTCACTTTTGAACAGGGAAAGAAGACAAGAAAATTAATGAAGAACTGGAGTCTCAATATCAACAAAGTGTGGACAGTAAATTATCAGGAAGATATCGACGACATTGTGGACTTGGCTTCAGTGAGGTGGAAGATCATGATGGAGAAGGTGATGTGGCTGGGGATGATGACGATGATGATGATTCACCTGATCCTGAAAGTCCAGATGACTCTGAAAGTGATTCAGAGTCAGAAAAAGAAGAACCCGCTGAAGAACTCCAAGCTACTGAGCACCCTGATGAAGTGGAAGTTCCCCAAACCAAAAAAGATGCAAAAAAGCAATTATAAAATGATGTTTGTAAAATCCAGTGGTTCATAACTCCCAAACACTTAGTCTTTGTATTAAAAGTAAGCCTTATTGTTATAATGCACAGTGGAGGACTGCTTATAGAGCATAGACCTTTGTATTATAATTTTTTAAAAGGCCCTTTTAAATAATTACAACGTGTTTGCTTTCAAATATCATTCATTACACTTTTATGGGCATGACTATAACCATTTTTTAAAGAGTAAGAGTGGATATAAAATAAATAAATACAGTATTCAACTTCCTTTCATATTAGCATCATCAGCCCTTTAACCTTACTTACCTTTTACCCATTCAGATGCATTGTGGGGAAGACATTTTTGTTTGTGGTAGCTATTTCATCTTTGTTTTTTTTTTCTTCATATTTTTCTCTTATAAAAATTTGATACAGTGATGTGTTCATGAAAAATATTCCTTAACTATAGTTTGTTAAAGTAGAATTACTCATCATGGATATTTCTGTTGCCAATCACAATCTAAATTACTGTTGGCAAAAGATTAGCTGTTTAGTATACTCTTACTGATTCAATTCTGCTCTTTTGGAACAAAACAACATGAGAGCAAGTACATTAATCCATGAAGTTCCAAGTTTTCAGATCTATATAGGATAATGGGACATAATGGGTTAACATTTGTTGGGTGGGAATACAACTGACATACATTTGGAATGTATAAACCCATCCTTTATATAATTTGGACTACATCGTGTTGGGTTTTTGATAAACTTTGGCTAATTTTTACAAATGAAATTATTTCTCTGATCATTTAGTCCTATCTATTTAGAAATATGTTAAACTGGATGTTTTTTTAAAGCAACATGTGACCAAAGTTCGTTTTTCCCTCCTTAAGATCTAAATAAAGAGAAAGAAGTTTCCCTTTTAAATAAAAAAAAAAAATAAAAAGTCTTTTGACTGACAATTATCAGTCAACATAGTGGGAGTAAACCAGGAGAACAAGCCTCAATTCCTAAAAATTTATCTGAGAATTGTTTATGCATCTTTTAAAAAAGTGTGCATTTATTCTCAGGAAGAAGTTGTAAATTAAGGCATGGAAAACATTTCTGTTCCAGATGAGTTTTGAAAAAAAAATTATAAACAATTATAATGCTTTCAAAAATATTCCTAGTATTCCCGAGGTTGCAAACCATTTACTCACTTTCATACTGTATGGAGACCTGAGTTGTTTCTTCCTAAAACTCGGGTTAATATTCTGACACCTCTTTCCCTACTGCCTGCTTTCAAGGTAGTTTTCAAGCCAAGCTTTATTTTGGAGTGATATATGTATGCGCGCGCGCACACACACACACACACACACACACACACACATCTTTCATTGCCTGTTTGCTTTCCATCCTTGATTATGATAGATGGAATTATGCATTTCTTTAACTGGTTATAGCTTATTAATTTTCTTCAAGGTTAGAATTAATTGTTGCCGCCTGAAGCACTTGGAGGAACGGAGCCGCGGGAAAAAACTTCAGAAGCAAACTGGAGACAAACAGCTTTTTATTCTGATAACTTTTCTCTCTGGTTCTAACAACGACTCACACACGCCAAAACACACCCTAAAATGGCGCTGACCCAATCAGCAATTTCGGCCAAGTCACTCGAGATCCCGCAACAATCCCGTGAGACTACGGGTGGCGACAACGGCCAAATCTCCACGGCTCATAGTCAACTGCAATTCAAGCCAATCCCCAAACAGGGCTCCTGCATTTCCCCCTTTTTGTTTTAAAAGAGGTAATGCTCTAGGACGTCTATGTGCAACCAACATTCTTACCCATCATCGGATAATCAAGGCTGTGCCCTTGACTCCTGTCTTAGGTTGATATGTCGGCCACATGAGACTGTCCCGTGCGACTATGCCTGTCTTAGGTTGTCCCCCTCTGGGGATCTTACCCGTCATTGGCTAACCGCCATCCAATGGAGCCCTTTAGGATCGACTATATATGATGACTAACAGCCGTCCAATTGTGAGGAGATGTTGCGGCTTTAAGGCGACAAGCCTTTTGGTGATGAGCCAAATTGCATAGCATATCAAATTGTTTAAACAAATCAGCTGCCCTAAGTTCCATCAAGTAACACACTGAATTCTCTAGACAAATACCCGCAAGGCATTGTCCCGTAAAGTCCCAAACAATGAAAGATCAAAATGTCCATTTGTTGTAACATGTTGATGTAGGAGGCCCCATGCATGTAGAGCAGAGGCCACACTGTTGGTGAGGTTGTTTGATGTTTGAGCAGCAGGGATGCTTGCGGCGGCCGCGATCCCTGCAGCTATAGCAGCAGACGTCTTTTTTATGTTTAGACAATGCCACCGGCAAATCTTCAGGGCCCGCTACCTAGAAACTCAAGCATCAATTATTAAAGGAAAGGCAGTGCTATTGCAGCACTGAGTCAAGAGGCGAGTTGTCAAACTACAAAATAGAATAATTAGATTAGAAAATTAAAGTTAATTTTTGTTCACACACATCGCTGGTAGAGCTTCTACAAACATAAGTTGGAAAAATATCATATTTAGAACAAAACAAAGAAAGACTGAGGGTAATTACTGCATTAAAGATAGATTAAAGAAAAGGTAAAGGCACTTAAGAGAAATAATTTGTTAGCTGGAACCCTTGAGTCTCTGTATACAGAGCAATCTTTTGCCTGTTGAGATAATTGAAATTAATGAGCTATTAAACAAATGAAGTTAATAACAAATAAACAATCTTATGTCAAAACACCAAAATATCAGGTTATATAGCACTAGTCATATTGTTTGCTAAAGAGAAGTCCCAGGGACACCTATAAATCAAAATTGAAAGTACCTTCATTTATAAAATTATTTACCTAAATTGAATACTCTTAACCTAAAGTTATTTGGATCCATATATATATATATATATTTTCTTTTTCATAAGCGCTTTGTTCTTTGTGACGTCACACTGGACAGACGAACAAGCATACAAACATATATTTGTGACGTCACATTAACATGAAATGTAGACAAATGTACAGACATAAAGACATGTATAAAAAGAAAAAAAAAATACAATTGTGTGCACACTAAAGAGAGATCTCCTTGTCCCGGCCGGGAGAAATGACACTTAAGTTGTGAAATATTTTGAAGGACTCTTTTGAGGGAATCATTGTGTACCTTCATCTTGGTTCTCTTGATTTTGTACCTTTTTTATTAATCTTGATTCTTCAATAACTTCATCTTGATCATTTTGATGTGGTACCTGTTTTATTAATCTAGATGATATCCATATTGGAGAGGATTCGTCTTTTGGAAAAACACAAACAGATCCTCTTCCCCAAATTAATACTGGATCTGGACCCTTCCATGTACCTGAAAGAACATCCTTCCAGTAAACCAAAGGTTTATGTTGTTGGTGTGGATTCCAATGTCTGTCTCCAGCAGAATAACCATTAGAGTCTAAAGTTAAAAAATTTAAGGTAAACAGGGCAACTGCCAATCTGTCCTTAGGACTTTTCCAATTTCCTTCTTTTTGTTTTAATAACATAATTTTCAGTGTTCGGTTTGCTCTTTCAATAATGCCCTGACCCTGAGGATTGTATGGGATGCCTGTTTTATGGGATATATTGAATTTTGCGCAAAACTGTTTGAAAGATGAGGACGTATATGCGGGGCCATTATCTGTTTTAAGCATTTTTGGGATGCCCAATGCAGCAAAAGCTTGCAAACAATGAGATGTAACATCTTTAACTTTTTCTCCAGAATGTAAGGAAGCAAAAATCATGCCTGAGCATGTATCTATGGTCACATGAATAAATCGCAATTTTCCAAAACTTGGCTCATGAGTAACATCCATCTGCCACAAATGATTGGGCATTAATCCTCTAGGGTTAACTCCGAAATGAGGATTGGGCAAATGTGTCATACAAGATTTACAATCTTTTACAATTGTTCTGGCTTGCTCCTTTGTGATTTTAAACCTACGTTGCAAGGTGGTGCTGTTGACATGAAACTGGGAATGAAATAAAGTAGCTTGTTGTAGCGCTGAAAGTATAAATACTGTTTTTGTAAGTTCATCAGCCTTTTGATTACCTTCATGGAGGGGACCAGGCAAATTAGTATGTGCTCTAATATGGCCTACGAATAGAGGTTCTTTTCTTGCCCACAAAAGTTTTTGTATTTGATAAAACAATTTAAAGGCTGGAGTATGAGGTGCTATTGGTCCTGCTAACTCTAATTTTGGGACGGCTTGTACAATATAGTGGCTATCTGAAAAAATGTTTATGGGCTGGTCCCTAAAATTTTCCAGAGCTCTTACCACAGCTTCCAGTTCCACTAGTTGAGCTGATTTGTGTGCAGTTATGTAAGTCATATTTTCTTTTTTAGTGACTAGTGTAGCAGTACCATTTGAGGACCCATCTGTAAATACATTAAATGCTTTAGGAATAGGTTGATTTTTTATTACCTGTGGAAATATAATAGGATGATTAATACAAAAAGATAATATAGGGGACTTAGGAAGATGATTATCAAAAATTTGCAGAAATAGAGCATTTAGCTATAGCCCAATCATTATCATTGAAGCACAAGTATTCAATCTGTGATGATGAATAGGGAGTAATAATAGTAGCAGGGTGAATGCCAAATATTTTAGTAGAAGTCTTAAGTCCTTGAAGAATAAGTTTAGCCACCATGGAGGTATAAGATTCAATTATACTTTTAGGAGAGACGGGCAAATGTATCCATAATAAAGGCCCTTGTTGCCAAAATACTCCTGTGGGTGTATATTGTGAAGAAATAATAATCAACATCAGCGGTTGAGTTAAATCAAATCTATCACAATGAGCTCCTTCGATGGCTTTTTCTACTAACTTTAAAGCTTTCCTAGCATCAGGAGTCAATGTTCGTGGTGAAGATGGATCAGGATCTCCACGAAGGATGTCAAATAAAGGTTTTAGTTGGCCAGTAGTGAGATTTAGTGTAGGGCGAAGCCAATTAATGTCTCCCAGTAGTTTTTGGAAATCATTGAGGGTGGTCAAATGTTCTTTATTTATTAAAATTTTTTTGGGGTCTAACAAAAGTATCCATGATTTTAAATCCTAAATATAATATGGGAGATCTGGTTTGAACTTTTTCTTCTGCTATATATATAATCCATATTTTTTAAAATTTTCTACCACATCACTGAATATATTAAATAAGATTTTTTGATTAGGGTGGGCCAATAAAATATCATCCATGTAATGTAGACACATGAGGTTTGGATATTTATTTTTAATGGGTTGGATAGCCTTGTCCACATATATTTGGCATATGGTGGGGCTATTAGCCATTCCCTGTGGTAAAACCTTCCATTGATATCTCTGATCAGGGCCATTATTGTTAATAGAAGGAACGGAAAAAGCAAACCTGGGGGCATCCAGAGGATGTAGGGGAATAGAAAAGAAGCAATCCTTTATATCAAGAGTAATAAGATGGAAATTTTTTGGAATAGCTACGGGACTAGGAAGTCCAGGTTGAGTAGGCCCCATAACTTGCATGGTTTTATTGATTTGTCTAAGATCATGTAACAATCGCCATTTTCCTGACTTTTTCTTGATCACAAATATGGGGGAATTCCAGGGAGAGGTGGAAGGTTCTATATGACCTGCTTCTAATTGTTCCTGAACTAATTGGTGGGCCGCTTGTAATTTCTCTTTAGATAGGGGCCACTGAGGGACCCACACTGGCTTATCAGAAAGCCATGGTATTTTCAAAATTATTTTCTCAGTGGCCCCGAAAAAAAATATCTTTTTCCTTTATGACAATGATTACTTTTAGGGTTACGATTACTCTGTACTTTTTGATAATGAGTTCTTTTATGGTTAAGATTACCCTGTAGGTTTTCACATTTAACATTTGCAGGCTTGGTTGCAAGGTGTACTCCCATTTGTTGCAAAATATCTCTTCCCCATAAAGTAACCGGTAGATTAGGTAAAACATAAGGCTGAAATGTTCCTTTATGGCCTTCATCATCCTCCCATTTTAAAATTACTGCACTTTTATCTGGGAGGTTATTATATCCCAAGCCTCTTAAACTGGTTGAAGCTTTTTGCAGAGGCCAGTGCTTGGGCCATTGGCGTAAATTAATAATGGAAGAGTCAGCTCCAGTATCTATTAATCCCTCCATTTCTATTCCTTGGATTTTTATTTTACACATAGGCCTCCTTGAACAGTCTCGAACCCAGCAAGCCATGGGACTTGAGTCAGTGGAACAAAATCCTCTATTGTTCCCTTCTTGAGGCATACCCATTTTAAATGAATTATGTAAATTGGGAAGGAGAAGCAACTGAGCAATTCTATCTCCTTGATTAACAGAAGTTATACTTTGGGGTGAGCTAAGCATTATTTTTATTTCCCCTTTGTAGTCTGAGTTTATTACACCTGGGGTCACTTGCAAACCTAATATGCTTTTAGGACTACGCCCGATAATAAGTCCTACAGTCCCTGAGGGAAGAGGTCCCCTGACTCCTGTGGGAATCAGTTGAACCCCCATTTCAGGTGTTAACACTATTCGGGCGGTGGAACAGAGGTCTAATCCTGCATTTCCTCTTGTTCCTCTGGCGAGGGAGTGGATGGGTAGTAGGGATTGTGTCGGGGAAGCATCTGAGTGGATGTTTGAGGATACTCCTTCTGCAATGCCCCGTACATTTGTGGGCCCCGGGGTATTGGGCCCCGTGCCCCGTTTTTTGAATTCCTGAACAAAGGATTTCCATGGATGTCAAATTTTGAATAGCATTTATTGGCCCAATGATTTCCCTTTTTACACCTGGGGCAGCGGCCTGGGGCACGGTATGAGCTTGATCTTATTTCTCTTTTGGGATTTTGCCTAGAATTGCCTGATTGATTATGATAATTTTGCCTGGAATATCCTGATTGATTATAATATCTACGTTTAGCCTTTGTGAAATTTCGAGAGGAAGCACCTCTCATTGAGGCTGCAATCACATTTCCTGTGACAAAGGCGCCATTTATATCTTTACATAGTTGTATATATACAGAAAGATCCTTTTTAGTTCTCCATGGCCTGATGGCTGCTTGGCACCATTTATTTGCATTTTCATAAGCTAATTGAACAACTAATGGCATAGCTTGGTCAACATCTGCAAACACTACCTGCAGTTCTCAAAAGTCGATCAGCAAAGTCGGCATACGGCTCATTAGGTCCTTGAATCACTTTTGACAAGCTACCTTGTAGATCCCCAGGTCCTTGTACAGTTTTCCATGCCTCTAAAGCAGCTGCATTTATCTGAGCATATATATCTGGGTCATAATCTGTTTGAGCCTGTAAGTCTGCGAATTGCCCTTCTCCTGTGAGCATGTCTATATTATAGTTTTCAAACCCTGCAGCCGCGTTTCTTTTAGCCGTTTCTATACAAAGTTCTTGGAATTGCGATCGCCAAACCAAGAATTGCCCCCCGCTTAATGTTGCTTTACATAGACTTTTCCAGTCTGAGGGGGTTAAGCTAAAGGTGTTAAGGGACTCCAGCATACTCAACGTGAAAGGAGCTTGGGGCCCATAAGTCATTACTGCCTCTTTGAGATTTTTTATTGTTTTGAAATCTACTGACTGATGGACACTCTGTCCATTTTTCTTTTCAAATGCTGGCGGTTCCCAATGTATCTGTGAGTTGTCCTCGAGAGCGCATAAGCGATCAGAAAGACTTTTTATTTCTGTTTCTAGGGTATGCAAATGCCTAGTAATACCCTTCATATTTTCTGTAATGGATTCCACCCATGGGGGAGTAGAGGACACAAGTGACTCCTCTGCCTGAGGGACCTTTTTCTCGGTCTTTTTTAATTTCTTTTTCCTCATTTTCTCAGGATCACTTTTACTAGATTCCTCACCACTGCTAATTTCACTGACAGCAATATCCTGAGGCCCAGGTTCCAGTGAGAGCAAGTATCCTTCAGCTTTCGCCAATAACTCCCGAATAGCTTTAATAGCTTGGATTTTTGTCAGTTTTGGGTCTCTTCTAATACTCTCTTTACTGGTCTCAGTTGGCCCAGTGGAATCTACACTTTTTTGATCACTTTCACTTTTGTCTATATACTCCTCACTGAGAACAGAGTCAGGTATATCAAGGAGTCTTTGCATAGCCTCTATCACTTGGGCTTCAGTTATATTCGAACCCATCTTTAGAGACCTTTCAGTTCTTACCTGTCCGCTCCGAAGTTCCCCGTACGGGCCGCCACCTGTTGCCGCCTGAAGCACTTGGAGGAACGGAGCCGCGGGAAAAACTTCAGAAGCAAACTGAAGACAAACAGCTTTTTATTCTGATAACTTTTCTCTCTGGTTCTAACAACGACTCACACATGCCAAAACACACCCTAAAATGGCGCTGACCCGATCAGCAATTTCGGCCAAGTCACTCGAGATCCCGCAACAATCCCGTGAGACTACGGGTAGCGACAAAGGCCAAATCTCCACGGCTCATAGTCAACTGCAATTCAAGCCAATCCCCAAACAGGGCTCCTGCAATTAATGATTCTTTTTATTGCCTGATTCAATTCTTCATTTTCATAATATTTTTTTCTTGCTCTTTAGAAAGCATTCTTTAATTGACACTCATCTTTGCTCTGCTCCAGTTCATACAAAAAAACATACATTTCCTTAGCACACCAGGCTGTCCTTTGATCTCAGATCTTTGTACTTAAACCTGGAACTGTCCTGCCCCTACTTTTGAGATGAACTTCCTATGGGAAGCCTTTTCTGCTTTGGATCTCAGGGGGAAGTCCTTCTGTGCTGCCACTACAATTGTATACATATTTTTTGGCACACTGTGTTGTAAATACTTATTTCTTTGTCTCTTATTTCCACTAGAATTTAATGTTGAGAATAGTGACAGTGCTTTGTTCTTTGCTGGAGCTTCCACACCAGCCTAAGAGAGTCACATAGAGGGAGCTTAGTATGTACTTATGAGGATAAAATAGACAAAGTTAAGGGAATAGTTCTGAGTCTTTAATGCTATATTCTGACCTATATGATTGAACAAGATGGGGTTCAGGATATGCTCCCCCAAATAAGTCCCATTGGCATATTGAACGTTTTGAACTGAAGGAATCTATGAAAACTGCAGAAAGCTCCCCAGGATCTTTCCCTGCCCTTCTCCCCTGAAGTAGGTCATATGATCCTCATGTGACAGGTGCCCTTCTTATATTCAGAAAAAATGAACATCTTTATCTCCCAAGATAGGTGACAGAGAACAATCTGAAAATACAGACCTTGCTAAGTGTCTCTCAGTTTATCACCATTAGGTGAAACCATTTTTGCTCTATTATATGTTTCTGTGACTATCCACTCTTCCCCACTGCTAACATAAAAATACATGGTTTAACCATTTCTGTGGGCCTTCATTTTCTTATGAGGGCTCCCATGTCATGTAAAACTTATATTAACTAAATTTGTATGCTTTTCTCTTATTAATCTCTCTTTTGCTACAGGTGCCTCCCTCAGTGAACATAATACACGTAGAAAGAAAGAATTTTCTCTCTTTTATAAATGCTATAGGAAAAATCCATGTTGTTGAAGCTATTAAGGAATCTAATGCAAGTCTAGTAGGATTTTTGTTAGTCTAATCTATTTATTTACTTATCTAATCCATTCCTATCCCTAGTGGGGTTGAATCAGTACTTCAACAACCCCAAGAGAACAAAGGACAAAAGAAACTTTGTCCTTATTAGAAATGCTTATAAGTTAATGCCCTGAATGAGTAATCTAAAAACAAAGATCAAATTTTCTGTTGTTATGGAAAACTCCACCATCTGCTCACTACTCACTTGAATAAAAGATAATGATCACAATAATGATGAAATCATTTTAAGACATCATAGTTCAGAAGTTATTACACTGGTGTTTTCTATTACAGAAAGACATGACTTCCTGGAGTTTTCACTGGTGTTAAAGTGAGGTTTTGGCTCCAAACAATTCATATAGGTGGGGACCAGATATGGGGTGTTTTATTTTATTTTTAATTTTCAGTTTAGTTTTGCTTTGGACTATCTAAGATTTCCAATGTTTTGCAGCAATCCAGTTGGCTATGGCCTGGAGACCTATAACAAAAACAATTAGCATTTTATATTTTGCTATAATTTTCAATTTATCAACCACATGTGACTGCACTATTGTAATTTTTTTCTACCAAATGACTCTCTGATCAGTGACAGTCACAGATGCTGTTGTTACATTCTTGGAATCTCTATCTGAACAAAAATAAAGTTAATGTGTTCTTTTCTTAGTTATAATAAGTTTCCAGGTAGCATACAAATCATGAAAATAGTCAATGACAGATGTTACCAATTACTTTGTAGTTCTGTATTTAGAAAAAGAAATTAAGGGTTGAATACGCATGCTAAGTAGAATTTGTTTCTTTCTTTTATTTTTAAATTTGTGAGGAAATGATTGCTGAAAGAAGTAAAACAATGTAAAATTATGAGGCTGTGTATGAAATTGTTCTGTAGAATATCTTTATAGTTCTAGTCTTAGGGAATGAATTGACACGTTGCCATATTATCATGGGTGATTATGACTTAAAATTGTTATGTTCTGAGTAACATGATTTGCCTTTGATAGACAGGGGGATGTCCCAAAACTTTTTCCAAAGGCCTTGAAATGAAATTATTAGGAATTCTTTCAGTTTCAGATTATTTGAACATTGGAGATATCTAGCATCCATATTTTTCCAGTATTTTCTCTTTGTGAGCAGGTGTTAAATTCTATCCTAGTTTTGTAAGTCACTTTGCTGACAATGATTTTAAATTTCTATTTGTTGCCATATCTTATGAAATTAGAGACATATTTTATTACTATCTATTTTGATGATGAGGAACTATCTATAGAATTAGACTTGTTAGCTAATAAATATTACCATCTCATATTTCACTATATGAAATTTTATATTTTGAAAGTAACTCAGATTTTCTTCTTTCCTCTAATTATTGTCTATTGGTATTCCACATAGAAAGTCAGACACTAGAAAAACTAATAAATGTTTTTGTTTTATTTATTTTAATCCTTAAATTTGAAAAAATACAATTCATCTTTTGAGGGTTGGGATGAGGAAAATTATTAAATTAGGCAGTAGTTAGATGAATGGTTACAGGTACAGCAATGGTTGAGAACTTTTCTTACATATTTCATATGCTTAGTGAAGGAGACAAATATCATAACTCATTAAGAAAAGAAAGGAACATGAACTGAGGAGAGACTCTCTGGAAGCAAATTTAAATATATAGAGAGAGTGACATAGATACATTGCACTCATTTCAGTAGTAAACCTTCTGAATCTCTGTCCTTGCTTTCAAGTAAAAATCTATAGAGGAAATAAAAAAAAAATCATGGGTAAAGGATTCATGGAATTCATATATTTAAATGAACCCACCTACCTCCCTGTATACCTTAGGAATTCTGGGTAGAAAGAATGGTGAGGTTAGAAGGTCAGGTGTTTTAAGACTACCAGAGAATATCTAACAGTATAATTATACTTAGACCATTTGCAAACTCAAACTTTCATGAATACTTTTTTTAAAAAATGCATATACTTCTATCATCATATTTTGCAAAATATTTTATGACATTTTCTCAGTTCTTTATGATAACACTGTCAAATGAGTATGATGATCATCATCATTTGTGATGGATTCTTTGTAAAGTTGGCTATACTAACCCTTCCAATTCCTGCTAACACCTCTTTGCAATGTTACTTCGCCACCCCAGTCCCTGAGATGAGTTGATTTTTATACCCCTAGAATCTGGGATGGCATCTCCTTTGAGCAATACAACAAAGTTTCTCTATTTCTGAGTCTAGGCTTCAAGAGACTTTGCAGTTTCATTTCTAACCTTCCAGGAATTCTGGGTCACCTTCCTTGAGGATGCTTGCGATTCTGAAATATCCAAACTGTGCCGTGTGCACAAGGATTTCTCACACATGGTCAAGTCTATAAGTAATGATAGGTAGTAAGTCAGTATGTAGGCTTAGTTCCTTGAGGACCATAAAAGGTCTAGAACTTACTTAATATAAGAAAAGAAAAAAAAGCCATTTTTGAAGTAAAAGAGTTTAACAAATTCCATTTAAATAGCTTTGGTTTTATTAATAGCCTTGATTTTTTTTTAACCTCAGACATAAAAATCATGTATAATTCATAAATCAATGTCTTCTCATATAGTTGAAATGGTCAGTTAAGTTTAGCAGAAAGCCTACCAATCAGGGGTGGCTTCTATCTCATTGAAGTATATGTTACAAGTGTTAACTTTCAACACACTCCGCTTTACCTGTGAGTGGCTATTAATTAGAATTGATAAGAGTAGTGGGGTTTTATTTATTTCTTTAAACAATCTTTTGGTCAATTTTATTACTCTGTGTGTGTGTGTGTGTGTGTGTGTGTGTGTGTGAGAGAGAGAGAGAGAGAGAGAGAGGAGAGAGAGAGAGAGGGAGGGAGTTTTACTGGGGATTTAATCCAGAGAGAGAGAGAGAGAGAGAGAGAGAGAGAGAAGAGAGAGAGAGAGGGAGTTTTACTGGGGATTTAATCCAGGGGTGCTTTACTATTAAACTACAACCCTAGCCCATTTTTTTGAGGCAGGTTCTCACTAAATTGCCCAGGCTGGGCTGAACTTGTGATCCTTCTGCCTCAGCCTCCTGAGTCACTGGGAATATAGATGAGCACCTACCATGCCAGACTCCCACCTTAGACCTTTTGGGCAATTGTGAGTCACTTTGCACTGATGTCTGCTCCTTGCTGAAGGACAGATTAGTTGGATATAAAAGCTGCATACACTTCTGTGGTAGATTAATTGCCTAATCCCTATTTTTCTCTTTTACTATTGCCTTGTGACTTTGCAGTTCTTCTCACTAAATATGCAGAAGTGCTTTCCCTTTCCCTGAGTTCTGAGTTTGTCCATGTAATTTGCAGATATGATATATAGGGAGCCCAAGAACATGCTTGTACACTGCTGTTTCTGCTCTTAAATCTTTGCCTTTCCCATGGGAACATGCTTGGACTCACTGGCTTAGGGACTAGAGTCAGGTGGAGCAGAGTCAGGTTTTCCTGCTGTTTGACAGCTGATCTTAGATGTGCATGTGAGCCCAGCTGAGACCAGAGGCCCTATATAGTATAAATTCTCATGCACAGACATGTGAACTAAATAAAGTTTCATGTAGTTTATTAACAGCATTTCTGTTGCAACAGTTAATTGATACAAATCTTATTCAAGATTTTCTTCTTTTGGGGGAAACATGAGGATTTCATCCTTTTAGCTTCAGGGATACTTTCTTTTTCTTGGATTTAGATGGCTCATTTCTGGATTCCAGAGATTTTAGACTAATGATGAGATTATAATTGTCATCTTAATGGTGAGGATCAATAGGGCTTTTATTTTAGTACCACACCTATATGCTTCAGGTGCAAGAAGTAGTATCAGGCCAAATGCAGAGTATTAATTACCAGAGAACATGTATTTAGGAGATATACATACATGTATTTATAATGGAATTCAGTAAAACTATATTACAATAAATTCTGTGGACTTGAGAAAAAGCTATAAGGAGCATATAATGTCTCACTTGCACTGGAATCCTAACATAGGTTAAGAGGGATTTAAAGCTTTCCACCATTTAAAGGCTTTCTTGGTACATAAATTGTTCATAAGGAATTTTCTGCATATACTTTTTATTCACTATATAGTCACATAGTTTTGCCTGTTTTAGAAATTTTTGGAAGGTAAAATTAATTTTTTTATTTTTGTTTTTTGTTTTTAATAATATTACTTATACCTTTGCTATACATTTCCATTAGAAACATTACCAAACTGCTATACTCTACAATTTTACACTCTACTTTTAAAATATAAAATATCATTTAAATTCACCATAGGCATAGTGTTTAATTATTTTATCAAATTTCATTGCATGAATAGCATAATTTAATCATTTTCACTTTTTTCACTTTTAAACTCACTGTTCAAAATACCACTGCAACAATATTTGTGTGTGTGTGTGTGTGTGTGTGTGTGTGTGTGTGTGTGTGTGTGCGCATTTCTGGTTATTTCCTTATGCAGGAATTCTAGAAATGGTGTTATTGGTTCAAATATTATAGATATTTTAAAGGTTTAAAAGTCCTGAATATGTAAACCAATTTTAAGAAAGATTGTGTTGCTTCCTGCAGTGTATGATAATACCTGTCTTACAGTAAGCTTAAGTTGAGTATATTCTTTAAAAATTAGTCTTTGCTGGTATATATATTTTATGCAATTTATAAAGCTCCATAGTGCTAAAAGTAACAAGAATGTAATAATTTTCAATTGTAATACTAGTGACTTTTCAGATTAAATATATGTAAGTATTTGAAAAACTGATGGGGCTGGAAAGGCAGCAACTAGTTTTTTGTTTTTTTTCTTGCTCTATGCTAGTCACATAGCCCAGAACAATGAATCATAATAGAATTTGTTTTTCTAGCTAGTTGGAGGAATGTCTTGGGGCTTTTGTTTTTGGTACTTCAGGTACATTCTAGGTGCCAGAAAAATAGGACTAGGATGACAGGTGTCACAGGGAAAGTAGCAGCTGGTCCCCAGAGAATGTCTCTGAGCCTTTGCAATGAACTTAAGAATCACTTCTCTGTGCTGTAATGCTTCAAAAGAGAGACAGTGAGATACAGGTGGAATAGACGAATACTCAGGATATGACAGACCTGGTTAGAATCCTGTCTATGTCACTTATGAGCTTTGTTGTCATGGACGAGGTACTTAATCATTCTTAGCCTCAGTTTCTTCATTTTTTAAAGTAGCTAACAATCACTACATGGTAGGAGTGTAATGAGAAGTAAATGATATAATGTCAGTAAAGAACAGCACAGTATAAATGTAGCTAATAATAATGACAGTTATCATTAGAAAAGAAAATAATAAAATGCTGCATGTATTGGTTATCATAGTACGGGTTTAGTGATGGGCATTTATAAATTTTGAAGCATCAGCAAGTGGAGTAGTAATAGAAATTTAGTGGAACCAGAAAGATGTTGTGGACTAAGTGATTAGATTTTAGGACTTATGAGTACTTGGAAATTTTCTCCTTGACATGTAAGATGTTCACTTTTCTGTAGTCTTTCCTGAGAGAGCAGTGACCAGATGTAAGTACCAGAGCTGCCTCAACTTGCTGCATCTTGAAATTTATGCTCTAGTGAAATGACTATTGTCCAAAGCCATGTGACTAGAACATACATAAGGGATGTTAGGCCTTTATGGGGACTTCCTTAACTGAGGATATATGGGGAAGAGGATATATCTTGGTGTGTCAAGCTGATCTAGAATTTGGGGATGAGGTATGGTTGTAGCCAAGCTGTGATTTCATAGAGAATCTGCCTCCATACTTAAGAGACCAGAAAACTGTACAGATGGTCTTTTCAGACCTATTATGATTAAGAGACTATAATGAAAAGCTTCGTGGTTACCAATTATTTAAAAATTGATAGAAAGGCATGTTTTAATGAGGACTCAAATGGTTTGAATTTCCAAGTGCCAATATGTGAAGTCTAGACCCATCAATTTATATTCACAAGAAAAGAAATGGAGAACATGTGTTGACATGCAATGCCACATTTGATTAATTTGGGCCATTATCAGGATTGTCAGTGATTCCTGTAGCTAAATTTATTGTGTAGAGCTGTGCATTGATTATTAAGATAGGAAGATTGATTATGTCAGCTATGCCACAGGCAAATCTTTCAGTTCAATATAGAAAAGTAGAATTGGAAATTCTGTAAAATTCTCTCAATAAAACCCCCTATTAAAACTAGCCCTACTTAAATGGACCATTATGATTAGAAAGGGACCTTGGTGTCCCAAAAGAGGAATCTTCTACTAATGAGGATTAATGTGAGAATTAGAGAAATTACTTAGAAACAGCCAATGGGAAAGCATTTTAAAGAATTATATTGGGTTGGTTGACTATAGCTCAAAAATTGTAGTTGCTCATTACAAGAAGTGTCATTAACCCAACTGAAGGATTAGCAGAGGATTATAAAGAAGTAAATGAGGTAGTTTTCATTAAAATACAGTGTTTTGGGGGGGACTGAGTAAAAATTAAGAAAATACTTTTCTTGTGTTACTCATTGGTAAAATATTAGTTGGACAGAGGAAACATATAGACTTAATTTGTTTTCCTTATTTTTGTCTTTTATATATTATGTGGAGTTTACATTTTACAAGAAAATGTTCATAGGGCTTCATTAACAATGATTTAGAAACCAATAGGACCATATACTTCTAGAGTTGAAAGGAAATTTTATTTGATTTTGTGCTCTAAATATTTCCCCAAACAATATGTCAACTTCTGGGCTGGAGTCCAGTCATGGAATCAGGTATTCAAGAATCATCCCAGGTCCTTTGCTGATAACACCAAATGTTAGAAAGTTCTTCCTATGTGACAAGAAAAATTATTACTATCCTCACTTGATGTTTGCTCTGGGTAGGAGGAGAATCAATCTTCTATTACCTATCAACTTGTTTTCTGAGCAGTAATAATAGAGGAAAGTACAGCAACCTTGATTTTGAGTTTCTTCCAAAAAGTTATTGGGAATTTGTGAAGTTCTGAAAAAAATGCAAAAATTGAGTCTTTCGATGGTTCTTTGAATTGCTAAAGATAGAACTAAGAATAGAAGTCTCTTTTTTTTAGTGAAGTAAGTTTTGAAAAATCATGAAAATAGGACCCAGGGTATTGTATAGAATGAATAAGAAACAAATTAAAAATTTAATTTATTAAACATTCTTTATTTTAGTTTTGTACTATTAGACTTCTCAGTAAGGCAATGTGTTTTAGCCAATGTCTGTAACGTAATAGAATTGTGGAATGGTGCTTTGTGAAATGAAAGGGGGGTGACTTGGGATGCAAAAATCTAGGACAGGTGTAGGAGGATAGTGAAGCAACTAGAAACACTGAAAAGCACATAACAAAAAGTTGGGAGCAGAAGCAACAGAGGAAATGAATTACAGACTGTAAGCAACTTCTTCCTCTGTCCAGAAAATTGTGAGAATAAGAGGAAGGGAGTAGTGTTGACTTTTTTGGAAAAGTAAAGGAAAAAATAATCTCAGAAAGTTCCCTGGGACTTGGGGTCGTTTGGGTGACAGTAGCTTCTGATTATGTAGTATTAATTATTTTTAGTTTTTAGAAGCCTCCTAAAATATGGTTAACCTGGTATCCTCAGCAACTTTCCTTAAATATTTTAAAGCAGTCCTGTCTCTCCCAGGTCTGATGGATACCACTTTCTTAAGAATTCCACAAATTTCTTTTTTTTTTTTTTAATTTTATTTTTATAATTTTTAATATGTACAACTCATAGTGCATATATTTAGTATCTTTTTACATACAACTGTTTGTATACAAAGTATATTCGTACAATTCATGTCTTCAATCATGCATTAAGGAAAATGATATCCGTCTCATTCAACCACATTTTTTTTTCTTTTCTCCCCCTCCCTCCCCTCTTGCTCCCTCCCTTACCCTCCCTACCCTTGACCATTCTAGTGTTCCTCTAATCCTCCTATGTACACCCATCCAACAATACTTTGAAATAGCGTCCTTATATAAGAGAGAACATTTGGTACTTGGATTTTTGAGACTGACTAACTTCACTTAGCATTATGTCTTCCAACTTCATCCATTTACCTGCAAATGCCATTGATTTATTTTCTTTTATTGCTGAGTAAAATTCCATTGTGCGTATATACCACATTTTCTTAATCCACTCATTTACTGAGGGACATCTAGGTTGGTTCCACAACCTAGCTATTGTGAATTGCGCAGCTACAAACATTGAGATAGTTGTGTCACTGTAATATGCTGTTTTTAAGTCCTTTGGGAATAGACCCAGGAGTGGGATGGCTGGGTCATAGGATGGTTCCATTCCCAGTTTTCCAAGAAATCTCCATACTGCTTTCCATAACGGTTGCACCATTTTGCAGTCCCACCAGCAATGTATGAGTGTGCCTTTTTCCCCACATCCTCTCCAACATTTATTGTTGCTTGTGTTCTTGATGGCTGCCGTTCTGACTGGAGTGAAGTGAAATCTTAGAGTAGTTTTGATTTGCATTTCTCTAATTGCCAGTGATGTTGAACATTTTTTCATGTATTTGTTGATTAATCGTGTATTTTCTTCTGAGAGGTGTCTTCTCAATTCCTTAGCCCATTTATTGATTGGGTTATTTGTTTTTTTAGTGTAAAGTTTTTTGAGTTCTTTATATATTCTAGAGATTAGTGCTCTATCTGATGTGCATGTATTAAATATTTGTTCCCAATTAGTTGGCTCTCTATTCACCTCACTGATTGTTTCTTTTGCTGAAAAGAAGCTTTTTAGTTTAAATCTATCCCATTCATTAATTCTTGGTAGTAATTCTTGTGCTACAGGATTCTTATTAAGGAACTTGGGGCCTAATCCAACATGTTGGAAATTGGAGCTTACTTTTTCTTCTATTAGGTGTATTGTCTCTGGTCTAAGGAATTCCACAAATTTCTTGATTATAGATCCTCTTTTGCCTTCTTGATCTGGATCCTCTGGACATGCCTCTCATCTCCATCTCTCTTTTAAAATGAGTACCTAAAATGGAACTTAGTATTCCAAGACTGGTTTCCATAATGAGAACTGAAGAAATGTAACCTCCCCCTTTCCGAGTCTGGCACTTCTAACCATGCTTAACTGAAACTCAATTATTTTCTGAATTCCTTACCACACTACTGACTCACATTCAACTTAGGTTTAACTAGATACCTAATTTTTTTTGACACAAAGATATTTTATTCCTATCTCCCTTATCTTATAGTTGTAGAATTCATTTTTTTTCAAAGCTAAATTTTATCATGCACACATGGTTAATCTTCTTGAATTCACTCTGGATACTGACTTAAGTCCTGTGAAGAAATATAGGTTGAATATCCCTTGTCTAGAACAGGATGGGAAATATTTCGGAGTTTGAAATGTTTGCACATAGATAGTGAAATATGTTGAAGATGGAATCCAAATTTAAACATGAAATTCATTTATGGTTCATATACAAATTATATACCTTCATATATATATATATGTATGAATATTAAAAATAGTTGAATGTGAGTCAGTAGTGTGATAAAGAATTCAGAAAATAATTGAGTTTCAGTTAGTTAAGCATGGTTAGAAGTGCCAGACTCAGAAAAAGGAAGATTACATTTCTTCTGTTCTCATTAACAAAAGTGGTCTTGGAATACTAAGTTCCATTTTAGGTACTTGTTTTGAAAAAGAGATGGAGATGAGATTCGTGTCCAGAGGACCCAGATCAAGAAGGCAAAATAGTGTCTATAATCAAGAAATCTGTGGAATTCTGAAGAAAGTGGTATGCATCAGACTTGGGAGAGACAGGACTGCTTTAAAATATTTAAGGAATGTTGTTGAGAATACAAGATTAAGCATATTTTAGGAGGCTTCTAAAAACTAAAAATAATTAATATGCATACATTAATTAATTAATATGTATACATATGTACATGTGTATATATATGCTGGGAGATAATTTTATGTCATATTGAAAATAATTTCACATATGAAACAAAGTGTAGAGTTTTCTATTTGTGGAGTCACGTTGGCACTAAAAAGTTTTGCATTTTGGAGCATTTCAGGTATTGGATTGTTGGGTTAGGGATGCTCAACCTGTAATAAAGTTGTAAGCTATTTCTGCTTTCTTTTTAGTGTTGAAAATATCAAGGCAGAAGACAAAAGATTAAGGTATACCATCCTTTGGACATAGTTATTCAACCAGCTACACATCCTTGCAACTGTGCAATGACAGGCCTAGGTCTCTTATTATTCCAGAGATTCTGAGAAATAAAGCAGCCTCCGTGATTTAAGGAATTTCCTGATACATATTCCAAAGGTTTAAATTTCAGTTGACAAAGGGATTTAATGTTTTATTCAAAAGGGAAAACACTGTAACCTATATAAGGATTGTAATATTTTACAAATACTGTGATAACTTATGTTATTTACATTCTTTTTAAATAGCTCTTTTGACCTTAGCTAACTTAGGATTTAAGGTCCATTTTCTTTTCTCCTCAGAGTAACAAGAGGTCTCACCTTCCTTCCCTGAGTGTTAGGAGATCTTTTCTTCCCCAGTGTCAAGAGAGCCTTTCTCAACATCTATTCTTAAGGCAATTCTTGGACAATATCTTATATTGTGCCCTTATATTAAGAGTCTATGCTTTTGAAATGTTAAGAACTAAGATGTAGTATTCCTCTAGCTTCTGATAGTTGCTTTCTTCATTTCATCTTTCATGTAAACCTTCAGTAAATGATAGTCTTAATTTAATAAAATGTCAAATCTGTAATTCCCCCAACCACACAACATTACTAGGCAAAGAAGGGATTTTGATTTGCTTAATATAAATTTAATGTAAGCTTAATTTATAAATTATAATAATATATTATATGAATAATATATTATGTAAATAATATATAAATATATGGTCTTGTTCTATAAGGTCAATATAAAAGTCATATAAACATAGTTTTATTCTATCACAGTCTCAGCTATGTTTATGACACTCTCTCTCTCTGTACTAGTGAGTGTTCTTAATTATAGCTGAACTCACTATGGTTAATTTAAGAGATTTGTTGCAAAGTATTGGTTGGCTTATAAAATTTTTGGGTGTGCACTGAACCAAGATTGTGTTACACAGAGAGAAGTGACACATGTAGAAGGAATGTCTAAACACATCATAACACTGTAACAGAGAAAGAAAGAAATCCTGCTGCTGCCTTGGGCTATTCTATACCTGTTCACCCAAATCTTCTCCAGAGCTTGTTACTGAAAAGCCCAAGGCATCCTTGACCACCTGTGTCAGATCTATACAGTACCTGATTCACAACACTGTCTCCACCATCAAAGTCTTTCAAGGTAAGTGTGTTGGTAGAATGTAGTCAAATGTATCAACTAGCTGCAGGGAACCAAGGAAATGTAGACTTAATTTTCCAAACTCTAGTGAACAGAGAGGCATGCTGTAATGTACTGGAGTGGAATAGAGTGAGTTCATCTGTAATGACTGCTGCAGTTGCCCCTTGGCCACCTCTCATGCACAGGAACACTTCTTCCCAGACTTAAACTTCTCTATGGCAATGGGAGCCAACGGCATGCCAACCACATATATGTGCTTCCCAGAATTAAAGAAAGGCTGACCTCTCGGAAGGGGAAGCTCAAAATCTCATTCACCATTGCACCCATATCTTCTGTGTGATGTTCATAACTTCTCTGGTTCAATCACTATTCCATATTGACATAATGAATCTATGTTTCTAAAGTCGATAACCACCAGTTATTCCTATTTAAAATAATAGGGGAAATGGAAAGAGGAGAAGAAATGAAAAAGTTAATGGATAATAGAAATGGAAATCTTTCCCTTTCTTGCCTTTTTATCATTCATCTAGTCTTTTCCCTCAGTCAGCCCTTCTAGTGCTTAAAGTGTCTCCCTAATTTGGATTGCTGTACTTTTTCTGATTTTTATTACTGGGTAAATAGGCACTGCAAGTCATCTTAGAAAAGCCCATGGACTTACTCCTTTCCACCTCCATTGCACAGTATTAACCTCATTTTCTTTCGATAATCAGCATCAATTTTCCTAGCCAAGATAGTAACCTCCAACCTATTGGTCCAAGGACATCAGGAAAAAAGATTGGCCATATTGCAGTCTCAATGTGGAGTTCAACAGAGTCAGTCAGCACATGCCTTGCACAGCTGAAATTTTCATCAAGTAAAATAAAATATTTGTCACATTTTCTGAATTTACCTAAGTAAGTTTCTAACAGGTAACCAAGATGGGATTAAGATCATTGAATACTACTGATCATATTTGCATGCATGAACTTCTGTTAATTGTGCTGTGATCTCCTCTGCTTCTGGCTATGATGCAGGTCTTTTGTTTTTCTCATCATTTTCAAGAATTCTCCACCAATGCTTCTTTCTTTAAGTCAGTGACCCTCCATGTACATTTCACTCTAGCAAGGCATAGTGCTTCATAAATAATAGATAATGCACATGTATAGAAAATTGTTCTATATACAATTGTTTTTGGTTTTAAATCCTGACTTCAAATTAGCTTCTCCTGGAGATAAGTAGCAACAAAAGGAACAACAAAACAACCCCCAAACAACAATAATAACAAAAACCAAACCCAAACAACTCAATCAAAAGCCACGGGACAAAACAAAACAAAAATAAAACATACCTGGACCTTACTCAAGATGAAATAAATCAGAACCTCTTTGGAAGGTGCCAGACATTAGCACTTTTTAAAAGCAACCTAGGTCATACTGACATGCCACCAGATTTGAGATAGGCTATAATATTATAGGCCTAGAGAAAATCCTCAAACTCTTTTATTCTTACTTTATATTACTTGTGTTATTTTTTCCCCCTATTTTCACTTTATGTTTTTGGGTAGAAATATCTAAATCAGTTCAACTAATTATTAAAACTTTTACATATATACACGTGCTTACATATATTTCAAATTTCTTGACTATTGAAGAGAATTTTAAAATAGAAGTAAAAAGAAGAAAATAATTGTCACTTGTAATCCCATCATGCATAGGTCACCACTACAGAAATTTTCCTTCATCTGCTTGTCTATAAACACATACACAAATAATTGAGATCATAATACTTAGTTTTCATTTGCCTCTTCCCTTAACATTTCATTTTAAGTTATTCTGCAGGTTATTAAATTCTCCCAGAAAAGAAGTATTTTAGAGGTCACATAATGTTCTACTGTGTGGTTGAACAAAAATTTATCTTTTGATACTTATTACAGAAAATTTCAAAGTAGGGAGAATAGTGGAATGAAACACCATTCACTTATTATGGGGTTCAAAATTTACCCACCTGATTTACTATGGCTTATGTTCTCTCTGTAGGCATAGGGGAGGAATCACAAGGCTGCCAACCTTACATGGACCCTTTAGTTGGTCGTTAGGACGCCTTCCTATCAACTGCCACCATGGAAGTTCATATAGAGTCTACCTCTCTAGGTTTATCCTGGTTCTCTCAGTGCAGCCCTAGGAGTTTCAAAACATCTTTGGCTACGTCAATTATAAAAAATGTAGTGCTTATCATGACAAAGTATCAAAGATTGGGTGCCTTGAGGAGAAATTAACACTCTTAGTTCTGGAGGCTGCAAGTCCAAGATCGAAGAGGACAGGTTTTTCTAAGACTTTTCTTTGGCCTATAGATGGCTACCTTGTGAAGAGAGAGCAAAGGTGGCCATCTATAGGCCAAAGAGAGCATCTCACAGAGGTGAGTGTCTGTGTTCTAGCCCCTTCTGCTTACAAAAATACCAGTCATGTTGGTTTAGGACCCATTCTTGGGATCTCATTTGATCTTAATTACTTCTTTAAAATACCTATCTTCAAATGTAGTCATATGCTGAAGTGGGCGAAGGCAGGTCTTCTGCATGTGGATTGTGTGGAGGGCACAATTCTGCCCATCAGAGTGTGTCTGGAGTGGGGCCTGGGAAAGGAGAGTGGAACAAATCTTCAATAATTCAAAGAATCCCTCTGGTTTGGAGATCATGGCTCCAAACTGCCTTTAATCTTTCTGATTCTCTTACACGTGTTTTACTTTTCTTGCAGTCATTAAAGTTAATGTTGGCATTCTATTTTCTTTGTAATCTTGAGGTTCAGGTTATGGCAGAATAGCCACATGAGAAATTTACTATTTATTTAATCTATTATTGTTATTATTGGCAATGTTTTGTTGGAAGATGAAGACTGATCATATTAGTCTACTAGAAAATACTATGATTTTGAGAAGAAAGTCATTGATAAAATCAAAGCCCATTTTAGTTATAGATTATAAAAGCCCTCATATACAACCTCCATATATACTTTTTGAGATGATCAAATGCCCACCAAGTGATATGGATCCAAAGATCTTATTTTTCTCCCTATTGTCATTTGTCATTTCGGAGTGATGTCTGGGGTTAAGTGGTTCCAAACAACCCCCACATATCAAGCTGTCTATTCACAGGAAAGTGGACTCTGTGTCCTTCACAAAGACAGCTGGAGCTATTAGCTCCACTTATGCTTTGAATTTTCTTCATTCATGGATACTAGCAAATGTTTGCCTCTCCACTGCTTATTCAAAGCCATTGAATATTGTAATTTCTTTCCATTAATCAGCATTATACCTATATGCATGCTGTATGAGCAATGGAAAGGAGTAATGAGGCATGATGTTTACTTTGATGCTTTTGGTGGAAATGTTCATCTTAAGAAGAAATGAACTGAAGCCTAAAGCATTCTCCCAAGGAGCACCTATTATAGATTCCACCGAATTTGCTTTTTAGTTTTCTTCTCCCCTAGGAGAGAGGGTTTCCCTACCCCTTTAGTCAATTGAATTTGGCACAAGGGTAATGACAACTCTAATAGATGCAGTAAGCCACTACTTTTAATGCACAGTATAATTGAGTGAGAATATAGTGTTTGTACTGATGGAGTCCCTGGAGCTTTAACAATGGAAATTATGATTAGAGAGATCTAGATAATGCTGGCTTCTATTACCTTAACCACAGTATTATACAATTTTCTTTGCTGCAGCATATTCACCCTTTTGTTTTGAATTATGCAGTGTTGTCTTAAAAGGTTTAATATTACTTTGGAATAGCATTCCAAAAATTGCTGAGAGAATTTAACATTTTTGGTAAAACAGATGCAATCTCAGTTTTTAATAATATACCTCAATGGACAATTTCTTTCTGTAGCTTTCCTAGGAAAGAGCACTTTTAAACAGTACCCTAATGCAACCTTCCTAGCCTGCTGAATGGGATGGTGTGGAGAGCAGTCCAATGCCCTGAAGATGGAAAGATCATTATCTTAATTGCTGTGAGGCATGTAGAAACTGTATTTGCCCTTTTCACATTGTCAAGGGTGCAAGGTGAGAAAACAGTTTATGAATGGTAGTGAGGGGTGGGAGGCACTCTTAAAATAATGAATGCCTCATAACTCAGACCTAGTGAGGTGTGAGTGAAATATGTTGTTTTCTCCCTTTGTGAATTAAGATCATCAATTACTGCTGTGGACTAAGACACCTTTATTTGTGATTTAAAGCCATCCAATGTAAAGCTCAAAAACTGTTAGTTTCACCTTCCCTTTCCTGGATTATTTATAATTTTCTTTAAAGGGTGTTTACTATAACTGCTTGTACAATAAATTACAAAAATGATTTTGTGTTGATGTTAGTAATGCTATTACCAATAGTGTTAAGAGTCACCATTTATAAAGTAGCTCTTTGTTAGGCATTTTACTTTTAATTAAGTTCGAGCCTCACATGATACAGTAGAGTTTAAGAAGCTTGCTAAATGAACAATGGCCAAGATTTGAACTCTTGTGTTTCCGAAAACCATTATACTTTACGACATATCTGGTGAATCTCTAAGAGAAAACTATCTATTTTAGTAAAAACCAAACATAATCATTAATGAGTGCTGGAAGAATTGGGTTGTTTACTGAGACCCTAAATCTAAGATCAAGTATACTGGAAACACAAGGACTTCCTGGTGCTCCAGGTCTTCCACCAAGCAGTTAGGAAACAATAAAAAATATTGTTTAATAAGAAAACAGTTCATGTTGCATTAAGGCAGATGATATAATCTTTGCAGTCAGTGTGGCACACAGTCAAATATTTGTGCTGTTACAAAAGAAGAGAATAGAAAAATAATTCCAAAAAATTCAATGATAATAACACCTGATCTGGAACCCTTACTTTTTTTTAATTCAAAGTTGTTGTATTTGTAATAGTAGAATGCATTACAATTCATAATACACATATAATACACATAACCCTGTTTGTATACAAAGTATATTCGTATTATTCAAGTCTTCAATCATGCATTTAGGATAATGATATCCATCTTATTATAACACCATTTTCCCCCGTCCGTTCTGCCCCTTGCTCCCTCCCCTCTCCACCCTCCCCTTTGACCAATCTAGTGTTCCTCTAATCCTCCTATGTACCCCAACACCCAACACCACTGTAAATCTGCCTCCTTATATCAGAGAAAACATTTGGTATTTGGATTTTTGACAATGACTAACTTCACTTAGCATTATATTCTCCAACTTCATCCATTTACCTGCGAATGCCATTATTTTCTTTTCTTTTATTGCTGAGTAAAATTCCATTGTGTGTATATATACCACATTTTCTTAATCCACTCATCTACTGAAGGACATCTAGGTTGGTTCCACAAGCTAGCTATTGTGAATTGTGCTGCTATAAACATTGAGATGGCTGTGTCACTGTAGTATGCTGATTTTAAGTCCTTTGGGAATAGACCCAGGAGTGGGATGGCTGGGTCATAGGGTGGTTCCATTCCCAGCTTTCCAAGAAATCTCCATACTGCTTTCCATAATGGTTGCACCATTTTGCAGTCCCACCAGCAATGTATGAGTGTACCTTTTTCCCCACATCCTCTCCAACATTTATTGCTGTTTGTGTTCTTAATAGCTGTCATTCTGACTGGGGTGAAATGAAATCTTAGGGTAGTTTTGATTTGCATCTCTCTAATTGCCAGTGATGATGAGCATTTTTTCATGTATTTGTTGATTGATTGTATATTTTCTTCTGAGAAGTGTCTGTTCAGTTCCTCAGCCCATTTATTTATTGGGATATTTGTTTTTTTGGTATTGAGTTTTTTGAGTTCTTTATATATTCTAGAAATTAGTGCTATGTCTGATGTGCATGTATTAAATATTTGTTCCCAATTAGTTGGCTCTCTAATCACCTCACTGATTGTTTCTTTTGCTGAGAAGAAGCTTTTTAGTTTGAATCTATCCCATTCATTAATTCTTGATACTAATTCTTGCACTACAGGACTCTTATTAAGGAACTTGGGGCCTAATCCGACATGTTGGAAATTGGAGCTTACTTTTTCTTCTATTCGGCGTATTGTCTCTGTTGAACCCTTACTTTGTGCCAGGTAGGGTCCTACATACTTACAGTGCTTTAACTCATTTTCCTCTTGGTAACTACAAAGCTTTATGGAAGCAGAAAGTGCTATACAACTACAGAAACCTTGCCCAAAGTTTAATACTGAGCTTAAATAATTTGCCCGAGTGATAAAGACAGGATAAACCCAAGCAGTGTAATTCCCCAGAACCCATCATTTTAGCATATATAAACTACCCTACATAATAATGCAAATAGGCAACTTACATTAATATTTTTTCTTATGTCAAGGACAAGTAGAATAAACTGAAACTGTAAATAAGAAGGGTGAAGTGAGAGAGTCAGTTACAACTGTAGTGATCCAAACCTTGTTATGGAGAGAAAGGGAACCAATTCCCAAGATTTGAATCAAGGTTTGAATCCAAGTACAAATGCCTATGGAAGGAATGAGATTTTTCCACCTTTGTTAATTTCATGGTTAATGTTGAGTTGTAGAATTAATGTGTCAGTATTCAGTTAGGAGAGTGAAGTCACACCAGATATTTTTACAGGGAGAATTAAATGTAAAAAAATGTTAACTAACTAGATATTTAAGTACTGAAAAGATCAAAAGGGTCTTGTTAAAACAACACAGCAGTACAAAGTGTAAGAAGTAGCTATCACTGAGACCACACTGATTATTTTAAAAGAGAGAATTTCATATAAAGAATAATTAACTAGATATTGGAGAACCAAAAAAGTCAAATATGAAGCACTGATGTACTGCAGAGATAGCAACTTCAGGAAATAGCTGGGAGAACAGAAGGAAGGGCTTGGATTATGAAAACTCAGATGGCTGGAGGAGGAGCCCTCTGGAGCTGAAACTCTTGAGGGTGAATGTGTGAGTGTTGAGAAAACTGCCAACTGGAATCAACTGTTATCACTGACATGCACTGCTGCTGGGGGGTGAAAGATGCAGCACAGGAATCAGAAACAAAAACAGAAAACATGACACAAACAGGAAGGAGCAAGTCCTTTTCTCTCTTTGACTTTGCAACTTCTATTGGCAGAATCTAACAGGAAATGGGCAGCCAAAGCAGAATCACAAGCATGCGAAGAAGAGTATAAAAGATGGGTTTTAAGGTCAAAGTTATTGGCTTAATTATTGTCACAGCCAATCTCTGGTGTTAAAGTAACAATTTTCTTGACCAATTAAACATACTTTCACAAAGAATTGACAAAACTAAAAGTTGGTTCTTTGAAGAAATAAACAAAATTGACAGACCCTTAGCGATACTAACGAAAAGAAGAAGATAAAAAACTCAGATCACTAACATTCATGATGAAAAAGGGAATATCACAACAAACACCTCAGTATACAGAAGATAATTAGAAATTACTTTGAAAACTTGTACTCTAATAAAATAGAAAATATTGAAAGCATTGACAGATTTCTAGAGTCGTATGATTTGCCTAAACTGGAACTGGAGGCTATACACAATTTAAACAGATCAATTACAAGCTAAGAAATAGAAGACATCATCAAAAAGCTACTAACAATAAAAAGTGCAGGACCCGATGGGTTTACAGCCCAGTTCTACAAGACTTTCAAAGAAGAACTAATACCAATGCTTTTCAAACTATTTCAAGAAATAGAAAAAGAGGGAGCTCTTCCAGACTTTCTATGAGGCCAATATTACATTACTTCCAAAGCCAGGCAAAGACACATCCAAAAAAGAAAACTTCAGGCCAATATCTTTAATGAACATAGATGCAAAAATCCTCAACAAAATTCTGGCAAATTGGATACAAAAACATATCAAAAAGATAGTGCACCATGATCAAGTGGGGTTTATCCAGGGATGCAAGGCTGGTTCAACATTTGAAAATCAATAAACATAATACATCACATCAATAGCTTAAAGATAAAAATCATATGATCATCTCAATAGATGCAGAAAAAGCATTTGACAAAATACAACACCCCTTTATGTTTAAAACACTGGAAAAACTAGGAATATCAGGAACATATCTCAACATTATAAAAGCTATTTATGCAAGGCCCTGAGCTAACATTATCTTAAATAGAGAAAAATTGAAAGCAATCCCTCTAAAAACTGGAACAAGACAGGGATGCCCTCTTTCACCACTGCTATTTAACGTAGTACTGGAAACTCTGGCCAGAGCAATTAGACAGAAAAAAGAAATTAAAGGGATCCAGATAGGAAAAGAAGAGCTCAAATTAGCACTATTTGCTGATGACATGATAATATACCTAGAAGATCCAAAAAACTCTACCAGAAAACTTTTACAACTAGTAAATGAATTCGGCAAAGTTGCAGGATACAAAATCAATACCCATAAGTCAAAGGCATTTTTGTACATCAGTGACAAAGCCTCTGAAAGGGAAATGATGAAAACAACCCCATTTACAATAGCATAAAAAAAATACCTGGGAATCAACGAAAGAGGTGAAAGACCTCTATAACGAAAATTATAGAACACTAAAGAAAGAAATCATAGAAGAACTCAGAAGATGGAAAGACCTACCTTGCTCTTGGATAGGTCAAATTAATATTGTCAAAATGTCCATACTACCAAAAGCATTATACAGGTTTAATGCAATTCCAATCAAAATCCCAATGTCATTCTTCAAAGAAATAGAAAAAGCAGTCATGAAATTCATCTGGAAAAATGAGAGACACAGAATAGCCAAAGCAATCCTGAGCAAGAAAAGTGAAGCAGGTGGCATCACCATACCAGACTTTAAATTATACTATAGAGCAATAGTAACAAAAACAGCATGGTATTGGCACCAAAACAGACTGGTGGACCAATGGTACAGAATTGAGGATACATATAATTTCAGCTATCTTATATTAGACAAAGGCGCCAAAATATGTACAGTGGAGAAAGGATAGCCTCTTGAACAAATGGTGCTGGGAAAACTGGAAATCCATATGCAACAAATTGAAATTAAACCCTTATCTCTCCATGCACAAAACTCAATTCAAAGTGGATCAAGGACCTAGGAATTAGACCAGAGACAATATGCCTAATAGAAGAAAAAGTAAGCTCTAATCTCCAACATGTTGGACTAGGCCCCAACTTCCTTAATAAGAATCCTGTAGCGCAAAAATTATTACCAAAATTTAATGAATGGAATAGATTTAAACTAAAGAGCTTCTTCTCAGCAAACGAAACAATCAGTGAGGTGAATAGAGAGCCAACTAATTGGGAACAAATATTTAATACATGCACATCAGATAGAGCACTAATTTCTAGAATATATAAAGAACTCAAAAAACTTAACACCAAAAAGAACAAATAACCCAATCAATAAATGGGCTAAGGAATTGAAAAGACACTTCTCAGAAGAAGATACACAATTAATCAACAAATACATGAAAAAATGCTCAACATCGCTGACAATTAGAGAAATGCAAATCAAAACTACTCTAAGATTTCATTTCAATCCAGTCAGAATGGCAGCTATTAAGAACACAAACAACAATAAATGTTGGAGAGGATGTGGGGAAAAAGGCACACTCATACATTGCTGGTGGGACTGCAAAATGGTGAAACCATTATGGAAAGCAGTATGGAGATTCCTTGGGAAAATGGGAATGGAACCACCCTATGACCCAGCCATCCCACTCCTGGGTCTATTCCCAAAGGATTTAAAATCAGCATACTACAGTGACACAGCCACATCAATGTTTATAGCAGCACAATTCACAATAGCTAGGTTGTGGAACCAACCTAGATGTCCCTCAGTAGATGACTGGATAAAGAAAATGTGGTATATATACTGAAGGAGCCCCAATTAGGAAGGGTTATTGCGGCTAGCTGGAAGCCATAAGTTCCACCTGATATGTATGTGATGCACCTGTAAATGCACTTGAGGCACCTGCAAAGCTAAAGGTATATAACCGGGTGAAAGCAGTCAGAGTTAGGAGAACAAAGGAGAATTCATTCAGTCAGTCGTGCAGTCGCTCGGTCGGTCAGAAGAAGAGTTCGGGTCGGAGAATCAGAGCGGCCAGAACATAGGCAGAGTGGTTACAGAAGAGAAACCAGATAGAAGAAGTAATGGCTGGTCAGAGTTAGGCCGAGGCTCCCGAGGAAGAAAGAAGAAAGAAGAAAGAAGCTCTAAAAAATAATCTTTCTCTAAAGAAGAAAGAAGAAAGTAGAAAAATCTTTCTCTCTCTAAGCTCTCTCTAAGAAATCTTTCTCTAAGCTAAGCTCTCTCTATCTTTCTTTCTCTCTCTCTAAGCTAAGAAGACAAGAAGAAAAGCTCTCTTTAATCTTTCTCTCTAAAAATCTTTCTTTCCCTCTCTAAGCTCTCTCTAAGAAAGTAGAAGTAAAAGTAGTAATAGCTTTACTCTGCCTCCGAGTTTTTCTCCCGCGGCGGTTTGTGGCTGGCCATGACAGGCAGCTTACAATATTCAAAATGGAATTTTACTCAGCAATGAAAAAGAAGAAAATAATGGCATTTGCAGGTAAATGGATGAAGTTGGAGAATATAATGCTAAGTGAAGTTAGTCAATCTCAAAAATCTAAATACCGAAAGTTTTCTCTGATATAAGGAAGCTAGTTCACAGTATTGTTGGATGGGGGTACATAGGAGGATTATAGGAATACTAGAATGGTCAAAGGGAAGGGAGGGGAAGGGAGGGAGTAAGGGGGAGGGAGGGGGAGAAAAGAAAAAAAAGGTGGTTGAATGAGATGGATATCATTATTCTAAATGCATGATTGAAGACCTGAATGGTACGAATATACTTTGTATACAAACAGTTGTATGTAAAAAGATGATATATATGTGCACTATGAATTGTAATTATTATAAATAAAAAATAAATTAAAAAAAATACTTTCAGAACCCAAATTCAGAAAGTCTTGTACAATATTATACACACACACACACACACACACACACACACACACACACACACCACATACACTTGTGGTGGGTTTTATTTTAGCATCTGTCATTAACTAAAGAAGTTAACTCTCTCTCTCTCTCTCTTTTTTTTTTTTTTGGTACTGGGGATTGAATTCAGGGGCACCCGACCACTGGACCACATCCCCAGCCCCTTTTTGTATTTTATTAGAGACAGGGTCTCACTGAGTTGCTAAGTGCCTCACCATTGCTGAGGCTGGCTATGAACTAGTGATTCTCCTGCCTCAGCCTCCCATGTACTGGGATTACAGGATTGCGCCACCGCACTTGGCTCTTCTATTTTCCATTTTATAATTTACTTGTTGATCCTAGTACTAGATTCCCAGGGTAGCTTACGCCCACAGCTAATCAACCAGAATACTCTATATATCTGGTATAGGCAGTTGAGCTAGCATCATTTCTAGACTGTTTTCTAGCTTTATATAAAGCGGCACTCTTTTTCTAGGATCATTATTTGTAAGGCTTTATAGAGCCTAGAATTGCCAGTGGTTATTTTTTGCCATTTCATGGAGAAAAACATATAGGAAAGCAGAAAGTGAGTGAGGAAGGCAGAATTATTTAAGCTTCTCTATCGAGGTGTTTCTGGAGGGAATCCCATTTCTGAACTTTCTACTTAGAAAATCTGTAAACAGTCCTCCTCAAACATATAATAGCACCATTTTTTTTTTAAAAACTGAGTTACTGTCACTTGCCACTCAAGGTCCTATTAGTACAGAACTTAAGAATTAAGGGGAGGTTGTTCCAAAGTGTTTACTAGAAATGTATAACTTATCTGGATCCTGATCTGAACATGCAGATTGCAAGAAAAAAATTAGTGTTAGGAAATTTGGGCACTGTTTTAATATTTGACGTTCTAAAGAATTTGTGTATCTTTATATATATTTTAATGCTTGCTTAAGCATGAAAGTGGTGGTGTGGTTATTTTTACAATGAAGATATATATTAGACTAATTAAGAATAAAATGACATAGTATTTGGGACTTGCCTCAAAATAATCCAATGAAGAATTATGGATAAGTGTGTAATTTAGATAAAAAATGTTTATGTAAGTTAATATTTTTTGAAATTCATTGATGGATTTATGAGAGTGCACCTATGATTCTTTTGTATATGCTTGGATATTTCCAAATAAAAGAATAAATTTAAAACAGATATTTGTTATAGGCAGAATTTCAGAAAATGTTTGATCTGTGATCATTATAGAAATACAGATAATTCTAAGATGTTTTGTACATCAACCCAAATAAAACTCTTTTAAGGAAATAAACTCTTTTATCTTCTTTTTTTTTAGTGGTTTCTATATTTGTGCATGGCACATGGCAAGTATTCAAAAATGTTTGTTAAGTTAAACTCGCAACTGTGGGAGATTACCAAATTACATAAGGGAGTAGCAGAAGAAGTGGGTACAGAGGCTAGGGAATGGCTCAGTGAATTTAGCCATCTGAGGGTGGATTTAGAGATTCTGGACCTTGCAATTGGTTTTAGAAATGCAGAAGATCTTGGGGACTCCCCAACTGTACATTATGATTACCTAATAAAAGTTCTCATCTTCTATAACCAATGTATTCATCTAGAAACCAGAAATGTACTTCCTTAGAGTCTTTTGTGACTACAGTGGAGGCACATGTCCAGAGGCTGCTTTATCATGAAATTAAGGAGTTCACAATTTCACAGGCCCTGGAAAAGACCCTGATAGAAGTAGCAGTGGAGTTGCAAATTTGAAAAAAAGCAAGAAATTTTAATTATTATTGGTTAATGCTACTGTGTATTTCCATTCCAATTTCCCTTCCAACCTACTTCCATTATATTGGTTGACATTGGAGTGAGAAGTTTTGAGAACCATTGAGAGAAAATTTAATCAAAGTTGCATAAATATGAATTTAATGGAATATGTTTATGTGTGTTTTATGTGTAACTTATTGTTATTCATCCCTGTGTAGGAATGTCTTTCAGGAATTTTCCTGTGGGCCATGCAGCCAACTTACCTGGTCACTTGCTAGTAAATGGATGGATCTGGAGAACATCATGTTAAGTGAAATAAGCCAGACTCATAAAATCAAGGGTTGAATGTTTTCTTTCATATGCAGAGGTTATAGAGGGAAAAAATGAGTTAATTTTGGATTTAGGTTTCTGGCAGTGATGAAACAATTGATTATAAAAAAAAAAGACCTTATAAAAATAGAGGGGAGATCAATAGAGTAAAGAATGATCAAGAGGGAGGAAGGATTGGAGGGCAAGGAGAGGTATTAGGGAATAAAATTGACCAAATTATGTTATGTCCATGTAAGAATATACCACAATGAATCCTTTCATGTATAATTATAATGCACAAATTATAGAAAAGAAAGGAGATCAGTAGAGTAGAGGAAAGAGACTAGGTAGAGGAAAGAGGAGGGAAATGTTAAGACACTGGGGAATGAGATTGATCCATTATGTGTGTGTAGGAATATGTCACAATGAATCCCACTAATATATATTATCATAACACACCAATAAAAGCCATAAAATCAAAGATTACAAAGAGAAAGAAGCACTTAGATTGATGCAGAATTCAGTAACAAGAGTGGCTACAAATTGGTCACCAAGAAAATGGATATCTGACAAGATATTGGGCTAGAAAGTTGCAAAGAGCTAGTTAATTTTGGAGTTTATGTTTCTGGCAGTGATGAAACAATTGATTATAAGCTATGATTATCTGATGATATAACCAGTGAATGCTTGGCTCTGGAGGACTACAAGTTAGCTTTCTCTTACTATGACAAAATACCTGAGATAATAAACTTATAAATGGGAAAGATTTATTTGGCTCACAGTTTTTTTTTTTATTTCAGTTCATAGCCAATTGGTCTTATTGCTTTGTGCCTGTGGTGAGTCAACACATCATGGAAGAAAGCATGTGGTAGAACAAACTGTTCACCTCATGACTGAGATATGAAAAAGGAGAAGAAGAAGGGGATGGGATCTCACTATCCTCTTTAAGAGCATGTTCCCAGTGATCTGAAGAGCTCCCATTAGGCCTCACCTCTTAATAGTTTCTAACATTTCTCAAAAGTGCCAGCATGTGTACTAAGCTTTTAACAGGGAAATTTGGGAGACATTTATCCAAATCATAGCAACCCTTATTATTCAACAGTATGAAGGATATGTGGAGTACTGACTATGGAGAGAATATCAGTCTATGCTTCAGAGTTTAATGAAGGAATAACACTGTTCAAGGACCTAAATTCTCAGTTGAGTCATGGGCATTATGCTACTCTCTTTAAATCTACTTACAGAATTTCTTTACCCTTACAACTCTTGGGATAAAATAACTTGAAATAAAATTTCAACTTAATTTTCATTGCTAAATTATATAATTGAATTCATAGTTTTATCATATTCTTATTTTATCAAAATTATGGGACTCACAGGAAATAGGGGACCCCAGGAATTAGTATGGGATTGTATGAAATGTTTGGGTGGTTCATAGTACATTTTACCCCTAATCTCACTGACCTTCCTTTGCTGGAGGAAGTACTCCTTCCTCTCCTATGTGATGATTCTGTCCTCCTTTTCTTGAAGACACTGTAATTATTCTACCCAAAGCAATGATTTTGTCAATAATTCCCTGTTCTTGAGCCCCTCTCCCTTGATTTTCATTGCCAATAGCTTATGATTACATTTGTATCCAGGGTGCTCTGATGGACCAATTTTAATGCCAATCTTAGAAGAAAGCTTCCTTACAAAAATAATTAGAATATTTTCTAATCTACAATGGTATACCCCTAGGAATATGTGTGAAAATGGATTCTGGAGATTATGGATAAGATAATTGAAGAAAACAATTTTAGATAAGATTGAACTTATGACATTGGAACACTGATCAGATTCTTGAGATTTAATTGACTATTCTGAGCATCTAAGAAGAGTTCTAATTACTAGTTTCATTAGTTGAAGGAAACTTGGGACTCTGGTGACCTATGCTAAATGAAGTTGAGATAAAGTCGAGATGGCACAGATTCTTTGACAAAATGTAGGAATAGAAAGAAATGTTGGAGTGACTTCATGTGCAATTCACCCACTCTCTAGCTTTGTGCCTTGCAAAAGCCTAGAGGACATAACTTTTAAGATATTGAAAGAATATATTGAATAATAATTATTTCACTTGAAACAGTTATCAGAGATGGAAAACCAGACTCTTTGAAAGGTTGTTCTCTGTTGTCCTGAGATAATAGATATTGCAATGTCTATAAAATGCCATTGAAATAGGTTTTATGATTTTAAGGGGAATGATGGCACAGTGTTCATGGTTCCATTGGGGTGATAGAAGTAAGTCATTGTGATACTATGAAGTGTGCATTGTTGTCTCCCCACACCCCAGTTCCTGGCACAGAGTTACAAAAGCTTTTGTAATTTCCTGAGCAAGAGAGGTGCTAAGAGAATTTTTGGTCTACTATTTGATCTTTTGAATTTAATTCATGAAGCCCAGAGCTCTTCATCCTCTGAATTGGATTCCCCAGGATCTTCATCCTGGGTTATAGGAACACCTTTTGTTTTAGTGAGGTCACTGTTGGTGGGTTTCTTAGTAGGCCTGGTCACCAGAAAGAATAAGTTATGATCAGAAACTTGTAACTTTCTGACCTTCCCCTTATTTTCAGGGAAGGAGAGTGGCTGGATATTGAGTTTATAATTGATTATGCCTACATGATGAAACCTCCATAAAAATTCCTGAACTATGATGTTCAGATAGCTTCTCAGTCTTTGTATTGAGAGGGTGTCAAATTCTAACACAACAGGGACAGAAGCTCCCAATCTGGGAGCCATCTGAAACTTACCTTTATCTCTCTTCATCTGGCTGTTTATTTGTGGCTTTAAAAATAGGCTGACAATTGGGCTGGGGTTGTGGCTCAGCGGCAGAGCGCTCGCCTCGCACGTGCGCGGCCCGGGTTCGATCCTCAGCACCACGTAAACATGGGTGCATTGCATTGTGTACAACTAAAGCTTTAAAAAAAAATAGGCTGACAATCATAACTAAACTGTTATTTTGGGTGCTGTGAGGAACTCTAACAAATCCAACTTTAGAAGAGGGATATAGTGTGATATCTTCATGAGGCAGGGCCGGGCGGAGCCCCCCACCCAAAAATCCTTTTTCATGAAAGATACCATGGTGCTGAAAGAGTTAAATTTGACTGCATAGGTTCTCCTATTTACTTGCTGTTCTGTTCTTTATTCATACATGTGGCCACCAGGTATCGATATTTCAATTACTTAAAATGAGACTAATTCTATAAATTAATTTTTCTGGAATCTAGAGCTAAAAACATAAAAAACCCTTTCTATACTAAAATAAAAGGTTCCTAATTAAATAGCTTTAAGAGTCTTTTTGTAATTGAAAATAAATTCCTCTTATTTTCAAAATAATTTAATGTAGTAATACAAATCTTTAGAACAAAAGTCCTTCAAAGCTGCCTCTCCCTTTCCCTGCTTCTTGTTATGAAAAACAATAAGTGCCTTGAAATTCCAGTCAGACAAAATTAACTTTTTTTTTTTTTTGGTACCAGGGATTGAACTCAGGGGCACTCGACCACTGGGCCACATCCCCAGCCCTTTTTTGTATTTTATTAGAGACAGGGTCTCACTGAGTTGCTAAGTGCCTTGCCATTGCTGAGGCTGGCTTTGAATTTGCGATCCTCCTGCCTCAGCCTCCCAAAGTGCTGGGATTACAGGCGTGTGCCACCGCGCCCGGCTCCAAAATTAACTTTTATCAAACAAGTTCAAACAGTATGCAGAAGAATGACTAAGTTAGAGATATGAGGTAAAAATTATAACATACGCAGATAGTTACATACAGTTCATGTAACTCTCCATCTGTACAAACCTCGATACGTATGTCTGATATGTAATCAGTAAATGATTCAACCTCTTTCCTAAGTTTTATGATGTAAAAGAATGTGTAATGCCAAGAAATGTTGCTTATATACTTGTACAAACTGAAAATAAACCAGCAGAAGATTCCACAGCCTAACTTATGTCTGAGTGCTGATTTCTTCTGCCACTGGCTGACTCCTTTACTTCGTGCTACGTTGAGCGCTGGCATAGTACCCCCCTGCCCCCCAGCTGACAACACACTTTGGCAGCCCCCCCATAGATTGTGCCACTCTGCACCTCCGGTGGAGACCACCACGGACCTCCGCAACATAGGAGCCAAACGCAGTGGTGCACGCCTGTAGTCCCAGCACTTGGGAGGCTGAGGCAGGAGGATCGCGAGTACAAAGCCAGCCTCAGCAATGGTGAGGCACTTAGCAACTCAGTGAGACCCTGTCTCTAATAAAACACAGAAAAGGGCTGGGGATGTGGCCCAGTGGTTGAGTGCCCCCTGAGTACAATCCCTGGTACAAAAAAAAAAAAAGAAGAAGAAGAAGAGGGACATAGGAAACCATTTTGTATTAGTTATGTCAGATAGAATTTGTGGGAAACTTGGGAACCATCTAGTTAGATTGACATCTGAAGTAGGAGCAATTTGTTGGATTAAAGCCTTAAACTTTGGAGTTTGCTCTAACTCCAGTTGAGGTTAAAATTTAAATGTAGGGTATCCTGTTGGTGTCTACTGGAGAATTGTTTAGTGTAGGGAAGAAAAAATACCCCACATCTGGTATCAGAAGTGTTATATATTGAGTGAGAGAGTAGGAAAAGGAGTTTTGTTTTTCCTATTTCTTATAATAATAAAGAGAATGATAAAAATCTGTGAACACATTTAGGGGTGCTCAATTGATTATGTGGACCAGAGGATTGAAATAGATAAGCAACCCACTTAAATTTAATTTGAACTGAAAAACTGAAACCAAAGAAATAGAGATTCTAGGTCTGGAAAGAGAGGTTTGTTTTGGGCTACCATCATGGAGAATCATGTGATTTTTTTATTTACAAGAAATAAGCCTTTTAAGAGAAGGAGGACATTATGGTTTAGATGTGGTGTCCCCTAAAAGCTCACAAGAAAGACAATGCAAGGTTTGGAGGAGAAATGTTTGGGTTATAGCCTTAACCTAATCAGTGAATTAATCACAGATGGGATTAATTGAGTGGTAACTGGAGGCAGGTACAATGTGGGTGGAGGAAGTAGTTCATTGGGAACCAAAGTGCCACTGGCTGACTCCTTTACTTCTTGCTATGTTGAGTGTTGTAGTAGTACCGCCCCCGCCCCCCCCCCCCCCCCCCAGCTGGCTGACTACCCACTTTGGCAGCCCCCGATAGATCGTGCCACTCTGCTATGGGGTATATATTTTGTATCTGGAGAGTGGAATCTCTCCATCTGCTTTGTGATCCCCATGTGAGCTGCTTTCCTCTGCCACACTCTTCCACCATGATGTCTGTCTCACCTTGAACCCTGAGGAATGGAGCAGCTTTCTATGGACTAAGACCTATGAAAATGTGAGCCTTCAAACAAACTTTTCCTACTCTACAGTTGTTCTGATTGGGTCATTTAGTCACAGCTGTGAAAAAACCTGACTAAAACTGAAAAACCCTGGAAAAAAAAAAAAAAAAAAAAAAAGGAAAAGAAAAAATGGTAGATGGAAGCATAATATACCTTAGTGAAGGTCTTGTGATAATATGAAAAGACTTCATTTAAATCTCACTTCTAACCTTCCCTATACTTATACTTCTTTAATAGGATAACTATGTCCAGTGCCTTGGACACTGACTTTAAGCCAGTACTAATCAATAGATGCCTCATTTAACTTAGTCGTTTGGTCATTCAGAAGGTATATTGGTCTTGAAAAATGTGACATGATTTCATCAGCTTATTCAGAGAGGGACTAATTTTCAATTGCGATTCCAAATGTTATCTCTTATTGGAACAAATTAACACTGTCTCTGACATCTAGTATATAGCTCTTGCTTTTAAAGCATTTCAGTATACAGAGAACGATAGAAACATTCTTATTTTACCTTTCAGGTAGAACAATGAGTTTTCCTTTTCTTATCTAGAGCTATGTTAACTGTATTTTCATGAAAAAAAAAATGTAGTCTCAGGCATCTTTATTTTCTTGCTATCTCATAGAACATGACTTATGGCATCACTGATGGTGGCATCATGCTGAATGGACTAGGGAATCAGGAAATAGCAGGTGTTTCAGTGCCTTGAAGTGCATTGCCAGAGGGAGCAAGAGATAAATTGCATTAAAAGTGGAGGCCTCCAGGTTCATTTACCTTCCAATGGGTCTACTATTTAGATACTTGCTAAATATTTCTTTTAGAGTGAAAGAAAAGTTGTGCAATTTATGAACCATGTTTCTACTAAAAAGATACATGTTTGGTTGGCCTATTTAAATATTAGAGAAATGCAGAACACATTTGGGAATGAGATTCTGAATAATTCACTGGATCTCTCAAAAGACAGATTTGAGAGGGTGCCAGACCAAAGGAAGGATCTCCTGCTTAGCCAGACTACAGTGTAATTTATTCCTCCACTTGGTTCTTATGATTTTGTGAATACACTGATATTCAGGTACATCTGGCACAGTTGGTTGCTGGTAGAAGCCACTGTTGGAAGAATCACAGTAGAGATCCCAAGAGTTTTGGAAAAAGCCACGCCTTTGTGTTTAAACTGTTGATCGTTGGCCATGCTTGAGTTGTTATGACTTCAGATAACTTGGTGAATCAATCAATGCAGAAGAAAAGTTAGACATGCCTTGTAGGACATTATTATTGAGTGGAAGGGGTATATGTGTAGGGTGAATAAATCAGTTAATTCATAACAGATCCTTTTGAAAATAAAAGGAGCACTACTAAGAATCATACTGGGGTAACTGGAATAAGCTGGCATTCTTCCTGGAGAACTAGGAATATGATTCAACCATTAACAGGTGAGTCACATTCTTAGCCAGCATCATCCTACATCAGTGACCTTTTTTCCTGTGACCTTGACTAAAGAAGACAAACATTAAAGATAGATGCAATATTATGTCATACTAAGCTGAGGTTGGGTTCTGCAGTTGAGCTTCATTTGGGGGAGGCCCTGAGGACTTGGGGGGGGAGTTAATTCTCCTAGCATATAGCAGGCTGGGTTATGTGCCTCATGTTCACTTTCTAACAGGAAAATTAATTGATGTATGCATTTATGGTGATTCATGGGGACATACTAGTGGTTTGGTTGGATATGCCTGTGACTTTCAGTGAATATTCAAGAGGGATCATGAAAAGAAGATTGGAGGTGCTGGGGTTGTGGCTCAGCGGTGGAGCACTCACCTAGCACAGGCAAGGCCATGGGTTTGATATTCAGCACCACATAAAAATAAATAAAGGTATTGTGTCCAACTACAACTAAAAAATAAACATTGTAAAAAAAGAAAAGAAGATCTGGGAGAGAGAAATATGTAGGTGATATTTTTGAATATGTAATATAAGATTATTTGAATATTCAGCAGAAACCATCCATTATAGAGGAGGCTCTTGGTAATTAGATACACATGACAACTGCTTCATCCCCAATTATTTCCCAGCCACCTCAGTGGTTGCTCAATGAGCTATTAAATAAAATGGTCATGGTGCCAGACAAGGGTGGCATCCCCTAAGGCCTATTTAACTAACTAACATCACTGTTGAATGCTCAATTTTCTAGTAGCAGAGAACAATCATTGTTCATGGGGACTGATTACTAAATGTTCAGAACTTTTGTGTCAACTAATTTACCTCTATTTCTCTCTCTGGTTCACTTTCTATTTTACCTGTTTAATTTCACTACCACTAATAGTGATGGACTTCTATATTATATTCATTGGTTTCAGACAATTAGGATGGAGTTAATTGGTACCAGACTTTAGCTGTTTCAGCAACCAATGGCTTGCCGGGTTGTCCCTCTTTCAGGGAAATAGCAAGTACATTTTTATTTTCTTAAAAAAGTAGGTGCATTGTTTTAGATACTAACTTTTATTGTACAGTTATTGCTGCATGGACATTAAGGAATGAGAAAGCAGTATATTGATGTAGGGCAGAGACTAGTGAACATTTGTTTTATCGTCTTCCTAGCCCCTTCTGAATATCTTTCTAAAATTTCTCATATCATTTTAAGGTAGAAGAATTCTTTCCCTACTTTCCATTAAAACTATGGTTCATATTGTAGGGCAACCACATGGGACTCAATTCAGAAGAAAAAACAACATGAAAATGTCACATCACGAAGAATTAACTCCTACAAGGATGGTGGAGAGACAATGAGTTTTCAGAAGTCACAGGAAGAAGACGTTGTGGGGTGCTCTGGGTAGGTAGTATAATTTCAGGGGCTGTGGTAGTGGCAGTGGGACCTTTACTGGAATATTCTATCAGTGTAGCTTCATTATCAGTGTAATTCATCTTTTTTTCCTGGCTGTGTAGTCCAGATACCACATACCCCTAATATTTTGTGAGCAAATTTATAACCTTTAAGACTTTCCTTTCTTGTTTATGTTGGATGGAATAGCCTTGCTTACAACGTAAGAAATATTTCTGATACATGAGTGTTTGAGGTAAACAAATGGAGGAATAGGGGCATTAATTTGGTCAGCCATCACAGAAGTAATTTTTTTTAAGCCATCAATCCAGTGTTAAAAAGATTGAGCAATCTCACCAGAGTTCCAATTCATGAAATTAGAATTGTTTCTTTTCCAGTAGAAGATATGCTAGTTTACCTCAGTTTAAGACAATCTCATATGCAAAATCTAAATTAACAAAACAGATATATCAAAGGATCTTTTTTCAATTTACCAATTCACCATAAAAAAAGATTTATAAATTTGCTTAAACTAGCAAATTTCCCATTTGTTTACTATATTGAAATGTATTTAAAAATTTTGGCTTTTAGATTTTTTTCAACCATATTTTCTATATAAATAGAGATTTGCCTTTATTTAAATATGAGAATTTAAAAACATGGCTGGGAAGTTGTGAAATTACTAGTTTCCAAGGGCTAACAAAGAATTCTAACAAGCACATTTGAGATTGTAATGCTTAAAAAAAAATCAACATTATGAAGAATGTATGCTATTGAGGAGAAAGCTTAATATATAAGGTTCTTAAATGAAAACAAAAAAATACATATCTAACTAAACACTCCAATATTACCAAAACAGCATGCCATTCTGTTCCTAAATGCTTTTGTGTTCAGGGAGATAGGTATTGATTTTGGAGAGTTGCAATAGTCCATTTTGTAGTTATTTCTTCAGTCATAAATTTAAAAAAAAAAAATATATATATATATTTTACTATCTAAGGATACTACACAGGTGAGTTTTAATGTAGTAATAGTGCAATGGCTATGCCTGCGTTAGACATGTGAGGGGCGAGTGTGCACTGATCTGAGCATATAAACACCCCTAAATTCCTTCTGGGTTCACAAGTTCACAGCTGATGTGAAACACCTATTAGACATTTAAGAGCAACATAAAAAGGCCATCTCTGGAAGCTCGTGTTTATACCTAGAATAGATCTCCTTCTCCCAGGCAAGTTGAAAGCCCATTAAAAGGATTTGATTTCAGCCTTCCTGAGTTGTTTCTTTCCCATAGATAGATGATTGGTCTCACAGCAGAAACACAGAAATTGTGTTTTTAATTACTGAGGATTTGGCTATATAATAACTATAGAACTTGGGCATGTAAAATGATGACATAGCTGTATAAATTTTACAATTAATAAAAGAAAAGATTTAGTTTATCCTGCTACTCAGGACAGCTGAAAAATATGTCTGTGCTGTATCTTTGAAAGCTATACAGAATGGGATAAATTTCAGATTATGTAATAAGCTCTGCTATTTCAGTTCTGTCTTCCAAGCAAAGCACAGGGTTTTTTACAGCCTAGGAGATTTTTTTTTTCACATGAAATATTGTCTCAAATATTTTCAGCTGCACTTTATAGCAATTTACCATATTTGAACAGCAACAGCAAATGGCTTATTGAATGTATTTAAATTATTAGTATTACCAAAATCACTCAAACCATCAAAATGCTGATCCTAAAAACTTCTTTTCTCAGTTAACAATTTCCTAACTGGCTTTAATTAATTATCTGCCTCAAAGTAACCAAGGGTTAGTGGAAAAGCTTTAAGGAAGAATTGAAGCGTGAATGTTAGGTTTCACTGGCAAGGAGAAATTAGAATCAAGGTTGTCAAATGTGTTTAGTCTGATTTCAATAATAGCAAAGTTGAATGTGAAGATTTGTGGTTTTGCCTTTGTACTATTTGATCAGCCAGAGAACAAAGTACTGCAATCTGGAAGATTATATATTTTCATTTACATTCTCTAGCTATGGATATGACTACAGTAACTACAAATTCAAATAATCCTGGTTAAGTCTATGGCATTTTATCTTTCAGATGCTTTCAGATGTGTTTCCTATTACAAGCTCTCTGATATTTCCATAAGTAAAATGCCTTAGGTGTTTCTAACAGTATGGATCACCTGCAACTCTTCTTTACACTCTGTGAACAGGCATCTGGGTTCATCTCCTCAGAGACTTCTGCTTGCAAGGAACAACTTCAATATATTCAGTGTTGACACTAAGGTTGCAAGCAACATTCCCTGTCAGGCCTTTTGTTTCACTTGCAGTTACATCTCTTGCACTGACCACCTCCCAGCTCTACCCTTGGTTCCACAGAATTGCTTGTATTTCCACGTATCTACTAATCCAACCAGCCTTACAATTCCCCCCCGCCCCCCGTATGGCCATTCCTTCTCCTATATTCACTCATTACCCTTCAGTGATTTCTTGGTCTTCAGTCTTGATCTTTTCAAGTCATGTAATTAAAAATCTGAAAGGAATTTCCATTACCTATTGGATAAAGTTCCGACTTAGCAAACAAGTTTCTCCATGATCTGGTCTGTCAACTACTCCCGTCTTACTGCTTGTACTTTTCCTGTGGCCATTTTCATATTTCATGACTTAGGACCTTTGCCTTGTTTTCAAAATTTCTTTTGTTTTACCTCACTAGCTCCTATCCATAATTTACAATATGATATCAGGTGATATACTTTCCAGAATACCCCTTCAGGCATATCATACTTGGTTAAGTGTTACTCCCCTTGGGTACCTATGGAAACTGGGGTATGGCCTTATCATTGTATCACATTAAGAACATATACTTTCATGCATGTACCTTGTACCCCTTTCTTATATCTGTTTTTGAATCAAGTCTTATTTATGACAAGTGCTTTATAAATGTTTAACGAAGTGAATTAAACTTCCCTAATTTCTTACCTGCCTCTGGTCTGTTCAGCTGGCTTTCTTTTCTCATGTCCTTGGTCATTAATTGTTCTATTTGCAGATCTCCAACTATCTTATCTCTTTCTCCATTTTATGACTTTGGTACAATTAGGCATTCCTAGAGTCAGATGAAAAATACTTATAGTTTTGACTTTGGAAAGTCTTCTTTAATGGCAAATAGAAATCAAATCTCTTGAAGATACCCACCTTATATACTTATTTACTCATGATTCTGGCTTGCTTGGATCTTCATGGGCAGTCTGAGGCAGTCTATCTAGGATAAAATCATATATAGGGAGAATTTCACAGGGTGGCTTTTGAAATTAGGAAGCCTTGAACTTCTAGTTCAAGAGAACTAGAAGTAATTTTGTATTGGCTTCTTATCATGTAAAAATAAAGACCTAAAACAATTAACATTAAAATTCACTTTTTAGAATCAGTGAAATTATAACTTGGTTTAAATGAAAGAGCAATTCTGACTTTCAAACAGTCATTATATGTATCAAGTTCATTGTCAGCCATATATCTTTCTCTCTCTTAGTCTGCAATTGAATGCCTAACATTTTGTTAAAACTGCATAATAAACTCAAGTGTTTAAAGTTTTTGTGAAAAAAAAAAAAACACATTTGTGAAGCTTTTCTCTTCTAACCACCTATCTCTGCACTAATTTGCCTAAATGATATTAGGCACTCAAAGACATTTGACCCAAGTCATGAGCAATTAGTTTTAACAGTTCTCTACAGTGAGTTGATGAATTTTTCATTCCTGCAGTGTTTTGTAAATTTAAGCAATCTTTAATTAAGTGACTCTTTCAAAAATTCCTCCACTAATTAATGAAATAAAAGCTTTTGTAATAGTACTCATTAAAATGGAATATTCTAGGAGTATGGTAATGATACAAGTTTGTACAAATTAGTGTTTTTATTTTTTTTATTGGAGAGTGACTTCTCTAAGGACACTGCCTCACTAGATAGCTTTACATAAAACTTTCAAATCATTGTGGAATATTCTGATTTCTGGAATCAAGACACTCATTGCAGATGATTCCTCTTCTGCCTTTGCCCCTCAGTAGCTTTATTTCACAGCAGCAGTAAACTCCCCTGATATGAAGAGCATTCTTTGTAATTTCAATTTGTAAGCATATGTTTTAAAAATATTCCTCCAAGGCAGTAGAGTTTTATTAATCCCTAAGAATTTTGAAATTAGCATTCATTTCAGCTTGAAGGAGACTAAGAAGGGTATATACAATTCCTTCTGTTTTCTTGCACTTGTAGACATGCCTCTGGCTCCTATATAAGGCCAAACTCTCTAATGTCAGCCAATATACTCATCAACTTTGTTCCCATGTGTATCCTTTTTTCTTCCTGAACTCTCTCAAATTATTTAAATCATCATATACACATCTCGCAATACAAAAATACAGTATGCAAACAAATTGGAATCCTTGACTCCACAGCATTTCTGGATTTTGTAGCCATCTCTCTATTGCCTTTCATAGCAAAATTCTTCAAAATCATTGTGGTTATACCTAGGCACTCAGCTCCACTCTCTTCTTCATTCTTTTGCCTACTTATGGCAACGTAATTGCAGTGTACATCCGTGCCTTTGATCTCTAGTTTGTACTTTGGACCCACTCTGATTCTGGAATGGACTTGGACTTGCTTTGCCTATAGAATGTAGACAAGTGATCATGTGCCAGTATTCAGCCAAGGTTTCAGGAGACCTTGTGCCATTATATCATCTTTCTTGGGACCTTGCCACCATTCTGAAAACTATCCAGGGCTGTCCTTTGTGGAGACTGTCATTATTGCAGCTGAAGCCATTTTAGAGCAATTTTTGCGCTACAGGATTCTTATTAAGGAACTTGGGGCCTAATCCAACATGTTGGAAATTGGAGCTTACTTTTTCTTCTATTAGGCATATTGTCTCTGGTCTAATTCCTAGGTCCTTGATCCACTTTGAATTGAATTTTGTGCATGGTGAGAGATAAAGGTTTAATTTCATTTTGTTGCATATGGATTTCCAGTTTTCCCAGCACCATTTGTTGACGAGGCTATCCTTTCTCCACTGTACATTTTTGGCGCCTTTGTCTAATATAAGATAGCTGAAATTATGTGTATTAGTCTCTGTGTCCTCAATTCTGTACCATTGGTCTACCAGTCTGTTTTGGTGCCAATACCATGCTGTTTTTGTTACTATTGCTCTGTAGTATAATTTAAGGTCTGGTATAATGATGCCACCCGCTTCACTCCTCTTGCTAAGGATTGCTTTATCTATTCTGGGTCTCTTATTTTTCCAGATGAATTTCATGACTGCTTTTTCTATTTCTATGAAGAATGTCATTTGGATTTTAATTGGCATTGCATTAAATCTGTATAGTGCTTTTGGTAGTATGGTCATTTTGACAATATTAGTTCTGCCTATCCAAGAACAAGGTAGTTTTTTCTATCTTCTAAGGTCTTCCATAATTTCTTTCTTTAGTTTTCAGTAGTTTTCATTATAGAAATCTTTCATGTCTTTGGTTAAGTTGATTCCCAAGTATTTTTTTTTATACTATTGTAAACAGGGTAGTTTTCCTCATTTCCCTTTCAGAGGATTTGTCACTGATATATAGAAATGCCTTAGATTTATGGGTGTTGATTTTGTATCCTGCTACTTTGCTGAGTTCATTTATGAGTTCTAGAAGTTTTCTGGTGGAAATTTTTGGATCTTCTAGGTATAAAATCATATTGTCAGCAAATAATGATAATTTGAGTTCTATTTTACCTATCTGTATCCCTTTAATTTCTTTCATCTGTCTTATTGCTCTGGCCAGCGTTTTAAGTACTATGTTAAATGGAAGTGGTGAAAGAGGGCATCCCTGTCTTCTTCCAGTTTTTAGAGGGAATGTTTTCAATTTTTCTCCATTTAGAATAATGTTGGCCTGGGGATTAGCATATATAGCTTTTACGATGTTGAGATATGTTCCTGTTATCCCTAGTTTTTCTAGTGTTTTGAACATGAAGGGGTGCTGTATTTTGTGAAATGCTTTTTCTGCATCTATTGAGTTAATCATATGGTTCTTATCTTTAAGTCTATTGATGTGATGAATTACATTTATTGATTTCTGTATGTTGAACCATCCTTGCATCTCTGGAATGAACCCCACTTGATTATGGTGTATTATATTTTTGATATGTTTTTGTATCTGTTTTGCCAGAATTTTATTGAGAATTTTTGCATCTATGTTCATTAAAGATATGGGTCTGAAGTTTTCTTTTTTTTATGTGCCTTTGTCTGGTTTGGGGATCAGGGTGATATTGGCCTCATGGGTGATATTGGCCTCATACAATGAGTTTGGAAGTGCTCCCTCTTTTTCTATTTCCTGAAATAAATTGAAGAGTATTGGCATCAGTTCTTCTTTAAAGGTCTTGTAGAACTCAGCTGTGTATCCATCTGGTCCTGGGATTTTCTTGGTTGGTAAGCTTCTGATGGCATCTTTTATTTCATGGCTTGAAATTGGTCTGTTCAAATTGTGTATATCATCCTGCTTTAATTTGGGCAGATCATATGACTCTAGAAATTTGTTGATGCCTTCAGTGTTTTGTATTTTATTGGAGTACAAGTTTTCAAAATAATTTTGAATTATTTTCTTTATTTATTTAGTGTCTGTTGTGATATTTCCTTTTTCATCACATATGTTAGTAATCTGAGTTTTCTCTCTCCTTCTCTTTGTTAGCCTGGCTAAGGGTTTGTCAATTTTATTTATTTTTTCAAAGAACCAACTTTTTGTTTTGTCGATTTTTTCAATTGTTTCTTTTGTTTCAATTTCATTGATTTCAGCTCTGATTTTAATTATTTCCTGTCTTCTACCACTTTGTGTTGGATTGTTTTTCTTTTTCTAGAGCTTTGAGATGTAATTTTAAGTCATTTGTTGACTTTTTCTTCTTTTGAGGAATCAACTCAATGCAATGAACTTTCTTCTTAGAACTGCCTTCATAGTGTCTCAGAGATTTCAATATGTTGTGTACGTATTCTCATTCATCTCTAAGAAATTTTTGATCTTCTCTTTGATGTCATCTGCAACCTATTGTTCATTCAGTAGCATATTATTTAGTCTCCAGGTGTTGGAGTAGCTTTTATTTCTTATTTTATCATTGATTTCTAATTTCATTCCATTATGGTCTGATAGAATGCAGGGTTGTATCCCTATTTTTTATATTTGCTAAGAGTTGTTTTGTGGCATAGTATATGGTCTATTTTAGAGAAGGATTCATGTGCTGCTGAGAAGACAGTGTATTCACTTGTTGAAGGATGAAATATTCTATATGTCAGTTAATTCTAAGTTGTTTATTGTATTTTTGAGTTCTATAGTTTCTTTGTTTCCTTTAATTCTTTTTTCAGTTTCTTCCCATCTAAACTTCATCATACCTTCCTCTAAGCCTAAAACCCCAAGTACAAGTATGTTGCTAGCTCTGCTCCCCAAATACATCACAGATCTGTTTATGTTCCCCTATAATTCTGGTTGGAACTTCCATCACCTCTTGTTTGCACAACTGCACTTGCTTTCTCACTGATTTTCTTGCTTTCAGTTTTTTTTCTAACTGTGATCAATTCTCTTCACAGTAGCCGAAACAAGTTTTCAAAGTTAAAGATAATTACATCATTACCTTGCTTGTACTCCTCCTTCAGCTTTCCATGGCAATTGGAAGAAAATCCAACCATTTTATTTTATAATTCTCTATATGATCTGTCCATAGTGTTCTCTGGAGGCCTCCTCTCTGACCACTCTCATTCTTTCTCATTATTCACCAGCCACTGTTTCTCAAGCACTTCAACGTTCCTATGTCTCAGAGCATTTATACTTGCATTTCCTTCTCCCTCATATTCTTTTTGCTAGATCGAGGCTGCTACCTTTTCATCATTTCAATCTTATATTTAAAAACAAAAAAGGCAACCTTTCAGAAAGGGACTTTGGGGTCAGTTTAGCTGAAATAGTTTTCATTCTCTAACCACTGCCCTGTTGTATTTATTTTATTCATAGCATGTATCATTTTCTAAGCTCAGCTTACTTATTCATTTATTACACATTTGTTCATTCTTTACTGAAACAGAATTTTGCTTGCCTCGTTAACTTGTGTATCCTGCATTTCCACAAGTATGCCCAGTACTGAGTGGGTGCTCAATAAACATGCACTGAAATAATGAATGCCTCTGAAATAGAGCCTTAGTGACATATGTGTCAAAATGCTGGTCTTGACTTCATTTAACAAATAATGACAATAAACCCTAATATATTTCCCAATTCATAGATTTTTGAAATGTGTAAAAATAAGGCATTATAATGATGAAACTTGAGAAATTTCTCTATTTATGATGTTGTTTTTGTCATTGACAAAGATTTTGTATTAGTCAACATAAGGATACTGATATGAGGATACATGTGTCCATTGCCTTGACAACTGGCCTTTCACTAGATTGATTTTCCAAATGTCAACTCCAAGTAAGACTGATTTGCAACATATGGAGTTTAATTGTGTCCATCAAGGGACAATTGGTACAGATTCACCTATCTATGATATACCAGGAAAATGTCAAAGGCAATCACTAGTTTTACTTTAGAATGAACGCCCATATTTTCAAAAGAAAAATGTTCCATTTGTAAAAATATTACAGATTTATTCTTTAAGATTTAGCTTCAGCATATATCTTTCTTGGCAAGCATTCCTTGGTCTTATAGGAAATGTGAGTCACATCTTTCTCTTAGATACCCAGTGTCTGAGTGCATTGGCTTCATTGAAATTTTAATTGGTAATTGACAAGCTGTTTCCCCATTAACCTTGATGTCTTTTGAATAGATCCTATGCTTCTTTCATCTTTCTTCTTGAATATAGACCCTGGTTTTGGAACCTTTAGTCAGTTTGTTAAATAGAGTAATCTCAGCAAATGTCTATTAAATAAAATAAAATAAATAGGCACTGGTTTGAATTCTAGTTTATTGTTTTATATATTATCTAAGCTTACCTTTAGGATATAAAACTTAGAAGGACAAGAACCATGTATTATACTTCTCTTGTACTTTCCCTTAGAGTCTAACATATAGCAGTAGGGCTCTCTCCTCCACTGGATCTGGGCTCCCCCAGAATCTTAACTACCACCATGAAAAATTCAAGAATTTCTATGATTTACATGCATGATTTACAGTAATATAACTGGGCATTTTACCTAATCTCTATGTGGTTATGCTCCTTCCAAACCCCCATGGCTGCTTAACTCACAGGATTGTTATGACCACCACATGAATTTGGATATACAAAGTATATGAAGTGTTCTAAACATATAGCATAGATAATCAATAGATGTTAAATATTATTATTATTTGTTTTTTCTGAGGTCTACATCACAGATTACCTATACAGTCACATCTTCACCTCCTATTTTCTATTTTACTTAGATGGCAACCTCAAAGACAGAATGTACCAATAGACACTAGAAGAATGTTCAAGTAGAAAGAATGTCTTTAAAATCTATATCAGGTAAAACTGAGACATCTTTTCCCCTCCTTCCACCAATACAGGTCTTCATTCAATTTTGAGAGGTGGGCATGTAGCATGTTTCTAGGTGAATTTATAAGTATTCTTTTATCTATTTTGATTTCATGCATTAGAGATGCAAATGTGTGTGAGGGAAGGTTAGTGGTAATGAGGAGGTTAAAGCAGCACTTGGTCAATATGTAAGAATACTATTGAAGAAAATAATTATTTTATGAATTGATTTTTGGGTAGAAGGAATTTCAGTGGAGAGAGCAGCAGTCTCTTTAGGAAAATATCAGAAAAAAAATACAATTCATGAAAAAAGAAAGTAGAGCATTAGGAGCTGTGGTAAACAGTCTCAGACTGTGGGCAAGAAATATTGGTTACCTGGGATGTATGTTTCCAAATTAAACATGAACTAAATTGCTCTATAAAACCAAAGAAGTCAGTTCTGTGGCACAAGACTAGACTAGAACAGGCAGTCGAAGTTTTAAGAAAACTGAAACTGTTTAACACACTCTACCCAGATCTGAGGGAATACAGAATAATCTTTTTGAGGTACTCTTCCTTAGAGTTCATAAATTTATATTTTATGACTATTTTAGTCCCTACTGAGGAAGTAGGCAGTATAATTCCTCCCTCTTTTTAGTTTTATTGCTTTCTCAAAGAAGTTGTACAGAACTGAGTTTATAACTCATTGATTGCTTACTTCTTGCCACAGTGAATCAATAAACTCCTGTATATGTCTCAATCATGGAAAAAACAATATTCCAATTTTCTTCAAGGATATGATAGAATTATTCTGTAAAACAAGCAGTAAGATACACAAAAATGCATGATAATTTTTTCCTGGTTATTTCTGATAAGTTAATGTATTTGATGGATGAATGATTCAAGTTTACTTACTAATTATTACACTATAAACCATGCCACAAAGACAACATTTGATGGAAATTTCCTAAATTTCATTGGGTCATTTTATTAATTGATAGTTGAGATTTCCACTTCTCCAATGATACTATATTATGATAGTATATATCATAATATATGATATATACTATATATCTATAAAAATATATCTCATATCTATATATCTATAAAAATATTCTCATATTTGAATGATAGGCAAGTTGATTTCTAACTTGCAAATTATGTCCTTGAAATTATCCTTCAATTTTTTCAGAACTTGCACCATGTTCATTATTTATTTCAGGCCACTGGTGCATATATATCCTCTCCCCCTTGGAATATTATGCTCTTTTTCTGGTCATTTAAAGTCTTCTCATTAGACTTTCTTTCTTGTCATATTGAAGATATGTTAGAAAACCATGTAATTAGAACAAAACAAAGACACATGGTAACATTTTGCTGGATCTTGTAGCTAAAGCAATAAGGCAAGAAAAAAAATTTAAAAAAAATTAAAGTGCATTAGTTTCCTATGGCTAATGTAACAAATCAATACAAGCACAGTAGCTTAAAACAGTAAAACTGTATTATAGTTCCAGAGGATCAAAATTCAAAATTTATTTTGCTGGGATAAAGTTAAGATGTCAGCAGTCTGGCTTCTTTGGAGACTTTGAGGAAATAATCTTCCTTGTTTGTTTTTGCCTCTAAGTTCCCTCAGTATTCCTCTAAGCTCTCTAAGAATTCTTCCTTGAATCTCTCCAACTTTTTTTTTTTTTCATTACATCTCCTAATATTGTGACTAAATCTCTGTCTTCCTTTTTTTCAAGGACTTTTGTAATTTCTTTGAGCCAGCCTCAATAATCCAGCATAATCTGTTTCCTAAAACCTTGATTTAATTTTTTTTTACAAAGTCTATTTCATCATGTGAGGTAACAAATTAACAAATTCTAGGGATTTAGATTTTGACATAGTTGACAGACTGTTATTCAACTAACCACATAGAGGAACACATAGAACTCATTATGTACATGACACTATTACTTACATATGGGCCACTGAAACTCCACCAATTTACTAAATATTTTATAATAAGAGATTTTAGATAAGTGGCTAGAATTAAGATTTTTTTAAATGCAATTAGTTTTTTATATATTAATACATCAAAAGTATAGTAAAAAGATAGTGGTAAGGACAATATAGACAAGTGATGCTGAAATAGTCAGTTAACATGAGAGAGAAATCCATCCCCACTTTATCTTTATTTATAAATCAACCCTAAATTGACAAAAAGACTCAAATGTGAAAGGTACAATTAGAAAAAAAAAACTTAGAATAAAAATAAAAGACTATTTTAAGTAAGAAACAAATTACAATAACCACAAAAGAAAAGATTGGCAATGACTTCATTAAAAGATCTCCTAACATTAAAAGAAACTATAAAGAAAGTGAAAAAACCAAGCCAAAATCTGAGAGAAAATGTTTGAACATATAAGACTGACAAAAGCTTAGGTCCATATTATATCTGTAAATCACCAAGGGAATAACAAACAGTACAGTAGAAAAGTAGAGAAAGGATATGTGCAGGTACGTTGAGGAAGGAGAAATAAAAATGTAAATAAGAGTTTGAAAAGAAGTATGACCTCATTATACAAATTATAACTTCACCAAGGAACCATGAAACTTAAAAAAAAAAATTAAGAAGTTTGACAATGTCAGTTGCAGTGAGAATGTGGTGCAATGAGAACTCACATACATTGGGAATAAGACTAAAAAAATGAAACCACAACTACATGGGAAATAATTTAGAACTTTCCTGAATTTTGAAGATGCATACAACCTTTGACCCAGCGTGTTTCCTCCTGGGTATATGCTCTTGAGAAACTCTTCCTTCTTCCTTCTCAGGGGCATAAGCAAAAATGTTTGTAGCAGTTTTTTTTGATTGAACAAGATGTGAAAATAGCCCAGATGTTCAATAACGAGATAGTAATTAGATTACAATGTGGTATAATGAGGATAAATGCCATCATACGTAGTATAATGCGATGTGGTATAGCGAGAATAAATGCAACGTACCTGGAAAATAAAAGTATAAATATTAGAAATATTACAAGTCTTACACACACACACATACACACACACACAATAAAGGATGACATAATTTTAATAAAATTCCAGAACAAGAAATAATAAACATATATCATTAAATACATGTATGTGTGATGAAAACTAATTTTTTAAAAAGCAAAGAAGTGAAAATAATACTGTTATGGTAGTAATTTAGTATGGATGGAAATGAGACAATTGAATGTGGAAAGGAGGCAACAGAGCTTTTAAAGCATATGGTATGTTCTAGTTCTTTAGGTAGCACTGAGTCTGGTTTATTATACTTATGTTTCAATATTTACATATATATTATCTGATTTTGCATGTGGTGTGTGTGTGTATGCATGTTCATGTGTGTAAAGAAAAGTGAGCAGCATAGCAGAACAACTTGTTGAGCCCATGTGCAGTGTTTGGTCTTGCCCTACTACTACAAATGAGGGCTGAGGCTTTCAAATGTCTGGTCTACATTTGACACACATGAGAATAAATAATTATAGGATATCCAATTTTAAAATAAATGTATATCAAATTTAAAATAAATAATGTATTATCTGAAGATATCTCATTGGGGTGTTCTCTCTGGCAATTTCAATCCACCAAAAATCAGGTGGAGGTATAAAGGCAGTTAGAGTCAGAATGTCAGATTTTTAATTCTTGAATTTTTGTTTTATTGCTTTGTTCTTTCCAAGGAGAACTGGTTTATTTGTCTTCCTATAGCCCCAAGAAAGAGTTTCTGTGGTTCTATAAAATAAAAATAATTCTTGCCCTAAGTACCAGCTGGTTTTAAAACATGACATTTTTTCTATGAAGCAGTGCTTACTAGCTCCCCTAGTGGCCAGGAGGTACCAGTAGGACTGCTGGCACCACTAATCCTCAATCATGCAATTTACCTGTAAATGTTATCAAAGTGGAAGAATAATTTTAGATACAGCTTTATAACACAGCTTGATTTTTTGACATTCTTTCTCAGATTGATGATAATATTTTTTTCCTGGTCTCTGCACAATTTCTTTCCTTCAAGGTGGGTCCACTTGGGCTATTCTTTACCTAGGCTTTCTGCCAGATAAGGGCAACACTGGACACATTACGGAAAATGAGATACCAGTTAGTTAAACCACATTGTTTATTAGTTAATGATTTATGTTTCTTGGAATTTAAAATTTAATTCTACATGCAGTGCTCCTTTGTTTGCATAATACTAAAATTTATTTGAAATATGAGGAAGAGGTTTAGATGGTAGAGGACCTGTCCCAATACACTGTCAAGGTTGTAGTTTAATCTGCTCATATTGTGCATTTAGGTATATGAATTTGCCTATTAGTGGTATTTTTATTCCAGATGAGTAAACTGAGGTCCAGAGAAGTCAATAATTTAGTTCAGTTCAACTGGCCAATGGGTTGGAGAGTTATGACTAAACCTCAGCTCTCCGACTCTGGAGACAATGTTGCTATTACTACCATGTGTATTTTATGTGTAAGAGTCCCAGGGCTGATATGGGTTCTCACATTCTTAGGAGAATGCCTTAGGAGGAGTCAGGATGCATAGTTTTTGTTTAATGACCTTTGTCAGTGTTCAGTTTCCTGACATAATAAAATACATTTCTCAATGGAAACTATCATTTGAGTGTGAGCTTTGTGAAATCTCATTTCCTCTATTTCTAATCAGGCTTGCTGGAGCTCTATGAATCCAGGATGTCCTTTTATTTCTCCTTTGGTCAGAATACATGAGGCCTTTCTAGATTCTAGAAGAGAGATAATGGACTGCCTTTAGTAATTACAGGTTTAGCGTGATTGCAGGACTGTTACCTGCAGAACTTGGGGTTGGGCCCATGAGTCAAAGAATGAATACCATGAATACTAAGGTAAGAAAGTGAGCAGGATTTTATTAAAAAAGAAAGTGAAAGAGAAAGCTCAGAGCGCCCCACACAATACCTGGGAGGGGCAAGAGTAATCCCAGCTAGGTCCCACTTTTATGGGCAGGAAAGGGAAGCTGGTTGATTTTTAAAATTATTATTGGTTGGGGCTTGAGTTGAGGGGTCTCAGCATAATGTGATTGGAGCCCATTGCTGGGGGTTTGCTTGTGTAACTTTAACTTCCTGGTATTGTCTGCTGTGGTCCAGAGAGCAGGGCCATAGGGAACTCCTGATGAGGAAGAGGAGGAGTAGGGCAACTGCATGGGCTGGCTTGTCCCTGCCTAGCTGCCTAACATTTCCCTTTATCTTAAGATTATTAGGATATAAATTTAAGTTCCTTTTCCCCTTAGATTAGATATGGAAATATGTCTTTTCTGGGAAGAAAATCCAAAAGGGAAAAATAGCAATTTCCAAGGTCCTTGTTCATTATTTTTAGGATTTCATAACCATTTAATCTCATCAATCTGTCAGAATACTTTTCTTAGTTTTGTCATCCAGGAGCCACAGTCTGGTGTTAAAGTGGAGTTTTAAAATCCTGTGTGTGTTCATACTTCAGGGGGTAAAATACTGTTTTTATCTGGATAAACTACAAGTTTATTTCCCTGGGCTTATTTTATTAATATTTGATGGCATTTGCTTTCAAAGTGACTTTGCACAGTTGCCCTGGAGTGTTTGCACAAAGGAGGCTTTCTAATGCAAATCTGGCTGGATTGAAGGTTTAAAAAAGAATGGTCCAAAGGAGACTGCCCTCAAGTTAAATCTTAGCCATCAAAGCAGCCATTCCTTTGTCATTCATTGATTAGTTTTTGTTAATTAATATATGCAATAATTTATTAAACAAGTATTTGCTGAACACCTTGGGGTGGTTATTAGCACTGGTCTCGGAGTTTATAGTTTAGTAGGGAAAATGAGATGTGAAAAAGAGACCAGTTTCAAAACCTAAAATGACAACTTTGCTCTGAAGAGAAGGTCATTGCAAGAAGGAGGGAGCATAACCATCAGACTTGTGCTGAAAACACCACACTGTCTCTTCAGGACATCAAAATTAAAAAATTTCTTTTACACTTGAGTATAAAAGACCCACTCCAATATTTGTCTCCTGCTGTAGGAAAGGAAGTGCCTTATATACCCCTATATAGTAGGGGAAATGAGATATGGTGAGTAGTCAGCAATAGACAGAAAGTAGATACTACTGTTGGTTGGTGAACCCTAGTCTATTTCAAATAAATATTACCGAAATTTTCATTTTGAAACATAGTACTATTCTGGTCACATTTTTGTTTAGTAAAATATTAAGAGTCTATTAAATAGTTTATTAAATTTGTTTAGGAGAATAAAGCATTCAAGATTTATGAAGGGTTTTTAGTATTGTTCCAGGGAACTGAAACATGCCTCTCTGTGTCAGTTGAGATTTGGATAGGTTATGGAACATGAAGCTCCACAAATGATGAAGGCACCAGACTTACTTCTCCTTTTGGTCCAGCAACTATTATGCTAACAGGGGAGGAGAGAGTAGATCACAGAGGGTGGTGAGGAGGATGAAGCACTCTGGGAGGAGAGAAGAGGCTTCAGGAAGGCTTACAGAGGACCAAGGAGTCCTTGCTGGATTGAGCTGAAGAATGAGGGAGAGTGGAAAGTGAGGAAAGATGAAGGTGGAAGAAACATTTCTTCTTAGAGATTTGCACTCTGAGAAATATTTATTGAGCCATTATTGTGAGAAAGAAAATGTGATAAATAATGGAGAGAATATACAAAAGTAGGTTTAATATTTAGTAAGATATAGTCTGTCCTCCAAAATGAAATGTAACAACTAATGATCATATGAGCGATACAGAGAGATCTAGAGGCATTCATAAGGGGTTTATGTATAAGGTTGTGTATAGTTATCAACTTTAAAACTTAAAATATTCAAACTCCCATCAGATTCTCCCTAATAAAATATTACTTTTAAAGGTAATTATTTTTCTTGCAAAGGAAAATAGATCATGTCATAAATCACCTTATTAATCATATTGACTGGATTGGTAAATTTTAATTTATGAAGTTAAATGTCCTGGAAATATAAGTAAATTTAATCAGTTAGTTTCACTTGGAAAGTTTGGCAAGAACACTACATTAGATGGAGTCAGTAAGACCATCATGGCACATTCTTGAATTTCATCATCATCATCTGCAGTGATGAGATCTATCAGTTCCTCTCTTCCTTTTGTATGCTTTTAAGAAATCTTGTAATTTCTACTTCCAAATAAATCCTGAATTATTCTACTTCTCTTCATTTCAACTTCTCAGTCCAAGTTACCATCACATCTCCTCTGGATGATTGTAATATCCTCCTACTGGTGCCCCCAACTCACCCTTAAGCCCTACAGAGCAGCCTCCCACTGGAGTTAGAGTGCCCTTTCTGAATAAGAGGTCAGATCATGTCATTCTCTGTCTAAAACTCCTGAGAGTCTTCCCTGACTTACCAGCACGCAGAACTCTCTGACCTCATCACTTGCCATATTTCCTCCTGCTCCTGAGCTTCAGTCACACAAGCAAGGTATTAATCTGCTTGTCATGCATTGCAAACATACTCCCTCTATAAAGTGCTTACACATTCAGGTGTCTCTGTTTAGAATTCTTGTCTCCCAGGTGTATTATGAATGGTGACTTACATTTGGGACTCCCAGAGTGACTTTCCTTAACCTGGTCATTCTGTAATTTAAAATTTTATGCACATTCACTCTCTACTTTAGTATCTCTGTTTCCATTATAATATCAGGGTCATGTCAGGAACCTTTCTACCTTCTTCATGGTTTTGGCTTTAGTACTTAGAATAACACCTCGGTCATGGAAATTAATCCATACTTATTTATTGACTGAATGTTGAATTACAGTTGAGGTATTTTCTTCCCATTAGTCTTCTATACTTTGAGGCAGAATTTATGGTGGTGGCTTAATTCCCAAAGGCTGGAAGAGGAATTATTCTTGCCAGAATTATAGCTTGAGATATGTTTTAGCTCAGCATAGAATAAAGTCTGTTTTGTGGTCTTATAGGACTCTGAGCTTATGATTCCAAAACTTAATGTTCATAAGATGAAAGTCATCAATTGATGATAAATTTAAAGTAGATTCCAAAGCAAGAAGAAAAAAAGGAAATGCGAAACTGAGTTCTGAATAATTTGTAAATTTTTTTGATACAAAAATCTTCAATCACAAAAATGAAATTGTAAACATTTAGATTTTTAGAGTCTTCTATACTATGCAGGATACTATGCTGTATGAGTTTGACATTATCTGTTTTTTTCTAAATTAATATTATTAGGCTTAATATGGAGTCTACTCTGAATTAAAAATGCGTTGCAAGCAGGATTTCTGCTTATTCTGGCAACAATTTTGAGTTTTATTGATATCTATAGTGATAAACCTTTTATTTAAATTGATAATGATTGCTTGTTTGATCATCTCTGTTTCTGCTAGGTAGTCTGGGAAAACATTGCTAGTGATTATTTTATGTGTCAGGAGCTCCCTTGGATGAGTGGTAGAAACTCAGGTCAACGTTTTCAGTTCACGAAAGCAGAAATTCAAGAGGATTTCATTCCAATTTCTCTTGGGACTCGTAGTTATGCTTATCTCTGCTTTCTTTCATCTTGTCATCATTATTATCTACTGATGATAAGCTTCCTCCAGTAAGTTAATAAAGGATGGTTCCAGGGTTACATTCTCCTAAAGGAAAGAGACAAGCCTATCTTATCCGACACAGGCATTCATTCATGTCATCAATGTTTACTAATGAAGGATGAATGAGCACCTGCTTCTTTGAGATTTGGTTTAGTCCTTGAACCTGTTTTTGGCTAGAGGAACAGGACATGTTGATAGGCAGCACTAGGCCAGGTGCTTCCATCATGGGTGGAGGAGTAAAGGGTAATACTATTTATACGGATTTGACAGGGTTCCAGAAAAAAAATGGTCATGTTATTCCACATTATAGGAAGACGGAAAATTTGATGAGCAAACAATAACTTATAGCTATAATATTTCACTAAAATAATGAGTCTTACATATTAATGAGCTGGGCATAAAGCTCAGGGAAGTTGACAAAACAATTAAAAGGATCACTATTTCTTTGTATCTTAAATTCAATCAGAGTTTCTTACATGCTTGTTTTATTTCTAATTTGGTTCCTTATACAATTTCTTGTACTGTTTAATTGAGATGTAGCTAAAGCTTTGTGAGACTGGTTGAACTTCACAGAATATGATTTTATTTGTATAATTAAGAAAAGGAAATTCTCAAATGAAAATCAAAAAGTAATTTCCCCTCTGTGTCTTACAAAAATAAAACTTAATTTTGTCCATCTTGACACCTAAATAATTCTAAATTTGAATGAATACTCCTGTTTCCAATCCTTCCCCAAGCAAATTTCTCTTCTAAACTGACATGACCCTGATTCATGGATCAGTTCTTCCATGTCCCTCAATTCCTTATAGTCTTCTTTTGATATCTCATTAGTTTCTTCTGTTTCTAGGTAGAAAATTTTCTCCATCATTTCTCATTTCTTTCAACAAATACGTATTTACTACCATCCATAAGCCAAGCAGTTGGCTAAATTAAAGGAATAAAAATCTTTTCAGCTACATACTTGGTTTCTTATTACTTATTAGACTTCCTTTCTCCCTATCCCATGTCCACTGGTTTTCCGTAAGTGGGGAAATTCTGTGAGGTACAAATGTCAAACACATTTGAGATTTGCTAATACCCAGACATGTATTTTCTTTTCAAATTCCCTTCACATTTACCTGAAAAGACTTACCCATTAGGAAAGTATACCAGATAGTTTTAATCTCATTAAAATTTTCTCAGTGTTTTTCTTCCAACTTCTACATGCCATGTGGACATTTCTTAATGAATGAGATCTTTTTTTATTTCTGTATGTCCTTCAGAGGAGACAAATGTCATTCTCATTAAGAGGTAAATAATTTTGTTTTGGTCTTTCCTGAAGGAATTCAAATGTAACTTAGGTGATTCTTGGTGGTGTGTATACTTGGGAATTTTAATTGCGACAAAATTAATAATGTTAACAGTGAACAGTATTATCAATATTATGGTAATTACTTTGCTTTTTTTTCATTCTTCTGATTTTTTTTCCTGTTGGCACTGAGGAAAACAACTTTCCTAATATTTTGGTGGCATTTTAACAACATAATCTCACTGTTTATCTTCCCAAGAACTATCTATTTTCCTCTATGATATTTACTTTTTAATAAGAGTATAATATTTCTCATAATTAAGATTGCCCATTTGAAGCTCAGTAAAAGAGCCATTTAATTTTTTTTAGTTTTCCTAGTTTTTCTTCATAAATACTAGTATGTGAGAACTTTCTCCAACTTGCTTAATAAATGAAGAATAAATAGCAAGAGGCAGATCATTACAGAGCTTTGTAATGTAATGACTGGATCTTCTAACTAGAAAAATGGGTCATGTTCAAAATAGGCTCCTGGTTTACTGCACATTATTATGAAATCTGAGATCAGGAAAAAAATGTGGGTGCTCATTTGGACTTGGCTAAAGATTGAATTGACAGGACAAATAAAGACCCATCTACTGCCATTGATTTTGGACATTATAGCATAAAATGGTGAATGTATTGAAGGAAATAGTAACCTCTTTTCCTGTCTTGGAATTGTATTGACCAAATCACTTTCTTTAATTACTTCAAGCATTTATTGTCAATCTCAGGAGTTTCTGAGCCAGTTTTAAGTCATACAACATTGGGGAACACTTCGTCACTCTGCAACTCAATAATGGGGCAGGGATAAAATATCCCTGTGGCTTATTGTTGATAAAATTTTAATGAATTAATAACTATGCTGAATTCATTAAAGATACAATATATTATCTTGTTCTTTTTTTCTTTTGTAATTATGTTTTAACCTTATGTAACTTGTAAATACTTCAATAGACTATACTAGCCTTCTATTCTTTTATGTCCTTTTACCTAGGGATTTGCACAGAAGACTGAGTAAATATTTTGGGATAAATATGATGATCATTCATTGATTAATTGATGACTCATTATGCTAACTATGATTCATTCTTATTTGTGAAGATTTGGGGGTGAGAGAGGTTAATGGTGAGCACAGTAAGCCATCCGTGAAATGCAAAAAGACCATTTTCAGCATTGCAGCCTGGGAGGTAGGGTAGATCTGGCATTGGAAACTTCCCGGGGCAGTCCCACCAGATAGACCCCTGATGCACGTGAACTTCCCCTCCAGTTAGCTAGAAGGTTTCCCACAGCGTCAGAAATGGGCATAATCCCTTAGGAAATGAGCAGCCTACCTGCCCCCCCCTCTAACCTGTTTGGGTGAAGAACTTTCCATAGAATTTCTTTTATGTTTTCCCATATAAATAAAGTAGACACAGGCTCCTTTCTTTGTTAAAAGCTGCACCCTGCTTTGCCCCCTCTTTGAAAATACTTTCTGTGTTCTGTGGTTATATCACTGTACTATTTTTCTTAGCTTTTATTTCTCAGCCATCCCATCCCACCCAAGGGAAACCCATCCTCTTGCCCCCGCAGGACATGAGTGATAGGTGAGATTTTTCGTAATTGCTGCCACTCTTCCTTTTGGCAGCAGATGCTATTTTTCTTTCCCCTTCTTTCTCACATCCCTGAAGGGATAAACTCTAGCCATTGAAAGCTGCCCACTGTTAACACCAGGTACTGTGACCTGCAGCTTTTTTTCCAGCTGTAGGAACATGCTCAGCCTGTGGAAAGTACTTGGATCCAGAAGCTGTCTTTAACCAGTGACAGAGTGGTAGAACATAGGCCACATCATAGGATTTCATTGTACTGGTAATTAAATTCCTAATGCTTATATTCACTATCATTTTGTTAATAAATCCACAAAATTACAGAATTTGATTTAACTCTCATTGTCTTCTAAGCCAAAAGCAAATGGAATAATTGGTGTCCAGTAGTTGATTCATGCCTTAGCATACTTGCATAAGTAGATGGATACCTATGTTTTTTGAGCTGGAATCATGGAAGGCAAACATGAACCTTAAGTGGAGAGAAAATGGTAAAGGAAAGAAAATGGCAAGTTGAAAACAATGAGTGCTTCAGGGAAAAATGTGTTCTTTGGGTGACGAAAAGAAGGCCTTTGGATAATTTCTGTGTATCACTAGGATCATTGGGAACAAAGCAGGTATAAGAAATAAATTCTAAGATGGTGTATATATTAGTTTCTCATTAAGTGAAATAATAAATAAGCATAAGTATAGAAAGGAGGTTGGAAATAAGAGAAGTAAATCTGATACTAATCAGATTAGCATCTTCTGAGCCAAAAGCCAGCAATTGAAATGAAAGATCATATTGCTTATAATTTGCCTATTAATTATTATGTATATTGTATAACATATTAGTATTTTTAGAGGATTATTAATTTGAAACAATAAAAATAAGCAAGACAATTGTTATTCTTTTCATGTTGCTTGTATAGAAAGAAGTTCATTCATTTTTTCTTAAAGATGATTATTTACCCTATTTTTATACAATTAATTCATAATGTCTATGCTTATTTGAGCTTAATATGTTAGCAAGAAATATCTTTTATTTCATGTTTTTTTTCTTGATTTTTAAGAATGTAGTTATATTAAATAAACACAAATATAGGCTTTTCCTGAAATATATGCAAACTGCCATATTACAGATGAACATGTTATTTTCAAACTTAAATATGCATTATGATTTCCTGAAGTTTGAAGGTCAGATTTTAAGTGCTATTGCCTTTTGACTGTATGAGGAAATTTATACTTAGCTAAAATGTTGATGTCTTCTATTTACTATATATCTATTTACAACATCTCTTAGGTTTTCCCAGATGATAAAATGCATGACCTACTACCATTGAAAATGCAATTAGAACACAGACGCTATCATAAAGTGCTAATAACCCAATTGATGGGAATCTTGTTATTACAGGATGTACACATGCTAAATATTTATTTTGGGTTCCCCAGTCTTTTAGGAGTTGAAAACCCAAGAAAAAAATATATTTCTACTTAATATTTTAAATGTTCACTAACGCAGAGCAATAATGAGGAAGATGAGTACAAATAATGAAAAATATAGAAGAAAATCACTAATATGGAATATGAACTACTTTATGAGAATTTGATAAACCTATGATTCAGATGACCCAAGATGAATGAAAATAGGGAAAAGAAATATAAACTATGCATTTATTGGGAACATTTGTCCTATCATTTCTATTTCTATCTGTGACCAATATAGTGACAACTGATTAAAAGCTGTCACTTTCAGTAGGTAAATTTGTCTACCAAAGCAATAATCTTAACAGTAGTTATGAACAAACAGCAGTTTACCTTAATGACTTCAAAAATCAATCAGGCAATTTGTTTGATGTACTACAAGTTCCTTGAAAGTCTGATTGTATAGATGATTTCATTGCTCTCTGTTTACATAAATTACTTTTCGTGGTTGTCTATGAACTTTTCCATTAGGCATACATCTGAGGGAATGAACCCTTTTTACATAAAAAGCAGTCAGAAAGCTTGTGTAGTATTTTCTTTTACAGTCTAGGACCACCCTAACGCAAGACCAGGTATGGGGATTAATTTAATTTTTTTCATACATGGATGTCCTGTTTATGCAGGAAGATTTATTGAAAAAAATATATATACTTTTTGTATTGTCGTAGAGTATAACATTAGGTATAAATCAAATAACTGATTATTATCTGCTAACTTTGCTAATTGTGCTGTGTTAACTTGATAGAAATTATATTTTCCAGAATTTTCTGAGTGGCTTTCCTTTAGGATTGGCTAATAGAGAGATTTGCACACATGATAAAGGACAATATAAGGGAGTTGCTATTCCTTTTCAAAGTAATTCCCAGACAAATGGGGTAATAGATAAAATAGAGACACTGGTGGGCAAACTCCACCCTCACTCTTCCACCTCCACATCCAGCTTTTCTTGTTGACTGCTGTCCTGCTAAAAACAACTGCAGCACTTGCTCCCTACCAGGGGCTTGGCTGTGTACTCACAGGAGTGGAAGAGCATTGCAGGCAGCAGCTTGCCCCAGACTTTCCACTGGTTTCTGTACATCTGCAGCTGGACATGCTTGAGTTTTCAGGTAGGCTTTTACTCTTTGACTTTTCCACCCATGTCAGCACATCAAAAGAAGTGATTACAGTTTCATTCCTGGATTCATGAAATTCCCCTGTAGAACAGAAAGCATAGATATTTGGAGCAGGGACTATGAGAGATTCCTGCATGTAACCTGATCCAGTCCATGTATGAATCTTGTTCTGGGCCTTTGTGCCCATACATTGAGCAGTATTTTTCAATTCTTGCATCAATATTACAGTATTGTAATCTTCCTTTTATACTAAGTTCTGATATTTGGCCATGTAAGTCTTCCAGCATTGTTATTCCTTAAGATTGCCTTGGGTATACTTGGCCTTTTAAAATTTATATATAAATCTTACAATCAGAAAAAAACAAAACACCAAAAACCAAAAACCAAACCAAACAAACAAACAAACAAAAAAAAACCCACTGGGATTTTTACTGAGAGTGAACTGAAACTATAGATTAATTGAGGAAAAAATGACATTTTTATAATAATGTGTCTTCTAGAAACATGCTTTCTGGGTACAGGCATCCATTCAGCTCTTTGATAGCCAAAGGAGGGCTCTTTCCATTGGCCAAGAAGGAGATGACATTTATTTGGCTAAGAAATGGAGGGTCTTGCCACCAATCCAGGTTGCTATAATTCCTTGTAATCACATACGTTTATGCATCTCTCTGAACAGGTTCTAGGTGTCACTATTCCCCCTGATATAATTCTTTGGAATGAAGAGTAGAGCCAAAACTTCTAGAACAGTAAGATGATTAGAAATCCATCACTTTTCTTTTGGGGAGAAAAAAGAATGTGGAGCCAATGTTTTCATCTTAACTTTAAGGATTCACTGATGTGCATGGACACATCAAGAACCTTTGAGACCTGTTCCCAAGTATCTTGAGTTAGAATCTCCCACCTCATGCTCCATGGACCCTTTATAGACTAATTTATGGAGACTTAGCTCTACAGTTTTTCTTCATTTACTCCACTGCATTAAGAAAATGGAAGTTGGGTGGCATGGCACATACCTGTATTCCCAGAGATTTGGGAGGCCAAAGTCAGGAGGATTGCAAGTTTGAGGCCAAAATTTCCCTGAGTTTTATCTCCAGTAATGAGAGAGAGAGGCAAAAGGGAAGATGGAAAACAAATACTATCTTTCTGGACTTAGGTTTAATATCCTTTAAATGAATAAATAATTTTGCAACTTGGGGCGCTGAACTTGTCTGGGTAATTGGAATGTCTTCCCTGAGGAAATGGCATTTAAGGTGTTGGCAGGGCTGATTCCTCTGGAGGCTTAGGCAGAATCTGTTTTTTTGCCTTTTCCAGCTTCCAGAGGCCACCTGCAGTACTTGGCTCATGGTCCCATCAGCAACTGTATGGCTCAGACCTCTGCTTCTGTATTTCCTGTGTTGCTTCTGCCTCTTTCACATATAAAGACTTTATGTGGTAATATTAAGCCACCTGGAAAATCCAGGATGCTATCTCTATTGCAAGATCCCTAATCACATATGCAAAGTCCCTTTTGCCACAAAAATAACATATTCATGAGTTACAGGGATTATGGATCTCTGGGGGCCCAAGGGGATTATTCTGCTTCCTATAATTTCTAAGCAGGATTTGGGTATTTATGTTTTAAATTTAAAAGTAAAATCAGCTTAGTTACATATTCAGACAGAAGAACAAGATAAAGCATTATTTAAGATAAGAAGTAAATACAACTTCATCTTCGGAGATGAAGAAATCTGATTCCAAATCTTGGCTATACCAATTACTACCTGGATGGCCTTAGGATATTTTTAAATCTCTTTGAACTTCAGTTATTGCATCTAATAATGAAAATAATAACAACAACAACAATAATAATAAATGTTAGAACTAAAATTAAACTTAATATCATGTGCTGCCTCAACATCTTATGAAATTGGAAGGGCTCCATGTTCTAACCTTAAGTTTCCCATCCCCACCTGGCTCCCATGGATAAGGCCTCCTAGCTAAACAATCTTCCATGTCAAATGACCTGGTGCCATTCCTACTTCAGTGTAGGTTCCCTGGTGGTTCACAGGAATATTCAGAAAAGCCAATCACATCCTTACAGAGCTTGCTTCCAGTAGTCTTTGGTTGTTCACTCTGTTCCTGAGTACAACCTCCATATATGGTCCTATGTATCATGCGGTCTCCTTCTGCAACTAATAAACTGCTATCTATCTCCTCTGCCCAGTGCTGGGTGTTGTGTGTCCAGCCCTGCTCATGACACTAAGATTGAAATCCCTCATCAACAGAGTGAAAAGAAGGTGATTCAAGCAAATGCCAACCTCACGGCATTTTTATAGGGTGAATTTTGTTTTCAGAGTATGTTATGCTCTTAGCAAAATACTTGGCAAAGTCCTACCATACAGAACAATCTCCATAAGTGGTAGCTATTGTTATTGTGTCATTATTACTATATTTAAAAATTCCCATTCTCAATCCTTGGCATGAGTTGAAATTTTATACTTTTCTCATAATCCATATAATAGTGATTCAAAGAAAAGAGGAGACAAATTCTTATGAAGACATGCAGGGGAGAAAAATGCAATTTGGAGTTTACTGGCATAAAGAAGATCAGTCACTAGTTTTCCACATATTCAAACCCTGAGAAATTTGTCCAGCAAAACCAGATTTTAATACAGAGGCAGTTTGGGCCAGGTATGATGGCATATGCCTGTAATCTCAGTGACTCAGGAGTTGAGGCAGGAGGATTACAAGTTTAAGGACAGCCTGGACAACTTAGGTAGATCCTGTCTCAAAATAAACATAAAGAGGGCTGGGGATGTAGCTCAGTGTTAGGGAGCTTGCTTTGCATGTGTGACAAATGTTGGGGAAGCTGGGGGTAGTGATGGTGTGGTGTGGGGAGGCAGCAGAGAAAAGATAGCTGTGTCAGAGAAACGATAATTTTTTAAAATTTATTTATTTTAGTTGTACACAATGCCTTTATTTATTTGTACATGGTGCTGAGGATTGAACCTGGGCGAGTGCTCTATGGCTGAACCACAACCCCAGCCCAGAGAAATGATAATTTTCACTTACTGTAGATGAACAAACTTCAGATCTAGACAAACAGCTCTGCATTTCTGATTTGTATAAGAACTAAATGGTTCACAAGGTGGATGATAGGACCTTCATAAAGAGTGTGGCAAAGTTGAAGATTACAATGTAAAAGGGAAGAGAAATGGAATGATTTTGAATTTGGGAAATTTTTTTTTTGTCCTTCATAAATAAATATCTAGAACACAGGATCAGCATTTTCTCAGAAGGGAAATACAGACTGGTTCTGAATCTAAGTGTTGCTCATGGACCGAATCTCAGAAAATGAAATTCAAAGGCAAAGCATTGATTAAACCCAAAAGGACATGGCAGACACCAGGGGAAAATCTGCTACTCAAATGTTTATGAAAAAAATTTTCTTAAGTGCCTGATGCAATTGGTAAAGAAATTGTTCATGGCTAGAGAGTACCCAGCAGAGCTTTCTGCAGTAGAAAATGAACAAAGAAAGCTCTGATTTTTGTTTGTAATTGTGTACTGGTCAGCATAGGTTCTTTTATGTAGTTTCATTTATGCAAGAGTTCTTCGCAGAATATTCTATCAAGCTTGCTGTGCTGCAAACCTGCTTCCCTTTTAGTGCACAGAGAACTCAGCTTGCTCTGTGTCCTGTAGTATAGAAAGCCTTCGCTTTTCATTTCTTCCTCAGACCACATTTGATAAAAGCCTGCCACATGTTAGTTGAAGTAATCTACAATGGCAGATTTTTTTCAGATTTATTTAGATGGAGAAATGTTGTGACAACATGACAGGTATATAGAGGATGCACTGAGCAAAGTCAGGCTTTTATGCAATGAATGTAGTTTTCTCTTTTCACATACTGAGATCAAGAAAACCATTCTTCAGAAAAATTATAGGTGTCCTCAGATCAGACCTGAAAAACACTTAGAGGTTTTCCTTGTTGCCCTTTATAGCAATGCTTTGCCATATTTTGAATCCCAATGACCTGAGAAAGAATATAAGCTGAACCATGAAGTTCAGAAAGATCATCCTGAGCAAAGACAGCCAGAGCTAATGAAGAAAACAGATTGAAAAATAATAATGACACAATCCAAAATTGTCCTCTAAACTCTTCTCACAGAGGACTCTCTAGCTTCCTAAGAGGCATTCTAAGAATACCTAAAACAGAGCTTCTCCTCCTCCTTCCCAGTCTGTTTTCCAGTGAATGTCATTGTCACTCACAGTCTGACTCCTTGACTTCTCAATTTTCTTCAACTCCTTTCTGTCTCCTCCCCTCCCATTACTCCCAAACCATCCAAATAAGTTATCGGCTATCTTTTTATTCCACCCTCAGTCATTTTCTCGTATAGATATACCTTCATCTACCCACAGTTGCCTTTACCCTACGCCATGTCCCCATCCATTTTCTTCTGGAGCACATAACTGTCTTTTTGCTATAATTCCTTCCTGCACCATTGTTCCTTTGCAATCTGTTTTTCAAAGGAAAGCAAGAGCATTCATTCTAGAATCTGATTTGTGTCCCTTTTCAAATTAAAAGGCTTTTCATTTGTTTCCTATTGTTCAACAACAAAGTCCAAACTCATTAAGAAATCCTTATTTTCTATCTTAGCGCTTTCTTCTTGGACAGATTATGTTAAAGCTGCTGACCTTTTATAAATACAACTTCTTTCACTTTTAGAAATAAGTACTGCCTTCCCTCAGCTGTTTTATCTGCCTGAGCAATTTTCCCCGCCTGGAGCAATTTTCCCCCTAGTTGGCTAGGCCAGCTTTACATACCTTTTAGTAACTTGTCCAGCTTCCTGACAGACCAGTATAGTTGTCCTACAAAACATACTATAATCCCTGGATCTGATAATTATCATGATGTACTATGGCTATTTGTTTAATTTTCCCACCAACAGGACCTAGGCTGTGAAAAGAGCAAGCGCCAAGTTGGTTTGGTTCACTATTCCATGTTTAGCTCACCTATATACCAATCCAGTTTGAGTGACAGAGTAAAATAGGCTCTTAAATACTGGTTGAATGAGATTCAATCTGTGTGCCAGAAATGATACTAGGTATTCATATTCATTATCTTACCTAATATTTATAAGAAAATCATAGGCAAATATCATGTTTATTATACAGATTAAAAAGCTGAGGTTCAGAGACAGAAGGGAGTTTCCTAAAGTAAAAAAATAAATAAATAAAATAAAATAAATGGAGTCAGTGGTAGACTGGATTAAAATTTAGATTTCCAGTTTTCTGGAAAAAAAACCTTGTGGTTTTTCTTTCCTTTCTTCTTCTTCTTCTTCTTCTTCTTCTTCTTCTTCTTCTTTTTTTTTTTTTTTTTTGGTGTCATTGTCATAGTAGTTGTATTGTAGTTTTTTTTTCTTGCTTGCTTTTTTCTTTTTTTCTCTTTCCCATTTTCATTCCCTCTTGCTTCCCATTCGTTATTTCCTCATCTTTTTTATCTACACCCTGCACCTACATTCTCAAGCCCAGGGCCTGATGGCTTTACAGCCGAGTTCTACAAGACCTTCAAAGAAGAACTAATACCAATGCTCTTCAACTTATTTCAAGAAATAGAAAAAGAGGGAGCTCTCCCAGAATCTTTCTATGAGGCCAATATTACACTAATTCCAAAGCCCGGCAAAGACACAACCAAAAAGGAAAACTTCAGGCCAATATCTTTAGTGAACATAGATGCAAAAATTCTCAACAAAATCCTGGCAAATCAAACCAAAAACATATCAAAAAGATAGTGCACCACGATCAAGTGGTGTTTATCCCAGGGATGCAAGGTTGGTTCAACATACGGAAATCAATTAATATAATACATCACATAGTAGACTTAAAGATAAAAACCATATGATCATCTCAATAGATGCAGAGAAAGCATTTGACAAAATACAACACCCCTTTATGTTCAAAACACCAGAAAAACTAGGAATAATGGGAACATATCTCAACATCATAAAAGCTATTTATGCAAAGCCCCAGGCTAACATTATCTTAAATGGAGAAAAATTGAAAGCATTCCCTCTAAAAACTGGAACAAGACAGGGATGCCCCCTTTCACCGCTGTTCTTTAACACAGTACTTGAAACTCTGGCCAGAGCAATTCAACAGACGAAAGAAATTAAAGGGATCCACATAGGAAAAGAAGAGCTCAAATTAGCACTATTTGCCGATGACGTGATAATATATCTAGAAGACCCAAAACACTCTACCAGAAAACTTTTACAACTAGTAAATGAATTCGGCAAAGTGGCCAGATACAAAATTGATACCCATAAGTCAAAGGCATTTTGGTACACCAGTGACAAGTTCTCTGAAAGAGAAATGATGAAAACTACCCCATTTACAATAGCATTAAAAAAAATAACTAGGAATTAACTTAACGAAAGAGGTGAAAGACCTCTTTAAAGAAAACTATAGAACACTAAAGAAAGAAATTATAGAAGACCTCAGAAGATGAAAAGACCTTCCTTGTTCCTGCATAGGCAGAATAAATATTGTCAAAATGTCCATACTACCAAAAGCATTATACAGATTTAATGCAATTCCAATTGAAATCCCAATGACACTCCTTGAAGAAATAGAAAAAGCAGTTGTGAAATTTATCTGGAAAAATAAGAGACCCAGAATAGCTAAAGCAATCCTTAGCAAGAAAAGTGAAGCAGGTGGCATCACCATACCAGATTTTAAATTATACTATAGAGCAATAGTAACAAAAACAGCATGGTATTGGCACCAAAACAGACTGATAGACCAATGGTACAGAATTGAGGACACAGAGACTAATACATATAATTTCAGCTATCTTATATTAGACAAAGGCGCCAAAAATGTACAGTGGAGAAAGGACAGCCTCTTGAACAAATGGTGCTGGGAAAACTGGAAATCCATATGCAACAAAATGAAATTAAATCCTTATCTCTCACCATGCACAAAATTCAATTCAAAGTGGATCAAGGATCTAGGAATTAGACCAGACATAATACGTCTAATAGAAGAAAAAGTAAGCTCCAATTTCCAACATGTCGGATTAGGCTTCAGGTTCCTTAATAAGAATCCTGTAGCGCAAGAATTAGTATCAAGAATTAATGGAGGAGATCCAAGATGGCGGATTAGAGGAAGCTGCACTTCAGGGCAGCTCCGTGGAAAGAATCCAACAAAGTAGATAAATTGCCTTTCATCATATATATATAGGCTGAAAATACCAATCTCCTGGATGGTTTGAATACCACTACCAGGGAGAGAAGGAGACAAGCTGTCTGCAGCGGCTAGAGCCACGAGGCTTTTGCAAAACCGCCTGGGTGGTGCACAGGCCGTGCGAAACAAAGTCAGTGTGGGGAGACCAAACTGCGACTGCAACCCCAGCCACACTCAGGGCACACCAGTGTGAAGCCAGCGATAATAGCCGGTGGAATTGGTGCTGGGGGACCACAGGAGACCGTGGGTCGACAACACCAGTTCGAATCCACATTCTGCAGGACGTGACCCTCAGCAGTAGGGCCCCAGAGAGAGCCACGCAGAGACCAGCGAACAGCAAGCAGGGGCAGAATCTGAGTGGTCCACAGTCCCAAGCAGCACTGTCTGCGCCGCAGTTACAGTTGCGGCTTCCCGATACCATCTCGGCAAGGAGACATCCACCCAACAGCTTTGAAATCGATTGGCGAGGACACGGGAGTCTGTGAAGCTGCTGTTGACTGGGAGGAGAGCACTGCCATCTTTGAAAGGTGCAGTGGCTGACCCAGACAAAGGGGAGGAGACGGAGGGGAGTGACGGCTGCAGCCATCCAGGGACCCTCCAGCGCTCTGAAGACAACACACACCTGGGTGAGGCTCGGGTGGCCATCAGGGGAGGGCGTGTCTGAGGCCAGCGCAGCGGCCACAAGAAGCTGCAACTGTGGGTGGGCGTGGGGTGGGGGTGCCTTCTGGAGGGTCCCCTTCCCGGTGCCATTCATCTGCTGACACACAAACCCCCTGGGCCACTCTTCCACTGAGCCGTTCAGCCACTGGCCTAAGGTGCAGTCTTGATTCCACTAACAGGATCGCAGACTGTCTAGACGTGATCCAATAACAATTGGCTTGAACTGGAAAGGAAAAAAGAGGGGGGCTTCCCAGGGCCCGTTTTGTTTGAGACTTGGGGTTCGACATTTTTTTTTTTTTTTTTTTTTTTTTTTGGTTTGCTTGTTTTGTTGGATTTCGGGGAGGATTTTTGTTTGTTTGTTTGTTTGTTTATTTTTCTTTCTTTTTTTGGCTTTGTTTTGTTTTGCTTTTTTTTTCTTTCGCATTGATTGTCAGTGTGTTTGTTTGCTTCCGCTCCTTTTTTCTTTCCTTCTTTTCTTCCTTCTCACTCTTGCATCTTTTCTTCCTCCTTCATCTTTCATGTTTACAGCCTGCCAGTGCATACTAAACAGAGGCAAAAACAAGATATACGCAGAAGTTGGGATTTCTAGAACCGGCACAATTGAACTGGGTAGCAAAGCGGTGTTATATATAGTTTACTCTCTATTTTCTTGATTCTCTCTTTCCTCTCTCTTACACCAATTCCTACTCTTTTATCATTTTTTTTCTTTTCCACCTTACTTTATATATAAATTGGTCTTTCCACCTAATTGTCTACTCCATTATCTTTCTTCCCTCATCTACTGATACTAAACCACTTCCACTAAACCACTTCAATAGAAATCTCTTTTCATACTTTCCAAGAAAGAACAATTCAAGACAATTCCTTCTTCCTAAACATAACACCTCTGTATCTAATACTTGAAGCTATAAAACCCCATCAGAAGCGTACAGAGTAAATTGGAAAAATAATATATGGGTTAACCAAATCTGTACATTGTGATCAAACTTGGATTTTCTGAATAGAAAGTATTAGGTTTTAAAGTGTAAAGGAATTATAAGGCGATCTGATAGCATTGTACTACAGGAACAACATAAGGCTTTAAGGTAAAATCGAAATAGTCAAGGTCCCACAGTGCAGGAAGAATAGACACACAAGCAACATGAAAAAACAAGGAAAGAAAATGACACAAACAAATCAAGATACCTCATCAGTAGATTTCATGGCAAGAACAGTTGGTCAAATGCCAGAGATGGAATTTAGAAATTACATATGCCAAATGTTTATGGAACTTAAGAATGAACTAAAAAATGAGATAAGGGAGCAAGTACAGGAGGCAAAAGATCATTTTGACAAAGAACTCCAAAAACAAATACAGGAAGTAAAAGATTACTTCAATAGGGAAATAGAGGCTCTAAAGAAAAACCAAACAGAAATTCCAGAAATGAAAGAAGCAATAAACCAAAATAAAAGATCCATTGAAAGCATCTCCAAAAGAGTAGACCACTTGGAAGAAAGAACATCAGACAATGAAGACAAAATATATGTCCTAGAGAAGAATTTAGACCATACAGCAAAACTTGTTAGAAATCAAGAACATAACATCCAAGAATTATGGGAGAGCATAAAAAGACCAAAATTAAGAGTGATTGGCGTAGAGGAAGGGGCAGAGATTCAAGCCAAAGTAATGAGTAATTTATTTAACGAAATAATTACAGAAAATTTTCCAAACTTGAGGAATGAATGGGAAAACCAAGTTCAAGAGGCATATCGAACACCAAACAAACAAAGTCTCAACAGATCCACACCAAGACACATTATAATGTAAATGCCTAATACACTGAGCAAGGAGAGAATACTAAAAGCCACAAGAGAAAGGAAGCAGATTACATATAGGGGGAAACCAATCAGATTATGTTCAGATTTTTCAACCCAGACCTTAAAAGCAAGAAGATCCTGGAATAGCATATTTCAAGCTCTAAAAGAAAAGGGATGTCAACCAAGAATCTTATATCCAGCAAAATTGAGCTTTAGATTCGAAGATGAAATAAAAACCTTCCATGACAAGCAAAAATTAAAAGATTTCACAACTCGAAAGCCGCACTTCTGAACATCCTGGGCAACATTTTTCATGAAGAAGAAGAGAAAGATGATAATGAAAATCAACAAAGGGAGATATTAAACTAAGGGAAATACCAACCAGAATAGAAACCAAATCAAGCTAAAGACCATAATTCAAATAAAAAATGGATGGGAATAAAAATCACATCTCAATAATAACCCTGAATGTTTATGGCCTAAACTCTCCAATCAAAAGACACAGATTATCAGAATGGATTAAAAGAAATGACCCAACAATTTGCTGTCTCCAAGAAACACACCTCATGGAAAAAGACATCAACAGACTGAAAGTGAAAGGCTGCAAATATAAAAAAATAGAGATACTACCCTGCATTCTATCAGACCATAAAGGATGAAATTGGAAATCAACGACAAAACAAGGATTAAGAAAAAACTACTCCAACAACTGGAAGCTAAACAACATGCTACTGAATGAACAAGGGGCTGAAGAAGACATCAAAGAGGAGATTAAAAAATTCCTAGAGGTAAATGAGAACACAGATACAACGTATAGAAATCTCTGGGACACTATAAAGGCAGTAGTAAGAGGAAAATTCATTTCACTGAGTTCATTTCTTAAGAGGAAAAAAAACCAACAAATAAATGACTTAACATCACACCTCAAAGCACTAGAAAAAGAAGAACAGATCAACACCAAGAGCAGTAGAAGACAGGAAATAATTAAAATCAGAGCAGAAATTAATGAAATTGAGACTAAGGAAACCATTCAAAGAATTGACAAAACTAAAAGTTGGTTCTTTGAAAAAATAAACAAAATTGACAGACCCTTAGCAATGCTAACAAAAAGAAGAAGAGAAAAAACTCAAATTACTAACATTCATGATGAAAAAGGGAATATCACAACAAACACCTCAGATATACAGAAGATAATTAGAAATTACTTCGAAAACTTGTATTCCAATAAAACAGAAAATATTGAAAACATTGACAGATTTCTTGAGTCGTATGATTTGCCTAAACTGGAAATGGAGGCTATACACAACTTAAACAGACCAATTACAAGTGAAGAAATAGAAGATGTCATCAAAAAGTTACCAACAATGAAAAGTCCAGGACCTGATGGGTTTACAGCCGAGTTCTATAAGACATTCAAAGAAGAACTAATACCAATGTTCTTCAAACTCTTTCAAGAAATAGAAAAAGAGGGAGCTCTTCCAGACTCTTTCTATGAGGCCAATATCACATTAATTCCAAAGCCAGGCAAAGACACATCCAAAAAAGAGAACTTCAGGCCCATATCTTTAATGAAAATAGATGCAAAAATCCTCAAGAAAATCCTGGCAAATCGGATACAAAAACATATCAAAAAGATAGTGCACCACAATCAAGTGGGGTTTATCCCAGGGATGCAAGGCTGGTTCAACATTCGGAAATCAATAAACATAATACATCACATTAAAGACAAAAATCATATGATCATCTTAATTGACGCAGAAAAAGCATTTGACAAAATACAACACCCCTTTATGTTCAAAACACTGGAAAAACTAGGAATATCAGGAACATATCTTAACATTATAAAAGCTATTTATGCAAGTCCCGGAGCTAACATTATCTTAAATGGAGAAAAATTGAAAGCATTCCCTATAAAAACTGGAACAAGACAGGGATGCCCCCTTTCACCACTGCTATTTAACATAGTACTGGAAACTCTGGCCAGAGCAATTAGACAGACTAAAGAAATTAAAGGGATCAAGATAGGAAAAGAAGAGCTCAAATTAGCACTATTTGCTGATGACATGATAATCTACCTAGAAGACCCAAAAAACTCTGCCAGAAAACTTTTACAACTAGTAAACGAATTTGGCAAAGTTGCAGGATACAAAATCAATACACATAAGTCAAAGGCATTTTTGTACATCAGTGACAAAGACTCTGAAAGGGAAATGATGAAAAATACCCCACTTACAATAGCATCAAAAAAAAATAAAATACCTGGGAATCAACCTAACGAAAGAGGTGAAAGACCTCTATAACGAAAATTATAGAACACTAAAGAAAGAAATTATAGATGAATTCAGAAGATGGAAAGACCTACCTTGCTCTTGGATAGGTAGAATTAATATTGTCAAAATGTCCATACTACCAAAAGCATTATACAGATTTAATGCAATTCCAATCAAAATCCCAATGTCATTCTTCAAAGAAATAGAAACAGCAGTCATGAAATTCGTCTGGAAAAATAAGAGACCCAGAATAGGAAAAGCAATCCTGAGCAAGAAAAGTGAAGCAGTGGGCATCACCATACCAGACTTTAAATTATACTATAGAGCAATAGTAACAAAAACAGCATGGTATTGGCACCAAAACAGACTGGTGGACCAATGGTACAGAATTGAGGACACAGAGACTAATACATAGAATTTCAGCTATCTTATATTAGACAAAGATGCCAAAAATGTACAGTGGAGAAAGGATAGCCTCTTGAACAAATGGTGCTGGGAAAACTGGAAATCCATATGCAACAAATTTAAATTAAACCCTTATCTCTCACCATGCACAAAACTCAATTCAAAGTGGATCGAGGACCTAGGAATTAGACCAGAGACAATACTCCTAATAGAAGAAAAAGTAAGCTCCAATTTCCAACATGTCGGATTAGGCCCCAAGTTCCTTAATAAGAATCCTGTAGTGCAAGAATTACTACCAAGAATTTATGAATGGGATAGATTTAAACTAAAAAGCTTCTTCTCAGCAAAAGAAACAATCAATCAGTGAGGTGAATAGAGAGCCAACTAATTGGGAACAAATATTTAATACATGCACATCAGATAGAGCACTAATCTCTAGAATATATAAAGAACTCAAAAAACTTTACACTAAAAAAACAAATAACCCAATCAATAAATGGGCTAAGGAATTGAGAAGACACCTCTCAGAAGAAGATACACGATTAATCAACAAATACATGAAAAAATGTTCAACATCGCTGGCAATTAGAGAAATGCAAATCAAAACTACTCTAAGATTTCACTTCACTCCAGTCAGAATGGCAGCTGTCAAGAACACAAGTAACAATAAATGTTGGAGAGGATGTGGGGAAAAAGGCACACTCATACATTGCTGGTGGGACTGCAAAATGGTGCAACCATTATGGAAAGCAGTATGGAGATTTCTTGGAAAACTGGGAATGGAACCACCCTATGACCCAGCCATCCCACTCCTGGGTCTATTCCCAAAGGACTTAAAAACAGCATATTACAGTGACACAGCTATCTCAATGTTTGTAGCTGCACAATTCACAATAGCTAGGTTGTGGAACCAACCTAGATGTCCCTCAGTAAATGAGTGGATTAAGAAAATGTGGTATATATGCACAATGGAATTTTACTCAGCAATAAAGGAAAATAAATTAATGGCATTTGCAGGCAAATGGATGAGTTTGGAAGACATAATGCTAAGTGAAGTTAGTCAGTCTCAAAAATCCAAGTACCAAATGTTTTCTCTGATATAAGGAGGCTATTTCAAAGTATTGTTGGATGGGGGTACATAGGAGGATTAGAGGAACACTAGAATGGTCAAGGGAAGGGAGGGTAAGGGAGAGAGCAAGGGGCGAGGGAGGGGGAGAAAAGAAAAAAAAAGGTGGTTGAATGAGACAGATATCATTTTCCTTAATGCATGATTGAAGACCTGAATTGTACGAATATACTTTGTATACAAACAGTTGTATGTAAAAAGATACTAAATATATGCAATATGAGTTGTACATATTAAAAATTATAAAAATAAAATAAAAAAAATTCATGAATGGGATAGATTCAAACTAAAAAGCTTCTTCTCAGCAAAAGAAACAATCTGTGAGGTGAATAGAGAACCAACTAACTGGGAACAAATATTTAATACATACACATCAGACAGAGCATTGATTTCTAGAATGTATAAAGAACTCAAAAAACTCAACACCAAAAAACAAATATCCCAATAAATAAACGGGCCAAAGAATTGAACAGACACTTCTCAGAAGAAGATATACAATCAATCAACAAATACATGAAAAAATGCTCAACATCACTTGCAATTACAGAGATGCAAATCAACAAAACTACCCTAAGATATCATTTCACACCAGTCAGAATGGCAGCTATTAAGAACACAAACAACAATAAATGTTGGAGAGGATGTGGGGAAAAAGGCACGCTCATACATTTCTGGTGGGTCTGCAAAATGGTGCAACCATTATGGAAAGCAGTATGGAGATTCCTTGGAAAACTGGGAATGGAACCACCCTATCACCCAGCCATCCCACTCCTGGGTCTATTCCCAAAGGACTTAAAAAACAGCATATTACAGTGACACAGCTATCTCAATGTTTGTAGCTGCACAATTCACAATAGCTAGGTTGTGGAACCAACCTAGATGTCCCTCAGTAGATGAGTGGATTAAGAAAATGTGGTATATACGCACAGTGGAATTTTACTCTGCAATAAAAGAAAATAAAATAATGACATTTGCAGGTAAATGGATGAAGTTGGAGGATATAATGCTAAGTGAAGTTAGTCAGTCTCAAAAATCCAAGTACCAAACTTTTTCTCTGATATAAGGAGTCAGAGTCACAGTGGTGTTGGGTATTGGGGTACTTAGGAAGATTAGAGTAACACTAGAGTGGTCAAAGGGGAGGGAGGAGATGGGAGGGAGCTGGGAGGTATGGGGAGGGGGGAAAGAAAAGGTGGTATAATAAGATGGATATCATTATCCTAAATGCATGATTGAAGACTTGAATAGTACGAATATACTTTGTATACAAACAGTGTTATGTGAAAGGAGGCTCAATGTGTGTATTATGAATTGTAATGCATTCTACTATTACAAATACAACAACATTGAATAAAAAAAAAAAAAAAGAAGGGGTGCCCAGGAGGAGATGATGCTTAAGCTCTGTCCATTAGTGTTGAGTCATGTGAATTTTCCAAAAGAGGGACTGCCTGCTCTTTATTTCCTTAATAACACAATCCATCTTTTTGTTGGGCTAGTTGAGTAAAAACTAGTTTAATTTCTTACTTCGCCCCCATGGGCCCCAAAAAAATTCACTTTCAGAAATTACTAAAGAAGAGTTTATTTACTACCATAGTACATAGACCTGTGAAAGGTTTTACCCACTCAGGGCTCCTTTTGTATTGAAATATTGATAATTACCAGTGTAGTACTTTGTGTTTGACAAATATGGACCAGAATCTACTGCTTCAATTCTATGCTACCTACAAGGCTCTAGGGAGAGGTTTAAATAGCAAATTTCTTAGTTTTCATTTTTCTAACATTGGGTTCTATTTTATGATGTGTTTAAATTTCTGCAAATTTACCAGGCAGAGTGATTAAAAAGGAGAACATTCTCAAAATTAAAGCTGTCTTTTAGTGATTTGACTCATTGAAAATGGAGAACAAAGCAATCTAAAAGGAGAATTTTAGAATCTACATCATCTTAAATCATCATTAACCATAAATGACATGTTGTACACCAACTAAGTTCTGATGCACAATTAGTCACCTAATTGGGTTTAAAATTCATTTAAATAGACGGCTTCAATCCCTGGCCCACCCACTCACTTTTATTACTCCCATTTAAACACTGAATACAATTTTGGGCTCCTATTTTCAGAGCTCTGTGGCCTAAACAAAAGCACGCTGGTTGGAGAGACAAGTGACCTATTTGCGAGATTGGAGAATCAGTGTCTGCTGAGACCCACGTTCCACAGTGAGTTGCATGTTTTGGACAGTGTGCAGTGGGAAAAGTCTTTCTATAGAAACTCTCACATTTTGGTTCACGAGGGGAAATATCCTCCCTACATGCTTTATATGATGTGGCAAAACAAATGAACAGACAACACAGGTAAGAAAACCATTTCCTGTGGAGGTGTGTTATTCTTTATGACTGCCAGGGTGCCATACAATACACTTATCTGTTTCATTAGCTTCTACACACATACTTTTATCCTTGAAAGTTAAGCATATCTTACAATCAATGGTGGTGTCTTATTTACTTTCCAAAGTATTTTTCTTAGTAATCTGTAAAATAATGGCACGTCTTATAATCAGAGGCATGTTTGATTCAATGAAATATAATATATTGCTCTTCTGGCAACTACAAATGGAATTTCTCAAGATAGCTACTATATTTGAATAAGCTTACTTACAAGACAAATATTTATTCTCTCATTTCTTCATTTCAGTACATATAATTGACACTACTATTGGCATTAGGAAAATGAAGGAAGACACTAATACTGCTTCTTAATAACTTATAGTCAAGTAGGGGAAGTGACATATCAAATGTAATGTGTTAGTTGGCCTTCCATTACTGTAATAAAATACCTGAGATAATAAACTTACAAACAGGAAAAGTTTATTTGTGGCTCACAGTTTTGGAGCTTTCAGTCCATGATCAGTTGGCTGTGCTGTTTTTGAGTTTATGGCAAGGCAGTACATCATTGCAGTAGCAGATGGCAGAGGGAGTCTTTTTACATCATAGCCAGGAACAAAAGAGGAAGAGGAAGAGCCTGCAGTCTCACAGTTCCCTTTGAGAACACATCCCCAGTGACCCAAGACTACCCCATAGACCCCACCTTTTAAAGTTTCCACCACTTTTTAATAGTGTCAATCTGGGGACCGAGACTCGAGGCTGTAATACATGGGCCTTTGGGGGAGTAGTTAAGATCCAAACTACAGCATATGATATGGTGCAAAACATGATGGTGACTGATGTGCTCCAAACACAAGGTGTAGTGTGGAGTAGTAGGAGCTCAGCATAATTTTCAAATTAAACTCTTTTGTACAAAAGAGTTTTTGTACAAAAGAATTTTGTAATTCCATGAAATGTGATTGTTTTTAGTTTTCTCATTAGTGATAACAGCTCACAGAGAATTTTTTTGTTGTTGTTTTTACTTTTCTTTTTAAGAATGGGGAAAAGGATGCCTTGATTTAGCTGAGAGTTTCAGATTTTAGTGCATAAGAATCACTGGGGGTGTTTATTAACAATGAAGGTTCCCAGGGTTCTCACCATGAGATGCTGTTCCAGTAGGTGGAGTCCCAGGAATTTGTGTTTCAAATAAGCTACTCTTCATTCCGGGTGATTCTGATGTTTAAGATAGTCTTTACACTTTGAAAGACCATTGGCTGAACAGAGAAAGCTAACATTATAACCAGCTTCAATAAGAAGAATATAAACATTTCACTTGCTTATTATTTGTTTAGCATTCTAAATCTGATTTATTTCAACAGAATATTCAAGTGACAGTGAGAAGTGTACAAGATGGAAGCCTGTACTAAACAGAGGATTGATCCCATTTATAGCAGTCTCTCTTTGGCAACCAGGAACACAATCAAATTTTTAAAAAAGTCTCTGAAAGTGGTTATGGTGAAACCAGTGTTTTGTTAGACTTTTTTCTTTTCCTGCATTATTGAAAGAAGAAGATGGAATGATGAAGGGAGACACCAGCAGATTGACCTAATCTTTGGGGGGTGAGGAAGGAAGGAAGCAGAGGGAGGGGTTGGAGGCCGAACAGGAGCCACACAAAGACATGTTTTTCTCATCTCCCTCATGCCAGCCAATTTCTGTGGCAGTTGTAGAAATTGCCATTGCAAAGTGAGCCAGATTGCAAAGGGAGGTAGCTTAGATAATAAGGGACAAGTCTACTACCCAGGCCAGGAACTTGACATGAGCAGATGCCTATTAATTTCAGTGGCTGGGCTAGCCAATGAATTTCACTTACTTTAATTGGGAACATTTTGATTTTATCTACTGTTGAAATTCAACAATTTTATCTCATGTAGATATGGAAGAGCTAATGTATAATTTTGACCTAAGTTTGTTATTTTTCACTTGGATACTTGTGAGAGTCTTTTTTTTTTTTTTTTTTTTTTTAACTAACTTCAAGGTTACAGATAGGCTGTGGGGAGCTGGATTCAATTAATATGTGTACTGAATATTTTACTTGAATATATAAAATGACCGTCACTGATCATTTATTTTTATGTTCTGGTTTAGGCACTATGAAAGCAAACAACCAAAAATGTACTGTTGACAACAGCTGACTGCTTGTATTAATTATCTGATTAAATGGACAAGATTCTGGGGGTGCTTCTCTGATTCTTCTGTAAGTATTGAATATCAACTTAATTGAATACACATTTTTAAATTAAGGGCTATCAGCTATTTTAGTAATATATAACAAACAAGAAGTGAGGCTTTATTCTCATGAAAACCCTACATGCATGTCCCAAGGACAGGTTTGGCTGTGTTCCTATGCTCAGTTGGTGAATATATTATAAGTGCTCATCAGTCTTCTGTAGATGTCAACACAAGGAAACTTCTCTGAAATATGGATGAAAATGTCTGAGAATTTTCTCATTACCATCCACTTACTGCTTATATTCATGGAATGCTTCCCCCAACCTCTAATGCTAATCCCTCCAACAATCTTTGGATTATGAAGGCTTTCCTAAATGTGGGTGTATTTTACAAATGATAGCTTTGAGTTCTTTTATCAGTTTCTTGTTTTCTTATTCTTCTATTGCTCAGTTTTGAGCATTTTTTTTTAAACAGGTGTTTGATCTTTTCCATGTAGGATCTCCCCAGGTTTGTTAATTTCACTCACTGAAGTAATATAAATGGATTTTAGTCTCCTGGGAAATCCTGTACGATTTTTATGAGGATCACTGAAGAAGTCTCTTTGATGGCCCATTACTGAGGTGATTTATGAGAGTTTGTAGGCTTTCTGTGACAGGTGGTTTGGGGGAACTTGGGCTATTACCAAAAATGAATAAAGGGATTTAGGGATTTCCTTACATTCAAAATTACTTGTATTTTTGCTTCATTTCCAGTTTTCTTTTTAAACTTATAATCTTCATATTGCTTCCTATGCAGAGATAGCTTAATGATGTAGTTCTTAAATCTAAGTTCTTAATAGCTGCAGACAACATTCTGCATAACCAGGGAGCTCCTATCTGAGATTTTCAGTGACAGAGGGCATTTTTTAAAAATTGAATGGCAACTTGCTTCTGTGACATTTTCCTTAATTTTTTGACCAGTCCACAGTCTCATTCCCTGAATGGTTCAACAAAAGTCACTTATAGAAAATAATTATTTTCTTTGAATTAAACTCTTAGAGTTTGCAACCTTTGTTTTCTGCTCAAGGGTTTACATCACTGAAAGTCTTCTACACTGATAAATATAATCAATCAACAGAGAACATGCTCTGAGGAATTAATTGTTGTCAGTTGATGTATTTAACAGGACATCACACTTCATTAACTTAGCCAACTCATTAAGCTTAATCAGACATGTAAAAGAAAAAGTAAATGATCAAAGTTAAAAAATAAAGTCTGGACTCTAGAGTCTTCATTTTTTAACACAGAACATTGAGTTCCACAGAAATGGCTTGTTCATTCCAAAGATTCTTTTTGTAAGGACTGATTCTGTGCCAAGGAGTTATATAGGGCTTTTCTTCATTTGTAACATGTAAATCATGGACAAGTAGAAAGGATTAGAAAAAGAAACCACTATATTTTATAACAATGATTCATGCTATATATAATTCTTATGTTGTGGAACTATTTATGATTTTGCATAGGCAGTCTGAAGCGTTGAAACCGATGAAAGATTGCAGATTTCTACCCTTTTGAAAACATGTTGAATTAATATGTACCTTCAAAGGTTTATGCATTTTATGCAATTAGTTTTGTTTTGTCAAATTAATTTCAGTCAATAGCTTTGGTTTCATTGTCCATTTTCCTTGGTCTTGGTCTTATCATTCACTGTACTTTAACTGAACAGAAACTGACTGTAACATGGCTCTCCCAGGACAGGGGTTGCCACCCTGCATTTGCAGAGCCAGTGGTTTCAAACTATAGGTCTCCACTGAGCTGTAGTTTCCACAGAACAGGAGTGAAGGAGGTGGGACAGATGAATGGGAGCAAAGATTGATTGTTCATTTCCAGAGCCTTGCATCTATTGCCAATCTGGCACGTCTGTTTATGGGAGAATAGCTATGAGGTGATGTTGCACTTCTGTTAACTCAGGCTTGAAGCTGTTCCATGTGTCTGAACCCCCTTATTCTTCATGGAGCTTTTCAAACACACTCATTTGGGAGGCAACAATTTTGCCTCCACCAAGTTCATGTGGCTCAGCTGATGTTCTCACTGCAGCAGGGCCTAGTTAGGAAAGCCATGTTAAGTTGCTCTGGGAAATTATTATTTCCTGGTTTGTTTTTGTTTTTCATATCACACTGGGGGAGGAAAGGCATTTTAAAGAAAGCATAGTCTGTGACTGTCCTAGGTTTTCTTCATCAGTGACAATGTAAATGAGCTAGAAGGGACCTTCGGGGTTATGCTGTTCAACGGCCTCATTTTTAAAATGGGGCAACCAAAGTCCAAGGAGGTAAAGTGGCTTGTGGAAGATCTCACAAGAGATAGTGGTGTGTTATTGGATTCTCTTAGGCAGAGCTTTTTTATTATTATTATTATTCCATATTGAGGTTGATAATAAGGCTTTCATTTACTGACACAACAAATATTTGCAGTTTCTTGTTAGAGAAAGTCATATGAAAAAAGATCTCTCAAAGCATAGTGGTATGTTTAGTCTGGTGTTTCCTACTATTTCACTGTCAAAAAAATTTAATTTACAGCACATTTGATTATTAAGATGGTCAAAGATATCTCTTTTCTCTAATAGTTCTGGCTTTATTTTTGTCATAAAATTATTAGGTACCCGTTATCAACAAAGTACTGTAATAAGTGCTGGGGAGATAAAAATGAGGACTCAGACACCCACCTGCCATCCTGGAAATGGCAGCTTGTGTTAATCTCTGAGTGCCGTGTGCTTCAGGGTTGGTGGAGCAATCTCTCAATCTCAATTAGCTAGATTGCAAATACTCAAGCACAGAAGGATTGGCAATATATTTAAATGGCATCCTATAAACTTTATGTGTATTTAGAAATCCTCAATTTTCTGCTGATAATGAATACTTTTTCTTCCTCTAAGAAACAGCATGTACTTTCCTATGGCCATCTTGAAGTATTTGACATTTTCAATGAATCATTCTACGATTTTCACATAGAATTTTCTTATCTTCCAATGCATTTTTCCTTCCATTGGTTTTGATAGTTTCCATATTTCACTCTCCAAGTTCTTTGACATATCAATTTTATATCTCTTTCTGGATTACATGAAACTCTTGTCTAGTTGAAGATTTTATCTTTCCATTGTACAAATTTCTTTCTTTTAAAGTACCCTTTCTGACTGCTATGCCTTTGAGAATTCAAATGATATCTTTTAGAGTTTTGCAGGTTTCAATTGTACTTCAAGTTATTTTGTCTGTGTCCATTGTAGATGGAGCCTTTAAAATGTTTTTATACTCATTGAGTGCTTATATTTAGTATGGGGTCACTGATTTCTAGTAAATAGTACTGATATTTCTTCTCCTTAAATAAAACATATTTCAATGCTCACTTTCTGTTAATTTTGTTGTCAGAATGAGATCCTATGGTGATTTGAATGGTGTTAAAATGATACACAATATAAAGATGTCTTATAAACTGAAAGGACTTCCCTATCCATCACACCTCTCTGCCAGCAGCTAAGTGCTGCTTTGTGATACATCATGTGGCTGTTTTCAGTGCATTTCAGAGGAGAAAACCAAATATCTACATTGTTGCTCTTCACATTTTTATTCTATTGTCTGTCTGCCCAGAAATTTGTCTATCTAGGTATATTTCTATGCCTGTATCTATGACCATAAACCCATCACACACACACACACACACACACACACACACACACACACACACACAAAGATGGGCACATGAGAGTTCATTTCTAAAAGAATTCAATAGGGAAATTTGCAAAGAATAATGTAGCAAAAATCTATATTTCCTACACTGTCTCACAAAATTGATATACTTGTATCAAATTGTATCACTTTACTTGTTTTTCTTCCACTTTTGTTAAAGAAATAAATTATTGGAATAAAAGCCCTCTCAAATCATTATCTCCAGTTCTATTTTCCCCTACTATCTAAAGAAATAGATCTCAAAACTACATATTGCTTATCTTTTATTTTCTTTATAAAATTATGAAATATTTGCCATGAATAAAATGAGGTATTTAAATGATAAAGAATAATAAAACAACTACAACTACTCATGGTCTCCCCACCCAGTTTAATAAAGAAGACATAGCTATCAGTGTTTTTGTCTTTTCTCTTTTCTTTTTCTTTTTTCTTTTTTTTTTTTCTTTTCTCTCTTTTTTTTTTTTTTTTTTTTTTTTGGTAACTGGGATTGAACCCAGGGGCGCTTTCACTGAGTCACATCTCCAGCCCCCACTTTTTTTTTTTGTAACAATTTTTTTTAGTTGTAGATGGACACAATACCTTTATTTTATTATTTATTTGTATGTGATGCTGAGGATTGAACCCAGTGCCTCACACGTGCTAGGTAAGTGCTCTACCACTTAGCTAAAACCCCAGCTCCTCCCCAGACCCCTTTTAAAAAATATTTCATTTACAGACAGGGTCTTGTTGAGTTGCTTAGGCTCACTAAGTTGCTGAGGCTGGCTTTGAACTTGTGATCCTCCTGTCTCAATCTCCTGAGATGCTGGGATTACAGGCATCTGCCAACATACCTAGTTTGCTTTTAGTCTTGATTATGTGTTCCTCTTGAACCCATCTTTCTGCCTAGCCCTCAAATTAGGTAACCAGCACTCAGAAAGTTGTATTTATCATTTTCTTGTTTGTTGTTTTCCTCATTTTAGCACATACACATACATATTGGAGTAATATATTGTTTACTTTTGCTTGAATTGGTTTCTTGAAACTTATATTATCCTGTAGGTTGTCTTTTATGACAAGTTTGTATTTTAAGTTATCAATGATGCTGGCAAGATGGTGAATTAGGATGGCCTTGCTTTCACCTCCTAACAAAACACAACAATTAGACTGCTATTCATGGCAGAGAGTAACCTAGGCAAGGCTGAAGTGTCTAATTAAAAATCTGAAGGAACACGGTAGAGCAAACAGACAAACAAGTCCCTAAGAGGATAACTTCACAGAAAGGGCAACTGTGGAGATGATCATACCTAAGACATCTGGAGAGGTCTGGGATCCAAGAATAGGGATGGAAGCTTCCAGTGTCAGATAAGCGGTAAGTTCCATAGCAGTCCTCAGTGATCTGCTCTATAGAAATTTTATAATGAGATATGTTGCTACTGAGGTAACAAAGAATTATCCCCTCTGGATGAGGAGATTCTATTATGACATCTACTTACAAGAAAGAGCAGCTGTCATGTCACCCTGGGACCAAGGTTGTCACCCTTCCCAAGACTGTGAGCACCTGAGACCCTGGAGCTTTGGCTGTTCCCTATATTCCTGCATTCTAAAACTGGCTCTGCAGTTGCTCTCTGTGTGCCCTTGCTCTAGAGTCCAGCTCTAAAATTGCACTGTTTCTCCATATCTCAAACACTGGAACCCTTGAGCCATTGCTAGGCAAACTAGCTCTTCTCTAGGCATTGGAGCCTAGTTGATATGTATACACCTATGCTATGGACCTTGGCTTTACTGCCACTCTGAGTGCCTATATCTTGTACATCTGAACTACATCATAGAGAGCTAGCCCCCACACCATACCCACACTATTCCTTGCATATCTGCACTCTAGATTCTGTATCCATGCCTACACTAGATTGGGCTTCATACACCAAAGCCATTACCACTATGGGCTCTCTGAACTGCAGGTCCCACATCTCTAGTGCATGCTTGTGCTCCAGACACTAGCTCAACTGCCAAAGTGAACTAGAGCATGTCCCAGACCCTTCTGCTTTTGTAGCTCTGCTGGTATCTTTGCCGTAGACCCTGGCTCTCTAACTGCTCCACAAGCACCAACATCTTACACACTGTTAACAACAGAGCAGTGAATGTGCCTATGCCCTGGAACCAGTGCCACAGTCATCCTGGAAGCCAGAGCCATTGTCTCTCCACATATGTCTGTGCACCAGACCCTGGCTCCATGACCGATGTACTGGCACTACACATTAGATACCAGAGCCACTGGATCTTTTCATGTACCTGCAAGTCAGACCTGGCATCAAGATTGTTGTTCTTAGTGATGACTTTCCAAGTGAGACAAAGAGAGAGGAGGACCCAAGCAGTCTTTGCTACTGAAGACCCCAACAGCCCTTTCCACTGTCAGGGTACATATAACTTTGCCATTGAGGACTCATGTTATCTTTGCTGTATGGATTTCAGCTAACAGCTACACGGTGACCAGACTGTTATTCCCTCATCTGAGTCAGAACTGCCATATCCAACCCAGATGGCTTCTCACACCTACAAAAAGGTAATATTTTTCCCCTTGTAGCTGGTCAGTAAAGTCTGGAAGAGTTGTCTGCTTTATAAAATGTGCAGACATCAATGTAAAGCAACAAGAAACATAAAATCCCAGAAAATATACCACCACCTGAGGAACACATAATTTTCCAATAATTGATATCAAGTAAATGAAGATCTATAAAATTTCCTGTCAAATAATTCACACTACTTGTCTTAACTAAACACAGAAAACACAGAGAGACAATTCACAGAAAAGCCAGGAAACATTTCATGAAGAAAATAAGAAGTTTAATATGGAGATTAAAAATATAAGAAGAAGCACTTGCCTCACATGTATGAGGCCCTGAGTTCAGTTCCTGTAAATATATACATAAATATATTGAGTAATAAATATATATGATATATATTCAGTCTCCAGTACCTCCCCTACATATGTATGTATGTGTATGTGTGTGTGTATATATATATATATATGTGTGTATATATATGTAAAGCATATATATATATATATATACCAGATAGAAATTCTGGACCTGAACAATGCAATGAATGATTGAAAAATGTATATATTATATAGCGGTATGTAGCAGAATTGGTCAAGCAAAAGAATCTAGGAACTTGAACTCAGGTTATTTGAAAATATCCAGTGAGAGGAGGCAAACCAAAAAAGAATAAAAGGTAATGAAGAAATTCTTCAGAATTAATGGAATAGCACCAAGAAAGCAAATTTTTCATTACAGGATTTCAATAAGTAGGAGTGGGGGGCGGTGAGAGAGAAAGAAAAAGAGGAGAGAAAGGTACAGAAGATTATTTAAAGAAATAATGACTTAACATTTTCCAGATTTGGTGAAAGGTATAAATATCCAGATACAGGAATTTCAAAGTTCTTTAAGCATATTCAACCTAATGCTGTTGCAAGATGTATTGTAATAAATAATAGAAATCAAAGATAAACAGAGAATCTTGAAAGCAACAGAGAAAAGGAGATAATCTCATACAAGGAATCCCTTTTAAGGCTATTAGTAGATTACTCATTAGACACTTGGATGCAAACAGTGAGGTAATGTAATCAAAGTTCTGAAAGAAAAAAAAATCTATCAATTAAGATTTTTATTTGGCAATATTGTCCTTCAGAAATGAAGAAGAGATAAAGATTTTCCTAAATAAAAGGTAAGATAGTTCATAACAAGTATGAAATTAAATGCTTACAATGAAAGGCTAAAGAAGTTCTTCCTGATGAATAAAAGGATACAAATTAATAATATAAAAATATATAAAAATATAAAACTTATTGTAAAAGTAACTACATAGTCATATTTGAAATACTCGAATGATATAATGATGGTGTGACCATCACTTATATCTTTAGTATAAAGATTGAAAGATAAAAGTATTAAAAATTAACTAGAGCTACAGTAATTTGTTAAAGGAGTGGATTCAGTAGAAAATAATTAAATCACAAAAGAGACCAGTAAGAAGAAAGGGAAAAGTGTCTTAAAAAATTTGAAAACAATGAGCTAAATGACAACAATACGTTTTACCTATCAATAATTACCTTGACTGTAAGTGGATTAAATTTTCCAGTCCAAAAACATATAGTGGGTAAATATATTAAAAAAAAAACAAAAAGACTCAACTACATACTATGACAGACTCACATTAAGGATACACATATGCTGAAAGTGAAAATTACAGAATGGAAGAAAACATTCTTTTGAAATGAAAGTCAAAAAAGACTAGGGGTAGTGACACTTAAATAAGATAAAATAGAGTTTAAGTATAAAACTGTTACTAGAGACAAAGATGTTTATCATATAATGAAAATGGGGTCATTTTTCAGGAAGATATAGGAAGTGTAAATATACATGCAGCCAATATTGGAGCAACTAAATATATAAAGCAAATATGAATAAATCTTAAGAAAGAGATAGATGGCAATACAATAATAGGAGGAGATTTCAATACTCCACTTTCAACAAGGTATAGATCATCCAGACATGAAATCAATAAGGAAAGATTGAACTTGAAATAAGCTTGGACCTAACAGTTCTAATAGGTATATTCAGAACATTTTATCCAAAGGCAATAGAGTGAACATTATTCTTAAGTGCACATGGAACATTCTCCAGGGTAGATAATACACTAGAAAACAAAATAAGAAGATGTAAGAAGACTGAAATCATATTATCTTTACTCACTGTAAGGTAATGAAACTATCTATTACTTAATAACAGGAAGAAAATGGGAAATTCACATACATGTGGAAATGAACAAAGTCATGAACAAATGGAAGGAAGCAATCAAAAGTAAAAAATACGTTGAGATAAATGAAAATGGGAACACAATATGCCAATATTTATGGGAAGTAGGTAGCATAAGAAGTTCTAAGAAGGAAATTTACAGAAAAAAAATTCCTGTCTTAAAAAAGAAGACAGATCTGAGCTGGGGATGTAGCTCAATGGTAGAGTGCTTGTTAAGAGTTGCTAATTATGTACAAGGCCCTGAGTTCTGTCCCCAGCACTGTAGAAATAGAGTCTCAAATAGCTTAATGATTTGATGTTAAACCTCAAGGAATGAGAAAAAGAACACTTTTTTTTAAAAATCTGATGTTAGTAGAAAAAGGGAAGGAGAAAAAAAATCAGAGTAGAAATAAATAAAATAGACTAGAAAATAGTATAGATTATTAATAGATTAATAATCCATATGTTATTGTTTTTTGAAAAGATACACAATTTTGAAAAAATTTTACCTAGATATAGGAAAAAAGAGGGAAACTCAAAAAAATAAAATCAGAAATTAAAGAAGAGCCAGGCGTGGTGGCGCACGCCTGTAATCCCACACTTGGGAGGCTGAGGCAGGAGGATTGTGAGTTCAAAGCCAGCCTCAGCAATGGCAAGGCCCTTAGCAACTCAGTGAGACCCCTGTCTCTAATAAAATACAAAAAAGGGCTGGCGATGTGGCCCAGTGGTCGAGTGCCCCTGAGTTCAATCCCAGGTACCAAAAAAAAAAAAAAAAAAAAAAAAAAAAAAAAAAAAAAATTAAAGAGGAGGCATTATGATTATGACTGATATCATCAGAATACAAAGGATTATGAGATAATTATAAAACATCAAGTGCCCTTAATTTAGAATGCCTAAAATAAATTGATAAATTCCTAGACTTCCAACTTACTAAGACTGAATCATGAAGAAACAGAGAATATGAGTGAATTAATAAGGAGACTGAATCAGGATAACAAATGTCCCATCAAAGAAAAGTCCAGAACTTGAACTTTACTGATAAATTTTATCAAACATTTAAGAATGTATACCAATCTTTCTCAAACTTTTCCAAAAAATTGAAGAGGAGGAAACATTTCTAAACTCTTTTTATGGGGCCAGCATTGCCCTGATACAAAAGCCAAATAAGGATACTACAAAAAAATAAAATAAAATAAAATAGATATATATGGGATGGACTTACAAGCTAAAATCCCAGATGAACATAGATATAAAAATCTTCAACAAACGTAAACAAAGCAATTTTAACATCACATTAGAAGGATCAAACATGATGATAGAGTGTGGGGTTTACTCCTAGATTCAGGTGTAGTTCAACATACACAAATAGGTAAAAATGATATACTACTGTAACAGAATGAAGGATAAAAATCACAAGATTATTTCAATTGATGCAGAAAAAGCTATTAGAATAACTCAACATTCCCTTATGATGAAAAATCTCCAAAAATTAGGTATGGAAGGAGTTTATCTCAGTATAATAAAACCTATTAACCAGCCGGGCATGGTGGCGCATGCCTGTAATCCTAGCACTTGGGAGGCTGAGGCACGAGGATCGGGAGTTCAAAGCCAGCCTCAGAAATGGCGAGGCACTTAGCAACTCAGTGAGACCCTGTCTCTAATAAAATACAAGAAAGGACTGGGGATGTGGCCCAGTGGTCAAGTGTCCCTGAGTTCGATCCCCAGTACCAAAAAAAAAAAAAAAAAAAAAAACAAAAAAAAAAAACCCACCCCCCCCCCAAAAAAAATCCCTATTAATCACAAGTTAACTGCTAACATCATACTCATCAATTAAAAGCTTAAATATATTCCAAGATCAGAAATAAGACAATCTTATCCACTGTCATTACTTTTAATAAACATAGTAATGAAAATTCAAGACAGAAAAATTAGACAAGAAAAGGAAAGAACAAAAGGTATACAAATAAAATAGGAAGAAATAAAAATAATTTCTGTTTGCAGATGACATGATCTTGCATATAGAAAACTCTAAAGTCTTCATTCACCAAAAACTCACTAAAACAAATAAATGAATTCAGCAAGATTGCAGGACACAAAGTCATCATTCAACTATCAATTATATTTCTATTCATAATACCTAACTATCTGAAAAGGAAATAAATAAAAGAAACTATTCAAATAAATATTAAACAAATAGATAAATAAATAAATTACTTAGGGATAAAACTAACCAAGGGGACAAAAGATCTGTACATTGAAAGCACTAATGAAAGAAATTGAAGACAACCCAAATAAGTATAAAGATATCCAACATTCATGGATTGGAAGAATTAGTATTGTTAAAATGTCCATACTACTCCAAGAAATCTACAGATTTCATGCAATTTTATTCTATTCATCAATATGTCTGTTTTTATGCCAGTTAAAACACAAAGTGCTGAGTACATGAATGCAAAGTGTTAGCTAGTGGTGGAGTCTACACAAATTATCTTGTGGTTGTTCTGGTTTTCTCATAGTTGTCACTTTCTACTGGAAGCAAGGATGGAATAGGAGGTATTGAGATGTTAGGAAAAAGTTGTGGATTATCATCTGAAAGAGTGGCAAAGTGGATCGATTAGGGGAGTTTACTAGGATTTCTGGATAACATTAAGCACTCACCTTGAACTATGGCTATTAATTCAAAGTGTTTGCCATGCCACATGGTCATGTGATTTTCTGTAGCTATGTTCACTTGAAGGGGTACAGGAGTGAAAAGAGTTGGATGTCTGTGAGATCAGGTCGAAAACTAAGCTATACACGTAATAAGTGCCATGAGAATTCAGATATTCCTAATGGGATAATGTTATGGTTGAACTTTGAATGTTTGAAGTAAAAGGGTGACTGAATTTGTGGAGAGACAGGTGATCTGTCTTTGAAATGTATTGAATAAATTTAAATAATTTTTGAGACAATGACAGGCCTAGAGTTTTAGTGAAACTAAATCATTTATAAATGCCATAAATATGATTTTTCAGTCCCAGAAACCTGATAAGTTTGTCTTTTGTGACTTGTTGGGAAGAATTTTGATTTCTCTTTTCATTTCAATTTCATATTTACTCTCCCATGGAAAGTAAAAATGGTTCTCTTAGTGCCCTCTCTACTGCCATTCTTTATTGTACATTTTGTTTCTTGGTTTTTATCCTATCCTTAGGGTTGAGAAGGATATACCCTTGAGGTTGAGAAGACAGATTTAAGTCCTAAGTAATGTATTGTAGTGAATTGCATCCTACTTTCCAACAGTATCATTCCTTGCAAACACTGCTTACTTTCCTCTCTCATAATAGTCCTCTGAAGAGTCATGAAGTAACTGCTATGAGAGGCCTTCAGGCTATTGGATCCTTGTTATCAGGCAAGGTTCTCTAGGCTGGAAATAAATTCTCTGAGCTCAGTGGAAAGAAATCCTGACTTGAATCTGATGGCTAAAATCCTTGTCTTAAAGGGTCTTGTTTACCAATCTTCTTAAATGAGTGAATTTTGGTAGACTTTGGTGAGGGACATTATTTGGACCTTCTTGAGGTTAGCCCAGGCTCTTCTCTATGCTCTTGGGAGAACTTTGTGAAGTAACATTTATTTTTGTATCACAGACAAAGAAAATAATACATAGTAAGGTAAACTATTATTTATAATTCCCATATTCTCAATTTGGTAATATTTTAAATTCAGAAAGTAACATATTCTAGAGAAAGGCTATATAGTTCACTTTCTTGTCAACGTCTAAATACCCGTTTTTGTAACCCTCAAGTATCACTTAACACGGTTTTGACAAATAACGTATGTCTTACGGTCAATACTACCTCAATCAGACTGAGGAAATGAGCTCCACTAGTGTCATTTGCTTTAGGATAGAGTCTTACACAAAGCCTCTGGTGTTTGATAAATTGATCCCTTAGACCCGAGGGACAGGAAATCCATGGCTCACACACTATCCTGATGGTCATTAGGCTTGTGAAAATATCCAGATTCTACGACAGAGTTCTGTCCCTAGTGTGTATTTTAAAGATATGTTTTCTTTGTGTGTGCATGTGAACGCGTACTCTGTGTGTGTGTGTGTGTGTGTGTGTTGTGTGTGTGTGTATAAAAAGCAAAGAGAAGACAGATTTATCAAAGAATAGTAGGTCCATAAAGCATATTGTGTTGTTTTTTTGAGTTGAAACATAACTTATTGTTAAGTTTATGTGTATAAATGAAATAGCAAAGTACACATGAATCAGAGTGTACTGTATATAGGCAAGTAAGTTTTACTATGGGAAATTGTTGTTTCAGGCTTACACACTGTTGCACCATTGTTTTTCTTGCTCCAGGTCATAGTAAAAAACATTTGAAAATTATTGACTAATGCAAGCTAAGTCTCTTGAGCAATTTATGTCGAGGATTTGTTGTAGGTTCACATAAAAATGTGCACAATATGAAAACAACTTTTGTTATAAAACACTCAGTAATAAACTTAGTGTTTTATTTTTTAATTTGTTATAATAGAATGTTATTTTGTAATAAATTTGAAAAATTGATATTTTTTTCAAGTACCTATTTTTAAAATACAAATGTCAACTCTATTTCATGAAAAGAAAATGATGAATCATTTTTAAAAGTGCTTTTGAAAGATTTTTGAGTTCAAGGGTGTTTCAGTCAGCTTTCGCATCACTGTGACCAAAAGAACCTCCAGAAAAAACATGAAGGAGGAAAAGTTTATTTTGGCTCAGGGTTTCAGAGGTTTAGTCCATACTTGGCCAACTCCATAGCTCAGGACCCAAGATAAGGAAGGAAGGAGGGTATGGCAGAGGAAAGCAGTTTGGTACACGGCAAACAGGAAGCAGAGAGGCTCTACTCACCATGGACAAAATATAAAATCCTAAAGATAAACCCTCAGTGACCCACCTCCTCCAGTCACAATCTACCTGCCTATAATTACTGCCCAGTTATTCTATATCAAGGGATTAATCCATTGTTTAGGTTAAGAGTCTCATACCTAATCACTTTGCCTCTGAACGTTCTTGCATTGTCTCAAATATGAGCTTTTGGGGGACACCTCATATTTAAACCACAATAGGAAAATATGTAATGTATCATATTTTCTTAGAGTTTCACCTGGCACTGATTATACTCCCTCTTTGAGGGAGGCTGGAGCTAGCTCAGCAGGAACAGTGACCAGAAAGCCTGTGTCTTACAGGACATGAGCCCAGTGTAAGTCTTGGTGCTGGTTAACCAAAGATCAAGTAGAGAGAGCTGGGGTGACTTAGACAGGAGGACAGCCATGGAAGAAAGCAGTGTAATGCTTTGCAGATCCATATCCTCCTTCTATAAGGAGTACAACCAGTGGGCAAATTCAGAGTCCAAGTGTCCTGATAGGCTGGCTCTAAGTATAGATTTTGCCTCCTAGTGCAGTATTAATGGACAAAGTTAATTAATCTCTGTGCTTTAATTTCCTCAATTTAATATAGGGATATTATATGATTATTAAAAAGATTGAATAAATTAATGTCTGAAAAGTGCTCTGAACAGTGGTTGTTTCATGCTGGTTCATGTAAGGAGATTGATAAGTAAGTAAACTGTCACCATAGCTTTTTACTTGCAGAAGGATAATTTTGACACATAGGTTTTTTTTGTATGCTTCTACAACAGAATACTTGAGACTGAGAAATTTATAAAGAATAGACACTTATTTCTCAGAATTCTAAGGATTAAGAAGTCCAAGGTCAGGAGTCTGGCGTTTGGTATCTGATGAGGGCCTTCTTGCCATATTCTTATATGGTGGAATGTGGAAAGGCATGGGAGAGAGAATTTTGCTTTCTTACATAGCAGAAGAAGAGTGAAAGAGAACAAGCTCACTCCTGCAAGCCCCTTTTTAGTGGCAGTAGTCTATTTATGAGGATGCATCCCTCAGGACTTAGTACCTCCCATTAGACTCTACTTCCACCATTGTTGCACTGGGGATTAAGTTTCACATGAGTTTTGGAGTGGATGAAACTTTCAAACCATAGTACATATTAATTTGTGACTTTCTCATATCTATTTCTCCCCACCTTTACCTTACTTTATGAAGTCAGGCTCAGGGACTTTTGGATTTATGGTGCTTTTATATTTTAGATAGCTGATGTTGCATTAAAATTTATTTATTTATTTATTTTCAATTACTTTTTATAAAGACTTATGAGGAGAGCAAGAGGGAGAAGGGCTCTCTCCAGGGAAGGTACAGGGGCTTATATGTTTTGATAGTGGAGACCCTGGTCCTGCTCTGTGATCCACAATGGGCAGGAGTCAGCTGCTGTGGGAAAAGGATGAGTGGGGCCCCTGGGGGAGCTGAGCTCCCAATCTAAAGGCTCCATCCTCTTTAAAGATTTTCTGACCTATGAGTGGCACAGCCACACAAACCTGCAAGATCTGAAGGGATCATGTGTGTCTACAAGGTAAACAGAGCAGATTGAGAGGTATAAAGGAAATCCTCACAATGCACTGATTCTTTTTGCAAAATGCACAACCTTTGCTTAATCTAGGAGAAGAGGAAGAGGTGGAACAGAAGGATGAGAAGCTTCCAGAATGACCAAGGCTAAATTTTCTCCTAGTCTTATGGGATTGAGGTTTAGAGTCTGATTTTTTGTTTTGGTTTAAGAAAATTTAAAAATTGGTATATCAATGCATACAAATTTGTAAACAATATTGTACTAGAAGTGGTCATAATTCTCTGACTCCTTCATAATATCACTGCTATATGTTATTATTTTAGTTATACTTCTCTTGAGGAAAAATGTTGGTGACGGGAAAAGAAATCTACTGTGAGTATTCTTTGTGTCCCTGCCAACATTGTCCTGTCCCCTGTAGGATAACAGAACCTTGCTTTGTAGCTCATCTGTTGCATCCTAACCTACGAAATTATTATGACCTGTCTTCTGCAATTTGGAGAGAAGAGCTTCTTGACATCTGAGCTTCCATGCCTCAGTTATCACCAGAAAAACCTCTGCAGCAACTTGTCAGGCAACAGCTACCACAACAAGAAAAACAGGCTTTTCTGAGAAAGGCAGCAAAAATGACTTAAGAGGAAGCTAACTGTCCTAGAAATGGCTGACCAGAGAACAGGAACGAGGGCCTGCTAGTGTTCATGGTCTAATTAGGAATTCCCCTTAGTGTTTCACTCTTCTGTTTCCGAGCTTGCAGAAGAGGCTCTTTCCTTGTAGCAGCAAGCTGACTCCCAGGCAGATTTCTGGTGTGCTGGGCAGTGCCACCACCATGGCTGTTCTGTTTGGGTTCCTTCTACCACTCTGCCCTTGTCACCCTGAAGATTTGCTGACCTTGTGGTCAGTGATCTTGGATTCTACAGCTGTTCCTTTGACAGGTGAACAGCACTGCTCTGCCCTCTGCTGTCTTGACCTGAGGAGAGGGAGATCTCTGCTGATTCACCCCCATGGTGGTGTCACTGTCTGCCATATGCTCAGATCAGATGTAGGGCACCTCCCTGGTATTGTTGCTTGGGTTCTGAATTACTGCAGATTCTAATAATGCTTTTTATTTTGTCATCCCACTAGAACAGTTGACAGTTCCCAAAGACAAACTTCTATACGCAGAATTATGGCTCATATCCCATGCCTCTTTTCTGTTTCTGGTCCATAGGATCAGATCCTTTCTTCCTCAAGTGATTTCTGTCTGAGGGACCTTTGCCCCCTATGCAAATCTGGAAGAACTCTCCGCCTGTCACTACCACCTCAGCCCTGACTGCAGGTCCTAACACATTTTTGTATGAATCTGAACCCTAATTGTGAATGCAGTTCAAATTTTTATTCTGGAGGGCTCCTTAGCCTCCAGGAAAGCCAGTAGGTGTACACAGCAACTCAGGAGATATCAATTGGGTAAGTGTAAACCTCAGTTCTAATCTGAACCCCCTATTATGCAAGCTACATGCATTTAGGCCAGGAATAATGAAAACAATAGCCAACTCTCTGGAACTTGTATGTGCCAGATAGTGTACTGCCTTGTATTTATGTTATTTTATTTAATCTTCACAATGATCCTAAGAAGTACTTATTATTACATCCATGCAAACTACATATAAGGGCACTAAGAAACAAAGAGCTTGAATAATTTTCTTGAGCTTCTGTGGCTAAAGATGGCTAGTTAGGGGTTCTGTTTTAGGATGTTCGGCTGCAGCATCCTCCATATCCCTGTGGATGTTTGTCATATTGTGGCTGGGCTCTTGCTCTAGAGTGGAGAGAAGGAGGCTTCTATTTTTGTCTTTAGACACATCATAAGGTCACCGTGGTCCTAAACCTTCCTCTTAACTTCCTGGAGGAGAAGTCGAATTAATTAACCTGACAATATTAAATTAGCTCTTTGTCCTTTTCTAAAGTATAGAGACAGAGAACCTCAGGGTCATTGTATCAGTCCCTCCCTGAAATAGATCATTTGAGGAATGACCAGTCCCTTGTTTTCCGATGATGTTCAATAAGCACAAAGATAATCAATAGGCACGCTGCTAACAATGGCAGTCTTGCTTGCTTGTTTGCCTTTTAATTTTTCCAAGGGGCATAGCAAATGTAGTACTAGCAATCTTTAATTAATGACTGAATTATTGATGCATGTAAAATGGTATGAAATATGATGACTGTTATTATTTATTAGGTAGGTTAATGGAATTTGAGGAAATTGCTCACCTTTTTATTTATTTATTCCCTTCCCTTTTCACAGATCTCTACCTTTATCATTGAAACTAACAGTGGTATAGCATTTCTTGAGTTATATCTTAGAAAAATAATCTGCCTATATGAAAATATATACTGTTATGACTTTTGTCAATCAATAAAACTTAAGGGGCGTTTTGGGCAGGTACTAGGTAGGCATTGTACTTAGAAACTAAGGTGGCTGCTTCACAAGGAACTTGAACTTGAATGGAATACTGGAAAACCATCACTTGTAAACAATTTCTGATGTCTGTGCTGCTAATTATTGGCTACATTGGAACACTAGTATGGGAGGACTTTCGCGCTTTTCCACAAGGCTGATTGCAGTCTTTACTAATGAATTAAATACTTGACTTTTATAAACACTGCCTATGCTTCCATTGGCAAAGGATTGAATTTATCACTCTCCCCAGGTGATATTTAGGATGATAGCTCAACTTCAAATACAGAAAGGCCGTTCTTCACTGTATTTAATTATTAGTGATGGAACAAAAATAAGAAAATAGGTCACTACCATCTGCATTCAGATTTAGGATTTGTCCCTCCCTCACTACCTAATTTACCATATTACTTACCTTCCCCTCTTAATTTTTGTTACTTAAAGTAAATCAATTTTTTTAAAAATATTGTTTTATAAACTTTACTTTTTTGGTAAAAGATAGTCTTGTTCCAAATATTCTGTTTTGCTTAGTTACTTATGAGAACATTACATAATAAATTACAAAATAAATGCATCTCAGACACACATTTTTTTCAAATGACACTTGCATTATATTTAACATTTGGTTAACAGCTCTGAAAACAACAAGGTGCATGTATCACTGGTGATGTATTACCAGGAGTAGCTTCTGCGGCTGACAGGTCTTTCAGAAATGAAGGTATTGAAGCATTTGAAGGCTTTTCTCCATTTGTGTATAGTCAGGGCAAAACAATTGTTTGCCAAATGTTATTTATTTATTGCTAGTATTTTTGTGAGCAAATGTTTTTGTGGAGCTGACTTTCAATGTGACCTTCTCTCTCCAATTTTATTCAACATTTTGAAAAATGTCTGTTTTGGAAAGAAAGTTTTCACAGTACATTTCACTTGTCTTTCTGAGTGTTTTTTTTTTTTTTTTTTTTCAAAAAATTTATCTAATAGGAATCTTGTCAGTTTTGCTAAACCTGCAGTTTAAATCTACATTATATACCAGGAATAGACTAAGTCTCTTATTGATAAGGGTATTTCTCTGTACCCATTCCAGTTTAAAAAGGATTGTCATAGCACCCCCAAAATGACAGCATCAAAGTTAATTTCAATGTCTACAATACTATCTTCTCTTCCTCTTTATTTCTAGTCCAGGGTTGTTCATTAATGATACTTTGGAAGATATATCAAGTGTTGAGACTTTTTAAAGTTTCAGTTGTCCTTCATGACTTGTCAAAATTATTTATTTATTTTGGGGGGCATACTGAGGATTTAACCCAGGAACACTCAACCACTGAACAACTCCCTAGCCCTTTTATTTGTATTTTATTTAGAGACAGGGTCTCACTGAGTTGCTTAGTGCCTCAGCCTGTGGAGCTGCTGGGATTACAGATGTTGCACCCAGCTAACTTGTAACAATTGTAACAATTTTTTAGCTCCATACCTCTGTCTGGATATATGTTTATTACAAGAAACATGAGCAGTGACTTGCAGCCTGGTATAATGCTGGAGAAATAGTAAAATAGCTTGAATTAAAAGTCATAGAAATAGCCACAACTCAAATACAAGGAACAGCATTGTAAGGGACTAGAAGAAATGAATCAGCAGATATGTAGTTATTCCATTCTCTATGCCAGAAATTATGATAATGACAGAAGATGATGAAGATACAAAATTGCCCCCATCTTAGAAAAAAATTCAGTCTATTCTGGGAATGTAAGTGAACATATATAGTTAATGACAACCAAAAATATCACTGCATTTGGACAGTAATTGACATTGAATTTGAAAATTTTGATGAATGAGAATCATCTTATCCACAGCATTCTCAGCTCTTCCTACCATATTGTTAACTTTGCTTGGGAAGGCTTAGAAGGATTCTTGACATGTAGTAGACTTCTTCAAAATGTTTATTAAATAAGTAAACAGTAATAGATGTTGCCGCCTAAGGCAAGGATACTGTGGGAAAGAAATCGGAGGCAGACTGGGAATGAATGGTTCCTTTATTCTTGCTTCTTCTTCTCTGCTTTCTCTCTCTCTTCTGTCTTCTCTCCTTCTCTGATGCCCCCAGCCTGGTTAAATACTCTACACCCATCAAGCATACACATGTTACAAGCTCAATTTACAGGTGTGGCACGCAGTGTCCACGGGCACAGAAAGATTCTTAATTACGTTAATGTCAGGTGTAAACAAGTAAATGCCTCCTTTTGGCTCTCAGCCAGCTGCCGTCATAGCTACTTCCTCATTCAAGGCTCTAACAAATAGAGGTAAATAATAATGATTATTTACATTTATTGAGCACTTTATGAAGGCACTGGCTAAACTTCTTACATATATTATCACCAACTATTATAATGCTTCTGAAAGTAGCTATGATTTTTCTTACATTGTAGATGTGAGAAAATACTCAAAGAAGTAAATGTTAATATGTCTTGTGGTTTGAAGCCTGGTCTGTCTGATTCTAAACTTGTGAAAGCACAGCTTGGCTTTAACAATCTCATATATTAAAAACCAGTAAAATAAAATTAGTTTATGAGGATAATTTCAGTTTAATTCTCCAATATGAACAGAGATATATGGAATATAGATATAATATATTGTAAAACACATAATATCTAATGCATCCAGAATTACATTTAACCTAAAATATATGCCATGTTAATATATTGACCTCTTCCCAATTGTATTCAACATTTTGAAAATGTCTTTTGTATGAAACATTGTAGAACATATTTCTCATATCTCTATGTTAAAACATACCTGTTGTGTATATGACAGCATGTATTAGATGTAAACATAATATACTCCATCTGTATATTAAAGCAATTTAAAATTATATGTATAAATATAAATTTAAAATTTTATATACCTGGAATACAAAATTATCAAACAGAAGAACTAAAAATGAAAAACAGTAGTCCTTTACTTCACACTTTACCCTCCTCAGTCCTACTTTTAAGCTAATATAACTAAACTATTATTTATTTTAGTTTTTCAGGTAATTACCCTCATATCAAAATGAGATGATTATAATGCTGTTTCCTAATTTATCAACTTGATTTCCCCTGATGAAAGATGAACATATAATTGATTTATAATGTTTCATGTCATCTTTCCCTATCTCCCATTTTCAAAAATTATAGTCTCTTTCTTAATTCTGTACTAATTTCATTTCTTTATTGTCCTTAAGCCTGCATCTCTTTCTATCAGTTTTCTACCATATCTCTTGACTTCCCTTAACATAATGGCACTAGCACTCCTCCCCTTCTTATGTCTTACCTTCTCATTCACACAATCAGCTCTAGCTATGACTTTCTTTCCTAACCTCTGGGGTGATAATTTCACCTTTCATTATCTAATTAGGAGTTTGTCTTGGTGTGTGTGTGTGTGTGTGTGTGTGTGTGTGTGTGTGCATGTACATGCACACATGGGTGTGGGCATGCCTTAGAAATTATGACATGCAGTTTTGCCTTTCTCTGGACATTGCAAGGACATCAAACATATCAATTCATTTTCACTGGATATATTCTGTTTCCCCACATTTTCTTACACATACATAAACACAAATGCACACACATATGCCAGTTAGTCTAGTGTATAAAATGAGGACCCATAATGTGTAAAATGTCAATTAATATGTTTTGAAACAGCATTATTATTTTTCTATACAGTCGCTTCTCAGATACAGCCTCCCACGTATTTACCACTTTCCTTGCTTTTCCCCTGGTGATCATTTCTTACTATGTCTCTTCTTCCTCATGCTTTATTTTATCTTCATTTGTATGCTTTGAATTGTTAAATTGTTATACTTTAATTTTCTTAACATTTCCACATTTTTAAAGTTTCTACATCATCTTACATATTTTCTGGCTCTCTGCCAACATTTTCAAGCTAGACTTGAGTTGGTCATCTGTTATTTGTGTGGGCTCTTTATCATGGTGTCTTGTCCCCACATGTTCTTAGTTATCTTTGCTTACATTCTAGCTGGACATTATATTTCAAAAACGTAACTAATAAAATAATTCAAGACTGAGCATTCTGTTACCTTCCTCCAAAGATCTTAATTTGCTTCTATCAGATGCATAGGGGCATCCAGAAATCAGTTGGCTTTAAGTTCAGACCTCAGTTTCTGTGTTATCCAGATGACTCCACACTAGGACGGTCTTTCCTTATGACACTATCTGACAGTGATGCTTTTCTCTATTTTGATCAAATCTGACAGAGATCCCAGATTTTATACATTCGAGTCCATATAAGTTCAGTGAAGATGACTGAAGAGTTGAAAAAGTTTTTTCTTGAGTGATGTTAAAGAAACATGATGCTTTTTAAAATAGTGCACAGGTTATTCAGGGATATGGTGATAGGTGATAGTGTAGGGAAGACTGCTGTGGGGCTTTGCAGTAAGGCAGAGAAATTGAGCTCACTTCTGAATATACAAAGGAGAAGCAGAAATTCCTAGCCACGTGGTGGGGGTGGGGGTGGGTGACAGGGAAGGTTGATGAATAGGAAATTAAGAGGGGGTAAGGGGATATTCCAGGTAAATCAACCTAATAGGATTCTTCCTCCAACATCCCCATACATCATTTGTGATGGTGGAAGATGAAGAACTCAATCAGATGTGAAGGATAATCAGATCTCAAGTGTCAGGGTTCTGGCTAAACTGGCTTAATAGGATTTTTGCTAAAACTGGGCTCTTGGAGGACTATCCAAGGATAGGGCCTGTTGGCTTCAGAGGAGTATGACTAGAACTTGGTCAAGGAGAGAACCTTTGTCAGGGAGAGTTAAAAACAGTGGTTATTAATGGAGTTATTTTTTCTCATGAAGAAAAAATGTAGGTGTTTATTTCATTATGTTTACTATATGAAGAGTTAGGATGGTATTCTTTATACCTACTCTCAAGGAATAAAACAGTTTTATTATTTCCCATGGGGGAAATATGTAGATTTAATGAATGAGTGATTGAATCAATTAGTGGGCATTGAAGGAAAATGTTCAGATTTCTCTTTCTTCACTTACCATTCCAAATGGATCTTTTTGGTCTTTTTATTCTCTTTTCCTTGTCAGTGACTGAGCTGGACACACTAATAGTTTACTAGACCACATTATGAAGTCCAGTGCCCCTCAAGAAGGGTTGTGGTATTCAGCCCTCATTTTGGAGCTGACTGCATTTGGACACAATGATAATAACACTTTTTACATCTGTATAGTGAATTCTGTTTTTTCAAAGATCTTTTCTATTAACTATCTCACACATTATAGTAAAAAAGTGTGATGTTGGCAGAGTGGTTTGATTAACTTTTATTATATAACTGATGAAAATGAATCCCAGAGAGGTTATTATTTAATTTCCAATTGCTGATAAAGAGTGTGAGCAAAACATGTGTTTGCAGGCTTATACATACTCTAACATGGATGAAATATTGCCATTTGAAGGTATTCTAGAATTTAAATACTATTTTTTCTTAATAAATGCAAAAGAACAGTGAAGCTATGCATGCTTCAAAATGCCTACTTAGCGTGCTTGGATTTTCTTCACATTTAACAAGAATGTCATGGACCCCTCCCTAGACATTAAAGTATTGTCTTTTCTCAATTTAGGCACTATAATATTTATATCTTACTTGGATATTTGACATTACTTTTGTTCCCAAAGATATATTCTTTTTTTTTTGTTTGTTTTTTGGAACCAGGGATTGAACTCAGGGGCACTTGACCACTGGGCCACATCCCCAGCCCTTTTTTGTATTTTATCAGAGACGGGGTCTCACTGAGTTGCTAAGTGCCTCGCTATTGCTAAGGCTGGCTTTGAACTCATGATCCTCCTGCCTCAGCCTCCCAAGTGCTGGGATTACAGGCGTGCGCCACCACGCCCAGCTCAAAGATTTATTCTTAAAATAGTTTTTCTTTGTTTTTTTCCCCCCTTGGACTTTAATTCAACTTTTTTTGCCCAATTGGAAGTAAATAGCACTACTTCTCTGAAGGCATTTCTTTCCTAATTTTCTTGGTTAGGTTGGGAGAAGGTTAAAGTTCACAAAAGTCCTTGTGCTTTTTGTTTTTTAAATATCTGAGAAATGGATCCATGAAGATGATTAATCGATGCCAATTGTGATGGAAGTGCTGAAGTTATTGAGCTCTACTCGGGGACTCTGAAACCTGCTTACTGTGGCCACATCAGCGACAGGCCATCTGTAGGTTGTTAGACAAGCAAAGACTGTAGTACATACTTTGGCATTGCTGATTGTATGAAGAATTAGATGAAGCATTAACTAGTCGAAGGTAGAAATATGAACAAAGTACTCCTAGTATTCAGGAGTAAAATCCATGAAAAAAATGAGGGACCTCGATGCTAGCCAACACAGGATAAGTTTGTTTTATGTTACTGACCAGTTCTCTAAGTATTTCTAACGTTTGAGTCTGACAGACTGAAAGTGAAGAACAATGTGCTTTTATCTACAGACACACAAGAACTCCCTAAGTTAAGGAAGACTTTGAATGTGATTTAATGCACATGGTTGGTGATATCAGATGAGTTACTTATTCTGGCTGGCTTCAAGGAGAAGCAGGTGAACTCTCTTGATGGAATCTCAAAACTATTGACCACAAATGGCAGAAGCTTTGAATTTCATCAATAGAACCTAGCATCAAACTTGATACACTTCCTTAGAAAGATGAGCCACCTGTAGTATTTTCTATGATTGCCTAAGATTTGCTCAGATGACCACACGAGGCAGAAGCTGCCATGGGAGATCTGACAAAATCACAACTATAGGTAATTTAGCTAGCTACAGGAGATATTTTAGAACATCCATTTTTTTTGAATCTTGAAAGATCTGAATCAACTTTTGTTTAGATGAATCAGTTTTATCTTCTGAGCTTCAACAACAAAGCTCAATGTATTTGAAGTGTAATTACCAATATTGAGGATGATAGCCACCTAACTTGGCAGACTATTATTCTTTCTTTGGCTCCAGTCCTTTCATCAAGGGCATTTTAGGGGCCAAATTTGACAGCTGTAGTGCTGGAGACAGATTGGGAACAAGGCTCTGGGATAAGTTACATTTTCTCTAGCTTTTGTGTCAAAGTGATTGGCAATCTATTAGAAAGTTTCATTGTCTGCATCAATGCCAGGAGGGTGTAATGCACTATCTCTCTGGCAGAGGTAACAATGGGATAAAGTGGTTCTAATAAAATCTTATTATATTCACATCTATGGGATCAGAAGAGGAGAGAAATAGCCTATTTTTATAGTGGAACATGGACTTATTCCTATCAGTGTTGGAAGTCCGTGGGCACCTCGGCTATGCTGTGCTGTTGACTCCCAAAGACTATAGGCTTTCAACTGTTTTCCTTTTGCTGTACCAGAGCCTCTTGTGGAATAGCAGCAACAGCAGGAGCAATAGCAGCGATCACAGCCACCATACAAGAATAACAGCATTTGCTGGGCCCATCTGTTGGGTTATTCTTATTCAATATCTCTACTGTACCAAATTATTTTGATTTATAACCAAATTCCAGAATTTCCAATGAAGTGATAAACCTTCTTAATTCCTCCCCAACACCCAATCTAGTTATTTTGTGCCCTGTACTTCTCCTCCTCTCTCCTCTGCCCTCCAGTTTCCTCACATTAAGACTACTTTGTTTTTCACTCTGCTTGGGATCTATATGATAGAATTATTATTTAACTTAATTCTCTAATTGTTTAGGACCTTGAAGATCAATCTATTTATTTAGATACTGCTACACAAAAAGCAGAGTATCTGAAACCTAGGTCCATTCTCCCTATGATCTGATATTCGAATGCTTCTCCAGAATAATAGGAGTCATGTTCTCCACTTGTTGAAGATGGAAAGAAGGCGGAGATGAGAGCTTTGGACACAATCCGCATTCCTGCCTACTATTGCCCAAGTTCTCGCTGGACCACAGTCACAATCTCATATCTCAATAGTGTGTGGTTGGTTCTATCTCTTCTTCAACCGTGTCTTTTATATTTTTAATAAATGTTTTGGTGGGGTGCATAATGAAAGGACTTTGTGATTAGAGATCTGTAGTAAAATACAAGGGAGGGCAACTTGCAGTTAACTTTGCCTCCAGTATCAGCAGGTGGTTGATAATTGAGCTAGAGCAGAGTTGAACTCACTTGCTACAATCAATAGTGGTTAGAGACAGTACAGTGAAAGGATTATCAGAATTTAACTTCTGATGATGATGTAGCTAAGCGACAGTTCTCAATCACAACTGTACTAGTTTATAATTTCCTAAATATATTCTCATTAGCATAGTTCACAAAAGCCTTGTACATTTGAGTGCACTAAAAACATCTTATCTTGTAAAACTTTTAAAAAATAGTTATTTTGACTCAGAAAACTGGGTGAATAAAATTCAAAACTGGAGACTTTTTTTTTTTTTTTTTTTTACTTTTGTGAAAACAGTCTGAGTTCTTTTCTTGAGTTAGAAGAAGATTAATTGCTAATTCTTCATCATCCAAAGTGGCAGCCTCCTTATTATAATGCCAGATCATATGGTGGAATGCCCCTTATCTAACATGACTGAGTAATTATTAAAATACTCTGCTTTTTCTCCAGCTGTTTTCTGTCTGAGTAAACAAATTGTAAGTTCAATTGGCTTCCATTTGCACTTCATTGCTTCTTGACAGCAAATACTCCGCAAAAATGAGTTGCCTCTGGGTGTTTATAATCTCCAAGGGCAGAAGAAACAACTGTGTGCATGATTTCTCTAATATAAAAACAAAACAAAACAAAAAAAAACACCCTCCTCAAGTATCTAACACACTTTAAAACTACCATGCAACATGATTTCTAAAACTTTATAAAGACAAAGTGTCCATTTCTGGAATTCTTAATTCTGGAATTAAGGATTAAATCTTTAATTTCTGGAATCATTAATTTGACATTACAAGATATGAGTTTGTTAAATGGAAGCAAAGACATCTATTTCAGTTCATAGGGTTACCAAGTCTCAAGGACATACAAATATGGCTGTGTGTCAACAATGCAGAGTTGATCTCTTTTCTGACTAACCAGAGTTATATGATTAAAGAATTAAGAGGAGAACTGATTTAGTTTTTCAACAGATTTGGTTCAGTCTGGTTCGATTGAATTTCAGAGTCTGTGAAAATGGAATCACAATACTGTGACAATTGTTGTTCCATCTGGGGTGTCTGAGGAGCAGGTTTTTTAGCATGCATCAGATTGTGATTTGGTCACAGCTTTGATGGTTTCTACAGCTCCCATGACCAATTTGTTTGTAGAGTTTGGATTTTTGTTGTTCTTGTTATGCCTCAGGGAAGGATGACAGACGAAGAGTTCAGTTTACTTTATATCTAAGAACAAGGTTGTAAAAAAGAAGAAATTGGAAGTACATCTAGGAAGAAATTCCTATCCCTTTTTACAGACAATAGAGTGGTCATGAGATAGATTTTTGAACCAGTACAAACTTGGCACTGAAGACCCAGGGCCACTGGTTTTAACTATAATGTTGAATTAGATACTGGCCTCTAATGATAATAGCCAATTTATTAAATTGCCATGAATATCATGTAAAATTATTAATTCAAAAAGTGACACAGAATAAGGCTACAGGAATTGTTCATTATTATTATTATTATTGTGCTAATAGAAACCACTCATTACTTGTGCAAAGCATACTACATAAAACACATGAGGTTTTTCTTATTCTTTGTTAGGTGTTTAAATATCTATGAAATGACTTATATACCATGGTTATCTCCATGAATTAAAGGATAAGATGGTAAGATGGTAGTACTAGAATGGACCCAAGAAAGGCAAAGTTTCATCTCAATAATCTCAAAATTATTTTTTGAAATTCATTTATATTTGTTTTATTTCACCTACATTACAACCTGATGAGTTAGGAATTATTTCATCAGTTTTTAAAAAGCCACTATTCAGAGATGCTAACTAACCTGCCCAAGAGTACATGATAAGCAAAGCTGAAGTGTGAATTTGCATTCAGTTAGCCTCAGTGAAAAATGCTTTTCTTGTTCCTTTGCTCTTTTTTTCTTTTGTTATTCATTGCTAAATCTTTTACTATTATTGGCTTTCAAAATTGCCTTCTGCTGTTCTAACTTTTTATATTAATAACATGATAACTGTTTATGTTTGATAAATTAAAACACAGAAAGGCACAAGAATGATAAAAAGATAATGATATCTTTACCATGACTCACTCATCCTATCATGTTGATATTGTGCATAGTACATACACAAGGGGACACTCAGATTAATAACTTAAGGGGTGGTGCTGCGGTTTGAACGTGTCCCCTTTAAAAGTCATATTACTTAATCACTTACGCAATAGTATTAAGAGGTGGGGCCTTTAGGAGGTGGGGCCTTTAGGAGCCTTTAAAGCTCCCACCCTCATGAATAGTATTATCAACCTGATTGAAGGACTGGAAGGATTGAGGTAGATACTTTTTTTGTTCTTCTTCCTTCTGTCATGTGAAGACATCATGCTGATCTCCTCTGGAGGAGATCAAGGCACCAGCCTCAAAACAGAGCCTAAGCATTCATTAAATATAAAATTTGCCAGTACCTTGATCTTGGATTTCTGAACCTCTAGAACTCCCAGAATATAGTTATTTTCTTTTTAATTTACTGAATCAATGGTGTTTTGTTATAGCAGTATAAATGGACTAAGGTGGTTAGAACTTGGGCTTATGGAATCATAAAAAAGAGCAACACCTTATTAGAGAAGTGACAACACAAAACGGACTTAGAATTTCTAGTGTGGCAAATTGTGGGAAAGTGATTATATGGGGGAGATCAATGACAGATGAAGGATAGTTGGTGACCTTTTTTCTATAGATTCCTTTCTTGTTGTCTGCACTGATAATGGTCTACAGTTTTCTCTGTTGAATAACTTTTGTTAATCCTCATAAAGAAGAGAGAGGAGACACATTTTCAAATATATGTTCTGCTTTTAGACAAATAGGGGGAAAGCAGAGAGCTTTTCTTTCATTGGATTCTTCTCAATTGCCTTCAGTTCAAAATAATCTTTATGCCAAAGTGACATATTTTAAGGGTGGTACTGCAGTGAGGGAGAAGATCCAATGTGAACTCAGCTTTGATGTGTGTAGATGTGACTAGGCATTTGAAAAGAAGAATGATGGAATAGGGAGGGGAACAAGTAGGGGCTTGAGCAGAGACTAGGTTTTGAAATTTAATTGGTGCTTATTGGAAGGAAAAGTAAACCTCTCTCTCTCTCTCTCTCTCTCTCTCTCTCTCTCTCTTCTCTCTCTCTCTCTCTCTCTCTCTCTCTCTCTCTCTCTCTCTTTCTAATGGCAGAAGATAGTGGTGCAAATGAGAGCAAGGTGCCACCAGGCTAGGAGATAAATTGGATTTGTTTATGGGAATCCTTACTTTCCAGAGAGAGAGCTCTCACATCCTTGAGAAGAAAGTTCTCAGTGTGGAAGGTATATATCTCCAAAGGAGAGGGAAAGGTTCACAACTGCAAGATTTCTGAAGTAACTGTGTGGCCTTAAGATGATACAAACAACATTAACAGGCATGGTGGTACACACCTATAGTCCCAGGGACTCAGAAGCCTGAGACAGGAAGATTACAAGATTAAGGTCAGCCCTAGCAACTTAGGGAGATCTATTTCAAAATTTAAAAAACAAGAAAAGAAAAATAAAAAGAGCTGGGATGTAGCAGAGTGGTAGAGCACCCCTGGGGTCAATCCTCATTCCGAAAATAAAATAGTGTTTGTTTGTTCCTGCTTCAGCATAAAAACTGAGGAAGTGATAAAATCATTTGTGCTAGAGTCTATAGTTTTTGTAAACAATGTTAAGGGTTCAGTGGATCCTGATTAGTTTGGCCAAGGAGAGAATCTTCATCGTAAATATGGGAATGACTTGACGTGAATATCTATCTTTATAGAATAAACTCTAATTGATCAAAATGATGCCAATGAGAAGTTAAAAATTTTCTTAGCTAAAAACATATTATGCTTAGAATTGGAAAAAAGGAGAAGAAAATAGACCAGAAAGTCCAATTAGCTGTACTTTCCCTATAGTTGTTTTTTGATTCAAGTAGGTGAATCACAAATATAAGAAGAGGGAATATAGCCATGTTTGTGTTCAGCATACATAATGGAAGGCTGTGGGAAAGGTGCATTGTGCTGCTCTCCTCTGTGCTTGGGTGAGAGAGGGAATTGTGGACAATCTATGTTGACTGTCAATGCTCATCTAAGATAAGTCTGACTCCTGGATTTGATTTTTATTTCGTGGGCAAGGCTCTGGGAGTTCACACACATGTGCATGTGTGGATACAAACATATTTATAATGCCATTCAGGATGTGGTTATCTGTAGAGGGAAAATTATTTACATTTGTATTTATTTTGGGCTCATTAAATGCATCTTAGGGACAGGAGGTGAAAGGAGGGAAAAGCCAGGCAATTCCTGCTTATAAAAAAGAATTTTCCCTCTTTTCCCACAAGCTTTTTGTGTCCAATATGCTGTTTACAAAGAATATTAAATTATTCTTAATTTTTCTCAATTTATATATTTTCTTTAAAAAATGGTCTTAAGGGATTTATGTATCCAGAACTTTGCAACACACACTGCTAATTGTGAGATTTGGGTTTGAAGCCAATTTTTTTTTTTAGCTTCTTAAAAAGCTTAGCTTTTAGTCTTCTAAATCCATAAATGCTGAATGCCAGAATTTTAATGTAGAATTGACCTTGGATCTGGTTTGCAATAGGTTCCTACTTAGACAATGACAACTGAAAAAGGACCCAAGGGGATAGGAGAACTGAATGATGGGTTTGGGTGATAAATTGAAAACTGTGAAGGAGGAGATGGGTAGTGGTGAAAAATTTTTTTAAAAGAAAAAGCTATTTATTTTCCTTCATCAGTGAGTATTATATTCCTGTAGTTAGGCTAGCATGAAAAAACGGTGGTGGCTCCATCAATAAATCATACACATTCCACTGATATTTGATTAGTCTGACTGTGTTTTATGGAGAATGCTGTTCCTTGGCCGTTGTAGATTACTTGCAGACTCCTGAATGCTGTTTTCTCATCTTCAAGCCTCTATTTCTTTTTTCTAATTTCACTCATTTTTCAAAATGCAATTCAACATCATTTCTGGGAAACCTTCCTTGTCTTCTTCTATATCCCCATGATTTAGCATCAGGCCAAGTACTAGGGGTCCTATATATTTTGAAACAGTCAATAAATAATATAGGGATGAGCACTGGTGGTGAGAAAATTCTAATCCTTTCTATTGGACAAAGGCTTTGGGGGGGCACAGTTTCAGAGGTGAAGAAAAGGAAGGGAGACATGAAGAACATAGATTCCTCCTACACATGAATTTATATTCAGATTCACATAAGAACTGGTTTTATAATGGTGGAACAATTTGTATTCACATCAACAATTTATAAGCATTGCCTGTTCTCTACATCCTTGTCAATTCTTCTTTTCTTTTATGTTTTTGGAGGCTAAGCATTCTAACAGGTGTGACGTAATTGATCATGTGTCTTTGATTTCCATTTCTCTGATGATTGGGGAAATCAAATCAAAGCCTTTTTCATATGCCTGTTGGCCATTTGTATGTCTCCACTTAAGAAAATCAACCTTTGATCAGTTTTAATTGAGTTTATTTGCTTTCTTGCTATTGAGTTCCTATATATTTTGGATATTAATCCTTTTGTCAGATATATGGTTTACATTTACATTGCTTCTGTTAAATTTTCTCTTCAGTCTGTTGTTCTTTTTACTGGACAAAAGCTTCTTAGTTAGATGAAATCTATTTGACTATTTTTGTCTTTATTGCCTCTGTTTTTGGGGTAAAATGCAAAAATTATTATCCTGACCAATGCCAATAAGCGTTTTTTCTGTTTTCTTCTAGTATTTTTGCAGTTTTAGATCTTAATATATGTCTTTTACTCCCTTTAGAGTTGATTTTTGAAAAGGGTGAGATAGGAACCCAGTTTCATTCTTCTGCATGTATATATCCAGCTTACCAACTTCATGTATTGAAGGAACTCTTCTTTCTCCACGGTGTGTTCTTAGCATCTTTGTTGCAGATCAATTGATCATAGATGTGTGCATGTATTTCTGAGATTTATATTCTGTTCCATTGATTTTTTTATGTCTGGTTTAATTCCTATACAATTCAGTTTTGATTAATATAATTTTATAATACATTTCAAGATCAGGTATTGTGATGACTGTAGCTTTCTTTTTCTTACCCTAGGTTGTTTTGGCTATTTGAGGCCTTTTGTGTTTCCACATGAATTTTAGGATATTTTTTTTCTATTTCTCTGAAAAAAATCACTGGAATTTTGTTAGGGATTGCTTGCATCTGTAGGTCACTGTTGGTAGCATTGATGTTTTATCAATGTTAAGTCTTGTAGTCAATCTTTCCATTTATTTGTTTTTTCTTCAGTTTCTCTCATCTATGTCTTATAGTTTTCAATGCATAGCTATTTTATCTTCTTGGTGGAAGTTATTCCTAAATATTTATTCTTCTTGGTGTTATTATTAATCTGATTGTTTTTCTTGATTTCTTTTTTTTAGATAATTTGTTGTTAGTATGTAGAAATTATTATGGCATTAGAGTATATAGAAATTATTATACCAACTGATATTTGTATCTCAATTTGGTATCCTGAAATTATGCTGAATTGACTTATTAATTTTAATATTTTTTGGTAATGTCTTAAGGTTTTCTATATATAAGATCATGTAATCTACAAAGAGAAAAAACTTAACTTTTATATTTCTAGTTTGAGTCATTAACTGAAGGGACAAATTCTACTCAATAATTGTGTTTGATTTTTTTAATATGTGATTGAATTTAGTTTGTTAATATTTTTTTGAAAATATTTTGCATTTATATTCATGTCAGATATTGACCTGTAATTTTATTTTCTTCTGATATCCTTTTCCAACTTTGGGCAAAACATGCCACAGACAATAAGTTGATATCTGTTAGATGTCATTATCTAAGTACATGTATGAAGACACAATTGTTGTGAAAATACTTTATGTAAAACCAGTGACTTGAAAAATTGTGCTCTTTATATGTAATATGAAATGAGTTGCACTCTGTAAGCATGTGTAACAAATTAGAATAAAAAAAAAGAATAGATCTCTGAAAAAAAAAAAAAAAGATGTTGATACCCGTCTCTAGATTTAGGAATTTTTCTGTCATTATTTCTTTATGTAAGCTTTCTGCCCCTTTCTCTTTTTCTTCTGAAAATCCTAAGAACAGTTTATTTGCTGTATGGTATCCCATAAGTTCCATAGGCTTTTTCACTGTTTTTAATCCTTTTTTTTTCTTTTTATTCCTTTGACTAATAATTTCAAATGACTTGCCTTTGTACTTACAGATTCTTTATTCTGCTTCATTGGGATTTGTGTTGAAGTTCTTTATGAGTTTTCAGTTTAGTATTGTGTTTTTGAGTTCTGGAATTCCGGTTTGGTTCTTCTATATGGTTTCTGTCTCTTTGTTAAACCTCTAATTTTGTTCATATTGTTTTCCTGATTTTATTAAGTTGCCTATAAGGTTATTTCTACCACTAATTTGAATTCTTTGTCAGGCAGTTTGGAGATCTCCATTTCTTTAGTGGTCCTTAATTTTGTTCCTCTGTTGATGCCATGTTTTCTTAATTATTTGTGATCCTTATGGCTTAGCATTGGTATCTGAAATTTGAAGAAGTAGGCATTGCTTCCACTGTCTTCAGATTGATTCTAGAATTGATGGTCCTTAAGTCCTCAGCCTGTCCAGAGATTGTGAGTGCATTGTCTGGTGAGGTCTATAGATGAGCTTGTTGTGGGCATCCTCAGGTGAGCTGATCTAGATCCTGGGTCAGTGGGTAGCCAGAGCTACTCCCTGAGTACATAGTAGTTGTCTTGGAGGTTAGATCCACAGGAACAGGTCTGGGTCCTAGGTCCAAATGGACATACACTTGGAGCCTGGGTCCACAGGAGTAGCCGGTAACTGGGGCAAGTCTGGAACCTGGATGTGTAATAGGTCTAGATCCTGGACCTCTGGATATTGACTTGGTACTTAGGTAAACCTAGAGATTCAGTCCACAGGAGGCACCATAGGGCTACAGGGGTTTGTCTGGTGCAAAGATTTACTGGGATAGACCTTAGTGTTGGGTTCATGGAAAAGTCAGGGGCTTTCTTCACTCTGATTTTTCCACTTGGAGATCTCTGTATGAATTGCACAGCCAGGTTTGGGGAGGGGTGATGCTGGTAATGTGCAATGGTCCTTCCTACACTCTTCAATGCATCTTTCATTATTTCCATGCTGTGTTCAGGTACTATAATATCTCCCTGGGTTCTTACCTCTTTTGAAAGGCTTTCTATGGATGGATAGTTGTTCAAATTGATATTTTTTCAGTAGGATAAGCATGGGAAACTCCTGCCATCTTGTTGACATGTGTACAAATCTAGATTACTACTGTGGGCCAGGGATCTTAAAAAAATTGTAAAGGTGGTTAGGAAAAAAAGAAAATAAGCTCGACTGTGTTAAAATTTTAAAAATCTGAAAAATAATTCAAAATGATGAAATGAGGTAGTGCGCTAGAATAGGAAATGATGACATTGATTGGAACTTGGTTCTGGATAGAAATCTGGGAAAGAAAACACTTAGCAAATATTTTAAGAAGTTATTGCAAGTCATTTAAATAAAAAACTGAAAGCTGATAATGATATATTGAAATATTCATTCCTGAGATTATAGACTGAATAAAACATGGGATTTATAGACATTTTCAAAAAGAAGGTTAACATTGAAAAATTATATATTTCAATAGCATTGCATAAGGGCCTGAAGTAAGATCTATTAGTTTATGAGAAATCAAGAATTGTTAAAAAATTGGATAGCCCTAAGGAACCAGAATTTCAGAGGTGGAACAAATGTTTTGGGTAATCTAGTCTGGCTTCTTAATTTTATACTTGAAGAAGTTGAGGCTCAGAATGAAAAGCATTGTCTTGTATCACCCATGGAATTATTAATGAACTGGGAACAAGAATTCAGGATGTTAGGTTCTCAGTTTGGTTTCCATTCCAGGTGACATTATATCATGCTGGGTTACGTGTGAATAATTCCTTTACTAGGAGTTATGTGTGGAATTAACCTGCTATCCTGGCTCGATAGATTTCCATTCTTGAGAAAGATAAGATACAATGAGATTTAACAAGCATTTATTCATCACATCACTGTGCTTGACACTCTGAAAATTAGACTTATAATGGAAAATTCAGTCCTTGCTCTAGTGGCATATGAACATGCTAGTACCTCAAAATTAGTGTGAAATTTTTAAGGCCTGGGTTATCTTACATTTGCTGAGTTCTCAGCAGCTATCATGGTTCCTGGTAAATAACCAATAGTCAAAACCTACTAAGTGACTTAACCTAGAAATAAAACACACCTCAGATCTCCTAACTGTGACACTGAATGATTAAGTAGAAAATTATGAGCAACTATCATAGGGAGAGGAGGAATTATACTGTTGCATCCTTATTTCTAAGCAATGGAGAAAATTTTTCATATTGTACCCAGGTTAGTGATTTACCTTATCACACATTTATTTTTTTTTTAAATAAAAATAGGAAGATAATGGCAATGGAAAAGTTCAACCTTGCCATCTCTACAGCACAGCAGAATACTGAAGTATCATCAGAAAGATAAACCATTCCCTAATAAAAATATCTGAAATATGAGAGTATCTATGAAGTATAAATTATCATGCAGAATTTATCTCATTTGAGGCAAGGAGGCTGCTTTCATACTCCCATACTAGTTAGTCCTTGGCTTAGGGACACAGAAAGACTGATAGTATAATCTCCAGTGAATTTCCATCCCTCTGTATCTGTAAGCAAAGTGGTTGTAATAGCTCAAGAGTAGTTCTCCAAAATTAGTCACAGTGAGAGAGGTGGTAGTAAAAATAAACAAAAGCTATTAAAGAAGCACACAGACCTGGTGAAGAAAAGGAATCTGGGTAAAGTACTGACAATATCTGATAGAGCAGGAGTCAGAAAACTTTTTCTGTAAAAGGCCAAGACATATTGTTTCTATTGCAACTATTCAGCTCTGCCATTGTAGCAAAAAGCAGCTACATAAAATAAATAAGTAAATGAGCTTATCTGTGCACTAAAAGCATTTCACTATGGATACTAATATTTTAATTTTATAATATTTTCACGTTACAAAGCATTATTTTTGCTTTGACTTTTGCAACTATTAAAAATGTAAAACAGTTTTTTCTTATTGATTGATTTATTTTTTGGTACTGGGGGTTGAACTCAGAGGCACTAGGCCATTGAGCCACATCCCCAGCCATACTTTGTATTTTACTTGTAGACATGGTCTCATTGAGTTGCTTAGTGCCTTGCTAAGTTGCCAAAGCTGGCTTTGAACTCATGATCCTCTTGGCTCAGCCTCCCAAACTGCTGGGATTACAGGCATGTGCCACCATGCCCAGCTTTTTAAAATTTTTTTTAAGTTTTGAAAACAGTCATTTTAATTGGAGTGAGGTGAAATCTTATTGTAGTTTTGATTTGTATTTTCTTGATGACTAATGCTATTGAGGATTATTTCATATTTCTCTTGATCATTTGTATGTTTTATTTTGAGAAATGTCTATTCAGGTCTATCATTTGGTTATTTTTTTAAAATTTTTTTCTTTTGCTATTGGGAATGTGAGTTATTTATGTATTCTGGAAATAAGCCCTTTGTAAGATGTAAACTTTGCAAATATTTTCTCCACGATATAAACTGTCTCTATACCATGTTGACTGTTTCCTTTTTTGTTGAGAGACATTTTGGTTTGATGTAATCTTATTTGTCTTTTAGACCTTACACACTGTTGGTGAGAATGTATATCAGTATAGTTATTATGGAAAAGAGTATGTAATGACCTCAAAAAATTAAAAATAGAACTACTATATCATCTAGCAGATAAATTACTTAAATTACTACATATATATTTTAAAAAAATAAAATGTTGAAGAGACATCTATACTCCCATATTTATTGTAGCACTGTTCACAATAACCAAGAAATGGAATCTGCCTAAGCGTCCATCAGCTTATAAATTGATGAAGAAGATGTGATACCTATTCACAATTGAACATTATTCTGTCACAAAAAGAATAAAATCCTGTAATCTATAACAACATGGATGGAACTGGAGATCATTATGTTAAGTGAAATAAATCAGGCACAGAAAGACAACTATTGCATGATCTCACTCATAAGTGGAATATAAGAGAGTTGATCTCATAGAAGTTGAGAGTAGAATGGTGACTACTACAGAATGGGGGATAGAGTTGGGGGGAGGTGAGATGAGGAACAATTGATCAATGGGTACTACTGATTCATAGCTAAGAGAAATAAGTTCTGCTGTTCTAATATATAAGAAGGCGACTATAGATAATGATTATATCCTGTACATTAAAAAAAAGTTAGAAGGATTTTGAATGATTTTGCTACAAGATATGATAAATCAAGATATAGATATAGGGCTGGGGTTGTGGCTCAGCGGTAGAGCGCTCGCCTAGCATGTGAGCGGCCCAAGTTCGATCCTCAGCACCACATACAAATAAATGCATTGTGTACAACTAAAAGCAAATAAATAAATATTAAAAAAAAAGATATAGATATATTTGCCCTGATTTGAACTTTGCACTATGTATACATGTATTGAAATATTACATGATGTCCCATAAATATATACAGATTTTGTCAGTAAAAAAAGAAAAAAATGTAAAAACTATTTTTAGCTCATAGACTGTATAAAAATTGACAATGGGGACTGGTGTTATGGCTCAGAGGAAGAGCGCTTGCCTAGCACATGTGAGGCACTGGGTTAGATTCTCAGAAACACATACAAATAAATAAAATAAAGGTCCATCAACAACTAGAAGATATTTAAAAAATGGCAATGGGCCCAGAATAGTTTGCTGACTTTTTGCAACAGCACTATTCAAATTACTTGATATTTATTTTGTTCTTAAAATAACCTATTAGGTAATGACTATTATTCCTTTATTACAGATGAGGAAAGTGAAGCAGGGCTTTGTTAAATAATCCACATTCATTTGTCTTGCAAGTAGCATAGCTAGGATTTGAATGTATATGTAGTATAACTAGTCTATATTCTTAATTGCTATACCACATAATACCTGACCTAAACAGACATGAACTAAAGAAGCAAAAATTCTATCACACTGCTGACAGAACCAGTCTCCTTTGGTGATACTCATGGAGCTATGTGGAAAATAAACCTATGAAAGTGGGACAGAATCTCAAAATCTGTGGATGCAATGACTGGGGCATGGGACTATGTTGGCTCTTCACTTCAGTGTGTTTAAAGTCAGTGGAAGTCAAGGTGATTCATCTGTGGGGCAAAATAACTTTACTAGAAGTTGTACAGTTCTTCCTTTGCAGCAGAGAAGGAATGAGAATTGTGTGTCTAGAAAGTGTGGAGTCTTGTCATACGTAGGTAAACCATACAACCTGTTTTTCTTGAGAGTATCCCAGCTTATATCTGTTGTCTCAATGCAGCTATAAGGGGGAATTTTAGATCTCAACAGTGTCTCAGCTTGGATAATATATTGTGTATCATTGCTTTCAGGGACCTTGAGAACTGAATCATTTGTACCTAAGAAGTTTACTACCTACAGTGATATGACTTTACTACTTCACTGTCTCCAGTTTCCAGGAAACTATTGTCCAAGGACATAAAAGTTGCATGTAACTTCATTGTTTATTCCAGGAACATCCTGAAAAATCCATTTAAACAATGCTAAACTATTGAACTCTTTGATAATCTCTAATGACTGTTTACTCCCAAGACTATTTCAACTTTCCTAAAAATTGTTGTTTTGCTATGTCCATCAACAATAAACTAACATATCATCTTTCTTATGAAAACTAACTAAGCTTATGAGTTGAAAGACCCACAGTAAACCAGAATCTAAAATCCCTATAAATAGCTTGAATTTGCTTTCTCTGATCTGAGAAACTGCCAAGTTTCTGTTAAGGTAATATCCCCTTTACTGTGATAAGAGTAAACTCAATCAAAAGTCACTTTGACAAAATTTTCAGGGAGCTAGCAACTGACAAGTGCTCTTAGATTTTCTCTATTTTGAATTAGCTGTACCTGAAGATCATTTAGATGTCAACAGCTTCACTGGATTCAGAGCTTTCTTCTAGATATTCCTTTTTACTACAATTTGGGAACTGGGATCTCCTTCCTGACTCTAGTGCAAATGCTTTACCACATCTGAGAGTGTGTCTTCTAGAAATATGTAAATTACTTGAAAAGGTTGTATCAATCATATAGTGCTTTTACTTTCTTTCTTTCTTTCTTTCTTTCTTTTTTTTTTTTTTTTTTTACAAAATGGTGCTTTTGATAAAGTTCTCCAATTGAGCTACTGTGTTCCTTGATTGAACTGGTTTATGACAAAGGACAATGTATAGAAATGACCACAAAGGATGTGCCAGTCTTCATTTGCTTCTTGGGAAGCTAACTCTGAAAGCTTGGTTCTTCTTTACCACAACCTATATCAAGAAATATTCTAGAATAATTTAAAATACAATAAATTCATACTTTACCAGAAAACAATATTCAATGGATCTTGTTAGACACAAAAAGTCCTTAAAAAATCTAATTAAATCTTGGGTTCTAGAAAAATAGCTGTGACTTTTCTATTGAAAGCAATCCAATGAGGCAATGTTACAGCTTGAACAGAGAAAGACTGGGAGCCTACTTTGGGTCAATTCTGGTCACAAATCAATTTTTATTTTAAGAAAACCCCGAAAATAACCTGAAATAAACTCATTTTATAAAGTAACAGTGTGAAAACTTATTGTTCCTTTTGCTGGATTTTATATTGTGCTTTGGGACTAGGTTTATTCAGCTATAAAATTTTTAATGGAGTATTTCTTGCTTTTGCTTGGGAAACTAACAAGAATATGACACTTTAGGGGTTATTTGATGGAAAGGAGAAGAAAGTCTTTAAAACTTGCTGAAGCAAGCTGTAGCTACTGTACTCTTAATCTAAATAAAGCTTCTCTTTGCTTTGGTTATCTTCTATAAGGCAAGTCAGTATCCTTCTCTTTGTGGGCAAAGATTTGATTAAAGACCTTTAAAATCTTCCTAATCTACTAACCTTGAATGTGAACCATATGTGGAATTTGCCTAATATCTTTTCCAGAGGGTACTAAATATATTTTGTTGAGGATTTAAGCACTGATATATGAAACATTTTGCCTTTTTAACCAGTTATCCTCTAGAAAATCAGGGATAAAATTTAAAGCACAGAGAAAGGTACATACTTCCTGATATTTCAGCTCAATGTACCTAATTAACTCATTCTAAAAATGTCGTGAAAGTCAGTACCAAACCCCAAATATGATGCATCGGTATGTTAATTTTTCCTTCAAATGAGCCATAATATATGATAAAATAATTTTTAAAAATATAGAACAAACTTTATCAGCGTGGTTACATTTTTAGCATTTAAAGAATACTTATATTTTTTAAAGCCTAATGATACAGATGTTGCTTTCTAAGCAATGGGTGTTATTTGTGTTCTCTTGATATTGTACAATTGGGTAGCACTGAGACAATTGAATCATGCAAGACTTGTGATGTTCCTGGAAAGTCAGAGTCCAGATTTACATGAAAGTCCATATTTTTTCAAACAAATTTATTATATGTGTTCCACATTTTTACATCTGGATGATAAGAAATAAAGTTCAGTCAGCCAAGTTTTATTGGCATGTTTCAGGATGAAACCCAGATAATTTGCATTCGTACTTTATTGACTCTTCCCTCATACTGCGTCTTTAGAATAAATAACATTTGCAACTCCATTTCTACCTGTATGCTAAACTTGTTGCTTTTCTGTTTTATTTCAGTTGCAGATAGTTGTGACTTTCTGAAATCACTCTCTCATTTCTAAGGAGGCAATTATTCAGGCTTCTTCTATTCTTCATATTCAAAGTCATTTGTTGATTTTCTTTTAGACTTAGGTTTTCTCAATGATTTAAACTCTATACTCACATGATTTCTTGTAGTACATTTTGTTGGGCAGGAGACACAAACTAGTAGAAGGAAAATAGCTTGGGCAATAATTGCTATGCTGTGCTAGTGACTTTTGGGTTAAGATTTTTGCTTTATAAAAAGTATGAAAGCAAATTTCATCTTTTATAGAAAAATATGCATATCATAAGAAGAGGGGAAAATGGAAGAATTTCAGGGTGTTGAATATCAATAATCAAAAATGTTTATAGAGTTACCTTTGTATTCTCAGAACTTTGTTCAAGTAATGTGAAAATACTAGAGAAGTTTAGGACATGGAACCTGAAGGAGCCCTAATTAGGAAGGGCTGTTGTAGCTAGCTGGAAGCCATAAGTTCCACCTGATATATATGTGACGCACCTGTAGGCACCCGCAAACCTGAAGGTATATAACCGGGTGAAAGCGGTCCGAGTTAGGAGAACGGAGAATTCAGTCAGCCGGGCAGTCACTCGGTCGGTCAGAAGAATCAGAGCGGCCAGAACGTAGGCAGAGTGGTTACAGAAGAGAAACCAGATAGAAGACAGAAGAGAAACCAGATAGAAGAAGTAATGACTGGTCAGAGTTAGGCCGAGACTCCTGAGGAAGACAGAAGACAGAAGAAAGAAGAAGGAAGAAAGAAGAGAGAAGAAAGAAGCTCTAATCTTTCTCTAAGCTAAGCTCTATCTTTCTTTCTCTCTAAGAACTCTAAGCTAAGAAGACAAGAAGAAAAGCTCGCTTTAATCTTTCTCTCTAAAAATCTTTCTTTCCCTCTCTAAGCTCTAAGAAAGTAGAAGTAAAAGTAGTAAAAGCTTAACTCTGCCTCCGAGAGTTTTTCCTCCCGGTTTTCGGTACCAGGCAGCTTACAGGAACCTACTTCTAAGGACTTTATGCCCAATGGTGTTCACAATAATTTCTTCTTCCATGTTGATATTTATAAGGTAGGAGCTTTGTGTTGAATGATTTAACTTAAACACTGGATTACTATTCATTGTTTCTTTAGGGGTTACCTCTTCTGAAAATTTAGATCACTTTTGTATGTTTTTTAATAAAACCATTTGAGTTTCACCACAGTTCTGGTCAAGGCTCTTTTTACTGCAAAGAATAGTCACCTTTTTACACCAGCAAAATAGGGGATTTTATCATGACATGCAGAGGATCTCTATGATCCCTAGGGAAGGGCACCTGTTATGTTTTGGTAGAGTTGGGAAACAAAATGTCAGGAAATGAATTCATTTTTATTATTTCTCTGGAGCCATGTAGACTTTCTGATCTATGCTTTGTCTAGTGTTTCATTCATCACTCTTTTCTGCTTACTCAGAATGCTTGCCAGGCATAATGGCACATGCCTATAATCCCAGAAATTCTGGAGGCTGCTGAGGCAGAAGGATCACAAATTCAAAGCCAGCCTCAGCAACTTAGTGATGCTTTAAAGCAACTTAGAGAGACGCTGTCTTTCTAAATAAAATATGAGGAAAGAGCCAGGGATATGGCTTGGTAGTTAAGCACTCCTGGGTTCAATCTCTGGTAGCAGGAAAAAAAAATACCTGACTCAAAATGACCTCCAAATCCATTTCTATATCACGCACTATTAGTTTAAATGACTACCATTAATTGACAATTCTCTCTGTGCTTTTTTTTTTGTTTGTTTGTTTTGTTTTTTGGTACTGGGGATTGAACTCAGGGGCACTCAACCACTGGACCATATCCTCAGCCCTTTCTTGTATTTTATTAGAGACAGGGTCTCACTGAGTTGCTAAGTGCCTTGCCATTGCTGAGGCTGGCTTTGAACTCGTGATCCTCCTGCCTCAGCCTCCAAATCTCTGTGCTCTTTACTTAAATTTTCTTGACAGGCTATGATTGGCTAAGCATAACAAATATATGGCACTCCCTTTGTTCATCTCTAGTCCAATCAGCTTTGGCTGGAAGAAAGGTTCATAGGATATAAGAAGACAGGCTATTTCTGCCACTTCCACGGTGTCTATGGTTAGATAAAATTCCTCTTGGAGGAGCTGTTAGTATAGTTGGCATTGAATTATAACTGGGTTAAATTTTTGACCAAATCTGCATACATATGGTTTCTGGAAGAATAGCCAAGAGTAGACACTAAAACTAACCAGGACTCCATCACGTCCAAAGATGTGTCCTCTATTTTTCGTTTAGAAAATAATTTTTCCAGGCATTGACCTAGACCTTGGTAATACAAAGAAAATAAAATAGGAAAGGGCCTTTCTTTCTTTTTTTTTTTTTTTTTTTTTTGGTATCGGGGATTGAACTCATGGGTCCTTGACCACTGGGCCACATCCCCAGCCCTTTTTTGTATTTTATTATAGACAGGGTCTCACTGAATTGCTAAGTGCTTGCCATTGTTGGCTTGCCAAGTGCTGGCTTTGAACTCCTGATCCTTCTGCCTGAGCCTCCCAAGTGCTGGGATTATAGGTGTTCACCACCGTGCCTGGTTTAGGGCCTTGCTTTCTTAAAGCTTGTATTATAGTAGAAAGAGGTAGACAATATCAAGCAAATAAAACAGTACATAAAATAATATAAGAAGATGTTAAGTGCTATGAAGATGATAAAATAGAATGATATAATAGAGATTGAATGAGTAAGTTTAGATTGAATTTTCAATTTAGTCTTCTATGAGGCAGTGAACTTTGATAAAGGAGATAGGCATTTATGTGAATCGATTCTTTTTTTTTGCTTTAATTATCTTTATTTTTTTAATTTTAATTTTTTTTAATTCAGTGTTGTATATATAACAGGAGCGTGCTTTACAATTTGTAATACACATAAAGAGCAGCTTTTTATATATCACTGTTAGTATACAAAGTATATTCATATATTTCATGTCTTCAAACATGCATTTAGGGTAATAATAACCCGAATAATCCTCTCATTCTACCATCTTTTTTTTTTCTACCTCTCTTTATACCCCTTTGCTCCCTCCCTTGCCGTTCCTCCTCATTGACCTTTCTGGTGTTCCTCTAATCTTCCTATGCTTCCCAACCCACCCCCACTGTGAATCAGCTTCCTTATATCAGAGAAAACATTCGATATTTGGATTTTTGAGATTAGCTAACTTCACTTAGCATTATATTCTCTAACTTCATCCATTTACCTGTGAATGCCACTATTCTCTTTTATTGCTGAGTAAAATTTCATTGTGTATATATACCACATTTTCTTTATCCACTCAAATACTGAGGGGCATCTAGGTTGGTTCCACAATCTAGCTATTGTGAATTGTGCTGCTATAAACATTGATGTGGCTATGTCCCTGTAGTATGCTGTCTTTTAAGTCCTTTGGAAATAGGCCCAATAGAGGGATGACTGGGTCATAAGGTGGTTCCATTCCCAGTTTTCCAAGGTATCTCCATACTGCTTTCCATAATGGTTGTACCATTTTGCAGTCCCACCAGCAATGTGTGAGTGTGCCTTTTCCCCCACATCCTCTCCAACATTTATTGTTGTTTGTGTTCCTAAAGCTGCCATTCTGACTGGAGTGAAATGAAATCTTAGTTTTGACTTGCAGTTCTCTAATTGCCAGAGTTGTTGAACATTTTTTTCATGAATTTGTTGACTGATTGTATATCTTCTTCCGAGAAGTGTCTGTTCAGTTCCTTGGCCCATTTAGTGATTGGGCTATTTGTATTTTTGGTGTTAAGATTTTTAAGTTCTTTATATATTCTAGAGATTAGTGCTCTATATGATGTGCATGTGGTGAAAATTTGTTCCCAATTAGTAGGCTCTCTATTCATCTCACTGATTGTTTCTTTTGCTGAGAAGAAACTTTTTAGTTTTAATCTATCCCATTTATTGATTCTTGATATTAATTCTTGTGCTACAGGAGTCTTATTAAAGAAGTTGGGGCCTAGTCCAACATGTTGGAGATTAGAGCTTACTTTTTCTTCTATTAGGCATAGTGTCTCTGGTCTAATTCCTAGGTCCATGATCCACTTTGAGTTGAGTTTTGTACATGGTGAGAGATAGAGGTTCAGTTTCATTTTGTTGCATATGGATTTCCAGTTATCCCACCACCATTTGTTGAAGAGGCTATCTTTTCTTCAATATGTATTTTTGGCACCTTTATCTAATACAAGATAGCTGTAGTTGTGGATGTTAGTCTCTGTGTCCTCTATTTTATACCATTGGTCTACAGGTCTATTTTGGTGCCAGTACCATGCTGTTTTTGTTACTATTGTTCTATGGTATAGTTTAAAGTCTGGTATTGTGATACCCCCTGCTTCACTCTTCTTGTTAAGAATTGCTTTAGCTATTCTGGGTCTCTTATTTTTCCAGATGAATTTCATGACTGCTTTTTCTATTTATATAAGGAAAGTCATTAGGATTTTGATTGGAATTGCATTGAAACTGTATAATGCTTTTGGTAATATAGTCATTTTGACAATATATTGATTCTGCCTATCCAAGAACAAGGTGGATCTTTCCATCTTCTAAGGTCTTCTATAGTTTCTTTCTTTAGTGTTCTGTAGTTTTCGTTATAGAGGTCTTTCACGTCTTTTGTTAAGTTGAATCCCAGGTATTTTATTTTTCTTGATGCTATTATAAATGGGGTAATTTTTATCATTTCCCTTTCAGAGGATTTGTCTCTGATGTACAAAAATGCCTTTGATTTATGGGTGTTTATTTTGTATCCTGCTACTTTGCTGAATTCATTAACTAGTTCTAAAAGTTTTCTGATGGAGTTTTTTTGGGTCTTCTAGGTATAGAATCATATCATCAGCAAATAGTGCTAGTTTGAGTTTTTCTTTTCCTATCTGAATCTCTGTAATTTCTTTCATCTGTCTAATTGCTCTGGCCAGAGTTTCAAGTACTATATTAAATAGCAGTGGTGAAAGGGGGCATCCCTGTCTTGTTCCAGTTTTTAGAGGCAATGCTTTAAATTTTTCTCCATTTAAAATGATGCTAGCCTGGGGCTTCGCATAGATAACTCTTATAATGTTGAGGTACATTCCTGTTATCCCTAGTTTTCTAGTGTTTTGAACATAAAGGGGTGCTGTATTTTGTCAAATGCTTTTTCTGCATCTATTGAGATGATCATATAGTTTTTATCTTTAAGTCTATTGATGTGATATATTACTTTTATTGATTTCTGGATGTTGAACCAAACTTGCATCCCCGGGAAAAACCCACTTGGTTGTGGTGCACTATCTTTTTGATATGTTTTCATATTTGATTTGCCAGAATTTTGTTGAGAATTTTAGCATCTACGTTCAGGAAACAGATTAGCCTGAAGTTTTCCTTTTTGGCTGTGTCTTTGCCTGGCTTTGGAATCAGCGTAATATTGTCCTCATAGAACGAGTCTGGAAGAGCTCCCTCTTTTTCTATTTCCTGAAATAAATTGAAGAGTATTGGTATTAGTTCTTCTTTGAAGCTCTTGAAGAACTGGGCTGTGTATCCAACTGGTCCTGGGCTTTTTTTGGCTGGTAGCTTTTTGATTGCGTTTTCTATTTCTTCACTTGATATTGATCTGTTTAAATTGTGCATAGCCTCCAGATCCAGTTTGGGTAATTAATGTGACTCTAGGAATCTGCCAATGCCATCAATATTTTCTCTTTTATTAGAGTATAAGTTTTCAAAATAATTTCTAATTATCTTTTGTATTTCTGAGGTGTTTGTTGTGATATTTCCTTTGTCATCGCTGATGTTAGTGATTTGAGTTTTTTCTCTCCTTCTTTTCATTAGCATCACTAAGGGTCTGTCAATTTTATTTAATATTTCAAAGAACCAACTTTTAGTTTTGTCAATTCTTTGCATTGTTTCTTTAATCTCAATTTCATCTCTGATTTTATTTCCTGTCTTCTGCTTCTAGTGTTGATCTATTCTTTTTCTAGGGCTTTGAGGTGTGATGTTAAGTCATTTATTTGTTGGTTGTTTTCTTCTTTTAAGAAATGAACTCAATGCAATGAATTTTCCTCTTAATACTACCTTCATAGTGTCCCAGAGATTTCAATATGAAGTATCTGTGTTCTCATTCACCTCTAGGAATTTTTTAATCTCCTCCTTGATGTCTTCTATAACCCCTTGTTCATTCAGTAGCATGTTGTTTAGTCTCCTGGTGTTGGAGTAACTTTTTTTATTTCTTATTTTATCATTGATTTCTAATTTCATTCCATTATGATCTGATAGACTGCAGGGTAGTATCTCAACTTTTTTATATTTGCTAAGAGTTGCTTTGTGGCATAGTATGTGGTCTATTTTAGAGAAGGAGCCATGTGCTGCTGAGAAGAAGGTGGATTTATTCACTGAGGGATGAAATATTCTATATATGCCCATTAAGTCTAAGTTATTAATTGTATTAATGAGGTCTAAGGTTTCTTTATTTAGCTTTTGTTTGGATGATCTATCTAGTGGTGAACGAGGTGTGTTGAAGCCTCCTAGAATAATTGTGTTGTTGTCTATTTGACTCTTGAACTTGAGAAGGGTTTGTTTGATGAATGTAGGTGCTCCATTGTTTGGGGCATATAAATTTATAATTGTTATATCTTGTTGATGAATAGTTCCCTTAAACAGTAAGAAATATCCACCTTTGTCCCTTTTGATTAGCTTTGGCTTGAAGTCTACCTTACTTGATATGAGAATGAAAACCCCTTCTTGCTTCCGTGGCCCATGTGAGTGGTAAGCTTTTTCCCAGTCTTTCACTTTCAGTCTGATGATGTCTTTTTCTATAAAGTGAGTTTCTTGAAGATAGCATATTGTTGGGTCTTTTCTTTTAATCCAGCCTGACAGTGTGTGTCTTTTGAATAGTGAGTTTAGGCCATTAACATTCAGGGTTAATATTGATACATGATTCATATTCCCGTCCATTTTTGTTTGTTTACAGTATTTAACTTGATTTGGTTTTCTCTCTGGTTAGTGTTTCCTTTAGTTTAATATTTCCCTTTGCTGATTTTCATTGTTATTTTTTCTTTTCTTCTTCATGGAATTTTTCCCAGGATGTTCTGAAATGCAGGCTTTCAAGTTGTGAAATCTTTTGTTGTGGAAGGTTTTTATTTCATTCTCAAATCTAAAGCTTAATTTTGCTGGACATAATATTCTTGGTTGACTTCCATTTTCTTTCAGAGCTTGAAATATATTGTTCCAGGATCTTCTAGCTTTTAAGGTCTGGGTTGAAAAATCTGCACATAACCTAATTGGTTTTCCCTATATGTAATCTGATTCCTTTCTCTCGTGGCCTTTAATAGTTTTTCCTTATTCTGTATGTTGGGCATTTTCATTATAATGTGCCTTGGTGTGGATCTGTTGTAATTTTGTACATTTGGTGTTTGATAAGCCTCCTGAACTTGGTTTTCCCATTCATTCCTCAAGTTTGGAAAACTTTCTGCTATTATTTTATTGAATAAATTACTCATTCCTTTGGTTTGGAATTCTACTCCTTCCTCAATCCCAATAACTCTTAAATTTGGTCTTTTTAGGCTATCCCATATTTCTGATCATGATTTTGTACCATTTTCGCTGTGCAGTCTACATTCTTTTCCAGATTATATATTCTGTCTTCATTATCTGAGGTCCTATCTTCCAAGTGGTCTAATTTGTTGGTGATGCTTTCAATTGAACTTTTAATTTGGTTTATTGCTTTTTTCATTTCCAGAATTCCTGTTTGGTTTCTATTTAGAACCTCTATCTCCCTATTGAAGTAATCTGTTGCTTCTTGTATTTGTTTATGAAGTTCTTTGTCAAAATGATCTTTTACTACCTGTATTGATCCCTCAAATCATTCTTGAGGTCATTAAACATTTCGATTATGTACATCCTGAACTCTTTCTCTGACATTTGATCTATTGTGCTTGCCATGGGATCTGCTAAGAAGGTATGTTGATTTGTTTGGGACACTGTCTTCCCTTGTTTTTTCATATTGCTTGTGTGACTTCTCTTCTAGTGCTGTGGAACCTTGACTTTTTTGTTTTTACCTTAAAGCCTTATGATGCCCCTATCGTACAATGTTATCAGATCCCCATATAAACACTTTACACTCTAAAACCAGACATTTTTTCTATTCATATATTCACAATTTGGTCACAATGTACAGAATTATTGAATTCAGATATTGTCTCCAATAAACTCTTTAGGTTTCTAACGGGGTTTATATTTTCTAATATTGGACACCAATGTGATATGATTAGGAGGAAGGAGGTGAGAATATTGAGTTCTTATTTCTTAGGAAGTGTGAAAGAGAAATTTATGGGTATAGTTTCATAACAGCAGAAAGGAGAGGAAATGAATTGGAGTGAACTAGTTAGTGGGGAGACTGATTTATATATATCCCAAACTTACGTATATGTTGAGAGAAAATAAAAAGTGTCAAAGTAGTAGAAATTAGTGACAAGGAGAAGAAAGAGAAAGTGAGTCAAAAATAGAGAAGAAACTATATATAACACCTCTTTGATGTATTATTCAATTGCCCCAGTTCTCAAGTTCCTATTTCATGTATACAACTTATTTTCACCTATGTTGATAGTGCAAGGGCGAAGCGTAAATTGAGAGATGAAAAATAAGGTAAGAAATAAAAAAGAAGAAAGGAAAGAATAATAGTAATAAAAAATAAAGAAATAAAGAAATAAAAAATAAAAAAGAAGTGGGGGAAACAAGACTAACTAAACTAAGCAGTAAAGAATAAATGACTGAGAAAAAATGCTCTTTCATGCGCGCACACACGCACAGAAAAGAAAAAAAAGAAACAACACAAACAACAACAAAAACCAAAAACAAAAACAAAATCCCCCCACAAAGTTGAATCCATAAATTAATCTCAGTCAAGATTCTTTAGAGGGAAGGTTTTCTGGATCCCTTCACAACAAGTGGATGCAGATGTTTACTGCTGATTTTCCGGTTTCTCTTGTCCCCCTCCAGTCAACTTATCACAGAAACCACTCTGTCTATTGTAGAGGAGTTGAGGGTGGGGTTAAAGGCTGCATACCTGTTTAGCTGAATAAGTTGGGTCGCTTGGTGCGTGGCGGCGCTGGAAGACGACATATCAAGTATGCATCAGCACTCCGTGTCACTCCATAGTTGCAGAGTCATGGGCCTGTCACACTGGATTCAGAAATGATATGAGTTCCCACGCTGGCTGATTTTGGCCCAACTAGATGTAGGCTTCCCTCAGGGTCTGCTCAAATTCCTTGGATATGTGCAGGGTTCCACTTCTCCCCTCGCCTTTTCTTTGTCTGCTGTAACCCCCTTTGAAAATGGCAGCGGTCAATCACCCTGGGCATTAAGGCACCTCCCAGGACCTGACCGGTGTTCCTGACCAGCGTTCCTGTGTGTGCAAACCCACTGGGCGACTTGTGTGGAAACATGCTGTGCCACTCAGCTGTCCACGACTATTTTTCTGTTCTGTTATTGCTGCTGTTCTTTTTGTTCTTCTCCACTATTTCCCGCTGGCTCCACCACCAACATTTCTGCCGCTGTTCATTTCCTGTGCCATCTCAGCACCCCAGAGAAGCAGGAAGACCTTGGCTCCCCGATGGCTGCAGTAACATCACTGGTGATGCTGCCTTACTATCACTACTTCACCTCTGTCTACAGACAAAAGCCAAATTCCACTCTTCTCCGGTCTGCCATCTTTCTCTTCCTCCTTTCGATTCATTTTTTTCCAATTTATGAATTAATTATTCATATTCACCACAATTATTATATCAAGAAACAACATCAAGAAAACCTAGTTAAAACATATAACTTGGCCCAGGTTGAACAGCTGTGAGAGAGAGAGAGCTAGGCTCCAAACCCTGATAATACCATTACAGAAGAGAGCCCACATCCACATCCACATACACACCCAAAATGGCCTTTTGGTTAATCAGTGTCAGCTAGTGGAAAGCTGTTCAGACTCTCAGTGTCTTAGGTTCTTACTGTTTTTCGTTCAGTAATTTACAATTTACTATTTGGTTTCTTACAAGTGTACAAATGTGTTTCTGTTTCTTTCCATTTTTGATAATTTAAGCACATATTTTAAGTAAAATTCCTTTTAACCTCTTATATTCTGCAAACTTTGATGTATAACAATAGATTTATCATGTATAAGATAAAAGAAAATTTGCTACATTTTTATAATGGAATTCATACTTTTCTCACTCTATATGTATTAAAATAGTTTATTTTATCTGTCATTTTGAAATATTTCAAACATACTTAAAAGGATATATACTTATTTTGGTATTGGGGATTGAACCTAGAGGAACTTTACCACTGAGATACAACTCTAGTCCTTTTTACTTTTTATTTCAAAACAGGGTGTTGCTTAGTTGCTTTGGGTATTGCTAAATTGCTGAGGCTGGCCTTGAATTTATGATCCTCCTGCCTCAGCCTCCCGAGTCACTAGAGTTACAGAGTGCACCACCATGCCCAGCTTATAAGGATATTTAAAAGGAAATATATCAAGCATATTTACAACAATATATATCTCTCAATTCCTCAAAGCCAGCTTTGCCAAATCTCATCATTTTTACTTTGTTTTCAATTTTAAAAAAAGTAAACAGCCAATGAAGTCCATATGTCTCTCCTTTACTTAATCCCATTTCCCTTCTTCTAGAAGTTTCCATCACTTTAAATTTGGTAACCACCCTTTTCCTTTATTTCTTTCATTGTTAATTTTTATGACAGATGTGAGCATTCATAAAAATGGATAATCTTTGTGATTGATATACACTGAATGATTGTTCGTGTGTCAAAGTCCTAATCCTCAATGTGTGGGTGGAGGCTTTGGGAGGTATTTACAATTAGGTGAGGTCATGAAATGGAGTCCCCTGTTGGGTTTTCAGTCCTTGTAAAGGGATAAATATACCAAAGCTCTTTCTGGGGGCCATGTGAGGATACAATGAGAAAGCAGCTGCCTAGAAGTTAGGAAATGGGCTCTCATCAGACTCAGAATCTGCTGACACCCCAGCTTCCAGAACTGTCAAAAATAAATGCTTATTTTTAAGCCACCTAGTCTGTGATATTTGTTATAGCCCCCAGAACTAAGACAGCAATCTTATCATATTTCATTATAATTTAACATTGTGATAAAAATTTAACTGTATTGTTAACTATAGATACAGCATTATACAGCAGATCTCTAGAACTCATTCATTTTGTATAACTGAAATTTATAACTGTTGGACAGTAACTTCCTATTTTTCCTCATCCAAATCCTAGCAACCACCATTCCATTGTTTCTGAGGAGTCTGAATATTTTAGACACCTTATATAAGAAGCATAATGCAAAGTTTGTCTTTCTGTTAATGGCATATTTCATGTATCATGATGACCTCTAGATTCACTCATGTCATTAAAAATTGCAGGATTTCCTATTTTAGGGTTGAATAATATTCCATGTGTGTATATACCACATTTAAAACATTTATTCTTCCACTGTGGACATTCAAATTGTTCCTATATCTTGGCTATTTTTGAATAATGTTGCAATAAACATGGAGTGCTGATATCTCTTTGAGATCCAGATTTCAATTCTTTTTGATACATAGTCAATTGTAGAATTACTGAATCATCTGGTATTTTTCATTTTTTGAGGAACTGCCATACTGTTTTACATAGTGGTAACACTATTTTGCATTTGTTGAGTGAAACACTAATCTGTGCCTAGGAAAGCTTGCAGTGAGATAAGAACTTTATAAATGTGATAACAAAGGTAATGGAGAGGGGAAGCTAGACACTTCTTTATCTCCCAGTGTTGTACCCTGGCTTACTGCCACAGAGGACTACCTGGGCTATAATATGTCCAAGATCTCTCCATTGATTCCTCTAAGTTCTTTCCTTGGTATCAGTATGTCTGGCATTTGCAGCTCTGGGGTGGAACAACATTTCTGCCAAAAGTGTATAATTTATCCACATCCTCCTCAATACTAGTTATCTGTGTATCTCTCTTTCTCTGTGTGTGTGTGTGTGTGTGTGTGTGTGTGTGTGTGTGTGTAAGTGTATGTGTTAAACAGTTATCCCTATAGGTGGAATGCCATATCTTCCGTGTTTTTGTTTTGCATTTCCATAGTGACTAATGATATTGAGCAGCTTTCATGTATCTGATGGCCTATGTGTATCTTCTTTGGTGAAGCGTTGATTCAGGTCCTTATCCTATTTTTAAATAGGGTTTGGCTATTGTGAATTGAGTGCTGCTATAAACATGGATAGGCATGTATCACTATAGTATGATCACTTTAATTCTTCAGGATAAATACCAAAGAGTGGACAGCTAGGTCATATGGTGGTTCCATGCCTTGTCTTTAGAGAAACCTCCAATGCTGATTTCTATAGTGTACATACTTATTTACAATTCCACCAAAAGTGTAAAAGTTAAATAACATTTATATATTATACAGTTTTCATAAATGTATTATTATTTTGGGTTCTATTTGCTTATCTTCACGTTACATCATATATATATATCTTATGCCTGACATTTAATACTCAGGCCACTCCACAAAGTAGAAGCACACAGGGTTTTTCTCCTCACCTTCTTAAGTTAAGACAATTCCATATCAAACTGAGAATTGACCTAAAGGTTTGAACAAGTTGAATTGAATGGCTTATTATTCTATGGGTTCTTTCTTGTCTGAACAGTTGCCTCCCCTATCTTATTTTGGGTTATGGAGAGCCACAGACTATAGAAATGGCTGAAGGGAGTCATAAATGGTTGACTGCTTTTGGTTTTTCTCTAGGATTGCAGGCACCACCATTTCCAAAGTTAGCATATTGTGGGACCATGCGTGTATGTAACAGACCTGATTTCTAAACTTTTCCCTGTCCTTTCTCTTGTAGTTTTGAACAAGCTGTCATAATAAGGTCACAGTACAGGCTCAGCCTTATGTTAACAACTTTCTGGAGTTGAAATAGAATTCCCCTGAGAAGGTTGCACAGCAGTATTTGGCATGTGAACAAAAAAATATCAAAAGAAAGAACAGCATAGTTTCCCTGTGATGGTACACTCTGCGATCAAGACTCTGGAATATTAAATATAAGGTAGAGGGAAGCTGTTTGAAATGATACTTGAAACACAAATGTGGATTTCTAATGCAGTCAAAACAAAATAATTTCCCTACTGGTTCTATTAATTTTATAAGAGATCCCAGCTCTATACATGTCTCAAGAAGAACTTCCTTCTTAGGCAATTCTCTGGATAAAGTAATAAGTAGATTTCAGGTGAGAGAATGCAGGACAGATAAGCAAACTCAGTGAATTTTATACCTTCAGCTGAAGTGGGATACTAGAAAGAAAACTGATTTGAGAAGGTAAAGCTTGCCAGGAAGAAATGTCTCTGGGTTGCCACCATTGTCGGGCAGGCCTGCATTTGTTACCATAACAACACAGTGCATGACACTATCACAGATGATGAAGGTAAGGCTACAGGAGACAAAAGGTGTGTGATGGAGAAAGAACAGGGGGTGTGAATAAATAAAGGTGATATGTGTGGGTCTTGGTAAGAAAAGAATTTTTCATGTGAGGGACACTATATGCATTAGCTCACTATATCTCAGAATAGAAAGTTTTAAAATGGATTTCTGGGTTGTATAGATTCATCAATTATCTTTGACTTGGGGTATGATGTGCAAAATCCTCTATAGCCTGACCGTTATCTAATACTCCAAACTTACCTTGAGTTTCACCCCAGTGAATCAGGTCGATTCTTGCTGAGTTATCTTTGTTCCTTCTGTTTATTTTACCCTTTTTGTTTTGAATGACTAGATCTTATTGATTTTTAAAGACTTTCCCAACCCTCCTCTCTGAGAATGTCTGAACCTGTTTTGGGGGGAAGTGCCAATGGTAGCCTGTTGTGGCAATAATTTTTACCCATTCAGTATGTTTTCCTACTGCTCATTTGTGCTACAGTTTCACAAAGTTCTGACTGCAGTAGAGGGAGTGTGGCAGCGTCCTTCACCACAGTTATTCTAACAGGAACTGGGGAGAAAAGATTCTATTGCCTATTGGGTCATTAAGATGGAAAAACATTAGGAGAAATTTTATTAGGAGAAATTAAAGACAAGCAGAGACAAAAGATGGAGAGACAGAGTTCTGATGATCACTGAGTTCCCTTTCTAGTCCCTGATGTACACTGAATGACATTGGTTCCTACACTACTTTTTTTTTTTTTTTTCTGCTTCTGTGTGCTACTTTAAATCCTTCTAGTATTCTCCCACAAACTTTAATATTCTTACAACTTGGAGTCTTTTATTTTTTGTTTCATGTAACTGAGAGTACTAACACAATTTTCATTGTTGTTCTCTCCTTAGCACTCTAAAATTACCTCTACCTTGTTGCTTTCTTTATTTTGGTGATATACTGAAGATCCTCTAGATTAAGATCATGTCTTAGCCATCACTTACAAGAGTCTTGGACATATTATCATTTAATAGTACTTAGTAAATGCAACCTAAATTGGACCAAAATATAATAACCTTGAAAGCTTATTTTAATACTAGGGTGGATAGATGGTCCCCCACTAATGATGGTTCATCTTGTGATTTTTTTTTGACTTTATGATGATGAAAAAACAATATGGCTTCAGTAGAAACTGATGGTACTTTCATCTTTGAACTTTGACATTTTTTTGGCCTAATAAGATGTGGTAAGATACTTGAGATGCTGTGCAGTGACAGCTAGCCACAGCTGCCAGTCAGTCAAATGGTCACCAGGGTAAGGAAGTAATACTTTATCATGCTGTATTACTAAGCTGTGATGTTTGGTAGTGTAGTTGTATTAAGTGCATTTTCAATTTATGATATTTTCAATTACAATGGATTTATGAAGATGTTGCCCTACCATAAATTGAAGATCATAGCTATATAAAATTGAATACTTTCTTGGGACTTTATTAGTCAGAAATCATCATTTTTCCTTTAAGTAGTTTAGGATTTTAATATGAGTGTCAACAATGAGTTATGAAGAAATCTAAGATATTGCCTTCAGTGAATAATTGTCAATCTTGTTGCAAAATTATCTCTGACCCACAAAAATTTATCAAAAGTTATTAATATCTATGAGAAAAAATTAATGAATAAGGCATTAAAAGTTAGTTAAAGAACTATTTTTTCTGTCTACGTCAAAATTTTGTTTTAAAAATTTCAGCAAAAGAAAAAAATTATTTGGCGGAAATACAAATCACTCCTACACAGAGATTTCATCTCACACTAGTCAGAATGACAGTCATCAAGAATACAAATAATAATAAATGCTGAAGAGGATGTGGAATCCTACTGTTGGTGGGACTATAAATTAGTATAACCACTATGGAAATCAGTATGAAAGCTCCTCAAAATACTAGACAGGCAACCATCACATGACCCAACTCTGTCACTTCTCAGTATTTATTCTGAAGAATTAAAGTCATCATACTACAGTGATACATGTTTACAGAAGCACAATTCATAATAGCCATACTATGGCACCAATCTAGGTGTCCATCAATGGATAAATGGATAAAGAAAACATGGTATATCTACAAATGGAGTTTTATTCATCTGTAAAGAAAAATGAAATTTCAGCGTTTTGCAGAAAAATGGGTTTTAAATGAAATAAGTCAAACTCAGAAGGTCATATGTTTTTTCTCATATGTAGAAACTAGAGAGGAAAAAAGGAAAACAAAGGTTGGAGTGGATCTCCTAAAAATCTAAGGAAGATCAGTAAGGGAAAGGGGCCAAAGGGTGAGAAGGAGGGATGGAGGGGGGAAGTGCTGGGGAATATACTGGGCAAATTGTATTGTTATATTTGTGTGCATGTATGACTTTGTCAAAACAAATCCCATAAATATGTACAATTATAATGCACCAATAAAAATTATGGTAAGAAAGAAAGAAAAATATTTGGTGATTCCCTCAGTGCCTTTGTATTTTATAACAAAAATATGTAAAAAAACAATTAATAGCTTAGACTATGCAGTTTGGGCATCATAAGTGGAATTCTACCTACTTCCAGTTATTACCTGTTATTGATTTGTGGGACAATGTAAGTGACTTCTTGAAATCTGCCAAAAGCATTTAATTTTTATTCTATGTGTCATAAGGAGTAGCATAAAGAACAATGAGTATAAGGGTAACATTCATTAATTTGTAAAATGGGTATAGCAGTAGCACTGAATATACTATGGAATACATCTGTAAAATGGGTATAGCAGTAGCACTGAATATACTATGGAATACATAGATGTTAAATACTAGAGTTGTTTTGAGGATTAAATGAAGATCATTTGCATTGTTGCCAGTAAACAGTAAGAGCGGTCATGCACCATTTAACAATGGGAATACATCCTCAGAAATGTGTCATCAGGTGATTTTATTATTCTTCAAGTATCATTGAGTATAGTAATATAAACTGAGAAGGCTACATCATCACTAGGTGTTTTAATTCTCTAGGACCATTGTGTATATACCACCAGAAGTTGACTGGAATGTCATTAGATGGCACATGACTTTACTCAAAACATGCTGGCTATTGTAACATGTTGGCTATTGTTATTATTTGCTAGGTAATGGACTAACAATAAAAAGTCAGAAAATAATTTAAGCAAAATACACTGTAGCAGTGGAGTCTCACTTAGAAAACAATCACTGAAGTCCATGCTCTTACCCTAATCTAGGCTAACTTTTCAGAATGTATATGTTAACTGAAGATGCCAAATGATGGGGCTGAAGGAAAAAAAAACAACCTGTGTCATAGAATAGGTTTTTAGTGGGAAGGTTCACTGGAGGTCATTTTCTGGTGAGAGAAAACCCCAATGCTTTTGCTTTAAAATTGCCAGTGATTTGAATTTTTAATGACAGTCCATTCAATTTAATAATAGATGTAATTGTTAAGAAGTTTTTCCTTATATTGAAATAAAATCTGGCTCCCCAAATATTATAGTCGTTGTTCTTTGCACTTCTCCTTTAGTCTCATAGAAAAAGTCTAATTTCTCTTCCACATAATGTATGAGGTCAATTATAATGTCTCATAAGAGGCTTTCATCTCCTTTGGGACTTGGACTATAGCTCAGATACCATTACATTGAATTCTTTCACCCTCTCAGACACTCTTCTCAACAATTGTTCTCATGTTCCAAAATTGCATTACTCTGGTACATAAAACTAAAGTCTGTTCTGATTAACTCAGGATAAAATAACCTTCCTTCTTCTGATACTTCATATCTAGTAATGCAGATAAGATAGAATAATTTTTGAGAAACTCCATATTTTGAAGATGAATTAAAGCAGAACATGCGCCTTAATAACATGTTCCTTTTTAATGCATATTAAAATACAGATAAATGTTGATTCTTATGAATCTTAAATTAAACCCTGAAAAGGCTATGTATGAGATGCTATATTTTTGGACTTGTGCTCTAAATTTTTAATTTATCCATGCTAAATTATAGTTAGATTCAGCTCATAATTAGAGCTTGATGTATTTGGTCCCTAAATCTGGCATCCAGCCTATTAATTTTCTCTCTTGTTTTGTGTTCTTCTCCAAATTTAATTTCTTTGCCATCAGTGTTGGTTCTTATTTTAAAAGAATACATATTTGTTTTAAGTTTTATGTGTTTAAAGATTTCTAGCAAAAAAAAAAAATCTTGATGGAAATAAAGCTTTTAGCCAGGGTTTTATTAATTGATGACTTTGGACTGGAAATTCAACAAGAAATGTATGTTGACCCACACATGAATAACAGGGTGAAGTGGGAGAGGTACAATATTTTTGAGTGTGTGCATTTTATGTCAGAGCTTGTGCTAAGGAACATGCATACACTAGATCATAGGAGCCCTACTATAGTCATAGGAAGTACAAAGGTACTAAGTAATACAATGTGAAGACAGCAAGACCAAAAGGTGGTATTTGGCCTGACGTCATATGAAGAATAAGTGCTGGGGCTGCATTTAGAGCTCAGATCTGTAGCCTTGTTCCTCTTTAGGAGGCTGAGGTCCACAGTCACCACCATGGAGGGACTCTGTATCTCCCATTCACACTACTGGACAAAAGGCAATCATTGGCTTAAGGTAATTATTTTTTTTTATATTCAGAGACAGAGAAGGATAAGACTGAGAGAATTAAAATGAGTACAGCTTCTGGCTGGGTTTTAATGAATAACAAGTTCGAGTTAGGGAAATTAGTTGAGAAGAGACAAGTTTTAATTTCCTAATTAATTAGGAATTAACTGGGGGGAAATACCTCAGGTAGAGGAAGAATTGTTCCACTTGGACTTAACTTTGGGGAAACAAAATGAGATTTGTCTCTCCATTCTCAACCTGGTATTAGTGGCAGCTTGATTTTTCAGAAAAGAAAAATTTAGCTGAGACAAGGGACATGAAAGAGAAGCACAAAGTGAACTGTGTGGCATCTTTCAGATCAGGGGACAATAACAGGGGAAGAAACTTCTGGCAATTTCTGAGTTCCTCCAGGGCAATGTTAGAATTAAAGAAAGAAGATCCATCAGGTACAGGTGACCTCACACCAATCAGATGCAGGCACACTGTATGTTGTTAGTACTAGCTCAATTCCAGTCAAATGAATAAGAAAAAGTGTTTTAGAGTTTTTCTTTGGGATATAAATAGATTACAAATTCACAAGTGTCTTAAAAAGTGTGATACAAAGGAAATACTTAAGGGTTTTTTTTTATTTTTTTTATCAGATTGTACATAAATTTCAACCCTACTTCTAACTAGTTGAGTAGTTTCTCAATTACAATAATGGTATAATATATGTAATTATGTTGTAATTATGTATTATACTGTTACATAATAATGATATAATTATAGGCTCCTTCACGGATTAAATTGGGTATTATATATAAAGATAACATAGAGCTTACTACACTGAGATGTCAAGCAAATTTTCATTTTGATTTATTAATAAACAACAATGTCACTCAAAGTATTCAGACACTATGTGCTGATGATAAAGATAAGTAAGAGTTATAATTGAAATCTTTTAAATTTAATTTTAAAAAGATTTAAAAGATTAAAAATGATGTATGTTGGCTCCAATATTTTAGTGGTGTGAGGTTTAGAGTACAGTCTTTGGAATTAGAACTGGAGTTTTAGTTTTGGGTTTTCAGTTTGTAGCTATATGTTCTTGAATAAGTTAGTGAACTCAACATTGATTTTCTCATTTGTAAAGTGTTTTGATGGTAGTAACAATGATGAATGTTTTCAGGATTGTGCTATACAGGTAAAATGTTTAGCACAGGAGACGAAGCTTAGTAAGCACTTGGTAAATGTCACCAAATAATATCAGTTGCCTTTATATTTGCATATCTTATTTTTTGGACTGTTAATTTCTTGAAGGTTGGTCTGTCTTGTAAATCTCAGTGTTCCCTCACATTAATAGTTCAGTTAATTTAGTTGAACATTGGGAATTGATATATATATTTAATTTCTCTCGAACTCTGAATCCTCCATTTATAAAATTCCTGAATAAGGTAATTTACTTTAGTTTCTTGTGTTTATTATGAATCTTATAGTTGCATTATAGAGAAATTGTATGTCAAGATTTTTGAGGATGATTCCATGAAGAGAAATCTTGGAGTTGAGAATATGAAGTGAAGTAAAAAGTTGAAGTTTTAACAATAAAAAGTTGCAAAATTCTAAGAAACCAATGATAAGAAATATCATTATAGAATTGGTAATATGATGGCATGCATGAGGAGTGGACAACCTTTGGGCTTGACACAAAGTCGTTATGGGTTCAGACTCTGATCATGTTCTTTTGGGAAGCAATTTGAGAAAAACTTGCCTAATTATGTTGTCCAACTTAAATATGGGCTATTAAAAATGTGTATGATTCTTTTATATCTCAAACATTCACATTTTAAAATTGTGTTCTCTAGGATTCCCATGTTGTTTGGAAGGACAAAGTTACAGGAAGCAAGGAGGAAGAGAACAGGGTCAACAGCAAAGAGCCTTAAAAAGAGGATGCATAGAACTTGAGATGAATTTCTAGGCACAGAAATTATGCTAGTTGCAATTGGCAAAATGTATTTTCAAGGATGTTATTGAAACTGTCAGAGTTGGAGACAATTTCTAGTGATTAGGGTATGTACGGTAAATAGAAAACAATTGTAATTTAATTTCTTCTTAAAATTAATATTTGATATTTTTTCTTTTTTTATATTTATGGTATACAACAGGATGTTGATATATGTATGCATTATGTAAGAGCTGAAGTGAAGTAATTAACTTATATATTATGTTATATACTTAATGTTTTTTTCCCACTCTTAAGAATTTTCACATATAAAATACATTACTAACTACAGTCAACATGATCCATAATAAATCTCTTGGACTTACTTTATAATTTTCTTTATATGCAAAACTATTATATATACATTGTAGGAAATATAGGAAGTTTAAAAAGAAAAAATCTCATAATTTTATTTTTTACTCAGAACAATCAACACTTTAGTATATTTCTTTCTAATGAGTTCTTTTATGAACCTTCTAAAAAATAGTATTCTGTACTGACTTGACACTTTGCACTAAACTTATTTTCATGTTATCACAAAGTTTTGTAAAATATGCTTTCTATTATTGTTAGAATTTTTATTGTGTATATGCCATCAAAATATATTTTAATTGTATGACATTATGAATATATATTCATAATATCAATCATAAATATATATATTCTATACATGCATATATATACATATATACACATGTATATATATATACATATACACACACACACACACACACACACACACACATATATATATATATATAGAAACACTGCTTGAATTAAGAAATAGAATTTTTCTTCTATTAAATTCCTTAGCTCTTTGAATGGTGACTCACCACTCCTCAAGAGGCCCCACCCTTGTGATTTCTATACACCTAAATAAGTTTTGCCTTTTTTGAACTTCATGTAAATAGAAACATACAACCTATTCTCTATTGTGTCTGACATTTTTTGCTCAATATAGTGCATTTGATATTTACTCAGATCGTGTTAGTAGTTTGTTCCTTTTAATTTTGGATTACACAAAAATCTTGTGAATTCACCATTATATTGTTCCTCAGGTTTTTGTGTATAAGTGCGTGCATGTGTGTGTGTGTGTGTGTGTGTGTGTGTGTGTACGTGTGTGTGTTAGATACAAACCCTCTATGGTTATTAGTTGTATTTAGTGTGAGGAACGTGGAGAAATATATCTACTCCATCTTTTTCTGGACCAGGTGTAAGATTTTTTTCCTACTATATTTATATAGGACTTCCAGCATCATTTGTTTAAAAGCCTGTTCTTTCTTAATTAGATTACCTTGGTGTCTTTTTCAAGAATCACTTAACTGTGCTTGGAAGGTCCTATTTCCAGACTCCTGTTCTAGTTCATTGATCTAGTCATCTATACTTATGTTATTTCCATAGTGTTTTGATTATTGTAGTTTGATAGTAAGCCTGGAAATCAAATAGTAGAAGGGCTCAAATTCATTTTTCACTTTCAATATTTTCAATTATTTTAGATTCTTTGAATTTTCACACGCATACATATATATAATAATATTTTTCAATTTCAACAAAAATGTCTACTGGGATTTTGAAAGAAATGGTGCTGATTCCAGGTCTATCAAGGGAGTATGCCATTAAGGTTAATTCCAACAGCACTGGATTTGGCCTGAGCTGTTTTGCTATTGTATTTGCCTTGTACTGGCCTCTATCAAGGTGCAAAACATAGCAGTAGTTTTACTTCATACACATAGACCCAAGAAGTTTCAGGGTTGCATGTGCCAGCCTTTCAGCTTTGTTTATTGGTAACAATTAGGCAGATGATTTTCTTCTGGCCTCAGTAATACTCCTGGAGGGCTCCACTGTAGGGCAGGTTCTATAGCCGAATGTCTGTGTACTCATCATGGTATAAGAAATCCCAGTTGAGATTCTATTTCAGAGTCCCTGGTTCTGTGGTGTTCTCTGAATATTTGGGGTTTTCTGACTCAATAGACAAAGTATATCTTTTATGAACTTTACAGGAAAAGGGTATTTGGTGTTTGCATTTGGCACCTCTAGAATGCTTAAAGTGGTTGAAAGTATCTTAAATGGCTGTTATATTATATAATTTTCCTGCAATAAATTGTAAATTTTGCCATTCTGACTCCTGCTAGTCTTAGTTAACAACTGAACCCAACTAACTGCCTGTGGTTTTGCAGAGATAATTGATATTTTAACAATATTAAGTCTTAAAATCCATTAACATAGTTTATCTCTTCATTTATTTACATATTCTTTAATTTATTTCTGTATTTTTAAAACAATATTCAATGTAGAGCTCTTCACATTAATAAAAATTCCTAAGTATTTTTTTTGTTGCTCTTATAAACTTTATTGTTTTGAAAAGTTATTTCCTGAAATTGATTGTTAGTTTATAGAAAGAAATACAAATGAATTGTCTATATTGATGTAGTGTTATATTTTTTATTGATCTAGTATCCTGTAATTATTTTAGATCTAAAAATTAAATACAATGATATTATAGATTCTTTAGGACTTATCTTGGAATAGAAGCAATTTTAATTCTTTCTTTTCAATTGTCATGCCCATACATTTTTCTCACTTTCTTTTTTAAAAGAATTTTTATTTTCTATTTTGAAACAACTGGGGATAGAACCCAGTGTCTCATACATATTAAGCAAGTCCTCTACCACTGAACTACATCCCCAGCCCTCTCTCATTTTCTGGAACTTCTAGGAATTCCATTAAAATGTTGAAAAGAAGGGATAAGATCAGATGTTCTTAATTTGTTCCTAATTTTAGGGCAAAGGAATCCATAATTTATTCTTACAGAAGTTAGCTGCAGGTTCTATATGAATGCCATTATCACATTAAGCTAGTTTCCTTCTATTCCTAGTTTACTGATGTTTTTATTGTGCATATCAAATTTTATTAGTTACTTTTCTGTAATTATTGAATGATCCCTCAATTTTCAAAAAAATTATGTTACAGTGATGAGGCGCCCTGATGCATTTTCAAATATTAACCTAATCTTGCATTCTGGGCATAAAGTCCTCTAGTTCCTGGAGCTGATCTTCCTGTAGGTAATAACAGTTATACTGACAATGGAATATAAGGAGATGAACACATACATGTATATTTTTTAACTAATTTTTTTAAGGAAAGGCTGCATCTAGGCTGATGACCTGGCTGGGAGACAAGTGCCTAAGTGTACACACAGACAGAACGCTGGAGTTAGCTAAGGGTGGCTAAGTCTGAAAGGGTCTCAGAACTCAGCTGTGCTGATGCAGTGTTGACTTGGGGGAACAATGACTAAGCACATATGTGTGATCTAAGAAAAACGGAACCTTCAAACAAGCAAAGCTAATGAGTAAATTATCTGCATGGGCTTCTCCATGGAATGAATGAAAATGTGCCCAACTGTGCCACTTCAGTGTGGAAAACTATGAGGAGTAGTCAAAGGTAGTAGCAGTTTGTTCACATTCCATTTCAGATTTTCTACTACATTTTAAGTGGGGATAGCTTTTTCTGGATTAATACAACCCCAAGATTCCTTCATAATTTCTGGAAGTCATCAAGAGGGAGATTGTACTTCCTACAAATAAAGCAGTGCTATAGTATAGTGGTCATCAACAGAGACAGGGAACTAGAGGGTCCACGTTCAAATCTTACATCTACTACCCTTCAGCCATCTCACCTTGACATGTTCCTAAACTTTTGTCTGGTTCAGTCCTTGATGACGATGATGATGATGATGATGATGATGATGATGATGGGGTCCACCTAGTATTAATTATTTCAAGAACTCAGTGAGATAATGTATTTATGGCAACAGTGTCCATCATATAGAAGTATTTGACAAATGTTTGTCAGGATTAGAAAAGTATGTCATTAGTATGTAAATACCACAAAGGGAGGGATTTTTTCTTGTTTCATTCACTGCTGCATCTGCAGGGCCTAGTTTAATGCTTGGAACAAAGAGGCACTACGTGAAAAAATATATTAAATGCATGAATGTAACATTTGCCTCTAGAACTGATGAGTTGCATGTTATTGGTAACCATTAGTCATATAATCCAGCAATTTATTGGATTGGCCCTCATGGAGGCAACAACATACTAAACTGGACAGATGGTTGGGGTGAATGCCAATACTTGACCTCCTGCAGGCTTTTTCCAACCTACAAATCTTGTGCTTTGGTTCAGTGTAATTCTGCATAGAACAAGCATATGATTTGTAATACAAACCAAATACGTTTGAGAATGAAAGCATTTTCCTGACACCAGGATAATAGATGTAAGCTGGGACAAACCAGGACATATGGCTCCCTTAATTTGGTACGATCACTACAATAACTGGATTAAAGATTGGTGGCATTCCCCAAAGCAGTTGTCTGTTGAATGGATTGCAGTGTGTGATGGGGCCAGACCTATGTGCATTAGATGGGGACTTCGTAAAGTAATAGTATTTTCTCACCAGGGTATTTTAAGTAGAAAATAGCTTTAGAGTCAAGTAGCAATAAGAGAAGTTGAAGAGGTGAAACAAAATAGCCGAGTCACTTAATATCATAGCACTGCTGCAGAGGGCATAACGGCATAATCTCTGCAGCTGTATCTGTGTCTGGAGGGCCACTGGGCTGTTCTGTTCCCAGATTCATTCCAGGTCTTTTAGATGACCTCAGCTTCTGGTGACTTGGATCCCTTTCTGTTCTTGCTTACTTCCCAGATAATCCATACTACAACCTTTCATTATTGAAAGGATCTGGTTGCATCTTTGTTCCCTACAACTGAAAAAGCCTAGCTCACACATATGGAGCTAATCTGTTATTTGCATTTTCTTCAGCATTACCTGCTCTCCATTTGTGTCCTGCTCTGCTTTGGTATAAACCTATGACCTATTTTAGTCCACAATACTAGATGCTCTCTAACCCCTTGTCCACCATGAAATCAGTTTAGGATTGTGGGTTAACTGAGAAATAATCCATTAATATTATCTGTAATATAGTCAACTATGGGGTTAAATGAATTTTTGGGTCTTGCCTGGGAATCTAACCAACATTTATGATATTAATTTCATGAGAAAAAAAATATTTCAAATTCTAACCAAGAGTGCCAAAGCATTATTTTAGAAATTAAAATCCAGGACAGATGGCTTGATAAATATGAATGCATTTATGAGGACAATAGGGCAGAATATTTGAAACTGGGATCCTCCCGGAAAGGCAGAGTTTAAATGTGAACCATAACTATCAGAGGCATAGGGCTGAGTTCCAAGTCACAATAATAGGGGCATTATGATAGGAGTATAATTAAAGACTGACTAAACAATAGTAATATCAAATGTACCAGAAAACACACAGACACGCACATGTGAGTTGGGGGCAGATGGAGGAGAGAGAGAGGGGCACAGAACCTTTCCAGAAGGAATCTGTTGTGAGAAGAATTTGGTCTTACCTAGCAGCATACCTATGCACATGACTAGGAAGATGGCTGATTCTTAATCTGGTCACAACTATTGTTGCCCACAAATAAATTATTTCCCCAAAGGTATTGATCTTTGGCCTCTAAAGTTACTTTTCTTTACTTTCATAAACTCTAATGCAAAGTCAATTTAGACAAATCCTCTTTCTTGTGTTTCAACACATAAAATGTTAACAAATAATATAAACACATTTAATGACATAAACTAAACTTTTATTAGTTTTAGAAAGCCATGCATGTCAACATTGTTTCCTGTGGTTTAATGACTGCACCTTTTAAAACTCAGCTCACCATGTTATATGGGAGTGTCATTTCAGAAGTTTTTTTTTTTTTTTTCTGGTTTATTTACTTATTTTTAATTAATTTATTTTTTATTCTAAGTTGTTAGAAATGATAGCAGAATGTATTACATTTCATATTATACTTATAGAGAACATTTTACTACAATAGTCTTTGTATGTGTCTCCTGTACGTTTTCTCTGAGCAAAAATAAATAAAATAAAAAGGTAAAACTTCCCCTGCTCTAAGATCTTTGAAGTTCTGACTAAAACCACATCTATTAGTCCTGAAGCTATTTTAACAAATCTGCCATTTTCATAAGCTTATTTAGGAAAAGAAAAGGTCATTGTGTCTCTGAAATTTTGGTCAGAGTCTGTTTTAGAGACTCATAGCTATTCCAGCTGAATCATTCAAATGGATGCAAAACTGTTAAAATATTTAAAAAGCTTATTTTTCTGAATAGCCTTTTTAAAAAGTTGGCAGTCCAAATGAGGTCAAACACAGCAAGATGTGTAATTTTAAAGTTAGAGGGCAGCAATTGGAAAAATTACACTCATTACAGGAAGGGTGAGCTCAGAGTATTTTAGACTCCTGAAAGTTCACTTGTCATTTAAATTGAGAGAATATTGTATGATGTTCTTATACATTTCTTTTATTCTTTCATTCTTTTCTAATTTTGCCTTCCCTTTGTTACATATAGTCAAGGAAAAGAATCAATCGTTACTTTAGTCTTAAGATTAGAATGGGCCTTCTAAAAGTCTTTGAGAAATTTTATATTTTTATGACAGTTTTTATGTTTCTTAACAAGTGTATGATGTAAAATAAACTATATTTATATGTTTGTGAAGTGGGTTGCCAGGGATTTTTAAAAACCATAAGCTTAATTAAATATTATACTCTAATATAAACACAAATATCCAATTAGTTTAATATAATTTTTGAGGGAAATGATTCTTTCTTTAAATATTTAATATTTATGACAATTTTAAAAATACATGAATTTTTTTTTCTTAATATGGTCACAACTATCGTTGCTCACAAATAAATTCTTTCAAAAAGGTATTGATCTTTGACCTCTAAAGTTCCTTTTCTTTATTTTCATAAAGTCTAATGTAAAGTCAATTTCGATAAATCCTCTTTTTTGTGTTTTAACATATAAAATGTTAACAAATTATATAAACAAATTCAATGAGATAAACTGAACTGTCTAGTTTTTTAAAAACTGAGGTCATAGTGGTTTTACTTTAACTATGTATTTGCAGATAATGAAGATGAATAGAGAATATTGTTCTTTGTCACAAAATAAAAATTTCTTTTTTCATCAAGTAAGAGGCAAACCACTATAATTTTTCACTAGTTTGCTTTATCATCAAACGTTAAAAGATAAAGTTAAATTAGGATAAAAAAAAACCTTGAAGAATAAATGTTAGATAATAAAAAATGCAGAACTTATCGAGTTGTACCACATTTGCCTTTTTGCCAAAGATGATGCAAAATTAAGTCTGAAATTTTATTTAAAACATTCATCAAGCTAGAATTTTATTATTAAAACGTTTACTAGATCATTTTAAAAAATTTGACATTAAAATCCAGGATTTATGACTTTTTTTAAAATAATTTTTAATATGTACAACTCATAGTGCATGTATTTAGCATCTTTTTACATACAATTGTTGAGACTCATAGCTATTCCAGCTGAATCATTCAAATGGATGCAAAACTGTTAAAATATTTAAAAAGCTTATTTTTCTGAATAGCCTTTTTAAAAAGTTGGCAGTCCAAATGAGGTCAAACACAGCAAGATGTGTAATTTTAAAGTTAGAGGGCAGCAATTGGAAAAATTACACTCATTACAGGAAGGGTGAGCTCAGAGTATTTTAGACTCCTGAAAGTTCACTTGTCATTTAAATTGAGAGAATATTGTATGATGTTCTTATACATTTCTTTTATTCTTTCATTCTTTTCTAATTTTGCCTTTCCCTTTGTTACATATAGTCAAGGAAAAGAATCAATCGTTACTTTAGTCTTAAGATTAGAATGGGCCTTCTAAAAGTCTTTGAGAAATTTTATATTTTTATGACAGTTTTTATGTTTCTTAACAAGTGTATGATGTAAAATAAACTATATTTATATGTTTGTGAAGTGGGTTGCCAGGGATTTTTAAAAACCATAAGCTTAATTAAATATTATACTCTAATATAAACACAAATATCCAATTAGTTTAATATAATTTTTGAGGGAAATGATTCTTTCTTTAAATATTTAATATTTATGACAATTTTAAAAATACATGAATTTTTTTTTCTTAATATGGTCACAACTATCGTTGCTCACAAATAAATTCTTTCAAAAAGGTATTGATCTTTGACCTCTAAAGTTCCTTTTCTTTATTTTCATAAAGTCTAATGTAAAGTCAATTTCGATAAATCCTCTTTTTTGTGTTTTAACATATAAAATGTTAACAAATTATATAAACAAATTCAATGAGATAAACTGAACTGTCTAGTTTTTAAAAACTGAGGTCATAGTGGTTTTACTTTAACTATGTATTTGCAGATAATGAAGATGAATAGAGAATATTGTTCTTTGTCACAAAATAAAAATTTCTTTTCATCAAGTAAGAGGCAAACCACTATAATTTTTCACTAGTTTGCTTTATCATCAAACGTTAAAAGATAAAGTTAAATTAGGATAAAAAAAAACCTTGAAGAATAAATGTTAGATAATAAAAAATGCAGAACTTATCGAGTTGTACCACATTTGCCTTTTTGCCAAAGATGATGCAAAATTAAGTCTGAAATTTTATTTAAAACATTCATCAAGCTAGAATTTTATTATTAAAACGTTTACTAGATCATTTTAAAAAATTTGACATTAAAATCCAGGATTTATGACTTTTTTAAAATAATTTTTAATATGTACAACTCATAGTGCATGTATTTAGCATCTTTTTACATACAATTGTTTGTATACAGAGTATATTCAGACAATTCAGGTCTTCAATCATGCATTTAGGAAAATCATATCCATCTCATTCAAACACCTTTTCTTTTTCTTTTTCCTTTTCTCCCTCTCCCTTCCCCCTTGCTCCCTCCCTTACTCTCCCTTCCCTTTGACCATTCTAGTGTTCTTCTAGTCCTTGTATGTACCCTCCCATCCAACAATACTATGAACTAGCCTCCTTATATCAGAGAAAACATTTGGTACTTGGATTTTTGAGACTGACTAACTTCACTTAGCATTATGTCTTCCAACTTCATCCATTTACCTGCAAATGCCATTAATTTATTTTCTTTTATTGCTGAGTAAAATTACATTGTGCATATATACCACATTTTCTTAATCCACTCATTTACTGAGGGACATCTAGGTTGGTTCCACAATCTAGCTATTGTGAATTGCGCAGCTACAAACATTGAGATAGCTGTGTCACTGTAATATGCTGTTTTTAAGTCCTTTGGGAATAGACCCAGGAGTGGGATGGCTGGGTCATAGGGTGGCTCCATTCCCAATTTTCCAAGAAATCTCCATACTGCTTTCCATAATGGTTGCACCATTTAACATTCCCACCAGCAATGTATGAGTGTGCCTTTTTCCCCACATCCTCTCCAACATTTATTGTTGCTTGTGTTCTTGACAGCTGCCATTCTGACTGGAGTGAAGTGAAATCTTTGAGTAGTTTTGATTTGCATTTCTCTAATTGCCAGCGATGTTGAACATTTTTTCATGTATTTGTTAATTAATCGTGTATCTTCTTCTGAGAGGTGTCTTCTCAATTCCTTAGCCCATTTATTGATTGGGTTACTTGTTTTTTTAGAGTAAAGTTTTTTGAGTTCTTTATATATTCTAGAAATTAGTGCTCTGTCTGATTGCATGTACTAAATATTTGTTCCCAATCAGTTGGCTCTCTATTCACCTCACTGATTGTTTCTTTTGCTGAGAAGAATCTTTTTAGTTTAAATCTATCCCATTCATTAATTCTTGGTAGTAATTCTTGCGCTACAGGATTCTTATTAAGGAACTTGGGGCCTAATCCGACATGTTGAAAATTGGAGCTTACTTTTTCTTCTATTAGGCGTATTGTCTCTGTTCTAATTCCTAGGTCCTTGATCCACTTTGAATTGAGTTTTGTGCATGGTGAGAGATAAGGATTTAATTTCAATTTGGTGCATATGGATTTCCAGTTTTCCCAGCACCATTTGTTGAAGAGGCTATCCTTTCTCCACTGTACATTTTTGGCGCCTTTGTCTAATATAAGATAGCTGAAATTATATGTATTAGTTTCTGTGTCCTCAATTCTGTACCATTGGTCCACCAGTCTGTTTTGGTGCCAACCATGCTGTTTTTGTTACTATTGCTCTATAGTATAATTTAAGGTCCAGTATGGTGATGCCCCCTGCTTCACTTTTCTTGCTCAGGATTGCTTTAGCTATTCTGGGTCTCTGGTATTTGCTTTAGTTTAATATCTCCCTTTGTTGATTTTTGTTATCATCTTTCTCTTCTTCTTCATGAAAAATGTTGCCCAGGATGTTTAGAAGTGCTGGCTTTCGAGTTTTGAAATCTTTTAACTTTTGCTTGTTGTGGAAGGTTTTTATTTCATCTTCGAATCTAAAGCTCAATTTTGCTGGATATAAGATTCTTGGTTGACATCCCTTTTCTTTCAGAGCTTGAAATATGCTATTCCAGGATCTTCTTGCTTTTAAGGTCTGGGTTGAAAAATCTGAACATAGTCTGATTGGTTTCCCCCTATATGTGATCTGCTTCCTTTCTCTTGTGGCTTTTAGTATTCTCTCCTTGCTCAGAATATTAGGCATTTTCATTATAATGTGACTTGGTGTGGATCTGTTGAGATTTTGTTTGTTTGTTGTTCGGTATGCCTCTTGAACTTGGTTTTCCCATTCATTCCTCAAGTTTGGAAAATTTTCCGTAATTATTTCGTTAAATAGATTACTCATTCCTTTGGCTTGAAACTCTGCCCCTTCCTCTACGCCAATCACTCTTAAGTTTGGTCTTTTTATGCTGTCCCATAATTCTTGGATGTTATGTTCTTGATTTCCAACGAGTTTTGCTGTATGGTCTAAATTCTTCTCTAGGACAAATATTTTGTCTTCATTGTCTGAGGTTCTTTCCTCCAAGTGGTCTACTCTGTTGGAGATGCTTTCAATTGAACTTTTATTTTGGTTTATTGCTTCTTTCATTTCTGGAATTTCTATTTGGTTTCTCTTTAGAGCCTCTATTTCCCTATTGAAGTAATCTTTTACTTCTTGTATTTGTTTTTGGAGTTCTTTGTCAAAATGATCTTTTGCCTCCTGTACTTGCTCCCTCATCTCATTTTTGAGTTCATTCTTAAGTTCCCTAAACATTTGGCATATATAATTTCTAAATTCCATCTCTGGCATTTGACCAACTGTGTTTGCCATGAAATCTACTGATGAGGAATCTTATTTGATTGTGTCACTTTCTTCCCTTGTTTTTTCATGCTGCTTGTGTGTCTTTTCTTCCTGCACTGTGGGACCTTGACTGTATCGATTTTACCTTAATTCCTTATGTTGTTCCTGTAGTACGAAGCTATCAGCTCCCCTTATAATTCCTTTACAATTTAAAACCTAACACTTTCTATTCAGAAAATTCAATTTTGATCACATGTACAGATTTTGTTAACCCAGATATTATTTCCAATTTACTCTGTATGCTTCTGATGGGGTTTTATAGCTTCAAGTATTGGATACAGAGGTATTATGTTTAAGAAGAAGGAAGTGTCTTGAATTGTTCTTTCTTGGAAAGTATGAAAGGAGAGTTCTACTGATGTGGTTTACTGGAAGTGGTTTAGTATCAGTAGAAGAGAGAAGATAGAGAATGGAGTAGACACTTAGCTGGAGAGACCAATTTATATATAAAGTAAGATGGAAAAGAAGAAAAAAAATTATAAAAGAGTAGAAATTGGTGTAAGAGAGAGGAGATAGAGAATCAAGAAAATGGAGAGTAAACTATATATAGCACCTCTTTGCTATCCAGTTCAATTGCGCTGTTTCTAGAAATCCCAAATTCTGCGTACAGCTTGTTTTTGCCTCTGTTTAGTATGCACTGGCAGGGTGCAAATATGAAAGATGAAGGAGGAAGAAGAGATGCCAAAGTGAGAAGGAAGAAAAGAAGGAACGAGAAAAGGAGCAGAAGCAAACAATCAAACAAACTGACAATCAATGCTAAAAAAAGCAAAATAGAACAAGGCCAAAACAAGAGAAAGAACAATAAACAATCTAACAAAAACCAATAACACAAGCAGACCAACCAATCAAAAAAAAAAAAAAAAAAAAAAGCAAAAAAAAAAAGTCGAACCCCAAGTCTCAAACAAAACGGGCCCTGGTGAAGGAGCCCTAATTAGGAAGGGCTGTTGCAGCTAGCTGGAAGCCATAAGTTCCACCTGATATGTATGTGACGCACCTGTAGGCACCCGCAAACCTGAAGGTATATAACCGGGTGAAAGCGGTCCGAGTTAGGAGAACGGAGAATTCAGTCAGCCGGGCAGTCACTCGGTCGGTCAGAAGAATCAGAGCGGCCAGAACGTAGGCAGAGCGGTTACAGAAGAGAAACCAGATAGAAGACAGAAGAGAAACCAGATAGAAGAAGTAATGACTGGTCAGAGTTAGGCCGAGACTCCTGAGGAAGACAGAAGACAGAAGAAAGAAGAAGGAAGAAAGAAGAGAGAAGAAAGAAGCTCTAATCTTTCTCTAAGCTAAGCTCTATCTTTCTTTCTCTCTAAGAAGCTAAGCTAAGCTCTATCTTTCTTTCTCTCTAAGACTCTAAGCTAAGAAGACAAGAAGAAAAGCTCGCTTTAATCTTTCTCTCTAAAAATCTTTCTTTCCCTCTCTAAGCTCTAAGAAAGTAGAAGTAAAAGTAGTAAAAGCTTAACTCTGCCTCCGAGAGTTTTTCCTCCCGGGTTACGGTACCAGGCAGCTTACACCCTGGGAAGCCCCCCTCTCTTTTCCCTTTCCAGTTTAAGCCAACTGCATTGGATCACGTCCAGATAATCTGCGAGTCAAGTCTGCACCCTATGCCAGCGGCCGAATGTCTCAGGGGGAAGATTGGCTCAGGGTGGTTGTGTGTCAACAGATGAATGGCTCCGGGAAGGGGACCCTCCAGAAGGCACCCTTTCCCCATGCTCACCCACAGTTGTAGCTTCTTGTGGCCGCTGGGCTGGCCTCAGACACGCCCTCCCCTGCTGGTTACCCGAGTCTCACCCAGGTGTGCGCTGCCTTCAGAGCGATGGGGCTCCCTGGATGTCTGCAGCTGTTGTCTCCTCCGTCTTTTCCCCTTTGTCTGGGTCAGCCACTGCACTTCTCAAAGATGGCGGTGTTCTCCTCCCATTCAACAGCAGCTTGGCAGACCCTTGTGTCAGTCCAGATCGTGGGGGGTCGGCATGGCAAGCAGTGCGAAAGAGCTCCACGTGGACACCGCCCACGCCTCTAGGCCTCTTTTTATCCCTCCTCGCTGGTCGGTTTCAAAGCCACTGGGTGGATCGTCTCCTTGCCGAGATGGTATTGGCCCCTGCGCCTGCAGCACCGACAGCGTTGTTTCAGGCTGTGGACCGCTGGGACTCTGTCCCTGGTTGTTGTGGTCCTGAGAACTTTGTATTTCGCTGTCCAGAGGTGCAGGAATGTCTTGGCTCCCTTTCAGTTGCAATAGAACCGCCAGCAAAGCACTCAAACTTCCCACTCCCTTGAAGAATGTTTTTAAGAATATATGTGGAGCCGGGCGCGGTCCAGGATTTATGACTTTTTAGCACAAATTTTTACTTTTAATTGAAGGATACCAGCAGTGGGGCAAGATCTGTTTTGGTTACTCTGTCCAAAATAAAGTTCTCTGGATTGTGGTGTTGCCACCAAGTTGGTTGGGCTTCTTTTCTCTCTTGGTAGCTGTCTGCTGTGAAGGGTTCTTCAATATCTGTACTCTCAGAGTTGGTCAACACTGTTGCCATCCTATACTTAGAAGCTTCCTCTAATGTTGGAAGAACCACTTTGTAAATATTTTCAGAGACAGACATTTTGTTCCATTTATTTCTATATTTTTATTCTAAAATATTTGCAGGCACTCTTGCTACTTCATATTCTTTTTTTTTTTTTTTTTTTTTTTTTTTTTGACAAATATTGTCCTTAAAGTTTGGAGTTAGAAATGCAGCCATAGAGCAATGTGATAGGCTTAGATAGTAAAAATCTTACCTGAATATCCATTTGCACCTAATTTTTACTGTCTTTACTCTTACCTTAGCATCTCCTCCTGATAGAATGATAGGAAGTTGTTTTTTAGCAACAGTTATTGAGAAAATGGTTTCAATCTAAAGGTATTCCGTTTGTTTGATTCTAGTATATGAATCTTTCTCTAAAAACAATCATTGATTGTTCAGTAAGACCTATTATATTGGTGTTTCTATCTGCAACACACAGTATTAAGACTTTCTTTTATTCAGTAAGATTTTAATATGTGATATCTACCTCTTCATCTGGTTTCCATGGCAATTCAAAAATCTTCTCTAAGTCTTGATTTTTTTTTTGTCTCAAAAAGAGTGATGAAAGTCACCCAGCATTTTTCTGCATACAACTAATAATTTTGTTGCATTATGCTCTATTATAATTTGTCTTTTAAGTACAATCTAAAGATATGAGCAAAATCTCTCAAGTAATTTCTAAAAACCCATAAAATTCATCATATTGTTAATGATATTGCACATGATTTTTGTTAGTGACTTCCATTTGATAAGTATTATTCAGTCAAATCCACTATATTGTTAGCATGTGTGTTTTAGGAACTCTAAGATAACCCTCAGAGTTACTCTTTTCATCATGTAAATGCCCCCATATAATCCTTAGGATTATGTATATTATGAGTATTATTCTCAAGATTATGTTCTGTTATATGGCAAAAGAATTTTGCAAATTTAACTAGGATCCCAAATCTGTTGATCTTAAGGTATGGAAGTTATCCATATGGGTTTGTCCTAATCACATGATCCCTATAAATCTGATTCTAAGAAGTGAGGCAGACAGAATGATAGACTTGAAGCCTGAGAAGGATTCAATGTGCCATTGCTAGTTTGAAGATGGAAAAGAGGTCATGTGGCAAAGATTGAGTGGCCTTTGGGAGCTGAGAGTAGCTTCAAGCCAATAGTCAGCAAGGAAACTGGTCATAAGTCCTGCAACCAGAAGACAAAACGAAACAAACAAACACCCCCCTCCCCCACCGCCCTGAATTCTATTAATGAGAAGAATAGGCTTGGAGGAAGAATTTAGCCATCACTTCCAGATGAGCTTCAATCTGGTTTCTAAATTGATTTCAGCCTTGTGATACAGAGAACAATGCCATGCATTTCAGACTTCTTATCTTCAAAATTCTTAGCTAGTATACCAATATTGTTTTAAACTACTAAGTTGGTGGTAATTGTACAACAATAGAAAATAATACAGCATCAGACCCAGAAACATTTTGATAAATAAGTAAATCAAAAGCACAGTTGAGTTATTCATGGGTCCATCCCTAATATTGGAGAACATTAAAAAAAAAAAAAAAAAAGATTATCTATGTTTCCATGTTGGTTGCTTGGTTGTTTGAGTTTTTGCCTGCCCATAAATTTGATGTATTAAAAACATAAGCATTACATTTAACATTACCACTAACTTCTCTGTGTTTGGAAGAATAAAATTTAGGAAGAAATTTTTAAGACGTTTTCCTTTAAAATTTTCTGATTTCAGGAAGTTTCCTGCTCGTTTATCTTATATATAAAATGAGAAAATTTATGAAAGGATCCATCCAAGATTTCTAACTCATCCTTTTTACCTCTCTAGAGAGTACCCTGAAAAGAAACAGTAGGACAATCCTTCAACTATGTTTCTTAATGGCCCCTTTGATTCCATCCCCTCATCCTTTGTTCCCTTTAATTCACTTTCTGCTTCCTTTCTTCATTTTCCTTTACCAGGTCTTTGCAGGTAAAAGCCCCTAGAAAATAATGTGTTCCCAGAGGTTATGCAGAATCATGAGAAACCACCATGCATTCTTCTCCAAAAACTGGAAACTTAATTAAGTTCCACTGATATGTAGACTTAGCTATACTATGAAATCAGAGCCATGCCTACCCCAACTCACATCGAAGTTCCCAGAAATGACTTTGAGTTGGAGTTCAAGAAACCCTACTGCTCCTTATTTCCAGAAATTTATTTCTGTTTAACCAAAGACTAGAAATAGGAGACCCAACATACACACAAATATTTGCTGCAGATGGTAGAAAACACACAGCTAAGCATAGAAAATTTGCCATGACTTGCCTGAGCTGGTTAGAGATACATCTCTAATAATTCAGTTGGTGTTAGTTAATTCACTTGTGAAAACAAAAAAGAATGTTTACTCATGCCTTCTGTATCCATGTGGGTGACGTGGGTCAGATTTTTCAAATTCAAATCCTGAATTGATATTATAACCCAAATGATGGTCGTTAATGAGAAAGGGTAAGTTTGTGTGAGTGTAAATGACAACTGAAAGATTATACATATTTTGTTAGAGTCATTAAATAAGTAATTTAGGAACTTTATCTAAACTATTTATAGTTATTTCTTTTTGAACTGTATATTGAGATAGTGTAAATGAAACCATGACGGTTATTAGTATGATCAGCAAGAAGGTAGAAGCAAAAATCCTGAGAATCACCAATACTTAGTGGGAGAAGGTTGAGAAAGATGGCCCTATAAAGAATACTTAAAAAAAGAAGTACTTGAGAGGTATAAGAAACAGTAGGAATATATGGCTTTGCAAACCTGGGAGGAAGATAGAGACAGAGCAACATTCATTGGATTTATTCAACATATCTCAGTGGGAGTTATTTCAGTGATGTCATTGACATGGAACCAAGTTGCAGCCAGGGTGGAGGATGGAGTAGAAAGTAAGGAAATAAAGTCAGAAGATTCTTATGGTGCTACTGAGGGGCTTCCTTCTTCACTCCATTGTATCCCTTCTGGATGGGGACCTCACCTGATTCTTGTGGATACTTTCATTACCCAGGATATGCCCGGGCACAAATAAGATACTACGACTCCTTTGAAGGAATGTTTCTTCCCCTTGTCCTGTGTTTCCTTCTATATAGGAAAGATGTCATTTCAACACTCTTGACATCACTGTCTTTCAAAATCTTCATCCCTTGGAGGTGAAGGAGATTTGGAAGGAGAAACTAAATAGAGTGACACTTAGCTTCTCTCTCACTTCCTTTCCTATGGCATAAATGTTAGGGGCAAGAAGTTTGAGTGCTGCAGGGGACTTTCCTGACCCACACCACCTGAGAAGTGATGCACTTTTGAGAAGAATGTATAGCTTTAGTAAATAACAAAAACCTGTGTCTTAATCTATTGAAAGTAAATGGCCATTAACAAATGTATTCTAAAATGATTTTTGTAAAATTTGATAGGAATTTACTCTTGTTACAGCTTTCAAGAATGCCTTTTAAAAAGTTTTATCATAAAGTCTATTTTTTGAAGTTTAATTAATAAGAATATTTGGAGTGCCTCATTTTCTTCCTTTGTACTCAGTGGATCCTTTATTATATATGATTTAAGGGATTTATTATAATTATTCTTACACATAATTTTGGAGGGTCTTTTTCCCCAATTAAAATTCAGTTCTGAATGAAAATAGTGGTTTCCTAGTGGCCTATTTGTACATGCATATAACATATTTTGATCAATTTCATTCACCAAATCTCCCTTTCCCCCCAATTCTTTTTCCCCTGATCCCCATTCTTTACTCTGATGATCTCCCTTCTATTTTCATGAGGTCCCCTTTTACCCTTTATTTCTCTTTAACTTTCAAATAAGGGGAAAATATGATTCTGGTATTTCTTAGTCTGATTTATTTTGTTTCTCATGATGTTCTCAAATTCCATCCATTTTTCTGAAAATGGCATAATTTTGTTCTTGTTTAAGGCAGAATAAAACTCCATTATGTGTGTGTGTGTGTGTGTGTGTCTGTGTGTGTATGTGTATATTTCATTTATTTATTTTTTAATAGACATCTTGACTGATTCCATAACTTGGTTATTGTGAATCATGCTGCTATAAACATGAGTATACGTGTATCTCTGAAGAATGCTGTCTTTAATTCTTTTGAATAAATACTAGAAATGGTATAGCTGGGTCATATGGTAGATCAACTCTCAGTTTTTTGAGGAGCTTTCATACTGATTTCTCTAGTGGCTTACTAATTTATGGCCCCACAACAATTTATAAAGGTTTCTTTTCCCCCTGCATCCTCATCAGCATTTATTATTGTGTTCTTGATGATTGCCATTCTGACTAAAGTGAGATGGACTTTCAGTGTAGTTTTGCCTTGCATTTCCCTGATGGCTAAATATATGAAACATTTTTTCATATAATTGTCAGGCATTTTTCTTTTGTAATAGTTCATTTGCCAATTTATGGAATTGGTTATTTGTTTATTTTTGGTGTCATTTTTTGACTTCTTTATGTATCTTGGAAATTAATCCTCTGTAGGAAGAGTAAATGGCAAAAGATTTTCTCCCATTATGTAGGTCTCTTTCTTTATACTGATTATTTTTTTCTGTACAGTTGGTTTTTAATTTGATGCCATTCCATTTTTTGATTCATAGTATTATTTCTGAGCTATAGGAATCCTATAGAGGAAGTCATTGCCTGCACTTATATGTTGAAGTACTTGTATTTCTTTCCAACCGTGCAAGTTTTTGATCTTATTCCTAGGTCTTTGATCCATTGTGAGTTAATTTTTGTGCAGGGTGAGAGATTGAGATGTAATTTTATTTTTCTACATACGGATAGCCAGTTTTTTCTGGCACATTTGTTAAAAAGGTTGTCTTTAATGTATACTTTTTGCACCTTTGTCAAAAATCACATGACTATATGTGTGGGTTTGTCTCTGTGCCTTGTTTCCTATTCCATTGGTCCATATGTCTATTTTTATGCCACTAACATCCTGCTTTTCTTTACTTTATCTATAGCTCTGTAGTACAGTATCTTGTGATAACTCTTTTTGCTCAGGAGTGCTTTTATTATTTGGGTCTTTTATTTTTTCATCTCTTTGAATTTTAGGATTGTTTTTTTCTAATTTTGTGACTAATGTCATTGGTATTTTGATGGGGATTGCAGCGACTCTGTAGATAGCTTTTCATAATCTGACCATTTTATGATATTAATTCTGCCTATCCTAGAACATGGGGAGTTTTTCCATCTAAATGTCTTCTTCTGTTATATAAAATATTAACATAAATATTTATTAGTTATTTTATTTAAAAGTTTTCAAAATTTTCTCATTTTTGTAAATTTAGTCTTTGTTTTTATATTTAAAGTGCATATAGTTGCTTCTTGCTTTTTTAAATATCCATGCTGATAATCTTTGTCTTTTAATTGGAGAGTTTAATATATTTATATTTAATATAATTATTGATGTGCTTGGCTTTAAGTCTATCATTTAAATTCTTTAATTTCTGTTTGTCCTATATATTTTCGTTCATTTGTTTCTCCTTTACATTCTTCCCTTTTATATTTGATGAATATATTTTAGAATTCTTTCAAAATTAAGCTATCTATCTTATTTATGTTTCTTCCATTACCTTTTGGGGTTGCTCCAGAAATTATAATATACACATTCATTTTCAGTCTGCTCTGAATTTTTGTGCCATTAATAAAATGTGAGGTTTTTACAATCCTGTAAGTCACTAGACCACTCCTTTCCACCTGGGTCCTTGCTTTCCAGCAGCTACTTACCCTGAACTCAGGTTCTTCAAGGTGGTAAAACTGTGTGCTTCTAACTCCACTATTTTTAGTGCTTATGTGGATGTAAATGAGGCCTTCTGTCAGATAAAGATCCATGAAAATGGGAAATTCAGTGATGTTTCTCTTCTTCAATGGGTTGACTCATGTCCAATTTCTTCTTTTTCTCCTTCCTTCTTTTCTTTTCTTTCCTTTCCCTTCCCTCCCTCCCACTCCAACTCTCCCTCCCTTCCTCTCTTTCTCTTTCCCTCCCTCCCTCCCGACCTCCCTCCCTTCCTTCCTTCCTTCACTCCTTCCTTCCTTCTTTTCTCTCCCTCTCTCATGTTTTAGAGAAATTTCCATTGCTGCTGAGAAGAACGTGAATTCAGTTGTTGATAGATAAAATAGTCCACATATGTCTGTTGGTTAATATGACTAATAGTATTTTTTGGTTCTCAGAGTCTTTACTTAGTTTATATCTAGATGTTTTATCTAGTGGTAAAAAAAAAAAAAAGGTGTATCAAAATCACCCAGTTTTATTGTTTTGCAGTCTATTTGATTTTTTTTATATTGAGAAGTATTTGCTTTATTTATGTAGGTGCACCATTGTATGGGGCATAAATATTTACAATCTTTATATCTTGTTGCTGGATGACTCCCTTAGCCAGTATGAAGTGATCTTCTTTGTCTCTTCTGATTAATTTTGGCTTGAAATCTGCTTTGACTGATATGAGAGTTGCTACCCTTGGTTTCTTTTGGTTTCCCTTTACGAGGTATGTATTTTCCTATCCTTTCACCTTCAGTTTGTGGTTGTCTTTGCCTATAAGTTGTGTTTCTTGTAAATAACATATAGTTGTTTTATTCTCAATTTCACTAAGTTTGGCTCTGATCTCAATTATTTCTTGTTTTTTAATCCAACCTGCCACTCTAGGGCTTTTAGTTGCAGAATTTAGACTATTTACATTCAATGTTATTATAGAAATATGCTTTTTATTTCCTGCCATTTTCATTTATTCCTAATGCTCAATTAAGATTTGATTCTCCTTTAAATTGATTATTCTAAGGGTTGGAGATTTAGCTCAGTGGCAGAGCACTTGCCTAGCACATGTAAGGCCCTGAGTTCAGTACCCTGCCCTGAAAAACAAAAGAAGAAAAAGAAAATAAATAGACTAGTGCAATTCATCCTTTTGCTGGCTTTAATTTTTGTTTTTCATTTGTTCTGCAAGAAATATTTCATTGAATGTGTTTTGTAGAGCAGGTTGGTGATTATGTATCATTTTAATTTCTGCTTATCATGGAAATGTATCATTTAATTTCTGCTTATTATTTTCAGTTCTGCAAGATGGTTTTGCTGGATATGGTAATCTTGTTTGACACTCATTTTCATTCAATGCTCAGTATATAGTATTACAAGACTTCCTGGCTCTTAGGGTCTGGATTGAAAAATCCATTGAAATCCAATTGACTTACCCCTAAAAGTTAACTGCTGGTTCCTCTTGTGATTATTTTTTATTTTATTTTTCTTTTGGATACCAGGGATTGAACTCAGGGACACTCGACCACTGGGCCACGTCCCCAGCCCTTTTTTGTATTTTATTAGAGACAGGGTCTCACTGAGTTGCTAAGTACCTCGCCATTGATGAGGCTGGCTTTGAACTTGCAATCCTCCTGCCTCAGCCTTCCAAGTGCTGGTGTTACAGGTGTGCGCCACTGCGTCTGGCCCTTGTGGTTATCCTTATTCTGTATTTTATTTTTTTTATTTTTTATAATTTTTAATATGTACAACTCATAGTGCATATATTTAGTATCTTTTTACATACAACTGTTTGTATACAAAGTATAATCGTACAATTCAGGTCTTCAATCATGCAATAAGGAAAATGATATCCGTCTCATTCAACCACCTTTTTTTTTCTTTTCTCCCCCTCCCTCCCCTCTTGCTCCCTCCCTTACCCTCCCTTCCCTTGACCATTCTAGTGTTCCTCTAATCCTCCTATGTACCCCCATCCAACAATACTTTGAAATAGCCTCCTTATATAAGAGAGAAGATTTGGTACTTGGATTTTTGAGACTGACTAACTTCACTTAGCATTATGTCTTCCAACTTCATCCATTTACCTGCAAATGCCATTAATTTATTTTCTTTTGTTGCTGAGTAAAATTACATTGTGCGTATATACCACATTTTCTTAATCCACTCATTTACTGAGGGACATCTAGGTTGGTTCCACAACCTAGCTATTGTGAATTGCGCAGCTACAAACATTGAGATAGCTGTGTCACTGTGATATGCTGTTTTTAAGTCCTTTGGGAATAGACCCAGGAGTGGGATGGCTGGGTCATAGGATGGTTCTATTCCCAGTTTTCCAAGAAATCTCCATACTGCTTTCCATAACGGTTGCACCATTTTGCAGTCCCACCAGCAATGTATGAGTGTGCCTTTTTCCCCACATCCTCTCCAACATTTATTGTTGCTTGTGTTCTTGATGGCTGCCATTCTGACCGGAGTGAAGTGAAATCTTAGAGTAGTTTTTTTTTTTTTTTTTTTGGTGGTACTGGGGATTGAACTCAGGGGCACTCGACCACTGGGTCACATCCCCAGACCTTTTTTGTATTTTATTTAGAGACAGGGTCTCACTGAGTTGCTAAGTGCCTTGCCATTGCTGATGGCTGGCTTTGAACTCGCGATCCTCCTGCCTCAGCCTCCCAAAGTGCTGGGATTACAGGCGTGTGCCACCGCGCCCGGCTCTTAGAGTAGTTTTGATGTGCATTTCTCTAATTGCCAGAGATGTTGAACATTTTTTCATGTATTTGTTGATTAATTGTGTATCTTCTTCTGAGAGGTGTCTTCTCAATTCCTTAGCCCATTTATTGATTGGGTTATTTGTTTTTTTAGAGTAAAGTTTTTTGATTTCTTTATATATTCTAGAGATTAGTGCTCTATCTGATGTGCATGTATTAAATATTTGTTCCCAATTAGGTGGCTCTCTATTCACCTCACTGATTGTTTCTTTTGCTGAAAAGAAACTTTTTAGTTTAAATCTGTCCCATTCATTAATTCTTGGTAGTAATTCTTGCATCACAGGATTCTTATTAAGGAACTTGGGGCCTAATCCAACATGTTGGAAATTGGAGCTTACTTTTTCTTCTATTAGGTGTATTGTCTCTGGTCTAATTCCTAGGTCCTTGATCCACTTTGAATTAAGTTTTGTGCATGGTGAGAGATAAAGGTTTAATTTCATTTTGTTGCATATGGATTTCCAGTTTTCCCAGGACCATTTGTTGAAGAGGCTATCCTTTCTCCACTGTACATTTTTGGCGCATCTTTGTCTAATATAAGATAGCTGTAATTATATGTATTAGTCTCTGTATCCTCAATTCTGTACCATTGGTCCACCAGTCTGTTTTGGTGCCAATACTATGCTGTTTTTGTTACTATTGCTCTATAGTATAATTTAAAGTCTGGTATGGTGATGCCCCCTGCTTCACTTTTCTTGCTCAGGATTGCTTTGGCTATTCTGGGTCTCTTATTTTTCCAGATGAATTTCATGACTGCTATTTCTATTTCTTTGAAGAATGACATTGGGATTTTGATTGGAATTGCGTTAAATCTGTGAAATGCTTTTGGTAGTATGGACATTTTGACAATATTAATTCTACCTATCCAAGAGCAAGGTAGGTCTTTCCATCTTCTGAGTTCATCTATAATTTCTTTCTTTAGTGTTCTATAATTTTCCTTATAGAGGTCTTTCACCTCTTTCGTTAGGTTGATTCCCAGGTATTTTAATCTTTTTGATGCTATTGTAAATGGGGTATTTTCATCATTTCCCTTTCAGAGTCTTTGTCGCTGATGTACACAAATGCCTTTGACTTATGTGTATTGATTTTGTATCCTGCAACTTTGCCAAATTCGTTTACTAGTTGTAAAAGTTTTCCGGTAGAGTTTTTTGGGTCTTCTAGGTAGATTATCATGTCATCAGCAAATAGTGCTAATTTGAGCTCTTCTTTTCCTATCTGGATCCCTTTAATTTCTTTCGTCTGTCTAATTGCTCTGGCCAGAGTTTCCAGTACTATGTTAAATAGCAGTGGTGAAAGGGGGCATCCCTGTCTTGTTCCAGTATTTAGAGGGAATGCTTTCAATTTTTCTCCATTTAAGATAATGTTAGCTCGGGGCCTTGCATAAATAGCTTTTATAATGTTAAGATATGTTCCTGATATTCCTAGTTTTTCCAGTGTTTTGAACATAAAGGGGTGTTGTATTTTGTCAAATGCTTTTTCTGCGTCAATTAAGATGATCATATGATTTTTGTCTTTAAATCTATTGATGTGATGTATTATGTTTATTGATTTCCGAATGTTGAACCAGCCTTGCGTCCCTGGGATAAACCCCACTTGATCATGGTGCACTATCTTTTTGAAATGTTTTTGTATCCGATTTGCCAGGATTTTGTTGAGGATTTTTGCATCTATGTTCATTAAAGTTATGGGCCTGAAGTTTTCTTTTTTGGATGTGTCTTTGCCTGGCTTTGGAATTAATGTGATATTGGCCTCATAGAAAGAGTCTGGAAGAGCTCCCTCTTTTTCTATTTCTTGAAATAGTTTGAAGAGCATTGATATTAGTTCATCTTTGAAAGTCTTATAGAATTCGGCTGTAAACCCATCAGGTCCTGGACTTTTCCTTGTTGGTAGCTTTTTGATGACATCTCCTATTTCTTCGCTTGTAATTGATCTGTTTAAATTGTGTATAGCCTCCACATCCAGTTTAGGCAAATCATATGACTCTAGAAATCTGTCAATGCATTCAGTATTTTCTATTTTATTATAGTACAAGTTTTCAAAGTAATTTCTAATTATATTCTGTATATCTGAGGTGTTTGTTGTGATATTCCCTTTTTCATCACGAATGTTAGTAATTTGAGTTTTTTCTCTTCTTCTTTTCGTTAGCATCGCTAAGGGTCTATCAATTTTGTTTATTTTTTCAAAGAACCAACTTTTAGTCTTGTCAATTCTTTGAATGGTTTTCTTAGTCTCAATTTCATTAATTTCTGCTCTGATTTTAATTATTTCCTGTCTTCTACTGTTCTTGGTGTTGGTCTGTTCTTCTTTTTCTAATGCTTTGAGGTGTGATGTTAAGTCATTTATTTGTTGGTTTTTTTTCCTCTTAAGGAATGAACTCAGTGCAATGAATTTTCCTCTTACTACTGCCTTCATAGTGTCCCAGAGATTTCTCTATGATGTATCTGTGTTCTCATTTACCTCTAGGAATTTTTTGATCTCCTCTTTGATGTCTTCTTCAATTCTTTGTTCATTCAGTAGCATGTTGTTTAGCTTCCAGTTGATGGAGTAGTTTTTCTTATTCCTTGTTTTGTCATTGATTTCCACTTTCATCCCTTTATGGTCCGATAGCATGCAGGGTAGTATCTCTTTTTTTTTTTTTTATATTTGCTGAGAGTTGCCTTGTGACATAATATATGGTCTATTTTGGAGAAGGAGCCATGTGCTGCTGAAAAAAAATGTGTATTCGTTCACTGAGGGATGAAATATTCTATATATGTCCATTAGGTCTAAATTGTTAATTGTTTTAAGGAGGCTTAAAGTTTCTTTGTTTAGCTTTTGTTTGGATGATCTGTCCATTGGTGAGAGAGGTGTGTTGAAGTCCCCTAGAATAACTGTGTTGTGGTCTATTTTACTCTTGAACTTGAGAAGTGTTTGTTTGATGAATGTAGGTGCTCCATTATTTGGGGCATACAGATTTATGATTGTTATATCCTGTTGATGGATGGTTCCCTTAAGTAATAAGAAATATTCATCTTTGTCCCTCTTGATTAGTTTTGGTTTGAAGTCTACCTTATTTGATATGAGAATGGAAACCCCTGCTTGTTTCCGCGGCCATGTGAGTGATAAGACTTTTCCCAGCCTTTCACTTTCAGTCTGTTGATGTCTTTTTCTATGAGGTGTGTTTCTTGGAGACAGCAAATTGTTAGGTCATTTCTTTTAATCCATTCTGATAATCTGTGTCTTTTGATTGGCGAGTTTAGGCCATTAACATTCAGGGTTATTATTGAGATGTGATTTTTATTCCCATCCATTTTTATTTGAGTTATGTTCTTTAGCTTGATTTGGTTTCTCTTCTAGTTGGTATTTGCTTTAGTTTAATATCTCCCTTTGTTGATTTTTGTTATCATCTTTCTCTTCTTCTTCATGAAAAATGTTGCCCAGGATGTTCAGAAGTGCTGGCTTTCGAGTTGTGAAATCTTTTAACTTTTGCTTGTCGTGGAAGGTTTTTATTTCATCTTCGAATCTAAAGCTTAATTTTGCTGGATATAAGATTCTTGGTTGACATCCCTTTTCTTTCAGAGCTTGAAATATGCTATTCCAGGATCTTCTTGCTTTTAAGGTCTGGGTTGAAAAATCTGAACATAGTCTGATTGGTTTCCCCCTATATGTAATCTGCTTCCTTTCTCTTGTGGCTTTTAGTATTCTCTCCTTGCTCAGTGTATTAGGCATTTTCATTATAATGTGTCTTGGCGTGGATCTGTTGAGATTTTGTTTGTTTGGTGTTCAGTATGCCTCTTGAACTTGGTTCTCCCATTCATTCCTCAAGTTTGGAAAATTTTCTGTAATTATTTCTTTAAATAGATTACTCATTCCTTTGGCTTGAAACTCTGCCCCTTCCTCTACGCCAATCACTTTTAAGTTTGGTCTTTTTATGCTGTCCCATAATTCTTGGATGTTATGTTCTTGATTTCCAACAAGTTTTGCTGTATGCTCTAAATTCTTCTCTAGGATAAATATTTTGTCTTCATTGTCTGAGGTTCTTTCTTCCAAGTGGTCTATTTTTGTTGGTGATGCTTTCAATTGAGCTTTTATTTTGGTTTATTGCTTCTTTCATTTCTGGAATTTCTGTTTGGATTCTCTTTAGAGCCTCTCTTTCCCTATTGAAGTAATCTTTTACTTCCTGTATTTGTTTTTGGATTTCTTTGTCAAAATGATCTTTTGCCTCCTGTACTTGCTTTCTCATCTCATTTTTGAGTTCATTCTTAAGTTCCCTAAACATTTGGCATATGTAATTTCTAAATTCCATCTCTGGCATTTGACCAACTGTGCTTGCCATGACATCTACCGATGAGGTATCTTGATTTGTTTGTGTCATTTTCTTTCCTTTTTTTTTTCATGTTGCTTGTGTGTTTATTCTTCCTGCACTGTGGGACCTTGACTATTTCGATTTTACCTTAAAGCCTTATGTTGTTCCTGTAGTACAATGCTATCAGATTACCTTATAATTCCTTTACACTTTTAAAACCTAACACTTTCTATTCAGAAAATCCAAGTTTGATTGCAATGTACAGATTTGGTTAACCCAGATATTATTTCCAATTTACTCTGTTCGCTTTTGATGGGGTTTTATAGTTTCAAGTATTGGATACAGAGGTGTTATGTTTAGGAAGAAGGAAGTGTCTTGAATTGTTCTTTCTTGGAAAGTATGAAAAGAGATATCTATTGAAGTGGTTTAGTGGAAGTGGTTTAGTATCAGTAGACGAGGGAAGAAAGAGAATGGAGTTGACAATTAGGTGGAAAGACCAATTTATATATAAAGTAAGTTGGAAAAGAAAAAAAATGATAAAAGATTAGGAATTGGTGTAAGAGAGAGGAGAGATAGAATCAAGGAAATAGAGAGTAAACAATATATATCACCGCTTTGCTACCCAGTTCAATTGCGCCGGTTCTAGAAATCCCAAGTTCTGCGTATAACTTGTTTTTGCCTCTGTTTAGTATGCACTGGCAGGATGTAACCATGAAAGATGAAGGAGGAAGAAAAGATGCAAGAGTGAGAAGGAAGAAAAGAAGGAAAGAAAAAAGGAGCGGAAGCAAACAAACACACTGACAATCAATGTGGAAGAAAAAAAAAAAAAGCAGAACAAAACAAAGCCAAGAAAAGGAAAGAGAAAAACAAACAAACAAACAAACAAACAAAACAACAAGAAAAAACCTCCCTGCAATCCAACAAAACAAGCAAACCAACAGAAAAGAAAAAAAAAAAAGTTGAACCCCAAGTCTCAGACAAAACGGGCCCTGGGAAGCTCCCCTCTTTTTTCCTTTCCAGTTCAAACCAATTGTTATTGGATCACCTCTAGTCAGTCTGCGATCCTGTTAGTGGAATCAAGGCCGCACCCCAGGCCAGTGGCTGAACGGTTCAGTGAAGGAGTGGCCCAGGGGGTTTGTGTGTCAGCAGATGAATGGCACCGGGAAGGGGACCCTCCAGAAGGCACCTCCTCCCCAAGCCCACCCACAGTTGCAGTTTCTTGTGGCCGCTGCGCTGGCCTCAGACACGCCCTCCCCTGCTGGCCACCCGAGCCTCACCCAAGTGTGCGTTGTCTTCAGAGAGCTAGAGGGTCCCTGGATGGCTGCAGCCGTCGCTCTCGTCTCCTCCCCTTTGTCTGGGTCAGCCACTGCACCTTTCAAAGATGGCGGTGCTCCTCTTCCAGTCAACAGCAGCTCAGCAGACTCCTGTGTCCTCGCCAATCGATTTCAAAGCCGTTGGGTGGATGTCTCCCTGCCAGAGTGGCACCGGGAAGCCACAACTGTAACTGCGGCGCAGACAGCGCTGCTTCGGACTGTGGACCGCTCCGACTCTGCCCCTGCTTGCTGCTCGCAGGTCTCTGAGCCGCTCTCTCTGGGCCCTACTGCTGAGGGTCGCGTCCGGTGGAGTGTGTATTTGAACTGGTGTTGTCGACCCGCGGTCTCCCGTGGTCCCCCAGCACCAATTCCGCTGGCTGTTATCGCTGGTTTTTATCGCCAGTTTCACACTGGTGTGCAATGAGTGTGGCTGGGGTTGCCATGGCAGCGTGGTCTCCCCACACTGACTTTGTTTCGCACGGCCTGTGCACCACCGAGGCGGTTTTGCAGAAGCCTCGCGTCTCCAGCCGCTGCAGACAGCTTGTCTCTTTCTCTCTCTGGTAGTGGTAATCAAACCATCCAGGAGATCGGTATTTTCAGCCTATATACATATGATGAAAGGCAATTTATCTGCTTTGTTGGATTCTTTCCACGGAGCTGCCCTGAAGTGCGGCTTCCTCTAATCCGCCATCTTGGATTCCTTATTCTGTATTTTAGACATTTTCATTAAAATGTGTCTTAGAGAGGATCTCTTTTTGATCTTGTCTACTTGGGGTTCTGTAGGCCCTTTGTATTTTGATTTTCATCTCTTTCCTAAGAATTGGAAACTTTTCTAATATTATTTCTTTGAAAAGATTGTGCATTCATTTAGTTTGTATGTCAGAGCCATCTTCTGTGCCAATGATTTCTAGATTTGGTCTCTTAATGTCATCTCAGATTTGTTGAATAATCTGGTCACTGTCTCTCAAAATCTTTATTATCAACTTTATTTTCAATATTATATACTTTGTCTTCAAGGCATGAGACTCTGTCTTCAAAGTGATTTAATCTATTGGTAATAGTTTACATTGAATTTGAAATTTGATGTATTGTATCTTTCATTTCTAAGATTTCTGTTTGGTTCTTTTTCAAAATTTCTCTTTGTTGAAATGATCTTTTACTTCTTATATTTTCTAAGTTCATTGTTATGTCTTCTTTTATCCCAATTTCTAGGATAATTATCATTTTTATATTTAAGCAAGCGACTATTTAGTGAGCTTCTTTCTTTTAAAAGCCTTGAACTGGATAATATCTAGATATTGATGTCTTCACTCATTATTTATCCTCTGCTGATATCAGTGTCAATACCACTTTGAGAAAAGACATTAAACTCTATTTACTACAACCACTTCAGAGCAAAGTTTCATACTAATCACTTTTAGGAAAAATAAAAACTTGTTGATAATGTTCCCCACCATTCTTCTAAGCCAGATATAAAATTATAGTAATGTTCTTTAATGGGTTGATACATCCATTATTAAAGATAACAAAATTATGGTTATATTTTATAGGGGCATAAAGGGGAAGAAAGGAAAATTGGGCAAAAAGAGAAAGAGAAAGAAAAATTAGAAAAGAACAAATAAATAAATAAATAAAGCAAAATAAATAGAAGAAAAAAGATGGGTGGGGTAGATTTGAGGCAGTAACATGTAATGAATGTACTAAGGAAAAAGGCAACTAACAGGAGCAAGTGTAGACCTGAGCCAGGAAAACAAAGATAGAGGAATGATTCCAATTAATGCTTTAAAACATTAGAAGAAATACAACCAGATAGGATGAGGGCACAATACCAAATACTAGGGAATAACTATTGAATCAAAATGAAGAGTAATATATGTATGATCAGAATTGACATTAGAGCTATTTGTAGTAATCCATTCTGAGGAGAAAATTCTTATTGTGCCTTCCTGGTTTTAATTTCATCAGGATTTGTGACCTTTAAAAGCTGCCCATCTCTCTTCAGTCTGGAATCATCCTGGAGGTGCTGGAGGTACAGAAGCTAGCTTCCTGGTTACTGTAGACATATCACTAGCCAGTTCTTGTTTGTCAGCCCCAGTCCTTGAAGCTTCATGCTTGAGAGTGCTGTGTTGGCTGTTTACATCAGGGGTGGGAGTACAGGATGCAGGGTTCAGTGCTGTTGCTCTGACTGCTGTGATGTTTTGCACTCACTCTCCTCCAAAGGGTGTTCTTTACAGTGTCTTAGAGCCTGGTGGCTGTCTGCTTTTGAGCTCTCACTGCCCAGGGTTGTGAATCCCAGGCACTGCTCCACTCTGCTGACTTTGGTAAATAACCTTGGCCCACCTGTGTTTGAGCTCTCATTGCCTGTGGCTGTGAATCCTGTGCATCCACTTCCGTCTTTGCCTGACCTCCCACAGAGGCTGTGCAGAGCCCTGGGTCAGGGTAAGCACCCCTAAGAGTGATTAGCTCCTGGGTCTTTTAGCTAGCAGTGATCCCTCTCCTAGTTAGTTATTCATGGATTATTGAAACATCCCATTGCAGAGGTATTTCCTTTGGTTCTATTTGTTGCTATCTTAACATGGGGAGAAGCTGTGTTGATTTAACTACTTCTCCTGAGGTTGGCTAGCTGTGGACTCTACGAAATGGCCACCATGCCCAGCACAGCTTTCAGTCCATGATTGTGTTAAACTGTTTTATTTTCTTAATTTCCTTTGCTGTTCCTGTTGTGTTTTAATTTGGCCTGCTTTCCTTTCCAGCTGTCATTAAGGAACTAAGCTTATGTGCTTTTCCTCTCACTCTTTGTCTCTTTGTTACCTGTCCCCCTGAACCCACCCTGGTCCAAGTTCAGGGTTTAAGATTTCTGTCCTTATTTTCTGGCCTAATAACCAAACTTCAAATCCCTCCAAATTTTCAACTGTTTAATATTTTAGAGTATTTACTCTGTCACCCACCTCTCCAGTCAGCTGTTATTTCACTGTCTCTGTGCTGTGGAGAGCTGAGAGGATGCTGCCTTGCTCCTCTGTGCCTCCTTTTCTCCTTCTAAAGATGACTCTTTCACTAGCAGAATTATAAGCTAAAAGAAAGTTTAGGATTATTTTTAAAAAGAATTTTGGGTTATTTACAATATTAATGACATTCAATTCATAATTATACTCTATTATATATTTATTAGTAATATAGAAATCACAATTATAACTTGTAGAATATACTACATGATGCAAACTTTTAAAGTATCAAACAGAACTTATTGAAAGCACCTTCTCTAAATATAGTTTACTTAAGCCTAAGTTTATTGTTATTTTTTCCCTCTAGGTTTCTCATATTTAAAGAAGGAAGGGGATTTATGTTATTATCAATTCAATTTTAAAATATGAACAGTTTGAGAGTCCAAATTAATAAGTTGTCTTGCACATGAACATGCTTATGTGTGTATATACACACATAAACACACACAATCAACTCACATTTGTAGATATTATGAACATACCATACCAAGAATACTCACGTGAACAATCTTCCATTAGTTTATAAATCAGATATAAACCAAATACACAATCAACTCACATTTGTAGATATTATGAACATACCATACCAAGAATACTCACATGAACAATCTTCCATTAGTTTATAAATCAGATATAAACCAAATATAAAATAAAAATATAACCAAGAAATTTCAATTAAAAGAAATCAATGTAGAGTCAATGATTAGGCATCTGTGTTATAGTTTTCCAGTCTAGTATTTGGCATATTGCAGTGAAAGAATTGAAAATATCTGTCTTCAGTATGGAACCATCAGCAAAGAAAAGATGGTAAAGAATATGGGGAAAGAGCTGAAATTTTACGTATGGTCATTTTATTGATACCTATGTAGAAGAATCATTTTTATCTTCTTACTAATCACTGTGGCATTTGCTTTAAGTGAACACCTTACTTGGAAGGAAGCAGGTACCAGGACAAAAGCAGACAAAAGAAGATTTGGTTTAATGGCAGAGTTCTCATGTTGGGCAGAAATCTCAAAGCATAAAATTTTAGTTTCTCCTCACACTAGATTGCAGGGGAAATGCCTAGGAATGTGTAGAACAAAAATTATTCTCCAGAAAAGACTATTGAGTGCAAGGTACACTCCTTGAAACTATTGACCTGTTGTTTCTCAGTTCCCACTCTTCCTGCAGAACTACTCAAAAACAGTCAGTCACCCCAACATTTTTTAGTCTGCAAAGCACTTTAAGAACACCAAGTGGGAGATGTATGGTGGCAAAATATAATCAGTACTTGGAGCCAGCCACAAAGTGAGCTTTTGTCATAGATGTGGCATAAAGTGACTTTTTAAAATGCTGCATTATTTTATAGGTTGTGGTGGATTAACAGATTGATATTTCTTTCACATTTTTTGTTCACTTACAACCCATATGTATTTGTTTTTGTTTATGTCGTAGGTTGGCATGATGAGAGTCAATAACTGGTTTGGGAACAATTTTACTTTATGATTTTCTGGACTCATCAAGTGTATAATAGAAGTAGTTGACTATAGTTCAGGCCAAAATAAAATACTTCCCTGAAATTTATGATTGATGACAAAGCGTATTTTTTCTTTGTCCACTTTTTCTTTTCAATTGCTAATCCAAATTACTTAGGTGTAGGTTACACACTGTGAAAATTATAGCCACCTAAAATAATCTCATAAGTTTCAAGAATTCAAAGATATTGCTTGAAGAGTACAATTCTAATTGAGTATGACTTTGTAGTTTTATTGCATACGATAGGAACTGGATTTTCCATTTCCTAAAGACAGAGCTGGTGTTACTTGTGGTTATAGTAGGCAGCTTCTTCTGCATTGGAATATGAGGGACAATAAAACCCTTTCCCAACTAAACCTGAAGCACATATTTCATCTATCTAAATATTCACAATTGCAGAAGGAAAGAATTATGGAGGTTTTATAATCCAACTTGCAAGTTTTAGAATTAGAAAAATAGGTCAAGAGAGGACAAATAATTTGCCCAATCTTGCCTTTTTATTTTCCCAGAAGTTTAAAAGGATGCATAAAATGAACATAAAAGAAATGTATAAAACTTGAGTGGGGTTACTATAATGATTTATTTGTTATCTTCGTATCCTAAAATATCTTGAAATTGTTTTAACAGCTTATGAAGAAAGTAAATTACAGTCATACAATTCATAGCAGTCATAAGGAAAACTAATTTATTTTGGAAAATATAATTGTATATAAATTTTAATATTTTGCTTAGACATGAATATATCCCAAGGAGTACTTTATTAAAAAAGGAATGCTTTTGATCTCCTAAATAAACCTCCCTTATAAATCCTGAAAATGAATATTACTAAGATTTTCAGGGAACTGTCCTTCATAATCATATTCAATGTGGATTGATGGCCACATACCAAAGTGCAATGAAGTAAAATTAATTCTTCTGGGGACCAGGACAATGGCACCTTATTCTCAGTAGGTCTGTCTGAATCTTATTTAAAAAAAAAAAAAAAAACAACAGTAAGATATTTGCTTAGCAAGTTGAAAATGATTTTCACTAGAATCAATAAAATAGTAACAGTAGTTGGCTTGTTTGACAAGCTGTGACCTTCTCATATCCTGATGTAAGTCAAATGTTTCCATGAAAACGGCCAACCTTAAAATCCATTTTTAACAGTTATATGTAATGTGTACATAGAAGAATAGGAATTCAACTGCTAGAGTAGAAACCTCAAGAGAAAATAAAGAGAATAGTTTAAATGGTAAGAATCTAGAGATTAGCTTTTATGATGTAACCAGTGAAAAATTAGACACTGAGAATTCAATATGTTATCACATATGTTCAAGAAGTTTTGCATTTTTATTTAATTCTGTAGGAGAAAGATAGATGAAATCTTTTAGTAAATTTGGTTTTAGAAGAGTTTGAAAGCAACCATTTAAAGACATTAAACTATATTCAGTCATTTAGAAATCTGAAAGTGTAATTTTCCTTAAGTCTTAGCAATACAAAAGGAAAAGAAAACTCATGACACCATATTCCTATTACATTCATGGTTATGTAATTTCTTTTTCTCGCTAGAAGTTAGTGTTTTCAGGGTGGAAGTAGCTCAGTGACAAACCCAGTGAGTGCTTTATAGCCTAGAGCCGGTGTCAATGTGGTACAATGCAGTTTCTCTAATACAGCACACATGATCCATCAAAAAGTCTTATTGGTGCTGTCTTAAATGACTTCCAAATCTAATTTCTTCTCAGCATATTTATTGTCCTGATGAAGTCAACATCATATTTCACTATTACTATGCAAAAGTCTCCTGACCTTTCAACTGCCACTCTTGTCTCCATCCTCCAAACCCCAAAGGAATGTTCTTAAAACATGTACCAAATCATATCACTTCTGTTTGTAAAGTCTGCAAGACTTCCTGTGTTTGAAATATAATCCCAAATTTTTGCCCTGTCTCTCTACACAGCAAGGGAGATATTTCCAGTAGCTCTTTCCTTCTCCTATCCTGTGTTACCTTCATTGTCCTCAATGCTCAGAGTACAGGCTAAGCTTCTACGATTCTGTCTTTGAACTTGCAGTTTCTTATGCCTGAAACTCTCTGCTCTGTGGCGTGATAGACCATTTCACCATTAGGTCTCAGACTGCTAGGGCCTTAGAGAAGCCTCTCTGGCAACCTTATTTAAAGGGCCAGTCACTTTCAACACTTCCTTGTGACCCTCTTTTGTTTTCCTGTGTAGTTCCATCCTTTGTGCATAGATGTTTGCTGGCTGCCTCCTTCTTCTAGGATATAGAACTGATTAAAGGAGGAAATTTATTCAAATAAATGATTGCTGTATATGCCTGAGAATAGTGACTTACATCAATCAGATAATGTTGAACGAATGCATGAATAAGAAATGATGCTTTGGTCATATAACCATAACATTGCTGATTTAGATTTAGTAGGATGTGTGTCACAGGAATCAGAAGAGATAATCACAGCAACAATAACTTTTTGTATGCATTTCAAAATATTCAAAGTGAGCTGGGCGCAGTGGCGCAGGCCTGTAATCCCAGCACTTGGGAGGCTGAGGTAAGAGGGTTGTGAGTTCAAAGCCAGCCTCATCAATTACAAGGCACTTAGCAACTCAGTGAGAACTTGTCTCTAATAAAATACAAAAAAAAGGGCTGCGGATGTGGCCCAATGGTTGAGTGCCCCTGAGTTCAATACCCAGTACCAAAAAAAAAAAAAAAAAAAAAAAAAAAAAAAAATCAAAGTGATTTGAGTATGATTTCTGCCCAGTGTAATTTTGGAAGACAAGAAGTTGACCCATAGAGACATACAGTTTCTAGGCTTGGTATCACATTCATCCCTCTCTACCCAATGGACCAATCACTGGAAAGTTAACCTGAAATAGATAAGATGAGTGGAACAGTTAATAGTACAGATGGTACCCAACTTAGTTTGACTTAATGAGTTTTTAATTTTATGCTGATGCAAAAATGACATGCATTTAGTAGAAACTGCACCTTGAATTTTGAATTTTGATCTCTTTCCCAGACAGCAATACACATTACAATAATGTCATGCTGCTGGGCAGTGGTGGAAGCCAGCAGCAGCTCCCAGTTAGCTACACGATCAGGAGGGTAAACAAGAGATGGTTCACAGTGCTGTACACTCAAGCTGCAATGTTTGGTAGGGTAGGTGTATTAAATGCATTTTCAACTTATGATGGATTTATTGGGATATAACCCCATTGTAAGTTGAGGAGCTTCTGTATATCTTTATATTTATGGTCATATCACCTGGTTACAGAACACATTATCAATGAAGTGTAATAAGACTGTTATCAAGATTGGCTCATATGAGGACTTGTGACCAACATATTTTGTGTTGATCTTTATTAGAACTGAGCACCTGCAAAGTATGTAGTTGACTCCTGGTGTCTTTTCTGATTATCTTTCTATTTTCTAAGAAATTGGCTCTTGAATCATGGGATATGTAGCTTTGTGAGTTTATGATGTTAATTTATGCAGCTCCAAGATTTGTAAACCACTTAGGAAAGATATGCTGTTCATTAAAATCCAGTTTGAACTAGCTCTTGTTTGTTGAAGAGAAAATAGAGTATTCTTTAATTCCATGCATAGCTTATTTCTAATAAAGCATTTGTCAACAACCTGACATTTACTTTAGGAAAAATTAGGACATTTGGGTAGCACTTAAAATTTACATGTGTGAGGCTAGCAGACTGTAATAAATGTTCATTAGTTGTAACTACGCTCTTTAACAGAGATAGCAGAAAATTTCTAAAAAATGATTATTGTATATTTATTTGGCACTTTTAACAATGGATTATGTTACTGACAAATAAATTAATTATCAGGAAAGGGTGTCAGTTAGTCTAAAATACAGGTTTACCTCAGAGATGATGGAGGAAAAACACCTGAGGTAAACTACCAGGTGGTCTCTTTCATATACTCTGCCTTGATGAAAAAGTCTTGGGGAAGTGGAGTGGGAGACAAAAACGTCTTGCATAGTGATCTGAGAGGATCTCATCTCTATCATAGCCTGTTGACAAAACTATGAAGTCAATGTGGTGTTTACTTGGTACCTTTGGTCTCTTACTGTGCCTTTACCTCCTTTCCATGGGATTTGCTACTCCTTGTTTCAGCAATTTGTGTCTCCCCCATGTTAGTCATCTTTCCATTATTATTAAAAAAAAAAACTGACATGATTAAATTATAAAGAGAAAAGGTTTATTTTTGGCTTACAGTTTTGGAGGTTCTAGTCTGTGATCAGTGGGCCCTGTCCTTGGGCCCTATGGCAAGGCAGCACATCATGGCAGGAGTTTGAGAGTGAACAGAACCACTCATCTCATGAGCTAAGGTAAAACAAGGGGTTTAGGCCAGGGTCCCACATCCCATTCAGTACCCTCCCTGAATGACCTAAGGACCTTCCAATAAGGTCTCACCTCCTCAAGGTTCCACCACCACCTCCCACTGGTACCACACTATACCCCTAGACTTTAACACATGGGCCTTTGGGAGACATTCAAGATCCAAAATGTAGCACCTGACATCTTTAAAAAACAAGAACAAAAAAAAAACAAACAAACAAACAAAAAAACACCTCACAATAAAATCTCTATCAGTCTTTGTCCCTTATTTTTGCATAGTAATTTAAAAGTAGATATTCAAGAGATACAATATCTGGATTAAGATCCCAGATACATTGTATTTTGACCTTGCTATGTCTCAGTTTCCTCCTGTGTAAAAGGAATAGAAGTTTCTGTGTCAAAGATATGTGGTTTTGGTTAAGTGGGTTAAAATATAGAATTCATAAGAGTGTTGCCACATAGTGGGTCCTTAACAGATGTTAGTTCTCACAAGATATTTAAATTTCATGGCTAATTATAAAAGGAATAATTTTGTCTATTGTTCAATGAATTTTAGGCATCTTTGTGCTGTAGAAGATGGGTAGAGAATCTTTGGGACTCTTCTGTGTTGATCCTAAATTCATGTAATTAAGTCAGTTCTATTCTGAAGGTCAGTCAAGCTTGCCTCAAAGTTTCAAGGATTGGCCACTGCATCCTAAACTATTGAGGCTCCAGGATTGTATGCATGGATACTGGAATTTTGGAGTTGGCAATAATTTAGGAGTTATATCTCTTTAACAAGTGGGATGCTAATAGGTGCCACTAGATTTCAAATATCGACTTAATATGGTGGTTTAAGAAAAAAATAAGAACTGGGATGTGAAGGTGCTGCAGGCATTTCCTTTCTCTTTGAGGCTTTTAAAGTCTTTATAAATTAATGGGCATATATTGGCAATCCCTTTTAACTAGTGTCCTTAAAGATCTTTTTTTATAGTGCCATGGGCATGACCTTTTACTGCATGAGATACAGAGCAGAACAGAAACAACATAACAAACAGCTTTATGCCATATTGGTATGGCTGAAAATTCTTTATGGAACACAATCCTAAGTATTGGGCACTGTTCCAGGAATGTTCTTATGATTTCTCAGTTGGTCCTGAAAACCAGTCTATGAAGCAGAGTTTTTCTTCCCATTTTCACCGTAATAAACAGAGGTTAAATGTCATGACCATGTGTCCAGGGACACAGCCAGGATTGTCTCCAGGCCTATGTATGCCTAAACAGAGTTTGTGCTCCATCACTGCCTTCCATCATGGACTGCAAGTGTATTTGGGAGAAATGTTGGACTTTTGTTCTAACAACTAATATACAAAGATTGCCATCCTTGAGAGTTTCTAAAAGTCTGATATTGATCTTGACTAGCTGAATCAGAACTGCTGGACTTGTTGGCTCAATGTTTCAACAATGAAATGTATCTTGGGTTCATAACTGCCCATTGTATTCAGTCTATTTCACCCTGAATCATTTAAGAAGGGAACAAGAGATCTGGAAGACAACTCTGGTCCTTTTAGATTTAAAACTTTTCACCTGAAACGATTTCAGAAATCTTTATATATCTGTTAAAAGCAGTGTAGGAAACATTTTGGATCTTTTAATGAAGAAAGCAAAGAAAGGATAATTCACTATTGCTTGTTTTATTTGGATCAATGTCATGTACAAATATAAATCATAAAACCTATCTGCTTCTGACTGGAAGGAAAATGCATTATTGTCCATGGATTTTATTCTTAAAATTTGCAAGACAAGAACCCAGAAGGAAATTGGTGAGGCCTGTGACCTCAGAAGTAGGAAATCTAGTTTCATCTTAAAACCAGTTTCATAAGGATTGTCTTAGAGTAACAAAATTCAGAAAATATTAAATGGAAATAAATATAGGGTTTTTTTAGACCTCTGAGTACTGAGTGGTGTGGGTGAAACTGTTTTTGTATCAGGGATTTAAAACCAGCATTCCTTGAAAGATTAAATGATTAATGTATATATAAAATAGAATAAGGTTTTGCCCAAAGTAGGAATATTCTTCATGTATTATTTGTCTAAGAAAATACAAGTGGAAATATATGCCTCTGATGAACACATAAATAAAAATATGAATATTACATATTGTTGAATGATCAGAAAGATTATAGAGGTACACCAATTAATTTGGTTTGATATTGATGGGTTAAGGGAAATCCAACATTTATTTTACAGTACCAAAAATTTTTAAATTTACTTTCATATTTTTAATCTTATTATCTATTATATACAAAGCAAGTATGTGAAGATTTTTGATATGCCTATTTATAAATAACCCCAAATAACTAAGAAGTGTAAGTCTTATATTTTTTTCTAAGCACTGGTAATAATGAACTTGTATTTTAAAAATTATCATGCATGAAGTATATATTTAAACCTATTTCTTCATAATTTAGGAAGACGAACCCTATTCTCTTTCCCCAGATCATTAATTTTTTGTTTCTGAACATATGGGCAAAAGAATTTTTCAGATGGAAAATCAATTCCTCTCTTTTGCCCTATCAAATACAAATCTCTTTCAAAAATTTAAAAGGCAAAAAAATTTTAATTTTTTTTTTCTTCTCTCTACCATTACAATGAGAAAATTGAGGTTTAGGGAGGAAAACTGAATGATCTGTTTTTGGGTGAATGGTGGAGGCTCAGGTTTTGAGTCTTCTAATCTTTTCCCTGGGGAAAACAGCTGGAAGGATGCAATAGATAAAAAGAAATTTTAACATGAAGCAACTTCCCAGATCATAAGGTTAACATAGATTTAATTTCGCCTCTTCTAACCTTTTAATCTACTTTAAAAAATAGATTTTGATTACTCGGATCCTAGGATATCGTAAGCTATTCAAATCTTTGGATTTATCAAAGAAAAATTATATTATGTTTAAATAACTTTAATTACTAAGTATTTATTTTAATTTTAGTATACACATGTCTTTTCCAAGAGGATTTCAGGATGTTTTACTATGGGACATATACCTTACGTTTAATCACATAGGAAGAGATAAAAATCAGGAAAATCAGAGAAGGGTAAAATAAAGGAATTTCATAAAGTAAAATTCTATGCATTAGCATAAATATTGTATTGGAGAACAAAACTTGACTATGGACTTCCAATTTGTCAAAGCAAAACAGTCATATCACCATTATTAAAGAGGAAGAAATCTAATTCTAAAATATGTACAATGTTTCTTGACACTAAATTCTTAAAGAAATTTTTAACATGAACTTTTGAGTCTAAATAATATATGGACATTGTCTTAATTTTTTAAACAAATACATTAGGAAATTTCATATTGCATGTAGTGTTGAGAACATTTTATAAGATTTAAACTCTCTGAGAATAGTTACATTCAGGTGAGTTCATAACATTACTACCTCATCATTCTGAATAAATAAAAATTTGATCTATAATGTCCACATTTCCTTAAAAAAAATTAAAAGATTCTTTGTATAGTGGACATTTTTGCTTATTTAGAAGAGTCTAGTTTATGCTATAAAATTAATTATTTACTTGCTGTTTATGGTGGGTAAAACATGTCCTTAATATTCTTCTCCTGGAGTAGTTAGTCTGTCCTTGGTGACTCATTTGTAACTATGTAATTCAGTGGAAGTGATGCTGCATGACTTAAGATCATGGGTCATAAAAAAGCTATGCTCATCAGTAAGACTGCATACACAGAGACCCCCATGTTGTGAGGAAGCCCAGGTGCAGGACGCAGGAGAAAAGGTGAAGACATCTCTAAATGACTCCATCCCACACTTTCTGGCTGGACATACTCATCCTTTCTTCCCATCTGATGTACCAGATGTCATGGAGCAGAGAAGAGCTAGCCAAAGTGTATGTTTCCCTGCCTCACAGAATCCTTGTTGAGGATGATTGTTCTAAGCTACTCAGTTTTGGAGGGATTTTTGTTTTTCATATAGCAATATTAAATGATGGACTGGTGGAAGAAATTCTGCCTTTAGCATGAGAAATATCTGCTGTGAAAATTCAAAATAAGAAAGCACAAGGAGATCTGAGATCAGCTAATTTCATTGTTATAAATCTGAACAGTGAATTAGGAAATGATTTAACATGTCTGAAGTAAAAAGAAATGAAAAAAAGATGTAGAAGTGGCAGTTTAATTTTTCTGACTAGAAAGGAATAAAATGAGCTGTGTTGCAGATGAGGTTGCTCAGATTAGGATAGTAGTGCTATTCACAGAGGTGAGACTCTTTGTTAGATCCTTGGAAGACTAACAAAATTAATTCAGAGATCTCTTTCCTTAAATGTTTTGTATCTTTAAATCTGTAGGAATGAAATCCACTGTATTCTTTTCAGGCATGGTGTTATCAGAAAATCCCCGTTCGTTTTAGCCCTCCAGTGATGTACAATGAAAGGAGCATCGCTGCAGTACATCCTGGGTATCAAGCTATAATAGATTACTGCACAAACCACTTGCTGCCATCTGGTGTGCCATTATCTGCAAATGAATCTCTTCTGGATCAACGTAAATATCTTCCCATTTGTAGCCAAAGGAAATATTTTCTTTCTCTTTTCAACTGACAATTCTGCAATGTGGTCTTAACTATGATTTCCAAAAGGAAACCAAAAATGATGTTTTGGGAAATATCAGTCTTTATTGTGTGTCTATCATCTCAGCTATCCAGTTCTTCCTACTTATGTAGTGATTTATAGGTAATCCAGAATAGTTGTTTGACTATATTCAACCTCATGGCGGAGTGTCACTTTTTCTACATTCCCTTTGAATATGTTCTACTAATGGACTATATATGTGTTCTACTAATGTATATGTGTGTGTGTGTGTGTGTGTGTGTGTGTGTTTTCAATGTTATGACAGCAGTGAGTCCTCCTTTCCTGTAGTACTCCTGTGTAATAAAACTCACAAAACTATTGAAGAAAATCTATAAGGCCTCTGAGATCTTGTTCACTTCATCCTCTAGTTTTTACCTTCACAGAGCAATATCCAACCTTCCCTTTTCTTAATCTAGCAGAGAACCACATACAATTTGCACCATATCCTCAAATTGCCAACTCCTTACATAATCCTATGATTTCCGTATGCTCTGTCTTCCTTCCTCCTTCAAATTCTAAATAATGTGTGCTGTCTTCTGTGAAAACTTCCCTAGAACCCAAGGATAATTGTCCATACATGCCACCTTGTTTACCCCTTTTTTTATTTTTAATACTTTTTAGTTGTCAATGGACCTTTATTTTATTTATTTATATGAGGTGCTAAGAATTGAACCTAGTGCTTCACACATGCTAGGCAAGCACTCTACCACTGAGCCACAACCCCAGCCCTTGTTTACCACTCTTTTTTAAAACATATCATACAATTGTTTACTTTCCTGTTTTTTCCACAGCTGAGCAACCGATCACAGGAAATTATATGTTAGTTACCTTTGTATTTGTAATCATCAATAAGTGTTGTTGTAGAAGGTGTTGTGTGGATAAGTGGTACCAGAGTGTTGAGCCCTCAGAACTGCTGTGTCCTTTATTCATTCTAGTTGTGTTAGGATTCTCCAAAGACTGGGTTCCTGAGTCCTTATCCTTTCCTTATATACTCTTCAACCCTACCTGACAACTCCTTTTTAGAGAAAAATATAATTGGAATTCATGCACTTTCCTTCTTCATTTCCTCAGAAGTTATGAATCAACACATTTATGCCTCATGTTGCTCCTCTCCTGGTCAAATATTTTACTTTGCACTATTGAACATTATCACAATGGTTTTTGTAAATCATTTACATCTCTCTCATCTGTTTTTTCTCTCCCTTTTAATCTACAGTAATATTTTCTTTATTAATCCCCCAAAAACAGACAAAACAAAACAAATGTTCACAAAGGCCAGATTTAAAGCCAAACCATCTACTCTGCACTGTTGTCCTCAAAACACCATCTGCATGTCCCATATTCACTTTGTCAGACTCTCTATTCTCTTCTGAACCTGTTGAATTGGGGTTCTGTCTCTGCTATTTCTGTGAAACTCTTGATCAAGCCATTGACAACCTCCATACATTCAGGGTGCATTCTGTATGATCTTGGAATTTTTCAAATTTGTTGACCTTGGATTTCTTGCCATCTCTCCCTACCAGAACTCTTTTCTGGATCCCATCTTTGACCACACCTTTTTTGCCTCTATTTTTGCTTCCTTCTCTTTTTCTTGCCTCTTGAATGCTGTAGAACAGAGGTCTGTGTCTTCTGTACTCTTTATCTCACCCACCTCTGGCGTTTCAGTTTATCATCTCTGTGTGGGTGGCTCTCAAATTGGAATCATGTGCCCAGACTTCTCTTCTTGGTCCTGGGTGTACAGGACTAACAATTTCTGTTATTGAAATTCTTTTTTTTTTTTTTTTTTTTTGGTACTGGGGGTTGAACTCAGAGGCACTCGACCACTGGGCCCATCCCCAGCCCTTTTTTGTATTTTATTAGAGACAGGGTCTCACTGAGTTGCTAAGTGCCTTGCCGTTGTTGAGGCTGGCTTTGAACTTGCAGTCCTCCTGCCTCAACCTCCCAATGGGATTACAGGCGTGTGCCACCATATAGAGGCAAACATAGAACTTTATTTCTCTATAACTAAACTTATTTTCTGTCTAATAGTAGAAAATCTCAGATTAGTTCCAGCAGATTCTTTGTTTACCTCTGCTGCTTTGTTTTGAGGTTGCATATAAGTTCCAGGGTCACAAATAGGCATGGCTGGCAGGAGCAGAGGTGGGGCCCACTCTGGTCTGTGGCTACTCTTACTGGTGCCTGCCTTGCATCCTCATTAATGTTATTTCCTGCATCAGAATGTCCTAGTGAGCATCTTATGAGAGGCTTGTGTTTCTATCTAGCCTCCTGTTCTCATCTAGACAGGTAACTCTACCCTCATTCATAACACAACACAAATCTCCTTCCCTCTGTCACTTACTTCTGAGATTCTTCAGTGGAAATATGGACCTTTTCTGATTTTCTTTCATTCCACTCTAGGGACCTGGGAAAATCAATGCCTTTATTTGTATTCTGCTAATACTAGATTAAACTAGGTCTACATTGCCCTTGAATACCCATTCTGGGCAACTTATTATCTTTAACCTTTCCTTCCCCCACCAAGGTTTTTAAGATGTTCTACTTCTCAGAGTCTCATATGAGTACCCAAAGATTAGTTTCTTTGTGACTTTTTTCTTCTTCACCTGTCCAAAGAAATTTTACTTTCTCTCTGGTGGGAAGAAAAAAATTGGCTGTGACCAAGCTTTTTGTGTTTACTATTTAAGACTTAAAATTTTTCTTTCATTTTTAGGGCTCTACTGTTTGATCTTCAAAATTTATGATCTCATCACTTAAAAGTTTTTCCATAAAAATGCTTTGCACCATGCATTTCAAAATTCTGTTTAAGAAAAAGAGTATAACTGTCTTTCCCTCTTCACAGGTTTGCTATAACAATCCAACCCTGAATGGGGCAGTGTAGATGCCCTCACGGCAGTGTGACTGCATAAAAGGAAGGAGTATAATAGGATAGAAGCAGGGTTATTGCTCTGGCATATTTTCCCATCCAAATTACATTCTCAAGCATCCAGATTGTTTCAGTCTCCTTGTCCATTATTTACCTTATTTTGCTGTTTTCTCAACTCTTCTTTCTAAGCTCCCCTTTGTCCCTTCCCACTCTTACTGTAAATGAATATGATAATTCTATACACTTACTCCAGTCGGTCCTTTCTTCTCTTTTTTGCCACCAGTGCAACGGGGCTTTCCTTGCCTGTATTTTGGATTACTGCAGAAGAATCTTGATAGGTGGGTCTTTCACCAACTAACAATTACTCCAACCCATCTTTCAGCTTTCCGTCACTGATATTTCAATAAAGCAAAATTAACTATTTTATACCATTTAAATGTTTCTATTGGACTTATATAGGAAAATGCAAATTTCTTAGTTTGTCCTGTAAGTGCTTTTCTAACATGACTCAGTTTACATGTTCACACATGTATTTCTTTGTTCTTCAGGGCATACCTCTCCCCGCATTGAATACCTCTTTGTTCCCCCAAATACTGGACTCTTTCATACCCTTGTGCTTTGGGGAATAATCATTCCCTTTATTAAACATGTCTATTCTTTGTATCCATGCTCTGCCCCTTTTTTTTTATTAAAAAAAAGAAAAAGAAAAAAAAACACCAATAATTTTTGGAACTAGTCACCGTAGCACTTACGCTGTGTTTTAAATTCCTGATTACATGACTCTAAATCTGATTTAACAGCAAAGACCATTAGGGCAGGAAAGGTACTTTTCTCTTTTTAATGTTATGCTCCTAATACTGTCACTCTAGAAATATGCATTAAATGATGGAGGCCCTCAGTTTTCTCCATCGCTCTGTTTCTATTCCTTTTGTAACACTGCACTGTATTGCTGTTTATCTCTTTGTGTATAGTTACTCCTATTGAAGTTTGTGTTAGTTGGCATTTCCATAGCATTTAACACTGGCCACATGTCCTTTCTGAAACACTCCCTTCCTTTGGGTTCCATGACCTCCTACTCTTCCATTCCCTTCTTGTTTTCGACTAGTGCTGCTTAGCCTTCTTTCAGGGATCATCTTTCATATGTGAAGTCTCTCTTCCTCCTCTTCTCCTTCTCCTTCTCTTTGAACAATCAGTACTAATACCTCTTCTACTTTTCATTTCTCCATATTTTTGGTGACATCATCAACATCCTGACTTGAGTTATCAGTAATACACAAATATACAAATAACATTAACAATTCCAGTCAAGATCTTTCTTTTGAACTCAGATCTATACATCGTGTTCATATAACACATCCATATATTTTCTTACAGCTGTTTCCAAGCACAACATAGTGTCATGAGCTTAACTGTATCTTCACCAAAGTTGTATGTTAAAGTTCTAGCCTCCAGTACCTCAAAATGAGGCTATATTTGGCAATAGTTCTTTTTTTTTCTCTTACTTTCTTTATTTTTATTCTGAGTTGTTATATATGACAGCGGAATGCATTACATTTCATATTACACTTATAGAGCACATTTTTACATATCTCGTTGAATACAAAGTATATTCACACCATTTGTATCTTCATACATGCACTTAGGGTAATGATATCTATCTTATTCTACCATCTTTTTATTTTATTTTATTTTTTATTCTTTTGCCCCCTCTCTGCCGCTCCCTCCCCATTGGACATTCTAGTGTTCCTCTAATCCTCCTATGTTCCCAGTCCCAACCCTACTGTGAATCAGCCTCTTATATCAGAGAAAGCATTCAGCATTTGGATTTTTGGGGATTGGCTAACTTCACTTAACATTATATTCTCTAACTCCATCCATTTACCTGTGAATGCCATGATTTTATTCTCTTTTGTTACTAATACTCCATTGTATATATATACCATATTTTCTTTATCTATTCATCTACTGAAGAGGCCCTTTGACAGTTGAACTATTGTGAATTGTGCTCCTATAAATATTGATGTGGCTGTGTCTCTGTAGTATGCTGTTTTTAAGTCCTTTGGGTATAGACCAAGGAAGTGGGATAGCTGGGTCATAAGGTGGTTCCAATCCCAGTTTTCCAAGGAATCTCCATACTGCTTTCCAAATTGGCTGCACCATTTTGCAGTCCCACCAGCAATGTATAAGTGTGCCTTTTTCCCCACATACTCTCCAACATTTATTGTTGTTTGTGAATAGCTGCCATTCTGACTGGAGTGAAATGAAATCTTAGAGCGGTTTTTGATTTGCATTTCTCTAATTGCCAGAGATGTTGAACATTTTTTCATGTTCTTGTTGATTGATTGTATATCTTCTTCTGAGAAATATCTTTTCAGTTCCTTGGCCCATTTATTGATTGAGTTATTTGTTTTTTTTGGTGTTAAGATTTTTGAGTTCTTTATATATTCTAGAGATTAGTGCTCTATCTGACATGCATGTGGTAAAAATTTGTTCCCAATTTGTAGGCTGTCTATTCACCTCACTGATTGTGTCTTTTGCTTAGAAGAAGCTTTTTAGTTTGAATCTATCCCATTTATTGATTCTTGATATTAATTCTTTTGCAATAGGAGTCTTATTAAGGAAGTTAGGGCCTAATCCGACATGTTGGACATTAGGACGTACTTTTTCTTCTAATAGGCATAGTGTCTCTGGTCTAATTCCTAGGTCCTTGATCCACTTTGAGTTGAGTTTGTGCATGGTGAGAGATAGGGGTTTAATTTCATTCTGTTGCATATGGCTTTCCAGTTTTCCCAGCACCATTTGTTGAAGAGGCTACTTTTTCTCCAATGTGCAGTTTTGGCACCTTTGTCTAATATAAGAAATTATATGTGTTAATCTCTGTATCCTCTATTCTGTACCATTGGTCTACCAGTCTCTTTTGGTGCCTATACCATGCTGTTTTTGTTATTATTGGTCTGTAGTATAATTTAAGGTCTGGTATAGTGATGCCACCTGCTTTACTCTTCTTGCTAAGGATTGCTTTAGCTATTCTGGATCTCTTATTTTTCCAGATGAATTTTATGACTGCTTTTCTATTTCTATGAGGAATGTCATTGGGATTTTGATTGACATTGCATTAAATCTGTATAGTGCTTTTGGTAGTATGGTCATTTTGACAATATTAATTCTGCCTATCTGAGAGCAAGGTTGATCTTTCCATCTTCTAAGGTCTTGTACAATTTCTCTCTTTAGTGTTCTGTAGTTTTTGTTATAGAGGTCTTTCACTTCTTTCGTTAAATTAATTCTCAAGCATTTTATTATTTTTTATGCTATTGTAAATGGGGTAGTTTTCCTTATTTCCCTTTCAGAGGATTTGTCACTGATATATAGAAATGCCTTTGATTTATGGGTATTGATTTTGTATCCTGCTACTTTGCTGAATTCATTTATGAGTTCTAGAAGTTTTCTGATGGAATTTTTTGGGTCTTCTAGGTATAGAATCATATTGTCAGTGAATAGTGATAATTTGAGTTCTACTTTGCCTATCTGTTTCCCTTAAATTTCTTTCATCTGTCTTATTGCTCTGGCCAGTGTTTCAAGAACTATGTTAAATAGAAGTGATGAAAGAGGGCATTCCTGTCTTGTTCCAGTTTTTAGAGGGAACACTTTTAATTTTTCTCTATTTAGAATGATGTTGGACTGGGGCTTAGCATAGATATCTTTGACAATGCTGAGATATGTTCCTATTATCCCTAATTTTTCTAGTGTTTTGAACATGAAGTGGTGCTGTATTTTGTAGAATGCTTTTTCTGCATCTATTGAGATAATCATATGATCCTTATCTTTAAGTCTATTGATATAATCAATTACATTTATTGATTTCTTTATTTTGAACCATCCTTGTGTCCCTGAAATGAACCCCACTTGATCATTGTGTACTATATTTTTGATTTGTTTGTGTATCCAATTTGCCAGAATTTTATTGAAAATCTTTGTATCTATGTTCATTAGAGATATTGTTCTGAAGCTTTTCTTCTTTGATGAGTCTTTGCTTGGTTTTGGGATCAGGGTAATATTTGCCTCATAGAATGAGTTTGGAAGTGCTCCCTCTTTTTCTATTTCCTGAAATAAATTGAAGAGTATTGGTATAGTTTTTTTTTTTTTTTAAAAGGTCTTGTAGAATGTGGCTGTGCATCCATCCAGTCTTGGGCTTTTCTTAGTTGGTGGGCTTCTGATGGCATCTTCTATTTCATCATTTGAAATTGGTCTGTTTAAATTGTGTATATCATACTGATTCAATTTGGGCAAATCATATGACTCTATAAATATGTCAATGCCTTGGATATTTTGTATTTTATTGGAGTACAAGTTTTCAAAACAATTTCAAATTTATCTTCTGTATTTCATTAGTGTCCGTTGTGATACTTCCTTTTTCATCGTGTATGTTAGTAATTTGAGTTTTCTCTCTCCTTCTCTTTTTTAGTCTGGCTAAGTGTGTGTCAATTTTATTTATTTTTTCAAAGAACCAACTTTTTGTTTTGTCATTTTTTTTCAATTGTTTCTTTTGTTTCAATTTCATTAATTTCAACTCTGATTTTAATTATTTTCTTTCTTCTACTGCTTCTATAGTTTCTTTGTTCAGCTTTTGTTTGGAAGAACTATCCAGTGGTGAAAGGAATGTGTTAAAGTGACTCAGAATTATTGTGTTGTGGTCAGTTTGACTCTTGAATATGAGTAGAGTTTGTTTGATGAACATGGATGCTCCATTGTTTGGGGCATATATATTTATAATTAAGTCTTGTTGGTGTATGGTTCCCTTGAGCAGTATGTAGTGTCCTTCATTCTCCCTTTTAATTGACTTTAGCTTGAAGTCTACTTCATTTGATATGAGGATGGAAACCCTTGCTTGTTTCCTCAGTCCATGTGAGTGGTAGGATTTCTCCCAACTTTTCACCTTCAGCCTGTGCATGTCTTTTCCTATGAGATGAGTCTCATGGAGGCAACTTATTGTTGGGGCTTCTTCTATTTTATCCAATCTGCTAGTCTGTGTCTTTTGATTGGTGAGTTTAGGCCATCAACAAGATTCAGAATAATTATTGAGACATGACTTCTATTCCCAGCCATATTTGTTTATTTTTGTTATTTAACTTGACATGGTTTCTCCTCTGATTGTTTTTTCCTTTAGTGTAATACCTCCATCTGCTGATTTTCATCATTGTTTTTCATTTCCTCTTAATGGAATATTTTGCCAAGAATATTATGTAGTGCTGGCTTTCTAGGTGTAAATTCTTTTAACATTTTTTTTTTTTTTTTAATCATGGAAGGTTTTTATTTCATTCTCTAAAGCTTAATTTTTTTTGTTTTGTTTTTTAATTTTTATTTATAGTAGTATGTATTACAGTTCATACTATACATATAGAGCATCTTTTTACATAAAACAGTTTGTATTCAAAGTATATTCACAGCATTCAAGTCTTCAATCGTGCATTTAGAATAATATCCATCTTATTCAACCACTTTTACCCCCTTCCCCCCTTGCACCCTCCCTTCCCCTCCCTTCCCTTTGACCATTATAGTGTTCCTCTAGTCCTCCTATGTACCCTGACCCATCAATACTGTGAACCGGCTTCCTTATATCAGAGGAAACATTCAGTATTTGGATTTTTGAGATTGACTGATTTCACTTAGCATTATATTCTCCAACTTCATCCATTTACCTGTGAATGTCATTATTTTATTCTCTTTTATTGCTGAATAAAATTCCATTGTGTATATATACCACATTTTCTTTATCCATTCATCTACCGAGGGACATCTAGGTTGGTTCCACAACCTAGCTATTGTGAATTGTGCTGCTATAAACATTGAGGTAGCTGTATCACTGTAATATGCTGTTTTTAAGTCCTTTGGGAATAGACCCAGGAGTGGGATGTCTGGGTCATAGGGTGGTTCCATTCCCATTTTCCCAAGAAATCTCCAAACTGCTTTCTATAATGGTTGTACCATTTTGCAGTCCCACCAGCAATGTATGAGTGTGCCTTTTTCCCCACATCCTCTCCAACATTTATTGTTGTTTATGTTCTGGATAACTGCCATTCTGACTGGAGTGAAATGAAATCTTAGAGTAGTTTTGATTTGCATTTCTCTAATTGCCAGCGATGTTGAACATTTTTTCATGTATTTGTTGATTAATCGTGTATCTTCTTCTGAGAAGTGTCTTTTCAATTCCTTAGTCCATTTATCAACTGGATTATTTGTTTTTTTTGGTGTCAAGTTTTTTTTGAGTTCTTTATATATTCTAGAGATTAGTGCTCTATCCGAAGTGCATGTATTAAATATTTGTTCCCAGTTATTTGGTTCTCTATTAACCTCACTTATTGTTTTTCTTTTGCTGAGAAGAAGCTTTTTAGCTTAAATCTATCCCATTCATTAATTCTTGGTAATAATTCTTGCGCTACAGGATTCTTGTTAAGGAACTTGGAGCCTAATCCAACATGTTGGAAATTGTAGCTTACTTTTTCATCTATTAGGTGTATTGTCTCAGATCTAATTCCTAGGTCCTTGATCCACTTTGAATTGAGTTTTGTGCATGGTGAGAGATACAAGTTTAATTTCATTTTGTTGCATATGGATTTCCAGTTTTCCCAGCACCATTTGTTGAAGAGGCTATCCTTTCTCCACTGTACATTTTTGGCACCTTTGTCTAATATAAGATAGCTGAAATTATATGTATTAATCTCTGTGTCCTCAATTCTGTACCATTGGTCTACTGGTCTGTTTTGGTGCCAGTACCAAGCTGTTTTTGTTACTATTGCTCTATAGTATATTTTAAAGTCTGGTATGGTGATGCCGCCTGCTTCACTTTTCCTGCTCAGGATTGTTTTAGCTATTCTGGGTCTCTTATTTTTCCAGATGAATTTCATGACTGCTTTTTCTATTTCTTTGAGAAATGTCATTGGGATTTTGATTGGAATTGCATTAAATCTGTATAATGCTTTTGGTAGTATGGACATTTTGACAATATTAATTCTACCTGTCCAAGAACAAGGTAGGTCTTTCCATCTTCTGAGGTCTTCTACGATTTCTTTAAATCTAAAGCTTAATTTTGTTGTATATAAGATTCATGGTTGGCATCCCTTTTCCTTCAGAGCTTGGTATATGTTGTTCCATGATCTCCTAGCTTTGAGTGTCTGAGTTAAAAAATCTGCTGATATAAATTGGTCTCCCCATATATGTGATCTGATTCCTCTCTCTTGTGGACTTTAAGATTCTATCCTTATGCTGTATGCTAGGCATTTTCATTATAGCGTGTCTTCGTGTAAATCTGTTGTAATTTTGTACATTTGGTGTTCTGTAAGCCTCTTGTATTTGGTTTTCCAATTTGTTCTTCATGCTTGGGAAATTTTCTGATATTATCTCATTGAAGAGATTGTGCATTCCTTTGGTTTGATACTGTGCCTTCCTCTATCCCAATTACTCTCAGAATTGGTCTTTTGATGCTGTCCCATACTTCTTGGATGTTCTGCTTATGGTTTCTTACTATCTTCATTGTGTGGTCAACTGTATTTTCAAGATTATATACTTTGTCTTCATTATCTGAAGTTCTTTCTTCCAGTTGATCTAATCTGTTGGTGATGCTTTCTATTGTGTTTTTTTCATTTCGTTAATTGTTTTCTTCATTTTAAGAATTTCTGACTGTTTTTTTCTTCAGTGTTTCTATTTCTTTCTTGAAGTAATCTTTTGCTACCTGTTTTTTGCTCTCTTATGACTTTGTTGTAGTGATCAATTTTTGCCTGTATTTGCTCATTTAGATCATTCTTTAATTGACAGATTATTTTAATTAGGAACCTTCTGAACTCCTCTGACATTTTATCAACTCTGCTGAGCATGGGTTCTGTTATTGTAGTATCCTGGTTTGTTTGGGGTACTTTCCTCCCTTGTTTTTTTAATTTTGTCTATTTGCCTTCCTTTCTTGCAGTGTGGATCTGAGTTATTACAGTTTCTACCCTATATTCTTGTAATATCTGTGCAGGTTGTCTGTGTCTCACCTTAATGTTGGGCTTTCAGACCCTGCAGGTGTCCCTAGATGTATGCTACTGAAACTAAAGGTGGTATGGCAATAGAGGAGGTAACTCGAGATAACAGTGAAGGTGCCCCAAGATGAATGCAGTGTCCTCCAGAGATGGGACTGACAGGGTGGGCCTTACAATGTCTTTGGAATGTTTGCTGTGAGATGCAGCTGCTTTTAGGCCCTGTCTGTTGTCAAAAGGTAGGGGCTACTGTGTGGGGAAGGCTATGGCTATGTCTGCAGTGTCTCAAGATGGAAGTGGGTTATGCTTGTGCTCCCAGGTGGGGGTTGGGTAGTGGACTCTGTACCTACCCTGGGCCTAGGTTCCACGCAGGTTGGTCTGGGCCAAACTGGTTGAATCTGTGCTCCCACAGTGGTCTGCTTGTTAGAGGGGGCGGTCCTATGGCAGAGCCTGAGCTCAGTGGGTGTTTGCCAGTGGCAGGATGGACTTGGGCTCACTCTGAGTGGAGGTCAGTGAGGCTGTCCTGGTCCTGCCTGAGCTCTGCATGTGTCAGCTAGGCTGACCTGGGCCCACCTGTGTTCAGGCAAAGGTCAGTGGGATTGACCTGGGTCTGGCCAGACTGAAGCAGAGGTCTTCAGGGTTGTCCTTGGGCTGCCTGTGCTCTGGCAGATGTACCCAGGACTGTCCTTGGGCTGCCTGTGCTCAGGTGGAGGTCTCTGATAGTTTTTGAAACAGATAATTGAATGTAAAATGTATCATTATGGTTGGCTCTATCCAATGTGATTGGTGTCCTTATAAGAAGCAGAGATGGAAGCTGGGTATGGTGGCATATGCCCGTAATCCTAGCAACTCGGAGCCTGATGCAGGAGAATCCCAAGTTCAAGACCAGCCTCAGCAATTTAGCAAGACCCTGTCTCAAAAAAATAAATTAATAAATAAATAAAAATAAAAAGGGCTGAGGATGTAGCTTAGTTGTTATGCACACCTAGGTTCAATATTTTTTGAATCTAGTATCCCTCTTCAAAAAAAAAAAAAATTTTTTTTTTTTTTTTTTTTTTTTAATGCAGAGATGAGGATGTATACACAGGGATTGAAGGCCACAGAATGGTACCATTTCCAAGCCAAAGAGAGAGGCCCTCGAGGAAACCAAACCTGCTGGCACTTTGACCTTAAACTTTCACCCTCTGAAACTGCAAGAAAGTTAATTTCTGCTGTGAAAGCCCCCTAATATGTGGTATTTTGTTATGGTAGTCCTAGAAAGCTAATACATAGCCTCAAATACTGAATCAGTTTTCCCCAAAATATGATCTTCTTATCTTCCTTGTTTCAGTGGATAACACCAACATTCACTCAGTTATAGAAATTTGAAAACTTGTAGCTGCCTGATGCTGTTGCTTGCAGCTACGACGCCATGGGAGAAAATTCGGAGGCAGGATGAAAATGAAAAAAGGTCTTTTATTCTTCTTTTCTCTCCAGCTCCAGTAACCTCTCCAACTGCTCTAACTCCAACCACCACCACCTTCTTCTTCCACACACTCTAACCAACCTCACCCGGTTATATACATATAGCTTTAACAAGGACAAGTGCTTACAGCTCAAGCTTACAGGTGCATCACACAGTGTTTACGGGCATACAAAGATTCTTTGAATAGTGCATTAATATCAGGTGGAAACTAGAACATCTTTCATGGCTCTCAGCTAACTGCAATCTTTAGCTATCTCCTTGATTAGGGCTCCTTCATTTCCCCCCTTTAGTTTTAAAAGAGGGGATGTTCTAGGACATCCATGTTCAACCAACATTCTTACCGGTCATGGGAATCAAGGCTGTCCTTGACTCCTGGCTTAGCTTGACATGTCGGCCACATTAGACTGTCCCGTGCGACTGTTCCGTGTCTTAGGTTGTCCCCCCTCTGGGTATCTTACTCATCATAGGCTAACCAGCCATCCAATTGAGCTCTTCAGGATCGACTGTGTTTTGACTAAAAGCCGTCCAAATTTGAGGAGATGCTGCGGCTTTAAGGCAGCAAGCCTACTGCTGACGAGCCAAGTTTCCATAGCATATCAAGTTCTTTAAACAAATCAGCTGCCCTTAGTTTCATCAAGTAACGCACTGAGTTCTCTTAGACAAATACCCTCAAGGCATTGTCCCGTATTGTCCCAAAATAATGGAAAATCAAAATGTCCATAAGTTATAACACATAGATCCAGGAGGCCCCATGCATGCAGAGCAGAGGCCACACTGCTGGTGGTGAGGTTGTTCGATGCTTGAGCAGCAGGGATGCTTGCAGCGATTTGCAGTTGTAGCAGCAGCCGTCTTTTTTATGTCTAGACACTGCCACTGGCAAATCTTCAGGGCCCACTACCTAAAAACTCAAGCATCCATTATTAAGGGAAAGGCAGTGCTATTCCAGCACTGAGATAAAAAGAAGAGCTGTCAAGCTAAAAAAAAATTATTAGAGTAGAAAATAAAAGTTGATCTCTGCTCACACACATTGCTGCTTAAGCTCCCACAAACATAAGCTGGCAAAATATCACATTCAGAATAAATCAAAGAGAAACTGAGGGTGTTACTGCATTAAAGATAGATTAAGGAAAAATTAAAGGCACTTTGGAAAAATAATTTGTTAGCTGGAATCCTCGAGTCTCTGTATATACAGCAATCCTATACCTGTTGAAATAATTCAAATTAATCAGCTAATAGATAAATGAAGTTAATAACAAATAAACAATCCTATGTGAAAACACCAAAATATCAGGTTATACAACATTAGTCATATTCACAGCTGAAGAGAAGTCCCGGAGACAACTATAAATCAAAATTGATTATCATTATAATTGATTATCTAATTAGAATATTCTAAACTTATATGAATAATATCTATCTATCTATCTATATTGATTATCTAATTAGAATATTCTAAACTTATGTGAATATCTATCTATCTATATATATATTGATTATCTAATTAGAATATTCTAAACTTAAATGAAGTAACGTTATTTGGATCTATATCTATTTTTTTTTCATAAGCGCTTAGTTATTTGTGACGTCACACTAGACAGACGCACATATAAACATATATTTGTGACATCACATTAACATGAAATTTAGACAAATGCACGGACATAAAGACATACATATAAAAGAAAAAAATACAATTGTGTATACACTAAAAAAAGATCTTCTTGTCCCGGCCAGGAAGAATGAAACTTAAGTTGTGAATTTATTGGAGGACACTATCAAAGGAATCATTCCATACCTTCATTTTGGTCCTCTTGATTTTGTACTTGTTTATTCAATCTTGACTCCTCAACAACTTCATCTTGATCCTTTTGACTTTGTACCTGCTTTATTAATCTAGAGGGTATCCATATTGGAGAGGATTTGTGCTTTGGAAAAACATAAACAGATCCTCTCCCCCAAATTAATACTGGGTCTGGACCCTTCCATGTACCTGAAAGAACATCCTTCCAGTAAACCAAAGGTTTATGTTGTTGGTGTGGGTTCCAGTGTCTATCTCCAGCCTAACATCCATTAGAATCTAAAGTTAAGAAATTTAGGGTAAACAGGGCAACTGCCAATCTGTCCTTAGGATTTTTCCAGTTTCCATCTTTTTGCTTTAATAGCATATTTTTAAGTGTCCGATTTGCTCTTTCAATTATTCCTTGTCCCTGAGGATTATAAGTGATACCTGTTTTGTGGATTATTTTGAATTTTGAACAAAATTGTTTGAAGGATGTGGATGTATATGCAGGGTCATTATCTGTTTTAAGCATTTTGGGGATGCCCAATGCAGCAAAAGCTTGCAGACAATGAGATGTATTATCTTTAACTTTTTCTCCAGAATGTAAGGAAGCAAATAAAATGCCTGAGCATGTATCTATGGTGACATGAATAAATCGTAATTTTCCAAAACTTGGCTCATGAGTGACATCCATCTGCCACAAATGATTGGGCATCAAACCTCGTGGGTTAACCCCATAATGTGGATTGGGCAAATGTGTTACACAAGATGGACATTCTTTTACAATTCTAAGAGCTTGTTCTTTTGTGATTTTAAATTTTGTCTTAAGGTAGTGGTATTAACGTGGAACTGGGAATGAAATAAAGTAGCTTGTTGTACTGTAGTAAATATAAATATTGTTTTAGTGAGGGAATCAGCTTTTTGATTACCTTCATGGAGAGGACCAGGCAGATTAGTGTGAGCTCTTATGTGACCTATAAATAAAGGTTCTTTTCATTGCCATAGGAGATTTTGGATTTGAGAAAACAATTTAAAAGCTGGAGTATGTGGTGCTATTGGACCTGCTAGCTCCAATTTAGGGACAGCATGTACAATACAGTGGCTGTCTGTAAAAAATTCATAGGCTGTTCTTTAAAAATTTTCCAGAGCTATTATTATAGCTTCAAGTTCCACTAATTGAGCTGATTTTTGATTAGTGATATGAATCATATTTTCATTTTGAGTGACTACTGTAGCAGTACCATTAGAGGATCCATCTGTAAATACATTAAATGCTTTAGGAATGGGTTGATTTTTTATTACCTGTGGGAATATGATAGGATGATTGATACAAAAGGACAGTATAGGAGATTTAGGAATATGATTGTCAAAATTTGCATAAGTAGAGCATCTAGCTATAGCCCAATCATTATCATTGAAGCACAAATATTCAACCTGTGATGATGAATAAGGAGTAATAATAGTAGAAGGATGAATTCCAAATATTTTAGTAGAGGTCTTAAGTCCTTGAAGAATAAGTTTAGCCACCATGGAGGTATAAGACTCAATTGTACTTTTAGAAGAGACAGGCAAATGTATCCATAATATAAGTCCCTGTTGCCAAAATACTCCTGTGGGTGTATATTGTGAAGGAATAATAATCAATATTAGTGGTTGAGCAAAATCAAATCTATCACAATGGGATCTTTCAACGGCCTGTTCTACTAATTTTAGAGCTCTCCTAGCATCAGGAGTTAATGTTCGCGGTGAAGATGGATCAGGGTTACCGCGAAGGATGTCAAATACAGGTTTTAATTGTCCAGTAATGAGGCTTAGTGTAGGGCGAAGCCAATTAATGTCTCCCAGTAGTTTTTGAAAATCATTGAGGGTGGTCAAATGTTCTTTACTTATTAGAATTTTGGGGGGTTTAACAAAAGTATCCATGATTTTAAAGCCTAAATATAGTATAGGTGGTCTGCTTTGAACTTTTTCTTCTGCTATATATAATCCGTATTTTAAAAAATTTTTTGTTATTTCACAAAATATAGTAAATAAGATTTGCTGATTAGGGTGAGCTATTAAAACATCATCCATGTAGTTTAGACACATGAGGTTTTGATATTTGTTTTTAATGGGCTGTATAGCTCTGTCCATATATAGTTGGCATATTGTAGGGCTATTTGCCATTCCCTGCAGCAATACTTTCCATTGATATCTTTTATCAGGGCCATTATTATTGATAGAAGGAATTGAAAAAGCAAACCTGGGGGCATCCAGAGGATGTAGGGGAATGGAAAAGAAACAGTCCTTTATATCAAGAGTCATTAGATAATAGTATTTTGGAATAGCTACAGGATTAGGAAGTCCAGGTTGAGTAGGGCCCATGATTTGCATTGTTTTGTTAATTTCCCTAAGGTCTTGTAATAGTCTCCATTTTCCAGATTTTTTCTTAATTACAAATATGGGAGAATTCCAAGGAGAGGTGGAAAGGCTCTATGTGTCCTGCTTCTAATTGTTCTTTAATTAATTGATGGGCTGCTTGCAATTTTTCTTTGGATAGGGGCCACTGAGGGACCCAAATTGGCTTATTAGAAAGCCATGGTATTTTTAAAATTGTTTTCTCAGTGGACCCTAGAAAAAATGTCCTTTGCCTTTTTTATTATGATTAGGATTTTTATTCTTAACACCTGCAGGCTTGGTTGCTAGGTGTAGCCCCATTTGATGTAGAATATCTCTTCCCCATAGGGTAACTGGCAAGCTGTTTAATACATAAGTTTGGAATGTTCCTTTATGCCCTTCTTTATCTTCCCAATTTAAGATTACAGCACTTTGTGCTGGGGTGTTACTATATCCCAAGCCTCTTAAACTGGTTGAGGCTTTCTGTAGAGGCCAGTGCTTAGGCCATTGTTGTAGATTTATGATGGAAGAGTCAGCTCCTGTATCCATCACCCCCTCCATCTCTATACCTTGAATTTTTATTTTGCGCATAGGCCTCTGTGAACAATCCTGAACCCAGCAAGCCATAGGTCCTGAGCCAGTGGAACCAAATCCTCTCTTATTTCTATTTTGTGGCATGCTTTTAAAAGAATTATGGATCTAATGTGCAGTGAGTTTGGCTGGGGTTGCAGCGATTGGGAAGGAGGAGCAACTGTGCAATTCTGTCTCCTTGATTTACTGAGATGATGCCCCTGTGTGTACTTAGCATTATTTTAATCTCTCCATTATAATCAGAATCAATAACCCCTGGTATAACATTAAAGCCTAATAAGCTCTTGGAACTACACCCAAGGATTAGTCCCATAGTTCCTGAGTGAACAGGTCCTCTGATTCCCGTAGGAATCAGCTGAACCCCCATTTCAGGTGTTAGAACTATCCAGGTGGTGGAACAGAGATCTAATCCTGCACTTCCTCTTGTTCCTCTGACAAGGGAGTTAATGGGTAGGAGGGATTGTGACAAGGAATCATCTGGATCCGAGGGCATTCCTCCTCTAGTGCCTTGTACATTTGTGGGCCCCCGGGCATTGGGCCCCGTGCTCCATTTTTTGAAATCCTGAACAAATCATTTCCATATATATCATATCTGGAATGGCATTGATTGGCCCTATGTATACCCTTTTTGCACCTGGGGCATCAGCCTGGAGCGCGGTATGAATTTGATCTTATTACCCTTGGGGGATATTGCTTAGCATATCTTGGTTGATTATAATAATTTTGTCTGGTATATCCTGTTCTAGGTTGAATCCTTTGGGAATTTTGAGGGGAGGAACCTTTCATCACTGCAGCAATTACATTGCCTGTGATAACAGCCTCGTTAATGTCTTTGCACAGTCTGATATAAATTGATAAGTCTTTTTTACTTCTCCACGGCCTTATTGCATCCTGGCAATATTTATTAGCATTCTCGTATGCTAATTGGATAACTAGGGGCATAGCTTGCTCGACTTCACTGAAAACTCTAGATGTTGTTTTTAAGAGTCTATCTACAAAATCAGCATAAGGTTCGTTAGGCCCTTGTATAACCTTTGATAGGCTGCCTTGCAGATCCCCTGTGTCTGAGATTGTCTTCCAGGCTTTGACAACTGCTGTGTGTATCTGGGCATACACACCGGGATAGTATTGTAGCTGATTTTGTAGTTCGGCAAACTGACCTTCCCCTGTGAGCATATCTATATTGCATTGAGGGAAACCTGCTGCAGCATTTCTCTTTGCTATTTCTGAACAAAGTTCCTGGAATTGAGTTTTCCAGATTAGGTATTGTCCCCCTCTTAGTACCCGCTTTGCATAGACTTTTCCAATCTGAGGGGGCTAAGATTAGGGTGTTAAGTGACTCTATCATACTTAATGTGAATGGAGCTTGAGGCCCATAGGTCATTACCACCTCTTTAAAACTCTTTATTGTTTTAAAGTCTAGGGAATGGTGGTACCTTTGTCCCTCTTCATTTTGAAATACTGGCAGGTCTAGGTGCTCCTGCGGTTTTTGTTGTTTGAGAGCGTATAAGTGCTCAGAAAGGCCGCCAATCTCTACCTCAAGGGCACGTACATTCTGATCAATACTCCTTATTGTTTCTGTTAGGTATTCTACCCATGAGGGAGCAGAGGGCACTAGTGGTTCCTCTATTTGACCGTCTTTTCTTCTTTTTAATTTCTTTTTGTTCTTTTTATTGGAGACTGTGCTCTCCGAATTGCTTTTTGATTCCTCTTCACTACTAGTTTCATAATTCCTGTCCAGCTTAGTGGAGGAGACCATACTTTCATGGTTTGGCTCCTTGTTACTATTATCACTTTCACTAGTATCCTGAGTTTTAGCTTCTAAGGAGAGTACATACTCCTCGGCTAATTTTATTAAGTTTCTGATGGCTTTTGCAGTTCTTACTTTTGAATTTGCATTACTACTCTCCTTGCTGGTCTCAACTGAGTCAGAGGATATGCTTTCTTGTTCACTTTTCTCACTATCCTCTGAGTTCTCGATATCGAAAATTTCATTCACGGCTTTTATAAACCGACTTTTTGTTATTTTCGCTCCCATTTTTAAAATTTTCTTATTCCTTACCTGGTCGCCAAATTCCCTGTACAGGCCACCACTTGTAGCTGCCTGATGCTGTTGCTTGCAGCTACGATGCCGTGGGAGAAAATTCGGAGGCAGGATGAAAATGAAAAAAGGTCTTTTATTCTTCTTCTCTCTCCGGCTCCAGTAACCTCTCCAACCACTCTAACTCCAACCACCACCTTCTTCTTCTTCCACACACTCTAACCAACCTCACCCGGGTATATACATATAGCTTTAACAAGAACAAGTGCTTACAGCTCGAGCTTACAGGTGCATCACACAGTGTTCACATGCATACAAAGATTCTTTGAATAGTGTATTAATATCAGGTGGAAACTAGAACATCTTTTATGGCTCTCAGCTAACTGCAATCTTTAGCTATCTCCTTGATTAGGGCTCCTTCAAATACTGATTAATTAAAATGGTAGTTAATGTAGATGGACCTCTTCTCAATCTCCAGGTGCATCTTCTTTCTAAATATCTCTTCATTTCTCCCAGTGTCTCTCGAGGATAATCCACTATTATCCTTCACTGATACTGAAGCTATTGCCCTTCTGTCTCCTTCTTCCATTTTTATCTTTATGCTGTATTCTTTGCACTGAAGATTATTTTATTTAAAATGAAAATATAAGTGGGTCACTCTTCACTTAAAATTCATAATAATATCCAACTGCCCAAGGAACTACAAGGCTTTGTTGCATCTGAGTCCTTTGTACCTCTCCAGGAAAATTTTGTACTATCTTCTTTTTCAATTCTCTTAGTTCCTCCAATGTTCTGTTTCCTTTCTCAGGAACTTTGCACATACTATTCCCACTATATAGAATTACCTCTACCTTTTCTCCTTTTTTTTCCCATTCTTCTCCATATCCCACCTCTTTTTGATAAATGTAATGATAGCTAGCATTTTTCTGAGCTTTATTATATGTCAGATGCTGTTTCAAGTACTTTCCATGTATTAACTTACTTATGTCTAATCACAGTCCTACAAAGAAGGTTCTGTTGTTCCTCTTTCACTGATTAAGAAACTGAGATGCTGAGCAGTTAGAGAAATTCAGTGACTTGTTCAAGTTTCCAAAACTAGAAGCAGTGGAGCTTAGATTTGAACTTCCAGGCAGGGAATAGCTCTAAAGCTTAGACGTAATTAAGAAAAACAACAAACAACAACAACAACAACAAAAAACCAACAACAACAACATGATTTTCCTGATTAGATAAGGGCAGTCAGTATGTGTGAGATTAAATTATGTCATAGTTGAAATGAATAATTATGCAATAAATTTCTTACAGTCTATCCTCTGGATTACCATGTAATCTCTATGAGATAGGAGGCAATGTCTGCCTTGTTGACCATCATATCATTAAGTACCTGATATGTTGCTGTGATGGTACATCTACAAACAGTTGTTAAATTGATGCATTGTGAGCTTTCCTACAGTAGGAATCCTGGATGTGTAGCTTTGATCCTAATAGAATCCTGGACTATGGAAGATCTGAAAAGATGCATATTTGATTAGCTATCAGCTACTAAGTGACAGTTTCATTAAAATTTAATTCCATATTATGTTGTCTACCCCTCAAAAGTACAAACATATTAATCCTGGTAAAGGGATGATGAAGAAATGGGTTGGTGGGATAGATGAGAATATATGAGGGGATTATCTGAGTTATTATCCCCTTTTTTCTCTTTCAAACCAAGTTCCCATTTTCATTTTGTGTTGTAATGCATTATATATGAAAATCTTAAGTCATATAATAAAAAATGTTTCTCTTTGTGTCTGTCTCTTCATTTCTATTGCTGTGTCCGTCTCTCCCTCACTTTTAGTAGGCTACAATATGCATTTGTTTAATTTCCCTTTTTTCTGTTTTTTATTCATTTTTTTTTTGTTGTTTGGTATTTCTCATTTTCATGCAATGTGAACATTATGGGGATGGTAACTATCTTGGAATCATTTTTATTTGATATCTCTGCAGAGTTTCTGACTCCTCTGAGATAAGGGCTTTACAAGCCATTATTGTACTGGTGCAGAGATTAAAGGGATGGCAGTGCTACTTTGGGGTTAATAATTTTACTCTTTTTTTCTGTTTCCTGCCCTGAATCCACTCCCCCCATATAGTTATGAAATGGTTCACAGGTCCTGTTCATAGATCTTCCTCATTGCAGTAGGGAAAGGTAAATAGCAAAAAAATAACTAAAAGGGTTCTACAACTCTGAGCTTAATGAGTATTTGTAAGAAATATTTAATATGTAAAAAGTCTTTTAAATGATTTTGGTAGAAATAAAACAATCTTATTTTAATAAGTATATGTATAGAAAGAGTGCATTGAAAGGATTTCAACATAGTTAAGGTTTTTATTCCTCAAAGGAGATTTATCATCATTAATATGTTATTCAAAACATTCTTGCAAGGCAAATTAGCATCTCCACAGTAAACAGTATTCTCATTTCATGTATTACAGAGTGATTCTTCTCTTTGCTTAAGATTAACTGTAAGTTAGTGGTAGTATTTGTTGGTTGTCTCTTATAGGGATCTCATCTCAGGAGTAACTGGTGAGGCAATAACTAAACCTCAAGGACCTCACGTTTAACTCTCTCTCTCTCTCTCTCTCTCTCTTTCTCTGTGTGTGTGTGTGTGTGTGTGTGTGTGAGAGAGAGAGAGAGAGAGAGAGAGAGAGATAGAGAAATATGAAATAAAAGAAAGAGTACTTGTCCTGTGTGTATACATATATCCACAGATGTGTAAACCTAGTTTCTTCTTCCTCTATGCCAGATGGTGTTTCATGTGATCATGGAAGAAGGTAGGTTTGACATTTTATGGAGGTTGTTGTAAATTCAATCAATAAGTATTATTCAATATCCAAAGACCACTGGTATGTTAAATTTGTGTCACTGTGACCAAAATACCTGATACAGACATCTTGAAGAATGGAAAGTTTATTTTGGCTCATGTTTCAGAGATATTGTACATGGTCATCTGAGTCCATTGCTCTGAGCCCAACGTGAGACAGAACATCATTGTGGAAGTGCCTAGTGGAGGAACACTGTGCCATTCATACCAGCCCAGGAAGCAGAAAGAGAGAAGAGGCAAGGGGTCACAGGGAAGATGAAACTTTCCAGGGAAAGTTCTCAGTCATCTACCTCCTCCATCTTTGTCCCACTTATCTACAGTTACCACCCAGTCAGTCCATTCAAACTAGAATAAACTGATTAGGTTAAATCTCTCACAGTCCAACTATTTCACCTATGCATTAACATAGGAGCTTTTGGGGAACACCTCATATCTAAACCATAGCAATTAGAAAATGTTATTGTTTTGGTAATAAGGCTATTGTTAGGATTAGTATTAAATTTATCTAAAGTATTCATTATAACTTAAGAATAAAAAATTATGCTGCACTTTTAGAGTTAAAACTAAATTTTTTCCCTTTCTATGCTTTATTAGCCATTTGGAGCAATAGGATGAATAATATTATTCAGAGATATGAATAAAACACATACATATACACATACACACACACATGCAAACCAAACAGTTCATAAGCAGTTTGATCAGGGAGTATCCAGCTATGTACAGAGAAAAGAGGATGTTGCTATGGTCAAAACATTTCATGTTTTTGGTTCCATTGCCAACATTATACTTAAAGTGTGAAAGAATGCTAAATAATCTTGTCTGGGGGGTTTTAATAATTCCCATGTAAATGCTTTCAGTAATAATTCTATCTATATAACCTTGGGATTATTATCGCTTTCATTTTAAATTGGCTTATGAGAAAAAGAATAGGTCCATTCTCTAAAATTCAGGTTTTATATTGCTTTAGTCAATTAATAAACTACATTCTAGTGTCTCAATTTTGAAAATATCTTTAGTTTGTTTAATGATCCTAATGACCAAAAAAAAAAAAAAATCTCAGGGGCCTTTGAACTAGGTTTTGGAATTGGACGAGCTCATTAAATGTGTTACTAGGTTTCAATTTACTGCCTGGGAGTGGTGTGTGCCTAAGTTGCTAAAGCTGGATTTTATGCACAGCCATCCCCAAAAAGGAGGAATGTTCATCCTCAGTAGTCCATGGTCCCTGAGGGCTAGATTTCCAAACTAATTGAATGATTAAGTAAAGTTAAATCTATTTATTTTGCTCTCTCTCTCTCTCTTGCATGTAACCAGAGTAGGAAGTGCATCTTCTCCTTTTCTTTTGTCATAATTCATTTTTCCTCCTGGTGGGGGGCAGACAAGTTTAGCTCCATTCCTCACTCATCACACACCAAATCATTGGAGTATATTTTATTCAGTTGTCCTTTGCTCTTTCCTCTGGCTATTTTTAGTGGTGAGGTTGTTCTAGGAATACACTTCTCACCAATGTTTTTATACTTTTGCCATAGATATATGTAAACATAAAAATAAGCATCAATTAAAGTGCTTTATTTTGCCTGTTATTGGTCATTATTTTGATTGGCACATATATCAAAAATCCTTTAAGGTAGGTACTATCATAATTTTCAACTTACTTATGTAAAAGCTGAAGCCCCAAATATTACTCATAAAATGTCACACAGTCAGTAAATGATGGAATTGTTTCCATTTTTTATGTGATTAATCAATATGCTATTTTGCTTATTTATAATCACATAGATTTGTTTTGTTTTGCCTGAAGTATGTCCTTTAACACTTCTTGTAGTTCAGGTCTGATGAGTTCTTTCAGCTGTCTTATGTACAAAATCATTTTTGTTTCACCTTTACTTTTTAGAATGTGTATTCATGGAATATAGAGTTCTAGATTGACAGTTCCTCCCACCTCTATTACTTTAAAGTTATTGCTCCAGTGTCTTCTTATTTGCATTGTGTCTAATGAGAAATCTGATGTAATCCTTAGGCTTGATCTTCCCTTCTTCATGTGTCCTTTTCCTCTGGAAGCTTTTAAGATTTTCATCTACTTTAGCACTAATTTTCAGCAATTTGAAATTATATATTCATTGGTGTAGTTTTCTTTGTGTGTTATACTTGAGAGTCATTGAACATTATGGATATGTAAGTCAATTCCTTTTCAACTTTGTAAAAATGTTGGTTTTTGTTCAAATATTTTGTTCTCCCTTTCTTACTCCATTCCTTTGAGGTTGAACCATAGCTCTCTGATACTATTTTCATTTTTAAAAATGTAATTTTTTCTCTGCATGTTCTATTTTTGGAGTTTCTATTTCTATAATTTCAAGTTCACTAATCTTTTCTTCTTCAGTGTTTAATCTGCCATTAATCCTGGCTAGGATATTTAAAATTTCCTATGTACTAATTTTCATCTCTAGAAATTCAATTTGGGTCATTTTTAATATCTTCTGTGCTTTTAACTTTTTGAACATATGAAATGTAGATACACTAAATGATTCAATGTTCTGAACTCTTCTAATCCTAATATCCAGGTCAATTCCGGTTCAATTAATCTCTCACTTTTCTCATCATAGATAATACATTCTTGCCTTTTTTCATATGTTGATACTCTTTAATTATAAGCTAGACATTGTGAATTTCATCCTGTTTGGTGCTGGATAATTTTGTATTTCTATAAATCATCTTACTTTGTCTTTCTGTACCTGGAAAATCATAAAAATGATTTGTCTGTGGCTTTGAACAATTCTCAGTCCATATTAATTCCCTACCACTGGGTTAATGACTTCTTGTGTACTTTGTGCAATGATCTATGAAGAGGCATTACCACTTGGCAGTTCAGAACAGAGTGTGTGGGCACTACTTTCTCTAATCATTCTGGAAATTTTTTCCTAAATTTGAATAAAGTTTTCACATACTTGTACTGTTTAATGCTCTGTTGAATGCTCAGTGGGGTGGTGGGTGGCGTGGGACATGGTCCTCTACAAAGAACCATGGTCTTTTCCATTAGCACCTCTCTTTCAGGGGCATTTAACCATGGAGTTACAGCCCCATCCCTTTTTATTTCCTTTATTTGTTCTAATTAGTTAGCATGATAATGGAATGCATTTTGATTCATTGTACACACATGGAGCACAACTTTATATTTTTCTGGTTGTACACAATGTGGTGTTACACCATATGTGCAGTCATACATGTACCAAGGGTAATTATGTTCATCTCATTCCACCATCTTTTCTGCCCCCATTCCCCCTCCCCTCCCCTTCCTCACCTGTGCCAATCAAAGTTCCTCCATTCTCCCTCCCCACCCCATTATGGATGAGCATTCACTTATCATAGAGAACATTTGGTCTTTGGTTTTTTGGGCTTGGATTACTTCACTTAGCATGACATTCTCCAACTCTATCCATTTACCTGAAAAAGCTATAATTTTATTCAAATGCTAAGGTAATATTCCATTGTGTATCTATACCACATATTCTTTATCCACTCATCTGTTGAAGGGCATCTAGGATGGTTCCACAGTTTAACTATTGTGAATTGAACTGCTATGAACATTGATGTGGCTGTGTCACTATAGTATGCTGATTTTGAGTCTTTGGGGAATAGACGGAGGATTGGGATAGCTGGGTCAAATGTTGGTTCCATTCCAAGTTTTCTGAGGAATCTCCATACTATTTTCTATAGTGGTTGTACCAATATGCAGTGCCACCAGCAATGTAAGAGTGTGCCTTTTTCCCCACATCCTTGCCAGAATTTATTGTTATTGTTTTTTTTTTTTTTGATAGCTGCCAATCTGACTGGATTAAGATGAAATCTTAGAGTAATTTTAATTTGCATTTCTCTAATCTCTAGAGAAGTTAAACATTTTTTCATGTATTTGTTGATTGATTGTATATCTGCTTCTGAAAAGTGTCTGTTCAGTTTCCTAGCCCATTTATAGAATGGGTTATTTATTTTTTTGTTGTTCTTAAGTTTTTTGAGTTCTTTATATATCCTGGAAATTAGTGCTCTATCTGATGTGCATGTAGTAAAGTTGTTTTCCCACTCTGTGGGCTTTCTCCTATTGACTACATTATTTATTGTGCAGGAGCCCTGTTTGGGGAGATGGCTAAGATTGCGGTTGACTATGGGCCATGGATATGTTTGGGCATTGCCGCCTTCCGTAGTCTCACGGGACTTGGCCCGGGATCTCGAGACTTGAGCCGAGATTGCTGATCGGGTCTGTGCCATTTGGTGTGTTGGTTTTGGTGGTGTGTGTGGTGCGTGTTAAAGTCATTGTTAGAGCCAGAGAGAAAAGTTATCAGAATAAAAAGCCTATTTCCAGTTCGCCTCTGAACTTCTTTCCGCGGCTTCATTTCTCCAAGCGGCCATCGCTTCAGGTGGCAACAGGTGGTGGCCCGTATGGGGAATTCAGAGCGGACAGGTAAGAACTGAAAGGTCTCTAAAGATGGGTTCAAATATAACTGAATCCCAAGTGATAGAGGCTATGGAAAGACTCCTTGATATACCTGACTCCGTTCTCAACGAGGAGGATTTAGGAAAAAATGAAAGTGATCAAAAAAGCATAGCTTGCACTGGGTCAACTAAGCCCAGTAAAAAGAGTATTAGAAGAGTCCCAAAAATGACAAAAATTCAAGCTATTAGAGCTATTCGGGAGTTATTGGTGACAGCTGAAGGATACTTGCTCTTAATGGAACCTGGGCCTCAGGATATTGTTGTCAGTGAAATTAGCAGTGGTGAGGAATCTAGTAAAAGTGATCCTGAGAAAACGAGGAAAAAGAAACTAAAAAAGACCAAGAAAAAGGACCATCAAGTAGAAGAACCACTTGTGTCCTCTACTCCTCCATGGGTGGAATCCATTACAGAAAATATGAAGGGTATTACTAGGCATTTGCAGACCCTAGAAACAGAAATAAAAAGTCTTTCTGAGTGCTTATGCGCTCTCAAGGGTAACTCACAGATACATTGGGAACTGCCAGCATTTGAAAAGAAAAATGGACAAAGGGTCCATCAGTCAGGAGATTTCAAAACAATAAAAAATCTCAAAGAGGCAGTAATGACTTATGGGCCCCAAGCTCCTTTCATGTTGAGTATGCTGGAGCCCCTTAACACCTTTAGCTTAACCCCCTTAGACTGGAAAAGTCTATGTAAAGCAGCATTAAGGGGGGGCAATACTTGGTTTGGCGATTGCAATTCCAAGAACTTTGTATAGAAACGGCTAAAAGAAATGCAGCTGCAGGGTTTGGAGACTATAATATAGAAATGCTCACAGGAGAAGGGCAATTCGCAGACTTACAGGCTCAAAAAGATTATGACCCAGGTGTATATGCTCAGATAAACGCAGCTGCCTTAGAGGCATGGAAAACTGTACAAGGACCTGGGGATCTACAAGGTAGCTTGTCAAAAGTGATTCAAGGACCTAATGAGCCATATGCTGACTTTGCTGATCGACTTTTGAGAACTGCGGGTAGAGTGTTTGCAGATGTTGATCAAGTTATGCCATTAGTTGTTCAATTAGCATACGAAAATGCTAATAAATACTGCCAGGAAGACATCAGGCCATGGAGAACTAAAAAGGATCTTTCCATATATATACAACTATGTAAAGATGTAAATGACGCCTTTGTCAGAGGAAATGTGATTGCAGCCTCAATGAGAGGTGCTTCCCCTCAAAATTTCACAAAGGCTAAACCTAGACATTATAATCAATCAGGATATTCCAGGCAAAATTATCATAATCAATCAGGCTATTCTAGGCATAATCCCAAAAGAGAAATAAGACCAAGCTCATATCGTGCCCCAGGCCACTGCCCCAGGTTTAAAAAGGGAAATCATTGCGCCAATAAATGCCATTCAAAATTTGACATACATGGAAATCGTTTGTTCAGGAATTCAAAAAACAGGGCACGGGGCCCAATGCCCCGGGGCCCACAAATGTACGGGGCATTGGAGGAGGAGTATCCTCAAGCATCCACTCAGATGCTTCCCCTACACAATCCCTACTACCCATCCACTCCCTCACCAGAGCAACAGGAGGAAATGCAGGATTAGACCTCTGTTTCCACCGCCCGAATAGTGTTAACACCTGAAATGGGGGTTCAACTGATTCCCACAGGAGTCAGGGTACCTCTTCCCTCAGGGACTATAGGACTTATTATTGGGAGAAGTCCTAAAAGCTTATTAGGTTTGCAAGTGACCCCAGGTGTAATAAACTCAGACTACAAAGGGGAAATAAAAATAATGCTTAGCTCACCCCAATGTATAAGGTCTGTTAATCAAGGAGATAGAATTGCTCTGTTGCTTCTCCTTCCCAATTTACATAATTCATTTAAAATGAGTATGCCTCAAAAAGGGAACAATAGAGGATTTTGTTCCACTGACTCAAGACCCATGGCTTGCTGGGTTCAAGACTGTTCAAGGAGGTCTATGTGTAAAATAAAAATCCAAGGAATAGAAATGGAGGGATTAATAGATACTGGAGCTGACTCTTCCATTATTAATTTATGCCAATGGCCCAAGCACTGGCCTCTGCAGAAAGCTTCAACCAGTTTAAGAGGCTTGGGATATAATAACCTCCCAGAGAAAAGTGCGGTAATTTTAAAATGGGAGGATGATGAAGGACATAAAGGAACGTTCTAGCCTTATGTTTTACCTAACCTACCGGTTACTTTATGGGGAAGAGATATTTTACAACAAATGGGAGTACACCTTGCAACCAAGCCTGCAGATGTTAAATGTGAAAATCTACAAGGTAATCTTAACCCTAAAAGAAATCATTATCAAAAAATACAGGGTAAGCTTAACCCTAAAAGAAATCATTATCATAAAGGAAAAAAAGACATTTTTCTTTGGGGCCACTGAGAAAATAATTTTAAAAATACCATGGCTTTCTGATAAGCCAGTGTGGGTCCCTCAGTGGCCCCAATCTAAAGAAAAATTACAAGTGGCCCACCTACTAGTTCAGGAACAATTAGAAGCAGGACATATAGAACCTTCCATCTCTCCCTGGAATTCCCCCATATTTGTGATCAAGAAAAAGTCAGTAAAATGGTGATTGTTACATGATCTTAGACAAATTAATAAAACCATGCAAGTTATGGGCCCTACTCAACCTGGACTTCCTAGTCCTGTAGCTATTCCAAAAAATTTCCATCTTATTACTCTTGATATAAAGGATTGCTTCTTTTCTATATCCCTACATCCTCTGGGTGCCCCCAGGTTTGCCTTTTCTGTTCCTTCTATTAACAATAATGGCCCTGATAGGAGATATCAATGGAAGGTTTTGCCACAGGGAATGGCTAATAGCCCCACCATATGCCAAATATCTGTGGACAAGGCTATCCAATCCATTAAAAATAAATATCCAAAACTCATGTGTCTACATTACATGGATGATATTTTACTGGCCCACCCTAATCAAAAAATCTTATTTAATATATTCAGTGATGTGGTAGAAAATTTAAAAAAATACGGATTATATATAGCAGAAGAAAAAGTTCAAACCAGATCTCCCATATTATATTTAGGATTTAAAATCATGGATACTTTTGTTAGACCCCCCCAAAAATTTTAATAAATAAAGAACATTTAACCACCCTCAATGATTTCCAAAAACTACTGGGAGACATTAATTGGCTTCGCCCTACACTAAACCTTACTACTGGCCAATTAAAACCTTTATTTGACATCCTTTGCGGGGACCCTAATCCATCTTCACCGCGAACATTGACTCCTGATGCTAGGAAATCTTTAAAGTTAGTAGAAAAAGCCATCGAAGGAGCTTATTGTGATAGATTTGATTTAACTCAACTACTGATGTTGATTATTATTTCTTCACAATATACACCCACAGGAGTATTTTGGCAACAAGGGCCTTTATTACGGATACATTTGCCCGTCTCTCCTAAAAGTATAATTGAGTCTTATACCTCCATGGTGGCTAAACTTATTCTTCAAGGACTTAAGACTTCTACTGAAATATTTGGCATTCACCCTGCTACTATTATTACTCCCTATTCATCATCACAGATTGAATATTTATGCTTCAATGATAATGATTGGGCTACAGCTAAATGCTCTACTTCTGCAAATTTTTATAATCATCTTCTTAAGTCTCCTATATTATCTTTTTGTATTAATCATCCTATTATATTTCCACAGGTAATAAAAAATCAACCTATTCCTAAGGCATTTAATGTGTTTACAGATGGGTCCTCAAATGGTACTGCTGCACTAGTCACTAAAAAAGAAAATATGACTTACATAACTACACACAAATCAGCTCAACTAGTGGAATTGGAAGCTGTGGTAAGAGCTCTGGAAAATTTTAGGGACCAGCCCATAAACATTTTTTCAGATAGCCATTATATTGTACAAGCCGTCCCAAAATTAGAGTTAGCAGGACCAACAGCACCTCATACTTCAGCCTTTAAATTGTTTTATCAAATACAAAAACTTTTGTGGGCAAGAAAAGAACCTCTATTTGTAGGCCATATTAGAGCACATACTAATTTGCCTGGTCCCCTCCATGAAGGTAATCAAAAGGCTGATGAACTTACAAAAACAATATTTATACTTTCAGTGCTACAACAAGCTACTTTATTTCACTCCCAGTTTTACGTCAACAGCTCCACCTTGCAACGTACGTTTAAAATCACAAAGGAGCAAGCCAGAACAATTGTAAAAGATTGTAAATCTTGTATGACACATTTGCCCAATCCTCATTTCGGCGTTAACCCTAGAGGATTAATGCCCAATCATTTGTGGCAGATGGATGTTACTCATGAGCCAAGTTTTGGAAAATTGCGATTTATTCATGTGACCATAGATACATGCTCAGGCATGATTTTTGCTTCCTTACATTCTGGAGAAAAAGTTAACGATGTTACAGCTCATTGTTTGCAAGCTTTTGCTGCATTGGGCATCCCCAAAATGCTTAAAACAGATAATGGCCCTGCATATACGTCCTCATCTTTCAAACAGTTTTGTGCAAAATTCAATATATCCCATAAAACAGGCATCCCATACAATCCTCAGGGTCAGGGCTTTATTGAAAGAGCAAACTGCACACTGAAAGTTACATTATTAAAACAGAAAAAAGGAAACTGGAAAAATCCTAAGGACAGATTGGCAGTTGCCTTGTTTACTTTAAATTTTTTAACTTTAGACTCTAATGGTTATTCTGCTGGAGACAGACATTGGAATCCACACCAACAACATAAACCTTTGGTTTACTGGAAAGATGTTCTTTCAGGTACATGGAAGGGTCCAGATCCAGTATTAATTTGGGGGAGAGGATCTGTTTGTGTTTTTCCAAAACACAAATTTTCTCCAATATGAATACCATCCAGATTAATAAAACAGGTACAAAATCAAAACGATAAAAATGAAGTTGTTGAACAAGCAAAATTAGTAAAAAAGACACAAAATCAAGAAGACCAAGATGAAGACATGGAATGATTCCCTTATAAGAGTCCTTCAAAATATTTCACAACTTAAGTCTTATTCCTCCTGGCCGAGAAAAATAGATCTCTCTTTAGTGTGCACACAATTGTATTTTTTTTTTCTTTTTATATATGTGTTTATGTCTGTGTATTTGTCTAAATTTCATGTTAACGTGAGTCACAAATATATGTTTGTATGTGCGTCTGTCCAGTGTGACATCAAAAATAACAAAGTGCTTATATATATATGGATCCAAATAACTCTAATTCATTTAAGAGTATTCAATTAGGGTAAATAATTTTATAAGTGAAGGTACCTTCAATTTTGATTTATAGGTGTCCCAGGGACTTCTCTTTAGCGAAAAATATGACTAGTGCTGTATAACCTGATATTTTGGTGTTTTGACATAAGATTGTTTATTTGTTATTAACTTCATTTGTTTAATAGCTGATTAATTTCAATTATCTCAATAGGTAAAAGATTGCTGTGTATACAGAGACTCGAGGGTTCCAGCTAACAAATTATTTTTCCAAAGTGCCTTTAGCTTTTCTTTAATCTATCTTTAATGCAGTAAATACCCTCAGTCTTTTTTTGTTTTGTTCTAAATATGATATTTTGCCAATTTATGTTTGTGGAAGCTCAACCAGCAATGTGTGTGAACAAAAATCAACTTTAATTTTCTAATCTAATTATTCTATTTTTTAGTTTGACAACTCGCCTCTTGACTCAGTGCTGCAATAGCACTGCCTTTCCTTTAATAATTGATGCTTGAGTTTCTAGGTAGCGGGCCCTGAAGATTTGCTGGTGGCATTGTCTAGACATAAAAAAGACGGCTGCTGCTACAGCTTCAACCATTCCTGCTGCTCAAGCATCAAACAACCTCACCAGCAGTGTGGCCTCTGCTCTGTGTGCATGGGGCCTCCTAGATCAACGTGTTATAATAAGTGGACATTTTGATCTTTCAATATTTGAAACTTTACAGAACAATGCTTTGCGGGTATTTGTCTAGAGAATTCAGTGTGTTACTTGATAGAACTTAGGGCAGCTGATTTATTTAAACAATTTGATATGCTATGCAATTTGGCTTGTCACCAAAAAGCTTGTCGTCTTAAAGCCGCAATATCTCCTCACAATTGGACGGCTGTTAGTCATCATACACAGTCAATCCTAAAGGGCTCCATTGGATGGCTGGTTAGCCAATGACGGGTAAGATCCCCAGAGGGGGACAACCTAAGACAGGCACAGTCACACGGGACAGTCTCATGTGGCCGACATATCAACCTAAGACAGGAGTCAAGGGCACAGCCTTGATTATCCAATGATGGGTAAGAATGTTGGTTGCACATAGACGTCCTAGAGCATCCCTTCTTTTAAAACAAAAGGGGGGAAATGCAGGAGCCCTGTTTGGGGAGATGGCTAAGATTGCGGTTGACTACAGGCCATGGAGCTGTTTGGGCATTGCTGCCTTCCGTAGTCTCATGGGACTTGGCCGGGGATCTCGAGAGACTTGAGCTGAGATTGCTGATCAGGTCTGTGCCATTTGGTGTGTTGGTTTTGGTGGTGTGTGTGGTGCATGTTAAAGTCGTTGTTAGAGCCAGAGAGAAAAGTTATCAGAATAAAAAGCCTATTTCCAGTTCACCTCTGAACTTCTTTCCGCAGCTTCGTTGCTTTAAGTGGCCATCGCTTCAGGTGGCAACAGATCTTTTCATCTTCTAAGGTCCTCTTCAGTTTCTTTCTTTAGTGTTCTATCGTTTTCATTGTATAGGTCTTTCACCTCTTGTTGAATTGATTCCCAAATATTTTATTTTATTTCTGAGGTTACTGTTAATGGGGTAGTTTTCTTGATTTCTCTTTATGAGGGTTCATCACTGATGTATAGAAATGCATTTGATTTTTGGGTGTTGATTTTACATTCTGCTACTTTGCTGAATTCATTTATTAATTCTAAAAGTTTTCTAGTGGAGTTTTCTGGATCCTCTTAGAATCATGTCATTGGCAAATAGTGATAGTTTGAGTTCTTCTTTACCTATTTTATCACTTTAAATTTTTTTATCTAATTGCTCTGGATAGATTTTCAAGGACTATGTTGAATAGGAGTGGTGAGAGAGGGCATCCTTGTCTTTTTCCAGTTCTTAGAGGGAATGCTTCCAATTTTTCTCCTTTTAGAAAGAATGATGTTGGTGTTGGGCTTAGCATAAATAGATTTTACAATGTTGAGGTATGTTTCTACTGTCCCTAGTTTTTCTAGTGTTCTGAACATGAAAGAGTGTTTTATTTTATCAAATGCTTTTTCTGCATCTATTGAGATAATCATATGATTTTTATCTTTAAGTCTATTGATGTGATGAATTATGTTTATTGATTTCTGTATGTTGAAACAAACTTGCATCCCTGGGATGAACCCCACTTGATCATGGTGTGCTACCTTTTTAATATATTTTTGTATGTGATTTCCCTGAATTTTAGTGAGAATTTTTGCATCTATGTTCATTGGGGATATTGGTCTGAATATCTTTTTTTTTTTGATGTGTCTTTGTTTGGTTTTGGTATCAGAGTGATACTAGCCTCATAGAATGAGTTTGGAAGGGTTTCCTCTTTTTCTATTTCGTGGAATACTTTGAGGAGTATTGGTGTTAATTCTTCTTTGAAGGTCTTGTAGAACTCAGCTGAGGCTCCATGTGGTCCTGGGATTTTCTTGGTTGGTAGGCTTTTGATGGCGTGTTCTATTTCATTGCTTGAAGTTGATCTGTTTAAATTGTGTATGTCCTCCTGTTTCTGATGGGCAGATTATATTTCTCTAGAAATTTGTTAGTGTTATCAATATTTGTATTTTATTGGAGTATAAATTTTCAAAATAATTTTTAATTATCTTCTGTATTTCAGTAGTGTCTGTTGTGATATTTCCTTTTTCACCATTAATTTTAGTAATTTGAGTTTTCTCTCTCCTTCTTTTTGCTAGGGTGGCTCAGGGTTTATCAATTTTATTTTTTCAAAGAACCAGCTTTTTGTCAATTTTTTCTTTTGTTTCAATTTCATTGATTTCTGCCCTAATTTTAATTATTTCCTGTCTTCTACTATTTTGGTGATGATTTATTCTTCTTTTTCCTAGGGATTTGAGATGTAATGTAAGGTCATTTATTTGTTGACTTTTTCTTCTTCTAATGAATGAGCTCAATGCAATGAACTTCTTCTTAGCACCACCTTCATAGTGTCCCTGAGATTTTGGTATGTTGTATTAGAATTCTCATTTACCTCTAAGAATTTTTTTGTCTCCTCCATGATGTCTTCTACTATCTATGCATCATTCAATAGCATATCACTTACTCCGTAGTTGTTGGAGTAGCTTCCATTTTTTCTTTCTTTCTTTCTTTATTTTTCTTCTTGGTAACGGGATTGAACTCACGGGCACTCAACCACTGAGCCACATCCTAGCTCCCCCCCCCCCCCTTTTTTTTGTATTTTATTAGAGACAGGTTCTCACAGAGTTGCTAAGTGCCTTGCCATTGCTGAGGTTGGCTTTGAACTTTAGATCCTCCTGCCACAGCCTCCCAAGTGCTGGGATTACAGGCATGCACCACCACACCTGGATCCTTCTATTTTTGAATTTTACCATTGATTTCTAATTTTATTCCATTATGGTCTGATAGAATGCAGGGTGGTATATCTCTCTCTATATATCTATATGTATATCTATATCTATATATATTTTTGTATTTGCTAAGAGTTGCTTTGTGGCATAACATATGGTCTATTTTAGAGAAGGAACCATGTGCTACTGAGAAAAAAAAAGTGTATTTTCTCATTGGTGGATGAAATATTTTATATATGTCTGTTAAGTTTAAGTTATTGATTGTATTATTGAGTTCTATTATTTCTTTGTTTAGTTTTTGTTTGGAAGGTCTATCCAGTGGTGAGAAAGGTGTGTTAAAGTTATCCAGTATTATTGTGTTGTGGTCTGTTTGATTCTTGAAACTGAGAAGGGTTTGTTTGATGTACATAGATACTTTGTTGTTTAGGGCATAAATATTTATGATTGTTATGTCTTGTTGATATGATTTCCTTAAGCAGTATGAAATGTCCTTCTTTATCTCTTCTGACCAACTGTGGTTTGATATTCATTATGTGATTTGAAGATGGAAACTACTGCTTGTTTATATGGTCCATGTGAGTGGTATATTTTTTCCCATCCTTTCACCTTCAGTCTGTGGATGTCTTTTCCAATTGGATGAGTCTCTTGAAGACAGCATATTGTTGGATGTTTTTTAAAAAATCCAATCTACCAGTCTATGTCTCTGGTGTAACAAGCCTTCAGCAACCTTGTTGATGGTCTTCCAGGTCCTGCCTGGTGTCCCCAGATGGAGGAGGCCACATCCCTAGTTTGTGGCAGTGTAGCATGAAACCTGTAAGTTCCTTGGTGTTGGGCTTCCAGCTGCTTTTCAGTGTCCTAAGATAGAAACTGCTGCAACTAAAGATGGTGGTGGTACCAACAGAGGTAACCTGAGCTGGTGGAGGTGTCCCAAGATAGTGGTGACCACTTTTAGAGATGAGGTTTAAATGACAAGCTGAATGATGCCTTTCAGTGGCCTGTTTGGAGATGTACCCTTGTAATGTGTGGGCATGGTCCTCAGTGCAGTGGGAAGTCCTGTGACTGGGCCTGGGCCTGGGCTTTGCATGGGTCAGTGGGTATCCTTTTTAATTTTTATTTTGAGACAAGGTATCCCTAAGTTGCTGAAGCTGGCCTGGAACTTGTGATCCATCTGTATAGTTTTAAGCCAGTTGTCATTAGTATAATCAAGCAAGTTAAATATCTTCAGACTTTTATCTGTGAAATGTTGATAGTAAATAGCAGAATCATCATGAGGTCTATATGACATGTATCTTATACATCTCAAAAAGAGCAAGGTGTACACAATAGACAATGATTTTTAATTTATTCTAATCTATTTTTATCTTCTTTTCTGATTAATCCTCTCATTTTTCTCCTTTATTTAGTCTTTTTAGGTTCATCAAACCAGGCTGATTTATTAAAACAATCAAGCAAGCCCAGGGCCCTGGGCAGGAGATGCAATCCACATAAAGCCAAGTAAGCTGTCTTGACAGAACTTTTTAGTTTTTAAACTTCTGGTCTTCTAGGACTCAACTTTTTAGTGACAGGAAGCAGGAAGAAGACCCCAGGGAAAGGCCACAAATAGCACTTCAAAGCATCTTAGTTCCTTTGAGAGGTAGAAAAACAGGGCAGTAGATCATATTGCCAAGGTGAGCAGAGACTTCCTTTCTCTGTATCTGCCTAATTTGCTCCTGGAGGAGCTAATTCTTTCTAAATTTTGGAAACCAAAGCTCATGGATAAACACTGTGTTTTTTTTTTTTTCCCCCTGACCTCTTTTCTTTTTCTCTAACTTGATTTAAAATGTCTTAAAAGATCAAAAGGAAAATGAACCTGTGCATCTAGCACTCCAATTGCAATAACTTCCTAAATAGTTTCCCCACCATCTGTGTTTGCCAGCTCCCACCCCTTCCTGTTTTTCTGCCATGCTCATTTTCCTTAAGTGAACCCCACATACATGGGTGCACCCCATTGTCTTCCAAATTGAACACGAAAGCCTCATAGGCTCTCAAAGCTCTCCACCAGGGTCTCTAGAAAACACTTTCTATATTTATGTCCCAGCAGGGCCCTTCCTATACCTTCCATTTGCACTATGTGGGACTGTTCACTCAGGGCTGCCACAGATGGTTGTGCCCTCTGTACTAAAAAACAGAAGGAAAGAGAGATGAACTTCAGCCTGCACTTTTGTTCAGCTGGATACTTTCAGAGCTCTGTCTTCCCAAAGTGGTTACTTTTCTTTACATTGCACACAAATGAGAGAAGCCTGAGATGGTCCTGTTAACTCAATATTCACTAAACACTCTTTACCATTTCCTAAGTCTTTGCTTATGCTTATCTTCTGCAGATTCTTGACCTTTTTTTCCAAATTAATTTTTCCCTATAATTTATTGAAGCCATTGAAGTTTTACTAATGAATGTAACACCAGTCTTCATGTTTTAAACCTTCTGTGTAATTTATTTGTCAACCCTTTCTCTTAAATCCCTCTTCTCCTGGAATTTATGTCATGTTACTTTAGTTCCTTTTAAATGTCTCACTAGATATGTTTGAGTTTTTCCTGGCTACCACTCACCCCTTCCTGGATTCAGCCTTGCCTTTAAATGTTTTTATTCCTCATATTTTAATCTTTGTCTTTTTCTGTGTCTAATCTATATGTTTCCTGGTTGGTCTCACTTAGGTCTTGACTCTTGTAAACAATATTGGCATCTTTTTTGACCTCATGACGTGTGTCTTGAACTGCCTAATTAGATATCTTATCTCACAAATCTCCTCTAAATCAACATGTCTAAAATAGTATTGAGTAGCCACCTTCAAACAGCTTTATCCATCTCTGCCCTACCCACCCATTTTCTATATTACAAATTGTCAGGTTGTTCCCCACTCCCTTCACTCCTGACAGTCAACCAATCATCAAGGCCATTCTACTTCTGAATATTTTTCATCATTCTTCCTTCTTCATCATCCCCATGGCTTTTGTGACACTCCTAACTATTGCATACTTCTTGTGATTCTTGATATTTTGACCCATCCTCACATTGCAGAAATGTACAATGATCTTGACATGAAGATAGTGTTGTATTGTAGATTAAGAAATCAAAGTTTAGAATAGACAGATAATTTTCTCAAAGAGCAGTGGCAAAGTGGCATTTCAACACAGGTTGCTCTGATTATGAAACCGTCTTTCTTCTAAACCTTACTGACCTCAGAGATCTGAAATTTAATCTTAGTATTTCATGCTATATATGGCCATGGCAAATCTCTTAGGTATAATGATAATAATGATGCTATAAAAATCACAATACATACATGTTTGCAAATAAGTGGTTCACAGATATAAGTTATTACAGACCCTTCATGGCCCTGATGGTATCTATTTTCTGAAGGTTTCTTGATCTACTAAATTGGATTAATTCCTCCTTCTTCAGGGAATTCTTTTTATTTGGTGTATATCTCAGAGTTTATCTATTCACTTGTATCCACTAAGCTGTGATTTTTTGGAGGGCAAAGTCTGTCACTGTCACTGCCATATGCCCTGTATCTATCAAAGTGCCTGACAGAGTAGACTGAACACTCTTTACGCACAAGAAACAAAACAAACAAACAAACAAACAAACAAAAAACCAAACATAAACCTAAGTTAAAACTAATACATTAGCATGAGAGATATTTAAACTCAGGAAGATATCCTATTCACCTCTAAATTCTACAGTAAGGGATTATCAGGCAGACTGAACTTCAACAAGATTTGAGAAGAGAAATCAATAGAAAAAAGATCAGATTTGCAATTCAAATATAAAGGATTTAAAAATTTACTGTTGTAGGCTTCTTTAAGGGGTTCTTTCAAGTTTTCAATAATTTACTTGTTAAAAATAATTAAGAAACAGACTCTCACTGACTTAATCTAAACCTGCAATAGAAATAATGACCTTTTGGTTCCCACATCTTTAATGGGAATATGGATCTAAAAATCTAGGACATCTTCAATATTTCAATGATCACTTGAAATTTTTCAGTTCCCTGGAATGAGAATGCCTGGCTAACAAAACATATTTTGTTTGCTGTGGGCTACAACTAAAGTAGCACATTTTGATGGTAATAAATAGTGACTGGCTACTGGTGACATCATGGGAACACGTTAGTAGATCAGATGCGGTAACTAGAACTAACAGTCAGATATGGTCACTGTAATGAGCTGAAGATGTCCCATGTGTGATCAACCTTGGATGCAAGTGCTGAGTGACAGTCAACATGAGTTCCAGGGAACAGAAGAGAAGTGTCTGTGGACCTGATTTTATTCCTTATTAATATCACAAATGTTTTACTGGTTTATGAGATGGTAAATAATATTATGAACTCAAAAATAGATCACTCACTAAAATCTTGAATGTAAGGAAAATACTGTTAACCATTAATAAACATAGTTTTGTAAGCAGAAAAAGCCTTTTAGATTATAGTGTCCATTGTTGAAATAAATAATAAAAGAGAAAATTTAGTGGTGAAAATATTGATGCTTTTATTTAAAAATGCATAAATCTTAAGGGTATAGTAAATTTATTTTTACTAAGTGAGCACATTAGTGTAAGTGCCCAAATGAAGATATTGAACATTACAGCATTTTAGAAAACTCACTCAGGTGTCTTCCCAGCACTTATTCCCTGAATCCCTCCTCCAGCCCAGCCCAAGTGAGACCACCATTTTTACTTCAGTGCAATGGAGTAGCTTTGTTTATTTGTGTATTTTATGAAAACAACCCAGTATTCATTTTCTCTGATTTTTTTGAATCCCATGTTATGCTATGGCTTTCATTCATGGATGTCATATGGTAATAGTGTGCTCTCATCATTGTTTTATGGAACTCTGTGATTTGAAAATATAAATTTAAAGATTTGTTATTTGTTATATTGTTAATGGACATTTGAACTATTTCTGAGTTTGGGCTGTTATTGATGATGCTTCTATGAGCATTTCCATACTTCAGGATTTGTTTGTTACATCATTCAGCTTCTCATTAATTAATATGAAAACTGGAAATGTGGAAAAAGGTTCTCATTCCAACAAATTATTAAATTTTGTGGGATTGGTTTGCTATTCACTGGATAGTGAGAAAATTCACATCGGAGGTTTGAAAGATGGTTATCTATGTTATACAAGACATTTGTTATATAACTACAAACAATTGGTAACACTGTAATCACCAACAATTGATCAACTATTTATAAGTCTGTACTCTGAGGGTGAAGCAGGCCAGAGACCCCCCCGACCCAAAATACCTTTGCCATAATTAAACTTCTCCCCTTGTCAGATCAGCAGGATGCCTGCAGAAGTTACTGTAGTTGATAGTTTCCTTTTTCTTGAAAATGCCAGGTTTGTACACAAAAACTGTGACAGAGTAGAGTCTGCAAGCTTGTTGTTAAAAAAAAAAAAAAAGATATTATCTCTGTTTTCTTGGCAAAACTTGTGAAACCTGTGTCTGGTCTAGAGGATGAAACAGAAAGTACTTGTCATGTAAAACCTCCAAGCCCCTCCTCCCCCTGGATATAAAGATTTCCAAAATCTTTGTTCAGAGAAAGAATTCTGAGGCGAGAGCCACCTCTGTGTCCTGCAGTCAATAAACCTGCTTCCTGAAAATTCCCAGGTGTCCAGCCTCTTCTGTCCTACCTCAGGGATACAAATACCCAACTGTGTATTGATTGCACCTTAATGAATACAGCAAGTGTTACAAAACAAAATTATGTCATGTGCTTGTATAAATATGTCATAATGTATCTCACTATTACATATAATTCTAGTACACCAACTGAAAATTAAAAATAGTATAGGAAGAATTGACAGTTCAAAAGCAGAAATAAGAAAGGCTAGAAAAATTCCATAAATTTTAGATCTTATAAAGTTAGACAAACTCTCTGCTGCTACAACCTAAATAACAAGAAACAGAATTGAAAAAAAAGAAATTTTGAGTAATAAATAGTTATTAATTTTCTAAGTCAACAAATATCCACACTGTGGCAAAGACCACACTGTGGATATTCCCTTCTCAATTAATCATAAACTATCAGATGGCTTCAAGTTAAATGCCACTGAACTGAGAGAATGACATGAGAATAAGTAAGTAAAGCAATCAGGTAAACTTGACAATTATACCCAAGAAAGAAATTTGGTCATGGTTACTGATGCAGGGGAATGACCAGAAAGTATGAAATCAGATTCTACTCAGATTTTGAAGATTTAATTGTCAAAACCTTCATGAAGTTGGTCTAGATAAAGCCTGTGACTATAATAAAGCCTTAGACCACTAAAGCTGGACCAGTAGGAAGCAGGTTCTATAAGCGTGAACAATTCAAGTACAGCTCACTTCTCAATACAGAGGATGAGGATCAAGGACAGACTTCCCAGGGCTGAAGCCAGTGGAATGCTACAATGGGCAAGAGTTTCTACCAGAGAGCAGGGCTGTAGTCTAGTCTAGGAATATGCTCTACTGACAGGTAAGGGGTACTAATAATACAAGCAGGAGTTAACAGTCATGATAGAGTCAATATTTTCCATTCTCTTTTCTTGTGGGTAGTTTTTATTACAGTTTTATTTCCATGCTTGTATTTATGTTGAGAGAAAGAGAGGAGGGAAGGTAGAGGGAAATGTGTGCTGAGTAGAAGCTAATTTATTTGTTAATTTGTAGGCACAATTTGGACATGGCAAAGAAGGCAGCATTTCATTAGAATGTTATGAACTTTGACCTGGATGAAGTTTCTTGAGACTTTGGATGGTCTTCTTTGGGGAGGCCTTCACTATGTTCTTTGAGTGAGAAAAAAGATGGCCAAAATGGTGGTCTATTTCAAAGAATACTAGTAGCCCCAACAAGTTTTTGTCTTTCCTTCCATAATACAGAGTTGTTGTTGGGATGTGGTTTCTGAGCCAGTCATTTCCCCAACTTTGAGTTGCACTTTTAGTTGAAGATTTTAAAAAGACAAGTATATCACTGGCATTTTTGCCTTATCTTGTTATAGGGCAGCAGGACAATCTTGGAAGCCACCTATGGAAGATGAAAGAGCCATAGATGGAAGGAATGTGTTTACCTCAATTTCTACTTGAAGAAAATTCTCTAGCCAATCACTCAGGAACATCTTTTTGTTTTTATGGAAGCAAGAAATAAAATTTCAATCTATTTTATCTGTTTTCAGATTAATTTGTTACAGTAAGCTCACATTATTTAACACTGGAAGTGATTTTATGTTTGTTTTTAATTATAGTACAATAGAAAAAGACATGCAAAATGTTTACAGGTAAGACATACTTTGGTGATGATATTAGTTGGTTAGATGGCAAGCTGAAGGGAAGAATCTAATGGTATATCATGGGACCCTTTTCTGTCTGATTGGTAGGACATGCTTTAAAACTGTTTCAATTATTTGACTAAGACCCATAAAGAAGTCATGGTTAATCTGATTGTGGTGGTACACCCCTGTAATCCTGACTACACAGGAGACTGAGGTAGGAGAATCACAAGTTCAACACCAGCCTCACCAACTTAGCACGACCCTGTTTCAAAAATAAAATAAACATGGCTGAGGTGTGGTAGCATGTACTGGGCCTGGTCTTCAACCTTGAGCACTTAAATTTTTTTTTTTAAGTTTTCAAGAACTATTAACAATAAAGTTAATTGATTACAAAAAGAGTGATTAAAATGTTATTTTATGGTAAGAAATCAATATATTTAAATCAAATATAGAAATAAGTAAAAGAAATTGCTGTCTTTCTGTTTAATGAAACGATTAAGTACAGGATGAAGAAGACATGATTCTATAGCAGTTCATATAAAACATCTTGAGGTTTTTTAATGACCACAAATTCAACATGAAATACGGTGAAAAAACAAAGAAAACAAAAGGAGACATTTTTTGTTGTGGTTAATAAAAATTGATGTCATAATTGGCCATTATATTAAGGTTTATCTAATCACCACTGAGTATTCAGTTCTACACCTTGAATTTTAGGAAGAAATATTTTTCATGTAAATGGAAATGTTGTTTAGTTGTGAAAGGCTTTTAAGCCTCATCATTTTGCAAAAATTTGGCAGTGTTGAAGACATAGGTTCCAGAGAAACAATAAGTAAATAAAGTCTTAACATCTATACTCCAAGATTCAAAACTATCGCATGATGTTAAATCTACTTCATCTTCAAATGTCATGATTTGTACCAATTCACAGAAGTTGGGATTGAAGGGCAAAAATCACACCGGTGATGACTGTGCAGCCAAGAGATTTATTCACCAGCCTTTATGGCTGGTTGGAGGTCAAAGAGGTGCTGGGAGACAAGAGTCAGGGAAAGGGGAGTGTGCAAGCTCTGGTGAGAGAGAAGAGTCAGGGAGAGGGGAGTGTGCGACCTCTGAATGGAAGGTGGGTGCCTGGTCCCAATGGCTGTGGTCTCTGGAGATGTTGGCTAAGGCAGCTGCCATCCGGCTGGAGATGGTGGGTCTGGACCTAGTGCATTGGCTGTCTCCTCTCAGCAGGGAAGAGCTGTTGTGTGTCTGCTCCAGGCAGGAGCATAAGTAGGGATTTCTGGTGGGGGGTGTACCAGAGCGACCTTTAACACTATTGGCTCTTTGCCTGGGGAACAGGGCAACCTTTAAGCCCATTGGCTCCTGTCCAGGGAAGAAACAGTGTTGCTTTTCTCAGGAAACTTCTGGGGGGTGGGGGGTAGCCCATCTATCAGGGATTTTTTTTTTTTAACTTCTCTGGAAGTTATTTTAAAAAAGAGTTACTGTTTCATGGAGTATTGAGGAATCTGCATTGGAGAATATTTGAATAAAGCTCAAATAGCTCTGTTCTAGAATGGCCATAGCAAACATTTATTTTCCAGTAAGTTATACTATGTGATATCTGAGGTAGTGGTTCCCAAAATTTTGTGCCATGAAAGGAATAAATCATGGCACAAAAGACAACGATACTTATGTTGCATAGTATGATGAACTGTGATAGCCCATGTAAGTTCAGAAGTAGCTAGCTGGAGTACAGCCCACCTCTTTCTGTTGATGTGGAGGAAATCCTGTCTCCACCCTTCATCACATTCAGAGCATACCATAATGCTGTGGCATGAGCTGGAAGATCTTTGCTCAAAAGTCATACTCAACTCTATGATTTCATGATTTTCTAAAACAGGGTGGGATGATTTAAGATTTTCTTCTGTTTCCCAAGCAAGAAATGGCTTCCATATTAGAAATGAAATAACAGGAAATAGAACAAATGTAGATTAAACATGTCTTCATGCTGTTTGTTCTTCTATCACTCAAGTTTACTCCAAACCTTAAATTTATAATTTGGATAAGTGTTTGGTATTCTGGTGATTCTGAGCACTTTCCTTCAAAAGCAAGCTGCTACTTTATAATAAGTTGATGGATGTTTAAACCATTGTAAAGAAGCAAATTAGAAGATTTGGTTTGCAGCAAAGAAGTTAGGGCATCTTCAGATGAAAACATGTTGCTCACAATGGCAGAATAACAAATGATAACATCCTTTCCAGAGGGAGAAAACAGTTACAAAATCTTGGCCTCTGTCCATACATACTTTCCCATATCAGTTCAGAGTTTGTAGCTGTTTATGCCTAAATTTCATTTCTGCTTTAAGGATTATAACTATTTGTGTCATATTGAAGATCTAAAGTGGGTATCCAATTTATTATTGTATATCAAGGGGAAATACTTTACATACTTAACCGAGAGCTCAGTTTTAATCCACTAAGGAATTCTTTCTTGCTAGAAGACCACTCAGCTTTTCCAGAAACATGGCTTCTTGGATCACAACTCTTGTGAAATTTTCCAAGGTAAGGGAGTTAGATGATGGATGTTGTCAGAAAGGGAAAGCATCCCTCCCATATTGCTCTGTATTTTCACCATTTCAAACATTTTATCATTGCATGAAAATACAAATTGGTATTTGCTGAACATATTATGATTACTTCTTATTCCCCTCATTTTTAAAACAGCTGCTGTAGATTTGATGTCTGTTGGATTAATATTCATTAATTCATTGATTCATCAAATATTTATTCAGGACTTATTCTATGCTCAGCACAGAACAACATGTTGGGAAGGAATGGTGAATAAGAAATAATCCCTTGCATCTGCCCTATTCACCTCTTGAAACTACAAACTCTTTTCTATCCTCCTATCTCTTTTTTCCTCTTAATTAACTCTATTCTTAACTTCTTTAGTAATTGGTTTATAAAATGCCAGACCACTAATGCTATAGCAACAATTAATACACTGAAGTCATAGATAATACCTATTGTTTGATTTTATGCTAGATATAATTCTTGATTGTTTTCTGTCTTTACAGATAGAAATTGCTTATCCCACCATTTCTGTTTATTGTGTCAATTTATATTCTAAATGTCATAATAAGAATTAAGTACTTAATTTAGTGCTATATATTGGATGCATAGTTGGTTGTAGTTATTTGCCTCCTCTAATCTGTGAGGCACTTGCAACCTACAAGATCACTAAAAGCTTGTAGAATAGAAGCTCTGCTGCTTCAGATCCACTTGGATAGATGGGCAGACACACAATATGAAGAAGTGAGGGGGAAAAACTACCCCAAACAAACCAGAATGATTCAATAACAGACTCCAGTGACACCACAATGGAAGAAATGTCAGAGAAGGAATTTAGAAAGTTCATAGTTAAACTGATCTATGAGATAAAAGATGATATAAAGAGTGACATCAGAGAGAAAATACAAGAAGTGAAAAGTCACCTCAATAAATAAATAGAAATTCTGAAGTAGAATCAATCAGAAATTCTCAAGATGAATGAATCAATAAACCAAATTAAAAATTCAATGAAAAGCATCACCAATAGATTAGACCATTTGAAAGATAGATTTTCAGGTCATGAAGACAAAGTATATAATCTTGAAAATAAAGTTGATCATGGAGAAAAGATGCTAAGAGACCATGAACAGAATTTTTGAAAAATATGGGATAACATTAAAAGTCCAAATCTAAGATTTATAGGGGTAGATGAAGGCTCTGAAGTGCAAACTAAATAAATGCATAATCTTTTCAAAGAAATAATCCTTGACCTGAGATAACTTGTGGTCTAAGGAAGGAGACTGACATATATGCTGATGTTTCTATATAATGCAGCAAATACTCTGATCCCATGTATGCAAGATTATATATACACAGAGAGAAACAGGACCAGATTAGGGGAAGAATGATACTGAGGAACAGTCTCAAAATGATGTTGATCACCAAGCTGAGCCTGGAACTAATTTTATGTTTAAATTTATTAGTGTAAACTACTGGACTATTCTTGTTGCTGAAAGCTTGGCCTTTGTCCCCAATGCTAATCCAATAACAAGGATATGGTTTTGAAAAAAAGGAAAAGGAAGGCTTATTGCTTTGCTAGCAAAGGAGAAACACAGGGGATTCCTATCCCAAAGGCTGTGATTTTGCCCATCAGCAGGAACAGGAGTTTTTTAAAGAGGCAATTCAGAGAAAATGAGAATAGGGAGGAGAGGTCAGGGAAAAGATCAAGGAAAAGATCATGGAGGAGAAAGTAAGGGAAAAGACTATTGGGGGAGAAGATCAGAAAGGAGGTGGTTAGGGAAAAGAATACCAAGGAGGAGAAGATTGGGGGGAAAAATGTAAGTTTCAAAGCCACAAGGGATAGAGTTAAAGCATTAAGTGAACTCCTGTTACATTTTTATAGATTATAGTCTCAGATTATCACCAAATACCAGGGTGAGTCTGATTTCTGCCCTCTCTATCATTCTCCATTTTGCCTTTGTCTTTCTAATCAGGAGATAACAACTGGTCCTTGTCCTCTGCCTGAGCCTTAATCTTCATTCTTATGCCCGTTGACACAAACATTTTTATTTTAAGATAGTCTACTTTTGTGCTTTAATTATTGAAAATTGATACATAAAAAATTGTGTATGCTAGGAAAAATAACCACACAATTTACTTTGGAACCACAATAAACCTCTGAATAGGCAAACCAATTATTAACAAGCAGAAGGCAGGATATGGCTTGACTTCAAAATATTCTATAAAACTACAGAAATCCAAACAGCCTTGTGCTGGCATATAGTCTGAGGGAACAGAATAAAGAGGCTGGAAGTAAAGCCATGCATCTACTGATGATTGACAAAGTTGCTAAGAACATGCATTGGGGAAAGAACAACCTCTTTAATAAGTGGTACCAAGAAAACTGGATATGCACATTCAGAAGAATGAAACTAAACCCCTATCTTTCTTCATATAAAAAAATCAACTTGAAATGTCTTAATTTTTATATTTGGGACTTTTTTCATTACTTGGCTCTGAGTTGTGTATTCAAATGGAGCTCTATATTTTGCCTGTCTCTTGTCAGCCTTTGTGTTAGTCAGTTTTTCATCACTATGAGAAAAATACCAGATCAGAAAAACTTAGAGGAATAAAATTTTATTTTGGCTCATGGTTCTAGAGGTTGAGTCCATGGTTGGCTGAATCTAGTGCTCTAGGCTCAAGGAAAGGCAGTACATCATGGTGGAAGGGTATGACAGAAAGGCATGGGGGAAGGAAGGCAGCTCACCTCATGTTGGCCAGGAAGCACAGATAAAGGGAAGGGGAACAGGCCACAGAAAAGCTAAAACCTTCCAGAACAAGCCCTCAGTAACATACCTCCTCCAGCCATGCCCCACTGGCCTATAGTTACCACCCAGTCAATCCATTCAAATGAGGGTGGATTACTTAGGTTATAGCCTTCATAATCTAATCACATCACCTCTGAATATTCTGGATTAACATAGGAGATTTTGGAGAACACCTCTTATCCAAACCATAAAAATCTGTCCTTGGCCCCAAAAAACTGATGTCCATCTCATAATGCAAATTGCATTTAGTTTATTTCCATGAGTTTTCATGGTCTGAACCTTCCAGGATTGCCCAAAAGTCCTTGTCCAAAGTCTCCTCTGAGACTTAAGGCAAACTCTTGGCTATGGGCCCCTATAAAAATCAAAATCAGGTTACATATATTGAATATACAGTGACCCAGAGTAAACATTTCCATTCCAAAAGAAAAAAATTGGAGCATAGAAATAAGGGATGGGATCAAAGCAAGACCAAACTCCAGTCAGGCAAACAGGTCCAGTAACTCTGTATACAGCATCTAGGACACATAGCTACACAATGTGCTCTTCATGCACAAAGCCTTGCCCATTTAACCTTGTGGTTTGCAGTGCACATGGCCTCTCTTTTAGCCTGGGTTTCTCTGAAGCTCACAGTTTTTCTTGGCACACAGTCCATATTAATTCCTGAGATCTCCATTCTAGCTTCAACTTCACCTTCACAGCTTCATACATTGACCTCTCAGAGACAGCATGCCATGAGACTGCTACACTTTGCCTGGCCTTGTAGGTCTTCCTCTGAAATCTTGGTAGAAGCTGCTAAGACTCTGTAACTTCACCATCCTGCATTCCTACAGAACCAGTACCACATCGATTATGCCAAAGTCTGCTTGAAGCTCCAGCAGTATTTGAGGCCCTTGGAGTCACAGCTGTTTCACTCCTGAGTGCCTGAAGTATGGTAGCATGGTGAGGCAACTTCCTATTCCCTTTTTCCCCTGAAGCAGGACACTCCCATGATTTCTTAAAGGAGCTTTTTTTTCTCCTATTTATATTCTGGAGCCTACAATAGGTGTGGTCTTTCAAATTCTTGAGATTTTCTCAAGCCTCCTTTTTCATTATCTCTGTTAAAAGTATTTAGCATCTCTTTAGTAGCTCTAATCTCTTTAATAACCATATCTTTCTTGGCTTCTGTTTCACAAGCACTTTTCTGGTCAAATTGCAAGTTTTAAAAATTCTTCAGCTTTGCCTTTGCTTCTTATTCTCACAATTCATTTGGTAAAAGCCAATAGCAATATCCATGCCACATCCTGGATCATGCTGCCTTGAAATTTCATCCACTGGATTAGTTATTCCATCACTTTTGAATTCAGCTTCACACAAAATCTCAACATGAGGAAAATATAGACAAGTTCTTTGCCAGAATATAATCCAAGAGTCCTCTAGCCCAATTCCCAATTGAGTCCTCATTTCACTCCTAAACCTCTTCAGCACAGTCTGCATTTCTATTAGCCTCCTGGTCTTCTGAGCTCCCACCAGAATCACCCACTAAGCTTCACTTACAACATCTTAAAGATTTTCCAGCCTGCATTTTAAAAGTTTTTCAGGCCGAGCGCAGTGGTACAACACCTGTAATCCCAGCACTTTGGGAGGCTGAAGCAGGAGGATCAAGAGTTCAAAGCTAGCCTCAGCAATGGCGAGGCACTTAGCAACTCCGTGAGACCCTGTCTCTAAATAAAATACAAAAGAGTGCTGGGGATGTGGCCCAGTGGTCGAATGCCCCTGAGTTCAATCCCCAGTACCACAATAAATAAATAAATAAAAAATAAAAGTTTTGTAAACTTCTTCCACAAACCAGTTCTAAATTCTTTTGAATGACATGGTCAAGTTAGTCACAGCAATGACCCCATTTCTAGGTATCAATTTTTGTGTTAGTCAGCTTTTTGTTGTGGCATTTTCTATAAAGCCCTCTCCTTTTTCATGAAAGATATCATGGTGTTGAAAGAGTTAACTTTGACTTCTACTTGCTGTTCAGTTCTTTATTCACATATATGGCCACCAGGTATCACTATTTAAATTATTTAGATCCAGACTAACTCTGTACATTTATCTTTTCTTGAAAGGAGTAACACAGATCTTTTTCTATAAGTACTTAATTTCTAGTTAATAAGTTTTAAGAGTCTTTTTGTGATTAAAAATAAATTTCTCTTTCTTTTAAAGTAGATATAAATCCCTTAGAGCAAAAAGTCTTCAGCCTTGCCTCCCTCTTTTCCCTGCTTGTAGGTTTCATAAACAACTGCTATAAAAGAAAAAACAATAGTGTTGTGGAATCCCAGACAGAGAAAGTTGACTTTTATCAGACAGCCTGAATAGTATGCAAAGAAAACAGTTCCAGGGAATCTGTGAGAGATAAATTTTCACCCAAACTAATTAGATAAATAATGACGAAATTATAATATGCCCAGGCAGTCATGTACAGGGCCTTGAAAAGGTGCAAGTGACCTCAAAACCTTGAAATATATAAAATAAGAAATTTAATATGTCTAAAAATTAAGTCATGTCTGTAATGTAATCACCAAAGAAAGTGTAAACAATCTGTGCTGCCAAATATTGTGCTTAAAACCTACAACAAAGTAAAAAGAAAAGAGAAGATTCCATAGCCTGACTTGTGTGTCAGTGTGTTATTTTCCCCATTGCTGCTTCTCTGCCTTCATACTTCGCTGAGCACTCGCGTTGTACCCCCTGACTGGGGCTGGCCCCCAGCAGCTTTTCATCTATGTGACCAAAATACCTGACATATTACCTATAACTATAGGAGAAAAAGTTAATTTTGACACGTGGTTCCAAAGGTTTAGTCCATGGTCAGCTGATTTCATTGCTCTGGGCTACACATCATGGCAGAAGGGTGTGGTAGAAGGAAAGCAGCTCATGTCATGGTGCCCAGTAAGCAGAAACAGAGAGAAAGGGGGTAAAGGGAAGGTGCCATAGGGAAGATAAACCCACTCATGGCATGCCTCCAGCAACCCATCTTCTCTAGTCCCACCTGCCTACAGTTACCACCCAGTCAGTCCATTCAAACTAGGCAGACTGCTTAGGTTCTGGCTCTCACAAGTCAATCATTTTACCTCTGAAAATCCCCACATTGATACAGGAGATTTTGAGGGATACCTCATATCCAAACCATAACAGTCTCTCTTCTAGAGATTAAAGAACTGCTTATCTGATGTCAAAACACCCTGCCAGGTGTCTGTGTGATTGCTAGTGTCTGCAGGGCCTGCCACAACATTTGTGAATTATAGGCATTCAATTAAAATATTTTTTGGCATATAAATACTTCTTTACAAAACTTGATGCCCATTATTTGAAGATCATTCTCCCTAATGGCAACCTCTAACCTAAGTTGTGTCTGTTTTACACTACTTCTTGTTCTTTTTCACATGATTTATTTTGGTCTTCTTTATTATGTCATGATGATCCTCCATCCATTATGTTACTTGCTAGGAATATAAACATTTTTTTTTTTCCCTAAGCTCCATTGAATAATTTTTAAATAATTATTTCTACGCTCTTTTCTCTACCTGAGTCTTTTATTTTATTTTATGTTGTAATATTATTTGGGGGTTATAATTTTAATCTTAGGAAAGTTTCAAGAATAGTACAAATAATTTCTATAAACCTTTACCCAGATTTACCATTTGTTTGTATTTTTTTTTCCATTTGTGTTTCTTCTCCCTCTTCTTTTTATTCTTTTTCTTGTTTTCTCTTTCCCTGTCTCTTTCTTTCCTCTTCCTTTCCTATTATAGTTCTTTTAAAACTATTTGATAAATTTTGGATATCATAACCATAACTCCAAAACACTTCAGTATTTATTTCCTAAAAATGTACAACATTCTCTTATATAACTATAGCACAGCTATATTAAAATTAGAAAGCCAGGATATTTAGCATAGATACTGCACTATTACCTAATCCATAGTCCATAATCAAATGTCATCAATTGCCCTAATAATGTCTATATTTAAATTTTGTCAAATTTTCCAATAATGTCTTATAGCTATCTTTATATGTGGGTCCAGAATCCAATTCAGGATCATGTGTAGAGAAATTTCAGCACTACACTTGGGAGACACATTTAAACAATAACATCAACAAAAAAAACCCATAAAAATATGAGAGATGCAGCACTAAATAGACTGTAAAAGAGTACTTGTTTACAGTATGAAGGCTGATATAACAAAGTGCTTCCTTCTTCTACCTCATCTTGGGATGCAAACTTTGGGTAACTCAAACATTTTCTTGCTCTGTACATATCTGCAAAGAGTACAAAAGTGCTATGAGTATTGCTTTTGGGGTTACAAATAGATTTTAGTGGGAAAATTCACAAATGTGGAAACTAAAAATTTTGAGGATGACTGTATTTGAAACTGTTATTAAATCCATGTAAGTTTAGAATTATTATATCTTCCCAGTGAATTTAACTCCCTATAAATAAAAAGTGAATTTCTTATCTTTAGAAATGTTATTTACCTTAAAGTTTATTATGTTTGATATTCATTCTGCTATATCAGCTTTCTTTTAATTAATATGTCAATCCTTTTTAAACTCAATCTTCCTGTGTCATTATGATTTGTTTTATTGTGGTAAAAATGGCATAGCACAAAATTTACTTGTTTTTCAGTATATAGTACAAAAACATGGAGCACTTCATGAAATTACTTGTCATTCTTAAGCAAAGGCCACATTAATCTCCTTTATTATCATTTCAATTTTAGTATACTTGCTACTGAAATGGAACATTGTACTTATGTTTTAAATGTGTCTTTTATAAACAACTTTTGAATGGATTGTAGAAATAACAGTATGAAAAAAATCCAACCTCAACTACAAATTTGTGATTTTATAGATACTGTCACTATTAAATATTTGGGTTCATTTCTTATTTTGTACTTTGTTTTCCTCACTTTTACTATATTCTAAATGTGGAAATGATTTTAGCTATTGACTCAATGCCTTTTATAAGACCAATCAGATATCTATTTAAAAAAACACGTCAATATCTTTTCTTGTAGTATTGTTTTCCTAGAAAGATGTTTCTTTTATTTATTCTTTTTAAAAAATTTTAATTTAATTTAATTTTATATACATGCTTTTAGAGTGTAATTTCTTTCATATTGCATATAAAGAGCACAGTTTTCCATGTCATTGGTTTTACACAAAGTATTTTCATACCATTTGAGTTTTTTTATACATGCACTTAGTATATTGATGTCCAACTCCTTCTGCCATTATTTCTATACCCTTGCCCCTTTCCCTCCCCTCCCCCCTTTTTTTCTATTTAATATTCCTTCATTTCTCTCATCCCCCCTCCCTTGTCACTATAATTCAGTATCATAATAACAAAGGAATCAATCAACCTTTGGTTTTCTGGGATTGTCTGACTTCACTTCGCATTATTTTCTCCAACTCCATTCATTTACCTGGTAATGCCATTTTATTCTATTTTAGTGCTGAGTAGTGTTCCATTGTGTATATATACCAAAGTTTCCCTATCCATTCATCTATTGATGGGCATTGGGGTTGTTTCCACAATCTACCTATTGTGAATTGTGCTGCTATGAACATTGATGTGGCTGTGTCCCTGTAGTATGCTATTTTTAAGTCCTTTGGGTGTAAACTGAGGAGTGGGATAGCTGGGTCAAATGGTGATTCCATTTCAAGTTTTCCTAGGAATCTCCATACTGCTTTCCAGATTGGCTGCACCAATTTGCAGCCCCACCAGCAAGAGTAAGAGTGTGTCCTTTCCCCCCACATCCTCTCTAGCATTTATTGTTGTTTGTGTTTTTGATAGCTGCCATTCTGACTGGTGTGAGATGAAATCTTAGAGTAGTTTTGATTTGCATTTCTCTAATGGCTAGAGATGTTGAACATTTTTTTCATATATTTGTTGATTGATAGTATATCTTCTTCTGAGAAGTGTCTGTTCAGTTCTTTAGCCCATTTATTGATTAAGTTGTTTGTTTTTTTTTGGTGTAAAAGTTTTTGAGAGATTTATATACGCTTGAAGTTAATGTTCCGTCTGATGTGCATGTGAGAAAGATTTGCTCCCATTCTGTAGGTTCTCTGTTCACCACAATGATTGTTTCTTTTGCTGAGAAGAAGCTTTTTAGTTTTAATCCATCCCATTTATTAATGTTTGGTTTTAGTTCTTGCGCTATAGGAGTCTAAGATTTACCTTGTTCATGGATAGGTAGAACTAATATTGTCAAAATGACTATTCTTGTAGTATTTATGCTAGATATTTGAGCATGAATATTTTATTTAGGAAAGGTAGAATAGAGCAGACCCAGACATTTGAAAACTGCTTATATTAGAACTCATAGCTCTAAGGAATTTTATTATTTCTGGAGAAGTGTCTAGTGATTATTTTTCTGTTGGAAGTAGGTGCTATACTATATGGCATGAGAAGTGGAGAGTGGTTGACTAGTGCAGTTATTCTGTGTGCATACTTTAAATAAATCTCTTTGTTTTTAACTATTTTTCCATTGGAGAATAGCTCTCTGGAGACTCTGAGCCCAAGATTTTTGACAGTGGTTCCCTCTTATATTTCATTTACTCCATATTGTGTTCTGCTTTACAACTTCTTTCAACCTATTTCACCTTCAATATATGTTTGTCTCATGATTCTTTTTTTCTTTTCTTTACTATAACAGATTGACTCATTTAAAAATAATCCTATGTTTTAACAGAGCCAAATACATTGACTTAGTCTTCAATCTTAAATTGGAGAGTTGATATTTACTGAAAGTAATTGTTATCCTTTTATCTGATTACAAATGTAAGTAGGTATTTTATTAAACTTGGACTTTGAAATAAAGTATAGGGAAATAAAAAAGTCAACCCATAATCTTCTAACCTCAAGATAAAAATTGACAGTATCTATGTATTTCTCTAAATTGCCAATCATCAATTTATCTATTTATTAATCTACCTCAGGAATCTGGGATAAGCCAGAGATCTATTTTGATTTTTAGTACAGGTATACATATATGCTGTCTTAAAATTTTAACTTCATAATAAATAAGGGTATTGCTTTGGGCACATTTTAAAATCATTTTTGTCTCTATTTCCTCTCCTATACAATGGAAATAATAATGCCATATTGGAGAATTGTGAACAATAAATGAATGAACAAGTGTAAAGTGCTTAAAAGAGTGCTAGGCACAAAGCACATTTTAGGAATGTTAACCATTTTTATCACTCTACCCATGTGATTTCAAATGGTGCTACCATTTTATATGAATTTTGATGACCTCATTATAGTAATTGGTCTAGGCATAGACACTTTACTAAGTGGGAACAGCTAAGTGATGGCTGACCTGGTAAAATAAATTAATTAGAAAAGATGAAGAGAGGGAGTTCTCATGGTATTTAAAACCGGGGTTCGATTGTTCTTGAGACTTTGTGCACCATTGTGTTATGGTAGCTTACGTTCCTCTTGTAAATCTGTTAGTTGAGCCAAATCCACTTTTGCTCATGCCACTCCAATTTAGATTGTTCAAAGAGTCAAACTAACAATCTTGAGGAACACATTTATTTTCCCAGATATTAACAGAGACACACATTTATTTAACAAATATCTCTATCACACACATTAGGCACTTTACGCATATATACACATTTGATTATTACCATCATCTATAGTTAGGTATAATTATCTCTTCTTAATATTTAAGAGTGCTGTGACACAAAGTTTAAGAAACTTAATTCCAAATCAGGCAGCTGGCTTCAGAATCCATGTTCTCAACTCCTATGCCATGTTGACATGCCCCAGTCACTTAAATGTGTTTCAATTTGCAATGTGTGAAGGGAATCAGTTCCCTTGATAGAATTCACACAGAGAAGAGCCTTATAAACAATGTGAGTTTCCTCATCAGTCTCCATGCTCTCTTTCTTTCTTTCTCTTCTCACACACAGTGAGTAGAGATGAATAAATAAACTTAGTCTTAATCAGGTAAAATCATCCCGAGCTCATATTTTAATTAGGGTCTTTATTCTCTCCTTTCGCTTAACCTTTCACACAGCTGGCATCCAACTGCATGAGCATGTTGCCCAGGTGAGTTTCTGTCTCAGAAGTGAGTCCAGAAAGAACCAACTCTGTGTGGTGTTTCCTTTCCTGCCCTGTGATATAGGTGATATAGGGCAACTCCCCCTCAGAGTGAGCTTGTGATGTGGTTTCAAAGCCCATCAGTAATTTATCTGACCTAGGTTTTACCTTTCCTCTACTTCCATGAGGAAATAAGCTTCATATTCTAGGGGACATAATTTGTGATAGAAACAAGCTTTTCCTAAGATATTATTATCCTTACTTTAATATGACCATTGCAGTTTTCTTTGGGTATGCTTTTGCCTGCAGTGTTTTGTTCATCTTCAATTTTTCCATTTTTCCTTGTCAGCTGGCTTTAGCAATTTTCTTATAAGAAACATATAGCTTTTTATCTCAAATCTAAGTTTAGTATTTTGCTTTTCAATTGTCTATGTGTCTATGTGTTCTCTTCTTTTTTCCAAATTATTTGGTGAGATATTTGGATTTATAGTCTTAAGTATTTTTTAAAGTTTATATTAGTACATTATGGTTATACATAATAACGGGGTTCATTTTGATGTATTCATAAATGCATTTAACATAACTTGTTTCCTTTTAATTCCCAGTACTCCACCCACCCCATCTGCCTCCTCTACTCTATTGGTCTTCTTTCTATTTATTTATTATTCTTTTAATTGGTGCATTATAGTTATACATAACAGGGAATCATTATAATATATTCATAATAAAAATAGCATAATTTGTTCAATTTCATTCTATAGTTCTTTCACTTTCTCATCCCTCCTCCTTCTCCTTGTGTCCACTTCTTCAACTCCACTGTTCTTCCTTCTATTTTCATGCGACGCCCCTTTTTAAAATTTCCTTATTTTTCTAGTGAAATAAACCAGACTCAGAATGTCAGGGGCCTTAAGTATGTTAAACCTCAGAAAGATTATTTTGATACATTTGATTTTTCATTGTATATCTATTTTTCTTGCTTTATCCTAGGAAACCTGTTTGTTACACTAGCTCTCTATTCTTAGTTCTTTATGTAAACCTTATCCTTACTATTTTAATACCTTTATTTTTTGCCTTTACTTTCTAAAAGTATTCATCCAAATTTCCTTTTCAGTACCCATTGAATGATCTGTGGTGACTCTACTTTCTTCGTCCTCTCAGTGGGCTTTAATTATGCAGTATGGTTGAGATTCTTTGTGGTCTACGGCCAGATTTTTCTGTGTCTCTGCTGTTGTGTCAGTCCTTTCCCTTTTGTTGTATACAGACCATGCTTTCTTGAGCATCTTTCAAAATTTTATTTTATTTATTGTACAAAACCATTTTTAGTGCTATGTACTTCTTCCAAGACTTCAGGGCAAAAACTCCTTTATCCTTATTATAAGTATCTTTTCAAAAATCCTGTGACAAAAGACTGCTTCATCCACTCACTTATGAAAAAAATTATCATTTCCCAGCAGATGGATAGGTGATGGATATAGTGTCTTTAGCCTCTTTCAGTGTCCATTTGCATTCTGGCATCTAGCCTTGAAAGGTGCTTTTGTTTTCTCAACCCTGAGCTCTTTGTCAAACACCATGGCCACTACTCATCTACTGAGGCACAAGAGAAACTCACCTTGGCTTGGTAAGTGAGTCAAGTTCCATTAACTATCCTGCATTAAGAGTGAGGAATGTGGAAGACTGTCTGACAGCAATGTTAGCAGGGATTCCGTCTCTGCTTCTAACATTATTCCTTACAATACTCGACAATCCTGTGTGCACTGTGCATAACCATGTAGTTCTACTTCCTTCACTTTATATACTGACAGGTTACTCTCTGTACTTATGGGGGGGTAGCTAAGAGGAGGACAAAATTCTAGGTTAAATGCTCATAATTCTAATGCAGTTGAATCAAACCTGGTTTTTTGTTTGTTTGTTTTTTGTTGTTGTTGTTTAGGATTAGGGTAGCCCCTGAATCTCAGAAGTAGTAGTATAGAGCTGGAGTTAGTAAAAATATTTTCTCTAACAGTTTTAGAGACTTCTAATTTTCTGATGAAGTTTGTAGAACATAATTTTTTGCTTCTGGATTTCTAGTACATGTTCATTAACTGTTACCATTAGTAAAATGTGGTTCAAGTAAGAATGTGGCATTCCTAAGGTTTGATTTATAATATCTCTCTAAGTTTTTATCTTTTTATGTCTCTATGTGGATCATTAGTATAATACCTTACTTCTATTCTGATAAACTATTAATCTGGGAGAATTATCATCATACCATATCTTATTCTATATAAATATAGATTACTCTCTGAGGGATATAAGACCTAAATAATGAGAGAATGTGTTTGGAGAATGGTTGGATATACAGACTTAGTAAATCTATTATTTGGTAAATTTGTCTAACAATATAATGTGTGTCTATCAAGCTACCTATTATCTAATGTCAAAAGTTTCAAAAGCCTATGTTGAGGTGAAGAACACAGGCAAAAGACAAGGAAACTGGCTGTCATATCACATTACATCATGGTGTTAAAATGCCTAGATTTTTGGTGTTACTTCAAATGTGTAGAGTGGAGTAGTGGGAGCTGAGTTTGCTGAGGCAGGATGAAAACATACTTTCTAAGCAAGTGTTTGGGCTTTACTCTACTGGCTCTGTGGAAATAGTGGAAGTCATTAAGCACCAGAGTGACTTTGTTCAGAGTTGTATGTCAGGGATTTAGAAACTGAGGCAGTCACCCATGAGTTGGGAAGTGGAGGGACCAGACAAGGATAACAACTCGGGAACCATAGTGATAACTTAGGTGAGAGTTTCTAAGAGCTCACATTAGAATGGTGCTAGCCTTAGAGGTGGGAGAATAGGCAATGTGAAATATTTGAGAAATGCTTAGCTGGAAGAACAAGAAGATAATGGATTTGACATGGTGAACTGTTCTTCAAGTAAAGGACAGTTGAGAATTATACTAAAGGTTACTGGTACATGGTATTTTACCACTGTCTGAAGACATGTGAAGTGGGGCTTCACCTGTAGTAATTTAAATTTGAAGTATGTGGGGGACATCCAGAGGGAAGGGGATTGATATTGACTAGCCATCTACTATGCACTAGGCACCATGTTGGAAACTTTACACATAATGTTTCATTTTACCCTCCCAACAACATCATGAAATTTAATAATTCTGTTTTGTAGGGTGCTGCCTGTTATCCAGTTTAGTTAGCAAAGTTGTCATAGTCTCATTGCTGTTAGGAAATTCCATGATTATTTTAGCAGGCCTCGTATTTGAATCTAGATTCATCTTTCTCTATAATTCACACACTTCCAGCATGAGAGGCTGAGGAGCAAGAGGTAGGGGTGCAAAGATCCTGGAGCTGAAGTTCTGTGCTGAAATTTTTGTCCCTATCCTTATGCCATCATTAAGCTGTGCCTCATCTTCCCCTTTGATTAATAAAAAAAGGGGGAAAAACAGTAATCTCTTCCTTATAAGATTATATTTTGGAATTCAAATAATGTGGGTATTATGTATATATGTATAAACAAGTGATATATATATATATATATATACATATATATATATATATATATATATATGCATGTTTCAAGTATATGTTAGCCCTAGACAGGTGATTTAATAATAATATTTCTACTATTACTATTTTTAGTTATATAACATATGCATTTTATGAAAATCTTTTTCTTGGAGACAGGTACAGAGGTCAGGAAGAAAAGTTAAAGATCAAACATTATGATGTAGGTGATAATTAAAATCATTAAACTAGTTCTTCTTCTTTTTAAAATTTATTTTGACTATATAAAAATCTGACTTTCTTGAAGGTGGCTTTCCTTTATAAAATAAGGTATGTTTATAACATAAAAATAGTTTCTCCAAAGTGTGTATATATATATATATATACATATATATATATATATATATATATATATATATACTTTAGAATTTTCACCTGTGCTTTTGTTTTAATATGTTAAAATCCCCTTTGGTGTCTTTGATAAATTAAGTTTATCTAAGTTTTCTAGAAATGCTTTTGGGACTTTGGTGCAAAGGAAAAAAAAAGCAGCTTTCATATGCAAGTATAAAGCACAAAGCAATCTTTTTCAGAGTAATATAATAAGAGATCCACAAAAGCCTGATGGATTTCAGCTTCAATACTTACACAGTATTTCAGAAGAAAATTATGATAAAGGAAAAGTGTGAGCCCCATAGATAACATGAATCAAGGGTTTGCTTTTTTTCAAAATTGTCTTGTGGAGGATTTGGAAATCCTAAGCTTAATCATTTCAAAACTTGTAAACTTGTGCTCATGCTGTTATTATGACAACTCTATAAACTCATTATTTTGTTAATTTTTCACTGGTTTATCAAAAATCTCTTGATGTTGTAGATTCCAGGCTAAGATGCAAGGATGACTGAGGGACTATTCTCTTCAACAAGTAACTCACAGTCACATAAAATAACAGACATGAAATATATAATTAAGCCCAGAGTATTAACAAACACAAAGCAGACAACCAGCACTGTTGGGGGAAGAAGGTCTTCCTTGAGTGATTACCCTTTATTGACTTCTTTATGATGTATAAGATTAACCAAGTAGAATGGAGGATAGGAGGAAAAAAAATGTTCTAGTGGAGGTGGGACATGAATAAAGCCACTCAGATGAGATGGAGCCTGGCAAAAGCAGGAAACTGTTGGCTTTTCAGTGTTGCCGGAACATGAAAGGCAAGGCCTGGCTGTATTCCTGCTGAGAAGAGGGCTTCAATTAGCTAAGTGGTGAGAAAGATGGGGGCAGAAAACAGGCACATTTAGGACTCTGCACTCTTTCAATGAAGAAGACTTCTTCAGCTACTGTTATGGTTTGATATGAGATGTCTCCCAAAAGCTCGGATGTGAGACAATACGAGAGGAAATGATTGGGCTGTGAAAGCCTTAACCCAATCAGTGAATTAATCACCTGAATGGATTACTTGAGTGGTAACTGAAGGCAGCTGGGACACTGGGGGTGTGGCTTTGAGGTATATATATTTGTATTTGGCCAGTGCAGATCACTCTTTCTGCTTCCTGATCATCACGTGAGCTGTTTTCCTCTGCTACACTCTTCTGCCGTGATGTTCTGCCTCACCTTGAGCCCTGAAGAATGGAGTCTGCTGTCTGTGGATTGAGACCTCTAAAACCGTGAGCCCCCACATAAATTTTCCTCCTCTAAAATTGTTCTGGTCAGGTCCTATACTCACAGCAGTGAAAAAGCTGACTAAAACAGCTACATATGAAATTTAGAAGGTAACAAAACAACAAAAAAAGAAAGAGAGGAATATAAAGGCAAAAAGAAAAAAAGAGAAAAATACTTAACCACATATTTTTTTTAAAAGACTCATTGGCAAACAAACAGTGTTTCATGCAAGTGACAAAGATATGAACTTCTTTGGATATATAGGAAGAGGTCCATCATGTAGGGGGCTCAGACCCAGGGAACAGATTCAGGATCCCAGACGTGAAAGAAGATGCAAGATGTAGTTAGGAGAGTAGATATGCTTTATTCAGTGGTGGCCACAGCCTCCAGCTTCAGCTTTAGCCCCCAGCCAGTTCCATTTTGCCCACAAGTCTTTTCCTCAGGCCCTTTTTATGTACAGGCCAAACAAAGAAGGCACACTGCCAACAAGTTATGCAGGGGGGAATGCTCACAAGTTAATGTTTATGACCTTGAATAATGTACCTGAACCAGTGTTTCTGGCTTTGACTAAGCATAGCATAGCAGGTTCTAGCCCTAGCTACACACTAAAAACATAACATAATATATAACATAGTCCATCCAAAGTCTGGTCAAGGGAGGGTAACTATAGCCATTTGGGGCCTGCCCCAACAAGGGTTTTTGTTTTTAAAGATGTAGATACTGAAGGGGTAGCTTCTAGCTTGGCTGAATCTGCCCTCTATCACCTGCCTGCAGCTAGGTTTTAACTTCCCCAATAAGTCCTCAAACCCATCAGAAGGAGGGGGAAAAAAAGAAAAGACAGAAAGAATGAGAGACTATCTCTTAGCTTATCTCACCCTCAGGTTAGGTGATATATGCAGGATGATGTATAGGGGAAAAAATGGAGTACTTATACACTTTACTTTAGAAACATTAATTATATCTCCATAAGGCCCCATATACAAGACCAATAACATTGTCTAATAGGATCAGAGTTTGACTTCTTTAGAAAATGTCAATATATTTTAAAAGAGCAGGGAAATGTTTTTCATAGGTACAAATTCTCTTAAAAAGTAATATCAACTGACTTGAAAATTTCAAAACAAAATTTTTGATTAGTAAGTACAGAGATATTTTTCTGTACCTCATCAGACAGCTGGGCAAACAGACCTATTCACATGTATAATTCAGAAGAGAGAAAGATGTAAAGCCTGCCCTTAAACCTCCTGTGTCGTCTAGTTTGCCCATCTTTTCTTTAGATAAGGCAGTACCGTGGATTTATGTAGCAAAAATACTTTGTTGGATTTTTTTTTACATATATTTTTTTTGCTTTTCTTTTGTAAGTTATTAGAGGTAGTTAATAACATAGATAAATTAGAAAAGTGTATGAAAACGTAGCAAAACACCATTTCTATGGCATGTATTGTATAAATTTTCAATATCTTCTTGTTCCCAACAGGGAATTGAATCCCCATATCTTATTAGAGAATACAGATTGAGTTTGTAAGCTGAAAGACTCTGGAAATAGGTTTGGTCATAGTTTGTGAGTTTAACTTGGCTATTTCCATTGTGGAATCAATTGTTATTCTTAAAAACAGAAACAGACATATTTATTTAAAATCTTATTTGCTTGCTATAGTTTAAACAGACTTGATTGAAGTGGTCAAATCTCTAAACAAAAAGTAAGACTTGTAATTGAAAAAGAAAAAAAAAACAATAATAATTAAAAAAAAAAACACATACAGAAATTGTAAGCAACTCTCTTTCAGCCAAATGCTGCTTGAAAATATAGAGGCATGTCTTTAAAGCACTTTAATACATTGCTAAAGGAGAGCACCGCAGCTAATACAGCTACAGAGGAGAAACAGTTATTCTAAAATGTCATCTATTTGCTGGACCTGAACTGGGTAAGGATTCAGACTTGATTCATTCAATTACTGTTCCCAGCAGTGTTCTCACCAGCACATTGCTTTTTTGGTTGTTCAGGAAAGCTAAAATAAGATTGGGTTGCATGCAAGAAAGACCTCAAAGAAACAAAGAGCAGGTTATTGGCTTTAAAAACCACATACAGTCCACTTTATACTGCATGTTGTTTGAAATAATTCATATGTAACACTTTTTTTAACCTCAGAAAACAAAGGTTATGGAAAGAGCCATAAAATTGACATTAACTGTAAAACATGAGTTTAAATATTTTTTATGGGTTTCAAAGCACAGTGCCTAGTTTTATAATAAATTTATTGATTCTATTTCATGTACTATAGAAAAAAACATAAATTAAAAAACTATTAGAATTAGGTAAACATATTTTCCATCACTATTATAGCTATTTTTCTCTTTATCAAATATTTGAAATATTCCTCATATCAAAGCTATTTTACCATATTGCAAATAAGTTACTGTGTTACTAGAAAATACTTTCCTAAAGGGACTTTGTTTATTAATTTTTGTAATATATTTCATCTGATATATTTCTGATTATATGTTTAAGTTTACTTAGTTTATTTTTAATTGAAAGATAAAAATTGTAAGTTTCTGGTGAACAACATGAGTTAGATGAATGTATACATACACAAACATTATGGAATCACTAAATCAGCTCAGTAGTATATCTATTACTTCATACATTTATCCTTTTGTGGTAAGAATACTTAAAATTAACTCTTACTGATTTCAAGTATGCAATATATTTTTATTATCTGTAATCACTACTTTGTACAATAGGTCTTGCATTCATTCCTCCTGACATTATGAGCAACGTCGCCCTGACTAGTATAGCTCTATGTGTGTAGCATGTTCTCAGTAAATTTTCACTGAACTGGACAAATTTTAAAACTATGACTTTAGATGCCTAATGTAAAACTCCATGACTTCAGATGTCTAATCATATATTAAATGTAAAATTATGCCATAATGAAATTTTTTGAACAGTATTTGCAACTTTAAAAAATGATCTATTAGGAAATTGTTGACTGGATTTGTTGAACTCACTCAGACAAACAATTATCTGGCATATTTTTCCACTACTGTTCTGAACTAGTTATTTAAAAATGAGCTATTTTACCTATGATCCTAGAACTGTAATCAGAACACTTGTCTCTAAATGGAGTTCACTTATGGTGAAATGATACAACTGATGGATTTAATCACATTGAAATTATTGTGCTGGCATCTTACTTTCAAGATTGTGCCAAAGGAAAACATATTCTGAATGAATTGGACACTTTGTGATGAGAATATATCTACAATGAGTCATTTCCTATTATATTCTGCTGTAGCTAGTTTTAGAATTTCACAATTTCGATGAAGCAATTTATAGAAGAATGTTTCCTCAGAGGGTTATTAGTAATGAACAAGAATTGTACCATCTTTGACAAATGAGTTTAACACATGAGTGAAATGTGGTGTTACTTAAAGCAGGTTTTTCCCGATGGTGATTTTTTTTGGGTGTCACTTTTCTAACTAATGCAGAATTCCTTAGTTCCTAAATTACATAGCGTTGACCTTGTACTTGTTTGTCTCATTACACATCTGGATTACAGATAAAATTACATAAAATTAAAACATAGTGAAATAAAACATGATTGAGTAAATGCCTTACAAATCACAGGTGGACCCTGAAGTGAATTTTGATCTTTCCCCTATGTTATCAAGGTAGTTCTCTGAGTAGGCAATTAGGAGGAAAAGATTTATGCATGATGGTATTTCCCTCATCATGTTCTCAGTTCTAATGGTGCACATTGCCAGTTGTGCTGCTTGCTTTGCCTTGTGCGTTTAAATTGATCAGCCCATCATGAATATGTTTACTTGCAGTTTTCCAACATTCCACAGGAGTATTGCATTAACTCACTTTAGAATAGCCTGCATCTGTCTAAAAGAGCCAATGAGGCTGCATGTGCTTAGAGTAACCCAGCTTTTGAGGATTGGAGAGTTGTTTAAACCTTTTCAAATCACTGATGTAGAATTTGATGTATTGCAATTTTATGTCTTGATTAATTCTGTAGTTTTCCAGGGACAACTAACACTCATAGAATGGATAGAAATCTGTATTGACAACCATAATGACTCTGGCTTTGATTTTACAAGACAATTTTGATTGCAAATATTTGATCATTATGAGTATTTTTTAAATGTGTTCCATAGTAATAATGTCATTTAGGATTCTGAGGACAGATAATTTTGTTATTATTGTTATTGGTTATTTGAATATTTTATCAGATTTTTTTTATTATCCTCATATACATTGTGATTCTCTAGGACTTGTTTGTCTATAAGTCTTGCTTTTGTGTGTTTTATTTTAATTTTTAAAATTACAACAATCTTCTTGGGGAGATTGTCTATAAATGCTTTTCAAAAAAAAAAAATTGATGTGACCAAAGGGTAGCTTTACACATAGCACATTTTCTTAACTATGGATTTCTGAGGCATTGAAAATAAGGAATTTGTGATCCCATATATTGACAGAAGCGAAGTTTGTGCACATGTAGTTTCAACATTACAAATCACAATGTTAGCAATAGAGTTTCCATATTAAAGAATGCTTTTGTAATGAACAAAACATTGCTACAGACCTGTCTTTATAACTTTCTCTTAGGATCTGGCTTTATTTTTTCCTTAAGGCCAAACATTTGACTTGAGACTTGGAAAGTGTCCTCATTATGCTGGGATGCAACTGTTCTTTCAGTTGTACAAAGAGACAATAAACATTGCCAAGGATCAAGATAACTATTTTATAGTATTGTGCCAGCCCAACAGAGGTCATTTGAAGTTGATAGAAGGGCTCTTGTGGGAACAGAGACCTTTGACTTAAGCAATGAAGATAGCTATAATGTCTCCAGGGAATTACCCAACTCAGTGAAATTGTCTTTTAAATAAAAATACATATTTTTCTGCTTGGAATGATCATTTCTTCCAAATACTGCCTTAAAATTGTAAAGGGGCTTGGACCAAAACTGTACAAAACAAATGAAATTATAATACATTTGACTCCCTGGCCTGTAGTTCACCTTTGCAGAAACTGCTAGAAAAGCACATTTATGGCATCTAAAATAAGGCAGGGCTTACTCTCTGCCAGATTGCAAGCAAAGCTTCTTCTGTCCTATTTCCTGTTCTATCATAGAGTATCCTCCGAGACCCCTAGTAATGATAGCATTTCAGGCACTGTGATAAGGCAGGTATGGAGAAACTTGAGAGCTGAAGGCCTGCCTGGTGCCATAAATGCCTCACTGCAGAAGCCAATACCTATGCAGTCTGTCAGAGGGGCCAAATAGGGGGACTGGCTAGCACACTTTAAATAGCAAGACACACCACCACTGGGAAACACCTTTTTAACAGTTCCCTTAATATTCAAATTATTCTTGTCCTAACAATAGTTAATTTACCTTGTGTTATGGTTTAGATGTGGTGTCCCCCAAAAGCTCACATGTGAGACAATGCAAGAAGGTTTGGAGAAGTAATGATTGGGTTATAGTACTAATCTAATCAGTGAATTAATCCCTGTAGGGATTAACTAAGTGGTAACTGGAGGCAGGTAGGGTGTGGCTGGAGGAAGTGGTTCATTGGAGACATGGCTATGGGGTATATATTTTGTTTCTGGAGAGTGGAGTCTCTCTCTTTCTCTGCATTCCAATCACCATGAAAGCTGCTTCACTCTGCCACACTCTTCCACCATGATGACCTGCCTCACCTTGAGCCCTGAGGAATGGAGCCTGCTGTCTATGGATTGAGATCTCTGAAATCATGAGCCCCTAAATAAACTTTTCCTCCTCTACAGTTCTGCTGGTCGGGTCTTTAGTCACAGCAGTGAAAAAGCTGAATAATACACCTTGCTAGAAGAAAACACTAATGAAACTCTCTAAGGTGTTCTCAATGCATTGTGTGAGTCATGTAAACTGGTCTGCCAGGCGAAATGAAAGTAAATGGTGGAAGGGGATAAAGAGAATCAAGGAATACAAGATGTTATGTCAGAAAACTGCTTAATAGAAAACCTAGCAACACATCCCAGTCTGTCTTTTATCTCTATGGTACCATCTATTCTACTTGTACTTACGGGCTCTGAACCTACCTGACCTGCCCACCTCTGCCCCTCATAGTCCAAAAGAAGTTTTAGAGAATAGTATTGAGATGACCTACAGTCCCAGTTTGACCAGAATTGAGGAGTTTCCTAGGACACAGGATTTTCAATGCTGTGAAGAGGACAATTTTAGGAAAGTTGTAGCCACCCTAGTTAGCAAGCAGATAAATGCCCTTCCAGCCCCTTTCTCTCTCCTTCTGGCTGAGAGCCATAGTAGCTGTGGCAATTCAGAGTAATGGAAGGTATATAGCTTTAAAAATGCAAATGTTGTGGCTTAGCTTGTTTGTAACTAGACAAGATAGTAAATGTTTTTTTTCAGTCAGTTTTTACCTTTGTAAAATGAAGACAATAAAGCTTATTTCATAGAATTAAAGGGACTGACACAAAGGAAAAGCTTGGTACAAAGAGAACACTAAATAAATTTTAGATTCCTCTAATTTTCACAGATATTTTGGTTCTTGAAGATGTGAGACATAATTTTTTACAAAAAAGACACATTGACTCAAATTTCCACTGTAAAATCGAACTATACATCCTTAAAATGAAGTCTCCTATTTAGGAGGTTATTTCACAATCCTTGAATATATATGAAAACTCAAGGCCTTTGAGTGAGGGGCTACCTTATGTTAGGTGAACATCATTTTTGTCTTGTTTTTCTGTTTTTTGTTTTTGGTACTGTGGATTGAACTTAATGGCTATTTACCACTGAGTTACATCCCCAGCCCTTTAAATGTTTCTTTTTTTTTTTTCTTTCTTTCTTCTGAGATAGGGTCTCACTAAGTCACTTAGGGCCTTGCCTTGAAACTTGCAATGCTCCTGCCTCAGCCTCCTCAGTTGCTGGGATTATAGGTGTGCTCTATTGTACCTGGCTAGATGAAAAATTTTTAATGAGGTTTTGAACATAGATAGCATCAGATGACTTTGACTTGGTTTGTACAGTAGGAAAACACCAACTCATGCTTAAATTGTCATATAGTTTTCCTGATTTAACTTCTAATTTTAATCAAAGCCATAGATCTGATAACTTTAGACAGACTTTTCATGAATTAAGAGCAGGTCTCCATTAGATTTGGCATATTTCCACAGGAACACATCATTTTATGTCATTTCATTCTTCCCCATTCTCTGGGAGTGGACTAGACCACTGAATATAAAACTATTGCACTTTTCTACTACAGAAATCCAGAAATGTACTTGCTCTCTGATTCCTAATGATAGTTGGTCATGTTTATTTCTCTGAAACTTGTGGATTTTTCTCCCATTTTTGTTGAGAAAAAGGACTTCCAGGCAACCTTTACATATAATTAAAACTTAAGCTAAGAATAAAAATAAAATAGAATGGAAGCTTATTTTACTAAAAATTAATAGGTTTTGTCATTCTTTATTTTTTTTATCTCTCTTTCCTAGAATTTAATTTTTTTTTTCATTCTTTAAGTATATTCTTTTTGTTGTTGTTGTTGTTGTTCTATTGAATGTTTACTGTTAAAAAGTCAGTGGAAATATGACTATTTTCCCAAGGCTAGAGATAAGAGGTTCTGTTTTACGAAGGAGCCATTACGTGCCCAATAGACTCCACTGACTCCATGGTACCATATGTTCCAACCACTCTAAATCATTAGTTGTTCTTGTGTTTGTCCCTGTTCTATGCCCCTGTACATGCTGTTCTCCTGGAATGCCCACATTATGATCTCTTAAATACTCTCCACATTTCTAATTTGCCAATTCCTGTCAAATAATCTCCATTGTAAAGATTTCTCCAGTAAAAACTAAGGTAATTTTATGTTTGCATATTTTATGTTCTCCTCAATAAATTGTGTTCCATAATTATAACTTCATTTATTTATCATATCCTTTGTCCTAGTGTCATTTCTGTCAATGGGTATAAAAGGAAAACAAATATGTATTGGGAAAAAAAATGAGTGAACTGCTGAAAGATTAGAGGTTTTGGTTTAGCTTAGTAATTTTTCATTTACCATGTAAAATAGAACTAAGCTTCAGTTCCCTTATTTATAACATGAAGGTATTGGGATAGATTATTTTTCTGGAATATCATGTTATTTTTCCTAATAACATCTCCTCCCACACCCTAGAGGTGGATTATACATCCCAGCCCAGTATCAACTAAATTCCAGTACTTCCTCTGAGTTATGAAGACTTCTGATCAGAATGCCAATGAAAGCGACAGTGTTTCTGTTTCCAGTAGAGAAATAGACTAAATTACAGGCATAGCTGACCTGCAGTCTGTATTTCCTATGAATGAGAATTAAGTAATTATAAACTATTTGATTCATTCATTCATTAAGTTTTCCTTTTTGCTCTAGTTTTTCATAATATTTCTATCATTTACTGAAGTATTTCTACTACTAATTATCACCACTCAGATATTTTAAATAAGTTTAGATAAGATGAATTTAAGAACTGTGTCAGGCAACCTCATTTGATGAAGTGTGTTCAGTTTGTCGCTGAATTTTAGGCTAACCTGAGCCACATATACAACATGTACTTTATAACCAATAGGCTCATTAGAGATGTTCCAGCACAACTCGTAACACATACACCTGTTAGGGCAGACAGCCTTTAAGTTGGTCTCTCAATAGTCCCCACCTCCTAACATCAAGGTCTTGTATAATTCCCTTCCCTTGAGTAACTTGCTTCTGGCTAACACAATACCTCAGTGTTGAACAGATGTCACTTCTATTATTAGACTAAAAAGATCCTGACATTTGCCTTGGTAGCAGACTGTCTCCTTTGCTGCTTTAATGAATCAAATTACACATGGCAGGGAACTGAAGCTAGTCCCTGGTCAGTAGACCAAAAGGCACTGAAGCTCCCAAGCTCTCAAAGACCTCCCAGGAATGAAATCTTACCAACAATGATGTGCTCGTAGAAACAAATCCTTCCTTTCAGGCTTTCTGATGAGATGGCTGACTCCTTATATGACCATATAAGATGAAGGTCCAAAAAATTTGTGCATGGATTTTTGATGCCATAGAAGTTGAAATAATAAAGATTTGTTGTTTTAGTCCCCTATGCTGCTGGTAACATTTACATAGAAATAGAAAACTAATATAACTCGGACTTATCCATGTAAGTCATCTGTTCATCCTACGAATTTTGATGAAGTATTCTTGCTTTGCAAAAAAAACTGTGTTGACACTGGGGATAATAACAGTGAATGAGTAGGCATGTTTGTTGTTATTTGGACACTTCTTGTTTGGTGGGAAAGATATACCACCAAATTAGTGATTGCAATAAAGTGTGGTAAGAGGGCACAGGTGGGAATCATGGGATAGGTGGGTCTTCATGACAGAAAAATCCTGACTGTTAATGCTGGTGTTGGGAGGATTTCTCTAAGAACTTGTGATCATTAATTTGAAGTCTGATTAATGAGACATTCATGAAATGGAAAAATGAGAAGATTACTCCAGGGAGGGAGAGGATACTTGAAGACCTGGAAATGAGAGAGAGTTTGAAGAAAGGATAGAAGTTCTCTACCTTTGGGCACAGGAGAGAGAGATTTCTGTTTGAATAAGGTTGGGATCAGATCAAGAAGTCCTGGTAAGCCCTTTTTCAGAACTAAGACTTTATCTTGGGGTTGATGGGCTACTAAATGACTTATTTTAGCAGGTAGATCTGGAAACACTTTTTTGTCTTTGGAAAGAACATTCTGATGGCACCATAAAGAATGGTCTGTGTATCAATCAGAGTTTGATTGGGGAAGCAGGACTTTGAGTATCTCATGGGAATAGGGTTTTACCATAGGAAATGAGCGTTATATTAAATGTGTGATAATCAGAAATGCAAAGGTCCTGAAAAGGAGTTTTATGTGGAAATCTAAGAAGCCAAGCACTCCAGACACTGAGCGGGGGTGGGGGTAGGGGACCTGAAAGAGTCATTCATAGAAAGGTCTATGGCACTTGGTTGCCTGCCTGGGGCTGTTTCCTCTGACGCCCATGGTATCTGATCTTGGGCCTGAAGCAGGCCAACAGTTGGGAAAATGAGTAGGATGCTGTCCTTTTTCTGGTCTAGTTTCTCTTTTGTTTACAGCATTCATCACCTTCTAATCTGCTATGTATTGTCTTTGTTATGTCAAGCAGCTCTCTCCTAATTAGAAATACAAACTGCAACTGAGCTTGGTGATGCATGCCTGTAATCCCATGGACTTGGGTGGCTGAGGCAGGAGGATCACAAGTTCAAAGCCAGCCTCAGGAGATCCGAGATGGAGGATTAGAGGAGGCAGCACTTCAGGGCAGCTCCGTGGAAAGAATCCAACAAAGCAGATAAATTGCCCTTCATCATATATATATAGGCTGAAAATACTCATCTCCTGGATGGTTTGAATACCTCGACCCGGGAGAGTGAGACAAGCTGTCTGCAGCTGCTAGAGCCCCGTGGCTTCTGCAACACCAGGCAGAGCACAGGTGGTGCAGAACAAAGCCAGAGCAGAGAGACCACGCCGAGACTGCAACCCCAGCCACACTTGCCCGCCAAGCTTGAAGCCAGCGAAAATAGTCGGCGGGATTAGTGCTGGGAGACCATGGGAGACCGTGGGACAACAATGCCAGTTCAAATCCAAACTCGGCTGGACGTGACCCTAAGCAGTAAAGCCCCAGAGAAAGCTGCACGGAGACCTGTGAACAGTCAAGGAGAAACCCGCGACTAGTAGGGCCTTCAACAGACAGCGGGGGAACGTGAGTCCACTGTGACAACCCTCTGCGACCCTTCAATTGAGGAAGAGCACAGGAATAGACTCCACACAAAGACCCATCTCCAACATCACTCCTTGCTAACCAGGTACACAGACTTCTTGACCCCGCCCACAAATTCGCTGCATCAGCTAGAGCAGATCTGCCGAACAGCTAATTTAACAAACTGAGAGAGTAAGAGAATAAGCTGCCTAATTGAGACTTGTGAATTCGACCTTGTGGGGTTTTGTTTTTTTTTTTTTTTTTTTTTTTGGAGTTGTATTGAGTGTTTCTTTCTTTCCTTCTTTTTTCATTTTTTTCTCTTCTTTTTTTCTCCTTCCCATTTTCATTCCCTCTTGTCTCCCATTCCTTATTTCCTTATCTTTTTTATCTACACCCTGCCCCTACATTCTCAACAGAGAAGAAAACAAGTTGTATACAAGAACTTGGAATCTTAAAACTGGGGCAACAAAATAGTACTTCAAATCGGTGTTTTATACAGTTTACTCTCTCTTTTTTGACTCACTCTGTCTTCTCTCTTTCATTAATTCTTACTACCCAGCCATTTTCTAATTTCTCTCAACGTTTACATAAGTCTAGCTGAAATACACATCGGTCTCTACACTTAATTGTACACTCCAATTCCTTTTCTCCCTCTTCTGCTATTAAACTACTTCCATAGATTTCTAGTATTACACTCCTGAAGGGGGGGAAGCAATATCCTTCCCTCCTTCCTCCTAAGCATATCACCTTTGTACCCAATATCTGAAATTATAAACCCCATTATAATCTCTCAGAATATATTGGACACAATATCTAAATTCTCTTAACTCTGTAAATTGTGAACAGACTGTGATTAACTGAATATAAAATGTCTGGTTTTGAGGTGTAAAGTATATATAAGGGGAGCTGATAGAATCCTACAACAGGAACATCATTAGGCCTGAAGGTAAAAAAAAAAAAAAGTCAAAGTTCCACAGTGCTAAAAGAAAAGACACATAAGCAATATGAAAAAACAAGGGAAGAAAATGTCCCAAACAAATGAACATACCTCCTTAGCAGATTCCTTGGCAAGCACAGTAGGTCAAATGACAGAACAGGAATTCAGGAAATACATAATCCAAATGATTATGGAGCTCAAGGATGAATTCAAGAAAGAGGTGAGAGAACAAATACAGGTAGTAAAAGATTACTTTGATAAAGAACTTCATCAACAAATACAAGAAGCAAAAGACTACTTCAACAGAGAGATAGAGGTTCTAAAGAGAAACCAAACAGAAATTCTGGAAATGAAAGAAGCAATAAACCAAATTAAATGCTCTATTGAAAACATCACCAATAGATTAGACCACCTAGAAGAAAGGACCTCAGATAATGAAGACAAAATATACAATTTGGAAAAAAAAAAATGCAGAGAGCACAGTAAAAATGGTCAAAAATCAAGAACAAACATCCAAGAAATTTGGGACAACATAAAAAGACCAAATTTAAGAGTGATTGGGGTGGAAGAAGGAGCAGAATTCCAAGCCAAAGGAATGAATAATTTATTCAATGAAATAATAGAAGAAAATTTTCCAAACTTGAGGAATGAGTGCGAAAACCAAGTCCAAGAGGCTTACCGAACACCAAATGTACAAAATTACAATAGATCCACAGCAAGGAACATCATAATGAAAATGCCTACTATAGTGAACAAGGAGAGAATATTAAAAGCCACAAGAGAAAGGAAGCAGATTACATATAGGGGGAAACCAACTAGACTATGGTCAGATTTTTCAATCCAGACCTTAAAAGCGAGAAGATCCTGGAATAACATATTTCAAGCTCTGAAAGAAAAGGGATGTCAACCAAGAATCTTATATCCAGCAAAATTAAGCTTTAGATTCAAAATGAAATAAAACCTTCCACGACAAACAAAAATTAAGAGCTCACAACTCGAAAGCCAGCACTTCTGAACATCCTGGGAAAAATACTCTATGAAGAAGAAAAGAAAAATAGCAATGAGAATCAACAAAGGGAGATATTAAACTCAAGGAATTACCAACCAGAGGAGAAACCAAATCAAGTTAAATACCATAAACAAATAAAAATGGATGGGAATATGAATCACATGTCAATAATAACCTTGAATGTTAATGGCCTAAATTCACCATTCAAAAGACACAGATTTTCATACTGGATTAAAAGAAAAGACCCAACAATATGCTGTCTCCAACAAACCCACCTCATAGAAAAAGACATCAATAGACTGAAGGTGAAAGGATGGGAAAAATCTTACCACTCACATGGGCCACAGAAGCAAGCAGGGGTTTCCATTCTCATATCAAATAAGGTAGATTACAAGCCAAAGCTAATCAAAAGGGACAAAGATGGATATTTCTTACTGATTAAGGGAACTATTCATCAACAAGATATAACAATTATAAATCTATATGCCCCAAATAATGGAGCACCTATAAATATCAAACAAACCCTTCTCAAATTCAAGAGTACAATAGATCACAACACAGTTATCCTAGGGGACTTCAACACACCTCTATCACCACTGGATAGATTATCCAAACAAAAGCTAAAAAAAGAAATTTTGGCCTCATTAAGACAATTAATAACTTAGACCTAGTGAACATATATAGAATATTTCATCCCTCAGTATGCGAATACACTTTCTTCTCAGCAGCACATGGCTCCTTCTCCAAAATAGACCATATATTATGCCACAAGGCAACCCTCAGCAAATATAAAAAAGCAGAGATAATTCCCTGCATTCTATCAGACCATAATGGGATGAAATTGGAAATCAAAGATAAAACAAGAAATAAAAAAAATTACTCCAACAACTGGAAGCTAAACAACATCTTACTGAATGAACAAGGGGTTCAAGAAGACATCAAGGAGGACATTAAAAAATTCCAAGAGGTAAATGAGAACACAGATACATTGTATAGAAATCTCTGGGACACTATGAAGGCCATATTAAGAGGAAAATTCATTGCACTGAGTTCATTCCTCAAAAGGAAAACAAACAAACAAATAAATGACTTAACATCGCACCTCAAAGCACTAGAAAAAGAAGAACAGACCAACACTAAGAGCAGTAGAAGAAAGGAAATAATTAAAATCAAAGCTGAAATTAATGAAATTGAGACTAAAGAAACAATTCAAAGAATTGATAAAAACTAAAAGTTGGTTCTTTGAAAAAAATAAATAAAATTGACAGACCCTTAGCAATGCTAATGAAAAGAAGGAGAGAAAAACACTCAAATCACTAACATCCATGATGAAAAAGAAAATATCACAACAAACACCTCAGATATAAAGAGGATAATTAGAAAATTACTTTGAAAACTTGTATTCTAATAAAATAGAAAATATTGAAGACATTGACAGATTCCTAGAGACGTACGAATTGCCCAAACTGGATCTAGAGGATATTCACAATTTAAATAGATCAATTTCAAGTGAGGAAATAGAAGACGCCATCAAAAAACTACCAGCTAGATAAAGCCCTGGGCCTGATGGCTTTACAGCTGAGTACTACAAGACCTTCAAAGAAGAACTAATACCATTGCTCTTCAACTTATTTCAAGAAATAGAAAAAGAGGGAGCTCTCCCAGACTCTTTCTATGAGGCCAATATTACACTAATTCCAAAGGCAGGCAAAGACACAGCCAAAAAGGAAAACTTTAGGCCAATATCTTTAATGAACATAGATGCAAAAATTCTCAACAAAATCCGGGCAAATCAAATAAAAAAGCATATCAAAAAATAGTGCACTACAATCAAGTGGGGTTTATCCCAGGGATGCAAGGTTGATTCAACATACAGAAATCAATTAACATAATACATCACATCAATAGACTTAAAGATAAAAAAACATATGATCATCTCAATAGATGCAGAGAAAGCATTTGACAAAATACAACACCCCTTTATGTTCAAAACACTAGAAAAACTAAGAATAACAGGAACATATCTCAACATCATAAAAGCTATTTATGCAAAGCCCCAGGCTAACATTATCTTAAATGGAGAAAAGTTGAAAGCATTCCCTTTAAAAACTGGAACAAGACAGGGGTGCCCCCATTCACCACTGTTATTTAACATAGTTAATGAAACTCTGGCCAGAGCAATTCGACAGACAAAAGAAATTAAAGGGATCCACATAGAAAAAGAAGAGCTCAAATTAGCACTATTTGCCGATGACATGATAATATACCTAGAAGACCCAAAAAAACTCTACCAGAAAACTTTTACAACTAGTAAATGGATTTGGCAAAGTAGCAGGATACAAAATCAATACCCATAAGTCAAAGGCATTTTTGTACATCAGTGACAAGTCCTCTGAAAGGGAAATGATGAAAACTACCCCATTTACAATAGCCTCAAAAAAAAAAAAAAAAAAAATAACCTAGGAATCAACTTAACGAAAGAGGTGAAAGACCTCTATAATGAAAACTGTAGAACACTAAAGAAAGAAATTATAGAAGACCTCAGAAGATGGAAAGACCTTCCTTGTTCCTGGATAGGCAGAATAAATGTTGTCAAAATGTCCATACTACCAAAAGCATTATACAGATTTAATGCAATTCCAATCAAAATCCCAATGACACTCCTCATAGAAATAGAAAAAGCAGTTATGAAATTCATCTGGAAAAATAAGAGACCCAGAATTGCTAAAGCAATCCTTAGGAAGAAAAATGAAGCAGGTGGCATCACCATACCAGATTTTAAATTAAACTATAGAGCAATAGTAACAAAAACAGCATGGTATTGGCACCAAAACAGACTGATAGACCAATGGTACAGAATTGAGGACACAGAGACTAATACATATAATTTCAGCTATCTTATATTAGACAAAGGCGCCAAAAATGTACAGTGGAGAAAGGACAGCCTCTTGAACAAATGGTGCTGGGAAAACTGGAAATCCATATACAACAAAATGAAATTAAACCCTTATCTCTCACCATGCCCAAAATTCAATTCAAAGTGGATGAAGGACCTAGGAATTAGACCAGACACAATATGCCTAATAGAAGAAAAAGTAAGCTCCAATTTCCAACATGTTGGATTAGGCCCCAAGTTCCTTAATAAGAATCCTGTAGCGCAAGAATTAGTATCAAGAATTAATGAATGGGAAAGATTCAAACTAAAAAGCTTCTTCTCAGCAAAAGAAACAATCAGTGAGTTGATTAGAGAACCAACTAACTGGGAACAAATATTTAATAAATGCACATCAGGCAGAGCACTAATTTCTAGAATGTATAAAGAACTCAAAAAACTCAACACCAAAAAAAACCCAAATATCCAAATAAATGGGCCAAAGAACTGAACAGACACTTCTAGGAATAAGAAGTTGATTTGTTGTATAATCAATCAACAAATACATGAAAAAATGCTCAACGTCACTGGCAATTAGAGAGATGCAAATCAAAACTACCCTAAGATATCATTTCTCACCAGTCAGAATGGCAGCTATTAAGAACACAAACAACAATAAATGTTGGAGAGGATGTGGGAAAAAAGGCACGCTCATACATTGCTGGTGGGACTGCAAAATTGTGCAACCGTTATGGAAAGCAGTATGGAGATTTCTTGGAAAACTGGGAATGGAACCACCCTATGACCCAGCCATCCCACTCCTGGGTCTATTCCCAAAGGACTTAAAAACAGCATATTACAGTGACACAGCTATCTCAATGTTTGTAGCTGCACAATTCACTATAGCTAGGTTGTGGAACCAACCTAGATGTCCCTCAGTAGATGAGTGGATTAAGAAAATGTGGTATATACGCACAATGGAATTTTACTCTGCAATAAAAGAAAATAAAATAATGGCATTCTCAGGTAAATGGATGAAGTTGGAGGATATAATGCTAAGTGAAGTTAGTTAGTCTCAAAAATCCAAGTACCAAATATTTGCTCTGATATAAGGAGTCAGAGTCACAGTGGTGTTCGGTTTCAGGGTACATAGGAAGATTAGAGTAACACTAGAGTGGTCAAAGGGGAAGGAGGAGAAGGGAGGGACCTAGAGGGGTATGGGGAGGGGGGAAAGGAAAGGTGGTATAATAAGATGGATATCATTATCCTAAATCATGATTGAAGACTTGAATAGTATGGATATACTTTGTATACAAACAGTGTTATGTGAAAGGAGGCTCAATGTTTGTATTATGAATTGTAATGCATTCTACTATTACAAATACAACAACATTGAATATATATATATATATATATATAAAAAGCCAGCCTCAGCAACTTAGTGAGACCCTGTCTTAAAATAAAAAAAGGCTGAGGATGTTGCTCTGGAATTAAGCACTCTGGGTTCAATCGCTAAAAAATATCAAATAAAAAATACCAAATAAATTACCAAAAAAATTTTAAAAAAAGAAAAGAAAAAGAATACAAACTGCAGGAGCATATGTATATCTGACCATTTTGTTTTTGCAGATATTCTAAGGAGCTTAGCTGTAGCCAAAAACAGTGCCTGATACATTAGTTACATAATAAATAGTAATTGTATATAATTTAAGTTATAAATGTATATGTGGGGATGTTTTGATAATTCTTCCAATTCATTAATTGGCTTGAGTTTGTTTATGTTAAAATGATGTTTAAGTATAATTGCATATTTATACATGTTCATATACCAGGATTGAAAGCATTTTGCTTTAGTTTTGCAGAGTTGAAAATCAAGTTATTTTGTCAGAAAACAAATATTTTTACTTTGTAAATTCAGATTGACTATATTAGAATGAGAGGGAATTCTGTTCCTGATAGTCACATGGTAATGTAGATCATTTCTATTTTTTATAATATTTATCTTGAGTTCATATCTGATCTATTTATTTGAATGATTTACTTTCCAAAACATAAAGTTCTCCCTGTGATTCCATACTGCTGTATTATTGGACTATTCCTACGGTGGTAATTTTCCTAATTTCTAATTCTTATGAAGTTTTTATGCTTGGTGTGCATATTGGGACTTAGATCAGGAGGTAGAAGTTTTCTGTTTTCATTAGAGATGGTGTCTTGTTAAGATAGAATTGATTTCAGTACTTGTTCTCCTGAGATAAAGCCACTTTGAAGTTTCTTGTAACTTGCCCTTGCATTTCTCATTATTGGTACTCAACAATTTCTTTGGCCTCTTACATATTAATGTTGCAAAGATAAGCTGGTTTTGATTCATGGAATCAGGTGTGGCACTTCATTACTTGCCCCCTGGGAAAGCCATTGAAAGGTCTTTTTGAATATGTGCTTGTTTTCATACATATACAGTGACTTCCTGGGGTTGCCTTTGTAAAAATCTGCAGGAAATGAATGCAGGCTTCATGGAGTGGGGGTGGAGACTCAAGTAAAGAATGTGTATTCTTATACTTTATGTCTTTATTTTGCTATTTCTCCTTTACCCCCTACCTCTGCCCTACTTCAAGTAGTCCCACTCCATAAACCAGAGCACTGAATGGACAATGTAGGAAGAAGCTTTGAAAGGAAACAGAATTTGGGTGAAATCCCAGCACAGTCCTTTGCAAACTACAATGTCTCAGGCACTTAGTTTTGTTGACTCTGGGTCTTTTCATTTATAATATAGGTAATTTCTATATCTCAGTGTTGTATGAAAATTTAAATTGTGTGTGTGTGTGTGTGTGTGTGTGTGTGTGTGATTAGTCTCTAGAACTCTCTAGGTACTAAAAATGTTATTCACTAGTATTTCAAAAAGATTGGAAATAAAAATGAGATAAAAATTCATGTATACATTTAGCCAGACTTTTTACTAAATGTGGAGAACAAATTCACAAAAGTTGAAATTAAACGTATGGGTCACAGGATCTTAACTAATCATGAGCTAGGGATGTAGTGGTAGGGCATTTTCCCAGAATGTGCAGGGACCTGGGTTTAATCCAAAACCACAAAATAAAAACACAAAAAACCTACCAATATTTAAGTAATTAAGAATCATTTTCCTACACTAATTCTGGACAAGAAGAAAATAGGGAAAATGTTCATTGGTCTTGTAGTGACTTTTTGGGGGGATTTAAACAAAAGCAGCAAAGGCCAAACAAAATACATGCAACAAAGGTAAAAATAAACAAGCAAAACTACCTTAACCTTAGGAGAAAAGTTTTAAGCTTTTTACTGTTGGATGTAATGTTAGCTGTGGGCTTGCCACACATGGTATTTATACTGTTCAGATACTTTCCTTCTTGTTGCTGCCTGCGGCTGCCACTTGCAGCAACAACGCTGCGGGAGAAAATTTGGAGGCAGGATGGAAATGAAAAAGTTCTTTTATTCTTCTCTCTCCGGCTCCAACAACCTCTCCAACACCAACTTCAACCAACCAACAAACTAACCCTCTCCCGGTTAAATACCTTTTGCCTTAACAAGGACACATGCTAACAGCTCAAGCTTACAGGTGCATCACGCAATGTTCACGGGCATAAAAAGATTCAGGTGAAAATACTTGAACACCTTAATGGGTCTCAGCTAGCCACCATCTTAATTATCTCCTCAATTAGGGCTCTTACATTTCCCCCCTTTTGTTTTAAAAGAGAGGATGCTCTAGGACGTCCATGTGCAACCAACATTCTTACCCATCATCGGATAATCAAGGCTGTGCTTGATTATGAATTAAAGTTATTTGGATCCATATATATATATATATATATTTATAATTAATTTTTTATAATATTAATTTTCATAAGTGCTTTGTTATTTGTGACGTCACACTGGACAGATGCACATACAAACATATATTTGTGATGTCACATTAACATGAAATTTAGACAAATACACAGACATAAAGACATATATAAAAAGAAAAAAAAATACAATTGTGTGCACACTAAAGAGAGATCTTCTCATCTCAGCCGGGAGGAATGAGACTTAAATTGTGAATTTATTGGAGTGCTCTTTTAAGGGAATCATTCAATACCTTCATCTTGGTCCTCTTGATTTTGTACTTGTTTTATTAATCTTGATTCCTCAATAACTTCATCTTGGTCCTTTTGATTTGGTATCTGTTTTATTAATCTAGATGGTATCCATATTGGGGAGGATTCATGCTGTGGAAAAACACAAACAGATCCTCTCCCCAAAATTAATACTGGATCTGGACCCTTCCATGCACCTGAAAGAACATCCTTCCAGTAAACCAAAGGTTTATGTAGTTGGTGTGGATTCCAGTGTCTGTCTCCAGCCGAATATCCATTAGATCTAAAGTTAAAAAATTTAAGGTAAACAGGACAACTGCCAATCTGTCCCTAGGATTTTTCCAATTTCCTTCTTTTTGCTTTAATAGCATGATTTTGAGTGTGTGATTAGCTCCTTTAATTATACCTTGACCTTGAGGATTGTATGGGATACCTGTTTTATGGGATATATTGAATTTTGCGCAAAACTGTTTGAAAGATGAGGACGTATATGCAAGTCCATTATCTGTTTTAAGCATTTTGGGGATGCCCAATGCAGCAAAAGCTTGCAGACAATGAAATGTAACATCTTTAACTTTTTCTCCAGAATGTAAGAAAGCAAAAATCATGCCTAAGCATGTATCTATGGTCACATGAATAAATCGCAATTTTCCAAAACTTGGCTCATGAGTGACATCCATCTGCCACAAATGATTGGGCATTAATCCTCTTGGGTTAACCCCATAATGTGGATTGGGCAAATGTGTCACACAAGATTGACAAGCCTTCACAATTGTTTGAGCTTGCTCCTTTGTGATTTTGAACATTTGCTGTAACGTAGTACTATTGACATGAAATTGGGAATGGAACAAGGTAGCTTGGTGGACTGATGAAAATATAAAGATTGTTTTAGTGAGGGCATCAGCATTTTGATTACCTTCATGGAGAGGACCAGGTAAATTAGTATGAGCTCTGATATGTCCAATAAATAAAGTTTCTTTATGTTCCCATAGGAGATTTTGAATTTGAAAAAAAAAATTAAAGGCTGGACTATGTGGTGCTATTGGACCTGCTAACTCTAATTTAGGGACAGCATGTACAATATAGTGGCTGTCTGAAAAAATATTTATAGACTGTTCTTTAAAATTTTCTAGAGCTATTATAATAGCTTCAAGTTCAACTAATTGGACTGATTTTTGACCAGTAATATGAATCATATTTTCTTTTTGAGTGACTACTGCAGCAGTACCATTTGAGGTCCCATCTGTAAATACATTTAATGCCTTAGGAATAGGTTGATTTTTTATTACCTGTGGAAATATGATGGGATGATTGACACAAAAAGATAGTATAGGAGACTTAGGAAGATGGTTATCAAAATTTGCAGAAGTAGAGCATCTAGCTATATTCAACCTGTGATGATGAATAGGGAGTAATAAATAGTAACGGGGTGAATGCCAAAAATTTTAGTAGAAGTCTTAAGTCCTTGAAGAATAAGTTTAGCCACCATGGAGGTATAAGACTCAATTGTACTCTTAGGAGAGACGGGCAAATGTATCCATAATAAAGGCCCCTGTTGCCAAAATACTCCTGTGGGTGTATATTGTGAAGAAATAATGGTCAATATCAGTGGTCAAGCAAAATCAATTCTATCACAATGGGATCCTTCAAATGGCCTTTTCTACCAACTTTAAAGCTTCCCTAGCATCAGGAGTCAATGTTCGCGGTGAAGATGGATCAGGGTTCCCACGAAGGATATCAAATAAGGGTTTTAATTGGCCAGTGGTGAGGCTTAGTGTAGGGTGAAGCCAATTAATGTCTCCCAGCAATTTTTGGAAATCATTAAGAGTGGCCAAATGTTCCTTATTTATTAAAATTTTTTGAGGCCTAATAAAAGTATCATTAATTTGGAATCCTAGATATAATATTGGAGATCTAGTTTAAACCTTTTCTTCAGCAATTTTTAATCCATATATTTTTAAATTTTCTGTCATATCACTGAATATGGTAAATAAGATTTCTTGATTAGGGTGAGCAAGCAAAAAAACATCATAATCCATATAATGGAGGCACATAAGGTTTGGGTATTTGTTCTTAATGGGCTGGATAGCTTTGTCTACATAGATTTGACATATAGTGGGGCTATTAGCCATTCCCTGCGGTAGCACTTTCCATTGATATCTTTTATCAGGGCCATTATTATTGATAGAAGGAACTGAAAAAGCAAACCTGGGGGCATCCAGAGGATGTAGAGGAATGGAAAAGAAACAATCCTTTATATCAAGAGTTATAAGATGGAAATTTTTAGGAATAGCTACAGGATTAGGAAGTCCAGGTTGGGTAGGGCCCATAATTTGCATAGTTTTATTGATTTCTCTAAGGTCATGTAGCAATCTCCATTTTCCTGATCACGAATATGGGGGAATTCCAGGGAGAGGTGGAAGGCTCTATGTGTCCTGCTTCTAGTTTTTCTTGGATTAATAGGTGGGCCGCTTGTAATTTTTCTCTAGATAGGGGCCATTGAGGGACCCAAACTGGCTTATCGGAAAGCCATGTATTTTCAAAATTGTTTCCTCAGTGGCCCCTAGAAAAAATATTTTTTACCCTTTTGATGATGACTTAGATTTTTAACACCTGCGGGCTTGGTTGGGAGGTATACCCCCATTTGCTGCAAAATATCTCTTCCCCATAGGGTAACTGGCAAGCTGGTCAAAACATAAGGTTGGAATGTTCCTTTATGCCTTTATTATCTTCCCAATTTAAGACTACAGCACTTTGTGCTGGGGTGTTAGTATATCCCAAGCCTCTTAAACTAGTTAAGGCCTTCTGCAGAGGCCAGTGCTTGGGCCATTGTTGTAGATTAATGATGGAAGAGTCAGCCCCAGTATCAATCAGCCCCTCCACCTCTATACCTTGAATTTTTATTTTGCACATAGGCCTCCGTGAACAATCCTGAACCCAGCAAGACATAGGTCCCAAGCCAGTGGAACCAAATCCTCTATTGTTCCTATTCTGTGGCATACTCTTGAATGAGTTGTGGAAACTGGGAAGGAGAAGCAGCTGAGCAATTCTAGGGTTAACAGAGATAATGCCTCTAGGTGAACTAAGCATTATTTTTATTTCTCCTTGGTAATTGGAGTCAATAACACCTGGTGTTACTTGAAAACCTAATAGGCTTTTAGAACTTCGCCCAAGGATAAGTCCTACAGTCCCTGAGGGAAGAGGTCCCCTGACTCTTGTAGGAATCTGTTGAACCCCCATTTCAGGTGTTAGCACTATTCGGGTGGTGGAACAGAGGTCTAGTCCTGCACTTCCTCTTGTCCCTCTGACAAGGGAGTCAATGGGTAGGAAGGATTGTGACGAGGAATCATCTGTTGAGGATATTTCTTGTCTAATGCCTAATAAATCTCTGATAGCTTTAGCAGCTCTTATTTTTGTTATTTTTGAGTTCACACCAATATTATCCTTACTGGTCTTATCTGACTCAGTGGAGGCTATGCTTTCTTGATCACTTTCCTCCTCACTATAAACTAAGTCAGCAATGTCAAAAAAGGCTTTTATTACTTGGCTTTTTGTTATTTTCGCACCCATCTTTAAAGATTTCTCAGTTCTTACCTGCCGATTCCGAACTCCCTGTACGGGCCACCACTTGTTGCTGCCTGCGGCTGCCGCTTACAACAATGACACTGCGGGAGAAAATTCGGAGGCAGGATGGAAATGAAAAAGTTCTTTTATTCTTCTCTCTCCGGCTCCAACAACCTTTCCAACTCCAACTTCAACCCACCAACAAACTAACCCTCACCTGGTTAAATACCTTTTGCCTTAACAAGGACACATGCTAACAGCTTGAGCTTACGGGATGTGTCACGCAGTGTTCACGGGCATAAAAAGATTCAGGTGAAAATACTTGAACACCTTAACTGGTCTCAGCTAGCCACCATCTTAGCTATCTCCTCAATTAGGGCTCTTACACCTTCTATACCTAATTTGTCGTGAGTTTTTTTTTATCATGAAAGGATGTTGGATTTTACTTAAAAAAGAAAAAATTCTGTATGTATTGGAATGACCACGTTGTTTTTTATCCTCATTCAGTTTAGGTGGCTTCTACCATTTTTTAAATGGCATATATTGAACAATCCTTCCATTCTAGAGATAAATCCCACTTGATTATGGTATTTATTTTATTGTTATTTTAAGGACATATCTCAAGTTGGAATCTATGTATACTTAAACAAGCCAAACCCCAAATAGTTTTATTTTTATAAAACTATTATAGGGCTATGTTAACTTCTCTCAAATTTTTCTGCTAAAGATAAAGTTCCCATCCCTTTTCCCAGCAATCACTTAGTTACTACACATTGAATCATCATGTATAACATGACCAGAATTGCTTATGCAGAAAGAATTGCTATCAAGTTAATATCAGATAAATAAATATATGGTCATTGACACTGAGCTAGGAAGGCAGATGAACACAAGTTTTTGGTGTTAGAGTTATGTGAAGCTTACACAAATATTTGTTGGTGCACATTAAAGACATGCATATTAAGTCCCTGTGTTCTCTTCCCCACTTTCTTCTTCTTAGTCTCTTTCATAGCCAAAATTTCCAAAAGTTCTGCTTCTAAAATCCTATAGAATTTTATAAAAATTCAAAATTTGCAAATTTTAAGTGGTGTACTATAAGAAACATTACTAACATACCTGTACACAAAATTTGGAATAATTCAAATCACTATAAATGAAATGTTAAGAATCATTTCAATCCAAAGTTGGTAGAGTGAGATGCTTATGCTACCATCTTACAGGTGTAACTACTTTTGCTGTGCACATAAATATTACCTTACTTTCCAGAATCTATCTTGCATTATGCAAAATTTTCAAGAAAGTTTTCTTTCCATTATGATCAACCATGCTGCCCTCATTGTCTTCATTCCTTGACTATCTCTTATCAAGTTCTCTTTATATCACATCACTGAAATGACTCATTCTATGAATTCTATACCATTAAATCTATGGACCTTTGCATTGTTAAATGTATTCTTCTTGAAATGTTATCTTTTCTGAGTATGGATTAGTTCCTACCTCTAGCTTTAAAAAAAAAATTGCATTGTATATATTTAAGGTATACAACATGATGTTATAAGATATAGATAGTAAAAGGGTTACCATGGTAAAGAAAATTAACAGATCTCTCATCTCACATATCATCTCACATGATTATTATTTTGCAGCAAGGGTAGTGAAAATTTACTCAATGATTCTGAATTCCAAACAGTATTATTTTATTACCCATAATCTTTATACTTTACATTGACTTTTAGACTTTTCTAGCTATATTTTTGTTTCCTTTTCAAGCTCATTCTCCTCTAGCAGACTGTGAAATTTTTCAGCAATTCTGGGCTCCATCCTGGGCTCATTTTAATAGGCAAGTTGAAGAATAACACACATAATTCTCTTGTTAGTCAGTTGATATAACATCCTGTTAACATTCATGATTTATCCACTTTTGTTTTTCAATTCCAGAAACAATATACTGGTCCAAGTAATGAAGAATTCTCACATGGGTTACTGAGTAGTTTGTTGATATTTCTATATATATGTCCTTTTTTCCAATTCAAAGCATGGTAGCCAGAGAAATGTTTTACAAATGAAAATCTAATTTCTTTGCACTCATGCCTAATTAAATCACACTTTTGGCTTTCTATACTATTTGAATGGTGAACAAAATGCTTAACATTTAATATATAGCTTTGTAGAGCATGTCATCTAATTACTTCTTCAGGTCATTTTGGTGTACCATACTGTTTCTTACTCTATTTGGAACAGCTACACAAATCTTTTAAAATCTTTTTTTTTTAAAAATGCAAGTTTTCTTCTATAGCTGTTCCTTTTCTGTGTACTTGTTGTGCCCTACCCCAATTTAACCTAGTTAACTTCTTCAATTCCCAGCACAGTATTCACTTCTTTAGAGTAGTCCCTCATCTCTTGGACTAGATCAACTGTCCCCCCTGAAAGTTCTTACAGTACCATGAACAATTCTGTCACAGCAGTAATGGCTGGGGTTAATAGATGTTGATGCAATTTGAGTCCTTGAGAAACACTTTTCTCCCTGTTGAGTTGGTCAGGTTCAGAAAGACAGAATCCTGCTTTGCTATTGCTGTGGATAATGGTGTTTGCTTATTTACATAACTCATATTTAACTTCAGCACTGTCATGGTTTGGATGTGAGGTGTCCCCCAAAAGCTCATGTGCAAGACAGTGCAAGAAAATTCAGAGAAGAAATGATTGGGTTACCATAGCTAATCGGTGAATTAATCCCTTCATCGGGATTAACTTAGTGTTAGGGTGTGTGGCTGGAGGAGATGGGAATGGGGCATGGCTTGAGGGTACATATTTGTATCTGGTGAGTGGAATCTCTGTCTGCTTCCCTCTGCCATACTCTTCCTCCATGATGTTCTGCCTCAACTTCAGCCCCAAGGAATGGAGCTGGCTTTCTGTGGACTAAGACCTCTGAAACTGTGAGTTCACAAATAGACTGTGAGCTTGCAAATAGACTGTGAGCTCGCAAATAAACTCCTCCTCTACAATTGTGCTGGTTGGGTCCTTTAGTCACTGCAGTGAAAAAACTTACTAATACAAGCATATAGCACAGATTCTGGTTCAAAGTTGTCAGCAAAATATATTTTTTGAATGAGAGCTTGAATACATTAAATCAACATATTACAAATTCTAACCCTCATTTCTAAAATAGTAGGTATAAACTCCCATTATGGTCAACACAAATGAAATAATAGAAGCATGGAAAGAGAGTGTTAAAAAATAACTAAGTTAGATGTCAGGTGATAGAAGTTTGGATTTTTAATCTTCAATTAATAATTGTCACATTTTCAGTTAAGACAGCTTCAATGTCATTTTTAAAATGGCAATAATGGTAATAATGAAAATAGCAAAACTAAATTTTACAAAGCATTTATATGTGTAAGACACCTGGCTAAATCATGTGAAGATATTATCTAGATTCATTGTTAGAATCCCTATGTAATATCTACTAATATAAAAATGAAACATTAACATCTTGCACTCATAAAGCTGTATGTGCTCAGCACACTTCTAAGTATTATTTCAATTAATCTTTCATTACAATGTTAAGAGGATCAGATGAAATATTCCTGGGAAACACCTTGTATAGTTTAAACCAGGATAGAAATTTCAGTTAAATTATTATGTATGTTTTAGTTAAAAAGTACATCACTATGTTCCCTGGCCAGGCTGGTGAGATGAGCTGGGTTCAAAGGAGTTGGCTACAGCAATAACTAAGAAAACAGCAAAGAAACCACACAAAACACAAACATGTGTTTTGAGGGTAGGACTGCTCTGTGACCCCAAGGGTCAGCTCCACACTGGACAGCACTGGAAAAGAAGCAAGAGAGAGAGAGTGCACCCGCAACCCCCCTTTTTGCTGGGGAAAAGACATTCAATAGAATATTCCACCCAAATAAGGCAAGGGATAGGGTTTCAAAAGGTGGAGTCTTGCTTGGTGATGTCTTACAGTCAGCAGATTGATTGACATCTTGGCAAGTCATACCCATTTCAGGCGCTGTGTGGGATCACAGGCGCTTGTGTCACACAGCCCAATCAGCACACTATGCCAGACCAGTCCCCTCATACGCTCAAATGCGCATAGCTCACACACACAGCCCATGGATGGCTCAAGACACTACACAACATGGAGGTGAATCATGGTATTTTAGACTAGTATCATGCTATCTACTTTTTTTGACTTCAGCATGCAGTTTACTATAAATTGTTAAGTTTCTTGGCTTGGGCTACCTTTCTTTCATGTCCCCTTTTGCAATAATTTATTGCTACTGAGTTTTGCACTTGTGAGAATTTTGGCATATTTGATGTGGCATATTAACTATTCACAACTCCTTAACACTGCATGACCAGAGGAAAATGATGCTTTACATTCTTATAGTGTGAGATAACTGGAGAGTGAAGATAAATTATTTCTGTATGCTTGAAGCCTATAAAATTATATTTTAAATACAGTCATAGGCGTAAAAAACAGAACTATGGCATATGATAAACAGGTTTTTCTAACGTGTTTTTAAAGATATTTTATCAAATGAGAAATAATTACTTGTTCACTTCACAATACCGAGATAAAAGAGACAAATGACCTAAGGTCATTTTCAACTACTGCAGAAAATAACTTAGTGACATCATTTTTTTTTTATGACTATATAGAATATAACATTTAAGTAGAATGTTTTCCTATTATGACCTATATTATATTCTGTATTAAATGTATGGGTCTAAGAAAAATGAAGAAAACATTGAAATGTTAAATTATGTATGGCATGTAGCCTACCTTTTTATGTTGTTTACATTAGAAGTATATAGAGCTTTCTTCAGAACATAGGTTCTTTATTTACCAGCACTTTTGTTGATGGAAAAAAAATTGAAAGCCCTCTAGTAGTTAACCTCAGTGTTTCTCCATCTTTGTCTGTTAAAATTTATTTCTCTTGCATGTGTTTTATACTCCCAGATATCCAGCAGCAATAATGAAAAAAATGTAAATTTATAATAAGTTTACTTCCCAAATAAGGACAATCTGGGAACAAAGATACCTGGGTACTGTTTCAGTTCATGACAGGGCTTTGTTTTATCATATATGAAGAAGGGAACTTGGGCTAGAATTTTATTATTCCTACATTCACATCAACAACTATTTCATTAAACACAGTATATTTCAGATGTTGTTCTAGATGCTGGGAACTGACAAAGTTATTTTAAAGAAATGATAGTTAATAATAAAAATGAATCTATGGTGGAGTAACATTCTTGTTCTGTTTTATAGAAAAACTTTTAACTTTAACTAAGAATATTTTATTATATCATTTAACAAATTGTTTTATAATCATCCGATTATGTAGATTTTCTATTTTTGACTCAAAAATTAAAATCATCTTTTAACTTTCATTTCTAGGTTGTAAAACTTGTCAGATTCTAGCCATAATATATTCTTAGTGATAGTTTTTTTAAGTGAGTGGATGAATAACGAATGAATGGAAGATGGAGAGAATGCGTAAAAGTTTTAGAACCTGGATTGAAGCTAAATCTTTCAATTATCTCTGTTTGGACCATAATTTTGTGTAGAGTTTTCAAGAGTTTACAAAGTGAAAGATACATTCCCATACAGTTCTTCAACATACTCCCTTAGAGAAGAGGAATGGTCCACTCCAAAAATCTCCTTCACCCAATATTTAACTGAAATTCTTAGGTGGATTAAAGTATTCTGCTGAGCAATGAGGATATATACATACATGTATAATATATATATACACACACACACATATAAAATTTTAATTTATACTTTCCAAATTTAATTCAGTTCAAAGACTAAGAATATTCTATAGCTATAATAAATACAAATAAGGAACATTTGGAAGCATGTAAATTGGAAGTGAACATGAAGAACTTGCTTTGTGAAGAAATAGAATTCCTGTTATAAAAAGTCATTCTCTTTTATCTGCTATAACAGGAATTGATAAATGGTGGCCTGCATCATTCAGGTACTAGGGCAAAGTCATGTTGCTGTTCCCATGGCAAAAGAAATAACTGTAATAAAGAAACATTAAATGAAATGTCAGAGGTCTGGCAACCCTCTGCAATAGACAGTAAGTTACAAAATATTTCAGATGAGTTGTATCTGACATTTCCCATTCCTTTAATTAGAGGGAGACTCTACCTCCCTCTTATCCCACAGTAATCAAGGCTGCCTAAGGGCTCACAGATTAATACCCCGATAGTGTTAGAAGTTGTAAAAAAAGAGAAACCTAAGCATCAATAGCCACTAATTATATTGGCCTTTATTATATTAAATTAAATATTAATGTTTAATATTAATAATTAAATATTATAGAAATTTATATTATAAATATTATAGAAAAATGTAAATCTGTGAGCCCTTAGGCAGCCTTGAAAACATCCAATGAACTAATGTCAAATTATTATAGAAAAATGTAAATATTTACCTACATGTGAGTTCATCCTAGTATTTACAAATCATCTTTAAAGATAAAGAAAGATGACAAATTCTTCCTTTCTAGCATTATTTAAATTTCTTTTTTGGACGATGCTGTCTTTTTTTTTTAATTTTTTAATTTTATTTTTATAATTTTTAATATGTACAACTCATAGTGCATATATTTAGTATCTTTTTACATACAACTGTTTGTATACAAAGTATATTCATACAATTCAGGTCTTCAATCATGCATTAAGGAAAATGATATCCATCTCATTCAACCACATTTTTTTTTCTTTTCTCCCCCTCCCTCCCCTCTTGCTCCCTCCCTTACCCTCCCTTCCCTTGACCATTCTAGTGTTCCTCTAATCCTCCTATGTACCCCCATCCAACAATACTTTGAAATAGCCTCCTTATATCAGAGAAAACATTTGGTACTTGGATTTTTGAGACTGACTAACTTCACTTAGCATTATGTCTTCCAACTTCATCCATTTACCTGCAAATGCCATTAATTTATTTTCTTTTATTGCTGAGTAAAATTCCATTGTGCGTATATACCACATTTTCTTAATCCACTCATTTATTGAGGGACATCTAGGTTGGTTCCACAACCTAGCTATTGTGAATTGCGTAGCTACAAACATTGAGATAGCTGTGTCACTGTAATATGCTGTTTTTAAGTCCTTTGGTGTCGCTGCCTGAAGTGGAAGTCGCTTGGAGCAGCGAACGCCACAGGAAAATTCGGAGGCAGGATGAAAATGAAAAAAGGTCTTTTATTCTTCTTCTCTCTCCAGCTCCAGCAATCACTCCAAATGCTCTAACTCCAACCACCACCTTCTTCTTCCCCACACACACTAATGAACCTCACCCAGTTATATACATATAGCTTTAACAAGGACACGTGCTTACAGCTCAAGCTTACAGGTGCGTCACGCAGTGTTCACGGCATACAAAGATTCTTTGAATAATGTAATAATATCAGGTGGAAACTAGAACATCTTTTATGGCTCTCAGCTAACAGCAATCTTTAGCTATCTCCTTGATTATAGGCTCCTTCACTTTGGGAATAGACCCAGGAGTGGGATGGCTGGGTCATAGGGTGGTTCCATTCCCAGTTTTCCAAGAAATCTCCATACTGCTTTCCATAATGGTTGCACCATTTTGCAGTCCCACCAGCAATGTATGAGTGTGCCTTTTTCCCCCACATCCTCTCCAACATTTATTGTTGCTTGTGTTCTTGATAGCTGCCATTCTGACTGGAGTGAAGTGAAATCTTAGAGTAGTTTTGATTTGCTTTTCTCTAATTGCCAGCGATGTTGAACATTTTTTCATGTATTTGTTGATTAATCGTGTATCTTCTTCTTAAATTTTAATCTAAATACATTTCCTGAAATTTAGACTTTGGTTGTATCTTCAAATGAAATCAGTAAATGACTTGTGCATTGGTAGGATCATTCTCCCAGAACCAAGTTCAAGTATCAAATTTCAATGGCACTATCCATGAAGCATGATGAGAGACATGTCTGGTGCCTGTGGAATAGGATTTTATCTGGGCAATATAGCCATTCAATAAATCCAAATACTAAGTAGAATAATCCAGAGCCCTTTTATAGTGAAAGCAGGCTTGATTTAAGCCAAAATAAACAATTTAAGAATTTATCTAGTGGAAGGATATGACAGCATAAAAGACTAGGATAAGATAAAATTCACCTTGCCTAATTTCTGTTTGTCACCTTGCCTTATTTCTGGTCTTCATACCATATTGGAACAGGACTCCCATAGTCAGTTTAGGATATGATAGGTAATGGTTTGTTGTCTCAGAAATGCGTACTGTCATCAAAGGCATCCAGGGATTCAATATAGTGAACTCTATATCTTTTGAAAATTATTTGTGTCCATTGTCAACGTTAATTATATTATTCACATAAACTCTGATTGTCTCCAGGTTTCCATCTTAAATTATTATGGAACTGGTAGTAAATTCCCCTTCAGTATAATCCGTGTAGCTCTACTGTTAACATTCTTTGAATTTTTCTTTTTTCTGTTTGAAAAATATTTTATTTCCTTTTCAATTTTGAAGAATATTTTCTGTGAGTATTGAAATTAGTTATATTTTTCTTATTTTAAAAATTTAAATGTTTTTCTTACTTTAAAGATTTTGTTCAATTGTTGATTGAGTTTCATCATTTCTCTTGAGAAATCAGCTATTGACTATTTTTTTTCCTGCTAAATATTATGTATTTTTAAATTTTATGCTTCATTTTCAGATTTTTTTCCCCTTGTGTTTCTAGAGTTTTTCTATTACAGGAACAGTTGCGATTTTATTTTTTTTATCACACGTAAAATTTTCAATGTTCCTTCAATATGTGGGTTACCTTTTCTAAATTCTTAAAATTTCTCAACCATTATCTAACCAAAATTTGCTTTTGCTGTTTTCTTTCAGATTTCCCTTTAGGACTCCATCTATGTTCTTCACAGACACTCACTGTTTTCTACTTGTCTAGTATATATTTTATTAATTTCTAATTTTTATGTGTGCTTTTGCTTACAATTTTGACCATCTGCCTTTAAATTGTTGCAAGTCTTACCATTCCTTTTTTTTTTTTTCATTATATTTTCCTTTTGGGAATATTTTTTAAAAATAAAAATGAATATATTTCCTGAAACAACTAAACACATTTAGGAACTTTAATATTAAAAACAGTTTCTATTTATAAATATTCAAAAATTCACCTTCATTCTTACGTAATGATTGTGTGCTATATAATTTTAGTTGGCAATTATCATTTCTCAGCATTTAAAAAATATTATTTCACTGTTTTGTTGTTATATTGTTATTTTTATTGAGTATTTTTAAATTGAAATGATTTTTTAAAGAAAGTAATCTTAATCTGGTTCTCTCCAGATTTTTTTTCTTTCTCTTTCTTTCTTTGTTCACTAATCTTTTTATTTTATTTTTTTGGTACTGGGGATTGAACTCAGGGGCACTCAATCACTGAGCCACACCCCAAGTCCTATTTTGTATTTTATTCAGAGACAGATTCTCACTGAGTTGCTTAGCACCTTGCCATAGCTGAGGTTGGCTTTGAACTCGAAATCCTCCTGCCTCAGCCTCCCTCGCTGCTGGGATTATAGATGTGCACTACCATGTCTACCTTCTACAGATGCTTGGAAGATCTTCTCTTTATCTTTTTCTTATTTAGATTTTTTAAAATTTACTTTTTATTCCAAGTTGTTAGAAATGACAGCAGAATGTATTGCATTTCATATTACACTTATAGAGCACATTTATACATATCTCTGGTTGTATACAAAGTATATTCACACCATTCGTACCTTCATACATGTACTTAGGGTAATGATATCCATCTCATTCTACCATCTTTTTTGTTGTTTTTTGCTTCACCCTTTTGCTTCCATTTTTCCCTCCCTCCCCATTGGCCATTCTAGAGTTCCTCTAATCCTCCTATGCTCCCCATCCCAACCCCACTGTGAATTGGTCTCCTTATATCAGAGAAAACATTTGGCATTTCCTTTTTGGGATTGGATAACTTCACTTAGCATTATATTCTCTAACATCATCCAATGATCTGTGAATGCCATAATTTTATTCTCTCTTATTGCTGAGTTATACTCCATTGTGTACATATATCACACTTTCTTTATCCATTCATCTACTGAAGGGCATCTAGGTTGGTTCCACAAGTTAGCTATTGTGAATTGTGCTGCTATAAACATTGATGTGGCTGTGTCCCTGTAGTATGCTGTTTTTAAGTCCTTTGGGTATAGACCTAGGAGTGGGATAGCTGGGTCATAAGGTTGTTCCATGGCTGCATCATTTTGCAGTCCCACCAACAATGTATGAGCATGCCTTTTTCTCCACATCCTTGCCAACATTTATTGTTGTTTGTGTTCTTAATAGCTGCCATTCTGAGTGGTGTGAGATGAAATCTTAGAGTGGTTTTTATTTACATTTCTCTAATTGCCAGAGATGTTGAACATTTTTTCAAGTATTTGTTGATTGATTGTATATCTTCTTCTGAGAAGTGTCTGTTCAGTTCCTTGGCCCATTTATTGATTGGGTTATTTGTTTTTTTGGTGTTAAGATTTTTGAGTTCTTTATATATTCTAGAGATTAGTGCTCTATTTGATGTGCATGTGGTAAAAAATTGTTCCCAATTAGTAGGCTCTCTATTCACCTCACTGTTTCTTTTGCTGAGAAGAAGCTTTGTAATTTGAATCTATTTCATTATTGATTCTTGATATTAATTCTTGTGCTACAGGAGTCTTATTAAAGAAGTTGTGGCCTAAATTCAACATGTTGGAGATTAGAGCTTACTTTTTCTTCTATTAGGTGTAGTGTCTCTGGTCTAATTCCCAGGTCCTTGATCCACTTTGAGTTGAATTTTTTGCATGGTGAGAGATAGAGGTTTAATTTCATTTTGTTGCATATGGATTTCCAGTTTTCCCAGCACCATTTGTTGAAGACGCTATCTTTTCTCCAATGTACGTTTTTGGCGCCTGTGTCTAATATAAAATAACTGAAATTGTATGTGTTAGTCTCTGTGTACTCTATTCTGTACCATTTGTCTACCAGCCTATTTTGGTGCCAATACCATGCTGGTTTTGTTACTATTGCTCTGTAGTATAATTTAAGGTCTGGTAGAGTGATGCCACCTGCTTCACTCCTCTTGCTAAGGATTGCTTTAGCTATTCTGGGTCTCTTATTTTTCCAGATGAATTTCATGACTGCTTTTTTTCTATTTCTATGAGGAATGTCATTGGAATTTTGATTGACATTGCATTAAATCTGTATAGTGATTTTGGTAGTATGGTCATTTTGAAAATATTAATTCTGCCTATCCAAGAACAATGTAGATCTTTCCAGTTTCTAAGGTCTTTCATAATTTCTTTCTTTAGTGTTCTGTAGTTTTCATTATAGAGGTCATTTACATCTTTGGTTAAGTTGATTCCCAAATACTTCTTTTTCTTTTTTTCTTTTCTTGATGCTATTGTAAAAAGGGTAGTTTTTTTTTTTTTTATTCAAAGTTGTTGTATTTATAATAGTAGTATGCATTATAATTCACAATAAACGTATAGAGCATCTTTTTACAAAACACTGTATACAATGTATATTCATACCATTCAAATCTTCAATTATGCATTTAGGATAATGACATCCATCTTATTCAACCACCGTTTCTTTTTTCCCCTCTATCCCCCCTTGCTCCCTTCCTTCCTCTCCCTCCCATTTGACCTTTCTAGCTTTCCTCCAATCCTCCTATCTACCCCAACTGAACACCACTGTGAATCAACCTTTATATATCATAGAAAACATTTGGTATTTGGATTTTTGAGATTGACTAACTTAACTTAGCATTATATTCTCCAATTCATCCATTTACCTGAGAATGCCATTATTTTATTTTATTGCTGAGTAAAATTCCATTGTGTATATGTACCAAATTTCCTTTATCCATTCATCAACTGAGGGACATCTAGGTTGGTTCCACAATCTAGCTATTGTGAATTGTGCTGCTATAAACATTGAAGTGGCTGTGTCTCTGTAATATGCTGTTTTTAAGTCCTTTGGGAATAGACCCAGGAGTAGGATGTCTCAGTCATAGGGTGGTTCCATTCCCAGTTTTCCAAGAAATCTCCATACTGCCTTCCATAACGGTTGCACCATTTGGCAGTCCCACCAGCAATGTATGAGTGTGCTTTTTCCCCACATCCCCTCAAACATTTATTGTTGTTTGTGTTCTTGATAGCTATCATTCTTACTGGAGTGAAATGAAATCTTAGAGTAGTTTTGATTTGATTTGCATTTCTCTAATTGCCAGCGATGTTGAGCATTTTTTCATGTTTTGTTCATTATTGTGTATCTTCTTCTGAGAAGTGTCTTTTCAATTCCTTAGCCCATTTGTTGACTGGGTTTTTTTTTTTTTTTAATTAAATTTTTTGAGTTCTTTATATAGTCTAGAAATCAGTGCTGTATCTGATGTGCATGTATTAAATATTTGTTCCCAAATAGTTGGCTCTCTATTCAACTCAATGATTGTTTCTTTTGCTGAGAAGAAGCTTTTTAGTTTGAATCTATCCCACTAATTTATTCTTGATATTAATTCTTGCACCATAGGATTCTTATTAAGGAACTTGGGGCCTAATCTGACATGTTGGAAATTGGAGCTTACTTTTTCTTCTATTAAGTGTATTGTTTCTGGTCTAATTCCTAGGTCCTTGATCCACTTTGAATTGAATTTTGTGCATGGTGAGAGATAAGGGTTTAATTTCATTTTGTTGCATATGGATCTCCAGTTTTCCCAGCACCATTTGTTGAAGAGGCTATCCTTTCTCTGCTGTACATTTTTGGCACCTTTGTCTAATATAAGATAGCTGAAATTATATGTATTAGTCTCTGTGTCCTCAATTCTGTGCCATTGGTCTACCAGCCTATTTTGATGCCAATACCATGCTGGTTTTGTTACTATTGCTCTGTAGTATAATTTAAATTCTGGTATGGTGATGCCACCTGCTTCACTTTTCTTGCTAAAGATTGCTTTGGCTATTCTGGGTCTCTTATTTTTCCAGATGAATTTCATGACTGCTTTTTCTATTTATTTGAGGAATGTCATAGAGGTCCTTCACCTCTTTCATTAAGTTGAATCCCAGCTATTTTACTTTTTTTGATGCTATTGTAAATGCAGTAGTTTTCATCATTTCCCTTTCACAGGATTTGTCACTGATGTACAAAAATGCCTTTGACTTATGGGTATTGATTTTGTATCCTGCAACTTTGCCAAATTCATTTACTAGTTGTAAAAGATTTCTGGTAGAGTTTTTTTTGGGGGGTCTTCTAGGTATATTATCATGTCATCAGCAAATAGTGCTAAATTGAGCTCTTCTTTTCCTATCTGGATCCCTTTAATTTCTTTCATCTGTCCAATTGCTCTAGCCAGAGTTTCAAGTAGTATGTTAAATAGCAGTGGTGACAGGGGGCATCCCTGTCTTGTTCCAGTTTTTAGTGAAAATGCTTTCAGTTTTTCTCCATTTAAGATAATGTTAGCTTGGGGCTTTGCATAAATAGCTTTTATGATGTTGAGATATGTTCCTGTTATTCCTAGTTTTTCTAGTGTTTTGAACATAAAGGGGTGTTGCATTTTGTCGAATGCTTTTTCTGTGTCTATTGAGATGATCATATGGTTTTTATCTTTAAGTCTATTGATGTCATGTATTATGTTTATTGATTTCTGAATGTTGAACCAACCTTACATCCCTGGGATAAACCCCACTTGATCGTGGTGCACTATCTTTTTGATATGTTTTAATATTTGATTTGCCAGAATTTTGTTGAGGATTTTTGCATCTATGTTCATTAAAGATATTGGCCTGAAGTTTTCTTTTTTGGATGTGTCTTTGCCTGGCTTTGGATTTAATGTAATATGGGCATCATAGAAAGAGCCTGGGAGAGCTCCCTCTTTTTCTATTTCTTTAAATAAGTTGAAGAACATTGGTATTAGTTGTTCTTTGAAGGTCTTGTAGAACTCAGCTATGAACCCATCGGGACCTGGACTTTTTCTTGATGATTACTTTTTGATGGCGTCTTCTATTTCCTGGATTGAAATTGATCTGTTTAAATTGTGTATAGCTTCCTGTTCTAGTTTGGGCAATTCGTACGACTCTAGAAATCTGTCAATGCATTCATTATTTTCTATTTTATTAGAGAATAAGTTTTCAATGTAAGTTCTAATTATCTTCTGTATATCTGAGGTGTTGTGATATTTCCTTTTTCATCACAGATGTTAGTAATTTGAGTTTTTTCTCTTTTTCTTTTCATTAGCATCACTAAGGGACTGTGAATTTTATTTTTTCAAAAAACCAACTTTTAGTTTTGTCAATTTTTTGAATTGTTTCTTCAGTCTCAATTTCATTAATTTCAAGTCTGATTTTAATTATTTCCCATCTTCTACTTCTCTTAGTGTTGATTTGTTCCTCTTTTTCTAGTGCTTTGAGGTGTGATGTTAAGTCATTTTTTTTTTTTTTTAAGGAATGAACTCAGTGCAACGAATTTTCCTCTTACTACTGCCTTCATAGTGTCCCAGAGATTTCTATACAACATATCTGTGTTTTTATTTACATCTAAGAATTTTTTAATCTCCTCCTTGATGTCTTCTTCAACCCCTTGTTCATTCAGAAGCATGTTGTTTAGCTTCCAGTTGTTAGAATAGATTTTTTTGTTTCTTGTTTGATCATTGATTTCCAATTTCATCCCATTATGGTCTGATAGAATGTAGGGTAGTATCTCTACTTTTTTATATTTGCTGAGATTTGCCTTGTGGCATAATATATTGCCAATTTTGGAGAAGGTGCCATGTGCTGCTGAGAAGAAAGTGTATTCATTCACTGAGGGATGAAATATTTTGTATATGTCCGTTAGGTCTAAGTTATTAATTGTTTTAATGAGACCTACAGTTTCTTTATTTAGCTTTTGTTTAGATGATCTATCCATTGGTGAGAGAGTTGTGTTGAAGTCCCCTAGAATAATTGTGTTGTGGTCTATTTTACTCTTGAACTTGAGAAGAGTTTGTTTGATAAATATAGGTGCCCCATTATTTGGGGCATATAGATTTATAATTGTTATATCTTGTTGATGAATGGTTCCCTTAATTAGTAAGAAATATCCATCTTTGTTCCTTTTGATTAGCTTTGGCTTGAAGTCTACCTTATTTGATATGTGTATGGAAACCCCTGCTCGCTTCCACAGCCCATGTGAGTGATAAGACTTTTCTGATCTTTTCACCTTCAGTTTATTGATGTCTTTTTCTATGAGGTGGGTTTCTTGGAGACAGCAAATTGTTAGGTCATTTTTTTTAATCCAGTCTGACAATCTGTGTCTTTTGAATGGTGAGTTTAGGCCATTAACATTCAGCGTTATTACTGAGATGTGATTCTTATTCCCATCCATTTTTATTTGTTTATGGCATTTAACTCAATTTGCTTTCTTTTCTGGTTGGTATTTCCTTTAGTTTAACATTTCCCTTTCTTGATTTTTATTATTATTCTTCTTTTCTTCTTCGTGGAATATTTTGCCCAGGATGTTCAGAACTGCTTGCTTCAAGTTGTGAAATCTTTTAAATTTTTTGTTGTGGAAGATTTTTATTTCATCTTCAAATGTAAAGCACAATTTTGCTTGGTACAATATTCTAGGTTGACATCCCTTTTCTTGCAGAGCTTGAAATATGCTATTCCAGGAACTTCTAGCTTTTAAAGTCTGGGTTGAAAAATCTGAACATAGTCTGATTGATTTCCCCCTATATGTAATCTGCTTCCTCCTCTTGTGGCTTTTAATATTCTCTCCTTGTCAGCATATTAGGCATTTTCATTATAATGTGTCTTGGTGTGGATCTGTTGTGATTTTGTAGGTTTAGTGTTCAGTAAGCCTCTTGCACTTGGTTTTCCCATTCATTCCTCAAGTTTGGAAAATTTTCTCTGATTATTTCATAGAATACATTACTCATTCCTTTGGCTTGGAACTCTGCACCTTCCTCCACACCAATCACTCTTAAATTTGGTCTTTTTATGTTGTTCCATATTTCTTGAATGTTCTGTTCTTGATTTCTTACAGTTTTTGCTGTGTAATCTACATTTTTCTCCAGGATATATATTTTGTCTTTGTTATCTGAGGTCCTTTCTTCGAAGTGGTCTAATCTGTTGCTGATGCTTTCAATTGAACATTTAGTTTGGTTTATTGCTTCTTTCATTTCCAGAATTTCTGTTTGGTTTCTCTTTAGAACCTCTATCTCCCTATTGAAGTAGTCTTTTGCTTCCTGTATTTTTTTTTTTTTTTTTTTTTTTTGGAGTTCTTTGTCAAAATGATCTTTTACCACTTGTATTTGCTCCCTTATATCATTTTTTAGTTCATTCTTAAGTTCCATAAACATTTGGAATATGTAATTTCTGAATTCCATCTCTGGCATTTGACCAACTGTCCTTGCCATGGAATCTTCTGAGGAGATATGTTGATTTGCTTGAGTCACTTTCTTCCCTTGTTTCTTCATATTGCTTGTGTGATTTTTCTTCTAGCATTGTGAAACCTCCTCTATTTCATTTTTATCTTAAATCCTTATGATGATCCTGTAATACAATGCTATGAGATCCCCTTATAAATACTTTACACTTTAAAACCAAACACTTACTATTCAGATAATCCCTGTTTGATCTTAATGTATAGATTTAGTTAACTCGGATATTGTCTCCAATTTACTCTGTATGTTTGTGATGGGTTTTATAGTTTCAAGTGTTGGACACAGGTGATAAGTTTAGGAAGAATGAAAAATTGGGTTGATCTTTCTTAGGAAGTGTGAAAAGAGAATTCCATGGAAGTGGTTTAATATCATCAGACAAGAGAGGAAAGAGAGTGAACGATTTAGTGGAAAGACCGATTTATATATACGCCAAACTTATGCAACCACTGAGAGAAGGAAAAAAGAAAGATGGAAAAGCAAAAAAGAAAAGAAGCAGAAGAAAGACAAAAAAATAGAGAGACATGACAAAGAAGTAGGGATTAGTGTAAAAGAGAGGAAAGAGAAAGTGAGAAAAAAAAGAGACAATAAATTATATATAACGCCACTTTGCTGTATAATTTAGTTGCCCCAGTTCTCGAAATCCCAATTTCTGTGTATAACTTGTTTTCACCTCTGTTGAGAATTCAATGGCAGGGTGTAAATATGAAAGATGAGGGAAGAAGAAAGGAGACAAAAGTGATAAGGAAGGAAAGAAAGAAAAGAGGGATAAAAGCGAACAAATAAACAAACTCACAATCAAAGAACAACAACAACAACAACAAAAAAGAAAACCAAAGTTGAACCCAGGAACAAATCTCAGGAACAGATCTCAGTCAAACAGTGCCCTGTGAAGTCATTCTTTTTTTCCCTTCCAGTTTGAGCCTGTTGTCCTGGATTCACCTCCAGGCAGTTACCAAGAACCTAGGAAGCTTGCAGACCAGGGCATGATCTCCTGCTGTCCTGTTGTGGGATCACCTTTCTGCAGTTGATGGCTGGGAAAGTCTGCCGGTAGGGACCTACCTGGGAAGCTTGCAGGCCGGGACTTTTTCCACTGGGGTCCTGCACTGGAATCACCTCTCTGCAGATGGCGGGCTGAGAAAGTCTGCCAGTGGGGGCCTACCTGGGAAGCTTGCAGGTGGGTGCTTTTTCCGCTGGGGTCCCGCACTGGGATGGTGTCTACGCGGTGGACAGGCTGGGAAAGTCCTCTGTAGGGCCTAGCTGGAAAGCTTGCAGGCTGGGACTTTTTCCGCTGGGGTCCTGCACTGGGATTGAGTCACCATGGTGGGCAGGCTGGGAAAGTCCTCTGTAGGGCCTCAACAGGGTAGTTTTTGTCATTTCCCTTTCAGAGGATTTGTCACTGATATATAGAAATGCCTTTGATTTATGGGTATTGATTTTGTATCCTGCTACTTTGATGAATTCATTTATGAGTTCTATAAGTTTTCTGATGGAATTTTCTGGGTCTTCTAGGTATAAAATCATATCATCAGCAAATAATAATAATTTGAGTTCAACTTTACCTATCTGTATCCCTTTAATTTCTTTCATTTGTCTTATTGCTCTGGCCAGCATTTCAATTACCATGTTAAATAGACTTGGTGAAAGAGGGCATTCCTGTCTTCTTCCAGTTTTTAGAGGGAATGCCTTCAATTTTTCTCCATTTAGTATAATGCTGGCCTGGGGATTAGCATGTATAGCTTTTATGATGTTGAGATATGTTACTGTTATTCCTAGTTTTTCTAGTGTTTTGAACATGAAGGGGTGCTGTATTTTGTCAAATGCTTTTTCTGTATCTATTGAGATAATCATATGGTTCTTATTTTTAAGTCTATTGATGTGATGAATTACATTTATTGATTTCCATATGTTGAACCATCCTTGCATACCTGGAATGAACCTCACTTGATTGTGGTGTATTATATTTTTGATATGTTTTAGTATTCATTTTGCCAGATTTTTATTGAGAATTTTTGCATCTATGTTCATTAAGGATATGGGTCTGAAGTTTGGTTTGGGGATCAGGGTAATATTGGCCTCATAGAATGAGGTTGGAAGTGCTCCTTCTTTTTCTATTTTCTGAAATAAATTGAAGAGTATTTGTATCAGTTCTTCTTTAAAGGTCTTGTAGAACTTGGCTGTATATCCATCTGGTCCTGGGCTTTTCTTGGTTCGTAGGCTTCTGATGGCATCTTCTATTTCATCACTAGAAATTGGTCTGTTCAAATTGTGTATATCATCCTGCTTTAATTTGGGCAGATCATAGGTCTCTAGAACTTTGTTGATGCCTTTGGTGTTTTGTATATTGTTGGAATACAAGTTTTCAAAATAATTTCAAATTATTTCCTGTATTTTTCTGTAGTGTTTGTTGTGATATTTCCTTTTTCATCACAGATGTTAGTAATTTGAGTTTTCTCTTTCCTTCTCTTTGTTAGCTTGGCTAAGGGTCTGTCAATTTTATTTATTTTTTCAAAGAACAAACTTTTTGATTTGTCATTTTTTTCAATTGTTTCTTTTGTTTCAGTTTCATTGATTTTAGCTCTGCTTTTAATTATTTCCTGTCTTCTACCGCTTTTGGTGTTGGATTGTTCTTCTTTTTCTAGAGCTTTGAGATATAATGCTAAGTCATTTATTTGTTGACTTTTTCTTCTTTTGAGGAATGAACACAATGCAATAAACTTTCCTCTTAGAACTGTCTTCATAGTGTCCCAGAGATTTCAATATGTTGTGTATGTGTTCTCATTCACCTCTAAGAATTTTTTAATCTCCTCTTTGATGTCATCTGCAACCCATTGTTCATTCAGTAGCATATTATTTAGTTTCCAGGTGTTGGAGTAGCTTTTATTTTTTATTTTATCATAGATTTCTAATTTTATTCCATTATGGTCTGATAGAATGCAGGGTAGTATCCCTATTTTTTTATATTTGCTAAGTGTTGTTTTGTGGTATAGTATATAGTCTATTTTAGAGAAGGATCCATGCGCTGCTGAGAAGAAAGTGTATTCGCTTATTGAAGGATGAAATATTCTATATATGTCAGTTAAGTCTATGTTTTTTATTGTATTTTTGAGTTCTATAGTTCCTTTGTTCAGCTTTTGTTTGAAAGATCTATCCAGTGGTGAAAGGGGTGTGTTAAAGTCACCCAGAATTATTGTGTTGTGGTCAATTTGACTCTTAAACTAGAGGAGAGTTTGTTTGATGAACATGGATGCTCCATTGTTTGGGGCATATATATTTATAATTGTTAAGTCATGTTGGTATATGGTTCCCTTGAGCAGTATGTAGTGTCCTTCTTTATCCCTTTTGATTGACTTTAGATTGAAGTCTACTTTATTTGATATGAAGATGGAAACCCTTGCTTGTTTCCTCAGTCCATGTGAGTGGTAGGATTTCTCCCAACCTTTCACCCTCAGCTTTTTCCTATGTGATGAGTCTTGTGGAGGCAGCATATTGTTGGGTCTTTTTTTTTTTTTTTTTATCCAATCTGCTAGTCTATGTCTTTTGATTGGTTAGTTTAGGCCATTAACATTCAGAGTTATTATTGAGACATCTTTTGTATTCCCAGGCATTTTTATTTATTTTTGGTATTTAACTTGACATGGTTTCTCCTCTGATTGTTTTTTCCTTTAATGTAATACCTCCCTCTGTTGATTTTCATCATTGTTTTTCTTTTCCTCTTCATGTAATATTTTGCCAAGGATGTTCTGTAGTGCTGGCTTTCTAGTTGTAAATTCTTTTAACTTTTGTTTATCATGAAAGGTTTTTATTTCATCCTCAAATCTAAAGCTTAATTTTGCTGGATATAAGATTCTTGGTTGGCATCCCCTTTCTTTCAGAGCTTGGAATATGTTGTTCCATGATCTCCTGGCTTTGATTGTCTGAGTTGAAAAATCTGCTGTAATACAAATTTGTCTCTCCATATATGTTATCTGATTCTTTTCTTTTGCAGCCTTTAAAATTGTATCCTTGTTCTGTATGCTAGGCATTTTTATTATAATGTGTCTTGCTGTAGATATGTTGTAATTTTGTACATTTGGTGTCCTATACGCCTCTTGTATTTGGTTTTCCAATTCATTCTTCATGCTTTGGAAATTTTCTGATATTATCTCATTGAACAGATTGTGCATTCCTTTAGTTTGAAACTCTGTGCCTTCCTCTATCCCAATTACTCTTATATTTGGTCTTTTGATGCTGTTCCGTACTACTTGGATGTTCTGTTTATGGTTTCTTACTATATTCATTGTGTGGTCAACTGTATTTTCAAGATTATATACTTTGTCTTCATTATCTGAAGTTCTTTCTTACAGTTGATCTAGTCTGTTGGTGATGCTTTCTATTGTGTTTTTTATTTGGTTAATTGTTTTCTTCATTTCAAGGATTTCTAACTGTTTTTTTTTTTTTTTTTTTTTTTTTCAGAATTTCTCTTTCTTGAAGTAATCTTTTGCTACCTGTATTTGCTTTCTTATATCTTTGTTGTAGTGGTCAAGGTCAATTTTTGCCTGTATTTGCTCGTTTGGGTCATTCTTTTATTCACAGATCATTTTAATTATGAACCTTCTGAACTCCTTCTCTGACATTTCATCAACTTCACTGAGCATGGGTTCTGTTATTGTAGAATCCTGGTTTGTTTGGGTACTTTCCTCCCTTGTTTTTTTTATGTTGTCTATTTGCCTTACTTTCTTGCAGTGTAGATCTGAGATATTACAGTTTCTACCCTATATTCTTAAAATATCATTGCAGGTTGTCTGTGCCTCCCTTTTTGTTGGGCTATCAGAACCTGCCGTTGTCCCTCAAAGTATGCTACCTAGGGCTGGGTCCAAGCAGGTTGGTGTGGGTTGAACTGGTTGAGTTTGACCTCTTGTGGTGGTCTGCTGGTTGGAAGGGGCAGTCCTCTGAGGGTAGGTCAGTGAAGCTATTCTAGACTTGCCTGAACTCTGCAGGGTGTCGGCTGGGCTGGCACTCCAATGTAGGTCCCTGGGACTGTCCTCATCCCGCCTGAACTCTAGCAGAGTTGACGGGTCTGTCCTTGCTGTCTCCTGCTCTGGGGCAGAGGTTGTCGGGACTGGCTGGAACCTGGTCGCACACCATGGGGGGGTTAGTGGGACTGACCTGGGGCTGGCCACATTGGGGTGAAGGTCAGCGGGACTGACTTGGGCCTGGTGGCACTCCAATATTATTTAATTGTTATATGCTTTTAGATGAAAGGTTTATTTTATTTACCCCATTTAAGATTTGTTAAAATTCCCAGATCTATGAGTTTTGTATTTCCTTAATTCTGAAAAATCTTAAACCTTTAAAAAATTGCACTAAAATAAAATATACATTAAAAATGTCCATAAGTGTTCAGTTTTATGAATTTTTACAAGTCACAAATATTGATCTAACCAGCCCACAAATTAAGAAATATAATATGTATATTATATTTATATAGAGAACTGTAGACATCAACATCAGATTCCATTGAAGTGTCATTACATATTCCCATGTATTACTACTATATGAAATTCTATAATTGAAGACTAATTTTGCCAATTTTAGGCTTAACATAAATATACTGCATACTACATGTAGTTGTCCCTCAGTACCTGTGAGGAATGGCTTCTAGAACACTCTACAGATCCCAAAATTCAAGAATATTCAATTGTCTTAGATAAAATTGTATAGTATTTACATACAACCTACACACATCTCCTGTCACTTTAAAGCATCTCTCGATGATGTATAATATTTTGTACATACATAGTATGTGAATACTATGTAAATACTTGTTATGCTATTACTGTATAGGGAATAATGTCAGTAACAAAATCTGTATATGAATGAGGAGTCCATGGATACAGAAGGCCTACTTAGTCTTTTGTCCAATATTTTTTAAATTTTTTAAAAATTTGTTTTAATTAGTTATACATAACAGTAGAATGCATTTAGGCACTGTGATATATTGTACATAGATGAGATATAATTTCTCATTTTTGTAAGTGTACATGTTGTAGAATCATATTGGTCTTGTAATCACACTTATACATACAGTAATAATGTCTGTTTCACTCCACTATCTTTCCCATCCTCACATTCCCTCCCACCCTCCCTTCACTTCCCTCTACTTAAACTAAGGTAACACTATTTTCCCCTAGTGCCTCCTGCCTTATTGTGAATTAGCATCCACAAATTAGAGAAAACATTTGGCCTTTGGTTTTGTGGGATTGGCTTATTTCACTTAGCATGATATTCTCCAACTCCAACCATTTACTGGCAAATGCCATAATTTTACCTTCCTTTAAAGCTGAGTGATATTCCATTGAGTATAAATACCACATTTTCTTTATCTTGCTCCTGTCAGAATGGCAACCATCAAGAATACAGGCAACAATAAATGTTGGCAAGCATGTGGGGGAAAAGGTACAGTCATACATTGCTGGTGGCACTGCAAATTGGCGCAACCACTATGGAAAGCAGTATGCAGATTCCTCAGAAAACTTGGAATGGAACCACCATTTGATCCAGCTATCCCACTCCTTGGTTTATACCCAAAGGACTTAAGATCAGCATACTATAGTGACACAGCCACATCAATGCTTATAGAAGCTCAATTGACAATAGCTAGACTATGGAAACAACCTAGGTGTCCCCCAATATTTATTCTTGTTAATGAGTAATACCCCATTGTGCAAATCTAGTCATTATCTGTCAAATATCTTTTTCTCATGTTCTTTTCTAAATCCAGTTAAATATATGTTAGACTTTCTTGTTTTGTCTTTCATGTATTCTGTTTTCTAGCTTATTGAATTCATAGTCTATACTATCAGTGATTTCTTAATGTAATTTGAATTCACTAATTTTCCTTTGAGATAGTTATAACTCTGTTTAAAAGAAACATTGATTTTAACCTATGTCTTTAATTTTATCCACATTTTCATTTCTATATGTATTATTTATTTTTTAATCTTTTGTCTTTTAAAATACCCTATTGTACTCTTATATTTTTATTTGATTTTATTTGTTAAAATATATATCTATAAAATTCATCTTATATTTTGAATCTTTTTACATTATCTGATATTATAGAATATCTCATTATGCTATTAATTGTTTCTGCTGACTTTCACTAATGGTATTTTCCTCATGTGCTCTGTAATCTTAAGGAGTTTGTTCATATGTTGCATGGGTAATATTTCCGTGAGAGTTCAGGATCCTGGGAGCTCTTCTGATTTTTGTTTGTTTGTTTTGTGTACCATGCTTCTGAGTCTCTGATTCTTCAGAAGGGTACTACTATAAGCTAGTATTCTTTTAGACCTTATATATAGTATGAATTAGAATTCCCATCTTGAATGTGACTTGGAAGAAATTCCCAAGGCAGACTTATTTTTGAACCTCATTTCCACACAAAAACTAAAATTTCCTTGTTTTCCCACCTTGCTGATAGTTTTTTTCCCTCACCCAGTTTTACTGAGGCAATAGACCTCTGAGACTTCTACCTTTATATGAAGAGCTCATTTCTAACATTCTACCTTGTGTGAGACCCAAGATCTTATTTCTTGTCCCATAACTAGCATGAAAATAAAAGACAATTTTACTGAGATGAGTAAATCATCTTAGATTAGAAATAGTTTTAGAGTAAGCTCACTCTTCAGGTTCTAGGTCCATCTTTATTTTGCCTCTGGGATTACTCTTAGTTTCTTCTGAATTCAGGTGTATCTTTAAAATAATGTTTATTATACTTTATACATCATTTCCAAATGTTATGTTTTACGAGTTTTTAAACCATCTTATATACCACATATCTGAAATAGAAGATTTTATTTATTCTGTATAGAAGACACTATTTTCCTAAGTAACTTACTATTTTACTATATAATCTAGGGGAAGATGCTTAGCTTTTTGTACCTTCTTTATTATCTATAAAATAAAGTGATAAAATTATTATCTCCTTCCTATTATATTTTAAAGATCAAGTGGTATAGCATCTGTGAAGGTTTTGAATAGTATCAAATACATATAAGTTGTCAGTAACTATTAGTTCTTACTATTACTAGCACTACAGTCACCCTTGTGGACTCTTTGAAGAGATTTATTACTAAAGTATTCAATTATTATGCTGATAATAATTTCTAGTTCTCATCAATATTTGTAGCTTTTCTATACCACATGCCTTTCATGCAAGCTTCAATTCATACTTCTACAAAATTTTTTTTTTGAATAGTATTTTCTTGAAGGGCTGGGGCTGTGGCTCAGTGGTAGAGTGCTCATTTTGCATGTGTGAGGCCCTGGGTTGATCCTCAGCACCCCATAATAAAATAAAGGTATTGTGTTCACCTACAACTAAAAAAAATATTAAAAATAGTAATTTTGTGAGAGTTTAGAGTAAACTGAAATTTTATCTATTCCAAATTCTAACCCATTACAATAATGCCAGACAAATGGCTATCGAGTCTTTCTTGTCATGTAGCAGGATATAGAGCTCGAGGAATGTGTCTCAGTGAGTTTTCTGTTGCTATAAAACAATACTGAAGATTGGATAATATGTAAAGAAGGGAAGTTTATTTAGCTCATACTTTTGAAGAGTAGAAGTTCAAAATCGAGTGGCTACATCTGATGATCATGTGTGATGGAGCCAAAATATGAGGGGTGGCCTTGTAATGTAACAACCTGTTCTGATGGTAACCAATCCATTTCTGTGACAGCAAGAACTCATTTACTTCTGTGAGCATCTCCTCAGTCCTGTAGAGCAGCATTAATGCCTCTTAATGAACCTAATCACCTCTTAAAGATCTCCCTACCACTCAACAATATTACGTTGGAAATCAAAATTCACCATGAGTTTTGGAGGAAACAAACCATAGAAAAAAATATTTTTTATAATGTTACCACCTTTCCTCTTTCCTTGTAAGACTTATGGAAATTATATATACACTAATGTAGAAAGTGATATGTAAGGGAAAAAGGGCATGACTTTCTCATGCTAACCAGTGGGTCCTGACATCTCTTTCCCTGGGATAAGGGAGAAAGGAGCTCAATGAAGAAAACATACCAAACTGGTTCAAGGTAGTGAGTGGTTTCTTTTTGTTTATCTTTGGCCTTTTTCAGGCAGCAGTTCAGAATGGTTTCTAGGTCCAGTGAGACTATATGCCTGTGGCTCACGTGCTTATAAAAGGCCAAATTAAAAGAAAAGTATTCTTAAGCATTTCTATTGATTCATTTTCAATTCCTTTGTGATTTACTATTGTACAGATCAGGAATAAATACTATTTGGGATTATGCCCATATAGATATGGCATGTTTTGTTATATTATACTTCCCAGGCTAACTTCAAATAAAAACAGGTATAGTTTTTAGCCTGAAAAGTTTAGAACAGTTATAAAATCTGATATTTTTACTTCTTCTTGTGTTTTTCTTACAATGTCATTTTCACTGCTTTGCTTTAAAAATATGGGAATAAGTGTTACAGATTCTATTTTTATTTCTATCCTTCTGGCATAGTTTTAAACCCTCATAAAATAATCAGGGAACTTGTCTCCTTGAACAATTATGAAAGAAATTATTCAAACTGAATGCCTCTAAGTGAGGCTTCAAGAACGATGCTAATTTGTTGTAAGACTCATTTCTGATGAGAATTACTATAAAGGGAGAAAAAAAAGTCATACTAGAATTTAAGGAACCCTGAAAAACTGATAACATAGACATATAACACCTTCCTTTCCCCTTCTCTCCCTCCCTTAATATTTTGAATGGGAAGTATATAAGAAGCTTCATTTTCACTTAATGTGCTTGCAATGGCATTCTTGGATGAAGGCTATCTCTTTCAACTTCAAATTCTTCCTTTAACCATTGCAGCAGAGATGAAATATGTCACTTTTCTTCCAATTTCATCACATGAAGAGAATCCAAGTTTTCATTTTAACACTTCAAAATTTCTATTTCCTGGCACAGTATAATAAGATTTTTCAAGTACTAGGAACATTATTGGTGGTGTCAAAAAAAAAGGATTTATTCCCAAGAAGCTTATCTATACTACTAATCACTGTTCTTCTTGGGAAATCACATTGATTACCATTGATTCATGAATTATTATTTAAGTTTTATTTATTTATTTATTCCTTTTAGATACACATGACAGTAGAATGTTTAAAATTCTTTAATTTGTAAATTTTATTGGACATGAATACCTGTATTTCCAAATTGAGTAAATATTCAAAACTGAACAATGCCCCAGGTCTCACCTACTAATTAATTATTTCTGCTTCCTCCCTTCAACCTAGACCCTACCTTCCGTCCTTACTGACTACTCATAGTCCCTTCCACAGAACATGTGGCTTCATATCTCACAGTTTTCTCACACTCTGCTCCCTGTGCCTACAGTGCAAGTCTCTTTCTGTGATCCTTTATGCTTCCTACTCATCCTTTGAGATTCCTAATTCTCCTAGGAAATGATCATAATAATTTATTAGTCCAGGAGAAAAGACATCTAAAGAAGATTTTAATACAGAAAAATATGATGGTAAAAATTTCATAATAATTTCTTTATATGTCTCTTTACCTTTTGAATTATGAATTTTTGAGGTAACAGGTTGAATATAATTTATCTTTAGTGTTAAGTCTAATTACCAATAACTATTACTATATGGTTATTGTTGAATAAATGCTTAATAATTATTCACTAAATGAATGAAGTGCTCAAAACCTACAATTATAAAAATATTATTGTACAAGTCTTGATAACATTTTTTTTTCATTTTCAGATAATCTCTAGTCACTAGTTCACTGACAAGATTCAAATTTACATGAAATCATAAATTCTGAAACAGAATCCCAGGTGCTTTTTTAAATTAGCATAATAGAGTTCTCAAATTCCACTGCAGACTCTGCTTTTGAAATGCAAAGGTACAATTTTAAACTATGGTAAAGATGAGGCTCTTAGAAGAAATTTATACGAGTTAGTTATTTCCTATATACAAAAGGCAATTTCTTCCCTCAGATACTATACAGTATTCTATTTTGTGGTTAATCTAAGGATGAGAAGACATTCTGGCTCCTCCATGCACTAGCTATATAATTAATGAAATTTTCTTCGAGGCTCAGTTTTCTTATTTGCAAATGCAAATGATACTATCTTCCATGATTATCTCACACAGATATTGGTGAGATTCAAATTAACCACTGTGTTTGAAAGTATTTGGAAATCTATAAATTGCTGCAAAAGAATAAAGTATTATGGTTAAGTAAGACATTTTATTTTATTATGAAGATCAAAATAAAAGAATATGAATATTTTGGTGTCATAATTTATGTCTGAAATGGCCCCCAGAGGTTCATATGGTGAAGGCTTGGTCCCCAGTTGGTGGTACTATTGGGAGGTGATAGAAACTTTAGGAGCAGGGGCCAAGATGGAGGAAGTAGGTCACTGGGGGGCATGTCCTGGAAATGTATATCTAGTGCCTGGCCCTTCCCTCCCTATTTCTCTCTCTCTGTGTTCTCTGGTTTTCAGGAGGTTAATAGCTCTGTTCTACCACATGCTCTTTGCCATGATATTCTGCCCTGCCAGTGGCCCTAAGTGACAGAGTTAAATGACCATGGACTAAAATCAGGAGCCAAAATAAAGTTTTCCTCTGTTAAGTAGATATTTTCAGGTATTTTGTCACAGTGATGAAAAGCTAACTAATGCATTTGGTGTAAAAATAGGTGACATTGATGAATTTAGTTAAAAAAAAATCTTATCAATAAACATGTTACTTGAATTCTTTATAATCTGTTGCATGTTTACAATGTGCTAGAACTCATGTAAATCATCCTATTTAGTTTTAACTGCAAATCCACAAAGTAGGAATGATTATAACCATTCCCTTGCAGATAAAGAAAATTATTGATACTAAGTGGAGATGTTATTCTATACTTTGCCAAATTTTAGCATCCAAAATAATTTTACTCTGATCCTTCAAATGGTGGGGGAAGTACTCAAAACATAAGATTATGTTTTTTTTTTTTTTTAAAAAAAACAGTTATTTACTTCTCTCATGTTTCTCAAGTATTATTCTTTTTTTTTTTTTTTTTTTTTTTTTTTTTGTGGTACCAGGGATTGAACTCAGGGGCACTCGACCACTGGGTCACATCCCCAGCCCTTTTTTGTATTTTATTTAGAGACAGGGTCTCACTGAGTTGCTAAGTGCCTCGCCATTGCTGAGGCTGGCTTTGAACTCGCGATCCTCCTGCCTCAGCCTCCCAAAGTGCTGGGATTACAGGCGTGCGCCACCGCGCCCGGCTTCAAGTATTATTCTAAGGTCAGCAATGCATAAGATAATTACTACTACTATGGTTTGGATATGAGATGTCCTCTAAGAGTTCTTGTGTTAATGTTCAGAGGAAAATTATTAAATTATGGGAGTTGTAACCTAATAACTGGATTAATCCATTTGGTAGATTAATAATTTGAAAGAACTACTGTACTGGGTGGTAACTCTAGTAAGTTGGGACATGGCTGAAGGAAGTAGTTCTTTGGGGATGTGCCCTTGGGGATCATACCTTGGTCTCCCTGGCCTTCTCCACCCAACCCCTGTTTCTTGGCTGTCAAGAGCTGAGCAGCTTTGTGCTACCATGCTCTTCCACACACTTCCCCAACAGTGTCCTGCCTCGCCTCCGGCCCAGAGCAATGAAGTTGGCCAACCATGCACAAAACCTCCAAAACCATGAGCCAAAATAAACTTTTCCTCCTCTAAATTGTTCTTGTCAGGTATTTTGGTTACAGTGATGAAAAATGACTAATAGAAATGCAATGATTACATATACCTGACTTAAAAATCCTAACAGCATTAAAATAGCACATGGTAATACACTAGGAAGAAGGGGGAAGGAGGTTAGTGGGAATGTATATGAGGTGCTACACCATTTCTATAAATCTGATCTCTCCCTGAGGCATTTCTGTCTCTATGTTCCCTAAGTCAGTATGTATCATTCAACCATCTATCCTGTTTCTCATGTTGAAACCACTGAAATTATTCTTCAGTCTTTCTCTCCTCATCCCTACTTCCTTATCTTCATTTGATTCAACCAATCATCATGTCACATCACTTCTAGTTTGCAAATATTTCTGGATTAAGTTTTCTTCTACCATTTCCTTTCTACCATATTAGATCATATTTAATATTTTTTAAATTTTTAATTCATTTTCTGACATGTGAATTAATCATTTTATCTTACATATCTAATCATGTTGTACCTTTGTTTAAGAGTTTATTGAGCCCAATTGTTCTTCAAATATGAAAACCCTTTATTTCAAAAACCCTGACATGAATTTTGAATCTGTATGATCTGATTTACATAATATCATATTTTTCTATTCTCATTTTATACCTTTCAGCTAAACTGGACTTATTTCAGTTCAGTCAATTCCAACAATTATTCCCACATTGGAAAACTGACTTGTGAAATTCCCCTGAATGGAATGTCCTGTCCCCCTCCCCTTGTCACCTGGATACTATGGAGTCATTCTTTAGGCTGCACGTGACATGCCATCATGCTACAAGGGAAGCATTCCTTAATCATATATAGATTATGTCAGATCCCTGTTAATTGTTATTCTTATCTAATAGTTTATACCATAATTGTTATTATTTATTGATGAAATTATCTGTATAACTCAAGTAAAATCCAGAATTTCTAAGTAGCCATAGTGGTGCATGCCTATAATCCCATCTATTTGGGAGACTGAGGCAGGAGGATAAGAAATTTGAGGCCAATTCTTCCAAAAGCAATATCCACATTCAATGTAATCCCCATCAAAATACCAATGACATTCTTCACAGAACTAGAAAGAGCAATCCTGAAATTCAGTGGGAAGAATAAAAGACCTAGAATAGCCAAAGAAATTCTAAGCCAAAAAGCAATGCTGGAGGCATCACAATACCTGACTTTAATTTATACTACAGAGCTATAGTAACAAAAACTTCATAGTACTGACACAAAAACACATAGATAAGTAGTATAGAGTAGAAAACACAGACAAACTCACATATCTATAATCATCTGATTCTTGACAAAGGTGCCAAAAGCATTCTTTGGAGAAAGACAGCATTTTTAACAAACTGTTCTGGAAAACTGGTTATCCATATGTAGATGAATGAGACTAGACCCTTTCATCACACCCTGCACAAAAATCAACTCAAAATGGATCAAAGACCTAGAAATATTGGACCAGTAACATTGCAACTCCTAGGAAAAATCATAGGGTCAACACTCCAGCATATAGGCACAGGCTACGACTTTCTCAATAGGAGCCCTAAAGCTCAGGAAATAATGCCAAGAGTTAATGAATGGGATGGTGTAAAATTAAAAAGCTGACAGCAGAGGAAATAATTAGTATTATGAAAAGAGAACCTATAGGATGGGAGAAAAATCTTTGCTAGCTACTCTTCTGACAGAGGATTGGTGTCTAGTAAATATAAAGAACTCAAAAAACTTAACACCAAAAACTCAAATAACTCAGTTGACAAAGGGGCAAATGAATTAAACAGACGTTTCTTAAAAGAAGAAATGAACAACAAGTATGTGAAAATATGTTCTATCATTAGCAACTAGGGAAATGCAAATCAAACTTACACTGGGATTTCATCTCCAATCAGAATGGTAGTCGTCAAGAATAAAAACAATAATAAATGCTGGAGAGAAAATGGAGAAAAAGGAACACTTTCACACTGTTGGTGGGATTGTGAAATAGTACAACCACTATGAAAATCATTATGTAGTTTCCTCAAAAGACATGGACTCATCATATGACATAGCTATACTACTTCTAGAGTGCTTGCCTAGCACGTGTGGGGCACTGGGCTTGATCCTCAGCACCACATAAAAATAAAAGATATTGTGTCCAACTAAAACAAAATATTAAAAAAAAAAGAATTAATCACCATGCTATAGTGATACATGTATAGATCCATGTTTATAGCAGCAAAATTCACAATACCTGAACTATGAAACCAGTGTACATGTCCATCAACAGGCAAATAAAGAAAATGTGGTATATGTACACAATGGAGTTTTTATTCAGACAAAAATAAAATTTTGTCATTTTCAGGAAAATGGACAGTCTGGCTCTTAAGCACGGCCTTGCGGCCTACTCTTCCTAGTGTCTTGTAAGATATATTGCAGCTTTGAGCTTTTAGGAGAATGCTGTTCCTCCTGCACATGCTTTCTTTCCTTCTCTGACTGATCCTGGATATTGCAACCCAGTTTCCACCACCCATACAACACTCAAAGGGACAGGGATCCAGAAGTGGCACTCCCGAATCTCTGAGAGGAGAAACTCCTTTGGGCTAGGAACATACATGTTAGTAGAGAATGAACTATTATGTCTTAGCTGCTGCAATTTGGGGTCCAATTTTTTCAACAGTTTACTTACCTAACCAAGGTAGGCTCAGAAGCTTAACCTACTCCCTAAGGCCACCAGATGGCACCCAGTCTCAGGACTGCTTGGCTCAAAGACCATCCATCTCCCCCAGGGCCTATCCAGTGAACACAATTTAGAAATGTCTCTTTAATTTGTGTACCTATTTAACCCTGATCCATCTATCCTTGTTTGTAGGTGATTTTTTTCCCTTCTATTTTACTTTTCAGGTGCTAGCATGCTTCAATTATTCATCCAGTCATTCTTTCAATTAACATTTAATGAATGACTACGGGTTTGGAGTACATACAAAAACCAGTTAAATAAAGTTTCTACTCTCAAGAAGCCCACTGGTGGTCAGGAGGAGAGGTAAGAAATGCTAAGGAAGCCATGAGAACACATTTAAAAAGCAGTGCATATAGTAGAAGAGTGAATGCAAGGTTTGCATACTACAAGGAGGAAGTACCTGTCATGTTTATGTTAATATTAGCTGATGATTAATTACCTAATATCCTGCTTGATTTATTTTCTGCCTTACAACCCAGTAGGGTCAGAGCTTTTCTGATATCTCTATTCAGGCTGGAGCAGACTCAGGCCTGAAGGAAGAGTCCTCGGATGGGATTATCACCCTTCCTCTCCTTGCAGTAGCTCTAGACATTGAGCTGTAGTCTGCTAATGAGTTCTAAATTGTGTCATTAAGCAGGTAGTTTGGTTTCATTATTACCAATTCTTTCAATGTGGCACTGCTGATCTTTCCAATTAGCCCAAGGAAATCACTGTCAATCAGGTAACTGGATTGATGAAATCTTGGCTACTTGGAAATGGTTGGTTTAAAATGTAATAATTTATAGAGAAAATACTTTAGAGGAAAAAGTGATTCCAAAGGGCATGCCTGGACATGGACAGTTTAAAAATAGATCTGAGCACTGGGTTAGATTATCTTGAAAAATTCCCAAAATGTTTTCAGAGGTTCAATAAATTATCTTATTTTTTAAAACACTTCAATCTTTTCTCTGATTACAAAGATATTCTGTGCTATAGGTTGTGGTCCCCACACACATTCACTTCACACTTTTATACATACAACTGCATTTTATGTGTCGAGTGCATTTTATTTGTCAAGAGCGTATTGGTTCAGGCAAGACAAGATTCAAATGCATTAATTTTCTTTTATTGGCATATTTAAAATTAAGATAAATTTTATTTTATTAAAAATGTACAGGCAATGGGCTGGGGTTGTGGCCCAGAGGTAGAGTGCTCACCTAGCACATGCGCGGCCCTGGGTTCGATCCTTGGCACCACATAAAAATAAATAAATAAAATAAAGGTATTGTGTCCAACTATAACTAAAAAATACATATTTTTAAAAAATATATACAGGCAAGAGTTTCATAGCAATTGACTATGGTGCAAATCAGTTGCCCCATTGCTTTTTGCAAGGCAGCATACCAATTTCAAATCAATAGAAATCGTTCTAGTTAATTCCAGATAAAAATATAGACATGGTCCTTGATGTGTCTGATTGTAATCAGGTTGTAGAGCCTTCTAAGGATAATGGCCCAAGGAACAGCACTTATTTCATGACTCTAACCTCAATAAGACCGATGGTTAATCATTGCAAATAGCACAAGTAGAGTTCTTAAAATAGACTTTGTTGGACAATTTCTGTTGCTATGCTAAGAAAAAAAGTCTTGAATTGTTCTAGCATTTTCAAATTGTAGGAGAGCATTGAATAGTGAAAATATTTATGACTTTAGCATTAGTTCAAAATTTTACTTTGTGTTTTACAAATACAAAACAAATTTAGATCTTTATCCTATTGTGCATGGAATTTGAGAGAAATATGCTTTCCTATCTAAGGTCATCTTCTTCTGCTTCTTTTGTTTATTATAATAGATGAAAGGTGAGAATGATGATAAATGCTATCACCATATCTTATTACCCCTTATCCACTTTATTTGGCTTATTTTCCATAAATCTTGTTGTTCCATTACCCTTTTATAGATGTTGATTATGTAATCCTCAATTTTCACATTCCCTTCTATTGCAAGACGGGCTATTACAGGCTAGTCTAATAATAGTAGTGAACCAAATCTCGAGCCTTTATGTTGCTAAAATTATTTTCTTTAGAAAAAGAAGTTTTAGAATAAGGTCTTCAATTTCACTTTAGACTTGTTTTGACTTAAATTCTAGAGTCAGCAACTTATTTATTTATTTATTTAGTAAAACATACTAGAGAGTACAAATTACTTACCTCTACACACATAATCACCCTTGGTCTTATCTATCTGTTTATGTAAAATTTCTCTGTCTCACATGTTTAGACAGAGAGTGGGAGATTATTGCAAGATAATAGGATTTGATGGTATTAAGTGACAATTTCAACAAGAAGCCCAAAGTCTGGGCAAAAGATCAGATGGGAATTCCTTCTAAAAATATATGTTTAATTGGTGCTTGATGATGTTTTAAAAGCTGAGATGAATAATTATGTTGGAAAAAATGCATCTAACAAATAAAATTACTAATTGAACTGTAATGGTGACCTTTAAAATAACAGACATGATTAAATGCATATCGTTAGAGTGGCCTTCCTGCCTGGATGTAATGCTTTTAAGTGTTTCATTCCTCTCTGCTTATTGACTTTGGTTAATATATTCTGTGGATTTACACTTGATGTATTCAGGAAAGTAGAAAATAATTAACCACCACTTAGGTTACTGTCAAGAATGATGAAGTAACAGATCCACTCGGCTTTCATGGACTGCTGGCCTCGCAACACTTTCAATCTTTAGGTTCGCATTAGTAATACTTCTAGTACAGTATCTTTGAGAATGAGTCTTATTTTCACATTATGAAAGGGACACATGATTTTTTTTTTAAATTCAACTTAAAAAAAAATTAGCAAAAATCAATTTGATTGACACGAACAAGCTAAACACGAACAAGCTAAACACTTAAGAGATCCAAGTGACTGAACTCCTTGAAGTGAATGATTGTTGTGACAGTGTAATTTTGGAAGACCAACAGATACAGAAGAGGAGAAAGAAAGTCTCATTTCACTTCTGTAGAAGATAAGATGACTAATGATGTTTGTAGGAATATGCTATATTCCAGGGATATACATTTAGCCAATACACTTCTCACAAAATTCTTACAAAGTAATAGCTGTTATTATTCAAATCTGACAGAGAAACCTTAGTGCTATGGTTTGAATGTGTTCACCCCAAATCCATGTGTTGGAACCTTAATCTCCAAAAAATCAAAGTTGAGATATGGGACTTTTGGGAGTGATTAGGTCATGAGGGTGTTGCTTTCATGAATGAGTTAATGCCATTACTGTAGGAGTGGATTCCAGATAAAAGGATGAATTTGGTCTCCTTCTCCCCACCCCCCTCATAGTTTCTTGCCCTTCTGACTTATATTCTAAGAGGTTTTATGAAAAGAAAGCCCCTTCCAAATGTGTGTTCTTAATCTTGGACTTCTCAACTTTCAGAACTATAAGAAATAAATCTCTATTTTTTTTGGATGTATTTTTTTTAAATTTATAATAGTAGTATGTATTACAATTCAAAATCAAAATATCTATTCTTTATATTACCCAGTCTCAGGTATTGTATTTTAGCAGCACAAAACAGTAACACAGAAAATTGGTCTAAAAAGCAGGGCTATCGTTAAGTATCTGAAAATGTATTGCCTTTTTGGAACTGAGCAATGGATAGAGGCTAGAAGAATTTGATGGAACAGACTGAGAAAGACTAGATTGTTATGAAAGAAGAGTTAAGAATAATTCTGGTGAGGCCTCAGAAAATGAGCTGTAGAGAGAGCCTGAATCTTATTAGGAATTACTTAAGTGAGTGTTATCAGAATGTTTGTAGAAATATGAACACTAAAAGTCTTTTTGATGAGGTCTAAGATGGAAATGAAGAATAAAGTATTTAGGGACTGGAGGATGGGCCATCATTCTCAGACTCTTACAAAGAACTTAGTGAAATATTGGGTCTTAGAACTTTGTGGCAGGCAGAATTTAAGGGTGATGAACCAAGACATCTGGCAAAATACCTAAGCACGTATTTGAGGTGCTGCATGGTTTCTTTGGGATCCTTATATTAAAATGAGGGAAGAGATAATTTATTTAAAAGCAGAATATATAATTAAAAGGGAAGAAGAATGTAAAAAGCTTTGGAAAATTCTCATCCTGGTTGAGTAAGGAATTTAAAAAAAAATAATGTATTCCAGAAAAAAATACTAAGGGTATGGCCAAGAAACTGTTTGCTGAGGAGATTAAGGTAATAGAAGGAAGCCAGGTTCTCTTCATCAATGCAATGGAACAATGTCCTTGGAAGCATTTCAGAGATCTTCCAGGCAAGCCAGGACTTGAGGCAAGGTTATCAGACCGAGCCTGTGAGAACATAGCGTTTGCTGCTCCGCAATGCCTTTGGGACTCTGTTCTTTGTATTTTGGCACAGTACTCCTTAGCCATCCCAGCCACAGCTCAAGGGGTCCCCAGTGTATCCTGACCTGCTCTGGAAGGTACAAATGGTAAACTATAGTGTTGTCTAAATAGTGTTCAATTCTTTTTTTTTTTTTTGTTTGTTTTCTGTTTTTCAGTGCTGGAAGTTGAATCCAGGACTTCACTCATGCTAGGCAGGTGCTCCACTACTGAGCTGCATCCTTAGCCCCTCATGGCGTCAATTATGCAGGAATATAAAATGCAAGAGGTATGGGGCCATGGCAGTCTTCTTGTATATTGGAAAGAATGTCAGAGTTAGCCTGGGTGCCCAGACAAGGACTTTCAATTTAAGGAGGACACTGCAGGGAGTCCCACTAGGATGATGTAATGTTTTGTGGAGCATAGAAGCAGGACTGCCTCCTGAACCTCAGAAGTGAAGAATAACCAGAAGAATACATGAACCTGGGCAAGCTCCAGGTATGACACCAACTTGTGAGAACTGCTAGGTGAACTGAGTCCAGCAAAGCTTTAGGGGTGGGACTGCCTGAGACCTTGGGAGTCAAATCCTTATCCAGCATGCCCAGAAGATGGGCCATGGACTTAAGGAAGATTACTCTGGAGTCTTAGGATTTAATGTTATTCACCATATTGGTTTTAGACTTACTTTGGATCAGTTACATCTTTTCCTTCTTGCCTGTTTTCCCCCTTTGGAATGAGAATGTCTATCCTATACCTATCCCACCATTATATTTTGGAAGCATATAACTTATAAATTTCATGATTCACAGTTGGAGAGGTATTTGTGTCAGATGGATATGGCTTGAGTCTCATCCATATCTGACTCAGATGAGACTCTGGACTTTTGAGTTGGTAATTGAATCAGGACTTTGAAACCATTGAAATGGAAAGAATGCATGAGAAAAGTCCATAAATTTGAGAGGCTGTAGTGGAATTCTATGGTTTGAATGTATCACCCAAAGTTCACGTATTAGGAATTTTATTGTTTTATTTTTATATTTTTCAGTGCTGGGGATTGAATCTGGGCCTCATGGATGCCTGGCAAACACTCTACCATTGAGCTAAATCCACAGCCCCTTATGCCCTGGAAATCTAAACACCTATACGATGGTGTTGAGAGATAGGACCCTTAAGAGGTGATTATGTCATGAGGGCTCCATCATGAACAGATTAATGCTGTTATTGTGAGAGTAAGTTATTTATTATGAGAATGGGTTCCTTATAGAAGGGTGAATTCTGCTCTCTTTCTTCCCTCTCTCCCCAATTCTCTCTTTCTCTCATCTGTTCTCCCATTTGATTTTTGATGCAATAAGAATGCCCTCACAGATGCAGGTCTCTAGACTTTCAGATTTCCAATTTCTAGAAATGAAAAACATAAATGTCTACTCTTTGTAAATTACCCAGTCTCAGTATTCTATTTGATATAGTTTGGATGTGATGTGTACCCCCCAAAGCTCATGTGTGAGACAATGCAAAAGGTTTAGAGGAGAAATGATTGGGTTATGAGAGCCTTAACCCAATCAGTGAATTCATTCCATGATGTAATTAACTGAGTAGTAACTGAAGGTGGGTTGGGGTGGCTGGAGGAGGTGGGTCATTGGAAGCATGCCTTTAAGGCATATATTTTGTATCTGGTTTGCAGAATTTCTCTGCTTTCTGATTGTAATGTGAGTCACTTCCCTCTACCACACTCTTCCGCCACATTGTTCTGCCTTACCTTGAGCCCTGAGGAATGGAGCCTTCTGTCTATGGATTGAGACCTCTGAAACTGTGAGTCCCCAAATAAAATTTTCCTCCCCTATAATTGTTCTGGTTAGGTCTTTTAGTCACCACAGTGAAAAAGCTGTCTAAAACACTGTTGTAACAACACAAAATGGAGTGGGACACTTGGCTTGCTTAGTGAAATTGAATAATTTCCTTAAAGTCACAGAGCTAGAAATCAAACATAGGTCTTTGTTTTCCCAGACTGATTCTAAATTCACAATTCTTTGAGAAAACAAGGTGGTAAATTTTAGCAGGTAATAAAGAGGGCCTTATAACTTGATGAATAACAAGCATAGGAATTAAAGGAAGATGAAAAAGAACAATTTCCACAAAGAAAAGATAAAGCAGAAATACTGCCATTTGAGATGGTTTGAGGCTCAAACTGGGTGAGGCTATTTTATACAGAACTTAAGATCTACATTTTTAATTTTTAAGCTATGTTCTTAAGAGTTCTAATCTTAAGAGCTGCTTTCATTTTCTTAATGTTCTGAGACTCATGTAAAGTCAACTGTCAAGTCACACATGAACAAGCCTATATTATTTTACATATCAATTCACTAGTTTCAAGTTCCTTCCTATTCTTTGCATGATTTAATATCACTGTTTTTATATAATTGAAATAGGATTCACTATGGAACTCATACAACTATCACCTTCAGCAATTGATTAAGAATTTACCTAAGTTAAGATGGGGGATTTTGATGCTGAATCATTTTTCATTGTGTATACTCATTATTTATACATTTTGTACCTGGTGAGTGGAGTTTCTCTGATTTCTGATCATCATCTGAGACACTTCCCTCCACCATCAAAATGACCCATAAAGTAAATAGTGACCTATTTTTTAATGTATTCTGGAAGAAAATTATTTAGAATATAATGCTTTGGTTTTCTATTTAAGACTTGTCCCACTAGTTTGGGTATGACAATAGCATTTAACATAGCACTTTCTGAAAGTTTAAACATGTCAGCAATTTGCCACAACTTGTCATTTGTTTCTTAAATATGCTCTGTGTAAGAACAGAATGAATGATTGTGCACCTTGCCTCAGCTATGACGTTTTTTGTGGCCTCTCACTGTACCCACAGGTAGGAAACACTAGTAGCATAACAAATAGATGAGAAATGAGCATTTCTGATGTCTTTCATCTGGGTCAGGGAACAGGAAAGCTTTTTTTCCTACGGGTCAAATAGTAAATATTGGGACTAAGGTTGGTCTCTGTTGCAGTCCCTTGCTGTGGCAAGGTAGCTGCCATAGACAGGACTTAATGATGAGTGTTTCTTTGTTTCTCAGTGCAACTATATTTGTAAAAACAGGCAGCAGAGGATATGGATTCATGCTATAATTGGCAAATCTCTAACTCAGATTATCAGCCTGCTTTCTTGAAAGATATAGGAAGTAGAAATCAGGATTCTAGAAACATAAGGAATTTTGTTTTCTGATATCTCCCATTCATTTTAAGTACAAAAACTAAGGCTTGTGATAAAGAAGTGAATTGCCTAGAGCAGTATAGGTAACAGAAAAGAAAGACAATCTTGGTCTCCCTGTCACTGTTCTGCGCTATCATTGCTTTGGCTGTCCACACAGGAAAAACAAAGCTAAACAAACAACAACAACAACAAACCCTGACTACCTCAGATTGTGGAAGGACACCTTTTTGGTAGTCTAGCAGCACATCTTTCTGTATGTCAATATATGCAAATATATGCTAATTTAAATGGGATATTTGGCAGGCCTTAGGGATCCCCATTTAGTTGCTGCTAAGGAAGTTGTCCCCAAAGAATACAAACTAGAATAAAATTGTTCTAAAGCCTATTAATTTTTTGTGGTCTGCAAAGAGCTGCCTGCTCATTTGTCCAATCCCCCGAGCTTGGCTTCCTTTGTGGGCATGCTAAGATCATAGAGCACACAGCAAATATGCTCAGATTTGTCCTTTTCATTTGAGCACGTGGCCATCAAGGCTCACCCAGGCATTGAGGCTCCTGGTACAAGGCAGATGCTGGAGGTCTTTTCAAGCTGAAACCTTTCATGTTTAGTGAGAGACAGGAGAGGAGCAATTTGTAACTTGGAGTTCTGGAGATTAAAGCAGGTGGTTGACTTGGAAATAGACTCTTTCAGAATGGGAAACTAAAAGTGGAAACAACCTTTTTGTAATCTGTTTTAGCAAAGAAGACGCTTTGAAAATACTAAAGGGAAACTCAAGGTTTTTGGACATTCGAATATAAACATAAATAAAAATGAACCTGTACAACCTGTACTGGTTCTTATAAGTGTTGCACAGGTTCTTATAAAAGGAACAATAAATATTATTGTGATAAGGTTGATAGTGATAATATTAGGGAATTACAGAGGGCTAACTTATAGGCCAGATACAGTTCTAAATGCTTTTGTAATTAAGTAGTTTACATTACATTTTGTGCAAAATATAATAAAATAAAAATTAAAATTTTTCACATAATTTTTTGGATTTATATACAGAATAACTCTAAAGCTCCAAAATCCTTAGCATGTAGACCAACATTCCCCCACATATATTTTTAGTACTGTTGTTATTCTTTTGCATATGCCCTAGACATTTGGTGTTACTTTTTTTTTCCCCCCCAAAGTTTTTTATTATCTTCTGTAGGCCAGACACTGCTTAGGTGCTAGGAATATAAAAAACACAATTCCCTTTTTACTTTTGAGGCATTGAATGTCCATCTGGGGACACAACTTTCAGCTAGTTCTAGACCTTTAAGCATACCTGAAAGGAATACAGATTAATAAGGCCTAAATTGAACTCCAATCACCTATCTGACCAATCAGAACAACTATATTTATTCATTGAACATTTTGATCCTCCCATGCAAATATTCAGTTTCATTTATAAGCACACTTACCAAGGCATTATTGAACAGAAAAATAAACATTAGATAAATATCAGCTTTTTAGCCTTCTCTATTTTTAGGGAAAAAGAGAAATAAACACCTTTGGAGAAACTCTACTAAATATAAGAGAGAAACATGGCTAATTATTTGTATAAAGAAAGGAGAAAATGCGCCAGATTCGGCTCAGTAGTAAAGCACTTGCCCAGCATGGGTGAGGCCCTGGGTTTAATCCCCAGTATGGGAAGGAAAAAGAAAAAAGTAGAATAAAATCTTCACCATATCAGCTTAGGAATCAACTTCCTTAACAAGACTCTTAAAGTGCAAGAGGTAAAATCAAGAACAATAAATGAGATGAATTCAAACTAAAAACCTTCTCAGGAAACAATAACATGAAGAGAGAGCCTAGAGAATGGGAGAAAATCTTTATCACATGCAATTCAGAGCATCAATCTCCAGGATATATAAAAAACTAAAAAAAAAAAAAAAAAATGCAACATCAAAAACCAAATAACACAATCAATAAATGGGCTAAGGTACTGAACATATATTTCACTGAAGAAGAAATAAAACTGATCAACAGAAGAAGAAACAAAACTGATCAACAAATGAAAAAAAAATGTTTAACATCTCTAGCGATTAGAGAAATGCACATCAAAACTACTCCAATATTTCATCTCACTCCAGTCAAAATGGCAATAATATAAGCAACAATAAATGTTGGCGAGGATGTGGGGAAAAAGATACACTCATGCATTGCTGGTAGGACTACAAATTGGTGCGACCCTGTGGAAAACAGTATGGAGATTCTTCAGAAAAATCAGAATGGAACTACCATTTGACCAGCTATCCCACTCCTTGTCCTTGGTTTATCCAAAGACTTAAAATCAGCATACTATAGTGAGATAGCCACATCAATGTTTATAGCAGCTCAATTCACAATAGCCAAGCTATGGAACCATATGGATAAAGAAAATGTGGTATATATACATAATGGATTTTTAGTCAGCCATAAAGAAGAATGAAATGATGGCATTTACTGATACATGGATGGAACTGGAGAATATCACACTAAGTGAAATAAGCCAATACCCCCTAAAAAAGGCAGAATGTTCTCTTTGATATGTGGATGCTAACCTACAACAAGGCAGGGCAAGATTATAAATTCAGTGGATTAGACAAAGGGGATGAAGGGAAGGGAGAGAGGATGGGAATAGGAAAGACAGTAGAATGAATCGGACATAACTTTCCTATCTTTATATATAAATACACAACCAATGTAACTCCACAATATGTGCAACCACAATAATGAAATCCTAATTGGAACAAGTTATACTTATTCTATGTATGTATACTATGTCATAGTACTACTATACTGTCATGTATATCTAGAAAGGAAAATAAATAAATTAAAAAAAAACAAATCAATAGGCTATGTTTATATTAGTGTTTTTCTGACACATTTGCAGTTTTAGAATTTATTATTTGTTATTGTGGACACACTATTGTCAACAGAAAAAGTGTATTTTTAAGAGAAGTGAATACTAATTCACCTTTTCAAATCACTTTGAAACCTTGGTTGACAACCCCAAACCAGCTCTATCTTTAGGGATACACAAAGTCTTGAAGCAATAAAAGCACAAACGAAGTGGTAGTATCAGTTTGAAAGATGACCTTGTCTCCTTTCTTTAGGGTTACTGTATCAATAATTCTTTGGGCGCCGGGTGTGGTGGCGCACGCCTGTAATCCCAGCACTTGGGAGGCTGAGGCAGGAAGATAGCGATTTTAAAGCCAGCCTCAGCAATGGCGAGGCACTTAGCAACTCAGTGAGACCCTGTCTCTAATAAAATACAAAAAAGGGCTGGGGATGGGGATGTGGCACAGTGGTTGAGTGCCCCTGAGTTCAACCCGCAGTACAAAAAAAAAAAAAAAAAAAAAAAAAAAATTCTTTGGAACAAATTTTAGTTATGAGCATCTTTATTTTAAAAAGGCTGTTCTTGAACCATTATTAAAGGGCATAATACTGAACACATTTTAATTTATCAAGCAGAATGTACAGGTTTCAAACATAATTAGATTCCATGAATCTAATTGGAGCTTCTTTGTTTAAGGAACAACCTGTCTTAGGAGAGAATGAGACATAATGGTTATTTCTCCCTCCTTTATTCTTTCAATTTTGATAAAAGCATATTAAGATTTAACTCATAGGCAACAATGTGTTTAGTACTTGGATTAACTCTGTATTTCAGAATTTGGGGAGAGGAAGCTTAATTAACTATTAGTAAGGAAATTGAAAATTAGTAAAGAAAAGTTTGACTTTGAGATATCTAAATGGCAGAAGACAAAGCAGCTGTTTTGGTTTATTGTGCTATTAGCTGCTTACACTTTCAAAAATTTTAGTGTTTAATTGGCATCCAGTAAGTTCATTCCATATTAGACCATGCAGTGTAAATACAGCAGTTTTTAGCCTTTGGGATTTTTTAAAAATATTTTATTTATTTGCTTTTAGTTGCACACAATGCGTTTATTTTTTTTTATGTGGTACTGAGGATCGAACCCGGGCCGTGCATGTGCTAGACGAGCGCTCTACCACTGAGCCACAACCCCAGCCCTCCTTTGGGATTTGAAGGAGTTATAACTTTTTTAAGAATTTCAGAAATATTACTTTGTCAATGTATTATTTTAACAAGACTGATGGACAGCTAATGTTTTTGCTTAACTCAAAACTATTCACTTTCTCTTTATTAACAGTACCTTGATTATTGTTTTACTTGACTCTATCTCTAGGGTTAGGGATGGACAATTAGACCTTTGTATCCTCTGACTGCAATGACTAGTTCAAGGTTAGTTACATGACCTAATCATACCCAGTCAGACTGTAGAACTACTAGGAAGAAAAAAATGTTTCTTTCCATCAGTAAATTTAAAATAAGAATGATATAAGGGGGCTGGAGTTGTGGCTCAGTGGTAAAGTGCTCAGCTAGCATGTGTGAGGCACTGGGTTCAATTCTCAGCACCACATATAAATAAAATAAAATAAAGGTCCATTGACAACTAAAAAAAAACAAAAACAAAAACAAAGAATGATATAAGCCTGAATCTTCTCAAGCCAATGTGTCAAATCTGAAAATAAAGTCTTTTAAGAAACTAAGCAGAGCCAAGAGATGGAGAGAAATAAAGTCCTGAACACATCAGTTGAGTTCTGGACACACTGACATTTGCAACTACAACAATGGATTTTTTTTTTTTTTTCATTATAGGAGTCAATAATTTCCTTTTTTAGCTTCAAGCAATATGGGTTAGATTTTAGATATTTACAAGTAAGGGAATTCAGAGACCATTTAGAGATATAAATAGCTATCATGTTTTTATCATTATGATTTAATTTTTTTAAAAAAGAAAATTTTCATTAAAATGTTAGGAAGAATAAGAGAAAATCAGTTAAAATAGAAATAATTTAACTTCATAAAATCATTGCATTTAATGGTCTTATTTCTTTTTTTTTTCTTTTTATTCAAAGTTGTGTATATAACAAAAGCATTCATTACATTTCATATTACATATATAGAGCAGCTTTTAACATAACACTGTTTAATTACAAAGAATATTCATACTATTCATGTCTTCAGTCATGCATTTAACTGATATACATCTCATACTGATATACATCTCATTCTACCATCTTTTTTTTTCCCTTCATACCCCCTGTTTCCTCCCTTCCCCTCCCTCCCCCTTGACCTTTCTAGAGTTCCTCTAATCCTCCTATGTTCCCTAACCCAACCCCACTGTGAATCAGCCTACTTATATTAGAGAAAACATTCGGCATTTGGATTTTTGTGATTGACTAACTTCACTTAGCATTATGTTCTCCAACTTCATCCATTTACCTGCGAATGCCATGGTTTTATCCTCTTTAATTGCTGAGTAATATTCCATTGTGTATATATAACACATTTTCTTTATCCACTCATCTACTGAGGGGCATCTAGGTTGGTTCCACAACCTTGCTATTGTGAATTGAGCTGCTATAAACATTGATGTGACTGTGTCCCTGTAGTATGCCGCTTATAAGTCCTTTGGGAATAGACCCAGGAGTGGGATGGCTGGGTCATAAGGTGGATCCATTCCAAGTTTTCCAAGGAATCTCTATACTACTTTCCATAATGGCTTCACCATTTTGCAGTCCCACCAGCAATGTATGAGTGTGCCTTTTTCTCCACATCCTCTCCAACATTTATTATGTTTGTATTCTTAATAGCTGCCATTCTGACTGGAGTGAAATGAAATCTTAAGAGTGTTTTGATTTGCATTGCTCTAATTGCCAGAAATGTTGAACATTTTTTCATGTACTTGTTGATTGATTGTACATCTTCTTCTGAGAAGTGTCTTTTCAGTTCCTTGGTCCATTTATTGATTGGGTTATTTGTTTTTCTGGTGTTAAGATTTTTGAGTTCTTTATATATTCTAGAGATTAGTGCTCTATCTGATGTGCGTGTGGTAAAAATGTGTTCCCAATTAGTTGGTTCTCTATTCACCTCACTGATTGTTTGTTTTGCTGAGAAGAAGATTTTAAGTTTGAATCTATCCCATTTATTGATTCTTGATATTAATTCTTGTGCTTCTTATTAAGGAACTTGGGGCCTAATCTGACATGTTGGAGATTGGAGCTTACTTTTTTTTCTATTAGGTGTAGTGTCTCTGGTCTAATTCCTAGGTCCTTGATCCACTTTGATTTGAATTTTGTGCATGGTGAGAGATACAGGTTTAATTTCAATTTGTTGCATATGGATTTCCAGTTTTTCCAGCACCATTTGTTGAAGAGGCTATCTTTTTCCAATGTGCATTTTTGGCAGCTTTGCCTAAAATAAGATAACTGAAATTATATTTATTGGTCTCTGTGTCCTCGATTCTGTACCATTGGTCTACCATACTATTTTCATCCTAATACCATGCTGTTTTTGTTACCATTGCTCTGTAGTATAATTTAAGTTCTGGTATAGTAATGCCACCTGCTTCACTTTTCTTGCTAAGGATTTCTTTAGCTATTATGGGTCTCTTATTCTTCCAGATGAATTTCATGACTGCTTTTTCTATTTCTATGAGGAGTGTCATTGGGATTTTTATAGGAATTGCATTAAATCTGTATAGTGCTTTTGGTAGTATGGTCATTTTGACAATATTAATTCTGCCTATCCAAGAACAGGTAGGTTTTTCCATCTTCTATGGTCTCCTATAATTTCTTTTTTTAGTGTTGTGTAGTTTTTGTTATAGAGGTCTTTCACCTCTTTCCTTAAGAAGATTCCCAGTTTTTTTTTTTTTTTTTTTTTTTTTTTTTTTTTTGATGCTATTGTAAATGGGGTAGTTTTCATCATTTCCCTTTCAGAGGATTTGTCACTGATGTACATAAATGCCTTTGACTTATAGGTATTGATTTTGTAACCTGCTATTTTGCCAAATTCATTTACTAGTCGTAAAAGTTTTCTGGTGGAGTTTTTTGGATCTTCTAGATATATTATCATGTCATCAGCAAATAGTTCTAATTTTGAGTTCTTCTTTTCCTATCTGTATCCCTTTAATTTCTTTCGTCTGTGTAATTGCTCTGGCCAGGGTTTCAAGTACTATGTTGAATAACAGTGGTGAAAGGGGGCATCCCTGTCTTGTTCCTGTTTTTAGAGGGAATGCTTTCAATTTTTCTCCATTTAAGATGATGTTAGCCTGGGGCTTCACATAAATAGCTATTATAATGTTGAGATATGTTCCTGTTATCCCTAGTTTTTCTAATGTTTTGAACATAAAGGGGTGTTGTATTTTGCTGAAAGCTTTTTCTGCATCAATTGAGGTGATCATATGGTTTTTATCTTTAAGTCCATTGATGTGATATATTACATTTATTGATTTCCATATGTTGAACCAACCTTGTATCCCTGGTATAAATCCTGCTTGATCATGGTGCACTATCTTTTTGATATGTATTTGTATTCAATTTGCCAGAATTTTGTTGAGAATTTTTGCATCTATATTCATTAGAGATATTGGCCTGAAGTTTTTTTTTTTTTGTTTTTTTTTGCCGTGTCTGTGCCTGGCTTTGGAATTAATGTAATATTTGCCTCATAGAAAGAGTCTGGAAGAGCTCCCTCTTTCTCTATTTCCTGAAATAAATTGAAGAGTATTGGTATTAGTTCTTCTTTGAAGGTCATGTAGAACTTGTCTGTGAACCCATCTGGACCTGGGCTGTTTTTGGTAGGTAGTTTTTTGATGGCATCTTCTATTTCCTCACTTGAAATTGATCTGTTTAAATTGTGTATAGCCTCCATATCTAGTTTGGGCAATTCATATGACTCTTGAAATCTGTCAATAACTTTAATATTTTCTATTTTATTAGAGTATAAGTTTTCAAAGTAATTTCTAATTATCTGTTGTATTTCTGAGGTGTTTGTCATGATATTTCCTTTTTCATTGTAGATGCTAGTAATTTGAGTTTTTTCTCTCCTCTTTTTTGTTAGCATTGCTAAGGGTCTGTCAATTTTATTTATTTTTTCAACAAACCAACTTCTGTTTTTTTTTTTTTTTTTTCAATTCTTTGAATTGTTTCTTTAGTTTCTATTTCATTAATTTCAGCCCTGATTTTTAATTATTTTCTCTCTTCTACTGCTCTTAGTGTTGATTTGTTCTTTTTCTAGGGCTTTGAGGTGTCATGTTAAGTCATTTATTTGTTGTTGTTGTTGTTGTTTTTCTTTTAAGGAATGTGCTCAATGTGATGAATTTTCCTCTTAATACTGCCTTCATAGTGTCCCAGAGATTTCTATACGATGTATTTGTGTTCTCATTCACCTCTAGGAATTTTTTAATCTCTTCCTTGATGTCTTCTGCAACCCCTTGTTCATTTAGTAGCATTTTGTTTAGTTTCCAATTGTAGGAGTATCTTTTTTATTTCTTGTTTTAACATTGATATCCAATTTCATTCTGTTATGGTCTGATAGAATGTAGGTTAGTATCTCTACTTTTTTATATTTGCTGAGAGTTGCTTTGTGGCATAATATATGGTCTATTTTAGAGAAGGAGCCATGTGGTACTGAGAAGAAAGTTTATTCAACTGAGGGATGAAATATTCTATATATGTCTGTTAGGTCTAAGTTACTAATTATAATAATGAGGTCTAAGTTTTCTTTGTTTAGCTTTTGTTTGGATGATCTATCCATTGGTGAAAGAGATGTGTTGAAGTCTCCTAGAATAATTGTGTTGTGGTCTATTTTACTCTTGAACTTGAGAAGGGTTTGTTTGATGAATGTAGGTGCTCCATTATTTGGGGCATATAGATTCATAATTGTTATATCTTGTTGATGAATGGTTCCGTTAAGCAGTAAGAAATATTCATCTTTGTCCCTTTTTGATTAACTTTGGCTTGAAGTCTATCTTATTTGATATGAGAATGGACACCCCTGCTTGCTTCCACAGTCCATATGAGAAGTAAGATTTTTCCCAGCCTTTCACCTTCAGTCTGTCGATGTCTTTTTCTATGAGGTGAGTTTCTTGCAGACAGCATATTGTTGGGTCATTTCTTTTTTTTTTTAATATTTATTTATTTACTTTAGTTGTACACAATGCAATGCACCCATGTTTACGTGGTGCTGAGGATTGAACCCGGGCCGCGCACATGTGAGGCGAGCACTTTGCCACTGAGCCACAACCCCAGTCCTGGGTCATTTCTTTTAACCCAGTCTGACAGTCTGTGTCTTTTGAATGGTGAGTTTAGGCCATTAACATTCAGGGTTATTATTGAGATGTGATTCATATTCCCATCCATTTTTATTTGATTATGGTATTAAACTTGATTTGGTTTCTCCTCTGATTACTGTTTCCTTTAGTTTAATAATTCCCTTTGCTGATTTTCATTGTTAGTTTTCTTTTTTTCTGCACTGAATATTTTGCCGAGGATGTTCTGAAATGCAGGCTTTTGAGTTGTAAAATCTTTTAACTTTTGTTTGTTGTGGAAGGTTTTTATTTCATCTTCAAATCTGAAGCTTAATTTTGCTGGATATAAGATTCATGGTTGACATCCCTTTTCTTTCAGAGCTTGAATTATGTTGTTCCAGGGTCTTCTAGCATTAAGGTCTGGGATGAAAGATCTGCACATAATCTATTGGTTTCCCCCTATATGTAATTTGATTTCTTTCTCTCATGGCTTTTAATATTCTTTCCTTGTTCAGTATATTAGGCATTTTCATTATAATGTGCCTTGGTGTGAATCTGTTGTGATTTTGTATATTTGGTGTTCAGTAAGCCTCTTGAACTTGGTTTTCTCATTCATTCCTCATGTATGGAAATTTTTCTGCTATCATTTTGTTAAATAAATTACTTATTCCTTTGGTTTGGAACTCTGTACCTTCTTCTACCCCAATCACTCTTATATTTGGCCTTTTTATGCTATCCCATATTTCTTGAATGTTCTCCTCATGATTTCTTAACATTTTTGCTGTGTAATCTACATTTTTCTCCAGGATATATATTTTGTCTTTATTATCTGAGATCCTTTCTTCCAAGTGGACTAACCTGTTGGTGATGCTTTCAATAGAACATTTAGTTTGGTTTATTGCTTATTTTATTTCCAAAAATTCTGTTTGGATTTTTTTTAGAACCTCTATCTCCCTATTAAAGTAATCTTTTGCTTCTTGTATTTGTTTTTGAAGTTCTTTGTCAAAATGATCTTTTACCACCTGTATCTGCTCCCTCATTTCATTCTTGAGTTCCACAAACATTTGGAATATGTAATTCCTGAATTCCATCTTTGGCATTTCACCAACTGTGCTTGCCAGGGAATCTGCTGAGTAGGTATGTTGATCTGTTTGAGTCACTTTCTTCCCTTGTTTCTTCATATTGCTTGTGTGACTTTTCTTCTAGCATTGTGGAACTGTGACTATTTCATTTTTACCTTAAAGCCTTATGATGCTCCTGTAGTACAATGCTATCAGATCCCCTTATAAATAATTTACACTTTAAAACCAATTTCTATTCAGATAATCACAGTTTGATCACAATGTACAGAATTAGTTAATTCAGATATTGTCTCCAATATAGTCCATATGTTTGTGATTGGATTTATAATTATAAATATTGGACCCAGAAGTGATATGTTTAGAAGGAAGGAAGGAAGGGTGTTGAGTTGTTTTTTCTTAGGAAGTGTGAAAAGAGAAATCTATGGCTGTAGTTTAATATCAGCAGAAGAGAGAGGAAAGAAATTGAAGTGAACAATTTAGTGGGAAGACCGATGTATATATAAACCAAACTTATGCAAATGTTGCGAGAAGAAAAAAGAAAGGAAGAAAGAAAAAAGACAAAGTAGTAGAAATTAGTGAAAAAGAGAAGAAAGATAAAGTGACTAAAAAAATAGAGAATAATCTATATATAACACCACTTTGATGTATTATTCAGTTGCCCAGTTCTAGAAATCCCAATTCCTGCATAAAAATTCTTTTTGCCTCTGTTGAGAATGCAATGGCAGGGTGTAAATAGGAAAGATGAGGGAAGAAGAAAAGAGACAAAAGAGAGAAGGATGAAAAGAAAGAAAAGAGGAAAAGGAAAAGAAAAAAACAACAAACAAACAAAGTCGAATCCACAAACAGGTCTCAGTCAAGCAGTACCCAGGGAGGCCCTTCTTTTTCCCCCTCCAGCTATCAAGCCAGCTGTCCAGGATCACTCCCAGGCAGTCACAGAAAACCTGTGGGTGGAATCGAGACTGCACCTCTGGCCAGAGGAAGAATGGCTCAGGGGGGGATGTGTCAACAGGTGAATGGCACTGGGAGATAGTCGGTCCAGAAGGTGTCCACTCCCCATGCTCATACACAGTTGCAGCGTCTAGGGGCGGCCACGCTGGCCTCTGACACACCCTCCCCTGCTGGCTGCCCTCATCTTACCCAGGTGTGTGCTGGTCTCAGAGCACTGATCGAATCCTTGTATGCCCACCAGCCTTTGCACAGCTGCTTCTCCTTTCTTGTTTCTTTCTCCCGGTCAGCTACGGGCCCTCCTCAAAAATGGCGGCGGCAGTCACTCTCCCCAGGCCCAACAGCACTTCCCCAGACATGTGTGTCGCTCCCCTGCATTTAGCCCTGCCCACCTGGCAATTTGCATGAAATTACTCTGTGTGGAAGCTGCCCACTCTAGCTTTCTTTCTATCCTTCTGCGCTGTTCAACTTTAAAGCTGTTGCCCAGGACTTTCCCCTAGTATGCTGCTACAGCTGTGCTTTTACTGCTGGTTTTGCTGTAGAACTCTCCTGCGGGGACCCCGCGCGAGGGCAATCTGGAGTTTCACCCTCCCTGTATTTCACTATCTCGCAGTCCCGAGAAACATGAAGTCCCAGCTCCCTTGCAGTTGCAGGAATAGCACTAGCAACCTGTCCAAACTTCCCACTAAGCCTCCTTTAATGACTGACTACAGGGCACCTCCCTCCTGTCCGCCATCTTCCACCAACCTCTCCTGATTTCTTAAGGAACACTGTGATCAAAGCCCTTCTCTACTCAAACCTCCCAAGGCTCCACTCTAATGGTCTTATTTCTTAGCAAACAAGGGGAAAACCTTATCAAGGGCACTGAGGAACGACAGTTGTAAAAGCAGATTAACAGAACTGAGACTCAGGAGACAAGAGTTTAAGTCATACGTATGAGTAAGTGTTTTATATTATTAGGGAGTTTCTTAAATTCTGTACCTCTGTGGTCCCTCTGTTTTTAATTGGAACAAATGATCCTTGCATCTCATATGTGAGTTCTAAGGAGAAAAATATAAGCTTGTTTATATTAAAATGTGTAAAACTTTCAAGTCATCATAATGCATGTTTATTAATATCTTTCCTATGATTATGGTTTGAAGGCTGGAAGAATTTTAATTTATTCTCTGAGTGGCTTTGGCAAACTAAGCTGTTTCTTTGCATTCATGTGGAATCTTTCATAACTTAAAATATTTGTAGGGGTCACTACAATATATGGTTTCAAGGTTTTTTGCTAATATTTTGGGTGCAATTTTATTTCAGTGTTATAAAAAGCACATACATTGAGTATGTTAGAGTTAAATAAAATAAAGTAATATCTTTCAAAAGTGTTCACATTGTGTGAAGAAATGAACATCTGTTTTATGGGCTAATTATGCGATGTGTAGCAAGATTTTTGTTGTTGTTCATAGCTATGTTTTGAAGGATTGGTCAATGAGCCATATCATAAACATTGTTAAAATGGAATTCTTGTGGATGAATAAATCTGAGTTTTTTTTCTGTACTCTCAGCAGATTTTCCTTTTTAAAAGATAGACTTGATTTTAAGTGTATTTTATAGCCAGAATGAAACAACTGACTTTAAATCAATTTAACAGGCAAAAAAATCTGATTTAGTGGGTTCAAAGCTTCCATTTCAAGAAACAATTCTTTGGTTTTGTTACTACTAGCTACTAAGCTGCGCTTCTGTGAAATGGGGGCCAAAGGAGAAAAGTATGGATGATTTTGCGAAAAAAGAAAATGCTTCCTAGTTCAGGATTTGCCTCACATCCAATTGCATTTGGCAGAAGAGGAAAAATGCTAGTGCAGATATAGCAATTGCTGACTGCTCTACTGCTCTTGAGGGTAAGAAGCATGGTTCTTCCTTAATCCTGTATAGTGTGTGGTTTTAGATTGTCTGCTCATTGTCACTTGCCATTCAGATGAGTACTTCTCCTTCTCTCAGTTTGCCTTTCAAGTATTGCAGGAATGAGAGGTAATGGGCCATTTTTCACAGCTTATAGAAGCAAAGTGAAAGCAGCAATTTCTCCTTCAGAAAGCTACTGAAATGTCACCTGCAGTGAGCATGTTTGGCAACAGTGAGGTCATGTTCTTGGCCATTTAAACAGTTTGATCAAAACCAAAGGAGTGTTTTGAAGTGTTACAACTTTACTGGGGGCTTTATGACTTGCCCTGAATATGTCAACACCTTTTTTTTAACAAGGTAACTCTCAATCAGGTAGGTAATATTTCATTATAATAACTTCTTGAATTGAGCTGATCTATTTTTCTACCAGTGCTGTATGCCTTCCATAGCTGTGGCTTTGCTAGAAGAAATGGATCTAACTAGGTTTAGGCTTTAAAGAGAAATAGTGTAGTAGATAAAGCACATGTATTTTGGAATAAGACTACCTTGATATGTTTATTTAATGTTCTGTTACTATAACAAAATACTTGAGATAACAAACTTAAAAAGAGGAATGGTTTATTTTTTCTAACATTTTCCAAGGTTTCACTTTATGACCATTTGTCTCATTGATTTTGGGCCTGTAGCAAGGCAGCACATCATGGTGGGGAGTGTTTGAACAAGTCAAGTTATTTACCTTTTGGCCACAAGGTGAAAATGAAAACACAAAGAGGCTGGAATCCCACAATTCCTTTTGAAAGCATGCCCCAACCACCTATAACTTTTCAGTATGTCCCATGCTTGAAAAGTTTCTGCTCTCTCCTAATAACACCAAGCTGAAGCCTAAGCCTTTGGAAGATATTCCAGATCCAAACTAAATCACTTGAGCCTGAAATCCCAGCTCTGTCACTAATTAGCTTCATGATTTTGGAAATTTTATCTAATTACTCTGTGTCTGTGTCCCTACCCAAATAGGGGTAACTACGTCAAAAGAGGATTGTGAAGATTAAATCAACTAACATAAGTGAAAGAGTTTCACATATTTTAAATCTTCCTTTAATGTAAGTTGTTATTACTTAATAACTATGTTAATATTTCACTCCTTTTTTTTCTGATTCAGAAAAATTAATGATGCTGCCACATAACTGGTTTTGGAACATTTATTGACTATATATACCATGTTCATATTACTATAACAAGAACTGTTGAAGGTATAAACCGGATTATTCACTCTTGAATGACTATGATGTATGACATAAAGATTCTGTTCTACTTTTATTTTATTTCATAATACTGGGGATCAAATTTAGGAACTCACACATACTAAGCAAGCACTCTGACACCGAGCTCCATCCCCAGCCTGTGGGATGCTTTGGAATATCACAATAAAAATTGACAGTTTTCAAGATACCCTTTTTTTTTTTTTTTTTTGGTATCAGGGATTGAACTCAGGGGCACCTGACCACTGGGCAACATCTCCATCCCTTTTTTGTATTTTATTTAGAGACAGAGTCTCACTGAGTTGCTAAGTGCCTCACCATTGCTCAGGCTGGCTTTGAACTCGCAATCCTCCTGCCTCAGCCTCCCAAGTGCTGGGATTACAAACGTGCGCCACAGCACCCGGCTTTCAAGGTATCTTTTGAAATTTGTTTTGACTGAATTATTTGGGTAAGCAAGTAAAACATTAAAAAGCTTGAGGCCCAGTTGCCAAGTTGAAGATGCTAGGTAAACGGACTGTAGCCCTTTGGTGTTGATTGAGGCTTGTGAACTTTAGTGTCACATTTGTGTGCAATAAGGTTTAAAATGAAAACACCCTCTGATTCTCAAAGACGATGCCCGATGCACAGCCTGTGTTTGTTGAATAACTTTCCATTCAGTTTACAAAGCAGCTTCATGTACAGGGTTTCTCACATTCAGTACTATAGACTTCTTTGGGTTAGATGATTCTTTGATGTGTAGTACTGTCCTATGCATATAGAATATTATCAGCATCCCTGGTCTCTGTTCACTAAATCCTCAATTCCCTCTTCTACCCCTTTCCACTTGTGATCACCAAAAATGTCTCCAGACATTATTAATTGTCATGAGCATCAGTGTAAGCTGCCTGGTACCGTAAACCGGGAGGAAAAACTCTCGGAGGCAGAGTTAAGCTTTTACTACTTTTACTTCTACTTTCTTAGAGCTTAGAGAGGGAAAGAAAGATTTTTCTTCTTAGCTTAGAGTAGAGTAGCTTAGAGTAAAGAAAGATAGAGCTTAGCTTAGAGAAAGACTAGAGCTTCTTTCTTCTCTCTTCTTTCTTCCTTCTTCTGTCTTCTGTCTTCTGTCTTCCTCGGGAGCCTCGGCCTTACTCTGACCAGTCCTCTGGAACCTCGGCCTAACTCTGACCAGTCATTACTTCTTCTATCTGGTTTCTCTTCTGTAACCGCTCTGCCTACGTTCTGGCCGCTCTGATTCTTCTGACCGACCGAGTGACTGCCCGGCTGACTGAATTCTCCGTTCTCCTAACTCGGACCGCTTTCACCCGGTTATATACCTTCAGCTTTTCGGGTGCCTACAGGTGCGTCACATACATATCAGGTGGAACCCATGGCTTCCAGCTAGCTACAACAGCCCTTCCTAATTAGGGCTCCTTCACATCAGTGTGATCTCCTTTTGAGAACCACTGATTCTCAGATTACTCTCAAAATTTGTGTGTGTGTGGGATGGCATCAGGCTTCCAGTTAACAGCTGCGGAAACTTCCGAGCACTTTATCATTTATGTAGTCTCTTCTGACTAGTGACTGCTAGAGCCAATACTTGAATTCTTCCAACTTTGATTCCTACACCTGTCTCTGAGTGACATGACCCTAGGTGATGTCAAGGTCAACACAACTGGAACATGAAGAGTTTATCTGGTTCCATAGAGAGTTCAGCAGCCTGGCTGATTCACCTGAGCTATACTAGTGATGGTACAGCACCTCTTCAGCTACACAACTGTTCTCTAGGCCTCTTTGGAAAACATATGAAATGGCCACAGTGATAGTTTCTGGGAATCAATGATACTTCCAAAGGGAACATGCTACTTTTTTCTTTTTCTTTCTTTTTTTATTTATTTTAATTTTTTTTTTTTTTTTTTTTTTTTTTTTTTTTTGTGCTAGGGATCAAACTCAGGGCTTCACATATGCCAGGCAAGTTCTCTGTTACTGAGCCATATCTCCAGCTCTATTTACTTATCTTGTAGGGTAACACAGTGTCTATCTTATTTAAAGAGAGAGAAAGAATAGTTTGGTTCAGATTTTCTGCCCATGGACAAGGATTCTTGATGTGAAAGGATATTCTGATTTTACTTATATTTGTGATAATATAATTCAATTTTTTTCCCTTTCTCTTAGAGAGCAAAATATTCTGATCTCTCTTGGAGGGAAGAGGTAAGGGAAAGAGTCCCTAATGTCTAGAGTCTGGTTTAAATCTTTTGTGCAGACTGGCCTGTGAAATACAATTGCTACTGCTTCCAGGTTTGACAGACACAAGAGATCTAAATTTTACATAACTGTGAAAATAAATTAGGGCCTTCTCCAGATGATGCTCCCTGAACTATAAATCTCCTTTGCAATTTCAAATTCTATCTAAACAGTGTGGCATTAAAATTCACTCAATAAGATAAGCTGGCCTAGAGCAGATGTACACAGTGATTACAATTAATAGAAGCCAAAGAGAAAGAGATAAAATGTAAGCAGAAGAAACAGAATGAGGAAGATGGAGAGAGTTAGAGAATACCATGAAAATGGACATACCATGCAAATGAAGAATTCAGTAAAAAAGAAAGTGGTGTGAACTCCTGATTTTATATTAGATTTCTTTGTATGCATCACAGTAAGCATAGTAAGGGTACTCAAAACATATTTTGGCTAAGAAAGTGGACATTGATAGAAAAGAGTTTGACAAAAGATTTATCATTATTTACTAAACTACTACTGTTATCACCAAAGTATTCATTTATTTGGCCAAGACCATAATCAATGGACTTAAAGCAAAAATAGGGTCCATAGCATTGAAACCAGGTTTTACCATTAACTATAAGTTTTAGATTGGTAGTTCTCAGACTGTAGACTTCATTGAATGATTTGGAGGACTTTCAGAGTTAAGATTATAGGGATTCACCCCAGAGTTTCTGATTTGGTAGGTTTAAAGTAAGAATGCAAGTCTATGACTTTATCACAAGTTCCTGTGTGATGTGAAAGCTGCTAGACTAGGAGCCACACTTGTGAACCACTGGTTCCATTATTTGGACCTGTGTGAGACCCATTTTCTCAACTGTAGAATGTGACTGAAGACTACTTGCTACCAAAGTATTTATGTGAGAGAAGTCTTTGTGTGTGTGTGTGTGTGTGTGTGTGTGTGTGTATGTGTGTGTACACATTTATACTTCTATTGAAAAATTCCTTTAAGCTACAATCTAGGACTATTTCTTTTGTCTGACCTTTCTTGGGAACATAAATAGATTATTGCAGTACAAGAAGACTGTCAGGAGACCTTCTAGTTCCTTCTGGATGTTTTGTATTATTGAAAATGCCAGCTGTGGTGGTGCATGCCTGTAGTCCCACTGGCTTAGGAAGCTGAGGCAGGAGGATAGCAAGTTCAAAGCCAGCCTCAGGAAAAGCGAGGTGCTAAGCAACACAGTGAGACCCTGTCTCTAAATAAAATGCAAAATAGGGCTGGGGATGTGGCTCAGTGGTTGAGTGCCCCTGAGTTCAATCCCCAGTACCTTCCCCCTACAAAATATATATTGATGGAATTTTGTGTGTGTGTGTGTGGCAAAATATTAGCTTTTATGACTTTTAGTGTGGTCCACCTCTGGGTATGTTTTCCTCTTGATTTTTGTGTGTGTATACATACATACATACATACATACACATACACACATATATATATGATATAAATATATGTGTATGTATATCTATTTTAAAAGAAAATGGAAAACATTTTTATAACAGACAAATTAATGAAATAACACTTCTATAGATTGTTGGTAATACATTTCATAACTTCTCAGAATTCCAGCCCATCAACAATTAAGCACAGTATCACCTTTTATATTCATATACTCACTTATAAGTATAAAACTTTGGAACTAACCAATAGAGACCTCTAATTTAGAGGTCACATATAACTTGAATTATATGGAGTTCTAAATGACAAAAATGTTCTTAAAAATGTAGTGATACGGGCTGGGATTGTGGCTCAGTGGTAGAGCACTTGCCTTATAAGTGTGAGGCACTGATATGATTCTCAGCACCACATACAAATAAATTAATAAAATAAAGGTCCATCAACAACTAAAAAAAAATTTTAAATGTAGTGATAATGTAAATACTGGATAACTCACACAATTTTTTTATGGCTCCATAAATAAGAAGAGATGCTTCAGACATCCAGAAAAATAAAATTGTTTGCGATTTTGGGATGATCTTCTCCAGATTTATTTTTGTACTGGAGATGAAACCAGGGTTGTTTACCTTTAATCATTTCCCCAGTCCTTTTTATTTTTCATTTTGAGACAGGATCTTGCTAAGTTTCTAAGGGTGTCCTTGAACTTGAGATAATTCTACCTGAGCCTCCCTAGTAGCTGAGATTATAGGCATGTGCCAACACATTCAGCCATCTTATCCAAATCTAAACAAACATTTTGAGTCATGTTATGTGCTAGGCATTATATCATCTGGTGGAAAAACATATTTAAATGAAGTATTGATCATATTTTTTAAGAAGCTTGCAGTACATGAAAAAGACATCTTGCAAATAAGTAATTATATGTAATATGAAATTTGCTGCAACAAGGTGAATTAGAATAAAACAGAGAAAAGGGAATAGAAATTATAGTATAAATGGGAAACAATTTCTAGAATTAAATACTTTATAAATGGTGATATAATCCTTTAAAGTTATTAGGCTATTCACTCACGAGTCATAAAGACTAGTAGCTTTGGTGTGGCTAACCTACAAAATTAAGAATGTCTCAGTAATTTCTAAGGGATTCTTGTTATTCATATTACTTAGGAATAAATAAGAGTACGTCTACTTGCTTACTATGTTTCTTTCTATCCTTCCTTCCATCCTAAGTGATCCTAGACAGTTCATTGTATTTGAAACATATGACCATTTGCTAATGAGGAAGAGGGCTAACCTGATGCTGGCCATAACTGACTAGTATAACTTACTACTATTTTTCAGATCTTGAAATGCTCATAATCTTTTAATTTTTAGATATTCTTGAGTCTGGAAGAAATAATAAAAGTAGAAGGAAAAGAGGTTAACATAGTTCTTGAGATTATGTAGTATCCTTGAATATATGAGCTTTGAAGATTCTGTGACATTATATCACTTCTTTTTTATTTAATATTTATTTATTTGCTTTAGCTGTACACAATGCAATGCATTTATGTTTACGTGGTGCTGAGGATCGAACCCGGGCCGTGCACGTGCTAGGCGAGCGCTCTACCGCTGAGCCACAACCCCAGCCCCTATATCACTTCTTTTTGAAGGTTGTAGTGGAGCTGTGTTTGGAAAATGTTCAAAATGGAGTAGGCTTCAGATAAGAAAAATTTTCCCAGGCCTGGATTGGCAGTCCTATTGGTGAATGAAGTTAAGTGTAGAGTAGATAGAAAACATGGAACTTGAATTATCATTTCAAGTATAATGTGTTTCCTTTCAAGAAAATACTTTTTTAAAAAAAATTTAAATACATAGCTGGGTATGGTGGCACATTCCTGTAATCCTAATGACTTGGGAGGTTGAGAGAGGAAGATCACAAGTTTGAGGCTAGCCTCAGCAATTTAGTGAGGCCCTAAGCAATTTAGAAAGAACTTGTCTCAACATGAAAGAAATAAAAAGGTCTGATAAGTGCCCCTGGGTTCAATCCCTGGCACACACACACAAAAAAAAATTAAATTAATTACATGTGTGCTTTAGGAATATTCAGTTATGCTCTTCTCAGCAGGATCATTCCTATATATGTAGGTTCCTAGACACAGAATGTAGATTTTTTGTTCTGCCTAAGATAGAAATTACTTGTGATGGACTGAATTGCATCCCTCACCCCCAATTTGTATGGTGTAGCCCTACCTCCCCTGATTTTACTTGGACATAAGGATTTTAGAAAGGAGGTTATAGGGTAGGACGTTAATCCAATAGGATTAAATGAAGTCACGAGGGTATGGCTCTAATCCAATGGGATTAATATCCTTATACAATCAGAAAGAGACACCAGGTATCTCTCTTTTCACAAGCATAGGGAAATGCCACATGAATACAGAGCAAGAATGTGGCCATCTGCAAGCTAGGGAGAGAGGCATCTACAGAAATGAACCTGCTAGCACCTTAAGCTTGGACTTCCAGGCTCCAGAACAATGAGAAAATAAATTTCTATTCTTTAAGACACATAGTGTGGTATTCTGTTATGGCACACTGAGCTTACTAATATATTGCTTAATGATAAGAAACAGTGTATCTTGATTTTATCCTTCTGACTGCACTGACTTCAACATCTATAGAATATTATAAGACTAGCTGTGATTAGATGGATTTTTCTAAAAATACTGTTTTGAAAAAGCTAATTGATCTCTTAGTTGAAAGGTTAAAAAGTAATGGTATGAAACTGCCTTACAATGAAGATGCAATGATTCTATATAGTAATTTAATATAATGATGGACTTTTTACCCTTGAAAAAGTCCAAATATTCATATCCTTGACAGTGAGTACTTCCTGGTATATTTTAACTTTGTTTTTTCAATACACTTCTTAAATTCATGTACAGCATGTACTGTGACTAATGCAAACAGAGCAACCATCAGATCCATTTCATTAAGAAAAGATTAGGTAGAGATTCTGAAAATTTCCCATGAAACTTTGATGCACAATTCACTCCTTAATTAAAAGCAAACAGCCTTGCTTTCAGGATTAGGCTACTTAATTACACACAAAAAAAGAGAGAATGTGTTGATAAAAATTATTTGAGAAAAAAGGGAAGAAAACGCCATCAGAATTTGCTCCAAATGTATAACATCCCAGAAAGTGAGACACAAGTGTACTGTAAGTCAACACATTCTTACATTCTTGAATAGTCTATGCTTTAGACTTAAGTCATGAAGAATTAAAATTCCCACTGTAAAATTAAAATTCCCACTGATCCCAGGCCAGAGCCAAATTGATGAGACCTTGGAGAAAAGTGCAGATAATAAGAGATTGTTGACCCAGACTATGGAGGACTATCTATCTGAGGATTCAGCACTTATTCTGACCTCTCCTAACTCACTCTGTAACCATAGGCAAGTGAATTAATCTTTCTGTAACTTCATTTATGTCTTTGTCAAATGGAAATAATAACACCTACTTCACGGGAGAGAGTATTTGGAGGTTTAATTAAATTAGTGCTTTGAGCTTCTTAAATGAAAGTTGCTATAGTAATGCAAAGTACAATTATTGAAGTCATTTTTCCTTTTCCTGTATGGAACATGATGATTGAAACACATTTATTTTAATTGGAAAAGTGACTAATTGCCTAGAGAAACCCTTTCTCATGGCATATGATACATGGGACAATAGGTCAAGGCTCTTAATAATGAATTGGTTCATAATTAATTATTTAATGATAAAAAAACCCTAATCTGTAGCAAAAGACTTAGTTACTTCAAGAATCATTCAATATAGAAAAAGTTCTAATACCTAGAGGTAAAAGTAATGAAATTTGGCTCATAGTCTGGATCTGAAACCACTACCTATAGGGTTGAATCAATTCCCTCTTTTTTTTCAGGTGAATTAACTACTTTTGCTGTTTGGTAACAAAGCAGTGCTACATGAATAAAGAGAATGTAAGCTCTCTGAAAAGAGAAAATTTCCACCAGAAAAAATTATTTGTGTATATGTACAAATAATTGTGACCATGTGATCAAGTGGCTTATGAAAAGACTACCGTTAGGCAGGATGTCAAACAATTGGGAAGCCCCAATAGAAGAATATCACCTATAGTAGTAATATTGTGAAGTGATGATAATCCAGGATGCAAAATTCTGAAAAAAAAAAAAAAAAAAAAAGAAATGGGATTTAAATGTCTTTACAAATAAGTCTGCAAAGACACAAAGTGGATGATAAATCCAAATGCTAAGAGTTTCATTCCAGAGGACACTCCAGGTGGGCAGCAAAGGTCTGAAAGTGGAGGTATAATGCTGTAGGGAATTAGAATGACCTTTGATCCTAGGCTTTTTGGACCATAAAGAAGTTAGACCTGATGACATCAGTCTGTGAATGCTGGACAGGGGGATGTGGGGAGACAGGGGATTCTTTTTCATGAACACAAAAGTTCTCTTGCTTTCTTTTTGCCCTTTACCATGAGACGTGGGGTGGGAGGTGGGACTTTATTTGTAGCAAGAAAAACTCCCCATTTTGAACCTTGCCATTAGAGACTAGTGACGAGTATGAACCACAATCCAAATTATATTTTATATCTTCCTTTCTCCTTTTTTAATAGATACTAAAAATATCAGCTTTATTAAGGATGTCTGTTTTTAAAAATAGATTTGATTAATATACCTGATAAAGAATTGTGAATTCTGGCTTAATGGTCATTTCTCATTCTTAGAAAACATATATCTCATGCAGGTGAGCACCCTAAACTTTGATAAATGAGGGATTCAATACCGGGCAGTTTATAGATGGCATTCAATAAAAGTGAAATAAACTTAACACAGCCTGCCTGCTAATGACAAGAAAGGGAAAAACAGTTCTCCCTCCTGGGGACTAAAATTTAGCATGATTCTTCTGAGGATCAAATTCTGCAGTCTGGCCACTTGACTCTCTGTAAGTTTCTGGTCAATAAATCTTTACAACTCCTATGGTTCTGAGAGTCAAGGTAGAAAAGAGAAACACATATAACGTCAACAAGTACTGAAGGCTTGATATGGTTTGATTTAAGAATTTGGACAGTCAATAAAATGAACACAGCATTTAATTATAGGAGATAACCTATGGATCTTACTTTTCTCATTCTCTTTTAAAACTAAGGTACTTTGCAGCATTAGGAAAACAAAAATTATGCAGAACAGAACTGTGGGCAAATGGCCCAATACATTTAATTTAATCACACTCAATGCATATGTCATATATAGTGCTGCAAACTTTATGCCTTTTCTACTTCACTGAATTCTGTTCCCTTAGTCAATTACATCACTCTTGAAAGGCATTTGTTTTATTTTTCTGGCTGAAGCAGTGGGTGTAGGCAAAGCTCTGCAGGATGTTCTTGGGAGACTCTAAAGGCAAGTTACTTATTACTGCAACAGATGTTGATGATTTTTAGGGAAATGCTGACTTTATATGTGAATCTCTATCTCTCTTAGGAAAAAATAAGGAATTTCCAATTGCCTTCTAGCTATAAGAACAGAAGGGCTAAACAACTTAGCTATAAAAGTAGAACACTAAAATTCTGACAAGAAGGAAAAAAAGAAAAGAAATAAACAGAGAAGACTCATCTCAGTTCTTATTAGAGAGGAAGAAAATTTTTCTCTCAGTGGTTTATTCTTTGGTTATGGTTACAAAGATACAATTAAGGGAAGGGGGGAATTAACCCTACATTCCAAAATACTAATCTCTATTCTCTGACTTAAAAAAAAAAAAAAAGCTGAGTACAAAAATGAAAACAGACACTATCAATCTTCCCTACTGTTGTTAGTTTTGCATTGCTATTATTTGTATCAGTAAGAGTATTTATAGAAAGTACTATGATAAGCATATTGTCCCACTGTTATAACTTGACTGGTAAAATAACTGAGGCATCACAGACTCAGGACTGGAGTTCTTTTAACCTGTTATTTAGTCACTGTGTCTAAACAAATAAATATTTAAACATATTATGAACATATACCTAAAATATCCAAAGCAATCCCCAATTTACTGAGGAAAATAAACAACTAAACCCTGGACATTGAGGTATTCAACTGGGATTTCTGACTTTGAGATGATTATTTTGTAACAGTTGATTTCTTTATTCCTTTGTTTGTGTATTTATTCATGCAACGACTATTTATTTGAAAAAGTACTGTATTCTAGGCACTAATTTTGCCAGTACAACCAAAAACATGAGTAGAATAACTGTGGTCTCTGCCATGATGGCGTTTACTCACTGTCAGGCAGTGTATGAAAATTAGAGGGAAAAAAATCAGTGTGAATGGTTTGAAATTGAATCTTGTAGGTGTCTGACTGAGTGACATTTAGCAAGGTGACCAGTAAAGAAAATAAGTCCACATAGCACATAGTGGGGAGCAGAAGGGTGTTCATTGGTTGTCAATGGCTACATTCTGCTCTTATAAAATCCAAGGAATACTTGGTCAATTACTATGGATTGCAAAACTTAGAAAAGAAGCCCTTAAGTTTGCCCTTAGCTAGTTTCTGTGACCACAGTAATGAGCACCTAGATTAATTAATAGATACATTGGAATTTCATGACTCTACCATAAATATTTGCTGAATGAAGGCATGGAGTGTCTCAGTTCAGAATCAACTTGTGCAATTCTGGCATTGCCTAGTTTCTTCCTTTATATATCATTCATTCTGATCTCAACTCATTTTGGGGTGCTCTCTTGTTTTGGTGAAACTGAGATATCATGGTTTCAAGAAACTTTCCCTAGACATAAGAAGCTTCAAAATGAGACTGAAGAAGGCTCTAGAGAGGTGAAGGGTTCCATGGAGGGAATCCAGCAGTTGAAACTTGTTTATAAATATTCTAATTTCTCTTGCAGATTCACTAGAGGAAGCTTTTCCTATTTTAGAACTAGTAGTGATTGCATCATTCCTCCAGAGTAAAATTCCCAGGATGAGTTGATGCGATGCAGTGTTGGTTCCAGTACAAGGTTTGTCAAGATTTTATAGCATCATTAGTCAGCTTCTGACAGAGGTGGTCTAACAAAACAGCTCACACGTACTGGGGAAAGTAATTAATTGGAGTATAAAAGGTCTACAGCAAGGTTTTTAAGTATTTTTTCTAAACAATTCCTGAAAATCATTTCATTAAAATCACTATGCACTTCTGCAGAGACAAAAGACCATCACTTCCTTCTAAGTTTATCTGACTCTTGTTCTCTTACTCTTTAATGTTGGTGCTCCATATGGAATTATTTGGACTAAATGTGCTGTGCATTGGGCCAAAAAACAATAAGTAAAGTTTTTAGGTCATTCAGAATGTGGACACTAGATAAACTTAGAGGAAAGAATGCTTATATTGGGTATTTATGGACAATATATGCCTGGACTAGAGGAAATATGTTGGAAAAATGGAAAATAAAGTTTTAAATGTCAAAAACTCAGAACAACCAGAAATGAATGTAATGGGAAACAGGAGATATATTTGTTACTGAGCAGGGGTGTGTCATAATGCTTTATCGAGATAAACCTGATGGAAGGATGAGGGTTACAGTATGTGTGGAGAGACAGGAGACAGAGTAATCTGCCAGGTGCACCTTGTGGTACATTTTAAAGGTGGAAAATAGTGAGAACTTGTATCATTTGTGGCTTTAGGGTGAAACCACAGATGGAGGAGAAAAATCTCTTAAAAGAAGAAATAATGGATTTTTGGATTTTAGTGACAGTTTGATCATAGGGAAAGAAGGTAATAAAAGAGTGAAACATGTGAAAAAGAATAGTAATTTTATGTGAAGTATAATGGTTTGGTTAGCCAAATCAGCCACATATGGCATCTACAAGTTACCAGGGAAAACTACAATAATATTGTCGTTGTTGACTCCATGAGGCTCATAGTCTCCAGTGGAGGGAGACAAGTGAGAGGAAACTTATTTAAATTAAATGCTGTCCTAGAGGTGAGTATAAGGTAATATGACAGCACAACAAAATGGGCAAATAGCAAGGTTAACAGAATAGTTAGAAAAGCTTCCTGGGAGAAGCAAAGTTAAAGCTAATCTTTGAAACACATTCAATGAGTAACCAGATAAGAAAGATATGATGGACACACTAGAGGTCAAAGAGATAGGGGAATAATGATAAGGAGTACATAGTATAAGCCTTCTTTCCTCTAAGTTTATCTAGTGTCCATATTCTGAATGACCTAAAAACTTTACTTATGCTTCTTGGCCCAATGTATAGTCTGTTCAGTTCAAATGTTTGCTGAGGATGATGGAAGGTTTGTGTATACTGTTAAGAGTAGACTTTGTCCTCTAGGGAAGCTGGCATAAGAGAGGTTAGTTCATTTATGGATGTGCTGCCTTTCAGTTGATAGGGCATTTGCATATAGGTATCATTTAGATAGCCAGCAGTTCTGGAGTTGGAGGTGTGAAAGGGATTTGTAAGTTATTCAGTAATAGCTGAAACCACGAGAGGCTGACTTCATAAATGTAGTGTGAAGCAGAAACAACCTTGAACTTTGAGTTAGACTATCCATAGGGAGGAGGTTTAGTCAAGTAATAGGGAGTAGCTGGGTATGGTACTCCACACCTATAATCCCAGCCGCTCTGGAGGCTGAGAAAGGAAGATCAAAAGTTCAAAGCCAGCCTCAGCAACTTAGTAAGACCCTGAGCAACTTAGTGAGACCCCTCTCAAAAAATAAAAAGGGGTGTAGATGTGGCTCAGTGATTAAGCACACCTGGGTTCAATCCCTGGTGCCATAAACAAATAATAGGTAGTAATATGAAATGTTTGTCTTAGTTTAAATACATAATATAGGCAACTCCCTAGAAACTACTTTAAAAAGTTTGGAAACTGACTTATCAAACACATATTTTTATATCTCCCTTTCTTCTGGTATTTTCCCTTTCAGTCTGAGCTATACAAGTTTCTGTGTCCCAGTTTATGCAGACTTTATCGAACTTTAAGAAACACAAATTAGTAGAAGGTTAGAGCTGAAAAAAACCTAGGGGACTATCAAGTTAAGTGCTTTCATAGTTTTTTTTTTTTTTTTTTTTTTTTTAACAACTAAGTGTTTTGTGACTATAAAAGCTCAACATAAAAGCATTTTACAAAGTAGATCAAAGTAAAGTTGTTTTTATTGGAGGTGGTGAGAAAGTATTTTATTTATTACCTCAAACAAGGTAAGTTTATGTATCCTATCATGGTGTACTCTAAGTGCTCCCTATAGAAACTCCAGCTCTAAAGGACAGTTTTGAAAACTATTAGCCAGACACTGTGGCTCGCACTTGTTATCCCAACTATTCAGGAAACCGGGGGAGGAGGATCACAAGTTTGAGCCAGTCTGGGAAATTTAGCAAGACCCTGTCTCAAAATAAAAATGAAAAGGGCTGGAAAGTTTATATTTGCAGAACACAAATTTTCTCAAAGACATAGTGTTACACCTAATTTTAGAACAAATACTGTCGTATGGAGGAGTGATTACACCATATAAAGTGCTATTCTGCACTGATATTGCTTGAAAGACATTACCAGAAGCATCTACTTGGAATGATTAACAGATGAGCATCAGGCTGCTTGTTGATGCACTCTTGGAAACAGGCTAAAGAAGCTGGGGTAAAACCAGAGGAAGGTTAGGCTCCCTAACCTTTCCCTGGCCTAGCAGCACATGTCCCTGTGGTAGAATCCTGTCTGTTCTGCCAAAGACAAAGAATATTTCTAAAAAATGTCCTTACTTATAGAGGAAAAAATGCAAAAAAGGGAAGGAAAAGCTGAGTGGGTGAAAAGTTAAAATTACTTTTTCTTTTAAAAATGGATCTTAATCAGGCAAATAACTATGGGAACCTTTTAGAGCCACTTTGACCTATAATAAAATTTACTGTGTCAGGGAGAGATCAACTCACCTACAAGAGTAAATTAAGCCTAGCTGATCTTCTTGACACTGCCTATATTTAGAATCGTATCTTAGTAAGAAATAGAAATTTATTGCCAATAAAATGAATTTGCAACCAATAAAATAAATTTGCAAATGCTAATTTCTCATGAATTACATTAAATTCTCACTTCTCAGAATGCGTCATGGATTCAGTGTTTACGACTCAGCCACTCAATCTCATACTTTTTTGGTTATTAGCGTTTACTGTGGAAATATTCTGTGTCAGCCTCTGAGCCTGGGACTGGTTTATAAGAAAGATAACTCATTGACCCAATCCTTAGTGAGTCCACAATAACTTGAAGGAAACAAATTATTACAATGTGATGTGATAATTTTTGTTGGATAAGATTCAGGCTGGCAGGCCATACCCCCAGGCGCCTTCCTGGAAGTGCCCATCTCTCGCAAGAATTCACCTTTGGCAGGCTCTGAGTCCCCACCCTTCCTGATACTGGGAATACTTGCCTCTCGCGGGAATTCAACCCAGGGGGGGGGCTCTCCCTTTCTGAGCCAATCGGGACCATACAAGTCACGCTCCCACCCCTCTGTACTTAAGCCCCGGCTTGTTCAGAAGTCTCTCTCTCTCTCTCTCTTTTCACCATCATCTTCTCACCAGCTCTCCCCTTCCCCGTTCCCCTTTCATTTTCTCCCTTTCCCCCTTCCCCCTTTTTCCCCTTCCCTTAATAAACCCCCCCTTTTCTACAAGGCGGTCCCGGTGTGGTTTTTGCTCTTCAATTTTGGCAATATAAAATCTATACTGTGGGAACACAAAAGAATGACCTTTGTATACCCTTCAGAAATAAGACAATATTTTAGGTGAATTTTGAAAGATGAATAGGAATTAAATCAGAGGGTAAAATGTCAATCTTGGACATGAATTATGAGGGACCCTTTCATCTGTCATGGAGAATAAGAGCTAACTTGGCCAGGGTGCATTCCATAAAGCAATAGTTGGTGGAAGTGGTCACTGGACAAACAAAAAAGTAAAACTGATCAAACAGGAGAGGACTCAGAGGTGAGTAAACAAAAGATGCATTTCTAAATAGGGCATTAGATTCTTCGTGTAGAGATCAGAGGGGCTAATTAAATGAGAGTTAAAAACAGAGGGTGAACCAAATAAGTTGGAAGATAATTATTGAAAACAAATACCTGCTTAAGTATTGCTAATGACTTGACCAAATAAATGTGAAAATGAGAAAGCTTGTGTTATAGATCTTATTGTAATTTTATATACTGGAAAATTAAATACAATTTAACATATGAAAAAAAAAAGAAAACAAATACCTGAAACAGATATTGATTTACATGATTAGATTTTATCTTTTCATAAAAATCTGATAATGTTTAAGTCCTTTTTCCATGCATACTTCAAAATCCAAGGGTAGTTTCTAATGAAGATTAATAAAGACACTAGAGAGAATTAAAATACTTATTTTTATTGTTTTTGATTTATATTGACATGGAAGCTAATGGATATACCTTCTCAAGTCTTTAGAGGGGAGATTGAAATCAAAGTAAACCCCACTGGCATAAATAGCCTCAATTTTCTCTTCAGCATGACTTCATCTGTGCAAGTGTGGCTGGAGGTTTTCGTTTTGTTTTTCTTTTTTAAAAACAGCCTTGATAAAAAATTTTGAAGCTGTCCTATAGATCATATACATATCAACTAAAACCTTTCTTTTTGCTGTTTATATGTTACTTCAGCGACTAATCTCAAAAAAGGAGTCTGTGGTTAAATTTGGTGGAGGACACTACATCTGCTCAATTTCAGTCAGAGTTCAATGGTGCTGCCAAAAGGCTGCATTGGAATTATAAGATAGTGTTCTCTAGACTCAAATAGATGTAGGACAGGCTCCATAATAGAAACTCTTGGGACACCAAATCTGGCAAGAATGTGCCTGAAAGACTGTATCACAGAAAAATAAACTGCATTGGGTCCAAATATAACAAAATCTCTTCAGAGTTTTTAAAGAGAACAACTTAATCTTAAGTCCTTTTGAAGAAAAAAAAAACTTAAAGCTAATATAAGGATGTTGATTTCTTTTAATAAAAAAGTGAGTTGAAATTCTTGAGAATTGCAAGAAAGATCACAGAAATCCAGTGCTTATTATAAGGCTATTTAATAAATTTGAGATTAAAATAGATTGAATTAACCAAGTAATGTTCTTTTGGGTCATGATTTTGTTTGATAATCTGATGAAAATTGCAAATTTTCTACCACAAAGTGTATGCCACTACAGATACACATTAAATTTGGCATATATTTCCAGGGGATTCAGCTATCCCCAGAAATTATTTCTTGAACTTGAAGAACAAAATATTTATAAAAAAAAATAAAAAACTTGTGCCATAGAGAAGATATATGAGGACTATTTCTACGAACAAAAAGGAAGAAGTTAACTTTTCTACACAAATCAAGTGATGACATTACATCCTTTGAATGAACTGACCATAACATGTTGCTTCTTAGGGAGAGCTCTCTTAACTAACTATTCTCTTTAAACATCATCTTCTACCCCACTTTGTACCTGGAAAACACCCAATCACTCTTTATCATATGGATTTTTTTAATTTCCTTCACAGTGCTTGATACAATCAGAACTCATTATTTTTTCTGCAGTCTGTTTTCACCAGAATGTAAACCCATAAAGACCTTTTTTATCTGATGACAACTATGTTCCTATGTCCGTAGCATCGAGAGCATTAGATAGTACATAGTTCTGCCTCCTGATTATTTTTGAATAAATAATTCATTATTAGGTAGTTTTAAAAATTGTAAACTACCCATTGGTAATATATGCAAATTCATGTGAAGTCAGGATGATCTAGACAAATGGCTGGCTGGATATATATTACTGCAGTATGATAGACTTCTACAGCATGCTTAAGCTTCAAATGACTAATGCTTCATTAAGCTAATTTCAAACTTGCTCCATTTTCAAACTTTTGTCATATATTTTTGGAAATGTCTGCTGATATGCAATATTTCCAAGTCTGAATTGTGGTAGGAAATGGCATATTGTAGCAATAATTTAGTCACTTACAAAAATTGATGCAAGCTCTTTTGGGTACAGTGTGACTTGGGTGGGAATGCAACTTGGTTTTGAACTGCATGTGTGTGTTTGGTTTTATCAACAGACTTCTTGAAGCCCTGAGACATTCCTAAGAACTCTTCCTCATTCACTCTGTTGCTTCATATCTCTAGGAATAATGTTTTAAGATAGTCATGACAGTGTGTACTCTTGACAAGGTACAATTTTTTGTCTTCTTTTATATCACTTTAAAGTCACTTTTATCCATAATTAATATCCATGAAGCTTATTTGGCACTTAAGAACTGAGCTTCCAAGGGGATACACTTATGACAACTAGTTTGACATTTTGGAGACAAGACAGATCCTAAACAAGATAAAAACTCTTCTAAGCCTAATGAAACTGATCAATTAAAAGGGATAAACTACATAGCATAATTTCAACATGTGAATCACATAAATCAATTAGGTCAATCCAGTTCGAAGGAGGATTTTCTCTCATTTCAGCTAAATGGTAGTAGAGTAAATAGTTTTCTATTATTTACTTAGGAGATTTTCATTAACTGAATTCATTATTTCTTAGAAAAATAATGAAAATGTTTCAGTGAAGTTGTTTTTTTTCTTCCATATGCTATAAATTTTCATTGTGTATTTTCTAGTACAATGTTTCAACAATTCAAAGAAACAGACTTTATTAAGCTCTAGGCCTTCTCTGAAGGCATTGATCATGACAAATTATTAGTTAATAGTTTTATGCTGAATAAGTTAAATTAAAAAAAAAACAAACCATTCCACAATCTTGATTTTGGTGTTTACTGAAACTGAAGGATACTTAGTGACTGACCTTGGGTCTTTTTAGGGATAACTTTCTAAGCTGCAAGTAGTCAGGATTTATATTATCCTGTGGCATTCAAATTTTAATCCATGCTCTGTGACTCTAGTACTGGGCTGGCCACTTTATAGCAGTTGTTCTTGTGGTTCACTTGTGATGATGGCAAAGGTGAAATTGACTTTCTCTCTAAATGTTTGATAGTGTCACAGGAATTCAAATTGTGCATGTGGCAAAAGATATAATACTTGCCTTATCAAGTCAGCAACATACCAGTCTTGATTCTGTTTTCAAATATATTCTATTTCTAAAAGGCTTGGCTTTTAGAAACTCTGAAATGACTTTATTTTTCACAATTGATTTTACTTGAAAGGATACTTTATATTTTGCTTCAATTTTATTCAATTTAACATTTTACAGAAACAATTTGGTAAACCTGAGTGCTAAGAAGAGCAGATAAGATTTTTTTTAAATCTATTCTTTAAGGAAAATAATGCTCAAGAATTATTATATGTAAAACTTACCTTAATAGGGAAATAGCTAGTTTTATTATGAAATGAACATTGCACAATTTTATGTAGTTACATTTAAAAAATGATTCTTTTGGTTGAAAATCTGTAGTTCTAAGTTTGGTAATGATTTTCAGATAACACCTGTTTCTTTTTAGGAGTAAGAATAAAAAAGAAGTTAACATAATTTCTGAAGTGAAAATTTTGTCAGAGATAATACTGTTAATTATAAAGGCAACATGACTCTTTGAATATAAGGATCAGAATCAGAGCTTTTGAGTTTGTGATAAATCATAACTAATCACACATTATTCTGTGTGTAAAATGCATCTGCTGTTATTTTCTCTTTTGTTTCTACACAATTAGTGATGCACCGAAATACTACCATTTTCTGAACTTGTAGATATAAATTTAGGTACAAATAATAAGCATTGTGATTCAAATGCCACAAATACAAGTAACACACAAACACAATCAAACCATGAACATATTATTATTTGAATGACATGGAAGTTTGTCAATGATTTGGTTAATTCAGAAAAATACCAGTTACACAGTTCACTTATGGTTAAGAGTTTCTGAGTTTGGATTTCTTTACACCTTGGATTTTATGGATGATTTAAAAATACTTATTTCCCTCATAAAATTTATTTTATTTGTTAGAGATTAAGAAAAACAGTGTTTAGATTAAGTTCTTATCTATTTCAGGCGCAAAACAGATGATACTTTAAGAAAAATGCTTTTAAACTAAATGTTTGATGCAAGTCCCATTTTTAAACTTGTTACCCGCTTCTATTGACAATAAAGTTTGTGCTTGCTCCAGCAGCACATACACTATAAATTATCTATGGGGTGATAAAATCTTACATAGGAAACAATAAGTTGCTTTACAAGCTGCACACTGCACAAATAAGCTGTGATTATCCATATTTTGCATGTACACGACACCCTATAATTATTTAAAAAACAAATAATGAAGACATTCTATTAGAGGCCATCTACTTAAAAATTCATTCATTTTTGAAATCAGTGTAATGTTCTTTCCTTATACAAACTCGATATACAAAGTATTGAGTTAGTATTTTTGTGGTATGTGTACTATGACAAGTGAATCTCCTAAATTTTCCAACACTCTTTTTAAAAGAGAAGACAACACTACAAAAGACCCAAAGTGGTCATTAAATCATGCTAACATTTTTGTAGGCAAAAAGAAAACAAAAAGAAATTCTTATTAAACCTTATCAGTTTAAATCCTATAATTTTAAAAGGGAGATATTTGAGAAGGATGTTTTACTTGTGACATTTAAAATGAATAACATTTAAATAGTAGCATTTCTTTATACAATGCTTTATTTGCAGTATTATTTCCTATTTTTAAAAAAAATTGTGGAATGACATGTGTTAAACTAAATATTTATGACAATTTAAGTTATATTTAATATAGAATATATTTTTTAAAATCACAAAATCAATCCATATTAATTTCTATAAAGCTGCCTTAGGGAAATCTTTATATATTAATATAATCTATGGAAAGTTCATCCAAACTCAATGACATATTTAATATATAGATATATGCTTTGTGGAATAATTAACATAAAATATTACTAAAGTTTTCTTTTTTTGGATACATTATTTCTGCTTGTACAATGAGTCAGATAACAAGGGGTTACCTTCTCATCTCATTTTCTGAGTTGGTTATTTATACATTTGAAACCAAACAGACAAATCCCAAGTCTCTTCATTTTCTTTTGCACAGATCCTGCCAATAACTCTTCAGAACTCATAATCTAAATCTAAAGGACATTATAGAAATTTTATTTTTAAAGAGTATTTATGTGCTTCATGTAATTTTAGATACAAGGAATTACATTATTGCAAGTTGTGGTAAAATAAATTATATTTAATAAATAATATATTTAATTAATAACAAAATGTGTTTGGTGTGTAATATACAAGTAAGTCAACCCAAACTCAAAATTTGTAACTCATCTGCATCTTTTGCAAACAACCATATGGGTTGCTTTCAGTGAACAAAGTAACTTGGCTGCGTTGAATCAGTTTTTGCATTCAATGTCAGTGGTCCAATGAACTTGGGGTAAAATAAAAGCTCTTATATAAGATAGCTGCTTTGATTTTCTTTTTAGTTTATAATGATTGTGTAAGGGGGTAAGCCAAGAAGATTCTTGACTATGCTTGAAAATTGACTCAAATAATTACTGAGATTAAATTTCAATCTATTTTATAAAAAATATTACTTACTTTCACAGAAGTGAAGAAATACAATTGCACAATGGTGGTTACAATGGTAGAAATACATATTGCCAATAAAATGTTAGCAAGAGATTTAAAAATGACTGTACAGCACCGCATCAGAGAATTGTGTTAACAGCAAAATGATTAATATATTTTTCTATACAAAAATGAAATATTTTTTAGAAATAAATGGGGAAAATGCTTTTTATTTTTACCCTAATTTCTACCAAAATATTTCCTGATGTGGAGCAAAAGACAGTAAAAAAAAAATGACAGTTTTAAAAAAAGAAAATGACATTCATGCATTTAAGCCAACATTAGTCTCTGACTCTAATATAAGGCAGATCATTAATCTTTTGCAAAACTATGCTTTAGCCACTTAAGCTCTTTTTAGTGCTTTTCATGACAAGGATATGATAGGCCTTGTAAATTTAGGGGTTAAGATGTGTTTTGAACACATTGATTTAGACAGACTCAGCAGACTTTTTAAACACCATATTTATAATAAAAAATGTTTTGCTTTGGAGAAATGATGGAAACTTATAATAAAGAAAAAATAGAAGGGTTCCTATTGAGTTTATCACAAATGACAGTGTTTATGTCAATGAAAATAAATCACATTTGCTTATGTGTCATCCTCAGTCTTAATGATGTGGAAAAGGGTGACATTGAATAGGACCTGGTGGCCATTGTTCCAGGCATAAAGAGCTCTATCTCTTGCATTGTAGTCAAGCATGGATATATGAAAGTATTGGTTATGGAAAGGAATGTCTGTGTATTCATATGTGGAGGTTTTGGTGGAATAGGAATAATACACCTTAGCTCCAGTTAAGTGGGAGTTGGTGACATACAGTGTCCCACAGATCATGAAAGATTCCCCTGCACTTCTCTTGGGGTAGCCAGTGCTCCAGCTCTTCATCACCTCCAAGGTATCTTGGTTAAGTTGGCTGATGACAATATTGCCTGCATTCTGGTTAGTTGCATACACAGCCCACAGCCCAATTTCATCAGCCATTAGGTCGATGTCAGAGAATCCACCCCAGGTGTAGGGGTAAACGTTGTGAAAACCAGCATATTCCAGGCTTCGTTGAGCAAGCACTCTCCCCAAATCGAAGCTATATTTGATGATAATATTACTCTGATATTTGTTAAAATAGAGTGAGCCATTGTAGACAACATGGTTAGTTCCTGCCCACTTGAAAGGGAGGTTGTATGTCCTTGATTCAGCCCCACTGACAAAGTCTGCAATTGACTTGTACTCACGGACAATTTTATTGTTAGTATAACTGTCCATGTACCAGACCTGAAAAGAAGGAAAGAACAAAAGGAGTGACTAAATTTTCTACTTTCAAGAGAATTCCAAAATAAAGACATTAAGAGTCAGCACATATTAATATCATGATTCTTAATAAAGAAAGTAAAATCATTTACAAATGACCTGTAGCAATATGATAGTATTGCAGGCTTTTGTAAAAATATTGGATTTCTCTATGTGGAAAAGAAACAACTGAGTTAACTGTCTTGAAGTTGATCTGCTTTTTTCTTTTCTTTCTTTCTTTTTTTTTATTCTTCTTTGCTTTATTTTTTGGCTATTTAAGCCATTATCACTCAGTGAACCAAGCATAGGCCAATGCAAATCAAATCATCTGGTGGATCAATGTGATCAGTGATAACTGCCAAAAATATAATCTTCAGCAAATTATTTTTATTTCATCCCTTGCTTTGAAAAAAATATGATCTAATTTCATATTTCTTGTTTCTACCTATTTCTACTTCATGTGTACCACAGAACTTTCTAGTAACATTTGTTCACTGGATCAGCTCAAAAGTACAACTAACTTTTAACAAATCTATTAATTTACATAGTGCAGACATTGCCAACTTATGAAATGCCCCCCAAAAGTTTCAGTGTTATTTCTTTTAAAATTATCTCTAGATCCCAGGAGTATATTAGTTTATTTAGAGAATGGTCAGCTCTTGAGTCTTAGTGATTTTGTTTTCAAACTAAGGAGGATGTTTTATAAACAATATACATGAAATGTTGTACACTAGCAATTAGCACTTTTCAGTCATAAAACAAGACTAAAATCAATAAGAATTGGACTTTTTATACTGGTAGGTTATAAGATAGATCATTTTACTAAAATAAAATTGGCATATATTTTTAGATAGTACTATCAAATGGAAAATATTTACAAATGATGTTAACACTTTTCAAGTTGAAATTAACATCCCTAAAGAAAATAAATAACCCAGAAGAGAACAATTATAAATAAAATATAATTCTAAACAAAGAAACTTGTGGAAGCAACATACTCTATTATTTTTTTCAGATGCTAAAGGATCTGTCATCCAAGCGCCAAATCGAGTTCCAGATGTCTTGACTGTCACAGGGCCTGTGATTTTCATCAACTTGCCACATGCTGAAATTAGAAAAGCATAAATATGTTGGGAAAACCCAATAAATTATTCCAACACACACACTCTTACCAAGAGCAAAGGAAGAGATCATAAAACAAGGCAAATTCATGGGATTAATATCACATATCCTGAATCAATGATCATTGGTATTGGTTGGCTGTGCATACAACAATAAGTTGAACCATGAATGTTTGCTTTTTCAATGTTCTAAACCTAAAGTATGGAATTTTTAAGTGGTCAATGATTTGAATAATTTGGAAAATCATTATCATTATATCAATATAAAAGCTGTTTCTTTCAAGCAAAGAAGTCAGAAAAATCAAACGAATTGCCCATGGAACTGCATACCTGATCGCCAATATCCTGGGTCTCTCCTTCCCACACTTTGTGACCATGGATAACTTACAGAAGCCAGAACAAACTTTACATGCTTATTTTTAATTTGTATTCATGCAGCTCCCATAAAGAAATTCTAAAAGAGTATAACAATAAAAAATTTCCACCACAGTCTTCCAGAAAGAAGTAGAATTTGAAGAACAAATGTATAGATTACAGGGCCTGATAAGCATGCAAGGAATGAAACTTCAAAATCTCAAAATTATTTTATTGAAAAAATTATAATATTTTTAAAATCTTAGCAGTGATAACTTCCAAAATACCAAAACCCCACCAAACAGAAACCCAGAAATTTTTGTGAGATTTTTAAATTTTTTACCATGAGAATTTGTTGATTGTTGCAAGTGCTCTTTAATTCTTTCACCATGATTTCCTCATGTTTTTACTTTACCACATCTGTTTTCTAGACTTTTAAGATATTGAATAGAATTTGTCATAAGTTAAAAGGGAAAAATATTCTTTTTGCTAAATAATATCACATTTAACTCAAAAATCATGAATGTTTTGAGTATTAAGAATTGAAGCTCCTGGGGTTGGAGTCACATTTATCTGTAGGTACCAAAATAGCCCTGAGTTCTAAACAGGAAAATGTCTCATATATACTATAGCAAAACTCTCACCTCAAAATAAAACACTCTAAAATATACACAGGTATTTCCATATTCAAAATAGCTTTACAGTATCCAGAAGGCCAGGGTTTATAGAAATGATAAACAAAATACTTTACATTCAGAAACAGGTTCTAATACCTGTTTATACCAAAATGACAAAACTTGAAACCCAGCACCCTGTGCAGAAATCTGTCTTATTCCTAGGCCATCATAAATCCACTATTTTTAAAAACACAAATCCTGAGACTTCCAGTAAATGTTAGCCAGAGCTATCATCTGAACAAAGAAAATTCCACTAAGATTAGCTTTAATACTTCATTTGAATGGAACATCTGATTCAAACTGAATCAACAAGGGCTCATGGAGTTGCTGGTACCATTTCTGGGAGTGTGGTATCATGCTCTTGGTTTACATTGAGTATAATCATAGGTGTGTGGTTCTAAATCAGCTTCCAGAACTTCTAATCAGTGTTAAGGTACTTTGATTAAGGCAGAGAGATCGCAGACCCAGCCAAAGTGGCTCTGTTAAACAGCAAAGTTTTAAAGTGCACATTTAGAAAGGAAATCTCACTGCTGATAAATGTTGAACATTGGTCTCAGAAAAGGAATAGTCTTTCTGGTTTATTCCGTTGTTTTTTTTTTTCCCCCTTTTATTCTTTTTTTCATTGTTTTGGGGTTGGTTGTTCTGTTTCTTCTATCCTCATCTGTCAATTAATAGAATTGATAAATTTCTAATTTCTGTTGTCTCCTACCTGTCTTGATTAGAGAAGAACAAATATCTAAGCCAAATCAAGGACAAAAGTAATTCTAGCTAAAGCTTATTTTGGCCCATTTTTTTTTCCTATATATTTTTCTCCTAAGAATTATTGTAATTGGCAGGATACAGAGCTGTGCATTTAGGAAGATGATGTGTGATAAACATATTTTGCCCCATTACTTCAGTGATACTACAAATTTAGTCATCTCTAGCATTTCAGAAAATCTGAATGGAATATATTTCCCCCCTTTTGGAAAAGAAAATTAAATGTGATGGCATTGTTATATAGTGAATGGCTTTGTAATTTCCTCAGACCTGATAAACCAGGCTAATTATTTAGAAGAATCTATGACATTACCTATATTGAATAGTAGGACCTTGGGTTAAACCTATTTGGAATATATTGGTTCAATTTGGTATAAACACATGAAAAATATGTAAGTAAATTACTATCTACTTGAACTAGAAAAAAAGTTAATGTATTCCAAATGGAACTGATTGAGCATATGATCAGAATATATAAGAAGTAAAAGTAATATGATCATTAATGAGGTCCTGCCAAATATTTCTAAGTAAACAGATGATAAGAGCATGAAAATTTCAAGTGTAAGTAGACTGAAATAAATTGAAAGGCATACTGCTCCTTTCCCCCAAACACCACACAACTTAATTTTTTTCTTACACATGAGAAAGTAATTCTGACTTAAAATGCTGGACCAATATGTGCTCTTATCTCCTTTATCTTTCATGATCATTAAAATAATAATAAAGCAGTAAAATATTAAAAAATACAAAGAAAATAGCATGAGAACCATTGGTGTAGAAAAAATTTTTACCAAATTTCTAGAAGGTAGAGGTGATGGAGAGGTCATTAAAGGTGTATGTTGTAATAAAATGAACCAGTGTCTATGCAAAGGAGAGGACAGCTGAGGAAGGAGAGGCCCTGCCTTGAAGACAGGTTACAGTAAGGAACTCAGAAAACAGGTAGAAAGAGTGCTGGAAGTGACATAGAGCCCTAGGAACAAGGACAGCACTGACAGCTGGCCTTAAAATCTGTTGATTCTACTGGATGTGGTGGCCCACATCTCTAATCTCAATCACTCAGGAAGCTGAGGTAGGAGGATTGCAAATTTAAGGCCAACCTCAGCAATTTAGCAAGACCCTGCCTCAGAATAAAAAATAAAATGGGCTAGGTATGTGGCTCAATGGTTTGTCCTTCTTGGTTTATTCCTTGGTACCAAAAATAAATAAATAAATAAATAAATAAATAAATAAATAAATAAATAAATAAATGAAAAGATCTATTGATTCCATCTTTATCCCTATGCACAAACTGCAGAAGGCAGGTTAAAAAAGAATCTAGAAAATTGTGGCAATTACTTGGAAAGATTTTGAGCAACTAACATACATATTAGAGGTCCAGAACATAGGCTCCTGTGTCATGACAATGGTAGTCTCACTACCTACCAACTATGGGGAGAAGAGTCAACCCTGCCTAAATTCACAGAATTTCCACGGAAATTATCATTCAGATTTTAAAAATTTAATGGATAACATAGGTGACCAGGTAGCTTCAAAAAGTTAAAATGACAGACTCAGCCAGTTCTGCCCACAACAACCTGTGTGGGACCCAAGCTCAGAGTGGGCCCAGGTCCATCCTGCCACCAGCAGACATCCTGCCAAGCTCAGGTTCGACCATAGGACCAGCAGACCACCGCAGGAACACAGGCTCAGCACAGTTCTGTCCACAGCAACCTATGTGGGACCCAGGCCCAGGGTAGGTCCAAAGTCCGCCACCCAACCCCCCCCCCTGTTTTTTTTCTTTTTCTTTTTTTTTGGCACCAGGGATTGAACTCAGAGGCACTCAACCACTGGGCCATATCCCCAGCCCTTAAAAAAATTTTTTTTTTGTATTTTATTAGAGACAGGGTCTCACTGAGTTGCTAAGTGCCTCGCCATTACTGAGGCTGGTTTTGAACTCGAGATCCTCCTGCCTCAGGCTCCCAAGTGCTGGGATTACAGGCATGTGCCCCTGCTCCCGGATACCCACCCCCACTGGGGAGCACAAGCCTAACCGACTTCCATCTTGGCACACTGCAGACATATCATAGCCTTCCCCACACAGTAGCCCCTACATTTTGACAATACACAGGGCCTAAAAGCAGCTGAATCTCAGAGAAGGCATCCTAAAGACAGTGTAAGGCCCACCCTTTCAGCACCATCTCTGGAAGACATTGCATCCATCTTGGGGTATCTCCACTGTTATCTCGAGTTACCTCCTCTATTGCCACCACCATCTTTAGTTGCAGTAGCATACATCAAGGGACTCCTGTAGGGTCTGGAAGCCCAACATCAAGGTTGAGGTACAGACAATCTGCATGGATATTACAAGAATATAGGGTAGAAACTGTAATATCTCAGACCTACACTACAAGAAAAGAAAACAAAGAGACAACATGATAAAACAAAGGAGAAAAGTGCCCCACACAAACCAGGATACTATAATAATAGAATCCATGCTCAGTGAAGTTGATGAAATGTCAAAGAAGGAGTTCAGAAGGTTCATAATTATAATGATCTGTGAATTAAAGAATGACCTAAATGAGTAAATACAGGCAAAAATTGATCATTAAAACAAAGAGATAAGAGAGAAAATACAGGTAGCAAAAGATTACTTCCAAAAAGACAGAGACTCTGAAAAAAAAAAAAAAAAAAAAAAAAACACAGAAATTCTTGAAATGACAGAAACAGTAAACCAAATTAAACACACAATGGCAAGCATCACCAACAGACTAGATAAATTGGAAGAAAGAAAGTCAGATAATGAATACAAAGTATACATTCTGGAAAATAAAGATGACCACACAGTAAAGATAGTAAGAAACCATGAACAGAACATTCAAGAATTATGGGACAGCATCAAAAGACCAAATCTAAGAGTAATTGGAATAGAGGAAGACACAGAGTTTCATACCAAAGGAATGCACAATCTCTCCAATGAGATAATATCAGAAAATTTCCCAAGCATGAAGATGAATTGGAAAACCAAATACAAGAGGCTTATAGGACACCAAATGTACAAAATTACAACAGATCTACACCAAGGCATGTTATAATGAAAATGCCTAGCATATAGAATAAGGATGGAATCTTAAAGGCCGCAAGAGAGAGGAATTAGATCACATATATGGGGAGACCAATTCGTATCACAGCAGATTTTTCAACCCAGATACTCAAAGCCGGGAGATCATGGAACAACATATACAAAGCTCTGAAAGAAAATGGATGCCAACCAAGAATCTCATATACAGCAAAATTAAGCTTTAGATTTGATGATGAAATAAAAATCCTTCATGATAAACAAAAGTTAAAAGAATTTACAACTAGAAAGCCAGCACTTCAGAACATCCTTGGCAAAATATTCCATTAAGAAGAACTGAAGCACAGAGGCCTCAGAGGCACGCTGAGGGACTGCAGGCTCCGCCCCGCAGGGCTCCTACAGCTAATCATCTTTTAAATGACTTGTTCCACATAATTGAAGGTATTCTGAGGTTTCAAAGTGATCCATTCAAGGAGAGATCCAGCCGCCAGTTTGCCTGGCCTCCAGGCCCAGAGTGGCAGCTCCCTGCTGCTGCACACAGGCAGACCTGGGGAAATACCTCCTACACTCCCCGCGACCCGCCCAGCAGTGACCAGAGCAAGAGGTAGGTATCTGCCCGCCCGCGGGAAGGAGAGATCCAGCCGCCAGTTTGCCTGGCCTCCAGGCCCAGAGTGGCAGCTCCCTGCTGCTGCACGCAGGCAGACCTGGGGAAACACCTCCTACACTCCCCGCGACCCGCCCAGAGGTGACCAGAGCAAGAGGTAGGCATCCGCCCGCCCACGGGAAGGAGAGATCCAGCCACCAGTTTGCCTAGCCTGCGGGGCCCAGAGTGGCAGCTCCCTGATGCTGAATGCAGGGCCCATGCTGAGGATAAGGGATAAGCCCCCTACACTCTTCCACTGTGCCATTCTGCAAAGGGCCAAAGGTGCAGACTTGACTCCACTAACAGGATTGCTGACTGGATAAGTTCCGGGTCAATTGACTTAATCTGGAAGGGAAATAAGAAGGGCTTCCAAGGGTCCATTTGGCTTGAGACTTATTCCTGGTTTCAACATTTTTGTTCATTTGTTTGTTTGTTTTTTTGTTTCTTGGGGGGGGTTGTTTGTTACTTTCTGGGTTTTTTTGTTGTTGTTGTTGTTGTTGTTGTTATTGTTGTTCTGTTTCGTTTTGATTGACAGTGTGTTTGTTTGCTTCTGCTCCTCTTTGCATTCTTTCTTTTCTTCCTTCTCATTTTAGTATTTTTTCTCCTTCCTTCATCTTCCCTATTTACACCCTGCCATTGCATACTCAACGAAGGCAAAAACAAGTTATACGCAGAAATTGGGATTTTTGAACGAGTACAATTGAAATATATAGCAAAGTGGTGTTATATGTAGTGTATTCACTATTTTCTAGACTCACTCCCTCTCATGCTAATTTCTACTCCTTGGTCACTTTTTTCTTTTTCTTTTTTCTCCATCTTTCTTTATTTCTTCTTTCAACTGCTGCATAAATTAGGTTTATATATAAATTCGTCTTTCCACCTAATCATTCATTATTTCCTCTCTCATCTGCTGATACTAAACCACTTCCATAGAACTCTCTTTTCATACTTTCTAAGAAAGAACAAGTCAGTTCACTCACTTCCCTCTTGCTAAACATATCACCTCTGTGTCCATTACTTGAATCTATAAAGCCCCATTAGAAGCTTACAGACTAAAATGGGAAACAATATCTAGGTTAACTAAATCTGTACATTTTGATCAAACTGGGATTCTCTTAATAGAAAGTGTCTGATTTTAAAGTGTAAAGGAAATATAAGGGGATCTGATAGCATTGTACTACAGGAGCAACGTAAGGTTCTAAGGTAAAAGCAAAATAGTCAAGGTCCCATAGTGGAAGAAGAATAGACGTACAAGCAAGATGAAGAAACAAGGAAGGAAAGTGACACAAACAAATCAATATACCTCCTCAGTAGATTCCATGGCATGCACAGTTGGTGAAATGACAGAGGTGGAATTTAGAAATTACATTTGCCAAATGCTTGCGGAACTTAAGAATGAACTCAAAAATGAGATGAGGGAGCAAGTACAGATGGTGAAAGATCATTTTGACAAAAAACTCCATAAACAAATACAGGAAGTAAAAGATTACTTCAATAAGGAGATAGAGGCTCTAAAGAGAAACCAAACAGAAATTCCGGAAATGAAAGAAACAATAGACCAAAATAAAAGCTGAATCGAAAGTATCACCAACAGAGTAGATCACTTGGAAGAAAGAACCTCAGACAATGAGGACAAAATGTATACCCTAGAGAAAAATCTAGATTACACAGCAAAAATGACAAGAAACCAAGAACAGAACATCCAAGAATTATGGGACAACATAAAAAGACCAAACATAAGAGTGATTGGGGTAGAGGATGGGGCAGAGTTTCAAGCCAAAGGAATGAATAATTTATTTAATGAAATAATTACAGAAAATTTTCCAAACTTGAGGAATGAATGGGAAAACCAAGTTCAAGAGGCTTACCGAACACCAAACATACAAAATCACAACAGATCCACACCAAGACACATTATAATGAAAATGCCTAATATACTGAGCAAGGAGAGAATATTAAAAGCCACAAGAGAAAGGAAGCAGATTACACATAGGGGGAAACCAATCAGACTATGTTCAGACTTTTCTACCCAGACCGTAAAAGCAAGAAGATCCTGGAATAGCATATTTCAAGTTCTGAAAGAAAAGGGATGTCAACCAAGAATCTTATACCCAGCAAAATTGAGCTTTAGATTCGAAGATGAAATAAAAACCTTCCACAACAAGCAAAAGTTAAAAGATTTTGCAGCTCGAAAGCCAGCACTTCTAAACATCCTGGGCAAAATTTTTCAGGAAGAAGAAGAGAAAAATAACAACAAAAATCAACAAAGGGAGATATTAAACTAAGGGAAATACCAACTAGAAGAGAAACCAAATCAAGCTAAAGATCATAATACAAATAAAAATGGATGGGAATAAAAATCACATTTCAATAATAACCCTGAATGTTAACGGCCTAAACTCACCATTCAAAAGACACAGATTATCTGAATGGATTAAAAGAAATGACCCAACAATTTGCTGTATACAAGAAACACACCTCATAGAAAAAGACATAAATAGACTGAAGGTGAAAGGCTGGGAAAAGGCTTATCATTCACATGGCCTGCAGAAGCAAGCAGGGGTTTCCATTCTCATTTCAAATAAGGTAGACTTCAAGCCAAAACTAATCAAAAGGGACAAAGATGGATATTTCTTACTACTTAAGGGAACCATTCATCAACAGGATATAACAATCATAAATCTATATGCCCCAAATAATCGAGCACCTACATTCATCAAACAAACCCTTCTCAAATTCAAGAATAAAATTGACCACAACACAGTTATTCTAGGAGATTTCAACACACCTCTCTCACCAATAGATAGATCATCCAAACAAAAGCTAAACAAAGAAACCATAGGCCTCCTTAAAACAATTAATAACTTAGACTTAACGGACATATATAGAATATTTCATCCCTCAGTAAACAAATACACTTTTTTCTCAGCAGCACATGGCTCCTTCTCCAAAATAGACCATATATTATGTCACAAGGCAACTCTCAGCAAACATAAAAAAAATAGAGATACTACCCTGCATGCTATCGGACCATAAAGGAATGAAATTGGAAATCAACGACAAAACAAGGAATAAGAACAACTACTCCATCAACTGGAAGCTAAACAACATGCTACTGAATGAACAAGGGGTTGAAGAAGACATCAAAGAGGAGATCAAAAAATTCCTAGAGGTAAATGAGAACACAGATACATCGTATAGAAATCTCTGGGACACTATGAAGGCAGTAGTAGTAAGAGGAAAATTCATTGCACTGAGTTCATTCCTTAAAAGGAAAAAAAAAAAAAACAACAAATAAATGACTTAACATCACACCTCAAAGCACTAGAAAAAGAAGAACAGATCAACACCAAGAGCAGCAGAAGACAGGAAATAATTAAAATTAGAGCAGAAATTAATGAAATTGAGACTAAGGAAACAATTCAAAGAATTGACAAAACTAAAAGTTGGTTCTTTGAAAAAATAAACAAAATTGACAGACCCTTAGCGATGCTAACGAAAAGAAGAAGAGAAAAAACTCAAATTACTAACATTCATGATGAAAAAGGGAATATCACAACAAACACCTCAGATATACAGAATATAATTAGAAATTACTTTGAAAACTTGTACTCTAATAAAATAGAAAATACTGAAAACATAGACAGATTTCTAGAGTCATATGATTTGCCTAAACTGGATCTGGAGGCTATACACAACTTAAACAGATCAATTACAAGTGAAGAAATAGAAGATGTCATCAAAAAGCTACCAACAAGGAAAAGTCCAGGACCTGATGGGTTAACAGCCAAGTTCTACAAGACTTTCAAAGAAGAATTAATACCAATGTTCTTCAAACTATTTCAAGAAATAGAAAAAGAGGGAGCTCTTCCAGACTCTTTCTATGAGGCCAATATTACATTAATTCCAAAGCCAGGCAAAGACGCATCCAAAAAAGAAAACTTCAGGCCAATATCTTTAATGAACATAGATGCAAAAATCCTCAACAAAATTCTGGCAAATCGGATACAAAAACATATCAAAAAGATAGTGCACCACGATCAAGTGGGGTTTATTCCAGGGTATGCAAGGCTGGTTCAATATTCGGAAATCAATAAACATAATACATCACATCAATAGACTTAAAGATAAAAATCATATGATTGTCTCAATAGATGCAGAAAAAGCATTTGACAAAATACAGCACCCCTTTATGCTCAAAACACTAGAAAAACTAGGAATATCAGGAACATATCTCAACATTATAAAAGCTATTTATGCAAGACCCAGAGCTAACATTATCTGAAATGGAGAAAAATTGAAAGCATTTCCTCTAAAAACTGGAACAAGACAGGGATGCCCCCTTTCACCACTGCTATTTAACATAGTACTGGAAACTCTGGCCAGAGCAATTAGACAGACGAAAGAAATTAAAGGGATCCAGATAGGAAAAGAAGAGCTCAAATTAGCACTATTTGCTGATGACATGATAATATACCTAGAAGACCCAAAAAACTCTACCAGAAAACTTTTACAACTAGTAAATGAATTTGGCAAAGTAGCAGGATACAAAATCAATACCCATAAGTCAAAGGCATTTTTATACATCAGTGACAAAGGCTCTGAAAGGGAAATGATGAAAACGACCCCATTTACAATAGCATAAAAAAAAAAAAAATATCTGGGAATCAACTTAACAAAAGACGTGAAAGACCTCTATAAAGAAAATTATAGGACACTAAAGAAAGAAATCATAGAAGAACTCAGAAGATAGAAAGACCTACCTTGCTCTTGGATAGGTAGAGTTAATATTGTCAAAATGTCCATACTACCAAAGGCATTATACAGATTTAATGCAATTCCAATCAAAATTCCAATGTCATTTTTCAAAGAAATAGAAAAAGCAATCATGAAATTCATCTGGAAAAATAAGAGACCCAGAATAGCCAAAGCAATCCTGAGCAAGAAAAGTGAAGCAGGGGGCATCACCATACCAGACTTTAAATTATACTATAGAGCAATAGTAACTAAAACAGCATGGTATTGGCACCAAAACAGACAGGTGGACCAATGGTACAGAATTGAGGACACAGAGACTAATACATATAATTTCAGTTATCTTATATTAGACAAAGGTGCAAAAAATGTACAGTGGAGAAACGATAGCCTCTTCAACAAATGGTGCTGGGAAAACTGGAAATCCATATGCAACAAAATGAAATTAAACTTGTATCTCTCACCATGCACAAAACTCAATTCAAAGTGGATCAAGGACCTAGGAATTAGATCTGAGACAATACGCCTAATAGAAAAAGTAAGCTCCAATTTCCAACATGTCGGATTAGGCCCCAAGTTCCTTAATAAGAAACCTGTAGCGCAAGAACTATTACCAAGAATTAATGAATGGGATAGATTTAAGCTAAAAAGCTTCTTCTCAGCAAAAGAAACAATCAGTGAAGTGAATCGAGAGCCAACTAATTGGGAACAAATATTTAATACATGCACATCAGATAGACCACTAATTTCTAGAATATATAAAGAACTCAAAAAACTTAACACCAAAAAAGAAAATAACCCAATCAATAAATGGGCTAAAGAACTGAAAAGACACTTCTCAGAAGAAGATATACAATCAATCAACAAATACATGAAAAAATGCTCAACCTCTCTGGCAATTAGAGAAATGCAAAAACTACTCTAAGATTTCATTTCACTCCAGTCAGAATGGCAGCTATCAAGAACACAAACAACAATAAATGTTGGAGAGGATGTGGGGAAAAAGGCACACTCATACATTGCTTCTGGGACTGCAAAATGGTGCAACCGCTATGGAAAGCAGTATGGAGATTTCTTGGGAAAATGGGAATGGAACCACCCTATGACCCAGCCATCCCACTCCTGGGTCTGTTCCCAAAAGACTTAAAAACAGCATATTACAGTGATACAGCCACTTCAATGTTTATAGCAGCACAATTCATAATAGCTAGGTTGTGGAACCAACCTAGATGTCCCTCAGTAGATGAGTGGATAAAGAAAATGTGGTATATATACAAAATGGAATTTTACTCAGCAATAAGAGAGAATAAAATAATGCCATTTGCAGGTAAATGGATGAAATTGGAGAATATAATGCTAAGTGAAATTAGTCAATCTCAAAAATCCAAATAGCAAATGTTTTCGCTGATATAAGGAGGTTAGTTCACAGTGTGATTGGATGGGGGTACATATGATTAGAGGAACACTAGAATGGTCAAAGGAAAGGAGGGCAAGGGAGGGAGCAGGTGGGGAGAAGGGGGGGAAAATGGTGGTTGAATGAGATGGATATCACTATCCTAAATGCATGATTAAAGATCTGAGTGGTACTTATATACTTTGTATACAAGCAGTTGTATGTAAAAAGATGATATACTTGCGCATTATGAATAAATAAATAAATAACAACAACAAAAAAAAGAAGAACTGAAAAACTGACAAAAATCAGCAGAGGGAGGTATTACAGTAAAGGAAAAAATTAATCAGAGGAGAAACCATGTGAAGTTAAATACCAAAAATTAAAAAAAAAAATGGCTTGGAATACAAATCATGTCTTAATAATAACCCTGAATGTTAATGGCCTAAAATCACCAATCAAAAGACATAGACTAGCAGACTGGATTAAAAAAAAGACCCAACAATATGCTGCCTCCAAGAGACTCATCTCATAGGAAAAGACATCCACAGGCTGAAGGTGAAAGGTTGGGAGAAATCCTACCACTCACATGGACTGAGGAAACAAGTAAGGGTTTCCATCCTCATATCAAATAAAGTAGACTTCAAGCTAATTAAAATAGGTAAAGAAGGACACTACATACTTCTCAAGGGAACCAGACACCAACAAGACTTAACAATTAGAAATATATATGCCCCATACAAAGGACTGTTCATCAAACAAAAAGTTAAAATGAGACTGATCAAGGTAAATATGCAGAAAAACAGGGTCCCAATGAAAGAGCCTAACAGAGCAGAAGAGACCCTGGTATCTTTAGAGACATCTGTGCACTGTATACTGTGGACTGTGATACAAAAGCACAAAACAGCTACTGAAAACTAAAAATATAACTAAATTTTAAAAAATTGGTTTGTGGAAGATAAAATGAGTTGTCCAAAAAAAAAATAAATAAAATTAAAGAGGAAATAATAAAAAAATAAAAAAATTTGAAGGCATATAGGTTGAATCTATAAGCTCTAATATCTGAAGGATAAGGATTCAAGACTAAAAGGGGAGAGCAAAGCAAAAAATTATTAAAGAAATTCTACAGGGAATTTATTTAGTTATGAAATTCAGAAATTCAAATTAAAATGGCATATCATATTAATTTAAAAATATCTACTCTTAATAAAATTTCTGTGAAATGATACAAGAATCAGAATAAATTCCAAGGCAATGAGAATTAGACTGAAATTGTTTCTTATCACCCACACTGGTTGCCAAAAGTTACTTATCACAGCCCTTATATTTAGGAAGGAAAAACAGAGGAAGATAAAATAAGGTTTATTTATCAATTTATTTATTTATTTTTTTGAACTGGGGATTGAACCCAGGGGCACTCTACCACTGAACTACTTCCCCTATCCTTTTTACCTTGGCTGATCTCAAACTTGAGATTCTCTTGCTTCAGTGTTTCCAGTTGCTGGGAATACAGGCATGCTTTTCTGTCATGCAAACTTTCCAAAAGTTCATCTACACTACACTCTTTTTTTAGAAGTTACTTAATGAAAGGGCTGCAGATATAGCTTAGTGGTAAAGGGCTTGTCTTAGTATGCTTGAGGCCTTGGATCAATCTTCAGTACCACCAAAAGGGGGAGGGGGCAAAAGAGAGGAAAACACAAAGTTAGTTTAGGAGCTACTGCAGTAAAATAAGTAAATAAACCAAACATATGGAGACAAGATTAGAAAAACAGTGACTTCCTGTCCCAAATGGAAGCTGTGTAATAGGCCTTCAGAATGTTTGATCCAGAATGGAAACAGACCTGAGAGGGAGGCTTCAGCAATGTTTGTGGAGATGTAAATCACTTTGACCATTATTGAAAACAGTATGAATGCTACTAAAAAAACTAAAAATAAAACTAAGGTATGATCTAGTAATCCCGCTACTGGCTATCCAACCAAAGGACATGAAATCTGTATGACAAATAGACCTCTGATCACCCATGTTCATTGCACCACTATTCACAATAGCCAAGAGATGGAAACAACCTAATTTCTGTCAACTGATGAATGGATAGAGAAAATGAGGTACATATACACCATGGAATACCATCAGCCATATATAGAATGAAATACTGTCATTTGCACAATGTGGATAGTCTGTAGGTCATTAAGTGAAGTAAGCCAAGCACAATAAGCCTTGTTTCACTCATGTGGCATATAAAGAAGCTGATTACATGTAAGTTGAGAGTGCAATGGTATTTTTCAGAGACTGGCAGAGTGGGGGGAGGGAGAAATGGACAAAGGTTGATAGGCGATTATAAAGTTATAGTTACATAGGAGTAAGCAATTCTGGTGTGCTATTGAACAGTAGAATGACAATAGGTAATATTAATGTACTGTGCACTTCAAAAAGAAGGATTTTGAAAGCTTTCCCTATGAAGAAATGATAAGTTTTTGAGAAGCTAGATATATTTAACCTAATTTAAACATAAACAATATGTAAATGTATCAAAACATCATGCTACCCCATAATATATACAAATTTTATATTTTATGGTTTATATACCAGTTGAGAAATAAATCTACTTTAAGTAAAAGAGATATAAGTGGAATTCATCTATAGATAGACTGTAGGAAAAATTGTATACACTGCCAGCAAAATTGATGCCTATAGCCAGATGTGGTAGCATATGCCTATAATCCCAGCAGCTTGGGAGGCTGAGGCAGGAGGATCACAAGTTCAAAGCCAGCCACAGCAATGGCTAGGAGCTAAGCAACGCAGTGAGACCCTGTCTTTAAAAAAGTACAAAATAGGGCTGGGGATGTGGCTCAGTGGTTGAGTGACCCTGAGTTTAATCCCCTGTGCACACAAACACACAAAAATTGATGCATATAAAAAGATGTCATCTGAACTTAACTCTAGTAATAGTTACATTGAATGGCATACATATTATGTTACTGAACTTAGATAGGTTTAAACATCATTGTCATAATGTAAAAACTTATGTTCAACTCATAGAATCAATCCATTAACACATTGCAGAATAACGGAGAGACAGTTCACCTGCTTTATGATTATAGAAAAGAAAAAATGTATCCCTTTAATTTCTTTTGTCTGTCTTATTGCTCTGGCCAGCATTTCAAGTACTATGTTAAATAGAAGTGTTGAAAGAGGGCATCCCTGTCTTGTTCCAGTTTTTAGAGGGAATGCTTTCAATTTTTCTCCATTTAGAATAATGTTGGCCTGGGGATTAGCATATATAGCTTTTACAATGTTGAGATATGTTTCTGTTATCCCTAGTTTTTCTAGTGTTTTGAACATGAAGGGGTGCTGTATTTTTGTCAAATGCTTTTTCTGCATCTATTGAGATAATCATATGGTTCTTATCTTTGAGTCTATTGATGTGATGAATCACATTTATTGATTTCCGTATGTTGAACCATCCTAGCATCCCTGGAATGAACCCCACTTGATCATGGTGTATTATATTTTTGATATGTTTGTGTATCTGTTTTGCCAAAATTTTATTGAGAATTTTTGCATCTATGTTCATTAAAGATATGGGTCTGAAGTTTTCTTTTTTGGATGTGTCTTTGCCTAGTTTGGGGATCAGGGTGATATTGGCCTCATAGAATGAGTTTGGAAGTGCTCCCTCTTTTTCTATTTTCTGAAATAAATTGAAGAGTATTGGTATCAGTTCTTCTTTAAAGGTCTTGTAGAACTCAGCTGTGTATCCATCTGGCCCTGGGCTTTTCTTGGTTGGTAGGCTTCTGATGGCATCTTCTATTTTGTCTCTTGAAATTGGTCTGTTCAAATTGTGTATATCATCCTGCTTTAATTTGGGCAGGTCATACGACTCTTGGAATTTGTCGATGCCTTCAGTGTTTTGTACTTTGTTGGAGTACAAGTTTTCAAAATAATTTTGAATTATTTCCTGTAGTTGAACTCAAATTATCATTATTTGCTGATGATATGATTTTATACCTAGAAGATCCAAAAAATTTCACAAGAAAACTTCTAGAACTCATAAATGAATTCAGCAAAGTAGCAGGATACAAAATCAACACTCATAAATCTAAGGCATTTCTATATATCAGTGACAAATCCTCTGAAAGAGAAATGAGGAAAACTATCCCGTTTACAATAGAATAAAAAAAATAAATAAATAAAATACTTGGGAATCAATTTAACCAAAGACGTGAAAGAACTCTATAATGAAAACTACAAAAAAACTAAAGAAAGAAATTATGGAAGACCTTAGAAGATGGAAAGATCTACACTGTTCTTGGATAGGCAGAACTAATATTGTCAAAATGACCATACTACCAAAAGCACTATACAGATTTAATGCAATGGCAATCAAAATCCCAATGACACTTCTCATAGAAATAGAAAAAGCAGTCATGAAATTCATCTGGAAAAATAAGAGACCCAGAATAGCTAAAGCAATCCTTAGCAAGAGGAGTGAAGCAGGTAGCATCACGATACCAGACCTTAAATTATTTTTTACTACAGAGCAATAGTAACAAAAACAGCATGGTATTGGCACCAAAATAGGCTGGTAGACCAATGGTACAGAATAGAGGACACAGAAACTCACAACACATATATGGCTTTTCAGTTATCTTATATTAGACAAAGGCACCAAAAATGTACATTGGAGAAAAGATAGCACCTCATTGGAGAAAAGATTTCTTGCAACAAATGGTGCTGGGAAAACTGGAAATCCATATGCAACAAATTGAAATTAAACCTTTATCTCTCACCATGCACAAAATTCAACTCAAAGTGGATCAAGGACCTAGGAATTAGACCAGAGACACTATACCTAATAGAAGAAAACATAAGCTCTAATCTCCAACATGTCGGATTAGGCCCCAAGTTCCTTAATAAGACTCCTGTAGCACAAGAATTAATATCAAGAATCAATAAATGGGATAGATTCAAATTACAAAGCTTCTTCTCAGCAAAAGAGACAATCAGTGAAGTGAATAGAGAGCCTACTTATTTGGAACAAAACTTTACCACATGCACATCAGATAGAGCACTAATCTCTAGAATATATAAAGAACTTAAATATTAACACCAAAAAAAAAAAAAAAAATCAATAAATGGGCCAAGGAATTGAACAGACACTTCTTAGAAGAAGATATACAATCAATCAACAAATACTTGAAAAAATGTTCAACATCTCTGGCAATTAGAGAAATGCAACTCAAAACCACTCTTAAGATTTCATCTCACACCAGTCAGAATGGCAGCTATTAAGAACAAAAAACAACAATAAATGTTGGAGAGGATGTGGAGAAAACGGCACACTCATGCATTGTTGGTGGGACTGCAAAATGGTGTAGCCAGTATGGAAAGCAATATGGAGATTCCTTGGAAAACTTGGAATGGAACCACCTTATGACCCAGCTATCCCACTTCTTGGTCTATACCCAAAGGACTTAAAAACAGCATACTACAGGGACACAGCCACATCAATGTTTTTAGCAGCACAATTCACAATATCCAAACTGTGGAACCCACCTAGATGCCCTTCAGTAGATAAATGGATAAAGAAAATGTGGTATATATACACACAATGGAGTATTACTCAGCAATAAGAGAGAATAAATCATGGCCTTTGCAGGTAAATGGATGGAGTTAGAGAATATAATGCTAAGTGAAGCTAGCCAATCCCAAAAAGCCAAATGCCAAATGTTTTTTTCTGATATAAGGAGGCCAATTCACAGTGGGGTTGAGATGGAGAGCATAGGAGGATTAGAGGAACACTAGAATGGCCAATGGGGAGAGAGGGGATGGGAGGGGGCAAAAGGATGAATGAAAAAAAAAAAGATGGTAGAATGAGATGGATATCATTACCCTAAGTGCATGTATGAAGTAATGAATGGTGTGAATATACTTTGTATACAACTAGAGATATGTAAAAATGTGCTCTATGAGTATAATGTGAAATGTAATACATTCTGCTGTCATTTCTGACAACTTAGAATAAATAGTGAAATAGAAAACAAAAAAAAATGTTTCAACAATATGGAATAAGAAAGATAAAGTTCACATTGTTATGGAGCTGTAAATTTTAAGAAGAAATGGGAAGGCAAGAGTCTTCATATTTAAAAAATATGATTGTAAGGTATTTTTCCCACATTTGATGAAAATAATGAAGTTATAAATATGAATCTTGAAATCACAAAACTGATGAGTCAAACTATGAATAGTCATAAACACATATTAAGATGAGACAAGAAAGAAAGTGGGATTACCTAAGTTATCAAAATCTTCATTTTGCAGAGCAAAAAGTCAGTAAACAATGTCTACAAATGATAAACAAACAAAAAAATAGAAAAATCAACATATTATTAGAAATATAGATTTAAAAACTTGAAGCCTTAAAATTAGTCTGTTAAATGTGATTACCTTTGGGGATCAAAGCTGTAGGAGACTGCTACTCTTCATTTCAAGCCATTTTTTGTTCTAAGCATACAATTTCCTAGCTGTGTGTACAATATTTAAATTACAATTTAAAAGGATGAAATAACTACCAAAACTTCATAGCTGTTAAATTTAAAAAGTAAAATAATCACATTTATTTATTGCCTGTTGAAAAATAATTTCCAAGTTTCATGTGCCATACTTCCTTGCAGGGATAGGAAATAGGTAGAAATGGGAGATGTAAATAGTCTGCAGAAATGGAAGCTGCAAATAGCATGCATTTTAATTTGGTTTCTGTCCTATAAGGATTAGACTGAAATTGTGTTTTTTAAACTTCTAGTTCTGTCTTAAACTTGACGTGAAAATCCCTTTTTAATTCTTAAAAACCTTAAAAAAATCAAAAAGCTATGAATTATGATATCTAACTTCATGTAGATGCTAAGTTTTCTGTGAAAAATGCATGCGAAGTCTTAGAAAGGACAAGGGGAATTGAGTTGCATTTTTCATTAGGTCTTATTGATTTGGTTCTGCATGTGACTTATTGGTAGTTATCTTGTCTGTATAAAGGAGATTTATCCCTATAATCTAGTAAGTCAATTTAATTTTGCAAACTTTAACTCTATGAGCTTTTAGTGAATGGACTTTTAAGTTAGATGCAAATCAATTTTCAAAATATGCATGTAAAATGTATTAGTTCTGGCTCCAAATAAAGATATTTTATACCTAGTCTGTGGCCAGAGAAGATTTTATGAACATTTATGAAGTTTATGTTTTACGTTTTTCCATTCTTCTACATGTAATCATCTCTCCATTGTTTCCCTCTATGTTTGGGATCAGTTAGCTCTCTCCCATCTTCCCAGCAGCTCACAATATGCAATGCCATGATTTGTCTTCCTGGCATCACCCTCTATTTGACCTCAATCCATCACAAATTTTCATGTAGAGTCACATCCTTTGAGTAGTATTAATCTAAGAAGCACACTTGAAGTAAAGAGCTAATGATGCAAAATGTTCATAATTTTAAAATAATATCTGTATTTTAAAAGTGTCCTTCAGTTTCTTTATCTAAAATAGTATATTAAAGATTTCAGCTCACTCCTGTCAGAATGTCAATCATCAAGAATACAGGCAACAATAAATGTTGGCGAGCATGTGGAAAAAAAGGTACACTCATACATTGCTGGTGGCGCTGCAAATTGGTGCAACCACTCTGGAAAGCGGTATGGATATTCCCCAGAAAACTTGCAATGGAACCACCATTTGATCCAGCTATCCCACTCCTTGGTTTATACCCAAAGGACTTAATATCAGCATACTATAGTGACACAGCCACATCAAAGTTTATAGCAGCTCAATTCACAATATCTAGACTATGGAACCAACCTAGGTGTCCCTCAATAGATGAATGGATAAAGAAAATGTGGTATATATACTCAATGGAATATTATTCAGCTTTAAAAAAAAGTGAAATTATGGCATTTGCCAGTAAATGGTTGGAGTTGGAGAATATCATGCTAAATGAAATAAGCCAATTCCACAAAACCAAAGGCCGGATGTTTTCTCTAATATGTGGATGTTAATTCACAATAAGGCAGGGGGCACTAGGGAAGAATAGGGTTACCTTGGATTAGGTAGAGGGAAATGATGGGAGTGTAGGGAGGGGATGTGGGGATGGGAAAGACAGTGGAATGAAACATGTTATTACTCTATGTACATGTTACATGACCAATATGATTCTGCATCATGCATACTCAGAAAAATGACAAATTATATCCCATCTATGCATGATATATCAAAGTGCATAAATGTATTCAACTGTCATATATAACTAATTAAAACAAATTAAAAAATAAAACTTTTTTTGGACTCCATAGCAAGAAAGTTGCTTAAAACCCCAAATAGATCCATGATAATTATGTATGCAAATGTCCTTTGCTTTTCACTACATAGTGAACAAAGTACATTTCATATAGTTCTTCCACATTGGATGAACTTGGTGGTGTGCTCTTTTGGCTAATTGAGTCTTTTTTATGTACCTAGTTTGGTAAAAGAAACCAATGCTTGCTCCAGTCAATTGTAGTTTAGAAACTGAATCCTTAGGTATTTAAAAGAATGACTTTGGAATGTGACTTCAAGTAGGGGTGTTCCATTCACTCATTTATTCATTCATCCAGCTAAGTTATTGAACAAGAAGTACAGTTCTAGACACTAACATTATACTGGTAAGCAAAACATGATACCTCTGTCCTGTGGAAATTTAAATTTGGATGAAGAGAGAAAACAAATAAGTAAAGAGACTAAACATATCAGGTAGGAGAAAATTTAAAGCAGATATTTCAATAGGGCAATTGGATAAAGTGACTGAAGAAGCCAGGGGGAAGACCTTAATCTGAGGTCTAATTGACAAGGAGTCAGCCACAGACTCACCAATTGAATGGAATACTATTTAGGTATTTAGTTTATTTAACTGGCAAGTCACTTAGTGGATTTAGTAGATCACCTAGAGAAAGGAAGAACCCGAAATGTTGGGAGATACAAGTTAAGGAGTCAGACCACTTAGATTTGGATCCTGATTCTATCCCCAACTATCTAAGGAACTTGAACAATTGCTTAACTTCTCAATGCTTCATGTGTAACAACAGAAATAAAATCTCTCAAAATGTTATTGAGAATATTAAGAAATGCTAAGTGTTTAGAAGACTGTTTGGTACATAGTCAAGTACTGAAGAAATATTGGCTATCATCAGTGCTCTTGGAAAAGCCCTAAGATAATGAAGATTGGAGACATGAATAGTCCAGATCATGAGGCTTGTAGAATCAAAGTGAAATATAGTTTTATTTCAGGTATGATTAAAAATGATAAAGACTTTACAAAAGGAGGGAGAGAAAATGACAGAATGTGAGATACATTAAATAGATCCCTCTATTTACTGTGTGGAAAATTAACTGTAGAGGGAAAGAGTATGGGAGAAAGGTCCAAGAAGAGGGCAGGACATTGGTTTAGGTGAGAGATAAAGAAGCAGTGATGGACATGCAGAAAAGTGTGTGAATTTGGGGTTTGTTTTTACAGACATAGTTGATAAGATTAGTTTTTTTTTTGTTTGTTTGTTTGTTTGTTTGTTTTCTGATTAGATGCAAAGATGGAGGCCAAAGGGGGGAATATAAAATCTCTTAAAATAATCTAGGCTAACATTTAGATTTTTGGCTTGTCCCATTGGGCAGGTTATAGTACCATTTTCTCAGATGAAATGAGTGAGGGATAAATCGATGTGAAGAGGGAAGATCAAGAGTCCAGTGCAGGTTATTTTACGTTGTTCATGATTATTACACATGCCAGTGGGGATCGTGTACATGTCTAGGGAGTAGTCTGCAGCATGATGGTGACAGTGAAAGCCATGGCTGTTTTTTACCTCAGAGATGTGTCTACAACAGAGCTCTGCAAGTCACAATATTTACAGGCCCCATCAAAGGAGCCCAAGAAGAAGCTACAGGTAGGATAGAAGAAATTCCATGACTGAAAAATGCAGAAGAATGTGTTTTAAGAAGGATGCAGAATTGACCTGTGGTGAACATCACTGAAAAGATTATAATTAAAGAAGCAGCTATAGTAATTTTTTTCAAGGAAATGGGAACATGAGGTCATGGATGATAGATGGGCTACCCTCCCCACCCCCAGAGGTTTTCATATCCTGAGCAAAGCAACCTTGTTTCATTTTCTGGGCAGGAGCCAATGGGCTTAAAGGTCACCCTGTTCCATGGGCAAAGAGCCAATGTCATTGGGGGTCACTCTGGTACACCCCCCACCTATATAGAAATCCCTATATAGGGTCCCATTCAAGGGACTCTCACACAACAACAGCTCGTCCTTGCGGCGAGGAGGAATACACTCAGACACAACAGCTCGACCCTGCAGAGAGGAGGAAGCCACTGCACCAGCCTTAGACTCATTGCCTACAGCCCAACAGCAGCTGCCCCAGCCAACAGCTCCAGACCCACTGCCTTCAGCCTGACTGCAGCTCCCCAGCTGACAGCTCCAGCCTCCAGCCAGACAGCAGCTACCCTAGCCAACAGCTCCAGAGATCCCAGCCGACACGACCAGGCACCCACCTTCCCTTCAGAGCTTGCACACTCCCCTCTCCCTGACTCCTCTCTCCCACTAGAGCTTGCACACTCCCCTCTCCCTGACTCCCCTCTCCCAGCACCTCTTTGACCTTCAACCAACCATAAAGGCTGTTGAATAAATCTCTTGGATGCACGGCTGTCCCTGGTGTGATTTTTGCCCTTCAATGGGAAATTTTTAGTGTTGTGCTGATGTTATTGTTGTTTCTAAAGGTTTGTCTGTCTCTAAAAATCTAGTAGAGGGGGAGCAACAGATGATTATTGAATTATTGAACATAATTCAATTAAAGACGGTCATGAGAAGATGATAGCTCATGGTAGTAATCATGAGTAATCATGCCTGTCTCTGTGTGTGTGTGTGTGTGTGTGTGTGTGTGTGTGTGTGTCTGACTTATTTCCATTAATTTTTCAAGAATGTTCTTTGAGGAATATGCTTCATCCAGATTATAACTCTGAGGCAAGAATTGAGAAATTGGGTTTTCTAATCTAGGCCATGCCAACTCCATCCAATAATCATATAATATTGACAATGTGCTTTTTTTCTGGAGTGGAGTTTCCTCATCTATACAATAGAAGTGCTGAAGCCTGACATTTTGTCATTTTAACTAAAGCAACAATGACCAGATAGTGGATCAACAAAGTTTTATGTGCTGGTGAAGAAAAACTACTACATTCATGGTTGTGATCACACAAATAAAAGAATTATCATCAGCATGACAGAGACCACCATCATCACAAGCCTTTATCCCCAGGAAGCAAAATAAAAGAAAGAGCTCTCATTGTTGATTTCTTCCCAAGAGAAGCTCCCTTTATGAATGGTTATCAATTTTTTAAGCCAAAATTCATCTTATCAAATGAAATTTGTAAATTCAAGTTTTAGGAATTTATAAAACTGGCTGCTTTTCCAATTATAATTTTGTGGACCTTAGTGTCAAGTAACACAGGTATAAAATGCTCATAATATTTAATCTTTTATTCTCCATTTTAGGAACTGAAGATAAGAAAATCAGAAATTAAAATCAAGCTTTATTTCTCAAAACAAAATATTGCCTCAACTCTATCCACTGAAACTGTAAAAATAAAATAAGCAATAACAGTCATTTTTATTTCTCAGCTCCCCCAAACTAGCTTTTGTTCAAATAAATCATTATCTTTTCTCATTTTATTCTCACTTTCTAGGAGGACAAAGGAACTCAGACAAAAAGGATAATTTCCCCAAATGCCTAGAAGACAAATAAGTGTTTCTGCAAAGGTGGATGGTGAAGAACGAAGTTAGACGTCTTGTTTGATTGATTTTCTCTTGCTGTGCTTTTCTGTCTGCAGTGAAAATATTAGCATTCATAATACATTGCATGTGTACATTTTGTATATTCAGAAAATGTACTGAATAGGTTACCGAGGAAAGTGACCATTTTATTTCTCTGATGACATTTATACATTAATTTTTTTATGATCAGTTACTATCCATATTTATCAATCAGTAGCTGAAGAAAAGATATCATTTGGGATTCATCTGGAAGATCAGTTGTTTGGACCAATGAAGCATAAAAACCATCTGTCCTCTCCTTTCTTTTTTTTTTATTTAATATGTAAATAAAATAACAACTTCAGGATTTGAATCCTAAGGCTGAGCCCATATAAGTAATTTAGTAGAGTCATAAATATGTTTTATGAACAGAATGGTTTCTGTATTTTTACTTACGGCCATTGTAGAACTTGTGCAGTAAGAAGCAGATATGATTTGATTTTTAAAGTCCATTAAAGCTACTTAAAATAAGTTTGTCTCCACCATATATTTTGGTATACTATAAAATGCATTTCTATCATTTATAGTTTTATTTGCGTGTCTAGCCTTACCAATTACACTGTTGAGGAAAAACATGAGGATAAGAATAAACAGAGCATTAGAATGATTTTCCAGTGAATTTTTGGTAAATGAAATCAAGAATAGTACAAGTGTGTCTAAATAACTATTTCCAAAATTAACACAATTTTATCCTTTTGCTTATTTAAAATATTGCCTCAAAAATAGAATAAAATGTTCATAGCATTTAATCTTTGATTCTCCATTTTAGGAACTGAAGATAAGAAAATCAGAAATTAAAATCAAACTTCATTTCTCAAAATAAAATATTGCCTCAACTCTTCCTTTTATCTTTGCTGGGATAAAAATTATGATTATATCTTTAAGGAACAGATTATTTAATATCAAAACATGATGGACAATGTGTTATAAAATCCCAAATAACTTGGAAATTCATGCTTGCTTCTGGAAATTCAAAATTATATCCTTAAAGCATTTGTAATTTATGTGTAACCTACAAATATTTAGGACATTAAAAAAGGAAGATTAACCAATTTATGGTAAAAATTTACAAATTACTTAAAAGTGTGGCTAAAATAACTAGGGTTTCAGTTTTAAAAGAAAAAAAAAATCATTAAGTGCATGGACACTGGACAAAGTCCTATTCCATGCTGCAGTTTAGAATTTGGGGTTGAGTAGGACTGTTTTTTGTATAGGACTTGTTTGAAGTACTCCTCAATTTACATGAAGAAACATTCTTATCAAGTTTCCCCTATTGCATTTGTGAGTTAAATCTCACTCCTCTCCAATACAAGCACATAGTTTGACTTTGCTGTTATTCCTGCTTTCTCTGAGACTTTTCAGTGTATCTTGCTTTAAGTGATAGGTAGAGCAAAAGTTTTGAAAGTTTTGGAATGAAATTCTTCCTTGCCATAAGGGATGGAACAGAGGACAACAAAAGCAAAGGTGAAAAAATGTTGTGCTTTTGTTATCATCTTTCCCCAAAGCTTTTTGGTTTTGTAAAAGGTATAATGATGTTTTATATTTGACACATGTTGATTTCTTGAAAGCAACTTTAAGCTGATTATTTTAAAAATTAAATTTGTTCTTAAACACTTTGCAGACATTAATTTCTGCCTACTGTGTTTCAGGTGGATTGTTCGAGTCCCCAAGGATTCAGCAAGGATAGACGTTGACTTCTCAGTACGCAATGTGCTCACAAGGTGTAAAGCTTAAAAAAAAATGTGTATTTTCTGTAAAATGTTCCTTGTAGAATGTAAGTGCCTTGGCAGAGTAGGGTAGGGGTCTCTGGGAGACCATGCCAGGGAAGACCAATCTTAGGGAGCAATCAGTGAAAGCTCCTCAGAAGAGTTGGTGTTGTGTGTGTGTGTGTGTGTGTGTGTGTGTGTAAGAAGAAAAATGGTTAGACTAGGTAAGGGGAGGAGGGAAAATGATCCATGAAAATGGAGAAAAAATCCAATGTTCAGGAGAATGAAAACAAGTATGACTGAAGAACTGACACAAGGGAACGGCTAAAGCCGAGCTGAGTGGCTGGTGAGAAGTTGGAGAGGGCAGGAGAACAGGCAGAACACATTTCACCAAGACAAACCATGCAAAGTTATCTGGATTCAATTTTAAAAGCAAATCCTTTAAATATGAGTATAATTTGACTAGATTTGTATTTGAGAAAGATTATATTAACTATTCAGTGTGGTGGAGAGGGCCTCCTTTCAGCTAAACTGAGTGAGTAGGAGGCCATTGCAGTGATCTAGTTGAAAAAAGATGAGTGATGCTCAGCATCAGGGCAGTGGAAGCAAGAACACAGACATAAGATGGTTTTCAGAGATTGGTGAGAAGGGAGTAAATGAGGTTGTGACTTCAGAGGGAAATGAGAACCCAGAAGAATCAAGAATGACTTTTGACTTTTTTTTTTTTTTTGGCCACAATTGGGTGGATGGTGGCACCATTCATTGAACTGAACTTATTAATGTATCTACAGAATTTCTACCATATGTATCCCATAAAAGACATCATGGATGGGGAAGGAATTTGTTTTTGAACTCAGAAAGACTTGTCTCCCATGTGTATCTTTGGAAGTTATAAATTCTAATTTCTAATATAAATTTTCTGAGCATGTGTTTTCCTTAAGTTGCCAATACTAACGCCTAAACCAGAGTGAACAAGCACATGTAAAACAGCTAGCACAGTGTCAAGCAGCAGGCCCCTGGTGTTGCTGTAGCATCTACTTAGGTGCTTGTCCCCACTAGATGGAGATGGTCTCCTGTTCATCTTTGAATCCTCAAATACCTAGCAAAGTCAAAAAGTAATTGTTGGATGTTCATAGAAGATCAGTGGCACATAGAAATTTGTTTTCCTTTTTAAAAAACTATCTGGGCATATGCATATGCATAGAAAACAGTAACCCAAGTTTTGTCACTGTGCCCTTGTTTCCAATGTTACTGATATGTCTGTTAAATGTGAAGTCTCAAACTGTTATTTAAATAGAAAGATACAATCAGTGCTTCACTAGATGGCACCAAATCATTGCCCTAAAATAGAACTAACAAGAGGAAATGGGGGGCAGAGGACTGGAAAGCTGAAAAGTCTGATTATAAACTACATTAAATATCTATTGGCGATCTCAGGGGGTATGTAAGAGCTTTAACCATGATTTTTCAGTCAAATTCTCACATGCATGTAATTATATTCTTCATGTCTAGGAATGTGATATGATTTAATTAAGCACAGGGGACTTTGTTCTATTCAGTCTCTCATAGGAGGAAATTAAGCACTTAGGAAAGAACATTTCTGCACCTCACTCAGGCCACTAGAGTGCATTGCTGTTGAAACATTTTTTTTTCATTTCTGTTTTCTCAAAACCTTTAATTCTCTGTTAGAAATAAACTAAATGGTACCCTGGTGGTCTCAATGACTTGTGATTCCCTCAGTGCCTTATTTACTATCTAGAAATAACTCAGACCTTGAAGGCAAGGAAGCTAGTTTGTTTTTTTAGCCTCTTAAAATTCATGTGATGTACCCTGTGACATTTTACTTAAAAGAAAATCCACTGAAAAAGTGAGGAGAAATGCATGCATCAATGTTGCAATTTTATTCTCTCTCTCAATACATTTCTACCTTCTGCTAATTGGCTGTGTGTGTTGAGAGGCTTCTGTGAAGAGTGAAGATGCCATTGATGAATGAGCCTTCTTGCTCTTGTTACTACATTGCTCATACTATAATTATCCAATGTCCCACTCTAGATCTCAGCTGCATAGTAACTATACTTTAGTCCCTTTTGGAACACTGAACCCTTGATATCTTTTTTTTTTTTTTTTTCTGTTAATGGTCCTGATGTTGATTAATATTTGCTTTCTCTCCTAAGTCCTTATTTTGATATTTGAGCACTCGTAAAATAATAATGGTCATGGAATTAAAAAGATTCTCATAGATGAATTAATTCAACCTGTACCAATTGCCAGGAAATGTAAAGATTAAGTCAAGTTTTAATCAAATTATAACCTAATGCCACAGTGAAAATTTTTGATTTCTTATGTAATTCTCTTTCTCATGTTTACATATATATATATATGTATCTTTCGCATATATATGTGTGTGTGTGTGTATAAACATACATACATACACGCATATGTATATCTTGAGATACCCTCTTTTAACTGAAGTGACTTCTCTTTTAATGGAAAATATTAATTTATTCATTTTTGGGAATTCTATGGCTCTGGAAATGTTTTCTACACTGTAATTAAGGGTTGCGGGCCAATTCATAGGATCCTCTCTGCCCAGAGATGCTCAATAAATGATTATTTGACACAAATATGGAAGGATGGACAAAACTACTCAGCTTTTCAGACAAAAAGCATTAAAGAGTTAGGTTTTCTGTTTGTGGTATGGGTGTCTCTGTTAAGTAAATAGGTAGCTGGGCTGTGGATAATCAAAAAGATTTCAAGAAATGTAAGAAATACAGTCAGGCCCTTGTATCCACAGGTTCTGCATCCTTATATTTAACCAACATTAAATCAGCATACTTGGAAAAAAGCTGCATCTATACTGAAAATGAACAGAGTGATTTTCTTGTCATTATTCCCTAAACTTCAGTATAACAGCTGTTTGCATAGTATTAACATTCTGTTAGGTTTTATAAGTAGTCTAGAGATGATTTAAAGTCTATGGGAGGATGGGCATAGGTTATGTGCAAATACTATGCTCTTTTATATAAGGTACTTGAACATCTGCAGATTGGGTATCTGTGAGGATCCTGAAACTAATTCCCCATAGGTGCTGAGAAACTACTCTATTTTCAATATTTTGTAGAGGTATCTATAACTCAACTCAATCAACAATCATCTAATTAAATGAGAAAGTTGAATACTGATTTTATTATTGCTTAATATTTTATTATTGCTTAATATTATTGCTTAAGTTTGTATTTTAGATTAGGTAAAATCATCATTGTAGGCCCTGGGTTTAATCCCCAGCAATGTAAAACAAAATAATAAAAATATTAATAAATTAATCAAGTCACTTGATTGTCTCAAACCTTGTCATCTATGGAGGAAATGAATAAAATGATATATGATATACATATATATATATATCATAAATATGTCATAATATGTGTATGTATAATATAATAGATCAAATTGTAAAACTTACAGATACCATAGAAGTATTATCCATAGTTCAATAAGAATGAAAAAGATAGATTTTTTCTCTTTAGATTAAGCTTCTTTACCTTAAATGTCATTTTCAGTATTGAAGCAGGTTAAGCTTACAAAATTATAAGTGGATTGAGAGAAACAAATTGTTCTAATTAGAATAAGATAAACCCCCATGTTTGTATAAATATATTAAAATATACTGTCCTATATATCTAAAAGGAACAAATAAAAATTTTAAAAATTGTGGGAAGATAATAAAGCACCACCAACAACAAAAGAAACAAACAAATTGTGTGTTAAGAAAGAGTGAGGGGTGTGTAGAATTATCCAGCTGCAATAGAGATGACTTCCAGCTCAGTATACTCAGTATATATGTAGAAGTGAAGTTCATTTTTAAAGTTGAGTAAATTCCCAATTTTCCATATTACTTATTCAAAAACATAACTGACATACTTTAGTATGCAAGGGGTTATTAGCTAACACCATTTTGTTGCCTGTCTTTGCTTTAGGAAAATCTGTTCGGACTTGTCAGGTGCCTGGTCTCACATGCAATGCCTCTGTGCTTGGATTTATTATAAAATGCTAGGGACAAAAGAGTGAATAGCTTCTCAATGACTGAAATGGTTTCTTTATAACAAAGAAGCCTCTTCCCAAACAAGGAAAAACTCAGACACCAGCCCTAATGCTGTCATTTAGCAGGATATCCTTAATCAGATACTTTATTAGGTATTAAAATATATATTTGGATTTTTTTTTGTAACCTCTAAAGTGACACCAAGTTATTCTTGTTTTGTTTTTTTCTTTGTTTGTTTGTTTGTTTTTTGTTTTCTTTGTACTGAGGATTGAACACAGGGGCACTTAACCACTAAGCCATATCTCCAGCCCCTTTTTCTTTTTTTATTTTGATGCAGAGTTTCACTAAGTTGCTCAGGGCCTCCCTAATTTGCTGAGGCTGGCCTCAAACATGCATTTCTCCTGCCTCAGCCTCCTGAGTCACTGGGAAGCCAAGCTTGTGCTACCAAGCCAGGCTAAGATTTTCTTAACTTATTTGGTGGAGACATCATCCGATAAGCTAGGTAACTACTATGGCATTGAACTGAAGATATTTCTTCACTAAAAAAGAATAGAACATAACAGTAGAGTTTCTTTTATGTCAGCAATGTTAACCTATTGCATATTAACCATAGACTCTACAATTTGAATTATAAAACCAGAGCATATAGAAGAGTGATTTAAGAGTTACATCAAATAGACAAATTTTCTCTGGTTTAGTCTTAATCACACCTATGCTATTTTGATTTAACTATCATGTGATTAAAAGGAAGCTTTTCTTAAATTAACAAGTAAACTAAATCATTCTCTGCCACTTGAAATAGCTAATAATCTGTACAAAGTTTAGGAAGAATTCCTATGATGTCTTAAAGAATTAATTTATTCAGCAGATATTTATTAAGTTTTCTTTGCCAGGAAGTTTTCTAGGCATCGGGACATATGTATAGAGTGAATATGATATACATTGTTGATGTCCTCACAGAACAAATGTCTAACAGAACATTAATTACACATGCAATAATAACAAAACATAGAAAGCACAACTTTAACTTATTCTAATTAGATATATGTCAAAATACACTCTATTGTCATGTATATCTAAAAAAGAACAAATGTAATTTTTTTTAAAAGCACAATTTTCAGTGAAATATAAAGGCCTGGGAGTGCCTGGCAGGGACAGATGGGAAGACAATGACGGATTCTGTAAGATAATACATTTAAACATGAAGAAATAAATAGGGGTTTTTAACAGAGAAATGCAAGTTTGAGGCCAGCCTCAGCAAATTACAAAGGCCCCTAGTAACAGAGAAAGGTTTATAGGGGAAAGAGTACTTCGGGAGGGAGCAAGAACACACAGCATCTTATAATGGCCAATTAAAGAGAGTATAAAGCACATGTGACCAGGATACAGTGTGCAAGGGAAGAAGGGGCCAAACCTAAAACTAGAAAAGGAGGGAGGACCACACTGACCACAGCCATTGACTGTGTGGCAGGAACAAGGAATCCATGGGAGGTTTTTAGCAGAACAAAATAATTTCAGATTTGTACTTCAGAAAATTCTTTTGGCAATAGTGTGGACAATGGGTTAGTGCGAGCAAGAACCAGAGTTATGAAATCATTGTAGTTGGCTTTTGCCAGTAACAAATGAAAAACTGAACATTGGCCAACAGGGAGCTAAGGGCTAAGAATTCCTGTGCGTGGGCTATACTTCAGGTTTACCTTATTTTCTTCTGATTAATTTTGTTGCATTTTCTTGGAACTACTGGGATGACTAACGTGTGGCCTTTGATGTGGAGATTCCCTACATCTTTTTGAGACTGTGATAACTGAATGCGACATTTTGTATTCTACCTCCTTTTTCATCATTCAAAGCACTTTGCAAAATTATCTTCAAAATATTTTTATAAATCATGCAATTTTTATTTTAAATATTTTTTATATTTATTCACTAGAGTCTTTTTTACCAGAAAGTATTTTTTTTCAAGTGTTTTACTTCTCTTCCCCATTTAGTTCTATTCTAGAAACACTAATTATTGAGAGAACCCTGTTTACTGAGTGACCCTCTCTGTCATGCCACATCAAGTCAACATCTAAACTCTGATTCTAAATGGACTCACAACCCCTCCCATGCAATTCATGACCACTTGTTAATTTTACAGACTTGTCCCATGATAAATTCAATTAAACAACTAGCTCATGCAAGAGAAAACCTGAGCAGATAGAACCACACATTTTCAGAGGCAAGAATGAGAGTCCATAACCCATGCCACATGCTTGACCCTTGAAGAGTGGTACTATCTACTGAAGTAGGTGCTTCCTTTTTATTTAATTTTTTTAGTAGATCAGAGCAGTAGTGGGTAATTCTGCATAGTGGAGGAATTGTTTCATTTTGTTTTTATATTTTCCGTTTCATACTTAGTCCCAGAGTACTTTCCTTTTTCCCAGCCTACACTTTTGTCCACTACTGGAAATTCTTCCCCTCCCTATAGCCAAGTATTGGTTCACCATTATATATTTTAAGAATAAAACAAAACTTATCTCCACTAATGTATACAAAGGAGCTGACTACATTTGCTAGACGAATTATTTCAATTAGAAGACCCTAATCAAGTAACACTGAGTACCTGGGGATGCTTAAGCCATTAAGGGACACTTAAAAGCAGTCACTGGTTTTCCTACAATTAGGGATTCTATGATTATTTGAAAAACATAAAGATGCAGTGTTCATTAAAACTATTTAAATATACAACTTAAAAAAATCAAAGTATAGTACTCACTCAGCTTTTTCATGCAGTCACGAAGTCTGGTTTCCAAGTTGAGCACCCTTTGATGCAGTTCCTCATAGTCATAGGCACCAATTTCTTCCTGGATCCCAGTGAGGACGGCAGACAGATTCCGAATTTCCTCCTTGAACTGAGTGATCAGCTTGGCATCTGTTTTTGTACTGCTCCAGCACGGGAATCAAGGGCAAGAGCTCATCCATCTTTTCTTTCAACTCCTGTGGAAAGCAGCAATTGTTCCTGAGAATCATTTAAAACAGATCAAGCAGCTCTATTCTTTTTATTATGAAACATAAAGGAGATTATTAAAACAGCTTCAAAATTCCTTAATGATTTCTGGTTGAAATTAGGTATTTTCTGAAAACCTAATTGGCTACATGATCATTAGTAATAAATCCACTTATCTTGCATTTCTCACACAACAACTGCTCTTTAAATGGCTACATGCTTTTCTATAAAACAAATTGATACTTATCATAATTGGAAAAAACTTCCTAGGGTAGCGATTATGGGTTTTTGTGTTATCTCACTCTCTGGTAGCATTTTATAAAGTAACAATGCATCATCTAGTTAGCAAATAGAAACAGGATCCATTCTCTAATTATGCATTAAGTTTGAAGGAAATTATTGGACAAATATCTTATTACTAAACTTATTTAAGATTAATTACCCACCTACTTAATATCCATGCTGTAGGAGGACAGCAGGGAATTTTGGATTCAGGATCAACTTTTTCCTCACACTTAGATTTTATTCTAATCATGGCTATTTATTCATTTGTCCTTCCATTGTTCTCAGGTATTCCTAGCTCATTTTAATATCCATCTTAGTACAACTTCATTAGGAAGGTAAGTTCAGCAAGTATAATAAATCATGCAAAGCTTCCCAAAGCTCAAAGAAATGTATGTTGCTATTTACCATTTTGAATTATTGCCTATTCTCTGACTTCATTTGTCTTAGCATAGATAATTTAGAGGTCTTTATGTAAGGTAGAATTGCCTACCCATAAAGTCATTAACACTTTAAGGGACCAAGGTACATAATTTATGTAACAGACAAGGAAGCTTCACAGAGTTGTTAGAATCTCTCTCTCTCTCTCTCTCTCTCTCTCTCTCTCTCTCTCTCTCTTTTGCACACATATACACCATCCCTGCATCTACCACTGAGCTACATCCCCAGCCCTATTTTTTTATTTTGGGGCCTGGACTTGTTAAATTGTTGGCCTCAAATTTGCAAGCCTCCTGCATCAGCCTCCCAGGTAGCTGGGATTATAATTGAAAATTATAGTTGAAATTTAAAATCATTTGATCTTCTTGATTCCCTCTGTAATTTGATAGTGTTTATCTTGGGGCAGAGGTAGGGTCACTTCCACAACTGTTTTCTTGAATATTGCCAAATTTTACTACTCTTCCCCAAATCTTCTCTAAACAAAATCAACCACTCTTCCCTTGTGCTCTAAAGTGATGCTTAAGGCTCTATTTACCATCCATCCGTTTCACTTGACTCTTAGTTATTTTTCATTGAAGAGAGATTATGGATTACACGTCCAACACAGGACCCAATATTACCTAGCACAGTGTGTGTGATCAGTAAATTATGGTTAAATGTTATTCTTTTGCTGCTTAGGCGTATATTCTTCCATTTCCCACTTCCCATAAATTCCCTATTCATCCAGTTCACAATTTTATTTCCTATAATCTTTAAATTTATGGTCTCATTTGAACTTGTTCTAATTTTTTAATGTGCCAACAAACCCAGTAAATTATATAAAACTTAAGTTGAGGTTTTTCATTTATTTTTGTTGAGGCAGGGTCTTGCTATGTCGCCCAGGCTGGTTTCAAACTCATGGACTTAAGCACTCCCATCCTCACCCCCACTTCATCCTTTGGAATAGCTGAGACTGCAAGTTGATGCCATCAGATCCAGCTGTAAGTACTGATTTTTGTCAAGAGAACAAGAAGTATGTTGTCAAAGCAGTGTCTCTTACTCCTAGGCATCACAGGTGGGAAATTTCACCTGAAATTTCTAGATGTCTAACCTTAACTTTTTTTCCCTTTAACTTGGTGGTAATGGGCAACAAAATATTTCAGGAGTTTAATTCAATTGTGAATTTATTGAGGATGATATAATTTGTAGAAAGAGGTGTCATTCATGATCATTTGAAAATAATATATAGGGACTGTCAGAAGCCATACTGTATCCTAAGAAGCTGAAAATTGTATTTTAAAATAATTTAGAAATGTCACTATTATAAGTGCATTGAAATTGTATTCTAAAATAATTTAGAAATGTCACTATTATAAGTGCATTGAAATAGCAGGAGCTCCTGTTGCTTCCCTGATTCATGGGCTTGTGTTTCTTGTGTAGAAATTCCTACTTGTTCTGTAAATTCAGAAATCTTTGATTTGTGTACATGTACATGCTGAATGGGAGGGTAGAGAATCTTAGTAATGAGAAAAATTCATAAATATCACAGTCAAGAGGCAGAATCACAGCTTTTCTCATTTTAGTGGATCGTTTTGAAATAAACTTATTAGTTCAAACATTTTGTGGCAACCCTAAAGGGAGATACAATTGCTTCATTAGGATTTTAATGATAAGAGTTCTGTTGGTGCCATTTGCTGCATATTATAACAACTATTACAATGAAAGGTTTTACATCTTACTATGGGCATATTTAAAAGAGAGCAATTCAATGTTAAAATTTTGGTAGCTTTTTATTCCCTCCTGAATTAAATAAAATAAGTATTTTTATCTTTTCAAAAATTTATAATTAGTTTTTGGCAATCAACTATGAAACTCTGGAAATTTGTCAGAAAGCAGTAGAATGTCCAACCAAACCACATATCAAATACATAAAAGATTAAATTATAGTACCCTTGATCTATGTTTGCTAATTCCACCTTGAATTTCTCTAATATGTTGCTCTCACAGTAACAGAATATCTTGCCAAACAACAAATAATCTTGTCCTATAAAAATGATAATGTCAAGTTTGATGTCTAGCTCAAGCTTTTCATCCAAAAGACCACAGAAGGAAAAAATCAACCTAGGAGTTTTGATAAGATGAAAATGGTGCATCAGAGGAGGGTTTTTTTTTTTTTTTTTTTAAGGTGATTTTCAAAGTTAAACTTGATTTTAGAATGTTCCATTTCTTCTTCTTAAACATAGAAGCTCAACACCTAAAGCAAAATCTGACTCACAGTGGGACTTCCTGAATAAATTCAACAAGCATGTTGAATACTTAATTATTATTGTGATTTTCAATTCAGAGAGCTCAAGTTTACTTGGAGAGGTACTGCAGTATTAGCAGTAAGAGCCATGAATGTGGACTTTGTCAGTTCAAATCTTTATCTGATATATTAAATACATGACCCTGGAAATATTATTCAACCTCTTTATACAATATAACCTAATAGGGATAAAAATAGTGATTACTTTTCAGGATTATTGTGAGGACTAAATTAATTAATATATTTAACATGCTCTCAACTGTGCCTTGAATTGTATAATTCTTCAGAAAAAGAAGTTTTGCTATTCTCAATGCTGCTATTGGGATTTTGACATTTAATTTCAGCATATTGCATGGGTTATACAAACAAAAAAATAAACAAGTCATTATATCACAGGATGCTCCTGAAAATTAGTTATTTCTATTGGCAGCCTGGTTGCAGTTAGGCAAATTATATACTAAAAAAATTATTTCTACAGATTTTCCTCAGCTTTGCTCTTTTGTTTTCAGTCTTCTTTCCAAAGGTGTAACATGCTTTCTCATGTATCCCCAGTTTTGTCAACCCAAGTACCTCAAACTGTCCCTTGGATTCATAGAATTCTCACTGCATCTCCATCTGTACCAGACAACCTGAGCTCCTCCTCTTCCGTGTGCTGCTCCTTTCTGGAAATGTGCCCCCTGAACCTGAAGCACCAGCTTACCATTTTCTACTGTGTTAATGACCTCAGCTTTGGGTTCCCATTATTGCTCTACTATGTATATCTAGCTCTGAGCATCAAAAGTTAAAATTGAAAATCATTTGATCTTGATTCCCTCTGTAATTTGATAGTTTTTGTCTTAGGGTAGGGGTAAGGTTACTTCTACTACTGCTTTCCTGAGTATTGCCAAATCTTATAACTCTTCCCCGGATCTTCTCTAAACAAAATCAACCACTCTTCCCTCGTGCTCTAAAGTGATGCCTAAGGCTCTATTTACCATCAGTTTCACTTGACTCTTAGCTATCTTTCATTAAAGAGAGATTATGAATTACACATCCAACACAGGACCCAGTACTACCTTGCATAGCATGTGTGATCAATAAATTATGGTTAAATTTTATTCTTTTGCTCCTCAGGTGTATATTCTTCCATTTCCCATTTCCCATAAATTTTCTATTCATCCAGTTCACAATTTTAATTCTTATCATCTTTAAATTTATTGTATCTTCTAGGTCTCATTTGAACTTGTTCTAATTTTTTAATCTTCTGCTTTTGTTTATTTCTTCAAATTAAATCCCACAATTCTTCACTTTAGCCTCAACTCTCAATAACCTCAAATTGCTTGCCCTCCTTTCTGTCTGTTGTGATCTTCTGGCAACACTTTAAAACTGGCTTAGTGTAAAACTCTTGTCATTTGCACCTTTCCTTATGAAACCTCAGGAGGAAATTCCAGATCATGACAGTTTCTGCCACATGAAAATGTGCTCTGCAGGGATCCTGTTATATGGGCCTCACTAGTTCCCCACTGTTTCCAGTATGTACAGAAAGCACTTCTTTCCTTGACCATGAGCTTGAATTCAGTTCTACTCCCCTAATATTGTCAGTGAATCTCACTTTCTAATGTGCAAAAAAAATTGAAGCTTGGGCAACCAAATGTGTTTTATAAACATTTACACTATGCTTTCATACGGTAGCTTATTTATTTTTAATACAGGATGAAATGGCTTTATCAGATGCACTTTGTTTTTTAAATTAATGCTTAAAACACTCCTTTTCCTTTTTCAGTGTTCCTAGGTAATTGCCAATAAGCCACTTAAAAATCTAAAAAAAAAAAAAAAAAAAAAAAAGACTATTTGTATAAAATTATAAAACAATTATCTTTTAATATGCTGGTTTTAATTAATGGTTTTATAATTGATCTCCTTTACATTTCTCCTCATATTAGGAAGGTATAAAATCATCAGAAAAAGCTCTGATGATTTAATTATTGATTTTCCTTAGGATTTCCCCTTGCCTTAGCTATTGAAGTGCCTGTAAATTGACCCAGAAAACTCCCCCTAGCTCAAGAAGAATAAGGCTTTTATTTATAGCAGCCTTCTATGCATTCCTACCAGCTAATGGTCAGTTTTAGTGAAGAGATGATTGACATCCCCAGTAAATCTTTAACCTTGCACATGTGGCCCAACACACAATTATTTCTAGCTGAGTGCCATGCTGGCTGTCTGTGGCACTCAGTGTCTCCTCTGGATTGACAAGATTGCAGAAGTCAAACCTACTTGAAAATGCTTGGTCATTAGCGTCTTCCTATCATCTTCAATCTGCCGAAACTTGGCCTTCAGCCCTTTCATTTGGGTTTCCATTTTTAAAACATATTGGAAATCTCTCTGAGTTCTCAAGTTTAAGACTTCAATAGACTGGGACATGTTCTGAACCTGTTAAACAAAAACATTGGTATACATTATTGTCTGTTTGTAAGTAAATGCAATCACTACCCAACTACCAAAAATAGCATTAACCTAAAGAACTGGAAGTTTCAAGTTCATAATGGCATTTCCACATGTCAAATTTTCAGAAGGACAATCCTCCATGAAAAACATTCAAAGAATCCAGCAAGAGAAAATTATAACTAGACAGTGCATAAAAGAAATGGACATTTTAGCATTAGAAATGACTGAACATAAATAAGCATTTCATATATTAGAAAAAAAATTTAAAAGTTGAATTTGCATTACATGGTTTTGTAAGCTTGTAACAGCCCAACTTAATATATGGAAAATAAGTTGTTTCTGGCTAGATGCAGTGACTTGGGAGTCTGAGGCAGGAGGATCACAAGTTACAGGCCACCCTCAGCAACTTAGGCCCTAAGTAACTTAGTGAGATCCTGTCTTAAAATAAAAAATAACAAGACTGGGGATTTGGCTCAGTGGTTAAATGCCCCCAGGTTTAATCCCCAGTACTTTAAAAAAAAAAAAAAAAAGTGTTTCTGTATTAATTCTGACTTCTTAAATATCAGGGATGCTTAGCAATTATGGATGGTACTCAAGTGTCTAACAGACCTAAAATGCAATCATTCCAGTACAATTACTTCTGATGGATCTAAAGTACTCCCAAGGGTAAGACTGAATTGACCAGACAATCGGTAGCAGTCCTGGACACCTTCTAAATTGGTTACATACTGTTTAAGGGACCTGGAAAATAGCAACTACATCAACTGCTTGGTGGACAGGCAGTAAATGCATGGTAATTCAATGGCATCATCCCAGGTTCATGGAGTTCTGGGTTATAGAGAAGTAGAAATAGGTGACCTACAAAGCATTCAGAAATGAGGAGGGAGAAAGGCTGCCCTAATTTTTGTAGAAGCAAAAACCTGAAAACAAAGGAAAAGCTTCAAATAACAGGGAGCTGTAAAATTAATTGAGAAATAGAAAATGGATGAGCTATTTAATAAAGAATACAGTAGGTCTCTACACAAGTCTTACTCCGAGTGTCATCTTCAGAACAACAACTTTGGCATCACCTGGGAGCTCAACCTATATGCAGAATCTTGAGGCCCATCCAAGAGCTACTGAGTTAGAATCTGCATTTTATCAAGATTTCCAAGTGCATCTTTAAAGCTTGAGAAGTACTGCTCATAACTCATCCCAGAGGCATTTCCATGAGAAAAGCAAAGGTACAGATCTTCACATAATTTGATCCATTTATTCTAAATCAAATACACTTATAAAAAGAGAATAGAATATATAAGGAAAAAAATATGAAGAAACATATAGAAGGATTAGAAGAATATATATTAGATTACTAATATTAATTATCTGGGGAAAGGCAATAAATTTAGAGAAAGATCTCTGGTTAGACATATAGGTACATAATACATGTATAAATCCATTGCCATAGAATTACAGATTTTATTTGCAAAAAATGAATATGTGAAAGTATGGGCACAAAAAATGGAGATAGGATTTCAAGTAAAGTTTGTTTCATATATTTGTATGTGAATTAATTTATTTTTTAATGAACATGTATTATTTATTTATTCAGTAAGATGTGATTTTATTAAAATGTGAATTTCAAATGAATGATTTGTTCAGAGACATATTTTTGCCATTAGGTATAGTTGCAAAGCTCAGTGCACCAGCCAGCTGTAAAAAGCCCCTGGTTTATCCATTTCTTATAACCACTATGGTCAAGAAAAGCAGTGAACTCTGTGCCTTGGCCTGTCTGTGTTCTTCCACTTTTCTGTGTCAGACAAATCAATTTTCCTTCTCGCTGTCTTCTGCTGTCTTGATTCATGGTCTTGCCCTATATGAATCCCGTCTCTTCAGGACATATCACAGTCTGGCTTATATTAAAATTGTGTAATGTGAGTCTGGGACCCAGCCAAGAAAGTGGCTCTTGCTCTGTGATCCCCTGAGGTTAGAAGCTGTGTTTTACCCAAGACGTTTTACTTCCAAGACGTTTCACACAACAGACACAGAATAAAAGTGCTCAATAAATATTTAGTGAGCAAAATTAATTTGGGTTTCCCACGGTAATAATGGGTAATTAGGATCTTCATATTTTAAGGAGAGTTCCCCAGTCCCCAGCCCACCACCTAAACTACCAAATCATTCTTCATTCACTATAATTCTTACATTCAAAATAGAAAGCTTCTTTTTTTTTCTTTTTTCTTTTCTTTTCTTTTTTTTTTTTTTTTTTTTTGTAGTGCAGCACAAAATTACTGAGACAACAGTGAAAGCATGGCAACCCCATCATGGATAAATGTAGTGCTTTTAAAGTAATTTTCTAACTTCATTTATGGTTAAGCATGAATAAAGGAAAGCCATTTGTGGTAAGGAAACCGACTACCCATTTAAATACGACATTTGTCTGTGAAGATACCTATCATTTGTATATCTCACATCCTCCTAAGAATTCTGTGTACTTAGGCAGAATCCATGCAAATAGAAAATGATGGGCAGAGAAGGTTTTCTGAATACAGTTGAAATAGCCTGTCTTTCATTTTACCTCAAGCTCACCTTATCGTTAATTTTCAATTTAATTAGTGTTGTGAGAAAATGCATGGAGATAATTTTTATTGAAACTTTGTGACCTTTGGTACTGTACAATCATGTATAAGAAACTACATTTGGGACAGAGGCTAGACATTGAGCTGTCTAGTTGGACAATATTTAGTTGCCTTTACCTTTTCCTGTTGGCTGTACCCAGGATTAGATTCCTACTGGTTATTGAGACCTAGTGAGCATCAATTTTCTGATGACACAGGGGACTGGATTCCCATTGTTCCACTTGCAGGAAGGAGACTGATCTCCTGGGTTTCATTTTCATTTGTTTGTCTGTGAAGTTATTTTGTAATTAACTTTCTGTACACGTCTCTATACTTACACCTTCTCAATAAAGCTTGGCAAACTCATTGAGCCCTTTACAGATAATTCTTTTGAATTCTTTATCTTGATTCTTCATATAAATAAAATGTCTGAGGCTTTTCTGAACTTAAATGCAAATTAACTAATATTTTTACTCTAATTCATAATTAGTGTGGAGGCCACTTAAAAAATATACTTTGTGGTTCAATATATTTGGATAACCTTGAGTTGAGAATAACATAAGTCTCTTGATTATGGGACTTCACAAACCTTTATTGTTAAATCATGTTTTAGAAATCTTCAAGGTGAAGTGTAATGTTCGGTGATTTTATCGGTGAGGATGTTGCCAGCATCCTATTCCAAAATTCACACTTTTGGAAATACTGACCTAGACATGCAAGATATCTTCCACTTTACAGACATCTTCAACTTCACAGAGAAAATTCATTGCTAACAAATATTTTTTGAGTGAACAATTTTGGTTCTAGCATATGAAGAACTGAAGTATCATGAAATTAATATTCAGTAATATACATGTTGCTTTGACAGGGCATCACTTAAATAAGTAATGTAAACCCCCAGCAGCATTCTGGGTATTGTGAAGAAAATGAAACTAATCAGATACAACACCACAGCTTCCTGGTTGAGTTTTTAACCTCATAAAGCATTAGTTTCCTTTTGTATAAACTTGAAAAATAATTACCTCTTCTGTAAGAAGTAAATGAAGTGGATGAAAATATAATATAAAACATAACAATGATGAAAACTATTACTATTAACATTAATCTGTTAACCAAAATCCCCTTTTGTTGACTAAATCCATCTTGTTGGTTAATGGTGAACAGGTTCCTTAAAGGTCATGTTCTTGGCCATATATGAAATTCTAGAGAATTCAGCAAAGGACTGGCTCAGTCTGAAAATTAGTGTTCTTTTCAGACATTTTTGGATGAGGGCAACAAACCAGTGATCTATCCCTTCTGCAGGATATTGTAGCATAGTGCACACAATTAACTGCTTCTCTTTTGGCATAAAACTACCTTATGGTAAATTTGATCAATCTAGCTTGTGGTGACTTTGATTTTATGAATCAATTTTGTTTAATTTCTCTCATTAAGGTATTGATGAAGTGAAGGCATGAATATCATTAAGTTATTGATGAATTGAAGGCATGATCTTCTAGAGTTTCTTTAAACTTTCAGATGGACTATTTATTAGATGATGTGGTTACATTAACTTTTATGACTGTTTTCAACCAAACTCTCCCACTCATGCTGTCTTGCCTTATTCATCCTTCACTAATTTCTAATTCTATCATATCTCTGAAATACATTTCACTTTGGGCCTGCAGAGAGAATTATTCACTTTCTGACATTCATACTTTATTTGAAAATTTTCAACAGATTTTTGAAGAAATGTTTGAGTCTATGTGTGACTATGTATATGCAGTGCTGTACTGAATAATAGTAACACATAAGATTCCAAGAAACATTTTCTTAGGCACCATAACTTTCTCAGCATAGTTGATATAGAAAGAAGATATTTCTGCCAGATACTACAGTGCATGCCTGTAACCCCAGTTACTTAGGAGGCTGAGGTAGAAAGATTGAAAGTCTGAGGACAGTGTGGACAAGTAGGTAAGATCCTGTCTAAAAAAATAAAAAGGGCTGGAGGTGTGACTACATGGTAGAACACCCCTGGTTTCAATCTGCAGTATTGAGAGGGGGCCTGTTGAGAGAAGGAAAAACAAAACAAAACAATTTCTGTGTAGAAGAAAAGATTGGGGTAGAATGTCAGTAATTTGAGTAGAAATTTAATTTAATAGAAAAAGCAAGGTTAGATTTGAGATGAAATCATTTTCTAACATTATTTTCTGGCTAACCAAGCAAAATAAATGAAATATTAAAATTTTTTTTCATAGGAAAAAAGAAAATCAAGATTGAAAAATGACATCCCCAAATAATTGTAATTTATTTGTCATGATTTCTAACCACTAAGAGGTAAATTAGCTAGGTATTAATTTCAACAAAATGACATATTCTTGTCTAGGGACAGATACTGAAGGAGCAGGGAGAATGGGATCTTGCCCACAAAGGAGGCTTGAGAGAAGACAGCCAATAGGTGATGTTAGCTTCTAATTCAGGGGAAGGGGAAACAAACTGAGCTTTGTGTAAAAAAAACGTGAAAAAAAAGTCTTCTTAAAATCTTAGAACATCAGTAGACTTTTAATTGATGTACACAAAGCAAGCTCATCATCACTATGTGGTAGGTGGAGGAAAGTCACTGTACTTTGCCTTAAAATAATGAAAACTTATTTGTACACTAACAAGCTAGATGCTTTTGTTTTTTTTTAGCTTCTCTTAATTTTATGTCAAAAAGTTCCTATTCAATGCCATACTTTTGTGCATGACCATGGAAATGATATTTCAGTGAATTGGTGAGCATGATGTCCTCTAAAACACATACTACCTAATCTATCTTAGTATTCCTGATGATAATTGAAATTCAAACATGTTGTCATCCTTGCCTCATTCTAACCACCCAGCTGTCCTACTATATTCAGAGACTAGCACCGTGAAAGTCTGAATGGGGATAATTGAAAGAACCATTCATTGGTTTTTTTTTCTCCCTAACTAAACATAAATAACCTTTCATGAGCTGACTTTTATCTGTAAAAGAGAATAAATCAAGGGCATTCTGCATTTGATTGTTATGGATCCGGTTTAAGTAAATTATGGAGAGAATGGTATTGAATGAAATTGAAGAGCTTAATGTTCAAAGGAATGACTTAGAGAATGATGATAAATACTTGGAATTATTCATTATCTCTCCAGATAGCTTGCATATTGCATTCCATTATTTTAACTTCCTTGCAAGATTGTTAATGGAATCCAAAAGTATGAGCTCAAAGAGTCTAGTGTGATCCTGAGAGTTAAGGCTGAATTTCTGACAGTGGATAAGACTTCCTGCCTTTTTTTTTTTTTTTTTTTTTTTTTTTTTTTTTTTTACCCGCTTTAAGGAGAGACAGGATATTAAGACATAATGGCAGAAAGCCTGTCTTAAGAATGAGAGGTTGGGAATCGTAAAAAGTCATAGAAATAGAACAATGTAGAAGGAAGCTTGAGATAACCCTTTCAAAGAGCAGAAAAAGCTGATTTGAAACGACAAAAATCAGAAAGATCTTCCTCACCATTTTCCTTTTCAAAGAATGGTAGATTTTAATTAAAATATGCACAGGGGACAGAGGACACCTACCTTTTCCAGGAGCTGGCGAAGTTGCCTGCTTTTGGCATCGCGGGAACATAGATTTTGCTCTGGAGCAACGACTGTGCAAATGCACCGCCCATCAGGATCCTGTGCTGAACTGTACACTTGCCACCCTTCTTTGGGACTAATCTGAGTCTGAGAAAACCAATAGCAAACACACAAAACACAGATTCCTGTTATAGGATAAAGAGAAAGTGGGTTTGTAGCATCTTAAGCAAAGCATTCATTTTGAAGAAGTTTGTGTTTTCATTCTTTAAAGACAAGAGATTAAGCAATTTACTCACGTAATGCAGCTTCATTCAGTTATATCTTCCTTATCCATTTTGAAAGATCTTTCTTCTTTAGTTTCCATATTATTACTGATCTCACACCATTTCCTAATGCCTTTTGTCATATTTTGACATTTTAATGAAACTTTAGAAATACCTCTAGTCACTTACTCATGTATGACTTGTCTTTCTACACTAGATCTGGTAGCTCACCATTCTCAACAGTAAATGGCAATTCCTAATACATTTCTTTCTGATTATTAATGACAAATGACATTCTGACGCAAAGCCCTGTCCTAAGGAACTTCTCAGACATTAAACACCAGATTATTGATAAAGTGGGGAAAATATCACATGATGACATAGGGTAAAATAACTCAACACCATTTTGCAAAGAATGCAAAGATCTCAGAGGAGTTTTTTTTTTTTTTCTTTTTCTTTGTTTTGTTTCTTTTTCTTGGCAAAGTCTTCCAGGTTAATCTTCTAGTAACTTCTGTGCAGTTATCACCTTGCCTCTCTAACTTAAAGCAGTAGCACTCCCATTCTATTGCAGTCTGCCTCCTATTCATGTTTATCATTTAACCTCCTGTACAGTCCAACAGGATGATCCACTGAAGCCAGATTAGTCTGAGCATGAGGTTTAAGTTTCTACATCCACTCATGTCTCTGTGTGATGTTGCTTATGTTGTTCTTCCTGTTTGGAATCCCTTATGAACCATTAATTTATTCAGCCCTTGTGATTTCTACTCATTTTGAAGAATTGTCTGTGCTATTCCTTAGGCATTTAATGTATAATTTTATCGTATTGTTATTTGCCTTTCACCTGCTTATGAGCAGGTATTAGAAATGTGAATATTTTCTGTCTGCTTCTATATATACTCCATCAAATACAAAAATAGCTGTCTTTACTTTTTGTGTAATTATTTTTCAAGAATATTAGAAGATCCAAATAATTAAAATAGCAGGCATAGTGGCACACATCTCTAATCCCAGCTACTTGGGAGACTGAGGCAGGAGGATCACAGGTTCAAGGCTGGCGGGAGTAAAAATTAATGAGATCCTGTCTCAAGATGAAATAAAAAGGGCTGGAGGTACAGAATGCTCAGTGGTAGAGAGTTCATGTGCAATGCCCTTCATTTAACCCCTAGTACCCCTGTCCCCCAAAAAGACCACTAGTGAACTTATTTTCATTATGTCAGTAGAACGTCATCATGACTAGATTTGAAATTGTGTAATCTGAAAGTGTCTGTATTAACAAATTTGAAGGTTCATTTTTCTAGTTGCTCTTAATTTTCTGCTAAAAGTTCCCTTCATTAGGCTAGGAATATGGCTCTGTGGTAAAGCACTTGCCTAGGATGGGTGAGTCCATGGGTTCTACTCCCAGCACTATAAAAAATAAATGAGGTATATAAGAGGATGTGTTCCATGCAAATATCATATTTTTTAAAATTCCTAGCATTGTACAACAGAAGTTATTATGAATGTCCTGGTGCACCTCCCAGGCACTCATTTCTCTAACTGCTGGGAGTGACTCATTTGTCAGTTATACAGTCTTTGGGGATTCCCTGGGCTGAAGAATGCCTCATCATCCAAGGTCAGGCTGCTTTCCGGGACAGCTCACTTTCATTCAGACCAAGGAGCAGCCAAAGCATCAAGAAATATTATTATTCCCATTTCACAGAAAATAAAATGAGCTAATTTTCCTGAGAATACACAGTCTGCATGTGGTGGCAGTAAGATGTGAAGCCAGGTGGTACATTCCAGAGAGGCACTGTACAAGAGAAATATTGAGAACCACATGTGTCACTAAAAATTTTCCAGTAACTATATTTTAAAAAGTCAAAAGAAACAAGTGAAATTAATTTTTAGTAACATATTTTAACTCAACTGATCCAAAACGTCATGATTTTAACATGTAGTTTTATAAAATTTATTCATGAGATAATTCATATTCTCCTTTTAAAAAATATTCTAATAAGTATTTCAATTGAGTGCACATCTTACACTAATGGTACATCTCAATTTGACTTGGCCACATTTCGAGGACTCTCTAGTGATAGAGACATGTGGCCTCCTTTATGGACAGTATATCTCCTGAGTCCTGCTTTTAATTCTTATGCTATGTCCATACAAATATGATGCTAAACATGCACATAATTATTTTTAGAGGTTAATTTTATGGTTATTGAAAAAGCCACCTGCCAGATGTTGTATAGACAAACCATCCATTTTGTATCTGAATTTGGTTTTCCTATAGAAATATGAGATAAATCAGGGGGCCACTTACTGGTTCAACTCTGAGCTTACTTCTACAGTCATAACCAGAATTCTTTAGCCTTCTAGCTTTCCTTCTACTGTTTCCTGAAAGTGAGCAGACAGGGAGGTATTTCTCACATGCTCAGGAGAAGAGGGAGATGACTTCATTGTCTTATCTCCTGTTGGTTCTGTCCCAGGCCCCAGCTCATGATGTACTAACTATAGACTGACACACTCGTCTTTTTCTTTTCAAGGCCTTTAATAACCACGACAGGATGCTGCTGGACATTCCAACAACAATGATAAATAAATATTGGGGAAGGCATAAACTAAGAACTAAAGAAACTCACAAAGATATCACAATCTTTGTCCTTGATCTATTATGAAAAGCCAATATTGCCTGACCTATCTTATTAGTCTCCTCTGACTTCTTTATATTTAGTTCCTAGGAGTCTCCTATGCTGCCTTTTATTCCCAAGGGGTCAGACTCATTAACATAACCCCTTTTAAATATCCTACTCACCTTTTTTCCCCCTAGGATTTATGCCTGACCTTCCAGTTAGAATAGAAAGGTATTCTTAGAATTAAATAGTTAGAATAAGATAAGATGTTAAAAATCATTGGATTATTCTTTTTGTGTTACAGAAAAAGTTCAGAGATTATCTACATAATGGAGATAGAAGCACATTAGCAGAGTAGTTTCAATGATACAATTAAAGCTTTGAGCTGAGTAATAGCATGGGATTAATGTACCTGGACAGAGGCCCTGTGAGTTTCTCCTAGCATTGGACACAAATCTCAAATATGTCATAAAATTAAGGCTTGTCACTAAAATAAATTCAGCTTTTGGATAAGGGGACAGGGGCCATCCAATTATAATATTAAAATATTTTAAAAGCAGTGCAAACACTGACTGTTAAGCCCAGCAGCATTAATATTGACGTGCACTTGCCAAGTGTTTGGCTAACTTGTGGTGAAGCTTATCCTTACAGGGTTGGGTGTCACTTTCTCTCTGGAATGAGGCTAGAAGGAAAGGTGAATAAGGTTTGATGTTCATTTAGCTTTCTCCCTGAAGCATCAGCTTAATAAAAGTGGAGTCTTAAGACTTGTTTGTACTTCCAATTGTCTTCTTGAAAGAATCATTGAAAAGAGCCATGACCTTCTCTACTCCAGTTAGTTTGAAACTGAACTATAAAAAGTCACCTTTTGGGCAAGAAAAAGGTAACTTGAAAGAAGGAAAATCTAATTTAAAAGACAAGTTCCTGACAGTCCTGTGATTTTGATAGAGACCTCTATGTTGAGGTCAGCAATAAATAGAGGAAACTTTATGAACATTTTTATGCTCTGTTTTAGGTCACCCATGCTGACATTAAAAAAAGAAGCAAAGTAAAATCTAGACCTCAGGTGAAAGGACATACTTAGATGTTTTTTGGATATCTATGAGAAAAGACCTGCTCCAATTTTTAACTTATGAGAGCAATTATTCAGGTGTCAATAAAACACGTAATAGTAAGACCAAACATTTTTGGAAGTAAATCCATTTTTGGCAATTCATGCTTATTATTGCCTTAAATATCTTAATATTTCTGTGGATTAGGTGATGTTATCCTGCCCATTCTACTGATGAGGAAACTGTAAATTACAGACAGGAAGAAACTTAGTTAAGGTCAGAAAGGGAGTAGTCAGCAAAACTGGGGTTTGTGCTTTTATGCAGTCTGACTTTAAAAGATAAAATCTAACCCCTATAATGCACCACCAATAATTTCAATTCACCTTAACTTATGATGACATAGACCCTTACAACACTTTCAATACTACTGTGAAGCTCAGTACTTGAAGGGTGCATATAGTTTATTACTACCTAAACCATTACCAATCACAATGATTACTGATGCAGCTCTGTTTGAAACTTTTGTGTTAATTAGAAGAACTAAAGAAACTATTTAGCAGTTTTTAATATTACAAAACCCATGAAATATTTAAGAGTGTTCTAAATAGGAGAAGTAAAATGATAATTTTAACAATTGTATTTCAAGTCCATATATTTTTTATTTGCTTGTAATTTAATTACAAAGATCTGCTTCATAAATATAAAACTACCATGAGAGAGTTCTTCCAAAATTTCAGGGGGTTCATATCAGAGAAGAAAGTCCTGCCAGCACTGGGGTACATGCCTGTAATCCCAGCAACTTGGGAAGCTGAGGCAGGAGAATCTCAAGTTCAAGGCCAACCTCAGCAATTTAGTGAGAACCTGTCTCAAAAAATAAAAAGGGATACGGATGTGGCTCAGTGTGAAGCACCCACCTGTTCAATTCTCTATATGGGGGTGGGGATCTTGAGGCCTAAGAGGTAAATGTAAAAAGTAAATCAAATATCCTGCGTTTTAGTATTTATATTCCTTCTCTTATATTAGTCTCATTTCTTTTGAACCAACTGCCCTTGGAAATTAGTAATAGCTTATTTCATTTATGAGAAAACTGAAACTCAAAAATTTTAAGCATTTTTGTTTATTTATTTCTTTATTTTTGTCCTGTCACTCATTTAGTAAATGTCACATATGAGACTTAATATCAGTTTCTCCAACTTTCAGCCCAAAGCAATCCAGGCTCACCCTTGGCAGACAATTTCACCAATAGCCATAATCAGGGCTTTAGTTGAGACAGATCCCTTTGCAGCTGATGGAGGGGAAGCCCCCAGTGTAACACAGGGTCATGTGAGTGCTAGAAGGGTTCTTGTCTTGCCTGAAGAATGAAGTACACAGATGCCAGAGGATGAGAATTTAGTAGCATATTTAATAGAAGCAAGCAAGGAAAACTCCCACAGCATGGGAGGAGTGCCAAAGAGGGTACTGCTGGTGGTTCTCTGTCTAGAAGTTTTTACACTGTTTTGATGAGGAACTAACCTTTCATTGGAGAATCCCCTTGATTTTTCTCTTTCTCTGACTCAATTAAAAGTGTACAATCTTAATTTCTTAATCCCATAATAGGATGATTTAATATGTTTGTTAACCTGAGTTTGTCCTGTACTTGTCTCTTAAAACAAAATAATTGCTTGGGTTCAAAACAACTCTTTGAGGTTGACTAATGTTAGGGTAGTTAAGGAAGCCGGGGCAACAACAATGTATAGGTCCAAGCATGAGTAAGGCCTTCCAGTCAGGCAGTTAAAAACAAACAAACAAACAAATAAATAAACAACAACACAAGCTTTAGCCTAGGGTTTTAATCTGGTGTGGTGGTTCTGCTTCATCAGGCAGGGAGAGGGCACTGTCCAGCGCGGAAGCAAGTGGCTATCATCACCCCAGAGGAGCAGTTAGAGTAAGGGCTCAGCAAGGGGAAACTAGATATTCTGTGGAAGGTTCTATAATAACTTTCAAGGCCCAGACAGAGGGGCAGGCAAAGAGATAAAATTCTGAACCTCTGAACAGAAGAAAAAAAAATCAACTGGTTGAATATTGTTAGATTTCATTTTTCATCCTGAGTTTCTGGGTATTTCATAAAAATATGAACTGAAACAAACAAACAAAAACGGGGGGGGGGGGGGAGATTAAGCTACCAGAAGTGGTATACAGGGCTGGGGTTGTGGCTCAGTGATAGAATGCTTGCCTAACATGTGCGAGGCACTGGGTTCTATTCTCAGCACCACATAAAAATAAATAAATAAAATAAAGGTTCATCAATGACTAAAAAAATATTTTTTTAAAAAAGTAGTGTACAAGGTGTAAGAAATAAACTAAAAGAAATCCACTTATTAAACCTACTTGAGCTGGGTGTAGTGGCACATGCCTGTAATCCCAGCGGCTTGGGAAGCTGAAACAGGAGAATTGCCAGTTCAAAGCCCACCTCAGCAACCGTGATGCACTAAGCAACTCAGTGAGACCCTGTCTCTAAATAAAATCCCCAGTACCCCCCCCCCCCCAAAAAAAAGCCTACTTGATTTAGAGAGAAGATACCCAAGTAATGAAAACCCCTTATAAGCTTTCAGTCTGAGGGTACATTTGGTCTCAGAGCAAAATGTGGCTTAGCATGCCAATGACTTCAGTCGTGGAGAGAAGAAGTGCAGAAAGGAATTAGAGAGAGGTTGACAGATCACACTAAAAGATGCTGTGTTCTGTAGGATGTGTTAATAAAGATGTCACTGCACAGCAGTTTTCTTGCTATTATTTACAAGAATACTTGGGACTGAAATAAATGAATATTTCTCACTCAAGACCTCTGGGCTTTAAGAATGAAATGAAAACAAAAACAACCAAAGACATTAAATTTAGGTTGTTCATCTCTGCTAATCCCCAGAAATCACAGTGACTTAGTTAAAAAATCTTCCCCGTACATGTGCTCGTGGCACATACACTTGGCCTATCCATGATTAGGATTTCACTATTCATAGGCAGCCCCTGCCACAAGTGGAAATCGGAGGAGTGTGATCTGGACTTCTCTCTTATTTTCCCTCTTTGGCCCTGCCTGCTTCTGCTTCAGGCACTTTACGATAAGTCTTTTCTCTCGTCCTTTGAATGATTCATCTATAAAAAGGCAATTTATCACATTTTTCTGTAGCATTCAATATTTTCCTTTCTGTACTCTGAACCAGCTCCCTTCCTTATTTTGCTAAATTGCCCTATCACAAAGCAGACATCTCCTAAGGATTTGGAGAAGAAAAAGGGTCGCGTAAAAACAGGAAAGTTGGCTAGGTGCCTTGGTAAACATCTGTAATCCAAGCTAAACTACTTGGGAAGCTGGAGCAGGAGGACGACAAGTTCAAGGCCAGTCTGGACAATTTAGGGAGACCCTATTTCAAAACAAAATATTAAAAAGAGTTGGGAATGTGGCTCAGTATTAGAGCACTTGCTTAGAATATGTGAGACCCTAGATTCCATTCTCTTTATCAAAAACAAAACAAAACCCAGAAAAGTGAGACAGTTGCATTCAGAACTAAAACCACATTAGTTAATTGAAGATAAGAAACTTGAAGGGTATTGGCAGTCTGTTTCTGGGTACTCTATTCATTTTACAGAACTTTAAGTTGACTAATTCAACAAAGTAGTTATTTATGAGGAGAAGCCAGTTAGATGTTTGAAAATGTAGCAAAACAAATTGCTATGCCCACAGGCCCCTTCCAGGCCTCTTCCTACCACAGCAGTAGGGCTGACTGTTTGAGAACAGCTGGTGTCTGCTGAGCGTCCTCTGTGCTTTAATTGCTCTTCTCCAGGTTCTTCCTGGTGTGGAGTCCACAGCAGGTGGGTTACCTCAGAAGCTCAGCCTCCAGGGGAAGCTGCTCTGCATCTGAGAGAAGCACCAGAGGGAGCCTGAGCCTTCTGAGAGCCGGAACTTCCTCAGCTCAGACACCAGTTCAGTGGACAGTTTAGAGGGAAAAATAAAAAACAAAACAAAACAACAACCACCTAAATAACAAAGGAAAAAAACAGGATCAAACAAGAAAACTAGAAGGGTAAAGGAAGGTTTTAGCATTGGGAGAGAAATAAGATGGAGTTTATCACCTAACAAAAGTTATCACCTAATAACTACTTACTGATAAAAACCATCTTAGAATTTTAGAACCTATTTCAGCTTTTGAGACAATCAAATGTACATGTCTATTTCAAAGACATCTATCATAAACAAGTTTAAGTGCCATGTAATGATTCAAACTCTATCCTTCTTTTTCAGGTCATTTGAAACAACTATTTTTCCTTTTGGGGTGAGGTGGTAGGAGATAAAGTTCTTGTTAAATTGCCCAAACTGGCCTTGAATTCACTATCCTCCTGCCTCAGCATTTTGAGTAGCTGGAAATACAGGTATATGCCCCATGCTGAGTTTTGAAACTATCATTTTAAAGAAAGACTGTGTTCATATTTGTGTTATTCTGTTTTCTGTTTTTTCTTCTTTTTTTTTTTTTTTTTTTTTTTTTTTTTTGCCATTAATACATTCCATGAACTGTCAATACAAATTTTAAGACCTATGCATGGTGTATACAAAATTGCAGGCTCATCTTATTCATACTGTTTAAAGGTATATGCTGGGGCAGAAAACTTGAGAAGAGCTGGCTCACTCCTTCGTAATTATACCTACAGAGGCAAGAAACTATTCATCCTTCTAAGGGAAGACTCTTGCCAGCCCTCTGCATGGAAGTAGTAATGTGCCTGGTGGAACTACTTGAGAGGCAGCAGGAATAACTCCCTGGCCAGAAAACCTCCTTCACTACTCTGCCATAAAGTCCTTTTCTTCTTTACAAATACAAAAACCTCGGGGATGTGTGGAACATGGTTGATTTTGTATCTTTTCCCTGACTCTGTGAGATCAAGGAGATGAGGAAAGATGTTTTAAAGGATGGGAGTGTTAGTGTGTAGGAGAGAGTGAAATCTGGGGACACAGGAAACAATTGAGCCAGCAGGAAGAAACTGTTAGTCACTAGAGGCCAGGAGGGGTAACGGACAGCAAAGGAGGTGGTGAGCGAGGTGACTACTATGGGCAGGGTTGTAGTCTTATTTATTTGTGTATTTATTTATTTTGTAGTGGGGAACGGCACAAAATACAGACATGCTTTTCTACTGAGCCATATCCCCAGTCCTTTTCACTTATTTTGAGCTAGGTTTTCATTAAGTTCTCAATAAATTTCTGAGAAGGGCCTGAAATTTGCAATCCTCCTGCCTCAGCCTCCTGAGTTTTTAGGATTATAGTTGTTGGCCAAGGAATCCCGCTCAGGACTGTAGTCTTGTGACCTAAATCTACACTTGTCTCTTCCATTAACCAGCTGGGTGAAATCTGATTGGCTACTTACACATTTTGAGTCAGTTTCCCCACTTGTAGAATGAGGAGGTTGAATTAAATCAATTATGTTTCCAATTAAACTTCTGAGACCTCTAAGGTTTCTATGGAGATATCTTAACCTGGTCAAGGGATTGACTGTCGGAAGGAAGCAGATGGTGAAGACCCAGTAAATGCTTCTTCCCACCTTTTATTATTTGACCCACGACCTGTTTGACATATTAGATTTTCACATCAAGTTTCATTGAGAAAATACTTATTCTGCACATATTATCTAAGATTTGTAAAACAAAACAAAACAAAAACTCTGTTGCTAAAGATACTGTGAAAATAAGCAGCCCAGGTAGTTTCTGGAATCCTTTCCACCTTTCCAGCATCAATGTTTTATGCTCTTAATCTAATACAGATTTGTTCATTTTTCATCATGGAAATTCTAAGATATAAGAAATTTTCTGGAATAATTGGGAACAGATATTATTCTTCTGTAAAACATTCCAAACAGGGTGGGGGGAGAATAAAAAAACTCTTGCAATCTGATTTCACCATCACAAAGAATGTCATTTACTGAGTTACTATAACTACCATAGTGAGAACTCACCTGAATTTTTTTGTTGTTATTGTTTACTTGTTTGTTTGCAAAAGAGGGGCACCCAAAGTAAGAATATACATACACTAATTGTAGTGCTTCATATTTTTCAACCAATAAATTTTCAATCAGAAACTAAAGAAAACAGATTTACTTTAAACTCATAAGGTTCTTAAAAAGTCATGTATAATTTTAGAAATTTGATTCTCTTTATTCTACAGCAATAGAAAATAAACAACTTACCATCTGTTAAACAAAATATACATCCCAGAACTAAGGTGCCAAGTTTGTAATACTACTCAGTCATTAGTTTCTTAGTTTAAAATCTTATTTCTGAAAGAGTTAATTCAACAACTATGCTATTGGAAGCAATCAGGTACTTGGAAAAAATTGGGCTCAGTAAATATTAAATAATGTAAATTTCTTTGTGTTACTGATACGTGTTGATGGCATATCATACTTTTTTTGTAACTGTAAATCTCTTTTGCATTCCTTCTTCCAGATCATGTCATGCAGGTATGGAAGTGATTCTCAATAATGGAGGCATTCAGGTACCATGAGGGACTAAGGGAGGTAGAAATGTAAAAAGAAGTCTAAGTGTGACTCACATTTGCTCTTCTGATGCTCTTAGCACTGGGAGAAGATGGAAAACTATGTAACTAATTAATCTGAATATACTCAGTTAATTACACATTGATTGATAGATTAATTGTTAGTAGTAACTTCAAAGAATTTTTAAAAATATCTGACTTTTTATGATCCACTGGAGTAATCCTCAAAAGGTAAAAAGACTCAAATCCTAATTGTTTCTGTATCTCTTATTTGACAGAGAAATTTTTTTTTTTTTATCCAGAATATTCCTTTATTTCTATTTTTAAATGATTATCTGAAAAACCAATAGTTTTTATTCTTCTTTAAAATATTTCAGAGTTCTGCTAACCAACCTTGCTTCAAACTATCACAATAGATTTATTAAAATGTGGACAGGATTAAAAATCCATTAATTTTAGATGAATGTACACTACACTAGATAGACTTGTGATATGAAAAGTCTTTATAAAATATTAATCAAAACACGAAGATGTTTTTATCAGTAAGTTTTCCATTCATGTTTTTTGGTTCTCTTTAAGTTCTTTTGGCAGGCTTTAAGTTGAAGTTTTGCTTCTTATTTTTTTTTTTATTCATTTATGCTTAAAAACTGTTGGTTTCTCTAGCTGAATTCATTACAAACACTCATAGACACTGCATTCCAAGGAAAAGCCTGCTATAGTAAAACTAAATTAGGTAGAAAATACTCTAACATCTTATTCTTTAGAAAAAAATATACAGATTTTACAGGCATTTCAAGAATCAAAATAATAAGGAACAAAACATATTTCTTTAAGAATCCTTCCAAATCCCCAATTAATATAGTTAAACCAGAGCTTTTAATTCTTAAGTATTTAATGAGTCAGTATTTTCTTTTATACTTTCTCAGTTTCTCCCTCTTGGTGTAATTTTAAAGTGCTCATAAATAAATATCCAAGACTAAAGTTACAATATGAATAATATATCTTTGAAGTCAACCTATGAATAGAGAGCAAAATCTTAGCCTTTACCATTCACAAAATTAATGCACTTACTTCGCAAGATGGCCAAACACCCCCGAGTGACTTACTAAGGTATCTGGTGTCCACAGCCTCGTGGTGTTCAGTCCTACCAAGGACGGAAGGGTTTGGGACATCCAGTTTGAGATCATTGCCATGGTACTAAGCACAGCGCCCAGCTTCAGCAGTGGAGGGCTCATTGCTGTGGAGCTAATGAGTTTTCATAGTGACTGCTAAGATCCCAGCCTGGCTCTGGTGGGAGGTGTGACTGCAGCAGCCACATCTACAGCATGAATAGAGATGACTTCCCCCAGCCCTTTTCACCCAGGAAAGCTGACAGAAATCTTTCCCCAGCCTCGTGGGAAATGCCCTGCCCTGCTTTTCTTTCCTTATTGGACAATTTGCTGGATCATCAAACAAAATATTCTTGATAGAGCTTTGTAATCATCAGAGCAGAGGTGGGAGGTCAGGGGAAACATGAGCTTTTCCATCTCCACTGTACTCAGTCACCATCAACAGAATCCATTTCCTCTGGGTTTGTTTGAGTATAATCATCTGCTCTTTATCTTTCATAGAAAAAGACGCCTCTAAATGGAGGTCTGCCAAAGTACACATTTCAGACACCAAACTTAATATCTACAGATTTCTCTGGATCAGGGGCAACGGGCTTTCAGGAGGAGCACAAAAACAAAGTCTGCAAATAATTTCCAAGATGATCAGATATTGCAAGTAGGAAATCATTTTTAAAAACAGTAACCTAAAATTAGCATTGTTGCTTTAAAAATGAGGATTGATAGCTATTGCCTGTGGCAAACATTCGTTTTAGGCATCTTACACCCAAACAGACAGAAAAGGCAACCTTGGAGAACAACTTTTGCTAAAGAAATTGCATGTTTCACTTTTGCCCTTGAGAATGTAGGCTTTGCTTCTAGGTGCTCAGTCACACAGCAAGCTCAGTTAACTCTATTTTTCACCTTGTGAGAAATGACAACAGATACTGAAAGCCTGTGTCTGCAGAGAATGTGTGATTTATTAAAGGGACTTTGGAACTTGGACATGGGAAGTCCGGAGGTCTGTTTGTCCTCCTCTAGTTGGTTGTGAGTGGCCAGTGACTTAAACTTCCTCGTATTTAGTGTTTTCTTGCAATATAAGGCAGTTGACTTCACACTCTCCAAGGCCCCTTTCAGCTGTAGTAATCAATAATTGGTTCATTAGAACTGTTGGCAAATATGGTATATTGAGTTCAGAGCACATGAGTAATGCCATTATTATTATTATTGTTACTATTATTATTATTTTTACAAATACTATAACTGCCCATATCCAAATCTCAGGTTGTGAGAGATAAATCAGAGGTTGACAGGATAAATCAGAGGCCATTGTCTTGTTCTATTTATCTATCTATACATGTAAATATATACATGTATAGGTACAAATGCACTATGTATACATGTACATATATATACATATATGTGCACTATATATATACACCTATGTTCATAAGCACCATATGTATGAGCATTTATATATAAGCACTATATATATATATATATATATATATATATATATATACATACATATGCCTACAAATTTCTCTAGGTCAGGGCAACATGCTTTCAGGAAGAGCCTGAAAACAAAGTCTACAAATAATTTCCAAGATGATTGGTTACTGAGAGTAGGAATTTTTTAGCTATGTATATATATAATATACATGTGTATATATTAAAGTAAAATATATGGAGAGAAGACATGAAGGGAAGCATGACTGAAGGAAAATCAAATATTGCTTTGATTTCTTAGGAGAATTTTGGAATTATTTGCATCTAGGGTTTTCAGCTGAAGATATATATTTTTTCTCAACAGTGTTGGCAGGAAGAATAAAGAAATTGTCTTTAACAAAATTGAAGGAGATACATATTTATAGTTTGTGTGTGTACTTTATTCTCAATAATAGCTTTAAACTAAGGTGGATGCTAAGAGACTCCTCAGATCTTCTTTGCATCTGTTACCTTGGAATCTAGGCTATTATTTTTCTGTAAGATATATCTAAATAGTTTCAGTTGGCCCTTGTTTTTTAACCACAGTGCCCAGAAAACCAATTACTATATCTTTTTTATCTTTCAAATATTATGTCCTACAAAGACATATAAGAATTAAAGCATAATAGCTTATGTGTCAAGCAATAGAACATTCGTAGAAAGGACTGTGAAAGTTTATATTAGTATTATAATGTGGTAAAGACAAAACACAAAGTGGATTTAAAAATCTAAACGTTTGAAAAATACACCTGGAATTCTCCTTGACTAAAAAGGATGGGGTATCTTTCTAAAAGCTTAATTTCCGAAATTGAAAATTAATACACATGCAATTACTGGATAATTTAAGAAGCAATGTGGCAGATGGTAATTATACTTATTAATGAACTATCAGTCAACAAAATAATAGCATCTTTAGAAGAATATAAGATTGAATGTCAGGGGAAAACAAGGCTGTTATTTCCAAATTAAAAAGAAAGAAATAAAGAAAAACAATATAAATGGAATGCTTCTTTCAATTTCCCAGAGATGCAAATAACTATACCAAAGAATAGAAAGTGAACAATGGTGAAAGTTTATGAATTGGTGATTTTGATGAAAACATAAAAATTAAAATGTGTTGTTTATAGAACCCATTTAAATGGCACACGTGGAAATAGTAAAGCTCTAATTATAATGATTATTAGTTTTGGGAAATAAAAATAACTACAATTTGCAAAGACCTAAATAATTTTCAGTACTCACATAATCTACCAAAGTGATTTCCATTGTAAAAGTTAAGTCTTAGCTGGACATGGTGATGCACACCTATTACTCCAGTGACTCAGGAGGCTAAGGTAGGAGGATCACAAGTTTAAGGTCAACCTTGACAATTTAGCAAGGCCCTATCTCAAAATAAAGTTAAGAAGGGGTAGGGATGTGGCTCAGTGGTGGAGTGTTCCTGGGTTTATTCCCCAATACCAGAAAAACAAACAACAAAAAAGTGGAATCATAGTTTGCAGGTGGAGGTAGGGATGTTTCTTTATAAAAGTAGCAGTCTGTGTTCAGGGCAAGAAGCCCAGTAGTTGCAGAAGTTCTGGAGTATAGAGTAATGATAATGGAGTAAGTGGCAAAACTGAGACTGAAACTGGCTGTCACCCTCAAGGCTTGAGGGCCACTCAAAGGTATTTAGACTTAATCTGGTATGCACTTCAAGGGTTTAATACAAAACAATGAGGTCATTAGTTTATGTTGTGAATTATTACTTTGGCATTTTATGATGCAAGTTTAGACATGTATGGGCTTCAGAGAAAGCAACCCATGTTAGAGACAAGAAGGTCACTTATGGTTTAGATGAGAGAAAGTTAGGTCTTGGAATAAGAAACTATTGGTGGATTTTAGAAGGATAAATCCACAAAGGTTTGCAGAAGAATTGGCAGACTTGATGATATGAGAAGTGAGGGAAAAGAAGTTACCTGAGGTTATTTCCAGGTTTGGGTTTGGGTGATGAGTGTCATTCATTAGGATAAGAAGTACAAGTAGGAACACAACTTTAGGGAGAAAATAGAATTCCTTGTCATATTCCTAGTGTGAGTCACCTGTGGTACAGTGGATCTGTGAAAGGGAGATGTACCCATACCTGAATTCTAGAAAAGAGTTAATTTATCTATAAGATTACTGGGCTAGTGAGGATAACATGAACAACAGAGATGACAAAAATATTTGGCTTAACACAGTCTTACAATACCTAAAGATTTTTTTAGGTTTTAAGTCAAGACATCTCTAGGTTTATTACTTATACAGTGTTTTCAAAAAATAACAAACAAAATAACCTTTTCACTAGTCAAGAGTGAATGTATTTCTAAGTCTAGCAATTTCACAGAAAATGTGACCTGACTATACACTCACTTATTTTCTTTTTAGAATCCCATAGTGAGTCAATAACTATAAAACCTACAACCATGCATTATTGCTCATGGAATGCTGATAGATATTGATTAATATATTTATTCATTAGATTTTTTATGGTAGGCTGTCTTTTTGTTACCCAGAGAGTATTTCATGATGGACCTGCATAATAAATAATTAATAGCAAATAAATATTAAGTGAGAAAGACTTATAGGTCATGTTATATAATATTGGCATGTTCTGTCATTGGATTTTTTCCCCCTGTTTTATACCACAAAAGTTTAATGTTGTTTTTCATCCTCAATATATATTTCCTACTTTGAAGGCTATTTGTGTATTAGGTGTGTGTGGGTTTCTGGGGATCACAGCCCAGGCATATATGAAAAGTTAAACACATAAAAAAATCCAACGGTCACACAAAAAAAATGGTAGACAATAACCAGTTAACGAGAAGATTGTGGCCCAAAAGTTCGATTTTTGGCAAAATAATTTAAGAGACTGAGATTAATTACCAAACAGTAGAAAATCTGAGAAATAATAGTCTACATGTACTTTATTTTTGTAATTAAAAAAAAATTAAAATGTCCAGATGATTTGAAGCAGAGGGGGAAGTGGCTGTTATGGTTTGGATGTGAGATGTTCCCCACAAACTCATATGTGAGACAATGCAAGAAGGTTCAGAGGAGAAATAATTGGGTTGCGAGAGTCTTAACCCAATCAATGAATTAATACCCCAACTGAGTGTTAACAGAAGTGGTAGGGTGTGGCTGGAGGAGGTGGGAATTGGGGCATGGCTTTAGAGTATATACATTTGTATCTGGCAAGTGGAATTTCTCTCTGCATTTCCTGATCATGATGTGATCATAAATTGAAAGAGACATAAGAGACATAAGAATTAAAGGGGGAAGGAGTGTTGTACATTAAGACCAAGATGGTCTACAACTTGAAAAGGATTGTGATTTTCCCTCCTCTACAGTCTTCTGCCATTATGTTCTGCCTCAACTCAAGTCCCAAGGAATGGAGCCAGCCTTCTATGGACTAAGATCTCTGCAAGTGTGAGCCCTCAAATAAACTTTTCCTCTTCTATAATTGTGCTGGTTAGATTCTTTTAGCCATAGCAGTAAAAAACCTGACTAAAACAGTGGCTTATTAGATATAGCTCTCAAGATACAACTACAGGAGTTAAAGGAACTATTGAAGAAGGAGAAAAAGGAGGAAGAAGAGAAAAGAATAAAGGAGGTAAACATTGGAGAAGAACAGTGCAAGATGGGCTGTATTAACTGACTGAAAACAGCTGCACCAGAGTGATCTCTTGAAAAAACAGTGGGCTCTTGTTGGCAAGTTAAGTGGGAAAACTAGAAAGAGTAGCATAAAATAGAAGAATGTGGGAGACAGAGTGCTGTTTAAATCCCTTTAGGAATACGATGTACACTGGGCAGGGTATAATAGAGAATGATCCCATAAATAAAGAGCTCTCCTTTACTTAAAAGTGGCTTAGGTGGTAGTTGTTTAGGTTCTTCCACTTATTAGCAAGGAGACATTGACTAAGTTGGTCTAAGTCTCCATTTCCTCATCTGTAAAGTGGGGATAAAAGATCTATGTGAAATGGTTATCTGAAAGACTGGGAGAGAAAGCATATTTGACGGTGCTGGTAGCACATCAGATACTCAATAAATTGCAGTTCTGTCTTTGGGAACAAATGACATAATGGGGGAAGGCAAAAAAGAGTAGAGCAGCTATAGAAATTATGTGTTTAAAAGATGAGAAGTTTTAAAACTTTGCAAGGAATAGCTGAATCAAGTTTGGAGTATATGCTCTTTTGCAAATAAATTACTGTGGGTGAAGAGAATAATGGGCATGACCCCAAGTCACTTTGGTGTTTTAGGGCTAATAGTCCAATACCCTATAGAGGAAAGTGATGATTGATGATCCTTATTTGTCCTTCACTGAGATGTTAAAACAATTGCAAGACAACTTCCATCAGGTTACACTACCATAGTCACCTCCTTACCTCACCTTGTGCCCACATATTCTACCTTCTCTTCTGTTGCCTAAGATAAATTATTCATATTCCTAGGTAAGACTGATCTCCCTGCTGTGCACTAAATCAATGACTTTCAGATTATGGTGCATAAGAATTACCCAGAAGCTTGTTAAGATTCATATTCTTGGTTTTTCTCCAGGAGACTATGACTTAGCAAATAGCAAATAGGCAACACAATTTCCATTTCTAACAAGCTTCCAAGTGATGCTGATGCTTCATGCCTGGACCATGTTTTGAGTAGACCACATGGATCACATTCCTCTCTCTTATTCAAAGACAACTTTCTTGATTTTTCCCCTCTTTTTCCAATATGAGTAAATTTTCCCTCTTTAATGGTTCATTCCCAGAGGTATACAAACTCCTATTTTAAGCACACATAGAGCTTTCTTACTTTCTTTTTTAAAGTGCTGGTGTTGTAACCTAGGTTCTCATGCCTGCTAAGTAAGTGCTCTAACACTGTTCAAGTTGCATATGAGGAGTACCCCCAAACCTCCTGTGTTAATGCAGGAATGTTCAGAGGTGAATAATTGGATTGTGAGGGCTGTAATCTAAGCAGTCAACCCAAGCTTGAATGAACTGCATCTGTATGCAGGTGGGTCATGGCTGGGGGAAATGGGTCACTGGGGGACATACCATGAAAGGATTTATTTTCCCTGCTGCCCCCTTTTCCCACTTCTATCTTTCTCTGCTTTCTGGATGCCATGAATAGAGCAGTGCCACTTAACTATCTCCTTCCCCCCATGATATTTGGCCTCAACTTGGGTCAGAAAAATGGAGTCCACCATGGATTAAACCTCTGAAACCATGAGCAAAACAAAAACTTTTCCTCTTATAAATTTTCTTGTCAAATATTTTGGTCACAGTAATGAAAACCTAACACAGCCCCTGAAACCAACTCCAGCCCTTTAAAGAAAACTTTTGTGACCCTACTTTTTCTCCAGTTATCTATTTCGTATCCTTCTTTTATAACATACCTTCTAGAAAGAGTTGTCTATAATCATTATGTAATTTTTCTCCTCCTAATTAGGTGTTTTTCTCTCTTTTCCTTTTTTTAAAAAATATTTATCTATTACACCAATGCTGCTTTTATAAAGATATCAACAACCCTACATTGCTAAATCTAGCAGTCAATTCTCAGACCTCAACTTCTTCAACCTATAGCAATTTCATCAGAGTTTTACTTTCTCCTCCTTGAAATAATTTTTCACTTGGCTTCCAGAATATGACACTCACCTAGTTTTCCTCCAACTTTCTGACCTCTCTTTATGTCTCCTTTGCTGATTCTTCCTCATCTATATGCTAATGACTCCCAAATTCATTTCTTCCTCACAGACCTCTCCTATCAATTCAGACTTGCATATCCAATTATCTACTTGACATCTCCACTTCGATGTTTAATAGGCATCTTAAATTGAACATGTTAGAAAATGAGCTCCTGATATAGCTTTCCCACCCCCCAGCAAAGAAAATAAAACCCAGACAAACAAACAACAACAAAAAACATACCCATGCAAGCCACTCCCTGGGATCTTCTCAGTTTCAGTTAATTAACAACTTCATTGTTAAGTTGTCTATCCAGAAATTTAGATTTCAACCTTTATTCCCTCACCCCCCACAAACCTCTTGTCAATTCCAGTAGTAAGTCTTTTAGTTTCTACTATCAAAATATATCTGGAATTCAGCTGTTTTACAACATTGCCATTGCTACCATGCTCATTCAAGCCACCAGCATCTCTCATTTAGATTAATACAAAAGCCACCTTGAACTTGTGCCACTTCATCCCATTTGTAACCTCCTAGCCCTAATGTTCTTGTTAAAAGGTAAATCAGATTATTCTGACTGCTTAAAACTCTTTAATAGATTTCCATCTTACTCTTGGTAAAAGTATTTAGATTAAACTCTAAAGTTGTATATAATCTGTTTTAGTCAGCTTTTTCACTGCTGTGACTAAAAGACCCAACCAGAACAACTGTAAAGGAGGAAAAGTTTATTTGGAGGCTCACAGTTTTAGAGGTCATAGTCCATAGAAGGCTGGCTCTATTCCTCAGTGCTCAAGATCAGGCAGGACATCACGGTGGAGGAGTGTGGCAGAGTGAAGCTGCTCACATGATGATCAGAAGCACAGAAAAACTCTATTCTAAGATAATATATACCCCATAACCATGCCCCCAATTAACCCCACCTGTCTCCACTTACCACTCAGTTAATCCCATCAGGGATTAGTTCACTGATTAGGTTAAGGTTATAACCCAATCATCTCTCCTCCAAACCTTCTTGCACTCTCACACGTGAGCTTTTGGGGAACACCACTTCCAACCATAACATTAATCTGACCTCTTCCTATATCTGTGATCCATTACCACTCTCCCCTTTTTCCATACACTGGACACTCCTTAGAGATGAAATTAATCTTTCACCAGGGCGTGGAGGGTGGTGAGTTTGGGGGATGGAGAGGCCTTTGCACTTGCTCTTTTCTGGTAAAATTTCAATCTCCCAAATATCATCTCACTTCCTTTGTTTCTTTCACTCAGAGGTCACCTTTCCACAAGTCTTTGTGACCACACCATCTAAAATTTCTGCTCTTTTCATCTAGTCATTTCATATTATCTTTTGCTGTTTTGTTTTCTCCTTAGAACTAGTTAGCATACTATATGTTTTATTTGTTAACCCTAATTATTATCTGTTTTTTTTTTTTTTTTTTCCCCACTAGAAACTAAGCTCCACAAGAGCAGGGATGTTGTCTATTTTGTTCGCTGGGCTATTCTTAATCCCTAAGAAGTACATAGCATATAGTACGTTCTCAATAATTTTTTATTAAATACACGACTGAATGAATATATTTCCATTTCTTCCTGTCCTGTTCTCAGTTTAAAAATGAGAAAGCATTTTAATTAAAAATAAAAAATAAAAAATTTTAGAGCAAATTTATAATAGAGCCTAGTCTTGCAAAAACAAGCCAGTATGATATATTCAAGCATTGCATTTTGCATGCATTTGTGTTTGCATGTGATAGATGTATTTGTGGGTTATGGATAGTATAGAGTATTGAAACATTATGCTGTTACAAATTTAGAAAGTAAGCATTTTTGGTGTAAACCAAGAAGTCCTGGCCCCAACTCTTGTTCTGTCTTCCCTTGGTAAGCCTCAAGGAACCTTTAGTATGAAAGTGATCTATCTTCCTCTTGCCTTTGGCTAGTTGCGTTTGCCTCTAACAGTACAGGAAAGATGGACAAGACTGCAGACTATGGAAAAGATGGGGTTTATAAAAACCATTTCATTCACCATATGCCTATCAAACTATCACACTGTATACCTTAAATATATATGATAAAGTTTAAATGAAAGAAAAAGCAGATTAAAAATGAATTAGAGAAGATAGAGCTCTGAATGTTCAATCATCCCTCTCTTCTTCAATTTGCCTTTGGCAGTCAATTAGGAACCACTCCTGATCCTAGAATTTGGGGCTCTGTCCTTTTTGCCTTGAGCTTTCAACATTGGCTAAAAAGTGTTCCCTAATGAATGAATGAATTTAGAGTGGAAAACATTAGCAAAGTTCTTTAAAGGAGGGATTTCTGTCTTCTCATCTTTGCCTTCATCTGTGAAACTGACTGAGGCTCTGGAAGCCCAGGGGAGCCTCCACTGGCAGCTGTTGTTGCTACTTCAAAGGAGAAAAAAAAAAATGGATGTGTGAGGGAGGGAGGGAGAATATATTCAGGGCAAACATGTTTTCTTCTTTTTTCTCCCCCGACTTTCTTCTCAAAATTGAACAAGTGGCGAAAATATAAATCCAGGATTAAGCTAGAGGAATAAGAAAAAAAAGGAGGATGTAGGGTGTGTGGTGGAGAGAGAGAGACTGCTTAGTCACTGCCTGTCTCTGGGTTTCAGTTTTCAACTGGGAAATAAAGATATTAAACTGAATTTCCTGTATTTTCCCTTCCACCATACAAAGCCACTCTGAAGAACTCAGTCTGTCCCTGAAGTCGCACATATACTTCATGGCACTACCTGACTGCTGCCTCTGTGACCTTTCAGAGCCCTGTCATCCCATGTGTAGACTGGGATTATTAAAGAAGCTAATTCTTTTGGGTTTTGTGAGGATAAAATAAATTGCTACACTTAATGTACTTATCATAGGACTTGATCATAGGACTTGATGCATGATATGCTATCCATGAATGTTTGCCTTAATTGTTCCTAGGAAAAACATATTTACATGTTTTTTTCTTCATCTCCATGGAAGAAAGAATAAAGGCAGAAGTTGTTAGGGATAAAGAAGAGAAGGTCATCAAATATGTGAAATGTACCAATATAAAGGTTTGTCTTCAAGAGTTCTCAAAGTACAGAGTGTGGTGTAGCCATGGTCTGGTCCCAGATATTTAGGAGGTTGAAGTGGGAGAATCACTTAAGCCTAGGAGTTTGAGACCAGCACAGGCTACATAGGGAGACCCCATCTTAAAAAAAAAAAAAAAAAAAAAAAAAAAAAAAAAGTTAAAGTACAAAAAGAGTCAGCTTTTAAATATGATTTGCTCATGGGGATTGACTCTTAGCTGAACTCTAGAAAATATCTAAAATAAGTCCCTCCCACAGGTCCTCCCTCCAGGGACTTTTTACTTAAGCCAAGAATTGTTCTAAGAATTTCACATGTGTATTAATTAAATTCTCAACCAATCCTAGGAGGAGGATATTATTATAACAAATTTACACACGGGGAACTGAGCACTCAGAGGTTATGTATATTAGTTGGGGTCACACAACTAATAAATGACTAGCATGTGACCACTAGCCACATTCTAGATAGTATGGTCTTTTTTATTACAGGTCTTACACACATTCACACTTGCACAATACACAACCCGTACTGATTTCAAATTTTGTGTTCTTCAAATAATTGGAATTGTTTGGGTGAAGCATTATAGCCTAGTCATTTGCATGGTCTTTGGAGATGATGTGTAAAGCTGAATGCAAAAATTGAAAGGGACTATAAGTAATATGAAATGTAATGCATTCTGCTGTCATTTATAACATCTTAGAAAAAATAAAAAATAAATAAATTAAAAAAAATTGAAAGGGAGGTTTGTGGTTCAGTGGTAGAGTGCTTGCCTAGCATGTATGGAGTACTGGATTCAATTCTCAGCACCACATATAAATAAATGAATAATAAAGGCTCATTAACATCTAAAAATGTTTTTTTTTTTAAATTGAAAGGAACACATCTTCACTCACTGAGTCTGTCTGTGACTGTGACAGAGCAAAGCTCTCACCAGGGAGACACTAGCTCAGGTGAGGCTTTTGTTCCTGCTTCCTTTTCATTGTAATCTATTTCCATGTTGCTCTAATTCACCTAACTCACCAAGGCAGGCTGAGGTGTTAAATTATTGCCAAAAGCTTCTCTGGAAGAAATTGTTTAGGAAGAGAAATCTCAAAGAGGTTGGGAAATTGCCTGGTGATCAGAAAGGAGAGTGTTTCAGCGGTACCGTGAAAGAACAAAATTGGATCTTCAAATGCGCAATTTTCTGAAAAGTTGTTATAAGTTGTTTCATAAAGCTTATCTCCCTCATGGTATTTGAAATGTATAGTTAGCAGGAACCCCAAATCTGGTGGTAGTAAACAACTCCAAACATCAAAGTATGAAAGAAGATTACATTTGTAGCCTGCTCAACAAATCCACATACATTGCAGACCTGCAGAGCTGCTTTTTATGTAGTAGCATTAGCTATCTTATTTTTCATTATTGTACCCCTCATCAGTATGTGTAGTCAAGGTTGTTTTGTAATTTGAAAGCTCTGGGCAGAAAAACATAGTTGAATATAAATTCTGGAAATCTGGAGTGGGAATAAGTTAGGCACACTTTGTCATTGAAAGTCTTATGAGAGTTATACAGTTTTGCAAAATAAGTTCACAAAAACAGTTAAGACCTCATCATTAAAACAACCACCACCTAGATAAAGCTGTAAAAACTCACCATTAAATTTCCTTTTTTTTTTTTTTTTTTTTGGTTTCAGTGCAATTACAAATATCAACCCTGCAAAAACAGTTTTAAAAAGATGTCACTAACTTGACTTAGATACCACTCTTTTTGTGAATAATTATCTAACAGGGCTTCAATGATGTATAGAATAGATAAGTAAGAAAAAGGTGTTGGCAGCCAGGTGCAGTGGCGCTTATCTGCATTCCAGTTATTTGCTACTCTGGAGGCTGAATGAAGCAGAAGGATTGAAAGTTCCAGGCCAACCTAAGCAATTTAGCAAGATTCTGCCTCAAGATAAAAAATAAAATAAGATAAATAAATAAAGGACTAAGAATACAGCTCACTGATAGCAACGCTTGGGTCTAATCCCCATTACCAAAAAAAAAAAAAAAAAAAAAAAAAGAAAAGAAAAAAAATTGTTGACAAAGTTTGCCTCTTATCATTGAGGTTAACTAGTTGTCTTTTCTGATTTTTAGTATATATTATTCCTATATTTCTAGCATACTTGTGCATTATTTTCTGTTGTCAGAAAAACATACACAAAAGGGCATCATTATTCTTTCATTTTTCTTTAAACGTACTGATCTATTCAACATTTGTTGGGCCAAGAACCATAATATGCTGAAAATTACAAGATTGATACCTTCTTCCTTTTTTTTTTTTTTTTTTAAGCTTCCTTTTAATCACTGAATTCAATTCAGTTTTTACAAATGAACTTAGGACAATTCAGGTAACTAAGGTTTTGTGGGGGGAACAGTTCTTGGATATGAAGAACAATTATATGCTCTACTTTTTGTAAATAATTATTGCCTGGATTAACAAACATTGTAACAAACAGAAGTAAAACCATAGATCACTGCATCTGTATTTACAAGAAGCCATAAACAAATGTGCATTCCTTCTTTATCAGGACAACTTAAATAGATCTATGAACATTAAGGCAGTGATGATTCTAAAACAATGAAAATCTAAGTTAAGGCTTTATGTTCATTTTGAAACCCATATTCATAGGCAACTGTGACCAAAGCAAACTTATCTACTAGGTTTTGGTTCATCTACTCAGGTATGTTATTAATCTATTACTAATTCTCTTTTAGACGTATGAGAGAAGCATTATTACCAACACCATCAATTTACTTTAATAAATAATTAGTCTCCTTCTTAAGTTCTGTTTTGAATATTTAACTTTCAGCAGCACAAGCATGTGCCACAGAAAGAACAGAGCATTTTTGGATAAACTTTGAGAACACACTGGCTGCACTTGCCTGAGAGTTGGGCAACGATTAAGAATTCGGACCAGCATGGTAGCACATACCTATAATCCCAGCAGCTTAAGAGGCTGAGAATCTCAAGTTCAAAGCCAGCCTCAGCAACTTAGCAAGGTCCAAAGCAACAACATCTCAAAATGCCTGGAAATGTCATTCAGTGGTTAAGTGCCCGTGGGTTTAATTGCCAGTACCAAGAAAGAAGAAAACAAAACAAAAAGAACTAAAAAAACAAAACTGGATCTACTAACTGGAGAACCCCCAAAGCATACTTGATGGTGATCTTATCTCAAAACAGAAAACGTTCTTGATTACTGAAGCAAGTTTGATACTTTAGATGAATTTATTCTGTAATTGCTAGCCTCAAGATACAAATGATATACTTGCTAGACCTGTTTAAGGAAAACATGGGTGGTGGATGGAAGAAAAATAACTGTAGATTGTACTCTTGCTTTAACAAGCTTAGAAGTGTGAAATTTTGAAATATGGGGTGGGAGGGATGGTGTCCTCTTTCTCTACTTTTTAAACATTTAGGACAACAGTGAGATGCAGCTTGTAGGTGCATGTTTGGAAACAGCTCCAGAGCCCCACTCTGGCTTGCTGTGGAGTGCAGGAAGGTTGTTTGTAGATGTGGTAACGTTGAAAAGATATTTGGTCCTCATCCCTGGTAGTAGGCGACTCCTAAAATCCTTCTCATCTCTAGCATTTTTTTTTTTTTTTTTTTTTGCATGCTAATGAAATTTTTGTTAGCTGGCAGCCCCTAGGTAGCTTTAGGATGGGGACTGGTCACAGACCAAGACATGATTAGAAGGGTGATCTTCAGCTTCACCCTGCCTTACCCACCTCCCTTCTGGGAGGGAAAGTGGATGAAGGTTAAGTTGATTGTGGCCAGTGATTTAATTAGTCATGCCCTTGAAGTTTCAATAAAGGCCCAGAAGGACTGGGTTCAGTGAGCTTCCATGCAGCTGAACATGTGGATTCCTGGAGGATGGCCCTCCTTGCAAGGGCGTGGAAGCCAGTTCCTTCCCATATACTTCATCCTGTGCATTTCTTTATCTGAAAATCGATACCTCTTTTTTCGAATAATTTTCCAATCACAAGTATTCTAGAGAGCAAGTGATTATGTACATTAGAACCAAATAGTTTCAATCATGTACATATATAGAGAGAAGTAAAAAGAGGAATGCTTGCTGGGGAGAGGGCTAACTAAGATGTGGTGAAATGATTGGAAAGACTTCAGTGAAAAAGATAATGTATGAGCTGGTTTTAGAGATTCAGCTGGTTAATTCCTAACTCACTCAGGGAAACTGACAATGAAATCTATAATGGGCCCTAAAATAAGATAAAATTTAGGGGGCTGGGGTTGTGGCTCAGCGGCAGAGCGCCCGCCTCGCACGTGCGTGGCCCGGGTTCGATCCTCAGCACCACGTGAACATAAATGCATTGCATTGTGTACAACTAAAGTAAATAAATAAATATTAAAAAAAATAAAATTTAGTCATAAGGGTTTGGTCCTATGCTCCAAATTTTAGACATTTATGTACGTATGTCATGGCTGGGGATGTAGCTCAGTGGTAGAACCCTGGCCTGGCAGGTGTGGGGATGCATACCACACACACCTCAGCCCATCCTTTGTCAATATACCATCTTTAACCCTCATACTTTACATTTTGACTTCTCTTTCCGTTAATAAAATAAAATCAAGATCTTCACCTAGACCATAATGTAGGACTACTGAGTGTAGACAGTGAAATGGAAGTGATCACTATGATGAAAACAGCATTTTACTTGAGAAGGAAGGCAGACAAATAGAAATGTCAGAGATCTTGAAAGTCCTTGCATTATCAAGAAAATAGTTTCACAAATACATGGAAATGTCAACAAGGAGTAGTTTGAATTCTGATAATTCACTTATAATGAGCCACAAAATACAGTGCTAAAATTTTAATTCTAATATGTAGGCTTCTTGTAAGATCTCTACAAAAGGCAAACAGACATGTAACACTATGAGTGTGAACAGGCCTGAGGGTGCTGAGAGTGGACAGCTTTGCTAAGTGCTCTCTTTCTCTCACACACATACTCTCCCTTCCCTCTTTTCCCCCTTTTCTCTCTTCCCTTCCTTCCTTTTCTCTAGGCCCCTGCTTCCTTTATCCTTATTTTCTTCCTCCCTTTCTCCATCTCCTCCTTTTCCCCATTTTTCCAGGTGCCTTACATTGGAGTAGGATTGCATAAAGTTTGCAGGTGAATTTGGTGTTTTTTCCCTACATTTTTTTTGTTTGCTTTTGTGGGGCTGGAGATTGAACCCCTGGCCTCCGGCATGCTAGTGAAGTATCCAGCCACTAAGCAACATCATTATCCTGTGCTCCCTACTTTTAATCATTTCCTAAAATGTATGGATACGATTTACACATAGGTAATTCTACATTTTGCACTTCACATTTGGAAGTTTTGTTTTACTTCTCCACTCACTCATTCAACACCATTTAAAACAAAACAAGACATACAAAAGATGAAACATGCATGGTTAGATTATAATTGAGCTTGACTGCAATCTGTAGGATTTTCATACAATTATTGAATTTAAAAGTGGAGACTACCTATAAATGATGTTTGATAATGTTAGTTCACCATTCATGTGAACATAATTAATTTTTTCTTCCAAAAGTGGTTAATAAATATGTCAATGATAAAATGTTTCCTTTTTTATGTATTACCTGTCAACAGTATATCTATGAATATCTATCAAAACATACATTTGTGGGCTGAGGCCATAGCTCAGTGGCAGAGCACTTGCCTAGCATGCATAAAGCCTTGGTTTAGATTCCCAGCACTAAAAAAGAAATAAAGAGAAGAAAGAGAGCAAGAGAGAGATGCAAGTCAATATTTTTCTGCAAAATTATATTTAGAATTATTTGAGGAGCAAGGTTTGATTCATGATGAATCATTTATACATTTCAACAGAAATTTATTGATCATCCTCTATATATGCTTGACAGTAAATGCTACAAATCAAAGACTAACAAAATTCACTCTCATTCAAAATCTCACATTCTTGTGGGAGCATGATAAGAACAAGGGAATCATGTACCTGTGACAGTAACTTCAATGTAATGTGATGTGTAGTGTGCACAGAGCTCATTCGGTCATGTGCACACCATGACATATGAGTAATTAAATTCTGTTTGGGTGGGATGAAAGAGTCTTCAGAGGACAGTCAGCTTGGGGACACTCCATAAGGTTTTCCAGGTAGATTTCAACAGCCTGTGAGAATGCTCTACTGAAGGATATTATTTAGGAGCTCTGAGTAGCTTGGAATGGGGGAGGGAAAGAGTGCCTGATAGGGTAAAAAGAGGGAGGAGATAGATTTGGAGAGTTAACAGGTACTTGTGGCTCTCAAAAGAGAAGATGAGTCATTTCTCCAACTATGTCTTTGAAAAATTGAAGGAAGGGGAATGCTATGGCTTGAAAATAGATAGTGTCCCTCAAAGGTACATGTGTGAAAGGCTTGGACGTAGTATTGGGAGAAAGTGGGGCATAGTGAGAGGTTATTAGGTCATTGGGAGCATGCCCCAGAGGACATTGTGGGACCCTGGTCCATCCTGTCTTTTTTTTTTTTTTTTTTCTTCCTGGATCAGTGATTTGATTTACCACCTGCTCCCCACCATTGTCTTCTATCACCTCACCAGAAGCTTATAGTTGTGGGGCCACTGGATTTTAGACTGGAAACTCCAGAACTGAAAGGTAAATAAATCTTTTATCTTAATAAGTTACTTGTCTCGGGTATTTTTAAAAGTAACATAAAGCTGGCTAATATAGGGAATGGATACAAAATTAGTCTGTTAGAGGAAGATGGTATTAGAAACAATGCAATAAATACTGGAGGATGAGTAAGTGGTGGGAATGACAGCTAAGAGAACAGTTATGGAGCTATTTCAGTGCCAAGATAAGAACTAAGAGAAATGAAGGTAAAGGATATAACATGGGGTAGGCACTGCTATGGTTTAGATAAGTATCTCTCAAAGGCCCATGTTAAAGACTTAGCCCACAGTTTGGCACATGGGAAGGTGGTGAAAACTTCACCGGGGGAGCCTAGTGAGAGAATATCATATAATTGGGACATGCTCTTGATTCAGATTGTGGCCTAATCTCTTCCTCTTTTCTCTCTTTTTGCTTCCTGACCATGAGGTAAATGGATTTGCTCTGTCATACACATCCACAATGATGTTCCGTCTCTTCACAGGCTCAGAATAATAGAGTCAATCAATGTTCATCTGAAAATCCCCAAACTGACCAGAATAAACCTTTTCTTTTTATAAGTTCAGTACCCCAGGTATGTGCTATAGTGATGGAGATCTGCCAACACAGACATGTTACATAGGATGCTGTTGAAGCAAAAAGAGTGAAGAAGACAAGAGTGTCCTCTGGAAACTATTTAGAACAGTGTTTCTTAAACATTCAGGAGCACATGAAACTTGGGAATCTGGTAAAAATGTAGATTTTGGTTCAGAAGCAAGGAGCCTGCTCTGAGTGGTGCATTTTCCATATTCTCCAACGTTGTGCAGAAGGAGCTGCTCAACAGATCACGCTTCAAGTAGAAGGTCTTGGAAGCCAACTCAGAGGGGTGGATCCAACCAGAGCACTGACATGCATGGATAACATCAAGGAGGCACTGTCAAAAGTAGAGGTGGGGGAGTCAGCTCTACAAGGGAAGTGAGGGTAAGGATTGTCCAAGCAGACACATGCTTCCTACCAAGAAAGGGGTTCAGGAGTTTTTACCATCCAGTGATAATTTTGAACAGAATCAGACCTTTACAATTACTCTGATCTAAATGTTTCTTAAAAATGAAGAAAACTGTAGTTGAAATTTTATTTTAAAAAATGATGAACACAACACCAGTTATCTTATAATGTGAAGATATATTTGCAATTATATAGTAACTTAGCATAGTTATCTTACAATGTGAAGATATATTTGCAATTATATATAGTAACTTAACATGAATAAAGAATAAATGAAGTGTTAATTCGGGTGTGTGCATTTATGTGATTTTTAAAAAATCTCATTATTTGTTTTCACAGTACAATCATAAAGAGGTTTGTTTTTGCAAAGCTCTTCAAGGACTTTCTTAATTTTGGGGGTCCTTTTTTATTCTTTTGCTATTCAAATAACTGTCTTTTGAAGAACCTGTTCCAAAATTTTTCTCTTCAATTATTAAAGAATATAGATTGCCAACTACTCTTTAGTAATTCCTTTGCATTTGGTCAGACAAGTTCTCTTATAATACTTTCATCAATTTCATTAAATCAAATGTCTGTTATGTGATATTGATTTACTTCCATTATATTTGCATTGACTAGCATTTTGGATAGTTATAGTATCCAACAACCAGTGGCTGCAGATAGATTCTACTGCTAGATTGTAAGGGATATTTTATTGGTATTTAGAGGTGATTCATTAAATAAGATAGCATATAATTAAGCTGTGAATATTTCTGAGTTGTGACAGACTGTTCTGCCTTGCATAGTTTCATAATGTCAGGACCTGTGTGACACATCCTTGAATAACTAAACTCAGGGCAGGTAGAGGTTTAAACAGTGTAAATAACCACTGATATACTCTGATTTGGGGATAGAGATGGAAAAGAAAGAGAAGGATGTTGCTTTCACATAATCCACTCATTTTAGGGAAGGGTTCTAGGACTATATGTAGAAGGGTTAATTAATTGTGTTTTCATCAATTATTAAAATTTAAAATGCTGTATTTTGACTTGGCTGTTGTTCCATTTGTCAGGAGAGGATGATCAGGAAAGATCTGGATTGTCAAGTGCTTCCTACAGGTTACTAGTGTTAGCATTTAAGTGGAGGCTCCAGGTATTCAGAAAGCCCCATGAAATACTGAATCTGCACAAGGGGTAGGCAAAAGGGCAAGCTTGAAAAGATGTCAGTTAGCAGTTGAACAGGACAAAACTGTACCTATGTGACAGTGTATACAGAGGTCAAGAAACCTGTATTCTTATCAGAAATCCCCATTCAAAGTTAGCAGCATAGCATGTCTTAGTTTCCTTTGAAGTTCCAACAACCTCAGCTTCTGTGCATAATGTTAAGACCATGGGCTTTGACATCATGTGGAACTGGGTTGCAATTTCAGTTTTGTCACTTCCTGTGAGATTCTGAGTAAGTTAAATATTTTTGAACCTCATTTTACCTTTCTTTAAATTAATGATTACATTATCTACTGATGGAGTTCATGTAATAATGAACACTAAGGCCATACCCATAGTTCAACAAAGTTAATTTATTACCTTGTCACAGTAAGGGATATTGCACAGCAGAAGAACCATGGAACCTCTAATCAAAGAAAGAAAGAAACAGAGCTAAAAACAGGACTGGTGAAAGGATGGAGTTTAGGCACTGTTTAAGTAATGAAATTCTGATAGCACTAAAAAATGAGCAATGCTCTATGTGAGAGTTTAACATCAGGCCTGAATTAAGAAGTGGACTCTGGGTTCTGTTTCCTTGGAAACTACAAAGTTAAGATAAATGTTGAGTATTGTGTCTGAAAACCCTTATCTGAAGCTTTGCACCTGGGTTGAAAATTGAGGTTGCTTCTCAGTGTCAAAGTGACTGAAATCCTCCAGGCAAGAGTGGGTTATTCCATTTTTACTGATCTGATTTCAAAAGGCAAAGTTTCTAATAGTCTGTGATTTTAGAGAACAAAGTGTCTCAGCACTACATCTTTTGGTAGAGTAACTAAAGCACTATTAACAGGCCAACCCCATAGGCTTGTAAAAGAAAGTGAGACAACGTTTTATGAAGTATTAATACAGTGTCTGTCTTGTAAGCAAGAGTTATTCTTATTATGGTTATTGCTGCTTAGCTGTCCTTTCACAAATAAACCTCCCATAATAACATTGGCTACTGAGTTAAAGTGCTCGTCTTTAGTTACTGAAAACTACAATTTCAAAAACCTAACCAGTCAGTAAAGGGATGGACTTCAGAAACTATGTTTCAAACTGTGGTCTGGATATAGGACAATCACCTGTTGCTTGTGGTACTAGAGGTTTTCTGTCCCCATTTCACAGACATGCTGTTCAATTAAGAGGTTTGGAGTGAAGTGTGTATTTGCACTTTTCAAAAGCTCCTGATTTTGCTATGTAACCAAATTTCAGGAACACTCATGTAACTAAATGAGCATGCGGAAACATCCCAGCATATATGCTGTTCCCAAATGATTAGTAGCATCAGACAATATGGCTTAAATTTTATCTAGCCCAAATTTCACTCAATGTTGGAATGCCCTTTCCAACTTCTTTATACATTAATTTTTCAAGTTGAATACTTTTAGTGTTAACAAAATCAATCCTATGCAACTAACTGCTTCCATGTTAAGTATCGCCGCTCATTAGTAAGCCCTCATTACATTCATGCTCCATTCGGAATCCTAATTCTGCTTTTTGATGGACCAAATTAGAGGTCTCATTCTGTTGCCTAGTGGTCCTTCATATATCCAGATCCCTAAACTTGTCTGCTTCTGGGAAGAATATTTCCAAACTTCTGATCATTTATCTTATAAGATGTTTTAAGAATGTTCATCTCCCTGATCATTTTCATATGGGCACACTTGTTGGGCAATACTGCTATGCTCAGAAGGGAATGAGATAATCTGTTACACTCCAGGTTGATGTGATGAGCCTAAATCAGAGAAGTAAAGATGCTCATTTGCAAAAATGGTGATATATTTTTCCTCTTGTAAAACTAATAAAAATGATCACAATTTAAATATCTTATCCTTTCCATGAGGAATTATAATTACAACTGACACATGGAAACCCTCTGTTCTATCCCACAAATGTTATTTGTTAATGTATAGTCCAGTTGGGGAGAATATGGCAATTTTGCACTTATGATAATATATAATTTAGTGATGGATCACATTAAAATTTTCTCATTACTACACACAATGATTTAAAGTACACGACATTTTTATATCCCATTAAAGATTTGCTAGGCCAGGATTTCTCGAATCACTATAGACATCTAGAGAATTTCAGAGTCTTACAGTATTGATCTCCTGAAACTTGCTGCTTCAGAAGTGGGCTGAAACTCAGTGGGGAGGATGGTATATAGGCCAAAAGTGTTTTTTCTTCTGTTTTGGGGCTTTGAAATTTAGTTTCAGTTTTAGCCTTTGCCCCTTTCTCCTTACTCTCCTTATGATCTCAAGCATATTGAATTAGCTCACATGCCATTGGTTAATTAGAGGGAAAATGACAGTATGATGCAAATATATGTTTGTGTATACATTTTTCAAATTTAGTGTTTTGTACCAGAAAACAGAGGGAAGGTTTACTATCAGCTGAAAGCAGCAAGCTGCAGAGTTATAGGGTTATTGACATGATGACAATTAAGCTAACATTATTTCCTCCCATGATTTGACATGTAAATTGTCTGTTTTGCTTGTGCAGACTTCCTGATTGCTTGCACCTTTGCGCATGACTCTCTAGCTCTGCTATCTCAATCTACCCTTCCATTCCTTTTCCTCAAATATTTTTTCTTTTCTGAAATATTTTCTTATTTATTAGAAATTTTTCCTGAAATATTTTCTTATTTATTAGAAATTTAAGGTTTTTTAAAATTGTGGCATGAGAACACAGTTTTTGTTTTTGTTAGTTCTCTAACCAAATCATATAGGGTTTGAGTGGAATCTATTTTCTTCTGGCCTTTTTTATATGAAGGCCGTATGAGGTTTTCTTCAGGAATGATTATTTTGCATTTTATTTGATCAGGTTTCTCCCAACCAGAAGAAACAGTGAAATAGAGAGGGCTTTGTAATGCTGGGGTCCTCTGAAACAAGTGAAGCCTGTACCTGCTCCTCTCAAACATTTGTAGTCAACCTCAATATCAGTGCTCATATGTCTTACTGAAAGAAAAAATAATGGCTGAATATATGAGACCTTTATCTCTCAGTCCAGGACCCATAAGCTGCTTTATACCATTATATATAAAGGTTGGCCCATAAAAACAGTTTTTCATGATTTCCCCATTTCTACCCCCCAGCTCAATGACCTCTAATCTATTCCACTCAGCTTTATCCAAGATGATTTTGCTTTATCTTAACTCTTTGGCTCCCATTTTTTACTCAGAGACCCAGTGTTGGTATGTATGTCCTTTCCTTATTTAGAATTCACATGGGCTCTCCTCAAGTATTTGCCTCATGGGCCTTTTATGAGTTTTCTCATTTATTCTGTCTTTCTTGCTCTGGTTCTGAGGACTACAGACCTCTTCCAGGCTGACATCTCAGCAGTGTCTCTGGTTAAAATAACCTTGGCCAATGCTCAAGTCAAAGCTGATTTTAAAAGACTGTCATGGGAGAACATAATGGCATTTTTGATCCTACAGGCTCACTCTCAGAGTCACTCTACTTTCCAATAAATCTATGCTTTTTCAATCTTTATATTTGTAAAAAACAATCTATGTATTAACAGAAGCCCAGAGTAGAATTAAATCTACAACCTCAGGCCCTCTAGGTTTTTGCTTCTTGAATAATGTTTTTAAATATTATTCTATATTCTGGTATGTTATCCAAGTTTGTGATATTATGTTGCATGTGGGAGAATGCTAGTATATAAAGTGAAGGCCCATTAAGTCCTTCAGATCAGTGACAGGTTATTCAGGAGTATTTTGTGCCAATGTACTATAGGACAACTTTTTACTTTAAAATTATTAGTATTCATCCTAGCATGTCCAACATCCCTATAAAATCAGAGTCTGGACAAATCCTGGGAGATACTGGCTGTGGTTCCATAAGCCCACGGCTGTTAAAGCCCATGTTGACTCAGAGTAAGCAAAGTTAAAGGACTTCTAGGTTGAAACTTGGTAACCTAAAACTATTACACAGCATTTAACTAAACTAGATTTGATTTAAAAAGAAAATAGAGAGTTTTTATTAACATCTTGAAGAACTCACACAACATTTCTATTTGGTGTAATGTTTACTTTATCTGGTCAGAGTCTTTCTCAAAGAGAAAGTTAGTCCAGTGATTTGCTATTATATACAACAAAGCTGTTTGCTTCTCCAAGAGCACACAAAGAGAAAACAGCAATCATATTTCACCAGCTGAAGGAATCTGTCATATGTAAAGCACTAATGACCATTCATTTTGCATTTAAAATACAGCCAAATGAAACAAAATATCTCTAATTTTCAGAAAGTTGTTTCCTCAACCAAAAGTATTTAAAGAAATATTGGTAAATAAGAATAAATATGATAGAATTATTTCTACTTTAAAAATGTAATTGCTCTGCTGTATTAGAAGATCACTACTTTTTACCCTTGTCAATAAATTAATTTTGGACAATAATGTATTTTTATGATGGTATTAAATTGAATAAAACTGCATTAAATATATCTATCCTATTTTTAGTTTGACCAAATAAAATAATTAGAATATTATTGTCCAGATACTATAATTTATATGTTGAATCATTATATAATAAAATTTAAAAGTACATAATACCACATCTCTTTTAGCTTATAGTGATTAGTATCTTAATTTAAATGCTTGCCTTCATAAAATTATGAGTAGTTCGTTAAATGTCAGAGTACATTAGGAATGCAATCTGCAGTTTAAAATCTGGTTAATGTTAATTGGAAAAACAGCTATAAAAGAACATGGAAAATTAAATAACATTTAATAGTACTTAATGTAGACTTAGCAAATTATACAAATAAGTATTCCTCTACTCATATTAATGTTTTTATATATACATTCTACATGAAAAATTTTGCAACTTAGGTAATAATTGAAATGCAATATGTAATGATCACTTATTATTTATTCAAATATTTGAAGTTGTTTTATAAATAATAAGCATGGCTCAGTAACAGAATGTAGTTTTACTAATTTCAAATTTTGAGAGTGTGTGTGATTTAAAATATTTATTTGATTTTACTACATGTTGTGCCAGAGAGGAAAACAAGCAAGAGATTTTACATTTTAATGGAGTTAAAGGGTATTGCCATTCTTTAAAATTCAAACATACAGCTCATGACTGGCATGGACAATGATGAGTTACTGGTCTGCAATTTCATGCAATCAATGGGATAGCATTACAACAGTACATTAAAACAGAACTTTAATATACAAGGCTGTATGGACAGCTTTATTGCCTACACCTTAAACAGACTTTTGTGGTCAATTTGTATTGTTATACTGTTAGTGATGAGCAACTGGAGGCCAAGATAAGTTAAAAACAAGATCACTCACACAGCAATGCAGCAGAAATAGTTGATTCTTTGATTTACAAAAGCTAGGGATGATCATTACCAGTAATTTTATTCTTTTTAATCTTCTGTGACTAAAGCATTTTGCTGTTAGAACCTCTTTACTAACCTGAAGTTGACTGCCACTTAGACATTACAAGAGTGTCATGTTCTTAGTATCTTAACTGTTGTTACTATGGAATATTCCTTGGTGCAACCACTTTATGTTTATCAAACGAATCTAAACTTGAATGTGATTTTCCCTAACCTAGCTGTTTTCATATATGATAGATCTGGTCACGGAAGCAGATGAGGTCATAGTCATTTACCTCACCAGGTCACTGTAACTCAAGGATGAAGAGTTTGTAATCTAGTCAGTGAGACTTGGGGTGAAAATTCTGGCTCTGCTACCTAACAACAGGCAAACTATAAGAAGATAATTTAATCAATAAATGTCTCAGTTACCTTATGTTTATAATAGAAACATATAATAGTACATGCTTCATAAAATTATCATGGGGATTGTTATGAAATAATTGACTAGCCAAAATGCTTATGGTAGTTTCTGAAATATACTGATATATAAAAAAAATATTAGCTCTCACCAATATTAACATTCCTATCACATTTTTGATAAATATTCCTAATAAATAGCATGCAGTTAATGAATAATTATGAAAATTTACTTGGTAATTATAAAACAATTACTTCGCCTGCCTCACACAGTGTGGATATTATCTCTGCACCTGGAAATTTAAAATATCTCTGAGACATGCGTAGCTGTGGGAATGTTGATAATACCTTAAGTATCTTCTATAATTCATTAGCAGCGTCATGTTCACCTTTGTCCCTCACAGTGAGCCCAACCAGGGGCTTAGCTATCGTTCACAACAATGATGGCTGGTATCATATTTTTTCCCATCAATAACATTGAAAATAGTAAATATGAAATTATCCACTCTTAAATTAGCTACAGATCCACAGCTGCCTGATGGCCCTAGTATGAGATTCCCAGTTTTTTATAAAGCATATGTAATCTCCCTAGCTTTCCAACTGCTTATTATATCACCTCACACATCTCAATGCATGTCTTGCCCTAATTATTAAGTTTCTGATGTCTTTATACCATTACATATGTTTCCTTCTTATAGAATGCTAGTAGGATATAACCCATCAAAATTCAACTGAAAGTGTATTTCCTGTCTGAGGATTTTCCCAACTCCTACCCTTAAGCAAAATCAGGAGAGAGTGGGGGTCTTCTCTTTCTTATAGCAGGCAGGTCCTTGTGGAGGTTTAGGCAGAAAAGGTCAGAATTACCTCAGGATATTTTTTTAATTCACATGTGCTGGGGGCTTTCCTTCCCCCAAATGGTGTGAGACTGAGTTAAAAAATTTATAATACAAAATTTTTCTCAGGTACCTTTAATAAAACATCCACTATTTCCATTTCCTATGATCTGGTACAGAAACACAAATTATTGGTTTACTCTTATTTACTCCTGGCTACTATATAGTCACATTATTTTATAGTTCACTACTACGTTTTCATCCATACTGAATTTCTTGAGAGCAGGAACCTTTCACCACTTAAATCCCAAGAAAGTATAATACTAAACACCTGAAGGAAGTCATTAAGTGTGTTTTTATATTGATATAAGAATGAATATATTCTAGGATCATATTCTTTATTTCATTGTCACTTAACCACAAGCCTCAAATAGAATAACAAAACACATTAATTTTTTTAAAAGCTCAAATGGAGAAAATAATCTAAGCATTAAATTTCTAATACTTTGTTTCATAAACAAGCCCCCAGGTCATCATTTATTTAATTTATTTTTGTATACAGAATTATAATAAGATTGGTTTTCTGGTATTCTCACAATAAATTAAGAAAATTGTGTGGTGTTAGTTGACATCTTCTGCAGAAAGATGCACCATCAGCAGTAAGAATTGATTACCTGACAGGCTATCAATAAACATGAACCCTGAAATAGACACAAATATTAAAACAGCTGAGAAGTTTGGTGTATTTTAATTCAACAGCAAACATCTCCATAGACATGTCACTCAGGCACAACTGGAACAGCAGAGCACTGAGGTTGTGTAGGCACAACATAATGAGACAAATGCTGTCACAGAAGATGAATGATTACTGTGGGATCACGAAGGGAGTTCCTCATTTTGAGTTCAAGAGTTATGAAACCTATGAGAGATACGACAATTAAGCTGAGTCTTCAAGAACAGTTAGCAGGGATGAAAGCAGAAGCTTAAAAGAAGACCCCCAGAGTCCTTGAAGGGAAGTGAGAAGTTCAATGTCCTTGAATGTAGGAACATGAAGATTAGAGATGAGTTGAGAGAAGCTGAAGAGTAGGCCATCCTAAGATATCTGAAATAACATGACAGACAACATGTGGTATGCAATGATTTTATCAAGATAGAGGCATGATTGGACTTACTTCTTAGTTTTAGTCAGAGAAATACAGAGGATGAGTTGAGAGCCTTTTTGGTTGGTTACTAGTTATATGGTCATGAAGAAGGTTCAGTAAAAGTATTTTTAAAGGTCTGGGGGATTAAAGTTTAAAGATAACAGATGTACTAAAAAGATACTTAGGACTGACTAGATTGGGGAAAAAAAATAAGGAATGAATGAAAACCTTCAAGGATGGTGTCCATATAGAGATAGGAAAATCAAGATGCATCTTAGGGTTGGCCAGCAAGCAATGCCTGCAGCTTTGGGCATGCAGAGAATGGATGGAATGCAGAGGGACATACAAGTAGAACTGTGACAAAACAGAAATATGAACTAGAGATTTGGAAAGTTGTTGGAGCAGGAACTTCATATATGATCACTACTACTCAGGAGAGTAAATGCTCTCCACCAAGAAAGAATTACAGAGTGAAAACAAAAATTATGACCACAGACAGAACACCAAGAAAGAACATCACTTCAGAGATAAGCAGAGAAACAGATGACCAAGTACAAAAAAAAGGGGGAGAAGTTCATCCTATGTGCAAGGAAAAAGTGTTAAGGTATCAGTGGTGTCACATGTCCTTGTAGAAAAACAATTACTGCATCAAAAAGTATAGAATCCACTCATTAGTTTGATTTCTTTGGAGGACTGGAAGAGGCTGATATGAGCTTTAGAATGTAAAAAGCAATATCAAGTTCTCTTTGGTGGTGTTTATGGGGAAAGTCAGATGATGTTAGATTCTATATGGAAGATTTTCTTTGTAAACATAGAGTTTTGAGTGATTTGGAAAGAAGTTTTTCTTTACAGCTTATTATACAGGACTCCATTCAGCTTTAATAAGCATATGTATGTCTGCCACCTGAAGTTAGGTGTTATACTTTTACTTAGAGGGAACTGTTTTTTTTAATTAATTAAATTACTTTGATTAGATATATATGACAGCAGAGTGCATTTTGGTTCGTTGTACACAATTGCAGTACAACTTTACATTTCTATGGTTGTACACAATGTAGCGTCGTCACACCATATGTGCAGTCATACATGTAATCATGTCCATCTTTTTCCACCATCTTTCCTGCCCCTATGCACCCTCCTTACCTTCCCTCCCTTTGCCCAATCAAAGTTCCTCCATTTTCCCCATGCCTCCCTACTCCAAGTTATGGATCAGGAACTAGTTTTTAAAAAGGAAAATTGCAATTTTTCACCTTTTAAAAATAGTAAAAGCTATTTATGTGTCTTCTCTAGAAAGACCTCAGTTGTTCTGGTTTAATCTTATTTCTTCAGAAATTAGACTTTCCAACTTAAATGATGATTAATGATAATTATTTTGTAACGAAACCTCAACATGGTGTCAACAATCTAGGCAGCAAGGAATGCGAATAAAACTCTGTTATCTGATTACTATATTTTACTAATGAAGATGAACATGTTGCTGTTTCCAAAGCCTTGTTCTATTGCTTTTGCTTTTGTTGCTTATTCTCTAAATTGAGAAGTACAAGGAAAAATATAAATAAGTTCTGGAAAAAGTATTGATTTTTCAGAATTAAAAAAAATTAAACTATTTTAATTGCCACAAAGTCATAGGCTCTGTAGCTGAATGAGCACATGGGTTACATGGTAGTAGGATGATCAAAGCCTATTAGCTGTATAGTTATGCTTTAGTGAATACTTAGAATTTTAGAAGATAAAATTTATATTTTCATGAGGAAAGATAATTGATAAAATTAGATTAAGTCTATCAAAATGTCACTATAAAATATAGTTCTTTTAGTATGAATAAACATGAAATAGGGTGATTGGTCTCATAGAATGTGCTAATAAAAATATGAGGACCCTGTGTCCTTTTACATCTCTTGAAAGCTTCTATCAGTTGCTCTTCTGAAATTGTGAATTCATTTACAGGGGCATAAGGAATAAAGAGTCTCAAGAAAATTCCCAGAGTAACTTAGCTTTGTATTCACACCGTTTGGTACATTGTGATGCATTTTGTATGGGGAAATTGTCTTTGATATGTAAAGTTCTGGCTGGTAAAATAATAGGCTAATAAAAATGTAAGATTTATATTAAAAATAAAAGAAAAACATAAAATATTATAATATAATCATGTAAATCATTTGTAGCAATTTTATTCTGCACCACAGGAAGATATTTTAATGATGAATGCCAAATTGAAAACTTTCCAGGCTTTTTATCTATTTATGTATTAAAAAGGATTAAATCTTAGAGGCAATTGTACACATACACACACTCCTCTGCCCACCTATCCCACAAATGGGCATGTGCACATGGGCATGTGCACAAATGTGGATCTCAATACTTGCCAGTGTGTTATACTTTAAAAAACAGACACATGTCAGACTAGCCCAGAGGGAAACCAGAAGTTCTGCACCACCACATGGGGTCCTTGATTGAAAAATAGTAATTTTTAATACCTTCACTTTATCTTAGAGCCTTCAAAGTTCTTCCGTTTGATCCTTAGAGTATCCCTGAAAAATCTATAGTATCTTAATCTAAAGAAAAATTATCTTCTTCTGAGAAGTGTCTTTTCAATTCCTTAGCCCATTTATTGATTGGGTTATTTATTTATTTTTTTTTTGGAGTTAAGTTTTTTTGAGTTCGTTATATATTCTAGAAATTAGTGCTCTATCTGATGTGCATGTATTAAATATTTGTTCCCAAATCATTGGCTCTCTATTCAACTCACTGATTGTTTCTTTTGCTGAGAAGAAGCTTTTTAGTTTGAATCTATCCCATTCATTGATTCTTGGTATTAATTCTTGCGCTACAGGATTCTTATTAAGGAACTTGGGGCCTAATCTGACATGTTGGAAATTGGAGCTTACTTTTTCTTCTATTAGGCGTATTGTCTCTGGTCTAATTCCTAGGTCCTTGATCCACTTTGAATTGAGTTTTGTGCATGGTGAGAGATAAAGGTTTAATTTCCTTTTGTTGCGTATGGATTTCTAGTTTTCACAGCACCATTTGTTGAAGAGGTTATCCTTTCTCCACTGTACATTTTTGGCGCCTTTGTCTAATATAAGATAGCTGAAATTATATGTATTAGTCTCTGTGTCCTCTATTCTGTACCATTGGTCTACCAGTCTGTTTGGGTGCCAATACCATGCTGTTTTTGTTACTATTGCTCTATAGTATAATTTAAAGTCTGGTATGGTGATGCCACCTGCTTCACTTCTCTTGCTAAGGATTGCTTTGGCTATTCTGGGTCTCTTATTTTTCCAGATGAATTTCATGACTGCTTTTTCTATTTCTTTGAGGAATGTCATTGGGATTTTGATTGGAATTGCATTGAATCTGTATAATGCTTTTGGTACTATGGACATTTTGACAATATTAGTTCTACCTATTCAAAAACAAGGTAGGTCTTTGCATCTTCTGAGGTCTTCTATAATTTCTTTTTTTAGTGTTTTTTAGTTTTCATTATAGAGGTCCTTCACCTCTTTCGTTAAGTTGATTCCCAGATTTTCTTTTTTTATGCTATTGTAAATGGGGTAGTTTTCAAAATGCTCAATATCGCTGGCAATTAGAGAAATGCAAATCAAAACAACTCTAAGATTTCATTTCACTCTAGTCAGAATGGCAGCTATTAAGAACACAAACAACAATAAATGTTGGAGAGGATGTGGGGAAAAAGGCACACTCATACATTGCTGGTGGGACTGCAAAATGGTGCAACCGTTATGGAAGGCAGTATGGAGATTTCTTGGAAAACTGGGAATGGAACCACCCTATGACCCAGCCATCCCACTCCTGGGTCTATTCCCAAAGGACTTAAAACAGCATATTACAGTGACACAGCCACTTAAATGTTTATAGCAGCACAATTCACAATAGCTAGATTGTGGAACCAACCTAGATGTCCCTCAGTAGATGAATGGATAAAGAAAATGTGGTACATATATACAATGGAATTTTACTCACAATAAAAGAAAATAAAATAATGGCATTCCAGGTAAATGGATGAAGTTGGAGAATATAATGCTAAGTTAAGTTAGTCAATCTAAAATATCCAAATACCGAATGTTTTCTCTGATATAAGGGGGCTGACTCACAGTGGTTTCGATTTGGGTCGGGGTACATAGGAAGATTAAAGGAATGCTAGAAAGGTCAAAGGGGAGGGAGGGGAAAGGAGGGAGCAAAGGGGGATGGAGGGGAAAAAAAGAAAAGGTGGTTGAATAAGATGGATGTCTTCATCCTAAATGCATGATTGAAGTTTGAATGGTACAAATATACATTGTATACAAACAGTGTTTTGTAAAAAGATGCTCTATATGTTTACTATGAATTATAATGCATACTACTATTATAAATACAACAACTTTGAATAAAAAATAAATTAAAAAAAAAAAAAAAAAAAGAAAAGGTAAATGGCTCAGGGAGTTTGCAACTGTTTTAAATTCAGTTCTTTTAATTCTTGATGTGCGTTTCTTTCCTATTGGATATACCATTTAAATATAGGGGCTTTATAAATAGACGGCCTAGGTTCAAATTCTGTTTCTGCTGTTTAGCTTAGTCATGATACGAGTGGACTTATCTCAGTTTTCTCTGATGTTGGATGAAGAAAATAATGGTACAATGTGGGCTAAATTTTGTAATATCTGTGCAACATTTAAATGCTTCCAGATCAATTAAACACTCATAAATTATCATTATTCCCCCCCAAATTACATTGTGTTTATTAAAATGAGTTTCCTCTAACTTCATGCTCTAGCAGAGAAAGTATCTTGACTATTAACATGTAATATATCTTCTCTAATATTTAGTGGTTCTTCCTTGTTTTCCCTTACAGTGATTATTATTTTTTTTTTCAGGCTACACTGAAAATAAGCATATTTTCCATCCCTTTGTAGTCCTTTAATTTTATGAATTTGAAAAAGAGATTTGGAATATTTTCAATACATTTTCCCATCAGTGGTGTTTTTTGAAAATGCTTTTTTCCCCCTCCTTGTTGACCATGTGGTTTTCAAGATTAATTATATTTTGAATTATGTTCACTATTAGATCATTAAATAGTTGCATGTCAGACTAACATGGAAGAATATTAGGATAAATTACAATAAATTTTTGTTGAACGGAATGTTGTCTCCACTACTAGTTCACTAAATCATGTTGGCTTTAGAGTTAATGCTGTCCATGTTTGGGATGGAAATTCTGATATATCTCTTGGATTTTTATCTGAACTGCAGGCAGCAGTTGGAATGGTCAATTTCTTTTTTGTATCTGAACTATGTAATAAAATTCTAATAATGCTATACTAATAATGATGATTACCAAAGTGACAAATATTCATTGAACATCTGTTAAATGTCAGACACTATGTTAATAATTTTATATATGCCCAAGTAATTTGATCACTGCAAAAATTAAACAAAGCAAGTGTCATTTTGATATTTTTAAATGAAGAATTTGAGGTTCACCAAATATTTTTTTAAAAAATGTATTTTTAGTTGTAGATGAGCACAATATCTGTATTTATTTTTATGTGGTGCTGAGGATCAAACCCAGTGCCTCACACTTACAAGGCAAGCACTAACCTTAAATACCTCACCCAGGGTCACACAGCATATTGGGTAATACTTCTCCCACCCATTCTAGAGATTGAACTCAGGGGCAGTCTACCACTGAGCTATATCCCCCTACCCCTTTTAAAATGTGTGTGTGTGTATGTGTGTGTGTGTGTGTGTGTGTGTATGTGTGTATTTTTTTTTTTTTCCAATTCAAATTTTGAGACAGGGTCTTGTAAAATTACCCAGACTGGCCTTGAATTGCCTCATCCTCCACTATGCCTGGCTCTAACTGGTAATTTATTCCCAGTGCTGTACCTGTTGTCCTGTTTTGTGATATTGTATGAATTATTGAATAGGAGAACAGATTTTCTGCAAGTCTAACTTTAAGAAATAAGGACAAGGATCTGGTCTCACCTTTCCCAACTGCTTAAGTAGTTTCCAAATGGTCAGTTGGAATTTTTTCCATGCTGAGTTAAATAAGAGAAGAAATTATACTGATAGTTATTATAGAGCTATAAATTCAAACTTTTCTTATTTATTGATTAGACTTTCTGACTTATAATGACTGAATCTGCTCATGATTAAGATTTTTGTTAAGTAGAATTATTTCTGACTTCATAGTCCTGGGTTAAATCCATTTAAAGAAGTTAGTTTATGAAGCAAAGTCATTAAATTCACTCTAAATGAAGAAAAATAGAATAACTGTATACAATGGAATTTTTTAAAAGATAATTTTATTTAGACTGGGAGAAAGGATACTCAGATGAAAATGAGTAATTTGAAAAAGCAATTAAAATACTTTTTCTATTTAAATAGTGAAACTATTGTGTATGACACTGGAAGAGTAGATATATGTCATTGTATTTTTGTAAAAAGTACACAGATTGTACAACACAAATAGTGGACTTCAAAGTAAACTATGGATTTGATTTTAAAATAATGTATTGATAATGGCTAGTCAATTTTAACATGTATGTGAGGTGGTAGGAATATATGAGAACACTACTTTGTAAGGAATTTTCCTGCAAGCCTAAAACAACTTTAAAATATAGTCTACTAATTTTAAAAATTAAAATACATATTTTAAGACAGAATGAAATATGAAGTTTGTATGAAAAGTGGTGGCATATACTCCCCATACTAAATTTTGTAAGACCATATTATTTCAAATATCATTTTGTCTATCACAAGGTCATTTGTCCCCATGTTGAAGCCATTACAAGAGCCCAAGATTATTACCATAGGAATGAATTGGAAGATATCACCTATTTTTATACCTAACTTCCAGTAATCTAGCCAGAATGGCCTTGCCAATTTTGAAACAACTATAGTGAAAGACCTCACCATCATTTAAGTAAGTGCTACATTCTAGATTTAAGTTAAATAACAAAATGATTTAACTTCTCTTGAAAAACAATTTGGGCAAAAATGAGAAAACTATTTACGCAAATGGCTGGTTTGCTCATGCTAAAAGAGAATTTATCAAAATTCTCTGGCAGATTCAGTTTTGCTCTCTTAATTTATTTACCATGCTTCAGATTAAAGAATTTCAGAAATAACACAAGAAGGTTGTAAATATTTAAAAGATGGTACCTTAGATCAACAATTCCTAAGGTTCTCTCTGTTTAAAATTTATTTTCCCTTATACTTAAAATGAAGATTGGGACTGTTCATAAATATTCATTTCATGAATATCTTTTCCACAACTCTTTTCCTACAGCAGGAGCCACCTGCTCTGAGGAGCCTTGGAGTGCAAAGTATATTAGAGGGAATTGGCAAATGCCAGAGATTAGTGGTGCCAAGGATTGGATGGCTTCTGGGGCTCCCTGCTCCACACAGCAAGTCCCAGAGCACCTGGACACGGAACACTGACAGAAGTGATAGTTTCTGGGCCACTGTATATAGGCATGCTCTCTAAGATGACATAGAGAGCATTTATGTGTTTCTGGATGAAGAATTGCTAAAATAATAAATGTTACATCCAGAGGTTTAGGATGATCAGTTAAATAGCTCTAGCTCTGTGTTTAGTTTGTAATTGTTGGTTTTAGGATGCAAGTGAATTTAAGCCTGGCTAAAGTAAGGACATAATTTTAACAGTAAAACTCCAAGTTAAACACTGTTATTCATTTAGCTGATAAGTGTTTTCATATTTCACTTACTCATTTTTCCAAAACGATTATCCTTCTTTAATTCTGTATGTTAAAATATTTCAGAAAGCTGAATGTGTGTCCCAGTGTTTCAGTATGAGATTCAACAAATCATTGAGTCACATAATTGTGTTCAGAGTGCCTTGAAAGTGGCAGTGTCCTTCAGAGAGATGGATGCAAGGTAAAAAATCACCATATCTAGATTCTTTATCTAGCTCTGTTAAGTTTAGATTAAAATTTTGTTTTGTCAACTAGAAAAATAAAACATAGCCAATTTATACATTATCTGAAACACACTTATTGGTGAATAGATCCTTCATCAAGCTGTTTTCAACAAGTAAGAAAGTTTCTTTGTGAATAATATGGTAGCATGAAAACATTAGTCACTAAATATGCATATAGTTGCAATTTTTCAGTAGTGATCAATGCTATAAGTCATGATTAGTTTTAGTTTGTTGCTAATTTGAAACAGGCTAGAGGTGAACCAAAACCTTAAAAATTTCAAAGTTCCTGTTCATTTAAGATAAACCTCTAAGGATGACCTTATCACTATTCTATGGGGAAAACCAGATTCTTCCTTCTATCTGATTCCTTTTCATTCCTGAAGGACCTCTTGTCTCTGATTATTGTCCTTTGACCTCAATTTTATAAAATGGAGATCAGGAGATCAAAATACAGAACATGTATTTTTTTCTGAATATAGATGCTCAAATTCCATCAATAACAGTATAACATGGTAGAAACCAGTTTTTAAAGTGCTCCATTTTCAAAACAATATTACTATGCAAAATAAAGAGCATCAGCAGGAGTTAACTTTGGATATTTGCAAATTTTTGAAAAAATGTAGAAAATCATTTTGGACTATGAAAAAAAGAATAAATAGGCAAAACCTATTCTGGACTTTTGGATTTCAATGCTACTTTTGATACTTGCCTACTTTTTAAATTAAATGTCAAGAACAAATTTTTTGTGTGTATATTCTTACTAAAACATGATCTGAGTTTAAATGGCATATAAATGGTTAACTTCAGTGAAATACATATTTTTCATACTTTAATTAAAACATTTTTATTAAAGTTTAGTTGTAAGTTTAATTACATTGTGATAAAGCACTATTAACATATTCTCAGAGTTTGCTGGATACATTTTTTTCTATTTGATAATTGTGAAACTGTCTTAGAGTACATATGACTGTTGTCATGGCTTTGGTTAGACACAGCTCAGGAAGGGAGATGACTTTGTAAGCATGCTTTTGAGGCACAGTGGCATTTAAGTGTCCCAGAGAAGCTACAACTAGGCACCAAGGCTTTCTTTTCAATGCATGACCATGAAGACTCTGGAAGTTCATGAGTCTTGGGAAAGACCAAAATTGTGATTTTATACTTTAGAAAGAGGCATTCATCAGGGAAGTCTAGGTAATAATTTTAATTGAAGAGATGATGTAGAGTTTTTATTCCATGTTGGTATATTAATTGTCATAGGCTTCATTTTGGGGTATTGTGTGGTGGGTTGTAGGTCCTGATGGTGCAGCATACCTGAGATAACTTCTCTAGACTATTCTGTATGGAAATCATCAATGCTGGAGAAAACAGGTATAAACTTTCCATGAAGAGCTCACAGGCATTCAAATATGTTGGGTTAGCCCATTGAACTATTGGACCAAAGGGAAATTGACTGATAAATTTGTATTTATGTCTACTACAATGATGAATGATGGTGCCATATGTAGCACTGATGCTCTTACACTGGCTTGAGATTGGTGATTATAGATAATAGCAGGGGTGGAAAAAATGAAGTCAAGGTTCCAATATCAAACTTCACTCTTGCCAGAAGCCATTACTTGTAAGCTAGCAGCATCCTTGGTAGCCATGCATTCTCTGGGTCCATCTTTCAAGCGAGGGTAGACAAAAACTCTTACTGCAGATCTTTAGAGAACAAAGGCAACCACAGTCCCAGGAAATTGATTCAGAATTGGCTTTGGTACAAGTTTGTTTTCACACATCCAGATCATCTGTAGTTCAATTAGCAGAGAGCAGTTATGGAAACCCCTTTTAGCTAGATCTTATCATGAACTTTAATCAATCAGTAATTATTGTCCCTCAGAGAAATTGTATGAGCTGCAACATATACTAAGAGTGAACCACATTTGTTGAAATATAGACTGCTAATGTTTGTAAAAAGGGAATGAGCTAAATTATCACCTCAATGTTGAGACTCTAATAATAAAGCTAAAAGAGAACTACAACTTCTTCAGAAAATGTCATGAAGTCCCTGTGTACTGTGGTACAATTCTTTTATCAAAGATTAATTAGATTCCACTTTGTAAAAAAAAAAAAAAAAAAAAAAAAAAAAAAAAAAAAAAAAAAAAAAAAAAAAAAAAAACACACAGAAAATATGGCTTACAATTTTTCAAATATTCACTATACTTTCCTAACAGTGTTAGGTTTATAGCATTGTTTGTGTGTACAACATAGTTTGAATAGTGATTTCCAAATTTATTCACAGTTCTTCCTATCCTTGATATCTCCATCTCACATAAATGAAAAACTTCTCAAAAATAAGCCTCTTTCAGTTCAATATTTTAACTGCTTTGCTGTATTGTACATTATTTGGCACCATGCTCTGTCATTTCAGCTTATCTTTATAAAAGAGTTTGTCTGATTTTGTTAGATATTTTACATTTCTTACTTGAATTTGATGAGCTGTTTTGCTTTTTGATGTAATATATTGGGTCTGGATCCCAAATCCTTTTTATTTTTTCCTTATGTTGAACATGGCTGAAATATTATTAACTCACATAATAAAAGTAGGTTTACAAAAAAGCCTAGATTTAGTTATGGATTGATTGAATGCCTTTTTAATAAATACAGTTCTGAACAGCAAATATCCAAATATCTTCTATTCTATATTCAGAAAAATTTAATTTGTGGAACAGTGAGACAAAGATTACCTGGTAAATGCAGTTTTTGAATTTCTTAAATATTCAAAGTCAGCAGTCACTTCTCTATGAATTTGTAAAAAGAAAAAGCCCTAAAATTTTTCTCCTAAGTTATTCTTATTGTAATGAAAAATATCACATATTGGATTAAAAAACAAAAGTCTTACAAACTTTCCTTGTCTCCATCTCCTAAAATCTGAAATTATAAAAAAGATAGTCGATACTATAAGCATTCAGAACTTTTATTGTCAGAAATCCCATTCACTTTTCTATATTTTTGCCTAAATATTTAATGTCCTATCTAGCATTTTGATGAAAACATGTACAAGTTATTAACTATCTCTTCACTGATTACAAGTTTAGTCATAAACATCAGGAAAATTCATGCCAGATAATATAGTTTTACTAGGCTTATATACCAAGCAGGAAAAGTTAGTAGTATATACAGTTATACTTTATGTATTTATATTTAGAACATTTATTAGATTTTAAAATATCATGGAGTATAAGATGTAACATTAATAATGCCATGGGAGAATATTATATTAAATAAAAATATTGATTGTACAATAGTCTAATTTTCAGAAATGTTATACCTAAAACTGTGTATATGTTAAAATCAGCAAAATAGCACAATATTATTTCTACCATTAATATTGGTGCAGATAGATAGATAGATAGATAGATAGATAGAAATTTCAAGATTAGAGGTGCCCTGTCAGTTCTAAGAGTGCTATGTAAACCCCTCTTTGTGTTCTTGCAAACCCCAGTCAATAGTCAGCACAGCCTCCCAATCCTGCAACTGTGCCTGACTATGAGATAGCACTGATTTGGTACTAGGAGAGCTCCTGGGACCTAGCTTTATCTGCTAGGACAACTATGATATAATTCTGGCAAGGCATGAGGAGGTGAAGTGAGAGATGTTGTCTGTGAATATGACATCTGCTTTATTTTGGTGCAGCAGATAACAATCTAGACTCTCTGAACAATGCTGGATGACATTGACCAAATACAATTTTTAGGAGTGAACACCCTATGAAGGCTTGACCAATCTCAATCAAGCAAGAACAGCTGCCAAGGATGGTGAAGTGCCGGAAAATACTTGCCAATTTTTTGAAGTTCAGTCTCCTGGGAAAGAAGTCTGATCACCCTTCTGCAGAAACAGCAGTGAGGATCATTAACACATAGATCATGCTGAAGATCAGCTCCCCTTCTGTGAGAGTCTAAATAGCACTATTGCCTGGTCTTGCCCTTTTAGGATGAGTAAATAGGTCACAGATCAGGAAGGTGAAACATGTACTGATTGCAGGCTAAGACATAAGTCCTTTCTCCCTATAGAAACCATCATGGGCCTGAGATTACTCATTGGTATACCAACTGTGTGTGAATCAGAAAAGAACTTGAAATCCACTAAACCTAAGAATTTCCTTGGGGACCAAGCGACTTAGTGCACACTTATGGAAGCTAGCTGCTCAGAACCATGTAAAAAAGAGTAGGGATCAGACAACTACTAACACATAGTTTTCTTTGCCCACAACCCTATTCCTAATATATGTTCTTTTTTATATGTGACATTAGTCACTACTGATGTATCAGAATCTCAAGTTGTAGCTGCAGATGGAAGAATGAAGTATCCATTATTATTTCTCTCCCATTTTGAAATTTTGTCTTACATGTTTAATTCCCTTAACAAATCTGCTCAAAATGCTCCAGGACATGTTTCCTTAGTTTAAGGCTCTTGGTAGTGTTTTCTTTATCAGGAGCTTACTTGTGAAGACCAGAAGGACCTAAGACACGATTAAAGAAGATAGGGCCCATTATTCCTAGTGGTCAATATTTTTCTGCAGTATCTTAGGAGGCCATTGAGACTCCAGTGACTAAAGGATGAAATGTAACCTAGACTGCAACTAAAGAATAATAACAACAACCAAACAACAAAAATGACCCTCTCTCCCCCCCCCCAAAAAAAAAAAAAGCAAACAAAAAAAAAGAACAACCTACCTAAGCAATGTTTCCACCTTGCCCCAGAAAAGCCTTGTTAGGTCAAACCTGAACGTTGTTTTGCTGTACTTCTGGTTTCATTTTAAAAAAATCTATGTATGTAATTCAAAAGAATGGAAATTCTTTTAGATTTCTGACAGATAAAATATGTAGCCATAAAAAATTCAAGCTATTCTTTACTCCATTGTGGTATGAATTTGATATATGGGCACAAGAGGGTATATATAAATTGGAAAACTATTTTATTTTTCCTTCTTTGTGCATACAAAAATGGGAAGGGCTCCGCTGCCACCTAATACTTGCAATGTGTCAGGAAGGTTAGGGAGAAGAAAACAAACAAGACATGAAAAAGAAAGAGAAAACAAAAGCAAAAAGACTTAAACTAAAGAAAAATTAATACTTGGATTTGTTTGTTTCCTAGAACTGAAGCACAACTTTTGGCTCAAATAATGATGTGTGAATCTTAGACAGAAGAGTTAACTTAAGGTAAAAAAAAATTTGTACATATACCAAATAAAAAGGTGACATTTCACATCTGGTTGAGTCCCAGAGCAGAAAAATATTTAAATTAAACTGGAGATGGAAAAAGTAGGTTTAAGGGCATGAACAGTGACTTGAGGGAACCAGTCACTGGCTATGGCAATTATACCTGCTGGGACATCAGACATGCAAGTGGAGAAGCATCGTGGATGACCCCAGGAGCAACTATCTGGAAGATCTGAAGTAAAATCACACAGATCAGGCCCATCAGCTCACAGAGCTATGAGAAAAAAAATAAATCATTGTGTGAAGCCACTAAATTTGGAGTGTTTTGTTACACAGTAAGAGAAAATTGGAACAAATTTCTTTATCAGATTAATAATAAGACCGTGTTTTTCTCTTTGTTATCATTTTCAATTTATTCAGCAAGCATTTATTAAATGTCATGTACTGTGACAGGCTCAGAGTATAAAGAAAGTACATAAAATACCACACTGTATCATTTTATTCAATGGAATACATACAATGTACCCCCAATTATAAGATATTTTGTCTTAAGAAACCCTCAGAACAGAAATTAATGAATATTTTAGTATTTGTTATTTGCACAGCTATCTACTCACACAATAAATTAATTTAGACTAATTTTTCAAATCATCTATGGAATTTTGGGATTGTTTAAAAATAAAAATAGTTCATTAAAATAATATAGTTATGATTCAAATATTTATATAACCTCTTCAAATATATAACCTCTTGTTGGTTGAGGCTTTAATAATTGAGACATAAAACTGTGAAATCAAGAAATTTAAAGATTTAACTTAACAAAAGAAAACAAACTTTATTGTGGTATAAAGCACAATAAACAAAACAATAAATTATACATCAGGAGAAAATAATTATACATGTGTAACAGAAAATGGTTAAAAATTTTAATATTTAAATCCATCTTTTTTATAGCAAAATCTCAAAAATCCAGTAGAAAACTAGGTAAGAAATATGAAAATATAATTCATGGAATAAGAGATGAAAATGGGAAGAAAATGTGAAAAATATTTAAACCAAAAATTGAAAAACAAAAGTTTGAAAAATTCTCACATTATTAACGTGATAGGATCTCTTGAGTTAGTTAAATTGTAGAAACAGGCAATGTCCTACATAGTTTGGTTGGCAGTGCTTATTAAAATTCTATCCATCACACAGCTGAGTCAATTATAAAGGAAAAAAACAGCATATAAGGATGTATCTATCATGTTTACTGCTGAATTTTTTGAAGTAACATGAATGTCAATTAAAACATAAAAATTAAATAAAGTGTCATTTCCATATTTTTTTGTGGTATGCAGCTACTAATATCTGTGTGTTTTATTCATAATTATTGACTTGGAAAATATTTATATTTATCTTAAATGGGAAAAACTAAATTGTAAGGAAATTATGGTATGAATCATTTTTACTGGTTTACAAATAAAGAGAACTACAGAAAGAAGACGATGAACACATAATTTGTATATTTTGATATACTGATCTAGCATAGGAAATTTAGGTAGCATAGGAATTAAATATAAAGTTGTTAGTATTAATTAAGGGTAATTGAAGACATTCAGCATTTGGATTTTTGACATTGGCTAACTTCACTTAGCATTATATTCTCCAACTTCATCCATTTACCTGTGAATGCCATGATTTTATTCTCTTTTATTGCTGAGTAATATTCCATTGTGTATATATACCACATTTTCTTTATCCACTCATCTACTGAGGGGAATCTAGGTTGGTTCCACAACCTAGCTATTGTGAATTGTGCTGCTATAAACATTGATGTGGCTGTGTCCCTGTAGTATGCTGTTTTTAAGTCCTTTGGGAATAGACCCAGGAGTGGCATGGCTGGGTCATAAGGTGGTTCCATTCCCAGTTTTCCAAGAAATCTCCATACTGCTTTACATATTGGCTGCACCATTTTGCAGTCCCACAACAATGTATGAGTGTGCCTTTTTCCCCACATCCTCTCCAACATAGGAGGATTAGAGGAACACTAGAAAGGTCAATGGGAAAGGAGGAAAAGGGAGGGGGAAAGAGGGTATAAAGGAAAAAAAAAAGATGGTAGAATGAGATGGATATCATTACCCTAAGTGCATGTATGAAGGCATGAATAGTATGAATATACTTTGTATACAAACAGTGATTGTGAAAATGTACTCTATATGTGTATTATGAATTATAATGTATTCTACTGTTAAATACAACAACTTCAAACAAAAAACATTCTCAAAGATTAAAAAAATTAAAGGTAAGAAAGAGATTAGAGGGAGGAAAATTTTTTCTATAACAATCTGTAATATTTAAATATATTATTTTAAAGATCTCCAGTAGCTTATTTTTTCATATATTTGAACCTACATTTATGCTTCTCAGAAGCCATCTTAAGAAAAACATTGAAAATCCGGAACAAACAAGTATAAAGTAAATATTATCATCCATATATAATATAATAACTAAATTGAAAAAATCCTGAGAAGTAAATCACAGGGAACTGATTAATTAACCATATTGCAGTCTTATATATATTAATAGATATTAATCCTTTTTTGAAGAGCTTTCAATGAAAAATAGTTATGATGCAATATTAAGTATGAAAAGAAGGATAATCATTGTACACAAGTAATAATCTTATCAATGCTTAAAACAAATGTGATTTTATATAATTATACTGATAAGCACACTCATTCACATATCGAAAGGGAAACAATTTGGAAAAAAATATTATGATGCCCTCTTGCTAGTATTAAGAGTTACTTTAAGTGCTTTTGTGCAAGTTCTTAAATTGTTCTGATAAGTATCTACTGAGTTAATAAATATCCAAAAGAATATATCACAACCAATGTGAAAATATCAGAATGCTTCAGGAACTTTATGAATTGTTTAAATGGGAGTTAGTTGATTATTCTTACAAACAAGGCAAAACTTTGTTTCTGATATCTTTATAAAAGAGTTAATTAATAACATATTTATCCAAAAGACACACTCTGCAGAAAATGAAACCAACTAACCAATCAAACAAAAACCTATGAAATTTGATTTCAGTTGAACTGAAAACACGGAAAATCCTGAAATCTAAAACTTCATAAGGGTTGGGGAATATAGGAGGATTAAAGGAACACTAGAAAGGTCAATGGGGAAGGAGGAGAAGAGAGGGAGAAAGGGGATATGAAGGGGGAAAAAAAGAAGATGGTAGAATGAGATGGATGTCATTATCCTAAATGCATGATTGAAGACATGAATAGTATGAATATACTTTGTATACAAACAGTGTTGTGTAAAAAGTTGCTCTATATGTATATTATGAATTATAATGCATGCTACTGTTATATATACAACAACTTCAAATAAAAAAATAATTCAAGAAATAATTTGGGAAAATTCAATTTCTATACTAATGCAAAGACATAATGATTAAACAAATTCAAGACAACAGAACAGATTAACACTGTTAAAACAAATCAATCTTCAATCAGTAAATACTTCCACTTTCTAGTTAATACCATGGATCTTTCAAGCCTTGTGTAATACAACATAATTTCAGCCTAACCAAATATTTGAACAATCTGAGAACTTGATTTAATAAAACAGTCTTTTCCAATAAGCTATCAGTAATACTTTAGTTTTCAGAGTAATTTAGCAAATTTATGTTCATAATTATTCTGGTTGAACTAATGTCAGCACCCTGCAGACAGTTCTTGGTGGGAGAGAGTATTACTTCTATACAGCCCTCAAAGTTTAGAAAGATTTATCCAAAGATTTTAAATTTGTACTAGTTAAACCACCCCATGAATCATTAATTTAGCATGTAAAATATACAGTGCCTTTCTGGTTGGGTAAGGCACAGCAATTTACATCCTTTGCAGAAATGCAAAGAGGAAATTTTAAAAAGTTCATTAGTTTTGGAGGAAATAATATAATTTTATCAAGTATTCCTTATAAAAAGAGAGACATTATATGAATAACATGCTAGTTATTACTAGATGAATATTAAAATAAAAGTAATAAAAATAAAATCCATGCACCAGAACAAAATAACAAAAATATTCATGAGTTGTTGACCGTTATTACTTATAGCTAGCACAGTAATTTATTTTTTCTAATTTGTCAGTTTCTCATGTAGGATCCCCATTTTAAATGGATGTCTTTTTAAGTTAGGTTCATAAGCCCACACTCAATGATTTCATGATGTGATAAATAATAAAGACCAGTATTTATATGCATTAGCTCATCTACATTAATGCCGATTTCATTTTTGTAAAACCAAGAATGGTGCTTATATATTAAAGAAAATAGATGGCAGTGGCCAAATTTCTGATGAGTATATGCAAAGCTACTTAAATTTAATACTCATTACTACTGTTTAGAATTCCAGATTTGGCATGGACCTTATTTTCTATGAAAATCATGAAATGCAGTTATATTTTACTATGTATTAGAGTCATATGAAATTTCCATTTTTTAATGATATAAAAGTAGAATGTGATCAATTTGAACGGTTTGACCTAGTACTTATTTCTTCCCATATCTCAATTTTGCACTTTCATGCAGTCTAAATGGTAGAATCAGACACATGCTTTGTATTTATTTAGTAAATAAGTAATTTTAATCATGTCAAGCAAGCTTTTTGTTTCATATTAGCTCAAATTTATTTTCCATGGCTCTACTGAATGAGAATGATGTTCTACCTTCATTGAGACCCTATTAATTTTGAAAATAAACCATTCTGCAATTTATTTTTTCTTATCTAAACTATACAAGTGTGCTGAGCCAGAGATGTAAGGGTCTGGCCCCAGTTCTGTACCAGGATGCCTAGATCAGCTTGAAAATGTGATAAAACTTTTATATTCCCCACAAGTCCTGGTGGACATACAAATTGCAGCAGATAAATCTGATCACATTTATGGATCAATTCAAAGACTTAATTTACCGAAACTTAGACGCATCAATTATTTTAATACACATTCATTAATTTATTTTAAATATGTTTATTTAATTTATTTTAAATATGTTTCACAGTCCAGTAGCTATAACCATAACATAACATACTGACCAGCAGACTGTAAACTGAAAGTTTCACGTTTATATAGCAATCATGCTTTCCTGGTGTTTTTTCCACCTTTATAGAAAAGAATGATCCTTTTTACTCTAGAACTGGAAAATTTTATCTTCTCTACTTTTTCTTCATTTCAATGACTAAGCTATTGAAATAAACAAATTTCCCTACCCATACTTTAAAAATGGTAAAAATTTAATATTGCACTCAAACTATAACCTCTATTTTGACTGGCATTCAAACCTTTCTAACATCTATGAGTTGCTCTGAGCATTATCAAAGGCAATGATAATTATCTACAAAAGGAAGAATCTTCTTAGAAGAAAATATTTGACTTCCCTACTCAACCTTTAATTATTTAACAATCAAAGGTAATTGTATTCAGAACTTGCTATTCTTTCACTCAGTATTTTTGGTTAAAGTTAGCATTAGTTAGGATTAGAGTTTTTCCAAGTAGATTGATAACGTGGAAGATTTTACATTAATTTTTATTCATTCATTCTGTTGATGAATCTCAATCCCTAAATCTTTGATCTCTTGTGTAGGTGAAATCATCTTTAAAGATCTATTGAACCAATTCTGAGTTTCTAAGAAAGCTGACAAACTGACCAAGATGATGCTCTCTTCATTTTGATATTGAATAATTTTAAATTTGGTTTTCAAGACATGTTTAGAGAGATATACCAGAGACAACCAGAAATATAAACTAAGTAGAAGGGAGATGACTATTTATAATTGTTATTTAATATTTAACAAAATTTTCTTTTGAGATATTTACAATTAATGCTGAGACCAGTAAAATGGTTGGAATATAAATCATGTGGTTTATTAAATCTGTGTTGATATTTAGTCCAGCTAATTTAAACTCTCAGAATAATTTTTATGGTAGATTGACTTTAATTCATTTTATCCTATATAAACTCTAAGAGAACAGTAATTTCTCAGACTGTTATTTAGTATTTCCAATTTTAAGAAGAAATAGAGTTTATAGTATAATGAATGTGTATTTGAGTATTTGCTTTTATGGCATATGCACATTTTTCCTCTTAATTTATTTTAAATATGTTTCACAGTCCAGTAGCTATAACCATAACACAAACTATAAAGTATTTCAACAACTTGAGCTATTTGTTCATAACCATGTAACTTCAAGCATCTTTAACACAGATCAGGTGTATTAAATGACAGCATCCTTCTTTAAGCTTGCCATCTACACACTTGGAAACATGTTATATAAAAGGAGCTGAAAATATATACATGGTCTAGAAGCACCTGAGAGATTTCTTTGGTTTTTCTATAAGAATATAGAAGAAAGTACCACAATATTGAGCTGTTCACCTTTTTTTCCAGAGAGAATAAATATGAATACCAATAGATGTAAACACCAGGCTTACCTTAAACTCAGCTGTGGTGGAGTGATTAAATATGATCAATGGGCTCAGGTTATTAACCTCATTATTTTAAATCCTCTTGTGAGTGTCATTATGTCCTTGCACATGCTGCATAACCTTTATTTCCAACCTCAATTAATGGGATTTACTTCTTGATCAGTTTGACCATGGCCCTGAACTAAATTCCTTTTTGCTTATTTGTTGGGAATTGATTGGCTTTTGACTATAAAAGTTTTTTAAAAACACATACCATTGCCAACACAAGACAGCAATTACAATGTGCTCATAACAAAAAGTTTTTTCTAAATGAAACGTGCGAACTGTTTCATTTCACATTTTTCCAAGAATTTTTATTAATCTCATACACTCACAAGAGTTTTTAACATATTTTGTCATCCTGTTGAAAGTTGACCTTCTTCTATGGAGTCAAATTTAGACCTTTGACCCATGTCAAGACACTTTTTGAAGGCTTCTGAGTATTTTGGCAAGTCCCTGGGGCCATGGTTTACCAATTGTGTGTTTTCACTATTATTAGGCTGTTAAAATAATTTAATGAATCTTGAATGGTTCTTGACATTGAAATGGAATAGAATAAAATACAATAGATCAGATTAAATTTCAAAATTCATTATAAATGTAGTAATTGTAAAATTTTCTGTGTGTGTGCACATTATGGTTTGGATGTGAGGTGTCCTCCAAAAGCTCATGTGTCAAATAATGCGAGACCATTCGGAGGAGAAATGATTGGGTTATAAGATCCTCAACCCAGTCAGTGAAGTAATCCCATGATAGGGAACAACTGAGTGGTAATAGAAGGTAGATAGGGTATGGCTGGAAGAGGTGGGTCATTGGGGGTTTGCCTTTGTGGTATATATATGGTGAGTTGAGCTTAGCACTCTCTGCTTTCTGATCATCATGTGAACTGCTTCCCTCCACCATACTCTTCTGCCATAATGTTCAGCTTCAACTGAAGCCCCAAGAAATGGAGTTGGCTGAGTATGAACTGAGATTTCTGAAACTGTGAGCCTCTAAAAAAACTTTTCCACCTTAAAACTGTTCTTGTCAGGTCTTTGAGTTACAGCAGTGAACAAGTTCACCAAATCAGTGCATGTTATTGTAAAATATGTTGACTATAAAAGTTTTAAAAAATACATACCATTACCAACAGAAGACAGCAACTAGGATATGCTCATAACAAAATGTTCTTTCTAAAACTTATTAAAGTTTCAATAATTTGTATTTACATATGTGTACATGAACTTTGACAAATGACTAAATATTGCTCATTGGTAGAACACTAAATTACAATACTAAAAGTAAAATGTATTCCCCAATTTTAGTTTATGAATGCCGAATTATAATACCTTCATTAACTCTTTTAACTAATTTGTAGAATAGTCCTCAAGTGAACATGAACATTACATCTAGTTGAAAGTTCATAGAATTAAAGTATGTATTTTTATTGGTTCTTTTAAATTTATACATAACATTAGAATTCATTTTGATATAATTATAACCAGGTGGAATATAATGTGTTCTAATTTAGTCCCCAGTACTTCCCCTTTACCTTCCTCCTCCCTCCACCTGTTCCCTTCCCTCTATTTTACTTATCTTTATGCTATTTACTTAGTCTTTTTTAAAAATTAGTGCCTTATGGATATACACAAAGGTGAGATTCATTGTAATATATTCATATACGTACATGGGAACGTTAGGTCAGGTTCATTCTACTGTTCTTCTTTGATTATATTCCCCCTCCCTCCCCCTCAAATCCCTTCATCTACTCCACTGACCTCCCTTTTATTTTGATACAAGCCCCTCAACCTTTGTTTTTAAGTTTGTATTTTTAATAATCTGCAACTGTAGAAGTCCACAGAGGTAGTCTACTATCAGATAACAGTATGCTGGAAGTTTAAATGGTATAATATTGGACATAGTTACATATTCATCAACCTTTAGAAAGCCAAAGAAAATGTTCTCTATTAAAACATTAAATTAATCAGTAATCAGAGCTAAAATTAATGAAATTGAAACAAACAAAAGAAACAATTGAAAAAATTGACAAAACAAAAAGTTGTTTCCTTGAAAAAATAAATAAAATTGACAGACCCTTAGGAGGCTAACAAAAAGAAGGAGAGAGAAAACTCAAATTACTAACATATGTGATGAAAAAGGAAATATCACAACAAACACTGCGGAAATACAGGGAATAATTCAAAATTATTTTGAAAACTTGTACTGCAACAAAATACAAAACACCAAAGGCATCGACAAATTTCTAGAGTCGTATGATCTGCCCAAATTAAAGCAGGATGATATACACAATTTGAACAAACCAATTTCAAACAATGAAATAGTAGATGCCATCAGAAGCCTACCAACAAAGAAAAGCCAGGACCAGATGGATACACAGCTGAGTTCTACAAGACCTTTAAAGAAGAACTGATACCAATACTCTTCAATTTATTTCAGAAAATAAAAAAGAGGGAGAACTTCCAACCTCATTCTATGAGGCCAATATCACCCTGATCCCCAAACCAGGCAAAGACACATCCAAAAAAGAAAACTTCAGACCCATATCTTTAATGAAAATAGATGCAAAAATTCTCAATAAATTCTGGCAAAATGGACACAAAATCATATCAAAAATATAATACACCACGATCAAGTGGGGTTCATTCCAGGGATGCAAGGATGGTTCAACATACAAAGTCAATAAACGTAATTCATCACATCAATAGACTTAAAGATAAGAACCATATGATTATCTCAAGAGATGTAGAAAAAGCATTTGACAAAATACAGCACCCTTTCATGTTCAAAACACTAGAAAAACTAGGAATAACAGGAACATATCTCAACATCATAAAAACTATATATGCTAATCCCCAGGCCAACATTATTCAAAATGGAGAAAAATTGAAAGTATTTCCTCTAAAAACTGGAACAACACAGGGATGTCCTCTTTCACCACATCTATTTAACATAGTACTTGAAATGCTTGCCAGAGCAATAAGACAGATGAAAGAAATTAAAGGGATACAGATAGGTAAAATAGAACTCAAATTATCATTATTTGCTGATGATATGATTTTATACCTAGAAGACCTAAAAAATTCCACCAGAAAGCTTCTAGAACTCATAAGTGAATTCAGCAAAGTAGCAAGATACAAAATCAACACCCATAAATCTAAGGCATTTCTATATATCAGTGACAAATCCTCTGAAAGAGAAATGAGGAAAACTACCCCGTTGACAATAGCATCAAAAAATAAAAATAAAATATTTGGGAATCAACTTAACCAAAGACATGAAAGACCTCTATAATGAAAACTACAGAACACTAAAGAAAGAAATTATGGAAGACCTTAGAAGATGGAAAGATCTACCTTGTTCTTGGATAGGCAGAACTAATATTGTCAAAATGACCATACTACCAAAAGCACTATACAGATTTAATGCAATGCCAATCAAAATCCCAATGACACTACTCATAGAAATAGAAAAAGCAGTCATGAAATTCATCTGGAAAACTAAGAGACCCAGAATAGCTAAAGCAATCCTTAGCAAGAGAAGTGAAGCGGGTGGCATCACTATACCAGACCTTAAATTATCCTACAGAGCAATAGTAACAAAAACAGCATGGTATTGGCACCAAAACAGGATGGTAGACCAATGGTACAGAATAGAGGACACAGAGACTAATGCATATAATTTCAGTTATCTTTTATTAGACAAAGGTGCCAAAAACGTACATTGGAGAAAAGATAGCCTCTCAACAATGGTGCTGGGAAAACTGGAAATCCATATGCAACAAAATGAAATTAAACCTCTATATCTCACCATGTACAAAATTCAACTCAAAGTGGATCAAGGACCTAGGAATTAGACCAGAGACACTACACCTAATAGAAGAAAAAGTAAGCTCTAATCTCTAACATGTTGGATTAGGCCCCAAGTTCCTTAATAAGACTCCTGTAGCACAAAAATTAATATCAAGAATCAATAAATGGGATAGATTCAAATTACAAAGCTTCTTCTCAGCAAAAGAAACAATCAGTGAGGTGATTAGAGAGCCTATAAATTGGGAACAAATTTTTACCACATGCACATCAGATAGGACACTAAATCTCTAGAATATATAAAGAACTCAAAAATCTTAACAGCAAAAAAACCCAAATAACCTAATCAATAAATGGGCCAAGGAACTGAACAGACACTTCTCAGAAGAAGATATACAATCAATCAAGAAATACTTGAAAAAATGTTCAACATCTCTGGCAATTACAGAAATGCAAATCAAAACCACTCTTAATATTTCATCTCACACCAGTCAGAATGACAGCTATTAAGAACAAAAAACAACAATAAATGTTGGAGAGGATGTGGAGAAAACGGCACACTCATGCATTGTTGGTGGGACTGCAAAATGGTCTAGCCAGTATGGAAAGCAATATGGAGATTCCTTGGAAAACTTGGAATGGAACCACCTTATGACCCAGCTATCCCACTTCTTGGTCTATACCCAAAGGACTTAAAAACAGCATACTACAGGGACACAGCCACATCAATGTTTTTTAGCGGCACAATTCACAATATCCAAACTGTGGAACCCACCTAGATGCCCTTCAGTAGATAAATGGATAAAGAAAATGTGGTATATATACACACAATGGAGTATTACTCAGCAATAAGAGAGAATAAATCATGGCCTTTGCAGGTAAATGGATGGAGTTAGAGAATATAATGCTAAATGAAGTTAGCCAATCCCAAAAAGCCAAATGCTGAATGTTTTCTCTGATATAAGGAGGCCAATTCACAGTGGGATTGGGATGGGGAGCATAGGAGGATTAGAGGAACACTAGAATGGCCAATGGGGAGGGAGAGGAAGGGAAGGGGCAAAAGGGTGAAGAAAAAAAAAAAGATGGTAGAATGAGATGGATATCATTACCCTAAGTGCATGTATGAAGTCATGAATGGTGTGAATATACTTTGTATACAACCAGAGATATGTAAAAATGTGCTCTATAAGAATAATATAGAATGTAATACATTCTGCTGTCATTTCTAACAACTTAGAATAAAAAATAAATTTAAAAAAATTAAATTAATCAGTAATTGATTTGTTCTGGAATACATAACTAAAGATATAGACACAAGTAGGAAAATAGTTATTTCTAGAGTAAATACAGTTTTTAAGATTATGATTAGAACTATGATTTGTAAAATCATAAGAAAAAAAAAACTCTTCTGTTTCTAATACAAGTTTCTGAAATTTCTTATGAAACATTATCAATTAACACATTTCAATTGCATATTGATGGCCAGCTTGAGAACTATATCGTGTCTGAGAACAATATTTCATTTGTTTTAATTCTAGGCATTTATTTGTTAGATTTTGTGTAAGAAAAATATCTAAAGGAACAATTCACCTTCTACTAATATTTATCCAGACCGGAACTGTCTTTAGTTTATTAACTAAATACCACTCCCCTCAGTTTTAGAGAATTTGAGGAGTTATCGCATATTTTTGGTTTTAGAGGATGATTTTAAAATATTTAATATTTTGAACAATTGCTTTATGTAAACATTATCCTATGAAACATCCTGTTTCCTTTCGCAGAATTTTTAATATTGTGCTATACTGCATTACATCCTTAGTGTAATGCTACTTGGACAAGAGCAAGTTTACTTCACAAGTAGAATTTTTCTCAATAAGGTTGTAGTTTATAAATGAAGGAACTTATGTCAAGATAAAAATATTTCTATTTTTAGGGGGTTGTGTATGTACCAGGGATTGAACTCAGGGGCACTCAACCACTGAGCCACATCCCTAGCCCTGTTTTGTATTTTATTTAGAGACAGGGTCTCAGAGTTGCTTAGCACCTCACTTTTTCCTGAGGCTGGCTTTGAATTCACTCTCTTCCTGCCTCAGCCTCCCAAGCCCTGAGAACAGGCGCTTACCACCGCTCCCAGCACAAGATAAAAATATTTCTTAATTATATAATGGTTTTTAACCATGCTAGAATATAGGAGAAGTTAAAAAGTAGTTGCTTGGCCTTTTCAAATTTTCAAATTGCATCATAATTTCAAAATGACCCCAAAAAGCATGGATTTGATGGATTAGGATAGTTAAATTGAGAAAATTAATGGCAATTCTATATACTTTGGCATTTCTGCATGCCAGAAAAAAAATTTTTTCTATATCTTAAAGCTTCAAAGACCAGAAAGAAACATGAACAACACACTTAAAAGTGAATGATTTTAAAATCTTTCGTGGCAAGTCAACATCTGTGTTCCTATCTAAGGTATAGATAGATTCATAGGTCATTTTTTTTTTTTTTTTCCAAATGGAGTTAGTATGACCTGTGCCAGATACACCTCAGAGTGCAGATTGATTTGATCATTCAGTTTAGTTTTCAGGGTTTGCAAAGGAGATTTTTTTTTCCTAGTGTCTAATTGAGGCCTAATTATAATAGCTATATTTTTGCTCACCATTGATCAAATCTTGCGCCAGTTGCTTTAAAATATTGTTGAAGTTAATCTTCAAAAAAACCTTTGAAGTTGGGTAATGCAATCTCCTTTTGATAGATGAGAATACAGGAGATTGAATAAGTTTATGCAACTCACCTAAGGTCATATTCCTAGTAAACTGCAAATCCAAGATTTGATTTTTGACTGATTATGAACACATGCAACAACAGCAGTTTTATTTGTGAAACAATTAAAAGTTTTTCAATTACAGTGAGAAATTCAATGTAGTTCTAAATGGTGTTCAAACTTGACTTTTCTGTGTTTAGGTGATTATACTGAGTAATATGAGAAATTTTACACCAGTGAGTACATATTTATCATAAAACATAGGTACTATAAATATACAAAGGGAAAGGGAATTAGATTAGGTATCTATTGCTGTGTGACAAAGCAGTTAGCCTCCTCCTGTATAGTAGATTTCTTTCTAGACCACTGTAATAAAGTAGATATATTACAATAAAGTGAGTCACATTGCTTTTCTTGGTTTCCCGGGGTATGTACAACTCATGATTACATTATACTGGAGTGTATTAAGTGTGTTATTACATTGTTTTTTTTGTTTGATACCAGGGACTGAACCCAGGGGCGATTAACCACTGAGTCACATCCCCAGCCCATTTGGTATTTTATTTAGAGACATGGTCTCACTGATAAATCACCTTGATGAATTGCTGAGCCTGGCTTTGAACTCTCTATCCTCCTGCCTCAGCCTCCCGAGCCCCTGGGATTACAGGAATGTGCCACTGCGCTCAGCTGTTATTTCATTCTATATTTTAAAATAGTCTTGAATACCTTAATTAAAACTAATTTATTGCTAAAAATGCTAATGATCATCTGAGTCTTTTTTTTTTTTTTTTTTTTTTTGGTACCGGGGATTGAACTCAGGGGCACTCAACCACTGGGCCACATCCCCAGCCCTATTTTGTATTTTAGTAGAGACAGGGTTTCACTGAATTGCTAAATGCCTCGCCATTGCTGAGGCTGGCTTCGAACTCGAGATCCTCCTGTCTCAGCCTCCCAGGTGCTGGGATTACAGGTGTGCACCACCGCGCCTGGCTTCATCTGAGTCTTTAGTGAGTTGTAATCTTCGTTGGAGGAGCATCTTGTCCTGATATTGATGGAGCAGGGTGGTGATTGCTAAAGGGAGTGGTGGCTGTAGAAATTTCTTAAAATAAGAAGACAATGAGATTTACAACATAGATTGATGTTCCACGGAAAGATTTCTCTGTAGCATTCAATGTGATTTGATAGCATTTTATCTACATTAGAATTTCTTTCAAAATTGGAATCAATCCTCTTAAGCCCTGCCCATGCTTTATCAACTAAATTTATGTAATATTCTAAATCCTCTGTTGCCATTTGTGCATAACACCTTCAGCAGAAGCAGATTCTTGTCAAGAAACCCCTTTCTGCTCATCCATAAGAAGTAACTCTTTATCCTTTAAAGTTTTATCATGTCATATCTCCAAGCTCCTTTTTAATTCTGGTTCTCTTATTCTTTCAATCACATATGCAGTTAGTTCCTCCACTGAAGGCTTAAATTTCTCAAAGTCATGCATGAGTGTTGTAGTCAACTTCTCCCAAATTTCTGTTAATTTTGGAAGTTTGATGTCCTTTCATGAATTATGAATGTTCTGGATGTCATCCAGAATCCTTTCCAAAAGGTTTTTAATTAACTTTTCAGATTTATCAGAAGAATCACTATCTTTGGTATCTATGTCCTTACAAAATGTATTTCTTAAATATTAAGGTTTGATAGCAAGCATGAAAACAACATTAATCTCATTTTACATCTCCATCAGAGCTCTTGGATGACCAGGTGCATTGCGAATGATGAGTAATATTTTGAAAGGAATCTTCTTCTTTGAGTTACAGTTTTCAACAGTTGGCTTAAAATATTTGGTAAACTATGTTGTAAGCAGATTCTCTATCATCCTGGGTTTGTTTTCTCCTTTATAGTGCACTAGTAGAATAAATTTACTATAATTCTTAATAGCACTTGGACTTCTAGAAGGATAAATGAGCACTGACATTGGCAGCTGCATTAGGCCCTAACAAGAGAGTGACCCTGACCTTTGAGGCTTTGAAATCAGGCATTGATTTCTCCTCTCTAGCCATGAAAGTCCTACTTGGTATGCTCATTATTCTTCTAAGCCAGATCTTCTGCATACCTTGCTGCTGCTTCTACTATAATACTTGTTTCTTCACTTTGACTTTTGTGTTATGGCAATGGTTTCTTTCCTTAAACCTCATAAACTAGCTTCTGCTATCTTCAAACATTTATTTTGCAGCTTCATTACCTCTTTCAACCTCCATAGAATTGCAGAGAGCTATAGACTTATTCGGGATTATGCTTTGGCTTAAGGAAATGTAGTAGCTGGTTTGATTTTCTATCCATACTACTTAAAATTTCTTATATCAGTAACAAGTTTTTTTTTCCCCCTTTGTTATCACTCATGGTTCACTGAGCTGCATTTTTAATTTCCTTTAAGGACTTTTCCTTTGCTTTCACAACTTGGCTCACTGCTTAGTACAAGAAGACTTCAGTCTCTCAACTTTCTTCCTTATTAAGCTTAATCACTTTTGACTTCTGATTTTCAAAAGGGAACATTCGATTCTTCCTTTTGCTTGAACACTTTGAGGCCATTTCAGTATTTTATATTGTTCTAAATTTAGAGTTTTAGTGTATTAAGAATAGGAAAGCCCAAGAAAAAGGGAGATAGTTGAACAGCTAGTCAATGGAGCAGTCAGAGCCACATAACATTTATTAAGTTCATGTTTTATATGGGCATGGTTTCAAAACAATTGCAATAATAATATAAATTATCAATGATCATATATTATCATAGCAGATACAGCAATCATTAAAGAGTTTGAAATATTTCAAGAATTACTAACATGTGTCATAGAGACATGTACTGAGCATATATTGTTGGAAAAAACACGAGCACTGATTGACATGCTCTATAAAGGGGTGCCACAATAAAACCAGCATATCCAGAGTATCTAAGAAGCATAATAAGGTAAAACATAATAAAATAAAATATGAATTCCTGAACTTAATTGCTTAAACTACAGACACTTATTATTCCACACTTTCTGTGCCAGGAATCTAGGCACAGCTCAGGAGATAAAGGTCTCTCACAATGCTACAATTAAGGCTGAGAGTGTAACCCTATCTGAAGACTCAGTGGAAGAAAAGATCTTCTTCTGAGGTCATTCATGTGATTGTTTGCAGGATTAGATCCTAGCCGGCTTTTGGATTGAAGACAATGTTTCTTCGCTAGCTATTGGCCAGAGGTTGTCCTCAGATCCTTGCTGTGTAGGCTCCTTAGCAAGCTCAAAACACTAGAGCTAGTTTCCCTTCTGGAAAGCAAATGAGAGAATAAGAGCAGGTGAAAAAGAATGAATAGGGGCAAGTATGCATCTAGTCTCTTTCTGCAATGCTACCACATCTGCATCTGAGAGTCATAAAAAGGAGTCATTGGATGGACTTCCATATTAAAGCAGTTTGGAACATACAAGGGCATCCTTGCCAGGAGCCAGAAATCTTTATGGTGACAATGGAGAAACTGCCTATCACAACAGTTAGTTGCTGGTAAGCATTTTGCATATAATTAAGAATCTTACAAATTAGCATGTATTTTATCTCATGAATTTAATCTATAGGAATCCCCCCAAGGAAATAGATGAAAGATTTTTTTCTGAGCATACTTATTGAGGAATGAATCACAAGAAATACGAATCTGAATTTTCAATAAAAATGAATTAAATAAATCGTAGGTTTAGTATGTAAATAATTAACTCATACTTGGAAATATATATATATATTATTTAACATTTAAGATTGAATATTTTATTTACTTTGTTTCAGTATTTAATATTAGCTCATTAGAGAAGAGTTCCTTATATCATGACCCAGTGGAGAAGAAGGGAAAAGGAGGGGCAAAAGGGTAAAAAAAAAAAAAAAAAAGATAGTAGAATGAGATGGATATCATTACCCTAAGTGCATGTATGAAGACAGGAATGGTGTGAATATACTTTGTATCCAACCAGAGATATGTAAAAATGTTCTCTATAAGTGTAATATGAAATGTAATACATTCTGTTGTCATTTATAACAACTTAGAATAAAAACAAATTTAAAAAAAAGATATGAGAAGTTTACACTTGGAGATAAATTTTATAAGGCTCATTTTAAATAGAATATTCCCTTCATCTGCTTAACTCTTTCCTGTTACTAATCATAGCTTCATATTATATTACCCATCAATTTCCTTATGTATTTGATGTCTCCCTAACTAGAATGCAAGTTTCAGCATGGCAGGAAGTTTGCTTGTTTTGTTTATTTCTGTATACCAATCATGGACATAGACTTCAGAAACATTGACTGAAGAAATGGATTAAATGCATGCACAAGTTTCTGTGGGAACATACCTAACCAGCCTGCAAGTGTTTGGCATATTTGACCAAGAATGTTTTCCCATAGAATGCAATGTTTGAGCTAAGGACAGCTGGAGTTACAGAAAGGCCAGGCCTCTTTGGATTGATTGTCTATATGTGTAATCAATCTTGCATAGCAGCTTGATATCTGAGTAGTAGGAAGAAGGTGCTCAGTAGGTTTCAATTTGATTGTGGGAGATAAAAGATGAGGAGGGAATATGATTGAGTACAAAAGCAGGCAAGTGTTCAGCATTGGCAAATCATGGTGGCAGAGATAGATAAAGAAAGAAGTGAAGCCAGGAAGGGCTGATAATAATAAAGAAAATACTAGAGTTAGTGGCTTGGAAAACTCAATAAGATCAAAGAATAGATAAGAGACTTGGAATTTGGAAATTATGATTGAGATGAGCACTGACAAAAATAGATTTGGTCATTGATGAGGATGGCTAAGGTGGGTTGGGGATGAAGGTTAATGGAATCTGTTTTGAGAACATTCTAAAGTATTGACTGTATAGATTTAGTGAAATTTTAGAAAATCCTTTCAGAGGTGGTTGTCTATACTTAAACAAATTACTAAACTTATTTCAAAAAGTAGGTGAAATACAATTGTTGGTAATGGCAGGTCTGGCTTTTCTATGACCTCTACTTCTATTTATCTTTGATTATATTCTTACACAGAAGTTCATTTTCAAAATTTGATCTATTATTATTTCTAAGATCCTGTTATGTGATTACAAACATAAATCTGAGGCTATTTCTTCATTTAAAAAACGGATTAAGGCTAATACTGGGCAAGATAAGCACATAACATTATAAGAAGTTTACACTGTTTGCAAAACAGACAGTCCCGCACCAGATGGAAAGATCAAAAAGACTTGAGTAGAATTATATTTGATTGGGGTCTTGAAGTATATATAAAATTTTCTCAATCACATAAGATGAAGTGAAATTTTAGAAGGATACAAAACTTGTGAGAAAGCAGTGGAGACAATCTATTGTAGCAGGTATTTTGGAAAGAATGAACCATCTACATATTTATAAGATATAGAGATGTGGTTCAGGAAAGGTAAGATAGGTAGATAATCAAGCAGGCTAGTAATAAAGGATGGACTTAGTTTCTGAACACTCTAAAGATGGTCAATGATATGATCAGCAAAATGTAAAATGATAATTCAGCAGAATAGAAACAGCAGCACTAAACAGTAGTCTATTGCAACAGTTCCAGAAAGGACTAATAAGAACCAGAAATAGAATAATGGAAGTATGAGTGGCAGAGGTTGTGGATGTGAGAAAAGTGGTGACTTATAGATCTGATAAATATGTGGCTATGGGGTATTCAGAGAGAAGAATCTTAAACATTAGTCTCATTTGAATCAGTAGAATAGTGGTACTTTAACAGAAATGGAAAGGTCAGGGGAAAAGTCATAGCATTTATGCTTTCTGGTGTAATTGGAATGCTAAAGCTAAATCAACATAAGGAGATACAATATTCAATTTAAATTTTAAGCTAGGAACTCAGGAGTGAGGTCATAATTACAGTTTCAGATTCGGGAATCATCTGCATAGAGACAACAGTCAAAACCTTCAGGATGAATAAAATTATCAATTAGTAGAGAGCAAAGAGCTAAAAAAGGAGCACATCTGAGATAAGATTGCTATTGAAAGATTGAAGAAGGAAGAGGAGCTGGTGCTAGAAACAGACAAGTAAAGCTAAGAAGAAATAAAGGGAAATTATGATGGAATTGCGGGGTGGGGAGAAAGTGAATGAAGGAGTAGGGGTTGATGATTGGGAGGTCTATAGTAGTTTGGAGAGAATAATTTTAATATAATGTTAGAGAATAGCTTCAATACAATATTCAATGGATCTTGTTAATGGAATAAACCCACACCAAGTCCCAACTATGAGGGTTAAATTTGAGGAGTAAGTAATTCTGAGAAAGTGGAGGCATCAAGATATGATCTATTTCCATAAGTTTGGCAGGCAGGCAAGAGGACAGATGGTGTGGGAGCTTGAAATAGTAGCAGTGAAAGGAGGAAATGAAAAAATTGAGCATGTTTGTCATCCAAAAGGGAAGGAACTATGTAGTAGAGAGGGAAAGATTGAAAATAGATGTGAAACCAAGAGGAAATAGGAAATTTGGAATAGGAAAGGCCATAAGCATAGATTAAAAGAGAAATGTTTGCAAGAAAGAAGATACCTGTCATCCAATATACAGAAAGAGAAATGAAAGTTCCAGAAATAATTGATGTGTTAGGAAACATCAGTTGGTTGGTTCTGGTTACAGTAATAAATGAAAAAAAAAATAGCTACTATTTGTTTAAGGATTAGTATTTGCCAGGAACCATGCTTAACGGTTTACATGTATTAACTCATTCAATATTTTCAGCAGTTCTTTGGAATATGTACCATACCACCCCCATTTTAAATGTACAAAAATGAACCTTTAGGGAATGTAACTTGTTCAAGGCTCTCAATGAGAAATAGTCCTCTGAATCAAACCTGGCTCTGGCTCCAAAGCTTAGACTCTTGGCCACCATAGTGAACGAGTGGGATTAGAATATATGAAGGATGGAAATATGAACTCACCACTGAATGGTAGGTAAAAGGATTTACCAGCAGCAGTGGCAATCCACCTGACAGCCGGGCTTTGTGATATTTTGTGTTTAGTATGTTTTTGTGGTCTCCAGCAGAATTTTATAGAGAAGATAGTAAAGTATTTCAGGAGTTATTAGGCAAGTATTGCAGAAGAACAATGGGGAAGAAAATTCTAAGGTAAGAGTTGACATCTATTTGAAATGATTGATATTAGAGTACAATCTGGAATGGAAAAGAAAGGATGCTTACAGAAAGCGGCTAATGGAAGCACCAGGAATAAGCGACAGCCTAAACCTCACAAGAACAACAAAGGCAGAATATTGGGTATGAGAGAATGAAAAACTCTGTTAAGAGACAAGTTTCATTCTTTCTAAAAATACTTGTGTGCCAAATAGTAGCACTGTGATAAGCCCTGCATACACAAAGGTTAATTAGACATAGTTCTGCTTGAGAGAAAAGGTTTAATATGATTGAAATAGAATGGAAATGGGGGTCACTGTAGTCATGGAGCTAACGAACATGAGGCCAAAGATAGACAGGGATTTCGGTCAGTGCATGATGTTAACTCTTGAGTTGGAAAGGCAGATAAAATTGACTTTAGAACGATTATGTGCTATGTATTTTTCTTTTATTTTATGCCTTGCTTGTGATTAGTGGTACTTAAGGACTGATTGCTTATGACTTCTGTGAAAGACTCTAATTTTTTGCATGCCCTGTCAAGGAAAATTAGCTTTGAAAAGATTTTGCAAACATATAGTTTTATAATTTCATTATATATCCTCCTTAAGAGAATTTGAATCTGAAAAAAAATCCTTTTGAAACAAAACTCTGCAATATTAAAAAAAATTTCCACTACAATAATGCTTATAAATTATTATAAATTTTAGTTACTTTGAAATATGATAGGAAGTATGATTATAACAAAGAAATAAAGATCTAATAATAATAAAAAACATGATTATTTTATTTATTATGGTACTAGACATCTCTACACTTTCCTCTATTTTTCCACATTTAGAGTTCTTTTGTTATTCAGAAGGCTTTGGATACAGAACAAAGATATTTCCTTATTTCAAAATAGCCAAAATTTTCAAACATTCCCCTTTCAACTATTGTTGAAGGGTAGACAATTTTGGAATTATTTTTCTGCTGACTCAGTCATCATTATAGTTTGCCAAGTTATACTTCTTCCTATTGTATAGTCCACCATCACACACTTACTGGAGAAAACTATTTAGGATCATCAAAAAATAAATGGAAGAAGCCAAAAGGCAATGCTTTTGAGTGATTGAAGATGGGAAAAGATATGGCTGGGGTAAATTGGAATAGAACTTTAAAACTAACCATGTCAGGCAGGAGGAAGAAAAAAAGTCGACTTTATTTTAGAAACTAGTCAGAAGTTATTTGTAACATTTAGCAGGGTGGGGAAAGAGAGGGAAGTTCCATTTTTCATTTCTGAAGATGCAGCTGCTATCTGCAAGTCCTAGCCTGACACATGGTCCACAGTTCTACAGAAAGAACAGATGAAGATGAATATGTCAATTCCTAACTTTTAAGTAACCTGGAATATATTATTTATTCTTTCATATGTGGAGGAAAGCTGAATCCCTTTCAACACTTGAAAAAATGGTTGATAAATACATGAAAACTGCAATGCACCAAACTGTGAACTGAATTGCAAAAAGCTGGTGACCAGTACTACAATTCAATGATGACAAATGGTTGTTTCCCAAAGAGATTTCCTTCTTGGAAGGTGAAAATTAATGGCAAAAATATGAAGGCAAGCAACTTTCTCCCTGTCAGAAAATATCTCTTAAAATTACAGAAAGCAGCTACCCAGAAAAAATAAACAAATAAATCTGCTGACATCAATTTTCCCCCACTCCACCTGTTTACCTGTACTCTCCATACTTAGAGCAACAGCAACAGTACCCAGCTATTGGGTCCACTCACTCTCTTTTAGTATGCAGTGGATGCAGATAAAACTTGTAGTCTTTGGATAGAATAGGAGGTAGAAAGTAGAAAGTGCTGCAGAGATATTTGTTGAAAATTCTTGCTCTAAGGTAAAATGAAAGGAACCTTTCCAAATATTTCCAAAATAGGTTTTGGTACTGAGGTTGATTGTGGCAGCTAGGGATTTGATGAATGTGCATTTGTCAGAACATCTATTTTGCATATTTCTGGGTTATTATTATTCACTAGTAAACCTTTAAACAGTTTCTCCTGTTTCCGTGCATCTTCTTGAGTTTTTGTTCCATGCCTCTTTCTGCATTGCAAAACTCTAATTCAACTATGGAAGAAAACACCTCCCCCAGTTTTAAAACAGTGAGAGTGATCTGAAGACAAGGAAGCATTCATTGGATTGCAATTGACTCGACTAAACTTCCTGGAACATCAAAATCTCATTAAAAGCAGCCATTAAATAAAAATATCACTTAAGATACACTCAATGATGGATTCAGGCCAAATGTAATTTAATACTCTACATCCAGACTGGGTATGGGAAACTGTTAACTCATGCTTGTGTTCTATTGCCAAAAGAGTTATTTTACTTTAGATCTATTTACTTCTTGAAGGAAGGCTGCAATTTGCTCTGTATGGGTTCCCCTGTAGATTTAAGAAAGTTATAGAGTAAACTTCTCAGCGGGGAGTGATCATTGAGCTAACAGTTGGTTTCCAGGGAGTAAATAAAGCCTGTGAAACTGAGATGACTATATCCCAAGGAGAAAGTGCTGTAGAAATTGTGATCCCTGGCTCTCAGAATTGTGACTGGCCACTAATGTGTGAAACCACAGCGATGGCCAGTATTCTCAAGACAGAGTTACTGGCAGCAGAAAGATCTGTGAAAATCCTCAACAATTGGTCCAAACAAACCTTTAAGCTTTGATGCATAATTCAGAACGAGAAGTAATCTGCCTGTAACTTGAAGCAGGGACCACAATTCTCAGCAGAGCAACCAGGGAATGATCTACTCTCATCATATTAACTTTGTATGGTTTCTTTTCCCTTTACTGTCTGGTTAAATCATCAGTAGCCAGTGAGGACCAGGAAAAACTTATTCTCCCACATCTCTTCTATTTTCTAAGTAGAGCGGAAAAAGGTCTGAATTTAAAACTCCTCTTTCTTGAAGAGTCAGGGGAGAAATAGTTAACTCTCCTCCATAAACTGGAGGTAAGTCAACTGGACTTGTAATTCAGCTCTGTAGAAACCAGTGTTGAGATTCTCTTGAAGAAATGACTTTTATCGCCACATGTTCTTTTAATTGCTGTTAAATGTACTTATAAACTACATGAAATTTTTGTATCATTGCTAACTTATTGAATTGAGATAACATACATAAACAAATGACATAGATCTCAGTTTAATTCAAATCTTAACAAAAGTGAGAAAGGTCTGAATTTGAACGGTCTCTCCATATTTCCAACTATGTATTGCTTAGTATTTTTATATTTAATCTCATGCTGTTATATTACCATTATACATGTAAGAAAACTGAGGTACAGTGAACTTAAACACAGTTCCATGGTTAGAAAGATAATAAATGGAAAGCTGGGTCTAGGATTAGAATCCTTTGATTCTCGTCTAATAATATTTTCATAATCATAAGTGAGTCCTACCATATCTTAAAACCAAACAGTGAAATCATGGATAAACTTGAGACCTTCCAGAACCCACAAAGCTAGAACAAGAATGAGTCTCTTAACCTAAGCAATGGAACTCACAGATAGAAATTACACAATCTCTTGACAAAAGTCAAGTTTTTGACAGGCAAAATGGAAATGTACCTGTCAGCTTGGTACATTTGACAGCTAGACACATTCACTTGACTTCTAATGATCTGCATTACCTTCAGTGACCAGATTTGAATATGACCTACACATGTAGTCATGCTCCATATAATAAGAGTTGATGATGAACAGGATATCCTGGGGTGGTTCCATAAGAGTATAATGGAGCTGAAAAATTCTTATTGCCTACCAGCATCAGTTGTTGTAATGTTGTTTTCAGTGGTGCTAGAGTAAACCTGCGCTACAAAAGTATAGCATGAATAATTATATGCAGTACATGATGCTCGATTATGATAGTTAATTATATTTCTGGCTTATTTATCTACTACACTATAATTTTATCATTATTTTAGAATGTATTTCTACTTATTCAAAACAGTGTGCTACATAATACTGGCTGCAGCCTCATGCATCTTATGTTTACTGCATCTCTAAATAGCTTCATTTTCTCTTGTGTTTGCTTTAATCTTACATTATCTTGTTCATCATTGTTCCAGGAGCTATGATACATATAAACATACACATACACATGTGTACACAGATGTGCGTGTTTTATATAAACTATATAAACTAGGTGAGTATTCTACTATACCATTTAGATTTGTGTAAGTGCATTCCACCATCTTGGCATAATGATGAAATTGTCAAACAATGTACTTCTCAGATTGTATTTTAATCCTTAAATGACATATAACTATGTATAGTTTATGTATATCAATTTAGAATAAGATATATACAAACACATACACACACAAACATGCATGAATATACATGTTATGTTATTTTCAAACCAAATTAGGAGAAGTTTTCCATTAGGATACTTATCCATTATTTTTCATATCTACTTTAATACTTTTCATATTTAAGACCTTAATTTTGAAAGAAAAATGTTCAGTTTTCTGTGACAAAATTTTAAAAAGGATTAAAATTAAAGTAAGAGATAAGTTTAACTTTCTTATGTGTGAGCTTAGCCTAGGTTCTCATTTATAATAGCAATTGAAACTTCTAACGTGTCTTTTTAAAAAAAAAAATTACCATGGGGGCTGGGGATGTACCTCAGTGGTAGAGTACTTGCCTAGCATACACAAGATCCTAGGCTCAATGCCCAGTACTGCAAAAAGAAACAAACAAACAAGAAACTTTTGGCATGGGATTATGATAAAATCATAAGTTGATTGAGATATTTCAGCAATCACTTAAATAGGATGAAGGGGGAAATGTCAAAGGGATTTGAAGTTTTTGTATCTCTGCAGAGAATATAGTTAAAATAAAAACACAGAGATACACACACAACAATCATCTATCAATTATTAAGACTATTCATTTATTTCCTACATACAAAGTCATTTAATGGCAATGCCATCACCTGCCTAGGTGCTATCACCTGCACAGAATGGGATGCTGGCTTCAAAATCTCTCTATTTCTGTTTGACCTCACTTAATCTCATCTGTGCAGAGCATAGAGGAAAATAACTCAGGTCACTCTGACTTTGATATTTATTTCTGTGGTTTTAATTAGCAGAATTGTAGCAGAAACGAGGTCACCAGACAGGGATACCAAAAGTGGGGGTATCTCAGAGTCAGTTCCAAATCACCCATTTCTAAACATTTATGCATTTTCAAAGTTTCTTTTTACATTATATATAATTGAAATGAAAGCAACATCAAAGCTCTTTTGGACACTGTCTGCTGTCAGACTAACTTCTAATTAAAAGAGGCAAAAGTGCCTGATCCATCTGGAACATTGCTTGGATACCTATTTTGTGTTGACAAGATTCTTTCTGCAAAAGAAAGAAACTACTTAGGATCTTTGGAAAGTTCAATTTCTCTTAAAAGAAGCATTTGGAAATAATACTAACATATTTATAATTTTTTCCATGTCAAATTAAACTTTGCACATATCTATCAGTTTCTACTCATATACTATTGTTTTATTTATATGCAACCCACAAATATATTGTGAGAAATATTAGATGTATAATATTCAGTATTTACAAAGTTAATCTAAGAATTTTTCTTCATCAAATATGTACATACAATTAAAAATCTAATACTCTGATACAGTTTAATTTTTACATTGTGTTCTACTCATTATAAGTGGATTTTTCTCCTTAATTTTATTTAATCATAGTCCATGCCTGAGAGGAATGAATTTTGATCTTCGTTTACAGATGTGACAGATGAATTAGAGTTTACATGATATGTTAAAACACACCAAAAGAATTAAATCCTTTCTCAATATCTTTATTGTCCTTGGTTATGCTATATTAATTAACACCACAAAAACAGCTATAGTTAAAAAAATAAAGACAAAATATTACTTAGAACAGTCCAGTCTAATTCAATGATTAGTAGACAGAGTAAATGATATGCGATAGGAACCCTTGAGTACTTTTGGACCTTTTTTTGTGAAGGAGAGGATGTGGACAGAAATCATCTATGCCAGGTGGTTGTCAATGATGCAACATTATACACATACATGCACTTTTAGTCTTTATGGGGTATTTATGAACAGCACAATGAGCTACGAAAGAAGCAGAGCCAGGAATGAAAAATGGGTTGTTTAGGTTGAGTAGCGGTCTCCAAAAAGACATGTACATGAGAGTCTATTTATGTGTCCTATTTCCACATTTACTTTCCCACTTTGGTTCTTGTTATGGATTTGTTTCTTCCATTTTGCATCAAACCTCGTGGGTTAACCCCATAATGTGGATTGGGCAAAAGTGTTACACAAGATGGACATTCTTTTACAATTCTACGAGCTTGTTCTTTTGTGATTTTAAATTTTTTGTCTTAAGGTAGTGCTGTAACGTGGAACTGGGAATGAAATAAAGTAGCTTGTTGTACTGTAGTAAATATAAATATTGTTTTAGTGAGGGCGTCAGCTTTTTGATTACCTTCATGGAGAGGACCAGGCAGATTAGTGTGAGCTCTTATGTGACCTATAAATAAAGGTTCTTTTTCGTTGCCATAGGAGATTTTGGATTTGAGAAAACAATTTAAAAGCTGGAGTATGTGGTGCTATTGGACCTGCTAGCTCCAATTTTGGACAGCATGTACAATATAATGGCTGTCTGAAAAAAATTCATAGGCTGTTCTTTAAAATTTTCCAGAGCTATTATTATAGCTTCGAGTTCCACTAATTGAGCTGATTTTTTGATTAGTGATATGAATCATTTTTCATTTTGAGTGACTACTCAGCAGCAGTAACCGTTAGAGGATCCATCTGTAAATACATTTAAATGCTTTAGGAATGGGTTGATTTTTTATTACCTGTGGGAATATGATAGGATGATTGATACAAAAGGACAGTATAGGAGATTTAGGAATATGATTGTCAAAATTTGCAGAAGTAGAGCATCTAGCTATAGCCCAATCATTATCATTGAAGCACAAATATTCAACCTGTGACGATGAATAAGGAGTAATAATAGTAGCGGATGAATTCCAAATATTTAGTAGAGGTTTTAAGTCCTTGAAGAATAAGTTTAGCTACCATGGAGGTATAAGACTCAATTGTACTTTTAGGAGAGACAGGCAAATGTATCCATAATATAGGTCCCTGTTGCCAAAATACTCCTGTTTGGAGTATATTGTGAAGGAATAATAATCAATATTAGTGGTTGTGCAAAATCAAATCTATCGCAATGGATCTTTCAATGGCCTGTTCTACTAATTTTTTAGAGCTCTCCTGGCCTCAGGAGTTAATGTCGAGGTGAGGATGGGTCAGGGTTCCCACGAAGGATGTCAAATAAGGGTTTTAATTGTCCAGTAGTGAGGCTTAGTGTAGGGCGAAGCCAATTAATGTCACCCAGTAATTTTTGGAAATCATTGAGGGTGGTCAAATGTTCTTTTACTTATTAGAATTTTTTGGGGTTTAACAAAAGTATCCATGATTTTAAAGCCTAAATATAGTATAGGTGATCTGCTTTGAACTTTTTCTTCTGCTATATATAATCCATATTTTTTTAGATTTTTTGTTATTTCACTAAATATATTAAATAAGATTTGTTGATTAGGGTGAGCTAAAATAAAACATCGTCCATGTAGTGTAGACACATAAGGTCTTGATATTGTGGGCTGTATAGCTCTGTCCCACATATAGTTGGCACAGTGTAGGGCTATTTGCCATTCCCTGCGGCAATACTTTCCATTGATATCTTTTATCAGGGCCTGCAAACCTGGGGGCATCCAGAGGATGTAGGGGAATGGAAAAGAAACAGTCCCCCTGTGAACAAAGTTCCTGGAATTGAGTTTTCCAGATTAGGTATTGTCCCCCACTTAGTACCCGCTCTGCATAGACTTTTCCAATCTGAGGGGGCTAAGGTTAGGGTGTTAAGTGACTCTATCATACTTAATGTGAACGGAGCTTGAGGCCCATAGGTCATTACCGCCTCTTTAAAATTCTTTATTGTTTTAAAGTCTAGGAACTCATGATATCTTTGTCCCTGTTCATTTTGAAATACTGGCAGTTCTAGGTGCTCCTGCGGTCTATGTTGTTCGAGAGCGTATAAGCGCTCTGAAAGGCCGCCAATTTCTACCTCAAGGGCACGTATACTCTGATCCATACTCTTTATTGTTTCTGTTAGGGATTCTATCCATGAAGGAGCAGAGGGCGCTAGTGGTTCCTCTATTTGACGGTCTTTTCTCTTTTTTAATTTCTTTTTGTTCTTTTTATTGGAGACTGTGCTCTCCGAATCGCTTTTTGATTCCTCTTCACTACTAGCTTCATAATTCTAACCGGCTCAGTAGAGGAGACTGTACTTTCATGGTTTGGCTCCTTGTTACTATTATTACTTTCACTAGTATCCTGAGTTTCAGTTTCTAAGGAGAGTACATACTCCTCAGCTAATTTTATTAAGCTTCTGATGGCTTTTGCAGATCTTACTTTTGAATTTACATTCCTACTCTCCTTGCTGGTCTCCACTGAGTCAGAGGATATGCTTTCTTGTTCACTTTTCTCACTATCCTCTGAGTTCTCAATATCAAAAATTTCATTCATGGCTTTTATAAACCGACTTTTTGTTATATTTGCTCCCATCTTTTTAAATTTTTCTTTTTTCTTACCTTGCCGCCGAATTCCCCGTACAGGCCACCACCTGTCGCTGCCTGAAGCGGAAGTCGCTTGGAGCAGCGAACGCCACAGGAAAATTCGGAGGCAGGATGAAAATGAAAAAAAGGTCTTTTATTCTTCTCCTCTCTCCAGCTCCAGCAATCACTCCAAATGCTCTAACTCCAACCACCACCTTCTTCTTCCCCACACACACTAACGAACCTCACCCAGTTATATACATATAGCTTTAACAAGGACACGTGCTTACAGCTCGAGCTTACAGGTGCGTCACGCAGTGTTCACGGGCATACAAAGATTCTTTGAATAATGTATCAACATCAGGTGGAAACTAGAACATCTTTTATGGCTCTCAGCTAACCGCAATCTTTAGCTATCTCCTTGATTATAGGCTCCTTCAGACCCCACTCTGTCATCTGATTGCTTTGGGTGGCTTACCAGAAGCAAGGCCATAGGTCTTACAGATATAAGGACAATTCCATACAGTAATAATAATTTTTAAACTTCTGGATCTCTCAAGGCTTTCTAATGCTTAATAGGTAAGCAAATACACTGTTCTTAATTATTTGATTTTAGAAATAATGCTATTTTTTATACACAAAAAAGCTTTCAGTATACATTGAGTTTTCCGGGAATATTCTCATATACAAATGGAGAAAAGATTATATTTCATTTGTTTAGGAACTTAACCAAGACTAGTTCACCATTTTTAATATTGCCCAGTGACTAATCAAGTGTGTTTTGTTGGCAATGATATGTGAATTATCCAAACACATGATTAATCTTCATTTGTTAACTCTCATATGTATAGTCTTCCTGATGTAAGTGCAAGTACCTGATTACTTAAAATTATACATTTTTAATACTGAAACACATTTGATTTCATTATGATTATCTTATAGAACTCAATTATATTACAATTAGATAGTTATAGAGAGTTTTGAAATGTTGATGCCGGCAGGTTATGTTATTTTGTTTGTAGTTTGATGTTTTTTTTTTTTCAAATTGCTATGAAATATTAAGAAAGTTTGTAATAAAAAAGGTGAGTATTTACTAAGTGCATGTATAAAAGCTCAAATGGTATGAAAATACTTTGTGTAAAACCAATGACTTGGAAAACTGTGCTCTTTATATGTAATATGAGAGAAATTGCACTCTAAAAGCACGTATAACAAATTAAATTAAATTTTAAAAAAAGGTGAGCATTGATTTGAAAAATCTCCTGAGTTAGATAGATGATGCAAAGGTACATTTGATGTCCAGGTAAACTACAGTATCATCCAATAATGTTCTTTGTACCATTAGAAGCATAACTAGGTCATATCTGATCATTATGCATAAGATTTTCTTCTTCCGCCCTTTCTCCTTTCTTCCACAGTACTTTCTCATCTTATTCTCTGCCCCCCTCCTTCTCTTCTTCTCCTTCTTCCTGTATTTGTATTGAAGAAGCTCCAACTCCATCGTTAAATAATCCTGTTCACCATGAGTAGATGTTTATTGAGTATTTGTCTGTAAAGGGTACATTCTGAATGGACTAAAAAGGTATAAGTTCAACCATTTGTTCTCAGAACTTTAGCAAACACATGAACTGCACAACATAACAAACACACTTAACATCATAGTTAATTGTGTCAATTTCCTGACTTTCTTCTTTGGTTAGCCTTTTGCATGTCTTTTTTATTTTTTTCTTGTCAGTGTTTTCTTAGATTGTGAAGTCCTGAGGGATTGGGATCATATTTAAATAATTCTCTTTCTACAGATCTTAAAATAGCACAATGCAGAATTAGTACTTTGAAATTCTTTTTGATGAGTGAGTGAAGCTATGTATGCCTAAATCCCTGATAGAAATCACCACTATTTCCAAATTACATAAAGGCTATATTTAAAGCTTCTGAAATGGAGCAATTAGTAAAACTAAGATTCAGTGATGCCTTTGGGGAATTCAGAATTCTAGTGAATATTTTTTTTATTACAATCCATAAAAGATGGTCACTCCACAGAGTATTGACATTGTAGTGTTAAAACTATTTGAAAGGAAAACAGGACAATGTCATAGCAACTCATGGTGATATTTTATGAATCTCATTATTTTTTCATGCATAGTTGCCCTGTGAGTGCAAGCATTATAAATCAAGTCAATGATTTACTGGGGACTCAGTGGGTATCCTTTGAACAAAGTGAAGTAAATATCTGATAGGACAAAGGCATAATCTCCTGCAATTTAAAATAAATGTGGTTATATTTGGAAATTGATAACAGAAGATAGGAGTAAAGGAGGGTGGAATATTAGATTGAAATTTGTCATTTAAAGAGAGAACATGATTTTATATATATATGTGTGTGTGTGTGTGTGTGTATATATATATATATATATATATATATATATATTTATTTTTTTTTTTTTTTTTTTTTAAAACAAGAGTCAGATCCAGAAGAGCAGCACTCAAGTCTAGACTATGCTTTGAGCTTCACTGCAAAGTTAAGGTCTGTGGTAAAAGAGAGAAATGTCTGGAGCTGTATGGACCCTTACTTGCTGTTGGTAGGGAGAAAAGGTAATTACATTAAAGAATCTGATGATGTGGCTATTTAATAATGATACAAAGGAAGAAAAGGAAGTGAAAATAACATGTTTTGGATTTCTTGTTTCATATTACCCAATTTCAACCATGTAACATTAGTCTTCTGAGGTTGTCTGCAGGCTAGCAAATACCTTGGAGCACTTATGGTTAAAAAAAAAAATAAAAAAAGAATGAGCTATACATACACGGTTACTGTTTAAGGAGTTCACATACACACAGAAGTAATTGCCCAACATTATTTGTTTTTAAGCAGTCTTACTACATTGCCTAAGCTGGTTTTGAAGTCAAGGTCCCCCAGTAGCTAAGATTACAGGTACGTGCCACCACACCCAGTCTCTTGCTCAATGCTTGAGAGAAGGAAATCCAGGCTAAGTCAGATTTGAAGCCAGCATGAAGCCATCAGTGTGTGAATTGCAGCGGAAAGACTTTTGAGTCTAGACATTTATTTGAGTCTTCACACTCACCTAAACTTGTAAGATTTCAAATTACTTCATTGAACTCTGATGCCTCTCTAACCTTAACTAAATTTCAAAGGTGTTTTGTTTAAAAGTGTGATTTGTGTTGCTATTCTCATATCGAGTAATAAGTTGCTAATATTGCAAATGTCACAAGCAGTGATGTTTGGCAATGAGTCATATAGACCCTCTGCCAGGAGAAGGGGTATACCAGACACCTCCCAGCTCTGGCTGACATTCTCTTGGCCCACATGTGTATGGTAATTGCTCTGGCAATGAGCTGTGCAGTCATAATCTGACAGCATCTTTTCCTGGCTGTATCACATGACTTTAGGGTTTCTCTGCTTCAGGAATTCCCTGCTGCTATCTTTTGTAATGCCTCTGGGAACTCACAAGGACACATGCACTCATATACATGTAAACCTGGAAGTTAAACCAATGGCTTAACTCACAAATCTTAACCAATGAGAAACTTGAGCATGACTTTCAGAGGATTGTCAGGACTGGGTCCCATTTGTCATTCACTGAACCTTTACAGCAGTCCTGTGAGGTAGACTTTAAAGATGAAAAAACTGAAATTTAGGGACATAAAGCAAAATGCTCAAAGTCACAGTTTTTTAATAGAAAACCAGCAGCTTGAACTACACTCTTATGCAATGAAGAAATGCAGCAGGGCTGAATGTGTTGGCTAAAGAGGCACACAGGGAAGGGGTTGAGAAAACTATAGGGACGCCTACAGAGAACTCAGTACACCTGAGGTACCTCAAATCCAGTGTATTCTAAGTTGGTATAATTTGCCTTTACCAGATGATGCCTCTACCCACAATTTCTCATCATCCGCCTTACATGCACATATTTTCTGCATTAGATATTTATTAGATTTTCAGGATCTGTTCAAACACAGGTACTTTTTGGAAAATCATTATGAATTAAACTGTAAAAAGTGCTACATGTCAGCTGTCTGAAAGAAATAGTTGTCAAAGTATAAAATCCAGTACCAAGATACTAAAAACACAGGGGAGAAATGGAACTAAAAGAGGTAAAGAAGCTACAAAGTCAAAATTTCACTTTCATTTATTTTCTTTAAGGTTTGTCCTACTAGTAACTCTAAGGAGTATGAAATTTCAAAGCAAAGAAGACTAATTAGTAGGAAAACCTTCTTGTTTGAACAGTCTTGAAAGTGTTTAAGGAGCAAAGCAATTTCTAAAGCAGTGCTCCAAGTTTAGCTTTCTAACTTTAGTTAGGATATAAAGAAATAATTATATATCTGGCTTAGTCATAATTGCACCATCTTCTCTCTCATGAAAGGCTACAGATTATGTAACTGCTGCTATTGATTTTCCACATCAGACATTTTAATTGAAAGGTTAAGAGGAAGCTGGATCAGCAAAGTTTGAGGTTACTAATTCTGCATTAAATAATTTGGGACTTAAAATCCCTTAACAGACAAGACACCAAGAATTTTATAAGAAAGATTTCACTTCTAAGAAGAGGAGTATTCCTACTACCAGTCAAGAGAAGATATTTAAAATCTGTACTGAAATGACATCAACTTTACATAACATTAGCTTATGAGTATGACTGCTTTATCATTATTTATCATTATTTGTTTTTGAAGATTGCTTGTGTTACAGACAGCACAAGACCACACTGCCACTTTATAGTTGACATTATTTTAATTGGCATTGATATTTGGGATATGCAGTTGAAAGTAATGTCAAGATGATCATCAGTAGATATTGGCATCCAGAGGTTAAAAGTTCAGTCCTTAATCCTAAAAGTCCTCCTGAACTAAATATCAATACCCACTATTCAACTGTCAAAACTACTGATATCCCCAAGCCCATTAAGTAGCAAAGAAAGTAATACCTCTCATCACCATTAGGATTGGAAATAATCCAAAAATGTTGTCACCAGAATAAATGATTTAAATGCTTCAGAAAAAAAAAAAGAATTAGATAAATAAATGTGAAATAAAAGGGATTGGAAAGATACATTATGTCTTGTTCACAGAACCCATTTTGAAACTCCAAATATACTCCCTGCATATTGTTAACTAATTCTCCACTGGAGGCACAAAACTGATGAACACCAATTATGTAAAACTAAATTTTTACAGTGGTGCTCATAAAAAAATCTATTTTTGTAAATATTTTTCAAGTAGGCTGTATGTTATTTATATTATTTATATTATTCCAGAAAGAATTAGAACATACATAATTAATTAAATAAACCTGGAGCTGCCAGTGTCACATGGCAGTGCACCAATGTCTGGTGGTTCTTGGTCATCTTCCCACTTTGCCTTGCAGACACATCATCATGTAGCCATCCTTGATGCCATCATCCAAATCAGGCTCCCCATCTCTTAGCTCCCAAGCACAGTACCCCCACTTGATTTATGAGGATTTGCCACATGCTTTTGAGAATTTTTATTTAAATCCATGGTATATTGGGGGGGTGCATTACTAAGGATAAGGATGGTGTCCTGTATGACCTGGTAACTCACTGCTGTCCCAGGGTTATTTGTTGGGTGGCAGTGGGTGGACTGGACTGAGTCACAAACTCAGAACTTAACCTGACAGACTCTCCATCCCTGATCATTCAGATTTCAGAACACTATTTCTATAGAATTGGATTAGCTCACTGCTTTGGGGTGATTTTGCAGTGCCCTATGCCACCATGGGTATCATTTCTAATAATGCTCTGATGCCAGAAATTGCTCAGGGGAAGAACATGATAAAATGGGAATCAAGTGGCAGGCATTTAAACTCTACAGGCACAGATGAAGAGTGAAGAGACTGCATGGGGCTCCTCCAGCCTTTCATCTATTAGAGTGGTCGAAATAATAAAAGAATTTTTGATGGTCTGAAGCAAAGTAATTCAATTTATATATACATATACTCAGGAAGGACAGTTATGAAAGCGTATTTGACAGAAAGAAGTTGGGAAATGTTTCGCAGAAAACATTAACCATTCCAAGAGCACCCCAAACTAGGCACATTCCAACATTATATGAACTAGGTTCACACTACACAGTGTACTGTGTGTTCACCGTGCATGTTTCCCATGACTTCATAGTATATGTAGGATATAAAGTTGCATAAAAAGAAGGTCAGTTTTATTTATTTTTTTTCTTGGTAGTAGAAATTTAACTCAGGGGTGTTTTACCACGGAGCCACATCCCCCAGCCTATTTTATTTCGAGACAGGATCTCACTAGGTTGTATAGGGTCTCACCAAGCTGCTGAGGCTGACTTTGAACTCAAAATCCTCCTACCCCAGCCTTCTGAGTTGCTGGGATTATAGACATGTACCACCTCACCTGGTTGGTCAATTATATTTTTAAGTGGCAAGATATATAGGCAAATATCAATGTTTTATGGTAATTGGGGCATCATGCTATCAGACAATACTAGAATTTTTTTGTGTTTTTCATTTAACTAGCTTGAATTATTATTTATAAAACAATGTTGGGTTTAGCTTTTGGAAAATTGACTGTAAATAATTTTTATTCTCTTAGGATTTGATTTGTTCAAAGAAAGCATTTTTAAAACAAAGACACAAAGAGGGTTCTGTTATTTAGAAGTAAATAAGGAAACATGCTATTGAAACAATAAGCACTTTATCCTAAAATTAATGCTTATTTTTAAAAACTGTTTTCTAAGGACTTAAAGATAATGATTTGCTAGAGCTAAAAGTACAAAATAGTTCTTCTCTTTGACTAGAACTAGTTTACATTCCCTTCTAGAAAATAAGTTGGCAAGTGCTCTAAACAGGGAGCACTTGATGACTGTTAAAATAAAGTAATAATCATCTTTGCAAGGTGGAATGGTTTCCCATCCTATAGCTGGAAACCACACAAAGTTGAGGATATTCCAGCTTTGGCATCCTTTCAGATTTCTATTTCTATATACTCGCCAATTCACTTGGAACTTTCTATCCTGAAAATAGATCATTGTAATGTCCTCAGTAAGAAGGCCCATTGTTGAATTAATGCCAGATTTATCTGTGCTTTTAAAATTATTATGAGTGTTAGCATAGCTATTAATAATGCTCTTTGTAGTTTTCAAAGAGCCTCATTTAATTCTTTCAGCAACTGGGAGATGTTTAAAGGACTGGTGTGATTATTCTCATTTTACATGTAGAAACTGAGTCCTGAATATGGAACTGACCCAGTCAGTTACATGACTGAAAACTGTGATCCATATATCAGAAATCTTTTCAATTGAAAAATAATGAAATATTTATTAAACAGTTACTTGATATTGAAAAACATTTGTCACTTTCACTCTAAAAAGAGTTATTATGTTCTGTGTGTTTAATTTGTGTCAGGTAGTTTAACTACCCTGTATTTGAAAGTCCAAACAAAATTTCAGAAATAGGTGAAATAAGCAATTTTAAACTCAGGTCTGACTTCCAAGTTCAAGGTAATGCTCACACTCTCTGAAGCCAGTACAGTGTCTCCCCTTTCTTATAATTCTGAAGATAATATATCACAAGGAAAGACTGGAGAACTGACACTCTGGATGGCTGATTTTCCAGTTGTCATGATTGTAGACAATTTTTTGAAATATGTGGTTAAATTTTCTGTCATACTAGAAAGAATAATTTGGAGTACTTTGTTGAAAATGGTTTCCTTTCAATTCCTCAGTACTATTATTTTTATTCTTACTTGGCACACACTCTTTATATAGATAGTAAGGGAAGAAGATTGATTGGAATTTATAATGACTCCCATACCTGAGGGAATGTTATCTTTAAAAATAAGTTATTAGCTGGGTGCAGTGGTGCACACCTATAATCCCAGTGGCTCTGGAGGCTGAGGCAGAAAGATTACAAGGTCAAAGCCAGCCTCCACGATTTAGTGAGGCCCTAAGCAACTTAGCAATACCCTGTCTCAAAATAAAAAAAAAAAATTAAAAAAGGGTTGGGGATGTGGCCTAGTGGTTAAGAGCCTTGAGTTTAATCCCTGGTACCAAAAACAATTAATTAATGCCAAAGAGCTCCTATTGTTATTTGAGAGATCTGGGTAATTTGTTTATTATTATGCATCTACTATAAGCCAGATGTTATGTTACATAATGAGTATACCTTTGGTAAAGAGAAAAGCACATGAGCAAATGAAGTATGTATGTTAGATTTTACAATACTTGGAGCACCACAGCATTATGAAAAAGATCAAATTAGATCTTTAATACATTTTAAGTTTTACATATGAGTAAAAATGTGTCACTGAGCTAAGAACAATTAGATCATATGTGTAAAGGAACCAAAAACAGTAAACCAATTCAATAGATGAACATTCTTTGTTACATATAAAACAGTCATTTGGATGATCTTATGATATGTTATTTGTTAATAATTTATTTGAGATTACAATATTGTTATGTGTGTCAAGAGTAGAAGTTAGTGCATTTTTAGAGCTCGATCAAGGATTAAGATCACATTGATTTTTACCACTATTTCCAAATTGCAAGGCCGTCTGTTATGGTGACAAGATTGCACTGAAAAGTTGAAGTGGAATTCATCATGTTTTATGAAAGTAGCTGCAGATTTTGTGGCATGTGATAGGGAAGTTATTTTCAACAAACACTATTTTTTAAATTAACTGTTATTACTCTTCTTTATTTGAAACTACACCAAAAATTTTAAAAATAAAAACAACAATAAATACCATACTTTAAAAATCACAGTTTATTTTTGTTGCAAAAGAAATGATAAATTACTTTATTACTTTCCCCATGATTAAAAATATATCAGACTTGTGTTAATCAAAAAATGTATTTCTTCTTGTGTTCAGGCATTATAAGTAGCATTTTCCTCAGCAGTACAATCATATAATTTATAATTATTCAAGGTATCTTTCTTTTATGTTGATAAATTAATTTATTCTGGAAAGAAATGATGATAAATACCACATTTCACCCTTCTTCCATTTAGGAATTCCTTCTGTATATTCAGTTTTAGAATTACTGCTCTAGTTTTAATATACTATTTAAATATTAATCAATTTGCCCAAAGAAAGTCAATAGTTGTTTATTGAACAATGACAATAGGTATTTTGGGATTTCTAAAACATAGAGATGATCAAAAGCGGAGACTGTCTTCAAGAACTATACAATTTACTGAGGAATCTAGACAAATATGATAATAACAATGATATATATATCACTGACACTCCTGCCTCTTTTCTTATTTACTTTGTTATGGTTTTGGTACTGAGAATTGAATCCTTGAGGCACTTTACAACTGACCTATATCCCCCAGCCCTTTTTTATTTATTTTGAAACAGGATCTCTAAATAAGTTACTTACGGCCTCACTAATTTCCTGACATGGGCTTTGAACTCGCAATCCTCCTGCGTCAGCCTCCCAAGTTTCTGAGATTACAGGCTCCTGGCCTTTTCACTCATAAGACTCTGTTATTGCAGTGGGCATACCAAGATTATCTGAGATAATCACCCCATCTCAAAATACTTAATTTAATCATATCTGCAAAGTCCTCCTCTTTTTCCATGAAAGGAAACACATTCACAGGTTCTAGGGATTAGGATTTTGTGTGTGTGTGTGTGTGTGTGTGTGTGTGTGTGTGTGTATGAGCACATTCATTGTTCTGCCTACCATACTTGGCTAGGTATGGTGAATGGATTTGTACTTGTGACATTAGATGTATACATTGACACACCTCAAAATTCACCAGTTTGTCTTAATCTATTCATATTACAATCATTTAAATAATAAGTAGGCAGATTGTAAGGCCAAAATTTAATATCATCAATGAAATAAGCAAGAAAAATTTCCCATCCTACCTTAGGTTTCAAAAGAAGGAAGCAAATATTTTGTCAATGTATGGAGTAAGTCTTAGTTAATAGATTTACACATATTTTTTTTCCATTCACTGTCATGCCAACCATCTAAAAACGGTGAATCTCTTCCCTCATTCTACTTGATCTCAGCAACATCTGATGCCAGTGATCATTCTCTTCTCCTTGAAACATGTTCTTAATGTGACATTAAACCTTTGATTTTCTTGATTTTCCTACTATCTCACCATCCATTTCTCAGCCACATTTGCTTCTCCTTCTTAACCCCCTGACCTCTGATGGTGAATTACACAGGATCAGTCTTTGGATTCTTTATCTTCTCTACTCATATCAGAGTGAGATCATCAGTTCTCAGATTGTAATATTATCCACATGCTGTCTGCCCCTTCTGTGGTTTAGATCTGGTCTGTCCTCAGAAGCTTCTTGTGCTGAAGGCCTGGTATCCAGCTGGGAGCACTATCAGGAGGTGGTAGAAGTAGGACAACTGGCTGAGGGTAGGATGCCTTAGAAGAGTATATCTTGTCCTAGGCCCTTCTGCTCTCTCTTTTTGTTCCCCTGCTGCCATGATGTGAGCAGCCTCCACCGCATGTGCTTCTTTCTACCACCATGATATTCTGCCTCACTTCAGGCCCAAAGCAATGGAGCCAGCTGACCTTGAACTGAAACTTTTGAAACCACCAGCCAAAATAAAATTTTATTCCTTTAAGTTGATTTTCTCAGGTACTTTGTCACTAAAATCCCTATTTAATATCTATAGTTGGATCTCCACAGGCATCATGCATTCAGCACCTCTAAAACTACATTATTTTACCCCCCACATCCCCCACTTCATCTTCACAAAAGCAAAACCAAAAAATGTTCCCGTAATCTTCCTTATATAATCAGTGTTATGGTTTAGATATGAGGTGTCTCCCTAAAAGTTCACATGTGAGACAATGCAAGAAAGTTCAGAGATTGGGTTATGAGTACCTTAACCTAGTCAGTGCATTAATCTACTGGAATGAATTAACTAGATAATAACTGTAGGCAGGTAGGGTATAGCTGGAGGAGTTGGGTCATTGGGCGGTGCCTTTGGGGTATATATTTAGTTCCCAGTGAGGAAAGCTCTCTCTGTCTTGAGAGTTTTGTCCTGAGCTGCCTTTCTCCTCCACAGGCGCAATGGAGTCAACCATCTATGGACTGAGACTTCTGAAGCCCTGAGCACCAAATAAACTCTTCTTTCTCTAAAATTGTTCTTGTCAGGTCTTTTAATCACAGTGACAAAAAAAAAAAAAAAAAAAAAAAAAAAAAAAAAAGCTGACTAAAGCACTCGGTAAATGGCAACTCTATTCTTGCATATGCGCAGGTCAAAGTCAGTATAAGCAACTTGACTCCTTCCTTTCTCTCACTGTTCATGTTCAACCATGAGCAAATCCTGCTGACTCTGCTTTAATCACAGTTTCCTGAGATACTTCTCACTGCATCCATCACCACCATTTCTCTTTCACTTGTATTTTTTTCCATAGCTCCCTAAGTGATCTCCCTACTTCTATTACCTCTCTATCATGTATTTTCAAACCCACCAGGCATACAAACCAAGTAAAAATTTGAGTTAAAAATTTAATTAATGTGTGCACAACCTTTCAAATTTACTTGACTCATTCAGAGTAAAGTCCAAGAGTTTATACTGGCCTATAAACTCCTATGTTTTCTGGCTCTCCATTACCTACCTGAGTTTATCATACAGCTTTTCACATGTTCTTTCTCCTTCTGGAGTATTCTTTCTTTAGATGTTTCTATGGCTTGTTCCCTAACATTTTTAATTTCCTTTCTCAAATGTCAATCTCAATGTTAGATCTATCCTTATAATAGTTACCTTTCCCCTCATTACTCCAGAATGTCTTATTCTAGGCTTTAACTTTTTATTTTCCAGAGCAACAAATACAATATAACATTCTACATCTACTGCATTTATTTATTTATTATTTACTGTAACTTTCTTCTCTCTAGAATGTAAACCCTGTGATGTAAAGGGCATTTGTTTGTTTATGGCTCCAGTTTCAGGAACAAACTCTGGCAAAGCAAAGGTATTTGTTAAATGGGAGAACACATCTACCCCAAAATTTAATGTGAAGTGCAGGAGTTTTATTTTTCTTGCTTGTGTTTAATATCACATGTCAAAGGAATTTGCAAGCTGCATAATGGTAAGTTGCTGGTAACTCGACAACTTGGGTTCACTTGAGAGGTACAAGAGGTGTGAGATTAAGTGTGTTTCTGCTCCTGTCTGTGGTGCCTTAGTAAACAACAGAGCCCTTAACAATCCTTTCCTCACTCTCAGTTGGGCTACTGCTAACAGCAACCAGGTAGGTCCTGTTTTTATGTAGTCTTTTCTTTTCTTTTTTTCCCTCTGTGCATTTAATTTTTAAACATCCCAAACCACAGCAATTTATTTGTGAATTATTTTCAAAAGTTTGTATTTTCTTTGTGTCTCCATTATTTCTACTATCAAATACATAATATTCTCTTAGTTGTTTGTACCATTTCTTTTCTCCTGTGCCCATTGAGAATTCTCCATATGTGCAAATAAAAAAGCTTGAGAGCTTTTCTTATTCACATCTTGACTCTTAATATTCTAAAGATGTTTCATGTTGAGTGGAAACTATAACAGTTGATGGTAAAATATACTAAGATGTCTGGAAATCTCTTAAGTGAGATATCTGATAATGAAATTATACCATAAATTATTGACAGCAATCTAACATTAGTAAGTTAAATTATGTATATATCAATGTTCCTTTTTTTTCATCGCCTCTCCTGAGGGAGGTGGTCACCATGATCCTTTGACCCAGAACAAGCTTCTTATAACAGAAAAAGAAAAAATCTAAGGCCTGGATAGAAAGGAGACATATTTGGAAGAGCAGAGGCTCCTGCAATCTTCACATCCTATAAAAGTAAGTTTCCTTGGGCTGGAGAGACAGGAACCACAGTCAAGAAGTATAGTTAAAACTGGTGTCTTTGAGAAGAGGCTTGCCTTATGCCCCAATGAGGAGAATTTATACCAGAATCCCTGGAGAAGCTTGGGAGCAGAGGGCACCTGGGCTGGTTTCCATCTGGGACCTGTGGTCAAACAAGGTTTCACGTTCTACCATCAAACCAAGTCAGGTGAATACTTCATAAGGAGTGTTGTCAAATAACGCAAACTGTTGAGCATGATAAATTTTTTTTTTTTTTTACTTTTTAAATATAATTTAATTTTTAATTAACAAATAATTTATATATACATATATTTGTGGGGTACAATGTGATTTTTTATTACATTGTAGAATGATCAAATCATGTTAATTTTTTAAAATTCTAAATATATTTATTAAATGAAAGAAGCCAATCTGAAAAGGTTACACAGTGTATGCTTCCATCTATAGGATATTCTAGAAAAGGTAAAAACTAAGGAAAGAACAAAAAGATCCGTCGTTTCCAAAGGTTTTAGGGGAGGGAGAGATGAACAGGTATAATATAGGAATTGTATTGTAGTGTAAACTCTCTGTATATCATTACAGTAGGTACACATCATTATACATTTGTCCAAACACATAGACTGTACAACACCAACAGTTAACCCTAATGTCAATTTCAAATCATGTTAATTAGCATGTCCATATTTTAGCTGTGGCAAGGTAAATAAACATGAATGTGGACATATAAAAACTGTGGGTTCGGGGGGATTTTTTGGTTGTGTTTTTGTTTGTGGTGCTGGCAGTTGAACCCAGGGCCTCATACCCTCTAGGCAAGCATTTTAGCACTAAGCTACATCCCCATCCCTGAAACCTGTGTTCCTGAACATGAATTCATAAGTCCTGCCAGAGGATAGGGCTTCCTCTGGCAGAGAAATAAATGGAGGTAGACTGAGCCCAGGTTTTAGAAAAATCCAAATCCCTGATTGATGATACTTTTTATATCAGGTTTCTAAAGAGGACATTTCATGACATCAGTGCTCAGGAATGATTAATTTGTAGTGGTGTCCAAGAAACACTAGAGGAGAAAACACTTCTAGATATATAAACTAATATAATAGGAAATCTCCAAGCTTATTTTGTTTACATGTTTCACAATGTTCAGAATTCAAATAGAAAGAACAGATGCCATATATGTTTATATTTCCATTAGATCTCTTTTGGTCATTAAAGCAATTTTGTTTCACATCTTCTGATATTTTTTGGCTGAAGAAATGAAACATAACCAAATGTAAGACATATTGTGTTTAAAACAGCCAAACAGAAATGCCTAGCATATAAAAAATACAACTGAATAAAAATCTGCATTTTTTGCTATCAAACAATTTTAAAAATAACTTTGGATTATACAATCAAAAAATATTTTAGGTAAATTAGAAAAAAAATTTTGGAGAACATCAAATAGTGACATGTGAAAAGGTGCTCTATATATGCATTATGAATTGTAATGCATGCTACTGTTATATAAACAACAACTTCGAATTACACAAACAAACAAAAACAAAAACAAAACAAAACAAAAAAGCACAGGTAGACCAGAGGGAAGACTGCAAGAGTAGGAGGTTCCAGGAATCCATCTCTCCTAGTAGTCCTTGTATTAGCAGGAACTCTCTGAAGTTACTATTTTGGAACTCTGAAGTCAATTTGAATGTTTGAAGCTTCCAGGGGAAAGCTTGCCTGATAAATTATAATTTATTTCTTTTTATTTCAGTCATTAGCATTATAGTAGCTACCTATCCCTTGTCCCGCAGCCCCATGATGGACAGTTTCATGTGGGTCTTTATGTAGAAATAAAAGATGTTGTTCTTCCAAGCTAAATGTTTTAAAGACATTACTGGATTTCTTTTTTTATGAGAACTCTGTGTGAACTGATGAGGAGACAGATGCAGAGACTTAAAGAAAACTTCCTAAAATTGTACTGCAGAAGGGACATGGTCTCCACATTGGGACCACTTGGAGGTAAATCCAGACTCCATTTCCCATCAGTACTGCACCTTGGGAAAGTTACTTAGTACATCTCTGCCTTGTTTTTTCATCTCTCATGCCAGCAATCATATCTGTTTGAGAAGGACTTTTTTTTTTTTTTTTTCCCAGAATTAAATAAGTTTACACATGTAAATTACTTGAGTCTTAGGTGTACTTAATAAATGTTGACTCAAATGTTATTATGTAGCAGAGTTAGGATTCACACTGAGGCTTATCTGACTCTAGTCTGTGAATACTGTGCATACAGGTCCACGTTGGTCTTCTTAATGTAAAGATTGAAGAAGAATGCAGTAGAGCTGACCTTCAAGGACAGCGCTAAGCAGGGCTGGCAAGGCAGAACTGACAGTGCAGCCTTTTCTTTAGTAAGGAATTTGCTCTATTTGCCTTTACCTCCTTTTTTCTTCATCCTTCTATGGAAGAAAGCATTTACAAATAAGTTCTATGAATTCTGGTTGGGATCTCTTATATTTTTCTTCTATGGAGGAAGATTTATAAAAAGTTTCTATAGTAAAATGAAAGCCCCTGCCCTGCCTAACAGTGTGATGTTTCCTGGAATAGTCGCTCCTCAGTGATGTCAACTATTCTATGGATATATAAACAAATTTTTAAAATCGATACCTGTAAAATGAGAAGAGTAACTTGTAAAATTAAATAATAAAATAAAATTAAATAATCATAGCTAACTCATTTTATCTTATGATGAGGGAAGCACTGTTCTAAGTAGCTGATATTCAATATAATTCATTTAGTCCTCACAGAAATCCTGTAAAGTCTGTGAACACTACAGATCTAATTTCTTACAGACAATAAAACTGCAGCTCAGAAAGTAACCAGCCCAAATTAGTGAAGTTGTGGAGCTTAAATATCATCCAGGCAATCTGACTACAGGGCCCTGAGGCTTAACCAGGAACATCAGAGGATTCTATCCAGGCATTTTCTGGATACCAGGCAGTCTTAAGTATCAGACAATGCCCTTTATTTGTTAGGCATATTTCCTTAGACTGACTGACTTTAACCTGATTGCCCCAATGAATGCTAATTTTAAAATTTACACAAGGATATGCTCCTTCCTGTGTGAATATTTTCTTGCTTTTGAATATTTGCTCCTGAATATAATATCAGGAAATTTGGTAGAATGCATAAATATTTTAAAATTCTCCTATAGCCATGTCCTTTAAAATTTGTATATTTATAATCTCAATTCAATTACTTATTTGTACCTTGCATTTTTGTACCAAATTCTCCAGGGGAATTTGAAAACATGTCCATATTTTCTGAATTCTGAAAAACCAAGAAATAGTGATGTCTCAAATATATTCTTAGCCTCATCTTGTCAGTGAAGTAATTAAAGCTTGGATAAAATCTGTTTAAAGTTTCATGTAATTAGTTAGCAAAGCTTGGGGGAGAAATTCCTATGTAACTCTAACAAATGAAATAATCAAATGTGTATTTTTCTTTTTTACTTAAGGACAGAAAGTAAAAAGAAATGTTGATTAGATTATCAGAAAGATAAACTTTTTACTTAGTTTTCTGGATCCTCCCTATTTGGAATCCTCTTGACAGTTTCTTTGATTTCCTAATTTGGTTTTCATAGATAAGTATAGCACTTATGCAGCTATAGTTACAGTAGTTTCCCTTTAATGTAATTTGGGATTGTACTACTTTGTGGTTTTATTCTGAAATATTTTATTTCTTAGCATTTTCATGCATATTTTTAAAATCCTCAATTTTGTTCTTTCTTTTCTGTATCTCAAAATAAAACTGTAATAACAGAAATTTTTAAAAATAATAGTTGTGCTTATTTTATTGAGAATCAAATCTTCCTATATAATCTCTAGAATGTTAACAATACCTGTATGGCCTGAGTATAGTCCCAAGTGCAATAAACACTTGTTCAGCACTGAAAATTATTTATATTTATAAAAAATGCTGTCAGAGATAAATCATAAGCCTTGGGTCCACAGATTTGGCTAAAATTTTTATTATGCATATTTGGTTTAGAAAATCAGCAAATTTGTTGGACAAAAACATAAAAGGATACGATCCTATTAATTTTGCACTGTTTATGAAAATTTTTATATGGAAGTTTTTGCAAAATGTTTGATATAGAGTGCATTTAGGGACTTTTCAGTAGATTTAGACAAGAGCAAAAAGTCTGCTCTCAAAACCAGAGAGGAATTCACAATTCCTATAACTTTCATTTCAATTACTGATTCTGTGGAATCAAGTAGATTACTTTTGTTTCAACATTCAATCAGTACTAACAAGAAAATGTTGAAACAAGAATCTAAACTGTGTTGTTCATGTTCAATATATCATTACTGAAGTTTGTGTTCTGGAAAATGAACTGCATTTTATCAGATCTCATTGCATGATGCGATATTGCATATCTTTACAAAATATACTTACTTTCATTATTAATTCTTATTTGTCTTCCTTTACATTCTATGTAACACTGTCATTCACAGTAAACCTAGGAAAATATATTCTCTTGCACCCTCCAAGCCACACCCAATAGGCTACTTCTCTAGCATCTAAATCAACTTCCTATGATGGCATATTTTTAAATTCTTTCTTTATTTCAGCACTACAGCCCTGTAAATGTAGTATCTCCAATCAGATCAAAGCTTCTTAAGACAGTAGTCAGTTATACTAAATTTAATAAATGCTAATCTAGTTCCTGGTATAGCTCAAATAATGAGGCAAGGAATAGGGAATTCAAAGATGAATAAGAAACTCAACAATTGGAAGTCAATTTATGTATTGCAACATGAGAAGAACTGTAGCATGGGTATATAGAGAGTGCTATTTATTGATCACAGGAGAAGGAATAAACATTTTGGGATAGAATGAAGTTAGGAGATACGAAATAGATATGACACATGCAATTTGTGCTTCAATGGATGAGTAGATGCATTTCTGATAAGTAAGGGAGAGGAGCCAGGGAATAAGACTAGGTTATGGGCTCTCATAAAGCCTGGACTGCTTGGAAAGCAATGTAGAATGATGTAGAATGGTAGTATATAGCTATAGCATACAGGAAAGGAGACGGTGGCAGATAATATTAGATAGATGGTGTGTAGTCATGATGTGAATGGCCTCAATATTTATTTTATTTTTCTTAAATATTTATATTTACCTGGTAAGATATGAACAGATATTGATTCATATTAGATTGGAGTCTTTAAAGCTACATATCACCATCTTTGGAAGTCTTACCATATTTTCCATGTCAAACTTAGGTACATTCTCATGTATTCCCATATTACATAATGTTCAGTACGGTGATCTGACAGATTTTAAAGTACTCTTTTCTCTGTTATCCTTTCAGTTTCTATGTTAGTAAATGTTTGATGAATATGTTAATCAAATTTCAGGATAATATTTCTGCATTAGAATTTAGAGAAGTAAGGGGAGAGAGTGGCCAAAGAATGTGGCTGAGTCTGGATTTAATCCTGGGATTATTTTAAAATGTGGTGTCCTGACTCTGCTGTGCTCTTGCTCATAATGAAGAGCCCAATGTTTAGAGCCTTAGATTAGCTTAATAGGACTAGACAATTAAAATCGGCTTAAACCAATTAAGCCACATTCAGCCATACTAAAACCTTGTGGTCATCAATCTTCTTCCTATGGCAACAGAGGTGGTACTAAAATAGGGATGATATCTAATACTATATCTAGGGTAGTTTATATCAAAGACAAAATCATGTTGTTCGTATTTTGAATCCTTTAGCTTTGACAGTATGATTGAATACCCCAAGCAGATTCTCTTTATTTATGCTACCTCTGTATTCATGTAAGGCTTTGATAGGCCCATGGTACAGGGCAGCCTGGTAGAGCAGGTAAAGCCGTGCATTGAGATAGAATCTTTCAGCAAAAGACACAGCCTGTGATTAACCTGCCTCATGACTTTGAGCAAGTCATCATAGTCTGGAGCTAATGCCTCGGATGTCAAGTTGGTTATCAGATTTAAATGAATTAAAGACTATAAAGCACCTAGGGATAAAACTGGCACATTGGAGGGGACACCTCTCTGGTCACCTCCCTGAGTTTCTTCACTTACTGATGTGCAAGAACCAATAGTGATTGTTTCTGATGCCTTCATGAGTGTATAATTTTAAAAGGATAGACTATGAAACCAGTTGTCTACATTCGATATAAAAGAACTTAAAAAAAATAGAGATTGTATCAAGTTTTCTTACATTGGATTGAAAAGTTTACTCAATGCATTTCTAAAAGGAAGTGCTTTAATAGTAGCATTGCCTGATGAAAAAACAACAGTAGTGACAAGAGAGTTGCAAAAATAAAATGCACTTTTGCCTATTGGTAAATGAATGGCTCAGTATATCCTGGGACTGAAGAGCATCTGAGAGCCAAACTTAGCTGAAAAGCTTCAAAAAAAATTTTTTTAGCCTTATTCTAAGGAAGAGTACTTTTACTTTTTCCATAAAACCACATTCACTTTTTATAAAAATAGAGAAAAGGGACTGAAAATGACTGTCTTCTATAACCCTATGCTATAAAGGACTACAGGGGAATTGTGAAAAAAGAAGCAAAAACGGCCTGAAATGGTTTGATATAAAATGAATTTTTTTTTCTAAAATGATTCTGACTTGTCTTTCAAAGTTTTTTGAATGAAACAGAAAAGAACCAGCTTCCTATTAATCTAGAATGATTTTTTTTATCCTTCTTTGAAAAATAATCCATTCAAACATTTTTTTGGCAATATGGGGGAAGACTTTTCATGTCACTCGAATTTTTCTTTAAGAAGCCTGTGTGATGAAGTCAGTCCATCTTTTAAGATTTGGAGAATAATGAGTGTCCAGTAAAAGAATAATCAGGTTAAAGCTAGCAGCAGCTCTGTGGAAATTTTTCTTTCATGAGTTTATAAAAGCTATTTGGCTTTTCTAAAGACTAAAATCTTTTCCTAACCCCATTTTCTTTGTTTTATCCTTTTAAAATTTATTTTTTTCAACCAACACATAAAACCTATACATATTTATGGTTTATGATGTGTTGTTTAGATATATGTATACATTGTATATGTTTAAATCAGGATAATCATATTTATCTTCTCAAATGTTTATCATTTGTGGTGTGTGGTGAAAATATTTGAAATTCTTCTAGAAATCTTGAAATATAGAGTATGTTATCATTATGTATAATCACTATACTGTGCAATAGCACACCAGAATTTATTTCTCTAATCTGACTATAACTTAATATCCCTAGATAAACTTTCATTTCAATTTTAAGTTAATTCAAAGCTTACAAACTTTTGTTTTATTTTGTTTTTTGGTGCTGTGGTTTGAACCCAGGGGCTCTTAACCACTGAGCTATATGTCCAGCCCTTTTATAGTTCTTATATTGAGACAGAATCTTGTCAATTTTCTTAGGACCTCGCTAAGTGGCTGAGGCTATCTTTGAACCTGTGATCTTCCTGCCTCAGTCTCCTGAGCTGCTGGAATTGCAGGTGTGTGCTACCATGCCCAGTGCCTGAAAACATCTTAAAAAGGAGATAAATTGAGTAAGCACTATGATCCATTAAGCTAAATATTAATGCATTTATTACATAATATTTGAAAAAAGTAATTGTATATAATTGTATATTACTTATATAATTATGTGTACATATGTGTGTGTATATATAACTCTATCTATATCTATATATAGAAAATGCTGTATGTATAGTGGGAAAAAACATCAGATAATTGATTTTGGTAGTTTCCAAGAGGATAAGATGATAGAGGAAATATTCTTCTATGCTCTATCTTTTAAATTTTATATGGAATTTTACATGTCTTTAGTAGTTAGAAAAATATGTTAATAAAAAATTGATAGTAAGCCAATATTAAAAGAGAATAAGTTGTGAATGTATAAATCCCATAAAGAGGGCCTCTGTCTCTATCTTGTTTATTATTGTGTTTCACAGTGCTTGCCTCACAGAAGACATTAAATAAATATTTTTTGAATGAATGAATGAAAACTAAAGAAATTGCCACAACCAAATTAGAGGCTGTCTTTAGAGACCACATGAAATCTTTACTTCATATGGGAATATTTGTATTGTTGGACAAAGATAATACATCTTTGGCCATTGTCATGGGAAATAAGCACTTTCAAAATACTTACAGGTGCATGGCTTTAGAAATGTAATCATTCAGTGGGGAAAAACAAACAAAAATCATGTTCATTATGTTTGCTATAATGGCTCCTTTTGTGTGATTTTAGAGGTTTATTGAGCATGACTTAGCACAGATTGAACTTGGTAAATCTGTAGAGAGGAACACATCCCGACTCCTCCTATCTCCTGGTGTCTTCCCTTCCATGGGAGAATATTTTAACACTTGCACAGGATCTATGTTTTCTTTTACTTAAATTCATTTAACATTTGTCCCTTTATAATACAGACAACCTGAAAAAAATACATTGAGTTGTAGTATTTTATAGTTATTCCTTCTGGCACAAGGACTCTAAGGGTATGATAAGAGATTAATAAGTACTTGGCTTGGAGAGATCTACAACAACTATAGAGATAGGAGCTACTATTTTGTTTTGAAATAATATTATGTGCTTGGCATTATATACAAATTCGAAATTAATTCTTCCAAAAACCCAATAAGGTAAGTATTTTTACACTTTTTCCCCCATGGCGCTTAGAATTGAACTCAAAGTAGCCAAGCACTCTACCACTGAGCTAGAACTACACCATACTTAGATGATGAACTCAGGCTAAAATACATTAAATTTGCTAAAACAAGGTCAGTATGGGAATGACTGGCCTAAGATTGAAATTCTGGTTGGTATGGATCTAGTGATATATGCTGTTGTTGCTGTTCTGTTTTGCAAATTTACTACATCCTATTGTTCTTCTGGCTTCACTTGCCAGCTTCAGCTTCTATATAAAGAGTGCGCATACTCTGGGAAATTCTGATGGAAATTAGAGTACAACCCTGAAATGCCAGGACTTGGATTGTACTCAAACTGTCACATGCTTTCTAGCTATGATATATGGGCTTAAACTCATTAGTGATGGATTCCTAGCAGCAGCAACTGCACAGGTAAAACTTCTTAACTAAGCAGATATTCAATCATTCTGGCACTGTAAAATGTCATAAGTGTTCCCTGTGTAACCATCTTTTCATTTATTTGCTACATTTGGATGGATAAAATCAGGACCCTCTAGAATAATGCCAAGTCCTACTAAAACCATAGGCTAAAGACAAAGGCATTTTGGGAAATATATATATATATATATATATATATATATATATATATATATATTTGTGTGTGTGTGTGTGTGTATTGTGTGTGTTACTCTAAGTTTTCTTGGATCCTGATTATTTAGTGTCAAAAATGCTAGTCAAATTACAGTTTTGTTCATTTGAAAGCAGAAGAGTAAGTGGGCTCAGCTCTAGGTAGAAGAATACTTTATTTCTTTTCTCTCCACTTTGGCTATCCCTCATTTATCTCTACCCCTCAGGCTCTAAGAACTTGGCACTTTGCCACCCAGTCAGCTCTTGAGACAGTATAATAAAAGTTAATGGACCTCCAATTCAGGTAATTCACATGAATTAAAAATAACTTAGGAAGCCATTTAGGGTTCCATCAAATCAAATTTAAAATACTATGTGCAGAGGTCATAATAGTTCAGATCAAACATTCTACCACATGAAATAAATAAAATTTATTTTAAATATCCAAATATTATCAGAAAGTCATCAAGAATAGAACATTTTCCCAAGTTTTTTTCAAGGCAAATAATCCCAATAATATTCTCTTCCTTGGTTGGTTCTAAATCTTTTAAGCTCTTATTTGAAGACTAATATATATATATATATATATATATATATATATATGATATACATACATATGTATATATATATGATATACATACATACGTATATATATATATATATATATATAAAATCAGCAGAAAAGATCTTTAGCATATGATACATTTTGAAAAATTATTTCATTATTTCTAATACATAAAAATTATGACACAATATAAAATGGATTATGAAGAAGAAAAGCTGATATTTGCTCAGAAGCAAATAAAATTCTGTGTTGCATATAAGAAAATGAAGTTCCCTTAAATTTGCTGCAGAAGAGACCACCTTGTACTGAGAGCCACTTAATTTTTTTTTCTTGTCACAGAGAGAGCTATAGTTAAACTACCCTGAAGGGACTGTTGGCATCTCGTTAGAAAGCTAAATTTCTCAATTCTACAAATATTTATTAAATGATGCATTATGAATTCAAATACAAAGGTCAGTAATGTGTGAACCTGTCCTCAAGGAATCTACAATTTAGTTAATGGATAAGGTAAGTATTGGTGTCTCACAGTTCAAGAAAGAATTATAACCATGGCCACAGGCAAAGCACAAAATGCTGAGTGCTCTGAAGGGAAACTACATCATACTGAAGTCTGCATGGCAGAGTAAGAAGATGTACAACTGAAGTTTAAATCCTGGCCTTTTCATACTCTAGTTTTGGGTCCTAGACAAGTAATTTAACCTTTGGGAGTTTTTGCTTTCTTTTCTATAAAAAGTCATAACCTAGATGTCCCTCAGTAGATGAGTGGATAAAGAAAATGTGGTATACATACAAAATGGAATTTTACTCAGCAATAAGAGAGAATAAAATAATGGCATTTGCAGGTAAATGGATGAAGTTGGAGAATATAATGCTAAGTGAAATTAGTCAATCTCAAAAATCCAAATACTGAATGTTTTCTCTGATATAAGGAGGCTAGTTCACAGTGTTGTTGGATGGGGGTACATAGGATTAGAGAAACACTAGAATGGTCAAAGGAAAGGGAGGGAAAGGGAGAAAGCAGGGGGAAGGAGGGGGGAAAGGAAAAAACATTGGTGGTTGAATGAGATGGATATCATTATCCTAAATGTATGATTGAAGATCTGAATGGTACTTATATACTTTGTATACAAGCAGTTGTATGTAAAAAGATGCTATACTTGTACATTATGAATAAGTAAATAAATAATTAAATTTAAAAAGTCATAATATAATATATTTTATAGGTGTTTTGCACATGATTTTCTCATTTATCAATTCATTATTTCATGCACAGGTGTCTCCTGCTTGCCTAGTGGTCCATCTGTACAGTGTGTAATGTAGATGAGAAGCAGAAAGTAGGGCAGAGGCTACATTAACCAGGATGTGCAGATTGCAGCTGGGCTTTAAAGCAGAGTGTGGTCAATACAATTCAACAGAGATTCAGAACCTCTTAGAAAGGAGGCTGCCAGTTCAATCCTTACTTTACAGATGAGAAAATGAAAGCTAAGAACATTTGAGTAATTGTCCCAGTGGTGTACAATTAGTAAGTGGCTGAGCCAGGAGCCAAGGTTCCTGCATTTTTATATGAGACAATCAATTCTGTTTTAGCTTTGAAAGGAATTATCAAAATAATAGGACCTAAAGGAATCATTTATTATATCAATGGGAATGAGCACATTGTAATAGCTCAGAGGGTTTTAGACACATTGATATCTTGTTTTGCAATTACTTTTTGTAATTAATGATGGTATATATTAATTCCAATAACTGCCATGCAAAACAGGATTTTAAATACAACATGGAAATATGTAAGAGGTCATGTAATTTCAAGTTATTTTCAAGAAGTTTCTGTCTCCAAAGTATCTCAATGAAGATTAAAAAAATCTGTATTTTAATAAGAAGCTCTCATGACCTTCACCAAACTCACAATTTTATCCTATATAAAGACATTATGCTCCTATAAAAATGCATAAGACCAAAAAATATTTTTTATTTTTTTTTCTATTGATCAGGACATTCATACAAATCAGTCTTCTCAGTGGGGAAAAAATCTACCCTCCTATACCTTCTTCTCCCTTTCCTGTTCCTCATTGTCCTCACAGTTCAGAAACTGAAAATGACACTTTGCCCTGTCATTTGGAGGCATCTGCTGGCAGATGGCAGAGCTGCTGAGGAACTGCTGGGATTGATCTTACATTAAGCATCCCTGAGAGAGTGCCTCTGTCCTGTCTCCCTCCCTTTGCCTCTGGTGTCCATGTGGTAATGGTATCACTACGCTAGCAACAGCAAATAGAATACATAATAGAGTCAAAGTTAGACTACAGAGAAAATGAGATAAAGGCGTCCATACTCATATTGAGCAGATACCCAGTTTTTAATGAGAAGTGGAAAAAGATTGGAGGCTGTTTGTGCTCTCCAGAATCCACAGGTGTTTTGACTTGTGCCCTGAATACAGCTCATCAGTAGTCTCTCCTGACAGTCCTCTGGGATTGTCTCAGGGAAGCAGACACAGGAATCTTTCTGTAGCTTTAGAGGCAGGCAGACAAACAGAATCAAAATACTTGTGGCAATTTATCCCTTCCACAAAGCAACAAGGCAACCCATCACCTAGGAACAAGCCCATCCTCTTGTTCTCACATGGTCAACTAAGGTTCACTCACAATAAGGGAACAGTCGTTTTTCATAAGTCCTGAACGTATTAAAGCACTTTGGGGAATCTTAAAGCACAATCTGCCTGGCTCTAGATTATATTTTTATGATGAATATGGAAGAGAGGAGAGTGATTTTTTTTCTCTCTTGTAAAGTTTAAAAAAAAATCTAATTTTTAATTTTATCCTGTGGAAATTTGGTATTTTCTTTATTGACAAATTACTGTGGTTTTCAAACTTCACTGTTGATGAAAACCACCTGAAATTGTGTTTAAACTGGAGATTGCTGGGCCCAACCTCAGACATTCTGATTCAGTAAAACTGCTGTGAGACTCAAGAGTAGGCATTTTAAAATAGGATCCGGAGACAGAAGTTTCAGTTTCACTGCAAGCATTACTATTGCAGCTAACATGTAGTGACTTAGAAAGTAATTACCATGTTCTAGTCCAGCTGTGAGAACTTTACATGTGTATCTCCCTCACGATATTCTGATGTTGGTGCTCCTGCAATCCCATTAGATAGGTGAGGAAACAAACACATAGAGGTTTATTAATTCTTCACATAACAATGTCATGGAAAATTGGAATCCAAAAGTTAGGTAGTTAGACTCCAGAGCTGGAGTTTTTATTTGCTGTTTGATATTGATTTAAATGACAAAATGAATGTGACTAATTCAAGCCCTGTACAAATATAATAAATGATGTATAGTTTGCAAATACAGTGAATACATGTACCTGTTTTTGTTGATTTGTCCTAATAGCAAATATTAAATACATTGTTTCATTTACTCTGGTTGTATAACAAATTTTCCTAGAATTTAGTGTCTTCTATAGCCACACCATGTATTACTTTTAATGGTGGCCAGAGGCCAGGAATTAAGACAATTTACAGGGAGGAGAGATTTTCTATCTCCTCCAAAGATGTTTGGTATCTCAGCTAGAAGACTCAAAAACTGGGTGATGTCATTGTCTGATGGCTTCTTCATTCACATGGATGTTGGTTTGGATTCTTTACTGGGAGCCTAACTGGAGCTATTTGTTGGAACAAACTTAGGTGTTCTTTTCATGTGCTTTATTCTTTTTTATAGTACAGTGACTACATTCCTTCCAAAGGCAGGTGTCTTTGAAGAAAAAGAAACAAATAGATGCTCTATTGCTTTTTATGATTTAGGCTTAGAGTCAGAAAATATTTTTTATTACATTCTGTTGGTCAAGGCAGTTAAAATTTCCATCCACATTTCAAGAAAGAAGCATAGACCCCACTTCTTGGTGGAAGAGTATTAATGTTCCTTTATAAGCAAAATATGTAGGATGGGAAAGATATTCTCTTACAAACATATTCGATATAGGTAGATTAATTCTTTAAAGAAAATGAAAATTGATTTGCTTTGTTGGGGTGGAAAACAAAGCAAAACAAGAAAATTAAATGCCACCCTAAGGCAGTAATGTTATTCATAAGTTTCAACAAATTTGCATGCTAATGGGTAAAATTATATATAGATATCTTCTTCTTCTCGCTACCTGTCTCTTTAAAATGAGACTCCTCAAAACAAAGCCAGTACTATTTTTATGAAATTGCCTCCTTCTCACCTTACATTTTGACCCCAACCATATATACAGAAGCAAAAGGTAGGGAGTTCTTTTTTTTCTTTTCTTTTGTTTTTTTTAGCAGGGACACCAGGGATCAAACCCCGGGGCACATGACCAATGAGCCACATACCCAGCCCTACTTTGTATTTTATTTAGAGACAGGGTCTCACTGAGCTGCTTAGCACCTCACCATTGCTGAGGCTGGCATGGAATTTGCAATCCTCCTGACTCAGCCTCCCAAGTCACTGGGATTACAGGTGTGTGCCACTGTGCCCAGCTTACAAAAGTAGAGATTTCTAACCACCTGTCTGCTTTCTACACTAGAAAGTTCATTTCTAATGTTTTTTTAGAAGTAAATTTAAAAAAAAATGTTTATGGTTTCATTATGAGGTGTCTCCTAAAAGCTCTTATGTTATTGAAGGAATATTTGGAGGTGAAATGATTAGATTATAAGAGCTGTAACCTAATGGTCCATCCTAGTTTGAATGGGCTCTTTGGGTGATGACTGAAGGCAGCTGGGGCATGACTGCAGGAGGTGGGTAAGTGGGGGCATGTCTTAGAACAGTACATCTTCCCTGTGGTTCCTTCCCTTTCCCTATTTCCTGACTTCCACAAGTAGAGGAGCTTCCCTTCATAAACTCCTTCTACCATGATGTTTTTCTTCATTTCAAGTCCACAACAATGGCCTCAGGCAACCATAGACTGAACCTTTGAAACCATGAGCCAAAATGAACTTTCTTCTAATAAGTTATTCTTGTCAGGTATTTTAGTCACAGCAATGAAAAGCTGGTGGGAACTCAGAAAACTAGAATTGCCTGGAGGAATGCAGACATTAAAACTATGCTCATGAGGTTTCAGAAGGGAATGGGAGGACTCTATTAAAAAATTGGAATGGAGGCCATTGATATTACATTCTTGCAAAGAACTTGTCTACATTTTGCCCAGGTCTTAAGACTATGTGTGAAACTGAATTTAAAGGTGATGAACTAATTAGTCTGGTGGAAGAAATTTCAAGACAGCACAGCATTCAAACAGTGACATGAATTTTGATGGTGATTTTTATCCAAGTTTACTGTAGAAATCAGGAGCAAAAACCTAAAGGATTTTAAAAATACAAAGTTTGGCTACAAAACTGTGTATAAAACTGGGGACAGGGAACAAGTGGTTGTTAAAGAGATTATAGTCACTAAGGAGATATTAAGTACTTTGCAAAGACACAATGGGAAAGATGGATTGAGGGTATCTTAGGAATTTGCAAGACCTTACCCATTGCAGGTTCAAGGGCATAGAAGGAAAAATCCCTTTGAGATTTTGGGGGTACCCTGATTTTATAGGGAGCCCTAAGAAGTTGCTTTACCATGATCAGTTGCCCAGGCTTTCAGAGGCCACTACAAGGATGCTCTTAGGGTTCTCAGCTATTGGGTGGGCTGATGGCAGACCTTGGCATCATTCATGTAGTGTTGGTTCTGTAGGAATGCAGGATGTTAGAGGGTCATGGAGGTTTTCATCAAAATTTCAAAGGAAGGCTTGGGAGGCCAGTCCCTGTGTGCTATACCTAAGAGGGTGATATGTGAAGCTGTGAAGGTGAAGCCAAAGCTAGAATGGAGATAGAAGGAGTTAAGAGATGCCAGTAACATGAACTTTATGCTGAGAAAAGCTAAGAGCTTCACAGAGAGCCAGGCTAAAAGAGAGGCCATGTGCACTTCAACTGTCAAGAACAAAGAAGAACTGCCTTTGTCCTTTAGCCAGGTGTCCTGGATGCTGTACACTGAGTTATGTGACCTCTTTGTACAATTGGATTTTGGCTTTGTTTTGGTCCCATTCCTTATTTTCATGCTCCTATTCCTCCATTTTGGAATGGGAATATTTACTATGTAATTTGATTTTGATCCTTATGGGAGATCACAGCCAAGAGTTTGCCTTGAATCTCAGATGAGACATTGGAGTTGGATCTTTGGGCAATGCTAAATGGTTAAAATGATGAAAAATCTTGGAGATGAACTAAGTGCATTTTGCAATGCAAGATGGATATGAGGTTTTGGGGCCAGGTGTTAAATGAAATGTTATGATTTTTGGTATGAGGTGTCCTCCAAAACCTCTTCTGTTAAAAAAGGAATGCTCAGAGGTGAAATAATTGGATTTTAAGAGCTATTAAATAATCAGCTCATCCTAGTTTTAATGGACTGACTGGTAACTTCAGGAAGGTGGGTTGTGATTAGAGGGAGTGGGTCATTGGGGCATGCCCTGGAAGGGCTTATCTTCCCAATGGTCCCTTCCCTTTTCTCTCTCTGCTTTGTAACTGCTGTAAGCAGAGAAGTTTACTTATACCACACCTGTTTTAGGCAGATTTTTCATTTCAGTAACCAAAAGACCTGACAAGAACTATTTAGAGGAAGAAAAGTATTTGGTGCCCATAGTTTCAGTGGTCCACAGATGGCCAATTCTATTGCTTTGTGCCTGAGGTGAGGTAGAACATCATGAAGGAAGGATGTGGTAGAGGAAAGCAGCTCAGGACCTGACAGGAAACAGAGAGTTCTGCTCATGAGGGACAAAACATAAACTCCAAAAGCACACCTCCAGTAACCTACTTCCTCTAGCCATACTGTACTTGCCTACAATTACCACCCAGTTAATCCATATAAATAGATTAATGCACTAATGAGGTGAAGGCTCTTATGACCCAAACACTTCACTTCTAAACTTTCTTGCATTGTCCCACACATGAGATTTTAGTGGACACCACATATCTAAACCATAACATCCTTCTGCCATGATGATCTGCCTTGGTTTAGGCCCAGAATAATGGGATTGACTGACCATGAACTTAACTTGTGAAACCATGAGCCAAAACAAATATTTTTTTTTTCCTGTAAATTGATCTTATCAGATATTTTGGTTAAATGATGAAAACTGAAAAAAAAAAAACTATTTTAGTATGTTTTCCTATAACTTAAAAATATACCTATAACATTTTTATGGTGATAAATGTGTGGGGAAAACTATGAAAAATCACTTTGAGACTTTCTGGAAATGCTTTAGATGAAGCTAAATACATGTACTGAAGACTATACAGTTTGCAAATATATGCCTATGATATAGTTTCCCCAACTGAGCATGTTAGCACCAGCACTCTGGCCAAAAAGAACATTGCCAGCACCCACAAAGTCTCGCTCAAGCCCTCTTCACTTTATTTACACTATCCCCTACAACAAAAGGGTAATCAAAATGCTAACTTCTAACTGGAGACCAATTTTTCCTGATTTTGACATAAAATGAATCATGCAGTACACACTCTTTTAAGTTCTCTCTTCACTGGAAAGTGTAGATAGTAAGTTTTTGTTGTTGTTGCTGTAGTTGTTGATTTTTGAATCAGAGACTGAACTCAGGAACATTCAACCACTGAGTCACATACCCAGCCCTATTTTGTATTTTAGAGACAAGGTCTCACAAAGTTGCTTAGTGCCTCACTGTTGCTGAGGCTGGCTTTGAACTCCAGATTCTCCTGCCTCACTCTCCAGAGCTGCTGGGATTACAGGCATGTGCCACTCCCTAGCAAGTAAGTTTGATGAGCCTTTGCTAGATGTGTTTTGTTCACTGTGATATCATCCTGCTTCACACTGTGAATGAGATATAATGGCATTCAATAAATATATGCAGAACAAATGAAACAACAATAAGGCAGAAAAAGTCTGTGCTTTCAATTAGGTCACATTGGGACAAACTGCTTTTGAGTTTGCTTAAGAAAATTACTCAAGATTTTTGAAATGTAAGTGCTCTGTTTCCTTAAGTAAAATGGAAATAATAATCAACACACACTGTGATGATATTCAGTGTGTTAAAATGCTTAGAATGCTGAAAATGTCTAACAAAGTTTTTTTTTTCACCTTTTACTTTGCTCTTAGATTAGATTTCTTGTTATTTATTTTTTCACAAATAATTACCACAGATTACCAGAAAAATTTTCCTCATAAAATTTCTCTTTTACATGCAAAATACATTGCTGAGTTGCAGACTATTGCTTTGCAACCCATGTTGCACAAAACATGTAAAAATTTGCTTTACAGATGATTTCAGCTCTTAAATCTACTTATGTCTTGAGGGCCATAATGAAGTATGGTATAAGAGAAATTCCCAAACATTTAAATTCACTGTGGAATTAATATAGTAATAAAATAATCCAGTGCTTCAAGGTACATTGTTTTCAAAGTCTTTTTCCATATAACCTATGTTTAAAATTTTTGAATATACTTACATTCTAATTCTTTTCTATAAAATAAATAGGAATTATGTTTTGGTAAGCAGTTTGGATCAAGTATGGCCTCCAAAATCTTCTATGTTTTCACATGTTTCTGGATCTTTACTCATGTTATTCCATGGTATAACCACATTACTATTTTTTCAGAGTGATCCCTATTTATTCTCCCAAATAATTCAAATGTGATTACATCCTTGAATATATGCCCAGAGACTCATCCTCTCTCCTTCAAGTTGAGAACATTGGGGTCAGGGGTGTACCTCAGTGGTAGAGCACATGCTTAGCACATGTGAGGCTCTGGGTTCAATTTCCAGCACCAATGAGAAACAAACAAACAAAAAAATCAACATTAAGAACATTTACCATGTAGTCTCACTACCATATTTACAAAAATGTCCACTGGATGGTTGTGTAAGTCCCCTTTTCCCCAGTCTTCCAGGCATATGGTATGGGAAGACTCTCTGTTTTAATTAACAACATGGCTCAAGAAAACTCCCTGAGGATTACCAATCCCAATAACTTCTCTGACATTCTCCAAATTACCTAGCATATTTAGTATTTAATTTACCATTGTAGCTCAAATCTGTAGCCCTTTATGTTGTGTCTCCATTACTGTATTCCTTACTCTGTGCCACACAGAGAACAGATTCATACTTCCTTCAGTTACCCTAGGCAACACAAACAGAACTGTCTTGATTCCAGGTAACAGAGTATGTACTCTGTATCACACAAAACAAAAAACACAACATTAGACAATTAGTTATTATCATCTAAACTCCAAATCCTCTTCTGGGGGGATTTCTGGTTTTTCATGTTCTTCCTTTGGTTTAAACCTTGTACTACCATCTCAGACTCTCTCTCCTGACCTCTTCCCCTCATCTGCCTCCTATCTTCTCAAACCCTTCTCCCATGCCACTTGGATTTGGGTGACAACCCTCAAATTTCTATCAGATTTCCAGGTAGGGAAATTTGTTTTTCTTTGTTTACTTTTATTCTAAACAATCATGCCTCAGTCTATAAAGTGGGAGAATTAAAGGAAAAAATCTTTTATTTCAGAAAACTTATTTTAACAGTAATTGTCATATGACATCTATTCAAATGTTAAAAAATGGATGGATGGATGGATGAATAATGAATGAATGGGTAGAAATTTCCTTATTTTTCTAATATATGTACAATTTTAATGGAGCATTTTATCATTTTTATTCAGCTTAGTCCCATAATGGAAGATTTGGGCTGTTTCAATTTTATAATAGATAATAATTGGTAATATTTATTGAGAGTCCATTAAATGCAGACTCTTTAAATGTTTTCATAAATACCACAAAACAATATCACAGGTGCTATTATTTTTTTCAGTGATAGAGTTCTTTTATTTATTTATTTTTTATTCTAAGTTGTTATATATGACAGCAAAATTCATTACAATTCATATTACACATATAGAGCACATTTTTACATATCTGTGGTTAGATACAAAGTATAGTCACACCATTTGTGTCTTCATACGTGCACTTAGGGTAATGATATTCATCTCATTCTACCATCTTTTTTTTTTTTTTTTTTTTTTTTTGCCTCCTTACCCCCTCCCTTCCCCTTTCTCCCCAGTGACCTTCCTAGAATTCCTCTAATCCTCCTATGCTCCCTGCCCAACCCCACTGTGAATTAGTCTCCTATATCAGAGAAAACATTCGGCATTTGGATTTTTGGGATTGGCTAACTTCACTTAGTATTATACTCTCCAACTTCATCCAATTACCTGCGAATGCCATTATTTTATTCTATTTTATTGCTGGGTAATATTCCATTGTGTATATAGACCACATTTTCTTTATCCATTCATCTACTAAAGGGCATCTAGTTTGGTTCCACAGTTAAGCTATTGTGAATTGTGTTGTTATAAACATATTATTAATGCAACTGATACATAGGAAAATGAAGAATAGAGAGGTTAAGTTCTTATTCAGTGTCACTCAGCTAGCAAGCAGTAGAGAATTCAAATTTACCAAATATGATTCTGTAAATCATATTTATAATCTCACATACCTGTTTCACACATGTATCCACATACCTATTTCTCACATTTTCATATCAGAAATAGTTGTGATCATTTTTAAAATTGTTGATTTTTTTTTTCCAGGAAACAAAAGTCATTTCCACTTGGCCTCATTTTTTAAATTACTGAATTACCATATTTTCCTGTGTTTGTTGAAATCAGTTGTTCTTATATGATAATTGATAATTAGTGTTTTTTTTCTGCTTGTGTGTTTCTTTTTCCTTATCATCTAAGTAATGCATATCACACAGTGGACACAGAGAGACCCTCCTGAATTAAAATCCCTGAATTGTTATACAGGAACAAGAGCTCTCTTTGTTGTCTTTTCATCCTTAGCACCTAGAAATCATGAGTAGATTTTCAATATACATTTTAACTCAATTCACACTATTTCCTGTTATGTTACTCATCAGTTACTGGGTCTCAATATATTTTATTTTGAACTAGTAAATTCTATATTGTTATTTATTACTCTTATTATATTTGATGAAACCACTTTGCACATTTTATTTTAATGGCCTCTCTAGAAAAGACATTTTCAATTCTTTGCCAAAAGTAAGTCATGATTGATTATATTAATTCAAAGGTAAGAAAGATATCATTTTTCCAAGATTGATAAAGGTATGCTTCTATTTTATATCAGTTTTTCCTGTTACTGTATTTGTATATTTAAGTGTCTCCTCTCATTAGATTTGTTTGATTATTATCTCTTTGTTCTTCCTCACTGGCCACTCCTTTTCAGTCACCAAAATTTCTGTACTTTGCCATCCCACTCAGAATATTCCCCAGAGTCCTTACAGGGCCTACAAGAACAATATATTTTCCTCCCGCACACATTATACATACTGACTGGAATACTCACTGTTTGATCCCTGCATCTGGCCATTTTAAGTAAAATGGCTTTTTTGCTGTTTATAGAAATCAGAGACACTCCCATCTTGGGACTTTAGCTCTTTCTCTTTTCTCTCCTTAAAATGCTGTGTTACTCAGTTTTTCATTACTATTACAAATATTTGAGGAAAACAACTTAGTGGGGGAAAATTTATTTTAGCTCATAGTTTCAGAGATTTCAGTCCATGGATGGTTGACTCCATTGATTTGCGCCCAAGGAAGGTAAGACAGAAGGGCATGGCAGAGTAAAGCTTCTCAGCTTATGGCAGCTGAGAAGCACAGAGAAACAGGAAAGAAGGAGCAAAGCACAGGAAATACCCTTCCAAAGCATGCCTCAGTGACCTGCTTCCTTCAACTAGTCCCATACCTACAGTTTCCATCACCTCCTAATAGTGCATTCAAATTATTAATCCATTGACAAGATAGGGCTCTCATAGTCCAATCATTTCCTAAATGTTCCACCTCTGAACATAGCTACATTTGGCACAAAAGTCTTTTGGGGACACTTCATATCCCAACCACAATAAATGCTCTATTGAGATAAACCAGGTTCAGTTTTATACCTCCATCACATTTTAAATATTTTCTTATCAAAGATTTTTCTGAAATCTCCATACCCAAACAATATCTGGTCCTCCTTAATTGCATTATCTTTTTGCTAGCATTTACTAATGTTTTATATATTATAGATTCTGCTTGTTTATTTATTTATTGGCTGCTTCTCTCCACTAGATTGTAAACTCCTCAAGGACAGGATTGCATGAGTTTTATTTACTGTTGTCCCCTGATCATCTTAAACACTACTTGGCACTCAGTAATTTTTAACTAAATATTTATTGTATGAGTGAATAAATACAGTGTTTTGTTTTGTTTTGTTTTGTTTTGTTTCATGAGATGTAGCAAGAAATTGAATTTGTTTCATTAAAAAATTGTTAACAAGTTACTCCAACACTCTTTAGTAAATCATATTTTATTTCTTCATTATTTGGATAGCATCCTTTTATCAGACATAATTTTTAAACAAGTAGGCCTAGTATTAGGTTTTTGTATTTCACTGAGTTTTCTCATGTTCACTGATACTTAATGTAGTTCTATTAAGCAGTTCTGGCACAACCTATGTCTAAAAACACCAATGTAAACTAAAACAGTCCTTTGGTTCTGAGTCTCTACTCAAGTGAATCATTGGGGTATCCACCATGCTTTCCTATTTCCCCTAAAGTGGATGAGTCCACAGGTGACCATTATCATGTCCTCCACTTTAACCATTTTTGCTTCTCTTCGTTTTGTCTCCTGATGACCTGCCTAGTGACTCAGACTTTATCTGGCCATGAGGTGGTGACTCAACTATTCCTTTTCCCATCAAGATCGTCAACACCAGGTTCCTTAAGAGTTGGCACATCATAGCCCAAGCGCATTTTGTTAGAGAGGGAAGCTTTGTTCCGCTTGTGCTAAAGGTCACAGGAGCCCCTGCTGAGTTTTCACATTCACTCCATTTTGTATTTCTCCTTGGCACTCTTATCACGGTTTCTTACAATTGCCTCTCACAGGGTATTTATAACAGATTCCCCTAAGGCTGCAAGAATTGGAGTGTCTCTATCAAGTATTCACCCAAATCATCCTCCCATGCTGAGAATCAACATGTTTGCAGGAAAATCCCAGATGGTTTGTCTGTCTCTATCTTTCCCTCTGGATAAATTTCCCACCCATCCAGAATCTTTGTGAGGGACTGAAGAGAGGGGGTGGTTCTTCCTATTCTTGTTGTTCATAGTCCTAATTTCAGTTTCTTTTATAAATTACAATACCTAGGTTAGCTCCATTTTAAAATAATCCCACCAAGCTTAAATGGGGAAAAAAAAAAAAAAACTTATTTACAAAATAAGTCATTTCCCAACTAACACAAATGCTAGTACTATATGCAGGTAAAAAGAAAGATTGCAGTTTAAAAACATCAAATAGTCTATTAAGAAAAGATGGATTTTCTTACAAGAAGAATAAGGTCCCTGCTGGTGGAAGTTTTCAAGTTTTCAAGTCTTTATATTGCTGTTTATTTATTATGGTAAAAAGCTGCACTTAAATTATTTTAGGGCATTCTAGGTGATCAAATTTTATGATAATCATGTTGTCATAGCCTCTGTACAGTCCCTATCTTTACTGTTATATCATTTTCAGCTAACACGTAGTCATAAAAGAACATTAATTTATAATCTATAAAATTATGAAAAATTAATAAGAATCAAATAATCAAATCTGTAAAAATGTATAATCAGCTTCACATTTTTATCTCATTTTGATTTTAGACTTGATGGCACCTACTCATGGGTGTAGAAATTTATATGGACCAAAAGGACTATAGTAAAGATAATGAGTGTATTTGTGATAGGTAAATGCATATATTTCTCTAATATTCTGAATAAGAAGTTGTAGAAAGTTGTAGGAGAATATTATATTTTTGGCATTTCACTCAGTTTCTTTTCATATCCCTCTGTTTTTGACCATTGGAAAAATCTGGGTCTCATTTTTTAAAATATTCTCTCTCTCTCTCTCTCTCTCTCTCTCTCTCTCTCTCTCTCTCTCTCCATTTCCCCAAGTAGCTATTTATCCACAATTTATCTAGTTTCATGCAAGAGCAGTCCCAGTTAAGTTGGAAGCAAGTGTAGATATGTTTGGTGGGTAAAGTCAGGTGGCACAAATCTCTTGACATCCCCTGAACACCAATAACTACTGGGGATAGGTAAAATGCAAAGAGCTGCTGCCTCATTAAGTTCTGCAACACTGTGAGGCTCAAGGAGTCTTTCCATGTGAACATTGTAATAGAAAGAAGTGAGATGTTTCCCATTCCATTTCATGGAAAACTGTGCAGTATGAAATCACTAGCAGATTATGAACTCTGGTCTCTAAGGGTTGACAGGGTTCTATTTTTAATCAAAGCAATTAAAATCAGCCACACCCATGGCGGAGTTATTGGCAGAATGGTGGCTATGGATGGGCAGGCAGACACCAGAGCATCACAGCAGGGAGAGTGAAAAGCAGCAGTGAGATAGAAGGGAAGGGTGCCCCAGCATGTGACCAGTACAGGGTAATGAAGCAGTTGTTTTTCCAGGTGTAATTGCTGAATTTAAGATTCTCATTGGGAGTTCCTGGGAATATGCCAGGAGGAAGAGAATTTTTTCTGTTTTTTATTAGTGCATTTTAATTATACATAATGGTGGGATTTGTTGATACATATTTATACATATATACAATATAACAATATCATTTGGCAATATCACTCCCAAGTATTTCCCCCTTCTCACTCCTCTTCCCTTCCTCTGGTTTCTTTCTTATATTCTACTGGTCTTTCAGAAAGGAAAGGATTTTAAAAGTAGAGTTGACAGTTTGTAGTCATATTGTCATGAATGTAAACTCATTCATGTGAACTCATTCATTCCCATGAATAAAGTTGTTGAGGCCACTGTGACTTTAAGTTATTCTACTGTCTCACTTATATATGTAATGGTCTAATGGTGAGATAATAAATCAGAAAACTCAGAAGCAATTAAAAATTAAAATTATAGGAGTATTCCAAAAACTTTTAAGAAATGGTATATTTCTGAAGTTATAGTCTACTGAATGGTAAAGAAATATCTAAGTTAAAACAAAAGCAACATCTGCTGAAAGTGAACACAACTTTAGTTCAGACAAGTGAGGCATTGACACCTCACTTGCTATTGTATTTCTGGAGTTGTTGAATAGCAGTGCTATTCAACTCTTCAGAGTTGAAGAATAGCAGTGCTCTCCTTTACCCTTAAATGATACCAGTACAATTATGTGAAACACTTTGAAATCTACAAATTATACCCATATTTGCTGTGTCATCTGTTATACACAATAGTCCTTTCAGAAAATATTTTATCCAGTTTTTATAGATGCAGAAACAAAGTGCACAGAGATACAAATATACCCTACATCACAGGGACTTTGAACCCAAGTATTAAGATCCAATGACAGCTTCCTAGCTATACATATATAAGACCAAAGTTCATCTTAATCATTTGAGAGAGATTGAATAATTAATGTCTAGAGAAAGTGTTAATCCCTCTCTTCACATATATGAAATTAGAACATTCTTTCAGAACCACTCCTGAGGTATATTAAGTGATACCTTACATGTCTCCTGACCCCAGAGTAGAAAACTTAGGCAGAGAATTAGTGGTACATTGAGGTGCTATCACAATTAGATTTACTTAATGAAGAGTTTATATGAAGAAAGCTAAGCAAAAACCTTAAAATATTTAATTCTGTAATTGCAATCTTGTATCTTGAGTTCTAAAGTGACATTACTGTCTTCTCTGAATGTAATTTATATATTTACATAATAAAAATGGATTGTCTACATAGTTTCTTTTTATATATCTCTAAGATGCATCTACAGTTTCTATTCCTGTAGCAATAATCCACATCATCACTATATGAAGCAGTCTTTTACAGTTCCATTATTTTATGGGCCTGCTATGATATTTTCAATTACTACTAGACAATTGCCTGTCATAATTGGTAGCCATAGGGTGAACTGTTCTTTGATGCATGTGGTACAATATAAGGACTTTTAAATTATTTTCCTTCCACAGTTAATAATAAATTACTGGAGAGTGATCTTTGAATAATAGCATTGCATTACAAAAAGCCATACCTCTGTTCTTGCTTTGTTCTTATAAAAAACAGAGGGGGAAATAATCAAGAATGAACTTTTAGCCTTTCAGCAATTAGATCACAATTTCCTTTTTGGTTAATCACAGTGACTGCTGCAAGCAACGATTCACAACTCTCACTGTTTTTATAGTACCTTAAAGCGAAATAATCTATGAATGAATGAACTTGAATTGCAGCAAACTGGAAAAATCCTCAGCTTTCTAGCCCCAATGGCCTCTAAAAGAACACTGGGGCATCAGGATGATGTTTTAAATGTGTCAACTTGGCTAGGTTACTGCCCCAAGTTATGCAATCAAATGTGAATCTAGGTTGTGTTGTGAGTATATTTTGAAGATGTGATTAAAGTTCATAATCAATAGACTTCAAGTAAGGGAGACTATCCAAGCATAATCTAGAATATGAAACCATTGGCTGAAAGGCCTTAAAAACAGAAATAGTGCCTGGGCTGTGAGTTTCAGCATGCCCTACAAGATTTCAGACTTGCCTAACTATCCTCACAATTTTGAAAGAAATTCTTTGCAATAAATCCTTATATACCTCCTGTTCATTCTGCATCTCCATTTGAACACTTACTGACATAAGCATGTATGCAAATATCAATTGAAGCAGAGCTATATCTTCAGATATCTTCAAATTCCTTGGGGAGTGCACAAACCCAACATGAGGTGTGATCCTGAGTTAGAGAGCAAAATGATGATTCTAAAACATTAAATAAGTCTGGATCAGAAAGTTGCTATTCTAGATACAGTATTATCTATTATTCTAAATTAACTCACAAATATATTATTTACCAGTCTTATTTGGAATATCTTCTAAAGTAAAAAACATATGGATGTGTTTGCCTATTTTTATTTCATCTATCATATGTCTTTATCTAATACCTTTCAACATTCATTTATGCAAGAATATAAATATAATTACTGCTATTATTATGTATTGATAAATTTTAAAACACCATGCCTGTTAAATTAATAAGATAATAGAAATAAAATTCATTTATTTAATATTACTATTCTAAATTTCTGATTAAGATAAAATGTTTGCTTCTTTCAATATTGCCTAATATTTATGACAAAGTAACCACAGCTCAATATTTCATTGAAAGGTATGAGTTCACTACTCTTATTAATAAGCCACCAAGTAGATTATTGATCTGGATTTAAACAGACAATGGCTACTTCTATTTTATAGTTTATTGCATATGAATTCTATGTGATTGTTATCAATATACAAAAAAACTCTCAAAATCATACATTTGGATCAACCTATCATGTATTGAAACATGTACATGAAAATCTATGCATAAAATATCATAATCCTAAAAGAATTTGGTATAAGTTTATTTTGGTTCTACATATGAATCTACTCAGTTTTCTCTCATCCTGAGACACCTCAACCTATCATTAACTCCACCTGGAGCAAATGCTGTTGATCCCAAGTTAAAATACATGCTACTCAATAATTACTGCTTTGGTCACCATGCAAAGATATTTATATGCATTATCAATGCATTATCACCATGAGATAAATATGATTATCTTAGTTTTACAATTATACATGTAGATTCAGAGCAATGAAACTGCTTGACTAAGATCACATAGCTGATAGATTACCTGGCACTGGAAGCTTTGTCTGGATCCAATGTTCATATGAAAAGGTACAAGAACACACAACTATGCAAGTTCAGCTGTATTATAGGATCTAATAAAGTTTGAATGAATATAAAAATAATAGTGTGCTGAATAAAATTTAAAACAAAAAGATTACACACTGTATCACTTCATTTATATGAAATTATAGAAAATACAGCTATAGTTTCAGGGGACTGATTAATGGTTTCTGCAGAAGAGGGTTAGGGAAGAAAGGGATGAAAGGATTATTAAAGGGGTCTAGGAAATTTTGAATCATGATAGATACACTTCTTATGTTAGTGTGATAATAATACATATGTCAAAACTGATACAATGTATAAAGCCATACATTTAAATGTGTTATCATTTATCAATTATCTAATGGTGAAGTTGCTTATTAAACAAAAACAATAAATATTGCAGCAACAAAAAATAAAAATAAGAAAGGAAGAGCATAAAGGAAAATTAATCATGATTATAATGAGTTAGTGTTCTTCCTGTGGTTCCAGGAACACAGCAAGAGCCTGAATATTATTAAAAATGGAATTATGTGCCTAATAGTTTTCTCTGGGAGTGACAACACTGATACTATCCTTCTTTCATAAAATGCCTGAGGCTACTCTCATCCAATCTCAATGTGGTGCCTTGGCCACCACCATTCTTAAACTTTGCAGACTACTTAGAAATACTTCAGAATCAAGCAGCAGGAATTCAATTTGACTAAATAATTATCAAGTGTTTATCAGGTGAAAAGCAAGGAATTAATTTCTTCTGCAAATAAAAAGATGATCACAGCACAAACAATAATCATATGTTTGGCATGATTTATTTGATTCTCACAAATCCTTCAAAAAAGAAGCACTGCTGTCATTTCCATTAAACAGCTGAGAAGATTGAAGAGGCAGGAAAGTTAGGTGACTTGTCCATGGTTCCTAAGCTAATGAGCTGACTTGAAAACATTCCACCTCTGTATTTATTTTTAGTAATTACTAAAAATTTTGTTTCATGGTACATACAAGTTAATTCATTTTGTATTGTTATTTTGAGCATCTAGTTGCCTTTCAAAAGAAAATAAATGAGATATGAGGATGTGATTCCTCCTTGGAATAAATGTATGTGTTGTAGAGAGCGTATTTGGCAAATGAGGTAACTATAAAGGAGATAAGAAAATTTAAAAATATTTTGAAAACCCCAGAGGGCTATAACATGAACAATACAAACAGTTTGCAAAGTTGTTAAGCAAGTCAGTAATGTTAGGACTGCATTTGTTTTCATATCTTAAAAAAAATAAAGCAAAGAAATAAATAAGTAATTTAAAATTTTCTTTTGTAATTACTTGATAGGTCATTCAACATATAAGTAACTATGATTTGAAATTCAAAGCTACCAAGTTTATAAGTGATACTCCTTTACTCAATTAGTTACATATGCTTATTCATTCAACTATTTAGGTATTCATTCAACAAATATTATATTAACTATTTACTATGAAGTTGTGTCAGGCACTGTCATTAAAAACTGAAATGGCAGAGATGAAAGATACCGTCCCCATTCTCTGTGAGGTTCTGATGAACCTGCAAACTTGATTTGGGAGGCAAAGTGGAACTTTAGCAGAGAAATAAGCCAAAAAATTCTACTATGTTATATTGTAGTAAGATATACACAAAATAAAGGTATACTTAGAATGTTTGTATAAACAATATGGAAGTATATTGTACACACTGAAATAACAATTGCAATTAATCTGATTTATTGAACTTAGTGAAATGAAAGATGAAAAATGGCCTTTTGAAGATAAAATTAAGTGCTTTTCTTAGACTTAAGTAAGAGAATCATGGCTGATTGTCTATTTAGCAGTCAGACAATTGTGCGGCTTCATTTACCCTTGAGATAATTTGCTAATTTCCTGGTACACCATCCTAAAATATTTCAATCTCAGTTTCAGGCATATTCCCAAAGGTGAAAAATGATAATTTCTATGAATTATTTTAAGAATGTTTACATCATTCATTTTAATATCTTAGAAATTTTTGCTTATTAAAAGTAAAACTTTAAAATTTTATTATTTTATTTAAATTTTACCAAGCAAAACTAACTTGAATACCAAAATAATTCAATTTCCTTTTTGCAATGTATATTACATCTTTACTATTAATATAACATACACTGTATATACAAATGAGGTTTAAATTGTGTTTTCTAATTTGTAAATTTGGGGGGAAAAGACAAAAAATAAGCAGCAATTGAGAATAAAAATTGTTTTTAAAAGTAAAGATGAAATATAGTATAGAATAAATTTTTAAAATGAGTGGTCTAGGTATAAAAATGCTTAGAGTTTTGTAGTAATTGCTCTAAATGAGATGATGAAGTGCCTATATTCAAGTCTCAGTTTTGTCACTTAATAAGTGTATGATTTTTGGTAAGTTATTTAACTCACCATGCTTCTTTCCATAGCATACAGATAATAACAGTTGGTAGCTCAGTGTTGTCTAGAGGATTAACTAGGTTTCTCTTTTTAGGTCTTAGAACAGTACTCAGTACAAGTAAGGGCTCTATGTTATCAATTAGTATGATATAGGGGAAGGGAAGACAGCAGACAGAGCCAGAGTCACCATGTGTGCATTGGGATGTCGTAGAGACACTGGAGTTATCACAATAAGTCTAAAAATTCATATGAAAACTAAACAATAGGTAAAGTCTAAAAGGTACAAGCAAAATTATTCAAATAGGAAATATGCAATTTTAACATTAAAACATTTCAATGAAACACGAGGACAACAAAAAATAAGAATGGAACTAGCACTTACTTCCTTTTTGTTTTTGTTAAATTACTTAAGGTATAATAAAGAAGATTCCCCCATTTTTGCTCATGGCTGTATCCTAAATTATAGGCTCTATAATTTCAAATAAAGTTATTCTAAGTACTTAATTAGGACTTAGTATCTCAACAACCAAATATCTTCCCAAATAAATAGAGGAAGGCAGCCCTACACCTATTGCTCTATGGTTACAGTATTAACGATGTGGCTAATCATTCTTGTTCTAAAGCTGTAACAACTTCAAGTACCAATTAAGCTTGGTAAGTGTATAGAGAACTCTAGTCCCATGAGTTGCTTTCTGTACTTTCCAAAAATATGTCTTGGGAGGTAACACAAACTGCAAATCTTCACAAGAGTAATTCTATTAAATTAGTTGCTTTATAAAACATTACAGATGTAATTGTTAACGTAACAATTTACCACATTGTATTTATCTGGTATAGATTTCTGAGCAACTAGCATGGGTCTCAGTGCTAGTTCTCCCTCCTGTTTCTGAGACTGATAATAAATCACTTAAAGCCTTTTGGCATTGTTTCCTTACCTGTGAAATTATGTTTGCTACTTAAATAGTGGTAACACAAACAAAGATTTTTACAAACTGAGTCCTTCCCATTCTTTCTTCATCCTTTTTTTCCTAAAGCAATTATCAGGGAAGTTCTAATGGAATAGGCCAGACTCTCTCTTTCCCCTTCCAGAGACTTGTGTTAAGATGTTTGGGAGTTACTTAGTTTTGTTTTAGCTACCCTACTTAGGGCTTGAGTCAAATTTGCTTAGGTGGATTTATTTTTGTCAACTATTTGCTAACTGTTGGTTCTTCACATTATTCATGGTTCTTCCTAACTTTCACTGTTCCATTTCACTTTAGAATTTTCTACTTCTTTGTTTAAATAAAATTCATTGAAATGCATCTGTGTGCACACACCTCCGCATCAAATTGACTACTAAGAGAACTGTCACAAGAGTTGTTTTTTACTCTCCCACTTCTGTATAAATACTGATTTCATATCCCTAGTTACCTTAATATACAGAAAATCTTTCATCTCAGAAGTTATGTGAAAAGAAAGAATATGTATGTATATATAATACATGGAATATATATATACATATATATACACAAATAATATATAATATAACAAATAAGAAATAAATGCCTACCATTTTAATACCAATCATGCAATAAAGAAGAATAGGGGGAAAAAGTAAATTCTAATCATTCTTTTTAAGAATTTTTTAATTAACTTATTTTAATTAGGTATATATGACAGCAAAATGCAATTGGATTCATTGTACACAACTGCAGCACAACTTTACATTTCTATGGTTGTACACGATATAGTGTCACACCATATGTGCAGTCATACATGTATCTAGGGTAATGATGTCCACCTCATTCTACCATCTTTCCTGTCCCCTATTCCATATTTTTAAAACTCCTATGTTTTGTAGTTCAATTATGTCTCATACTTTGCCTGTGTTTCATTTTACAATATGTAATAACACTTTTAAAATTATATCTGAATCATGAGATTTATGGTAAACTTCCAGAATTCCATCCTAAAATACTTCCATTGTGTGGTTTCCAAGCCACTGCTCTTTTTGTTCCTTTGCTACTTCACTGCCCATGCTTCCTCATCCTCTTTTTTGTTCTTTCTCATCTTGACATTTAAATGTTGCATTGCTCATTCCTTAGTCCAAGGAAGGCAGACAGACATTTCTCAGTTGCTTATCCTCATTCCCCGGACGAGTTTACTTAATTCTCCTATAAGATATTCAAAAGATTTTTGCACATACAATTTTGTATTATCTTTGCCCATGGTTTTTAAATACATAGTGTGTAAAAGGTTCAGAAGGACTTCAGAACTCAGGGAGATATCAGGATAAGGGGAGAAAGAACAGATGACTTACATTAACATTTGAGATTACCAAGTACTTTATTTGCGGTGGGACGGGGGACCCCTGGGGATTGATCTCAGGGGCACTTGACAACTGAGCCATATCCACAACCCTATTTTACATTTTATTTAGAGACAGGGTCTCACTGAATTGCTTAGTACCTCACTTGCTAAGGCTGGTTTTGAACTCCAGATCTTCCTGCCTCAGCCTCCCAAACTGAGATTACAGGCTGGTGCCACTGCGGCCAGCCCAAGTACTTTTAATAAAAGTTTATGCTGTTGTAATTGAACAGGGTATTAGCTTCATGACACAGGAATATATTTTTTATTCCTAAATAAGCCATATTTGTATGGTGAAGTATTCCCAAATTGTCTTATCCTGTGATAGGTCAGAAAATGAGATTGATGCTGCTTTTGAAATCAGAATGCTTCTCACAGTTGGACTGTTATCTGCCTACACAAATCTATGCTAATATATTTCTCTATTTTGACTCCCACATTCCCATCATATTCTATTCCCTATAAAGTAGAAAGGGTAATCTTCTTAGAACAAGAGTTTTGATGAAGGCACTCTTCTGCTGGATGCCTCTGAGGGTTGCAAATCTTACTGATTTCATGTAAAATCTATTTTGAGTATTTAAGGATCTTGTCCTAGAGAACTTCCTAATATCATCTGATCATTCTCTAATTCTCTTCAAGCATTCTGGCATCTTTAGTGTTCCCTGAACGTGCCAGCAAGCTTCATCACCAACCCCTTTCACCCTTGTGCACTTTGGGACACACACTTTCTTGTTTCCTTCACATTTCTGCTCATGAGTCATTTTAAGAGAGGCCAGAGTATAAAAATAGAAGTCCAACTGAATCCTTCCTCCTTTATCCCTGAACACAGATGGATTACTCCACTTACCAATACATGCTATTCATAAATTTATTTGAATTTTTAAAAATTAACTACCATCCTCTATAAGAAAAAGAGCATGTTTTGGTTCATTCACTGTTGTAACCCTTAGAAAAGTGCAAAAGTTCAGATAAGTAACTCAATAAATATTCATTGATTTAACAAATAAATGAATCCAGTTCTTCCATTTAGTACAAACTTGGGCAACTTATATAAACTCTGAATGTCCCAGTTTCTTTATTTGCCCAGAAAAAAAGAAAGAAAATCTAACTTGCAGGATCTACTTAAGGTTAAGTGATATTACATGCTATGGGGACATTTTAGCATACAATTAATTCTTAAGAAATAATTTATATTGCTATGACAATCTAAGTAGAAACTATTGTGATTAAAACAATTTTTAGCACCTTAATTTTTTTATTATAATTTGCTTGTAAGATAATTTTACCTCATAAATAACAATCACTACAAGTAAATGTTTTGGAAGATCAAATAAGTGAACAAACTTTGAATTTGTAATTGTGAATATTCTATGAGGATTTATAACTTTTCTTTCACTTATATTTTTTCATACAATAGGATATAAGGAAAACCAAGGTAATTAACCTACATTTTGGCAAAATATTTTAAAAGAAACACAATGGTTTCTTTCATATATCAGGTATATGCAGCTTAGACTTCATAATAACCTGGATTGACTTAATGTATTATTCATGATTAGTTTTTTATTTATTTATTTTTTGACTAATCATCAGAATGATCAGACATTGACAAGTGTTCCTGCAATAAAAGAAAATGATGTACTGCCTGTAAATGCTTCAGAATTCTGAATTTTCTTCACTGTTTCTTCCTCTTTTTTTCCTCCCAACACTTAGTTATTCTGTAGCCATTTATCTTCAAGAAGCCAAAAATGGAAAGGTCAGCCAGATTCAAGATTTCAAAGGTGTCATTTCTTTAGCAAACATGCTCTATTCTTGATAGATTTTGAAATATTCTGCATCCATTAATGTTTCATTCATGATTATAAATTATAAGATTTTCCAATCCTGAAAATAAGGACACGTTTTTGAATTGAATCAACAAAAGTGACTCAAACTTAACTTTTTGTGTCCCAAACAGTTAAGAATTGCCTCTGCTGAGAAGGGTAACTAAATTTTGTGGAAATAATGGTTTTCCATTTTTCTATCCTTAGAAAGCACATTATAATTTGAGAGGTACTACTTGGAATTATTTCTTTTAAATAAAACTAAAATTGGCAAATATTTAAGTTTCTTCAGAGGACCAAAAAAGGCTTCAAATGACCTAAATTTAGGTTGTTGATATTTTTTTTCTTATTTTCTTTTCAGTATTTTTCATTATGAGTCATTATTCAAATAGTTCCCTGGTTTTCTATTTACCAACATAAACGATCTATCTCTAAGAAACACCTACTGTACTTTCAAGAATTGGCTCAAGAAAGACTGCCTCTCCAAAGAAGACAGGTAGAAGTGATTTCTTCTTCCTTTACTGAACTCACTTGTTTGCCTATCTTTTTTTTTTTTTTTTTTTTTTTTTTTTTGGCTAATTTATAAAGTCCTTTCTTGTTTTAGTTCCATAATGTTTACACAGTTAGGTGATTATAATGACTATTATATTCAATACTATTCAGTAAATTCTTTTGAGCACCCCTATTGAAACAAGAAGAGAAAGGGTGTATGAAAATTGTAGGATTAAAACAACATGAAATTAAAGCCTTTTTTCTCAAAGATCTTTGTCTGAAAATTACAAAAACACTAAGCCAAATAAAGTAGATAGAGCTAGGAATGATCCCTCTATTACCAGTAGGCATTCATACCTTTGTTTATGCATTCATTTATTTATTCATACTTTAAGTTAGACTTTTTGGAGCTCTAGTAATAAGAACTTCCTATCTTCAGAAAAACAGTACAATTAAAAATCTCAAGGACACTGGCCATCACAGGAGCCTGGCTACTCTCATAATATCTTTTATGGTCTAGAGCTACAAAATTCAATGTGATAACCACTATTCAGTGGTGCCTATTCAGCTCTTGAAATGTATTATGTCTTAATTGAGAGGTGCTGTAAGTATAGGATGCACACCAGTTTTACAAAACTTTGTATTTTAGAAGAATGTGAAAACTTCTCAATGATTTTTTATTAATGACATTTGGAAATGATAGTACATTGGACATATTGGGTTATATAAAATATAGTCAAATAAAACTGATTCTTTTAAACTTTTATGTGGCTACTAGAAAATAGCAAATCACTTATGTGGCTCATGTTACATTTCTAATGGACACAGTAATCTAGGACAGAAATTGGCAAACAGCCTTTTTTTGTTTGTTTGTTTGTATTTGGGGATTGAACCTAGTGGCATTCTACCACTGAACTACATCCCCAGCACTTTTTAAAATCTTATTTTGTGACACATTCTCACTAAGTTACCCAGGCTAGCCTTGAAGTTGATATCCTCCTGCCTCAGCCTCCAGAGTAGCTGGGATTATAGGTGTATGCCATCACGATTGAACAGTCCACTGACTGTTTTTGTAAATAAAATGTTTATTGAAATACAACCACTCTCGTCTGTTTACATGTTCATACCTGGCTTTTTGTTATAATAGCAGAAGTGAGGAGTTGTAATAATGCATAGCCCAGAAGTCTTAAAATCTTCATTATCTAGCTTTTTGCAGAAAGTTTGAAGACCCTTGCTCTAGACAGATGTTCTCATGATATCTCTGCTTTTCTTTGTATGCCTGTCCTGCAACTTATTGCTATGAAATAAACAAACCACTTTATGCTGTAAATTGTAGAAAAAAAAAAAACCAGACTTGTTCATTTATCTAGTTACTATTGATCCTATGTGGTTGGATCATTTTTTTGGTTAGTCCATTTCATTCTATAGATTAGATACTCAATTCAGTCCCAGTGACTAACACTGGGAAAAATAAATCTAATATTTTTTAACTTCACAGACTTCTACGAGCAAGCAGCAGGTACTGTGGCCCATGTGTCCAACACATTTAGCCCTATTCTAGTTTCTGATAGAAAAGATAAGCAATAAAGGAGGACAGGAAGAGGAAAGGTTGATCAATGTGTACTAAGGTAGTTAGTATGTTCTGCAATTGCACAACAAAGTGACTGTGGGTTGCAATTGTGCACTACACATTTCAAAGAGCTGGAAGAAAGGATTTTGAATATTTCCATCAGAATAAAGTATAAATGTTTGAGGAGAAAATGTCTAGCCTGATTTAAACATTAAGTTCTTATTCATGTACTTACATATTACAAGTTACCCCATTAATATGTAATGTTTTTATGCATCACTTAAAATAAATTTAAACTCAAAAATATAAAAGAGTCACAAACACAGGTACAAATAATAGGAAAGAATAGACTTACTTACATTCTGGATTAAAGGGGAGAGTCTTTGAGGGAACGATTTGAGGGGAGAGAAAATGTAGGTTGACAGATAAGAAAATACAGGAAATGATTTGGTTTTCTGGCTTTTTCCTACTTTGATCTTCATGAATTATAATGTTAATATTTTATTTAAATGAACTTTATTCCTAGAATTCATTCATATTTGAGTATATGTATTAAAATATATACTCTAACATAAATTTTAAATGACCTTTAGACTATCCATTTAAAATTATTTTACTGATCTGGCTATTTCTTCTATAATTAAGAACTGACCAAATTGCTCATCCATTTAAATAGAATTATTGCCAAAAGGTAAATTGCTTTTATATCTTATGCTACAGAATTAAATAAATTAACTTGATGACTTTCATTATAAGATTTACTTCAAATTTAGATGGAGCAATGTATAATTTCTTCTATCTGTAATATTTATTTTAGAACTAACAAGAGTGAATGTTCAAGATTTTATAGTACAGATCGATATATATGAATATATTATTGTGGAATCAAAGTGAATTTCATTCCATTTCTGGAGATAAGATATATTGTTTCTTATTTTAATGAGCATATACCCTAAAAATGTTTTAATTTAATTTAAACGTCTCTTAGTAATTTTATTGTTTCCCTAAGAAGAGCTCTTATCTTGACTGTCAATAATGAATTTAGTTAAAAGCAGCAACTCTAGACATTTAAAGCAAGATGTTGCTCCTAAATATAAAGATGAACTAAATGAAAAGTTAAATGACCCTGTATCAAAAGTTTAATTAGGCCAGGCATGGTAGCGCACACCTGTAATCCCAGCACTTGGGAGGCTGAGGCAGGAGGATCTTGAGTTCAAAGCCAGCCTCAGCAGTGCCGAAGCACTTAGCAACTCAGTGAGACCCTGTCTCTAATAAAATACAAAAAAAGGATAGGGATATGGCTCAGTGGATGAGTGCCCTGAGTTCAATCCCTGGTACCAAAAAAAGTTTAATTAGTAGATTCTTTTTCTCCACGGGTAAGGTGGCGCATGACTGTAATTCCAGCAGCTCAGGAGGCTAAGAAAGGAGGATCATAAGGTCAAAGCCATTAGCCTCAGCAACTAAGGTAGGCCTTAAGTAACTTAGATCCCGTCTCAAAACAAAAAATAAAATGGATGGGATGGGGATGTGGCTCAGTGGTTAAGAACCCCTGGGTTCAATCCCTGGTACGGGGGGGGGGGGGGTATGTGGGGGGGGGAGAGGGATTCCTTTTTCTCAAAAAGAAAGCTCACACTTTTATTTTAATGTAAAGGAGGAAGAATGGTGATCTAGGTAGTCCACATTTAAAATACTTGATTAGCTGGAAGTGCATCTCCCCACCTTTCTGGCGCACTCCACACGGAGGAGGTGGGGGCCCTGCGGCCTGAGCCTCACCTGCTCCAAGTTCAGGGCAAGACCCCTCAACAGTCTCACCAGCGGAGCCTGCTGGGAGTTGTAGACTGAGTCTTGGGTGAGTGAGGCCAGAAGGAAGCCCACAGGCCCTGGAGCTGCGTGTACAGGGCAGTGAGTTGGGGGCAATGAGGGAAACCCACCAGGCCAGTCCTCAGCACAGGGGTGCGGGCACATGGCTTCCCAAGGGCATCAGTCACTGACAAAGAGAAAGATGTCCATTTATTGGGATCATGAACTAGAAGGAAACAACGGAGGATTATTGTATTCATTTCCTGTTGCTCCTGTGACAAATTGCCAATGTCTTCAAACTGTACATCCCTACCTTTCCAGCACACCTCCCTTTGAACATGGACCCTCAAGAGAGGGGAAGAGACGCTCACAGGGTAAATACAAATCCAAGACACTAGTGACTTTTGATAACTTGGCTATCTACTTCTCCCAGGAGGAGTGGGAATGGTTGAGTCCCAGTTAGAAGGATTTGTATGAAGATGTCATGGTGGAAAACCACAGGAACCTGGGTCTCAGTCAGTCTTTCCTTTTGGAAGCCAAATGTCATCCCTTTACTGGAGAAAGGGAAAGCCCCCATGGTGGAGCCTTCAAGAAGACACCATCCTGGATTCAGGGTCAAACTGTGAGACCAGGTAATTACCGTCAAATCAGTGCAACAAACCTGGCCAAAGCATCTCTCAGAAACCAGTTTCTGCACAACAAAAGGCTACAACAAAAATTCATTCATAAGCAAACCCAAGAAAGGTAATTCAGGGAAGAAATCTTTAAAATGTAATTACTGTTGTAAAACCTTTAGTGGACGCTTCTCTCTCAAACTTTATCATAACTCACATACTGGTGAGAGACCTTATGAATGTAGTCATTGTAGAAAAGCTTTCAAACAGATCTCATCTCTCTTTCTTCGTCAGAGTTCACAATAGAAAGAAAAGCCATGAATGTGATAAATTTGAGGAAACATTCAATGAAAAATATAACCCTTTTTTCATTGGAAAATTCATAATGAAAAGGAAATGTTTAACAGTGGGAAGGCCTTGAGTTCATTCCCACCTCTTAGTATACATCAGAGCATTCAAATTTTTCAGAGTGTCTACTGGTGCAGAAAATGTGGGAAAGCCTTCAGTTGGATGCCATTCCTTTTAGTTCATAAGAAAATTCACAGTAGAAAGGAAATATTTAAGTGCAATAAATGTGGGAGAGGATTCAAAACGAAGCCTTCGTTATACATAAAAGAATTCATATTGAAGGGAGAACCCATGAAAATGAGAATGACTTAAGTCAGAGTCTGCCACAGAGAAATCACCATTTAGTGAATATTTTTTACATGCAGACAATGTGGGAAATCCTTTAGTAGGATTTCACCCTTTCTGCTATATCAGAAAATTTACACTTCAGGGAAACCCTACAAATGTGATAATGTGAGAAGGACTTTAAGCGACTTTCAACCATTATTCTGCATCTTAGGGTTCGTAAAGGAGAGCAGTTGTATAGATGCAATAAATGTGAGAAGGCCTATAATCAGCATTCATCCCTTATTCAACATCAGAAAGTTCATAAAAGGGAAAAGAAACTCTTTGAATGTAAGAACTATAGAAAGATGTTTTCTGGAACTGTAAACCTTAAAATACATCAGAACACTCATTCTGAAGAGAACCCTTTCAAGTGCAATAAATGTAGCAAAGTTTTTAGCCTCCAGTCATTTCTTATTGAACATCAGAGAATTCATACTGCCGATAGACCCTATGAATGCTATCAGTGTGGGAAGGCCTTCAGCCAGAGTGTACATCTTGCCCAGTGAAGGAGCCCTAATTAGGAAGGGCTGTTGTAGCTAGCTGGAAGCCATAAGTTCCACCTGATATGTATGTGACGCACCTGTAGGCACCCGCAAACCTGAAGGTATATAACAGGGTGAAAGCGGTCCGAGTTAGGAGAACGGAGAATTCAGTCAGCCGGGCAGTCACTCGGTCGGTCAGAAGAATCAGAGCAGCCAGAACGTAGGCAGAGCAGTTACAGAAGAGAAACCAGATAGAAGACAGAAAGTAATGAAGTAATGACTGGTCAGAGTTAGGCCGAGACTCCTGAGGAAGACAGAAGAGAGAAGAAAGAAGAAGGAAGAAAGAAGAGAGAAGAAAGAAGCTCTAATCTTTCTCTAAGCTAAGCTCTATCTTTCTTTCTCTCTAAGAAGCTAAGCTAAGCTAAGCTAAGCTCTATCTTTCTTTCTCTCTAAGACTCTAAGCTAAGAAGACAAGAAGAAAAGCTCGCTTTAATCTTTCTCTCTAAAAATCTTTCTTTCCCTCTCTAAGCTCTAAGAAAGTAGAAGTAAAAGTAGTAAAAGCTTAACTCTGCCTCCGAGAGTTTTTCCTCCCGGTTTTCGGTACCAGGTAGCTTACAGCCCAGCATAAAAGAATTCACACTGGAGAGGAGCCATATACATACAAAACACGTGGGAAGGCCTTTAGTCAGTGCACATCCCTTATCCTGCATGAAAGAAGTCTTGCCGAAGAGAAACTCTGTGAGTGTAATGAGTGTGGGAAGGCAGTGTCACACCTTGTTCGATATCGGAGAAGTCATTCTTAGAGAAACCCGATGAATATAGCAAGTATGGGAAGGCATATAGTAGGAGCTCGTCCTTGATTCAACAGTAGAACACACATGCGGAAGAAAAGGCCTAATGTTGTTTTAAATCTGTAAGAGCTAAGAGTAAGGTTATCGAAGAAGCAATCAGAAGCGTGGAGGAAATGTACAGATGTACATTTAATTAGGATGGGGTTGTGTCCTGAAAAACTCATCATAAGTTGAAAATATCATAAGCAACACATGTAACGTACAGAACATCATAGCTTAGCAACACAGCACAATGTAAAGAATTGGTCATTCACCCTCCTAATTGCATGGCTGACTGGTACCTGTGGTCCACTGCTGCTGCCCAGCATCATGAGGCTATCATGCTGCCTGTGGCTAGCCTAGGAAAAGATCACAATTTGAAGTACAGTTTCTATAGAACACATTTATTCCACACCATTGTAAAACCAGCTAAACCTTTGTAAATCAAGGACTAACTGTATTTGTCTAGAACATAAATTTTTATATCATATAGGGACCATTTGATAATGTGTTCCCCTTTGAAGACCAAAGAACAAAAGTCAACTGTTGTCTCTTGACCTGTGGATTTGAAATCAGCTGAGGCAAGTTCAGGAGATTAGATCAGTCTTTGAGAATGATGTTTTCCTTCCAGAGTAGTTTTGAAGATACTTCGCTGGTCACAACAACAAAATAGAGATGTAAAGTCTATTTTCATAGTTGAATCTTTGAGCCTGATTAGGGTTCACATGAAGAAAGAGTTTCGATCTGGTCCTCCAAACTGGAACTATCATATATAAAGGGACTTTGTGGCAAAATAGGATGCCACTTTCACCTGATGGTGAGTCTTTAGGTGGATAAAGATAACACTCATAATGGTGTGCCGCACAAGTCTTCACCATACTGTCTTCATGGATATGAGAATGTGGTGTGAAAATTTATCATGGCTATGACAGAAGCAGGAATACTGACAAAATAAGGAACTTCTGAGCAGGGAGAATAATATTTTTGTTTGAAAATAAGTTGTCCATATTTATATGAATAAACATTGGTATTTTTCATGTAGCACTTGCATGCAATAAGTGACAGGTGAAATGTGTTACAGTTTGAATGTCTTATATCATCCCCAAAATCACATACTGAAGCCCCGACCCTCAATGTGATGGTATTTGGAAATGGGCATCTGGGATACATTTAGCATGAGATGAGGGTGAGGTCTCCATAATGGGTCATTGCCCTCATAAGAGAGACCAGAGAGCTTACTCTGCACTATGTAAGAAAATAGGAATGCAATTGTCTGAAAACCAAGAAAATAACCCTTACTGGAACCTGACCAGGAGGACATCAGGACCTCAGACTTTCAGCCTCCAGAACTCTGAGAAGTTAACTTCTATTTCTTTTCTTTTCTTTCTTGGTACCAGGGATTGAACTCAGGGACACTCAATCACTGGGCCACATCCCAGCCCTTTTTTGTATTTTATTTAGAGACAGGGTCTCACTGAGTTGCTAAGTGCCTCGCCATTGCTGAGGCTGGCTTTGAACTTGTGATCCTCCTGCCTCAGCCTCCCAAGTGCTGGGATTACAGGCGATCGCCACAGTGCCCCGCTAATCTCTATTTTTTAAGTCAACCCGGTCTATGGCATTTTGTTATGTCAGCCCAAGAAGACTAAGACATTGGGGAATCTCTAGGTGTATATACTGAGCTCTTTTCATTTCAGCTGTTTGCCATATGTAATAGCTAAAATCCCTTATTTGCAGAGAGTATAAAATATGTAAAATAAAATCAGAGTTCTGTTTTGTTGAAAAAATTTAAGAACAGTTTATTAGCTACTGTGTTAATAACATGACATGTTCACTTGTTCTCAGGGAGCTATGTATGACTGTTTTCAAAATTGTTCCTTTCTGGAAGTCACCCTCCTCCCAGCTGAGCTCTGGGACAGAATACATTGTACTGCAGGGATGTGTAACTCTTCTGAATATCATGCTCAGTTTCGATGTTCTACATATGGTCCATTTTTGCATGCTAAAATTCTTCATTGAAATCTGAGGTTTAAAATGAAAATGTCAAATCGCTTTTCTCCTGTGGTGTCTATATCTCCACTGGGAACCCAAAGAGAAAAGAAATGGTTTCAGCCATCTCTAGGTTTGCCAAGTATCATTATGATGCTGCCTCAGCTGTTCTAGATTTGAGAGAGATTAACCTATTTAGAAAATATAATCTCTCTTATCCAAAACTTATTACTCTGGGCTATTTATTATGCAAACTATGATATTATCTCTTAATTCCTTGTACATGTAAGTCTAATAAATTATCACATCAACTGGACATCAATTCTTTATTGAACTCATCTCTGTTGCATTATGAAAACAATTTTAAGATTCAAACAAACTCATGATTGTCGTATTTCATAACCAATTTTCAGTACTACTTGATTTTCATGCATTGTTTTGACTACTATGGCCCATCCTTGACTCTAACACTTTTTTTTTTCACTCTTAGTTTCTTGGAAAATTCTCTCATCTGACTATTTCTCTCTCTCTCTCTCTCTCTCTCTCTCTCTCTCTCTTCAACCCTTTATGTTCAGTTCCTTTTGCAGAAGGCTTCTCTCTACCTGCTGAATGTCCACAAATTTGACAATACCATTTATCTATGGTTTCTGCTACCTTCAATGTGTTAATATCTCTCAAGTCAATATTTTCAGTCTTAAGCTCAATGCATACTTACCTCTAATTGCTTCTTTGACATAACTCAAGTTACTCAAATACTGAGCTACCAGTTTGAATTTTCACGGTTTCCTCTTGCCAGCACATCAAAAGTCTATTCCTATCCTTCTATTCTTTAACAAAGTTAATGGCATCACCATCCACCATCGAACTAGGCAAGCAGTCTCCCACTGAGCAACGTCCCCAGCCCTTCCATTATCAGACTAAAAAATCACAGAGCTACTTTTATATTTTTCAGTTCACTCCTTGCCATCTTCAGATTCTGTCAATTATGGTTCATGATTTTTTTCTCCCATCTGCACGTCTCAATTCAACACAATCATTCTTTTTAAAAATACATTTTCAAGATATTCTAGGAATTTCCTTTCTTCTCTATTACTAGTCTTTTTTCCATTCTAGTCTAAACATCATAGTGCTAACATAGTAATCTCACTAAAAACAAAATCTGCTTAAAATCCTCCTTTAGCTCTTTGATTACAAGATGAAATTAAAACTCTCTAATATGCCATATAAAGCCCTTTACAATCTGGTCCTGATTTACGGGGTTAGTTCAATCTCATCCTCATCAGTTACTCTGATCCTTAGTTTTTTGCCTTTAGTTCCAACTATTCTACACTTTCCTCTCAAACCTCAAACACAAGCTGTTTTAAAACACCATGCCTTTTTCTATTTTATTTACTTGACTATGATACTCTACTTCCTGTTTCTTTTCTTAGGAAACATCTATTTGTCTTCAAATAGTCTAACATTATTTTTTCCCTTTCTTTTGCCAAACCTCTACCTTCTTTTTGTCAATAAATCCATTGAACATTAAATATAAATTTGGCTTTGAAATTTTTGATTCTGCAGGCAGTAGCTTATTTATTCCACCTTGACTAAATAATGTCAGTGGAAAACTCTGGTAGTTTAAATGACCTTTAGTAGTTCTTCAAATGTCTATTTTGTCTATATAGTGAAAAGAGTATGTGACTGCAATTACAGATTTCTCCAGATGCAATTTATAAGAAATGGAGGGAAGAGAGAAGACATTTTTTTTTTGTTTTGCTTTTTGTTTTGCATGTCTTTGACTACCTTAACTCCTTGTTCACACATAATCTTTTCAGTGAATGAAATAGCTATACTTTATTCCTCTCTGGTCTCCAATGGTGGGTGAGTTCCTCTAAGAGACTATCCATCCTGGGACCTCTGACTAATAAAGGGAATGCTCAGCTCAGATCACATGTAAGATAACTTGATGACTATCAAAGAAGTTTTTTAGAGAAAAACTCAGGAATGTTAAATTATGATCTTTCTTTTAGTACCACAAAACCTCTCCTGCCACGATGCCTAAAGGCATCTCTGTCCCGCTGTAAACAATTGTCCATCCCACAATTGGTGTTCACTGTTCAAATTGATAGGCTATATAAAGCCAGGCACACAGTTATCAGTCCTAAAATCTGGGGAGGGGTATGATGAAAGAAACAGACTTGGAGCCCAGTCTCATATCTTTATATACGTTACTCCTAATGGGTGGAGATTCTGGGATAGCTTAACCTCTTATTCTATTTCAATTTTCATTATCACCTAAAACTCTGAAAGTCTATTTATGTTTTATTTGCCTTTTAGTTATCACCTTAATTCACTATCTCTAAAACCACTTGTGGTGCTGGTGTTTAAGATTATGGTGGGATGTGGGAAATGGAAAGAAACTGGAAAGTCTCAACATATTTAGGAAGCAAAATAGAAGAATAGAAATGTAAAACGGAAAGGGAGATGGGAAAGGTGAATATTTAAAGACTGACTTTGAGGTTTCTGGTTTGCACAACTGTATGAATGATAAGATTCAGGAGTACAGAACACATTAGCCCAAATGCATGTTTGTTAGGGACTGGAAACCTATTAATTTACATTTGTGCATATTAAATTTGAGGTGCTTTGAGAACATTTATAAAGAGATCTCAAATAGCTCTTGTAGGATCAATAAGTATAACTAATTAGCTAGCCAGCTAACTAGTTAAATTAGTTAAATAACATTTTTACATTTGGATTAATTTTTTGATAAATAATTCATATTGCAAATTTATGAAACTTAATCAGTATTGGTGGTACAAAGATGGCTAAAACAATCGATCTTTCCAAGAGCTTTCACTATTTAGACACATAGGTACACAGACATGGAAAAGACACAGGTATTTCTTAGCCATACTGTTAGTGCCCTACTAGATGTAGGAACTAAATGTTACAAAATCATTTAGAAGGAAGCAAATAATTTTTTAAGTGGGTGCGTTTCAGAATCTAAGGAAGAGAAAATAAAACAAATTATAAAATTTTAGCCAGGTCTTGCAAACATATTGAACAATATGGTTCCTAATTGAACAGAATGAGTAAATTATCAGAGGCAATATACTTCACAAAGCACTTCAAACTAGCAAATAGTCCTTTGTAAGAGGAATATTTTCAGATAAGTGAGGTTTTTCTTGCACCTCTAATTTGTGGGAAGAGGAATTTTTGAAAACACTACCCATCAATTCTCTTTCTGATAATCTGACATTGTGGAATTCAACAGATTCTTTCATGATAATAAAATTATGTAAGCTTCTAGACTCAATTATGTCCTTTCATGTCTTCACTGTCTTTGTATATAGTCAGTGGTGTTAGGCAGCCTGATTATATATGATCAAAATGCACAATCTGTGTTTGGGGAGCCTTGTTATCATAGTGCATGTTTCCAGTGGGGATCCATGTGCTGCAGATAATATAAAGTGTGCATGTATGCATTCAAAGAATAGTTCCAGAATTAACTGTTGCCTGATGAGAACAGGATAATTTTCAGGTATTGTTTCTGACTTGAGGATGTCTCTGAATTTCCACTCAAAATGTAATGAGCAAAGTCTTTTATTTGGTGATTTGATGGCTGAAAAATAAAATATGTTTAAGAACAGTTAAACTGAAAGTTCATATCATGCAATCCATCAGAGTGCCAGAGAAAAAGAAAAGAGCTAAAGGCATGCAAATTATGAAATAGCAAAGGCAACTTCATAAAAGCTATTCAGCAATCTGAATACAATCAAAAAACATCCTTCATAACAAATCACATAGAGGAATTCAGATTAAAAATAAATAATACTGCACAATGTTTTGTTTAGACATAATCTAAAAATCTAATTGTTAGTAATTGGCTAACAATTAGCCAATTTCAGCCAAGTATGGCTGAAATCATAACATGTGTGATCTGCTATTGCATCAAGGAATGGTTACAGAAAAAAAAAAATAACAGCTAGTAAGTTACACATGCTTTCTCTTTCTTCCTTGAAATTTAAGAAAATTATAGACTATGCTACATAAATTAGGTCTCTCTGGGAAAAAGCTGAATAATTAGGAAGTGAAAGGATAACATTGTGGGATCTTAAAAGGTTAGAGACTATTAAAATTGACAAATCACCAGTTCCAAGCATCATATATCAAAGAATGGTAGGAAGTGAGAATGGAAATTAGAGAAACTTTAGATGTTACTTTCTTCCTAAGTGTGTTTAATTCAGGAAATACCCCAGGGGGATGGGGAGGGTGGTAACATAATGCTTGCATTTAAATGACAAGAGAGCAAAATGTGAGTGCACAGCAGGAAGGGATACAGCAAAGTCAGGATTGTGCAATGATTTATGTAGCTAAATGAATGAACCATCAAAATGTCATCACATTTAGGAGATAGCGTGGGCAGGTGAGTGAGTGGTTCGGAGGACCTATTCTGCCTCTAATTTCTGAGCCTGTAGTTGTCAAGCCACTGAAACACTAAAACTTTCAAAAATTATGGCTGGGAACGAAAACTATATGCTTTGCTTATTATTAAAAGCTCATTCTACATATTAATTGTGTCTAATGTTTTTGTTTTTTTGTTTTTGTTTTGTTTTGTTTTTTTAGCTTGGACGTTATTATCAAATTTCTCATTCAAAATCATTGCAATTTTAAAGTGGTTATGAAAATTTTGTTTTTTGTACTGTATCATAAATTTTTCAGCTGAGTCTCATTTCTCTAGTTCTTTTCTATACTGAAGGCATTAGAGATGTAGGCATGATTGAAATCAGTGATGCTGTGTTTTTTTGAAGAAAACAGATTTAGAAATGTTTTCCCAATTCATACAATTTATTAATACTAAGTCCACATTATTCTACCACCTCAGAATTCTTTCTATAATGCTATATTACAGTTAAACACCAACAAAGAATAAAGATTTGCTACATCTTCAAGTTTTTTTTTGAGGACATATAAGCTTTTCTTCATCATAATTTAAGTATGTGGCTGTGTTTGCTGTCTCCAAGTAGATGACAAAGGACAGATTCATAGAAAATACAAGAAGAATTGCTTAACTAAAATGAAATAAAACCAAGGAAGTGGATTCTTACAGTAAAGTGGTTTTTCTCCTTGGATAGAATAGTCATAGTCTTTTAAATGCTTTTTAAAAATATTATTTATTTTTAATTGAGGAATAAAAGCTTATATAGATGGATAGATATGGTATACTATATGATGTTTTCATACACACACACACATTGTGAAGAGATTAAATCAAGGTAACTGACATATCCATCACCTCACATACTTATTTTTTTTGTAGTGAGAACATTTAAAATCTATTTAATTAGCAATTCTCAAATATATAAGACATTATTAATTATAGTCACTGTGCTGTACAATAAATCCCCAGAATGTATTCCTCCTGACTGAAACTTTGCAGCTTCTAACCAGTATCTCTCCATGACCCCCAACCCCTGGACCCAGTGCTAGTATTAAAGTGCACTTGTAGATAAAATAGTGATAAAGCATTCTTCTGAGAAGACAGCCTCAAGAGGTACTATGGACTCCCTAAGAATAGCACATGAATGTGCATATAGTCCTACCATTTATGCTACTTTCCTCTTCAGAATAATTTCTCTTTATGGAAAATGTAAAGCTAAACCATATAAATACCAGACTCCACCAAAAACACAAATTTCTAGAATACCAGTACTTTCTTCCTCTCATTATTATGTACTTTGCAAAACTCTATTGAATTTGGAGATATAAAAAAGATGGTAGAATGAAATGGATATCATTACCTTAAGTGCATGTATGAAGACACAAATGGTATGAATATACTTTGTATACAACCAGAGATATGTAAAAATATTCTCTATATGTGTATTATGAATTGTAATGCATTCTACTGTCATATACAACAACTTCTAAATAAATAAATAAATAAAAAACATAGAAACGTTTGGCCCAACTGAGGTGCATACTTCATTAAGCACTTCTATATGACAAGTGCTTACTTAGTGAGGCTTATGGCATATTCACAACAACCCTATGCAATAGGTATATAAGTAGTATCATTTCTTAATGCAGAAAGTTAACCACAGAGAGGCTTTGATTTATCCAGAGTTGAAGTTACTCCTATATTTGTTTCTACCAGATTACAATACAGAGAATATATATTTAAAAAGGGTACATGATACATGATAGAAAGGAGGCTTATTCTTCAATAAGGGTAATAGATGCTGAGTCAAGACCTCACAAGTGACATTAATTTCTGTTAATTCCTTTAACTTCAGAGTTTGTTAGTGACAGGACTTGATTGAACTATAGGTTGCTGATATATGTCAAGCAAACGCACAAGAGATTGACATATCTAATAAAATGCAAATTTGTAATTTCCCATAAGAAATAGAACCAATGAATTGGATATTTGCATTGGACTGACTCTTAATTATCAGAAAAGGAGGTTAGTTCAAGAAGGTGTCATCATATAATTTACATAACAACAGTGTCTGTATCCTTAAGTCTCTACATAAGGTGCAAATGTTTCTGTTGCAACATGATACTTGGATTCTTGAAAAACCCTGTATTCTGCAAAACTGTGTACTAAAATTACAATAACATGGTTTATAGGAGAAATAGCGATGAGAAAAAAAACACCCAAAACTGATATATTTGTGAACCTAGAGTGCTAACTAAAAAAAATGATTGGTACTTGGAAAGATAACTTTAATAACTTGGGGAAACAGCTCCATATAGCCATGAAATGTATAAAAGTGGGAAGTAATTGGGTGGAAATGCTGAGTTTTGGGCTCTGGGACAATGTAGAAAGGAGCAGAATTTAATTGTTATGGCTGCTCTTTAGAGGAACTGACCAGTAAATGCCAGGTACCAAGAGTCCAAAGCAAGGCTGCAAGCATAATTTATAGGAATGCTGATCTGGGTCAAAGGTTTACAATTTTACTCTCACTATTTGTTATGGTTTGGATATGAGGTGTCTCCAAAAAGCTCATGTCTTAGACAATGCATGAATGTTCAGAGGTGAAATAATTGGATAATGAGAGCTGTAACCTCATCAGAGATTGATCTATTTGATAGATTAATAATTTGAATGGACTGCTAGGTGGTGACTGTAGGCAGGTGGGACACGTGGCTGGAGGAAGTAAGTCATTGGCATGTACTTTTGGAGATTATATCCTGTCCCTGGCTTCCTCTGCCCCTGCTTCCCAGTTGTATGGACTGAACAGCTTTCCTCCACAACACCCTTCTGACAGGTTGTACTGACTCACCTCGGACCAGAGTAACAGTTAGCTGACCATGGCCTGAACCTCCAAAATCATGAGCCCAAAATAAATTTTTCCTCCTCTAAGTTGTTCTTGTCAGGTCTTTTGGTCATAGCAACAACAACAACAAAAAAAAATACATTATTCCATCTCCATTTACTCACAAGAAATCATTGATAAATCAACAAAATATTTTTGTTTTATTAACATTACTACTGCATTTGTCAATAATATGAGCTACTTGGTGTTATATAAGATGTGGTTAAACAAAATAATCTGCCTGTGTTGACCAAACAGTGTACCCTTTCCCCGAGTAAGCATTGCCTTAGTGATTTTCCTTTGATACTTAATGTATGTCTGACCACTCTCCACATTGTTAAGCCATGTGATATTTTCAGTCAAGGTCTTTCATTATTACCTTATACAGATAAAAAAAATAGAGTTTACTAGAATTGTAGGTCCCTGCTAGTCCAGTTTAGGAAATCCCAGCATAGTATCCATAGTCCTGTCCAACCAGTGTTTGCTTGAATTCTTATCTTACAGAAATGGGGAGTATATTGATGCTTAGGATGGCCTACCTCTTATCTACTTATAAATACCACATACACTCATAATATTTCTAACATTTTGAGTATTTGGAGAAGACACAATATGTTAACTTTAGTCAGAAGTTTAAGAATACATTGAACAGAAAGAAAATTCTGATTCAAAGTATTAGGACAATAGGTTAAGGTTTATTTGCATAATATCCATAGAACATTCAATGTTCTATCCTTGTGCATATGACAGCTTACCATAAGAAAGCTCATCAGTAGAACTGGCTAAGAGGATGGTGGGGGCAATAAAATTTTCTCTGAATTGTAGTTGCACAAGACTCGTGACTTTTATAAACTCCTCAAGCACTTAATAATATATTCTTGTATGACGAAGCTAAAGGAGAAACTAATTTATAATTACATGTAATTTTATATCTGATTTGTAAATTGAGAAATTTAAATTCAGTAAACCAGATGATCTGTCTTTTGTAGGTTACAGTAACATACTTCAGGTGGATACTCCCTTTAGCAATGTATTACTTTTGCATTCTCTGCTTGCTTCCTAGGACCTAATATTGTACCAAGAGCCAGGACTCCTTTGTTAATGAAAATAGTGGCGCTATAAACAATCATTTTTCTTAAAATTAGACAACATATCTTCTGAAAAAGAAATGCTTTTTAAATATTTAAGTTTAGCAAGTAAAATGAAGTTAGAAATAGAGGAAAAGACCAACAGAAGTCCTTTTCCTAATGATACTATTCCATAACAGACTGAAGGACTACACAATAAAAATCCATTAATATTGCTTTTTGATTTATAATATTGAAGTACTCACAACTTGGGATGTAGAAATTTACTGGAGAAAGTGAAGGGAGATCGCCTGTTATTAAAAAGCAAATTCCCATAATAGGCTGGAAGATGGCACATTTTCATGACTAAAAGATATATAATTTATAAAGTGATCCAGGATACTGGCCATAAAGTTCAAACAAACAGGGATAGTATGCTTAAAAAAAAAATTAGAGACAGAAAACTATATTGCAATGTGTACATTGAGAGGCATGGAAGTTGTGAAGAAAAATCTCAGGTTTTAACTACTTAACTTCTTTTCTCTTTCTAGCTTCTTTTTTAAATCTTCCAGTCGCATCACTTCTATCTATGGACACTGTTCATTAGTTTCATTTTATTTCCCAACATTGTCAAATAACTCACTTTTTTCTCACACTATTTCCCATTCTATGTAATAGGTGTAGAAGTATTTCTGAAGTTAAAAACGTCTTTTAGTTACTTCTCATTGGTTATCAACATATTCTTTTCGGGAGATGGAGGATGTATTCAGTATTGGAAGAGTAAACTATTCTGGTTAAAACCATAGGGCTACGAAGACTGTAGAGATTCACTATTAAATGGCACAAATCTGCATCGAGTTTTAATGGATATTATACATCCCCTTCCTTTTGATCTGTAGTACCTAAGAAAATGCTCTCCTTCTAGAAGAGAATTTGACAAATGATGAATGTTGGGCCATGAGTAGTCAAGAGGGCTCTTTTGTTTCCTCTTTTCTTAAATACAGAAGTAAAAAATTTTAAAAAAAGTAAATGATCTGTTAAGTAAATTGGACTTTATGCTCTAACAAGTTTTGTTTTGTTTTTAGAATAAATGATGCATGGATTATGACCAAATACAACTTTCTTCTTAACTTTTATTGTTTCTTGACACTTTATTTAGTGGGGTAAGTTTCTCAGGACCTAAATTAATGTTCTATCAGGTTCCAGAACTTTTTCATTTTTACAAAAGTAACAGTTCCAAGGTTACCTCAAATAACTGTGCATGGTCTGGATACAGAAATTAGCATGTTCCATGTAATAATGGAAGAACAGAAGCTTTTCTGCTGAATATTCTTCCTTGCATAATCACAATTGCCCTCAAACTGGAAGACTATAACACCCTTAGTAGCTTTTCTTTATTCTGTAAACCCATTCACCTCTGCCCTTTGAGGATAATTAACTTCCTCTCCGAGTTGATGGTTGGGTGCATGGTGCATAGACAATGAGTAAAGGTAGGGAAAAGGTGGTTCTTACTTGTGTATCTTTATGCTTGCTGGGCTCCTAGCTAAATTGGGTACCCTAAGTGGACTCACCCTTGATTGAAACGTAATATCTTATTGTAAAACTTTTGGGGATCTTCCTAATTTCCCTAGGGGACCCCCTTTTTTACAGTTGAATACTATACTAGATAACCATGTGCAGAGTGGAGCTCCTTTCTCAGCCCTGGGCTCCTGGCAGTAAACCATCAGACTCTATTGAGGTCTCTTTGTGCTTCTGGACTCTCCTATTGGCCGGACTCAAAAACCTATAATGCATTTCTTCCCTATTGACACATAATGTATGCAAAATCCTCATATATCTTTTTCTTATGAACTCTAGAACAGATAAATTCCATATTTATTCTCCTTGACCTGCTTTCAAAGCAAGTAGTTAGCTTGTCTCTTGCCCCCTAGAACTTTTGTCAGGTGAAGTCAACCACAATCCATAGTTAACTTCATCTAGGTTTGGGGCCAGTTTTCTGGGTCTAACTGTGGAGAATCTACCTCTCAATTTCATGAGTGGTCCTCTTAAAGATCTCTGCAATAGGTATGGTATTTGAAGAGAGGATCACAGGCATCTGGAGAGGTAGCAGAGGCACAAAGACTCGCTTAACTCTCTTAGGAAAATTCTCTACACCAGCTTTGCCTTTTCATTCTTTTTATGTTCAATTTTCTCTCTCAGACTGCTTTCATGTGCTTGAGTTAAGGGAGAGGTCCAAAAGATGTAAACAAGTTTCTTTTTACCCCATTGGAAATTCTTTTATATCTTTATTGTATTCTTAACTTTGATAAGAGGGTTAGGAAATGAGAGGGATTTTAATTTGTTCTTTCTGTAAATTTCTCATATGTAGTTGGAAGTCTACCCTGTCATCTCTCTCACTGTTTTCTCTGTTGAAATGGAAGAAAGGAAGAGTTTCATTTGAGTATCCTTTTATACTGTCAGCCTAACAATTATTAAATATATTGTAAATATTAATTTACAAAAGAATTTATTCCAACAAGGATATCCATGTTCTAGATGCCATTAACTCTTCTCATTCATATTTATGTTTCCAGTATAGTTCCTGGGACACATGTATTTTCAATAAATGATAAAAAAAAAAACTGTTGAAGAATTATTGGTGGGAAACACATTAGAATGTATTTTCATGAATTTATAAATGAAGGACTTAAAGTAGAAACTTCATTAACTGAAAGTTCAATGTGTTTTGAAACATTCATCGATAAAACCCTCATATTTCTGCTGATTAGTGATGCAAAATTTTGAATAGCCCTTCACCAAGATGAAGCAGTAGTGATGTTCTGACCTTAAATTAAAAAAAAAAAAAAAATTGGAATCATTGCTTAAACAATGGCAGTTGTTGGTATTTTTACTTCATAAACATAAAGAAAGGGACCTGAAAATTTTGCTCTTCATTCTTTGCAAGCAGATTCTTTCCTTAAGCATTGATTTAACTCTGGGTGGAAAGGAAGCTCAGCTCAGCACAGGAACATTGCATGCTGGTGCATAGGCGAAATGCATTTTTATTTTATAGAAGTTGGCAGAAACCAAAGGAAAAGAGTAGAAACTGAAAAAAATGAAAGGTAAAACTGTGAGGGGACTGGCAATCTGCAGTGTCCCTTCTCATTTATATGAGGGGCGGGTCCTGTCCTGTAGTAAAGTATAAAGAAGCATTTCTGAGACAGCACATTCGTCAGTACAAGAAGCTCAAATCTGTATTCCGATTCAAAGTGGGAAGATAATTCAAAGCCTCTTTAAATTGTGATGATGTTTAAAAGTTGAGAAAATTGCACTGATAACCACTCTTAGGAGAGAGCGGGAGCTGTTGAAAGATCACTAAGGGACCCAAGGAAAATAGAGTTGGAGTTCCCTTTGTCCTCAGGAAACAGTGCTTTTGTTATTTGTGGCCAAAAGTATCTACAGTTTCCCTGAATGAATGCACAAGAACATGTACATACCCAGGGTATCAGGAGATACCTCTTGGGGAAGAAATATTCAAAAGAGGTAAATATTTAAAAAGTAGGCTGCTAGACGAGGCAAATATTTCAAAGGAAGGAGGAAAGTGACATTTTTGGAGAATTAGCTATCAAATCATGCACATTTATTATAGCCAGACTTGGCAATGCCACTGCTGGTAAAAGTATGTCAGAGGTTTCAATATAAAACTCCTATTAGAAGCAGTTATTGTGTAAAATTAGCTATCCAGATCTTTGAGCATCCCACACCATCTGGCAGACACATACAAGCCCAGATGTCCTATGTCTTTACACAGCGTTGAGAGTCATTGGATTTCAAACCAAGAACCATAAATGTCGCATTCTGGGGGAAAGCTAAGATATTGTTCATAAGTTCAATTTATTTTATCATCATTTCAAATAACACAACATCGAAGGCAGGAGGAAAGTGAAGTTCACGTATTTATTCCATTAACTTTTTGTCTGCACCTTTACTGAAGGTCCCAGTCTACTTTGGGTGAGCCTCTCCCCTAGGTAGCTGCCTCAGGGCAGGTGGCCATCAACTCTTCTCCCTATAGCCTTGGGGTAATAATTGCTCCCTCTGCTGCTAGCCCCATGTTACAGTACTGCTTCCTCCTTGTTGATTTTCCTTAACCTTCTTCTACTTTGATAAATGAATTCTTCATTAAAATTCCTCATTTGAACTTGTCATTTGTCCCCTTTCAGTACTATTATTGATAAGTATACACCTTCTAGAAGGTAAAGGTTTAGCTTGTGGGGAAATATCTTTCATGTGATGTGCTGATTTGTGTGGGGAAATGTACAAGATGACAGAAAACCAATTAGAGCAAGAGAACAAGGGAACAGTGTAGGCCTGACATTCTATTTTATACGTAAAGCATCTGGAGGTCTTTATTAAGATGTTGGCTTGGCATTCTCATATTTCCAGTTAATGTACCGATGGGGGGCGGGGCTTAGCTGTGGAAGGTGAGTTTATGAAATTTGAGGAGTCCTTTCTTTTTTATTGTCAACTTTGTTTGAGTTTAAAACAGTTCATACACCTGATATTTCACATGCAAAAATAAGTAAAATAAAAGTTTCCCAAAGTGAAATATTTTGATTTTATACTCTGAAAACTTGGGCAAATATGTTGGCTTTTTATTTCTCTACCTCTCTGGCTGTGTTTTCTTTGCATGAGTGCTTGTTAACCTCCACCAGCTGCTGTTCACATTTGGAGCTCCTCCAGCCTATATACCTTCCTTCATTTTTTTGTCCTCCATACTACCTCTTTTGGGATCTAATGCACACCCAGGACTTCAACAACCACCTTATTCAAACTACTTCTTATTTTGAATATTTTATGTCTCTGAGTTGTTCACTTGTACTAATGTCTAAGCCCAAATGTCTTCTTTATTTAAAATTCTAACAGTTTATCTTTTCATTTTTACAAATACCTGAAATAGTTGGGTGTGGTGGCGTATGCCTGTAATCGCAGTGACTCAGTAAACTGAAGCAGGAAGATTGCAAGTTCGAAGCCAGTCTTAGCAACTTAGGGAGGCCTTAAACAATTTAGCAAGGCCCTGTCTCAAAAGAGAAAATAAAAAGGGCTGTGGATGTGGCTCGGTGGTTAAGGACCCCTGGGTTCAATCCCTGGTACCAAAAACAAACAAACAAAAAAGCAAATACCCTGAAACCATTACTGCTTAAGCATTATTTCCTTCTATTTTCCTTTGCTGGAATACAATTTAAGCAGCTGTTAAAAAAAAAAAAAAAAAAAAGAAAGAAAGAAAATCTTAAAACAATTATTTAAGCCAGAATGTTGATTATTTCTCCCTTACAGAGCAGCCAAAATTCAGTTGTCCAGTTACAGTGACAGGGGGCTCTGCTGACAATTTCAGCATCACCTTCTCTTGGGATCTGAAATGGCTGCTCAAGATTGTGTTTTCTCATTTACATTCTAATCAGTGGTGAAAGGAAAATGAGAAGACAAGAGTGCATACCAGGCACTCTAGGGACATGCCTAGGAATGGGATAACTTATTAGCAGGAAGAGGGATCTGGGAATGTGTTGTAACTGGTACAGTAATGGAGGTAAAAGGCCCCTCCCTACCTTAGACTGTTTCTTTATCCTGATAGATCCTGAGTAACAGGAATGATATAATTCTATCTCTTTTTCTTTAGAAGAGCTTGGGTGGGTGCTTCTTCAGCTCCAAGCTTCTGCTCTTATTCTCAGCTTTGACCACAGATTGTTTTCTCTAAAGTTTGGTTGCCTGTCGTTTTTGAAATGAGCATATTGGGAGAGCCCTTAACTTCTCCTCTTGATGTTTCAAGGTTCAGGAAGTCCACTAGGTAGTTGGTTTATTTGTTCATTTTTGATGGTGGTAGTACTGGGGATAGAACCCTGGGCCTCATTCATGCTAAGCATGACTACTACTGAGCTACACCCCAAACCCTTATTTTGTTCATTTATCAGTAGTTCCAAGAGGCCTTTGTTTCAATCAAATGATAAGGTAAAAAATAAATAAATAAATAAAAAACTTGTGGCTTGTCATCCTACCTTGTCATGATGAGCTTGTGTACTGGAAAGGATGGAATATGGCTTTGTTTAATTTTCCATATGTTAGAAACCTCTATACCTATGAGTTCACAGTTTATCTATACATGTGGCATAGGTTTGAATGGGTGTATGATATTCTATTTGCAATTACTTTATTCTTACAGAGAAACACTCCACATCATAAAGAATGATGTTTCAAAATATTTCCAAGTCAATTGCTTGAAATCGACAGAACAGTTTTTATATAAGTAATGTTACCCAGAGAATTGTATTTAATCCATAGCATAGATAATGTGTAGTACTAACTTCAATTCTGGATCTCAGGAGTAGCGCGTCATTGAATAGAAGAAAACTAATGAGATGAAAAAAGATTTCTCTCTCTTTTATTTTTTTAAGCTGAGGCAGTTTTAGAATCCCTTCCACATTTCCACATATATCCCACAAGAATTCCATATACTCCTGCTGTTTTAAGACTACTTACATGTAAAAGGCAAAAGTAAGACTAACTCTTGCCCAACTATTAAGTTCTCATTTTCCCCACAAATTAGGTATTCTAGCTATATCAAATGGGCTCAATTTCTCAGTGACTTTAGTCCCGAGTGAAGAATGTCAAATGATTGAGTAAACTCCACCAATATGTGATGAAAAAACAATAGCACCTTAACATTATCAGAGATGATCGTAGTTTTTGAAGGATAACGATTTATCAAGCATTTCTTGATTAGTAGAATTTTAATAAAGATAGCAAGACCATTAAGTAAAATTAGGAAGCACACAGACCAGAAGCTAAGTGTGGGAACCCTCCTGCTTGCAAAGGCTCCTCTGAGCCCTCCCTGCCTTCTTGTTGCTTCTCCTGTGTCAACTTCAAAGCTTATAGATTGTCTGTGCCTTTCAGTTGTTCTCTTGGCAATAGCATTATAGGACAAGAAGGACCAGCCTTTGCGTGGCCTGACTATTTGTATTCTTATTTCGCTTAGCTGGATTGTAAACTAGCTAAACCAAGTTTTATGTTTCTTTTTATTCTCATATAGGTCCAATGCATTACGACTTATACAAGGAGGTACTCAATAAAGGTTTATAGAATGATTAGGCACAAGTACACGGGCTCCCCATCCCCACATACTTCATTTAAATGATCCATTTCCTTACTGTGTTATTCAGAACTTCAATAATATGCAGCCAATTCTGACATGCTAGGTGGAATTTTCTATTTCTATGGTTAGCAATCTGTAACACCATCCCTGAACACAAATCCTTTGTGGATCTGCCTTCTTACTGATGCTTTTCCTCTTTGGACTACTCTTTATTCCATTACTATGAAATATCTGTGCAGATATTGGCAGAAGGGAAGTCAATATAAGAATGATGGTGAAAGTGAGTCAGGGCTGAGAAGATACTGGAGCTGGAATGAAAGAAGAGATATTTCTGAATGGAGATTTAAATACAAGTGAGGGCTTCTTATCCCCACCTTGGCAAGTCAATGGGGGCTGCTGGCAACAATAAGCTGCCACATGAGGTCCTTTTATGTTCCCTTATGCACTCTTGAGGCTGCATTGCCATTTTGTGATAACACTCTTTTTTTTTTTAATTTTAAGATTTTTATTAGTATTTATTACAAATATCACTATGAAAAAATATTTGAGATAGGGGCTGGGGAGAAGTGGTTTTAGATAAAGTGGTTTATCCAAACACTACTGTCTGCTAAAGAATTGCTTTGCTTTTTTTCTCTCTCTTGTCCATCTTTCCCTCCTCCCCCCCCCCGCCCCCATTTCCCTCTTCCTTTCTCTCTGCCTTGCTTTCTTCTGTAGCAAATATTTACTGAGCGCTTACTTCCTGTCAGGCATTCTGTTTGGCTCTGTGGACATGAATAATGAAGACAGAACTCTCATACTCATCTTTAAGATTTCTCACATTCTAGCAGGAAGAAAAACATAAATATAATTAGAAAAATCATGACAAAACTACCTTTTGCAATGATCTTCCTAAATACAAGTGAAGAAAGAATAGCCTCCCCCCAAGTTTTCTGCTGGAATAAGCTTCATACAAGAGGAACAGTTTGAGCTGAAGCACAGGTGGGAGTTAGCAAGGCAGAATAATAGGGAGGAGGATATTCCCATCATCAGGAATAGTGTGCATGTGATATAAGGTACAGGAAAAAGAAGTCATGTTTTATATTTTAAAACATACTATTGTTGGGTTTAAAGCGTGGGGAGGCTGAATGAGGAAAGACAACAATGTACAGACAGTTTATGAAGGTTTTATAAGCCATATAAAGGAGTTTAGATTTTGTTCTGAGATAATGAAAATGTTCTGAAGACTTCTGATTCTGAAATAATTGCATCTTTAGTCATTGTTGGAAAGATTATGCTGACAGCAGTGGTGACACTGTACAGATAATACTTAGCTTAGAATGGAATTACATACCTAAAAACCCACTGTTAAGTTGAAAATACCTGAACCTGCCAAATATCATAGCTTAGCAACACAGCACACCATAGAGGTTGCTCGGCCTATTGTTGCATATCTGACTGGGAGCTGTGGTTTTCTGTTACTCCCTGGTGTCACTAGGGAGTATCATGCTGCATCTTGCTAGTCCCAGAAAAAGATCAAATTCAAAATTTGAAGTATGGCTTTAACTGAATACATATTACCTCCATACTATTGTAAACTCAAAAGATCCTAAGAGGAACTGTTTGAAATTGAAGACTATCTGTACTATGAAAATATAGTACAGGAGACAAGTAGGCATTAATTATTCTGGCCTAGTGAGAAATGTGTTTCCATGCCAGAACAGTAGCAAACAACAACAACAAAAAGAAAAATTTGCAGAGAAAGTGCAGATTTAAGTCAGATTAATGGTGCAGATGTAGGAATTGGTAATTGCTTGGATGTGGTTTTAGGGCAAAGAAGGGATTTGGGATAACTCTTACTTTAAGATTTCAGATGACCCTAGGCTTTTTTCATTGAAGCTGTTTTCTATCCAATGTGAAACTTCAATTTACACAGAAAATATTTGTAAAGATTTCAGAATGCTAGAACTCCCATTTTCAAGTCTTTTGGTAAAATTACTTTTTTTTTCCTGCAAATTGGAGAATAGCCCCTCTGGTCAACAGATCTTGGAAGGTCAGAATGCATTTTTAATGGATTAAAGTGTCACAAAAATTCCAAAATGATATTCAGAAAACATTTTCAATTGAAATAAACAAGTGACTTAATTGGAGCATACAGCATTGTTTTCAATATGAAAGCTATGATTTAAAGCCCAATCAGGCCAGTTTATAACGTACAGATGACAGAAAATTTCAATTTGGTCAGATTTTTTTTTTTTTACATATTATCATTATCAAGTTGATAGAAGTTTTAAGTTGTTAGAAGTTTGGGACATATTCCAAAGAGAAATAAAGGAATATCTTTCCTTCAAGTACTTTATGTGCCAATAGATTCATACTTTAATTTTGCTGTAAGTATTTTAAGATGTAGCTGTGTTTTATCTATTTTATACATATATAATATACATAAATCATACATATTTACATTCAATATGTAACTATGATATATATATATAAATATATGTATAAGATTGACTTTAAGATAATCTTTTAAACATTAATTTTTGAGTTCATAGCTTACTATTTTTTAATTGGATTTTTCTCTTTTTGGTAATCTATAACTGTGGAATAACCAGTACTTTTATAAACCAGTATTTTTAAGAGTTTATTGTTCAAGTTTTTCCAAGTTCCTGACATTTAACTTTACTGCGTTCAACCTTCTTTGAGAAAATAATGATGCTGTGGCACCTACTGCTTCCCAGGCAGATCGAGTGTCTGTCCCAATAGTGAACAGCCTTGTGATATTTCCAGAAGGATATTAAAAATCTCACTTTATGTTAGAAATTGTACCTTTGTGAATACTTAATGTCTTTATGATAATGCTGTAGGCTCTGCTATTTTTCATACATTTCAGTGGCAAAAAACTGAAAATTAGTGCATTGATCTTGACATTAAAAATGCATCTCTTTTGCTACTTGATCAATAGTATTTTCCAGTGGATTATATTGTCTGGCTCAAATGCTTGTTTTCTTTCACTGACTAATTTGAGATTAGGCTTTAGGATATTGGTCTGAAAAGCACATTGGAAGTGATTGAGTCTGTCCAACCCCTTCAATTTTCAGATGAAGACCTAAAAGTCCAAAGAGCTCAGTGAGGATAACTGTCCTAGACAATATTTTGGACTCACAGCTAGAATTTTAGTGTTTTTTTTTCAGTTTGGTCCTTAATAGAAAATGTTTGCAACTACAAGAAACAAGGATTTCTAAAATTTATACTTTTAAGGCACACGTTTAATTTTATTAACATTTTTTTGTAAAACCATCTCTATGCTCAAAAACTTAGATTCCTCTTACTTGTAGAGAAAGCTGCATGATGTGTTGAAATTGGGGTGTTAGAGAAAGCTGCATGATGTATTGAAATTGAGGTATATACCACAAAAAGTGAGTTTACAGATATATTGGTCTCGATCCTTCAATAACCACTTATTGGGTAGGAGTTACTGTGTGTCTCTTTTGGGGAAGTTGCAAAAATAAAGAGGATTGAATAACTGGTCTTGAGTTCATGAGAGAATCAGACATGTGTACAAATAGCTCTAAAAGATTAGGCTGTTTAAATGTTTTAGCAGAAATAAAAACAAAGTGCTATGGGACTTATTAAGATTCTCCAGAGAAACAGAGCCAATTGGATGCAGATAGATGATAGATAGATAGAATAAATAGAGATATATAAATATTGATGTATGAGAGAAGATTTGCTGTGGGAATTGGTTCACATGATTTTGGAGACCAGTAAGTCCCATGATGTGCCATCTGCAAGTTGGAGAACAAGAAAAGCCAGTGGTACAATTCAGCCTGTGAAGTCCTTAGAACCTAAGGAGTATTGTTTTAAGTCTTAGAGTATGAAAAAACTAGGAGCTCTAATGTCCAATAGCTAAGGGCCAGAGAAGACAGATATTCCTATTCAAGAAGAGACAGTGAATTTGCCCTTTCTCCATTCTGTTCTATCTAAGCCCTCAATGGATCTGATAATTCCCACCCACACTGGTGAAAATAGGTTTTCCTTATTCAGTCAATTGATAAAAAAAAAAAAAAAAAAAAAAAAAAAAAAAAAAAAAACTCTTCCAGAAACACCCTCTCAGACACATCCAGAAATAATGTTCTACCAATGCTCTGAGTATTCTTGAACTCAATCAAGTTGACATGTTAAATAATAGACAAAGGGACCATGGAAGGAAAAGATAATTCTGCTTGGGGGAGGAAGAAAGGGATGAGTGAAACCATGGGCTTCTAAGCAAAATAAAATAGCATAAGGCAAAAAAGTACTCCAAAGGCATAGATGTTTGAGCATGCTACATCTTTTAATAGAGCTACAGTGCAAAATGCAAAAGAAGTTTAGTAAGAGAGGGTGAGGTCAGAGTGTGAAGGATTTTATAAGGAATGCTACATCCATCTTTCTTTCTTCCTTCCTTCCTTCCTTCCTTTTTTTTTTTTTTTTTTTTTTTTTTTGTTACTGGGAGTTGAACCCAAGAGCGCTTAACCACTGAGTCACATCCCCAGTCCTTTTTATATTTTATTTAGAGACAGGGTCTTGCTAAGTTGCTTACGACCTCACTAAATTGCTGAAGCTGGCCTTGAACGCTTGATCCTTCTGCCTCAGCCTCCTGGTCCTCTGGGATTACAGGTGTGTGCCACGGAGCCTGGCTGGAATGCTACATGTTTCTGAGGAAATTTTCTGATATTGTAAGAGGAGCAGTTCAAAAATAAACTTGATATGCTCTACTGTTGTTTTCCCAGGCATTTTGAAATCATATAGCCTAGACTATCCACCCTTACAAGATCACTATAATCTAAGGGGTTTTGTCCACTTGCCTAATTACTTTCTGTTCAGTTTCAAGATCTAGTTTATTTGGCACATATATTTTTTTTTTTTTTTTTTTTTTGTCTACAAGAGTCAACTCTTCTTACTGCCATATATCTTACAGAAGTTTTGTTTCACTAAAAAAACATTTATTGGCTGGAACATGGTAGGCCTCAAAAATATTTGACAAAATTAACCATTATTGTTCAGATAGTTCCACCTACCACTTTGTCTATATTTTATGTTTCTTTGCCAATGACTAGTATTTTATTCATGCATGGTTTATGGAATAAATGAAACATAAATGAATTATTTCAAAGTGCGTAATTGGGTTTTCTAGGGCTTTGAGTATTTCCACACAAAATATGTTTCTTTAATTCACCTTAGTCATGGCAACTATTTTTGGAGCCATAAGTGGACTGTCAATATCTAGCCTGGTGTCATCCCTCAGCTTGATAATTATACAGTTACCAAGACAGAGCCTAGAGGATTCAGATTCTTCAGCATACTCTCACTTTTCTTTAGTTTTGGACATTGCAGCCATGGCTCTTTCATAATTTTGTGTCTCTATGGAGATATTATAAATTCCCTTTTATTCACATGATAAGAACCTATAACTTCCTGTCCATTCATCATTCTGCTACTGTTAGGGTTCTTGATGCAAATCCCTGCTTTAATCTGATCCTGATAGATTTATGCTACATAACCCTACTCTATTTGCACTTGTGCTCTGGACCAGTTGCTTGACAGATAATTTGTAAAGATTATACTGTTTGACTATTTATCTATCTACTGTTTTACTTGTTTCTGGCTCCACACTAGAAGTCCTCATGAAGTAGGACTGTTCCTGATATGCTTTTGGACCGTGTTCTCTAGAAGAAGGGATAAGTTAAACAGGAAAAGCAAAATAATACTGTTGTTTTTTTCTTCAGGGTCCTTAATTATACCTTTCACAATAGAGGAGATTCAATAGAACTTCACGTTTTTGTTATCGTTTGTATAGTTAATGCTGCTGATGACAATGTCAGAAAAGCTCTTGTTCAATCACCCTTTATCATGAACTTGCCTTGTGAGGTGATTATGATTTTCACAGTTAACAGGAAGTTAACTCTTTGGAGGGATGTGCTTTCCAGATGTAATTAAACCATGTAAGTCTCCCTGCTTAACAGGAAACAAATTATTTTCATTATCTGAAATTAACTCCACATCCAGGTTTCTCTCAGGCAGATAGTTGCTGTGGGGACAGTGGTGTGGATATTGTCAGATAACATTTAGATTAACATGTAATATGACACACAGCAGCACACCCATATAGTCCTGCGGATAGAAAGTAATTAACTACCTAAATCACACACATGCTTTTTATTTTAAAAATGAAGTTAAGGTTATTATTTGTACATTTAAACTTTTACTTTTGTGGAAATACAAGCGACATCTTGTCAACATTAAAATATTAGTAGTAAGAACAATAAAACAAAGATTTTTTTCAGTTATTGAAATACCTAATATTTTGCTGTTGGTAGAGGAATCTGCAGACTATATGAAATAATATATTTTGGTGGCTTTCAGACTCACAGCCAGTCATTTTTGTTAAAATATCAATGTTTTCTTGAAGATAAAAATAATCTTGTTCAAGCCAGCAAAATATTATTTACAAATGCAAGTGACCACTGCCATAGAAAATGTAACCCACTTATTACTAATCCTTACAACACAAAAAATAATATGATGATTTCGTAAGAAATTGTTGTTTTTGTATAGACCTAAGCTATCAGAAAAAAATAGCAAAGTAAGAGGAAGGCAGAAGATAATATCACCACATAGAAGATAATATCTTCAGGAAAGAATATTTAGGGGACACAGAGATAAGGAGCCCTGCATATACAGACACAGGGAGTTGAAAAAATAATTTGTAAAAATGAGAGAAAACATAAAAAGAAGCAAAGTTAGAAGGAAAGTACAGGAAGAAAAAGAAGCAAGTTTTTAAAGATTTGCTACAAGTTCATAGGAGCATAGTTATACTTAAGTAAACATTAAATTCCAGTGAGACATTTTCAGCTCTTTGAAAAATTAAAAAGGAGAAAACAGATGAAGAACATAACATTATTGCGTAGATGTCCCCAAAATGCTAAGACACAACATAATCAATTTGTAATTAGTGATTTGTGTTTCTGTTTTTCATTAGTTTTTTTTTTTTTAAATAAATGTGCCTAATATATAATTAGATAATTTCAAATTACTCCATTTTTTTTGTTGAAGTGCCACTTAAGGAACTCTGACCTGGCATTATCTTCAGGAGCTTCACATGTATTCAGGTGGACTGTGGTGACCATCTGGTCACTGGACAGATGCCCAGGACTAGACAGATATGCTAAATTTTAGTTGTACCCACGCCTTTTCCACCAACTGGAGAGGGCTTACATAATTGGTAACCCACAAAAAGATGATTATACACGAAAACACACTAATACCAGTAATAGAACTAGTGATTGGGCTATAATTAGTATTAATGTTTATAGTTGCCTCTGTCTTGCTGCGTTCCAGACTCTACCAAAAAATACTATCTCATACACTTTTCATAGCAATCTTATGAGATAGTTTTCATGTTTCCCATAATTTATATGTAAGTAGACTAAAGCTTGTAGAAGTTAATAATTTATCAAGATTCTACAACTAAGTGGACATGAAATAAAATTTAACTTCATAGTATGAGTTTTGAACCATGTTATACTCCTTATATAAACTGTATTCTCTAAATTTAAAAACAAATGAAGACTTTACCATTTCAGAGTTTTCAAGAAAGATAAACTTTCCATTCTTCCCTTCATATTAAGGTTCTGAAAATTATATAGCCACTGATAAATTTATGTAACCCCTTGGTCATGGACATCTTATTTGACATATTGATATGCTCAAATCCCTCCCTGAATAAGTTGCTCTTAACAATGTTTTCAATAAAAAATGGGTAATTGTAAAGCTGACATATTACTTTATGGACATCTGAATGATAGTTATACAAATTATGTGTTTTAACAATTGGACAAGAGAGAGAATGAACATTCTTTACTAAAAAAGAATAGTCTAAAAGAACTTGTAATTACGTCATATTAACTTAGGCATGGCAATCAATCCTTTACTCACTGTTTATTCACTGTTATCAGTTAGGAAAATTCTTAGATAATCTAGAAACTGATTGTATGCTTTTCTGGCCATTTTAAATTAATTATTGTGAGTTCTTTGAGATATTCCACTTTGCTTAACAACTGAACCAAAGTCCATTGAAATGTAGATCTGTTGTATGTCTGTTTTCCTCAAACACTTGCTATGATTCTGGATAAATCCCAAATGGGCTATGAGTACAGAAAAAGCATAGTGAGTCAAAACAAACTCAAACCATAGCTGTGGGAGAGCTGAACTGAATGTATGCTGAGCAAAGACTTGTCAAATTGAAATATATTTTGGAACTGGGAGGGACCTTAGAGGTCATCTGTGAGTCCAGCTCTCTCCTACCTTAGGCAAATTAGAAACAATATTCAAGAGATCAGAGAGCATTTGTGAGTAAAGACAGAACATTTAAATTTGACTCCTTTTACTCCTCCTGATGATACTCTCTTGGGAAATCATTGGTTATCATCTTTTTTTCTCTCAATTATTTTTATGCTCTTGATTTATTCCCACAGATAATTTTTTTCTGATTAAAAGGGTCTTTTTGAATTCTTTTTCTCTTTTCGTCCTTTAATATAAACACTTTAACACTACTGTTTCAAAAGCTAATCTAAAAACATTAAAACATTATGAGAAGGGGCTAGAAATGGAAAAGGTTTATGAACAAAAAATATGCCTTTACTTTGTTCTTTTCACAATAACATGTACTGAGACACATAACCTTATATAAAATGAACTGAATAAGTAATGCCAGTTACAGATTCAGCAGCACATATAGCACAAGCAATATCTTTTGAATCCTAACTTACTGAAAAGTAAGTTACTATTTACTTAGGAATTACTAAATGCTAGTCAATGGAACGAGAAGTTCAAAATGTTATTTAACCTTCCTGGAGTCCCATGAGCAATGTATTATTTTCTCCTTTATATTACTCAGAAATGTGTGATTTGGAGAGAAATAACATGCATCAAGTGAGACAAGTTATTTATTGCAGATTCAAAAAAGATGTTATATATTGCAATTATAACTGTGACATAGGTTGAAATTATATTTTATTTGTATAAAAGGAAGAAAAGAAGCAAGAAAGGAAGGGTACAACTTTCTTAATGTAAATGAAATGTTCACATAGCATTTAAATCATGAGAAAATAATTTTAAATCATCCATTTTTTAAAATAAATCAGATAACTTGAAAGTTATCTCATTGAATTTATAATGAGTTCTAAACATCTCTATTAAGGCAACAACTCTAATAAAACTTTAAAAATTGACTTAGGTTATTATATGATAGGAAAATAATCAAGCTGCATTTAAAACTTTTTCTATAATTTTTATTGTTCACTTACTTTTTCTAGAATTAACACAGTTTTGATTGAAGTCTTACTGTATGGTAATTGCCAGACAAAATTCTCACTCTTGAACATTAAACATATATTTGCACACACAATCACACACTTTAATTTTTCCATTTCCAGATTCTTAGTTCAATAACACTGTTTTACCTCTGTAGACGTTTTACTCCATTCTACTGTCATCCCATAACAAGGGAAATGAAAAGACTGCCACGTGGATATTTTTTTCACTTGCTTTAGTCACAGAAAACTAAACTTAACATTTTTCTTCTTTTATGTTTGTTGGATAATTAGAAAGACATTGTATAATAGATTAAGAGCCATATGTGAGCCATCTCTCCTTTGGCATATGCTAGAGCAGAAATAAATTGCTAAATATAATGACCTCAAATTTATTTCCATTAATATAGTACATTGAAGTTAGATTGTATTTTTGGTCTCAGGATTTATGGAAGAAATGAAAGTGAGCCCAATTCTCTTATATATATGATGGAGTGGAAACAGTAAATTCTCTTTGTCATGGGATTATTGGTAATCCCACCCGCATCAATCTACAGCACGACTTTCTTACTTTGCTTTAAGAATTTCTAGTGGGAATTTTCAAGGTAGGGTTGACTCAGTAAGGTTGTCAGCTATGCCCTTCTTTCCTACTTACACCATATACCCTTAAAGACTCAGTGGATGCGTGCTTCCCTGAGTGTGATGTGGCCTTCATGTGACCCAGAGAGAGAAAGAAGTGAGACATCTTTCCACCTTCTATAAAAATCTCTGTTGGATGCCTTCCAACTAGTTTATGGCTTTGTACATTCTCCACATCATGAGAGAATTGGGCTAGCTGTACCTTTTCATAGGATCAGTGAAAAAATAACAAGTTCCTGGGGAAAATTAAGGCTTATCTTTCAATATACATGAAAGTTTAGATATTGATTTAATGCAGACTGCAACATGTGAGAAATTCAACGATCAATCATCAGTGACATTTTCTCATGTCTACTCAGCTCTCTGAATATTTCTTTCACCTTTTTACTTTTGTTGAAACTTGGTTCTCCCCTGAGTATACAGCTTCGCCAAGGAACTCTGAAGCACTTTTACATACTCCTCCATTAGTGAACCCGGCAGTGGAGAAGCTGTCCATCCTCTTGCTCCTAATTTCAAGGCTGAGCACATTATTCTTTTATTCTCTTTTATGATAGCCCATTCTCACTCTCAACTGCTGAGCATGCTGCTTATTTTACTGAGAAAATGAGAAAAATTCCTAGATAACTTCCTAGTGCTCATACTCTCTTTATCAAAACTTCCAACATCATTTCTTCAGTATATTTTGTATCCTCTCCTGTCCTCATACCTCATAGAGGAAGTCTCCATATTCCTATTTAAAACTGATCTCTCATTCCATTGGCATTATAATACATTGTTATTTATCCCACTTAAGATATCAACAAAACAAATGTGTCTGATGCTATATTTTTCTCTAGATATTCATCACTTCTCCTCACACCAAACTCTTCCCAAGTTTTGTTCTTATCTGTTGTCTCCAATTGCTTCTCTCTCATACTTTATTTAAAGAACCCATTGGGATAAGGGTTCTACTTCCATTCGACTATATAAACCACCTACCAATGTCACCAGTAATTTCCATTTTTAAAGACAGTGATAAATTTTCAATTTTCATTTTACTTGACCTCTGTGGAACATGTGATAAATTAATAGTTTTAATGACTCATTCCCCTCAAGACATTTTGTTTACATTATTGTCAGAACCATATATTCTTCCAGTTTTCCTCCTACCTTATGTATTTCTTGGTCTCAGTGACAGATTTCTCTCCAGCTTTTTTTTTTTTTTTTTTTTTTTTTTTTTTTTTTTGTGGTACCAGGGATTGAACTCAGGGGGCACTCGACCACTGGGTCACATCCCCAGCCCTTTTTTGTATTTTTATTTAGAGACAGGGTCTCACTGAGTTGCTAAGTGCCTCGCCATTGCTGAGGCTGGCTTTGAACTCGCTATCCTCCTGCCTCAGCCTCCCAAAGTGCTGGGATTACAGGCGTGCGCCACCGCGCCCGGCTTCTCTCCAGCTTTTGACCTCTAAATATTTGTAGTAGTCTTTGGCTGCTTCTCTTGGTGGTCCTCCCAGTTTCATGGGTTTAACTATTGTCTGTATGTTAATTTCCAAATGAACATATTCAGTACAGATTTATCACTTGAACTATAAATAACAACTTCCTTCACTATAATTCCACTTGGATTTCTAAAACATTTCAAACTTACGTGTTCAAAACTAAACTTCTATTTCCTATGCTAACATTTCTGTTCTCAAGAAACATATTTTTATTCTGTTTGCTCAAGCTAGGAAGGTAAGGAAATGATTATGCTCCATAGTGCCTCTCATTTCCAACTTCTGATTCATTGTCAAATTTTGTTAGCTAACATTAACATTAACCTGGCTAATTTATACCAGCTGGTCTCTCTAATTCTTCTCCTATCACCAAATAAAACTCGAAACACAGAAGCAAAGATGCTTCTTTTAAGACACAAATCACATTATATGATATCCGTGCTCAAAATCCAATAGTATCTTCCCTTCTCACTGAGAAGACTTAAAATTACCTAAAGGATTGATCTGATCTGGCCTTTTCTAAATCATTGTTCTCACTTCCTGTTAGCCTCCTTCTTGTTCATTCTAATTCATGATCACTAGCTTCCTGGTCTCTTCCTGAAGATACCACATTGCTCTTGCTTTATTAAAAATTAAAAATTTTTACTCTTGGATTTTTTTCTCCCATATAGCTACATGATACTTCATCAATTTCTTCATGTCTTTGCTCAAGTATCACATTTACTGGGGTGTCTGTTCTGAACATTTGTCCCTATCACACAACAAGTCACCTGTCTTTCATTCTTCTCTATCTTATTTACACCCATATAAAGCATTAAGCTCTTCCACCCATCTTATCATTTGATTATTATTTGTTTTAAACTACTCTTTAATCTTTATAGGGGCAGAAATTTGTGTCTTCTTGATCATTGCTCTATCCTAGATAGTGCCAGGTACATGACATATATCTTAAAAATACATTGAAACATTTTGACTGTTAAGTTCCTGCAATGCAGTTATAGCATTGGCAATTGGCTCCAAGCTTTTACTGAAAGCTTACCCAAGTCATTTTGCTATGATTTCTATAACAGGTAAACTTATTTTATGTGTGTTGAAATTTTGAGGTAATTTTTAACATTATAGTGGAATTTTGTTGTATTTTTAAAGGAACAGGAGAAAAAAAAGTAAATAATGAAGGAAGGAAGGTAAAAAGAAAGCAAAAGAAATAAATTTCTCTTAGACCAAGATAGATAAACTTCTAATCATGAAAAATATTTGTCAATAGGATCTGAAATCAACATATTACCTGATTAAAAGTTTTAGGTAATGCCAAATTGAAGGCCAGTTTAACCAAAGCAGAAACATCGTGTAACCAGATAAAATATAATAGAAGATTCTTTATTTAGGGTGAGCCACCCTGAAAATAGACTTTATACAAAAGGATTTAGAATACTTTTAATAATTAAGTCATATAATAATTTTCATACATGGCAGTGATGGTGCAAAACACAATGGAAAGAATTTTCAGTTACAAATATCATGTATAAGGCAGACATAAGTAATCATGATGGAATCATAGAAATCTTGAGGTGAACAGGTAATTTTGTTTTGATGATTAAAATAAATAGATGGTTATAAATTTAGCCTACCAGGTATATGTGAATAGATTAAGAAGAAAAATAGGTAGAAAGATAACACAGAGGCACTTAGGTATATAGCTATGTAGATACATTTTATGTTACTGTTGTGTTTTATATTATTACTATGTACATAATGATTTTTATGTGTTCACGTGACTGAGATATGGAGTGCCCAGATATTTGGTCAAACCTTAATCTAAGTGTGTCTATCAGGATGTTTCTAGATGAGATGAACATTTGGATTGGTGACTGAGTAGAGCAGATTGTCCTAGGAAGAACATTCAATCTTTCAAAAACCTGAATAGAATAAAAAAAGCCAAAGAAGAGAGAATTTTTTTAAACATTCTAATTGCTTTTGAACTGAAATATCTGTTTTCCAGCTTTCAAACTTGAAGTGAAACATTCTTTTCCTGTGTCTCAAATCTGCAGGACTTTGTATAGAATTGCACCATTAACTCTCCCCAGTTCCATGTAGTAGGCTGCAGATCTTGTACCTTGTTGGCCTCCATAATCATATGATCAGTTCTTTTAAATAAATTTCCTTTGTCTGTGCCTCTATTCTCCTTTTTCTGACTCAGTTTCTCTCATCTATATGCACACATTTATATATTGTTTTCTCTAGAGACTTGTAATGGTACAATTAAATTATGTCTTATTTATTTGATTTTTAATTTTGTTTGGGTTAAGATAACTAAAGAAAAGAAATACTTTTCACCTGGTACAGGTCAAGTCTCGTACCCTTTGGGTAATAATTTCTTTGCCATTTATAATGCCATTAATGCTTCTCTTTGCTTTCTATCTGCATCAACTTCTGCTCCTTACATGATTAGAAATAATACAACTCAAGTCACATAAAAAACTCTTTTGTACTTCGTGTGCTGTTTTACATCTCTGTGACTTCATACATACTGTTGTCTTTTAATAAAATATAATTTCCTTCCTTCATTGTCTAACTAATTATTCTTCCTCCAAGAAATTTTTTCTTGTACCTCATTTTGATATAAATACCCACCTTCCATCTTCTATCATATGTGATACAAATCTCTACCATAAGACAAATTAGCATTAGTGCTATATAGTGCTACAATTACCAATAAACTTCAATGGTTCCTCCAGGAGAAAATATGAATGACATTTTTAGGGTAGAAGCTATGCCTTTTCAAAAATTATTTTATTTCTAACTCCTAGACTAGTAACAGTTATAACTATTTGTTTAAAAAATATGACAATATGAATATCAATTTTCTACCCTACCCTATGTGATAATCCAAATCATTGAGAGGCATTCATTTCTAGACTACTTGCTTTCTTCACTTTACATGTTTTCTCAATGCCAAAAACCAAAATCACATTATTTGAGGTTAAATAAGCAAACTCAACAGCACATTTTTTTTCCCTTCAACTTCATATTAAAGGGGACTCCTGCTTCTATACTGTAGAATATCACTGAGTAGTCATGGAGTACTCAACTGTGCCTAACACATATATTAGTTCTCTAAACAAAGTTACTTTCATCTTAACATTTGCCAAATGCCTTTGGTAAATCAAATTTTGAATGATGGAAATGAAGAAAGAGAAGAATAAGTAGGAGTCATTGTACTGAATAATAGGCCAGCTATTTATTTATTTGTCTTTTCACTGCCAAATAAGGTAGATTTCAAAACTAATGTAAATAATGTAAATCAAGTGATTTTAAAAGTCCTATAGTAGCAAAAAATATGAAATGTCAATCACTGAATTTTTAGATTGCAAATGAGATTCTATGGGCAGACAACAGCAAAATATTTAAATTGCATGCTATAAATGTCAACTAGGGAAAACAAAAACCTGTCCTGTAGTTCAATTACATTTATGAAGGTCTCTTTCAAGAAGCAGAATTTTCATTTCTATATTATCTAGCCTCCAAAATTTTTTAGCCTATACTATAATTTCAGATCTATGGTTTTCTTAATCTTATCATAAGCATATACTATCAGCATTATTTACAAGATTACATTTTGTTTATACATCATTTATTTCCACAATTTAATCTTGAATGTTCCCTAAAGGCACTTGTGTTAAAGGCTTGATTCACTGCTTGATGCTGTTGAGGGGTGGTAGAAACCTTTCAGAGTGACTCTAGTGAAAGGTTACTGCCAAAGTGTCTTTAAAGGCAATTATGGAGCCCTAGTCTCTTCTTCACTTTTTCATATCTTGCCCGTGAGGTGAGCAGCTATGCTTCATCAGGTGCTCCTGCCATGATGTGCTTCCTTGCCATAGGCCCAAGAGCAACAAGACCAAAAGATCACAGATTGCAACTTCCAAACTATGAGTCAAAATAAACCTTTTCTCTTTATAACTTATTATCTCAAGTAACTTTTTACAGTAATGGAAAGCTGACTAACGCAATCGCTAGTATAGTTACTAATTATTGACAATACATGCAGATTTATATATTCATTTTCTATTGCTGTTATAACATATTTACCACAAACCAAATGGTTTTAAACAACACAAATGTATTATTTTATAGCTCCAACAGTCAAAAGTCAGAAGATAATCTCATGATCTTAAAATCTTAGTGTCAGCAGAGCTATATTCCTTTCTGAAGGCTCTATGGAAGAATTCATCTCCAGTTTTTAAAGATAGTCTTTATTCATCGGCTTGTGGTCCTTTTCTTCATTTTGATAGTGTATCTCTCCCTCTGTCATCCCCTTTTCACTTTCTGATTCTGAGCCTCTAGCCTTCTTATCAGGACCATTCTGATTACTTTGAATCCATTAAGAATGTACCTCATTATCTTCTTATCTCAAGATGTTTAATTTAGGGACATCTTTGGCTGTCTAAGGTAGTATATGCATGGGTTTTGGGAATAAGAATGTAGACAAGTTTGGGAGAATATTTTTTCAGCTAAAGTCATAATTTTTAAGAAATATATTTAGCCAAGAGTAGAATTATAGTAGTAGAAAATAGCATTGAAAGATATGCCTCAACTTATAAAAAATTTTTAATAATTATTTCTGATTTAAAAATAAATAAATAAATAAAATAAAAAATAAATTGAATACTTTGATTATTCCTACTTCCTAATATCAGAAACATGTAGAAAGAAGCTAGACAAGCATTCAACAGTTATGTTACTGAGATGATTCCTTTGTTTTTCAGAATTGAGTTAGATGACCTATTCCTTTGTAAGTCTATCAGTCTCTTTTGTTTTGATGTTTGTAAAATAAAAACAGTAGAAACATGATTCCATTTACTAGTTTTATCTTTCAATTAAATTTGCAAATGCTAAAAAAGGTAAGAATACATAAAATGTTAAATGTAATATAATACTTGATATTTGTGTGTATATGTGTGTAAGCATACATATCTAATCAAGTTGTAAGTACTTTATCAGTGACATTAACTTTGATTTTTCAGCAAAATAAAATAAGCCTAGATTTTTACCTTTAATATAAATAATTTGAGAAGCCATGAGCAGAAGAAAATAGAATGAATAGAATGAAAGGATAATGAACAACATTTTGAGAAATAAATGTACACCATTTTAGGATGATTCACCAAAAACAAAAGAGCATTTGGTGGCTTAAAATGTTCATTTTGTACATGAGAAAATGAAGACCACCAACTTTAGTGAGTTACCCAAAGCCATACCATTAGATAAGTGCAGATCTAATACTAAGTTCCAGCTTTCCTAACTCTTAATTTAGTATTCTCTAGACAATAACATGAGCATTCCAATTTCCTACTTACTGTATGATATTCTCTGACTTGATAAGTTTTCTTTCTTCTAATATCTTGATTTTATATGCTAAATTAATATTATTTAGGCTGACTGTCTTGAGAGAGAAAAAAATGGTATCTTTTCCAATATGATTATGTACAAATATACAAAATGCAATCAAGTTTCTATTGCTTCTCTCTTTGCAAATTAAGATGCAAAAAATGAAAAGAAAATGAGCTTAACAATGTTTTCTTGCCTTTTTCTCCCTCTATTTTTTTTGTACTGAGAAATTTTATTTGAACTATGGAGACTTTCTTTCAAAAGTGAGTGCTGACAGTTACTTACTAGTCTCAGATTAACTAATGCAATCATTGTGTGTGCATGTGTGTATGTGTGTGTGTGTGTGGTTTTGGTAGAGGGTAATAAACTTCATTGAAATGTTACATGTAAGCAAGCATATATTCCATGTGTAAGAGCTTCAAACCACCCCCAGTGTATTAACAAATACTTCCCCCCAACTCCTCTTTCTTTTAACTGTATTTGATTGTTTACCTTCATGCTACACATAAACTAATTTATAATTGCATCACTTTGTAGAATCTTATTTTTGTTTTAGAAAAAATATTTAGACTTGGAATCTTCTTTGTCAGGGAAGTTACTGTGCTTTTACACGAATGAAAGGCACCATCAATAAAGTTTTAATTCATTCCATTCACTTGATTCCTTCCTCTCAAATATCTTCTGCCCAGTTTTGATTCATTATATTTCAATAGCTACAGCTTGGTATGAACTCTGCAACTCTCTACACGTTTCCCAGCTTATCCCTTCAGTGCTTTAGGTACATGGTATCAAAGTAGAGTCATTTTATTCTTTGTCTAGCATTCAAATTATAAAGAGCAGAACATACATGTAGAACTATGTAAATAATAAATACAATAAAATATTCAGTGAGTCTGGAGCCAGAAAATATTTGTGTTTTTTTTTTTAACTACAACAATATGTAGAAAGATGTAATCAGTACACCACTAAATATACTTGTATAAAAAAAACTCACTATTGATACTAATTCTAGTATACTCAGTTCCCTACCCAGTCATGGACATAGAGCATTCCCAAAAGTGATGGTGTCTTGTGTAAGGCAATATTTCACCAGTGACATTTTGGTGTCAGTGAATCAACATTTCCAATCCTGATTCTCTATTTGAAGAAATCCTGCCATCTGGAATTGGTCCCTCTAGTAATGCTATTTAAACCATCACGGGATAATCATCTTAATCATCTTCAACTTAGTTGGAAAAATTAAAAGGATTGTCTATTCAATTTATACCCACTCCTTGGGATCATCTAGATAGTTGTTTATTAGTACTGTTTAAACAATGTTATTACTGACATTTCTGTTCAGAACTTTAAACTACCAAGTGAATTATGAACTTTTAAATCTCTGATAGTATTTAGAAATTATAATTTAGGTAAATATACCTTCAATACACTTATATTTGTTTCTAATCATTCAAATTATTGTATATAGCAATGTTATGTACAAATAGTAATGTCATATAAATACTGAAGCAATATTGTCTGTCTTTGTGTGGTACCATTATAAGAATATGGAGTAAGAGAATACTTTCAACAAAACATTTTAGATCTTTAAAGAAATAACTCAGTCCTTAAAGAGAGATGGAAAGGTATAGACAGTATACTGACTTACCCAATGAAGCTAAGGCATTGCATAAATAAAGGTAGTAAAAACTACACTTGCATATTTATAAAATGTTTAGATTTAAAAATCCATATAAGAAACACTTTGTAATAAGTGGATATAGAAGACAAGAAATAGAAGAACAGACTAACTTGCCAATGAACCTCATGAAACATGAAGTCATTCATGTATTTTAGGTTGTTTAATGTCAGAACACTACCACAAATCAAAAATTGCACTAAGGATGGTAGTGTGGAGCAGAAAATTAGTATGAAACTTAAAAAAGAGACATTTTTTCACATTAGTTGAGATAGATAACTTGTTATAAAAGTTTTAAGCCCTTGGTGCTGGGGTTGTGGCTCAGTAGCAGAGCACTTGCCTCACACATGTGAGTCACTGGGTTCGATCCTTAGCCCCATATAAAAATAAATAAACAAAATAAAGATATTGTATCCATCTGTAACTAAATTTTTTTTGAATTTTTAAGGCCTGTAAAATCAGGTTCTTAAAATCAGCCTAATTTCTCTGCCCCTAATATCTAGTCTGTTTGTAAGACTGAATTAAAACAGAGATCATCATCATATATCATTTATACCAGGATTGAAAGATTTTTTAGGTGTTCATTGACCTATTTGGTTTTTTCCTTATTTGATATTCATCAAATATTTATGAAATATCTTACCTGAATAAAATGTTGTGCTAGTTGTTATATAGAAAAGGATAAGATAATGACCAAGACACAAAGAAGTTAGGAAAGAGACACAATGCAATAAATACTTTATAATTTAGCAGGGGAGATAAAACAAAATAAACACCAATTAAAAAAGAAAGTAGTAAGTGTACAAATAAATTTCCTTTTTCCATCTTTTCACAAAATAGTGACTGAAAAATGTCAATGGCTATAGATGCAAAGAAAAGTAATACTTGCTTCCTTTCTTACTGGAGTTCTTTGTTTATCAGGATCGGTTTTTCTTAGAGTGCAAAAAGTGTCAGGGAAAACTTTATAGAAGATGTGATCCTTGAATTTTATCTTCTAATATAGGTAAAAATTTAACATATGGGCAAAAGCAAGAGCTTTCCAGGGAGAGGTAAAATCATGAACACAACAGCATCTGTGTTCTTCTCTCTAAACTTATTTTTATTCTTCTGAAGGTTTGGTATGGAGATGAAAGAAGGCATAGCTCTGTAATATATGTTTTATAATACTTTGTTTTTAATGCAAAATAAATAAATATTCTTAGGAAGCTATTTTTTTAAAATTACTTCAAAAACCTTTTTAATATTATTATTAGTGTCATTAAAGTTACATGGCACTATAGATAGAGTTGGTCTTAAATTATTTTTTTCTCTCAGATACCCCAAATAATCTGTAACCTCTTATAGCAAGTAACAGAAATAAATTAAACTTCATTATGGTTTGGTTTACAAGTATATTTGAACTTATACATTTTTAACATATTAGTCGCTCATGAATAGAGTCTATCTGAGATATTACATAGTTCCTAGCATTTTTTTTTACTTTTTAAATTATCTATAAGGGTTGAATTAAGAAAAGAATCAACTCTTGAGTTACTCAGGTGAATTTACTATTGGATTATCAACATCAGCAGAAGTGGTATTACTGTGGGTAATACACCTTAGGTTCAAGGTCATGTCAAGGGCTTTCTAGAAGTCTCTATTTAGAGCAGAAAGATAGGTATAAGCAAAGGGACTGAGGAAGATCATTCCAAGAAATAAAGAGTAAAAAGAACTATATCCTTTCTCTATGACTCCTTGTCTTGAACATTTTGAGTTATTTGAGAAATCTATTTTTTTACATTCTTTCTTAGAGATTATATTTGAATCCCCACAAGAATTTAAACTACTTTATAATTGGCATACTTTGAAAGACACAAAAAGCCCATAATTTGCACATTGGGCAGAAAAGCAGTTTTATCTCTTGGTAGATTATTTTGTTAAATATATCATACCCTCTATGATTGTCTATGATTAGTCTAAAAACTCTTTTTTTCTTGGTGTGATTTAACTTTGATATTATGGAACCATTCTTTGGGTCTTGCATTATTTCTTAAGAGATTTGTAAGATGTGCCCCATTCAATGTAAGTATGGCATAAATTTTAATGTAAAAAATTTAAACTACAGTTTTGAATAAATTAAAGGCTAGTTCTGAGAGGCTGTGCTGATAAGTTTATTTGACATTCACTTTTCTGAAAGTTGGGAAGAGGTAAGAGCAAGAGCAAAGAAGCATGAGAAGCACCTTTTACTATTATGTATCTTTAATATATAGTATACAAAGGCTTTGGATTTGGGTATAGGTTGATTTAAGTAAGTGAAATATTTGCATATAACTTTATGGTTTAAAATACATTTTTCACATATGTTAATATCATCAATAATTGTATAGTTCCATTCCCATTATACTATTCCTTGGTTATGAAAATAGAGCTTCAGACAGGTTGACTATTGAAAAGTTGTACTGTTAGGACTTAAAGACAAGTTGGAAGCCTCTGCTTTTTCACTAGTTCATGAATATAATTTTAAAAATTGTTTTTAAAAAATGTCATGATGGTGTTAACTTCATAAAAAATACTTTGAAGTTTTAATTGGTAAGTGGCACAGATTGAGCAAATTCAGGACCAATTTTTGACTAAAATGTTTAAGGACCACTATTTGAACATCATATTTTAGATTTAAACCAGGACATTGAGTGTATAAATACTTTTGATATTACCTTAATACTTTAATGCAACAAGGAAATAATTTTATTCACATGTATATACTTCCACAGATAACACCAATGACTCACTGTAATCTCACTTTACCTACTGAGACAACATTTTGATTATATATCTTCTTTATTAAATTCTTTACAGCCAATTGAGTTTTATTTTTAAATAAAATTATAATTAATTAATAATTCAGGCTGGGCACAGTGGTGCACTCCTGTAATACCTGTGGCTTGGGAGGCAGAGGCAGGAGGATCACGAGTTCAAAGCTAGCCTCAACAACTTAGTGAGGAAGGCCCTAATCAATGAGACCTTGTCTCTAAATAAAATATAAAAAGGGCTGAGAATTTTAAGCAGTTAAGCAGTTTATTACTTTCTAGGCTGCAGCTTAACCCAGTCTCATTATGTATCCAGTACAAAAATGAAGGGTTTTCTAATAATTTTAATTCTACAAAACATCTGCAAGAATGTGTTTGCTTAGGAAGAGTCCACGAAAGAATACGTACTGCCTTTTATAAGTAGCCCTTCTAAATACCTCCCATAACTCTTCAGAAAACCCAGCAAATCCTTCAATATGGGAAATAAGTTTTTGCTTTACTTTTCACTGGAGAACTTTTCAGTAACTAACAGACTTATAACTAATGTACAAAATGTTGGCTTTCAGTACTAGATTGATAAATAATTTTTTTAGAGAGCAAAGTTTGATAGGTGAATGGATAGAAGCCTGAGCATATGAATCAAGCATGTGGATATAGGAAACAACAAGGGTGGTGTAGTAAGAAGTAGGAAATTTCAGGCTCTGAATGTGAAACAAAAAATAAAACTTTATGATATTTAGGAGGTTCATCCTCAAGTCTCTTATCTATGATCTTACTAAGCATACCTCACAAACGAATTCATTAGCTTCTGATTAATGATCAAATATTATTAAACAGAGTCATTCTAGGGTTTAATAAAGAAGTTTTAAGATGATCTAGACTCCTGATTTTATGGATAGGGTCCTGAGATCACAGATTCCCCAAAGTCATATAAATGTATATGTCATCACTTGCAAAGTAGGGATTAAAAATGAGAGACACTGAATGTTGCCTGATGTGTCAACAACACACTGATCAACACAACAGTCAGCTGCAGAGATACAGAGAATAAGAACTCAAGAAGACAAAGGAAGAAAACCTTCATATTTTAACCTTTTCAACTTGCCTGGAGAAAGTGAGAAAAACCATTTACTTTTTCCAAAATAAAAGTTTAATTAAATTAAGGAGGATGAAATAAAATGAGAGTAGGAAGCTGTGTGCTCTTTCAAAACAGACCAGCTGCCTTGATCTCTCCAGTTTTTATCATATCAGGGTCTATCAGTGCCTAATTGTAGGTCTTAGCTAAATGCCACTGATCCATATTCTGTTCTAATTTGAGTTGATCCTGTCCTGTAGAGAATGGCTCAAGCACACAGGAGATTCATGGGAAAATGAAGTTTTAAGGTGAATTTCAAAACAAATTGGAGTAATCTCAGTATATCTCTCACTATTTTTTTTTATTTTATTTAAAAATTGTGAGAGAAGGAACTTTAATAAGATTTATGTATGAAAGCAACCTCTAGGCAACTTAAATATTTTATTATGTCTTAATACCAAAGAATGAAAACATTTATGGCATTGCATTATAAAATATTTAAAAACACAATTATTAATATTATCCTAGTCCCCATCATATTTATATGATTTTTAAGCAACTTTCTTATTTAAGGCAAGAGTTCTAATTGGCTAGGTTGCTTTGGACATAAAAAGCAGTTTGGTATTGGACGTTATTGCTGAATCATTGTTATATTTTATGTCTTTGGTGTGAGCAAGTATCATGATGAGAAGTTTAATATATTTCTAGGTGAGAAGATAGTGAATGCTTCCTCAATGTAGCATTAAGTCCCCTGGTAAGGCATTTTGCAATATTTTTATCACACAACTACAACTATTTTAAAGTCCAGCAGTCACTACCAATATGTGGATATGCCCTTGTCACCTCTTTTCAACTGTTCCCCATGTGTCTGACTCCAGAGTATGTGTTCTGATTGAAACCTGTGCAGCCGTGTTTATATCCTCCTTTTTTTACAGTTCATCCCTGCAAAGCAGAGAAATTCGTGGCTGATTCTCAGGAATTACTGTTTAGTTACAATGTTCAAATAACAGCCTGCTAAAAATCTTATAAAAGAAAAAAGGAGTCCACTCTCCTACTATCAAGGTCATTACTGAACTCAATACCTTCAGTTTAAAAGCACAGAGATGCCATCTAGCAGCCACCATCAGGAATTTCCTGCCCAGAAATAGCCTTTTCCCTATGAAACTGAACAATAAACAAATTCCTACAAGTTTTCAGTTTATAACATTTTACTTATTGAATGATGATTTGGCATATTGCCTATAACTCAAAGACTCATTACAAAGGAAATTAATTGACAGCTCTTAAAATAGACAAAGTGATATACCCATGAGTTTTTCTACAAGGAACTGGAAACTTGTTAATCAGACTTTAATTAAGAAAACATAATTGAAATAATTTTCCTAAGAGAAAAATCAATAATATGTCTACACAAAAATACAAATAATTAATTAGCAGTGAATTGCTTTCCTTTGCTGGAAGAAAATATTAATCTTGCTAATTTTCTGATGTATTAAGTGACATAAAAGGAAGTATGTACACACTGAAAGTAAGTCTATCATGAATATAGATGCTTTGTCATTTCTTTTGAATTTAAAAATAAAGTTGACTTTCAAGTAGCTAACCATAAGATGGCGATACCTAAGCACTTAAGAAAACTGTCATATAAGATCTATAAGCTTCAACCACAGGAAAAAAATCATTATAAATGCAAATATTATGTGGTCTTCCATAGATAAAGTTGGTATTGTTCTTAGTAAACTATTTTGTTTTCAGTATATTAAATACAAAAGGCACTCAGTAAGACTTAGAATATTTGATATATATGGAATCCTATACTTTAAAAATACAAACTGCTCAATTTTAAGAGATGTCCTATTTTGTCAGTTTGTGATCATCCATGTGTGATTATACATATGTTTATAGCAATCATAGAATCTGGGGAAGAATTATATTTAAAGAAAAATGAATATAGTTTTGAAACTCTGTGATAATAAACAATAGTCTTAACAAATTAGCATGTAAAAAAGCAGCTGTTTAGAATTTCTGCTCATTTAATGTCATTGCTTAAATTATTACTTATTTGTCCCACAAATGTGGTTTTCTGTGGTACTACATTGTTGGGTTTTTAAATTTCACAAGACACAATTTTTGTATAAATTCCAATTTTTTTAAATAAATAAATTCCAATTCTTAAAAATCTAAGACCTTAAGAAACTAGTACAAGGGTAAATAAAATCTGAGAAAACATGTAGTTAATAACCAAATTGAAAATTAGTTTGAGAATACAATTGTGTTATTTGTAATTTTTTTTTTGAGGAGGACAATATAGTTTGTTAACCAAATATAGTTTGATAAAATACAAAAATAGCATTTTCATCCTTTGAAAAGAAATATTTTGTCTACAAACCTCCAAAATTTTGACACCATTAAAATTAAATGTTGTTATTGACATTTTAATATTCTCTATAATATCATATGTGGTATACAACAAGATATCATCTTTTGTTCTTTGCATACTGTGTTGAAGTATCTAGAAGCTTAGAAGGACAGTTTAAAAAGTTAATGTATTCCTTTCCTTCCCTGGATTTCTTAGGTCAGTTGTGCCAAACATTCACACTCAATCTGACCAAGTTAGAAAGTTTTATATCACTTAATATGCAGAAATAAACTCAGCAAAACCCAAAAAGATCATATTTATGAAGAATGGGTTGCCTATTTGGGGAGTTCTCCATATTTAACAAAAGATTGTATATATATATATATATATATATATATATATATATATATATATAATTTTGGAAACACTGAAGGCAAGCAATGAAGATATATATGAATTCAAGATATCTGATGAATTAGAACATACATTCAATTGTTAATGAAGTTCTACATACGTAAATTATTAGTGCATTATAGTGATACATAATAGTGGGGTTAATACTGATATATTTGCAAATGCATGTTTCAGTGCCCACTACTATCCTCTCCCCTCCCCTCCTCTTTCCCTCTGATCCCCTTCCATTGCTCTGTTAGTCTTCCACATATTTGAATTTTCAAAGAATGACAATATTTATTTTAAGTGATTTTTCTGTATGAACTCAGTAATTAATTTTGATTTTTAAAAATTTAGCAATAATATTTCAAGCAAGCTATATTATGGAATGTGTTCAAAAGTTTTAACTAATATCATGCAAGATTGTCAGTGAAATATGCCACTACACATGCAAAGGCAAAAAGAAAAGATTTAAAAGTATGAAAGCAAAATCAATACTATAAGAGTAGAATGCCTTAAAACTACATCTTAGTATACAAAACATGCCATTAAGATTATTATGATAGCAATCATGCTCTGTGTGAAGTTTTCACAATGAAAATGTAGTACAACCTTAGCTTTGAAATAACATGATTTTATTTTCATCAGATAGCTCTAAATATGAAAGGGCACAGAAATAATTGTGAGTACATATGACATGATTCTAAGTTTTCACTATATACTATGTTAGGCCTAGAAATAGCATGACCACAGTATTATATTATGTTTGACTACATCTTAGTTCTATTCAGTTATGAAAGGAAACAATTTCTCTAATACTACACAGATGATGTAAAGCTTCAAAAACAACTTTACAATGTTCCAAAATACAGCTTTAGATAGTTTTTATAACATTACATCCTTTTCCCATGAGTGTCAAATTGCTTTTGAACAGTTAAATAAGTAAAATAATAAAAAATTGAATCTCTCACTCTTTATCCCAGATGCCTCAACTTATTCCAGATAATTACAATTTTCTTAGAATGCTGAAGCCTTGAAATTACCACACTTGATCAAGACTTTTCTCATATATCTCTGAAAATATTTTCCCATATTTTCCTGACTTTTTATCAAAGGAGCTTAACGATCACTTTAATTGCCAGTACTGGATTATTTTCAGAGTTCAACAGCTAGGAGAGGACTCATCATTCTTATTGCTCTCCTTAGTTTGATAGGGTCCTCACTTCCTGTTTCACTGGTAATCAGAACTTCCTCAGTGTTCCCTAATTTCCTTAATGAAAAGAAAGAAGCAAACACAAGCCCCTTTCACCGACGCCTCTTAGCCATGGCAGAGAGTATAGCACTGCCGTTTTGCCGTGTGTGTTACAAGCAGCATCCCAAATGTTTTGGACACAAACCGCAGCACGTCTGCGATGGGAGTATTATTGACCAGCATCAGCTGGAAAACGCTTCCCTGCTTTCAACAAAGAAACGGTTCACCATCTCCTCATGTTTATAAATTGCATTGTTTCAGTTGCAAACTCCTTTGCATTACCCGTCCGACTTCAGGAGAGAACGTTAAGCAGTTGGACACGGAATAAGCTAAATTCCCCCGAGAGCCGCATTGCCCACTGCCCATACACATTATATTCGCTCCTGGTCCCTCCCCCCCTCACACCAGGACTCTACCTTGAGGAGCTATTCCTCCGGTAGTTCACCTTGTTATCTTCCAAGCAGTGGGGATGCGCCAGACACCACAAGGTAGCTGAAAGCTGTCTCCTGTGCTGGTTTTGGCATATTTATTTGCATTTTGGTCGTTTTATTACATATCGCACGTTTATTTCAAACAAGAGTCAAAATATTGTCCATACCTTGGAAGGATCTAATCCAGCAAGCAAATACAGCAGCAGGAGGTTGAGAAGGTTGGACGTCGCCTGCATTCTGATCTGGGTTTTTGCCCCCTCTTTACTCTCTTTTATGTAGCCACTCCACTCACTGCAGAGACCTTTCCCTCGTCAGTTGCACTTTCTGCCTGCCAGTCAGAGCGGAGTGGAGGCAGAGGCGGTGGCAGCAGCAGTAACAGGAACAGCAGCAGCGGCAGCAGTAGCGGCAGCAGCGGCAGCCGCCCTGGGGGGCGATCATTCCGCAGGCATTCTCAGAGCAGGGAGTCGGGGAGCTCAAGAGGGTGGGTTGGTCTGCAGTGGGCGCTGGCCGAGGTGCTGAAGCTCCTCCAACCGGCGCGCCCCAGTCTATCCTCCCCCCCACCACCACTGCTAGAGAGCCAGCCCACCTCAAAAGTTTTGACCCAAGAAAAAGATAAAGGGAGTAACTGCTGAGCTAGGTGTACAGACCTGGACAACGGATATGACATCACTATTGCTCCTGGGGGTTTGGGGGGATATTTTTCGGGGAATTTGTTAACCAAACAAAGATTTATTCTCATGCTCCAGTTCAGAATTTTCTGGCAACTTGAGCTGCAGAGAAGTAGAGTCAGCTAGAGACAGGATTATGAAACAAATAGTTCACTGGAACCTTCCGTTGTCATTGACAGAGGACTTGATATCCTATCTAGTGCTTTAAGCAAAGTTTGTGGTGCAGACTGTTAATGTATATATTCTCGTCAAAGTCCACATTTTAAAAACTATTATAGATGTATATAGTCTTTTATGTCATTTATAGATGTGTATGATCCCATTTATAAATACCTTATTGAAATAATTTTTAGTTAGATATCGTGCAAGTATCGATTTAAGGCTTTCTTTTTTTAATCTGAAAATACTGTGCAGAAATAAATGAAAAGGGATTATTTTTCTTTTAATGGAAGTGGCATTTTCCATTAGTGTCTCCCCAAACTGAAGTATGTCCCCCCATACACATCCATACCTAGAAATAAAATTTCCCTCTTGACTTATGATTGTATCTGAAAAAAAATTTAGTGATGGATGGACAGTGGAATAGGAAAAGTGATTGACTGATTGATTGATTGAAAGTGAATTTTCTTTCTAGAGCTCAAAAAGAAAAAAAATATCTGCCTCACAAGAGCAAGAAATGTTAAATGGCAAACTAACTCTCTCACTCACTTTGCATCATTTAACTATATTCAAACAACATTTCTTTGAAGCCCCCAAGGTGTTCTAAGATCAAAAGGTGGTGTGGAGTTGGCCACCACCCTGAAACACCACCGGCATGTAATATACCTTACCTTTAGTTCTCCTAGCTTTTGTTGATTTTTCTAGAAATAATGTTTCCTGAGAATTAACATATGCAAAACAGAACCATAGACAGAACTTCCCTTTACTTTCACATAAAAATGAAGAGAAATTGCTCAAATTTCAGATGTACACAGTATACAAAATTTCAGCCAATATTTCATTAAAAATACTCCATTTTTAAAAGATAAAGAACACAATTAGAATTCAAATACTTTTGAAAATTATAATCCCCAAGGATTTACCTCATATTACATCTATTTTTATCCCAATACTACAAATATATATTCATTTGTGCATGATTACTTGAGTTGTTTTCCACAAACCATAGATGACATGAAGTACACTAAATCTGAAAATTCCTTTTGAAAAGGTGGATTATGCATAATAAATAAATTGCAGAACAATAGAAAGAAGGTGGAATTACTTGTGGTGCCATTAATTTAATGATAACCCTAGCAACCATAACCACATTTATAATTTCTCATTATTTTCTAGCAGAAATAGAAAGCAAGTATTCATTGGAAGTCTTAGATAAAATTGAAGATTTATGCCTGACATTCTTTGGGATAACTTCTCAGGGCATATTTGGAGCTCTATTTTATCTCCTCTTTTTACACCTGTTCTTTATGTATCTTTTTCTATCTACTACTTATCTGTCTATGTACAAAAAAACACCCTATTTTTTCAGTAATTTATACTGAAAAAGTGTTGAAAGTTTTATTCTGCACCAATTTAAAATTTTCCACATGACTGCACAGTTAGAAAATGAATTTATAGAATTGTGGCAGCTGAATAATATAAATGTGCATTTTTATTACCTATTCTTTAAATATGACTTTTTATTTTCTTGCATTTACACATGATTTTTTTTTCTCTTTCCAAAGTATCTTCTACCATGTTTTCTTACACTTACACTCCTCAGTTGTTAGGAAGTAAAGCACACTTGAGTATAGAAAGTTATATTTAACAGACATACAAAATAGTAACACAAAAACATAATATCAATTTATCATTTCAAATTCAACAGGTATTATTGCAATAAACAATAATGTCTTTTTCTGGAAATAAAATATTCTGATGTCATACATGGTATTTGTGACAAGACTTCTATGTGGGCACACATTTTCCCTTTAACTCTATTTTTCTACATTTTCATGGCACTGGGATGTCATTTGTAACAGGAGATAATAAGAAGACAAACTTTATGAAACCATGCCAGGAAACGTGATAGAAGAGGATGATAATTTTTAGAAGTCTGAAGTAAGTAATGTATTGTAGTTATGATTCAAATGAAAGCAGATGATTTTAGCATACTTACAACATACTTGCCATAAGAAAAACTTATTCATTAGTAGAGAACAATCAAGTCAGTAATACATCAAAGCTGTATTAAACATGGCTCTGAAAAATAAAAACTGTAAACTAAACAACACATATTCAGCAATACCATGCTATTTCCTTTATCTTTTAAAACAAAGTCATACAATTGCTTAGTTTTTCTTAAATATAATTCTGACTATTCCTTTTTTAAAAAAAATTTTATTTATAATAGTAGTATGTTGTTGCCGACTGCAGCTATTGCCGCCTGCAGCAATGATACCGCAGGAAATAATTTGGAGGCAGACTGGAAATGAATAGGTTCTTTATTCTTCCTTCTTCTAACTTCTCTCTCCGGCTCCAACAACCTCTCCAACTCCAACCACCCCCTCTAGCCAACCTCACTCGGTTATATACTTTTTGCCTTAACAAGTATACATGTGTTAACAGCTCAAACTTACAGGTGCTTCACATAGTGTTCATGGGCATAGAAAGATTCTTAGATAAATGTATGAATATCAGGTGAAAATGCTTAAACACCTCTTATGGCTCTCAGCTAGCCGCCATCTTAGCTATCTCCTTATTAGGGCTCTTACATTTCCTCCCTTTTGTTTTAAAAGAGGGAAAAATAGATGGGTGAGCTCTCACCACATCAGGATCGACTGTGCCTAGCTTAGGCGTCCACACGTGCAACTGGCATTCTTACCAGTCATGAGATAATCAAGGCTGTGCCCTTGACTCCTGTCTTAGGTTGATATGTCGGCCACATGAGACTGTCCCGTTATTGACTACCAGCTGTCCAATCATGAGGAGATGCTCCGGTTGTAAGGCGGCAAGCTTTTTGCTGACGAGTCAAGTTCCATAGCGTATCAAGTTCTTTAAACAAATCAGCTGCCCTAAGTTCCATTAAGTAATGCACTGAGTTCTCTAGACAAATACCCGCAAGGTATTGTCCCGTGCAATGTCCCAAATATCCTATAGTCCATTTGCTAACACGTTGATCTAGGAGGCCTCGTGCATACAGAGCAGAGGCCACACTGCTGGTGAAGTTGTTTGATGCTTGAGCAGCAGGGATGCTTGTAGCGATTGCGATCCCTGCAGCTGTAGCAGCAGCAGCCGTCTCTTTTATGTCTAGACAATGCCACCGGCAAATCTTCAGGGACTGCTACCTAGAAACTCAAGCATCAATCATTAGAGGAAAGGCAGTGCTATTCCAGCACTGAGTCAAGAAGCGAGTTGTCAAACTAAAAAATAGAATTATTAGATCAGGAAATTGAAGTTGATTTCTGCTCACATACATTGCTGCTTGAGCTCCCACGAACATAAGCTGGCAAAATATCACATTCAGAACGGATTAAAGAAAGACTGAAGACACTTAGCTGTCAAAACACTACATTTAAGATAAATTAAAGAAAAGCTAAGAGCATATTAGAAAAATAATTTGTTAGCTGGAACTTTTGAGCCTCTGCATACACAGCAACCTTCCATGAATATACCTGTTGAAACAATTTAAATTAATCAGCTTATTTAAACAAATAAAGTTGATTACAAATAAATAATCCCATGACAACTACCAAAATATCAGGTTGAACAGTATTAGTCATATTCCTTGCTGAAGAGAAGTCCTAGAGATACTTATAAATTAAGTTTGAAGGTACCTTCATTATTGTATTTAACTAAAAAAAATAGAAATTATTTGGATCCTCTCTCTCTTTTTTTTTTTTTTTTCACGAGCACTCAGTTTTTGTTATTTGTGACGTCACATTAACATGAAATCTGGACAGACACACAGACATAAAGACATATTTGTGATGTCACATTTACATGAAATCTAGACAAGTGCACAGACATAAAGACATATATAAAAAAGAAAAACACAATTGTGTGCACACTAAAGCGAGATCCTCTCGTCGCGGCCGGGAGGAATGAGACTTAAGTTGTGAATTTATTGAAGGAAAAAGTGCGCAGCTTAAAAATTTCTTAGCTGAAAAGGCAAAGATGAGGTTCTTTTGTCGGAAAAAAGACAAACTCGCGCAAGTGCACGGTTTGATACCTCTTTTAAGGGAATCATTCCACAACTACTTCATCTTGGCCCTTTTGATTTGGCACTTGTTTTATTAATCTTGATTCTGCAACAACTTCATCTTGGCCTTTTTGATTTGGTACCTGTTTTATTAATCTTGATGGTATCCACACCGGCAAGGTTTCATGCTATGGAAAAACACAAACAGATCCTCTCCCCCAAATTAATACTGGGTCTGGACCCTTCCATGTACCTGAAAGAACATCCTTCCAATAAACCAAAGGTTTATGTTGTTGGAGTAGATTCCAGTGTCTGTCTCCAGCCGAATATCCTTTGGAATCTAAAGTTAAAAAATTTAAAGTAAAAAGGGCAACGGCTAATCTATCTTTAGGATTTGTCCAATTTCCTTCTTTTTGTTTCAAAAGCATAAGTTTGAGTGTGCGATTAGCTCGTTCAATTATACCTTGGCCTTGAGGATTATATGGGATACCAGTCTTATGAAATATATTGAATTTGGAACAAAACTGTTTGAAAGATGAGGATGTATATGCGGGGCCATTGTCTGTATTAAGCATTTTGGGAATGCCCAGTGCAGCAAAAGCTTGTAAACAATGAGATGTAACATCTTTAACTTTTTCTCCAGTATGTAAGAAAGCAAAAATTATGCCTGAGCATGTATCTATGGTCACATGAATAAATCGCAATTTTCCAAAACTTGGCTCATGAGTAACATCCATCTGCCACAAATGATTGGGCATTAATCCTCTTGGGTTAACCCCATAATGTGGATTGGGCAAATGTGTCACACAAGATTGACAAGACTTCACAATTGTTCAAGCTTAATCTTTAGTTATTTTGAACCTTTGTTGTAAAGTAGTACTATTAACATGAAATTGAGAATGGAACGAGGTAGCTTGTTGGACTGCTGAAAATATAAAGATTGTTTGAGTGAGGGCGTCAGCCTTTTGATTACCTTCATGGAGAGGATGAGGCAAATTAGTATGAGCTCTGATATGTCCAATAAACAAAGGTTCTTTACATTCCCATAGAAAGTTTTGAATTTAAAAAAACAATTTAAAGGCTGGAGTACGAGGTGCTATTGGACCTGCTAGCTCCAATTTAGGGACAGCATGCACAATATAGTGGCTGTCTGAAAAAATATTTATGGGCTGTTCTTTAAAACTTTCAAGAGCTATAATAATAGCTTCTAGTTCTACTAATTGAACTGATTTATGGGCAGTAATATGAATCATATTTTCTTTTTGAGTGACTACTGCAGCAGTACCATTAGAGGACCCATTAAATTAAATACATTTAATGCGTTAGGAATAGGTTGATTTTTTATTATCTGTGGAAATGTAATGGGATGACTGATACAAAAAGATAGTACAGGAGACTTAGGAAGATGGTTATCAAAATTTGCAGATGTAGAGCATCTAGCTATAGTCCAATCATTATCATTGAAGCATAAATATTCAACCTGTGATGATGAATAGGGAGTAATAATAGTAGCGGGGTGAATGCCAAAAATTTTAGTAGAAGTCTTAAGTCCTTGAAGAATAAGTTTAGCCACCATGGAGGTATAAGACTCAATTGTACTCTTAGGAGAGATGGGCAAATGTATCCATAATAAAGGCCCCTGTTGCCAAAATACTCCTGTGGGTGTATATTGTGAAGAAATGATGATCAATATCAGTGGTCAAGCAAAATCAATTCTATCACAATGGGATCCTTCAATGGCCTTTTCTACCAACTTTAAAGCTTCCCTAGCATCAGGAGTCAATGTTCGCGGTGAAGATGGATCAGGGTTCCCACGAAGGATATCAAATAAGGGTTTTAATTGGCTAGTGGTGAGGCTTAGTGTAGGGTGAAGCCAATTAATGTCTCCCAGCAATTTTTGGAAATCATTAAGAGTGGCCAAATGTTCCTTATTTATTAAAATTTTTTGAGGCCTAATAAAAGTATCATTAATTTGGAATCCTAGATATAATATTGGAGATCTAGTTTGAACCTTTTCTTCAGCAATTTTTAATCCACATCTTTTTAAATTTTCTGTCATATCACTGAATATGGTAAATAAGATTTCTTGATTAGGGTGAGCAAGCAAAACATCATCCATATAATGGAGGCACATAAGCTCTGGGTATTTGTTCTTGATAGGCTGAATAACTTTATCTACATAGATTTGACATATAGTGGGGCTATTAGCCATTCCCTGGGGTAAAACTTTCCACTGAAATCTTTGATCAGGGCCATTATTATTGATAGAAGAAACTGAAAAAGCAAACCTGGGGGCATCCAGAGCATGTAGAGGACTAGAAAAGAAACAATCCTTTATATCAAGAGTTATAAGATGAAAATTTTTAGGAATAGCTACAGGATTAGGAAGTCCAGGTTGGGTAGAGCCCATAATTTGCATGGTTTTATTGATTTCTCTAAGATCATGTAGCAATCACCATTTTCCTGATTTTTTCCTGATCACGAATATGGGGGAATTCCAGGGAGAGGTGGAAGGTTCTATATGTCCTGCTTCTAGTTATTCTTGAACTAGTAGGTGGGCCGCTTGTAATTTCTCTCTAGATAGGGGCCACTGAGGGACCCAAACTGGCTTATCAGAAAGCCATGTATTTTCAAAATTATTTTCTCAGTGGCCCCTAAAAAAAGTTATCCTTTACCTTTTCGGTGATGATTACCTTTTGTAACACCTGCGGGCTTGGTTGTGAGATGTACTCCCATTTGTTGTAAAACATCTCTTCCCCATAAGGTTACTGGCAAGCTGGACAAAACATAAGGCTGAAATGTTCCTTGATGCCCTTCATCATCCTCCCATTTTAAAACTGTTGCACTTTCTTCTGGGCTATTAGAATATCCCAAGCCTCTCAAACTATTTGAAGCCTTCTACAGAGGCCAGCGTTTGGGCCATTGTCATTCGTTGATAATGGAAAAGTCAGCCCCAGTGTCAATCAATTCCTCCATCTCTATTTCTTGAATTTTTATTTTGCACATAGGCCTCCATGAACAATCCTGAACCCAGCAAGCCATAGGTCCCAAGCCAGTGGAACCAAATCCTCTATTGTTCCTATTTTGAGGCATACTCTTAAATTAGTCATGTAAACTGGGAAGGAGAAGCAGCTGAGCAATTCTATCTCCTTGGTTAACAGAGCAAATGCTTCTAGGTGAACTAAGCATAATCTTAATTTCTCCTTGGTAGTCTGAGTCTATTACACCAGGAGTCACTTAAAAACCTGATAAGCTTTTAGAGCTTCGCCCAAGGATAGATAAGTCCTAAAGTTCCTGAGGGAAGAGGTTCCCTGACTCCCATGGGAATCAGTTGAACCCCCATTTCAGGTGTTAGCACTATCCGGGCGGTGGAACAGAGGTCTAATCCTGCACTTCCTCTTGTTCCTCTAACGAGGGAGTCAATGGGTAAGAGGGATTGTGTCGAGGAATCATCTGGATGGATGTTTGCGGATTCTCTTCCTCTAATGCCTTGCACATTTGTGGGCCCCGGGGCGTTGGGCCCTGTGCCCCATTTTTTGAATTCCTAGACAAAATGTTTCCATAAATATCAAATTTAGATCTTCACTTATTAGCCCAATGGTTTCCTTTTTTACACCTGGGGTAGCAGCCTGGGGCACAATATGAGCTTGGTCTTATTTCTCTTTGGGGATATTGTTTAGAATAACCTGATTGACTATAATAATTTTTCCTTTTTGTGAAATTTTGAGGGGAAGCATCTTTCATTGCTGCTGCAATCACATTTCCGGTGACAAAGGCGTCATTTATATCTTTGCATAGTCTTATATATACAGAAAGTTCCCTTTAGATTTCCAAGGTCTGATGGCGTCTTGACAATATTTGTTGGCATTTTCATATGCCAGCTGAACGACTAATGGCATGGCGTGATCAACGTCTCCAAACCCTCTACCTGCAGTTCGCAAAGCCTATCAGCAAAGTAAGCATATGGCTCATTAGGTCCCTGAATTACTCTAGACAAGCTACCCTGTAAATCACCAGTTTCTTGTAAAGTTTTCCATGCCCTAACAACTGCGGTGTATATTTGAGCATAAACTCCAGGATTGTACTGAATTTGAAGCTGTAAATCAGCAAACTGCCCTTCTCCAGTTAACATCTACATTACGGTCTGGAAATCCTGCAGTCACATTTCTTTTAGCTGTCTCTACACAAAATTCCTGGAATTGTGACCTCCAAATCAAGTATTGTCCCCCACTCAATACTGCCTTACATAAGCCTTTCCAGTCTGAGGGGGTTAAAGTTAAAGTGTTAAGGGACTCCAACATGCTCACCGTGAAAGGAGTTTGGGGCCCATATGTCATTATTGCTTCTTTGAAATTTTTTATAGTTTTAAAATCTATTGATTGGTGGTACCTCTGTCCATTTTCATTTTCAAATACTGGCAGATCCCATTGTCCCTGCGAGTTTTGACATTCAAGGTCACGCAAGCACTCAGAAAGACCATTAATCTCTGTTTCAAGGGCACACAAGTGCCTAGTAAAACAGTTCATAGTTTATGTAATTGATTCAACCCATGAGGGCACAAAGGGTTCCTCCACTTGACGGTCCTTCCTAACTGACTCAGTGGAGGAGGCTGTGCTTTCATGGTCACTTTTGTTTGACTCCTCTTCACTACTACTATTTTCATTGGTAGTAACATCCTGAGTCCCAGGTTCAATTGAAAGCACGTATTCTTCAGCTATCTCTAATAATTCTCAAATAGCTTTAGCAGCTCAGATCTTTGTCTTTTTTGAGCCCACACTAATACTATCTTCACTGGTCCTAACTGACTCAGCGGAGGCTATGCTTTCATGATCACTTTCCTCCTCACTATCAACTGAGCCAGCTATATCAAAGAATTCTTCCATAGCCTTTATCACTCGGGTCTTAGTTATTTTTGAACCCATTTTAACGGCTCTGACAAGACTCCTCGATTTTCTTACCATGCCAATTCCAAACTCCCTGTACGGGCCACCACTTGTTGCCGCCTATAGCTATTGCCGCCTACAGCAATGATACCGCAGGAAAGAATTTGGAGGCAGACTGGAAATGAATAGGTTCTTTATTCTTCCTTCTTCTAACTTCTCTCTCCGGCTCCAACATTCTCTCCAACTCCAACCACCCCCTCTAGCCAACCTCACTCGGTTATATACTTTTTGCCTTAACAAGTATACACGTGTTAAAAGCTCAAACTTACAGGTGCATCACATAGTGTTCACAGGCATAGAAAGATTCTTAGATAAATGCATGAATATCAGGTGAAAATACTTAAAACACCTCTTATGGCTCTCAGCTAGCCGCCATTTTAGCTATCTCCTTATTAGGGCTCTTACAATATGTATTACAATTCATAATGTACATATATAGCATCTTTTTACATACAACTGTTTGTTTACAAAGTATTTTCGTACCATTCAGGTCTTCAATCGTGCATTTTCCTTTTAGTCATTTGTTTTGGATTAAAGCCCTCTTATGTTTCCTAATAGTCAATTAGGTGACAGTGCAGGTCATATTATACAATGTATCTGTTCACAGCAATCTAGAAAGCATTCCTCCTTTCAAGGAAGAAAATCCACGAAGCTCTTTGTATCTTGTGCCTTACATTAGCTGTCAAGAGTTTCCATTTTATAAGAAAGAGTCATTTATAGTACATCTACTTTTGTTTTCCCTGTCATTTTAGGTTGATGACTGTAGTTGATTTAAAACAAATTATAAAATGTGGCTCATAACATAGAATTAGAAATCTTGCATTCTTCAACACACATACAAGAAAATTTGATATTTGTGTGGCTAGTCAGCCTTTTATGGCTACAATGGACATAAAATTTCCCTTTGCTCTGAAACTTATATAACATTACAAAAATTTTAGCTATCTACAAAATTGAGTAAAAAACGAACATTTGTGAAATTGTGTGTATACATGACACATAAAACAAAAAAAAGCATTAAAAATGTCCAATATTACAAATGTAAGTTTTCAGTTATGTAGTGAGTGGATTCTAGTGTTAGTTGACTGTTTTATATGTTTTTATCTTCTTTTGGTAAAAGATTTTATGATATACTTCTTTCCTGTGTTTTGCAGTGCCTCAGCATTTCAGAGATGTTGCATTATGTTAAAAAATGCTGTTACTATTTTGGTTTCATCTTTGACCAAACATTAAAAGACTTCGTTATTTTAGAATAAAAATAATAATTATCCATCAGGTAATATAAACCCTTAGGCACTTTTTCACCACTCATCATATAAATGAAAATCGCCATTAATTTATTTCCTAATGTCCTTGACCTGTCAGAGTACTGCCACACTTTCATTTTTTGCCTTTGGCTCTTTTACTGTTTCTTGAGAATAACTTCTATTCCTTGATAGCTTTTAAAATGTTTTCATCTAGATCCCCTACCTCTCCTACCTATTCTGTCTAAATTAACATGTCATTCTTATCTGTTTACTGTTAGTTTATATCCTGTTAATTTTCTATTTTTCTCCCTTATTAGAATATATTCTATCAATGGTCTTTGTCTATTTGGTGTCCTATTCTAATTTAAGAATTTTGAACAATGCCTGGCAACAGACAGTCACTTCATAATAGTTTAGTGAAAAAGTGAACAAATGAGTGACTTTTCCAAGTTTAATTAATTCATGCATGATATTTACATATCTAAGTTTTTGCTAGATGTCACTACTTAATTTTGTATAGATATTTCAAATTCAATATTTCAAACCAGTATCTTTCCTGTTATGTGAGTTTGAGGCATGATTTTTCCCCCTATTATGAAGTAAGAAGCATGGCAGTCACACCTGATTTCTTCCTCTTCTTTGACCTTAAATTCAATACATCACAAATCCTGTTAATTTTATCTCTAGAATATCTCGGAATCAATCTCACTTCTCCATGTATACCTAAGTGAGGACAGCCTTCTATATCCTCTGAATTATTACAATGGTTTCTTTCCCTTGCCTTACCCCAGTTTTTCTTTTCTTCTTTCTTCAATTGCAGTTTATAGGTGCTTTTTTTGAAAGACCATGTTGGCAATGCTGCCTTTCGGGTTAGAGTGGCTCCCTATCATCTACACTGTCAACTGTGGACTCCTTATACTGCCTTATGAAGGACTTTTCATGATACAGCCCCTGGCTGCCAATGCAGTCTCATTTTCAGTCATTGTTTCCCAGTAATTTGAATCCAGCATAACTTTAATACTTTTAGTTTCCTTAACACTGTTCTGGTTTTCTTTTACATGGATCATTTTTATTCTGCCTGTAAGTTTTATTTTAAATACCAACTTATGTAGAAAGCCTTTACTAGGATTTTCTCTCAAGGTGTTTCTTAGTATGCTTTACAATTCCTTGTGTATAATTTCATCATTGTATTTATAACACTTGGTCATTAGACTATACTTTTGTGTCTTCTTCGCTTGATAGTAAGGCTTTTGAGGACATATTGATTATCAATTGCTGCAAAACTGACCTTTCCAAAATTTAGTAGCTTAAAATAAACAATAAAAATCATTAACTGTCATAGTTCTGTGACAATTCATTTTTAAGAATTACAATAGGTGTCAAATGTCATTTTGGGATTAAACTTGACTGCATATCAAAGGTGCATATCCATGGCTGCTGCTGTTGATGCCTTTTCTCAGATGGAAGACTTCATGTAATTTTTTTTTTTTTTTTTTTTTGGCAAATATCTTCATCTTTTATTGTAAACAAAAGACGAGATAAAAGGATGGAATTGGCTAATATTGTGATTTTTTTTTTCCTAAACATGAAGGAGGGTGGAGAGGCCACTTTCTGAAAATCATACAAAAATAAACATATTTTTTTTCTTTCAACATCTCTTTTTTTTTATTTGAAGTTGTTGTATATGACAGTAGAATACATTATAATTCATAATACACATATAGAGCACATTTTTACATATCTCTGGTTGTATATTCACACCATATCTGAAAGTATATTCACACCATTGTGTCTTCATACGTGTACTTAGGCTAATGATATCCATCTCATTCTACCATCTTTTTTTTTCTTCTTTTTGCCCCCTTACCCCCTCCCTTTTCTTCCCTCCCCAGTGACCTTTCTTGTGTTCCTCCAATCCTCCTATGCTCCCTGTCCCAACCCCATTGTGAATCAGCCTCCTTTTATCAGGGAAAATATTCAGCATTTGGATTTTTGAGATTGGCTAACTTCACTTAGCATTACATTCTCCAATTTCATCCATTTACCTGTGAATGCCATGATTTTATTCTCGTTTATTGCTGAGTAATATCCCATTGTGTATATATAACACATTTTCTTTATCCATTCATCTACTGAAGGGCATCTAGGCTGGTTCTAGCTATTGTGAATTGTTCTGCTGTAAACATTGATGTGGCTGTGTCCCTGTAGTATTCTGTTTTTAAGTTCTTTTGGAACAGACCCAGAAGTGGGATGGCTGGGTCATAAGGTGATTCCATTCCCAGTTTTCCAAGGAATCTCCATACTACTTTGCATATTGGCTGCACCATTTTGCAGGCAGTCCCACCAACAATGAGTGTGCCTTTCCCCACACAACCTCTCCAACTTCTATTGTGGTTTGTGTTCTTAATAGCTGCCATTCTGAGTGGAGTGAAATAAAATCTTAGAGTAGTTTTGATTTGCATTTCTCTAATTGCCAGAGATGTTGAACATTTTTTCATGTATTTGTTGGTTGATTGTATATCTTCGTCTGAGAAGTGTCTGTTCAGTTCCTTGGCCCATTTATTGATTGGGTTGTTTTTTTCAGTGTTAAGATTTTTAAGTTCTTTATATATTCTAGAGATCAGTGCTCTATCTGACATGAGTGTAGTAAAGATTAATTCCCAATGAGTAGGTTCTATATTCACCTCACTGATTGTTTCTTTTGCTGAGAAGAAGCTTTTTATTTTGAATCCATCCCACTCATTAATTATAGATTTTAATTCTTGTGCAATAGAAGTCTTAGTAAGGAAGTAGTAGCCTAATTTGCTATGATGGAAGATCAAGGACCTAGGAATTAAACCAGAGACCATGCATCTATTAGAAGAAAAAGTAGGCCCAAACCTCCATGTCATTTTTCTAGGTGGCTTGGATTTCTTAAAACATAGCAAGGTTTTAAGGCAATATCCCAGGGGCTAATAACTTCTACACAGTAATCTCAGGATTCATGGGTATCACACTTTTGTTGAGACAAGGAACTGAAACCAGCTCAGATTTCAGGGTGTAGATATTTAGGCTCTATATCTTAATGTTAAGCATGGCATGTGCAAACAAGGAGGGAAGAGATTGATGGCAGCCATATTGAAATTATGTAACAAAGGTATTATTTTAAACACTCATTTAAAAATCCACATGGTATCCCTACAATCATTAATTTTTAGATTTTAGTTTTGAAGGTGGATTTTACATTGCATATAATTTCAAAGGCATAAGGGGAATACTTATACATAAAAAACAATTTTATATTTAAAAATAAAACAGAAATATTACAAAGGATTTATGACTCTTTGGAGTAGCAATGATCTAGTATACAAGACTAGATCATTTGTACCTGGTCTCTCACTGATAATGACTAGAAAAATCAGAATAAATATAAATACAACTTCTTTAACACACTGGAACACCATTGATCTACTATTTGTCCTATTGGCATCATAATAACATGTGAAAAAGAAATAAAAAGATATGGGAAGTAAAACCCTAACATTTAAGGCCACTTTTCCATTTAGAGCATTTGATAACTTCAGAAGAAACTACTCAGAGAGTGAAGAACTTGTCAGAGTTCCTGACAGCCTCACAGGGCTAGAGAGGCAGAAATTGTGATTCTAGGTTTTGCTGCCAATGTAGGATTCCTACCATCCTGTCCCTGTCCTAGTTTGAGTTGAGATGTTGGGATAGAACAGTCTTCATGGGAACTTTTATGACCAGCTCCTGATTATCTCCATTCTTGACATTACTTAAAGATGGTCTGGAACTGCTGGTAAACCTAGACTTCTGGCAGAGGTCTTTTTTTTTTTTTTTTTTTTTTTTTTTCAAATTTTCATTTTTAACATAGATGTTTCTTCTATACTTATTTTAAGAATAATTTGGCCAAAGTTTGTATCTGATTGGTTAGTTGCTTATTATAGAATAACTGAGATGTAAGTCTTGGGAGCAAAGTGATGGATCCATAATAAAAATAATAAAATCACAAAGCAAATCTGTTGTGTGGTTTAATTTTTTTTCCTTTTGAGAAAGCAGGAAAAATATTTGTAGGTTTTAATCAGGTTGAATTTGAATTAATTGAAGGACATGAAGTCAGCAATATCTGCATTTGATTTAAAATGTAATATCTGTGGAAAATCATGTGGATTACATATACACACAGATAAATTCTGTAGCACATGACTTGGCATAGTCAATTTATACAGCTGAAAGCATCCTACCTTCTGATTATAATTTTTCATTTACATTATTTAAAATCTAGACAGTTTTTATTAAATTGGAGTAGCAGAAACAGTTTATTTTACTACATGCTTTGATTAAAAAAAAGATATTCAACCTCACCAATAATAGATAAATAAAAATCAAAACAAAAATGAAATTCAGGGTGAGGGTGTGGTTCAGCAGTGGAGCACTTTCCTAGCATGCAGCAGGCTCTGGGTTGGATCCGGAATAAAAAAAATATATATAAATAAATAAAATAAAATAAAATAAAAAAACTGTGTTTGCAAAGTGACACACACCTATTGAAGGGCAAAAACCCACACCAGAAACCGCTGTGTGGTAAGAGGGGTTTATTAACCGGTCCCTAATGGCCAGTCCGGACCAAAGGGGCACTTGGAAGGGAAGGGAAGGGGAGAAAGGGAGAAGGGGAAAGGGAAGAAGGGAGGGGGGATTGGCGGCGAGGAGAGGGGCGTGGATTGGGCGAAGAAGGAAAAAAGGGATGAGTTCCTGCCTGGTGGAGGTTTAAGTAGCAACTTGGGTGGGTGGTCCGAAGGACCCCTGACTCCATAGGCTGCCGGGGGTCGGAAGTGAGATTTGTATGATTGGGATTGGCCCAGAAAGGGAGAGCCCGCCCTGGGGTGAATTCCCTGGAGATGTGAGTATTCTCAGGATTAAGGGCCAGAACTTGGATCCTGCCAAAGGTGGATTCTCGGGAGAGATGGGCACTTCTGGGAAGTTAAAGCTCAGACTTACAGGATAACCTAATGCACCTGGGGCGTGGCTAATTTAGGGCACCTGGGGGTATGGCCTGCCAGCCTATAATCTCAGTGACTGTGTAGGTGGTAGGTGGAAGAAGGAAGGTCCCAAGTTTAAGACCAGCCTCAGCAATTTAGTGAGACCCTGTCTTAGTTTTAAAAAATATATTAAAAGAACTGGGGATACAGCTCAGTGGTAAAGCACCCCTGGGTTCAATACCAAAGAAAAAATTTCATATCTTTAATTTTAGAAAAAAATTCAAATTTCTGAAAATATTAAATATAGTCTGGAATCTGCAAAAATGTGGTGCTCATGTATTGCTAATGGGGTAATCCAGGAAACAAACTGGAAATATAATTAAAGTTAAAAATATACATAGCCTTGTGATATAGAACTTCTTTTTTCTATAGGTAGTATAGAGCATCTGTCACACATGTGTGTAATAAGAACCACTCAGTTACTTAATTCAGAAAATAGGAAAATCAGGAAACTATCTAAATGTTCCTCAATAGAAAAGGAAGAAATAAAACATCAGGGTTGAGAGTGCAGCTCAGTGGCAGAGCATTTGCCTACCACGCGCAAATTCCTGAATTTGATTTTCAGAATCACAGTAAGTGTGTATGTGTGTGTGTGTGTGTGGGGGGGGGGATTCATTTAAAAAATAAATGAAGTTTAATTAAATATGTTGACAATAGACAGGATAAAAATATCATTGAAAAACATGTCAAGTATGAGGTAGTTTATGAAAACAAAAGATGCAAAAACACTACCAATGTTTAAATACTAATAAATATGAAAAAATAATTAAGTATTTTATAAAATTAAAAAAAAAAACCTATTCATGATTATAGGTGCCCCAAGGAATGGGGTGGGGGAATAGGGATTTCATCATAATTAATAACTTTTTATTTCTTTTATATATTTATATATCTATGTAATCCACAACTGTAATATATTAAAAAGCTAATACTGGGTATATTATTCTGTCCACTGCTCTGTGTGTGTGTGTGTGTGTGTGTATGCACATATATATATATATATATATATATATATAAATGTATATATGTATATATATAAATACACAAAAAAAGTGTATTAACACTAAAAAAACAGGTGGCAAATGTCTGTAATCTGAGAGACTGAGGAGGATGAGGCAGGAGGATCACATCTGAAGCCAACCTCAACAATTTAGCAAACCCTCAGCAACTTAGTAAGACACTGTCTCAAAATAAAAAGTAAAAAGAGCTGGACACATAGGTCAGTGGTAAATTGCTCTTGGGTTCAATCTACAGTACCAAAATAAATTGATAAATAAAAATAAAATTAAAAATAAATGTGTGGAGAAATATACATTAAAATTTGTATGAATCAAATAAAGGCTAATGACTTAGGCCTTAGGGTAGATCTTTAAAATTTTATAAAATATTTGCAATTACCATCAAGACAATTATATAGCAATTTTCTAGCTTACAAGTGCTTAAAACATTTAAACATTGTATTTGTCAATTTTCCATTTAGAAAAACATTTCAACTGTGTTAGAATCTCAGGTCATCCAAGGTTCCTGAAGGAGGGTATTATGCTAATAGCACAGTGATAAGCCACCATATGCAAATAAATACCTGAGGGAAAGTGCATCCTTCTTTGTTTCTGCTCTCTGAAGACATGTTTTCAGGCTGCAGTGTGAAGAGCAGGCATCCTCTCAGCCCAGTCATTGAACTGGCAGTACAGGCAGGGCCTCCTTTGGGAGTTACATTATATCCACATTTGCGTTTTATGTGGATATTGCATCAACTGATGAGCTCTACCAGTGTACTTGTTGCTCATTTCCTAGTGAACATTAATCATCCCCCTCACTCCAATCTCTTTGCATTTCCATATGTAAGGACTTCACTACAAAAATGTTTATCCTTTCTCTTACCCTCCCCTTATCCACTTATCTCCGTGAGAGGAGAGTGAATTATCTGATTTTTGTGATTAGGAGATATGATTCATCATGAGTACTTAAAACCTCTCTTCCTTGTGAGATCAGCCTAATGCCTATATCTTTTATTTGGTTCATACTAAGACATTTTAAAGATTTAAGCACAAAGGGTCAACTGAGAAACAATATGCAGTCTATACATCTGTCTGTAGGGTATGCTGGTACAATTATGGGTTTTTGCAGTAATGAAAATATTTAACAGAGTTACATGGTTTAGCTCAAGGAAAAAACACACACACACACACACACACACACACACACACACACTTTTAGCCCTGACTACAGTGAGAAGATAATTTTCCGATGTAATAGCACATCTTTGGCAGAACAGAGGGAGAAATAACAGTGGCCAGGAGATGGAGGGATATGCAATGATAAGAGCAATTTTCCTATATCATGGTAAACCAGAAATGCTTCTTTAAAAGATTATTTTGGAAGAAAGCAATAGGCAAAGATTTTTGCCTTATAAAATTAAAACAGAATAAATCTAAAGGAAATTGAGAATTATTTGAAATGAACTCTAAACTTGATACAAGGACAGCTTCTTTTAATGTGTTGTTTTTATTTTTTTATTATTATTATTTTTTGTTTGTTTTGAGGAACTGGGTTTGAAGCCAGGATGTTCTGCCACTGAGGCCCAGGACTTTTTATTTTTATTTTGAAACAGGGTTGTACTAAATTGCCAAGGCTAACTGCTAACTTGCCATCCTCCTGCCATAGCTTCCTGAGTCCCTGGAATTGTTTGCTTGTTTGTTTGTTGAGACAGAGTCTTGGATTCTTGCTAGGTTACCCAGGCAGGTCCTATCTTCTGGATTCTAGTGATCTTCCTGACTCGACTTTCCCAGGTAGCCTGGATTATAAGTGAGCTCGACAGCACCCATCTTTAAGGATATTTTAAATGCATGTTCACATGAGATTAGAGCCTCAGTATACACAACAAGGATGATATACAGAAATTGTGGAGAAAAAAAAAGAGGAAAACCAATTCAAATCAACTTCTTTTAAGCATATCACATATCAGGCACAGTGCTAAAACCTTCAGAAGAATTATCTCATATCATCCTCACAAAAACCCATTGCAAGAGATTCTATTTTATTTTCCATTTTATTTTTATTTTCCATTTTGTGAATGAAGAATCTGGAGCACAGAAAAAGTTTTGACTTAACAAAAGTCACATATTTAGTAAGTGAAGGAGTCAATGTTGAAGTCAAGCAATCTGACCCCATTAACTACACTTTTCCATTCTCATTAGATTGTCTTTGATTCTCATTGAAATGAAAGGATGACAGCTCTCTTTCTTTCATTATCTCTTAAAGTTTAGTTTTGAATGTACCATCAACAGAATTATACAAAACATGGTTTTTAAAAGCGCAGATTCCTCAGCTGCACCTCTGACTTGGAATCCCTCCTAACGAGCTAACCATTTGTTGATCATGTACACTAATCACTGAGAAAACTAAAGTGAATTCTGGTTAAAGAATTCAATGTATCCAGTTAGAGCTCATGTTAGATTTCTAATGCATATCATAAATATTTTAAGGACTAATTATGCTTAAGTGTACCAAAAAGAATTGTGTTATCATGAAATTGAGCTCAGAGACTTTCATGTAATCCTTGTTTGTTTTCAAAGGGCTAAGGATAGAGAACTATACATATACATAAATATTTGAGGTTCACGGGATAACTGCAGAAATATTGAGAACTTAAAATGGAAGGTTTAAGAAAATAAAATATTAGCATATCAGAGCAAGACTTTTGCTGATTCTACTACATCTTACACTCATACCTATGCACACACACAAAGCTCTTTTGAAGTCTTTTAATTTATTTTACTGCAAATTTTCTAAGTATACAAAGACTGAAAAATTTTGTTCTATTCTTTTTTTTCCCTCTATTTTTCTTAAGAGATTTTTCCTTTTTAAGTCTACAGGGAAATAAAATATTACACAGATAATAATGAGTTCTTTTCACAAAGAAGTAATATGTAAAAGTGCTCTGTATTTTAGAAAGAAGAAACAGTGCCAAATACTTTATTACACATGTTGAGGTGAGGAATATTTGGAAGCTCTGCTTGGAAAGGGATTAACAGAATAGAAGATGTTTTGAAATTCAGTCTTTATTAGGCATTCCAACACTGAAGTTTTCTTCTTGACCAAAATCAGTCAGAGTTTTGAACCTCCTCCTAGACCCATCTGTTCACTTCCTTGAAAAATGTGATTTTAGCAAGGCCCTTGATATCTGATCAGTCTTGGTGTCTGATCAGGTTGTTCCTCCTCCACCATATCTCAGACAATGTTCCATCTCTCACCTGTCTTGAACAAGAATATTTTCAGATCTGTAGCAAGAATCTTTCTTGCCTCTACTGTTTCCTCTCAATAATTTTCCAGACACTGACTGCTACTCTCCTTCTAGGCTGTAAATTCTCACTTGTTCTTAATACAGTTGGAGTTGAGCCCAATCTCTCTCTCTCCCACTGTAAAATCCCATTCCAGTGGTCCCTATACCAATCATGATGGTCCTAAATACAATTTTTCTTGCCTTGGTTTAATAAGTATCATTGAATAATGTTTTCTTTAACAGTACCTGACCCTCTTTCTTTTGAAAAGCTTTCTAGGATTTTACTAGAATCTTTTCTTCTGTTTCTTTTCCTATCACTACTACTTCTGCTTTAAAAGTTCTATCACTCCGATGAATCTTAGAACAATAATTGGGAAAGAGATAACTTGAGTGGGGAAGCTATTGCAATCCTCAACTTGAAGAAGATTAAGAAAAGGGACCAGGAAGAAAAAAAAATCTCTCCCATTGTAGGTGGCTAACATATATCTTAACAAAGAAAGCAAATGAGAATGAGAATTAAGGAAAATACTTGTTGTTACTTGCCTGGTTCTTTCAGGAAGCACATGGTAAAAACTAATTGAGGATTTTAAACCCATTACAGCAATGAAAGTTCTTTAAATTAAATAATATAGAATCAGACATTGGAAGTTGGTGAACAAATAGTGCAAAGTTGTTTGCATTGAATAAGGAGAGGAGTATAGGTAGTCCTTACTTTACAAAGAAGCAAATAAGGGTAAAAATGATAGGCAAGCTTCACCTGTTCAAAGCAACCTAATAATCAGTAGGGAAAATTATAATTATTCTGTCACCTTAAATATTTGTGTCAAAACATTATCTTACTTCTGTCTATATATGAATAGGGAAATAGAATTGAAGGGCAGATGAACACACGCTGGAACCTCCATGTAGAAAAGGGAGTTTTATTAATCAGCTGAAGGGACACGTCGGGGGAGGGAGAATCAGAGCAAGGAGATGGGTGGAGAGAAGAGAAGAAGAAGAAAAGAAGGGAGGGGTTTTGGTCTGGAGAGCACTTAAGTAGTGAACCAGTGGACTGAGGGACCCCCCCCAGAGGGAACCCCAGTTCCATAGGCTGTAGGGGGTTGAAAGGAAAACCTGAATGTTGTAATTGGCTCGGTAGGGCACCTGGGGTGTGGCCAGCAGCATGGCCAGCCTGAGGCATGGCCAGCCACATGGCTAGCCTCAGGTGCTTGGGAGTCTTTAAAGTGCCTGGGGTGTGTGGCTAGTTGAGCTACCTGGGAGGTGTGTCCTCCCTGCCCGGAATCTAATATTCCCCCTTTTTTGTTTGCTTAGGAAGTGGGTCATCATGTTTCAATTTGGCTGCTTCCAGCTGAAATGGGGCGACATGGGTGTTATGAGGGGGGGGAGATGCGGGCAGGTAGGTTAGACTTGAGGGTGAAAAAAAATTCCCAGGAGGCAGGCACCAAAAAGATGAATATCTGCAGGTGTGAAATGCATGAAGCCATAAATCAGTGAGGGTGTCAAACCAAGCTTCTGCAGTGGTCACCAGGGGAATCAACTAGCTATCCTCTTGAAGAGCATGCAGAAATTGTAGGCCTCTCAAGTTTACAGGTAGCATCTTAACACTATTATGAAAACAACAAAGAGAAAGAAGGTGAAAGGGATTATTGTCCAACTGCCTATATTTCACCGGGTGGGACTTACAGCAAAGAGGCCAATAAAGAGTAAAGGCCCTATGGAGGTAGCCATCGAGGAGTCGTTCAGGGTATAGTTGATCCCTCTAGAGATTGGTAATTCTGTCCCGAGGTGGAAAGAAGTCATCTCTGGTTGGAAAATCATCTGTGTTTTTAGCAGTTGATAATCCCTGAGGAGAAGCTGGTTAAAGGCTTGATTACAAATCTGAGAAATCTGATTTTGAAGGCATCTTATGAGACAAGGGACTAACATCAGGATGAGACATATAGTTACAAGTGGGCCTAGGAGAGGGAGTATCCATGGGGCCATCCCTTCCCATAATTCCCATGAGGACCTCTGCTGCCACCAAATCTTCTTGTCCCCTAGATCTTGTATCACCTTCTTCAAGCGATGTATGTTGTAGTCAACCTTGCCTGACTGGTTGACATAATAGCAGCATTCTTCACCCAAGAAAATATAGGTACCCCCTTTTTCTGCTATGATGAGGTCTAAAGCTCATCTGTTCTGGAGTACAACCTCCACTAACAATGAGAGTTGTTGCTGGAGGGCCTGGATGGAGAAGGCGAAGGCTTTAGCTGTGGTGGTAAGCTTATCTGTGAGATCAGAGAACTCCTGTCCAAAGAATTGGGCCACTACAAGTGAATGAGCCAATCCTCCAATTGAGAGGCCTGCAGAAGCAATTGTGGTGACTAAGCTAACACCCACTAAGACTGCCAGAGTGGCTGCTTATTTGGAGTGCCCCCACTTGAGACTGTAGGGAGGTAAGAAGGTCCTCAACCTCAGCCTCTGTATATAAAGTCAAGCTTGGAATTAAAACAACAGGGTAGCAGGGACCTGGGTTCTTAACGTCAATACATTGGAACATATGGGTGGAACACCAAAATAGGATAGTGGAAGGGAGAGTCAAATTATCCGTTATGCTATGCCAGGTGTGTTCTGGGCAAGAGTCATTGGTGGCGGCCCAACAAGAGGTAACATTAAAGAAAGGGGGAATAGTTGGAAGAAGGAGAGAGAGAGTTGGTTGATTGTGGCATGAGGAGGTCAGGGTGGTGTTGGCCTGAACTGGGATTGAGACCAATAGAGACTTGTGAAGCAGCGCACAGAGGAAACAGGTTGAGGCATTAAAGGTGGAATAGTTCGCTAATAAGGAGAGAGATAAAGAGAGGATGGAGTTCCAAGAGAAAGAGAAACTCGTTCAAATTTCGAAAATGGGTTCAAGTCTGTTGCCTGGTGGCATTAAGTATCTCGAGGGCCCTGGAAGCAGGAGAGTCTTTTATAGTCTTTTCTATAACAATTTTATCTCGACCATGGACCCAGTCATGATTAGCAAACTCTACCGCAGCAACACGACTCTGCCAGGATAGAAGGGTTAGTAATCTTGAAAGTCATGTTGTTACTGTACCTCCAGGATTGGAGTTGACTTGGTGTAATTCCCCAGGTATTTGTATTCCCATAACAGGATGGGACCAGAGATAATTACAGCTCCAGGATGGACATCCGACCCATCCATTAGGGTCATTGCACAAATCCTCTGTCTCGTTCTACTTTTAAAAAAGGTACTTTGGTGATTGTGACATTTCAGAAAAGCATTGGTGAGCACATGTAGAGACCTCATCAAAGGTGAGCAGGATGGAGGGGCAATTATCAAAAGGGCAGAAAGATTGATTAAGGAGGCATATCTTTTTCCCATGGTTATCTAATTGCCAAACCTCAAAAAAGTAATGGCATGGAGGAGTAGAGCAATAGGACACAGAACCTGCAGGGGCAAGTGGAAAGAGAGCCAGAGATAGAATGAAAAGGACAGAAAAGGTCATTTTAGGTCAGTGTTAGAGACACGAGAGAAGCGGACTTTTAGGGGATCAGTGGGAAGGGGAGAGCAAGTATACTGAGGTAGTTGTTTGTCGTCCTTTTGTGGATCCTCAGCTGGTTGAGCAGCTGGTTTCAGTCTGGAGATATGAATCCAAGATGTCAAATTCCCTGAGGTTTCATGAAGCTTAGCAGCCATGGGTGTGCACAGCACAACCTGGAAAGGTGCTGTCCACTTCATGGCAAGGGAGACTGTTCTTGTGTCCTGGAGAGGGGAGAAATATACCCAAGAACTGGTGTTAATGGGAATGAAGCAGTTAGTCTACCTGAGTCAGGAAGAATGTAATCTTGGCACTTCCATAGCTGATGTCTGATGAAGGACAAGATGGGAAGAGAGAGATCTTTGGGTAGGGGTCCTTGAGTTGGGGAAACTCCAGGTGGAAGAGCTGGTCACCCAAACATAACCTCAAAAGTGGATAGTGAGGACAGTTTCTTTGGGAGGACTTGGAGCCTAAACAGGGCGAGGGGGAGTAGCTTGACCCAGTCCAAGTGAAGCTCTAGAGAGAGTTTAGTCAGAATATCCTTAAGAGTTCTATTAGTCCTCTCTATCTTCCCTGAGGACTTGGGGTGATATGGGATGTGAAAATGCCAAGGGATATTAAGGGAAATAGAAATATTTTGGGTAACATGGGAAACAAATTCAGGCCCGTTGTCAAACTGGATGGACGTGGGCAACCCGAAGCGAGGAAGGATTTCTGAGACTAAAATAGAGGCTACTGTGGAGGCTTTGTTGGAAGTAGGGAAGGCCTCCACCTATCCAGAGAAGGTGTCTACCAAGACCAGGAGATATTTGTGTTTCTGGACAGCTGGCATGTTGGTGAAATCTATTTGCCAATCGGCTCCTGGAAGCTGCCCTTGAGCTTGGTGAGAGGGAAATGTTCCTGGTTTAAGGGGAGCATATGGGTTGGTGCGTTGACATGCAGTGCACATGGAGGTGAGTTGATGGAGAAACTGTGTGTCTTCTGAAGTCAGGGTGAGGAAGGAGGTAGCAAACGTTTTGAGGGCTTGAGGGTTAGGATGGAAAACTAAATGGAGATAGGAGAGGATTGATTGTGTGGAAGGGGATGTGGGTGTCTGAGTAGTAGATTGGACTGGAGCCAGAAGAGAAGAAGATAGTGCTGTTTCCCTTGCTGCCCTATCAGCCTTCATGTTTCCCTGAATTATGGGAGAGTCTCCACTTTGGTGTGAAGGACAATGGGAGATCCCTATTAGCTTGGGCAGAAGAGAGGCTTGCAGGAGTTTTGATATTAATTTAGAATTAGTAACTGCAACTGCAGAGCCTTTTGTGGTCAGGAGCCCTCGCTCTTTCCATATTGCTGAATGGGAAAGCAAAATATGGTAGACATATTTTGAGTCTGTGTAAAGGATGAGGTTTTGGTCAGCAGCTAATTCGAAGGCATGAATAACAGCTATTAATTCAGCCCATTGGTTTGTGGTGTTTGGGGGAATGGGTGCTGCCTCAATAACCTCTGATAGGGAGATGACAGAGTAACCAGCAAAATGTTGCCCATTCTTAAAGAAAGAGCTGCCATCTGTGAACCTAATTATGGAAGGATCAGGAAGTGGTCCCTCTTGAATGTGGGAGGGGCGGAGGATTAAAGCCTCAAGCATCTCTATGCAATCATGTTCTGGGGGTTCTGAGGAAACTGGGAAGAGGGAAGCTGGGTATAAAGAGGAGCAGGGTTGGAAAGAGATTGAGGAGTCATGCAGAAAAGAAACGAGGAGAGAGAAAATGCGACAGGGCAGGAGCATTTAAAGGCTCTTATAGGTTAGTAGATCTTTTAAATGGTGAGGAGAGGCAACAGTGACCTGGGCACCAAAGGTCAACTTTTTTGATTCCTGTAGAAGTAGGTAAGCAGCAGCCAGAGCCCTAAGACAAGGGGGGCCATCCGAGAATGGTGGAGTCAAGCTGTTTAGAGAGATAGGCAACTGGAGCAAAGGTGGAGCCTTTGTATTGACCTAAGACCCCTAGAGCCAGACCCTTCATTATATGAACATAAATGGTGAATGGCTGAAGAAGGTCTGGGAGATGAAGACCTGGGGCCTGTGACAGTGCCTGCTGCAGATGCTTAAACTCAGCCTGATGCCTTTAGGGAGGAACTTTTCCTCAATCCCCTTAGCTGCCTCATATAGGGGCTTTGCATAAAGAGAAAAATTGGGAATCCAGGCACTGAAATATTTTGCTAGCCCTAGGAAGGAAAAAAATCTCTTCTTTTGTCTTGGGACATGGGAGAGGTTTGATGAGAGCCTTTCTGTCTATAATAATGACCTTTGATTGATGGGAAATCTGAACTCCTAATTACACTACCTGGGACTGGGCAAGCTGCACCTTAGATGAGGAAACACGATACCCGCGAGAGGCAAGAAAATTGAAAAGGGTGTAAGAATATTCACGAGCTGTGGAAAAGAAAGGGCTGCAGAGGAGAAGGTCATCTACGTATTGCAGGAGAGTGGAGTTAGGGAATTCAAGGTCTTTGGGGTCCGCAGCCAATGTCTGTCCAAAGATATGAGGGCTGTCTAGAAAACCCTGAAGGAGGACTGTCCAGGTCAACTGTTGGGATTGTTGAGTATCTGGGTCAGTCCAGGTAAAGGCAAAGAGGTCTTGCAATTCTGGTGCTAAAGGAACGGTAAAAAAAGGCATCTTTGAAGTCAATAATGGAGAAATGGATGGATAAGGAAGGAATTAAGGAGAGAATAGTATAAGGATTTGGGAGCACAGGGTGTATGAGCTTAGCAGCCTCATTGATGAGATGAAGATCTTGGACTAGCCGATATGACCCATTGGACTTCTGAACTGCCAATATAGGAGTATTATAAGGGGAATGGGTGGGTCTGACAAAACCATTTCCGCAAAAGATCTGAGATAATGGGTTGGAGACCCCTAAGGCTAGTGGCTAGAAGTGGATATGTGGCTAGAAGTGGCTAGAAGTGGCTAGTGGCTAGAAGTGGCTATGTTGGGGAAACACTGAGGATCTTTAAGGTGTATTCGTACAGGGTCACAATGAGCAAGGGAGGGAGTCTGAGTGTCCCAAACTTTGGGGTAACCCTAGGCTCCTGTAAAGCAATGTCCACGGTCGGGAGAGGAGCCTCCAGGCCCCATCAATCTTCTGTGGCCAGTGCCAGCAGACTGGGGTTTGTGACCAGTCCAGCCCCACTGCGGGGACTGGGGCAGTCAACGCCCCAATGGCCCATCTTGGAACATTTAGGGCATGGGCACTTAGGGGGCCTAGGTTTAGGACAGGCTTTAGCCCAGTGTCCATCCTTCCCGCACCTATAGCAAAGCCCTGGGGGTTCCTCCTGTATGGACTTACATACCCCTGTTTTTGAGGCTTGAGCATCAGAGCCCCAAAGGGCCTGGGCTAACATTTGGAACTTTGATTGCTCGGCCTTTTCATATTTTTGAAACCTGCGACATTTGGTGTCTTCCTTACGGTTATGATAGACCTTAAACACTGTGGCCAAAATCTCAGTCTGAGGTGTTGCAGGCCCCTGCTCCAACTTCCTTAATTTAGCCCGTATGTCAGAGTAACTCTGGGACAGAAAATAAGTCATGAGGACTTGACGGTCCCCCTGGGACTTGGGGTCTAGATTCGTCTACCACTGAAGCACTTTTGTCAGCCGATCAAGAAACTCAGAGGGAGTCTCTTCTCTTTTTTGTATAATTTCCTGAAACTTATCGAAATTAAAGGGTTTCTGAGCTACGCATTTAAGACCCCCTACAATGCAAATGAGGAACTGATAACTGGAGACCATGTCCCCTGGGGAATTATAATCCCATTTTGGATCTTGATCTGGTACAGCCTCAGGACCAAAGGGGAAGTTTGGGTTGACTTTGTGGGTCTCCTCTGCATAGGCTCTTGCCTGCTCCCAGACCCATCTATGCTCTTCAGGAAGTAGAGTATTTGACAAAATGAAGTACGCGTCATGAAACGTGAGACTATACACTTGGGTGACCCATTAAAATTCCTTTAAATAAGTTGTGGGGTCTGTAGCAAAGGATCCCAGTTGCTTCTTGATCTGGGACAGGTCTGCCATGGAAAATGGGACATGAACTCTTACTACACCCTCCACCCCAGCAACCTCCCTCAAAGGCGCGATGATCTGGGTGTACTGTCCCGCCTGCTTTCTCGAACATGTTATGGGTGGACTGAATGCGGAAGGCGGCAGAATATCCCGTGAGTCTGGAAAAGACTCTGCGGGAATCACTGGGGAAGAAACGGAAGAAATTGGCGAGGAATCTGCAGGGGAGGGGGCTAAAGTAAACTCAGTATTTGGAAGCGGTGTGGCTGGTGAAGAAAATGCAGGAGATGACTTAAAGGAAGAGGAGGGCCTAAGGATGAAGGCACAGGAATTGCGGAAGTCAGAGCTGGACTGGGAAGAAGGGGAAGGGCGGAAGATGATGTAGAAGGAAGAGGAGGGTGTAAGGACAAAGGCGTGGCAATTTCAGAAATCAGAGCCAGAGCTGGGAGAAGGGGAGGGGCAGAAGGTCTAGACTGTCATTACAGAGGGGGCGGAGACTCTAACCCCGGGTCAAAGTCAATATCAATTAAAGATGGAGGCAGGTCACTGGGTCTGCATGCAAGCAAAATGGTTTCGGGGCTACAACGAGTCCACAGGGAAGGATTTGAACAGAGAAGGGGAAACACATCTATATAGGGTAAATCTGTCCATCGTTTTGACCCTTGGCAAAAGCTGGAATGTTCCTGCAAAACCTGAGCGTCCAGGGACCCTGACCCTGGCCACCGGTTAGTTAATGTGTAAGAAGGCCAAATCTTTCTAAATAATTTGATTAGTTTTTTTTTTGTTGTTGTTGTTGTTTTTTTTTTTTTTTTTTTTCTTATGTGTGGCTTTAAGCTTAGGTTTGCCCGATTTTTTAGGAGGCAGTTAAGAGAAGAGTCAGTTGGAATGGATGGAAAAGCTCCCTTATTTTCCCGTTAACAGGCAGAGACTAATACGATATTTTGAAAAGAGTGCCTTTAGAAATATGTATTAGAGTGAGATCCAAGTCTGTTGACCCAGTCATCACCGGTTCAAGCAGACATGAGGTATTGTGAGAAATGTCTTTCTCAAGATACTGGAGGACTATGAGCACCATGCGTAAGGAATTTCCTTGTCCTGTGTGAACGGGAAGGAGAGACTCAAATCCAGAGTGTGGAGAGGAACTTCTTTAATTGCTCCCAGTTGAAAACTTTAGAGCGGGCAGATGGAGGTGGGGGGGGGGAGTTCCTGGGGTCCATCATCTCCTTTAAAGACTCGGGTGGGTGCTTTCGCCCTTGTACAGGTCACGGGCAAGATTGGCGGAAAATCAATGGTCAATTTTCACCACGTAGTGACCAGACAGGTTTAGGAACTTGGGGCGAGGGTGGGGCGGCTTACCAAATCCAGCGATGCTGTGGTGGAAAAGATGAACAGATGCGATTTTCAGGAGGTTTATGCTTCAGAATAGACATGCATTTCCCCATCCAGGTCACGGCACCAGAATGAAGGGCAGATGAACACATGCTGGAAACGTTGTGTAGAAAAGGGGGTTTTATTAATCAGCTGAAGGGACACGTGGGAGGGAGAATCGGAGTGAGGAGATGGGTGGCAAGAAGAGAAAAAGAAGAAGAGAGGGGTTTCAGTGCAGAGAGTGCTTAAGTAGTGAACCAGTGGACTGAAGGGACCCCCCCCCCCAGAGGGAACCCCAGTTCCATAGGCTGCAGAGGGTTGAAAGGAAAACCCGTGTGTCGCAATTGGCTCGGTAAGGCACCTGGAGTGTGGCCAGCAGCATGGCCAGCCTGAGACGTGGCCAGCTGCATGGCCAGCCTGAGGTGCTCGGGAGTCTTTAAAGTGCCTGGGGTGTGTGGCTAGTTGAGCTACCTGGGAGGTGTGTCCTCCCTGCCCAGAATCTAACAAGAATAATAAATCTGATGTTTCTAGTGCACTGTAATTAAAAATATAAGTAATGAGAATTAGATTTATTTATGTTTGTAAAGAACTTGAGGTCTAGAGGTGAAGCTCAGGGGTGGAGTGCTTGCCTAGTATGCATACCCTAGGTCTGATTCCCAGCACACTCACACAGAGGTAATGGGAGCCATGCTTGCCTTTTTCTTGTGTTAAAATATGATAGAAAATGAGTATCTTTTTTATGCTTAAGAGGATTGTTATACTCCATTCTACCTTTGAAACAATATCCAAAATTTCTTTTGGACTTTACAACTTTCAGTATCCTGAAATATTTTTCAGAATTTCTTTAATATGTCCTTTTTTATTTTTCTTATTACTTTCCCCCTTTTATAATCCTGTCACTTTCCCAGAAACCTCCTTCCCTGATATCACAAGGACTTTCTTAGTTTATGTCCACAAATTCACCTTCATTAAGTTGCTCTGGTTGCTGTCTTGGAGTCTCTTGAACAGAGGCAGTGACCACATTTCAGGTTCAGCTGTCTCTTCCCTCACTTCATTTATGCTGGGTTTAAATTTCACTTCCAGATTGTACTTGACTATATAGCTAAGAAGTTTTTCCAGCAGGCTGCTGTACCTTGCTGAAGGGCAGCCTGGCAGTTATTCTCTGTCAATAAACCTTTGCTTGAACTCAGAGATGTGTCTCTCCTGGATATTTGTGCCAGCTACCCTAACAATTATAACTTTCATTTCTTTGTTTCACTCTCTTCTTTGTTGGTGAGTTCCCCCTTTTGAATAGCCATTTTGTTAAGTTTCTCACTGGAAGAAAAGGAGGCAACACAACAGATGCTCAATGGTCAATTGAAAGATTTTGAAAGAAGCAATGTCAGTGATCACAACCACATCTAGTATCTATACAGTGATTTTATATTGAAGATCCAGATAAAAATGTGCTTTGGGGCTGGGGTTGTAGCTCAGTTGGTACAGCATTTGCCTAGCATGTGAGAGGCACTCGGTTCAATCTCAGCACCACATAAAATAAATAAATAAAATAAAGTTATTGTGTCTGCCTACAACTAAAAAATATTTTTTAAAACGTGCTTTACACAATGGCAACTGAAATTTGAGCAATGTAATTAGGGAATTGGTGTTATTTAAATAAACCATAGTATTTGAAAATTTGTGCACATAGAACCAACCATGTTGAGCCAATTCTCTAACAATAAAAGTCTGTAAATAAACATTCAATTTTTTTAATGTTTAAACATATAACTTGAAAAAGTATAGTGAGATAATAAAGACATGACAACATTGAAATACAACACTTTTCCTCTTTTATTTATTTATTTGTTTGTTTTGTGGTGCTGGAGATTGAACCCAGAGCCTTGTGCATGCAAGGCAATCACAGTACCAACTGAGCTACACCCCACCAGCCCACACTTTTTTTTCTTATACTCTATATCCCCCACTCTTGACCTCTAACAGAAGAGGTTTTTGTTTTTGTTTGTTTTACAAATCACCCCTCTTTTTTTTTTAATCTTTATTTGTTTATTTTTTATGTGGTACTAAGGATTGAACACAGTGCCTCACACATGCTAGGCAAGTGCTCTACCACTGAGCCACAACCTCAGCCCTGAAAAGGGGTTTTAATGAATAAAAGGAGAGGGCTTTATTATAATTATCCAATTTAAGCATATGATAAAAATTTTATTATCCTCATATACACTCCACTTGTAAAAAAGTTAAATCCTTCTCTCCTGAAATGGACATAACCAACAACGTTAATGCACACATTTTTAGTACAGGTGCTCTTGCCCCTAAGAAGGTGAAACTTAGCTTTGGATGGGAGAGAAAATTGCAAGTATTACAATATTTTGTGACCCTCTGAAGTTCAATCTTATATAACAAAGTCTTATTACTTAGTACTTGCATTCTTTAAGGAAAATTTAAATTCAATTCAATTTTTCTTCTAGGGAGAAGCAAACTGAAAAATTTGAGAATAAAGCTCACAGTCAAACTCAGAAGCCAAAGGATCTTGCAAGATTTTGAGGACCAGAATGGGAAGAAGGGCAAAGTGAATCTTAGAAATGATACTGTGGTTTACAGGTCATGATTTCTACTTCCCCAAATGTTGAAGTTTGAACATTAGAGAAGCATGCAGAGGCAAGCATATAAAGCAGGGTTTATTTAAAAGGGTAACATAGACTTCTCACATGAGGAAGAAGGGGGCCATTGCTGGTATTCCGGTGTCCCAAGAAGCAAGGCAGTTCTTCCTTTTTTATATGTCCCAGGGCTTCCTTTGTCCTCCTGCTCTCTTCTCCTTATCTCTCTCCTTCCCTATACTTGACCAGGCCAGGTGGGATGGCCAAAAGGTGAGCAGCAGATGGGCTGAAGGGGCAAGGGCAGGATAGTGCAGGCCAGGACACATTAACTACTTTAAAGCTCCCTTTAGGAAGGGGCAATTCCTGGAACAGGTTACCTTGGCAACAGGTTGGGGCAGGGCAGGTTCTTGATGAGGGTGGAGGAAGAGCTCTGAAGGAATTAACATTCCAATCCCTCAGGGGACAGTCTACCAACAAGTCTCCAAGGTCCCCAGACTCACTCAAAATTGGCTTTTTTGATCTGACCTGACTTGATTTACCTATCTATACTGACTGCCTTACAGATTCTGGCTTCAGAAGGACTAAATGGACCTAAACAAAAGCAGGACCAGAAGGTGACTCTGGGCATCTCTTGAGCTCTACTCCACATAAACTTGATGGGAATAGGAAAAAGATGTTGGTACAATTTTTTGAGTTCTCAGTAATTCTTTGATTAGCTAACAGAAAGCCTGCTTTTATTTTTTTTGATATGAATAGTATCTGGATGCTTTTTGACATATTATAGGCCCTAGTTAAATTTGTGAATCAAATTCTTACTTATTTAAATTCCTGTTCAGTAGATAAACCATATGTTGTGGGTGATATAAATAGACAAAGCCCCAGTGGTTCATAAATGTTATAAAAACAGGTATTAATATTTAAAAAATTGAATAATGTACAAAGAAAAATATATCTACAGCTGTTCAAGACCAATTATTCAAAAAACTTGTTGACTTATAAGCAGTCTGAATTCAGAATATATAAGATTTTCAGTTTTCCCAACACCATTTGTTGAAGAGGCTGTCTTTTCTCCAGTGAACATTTTTGGCACCTTTGTCTATTATAAGATAACTGTAGGTGTGTGGGTTTGTCTCTGAGTCTTCTATTCTGTACCATTGGTTAACTGGTCTATTTTGATTCCAATACCATGCTGTTTTTTATTAATATTGCTTTGTAGTACAATTTAAGGTCTGGAATAGTAATGCCACCCACTTCATTCTTCTTGCTAAGAAGTGCTTTACTGGAAAGTAGTATGGAGCTTCCTAGGAAAACTGGGAATGGAACCACCATTTAACCCAGCTATCCCACTCCTTGGCCTATTCCCAAAGGACTTAAAAACAGATTACTACAGGGACACAGCCACATCAATGTTTATAGCATCACAATTCACAATAGCTAGATTGTGGAACCAACCCCAATGCCCATCAGCAGATGAATGGATAGGGAAACTTTGGTATATATACACAATGGAACACTACTCAGCACTAAAAGAGAATAAAATCATGGCATTTGCGGTAAATGGATGAAGTTGGAGAAAATAATGCTAAGTGAAGTTAGCCAATCCCAAAAAACCAAAGGTCAAATGATCTCTTTGATATGAAGATACTAACTTATAAAGGCAAGAGAGAGGGAATGAGAGGAATGAAAGAGCTTTAAATAGAACAAAGAGGGGGGAGGGAGGGAAGGGGACAAGGGGACTAAGTTATCCATGATTACCCTAAATACATGTATGAAGACACAATTGTTGTAAAAATACTTTATATTAAACCAGCAACTTGAAAAATGTTGCTCTTTATATTTAATATGAAATGAAATGTACTCTGCAAATGTGTATAACAAATTAGAATAATGAAAATAAATTTAAAAAATAAAGTAAAAAAAAAAAAATAGAAAATTCTAGACCAGCCTCAGCAATTTAGCAAGACCCAGTCTCAAAATTTAAAATAAATAAATTAATAAACAGTGCTGGGATACAACTCAGTGGTAAAGTGCCCCAGATTTAATTCCTAATTCAATCTCCTTCCCACAAATTATACTACCTTCTCTAATAAAATCACCTTATTTTTAAAACCTATTTTAATGGAATACAGGCTGTTCAAAGATATTTTTAAATTTTTCAAAATCACATTTTATGGAAATACAAAATAATATTTGTCAAAGATTTTATTTGATTCATTAACTAACAAGGAAACCAAGGAAGTACTATAATCATTTGAAGGAAAATTCACAAAATGGACATATTTCTAAGCCATTAGAAGTCCTCAAATTAATTTAATAGATGCAAAACTAGATTTTCCTCCCTTCCCTCTTCTTTTCTCTGTCTTCCTTCTTCTCTTATCTACCTACCTGTCTACCTGTCTGTCTTTACTCCCTTCCTTCTTCTTCCCCCTTTTCTTTCTTTCCCTTTCCTTGTCCCTTTCTTTCCATTTCCAGGGCTTTGTGTAAGCTATGCAAGCACTCTACCACTGAGCTACACCCCCCAGTCCCAAGCCAGACTCTGTCATTGGGGAAATCAATTCAATTGCTCCTTTACTGTACAGACTTTGCAGTTCTTTTATTTGCATAGCTATCAATTTTCTAAAAGTTAAATTTCTCTCTTCAGAATTGTAAAATAAGTTAACTAAAACAATAAAAGGCAAAGATAATTTTATAAGGTTGCTGAGAGATGGGTCTTAATATTACTTAACAAGATAATTGAGATGTTGCCTTTTAAATTTATAAAGCTTGATCTAAATAGTAAGTGACTTGCAGTTTATGAACTAATTTTTGATTTAAAAACGTTAGACACTGAAATGCATTTTAGAATATATATATTCCCAGACTATGTCCCATGAGAGGCAGGGCCTAGCAACTCATAGGTAGAGAGTACTTGCAGTCACCTTTGGATTAACAGGACATGAAATACCAAATGCCAAGACCCAAGAATAGTAAACAACAATAAGGGACTCATAAACAAAAACACAAAACAAAACGGAAAGCTCATCTACAGCTTTTAAGTGTACAAGATTATCAGTATGCTGAAAATTTTCTCCTCTTCTGAAAGTTTGTCACTGCACAAGTCTACTAGATGGTTTTCTCTAAGGAAGGTTATTTGGAGATGATATCAACAGTTCAGGCAAAAGCAATAAAAGGTTAACTGGATTTTAATTCAAATTTTAAAGTATCTCTTATAAAATACACTCTTAAGAAAGTGAAAGGCAATGTTTGCAAATCATATATCTGAAGAGAATTTAATATCAAGAATATATAAAGAACTTAAATAACAATAAATAACAAGAAATAAATAACATTTCCTATTTTTATTTGTTTGTTTTGTTCTAATGGGGATGTCACTATGCTGGGTAGTCTGATCTCAAACTCACCATCCTCCTTCCTCAGCCTCCTGAGTAACTTCAATTATAGGCATGGCTACAATTTTTTTGAAAGAAGACATATAAATAACCAATAAACACATGGAAAGATAAGATACTCAATATCACTAATTATTGGAAACATGGAAATCAATACATGATGAAATATCACTTCATACCCATTAGGGTGACTGTTACTATAACAAAACAGAAAAGGAACTAACAATTTTTTCAAGGATGCAAAAAAAGTTTATTCCAGTGCATTGTTGGTGAGAATGTGAAATGATGCAGTCATCATGGAAACAGTACAGCAGCTCTTCTAAAGGCTAGAAGTAGAACTACCACATGACCCAGTAATTACACTTCTGGGTACACACCCAAAATGACTAAAATTAAAGACTCCAGTAAACACATGGACAGATATGTTCAGAGCAGCACTATTCAAATGAATAAAATGTGAAAACAACCAAATGCTCATCAACAGATGAACAGATGAAGAAAATTTGTTGCATGAATATAATGGAATATTATTCAGACTTATTAGGAAGGAAATTCTGATGCATTCTACACATCTCTGAACTGTGAGAACATACTAAGTGAAATAATCCAGAGACAAAAGGATAAATATATATAATATTTACATAATAATTATATAATATTCATGAAGTAGAATAGACAAATTCACAGAAATAGATATTATAATAGATGTTACCAGGGCTAAGTAAAGAGGAATGGGAAGACACTGATTCTGTTTGTCAGGACAATCCTGTGAATGTACTTCTTGTCACTTAAGGGTACACTTAGCAATGACTAAAAAGGTAAATTTTATGTTATGTGTATTTTAGAATAAAAAGAGTTAACATTAAACATTTTGAGAAAAAACAGTTTGCTGAACTTTCTTACATTTGAACGTAATATTTGTGAATGTTTACATTTTATCAATTTGAAATATTTTTTCAGGAGAGGGTATATTGATATTCTAAAGGCAAAAACAACCAAAATAACTTTTTTTGTGTGTGTATCACTTATACTGGAAAATTGCAAAACTTTTTGTTTTCAGTGTTCTCCTTGTTATCAATTGTAAGTGCTGCTTTTAGATTTTCAGATTAGATTTTCTTATTCAGAGCCACATATTTGTATTTGGGGTCCTCAGACAAGGGCAAGGTGGTATATTCTGTTAATAATAAGACAAATATTTCTAGAGAGAAGTTAGAAATGGTCTTTTCCTTTTATGAACTCAATTTACTAATTTAGTAGTATCTATAAATTGTGTTCAGTATTTAGGGTTTATAATCTCAGTTGGTTTGAATTAGGAAATGGAGCAAACTTCAGTCACTTTGAACAATACCTCAATGCATTACTTTTTCTAAAAGTAAATAGCATGGAAACACATTTAAAAAGAAGAAAGTTTCTGTACTTTCACCAAATACTGTTACGTAATGGTAGAAAATCTTGAAATGCAGTTTTAAGTCAATGCCCGTAATTTCTTTAATATTTTCTAATACCCTTTGCCTTTTGGGTTGAAATTATATTCCATCTTTAGTTGTCATATAGTGTGAACCAGAAGTCCATAAAATTGTAATAATAATTACAACAAGGAATTTTGGAAATATGAACTGATTAACCAAAAGCCAATGGAAATAGCAACAAGGAGAACTTCTAAGCATATTTTCATGAACATTAAAAATATGCCCTTTCAATAAATAAATAAAAGGGTAATTTGAGGTGGATAGTAATGGTTCATGAGAAAACTGATGTCAAAAGATATTCAAAAATTTGCTGGGTATAGTGGCATGTGCCTGTAATCCCAGTTACTCAGGAGGTTGAAGCAGGACAATCCCAAGTTCAGGTCCAGCCTTGGGAAATTAGCAAGGCCCTAAACAACTTAGAACTTGTCAATAAAATAATAAAATAAAATAAAATAAAATAAAAATAAGATAAATAAATAAACTATTTAAAAATAATATTTAAAATATTTAAATGTTTTCTAAATAATTAAAAATTTTTAAATTTTTATAATAATACTTAAATATTTTATTTAAAATAAATAAAAAAAATATTTTTAAACGTGTTGGGAATATAGTTCAGTGGTAAAGCACATCTGGGAAGTGGGGGTGGGGGCTGGTGAGCTAGCAAATACTATTTTATTTATAAATATTAATTTTAGAAAGTAAAATTCAGCTGGAACCAGGTAATCAGATCTGTGATTAGAGGCATTCTTTCTTAATACAGGAATTATTCCTCCAAATAATCCAAATGCTTTCAGTTACAGGAATCTTAATGTTAGGAATTTCAAGATCCTTAAATTCTTTTGCTATTACCTTTAAGTATTAATTGAAGATTATTACAATACTTTTTTTTAAATCACCAAACAAGAAAAAGACAAAAGTAAATACATTTTTTTCTTTCTAGAGGTAGACTTTTTAAAACTTTTGAGGTTATAGAATTGAAATTATTTTGGTATTTCTTTTATTCTACGTTAAAAAATTTTTCACTATAGTTGTACATAATGGTAGGATTTTTTTGTTACATATTCATACACACACACACACACACACACACACACACAATAACAATGTAACTTGACCAATATCACTCAGAATGCCATTTTTACCTTAATGTTCAGAAAAATACAGGAACAAAACATGAACAAGCTTGGACAAAGTCTTGTAGATCCCAGAGACTAGATAAGATCATCATCGTAGTGTGTAAAGCAAACTTGTAAAATCAATATAATTTTATCTTAAGCTAGGGTACAGGACTTATCTAAGCAAAAAAAAAAAAAAAAAAAAAAAAAAACTGGAATTAGTAAGGATTTTGATTTTGGCTTTGGAAATCAAGTCATCAACTTAAAACAGATGAACAAATTTAGGCAGATTGCAGAAAAATAAATCCATGAACCCACTCCAAAACTTTTTACCAACTCACTTTAATCTATCCAACACTTAGGACCTCTTTCAAACTGTGATAGCCTCTCGATAAAGATTTTCATGAAGACATTCACAGCTTGGTATTTTGGAAATACTGGAAGAAGATAAAATGTTCTGAAGTCTGGAGTAGATCATGTAGGTTGCCATAGGAAAAGCATGAAAATTCATTGACTTTTAATGCTTCATAGAGCTTAATGTCTAGTCCGTTAGTATTTAGTCAGACATGACAGAAATGCGACTTGTAAATTTTTAGGCTAATGAGGCTGTGCCATCAGTCCTTTTGCTAATTACCTTTAATCTTTTACAAATCCATGAATTCAGGTTCAGCAAAGAGATTATCACTTATATAATCATGACTAAGTATTTAATAAGAATGTGAAGATCCTTTCAAAATGCAAATCTGATCTTTCTGAAAATCCTTTAGAGGCTCCCCATTGACTTGATGACAAAAATATAAATCCCTTAGCATGTCACATAAAGGTTTGTACATTTGGACCCACACTCTCTAGAATCAACTCTCTTAATTGTTGAATGAAAATAATCTAATTGTATTAATTCAATTCCAAAATTCCATGTTCTATGCACAGCAGGCATTGCTACAAATAACAACTTCTACCTTACATTTCTTTTCTGATTTCTGTGTTTGATTTCACATCTCAATTCCCTTCTCTCTTTACCCCTCTAGGCATTCTGGCAGCCTTTTTTTCTGTATTTCTATTAACATTTTAAGCTTGTTACTGCCATGGCATTTATCACATTAAATTGTGATCATGTGTCTACCCCTTGGTTTTCCTCATTAGGCACTGAAAACTTGCAGACATGGAACTTTCTTTAACTTTATAGCCTTTCTTTACATTTATTTTCCCCACAACATTCAGTCTGGTACTCAAAATATGCACTAAGTGAAAGATGAATGATTAAAACATTTTGCATTTATACCTCATAACAACCCCTCAGGGTAGGTGGATTTAATCCTTATGTTACATTTGAAGAATGATAAATTTAAATAGTATTTTTTCCTACTTAAGATGACATAGCCAAATAGTGACAGAATCAGAACATAGCACAAGCATTCTAACTTTGAACAATGCCACCACTCCAATAATCCTTTTCAATATGTGCTCAAGTAAAAGAGCTATGTGCAAACTTCTCATTATTCAGCTTTTGCCATTCAAGGAGCATTGACTATTATTACAAAATAATATCACCATATTTGATGAGTAAAACCATTATTGAAAAAAAATTGTTTTTCCCTTATAAATATCACCAACATCAACCAAATCTCAAGCAGAGCTTCACAATCATATATTAATTATTTTCTCTAATTGTATATTATTTGTTTTCTCCATAAATGCTATTTTAAACATTGGCTTTCATGTGAACAATTATTCAATAAAATAGCAGAGGAACACATTATTCTTTTGTTTGGGTTATTATTAGTCATTTTGATTAAGAAACATAGAGTCCAGGTTAGACTGTGGTTCTAAATAAAACAGTAGGAGGAATTTTATGGTTTTTACCTAGGGATTCAAAATAAGTGGACTGGTCAGAGATGGGGATAGGGAGAGATAAATTTAGGGTAAAGGATAATGAAAAAACAATCTTCTTTAGGTAGAATTGAAGGGGAATCCAGAAACATGTCCTAAAGACAAGGTCTAGGAAACTATGGACATAGAGGAAGATTTATGAGATGAAGGTGAATGGATTAGAATAGCTTAATATTAAATATTGTGTTATAGAACATTTAAAACAAGTATATAAATATATGTGTTCATGAAGAAGAAATTGTTATAATTTTACTGTATGACACCTGAATCATTGGTAAAATATCTATTACACTGTACAGAAGTACAGCAGTACAGCTTTTAATAATGAGACATTGGTAGTGAGAATTCAGCTTTTGTGTATTGTATTTTAAATGTTTTGGGGGAAAAGTTGACCAGAGGAAACAGCAAGCATGATCATGGGCAGCTAATAATAGAAGACAGAAATTAAGGCAAGAGAGCAGGGATTTAAAGAGGTGATAGGTAGATAGAGAGTGAAAAAACACCCTTCACCTGATTCCACTTGTAACTTACACTTAGTGATTTTTGCTTGGGTGTAGTGGGGTTTGTGATTTTCTCTTCATGTTAAACAGATTTTAGGTAGGATGAAATTATTCATAGCAGACAAACATACCCACTGACAAAATTTAGAAAGTTTTGATGAACTATAAAAATCAACTGTTTACATATATCTGAGAGTTGTATTTAAAGACTAGTTGATAACCTACAGCTCTTTCTCCTTGGATACATTTGACAATTGTGAGAGCTAAGAATCTAGATGGAAATGGTATATTTCTACCAGAATAATCAGAAGAGCTTTTGGCAGTCAGAGGAAGTTGGAGCGACAAAAGAGATTTCAGTAGAATGAACAAACACCTGATTTCCCCTGCCAGACATTTGCCCAATTCCAAAGCTCTGCAAGGTGGTCAGATAATCAGATAAGCTGAAGACTTATGAAAAACAAACTGGAATTTCTTGCAGCCTAATGGGATTCAAGAGGCAAAGATATACTGATATACTGGTATCCAGGGACCTAGTAAAAATTCCAGTGGAAAGGATGAAGGACTTTCTAAGAACATCTAAAAATGGAAAAAGTAGGGCTGTTCCAAAGTCTTAACAAAGCTGCAATCTGGATTCAACTCAGCTCTGTCTCTATTTTGACTAAGATGCAACCAATTCATCAATTTATCTGCTTAGCAGGAGTGTGAACATCTGATGGGAGACAAATCTATTAGAGACCTCTAGTTTATATACACAATGCCCAGCATTCAGTCAAAATGATTAGGCATGCCCAAAGGAAAAACAAAAACAAAAACAAAAAACGTAGACAACAAACAGATATATTTGATTAACATTAGAAAAAGTAGATATTTTTACAAATAAAGTAAACAAAATAGAAAACAAAAAGAAGATGGACAAAATGAATTAAAAGATACATAATTTCAACAATAAAATGAAATGTGTAAAATATCAAATGGACATTCTCAAATATCAAAATTATGATGCCTAAAATTAGGATATCATTATAGAGATTAAGAACAGACTGAAAACAGCAGAAATTAAGCTACTAAATTTAAATGTAGTTCAATGGGAAATATATGCTCTTGGGTAGTAAACAAGAATAAAAAGATTAGAAATACCAATGAGATTGTAAGTTATCTGTGACACTCTATACATGTATTTGGAGGCTCTAACATATATGGTACTTGAGAATTATAACAATGAGGAATAGAAAAGAAAATAAAACAAATGTGACCAATAATAATGCCATTATATTCAAACAATAATAACAAATATAGACCTTATATATATATATAGATATATATAGATATATATATATATAATATATATTATATATAGATATATATATACCTTAAAGATAATAGACTCAAGAACTTTAGTGAATCTAAATGACAGTGAAATTACTGACAGCCAAAGATAATGAAAAGGTCTTAAAGCTGACCAAAGAGGATAAATTAATCTCAGAGGAGAAACAGTATTTCTCAACACTAAAATTAGAAGCCATAAAGCAGTTAAATGACATCTTTAAAATGCGAAGAGACTATTCAAGTCAAACTACACTGGTAAACTCAGATAGAAGGCTCATCATAACACTAGCTACAAGAAGGCTCATGTAGCTACACTACTATAAGACATAGCAGAATTTAAGACACACCAGTAAAAATCCACAGGATTTTTTTTGTAGTCATTAATTAGTATATTCAAAAGGGAAATAAATCAATTTCACTTTATATTATCCAATAATATAATTTTAAACATATAAAGCAACAGATGATAAAGAAAAGGCATAGATGAAATCATGATCAGAATGGGAATATTTAATGTAACCTTATAAATTGATGACAAAAGAAAATGACAGAAAATAGTTCTTTGAGAATCCAAAAATCATCATTTACAAACTGATCTGACACATTTAGAAACTGATTCCAACTATGAAAGCCATATTATTTTCAAATCTATGTGTAATTTTACCAAAATTGATTATATTCTGAGTCATAAAGGATTTAAGAGTTCACAGTTTATTTTTTGACCTTAGAGAAATGAGCTAGAAATCAATAAGTAAGTTCCCTACTTCTTACAAATTTATTTCCAGTTTGCTTCTAAATAGCCTATGAATCCAAACAGTATAACAATGGAGATTAGAGAATATTTTGAACTTAATGATAATGGAGCTGTATATCAAATTTAGGCACACAGGCAAAACATTTTCAAGAATGAAATAAACATATGGAAAAAAAAAAAGATTAAAAGTCAGTGGTCTCGGGGTTGGGGCTGTGACTCAGTGGTAGTGCACTTGCCTGGCATGTGTGAGGCACTGTGAGGCACCGATTCTCAGCACCACATATAAATAAATAAAAATAAATGCCTATCAACAAGTAAAAAAAATATTAAATGTTTTAAAAAAAATCCAGTGGTCTCAATTTTTATCCCAAGGAGATAGGAAAAAACAAACAAACAAACAAAACAAAACAAAACAAAAAAAAAAAAACATGGCAGATCAAATGCAGAGAAAGTAGAATAAAGGAATAATAAAACATGAACAGAAGTGTCATGAAGAATGTTTGTCTTAATAGAGAACATCCCCAAGCTCGATATATTCTTTCAAACAGTTAATAAATTTATAAATTCTTGTAAGGTCAAACATGAAAAAGTAAAAAAGCACAAATTTTAAATATTGGAAATAGAAAAACTAGAACAACAGTATCTTCAGTGGTGAAAAATGCTGCTTTGAAGATAGTATGAAAAACTTTACACAAATAAATGAAATAGACAAAAGTCCTCAAAAACAAAAGTTTTCCAGTATAGAAACAAGAAATAAAAAACGTGATTAGCCTCTTATCTATTAAAACAATAGAAAGTCTTAGTAACATTAACACAAAAGACAGTCCAGACTTAAGTGCCTTCTCCAGTGAATTCTTACCTTAAGAATAGGAATAGCACCAATTAAGTAAAGAATAGCACCCATCTTACATATAGTCTGCCTTACAATATAGAGGAGAAAATTCCTAAATCAATATAGAATCCAACAACATATAGAAAGCATAATACATAGTGAACAAGAGGAATTTATTTCTGTAAAGCCAGAGTGGTTTTCCATGAACACCACCACTACTATCTCGACCCAGTCAATGCAATTCAAAACAGTAGTAAAGAAAGGGTGACCTCTCGGAAGGTTTATAAATCTGAAGATACTTAGATTATTTATAGAAAATGTAAAAAACACGCCCTAAAGTTACTCATGGTTATTTAAGAAGATACTTTATCACAACATAGTGGCAAGCACAATTAAGAAAAGACATGAAGAAGATGTGGAAGTTTGTGTTTCCTAGAGAAATTCTATTATTATTAATTCTACTTTAACCAAACTTATCATGTTAAAAAATCTGAATCAAGAATTCTTCATCCTTATATTTACCATTTTCTCAAATTTTATTCAGTCTGATCAATTTCCTTTAGCATTCTATGTGTTCTTGCTCAAAATTCTCTGGGCTTCTTTTCTGAAAGTGAATATTTTATCTTCATGTTTCATAAATGTTTTGCTGGGCATAGCATATACATTGGCAATTTTTTTTTTCCAGTCAGCATTTAAAAATATTGTTACTTTGTCTAAATTTCATTCTGATGTGAAATTTGTGTTATTTCTTATCTGTGTTGCCCTATCCTAACTCTTTCCTTTTTTTTTTTTTTCCTTCAATTATGCACGTCAGAATTCTTGACATTATTCTATAGGACACTGTGGTGCTGTGTTCATAAACTTATCCAGAGATTATTTCAAACATACTATTTTCTGGCTCTGGATGTTCCCTACTTTATGTCTGTATGGCCCTCTTAATTGCTTACGCTTTTAAGTATTTAGATATGTGAAAATGTATCTCTTAAAGTCCTTGACTACTTATTCCATCTTCTTTGCCATTTTCAGTCTGTTTATATTGAGTAATTTTCCCCTAGTTAATGAGTCACATTTTCTTGCTTCCTCACATGGCTAGTAGTTTTTTTATTAGATGAGGGACATTTTGAGTGTAATATTGTTGAATGTCTGGATTTTATGGTCTTCCTGCAAAGTGTATTGTGTTTTGTTCAGGCAGTTAATTGATTTTACTTGTAAATGAGCTTGTGTCTTTTAAGGAGGTAGTGGAAAATGTAAGAGGTGGGGCCTGATTAGAAGAGGGGAACCACTGAGAGTATGACTTTGAAGGGTAAATTTTGTTCCTGGACTCCTGGATTCTTTTTTTTTTTTTTTTTTTTTTTTTGGTACCAGGGATTGAACTCAGGGGCACTCAACCACTGAGCCACATCCCCAGCCCTGTTTTGTATTTTATCAGAGATAGGTTCTCACTGAGTTGCTAAGTGCCTCGCCATTGCTGAGGCTGGCTTTGAACTCATGATCCTCCTGCCTCAGCCTCCCAAGTGCTGGGATTACAGGCTTGAGCCACCACTCCCAGCTGACTCCTGGATTCTTGCATTCTCTCTCTCTCTCCTCTCTCTTTCCCTCCCTCACTCCCTTTCCTCCCTCCCTCCCCTTTCCCTCCTTCCTAGCTGCCATGAGGTGAGAAGCTCTGTTCCATTCCATCCTCCCTGACATGATGTGCTGCCTTGCCACAAGCCTACTAATCCACAGAGCCAAGTGACCATGGACTGAAACCTCTGAAACCATGAGCCAGGATAAACCTTTCCTCCTCTAATGTGACTTCTCAGGTATTTTGTCAAATCAATAAAAAGCTGACTAATACAGATAGCTCTTGGAATATTCTATTATTTTGACCCCTATGTTTAAACAGTCTAGACTTTACATTTCTCAGTGGCTTCATGATTTCATACCTATTCCAGGTTTCTTTCAGAAACTTAATGACTCATTAGCATTGAATCTTCTCATTTATCCACCTGAAAACTTAGCAGAGCAATGAAAATTCAAGTCTCTCTCACATTTTTTTCTGTTAGCAATATTTTTTTAAAACAGGATACACACATATGTATGCATGTGTGTACACACATATATATATATATATATATATATATATATACATATATATATCCACTTACAGTAATTTGAGTTCCGTGAAGTAATCTTGGGTTATAGGACATGGGCAAAGAACAAAAGGAGGGAGACAAGAATGTCCCATGCAGTAGGAAGAAACTTTTAAAAGACTAATAGGATCATGTCCAGATGATATAGGGAGACTACAAATAGGCTGTCCCTGGGCAAACTTAGAACACTTAGAAAAATTTAAATATACAGTAATTGAATAAAAATATTGAATAAATTAAAAGTCAATTTGTCCATGAGGTTACTTGAAAAAGAAAAACACCCATCCCTAAAGTAAAGAGAAAACAAAATTAAAAAGTTGTATCAACTATTGCTATTAGAAGATCAAGAAGAATTGAAATGTCACAGATGTTTTTGTTTTCCTACATAAATTAATATAATTTGCTATCTAAAGCTATGTAACATTTGTATTATTTTTCCCATAACTTCAGGGACATTAAAATGAAACTTTTAATTAACTTCAAATAGTACAGTCAGCATCTTACAGATTTTATATTCAGATTTATTATCCTTTACCAACAGACTACATACATAATTTGTCAATGGATACAAGCTTATCACAAGAAAATGCTATACTAAGATTTTTTTTTTCTTTAAGACTTAGTTTTTGTTCCTGAGTGCAGTGGCACATGCCTGTAATCCCAATAATTTAGGAAGCAGCAGGAAGAGGACAAATTCAAGGCCAGCATGGGCAATTTAGAAAGATCCTGTCTTAAAAGTCTTTAAAAAAAAATAAAAGACTGCGATGTAACTCAGTGGTAGAGCACCCCTGGATTCAATGTTGAGTAACACACATACATACACACATTCATAGTTTTTGTTGCTATTATGTGAAAGTTTATTTTAAAATTTTCATTGTATTTGTCTTATATTAGCAAAATCCAGAATACATCATGTATTCATATTTCTCAAATTAAATAAATAATTCAATGTCATTACTTTAGTGTTTCTTTGCCATAATTATAAAGTAAACTGGTGCTTTAGTTCGTATCTTTCAATAATATTCTTGAATGCAAATGGACTAAATTTTTCAATTAAAAATATTGAATGACTAACTGGATAGAAAGAAAAAAAAAACACATGCACGTCAGATAGAGCACTAATCTCTAGAATATATAAAGAACTCAAAAATCTTAAACACAAAAAAAAAAAAAAAAAAACAAATAACCCAATCAATAAATGGGCCAAGGAACTGAACAGACACTTCTCAGAAGAAGATATACAATCAATCAACAAATACATAAAAAAATGTTCAACATCTCTGGCAATTAGAGAAATGCAAATCAAAACCACTCTAAGATTTCATCTCATACCCCTCAGAATGGCAGTTATTAAGAATACAAACAACAATAAATGTTCGTGAGGATGTGGAGAAAAAGGCACAGTCATACATTGTTGGTGGGACTGCAAAATGGTGCAGCCAATATGGAAAGCAGTATGAAGATACCTTGAAAAACTTGGAATGGATCCACCTTATGACCCAGCTATCCCACTCCTTGGTCTTTACCCAAAGGTCTTAAAAACAGCATACTACAGAGACACAGCCACATCAATGTTTATAGCAGCACAATTCACAATAGCTAAACTGTGGAACCAACTGAGATCCCCTTCAGTAGATGAATGGATAAAGAAAATGTGGTATATACACACAATGGATATTACTCAGCAATAAGAGAGAATAAAATCATGGCATTCACAGGTAAATGGATGGAGTTAGAGAATATAATGCTAAGTGAAATTAGCCAATTCCAAAAAGCCAAATGCCAAATGTTTTCTCTGATATAAGGAGGCCAATTCACAGTGGGGTTTGGATGGGGAGCATAGGAAGATTAGAGGAACACTAGAATGGCCAATGGGGAGAGAGGGGATGGGAGGGGGCAAAAGGATGAATAAAAGAAAAAAGATGGTAGAATGAGATGGATATCATTACCCTAAGTGCATGTATGAAGTCACAAATGGTGTGAATATACTTTGTATACAACCAGGGATATGTAGAAATGTACTCTACAAATATAATATGAAATGTAAAAAAAAAATGATGATGATTAAAAAAAAAAGATTAATCCCTCAAAAGGATTATTCCACTGATGAAGTTCCAGCTCTCCTCATTGCCTAAAAACCTTACCTCTGAACCTTGCTGTATTAAGGACTATGTTTCCAAAACATGAACGTTTTGGGAGGCACCTCATATCTACACTATATATAACATCAGGAATTTTACCTGTTTCCATTTTTTGAAATCTGTTGGTAGAGAGTTGTCATCTTTTATAGGGATCATATTACCATGGTGTTTCCCCCACCTTTTAAAAAATTGCTTGTGTTTCTATGTTAAGATTTGTACATATGATAGATCAGATATATCTACATAGAGTGGAATCCTTAGTAAGTGATTTTCTCTTGAAAGTGTGTCCTGTAGTTTATTATAGTTGTGTATCATATTATTATCTCCCTGTAGTTCTCTCTGGCTGTGACCATTTCAGAATCCAAGATGACCCACTGACTCTGAGGGCTGAGCAAGGATGGGGACACTAGTATTTCAGATTTGTGTGTTATAGATAGCCAGGTGTATGGTGGGTGCTCATTGTGTGACTACTTATGCAATGTAAGTGGTGACTCTATCAAGTGATGGGGAACTCATCAGAAGAACTGTCAATTTGAGCTTTACTCAAATTTACTCAAATTTACTCAAATTTACTCAAATTACCTCAGAAGAACTGTCAATTTGAGCTTTTACTTGCAAAGGACTCTGACTCTGGCAACCCCAGTAGTTATGAGGAGCATGAAGTAATTTTCCTCCAGTCAGTGGTACAGGTACAAATGCTTTACAAATAAAGGTGATGGTAAGAAATGTAGCAGCCCTTCTTTGAAACTCACACTTAGTCTTGACAATAGTGTGGTCAGAAAACTTGTGGGAACTGTGTAGCTGTGGTATTGTTTGCTGCTACTATGGGAGGTAAATTGTGCACCCAGGACTGAGTGGGAACAGAATATTACCAGAACTGGATGAGGTTATCTGCTGGGCCACCCTTGCCCATGTGTCCTAGGGATGGGGTGACAGTTGGAGCCACAACATTGCACAAGACCTCCTCAATATGTCACCATGGGTGGAGCAGAAACAAAATCTTTCCTGACTCTCTTATTATCAGCTCAGTGACAGGGAGGGGTGGTGAAGACCATGTGGACATCTTTATCAGAACTTTCACTGATTACTACAAATCCACATGTGACTAGTTGCACCATTGTCTCAGAGAGAAAGCTTCCTGGTCTCACAGTTTTTGAAGATGGTGTCCTATGCATCCCTCATGTCAAAACACCCATCCCCCACTCAGAAGGTTTGTGTCAGAGTCACTCTGCTGGGTTAGTTTTGCAAACCAGTTCCTTTCTCACCCAGTGCAGTGCATTCTCATAGATGGGAATAAAAAGAGGTTTCTGAATCATAGAACAGTGCAAATTCAGACAATAGCTGGCTTATCAAGATGTCTTCTGGCTACAGTACCTTAGAGGTTTACTGGGAGATGATGTGTGATCCTTTTCCATAATAAGACTACTATGAGGATTTTGGGTTACTAATCTAAGTGGGTTGCAATCCTGTGAGGATTGTGAAACTTTATAGTAGTTAGGGTTTCCAACATCCATGCTGATAGAGTTTGCATGGATTCTTTTTCTCAACTCTTAACACCTGATATGGTTTGGATTCTAAATAGAGGTGTCCAAAACTCACCTCCTCCTCTATTTACTTCAAGACTTGGTCACCAAACTGTTGCACCATTCTGAGGTGGTGGAACTTTTAGGAAGTGGGGTTTAGTGAAAGAAAGTTAGGTCACTGGGGCTTGCCCTTGAAAACAATATCAATCTAACCCTTTCCTGTGCAATGTATTCCCACCATGATGCAGTGTTTCATCAAAGACCTGATGGGATTGGGCCTAGCTGAAACTATGAGACAATATAAATCTTTTCTCCTTATGAGTTAGTTGGTTGTTTTGGGTATTTTGTCACAGTAATGGGAAGTAATGGTGACTAACTCACCTCTGCAAAGGGGCACCTCCCCCTTCTTTGACTGTGGAGCAATTGTGACATTTGTCAGGAAATTTTGTTTTTCTTATTTTGTCATTGTCCCAAGTCTCTGAATCTTAAAAGTTTCCAGTCTCTCTTGCTTATTTCCAGTGTTCTCCCATGGCCACCTCAAAATGCAGTTATGTATCTGTTATTTTGGCTCCTTTGTTGTAGAGGAGGAGGTGAGTTCTGGACACCTCTATTCAGCTATTTTGAAAATTCTGCAATTCTTAAAGTTAAGTGATATATCCTCAACTTCATGTCAAATGAAAAAATAAAACTTAACCCACAGTTTAAGACTTCATTTTATGATCCACAAGTCTTGAAACAAAATAAATGTTTTCTTTTTTTCTGTTACTTTAAAAAACTGTGAGTTAGCAATATATTCTTCTATAGTACTGAAGTCACCAAACAGCAAAAAGAACAATATTTTGTTCCTATTTATTCTTCAAAATTTTAAAAAGTATGTGGGGCCCTGGGTTCAATCCTCAGCACTACATATAAATAAATAGAATAGGGGCATTGCATCCATCTACAACTAAAAAAATTTTTTAAGGAGTATTATTAAACAGGTTAGTCTCTATGTTGGTATTCTAATTCTTTGACACCTGGAAATCTATGATAAGACATCATTAGAAGCAGATTATAGATTATATGATAAACTTTATTTGCTAACAAAACAAAATCAAATTAATGTATGTTCAAAGATCATTGATCACAAAATTTTAAATTTAAAATGTAAATATGTTAACACTTTCATAAGTGTTAAAGTTTTCTAAGTGTTTTACAAATACTAGTTATTAAATCTTTGAAATAAGCCTGTTAGGTAGGTGCCGATTTTCTATAATTTTCTGCATTTTATGTGTAAAAAAACTGAGGCATCAGAAAGTTAAGTAACTTGCCCAATGTCACAGAGCTTGTAAATGGCAGAACTGGTATTTCAACTAGGCTATGATCCTTGCAGAGTTGTCACTCTAACCCACATGATATTTTGTTATCCTTAATTAGTCTAAAATATATAAAATGTGAAGCAAAGTTTCATAAATCAGAAAAAAAGAGTAAGCACATGTTGAAAACTAAATGTCCTTCCCATAGTGATTCTGCTGTTTAGTGCTGTATTTAAGACTGAGATGAATTTCTGACTTTAGGTTTAATGTTAGTCGATCAGTCCTTTATGGCTGATACTATATTCATCTGTTTTCACCTGTTTTCTGGTCTCTGTAATAAGGGAATGGTTAACTGTGATTTGGTTTGTTTTAAAGAGACAGGTACAAGTGACCTAAAATATAACAGAATATAAAATTTTCAATCCACATAGACATCAAAATCTGCATTCAGAATTTTTATTGTGGAAATATGGATATGCTGCTATTGAATCTTTACTCTTGACAGAGGTAAATTTTTATCTGATACAGGAGCTTTCATAGGACAGAAAAATAATTGAGTGTCTTGAAATTTTATTTGCTTCATTGGGAAGGCATTCTCAAATGTCTGACTGGTTCATGAAATATTGTGAACTTCTTTTGTAAATGCAATTGGAGTAACAATAAAATCACTTGAAATTTCACCAACCAAGGCACCAACATCTTAATGACTTTATGATTCAGGATTTGATATATTTCCTTCCTTTCACAATCATGTGAACTTGGTCTTCCATGGCATAAACAAACAATTAACAGAAGAATTAAACTAGCAGAAAAGCAGTCTTTTCTCTCTCCTTTGGAGAAAACCTAGTTTTCAAATGAAAAAGGTTTAAGTCATCTTTGAATTCTGCTACAGTTTGACCTAATTAACATTAACCAAATAATTGGATGTAAATTATGCAGAATGCCTGATAGAGTTAAAAAGGCATACCTCAAAAAATAGTCTATTGTATTGAAAAGTCTTATTTTAATCCATTTTAAGATTAATAGAATTAAATTCACTGGTCTTTAAAAGTTTGCAAATTTCAATTTTTCTTTTGACAAATGTGTTCTTTAAAACTGGAGTACCTAAAAGGCTTCTTATGAGTATTTTGTTGAATATTTTAAATTTTTAAATTTTTCCCCTTCTTTTAAATGACCGTTTATTTACTGGGTAGGTAAACATAGGCTTTACCCCTTCATACTAAATGCTTATGAATATGTCAAATGGCAAAAGGGATTTTACCAAAGGAAATAATTCCCTAATAAACTGACTTTAAAATAGAGAGAGCATCCTTCATTATTATATATGGACCTTTAAAAATGAAAGAAGAAAGTAGGACAACCAGAGAAAACATGGAAGAAGAAAAGAAAGGGTAAGGTAGAAAGACTTCTTCCATTGTTGCTGACTTCTAAGGGAAAGGGGGGACATGAGATATGGAAAGAAGACAAGGCAGTCTCTAGAAGCTGAGACTGATCTCAGCCAGTGAGAAAACAGAGAAACCCCATATCTGTGTGGAATGGAAACCTACCAACAACATGCATGAACCTGGAAGTGCTTTCCTCCTCAGAACTTCCAATAAGAAACAGCCTTCCAGACACCTTGATTTATGGCCTTGAGTCCCATATTTAAATTTCACCTCAAGAACCATAAAATTGACAGCCAGGCGCAGTGGCACATGCCTGTAATCCCAGCACTTGGGAGGCTGAGGCAGGAGGATCTCAAGTTCAAAGCCAGCCTCAGCAATGGTGAGGCACTTAGTAACTCAGTGAGACCCTGTCTCTAATAAACTATGCAAAAGGGCTGGGGATGTGGCCCAGTGGTCAAAGTGCCCCTGAGTTCGATCGTTGGTACAAAAAAAAAAAAAAAAAAAAAAAAAAAAAAACGTAAAATGATAAATGTGTATTGTTTAAAACTAGCAAGTCTGTAGTAATTTGTTATCATATGAATAGAAAATTTCCTACTTTATTGCAGATAATTTATTTGAACTTCTACATTAATTTTCAGGAATATGGAAATAACTTTCTTTTCTATAGTTATTTCAGATGTAGAAGTTATAAGGAAGTCAATAATAAATTAATTGTCAGAGCTATTATTCTTATTTTGTTGTAGAGAGAGATGACCAGGAAGATGCATGGAAATTACAAAATAACAGGGAGATTGAATGAAGGCAGAAATATAACTTTGAAGTATTTAGAGAATCACTGAGAAATATTATGGTGTATTATTCATTTATTAGTTAGTATGGAATTTGGCAACTTGATACTATACAAACAAGCCAAGATTTTTTTCATTAAAGTGAGAAAATTATGTTTATCAAGTAATAAATCATATTATATACATAACATTTATTAAATTTATTTAATACTTTTCTACATGCTATGTAATTTGATACTCACAATATCCAAGTAAACAGACATTTTTGTTGTGATGCAGGTATAAAAATATCTCCAGCATTTGAATTCAGGACATATATCTCAAAATATGTATTTCAACAAATACCATAGAATTGTGCCTATTCTATTGCCTTTTCGGTTAAGAGGATTCTGGGGCTAGAGATGGAGACTAATAACATAATTACTAATTTTAATTCAAATATTAAAAAGGAAAATACTACTATTATTGGTTAAACAGTTGTGAGGGAAATTATTATTACTAGATATAAATAATGTAGGTAAAAAAAGGTTTCATTTTCCTACAATAAGTTTCCTCAAAAAATATTTAATTTAGAAAATTAATTTAAAAGAACTACATCCTATTTCAACATCCACTATAAATATTTACACTTAGGGTATGATGTTCATTCAAGTTTTGTTTTGGTGTACCTTATTTATCTGTGAGATTTTTTGAATATTCAAATCAAAAGTAATTTATTTAAAATGTAGGTACATCATTAAAATTAATACAGAATATCATCTCTTTTTCAGGTGAAATCTTTTCTGGTCATTTGGACATATTAAGCTACTAGGTATTGTGTAAACTTGGTTGGGATGGATATTCTTGGAAAGAAACCCAAGAAATAAATTACTTGAATCAGTGATTGAAGAAATTAGAACAAATTACTCTTAATGTCTCTTATATAGGTTAACCTACATAATAGCAATTATTAAAAGTCATTAATTCATATGGTCAACTCTCCATTAATTTAATAAAGAGTATAAAGAAATAATACAAAAGAGCAAATATTAAAAATTATTGTGTTTGAATTTGACGCTTTTTTTCCCTCTGTGTGTGTGTTTACATAGGAAAATAATTATAGAGCCTACTTTAAGATAGCAGAAAGAACCTATCTATGTGTTTTATTCTCCCTCTAGTTATCCTCTGAAATATACAGGGTACTTCTTTTGTTTCCTTTTAACAATGTTGTATAAAGGGACAAAGAGATATCAAAGGAAAGGAAGTCTCAATAAAATTGTGCAAAAAGAGTTACATAAAATATCTTTCATGGGAGAAAGTAAAAGAGAGAGAGAAAAGAGAGCCTAGAAGAGAGGGAACCACAAACATTCTCCATGTTGGCGGAGGGAGCTCTTTTTTCTGTTGCTACTCTAGCAGTGGGTGAGGACAAGGGGATTAATTAAAGATCTGTGCAGAGAATAGCTTATTTCCTATTCCTCTCACATATCCCTGGCCCACTGAGCAAAGGAGCTTGATGATTACCCTCAGGATAAAAACACACACACAAAAAGGATGCTCTCTTAAACATAGAAAAGACATCTTGGGAGAAAGAGGGAAGTTAACATGAGTCTTGGCAAAACAATTAAAGTCTCCTCAGTTTAGCCCCTCACAGTCAAGATACCCACACCAGACTCAGCTGCCCACTTTATCCCTCAAGGGGCAGTACTCATACATAAAACTCTCACTTTTACTCTTTCCTCAGTGTTTTTCAAAATGATTTTATTTTAATGGAATATCTGATGTATTCGAAAAAGTACAATGCAGATAAATAACATAAAACAAAAAAACACAAGCTTAATATGCAGAGTTAGATATCAAATTATCGTTTGTGTTTTTTCCCATATTCTGCTCCTTTTTAACCCAAGGGTAATCACAATTCCAAATTTTGGGTTATGTTCTGCTTTTTACAATTCTTTTGCTATCTTAAGAATAAAACAAACATATCCAGAATTTCTCTTATTTTATGTCACTGGCATCACAGTGCACATATTCTTTTGCTATTATCTTTACTTATCATTATTATACTTTTGAGATTCAACTATATTAATTTGTGGTGCTGTAATTATTCTTTTATTCGATTACCATTACACAAATAGATCATTAGTTATCATTCATCTCTGATGGACATTTATATTATTTAAAGTTCTTGTTATTATGATAATGCTAATGAACACTTTTCTATATGTCTCCTGGGGTATTTGTGCAAGTACAAGATACATGAAATTATTGTATTTTGTGGAATAATTATTGATAACTATACCATGTAGTGTCAAAATGTACTGATACAAGTTTCATTCCATTGTTTATACATATTTTAAGCTCACATTTATAAAGCATGAACTATATGCCAGCCCCTTTACCAATTAGTGAGCAAAACAAACCAAATAACCCCACCTTTGTGGAACTCACATTCTATTGCCCAACATCAGTTTGTAAAAGTTCCTATTATCATGGTATTCCATTTTTTATTGTTTTTTTGCCAATTTGGTTAGTATAAAATAGAATGCTATTTTGTGTTTTAAATCACATAATATATTGTGTTTCTAAAATAATCTTTTAAAGTGGCTCAATTCAGAAATAATTCACATATATTTAATTGCACATATTTAAAATGTACCATTCTATGCTTAGAAATAAGCATACATCATCACCACAAATAAGACAATGGTATTATATATCACTACTCAAATATTCATCATGCTCGTTTGGAATCCCTACAGGCTACTTTTCTTCACATAAAGCTATTTATAAACTTCATTATGTAATAGTTTGCATATCTTCTTAGGTTTTATAAATAGAATATAGAATGTAAATGTTTTGCTCTGTATTCTTTCACTCAACAAGTTACATACAAATTATACTACATGCCAATAATTCATATCCTTTGTTGATGAATAGTATTCTATTGTATGGGACATTTTATTTATTTAATCTGTTGATAGACATTTGAATTGTGTGTGTGTGTGTGTGTGTGCACGCGCGCGCAAGCGCGTGTGTGTGTGTGTGTGTGTGTGTGTGTGATAGAGACAGAGAGAGGGAAAGAGATACTGGGAATTGAATCCAGGGATGCTTTACCACTGAGCTACAACCCTAATCTTATTTGGAGACAGGACCTTGCTCAGGTGCTTAGGGCCTCACTTAATTTCTGAGGTTGTCCTTAAACTTATGATCCTCCTGCCTCAGCCTCTAGAGTCACTGGGATTATAGACATGTACCCTGTGCCTGGCTATTTTTAACTTTTAAAGAAACTGCCAAACTCTTTTCCAAAAATGTTGTACCACTTTTAATTCTCAATTGTAGCATAAAAAATTTCATGTTCTTCACATTCTCAGAAACACTTGATGTGGTCAGATATTTTTATTATATTCTACTAAATGTATAGTGGTATATTACCAAGGTTTTAATTCATGTTAATAGGTAATGAAATCAAGATTCTCTTGACATCATTGTGCTTGCTTGCAATGTCTATCTTTCATTGAAGTTTCCAAATTTTGCCCATTTTTATGAGTCAACTATTCTTATTGAGTTTGAGCATTTTTTATGTACTACATTCTAGATACACATTTTTATTTGTTATTGTTTTAATTTTTTAAATGTTTTTAAAATCAGATATGTTAACAACTTTTTCTCCTGATCTTTGGCTTGTTTTTATTTTCTTTGTCTAACTTTTATGTTCTCCTGCACTTTCTTTTGGGGATTTTAGCGTTTTAAATTTAGGCTCATGTACCACTTTAAGTTAATTTTTGAATTAACTGTGTTATATGAAACTTGGATTTTTCTTCTTTCCTTTTTTTTTTAAATTTTCTTCTTTCTTTTGTGTGTGTGTGTGTGTGTGTGTGTGTGTGTGTGTACAGATATGCAATTATGCAGAATGATTTATTTGAAAGACTTCATTCTTGCTCTACCTTTGTATCTCTTTCAAAAATCAGTTTTCATGTACTGGGGGGTCTATTTCTGGCAACTCTTTCTGGTTCAGTTTTTTTTTCTATTCTGTCTGTGTACATGCTACCTTGATTACTGAAGCTTTAAAATAGGTCATGAAAGCAAATAGTGTCACTCCTCCAACTTTTTTTCCTAGACATTTTTTTTAAAATCTATTCTAGGTCTTTTGTATTTCCACATGGTTAGAATTATCTCCTAAATTTCTACAAAGAAAAATTGTTGTGATTTTCATTGAGGTGCATTGCATGTATAGATAAATTTAGAAATAAATAAAATATTAAGATTATTAAGAAACATGAATGATGTATATCTTTCCATGTCTTTACATAATCTTTAAATCTCTCAGCAACATTTTGTAAATGCCAGTGTACATTTCTCTCATATCATTTGTCAGATATATATTTTAAGTAGTGCATATGTTAATGTATTTTACAAGCTATTTTTTTCTAATTTTTAATGTACAATTGTTCACTACCACTACATAGATATACAATTGATATATAATTGATGTTTCTTTATTGGTACTTTATACAGCAAACTTGCTATGCTATTATTAGTTCTGGTAGCTTTTGTAAAGCTTTTACTAAATTTTTTCTTTTGCATAGGCAATCATGTCAATTAAGAATAAAAAACCAATTTTTGTTCTTCCTTTCCAGTTTATGTGCTTTTAATTTCTTTTTCTTTCTTGAATGCACTGGCTTGATCCTTTAGTTCAATGCTGCATACAAGGGAAGAGAGTAAACAATTCTGATTTGCTCTTTATTTTAGAAGCAAATAGTTCAGTGTTTCACTACTAAATATGTCATTAGATCCAGAATTTTCCTAGATGCCATTTACTAGACTAGGGAAGTATTCCTCTATTTTTGCTTTTAAAAAATAGGAATATAATTTAGATTTTCTTGAATACTTTTTGGATTTTTTTGGGTGTACAGAATTAAGATGATCAAAAATATACTAATAATTGGGGCCATGAATGTGACAAAATGTCATACCCATGGTTAGTACATATCACATAGTGAAAATAATCTTGCAGAAACAGATGTTGAGCTAGTAAAAAGAGAACATAGACCTAAACTACCTAAACTAATTACATAATTCTTTTTTTTTTTTTTTTTTTGGTACCAGGGTTTGAACCCAGGAATGCTTAACTGCTTAACCAACAAGCCATGTCCATAGCCCATTTTTCGTTTGTGTGTTTTGTATTTTACTTTTATTTAGAGACAGGATCTCACTAAGTTGTTGAGGGCATAAGTTGCTAAAGCTGGCTTTGAACTTTTGATCCTCTTGTTTCAGTCTCCTGATCCTCTGGTACATAATCCTTTCTGAGGCAAAAAGTTTTCTTTATATGATAGAAGGGGGGAAATCTGAGAAACTAAAGCAGGAGTGAGAATCAAAGTGCCACTTCTGGGTTGAAGATGTATGGGGCCATGTATTCGGACTCACATATTGGATCACAGATGGTATCTTCTCACTGTGGCCACACATGGTGGAAGGAAGAAATAAGCTTTGGGTCTCTTCTGTAAGGACGCTGATCCCATTCATGAAGTCTCCACCCTCATGACATAGTCATCTTACAAAGGCTCTATCTCTCTTAAAAGTGTCACAGTGAGGAATAGGTTTCAACATAATTATTTCAGGAGTACACATTCAGATCATAGTAGGTAGTTTTTGGCTTTTAATAAATTTGTCCATTTCATCTAAGTTGTTAAACTAATATCAATTTCTTCATAATAGTCTTATCATTTTGCATCTCTCAAAATGGTAGTTTCTTATTTCTGATGTTGATAATTATGTCTTTTCTCTTTTGTTTCCTGGTCTATTTAGATGTGATAGAATGCCTCTAATATAACTCCTTTGATTGACACCTCTTTCTTTAAACATCTTTGTGTAATTATCTTCATGAAGTCAAGGATGGCTTGATCACTTGCTTCTAATTAATACAGAATATAAAAAGTGATGAGATGTCACATCTAAGATTAGGTTATCAAAAAAGAAAAAAAAATTCTGGCTTCCATCTTTTTCTTGCTCTCTTGCCATCTCTCTCTCTCTTTCTCTTCCGTGCTTCACTTTCAAGAAAGAAAGAATGGCCTAGACTGAGGCCACATGAAAATGAACTGATGTATCTGGTCAACAGCTAAAGAGGATCTGAGGCCTGGTAACAGCCAGGTTAGTTATCTTAGCAGTACATTCTACACACAAGTCTTGAGAAGACTGTAGTTCTAGCCAACATATAGACAGAAAACTTATGACATATAGACAGAGACACTCTGAGCCGGAGGACCTTTGCTGTTATGCCTGGAGTTTTCACCCATACCAGCTATTGATAATATTTGTTGTATTAAGCCACTAAGTATCAGAAAATGTTTTATAGATAAATAATACTTAATTCATAATAATGTACTAAGAGTGGAGTAGCCTAGAAAGAGGGCAGCAGATGGAGGCTGGAAGCAACTTTGAGTGAGTGAAAAAGAGACCCTAAATAGTCTTGGAAAGATTATTAGCAAAAATCTGGAGAGCAAGAAACTCACCAGAAATGACTTAAAAGGTAATGAAAAGGAAGATGTTATTGGAAACTGGAGGAAAAGATATCTCTGTTATGGAGAGGCAGAAAGCTTAGCAAGAACATTTACTTTAGGAAGATAAAAAGTAAGAAATGCACCTGATATAGCAAAGGAAATTTTCAAGTAAAATTTGGAGATGAATGTTGATGGTCTCTAATATCACCCTAAGCTTTGGTATTTCACTAGAAAGCCTCATAGGCCCCAATAAAACACTATTATATCCATAGTTATAGTATTTTAGAGTGCAAGAATACAGATTAAGGTCACAAAGAGAAAAAAACACATGGGCAAAGACAAGGTACAGAAGTAGCTATGCATAAGTTTCCATGTGTCCTGTCCCCATGGTATGATATGGATGTGCCTAACAGCACCTTGAAGGCATAGAAATGATAATCAAAGATACATATATACACTTGAATCTGATTTAAATGATGAGACTCTGGTTTTAAGCTGATGCCATAATGACATGAGATTTGAGAGGAGTATATAGAGTTAGTATATTTTGTATAAGGGGAGGATTGAATCATTAAAAAAGTGAGACAGGATGGTGAGAGACAACCTGCAGGATGGCCAACAGTGATCTTCACTTGACGGTATGCACAGTTGGATGTAGTCTTTTTACCACATGTACTAGCTGGGCCTTGTGACTGGGTAGCAGTAAGTAGAATATGATAAAAGTGATGAGGTATTGCTTTAGAAATCCATGTTCAAAAATATTCTTACCTCATTTTTCTCTTGCTATCACTCTACTTTCTCTCTCTCTCTCTCTCTCTCTCTCTCTCTCTCTCTTTCTCTCTCTCTGAAATTCTGCTGGAGAAATAGCAGTGTGATAAATATAATTCAGAAGACCACTTGCAAAGTATGCATAAACTTGGGCCCTCCAACACTGTAATATAGGGTTTCTCAATATAAGGACTATTGATATTTAAAACCAAGTAATTCTTGGTCATCAGGGGTGCCACATGTGTTATAGGATTTTAGAAACATCTATGGCATTTATCCTTTCCATGCCAATAGTGATTTTGCAAGAGTGACAACCATATGCACGTTCAGATTTATTCAAATGTCCCTGGAAGGAGCAAAATATCATTGGTTAAAACTATTGATTTCTTCAAACATGCAAAACCAACAAATTTAAAGAATTAAAAACAGTCATATTCATCTTAGAAATTTTAAATAAAAAACAGCAAGTGTGAGAATTCCTCTATTAAATTTTAAGATATATTTTGAGCAGAGGGTTAAAACTTTGTGATATTACTGCAGGAGTAAACAAGCTGATCAATGGAATAAAATATATTACTTATAAATACACCTGTACACACAAAGGGAGTTCATTTTTTGCAGAAGAGGCTTTGAATATTACTGGAGAAATATGAGGTTTTGAAGAAATGGGGTAAGATCATTCATTGATAATTTATATACAGAAACAAAAAGTAGCCATTACTCTATTAAATATCATGAAATATTAATAAATAACATTAAATAAAGTGCTAAATTTTACAGCCTTTAGAAAGCAGTATATTCTGCTTAAATTATTTAGGTGAGGAGTTTCTCTGCTTTTCATACTAAAAAAATAAGTATCATTTATAAAACATTGGTTATGTACCAAGCGCTTTATATGTTGTCTACAGTCTTCCAATAATTATGTGAGGTAGGAATTTTATCCTCATTTGATGATCAGAAAATCAAGTTCCAGTTAAATGAAGTCCTAATCATCACACTCCTGGTAATGATCTAGTAAAGATTTGATATCATGAATGCTTGCTTAGAAGTTCATGCTCTTAAGGGCCACAATCTGACCAGACTTAATGCCACCTTTTAATGTGTTTGTTTTTTACTTCTACCTTCAGATTTTTCTCTAAACTTTGTGGTAAAGGCTTACTTCAACAGATAAAGTAGTATAAAATCATTGGTTGTGTCAAAACTTTGGCAAAGAAAAAAAATATTCTTCCCCATATGTTTCTACAATGGGTACATAAATTATTTTCTTATTATCTGAAAACAATGTTCCATTTTAGTTTCTGACATTACTATCCTTCTTTCTTGCTCCCTATGTTGCTTCTAGTGACATTATTTTTCCTTCTTTTAATTTTTTAATTTCTTTTTTTAGTTTTTCAAAAAGTTATGATTAAATGTGGAAAAATGTATTATTATTATTATTATTATTAATTCATTTATTTTTGTGTCAGAGCTTGAATCCCCCAGCCCTGTTTTGTATTTTATTTAGAGACAAGGAAGGTCTTACTTAGTTGCTTTGAGACTTGCTAAATTGCTGAGGCTGGCTTTGAACTCAAGATCTCCTGCTTCCATCTCCCGAGCGACTGGGATTACAGGCTTGTACTACCGTGCCTGGCTTATTATTATTATTTTTGAGGCAGTATCTTTCTGTGTTTCCTAGGCTTAAGTGATCTTCCCATCTTGGTCTCCCAAGTAGCTAGAACTACAGGTGTGCTCCAGCATGCCCGGGTTGCTGCGGTTTTTAACTGTCCCTTGGCCCGGGGAAAACCTTCTCTGGCCAGCAGGGAAGGCGGGAGAGCACGCCACAGTGAGAGGCGAGATTGGGAAAGGTAAAGGTTGCTGGTAATCCCACCCCCGCCTTCAAAAGACCCTCAAGATTACCAGGGAGCCCGGTCAGAGCTGGAACTCAAGTTTATTGAGGAAGTTGGACAGCTTTTATAGAAGATATAGGCCAATCAGCAGAAAGAATGTAGGGACACATAAGGAGCATGGGAAAATCGCATTGGCGGAGCCCCTAACCTATCCTTAGGGTGCTTTCAGTTCTCACGACATGTCAGGGGAATGCCAAGTTCTGTACCAGGAAGTGGGAAGCAACCAGGGAGTTCAATTTTTCTATTCTTTTGGCCTATGTGTTCTTAAGTTTCCAACATCTCTCCCATTTTGTTTATTAATGGGGGCCCACCTTACTTGAGGGCGTGCCTGTCTTAGGTTGTTCCTCTCTGGGAATCTTACCCGTCTCTGACTACCGCCCTAGTACTTCAGGTGGACTCACCCAGGGCCAGCAAGCGGCCGGGGGGAGGACTTGGGACAGAACAGCGCCTTTGGGAAAACTTCCCAAGGGTGGTTCAAGAATGGTTTAGACCTCCACATCCTGATAAGGACCATGCCAAGTTTGCAGGGCGCCCACTCAGCATAGCTGAAGGCAGCATATTATTGGCAGACTACCAAGCTATACCAATTTGGCCCTGTCCTAAATGAATTGAACAAGATTGTTGATTACACAGGTCCCAAAGGTGAACACAAGGATAATGGCAGCCAGGGGTCCCACAAAGGGGAGAAGGTAGGGGAGCCACCCATTTAGTCCAGTCCAAAGGAAGCTGTCTTGAACAAAGCCCAAGCAGTTGGCACAGAAACAACACTCTTCTCCCAGGAACAGGCATAGTCCCCCTTCTCTCACCACAGAGAGTTGAAATACTGGCAAAGGGTATCTAGGACAACAGTGCTCCCGATGAACACCAGGATGGAGATGATGAGAAGTCCAATCACAACGAGAAAGAAGGTCCATCACGGTTTATTCATTCCTGTGGAAAAAGGGAAAAGATCACCCCTCAAGAGAATGTGCTCTTGGGTGGTCATTTTGTTCTGATTGGCAGTATTTGAGGTCCCTGGAAAATACCCAAATAGGGCTTGGTTCCCCAATTGGAAAGACACATCCAAAACCCCTGCCTGCACTTATAAGTGAATCAGGTCCACGCCAACATCCAGTTAGTGGGTCCTTCCATCGGACCTCAACCTTTAGGTAGGGCGTCTGGTTGGACCAATGTGTCTGAAAGGCAGTCAAAGGCAGATGCTTGGAAAAATTTAAAATATTTAATCTAAGCATTGTTGTTTTTAACTGATCATGGGGGCTGATTCCCCCTTTTTGTTTTATTAATTGGTCCTTTAGGGTTTTCTTGTGCCTCTTGATGATAGCTTGTCCTTTTGGGTTATATGGGATCCCTGTGGTATGTTTAATGTGCCATCTTTGGAAAAATTTTTGTAATGATTTGCTCACAAAGCAGGGTCCATTATCTGTTTTAACCTATAGAGGTAAGCCTAAGATGGCAAAGCATTATAAAAAATGGCTTTCAGCATGTTTGGCTCTTTCACCAGAATGGGCAGTGGCCCAACAAGCATGTGAGCAAGTATCTATAGACATAAATATGTCTTTAATTTTCCAAATGGTGCATAATGGGTTACATCAGTTTGCCAGATGGCATTGGGCCGTAGGTTCTCTGGGATTTACCCCAGGGTACTGGAGAGGTGGGACCTGTAAGAAGGGCAAACAGGATTTACATGTTCTTACAATCTTTTTCAAATCTTTCATAGGAACCAAGGGAAATTTATGATGTAGTCCTCTCCAATTTAGATGAGTGAGGTCATGAAGACCTTGGGCTAACTGAAGGTCTTGCTGAAATGGGACTGTGATTGTTAATATCCGTATTGTAGCCAAGCGATCAGCGGCCTGATTTCCCTCAGAAAGGGGCCCAAATAAGCTCTGATGTCCCCGGAGATGTTGGAGAAAGATGGGCCCATTACTTTCCTTTAATAGGGATTGTACCTGGATCATTAAAGGAGTTATAGGATTATTATCCATCCTGATATATGATGCATTAAAGGCAGGTAATAGGTTGATTACATATAAACTATCTGAGAAAAGATTCATAGGCTCTTGGACATGGGTTAGAGCCAATGCAACAACATATAATTCCTTGAATTGGGCAGAGCCAGTAACTGCTTCGAAATATTGTGTCCTTTTTCCTGAGGAGGGGTGAAAAACTACTACTGTGGACCCTTCCTTTCCCCCATCTGTAAATACATTTACTGCCTTGGGGAGTGGTCTGATGGAGAAGAGGACAGGGGAAGTCCACTCCAGCCTGGGAAACGAGGAGGCCCATTTGGTTGACCTGTAGTGGCAGTCAACCTTTCCTAAAAACCCTTCCAAAGCATAGGAGACTCTAGGATTGTTTCTTCGTATCCATTCAAAGTCTGATAAATGGTAAGGAATCATCAAGACATCTGGGTCTTTCCCATAATGCCTCAGTGATGTTTCTTTCCCCTTTATTATAAGATCTGCCAATTGGTCCAATTGAGAATATACTTGAGGTGCCCCCTCCCACAGAGGAATGTATCCATTGTACTGGATTTCCCATTTGAGTAAGAATGGCTGTAAGGAGCTTAGCGCCTGAGAAGATCCACAAATAAAGAGGTTGTTTTGGTTGGTACTGAGCCAATTTGGCCGAATTGAGGGCATCTTGGACCTTATGAAGTATTAACTGATGACCCTCTGTCAGTGTAACAACATCAGAGGGGTTTTTTCCCCCGTAGTAACTAAAAAAAAGAGGTAATAAGTCCTCGGTGGAGATATGAAGCCAGGGCCTTAACCAGTTTAACTCTCCTAGCAGCTTCTGTAACTCCACCAAAGAATAAGACTCTTGAATGACCAGTTGAGGTTTGAGAGGACAAACTGAGTCCAGATTAAGTTCTGTCCCCAATATTTTGAAGGGAGGTACAGTTTGGAAACCCTCCCCTCTCCAGGAGCTCTCGAAGGGCCAGGTAAGCTGGGCCCAGTTGCTGGACATCGGGAGCCCCCAGAATGATATCATCCATATAAACATATAGGGTGAGCTGTGACTCCTCCATCAAGGGTGACAAGAGACATGAGACATAATGTTGACAGAAGGCTGGGCTATTAGCCATATCTTGGGGGAGGACCACCCATTCATATTGATCATCTGGCCTTTGGAAATTGGTGGAGGAAACAGAGAAGGCAAATTTCTCACAATCATCAAGATGCAAGGGGATAGAGAAAAAAATAATCTTTGATGTCAATCACAAGTAGGGTCAAGTCCCGTGAAATAGAAGGGATCCAGGGGAGGCCATGCAGGGGAGTGCCCCATTTTCCTGTGACCTTTTGTATAACAAAAACTGGACTATTCAATGGACTAAGAGAGGGTCTAATGTGTCCCAGGGCTAACTGTTCTTGGATAATTGCCCTCAAGTGTTTCAGCTTATCAGTAGGAAGTGGCCACTGCTCCACCCAGACTGGAGGGCCATTCCACCATTGGATAGTGGGAACTCGGGGAACAGTGGCCCTTAGGATTGGGGGTGAGGCCCTACTTGGGGGCTTGGAGTTTCCCTCCTTGCAGCCTCAAATAATGGGTCCTCCTTATAATTAGAGGAGGGACCAGGAAAATTGGTTGTTTATATTCCTCCTTTTCTAGTATATCATCATGAAACTCCTTATGGCCAGTGATAATGTAGGCTTTAGCCTCTCCCAAGATGTCCTGCCCTAACAGATTAGATGTTAATCCGGGGGCCACAAGGGGGTGAACTTCCCCTTGATTCCCGTCTGTCTCTCCATTTAAGCCAATCTTTGGTTTCCTCTGACTTAGTGTCTCCTCCTACCCCGAGTAGTTGGGTCCCTGGAGCTAATTTCCACTGAGGTGGGATCTCTTCCTTCCTTAGTATAGTGCGGTCTGCCCCAGTATCGATCAGGCAGCGAAATTTCTTTCCTGCTATATAGATGTCCATTTTTTGTCTAATCCCTGGGACAATGGGAACTGTCCACCACGGCAGCTGCCCCAGCTGACAGCTCCATCCTCCAGCCTAACGGCAGCTGCCTCAGCCAACAGCTCCAGAGACCACAGTCTGCATAACCAGGCACCCACCTTCTGTTCAGAGCTTGCACACTACCCTCTCCCTGACTCCTCTCTTCCCCTACTTCTTCTACCTCCGACCACAAAGGCTGGTGAATAAATCTCTTGGCTGCATGGTTGTCTCTGGTGTGATTTTTGCCCTTCAAACTTTATCTCAGAACAAGTTTATATTGAGAAGCAGAATGATTAAAAGAGCAAAAGATATTACTTTTTTTCCCTAGTTTTGGGCACAGAACCAAAGATCTTGAGCACACTAGACAAGCGCCCTATCATGAGGACCACTTTTACTGCAAAAAAAAAAAAAAAAAAAAAAAAAAAAGTTACTGATTTACCAAGGAAGAGTCTTCAGTTTGAAAGATATGATCTATCAGGTCAGCAAAATGTTGTATAGTGCGTTAGGAGTGATGGTTCATGTAGAGATAGCAGCCCCATGAATGTCTTCTGACACTGGGAAAAATTTTAACTAACATTATTCTTGAATTATCACTTCAAGGATCTTACGAATTTTATTAATTCTAACTCTAAGTAGCATTAAACTTTGCTTTGGATATGTGTGCTACATAAATTGCATAAGAATTAAAATAAAAAAGAAAGTAATCTACGACATGTAATATCTGCTATTGGCTTCCTATATTGAATTTTTTTTTTTTTTTTTTTTTTTTTTTTTTTTTACAATTTGGCATTCTGACAATTAAATACCATTGTAAACTTTTTGCTTGTGCCTACTGATACTGAAATCATGATGGCTACTTATTGACAGTAGTGGGTAGGGTAATTATAGTGAATAATCTGTCCATGGGCTAGTTAACTCACAAGAAATAGATACAGTTGAGGTTCAGAGTCTCAAAAATGACATTTGAAATAGCTATAAATTGACAAAGACAAGAAAAGGAGAAATTCTTTGCCAAGAAGAATAACAAAGGGATTATTGTATTATTAAAAAGTGTTAAAAGTAACCAGTTATTTTATACCTGAATTCCTCTTCCACTTGTGCTTGTTAGTATTTAAGTGAAGTTTCTGAGTAGTGACAAGTGGAATATTATATGGCTAGTCATGCAGCTATTATCCATTTTTAGTTAGGGAGAGAGAGACACACACACATACAAATAGTAAATTAAGAAAATCTGAGAACATCAAATTATATTTCTATTAATTCTATTAGATGTATACCAGCATGATACAAATTGTGATTGATATAACCTCTAGATCTAATTTGAGATTGAGCAATACAATAAAAACTTTCCTGGTGACACAGTTTTACTGATTTAGAAGTAGAAGTGGTCCACTAAAATGTTCAAACATTTGTATTTTATTTAACCTTAAATGATACTTAAAACTTGCTTTTTAGAAATATGATTGGTCAACAAATATATGAAAAAATGTTCACCATCTCTAGTAATTACAGAAATGCAAATTGAAACTATAATGAGATTCATTCTCACTTCAGTCAGAATGGCAATTATCAAGAACACAAATAATAATTCTGTAGATACCAAGGGAGGACAATATTGAACTAGAACTACCAACCCAAACTTTTAACAAAGTTCAAAACGTATGTTTTTTTTTTAAATTTATTTATTTTTTTTATTCTAATTTGTTATACATGTTTGCAGAGTATATTTCATTTCATATAACATATAAAGAACACAATTTTTCAAGATGCTGGTTTTATATAAAGTATTTTTACAACAATTGTGTCTTCATACATGTATTTAGGGTAATTATGCATAACTCAGTCTGCTATTATGCCTATCCCCTTGCACCCTCCCCCCCTTTGTTCTATTTAAAGTTCTTTCATTCCTCTCATCCCCACTCCCTTGCCTTTATAAGTTAGTATCTTCATATCAAAGAGATCATTTGACCTTTGGTTTTTGGGGATTGGCTAACTTAGCATTATTTTTTCCAACTCCATCCATTTACCTGTGAATGCCATGATTTTATTATCTCTTATTGCTGAGTAATACTCCATTGTGTGTATATATACCAATTTTCTTTATTCCATTCATCTACTGAAGGGGATCTGGGGTTGGTTCCACAGTTTAGCTATTGTGAATTGTGCTGCTATAAACATTGATGTGGCTGTGTCCCTGTAGTAAGCTGTTTTTAAGTCCTTTGGGAATAGACCAAGAAGTGAGATAGCTGGGTCAAATGGTGGTTCCATTCCAAGTTTTCCTAGGAATCTCCATACTGCTTTCCAGATTGGCTTCACCAATTTGCAGTTCCACCAGCAATGTAAGAGTGTGCCTTTTCCCCCACATCCTCGCCAGCATTTATCGTTGTTTGTTTTTTTGATAGCTGCCATTCTGACTGGAGTAAGATGTTTTGATTTGCATTTCTCTAATTGCTAGAGATGTTGAACATTTTTCATATATTTGTTGATTGTTTGAATAATATCATCTTCTAAGAAGTGTCTGTTTAGTTCCTTAGCCCATTTATGGATTGGATTATTATTATTTTTTTTTTTTTGTGTGTGTGTGTGTGTGTGTGTGTGTGTGTGTGTGTGTGTGTGTTAAGGCTTTTGAGAGCTTTATAAATCCTTGAGGTTAGTGTGCTATTTGATGTGCTTGTGGTAAAGATTTGCTCCCATTCTGTAGGTTCTCTATTCACCTCACTGATTGTCTCTTTTGCTGAGAACAAGCTTTTTAGTTTGAATCCATCCCACTTATTGATTCTTGGTTTTAGTTCTTGCGCTATAGGGACCTTATTGAGGAAGTTGGGGCCTAAACCAACATGATGGAGATTTGGGCCTACTTTTTCTTCTATTAGGTGCAAGGTCTCTGGTTTAATTCCTAGGTCCTTAATCCACTTTGAGTTAGGTTTGGTGCATGGTGAGAGAAAGAGATTTAATTTCATTTTATTACATGAAGATTTCCAGTTTTCCCAACACCATTTGTTGAAGAGGCTGTCTTTTCTCCAGTGAATGTTTTTGGCACCTTTGTCTAATAACTGTAGGTGTGTGGGTTTGTCTCTGTGTCTTCTATTCTGTACCATTGGTCAACTGGTTATTTTGATGCCAATACCATGCTGTTTTTGTTACTATTGCTTTGTAGTACAATTTAAGGTTCTATGAGGAATGATATTGGGATTTTTATTGGTATTGCATTGAATCTGTATAGTGCTTTTGGGAGAATGGTCATTTTGACAATATTAGTTCTACCTATTCATGAACAAGGTAGATTTTTCCATCTTCTAAGATCTTCATTAATTTCTTTCTTTAGAGTGTGGTAGTTTTCATTGTAGAGGTCTTTTACTTCTTTTGTTAAGTTGATTCCCAAACTTTTTTTTTTTTTTTTTTTTTTTTTTGAGGCTATAGTAAATGGGGTAGATTTCCTAGTTTCTCTTTCTGAGGATTTGTCACTGATATACAGAAATGCCTTTGGTTTATGGGTATTGATTTTATATCCAGCTACTTTGCTGAATTCATTTATTAGAGTTAGAGCTTTCTGGTGGAATTTTTTCGATCTTCTATGTATAGAATCATATTGTCTGCAAATAGTGATAATTTGAGTTCTTCCTGTCCTATCCATATTCCTTTAATTTATTTCATTTGTCTAATTGCTCTGGATAGGGCTTCAAGAACTATGTTAAATAGGAGTGGTGAAAGAGGGCATCCCTATCTTGTTCCAGTTTTTAGAGGGATGCTTTCAATTTTTCTCCATTTAGGATGATGGTGCCCTGGGGCTTAGCATAGATGGCTTTTACAATGTTGAGGTATGTTCCTATTATCCCTGTTTTTTCTAGCATTTTAAACATGAAGGGATGTTGTATTTTGTCATATGCTTTCTCTGCATCTTTTGAGATGATCATATGATTTTTATCTTTGAGCCTGCTGATGTGATATATTACACTTATTGATTTTCTTATATTGAACCAAACTTGCATCCCAGGAATGAAGATCACTTGATCGTGGTGTACTATCTTTTTGATGTGATTTTGTATTTGATTTGCCAGAATTTTATTAAGAATTTTTGCAGTCTATATTCATTAGAGATATTGGTCTGATGTTTTCTTTCTTTGATTAGTCTCTGTCTGGTTTTGGAATCAGGGTGATATTGGCCTCATAGAATGAGTCTGGGAGTGTTCCTTCTTTTTCTATTTCATGAAATAGTTTGAGAAGTGTTGGTGTTAGTTCTTCTTTAAAGGTCTTGTAAAACTCAGCTGTGTATACATCCAGTCCTGGGCTTTTCTTTGTTGATAAGTTTTTGATGGTATCCTCTATTTCTTTGGCTGAAATTGATCTACTTAAATTGTGTATATCATTCTGATTTAGTTTGGGCATATCATATGTTTCTAGAAATTTGTCAATGCTTTCGTTATTTTCTATTTTATTTGAGTATAAATTTTCAAAATAATTTCTAATTATCTTCTGTATTTCTATAGTGTCTGTCGTGATATTTCCTTTTTCACCATAGATATTGGTAATTTGTGTTTTCTCTCTTCTTTTCTTAGTTAGCATAGCTAATGGTCTATTAATTTTATTTATTTTTTCAAAGAATCAACTTATTGTTTTGTCAACTTTTTCAATTTTTTTGTTGTTGTTGTTTGTTTCAATTTAATTAATTTCAGCTCTGATTTTAATTATTTCTGGTCTTCTACTTCTTTTGGGGTTGGACTTTGAGATGTAATGTTAGTTCATTTATCTGTTGACTTTTTTTCCTTTTTGAAGGAATGAGCTCCATGCAATGAAATTTCCTCTTAGTACTGCCTTCAGAGTGTCCCAGAGATTTCGATATGTTGTATTGTTGTTCTCATTTTACCTCTAAGAATTTCTTAATTCTTTCTTGATGTCTTCTGCAACCCATTGATCATTCAATAGCATATTATTTAGTCTCCAGGTGTTAGAGTAGCTTTTCTTTCTTTTTTTAATCATTGATTTCTATTTCATTCCATTATGACCTGATTGAATGCAGGGTAATATCTCTACTCTTTAATATTTGCTTAGAGTTTCTTTGTGGCATAAGATATGGTCTATTTTAGAGAAGGATCCATGTGCTGCTGAGAAGAAAGTGTATTGGCTCATTGATGGATAATACACTCTATATATGTCAGTTAAGTCTAAGTTATTAATTGCATTATTGAGTTCTATGGTTTTTTTGTTTAACTTTTGTTTGGAAGATCTATACAGTGGTAAAAGAGGTGTGTTAAGATCACCTAGATTTATTGTGTTGTGGTCTACTTGATTCTTGAACTTGAGAAGAGTTTGATTGATGAATGTAGATGCTACATTATTTGGGGCATATATATTTATAGCTGTTATATCTTGTTGATCTATGATTCCTTTAAGCAGTATGAAATGTCCAACTTTATCTCTTTTGATTAACTTTGGCTTGAAGTCTACTTTATTTGATATGAGGATAGAGACCCCTCCTTATTTTAGTAGACCATGTGAGTGACATATTTTATCCCATTCTTTCACCTTCAGTCTGTAGGTGTCTTTTCCTATGAGATGTGTCTCTTGAAGGCAACATATTGTTGGATCTGTTTTTTTTAATCCAATCTATTAGCCTATGTCTTTTAATTGGTGAGTTTAGGCCATTAACATTCAGGGTTATCATTGAAACATAATTTGTATTACCAGTCATTTTTATTTATTTATTTATTTTTGTTGTTTTTGATATTTAACTTGACTTGGTTTCTCCTTTGGTTGGTTTGTTCCTTTATTGTAGTTCTTCCCCTTGCAGATTTTCATTATTATTTTTCTTTTCCTCCTCATGGAATATTTTACCAAGAATGTACTTTAGAGCAGCTTTCTTGTTGTAAATTCTTTTAGCTTTTGTTTATTGTGAAAGGTGTTTATTTCATCCTCAAATCTAAAGCTTCATTTTGCTGGATATAAAATTCTTGGTTGGCAACCCTTATCTTTTAGAGCCTGGTATATGTTGTTCCAGGCATTCTGGGCTTTGAGGGTCTGGGTTGAAAAATCTGCTGAGATGCGAATTGGTTTTCCCTTGTAGGTAATCTGACTTTTCTCTCTTGCAGCCTTTAAAATTCTATCTTTATTTTGTATGCTAGGCATTTTCATTATAATGTGCCTTGGTGTGGGTCTGTTGTAATTTTGTATTTTTGGCATCCTGTTGGCCTCTTGTATTTGATTTTCAAATTCATTCTTCTTGCTTGGGAAATTTTCTGATATTATTTTATTGAAGAGATTGTGCATTCCTTTGGTTTGAATCTCTGCACCTTCCTCTATTCCAATAAATCTTAAATTTGGTCTTTTGATGGTATCTCATAATTCTTGGATATTCTGTTCATGGATTTTTACCATCTTCACTGTGAGGTCAACTTTATTTTCAAGATTATATATTTTGTCCTTATTGTCTGAGGTCCTATCTTCCAAGTGGTCCAATCTGTTGGTGATACTTTCTATTGAATTTTTTAAGTGGCTTACTGTTTCTTTCATTTCAAGGATTTCTGTTTGGTTTTTATCTCAAACTCTCCATCTCTTTCTTAAAGTAATCCTTTGCTACCTGGATTTGTTCTCTTATCTCTTTGTTGGTATGAACAATGGTTGCCTATATTTGATCTTTATCTCTTTGTTGGAGAGATCAATTTTTGCCTGTATCTGTTCACTTAGGTCATTTTTCAAATCTCTTATCATTTCAATTATGTATATCCGGAACTCCTTCTCTGACATTTTACCTACTGTGCTTTCTATGGCTTCTATTGTTGTAGTATCTTGGTTTGTTTGGGGCATTTTCCTCCCTTGTATTTTCATGATGACTATGTATTTCCCTCTCTTGCAAGGTAAGCCTGGGGTATTATAGCTTCTGCTCTTTTGTCTTATAAGGTCCCTACAGGTTACCCAAAACCTCACTTTTTAGGGAAATATTAATATTAGAGCTTTCAATGTACCCAATATATATCCATATACCAGTTAGTTTCTATTTTTATATTTAGAGTTTTGTAGCTGTGGCTCCTTAGTAGGATGGGCCCAGGTAGAAAGGATGCAGGTGGGCGGGGCTGTTCCCCTGCTGTTCTCAGTGGGAATGGCCTCTCAGAGGTGGGCGGGCAGAGCTAGAAAGCCTGCAGGCAGGCCCAGCTGGAACTCACTCTGTGAGATCCAGCTGGGAACTCCTCCCAGCAGACCAAACTGGGAGCTCCCACCTGCAGGCCTAACTGGGAGCTCCTGATTGCTGTCCGGATTGGGAAGGCAAGCCAGCAGGCCAAATTGGGAACTCGCGGAGGCAGGCCCCTGGGAACCCATGCCAGTAGGCCGAACTGGGAACACAGGCTGGCAGGACCGAACTGGGAGCCCCCACCAGCAGATCGAACTAGGAACTCATGCAGGTAGTCTGAACTAGGAGCTCCCACCCTCAGGCAAACTGGGAAGGTAAGCCGGCAGGCTGAACTGGGAACTCACGCTGGCAGTCCAAACTGGGAGCCTGCTCGCAGTCCACAGGGCTGGCAGGCTGAACTGGGATCTCATGCGGGCATGCCAAACTGGGAACTTAAGCCAGCCAGCTGAACTAGAAGCTCTGCCCGCAGTCTGCAGGGCTGGCAGGCCAAACTGGGATCTCCCAAAATATATGTTTCTCCTTTAAAAAAAAAAAAAAAAAAAAATATATATATATATATATATATATATATATATATATATGTAACAATAAATATTGGCGAGGAGATGAGAAAAATGGTACACTCATATATTGCTAGTGGGACTGCACAAATTGGTACAACCACTCTGGAAAGTAGTATGGAGAGTCCTCAGAAACTTGGAATGGAACACTATTTGACCCAGTTATCCCACTCCTCTGTTTATACCCAAAGGACTTAAAATCAGTTGTGTATAGTGAAGCAGCCATATCAATCTTTATAGCAGCTCATTTTACAATAGCTAAGCTATGGAACTAAACTAAATGCCCTTCAGCAGATGAATGGATAAAGAAAGTGTGATACATACACACACACACACACACACACACACACACACAATGGAATATTAGTTATTCAAAAAGAAGAATGAAATTTTGGTATTTGCTAGTAAATGAATGGAACTGGAGGCTATCATGCTAAATGAAATAAGCCAGTTCCTCCCAAAACCAAAGGCTGAATGCTTTCTCTGATATGCAGATGCTAATACACAGTAAGGGGGGTAGTGGAGAATAGAATTCATTATATTAAAAAAAGGGGAAATGAGGGGAGGGGAGGAGGTAAGGGAATAGGAAAGACAGTAGAATGAATTAGATGTAACTTTTGTATACTCATATATGAGTACACAATTAGTGTAACACCATATCATATACACCCACAAGAATGGGAAAGTTATACTCCATGTATGTATAATATATCACAATATTCTCTACTGTCACATATACCTAAAAAGAACAAATTTTAAACAGAAAAGAAACAGTGACTTTTATTTCCAGTACTGAGGATTGAACGTAGGGCCTCCTGCCTGTTTGGAAAGCAGGCATTCTATCTCTGAGCTACATCCCAATCCTAAAAGTTACTAATTTTTTAATCAGAAAAAAAATACTAAATATAGGAAATCTAACAAAATTATAAGAGATAACAAAAATCTCACCATCAAAATATTATTAGTTTTAATATAGTACAATTGTTTCATTTTCAAGTCCCATTCAAATCATAAACTTAAGTGACCTTATTTTATTAATAAAGAGCTAACATCAATGAATGACTCTGCATCAAACATGCTACAGTCATTTTATAGGTATTATTATGGCGTTCATGATTCAAAACAGTTCAGTGAAGTAAATCATATTATTTTTCCTATTTTATAGATAAGAAACCTGAAGTACAGAGAAGTCACTCATCCACACAATTTCACCAAAGCAACTACTGGTAATTGAGATTAGGATCCTGCTCTAGAGCTTGTGCGGAACTGCCATTTAAATTACATTGTATTGCTCCTATTTAAAAAAAAAAAAAAAGTATTTTTCTAAATACATGCAATATGTTTAGTTCAATATAATTTATTAACATAGATATTATATAGTTTACCTAATCATAACTTTATTATCAAATATTTAGACTATTTTCAGGTTGAGAAGATTATAAAAATATTTAAACAAAAATTATTAAAAAATTATTAGTATTTTGCATTACTGTTTAGAATAAATTAATAAAAGTAGATTTAATGGATGAAAAGCTATAAAAATATTTTAAATTTTTAACACATGTTGCTAAATTGCTTTCCAAATGCACCCTGTTTCCCTGCGGTTTTACTAATATTGCAGCACAATTTTAAGGAAGGTAGAGAGAGAAGGCTTGGGTTTCTACTGTTTCATACATCATCATTTGCTCCACCCCACTCCCCCCGACATACCAAAAAAGAAAAAAAAAGAAAGGGCATGGAAAGCACTTGGGCAAGAGTGCTTTCTATTTAGGGAAATGTCAACTAGATGAGAAGAGTCTACTTTTTTTTAAAAACAAACTCTGAATTGCAGAAAATGGAGAATCATGTTAATTTGTTCTTATCCCACAATACTCATTACTCTGATATATATTGTGAGATTAGCAAGGGAAATTAGTAATCAGTGCTGAGAAGTCATATTGTTTTATGAGATGACTTTGTTTCTAACACTTTTCCCAGTGGAAATGTTGGTGACTGAATTGTACAAAACATAGTAATGCTGAAAGATTATAATCAGAGAAAATCACAATAGGTAACTATTGTGTTTCTTCATAAGCTAAGAATTGCTTTCCCTGCAACAAGCCAGCTTGTAGAGTTAATGAATACTGGGCTAAGGATCAGAAGAGTGAACAATCTTGACTCCCCTCCCCACCATATACAATACCCCATATTCTGAGTACCACTCCCTTAATAATTACTAAGGAATTATAAAACTGAAATTGAGGATTCCAGCCCTGGCATATCCACTGGTGTTTGCAGCTATGAATGTATCATAAAAATTCAGTACATTTTTGAGAATTTTACAAATTGTTATTCATTTTCCCCTTGAAAGACTTCTCATGGCAAAATCTTTCAATGCATTTGAGAGAGAAATTGGACTAAAAAAGATTGAATTTTTAATTTTTTTAAATAAAAAAAGTAATAAAAATAAATCATAAATTTTACAGAATAATATTTGTTGGAAATTGTTTTCACAAATAATAATTGCCCAGAGCTTTTTTATAAAGGAATTAGTGGTAATTACCACACATAGTGCTTTATGTATGTCATCTCCTATTATTATTTTTATGATCATGGTAGATATTATACATAGCAAACATGTGGAAGCCCAGAATGAGGATGGTGAGTGACTAGCAAGAGGTCAAATGCAAAGCAAGTGGCATGGTAGAGACTCCATCTTATTTTTTTTTAATTTTATACATTTAAACACTCAAACTTCTCCATAATGGAAGATATTATATACAGTGCAACTGTCTGTATTTTAGTATTTTGAATTGACATATTTTCAAATTGGATTGGGTGTGGAATAAATGCTTTTTATTAAGCACATTTTTTAAAGGGGTGGGTAGCATCAGATACCTTAAAAGCCTGGTAGTTAAACTCCCAGAGCTTAACTGAATAAGAAAATTAATTATCTTACCCATTGTATTTCTTCTTTTCTTGAAATAACTTATGTGTACTCTTTATTTCACATGCAAAATTTTATTACTTCAAGCATCTGATTTCAAGTAGATTTCATTTTTATTATCTGAAAATCATTTTCAATCTCAGGCAAACCATGTCTTGCTATCTTGCATTTTATGTGTGGGAGACTTTTGGTTACACTCAGTATTATTTTGTTATGTCTCTTTGAGTCAATAATCAAACGTTGCAAATGCTGTTTATTTCCCTGTTGCTCTTGTTCAAAATGACATTTACTTAAGTTGTCATTTCTTACTAAAAATAGAAAAACATGAAGTAAAATGAAATATTTTTAATTTTCTGGTGATCTCTCTTGGTGGTCCCTCTTTCCATGTCAGTCCACTGTCATATCCACTTGATCAAGCAGCTAACCTCTTTATTTCACATTTTTATTTACATTCTTTAAAATCTGAACTAAAAATAATTGTTTACACACCAAATTAACGATGGAAATTATATTTTTAACTGTTAGTTAAATTAGGTATTATATAAGGGTCCAACTACATAATTCAAGAAAGCCAAGGATGCAATGCTTTTGTAATACCAAACACACATTTTAATTGGTATTAACCACCAGTAAATATGGTAATATAGTGAGGAAGCACTTTTATGTTTCAAAAAGTATAGAGGATGTCCTTCTCCTGACGAGTTGTGTCTTGTTTATTCACTTTTAAATATCTCATTTTATTTAGAGATGTTACGGTTTAGAATGACCTATAACAGACTTGAACTATATTGAATGTAATCAGTGGATGAAACAGCATTCATAGTACTCCAACTCCAGTTTGGATTTTAAGAGATATCTCAAAGGGTGTGTTTTAAAGTGACAACAGCTAACTTATACACTTGTCTGAAAATCAATACTGAGTACTATTGGAAGACATAAAAGGAATTCTTTAGAAACTTTGTTCAAATTCAATTTGTGGTTGGCTAACTGAACTGATCATCATAACATAAGGCCCTTGTTAAAAAGTCTTAATATCAAATCCTGTTGAGCTGTTGACTTCATTCTTTCTCTGCCCATGCAGAATTATTTTATTAAGGTGAGAATATTGAATAATCAGTATCAGTGCACTATGGTATCTGGAAAAATATGTAGCCTTTATGTTACTTATTTAATAAGTTTGTGCAAAAAAATACACCAATTATTTGCAATTTAAATGAAGCAACATATGAATCCAATATTTCTAGCAGAACAATTGCAAATTGATGTTTTATTGGCATTACATATTTTAAATACTTTTTTGTATAATATATTGAAATACATATGCTACATTTTATGCATTTATATTATAAATATTTGTATTTATAGCATGTTAAAAATTTCAGACATATAAGTCTTATTTTTGATTTTAGAACATTCCTTACAAATGCACAATCATTTGTCTTTGTTGCTATAATCTAGTTTGAAATTAAACCATAAATATGATGATATATGTTATTGTATAGAGTCATTGTAGCAGTCTGTGGAGTTCTGGTGTCATTTCCAAAATGTTCTTTATTTGCTTTGCTTTATTTCTGTGATGTTTGAGGTTTTGAAAGAGAAATAGAGTTGTGGTTGGGCTTTGACAAGTGATAAGGCTGTCATCTAGAGAACTTAAGCAGAAAGAAATATACTCATAAATTATAAAATAGAGGGAAAATAGGATGGTCAGTAACTTCTCTGGATTTGCTTTGTTTGCCATTCATTTGACAGACTCATAGCTGTTGTATATCTAAAGATTTAAAGCCTCAAAACCTCAAAAAACATATACCCAAACCTTCAGTTTCCTATAATAGTCAGCAGCAAAATAAAACTTGCTTCCTGTAGACCAGGCTTTTTTTTTTTTTTTTTTTTTTTTTTCTTTCTTTTTCTCTTATTATTTTTCCCTTTTAAAACACTTACAAAATCAATGAGAATAAAATGAAGACATTTCATGAACTTGTAAACTTTCTTTTCTATCTGTAAATTGTTCTTTTGGACAAATTTCCAATCAAGTATCCCTCTACCTTCTTGCTCAGGTTTCCAAGTCTAGTTTTCCTTTCAGGTAGTCATGCAATGTATCTTCCAGGGAAATTTAATCCAAAGCATTCAAGTACTTTAAGGTAAGATAATGCCAAATCAATACATTAGATATTCAACTCACCATATTTCCACATCCAATTATTTAAGTAAACTAGTCATACCACAGTGTTTCATGGAATTATTTTGCGTAATATGCTGGGATGGGAATTTCTACTTCAGGTTACAGTGGAACCTGGCGAACCCCATTTATCCTTCCACTTACATTAAACAGTAGTTCTCAGGTACTGGGTAGGAGGCAGCTCGGCTCTGTGTTAAGGGTGCAAATGAAATAAGCCTATGATTACCTCAACTTCTTGCCTAAAAATAGTTTTCAGTCAACAGGGCAAGGAGCCTGAACATGAGTCTTGGGGAATCTCACTGATTGAAGAAGACAGAAACAGAGTTTTTGGAGCTGGGTCTCAAAGAGGAAACAATTACAGAGAACTCTGAAGGTCTGCAGAGGGTCCACTGGAATCCTGGGCTGAGAACTACCTATATGAGAGGATCCTAATCAAGGATGGATAAAGAACCACCACAAAGCAGTGGGTTAAAAACTTTCTAGGGCTCCAATTAAGACTGGGTATACTTTGTTTTTCTGCTCATCTGTGTATGTAAATACCTCATAATACCTGGGCCTCAGGTAGAATATTCTGAATGCTATTATTACTTATATGTTGGGGCAAAATAAGCCATAAACATGCTCTAGTAAAGTTCAAAATCAAGCCTGAAAAAACTCAAATTGATTTCAAGAAATCTGACTGTGGTCCAAAAGAAATCCTACCAATATTTAAGGAATGCAACATTGTAGAGTTTATAACTTCTGGCAGCCAAATAAAACAAAATACCAATCATGGGGCAAAATATAATTTACTATTATGGGTAAAAAAAACAATAGAAGAGTAGACACAGAAGTGAGAAAGATGATGGTAACAGCAGATAAGAATGTTAAAATAGATATTGTAAATACATTCCATGTATTGTAAAAAGTGAGCACAAGAGTAAGATGAGGAAAGAAATAGAATATATTAAAAAAAGAGAGGCAATGTAATTTTGGGGGATTAACAAATAAAATACCTGAATTAAAAATTCATAGTATGAGATTAACAGATTCTATGTAATAAAAAAAAGTAAATTTGAAGATATAGCAATATAAAAAAATTCAAAATCAAATACTAAGAAGACTGAACAAATGAACATCAGTGAATTTTAGGAACATATGAACCTTAAAAGTAGTCAGAGTAAAACCCTTGGCACTGGACTTCTCCTAAATGCCACATTCTATGCTCAGAATGTCACATGTATTCTCTCATTTGTCACTACGAGGTAGATAGTACGGTTGTCCATATTTTTTTATGTGAAGAAGGTATGAAATCACCACAATGAATGATTTTAAACATATTCAATTATAAACTTTTATCTTCTATTAATAAAGCAATTTAGTTTTTTCAAATAATTTATTTTCACGTTACAAATTCAAAGATCTGTTGAAGCTCAAAATGGAATTGGATATTAAGCTGGATAGTATTAATTACTATGGTTAAATATTTCACTTAAGATCATATAGTAAAAAGAATCTAAACTTGAAATGAGAGTCCCCAATTCTCATTTGGTGTTCCATTTTACTAATCCTACCATTTTCATACCAGGTCAAGAAGGAAGAAAAGTTTGAAAGGCTTCTTCCTTCTTGAACTTTTCTGACTGCAGTCAGAAAAATCTCATAGAAGAAGTCAGACAAGGACTAGGTTTCAAAACACCAGCCAGAGATCCACAAGCAGAGTTACACAAGGCACTGCAGGCAGAAAGAACACTTTGAGAAAAGGCACAAGGGAGGAAGCTTCCAGAGCCACTTAAGAGGCAGCAGATACTCTAAGTCGGCTGAAACAGAGATTCCATAGAGGGACATATTCAAAGTAAGCCAGAATAACATGCTGAAAATAAGTCACTGCAAAACCTCAATGTCATAAATTCAGTATTGATGTGTATACATGTAAATCTCAACTATCAGAAATCTGTCTTATAGGACTTTTAGGCCCCATGTAAAACTCTATCATTATAAAACACAGAGATAATTGACCTAAATTAGGAAGATTTTAATTATGTCTGATAGATCTGATGACCCTATTAAAAAAAATGAATCCTATTTCACAGAGTGTAAAAGTTGAAATATTTTTTCCATAAACCAGAAAAAGTGGGAAAAGTTATACTGGTAAGAGATAAGCATGATTTGAAGAGTTCAAGGGGTATTTGAGCAACCATAGCATTCACGGAAGCTACTTTAGCATTAGTATTTGTTAAAAACTGATGGAAACCATAATAGGAGTAATGCTAACAGCAGAAAAGAGAACCTGTGCAGAGACAGGCAGAAGAAATATGGTAGAAAAACCTCGATGTCACAAATTCAGTATTGATGTATATGCATATAAATCTCAACTATCTGAAATGGATATACTTTATCCATTTAAAAATTATTTATTGTAATATTAAGCAAAAAATATAGAAGTGAACAATATACAAAATATATTAAATGTAAATATATTAAATATAAAAATATAGAACACCAAGAACACCAATTTCTTTTGCATTCATAAGAACACAATCGAGAGTTGTCTCTTCCCCAGTTTCTATCCACACTATAAGTAAGTCATATTTAGAAAAGATTTTTTACAGATAGGCAATTTAATACTCAGGCTTTCATTCTGTTCACTTGGGGGCTATGTGCACTGATCACATTATGTAGCCCCTAACACAGTTCCTTGTAGTGGAACTTGTACGGTAATTTTATGCTTGTGGGTTTTATTTATTTATTTATTTTTATTTTAAAATTTTAATTTGTTATATATGACAACAGAATGCATTACAGTTCATATTATACATATGGACCACAATTTTTCACATCTCTGGTTGTACACAAAGTAGAGTCACATCATTCATGTCTTCATACATGTACTTAGGGTACTGATGACCATCACATTCCACCATCTTTCCTACTCCCATGCCCCCCCTCCCTTCCCCTCCCTCCCCTTTTCCCCCTTTGCCCTATCTAGAGTTCATCTAATCCTCCCATGTCCCCTCTGTACCCCTGCCCCCGACTACAGTGCATTATGAATCAGCATCTTTAAATCAGAGAAAACATTAGACATTTTGTTATTTTGGGATTGGCTAACTTCACTTAGCATTATTTTTTCCAATTCCATCCATTTACCTGCAAATGCCATGATTTTATTCTATCTTAATTGCTGAGTAATACTCCATTGTGTATAGATACCACATTTTCTTTATCCATTCATCTACTGAAGGGCATCTAGATTGGTTCTACAGTTTAGCTATTGTGAACTGTGTTATTATAAATATTGATGTGGCTGTGTACCTGTAGTATGCTGTTTTTAAGTCCTTGTATAGACTGAGGAGTGGGATAGCTGGGTCCAATGGTGGTTCCATTCCCAGTTTTACAAGGATTCTCCATACAGCTTTCCATATTGGCTTCACCAATTTGCACTCCCACCAGCAATGTATGAGTGTGGTGGGCTTTATTTATTAAAGTCACAGTTATTGGTGGACCCTTATGATCTTGTTCCCATTTATTCCTCAAAAAATGTCCACTGTTATTCAGTATTGAAGCCATTAGTTTTGCGGTACTACTTTTTTCCCCACTTTTTTCTATTTCTCTTGACTCACTGGTCTGCTTAGGAATGATTATCAGATTCATAAACTGGAAAGAGTCTACATTTTGTTGTTATTGTTTTTGTTTTAAGTTCTTTGAGGCATGTTGTGAAGGAGCAGTCCTTTTGTGTAATCTTCCATTCTTTTCTCTCTCAAAGCAGCCTGTATGTCTTCCAATATTCAAAGGTTAAATTCAAGAGGCCCTGCAATGCAATGGTGTCAAATACCTACAGTGGTCAATTTGCCATGTAGTAATGTCTTTACAGATAAGAAAATCACTCCCAAACAGGAGATTTTCAAGGCCCCTCATCTCACCTGAAGTTCTCATCCTTCTTAAGCTTCCAATTATAGCTATGTAAAATTCACTACTGCATTTGCTATCAAAACACACAGGACACAATTCATTGCATCAATCCAACCAGAATCTTGTATTTGAGTTTCCTTCCTGAGATAAGTTTATAATTCCATAGTGAAAAAAAAAATGCCTTTCATGAGCAAATGGTATGCTGCTTCATTTTGCTTTGAAAAAAAAAAAAAAAGAAAGAAAAAATGATATAACAAATTGCATTTCTTTTTTGGCTCCCCCAAAATAATAAACACAAATTTGAAACTTACCACAACACCTATGTTGATATGTATTTTAACAGTTACAGTTAATATCCTCCTTCTTTTGCTTTTGGTTTTGCATTTCTATTTTGTTATTTCATTACAATTATGTCTATTATTATGCTGTTAACTTCAAATATTTTGTGGAGAAGTCAGGAGGGACAAGAATTTGGTTATAATTCTAGTTACCTCAAGTAACTTATGAAAAGATAGCAGTTTTATTTTATTTATTTTTTTATTATTTATTTACTTATTCATCTGCACAAGTATAGTATCTTTTTACATACAACTGATAGCAGTTTTATTACAGAGGCTACTTACCCAGCTTTTTGAATTGTGTGTGTGTGTGTCTGTGTGTGTGTGTGTGTGTGTGTGTGTGTGTGTGTGTGTTTTGAATGGTTCTACCATATGTGAGGGTCAAAAGAGGATAAAAAACACATTGTAGCTGGGCACAGTCACACATGCCTACAATCCCAGAGGCTCGGGAGACTGAAGTGAGGTGCTAAACAACTCAGTGAGACCTTGTCTCTAAATAAAATACAAAAATAGGGCTGGAGATGTGGCTTAGTGGTCGAGTGCCCCTAAGTTTAATCCCCAGTACCCCACCAAAAAAAACCCAAACATTGTGTATTTGTATTTTGTCATTGTTGAATACTCATTAATGGTAGGAGATGTTGGAGACTGGGTTACCAATTATAAGATAATTGAAATAATCCATGTGAGAATAATAAGAACCTTAATGAAGTAAATGGCTAAAGTAAGAAATAAGAGGGATATGAAAAGTGGGATTTTATAAGATTTAAGTGGAAAGGATCTCATGTTCAAGGAAACAAATATTTACATCCCTATAAATGAAGAAACTTCAATATTTCAAAAAACCTTTCTTCTGAACTTATATTAGAACTAAAATTATAGAATAAATAATATCGCTGCTATGGTTTGAATATGCCTGCTACAAAATTCATGTGTTGCCAATATAAGAGGCATCATTTGAGGACTTGCATTTCTGACTTCTGCCATGTGAAGGATGCAATATCATAGCTCCAGTTTGGAGGCAGAGAACAGCACTTACTAGACAACTGAATCTACCAACACCTTGATCTTGCACTTCCCAACCTCAGAATTAGGAGAAAATAATTTTCTATTCTTTATAAATGTCTAGCCTTAGATGTTTTGTTATAGTAGCACAAAATGAACCAAGACACCTAGTAGCAGATGTACAGAAATGTTCCTGTCTGATAATAATAGAAAATTTGGCTCACATTTTATTGAGAAAATTTACCACAAATTCTTAAAATAATTGAGTTATCACTTCTTCATCACCATGATCAAACATGGTTTCAAGTGATCTAAAATGGTGGGCATGGGCTCATAAGAAGGTGCTTATTTTCCATGTGTGTTGCATAAGTTAGATTCTATTTTAAATGCCAAAAACTTTAACATATGAGAAAGCCATTTTTTAGAAAAATGACACACACATAAACAGACATAAAACATCTTACTGTGCTAAAAAAAAAAAATCCAATGGAATTCCTGAAATTATACATTCTTCAATCAACAGTTTGAAGACAGAAATGACAGAAATTATATAGTTTGGCATCTTTTTAACAAATCATGTTTTAGATATTATTGCAGTTGCTAAACTTTTAGACCTATGTACACCACCATTTCCAATTAAAAACTACCCAGTGCTCCCCTGTAATGCACAAGAATAACAAGTTAAGGAAGACACCGAATCATAAAATAAAAGCTATATCATGTTATTTGAACTCCTTTTAGAGTCCTCCCTTGGATTTCCTTTCAGAAAGGAAATGTATAGTGGATTTTGCCATGATTTCTCCCTAGTGTTTCAGGTGAGTCATTAATGAAGGATTTTCCATTGCCAAGATTTTACTTCATATTTTATTTAATTACTTAATTCACTTTTAGTCACCGGATACTAACTCATTAGATTTTTAGATTGGTGCTTGTCCTTTTCATAGCTGGAAGTGGAATCTATGTTGAATTCCTCTATCGTTTTATCTTTATCTCTCTAATGGCATGCACCAGTTTAACCTTAGAATTTTAATTATTTTCTCTTCATGTCTCGCTCCATTTTAAACTATCAGATATTTAAAGAAAAGCTTTTTGTTTTTTATAGGTGTACTTATATAGTACTTCATGCATGTTCTTTATTATGTAAAAAGAAACAAATATTCATTGTAGAGGTAGTATTATTATCATTATTTTACAGACTTGTATGAGTCCTATGTATTATCTGTATACTTGAAAATTTTCAAGGTTCACCCAATCAGCAGAGTGTCAGTATAATTTAACTAATTATTTAAATATAATTACTTTTCTTTTTTACAAGTGTAATGAGTCCATTTGAAAATATTGCAGATGTAGATTCAAAATTCTTATCAAAGGTTGGAACTTTCAACATACATTTGCATTAAGTTTTTACCTTGAGAAACATCTATAAACGTACCTTATTTTAATAGAATAAGATATTTGTTCCTCTTGTAATGAATCAATGGAGTTAGATAAGTGAATCAATTAGTCAATATTGAGATACAAAGTTTCTATTTAAAACCTACTTATCAAAGTACCCTTCCAACTGCTAAAAGTGATCATGTTTTTTATTGGTTCATTATAATTACACATAACAGTGGAATTCATTATGTCATATTCATACAAGCACATAATATAATTTGCTCAGTTTCCTTTCCCAGTATCTTCCCTTACCCTCTCCTCCTCCTTCCTCCTAATTCACTTACTCTACTTAAAAGTATTCAATTTAAGGTGATACCGTTTCACCAAATTTGATATTAATCGGTATTCTATTTTTCTATTTGATATTTTTGTCCTACTCTTTCAATCTGTGGAATTCCTAAAGTAACAGAATCATAAACTCAAAGTAAAGAAATTTACCATTCTTTATCTCTACAGAATGTAGGCATGGATCTAGACAGTTTTCGTTTTATTTATTTTATAATTTTTCATCCTCAGAGATCTCCATCTAAGGTTGGAGTTCCTTTGGAGATCAGTGGGAGCCCTATATCCAGATGAATTGAATGAGGAAAGGCAAACTGTGCAACATCTAGTGATCTATTTTTTAAACAATGGGATGACTTTCTTCCTACCTCCTATCAGACTGATAAATTGAGCATTGATAGTCCCAGAGTATTTCTCCTTTCCTTCAATATGATTGCTCATTAAGGTGTCATCTTTCACTAAAAGCTAAAATCTGTTGGTTCAACTATGAAGCATGAGACATTCTCTTCTGTTGATGGATCAATTTAACTATCATCATTGAGGACCTGACAACTAGACAGCTTTTACTGGGCTCCAGTAGCCACTGAGCTGCCTGTTGGTTTGAACAATTTGCATTAGGAAGATGGTGATTTAATTCACAATTCTTAGAGTTTCCTTATTCAATTTTCATATCTTCAAAATAAGTGTAAGTTCCCTACCCCACCAAAATTGAGGTCACTTACTTCATGCTTTTCAATTCCATGCTTTCTGGAGTCTTGTGGCTAAGCAGGAGAATTGTAAAGGGCTCTAATTCGAGCTGAGTCTCAGCCACTTTTGTCACATTTGCATACCTGATCTCTTAAAAGAAGTGCAATATGGGAGAGAAAAACATCTGGCTTGGAGACAGTAGACATATTTTCAAATGTCAGCTCTTTCCCTTAATAGTTTGCCTTGAACCTTTCACTTAATCTATTTTGAACTTCAAATTCCTCATCTACAGAAGGGTGGTAAAAATGTCAGTTAAAAAATAAATGTAATATACCTTTTGTTATTTAAATTCTTTGAATTGTTCAGTTCCATTATCTTTTTTTTTCTAAATTAGTGTATTATACATAATATTGGGGTTAATTTTTACATAATTATATAAGCATAGGATATAGATTATTCCAATTCAGTTCCTACTATGTCCCTCCCCCCTCTTCCCACTCCTGTTCCCTTTCCTTTACTCTACTGGTCTTTCTTTTATTTATTTATAATTTATTTTAAATTAATGCTTTTATATATACATAAAGGTGAAATTCACAGTGGTTATATTCTTATATGTACAAAGATAGTTTTGTTAATTTCATTCCATCATTCCTTCCATTTCTTATCCCTCCTCCCTCCCCATCAACCCCCTTCCTCTACTCCATACTCTTCTATTTTCATTGGGATAACACCCCCTCCTGCTCTTTTTTACCTTCTTTTGGTATAGTTTCCACATATGAGAGAAAATATTCAACCCTTGCCAGACTCACATCCATTATCTTCAAACTCAAGTAAATTCTATGAAAAAATCAAGGTAAGTTTAGCTTCCAAATATATCCATTATTTGACACTTCTTATTCCCTACACACTACTATCTTGATCTAAGACAATAACTTTTCTTAGTAGATTACTGTAATAGCCTTAAATACATTTCTTTGATTCAGCTCTTTCCTATGCACAATCTGTTCTTTATGTGGAAATCAAAAGTCAGGACACATATACCCCTACCATTTTTTTTTTTTTTTTTTTGGTACTAGATATTGAACCCAGGGGTGCTTTACCACTAAGCTACATCCCCAACCTCAACCTCATTATTATTATTTTGTTATTATCATTTATTTTGAGACAGGGTCTTGATGTTGCTTAGGGTCTTGCTAAATTGCTGAGGTTGACCTTGAACTTGCCATCCTTCTGCTTCAGCCTGCCAAATCTCTGGAATTACAGGTGTGTTCCACTTCACAGAGTCCCACATCTCCTTTCTAAATAATCCATTTCTTCCCCTAAAAAGGTTCTTGGTATGTTGCCTAAGCTAGCCTTAATCTTCTGAGCTCAAGCAATCCTTCTGCCTCAAACTCCAAGTTAGCTGGGATTATAGGAACTACCATTGTGACAATAACATCTTTCATTTTAACTCCTTAAGATGGAATTCATCCCAGTGGCTCAGGAAGCTGAGGCAGGAGGATCGTGAGTTCAAAGCTAGCCTCTGCAAAAGTGAGGTGCTAAGTAATTCAGTGAGACTCTGTCTCCGAATAAAATGCAAAATAGGGCTGGGGATGTGGCTCAGTGGTTGAGTGCCCCTGAGTTCAATTCCCAGTACGTGCCCCCTCTGCCCCGCCCCCAACAAAAAAAGATTGAACTCAGGGACCTACATAATTTGACCACAGTTTGCCTATATGACTTTCCCTAATCATACTATTTAAAATTTACTTGCCCTTCTCTGTTTTTAGTATGTTCCTTTCTCCCTATACATTTTCCATACATTTATCACAATGTACCTTTCATTAATTTACTTTTTGTTTATAATTCTCCCTATCAAACACTTGTGCATCACGTCAGTTCTGCTCAATATCCTGAAACTTTTGTACAAGTCACTGCGGTAGTGCTTAGTTCTACAGGGACTCCAAATGGCTTTACCCAGGAACCCCTTGTTAGTTTCTTTTCTCTGATCCCAACTCATTAACCACTAGTTTCTTGTCTTTTATATTTGCTTCTATGGACACTGGACATGTGGAACTCACAAGTGTGCAATTAGAAAGTAGAAATTCAATACTCAGTGGAAGGACCAATGAAGAATGAGAAGCAATGGATAAATGCCCATTTTGTCCTTTCTTCATTATGGTGTACTATTCTGGACACATTTTTAAGACTCTGTAAGAAAGATCAACTAATTATGCATAATCAAAACCTATTTAATGTAGCCTTCTTGCATTGCTTCTCCCCTTCTTTTGCTTTTTCCCCATATCTCACTTTTGCTTCCTGGATTTTCTTCCCTAATATACTACTTAAATTTAACTTTTCATTTGAGTTTTTGCTTTGTTGGAAAAATCATTCTAAAAACCATGTACCTAGTGTTCCCTAGAAAGCTGAAATTTTGGAGTTGGATCACTAATGAGACCTATGGCAATAAGAAAATATTCTGATGTTAAATGGAATGTTGGAAAACTCTAGGATGACAAGTTTCATGATTTTTTTTAATTTGTTCTTTTTAGTTATACATGACAGTAGAATATATTTTGACATATTTATACAAACATGGGGTACATCTGATTCTAATTTGAATTTCAGTCTTGTGGTTGTATATGATATGGAGATTCACTGTGGTGAATTTGTACATAATTCTTACCTGTGTGAAAAATAGAAAATCCTGGTGGTCCATTTTTAGAATACAGCATTGAGTCTTAAATGTGAAATGACTGGGGATATAAGAAAGATAGATGGAGGAGAAAGCAGAATGAAAAGTTACAAGAAGTTAACACTGGAGTATAAAAACCCACATCCCCTTGACAAACAGAATGTGAGAAGAAAGCCTCTTTCCCCCACCTGACCAAAAAAGACAAACTGTGTATATGCCAAAAGGCACTCAATCCAAGGGGACCTTCCCACCACAAGAGAACAGAGGGAGGTGGGGACAGCAAAAGGTATATTTTAAAAAAATAAACCAATAGGAGATTCCATTCTAAGTTTTCTAAGAAATCTCCATACTGCTTTCCATAGTGGTTGCACCAATTTGTAGTTCCACCAGCAATTTGTGAGTGTACCTTTTTCTCCACATCCTCGCCAACATTTATTATTGCTTATATTCTTGATAATTGCCATTCTGACTAGAGTGAGATGAAATCTTAGGGTGGTTTTTATTTGCATTTCTCTAATTACTACAGAAATTGAACATTTTCTCAGAAATGCATTCTACTATCATGTATAACTAATTAGAACAAAACGAAACAAAACAAAACAACAATGACAAAAAACAACAACCCTGGAATGTAAGGGCTCACAAATCACAATTTACCTTTTGCTCATTCTACTTTCCAGTGGGTGTTGAGGAAGCACACATTGGCAGCAAATCTGCTTTTGATTGAAACAGGTTAGGTCTTTATGATTTCAGCAGCAGGACCCGAAATTTCCCATGGTAGGAGAAGTGGTGTGTGTTTGTGGGGGGGTATCCCAGTCCAAATGTAAATGTCCTGATCCCATATGTCTACCACAGCCAGCTGGTCAGGTATGGCCTCACAACGCTGTCCATCTGCCAGGGTACAGTCCTGTAATCCCCGGAGCTCATCCCCTGGGCAGGGGGGTAGGCATGGGTAAGCATTAGATTGTCTAACACTATGAGGAGCAGCTGGCTATTTGCTTTGGCCTGTATTATATTTTGACTAAAAGAACCACAATAGGCCCTTAAAAAAAATAAAATAACCCAATAGAAGACAGTAAAACCTTGGTGAGTCATTTGGTAAGACTGTGCAACTCATAGTACTCAGCCAGTGAAGAACCCAGGTGTGGGACTACAGGGGATAAAACACAGGTTTACCCAAACTGGGGGTTCCTGACCACCAATCACCTGATCTTGCAAGACTATCATATAAGTCAAATCTCACATTTTGCTGTTCTTTGTGGTTTCTTAGTCCATACTTTGGGCTTGAACAGGCAAGCATGTTTCTTAAACCTGTGAGAGATTGGGATGAGGAATCTTATGCTATATTGTGACTATGACACTTAAGAGTATAGAGGCAATAAGTATCACAAAAGTTATGGAGAGGCTAGCATGAAAATTATAGGCTAAATCATATAATACTCAACTGAAGCCTAGCATGTATCCATCACAGTTAAAGGAGAACTTCATCTCCCATAGTCTGAAGACAAATTGTGTTGAATGTCAGGCCAGTGTAAAGGAGGCAGAATTGTGAGGAAGATGAATCCCAGCTTTTTTTTTTTTTTTTTTTTCTTTTCTTTTCTTTATTGTCCTGTTTAAGACCTTGATAGAATAAGATATGGAGAATTAGATGCGGACATTTTGATGAATGATTTTGCAGAACTTGGACCACAAAATTCCCCTCAGCTTTCCAAGTGTTACACAAAGTATTCTCCCTTCTCCTTGATAGATGAATAATATCTCCAAAGCCTGGAGATCCCTTTAATACCTCCACTGAATTAGTGCCTTTCCAATGTAATGCTTGAGCTCACCACCCTTCACTCCTGCCACTCCTCATGCCAATCATCCAAATGATGCTTTAGCACAATGCTGAGAAATAACAATCTGTGGCTTCTGGATTAAAATGATACATCAAATGCATCATAGGGTCTGGCTGCTATCCATCAGGAGAGGAAGACACACACTGGAGTGGTTCTTGAGGTGTTTAAACAAGAAGGTAAGGATATTAGCCTTAGTCTAGACAGTTTTTTTTTTAAATACAGAATTTTGAAGTTCTACTTTTCATAAATGATTTATTAAATTTCTATTTAAAAAAAATCTATATTTTCAGATTTTTCCTTGGTAATGCTAATGATTAGCCAGATTTGAGTAACACAGAGCTGAGTCTCTAAAATTATAGTCCTGCCTCATTCATTTTTATTTTTTGGGGGGGTATTAGGGATTGAACTCAGGGACACTTGACCACTGAGCCACATCCCCAGCCCTATTTTGCATTTTATTTAGAGACAGTTTCTCACTGAATTGCTTAGCGCCTTTTGCTGAGGCTGACTTTGAATTCCGATCTTCCTACCTCAGCCTCCTGAGCTGCTGGGATTACATGCATGTGCCACCCACTGTGCCTGGCCTACCTCAATCTTGAAAAAATATATCTCACTCTATTTTCCTTATATTTGTTCTGAACACTTTTGAAAACTGATTGGGTAAATTGGTCAAGATCAACTTCCAACCCTCCAAAACTGTAGGTAGACTTATTATACATAAACAACCCTCTAGTTGTCTATGTATGTTGATCCAACTGCATTTGTGAGTTACAGAGTTAGAAACCCCATAATAGTTATTATATGAGTTAATCATGCATTGTCTTAATGTTTTCTGATTATGAAGTGCACTTTATAAATTTATCTCATTTTGTTCTCATATCAACTAAATATTGAGTATTACTAATGACTAATTAAAGGCAATAAAAAGTGCACAAAATGTCATTGACTTAGATATTCTTTTAAATAGACCAGATTTTTTTTATTTCACTTATTTCATACAGGTTTCTAAATTAATAAATAGCCTTCAAAATGCATTTTTTCATTTGATCTTAAAATAATCATAGGGGATATGTAAAATTAACTGCATTTTATAAAATGAAGAAATGTAAACTTGAGAAAACTGACTTGAACTGTGTCAACTGAGAAAAGAATAACAGCTATGTGAAACTTGTTGAAAAACTTTCAATACTTCTACATATTTAATGCTCCACATAACTCTTCTTTTATCCTGAAAATAGTCAACTATTCACATATAAACATAAATGTAGTTTATGTTTATATATCTTTCTCAACAAATTGACAAGGTCAATCTAGCAAAGATATTTATATGCAAACGGCAAATTCATCATAATATTCTTTATTTCAGTGACATTGACAAATAATATTTTATTCAGGATTATGCCACTTTTCATTCTTGTGAAATATTTACTAATTTTATTATGAGAAAATTAAACATAATTAAGGAAATTTGAAGTGAATACTATATTAATTCTATAATTAAAATTTTTTTCATATGTGTTTATTGCATATTTGTCCATCTCTCCATTCCTCTGTTAACTGAGTCCATTTTCCTTAAATAGTTATAATTGCCTTTAATTTTTTTCTTATAATTCCAATATTTGGTTCTCTATTGCACTGAATTATTTTTCTCTTAATAATGTATAGTGTTCTCTTGTTTCTTTGTATGGCATGAAGTTTTAGATGGTGTCTTGAGCATTGTGAATTCTATGTTGTAGAAAATTTTATTATGTTATCAAGTTAGGAATTCTTTATTCTACATTTCTATTGGTTACTATAATTATGCATATTTGTAGGATTTGTTGTTACTATTCATACATGCATACTAAATAACAGTAGAATTTGGTCAATAACACAAAAAAGTACTTTAAATTTAAAGTTAACTTTTAACCTTGATAAAGCAATTTGTAATCTTTGGCTCCACTGTTATGGTTTCAGGATAAATTTAAGTTTAATTTTTCAGACTTAGCTACTGGCTTACAGTCTGCCCTACAAATGATGGTTCAATGATCAAACAGATATTTGGCTATTGCCCTAATCTGAGCTTCTCTTTTTTTGGCTTTCTCTTCAAATGACACAGATTTGCATCTTCTTCATTTTCTAGTGGCTTTGGTGGATTGAACACTGTCCTCTAATTCTGCCAGCTAGCATGACCTTATTTTTTCCATCAGATTTTTAGCCAACCACACAGTGCAGACTGGAAGACAATCACTTGGCTACATGTAAAAACAATAGGAAGCTCTTCAGCTATATTCTCTTCATCCAGTCTCCACTTTTCTCCAGTTGTGCCTAAATTAGTTTGCTCTGTAGTGCCTTCAGGTAGTTGAATCTCCCTTAAGTATTTTGTCGAAAGTTAATAGTGACTGTATGCTGCATTGTTGTTCTATTGGGAGGTACTTAGCCAAATTAAGAGTAGAACTCTATGGTCACCTTGTAATTTTCTACATTACTGTACTTATAAACTTTTTTTTTTGTATTTATGAGATTTATAATAATAGATGAAGAATTTTTTAATTTATAGCATGCAATTTATTATAAATAAAACTTTTAAGTGTTTTAACCCTCTTAAACTGGTCCTTCTCTAATAAAACAAGTTTGAACAAAAAACGAACAAAAACAAAAACAAACCTTACATAGTATCTAACCAGAACAAGCTTTGTACCATCAGACTGTTTAAGAGTTTAAGGAAGATCATGTTGTTAATGGCTGCAGCAATAATATTGAAAAAGTAGCACTCAATATTAAATATTAACCTGGTGTGTGTTTTTTTCTCATTTGGCACTCTTTCTAAAGATGAAATAAATGACATTAAATTCCCAGCTGTCATGACACCTTAAAAAGGGTGTTAATTTAAAATATAGTCAGTTTGCTCAAATAAGTCATGTGTTGATTTGCGTCATCTCCTTCAATGACACCCATTGATATTATGCTTCTTATTTTTGTTATAGCCTTCTATTATATATTCAAAATTCTATAAAGCTATAGGAAAATAGAAATGATTGATTATATTTTTTTCATTGGCTATATTTTATGCTAATATTTTCCAGCCAGAAGAAAGCTATCATAGCTTGGTTCTCTAAAACTAAGCAACATATTATTTAAATCTTATAGAAAGACTCAATTTTAATCATTTCAAAGCAATTTGATTTACCATCCTTTATGGTATTCAATTTTATAATAGAAGTCCAACATTTTAACATGAAATATTTGAATGATTACCAGAAAAATGACAACATCTCTGCTGTCATATCAGGTGAAAACATTTATAGAGATTGTACCTGGGAACAGCAATATGCTTAGCAGCAGAGTGCTTCAGAAATGTGTCCTTATGGCTATTTGAAAACTAGTTCACAGGCATGATTTCTAATGATTGCAAATCTTGGGCTTGGTTTTACTTCAGCATATTTCCAATAATAGCAGCCACACTTCAGAAAACAATTTTGTGTTGTCACCAGTTCATTGATCAAATGTCAGCCTCTTCTCAAGATCTCATGTCTGATCACCAAAGGCTTAAATATATTATAGTTGCAAGTGATCATCATACTGGGCATCTTCTTGTCTCAGTACTATGACCAGATGTCATGGAGGAGAGCATATCTTTTCTAATAAAAATTCAGGTGCCAATGCAGGTTCTGAAAAAAAATTTACCTGAGACCCCCCCATTTGAGAACAAAGATTTGTATGTTCACAATTTAATGGAAATAGTGTTTGTAGTTTGCAGTTCAGATCTCATGTAGATACTGAATTTTGTTGTGGATGACCATCATATCCTTTGGGGAAAAGTGTGGATCATGGACCAAAATTCTATTCTTCTAAACTACAGTTTGCCTTTTGACCTTAGAAATAAGAGAAAATGTCTTTAAAATTTGTCTATGCTTTGCAAATAGGGATATTATGGCAATAAGTGAGGTTTTGTGAATGAATGACTTTTGACTCTTTTCTACCATTTCAAAAATTTAAGGCTCAATTTCACTGAAAATTGACCATCTTCCCATATGCAATAAAACATACATCCAAAAATTTTCAAACACCTTGAATTTTTGTAATATATTTTCAAACCATGAACTTTTACAATATACTTAAAATGTACATAGGCATTGGCATATATATTTATTTGCCTCAAGAGAATTTGTGGATGAAACAAGTGAAATAATGATTTTTAAAAGATACTCAAATTTGTATCAAATTCAGACTTGCAAATTTCTTTGAATTGCTTAATAGCTAAAGCTACCCTCCTTGAATATATAGAAACCTCTAGGTAAAATAGAAACCAAGCTAAGTGCAGAAAATACATTTTATCTTAAACATTGTGATCAAACTAATACAGAATAGTAGCTGGGTCTAACAGTAATCTGTTCTGCATAAGTTAATTAACCACTTGGAAGTGGGTACATCTCTTCCTCCCAACGTCTTTTTTTATTAAAATCTAAGAAAACATAGAAAATATATTTCTATTTTGGTTAAAAGAAACACACAAGGAACTTAGAAGCTAGGTCATGCTGCGTTGATGTCAAGCAATGTCAGATGTCTGAATTAATATATATTCTATTTGGAAGCAGTGTGGGCATAACAGTACATAATAATAGATATCTCTACTTTTATATTTCATAGTTGATGTGGAATTTGCTGCAAACCATAGTAATTCTGTAGAGAAGGCGTTGTGCTCTTAAATCATATAAAATTTTCATTGCCTGTCTTGGCTAATATTTCTTTTGCTCTCAAAACACTATCAGCTTGAAAACAAGAAAAGAAGTTTTCTGCACATTTCTGCCATTGTTGAAATTGAACATGGATTCAACTAAGGGTTATAATCTTATCCATTCTAGAGGAATTTTGCAGGTAACTATAATTGAACAAAGGGAAACATGCAAGGATAATCTTTAAAATCATTAAATGAAAGCATCTTTCAGAACTATAATTAAATAGATTGGCTGTGAAGAATAAATTAAAAGAAAATGAAATTAAAATCAGTAACATATAAGAGAGACAAACAGAATGTAACCCATGTAATCAGAAAGGTGAATGCCTTGATCCTTTTGTTGTATTAATAAACAGGCGTATGTCTTAGCGGTTTGCCCCTGGAGCATGACTTGCTACCTTGGTCACAATCTGCACAGGAGACTCAAGAAGATGGTAAATTTACACACCTAAACCAAATTTTCTCATTGTAAAATGGATGAATAAATGGTTGTATCAGAGGAGATCTGAGATGTAAATAGTACCTTTGGACAAGAAATTAATTTATAGTTGCTCTGACAATCTTTATTCTGTATTCAAGACTTTTATTGATTGCCTAACCTACATTAAGGATGGAAATAAGAGCAGAAAACAATATCTTAAAAAACTTTCTATACCAGAATACTTTCAAAATAGATTTTTTTCCTTTGTGCAAAAAAGCATATTATTTTGGAGTATAGTCTATCAGTCTAAGATTTTATCTTTTGCAATAAATACAAGATAATCTTAATGGGAAGGTTTACTGAATTTTTTCTCATATGGTCAACATCAGAAGGAGGACCTGTAGACATACTAAATTTGATTAATAGGTACTAGGACTATAATCTATAAATTAGGCCATAGTCGTAACCCAGTTTTGTTTAATGCAATGGATATGACAATGGTTTTAATTATATTCATTATTGTAAGAATTCTTATTATTTTTTTCTCAAATTTATTTTTTTTCTAAGTTGTTAGAAATGACAGCAGAATGTATTACATTTCATATTATACTTGTAGAGCATATTTTTACATATCTCTGGTTGTATATAAGTACATTCACACCATTCATAACTTCATACATGCCATTAGGGTAATGATATACATCTCATTGTACCATCTTTCTTTTTTTCTTCACCGTTTTGCCCCCTCCTTTCCCCTCCCTCCCCATTGGCCATTCTAGTGTTCCTCTAATCCTCCTATGCTCCCCATGCCAACCCCACTGTGAATTGGCCTTCTTATATCAGAGAAAACATTTAGCATTTGGCTTTCTGGGATTGGCTAACTTCACTTAGCATTATATTCTCTAATTTCATCCACTTACCTGCAATTATCATGATTTTATTCTCTCTTATTGCTGACTAATACTCCATTGTGTATATATACCACATTTTCTTTATCCATTCATCTACTGAAGGGCATCTAGGTTGGTTCTACAGTTTAGCTATTGTGAATTGTGCTGCTATAAACATTGAAGTGTCTGTGTCCCTGTAGTATGCTGTTTTTAAGTCCTTTGGGTACAGACCTAGGAGTGGGATAGCTGGGTCATAAGGTGGTTCCATTCCATGTTTTCCAAGGAATCTCCATACTGCTTTCCATATTGGCTGCACCATTTTGCAGTCCCACTAACAATGTATGAGTGTGCCTTTTTCTTCACATCCTTGCCAACATTTATTGTTGTTTGTGTTCTTAATAGTTGTCATTCTGACTTTGCATTTCTCTAATTGCCAGAGATGTTGAACATTTTTTCAAGTATTTATTGATTGATTGTATAAGAATTAATATCAAAAATCAATAAATGGGATAGATTCAAATTACAAAGCTTCTTCTCAGCAAAAGAAACAATCAGTGAGGTGAATAGAGAGCCTACTAATTGGGAACAAATTTTTACCACACACATGTCAGATAGAGCACTAATCTCTAAAATATATAAAGAAATCAAAAATCTTAACACCAAAAAAACAAATAACCCAATCAATAAATGGGCCAACGAACTGAACAGACACTTCTCGTAAGAATTATTATTATATTTTGTTAAAACAGATCAACAATATTGACAACTGTTTGTTTTGTCTTTTAACAAAATTTTTATAAGGAACTTCTCTTGTACTTTCTTACAAGAGACATTTCTGGGCCATCAGATTTTGGAATTAATTTACAAGTCTATGTTATCAATTCTTTTCCTATATCCTAGGTTCATATATAATTTTTCTATATCCTAGATTTATATATAATTTCATGTAAAGAGATATGTCATAACCATGGGATGATTATAAATGACATTCTATTGCTTACTTATGTAGAGAAATCACAATGGTTCTGAAATCATATTATACAAAGCATATTAAAATATTAGTAATTATGGAAATAATTTTAGTTTCATTATATGAACAGATATGGATTTAGGTAGGGTAGAAGAATATGTAGGAAAAGAAGCTTCTCTTTTTCTAATAGTATCAGGTCTGTAAATTGTGTTTATTGTAGAATATTTATTTATGTACAAAATTACATGACTCATTATTTCTTATTATCCAGCCAGTGTCATAAAAGACCTAGTTCCATTAATCAAGGGCACTAATGGCCCTTAAGATGTTCTTTTAAGGGTGCTCATTCTGAACTCCTGATATCATAAAGTTGATTTTATCTATGTTTCCGTGCAAAATATTTCTTACTCTGTGAGGTTTTACAGTTTTTAGTTCATAGGAAAAAATATGCCTATCCCGAAGCAAAAACATACCTATCTTCAAAGATAGGTCATATGACCATGCTGTCATACTCTAATAAGTCAAATCTTGCATATATATTAAATTTATGCTTTTTTTATTAAAATGGCTCATTGTTACAGAAAAACAGCCAACACAATTCTGGTTATTAGGTATGTCCATCTAGTGTCTTAAAAATGGCAGAGACTCTTACAGTCAAATCACTTTCATTGACATTTATTTAATTTATATCTGAGTGATGAATAACAGTCAACACACAACTCTGCTATTTATACTAAAGGCATGGTACCACAAAATGTGTAAAGCCATTTTGGTATTTATTGTTTGTCCTTCTACTAAAGCACTTTAGTTTTAAAATACTGTGGAGAATGGAGGAGAGTTCTTATTGCTCTTTAAAAGCATCTGATGAAATATGCATATAACACACATAATAATACCTGTCCTAAAAGGAAAAGCTCAGTAATACTGCCTCTGTATCATTAAAAACCTCTTTCTCATTAATTCAATTTTCTTTTGTAAAAAGGTTCCCAACACTGCTAGACTAATCGACCTTTCAGATTTATGAGCTATTTTTATGTGAGTATTGTCTTAAAAGATAAAACACCTTGATCAATTGCCAGGTAACACTTCCAGTCTCCTTTCAACACCCTGTTAATCCAGTATATTAAATTATTTTTAATTAAGTAATCATATTATCATGAATCTCTTTTTTATTAAATAAAGAAAAATTTACGATATCTTCTAAAAGTATAGACAAGGGAAGTTATATGGGTAGGAGTACTACAGAAACTCCTCTGAATTTAGAACAACAAAAATTAAAAGAAAGACATTTTAAACTCTCTTCTAAGTTTAGAAGTACAGCCTTCAATTCCTAAAGAGGTTAAACATGATGGTCCTTTCCCAAGGACTGCAAAGTGGTATCCACCTAAGAAGAAATTATTAAAGAATACAGTTAGAAGTTCAACTTCAGAGAGAAGGAATAATATATATATTCTCTATTTTCCAGTGGTGTGTCATTACTCTCTGATTAAAAAGCAAAGAAGACCAAACCAAACTAAACCCAAAACTCTTGCTTGATGATCTGTGATCAATAAGATAATATTTGCTGCTATGAAAATTTAAAATAAGAAAGTAAAATGAAGAATTGTAGTCTTTGAAATTCTGAAATGGGAAAAATATTCTAGGTTAATTTCTGAAATTGAAAAACAATGAAAAATGATTAATTTTTTTCATTGTTGAGGTAATCAACATCTAGTCTGAGAAAATGAAAAAATAATAACAGCAATATGGAAAAAAAAGATTAAAATAAAATTCCAACAATTTTTCAATAAAACTAAGTAAATTTAGCATTTTCTTAGGTAATACAGTAGTTACGAGTGGTGCTTGCCTGCGTTCCTAGCACAGGAGTTTGAGGCAAGAGGACCACTAGTACAAGGTCAGACACAACAACTTAGACTATGTCTCAAAATTTAAAAAAAAAGATGGAGCTATAGTTGTGATAGAGTGTTTGCAGAGCATGTGCAAGGCCCTCAGTTTAATTTCCAGTACTGCAAGACAAATGAATGAGTGAGTAATAGAATAAGAGTGTAATTTTGGAAGAAAAAATAATGAGAGTTAAGGGTTAAGAAAATTATCAACTTTTTATGTAAAATTAAAAATATCCTGAAAGGGAGTATTCAAATATCCAATATTTTCTCATGAAACATCTCGTCTTAACCCAGACTGATTCCATATAGCTCATTTGACAAATAAAAAATATTAAGCAAAAAAGCAATGTTTAAATTAAAAATATTTCAATTAAAAATGCTATAGTTGTTTTAGATTTCTCATCTTTTCCTCTGGAAGAGTTGCTTAGGTTATAAGATTTATTTAAATAAAATAAACATTAACAAATTTATAAAACATCATACTACCAGGAAAGGAATGGTAGATTATCTATTTTAATCTAGAGAATGAAGATGATATATATATATGATATATAAGATATGATATGATATATATGTGTATATTATACACACACACACATATATATATATACATAATTCAATAGGAAGATCTTTAAAATCACTTCATATGATGTATTGAAATAATTACTTTTAAAATAAATGTGGTTGACTACCTGATTTTTAACATGTTATAAAATTTACCTGACTTCAAATATAGCCAAATAAATGAAAGTTCTAATGGGTAACATTTTAGAAGTAGAAAACATTATTTCAAAATATCAGTCCAAAAGGTCACAAGTAAAATAATGCTTATGGGAAGAAAAGATGAGAAAGTATTTTTGAAATAGCATTCTTTTTGTTAAGAAAGGAAAAAAAAAAAAAAAAAACAGGAATGTAATTTTCCAAGCTTGCTCTATTATTCCAAAAAATCAGTTCTGACAAAACTCTTGACACTACTTTCAACCAAACCAAAAGTGTCAAAAATCCTAATTATTGTAGCTTCACTTGACTGTTTCATTGAAATTCATTTTCCTCAAATACACAGGACATCTTTTTTTATAAATTCAATTAGGGGCAAATCTGGAAAGAAATGTGGTCACTGCAATTATTGTTCTAACCATTTGTGACAATGAATAGTAGTTTGAAAATATATAAAATATTGAGGCTGAGGTTCCTTAGGTGAAAGAAAATGCCTCTTGGGTACACAATTATCTTTTTCTCCAGCAATTTCTTTTCTATTGAAATCCTATATATTCCTCAAAGTTGAGGTTTAGAACATTTTAAGGAATGTTATTTGTTAAATATCTTTCTGATTTCTCTTCTTCAAGAGTAGAAGGCAGAAATGGATCATTGATATTCATATCGTGAAAATCTTTTTAGCTGTTAAAACTACATGAATGAACATGAGTATTTTTCAAAATTAAAATGTTGAATTAAATAAAGCCAGATGTTCAAGAAAATAAAAATTATATTATATATAATATGTATTAATTATTGTATATTTCACCTAATATTTACCATGCTGTCATTGTTTAAACACTAAACACCTACAGTAAAAGTATAAAATCTACATCATAGTTTTGAATACCAAATATCAGTTGTAAGTTACCTCTAGAAAGGAAGAAATGGGACTTTGTGGAATAGGAACAGAAATGGATGGATTTCTACTATGCATGCAATAATTTTATCAATGATTAAACATTATTGGAAGTTAACATGATTAGAAGTTAAAATTGAAAGTTCATTCATAGATGAACATTTATAATCATGTTTATTATTATTTATTCATTATATTATTTATTATTATTTCAAAGTGCAGCACAATGAAGAAGTATATGTTATAGGAACATAAAATGTATATTGGAAAATTAATAGTAAAACAACTTAATAGATGTAAATAACCCACTATTATCAATATATATTAAAACAGACAATATTTAATAATTAATATGGTAAGATGAATGCATCAAGATCAGTACAATTAAAAAATCAGTAAGAATCAAAATTATTTTCTTATAGGGGTGGGGGAGTACTATAGGTTGAACACAGGAGTGTTTTACCACTGAGCTACATATGTACTCCTTCTCCTTTATATTTTGAGATGGAGTCTCGATGATTTATGGAAGCTCTCCTTGAATTTGCAATCCTCCTGCCTCAGCCTCCTGAATCACTGGGAATATACCTATATGCCACTGCACATGGTAAAGCATTAATATTAACCTTAAAGAAAGATCATTAAAAATACATTAAAATGTAATGAACAAACCCTTTTTTATTACCATAATTTTGCTTTATGGTCAAAGTCTTGATTAACACAATATTATAAATTTCATCATTATAATATACCCATAAATCTTATATACTATTGCTTTTATACTTTAATTTTTAACAAAATACATAACGTTGTACATAATCAGAAGGCTGATTTTAATACGTGTATTTGTAAAATATATTTGTATCATCATAGTTATTAAAAGAGATACATTTTATATATTTAAACTTCAGCAATGAAGTTCATTATGCATTGAATGTCTATTGTTGAAAAATCAAATCATAGGCTACTTATTTATTTTCTCTAAAGAGGGACATTTACTTGTCTCTTCTTTTTCCTATCCTGGAACAAAATATGCTAGAAATTCCCTGACTTTACTTTGGCCATTATAAGTAGACTTTTGTGTAAGCTTCAATTTTCCTAGATATGGTCCAGTCATTGATTCCCACTCTGGCTAGATCTACTTAAGAGTTTTTCTTCCCACATGCAAGCCAGCACTAAATATTATTAAGCTTTATAATTTCTACTAATCTGATGACTGGAAAAGGTTGTCCCATTAATTTGATATAAATCCAATTGATTACTAAAAATCCTGAATTGTTTTTCAAATGTTTTCATTTATTCTATTATGCATTAATGCTCTTAAAGAAATTTGTTTCCAATTCCAATATAATAAATATATTTTTCAGAAAGTAACAAAGATGTTATATTTTCTGCCTAATAGCCACATAAAAGCTAGGGCAGCCTTAGAAAGAACAATCATTTCAATAGTCTAATATGTAAAATGAGAATTGTGTTGTCAATACCATAAAGTGAAAGTTGTTAGAAATAAATGGATAATGTATGAGAAGGCCTTATAGCAGTTACAGGATTGATAAATGCTAGCTTTTGCTATTATCATTATATCATTTTCAATTCCTTATATCTTTGTCTTGAAATACATCATTATGCAAATTGATGTGTGCATCCATGTGTACACAGGCTGTGCAAAGTGAACCAAAAAATTCTCAATAATTTTAATAGACTTTAAGTGAAATAATTTATGTTCTCTGATTATAGTTGAATTAAATTATGATTCAACACCAAAAATGATAGATGATACATACTCTATTCTTGGCTATGTTACTTTATATTGCTAATATATCTATTATTTCCAAGTTAATTTCTGGATTACAAGTAATCATCTTTGAGGTGATCACCAGTTCATATTGTTTTGTAGAAATTGATAAAATTCATACAGAAATGTAATGAACTGAATAATGTAACCATGCTAGACACAATGAGCAAAGATCAGTAAAGTTGCGGGGGGGGGGGGGGGCTTACAATACCTGAGCTCAGGACATATTTAGAGCTAGGGATGTAGTTCAGTGGTAGAACCCTTGTCTAAGAGGCACAGTGTCCTCAATTTGATCCCCAGGACTTCAAAAATACAAACAAATAAATAAAATAAAATAACAAAAAGACTTATTGTAAAGTAACATTGGAACAGTATGATTAGTGTAAGGATAGACAAATGATTAGGGAAAAAGAATGGAGAATCCAGAAAGAAACCCCCACATGTCAGGACAACTGATTTTTATCAAATTTGCAAATGCAATCTAAGAGAAATAATTTCCTTTAAAAAAGTGGTAAGATAATTGCATATTAATAAAATGAACATTGGTACATTTTTAGCACTATGTATAAAAATCAATTCAAAATAGCTCCTAAATATAATGTAAAAACTTAAAACTGAAAATTACAGAAAGAAATATTGGAGGAAACCTTAGTAATCTTTGGTTAATCAAACATTTCTTAGGTATGATATTAAAATTACAATGCACAGAAAAAGAAAAACCCTTACAATATGGACTTAATCCATAATACACAGAAAGAAAAAACAACAACAATATGGACTTTATTAAAAACTTCTGCTTTTAATAATCACTATTAAGAAAATCAAGAGACATGTTATATACAGGGAAATATATTGCATGTTATCTATGATGAAGGATTTATTTCTAGAAAATGTAAATAATTCTCAACACAATACTATGAAAATAAATGAAGGAAACTGAAAAAAAAATCAGAGTGTAGGAAAGTGATTGACTTATGTGTGTTGATCTTGTATTCTGCTATTTTGCTGTATTTGTTTATCAGCTCTAGAAGGCTTCTGATGGAGATTTTTGGGTTTTATAAATATAGGATCATATCATCAACTACAGAGATAATTTGATTTCTTCTTTTCCTATTTGTATCACTTTAATTTGCTCCCCTTTCCTAATTGCTCTGCCTTGAATTTCAGGATCTATGTTGAATAGCAGTGGTGAGAGTAGACATCCTTGTTCCTGATTTTAGATGAAATTCTTTCAGTTTTTCTCCCTTCAGTAAGCTGATGGACTTGGATTTGTCATGTATAACCTTTATAATATGGAGGTGAGTTCCTTCTATGACTAGTTCTCCAATATTTTTAACATAAATTGGTGCTGGAATTTGTCGAATGTTTTTCTTCATCTTTTGAGATATCCATGTGATTCTTGTCCTTAATTCTATTTATGTGTTGAATTTTATGTATTAATTTGTGCATGTTGAATTATATTTATTATTTTTTTTATGTTGAGCCAACATAGCGTCCCTGGGATGAAACACACTTGATAAGATAGTGTACTATCTTTTGAATGTGTTGAATGTGGTTTTCCAATAATTCATTAAGGAATTTTGCATCTATGTTCATCAGGGATATTGGTCTGAAGTTTTCATTTTTTGATATATTTTTGTCTGATTTTGCTGTCAGAGTGATACTGGCTTCATAGAATGAATTTGGCATTATTACCTCACTTTCTATTGCATGGAATAATTTAAAGAGAATTGGTATTAGTTCTTCCTTAAAGATCTGGTAGAACTCATCTGAAAATCCATTTGATCATGGAATTTTTTTTTTTTATTAGAAGGCATTTAATTGTTGCTTCAATTTCATTAGTTACTATTGGCTTGTTTAAAATTTTTGTATCCTCCTAGATTAATTTGAGTAGGTCATATCTGTCTAAAATTTGTCAATACCTTCTACATTTTTTAGATTACTGGAGTATAAATTTTCAAAAGAGTTTCTAATGATCTTCTAGATTTTAGAATTGTCTGTGACGCTATTTCCTTTTCCATCTCTAATTTTGAATTTATTTGACCCTTTCTTTTGATTAATTTAGCTAATCAATTAATTTAGCTAAGGGTCTATCTTTGTTTCATGATCCTTTTTATTGTTTTTGTATTGTCAATTTTATTAATTTTAGTTCTGACATTATTTTCTGTCTTCTGATTTTGGAATTAGTTTGTTCTTGTTCTATGGTTCTGAGGTATTATGATAGATAACTTACTTGGAACCCAATTTCCTAATATATAAACTCTGTGCTATAAACTTTCCTCTTAGAACTGCCTTCACACTGTCCCAGAGATTTTGATATGTTCTATCTGTATTCTCACTTTTTTCTAAGTATTTTTTTGTTTTTTCCCTGATTTGTTCTCAAACTCATTCTTCATTTAAAATTGTGTTAAAATAGTTTTTTATCTTCTTGTTTATTTCTAATTTCATTCTATTATGATCTGATAGGATAAAAGAAACTATCTCTACTTTTTGTATTTGCTAAGACTTGTTTTGTGGCCTAAGATATGATCTGTTTTAGAGAAATTTTCATGCAAAATCACCTCATGTTATTGCATGTGTTCTATTTGACATTTTATATTGAGAAGGATTTGCTTTATGTAATTAGTGCACCAATGATTGGTGTATAAATATTTACAATCATTTTATATTGTTATTGGATGATACCTTTAACTGGTATGAAGTGATTTTCTTTGTCTCTTCTGACAAAGTTATTTATTTATTTATTTTAGGTTTTGGTACTATGAATTTAACTCAGGAATGCTTATCCACTGAGCTACATCTCTAACTCCTTTTTATATCTATCTATCTATCTATCTATCTATCTATCTATCTATCTATCTAGAAGCTGGGCATGGTGATGCACACAAGCAATCCTAGCAACTTGGGAGGCTGAGGCAGGAGGATCTCGAGTTCAAAGACAGCCTCAGCAATTTAGCAAGGCACTAAGTAACTCAGCGAGACCCTGTCTCTAAATAAAATATTTTAAAAAGTCTAGGGATGTGGCTCAGTGGCTGAGTGCCCTGGGTTCAATCCACAGTACCAAAGAGAGAGAGAGAGAGAGAGAGAAAGAGAGAGAGAGAGATAGCATCTCACTGAGTTTCTTAGGGCCTCACTAAATTCCCAAGGCTGGCTTTGACTTGCAATCCTCCCTCATCAGCCTCTTGAGTGAGTGGGATTACAGGTATGTACTACTTTTCTGGCTGTTCTGATTAACTTTTACTTTGTAGTCTGCTTTGACTGATATGAGAATAGCTACCCTTGCTTGCTTTGTGTTTCCAATGGCATGCTATATTTTTAGTCTGTGGATATAAATTTAGTCTGTGGATCTCTTATAAACAACATATGGCTGAGACTTTTTGTTTAATCCATTCTTCCAACTATATCTTTTGATTGGAGTGTCTAGAACTTTTATAGTCTGTGTTATTATAGAAGATAATTTTTATTTCTTGCCATTTTGGTTTGTTTATAATGCTTAATTCAGACTTGATTCTCATTTAAGTGACTACTCTTCTTTTAAGAATCATTTCTATACTGGTTCTCATTTCTATTTTTCATTTCGTCTGCATTAAATATTTCATTTAGCATATTTTTTTAATGCAGGCTTAGTTGTTATGGATTCTTTTTGTTTCTTCCTATAATGGAAGGTTTTCATTTTATTTTGCTGTATATGTTTATCTTGGTTGGCACCCATTTTCTTTCAGGATTTGGCATATGTTATTTTGAGTTCTCCTAGCTTTTAGGGTCTAGGTTGAGATATCAGTTAAAATCTTTGCTGACCCATCACTAAATGTGACCTGCCATTTTTCTGTTTCAGCTTTCAAAATTCTATCCTTTTTCTGTGTATTAGGCATTTAATTATGTCTTGGAGAGAATGTTTTTTGATCTTGCCTATTTAGAGTTTTAAATTCCTCATGTATTTGGATTTTAATCTCATTCCTAAGTTTGAGAAACTTTCTGTTTATTATTCAATTGAAAGTTTGTGCTTTCCTTTTGTTTCATATTTTGGTGCCTTTATCTATACCAATATTATCAAAATGGCTATACTGTCAAAAGTGTGATATAAATTCCATGTAAGCCTCTTCTAAGTACAAATAGCATTCTTCACAGAACTAGGAAAAAACACTCTTAAAATTCATTTAAAAGAATAAGAGACCCAGAATAACCAAAAGAGTCCTGAGCAAGAACAGTGATGCAAGAGACAGCACAATACATGATCTCAAATTTTAGTACAGAACTATTGTAACAAAACAGCATGGTATTGACACCAAAACAGACATAAAGACCAATGGAATAGAATATAAGACAAGAACAAATCCACATAGATACAGTCATCTGATATTTAACAAAGGTCCCCAAAACATATATTGGATAAAAGGTATCCTTTTACATAAACAGTACTAGTAACACTCAGTATTTGTATGTAGAAGAATGAAACTAGAACACTATTTTAACCCTGCACAAAAGACAACTCAAAGTGTATCAAATACCTAGGGATTAGACTAGGAACTTTTCAACTTCTAGAAGAAAAGAGGCTCAACATTCCAACATATTGGGTCAGGCACTGACTTCATTAACAAGACTCCTAAAGTGCAAGAAATAAAACCAAGAATAATAAGTGGTATGGCATCAAATTAAAAATCTTCTGTACATTCAAGAAAAACAGCACAAAAAGAACATACAAAATGGGAGAATATCTTCACCAACTCTTCCTCAGTTATTAATCTCCTGCTCCTCATGAAAGGATTAATATACAGAATATATTAAAAACTCAAAAATATTAACACCAAAGAAACAACTCAATTAACAAATGGGCAAAAGAACTAAACAGACTCTTCTCAAAATAAGCAATACAAAATTGTTAATATTTTTATGAAAAACATGTTGAATATCCATAGCAAACATGGAAATAAATGCAAAGCCAAATTACATTGAGATTTTGTCTCACTTCAGTTAGAATGTCAGTTATCAGGAGTACAAGTGGTAAGTGCTGGTAAGGCTATGGGGAAAAAACTACATTCATTTCTGGTAAAACTGAAAATTAATCCCACTATGGATATTTCTTGAAAACTAGAAACATAACCACCAAATGATCCAGCTATCCTACTCCTTGGTATTTGTCCAAAAAAATTAAATTCCACGTACTACTCTGATATAGTCATATCAGTGTTTATAGCAGTGCAACTCATAATGGCCAAGTTACAGAACCATCCCAGGTGCCCATCACAAAATAAACGCACAAAGAAAATGTGGTATGCATACACAATGTAGTTTTACTCAGTCATAAAGAAGAAACAAATTATGGCATTTGATGGCAATTTTATGAACCTAGAAAACATCATAATAAGTGAGATAAGCCAGACTCAGAAAGTCAAGGGTGGAATGTTAACTTTCACATGGAGATGTAATACCAAAAGAGGGAAAAACAAATAGGTGGTGGGAAATCCCAGGAAAATAGAAGAGAGATATGTGGAGCAGATGAAGGGGATTGAAGGGGAGAGAGGAAGGATGGGGAAAGAGGAATGGTGGAACAAAATTGAAGAAACTCTGCTATGTGCATGTATGAATATACCACTGTGAATTTCACCTTTATATACATCTTTAAAGCATTAATTATACACCACACACACACACACACACACACACACACACACACACACACACACACACACAAGCTTGACATCATTAGTCATCAGTGTAATGCAAATAAAACCACAATATTGCTATAAATCTCTTAAAATGGCTGAAATTAAATAGGTTGATCATACCAAGTTTGGGCGAAGATGTAAAGAAACTAAAAATTTTTATTTCCTTCTGATGGGCATAAAATTGCTTTGCTATAATCACCTTGGAAAACACTTTAGAAATTATCTAAAATGTTTAACATTGTCCTTTACTAGGATCCATCCATTCCACTCTAAGCCAATGTCCAAAGACTTATATAAGAATATTATATATGAATATTCCTAGCAACTTTATTTGTATTAGTCAAAACATAGCAATAACTTAGGATGCCAGTTCAATAGTCTTTTAACAAAATTTAAATTTCAGATAAACACAGATAATTTTTAATTATGTTCTTTGCAATATTTGAAAAATATTTCAACAAAAGAAATGTATCTCTTGCTTATCTGAAATTCAATCTTCCCTGTGCTTACTATTTTTGACAACATGGATGAATCTGGAGGACATTTTTCTAAGAGTATTAAACCAGTCACAGAAGGGCAAATACTACATGATTCCACTTACCTCAAGTGTCTTAAATAGTCAAGCTCATAAAAGCAGAAAATAGAATTGTGGTTTCCAGAGGCATGGGGAAGGAGGAAATGTGGACTTGCTAGGATACATTTTCAGTTATGCAAGATGAATTAATAAGTTCTAAAGATCTGCTGTACAACAGAGTACCTACCATTAATAACACAGAATTATGCACTTTAAAATATTAGGAGGATAGATCTTCTATGCATGCTTACCATAAAAAAAAAATACACCAAGAAGACAAGGAAATTTGGGGAGGTAGTAGATTCAATGTAGGGATGGTATCATGGGTATCAGATGCATAAATATGTCCAAACTTACCAAAATACATCCAATTATTTTATAGATTAATTCTACTTTAATAAAGCTTAAGAAAAAATTGCATTTCTATAGAATGCTAGGAAAATTTTAAATACTTATTGAAGGTAATTTTTAAAAAAATATTTATTTATTTGCTTTAGTTGTACAGGATGCGTTTATTTGTATGTGGTGCTGAGGATCGAACCCGGGCCACGCACGTGCCGCGCAAGTGCTAGGCGAGCACTCCACCGCTGAGCCACAACCCTAGTCCCTTGAAGGTAATTTTACAGCCTTAATTATATATAATGTGTTTCCTTAACCATAGAATTCTACAAGCCATTCACCAAGCCCAAACTGTATATGCATGATTCCTATCACTACCCATTTCAAATATGAAGTGGAAGAGACCTGAGTAATGAACTAAAGCAAATAAATAATAAGAAAGCATTGATTGAATATCTATGATGAGAAAACCTTCCAAGAAAATAATTGGGAATGGTTAAAATTTTAATAGAGCATGGGAAAGGTTTTTGTTTGTTTCAAACTTTGTGCATCATAACTTTGACAATTTCAGCCTACTAAAGGGTTATATGAATATATTGAGTTCCACTTCTCAGGGTGGTAACTAATACCTCTATGCAATTTTTTAATGGCAAGAATACATGGACATTTTACAAATTCAAGGGTTGCTTAAGATCAGTTCTAATAATAAATGAGAATAAATAAAAATGCAAGATTAAAAACATGAGAAAACAAAATTAATAGGTGTACTGTGTTATGTTTTGCTAAATCTGGCAACCCAGATTTCAATCCTGATTTCACCAACAAGAAAATGGATGAGCAAAAAAAGTCACATTTCTACACAATATATAGTGATATTCAGCTATAAAAAGAATGAACTATCAAGTCTATCAATTATAAGAATAAATCTCAAAATAATTATTGAGTGAAAATAATAAAAAAAAATCCTGAAAAAATTAATTCACTGTGTAGTTCTATTTATATGAATTTTAACAATTTCAAATTGATTACAAATGAGAGTAAACATTTTAGTGGTTGTCCAGGACCAGGAAAAAGGTCTGTGGTAGTGTGGGGATTGAAAATAAAAACAGAAATTAAAAAAAAACAAAAAACTTTAGAGTAATTTATGTGTTCACCATCTTAATTGTGGTGATTATTTGCAAGGGTGTATACATATATCTAAATTGACAAATTGTAGATTTTAAATGAATATAGATTATTATATGGCAACATTCTCTTAATAACATTTTTAAAGCTTCATCACAGCAAAAGAAACAATCAAAAACATGGAGAGCCTATGGAATGGGTGATAATCTATGCCACATGCACCTCAGATATAGCATTAATCTTCAGGATATATAAAGAACTCAAAAAGCTTAACACCAAAAAAACAAAAACAAAAACAAAAAACAAACAAACCAAAAAACCCAATGAATAAATGGGCCAAGGACCTGAACAGTGAACAGACACTTCACAAAAGTTGATCAACAAATATATGAAAAAATGTTCAATGTCACTAGTAATTAGAGAAATGCAAATTAAAACTACACTGAGATTTCATTTCACTCCAGTCAGAATGGCAATTATCTAGAATATAAGCAACAATAAATGTTGGAGAGGATGTGGGGGAAAGGCACATTCACACTTGGCTGGTGAGACTGCAAATTGGTGCCACCACTGTGGAAAGCAATATGGAGATTCCTTGGAAAACTTGGAATGGAATCACCATTTGACGCAAGTATCCCACTCATTGTTCTATACCCAAAGGACTTAAAATTAGCATACTATAGTGATGCGTCCACATCCATGTTTACAGCAGCTTAATTCACAATAGCTAAGCTATGGAACTAACTAGGTGCCCTTCAACAGATAAATGGATAAAGAATATGTTGTATACATACACATTAGAATATTACTTAGCCATAAAGAAGGATATAATTATGGCATTTCCTAGTAAATGGATGAAATTAGAGACTATCATGCTAAGTGAAATAACCAATCCCCAGAAAACAAAGGCCAAATGTTCTCTCTGATAGGTAGATGCTGACTCACAATAGGTGGGGGTTGCGGGTGAGTGGGATTTCACTGAATTGCATAGGGAGGAATGGGGGGAAAGAGAGGGAGGATGGGAATGGGAAAGACAGTAGAATGAATTATACATAACTTTCCTGTTCGTATATGAATACACAATCAATGTAACTCCACATCATGTAATGGGAAGTTATACTCCATGTATGTATGATGTCAAAATACATTCTACTGTCATGTATAACTAAAAAGAACAAATTAAAACAAAAAATAAAAAAAAAATTAATAGCATTTTCTAAAAAATGAAAAGAAAGACATAGGAAAAAATAAAATTTGAAATTCAATAACATTCACTAAAGGTAAATATAATTAAACAAACAGAAGAAACTTTAGTGTATGTAAATAAGGATATGTGCATTTAATATATAAATTCATATATGTCTTAGAGAAAATAATTTAAATCTTTACACAAAAATTGTTCATGAAAAAGAAAATCCATTGTGTAGTTTTAATGTAAATTCCAATAAAATATTATAGAACTTTTGTCAAGTTTAAATTATTCTTAATTTTAATTATAAAAGGAAGTCTATAGAATTCTAAAATATATTCTCAAAGAAAGTAAATGTGAGGTATACACTTTAGGAAAATAAGGCATTGAATATTTTGCAAGAGATTAATAATTCTGTCTTTTCATTCAGCACATATTTATTAGACACTTTTACTTCCTGCACTACTAGGGGATCAAACCTATGTTCTCATATTCTACCACTGGGCTACATCTCAGCCTTCATATTACTTGACAGGTACTCTTCTAGGAACTACTGCCACAAAAATGAATTGCTTCACTTCCTTTCTCAAGTTCATTTTCTAGAAGTAGTGAATATACAATCAAAGTCAGTAATTTTTTTTCAAAATAAGAAAATGATATGATTTCAGACATCAAAAGGGCCATAAATGAAGTGATAGGCGACAGAGAAAGACAGAAGTATGTGCTCACTGATAGGGTGTTCACTGAGTTTCTTTTCAAGGATGTGATGTTATATTTCAGACCTCAGTGGGTGCAAGTGGGTGTAAACAACTTAACTTCTCAGCATAAGTTTGGGCCTTGATAACAGGCAAGGTAAGTTTGAAGATAACCAAGAAGGCTATTTAGGTTGAAGCACAAATTGTGAGGAGGAAAATGGTGAGAAATGAGCCCAAAGTGGTTACCTGGAACTATACCACTTGGTATCGTGTATGCTGTGGCTGCACTTTGAATTTTATATGAAGTGTGGCAGGGAACGATGTGGGCTGATTTGTGTTTTCAAAAGATCTATTTGCTTACTGTGAAGTACAAAACACTAGAGAAACAAGAGGCAGGTTGAAATAACAAAAATCCAAGCATTAGATCATGAAATAATGATAGTGGATTAGTGAGCAGAGGCAGTTTTTCAGATGTGGAAAAGATATCAGGTTATTCTAATAGACTGCATGAGAAGCAGGAGAGAGGAAGCAGTAAATGAGAATTCTAAGTTTTTTTCTTTAGCAATTCATGTTAAATGTAGGAATGTTTACTTAGATGAAAACCACAGGCAGGTGTGACCACATTCCTGAGAAACAACCAGTAATTTGGCTTTGCATGTCATGGATGTGTTGTGCCTAATGGACCTGCATATAGAGTTGTGCTATACACTGTCACCCTTCTGTCGAGTTTGGAATTGAGTGGGACCGTTCCAGTGGGATATGAATCTAGACGTTATTAGCATTTACCTGGTAATTATTCTTGAGGTAAACTAATTCACCTAACAGATGTCAATAGATGTAGAAGCAAAAAAAAAAAAAAAAAAAAAAAAAAAAAAAATCAAAGGGAGCAGTATGGTAGTAAGAAAAGCAGAAGGGTTTAATATCTCAGAAGTCAAATAAAAGCAATGTTCCCATCAGTAGACTGTGATTATAATTAGTTTATTCAAATACTGCTGAGAGGAAGAATAATTGAATATTAGATTTGGTATTATGGAGGTTATTGGTGACATTGAGTAGGGCAGAGTAGTATGTATAAAGTCTTCACCAAACTGAATTGTAATAATTTACTGTAGACAACTCTTTTGAGGTCTACACAGGAATTGTACTTGAGGGCACTGCCTTGTGTTCCTATTCTTACAGATGTGTCTGGGATGCTCTGAAATTTCTCCATGTCATGGAAAAGCCCTAATAATTTTAGAGTGGAATAAAATCAGATGGTTCCTTTTAATTTTTATCCTTCAATAAATGTTTTTGTGGCTTCCTCAAAGAAATGTTCTGCCTTTGTCTCCAACCCTAATGTTCCAAATATATGCTGTCCACAAAGGCTCTTTAACACTTTTTGAGGATAATTTTGCTGCATTGTTAGATTGTAAAGAATGCTTTTCCTAGCAGTAATTTGCCATCATTCTTGCAATTGGAAGGGTCTCTCCAGCCCAGCTTTGTGTATTTTATAGTTCTTGATTTTATCAAACTATACTTTGTAGGTCTTATAGCCATTGTAGTTTATAGTATGTATGTGGGGTTCAGGGGGTCAGTACAGATTATCCATAATAGTTCTTGTCTTTCATAATGAACAACCTCGTGTCCCCATTTTGTGCCTTGTACTTGGTGGTTGTGAGTTGGGTCATTTCTGGAATCTTATTACCTTTGCAGCAATTTTCTTTTATGGGTATTTTAAAAGAAAAATTTTTCTGAAGTTGTTCCTCCATCACTCTTATCCATGGTATTTCTTATTCATGGAATGAATCAAAATGAATTCAGTGAAATCATCCTTTCAAGTTATTCTGTACTGCTACTATTTTTTTCTGTTTTAATGATATTTTCAACACTTTTAGTTGAGGGTCAAAAATACCAAGATTTTTTAAAAATAAGTATGGCATTTACAAAATCTTAGTTTAGAAAAGTATACTCAGCACAATTAAGTGATGAAACAATGATACCTAAAGCTTTACTCTTAATCAGAAGCAAGGTCAGGTAAATAGAAACATTTACTTATGATGAAAAAATATGCTTACTGATGTTAATCCATAGATCTTATTTAAATTATTATTTAGAAGTCATTGAGTCCTGTATAGAATTATTTCATTGACTATAAGAAACAATATTATAAGATGCATTTGATTACACAAGTTATAATTAACATGATGATGAAAAAAGGGAAACTCGTTAGCTTTCTAATCAAGGCAATGTTAAAGCGTATGCCCAAAAGATATGCCACAAACTAATGGAAAGTCTTTGGTAATCTAGAACTATTCCAAATGTTTTATAATAATATCTATTACTTGTGTGAGAATATACAACATGAACACACACACACACACACACACACACACACGTGTGTGTAAAAGGGGCCTGAAAACAATGCTTGAATAAAAATTAAATAGAAAATAGACTTGGGAAAAAGTTTATAATGTTAATATGAAACAGTGCTTTATACGAGGCATTATATGCTTCATTTCTAACAACCATCCTCTGAGATGTGTTATATTATTTTCTAAATTTTTTTATAGAGGTAATAATTAAGATATAGGAGTTTAAGTAACTTCTTCAAAGTCACACAATTATTGGTATCCCCCCTAGTTCATTTGTTGTTGCTATAATGGAATACCACAAACTGGATACATTATAAACAATAGAAATTTATTTGGCACACAGCTCTGGATGTGGGAAAGTCCAAGAGCATGGCACTTGGCATCTGGTCTTCTTGCTACATCAAGACATGGTGAAAGGAAAATGAGCAACCTTGAGATAGAGCAAGAGGGATTAGCTCTTGTAACAAGCCCATTCTTTTTTTTTTTTTATTATTTTTTCAAATTCATCTGTTTGTTTTATTCTTTTTTAAATGTTTTTTAATTCAAAGTTGTTGTATATGACAGTAGAATGCATTACAATTCATAATACACATATAGAGCACATTTTTACATATCTCTGGTTGTATATAAAATACATTCACACCATTCGTGTCTTCATACATGTACTTAGGGTATAAAATACATTCACACCATTCGTGTCTTCATACATGTACTTAGGGTAATGATATCCATCTCATTCCACCATCTGTTTTTTTAACCCCTTTGCCCCCTCCCTTTCCCTCCCTCCCCATTGACCTTTCTAGTGTTCCTCTAGTCCTCCTATGTTCCCCAACTCAACCTTACTGTGAATCAGCCTCCTTATATCAGAGAAAACATTCCGCATTTGGATTTTTGACATTGGCTAACTTCACTTAGCATTTTATTCTTCAATTTCATTCATTTACCTGTGAATGCCATTATTTTATTCTCTTTTATTGCTAAGTAATATTCCATTTTGTATAGATACCACATTTTCTTTATCCATTCATCTACTGAAGGGCATCTAGGCTGGTTCCACAATCTAGCTATTGTGAATTGTGCTGCTATAAACATTGATGTGCTTTGTCCCTGTAGTATGCTGTTTTTAAGTTCTTTGGGAACAGACCCAGGATTGGGTTCACTGGGTCATAACGTGGTTCCATTCCATGTTTTCCAAGGAATCTCCACACTGCTTTCCATATTGGCTGTACTATTTTGTAGTCCCATCAACAATGTATGAGTGTGCCTTTTCCCCCACATCCTCTCCAACATTTATTGTTGTTTGTGTTCTTAATAGCTGCCATTCTGACGGGAGTGAAATGAAATCTTAGAGCAGTTTTGATTTGCATTTCTCTAATTGCTTGTGATGATGAACATTTTTTCATGTATCTGTTGATTAATTGTAAATCACCTTCTGAGAAGTATCTCTTCAGTTCCTTAGCCCATTTATTGATTGCTTTATTTTTTTGTTTTAAGATTTTTAAGTTCTTTATATATTCTAGAGATCAGTGCTCTATCTGACGTTTGTGCATATAGTAAAGATTTGTTCCCAATTAATAGGTTCTCTATTCATTTCACTGATTGTTTCTTTTGCTGAGAGAAGCTTTTTAGTTTGAATCCATCCAATTCACTAATTCTAGTTTTTAATTTTTGTGCTATGTAAGTCATATTAAGGAAGTAGTAGCCTAATCTGATATGATGGAGGTTTGGGCCTACCTTTTCTTCTAATAGATGCATGGTCTCTGGTTTAATTCCTAGGTCCTTGATCCATTTGAGTTGAGTTTTGTGCATGGTGAGAGATAGAGGTTTAATTTCATTTTGTTGCATATGGATTTCTAGTTACCCCAGCACCATTTGTTGAAGAGCATTCTTTACTCCAATGTATGTTTTTGGCATCTTTTTCTAATATAAGATAGCTGTGGTTGTGTGGGTTAGTCTCTGTGTCCTCTATTCTGTACCATTGGTCTACCAGTCTATTTTGGTGCCAGTACCATGCTGTTTTTGTTACTATTGCTCTGTAGTATAGTTTAAGGTCTGGTATTGTGATGCCACCTGCTTCACTCTTCTTGCTAAGGATTGCTTTAGCTATTCTGGGTCTCTTATTTTTCCAGATGAATTTCATGACTGCCTTTTCTATTTCTATGAGGAATGGAATTTTGGCTGGAATTGCATTTAATCAGTATAATGCTCTGGGTTATATAGTCATTCTGACAATATTGATTCTGCCTATCCAAGAACAAGGTAAATCTTTCCATCTTCTAAGGTCTTCTTTCTTTCTTTAGTGTTCTGTAGTTTTCATTATAGAGGTCTTTCACGTCTTTCATTAAGTTGATTCCCAAGTATTTTATTTTTCTTGATGCTATTGTAAATGGGGTAGTTTTCATCATTTTCCTTTCAGAGGATTTGTCACTGATATACATAAATGCCTTTGATTTGTGGGTGTTAATTTTGTATCCTGCTACTTTGCTGAATTCATTTACTAGCCCTAAAAGTGGTATTTTTTGGGTCTTCTAGGTATAGAATTATATCATCAGCAAATAGTGCTAATATGAGTTCTTATTTTCCTATCTATATCCCTTTAATTTCTTTCATCTGTCTAATTGTGCTGGCCAGAGTTTCAAGTACTATGTTAAATAAAAGTGGTGAAAGGGGGCATCCCTGTCTTGTTCAAGTTTTTAGAGGGAATGCTTTCAATTTTTCTTCATTTAAAATGATGTTAGCCTGGGGCTTAGCATAGATAGCTTTTATAATGTTGAGATATGTTCCTGTTATCCCTAGTTTTTCTAGTGTTTTGAACATGAAGGGGTGTTGTATTTTGTCAAATGCTTTTTCTGCATCTATTAAGATGATCATATGGTTCTTATCTTTAAGTCTATTGATGTGATGTATTACATTTATTGATTTTCATATGTTGAACCAACCTTACATCCTGAGATAACCCCCAATTGATCATGGTGCACTATCTTTTTGATATTTTTTTATATTCAATTTGCCAGAATTTTGTTGAGAATGTTTCCATCTATGTTCATTGAAGATATTAACCTGAAGTTTTCTCTCTCTCTCTTTTTTTTTTTTTTTTTTTTTTTTGATGTATCTTTGCCTGGTTTTGGAATCAGGGTAATATTGGCCTCATAAAATGAGTCTGGAAGAGCTCCCTCTTTTTCTATTTTCTGTAATAAATTAAAGAGTATTGGTATTAGTCCTTCTTTGAAGGTCTTGTAGAACTCAGCTGTATATCCATCCAATCCTGAGCTTTTCTTGGTTGGTAGTTTTTTTGATGGCATCTTCTATTTCCTCACTTGGAATTGATCTGTTTAAATTGTGTATTAGCTCCAGATCCCGTTTGGGCAATTCATATGACTCTAGAAATTTGACAATGCCCTAGATATTTTCTATTATATTAGAGTACAAGTTCTCAAAATAACTTCTAATTATCTTCTCTATTTCTGAAGTGTCTGTTGTGATATTTCCTTTTTCATCACAGATGTTAGTAATTTGAGTTTTTTATCTCCTTTTCATTAGCATGGCTAAGGGTCTGTCAATTTTATTTTTTTTTTCAAGAACCAATTTTTTGATTTGTCAATTCTTTCAATTGTTTCTTTAGTCTCAATTTCATTAATGTCAGCTCTGACTTTAATTATTTCCTGTCTTCTACTCCTTTTAGTGTTGATCTGTTCTTCTTTTTCTAGGGCTTTGAGGTGTGATGTTAAGTCACTTATTTTTTTTTTTTTTTTCTTTAAGGAATGAACTCCATGCAATGATTTCCCTCTTAATACTGCTTTCATAGTGTTCAGAGATTTTGATACGGTGTATCTGTGTTCTCATTCACCTCTAGGAATTTTTCAATCTCCTCCTTGATGTCTTTTGCAACCCCTTGTTCATTCAGTAGTATGTTGTTTAGTCTCCAGGTGTTGGAGTAACATTTTTTATTTTATCATTGATTTCTAATTTTATTCCATTATGATCTGATAGAATGCAGTGTAGTATCTCTACTTTATTTTATATTTGCTAAGAGTTGCTTTGTGGCATAATATATGGTCTAATTTAGAGAAGGAGCCATGTGCTACTGAGAAGAAAGTGTATTCATTCACTGAAGGATGAAATATTCTATATATGTCAGTTAAATCTATGTTATTAATTGTATTAATGAGGTCTAAAGTTTCTTCATTAAGCTTTTGTTTGGACAATCTATCCAGTGGTAAAAGAGGTGCGTTGCAGTCTCCTAGGATAATTGTGTTGTTGTCTATTTGACTCTTGAACTTGAGAAGGGTTTGTTTGATTAATGTAGGTGATCAATTATTTGGGGCATATAAATTTATTATTGTTATGTCTCGTTGATGAATGGTTCCCTTAAGCAGTAAGAAATATCCTTCTTTGTCCCTTTTGATTAACTTTGGCTGGACATCTACCTTATTTGATATGAGAATGAAAATCCCTGCTTGGTTCCACAGCCTGTGTGAGTGGTAAGATTTTTCCCAGCCTTTCACCTTCAGTCTGTTGATGTGTTTTTCTATGAGGTGTGTTTCTTTGAGACAGCATATTGTTGGATCTTTTCTTTTAATCCAGTCTGTCAGTCTGTGTCTTTTGAATGGTGAGTTTAGGCCATTAACATTCAAGGTTATAATTGAGAAAAGATTTGTATTCCCATCCATTTTTGTTTATTTTTGGTGTTTAATTTGACTTGGTTTCTCCTCTGATTAGTGTTTCCTTTAGTTTAATATCTCTCTTTGCTGATTTTCATTGTTGTTTTTTCTTTTCTTCTTCATGAAATATTTTGCCAAGGATATTCTGTAGTGCAAGCTTTCAAGTTGTAAATTCTTTTAACTTTTGTTTATCGTGGAAGGTTTTTATTTCTTCTTCAAATCTAAAGCTTAATTTTGCTGGATATAAGATTGTTGGTTGGCATCCATTTTCTTTCAGAGCTTGATATATATTGTTCCAGGATCTTCTAGCTTTTAAGGTCTAGGTTGAAAAATCTGCACGTAATCTAATTGGTTTTCCCCTATATGTAATCTGATTCTTTTCTCTCATGGTTTTTAATATTCTCTCCTTATTCTGTATGTTAGGCATTTTCATTATAATTTGCCTTGGTGTGGGTATGTTGTGATTTTGTACAATTGGTGTTTGATAAGCCTATTGAACTTGGTTTTTCCATTCATTCCTCATGTTTGGAATATTTTCTGCTATTATTTCATTGAATAAATTACTCATTGTTTTGGTTTGGAATTCTACAACTTCCTCTAACCTAATAACACTTAAATTTGGTCTTTTTAAGCTATCCCATATTTTTTGAATGTTCTGATCATGCTTTCTTACTATTTTCTCTGTGTGGTCTACATTTTTTTTCAAGATTATATATTTTGTCTTTATTATCTGAAGTCTTGTATTCCAAGTGGTCTAATCTGTTGGTGATGCTTTCAATTGAACATTTAATTTGGTTTATTGCTTCTTTTGTGTCTAGGATTTCTGTTTTGTTTCTTATTAGAACCTCTATCTCCCTATTGAAGTAATCTTTTGCTTCTTGTATTTGTTTATGAAGTTCTTTGTCAAAATGGTCTTTTACTACCTGTATTTGTTCTCTTATATCATTCTTCAGATCACTGAACATTTTAATTTTGTATATCCTGAACTCCTTCTCTGTCATTTCATCTGCTTTGCTTGCCATGGAATCTACTAAGGAGGTATGTTGATTTGTTTGGGACAATTTCTTCCCTTGTCTTTTCATATTGCTTGTGTGGCTTCTCTCTAGCACTGTGGAACTGTGACTTTTTCCTTTTTACCTTAAAGCCTTATGATGCCCCTGTAGGACAATGTTAGCAGATCCCCATATGAACACCTTACACTCTAAAACCAGACATTTTCTATTCAGATGTTCACAATTTGGTCACAATGTACACAATTAGTAATTTAAATATTGTCCCCAATATACTCTGTAGGTTTGTAAAGGGGTTTATTATTTCTAATGTTGGACACAAATATGATATGCCGAGTGTAGCTGCCTGAATGCTGTTGCAGCCACAATACCGCGGGAGGAGATTCGGTGGCAGGAATCTTTTATTCTTAGTCTCTGTCTTTCTCTTTTTCTCTTTTTCTTTCTTTTTTTAAATTATTTATTTATTTACTTTAGTTGTACACAATGCAATGCATTTATGTTTACGTGGTGCTGAGGATCGAACCTGGGCCGCACACGTGCGAGGCGAGTGCTTCTGCCTCTGAGCCACAACCCCAGCCCCTCGCTTTTTCTTTATTCTTAGCTAAACTCTTTTCTTTATTCTTAGCTAAACTCTTTTCCTTATACTAAACTCTTTTCTCATTTCTTTCTCTAGCTCTGACTCTTATTTCTTCTTCTGACTACGTTCTGGCTGCTCTGACTCTTTTCTTCTTCTCCGACCCGAACTCTTCTTCCGACTAACTGACTGAATGAATGCATGCATGCTTCTGACCGCTTTCACCCGATTATATACCTTTTAGCTTTACAGGTGCATCACGTGCATACTTAATGTATGATTATTATCAGGTGGAACTTATGGCTCCCAGCTAACCGCAATAGCCATTTCCCTGATTGGGGCTCCTTCAGCCGAGGAGGAAGGAAGTGAGGACATTAAGTTATTATTTCTTAGGAAGTGTGAATCAGAAATCTATGGATGTAGTTTAATGTTAACAGAAGAGCTAGGAAGTGAATTGGAGTGAACAAGCTAGTGCAAGACCAAGGTGTAAATTAAAAAAAATCATGTATATGTTAAGAGAAATAAAAAATGTCAAAGTAGTAGAAATTGGTGAAAAGAGAAAAAAAAAAAAAGAAAGTGAGTCAAAAAGAGAAAAGGAAAACCACATGTAACACAACTTTGATATACTATTCAATTTATCCAGTTTTCAGAATCCTAATTCACATATAATACTTGGTTTCACTTATGTTGGGAGTGTGAGAGCAGGGTAGTAAATAGGGAGAGTAAAGAAAAACCAAACCAAACCAAACCAAACAAAAAAGAAAAAGAGAGAAACAAACACACACACACACACACACACACACACACACACAAATCCCACAAAGCCAAACACACAAATCACAGACAACATATCTTGAAGGAAGATTTCCTGCTTCCCTTAACATCCAGTGGGTGTGGTCATCTGTTATCAGCTGTCAAGTTTTATCACCACCCTCCAAATGTTGAAGGTAACCAAGTAGTCACAGAACCAGCACTAGCAGCTGTTGAGCAGTTGGGGTGGAGTTAAATTCTGGTACCTGGTCAGCCGGCATTCTAAGCTGGGAGTTGTCCCCCCTGGTAAATGGTGCTGAAAGGTGACCCAAGATCTAGGTGCTTACTTTCCACATCACAGTATATTTTCAAATGGAGGGAGCAGTGTTATGGGGCCCGAAGCTGGGTTCAAATATGAGCACTGCCACTGTCTGTGTGTGGCTTGTGTAGATGTCAGCTGACTTCAGAGCCTGTGTATATTCCTTGGATGTATGCAGGCTACTGCGCATAGGTGATTCCTTTTTTCCTTTTTCTCCCTCTGCTGCTACAGCTTTCAAAAATGGCAGTGATCAATCCACCTGGGAGTAGTGGAACCACACAGGACCTGACTGGCTTTCCTGTGCCTGGGAATTTGCCAGGTGACTTGCGTGAAAGCAAGTTGGGTAGCCAAATGTTCTGCGCCGAACATTTTGTGCCATTCCTGCCGTTCCCGCTGGCACCGCTGCAGGTGTCCTTGTTCGCTGTTCTCTCCTGCGCAGGACCTGTGTGAGTGAGCAACTGGGAGACTCACCCACGATATAGTCTGTTAACCCAGTGCTCCAGAGGGGTATGATGGCCTTGGCTCCTTTGCGGGTGCAGGAGTATTGCTAGTAACTAACCAGTATTCTCACTACTGAACCTCAATTTACCAACTGATACTTAATGCCACCTCTCTCTGGTCCGCCACCTTGCCACCAGGTCAACAAGCCCATTCTTGAGATAACTAATTCACTTCTACAATGAGGACATTAATCTATTCATGAGGGCAGAAGCCCTCAAGACCTGGTCACTTTTTTTTTTTTTTTTTTTTTTTTTTTTTTTGTGGTGCCGGGGATTGAACTCAGGGGCACTCGACCACTGGGTCACATCCCCAGCCCTTTTTTAACTTAGAGACAGGGTCTCACTGAGTTGCTAAGTGCCTCACCATTGCTGAGGCTGGCTTTGAACTCGCGATCCTCCTGCCTCACCCTCCCAAAGTGCTGGGATTACAGGCATGAGCCACCGCGCCCGGCAAAGACCTGGTCACTTCTAAGAGGTCCTACCTCTTAATACTTTTACAGTGGAAATTACATTTTTGGAGGGGACATTCAAGCCAGAGCAGTATCAGAAATAGAATTTAGAGCACAGACATATGGCTCTGGAGTCCAAATTATTGTATCAGAGAATGCTGGAAGACTCTCTTCTGCTTTTTTTCCCCCTTTTATCCTTCTAAGTAATAGGATCTATCACTTAATTAGGTGATAAATATTAGGGGAGAGTATAGTCATTTATAATTTCTTTATGAGTTTAGACTCAAATGAATCACATTTCACAATATTGAAAAAGTTTTTCTTTGATTCCATAGAACCACTGGTTATTTTTCTTTGAGAAACCGCAAAAAATGAGACAATTGTTGTGAGACTGATAAGCCAATACCCATCACTTTTTAAGAAAGAAATGACAAAAAAAAAAAAAAAAAACTAAACTATGAGCATGAGATAAATCCTTCTAGCCTTGTTTTTGAAACTTTTAGTATTTAGAAAAGACCATGGCATTCATGAGATATCACTATAAATTCACTTAGAGAAATTACATCAAGCATTTTAACATCATTTATTTTGTATTCAATACTATTGACAGGTGGACCAGAGAATTGTGTTGCCACATTAGTCACATACCTTGAATTTTATAAAGTATTTGACAAGGAACTTTGTGTGTGTGTGTGTGTGTGTGTGTGTGTGTGTGTGTGTGTGTGTTGGTCATTATAAGAAATGACAACTTGAATTGAGAGTTGTTCAATGTGTTGGCATTTGGTCATACAAAATCATATAAAATATAGTATGGGTAGGTAAAGGAAAATTGTGATGAGTCTTCCCTTTAAAACATTTTAATAGCTATCTTTGGGAAACAGTCCCACATTTATTTAATTTGCATTCAACAAAAGTTGGTTGCTTTTTTAATTACAAAAAAGAAAAAATAGTGTTTCTAGAGATGTGTCTGTGAAAGAGGTAGGAGTGCAGAATCAAAATCCAGTCCACTTTATGACACAATCAGTGCTTATATCTGCATCAGTGGTATGGAATGGAGGAGGGGAGAGTGGCAATTGCCTGCTTAGGGAGAGGTAGCATTGCAGGACCCTGGTGCATGCAATGGGAGGAAATATAATCAGTCAAGCAAATATTATACAAGGCATGGAGTGACCATTGATAGGGTTCAGATATTAGGAACTTTCAGGAACATAGAAATTGGTAGTTTTCAGGTAGTCAAGTGGAAATTCATTGCAATAATGGAGACTCTATTAACGGAAGTTGGTGATAAAGGAATGGATGATAGAATGAAAATAAAGCTGGCAGGTGTTCTTTATCCAAGAAGTATGGCTGCAGATAGCAAGATTAGCTGTTGGTTCAGTTTTTTGACATTTCAGCTTATTTCTTTCTGTCTCTAGTTACAGAGTTTCAACCTACTATTCTCTTCATTCTAGGTTAGGAAAATAGCATTTTCATTCCTGGAGTTCTGTTTTCTCCACTATGAAACAAATTTATTTCTTTTACAACCTCTTTCTGAAATTCAGAAAATCAAAACATAGACTATTCATTCTTTCAAATTATTACTGATAATTGTTATTATCCTAGCTTAAATAAATTACTTTACCTCTTCTTTTTTTGAGGTGAACTTTGTGATAATATGAACCTCTTATTTTTATGGCATGAAATTAAATTGATTCATGTTGAGTGCTTAGAATGATGTGTACGAGCTTCTCAGTAACTTGATGTTAGACTGGTGTGACCCACGTCAAACTTCTGACCTACAGGACTATAAGGCAATAAATTTGTGTTGCAGTAATTTGTTTCAGAAACAATAGAAAACTGCAATTATTCTGTTCCATAATATAACTTTGGAGAAAGAGATTTAGAAAACCTGAAAACATTGGAGGTTTTGAAAATCTTAAAATTTTTACATAAACATCCCTCCACTACTGCCACAGAAAGATCCTGGAAAGGTATGGTCATGGGAACTGGAGCAAGATCAGGGTATAAGTTCTGGCCAAGGCTATAACATGGTAGGTGGTTCTGAGCAAGCCATAGTCCCTTTGGACCTCATTGTTCCTGTTTTTAAAATGGTACGAAAATATTTACATGCACTGAAGAAAATGTTAGAGGAAATATTTCACATTTATTAACATGTGAAGGGAAACAATAAATTATAGCAATTGCAGTCTTTACTGTTTTTATTACCCCTAGAAATTCTGAAACAGACCTTTAATTGTCTTTATTTTCAGCCTACACATTAAGTATCTGACAGCTAATATACTACAGTGTGTTTGGGGAAACTATGCTTAGTATACTTTTTATTCTTGAAAGATTATATGTGCTAACATGAACATTGTCTTGTGGTCAATTATTTATTCTAAAGCCATAAATATAGTTTGGTCCTGTCTATCTCCTCTGAAAAGTGCACATTCTTGGCCAATATTTTTCCATGCCAGACACTGACCTGCAGAAAGGAGTCATTTGTGACATAGTACATCAAATATCTCTCTTAGAAAAGGATGAGTTTTTTTAACTCAGATTAACTCCAGAATGGTTATTATGCCTCAAATTGTTTTTGCATTATATAGAATGGATTTTCAAAGTCATTTCCTTACATCTCACATTTATATTTGACTTCTAATTCTCTTATTTTTTTAAAGGAGAAATCATAAATTTCCTTATTTCAATTCTGTTATGGTTAGCTTTTCTTAATGTATTCTTAGTGAACACAATTACGAAATTAGTTGTTACGTGATTTGTCATACTTCTTAAAAAAAATCCCTCTATCAACTTTCAGAATCATTTTATATTTTTAAGCAGGTAAAATTATTTCCCTTTTTATAGATATTCTGGATATAATTAAGAAGTGCTTAAACAATGTAGGAGAGGATGGTTTTTGTGTTTCATTCCAGACTCATTTGCTTTTGTTCATATTTAAAAATCTAAATAAATTATTCACATTTTTTGAACATGCAGAGTTTTGTTTAATTAAGTATGGTACTTTATACCAGTATTTCACTATAATAAGTAAGCATATCTGCTTTAAAATTTTAGATGCTTCCCTTTTCCCTCATTTTAGTTCTTAGTTAACAAAGAGATAAGAGATGCTGAACAGGTTACAAAAAAAAAAAAAATAAAATAACCAGAAGATAATTTGAATTAAGCCCCAAATCAGAGCCCATTTCCTACTCCATATTTCAAGATTTACAGAAATATACACCCCCCACAGATACACATATCAATTTCTCCAAATTTGTTAAGTACCATGGCTGACTCATTTGATGATGCAGCAATATTTCAACACAAAATTGATTTAATCACCAAATCATTGCTTTTATCAATCCTCACACGGTATTTTCCTAAACATTCTTTCATTATTTCAGCACAAAATGGTAGATAACCTATTAGGAACAGATTTAGTAAGCAGAAAAATGGTGTAATGACTAACTTTAGTCATCCAACTGACATTTATTAAATGCAACATTGGAGCAGACAATGGGAGATCTCCCTCAAATAATTGAAGCCGATGCTAAAGTACCAATGGTAAATTTACTTGGATTTAGTGTAAGATGCAACATTGTTTCTGTGGAAAATGTTTATAGTAAGTCTCTTAGATATCATGTAAAAGGTTGGACCTGCTGTTGGTGTTCTTTCACAGGAGGGGAGCTATATAGTTAAAATGATCATGCTTTAGCTCAGCAAACATTGGGAAAATCTCTAAAGCATGTGAAATTTCTAAGAGAGTTTCATTGATCTGTATGGGGGGAGTAGTATGGTTTAGTTGCTAAGTGCAAACAAACAACTACACAAAATTTCATAAATGAACAAAACAAAAGGCACCAAAAATTAAAACAACTTGATTTCCTTGGACTTGTATTTCAGTAAGGGATTTAATTGTAATAACAAGTTTAGTCACTGAATAACTTCCTTTCTCTTGTCCTTATCACTTGTGGAAGAGGAAATCCTGTCCTAACATTAATATGATGAGCATCCACGTGTTAAGATGGGACAAAAGGCCATGCTTTGAAGTCACACCAACCTTGTGTAAATACCATCTATTTAACACTGGTGAGATGTTGACTTAGTTATACTCACCCTCTCTGGAATTGCTGCTTTTATTTCAAATCCAGCATCATAATAGCCACAAGGTTGTTGATCATTTAAGGAACATGACAGAATCTCTGGTACACAATATATGTACAATAAGTACTATATCCCACCCCTCATCTGCTACTTGCCATTTGTGGACAGACTTTGCAGATGCATATACTTGACTTGTTTTCTCAGTTATCACCTCTTCAAATTTTTGTTGCTATGCTCTGCCCAGCTCCTGGGGCATTTCAATACAGAGTTTAAACAAGCCAGTCTGTGCTTTCATCTGATTTTCTTCACTTTAACCATGCTACTACTCCTTGCTTCCAAGGAGTCTCTATGTGTATTTCTGGAACCCCTAACAATAAAATAGCATTCAAAGTCTCCTCAAAGGAAAATGATGTATATCTAAATGCAGAAAGGAATTTTCAGTCCTGGAGGCCTCTGAATTTCTAGAAAATTGCTAAATAATAAAAACAATTTCTGAAAGCTCTTCTTGTGATACTAGTATATATGGAAAACTCAGACAATTGTAGTTTTACTGCTTTTTTTTTTTTAATTAAAAGTGTTGTTCAACTATCCAATTCTAAAGCTGTTGCACAGACTAAACTCAATTACCTCCTCTGAAAACAATCCTTGACTCTAATCAAGAAGGTCAGAAAGCATTTTAAGCAAGTAATCAACATCGGCTAAAGAAGTATAAATAATTGTGAATATTTCTATCAGAATTTGTTCATGGAAACATTTGTCCTACATTCCATACTCTAATTCTGCAATTGAAAATATTCAATTTCATGAGGATAGATTACTGAAAAGGGCAGACTTTAAATCTAAACAATTGTGGATGTGGGACATGATATTTATGCAATCCAAGAATCTCAAATAATTGAAGAGCGCTATTTATTCATTTATAGAGAATAAACAGGTAGTTTTTGAAAAAGCAATATAATTAGTATTTCAGAACAAATTTCTGTCATTGCTTCTAGCATTTATGGGCTATCTTAGCATTATCATTATGTGAGAAGCTGTCCATGTTTTATATACTTATGAATACCTATTATACATGCAAGACTTTAGCAGATACTATGTGTTTTAAGAAGTATAATACACAGACACCATTTTCAAGAACATAAAAATGTTAAACAATACAAAGCCATAAAAGAAATATCACAATTTCAATAAAGGCTTTCCCTAAGAGGTAACTTTCATGAATTTAGAAGATGAGTAAGATGTATAAATGAAAGAGGGAGCATATTGTTTGGGGGCATAATGTGCATAGACATAGCAGTGAATGGAGCTTTATTCTTTCGAGAGTCCACTACTCTGCCTACATAGCAGGTTTATAGAATCAGAGTTAGTAGTTTAACTTAAATAGAAAAATATAAAGTTATTGTGTAATAAATCCAAGGTCATGAATCTAAAAGAATATTTGTAAAAGTGCAATCTGTCTTTCCTAATGGAAAATTAAGTTTTATGGGTGTGGGGTTGTCTGTGAATTTGATATTTAAAAAGGTAAATATCACAGAAATATAATAGCTTTTATTATTATTATTACAATAGTAAAGATGTTAATTTGAGTAGTTCTTAAGACTCTTTTAGCAAATTCAGTGTTTATTCAGCCACTGATAAAACTGACTTGCTAAAAATGATCCCCACATTCAATACATCATGGGGAAGTTAGAATACACTACGCTGTGAAAGCAAGTCCTTTTTTCTCATCCTGTTTATAGAAGTTCCATATTCTTAAAATAATTTTGCCTTCAATATTGGTACAAAAAGCATATTCATTGAATTAACTACCAAAAAGCTTATGATAATTCAGACTCAGTAGCAATAAATCATCCTATGTGGTATTTTTATATAAATGCCATATCAAAGTCAAGTTGGGAGGTTATTTACTTAATGTTTTAATATATATTAAAATATTTTTTTAAAAAGATCTTCATTCACCCCCTCTCACATATTGTAATTCTACTGAAGATCTTGGGTTCTTATGATTCAACTTACTAGCTATGTGACATCAGATATATTATTTCAGTCTGTGTTTCATTTATTTTTCTGTTTTCTTTTTCTTTTTTTCCCCATCATATTTCTATTGAATATGATGTAAGTCATATTTTCATCCTTGGAAATACTGAATGAATTAAGAGATATGATGTTCATCCCAGAGATTATTCAGTCAACTCAGTGTTCTTACAGATAATAAATCTCAAAGGAATTGTAGATATTTTTAATGTTTTTTTCTCAGAAACTGCGTAAATATTTGGAGGAAATTTATAAGAATTTCTGGATTTTTAAATAAATCAATGGATAAACAAAATTTTAAAGTAAATATAATTAAAAGTGATTATAAACAACTCCTTTGTAACTCTGATTTGAGAATGTCATTGAGATTCTTACAAATGTCTTCAACATGAAGCATTCAGTAGGATATAATCTGTGCCTCCATATTAGAAATGGAAGACCAAGATTCAGCAAACAGTTGCTTAGTTTGGCCAAAGTAAATATTAAATATTCTTTTCTATAATATCCACTGCTTAGAAACACTGAAATGTTGTGGTAGGTGAGGGAAAATCGCATATTCAAAGACAGACACACCTGTTGATGGCTGACTGAAAAGTTGAAAATTACCAGATTTATAATGTCTTACAAATATGCAAGTTTTACATCAAAGAAATTCAAACAAAATATAAAACTAAAAGATATATTTGACATATAACATAGCTACTATGAGTTATTATAATGTATATTGTGTAAACCAAATCTTGGTCCTCAAATTTAGTTATAAGAAACTGTTTATGATATTCATTATTTTGAAATATATATACATATATCAGTATCAGTATAACTTTCTATTAGTAAAGGTGATATTTTAAACATTGAATTCAGTGAGACTTAAAAACTGTAAACATCAATGAATACATTAAAAAACAAAAGTGCTTAATTAGGAGACAAAGTTTAAAAAGGAACATTTATTCTATCCTTATGATATTGATTTTGACTTTCCACTTAGCAGTTTTAAATTTTGCATTTCATTAACAATATCAGACAGATTCTATCTGAAAAATACATTAAAATATTAGGCATGAAATTAAGATATTTACATAAAATATTCTGGTATGTATTGTCTTGTTAATATTTAAGTAAACAAAATATGTTTACATTGTGTTTTTAAATTCAGACATCCAAGTATAGGCAAAAAGAAAGGTATAGAACCCTCAACTTAATTTTGTGTGTGTGTTTGCTGGTTCTATTATATAGGTAGTATACATAGTGTATGCTTATTAATATCAGATGACCTACACAGAGGTCCTTTCAGTGGTATAAGTGAATTTTCATAGAAAAGTAACCAAAGGTTATAAACTCTATACAAATTTTATTTTACTTAAAAAAATGTACAACACACATAATATTTAAAGAATAAAGTTACACACCATGGAATGCATTTAAAGGTCATTTTTGACGTTGTTTTTTTTTTTTTTAATTAGCATATTGGGTGTCCTTGTAGGTGTAGATAACAATTATAATACTGAAATACCAATGCTGTTATGTCAAAAATAATATTTCTAGTTTATCACAGAGATACAAAACCTCTGACACAGAAAGAACAAAACAGGCTATATAATTTACCCAATTTTGAAAGTAGAAGATAGGTATAAATAATAATGCTTATACAACAGGAACTAAATGGAAATGTGCCAGAAAAAAATGTATTTCAACTTTGTTTTTTCACAGATAATTCAAGAGTTCAGTGAAATTTAATGGTTTATCACATCATGTGATACGTAAATGCTATGTCTTAGAAGTAAAACCCTATTTTTTAGAGTCTAAATTGAGTTTTTTTGAAATCTAGAGTAGCCATGTTGAAGTGATAAAGATTGAAATATATCAAAGAATTTTCAAAATATGTTTTATCAACAAAAAATTACATTTTCAAGGAAAGGCATTTTCTCTACTAATATTACAAAGAAAAGTATAGGCAATCTTTGTTTTGTATGGTTCAGATATGAAAAATTTCACTTACCATGATTAGTTAAATAATACTAGGTCAGCAGAAAGTCTCAAATTTTCATGACCTGAGCATAAGTGTAAACAAATAAATAAACTGTAAAATTTTCTGCTAGTCCTTTAGTCCAAAAATCATAACACATGCCCACAATGATTGGTGACCAATCACAACACTTTGTGATTTTTCAGTGATTAGTCACTGTGCATTTCTTAATTAGTTCACACACAGAGAGAAAAACATGCATCCATGCTGCTTCCTTGCTTCTCAGTAGTAATCCCATGTGACACTTTACAAAAGTTAATAACCAAAAGAATAAATCAGGCAATAAAAAAGAGAGCATAGCAGAGATACAAAATGCTGCAAGTGAAATTTAAATCATAAGATATACCTCACCTTGGGAATATTGATATTGTCACTCTTCAAAAGATACTAGATATTAAGCCAGAGAAACTTAATGAAGTTTAAATTATCAAAATAAATGAGGAAGGTGGTCATGATGAAGTGATTTTACCCCCAAGGAAATGACACCAGGAAAAAATCTTTTTTTTTTTTTTCATTTTATTATACATTTATAACCAACAGTTCAAAATTTCACAAATTTTGACAAATATATTTAAAAGTCATAGAACGTTACAGAGCAAGGGCCAACAGTAGAGTCAAAGGAGCCAAAAAGTCTTCAGTTACCTCTTCTGGTGATCACATGGGGATGATTTCAGACTTGTTGCTCAGAGTATCTCCTATAAGTTTATTGGTTGTAGCTCAGTGGTAGAATGCTTGCCTCACATGCGTGAGGCACTGGGTTTGATCCTCAGCACCATCTACAACTAAAATAATAATAAAAGAAAATGATAGGAAAAGGAATAAAGGAGAAATTCTCAAGGGAGGGGCCTCTTAGAGGCACAGCAAGCCCCTCTGTCCTTCAGTTTTCTTGGAGGTCCCAAGGAAGTTTCCAAAGAGTCCAACCCAGGTCCATCTGTTGACTTTAGACTGACTGCAGGAATCCTTCAGACTTCCAAATCCCCCATGGAGGGGAGACATGGAAAAATTTAGCACAACTCTGGGTCACTTTGGACCAAGGTGACCGAATCTAATTATCATATCTCCCTGAGTTCTAGAATCTGGCATGTGTAAGGGTCACAAATGTCCCCCTTAAGGGTAACTTCTGTTCTTTTCATCAGCAAGGAGAAGATTTTCAGGCCTGCATTTTTTTTCTGCAGGTAACAGGTTGTTGGCTGAAGAATGTATTCTATTGACTTAAGCCAGGTAGGGCTGAAGGTAAATTGCTTTTTGAAAGAAAGCATGTGAGGGTTAGCATAGGAGGCCCAGTTTATAGAACTATTAACTAAAAACCTCATGTTTCCACCACTCAAGTCTGTGACTTATCAGAACCATCATCATTTTCCCCATTGATTATTAGAATCTTTTTGCACACATTAACTTGCACAAATAGTTATGGTCCTACAATTTGAAGAATGAGGGAAAGTGGACTCTGTTTCTTCTGAGGTGAAAGTCCCATCAGATTTTATCTTTAAAAATTTTATTCAGTGTGTTTAAATTGAAACAGAAATTCCAAGAAACTCATGCATTAAAAAAAAAAAAATCAACTGATTCCATTAAGAGAATAATGGATTCTCGTTCTGTCTGATTTTATAGTCAGCAGTTTCATAGACCCTTCCAGTTTCTTCATTAGAATTTTGGAAATCATTATGTGGTCCAAATTATTAGAAACCTGTGTTTATTAGAGCTCTGTCCACCCTTATAAAAGCCTTCTTGAAAACCCAACTCTGTATGGTTGTAGTTGTTTATAAAGAAAGGCATCAAAATAAAGCAACTTAATTGTGGACAGAACTTAAAATAGCCATGCTAAAAGATCTGACAACCATTTACAATTGACAAGGAAATTTGGTTATTTCTCTAGTCTACAATAATTTTAACAGAATTATTACTAGTAACACATACAAAGATATATCAGATTTCTTTATACCTAATACAATTTGGAACACATATAATTAATGCATTTATACAAACGTGTTTTTTGAACTTTTGGGAGTCAAAGTTTTAGGTTGAAAATTTTAATTTTAACATTTGATTTTTATAAGTTTGTTAAAATTATCAAAGTTGTAAGACACCTAGCATGGCCATAATTTCATCAAAGTAACAAAAGATTTTAAAAGTAAATATAGAAAATTATACAGTGTTAAAAAACCACTTAGCTCTTTCAGTATTTAGTAGGCTTGTTTTATTTAGGACCTATAAAAATAATGAAAAGCTCAAAAACTATATTAATAAGACACAGAATATTTATTTCCTAAGCCAGTTACTATAAAGTGAACAAAAATATTTTGTATTTCCTGTGAAAAACAAATTATTGTTCTAAGAAAGCTTTGTTGTTTTAACAGAGGGGACTAAAATTTAGTCTTGTATTAGTGTACTTTGCTATGGAAGCTTTTTTTTTTTTTTAATAATAGCCTATAAATTCATTTTAGCCAACTTGATCACTCATAAAATTTCTTTCATAAGACTTATCTTCCACCAAACCTTGTATACATTAGTGTGTGTGTGTGTGTGTGTGTGTGTGTGTGTGTGTGTGTTACTGCAGATTAAATCTGAGTGTTATAAGCAAAGGAGACTTAAACTGGACTTGGACTGTGTCTACCTGATGGCCCATTAACCCACCCTTGATGGCCCATTAACCCACCCTTAAGCCCTCTCCACCTGAGGGCCTGAGGGAGTATTAACCCTGTGCTTTATAAACCCTGCCCTTGCTATGGGCAGACGCCATTTTCTACTATCCTGCTTTGTGCTGGATGTAGTTGGTGGCCCTGGCCAGAATAAAAGCTTCATTGGCTATTATGTGAGTGGCTTGTGAGACTTTTTTCCTGAAAATTGGGTACAACAATTGGAGCCCCCTAGTGAGATTCTTTATTCTCCTTGCCCTCATGCCCAAATTCTGCCTCCTGAGTGTTGGATTCTGTGCCTCCCAGGTAGAAGGCCACACCTCCCCAGGTAATTTGTGAAAAGACTACATTTCCCAGGTGCCTCAGCCTGGCCAGCAGGTGCCCTTGCCACTGCCTCCTGACCTCCAGCAGCCTATGGAGACACTCACTCCAGGGGTCTCCCTGACCACCAGTCCTTTATTTAAGCCTGCTCCAGACTGAAACCGGCCCTTTTCTCTTCCTTCCTTCCTGTTCTCCCTTGTCCCCTTTCCCATTCCCTACCACTCTTCCCTTCCCTTCCTTTCCCTACCCTTCCCCACGTGGCACCCAATAAACCCTTTTATTTCACTAATACGGTGTTCCCGGCTAAGTTAACTTTGTTCAGCATTTTCTAACACTGTGCCTGATCACGGACTCCTTCTTGGGGTAGGGGAGAGCTCCTGAGAAATGTTCCTCAGCCTTGCCCCATGAGGACTGCCGCTCGGTTCTCCAAAGCCTCTACAAAGCCGCCTGTTTACCTGTCTGGTGAGATCTCTTCTGGGGGACAAGGTCAGACTGGACGCAGATGCTTACACTGAATCCCAGGACAGGGAGAGACGTCGCTCCTGTCCACCCGGTGGGCCTCCCTATGTGGCCCAAATCTGGTTCTGTGTGGCACCCAATCTGGTTGTATGGTGGGCCTCCCTGTGTGGGCCAGTCTGGTTGTCTTTTGTTCTTGTGTCTGTTTCTGTGTGGCCAAAATCTGGTTCTGTATGGCCCTATCTATTTCTGTGTGGCCTAAAATGGTTGTCTTTTGTTCTTGTGTCTGTGTCTGTTTATTTCTTGTGTGGCTGATCTTTGTTTGTGTGTTAGCATTCTCATCAGTTTCATTTTTCCCTCCCTCCCTCCACCACCAGCCTGGAGCCTGAGCTGACAGGGCAGGGGGCAAAGTAGCGAACGCAGTGCAGTAGCGGAGCCCCGCGAGGCCGGCCCTGGCCAACGCTTCCAAACACTTTTTCTGTCTGAAGAGCATGAGTGGATCTGGCGGGAAGTCCAGTGGTCCATCCTTGGACCAAATGGACTGCCTACAGGGTCTTTCCTTCTGCTTGCCTGAACTGGGACCCCAACAGTGATGGAGGTAAGGAGGTTTTAGATTGGTTTTACTTTTGTAACTCAGTTGGCCCCAGATATAAGGAAGAAGTTGCAGAAATTAGAAGGGTTTTAGGGAAAGGTTTTGTCTGAATTGGTGGAAATTGCCCAACGGGTATACAACAATTGCGACCTCCCCTCAGGAAAGGCAAACCCGAAAGTTGTCAAAAGTTTTTACTGGCCACCAAGGGAAATTGACTGAATGGTCCCCCTAGAAGGCAGTATAACTCTAGGAGCCAGAGATTAGGAAAAAGTGCCTTAGACATAAGATATCTGCTCACAATTACAGTTCCCCACAATTCCAGACCTCATCCAGGACTTGCATTGAAATGCAAATGGGGAAGCAAGCACACTTAGGCCCCAGAAGAAGAAGAAAAAAAAAAAAAAAAAGTAAAAATGTCTTTTTACCTGAACTTGCATTACCAGCCTGTTATTTTTCTAAGACTCTTGCTTTTTCTTGAGATCCAATATGTGTTATTTTGAGCTCATGATTTTGATCCTATGCACCTAGGTTAATGTTGTTTTGGTCAGATCTAAACATCTGTAACATTGCAATGGAGAGCAAAGAGCTACAAGGCCTCTGCTGTTGCGTTCTGTGTTTGTACAGTGTGTCTATATGTGTATGTCCATATGTCATATACATGATATCAAGATTGGCAAATAGAAAATAAGCACTCATGAAAATTTAAAATAAATGGATCCAAATACCTTTAATTCATGTGATTTAAAAGGTTCAATCTAAATTAGGTAAACAACTGAAATTTAACTCACAAGTTTCTCTGGTGGTCAAAGAACTAGGATAAGCTTGCTTTAATTTGATTTAAAATTAGAGTTGGTGGTTGTAAGAGCCTTTTGATGTATGAGGAAGTAGCTCTAAGATGGCGGCTGGCTGAGAGCCAAGAGGTGGCGCTTACTTGTTTGTCAGACAACTTACACCTGACCTTTATAGTAATTGGCTAAGAATTTTTCCGTGCTCGTGGGCACTGCATGCTGAGCTAGTGATGAGACACGTGTATGCTTATTAAGAGTGCTGTAGCATTAAGTTGAGCTTGTGATGATACACATGTATGCTTATTAAGAGAACTAATGCACCTGTGAGGGTAAAGGGTATTTAACCAGACTGTAGGGAGGAACGGGAGTTAGAAGATGGAGAAGGGAGAGAAGAAGAAGAAGGAACAATAAAGGAACCACTCATTCCCATTCTGCCTCCAATTTCTTTCCCACGGTATCGTTGCTGTAGGCGGCAACAAGTGGTGGCCCATACGGGGCACTCATTGGCATGGCAGGTAAGTACTGAGGAACCTCACAGGAGTCTCTGGCCAGAGCGGTTAAGGGCGAGGAAAAATGGGTTCGGAAATTTCAAGGAACCTGATGGTCAAGGTTATTAGAGATATGTGGCATTTAGTTAGGGAATGCCTGCTCTCAACTAGACCTAAGGTTCAGGAAAGTGTTACTGAAAGTGCCGAAGCTTTGGGACAGGTACAAGAAAAGGAGTCAGTTAGGGCTAGTGAGGGTAATATTAGTGAGGAAGAATTAAGTGGAAGCGATCTTGAGAGCACAGTCTCCGATAAAATGAGCAAAAGGGAACTAAAAAGGACCAAGATGGAGGACCGTCAAGTGGAGAAACCACTTGTGCCTTCTGCTCCCCCATGGGATGACTCAATTGCAAAGACTATTAGGGGTCTTTCTAGGCATTTGTGTGCCCTTGAGTGTCAAAGTTCACAGGAATTATGGGATCTGCCAGTGTTTGAGGACCAACATCAACAAAGATACCATCAACATTTAGACTTTAAAACTATAAAAAAATTTAAGGAAGCAACAATGACATATGGGCCCCAAACCCCTTTTCACCATAAGCATGTTAGAATCTCTTAATACTCTCAATTTAACTCCTACAGATTGGAAAGGCTTATGTAAGGCAGTATTGAGCGGCGGACAATACTTAGTTTGGAGGTCTCAATTCCAAGAGCTCTATGTTGAAACCACTCATAGAAATGCGGCTGCAGGATTTCCAGGTCATAACGTAGACATGTTAACTGGAGAAGGGCAATATGCTGAACTACAGGTTCAGACTCAGTACGATCCTGGAGTTTATGCCCAAATATACACCACAGCTGTTAAGGTTTGGAAAAAAAAAAAAAAAAAAAAAAACTTATGTGGAAAATGGGCTTGTATGGACATAGCGCATATGTCCATGCTTCTAGGATTCTTGGCTAATGGATCTTATATATTCAATTCATCAGTGACATTTGAAACTAATGTCTCGGTAGTTCAAACTATCAATATGACCTTCCAACCTACCCCTGTTTGTGTAGCCCCACCATTCATATTCATAGTACCTAATAGTTCTATTTTTAATGATAGCTTGAATTGCACTCCTACAACTTGTTTCTTGACTCAGTGCTGGAATGGCACTGCCTTTCTGCTAATGATTGTTGCTCGAGTTCCTAGGTACATCCCTATGCCAGTCTTAGCGGACCCTGAAGACTTGCCGGTGGCATTGTCTAGACATAAAAGAGAGGGCTGCTGCTGCTACAGCTGCAGGGGTTGCAATCGCTACAAGCATCCCTACTGCTCAAGCAATAAACAACCTCACCAGCAATGTGGCCTCTGCTCTACATACACAAGACCTCCTAAATCAGCATCTACATTTTGGAATTGTTCTTCTCAATCAACATGTTGATCTTCTCCAAGAGCAAGTGGATATTTTGGCAGATCTTTCTACCATAGGATGTTTAGGACATTACACAGGACAATGCCTTATGGGTATTCTTTTCTTAACCTTAGTTACGCAGCTAATTTGTCTAGAGAACTTAGTATGCTACTTAATGGAACTTGGAATCATAACTTTGATAATCTGACCAGAACTTTAAGAGCTCAAATAGTTTTAGTCAATTCCACAAGAGTGTCTGTGCCCTCTTTTAGTGATGTGATGTCCTTCTTTAAAAATATTATATCTTGGGGTCAAAAATGGGCAGGTATTTTGGGGCTTTGTTTTCTACTTCTTTTTCTCATTGGATTGTCATTCTATTGCTTATGTAAAATACATGCTCGTCAATGCAAAGACAAAATTATAATTAAAAATGTGCTTGCCTTAGCCGGGCGCGGTGGCGCACGCCTGTAATCCCAGCACTTTGGGAGGCTGAGTCAGGAGGATCGCGAGTTCAAAGCCAGCCTCAGCAATGGCGAGGCACTTAGCAACTCAGTGAGACCCTGTCTCTAATAAAATACAAAAAAGGGCTGGGGATGTGGCCCAGTGGTCTAGTGCCGCTGAGTTCAATCCCCGGTACAAAAAAAAAAAAAAAAAAAAAATGTGCTTGCCTTAGAAACCGGATCATCTCCTCATGCTTGGTTGGCTCAATTAGACGGCTGGTAGTCAAAGATGGGAAAGTCTCATGTGACCAACATATCAACCTAAGACAGGAGTCAAGGGCACTCTATCTACAGCCTTGATTATCCCATGATGGGTAAGAATGTTGGTTGCACATGCAGACACCTAAGACAGGCACAGTCGATCCTGATGTGGTGAGGGTTGTCACCCATCCATTTAAGCTATCCCTCTTTTAAAACAAAAAGGGGGAAATGTAAGAGCCTTTTGATATATGAGGAAGTAGCTCTAAGATGGTGGCTGGCTGAGAGCCAAGAGGTGGCGCTTACTTGCTTGTCAGACAACTTACACCTGACCTTTATAGTAATTGGCTAAGAATTTTTCCGTGTCATGGGCACTGCGTGCTGAGCTAGTGATGAGACACGTGTGTGCTTATTAAGAGTGCTGTAGCATTAAGTTGAGCTTGTGATGAGACATGTGTATGCTTATTAAGAGAACTAATGCACCTGTGAGGGTAAAGGGTATTTAACCAGGCTGTAGAGAGGAACAGGAGTTAGAAGATGGAGAAGGGAGAGAAGAAGAAGATGGAACAATAAAGGAACCACTCATTCCCAGTCTGCCTCCAATTTCTTTCTGCAGGCAGCAACAGGTGGTCTCTTCTTTACCACCACAAATTCTAAAGCTGGACATTCGCTCTGGGACTCCGGGACGGAATGCCGCCCCAGGGGGTGTGCACCTTGAGACGTTCCAAGGCCCCGGAATGTGCCTTCAATCCTTCGGATTACTGGAGTAACTGCTGCATCAAAAGAATTAGCAAGCATTCAGTGGAGAAAACCTCCACATGTAAGTGGTGCCCCCATAACATCTGGTATCTGGTTTTGAGATCTCTCTGGTGAGGTGCCTGGTGAGGCACATACACTCCTGTCTGGGGCAGTAGCGAAATGTCGCACTGTCCTCTAGTACTGGTCTGGTCAGGAATTCCTACTAGGGACAGAGAGGTGCCTGACGAGGCACATACACACTCCTGTCCAGAGCATTAGCAAGACATTGCACTGCTCCCTGGTTGGTTTGGCGCCTGGTTCTTGTTCCCTTGTGTCTTGTTCTGTGTTCTATGGTTTTTCTTCCTTTTCATTGTGTGTCTTCTCTGGTGTAAATGTTAGAAAAGTAAATTTGTGAGTAACTTTGTTAGACATCTGATTAATTTTCAAGGTTAAAATGCTAACTGTTAAATATGTTGTTAAGTAACTCCTTGAATCCCATTGGGTAACATTATTGATTGTTTTCATAAATTGGTAAATGAAAGAAGAGAAAAGAAAAAAAGGTTTTAAGGTTGCTTTGTCATCACTGGAAAATGTTGAAGTTCCAACAGGTATAATTCTATATGCTTGAACATTGTGTTCTCATGAAGTGGTTAACAGATGTGTGTGATTCTGTATAAAGGTTTATAAAAGATTTCTGTGTATGCAGAGACTCAAAGGTTTCAGCTGTTTTTGTTGGGAGTACTGTAAATAACTATTTTTGTTAAGATAAAAAAGTTTGCCTAAATTCAAATTATTACAAGGATTGTTTGAAATTGTGAGCAAAAAAGGGTTAACAGATGGGAGAAAGAAATTAGAAGGTTGTAGATATGGTCACTTAAGTGAAACAATTTAAGGTTTTTTCCTAAGGTCAAATGTTAGTGTACTGATATAAACCAAGGCTTAATCTGTGGTAAGAGGACAAGGATTTTTAAAACATTAATTTGTTCATATCTTTCAGGTATACAAGCCTTGAGGTGAAAGCTCTAAAAGAACATTATATCAAGTTGGTGTTCTCCAAACTAGAGTTGTATGGTGATTTTAGGCTTATAAAAATAATACAGTAGAGATTTATTTATACACTGTGGTACAATTTAAATGTATCTTTTTAAGTTCATGAGAGCCTAATTTGTATAAAGGTTAATATTGAAAAGCAGAGATCAGCTTCAGAACTAAAACACCTGACCTAAGGTTCATAAAGAGCTTCACCTTGCCTAAAATAAGGCTCTTCCTCCCACGTTTACTGCATGTCAGAGTGGCTCCAGGGCAGGCCAAACTTCAATTTGTTTATGGTTATGGTCAAAAGAATGATTCTTGTTGTTAAAAAACAGGCATTGTAGTATATAACTCAGTCAAAATTCAAGATGGTTATTACAAAAACTAAATGTGCTTTTTACTCTTGTTAATTTTATTTTGTATTTTCCTTGTAAGCTGTCTAAAAGTTGCCTGTTAATGTCTTGCAGAAGTAGTGCTCTAATGACACAACCTGGGTTAATTTAAGACAAAATGCAATCGCCTAGGATGGTACAAACCCCAATTAATGGAAAGGGTAAATGACAGTAAGGTTATAGGCATTAAAGTAAAGCCCAGTGCTCTTAATTTAAGACTTTGAGACTCTTGCTAGATGTTTAAGATCAAGACTTGAAGTTAAATTAAAAGGGTCCAAGGAACCCAATGTTTGGCTCTTCCCTTAGAGTCGGTCTGATTCAGGGAACAGGGAACTTCTCTAAAGAGCTTTGCAACTCTGGGCCATATGGCCTCCTGAGCAGGGAGACTATGAGACTTCTGGAGAAGAGAAAGCCAACCAGTGCACTTGCTAAAAGGAGGGTCCTTGGAAAAGGGAGACATCCCTGGTGCTTCCAAGAGAAGCCACACGGTCAAGCAAGACCTGGACCCATTCTTGTAGAAGGCACTAGCAGAATGGAAAAGCTGCTCTTAAGTTACCCCAAGAGTTATTCCCATCAGAAATCAGCTGACTCTTAGCAATAGATAAAAGCAAAAGTCAGTTTGACCTACTTCATCTTAAACAACTAGCAAAAAACAGTTGAAACCAAAACACAACATTTCCTGGGCATTTAAGAAATAATAGTTAAATGTAACTTCAGATATACACTTGTAGTAGCCCCAAGAATTGGTAAGACTGGAGGCTACAAAAGAGATCCATAGGCAGGAATGCCTGATAACTATAAAAAGAAACACTTTAACTATTAAGTGACTGCCAAGTCAAAAGTTTTTAGTGAGTTTAAGGCCTACAGATCTTCCTAACCTACACAGGTAGGCTTAATATTCAGTAGTATAATTATCTAGCCCTAAGTAACAGAAATAAAGGGTTCTCTACTGGATGCAGAGGTCATGCCAGTAGAAAGATTTTATAGGATCAGATGGCATTAAGTAGCTTGACTACCATCTTATCAGGATAGACATCTGATCTGTAAGATGAAGTTAAATGTTGTGTTTACATTCCTGATAACTCTGTGGATGTTAAAGATTTATATTCCCATATAAAGGCCATGTCCATTCTGGCCTTATTATGGGGATAACTTCTCAGCCCTCAAACCTCCTGGTTGTAAGCTGCCTGGTACCGTAAACCGGGATAAAAACTCTCGGGGGCAGAGTTAAGCTTTTACTACTTTTACTTCTACTTTCTTAGAGCTTAGAGAGGGAAAGAAAGATTTTTAGAGAGAAAGATTAAAGCGAGCTTTTCTTCTTGTCTTCTTAGCTTAGAGTTAGAGCTTAGCTTAGAGAAAGATTAGAGCTTCTTTTTCTTCTCTCTTCTTTCTTCCTTCTTCTTTCTTCTGTCTTCTGTCTTCCTCAGGAGTCTCGGCCTAACTCTGACCAGTCATTACTTCTTCTATCTGGTTTCTCTTCTGTAACCGCTCTGCCTACGTTCTGGCCGCTCTGATTCTTCTGACCGACCGAGTGACTGCCCGGCTGACTGAATTCTCCGTTCTCCTAACTCGGACCGCTTTCACCCGGTTATATACCTTCAGGTTTGCGGGTGCCTACAGGTGCGTCACATACATATCAGGTGGAACTTATGGCTTCCAGCTAGCTACAATAGCCCTTCCTAATTAGGGCTCCTTCACCTGGTGAGAAATTATTGACTGCTACCATATTTGTGGTATACATTGACATGTTCCAGATGCTGAAACATTTATTCAGTACTCAAGTTTTTTGTTTCTCTCATAGAAGCGCTGGTCTGATGACAACCTGTTCTTCCCCAGGCTTCAATCTGACCTGACTTCTAAAAAGGGAACTCAGAACTACTTGCCCCAATCTCATCGCCCCTGTCCAGCTCGAAGAAGCCAGATTCGGTTATCGTCACCTTCCTTACAGTAGTAAGGAGTTCCTAAAGTCAGAATCTGTTAGGCAGTTAGTATAGATGGGTAAATCAAGTCAGGTTGCACCAAAAAAGCCAATTTTGAATGAGTCCAGGGAAATTGAAGACTGTTGGGAAACTGTCCACTGAAGAATTGGAATGTTGATTTCTTCAGAGCCCTTCCTCAACCCTGCACCTGTCCCAGAAATTGCCCCTCCCAGGAGGAGCTTTAGGACTTTCAATATCACCCCTCCTCCTGCCTGTTATCAGGGGATTTCCCAGTGCCAGCATTCAGTCTAGCATTCAGTCTCATGGATTCTGCCTGCTGGTTTCTCAACAAACAAGGGGATGGTAGATTATGGAGGAGAACAAAGATTTGTTCTCCTTGATAAGGCCATTGGGGAATGTTATAAGCAAAGGAGACTTAAACTGAACTTGGACTGTCTCCACCTGATGGCCCATTAACCCACCCTTGATGGCCCATTAACCCACCCTTAAGCCCTCTTAAGCTTGAGGGCACATTAACCCTGTGCTTTATAAACCCTGCTCTTGCTATGGACAGGCACCATTTTCTACTATCCTGCTTTGTGCTGGACTTAGTTGGTGGCCCTGGCCAGAATAAAGGCTTCATTGGCTATTATATGAGTGGCTTGTGAGACCTTTTGCCTGAAAATTGGGTACAACATAAGGCCTTACACATACTAGGCAAGCATTCTACCATTCAACTATGTTCCTCATCCTAAAAACCTTTTATAACTATCTCAAAGTTTCTATAAACTGCCTGGGTCTTCGGACATTCAAACTTAGGACAAAGTTTAGTTTCTCTGAAAAATATTTATTTTTATTCTTATTTTGAGCATACAAGATTCTCAAATAATTAAAAGTGACTCCTTAACCTTCTTCATCAAAAATATATACTCATACTTACAACTTTCTGATAAAATATCCTACTTCCTTCACACAATTGTTTCCCTTCTTATTTTTAGTTTTAGCTACCAAACATTAATCCTTATCAATTGTCAACCAACACTCTGTAGACTTAACCATATAGATCATTTCTGGAAATATATGCTTTCTCATAACACCATTTTTGACTGTATAAACAGATACAAATACATTTAGCATTTTTTCCCATGTGAAAAATTTAAAAGTTTTTCAACTTGTAAGAGGGTGGTTCCTTTGGAGTTATCCTTCACTTTTCTCTACTGCATGAAGACTAGCCTCACTGGTTAGTTGCTGGATCTTTCTTCAGATTTCCAGAAACTCTGTGACCTTTGTGATATCCCTCCTTAGTCACTAGTTTTGTAAATCATCTGACAGAAATTATGTAGATTAATGTGAGTTTTACCTTGCAGAAAGTAATATGCCTGTTTAAATAGAACTGTAGGAACTATTCCTGGAGGTGGAAGTCCATTGTGATGCTCCAGAAAAGTAAAAAAGGAGACGCGTGATAATGATTCCCTTAGCATATAGCCTTCTTCCCCTGATCTTCTATTTTCCCTCCCTACAAAAGCCCTTAGGACCCTAGACCCTTCAAAGATAGAGCCTTGACAGTCCCTCCATCCTTTTCATGGTCAGCCCTTGAATAAACTTGATTCTTTCCTACCATCTTTCAGCTACGAAATATTGCCTGTGAGTGGTGGTAAAGTAAGAACAGAGGAGAGGCAGCTAGTGTAGGTAGATGATCTGGCTCAGGATGATGGGGGCTGGTTCCTTTTGCTAATACCTTCAGGACACTTCCCCTCCTCCTCACCTATTGCCAAGGTTACCTGCCTCTAAGGGGACTGTTCCTTCTAACAAAAACTTGTTAATGAAATACCTCCTGAGTGGCTCCCTTCTTGCCCCTTTGGGCAGACACTGAGAGGCACCCCTGGAAGGCTTCTTTACCACCTTTGTGCCAAGTATTGAACAAAATAAGGGAAGGAGGGAGCATGGGAAGAAGGGATCAAAGGGGCAGGACACACCCTTCCCATGGCTAACAGCTCTGGATCCCCTTCTTCCTCCCAGGAGAAGTCTGTCTCTGTTCGGTCCTTTAAATAAACTTCTTTTCTGCACTTGCCTTAACATTTCTGGGGTGTTCAATCTTTGACACCGGCAAATGGGACTAGGTTCAGATTCTCAACACTGGTATCAGTGGGATGTACATCCAGATTTATTCCAGTAATAATCCTGTGCTCAATGATTGATGTTTTAGCAACTTAATTTATTTAGAAATAACCTAAACACTTAATGAAAATTACTTTATTATATGACTTAAAAATTTCAGGGGCTGGGGTTGTGGCTCAGCAGTAGAGCACTCACTTAGCATGTGCACAGCCATGGGTTAGATCCTCAGCACCACGTAAAAATAAATAAAAAATAAAGGTACTATGTCCAACTACAACTAAAAAAATTAATATTTAAAATAATTTCAAGTTACTGAATAAGATTTTGAAACTAAGGAAAATTTATTTGTCTATGTTCACCCTATTTACATTTACCCTATGTACTCATTTTTAAATTGCTCATAAAAAAGATTAGAAAGCATTGAGTAAAGGTAGCTAGGCATCATCAGGTAATCCCTATTAAACATTTCCCAGTATGTGGATGTTAGGCAGTTATCACATAAGCAAAAACTAGGAAGTTCATACATAAAAACACAGATAAAAACAAAGATCTTAAGACTCTTCTTTCAGGTTCTTTACTTGCTAGCTTCTACATAAATAGGTTTTTTTTGTTTTGTTTTGTTTTTTGTTTTTGTTGTTGTTGTTGTTGGAGCACCAATCTTTTGATTATATCTTCTATTGCCCCAGGAGACCTTGGATAGCTAAGCAACCCTAAATTTGCATTTCCAAAGATATGAGTCTTTGGTGAAACAAGATAGTAAATTTACACTTTAAAGAAACAGAACTAAGATTTAAACACTGCTATTTGCTGAGACAAAGAAGGTTGTAAGTAAAGGCTGGTTAAGATAAGGGATCATGATAAGATATGAAGATTTAAGATTCTATTTTATTTCTGTACTATAAGATTCCAAGAAAAAGAGACACATGTTATTTATAGGTGTGAATTTCTTTTTCAAGGAATTTTAAAAAGCCAACTAAAATATCTGAAAATCATATTGTGGAGATCAATCTGTTGATAGATTTATGGTTATGGTAGCTGTTTCTTAATTAGATTACTGAATATAGAGCCTAGCCTTTCAACAAATAGCGTGAAGATCATTTTCTATGCCTGCTTGACCCAAGATAGTATTTGGGAAGGCCTTTATAGAATCTTCTAAATTTTTAAATTTTAATTTCTATGGATTTCAATCATTTTTAGAAAGAAAATCTTGCCAGGAAGAGTTTTTAGATTTTTTATAGAAGTCTAAGTATGATTGTTTTAGTTGTTTTAATTGCATACTCTAGATATAAAAACATTTCTGCCTTTCAGGAAAATAAAATGTGTCTGTGTGTATGTAAGGTCCTTGCTTACCATCTAGCCAGCCACCTTAAGTGACAGCTGCCATTTTTAAGAAAAAGTTTTGCTTTCCTGCCCAAGGGCATTTCTGAGAAAGGCTCACTACTCCCCCATATCAACCCAATCCTTCATCAACCCACATTCTTTCCCACCCAAGGTCTTATCAGCACTCTGTCATACCTTACCATTTATTATTTTCATTTTTATTTTTTTGGTATCAGGGATTGAACTCAGGAGCACGCCACCTCTGGACCACATCCTCAGCCCTATTTTGTATTTTTATTTAGGGACAGAGTCTCACTGAGTTGCTAAGTGCCTCACCATTGCTGAGGCTGGCTTTGAACTAGAGATCCTCCGGCCTCAGCTTCCCAAGTGCTGGGATTACAGGCGTGCACCACGTGCACCCCACCCTTAACCACCTGCATTAAGACCCCGCCAGGCTCTAATCCTTGAGCCTGCCCCATAAAAGTCCCAGAACTTAAGCCTGTTTTGCCTTTTTCTGTCTATGGAGAGATGGCCGTTATTTATTAACTCTGACAAATAAACTCTTGTATGTATCTCTTCCTGGTCTCTGTCTATCATTTTTCACTCACCTGTCTCCTGGTTCCTTGCTTTCTTTTCAGTGTGTGTGTGTGTGTGTGTGTGTGTGTGTGTGTGTGTGAGAGAGAGAGAGAGAGAGAGAGAGAGAGAGAGAGAGAGAGATGAGTTTCTGAGAAATCTCTATTGACAGGATATATCTGCATGGATGAGACAAAGAGAAAGAAGTGAGAATAGAGAAGAGACCCTATAACAAGAACTTATAGAGACAAGTCACTGATCTAACTTCATTTTCACTCCATCTTGCCTTTCTGACTTTTCTTCTGAGCCATAATTCTCTGCAGTAAACTTGAATTCTAGAAACAAGAGGTTTGATGGATAAACATCTTGTGACAAGAGCCAAAACTATGCTCTAGGTAAAAAGAACTTCCTTATTGTCACCAGGACATGCCCCCAAAATTCTGAGATAATGATTCACCAGACCAGGACTGACCTAGATCCCCAGCTTTGGCAGCTGTGTAATCTCTACAGCTATGTGGACCCTGCCACCTTCCATCTATTCCCTTTTCTTTTCTGGAGCTGGGGATCAAACCCTGGGGCATTTGACCATTGTGCTACATCCCCAAGCTTTTTTTTTTTTTTTTTTTTTTTTTTTTTGAGGCATGGTCTCACTGAGTTGCTAAAGATTTAACTAAATTGCTGAGACTGGCCTCAAATTTTCAATCCTTATTTCTCAGCTTCCTAAGTCAGTAGGATTATAGGTGTGCACCACAATGCTTAAACCTCATTCTCTTTCCATAAAACCTCAAGGACAGTGTCATCCCCTCAAACACAGGGCTAAGGAGATGGATTCTCTTTATTATAGGACAGGGACCTATTATAAAACTGAGGTATCCTTGAAGGCCATTTCACCCCATTTCTTGCAATTATATCAGAACAATTTCAGACATATCACTCAATAACAGGTACAAGAAGGGATAGGAAAGGAGGAAAGGGGATACTCTCAAGGTGAACAGGTAGGATAGACAGTAAAAGAGAGATAGATAATTAAGGCAATGGATCACCTCCCTTCTCTAAATGTACAAATGTAAAGGTTACCTAATAAAAATGGATTACCCTATAGAAACATTCCAAATATTCCAGTTTACTCTTTTGTCCCAGGGAGGGGGAAAAGAGGAAAAATGGGATGGATCTGAGTGAAGGCTACAAACTCAATGAAAAAAGGGCACAACAATCAGACTGTCATGGTCCTGACTAATAACCTTAGCATTTTTCTAATACCTGATTAGCATAAATATTGACGAATGCATATACCTAGCAGCTATACAAACTTCTAAGTACACTTATGTGGCAACCCTTTATTGGGACCCCTCTCACTCAGCAAAAGCTTGGATTCATTTTGCTTGACTCCTACTCTTTTGCACTCTTCACTGTTAGAAAATGCTGAACAAAGTTAACTTAGACGGGAACACCATGTTAGTGAAATAAAAGGGTTTATTGGGGTGCCACATGGGGAAGGGTAGGAAAAGGAAGGGAAGGGAAGGGGGGTAGGGAAGGGAGAACAGGAAGGAAGAAGAAGAAGGGAAAAAGGGCCGGTTTCAGTCTAGGGCAGGCTTAAATAGTGGACTGGTGGTCATGGAGACCCCTGGGGGCAAGTGTCTCCATAGGCTGCTGGAGGTCAGGAGGCAGTGGCGAGGGTAATTGCTGGCTAGGCTGAGGTCCCTGGGAAATGTAGTCTTTTACCTGGGGAGGTGTGGCCTTCTACCTCCCTGCCCAGAATCCAACATTTCCCCCTTTTTGTTTTCTTAGAAAGCGGGGTGTTGTGTTTCAATCTGGCTGCTTCGAGCTGAAGTGGGGTGACGTGGGGTGCTATGAGGGCAGGAGATGTGGGCAGGCAGATCAGGCTCGAGGGTAGAAAAAAAATTCCCAGGAGGTAGGTGCAGAAAAGATGAATCTCTCCAGGTATGGGATGGATGAAGTTTCCTTGAAGCCATAGATTGGTGAGGGTGTCAAACCAGGCTTCTGCAGAAAGTCACTGAGGGAGTCTGCTGGCTATCCTCTAAGAGCATGTAGAAATTGTAGGCCTTGCAAGTTTGCAGGTAACACTATTATGGAAGCAACAAAGGGAAAGAAGGTGAGATGGATTATTGTCCATAGGCCTGTGTTCCACCAGGTGGAACTTACGGTGAAGAGGCCAATGGAGAGTGTGAAGCGCATCATAATGAGCATAGGGTGGCAGCATAGGGGCAGGACTCAGCTGATGAAGAGTCTAAGTCTTCTCTGGTTGGAAAGTCATTCGTTGTTTTTTTTTTTTTTTTTTCAACAGTTGATAATCCCTAAGAAAAAGCTGGTTAAAAGTTCAAAATGAGAAAAACAGAAAAGATTATTTTGAGTCGGTATCAGGAACACGAGAGAAACAAATTTTTAGGGGATCGGTGGGAATGGGAGAGCAAGTATACTGAGGTAGTTGTTTGTCATCCTCTTGTGGATCTTCAGTTGGTTGATCAGATGGTTTCAGTCTGGAAATATGAATCCAAGAAGTCAAATTCCCTGAGATTTCATGAAGTATAGCAGCTGTGGGTGTGCACAGCACAACCTGGAAAGGGCCTGTCCACTTTGGGACAAGGGAGACAGTTCCTGTGTTCTGGGGAGGGGAGAAATATACCCAATAACCGTGTGTTAATGGGAATGAAGCAGTGAGTCTTCCTAGGTCAGGCAGAATGAAATCTTGGCACTTCCATAGCTGATGTCTGATGAAGGACAAGATGGGAAGAGAAAGATCTTTGGGTAGGGGCCTTTGAGTTGGGGGAAACTACAGGTGGAAGAGCTGGTCGCCCAAGCACAACATCAAAAGGGGATAGTGAGGAAGCTTTCTTTGGGAGGACTCAGAACCTAAAGGGGGCAAGGGGAAGTAAGAGTTCTATTCTTCTCTACCTTCCCTGAAGACATGGGGTGATATGGGATGTAAAAATGCCGAGGAATGTTAAGGGAAGTAGATATATTCTGGGTGACTAGTGCAATGAGCACAACTAAATTGGGTTTGATCAGAGGAGGAAGAAAGCTTGGATATAAAAGAATCTTTGCCCATTCTTTTGACTGCTAGTAGAAGTTGAAAAGGGACTTTAGAGGGGTGTCAGCTGGGATGGATTAAGAAGTTCCAAAGACTAATACAATATTCTGAAAAGCGTCCTTTTCAAAATAAGTATTAGAGGGAGATCCAGGTCTGTGACTCGGTCATCACTGGAGCCAGGCAGACGTGGGATATCATGAGAAGAGTCCTTCTCAAGATATCAGAGGACTATGAGCCACCTTGCGCAAGGGTTTTCTGTGTCCCATCCCGGATGGGAAGGAGAGACTCAAGTCTGAAGTAGGCCAAAGGGCCAGAAAGGAACCTCTGTAACCATCTCCAGCTGAAAGGCAAAGGTTGCTGGAACACTAAGAGACTAAATCCAATGATGTTGCGGTCGAAAAAAATGAGCGGAGGCTGAGTCAGGCGATTCCAGGAGGTTTATGTCCTCAGAATAGGATGGAAAAGAGAATGGAGATAGGAGAAGATTGATTGTACAGAAGGGATGTGGGGGCCTGGGTAGTAGATTGGACTGAAGCCAGAAGAGAAGGAGAAGATAGTGCTGCTTCAGCCTTCGTGTTTTCCTGAACTATGGGAGAGTCTCCACTTTGTTGTGAAGGACAATGGGAGATCCCTACTGGTTTGGGCAGAAGAGAGGCTTGTAGGAGTTTAAAGCATGAAGCATCTGTATACAATCATGTTCTGGGGGCTCTGAGGAGACTGGGAGAAGGGAAGCTGGGTGTAAAAGAGGAGCAGGATTGGAAAGAGTTTGAGGAGTAGAACGCGACAGGGCAGGAGAGTTTGAAGGCTCTTCTAGGTTAGTAAATATTTTAAATGGCGAGGAGAGGCAATAGTGACATGAGCACCAAAGGTCAGCTTCTTTGATTCCTATAGAAATGGGTAAGCAGCGGCCAGAGCCTGAAGACAGGGGGCCTATCCACAAACGGTGGGGTCAAGTTGTTTAGAAAGCTAGGCAAAGGCGGGGCCCTTGTATTGGCCTAGAACACTGAGAGCCAAACCCTTCATTTCATGGGACATAAAGGGTGAATGGCTGAAGAAGGTCTGGGAAATGAAGAGCTGGGGCCTGTGACAGTGCCTGCTGCAGATGCTTAAACTCAGCCTGAATGCCTTCGGGAGGAACTTTTCCTCAATCCCCTTAGCTTTGCATAAAGAGAAAAAATTGGGAATCCAGGCACGGAAATATCCCGCTAGGCCTAGGAAGAAAATAATCTCTTCCTTTGTCTTGGGACATGGAAGGGCCTTGATGAGAGCCTTTCTGTCTACAGTAATGGCCCTTGACTGATGGGAAATCTGAACTCCTAGGTTAACCACCTGGGTCTGAGCACATTGCACCTTAGACGGGGAAACATGATACCCATGAGAGGGAGAGAAAGTTTAAAAGAGTGCAAGAGTACTCATGAGCTGTGGAAAAGGAGGGGCTGCAGAGAAGAAGGTTATCTACGTACTGCAGGAGAGTGGAGTATCAGGGTTAGTCCAGGTAAAGGCAAAGAGGTCTTGCGATTCCGGAGCTAAAGGAACACTGAAAAAGGCATCTCTGAGGTCAATAACTGAGAAATGGGTGAATAAGGAAGGAATTAAGGAGAGAATGGTATCCGCAGAAGATCTGAGATAGCTCCCTGTAGGGAGGGGCAATTCCTGAGATGGGTTACCTTGGCAACAGGTTAGGGCAGGCTGTTAAGGGTGGGAGAAAGGTTCTGAGGGAATCAGCATTTCAATCCCTCAGGGCACAGTGTCCCAACTTCCCAAAATTGGCTTACTCAAATTGGCTTTCGACCTGACTCGATTTATCTATCTATATATGCTGACTGCCTATGAGATTCTGGCTTCATTTCCCTTCTAATTTTAGGAACTCCTTACTACTATAAGGGAATGGGATGATGACCAAATCTGGCTTCTTCGGGCTGAAAGTGGGCGAAGTGATGGGGGAAGTAATTTGGAGTTCCTTTTGTAGAAGTCAGGTCAGATTGAAGCCTGGGGAATGTTGTAAAGTCATCAGGGACTGGAGCTTCTATCAGAGAAACAAAAAACATGAGTACTGAATAAATGTTGCAGCATCTGGAACATTTCAATGTATGCCATGAGGATGATAATTGAAATTTTTAGCATGCACAGAGTTATCAGGAATGTAAACACAATATTTAATGTTACAGATGTCTATCCAGATAAGATGGTAGTTAAGCTACTTAATGTCATCTGATCCTATAAAATCTTTCTATTGGTATGACCTCTGTGTCTAGTAGAGAACTTTTCATCTCTGTCACATAGGGCTAGATAATCATACTACTGAATATTAAGTCTACCTGTGTAGGTTAGGAAGATCTGCAGGCCTTAAACTGACTAAAAACTTTTGACTTGGCAGTTACTTAGTAGTTAAACTGTTTACAAGTGTATATCTGAAGTTACCTTCACTTTTAAAATGCCCAGGAGTGGTTGTGTATCTGTTTCAACTGTTTGCTAGATGTTTAGGATGAAGTCTGTCAACCTGACTTTTGCTTTTAACTATTGCTAAGAGTCACCTGATGGGAATCTTGGGGAATCTTGAGAGCAGCTTTTCTGCTCAGTGCCTTCTGCAAGGATGGGTTAGGTCTTGCTTGACCTTGTGGCTACCATTGGAGGCATTAGGGATATCTCTCCCTTTTTATAGACCCTCCTTTTAGCAAGTGCACTGATTGGCTTTCTTTTCTCTATAGGTCTCATTTTATCTCCCTTATCGGGATATCATGTGGCCCAGAGATGCAAAGCTCCTTTAGAGAAATTTCCTGTTCCCGAACAGACTGACTCTGGGACAAGAACCAAATATTGGTTTTCTTGGCCCTTTTTTGATTTAATTTAAGGTCTTGATCTTAGACATCCAGTAAGCTAATCTTAATTTGAGAACACTGGGCTTTAACTTCAATGCTTATAAACTTATAGTTGTTGTTTACCCTTTTATTAGGTTGTGTTCTTGAAGCGATACCTCTGAAAAACATTAACAGGAAAACTTAAAAACATATTTAGTTTGTGTAATAACCATCTTGGATTCTGAGTTATATACTATAATCCCTGTTTCTGAACAGCAAGAATCACTCTTTTGACCATACATTCTGGCATGTAAGACCAGAGCCTTATCTCAGGTAAGGTAGGATTCTTTAATCTTAGGTCAGGTGTTTTAATTCTGAAGTTGATCTCTGCTTCTTAAATAAAATTCCACAAGCCGGGCACGGTGGTGCACGCCTGTAATCCCAGCACTTGGGAGGCTGAGGCAGGAGGATCGTGAGTTCAAAGCCAGCCTCAGCCATGGCGAGGCACTTAGCAACTCAGTGAGACCCTGTCGCTAATAAAATACAAAAAAAAAAAAAAAAAAAAAGGGCTGGGGATGTGGCCCAGTGGTTGAGTGCCCCTGAGTTAAATCCCCGGTACCAAAAAAAAAAAAAAAAAAAAAAAAAAAAAAAAAAATTCCACAATGTTTACATATATTGCTGCTTGAGCTCCCATGAACTTTAGCTGACAAAATATCACATTTAGAATTAATTAAGGAAATTCTGAGAGTATTTAACCTTTTTTGGAAAAGTAGCAAAATGCTTTTACAATATACAATTACATTGATGTTTCCATAAATCAAGTTTAGCTCCTAAAGAAACAACATGATATTCTGAAATAATAGTTGTTGTTCAACCACAGCTATACAATTCTCAATTCCTTTTAAGATTACTTGCTCAAAAGAAACAAATTTAATAAACACAACATTATGGATAAATTAATGTTTTAAGAAATCCTTGTCCTCTTAGGAGTAAAAGCCCCGTAATTAGGAAAGGGACAGTTTACTCTTTTCTTTTTCTTTTTTTTCCTTTCGGACCTCAGAGTAATCTGTCTCCCCCTAAGTTTGCAGGTTTGTCCCAGGATTTAAGCCCTGGCTGAAGTCTGGAAGGGGGTGGTGAGGGGACTGCTATCTGAAGAGAAATTTTATACAGCGTTTTGAAACAAAGGAAGAAGTGGGTGAAGTCTCAGGGCTGCATGCGGCACAGGTGCAGACTTGCTGCAGCAGTGGCGGGCAGCCTCATTTGGGACGAGTGTGGGCTCAGCTCCTGAGCAAGGAACGTGGTGGCATCGGCGGCGAGGGGAGGGAGAAGGGCATGGGCCTTCCACGAGGTGCAGACTCATAGACCAGGAGTAGACTGGGACGGACGCGCGCGCATAGAGGTAGGAGTGGGCCGTGCGGGTTGGACTGAGGGAGGCGCACAGCCAGAGAAGCGCACAAACACACGGGGGTCAAAGTGGACTGGAGGGCGAGCAGAGAGGCGTGCAGACGCGCTGGGGGTGCAAATGGACAGGCGCGTGGGCTGGTTAAAAGCCCTAGAACCAGAGGGAGGCTTACTGATTTGATAACCCGCAGAAAAGGAAGGAAAAGCTGTTACCAGGAAACTTTGTTACTCGCTGCTCTGGGGACAGAGGTGCGGAGGATGGGCGAAAAGGTGTTCCTGGGAAACTTTGTTCTTTGATTAGAGATGTGCTTTTTCCCCGGCCAATGTACCAATTTGTTAGAAAATGCTGAACAAAGTTAACTTAGCTGGGAACACCATGTTAGTGAAATAAAATGGTTTATTGGGGTGCCACGTGGGGAAGGGTAGGGAAAGGAAGGAAAGGGAAAGGGGGTAGGGGAGGGAGAACAGGAAGGAAGAAGAAGAAGGGGAAAAAGGGCCGGTTTCAGTCTGGGGCAGGCTTAAATAGTGGACTGGTGGTCAGGGAGACCCCTGGGGGCAAGTGTCTCCATAGGCTGCTGGAGGTCAGGAGGTAGTGGCAAGGGCACCTGCTGGCCAGGCTGAGGTCCCTGGGAAATGTAGTCTTTTACCTGGGGAGGTGTGGCCTTCTACCTCCCTGCCTGGAATCCAACATTCACTGTCTGTAGATTTTATTCGTAAGAGTTCATGAGACAAGAACTCAGAAAGAAATCACTGGCAGTTTGCTGATGAGAGGCAACAGTAGCAGGCGTGACTTACTGTGGAGCTGAGAGAGTTGTGAAACAAATGGGCCTCACCTGCCATGATCAAATGAGCAGAAAATTCTATTTCAAAGGGAGAGAGTGAGTCTCTACAGTTTTATTGGGGGCCCCAGAGCAATATCCAGAGAACCCTGCCTGGGTCTACCTTTTGATTTAACAGACAGCATAGGAACTTCATGGACCACCTCTAAGAGTATAGATGGCACTATGCTTATTGAGTAGGAGATTTTAAGAAAATTGAGTTCTCCTGTTTTTGCCTCAACTTCCTGCTGCCTTAATTGTCTTATTGTCCTTTGAGTAATCCTCAGTAAGCTTTCTTTGTGAACGTCTTGATGCTTGCGTTGCCATAGCGATTAGATGTTGTGATAGCATCCATAATAAAGGATGTCCAGGCTACTAACTAGGGTGTGTCCTGCTCTTGAAGCCCTTTTTCTTAAAGGGATGTGATAATGACTGTGGGATGGAAGTTTGGGATACCAAGCCCCCATCTTCCAGGTACTTATATGTCAAATACGGCTCCCCGTGGGTTTAAGTCCCCCTTTGTTGTCCTCTCCCTGCTCACCCATTCTTGGCTAACTAGCTACCTAACACCTTTGTCTTCCTGGTGTAGCTACACTGATTAAAAGTTCCTTTCATGTTTTTCTGCTTTACCTTTTCCTGTTTGGCTTTGGGGGCAAGTGGTCAGACTTAATGTGTTACATAAAAACCTTATAGGTTTCAACTTGTAAACTCTCATGATAGGATTAGAAAGCCCCGTTGTTTGAGTGGCTTCAGTACTCTAGGGAAGAGGCAACTTATAGTTTTTATATCGATGTATCATTTTAAGATTTCTTTTACCCAAACTTAAAATAATCAAGGTTTTGTTCATTGAGTTTGGGGCACATTGTTTAATTTTTCTCCAATCAACAATTTTAGAAAAGACTTGAGGAGTAGACTAATGAAAGGCTGGAGCTCATTTCTATGACTCATAGCCTTCCTTGGCTGTCTTTTTATTACAGTTCTCCAAAATTTTGTCCAACTAACTTTAGTGAGTCATGCTTTAACTTTTCCTTCTTCATAATGATGTGTACAAGTTGGTAAAGTGTTGGGGACATTAAGAACATGTCAGCCGAAAGAATAGAAATTTAACTCAAGAAAATGAAAACTTAACTCTCTGGCTGTCTCCTACTTCCTGATATGTGGACTTGGCCTAGCCCAGGGGTGTTGCCCTGACATATGACGGGAAATCAAACCACCACTAGGATAGGCTAGTGGCTGTTCCTCCAATGTGATCTGCTCGTGCTCCCTATGCACCCCTATAACCTTTCTGCTGATTGGCCAATGTCTTCTATAAAGGCCATCCAACTTCCTCAGTAAAGGAGCTCCTGCCTTGACGGGTCTCCCTGATGAATCTGATTGTCCTCCGAAAGGAGGGCTGGGTGTGGGCGGTCAGTGGTTCTTACCTTTCCCGATCTGTCCTTGTTGGGGCGTGCTCCCCCTTCTCTTGCGGGTCGAGAGGAGTCGGGGGCTAAAAACCCCAACAGGTAAAGGTCAGAGTAACTTGGCTTATAAGTTTGAATAACAAAATTAAATTCCTTGGTAATCCCTATAGGTTCAGTGGCAGCCTTGGGATGTCTTTAGCAGTGGCTTTAGCTCAGCACTAATTCAAGGAATTTACAATAGTGAATGTTCCCATTGACTTGTGGGCTTAATTTAAAGTGGCCCACAAGGACAGAAAGGCCTAATGGAAACCTCAAGAGTGGTCCATTGTGGTGAAGAAAACAGTGGCAGTGGAGAGGGGAGGGAGAAGATATAGAACTGCCAGACAGGAGGAGGAGCAGAAGACACAGAAGAAGCAACTTTAGAATACTTTTAGGTCAGATATGGCCTCTGTTGATTTGCGATTTATATTTGGAAGGAGGTGATCTGTTCTGAACTGCACTTAGAAGCTTCTAAGAACCAATAAAAACCAGCTTCCCAATAGTCAGTTTAATCCTGAGGTTTTCACCAATTGAGTATAAAAAATATACCAATTTTTAAACTCCAAAGTATCTCCATTTTAGGCATTAGAGTTTGAGATCATCCTTACTCAGATTTCGCTGCTTTCCTAGGTACTGTATTTGTTAAACATATAGCTAGAATTCTACATACAGGCTCTCCATTAGAAAGACTATCAGGTATGGAAGATCAGTTTACGGGCTGGGGTTGTGCCTCAGTGGCAGAGCGCTGGCCTCGCACGTGTGCGGCCGGGTTCGATCCTCAGCACCATGTAAACATAAATGCATTGCATTGTGTACAACTAAAGTAAATAAATTAATATTAAAAAAAAAAAAGATCAGTTTACTATAATTTGCTTCCTTGGAAAGTGACCAAGTCTGGAAAGTATGTTGGGTCAAATGTGTTCCTTATAGGTATAGATTCTCAAGGTACTGCCCTTGAGTCTACAACACTATTTTCTGTGTCTTATAGATAAGTGGATTCTTAAGGTACCAGGTGTCTGGCTTCTATTTGTACCTCTCTGTTGAGCAGAGAGTTCCCTAAAAATGTTCTGATCACTGAGACTGCTGCATCATGGACCAATGTGCACACACTCACTAAGGCTCTAATGGTCAATATTGCCTTTCATGGTTAGAGGGAATAATGTCTAATCTTCAGAATGGGATTTGCTCTCATGTGTTTATATTAGGGTCAGAATAAAGCGGGCAGGTCACAGTCAAAGGTGGATATGAATCACAAGCAAAAGAGCAACTGCAATTTGCCAAGTGCTTGTACTGAATTGGCCCAAATAAAATCCTTAGAACCCTTCCTGGTAAGCAACTGTGCCCTCATCCCTGACCTGAACTACAAATCAAGGTGGAAAGCACTACCATTCTCTTACTGAGATAAATTCTACTAATTCTCACAGAGAAGAGTCAGAAAATGGCTTGAATAAAGCCCATGCTTCTATTAGGGGTCCCCTTCATGCTTTAAATGTAGCCTTTGCTGTTTTACCTCAGCAGCTTATTGCAAAACTCACATCTTTTTTTTTTTTTTTTTTCTTTCCTCCTCTTCCTGTCCTGCTTCCTAAAAATTGGGAAAAGAAGATTAACTTTATTCCAGGCCTAGACCAAATTATCTGTCCTTTGGCTCATGGAATGTAGGAATGAAGGAATGCAACCCTGGGCTGGCACCAGTGAGTATGAGAAATGGCTATCTCTGAAGACTATGAAGGGCACAACTGGAGTGTAGCCTCTGTTTCCTCTCTTTAAAAATACAGTTTCTCCTGGCAGTTAGAATCACAGCCTCTGGAATAGGAGTCCACTGTACATGTTTTAATTGTAGTAAAGCTATAAAACTTCTTTTTCCTTTTTCTCAAAACCTTGTCCCTACCATTGGATCAGTGTCGGGGACAAAGACGGAGTTTTCAGGATCATTCTCAACTAAAAAACTGGGAGACCTGGTGTCCTGAGAGAAAGCACCCCTGACCTCTGGTTGTTTCTGTAGTCAAAACAATGGACTCAATTACTAGCACTACAAGCTCAGTCCAGAGAGAGCCACCAGCATGAGCAAGAAAAGCCACTTTATGTCCAAACTGTATTGTCAAAAAATGTCAACCTAAAATGCAGAATCTCGTACAACTCTGTAAAAGATTTTAGTTGAGTCAAGAGTGAGGATGGCTATGTTGGAATCATGCGTTCTAGTTGCATAGAACTAGTGCTCTGAAATGGTGTCCAATGGGTCTGATTTTATCGATTAAGAGAATGAGGTTTTAGCAAGTTGCTTCCTACAGTTAACACTGATCAACAACAATAGTACAGGCTGTTGTTTGGTTGTTGTTCACTTATGTTATAAATTCCAGGGAAGAGCTGCAATAATCAGGAAAAGGTTTTTACTAAGGCAATTTGTTTTCTTGATAGCATCAGGAAGTCAACAGAACTTTGTGTGCTAGGTCAGAGTCACATACATGTCCATTGGCTCATTTCTCTTTCTTCTCCTAGGAGATATATATATATATATATATATATATATATTTTGTTTATATATTTGTTTTTTTTTTTTTTTGGTACCGGGGATTGAACTCAGGGCACTTGACCACTGGGCCACATCCCCAGCCCTTTTTTGTATTTTTTTAGAAGCAGGGTCTCACTGAGTTACTAAGTGCCTCGCCATTGCTGAGGCTGGCTTTGAACTCACGATCCTCCTGCCTCAGCTTCCCAAAGTGCTGGGATTACAGGTGTGCGCCACTGCGCCCGGCTACTCCTAGGATATATTTTATGAAATCACTTTTGTAACAATTTGAATACTTTCTCAAATCAATGAGACAGACTCTCAGTCACTAAAATTACAATGTGCTTGAGAAACATCTAATGGTCTAGAGTATTATTAAGTATATAACATTAAACAAAAATCAAGTTGGGCATGGTTGTGCATAATGTAATCCCAGAAACTCAGTAGGCTGAAGCAGGAAGATTACAAGTTCAAGACCACTCTGTGAAACTTAGTGTGATCCTGTCTCAAAGTAAAATATAAAAAAGTGCTGAGGATGTAGCTTAGAGGTAAAGTGCACCTGGGTTCAATCCCAGGACTAAAAAAAAAAAAAAGTAAAAATTTTAGATTATATAACAGAATGTGAATTAAAATTGTATTTTAATAAATTAAGTACTTTTAAAATAAAATATGAAAGTTTACTGTATGAAAATAAGTACTATTATTTCCAGAGTAGTGGTATTTTTCTAATGTTTATTATTTGATTTTTTTAAAATCATATAAATTAAAAGTGTTAAGAATAGTTTGGTGATCTGAAATTCTATTTTAAGAAAGAAAAACATAACTATTTTCATTAATGAAATTTATATATATATACATTTTTCTTTTCTTTTTTTGGTACCAGGGTTTAAACCCAGGGGAACTTAAATACTGAGACACATCCCAAGCCCATCTTAGTTTTGATTTTTAGACAGGGTGTTGCTAAGTTGCTTAGGGCCTCACTAAGTTACTGGAGGTTTGCTTTGAACTCGAGATCCTCCTGTCTTAGCCTCCAAGCCACTGGGATTACAGGTGAGCACCACCACACCTGGCCTTACATCATAATTTTCATAATTTGATTCCATCTGCGCTAAACAGTTATTTACAATGTTTAATTCACTCTTTTGAGGGGGCAAGATAGAGGAAAGAATGTGGCTCCTGATTCATAGGGACAAGTTGAAAGCAAAGAGTCAATTTTCCCATACATCCATAAAATTTAAAATAAAACTAGGAAAATTTGCACTAAATCAATTTCCTTTCAACTTTTCTTGCAGAGGAGGAAAAAGTTCTATTTCCCCAAATTCCACTTCTGAATGATTTTTTGAATTTATTATTAATTATGATTCCTTAAATGGGAACTTACTCATCTTTAATGCAGGACTTTTAAATACAGGAAAATTTCTATTACTATTTTAAGTTATCATTTGATTGATTTAGCATTATTTTACTATACTACATCATCATCATGTTTTGTATATTTTAAAGGTTCTTCATAATATATACTATGCTTCTCATACAATTCTCATTTGCATGGCTATCATTTGCACTCTTATCTTTTACGGAATGTCTTTTCTTTTTATTCTTGGCATTCTTTACAATATATTCCTTAACCTTGCTACTTTTTAAAAGAAATTGGCGTGACTGTCCATGAGCTCACAACTCCAATTTATCCTTGTAATTTCCATTTGAAAGCAGCATTCCCAGTGAAGCTGTCAGGTGAGTGCCTCCTGTTTACTTCATTATTTTACTACTTCATAGTCTAGTGTAGCATATGCATACTTTCCTATAGCAATTTCCATATCTCATTGTACACACTTGTTTGAATGCCTATCTCTAAGTATATATGGAGTCCTCCAAAACAAATAGTTTGCTTTCTTTTTATTTGTGTAAATTGCACAAAGATAAATATACAATGGATCATAAAAAAATGCTTGAAATATACTTGGCAAATTTGTGATGAAAATTATCTACAAGGGTTATTTTTTGACCCCACCAAAATTTATATAGCAGAAAATTTCAAAATTCAAAGCAGTTTTATTCTACTAATCATTGCTAATGTAAGAGATTCCATGTTGACAGGTTCCATGAAGATTTTAACTTAGCATTAATTCTAATTTGAAATTGACTCTGAACTATCTGATTAGCACTCTTTCTTAAACCAGAATCTATCCATTTTATAAAAAAAAATATAATAAATATTATTACTTGCCACATGCCTTGGAAAATGTTAGATATGGAGTTATAAAATAAATATTTTTTTCTAGTTGTTAGAACATAGCATATTTCCTAGGATTATTTGCCCTCCTAAGTAATGCATAACAATAATAGGTAGAAAGGGAGTAAGTGTTATGAAAAAAAAGTGCTCAAGGTCCATCTCAAAATTATCATAGTGCTAGAACTCTGTAATTTTGTCAAGGAAGAGTATGTTAACAAATAATCTAGGGACTTCTTTTTCTTTTATTTATGTCTTGTTACTCATGTTATATTTCTGGAAGACAAACAGAATAAGAACATTTATTTTGTCCCTAGAGTTCCTCCAGGGGTCCTAATTACTTGAAACCATGCAGGTAATCCTAGATCTCTTAAAAAAAAAGGGGGGGGGGGCAACAAGAAGAATTTGTAGTAGTTTAATCAGAGTTTAAAGAAAAGGGTGAAGAAAAAAAAAATGGTAGAATGAGATGGATATCATTACCCTAAGTGCATGTATGAAGTCACGAATGGTGTGAATATACTTTTTATATAACCAGAGATATGTAAAAATGTGCTCTACAAATATAATATGAAATGTAATATATTCTGCTATCATTTCTAACAACTTAGAATAAAAAATAAATTAAAAAAAATTAAAAACAGGCAACAGCATACTTTAGAGATAGTATGGACCCTTAAGTTTAAAATATTTATTGTTCATCTATTTCATATTTTTAAGAAAATAAATTAACATGCAAATAATAATCAATAATTAAAATGAATGCATTGAAAAACAGATAAAAATGTAATATTTAGGTATGGAATGGGAAACCTCATGTTTCAGTTGGGCTGTTCTCAGAAAGTTCTACATTCTTGCAGTTTCTGAGGAAATTCAATTTGCTCTCAGACTTGAAAAGGTAAAGAGATTTTACCATGAATATTCTCCAGCAAATTAAGGACATAATTTTCTTTGTAAATAGAAGTAAATGCATGGGAGTCCTCTGCTTCTGAAGATGATATATTGTGTATTTTTTTTTTTTTTTTTCTCCTAAAATGTCTGGGCAGCTGCAAAGGCTAATTTAGGACAGGACTTCCTGGTGTTCCATCCAACTTACTTCCCGCAGTAGTCAGTCCCTTTCTGCAGGCACCACTACTCTTTGAAGCCCTGCTATCTGACCTCATAAGCCATATTTCTCTATGATTTAAAATAGGAGGTACTCTACGAAATGCCAGAACGCAGGTTGACCTCCTTCCTCCAACCCACTGTTACCTCCCAGAATTTTTCCATTGAGTCATGAGGGTCAAGCATAGAAATGGATCTGAAGTATTTGAAAGCCTCTTGATTCCATTGTTCAGTGGTTTCAAATATTTTAAGCAGCATAACTCTTTATACCAAAAGAAAAAAATAATAGGAAATCAAATATATGAAAGTGCAAAAGTGGTACATGTCTATTTGAAGTACTGGAATTTCTACCTTCCCCTTCAGTGCTCTCTCCTGTGGCATTTCTCAGGCATTTTCTCAGCATCTTCTTGTTCATTATTGGCTCTTTGAAAAGTATTGGAAATCTTTGAAAAGAATGGAACAGGCAGCAACAAATGGAGAGCGGATCTGTTTTCATTCTTTTCTTTTTAAAATTTTTTAAAAAATATTTATTTGTTTGTTTTAGTTGTACACAATGCCTTTTATTTTTACCTGGTGCTGAGGATCAAACCCAGGTTGCGCATGTGCTAGGCGAGCGCTCTACCTCTGAGACACAACCCCAGCCCTCTTTTTAAAATTATTTATTTGTTCTTCCTAGATATACATGACAGATGAGTATATTTTGACATATTATACATACACAGAATAAGTGTAACTTTTTCCTATTTGGATCCATTATTGTGGTTTTATGTGATGTGGAGTTACGCTGGTAGTGTATTCATATATAAGGATAGGAAAATTATGTCCAATTCATTATACTCTCTTTCCTATTCCCATCCCCCCCTCAATCTCTTCATTCCCTTTGTTCTAATCCAATGAATTTCTTATTTTCACCTCCCTTGTTGTGGGTTAACATTCACGTATCAGAGAAAACATTCTTGCCTTTGATTTTTTGGAATTGGCTTATTTTGCTTAGCATGATAGTCTCCAGTTCCATCCATTTACCAGCAAATGCCATAATTTCATTTTTCTTTAATGCTGAGTAATATTCTATTGTGTATATATACACCACATTTTCTTTATCCATTTATCTGTTGAAGGGCACATAAGTTGGTTCCATAGCTTAGCTATTGTGAATTCAGCTGCTATAAACATTGATTTGACTGATTAGCTATAATATGCTGATTTTAAGTCTTTTGGGTATAAACTGAGGAGTAGTATAATTGGGTCAAATGGTGTTTCCATTCCAAGTATGAATGTGCCATTTTCCCCACCTCCTCACCAACATTTTGTTATGGTTTGGATGTAAATTTTCCCCCAAAAGCTCATGTGTGAAACAATGCAAGAAGATTCAGAGAAGAAATGATTGGGTTATGAGAGCCTTAACCCAACCAATAAATTAATTGCATGATGGGATTAATTGAGTGGTACCTGAAGGCAGGTGAAATATGGCTGGAGGAGGAAGGGCACTGGGGGCATGGCTTTGGTATATATATTTGTTTCTGGTGAGTGAAGTCTCGCTGTACTTCCTGATCATCATATGAACTGCTTCTCTCTGCCACACTCCTCTGCCATGTTGTTCTGCCTCACCTTGAGGCCCAAGGAATGCAGCTGGCTGGCTGTGGATTGAGACCTCTAAAACTACGAGCCCTCAAATAAACTTTTCCTCTTCTACAGTTGTTCTGGTGGGGTCTTTTAGTCACAAAAAAGCATATTAAAAAACATTTATTATTACTTGTATTCTTTGTTTTAAATTTTATTTGTTTTAACTAGTTTTACATGACAGTAGAATGCACTTTTGGACTGTGATATGTCATACATAGATGGGATATAATTTCTCACTTTCGTGAGTGTACATGTTGCAGAATCATATTGGTCATGTAGTCACATATATACTTACAGTAATAATATCAGTTTCATTCTACTCTCTTTTCTGTCCCCACATATCCTACCCTCCCCTTCCATCACTTCCCTCTACCTAATCTAAAGTAACAATATTCTTCCCTAGTGCCCCCTGCCTTATTGTGACTTAGCATCTGCATATTAGAGAAAACATTCAGCCTTTGGTTTTATGGGATTGGTTTATTTCACTTAGCATGATATTACCCAACTCCAACCATTTACTGACAAATGCCATAATTTCACTCTTCTTTAAAGCTGAGTAATATTTCATTCAGTATATATACCACATTTTCTTTATCCATTCCTCTATTGAGGGACACCTAGGTTGGTTCCATAGTCTAGCTAGGTGAATTGAGCTGCTATAAACATTGGTGTAGTTGCATCACTATAGTATGCTGATTTTAAGTTCTTTGGATATAAAACAAGGAGTGGGATAGCTGGGTCAAATGGTGGTTCTATTTCCAGTTTTCTGAGGAATCTCCATACTGCTTTTCATAGTGGTTGCACCAATTTGCAGTCCCACCAGCAATGTGTGAGTGTACCTTTTTTCTCCACAAACTCACCAACATTTGCCATTGGGCTAAGGTGAGATGGAATTTCAGTTTAGTTTTGCTTTGCATTTCTCCAAAAATAACAAATAACCCCATCAATAAATTGCCTAAGGAACTGAAAAGACACTTCACAGATGAAGAAATATGAATGGCCAAAATATATGTTTTCTTTCTTTTCTAATACTTGAAAAGTTTGCATTTATGTTAGGTGCAATGGTGCATGCCTGTAATCCCAGCAATTTAGGAGGCTGAGGCAGGAGGATCACAAGTTTGATATGAGGCTTAACCACTTAAGCCCTATATCACTTAGTGAGACTCGGTCTCAAAATAAAAATAAAAAAGGGCTGAGGATGTGATTCAGCTCAGTGATTAAGTGCCCCTGAATACAACCCCTGGTACCAAAAACAAAAACAAAAACAAAAAAAGAAAAAGAAAAAGAAAAAGTTTACATTTATGCATCCTCCAATTTGCCAGGACACTGAAAAGACTTGTGTTGGCATTTACTAACTAATGCTGCATTCTTTCCTTCTTATGGTATATTAACTTCCCAATTCGACCTTTATCTGTCTTTTTTTCTTTTTTTGTCATCTTGTCATATCCTAGATAAAGCTTTTTTTCCAGTGAAAGTGTGCTAGTCAGATTTCTGTTACTATAATACCTGAGGTAAACAAATTAAAAAGATAAATGGTTCACTTTGACTTGTAGTTTTGAGGATTTTGGTCTATGGTAAGTTGACCTGTTTCTTTTCAGTCTGTAGTGAGGCAGTACATCATAGTAGAAATGTATGACAGATCTTCTCACCTCGTGGTGTCTGAGAAACAAAGAGAAAGACAGGAAGGGGCCAGGGTCTCAATATCAGCTTCAAAGGTATGCCCCCAATAATGTTCTTCTTTCCAATAGACTCCGCTTCCTAAAAGATCCATTGTATTTCAACAGCACCATGGGCAGCAGACCAAGCCTTTAACACATGGGCTAATTATAGCAGACGGCATCATTAGAAATTATTCAGAGTAGTCAAGTGGCAGATATATTTTAAGGTCAAATATTTGTATTTCCAGGTTTATGCTTATAAATTGGTGATAAATGAAAGTGCAGCTACATCACTGATCCTCAGTTTTCTCATAGTAAAATAGGAAATCATAAAATTTAAGGACTTAAATTAGGTAAAATTTAAGAAGTTCAGGAGTTGACCTACACTTTTTTTTTTTTTTTTTTTTCGATTGTATCAATCTTGCCCTATCCATGGAGGGTGGAAGACTATCTCCATGACACATTTGCCTACTGATTTGTTTCAAAGAAAGGCATGTACAATCTTAAAACCAAACAACAAAAACCTTTTTTTTTTTTTTCTCATCTTTCTTTTTATATTTTTATGGCGGAGGAGGATATATTAATGGGTTCAACACTCATTCAAATTAATTTCATAAAAATAAATATGCCTAAATTGTCTCATCTCTTACAGATAACATTTTAATACATGTACATAATACACAGATCCAGTAATTAGTCCACATGTAAACTTTGGACTTAGCAGTTCAGGAGTATTTGTGGTTCTTTTCTGCCACTTTTCCTTAGAGAAGAGTGATAAGAATACTTTGTGATAATAAAATAAAAGTGATATATTCCATTTCAGCCAGGATCAGCCCTGATTGGCAATCAGATCTGCCCTCCATTACAAACACCTGTAAATCTCCACAAAATAAATGAAACAACTATTTTCAGGCATTGAATAAGTAGCACCAAAGGATTGTGATTTTTTTTTCATTTCTAATCTTTTTTTTTTTTTTTTCAAATTGATTTTTTATTCTAAGTTGTTAGAAATGACAGAGGATTGTGATTTTTGAAGCTAGGGAAATATGTAAGTTAAAATACTGCTGAAATGGTTGGAAGGAGACGAGTAGTACTATATGGAAATACTTTCTACAGAAAAGATAGATTACTGTAAGAAATTTCCTCTTTATCTCTTTCAATTTCATCAAAAGGAATTGGAAAATTTAAAACTAAAGCAAAATAGTAATTCTATTGCAAAATTTGTTAGGTATATAGATTTAAAAATTATGAAAACAATAATGCAAAGACCAGAGGGGCAAGTGGAAGTTTCTTTGGCAATTCCTAAGCTTTTGTGTGTTGCAATTCCTAGAGTAGTCACTAAACATATAATAATAAAAAGCTATACAGCTAAAGAGCTAATGCAAAAATTAGAATGGAATTCTAAAACTGATTTAAGTAAAGAAAGACTAGAAATTAGAAGGAGAGAACAAGAACAATAGAAATGGGGGAAAATAAAAGCTGACTCGTGCAATAGCAGAACTAAATTCAATGTTTTAATAATTATATTAAGTGTATAGGCAGAATACTCCAAATAAAAGTCAAAGAATTTCAAACTGGATAAAAAAGACCCAGATATATTCCTATGATAAAATAAACTTTACATATTTAAAGTATATAATAAGGACACATACACACAAAGTATTATATATGGGGGGGAGAGATACACATACTCACAAGTACACACAGATTTTAAATGCTGATGAAGCAATGATAATGTCAGACAAATACTTCAAGAAAAGTCATTATCAGAGGTAAGGAATATTTCATAATGATAACTGAGTCATTTTTTGAAGAAAATTTGACAAATATAAGCTTGCATCTTCCAAATAACAGAACTCAAAATTTATGAAGACAAAACTGATAGTACTGAAGAAAACAATAGACAAAATAGGCAATTCTTGCACCATTATCTTAACAATCAACAGAACAATTAAACATAAAGAATTAAAAATGTCTAATATCTGAAAAGCACAGTTAACAATCATGACCTGATACAACCCACAACTTCATAATTTCCAAGTACAGATGGAATACTAACCAAGATAAAACCATGTTCTGAGTAATAAAATGTTTTTCAAAAGATTAACATCTTCTAGGGTATACGTTCTAAAACCAATAGAAATTAATTCTAAAACAAAGTATAGCTTAAATAAAACAAATATTTTGGGGAGTGGTGGCACAGGCACTTAATCTCTGTGACTTAGGGGGCCGAGGAAGAAGGATCACAAGTTGAAGGCCAGCCTGGCAATTTAGCGAGATCCCGTCTCCAATTAAAAAAAAAAAAAAAAGTGTTGGTAGAATGCCCTGAATTCAATCCCCAATACCAAAAAAAAAAAAAAAAAAAAAAAAAAGAGAGAGAAATTAAACAACATATTTCTAAATAACTCATCAGTCAAGAAGAAATCACAAGTCAAATAAGAAAATATTTTAAATTTATTGATAATGATTGTATATCATGTCTAAATTTACAGATTAAATCTGTGGTCAGAGAGAAATTCACAGTTATAATAAATTATATGACATAATTAATATATTAAATAGCTATGTTAGATACTAAGTAAATCTAAATAGATATTCTACATTTCTACCCTAAACAAAATTAATAAGAAGAAAGAAATTAAATTATAAGTAGAAAATTTGAAAAGATATTAGTGTTAGCAAAACCAAAATTTAGTTAATAAAATTTATAAACCTGATTATGGAAAAAATGGAAAGAAATAACAAACTAACAGTATAATGATTAAAAGAAGGGATATTATACGTATCCATCAGAGATTAAAAAAATAATAAGAGAATGGAAGCCAGTTGTGGTGGTGCAGGCCTATAGTTTTAGTGAGTTGGGATGGTAAGGCAGGAGGATCACAAGTTCAAGGCTAGCCTTAGCAATTTAGTGAGATCCTGACTCAAAGTAAAAAATAAAAAATGGCTGAGGATATAGCTCAGTGCAAAGAGCTCTGGGTTCAGACCGCCATACATACATACTACTACTATACTACTACTACTAAAGAAGGAAAAGAAAAAGAATGGAGCATTATTAATAACTTTAAGTCAATAAGCATGACAAATTCCTTGGAACACACAATGAATCAAAGATGACATAAGAAATAAAAAAAATAATGTTGTCAGCCTTATATTTGTCCAAGTAATTGATCGATAATCAAAATATTACTGGGAAGAAATCTTCAGGCCCAAATGAATGTACTTATGAATTCTAACAAATATTTAAAGAAGAAATTATACTAATCATACAGAAGCTTATTTAAAAAATACAGGAGAGCAAATTACTAAATTGATCTATCATGGCAAGAAACCCTGACACTGATATTATTATTTGAAAATATTAGCAGGGCGCCAGGGTGCATGCCTGTAATCCCAGCAGCTCTGGAGGCTGAGACAGGAGGATCAAGAAGCAAGGTGCTAAGCAATTCAGTGAGACCCTGAAGCCAGAATTAGACAGGTAGTCAATATAGATAGGTAAATTGAAACAGTTTGGATCAAGAAAGCCAATTTTGAGTCCTGGAAAGTTGGATACTGTCCCCTGAGGGATTGAAATGTTAATTCCTTCAGAGCCCTTCCTTCACCCCTATTAAAAACTTACCCCTGCTCCAACCTGTTGCTAAAGTAACCTGTCCCAGGAATTGCCCCTCCTTACGGGGAACTATAAAGTTGTTAATTAATGTGTCCTGGGCTGCTCCATCCTGCCCTTCCCCATTTAGCCCATCTGCTTCTCAACTTTTGGCCATCCCACTGAGCATTTCTGGGCTTGGTCACATAGGCAGGAAGGAGAGAGATAAAGGGAAGAGGGCAGGAGAACAAAGGAAGCCTAGAACATATAAAAAAGGCAGACCTGCCTGGCTTCGTGAGATACTAGGATACCAGCAATGGCCGTTCTCCCTTCTACCCCCTTTAAATAAACCTGAAGGAATTAACATTTCAATCCCTCAGGGGACAGTATCCAACTTTCCAGGTCTATGTTACCTCCTTTAAATAAACCCTGCTTTATATGCTTGCCTTGGTGTGCTTCTCTAATGTTCAAACTTCAGCATTTGGGGGAGCAGAACTCATCACTGGCAACAGATGGTATTAACCCATGTCTCTAAATAAAATACAAAAGAGGGCTGGGGATGTGGCTCAGTAGTCAAGTGCCCCTCAGTTCAATTTTCAGTACCAAAAAAAAAAAAAAAAAAAAAAAAAAAAATTACAGACCAGACCAATATTTTTCATTATCTTAGATATAAAACTTTTAACACCATATTATTATATCAAATTCAGCATTATATAAAAAAGATAATGTATTGTAATGAAGGTAGAGTATCTCAAAGGCAAATCTTAAAATAAAAAAAGTTTTAAAAAATAAAAGAAAAAAAAAATGATAAAAAAAAAATAATAAAAAAAATTAAAAAAAAAAAAAAAAAAAATTCAATAACAGAAAAAAAAATAAAAAAACCGAAAAAAAAAAAAAAAAATAAAAAAAAAAATTTAAATTTCTTTTAAAAAATTAAAAAAAATAAAAAAAAAAAATAAAAAATACAACAAAAAAAAAATAAAAAAAAAAAATAAAAAATAATACAAATAAAAAAAAAAAATTAAAAAAAAAAAAAATTTAAAAAACAAATAAATAAAAAAAAAAAAAAAAAAACTCAAAATAATAAAAAATTAATAAAACAAAAATATATCAAATCTTTAAATATAAAATAAAAAAAAAAAAAAAATAAAAATAAAACAAAAATAAAAAAAAAAAACCAAAAAAAAAAAATAAAAAAATAAAAAAAAAATAAAAAAAAAAAACCTCTTTAAAAAGTAATTAATATATTTTATAGAATAAAGTAAAATAAGACACATAATTATCTCAGTAAATGCAGGAAAATCCTTTATCAGACTACAACAATCATGTATGATAAAAACTCTTAGTAAATTAGGAATAAAAATTTTTTTCTTGTTCTGAAAAAGAGAATTTATGAAAAAAACTGGAAGTAATGTTATTCTTTATGGTAAAATAGTGAATGCTTTCCTATTTCACCAAGTAAAAAGATGTTTGCTTTTACCATTTCAATTCAATATTGTGTTGAAAACATTGAAAAATTTATCCAGTACAATAGGCAAGATAAATTAATAAAAGGCAAAAAATTATTTTTAAAAGTTTATATTTAGTTTTAGATGTCAGGATTGCTGTGTTACTTCTTAATGGGGCCTGAGGTCTAAAGCTACCCCCCTTTTTGGGCCCCAAAAGGGGGCTCCTTCTGCCAACAGAAAGAGTTAAAGTAGCTTACCTGGTGAAGATAGGCTTAACGGGCAAAAGTCGCCGAGTGTCTTACTCCCGCCTGATTGACGGACACCATGCCACACCCAAGGAGTTTTGGTAGAAAGCAATGCCAAAAACTCAGTTTATTGAGGAAAGTTGGACGGTCTTATATAGGACATGGGCCAATCAACAGAAAGATCATAGGGACACATAAGGATCATGGGCGGATGCCATTGGCGGAGCCATTGGCCTATCTTTGGGGTGGTTTCAGTTCTCACAGCCACGCCCCCTGCTTAGCCTAGGTCCTGTAACAGGGTGTGGTAATGTAGCAAGCAGCCAGAAAGCAGTGTAAGGTCTCGACATTTCCCCGTTTTTTTTTTTTTCAAAATTGGGCTCCCCCATTTTGTTTTTAAAAAATGGGGGTGTCCATCGGGGTGGACACACCCAGGGCCAGCAAGTGGCCAGGGGAAGGACATGGGACAGGACAGTCGCCTTTGGGAAGGCTTTTCAAAGATGGCTGGTTTAGACCTCCACACCTTATTAAGGACCATGGCCAAGTCTGTAGGGCTCTCACTCAGCATCGCTGAAGGCATTATTGGCAGACCACCAAGCTGTACACAGGGCCCAAAGGTGAACACAAGGAAAATGACAGTCAGGGATTTCACACAAAAAAGGAGAAGGTAGGGATTAGACAGATATAAAGTCCAGCATGAGAAAGTAACCGCTTAAGCTAAAGCCGACCCATTTAGTTCAGTCCAAAGGAAGCCGTCTAGAACAAAGTCTGGACAGTTGGCAATGAAATAGCACTTTTCTCTCAGGAATAGGCATAGTCCCTCTTCTCTCATTGCAGAGAGTTGAAATACTGACAAAGGGAGAGTCCAAGGCAACAGTGCTCATGATGAAAATCAGGATAGAGATGATGAGAAGTCCAATCACAACAAGACAGAGGGTCCATCATGTTTTTTTCATTCCTGTGGAAAAAGGGAAAAAAAATCACCCCTCAAGAGCATGTGCTCTTGGGTAGTCATTTTGTTCTAATTGGCAGTATTTGAGGTCCCTAGCAGGTACCCAAATAGGGCGCTTGGTTCTCCAATTGGAAAGACATATAGGTAGGGTGTCTGGTTGGATCAGTGTCTCTGAAAGACAGTCAAAGGCTGATGCTTGGAAAAATTTAAGCATCACTGTTTTTAACTGATCATGGGGGCTGTTTCCCCCCCCCCTTTTTTTTTTTTTATTTTAACCTGGGTTAAAGCATCTTTAAATCCTCAAGTGTAGAGGATTTAATAAGCCATTGAGTGAAGACAATTACCAACTATCTATGAGATTTTGGCTTTTTTACCCTTCTAATTTTAGGAACTCCTTACTACTTTAAGGGAATAGGACGACGATCGAATCTGGCTTCTTCAAGCTGAAAGTGGGCGAAGTGATGGGGGAAGTAGTTTGGAGTTCCCTTATTAGAAGTCAGGTCAGATTGAAGCCTGGGGAAGGTTTGTAAAGTCATCAGGTATGGGAGCTTCTTATTAGAGAAACAAAAAAACATGAGTACTGAATAAATGTTACAGCATCTGGAACATTTCAATGTATACCATGAGGATGATAATTTAAATCTTTAGCATGTATAGAGTTATCAGGAACGTAAAACACAACATTTAATGTTACAGATGTTTATCTAGATAAGATGGTAATTAAGCTACTTAATGTCATCTGATCCTATAAAATTTTTTCTATTGGCATGACCTCTGTGTCTAGTAGATAACTCTTTTATCTCTTTCACTTAGGGCTAGATAATCATCCTACTGAATATTAAGCCTACCTGTGTAGGTTAGGAAGATCTGTAGGCCTTAAAACTGACTAAAATCTTTTGACTTGGCAGTTACTTAGTTGTTAAACTGTTTACAAGTGTATATCTGAAGTTACCTTCATTTCTAAAAAATGCCCAGGAATGGCTGTATTTTTGGTTTTAAACTGTTTTTGCTAGGTGTTTAAAATGAAGTTAAGTCGAACTGTCTTTTGCCTTTATCTATTGCTAAGAGTCAGTTGAATTCCCATGGGAGTAATTTTGGGGAAACTCGAGAACAGCTTTTTCCATTCTGCTAGTGCCTTCCATGAGGATGGATCCAGGTCTTGCTTGACCATGTGGCTTCTCTTGGAAGCAGCAGGGATGCCTCCCTTTTTTAGGACCCTCCTCTTCATAACAAGGTCACTGTTTGGCTTTCTTTTCTCTATAGGTCTCACAACCTCTCTGATCGGGAAGTTATGTGGCCCAGAGTTGTAAAGCTTTTTAGAGAAACCTCCCTGTCTCCTGGATTCAGACTTGACTCTGAGGGCAAGAACCAAATATTGGTTTTCTTGACCTTTTTAATTTAGCTTAAAATCTTGATTTTAAACATCTAGCAAGCTAATCTTAAATTAAGATTACTGGGCTTTAACTTTAATGCTTATAAAACTTACAGTTGTCATTTACTCTTTATTAGCTGGGGTCTGTGGTACAAAACATTAACAGGCAAACTTAAAAACACATTTAGTTTGTGTAATAATCATCTTGGATTTTGAGTTATATACTATAATCTCTGTTTCTGAACAACAAGAATCACTCTCTAGACCATACATTCTGGCATGTAAGACCAGAGCCTTATCTTATCTCAGGTATGGTGGGATTCTTTAATCTTAGGTCAGGTGTTTTAATTTTGAAGTTGATCCCTGTTTCTTAAATAAAATTTCACAGTGTTTACATGCATTGCTGCTTGAGCTTTCATGAACTTTAGCTGACAAAATATCACATTTAGAATGGATTAAAGAATATTTTGAGAGTATTTAACCTTTTTGGAAAAGTAGCAAAATGCTTTTACAATATACAATTACATTGATGTCTTTATAAATCAAGTTTAGCTTTTAAAAGAAATAACCTTATAATATTTTAAATTAATAGTTGTTGTTTAACAATAGCTGTATAATTTTTAATTTCCTTTAGATTACTTGTTTAAAAAAAATAAAACCCAAAACTTAACAAATATAATGTTTATATAGAAATCTTTTATAAACCTTTATATAGAATCATACACGTCTGTTAACCATTTTATAAGAAACATAATATTTATGCATATAGAATTAGACCTGTTGAAATTTTAATCTGTTTCATTGATGACAAAGACTAATTTATGAAAACAATCAATAATGTTACTCGATGTGTTAGAATTTGTTAGGACAAGAAGTTACCCTGGAACGCAGTGTTGCAGTGTTGAAAAAGGGATGGTTTATTGGGGTGCCACATGGCGTGGTAGGGGACAAAAATGGCATGGAGGGAAGGGAAGGTGATGGCCAGGGCATCTGATAGTCAGGTTTGCAGGCCAGGCTGAGGCACCTGGGAAATGTAGTCTTTTTCACAAAGTATCTGGGATGGTGTGGCCTTCTGCCTAGGAGGTGCAGCCTCCTGCCTGGAACCCAGCACAATGGAATTTAAGAATTTATCTGATGGCATATTTAACAGTATTTTAACCTTGAAAGTTAATGTCTAACAAACAAAGTTACTTTATAAATTTACTTTTCTTACATTTACTCTAGAGAAGAGACACAATAAAAAGGCAGAAAAACCGTTAGAATACAAGACAAGACATGACATAAGACGGCAAGAACTAGGAATTATTATTATTATTGTTATTATTTTCTGTTTGATGTGGCAGTTCACTCTAGTAATGCAAAAACAGAAGGCACATCTTGGGGCCTTGGAACTTTTCCAAGGTGCACATCCCCTTGGATGGCATTCTATCTTGGAGTTCCAGAGCAAAGGTCCAGCTTTAGAATTTGTGATGGTAAAGCACTTTTAAATCACGTGAGTTAAAGGTATTTGGATCCATATTTTAAATTTTCATGAGCGCTCAGTCTACACACACAAACATACAAACAGAACACAAGTGTACACACAACATAACCAAAACATCAATACGGGTGCACAAAATTAGAATTATGAGCTCAAAAAATCTTAGAAAAATGACAGGCTGGTAAAAAAGACATTTTAACTTTTTTTTTTTTTCTTTTGGGGCTTGAGCTTACTTTTCCATTTGCATTTCAGTGTGAGTCCTGATTTAGGTCTGGAAGGGTGGGGGACTGCAATTGTGAGCAGGTGCCTTCGCCTAAGGCACTTTTTTTTTTTTTTTTTTTTAAGGCCTAAACCAGTTGAGTTTCCCTAAGAGCTCCCCGCAGCTCTACCAAAGAGTAAGGGGACAGACAGAATCTAATTTAAGTTCAGCTCCTAAGATTTTAAAAAGAGGTATAGTTTGAACCTTGTTGACAGAAGGATGGGCTATTGGCATGTGTCCCCGGGGCTTTGCCTTTGTAAGGCAGGGCGCAGTGGCCAGAGTGAGGGTGGGGGGGTGTGTTAGAAAAATGCTGAAACATAGTTAACTTAGCCGGGAACACTGTGTTAGTAAAATAAAAGGGTTTATTGGGGTGCCACGTGGGCAAGGGTAGGGAAAGGAAGGGAAGGGGGGGTAGGGAAGGGATGGATGGGAATAGGGACAGGCAGGAACTGAGGCAAGCGCGAACAGAGAGCGATTTCAGTCCGGGGCTGGTTTAAATAGAGTAGGGGTCCCCCCCCCCCCCCCCCCCCCCCACCATAAAACCCCCTTGGATGGTGAGTCCTTGCCCTATTGGCCAGCAGAGGTCAAGGTGGGGGGTAGTGGACAGGGGGACTTTCTGGTCAGGTTTTTTGGTCACGCTGAGGATCTTGGGAGGTGTAGTTTTTAACAAAGCACCTGGGGAGGTGTGGCCTTCTGCCTGGGAGGCGCGGCCTCCTGCCTGGAATCCAACATTCCCCCCTTTTTGTTTTCTTAGGAAGCGGGGGCGTCGTGTTTCAATCTGGCTACTTCGGGTGGAGCTGAAATGGGGTGACATGGGGTAGTTTTGAGGGGTGGGAGATGTGGGCAGGCAGGTCAGGCTTTGAGGGTGAAAAAAATTCCCCAGGAGGCAGGCACCATAAAGATGGATCTCTGCAGGAGTGAATTGGGATGAAGGTTCCTTGAAGCCATAAATCGGTGAGGGTGTCAAACCAGGCTTTTGCAGAGGTCACTGTGGGGGAATCAACCAAACTATCCTCTTGGAGAGCATGTAGGAATTGTAGGCATCTCGAGTTTACAGGTGGCATCTTAACACTATTATGGAAACAACAAAGGGAAAGAAGGTGAGATGGATTTTTGTCCATAGGCCTGTGTTTCACCAGGTGGGACTTACGGTGAAGAGGCCAATGGAGAGTGCGAAGCACATCTTGATGAGCGTCAGGTGGCAGCATAAGGGCAGGACTCAGCAGGGCTCTCTGGTTGGAAAGTCATCCGTTGGGTTTTTTTTAACAGTTGATGGTCCCTGAGAAAAACTGGTTAAAGGTTTAAAACGAGAAAAAACAGAAAAGATTATTTTGAGACGGTATCAGGAACACAAGAGAAACAAATTTTTTAGGGGATCGGTGGGAATGGGAGAGCAAGTATACTGAAGTAGTTGTCCTTTGTGGATCTTCAGTTGGTTGATCAGCTGGTTTCAGTCTGGAAATATGAATCTAAGAAATCAAATTTCCCTGAGGTTTCACAAAGCTTAGCAGCTGTGGGTGTGCACAGCACAACCTGGAAAGGTCTTGTCCACTTTGGGGACAAGGGAAACTGTTCCTGTGTCCTGGGGAGGGGAGAAAGAAATATACCCAAGAACTGGGTGCCAATGGAAATTAAGCAGTGAGGTCTACTTGGATCAGGCAGAATGAAATCTTGGCACTTCCATAGCTGATGTCTGATGAAGGACAAGATGGGAAAAGAAAGATCTTTGGGTAGGTATCCTTGAGTTGGGGGGAACTTCCAAGTGGAAGAGCTGGTCGCCCAAACATAACATCAAAAAGGGGATAGCAAAGAATGGTTTCTTTGGGAGGACTCGGAGCCTAAAGAAGGCCAGGGGAAGTAAGAGTTTTATTACTCTCTACCTTCCCTGAAGACATGGGGTGATACAGGATGTAAAAATGCTGAGGAATGTTAAGGGAAGTAGATATATTCTGGGTAACTAGTGCAATGAGCACAACTGAATTGGGTTTGATCAGAGGAGGAAGAAAGCTTGGATATAAAAGAATCTTTGCCCATACTTTCGACCATTAGTATTGTGGTCGAAAAGGTGAGCGGGAGGCTGAGTCAGGCGATTCCAGAAGGTTTATGCCCTTGGAATAGGATGGAAAAGTGAATGGAGATAGGAGACGATTGATTGTATGGCAGGGAATGTGGGGGCCTGGGTAGTAGATTGGACTGAAGCCAGAAGAGAAGGAGAAGACAGTGCTGCTTCAGGCTTCATGTTTCCCTGAACTATGGGAGAGAGTCTCCACTTTGTGAAGGACAATGGGAGATCCCTATTAGTTTGGGCAGAAGAGAGGCTTGCAGGAGTTTAAGCCTGAAGCATCTCTATACAATCATGTTCTGGGGGCTCTGAGAAGACTGGGAGAAGGAAAACTGGATGTAAAGAGGAGCAGGACTGGAACGAGGTTGAGGAGCAGGAGAGTTTGAAGGCTCTTATACACTAGTCTTTAAATGGTGAGGAGAGGCAATAGTGACATAAGCACCAAATTTAGCTTTTTTAGATTTCTGTAGAAATAGGTAAGCAGCGGCCAGAGCCCGAAGACAGGGGGCTTATCCATGAACGGTCGGGGGTCAAGCTGTTTAGAAAGGTAGGCAAAGGTGGGGCCCTTGTATCGGCCTTAGAACATTGAGAGCCAAACCCTTCGTTTCATGGACATAAAGGGTAAATGGCTGAAGGAGGTCTGGGAGATGAAGAGCTGGGGCCTGTGACAGTGCCTGCTGTAGATGTTTAAAATCAGCCTGAATGCTGTCAGGAAGGAATTTTCCCTCAATCTCCTTAGCTGCCTCATATAGGAGCTGAAGGAGCCCTAATTAGGAAGGGCTGTTGCAGCTAGCTGGAAGCCATAAGTTCCACCTGATATGTATGTGACGCACCTGTAGGCACCCGAAAAGCTGAAGGTATATAACTGGGGGTGAAAGTGGTCCGAGTTAGGAGAACGGAGAATTCAGTCAGCCGGGCAGTCACTCGGTCGGTCAGAAGAATCAGAGCGGCCCAGAACGTAGGCAGAGCGGTTACAGAAGAGAAACCAGATAGAAGACAGAAGAGAAACCAGATAGAAGAAGTAATGACTGGTCAGAGTTAGGCCGAGGCTCCTGAGGAAGACAGAAGACAGAAGAAAGAAGAAGGAAGAAAGAAGAGAGAAGAAAGAAGCTCTAATCTTTCTCTAAAGCTAAGCTCTAAGCTCTAAAAGCTTTCTTTAATCTTTCTCTCTACTCTAAGCTAAGACTCTACTCTAAGCTAAGAAGAAAAATCTTTCTTTCCCTCTCTAAGCTCTAAGAAAGTAGAAGTAAAAGTAGTAAAAGCTTAACTCTGCCTCCGAGAGATTTCCTCCCGGTTTTCGGTACCAAGTAGCTTACCAGGCAGCTTACAAATGGTGGTCCGTCCGGGGCTCGGCAGGCAGAGAAGAAAAGCTAAGAAATAAGAGCAATGAAAAAGCATAGCCTCAGACTCAGTTGAGACCAGCAAAAAAGAGTAGAAACAAGAGAGCAGAGCCTCTGACTCAGTTGAAGCCAGTTAAGAATTAAGCCGAAGCAGAGTAGCTGGCCAAAAGCTGAAGCAGAGTAGACAGCGAAAAGCCGAAGCAGAGTAGCCAGCGAAAAGCCGAAGCGAGCCGGCCAAAAGCCGAAGCAGAGTAGCCGGCCAAAAGCCATAAAAAATATAGAGAAAAAGCCTTGAGCTTTAGTATAAAGAAAAAAGCCATGAGCTTAAAAGAAAATAGAGAATTAAATAGCATGGTAAAAACCATGCAGAAAAAAAGCCATTGAGCTTTTGGCAAAGAAAGCCATAAAGAAAAATAAGAAGAGGAAAAATAGAGAAAAAGCCTTGAGCTTTAGTATAAAGAAAAAAGCCATGAGCTTAAAAGAAAATAGAGAATTAAATAGCATGGTAAAAACCATGCAGAAAAAAAGCCATTGAGCTTTGGCAAGAAAGCCATAAAGAAAAATAAAGAAGAGGAAAAAAAAAAAAAAGTCAAAGCCGCTTATGCAATTGTGCTTAACTAAGTGCGTTATCTGCTCCTCAGCAGTAGGCTTCCATTAAAAGCCGCAGCACCTCCTCAAAAAGGGCTCAAATATCCACCCTTTCAAAAATAAAAGGTGAAAAGCTAGGTAGGGAAAATAAAAAGAAAATAGAGAAAATAAAATAGAGAAAATAGAAAGCACCTTTTTAAACTAAAGGGAAGGAATATGAAGGAGCCCTAATTAGGAAGGGCTGTTGCAGCTAGCTGGAAGCCATAAGTTCCACCTGATATGTATGTGACGCACCTGTAGGCACCCGAAAAGCTGAAGGTATATAACCTGGGTGAAAGCGGTCCGAGTTAGGAGAACGGAGAATTCAGTCAGCCGGGCAGTCACTCGGTCGGTCAGAAGAATCAGAGCGGCCAGAACGTAGGCAGAGCGGTTACAGAAGAGAAACCAGATAGAAGACAGAAGAGAAACCAGATAGAAGAAGTAATGACTGGTCAGAGTTAGGCCGAGGCTCCTGAGGAAGACAGAAGACAGAAGAAAGAAGAAGGAAGAAAGAAGAGAGAAGAAAGAAGCTCTAATCTTTCTCTAAGCTAAGCTCTAAGCTCTAAAAGCTTTCTTTAATCTTTCTCTCTACTCTAAGCTAAGACTCTACTCTAAGCTAAGAAGAAAAATCTTTCTTTCCCTCTCTAAGCTCTAAGAAAGTAGAAGTAAAAGTAGTAAAAGCTTAACTCTGCTCCGAGAGTACCTCCTTACACGGTTTTTTTCCTCCCGGTTTTCGGTACCAAGTAGCTTACCAGGCAGCTTACAAATGGTGGTCCCGTCCGGGGCTCGGCAGGCAGAGAAGAAAAGCTAAGAAATAAGAGCAATGAAAAAAGCATAGCCTCAGACTCAGTTGAGACCAGCAAAAAGAGTAGAAACAAGAGAGCAGAGCCTCTGACTCAGTTGAAGCCAGTTAAGAATTAAGCCGAAGCAGAGTAGCTGGCCAAAAGCTGAAGCAGAGTAGACAGCGAAAAGCCGAAGCAGAGTAGCCAGCGAAAAGCCGAAGCGAGCCGGCCAAAAGCCGAAGCAGAGTAGCCGGCCAAAAGCCATAAAAAATATAGAGAAAAAGCCTTGAGCTTTAGTATAAAGAAAAAAGCCATGAGCTTAAAAGAAAATAGAGAATTAAATAGCATGGTAAAAACCATGCAGAAAAAAAGCCATTGAGCTTTGGCAAGAAAGCCATAAAGAAAAATAAAGAAGAGGAAAAATAGAGAAAAAGCCTTGAGCTTTAGTATAAAGAAAAAAGCCATGAGCTTAAAAGAAAATAGAGAATTAAATAGCATGGTAAAAACCATGCAGAAAAAAAGCCATTGAGCTTTGGCAAGAAAGCCATAAAGAAAAATAAAGAAGAGGAAAAAAAAAAAAAGTCAAAGCGCTTATGCAATTGTGCTTAACTAAGTGCGTTATCTGCTCCTCAGCAGTAGGCTTCCTTAAAAGCCGCAGCACCTCCTCAAAAAGGGCTCAAATATCCACCCTTTCAAAAATAAAAGGTGAAAAGCTAGGTAGGGACAAAAAATAAAAGAAAATAGAGAAAATAAAATAGAGAAAATAGAAAGCACCTTTTTAAACTAAAGGGAAGGAATATGAAGGAGCCCTAATTAGGAAGGGCTGTTGCAGCTAGCTGGAAGCCATAAGTTCCACCTGATATGTATGTGACGCACCTGTAGGCACCCGAAAAGCTGAAGGTATATAACTGGGTGAAAGCGGTCCGAGTTAGGAGAACGGAGAATTCAGTCAGCCGGGCAGTCACTCGGTCGGTCAGAAGAATCAGAGCGGCCAGAACGTAGGCAGAGCGGTTACAGAAGAGAAACCAGATAGAAGACAGAAGAGAAACCAGATAGAAGAAGTAATGACTGGTCAGAGTTAGGCCGAGGCTCCTGAGGAAGACAGAAGACAGAAGAAAGAAGAAGGAAGAAAGAAGAGAGAAGAAAGAAGCTCTAATCTTTCTCTAAGCTAAGCTCTAAGCTCTAAAAGCTTTCTTTAATCTTTCTCTCTACTCTAAGCTAAGACTCTACTCTAAGCTAAGAAGAAAAATCTTTCTTTCCCTCTCTAAGCTCTAAGAAAGTAGAAGTAAAAGTAGTAAAAGCTTAACTCTGCCTCCGAGAGATTTCCTCCCGGTTTTCGGTACCAAGTAGCTTACCAGGCAGCTTACAAATGGTGGTCCGTCCGGGGCTCGGCAGGCAGAGAAGAAAAGCTAAGAAATAAGAGCAATGAAAAAGCATAGCCTCAGACTCAGTTGAGACCAGCAAAAAGAGTAGAAACAAGAGAGCAGAGCCTCTGACTCAGTTGAAGCCAGTTAAGAATTAAGCCGAAGCAGAGTAGCTGGCCAAAAGCTGAAGCAGAGTAGACAGCGAAAAGCCGAAGCAGAGTAGCCAGCGAAAAGCCGAAGCGAGCCGGCCAAAAGCCGAAGCAGAGTAGCCGGCCAAAAGCCATAAAAAATATAGAGAAAAAGCCTTGAGCTTTAGTATAAAGAAAAAAGCCATGAGCTTAAAAGAAAATAGAGAATTAAATAGCATGGTAAAAACCATGCAGAAAAAAAGCCATTGAGCTTTGGCAAGAAAGCCATAAAGAAAAATAAAGAAGAGGAAAAATAGAGAAAAAGCCTTGAGCTTTAGTATAAAGAAAAAAGCCATGAGCTTAAAAGAAAATAGAGAATTAAATAGCATGGTAAAAACCATGCAGAAAAAAAGCCATTGAGCTTTGGCAAGAAAGCCATAAAGAAAAATAAAGAAGAGGAAAAAAAAAAAAAGTCAAAGCCGCTTATGCAATTGTGCTTAACTAAGTGCGTTATCTGCTCCTCAGCAGTAGGCTTCCTTAAAAGCCGCAGCACCTCCTCAAAAGGGCTCAAATATCCACCCTTTCAAAATAAAAGGTGAAAAGCTAGGTAGGGAAAATAAAAGAAAATAGAGAAAATAAAATAGAGAAAATAGAAAGCACCTTTTTAAACTAAAGGGAAGGAATATGAAGGAGCCCTAATTAGGAAGGGCTGTTGCAGCTAGCTGGAAGCCATAAGTTCCACCTGATATGTATGTGACGCACCTGTAGGCACCCGAAAAGCTGAAGGTATATAACTGGGTGAAAGCGGTCCGAGTTAGGAGAACGGAGAATTCAGTCAGCCGGGCAGTCACTCGGTCGGTCAGAAGAATCAGAGCGGCCAGAACGTAGGCAGAGCGGTTACAGAAGAGAAACCAGATAGAAGACAGAAGAGAAACCAGATAGAAGAAGTAATGACTGGTCAGAGTTAGGCCGAGGCTCCTGAGGAAGACAGAAGACAGAAGAAAGAAGAAGGAAGAAAGAAGAGAGAAGAAAGAAGCTCTAATCTTTCTCTAAGCTAAGCTCTAAGCTCTAAAAGCTTTTCTTTAATCTTTCTCTCTACTCTAAGCTAAGACTCTACTCTAAGCTAAGAAGAAAAATCTTTCTTTCCCTCTCTAAGCTCTAAGAAAGTAGAAGTAAAAGTAGTAAAAGCTTAACTCTGCCTCCGAGAGATTTCCTCCCGGTTTTCGGTACCAAGTAGCTTACCAGGCAGCTTACAAATGGTGGTCCGTCCGGGGCTCGGCAGGCAGAGAAGAAAAGCTAAGAAATAAGAGCAATGAAAAAGCATAGCCTCAGACTCAGTTGAGACCAGCAAAAAGAGTAGAAACAAGAGAGCAGAGCCTCTGACTCAGTTGAAGCCAGTTAAGAATTAAGCCGAAGCAGAGTAGCTGGCCAAAAGCTGAAGCAGAGTAGACAGCGAAAAGCCGAAGCAGAGTAGCCAGCGAAAAGCCGAAGCGAGCCGGCCAAAAGCCGAAGCAGAGTAGCCGGCCAAAAGCCATAAAAAATATAGAGAAAAAGCCTTGAGCTTTAGTATAAAGAAAAAAGCCATGAGCTTAAAAGAAAATAGAGAATTAAATAGCATGGTAAAAACCATGCAGAAAAAAAGCCATTGAGCTTTGGCAAGAAAGCCATAAAGAAAAATAAAGAAGAGGAAAAATAGAGAAAAAGCCTTGAGCTTTAGTATAAAGAAAAAAGCCATGAGCTTAAAAGAAAATAGAGAATTAAATAGCATGGTAAAAACCATGCAGAAAAAAAAGCCATTGAGCTTTGGCAAGAAAGCCATAAAGAAAAATAAAGAAGAGGAAAAAAAAAAAAAAAGTCAAAGCCGCTTATGCAATTGTGCTTAACTAAGTGCGTTATCTGCTCCTCAGCAGTAGGCTTCCTTAAAAGCCGCAGCACCTCCTCAAAAAAGGGCTCAAATATCCACCCTTTCAAAAATAAAAGGTGAAAAGCTAGGTAGGGAAAATAAAAGAAAATAGAGAAAATAAAATAGAGAAAATAGAAAGCACCTTTTTAAACTAAAGGGAAGGAATATGAAGGAGCCCTAATTAGGAAGGGCTGTTGCAGCTAGCTGGAAGCCATAAGTTCCACCTGATATGTATGTGACGCACCTGTAGGCACCCGAAAAGCTGAAGGTATATAACTGGGTGAAAGCGGTCCGAGTTAGGAGAACGGAGAATTCAGTCAGCCGGGCAGTCACTCGGTCGGTCAGAAGAATCAGAGCGGCCAGAACGTAGGCAGAGCGGTTACAGAAGAGAAACCAGATAGAAGACAGAAGAGAAACCAGATAGAAGAAGTAATGACTGGTCAGAGTTAGGCCGAGGCTCCTGAGGAAGACAGAAGACAGAAGAAAGAAGAAGGAAGAAAGAAGAGAGAAGAAAGAAGCTCTAATCTTTCTCTAAGCTAAGCTCTAAGCTCTAAAAGCTTTCTTTAATCTTTCTCTCTACTCTAAGCTAAGACTCTACTCTAAGCTAAGAAGAAAAATCTTTCTTTCCCTCTCTAAGCTCTAAGAAAGTAGAAGTAAAAGTAGTAAAAGCTTAACTCTGCCTCCGAGAGATTTCCTCCCGGTTTTCGGTACCAGGTAGCTTACCAGGCAGCTTACAAGGAGCTTTGCATAAAGAGAGAGATTGGAATCCAGGCACAGAAGTATCCCACTAGGCCTAGGAAGAGAAGAATCTCTTCCTTTGTCTTGGGACATGGAAGGGCCTTGATGAGAGCCTCTCTGTCTACAGTAATGGCCCTCGACTGATGGGAAATTTGAACTCATAAATATACTACCTGGGTCTGGGCAAGCTGCACCTTAGATGAGGAAACACGATACCCACGAGAGGAGAGAAAGTTTAAAAGAGTGCAAGAGTACTCACAAGCTGTGGAAAGGAGGGACTGCAGATAAGGTGATATTATAAGGGAATGGGTGGATCTGAGAAAACGTTTCTGCAGAAGATCTGAGATAGCTCCCTGTAGGGAGGGGCAATTCCTGAGATGGGTTACCTTGGCAACATGTTGGGGCAGGTTGTTAAGGGTGGAGGAAGGGCTCTGAGGGAATCAGCATTTCAATCCCTCAGGGGACAGTTTCCCAACTTCCCAAAATTGGCTCACTCAAATTGGCTTTTGACCTGACACGATTTACCTATATATGCTGACTGCCTATGAGATTTTGGCTTCACTTCCCTTCTAAACTTAGGAACTCCTTACTACTGTAAGGGAATGGGTTGATGACCGAATCTGGCTTCTTCAGGCTGAACGGGGGCGAAGTGATGGGGGCAGTAGTTTGGAGTTCCTTTTGTAGAAGTTAGGTCAGATTGAAGCCTGAGGAAGGTTGTAAAGTCATCAGGGACGGAAGCTTCTATTAGAGAAACAAAAAACATGAGTACCGAAGAAATGTTGCAGCATCTGAAACGTCAATGTATACCATGAAGATGATTTAAATTTTAAACATGTATAGGGTTATCAGGGATGTAAACACAACATTTTACTTAGGGCTGAAGTTACCTTTACTTCTAAAATGTCCAGAAATGATTGTGTATCTGTTTTAACTGTTACTGGATGTCTAGGATGAAGTTTGTCAAACTGACTTTTGTTTTGACTATTGGTAAGAGTCAGCTGTTTTTGATGGGAATCTTGGGGAAACTTGAGAGCAGCTTTTGTGCTCGGTGCCTTCGGTAAGGATGGGTCCAGGTCTTGCTTGACCTTGTGGCTTCCCTTAGAAGCATTAGGGATGTTTCTCCCTTTTTATGGACCCTCCTTTTAGCAAGTGCACTGATTGGCTTTTTCCTCTATTGGTCTCATTTATCTCCCTTATCGGGAGATCATGTGACCCAGAGATGTAAAGCTCTGTAGAGATGTTTCCTCTTCCCTCACAGGCAGACTCTGGGACAAGAACCAAATACTGGTCTTCTTGGCTCTTTTTGATTAATTTAAAAGTTTTGATCTTAGCCATCCAGTAAGCTAATCTTAAATTGAGAACATTGGGCTTTAATTTTAATGTTTATAAATTTACAGTAGCCGGGGTCTGTGGTACCTATCTGTCTTGATGGCTGTTGAAGTTCAGGTGTTTAAGTTTTGAAGTTGATTTCTGTTAAAGAAAGGCTGAGAGCATTTAGCTGACAAAATATTACAATTACATTGATGTTTCCATAAATCAAGTTTAGCTCCTAAAGAGAGAACATGATATTAGTATATTACCATTTAACCTTAGGGGGAAAAAAAACTTTACATAGTTTTTGCTGATTGTTTCACCCACTTATTCAACCAACTTACACAGGCCTTTACATCACTTACATAAACCCTCTTATTTACTTCACTATAAGACATTCTTATCTTGAAACATTTCTTTTTCCTTCTATTGAGTATGATTTCCACACCTATAACTTTCTAATTTATTTCTCTCACGTGTTAACCCCTTTCTCTGTTCATCTTTTGAAACAATCTTTATAGCAATTTGAATTTAGACAAATTATTTTATCTTAATAAAAATATTTTGTTATTTTTAGTACTCTTAGTTGGAATAGAAACCTTTGAGCCTCTGCATACATAGCAATCTTTTATAAACCTTTTTATATAAAATTACACACATCTGGTAACCCTTTCATGAGAACACAATGTTTAAGTATGTAGAATCATACCTGTTGAAACATAAATTAATCAGACGTTTAACAAACAAAGTTAGTTACAAATGAATAATCTCATGTCAAATACGAAAATATGAGGCTGAACAGTATTAGTCAGTATTGTGTGTGTGTGTGTGTGTGTGTGTACTTTGGAAGGGGAAGCGAGGAGCTGAAGAGGCAAAGGTGAAGTATAAGGCCTGAAGAGATTTTAGGGAGAACTGAGCAAAAGCTACCCACGTCCGCAGGCGGCTCTGGAAGGCTGGAGGGAGGGTGGAAGAGTCCTTCAGTTGCCGCCGCTGCTGCTATAAGGCAGGGCACAGGATGGCCTGCGGAGTACAGCAGCGAAGGCGTGTGCGGTAAGGCTGTACCTGGAAGGCAGTCGGAGGGAACCACGTGGGTTGGGATAGAAGATGGCGGATCAAGGAAGGGTGGAAGTGGAGCGGAAGTGGAGACAGATTTGGGCGGAAGAACATGGCGGATCAGGATAGAAGATGGCGGATCAAGGAAGGGCAGAAGTGGAGCAGAAGTGGAGACAGATTTGGGTGGAAGAACATGGCGGATCTGAGGGAGGGGAGGGAGCTAAGTAGCAGAGCCGGCCGATCGGAAAGTGACCACGAGGCCAAGAAAACGCGAAATACATCTGAGGGTGGAATCGGCTGTCGGGTGCCAGGTGCAAGAGAGCAGAGGAAGCGAGCAAGGGGCGCGCCGTGGCTGCAGCAGCAGCGGGGCTGGGGGAGCGCAGCAGAGCAGGCTAGGAGCGCGGACAGGGAGCACACCGCTGCGCAGGCTGGGAGCGCGGACGGGGAGCGCGCCGCTGAGCGGTGGCAGCTTGGATGAATGGCGAACACATGGTCACCATTCGCTGGCGGGGAGAGGGGGAAAGCGCGCAGAGTTGAGGATGGAAGACGCTGGGGAAGAAGCGCGGGGAGGGGGCCAAAGCCAGAGGCGGCGTGTCTGGTAAAGGACACATCGCAGAATCCGCGGAAGTGGGGGCTAAAGTCTGGGGCAACGCGTCCAGTAACGCCCGCATGGCCGAAGAGGGCAGGGGAGCCGTGGAGAACCAAGCGGCAGAAGCTGGGGGCGGGGATAACTGCGGGAAAGGCGTGGAGCTAGGAACGGGAGGTTGAGTGGGCGGGGGTAACGGCATAAGGCACCGGAAATGACGTGGAAAGAAAGGGAGGGTTTACAGAGGACGATTCTGACGGAGCAGAAGGAGGGGGCGGGGCGAAGGATGAAGACAAAGGGAGGAGGGTCTAAGCACAAAGGCGCAGCAATTTTGGAAGTCAGAGCCTGAGCCGGGAGAGGGGAAGGGTGGAAGGTCTGGACTGCTGGTACGGGGGCTGTGAGGCTTCTAATCCTGGGTCAATCAAGGATGGAAGCTGGTCACTGGGTCTGCATGCTAGTGAAACGGTTTCAGGACTACACCGGGTGCACAAGGAAGGATTTGAACGGAGAAGGGAAAAGGCATAGGAGGCAATTGAGGGGTGAGTCAGCTGGAGCTGATAGGGAAGTTCCCATATTTCTCGTTAACGGGGAGAGGCTGATACAGTATTTTGAAAGGCGTCCCTCTCAAAGTATGTGTAACAGAGCGAGATCCAAGTCCACTCGCCCAGTCGTCACCAGGTCAAACGAACATGGGACATCTGAGGAACCGTGTCCCGTCCCAGATGGGGGGGTTTCTCAAGATGCTGGGGGGACTATGAGCTTACTCCGCAGAGATTTTCGTGTTTTTCCGTTCCGAACGGAAAAAAAAAAGAAGCTCAAGCCCGGAGTGAGGAGGGGAACTTTTCTAGCCACTCACAGCCGAGAGCCCTAATCTTACACAGCTGGAAATTTTAGAGCAGGCGGATAAAGGTGAGCGGGCAGACAAAGGAGGGGGAGGGGAGTTCCCGGGGTCCACCGTCGCCTTTAAGACTTGGGTGGGGTGCTCTCCCCCCTGTAAGGCCACGGGCGAGATTGCCGAAAACTCAATGGTCAATTTTCACCATGCATTGGCCAGACAGGTTTAGGAACTCGGGGTGGACGGGGGGGGGGGGGGCTTACCGAAGTCCAGCGATGCCGTGGAAAAGGTGGACAGACGAACGGAGACGGGTTAGACGTGCTCCTCCCTTCCTGGGTTTCGGCACCAAATGTTAGAAAAATGCTGAAACATAGTTAACTTAGCCGGGAACACTGTGTTAGTGAAATAAAAGGGTTTATTGAGGTGCCACGTGGGCAAGGGTAGGGAAAGTAAGGGAAGGGGGGTAGGGAAGGGATGGATGGGAATAGGGACAGGCAGGAACCGAGGCAAGCGCGAACAGAGAGCGATTTCAGTCCGGGCTGGTTTAAATAGAGTAGGGGTCATAAAACCCCCTTGGAGTGAGTCCTTGCCCTATTGGCCAGCAGAGGTCAAGGTGGGGGGTAGTGGACAGGGGACTTGCTGGTCAGGTTTTTTGGTCACGCTTAGGATCTTGGGAGGTGTAGTTTTTAACAAAGGACCTGGGGAGGTGTGGCCTTCTGCCTGGAATCCAACAGTGGGGAGGAACCTTTCTTGATGGATAATTGAGCAAGGTTGCCCAGGCTTAAGGCTCAGGCAAATTGCCTTGGCTCGGCTGTTTTGGCACATAAGTCTTGGCTCAAGGAATAGAAGTCTATTCGTGCTGTAGCCAGCCAGTGAAGGGATCTAGAGGACACAGGCTGTATGCAGCCGCTGGGCTCAGACAAAGAACGTAGACCACTCGCAGCTGCCGAGAGGGACCGCATTGCACAGACAGGAGAAAGCTGGCACCCCAGCCATAGTGAATTGGCTCGTCCCACGGGCCGCCCCAGCCACTGACCCAGGGAACCCCGCAGGAGCCGGTGTGCAGCATGAATGCTGCATTGGTCCCGCCGAGCTGCGCTGGCCGCCTGCGTGTCCTGCCATGCGCGGTCGCAGGAGATGACATCAATGGTGCGATGGTGGCGGCGCTTTTGGGCGGCCATTTTACACACTATTGGCAGCCCGTTGCCAGGCAACGACCGGATGTACCCACGTGCGTTTGGCCCTGCAGGCGACTCCGGTTTGGATTTCGTTTGCCTCCAACTGCAGGCAGCAATGCTTTTGCCTTCGCTCCCCCTCGCACCCCACTGTGCCGGGCTGCCCTGAGGCGTCCCAGCTGGCGAGGCCCCTTGCACGCCTGGCCCCGCCCCCAGCGGTTTGGACGCAAGCTGCAAGCCACACGCCAGGCAGGCTGAGACACAAGCCCGGGCCATGCAGCATTACACTTTTTCTTTTCGCCGAGCCACGGAACTGTGAGCCCCGGTGATGGTGGCAGCCATGTACCCAGGACGAAAGCCCGGGGCCACGTGGCAGAGGCAGCAGCCCACTGTCTGTACACCCCTAGCTACCCCATATGGTTGCCACCCACATGGTGCTGCAGAGGGCAGCTGTTCTTTGTTCTTAAGTTTGGGCTCGCTCTGAGTTTTTTCCGCACCCAGGCTGGCGCTCCCTTCAGTAAGCGCATTTTTCCCGGACATCTTTCTGTTCTCCCCACCAGGCACATACAAAAATTGCAGGTTTACTTGCGCAGAGGTTCACGAAAAGAGAGAGGAAGAAAGAGAGAGAAAGTGGATGAGAAAAAGAGAGAGAAAGATATATGGTTGCCTCATTTTCTAGAGGATACTTTTGCCAGAGAGACGCTGCGTCTCTAACCGATTGTTAAGCCTATCGATAATTTTATTTTGTTTTCGTGCCCCGCGCTTGGGCGCCAACTGTCGGGATTGCTGCGTTACTTCTTAATGGGGCCGAGGTCTAAAGCTACCCCCCTTTTTGGGCCCAAAAAGGGGGCTCCTTCTGCCAGCAGAAAGAGTTAAAGTAGCTTACCTGGCGAAGATAGGCTTAATGGGCAAAAGTCGCCGAGTGTCTTACCCCCGCCTGATTGACGGACACCACGCCACACCCGGGGAGTTTTGGTAGAAAGCAATGCCAAAAACTGGGTTTATTGAGGAAGTTGGACAGTCTTATATAGGACATGGGCCAATCAACAGAAAGATCATAGGGACACATAAGGATCATGGGTGGATGCCATTGGCGGAGCCATTGGCCTATCTTTGGGGTGGTTTCAGTTCTCACAGCCACGCCCCCTGCTTAGCCTAGGTCCTGTAACAGGGTGTGGTAATGTAGCAAGCAGCCAGAAAGCAGTGTAAGGTCCCGACATTTAGATAATTGTACATGTAAAAATCAAAAGCATTTACAGACTACTTCAACTGCCAAGTGAACTTATGAAGGTCATAAGATATAGTTAATACACAAAAATCAATTCTATTTCTCAGTAGTGGAAACAAACATTGGAAAATGGAATTTTAATAGTTCATTACAAAACCAAGAAAATAAGACATAAAATACAAGTTGTCTTCAAAATTTATCTAGAAAAACAAAGGGCCCAAACTATGTACAATAATTGCAAAAAATAAAGTATGTAAACATACAATATCTGATTTCATCTACAGATATAATATTTAGAATTCTGTCCTATAGGATATATATATATGCCTGTGGGACTGAACAGAAACAAAAATTAGGTCTATTTGTATTTGAAACATTAATTTTCAATAAATGTATCAAAGCAGTTCCATAAGAAAAAGTGCTTTCAACAAATGGTGTTGGAATAAGCATATGGAAAGAAATGAATCTCAGCTCATATCTTGTACCACATACAAACTTTAGTTTTACCATCAGACCTAAACTTCCTGGTAAAATTGTGAAACTGAGAGAAGAAAACAAAGGAAACTACCTTCACAGCTCTAGGATAAGTAGTTTAATTACAGATGTCACACACACACACACACACACGCACACATCACTAATTATAAAGGACAAAGAAAATTAAAGAGACCTGATTATTGAAAGATATCTTTAAGAAAATGAAAAGCCAAGTCATATACTGAGAAGAAAATATTGTCAATACATATTCTAACAACTTACACATTGAAACAATACAAAATACCAATAAACTCATTGTAAGTTGAAATACTGTAAATTGAAAATTTATTTAAGACACTAACAAAACATCACAGCAACATGGTGCTTTCTAGGGTGTTATAGATGTTAACCCTCATTATCACGTGGCTGAACTGGAGCCAGGCTTACTGCCACTGCCCAGCAAGTGACAGTATTTTGTCATATGCTGCTAACCTCCAGAAAGACCCAAATTCACAATTTGACATTTGGTGGCCGCTTATTGTGTATTACTCTTTCATTATCATGAAGTCAACAATTGTAGTAAAATCATTTAAAATTGGGGACCATCTGTACTTCCTGCTTGTTATAGTTGATATATTAGGTGTTCCCCAAAAGCTCATGTGTGAGAATGCAAGAAATTTTCTAGGTAAAATGATTGGGTTATGAGAACCTTAATCTAATCAGTGCATGTACTACTGACAATGATTAACTGGGTGGTAGCTGTAGGCCTGTAGGTTGTGGCTGGGGGAGGTAGTCACTTAGGGCATGCTTTTGGGATTTATATTTTGTCAATGGTTGAAGAAGCTCTCTTTCTGCTTCCTGATCATCATGTGAGCCACTTTCTTCCGCCACACACTTCTGGCATGTTGTCTCACCTTGAGCTCTGGAGGAAGGGAGTCAACTGTCCATGAACTGAGATCTCTGAAACCATGAGCCCCCAAATAAACTTTTCCTCCTCAAAATTGTTCTTGTTAGGTCTTTTAGCCACAGCAGAGAAAAAGCTGAGTAAATCTCTGATTTACATTTATTATACATCCTTAAGGAATGTTTTTTTTTTTTTTTGACCAGGCATGGTGACATGTGCTTATAATTCCAGCAACTAGGGAAGCTGAGGAAGGAGAACAAATTTGAGCCCAGCCTGGGCAACTTAGTGATGTAACTCAGTGGTAGAGTGTATAACCCTGGGTTCAATCCCCACTTTAAATTTTTTTCTATATTCTTTTTCAGTAATAGTATAATTTGGGGTGTTTAAAGATACACAGTAATGTATATGTTCTTTATCCTCTTCACATGTTCAGTTCTATTTTTACATTAAAACATTATATTTTCTACTTAAAATGGGATAATAAAAATCACTCATAGAAAATCATATTGTCATTGATTTAATTGCTTCCCATTTTCCTCTATTTATTCTTTGAAAAATATTTATAAGCATAAAAAGGGGGAAAAAGTAAAAACTATTGTCCTGTGCCAGGCATTGTGCTAAGTACTTGCATACATTATCTTATTCTATTTTTTATGCATTGCTATCACCATCATTAAACTTCATTAAGAGCAGACTCAAGTTACTGATGGCATTATAAGCAGCTGCAAAACAATCTCAATCATCAAGAGACCTATATGGTCATTAGAATGAGGAAATATTGACATAAACCCAGATAATGTCTCTCTATATACATGTATATATATTTAAACTTTTATTTATATATATAATAAATCTCACAGTATAAAAATATTCTGAGTTGATTTAAAAACAAAAAAAAAATCTACAGCTAAAATATTTTTTCTTTTACCTTAATGAGTAGGTATTGAAAAGTAAAATACACATTTTCCCCCACAGGGACATATATATATATATATATATATATATATATATATATATATATATGCAAAAGTTTAAAGTTATACACATTTACCAAGGCCAAAGAAGGATTCTTGGATACACATAATGTTTTCCGCAACTGTAAATTTTCAGTTTTCAATTGTATATGCTCCCACACTACCACAATAAACTAAGCATATATAACTCTGGGAGGTAAGTTTTTCAGAAACTTTTCTAAAATTGTCTTGAACAAAATGTTTTTCCGAATGGAACCACCCTATGACCCAGCCATCCCACTCCTGAGTCTATTCCCAAAGGACTTAAAAACAGCATATTACAGTGACACAGCCACTTCAATGTTTATAGCAGTACAATTCACAATAGCTAGATTGTGGAACCAACCTAGATGTCCCTCAGTTGATGAATGGATAAAGAAAATGTGGTATATATACACAATGAAATTTTACTCAGCAATAAAAGAAAATAAAATAATGGCATTTGCAGGTAAATGGATGAAGTTGGAGAATATAATGCTAGGTGAAGTTAGTCAATCTCAAAAATCCAAATACCGAATGTTTTCTCTGATATAAGGAGGCTGATTCACAGTGGTGTTGGGTTGGGGTACATAGGAAGATTAGAGGAATGCTAGAAAGGTCAAAGGGGAGGAAGGGGAAGGAAGGGAGCAAGGGAGGATGGAGGGAAAAAAAAGAAAAGGTGGTTGAATAAGATGGATGTCATTATCCTAAATGCATGATTGAAGATTTGAATGGTACGGATATACATTTTATACAGTGTTTTGTAAAAAGATGCTCTATATGTTTATTATGAATTATAATGCATACTACTATTGTAAATACAACTTTGAATAAAAAAAAATGTTTTTCTCTGCCAGCCTTCAGCACGTTGTTTAAGCCTCCATTCTACTACTTTTCTTCCTGGCCCAGCAAAAATTCAATTCATACAAAAATAGAGGTCACCTGCAATGAATTACTTGTACCTTCCCATCTGTAAAACCTGTCAAATACACAATATCCTTTCTTGCCTCCTAGTTTGTAGGTTTGCCACACGACTTTCTTTGGCCATTGTGATGTTCAAAGGTAGAATGTAAACAGAGGCTTGAAGTGTGCTTAGCTTATTTTCTTTGAATTCCTAACTTTGCCATGAGGCATCCCTGTCTTGATCAGCCACTGATCCAAGGAGGCTGAGACAAAACAGACCAAGGTGCAGTCTGTATCTTGGAAACTTATACTAGCTATACACTCTCTGTTTTAGTTGAACCTAGTTTAACCAGAGTTTCAAGAACCAAAAATAAATGATATTGTTGAATGTCACTAAAATCGGTTAGATGTTAGTCAATGCAACATTATCGTGGAAAGAGCATACTGATGTATCCTCCTTATGGTTTTGAAATTGCTATGAACATGATTTTTCTTGATTCTACCTACATAAAATATACCAATATTCAGATAGTGAGTTAATACATGTCACATATATCCATCTAAATCATTTCATTGAATGGTAAATTAAATGATCTGTGTTCCTATTAAATATAACAGATATCTTGTGCTCCGATTTAATCAGTTCAAAAAGGAACAAATCATATCTATCCCCTCACATCCTTACATATCATCTTCCAATTTCCTCTCACAGTAAACATTTATTTCATCTATTGCACAAAACAGAATCCAGGTAGTCAGCGCTTACTCATTCCTTTCTCCATTATCACTCCTTGCAATTATTACCTAAGAGCTTTAACTTTATTTTCTAAATGCCTCTTTAAATTTCCTCCTGTGTCCCTTCTATCTTATTTTATACTTAACCATTATTATATATCTTATATCTTTTGATAATTGGTTTTTGAGATTATCACTATATTTGGACTAAATGAAGGAAGTCCTTAGCAAAAAAAACTATAAGAATTTACAAAATATAATAAATCTCACATTATAAAACTATTCTGAGTTGATTTAAAAACAAAAGAGATCTACAGTGAAAATATTTTTTCTTTTACATTAATGAGTAGGTATTGAAAAGTAAAATACACATTTTTTCCCCAAAAGGGACCTATATGTGCTTAACAGATTAGAATTCGCTCAACCTGCTTTGGAATACTTTTTTATTTCTCCCATGAGCAACATAAATATTTCCTCTCGTCAGTAATTTTTAAAATATTGATTTTCCTGTTTTTAACTATAGGCATTTGGATCCTGTTTTGGAGGGTGCAGTATTTACTAAATGAAAAAATACCATTGGTTGTGATTATATGTTTTAAGATGGGTAGAACAGTAACAAATATCCCATTTCCAATCCTCTTGTTACTTGTCAACCATGAATAGAGTCATTACAATTCATCTGATTGAGCTAGATTTATCATTTGAATCTGTAATTTTCAAAAGCTATGAGAAATTGTCTGCCTTTTTCTCTTTTCTCAGAATTTGTCAGTCCCTGGTCATGTCATTTTAACATGTAAAACTTTTGATAACTGCAAGAGTCTACAATCACCTGAGCCTGTGGCAGTTTTATGTAATGTATCATTTATACTACACTACTTAAAACCATATAAAAAGCATTGGAAACTGTAGCTACTCTGAAAGTAGCCTTTTCTAGAAATTAAATGACTTCCAAGTATCAACAGTTTATAGTAGAATGTAGCATCTAACATTTAGGATCTTGTGAATTATTCTATCAAGGCTATGATTGCAAGAATAGAATCTAACCCATAAAATTTCATGAGAATCCTTTAATGTATCTTAAAAATTGGAATTTATAGTAGCTATGTATCAACCTTTAAGAAGTGTGGTTTTCTAAGCCATATATTCCATTTATATTGTGGGTCTACACTGTCCATCAGTTGTGCTTTTGAACTTCTCTTACATTTTAAAAGCCGTCTCTCTCTCTCTCTGTCCTTTCTTCCTGTTTTCACTGATGTTCCAGAGATTCAGTAAAATATTAAATATCTTCATCAAGAATGGTCTCCAAATTTACCACTTTGGTTATTTGGATATCTTTGTCCTTGTGTCTTTTTTATCAAAACAATTTTGCGTTAATTATCAACATTTAACTTATGTCTGTGCTTACTCTACCTCTGTATGAAATGTTTAGTTATATAATTAAAATATTGCAATACTTAATACATAATTTTACTATTTTGTAGACAACCACTTTTGTCATAGCAATTTTCATAAAAGTTCTATAAGCCCATCTCTCTTCTAAATTATGAAAGCTGTTATTAAAATTGCTTCTATTAATTATATGTGTTCCCTAGCATTTACACAGTATCTGTGCTCAAAATAAATCATAATTAGGTTAGTCATTATCCATTGCCCCAATTATCCAAACTGTATCCCAGAATCAGGAGTAATTTGTAAAAATGTATATAGCTTCTATGATAATTGAAAGTTCATCCACTAAAAATTCATAAAGTGATCAAGATTAATTAATTTTCTTCATACCACAATAAAATAAGCATATATAACTATGGGAGGTAAGAGAGGAATTATGGTTTGCAATGATAGAATATTAAAGTCAAAAGAAATATTTTTAAGATTATCCATTCCAAAGACCAGCAATTTACTGTTGGGAAAACAGAAGCCTACCTAGGTGGGTGTTTGCAGGAAATCAGGCTTTCAGATGTATATGTGCATTTAGGAGGATTATTGAGGAGTTATCTAAGGAGACCTCTGAGAAAATAGAGGAAGTAGGATTAGACCGAGGAGGTGGAGTTAAGTGAGATTGTTAAAATAGAGTTAAATCAGCCTATGGGGAGCTCTGGAACTGAGAAGGTCCTGAAAACACTTGTTCAAATTGGGACCAAGGAATAAAGCTTTGTATCCCTGGTCAGCTGGTTGGTTAGTCAATGGACCTGGAGAAGAATGGATTCTTGAGCAAGAGAGTTTTCTTCAGTTTAGTTCTATTCTAAATGAGACTCATCTGGGAACCATGAGCGGTCAATTATTCTAGCATCTGGAGATGGAATGTGCTTCTGAAGAGAGATTTAAGTGGAGGATCCAGCAATCATTAATGTCAAGTGGCTACCTAATCTGCTACTGCTGTGGCTTGAGGGAGTATTTTTTGTTGCTGTTGTTGTTTTGTTGGTTGGTTGGTTTTTTTTTTATTTTGGTTTGTTTGTTTTATTTTTTTAGTTCCTACCAAATTTCATGTCTTGAAAATTTAATTTCCACATCAACGGTTTCAGCAGGTGGGGCCCAATGGAAGGTGTTTAGGTAACTCAAAAGCATCCATTCTAATGAATGGATTAATGCCACTATAAAAATCTTACTGTTAAGGAAACAGTAAACTTTCTCTTCTGCTCCTCTGCCATGTGAGGAAGAATGCTGTTCATACTTCAGAGGATGCAATGTCCAAGGTACGATAATGAATGCAAAAGCCAGATTCTCACCAGATACCCAGACTGTTGGCACCTTGATGGTGGACTTCTCTGTCTTCAGACCTGTGGGATAATAACATTTTGTTCTAAGTTAAGTGGTCTCAGGTGTCCTATCATAGAATTACAAAATGGACTAAGTCAGAAATTAGTATCAGAGAAGTAAGGTGTCACTATAACAAATACCTGAAAATAATGAAGTAGTTTTAGAAGAGGGTAATGAGTCAAGACTGAAATAGCTATGAAGTAAATATGATAAAAAGTCTGTATTTCCATGAACAGATTGGTGAGTGTAATTCTGTTGAAAGCTTCAAAGATAACTGTAGGCAAATGTTCAAGTGCTTATTTATATGGTTAGAATCAGAATATTGGTACAAATATGAATGGGAAAGGTGATTCTGGTGAAGTCCTGGAAGGAAATGAAGAACCGAGTGTTTAAAAGTGGAGGAAGGGCCATCCTTAATGGGATGGCAAAGAACTTGGCTGCATTGTGTCCATCCTGATAGGCATTATAGAAGATAGAATTTAGAGCAAAAAGCGAGGATATCTGGCAGAAGACATCTCTAAGCAGCAACCCAACCAGGGGACTACATAGCTTCTTTTAATTGTATATAGTAAAATGTGAGAGGAGAGAAATGATTTAAACACAGAATTTATAATTAAAGCAGAAGCAGTACATTTAGCAATTTGGAAAATCCCTAGGCTGGCCTTGTAAAGAATGAATATGTGAACATGTGTTTAGGAAAGAAAATAAAGAGTGGCTTTTTTTTTACTTATTCTTTTTTTTTTTTTTCTTTTTCTTTATTTTCCCTTCTCCTTCTTTGGTACTGAGGATTTAACCTGGGATATTTTATCTCTGAGCCCTATCCCCAGCCCATTTTTTTATTTATTTATTTATTTATTTTTATTTTGACACAGGGTCTTGCTAAGTTGCTTAGCTTGTTAAATTGCTGAAGTTGGCCTTGAACTTGTGATCCACCTGCCTCAGCCTCCCAAATTATAGGCATATGCCACTGTGCCCAGCTCAAAGTTAACTTTGATAAAATCATTAGTATGGAATGAAGGAAGCCAAATGCTATACATCAAGATGGTGAGAGAATGACCCTGAAGGCATTTCATAGATTTTTCAGGATACCCTTCTATCTATCACAGGCCCAGAAAACTCTCACTCCACCCTCTGTCATGTTGGGGTGTGAAACCAGCGCTTCATGCCTGCTAGGCAAACATTCTACCTTACATGGGTCTCAAACACAGGTTTATCATAGGGACAGAGCATCTGAACCAGAGGTATGCAGTGGGTCCTCACTAGGGCAATGCCTAGTAGAACTATGAGAGCAAGGTTATCCTTAAGACCCCAAAACTGTAGAGCCTTCAGTGTGCACCTCAATCTTGAAAGGCTACAGACACCTGACTCCAACTTACTAGAGCCATAAGTGGGCTGTGTCCAGCAAAATCATGGGGCTGGGGAGACCAGTAACCTTGTGGGTCCAAGTCCTGATCCAGTATGTCCACATGACAGAACACGGAATTAGAGATGATTCTGCACTGACACATAATGGTTTTTGCCGTGTTAGGTTTTATACTCAATTGAGGCCTTTCATCCCTTTCCTCGTGCCAACTTCTCCCTTTTATTTTAGAACAGAAATGTTCACATTATGGCCCTTCTGCCATTGCGTTTCGGAGGGATGTAACTTGTTTTGACATTATAGGCTCACAGCTGCAAGCGTATTTGTCTCATCATGAATTATATTTTTAATCTCGCTCATTGATCTTTAGATGAGACTGGATTTTGAACTTTGGAAATGATGCTGGTACAGGTTCAGGCTTTCAGTTATTGGGATGAAGGGAATACATTTTGTAGGTGAAGAGGATATGAGCTTTGAGTATCTGGGGTGAAATGCTATGGTTTGAATGTTTATGCCCTATAAATTCAGGTTAAAATTTGGTTGTCAGGTGTGGTTATGTTAGGAGGCAGGACCTTTTAGAAGTGATAAAGCTATGAGGAGTCTTCCCTCATGGGTGAGATTAATGCCATTATAAAAGGACAGTTTCAGACACCTTTACATCTTTGCCCTTTCACATTTCCACTGTGTGATGGTGCAGCAAGAAGGCCCACTGCAGAAACCAGCACCTTGGTCTTGATTTTTCCAGTCTCCACAACTGTGAGGAAATACATTTCTGGTGATTAGAAATTGCCCAGTTTAGGGTATTTAATCATAACAGCACAAATAGACAAGGAGAGCTGCGTTCCACCATACCATCTGTCCTGAGAACACACAGAGGGCATTAATGATACTTAGTTTTCAGCACCTGCATTGTCTCTGTCTAACACTTAGAGAATGGGAGCAACAATGGAGAGAGCCATGTTTTTTAGGAGAAAGGCCGCAGCCAAAAAATTATGAAAAAGAAAGAATTTTAGCCATAAATAATTCAGCAAGTCCCAAAGGAACACAAAACCTTGGCAGTTGGAAATATCTTCATCAAAGTGCCCATGTATCTCAGTTTCAAGATGTTTTCTCAGCTGTGCTGATGGCTGTTTGCTCCTGAAGAGACATTAATCAATGTGGATTCTCTTTTAGGGGAATTTCCAACTTTAGCAGATGTTTTTACACAGCTATGCTGGAAAAATTATAATTTTTTTCCTATAGACCATCCATTATAGAAGGACTAGAATATCTAAAAATCTCTTATTTATACACACACACACACACACACACACACACACACACACACACGTGTATGTGTATGTGTATGGGGTGTACTAAAGATTGAACCCAGGGGTACTTTACCACTAAGCTACATCACAAGTCCTTTTTATTTTTTATTTTGAGATAGGGTCTCAAAAGTTATTTTTTTCATGTGTTTTAAAAACAATAATAATGAATGTTGTCTTTACAAAAAGTAGTGGTAGATAAAGATTTGAAACTACAAAGGCTCACAACAACAAAAAATATAGAAAAAAGTATAGATAAACATAATAAAACTCCTTGGGGAAGCTAATATCAGGTCACAACACTCATGACTATAAAATAAAATGAGAAAAGAAAATCAAAACAAGAGCAAAACCAAACAGTTTGTCAATGAATAGAGGCTCCTTGAATTAATTAAGATTCATCTATACAATAAAAAAATAGAGCTGTGCATTTTAATATGAAATGATTACTAACATACTTTGAGTGAAAGACTTATGATACAGTATAGTATATATACAAGTATAGTTATATTTATAAATATTGCATGTAAAACCATGTATGTGTACATAAGATCATTTTTGCTTGAAGTACCACATGAACCTGCTAATAATTTCAATAATATCTTTAAAAAATCAAAAGCAAGGGCTAATATACATGTGCACTAGCTTCACTAAGCTCAGAGTACATAAAATCAAAGTAAGATGTATTAGTCAACTATATTTATTTTATTATTTATTTTTTTTTCAAATTTATATTTTATTCTAAGTTAGAAATGACAGCAGAATGTATTACATTTCATATTATACTTGTAGAGCACATTTTTACATATCTCTGGTTGTATACAAAGTATATTCACACCGTTCGTGACTTCATACTTGCACTTAGGGTAATGATATCCATCTCATTCTACCATTTTTTTTTTCTCTTGACCCTTTTGCCCCCTCTATTCCCCTCCCTCCCCTCAAAAAGTTATTTAGAGTCTTTCTAAGTTGCAGAGGCTGGCCTCAAATTTGTGATCCTCTTGCCTCAGCTTCCTCAGTCCCTTGGATTATAGATACATGCTACCATGTCTGGCTAAATTCTTTCTAATTTTGAATTAATTTTTATTTCAATCCACTATCCAAAATGAACTTTCATGATCCAGTCTTTCTAGTGAAATGGAAACCTGAACATTGTAACATTTAATAAATACTTACTCATTATTATGATTATAAAGCATGGTGGCACTTTATATAAATAAGCACATACCTTAAAACAGGATTCCTAATTTTAAAACATTTAACTCACTGGGATCCAGGGTTAGCATAAAAGGACTAAGTCCTAATTCACAGTTTTTTTTTTTTTTGTTTTTGTTGTTGTTGTTGTTGTTGTTCTTTTTTTGATGTCACCATGCCTGAGACATCATAGGAGGTAGCCTTAAAGTAAATATCCAAAAGGTTCCTATATGGCAAATTAAATTTTCCTATTGCATTTCAATATTCCATGATTCATCCAATTTTAGCCTCTTGTCACCAGAGGAAGAATATTCTCATATTAATGAATATGATTATTTTAACACAAAAAACCTCATATCTAATTCCAAATTACTTATACCAGAAAATCTTTTTTTTATCTTCTGCTTGTGATTTCTTGTTAATTGGTGGCATTCATAAACTAGTCAAATGCCTTGGCAGCAAAGGTGTCAATCCCAGTCAGGATCAACAAGTATGGATCAAATACAAGTTTATTGTATAGACTCAAAAAATAAACAAGGGGTCTAAGCTAAATACACTAAGGCAAAGGAAATAGGGGTCAACTTCAGAGGGTGTCATCAAACACACTAGAGGGTATGATGACAGATATTTATTATATTACTTAATCTAAGACACTTTTTCAGAATTATATGATTTGATAGAGAAGTTTGAACTATGAGTTCCATATATGTAAGTGGAACTAGAATTTATCATACAATTCTAAATTGGGTCACTTTTAATGTACAGGATTTCTGAGAATCCTAATAGTTTCCTCTGTAAGATATCAGATCATGATTATCTAATAGGTAGGCAGGCTGGTTTGTAGGAATGTTATGCATGATTGTATATCACCTACCAGGCTGATTAAGAGTGTATGTTATCAAAAAGTACTATATAAATATATATAGCATGCATAAGTTAAGATTTAATATTTAAGAACTCATATGTCCATATAAATATGTTTTGTAAGAATTTTTAATGGCTTTTCTAAAATTACAATCTACATTTAGAGGGGAGTAGGTTTCAAGATGGTGGAATAGAGCAGGTGGCTTTCCTGGCTGTTCCATGGTATGAAACCAAGAAAGCAGACAGGCAGTTTCTCAGCAAGATGGGTGAGAGAAAAAAGGGAGGAGGGGAACCTTAATGAAATTTCATATTGGACACTCAAAGCAGATTGGGTACTCAGGAGGCTGGATATAATAAAATAAGGAAGCAATCTCTATGACAACAGCCACTGCTGCGGCCAGAGGCACCAGTCAGAGTGGTCCCTTCACAAGCACAGTGGAGGGATAAGGGAATTAAAGGAACCTGTAGTTTTAGAAGGACAGAGGTGTGTCTAAGTACAGAGTTTAGAGATCAAAGACACTGCCTGATTAAACTGAAAGGCTCACTGCACAATAGACTTATATGGAAAAGAAACCACATCTCTCCCAGCAGCATGCATAAGACAGAGGAAGGAAGAATTTTGTAGCTGCAGCTTAGGGACCAGTGGCTGAGGGAGCCAAGTCCTGGCAAACCTGAGTCTGGACTGAAATGCAGACCTAGCAAAACCACACTGCACAACATAGAGTATGCCTAAGTGACAAGGAGAATATCAAACATGAAGAGAGGTTTACACAAGGGACAACTGGAAACCCACCCAGTTCAGCCCCTTCCCCTCTCCTCTGGCTGCTTACAGGACCAGCTGGGGGAGATATGCCTGGTCAGGAATTTGAAAGACAGGGTAGAGAGAAACTGAGTTTGGAGACTGAAACTAAGACCAGGAAACTTGGGTTCCGCAGGTGATATAGTGGCCTAAGAATTGGTTTATTCACCACACAAGGGGAAACCAGGGGAGATCCTGGGCACAGTCTTCAAGTGTGGACCAGCAATTGCTGGGCCCTGGAGATGCACTGATTTAGAATCTCCAGACCAATTGGCATTGAGCAAATAGCCTGAAACCACCTAAGCCCAAATCTCCTGCTCTAGGAGTTCGGTCTATAAGATTACCGCTCTCTCTCTCTAGCAACCCCCCCCCCCACTCCAGGTGGAGTAAGCATCATGATCCTGACAATCCCACATAACTGTTGAGAAGGGAAGCTGAGAATCTTTTGAACTCCAACAGAAACAATTAACTTTTTCTGAAATTCTCTCCCTTCCCCCACTCCTCCTCCTCCTCCTCCTCCTTCTTATTCTTCTTTTCTTTTTGCTTTTCTCTGCTTAGTTGTGACCTTAATGGTTCGTGGACATTTATACACATTCATATTTGTTTTATCTTTTTCTTTTCTCATTTCTAGCATTTTTGAAGCCAATTATTTTTCATGGATCAGTTTTTTTTTTTTTTTTTTGAGAACTAGGAAGTTTAATTAGTATATTTCAGTTTTGTTTTGTAACTTTTATCTTTAATTAAAAAAAATATTTTATATATTTTTCTCTCACTTATCTGTTTGCCTTGAATCTCTTTCTCTATTTCCTTCTGCTAACAGCCAGTAGCTATTGTTCTCTCTTTCACTCTTCCTTTATTTTTTTTTACTACTACCCTCTCCCCTACTTCCTCATAATCATCACATCCTATATCACTTCTATTCCATCCATGACCACCATTTGAAATTATAAACCATTTTCATACTGTTTTGTTGTTGGCAATAATTGATCATATCATTTCTGTCTATTGTGACAGCTTTGGAAACATCATAACAAGAACTATTTAGTTTAATGCTGTATATACTTTGCATTGATTGTTGTTATTATTATTCCTCTCCCCCTAAAAAATGAGGTACTAGAAACCTTCAGGAACACTATAAGTCTACAGGGTAGAAACTCTACAGCCTCCCATAAATATTGGTAGATGGGTAGAGATACAAAAGGCATGAAAAAGCAAGGAAACAAATTGCCCCAAACAAACCAAGATACTCCAATAACAGAATCCATCACCACCACAGGGGAAGGAGTTCAAAGTTCACACAGTTAAATTGATCTGAGAGGTAAAGGATGATGTAAGAAGTGATATCAGAGGGAAAATATAGGAAGTAAAAGATCACTTCAACAAAGAGATAGAGATTTTGAAAAAAAAAAAATCAATCAGAAATCTTGGAAATGAAGGAATCAATAAACCAAATTAAAAATTCATTGAAAAGCATAACCAACAGACTAGATTACTTGGAAGACAGAGTTTCAGGCAGTGAAGACAAAATATCAAAATAAAAATATTTTTCACAGCAAAGGAAATAATCAAGGACATGAAGAGAGAACCTACAGAATGGGAGAAAAATCTCTGCCACTTGCACCTCAGATAGCACATTAATCACCTGGATATATAAAGAACTCATAAAGCCTAATACTAGAAAAATAAATAACCCCATCAATAAATGGGCAAAGTAACTGAACAGACACTTCACAGAATAAATATGAATGGTCAATGTTCAACACCACTAGCAATTAGAGAACTTAAAATTAAAACTACAATGAGATTTCATCTCATTCCAGTCAAAATGGCAGTTAGCAAAAATAAAAGCAACAATAAATGTTGGCAAGGATGTGGGGAAAAAAGCACACTCACATATTGCTGGTAGGACTGCAAATTGGTACAACACCTCTGGAAAGCAGTATGGAGATTCCTCAGGAAACTTGGAATAGAAACACTATTTGATCCAGTTATCCCACTCCTCAGTGTATATCAAAGGACTTAAAATTAGCATACTACAGTGATGTGGCAACATCAGTCTTTACAGCATCTCAATTCACAATAACTAAACTATGAAAACAACTTAGATTCGCTTTGACAAATGAACAGATAAAGAAAATGTGGTACATAGACACAATAGAATATTACTCAGTCATAAAAAAGAATGAAATTATGGCATTTGCAAGTAAATGGATAGAACTGGAGACTATCATGCTAAGTGAAATTAGCCAATCCCCCAAAACCAAAACCAAATATTCTCTCTGATATGTAGATGCTGACTTATAATAGGTGGGGGTGGGGGGAGGGAGAAGATGAATTTCACTGGATTGGATAGGACAGAGTGGGGGGAAGAGAGGAGGGATGGGAATGAGAAAGACAGTAGAATGAATTGGACATAACTTTCTTATGTTAATATATGAACACACAACCAGTGTAACTCCACAATATATACAACCACAAAAATGGGAACTTATATTCCATGTATATATGGTATGTCAAAATACATTCTATTGTCATGCATAACTAAAAGAACAAATAAAAAACTTTTTTTTTTTTTTAATTTAGAGAAGCATTTTAGAAAAGGCCATTTACAACTGCATCTTTTATCATTTTGTCACACTGATATGTGATTTTGAGTTCCCTAAATTTTCTTTCTAAACTATGAAATAATATGAAGAATTGTATCAAATGAGATTTTGCTTCTCTTTCTTAGCTACTAAGGGCACTTGGAACCCTGATTCACAATTATTTCTGAACCTAATGCAAACATTCTTCTTGTGAGAACACTAATTATAAATGAGTTTCTAACAAGTATACATATAAAATGTTCAGATTTCAATATTAATTTCGTATTGATGCTTACATCCTTTATAGACAACATTCATATAATCATTGAAAATGTTTTATCTTTCTTAAGAGGAGTATATAGACAATATGAAAGGACACGAGGGAGAAAAGCATGGCAGTTCCCACGAGGAACCAGGAAGAGAAAGGAGTAAACACAAATTCAGACTCAAGGTGTCTGAGGTCCAGAAAGCTGGGCATGCAGCTGGACTGGAGAGTGAACCTGAGCAGAGAGTCACTTGAGGTGCCAAGAGATGCACAGAAAACCTAAAGGATAAGGACACAAGAGACACCAAGAAAATATGAAGCAGAAGTTGCTGGGACAGTGAAGATATTTAGCAAAGAAATTTAAGAGGGAAAAAATGAAGGAGCCCCAATTAGGGAGATGGCTATTGCGGTCAGCTGGAAGCCATAAGTTCCACCTGATAATAAGTATGTATGGTGACGCACCTGTAAATGCACGTGAGGCACCTGCAAAGCTAAAGGTATATAACCGGGTGAAAGCGGTCGGAGTCAGGAGAAGAATGTGTATGCTACCTGGTACCGTAAACCGGGGATAAAAACTCTCGGGGGCAGAGTTAAGCTTTTACTACTTTTACTTCTACTTTCTTAGAGCTTAGAGAGGGAAAGAAGATTTTTAGAGAGAAAGATTAAAGCAAGCTTTTCTTAGCTTAGAGCTTCTTTCTTCTCTCTTCTTTCTTCCTTCTTCTGTCTTCTGTCTTCTGTCTTCCTCAGGAGTCTCGGCCTAACTCTGACCAGTCATTACTTCTTCTATCTGGTTTCTCTTCTGTAACCGCTCTGCCTACGTTCTGACCGCTGATTCTTCTGACCGACCGAGTGACTGCCCGGCTGACTGAATTCTCCGTTCTCCTAACTCGGACCGCTTTCACCCGGTTATATACCTTCAGGTTTGCGGGTGCCTACAGGTGCGTCACATACATATCAGGTGGAACTTATGGCTTCCAGCTAGCTACAACAGCCCTTCCTAATTAGGGCTCCTTCATATTCCTTCCCTTTAGTTTAAAAAGGTGCTTTAATTCTATTTTCTCTATTTTATTTTCTCTATTTTCTTTTATTTTTTTGTCCCTACCTAGCTTTTCACCTTTTATTTTTGAAAGGGTGGATATTTGAGCCCTTTGAGAAGGTGCTGTGGCTTTAAGGAAGCCTACTGCTGAGAAGCAACTAACACACTTAGTTAAGCACAACTGCATAAGCGGCTTTGACTTTTTTTTTTTTCTCTTCTTTATTTTTCTTTATGGCTTTCTTGCCAAAGCTCAATGGCTTTTTTTCTGCATGGTTTTTACCATGCTATTTAATTCTCTATTTTCTTTTAAGCTCATGGCTTTTTTCTTTATACTAAAGCTCAAGGCTTTTTCTCTATATTTTTTATGGCTTTTCGCCGGCTACTCTGCTTCAGCTTAATTCTTAACTGGCCTCAACTAAGTCAGAGGCTATGCTCTCTTGTTTCTACTCTTTTTGCTGGTCTCAACTGAGTCTGGCTTCTTCATTTTTTATGGCTTTTGGCCGGCTCGGCTTTTCGCCGGCTACTCTGCTTCAGCTTAATTCTTAACTGGCCTTAACTAAGTCGGCTTTTGGCCGGCTCGCTTCGGCTTTTCGCTGGCTACTCTGCTTCTTAACTGGCCTCAACTGAGTCAGAGGCTATGCTTTTTCATTGCTCTTCTTATTTCTTAGCTTTTCTTCTCTGCCTGCCGAGCCCCGGACGGACCACCATTTGTAAGCTGCCTGGTACCGTAAACCGGGAGGAAAACTCTCGGAGGCAGAGTAAAGCTTTTACTACATTTACTTCTACTTTCTTAGAGAGAGCTTAGAGTAAAGAAAGATTTTTAGAGAGAAAGATTAAAGCGAGCTTTTCTTCTTGTCTTCTTAGCTTAGAGTTAGAGTCTTAGAGTTAGAGTTAGAAAGATAGAGTTAGAGTTAGAAAGATAGAGTTAGAGTTAGAAAGATAGAGTTAGAGTTAGAAAGATAGAGCTTAGCTTAGAGAAAGATTAGAGCTTCTTTCTTCTCTCTTCTTTCTTCCTTCTTCTGTCTTCTGTCTTCTGTCTTCCTCAGGAGTCTCGGCCTAACTCTGACCAGTCATTACTTCTTCTATCTGGTTTCTCTTCTGTAACCGCTCTGCCTACGTTCTGACCGCTGATTCTTCTGACCGACCGAGTGACTGCCCGGCTGACTGAATTCTCCGTTCTCCTAACTCGGACCGCTTTCACCCGGTTATATACCTTCAGGTTTGCGGGTGCCTACAGGTGCGTCACATACATATCAGGTGGAACTTATGGCTTCCAGCTAGCTACAACAGCCCTTCCTAATTAGGGCTCCTTCAAGAATGAATTCATTCAGTCAGTCATGCAGTCGCTCGGTCGGAAGAAGAGTTTGGGTTGGAGAAGAAGAAAAGAATCAGAGTGGCCAGAACGTAGGCAGAGCGGTTACAGAAGAGAAACCAGATAGAAGAAGTAATTGCTGGTCAGAGTCAGGCTGAGGCTCCCGAGGAAGAAAGAAAAAAGAAGAAAGAAGCTCTAAAAGCTAAGCTCTCTCTCTCTCTCTAAAGAAGAAATCTCTCTCTTTCAAGCTCTCTCTCTTTCTCTCTAAGCTCTAAGAAGAAAAGCTCTATCTTTCTCTCTAAGCTCTAAGAAGAAGAAGAAGAAAAAGCTCTCTCTAATCTTTCTCTCTAAGCTCTTTCTAAGAAGAAGAAAAATCTTTCTTTCTCTCTCTAAGCTCTCTCTAAGAAAGTAGAAGTAAAAGTAATAGTATCTTTACTCTGCCTCTGAGAGTTTTCCTCCTGCGGCGTTGTGGCTGGCCACGACAGGCAGCTTACAAAAAAATATAATAAAGTTAGTTTAGTGATAAATTTTTAGTATAATTTTTAACACCAGTGTAAAAGTAAATTCTGTAAATGATGATATGGGTGTGTTTAAGGGAAAAAATAATTTTGGGGCTCGGGTTTGTTTTCAGAACCTTGCAAGGGGTCCACAAGGGGCATTGCTGGCCAGTTCCTGAGTGGTGATGATTTATGTCTGGGGCAAGTGGGCAAAGCATGTTTCCTCCATATTGCAGAATAAAGCCCTGCTTCCTGATGTAAAAAAAAAGAAAAAGAAAGTTTAATTTTATAAAAATCATGGATAAATTATGATCATATTTATTTCTAATAATAGATATCTCTTCAATTTATTATGCTTTTATCTTATACTCATTGCTTTTTTTCATTTTTCACACAAAGTAGACATTCAATAAGTACATTTTTATCAATGAATAAAACACCCAAATGTGTATTCAACATCCAGTATGTCTAGCACAACTTTTCCAAAGTATATAAGGAAACTATTATTCCAGGGATTTTAACATTTACTATAATAAAGAGCTTTATGGTCAACAGAATGTAGAACATATTTATTAAAATACAATGAAATAGGCTTCATTGACTATGGTGGATTTACATTCCAGAAAGTAATATACTAGTGAAGATCTCCAATATCTTAAAAATAAGCTACAGTAGATGACATCTTTTCTCCAAACCTTTTTTCACAAAAGTCATTTTGCAGTTATTTAGTGATGTAACTAGTGTCCCATGGAATATTCTTCAGCATATACTAGTTTATTATATAAATAGATCTATGCTGTACCCTTGGGCTGCTCAAAATCTGTACACCATGAGAGACTTATGTGTGCACTGGGAGGTAGTACACTCATAACGGAGACTGAGAGGTGGTGAACGAGATAAAGCTATTTGGTACTTCACAGAAGCCATTTATGGATACAGGTGGGTATGCAACTAAGAACACCTGCTTTTCAAGGCCTCACCAACCATCAAGTTTTACTTGACCTTAGTCACACTGATCATTTGTGATTTTTGATTATGGCTGGTAAGTGAAGTGGAGTTTTACATTTCCCAGGGAATTTAACTCTCAAATATGTCTTTCTAAACTCTTCTATCCTGTTGCACTTGATCATATTCCATAATTCATTTTTTATTTCAAATACTAAGTATTGGATATTTGTCAAAGATGTGAACTATTAAATCCAAATTCCTCTTTAACATTCATAATTTAATTCTCTGATAACTTCTATTGATCATATAGTAACACTGAGGTAGAATAATATAAACAAACATAAGAAGCATCTCTCACCTTAATTAGTCAATGTACTTACTATCATCTATTACAATGTATAGAAGGTAAAATTATTTTATTAGAAATTTAAAGACAGTAAGTACTTGTGTTCAAAGATCACTTAGCAAGTTAAAATCTGAAGGGTCTTTTATATTTATTATCTCAACAAATATAGAACTTTTACATGTTGATCCCCATAGACCTGGCAAGTTTTCTACAACAAATATTTTCTAAATAACTAAAATATAATTTTTTTCTTATTAAATACTAAAACATTTTGTAATAAAGTCAGAGAGCATAGGAAAGATACTTCTGAAATAGCACCATTAAGAGCCCCATCGGCCCTTTTCTCAGAAAAGCAACTACAATTTGTGAGAATTATTGCAAAAACCTCCAATCATTAAGTCTCTAAAAATGTCCTAAAGACATGCAGTAAACAGAAATACCTTTTAATTCAAGAAAATCTACTAAATCTCACACAACTATGTATGTTCCAAGGCTGTGTACTTTCTGAAGAATGACATCAGAGTCTACACCCAGAAGGAGTCATAGAACCTCATCTGAAGTAGTCCAGGCCAATGATTAAGAAAATAAAAGTAAATCTCTATAGGGGTGTGTATGTTTGAAGTTTCCATGACATACTGCCTAGAATAATTATGAACTATGAAAGAAAAGAAATTAGTGTGTTGCGCACACAAGAAAAAAATAGGCAATAAAAATGACTTTGAAGCTGGGCACGGTGGCACATGCCTGTTATCTCAGTGGCTCTGGAGTCTGAGACAGGAGGATCACAAGTTCAAAACTAGCCTCAGCAAAAGCAAGGTGCTAAGCAACTCAGTGAGACCCTGTCTCTAAATAAAATACAAAATAGGACTGGGGATGTGGCTCAGTGGTCAAGTGGCCCTGAGTTCAATCCCCAGTACCAAAAGAATAAATAAAAATGCCTTTGAGAAGGACTAGATGTCAGACTTAGCAGATAGATATTGCAAAGCAGATAGCATAAGTAGGTGCAAGTTTTCAAGGAAATCATGCCTAAGAAATAAAGGAAGGTATGATGACACTTTATCACCAAAGAGAGAATACAAATAAAATGATAGGAAATGTGCAAAGTACCAAATGCAAATTCTAGAGTTAAATTTCCAATACAATAACCACAATGAAAAATTCACTACATTATATCTGTGCACTAGGCACTGTACTAAACACGGAAAACAAAGACAAGAGAATATCTTTTCTGGCCTAGTTGAACAGATACATTGACATGTAAGTACAGTGCAGCTTAAAGGACTCTGAAATAGAGGTATATAGAAGGTTGATACAGAAGCAACTCATTGGAACAATTCCAGGACAACTGAGGAAGTTTTTAAGAAATGTTGAAACTGTATGGTGTCCACACCTGTAATCCAAGAGACTCCAGAGGTCTGAGGCAGGAGGATTGGAAGTTCAAAGTTGGTGTAGGCAACTAGCAAGACCCTGTCTCCAAATAAAAATGAAAAGGACTAAGGATAAAATTCAGTGGTGGAGCACTTGCATAGCACTCACAAGGCCCTAGATTTAATCCCCAGTAATGAAAAAAAAAAAAAAAAAAAAAAAAAAAAAAAAATAGAAATAAATGATGATATTTTACTGTTCAAGTCATAAAGAATCCTATACATGATAATGGGACAAAGATATCCAATGCAAAAGAAGTATGCCTGTGACAGAGAATGATGTGTAAACATACTTAGTGTCTTAATCCAGCTTCTTCAGAGAAATAGAACCAATAGCATTAAGATATATAAAAGTAGCCCTGTGCAGTTCCACAGGCCTATTATCCCAGTGGTTTGAGAAGCTGAAGTAGGAGGATCATGAATTCAAAGCTAGCCTCAGCAATTTAGCAAGATGCTAAGCCCCTCAGTGAGACCCTGTGTCTAAATAAAATACAAAAAATAGGGCTGGGAATGTGACTCATATATATATATGGAAATTGATTGTGGGAATTATCTCATGATTATGGAGGCCTAGAAGGCTCATGATATGCCATCTGAAAACTGTAGGAGAAGGAAAGTTGGTGGTACAATTAGTCCAAGTCTGGACTTCAGAAATTGATGATGTAACTCCCAGTCACCATCAAAGGCTTAAAAAACAAGGGGTAAGGAAGGCAATGTTGCCGTTAAGTTCTGGATTCTCAAAACCAGAGAATGAGGAGCTCCAATATCCATCTAAGGAAGAAAACAAATTTGTCTTTTATCTCCCTTTTCCTTTTATCAGGGCCTTCACAGATTGGATGATACTCACCAAGATAGATGATGTAAAATTTTTATTCAGTCTCTTGATTCAAATGATAATCTCTTCTGGAAACACCCGACAAACATACCCAGAAGTATGGAGATCTCTTGGTTCATTCAAATTGACATGTAGAATTAGCCATCACATTTAGTGCACAAGGGCAGACAACAGTACTTTAGAAAGGATATCTGAACTGTGGCAGTGAAGGATTTATTTATTTGGTATGCTACAAAATTTGAATTTCCAATAAGGTTCCAGGAACCAGTATAGAATTTTAGACAAGGACATGGACTGATGAGATTTTTTATTTTGGGGAAATACATATTGAGGAAGTATGAAGAATTGAAAATGAGTTATGAGAAATAAATGCAGGAAATTAGTTCAGAGTTCATAGTAATTGCCCTGGTAAAAGACTTGCTTGGTTGCAGATGAGATAGAGAGTAGGAATTCATTAAAACAACATTTATAGGTAAAACCAGTATGATTATTTGACAACAACAGGATGAGTAAAAAACAAAATAAAGGGTAGATTATGGGGGACTGGGGTTGTGGCTCAGTGGTAGAGTGCTCACCTAGCATGTGAGCGGCCTGGGTTCCATCCTCAGCACCACGTGAGAATAAAAGCATTGTGTACAACTAAAGCAAATAAATATATAATATATATATATATATATATTTAGAAAGAGTAGATTATGATCTTCAAGTTCCCAGCTTGAGTTATTATGTGGTCAGTAATGCAGAGAACACAGAAGAGGCGCTTTGGGGTAGTGAGAGGAAATAAGTAATAAATTTAGTTTCAGACATATTGAATTTGAGATCTGGGCACTGAGTTGGGGAAATTTGTGGGCAATTTCATAATTTTGTCAAGAACTTAGAGACCCAGGTTGAAATGCAACCTAAGGCTCATTTACATTAATATAATAAATCAACCAAGTGTAATCAGGGACTTCTATGCACCAATTCATTACTTTGTTTCTTCAACTAAACTGAAAAGTCTAGAATTAGAGAAGCAATCTGCTGCACAGAGCAATTAAAGGCATTTGTAAGAAGATATTAAAAATTTCAAGTGTATAAATTATGCAAACTAATAACTAACAAAATATTATTTCCTTCCTGGTTTAAAAAATACATGCAAAAAGAGGGATCACTTAATGAATATTATAATTTTGATTGTGGTAACCCATTAATGAAAGCTTATTTGGGATTGAGAGGGTGATTCTACTTATTCAAATAACTTTTGTATTGCTATAGTTCTAAGCATTCTTATTTTCTTAAACTTCATGTAAATTAAATTTACATTAGAAAATTAATTCTCACAAATCTAAATTAATGTTTTGTATATATGAGAGTTTTATGAATAAAATTATTATTCACAGTCTTTCCTGCCAAAACCTATTGTTCAACATTAATTGAATTTTGAAAGTGTCCATGATGATAATACAGATTTCTCCATAAAAAAGAAAAATGAATTTATCATATAACTATTTTTAAACATATGGAAGAAATACATCATTTATTAAAGGTGTTTATAAAATGTTTAAATCAAGCTGATGTCTATTCTCCTAAGTATGACTGTAGGGAAAAAACTGTTCTCTTGTTTTCATAGAGCTTATTAAAGAGGTAGAATTATCTATAGGAAACAATTAAAAATAAAATACATAAATTAAATACATAAATTAGTTAAAATGGTAAGGTAAAAGTAGAAAAGAGATTTGGGAAGTATTCAGAAAGGACACACTTTTTTTTTTTTTTTTCAGAATATAGTACAAATTTATTAACTCCTAACATTCCTAATCAATGTTTAAGCAAAGTAAATAGACAATAGAATTGAAGAGGACCCTTTTTTGATTCTGGTAAAGAATAATGCAAAATGGAAGCACTGAAGCATCAGGGTTCATTACCCAAGAAATATCATTAGAAAAGAAGAAATCAGGGAAAATATACAATTTAATACACAAAAGTATAAGTTAGATTTAAAAATACCTATGGGAATAAGAATCTAAATGTCATTTTTTTCCTTGAAGGTTAAAATGTAGTATGCTATTAATAAAATAGACAAATAAATGGGAACTCATAGTGACCATAAAAGTGGATTGTGAAAGAATAGGAGATGAAAAAAGATTATAAATTTCTTAGTAAAATTTCAAATTGATAAATATTTTAGGATTATTTTATTCATTTCAAAATACCAGGGGCCAGTTTTTTTTTTTTTTTTATTTTTTTTTTTATTATTTATTTACTTATTCATCACCATAGTATCTTTTTACATACAACTGCTTGTTTTAATTATAAAAACAAAAGCAATTTTTTTTTCTTTTTCTCATATCCAAATGTTTGTTCTTCTCTTTTCTTTTACAAACTACATAATATTGAGTTAAAAAAAAATCTTGGAAAAATTCAGATAGTATAATTTTCCTTAGATTATAGTTTTGTACAGCTTCATACATATTACATATATTCATTCATAATTTCTAAAGGTTTGATATCAGCTTTCAAAATTTTTAAAAACTAATTTATGTTTTAGCAAATAATAAAGATACCAAATTATAAATGTGGAGTACCATATGCTATTTTTTTAAATATTTATTTATTTGCTTTAGTTGTACACAATGCAACACATTTATGTTTATATGGTGCTGAGGATTGAACCCGGGCCATGCACATGCTAGGTGAGCACTCTACCACTGAGCCACAACCCCAGCCCCCATATGCTATTTTAAAATTTTTTTTTTAGTTGTAGATAGACACAATACCTTTATTTAGTTTATTTTTATGTGGTTCTGAGGATGGAACCAGTGCCTCACACGTGTGAGGCAAGTGCTCTACTGCTGAGAGCCACAACCCCAGACCCCCCATATGCTATTTTAATACATGCACACTTTGTGTAATGTTCAAATCAGGCTCTTGATTTGTCATATTAGTTCTTCCATCTATTTGTGGGGGGGGTTGCTGGGGATTGATAGCTCTTTAGATAAAAAACTAGTATGAGGCTTTCGTTTTGCAAATGATAACAACTAGTTTCTTTCTCTTATTTCTCATTCTATTTTCTAAAACTAGAAATTCTCCAATATTCATTCCTTAATTTACTTTTGAATAATTTCTATAATCTGTGTCTCCCTCCTGCTTTATCCAATCTGTTATTCTCTCTCTAACGTTATATATTCTGATGATTTTAATAATTTCCTGGATAGTAAACATGGTCACACATTTCAAAAATATAGTGAGTCATACAGAAAAACAAAAATTAGATGAATTCAAGTGGTATAATAATGCCAGAGTGATCATTTAGGAAAGGAAAATCAGAAAGATTTTCCTAAATGATAGCAAAATAAATACTAAACGTTTTACTTCAGAGTGAAGCTGTAATCAGAATTATACTTTGGGGATAAAAATTGAATGTTGCTATGGGTTGGAGTTCCCCAGAAAGCAGATTCCGGGGCATGAAGATTAGTGAATAGAATGTCTTTTAAGGAGAGGAAATATTGAGCTGTTAATGTAATGCCAATAAAGGTTATGTTTGATCCTAACAGGAGTTCTTAAACCATGGTCATTCCCACTGGGCTTTTTTACATCAACATCCCTACTTAATTTGTTTCTTCTTTCCTATTTATTTATTCAATAATTTATTTATGTCATTATGAATTTTTGGCCATTTATTTGAGGCTAATATTATAATGTATAAATTTTAAATTGTTATTATTTGATCAAATTGTACCAACTTCGGCCATTAGGAGTTCTTTCACTTGACTCTTAATGTCCCTCTGACCTCTGACACATCAACATCATGTAAATTTTTCATTTTGTGTGTGTGTGTGTAATATTTTGTAAATATATTCTTATGCATAAATGTTTTTAAATGTAGCATGTGTACCTATTTAACTTAAAATGAGTTTATTTTGATATCCCCAACTCTAATCCGTTACCACACAAAGTAATATAGTCTCTTACCTTTGCTTAGCTATAAGTTCTCAGGTTAAAAATGGGACAAAAGCATCTACCAGTCATTTACTTAACTGTTCAATTTTAGTGTACTCATATGTAGTATACCCATATCAGAATTGATAAACTGGATTGCTGTGAGAAGCAACTTTTTCAATTAGAATACAGTGTTCATGCATAGTTGTATTTGATTTCCATCTTACAAATTATTCATTATGAAAGTTGCTTAAGTCAGCACTTTTCTTCTAATGTTCTTGACTGAAATTTATATATTTGAAATACAAATAGATTTTCATGTCACGGTGTGCATTTCTTCTTGGAATGCTCTGACCTGCTGAATATATATATTTTTTAATCTCCACAAGTTAAAGTTCACTTTCTACAGTGTACATTCTATGGGTTTTGACAAAAGCATAATGTCAAACATACACCAATCGAGTATTAACAAAATAGTTTCATAGCCCTAAAAATCACATTTTGTCTATTTAACTATAAGTGAAATCGCCATTGCTCTTTATACTATTTTTATAGTTTTGCTTTTTCTTTGTTATATGTTTGGGATTGCATAGTACAAAACCTTTTCAGACTGACTTCATTTATTTAGTAACATGCATGTATGCTTCCTCCTTGTGGTATATTAGTAATTCATTTATTTTTAATTGATGAAGAATATTCTATCATACAGGTGTGAAAGTTTTCATACCCATTCACATATTGAAAGACATTTTGCTTGCTTTAGGAATATTTAATAGATGTTTTAAGAGAGAATTTTAAAAAGTAATTTTATTTACACAGTGAAATTGAAGAGAAAGTACAGGAGATTTTTTCATGTCTTCTGCTACAACATACACAAAATCTACCCTATTTTCATGATCACCCACCAGAGTGAACACATGAACCTACGTGAACACATCATTGTCAGCCAAAGACCATAATTTACATTAGGGATCACTTTTGTTATCATGTATTTTATGCATTGGACAAATGTCTTATGACATGCACCACCATTATAACATTATGCAGAGTACTTTACTGACTTAACAAATCCTCCATGTTCTATCTATTCATCCTCCCTCCCCCATAATCCCTGGAAACACATATTTCTACTGCCTTCACACATTGTTTTTTCCAGAATGTTTCATAATTGGAATCAAACAATTTGTTGCTTTATCAGATTGTCTGCCTGAGTAGTGATCTCCATTTTAGTTTCTTCTATGTCTTATTATGGCTCAATAACATTTTTTAGTGTTGAATAATATTCCATTATCTGAATTATCGATTTCTTTATTCAACTACTGAAGGGCACTATGGTTACTTACAAGTTTTTGCAATTATGAATAAAACTGTTATAAATGCATGTTTGAGGGTGATTGTGTGGACATAAGTTTTCAACTCCTTTGGATAAATACCATGGAGTAAAATTAGTGGATTATATGGTAAGAGTATGTTTAGTTTTGTTAAGAAACTGCTGTCTTCCTAAGTGGCTGTGCTGCTTTTCATTTCCATGAGCAATAAATGAAAAAAAAATTCCTATTATTCAACATCCTTGCCAGCATTTATTGTTGTCAGTGTTTTGAATTTTGTCCATTTTTTTTTTTTAAATTTTAACTTTTTACACATATGTACAGAGTACATTTCATTTCATATTACATATAAATAGCATAATTTCTCAAGTTGCTGGTTTTATATAAGGTATTTTTACAACAATTGTGTCTTCATACGTGTATTCAGGGTAGTCATGAATAACTCAGTCTGCCATTATTCCTATCCCCTTGCCCCCTCCCCCCTCCCCCTTTGTTCTATTTAAAGTTTTTTGATTCCTCTCATCCCCACTCCCTTGCCTTTATAAGTTAATATCTTCATATCAAAGAGGTCATTAAACCTTTGGTTTTTTGGGATTGGCTAATTTCACTTAGCATTATTTTCTCCAACTCCATCCATTTACTTGCAAATGCCATGTTTTTACTATTTTTTAGTGCTGAGTAGTGATCCATTGTGTATATATACCAAAGTTTTCCTATCCATTCATCCACTGATGGGCATTGGGGTTGGTTCCAGTCTAGCTATTGTGGATTGTGCTGCTATAAACATTGATGTGGCTGTGTCCCTGTAGTAAGCTGTTTTTAAGTCCTTTGAGAATAGACCAAGGAGTGAGATAGCTGGGTCAAATGGTGGTTCCATTCTAAGTTTTTCTAGGAATGTCCATACTGCTTTCCAGATTGGCTTCACCAATTTGCAGTCCCACAAGCAATGTAGGAGTGTGCCTTTTTCTCCACACCCTCGCCAGCATTTATTGCTGTTTTTTTTTTTGTTTGTTTGTTTGTTTGTTTGTTTTTTGATAGCTGCCATTCTGACAGGAGTGAAGTGAAATCTTAGAGTAGTTTTGATTTGCATTTCTCTAATTTCTAGAGATGTTGAACATTTTTTTCATATATTTGTTGATTGTTTGCATATCATCTTCTGAGAAGTGTCTGTTTAGTTCCTTAGCCCATTTATTGAATGGAGTTTTTTTTTTTTTTTTTTTTTTTTTTTTTTTTTTTTTTTTTTTTTTTTTTTGGTGTTAAGGCTTTTGAAAGCTTTATAAATCCTTGAGGTTAGTGTTCTATCAGATGTGCTTGTGGTAAAGATTTGCTCCCATTCTGTAGGTTCTCTATTCACCTCACTGATTGTTTCTTTTGCTGAGAAGAAGCTTTTTAGTTTTTTTAGTTTGAATCCATCACATTTATTGATTCTTTGTTTTAGTTCTTGGGCATTAGGGGTACATGGGCTATAGGGCTATATTATTGAGGAAGCTGGGGGCTAAACCAACATGATGGAGATTTGGGCCTACTTTTCCTTCTATTAGGTGAAAGGTCTCCAGTTTAATTCCTAGGTCCTTGATCCACTTTGAGTTAAGTTTTGTGCATGGTGAGAGAAAGAGATTTAATTTCATTTTATTACATGAGGATTTCCAGTTTTCCCAACACCATTTGTTGAAGAGGCTGTCTTTTCTCCAGTGAACATTTTTGGCACCTTTGTCTAACATAAGATAACTGTAGGTGTGTGGGTTTGTCTCTGTGTCTTCTATTCTGTACCATTGGTCAACTGGTCTATTTTGATGCCAGTACCATGCTGTTTTTGTTACTATTGCTTTGTAGTAAAATTTAAGGTCTGGAATAGTAATGCCACCAGCTTCATTCTTCCTGCCAAGAATTGCTTTGGCTATTCTGGGTCTCTTATTTTTCCAGATGAATTTCATGATTGCTTTTGCTATTTCTATGAGGAACGATATTGGGATTTTGATTGGTATTGCATTGAATCTGTATAGTGCTTTTGGGAGATTGGTCGTTTTGACAATATTAGTTCTACCTATCCATGAACAAGGTAGATCTTTCCATCTTCTAAGATCTTCATTAATTTCCTTCGTTAGCGTGTTGTAGTTTTCATTGCAGAGGTCTTTCACTTCTTTTGTTAAGTTCATTCCCAAATATTTTATTTTTTTTTTTAGGCTGTAATAAATGGGGTGGTTTTCCTAGTTTCTCTTTCTGAGGATTTGTCATTGATGTACAGAAATGCCTTTGATTTATGGGTATTGATTTTATATCCAGCTACTTTGCTGAATTCATTTATTAATTTAGAAGACTTCTGGTGGAATTTTTTGGATCTTCTATGTATAGAATCACATCATCTACAAATAGTGAAAAATTTGAGTTCTTCTTTTCCTATCCGTATCCCTTTAATTTCTTTCATCTGTCTAATTGCTCTGGCTAGGGCTTCAAGAACTATGTTAAATAAGAGTGGTGAGAGAGGGCATCCCTTTCTTGTTCCAGTTTTTAGAGGGAATGCTTTCAATTTTTCTTCATTTAGGATAATGTTGGCCTGGGGCTTAGCATAGATGGCCTTTACAATGTTGAGGCATGTTCCTGTTATCCCTATTTTTTCTAGCATTTTGAACATGAAGGGATGTTGTATTTTGTCAAATGCTTTCTCTGCATCTATTGAGATGATCATATGATTTTTGTCTTTGAGCCTGTTGATGTGATGTATTACATTTATTGATTTTTTTATATTGAACCAACCTTGCATCCCTGGAATGAAGCCCACTTGATCGTGGTGTACTATCTTTTTGATGTGTTTTTGTATTCGATTTGCCAGAATTTTATTTAGAATTTTTGCATCTATATTCATTAGAGATATTGGTCTAAAGTTTTTGTTCTTTGATTTATCTCTGTCTGGTTTGGGAATCAGGGTGATATTGGCCTCATAGAATGAGTCTGGGAGTGTTCCCTCTTTTTCTTTTTCATGAAATAGTTTGAGAAGTGTTCGTGTTAGTTCCTCTTTAAATGTCTTGTAGAACTCGGCTGTGTATCCATCCGGTCTTGGGCTTTTCGTGGTTGGTAAGTTTTTTATGGCATCCTCTATTTTTTTGATTGTAATTGATCTATTTAAATTGTGCATATCATCCTGATTTAGTTTGAGCATATCATATGTTTCTAGAAATTTGTTGATTCCTTCATAATTATCTATTTTATTGGAGTATAAATTTTCAAAATAATTTCTAATTATCTTCTGTATTTATATAGTGTCCATTGTGATATTTCCTTTATCATCTTAGATATTGGTAATTTGTGTTTTCTCTCTTTTTTTTCTTCATTAGTGTAGCTAATGGTTTATCAATTTTATTTATTTTTTCAAAGAACCAACTTTTTGTTCTGTCAATTTTTTCAATTGTTTTTTTAGTTTCAATTTCATTAATTTCAGCTCTGATTTTAATTATTTCCTGTCTTCTACTTCTTTTGGGGTTGATTTGTTCTTCTTTTTCTAGGGCTTTAAGATGTAATGTTAGTTCATTTATCTGTTGACTTTTTCCTTTTTGAAGGAATGAGCTCCATACAATGAACTTTCCTCTTAGTACTGCCTTCAGAGTGTCCCAGAGATTTCGATATGTTGTATCATTGTTCTCATTTACCTCTAAGAATTTCTTAATCTCCTTCTTGATGTCTTCTGTAACCCATTGATCATTCAATAGCATATTATTTAATTTCCAGGTGTTAGAGTAGCTTTTCTTTCTTTTTTTATCATTCATTTCTAATTTCATTCCATTATGATCTGATAGAATGCAGGGTACTATCTCTACATTTTTATATTTGCTTAGAGTTGCTTTGTGGCATAATATATGATCTATTTTAAAGAAGGATCCATGTGCTGCTGAGAAGAAAGTGTATTGGCTCATTGATGGATGATACACTCTATATATGTCAGTTAAGTCTAAGTTATTAATTGTATTATTGAGTTCTATAGTTTCTTTGTTTAACTTTTGTTTGGAAGATCTATCCAGTGGTGAAAGAGGTGTGATAAAATCACCTAGAATTATGGTGTTGTGGTCTATTTGATTCTTGAACTTGAGAAGAGTTTGATTGATGAATGTAGATGCTCCATTATTTGGGGCATATATATTTATAACAGTTATATCTTGTTGATCTATGGTTCCCTTGAGCAGTATGAAATGTCCATCTTTATCTCTTTTGATTAGCTTTGGCTTGAAGTCTACTTTATTTGATATGGGGATAGAGACCCCTGCTTGTTTACAAAGATGATGTGAGTGATATATTTTATCCCATCCTTTCACCTTCAGTCTATGGGCATCTTTTCCTGTGAGATGTGTCTCTTGAAGGCAACATATTGTTGGGTCTGTTTTCTTCAATCCAATCTATTAGCCTATGTCTTTTAATTGGTGAGTTTAGGCCATTAACATTCAGGGTTATTATTGAAACATAATTTGTATTACCAGTCATTTTTATTTATTTATTTGTTATTTTTGGTATTTAGCTTGACTTGGTTTCTCCTTTGGTTGGTTTGTTTCTTTATTGTGGTTCTTCCCTTTGCACATTTTCATTATTATTTTTTATTTCTTCCTCATGGAATATTTTACCAATAATATTTTGTAGAGCAGGCTTTCTTGTTGTAAATTCTTTTAGCTTTTGTTTATCATGGAAGATTTTTATTTCATCCTCAAATCTAAAGCTTAATTTTGCTGGGTATAAAATTCTTGGTTGGCATCCCTTATCTTTTAGAGCCTGGTATATGTTGTTCCTGGCTCTCCTGGCTTTGAGTGTCTGGGTTGAAAAATCTGCTGCGATGCGAATTGGTTTTCCCTTGTAGGTAATCTGACTCTTCTCTCTTACAGCCTTTAAAATTCTATATTTATTTTGTATGCTAGGCGTTTTCATTATAATGTACCTTGGTGTGGGTCTGTTGTAATTTTGTACATTTGGCGTCCTGTAGGCTTCTTGTATTTGATTTTCAAATTCATTCTTCCTGCTTGGGAAATTTTCTAATATTATTTCATTGAAGATTGTGCATTCCTTTGGATTGAAACTCTGAACTTTCCTCTATTTCAATAAATCTTAAATTTGGTCTTTTGATGGTATCCCATAATTCTTGGATATTCTCTTCATGGTTTTTTAGCATCTTCACTGTGAGGTCAACTTTATTTTCAAGATTATATATTTTGTCCTCATTGTCTGAGGTCCTATCTTCCAAGTGGTCCAATCTGTTGGTGATGCTTTCTGTTGAATTTTTTAAGTGGGTTATTGTTTCTTTCATTTCAAGAATTTCTGTTTGGTTTTTTCTCAAACTCTCTATCTCTTTCTTGAAGTAATCTTTTGCTACCTGGATTTGTTCTCTTATCTCTTTGTTGGTGTGATTGATGGTTGCCTGTATTTGATATCTTATCTCTTTGTTGGAGAGATCTATTTTTGCCTGTATCTGTTCACTTAGGTCATTTTTCAAATCTCTTATCATTTTAATTATGTATATCTGGAACTCCTTCTCTGACATTTCACCAACTGTGCTTTCTATGGCTTCTATTGTTGTAGTATCTTGGTTTTTTTGAAGCATTTTCCTCCCTTGTTTTTTCAAGATGCCTAGGTACTTCCCTCTCTTGCAAGGTAAGCCTGGAGTATTACAGCTTCTGTTCTTTTGTCTTATAAGGTCCCTACAGGTTACCCAAAATCTCACTTTTTAGGGAACTATCATTATTAGAGCTTTCAGTGTACCCAATATAGATCCATATATCAGTTAGTTTCTATTTTTATATTACAGTTTTGTCACTATGGCTCCTTAGTAAGTGGGCGGAGCTAGTATGGATGTAGTTGTGTGGGGCTTGTTCCCCTGCTGTCCTCAGCGGGAATGGCCTCTCCGAGGTGGATGGGCAGAGGTGCAAATCCTGCAGGCGTGCCCAGCTGGACCTCACCTTGGGAGGTCCAGCTTGGAATTCCTGCCAGCAGGCCAACTGTGTACCCACGCCAGGCTGAACTGGGAGCTCCCGATGGCTGGCTGAATTGGGAAGTCAAGCTGGCAAGACAAATTAGGGACTCATGCAGGCTGGCCCACTGGGAACCTTCGCTAGCAGGCTGAACTGGGAGCACAGGCCAGCAGGCCGAACTGGGAGCTCCCACCAGCAGGTCGATCCTGGAACTCAGGCCAGTAGTCTGAACCGGGAGCTCCCACCCTCAGGCTAAATTGGGAACATAAACTGGTAGTCTGAACTGGGAGGAATGCTCACAGGCTGCAGGGCCTGCAGGCCGAACTGGGATCCCCCGAGGGCAGGCTGAACTGTGAGTTCCACCAGCAGTCCACAAGGCTGGCAGGCTGAACCAGGAACCCAAGCCGGCAGGCCAAACTGGGATCTCACGCGGGCAGGCCGAGCTGGGAATTTAAGACAGCCGCTGAACTTGGAACTCCGCCTACAGGTTGCAGGGTCCGCAGGCCAAACTGGGAACTTATGCTGTCAGTCTGAACTGGGAATTCCATCCACAGGTCGCTTTTCCCACAGGCCAAACTGGGCTCTCACGTGGGCAGGCAGAACTGGGAACTTAAGCCAGCAGCCGAACTGGGAACTCCGCCCATAGGTCACAGGGCCCACAGGCCAAACCAGGATCCGAATTTTGACCATTTTAATAGTTATGTAGTAGTGTCTTTTTGTTCTGTTAACTTGCACTTCCCTGATGACATATGAAGTGCAGAATCTTCTCATGCTATTTTCTTTCCCTCCTTATATATATATATATATATATATATATATATATATATATATATACATATATATATACATATATCTATATTTATACTTATATATATACATATATATATAAATAATATATCTTATTATATATATATATATGTATATCTTATTTTGTGAGATGTCTCCTAGTCTTTGTCTTATTTGTTTCTGAGTGTTGAGATTTAAAGTTCTCTCTATATTCTGGTTAACATTCCTGTATAAGACACATACTTATAAACATTTTTCTCCCAATCTGTGGCTTTTCTCTTGATTATGTTGATGATGTCTTTCACAAAGCAGACAATTTTAATTTTAGTGTTCTCCATCTTATCAGTTGTTTCTTTTAGGCATTATGCTTTTGGTGTTTATCTGAAGAGTAATTGACAAACACAAGATTTTCCAGTTTTTTTTCCATGTTAGTTTTCAGGAGTTTTAGAGTTTTAGAATTGTTATTTTAAGTCCGTGATCGATTTTGAATGAATTTTTGTTTAAGTTGTAAGGTTTGCATGAAACTGTTTTTTTGTTTGTTTGTTTTGTTTTGTTTTTTAAATGTTAATATCCCAACCCCATTTGTGGAAAAGACCATTTTTTTTTTTCTTTTGTATTGCCTTTGCCTCTTTTGCTAAAAATAAGTTGACTTTGTTTTTCTGGGTCTATTTTTGAACTCTCAATTCTAATAGAAAATATTAGATTTGTTTTTCTGTTCTTTGGCAATACCACAGTGGCTTGACTACTATAAATTTATACTGATCTTGAAATCAGATGGTGTCAATCTTCCAATGTTGTTCTTTTCATTCACTATTGTGTTGTTATTATGCTGTTTTAATTCTCCATTTAAACTTTAGAATCAGTTTATCAATATCTACAAAATAACTTGCTGAAACTTTGATTGGGATTCTATTGAATTTGTGAATCAAATTGGGAAGAACTTACACTTTGACAATATTGAATTTCTATATCCATGAGCATGGAGTATTTTTCTATTTAGTTCTTCTTTGATTGATTTCATCAGAGTTTTATGGTTTTCCTCATATTTATATGTGTATATTTTGTTAGATTTAAATATAAGAATTTTAATTTAGGGTGTGCCAATATAAAAGGTATTGTATTTTATCTTCAAGTTCCATTTATTTATCTACTGTTGGCATTTAGGAAAGTGGTTAACTCTTGTATATTATGCATGGATCTTGCAGTCTTTCTATAACCATTTATTAGTTGCTGTTGTTTGTTATTTTTGTTAATTTTTCTGCATTTTCTACATGTAAAACCATGGCATCTGTGAATAAAGGTGGCTCTATTTCTTCCTCCCAATCAGTACATATTACACCTAGGATATCAGCTAGGATTTCCAATATGATGTTGGCATGCTACGGTAAGAGAGGACAGTTTTTTCCTGTTCCTGATCTTAGTTTTTTTAATATATAATTCTTATCAAATTGAGGAAGTTTCCCTTTTGTCCAAGTTTACTGTGAGCTTTTATTATGAATGAGTGTTTTTGTCAAAATTCTTTGCATCTATTGACATGATCATGTGTAATTTTATCTTTAGTTGGTAGATTACATTATTTTCTCTTTGAATGTTGAACAAGACTTGCATATCTGGGATAAATTCTATTTGGGTGGCATGGCTGAATTTCAATTTTTGGTAATTGTCAATAAAGGTACAATAAAAATTCATGTGCAGATTTTTGTGTAACCATGTTTCAAATAGTAAATATGTGGGAGCTCAATTGATGGATTGTGTAGTTAGAGGATATATATAGTTTTCTATGTGACTGCCAAACTCTTCTCCAAAGTGACTAACACTTTAACACCAGTGATGAGTGAGAGTTCTTGTTGCTAAGTGTCCTCTCTAGCTTTTGTTAATATAAGATTCAGGCTTTTAGTCACTCTAATATGTGTGTAATGACATCTCAGTGTTAGTTTCCTCTTGCAATGTCCTAATAAATTATGTTTTGTAAAATAATGCTGTGCATGTACTATCTAAATATCTCATTTGATGATGTGTCTATCAGAAATGTTTCCATTTTTAATTGGATTGCTTGTTTCTTTTTAAAGAATTTTAAGGGTTCTTTGTATATTTTTGATAGAAGTCTTCTTTTTTATATGTTTTCCAAACACATACTGTTAATCTGTGACTTATATTCTCTTTTATTATTTTTATATATTTTTATTTATAATATTAGTATGTATTACAATTCATAATGCACATATAGAGCATCTTTTTACATACAACTGTTTGTATACAAAGTATATTCGTACCATTCAGGTCTTCAATAATGCATTTAGGATAATGATGTCCATCTCATTCAACCACCTTTTCTTTTCTTTTTTCCCCCTTCCTCCCCTCTTCTCCCTCCCTTCCCCTCCCTTCCCTTTGACCATTATAGTGTTCTTCTAATCCTCCTATGTACACCTATCCAAGAACACTGTGAACTAGCCTCCTTATATCAGAGAAAACATTCGGTATTTGGATTTTTGAGATGGACTAATTTCACTTTGCATTATATTCTCCAACTTCATCAATTTACCTGGAAATGCCATTATTTTATTCTCTTTTATTGCTGAGTAAAATTCCATTTTGTATATATACCACATTTTCTTTATTTACTCATCTACTGAGGGACATCTAGGTTGGTTCCACAACCTAGCTATTGTGAATTGTGCTGCTATAAACATTGAAGTGGCTGTGTCACTATAATATGCTGTTTTTAAGTCCTTTGGTAATAGACCCAGGAGTGGGATGGCTGGGTCATAGGGTGGTTACATTCCCAGTTTTCCAAGAAATCTCCATACTGCTTTCCATAATGGTTGCAACATTTTGCAGTCCCACCAGCAATGTATGAGTGTGCCTTTTCCCCCACATCCTCTCCAGCATTTATTGTTGTTTATGTTCTTGATAGCTGCCATTCTGACTGGAGTGAAATGAAATCTTAGAGTAGTTTTGATTTGCATTTCTCTAATTTCCAGTGATGTTGAACATTTTTTCATGTATTTGTTGATTAATTGTGTATCTTCTTCTGAGAAGTATCTTTTCAATTCCTTAGCCCATTTATTGATTGGGTTATTTGTTTTTTTGGTGTTAAGTTTTTTGAGTTCTTTATATATTCTAGAAATTAGTGCTCTATCTGATGTGCATGTATTAAATATTTGTTCCCAATTAGTTGGCTCTGTATTCACCCCACTGATTGTTTCTTTTGCTGAGAACAAGCTTTTTAGTGTAAATCTATCCCATTCATTAATTCTTGGTATTAATTCTTACGCTACAGGATTCTTATTAAGGAACTTGGGGCCTAATCCGACATGTTGGAAATTGGAGCTTACTTTTTCTTCTATTAGGCATATTGTCTCTGGTCTAATTCCTAGGTCCTTGATCCACTTTGAAAAATGCGTTTTGTGCATGGTGAGAGATAAGGGTTTAATTTCATTTTGTTGCATATGAATTTCCAGTTTTCCCAGCACCATTTGTTGAAGAGGCTATCCTTTCTCCACTGTACATTTTTGGCACCTTTGTCTAATATAAGATAGCTGAAATTATATGTATTAGTCTCTGTGTCCTCAATTCTGTACCATTGGTCTACCAGTCTGTTTTGGTGCCAATACCATGCTGTTTTTGTTACTATTGCTCTATAGTATAATTTAAAGTCTGGTATGGTGATGCCACCTGCTTCACTTTTCTTGATCAGGATTGCTTTGACTATTTTATAAATCTATATGCCCCAAATAATGAAGCACCTACATTCATCAAACAAACTCTTCCCAATTTAAGAGTAAAATAGACCACACACAGTTATTCTAGGGGACTTCAATACACCTCTCTCACCAATGGATAGATCATCCAAAGAAAAGCTAAACAAAGAAACTTTAGTCCTCATTAAAACAATAACTTAGACCTAACAGACATATATAGAATATTTCATCCCTCAGTAAATGAATACACTTTTTTCTCAGCAGCACATGGCTCCTTCTCCAAAATAGACCATATGTTATGTCACAAGGCAACTCTCAGCAATTATAAAAAAAATAGAGATACTACCCTGCATTCTATCAGACCATAAAGGGATAAAATTGGAAATCAATGACAAAACAAGGAATAAGAAAAACTACTCCAACAACTGAAAGCTAAACAATATGTTACTGAATGAACAAGGGGTTGAAGAAGACATCAAGGAGGAGATTAAAAAATTCCTAGAGGTAAATGAGAACACAGATACTTTGTATAGAAATCTCTGGGACACTATGAAGGCAGTAGTAAGAGGAAAATTCATTGCACTGAGTTCATTCCTTAAAAGAAAAAAAAAAAAAAAAACAAATAAATGACTTAACATCACACCTCAAAGCACTAGAAAAAAAATAACAGATCAACACCGAGAGCAGTAGAAGACAGGAAATAATTAAATTCAGAGCAGAAATTAATGAAATTGAGACTAAGGAAACAATTCAAAGAATTTACAAAACTAAAAGTTGGTTCTTTGAAAAAATAAAATTGACAGACTCTTAGCGATGCTAACGAAAAGAAGAGAAAAAACTCAAATTTTTAACATTCGTGATGAAAAAGGGAATATCACAACAAACACCTCAGATATACAGAAGATAATTAGAAATTACTTTGAAAACTTGTACTCTAATAAAATAGAAAATATTGAAAGCATTGACAGATTTCTAGAGTCATATGATTTGCCTAAACTGGAACTGGAGGCTATACACAATTTAAACAGATCGATTACAAGCGAAGAAATAGAAGACGTCATCAAAAAGCTACCAACAAGGAAAAGTCCAGGACCTGATGGGTTTACAGCCGAGTTCTACAAGACTTTCAAAGAACTAATACCAATGCTCTTCAAACTATTTCAAGAAATAGAAAACGAGAGAGCTCTTCAAGACTCTTTCTATGAGGCCAATATTGCATTAATTCCAAAGCCATCAAAGATACATCCAAAAAAGAAAACTTCAGGTCAATATCTTTAATGAACATAGATGCAAAAATCCTTAACAAAATTTTGGCAAATCAGATACAAAAACATATCAAAATGATAGTGCACCATGATCAAGTGGGGTTTATTCCAGGGATGCAAAGCTGGTTCAACATTCGGAAATCAATAAACATAATACATCACATCAATATACTTAAAGATAAAAATCATATTATCATCTCAATAGACACAGAAAAAGCATTTGACAAAATACAACACACCTTTATGTTCAAAACACTAGAAAAACTAAGAATATCAGGAACATAGCTTAACAGTATAAAAGCTAGTTATGCAAGGCCCGGAGCTAACATTATCTTAAATGGAGAAAAATTGAAAGCATTTCCTCTAAAAACTGGAACAAGATAGGGATGTCCCCTGTCACCACTGCTATTAACATAGTACTGGAAACTCTGGCCAGAGCAATTAGACAGATGAAAGAAATTAATGGGATCCAGATAGGAAAAGAAGAGCTCAAATTAGCACTATTTGCTGATGACATGATAATATACCTAGCAGACCCAAAAAACTCTACCAGAAAACTTTTACAACTAGTAAATGAATTTGGCAAAGTTGCAGGATACAAAATCAATACCCATAAGTCAAAGGCATTTTTGTACACCAGCAACAAAGCCTCTGAAAGGGAAATGATGAAAACTATCCCATTTGCAATAAGCATAAAAAAAATAAAATATCTGGAAATCAACTTAACGAAAGAGGTGAAAGACCTCTATAACGAAAACTATAGAACACTAAAGAAAGAAATCATAGAAGACCTCAGAAGATGGAAAGACCTACCTTGTTCTTGGATAGGTAGAATTAATATTGTCAAAATGTCCATACTACCAAAAGCATTATACAGATTTAATGCAATTCCAATCAAAATCCCAGTGACTTATATTCTCTTAATAGTGTTTCTCACAGTGCAGAAGTTGATTTTATTTTGATAAAGTCCAATGTATTAGTATTTTCTTTTATAAATTAAGCTTTTGGTGTTGTGCATTGGAACTCATTGTCAAAACAAAATGCACACTCTATTAAAAAAATCAAGTTCCTGCTTTCCATAATTGGTTGCACCAATTTGCAGTCCCACCAACAATGTATGAGTATTTCTTTTTCCCCACATCCTCACCAACATTTATTCTTGATAATTTCCATTCTGATTAGAGTGCAAAAAAATATGAGAGTTGTTTTGATTTGAATTTCTCTAGTTGCTAGAGATGTTGAACATTTTTTCATGTTTGTTGATTGATTGTAAGCTTTTTGAGTTCTTTATATATCTTGGAGATTAATGCTCTATCTGAGACGCATGTGGTAAAGATTTTCTCCCATTTCTCTAGGCTGTCTCTTCATATTATTGATTGTTTCTTTTGCTGAGAAGCAGCTTTTTAGTTTGAATCCATCCCTTTGGCCCAGCTACCTCATTTTTTGGTTTATACCCAAAGTACTTAAAATAATCATACTACAGTGACACAGCCACATCTGTGTTTATTGCAGCTCAAATTTCAATAGCTAAACTAAGGAACCAACCTCAGTGCCCCTCAACAGATGAATGGGTCAAAAAAATGTGGGTATATATATATACAATGGAATACTACTCAGCCTTAAAGAAGAATGAAATTATGCCATTTTCCAGTAAATGGATGGAGCTGTAAAATATAATGCTAAGCAAAGTAAGCCAATCCCCAAAACCAAAGGTTGAATGTTTTCTCTGATATGAGGATTCTAAATTACAGTAAGGATGGGGGCTAGGGTAGGGAACAATAAAGGTAATTTTATTTTGATTAGGCAGAGGGGAGTAAAGGGAGAGGAGGGGGTACAGAGTTAGGAAGGACAGTAGAATGAATCAGACACTATTACCCTGTGTGCATATATGACTACATGACCAGCGTGAATCTACATCATGTACAACCAGAAAAAGGAGAAGTTATACTCCATTTATGTATGATGGGTCAAAATTCATTCTACTATCATGTATAACTAATGAAAACAAATTTTAAAAATCAAGTTCTTGGCTGGGTTTGGTGGTGCAGGCCTCTAATCTCAGTGACTCAGGAGTCTGGGCATGAGGATCTCAAGTTTGAGGGCAGCCTCAGCAACTTAGCAAGACTTTCAGCAACTTAAAGAGAACCTGCCTCAAAATTAAAAACAAAACCAAAAACAATCCAGGCACAATTGCACATGCCTATAATCCCAGGGACTCAGTAGGCTGAGGTAGGAGGATCACAAGTTCGAGGTCAGTCTCAGAAATTTAGCAAGGCCCAAAGCACCTTATGAAGATTCTGTCTCAAAATATAAATAAAAAGGGCTGGGGATAAACTCAGTAGTAAAGTGCCCCTGGGTTAAATCCCCAGTATTAAAATAAAATAAAATAAAATAAATAAAAGGACTGAGGTTGTAATTCAGTGGTAAAGCAGCCCTGAATTCAATTCCTAGTATAAAATAAAAACCAAACAACAACATTAAAAAAAGAAAAAAGAAAAGAAAGAAAAACTCAAGTCCCTGAGTGTTTTACTATCCTTTTATCCTTATCTTTTTTTATTAGATGTTAGTCTAAAGTTCTGTCTGGAATATATATTTATTACCTATTCAACCTGAGAGGAATAATAGAATGGGTTTGCCTAGATTTAACCTTCCTGTTCTAGTTATTACCTCTGAGATCTTAGGCAAATTACCTCTTTGCATCTCAACCTCCTTATTTGTAACATATTCATGAAAATAGCATCTACCTCATAGAGTGGTTTTCAGTCATGAATAACAATACATATACTTACAACACACCTAAAATGTAGGAGGTGCTTGATATATGTGAGCTATTTATATACATTTTAATAATTTCATTATATCAACTATTAATAGCACTATCAGTATTAATATTCGTATTCTGTTTTTGTTTTTGTTTTTATTTTTTTCCTGCTTTGGGCTTAATGAAACTTAGCTAGGCTTATGGTTATGGGCCAGGTCTCTGTAACCAGATTTCAATTGTCCTGCCAAGACCTCTTGTACTTTCTTATTGTTCAGTCAGTCGGTGCTTAGGTGTGAGAGTGGTATCTTTCTTTAGTCTGGATACAATCTGCATTTTCAAGCATCAATTTCACAGTTTCTTCTATTTTGATTACATTCTTCCATTACTTTCAGTTCTGAGATTTTCCCCAAGTTTTGACAGATTTAATTTACCTCTGAATAAACCTAGAATTCAGTTAAATGCATTTAAAAAATCAGTTTTAATTTTTTTTGATCAGCAGAATGATAATAATAATAATAGAAGTTCACATATTATTTTTATACCATAATGATAATGACTACTCCTCTCACCAGTATATTTTACTATATCACTATATTTTTAAATATTTTATTGTACTTATCAATTTATTGTCCCATTAATATCTTTAATCTTTTTTTTTTTATGGTACTGGAGATTGAACCCAGGTCCTTGTGCATGTGAGGCAAGCACTCTAACAACTGAGGTATATCCCCAACCCACCATTAATATCTTTGTTTCATATTTATTTTAATGTTTGTAGAATGCAGAGGCAATATGTATAGAGGTGACAAATTGTCACTTATTTAAGACATTTTATTGAAGATCTCTAATTCCAGGCATGTCACTAGGCACACTGGTCTACCAAATAATTTGCTCTTTTGCCCGAAAGAGCTAGTTTTCTAGTGGGAAAGTGGGGATTACTAAATAGAAAAATGTGTGCTTGTAAATGAATTTGATAAAGAAATAATAGGCACTAGCAATAGAAAACTGTTAAGAATTGAGTATGTGCTTCTGCATATATGTGGTGCTCAGGGACTGGTCTATTCAGTTGGGTCCTAATCAGTGACTTCTCAATGGTAAAAGGAAAGTTTAAAACAGTGGTACTTTTTTTTTTTCTTTTCTATTTTATTTTATTTTTTTTTCAAATTTATTTTTTATTCTGAGTTGTTATAAATGACAGCAGAATGTATTACATTTCATATTATATTCGTAGAGCACATTTTTACATATCTCTGGTTGTATGCAAAGTATATTCACACCATTCGTGATTTCATACATGCACTTAGGGCAATAATATCCATCTCATTCTACCATCTTTTTTTTTCTTCACCCTTTTGCCCCCTCCTATCCCCTCCCTCCTCATTGGCCATTCTAGTGTTCCTCTAATCCTCCTATGCTCCCCATCCCAGCCCCACTGTGAATCAGCCTCCTTATATCAGAAAAAAAATTTGGCATTTGGCTTTTTGGGACTGGCTAGCTTCATGCCCCCTCCTATCCCCTCCCTCCTCATTGGCCATTCTAGTGTTCCTCTAATCCTCCTATGCTCCCCATCCCAGCCCCACTGTGAATCAGCCTCCTTATATCAGAAAAAAAATTTGGCATTTGGCTTTTTGGGACTGGCTAGCTTCACTTACCATTATATTCTCCAATTTCATCCGTTTACCTATGAATTTCATGATTTTATTCTCTCTTCTTTCTAAGTAATACTCCTTTGTGTATATATACCACATTTTCCTTATCCATTCATCTACTGAAGGGCATCTAGGTTGGTTCCACAGTAAAACAGTGGTACTTTTCTTAGGATCCTGCTATAATTGGTTGAGTATAAAAAAAAAAAAGAACATATTATTGAATTGATGACTGAACATCTAAGTACCCACTATTGAAAATGCCTGTAGGGCTTGGGACTTGAAATGTTCTAATGTGGTAAATTTGACGTGCTTAGTACTGTAGAGCAAGTATGATTTATGTGTATGTGTGTGGGTGGGTCTTGGGAACATAAGCCAGGGCCTCATACATGCCAGAAAAAAATGTAGCTCTACCACTGAACCACATCCACAACCCTCAAAGTCATCTTTTTTTTTTTTTTTTTTCAATCAGGAATTTTTAAATAAAATATTGGCTTTATTTTTTTATCTGATTTTGATCTTTTTAAAATTTTTTTATTCTAAGTTGTTATAAATGACAGCAGAATGCATTACATTTCATATTATACTTATAGAGCACATTTTTACATATCTCTGGTTGTATACAAAGTATATTCACACCATTCGTGACTTCATACATGCACTTAGGGTAATGATATCCATGTCATTCTACCATCTTTTTTTTCTTTCCTTCACTCTTTTTCCCCCTCCCTTCCCCTCCCTCCCCATGGGCCATTTAATTAGGGATACCAGTAATGTAAAAACAAACAGTACCCAAGTCTCATTTCTGCAGGGGTGGGCCTGATGCCAAGATCCACATTTTTGACCATGGGCCTACAAAGGTAGAAATGAATGAGTTCCCACTCTGGGGTCACATGGTATCTGATGAATATGAGCAGCTATTCTCTGAAGCCTCTCAGGTTGCCCACAAGTACATGGTAAAAAGTTGTGGCAATGATGGTTTTCATAATCCAAGTAAGGCTTCACCCTTTCTATATTATCCACATCAACAAGATGCTGTCCTGTGCTGGGATGACAGGCTCCAGACGGGGTGTGTGGGTTGCCTCTGGCCCATGGTCAAAAATGTGGATCTTGGACACAATGGCCAGGGTTCACAATGGCCAAATTATCATGTCTATCTGCACCAAGGTGCAGAACAAGGAACATTTGATTGACCTTATGCAGGGCCAAGTTCAAGTTCGCTGGCATCTCAAATAAGTGGGCTTTATCAAGTTTAATGCTGATGAACTTGAAGGCATGGTAGCTGAGAAGTGGCTCATTCCTGATGGCTGTGGGGTCAAAATCTCAACTGTAGTCCCCTGCTCAAGTGGTTCACATATATTCCCCTGCATTCATGAATACTTTCAATGTGTTGTCCCCTTCCTGTATTGTATGAAGAAGAAAAAGAAGGAGAAGGAGAAGAGAGGAAGGAGAAGAAGAAGAGGAGGAAAAAGAAGAATGGGGAGAAGGAGAGGGAGGGGAGGAGGGGAAAAAGAAGAAAGAAAGAAAAAAAGAAAAAGGAAAGAAAGAAAATGCCAGGGAAAAACAAAGTAAGTAGTAGCTGTTGAGTTCCAGAAGTTCACAGTCTTTGAAAATTCTCCAATATTTGTGTTCTGGTATAAAATCTGATAGGTTTTTATGGGCATGGAGAGACAAGGCTCATGTCTTACAGGTATATTTGAATCTGATTTTATGCAATGTTTAGATTAAGATTAGATATGGCTCAGGGCCAAATTACATATAACCATCTAGAAAAATCACTTTCAAGTCACCCTTTTCTCTTTAGTTCGCTCATTTCATGGTTCAAATTATGTTTAAACAATAATTACTGAAAACCTAAAACCTAAACATGTTTCTTTTGTATAAGTTTCATTTCCTGAAATATTATAAAGCATTAGATTGAAATTCTGGCTGGGCGTCTCTGGTGCATGCCTATAATTCTAGTGGCTGGGGAAGCTGAGGCAGAAAGATTGTAAGTTTAAGACCAGCCTCAGAAACTTAGTGAAACCCAGTCTCAAAATAAAAAATAAAAAATGAAAACTGTAGGGAAATGGCTCAGTGATTAATTACCTTGGGTTCAATCCAAGTACCAGAAAAAATATATATTTTAGATATACTGATTAAAATTCAGACATGCAGAATAGATCAAAACTTTCTTTTTATTTTTATGGAGTTTTAATACATAATATTCATACAGAATACATACCTTCAGAAGTAAATGTGAATGGTGAAGTGTAAGCTACCTGGTACCGAAAACCGGGAGGAAAAACTCTCGGAGGCAGAGTTAAGCTTTTACTACTTTTACTTCTACTTTCTTAGAGCTTAGAGAGGGAAAGAAAGATTTTTAGAGAGAAAGATTAGAGCGAGCTTTTCTTCTTGTCTTCTTAGCTTAGAGTAGAGTCTTAGTTAGAAAGATAGAAAGATAGAGCTTAGCTTAGAGAAAGATTAGAGCTTCTTTCTTCTCTCTTCTTTCTTCCTTCTTCTTTCTTCTGTCTTCTGTCTTCCTTGGGAGCCTCGGCCTAACTCTGACCAGTCATTACTTCTTCTATCTGGTTTCTCTTCTGTCTTCTATCTGGTTTCTCTTCTGTAACCGCTCTGCCTACGTTCTGGCCGCTCTGATTCTTCTGACTGACCGAGTGACTGCCCGGATGACTGAATTCTCCATTCTCCTAACTCGGACCGCTTTCACCCGGTTATATACCTTCAGGTTTGCGGGTGCCTACAGGTGCGTCACATACATATCAGGTGGAACTTATGGCTTCCAGCTAGCTACAACAGCCCTTCCTAATTAGGGCTCCTTCAGTGAAGAGAGTAATATATTGAGAGATGGAATCTTTTTTTTTTTTTTTCTTTTTTCCATAGTGGGATTTAAACCTAAGGGTATTCTGCCATTGAGCCATATACTTATCTATTTTTATTTTTATTTTGAGATAGGGTCTCCCTAAGTTGCTGGGGCTGGTCTCAAATTTGTGATTCCTCTGCCTTAGCCTCCCAAATTGCTGAGATTATAGGTGTTTGCCAGTGTGCCTGGCTGTACTCCATTTACTTACATACACCACCTGACAGAGTAAATGATACCGGGAAAGGAATCCATACAGCTGGATGAATATGTATTATTTATACTTCAAAGGATGACATGTAAAAGACTTTAAATAACTTGGTATCAAATGGTATCTTGACTCATCTCTTTACATTCTTTTATGCTTATGCAGACTGCTCTGGTTATATCATACTACTTTATATATTTAAGGTTTTGTTTATATAGTTCATTCTTTTTTTTATTTGTTCTTTTTAGATACACATGACAGTAGAGTGTATTTTGCTGTATTACACATAAATGGAATGTGTCTTATTCTAATTATATCCCATTCTTGTGCTTGTGCATGATGTGAAGTTATACTGGTCGTGTATTTATATATGAACATAGGAAAGTTACAGTCAATTTATTCTACTGTCTTTTATAGTCTGTTCTTTTTGGTATTATTAATGCTACATTTTTTTTTTTTTTGTAGAAAACCATTATTTTTGCAAGGACATCAGAGTAACTGGCACAGATTCATAACCAAAATATAAGGAGGAAATTTATGTAAATTATTTGTGTATTTAATACTTTTTAATATATACATATAAATGTATTAATACATTTGTAATAATACATACATGCATGTACACATACATAATAATGTATGTATACAAATAATTCATTGCAATGTGAGGATCAGCAATCAATCATCTACTGAATATCTTACACATAATAAGTAAACAATGAACAGTAGCTATTAATGTTTACTACAGTGAAAATTTAATATTTAATTTAATATTTACTGTAATAAAAACAGTTTCAGATTTGACAGGTTTGATATCTTTTCATTTTTATTTTTAAAGTATTTAAGCCTTAATTTTCTCATCTGAAAGTTAGCTTAATTACGTTTCAGAAATTCATAATGAAGATTAAATGATTGAATTTACATAAATTAAATAATAATAAAGTGAAGTTATAAATGATAATTATTAGTATTATAGTAAAAATACCAACATTATTATGAATAGTATTGTGTTGGTTATGTTGGTTAATTATTTTTAAATTTTGTCTCTTTCACATTTAGAGCACAAATTGATTTAGGCAAAAATATCTTTAATAGAGGCAAATCTATGTGATGGTATTAGAATAGAAATATTAATGTATTTGTACAAGTGTTACAGGATCACAAACTTATTAAACTAACTCATAGAAGTTTACTAATAAACTTAACCACTAACTTATAGAACTTTAATAAACTGGGCTAGAGTATGATAACAAATCCTTCATCAGAAGCAGAAGAGTGCTATAAAACAAGCTGAAAACTAACTCCAGATGAGTATTTGAGATATGTCCTCTAAATGACATACTGATACAAATTCTTCCCTACTCTGGGAAGCACTCCATAATGGGGAACGAAGAACAATCAATTTTCCCCTTCAATATCTTCCAGATTGGGACTAGAGTAGATGATCCTTCTATGCAGCCAGAAGAAGTTTGTTAGTTTTCCTAATGAATAAACACCAGAATAAATTACCCTATATAGAATCTACATCAATCATTTGCTCACAACAATAACCATATGTTACATTCCTCTGGGGACATTAAATATGGAAGATATATATATATATATCATATATATATTCATATATATATATATATATATATATGAATGATGTAAAAATGCTGATACCCTAGGTTTACCACAAAACAATTCAGTCTGTGACTCTATAGAAGTGGATGTTATGGTTTGGATAAGAAGCATCCCCCCAAAGATCCTGTGTTTCTTCAGGAATATCCAGAGGTGACCTGAGTAGATTAAGAGGTCTGTAAACTAACCGATGGATTAATTCATTTGCTAAGCTAATAATTTGAATGCACTATGTGTTAACTCTAGGCATTCGGGGCATGACTGGAGGAATTAGGTCACTGGGTGGTGTCTTTTTTCATTTATATTTTGTCCCTGTTGACTTGTTCTCTCTCTGCTCCCTGATTGCCATGAGCTGAGTAGCATATCTTCCCCGCCCTTTGGCAAAGGAGTTCTGCCTCACCTCAGGCCCAGGGCAATGAAGTCAGTTGACCATGTATTGAGATCTCTGAGCTACAAGTCCAAAATAATCTTTTTCTCCTCTAAGTTCTTCTGGTCAGGTATTTTGGTCACAATATAAAAAGATGACTAACACAGAAATTGGCAATGGAACTGGGGCCTCTGATGTGACTAACCTAACCAAATAATTCAGAAACCTTTAGAATTGATTTGTAGGAGGAGTTTAGAAAATTTTAGAGAAATTTTAGAATGCTGTAAGCAGAGTTTAACTCTGGGGGCGGAGTTCAGAAGACTAGAATGCTGAGAAAAATGAGGAGAGTAAAGAGTGTGCTCGGTTTCGACTCTATTGGGAATTGCATGAAAGGCCATTTATGTTACATTTTGGCAAATAACTTGTCAACATTTTGCCTATGCCTCGAGACTTCATATGTGGCCAGATTTAAAGGTGATGGACTAATTAATCTGGAGAAGAAAATTTCAAGGCAGGACAGAATTCAGGAAGTGGCATTGGTATTTATACTATCTTTTTTCAGGTTTACTCTGAGAATCGGGAGCAAAAAACAGAAAGTATTTTAAGAGCTTGTAGTTTAGCACATGTAATACTGGGGCCAATGGAGTTGTGGTTGTTGAAGAGATTACCATCACTTAAGAGAAGCTAAGTACTTTGCACATAAACAATAGGAAAGATAGCTTGACGATATCTCAGGAATCAGTATAACCACACCTATTGCAGGCTCAAAGGTATAGAAGTAAATAATCAAATTTAAGATGCTTTGGGGGCATGTAGCCTGCACAGTGTTGTCTAGATAACTCTTTTCCAGGAGTCATTCCACCATATTCAGTCACCTAGACACTCAGTGGCTCTTAAAGCCATGGCCCAAGGGAACCCAACTATTGCTCTGGCTGGTAGCATTCTTTGGCATCATTCATGTGGTGCTGGTTCTGCAGAACTTCAGGATGCTGGAGTTAGGGGGTAATGGAGGCTTCCACTGATATTTCAAAGGAAGGCCTGGCAGGTCAGGATAAATGTAGCAGGATCAGAAACCCTGCAAGCAGTCTGAGTGGGTGATGCATAAAGATGTGAAATTGAAGCCAAAGCTAGAAGGAAGATTCCAGGAGTTAAAAATGACGGTAACATGGAACATCTAACAGAAGAAGCTGCTGGCTGTGGACAAAGTCAGCCTAAAGGAGAGGCCATATGGGTTATAACAAGGAAGGCCATAGGGATATGACTGCTAAAGCCTTTTGGAGATCACATCTTGCTGCTATGTGCCCTAGATGACAGAGAATAGCCATAGTACTTATTTGCCCAGAAGGATTTTGGTCTTGCTTTAATCCTAGCCCTTTGTTCTATGTCCCTATTTCTCCCTTTTAGAATAGAAACATTTACTCTCTGCCATTACATATTGGATGTTTGAAACTTTCTTTTGATATTTACCAGGGCTCACAGCAAAGAGTTTGCCTTAAATCTCAGATTACACTTTGGGTTTGGACTTTCGGACAATGCTAGAACTGCTAAAATTATGAAGACTCTTGGAAATGGGCTTAATGTGTTTTACATAGTAAGATGATTATGAGCTTTTGGGGGCCGGGGTGGAATGTTATGCTTGGATATGAGATGTTTCCAAAAGCTTCTATGTTAATGCAGACTATTCAGAGATGAAGTGATTAGTTATGAGAGAGATAATCTGATCAGTGGATTATTCCATTTTCTGGATTAATAATTTGAATAGATCAACTGTGTGTTAACTCTAGGTAGGTGGGTCATGGCTGGGGAAGTAGGTCACTGAGGCAAGTCTTTAGGGTTTATGTTTTGTCCCTATAGCCTTCCTATCTCTCTGCTCCCTGACTGCCATAAACTCAGCAGTTTTCCTCTGCCACACCCTTCCACCATGATGTTCTGCCTCACTTCAGGCCCAGAGCAGTGGCTGAACACAAACTGAGACTTCTGAAATCATGAGCCCAAAATAAATTTTTCTTCCTCAAAGTTGTTCTGGTCAGGCATTTTGGTCATGGTGACAAAAAGACTGAATAACACTAACTCTCTCTAGTATTCAAAAAGTTCCTCTCTATGACTTGACTGTGAAGCCATCATAACTTTTCAGGTGAATCATGGCTTGACTCTTAAAAGGAAAATCTCCTTATTCTATATGGTTTATATATATATATATATAGTTCCTTACTGACTAATCATAGAATCTCAGTCATATTTTATTTTCTTTAATTGAGGTACAAGTTACAGTTGAGGGGAGAAAGACTTTGGTCTCTTCCTTGGTTAAGTTTTATAGATACTCATAAACATTCATTAAATGGATGATTTTAAAAAAAGAGAGAGAGAGAGAGATTATATCTTAATACTTAGAAGACAGGAAGGTATGGAAAAGGAGGCAATCATCTGAATCAGAGTCACCAAGCCAGGGAATTATGTCAAAGTGATGCCATGAGAGATCATTTGCTTTTCTTATTAGCTTTTATTCTGTTGAGCCACTTATGCAACTATGAAAACAAAGAATAAAATAATATATACATAAGAAGAGTTTATAAAAGAATTCAATAAATGAAAAGACAAGTAGTAGAAATGGTATGGATATTGAAATTGACAATTCTTACTTGAAAATGTCTGTCTTCTTTGACTCTCATTGTAGATTTGTTCTGAATATTATGATATAATGAATATTATGATTATTATAGTATAAATGTATCCTTTCAGTTTCAAATTCCAGGAATCAGGTGTTATTTAATTTTTTTTTTAACTTTTCCTTTCATCCTTCCTTCCACTCTTCCACAGAGCGGGCATTAGTGATGCTATTTCCTTTGTTGATTGCATTTCAAAGTGATGCTCCCAGATCCTCCAGAAAGATTTTCTTTCTTTGGAAATCTGTCAAGAAGCTAGGAGAAGATTTACATATTAAAGGGACACATGCATAAAGAATTTGTTATTATACGTTTTCTAAAGTAAATGCTGTAAGAAAAGTCAGGGGTCTAGTGTCAGTAAGAAGCCTGTATAAGTTTAGTTAAGATGAGAGGTATATTAAGGCCATCGTGGTCAGTTTTTCATAATTTTTCCCTTTGTCAGGTACATGTCCTCCCATCTTCTGCCTCTATAACTCCTACTTGTTTTCAGAATTTAGCTAATATGTCTCTCAGGTTTCTCTCCTTGACCTCATAAATTAAGCTACTTCCCTCCTTATGCTATGGAATATTACCTTTTTTATTTTTTTTTGTAGTTTTCATCATACATATAATTGTTCAGTTGATTTTACCATTAGATTACAAGGTCCATGAAGGCAAAATTTATATCTTCCTTAATCTCCATATAGCCTGAAGTTCTATCAAATTACCTCATATATTGTAGTCATTCAGAAAAGCAATAAACCAATGCATTGAAGAATGCATTCCCTGATACCAGCACCTGGGAACATAGTAGCTAGAGTGATTATTAGCCCAATTTGCCTAGTTTATGTCTGGTTTCCAGGCATACTGAAAGTTTAACATCTGTTCTAGTTCTTCTTACTCTCAAAAGAGTGCCATTGTGTGCACTATGTTAAATACCTTCTCCCACCCTTGCAATGGTTTGCATATTAGGTGTCCCCTGAAAAGATCAAATTGGGCAACACAGGAATGTTCAATGTTCAGAGGTGAAATTATTAGATTATAAGAGCTATAACCTAACCAGTGGATTAATCTGTTTGATAAGGTTAATAAATTGGAAGCACTACTGCCTGTATTGGGTGGTAACTGTAGGCAGGTAGGACATGAATAGAGGGAGTAGGTCACTGACATTTGCCTTTGAAGGTTATATTTTATCTCTGGCTTCTTCCTTTCTTTCTCTACTTCCTGGCTGCCATAGTCTGAGAAACTTTTCTCTACCACACACTTCTGCCATGATATCTTGCCTCACCTATGACCAGAGCAGTGATGTCCACAGACCATGCACTGAGACCTCTGAAATCATAAGCCAAAAGTAAAATTTTCTCCCTCTAAGTTGTTCTTGTCAGGCATTTGGGTCACAGTGACAAAAAACTAGCTAATGCATGTTCCTAATTTAGATTTTGCCCATTCCAAGATTTTTTTGTGTGACAAGAGACTGATACCCAGTCACATTAATAATCACCACAATCAAACCAAAACCTTATGGTGAGATAAGAATATTTCTAATGTGTCTGCTTTTGTAAGCACTTGACATGCAAGATAATCCCTGAATGAGAATGAACTCTAATCTCCATCTGAATATCAGTAGTATATTATCGTTTTTATTCTGGGGGCATGCCCAGATATGTAGAAGAGAGGGTAGAAGAAACTGTAGGTGTTGGAGACATAACAGAGACTTCTAGTGAAAAATATTCAAATGAACATAGCAAGTTCAGGTGCATTTTGGCTATTTAAAGAACCCCTAAAATCATCCAATATAGCAGGTAATGGCTATGGAAAATGATATTTTGAAAGTAGGTAAAAGTTGGGCAAAAAGCAACATCATGGTTTCAGACAATCAATTCATTTGTTAGAAGGATGTCTGTGACTAAAAAGAAGTAATAAAGCAAGATTTAAACTTTAAGTATAGCTAATTACAAAGTACTGGCTGGGAATCAGTTTTTCTGCTAAGGGAACTGGGTTTTATTGTGGAGTTACATTCTATAGAAACTAAATTTCTAGAGAGATTGCAAGATAGGAAAGAGAATTACAATAAATTCTTTGTCCCATCAGTCACTAAATATAGAGTTGCTCAATTATTTTGTTTCCAGACTAGATGATAATACTATATAGTTAAAAACCATATTTGGACAATAAGTACAACTTTAGATGGCTAGAAGTACAAAAGGCAGTGTCTTATTCTTTCCTAAAATTGTATTTCCTAAGATAATTCCTGAAATTATTTGTGGCCTTTTCAGAAAATCTACCTCCATCTTATGCCTGATAGAGTTAGATTTATTTTTGGCCGTGTTATATCCTGACAACGTTTTTATTTATATCTATATTATCTGATGTGCAATGATTAAATTAGATGTTCTTTTAATTGCTGCTATCTTAAGATTCCAACATATTCTCTAAGAGTATAGTAACTCAAGCTAAAAAAGAAGAGCTGTTGACTCCCATTTTTCCCCAAATATTTTTTCTGCTTCCTTAAGGAAAAAAAAAAAAATGTTCCTGAAGTAGCACCATCAACTAACCAAATTATAAACAAGAACTATGAATATGTTCTTCTTGCCATTTTCTCTGTGTATTTTATTGGTCAGAGAAATAAGTTAGCATGGTAAGATTGCGGAAATGTATGCATTTATGACCTATTTTCTTATTCAGATTAAAATTGAACTTTTCATTACCTAGAAGTTTATGTAACAACATTGAAACCCAGTGCTTCTCCTCTTTCTGTATGTTATGCAAAGGTCTTGGACTTTCATTTGATAAAAGGGACATGATGTCATTGAACATTAATAATGTCCTAATTTCTAGATAAAAAGAAGGATACATACATTAGGAAAATAATGGAGTCTATATTAAATATCACTCTAGACCTCAGAGCTATTATTCACCACATTCCACTTGTTCGACCATGACCTCCATGACTGTTTTATTGTACTGAATCCTGATCACCCATTATGCAAAGCATAATTGCAACTCAGGGAAGTAAAATAATATTAATCAGGGATAACATTGCAGTGGACTTTGATCCATAGGTATAAATCTAATAAATGTGTAGGTTTTTTTTTTTCTCCCATAACATAATGAGTTCTTCCTTATATCATTACTCATGGGACCAATGTGAAATCATAATAGGGATATTTAAGGCAATTAATGAGACAGATAAGAAATGATTGTATGGTTTTAATTTCCTAATCATTTTAATGCCCCAAATTAAAGGTATACATCAAGATACGTTCATTAAAGCCTGTCAGTCATATTCCTCTAGAATAATGTAATGAAAAAGTAAAAGTAGAGGAAATAAGATAAAATTAAGTGAAAAAAAATGTTACACTGACTATCAGAGAAGCAATATCCAAATGACTAAATCAGATGGATTGTGATACAGTCTATTAAGTGAAGTGGTTAGAAGTACCATCTCTTTAGCCATAAAAATAGACTGTATTAGGCATTTTACCAAAGGGAACCATCCTTCAGTGGCTTGACTGAAAAAAACACAGGTCATCTAACTCTGATTCTAATCAACCATGTTATTTGTTTGTTCCTTTTTTTCTGGCATTGTTCGTCATTTATTCAGTGATCCAAATTCAGATCTTTGTTAATTCACATTGTTTCTGCTCAGAAACAGTCAATTTTAGAACTATAAATACTAAAAGTAATAATTTAGGTAAACCCTCAAACATACAAAAAGGTTCTTTGGAGAAAATTATGCATTCAATCCACTTACATGATAAACAAAACATCATCAAATAAGCAGTAAAAAGAGTGAAGTATGTTATTTGAAATGAAGCCATGTCATTTGGATAATCTCTTTCAAATATGTTTGTCCTCATATTTTAATCATTATCACTGAGAGATCAATATATGATTTATTTTCTTCAAATTCAAGAGACTTATTAAAGCCTGATATGAAATTACTTCTTAAATATATTGTTGAAGAGTCCAGAAAAGTATAAATATCCCAGAATCTGATATCTATAGTTTCCTCTGGGTTTTAGGATGGAGAAGTATGAGGAGAGAATTAATTGAAGCTTACTTTTCAGTGCATATTTTTAATGTAATTTGAAGTTTTTTTTTTTTAATGTGGGTATCTTACCTTATAAATTTGTCATAAAGGATATCCAATCATGAATAAAGAGTGTAAAAATATTCTTAAAAAGACAAAACACATATTTTTAGATACATCCTTACACTGATAGGACATTCAATTAGAAATTCCACTTCCAGATATAATGTAGAAGCAAAACTGATTTTGATTGACAATCCCAGGGAATTTTGATATTTCTAATAAAAATGCTTTTAAGCAACACCTGATACCAGTATTCCCACTAGTAATCGCTAACATGAACATGAACATCAAAAGCTAATTCTAATACTTTAAAGAATAAACCTTGAATTTTCATTATAAAAATTGTTGGTTATGTGTAACTCATGCCCTCAAAAGCATTTGTTTCTTTCTTTTTATGTGGCTCTGGAGGATTTCTGTCAAAGTGGTTAGCATTTTTACATTCAACCCTTTTCATCATTATCATGTCTCTTGTCCAAGCAATTTGGCAAGCTAGTGTCTGGGGTCATATTCATAAAAGTTCTATATGCCATAAGAATAACAAATGGCTATTTATCTTGGCTTATGGCTACCACTTTTCAGGTTCATTTCCCTTTTATTTGCTTGGATATGTATTGGCATATTTGGTTTTTCTCCTTCCAAAAACTGTTTTCATTATATTGTGTTTTGAGGGAGGGAACCCTTTAGAGATATCTAGGATATAAAGGCAAATGGCTGGAGCTATTGAGGGATATTTAGGAAGTACACTGAAAATCCTCAGAGAAAGGAAGATTTCAAGATCGCTCATGAGGTATTTTGTTCATGATTTCACCTGACATACTTAGCACAATATCTAATATTCACTGGTTGCTTAATCAATATTTTTTAATGAATGGATAAATATAAATTAATTTGATTATTTTAATGATGTACTAAAGCATATCCTTTGAGAGCCAAAGAAAAATATTTAGTTGTTGTTTGTTGTTGGTGTGGTGGTGATGGTGGTGTTGCATGGGACAGACTCACAAAGGTAGGACAGAGAAGGGAGAGGCAAATGATATGCAGAACTGAGACCACACCAATGATTTCTCCTTCTATACATCTGAAAGAATGCCCCCTGTGTGGATACTTTGCTCCTCTATTAGATCTTGATATGTATGGTTGCCATATAATCAACCTTTACTCTCTCTGCTCATGAATTTGCAGATGTTCAATGAAACATCATCAACTCATGAAGATCTGGTGATACTGGCCATTCGTGACCTACTTAAACCATAAAATAACTGTACCTAATTTTATTATTCTAATACCTATCAATTCCATGTCATGTTAGAAATTTGAATTTTCTTTATTCTCCTTTCATTTCTGTCTTGAAATTACTGCCTAATTCTTCTAAAACATTATTTTCTAGCAAACCATTCAAAAGGAATTCAATCGAACTTTTAAGACTGCAGAGACTAGGTGTCTATGAATCTGGAAGTTCACTTGAAAAATAATGCCTCCAATTTTTTTTTTTTCTGAACAGGTAAATATGTTCAGATAATTTTCTACTATAATATTTTAAGCTCTTCTCTGGGTAACTATAGGCATAAGGTGGCATACCTGTATCTGGCTTATATGCTCAGAAACAACATGAGCCCTCTGCTTCCCATTATTATTATTATTTTTTTGACAAAAGAAATAACAAATAGAAAACCCTGTGCCTCCCATGTTGATATGGGGTTTCCACACACATATGCTAAGGTAAGGACACTAGCTTGAGAATGTCACTACTTCTGCACACATATGTTCAGGCAAAGGCACTGGCTTAAGGATGTCACTATTTTTTAGTTTGTCTACATCTCTTACAAAACAATGGCTTCCTCCAGTGTTCCACACTTTGCACATTGTTGGCAGGACATTCGAGTTTCCTAGACCTGTAATTCTGTCACAAATGGATGTTTTGTCTTCATTCCTGCTCTTGATGGCATCAATAAAAATTGAAAAATAGAAGAGCAGCAGAGGGGAGGAATTCCTTAATTATTCTATATTTTTGGTGCCAAGAAATACTAGAGATGCTGAGTTTTTGTCTTGTGTGGAGTTTAGGGTTATGGCTATATCTTCTTTCAAACTTGTTAGGAAACACAGAAGGATAACTTGTCCCCTTCTCATAGGTAAGATATATAATATAGGGAGAACAGTATTACAGAGTTAGATGTCTACATTTCCATACTTCAATTTGGTAGTAGTTGACCAATGTCAGATAAGTGATTTCTTTATTATAAAAGGGGAATCAGTAGCTAGTTATATATTAATATTTAGCTCTGCTCCACAATCTCACTTTTACCAAACTGCAGTACTGTATTATTCCAATAGTTCAAAATATCAACAAAGGCTATGGTTTGGAAAGTATTTAGAGGATATGGGATGAACTTTTTAGTAAAGCATCAACATCACTATATTCTCTCACTGGTCACTAGCATTTAGTTGTAATAAACCTCTGAAAGTAAAGACATGAAAGTTCCTATGGCCTGCTTATCAGAATTGTGAATCTGTAGTGAAAAACATATTTATGCTACAAACTAATTAATCTGACTGGCTCTGGGCACATGCAGTACATGTGTACTTCTAGGAAGCTTGAGTTGTACTTAAACGTAACATGCTATGTTTTCTAGTGGGATTCTTAACCATCAGACCAAATCAGCAATATGAGGAGTCAAACTTTCTGACTTATTCAGTCCCCAACCAAGAATGTCATATTTCCCATTACCAGGTCCTAACATTATCAACAAAGGTCATTTAAGACATTAAACAAACTCTATCAGGGTTTTGGTTGTCTCTTACCTTTAGGTTTCTCTCTCTGTTATAACTAAACTTCTGTTGAAAAACTTCTTGGGAAGAAATTCAGGGATTGTTACATTCTATTTGACCAAAGATATTTAGAATTCTATCATACTATATGCTGGAATTATCCAAGATGTTTTTGTGATTCTTTTTATTAAACATGTCAGACACTCAACTAACACTACCTCTAAAAAAATGAATAAAAACAAACACACAAAAGAAATGCACTGGTTCACATTAGTCAATCATGGTTAATTTCAGGAGTTTAAGTGATACTTCTCTGTATCTTTTGACTCTGTTTTCTTCTCACAAGGCTAACAAGAAGTAGTCTTCCAGGAATACATCACCTTTAGAACTTATAATATTAGAAGAAGAGCAATTTCATCCCTTCTAACATTTATATCAAGCTCTGAAAGACAATTCTGATGTGTCTCATTTTGCTCATCACTTGAGCCATGAAACATTTTGGTATCTAAGAAGGGAAGGCTACCTGATTGGAAGCCTCGAGTACAGGTATAATTCTGTAATAGCAGAGGTGGATTGACTGTTCCAGAAGGACAAGGTTAGATCATGAAGGAATATATGTCTGTGACATGTTGTCTTCCCAAATCCAAACACTATAACTGGTAGTGACAAATCATTGCCACTATTACTATAGCTTTGTTCACTATCTTAAAAATTCACATGGTTCAAAGGATGGAGTTACTAATTTACATTCTTCTTTTAAGTACTATATGAAGCCTTAAGTCTCAATTTTGTGTATATCATTGTAGTCTCCATAATGTCATGATCAGAAACATTCAGATATCAGAATACCTCTGCTATGCCACTATTGACCACCCACCTCTCAGATTTTTTTCCCACTGTATTTTCTAAATCTCTCCACCAGAATATTTCCTTCTATAAAAATCTTTCAAATGGAAGTAGTTGTTCTTCTTTCATTCAGAGAAAAGGAAAATCAGATAATTATACCAACCTTTTAGATGTTGAATAGAATGTCAAGTCATGTAGAATAAAGGAGTTGTTAATTCCATGGTCAACTTCCATGCATCTTCTTCCGATGTTTAGCTGTTCTCCGCTCTCTCTGGCTCATTGTGATTTGTCTAGAGCTACGTGCTGTAACATATGAAGTTCTGAAGCAGTATATTGATCCCCATAGTTGATTTATTGCTAAGGGCATAGGGGTTTTAAAAGCAGAGGTCGCAAATTCAAATGTTGTCATGGAGCTGTTTAGTAAGGAGAATGATTCATGCAGACCTCATGTAATATAATAGAAAGGGGTAAGAATTGTAACAAACTTGAGACCATAGTCCATATCTGAAAGCTCAGTTGGAGTTTTCACCAGCTAATTAGTCACATGAAGAAATGTAGAGCAAATATTGCCAGAGATCCTGCTACTCACAGATATTACAAATCTGCATTTTTATGTGAAATATCCTCTAAATAAAAAAAAAGTCTGAAAAATTGATCCAATCTGAAGTTACTAACTTGTAATTCCACCACCCTTCAGATATCATTTAGTCTATTAGATCTTTCTGTTAGTATTACTACAAAAGTTCTACTCTTGCTCTACCTGGAGTTGAGGTATATGGAAAAATTTTCCTAATGGTGTCATTGGAGGTTCATGCTCTGCTATTCCCCATTATTCATATCCAGACAAAGTGGCTAATGGATGTCTGTGACAAGGCTTTCCTACGGTGTCCTGAGACTTGGCATTTATGTTCCCTTACATCAGATGAGTTCAATTCTAACTCAGAATTTGCAACTTCTTTCTGTACTGCATTCATTTTTAAGATACTTCCTTTGATAATTGCTCTTCTATTACCTTTTTTTTTTTTCAGTCTGCATTCAGCAATTGCAGACTCAGCACTCTCAAAAAATGCAGGCAAATACTTTAGGATGATGTTCTTCCACCCAGACCTTCATGGTATAAAGGAGAGAAAACACTGTCATTAATAAATAGCTTCTTCAGCTGACTTAGAACCTAATGGCTAAAATAAAAAAAGTAAGAAACACAAACTCATGTTTAAAAGTCAATTTCATTTTACTGATTTTAAAAACAAATTTGATAGTTCAATAGAATTCTGATATTTTATTTTTAATTAATGAGAGACTGGAAGTAGCAGTTTCTGTATGGTCCTTTAAGTAACAACATGAAATAGGGAGAATGTAAAATTCGTTGATATAACACTACATATTTCCAGGGTTCTGCTAGGTTGCCATGACTCTTACCATATTGACTCTATTTCCTACAGTTATACTCTGTTCTTGAACGCCAAGCTGATATCTCTGGAAATGGATAGCTCCAGGGGGATCTCCTTGTTTCAGTGACTTACTCTGCCACCTTCTCCTTTTCCTTCTTTTGTCTCCATTTATTTTTTGTGAACCTAGAACAGAAAGAATGAGGTGTTCATTAATAGCTTCAGATCCATGTAATGCTTGACTGAACCATCTTGTCTATCTTTGGCACCATGAAAATATGTTAAGTCCTTGCATTTCATTCTGAATTTTGTGGAACAACATTTTAGTGAAATAGACAAGCTATACCTTTAACCCATATTTGTCCTAAATTTTATATGAACACTACAATGAGAGTATTATTATCTCTGTTTCAGAGTGAAGATACAAGTCATAGAGGTTAAGGGTTAAAGGTTGAGCCCTTTATTAAATTTACTTCTTCCTAGACATCCAGGTAACTGCATTTCTCTTGTCTCCTTACTTTAGGATGGTCATAAAATTTTGGTATAACCAAGAATGTGATTAAGAGTAATGTAATTACAGTCAGCATCTCATATCTTGTAAGTTCCTTTTATAGTACATGATAATTTGACCTATTGTTATTTTTTCCTATACCTTATATTCTGTATTTTTTTCCTTTGAGTTTCCATCAAAACTCAGGAGACTGTATATGAATTTGCAGAAATCTAGTTCAATTATTTGACATTCTGCAATAAACACAAATTATCAAACCATTTTAGACTTAGAGTGATGGGTTAAATTAAATTTTTCATGCTAAGTTCAAATATGAAATTATTTTTCTTTTGTCCTTAAAAGATTATTTTTGCATAAACTTCACTTAGGACATATTCTTAGCAAGCGCAGTTCATCAGGCCAATTAATGTCTCCATGTATTTCTTAGAGATGTGTGTACATATGCCAATCATATTTCTCTGTGAGTAATAAATGTCTTCCAGTGTGCCATTCATTCATAATATGAGAACATTGTACTATTTTTGATGTGAAGATGAAAAATAATAATGTTATTATAGTCACATTAAGTATTCTTCATAGATTTCAAATTCAGTTGTAGATAATGTTGATTATAGGATCATGTTCAATGAATTTTCAGTTTATCAGCTTTTGTGTAGAATATTGCCCCTGACAATAGATTTCCTAGAAATTGATTTCTTTATGTAAATAAGCCATGTTAGTGTAAGTGATTTCACATGCCAAGCAAAGTAATGAAATTGATACACAGAAATATAGAAAAGACTAAAATTAGGTTTACAAAACAACATATTGTTATTTTTCCCAATGGATATTTACTATGCTTTTGGTACTCTTCCACCACACTATTTTTGTTTCTTCCGAATGGTATGAATGTTACTACAGATTATTCACCCTTCTCCTCTCCAATTTTTTTTTTATATCTGAATGAATTTGTAAACTGAATTGTTAAAAGATAACTTCAAGGACTTCAGATTATTAAATTAAACTTCCAAGGGGTTTATTGAGAAGACTGATACTGAAATGGAAGTTTGGGGTATGTGATTATAAGCCTCCTGAAGCTTGTGCTGACTTCTAACCTATGGAAATTTTGAACTGACTTTAGAATTCTGACACTATTAAGTGAGAAATTTAAGAAAATTTCACTTAAAATATTCAGAAATTATCCACCAGTGATTACTAAAAATGACCTACATATGTTTATTTCCTATGATTACATAAAGCTTTGAAACAGACTAGAAGATTCAAAGATCACTTGGTGACTATACAGATACTATACCATAATTTATCATAACCCTCTATAGCTATGCCCAAGTGTTTACTTCATTTCATTGTTATGAAAGAGCATACTACTTTACAGGACACTAGTTTTGTAACTGATTTTTTTTCTGGAGTAGTCTTTCCCAGCTATATTTTGGCATTTTTAAATGAAACTTTCTATAAATTACTATAGAAATCTCTCTTCTATAGTAACACTAGAGCATTTCCAAACCATAATTCCAGTTTGGTTCTCAGCATTTATAACTCTTTATGTTTAAGCAATATAGGAAAAAAATTATTGGTGCCTAAGTTGTGAAGATGCTACAGAAAATTTCTTATTTAGTTAATTATATCAGTGGGTCATTCAAGATCTGGAGGCCAAAGGTCTGCCAACATCAAACTCTTAAGAAGGAGTATTCGAGTCGATTATTTTGCAAGGATGTTTTGAAACTAGAAACAAATGATATTGTCCATATAAATCTTTATACTGATGTCCAGAGGTTGAATTGTGGAGTTGTTTTTTATTTTGTTTTGAGATCTCTATTTCCTCTCTGCACTAATTGAGCAATAGGTCACACAAGATAAAAATTGTATTTTGTTACAAAGGAAATGTTCTAAATAGTGATTATTTTAAAATGAATTCACCATTGGGTAGGATAGGTAGGTTGGTTGAGAAGCATCCCTTTTGGACTGAGAACTATACTTTCTGCAGTTGTGGTCAGGGGAAAAGAAATTGAATTATATAAATGAAGAGCATAGGACTAAAGAGTTTTGGGAACAGGAAAGTTGATTGATGAAGCAAAGACACAGTGCCTGAGTATTACAGATGAGAGAGGATACATAAGCATAGATCATGAGAATGATCACCACCACTAAATGATGTGGTAACCTTGGATGAAGAGCAAGTCAGAGATATAATCTAGTGGTGTTATGATCTGACTATTGACTCCCTCTGAAATGTTTGTGTTGAAATTATATCACCAGTGATGGTTTTATGAGGTGGGGCCTCTAGGGGTGATTATATCATAAAGGTGGAGCCCACATGAATGTGATTAGTGCCCTATAATAGAGAGACCTCAGAAAGCAGCCTTGCTCTTCCATCATGTGAGGATGCAGTGAGAAGATGCCCTTTATAAATCAGCAAATAGGCTTTTCTCAAATACTGCATCTACTGGTGACTTCTCAGTCACCAGATTTGTGAAAAATACATTCTGGTTTTTTATGAGCTGTCTAGTTTTTGAGCTATCTAATTTTATTATAGTAGCCCAAGGAATAAGACAAGAAGGTTGAGTAAAGAAATATGCAAATTTTCAGTCAACTTCTTTTATGCTAATACATTTGAGAAAGTTATGTAATTATCAGTCTCAATTATCGAAAGATGTCAAATAATACCAATGTCACACATTGTAGAAGTAGAAATATTTAAAAACCTGGTTTTTAGAAAAGAATGTTTTACATTGTCAACTTCTTACTATTAGTTATAATTAAGTAAAACAATGCTCCCATTTCTATTTCTCTTTATCAGAGCATTCCAAAACTTTAGGAAAGAAGAAGTTCTTTTTAGGTTATCATATTAAAAAGAAAATAACTTGTTACTTAAATAAAATATTTTGATATTATTGGTTGCTTGAGGCTTTAGAGGTAAGAAAATTATTTGAATTATAGATTTGATTTATTTTATTTTATAAAATTATTTGAAGTATTTAAAATATGAAAATTTGATAGTATGGCAAATTGTGCCAAAATGATTTGATTCTAAAGTTGCCAAGCAATGGCTATATGTCTTTCTTCAACATTGCATTGGCTTTTTCTTAAATAAAATTCATTTTTAAATTTTCTAATTAATGAGTTATTAAGTAAGAATACACATTTATCAAATAATCAGGTTAATATTACCATATTCAGTATCAATATTTCTTTAGATTATGATTAATTTTGAACTTAGTTAATATGAAACAATTACTCTGAGCTGATAATTAACAAACTAATTAAAGAAATAATAGTTTTTGTTAATTTTAATTTTAGAATGGGAATTTCAGAATTGTACATATTAAGTTTTCAAGATTGGAAAGAATAGAGTTTCACAATATAGAGGAGTATGTTTCTTTTTTGGAGGAGGAGTGGGTAACTGGGAATTGAACTCAGGGGCACTGAATCACTTAGCCACATCTCCAACCCTATTTTGTATTTTATTTAGAGACAGAGTCTCACTGAGTTACTTAGCACCTTGCTTTTGCTGAGGTTGGCTTTGAAGTTGTGGTCCTCCTGCCTCAGCTTTCTGAGCTGCTGGGATTACAGGCATGCACTCCAGCTGAGGAATACATATCTTAAATTCACATTATATTGATACCACAGACAATTTTCTTTGGACCATATCCATATTTCAAAGTCTAAATCTCAGGCACTCACTTAACTTTCAGACACACACGACTAAGTGCTGTCCCTTAAAGAAATTGTAGTAATAGCTTTACAAATCAAAATCCTACCATACCATTCAAAAATAAACACACTGTGAAGAGAGTACTGCAGGAAATCTCATGAACCATATGTCACAAATCCATACAATGGAAACTCTATTTCTTTTGTCATTGGAAGATACTATGTTCAGAACCCATATGAGAGTTGACTTTATTTTCATGGTTGGCTGCAAAGTCCTTTATATTTGATCATGATTTGTTCTGGATAATGATCTACAAAATCAATAAATATCAAACATGTTAATTTTCGTATTTAAGACTATAACAATTGGTTCAGAAGAGTAATTTTTTTTATTTCCAAGAAAGTACTAATAGTAATGTTAATCCATGAAAGTATGAAATGCTCGTTGCAATTATACAAATGGAGATGGCCAAGGTTTTTTAAATAATGGAAGATACTTTCATAAGAAAAATTTATTTGTTTATTTATATTGACATATAAATGTAGGTATTTTTAAGCAATATATAGAAAATTTAATGCATCATATTATGCTGTATCCAAAATGATGGCTGGAAAATCTGTTTAAAAAGCAAAAGAAATTCACTTTGCATCATTACTGGTTGAGTTTACAAACAAACAAAAAAAAAACTGCATACATTGGTCAGCCAATTTGTTTTAAAATCGGCAGAAAATGGCATATGTTCAATGACAGACCACTGCCTCTTGCTGTCAGAAGAAGTTTTAATCAATCACACAGTAATGCTATTTATGAGGATGTTAAGGCTTATTATAGGTTTGACTATTGACCAGAAATATTGACATATTATAACTTAGTTTAAGTACCTGTCTTAGTCTAGTAATTTCATCAGCCTTTGCTTTCTTTCTCAGGTCCTAAAATGAAAAGAGCAAAAAACTCCTTTTCAAGGAATTGTAAAAATATACAACAAAATCCTAACACATTGCTACAATCCCTATAAAGTCAGGGTTAAAATAGAATCAAGTACTCTTCAGCATTTATCTTGACTAATGGTAGAATATAGCACTTTGGGAACCACTTTAAGTTTTAAAGACACAAATGTGCTCAAAATAAAGTACTCAGTGGAATGGTACTGGTTAGAGCCACCATAGCAGCACACTGGGAGAGGTTCTTAGTTATAAAAATGGCCATATATTGCATTCTTTGTACTCATAACATAAATGAATCGAATTAATACACAAGATAGAGTTTATACATCCAGACTCTAGGAATTCCTCCTTAGGTCTATTTAAATTTTTTAAAAAATTTGTTCTAATTAGTTATACATGACGGTAGAATGAATTTCAACTTATTGTACTCAAATGGAGCACAACTTCTCATTTCTCTGGCTGTACATAATGCAGAGTCACACCATTCATGCAATCACACAATTACATAGGTTAATAATGTCCATCTTATTCCACAATCCTTCCCGCCACCTCACCCCCTCCCATCCCCTCACTCCCCTTTGCCCAATCCAAAGTTCCTCCATTTTCAGGTTTTTTTTTTTTTTTTACAGATATCTACCTTCTTTCAACTATTGCACAATAGACTCACAAATCCCGTGTTAAGGTAATTCCATTTAAAGAAAATAAAATAATGGCATTCACAGGGAAATGGATGAAGTTGGAGAATATAATGCTAAGTGAAGTTAGTCAATCTCAAAAATCCAAATACCAAATGTTTTATCTGATGTAAGGAGGCAGATTCACAGTGGTGTTGGGTGTCGGGGTACATAGGAAGATTAGAGGAACACTAGAATGGTCAAAGGGGAGGGAGGAGAAGGGAGGGAGCAAGGGGCGTATGGGGGGGGGAAGAGGTGGTATAATAAGATGGATATCATTATCCTAAATGCATGATTGAAGACTTGACTAGTACGAATATACTTTGTATACAGTGTTATGTGAAAAGAGGATCTATATCTGTATTATAAATTGTAATGCATTCTACTATTACAAATACAACAACTTTGAATAAAAAAATAAAAAATTAAAATTAAAAAAATTATTGGTGTATAATAATTATACATAATAGTGATTTTGATTGTGACACATTTATGCATGCACATAAGATAATTTGACCTATTTCATTCCTCAATACTCTCCTTTCCCCTCCCTTCTTCCCCACTCCTGATCCCCTTCTTCTATTTTATTGATCTCCTTTCTATTTTCATGAAATAATTTTTTTCTTTTTTTTCCTCCTCTGGCTTCCATATATTAAGGAAAACATAAGATTCTTGATTTTATCATTTTTGTTTATTTTACTTAATATAATTCTTTCCAGTTCTATCCATTTTGCTGCAAATGACATAACTTTGTTCTTAATGGCTAAGTAAAACTCCATTGTGTATATAAAAGATATTTTCTTGATCCGTCCATCTGTCCACAAGCACTTAGATTGGTTCCATGACTTGGTAATAATGAATTATGCTGTTATAAATATGGGTACAGCTGACTTTAATTCTTTTGCATAAATACTGAAGAGTGGTATGGCGGGATTATATGGTGATTCTATTTCTAGTCTTCTGAGGAATTGTCAAACTAATTCCTATACTGGCTGTATTGATTTACAATCCCACCAACAGTATATAAGCGTTCCTTTTTTTCTGTGTCCTCAAGAGAATTTATTATTATTTGTATTCTTGACAATTGTCATTCTAACTGGAATAAGACAAAATCTCAGTGTAGTTTTCAAATGGATTTCCCCAATTGCTAAAGATGTTTAACATGATTGGTGTATTTGTTGGTGGTGTACTATAATGATACAAGCACACCTGTTATAGCAATGCAACTCACAATAGCCATGTTCTGGAACCAGCCTTGGTGTCTTTCAATAGATGATGGATAAAGAAAATGTGAAAAATATATGCAATGGAATTTTACTCAGCCAATAGAAAATCTTTAAAAAGATAGTTAATAATATTTGGAAAAGAAAACAAAATACTGTGAGTAACATAATAGAAAATTTAAAAACAAAATTGTAGGAATTCTAGCAAAAGCTTTACAAAAATCTAATTAGACATATGTGGCAGTATATTGGGTGGGTGGGGTAAAAAATGAAAAGAAAAAAATAGAAATATTTGGTCTATGTTTTCCATTAGGATGTATTATTTCATGGTAGAGCAATTGACCAGGAAATAGACTGATGCATTTAGTTCCTCAGCTGTATATGCCTGGACTAATAAACAGTGAATACTTTTTGTTGGAATATATGTAGCATCTGGACTTAATACAATTTTTAAAAAATAAACAATGTCTAAAAACAATCAAGAATTCCTAGACTTTTAGTTTGAAGAATGCATTTACCTTGTTATTGCTAGTATCTTCATTCTTCTGAAATGCTGGGATAAGACCTAAGATGTCAAATCAGAATTACACAAATAAGAGACATTATCAAAACCAAAAAATTACTAATAATTAAAAGTAATTATAAGTCATGATAGAAGCAGGAAGACCTCCAGGACCACCAAAACCGTTCTCCAGCTACTTTCTTGTCTCATCAGGATGTGATCAAACCTAGAGTAATTACTAAAGTCTCCAGGTATGTTTGCAGTCATAAAATATATGCCAAAAGGAGTTATTTTTTTCATGAAACATCTTCATTTTACACTTACTTAGCATTTGTGTTAGCATTGTGATAGATGAATTGAACACATATATGGGAAAAGTTTTCTTGGCCTTTTACCACACATTATATACAGAATTAAATTGCTAATGAATTGTGGATACAAATGTAAATAACAAAATAAAATCTTCTAGAGAAAAAAGAAAATTAAAATTTTAAAACAACATAGCACTATATATCCTCTCAAATGATGCTTGTGAAAAGACTGATATTATTTTTTTGTGCAAAATGTGGACAAATCAAAAACCTCATATGATAAAAGAAACTGGAAATTGGTAAATACATATTTTGGAAAAACTCTTGGGCAGGAACTTCTAATACATATTATAGATATACATAATCTATGATGTACTAATTATAGTATTAAGTTTATATATATTCAACATAAATATGTAAGTATGCATATTTTTTCTCTAATTTGGTTTTTTGGTTCTACCTTCATGAGAGTCACTTATCAACTCTAGCCTTTCCCTGATGGCTTTCTTTTAGGCATTTACAAAGTGCTTTTGATAGCATATTTCTGTGTATCCTGATAGAGGGCCTTATGTTTAACCTGTGACTGGGTGTACCTTTTTGAGGAAATTTGTTCATAATGGCAGGATCCTTTGTGACTTCTGTTTTACCTGTGTTCAGTTTATTCATTCCAAGATAACCTCTCTCTAGGAAAAGCTCTGCCTGGTGAAGATAGGTTCACGGTGTCAGACAGATATGACACAGAAAAGGCAGCTCTGTTCAACACATGAAATAACAGAAGCCAATGTATTACAGATCCCAGGGAGAAGAAAGCAGCCTGACTCACAGGACCAATGGGAAGTTGCTTGATACATACATGATCAGTCAGCTAATAGGGAGCAAGGGAGGGTAGGGGAAGAGAAGAGAAGAGAAGAGAAGAGAAGAGAAGAGAAGAGAAGAGAAGAGAAGAGACGAGACGAGAAGAGAAAAAGAACAGAGTAGAAGACAAGAGAGGAGAAGAGAAGGGAAAAGAAAAGAAGGGGAAAGAGTGAGAGCACCTTTAGTCTAAAGATTATGATCTAAGGCCTTATCCAAATGGATTTCATGATGGGAGTTTTAAATTGGTGGTTTAGAAGAAGCTGGCCTCCACTGAGGCAAACTGAATGAGGGGGCTTACTTTGACATATCTGTGCAGTTGTACAGGGAGTGGGTATAAATGGGGTGAGCCAAGTAGGTTGTATCTAGCTGACCCACAGGGAAGTAATTACAAAGAGGAAGTAGTATAAACAAATATTTGGATCAAATGTATTGAGGAACTTGAAGGAGACAGAGAGCTGGAGACTGTGTCAAGTGCAATAAAACCCTATTTCTGATATCAGAAAATCCAATTTATATTAAAAATGGATGAAGCAACATAAAATCATGTGTTCACTACAGTATGTTTATAAATCACAAGATGTGTACTACAATGTTAGTAGCAGCATTGCAAATAATAGAAAAACAGTTGAATTAAATAAAATGCCCACTAAGCCAGGCATGGTGGCACACGCCTGTAATCCCAGCACTTGGGAGGCTGAGGCAGGAGGATCGCGAGTTCAAAGCCAGCCTCAGCAATGGCAAGGCAACTCAGTGAGACCCTGTCTCTAATAAAGTACAAAAAAGGTCTGGGGATGTGGCCCAGTAGTTGAGTGCCCCTGAGTTCAATCCCTGGTACAAAATAAATGAATAAATAAATAATAAAATGCCCACTAATAGTAGAGTAAGTAAGTAATATTTTCATTAGATAATATGAAACAGAAGTGAGAATGATCTACAGCTATACATGGCAATATACACAAATTTCATATAGGTAGTGCTGCATGAAAATGTCAAGTAAATAAATATTGCACTTTCTAATTATGTTATATAAACAAAAAACTAAATTATGTGAGGATAAAAATAATTTCCTAGGAAGACACTGACTGACTAACAATATGGGTATATTTCTGGACTTCTGTTAATATTTTTCTTGATCTGAGTGATTATTATAAGTCTTTGGTTTATAAATATTAATCTGTAAATGTATAATATGAATTTTTTATTTTTATGCTTCTCAATCAAAATTTAAATTTAGGAAATATAATTATTAAACTAGGATATAAAACAAAAATATAACTAGAGTGCATCACTGAGAAACAAAAAGGTGGCTATTGCATATGTGAGACAGTGTAGGAAGGGAGATGATACAATATTTGCTTTTAATATTAGTCTTCCCAGCAAAGAACAAAACACAAAAAGAGGCAATATATGAAGTGTTCACAGCAGAGAATTTTCAGACACCAATCTAAACATTCAAGAAGCCCAGAATATTCCATGCATCCATGCATGCCTATGAAAGATAATCACATTTGTAAGAGTGAAACTTCAATAATTAACAGAAAAAGATACATGAAACTAAGGGTATAAAAAGTTTTGACTATGGAAAGATAAAATGGAATAAGAATTGATCAATCCAAAAGTCAAGAAAGGATAGAAGAAGAAATATAAATCAGGAGGCATAACTAGAAAGCATAGTAACAGTAGGTTACTATTTCCGATTATATCAGATTTTATGCTTAATACATATGGATTTGATATTCCTGGTCAAAGTCAAATATCATTAGACAGACGAACAAAATACGATATTTTTTAAAGGAAGCAAGTAAAAAATGTGAGTACAAAAGTTTGCATGCAAAAATGTCACAAAATCATACCATAGATATGATAAGCAAAGAAAAATTGACAAAGTAGACTAGAAATATATAATATTTTAAAATTCAAATATATCTAAGAACAAAACAAAAACTTGACATAGCTACGTAAGAAATAGGACAGGAGAGGGATATTGACCAAATTATATTTTTATATATGTATTGATATGTAACAAAAAATTCCACCATCATGTACAATTAGAATGCATCAATAAAAATGTGAAGAAAAGAATGAAATAGGAAAATTCATAAGCAAGTAGATTTGATATCTCTTATCTAACAAGTGATAGAATAAGTAAGTACATAATATATTTTTTCATGTAATTAAGATATATAAGATATTAATTATGTAGTTTAAAAAACTAGACATAATGTACAGAGTTTAAAATTATAATGTACATAAGGTTCAAAAAATATAATAAATTTTTCATAAAATAATTTACAATTTCAAAGAATTAAAATTATTTTGAGCATATGCTTTGAGTAAAGTGCTAATAAGATAAAAATCATTGTAGAACAGGTAGATAGAAAACAGTATAAATCTGGAATAAGGAAATATTTCAAAATATTTCTTTGATCAATTACTTGAAAAGTAAATCATAAATAGGACTGGGTATGTAGCTCTGGGGTAGAACTTGCCTAGTATGTGCAAGGCCCTTGGTTCCATCCTTAGAGTGGCATACATGCAAAAATAATATATTTTAATTTTAGTAATAATAGTACATACAAAATGTTTTGAGATATAGATGACACATATTTAGAATAAATATGCTGTAATAACTGTAAATGAAACATGAATGAAGTCAGAATTTTCCTTAAAATATAAGATAGAAAGGCAGATTTAGAAACAAGACAAATCAAATCTAGAAATCTTGAATATTTTACCAAGATCATAAACATATGAAAAAATGGTCAAAGTGTTCTCTCAAAGAAAAACTTTACCCTTGTAATACTTCACTAGAAAATTCTAGCCAACAAATTCTTCTAAAGATTAGAAACATGCTTCAGTTCACTTTGTAAGATTATCATAACCTTCCTTTGAAAACTCAAAAGTAACACTAAAAGAAATAAATAATTACTCCCCAATAATTATAAGCAAAGATAACATATATGCCTATATTTACATGTGATATAATTAATATTATGAATAACTATGTAGAAAACATTTATATAATATATATGTATCAATTGCTGAAAGCAGATATCTTTACAAAAAGATGGATATCTTATGTTTAATATATATGTGTATATGTATTGTATATATGTGTACGTGTGTGTGTGTGTGTGTGTGTGTGTGTGTGTGTGTGTGTATAGTTATCAAAGGATTATAAGGGAATTTCCTTAAGTTAATAAAGAGTATTTACACAATGTTATTTAGAAAACACGACTCCTCCGGGGAAATAATTGAAAAAACCTTTTCTGAGACCAGGGAACACAGATGGATGTCAGTTGACTCCATACCTATCAATGATCCCTAAGAACACCAGCCAACTTCTATTCTTAAGGTCTCATGAGTTATTTAGACAGTCCTCATGCCTGGAATTCCACTGTAACTGGAGGGTATAAGTGCCAAGTTCTTCAAGTGACTTTTTTTTCTTCTTCTTTGGTACCAGGGATTGAACCCAAGGGCACTTTACCACTGAGCCACATCTCCAGCTCTTTTTATAATTGTTTTAGAGACAAGGTCTCACCAAGTTTCTTAGATCCTTGCTAAATTGCTGTGGCTGACTTTGAACTCATGATCCTCCTGCTTCAGACTCCCTAGCCAGTGAGATTACCGCGTCTGGCTTCCAGTGATTTTCTGAAATCACTCTCACTTGTTCCTTGGCCAAGGAGGTGCAACACTCCTTACTCTTCCTCTAAAGAGGATGGAAAAGACATGGAGAACTCTTCCAACTCTCTCCAAAGGAATTCACAAGTCTGGCCTCCTAATGGATTTCTAGGTTGGATGTGGATGGTGGGATTGTGGAAAAATTTGTTACAGCCCCCATCCTTGCACAGATTGCTTTTATCTGTTTTTATGATATAGATTTTACTTGATTTCAACTGTTAAAGTGAGGCTTTAAGAGTATATAGTTTAAAGACTTATAAAATCTGGGTTGCTGTAAATCATCCCTATCTGCTCTCTATGATATTTCCTCTGCACTTTTGTTAAAAATGTTCAGAACCTAGTAACCTTTTGTTCTACCAATGTCTAAAATCTGTCCTATTTTTGTAGCATAATATTTAAAATCAAGTTTGGTATATTACTTTTTCTCTTGCATAAAAGTCAAACTTTGATATTTCACCTTTGTCTTAAGAAAATCTATTTCTTCTTCTAACTTATCAGGCTACCTTTGAAAAATAAGATTCCTTTTCAAAAAGTCTCACATTGTTTTGTTTCTAATAGTAAAGACAAATGTATGTTTTTGGAACACTCTGTTTCTTCTTTGATATCTTCCAGTGGAACATTTTAGTGTTTGAGTTGAAATGGTTTTTATAACTCAAACTAAGAAGATAGGCTATTCTGTTCATTTCAAGGACCTGCTGTTCTTTCTTATTTATTCAGTAATAAAAGCTATTGCCTCCTTCTGCTTTTTTCCTACACAAATTCCAATAGTACACTGATCTTAGCACTGAATTCATGTCATTTCTCTATAATAAAAGCCTTGTGTTAGCCATGCCTAAAAGTTATGTTTCACAGAACAGATCAAGTTCAGCAAAGGAAACCAAGACATACCTGTTATTAAGAATTAAGATATGCATTTAGTTAATACTAGGAAGAAGTCTCTGTGCAAGTATATAAAACTACCACTACTTTATGGATATAATTTCAAAGGTCTGTTTTAATTCAGAGTTTCAAACTTCATATAAGCTATACTTCAAAGTTACGAAAAACTAAAGGAAAGTCTGAAAAGTTGATGAAAGCAGTCACAAAATAATTTTTGGATCTTCTTGAATTTTCATTCAAAGATAGGAAAACAAAAAACTAGCTAATGAGTTATGTCCACTAACATCAATGTTGACACCAAGGCATGAACAAGCATGAAACCTGTGCATTATTGGCATCTTGTGTGGGAGATGCCAACTAAAAGTTGGTGAATGCAAGGTACCCACAACAAGAACTGTGGGGTATAAAGAGTGAACTCTCACAACTGACTGGATAGTATTAACCTCCTCATAGGGCTACATAAGGCAACACTATGGGGAATGAAATAAAAATTAATCAGGCTAAGGATAAAGGCTAAAAGCCAGAAAGAGATTATACTATGTAGTGGTCATATGTTATCACAATATAGACCACAAGTAAAAATGGAAAATATGTTAAAATAATGCATTAACTAGTTTCAGAAGTTGTTATTGGTATGCTACTATAATATCATTATCCAGAAAACATCATATGTGTAATTTGGGATAAAGTAAGTAAGAGTTATGGGATAGTCTTATCATCACCTATGTCATTAAAAAATCAAGATTCTTTGGAAGTAAAGAAAGTAATGTAAGCAAAATTTCAGTATTTGTATAAAATAGAATTATTTGGTTGGATTCATATATATCCTAGAAATATCTACTAAGAGACCTACAAAATGACCAAATTAGTAAAAATGAGCATCTCCTAAACTCATATTTTGATCTTTAAATATAATTTCTCCTTTAAAGAAACCAAAATATTTTCAGATAAATGACTGATTACAATTTCTGAGGTAGAAAATCTATAAAAAATGATGTGAATTTTGTCATTCCAGAGAATAAGGAAATGATCAAAGGCCACTAATGTCATGCAAAAAGGTGTTAAAAGACTCTCTGAAGATATCATGGGAGTGACATTTTGAGATTTAATAAGAATAAAAATTTCAATGAAATAAAATCAGTCCATACATTTAAATCCATGATTCATCATAATAGGATGATAAGAAACTAATTAATTCTCTAGAAAGTTGGATAAATAAAAGGAAATAGTCAAATGCTTTTTTCACCCTTCCTATACCAATTTTACCACCATGTAGCCAAATTATAGGTGCAAAGAATTTCTTCTTATGAAATTATTCACTGTGACTAATCAGGATTTATCCCAAGTATGCAAGACTGTTTTCTCATTTAAAAACCAATTAATGTAATCCATTATATCAACAGGCTGAAGCAGAAAAATCATATGATCACACCAATAGTTGCATAAAACATTGGACAATGTCCTATATCCATTCATGAAAAGAATTCTCAACAAACTAGGAATCAAAGGGATCTTCCTCTTCTTGATAAGAACATATGCAACAAATAACACAAAAGTGAAGCAAAACTACAGTTATCATAATACATAATGGTAAGAAAGGAGACTTTCCTACTAAGATCATGAAGAAGGAAACAATGTCCTCTTTTACCATTTCTTTTCAGCATTGGACTTGAACTCATAATTGAATAAGGCAAGTAAAGGAAATAGAAGGAATACAGATTTGAGATTTAAAAGGAAGAAAAAAGTTTTTTTTTAATAAAAGACATTAATGTCTATGTAGAAGATCCAAATTTGAAAAAAAAAAAAAGTAAAAACAACTCTGTAACTATTCAGCAATAATTTAAAATCTAAAGGATACATGTTCAATACATAAAAGGCAATCACTTTTGCATATACCATCAGTGAAATGAAATGAAATGAAAATGGTAACATTATTTACATTAGCAATCCCCAAAATAAAATACTCAGGTATAAATCTCACAAAATATATAAAACATCAATATGAGGAAAGCAAAATTCTAATGGAAATTTAGAAACAACTATAGTTAAGTAGAGTTAAATTCTTTGTTCATAGATAGGAACATTTGATATTATTAAAATGTCAGTTATCCCATCTGGACATACAGATTTAATGCAATCTCAATAAAAAATGTGGATATTGGCTGATTATAAAGTTTATATGGAGAAGTTAAAAAACAAAACAGTATTACTTGCAAAGTATTACAGAATAACATTACAGGACTGATTCTGCCTGGTTTTAAAACTTAGTGTAAAAATCCAGTAATCAAGAAAAAGTGGCATAAATAAATACCAAATAAGTCAATAGGACAAAATAGTGAGCCCAGAAGTAGGCCTCTAAAATATAGTCAACTTGTCTTTGACAAAGGCTAACAAAGGGGCAAAGACAATAAAATAAATAAAAAAGTTTTAACAAATGGTACTGTAATAGTTGGGCACTGACAAGCCAAAAAATAATTCAGACAAAGACTTGCACCTTCCACAAAAAACTAACTTAAAAGGAGTATCACAAAGCAACTTCAAAGTGCAAAATTCTGAAACCACTAGGGGTTTGGTGATGGCCTTTTCATAGGACACAAAATTGTAGTCCATGGCAAAAAGCACTGATAGGCTGGACTTCATTTTTTAAAAAATCACCTGCATCTGTCATGAGAGGGACTGTCAAGAAAATGTAAAGACAAACCACAGACATAGAAAAAATATTTTCAAAAAATATATCTGATAACAAGATTTTACCTCAAATATACATAGAACTCTTAAAACTTTAACAATAAATAAGAACCTGCACAATTAAAAAAATTGGTTAAAAACCTTAATATGTCTCCCCAAAGAAGGTATATAGATGCTAAATAACCATGCAACACAAATGCTGCACATAATACACAAACAGGGAAATATTAATTAAAATGAAAGCAAGACACTGCTACATGTTATTAGAATGAACAAAATCCAGAAAACTCAGAGAACCAAATGATTGCGAGAATGTAGAACAATAGAAGCATTCCATTGATTGCTGATTCTAATTAAAAATGATAAAGCCAGTTTGGAAGGCATTTTGACTGTTTTTTTTTTTTTTTTTTTTTTAATAAAAGGAGACATCTTCTTACCATACAGTTTGGTAATTCTACTTTTTGGTATTTTTCCAAAGGAGTTAAAAACTTATATGCATGCAAAACCTGCACACAGACAGTATAGCAGCTTTATTCATGATTGCCAAATATTGAAAACAATTATGATATCCTTCATTGGGTCAATAGATAAGCAAACTTTGGCATACCCAGACAATGGAATCCTATTTCATACTAAAATAATATGAGTTATCAACCAGGAAAAGCCCAGAGAAAAATTAAATATACATAACCACTTAGTAAGCAATCTAAAAAGCCACATACCACATGACTCCGATTAAATGACATTGTGAAAAAAGGAGAAACTGTGGAGACAGTGAAGAGGTCAGTCATTTTCAGGAGTTAGAGCAACAGCAGGGATAAATAGGAAGAGCACAGATAATTTTTAATGCACTGAAACTACTCTTCATGTTAGCATAATGGCACATATGTGTCATTAGATATTTGTCCTAACTCCAAAGGTACACCAACAAAGGTGAAACCTAATGTAAACTATAGACTTTGGATGATAAACATGTGTCAGTATGGGTCCATCATTTGACACAAATATTGCACTCTGCTGGAGCATATTGATAATGCAGGAGGGTGTGCATGTGTGGGGAGTGGAAGTATATGGAATGTCTTTGTACTTTTCACTCCGTTTTTTTTTCGGTATATAAAACTGCTCTAGGAAAACAATACACTAATAATATCCAATAATGCATCCTGAGGGCAATGTAAACCTAATGAAGGATGCAGAAATAATTACTATAAAAGATAATATTTGTTATTTTGATGGACAGTAGAGACATGTTATCAGAAAAAGACACATGGAAGGCTTCAGGGGTAGCCACAAATGTTCTTTAAACTTTGTTAGGGCAGGACCTGAATGATGGTTCACAAGGTAATTTTCTTATCCATATGGGTTGTGCCATATTTACTTTCTAAGCTAATAGCAAACCAAGATACAAAAGCTAAAACTTTCAACAAACCAGACATTTATCGCTTTTTTAAAATATTTGTTCTTTTTTAATTTTAAATTTATTTATTCTAATTTGTTATACATGACAGCAGAGTACATTTTAATTTACAGTACACATATAGAGCACAATTTTTCATGTCTCTGGTTGTACACAAAGTAGAGTCACACCATTTGTGTCTTCATACATGTACTTAGGGTAATGATGTCCATCTCATTTCACCATCTTTCCTACTCCCATTCCCACTCTATTCCCCTCATTCCCCTTTGCCTTATGTAAAGTTTCTCCATTCCTCTCATGAACTCATCCCATATCCATTGTAGACCAGCATCCTCATATCAGAGAAAACATTCAGCATTTGTGTTATTGGGATTGGCTTACTTTGTTTATTGTGATATTCTCCAAATCCATCCATTTACCTGCAAATGCCATGATTTTATTCTCTTTTAATGCTGAGTAATATTCCATTGTGTACATATACTACATTTTCTCTATACATTCATCTACTGAAGGGCATCTAACTTAGTTCCACAATTTAGCTACTGTGAATTGTGCTGCTATAAACATTGATGTGGCTGCATCACTGTAATATGCTGTTTTTAAGTCCTTTGGGTATAAACCAAGGTATGGGATAGCTGGGTCAAATGGTCAATTCATTCCCAGTTTTCCAAGGAATTTCCATACTGCTTTCCATATTGGCTGCACCAATTTGCAGTGCCACCAGCAATGTATGAGTGAACCTTTTCCCCCACATCCTTGCTAACACTTATTGTTGTTTGTATTCTTAATAGCTGCCATTCTTATTGGAATGAGATTATGTCTTAGAATAGTTTTGATTTGCATTTCTCTAATTGCTAGAGATGTTGAACAATTTTTTATATATTTGTTGATTGATTGTATATCATCTTATGAGAAGTGTCTATTCAGTTCCTTGGTCCATTTACTGATTGGGTTATTTGGTTTTTGGTGTTAATATTTTTAAGTTATTTATGTATTCTAGAGATTAGTGCTCTATCTGATGTGTGTGTGGTAAAAATTTGCTCCCATTCTGTAGGCTGTCTCTTCACCTCACTGATAGTTTCTTTGGCTGAGAAGAAGCTTTTTATGATTCTTGATTTTAATTGTTGAGTCTTGTTAAGGAAATTAGGGCCTAATCCAACATGATGAAGATTTGGGCCTACATTTTCTTCTATTAGAAGCAGGCTCTCTGGTTTAATTACAAGGTCTTTGATCCATTTTTAATTGAGTTTTGTGCATGGTGAAAGATAGGGATTTGCTTTTACTTTGTTGCATATGGATTTCCAGTTTTCCCAGTACCACTTGTTGAAGAGGCTATCTTTTCTCCAATATATGATCTTGGTGCCTTTGTCTAGTATGAGATAAATTTATTTACGTGGGTTTGTCTCTGTGTTCTCTATTCTGTACCATTGGTCTATAAGTATATTTTGATGCCAATACCATGCTGTTTTTGTTACTATTGCTCTGTAGTATAGTTTAAGGTTCTGGTATAGTGATGCCACCTACTTCACTCTTCTTTCTAAGGATTGCTTTGGCTATTCTGGGTCTCTTAATTTTCCAGATGAATTTCATAATTGCTTTTTCTATTTCTATGAGGAATGTCATTGAGATTTTTATTGGAAGTGCATTAAATCTGTATAGTGCTTTTGGTAGTATGATCATTTTGTCAATATTAATTCTGCCTATCCAAGAACAAGGGATATCTTTCCATCTTCTAAGGTCTTCTTTAATTTCTTTCTTTCTTTCTTTCTTTCTTTCTTTCTTTCTTTCTTTCTTTCTTAGCATTCTGTAGTTTTTATTGTAGATTTTGTTTTAACCTATTTTGTTGATTCCCAACTTTTTTTTTTTTTTTTTTTTTTTTTTTTGAGGCTATTGTAAATGGGGTAGTTTTCCTAGTTTCTCTTTCAGAGGATTTGTCACTGATGTACAGAAATGCCTTTGACTTATGGTTGTTGATTTTATATTCTGCTAATTTTTTAAATTCATTTATTAGTTCTAGAAGTTTTCTGGTGGAATTTTTTTGATCCTCTAGGTATAGAATCATGTCCTTGGCAAATAGTGAAAGTTTGAGTTCTTCTTTTCCTATCCTTATCCCTTTAATTTCTTTCATATTTCTAATTTCTCTGGCTAGAGTTTCAAGAATTATGTTAAATAGAAGTGGTGAAAGAGGGCATGCCTGTATTATTCCAATTTTCAGAGGGAATGTTTTCAATTTTTCTTCATTTAGAAGGATGTTGGCCTTGGCTTAGCATAGATAGATTTTACAAGGTTGAGATATGTTCCTGTTATCCCTAGTTTTTCTAGTGTTTTGAACATGAAGGGGTGCTGTATTTTGTAGAATGCTTTTTTCATCTTTTGCTGATGATCATACGAATCTTATCTTTAAGTCTATTGATGTGATGAATTACATTTATTGATTTCTGTATGTTCAACCAACCTTGCATCCCTGGGATGAACCCCATTTGATCATGGTGCACTACCTTTTTGATATGTTTTTGTATTTGATTTGCCATAATTTTATTGAGAATTTTTGTATCTATGTTCATTAGAGATATTGGTCTGAAGTTTTCTTTCTTTGATGTGTCTTTATCTGGTTTTGGAATCAGGGTGATATTGGCCTCATAGAATGAGTTTGGCAGTGTTCCCTCTTTTTCTATTTTATGAAATAATTTGAGGAGTATTGGTATTCATTCTTCTTTAAAGGTCTTGTAGAACTCAGCTGTGTATCCAACTGGTCCTGGGCTATTCTTTGTTGCTAAGCTTCTGATGGTGTCTTCTATTCATTGCTTGAAATTGATCTATTTAACTTGTGTAAATCATTCTAATTCAACTAGGCAAATCATATGACTCCAGAAATTTGTTGATGCCTTTGATATTTTCTATTTTTTGGAGTACAAGTTTTCAAACTAATTTCTAATTATCATCTGTATTTCTATAGTGTCCATCATGATATATATTTTTTTCATGACAGATGTTAGTAATTTGAGGTTTTCTTTCCTCTTCTTTAGTATTGCTAAGGGTTTATCGATTTTATTTATTTTTTTGAAGAACCAACTTTTTGTTTTGTCAATTTTTTCAATTGTTTCTTTTGTTTCAATTTCATTGATTTCAGTTCTGGTGTTAATTATTTCCTGACTTCTACTGCTTTGGGTGTTGATTTGTTTTTCTTTTTTGAGGGCTTGGAGATGTAATGTTAGGTTATTTATTTGTTGACTTTTTCTTATTTTAGTAATGAACTCCATGCAATAAACTTTTCTCTTAGTACTCCCTTCATAGTGTCCCAGAGATTTTGATATATTGTATCAGTGTTCTCATTTGCCTCTAAAATTTTTATTTTATTTTTTTAAATTTATAATAGTAGTATGTATTACAATTCATAGTGCACATATATAGCATCTTTTTACATACAACTGTTTGTATACAAAGTATATTCATACCATTCAGGTCTTATGCATTTAGGATAATGATATCCATCTCATTCAACCACCTTTTCTTTTTCTTTTTTTCCCCCTCTCCCTCCCCCATTGCTCCCTCCCTTCCCTTTCCTTCCCTTTGACCATTCTAATGTTCCTTTAATCCTCCTATGTACCCCCATCCAACAACACTGTGAACTAGCCTCCTTATATCAGAGAAAACATTCGGTATTTGGATTTTTGAGATTGACTAATTTCACTTTGCATTATGTTCTCCAACTTCATTCATTTACCTGCAAATGCCATTATTTTATTCTCTTTTATTGCTGAGTAAAATTCCATTTTGTATATAGACCACATTTTCTTTATCCACTCATCTACTGAGGGATATCTAGGTTTTAATCTCCTCTTTGATGTGTTCTGCAATCCATTGTTCATTCGATAGCATATTATTTAGTCTCCGGTGTGGGAATATTTTTTATTTTCTATTTTATCATTGATTTCTAATTTCATTCCATTATGATCTGATAGAATGCAGAGTAGTATTTCTACTTTTTTGTATTTGCTATGAGTTGCTTTGTGGCATAAAATGTGGTCTATTTTAGAGAAGGATCCATGTGCTACTGAAAAGAAAATGTATTCACTCATGGATGAAATATTCTGTATATGTCTGTTAAGTCTAAGTAATTGATTATATTATTGAGTTCTATACTTTGTTTGTTTAGCTTTTGTTTGGAAGATGTGTCCTATAGTGGAAAAGGTGTGTTAAAGTCACCCAGAATTAATATGTTGTGGTCTATTTGACTCTTGAACTTGAGAAGAGGTTTTTGTCTGATGAATGTATATACTCCATTGTTTCGGGCATATACATTTATACTTGTTATGTCTTGTTGATTTATGGTTCCCTTAAGCAGTATGAAATGCCCATCTTTATCCCTTTTGATTAACTTTGGCTTGCAATCTATTTTGTTTGATATGAGGATGGAAACCCCTGCTTGCTTCCACAGTCCATGTGAGTGGTTTGTATTTAACCAACCTTTCACCTTCAGTCTGTGGATGTCTTTTCCTATATTGAGTATCTTGAAGAGAGCATATTGTTGGGTCTTTTTTTTTTTTTTAAATCCAATCTGCCATTCTATGATTTTTTTTTTTTTATTGGTGAATATAGGCCATTAACATTCAGGGTTATTTGAAATATGACTTGTATTCCCAGTCATTTTTGTTTATTTTTGGTATTTAACTTGACTTGGTTTATCCTTTGATTGGTTTTTCCTTTAGTGTAATTTCTCCTTTTGCTGATTTTCATTGTTGTTTTTCATTTCCTCCTCATGGAATATTTTGCCAAGGATGTTCTGTAGTGCAGGCTTTCTAGTTGTAAACTCAATTTTAACATTTATCATGGAAGGGTTTTATTTCATCATCAAATCTAAAGCTTAATTTTGCTGAATATAAGATTCTTAGTGGACATCCATTATATTTCAGAGCTTGGTATATGTTACTCCAGGATCTTCTAGCTTTCAGGATCTTGGTTGAAAAATCTACACAAATCCTAAATGGTTTCCCCCTGTATGTTATCTGATTCCTTTCTCATGTGGCTTTTAAAATTCCCTCCTTATTCTGTATGCTAGACATTTTCATTATAATGTGACTTGGTGTGGATCTGTTATGATTTCGTACATTTGGTGTCCCGTAAGCCTCTTTAATTTCATTTTCCAATTCCTTCTTCATGTTTGGAAAATTTTCTGATATTATTTTATTGAATAGATTGCTCATTCCTTTCATTTGTAACTCTATGCATTCCTCCATCCCAATAATTCTTAAATTTGGTCTTTTTATATTATCCCATAATTCTTGAATGTTCTGTGCATGGCTTCTTACCATCTTCACTGGGTAGTCAACATTCTTTTCAAAATTATATATTTTTAAAAGCTATTTATGCAAGATAACATTATTTTAAATGGAGAAAAATTGAAAGCATTCCCTCTAAAAACGGGAATAAGACAGGGATGCCCCCTTTCACCACTGCTATTTAACATAGTACTGGAAACTCTGGCCAGAGCAATTAGACAGATGAAAGAAATTAAAGGGATCCAGATAGGAAAATAAGAGCTCATAGTAGCACTATTTGCTGATGACATGATAATATACCTAGAAGACCCAAAAACTCTACCAGAAAACTTTTACAACTAGAAAATGAATTTGGCAAAGTTGCAGGATACAAAATCAATACCCATAAGTCAAAGGCATTTTTGTACATCAGCGATAAAACCTCTTAAAGGGAAATGATAAAAACTACCCCATTTAAAATAGCATCAAAAAATAAAATACCTGGGAATCAACTTAACAAAAGAGGTGAAAGAACTCTATAACAAAAACTATAGAACACTAAAGAAAGAAATTATAGAAGAACTCAGAAGATGGAAACACCAACCTTGCTCTTGGATAGGTAGAATTAATATTGTCAAAATGTCCATACTACCAAAAGCATTATACAGATTTAATGCAATTCCAATCAAAATCCCAATGTCATTCTTCAAAGAAATAGAAAAAGCAGTCATGAAATTCATCTGAAAAAATAAGAGACCCAGAATAGCCAAAGCAATCCTGAGCAAGAAAAGTGAAGCAGGTGGCATCACCATACTAGACTTTAAATTATACTATAGAGCAATAGTAACAAAAACAGCATGGTATTGGCCCCAAAACAGACTGGTGGACCAATGGCACAGAATTGAGGACACAGAGACTAATACATATAATTTCAGCTATCTTATATTAGACAAAGGCACCAAAAATGTACAGTGGAAAAGGATAGCCTCTTCAACAAATGGTGCTGGGAAAACTGGAAATCCATATGCAACAAAATGAAATTAAACCCTTATCTCTCACCATGCACAAAACTCAATTCAAAGTGGATCAAGGACCTAGGAATTAGACCAGAGACAATAGGCCTAATAGAAGAAAAAGTAAGCTCCAATTTCCAACATGTTGGATTAGGCCCCAAGTTCCTTAATAAGAATCCTGTTGTGTAAGAATTAATACCAAGAATTAATGAATGGGATAGATTTAAACTAAAAAGCTTCTTCTCAGCAAAAGACACAATCAGTGAGGTGAATAGAGAGCCAACTAATTGGGAAACAAATATTTAATACATGCACATCAGATAGAGCACTAATTTCTAGAATATATAAAGAACTCAAAAAACTTAACACCAAAAAAACCAAATAACCCAATCAATAAATGGGCTAAGGAATTGAAAAGACACTTCTCATAAGAAGATACATAATTAATCAACAAATACATGAAAAAATGCTCAACATTGCTGGCAATTAGAGAAATGCAAATCAAAACTACTCTAGGATTTCACTTCACTCCGGTCAGAATGGCAGCTATCAAGAACACAAACAACAATAAATGTTGGAGAGGATGTGGGGGAAAAGGCACACTCATACATTGCTGGTGGGACTGCAAAATGGTGCAACCGTTATGGAAAGCTGTATGGAGATTCCTTGGAAAACTGGGAATGAAACCACCCTATGATCCAGCCATCCCACTCCTGGGTCTATTCCCAAAGGACTTAAAAACAGCATATTACAGTGACACAGCCACTTCAATGTTTATAGCAGCACAATTCACAATATGTAGGTTGTGGAACCAACCTAGATGTCCCTCAGTAGATGAGTGGATAAAGAAAATGTGGTATGTATACAAAATGGAATTTTACTCAGCAATAAAAGAGAATAAAATAATGGCATTTTCAGGTAAATGGATGAAGTTGGAGAATATAATGCTAAGTGAAATTAGTCAATCTCAAAAATCTAAATACCGAATGTTTTTCTCTGATATAAGGAGGCTAGTTCACAGTGTTGTTGGATGGGGGTACATAGGAGGATTAGAGGAACATTAGAATGGTCAAAGGGAAAGGAGGGAAGAAGCAAGGAGGGAGGGAGGGGGCAAAAAAAAGAAAAAGAAAAGGTGGTTGAATGAGATGGATATCATTATCCTAAATGCATGATTGAAGACATGAATGGTATGAATATGCTTTGTATACAAACAGTTGTATGTAAAAAGATGCTATATATGTACACTATGAATTGTAATACATACTACTATTATACATAAAAAAAAGAACAAAAAGATTATATATTTTGTCTTCATTGTCTGAGGTTCTGGTTGGTTCTGCTTTCTGTTGAGTTTTTTATTTGGTTTATCATTTCTTTTTAAGTATTTCTTTTTGAGTTTTTTCAGATCCTCTGTCTCCTTATTGAAGTAATCTTTTGCCTCTTGTATTTGTTTATGTAGCTCTTATCAAAATGATCTTTTCTGCCTGTATTTGCTCTCTATATCATCATTTATTTCACAGAAAATTTTAATTATGTATATCCTGAACTTCTTCTCTGTCATTTATTCTGCTATGCTGGCCATAGATTCTAATAATTTAGTATCTTGGTTTGTTTGGGGCACTTTCTTCCCTGTTATTATTATTTTTTTTTATGTTGATTGTGTATCTTCTCTTCTAGCATTGTGGATCCAAGGTGTTACAGGTTTTACACTATACACTTATAGTGTCCCTGCAGGGTTCCAATACCTCTCCTTTAAGGGGGAGAACAATATTATCAGATCCCGATACAAATAATATACAGCCTTAAATCAAATGTCTGCTATTAAGATGTTTACGATTTTGTCACAATATACAGAATGGTGAGTTCAATTATTATCTACAATATAAACAGTAGGTTTGCAAAAGGGTCTACAGTTTCTGATGGTAGACAAAGAGAGAACTGGGGTCAGGTGTCGAATGACATGTTAAGGGGGTAGGAGGTGAGTCTATAGAGTTATTAGATCTTATGAAGCATGAAAGAGGAATCTAAAGAATTTGGTTAGTAGTAGGAGAAAAGAGAGAAAGTGATTTTGGGGAGACAAGGAAGTGGGAAGACAATAGAGAGTACAAAAAACAAACAAACATAAATATTAAGGAAAACAAAAAATGTAAAAATAGAAAATGAATAAATATACAACACAGCTATAATATACTATTCAGACATCCCAGTCCTCAGTAGCCTAATTCATGAAAAATACTTGGTTTCACAAATGTTGGGGATGTGAGGGTGGGAAAAGAGGGAGAAAGAAAAAAGAAAAAAAAATCTCAAAGGAAAATACAAGGATTGTTTTGTTGGAGATCAGTATCTTTCTTTCTTTCCTTCTCATCCAATAGGTGGGGTTGTCTGTTGTTCGCTGGTATGTCCACCCTCGGGATGGTCAAGGTTATTAGGGTGGGAGGGTTTGTCTTGGAGGCGGAGCTCCTGGAGGAGGTGCTCCTGGAGGAGGTGGGTGTAGAACTTGCTGGTCCCTGATGGGAGACTGAACCCCAAGGATCTCCTTTGGAGCCCGCTTGTGTGATGTGGGCTCCTGGTCTTATAGCCTTATATCACCTTCAGACCTTGAAATTCCTGGTCTCTAATTTAGTCTCTAAACTGTATCTCACTCACCCCCTCCCTTTGTACTTCCCAATTAGGAACCTCTGTCTCTGGAGGTCTTAAGGGCTATAGTCTCGGGGTTTTGCACCTGTCTCAGAGAGCTGATTTGTGTCAGGCAATTCAGGATCAGGTTTGTTTGTTTGTTTGTTTGTTTTTCAAATTTATTTTTTATTCTAAGTTGTTAGAAATGACAGCAGAATGTATTACATTCCATATTATACTTATAAAGCACATTTTTACATATTTCTGGTTGTTTACAAAGTATATTCACACCATTCATAACTTCATACATGCACTTAGGGTAATAATATCCATCTCATTCTACCATCTTTTTTTTTTTTTTCTTTTTCTTTTTTTGCGAGCTAAGGACTGGCCATGTAACTTCAAGAATTGTGCTGGGTTAGTGGCAGCAGGAGAGAGGGGGGGAGTTGAGGACTATAGGTACCTTGATGTTGCTTCTAAGACCTGGCTGGTGTCCCAAGCTGAGAGTTGCCCCAACTAAAGATGGAGACAAAGGTTTCCCAAGATGGAGGCAGCTACTTTCAGAGATGTGGTATGGGGTTGGGTGGGGCCAGGTGGTGTTGTTGGATGGCGTGTTCTGAGATGTAACTCTGTGGCGTGCAGTGTTGTGGCTGATGGCTGTCTCCAGACCCTGTTCTGTGTCCCAGGTGAAGGCCACCACGTGTAGTGGTAGCATGGCAGTGATTGTAGTGTCCCAAGATGGAGATGACTGGGGGTGCCCCACATTAGTAGATAGGGGTCCACATGGGAGTGGCAGCTGGAAGTCCTGTGAGTGGGCAGTGGCCGGGTATCCTGCCTGGCTGGGTGGCCAGGGGTCCTACCCAGGTACTGATAGTGGTCCTGCTCTGGCATAGTGGCCGGAATTCCTGTGTGGGCGAGTGGCTGGGGGTCCTGTGCTGATGCTAGGCCTGGAAAATTGCGTGGGCACAGAGGCCATGATTCCTGTATGGGAGCAACTCTTCAGGGTCCTCTGGTAACTTGCAGAGAAACAGTATTCCCACTACTGGAATCCCAGGTCACAGAGTGACACAGAATGCAGCCCCACCTCTAGCCCACCATCTTGCATCCCCTTCAGAAATTTATCTTGATAATATATTTTGGTTTCCAAATTATAGCGTTTTGCTACTTCTCAAGATAGCAAGACCAACAAATACTTAGGATTTCAGTTGAGTGAATAAAAAAACAAAAACAGACAGAAACAACCTGGCTTTTTCTAAAGAACCAATTGAGTGATAAACATATGGGAAAGGCACAGAGAGAGTGATCAAGATATTTTCTCTATTGTTGATATTATGGTAAGATGAGCCTAGATTCATGATTAAGTGAATTTGTTAATAATTGATCCTGAATTAACAGTGGTACACATTCCTGGATCCTGCTCCTATGAATTTATGACATGAAGTTACAATGAGTATATACATTCATGAGACAGGCTTGCTTTGTAAATAAAGATAGAGAAAATTCATTGATCTGAACATGACCTTTTTGAAACCAAAGAGGCAAAAAGGGGTGTAAACGAGATGGGGAAAGGGATTTTAGTGGACATTCCCTATTGTGAAAACTGGGTCTAGGAGAAAAATATTCTATGGAAGAACATGGTGTATCCTTTGTATATATGAAATGTAGTTTAACCATCCTACTGTCTTCTTTCTGGGACATTTAAGTTTTTTCATTTTTCAACAGAATAAATAACATTTTAAACATATCTATGTGGATACAAGTCCTTCTATCTCTGATAAATTTGATAAATAAAGAGAGAAACAATCATTATTTTTAGAAACTATTATCAATAAAACTGAACAGAGCACTGTTTTAAATTTAAGATCTCACGCTGAGAAGCATTCTATTTCAGATTCAGTCTTGTCTAGCAGAATCATGTGTAAAATAATTTCAAACAGCACATTATGGAAAATAAAGCAACCTGAGTCACCGATAGAGATTCTATTTTTCTCACACAGCATATGCTTGGGAGTAGATTAAACAGTCAGTACACACACAAAAATGCAGAAATGGGATTCTTCTCAGCTATTGTAGTACACTGAGTTCATCCCGCAGCCTCACAGATCAGCTCACCAGTTGACCAAAGGGCTTTAGTTGATTAGCTTCCCACTGCAGCATCTCATCCACTAATCAATTTTTATTCCTTCATATTCCAGCAGCACATAGTTTAACCAGACATTAGCCTAGAATGCTTTCTTTTTTCTTTGTGAGTACAAATCTCTTTTAATGAAAAGTAAATGAGTATCAAAAAAGATGTTTTCCTTTAATATCTATTTATCTAGTTCTCTAATTTTTTTTCTTTTTTCCTTTTTTCTTTCTTTATTTCTCTCTTTTTTTGTTTTGTTTTGTTTTGTTTGCAGTGCCACTCAACTACTAAGCTATATACCTCCAGCCCTTGTTGAATATTTCTGGGAAAAAGAACAAGGTAAGCCACAGGAAGTTAAAAAAAAAATTCTCAAGTGGTGACCATTGCCAGGAAGTGAGTTTCCTCACTGATAGGTCGGCGATGATGTCTGTCTACAGCTGGGTGAATTTTAAGTGACATTTTTTTTTTTTTTTTTTTTTGGTTCATGTATATTAATCTTCATAATCTATTTCTTTTCAGCTAAAAATATTTTTTGTAAATCAGAGTTTTCTAGATTGGAGAAATTCTAGAGGACAAAGGAAATTTGAAGTTGTGCAATATTAGGAGTACTCTATGGTGTGAAATAAACTCCAGGGGCTTGGCTGAGATTGAAACATTGCAGTGTTCCTTTGAAGTAGGGAAGCTTCAAGTCCCAAGTGGGTCATTAGGTCACCTAGAGTGGGTACAGGGTAAAATAACTTTGCCATTGCTGCCATGCAGAGTTCAAACTGAACATCTGCTCCTAATTACAAGGGATTTTTGCTTTCAAATATGAATTTCAGTCCTCTATCTTGAGGTAATATCCCTCATATAGATTATAGTTTTTCATGAATACTAATGTGAAGTCTATTATGGATTTACTGATCAGGCAATAACTTGAGATTAAATGTCTAGCTGACTTCTTCAACTCACTCTAAACTCTTTGGACACTTGTGCTCTGGCCCAAGACAGTTTTGCCCTCAGATTTCTTACATCTAACATTTGGCTACCCAAAGAAAGATCTATGGCAAGGGATATATTCATTTCTGCAAGCTGTGTTTTTCAGACTCTTATATCAACTTATTTCTAGCTAAAGACTGCCAATGGAAGCCAGTAATGGGAGATTAAAAGTTTACAGAACAGGAAAAGCCAGGGCTGGCCTATCTCTAGTTGTCTGCTTAAAGCTGTTTAATAGAAAAGCATGGTTAAATATGAGCTTCTGCTATCTATTTGGATTCTGTTAACTTCACATATGTAGAAAATGGGCTTTATTTGCAACTCTAGGAAGCCACAAGGTGTGTCCTTGTTTTTGAAGATTATCTTTGCAAAGATAAAGTTAACATTATTGAGAAGGGAACTATGCATCTATGTCAAGCAGATTATTTCTTTATACTCATTCATTCATTCACTCATTTAATAAATATTCTCACAGCTTTGCTTGTGAGAAGTCCCTGGATTTAAATGGGCCTTTGAACCACTTGGAAAAATTATTTAACTTCACTGAGAATCATTTTCCTCAGGCATGTGATTTATTAGAGTTTAACCACTCTGAACTTCAACTGTCTATAAATGAAGACAGTAGCATCCACTGTATGTATTTTTATATGTATTATGTTTATAATATTTATCTAATTACCTTCAATAAATGTCAGTTACATTCCTATTAACTCCAACATAAATAATGGAATTATCGTGAACCAAGATTTCTCTCAACTTATCTCCAAATTATGGCCTTGTTGATTATTTGCTGACAGCACCTATAAATAGCACTAGCCTTATACACAGAATCTTGGTCTACTGAAGAGGTTTATGTTTCCTCTAAAGCATAAAATCTGGTGATCAGGACCTGGCAGCTGGTCATGGGCGCACAGCACTGCCACCTCTTTGTTAAGTGAATTGAATAATTAGTCTATACCATATCAGCAATAAACCTTTGGACATAGTTATTATATGTTGCTCTTTTAAAGAAATATGTTAAAGAAGTTCTACATGAAGAAGCATTTTTCACATTATAGCAGTGTTATTTTACTCCAATGGGTAGGATAGAGTATTATACCATCCTCTTTTCCCTGATACTCACTCTTTCCACTGGAGACTTAGACACAGCATAGAGGAAAAAAAAAAAAAAAAGCATTATTCCCTGAAATAGAATCCTGACATTTGTAGAAATATATTTTGGTTTATGCGAAGATTTTATAGGATAGTAGTATTGTTTGAATTAAGAGAATCTTTTAAATGTCTTTTAAATGAAGTGCATAAGAAGTGAGACCAGGGATTAAAAACAATTTAAGTCAGGGAGAAGTAAGAAAATAGAACCTCAAAATTAGTGATACAGCATAAATTCTCAATAGTATGATACAAAATGTAGGAAAGCTTTGCTTGACTAAGAGATAAATCAGATTGCAGTCAATGTTCTTTGCAAGTACAACTGGCAGAACAATGGAAGCCATTATCTCAATAAAAAATATGAGCTACTATTGTATGGAAACAATTATACAAATTAAAAATTGAAAATATTTATAAAGGTAATGAATAATATAATCTTTAGCTTTTTGTGTATACACAAGTGTGTTTATTCATTCATTAAACCAATAAACAGTTCTAGCCTTCCTGAGGCAAACAGGGAGGTCTGATATTGCTAGGAATTGGGAAAGTAACCAAAAATTAGTACAGTATAAATGAATTAAAGCATCACACAAGGTTGGATATAATCTTTAGTCAGAAAAAGTTGAAATAAAGCAAAACCATGTACTTTTCTCTTAAAAACATGCAATTTGTTGCAAAGTTGTAGTGCAGATATATAAAGCCAAATGAAGAAAAGAAAGCGGTATATAATGCATGGTATACTTCTTAAGTGATATGAAAATTTAAGAAAGGAAGACACCAATGACTGCAGAGTATCTGAGAATAATTCCATAGTTATATCTTGAATTACTTTCAGTACTTTATGTAAGGGGAAAATGCAGATGATGAGTGAGGATGACAGATAATGGCAAGCTTAAATTCTTGAAATATTTTTCTTAAATTAGTATAGTGGTTGTTAAAATTAACTTCAAGCTTAAAAATGCTGCTTCCAAAATCATTGGAAACATCACTTTGATTCTGAATAGATCTGGGTGAAGATAACAGTGAAACAATATACAAAGATATGCCTTTGATGGAGCAAATGAATAAAATCAATTTTCACAGAGAAATTAGCTTTCTCTACTAAAAATATTATATAATTTTAAACTTTCTGGTGAGACAGACAAAAGCAGAAGAAAACCACATGGAGTGTCAAACAGGAAAAGACCATATTAAGAAAAGCCAAAAATAAATAAATAAATAAATAAATAAAAGATTATTTTTCCTGCTTCTGTGCTTATGAACTTAGAATATAAATGTACTTAAAAAAGTTTCTATGTCCAGGACCAGATGCCTTTTATGTTAATAAGTTTGGACATCTCTTTGAAATTCACCTAAAATAACTGAATAATAAAAAGAAATTGAGAACACAAGTGTTAATCCAAAAGATTTTGTAGGAGAAACTATCAAATTTATTGAAAGTTATAGTCAATATCAAATGAGACTAATCTGCACAGTATGAAGACACATTAGAAAACATAGTTTTTTAAAAAAATCTGCTTTTAAATGATTCTAATGCAAGGAGTTGATTTCAGATTAGTGTCCTCCCTTTCCTGATATTTAAATTTTTATGAGAACTGTTGAAATTGAATTTAGGGACTATAATTCTGGATATCCTCATCCCCAAGTCATGAATTATTCACACCTGGGGGAAAAAAACTTTTTTCCATATATGATAACATTTGTGGTTTCAGAGGTTAGAAACTCATATCTTTGGGGATGGTTATACAGCCAACTACAGGTATTATTGGAAAAAGAGAGTGTATGTCTTTCATTTCTGTATTTCAATTTTTGCTTTTTAAACTATGACACTGTGTTGCATTATTTGTTTTTTAAACAAAAAATTTGATTTTTAAACAAAAATTTGTTTTTGCCTCTTGCAATACATAAAATAGATTTGTCCCCTGCAATGCCTCTCTACAGAAGAGCCTGCTTCTCATCTCTATATTTCTAGTATGTGCTTTTTATGCTGGGCACATGGAGAGACTCAACACTTATTGCTAATTAATGAATGTAATTAAGGTTAAATAGTCATATGATTGCTTTCACTTATTTTTTTTTAATTATCTCCCTCTACTATTCTTTTTGTAATTAAAAAATACTAATATAACACTTTCCTTTTCTAAAAATAGAAGCAATATTGTAATTTAATGAGTTTTTTTCCAGCTAGTTGTACAGACTAGCCATTTGCTTATTATATACTGCATTATGTGAAGACTCATCAGGTGTTTGTGTTAGGGTGATATTTTGCCATCATAAAAACGATATTTATTACAGGGTCTTCAAGAAACTGTTGAGTTTGCTGTAATCAGGTACCTGAATCAGAATCAGTCTTTCGATTCTTAGGCAAGTTGTAAAGAATGAAACAAATTATGAAGCCTTCTTTTGCTCCAGTTTCCCTCTACATTAAATAGCTTAATAACCTCCTAAGAATATTTGATGGGTTCAAACAAAATGTATATTGTTAACTAAAATATGTACAAATAGAATTACTACGACTACTTCAATCATTAAAAATGAAACTATCTGTGGCCCTATCCCCTTGTCTAGTTAATCTCTCTGAATATTTTATATTTTATGCATTATACACATTGTGAGGTGGCCATGCTATCAACATAGTCTATATGTTTTATTTAATTATCATGGTTTATTAAGACAACTGTTTATGGTATTATTTACAGGAATTCCATTTTTTTTTTTTTTAACACTTTAGGTCCTACCTATAATGATAAGGAGTGTAAATGTTTCCCACATTTTCTTCCTTGGAAGAATAGAAAAGAGGAAAAGCCATTTTAAAACTGCAGCAAAATAATCACCATTAAGGAAAGATCATCACTCAAAAATATTTCCTAGACAATTTACCAAGTAGAACAGCAGACCCCAACTGGAACGGGCTGAGGGACCACCACCTTTATTTCAGGAAGGAGGTCCTACTCCTACCTTCATTTTTATTGAGTGGCAGTTTTCTACCCACTAAAACTACACTGAATTAGAGATTTACTTTTAGAGGGATCACTTTGAGAAGCAAATTTCTATGGCTAGCCTGACCAAGAGCAGATAACTCTGATAAAGTCAGTCAATGTCTAGTACATATCTTGCTATCCCAAACAATGTTGACTAAATAAACCATCACAGTGTAGTCAAAAAACAACTAAGAATGAAGAGGAAAATTTGGAGACAACACTTTAGAAAATAGTGGTAGTGATAATGGTAATGTCTGAAGAAAAGAATAAGCTACATGTAGCATGAATGTCCCAGATTCAAGGCATGTGGATGTGATTCAGTTAACTACTTCTTGCATCCATACAAGAGTTCAAGCTTAAGAAGTTCTTCAAAATTAAAGGTAATGGATTAAATAAAACACTTTGTAATCTCACAAAGTTAGTAATAGATAACTTAGGAATCTTAAAGGATTAGCATTCTTCATGCAGAGTCTCTCAAGCCTACACTTACTTATTTCAACAATTCATTTCTAATGCATAGCAGATGAACTCCACTATGCATCTCTTCTATTTAAAACATGACAATTAAAGTTGATGATGAAGTGAAATAAAAATGTGTAGGCATTGATATTCTTCAGCTCATTCTCAAAATGTGAAACTCCTACATCATATCAGGTTTGTTACCTGTGTCAGAAAAGGAAGATATCTAAAGATGAAACATAGTTGTAATGTGACAAACTATTAGAATTAGGAATTAAATTTAGTGAAATTGTCAGACATAAGATCAATGAACAAAGGTCAATTATGTCTATATGCATACAAAAATATTTTTAAAGTATGAAAAGATAACATTTGTTATTGTATAAAAAATTAAGTTCTCAGGGTTAAATCTTATGAAATATATACAGGACCCTATTACTAAGACCTGATTCACATATGTGTATACAAATATGTGTGTTTATATATGTTCTATTTCTTTAATCAGTGTGCTGTTTACACACGAGTAACCACTTTGGAAAGCTCATTGACCTGTATACATATGTACAAATTTTTAATGTATATATTTTTTTTCAATTAAAGGTCTTAAAACACAGGTGGTGGACTGTTCTTCTTGCCATTAGGAAAAAAAAAAAGATTTGAATTTGTAGTTTATTCATTTATGTAGGTCAGCATTTCCCAATGTATTTGTGATTCTGATAACACAAGGGAATACATTGACTCTAGCTGACAGATCCAATTTTCTGTTTTAAGAGGAGGTCTCACTAATCAAAAGTCATGATTTTGATCAATTTTAAAATAGACTCTGGACTGTTATATATTTACATAAAACTAAATAATGATGAAGGGAAGAATACATATTCAAGTAATCATAATAATCTTCAAGTACCTAAAATTTGTGGATTAGATTTAATTGCTTAAAAGTATGATTTTTTCTGTATTTTTTTCATACTTGATACTCCTGCAGCTTTATATCATAGCATTTTTATTTTTCTGACTATAATAGTTAAGACTATTCTTTCTATTCTTTCATTAACTGCATCTTCAGTACAGAATAGGTATTATCAGGTTTTACCTTTATATTCTCTTTACCTGATATTCTCTTTCATGCTATATTATCTCACTAAAAAATTGCACAACTTATCACAGCTTCATACTGAAGATGACATAGTAATTTGCATTTTCTCCACCCCAATACTAATAAGATTTTCATTCAGATAATTCTTTTTGCATGTATGGTAAGTTGTTCAATGTAATATGACTCATCTTTAGCATCTATAACCCCTATTCTCTCTGGATGCGGTGGCGCATGCTTGCAATCCCAGCACTTGGGAGGCTGAGGCAGGAGGATCATGAGTTCCAAGCCAGCCTCAGCAATGGTGAGGCATTTAGCAACTCAGTGAGACCCTGTCTCTAAATAAAATACAAAAAATGGCTGGGGATGTGGACCAGTGGTCAAGTGCCCCTGAGTTCAATCCCCAATACAAAAAAAAAAAAAAAAAAAAAAAAAAAACCTTATTCTCTAGATTCCAGTAACACTGTACCTGTAGTTGGGACAAGCAGAAATGTGTCCAGACATTGCCCTATATGTCCTGGGGACAGATTGCCCCCACTTGACAAACTCTGGTATAATATAGTAACTGTTTTCTTTCCCAAACCTCATAACTGTCCAGTGTTTCCTTAGCATAATGAGTTATTTTATTAATGTACTTTAAATATTCATAACACTTATCTGAAATCCACTAAGGATGATCCATTACCTAATAAATAAAGATCAAACCTCTGAGCCTGACATTTAAGGCTAGCATTTCAACCCTAACAAACTTTTTCACTCTCAACATCAAGTACATCATTTGCTTCCATCAATCGTGGTGCTAGTTCTGGAGCTTATTGTTTCTAAGCATGCCCACTTTGCATTATGCATCCTTCAAAATTCCATTTGTAATGGCACCATGCAATGTGACCTTGAATACATTGTTTCACTTACCATTTGTCATTTCTTAATCTCTATAATAGAAATTTTAGTAATAACAATTTTATGAAAGGTTGTGATGATTAAATGAAATAATAGTAGTAAATATTGATAGATTGTAGATAATAATTATGATCCCTGATTCTTCAACTGTGAATACTATTCTTCAAGGTCATCTCATGTAACACCTTTTGAATTCCCTTGTGATGTTCAAATTAAATTCAACATTGATTTTTAATATTAATTCCCACATCTCTTGGTTTTTAATCACTGTGATTCCTTTCATTTTAGACTAGAGTTTTGTCATGAATCTTCCCCAATATTTCATGAGGTCCTTCAAGACTATACTTTGATAAATGCTATATCCAAGTGCAAACTCAAGTGTCCTTACCAGAATAAATATTATAATACTTATTAAGTCAAATGTTGTAAAAAGACACACTATTTAAAGATAGTTGTAATTGTTAGCATTTTTTTTTTTGCAGTAACTACTATGGTTTGGGTATCATTCTGGGAATATCATATAAGCAACTGACTCTAATTGGCAGCTTTTTAAGAGCTAATATTGATATTGGTAATTTATAGTAATAAAGTGAAGTACAAATGAAGAGACTTGAGAGTGAGCAGAAATGGGAAGTATGATGTTCCCAGGTGTACTAATTACCAATACCACATAACAAACTGCCCCAAATCTTAGTGGCTTAAAATTCATGATCACTTATTTTATTCATAAATCTGTAATTTGGTCGGTATTTAATGGCAGTAACTCATCTTTCCCTCATGAAGAATTAGAGAGGCTAATTTATAGCTGGAGTATATATTTTCAAGATGACTCACATGTACTTAGGAAACACAGTTGGGCCAGTGTGTTATTTCCTTAACATACAGGTTTTTCCATGCACTGTTTCTGCTTCATTGCCATGACAGCTGGGTTTTAAAAGTGAATATTTCAAGAAAATGAGCTCAAAGTTGTACTGCTTTTAATGACAAGCCTTGGAGGTCACACAGTGTCACTTCTGTTCTAGTCACAGTTCTCTCCAGATTTCAAGAAAGGAAACACAGATGTCACCTTCTAATAAGAGAAATGTCAAGTCCTTTCTGGGAAAAGGAAGTGAAATGGAAGTATTGCAACCATTTTCGGAAAATACAGTTTGCCACATGAGAAGTAAATACTGAATTCAACCAATGTTTAGTAAATTATTGTTTTGTGCTAGGTACATTTTTAAAGCACCAATGAGGCAGAAGTAGACAAAAGAGACAAAAATTCTTCTCTTTCTTGGGATTTTCCATTCTATTGAAATAAAGACGAGTGATAGGAAATGAAGTTTGAGAAAGAGCTTTGTAAGCCATGTAATGCCTACCTTAAATTTTGTTCCCACATATGATAGATTTTATGCAGGGAAGTTATATGTTCTTATTTGTTTTTTCAAAATATCATTTTAGCTGCTGTCTTGGGAAAGAAACAGAGTGCCTGGAGGAAGGGAGTGTGCAAATACCAAAAGCATTTGTGGAAAAATTTAGATTTTTAGGCAAAAGGTGGCTGGGTGTTGGTAGCTTGGACCAGAGTGGTAGCAGTGCATGTGGTAGGAAGATTGAAGGGATATTTTGATGATAGAGACAACATTTAGATTTTTGGATTAGATATTTACTGTGAGAGTGAGATCACTATTAAGGATGATTCCTACCTACAATTTTAGTTAGAGGAATCAGGCAAAATTAATTACTTGGACAGTAGAGCTAATGGGGAAAATGAGTCAGAGGTGGATACACTTGTTTGTTTGGGGATGTGAAGACGGAGAGAGAATTTAAAGATCACATACGTGTATTTTCTGTTTATGTCTATCTAGGCAGAATTTCCATACAATTTGGTGATTTAAATTTCCCATTGCTTAATTTTGTTGAATATATAGTGTATCTATTTCTGTGGAATAACAGATACCCTTTTAAGTAACAGGGGGCATATTCTCCCAGATACCACTGAGTTCCTCTCCAGGATATCACTTGCTAAGGGTTATCACCCAATTCTTGGCAACATAGCAATATAAAGGTCCACACGATTGACCTTGATTTGGAGAAACTCTGCTCTTCTGAGCAAGTCATCTAAGCTCATACGACCTCTGTCATGATATTCTACAGAAAACTAGGCCTCTACTGTAACTGCATGCCATTCAACTTCTTCCTCTGAGTATTCCTGCTGTCTACTCTTTAAGTGTTTATCCTGAGAGCACTTCTTAATAATCTTCCTGCTTACCAACCTCTGCCTGAGAGTTTATTTTTTAGGAGGCTTTTTATGATCTAGATGTTGTGGGTTTTGTTTTGTGGCCATTTGCATATGGCTCTCTTGGTTGTATTCTGTTTTATAAGAGAAAATATCTGCATAATCATCATGAAGCTACTGCTGTAATCTTACTGGATATGGGAGACATTACACCATGTTTGAATGCATATGAAATAACCTAGTGGAAAAGGGAGAATTGACTCAGGAGAATGCAGGATAGAATCTACTGAAAAGTTGCTTTTGCACTTTATTCTTAGAAATTGGAGATAAAATGGAGAACATATGTAGGATGTATGTTGCTAGGAGCTTATGATATTTTTCTGAAGTTTACTTCAATTTTTCTCAGTAAACTGGGAAGAAAAATTATCACCAGAAAATCATTATTGCAAGAAGATCTGGAATTTTGAGGATAAAAAAAATAGGCAAATAGTAATTTAGAACTACAGAAGAATAAATGAACAAAGCATATATTATTACTAGGGAGCAAAATGTTAAAATGTATAGCTTTGTTTTCTTCTAGTCATATTTAATTTTATGGTTGCTGATGAGTAGTAATAGGTGCAGAGTTTAAACATAATTGTGTTTGGCAAAGTAAGTGTGATAAAGCAAGAGAGGAAATGAAGAATTGAAGGGATATCAAAGGAAACGATGACAAAGATGGGACATTTGTATTTTAGCTGTACAAAAAAAGCAAGTGATTATAGGAGGGAAGTGAATAGACAAGGACAAGATAGTGAGATTACATATTATAGTTCACAGTGGGATCCTAAGTTACTGTTGCATTCAGAGTATTAAAAATAGTCAACTGGAAAAATTGGAAACAGTGTTCATGAAAACTTTGAAACCATACTTACAGTTACATTATCATAGTCACAAGAACCAACCAGGCTATGAGTATGGAAGTAAGTGATTGAAAAGACTATGGCCTTTTGAGTTTTTTTCTTCATTTGTTAGTTTTAATTGACAAATACATGTATATATATATGTATATGTATATATGTATATATATATATACATACATACATATATATTTATTTATAAGTATGTATTTATATATAGATATATTTACATATGTGTGTATATATATTTATGACAAAATTTTATGTCTACATAAAATATATATTTATGAAAAAAATTATATCTACATAAAAATATATATTTATTAAAATATTTATATACATGATGATTTTAAATATTTATACATTGTAGAATGGCTACATCAAGCTAATGAATATATGTATCACTCCACGTAGTTACTTACTTGTGGGGAGAACACTTTAAATCTACTCTCTCTGTAATTCTCAAGTGCAAAACACATCATTATTAACTATTGTGAACATTTTGTACAATGGATCTCTTGAATTTTCCTTTTCATAATGATGTTTTGTGTCCTTTGATCAATACCTCCTCACTGTTCCCCACTCAGACTCTGGTACGCCAAATTCTATTGTCTGCTTTTATGAATTTGACTGGTTCATATTCTACTCATAGGCAAGATCATTCAGTATATGTCATTTGAAAATTTCATTGTAGAGTAAATTCTAAAAATTATAATAAAAGGTCACCCTATCACTTTTGGTTCCCTCCATGGAAGGAAAACTAGAATCATTTTTTGTTAACATACTCTGTCTATAACCAAAAGAATTTTTCCCTTTAGTTTTGTGATGCTGATGCCTGAAAATATATGATGAGTTTTTCAGATATAAAAATTGTGGAAGGAAATTGCTCTCTTTCTTCTGTGAATGGACTATCTGCAAATTTGGTTCCTTTGGAAGCCTTATGAATACCTCATATATTTTACATTTCTGCATAAAATCTTTGCTAGTAAACCGCTTCTCTTTCATAAGTGCTTTTGTCTCTAAGCTTTCCTTTGCATGATATCTTTTTTCTTGTTATAATAATCAGCTTGCTTCTGTAATATAATCTCATAATGGCAGAAAAACCTCATCTAGGGAAAGAAAGAGAACATTTTAAAAATGCATATTTAAGGACATGGTTTGGAAAAAAGTGGAAAAGTCATGTAACTTGACACAAATGTTCTCATTAAGTAGAGACAAAAATTCAGCCAGGACCAAATAGAGCTGGGTGCTCTGGTGCATGCTTGTAATTCCAGTGACTTGTGAGGCTAAGGCAGGAGGATCTATCTGCCTTAGCAACTTAGTGAGACCCTGTCTCCAAAAAAATATAAAAAGGATTGAGTAAATAGTTCAAATGTAAAGCACCCCTGTGTCCAATCCCCAGTAACAAAATAAATAAACGAATATATAAAAGCATTGTGAATAGAGTTTTCAACTTCATCTTCTGTGTTTTCTGCACTCTGACCAGTGGACAGACATGAAAGGCACCTAAGGAGGCTTACTTCTGTGTGTCCTTGTTTCCCACATCAATCACTTTCACAGAGTGGTAGATCTTTTGTCCTACCACTACACGACTTCCACCACTAGACTGTTGATTATCTCTTTAGCAATAAGATGAGGTAAAAATATCTTGTGTTTGGGAATTATTCTCTCTTTCTTCCTACCAATGTACATTTTTAATTCTGTACTTAGAACACCTTTCCCAAGAAGATTATTGTATATCTGTTTACATGACATTCTGGGATTACAAACAATTGACATGGAGGATGCTGGCCCTAGAAATTTCATGAGTTTCTCTTTGGCAAGGTTGAATTTCACCCTCTTAAGAGGTTATGTACTTCTATAATCTTTTTTATGCCATCACACATACCACACTTAACTTTATTAGTGATAATGACATGATATATGTTATTTGACATTCAGTAAGAGTGTGAACCTTCATAGCCTGAATTCTGTAGCTCCCAGATAACCACACAAGCACAACACTTGAAACTATCAAATTTCCTAAGAACAGGACTTACGTTTATATAGTGTCTTCAATAAATATGATTACTTGATTGATTCATCTATCATAGCAACATATTATCCTGAAAGTAAAGCTAATTGTGACAATAATAATGTATGATAAAATAGCTTACAGCAGTGGTTTTCAAGGATTTCTAGGTGTATTTTCAAAATGTGGTAGATACAATTTTGATTGTCTGAATCTTTGGTGATGTTTACTGATGGAGAAAAAAAGCTTGCTTTACTGAGTGTTGTTTAATATTTCAGAAAACCCGTCCTTGTCTACAGTTCTGCTCATGGTAATTGAAGTCCTAAAACAATGCAACTTAATCTGCTTTTGTTATTGTTTTATTCACAGAAATTCTAAAAATATGGTTTCTGGTAAGGATGTAAGCTTCTGACTATGTTATGATGATATTAGCAATAGCTGGACTGAATATTTCCATATAGAAATACCATATATTTAAAATTACTGCCATTTTCTTACTTTCATATTATTTTAAGGAACTTATATGGACATAAAAATGATGTGTGGTGGGGTATTATCCAAAAACATAAATAGTACTGTTACAATATAGTACAAGAACAAAAATCTATAAATAAAATAAGCTAATCATATTTTAAACATCTTCAAAATGACACAAACACTAAGGCCATAGGTTTGAGTGCTTGCTTGTGTATAAAAATTACTCTCTAAAGCCTTGTTGCTAGTACATCCTCAAGGCTAATTAAGTCAAAAATCTGGGGTGACAGATGTCAGATTTCTCAAACTTGTTTAGATGATCCAAGTTCTACAGGTAAATCTTAGCCCAGTGAACATATATGCAAGGGATCCCTCATTCAGGAACACACTGGAAAACGGTGGAATTACATTTCATGATAAGTCATATTCCAGACAGTTTCCTCTCCTTTACATATTATGGTTCTCCTACTCTCATTACTTTGCTAGAGCAGTTTTCTGATTTCACATATACACAGAGAGACACACACCAAAACACATGTACTGTACATATTAATGTCATTTTTATAGCAATTGCTATGATCAGATTTCAGTAAGCTTTTTTTCTATAAAGTGTCAGTAAATTTGGGGTATTTGTATACCATAATTTCTCTGTCACAATTACTCAACTCAGCAGTTGTAGCATGAAAATAGCCCTAGAGAATATATAAATGAATGGATTTGGCTGTATTCCAATAAAGCTTTACTTACAAAAGCAGGCATTGGGCTCAATTTAAATCAGAGGGCAGTTGTTTGCTGACCTCTGTTACACACACACTTGAATTATAGTTTATTTTCAGTAACATTCACAAATTTTAAGACACAGTTTGAATGATATTATGAATAAACATACCCTTGTAAACACTGCCGAGATCAAAACACACTATATTTCTTGACATTTTTGATCCCTGCTTTTCTCAAATTAGATACAGGTTAGACTCTCCTCATCTATTCACTTTCTTGACTATTAGTACCTCCTAATATAAGCTTTTGTTTTCTCATTATCTTCTTGACACTTGCTTAAAGTCAAATATTTCTCTATAGTTGAAAAATCAAATCCTGGATAACATTCACATTTATGGATTTTTTCTATGTTCCAATGAAAGTATACATGCAAATAAGAAATATATCCACAGACTTCTGGTTTCCAATTTCACATCTAAGAAGTCTGGAAATCTCCAGCCTGTCCAAAAGACAAGTAAAAAGCTGAATGGACTGAAAATTAACAACTCCCTTTGAATCTGTAAGAAATGAGAGAACAAGGGTGAACAGCTTCCCCTGAGATGGGAAGAGACAGACAAGTGAATACAGGGAATCACAGACAAGTGGGACAGAAATTCGGAAGCAGAAAAATATAGCAGGAACCAGTTCTAGGGTAGGAAAACCTGGACTGTAATCAACAAACTCCTGGATGCTTACAGTAGAGAAATCCTCATGTTTAAAACTCCAGAGGAGTTTGTACTTATGGGATCCCCCAAATGTTATGAGATTTACCTCCCAGAATTTGATCAGTTTCCTGATACATACCAGGAAAAACTCTCTGTGTTAGTTTTCCATCACAGTGACCAAAATACCAATATAAACAACTTTAAGGAGGGAGGATTTATTTTAGTTCCCAGTTTTGAAGGTTTCAGTCCATGGTTGGCTGGTTCCATTGCTTTGGGTATGAGTGAGGCAGAACATCACAGTGGAAGGGTGTAGCAGAAGAAAGCTGCCCAGATGAGGCAGGAAGTAAGGTGGGAGGATGTGGGGCTGGGGAGAGGCAGCCTGAGATAAAGTAAACTCTTGCAATGACCAGTGACCTACTTCCTCCATCTACTTTCCACTTCTTGATATTCCTTTCAAACTATTAATCCTTCAAATGGATTAATCTACTGATAAAGTTAGATCCCTCATTATCAAATCCTTTCGTTCAGCCTCACTTCTGGACACTGCTCCTTTGGGGAACAACCCTTTAAGTATAGGAGCCTTGGAAGACATTCCAGGTTGGAACTACAATACCTTGTTATGCTTACGGCAAGAGAAAAAAGACCCATTTTTATATAGGCCACAGACTCTTTCCTGATAAACAAAGCCTACCATCAGGAGAAAATAGAGGCTAACATGCTTGGGGTATCATTATAGTTTAACAGACATATGAGAAGGGAATTATCTAACTCCCATCCAGCTCAAGACTTAAAAATGTATTAGAAGGGATATACTCAATGCTGGCTTCTTCTACTCTTCAACATGAAAGAAGGAAAATAGTTAGGAATAAAAATAGGAAATATTTATAAAGTTAATAGCTGAGAAGCATATGACCACTAAATGGCTTGAGACCTAATTACAGGGCAGCAGGATGACTACCCCTCTCCTAGACCTTACCACGACATTACTAAAGGCCTATATATCAGTTTTCTTTTACTCAGTACATCATGCGCAAGAGAGAGAAGAAAAACCATATGGTCATATCAGTATATGCAGAAAAAGCATTTGACAAAATACAACACCCATTCACAGTAAAAAATAAATAAATAAACAAATTTTTAGTGAACTAAGAAAGAACGGATCTTTGGATCTTTCTTACCCTGATAAAGTTTCTACAAACAAGCAAACACACTCCAGCTCACATAGCTCTTCATGGTGAATATAGATATTTTTTAAGCACATAGAATGGACAACACCAATAGTAAGCCTAAACATAAACTGTGAACTTGGGGTGATTATGCTTTGTCAATGTAGGCCCATGGATTGTAACAACAGCATCTCTAGTGGGTTATGCTGATAATGGGGGAGGTGGTCTGTTCTTAGGAGCAAGGAGTACCAAGGAAATATCTTCACCTTCCTCTGAATTTTGCTGTAAACCTAAAATTGCTGTAAAAGAAAAGAAAGTCTAAAAAAAAAAATAAGAATCTATTAGCCATTCCCCTTTTGCTGAGCAAGGCACTCTACAAAGCTCCAAAGAAACCATTGGCCTTTATTACCACTATAGATTTCATATAAGCAGCATTTCAATTTCTGTTAGACTTGTCTGTATTCATGTGTTAGAATCTTGGTGAATAAGCATTGGCTAAAAATCAGAAGATATTAATTCATCTCAATTTTACACTTTCTAGTAGGTGCCTGTGATTAAGTTAACACACTTCTTTCTCTGAAGCTAACTTAATGTCCTTATAATATAGGAACAGTAATTCTTGATTATTCATCTCACTAGGTTGTAAAAAGGATCCATCATGAAACAATACCTTAGAAAGCAGTGTTTCGAATTTCAATAGGATATTGTTATCCTGGTTAAAATAAAAGCTGCTCCACATAATCCTGATTGTATTTTCCATTTTTGAAATCATTTTAAATAAGCATTTAATTATCTTTGATGTATAGCCAAGTTGGGAAGAGAAATGAAAAGGCTCATTTTGTCATCTATAATTTCATAGCTGTTAAAAATGTTGTAACTAATTTTTCTATTATTGTTATTTTCCAGGCACCACTTTCATTAAGGTGCTGATATGGTTGAAATACATATAATCTATCATGATTTGTTCTGTAGTTATATGTGTGTATACATATTATCTATATGAACCTCTTACTTTCTACTCAGAAGATATAAATAATCTTTCTTTTTCAAACAGAAAAGCTTATTTGTTCCTTTATTATTCTTTCTCTGTCAGTTTCATTCTTTCGTTTCTAACAGATTTTTATTCTGGTATTATTTGTTATGATGTAGGAAATCAATTTTATGGTTAGCCATTGCTTTGTTCCAAATTTGTTAAACTGAAATTTTAATTAGTTGTGAAATTATTGCTGTCATGTTTGTCTTTCGGCTCAGTAACCCCAAAGTCATAGTTTCTATTATCCACTTATTCTACAAATTGCACTGAATCTCTACCATATCTGCCTATATCTGTTCTTATTTCTGGGAATAAAACAATGAGCAAAACAGAAAACACTCCGCTTCTGTAGTGATGATGATTTAGTTGTCATAAAAAGACTATGAAGAAATGAGTAAGTGAAATGTATGGTACACTAACAGTGATAAACTCTATATGAGAAAAAAGAATAAAGCAGAGACATTGGTTAGTACAACTCTTGGTGGGACTCTACTAAGTGAGAAACTCTTCCACCAAGTGGTCAGAAAAGGTGTCACTGATTGAGTGACAGAGGAAAAAAATATGAGGATGTGTTGGAGTTTGTTTTTCAGAAATCTCCAAAAAACATCATTCCAGGCAAATAATAGTGTAAATGCTTTGGGTTGGAAAGCATTTAGGGAAGGAACAGCAGAAAGGCAACGTGGCAGAAGCAGAAGGAACAAAGGGAATTTGAGAAACAGATGAAGGTGAATATGGAGAGGTAACAAGTAGAGCAGGTCCTGCAAATTTAGGTTCTCATAGATGATATTAAGAAACTTCGCTCTGATTTTCAGTGATCTGCCAAGCCATTTGGGTGTCGTGAGAAGCAACACGATCTGACTTCTATTTTTATGTTAGTTTAGCTACATATTAAATTTTATTTAAGTTGATGGAAAACTCCATTACTGTGTGGGTTTGATTAGAATGGGCAGGATTTTAATTAGAACTGAGCCCAGAATTCCATCTTGCACTTTCATTGCCATTCTGTCTCTATATTCATACACAGATACAGACACCTACTTCCAAGCTTCAGGGTTCCCTTGCAGGATCTTTTTTATTCCTGTTTGTTCTTTTCGATCTTCATGGATGTTTCTTTCATTTTCAGATAGAATCTCTAGGAAGGGCCTTGACTCTTTACTACAGAAAAACTTGAGTAAGCTCATTAATAGTTTGAAATTTATTGCTTATCTCTACAGGCTGCAATGGACTGCAGGAGGCAGGATAGATTAAGGTACACTTTGGGGTTTTGTGTTTTGTATATTACCAAAAAAAAAAAAAAAAAAAAAAAACAAAAACCAAAAAACAAAAAACTTCTTCCAAATTGTGACCATAAATTTAAGATCAATTAATAATACTGACATACTGAATATATTAAAAAATCTTTTATTATTGATTAAGTGAATGAGTGAATAAATACATAAAGGCGATTTTCATTCCTTTCTCTGCCAGTTACTTTCTAGTGAACCATCCTCTTCAAACCTTCCCCTGCTTTTTACCTTGGGGAGGTGTAACCTGTATGGACTATTATCAGTTTCTGCTTCTGCTCTACATTCAGACAATGAAAATTAAAGGGAGAGAGGACAGAAAATAAGGGGAGTCAAGGGATATTTATTACCCTGCTTATATCCTTGAGAGGTAATCTTAGCTTGTGCTTCTCTCCATTAAAGCCTCATCTTCCTTTTAATGTGTCTGCTCTAGAGGACTCTCTCTCTCATTTATGATGGCAGTAGACTCTCTCTGCCTCCCACCTCCCACCTCCAACATTTTTTGGATCTACAGGTGATGACTACTCCATGGCTGTCAGCCCAGATTCCTGCACACTCCCTTGTGGGTCCTCTACACTCTGCCCACTCTTCAGTAATTAGTCTCTTTGTTTACAAATCCTCTTCAAATTATCCTAATTTGCTTGTGCCATCTGTCTTCTGTTATGACTATGACAGCTACACCCTCATTTCCACTGCTGCTTTGCAAATGCAGACACCAATGCTAAAAGGAGGAGGAGGAGGCATCTTGGTACATATTTCACCTGTTTTGTATTTATTTTCTACACTAATTGGCTGTGACTTCAATTTGAGAGCCACCCAAGTCTAATGAGTCACAAAACCAAAAAACAACTGAAGAATTCGTCAGATCTGATTCATTAATTTTCTAGATTGGGAAACTGAGACAGAGGTTAAGCTACCAACATTGTCTACAATAGCTGACGGGATTCTCAGTTATTTGACTTCTGCATTGCAACAATAGCCCTTCCAAATATTCCTCTCTGGCACGTAGAAATTAGTGAAGGAATGAATAATTGACATAATATTTGCTTACAGAAAGGGGCACTAAATGCTGAAAAACAATAGTAGGGTGTTATTGGAATGTTTATAAAGGTAGGAGATCTTTATAGAGGGTCCATTTCTAACCTATTGTGTTTTGTGTTATAGACAAGATCATTTAAGTGTGCATAATAGCAAAGACTGCAAAGGTAATTCTCCACTTGTCTGGAAGGTAGGGGAAAAATCCAATGGAAGTATATTCAAGCAAGAGAGTATATAGGGCTATCATCCAGTAAATTTACTCATAACTTATTCTTGGCTACATTGGCAGCAGTACAGTAGGAATGTAAATTGATGCTGACTTTCTTGTTGCATTTATTTTCTACATCTACTATCTGTGGATCTAATTAGGATATGAAGCTTGTGTTAGAGGGGTATGACAAGGGAAATAAATATAGTTTGTTCTCCAGGAGAAAAACACAGGAATTCATTTTCCAGTTTTCATTATGGTCAGATATTTACAGTAGTACTTAGTGCATTCCACAGACTAGAGTATTGGAGAACAGTCCCCACCTCCTACAGGTGTGCTTCACAGAATTAAGGAAGAGAAACTAGTAATTCTTTTGTACAAAGAGGAGTACTCTGGTATTCATCTACTTATTTCCAATGTAACTTGTAAAGTCAAGTCTAGGGAAAAAAACCTACAATCTAAAAGTGTTTTCACATTCTTCTCCTCATAGAACTTGAATTTTTCATATTTTAAAAATTCAATTAAAATGATTATGCCGGGTTTTGTTTATCATCCTGTGTATTTGCTCAATACAACCTCAGAGTTTTAGAAAGTGGAAGCTTTGTTTTCTTTTAACTTTTTATTTCTGTGTAATTTTAGACTTACAGAAAAGTTGTTAGATCATTGCAAAGAAACCTATATAATGTCATCCAAATAACTATATAATTTCACCCAAATTCACATTTTGCCATATTTATTTTTCCCTTTTCCCCTTCTCTCAGTGTACATACATGTACACTTATACAAATACAAAGACACACACATACAATCACACACACTTATTTTATGAATCTACTCAAATTATAGAAATAACAACAAAGCATTTTGAATCTTAAATTGAGGGTTTAATCTAGGTAGTAAGGCAGAATAAGAATCAAGGGTTAAAAAAGATTTTTCTTGTTTATTCTTAATGAGGAAAGTGCAGAGCCATCTTTTCTAGTTTAAATGTGTTTGAGAACACTGAATGTTATTGTGTTAATGAAGATAATCTTGAGGATAAGTTTTCAATCACATCTCCTGTTAATGTCTTACATGCACCCTACTGCCCAATTATACTGTACTGATTACAGTTGGGGAAATTCTCTTTTTAGTATCTCTCTAGGTAATTGTCTATTTATTGGAGAAAATGAATATCTGAAAACCATGCTGTGCCCAACCATGTATAAGAGAAAAAAATGATTCCCGGATGAACCCAAGTATATTACCAAACTCCATGCACAACATCATGTCTTCTCTTTTCTCTTGCTCTGTTTAATCCTGCTATAATTAAGCCTTACCTGGTGCTATAGATAAAATAAATTACCTCTAGTTAGGACTATCCACTGTCCTCTGCTTAATTCTTATTTGCATTACTAGATCTCTGAGTGAGTGGTTCTACTAAGTGCTGGTTATTTCCCCAAAGCATTGCTAAAAATAATGATGGAATGCAATCTATTTTGAGTTCTGAATTTACTTTTAGTATTTCAACAACAAACAGCAGTGTTAGGCAAACAGCCAATCACCACAGCTAATGCTAAATAATTTTGTTGTATGTTTAAAAATATATCATATTTGAACTAGCAGAAAATTCAAATTAGCTGCAATTTAAAATTGTACCACACTGATCTGAACTGTTATTTATTTATGCTTTTAACCACTATTTTCATCTCCAAATAGGTACTTTCATATTTGCTTTATTTACTCCAGATTCTGAAAATAGTTCTTAAATGTTTGAAAATATTATTTTTTGAAATAAAATATTTTTTTTTTTTTTTAATTCTTCAGAAATATTCATAACTAGAGGTCAATATGTATAGGAGGTTACTGTGATAATGAACTATGATGAAAAATAATATTTAGTTTAAAAGCACATGCTTATTTCACATATTTTAAATCTTCATTGAGATGAAATAGCTGTAAATACTGTGTACCCTGTGGCAAAGAAAGTTATAGACATCATATGAATCTGTTATGGATTTAAAAATAGTCTTTCAGTTTTTATTTTAGTCAGTTCTTTTGTGACTTAATAAACATCATTGGATGCGAATTGATAATAGAGATAGTTTCTTTTTGTTATTCCCAAGATGATGTAAATGAACAAAAGGAAACACTATTAATGAAAAGTGGAGAATGGTGATGGTAATTATCACATTTAGGTACAGCAAATAAAAGAATCACATAATCATGTGAGCCATTTCCATTTAATATCAAATTAAAAGTAGTCTAAGGGAAAAATAGTCTCACAAGAAGACACTGTAAAATCACTTATTGAGTAGACTTTTGAAAACACTTGGGACTTTGGATAACCAAAATAAAGAAGAAAAAATGCTTGAGTGGATACAAGAACAACAGGTACATACATAAGGTTCATAAAATTTTAAAATAGGTCATGTATAGATAGAGATTCTTATTAACATGGACATATCATTACAATTTTAAATGTGACATAATTCAGTGTAAAACTAGAATTATTTTTAATATGGTAAACAATAGTGAGAGAACCCAGATTTTTTTTTTTTTTTTTTTTTTTTTTTTTTTTTTTTTTTGGTACTGGGGATTGAACTCAGGGGCACTTGACCACTGGGCCACATCCCCAGCCCTTTTTTTGTATTTTATTAGAAGCAGGGTCTCACTGAGTTACTAAGTGCCTCGCCATTGCTGAGGCTGGCTTTGAACTCGCCATCCTCCTGCCTCAGCCTCCCAAAGTGCTGGGATTACAGGCGTGCGCCACCGCGCCCGGCTCTAGAACCCAGATATTTAAAATCTGTAAGTAGAAAACTTGTTAACAATAGTAAAACTGCATTTTGAAAAGAATATTAGTGAACCATAAGTTAACGCCTAGAAAATTGATTATGAATTATTTTTCACTTTCTGAATGAAAATACAAAGACAGACTAAGGTGAGTAAGAGCCTACGGGAACATTTGTTAACTGAAAAATTAGAGTCTGTGTGAAAAATGACCCTTACTAATGAGAGAGAAGAGAGTTGGACCACAGGCAATGGACTAGGAAGAAAAAAAGGAAATAGAACAATGTACACATAGTATGCACTTTAATCTTGTTTTTCTGTTTTACCAGTCCTGCTAAAATATGTGCTCTTACTTATTCATAGTGTTCCTTGAATCAATAATACTTAATTTCAAGAACATTGTAAAAACCCTTACAACAGAGTTATATTTACCTACTCTAGATCCTTATCTTTTTGAAATCATCTTTTACTTTGACAGATTTGATATATTTATTAAATCAAAGTTACTTATTGGTCTAAACAATAAATACATTTTAATACATTTAATGATATTTTTATATTTACTCATACATAATGCCATTTCTGTTGCTTTCCTTTCTTCCTGCACATGTATGCTTTAGAAAAATGTGTACTTCCACTTCTGAGTATTTGTCTTATTTTATTTTTGAGTTGTAAAAGTGCCTTTTATATTCTGGATTATTGTTCACTAACTTAATCGTTTTCAAAGACTAACCCTTTCTCTGAGTTGTCTTTACATTTACTTGATGGTATCCTTTAGAAGAAAATAAAATTAATAATTTAAATGATGTCCAGTTTATTTTTTTTTCTATTGTTACTTATGTTTTGGTGTCACCTCTAAGAAATTATTGGTCAATATAAGTTGACAAAGGTTTAGACCTATGTTTTCTTTTAAGGCTTTTATAGCTTTAGCTCTTCCATGTAGGTGATTTTTATGTATCATCTAAGTGTCTACTTTCACTATTTTGCTTGTGAATATCTATTTGTTTCAGTACCATTTCTTTAAAAGACTATTTTCTCTATACTGACTTGCCTTGAAACCTTTGATAACATTCAATTAAATTTGAGGTGATTTTGAGGAATGAATGGAATACAATTCAGAGTCTAGAAATATACCCTCAAAGAACAGATTTGTAATGTTTTGAAATCAGGAAAAATGCATAGTTTAATTTTGGTCTTCTTCAAGTTTGTTTTGGCTAGCCTACATCCCTTGTATTTTCATATGAATTTAGTATTAGCTTCTCAAATTCTATAAAAAATACAGTTGAGACTTTGATAGGAATGTTTTGAATTTGTGGAATGTTGTCATCTTAACAATATGTGTCCTTTTATACATTAATATCGGATTTCATGTTTTAAATATTTTTAGTTGTCGATGGACCTTAATTTTATTTATTTATATGTGGTGCTGAGAATCAAACCCATTGCCTCACACATGCTAGGCAAGTGCTCTACCACTGAACCACAACCCTAACGTATTACTACCAGATTTCTTATACTTGTTTGAGTTTAATTATTTGAACAATGTTTTGTAGTGTTCAGAGTAAAATTTTTTATTTTCTGTTAAACACATTCTTAGACATTTTATTCTTTTTAGGTTTATTGTACAATAAATTGTTTGATTAATGTAATTTTCAGACTTTGTTTTTTTTTAATAGAAGTGCAAGGGATTTTTGTATATAAAGTTTGTGTTCTGCCCCATTATTATACTCTGTTTTTCTAACTGTAAAAGATTAGATTATTGGCCAGTAGAGAGACCTTCACTTCTTCCTATTGTAATCTAGAAACTTTCAATATTGTTTTCTTGCCAAATTTCCCTGGCTAGAACCTCCTGTACGAAGTTTAATAGAAGTGATAAGAACAAATACCCTGGTCTTATTTCAGATTATGGGGAGGAAAAACTTTCAGTCTTTGATATTACATATGATGTCAGCTGTGTTCTTTAAAAAATAGATGCCCTTTATCAGGTTGAGTTTATTTGCTTGTGTTTCTGGTATGTAGAGTGTTTTTAAGATGCAAAGGTGATAGATTTTCATCATGTGCTTTTTATGTGTCCATAGAAGTGATCATTTGGTTTTTACTCTATTAATATGGCACTTTACATTGACTGGCTTTCATATATTGAAACAGCTTTGTACATGTGGTATAAATCCCAATTGTTTATGGTATATAATGCTTCACATGTTTTATGATTCATTTAATTATATTTTACTAATGATGTTTGTATTGATATTCATGCAGGGCATTGGTGTATATTTCCTTACTCTTCTTATTTATTTATTCATTTATTTTTTGCAACGCTGAGGACTGAAACTGGGGCTGCTCACGTTAGGCAGGTGCTCTGCCACTGAGAACTACATCCACATCCTGATTTTCTTGCCTTTGATGTATTTGGTTTTGATATCAAGGTAACACTAAATGAGTTGGTAAGTGATCTCTCTTCTTTAAATATTTAAAAGTTTTATAGAGTTGGCATTAATTCTTAAAAGATTCAGCAGAATAAATTTTCTATTCATTTAGGTGTAGGTTTTTCATGTTGCTGGAAATTGGCATATTAAAATTTCTATCTATTTGCTTCTTATACTCCTATTCAGATGATCTATTTCTTCTTAAAGTCAGCTTTTTAGTTTGTGATATTCTCAAAGTTAGTTCATTTTATCTAATTCATATAATTTGTTGGCATATATTTATCCATTGTGTTCTTTTTTCAACCTTTACATTTCTGCATGGTTACTAGTGATTTTTCTTTATTCATTCCTGATTTTAGCTATTTAGTCTTCATTTATTTAAAGTAAGCCTGTAATGTTTCTTTATTTTGTTGATTTTTTCAAATAATCAATATTTTGCTTTATTTTATCTATAACTTTTCTATTATGCATTTTATTTTTTCACCCCAATGTTTATTAATTTATTCCTTTTTATGGTTTAATTTCTCTTTTATAGTTTCTTGGGGTAGAATATTAGCTTATTAATATGAGATCTTTTTTTCTTTTTTAATGTGGGCATTTATAGCTATAAACTCCATTCTAACTATTGCTTTAAATATATCCCATATGTTCTTATATGTCGCACTTTTATTTTCATGTATCTATAGATATTTTCCAGTCTTCACTTTTATGTTTTTGGACTTAATGTTTTTGAAAAGCATATGGTTTAATTTCCACAAATTTGTGAATTTTCTAGCTTTCCTTCTGTCATTTGTTTCTAATTTTATTTCATTATCATTGGATAACATACTTTATTTTTAGTCCATTTAAGTTTACTGAGACATGTTTGCAGTCTAGCTATATAGCCTATCTGTGCAATGTTCTTTGTGCAATTAAGATGAATGTGTATTCTGCTTTTCTATGCCTTTTCTTTGGAGTGTTCTCTATGTCTTCAGTGTTATATGACTTATAGTGTTCTTCAAGCCTTCTTACTTACCTTCTGGGTATTGTTTGTCCATTATTAAATTTAGAATTTTGAAGTTTCCTACTATGTGGGGCATTAATTCTGTGAACTCTGTTTCATATACTTTTGGCCTCTGTTTATAGGTGTTAGGTTTACGAATATAACAACTTCCTGAATGGATTGACCCATTACCCTTTTATCATAATTTGTTTCTCTGTTTTTAGTAAAATTATTTGTTTTGCATAGCTATTTTCTCTCTTTTAAAAATAGAAATACCAGTTTTATTCAAAGTTAGTTATAATAAAACCTTAGAGAATATCATATTTTTATAAAAATGGAGCAGCTGGGAATTTTTTATATATAGATATCCAAGATACAATATGTGCACATATTTATGGGTTTCATTCCTGAAACTAGGTACTTATATATAATGTATAATGAACAAATGAAAATAATAAGTGCTTCCATTTCCTCAAATATTAATCATTTCTATGTATTGAAAGTTTAATACTCTTCAATTATTTTGTAATATGTTACAGATTGATGCAGACAGTAGTTATACTCTATGCCATAGAGCATCAAAACCAATTCCTTTTAAGTGTGCTTTCATACCCCTTAGTCTCTAGTGAACACGATTCCACTTCATTCTTCTACATGATTAACCTTTTAGCTCCCACAAATGAGTAAGATCATGTCATTTGCCTTTCTGAGTCCGGCTTATTTCACTTTTGTTTCAGTCAGCTCTTTCATCATTGTGACCAAAAGACCTGACAGAATACTTAGAGGAAGGAAAGTTTATTTGGGGCTCATGGTTTCAGAAGTCTCAATCCATAGATGGTCAAATCCATAGCTCTGGGCCAATGTTAGGCAGAACAGCATAACAGAAGGGCATGGTGGAGGAAAGTAGCTCAGAACATAACTACCAGGAAGCAGAAAAAGAGAGCTCTGTTTACCAGGGACAAAATATAAACTCCAAAGGGATACTCCCAGTGAACTGTCTGCTCTGACTACATCCTACCTGCCTACAGTCCCCACCCATTTAATGTATATCACAATATTAATCTACAAATTAGGTTACAACTCTCATAATCTGATCATTTCACTCTGAATATTCTTGGATTTTCTCACATATGAGTTTTTCGGAGATACCTCATATCTACAACTTCATATAATGACCTCCAGCTTCACCCGTGCTGCTGCAAATGAAAGGATTTTATTCTTTTATGTGGCTGAATAATGTTCCATTTTACATGTATACCACATTTTCTTTATACATTCATCTGTGAATGGACACCTTAATTAATGCAATAAACATGGGAGTAGAGGTAGATTCTTGAGATAAAGATTTTATTTCCTTTATTTACCCAAGTAAATTGAATTGCTAGAATATGACAGTTCTATATATTTTTTTAGTTTTTGAAGGAATCCATGCTGCTTCCAGTAATAGCTATACTAATTTACATTACTGCTAATCATGAGTAAAAGTACACATCCTTGCCAACATTTATTATTTTTTTTCTCTTTTGGTAGCAGCCATTCGAACCAAAGTAAAGTGATCTCTCATTGTGGTTTTGATTTGCATTTCCCTTGTGGCTGTGACATTAAGCATTTTTTCATATGCTCATTGGTCATTTATATATCTTCTTTTGATGATCATTCATTTTCTTTTGCTCATTTTAAATTGGATTATTTATTTGTTCTTAAGTCTTTTAATTATTTATATATTATTGATATTAATTCCTTTTCAAATCAACAGTCTGGAGGCATGTTACTCAATTCTTCATGTTGTCTCTTAGCACTATTGATTGCGTCCTTTGCTCTGAAGAAGCATCTCAGGTTTTTTTTAAATTTTAAATGTTTATTTATTTGCTTTAGTTATACACAATGTGTTTATTTATGTGGTGCTGAGGATCGAACCCAGGTCGCGCACGTGCTAGGCAAGCGCTCTACCGCTGAGCCATAACTCCAGCCCCAGCATCTTAGTTTGATACACTTCCAGTTGTCAAGCTTTAAGTTTTGTTGCCAGTTCCAAACATCTTACTCTACACCAAAATCTCAAAACGTTTCGCTTCAGGTTTCTTATAATAATTTCATAGTTTTATGTCTTACATTAAATCTTTGATACTTTTAAGATATGGGGTATTGATCTAGTTTCATTCTTCCATATATATATATATATATATATATATACATATATATATAGAGAGAGAGAGTTATGTCAGTGTTGTCTATTGAAAGATTGTGTTATTAGGAACTTTGTCAAAATTTTTTTGTGTGTTTGTGGATTCATTTCTGAGTCCTTTATTCTATTCCCTTGGTGTGTGCATGTTAGTTTTTATGCCACTACTGTGATGTTTGGGTTATTGTAGCTTTGTAGCATTGTGATGCCACCAGGCTTTATTGCTGTTATTATTCCTATACTTTATTCAGGATTTCTTTGTCTATTCAGGAGTTTTTGTGGCTAAATATTAATTTTAGTTTTCTTTTCTATTTCTCCAAAGAATATCATTAGCATTTTAACAGGAAATTCATTGAATCTATAAATTGCTTTCCATAATATTCATTTTAGCAATATGAATTGTTCCAATCCATGAACATGGGATATATTTTCATGCCCTGTATAATTTATTTCATTAGTATGTTAATTTTCGTTGCAGTGCTCTTTCACTTCCTTGATTCAGTTCATTCCTAAAATACTTTATGTATTTATTTTTAGCTTTTTAAAATGTGATTGATGTTTTGAATTTTTTTTCAAGTAAGTTGATTATTTTTGTATTAAAAAATTTGCTTTTGTATCTGGTAACCTTACTTGATTTGTTCATCATCAGTTCTGACAGCTCTTTGATGGATTATGTAGATATTCTATGTATAAAATCCTTTTATATGCAAACTTGGGTAATTTGACTTTCTTCTTTCCAAGTTAGATATATTTTTATTTTTTTCTCCTGCTTAATTGTTCTTGCTAAGAATCCCAGTTCCATATTGGATATGAACAATGATAGTGGATATCCTTTTATTGTTCCAGATCTTGGAAAATTTTATTTCAGGTTTTCTCCATTCAGCATGCTATTGGCTATGGGTGTGCCATGTAAAGCCTTCAGTATTTTGAAGCCTGTTGCTTCTAAACATAACTTATTGACAGTTATTTTTATGAAGATATGTCCACTATTATCAAGTACTTTTCATTTTTTTGATGTGATGTATTGCAAATGTAAAACCATCCTCACATCACTGAGATGAACTGCATCCAATTATGTTATATGATCTGACTGGTGTGCCACTGAATTTAGTTTTCTAGGTATTTGCCAAAAAGTTTTGCATCGATGTTCATCTGGTATATTGGTCTGTAATATGCTTTTTTGTTGTTGTTGTTGTGCCTTGTTTTTTGGTATCAAGGTAATCCAGGCCTTATTAAAAAGAATTGCAGCATAATTCCTCTTTTTTATTTTTTTTATAATAATTTGTAAAGGATTTAAATCAGTTCTTTAAATATTTGTAGAATTCAGCTTGCAAGGTAATCAGGTCCTGGACTTTTGTTCAATGGAAGACTTTTAATTTTGGCTTAAATTTTGTTATGTCTTATTTGTCTGTGTAGGCAATCTGTTTCTTCTTTATTTAATGTTAATAGGTGTATGTTTCTAAGAATTTATCAATTTCTTTTGGGTATTTCATTTTCTTGGCATGTAATTGTTCAAAAAAGTTTCTTAGTCTCCTTTCTATTTTTGTTGTATCAGTTATAATCATCATTTTTATCTCTGATTTTATTTACTGGATTTTCTTTTTTCTTTTTCTTTTTCTTTTTTTCTTGGTTAGTCTAGCTAAAGGTTTGCCAAATTTGTTTGTCTTTTCAAAAACCTAATTTTTGTTTCAATGACATTTTGTAATTCTTTTAGTCTTGATTTTATTTCTACTGCAATCTTTATAATTTTTTTACTTTTTATTAACTTCAAGTTTGTGTTGTTCCTGTTTATTTAAATCTTTGAGTGGAGCTTTGTTTATTTGAAATATTTCTACTTTTTTTAGTGTATGCATTTATTGATATAAACTTCCCTTTCAATACTGCTTTTGCTGTATCCCACAAATTTTGATATATTATTTTCACTGTCATTTATTTCAAAGATTTATGTTTCTTTTATTTAGTGACCTTTCATTCATTTGGAAGCATGTTGTTAATTTTCCATGTAGATATTTATTTTCCTTGTTCCCCTTATGTCTAGCTTTGTTTTCTCATGATCTGAGAAGATACATGATATAATTCAATTAAAAATTATTGAGACTTGATTTGTGACCTAACATGATCTATCCAGGGGGTTTTGCTATGTGCAGATGACAAGCTGTGTATCCTGCTTCTGTTAAATGAAATGCTTTGTAGATGACTAGTAAATCCATTTGCTACACAATATGGTTCAAGTCTAATATATGTTTGTTTATTTTCTGTCTGGACAATCTTTCTATTGATATAAGTGAAGTGTTGAACCATCAACTGTCGGGAGTGACAAATGAATCATTGCTTTGAACTTCTTGGTCTTGGACAGTTAGGATGCCCTTTTGAGTTTATCTCAGTACATCAGTGCTAAAAGACAAGCCCATTTGTAGGTGACCTGTTAATGAAGCAGATTCCATGCCTGGTGTGGAATTTATGGATTCCTTAGCTTTGAATTCAGATGCCTACTGCCCTAGGGTGAAAGAAATATGGGTGTGCTCAACAGCCTTGATGCGCCAGCTGTCCAGAGCAAGAAAAAGATATCATGCGAATAGATAAGCCCCAATTAGCCTGTTCCTGTCTACCTTGAAGAACCCTACTTGACAATAAATCTTTTTGATGTGCTTCCCTTTAAATAAAGGATTCCTAGGGCATTTTCCTTTGTTAGAGGAACCAGACCTGATCCACCCGGTGGGCTCCTACTTTTGAAACAAATATATTTTTTCTGTGTCTTTTGTCTTTATTTCTGAATATTTCTTCAGACTTTTAATTTGCCAGTGGGTTCACCCCTCCAGTCAGTTTACTGAGCCCTTGCTGCGCTGGACATAGCGAGACTCAACTATTATTGTATTTATGTCTAGTCCTCTGTTTTAGTTGGCTTTCCACTAGTGTGGAGGAGGACAAGTGTATTGGGGGCTCACAGTTTCTGAGGTCTCTATAGACAACAGGCTCCATTCTTCAGGGCTTGAGGTAAGGCAGAATATCATAGTGGAGGGAAGTGGCTCACATGATGATCAGGTAACAGAGAGAGACTCCACTCACCATGTACAAAATATATACCCCAGAGGCATGCCTGCAATGACCTACCTCCTCTAGCCACACCCTACCCACCTTCAGTTTCTGCTTAATTAATTTCATCAGGGGATTGATTCGCTTTTTGGGTTAAGGTTTTTATAACCCACTACTTTGTCCTCTAAACCTTCTTGCCTTGACTCACACATGAGATTTTGGGGGACACCTCACACTCAAACCGTAATATCCTTTCTTTAGATCCAATAAGATATTTAGGTGGTTTGTTTTTGTTGTACATACGTACACAATTGTTGTATCTTCTGGATGAATTGATCTCTTAATCCGTGTACAATGACCTTTTGTCTCCTTTTATAGGTTTTGATTTAAAATCTGCTTTACCTGATATGAATATACTTACTTTTCCTCCTTGCTGTCTGTGTCTGCTTGTATAACTTTTTCCAACCCTTCACTTTCAGTCTATGTGTATCTTTACAAGTGAAGTGAGATTTTTATGGTAATATTAGTTGAGTATTATTTTTTTCATCCATTTTGTTAGTATAAGTGTATGATTTTAGTTGCTGAATATAATACATTGGTATTCAAGATCGATTATTGATAAGTATATACTTCTTCCTGTCATTTTGTTGTTTACTGACACTTTGCTGTATTCTTTATTCCTTTTCACAAGACCTATTTTATCTTTTATCTTTTTGGTTTGGTAGCTTTCTGTCATGATAGGCTTATTTTTTTCTCTTTCTCTTTTTGTGTACTTAGTTTGTTTGTTTGTTTTTTCTTTTTCTTTATCGCATGGTAGTTGTCATTCTTTTGTGTCTAGTATAGGACTTCCTTATGCATTTAGTTTAGGGCCATTCTCCAGCTTTGCTTGTTTTGGAAAGACTATTTCTTCCTTCATTTCTGAGGGATAGATTTGAATATATCATCATATTTTTTTTCCAGCCTGTAAAGTTTTTTCTAAGAAATCTGTTAGTTTAATTGCAATTTCCTTAAATGTGACAATTTTCCTTTGTTGTGTTTGCAGTTCTTTTTCTTATGCTTTTGACAGTCTGTCTATAATAAGCAATGGAGAAGGTCATTTTTGGTTGAAACTACTTGAGATCCTTTAAAATTTCTGGGTATTGATGTGTATATATATATATATATATATATATATATATATCTTTGAATATTTGGGGAACTTACAACTATTGTTTTGTTAGATGGGTTTTCAATACCGTTTTCTTGTCTTTCTGACTGTCCTGTAATGCAAATATGAATTTATTTAATGATGTCCCGTATGTTTCAGGTTTTCTTCATTCTTTCCAATCTTTTTTTTTTTTTTTGCCTGAGTTATTTCCAAAGACCTTTCTCAAGTTCAGAAATTCTTTCCTCTGCTTATATTAATATCTTGTGGGAGCTATCAGTTGTATTTTTAATTTCATTGATTGATGTTTTCAGCTCCAAGATCTTGGCTGATTCTTTTTTGTTGTTAGTTGTTCCAATATTGCTATTTCTGTTGAATATCTTGTTTGATATGGAGGGGAACTCCCCTAGGTTCTGTTGAGTGATTACAGGTGGTGCCAGGGCTTGTGATGCTGGAATCCTTGGTCCTGGAGCTGAAGGACACAAATGAGACCTTCTTCAGGTCTCAAGGAAGAAGGTTTATGATGCCAGGGCTTTTGGAACTAATTTTTTTGGTCCCAAAACATGGGGAGTTTTCAAGGGGCTGTCTATTTGCCTCTAAGGCAGTATGGCATGTAGTAGTCTGTTGTAGCAACTTGGATTCTGGCATCCTGGGGAAGGATAATGTGATGTCTTTTTTTGGAGCATAGCATTTGTAGAAATCCCAGGCAGAAGTTGAATTTAATTTAAATTAACTCTGAACTGGATTTAGAGCTTGTGAGAACTGTGAGATTCTGCTGTATTTTAGATTGCTGGTACACTGATATGAAGGAGGTTGCTGGTATTTTCCTGCTTATCTTTCTCCAGCAATATAATTTATGTCCTTCCACACATACCTGGCCCAACACTACCAAGGTAACCAAAGTTGGCCCTCCCTTAGTCATTCACCTCAAAATGTCTTCCCTTCATTGCCCTGTTTTTTCTCTGTGGCAGAGGTGAGTTAAGGTCACTTTTTATTCAACCATCTCAGAATCATTTTTTTATCTTAATGCCAATTTTGTCTAATAAATTATAGTTACTCCTGGTGTCTCCTAGTTACCATAAACATGGTATATTTTTTCTTTCATTTTACTTTCAATTTTTTTTGTTCCTTTGAACCTAAACTATTTCTGATATACAGCTTATAGTTGTATATTTATTTATTAATTTTATCAATTCATCCATTGTTTTGTAGCTCTGTTTTTCCCCTTCTATCCTTCCATAACTATCTTTTGTGAGTTAAGTTTTTATTTCTGGAGATTACAATTAATTTCTTAAGTTGCAATGTATGTTGTAGTATTATCACCTTAATTTCAATTCCAACAATATAAAAAGACCTCACATAGTCTCCTTTCCTCTCCTTTCTTTGTGTTAATATTGTTGAAAAATATTATATGTAGATTTATAATTTTCATCAAATGTGAGAGGTTTGCATACATTATTTTCTGAAATATTCTTTTTCCTCTTTTCTCCTGGTGGAACATAAATATTGTGTGTGTGTTTGTGTGTATGTGTGTGTGTGTTATTATGCTTGATTGTATCCTACAGATCTTTGAGAATCAGATAATTTTCTTTTGCTTTTGCTTTCTATTTTTTTCTTTTTGCTTTTCAGGATGGATAATCTCTGATATATCATCAAGTTTGCTAATTTGAGCTGGCTCAAGTCTCTATGCTTGTTTTAATCATTGTACATGCGTATCTAGATAAGCCTTTGCTTTGGGCAGATTTAACTTACTACTAAGGTATGTCCTTTATTGTGCTCATTCTACCTGCTTTTAGCATTGTATAAAGTCTCTTCTCCTCAGCTTCTCAAAATTCAACTCTCTTCTCACCCAGGAGAATCTTTGAAATTGTGGAGGTTACATAAACTCATTTTCTAGCTTTTAAATTTCTCCTCTATGATTATATGGTTTAATATTTAACAAGAATCCAGAGTATTTATAATAATATTTCTATTACTCTTGTGTTTAGGTCCCTCTTCTCTAGCATTTACCTCACAAATTTCAGCCACTTCATCTTCTCTGATATCTTCTCTGTCTCTTCAATTACTATGTTCTGGATGTGACTTCTTTCCCTGCACCTGGTACAGAAATTGTCAGTAGAAATCAGGATGAAGATAAGACTTTCTTTGTTAATTTTTCCTAAGTGTTCACAATCCTATACTAAAATTTTCTAGTGTATAAAAACACTTGCTTTATACTGTTAGCATCATTTTTCATGTATTTACACTTAGAATTCAAGTCCAGTGTCAGGTACTTTTCTCATTGTAGCAGTAGAAGTCCTTTATTTTTAATATTCAAATATTATTTCATTTATTTAACTATCCATCCCTTAAAGACATTGGAACTATTTCATATCAGATATAATTATCTTCTATATATAAGATTTGGGGAATAAAAGTGATATTTGAAAAACTGCTGAAATATATGTCACATACTGAATGAAGTTATGCAAGTAGCCACTTTTTACCTGAGGAAGAATCATTCCAAATGATTAATTTATTCAACAAATATACTTTGTATTCTGGCATTGACAAAACAGGACCAAAAAATGGATAGGATATGTACTTTTCATCATAGAGCTAACATCATTTGGAGAGACAAAAATTGATTAAATAAATACCAATATGCAATTAACTTATAACAGTTAAGTGGTATAAGAGAATATTATAGTAAACCAAAGTTTTATAAAATAAGTACTGATTTAGTTGTGTGTAGATATAACTTTGAGTTCAGATGTAAAATGGATGTAGGAGTTAATTAGTGATCAAGAATAAGGGTGCGGGAAATTGAAATTAGAATTCATGGCTCTACAAGATATCTAAAACTTAGAGAGATAAGATAACATGGACAGGGGCAGGTAATTATTAAGAATCTTGGCTGTAGGCAGGGCAAGCGTATCAGGGTTTTCATTCTATGAACAACTCCAAAGCTACCAAAAGTTTTAAGGAGTGACATGATATGCTCAAAACCACATATTTAACTTTTTTTCCCTGTTTTTTTTGTTTGTTTTTCAATAATTTACTTTCCTAATTTCTTTTTTAATCATTGAGCTGTGGCTGAGGTAACCTAAGTACAGTCCATATTGTAAGTAACAAAATGTATCATTTTGACTGATCTTTCCCTAACCTAATTTTCCTTTGAAACATTATTTCTTACATTATTCCCACATATAAATTTTTCATGATCTGCAGTACTTTACTATATGAATATATTTGTGTCTATATTTGGACTTTTTCCTTCTAAAGTAAATGCCTGAAAGTTAGTTGTCAATCTTTAGAGTTCCCTGCATCCGATGGACAGAGAATAGTAAGGTGAAAAGACTACACACACTATTTGTGTTTGCTGAATAAGTGAATTATTAAAATATTTGCTCTTGTAATTTATGATTTAAAAATTTTGAGTGAATAAATATTTCTACATGGTTCATGTATTTGTTCTGTGCAAAGAAGTATGATTAAAATGAATGAATTTGAATTATGAAGAGACAAAAGTTTGGATAAACAGCATGATATTGGGACTTGTAACAAAAATGATATTAAGAATGAAAAACAATGACTTTAATATTCTTATGTTGTGTATATTCTAAAAGAAGTGTATATTATTATTTAATAGTATTAGAATGTTATGAAATTGTAACTATGATGTAGTAAAGTAACTAGCAAGATTGATGGTAAAATTGATAGGGCCAATTTAATACCATCAATAATAAGTTGGAACTAATTATGTAACTTTAAAAAAAATCAATACAGTATTTTATAACTCTAAACTGAATACATTTTTAATGTGCCTACTACTTTAGGGTTAGAACGTCACTGAGGTATTTAATGGGAAATGTTAGAACTCATACATGGATACATTTGGTACAATATTGATCTTACATTCCTTAATTAGACATTTTCATAACATAATTTAGTTACATAATACTATATCTTTCTAATTTTATTGGGTCATCTAATAGCATTTTTCTTACTTCCTCATTCTGAAATTAATTTTGTAACCAGTTCTTAGCACACCTTGAAATATAATTTAAACCTTCTGAGATTGTGAAGTTCTAGAAATTCACCTGAAAGTCTCAGTCTTATTATGAAATATTAATTTCCCTTCCCAAGGTAATGAAGGTGTTTGCTTCTAAAGGCCATATTTTCTTACCATTTGGATGCCAAACCTTGAGAATTCATTTGTGAGCATTTCTTAATTTTTCACTTGCTACCTGACCTTTAGTTTTCCATACATTATCATAACTTCTAGTGATCTTTAGTACCTTCTTGGTCAACTCATATTAACGAATTATAGGCAGAAGTATGAAAATGGGCTCTTCCCTCACAAGACATAAAATCAGCTGAAATATAATAACGACTCAAATGTGTGACTGGAAATCATGAAATTCCTAAAAGAAAGCTTAGGGGAAAAGCTCCTTGACAATAGTTTTTACCAGTAATTGTATGGATATCATACCAGTAACATAGGCAAGAAAAGCAAAAAGAAGTGATGGGATTGCATTGAACTAAAAGCTTCCAAAAAGTAAAGCAAAACAACAACAAATATCAAGAATGAGAAGGCTGCATATAAGATGGAAAAAATTTTACAAATCATACATCTGAAGGATTATCCAAAATATACAAATATTTCACAAAATTAAATGGCAAAAATTAAGAAAGGAAGAAGAGAGAGAATGAGGGAAGGATGGGAGGGAGAGAGGAAAAGAAAGAGAAAGAAAAAAAAGGTACAATTTTTTTTAAATGGGCAAAGGTATTATATAAACATTACTTCAAGGAAGACATACAAATGTCCAACAGGTATATGAAAATGTACTCAAATTCCCTAGGTATCTGGGAAATGAAACTTAAAACCACAGTGATATGACCTCATTCCCCTTGGAATAGCTATTATTAAAACAAACAAGCAAACAGAAAATATAAATTTTGGTGTAAATGTGGAGAAAAGGAGCCCTTATCCACTATTGATAGGAATGTAAATTGTTACAGCCATCATGGAAAACATTAAGTGTAAAACTTCCTTATGGTCTAATAATCCCAATTCTGGTATGTACAAAGGATACAAAATTAGCATGTGAAATCGATATCTACATTCCCTATTCATTGTAGCACCCTTCATAATAGGCAAAATTTGGAATCAGCCTAATTGCCTTTCAATGAATGAGTGGATATATCTTTGGTATGCTGATTTCATTTTCTTTGGACATATACCCAGGAGTAGGATGGATAGATTATATGGTAGATCTATTTTTATTTTTTCAGAAACCTCTATACTGTTCTAAATAAATTGACATATTAATTTAGATTTCTACTAACAATAATTTGAAATGGTTTAAATATCCCTCTTCTCCACATTCTCTCCAGCATTTGTTATTTTATTATTTGTTTTTCATTCTAGCCATTCTAAGGTTTGAGGACATCTCATCAGAGTTCTGATTGGCATTTCCTTGATGACCAATGACATTGAACATATTTTCATGTATTTGTTGGTCATTTGCATTTCTTCTTTTGAGAAGTGATCATTTGCCAATTTTTAAAGATTATTATTTGATTATTTGATGTTTTGTTAGTGCTGTTAATATTTTAAAATGTCTCATATGTTCTGAATATCAATCTTTTGTTAGATGAGTAGTTGGCAAACATTTCTCTTAGTACGTAGGCTATCTCTTTAGACTGTTGAGTGTTTTCTTCACTGTGCAGATCTTCCTGTTTTGAAGCAATCCTATTTGTTTATTTTTACTTTTGTTCCCTTTGCTTTTGGGGTCATATCTAAATAATCACTGCCTATACTAATGTCTTAAAGTGTTTTCTCATGTTTTCCAGTAGTTTCATAATTTTAGGTCTTACATTTAGGTCTCTGATCTATTTTGGGCTGATTTTGTTCAGAGTAAGAGAAAGTGGTCAAGTTTCAGTTTTCTGCATATGGATATCCAGTTCTGCCAGCAACATTTATTGAAGAGACTATATTTTCTCCATTAAATATTATTTGGTGCCTTTTCAACAATCAATCTTTCCTTCCAAAGAAAGTAAGTTTTGCCTAAAAGTATAAAAACAAGTTATACAGCCAGGCTTCATAGCACATGTCTGTATCCCAGTGATACATGGGACTAAAACAGGAGAATTGCAAGTAGGATAATCTCAGCAATATAGTAAGAACCTATCTTAAAATAAATAATAAAAAGGACTTGGAATGTAGCTCAAAGATGTACTGTGCCTGATTTCTATCACCAGTAACCCCCCCCCACACACACACACACATGAGCGCATGCACACACACAGACATAAGCAGTAAGTCATAAAAAATATTTTAGGGTATTAACAATTTTCACATCAGTAAGTTATTATTGGAATACTATTTAAAATATAATAAGATTCTGAGATTATAACTAAAGTGTTACCTTAAATACTTAAGTTTTCTCATTTAATAACATCAGTTTATTTGACTAAATAGATTTTAAATCATGTATGCTCCATTAAAACTTATTTGAACTTTCTGAAGGTAGAAAAACACATGAATAATAAAAAACAAGTGCTTTATTTTTATTATAATAAATGTGGTTATTTGAGCCACTTGATCATTGCAAGAGCAAGAGCAATGGGTAAACATATTTTAAGAACCTGAATCTGCTTATTTTATCTCTTTTCTATGTTAAAAACACATATAATGTGGCACAATTCTATATGAATTCTGTATGAATTACCTGTGTACAATTCTATATGAATTACCTGTGTAAAAACTTTATTAGAGAACTTTAGTATTTACATTTGATCAAATTCTTTATATTTTGTTTCAAAAATGTAAATGAAACAGTGAATTTTGACATATTGTAGGCATATATATGTATATATATTCAAAATAAAACTAATTAGGGTATGGATGTGAGTTTTCTTAATTTCTCTTTTAAGAGAAATTACAGCTTCAGCATTTTATATTCTACAACTAATTTCCATTTTCATCTCATTCAATTTTTGTACATAGGATATTATTATTTAACATTTGATTTTTAAACGTATATTCATAATCAATATTTTATGTTACTTATACAAAAAAAACCCCACAGCTATTATTGGTTTAATTGTCAGTGTTCTTAATTTGTTTTAATTTTGTTTTGCCTAAAAACAGAGACTTGTGTTCTGACTGATATTTTACAAAATTATTGAGAATAGTCTAGCTTCCTGTTTATTCCAAGATCAAACACTCTTTTTTGCACAGACAAAACATTTTTATATGCATACTTTCTTAATTTCATTTCACATATTGTCTTTTAATATGTACAATTAGAAGTAATATCAGCATAATTTATTATAATCATATTTCATATACAAAACATCTCATATATGGTCCATATAATCTGCTTTTAACTTTTTGTAACAAAATGTCTTTCATTCTGGCAAATACGTGTCAAGTTGCTTTTCAATGAGGTAAAATATTTCTCCTATAAAGCAATAGAAATAAAATAATAAAAGCATCACTGATATTGTGAGTGGAGGTTTTATATTTCCTATACAAATGTGGTTTCTAAAATATTTTATAGTTGAATACTTTTTGAATGTTATATCCACTTCCACTTGTTTCTGCATATTCCCATTAATGTCAAGTTATTTATAATGCCAACTGATTTGCCTTTCATGTGATCCACTGATGTTCAGTCTCAGGGCTATAAATGCCCCAAGCATACACTTTACTGACGTTAAAGAACTTGAAGGACTCAATAGAGAGGGTTTGATCATTTTATTATTCATGCACTCCTATTATTTGGTGCCTTTACATTCAATAATCAATCTTTTCTTCAACACAAAGTAGATTTTGCCAAAGACTACAAAAGCAAGACAAACAGTCAGGCCTAGTGGTGCAGTCCTCTAATCTTAGTGACTGGGAGGCTAAACACAGGAGAATCTCAAGTTTAAAACAGCCTCAGCAATTTAGGAAGGCCCTGCCTCAAAACAAAAAGCAAAAAGAACTAGGGGTATAGCTGAGTGGTTAAAATCCCTGGTACAATTCCCAGTACCACCCCAAATAATAAATAAATAAATAAATAAATAAATAAACATGGGGAATATATCAAGTTCATGTCCACTGCACAAATAGATTTATTTACAAGTTTTACGAGTGCTTTCTTTTATTTTACAATCAAAGTCACTCTGCTTTGGTCCTTACCTAAAGATCAGAAACAAGAGAGGTGGCCAACTTCCCCTATCCATTTCCCTCATTATCACATACTGTAGAAACCTTCTTATTTCACTTCAAGGCTTCCTAGGCACTGATTAGTGTTTATTGCAACTAATGCATTTGCAAAATAACTACACTAGTATAAGTTTTTTTAAAATGACACACAGAACATTTTTATTTCTTTTAGTGAACTTGTTAAAGTGAACTTTTGATCTGATTTTCATTCATATTGAACTTCATTCTCAACATATACAGTAAACTTTTATGTGAAATAATACAATATGTGCCATAGTAAAGTTTTCTTTATAATGTTTTTTTTAAGTACATTTGTAATATAAGATGGCATTAATATGCTACAAAGGACTCAATTGGGGAATACCCCAAAGGACTATAAAAGTAAATATTATATCATTTCTTTTATATTTCTAAAAAGAATCAAATGTGTGCTGAGCACTTTGCAGAAAATGGATTTGTAGACTAAGTGAAAAATCAACAATATAAAGAAAAAAATATTTTAAAGTAATTTTCAGCTAGTATACATTAATGCAATGGATTTCAGCTTTAAACCACAATTTAAATAAATAAATTTTCATATCTATGGATATTAAATAAGAACACAGAAAAAATTTCCAAGGTAGTGAAGCAAATGTCTCTTTACTCAAACTTTTATCTCAGAACCCAGCAAAATATGGCATAAAGAATAAATAAGGGGTGGGGCGGTGGCGCACGCCTGTAATCCCAGCACTTGGGAGGCTGAGACAGGAGGATAGTGAGTTCAAAGCCAGCCACAGCAATGGCAAGGCACTTAGCAACTCAATGAGACCCTGTCTCTAATAAAATACAAAAAAGGGCTGGGGATGAGGCCCAGTGGTCAGAGTGCCCCTGAGTTCAATCCCCAGTACCAAAAAAAAAAAAAAAAAAAAAAAAAAGGAAAAGAATAAAATATGTTAATAAAATTAGAAGATATTAATGTTGACTAACCATGACTTAACATAAAAAATACTGTAAATAAGCTAATATTGGGACCAAAAAGGGAACTATTTAAATCGACTTCTATAAATTTTTGATGTTATGCAACAATTAACACAAAGTATGTAGCTTAACTTGAAAGAACACAAACCATGACATTCATTCATTCATTTTCTCATTAATGAATGAACAGCAGGATTGAGGGCATGAATAGCCATGAGGAAGTCCTACAGGACTGATAAATATCAGTGAATGGTAAAGAAGGATATTTTGACATAGAAATAAAAGTAATGTCAAAGATTGTATTTAAATGAAACAGGAATAATAGGTGAAAGTCAATTACAAAGATGTGCTAGTCTGTTTTTTTGTTGTAAAAGCACAGCACCACAGAAGGGTAAGTTATAAAGAAAGTAGATTTTTCTTGGCTCAATCAAGCACAAAGTCTAAGGTCAGCATTTTGTGATGGTTTTTTGCTGTCAGAGTCCCAAGGTGGCACAGGGCATGAGTTAGCGAGAGGCAAATAGAACAGGGGTGTGTGTGTGTGTGTGTGTGTGTGTGTGTGTGTGTGTGTGTGTGGTTTTGGTCATTTTCCCTCTTGTTATGAAGCCCCCAGTATTTCTTCATGGTGTCCCTATATCAGTAGCCTCATCTAATCCTAATTACCTCCCAAAGGCCTCATTTCTATATATCATAGTCAGAGAGGTTTCTAACATCTTAAAACTTCACAATGGGAATGATATTTTTAAAAATTTATTCTAATTTGTTATATATGACAGTAGAATGCATTTCAATTCATATTACACATATACAGCACAATTTTTCATATCTCTGGTTGTATACAAGGTAGAGTCACGCTATTTGTGTCTTCTTACATGTACTTAGAGTAATGATGTCCATCTCATTCCACTGCCTTTCCTATCCCCATGCCCCCTCCCTTTTCCTCATCCTTTACCCTATCTAGAGTTCTTCTATTCCTCCCATGACCCCCCCCCATCCCCATTATGAATCAGCATGCTTATATCAGAGAAAACATTCACCATTTAGATTATTGGGATTGGCTTACCTCAAGGGAATGATTTTTGAAAAAAATTTATTAGTGCATAATAACTATACATAGTAATGGGATTTATTTTGACATAATTATACATGTGTGTAATATAATTTGCTCTAGTCCCAACATTTCATCTTTTCCTATCCACTTCCCTTCCCTGGTTTCTCTGTCTTCTCTTTTGGTTTTCCTTCTTTTTATTTACTGATTTTTTTGTTGTTGTTGTTGCTCTATAGAGGTATAATTCATTGGGTTATATTCATACAAGTATATACCATAATTTTGTCAATTTCATTTCACAGTTTCATTTTCTGTCCCTCTTCTTCCTCTAGTTCCCTTAATCTACTTCACTGATCTCTGTTTTCATGTAGTATTCACATTCTTTATTCCTTAATTTGCTCTATCTTCTGCATATGAGAGAAAATATTTGATGTTTGATGATCTGAGTCTGGCTTATTTCACTTAGTGTTATATTGTCCACTTCCATTCAATTACCAATAAATGACATCATTTCATCCTTCTTTATGGTTGAGCAAAATTCCATTCTGTGTAAAACACATTTTCTTTACTGGTTCAACAGTTGACAGATGCCTGGGCTGGTTCTATAACTTTGATATTGTGAATTGCACTGCTATAAATATTGATGTGCCAAGGTAGCCACTGCTGGAAGGGGACCAAGGCCAGGAAGGCCCAAAAGGCCAGCTTGCATGTGTTCCCAGCTCTGCCCTCCCACTTCAGAGCCGCACTGCCTGTGCACTGCCTGTAGGGGACCAAGGCCAGGAAGGCCAGAACCTCCTGCATGTGTTCCCAGCTGTGCTTGCCTACTTAGAAGCCACTGATAGCCCCTGCCTCTACCTGCAAGTCAAGGAAAAGGCCCCAGGCCCAGGAACAGGGAGTATTACATGGAGATGCCTATCTCTTGTTTCTCCTACTAACACCCATGTTCTCATGATTAGCCTATCACTAATCAAATAATTTAATTCCTCTATTTTCTCACATCCTACCTCACAAACGTCTTAGCCAACCCCTAAGTACCCCCCCTCCTACCATTAGATTCTATAAACCACCACACAAATATAGAGACCATATGGTAGAAGATAACTGATCTTATCATTTATATTTAAATGTCAAAACTGTAAATATAAAAAATAGAAGCTAAGTGATATATGGCAACACATTGGGCACATTGAATGCTGTAATATTGATCTTTCCTGTAAAAGTGAGGCATTGGGTAACTTGTAGGGATGCTATAAGACAATAGGGCAGAAGCAGTAATACCTCAGACTTACACTGCAAGAGAGGAAAACACATAGATATCACGAAAAAACAAGGGAGGAAAATAACCAAAACAAACCAAGATACTATAGCAATAGAATCCATAGAAAGCACAGTAGGTGAAATGTCGGAGAAGGAGTTCTGAATATACATAATTAAAATAATTTGGGATTTAAAAATGACCTAAGTGAGCAGATACAGGCAAAAATTGATCTCTCCAACAAAGAGATAAGAGATCAAATACAGGCAACCATCGATCATACCAACAAAGAGATAAGAGAACAAATACAGGTAGCAAAAGATTACTTCAAGAAAGAGAGAGAGTCTGAGAAAAAAACAAACAGAAATACTTGTAAGCTGCCTGTCATGGCCAGCCACGGCGCCGCGGGAGGAAAACTCGGAGGCAGAGTAAAGCTATTACTACTTTTACTTTTACTTTCTTAGAGAGAGCTTAGAGAGAGAAAGAAAGATTTTTCTTCTTCTTAGAAAGAGCTTAGAGAGAAAGATTAGAGATAGCTTTTTTTCTTCTTCTTCTTCTTCTTAGAGCTTAGAGAGAAAGAGAGAGAGCTTGAAAGAGAGAGATTTCTTCTTTAAAGAGAGAGAGAGCTTAGCTTTTAGAGCTTCTTTCTTCTTTCTTCTTTCTTCTATCTGGTTTCTCTTCTGTAACCGCTCTGCCTACGTTCTGGCCGCTCTGATTCTTTTCTTCTTCTCCGACCCGAACTCTTTTTCTGACCGAGCGACTGCATGACTGACTGAATGAATTCATTCTTCTCCTGACTCCGACCGCTTTCACCCGGTTATATACCTTTAGCTTTGCGGGTGCCTCACGTGCATTTACAGGGGCGTCACATACATACTTATTATCAGGTGGACCTTATGGCTTCCAGCTGACCGCAATAGCCATCTCCCTAATTGGGGCTCCTTTAAATACTTGAAATGAAAGAAACAATAAGCCATTTAAAAAACTCAATAGATCGGATCATCAACAGATTATATCACTTGGAAGACAGGACCTCAACAATGAGGACAAACTACATAATATTGAAAATAAAGTAGACCTCACAGTGAAAATGGTAAGAAACCATGAACAGAATATCCAAGAATTATGGGATACCATCAAAAGACTGAATATAAGATTTATTGGAATAGAGAAAGGTGCAGAGAATCCAACCAAAGGAATGCAAAATCTCTTCAAAGAAATAATATCAGAAAATTTCTCAAACAAGAAGAATGAATTTGAAAAATAAATACAAGAAGCCTATAGAAGGCCAAATGTACAAACTTACAACAGATCTACACCAAGGTGTTGGGGTTTTTAGCCTCCAACTCCTCTTGACCTGCAAGAGAAAGGGGAGCATGCCCCAACAAGGACAGATCGGGAAAGGGAAGAGCTGACTGACCACCCACACCCAGCCCTCCTTTTAGAGGACAATCAGACAAGTCAGGGAGACTGGCTCAAGGCAGAAGCTCATTTATTGAGGAAGTTGGATGGCCTTTATTGAAGACATGGGCCAATCAACAGAAAGGTCAGCAGGACGTGAACAGTTCACGTGCACAAACATAGGAAGCACGAGCAGATCACATTTGCGGAACAGCCACTAGCCTATCCTTATGGTGGTCTGATTTCTTGTCATATGTCAGGGCAACACCCCTTGGCTAGGCCAAGTCCACGTATCAGGAAGTGAGAGACAGCCAGAGAATTAGGTTTTCATTTCCTCGACTTCTATTCTTTTGGCTGACATGTTCTTAATGTCCCCAACACCAAGGCACATTATAATGAAAATGCCTAGCATACAAAATAAGGATAAGATTTTAAAGTCCATAAGAGAGAAAAATCAGATAACCTTTAGGGAAAACCACTTTGCATCAGCAGATTTTTCAAACCAGACCCTCAAAGCCAGGAGATCCTGGAACAACATATACCAGGCTCTAAAAGATAAGGGATGCCAACCAAGAATCTTATCTCCAGAAAAATTAAGCTTTAGATTTGATGATGAAGTAAAAACCTTCCATGATAAACAAAAGCTAAAAGAATTTGCAACAAGAAAGCCAGCACTACAGAATATTCTTGGCAAAATAGTTCATGAGGAGGAAATGAAAAACAAAAATGAAAACGTGCAAAGGGAAGAACTACAATAAAGGAAAAACTAACCAAAGGAGAAAACAAGTCAAGCTAAATACCAAAAACAAAATTAAATTAAATTAAATTAAATTAAAAAATAACTGGTAATACAAATCATATCTCAATATTAATCCTGAATGTTAATGGTCCTAAATGCACCAATTAAAAGACATAGGCTGGTAGATTGAATTAACAATAAGACCCATTAATGTGCTGTCTTCAAGAGACACATCTCACAGGAAAAAACACCCACAGACTGAAGGTGAAAGGATGGGATAAAGTATACCACTCACACAGTCTTCCTAAGCAAGCAGGGGTTTCCATCTTCATAGCAAATAAGGTAAGCTTCAAGCGAAAGTTAATCAGAAAAGATAAAGATGGTCATTTCATACTGCTTAAGGGAATCATACATCAACAAGAAATAACTGTTATAAGTATATATGCCCCAAATAACGGAGAATCCACATTCATCAAACAAACTCTTCTCAAGTTCAAGAGTCAAATTGACCACAACACAATAATTCTAGGTAACTTTAACACACCTCTTTTACCACTGGATAGATTTTCCAAACAAAGAAACTGTAGAACTCAATAATACAATCAATAGCTGAGATTTAACTGACATATATAGAGTATATTATCCATCAACGAGTCAATACACTTTCTTCTCAGCAGCACATGGATCATTCACTAAAATAGGCCATATATCATGCCATAAAGCAACTCTAAGCAAATATAAAAAAGTAGAGATACTACCCTTCATCCTATCAGATTATTACGGAATGAAATTAGAATTCAATGATAAAATAAGAAACAAAACCTTCTCCAACACCTGGAGACTAAATAATATGCTACTGAATGAACAATGGGTTGCAGAAGACATCAAGAAGGAGATAAAAAAATTCCTAGAGGTAAATGAGAATACCGATACAACATATCGGACTCTCTGGGACACGAAGAAGGCAATACTAAGAGGAAAATTTGTTGTATGGAGCTCATTCCTTCAAAAAAGAAAAAGTCAACAAATAAATGAACTAACATTAACACCTAAAAAGCCCTAGAAAAGGGAGAACAAATATACCCCAAAAGCAGTAGAAGACAGGTAATAATTAAAATCAGAGCCAAAATCAATGAAATTGAAACAAAAAACACAATTCAAAATATTGACAGAACCAAAAATTGGTTCTTTGAAAAAAATAAATAAAATTGATAGGCCATTAGCTATGCTAACTAAGAAAAGAAGAGAAAAAACTCAAATTACCAATATCTGTGATGAAAAAGAATACATCATGACAGATACTACAGAAATACAGAAGATAATTAGAAATTAGTTTGAAAATTTATACTCCAATAAAATAGAAAATAATGAAGGCATCAACTGTTAGGGTCCTAGTTGAGTTGCTGAGGTCTCTAGCTCCCCCCCAACCCAGGATAGGCTCCTCCGGTTGGCGGAGAAGACTGTGGGGCGTGGGACACACCCCAGCGGAGGTGAACTCAGGAAAGGTAAAGGCTCACTGACCGCCCACACCCAGCCCTCCTTTCACAGGACAAACAGACAGGTCAGGGAGCACAGTCAAGGCACGAACTCAAGTTTATTGAAGAAGTTGGACAGCTTTTATAGAAAACATAGGCCAATCAACAGAAAGAATACAGGGACACATAAGGAGCATGGGCAAATCTTATTGGCAGAGCCCCCTACCCTATCCTTAGGGTAGTTTTGATTCCCATGACACATCAGGGGAACTCCTCCTGAAAAGGCCAGGTCCGTAACAGGAAGTGGGAAGCAACCAAAGAGTTAGAGTTCTCTATTCTTTCTGCCAATGTGTTCTTAAGTCCCCAACAATCAACAAATTTCTAGAAACATATGATCTGCTCAAACTAAATTAGGATGATATACACAATTAAATAGATCAATTGCAAGCAAAGAAATAGAATACACAATCAAAAAACTACCAATCAAGAAAAGCCCAGGACCGGATGGATACACAACCGAGTTCTACAAGACCTTTAAAGAAGAACTAACACTAATACTTTTCAGACTATTTCATTAAACAGAAAAAGAGGGAACCCTTCCAGACTCATTCTATGAGTCACCCTGATTTCAAAACCAGGCAGAGACAAATCAAAGAAAGAAAACTTCAGACCATTATCACTAATGAATACAGATGCAAAAATTCTCAATAAAATTCTGGCAAATAGAATACAAAAACATGTCAAAAACATAGTGTACTACGATCAAGTGGGATTCATTCCAGGGATGCAAGGTTGGTTCAACATAAGGAAATCAATGAATGTAAGTCACCACATCAATATACTCAAAGATAAAAATCATATGATCATCTCAATTGATGTAGATAAAGCATTTGACAAGATATAGCACCCCTTCATGTTCAAAACTTTAGAAAAAATAGAGATAACATTAACATACCTCAACATTGTAAAGGCCATCTATGCTAAGCCCCAGGCCAACATTATTCTAAATGGAGAAAAATTTAAAGCATTCCCTCTAAAAACTGGAACAAGACAGAGATGCCCTCTTTCACTGCTTCTATTTAACATAGTTGTTGAAACCTTAGCCAGTGCAATAAGACAGATGAAAGAAATAAAATAGATACGTACAGGAAAAGAAGAACTCAAATTATCACTATTTGCAGAAGATATGATTCTATAAATAGAAGATCCAAAAAATTCCACCAGAAATCTAAATGAATTCAGCAAAGTAGCTGGATATAAAATCAATACCCATAATTCAAAAGCATTTCTGTACATCAGCCACAAATCCTCAAAAAGAGAAACTAGGAAATCCATCCCATTTACTGTAACCTAAAAAAAAAAAAAAAAAAAAAAAAAAAAAACACCTTAGGAATCAACCAATGAAAACTATAGCACACTAAAAAAAGAAATTAAAGAATTAAAGAAGATCTTAGAAGATGGAAAGATCTACCTTGTTCATTCCTCATAGAAATAGAAAAAGCAATCATGAAATTCATCTGGAAAAATAAGAGACCCAGAAAAGCCAAAGCAATTCTTAGCAAGAAGAGGTAAGCTGGTGGCATTACTATTCCAGACCTTAAATTGTACTACAAAGCAATAGTAACTAAAACAGCATGGTATTGGCACCAAAATAAACCAGTAGACCAATGGTACAGAATAGAAGACACAGAGACTAACCCACACATCTACAGTCATCTTATATTAGACAAAGGATCCAAAAACATACATTGGAGATAAGACAGCCTCTTCAACAAATGGTGTTGGGAAAACTGGAAATCCTCATATAATTGAATGAAATTAAACCTCTATCAATCTCCATGCACAAAACTCAAAGTGGATCAAGGACCTAGGAATAAAACCAGAGATCTTGTGCCTAATAGAAAAAAAAAAAAAGTAGGTTCAAATCTCCATCATGTTGAATTAGGCCCCAACTTCCTCAACAAGATCCCTATAGTGCAAGAATTAAAACCAAGAATTAAGAAATGGGATGGATTCAAACTAAAAAGCTTCTTATCAGCAAAAGAAACAATCAGTGATGTGAACAGAGAACCTACATAATGGGAGCAAATCTTTACCACAAGCACATCAGATAGAACACTAACCTCAAGGATATATAAAGCTCTCAAAAGCCTTAACACACACACACAAAAATAAATAACCCAATCAATAAATGGGCCAAGGAAATAAACAGACTCTTTTCAGAAGATGATATACAATCAATCACCAAGTATATGAAAAAATGTTCAACATCTCTAGCAATTAGAGAAATGCAAATCAAAACTACTCTAAGATTCCATCTCACTCCAGTCAGAATGGCAGCTATCAAAACCACAAACAACAATAAATGCTGGCGAGGATGTGGGGAAACGGCCACACTCATACATTGCTGGTGGGACTGCAAATTGGTGCAGTCAATCTGGAAAGCAGTATGGAGATTCCTAGGAAAACTTGGAATGGAACCACCATTTGACCCAGCTATCCCACTCCTTGGTCTATACCCAAAGGACTTAAAAACAGCTTACTACAGGGACACAGCCACATCAATGTTCATAGCAGCACAATTCACAATAGCTAGTTTGTGGAAACAACCCAGATGTCTATCAGTGGATGAATAGATAGGGAAACTTTGGTATATATTCACAATGGAACACTACTCAGCACTAAAAGAGAATAAAATCATGGCATTCACAGGTAAATGGATGGAGTTGGAGGAAATAATGCTAAGTGAAGTGAGCCAATTCCAAAAAAACCAATGATTGAATAATTTTTTTGCTATGATGATACTGAATTATAATGGCAAGGGAGGCGGGATGAGAGGAATGAAGGAATGTTAAATAGAACAAAGGGGAGGGAGGGTAGAGGAGGGGATAAAAGGATAGGAATTAAGGCAGTGAGTTGGACATCAATACACTAAGTGCATGTATAAAACTCAAATAGTGTGAAAATACTTTGTATAAAACCAGTGACTTGAAAAACTGTGCTCTTTATATGTAATATAAAAGGACTTGCACTCTGCAAGCATGTATAACAAATTAGAATAAATAAATAATATATAATAATATAATAATAATTAATAATAATAATAAAAATATTGATGTGCCATTTTAGTATGCTGATTTTAATTCTTTTGGATAAACACCAAGGGGAAGAATAACTTGTTCATATAGTAGTTGTACTTTGGTCTTTTGAGGAGATTCCATACTGGTTTCCAAAGTTATTGTGCTAATTTGTATTTCCACCAACAATGTATGAGTGTACTTTTTGTCCCACATTCTCACCAGCATTTATTATTTGTATGCTTGATGATTATTATTTGAACTGAAGTGAGATAAAATCTTAATATTGTTTTGATTTGCATTTCTTTAATTGCCAAGAGTATTGAACACTTTTTCATGTTTGTTGGACATTTGTATTTCTGCTTTTGAGAAATGTCTATTTAGTTTCTCTGACCATTTCTTGATTGGGATATTTGGGTGTTTTTTTGTGTTAAGTTTTTTTACTTCATTATATTTTCTGGATGTTATTCCCCTGTCAAAGGAATAGTCCAAATAAATTTTCCTTCAGTTTTTAGGCTCTCTCCTCATGCTTTAATCATTCTCTGTTGTGTGCAGAAGTTTTTAATCTGATATATCCCATTTATAAATTCTTGGTTTTGTTTGTTTATCTTTAAGGATTTTGTTAAGGAATTCAGGGCCTGCAACAATATGTTGGAGTGTTGAGCCTGTGTTTTCTTCCAGCAGTTACAGTGTTACTGGTCAAATTCCCAGGCTTTTAATTCACTTCAGTTAGACTCTTATGCAGGGTAAGAATTAGGAATATAGTTTAATTCTTCTATATATCCCAATGTCATTTGAAAAGAACTATCTTTTCCCCAAAATGTATCTTTGGCACCTTTGACAAATATCAGATGACTGTAACTATGGGGGTTTGACTCCGAGAGTTGTATTCTATTCCCTTGGTCTTCATATCTATTTTGATGCCAATACCATGCTGTTTTGGTTACTACAGATCTGTAGTACAATTTCAGATCAGATAATGCAATGCCTCTTCTTGTTTAGTATTGCTTTGGATATTATGGGTATCTTTTTCTTCTAAATGATTTAACTTTTTTTTTCTAATTCTCTGAAGAATGTCATTGGTATTTTGATGGATTGCATTGAATCTGTGTATTTCCCTTGGTAGTATGACCATTTTGACAATATTAATTTTATCTATCACATGGTAGGTCTTTCTTAAATTTCTTTAGTATTCTATAATTTTATTATAGAGATCTTTCAATTTCTTACTTAGGTTGATTACCATGTATTTTTTGAGGTTTGTATTTATATTGTAAATGGGATGGTTCTGTGATTTATATTGTAAATGGGATGGTTTTGTGATTTCATCCTTGGCAGAATCCCTGTTGGAGGAAACCTCATTTATGAATGATGACCTTGTGTCCTGATACTTTGTTGAATTCTTTTATCAGTTCCAGGCATCTTCTGGTGAAGATTTTGGGTCTTCTAGATATAGGACCATATTACCTGCAGAGACAGTTTGAATTCTTTCTTCCCTATTTGTATCCCTTTAATTTCCTCCTCTAATTGCTTTGGCTAGAGTTGGAAAAAAAAAAATGGTGAGAGTAGATATCCTTGTCTTGTTCCTGATTTTAGATGAAATTATTTTAGTTTTTATTCATTCAGTTTGAAGGTGTCTTCACATTTGTCATATATAGCTTTTATATTGTGGAGAAAATTTCTTCAATCCTTAGTTTCTCTACAGTTTTAAAGTGAAGGGATGCTGGACTTTATCAAAGGCCTTTTCTGCATCTAGTTAGATGAGCATATGATTCTTGTCCTTAATTCTATTTAAGTGGTGAAATACATTTACTGATTTTTGTTGGTTGAACTAAACTTGTTTCCCTGGAATAAAACCCATTGATCATGGTGGTTACCTCTTTGATGTGTTTTGGATGGGGTTTGCTAATATTTTATCAAGGATTTTTGCATCTATATTCATCAGTGATATTGATTTGTAGTTTTCTTTCCTTGACACATCTTGTTTGGTTTTGGTATCTGGGTTATACTGGATTCATAAAAAGTATTTGAGAGTGTTCCCTCACTTTCAATTATGTGAAATAATTTGAGAAAGATTAGTGTTAGTTCTTTTCTAAAGAACTGTTCGAACTCAGCTGAGAATCTATCAGGTCCTGAGCTTCTCTTTGTTCAAAGGCATTTAATTGCTGTTTCACTTTCATTACTTGAAATTGTTCTATTTAGTTTTTCTATATCTTCCTGATTCAATTTGGGCGGATCATATATGTCTGGAAATTTGCCAATGTATTCCAGATTTTTCAGTTTATTGGGGTATAAATTTTCAAAATAGGTTCTCAGAAACCTCTGAATTTCAGAAAAATCTGGGTGTTAGCTCCTTTTCCATTTTTGATCTTGTTGATTTGCATCTTCTCACTCTTTCTTTTGGTTAATTTGGCTAAGGGTTTGTCAATCTTATTATTTTTCCAAAGAACCAACTCTTCATGTCTAATATTAAATTTTAGAGAAATCCCTCTTTCACTCACCTCTCTGGGAAGCTCTAGCCGCTGCTGCTTTGGTCCCAACAATGGTGCACATTGGAATGCAGCTTTCCTCTACTCCACCATCTCTGATTTTTCTTCTCTTTCTTATTAGGTTGGCTGAAGATTTATCAATCTTGTTTATCTTTAAGTAAAACCAACTCTTAGTTTATTTGATCTTTTGTACTTTTTATTCTCAATTTCAATGATTTTGGCTTTGATTTAAATCATTTTCTGTCTTCTACTGATTAAGGTATTAGTTTGTTTTTCCTTTTATAGGGCCTTAAGGTGTAGCATTAGGTTATTTATTTGGAATGTTTCTATGTTTTTTATATAGGCACTCAATGCCATAAACTTTCCTCTTAGAACTGTCTTCATACTGTGCAAGAGATTGTGATACGTCCAATGTCTGTTCTCATTTCTTTCTTTTTTTTTTTTTTTTGTACCAGGGATTGAACTCAGGGGCACTCAACCACTGGGCAGGAACATATATATATATAGATAGAGATATATATAGATATATAGATATATGTATCTATGTATCTATCTATCTATACATATCTATATCTATATATATATATATATATATATCTCCACAGAAGAACATATATATATATATTTTTGTTGTTGTTGTTGTTTGTTTGTTTTGTTTTGTGCCTCGCCATTGTTGAGGCTGGCTTTGAACCCACGATCCTCCTGCCTCAGCCTCCCAAGTGCTGGGATTACAGGCATGCGCCACCACGCCCGGCTGTTCTCATTTATTTCTAAGAGTTTCTTGATTTCTTCACTCATTTCTCTTGTGATACATTCCTCATTTAATATTTTTCAATCCCCATGTTTTCATGTGATTTCTATAATTTTTCCTGATGCTAGTTTTTAATGTTATTCTATCATGATCTGATAAGATCCACAGGAACATATATATGTATATATATATATATATATATATATATATATATATATATATATATATATATATATATGTTTTGTTTTTTGTACCAGGGATTGAACTCAGGGGCACTTGACCACTGGGCCACATCCCCAGCCCTTTTTTGTATTTTATTAGAGACAGGGTCTCATTGAGTTGCTAAGTGCCTTGTAATTGCTGAGGCTGGCTTTGAACTTAAGATCCTCCTGCCTCAGCCTCCCAAGTGCTGGGATTACAGGTGTGCACCACTGTGCCTGGCAGATTATATGTATTTTTATATACTAAAAGCTACATTGTAAACTTGGATATAGTCTATTTTGTTAAAGGTTCCATGAGCAGCTGAAAAGGAAGTAAATTTAGCTTTTATAAGAGAGTCTTCCAATAGGCACAAAAAGCATACTGACAAAGAAAAAGTGGGGGAAAATAGTTAACTGTTTTACTAAAAAATTTCATCCATTTGGGAGTTTGGGGGTTTGTTTTAGAGTTCTTCTCTGTATTTAGTATATCTTTAAGTATTTTTTTTTTTAATTCTGGCTTGGTGGTTATGAATTCTTTAGTTTATCATTATTTTATGAAAATATTTTATTTTTATAGAACAATTATGAAAGATAGCTTTACTGGATATTGCACTGTTGGCTGGCAATTGTTTTCTCTCTGAGCTGGTAAAATCTCATTTCAAGCACAGCTTGATTTTAAGGTTTGAATTGAAAAGTCAAAAGTGAGCTTTATTGGTTTACTTCTAAATGTGACCTGATATTTTTCTTTTGCAGCTTTTCAATGTTTTTCCATGTTAGGTATTTTGATTATGTGTCTTAGAGAAGTTCTTTGTTATCTTGTATGCTTGGGGTTCATGACTACTTTATGTGGGTGTTTATCTCATTTATAAGGTTAGAAAATTCTTCTGCTATTATTACACTGAAAATATTCCTAATTCATTAGCTCCTATCTTCATTACCTCTACTATCCCAATTACTCTCAAATTTGGTATCTTGATATTGTCCCTGTGTTCCTGTGTATTCTGATCATGATCTTCTTTTATTTTTCTTTGTTTCATATTGAATATTGAATTTGATATACCTGTCTTCAGGGCTGAAGTTCTATTTTGTATTTAATCTATACTGTCAGTGATACTGCCAAGTGGATGTTTTATTCAATTTATCATGTCTTTCTTTTCCAGTTCTGATTTGTTTCTTTTCAGTATCTCTATTTCTTTATTGAAATGGTCTTTTGTCTCCTGTATTTTCTCTCTTAACTCATTCTTTAGATCTTCTTTTAGCTCATTGAACATCTAAATATTTAGGTTATTTTTTGTCTTTCTCTAGAATTTCATCCATTTTCATATCTGTGTTCTTTTGTTGGGGCATTATAAATCTGGAAGGGGGAGTATGGCTTGTTTGCTTGTTTCTTGAAACTTGAAACAAATCCTGGACTTGTCTGTCTGTTGAGAAAGATTCTTTTTATTATTTTATGGATTTCTTCTTTGGTTCTGGAAACTACTGCTTTCATTGTATGAGTAAATGTCTAGGAGTAGGACCTGAGTTTCTCCTCAAGCTGTTTCTCCTTTGGGACCAGTCATTTGTTTGTTTGTTTTTGTGTGTGTCCTCTATTCTGTATGTTGAAGAATATTTGGAACTCTAGTAGTACTAGTTCATCTGTGGAATGAGATTTGCAATCACTTGGATGAGTTCAGCAGGAGGATCTCTAACCCATGAACTACAAGTTCAAATGTCACTATCACTTTCCAACTCCTCTTTATAAGGAGATGAAAGGAATAGCAATAATGGTAGCAACCAATATACAGCTTGGAAATAAATGGCTGATGCTTAATGTGACATCTTTTGCACTAACTGACACATGAAGAGAAATAGTGGGATTAGTATTTAACATCAGCACCAACAATAAAGAATCATGAATTTGATCTAGCATTAAATAATAGGTGTTAATTACATTTTCCACTATGTTAATACCACAACATCATGAATGGTGGGAATAAGAATTATACAAAATAAATAGTTCTAATAATAAAATTACATTTTATTAAGTGGAGAGGAAATGAGGTAGGAAGACAAGAGAAAGTTTGAGATATTTAAAACATGAACAGAAAGGAAGCAAGGGGAAGTAGCAGCGGATGACTATAAAGAAGGAATAAAAAAATACAAAGTAATCAAATATCTAGAGAAAGAAGAAGGGGGAAAAAGAACTTGGCTATTTGCTGGAGAAGAAAGTGAAAGAATAATAAGAGGAATAAAAGTTAAGAACCAATAAATAAAAAATCAAACCAAAACAGACCCACATACAATTTTACCTCTTTAGGGACTGGAGTTGTAGCTCAGTGGTAGAGCGCTTGCTTAGCATGCACAAGGCACTGCATGCAGTCCTTAGCACCATATAAAAAATTCATAAATAAAATTAAAGGTATTGTATTCACCTACAACTGCAAAAATTTTTTAAATTACCTCTCCAAAGGCAAAACAAGGCTAAACAACAAAGGATTGAAGAAAAAAAATAATAAAAAAATTACACAAATATATGTACGTATAAATATTCTTCATCTGTAAACTCAGAATACTCACACACATACAGAGAATAAAAAAAGCAAAATGGGAAAAAATAGAAAAAAACTTATTAATAAAAAATAAAGTTCTTATTGTCACTGAGGTGATCAAAAGTGTTGGCAAGGATGCATGCTTATTACTTATGCTGTTGTGCCCTTCTTTGCATGTTTTGGTCCTCTTGAATCAAGGGCTCGGTTGTTAAATCTGATCTCTTTGTTTCTCACCATGTTACCATCTGTTATGGTCTGTATCTGAAGCTGTTTGTAATAGTTCTCAGCTTCTCATCTTATAGTATAGGGTAGGACAGACTGGAGTTTTATCTGGACAGATTAGTTTGCTGTACTCCCAAAGTGGGAGTGATGTGAACTGGAAGTTTCAGTAGCTGGGTTTTATCTCTGGCTGTCCTTTTGAATTTTGTCAGAAGGTTTTTAGATTAAATCCACATCCCCTGTTGCTGAGTATATGCAGATCTCTGGTGGATGTCTGGGTCTCAAGAACCTCCCCTAAATTCCACTCTTAGAGTGAGTTATCTAACTCTCACATATTCCACGGCCATGGATGTGGATTTACGAGGATCAGACCTAAAGTGTAGATGCACTTTTCTGACCAGTTTCTGACCCCTTCCCAGCTACTTGCATGGGACATCAACAACAGAGGGAAACTGAGACTTTTCCCCCTCAGTATTCCCAGCCTAGATCATCCTGGGCACAATCCAATTTCTGTCCTTTTAATGTGTGCTAATCTAGGCACACTCTGAACTTCCAATGGACTTATGCTGGGTCAGACTGACAATTCCCTTTATGAACTCCTGATCTCTTGCCTCTGCAAGCTGCAATATGGTCACTTTCAGATTTTCCCACCCTCTTTGATTCTCTACTTGCCTACCGAGGTTCTCATCACTTTCTTTTTAAATATTTTTTTATTTCTTATTCATTTATTATATTTTGATATCAAATCTTAAATCCAAACTCAATGGTTATTTTTATTATTCATACCAGAATTAAATTTAAATTATTTTTTTAAAAGATGTAGTATAACAGGGCTTGATACATAAGGAAATTTTGTAGATAATTGTAGGAGCCCTGTTTGGGGAGATGGCTTGAATTGCGGTTGACTATGAGCCATGGAGATTTGGGCATTGTCGCCTTCCATAGTCTCGCGGGACTTGGCCCAGGATCTCGAGTGACTTGGCCGAGATTGCTGATCGGGTCAGCGCTGTTTTGGTGGTGTGTGCGGCGCGTGTTAGTCGTTGTTAGAGCCAGAGAGAAAAGTTATCAGAATAAAAAGCTGTTTCTCTCCAGTTTGCCTCTGAACTCCTTCCCGCGGCTTCGTTGCTTCAGGCGGCCATCGCTTCAGGCAGCAACAGATAATTGTTCTTTTTTAAAAAAATTATTTGTTCTTTTTAGTCATACATGACAGTAGAATGTATTTTAACATATGTACATGGAGTATAACTTCCAATTCTTTCAGTTGTACATGATATGGAGTTTCACTGGTCATGTATTCATTTATGAACATAGGAAAGTTATGTCAGATTCATTCTATTGTCTTTCCTATTCCCCTTCCATCTCCCTTCCCTTCAGTCCCCTTTCTGATGACTTTCAAATTATCAATTTGTCCCACCATCTGTAAGTGAGTTAAGATTATTCTCTCTCTTCATACCTCAGATTCTCCCAATCAAAATTTATTCATAGTACTTTCATCTCTTTCTGCCCATGTTATCCTTCCCCAGTGCATTGAACTGGCAGTGTTAATGCCAACACAGATTTAGAAATTCAGTAAAATCATATTCTAAAGATAACAGTCCAGTTTTAAATTTGGAATGGTAAGGCCTAAAAAATATGCTTACTGCAAAGTAAGACTGCTGAATTGTCTGAAGCGTGTCAGGAGTTTTGTATGCCTCTCTCTGCTCAGCTTCACTTTAATCAGCTACTTATGCTGCACATTCTCTGGCCTCCTGAATAAATGGTTCTCCTCTTCAGGTTTTTTTTCTTAGGAAATTAATATTCAAATTGAAAAACTTTCCATAGAATTAAAGTATTTTCAGAAGTCAAATTAGGATTTCTTTTAACTATGAAGTTAATATATGTAGTATACTCCCTATTGCCAAATGAAAATATAGTTTTTAAGTAGATAATTAAATAATTATAAAAATTTATTACTTTTTCCTTTTCATATAGCCACCTGCTAATGGAACACTTTATGTTCAGCAACCGTCTACCTTTTCAGTTTCAAGGAAAATCTCAAAATTTTGTTTCAGTAATTTAAGAGTCCACTGTACAGTAAATCTTTCAGATGTGTCAATACAATATCATGCCTTACAATAGTTTATTAATGGAATCACATTAAAAAATGAAAACATATAATTCCATTCATAACTTTCATATTTTATACAGTGAAGCTCTTACAGAAGACAGCTGAAGTGGCTAATCCCCCCAAAAAAAATTGCTTTCACAAAACAACTATATGACATTAGAAGTAATTGTATATAAGTTGGGGGAAATGATTTAAGAGGTTGTATGCTTATTATTAATAAATATTGATTAACTTAATCTTTTAGGAGGACCTCTTGCAGAGCAGATCAAGAAATCCATGGAGATGTTTAAGGATTTCATCACTTATGAAAGAAATATGGGAAGACAGCAAAATAGAGGAGGAGGCATTCCTGGCTGCTCTGTGGCATGAAACCAAGAAAGCAGATAGGCAGCTTCTCTGCAGGGTGGGGGGGGGGGGGGGCAGGTAAACAAACAAACAAACAAACAATAAAAGATAGGGCCTTTACTGGAATATAATTGGACATTCAAAACAAAGTGAGAATACTGGAGGTTGGATACAATAAAATAAGGAAAAAATCCCCAATAGCATCAGCCATCAGCCAGAGCAATCCCTCCACGAGCATAGTAGATCGATAAGGGAAATAAAGGAATCCACATTTTTGGGAGGTCTGAGGCATATTTGTGTACAGAGTGTTTAGAGATCAAGGACATTGCCCAATAAACCTGAAAGACATGATGCACTATATTCATGTGCAGGAAAAGAAGCTGCCATCTCTCCAGGCCATGTGCAGAGGACAAAGCAAGGAACCATTTTGCAACTGTGCTGGGGCCAGCAACTGAGGAAACTGATTCTGAAAACCAAAGTTTGGTATGAAATACAGGCCCAGTAAACACCACTGCATGACATAGAGTATTTAAGTGACCAGGAGAAAATCAAACATGGAGAGAGTTTTACAAGGGGACAACTGGTCTTAGAAACCCACCCAGTTCTACTCCTATGCCTTTAATCCAACTGCTCATAGGACCTTCTGGGAGAGACACATCTGGCCAGGAACTCATACGGGTGGGGGTGGGAGAGATTGGACTGAATCTGAGAACAGGAAACGCAGGGTCTGTGGGTGACATAGGGGACTAATAATTGGGTTCTCCACTATAGGAGTGGAACCCAGGGGCCATCCCAAGGGTAAACTTTTTTCCAGCAGGGAACAGCAAGTACTGGTTTTTGGACATGTGCTGATTTAAAATCTCCAGACCAATGTATGTTTTTGGCACCTTTGTCTAGTATGAGATAACTATATTTGTGTGGATTTGTCTCTGTATCTTCTATTCTCTACCATTGGTCTACATGTCTATTTTTGTGTCAACACCATGCTGTTTTTGTTACTATAGCTCTGTATTATAGTTTAAGTTCTGGTATTGTGATGTCTCCTGCTTCATTCTTCTTGCTAAGGATTGCTTTGGCTATTCTGGGTCTCTCATTTTTCCAAATGAATTTTATGATTGTTTTTTTTTTCTATTTCTATAAGGAATTATGTTAGGATTTTAATCAGAATCATGTTGAATCTGTATAGTGCCTTGGGTAGTATGGCCATTTTGACAATATTAATTCTGCCTTCCTAAGAACATTGGGGGATCGTTCCATCTTCTAAGGTCTTCTTTAATTTCTTTTTTTTTAAGTGTTCTGTAGTTTTCATTGTAGAGGTCTTTCACCTCTCTTGTTAGATGAATTAGACAAGAGACCCTGTGCCTAACAGAGGAAAATGTAGGCCCAAATTTTCATCATGTTGTATTAGGCCCTGACTTCCTTAACAAGACTCCTAAAGCACAAGAAATAAAATCAAGAATTAACAAATGGGATGCATTCAAATTAAAGATTTTCTTCTCAGCAAAAGAAACAATTAATGAGGTGGGGAGAGAGCCTCCATTTTAGGAGCGAATTTTTGCCACATGCTTGTCAGACAGAGCACTATCTCCAGGATATATAAAGAACTCAAAAAACTTAACACCAAAAAACAAAACAAAACAAAACAAAAAAACCCAACCCAATCAATAAATCGGCTAAGGAGCTGAAAAGACACTTCTCAGAAAAAGATACATAATCAATCAACAAATATATGAAAAAATGTTCAACATCTCCATTAATTAGAGAAATGCCAATCAAAACTACTCTAAAATTTCATTTTGGGGGATTGTCTTACTTTGTTTAGCATGATATTCTCTAACTCCATCCATCTACCTGCAAATGCTATAATTTTATTTTCTTTTAATGCTGAGTAATATTCCATTGTGTATATACACCTTTATCATTTCATCTACTGAAGGGCTTCCACAACTGAAGGTTGCTTCCACAGTTTAGCTATTATGAATTGCGATGCTATAAACATTGATGTGGTTGCCAAATCCCCCAATCCAGTCAGAATGGCAGTTATCAAGAACACAAACAACAATAAGTGTTGGCAAGGATGTGGGGGAAAAGGCACATTCATACATTGCTGGTGGGACAGCAAATCAGTGCAAACAATCTGGAAAGCAGTATGGAGATTCCTTAGAAAACTTGAAATGGAAACACAATTTGACCCATCTATCTCACTCCTTGGTCTATACCCAAAGGAGTTAAAATCAGCATACTATAGTAAAGCAACCACATCAATGTTTATAGCATCTCAATTCATGATAGCTAAACTGTGGAAGCAACCTTTAGTTGTGGAAGCCCTTCAGTAGATGAAATGATAAAGGTGTATATACACAATGGAATATTGCTCAGCATTAAAAGACAATAAAACTATAGCATCTGCACGTAGATGGATGGAGTTAGAGAATATCATGCTAAACAAAATAAGCCAATCCCCCAAAACCAAAGGCTGAATGTTCTCTGATAAATGGATGATGATCCATAATGGGTGACATGGGAAAAATGGAGGAAAATTGATTGGGCAAAGGGGAGGGCAGGAAGGAGAGGGTGCATGGGGGCAAGAAAGACAGTGGAATGAGATCAACATCATTACTCTAGGTACATATAAGACTACACATATGGTGTGACACTACATCATGTTCAACCAGAGAAATAAAAAGTTATGTGGCAATTGTGTACAATGAATCAAAATGAATTCTGCTGTCATATATACATAATTAGAATTAATTAATTAATTAATTTAAAAATAAAATAAAATATTCAAACCAATTGGCTTTCAATGAAGAGCTTGGAGCCTTACTAAGCTTAAACCCTGCCTCCAACAATTTTGCCAACAGGATTACCTCTCTTACTCCAGCAACCCAGAGGGTGGAGCATCATGCTCCAGACAACCCCACCTAAAACTGCTGAGAAAAGAAGCTGAGAATATTTTGAACTTCAATGGAAATAATTTTTTAACTTTTAATCAAGATTTTTTCCTTACTTTTTTATTATTTTTCTTTTAATGTTGATCTTGATGGTACATGAACATTTATGCATTTTCATATTTGTTATTTTTTGTCATTTCTGCCATTTTTGAAGCCAGTTATTTTTGATGGGTGCTTGATTACCATACTTTAATTTGACTTTGTATTCTTTTTTTATTATTTTTAAAATTTTTTACTATATATATTTTTTCTCCTGCTTCCCTTCATTATCTTTTCTTCCAGTAACAGCCAATCTCTATTGTTCTTTGACTCTTCTTTTAATCTTTTACTTCTGTCTTCTCTCCTCCTCCCTCATAATCATTACGTCCTGTATCACTTCTGTTCTCTCCCTGTCCACCATTTAAAATTGTAAACGCTTTTTCAAACTTACTGTTTTTATTGTATGCAATAACTGATAACATCATTTCTGTTTATTGTAATAATTAACATTATAGATGTCATAGTATTTTGTTCAATGCTGTATATTGCTTGCATTGGTTGTCATTATTATTTGTCTCCCCTAAACAGTTAGGTACTGGAAACCTTCAGGGACACTGTAAGTTCACAAGGTAGAAACTACTGCCTTATATCCATACTGTTGGATGAGTAGAAACACAAACAACATGAAAAATCAAGGGAACAAATCATCCCAAGCAAAACCAAGGTACTCAAATGACAAAATCCATTCACACCACAGAGAAAGAAATGTAAGAGGGAGTTTAGAATGTACATATTTAAACTGATCTGTGAAGTGGAGGACAGTACAAAGAATGAAATAAGAGAGAAAATACAGGAAGTGAAAGATCACTTCAATAATGAGGCAGATATTCTGAAAAAAAAAGAGCAATAATCCTTGAAATGAAGGAAACAATAAACAGAATTATCAATGTAATAGAAAGCATCTACAACAGACTGGAGCACTTGGAAGACAGAACCTCATGCAATGAAGACAAAATATATAGAGTTGACCGTGAAGAGAAGATGTTAAGAAAACATGAACAGTAGTAGATTTTCTTTGCCAAAAGGACTGTATCCTGCTCTTTTGCCCAGTGATCTTAGCATCTTTCTACTGCTACACACAATTAGGTGAACTTTAGAGGGATAATACACACAAGACATACTGTGGACACTGGAGTTAGCACACAATTCCTTGTGGATTCACTATAACTACATATCTTTCTCTCCTACTACACAAACACACAAGTAAAGGATAGACATTTTAAATAGAGAAAATGAATCACCTCTAGTTTGCCTTTCAAGATGGTATTTCATGTAGATACTTGTGACACCTCTAATTATTCTTGGCTTGCTTGTGTGCCATGCCACCACAGTTGAGAACTGATTTTCTAGCTCCTTTCTACTTAAGGTTCATGTAGCCCATGGTGCAGCAAAAAAATTACTTGGGAGCTGGAAAGAAATACAGAATCATGGGCCTTACTGCAGACCTATTAAATCAGAATTTGCCTTTTCACAAGAATTCCAGGTGATTTGTACCCATGTTAAAGTTTGGGAAGCACTCTAAAGCAGTTGTTTGCAAACTGTGGTTCCTGGGATCAGCAGCATCAATATTACCTGAGAACATATGAATAGTGTAAATGTTAAGGCCTCACCCAAATGCTACTAAATCAGAGACTCTGGAACTGAGACCCAGCATTCTGTGTTTCAACCCACCAGGTGATTTTGATGCAAGTTGAAGTTTGGGAACTACTACTCTAGAGTATGGTCATGGTGTATATGCTCCCAGTTCATAATACAGAGCCTGTCATGACTCTAAGTGAACATGGACAAGTCCTCAATGCTTTCTTTAAATACTGCCCTAATTAGACACTACCAATTTAATGAAGATCCAATTGTCATCCTAGCAAAAGTGACAACAGGATTGCCTCCACAGGAACCTCTGTGTATATCTTAACAAAGGAGAGAGGTACTCTTATTCCAGAGGCTTTAAGAACATTTGGGTAACTCCCATTAAAACAGTGCTAGCAGCTGGAATGAGGATTATATTCTATGTTTGTGTCATAAAGCAATGCCAGGGACACTGGTCAAATATACCTTTGCCATTCTTGTTCAATATGCTGACAGTAGTCCCTGCATATCTGTGATTTTGCTTTTCACAGTTTCAGTTACTTGTAGGGAACTGTAGTCTGAAAATATTCAATGGTAATTCCAGAATTAAAGAATTCATAAGTTTTAAAAAAAAAAAAAAAGAAAAAGAAAACATGAACAGAACTTCCAAAAATTATTAAATAACATGAAAAGGCCAAATTTAAGATTTATTTGGATAGATGAAGACACAGAGATTAAAAACAAACAAACAAACAAAGGAATGAACAATCTTTTCAAAGAAAGAATATCAGAAAATTTCCTAAATCTAAAAAAATAAAATGGAAAATAAAATATAAGAGATTTATAGGACCCCAAATGTAAAAAATTACAATCTGTCCTCACCAAGGCATATTACAATGAAAATGCTTAGCATACAGAATAACAGTAGAATGTTAAAGGCTATGGGAGAAAAATATCAGATTACATATAGGGGAAAACAGTTCAGATCTCAGCTGATTTCTCAACCCAGAGTCTCAAAGTTAGGAAATCCTGGAACAAAATATACCAAGCTCTGAAAGAAAGTGCATGTCAAACAAGAATCCTATATCTAGCAAAATTAACCTTCAGATTTGAAAATTAAATAAAAACCTTCCATGATAAACAAAATTTAAGAGAATTTGCAACTAGAAAGCTTGCACTACAGAACAGTCTCAACAAAATATTTCATGACTAGGAAATGAAAAGAAAGTGAAAACAAGCAAAGAGAGGAACTACACTAAAGGATTAGTCAATCAAAGGAAACTAATTCAAATTAAAAAGTAGAGATAAACCAAAATAACTGGGTATAAAAATCATAGTTCAATAATAACTTTGAATGTTAATGGCCTAAGTTCATCAACCAAAAGATATAGACTGGCATATTGGATTAAAAAGAAGACCCAACAGTATGTTGTCTCCAAGAGACTATCTGATAGGCAAAGACATCCACAGACTGAAAGTGAAAGGATGGGAAAACACATACCACTTATATGGATTGTGTGAATAAGCAAGAGTTTCTATCCTCACATCAGATAAATTGGACTTCATGCCAAAGTTAAACAGAAGGGACAAAGAAGGACATTTTATACTAATTAAGGGAATGATATATCAATAAGACAAAATAATCATAAATATTTATGCCCCAAACAATGAAGCATGTACATACATTGAAAAAACCCTTCTCAATTTCAAGAATCCAATAGACCATGACACAATAATACTGGGTGACTTTTAAAACACCTCTCTCACTACTGGATAGATCATCCAAACAAAAACTCAACAAAAAAAACTATAGAACTAAATAATATAATCAATAATTTAGGCTTAACCAAACATATATAAAATATCTCATCAATCAGTGAGTGAATACATTTTCTTACCAGCACATGTATCCTTCTCTACAATAGACTATATCTTATGCCTCAAAGCAACTCTTAGCAAATAAAAATATACAGATAATACCCTGCATTCTATCAGCTCATAATGGAATGAAATTAAAAGTCAATGATAGAATAAAAAGTAGAAGCTATTCTGCCAGAGACTAAATAATATGCTATTGAATGACAAATGGATAGCAGAAGAAATCAGGGATGAAATTAGAAAATACTTAGAGGTAAATGAGAACACCAATGCAACATATCAAAATCTCTTGGACACTATGAAGTCAGTGCTGAAAGTTCATTGCATTGAGCTCATTCATTAAAAATATAGAAAGTCAACAAATAAATGATCTAATATTACATCTCAAAGCTCTAGAAAAAGAAAAGCAAACAACAACAAAAGCAGAAAACAAGAAATAATTAAAATCAGAGCTGAAATCAATGAAGTTGAAATAAAGAGAAAAAATTGAAAAAAATTGATAAAACATAAAGTTGGTTCTTTGAAAAAATAAATAAAATTGATAAACACTTAGCCGTGCTAATGAAGAGAAAGAGAAAACTCAAATTAATAAAATTTGGGATTTAAAAGGAAATATCACTATAGACACTACTAAAATATAGAAAATAATCTAAACCAATTTTGAAAATTTATGCTCCAATAAAATAAAACATTTTGAAGACATTGACAAATTTCTAAGGACACATAACTTACCCAAATTGAATCAGGAGGACATATACAAATTAAACAGATCTATTTCAAGCAATGAAATACAAGAAATCATCAAAACCATACCAAGAAAAGCCCAAGACCAGATGGACTCTCAGCTGAATTTTACAAGACATTCAAAGAAGAATTAACACCAATACTTCTCAAATTATTCCATGAAATAGAAAAGGAGGGAACCCTTCCAAATTCATTCTATGAAGCTAGTATTAACCTGATACCAAACAAAGACACATCAAGGAAAAAAACTTCAGAAAAATACCCCTGATGAACATAGATGCAAAAACTATAAATAAAATTCTGGAAAACTGCACACAAAAACATATTAAAAAGATAGTGCACCACAAGATCAAGTGGGGTTCATCCCAAGGATGCAGGGTTGGTTCAACATATGGAAATCAATAAATATAATTTATCACATCAATAGATTTAAAGACAAGAATCATGATCATCTCATTAGATGCAGGAAAAGCATTTGACAAAATACAACACCCCGGGGCTGGGGTTGTGGCTCAGTGGTAGAGCGCTCGCCTAGCACATGTGCAGCCTGGGTTCGATCCTCAGCACCATGTAAAAACGCATTGTGTACAACTAAAACAAAATAAATAAATAAATATTTAAAAAAAAATACAACACCCCTTCATGTTCAAAACATTAGAAAACTAGGGATAGTAGGAACACACCTCAACATTGTAATAGCTATCTATGCTAAACCCAAGGCCAATATCATTCTAAATGGAGAAAAAAAGTGAAAGCATTCCCTCTAAGAATTGGAACAAGACAAGAATGCCCTCTTTCACCACTTTTATTATTGAAACTTTGGCCAGAATAATTAGACAGAAAAAAGAAAATAAAAGGATATCAATAGGAAAAGAAGAACTTAACTCTCACTATTTGTTGAAGACAGGATTTTCTATTTAAAGGATCCAAGAAATTCGACCAGAAAATTTCTAGAACTAATAAATTAATTCAACAATGTAGCAGAATACAAAATTAACACCCATAAATCAAATCCATTCCTATACATCAGTGATGAATCCACTGACAGAGAAATTAAGAAAACTATCCCATTCACAATAGCCTCGAAAAACAAAAAAACACAATAAAATACTTGGAAATTGATCTAACAAAAGACACAGCAACATCAATGTTTCTAGCAGCTTGACTCACAATAGCTAAACTAAGAAACCAACTTAAATGACCTTGAATATTACTCAGCTTTAAAGAAGAATGGCATTATGGCATTTGCTGATAAATGGATGGAACTGGAGAATATCATGGTAAATGAAATAAGTCAATTCCAAAGAACCAAAGTCTGAAAGTTTTCTCTCATATGTGGATGCTAATTCAGAATGAGGAGGGATGAAGGTACTTGGTGTTAGAGGGGAGCTATAAGAGGGGAGAGCGTTATGGGAGTAGGAACAATAGCAGAATGAATTGGACATTATTACCCTGTGTGCAGATACGATTACATGACCTGTGTAACTCTATATCATATACAACCAGAAGAATGAGAAGTTATACTCCATTTTATATGATGTGTAAAATTGCATTCTACTGTCATGTATAACTAATTAGAACAAATAAAAAGAAAAAAAAAAAAACTTGGCCCATTATACTAAAAAAAAAAAAATCAAAAGTAGAAATAATCAGTATGTGATTGCCAAAAAACTTAAGGTTTAGTGATGTATGATTAGTCATTTGATTTTCAAAAGTGTTCCATGAAATCGTTCATCAAAATAGGGAAAAGTTTGCTAGAATTTGTAGGAAAAAGCTATGCCTGATAGCAGACAACATGGCCTTTCTATGCTACTTTATTTTTCTCTGGGACAATATAAATACCAGAATTGAGGGTAATATAGAATTTTGATTAAAAGCAATAATTTTATTAACATAAAATATGTAGATCAGAAATATAATTGGAATATAAAATCATACAATTATATGTGAACAAATTAAAATCTCTACCAAAGGAACAGAAACTATCGCTGCCAAATATGCAATATAAATGTTCATAAACCTGTTAAAATAATTGAATTTATTATGTTTTGGAAACCTTCTATGAATAGCAAATATAAAAAAAAATGACTTCAGTATGTCTGTGTTTTCTTCCTATCATATATCAGCATTAAGAAATAATTCAAGCTTTGAGGAATTAACTTTATACATCCACTGATATACTGTTCAATGAATGATATTAAATTTTGGCTATATACTCCCTCAATTTTTATTTTATTTTTATAATGCATTGGGTATCATTCAACAAAATATTCAATCTGTGAAGTACTAAATATATATATAGAAAATGGTAGTGATAAAAAAATGGAAAATATTGCGTTCAAATCCAAAATAGGAACTTAACAAATTAAACAATGGGACTTCAAATAGTGTAAAAGATCTAAAATTGAAATCATGTGATTACACTTTCTCAATAATATAGAATATATTCTTTCATGACTGGTTTCCTTTGATTTGCTTAATTTTTTATTTTGTTAGTAATCTATTTTTATTTCTAAATGTTATACTATAAGGATATACAGCAATTTGATTTACCTGTTCATATGTGTTATTTAATGTTTGGTGCTAATATGTAAAAAGCTTCTGTGAACATTTATATACACATAGCTTTGTAGACATGTTTTCATTTCACTTGGGTAACTACTTTAGTAAATATATGTTGAACTGTCTTCAAGTTGATCATACCATTATATTTCCACTGGCAATGTTTGTGAATTCCAGTCCTTACACATAGCCATCAAACTTGGCTGATATAATTTTAACTTTATCCCATTATGTGGGACATAGAGTGGTGAATATGAAAATCCTTAAAAAGCAAACATTTGTCACATAAAAGTTGAAAAATAAGTTTCTAGGGAAAAATGTTTACCAAACTTGTGACACATGTCTGATTTTATCAGTATTACATTAATGAAGTTCAGAAAAGAATTATAATCCCAATAATTCCAACAATTCAATAAATATCAGTCAAAATGAAAATACAGACAATGTAAGAAAATATAAAAAAGGAAATGGAAATATTGTATTACAAATATATTATTTCTCAATCTAATTCATTTAAGTAGATGCAAACTAAAACAATTTTTAAAATATTAGTTTTTAAAAATGCTATCATTTATAGTTGATTAGGGTTTGGAGTGGAGGAAAAATATATTTGGTATAATGTTTTGTATGGTAATTAGACAATTTAATGTGTCAAATTATTTGAGTCAGAAGTTACTAGAAAACATTTGTCCTTTGAATGTATTATATATGTGTTTGTATAAAAGTGTATGTATATGTAGCATGTTTATAAAATGGGAGAAAATGAAATGTTCATAAATGGGGAACTGACTAAATAAATCATGGTAATGATATATAATCAAAAACTACTCATTAAAAATAATCATTAAAATACTTTGAAAATGAATGTCATTCTTTTTTCTTTTCTTTCTTTTTGCCATGTTATCACAAGTAGTTTTTCAATATAGTGAATAAACATAACAATAATTCATGAATTCTATTGTGAATTCTGTTGCCTTGTTCATTGAACTGAAGCTCAAGTTATCTTCCACTTTTCTTGAAAATATAATGTGTCAAGAATGAATCCCAAATCAATAACAATCAATGAAAACTTTCTTTTCATCTTTCATTATGCTACAAATGAACAAGGATGTACCTTTCAAGAAAATGTTTGCTTTTTATAAAATAATATATAACAAGAAAGAAAAAAATCATGAAATAATTAGATATAGGTTGATGATATTTTCTCATATTTCAATGGTATAATCAATTTCAGTAATTTTCTTTTTTAAGATTAATTTTGAGAATAAAAAGTTCAAATAAGTTTTTTACTTGATATTTTAAGTACTTCAGCATTTTTATGATTTATTTTCTTCACTGATAATATGGTATATATTTTACAACTTTAAAAAATTATTTTTAGTGGAATTTTATACTGCTAAGGATCATGTAAGGAGAAAGCAACATGTAATTAAAAGAAATAGATATTATAAAAGAAATATAGATGAGGGGCTGGGGGTATAACTCAGCTTGTAGAGTGCTTGCCTCTCATGCACAAGGCCCTGGTTTCAATCCCCCGCACCTCAAACATAAATAAATAGAGTTGAAATGCTAGATGATAATGCCATAGTAAATTGGATAAAACTTACCTGACAGCCAGTTATCTTTATGATTCACTTATTAATACTGATATAATGGACTCAAAAAGTATATTTTGATGTAGGTCACTGATGTAGCTCAATATAAAGTGCCCATGGGTCAAATCCCCATATATATATATATATATATATATATCATATATATATATATATATTTAAAAAATTTCATGCATGATGACACATGCCTATAATCCCAACAACTCTGGAGGCAGAAGGATTACAAGTTTAATGTCAGCTTCAGCAATTTAGTTTCAAACGTTTAAATAAATATTTGGTTGTAGGATATCAAGCTTCTATTTAGTTACTAAATGTAAATAAAATATTGAGAAACTACCTATCTCTGTAAACCTTCACAAAAACATTTTACAAGTTTTGCTGGTAATATTTTCATTATTGACATGTTGAATTTAAATTAAAATCTTAATATTCAAGTAGAGATATTAAGTCAAAATATGCATTGCTATGGTTTGGATATGATTTAATTATTTCTCCCCCAAAGTTCATATAACCCAAGCTTGGCTCCTAAGTTGGTGCTATTGAAAAATGGTGAAATCCTTCAGAGGGAGGCCTAGTAGGAGGTCCTAGGGCATTGGAGGCATGAGGTAAACCCCTTCCATCGCCTTTCTGTCCCTGGTTTGAGATGTAATCACTTCCTTCCACACAGGCTCCTGCCACTGCTAGTCCAGGTGGTGCAGTTAAAGGGGCAGGTCTTTAAAACCATTCCTATGCTGATTGGACTTTCAGCTGCACAAACTGAGAGCTAAATAAACCTGTTCTCTTATAAAGTTAGGTATCTCTCATACTTCATTATAGTGATGTAAAGCTGACTAATATACCCAGGGATTTAATGTAACAGAATAATAGCTTTTACTATGTGTCAGATTAAACTGAATGATGTGTGAACTTCGTCACTTAGAATTCACCTATTTTAGGCAGTCATATATTTTGATTCCATGCTTCTGTATATAAATCTAACAGTAACAGATTTTCATTAGCAAAACATTCTTCAAAATCTTGTTAATAAATGAGTTATATAAAAAAAATTTCATATATGGAGTTGAAAATATCATGAGACTTTTCTGTATAAAATTTATAATAAAATTTTGGTTATGGAGCAATATTTTTAACATGAAATTTTCTATTTATAGTTATTGCCCATATTTCATATATAATTTTAAATTAATCACAGCATATTTGTTATAAAATGATGCCATAAACATCAACATTGTATTCATGCTTTTTTAATATTTATTTTTTAGTTGTAGTTGGACACAATACCTTTATTTTATTTATTTATTTCTACGTGGTGCTGAGGATCGAAAAACAAGGACTGAGCATGTGCTATCTGAGTGCGCTCTACCACTGAGCCACAACCCCAGCCCCTATATTCATGCTTTTTAAAAAAAATTTTTTCTATAAATTACATAACAAGTTAAAAGACAGCAATATTTCTAAGTTTATTGCAATAAGATCTTACACTCCCTTTTGAGAGAGGTGAAAAAAACATGGTTCCAATTAAAATGAAGAAATACTTCTTTAAACACACCACATACAATATACAAACACACATACATTTATATACCTTGTTATATACATATATAGTTATATATCTATAGAGTGATATGAATTTCACTTACAAGCAAAGTTAAAATTTTGGTGGACTCAAGTTTAAATGAATATTGTGACTGATTTTTTGAGAAATATTTTTCACATAGGAGATTTATCTAGAGTCAATGTACTGTTATTAATTAATTTCCATGTCATATCACCTATTTTTGAGTACTTGAAGGTCATCTATCTGCAAATAAAGAATGTTAACATACATTTTTTTCTTTTACCAGTTTTGCACAATGACATTATTCAATATAATTATTAATTTTTAGAATTATTTGTATTTCAACACAACTTATCTTCTATAATAAATAATTTCCCCTTATTTAATTACAGGATCAATTCAATTTTAGTAATTCTTTCGAGATGACAGAGCATGTCAGTGTTTTCAGAATTAATAAATGATGACTTTGCATATAGAACAGGAACCTTTATTAGTAGTAGAGGTTTCTAATTTTCTGTTCAAATTTACAAATAAGTTATTTGACATATCAAACTGTTTTCATAAGAATGGGAGACGTGTTCAAACTAGGTTCTATAACAAAATATGGAGAAAATAGGAATGAGAAATAAATTGTTGAATCTTTCATAAATTTATTTCTTATATCAGTAAAAGTAAATTATTTATTCAAATTTAAAATATGAATAAATATCAGTACATATATATGTGTGTAAATATAGCCTACAAGGTAATAATTATAAAATAGTGAATTTTATATATGTGGAATAATGTTTTTCAAAGTCAGTATATATTAAAATAATCAACAAATGTTTCATTGGTAAGTCACCTTACTAAAATAACATCTGACTTAGAAACAAGTTTAAAATATTTTAAGATGAAGAAGTTTAGCAATTACATTGCTGCATTTGCCTTCTATCAATCCCGGCTGCCTCAAAAGGCCAAATTCTCACTATTAAAGATTGCAGGCTAGAGGACCTAGAATAAGACTTGTCCAGATCTGAAGACATGACTGTGCTCAGAATGTACCTTACTTTGAAATATATCCAATACTGGGACCAGGAGTGAAATTCATGCAAGTACTTTCTTAATAGAAAATGTCAAAGTGATTCCTGAAAACGTAGTAAAAACTAGTTTATCAAAAATCTAGAAAAAAAATGGACATCAGCTCTCATGTGTAAAGAGCATGTTATCATTACTGCAAGTATAACACTAACCAAACTAAAAAACAATGATTCTTCTCAAGCTTATCAAAGAAAAGAGGTCACAAAACAAACCACCATCCTGAAATCTGAAGATACCATACAATGTGGAGAGTTAGAGCTGAGATCAGTTTACCTGTATCAAAGCTTCTGGAACTATAATTTGTCAAGAAGACTTACATGGTAATATTGACTAATTGATAGAGGCTCTGTTTGGACTAGAGTCAGAGTAAAAATCTCCTGCACCCATAGTCTGAGTAAGGGGTCTCATTGCATGGATTTTATCTAGGAACCTCACAAGGCTATCACTAAGAAAATCCAAGACAAAAGTCAGGTCATGTCTCTGGCAAAGGAAGGGGAAAGTAACTACTTTGAAATAAATAATTGTTGGGAAAACCAAAGACACCAATAGAAAAAGAAATAAGAACTTCCTGAGGAATTTGAAGCGCCTGGCAACTATGGACACAGTAAATAATAAAAGCAGCTCAAATTCTAGCTTACTTAAAAATAATCTTACATTTAGGACCTAACTTACTTACCTCAAGTGCTATACCTGATAGATCTTATCAGCTTTTTAACAAAAATTAAAATCATGCTGAAAAGGAAGAAAAAGAAGGAGGAGAAGGAGAAGAAAAAAAGATCATACTGGGACATTTCAAAAGGGTAACATATGTAATTGGAATACTACAATTGGAAAAAAGAAAAAAGAATGTAGCAGAAGAAATATTTGAAGTAATAATGACTAGGAACAGCACAAAATTAATGGCAGACATCAAACCATAGATCCAAGAAGTGAAAAGAACCAATCAGGAGAGAGAATAAAATTTTATACAACTAGTTGCACTGCAGAAAACAAAACAAATATAAAACTTTGAAAGAAGTGGTGGGAGTTGTAGAGATAGCAGGGAACTTATTTATACAGGAAAAAGGAAAATAATGAATGGATTTATTAGGAATCATAAGAGATGGGAGTGAAATAAAAAAATTGTTAAAAGGAGAAAAAAATTCAGTTTTGTTGGAAAGTGTAAGAAAAATGCTCTCTTTAGACTAAAAGAAAATAAACAAAGAAATTCCTGGACAACATACCTACCTGACAAGAAATAATGAAATAATCTCTTCAGGAAGAAAGAAAATTATATAGATCAAAAACAAGTTTACAGGTCCTGGCCGCCAGGGCCCAGAGTAGCAGCTCCCTGCTGCTGCACGGAGGGCCAGACCTGGGGAAGGGCTTCCTCCATTATCGGGAAGAGTGCGACCTGCCCATTTGCAACCAGAGCAAGAGGTAGACTCCCGCCCGCTGGAAGGAGAGACCCAGCCGCCAGTGTCCCTGGCCGCCAGGGCCCAGAGTAGCAGCTCCCTGCTGCTGCACGCAGGGCCAGACCTGGGGAAGGGCTTCCTTCATTCCCAGGAAGAGTGGGACCTGCCCAGCTGCGACCAGAACAAGAGGTAGGCACCCGCCAGCTGGAAGGAGAGACCCAGCCACCAGTGTCCCTGGCCGCCAGGGCCCAGAGTAGCAGCTCCCTGCTGCTGCGCGCAGGGCCAGACCTGGGGAAGGGCTTCCTCCATTATCGGGAAGAGTGAGACCTGCCGATTTGCGACCAGAGCAAGAGGTAGGCACCTGCCCGCTGGAAGGAGAGAACCGGCCCCCAGTTTGCCTGGCCTCCAAGCCCATAGTAGCATCTCCCTACTGCTGTAAGCAGGGCCCAGCCTGAGGATAAGCCCCTTCCACTATTCCACTGTGCCACTCTGCAAGGACGAAAGGTGCAGCCCTGACTCCACTAACAGGGTTGCTGACTGTACATGATCTGGGTCAGGTGGCTTAAACTGGAAGGGAAAAAAGAAGAGCTTCCAAGGGTCCATTTTGTTTGAGACTTGTTCTTGGGTTCAATGTTTTTGTTTTATTTGCTTGTTTGTTTGTTTTGTTGTTTCTTGGGAGTTTTTTGTTTGTTTTTGTTTTGATTGACAGTGTGTTTGTGTGCTTCTGCTCCTCTTTTCTTTCTTTTCTTCCTTCTCACTTTTATATTTTTTCTTCTTCCTTCATCTTCCCTATTTACACCCTGCCATTGCATTCTCAACAGAGGCAAAAACAAGTTATACGCACAAATTGAGATTTCTAGAACGTGTACAATTGAAATATATAGCAAAGTGGTGTTATATATGGTTTATTCTCTATTTTCGAGACTTATTCTCTCTCTCCTCTCTCTTACACTAATTACTACTCCTTGGTTATTTTTTTTCTCTTCTTTTTTTTTTTTTCTTTTCCATCTTTCTTTATTTCTCCTCTCAACCGCCGCATAAGTTAGGTTTATATGTAAATCGGTCTTTCCATCTATTCATTCACTCCATTCTCTTTCCTCTCTCGTCAGCTGATACTAAACCACTTCCATAGAACTCTCTTTTCATACTTTCTAAGAAAGAACAAGTCAATACACTCACTTCCTTCTTCCTAAACATATTACCTCTCTGTCCATTACTTGAAACTTTAAAACCCCATCAGAAGCATACAGAGTAAATTGGAAACAACATCTGGGTTAACTAAATCTGTTCATTGTGATCAAACTGGGATTCTCTGAATAGAAAGTGTTTGATTTTAAAGTGTAAAGGAAATATAAGGGGATCTGATAGCATTGTACTACAGGAGCAACATAAGGTTTTAAGGTAAAATCAAAGTAGACAAGGTCCCACAGTGCAGGTAGAATAGACGCACAAGCAATATGAAGAAACAAGGGAAGAAAGTGACACAAACAAATCAATATACCTCCTCAGTAGATTCCATACCATGCACAGTTGGTGCAATGCCAGAGATGGAATTCAGAAATTACATATTCCAAATGTTAGCGGAACTTAAGAATGAACTCAAAAATGAGATGAGGGAGCAAATACAGGAGGTGAAAGATCATTTTGACAAAGAACTCCATAAACAAATACAGGAAGTAAAAGATTACTTCAATAGGGAGATAGAAGCTCTAAAGAGAAACAGAAATTCCAGAAATGAAAGAAGCAATAAATCAAAATAAAAGCTCAATCGAAAGTATCACCAACAGAGTAAATCACTTGGAAGAAAGAACCTCAGACAATGAAGACAAAATATATATCCTACAGAAAAATCTAGATTACACAGCAAAAATGGTAAGAAACCAAGAACAGAACATTCAAGAATTATGGGACAACATAAAAAGACCAAACTTAAGAGTGATTGGGGTAGAGGAGGGGGCAGAGTTTCAAGCCAAAGGAATGAGTAATTTATTTAATGAAATAATTACAGAAAATTTTCCAAACTTGAGGAATGAAGGGGAAAACCAAGTTCAAGAGGCCTACCGAACACCAAACATACAAAATCACAACAGATTCACACCAAGACACATTATAATAAAAATGCCTAATATACTGAGCAAGGAGAGAATATTAAAAGCCACAAGAGAAAGGAAGCAGATTACATATAGGGGGAAACCAATCAGACTTTGTTCAGATTTTTCTACCCAGACCTTAAAAGCAAGAAGATCCTGGAATAGCATATTTCAAGCTCTGAAGGAAAAGGGATGTCAACCAAGAATCTTATATCCAGCAAAATTGAGCTTTAGATTTGAAGATGAAATAAAAACCTTCCATGACAAGCAAAAGTTAAAAGATTTCGCATCTCGAAAGCCAGCACTTCTGAACATCCTGGGCAAAATTTTTCATGAAGAAGAAGAGAAAAATAACAATGAAAATCAACAAAGGGAGATATTAAACTAAGGGAAATACCAACCAGAAGAGAAACCAAATCAAGCTAAAGATCATCATACAAATAAAAATGGATGGGAATAAAAATCACATCTCAATAATAACCCTGAATGTTAACGGCCTAAACTCACCATTCAAAAGACACAGATTATCAGAATGGATTAAAAGAAATGACCCAACAATCTTCTGTCTCCAAGAAACACACCTCATAGAAAAAGACATCAATAGACTGAAGGTAAAAGGCTGGGAAAAGTCTTATCACTCACATGGCCTGCGGAAGCAAGCAGGGGTTTCCATTCTCATTTCAAATAAGGTAGACTTCAAGCCAAAGTTAATCAAAAGGGACAAAGATGGATATTTCTTACTACTTAAGGGAACCATTCATCAAGAGGATACAACAATCATAAATCTATATGCCCCAAATAATGGAGCACCTACATTCATCAAACAAACACTTCTCAAGTTCAAGAGTAAAATTGACCACAACACAGTTATTCTAGGGGATTTCAACACACCTCTCTCACCAATGGATAGATCATCCAAACAAAAACTAAACAAAGAAATCTTAGGCCTCCTTAAAACAATTAATAACTTAGATCTAACGGACATATATAGAATATTTCATCCCTCAGTAAATGAATACACTTTTTTCTCAGCAGCACATGGCTCGTTCTCCAAAATAGATCATATATTATGTCACAAGGCAAATCTCAGCAAATATAAAAAAAATAGAAATACTACCCTGCATGCAATCAGACCATAAAGGGATGAAATTGGAAATCAACGACAAAACAAGGAATAAGAAAAACTACTCCAACAACTGGAAGCTAAGCAACATGCTACTGAATGAACAAGGGGTTGAAGAAGACATCAAAGAGGAGATTAAAAAATTCCTAGAGGTAAATGAGAACACAGATACATCGTATAGAAATCTCTGGGACACTATGAAGGCAGTAGTAAGAGGAAAATTCATTGCACTGAGTTCATTCTTTAAAAGGAAAAAAAACCCAACAAATAAATGACTTAACATCACACCTCCAAGCACTAGAAAAAGAAGAACAGATCAACACCAAGAGCAGCAGAAGACAGGAAATAATTAAAATCAGAGCAGAAATTAATGAAATTGAGACTAAGGAAACAATTCAAAGAATTGACAAAACTAAAAGTTGGTTCTTTGAAAAAATAAACAAAATTGACAGACCCTTAGCAATGCTAACGAAAAGAAGAAGAGAAAAAACTCAAATCACTAACATTTGTGATGAAAAAGGGAATATCACAACAAACACCTCAGATATACAGAAAATAATTAGAAATTACTTTGAAAACTTGTACTCTAATAAAACAGAAAATACTGAATGCATTGACAGATTTCTAGAGTCATATGATTTGCCTAAACTGGATCTGGAGGCTATACACAATTTAAACAGATCGATTACAAGCAAAGAAATAGAAGATGTCATCAAAAAGCTACCAACAAGGAAAGTCCAGGACCTGATGGGTTTACAGCAGAGTTCTACAAGACTTTCAAAGAAGAACTAATACCAATGCTCTTCAAACTATTTCAAGAAATAGAAAAAGAGGGAGCTCTTCCAGACTCTTTCTATGAGGCCAATATTACATTAATTCCAAAGCCAGGCAAAGACACATCCAAAAAAGAAAACTTTAGGCCAATATCTTTAATGAACATAGTTGCAAAAATCCTCAACAAAATTCTGGCAAATCGGATACAAAAACATATAAAAAAAGATAGTGCACCATGATCAAGTGGGGTTTATTCCAGGGATGCAAGGCTGGTTCAACATTCGGAAATCAATAAACATAATACATCACATCAATAGACTTAAAGATAAAAATCATATGATAATCTCAATAGATGCAGAAAAAGCATTTGACAAAATACAGCACCCGTTTATGTTCAAAACACTGGAAAAACTAGGAATATCAGGGACATATCTCAACATTATAAAAGCTATTTATGCAAGGCCCAGAGCTAACATTATCTTAAATGGAGAAAAATTGAAAGCATTCCCTCTAAAAACTGGAACAAGACAGGGATGCCCCCTCTTACCACTGCTATTTAACATAGTACTAGAAACTCTGGCAAGAGCAATTAGACAGACAAAAGAAATTAAAGGGATCCAGATAGGAAAAGAAGAGCTCAAATTAGCACTATTTGCTGATGACATGATAATCTACCTAGAAGACCCAAAAAACTCTACCAGAAAACTTTTACAACTAGTAAATAAATTTGGCAAAGTTGCAGGATACAAAATCAATACCCATAAGTCAAAGGCATTTTTGTACATCAGTGACAAAGCCTCTGAAAGGCAAATGATGAAAACTACCCCATTTACAATAGCATCAAAAAAAAAAAAATACCTGGGAATCAACTTAACGAAAGAGGTGAAAGAGCTCTATAAGGAAAATTATAGAACACTAAAGAAAGAAATCATAGAAGAACTCAGAAGATGGAAAGACCTATTTGCTCTTGGATAGGTAGAATCAATATTGTCAAAATGTCCATACTACCAAAAACATTATACAGATTTAATGCAATTCCAATCAAAATCCCAATGTCATTCTTCAAAGAAATAGAAAAAGCAGTCATGAAATTCATCTGGAGAAATAAGAGCCCCAGAATAGCCAAAGCAATCCTGAGCAAGAAAAGTGAAGCAGGTGGCATCACCATACCGGACTTTAAATTATACTATAGAGCAATAGTAACAAAAACAGCATGGTATTGGCACCAAAACAGACTGGTGGACCAATGGTACAGAATGGAGGACACAGAGACTAATACATATAATTTCAGCTATCTTATATTAGACAAAGGCGCCAAAAATGTACAATGGAGAAAGGATAGCCTCTTCAACAAATGGTGCTGGGAAAACTGGAAATCCATATGCAACAAAATGAAATTAAACCCTTGTCTCTCACCATGCACAAAATTCAATTCAAAGTGGATCAAGGACCTAGGAATTAGACCAGAGACAATACGCCTAATAGAAGAAAAAGTAAGCTCCAATTTCCAACATGTCGGACTAGGCCCCAAGTTCCTTAATAAGAATCCTGTAGCACAAGAACTATTACCAAGAATTAATGAATGGGATAGATTTAAACTGAAAAGCTTCTTCTCAGCAAAAGAAACAATCAGTGAGGTGAATAGAGAGCCAACTAATCGGGAACAAATATTTAATACATGCACATCAGATAGAGCACTAATTTCTAGAATGTATATAGAACTAAAACAACTTAACACCAAAAAAGCAAATAACCCAATCAATAAATGGGCTAAGGAATTGAAAAGACACTTCTCAGAAGAAGATACACGATTAATCAACAAATACATGAAAAAATGCTCAACATCACTGGCAATTAGAGAAATGCAAATCAAAACTACTCTAAGATTTCATTTCACTCCAGTCAGAATGGCAGCTATCAAGAACACAAACAACAATAAATGTTGGAGAGGATGTGGGGAAAAAGGCACACTCATACATTGCTGGTGGGACTGCAAAATGGTGCAACCGCTATGGAAAGCAGTATGGAGATTTCTTGGGAAAATGGGAATGGAACCACCCTATGACCCAGCCATCCCACTCCTGGGTCTATTCCCAAAAGACTTAAAAACAGCATATTACAGTGACACAGCCACTTCAATGTTTATAGCAGCACAATTCACAATAGCTAGGTTATGGAACCAACCTAGATGCCCCTCAGTAGATGAATGGATAAAGAAAATATGGTATATATACAAAATGGAATTTTACTCAGCAATAAGAGAGAATAAAATAATGGCATTTGCAGGTAAATGGATGAAGTTGGAGAATATAATGCTAAGTGAAATTAGTCAATCTCAAAAATCCAAGTACCGAATGTTTTCTCTGATATAAGGAGGCTGGTTCACAGTGTTGTTGGAAGGGGGTACATAGGATCAGAGGAACACTAGAATGGTCAATGGAAAGGGAGGGGAGGGAGGTAGTAAGGGGGGGTTGGAAAAAAATTGGTGGTTGAATGAGATGGATATCATTATCCTAAATGCATGATTGAAGATCTGAATGGTACTTATATACTTTGTATACAAGCAGTTGTATGTAAAAAGATACTATACTTGTGCATGATGAATAAGTAAATAAATAATAAAAAAAAATTTAAAAAAAAACAAGTTTACATAATAAAAAGAAATGCTACAAATTAAAACTATAATAAGATATTACCTTACCATAGTAATAATGGCTATTAGACAAAAGATAGCAAATTCTGTCTGTCACAGATTTAGAGAAAAGAGAACACTTGCTCACTGTTGGTTGGAATGTAAATTAATACAGCAATTGTGGAAAAAAGTATGGAAGTTTCTCAAAATATTAAAAATAGAAATACCACATGATCCAGAAATCCCATTACTGAGTATATATTCAAATGAAATGAAATCTGAGTATATATTCAAATGAAATGAAATCAATATGTTGAAGAGACATCTTATGTTATGAATTCATTGCAGTACTGTTCCCAATACTAATGAGAGGAAATAAACAAGGTGTCCATCAACTGACAAGAAGTGAAAATAACTAATAAAGAAATTGTGGTATATATACAAATTGAATATTATTCAGACACAAAAGAATAAAATTCTGTAATTTGATATAAAATGGAAGGAATAGATCATTGTGCTAAGTGGAATCAGCAAGGTAGACAAAACAATTACTGCATGATCTCACTTATATGTGGAATCTGAAACAACTGATCTTATGGAAGTTGAGAGTAGAATAGTGGTTACCAGATCAGGGAGGGTTGATATAGATAGAGACAGAAAAACATTAATCAATGGGCATTATATTATAGTTAGAAAAGAGCAAGAATTTCTGATGTGTTATTGTGTAGTAGGGTGATTATAGGTGACAATAATTTACTATAAATTTGAAAAAGCTTAAAAAAAAGTATTTTTAAAAAAATTTTCCTCTAAAGGAATGATAAATATTTGAGGAAATAAATATCTTTATCCGGATTTAAACATTACATGTGTGGGCATGTATTGGAAAATTACTGATATTCTATTAATATATACCATTCTATTTTATTTATTTGAGATGGGGCCTTTCTATATTGTTCATGTTGATCCCTGAAAACAAGTGATTTCCTTGCTAGGATTGCAGGTACATGCCAACATACCTGGTTTAACATGTACAATTCTCATGTTTTTATGTATCCATTAAAAATAAATAAAAATAGCAATAAAATGTTGTTCAAAGTTGGAAAAAAGTGAAAAGCATCAGTAAAACTTAAATGAAATATTTTTCATTTTCTGATGTTTATTTGACTCAGTAGATATTTACTCAAAGTAATAAAGGTATATGAATAAATGAAATTAATTAGAGTGATTTTTATGAGGAATGGAAGAGAAGAACTGGAAGCACTTTGTTATAAGAAACCTGTAGTTCTACTCATGGGGTCGTATAATTTAAATGTGAACTTCAACCCATTGTTAATGTGTATTTCAAACTCTAGGGAAATCCCCCAGAATGAACCAAACAAGTATATTGATATTCAAAGAGAAAAGAGAAATGGAATCATAATAAATTCTGGATTAAACCATAAAAGCAGAAAAAAGTGATGAAGTGAAAAGGAAAAACATACAAACATCGCAGAGGTTATCACACTATACCAACAATAAAGTATGCAAGTGTGGAGAAATAAAATTATCTTTGTTCATAAAAGACATAATCATGTCTATATAAAATATAGCCCCCCAAATCAACAATAACAAAAGTGTTCTGGATCTAATAAGTGATTATAGCAAGTTCATATGATACAAGTCTGGTACAAAATGCAAAAATGATATAACCATTTTGAAGATAAATTGATCATTTCATACAATAATAATAATAATCTAACAATATAATATAGCAATTGTGCTGGTAGGTATTTATCCAAATGAGTTGAAATTTATTTTCATACAAAATTCTACACAAAAATATTTACAGCAGATTTATTCATAATTTGCAAAATAACTGATTTGTTCTGCAATAGGTGAATAGATTGAAAACAGTCCTCTGGCATAGTCCCACAATGAAATGTTATTTAGCAGTTTAAAAATGAGCTACTAAACCATGAAAGACATTGAGGAACCTTGAAAGCATTTTGCTTAATAAAAGAAAAGCTCACATAGTATGATTCTACTTACAAGACATATGCTACAGGCAAAATTTCAGAGATGGCAAAAATATCAATGGTTGCCAGTACTTCAAGGAGGTTGAATAAATGAAGTTAAGGGGATTTCACAGTGGTGGAAGCATGGTATCATAATGTTGGATATATGACATTATGCATTTATTAAAGTCTATAAAACTGTACAGCATAAAAAGCAAACCTTAGTATATGCAAATAGAAAAATTATTCAGAATATGTGAAGATGCCAGAAAGGAATACACAATGTGACAAGACAGTTTGACTGTCATGCAAAATCTGAAACACTTCACTGAAATAAAGTAAGCTGATTTATATGATTCTGGAAATGAGTTGGGTCTGTAAGAGTGAAGGGAAAATAAAATGTTTATAAGAATAGTGCTCTAGCTAATAAAAATTGCTTTCTGTCAAGATATGAATTTATAATTGTGAAAGCACTGCATAGGTATGTGCAGTTTAACAATTAAGTAAAGATATGGGGGATGGTAGAGCCAGAGTTCTCACTTTTGGTATTTATGTTGTATAAAGTTACCAATAAGCAAAAGGCACATACTGAAATAATCCATGTGCTGGTGGATTAGAGTTGGTGATATCATTATGAACTCATGTTTAGTCTAGTATAAATAAACATAACTATATGCAAGCACATAGATACATACACACACACACACACACACACACACACACACACATATATATATATATATATATATATATATGGAAGGGTAACTACATACACATAGATTTCCTTGCTCTGACATATTCATCAACGCAGATTTTAGTTTTTTGAGCACTTTGTTAACTGATTATCTAATATATTTATTATAGTTAAAAAATCTGATTAATACATGTGATGTCAATAAATTAATCCTAAAGTTATAGAGAGAAGCAAAAGACCCCCCAAAACCAGCACTATGTGAAAGGAGATGAGCACATTTAAATGATGGACATTACCTGAATTTAAGAACTACTACTATACAGCCAAAGACATCAGGACAGTGTTATTGGTAACAAATGGATAAATAAATCATCCCAGAAATAAGCCCACATAAATATGGTCAACTGATGACAAAGGGGAAAATACAACGAATCAAAGATAATCTTTTAACAAATGACAATGAAATAACTGCACACTTATATGCAAAAATAAACCTGGATGAAAATCATAAAACTTTCACAAAATCTGGAAGATAATATAGGAGAAAATTTACATGACCTGTGTATAACAATGACTTTTTACATATAACACAAAAGACATGACTTATAAAAGTTAGAAAGCTGGACTTTATTAACATTTCTTCTCTGTGAAAGACATTGTCAGTAGAATGAGAAGACAAGTAACAGATTGAAAGAAATTCCATGTAAAAGACACATCTAATAGAATGGCCAGTGGGGAGGGAAGGGAAAGGAGAGGGCAAAAGGGTGAAGAAAAAAAAAGAAGATGGTAAAATGAGATGGATATCATTACCCTAAGTGCATGTATGAAGTCACAAATGGTGTGAATATACTTTGTATATAACCAGAGATATGTAAAAATGTGCTCTACAAGTATAATATGAAATGTAATACATTCTGCTGTCATTTCTAACAACTTAAAATAAAAAATAAATTTGAAGAAAAAAAAGAAATTTGAGAGAAAAAAATTTTTAAAAAATAAAGTGTATTAATTGAAATGTACAAATAACCCTAAAATTTAACAACAATGAGAAAATGAAAGTCTTAAATAACAATAGGCAAAGGCCAGAGATATAGAGATGAAAAATGATATGAAAAGATTCTGAACATCACATATTATTATGTATGGGAATGTAAAGTAATACTGAGATCCCACTACATACTTATTGGGATGGCCAAAATCCAAAATAAAATGAAAGCTGATGATGCTATGAAGAAAAAGGGGTTCTTATTCATTGTTTGTGAATAGAATGTAGGCATGTTGGAAAATAGTGTGTGTCTAGTCACCTTTTTTGCTGCTATGACCAAAATATACAACAAGAACAACTTAGAGGAGAAAAAGTTCATTTCAGCTCACAGTGTCAGAGTTTCTGTCTATGGGGGGCCAACTTCATTGCTCTGGGACCAAGGTGAGGCCACACATCTTAGTGGACAGTCATGGAAGAGAAGTGGTGTTCCACACATGGAAGGTAGGAAGAAAAGAGATCAAAGGGAAGGGGCCATAGAGAAGATGAAACCCTTCTAGGACATGGTTTCAGCGACCTAACTCCTCCAATCACATTTCATCTTCCTACAGTTATCCCCCTTTTAATCCATTCAAACTAGGATGGACTGATTTGATCATGGTTTTCATATCTCTGTATTAACACAGAGGTTTGAGGGGACAACTCATATCCAAACCATAGTATTCTATCCTTGTCCCCCAAAGCTCATGTCCATATCACAATGCAGAATGCATTTAGTACACTTCCAATAGTCCTCCTAGCCTTAACAGTTTCATCATTGCCCCAATTTCCTAGTCAAGTTTAATCAGAGACTCAAGGAAAACACTTGGCACTGAGCCCCTATAAAAATAAAAGGAAGTTACATGTTTCTAATATACAGTGGCACAGAATAAACATTTCCATTCCAAAAGGTATGAATAGGGGTATAGTGTTGTTGCCTGAAGCGATGGCCGCTTGGAGCAACAAAGCGTGGGAAGAAGTTTAGAGGCAAACTGGAGACAAACAGCTTTTTATTCTGATAACTTTTCTCTCTGGCTCTAACAACGACTAACACGCGCCACACACACCACCAAAATGGCGCTGACCCGATCAGCAATCTCGGTCAAGTCACTTGAGATCCCGGGCCAAGTCTCGTGAGACTACAAAAGGCGACAATGCCCAAATCTCCATGGCTCATAGTCAACCGCAATTCAAGCCATCTTTCCAAACAGGGCTCCTACAGTATAGAAAGAAGGGATGGAACCAAAGCAAGAATGAATCTTAGCCAGGCAGATGTTGGGTTCCATAACTTCATGTCCAGCATCTGAGGCACATGATGGTGAGATGTTTACTTCAAAGGGTCTGGACAGTCGCACACCTTTGGCATTGCCAGTTGCAACATGCACTGGATCTCTTTTAGCCTGACTTTTTCTGTTTACAGCAGATTTACTTTGCAGAAAGTTCCCTTTACTGGCATTTATTAATTCCTGTGGACTCTATTCCAATTGCAGCATCATATTTGCAGTTTCACACATTGCCCTCTCAGGGGCAGCCTTCACAAACTCTAATCCTGATATACTTTTCCTGGTGTCTTGGGTCTTACTTTGAAATCTCTGTGGAAGCCTCCAAGACCCCTTAATTCCTTAACTCAAGTATCCTTCATCACAGCAGAACCAGCACCACAGGGATGATGCCAAGGTCTTACACCAGCTCATGCAGTATCTGCCACCACACCACCACAACCCCAGGATCATGGCTACAGTGGACTCTGAGTATCTAGGTTGCTAGGCATGGTGAAACAACTTCCTAGGACACACTGTGTAGGAAAGGTGACCCCACATTCTCTTCTCAAAGGAATTTTCTATTTTCTATTCTTGAGCCTGCAAAGGGCATGGTTTTATATAAATACCTAGATATTACTCCTAGTGTCCCTTTGCAAAGTACATATATCCTTTAATGACTAATCTCTTTAACTACCACACCTTCCTCGTCCTTGATTTTATGTGCACTTTTCTGGCCAAATTGCAATTTTAAAAATTCCATCAACTCTGCTGTCGCCTCCCAATTCTCACAGTACATCTAACTAAAAGCTGCCAGCAATATCCATGCCACTGACCAAATGCTGTGTTGCTTTGAAATTGTCTCCACCAGGTTAATTAGTGAATTGCCTTTAAATTCAGCCTCATGCAAAGTCACAAGACAAGGGAAAATTGTACAAAAGTTATTTTCCAGACTGTAACATGACTGGTCCCTAGCCCAATTTTCAATAGAGCCCTTATTCCCCTGTGAACTCTCATGGTACAGTTTTTGCTGTATGCATTCCTGTCAGCATTCTGCTCTTCTGAGCTCCCACTAGGATCACCCATTATCCTCTGTTTACAACATTCTAAGGCTTCCCCAGCCTGTATCTCCAAATTGTTCCTGTAAATCAATTCCAAAGCCTTCTGAATCACATGGTTATGTTAATCACAGCAATGACCCCACTTCTTGGTACTGATTTCTGTCTTAGCATTTTGTCACCATGACCAAAATATCTGAGAAGAACAACTTACAGGAGAAAAAGGTTATTTGGGCTTATGGTTTTAGAAGTTTAGTCCATGGTTGGCCAACTTTATTACTCTGCCCAAAGTGAAGCAGAACATCATGGTAGAAGGACATGGTGAAGGATCACAGTTCACTTCAGGGTGGAAAGGAAACAGAGAGAGCAAGAGAAAGGGACCAAAAGAGAAGATGAACACTTCCAGGGCACAGTGCACAACCCCAGTGACCCACCTCCTCCAGCCACACCCCATCTTCCTACAGTCACCATCTAGCAGTCCATTTAAACTGGGATGGGCTGATATGGTTCCAGCTCTCAAAAATGCAATAATTTTACCTCTGAATATTCCTGAATTAATATAGAAACCACAACAATGTGGTTCTTCTCATGTGTGATAGACAAGTACTCTTACCACTAAGTTAAACCAAGACCCAGAATGAATATTTCTTAAAAATTAAGCATACTGTCATGGTATGGATATGAAGCATCCCCCAAAGTTCCTGTTAAGGAAGGAATAGGCAGAGGTAAAATGAATAGATTAAGAGAATTATAATATAATTAATCAATCCTAGTTTGAACTGATTGAGTGGTAACCGTAGGTAGCTAGGGCATAAATGGAGCAGGTAGGTTACTGGAGGTGTGCCCCAAAAGTGTTCAACTTCTGTCTCTCTCTTCCTAACCCTGCCATGAGTTAAGCATCTTTCCTTTACTGGGTCCTTCCCCATGATGTACTAACTCACCTTGGGCCCTGAGTTACAGTTTGCACTATAGACTGAGTCCTATGAAATTGTGAGCCCCAAATAAACTTTTATTTCTCCAAGTTGTTCTTGTCAGGTAATTTGGTCACAGCTATGAAAAGTTAACTAAAATATATAACACAGAAACCATGATTCTTTCAACCAAATAACCTAACAGTGTAAATCTACATAGAAACCTGAACCTGAGTGGGTATAGCAGTTTTATTCATAATTACCAAAACTTTGACATGACCAAGATATCCTTCAGAAGGTAAATAGATGTGTTAAAAGTGGAGCATTATTTAGCACTAGAAATAAATAAGCTATAAGGATCAGGAAATAAAAATCCATTGAGAGGGCTGGGGACATAGCTCAGTTGGTAGAGTGTTTGCCTCACATCTCACATGCACAAGGCCCTGGGTTCAAGCCCCAGCCCACCACACACACACACACACACACACACACACACACACAAATCCATTCAGAAATCCTACATGCATAGTGCTAGGTGAAAAAATGTCAATCTGAAAGAATAATATATTGTATGACTTCAATAAAATGACATCCTGGAAAAGGAAAAAACTATGTATATTATAAAAATAATGCAATGGTTTCTGGGGATGGACGAATGAACAGGCAGAAGACAGAGGAATTTTAGGTCACTGAAACTACCCTGTATGATACTATATACATTTGTCAAAACTCACAGAATGTACAATACCAATAATGAATTATAATGTAAACTATGAACTTTAGGTGATAATTATATACTTTTTACCAAATATACCACTATGGATTATGGATTTTAACAAATATAGCACTGATAATTGCTATTAACACTGTGGAAGCTATGTATATGTGGGGAGAAGAGGCTTGTGAAAAATCTCTGTTTCTTCCACTTTATTTGGCTGTAAACCTAAAACTTCTTTAAACATAAAGTGTATTATAACTTTTTTTTTTTTTAATGAGAAAAACATCAGGGTGGGCAGATTGTTCCAGTTATTACAGATACAAAAGATATCAAGAATGTAAGAATACATTGCAAAAACATATTAAAATACAAACTTTCATTATAATGTTGAGTTATGAAAATATTTTACTTCTCAATTGGAATCTATAATGAACATAATAAAACAATGAAAATAATGTTTATTACTTTAACTAACTAGTGATAAGCCTGTTTGGAGTATTTTGGTAAACATAAACAGATGTGGGACAGACAAAAATAGTTTCATCTAGTGATAGAATTAAGCCAATAGATAATGTTTAATATTAAACAATTCAGACAAAAGGATAATCATGTGATATGAGTACATATAAAATCTTGAAGATATTTAATCTGGGTTGTAGACCAATGGAAGAAAAGTAACATGGTAGCAGAGTTGCTTTTTATTGTAAGAATATATATATACACATATGTATATACATATTTATTTACAATAAAATACAATTACATATTTATTTGTAATTATTATGTATATATAAAATCTCCCCACCACAGGCCTATATACTATTTTCACACAAGAATTTATACACCATATGTTTACACATATATACACATACACATATATAATGATACAAATTTAAAACATGCCTGCCATCATCATGGGTTTAGATGATAAGATTTTGTTGTAAGGTCAAATGTGTAGAGTAAAATTTCTGTAAAGTCCAAATGGTTTAAATTTTTGTTGTTGTTTGTTGGTTTGGTTTGGTTTGGTCTCCTTTTTTATCCCTACATTTCTTTCCAATTATTCTTCTAGCCGTGACTATAATTATTAACATACCACACAAAACACTTAGGGTAATTTTCTAGAGGGACAGAAAGAAAAGGCTTTTGAGATTTCTTGTTGGAAAAGCCCCATCTGGTGCTCTTATCATTTGGGTGGACTCTGAATATTTTGTGAGATGAAGCACCTGCCAATTAGCAGTGTAAAAGCCACAATTCTACACGCTGCTGCCAAGGATGAGCTTTACCTTTATATATAAATTCTTCACCAGCCAATATATTCCTTTCTAAATAAGGAGAGAGCTATTATTTGAATCAAATATTTACTGGAAATGAAGGATCTCAATTCTAACTTTTCAAGACAAGAGGATGGTCAGTGTCTAATGGAAAAGATAAAACCTAAATCACGACAAAAAATAAATGTTAAAAAAAGGTGCCACCTATGATAAATATACAATCATACTGGGCACAGTGGTACATGCCTGTTATCCCAGCGACTCAGGAGGCTGAGGCAGAAAAATTGCAAGTTTGAAGCCACCCTCAGCAATTTACTGAGATCCTAAGTAACTTAGTGAGACACTGTCTCAAAATAAACAATAAAGGGGTTGGGGTTGTAGCTCAGTAGTAAAATGTCCTGGGTTCAATCCCCAGTAAACAAATAGGCAATCATATAATTCATCATCCAAATTGATATTTTAAGGGAAAGGGAATGCCATTAACTCCCACCCTAAATAACAGGCACAGACTAGGACTATCTGGCTACTCAAAGGTTAAAATATTACAGTGGCTGTTATATAGAATTAAGGGACTTAGACCAGTGACAAGAAGCAGAGAGTATATCAAATACTTGAATTCTTTTTAGTCATCCAGTGTTCTGAATATATTTAGGATTATTAAGATATATAAGTCTGCTTAGAGTGGCATCTAGTTTTTGCTTCCTAGCATTCATGGCCCCTACTTCAATTATAGCTCTGTTTTTGTTTCTTTAGTTACTTCTTCCATATTTAAGTCCACATAATATTGTGGGGCTTCACCTCAATTTTTTTTCTGTTTGAAATAACTGAATAAATGTGTACTAATATTTCTATTTCAATGTTTTGTTTGCCAAAATTTAATTGGAGTAATGTCAGACCAGACATTTTGCTCATTAATTGCAAACAAATACCAACAGAAAAGGGTCAGTAGGGAACTATGAAATCATCTTATCTAGTCTCTTACCCTTTACAAAGCCCCTTTCATTTCCACCTATTGTGTATCAATTCATTGTAACTCATGATATGAGACTTAATTCAAGAAATGAACTCTGACATTCTTCTCTTTTCTTCAATTTAAATGTGAATTTAATTTCTCTTATTTATGCCCTTAACCCTCAACTTAGTGAGATTCCTGAATAAGCATCAAGCTCATATTTAGATTTAAATTGTATAAATTCTCTTTGATAATACTTTATCTTATTCCTGATGTTCAACTTTATATCCTGTTCAAATCAGACTTCTTACTATAGCTAATACAAGAAAACAAGAATTAGATTTTTTTTTTTTTTTTTTTTTTTTTTTTTTTTTTTTTTTTTTTTTTTTTTGGTACCGGGGACTGAACTCAGGGGCACTCGACCACTGGGTCACATCCCCAGACCTTTTTTTTTTTTTGTATTTTATTTAGAGACAGGGTCTCACTGAGTTGCTAAGTGCCTCGCCATTGCTGAGGCTGGCTTTGAACTCGCGATCCTCCTGCCTCAGCCTCCCAAAGTGCTGGGATTACAGGCGTGCACCACCGCGCCCGGCCAAGAATTAGATTTTAATGCATGACATTAAAAATGAGAAAATTACCCATTGACTATAAAGCAGGAAGTTCAAGATCACATCAATTTAATCATGACATAAAATACTAAATTAATTAAATTCCTGCTCTGTAATCCTTAACTTTGACTACATAACAAAGCTTCTGATTGCATTTGTCAACAGTTTTAGCTGTCTCAATTTTTTAGTTGTTCATGTTATTATCTTATATAGCTTACTAGATTTATCATCATTTAAATATAAACTATATATATCAAATAGATAAAATTTGTACTTTTAAGATTTGTGATAGATTGATTCTTAAAGATAACTGCCATAAAGAATTATGGAATAATTTAGGCATGCTAAAAATACCACTTTTATTTAGAGGTTATGTATACACATGTCAAAACAACTGGCTGAAAATGTGAAGTACTCAGTCAATCAACCATCTATGTTGTCTACATGATGCCAAACAGTCAGCTTGATTGATATTTGTTCCCAACTGAATGCATTGACTCCATAGAAACATTAATGTTATCTCTATAAAGAACAGAGTTGATTGTGTCATATCTATGCTTAAAAATCTTCCTGTGGCTTTCAGGATACAATTCAAAATCCTTATCTAGACATAAAAGGCTTTTCAGGAACTATTGTTTGCTTTTCTGACTCTTATCTTATTCTATCTTCCTCCCTACTCTGCACTGTTAATGATCTTGCTTTCTCCCAAGGTTAAAAAAAATTCCTGGTGGCTTAGTGTGGGCTTTCCTATGCCAGCATCTTCTCACTTGTCTTACTCTGCATGCAGCTTGTTTTTTGTTTATTGTTTTTTTTTTTTTTTTTTTTTTTTATCATGACAATTCCTTCATCACTCTTAAATCATCGACTACATCGACTAAAGGTCACACTGTCATACTTGTCTTGCTTTGTCCCCTCCCACTGTTCTGTCTCATGTACCTACCTCCATAAATTTTTATTTGAGGCAAAGTAAATAAATTAATGTTAGTTGGATGAATGTGTGAAGGAATAAAATGACTTGGTTAGTTATTTACTTTTCAAATTCAAGTCAATATTTCTATGGCTCATTGTGTATCTATTAGTCCTTCCACTTACAATTAATTTGAAAATGTGGCTTATATAAACCTTTAGTTTTGTGAAAACAAATTTGTGACTAAAGCTATGGCCTCTTAGTTTGAGGTCATCTATGTCGTATAAAGTAATCCAGGAAAACCAAGGTTAATACTGTCTTCATGAGTTGGGCACAGTGGCACATGTTTATAATCCCAGAAGCTTGGGAGGCTGAGGCAAGTGGATCTTGAGTTCAAAGCCTGCCTCAGCAACTCAGTGAGGCCCTAAGCAACTCAAAACAACCCTGTCTCTATTACCAAGAGAAAATAAAGGAAAATACTGCCTATGATTTTTGCTAATGGGCATTTTATTTATTTGTAAACTTTTGCTTATCTCAAATATTTTTCACCCTGATTTTTGTACCATCATCCTTAACTTTCTTCCACAGTGAATCTCATGAATAAATGGCAAATAAAGATCAATGAATAGTGTTGAGATTTCAGAGGATGGGGAACCAGTAGATTTCATTTCTTTTCCTTCTTAGGTTAAAAGCAATTATTTCTATTTAGAGCTGAAGTACTACATTTTCCTTTCTCACTGACTTTTTTCAGTCTTCTTGGAAGCTTCCTCCTCACATCCTTTAACTGTAGTGTGTGCTGGAGTTTTACCTTTTAATATTAATACTCTACACTCAGTCTCTTGGTTCTCATCCAATCCCATGGCCTGATAAATAAAATGGTATATGGTTATAACTGCCAACTTTATGTCCCCAACACATACCTCTCCCTAAACCCCAATGTCTACTGTGTACTTTCCCTCACTTATCACATGCACAATAGACATTTTAAACTCAATTTATTCAAAACTGAACCTATAATTTTTCCCTTCTCAAACCTGTGTTCTTTCCCACCTTGAAAGCAACTCAAGTCATACAAGATGAATAAGTAGATTTGGATACATCTTTGGCATCTCTCTCTTCTACCTTATAATGCAGGTCATTGAAATACATCTAGTATATTATCACTCTGTGCCTGGGTATAAAGATTCCATAATCTCTTATCTGTTATCTTTCAGTAGCTTTTTAGCTGGTTTCTATACTTGTGTTTTTATACCTTTAAAGATATTCTCAAGTTAGGAGTCAAAGGAATTCTTTTAAAACAGAAAATCATATCATGCCATTCTGCTTGAATCCTTTAATGGCTATCTACTTACATAAATCAAAGATGACAGTAGGCCTCATCAGCAAATGCTACCAGAAAATAATTTGTTATTTTACTGCTTTGAGGTTGATATCAATCAATCACCCTAACATGCCCCAGTTTAAGCTAGTGTTCATGACTGTACACATTTATCTCAGTATTTCATAAGACTTAACTTGAATCGCAGGCTATATAATTGAAATTGAAATAATTAAAATCTAATAGTACCATATAATTATATTTTTGAATATATATTTAGTAGAAAAATGTCTTAGGAGTCTCTTGTTTGATACTAAAACATTATATAACGGTAATATTAATAATTTTCAAATCCAATAAAATAGGTTGTTATTCTAATGACAGCATGTACTTAAAGCACATGTTTAAAAATGAACTGTTCCCAAGCTTTCATAGCCCAGACACAATTTAGGGAGGCAAATAAAGACAGCTAACTAAAAATAACAAAAGTTAATCATTCAAAGTAAATTACCCAAGAACATTTTAGAAAATATTACTAATTTATTATTCACATTGAACTACATGAAAAGGATATAAAAAATAAAAGTAGTATTGTTTTCCACATATAAGAAGTTCTGAAAGTTCCAAATGAACCATAAATGAACACAATTTGGTCTACTATCTTGGATATTAAGAATCTGCCTCTACAGTAAAATATTTGACATAGTGTGAAGCACATAAAAGAAAGACTTGAGGAATCACTCTATACGGAGACTTTGGCATTGGTATAAATTACCTATAAATGTGGAAATGTATTTATAATTTTACTTTTGGCTTTTTAATATTTCAGAGATTGACATGGGTCTGTATTGAGAGAATAAAGATTACCAAAAGAATTGTTGATACAGAATGAACTTAATTGTGCTTCTGGTCAAGATGTAGTAACAATGTCAAGAATTCTTCTTTTGTCTGGAAAAAAAAAAAAATAGCAACAACTAAAAACAAGACAGAATGTAACAGACAAAAAGTTTCCTGTAAATGGCCAGATAGAATATATTTTCAAAGTTGTGAAAAATGTAGCTTCCATTGTAATTATTCAACTTTGTTATTATATTTCAAAAGTCTATATTCATAGACTATATATAAGTGAAGTCACATTGACAAATTTGTTAGGTGGGCCATGGTTTGATAACACATGAAATACATGAAACAATGTTTTTCTTTTCAAAGTAACATAAGAGATTCATTTCTGTAATAAGGGTAACAAAAGAAGTGCATTTAATAATTTGTTCACCTTACTGTATTTTGCAGATCATAATGAATTAAAAAAAAAATTCCAGGTTGGAACCTGCTAAGCTCTTATCTTGAGGTGCCAGAGTGAAGAGTCCAAAGAGGCCTACATAGTTAGAGTTTATAACAGAGAACACTGAAGGAAGGAGAGCTAGAAAAGAGTCCTGGAAATGTTTAGAGCACATCACCCAAGTAATTCACTGCATGTTGACCCATACATGCCTGTGAGGAAAGAATTTGATGCCAAAGCGTAGAAAAGGGATGACACTTTACAAAAATAAAAAATAAAAATAAAAATAAAAAACAGAGAACACACTACCCAGAGCTCATTTAGAGCCATAAATATTGTCTTCCAAGTTAGACAAGTGAGCCTCATAATTCATGAGACATAAATAGAATACTCAAAAGCATGTTCTTTGATGGCACAACATGAAATAACTAACTCAAAGCTAAATGTTGTTCTGGGTGTACCTAACAAAGGGGGAATGAAAAGCAAGATTCAAAAGTATCAAACTGTTGCCAAGTCACTTATCTGTAGCCCAGAGTAAGTCTCTGTGTGTGTGTGTGTGTGTGTGTGTGTGTGTGTGTTTTGTGTGTGTATCTCAAAACAGAAGTATTCAGCACTCAAATGCCAAAATGACTAGTACACTATGAAATTTTACTATATATGAAAATAAGTAGGAAATGTAATTCCATAATTAATATAAAATAGGTCAATTTTGAAAATCCTGAAATGGCACATATTTTGGGATTAACAAGCAAGATTATTAAAAATTACTGTAACTATATTCTCAGATTCAGAATGGCACAGGAAACAATAGAAGTTTAATTACAGACACAGAAGACTTGAGTCTTCTTCAAAAAGACCTAACTTCTAAAACAGAAATACAAATGCCTTCCTTGACAATGATACTGCAAGAAAAAAGGCAGAACAGACATTACAGAAGAAAATATTAGTGAACTTGACAACATAGCAACAGGAAACTATAAAAGGTAAACAGAGAAAGAATATGCACTTAAAATAAGCAAGCAAACAAATAAATAAAAGCACAAAATATCATTGAGCCACAGGAAAGTGATCTAAAAGTGGTATAATTGATATCCCCTAAGGATGAGGAGAATTTTGCAGATATGATAGCCAAGTCATTTACACTTTGGATAACACACATAAAAAGATGCAGGAAACTTAATGATTTCACAGGACAAAAATCATAAGGAGAACTAAAACACAGTATATCATAATATAATTGCACAAAACCAATAATAAATCAATAAATCTTAAAAGCAGCATGTTAACTACAGAGTGACAAAAATTAGTATAGCATTCATTAGAAATAAATGAAAAGGTAAAGGATCAACATGATATGATTGAAGAAGCATTGAAAAAGAAGTTAATGCATAAACAATAAGATAACATTAAAAATAAAAATAATAATTATAGCAGGCTAGGTCAATATGTAAATATTTTTGTCATTCAATATTTAAAAACATCTATTGTCTAACCCAAAATTATAACAATGTACTCTGAAGTTTACAACATGAGCTGTACCCAACAACAGAACGAACAGCAACAGGAGGAAATAACTTATTCTCAGGTTCTTATACTGTATTGGTAATGAACTGCTCCAACTGAAGGTTGAATTGGACCTTAAAACATGTGTATTACAAACTCAAGAGCAACAACTAGTGTAAAAAAGAAAGTTTGGTAACTATAAACCAACAACAGATATGTAATAGCAACATTAAAAATACAATTAATACAGAAGTAAACAAACAGGAAATGGGGAAACAAAGAGGAAAATAGAAAATAAATAGTAATACACAGTAAATTTACACTTAGTTTTAATTAATTTTCCCATTAATTTCAAATGCTTTAGTGAAAATTTTACTTAATTTTAAATGATAGAGATAATACATTCAAAGGCAAAGATTGTCAAATTAAATAAGGAAGAAAAAAATTAACTATGCATACCATTGAGAATCTCATTTTAAATACAGAGATAGAAACGGAGACAGGAAAGATGCACAATGATATACCTTGCAATCACTAATGCACACAAAAGCTAAGGTGGCTGTATTAATTTCACCTTAACTTGAAAAAGATCACTGGTGTATATCCTAATTTATACAGAATTATAAATGCTTTTTGATAAATACTCAAAGGCTCTTAAACATCCTGAAGGAGCATTTCAATTTCTGTACACATAAATACACATAGATAATAGGTATGTAAATTACAAATATATGTATATATGTTAACAATATTTGATATTACATGCATTATGATATATAAATAACATATTTACAAATAAGTATGTATAGTTTACATATATGCACACGCACGCACACACACACACACACACACACACACACACACACACAGTTAAATAAGATTTCTACTTTTAGAGCAAATATTTTCCTGTCAGGGAGATGACAGCAAGTCTTGAAATTTATGTTTGGTTAATTAAAGGAAGGTTAACTGCAAGGAACTTACATTATAGTTATTTAAAGGACTTGTTGAAATGGTGATGTAAATGTACATATAGTTAATGATTTGACTTTAGAAAAATCCTGTGGGGGTTTTAGATCTTTAAAACCCCTTCAAAAATTAAAATAACACTTCAGTTGAAATGAAGTTTCATGTTACATTAAAAAAAAAAAAAAACATAATCTAACAATCAACCTTAATGTAAGGAATCACTAATTATAAGGTTAGAGCAATAACATATTTTTATTTTCTACTGAGTATATCACATTTATATTCCCCTTCCTCCCTAAGCTTGGAATAAGAAAGGAATAAAATAATCTTATTATGCTTAATTTAATTATGATATGTAGGATTGATAGAGATGATAGGTGATTTTGTTTTCAATTGACAACACAAATTTTTGATAATTTTTTCCTAAAAGTTAATGTAACCAAAGAATACTCAAATTTATAGTCACATGAAAAATTAAATACCTGTTATAATAATTGTTTTCAAAAATAAGATCTTAGTTCTCACGATAAAAGATAAATAAGTCGGAAATTAAGTTATCCCTCAATTTATCTGTTGAACTTAATTTTATTTTCCAAAGAAAAGTAATGATTTAGAATATGGGTTGACAAACTAGAGACAACTGCATATTTTGACAAATAGAATTTCATTAAGACATATTTGTTTATGTATTGTCTGTCTCCTCTTAAGACATAATGGCAGAGCTATATAGTTGTAGACTGAGATGGTATGGTCTGAGAAGTCCAAAATATTTACTACTTAACCTTTATATGAAGTATTTAGTGATTTCTAGTTTAGAACATTTATACTATTTTCATTATTTTCTTATCTTGAAGAAATTATAAAGGCTCATTATAAAATGCCTTAGCCAATCCCAAAAAGCCAAATAGCAAATGTTTTCTCTGATATAAGGAGGCCAATTCACAGTCGGGTTGGGATGGGGAGCATAGGAGGATTAGAGGAACACTAGATTGGCCAATGGGGAGGAAGGGAACAGGAGGGGGCAAAAGGGTGAAGAAAAAAAAAAAAAAAGATGGTAGAATGAGATGAATATCATTACCCTCAGTGCATGTATGAAGTCATGAATGGTGTGAATATAGTTTGCATAAAACCAGAAATATGTAAAAATGTACTTTATATGTGTAATATGAAATATAATGTATTCTGCTGTCATTTATAACAACTTAGAATTAAAAAATCAATGAAAAATAAAATAAAATAAAATGCCAGGAATCACATAAAATATAAATTAGACAAAATTTTATACCATTGAACTTATTTGATTCCCGCAGCTATTATTAAGATGATTGCAAAGAAAATTGTGCTAGTCTAAGCCAGTGGTTCTCAACCTTGGCTACATATTAGAAAACCCAAAGAAATGTTAACAAAAGGTGTCCAATTCATACTACAAACTAATTAAAAAACAATGAAAGAGGAGGAAGAGGCACCATAATCAGTATTATTTTGAATGCTCTCTAAATAATTTTCTTTTCTTTTTTTTTTTCAATGTTGTTGTATATATAACAGTAGACGCTTTACAATTCATAATAGACATAAAGAGCACCTTTTTACATATCACTGTTTGTATACAAAGTATATTTATACCATTCATGTCTTCAAACATGCATTTAGGGTAATGATATCCCTCTCATTCTACCATCTTTTTCTTTTTTTTTTTCCTCTCCCTTTATACCCACTTGCTCTCTCCCTTGCCCTCCCTCCCCATTGACCTTTCTAGTGTTCCTCTAATCTTCCTGTGCTCCTCAACCCAACCCCACTGTGAATCAGCCTCCTTATATCAGAGAAAGCATTCGGCATTTGGATTTTTGAGGTTGGCTAACTTCACTTAGCATTATATTCTCCAATTTCATCCATTTACCTGTGAATGTCATTATTTTATTCTCTTTTATTGCTTAGTAAAATTCCATTGTGTATATATACCACAGTTTCTTTATCCATTCATCTACCTACGGAGAGGCATCTAGGCTGGTTCCACAGCCTAGCTATTGTGAATAGTGCTGCTATAAACATTGATGTGGCTGTGCCCCTGTAGTATGCTGTTTTTAAGTCCTTTGGGAATAGAGCCAATAGAGGGATGGCTCGGTCATATGCTGGTTCCATTCCCAGTTTCCCAAGGAAATCTCTAAATAATTTCTAAGTGCAGTCAAGGTTTAGAAACATGTTTCCTTGAAGAACTTGTCTTTATTATTCAGGTAAACTAGAAGCACAGCTAAATATGAAGAAACTAGGAGACCTAACTTGCTTCCAATATTGTCTACGTTCATATAGCATTATATTATAATTAAAGTAAATATAATGTAGAAGTAAAATACTCAGCCAAGTACAATGAAAGTAGTTTTTTCAGATTACTTTGCTGGAGTCTGGAAAGGAAAGTTCAATGGTGTATAAACAGGTTGCTGGTATGGCCATGGGTAAGCTTCTGAAATCATACATGTTAATAAGGTTTATTTAGGCAGTAATTCTCAATCAAGTTATTAAATTCAGTTTAGTTTACTTAATTTGTTATACATGAATAATCTTTAAAAACCTATCTGAAATGTGAATTGACACTGAGAAAAACAATGGTAATTACATAGGGTAAAATTTATTCCTTTGACTAAAGATAATATTCAAAAGAAAATCAAACACAGCAAAAGGTAAGAAAATTTTTCTTACCTTTATTACATATTTTTAGGCAAAGAGTAGTCCTTTTAAATAGGTGAAATTAAAAATGCAGAAAGTGTTAATAAAAAATTTTATAATGACAACCAGATAAAAATCATTTAAATCCTGAAGGTAAAATTGTTTAGGGATTCATTATTACTGAACATGAATTAGAATTTGAAATTTAAAAATCACATTATGTATCTCTAATAAAGAAAACATATGCTTTATTGCCTCAATATTGTTTATAGAAAATAACTATAAACTATAGAAAATAATATAATCATGAAGTGGAAGATTACCTTTGTTTGAACAGAGGCTTAATTAAAAGCATAACTGTTAACAAATATTTTAAACTGTTAATACCATAATTTATTTTTCTATACCATAGTTAAAGTTGAAATATAGCTGATTTGAATTGGTTCTAGAGAATATTATAAAAAGGAAGGAGTAAAAATGGGAAAATATTTAAAGCAATAATAATATTGATATTAATAACAGTTTCATAAGTATAATTTCACAAAATTGCTATCCTTGATATTCAATTAAATTATATAAAGAAAAAATGTATATAGAAAAAGTTTATGCCATCACTGTTGAATCTGATTTCCAAATACACAATTCATATTAGAATCACAACTAGTATGTGCAGAAATTGTATTTTCCCCCTACATCTGAAATATATTTATTCATTAGACACGTGAGTGGGTAGGAGGAAAGTCACTTTGTATCCTGAAAACAGGATAACAGTTTCTAGTTTATCCAATGCCTTTGAATAAATTATCTTATGATTTATCCCTGGACTTTATTTTTGTTATGTCCAATTAAAATTTATATAAACTCATGCCTTAGGTAAAAGGCATTTAATCTTATGCACTGTCTTGACAGTTTTTACGGAATTGTCTTATCCTGAGAGCCTGGGGTATTCCTCAATGCATCTGTGGATAAGGAGTTCCTTGAGAGGTAACTTAGAATCTTCTTTCACATGATAATTTTCTCAGCTCCATCTCAATTTTCAAAGCCCCCTCTGTCTCAGCTTCATCTCAATTTTCAAAGGCAATACTGTTGATCTGAGGCCAGTCATCATCTCCCTGTGAATAAAAGTACCAATACTTAAGTAATAGACAAGTATACAGCAGTATTAGAACCCAGGCAAGGAAGATAACATTAAAATGATCTGATGTTAAAAATTAATTATATTTAATAACTATAATTAATATATGTGAAGAAATTTTAAAAAGAAATTAAAAACATGAGCAAGAGGGAGATGTTACTTAAAGGACCAGAAAGATGTTGAAAATAACTTAATAGACAACCACTTCCACATTCTGCATAGAATATAGAGTTCAAAGTTGTTAGCGGAATTTGCAGGAAGGGACCGAGGCTCGAACTGTCGTATAGGAAAAGGAAAGGGGTTTATTGAATTACCAAAGAAACGCGTGGAGGGGATGGGGACAAACCCCGGGTAACGGACGGGAGCTGGAGCACGCGGGAGCGGGAGCGGGAGCAGAGAGCAGGAGCAGGGAGCGGCAGGAACCAGGGGAGAGCAGGAACAAAAGGGCCGATTTCAGTCCGGGGCTGGCTTAAATAGAGTAGGGGTCATAAAACCCCCTTGGAGTGAGTCCTTGTCCTATAGGCCAGCAGAGGTCATGGGGGGAGGTAGTGGTAGTGGACAAGGGTCTTGCTGGTCAGGTTTTGGTCACGCTGAGGATCTCGGGAGCCGTAGTTTTTCACAAGGCACCTGGAAAGGTGTGGCCTTCTGCCTGGGAGGCGCGGCCTTCTGCCTAGAACCAACATTCCCCCCTTTTTGATTTCTTAGGAAGTGGGGCGTCGTGTTTCGATCTGGCTGCTTCGGAGCTGAAATGGGGTGACGTGGGGTAGTTTTGGGGGGAGGGAGGAATGTAGGCAGGCAGGTCAGGCTTGAGGGTTAAAAAAATTTCCAGGAGGCAGGCACCATAAAGATGGATCTCTGCAGGAGTGAATTGGATGAAGGTTCCTTGAAGCCATAAATCGGTGAGGGTGTCAAACCAGGCTTCTGCAGAGGTCACCGGGGGAATCAACCAACTATCCTCTTGGAGAGCATGTAGGAATTGTAGGCATCTCGAGTTTACAGGTGGCATCTTAACACTATTATGGAAACAACAAAGAAAAGAAGGTGAGAGGGATAATTGTCCGGCTGCTTATTTCACCGGGCGGGACTTACAGCAAAAAAACCAATCGAGGGAGTCAGGATGTAGCTGATCTCTCTAGAGATTGGCAACTCTGTTCCGAGGTGCAGGGAAGTCATCTCTGGTTGGAAGGTCATCTGTGGTTGTTAGCAGTTGATAATCCCTGAGGAGAAGCTGGTTAACGGTTTGGTTAGAAATTTGAGAAATATGATTTTGAAGGCATCGTATGAGGCAAGGAACTATCATCAGGACAAGACATATAGTTATAAGTGGGCCTAGGAGAGGGAGGACCCAGGGGGCCACCCCTTCCCATAGTTCCCATGAGGATCTCTGCTGCCACCGGATCTTCTTGTCCCCTAAACCTTGCACTATCTCTTTTAAGCATTGTACATTGTGGTCAACTTTGCCTGACTGGTTGACATAATAGCAGCATTCCTCACCCAGGAAAATACAGGTACCCCCTTTTTCTGCTGTGATGAGGTCCAAGGCTCGCCTGTTTTGGAGCACAACCTCCGCTAGTGATGAGAGTTGTTGCTGGAGGGCCTGGATGGAGTAGGCGGAGGCTTCAGCTGTGGTGGCGAGCTTATCTGTGAGGTCAGAGAGCTCCTGTTCAAAGGATTGGGCCATTACAAGTGAATGAGCCAGTCCTCCAACTGAGAGGCCTGTGGAGGCAATCGCGGTGACTAAGCTAACACCCACTAAGGCTGCCAGAGTGGCCGCTCACTTAGGACGCCCCCCTTGAGACTGTAGGGAGGAAAGAAGGTCCTCAACTTCAGCCTCTGTATATAGAGTCGAGCCTGGAATTAAGACAACAGGATAGCAGGGACCTGGGGTTTTAGCATAAATGCATCGGAACACGTGGGTGGAGCACCAAAACAGGAGAGGGGAAGAGAGAGTCAAATCACCCGTTATAGGATGCCAGGTGCGTTCTGGGCAAGAGTCTTTGGCGGCGGCCCAACAAGAAGTAACGTTAAGGAATGGGGGGATAGTCGGAAGTGGGAGAGAGAGAGAGAGGATTGATTGTGGCATGAGGAGGTTGGGGTGACATTGGCTCGAACTGGGACCGGGACTAATAAAGACTTGCGAAGCGGCGCACAGAGGAAACAGGTTGAAGTGTTAAAGGTGGAATAGCTTGCTAATAAGGAAAGGGACAAAGAGAGAATGGAGTCCCAGGAGAAGGAGAGAGAGTCGTTTAAGTTTCGAAGATGGGTTCGAGTCTGCTGTCTGGTGGCACTAAGTTTCTCGAAAGCCCTGACAGCAGAAGAGTCTTTTATAGTTTTTTCTATAATAATTTTTCCTCGACCATGGATCCAATTGCGATTAGCAAACCCTACTGCAGCAATACGACTCTGCCAGGAAAAAGGGTCAGTAATCTTGAAGGTTACATTATGATTGTATTTCCAGGATTGGAGTTGGGATGGCATGATTCCCCAGGAGTTTGTTGTTCCCATAACAGGATGGGACCAATGATATTTACAGCTCCAGGATGGACATCCAACCCATCCATTAGGGTCGTTATTGCACCAATTTTCTGTCTGGTCCTCTTTAAAGCAAAGATATTTTGGTAATTTTGACATGTCAGGAAAACATCGGTGAGTATATGTGGAAACTGCATCAAAAGTAAGCAGAATGGAGGGACAATTATCAAAAGGGCAGGATGATTGATTGAGAAGGTGTGTTTTTTGCCCATCCTTATCTAGTTGCCAAACCTCGAAAAAGTAACGGCATGGAGGAGCAGAGCAATAGGACACAGAACCTGCAGGGACAAATGGAAAGAGAGCCAGGGATAGAATGAAAATTTCAGAAAGGGTCATTTTAGATCAGTATTAGGAACACGAGAGAAGCGGATCTTGAGGGGATCGGTGGGGAGGGGGGAGCAGGTATACTGAGGTAGTTGTTTGTCGTCCATTTGTAGATCCTCAGTTGGTTGAGCAGCTGGTTTTAGTCTGGAAATATGAATCCAAGAAGTCAAATTTCCTGAAGTTTCACGAAGCTTAGCAGCCGTGGGTGTGCACAGCACAACCTGGAAAGGGCCTGTCCACTTCGGGGCAAGGGAGGTTGCTCCTGTGTCCTGGGGAGGGGAGAAATATACCCAAGAACCGGGTGTCAATGGAAATGAAGTAGTGAGTCTATTCGGGTCAGGCAGAATGAAATCTTGGCACTTCCATAACTGATGTCTAATGAAGGACAAGATGGGAAGAGAAAGATCTTTGGGTAGGGGTCCCTGAGTTGGGGAAACTCCAGGTGGAAGGGCTGGTCGCCCAAACATAACCTCAAAAGGGGATAGTAAGGAGGGCTTTTTTGGGAGGACTCTGAGCCTAAAGAGGGCAAGAGGGAGTAACTTGACCCAGTCTAAGTGGAGTTCTAGGGAGAGTTTAGTCAGGACATCCTTAAGAGTCCTATTAGTCCTCTCTACCTTCCCTGAGGACTTGGGGTGATATGGGATGTGAAAATGCCAAGGGGTATTAAGGGAAGTAGAAACACTCTGGGTAACCTGGGAAACAAATTCAGGCCCGTTGTCAGACTGGATGGACGTGGGCAATCCGAAACGGGGAAGGATTTCTGAGACTAGAATGGAGGCTACTGTGGAAGCCCTTTTATTGGAAGTAGGGAAGGCCTCCACCCATCCAGAGAAGGTGTCTACCAAAACCAGGAGATATTTGTGCCTCCGGGCAACTGGCATGTTGGTGAAGTCTATCTGCCAATCAGCTCCTGGAAGCTGGCCTCGAGCTTGGTGAGAGGGAAATGTCCCTGGTTTAAGGGGAGTATATGGGTTGGTGCGCTGACATGCAGTGCACGCTGAGGTGAGCTGATGGAGAAACTGTGTGTCTTCCGGAGTCAGGGTGAGGAAGGAGGTAGCAAAAGTCTTGAGGGCCTGAGGATTAGGATGGAAAAGGGAATGGAGATAGGAGAGGATTGATTGTGTGGAAGGGGATGTGGGGGTCTGGGTAGTAGGTAGGACCGGAGCCAGAAGAGAAGGAGAAGATAGTGCTGCCTCCCTTGCTGCCCTGTCGGCCTTCGTGTTTCCCTGAACTATGGGAGAGTCTCCACTTTGGTGTGAAGGACAATGGGAAATCCCTATTAGCTTGGGCAGGAGAGAGACTTGCAAAAGTTTTGATATTAATTTAGAATTAGTAACTGCAGAACCTTTTGTGGTCAGCAGCCCGCGCTCTTTCCATACTGCTGAATGGGAAAGCAAAATATGGTAGACATATTTTGAGTCTGTGTAAAGGGTGAGGTTTTGATCAGCAGCTAATTCGAAGGCACGAATGACAGCTATTAATTCAGCCCGTTGGTTTGTGGTATTGGGGGGTAGGGGTGCTGCCTCAATAACCTCTGATAGGGAAACGATAGCGTATCCAGCAAAACGTTGCCCATCCCTAAAGAAAGAGCTGCCATCTGTGAACCAAATTAAGGAAGGATCAGGAAGTGGTCCCTCTTTAATATGGGAGGGATGGGGGATTAAAGCCTCGAGTGTCTCTATACAATCATGTTCTGGGGGCTCTGAGGAGATTGGGAGAAGGGAAGCTGGGTGTAAAGAGGAGCAGGGTTGGAAGGTGATTGAGGAGTCATGCAAAAAGGAAACAAGGAGAGAAAGAACGTGACAGGGTGGGAGAGTTTGAAGGCTCTTATAGGTTAGTAAGTCTTTTAAATGATGAGGAGAGGCAACAGTAACCTGGGCACCAAAGGTCAACTTTTTTGATTCCTGCAGAAGTAGGTAAGCAGCAGCCAAAGCCCTAAGGCAGGGGGCCCATCCACGAACGGTGGGGTCAAGTTGTTTAGAGAGGTAGGCAACTGGAGCAAAGGTAGTGGCTTTGTATTGGCCTAGAACGCCAAGAGCCAAACCCTTGGTTTCATGGACATAAAGGGTAAATGGCTGAAGGAGGTCTGGGAGGTGAAGGGCTGGGGCTTGTGACAGTGCCTGATGCAAATGTTTAAACTCGGCCTGAATGTTGTCAGGAAGGAATTTTCCCTCAGTCTCCTTAGCTGCCTCGTATAGGGGCTTTGCATAAAGGGAGAAATTAGGAATCCAGGCACGGAAATATCCTGCTAGCCCTAGGAAGGAGAGAATCTCTTCCTTTGTCTTGGGGCATGGGAGCTCCTTGATGAGGGCTTTTCTGTCTACAGTAATGGCCTTTGATTGATGGGAAATCTGAACTCCTAAATATACTACCTGGGTCTGGGCAAGCTGTACCTTAGACGAGGAGACACGATACCCACGAGAAGCAAGAAAATTTAAAAGGGTGTAAGAGTCTTTACGAGCTGTGAAGAGGGAAGGGCTGCAGAGGAGGAGGTCATCTACATATTGCAAGACAGTGGAATTAGGGAATTTAAAGTCTTTGAGGTCTGCAGCCAATGTCTGACCAAAGATATGGGGGCTGTCTCGAAAACCCTGAGGGAGGACTGTCCAGGTCAACTGTTGGGAACACTGGGTGTCTGGATCTGTCCAAGTAAAGGCAAAGAGGTCTTGAGATTCTGGGGCTAAGGGTACAGTGAAGAAGGCATCTTTCAGGTCAATTACTGAGAAATGGGTGGATAAGAAAGGAATTAGGGAAAGAATAGTATAAGGATTTGGGACCACAGGGTGTATAGGCCTGACAGCCTCGTTGATGAGACGAAGATCTTGGACTAGCCGATAGGACCCATTAGACTTCTGAACTGCCAATATAGGGGTGTTGTAAGGAGAATGGGTGGGTCTGAGAAAGCGTTTCCGCAAAAGATCTGAGATGATGGGTTGAAGACCTCTGAGGCTCGCGGCTGGAAGTGGATATTGGGCTTTATTGGGGAAACGTTGGGGATCTTTAAGGTAGATTTGTACGGGGTCACACTGCGCGAGGGAGGGAGTCTGAGTATCCCAGACTTTGGGGTCTACTAAGTCGGCGGGGACAGGGTAATGAAAGGTTTCTGTGTCGATAGAAGGTTGGGGGGTTTCCGCCTCGATAGGGGGCTGAGGGGATCTTACATCACTAGGGGGCGATAGGGTTTCCTCATCAGCATCAGTAAGGGGTGATGGGTCAGTGGCTTTTGAAACGGTAAGAAGAAAAATGGGGGAGGAGACGGAGCAAGACGAACCAGAAAGCATGACCGAGCTAGGCAGATTGGAGAATATGATTGAGGCCTGGAATTTGGCCAATATGTCCCTGCCCAATAGGGGCACAGGACACTGAGGCATTACCAGAAACTGGTGGGTGAAGGGATGGTGGTGAAGACAGCAAGACAGCATAGGAGTCTTGCGGGGGCAAATAGCATTTCCCTCTACCCCGACAATAGGGGATGGTGCTATGGTGGTGGGGCCCCAAAACTCCCTCAAGACTGAGGAGGTGGCTCCTGTATCTAGCAGGAAATTTACGGGGCGTCCATCAACGAGGAGAGTAACCCTGGGCTCCTTCAATGCGATGTCAAAGGTCGGGAGAGGAGCCCCTGGGCCCCTTCAGTCTTCTGTGGCCAGTGCCAGCAGGCTGGGGTTTGTGACCGGTCCAGCCCCCCTGCGGGAGCTGGGGCAGTCAATGCCCCAATGGCCCATCTTGGAACACTTTGGGCATGGGCACCTAGGGGGCTTGGGATTAGGGCATTCTCTAGCCCAGTGTCCATCTTTCCCGCACCTAAAGCAAGGCCCTGGGGGTTCCTCCTGTGTGGACTTATATGCCCCTTTTCTTGAGGCCTGAGCATCAGAGCCCTAAGGGCCTGAGCTAACATTTGAAACTTTGATCAGTCAGCCTTTTCCTGCTTTAGAAACCTGCGACGTTCAGCGTCCTCTTCACGGTTATGATAGACTTTAAAAGCCGTGGCCAAAATCTCAGTCTGGGGAGTCACAGGGCCCAATTCTAATTTCCTTAACTTAGCTCGAATGTCGGGGTAGCTCTGAGACAGGAAATATGTCATAAGGACTTGACGGCCCCCCTGGGACTCAGGATCTAAGTTTGTGTATTTTTGAAGGGCCTTCGTGAGCCGATCTAAAAATTCAGAGGGGGTCTCTTCTCTCTTTTGAATAATGTCTTGTAGCTTATCAAAATTAACAGGTTTCTGAGCTGCTCGTTTCAGACCATCCACTATACACGTTAAAAAACTGGTCCCTTAAGACCACGTCCCCTGGGGCATTGTAATCCCAGTGGGGGGTCTCTCTCTGGCACTGCTTCAGGACCTATAGGGAAATTGGGGTTCATTCTGTGAGTCTCATCTGCATATGCTCTGGCTTGCTCCCAGACTCGCCTACGCTCCTCAGGAAGTAAGGTATTTGACAAAATAAAGTATGTGTCATGAAAGGTAAGGCTATATGCTTGAGTGACCCACTGGAATTCTTTTATGTACATCGTAGGGTCAGTTGTAAAAGAACCCAAGCGAAACTCAATTTTGGAAAGATCAGACATGGAGAATGGGATGTGGACCCTTACAATTCCCTCCGCCCCAGCTACCTCCCTTAACGGCGCGATTATCTGAGCTGCCTGTTTTCTCGAGCGCGTCATAGGAGGACTGAACTGTGGAGGCGGTAGAGTGTTAGGCGGGTCTGGGAGGGATGGGGCTGGAACAGCTAGGGCCGGGAGTTGTACGGGAGACGCTGGGGGAGAAACGCGGGCCACGCAATGTTCTCCCGGAGCCGTTGGGGAAAGAACCGAGGAGAGGGCCAGAGCCTGGGGCACCGCGTCTGGTAAGAGACGAGTCTCAGAATCTAAGGGAGTACGGACCGGAGTCTGGGACTGAGGCAGCGCGCTCGGCGACGGCTGCATGGCTGGAGAGGGCGGGGGAGCTGCGGCTGGAGACGACGACTCAGAGACTCAGAACCGAGCGGCGGGAGCAGCGCAGGCGGGGGTGGCGGCAGGAGCAGCGCGGGCGGGGGTGGTGGCGGAAGCAGCGCAGGCGGTGGCAGCAGAAGCAGTGCGGAGCTGGGAACCGGAAATTGAGAGGGCGGGGATAGCGGCGGGAGTGGCGCCGGGAATGACGTAAGCAGAGAAGGCGGGTCTACAGAGGGGGGGTTCTGGCAGAGCGGAAGGCAGGGGCAGGGCGAAGGATGAAGACAACGGAGGGGGAGGATCTAAGCTCGGAAGCCCGCCAATTTCAAAATCTAAAGCCTGAGCTGGGGGAAGGGAAACGCTCAGGAGCAGCCTTCGAGACTGCCGGTACGGGGGAGGTGGAGCCTCTAATCCCGGATCGAACTCGGGGTCAGTGGAAGATGGGGGGGGATCTGGAAATCTATAAGCGAGAAAGACCGTCTCAGGATTGCACCTGGTGCACAAAGAAGGATTGGAACGGAGGAGGAAGAAGGCATCGACATACGGCAATTCTGTCCATCTCTTTGTTTGTTGACAAAAGCTGGAGAGTTCCCGTAAAAGCCGGGAATCTAGGGATCCTGATTCTGGCCACTTATTGGATAGCGGGTAAGAAGGCCAAATTTTTGTACATAGCTTTATTAATTTGGTTTTGTTAATTTGGGGTTTTAAGCCTAATCGTGCTCGATTTCTTAGGAGACAGTCGAGAGGCGTGTCGGCCTGAATGGAGAGGGAAGTTCCCATATTTCCCGATAGCGGGGAGGAGCTGATGGAATACTTTGGAAGGCGTCCCTTTCAAAGTATGAATCAGAGTAAGATCCAAGTTCGCTCTCCTAGTCGTCACTAAGTGAGACGAGCCTTGGGACACCTAAGCACCTTCCGTCCCGGACGGCAGGTTTAAAGGTGCCGGGGAGCTGTGAGCTTTACTCCATGGAGATTATCGGACTGTTTCCGTTCCGAACGGAAAAAACGGAAGCTCAAGCCCGGAGTGCGGAGGGGAACTTTCCTAAAAAGCCGAGAGCCGTAGTCTTACAGGTGGAAATTTTTAAAGTGGGCGGATAAAGGTGGGGAGGCAGGGGGGGGAAGAGTTCCTGGGGTCCACCGTCGCCCTGAAGGCTTGGGTGGGGTGTGGTCCCCCCTAGAAAGGCCCCCGGTGAGATTGCCGGACGGTCAACAGTCAATTCTTGCCACGCAGTGGCCAAACAGGTTTAGGAACTCGGGGTGGATGGGGGCTTACCAAAGTCCAGCGACGGTGTAGGAAGACAGACGGCCAAAGGAGACGTGTGGTGGACGCTCGTCTCCTTTCCCGGTCAGGGAACCAAATGTTAGCGGAATTTGCAGGAAGGGACCGAGGCTCGAACTGTCGTATAGGAAAAGGAAAGGGGTTTATTGAATTACCAAAGAAACACGTGGAGGGGATGGGGACAAACCCCGGGGAACGGACGGGAGCTGGAGCACGCGGGAGCGGGAGCGGGAGCAGAGAGCAGGAGCAGGGAGCGGCAGGAACCAGGGGAGAGCAGGAACAAAAGGGCCGATTTCAGTCCGGGGCTGGCTTAAATAGAGTAGGGGTCATAAAACCCCCTTGGAGTGAGTCCTTGTCCTATAGGCCAGCAGAGGTCATGGGGGGAGGTAGTGGTAGTGGACAAGGGTCTTGCTGGTCAGGTTTTGGTCACGCTGAGGATCTCGGGAGCCGTAGTTTTTCACAAGGCACCTGGAAAGGTGTGGCCTTCTGCCTGGGAGGCGCGGCCTTCTGCCTAGAACCAACAAAAGTATCATTGCTTTCATTTTTACCAAAGCAAAACAACATAACCAAAACAGAACTTACAAATCCAAAAATTTACTTGAATCCAGAAAAACTTTTCTTGAACCCAGAAAGCTTTTATCACAGAGTAACTATTCTCAAATTTGAAGAAAGATATATGCTCCAAAAGACACTGCCTGTACTTTCTTATTAGGAACAGAAGTCACAAGGCAGAACAACAACAACAAAAAAAATTAACAGAGTTCTAAATAAATGCTGAATGCAGGCTACTGAGAGAATATAGAGTACCCGTGGTAACAGGGAAAAGGAAAGAAAGAAACCACAAGATTTTCTCCACAAATCTTCCCAGGCGCCCAGAGACAGGACAAGAGAAAGGAAGGCTCCTGAGAAAGCATTACTCATAGTGCAGGCCAGGGAAGGGAAAGAACAACCACTGTAAGAAAGGCTTTGAGGCTTGCTTGGATCCTGCTCCCTGTCTATTCCATTGATCAAAAGCCAGAACTGTCTGAGTAAAGGACTGCCAATACTGCCACCCCTTGCACACCGCACACCGGTGAAATCTTACTGCTGCTGGTAGAAGGAGAGGAAAAAAAAGCTTTCCTTCCTAAAACAGGGCCAAGAATACTCTCAGACTTCTGACTCAGCAGAGTGAGAGGAAGAAAAATTCTGTTTGTTTCTGTCTAGGGGTGAAGACTAATCTATATTGCCAAATTTTATCTGGGTCCATCCTAAGAACTAGCATCTCTCTTGCCAGTTTTGAAGCTGAGACAGGTGGCACAGAGAAAATAGAGATGGCAACGTAGGCTAGTAGTTCCACCATTACCTACCTTGTCCCACACATAATAAGCAGACAAACTCAAGGATGCCTGTGTCTTCCTGGAGATTGAATGGGTTTGTAGAGGTCTCCAGGATCTCTGGCCAAGCTGCTAGGAGGAGGTTTTCTGTACAACGTCAGTTAGTCAAGACTGGCAGAGATGCTTGCTTGGGTTAATGCACAGACATGAACACAAAATGAAGGGAAGTGAAGAGTGAGGCAAAGTGCTAATAACAAAGCACAAGATAAATCTTCAGAAACTGTCCCTAAAAAAATTGGAGATATGTCACTTACTTGACAATAAATTTAAAATAATATAAAGATGTTGAGAGCTACAGAACAATGCAGTAAAGAAAGTGAAAATTTTAACAAATATATAGAAAAATATTTTAAAATACCAAATAAGCATCTTAGAGCTGATAAACATATTATTTGTACTGAAAATCTGAGTAGAGGGATTCAACTGAGCTGACCATAAAAAGCAGAAGAAATGATTAGGAAAGTTTAAAACAGGATACTAGAAATAATAATTCAGAGGAGCAAAAAGATAAAAATTGGAACAGTGAAGAAAACTTGAGGGAATTATAGAACATTCATTAAGATGACCAATATAGACGGGTTGTAGCTTAGTGGTAGAGCACTTGCCAAACCTGAGTGAGGCCCTGGATTCAATCCTCAGCACCACATAAAGATAAATAAATAAATAAAATAAAAATATTGTATCCACCTACAACAACAACAACAACAATTTTTTAAAAGATGACCAATATATACATTATGGGATTTTCTGAAGGAAAAGAAATGGAGAAAGGGCCAGAAAGTTTGGCCCAAAAATGGCCTCAAACTCCCTAAATTTGGGAAAGAACATGAACATTTACATTTAAAATGCCCTGTGTATACCCAGTAAGATAAACCCACATTGAGATACATTTTAATTAAATTGGGAAAAGTAAAAGTTAATGAGAAGTTTTTATTGGTGCATTATATTTGTAAATAGTAATGGGATTTGTTACATATTCCTACGTGCACATAACATAATATAATTTGACCAATATCATTCCTTAGCACTTGCCACCTCCCTCCACATGAAAATGAGATTATTATGATATGATCACATAAAATGATCTTAAATAAAAAATTGTTCAAGCATTCAATAAAAGAGATTATCAAATTGTGTAAACAGAGTCTTTATTCTATATTCAAGAAACCAATAAATATAAAGACAAACAGCTTAAAATAAAATCAGGGAGAAATATATACAGTACTTTAATCAAATCAAAGCTGTAGTAACCATAGTTATTTCAAAGTAAAATTTGGAAGAAGGAGATGTTATCAGTGATAAATAATGCTGGTGCATAATGACAAATTGGTCAATTCTCTAAGAAGTAACAATTGTTAAATGTTTGTGCATCTTACATCAAAACTTCAAAATAAATTTAAAATTTCTAAGAGAACTGAAAATAAAAGAGTACAAAATTATAGTTAAAATTTCTGTACTCCTCTCTCAGTAAATGATAGACCCAATTTACACAAAACCAGAGAGGTTATAGAATACCCTGAAGAGTACTATCGACTAATTTAACCCGATTGATACTTTTAGAACATGCTGACCCACAAAAGGAAAAATACAGATAGATTTTACATATATATTTTATTCTGGAAATGATAAAATCATCAAGATATACAGTGTTCCATACCATGAAATAAACATTAACAAATGCTAAATGATTTAAATTATACTAAGCCTATTTTGGGGCTGTAACAAAATTAAACTTGAAATTGATGGCAAAAAGGTCTGTGTCTGAAAGATCCTCAAATGTCTCAGCATAAAAACCACTTCTGAATGCAACATTGGTCACAGATGAAATCACAAAGGAATTTAGAAAAAAATTAAATCAAAGAAAATAAAACAGCATTTGAAACTGTTTGTGATGCAGCTAAAGCAGCTTTTAGAGGGATATTAATTATACAAATTATATAATTATAGAAAATCTCAATTCAAAGATGTCAACTTCTACCTTACAAGAGTAGAAAGAGAAACTAGAAGGAGAACAAACTAAAAAGAGCAAACTAATTTGATATTCTAAAGAGGCAAGGGCATTATAAAAACACATGTAGATTTTAACAAAATTGATAAAAAATAGAGAAGATTAATGAAATAAAAAACTATTTTTTTGAAAAATAAATTGATGAAAGTGATAAAACTCTAGCCAAATAACCAAGAATAAACATAGAATAAGCAAATTATAAACCTCATGGATAAAGTGGGCATATTATTAATGCTTCTTTAAACACTGAAAACACAATTATGCAGTAGTATGAATAACTATGAGCCCTTAAACTGAGAGCTTCTGAAAAAAGTTCACTTCAAGGTGAAAAGTTTCCCAATCCCACTCAAAGTAACTATTTTTTGCCACTTATTAATGCCACAAACCTAGGAAACAACTTAACACCATTTGGGGGGGGGGTGGTCAGGAGTCCAAGAAAACATTAATTGGGACTCTACTTAGGACCTCACAATGAGAAAAAAAAAAATTCAGTCAGGGCTGTGATTTATCTAGAGTTCAAAAAAAATTATGAAACATGACACACTTAATTTGGAAATACTAAAATCATTATGAGAAGGCTGACCACTAAAAGTTGTCTAATGAAAGTCTAAATTGGCACAATAAAAGAAAGCAAAGATGCATACTTTAAAATTGGAAATGAAGACACTGGATTTCCATTATTTTCATATAATATAATCACCTACATAGGAATGAAAACTGTTCATGAACAGACTATTAGAATTATCTAAAAACTCAAAAATGTGCTGAATATAAAGCTTCAATATGTACACTAATAATCACATTTTATGCACTACTAATAAAAGGTATAAGATATGATTTCAGAAAGATATTATATACCAGAAGGAAAAATAACAGGAGAAAACACTAAATTATGTTCAAATATTTTTAGAGGGCATCACTTGGGTTGATAAAACATTTTTAGGTCATAGATTATGTTTTGTTAGTTACATGCCTGAAACCAAGAACAAAGAAGAGCTTCTCACTTTCAGGGCACATAGAGAGGTGTTGTATTTTATTACCTAGTTCCCCAAATTGTTTAACTATCATAACATACTTTTTGACCATCATTAATTGAGTAGCACATATTTTGTATTATGTTAAAGAGGATCTTAAATTTTCTTTGTAAATTAGCGTCATGTTTCATTATTTATGTATAATTGCTATTAAATGATACATAGTTTTCTAAGCTTTGAAAATAATTATGCTTTCTATAACAGGCTTCAAAATGATGCATACATTTAGTAATCATAGCTAAATTTTTATGATTATAAGTGACAGATGTCTGAGCCTTGCAATCATTTTAACTTGACATTTTCAATTATTATAGCTATATTGATGAAAGAAGATTAAGGAGCTCTCAGATGCCAAATCCCATTATTTTAACTTTATGTACAGCTGTCAAGGCCTAATAATTCCAAAGGGATATAACTGTTCTGGAATAAAAATGCAGAAGGAAAGTCCTCTTGGCAATTTGAAATTGAATATCATCCCTGAAATATAAAAGACAAGAAAATCAGTATGTCTATTTTTTAACTTCCACTTCTCCTTGAAAAATGATAGTTTAAACCCTTAAAAGAAGTAATAATCTACATGTAAGCATATGTTGTTTAGTACATTTTAACAATCTATATTTTTTTGCCCTAAAAGTGTTAATACAGGTATAACTCAAAATAAATAATCAAGGTTAGAGCTCTTACGTTTTTGAAGTTGATAGTCATTTCTGATTTTTCCTTTTGGCTTAAGTTTCTGGAAGCAATTTTCAATCCTGTCCTTTTCAATTCATTTTTGAAGACCAGTGATTCATAAGGAGCATCTTTCTTTCAAGGACTGGATGAAAAATCTGGCCTCAATGAACACCATTAGTGAGGAATTTTTCTATATGTTTCAGTATGTGTCAATAGAATGAAATTTTGGTAATTCCTGTCATAGCAATAATATCCTGGAGAAATAAATTAGGAATCCAAGAATAATATATTTGAAGTCACTTAGCTGTATAGCTGCACAGTTGGCTATGTTAGCCATATTTTTAAAGTATTTTAGCTACTGATTGATTTTATTAATTTTTATAACAATATATTAAAGTAAAAAATCAAATAATGGTAAATTAAAAGATGAAACATTGGAAATAGTTTATCTTAAAATGGCTTATACCCTGGAGTAAATATTATTCTGAAAATACATACTGTAGTTAGTGGCAGGTCTGAAGGCCTTATCTATTTTTCATAAACCCCTTATTCTTTCCTGAAAAATCTAAAGACTGCCTATCAAAAATGCTGATAAAGGACACCAAAAATACCAACTAAGATATATATTTTGGGTTAAAGTCACCTAATAGGGTTTATATTAAATCCAATCAAATACATCATTGTCATATTTATTATCTCGGAATATTTCAAAAAGTTACTTCAAGACATGTTTCCGTGTGTCTTTGCCTGAAGAGTCTAAATCTTGATCACGTTATAGTTTCTTCATTTTGCTGAATGAGCTCTCACAGTCAGGTCAGAGTTTAACTTCCACACCAAAGAGGCTTGGTAGTTGGCAAAGCATTGTAATATGACATATTTAAAAAGAAAATGACTTCTGAAAGTAACCCTAGGTTTTCTCCTTCAGAGAGACACCCACACACAGAGGTCACTTAGAAAGGTCTTCTAATTCACTCTGTCTACACATTTTTTCTTCACGTCACTCTAACAATTGTTTCCATTTTCACTTTGACAGGAAGAAGAAGTAGTAGCTTACCATCTTTCCTCTTGACAGTTACTTGATTGTAGTAGTCTAACATGTGTTAAACCATGGCTTTGCTCTGATTATTTCGTTGTTTTCGATAACTCCTTATTCCACTTAAATTTGTAGACAGCAAGTTTTCTGGAGTGTCAGTAATTTGTTGGTATGAGTTGTTGAAAGATATTCCCAGCTTTGTGTGTTCTAATGAGCCCAACGGTTCATTCTGAGTGTCTGAGTCTGGTGAAGATAATAAGCCTGGCAACTCTGTTAGTCACAGACAGTTCTGCAATGAAGGGTACAGTGAGCTTCCAATTTAGAATAGATCTTTCTATTTGAAGCAAATAAGGCTTCAAATACTCATGCTGGATTTTCTCTTTCTGTTTTATTTTATATAAATTGGCAATTGAAAATTATATGAAGATTTCAAAATTCTAATGTTTCATTTTTTAAAATTATTTTTTGTCTGTCGTTCAGAAAAACAAAACAAACCCAACAATGACTATCACACTATGAAATGAATATTAAGTCCAGAAATCTTCAAGAATAAGGGTCAGTGTTTGTTTCAAAGATAATCTGTGAAGACTTTTCTTTCTTCCTCTTTTTGGGGGAGATAGGAGTGGGTACAAGAATTGAACCCAGGGGTACTTAACCACTGAACCACATCCCCAGCCCTTGTTTTCGTTTACTTTACTTTTCAAAATTTTGAGACAGGGTCTTGCTTAGTTGCTTAGGCCTCCCTAAATTGCTGAGGCTGGCTTTGAACTTGAGATCCTTCTGCTTCTGTCTTCCCTAGCCACTGGAATTACAGGTGTGTACCACCATGCTTGGCAAAACTTGTTCTTCTTCTTCTTCTTCTTCTTCTTTTTTTTTTTTTTTTTTTTTTAATTTTCTTGATTGGGATCAGAACTTAGAAATCCAAATATTAGACAAGTGAGCAATAATGAATTTTCCAAGATCTTATTTAAATAAATTCTAATATATAGTGGTTTTAAAAATTTATGTGAGGCAAAAAGAGAAAGATTTTAAATATTGATATTCTGAACGAAGTATGCTATTTTTATGGTTAATTTTTAAGGTCCTGAAAAGTCTTAGCTTGCTTAGAATGATATTAATCTTTTATTATATTCCAGTTAAGGTGTTAGAAAAATATGTTTTCCAAAATTAGTATATAATTTTTAAAGTATTAATGTGGGTTATTTTCATATCAAATATGTTATTTTTAGTCCTGATCATAAATATCTGTCACTTATATAGAGATTTAATAGTATTGATTTTATAATAATTATCTCAAGAGTTAGTATTATTTCATCTCTAGTGAAATACTAAATTACATTGTTCTTAAGGTGGATATTTAATTTTAACCATACCTTCAATTTTTCCTTCTTTTTCTATTGACTTAGTAATAACAAGATTTAGCATATTGGAAATACACATTTGTTTATGATGGCAAAATTCAGAAAACTTTCATAGTCTTTTATGTAAATATTTTTTAATGTTGAGTATTCAAGTTTATTTTTTCAGAAGCTTCATGTTTCACTGTGAAAGTGTGTTTCATTCGTTCAATGATTTCTAACCATTCATTAGTTCAATGACTACTTTAGTGGAAAATGGATACCTACAATATCCACAGCAAAAATAATTTCATGTTTCCTCCTTTTATATATGTATGCATATTTCTGGTGGTTTAATTTGGGGAATTTGTTATTACTTCATTATTAATTTTGATTTGTCTTGCATGGTCAACAGTTTACTTTGATATTAGGTCAAAAAAATTTAGTGTTGGATAGAAGAAAAATGAAAACCAGTATTTTACCTAATTTTATGTAAAATAGAATGTCTCTAATAGTAAAATTAATTTTTTAGGACTCTAGGGTACCATTTAATAACATACTGAAATGGTATCTACATCTTTTCTCTTGTACTAGCATGATAATATTTAAATCAACATATAAATTGTTGCTTAGAATTGATAATTCAATATGATTTTTGAGTTGTAAACCTCAAATTTATACTTTGAACATTATTTCTATTTTGGAACTTATTTCCAGCAGTATAGCTTGAGCAGATAGGTAACTTAAGTTAATCATCTTTTCAATACAGTCCTTTATGAATTACCACAATAATATATAGTTCTTTACACCAACATCTGCTCAAAGATTTTCATTAGGCATGTGGTATATGACAACACTCTCCCAAATTTTGCCCATGCCTTTTAAAATAAGTTTGAAATCTGTGTATCTTTTTGCATTTATTAAACTGATGCCAACTATTTTTATCATTCTTAAGTAAAAATACTGTATTTTATGTTATAAGCAATTAAACCACTTATATCAACTTTTAAAGATATTTAATGAAATAAAAATAGAACAAGCCGGGCGCGGTGGCGCACGCCTGTAATCCCAGCACTTGGGAGGCTGAGGCAGGAGGATCACGAGTTCAAAGCCAGCCTCAGCAATGGCGAGGCACTTAGCAACTCAGTGAGACCCTGTCTCTAATAAAATACAAAAAAGGGCTGGGGATGTGGCCCAGTGGTCGAGTGCCCCTGAGTTCAATCCCTGGTACCAAAAAAAAAAAAAAAAAAAAAAAAAAATAGAACAAATTTGCTTTTAGTATCTATTTAAAAATATATGAACTGTTTAAAAGAAAATTTATATTGTTCATTTTATGACTTGTTATACTCACTTCCTATTTTCTCCACAAAATTTTATTGTATCATATTTCTATTAGAGAAACTTATTTACTGATAATTTTAATCATTTTTCTCTATAACAAAAATATGAAAAAAAGCGTTACTTTCCAAAATATTTCTTATGACTAAATTCTTTTTGCTCTCAGGATATTTTCAGGGTTAAAATTGTTTAAAAAATTATTATTAATGCATAATTTGGTAAAATGTAAAATATAATTTGTAATCATTAAACATACAAAGTAAAATCTGAAGTTGTTTTTCTAAGACATGACTAGGACTGTTTTGTGGTATTTTTTATTTTTAATCACTGCATGTATCTTTGGAATAAATTCCATTTAGGATAAGAAAATTTTGGTATCAATCCAATCCCTAACATTTTTAACAGTTGAAGATTTTAACATCAAGGAAACACCATTCACAAATATGTCAGTGGGGACTATAGGAAAGTTTTAGAGCAATGTATCAATTTTTAAGCCTTATTCTAGGTCCTGTGTTTTATAAAACAAGTTGAATTTCTGTTTGCAGATGGTAGAAAGGAGACAGTTAGAGACTAGTCAAATTGGAAAGGTATATGACATTTTAATTAGAATCATTGACTTCAACAAATTCTGAGAAAGGAGAATATCCCAAAAGTTAATTAATATAACCAAATTATTATAAATAATACTTCCATTTTTGCAATTTGAGGCATCTTTTAATCTCAATAGGCTGAGTTAGAAAAATAAAATCTATGAATTTTATGTCTTTGTCAATATACCATTTTATGTAATAATTTTAATTATCACTTGTTATAAATATTTTTATCAAAAACATGGCACTGTAATTTTATCTCTTCACTTTAAAGGAAAAATAGCATATGATTTATTGTTAAATGTAGTATATAGTTTCATAAACAGATTGGACAATATCATTATCATCTTTTAGTCTAAAATTACACAATAATGCAAACTGCATGAGAAAATAAGATATCTGAAATTTAATTCAAAGAAAGATCAATAAGACATGTAACCTGGCTGCTAGTTCTCATCTGAATTCAATAAGGCTGAATAGACTCACTCCTCTTTTGAATCTTTTTGTTTTGTTTTCTTGGTATTCTCCCTTCAAGTGGTGTATTCTTTGACTTGATTAGGGAAGAAAGATCTTTTAAGGAACTTTTTCAGAACTCTTTTTACTTGATACCTGGAAGATTTTTATAATAAAGAGCAACACATCACAGTGAGATCCTGGAGAGCTAACAAATATGCTTTTCTTCTATAAAGTAGGAGAAAAGGAATTGTGAAGCCAGGTAAAAATAGAGGTCCTGTGGGAACATTAGTTTTCTATATACCTATGGGAAATCCTCATGTTCCTCAGTGGTACTAGATGTCAATTTGAAAGGCATCAATACAAGAGAAAAATGTAAGCTCTTTAATAAACATCATCTACCCCCAAACTACTCACCAATATATTTTTCTTATTGTTATATATACATATATGTAATCATATATATGTAGGTATATACAGAGATGTATATATGCATATATATGCATATATAGCAATTATTAACTATATAATCCAATGGCATTAAGTACATACACATTGTTCTGCACTATCTCACTATCCATTCTCAAGACATTTTCATTATCCCAAACTGAAATTCTGTAACAATTAAAAAGTAATTTTCTTAGCTCCTTATTACTTCTTTCTTCCTAACTCTGGTAACTACTCTTCTACTTTCTGACTCATTGAGCTTTTACATAAGTAACAGTATATTTTTCTACTTCTTTGTCTGACTTACTTCACTCAGGAAAATATTTTTCAAGGTTCAATCATATAGTAGAAATTATCAGAATTTCATTTCTTTTTCAAAGCTGGATAAAATTCCACTATGTATGCAAATATATATATATATGTCATTTGTGTAACTATTATATAGTGTATGTGTATATATATTGCATTGTATATTTACGTATATATACACACAATAAGATAATATACAAGTATTTATCACATTTTGTTTATCCATTAATTTTTTGATATATGTAGAAAATATTTCTACCTTTTGGCTACTGTGAAGACTGCTGCTATGAACACCAGTATATAAATCCAATTAGTTTTTGAGTTCTTTTTTTCTCTAGTGCATCCTGCACAATACTGTTTTACCTATATCTGCCCTTTAATAATGAGTTGCCAAATCTGCAATTTCTTTCCTTTGTCATGTGCTTCCTCAACTTAATGGCCTTTTCCTTTTTCCCCATTTGTATTACTTTTATAGTCATTTGTTCCCAAATACTTTCATAATTGAACAGTTCTTCCTGCATATCTGTATATTTAAATTTTAAGGGAGGAGGTCATGCATATTTTACACATCTTATATTTTGTCTTTTACATATCATATAGTTTAAACTTAATATCTAAGATAGTTTGACAAATTTAGAAGATATTTTTGCTAAACTTGGAAGACAAACCAGAAAGTGTTCAATCTGAAAATGCCAAACAGCGTCCAAATAAAAATTTTAAAACCCAAGACTAATGAAACTTTCACAGGACATTTTAAAAATATTTTTTTAGTTGTGGTTGGACACAATACCTTTATTTTATTTATTTATTTTTATGTGGTGTTGAGGATCAAACCCAGAGCCTCGCATGTGCTATCCAAGCACTTTACTGCTGAGCTACAACCCAGCAACACAGGACATTTTGTTCTGTAGTATTTGTAAGAAATCCACCTATTGAGGGGCAAAGCTTAATTATTCTCCAGTATTATAAGATGAAAGTTTAAATGCCATTAAGGATAAACTCAATAATCCAATGATCTGTGTTAACACTTTTTTCTTTCATTTTAGAAAGAAATTATTGTTCTTCTATCATACTTTCATTTGATGGGATATCATTTTCCTCTGGAAATTAATATTTGAAAGGGTTTGATTATTGTACTGTCTTGTATTAAACACTATGGAAATTTCATCCTCAAATATATTTTAAGAAGCTGTTAAGAAAAGTGCTCTATATATGTGTAATATGAAATGTAATGTATTCTGCTGTCATTTATAATAAGCCACACTAATATAAGATGTTAATAACAGGGGCTACTGATGTGAAGTATGTGGCAACTCTGTACTATTTCCAATTTTTTCTGTAATGTAAAACCCTTCTAAGGTAAAAAGTTCATTAAAAAAAAGGGGCCCAAAAATGAAACAGCAAAATTATACCTATCTTGATTTTTAGCACTGGGTGAGGGAAAACAAAGAAAAGTAAGGGAGAAAATCCTTGTAAATCTATATAATAAAATGAGGCTAACAAAAAAAAAAAAAAAAAAAAAAAAAAAGAACTACATTACAACATCTCCAATGAGTTTGAATTTATGTTTCTTCAAATATCAACTGGAAATTTGTATTTATATGCTAACAATTTCTTATGGATAGTCAAGCCATGGGAATCAGACTTAAAATATAAATTACTCTTGAACATTCATAGCGGGTTATATAAACTGAAAATAGAATCTTCAAATTTGTTAAGATTTAGTTAAATTAGTTTCAAGAAATATGTCATTGATGTAATATAAGAACATTTCCAACAAGGAATTAAATACTACTAAGTACACATATGTGTGTGTGTGTGTGTGTGTGTGTGTGTGTGTGTGTGTGTTGGGGAGTGTTTCTCAAAAAGCCAGAGTTACCATTTTACAAAAATGAAAATAAACAAACAAGTATAAATCTATCACATTAAAAAAACTAAGGAATACTTCTATTTTATAGGAATTGCCTTCCTTCTTTAAAGAACTAGAAAGCTATAAAAATATGAGAAACAATTGATTTTAGACCAGACAACAGGCAGCCCAGGACTGTGATCCTTAACATAAATGTAACAAATGAGGCCAGTCTTGCAATTGCCATAGTTTGTGGTCTAGAAGTAGTTACTGGTTCACACACAGAGGAGAAAAAAAAAATCCAAATCAGAACTTTGTGACTGTGTTCTCAAATGGAAAAGAGAGATCAGAGCTCAGGAAGTTTCAGGTACTTATATTTTGTGATGCAGATGAACAGAGTAAGTTGCTGAAACAGAGACTGCTTTAGAAATCAACTGCTGGGTTGCCTCAAGTCTTCAAGCCAAGAACTGGTATGTACATATATCAGAAGAAATGACCACAAATGGGGAAAGGACCAATAGAGATCAGTGGGCTGCAAAAATCCTCAACCAAATAGTAACAAACCAAGTTCAACAGCACAATAAAAAATCATTCACCATGATCAAGCGAGACAGGAACACAAACATGGTACAACAAATTGTGAATCAATAAATGTGATATAAATTAACAGAAGGAAAGACACAACCATATATGATCATCACAGTAGACACAAAAAAAAATATTTGGCAAAATATAATATTCTTGTATGATAAAAACTCTTAACAAAATAGATTTTAAGGAGTATATCTCAATATAATAAATATCACATATACAAACCCTTAATAACTAACATAGTCTAGTAAGAAGTTGAAAGCTCTTTCTGTAAGATAAGGAACAAGCCAAAGATTCTCAGGTGTTCCATTTAAGTCATTAATTTTGAGTTGATTTTATATGGTAAAGGATAAGGGAATACTTGCATTCTTTTGCATGTGGATAGCCAGTTTTCCCAGCACCATTAATTGAAGAGATTGCTTTTGTTCCCATTGTATATTCTAAGCATCTTTGTTGAAAATCAGTTGAGTATAAATTCATGGTTCACTTTTTGACTCTCTATTCTTCTGTTCAATTGGTCTATGTGTCTGTTTTTATGCCAATAACATACTGATTCAATCACTATAGCATTGACATCGATTTTGAAATCAGGTGGTATGATGCTTCCAACTTTGTTAATTTTGTTAAAAATTACTTTGGCTATTTGGTATCTTTTGAGGTTTCAAAAGAATTTCATGATTATTTTTCTATATCTATGAAAACATGCCACTGGAATTCTGATAGGGATTGCATTGAATTGGTAAGTTGCTTTGGGTAGTAAGGATGTTATCACATTATTAATTATTCTAATCCATGAAAGGGGTTATTTCTCCATTAATTGTGATTTCTTCCATCAATAATTTTACAATTTTTAGTGTTTTTTTCACTTATTTTTTTCAATTAATTCCTAAGTATTATTATGGTATTATAAATTGGATCATCTATCTATATTTTTGGGGTAGATTGTAAATATAAATATAGCTATATGTTTGTATTAGGTTTTTATTGGCTAAGAAGTATCTATTTTCCTAAATACTTCTGTTTTATGAGATAATGTCTTTGTTTTTCTTTCTGTATTCATCTGTAATCTACCTATCTGTCATGCATAGCCTGGTTTAAGAGAAGACGTATGTGTAAAACTTCAGACATTATATACTGTTAAAGTTTCATTTTCATGAGATATTCAGTGTGTGTAATAAAGACTAATAAACTAGCAGGTCAAATGTAAATCACTAAACTAAAGCTACCTTATATCCAGGAAATTTCAAATGAATTCATCACTACATTGAAATTTTATCGTTGCCTACTTCATCCATGTAAAGTAAAAACTGATTGGTATAGATTTTCCTATCTGTGGAAAAACACACACACACACACACACACACACAGTGTATCTTCAGGAGTATTCGCTAAAGTTTTCTGTAATTCAGATTTATTTTGTTTTTACTTTCCTACTTATTATGTACTCCTATATCATCCTGGTAATGTTAGGAGACAGACATGTGAAAGGTGGGAACACATGTTAAGAAAATAAATCTATAAAATGGGCCCACTGTGCTGAACCCCACATGCTTTCTTTACGAAGAAGTAATTTACCTATAGTCCTTCCTGGCCTAAGTGGAAAGATACTACATGTTAACTGCAGCAAACTACATGTTAACTGCAGGAGAAATGTAGGCTCCTCATAATATCAATGGGAAGAAGCCAGGAGACTTTTGTGACCAAATCCTAAAACTCTGAAGATAAGATAATTCCTCTTAACCATAAAATCTGTAAGAAATGGTTAGTATGGGCCAAGGTGACCTAGAGTTGCCATAGCAGTGGGTACTTGAAAGTCTGATGTTAATCAAAAGTCAAGAGATGGACCTGGGAAAACTCTCTGGAAACTTCTCTGGGCTCTCCAATAAAACTGGAGTGCAAGAGAGGCATGTTGTTTTTCTCTTCTTTGAGAGGACGCACTCTCTCCCTTGAAAGTGTCCTCTTTTCCTTTTCCTATTCCTTCAATAAACTCATTCCTGTTACTCTGAGCAACAGGTCTAAAATCTTTCTGATTTGATGACAAAAAACAGGGTTTGAAAGGGAGTCTTCACATTGCCTCAGTTTCTCAGAAGGCCCCAACCGTAGTATGAGAAATGTTAAAAATTTCAGGGTCTTGAAAGGCAGTGGTATAGCCCTTGATAAGGTCAACACCTCAGTCTTGACCTTGATTTATTTTGCACCCATTTAAAAACTTCAAAACTGGAGGGGGATCCAAGATGGCGGATTAGAGGAAGCCGCACTTCAGGGCAGCTCCGTGGAAAGAATCCAACAAAGCAGTTAAATTGCCTTTCATCATATATATATGGACTGAAAATACCGATCTCCTGGATGGTTTGATTACCACTACCAGAGAGAGAAAGAGACAAGCTGTCTGCAGCGGCGGGAGCCGCGAGGCTCCTGCAAAACCGCCTGGGTGGTGCACAGGCCGGGCGAAACAAAGTCAGTGTGAGGAGACCGGGCTACTACTGCAACCCCAGCCAAACTCACGGCACACCAGCGTGAAACCGGCGATAAAGACCAGCGATAACAGCCGGCGGGATTGGTGCTGGGGAACCACTGGAGACCGCGGGTCCACACACCAGTTCGGAGCCACACTCTGCCTGACGCGACCCTCAGTAGTGGGGCCCCGGACAGAGCGGCACAGAGATCTGCGATCAGCAAACAGGGGCAGAGTGGAGCGGGCTACAGTCTGAAGCAGCGCTGTCTGCACTACAGTCACAGGTGTGGCTTCCCGGTGCGATCGGCAAGGATACGGGAGTCTGCGGAGCTGCTGTTGACTGGAAGGAGAGCACCGCCATCTTTGAAAGCTGCAGGGGCTGGTCCTGACAAAGGGGAGGAGACGGAGAGCGACTGCTGCATCCATCCAGGGACTCTCCAGCTCTCTGAAGACAATGCACAATTGGGTGAGACTTGGGTGGTCAGCAGGGGAAGGCGTTTCTGAGGCTGGCGCAGCGGCCACAGGGGGCTGCAACTGTGGGTGGGCTTGGGGAGGGGGTGCCTTCTGGAAGATCCCCTTCCCAGCGCCATTCATCTGCTGACACACACGGTCCCCCTGGGCCACTCCTTCACTGAACCATGCAGCCGCTGGCCTAGGATGCAGCCTTGATTTCACTGACAGGATCACAGACTGTGATCCAATAGCAATTAATTTGAACTGGAAAGGAAAAAAAGAGGGGGGCTTCCCAGGGCCCGTTTTGTCTGAGACTTGGGGTTTGACTTTTTTTTTTTTTTTCCCTTTCTTTTTATTGGTCTGCTTGATTTTTTGGATTGCAGGGAGGGTTTTTTTTTTGTTTGTTTGTATGTTTGTTTGTTTATTTTTCTTTTTCTTTTTTTGGCTTTGTTTTGTTCTGCTTTTTTTTTTTTTTTTTTTCCTTCCACATTGATTGTTAGTGTGTTTATTTGCTTCCGCTCCTTTTTTCTTTCATTCTTTTCCTCCTTCTCACCCTTGTATCTTTTCTTCCTCCTTCATCTTTCATGTTTACATCCTGCCAGTGCATACTAAACAAAGGCAAAAACAAGTTATACGCAAAACTTGGGATTTCTAGAACCGGCGCAATTGAACTGGGTAGCAAAGTGGTGTTATATATAGTTTACTCTCTATTTTCTTGATTCTCTCTCTCCTCTCTCTTACACCAATTCCTACTCTTTATCATTTTTTTTTTTTCCTTTCCAACTTACTATATATATAAATTGATCTTTTTACCTAATTGTCAACCCCATTCTCTTTCTTCCATCGTCTACTGATACTAAACCACTTCCACTAAACCATTTCAATAGATATCTCTTTTCATACTTTCCAAGAAAGAACAATTCAAGACACTTCCTTCTTCCTAAACATAACACCTCTGTATCCAATACTTGAAGATATAAAACCCTATCAGAAACGTACAGAGTAAATTGGAAATAATATCTGGGTTAACAAAATCTGTACATTGTGACCAAACTTGGATTTTCTGAATAGAAAGTGTTAGGTTTTAAAAGTATAAAGGAATTATAAGGTGATCTGATAGCATTGTACTACAGGAACAACATAAGGCTTTAAGGTAAAATCGAAACAGTCAAGGTCCCACAGTGCAGGAAGAATAGACACACAAGCAACATGAAAAAACAAGGAAAGAAAATGACACAAACAAATCAAGATACCTCATCGGTAGATGTCATGGCAAGCACAGTTGGTCAAATGCCAGAGATGGAATTTAGAAATTACATATGCCAAATGTTTATGGAACTTAAGAATGAACTCAAAAATGAGATGAGGGAGCAGGTACAGGAGGCAAAAGATCATTTTGACAAAGAACTCCAAAAACAAATACAGGAAGTAAAAGATTACTTCAATAGGGAAATAGAGGCTCTAAAGAGAATCCAAACAGAAATTCCAGAAATGAAAGAAGCAATAAATCAAAATAAAAGCTCAATTGAAAACATCTCCAACAGAATAGACCACCTGGAAGATAGAACCTCAGACAATGAAGACAAAATATATGTCCTAGAGAAGAATTTAAACCATACAGCAAAACTTGTTAGTAATCATGAACAAAACATCCAAGAATTATGGGACAACATAAAAAGACCAAACTTAAGAGTGATCGGCATAGAGGAAGGGGCAGAGTTTCAAGCCAAAGGAATGAGTAATCTATTTAATGAAATAATTACAGAAAATTTTCCAAGCTTGAGGAATGAAATGGAAAACCAAGTTCAAGAGGCATACCGAACACCAAACAAACAAAATCTTAACAGATCCACACCTAGACACATTATAATGAAAATGCCTAATACACTGAGCAAGGAGAGAATACTAAAAGCCACAAGAGAAAGGAAGCAAATTACATATAGGGGGAAACCAATCAGACTATGTTCAGATTTTTCAACCCAGACCTTAAAAGCAAGAAGATCCTGGAATAGCATATTTCAAGCTCTGAAAGAAAAGGGATGTCAACCAAGAATCTTATATCCAGCAATATTGAGCTTTAGATTCGAAGATGAAATAAAAACCTTCCACGACAAGCAAAAGTTAAAAGATTTCACAACTCGAAAGCCAGCACTTCTGAGCATCCTGGGCAACATTTTTCATGAAGAAGAAGAGAAAGATGATAACGAAAATCAACAAAGGGAGATATTAAACTAAAGGAAATACCAACCAGAAGAGAAACTAAATCAAGCTAAAGACCATAATTCAAATAAAAATGGATGGGAATAAAAATCACATCTCAATAATAACCCTGAATGTTAATGGCCTAAACTCGCCAATCAAAAGACACAGATTATCAGAATGGATTAAAAGAAATGACCCAACAATTTGCTGTCTCCAAGAAACACACCTCATAGAAAAAGACATCAACAGACTGAAAGTGAAAGGCTGGGAAAAGTCTTATCACTCACATGGCCGGCGGAAGCAAGCAGGGGTTTCCATTCTCATATCAAATAAGGTAGACTTCAAACCAAAACTAGTCAAGAGGGACAAAGATGGACATTTCTTATTACTTAAGGGAACCATCCATCAACAGGATATAACAATCATAAATCTGTATGCCCCAAATAATGGAGCACCTACATTCATCAAACAAACGCTTCTTAAGTTCAAGAGTAAAATAGACCACAACACAGTTATTCTAGGGGACTTCAACACACCTCTCTCACCAATGGATAGATCATCCAAACAAAAGCTAAACAAAGAAACTTTAAGCCTCCTCAAAACAATTAACAATTTAGACCTAATGGACATATATAGAATATTTCATCCCTCAGTAAACGAATACACATTTTTCTCAGCAGCACATGGCTCCTTCTCCAAAACAGACCATATATTATGTCACAAGGCAACTCTCAGCAAATATAAAAAAATAGAGATACTACCCTGCATGCTATCGGACCATAAAGGGATGAAATTGGAAATCAACGACAAAATAAGGAATAATAAAAACTACTCCATCAACTGGAAGCTAAACAACATGCTACTGAATGAACAAGGGGTTGAAGAAGACATCAAAGAGGAGATCAAAAAATTCCTAGAGGTAAATGAGAACACAGATACATCATATAGAAATCTCTGGGACACTATGAAGGCAGTAGTAAGAGGAAAATTCATTGCACTGAGCTCATTCCTTAAGAGGAAAAAAAAAAAAAAAAAAAAAAAAAAACAAGAAATAAATGACTTAACATCACACCTCAAAGCATTAGAAAAAGAAGAACAGACCAACACCAAGAGCAGTAGAAGACAGGAAATAATTAAAATCAGAGCAGAAATTAATGAAATTGAGACTAAGGAAACCATTCAAAGAATTGACAAAACTAAAAGTTGGTTCTTTGAAAAAATAAACAAAATTGACAGACCCTTAGCGATGCTAACGAAAAGAAGAAGAGAAAAAACTCAAATTACTAACATTCGTGATGAAAAAGGGAATATCACAACAAACACCTCAGATATACAGAATATAATTAGAAATTACTTTGAAAACTTGTACTCTAATAAAATAGAAAATACTGAATGCATTGACAGATTTCTAGAGTCATATGATTTGCCTAAACTGGATGTGGAGGCTATACATAATTTAAATAGATCAATTACAAGCGAAGAAATAGAAGATGTCATCAAAAAGCTACCAACAAGGAAAAGTCCAGGACCTGATGGGTTTACAGCCGAGTTCTATAAGACTTTCAAAGAAGAACTAATACCAATGCTCTTCAAACTATTTCAAGAAATAGAAAAAGAGGGAGCTCTTCCAGACTCTTTCTATGAGGCCAATATTACATTAATTCCAAAGCCAGGCAAAGACACATCCAAAAAAGAAAACTTCAGGCCCATATCTTTAATGAACATAGATGCAAAAATCCTCAACAAAATCCTGGCACATCGGATACAAAAACATATCAAAAAGATAGTGCACCACGATCAAGTGGGGTTTATCCCACGGATGCAAGGCTGGTTCAATATTCGGAAATCAATAAATATAATACATCACATCAATAGACTTAAAGACAAAAATCATATGATCATCTCAATTGACGCAGAAAAAGCATTTGACAAAATACAACACCCCTTTATGTTCAAAACACTAGAAAAACTAGGAATATCAGGAACATATCTTAACATAATAAAAGCTATTTATGCAAGGCCCAGAGCTAACATTATCTTAAATGGAGAAAAATTGAAAGCATTCCCTCTAAAAACTGGAACAAGACAGGGATGTCCCCTTTCACCACTGCTATTTAACATAGTACTGGAAACTCTGGCCAGAGCAATTAGACAGAAGAAAGAAATTAAAGGGATCAAGATAGGAAAAGAAGAGCTCAAATTAGCACTATTTGCTGATGACATGATAATCTACTTAGAAGACCCAAAAAACTCTACCAGAAAACTTTTACAACTAGTAAACGAATTTGGCAAAGTTGCAGGATACAAAATCAATACACATAAGTCAAAGGAATTTGTGTACATCAGCGACAAAGACTCTGAAAGGGAAATGATGAAAAATACCCCATTTGCAATAGCATCAAAAAAAATAAAATACCTGGGAATCAACCTAATGAAAGAGGTGAAAGACCTCTATAACGAAAATTATAGAACACTAAAGAAAGAAATTATAGATGAACTCAGAAGATGGAAAGACCTACCTTGCTCTTGGATAGGTAGAATTAATATTGTCAAAATGTCCATACTACCAAAAGCATTATACAGATTTAATGCAATTCCAATCAAAATCCCAATGTCATTCTTCAAAGAAATAGAAATAGCAGTCATGAAATTCATCTGGAAAAATAAGAGACCCAGAATAGCCAAAGCAATCCTGAGCAAGAAAAGTGAAGCAGGGGGCATCACCATACCAGACTTTAAATTATACTATAGAGCAATAGTAACAAAAACAGCATGGTATTGGCACCAAAACAGACTGGTGGACCAATGGTACAGAATTGAGGATACAGAGACTAATACATTTAATTACAGCTATCTTATATTAGACAAAGGTGCCAAAAATGTACAGTGGAGAAAGGATAGCCTCTTCAACAAATGGTGCTGGGAAAACTGGAAATCCATATGCAACAAAATGAAATTAAACCTTTATCTCTCACCATGCACAAAACTCAATTCAAAGTGGATCAAAGACCTAGGAATTAGACCAGAGACAATACACCTAATAGAAGAAAAAGTAAGCTCCAATTTCCAACATGTTGGATTAGGCCCCAAGTTCCTTAATAAGAATCCTGTAGCGCAAGAATTACTACCAAGAATTAATGAATGGGATAGATTTAAACTAAAAAGCTTCTTTTCAGCAAAAGAAACAATCAGTGAGGTGAATAGAGAGCCAACTAATTGGGAACAAATATTTAATACATGCACATCAGATAGAGCACTAATCTCTAGAATATATAAAGAACTCAAAAAACTTTACACTAAAAAAACAAATAACCCAATCAATAAATGGGCTAAGGAACTGAGAAGACACCTCTCAGAAGAAGATACACGATTAATCAACAAATACATGAAAAAATGTTCAACATCGCTGGCAATTAGAGAAATGCAAATCAAAACTACTCTAAGATTTCCCTTCACTCCAGTCAGAATGGCAGCCATCAAGAACACAAGCAACAATAAATGTTGGAGAGGATGTGGAGAAAAAGGCACACTCATACATTGCTGGTGGGACTGCAAAATGGTGCAACCGTTATGGAAAGCAGTATGGAGATTTCTTGGAAAACTGGGAATGGAACCATCCTATGACCCAGCCATCCCACTCTTGGGTCTATTCCCAAAGGACTTAAAAACAGCATATTACAGTGACACAGCTATCTCAATGTTTGTAGCTGCACAATTCACAATAGCTAGGTTGTGGAACCAACCTAGATGTCCCTCAGTAAATGAGTGGATTAAGAAAATGTGGTATATACGCACAATGGAATTTTACTCAGCAATAAAAGAAAATAAATTAATGGCATTTGCAGGTAAATGGATGAAGTTGGAAGACATAATGCTAAGTGAAGTTAGTCAGTCTCAAAAATCCAAGTACCAAATGTTCTCTCTTATATAAGGAGGCTATTTCAAAGTATTGTTGGATGGGGGTACATAGGAGGATTAGAGGAACACTAGAATGGTCAAGGGAAGGGAGGGTAAGGGAGGGAGCAAGAGGGGAGGGAGGGGGGAAAAAAAAAAAAGGTGGTTGAATGAGATGGATATCATTTTCCTTAATGCATGATTGAAGACCTGAATTGTACGAATATACTTTGTATACAAACAGTTGTATGTAAAAAGATACTAAATATATGCACTATGAGTTGTACATATTAAAAATTATAAAAATTAAAAAAAATTAAAAAAAAAATTCAAAACTGGATTTTTTAAAAAATGTAGCCTGGTGCAGTGGTACTCAAGTATAATCTCAGTGATTTGGAAACCTGAGGCAGGAAGGTCACAAGTTTGAGCCAACCTCAGTAGGTTAAGGAGACCCCCTTTAGTGACAAATTAAGATTTTTATGGTTAGGAGGACCTCTCTCTCTAAAAAAAAAAAAAAAAAAAAAAAAGAATGGGAATATAGCTTAGCTGTAGAGTGCTCCTGGTTTCAATCCCCAGTATAATAATATGTACCACTAGAATTATAGGCAGGCATCACCATGCATGCCTGGGTTACAATAGAATCTTGTAGGCCCAATTAGGAAGGCATAGATAGAATACCATGGTGGAATTTGACAAAGATGGACGATTTCTATCTATGAAGTTTACAAGCAAGAGGTAAGTTGGTTGAGATGTATCAGGACCTCATGTAGGTGATGATGAACTTTGTTCTCTGAAAAGTAGTCATCAAGGGGTTTCAATGAGATATGAAAAACTATCTTATGATCATTAAATGAAAAAAACTAAATAAAACAAAAACAAAGAAAACTTCCTGCCTAACAGTGAGATTATTTCAAAGGTGATAATGTTTAATAAAAGAAGCTCTTTCGGGACATTATACCTACGGTGCAAAAGAAAAATGATTCAGAACCAAATTTAGCAAAATGGGAATGGGAATTTTTAAAAAGTAGGACAGCTTGGAAAGATATTACTGCTGTGAAATTTATATGTCCACATGATTCATTCAATTGGAAATAGTATATAAAAAAAAAAAGCTTGAAGGATGACTTTCAGCTTATAACTTTACTGGGATCACCACAGAGAAGATAAAATTTATTGGATTTGTCAAGGAAAAAAGATTGGTTTCACATTCTGAATGTGTTTTAAACACTGAATTTTTAATACTCACAGGCCTATGCAAAGTCCAAGTGCACTTTTTTTGAATCAGGCCAAAAACCTGAAATCAATTAAAAAAAAATAAAAACAAAACAAAAGAAACCTTTCTGGATTATGTTAGATAAAAATATGTAAATGTTTCTAAAACTCTAATTGAATATTCATATAATTTTGTGGAAGTTTTTTTTTTTTTTTGGTACATTTATAGCTAAATACTAACCACTTTGACATGTATGTATGATACACACAAAAAAGAAATTTATCTTTGTGCAAGGTAGGATTTTATAACAGAGTAATTTCACTTTCTGTTGCAGAAACAATGGTATGCAGCATGATGAGCATTTATACTCACATTTTACCCCAGCAGCACAATACTTTTTGAGACATAATACAACATGACAAAAATATATACATCTTCTAATCAAACTACAAAAATTCCAGAAATCTCATAAGCCAAACTTATATATTTTTCTCTATTGTGAATGCTGAACCTATTTTGTTTTTCTCTATTGTGAATTTTCTCTACTCTTTTCCAAAATTTATTCAATGTAAATCCTACTTTGTAAAAATGGAAGGCAATTACCATTAGTTTGGAATAGACAAACTACAGAAATGGTTGTACATAATGTAGCAGGGATTGTTTTGAAGGAAAAAGAATAATATGGATAATCTGAAATGATAAAATGAAAGATATATTACTTCTTTGTACAAAGAGGATAATATGGGTCACATTACAATGCTACTTGAGTAGAATTAAACTTAACTTAATCCTATAGATCTAATGTAAATTAGAAAGTTGGAAGAGAATTATAGATCAAATTGAAACAGCCCTTCACTAAACTTGAATTTATAAATAAGAAAATATTGGGAACTACCAATTAAGAGGTGAATTATATACCTTTGAAGCATTATTTAAAATTCACAAGTGTTTTTCAAATAGCTCATTTCAATCTGGCATCAAATGACATACAGCTCAAAGTTATAGATTAAAGTACACCTAGAATAGGAAAAAGCTTGTTACCAACCTCAGGCTTCTCATTTTGGTTCCTATTCTGACCCCACTGCAGAAAGCCGCCCAATTCCAATATTTATTGGTTGTAAATAATTGTACCCTAGGCTCCATTCCAGCAAATTGTTGGCCCTTATCCCTGGACTCATGTCCTTTCTTCAGCTATTCTGGTTTACTCTTCTTTAATCTCTTTTTACTCCATCTTCAAAGCTGTTCTGCATCATCTGCTTTTGATTGACTCCCTGTATTCAGCCAATGTAGAAAGAACGTTCTCAGTATTTGCTCCTAGCCATCTGGATTGCCTCACTTTAAAAACTAGGCACAGAAAAATATCAAGAATAAATTTAAAAAACAAATAAAGATTGGAAGACTTATTACACAAACACTTTAAATTAATTTTACCTTAAAAAACAAAGATTATAATTGAAGAACTTGTTTTTCTGTTCTTTTAATTTTAATCTATTTTCATCGTTAGAAAGTAATATTTCCAAAAAGTACTGTTTTACTTTATCATGGGGTAGTCATCTTGCAAGAATGCTTTACCTTGACTCTTCAAGAAAAATTGACCAGTGATTATATATTCTAGATACAACTCAAAAGCACGAAGTAATAGACACAATTGGCTCTTTTCTGTGCATTTGATAAACTTATTGTTGAAGCACCACCTTGAGGAAGTCTTCCTACCAGTGGGGAGGAGGAAAGAAGGTCGTAATTGTAAATGAAATAAGGAGAGTCGCCTCAGAAAACACACAAATTTAAACACACAATTTAAATTCTCGAATTTAAAACAAATTAGAGAGCTTTATTTACTTGGCCAGGGGCTTCCACCCATAGAGACTGAAGCTCTATGGGAGAACAACAACTTTTCCTGGTTTTCCTTGGGAATGTAAAGATGAAAACCACAACTTTTCAGCATCATGCAAGCAAGCCAATCACAGAAGCTAGAACAGAGGTAAGTGAGTCTTTGCACACCCAAACAGAACTGGAATTTTCCAGGTGACAAGCAAGTAGGCCACAGAAGCTAAAAAGCAGTTATTTTAAACATCTTAGACAACCACAGCTTGGGTCTGAACAGGTGCTAGACAACTGTATCCTGAGTTTGGGTGGGTGAGAATCTACTTCAAAGTCATATAGACCCATAAATGCACTCGGACCCAGGATGTAGCTCACTAAGACCATTGCTATATCCTGCGTTGGGTACACTTTATGGGGTACAAAGTCCAATAAAATAATGTAAGAAAACAACTTTCATTTCAGTTTCTCAGAAACAGCTCTTGTAACAGGCTTTGCTTTTTTTTTTTTTTTTTTTTTTTTTTTATAGAAGGCAGCAAAATGGAGTCTTAGGCCTATCTCTGACAGTTCTTGCTTTATAATTGTCTTTTCTCACTTATCAAAATCTTATATCTATAACCTATATTTTACATTCTTATTCATTTTATCGATTACACCACAACAATAAGGTTTTAAAGGACTTATTTTGGGGGGAGGTGGTCTTTTGATGCATAGATTTCATTAGAATTGCAGAAAGAGCAATATAGTATTGTGGGTACAGCACGGAGAGGATTTTGAGAAAAAAGGTCCTAAAATTGTGTTCTTTGATATGTGCTATAGTGGACATCTTTCAGAAAATTCTTAGCATGAACACTATTATCTTTCTCAGCAAGAGTTTCCAGGAATAAAATTAATTTGATGAAGGCAGTGGAAAAATGGAAAAATAAAGATACATTTTGTATAGATGAGGGTGCCTTTAATTCTCACTGTGTTTTCAGAGCAGATAATACATGCCTGCAAAAAAAAAAAAAAAAAAAAAAAAACTCCTTCTATTTGAAATAAATGTCTTTTTCTATATTTATAAAATCAAAGGATGACTAAAAAATCTTTATCGCAGTTTGGCATTGTTATCAATTTTTTTTTCCCATTAAGGATGGGCATTCCTGAATACTATTAAGGTTGTGTGCCTGTTTTACTGTACCTAGCTAGGGCAAGGGAGTTAGTAACAGTGTTTGAATGTGCATGCCTGTGTGTGTGTGTGTGTGTATGTGTGTGTGTGTATAGGCATGGTCATGGCCATAGGGAAGAAGAAGGTGTGATGGAAAATAAAGTATTTGTTGACTAGTACTTATAACAATTTTTATATATAGTCAAGCTATATGTCTTCTTATCCATGAACAATGTTCTTAATATTCACTTTGTAGATGCATAGTAGATGTTCAATAAAGCAGTTGAATAAATAAATTTGATCTGTTCTGCTTCTAATTACCTGAACAAACTAAAATTTTTTTTTTATAAAGGTAAAACCCAAATCTTAGTTAAAGCTGGCATATAAGTCCTCAATACATGTTACCTATTGCTATGAAGTTTATCAGTTCTTAATATTTTTCTTCTTTTGCATATTATCTAATAATAATAATGAAGCTGATTTGTTCTCAAGACTTGCTTTTCCTTTTCTGGGCAAATCTACAAAAGTTACTTAGATCAAAATTATGACCTAGCTACATTTTTCCTGTATTAAATTTTCAAATCCTCTTGTTCTCATGAAATATTTCATGTTAAAGTGATACATCACACAAATAGTTCTCCAAAAATATATTAAAATAAATTAGATATGATTTGTTTATATTTTTCTGGTATTGGTACTTATAAACTAATTTTTTAACTTCAAGTTACATTGGAGGAAGTTTTAGGTTTTCAAGAACCTAAAAAATTACTGGGTTCAGTAAAAGTCAGTGGTTGAAGCAGGAATAAAACCTGTGATTAACTTGCTTTTTGCATTACATAGGTGTCCTGTCACTTGCCAAGACTCTGCTTTAGTTATAACAATAATTATAACAATAGTTTTAATAGTCATAACAATAATAAAAATAGCAAAAACAGAACTAAGTATATGTGATTTTGAGCCCCTTGAGTCTCTGATATCTACATAAGTTAATCTTTAATTCCTTAATTTTAGAACCTAAAAAATTCAAAAATTCAAAATTTTTAATTTGTGATATATGTTACATTTTTTGTTATTCACTCTACTTCTGGACTCATATACATTTTTTTTCTTTACATAGAAAACCAGATATAAAATTCAGTCCCTTCATTGATTTTCACCAAAACACACACACAGAAGCAAACAAGTAAAAACCAAACTAAAAACAGAAGACTCTCCTAAAAGTAAAGTGTTTTTAAAAGGAAAACAACTGCTTTCATAAAATTGTAAAGCGAATGTTTACTACATATTTCATTTAACTTATTAATTAATCAGAGAACCAAAAAGATGTTGCTACCAGTTCAAAAATAAATTCAAGTAGCCACATATAGATAGAAAGTTAAGAATTGTTAAAATCAATTTATAAATAGGTATAAAAATGCACGTATCCACAGATAAAAACCAAATGTATTTCATGGGACATAATAAATTTGCCTTTCTATGAATAAGAATCATTTGCATTGTTATCAATTTTCTATATTTTATGGAGTTCCAAAAATAGTTCAAACATGGTGAAAGGCTTTAGTAACCAGGAAGGCTATGCCATTCAAGAAATTATTATCTCTTTTGCTGAATAGCAAATTCTTTCAAATTTTTCTTTACAATATCTGTCCTTCCCCCTTTGATTAAGAATCTCAAATAATATAATTGATATGCCAAAGTTTTTCTTTCAGTAGATTTGTTCTGATTATTTACATAGATCCAACAAGAATTTTAATTAACCATGTAGGCATCTTAACATCTTTTACAAATCTGGAGCCTCATAGTACTGATCAATGTTTATGGCCACAAAATTCATTTCAGTCTGCATGTTTTTATATGGACTCTACAATTGAACCCTAAAAATCCCTATTGGGTATCCCCAAGGTAGGAAAACAAGTGGCTGAAATACACTACAGTATTTCATCTGTCATTCCTATGAATATGGGTATATTCTCTTCTTGATACTTCTTCCAAATTTGTCAGTGTTCCATGGTTGCCAGGAAAACCTTTCTGATTATCTTACTTACAGATTAGGGCCCTGTAAAACTGGCACATTTCTTCATTTTTTCTGTCACAGTCTGGTAGGTATTAGATCCTTAAATTAAGTTGTCTTACAATCTTTTACAACTAGCAGGTCATACCCTATTCAATGCAAATTATCCTTAAATATGGAACTCCAGAGAAGACCTTGGTTGAACAATGAATATGTCCAATTCATTTTGTCAAAAATGAGAATGGATTTTTAGAAGAACTTAATGAAGCCTTGAAATGAATATATTGCTATAAATAATATTAAAGGGACTTACAGAACCAGCAGGGGTCATTGAGAACTTGATGTCATTTAAAATATTTTATTTTATTTTACAAAAATCTGGCATTATGAGTTGATATCATGAGAGAAAGAAAATTTCTTTGCAAATACAGAAAAAAGAAAACTAATATAAATCAAATATGCTTCAAACATAAAATCACAATAATGTTTTCCTTCAATCCTGTGTATTTAATTCTTATTCTGTTGGAGCTTTGATAAATGTAGTAATCTTCAGAAGTCATCTGCTTTTGACTAAGAATCCTGGAAATACAGACTTACACTACACATTGGATGTTTCCTATGGAAGGTCAGCCCCAAAGCCATGATTTTTATAGAAGAAAAATATTGAGATGTACCATACAGTTACTTATACTGATATATTCAACTTACTAAAATATTTTATAAAGAGAAACAATAAGTCTAGAGTAGGACCAAGACATATGAAGTTTTATAAAATTCCATGGGCAATTCTACTGTACATCGCAAGTTAGGAACTGGTGGCCTGAATCTACTAGATTTTGATAAAAGAATTAAGATTTTGACCAATTAAACACTTAATCATTTAAGTAATAAATTAATAGTAATAAAATTTTGCTCTTATCCACTATTAATTTAAAAAGAGACCTCTGGGACAATGATAAATATAGGAAAGCTCGATGAAAATATTTCATAAGAATTTTGATCATTTTTCCTTGATTTGATAGCATATTATGACTAGGAAACATCATGAAAGCTTCTCATAAGTCATACTCCTTCATAGCACCTCTTTCTCCTTTTTAAGATAAAAAATAAATAAATAATTCTGCTTTTTCAGAATCCTGTGAAGAAAATTTTAAAGGTAGTTTTTTTCTCTGTAACATTTCATAAAGGTCGTTTTTTTTTTCCATTTATTTTTAAATTCAGTTTAGAAAAGCAAACATTAAAAAGTGGTTTGAGAAGATTTGGAATTTTAATTAAAATAGAAACTTGAGTGCCTAAGAAATAATACTTGATTGTATATTGAAAAAATTGAAAATAAACAATGAATTTAAAACAGTTGGAAAGAAACTTAATTCTTTTATATGGGATGAACACATTATTATTATTATTATTATTATTATTAATTAATTAATTTTTTGTGGTGCTAGGGATTGAACCAGTGTCTCACTCATGCTAGGCAAGTGTTCTATCATTGAGTCACACTTCCAGTCTAGGTAACACTTATGTTTTTCCTAAATAATAAAGAATACAAATTATTCTAGTATAATGCAAAATCTTTATTATCTAGATAGTTTTCACAGGATGTTTTTAAAATTTTTGCATATTTTAGCCAAATACATTAATTAGTAAATCAATTAAAGAATCCTATCAAATTTTAACAAACTTTGCTAAGATTTTAACATGTTTCATAGATTCTCTTTAGACCCTTATAGGTTGTTAAAGCAAAAAGATTTACTTTCCATAATTTGACCTTCCTTCATTATATTCTTTCATATTCTGGTAAACAACAACAAAACCCAAAACATCAACAATAACAACTACTACTTTTTCTTTAGGACAGATCAAGGAGGTCTTTGTGGTCAAAGTGCACCTTCCTGGTGCATTTAGCATCTTCACAATTTTTTCCTACATGTCCATTGTAACTTGAGTAGATTTATTACTTCTAAGTAATTAAGGGTCATGATGAGGTTTCCTGTTATAAACCTAAAAGGTAACAAGTACATAGGATAAATACTTTGAAAATGTAAGACACATATCCTAAATTTCCTGTGTTGGAATTTTCTCTTCAACCTTCAAACATATAGTTTATTTCCCAGGGCATTCCAAGTCTGAAAAAAATCTCTGACTCTTCTCTATCCCTTGCTTCTACTTTCAAAATGTTATAGGAAATTGGAAAAAAGAAAACACAAACATAGATATTTAGTAGAGTAGGCATCTGGGATATTTAGAAAGAAAATATTTCCTTGGCTTGTTGAATATTATTGTTGTTAATTAAAATAGAGTCAAAGGTGAAGATGAGATCACATTCTGTTTCAAAAATACTTTGGTAAAAAATATAAGGTTGGTAAAAACTGCAAATTTTTATTCCTACACAAATCTGGTGAATCATTAAGAATTAAGTCTAAATAGAATCAATTGGTAAATATCCAGCCTCTTTTTAGTTACCTATAATTAATTAACTTACAAATCACTAGTGAATTCTATACAATAAGGATGAACAAGAGACTGAAATATTTTAAAGATATAAAAAGAATAGGAAATATAATGTTCAGTATGCTTCTTAATGACTATTTAAAATACTAAACATAATAGAATTTCAGTAATTTTGACCAAGTAGTTATGGCACATTTTCTTTCAAATAAAAATCTGTTGCTATTCCAATCAAATTTGTAGCTGCTAAATTTAGAGAATCTCAGTTGAAGTAAAAAGGCAGTGTGTGGATGTTATGATTTAATGATATTTGCTACCAGGAATTCCTGGAGCTCAAAGTAATAATGTCTTCCACATTAATGTGCAGTCAAGCAATGCTGCATTCATCTTCATAGGAAACTCAATTCTTTTCAAAGGATGAAGAGGTAATATCAACTTTATTAATACAAGAAAACTATTAGGAAACATTAGTAGTTTATACTATATATTTTATAATATATTTGCCATTTTATCATTTTACACTGTTATAAGTTAAAAATATTGATTTCAGTTTAAGTTTTTTGGAATGGAAATGTCCTCCTTTTATAATCCAGAAAATATATGCTCATTGATAAGTATATCATTATGTATTTTTGACAAGTGTTTTAAAAAATAATTTATTGACCTCTTTTAGTTTCATTTTGCTTGGTTTTAAATGAAAGTAGCAACATAAATCGTAATGCTTTACATTCCAAAGTTTCTTCTATGAATTTTAAATTACAATTTAAAGTTTATTATAATGCTCAGTGGTTCTAGGTAATGACTTATTCCTGGTTGCAAATTATCACTGTATTCTGGGAGACTATATCATTTCAAACCTTATCATTTAAAAATACATAACAAAAAGGTAATAGAGGTACAAATATATGCCTTGTGACATCTTTCTTCTAAGCCTTTAAAATTGTTCTCTGTTTCGGGTTTAAACACTGGACGTTAAGGATGGCATTTGCCCTTGTGGAGAGTAAAGTAGTGAGAGGCATCTCTACTTCATCTTTTTTATCTTTAGAGAAACTAGCAATTGCAGTGTCCCTAATGAAAGATAGTTTACAAATAATTCATTTCACCTAACAAATTATAGAATAACCCTAACTTTCCAAAATCTATGCCAATTTCTTAAAATGAGAATCTTTTCTATCTCAAAATTAGGGAAATCACTAAATTGGTTACCATCCTGAAGAAAATAATGTGAGAATCTGATTTTTGCTATTGGAAAACTATTTTTTTTTATGTTGAGACAAATTAGAACTATCAAATTCTCTCAAAATATAAGGCATTGCTCTATTCCAGATATTCTTGTACTGTAATCTGTTTTCTTCCTTCTATCCTTCCATTTTGTTGTATTTTTGAAGTCTTTCTTATTTTAGGCACACAAAATGATCTAGATCAATATTAATCACCATTTTTAAATAATTTAAATTATTTTTTCATAATATTTCACTATGTATAAATAGAATCATGCCAGATAATTCAAACGAAATTAAATAAATCCCATGCAGTTTACAAGTTCTAGAGACAGAGCATGACATTTTTAGTGATCTGCACAGCCTAGCATAATGCTATTTGCTATTTTAAATATAGATTTCGCAAATGCAAATGCATTTTTTAAATGTTGCAAACCTATGATGAATTGTCTCCATTTGGAATTTTAATCTATATGTGACATTGATAGAGGAATCATTCTTCCTTTTATAGACTTCAAATTTATATTTTTTCGTCTTTCAGTCATAAAATTATAAAATCCAGTCTCCAGTCTTTATTCTTCAGTAATGGAAAGAGAGAGATTTTATTTAGTAAATTATTGAATATATTATTAGACTAGAATAATAACATATTCTCAAAAATAGAAACATAGAAACAGGCATGAGCGAATATTATATAAAATAAACATTTCAATAACCAGGTTTTCCAAAAACTAAATTATGATTATTGAAGTCACCAACTCAAGCAGATAATGCAAATATTTAGGGAAACAAAATAATCTAGAAATAAACAATATCAACAACACAAAGTGAAAGATGACAGTTCCATGTCAAAGACAAGAAGCTTTTTAAAACAAAATTGAAAACCATATGCGAATATTTGCTGTTCTTGGAAAAAAATAGTTTGCTTATTTATTCTTTTTCTTACTGATTAGCTGCTGTGTGCAGTGTTGTACTTTCACGCGGCACTTATGCTCTGTCACTGCTTCTTCCCATGGCTAGACCCAGCCTTGTAATTAACTTTTTCACCGCTGTGGCGAAAGACCTGACATGAACAATTTTAGAGGCAGAACAGATTATTTGGGGCTCATGGTTTCAGAGGTCTCACTCCACAGATAGCCAACTCCATTGCCCTGCACCAGAAGTGAAGAAGAACATCATGATGCAAGAGTGTGGCAGGGGAAAGCAGCTCAAGACAGAGCACCAGGAAGCAGACAGAGAGAGAGAAAGCACCACGCAACAGGAACAAAAAATATACCTGAAAGACACACCCCGAGTGACCCACCTCCTCCATCCAGGCTCTACCTGTCTATAGTTACCACACAGTTAATTCATTCAAGTGGATTAAGACACTGATTAGGTTAACCCTCTCTCATAACCCAATCAGTTCACCTTTGAAATTTCTTGCATTGTCCCACATGCAAGCTTTTGGGTGACCCCTAATATCTACATCATAATATGCAGCTTATTAAACACAGTTGTTACTAGAGTAACTCCCTTTATCTGAATCGCTCCTCTGAACTGCAAGCTTTCTTTGAAGTCCAGTAGAGAAGAGATTGAAGGAAATTACAAAATTATCAGATCAATGGAAGAAAATAGATACTTAGAAATCAACATAATTATAAATGGGTTTAATATGTCATAACTGCAATAATACAAACTTTTAAATATAAAATTTCTCAACAAGTATATTGAGGTAATAATAAGGTAACTATTAGAAAAAGTATTAGATTTCTGACTTCACATGATATGCTGAAAGAATACACCTATTAATTAGAATTAAATATAGGCACTAGTCTTATTTTAAGTTATGGTAGAAAAAGATGTCTTAAGCATGATCTTTGGTCAAAATTTAAATCAAATCTGTATACTTATTTGACACTTAACATGTAAGATGTATAAATATATGTAACATTCCAAATAAAATTAAAAAGGCAATATGACCATATAAAGTCTAGTAAACAAATGTTTATAGCAGATTTTTTGTAATAGCCAAAAACTGAAAACAAATGCTTCTATACAGGCAAATGAACAACAATGATGAAAGAATGTCTACACACTGTGGAATAGTATTCAGCAAGAAAAAGGAATAAATTACTGCCGGGACTGTTGAGTTATTAATGGGGCCGCGGTCTAAAGCTACCCCACTTTTGGGGCCCTAAAAGGGGTTTCTTTCTGCCTGCAGAAAGAATGTAACTTACCGGGCGAAGATGGGCTTAGCGGACAAAAATAGCTGAGTGTCTCCCACCCGCCTGCTGGACGGATATCACACCACACCCAGGGAGTTTTTTGTAGAGAGCAAGAAGCCAAAAAAAACTCAACTTTATTGGCAAGGTGTTGAACTTATATAGGCTTAGAACTAACCAATCAGCCAGCAGGGCGGTTTGGACTCTCATGCTACATCATAGCCACACCCCTTTGCTTAGCCCCGGTCCTCCATAGGGCGTGGTAAGCAGCCAAAGTCCTTCCCCTTGGCAGACATGAGTCCCAACAATTCCCCTTTTTTTTTGTTTTTTTTTTCAAAATGGGGTCTTTCCATTTTATATTTCAAAAATGGGATGTCCCATCTTGTAGGGTGTCCAACTCATTCGAGAGTGTGCCTGTCTAGGTTGATTTCTCCTCTCTGGGAAAAATTTTACCCGTCATTGGCTATCACTCTAGCACTTTAGGTGGACGTACCTAGGGCCAGCAAGTGGCCAAGGGGAGCACACGGGACAGGACAGTCATCTTTGGGAAGGCTTCACTGGATGGCAAACCTCTGCATCCTGTTAAGGACCGTGGCCAAGCCTGTAGGGCTATAGCTCAGCATGACAGCAGACCACCTAACTGTATCAATCTGGTTAGTTCTATAGGGCTAAAAGTGCACACAAAGACAATGACAATCAGGGATTTCACCAAAAAGAGAAAGTCCATCCATTTAGCAGTCTAAAGGAAGCCTTTTGGCATAAAGTCCAAGCAATTGTCACAGGAATGGGATTCTTCTCTTAGAGTCCAAAGGAAGCCGTCCAGCACAAAGTCCAGATAATTGTCACAGGAATGGCACAGTCTTTCTTCTCTCATCGCAGAGGGTTGGGATACTGACAAAGAAGGAGTCCAAGATAGTGTTTTTGATGAATTTTGGAATGGATGTGATGAGAAGTTTAATCACAGCAGGACAGGAGATTTGTCACGGTGTTCTCATTTCTGTGGAAAAAAGAAAGGATCACTCCTCAAGAGCTTGTGCTCCTGGGTATTCATTTTGGTTGGATTGGCAGTATTTGAGATCTCTGGCAGGCACCCATATAGGGTTTTGTTCTCCCATTGGGAAGACACATCCAAAACCTCTGCCAGCACTTATTAATGGATCAGGACCTCTCCAGAATCCAGTTAATGGGTCTTTCCATTGGACCTCAACTTTTATATAAGGCGTTTGGTTAGACCAGTGTCTTTGAAACGCAGACAGAGGCTGCTGTTTGGAAAAATTTAAAATATTTAAAGTAAGCATAGCTGTTTTTAACTGGTCATGGGGGTTGCTTCCCCCATTTTGTTTTATTAATTGATTTTTTAGGGTTTTATTATGTCTCTCTATGATGGCTTGTCCTTTTGGGTTATATGGGATCTCTGTGGTATGCTTAATATGCCAAGTTTGGAAAGAACTTTTGTAATGATTTGCTCACAAAACAGGGTCCATTATCGGTTTTAACTTGTTTTGGCAATCTAAGAATAGCAAAGCATTGTAAAAAGTGACTTTCAGCGTGTTTAGCCCTTTCTCCAGAGTGTGCCGTGGCCCAACAAGCATGTGAATAAGTATCTATGGACATAAATATATATTTTAATTTTTCAAATGGCACATAATGGGTTACATCAGTCTGCCAGATAGCGTTGGGCTGTAGGCCTCTGGGATTTACCCCAGGGGACTGGAGAGGTGGGACTTGTAAGAAGGGCAAACAGGCCTTACATGTCCTTACAATCTTTTTTAAATCTTTTATAGGAACTAAAGGAAATTTATGATGTAGACCTCTCCAATTTAAATGAGTAAGGTCGTGAAGACCTTGAGCTAACTGAAGGTCTTGTTGATATGGGACTGTAACTGTTAATACACCTGTGGTGGCCAAACGGTCAGCGGCCTGATTTCCCTCAGAGAGGGGCCCAGATAAGTCTTGATGTCCCCTAAGATGTTGGAGGAAAACAGGTTTATTATGCCCCTTTAACAGGGATCGAACCTGGATCATCAGAGGGGTAATAGGATTATTATCTATCTTTATATATGAGGCATTTAGAGTAGGTAATAGGTTAATTACATATAAACTATCTGAGAAAAGATTCATAGGCTCTTGGACATGGGTCAAGGCTAATGCAACAGCATATAATTCTTTAAATTGAACAGAACCAGTAACTGCTTTAAAGTATTGTGTCTTTTGGCCTGAGGATGGGTGGAATACTACAACTGCTGACCCTTCTTTTCCTCTATCTGTGAAGACATTTACTGCCTTGGGGAGTGGCTTGATGGAAAAAAGGATGGGGGGAGTCCACTCCAGTTTGGGAAAAGAAGAGGTCCATTTGGTTGACCCATAATGACAGTCAACTTTTCCTAGAAATCCTTCTAAAGCATAGGAGACTATAGGGTTTTTTCTCTGTATCCACTCAAAGTCTGACAAACGGTAAGGAATTGTTAAAATATCTGGGTCTTTTCCATAATGCCTCAATGATGTATCGCTCTCTTTTATTATAAGATCTGCTAATTGATCTAATTGGGAATAAACTCGAGGTGCTCCTCCCACAGAGGAGTGTATCCACTCTAATGGGTTACCCATCTGGCTGAGAACAGCTGTAAGGAGCTTAGCACCTGAGAAAATCTACAGATATAGAGGTTGCTTTGGTTGGTATCAAGCCAATTGGGTTGAATTGAGGGCATCTTGGACTTTTTGTAATATTGACAGATGACTTTCTTCTAGTAAAATCACATCAGAGGGGGATTTTCCCCATAGTAACTCAAAGAGAGGTAATAAATCCTCAGTAGAGATATGAAGCCATGGTCTTAACCAGTTTAGCTCTCCTAATAGCTTTTGTAACTCTGCCAAGGAATAAGATTTTTGAATGACTAGTTGAGGTTTGAGAGGACAAACCGAGCCTAGGCTAAGTTTTGTCCCCAATATTTTAAAGGGAGGAATAGTTTGTATCTTATCATTGGATATGTGCAACCCTCCTTTTTCTAAGAGCTCTCGAAGGGTTAGGTAAGCTGAGTTTAGTTGTTGGACATCAGCAGCTCCCAGGATGATGTCATCCATATAAACATATAGGGTGAGCTGTGATTTTTTCATTAATGGTGATAGAAGACATGAAACATAATATTGACAAAAGGCTGGGCTGTTAGCCATACCTTGAGGGAGAACTATCTATTCATATCGCTCATCTGGCTTTTGAAAGTTGACTGAGGGGACAGAGAATGCAAACTTTTCATAATCATCTGGATGAAGAGGTATTGAAAAATAACAATCTTTAATATCAATAACAATTAAGGTTAAATCTCTTGAGATAGAAGGGATCCAGGGGAGGCCACGCAGAGGCGTGCCAATAAGGAACATCTATCATTAATTTTTTGGAGGTCTTGTAACATCCTCCATTTCCCTGTGGCCTTTTGTATAACAAAAACAGGACTGTCCATGGGCTAAGAGAAGGTCTAATGTGTCCTAGGGCTAACTGTTCTTGGACAATTGCCTCAAATGGTTTAGTTTTTCAGTAGGAAGGGGCCACTGCTCGACCCAGATTGGGGGGGGGGGATCTCGCCATTGAATGGCAGGAACGTGGGGAGCAGTGGCCCTTAGGATTGGGGGTGAGACCCTATTTGATGATTGGAAGTTTTTCTCTCTGTATCTTTAGTTAATATATCATTTTGAAGCTCTCTATGGGTTGTAGTAATGTAAGCTTCTGCTTCTCCTAAGATGTCTTGGCCTAATAAATTAGAAGTTAATCTAAGGGCCACAAGGGGACAAATTTCCCCTTGGTTTCCATCTATATCTCTCCATCTAAGCCAATTTCTGGTCTCTTTTGAATGAGTGTTTTCACCTACTCCAAGTAACTGAGGCCCTGGAATTAGTTCCCATTGGGGTGGAATCTCTTCCTTCCTTAGTATAGTATGATCTGCCCCAGTATCAATTAAGCAATGAAATTTCTTTCCTGATATATAAATATCCATCTTTGGTCTAATCCCTGGAACAATAGGAACTGTCCAATGGACCTTAGGGGGACTGTGAGCAGGGGAACCTCCTTGGTGTAACGGGGCTGGAGGCTGCCCCTTCAGGAGTTTAAAGATTTCCCCTGAATATCAAATTTAGACCTGCAATCTTTTTTCCAATTGATATCCTCTTTTACACCTAGGACAAAGTGTTCTAGGGGCAGCTGGACTTTGAGTCTGGCCAGGGGAGCATTCTGGAGGCCGACTAGGGCCATTGGGGCAGTCTTTTTTAAAATGGCCCTGTCGTCCACACTTAAAACAGGCTCCTTTTCCATTTAAAACTGTTGCTAATATCTCAGTGTGGGCATTAAGGGCAGTGGTCAATATCTGAGATTGGTGAGTTGTCGAACCCACATCTTTGGTGGCAATAATCCATCTCCCCATAGATCTATCTTTTAACCCAGCACAGGCCAGCTTGTGATCTGCGGTCATTCCTTCCCAAACTAACATTTTTGCAAATTGGTCCCTCATCGTACCAGGTGGAAGTTTTCTTTGAAGGCTTTTTTCCACTCTCTCAATAAATGTGGCCAGATCCTCATTAGCTTTTTGAGTGATTCCCGCTATAGGAGGCTCTGTGGGGCCTTCCTCTAGCTTCTTCCATGCTGCCAGCCCTAAAGCTCGCATCTGTTCTCGGTATGGAGCTGGTAATGCTGCTTGTTGAATTCCTGTGGCATATTGGTCACTAGTTCCTGACAGCATCCCAAAGGTTATTGGTATGGGAGTATTTGTAGCTTGGTTCCTCTCAGCCTGCATATGGCATTCATCAGATAAATATGCACACCATTTAAGGAATAAAGGTCCTGGTAGCACAGCTTTGGTTAGATCTTTCCAATCTCTACTCGTACAGGCGTGATGGGCGAGGCTTTGTAAAATGTATTCTACCCATGGCGAGTTTGGCCCATCTTCTGCTACAGCTTTTTTTAATTCTTTTAACTTTTGAGTCTCCCAGGGGCACCAAATTTGAGGTCTGTCTTCTCTCGGATTTAAATTAACTGGAAATGCCATTAGAGGGGAAAGCCCACCAGAGGGCGCTAGCAGCTGTTGTGATATTGGTGCCTCTTGGTACAGTGGTGGGGCAGAAGGCTCAGCAGGGGCTGGCTCATAAAATGGCGGATCCCGCTCACAAGGTGGTGAGCCATGTGGTCGGTGACCTTTGTCCTCAGGGAATTTGTTAGAGCTCTCTAAGGGAGGAGCTGTAATTTTTTCTAATTCCCCGGAGCGAGATTTCTTTGTTTTTAGGGATTGGTTAGGCTTCTCCAAATCCGCGGCCCGGCAGGGATTGTTTATTTTTCCGGACCGGGAAAGACTAGATATTTTATTTTCCCGCAGGGCCTGCTCTGTTACCTCAACTCGTATGATCTGAGGTGCCTGCTCTGTGGCCTCTGCAGATTCTTTTGCTGTCTCCAACAGAGAGTATGTTTTTAGGGCAGATAAAGTTGGATAAACTCCCGGAGGTGGGATTTCCCTGTATTCATGTTCTCGCTCTTTTAAAATTTGTTCCGTTTCGTGCCACATTTTCCAAGAATTAAAATCAGACTTTGGGAGCCAGGGAGCCGCCCGTATTAATGAATTCCAAATATTTTCAGCTTGTGTATCAGAAATTTGGAGACCTTGCTTTCTTAAAATACACCGCCATGCCTCGAGGGCTGGGTCTTGAGATTTTCTAAATATTAATGCTTGCCCCATAATAGAGGGTATTTTTGCCAGAGAGAGAAACGCTGCGTCTCTAACCATGCTAAGCCCACCGATAATTTTCGTGCCCCATGTTGGGCGCCAACCTGCCGGGACTGTTGAGTTATTAATGGGGCCGCGGTCTAAAGCTACCCCCCTTTTTTGGGCCCTAAAAGGGGTTTCTTTCTGCCTGCAGAAAGAATGTAACTTACCGGGCGAAGATGGGCTTAGTGGACAAAAATAGCTGAGTGTCTCCCACCCGCCTGCTGGACGGATATCACGCCACACCCAGGGAGTTTTTTGTAGAGAGCAAGAAGCCAAAAAAAACTCAACTTTATTGGCAAGGTGTTGAACTTATATAGGCTTAGAACTAACCAATCATCCAGCAGGGCGGTTTGGACTCTCACGCTATGTCATAGCCACACCCCTTTGCTTAGCCCTGGTCCTCCATAGGGCATGGTAAGCAGCCAAAGTCCTTCCCCTTGGCAGACATGAGTCCCAACAAATTACTATCACAGATGAATCTTGAAATAAATATTCTGAGTGAAAGAAGCCAGAAAAAAAGAATAATACCAAATGCTTCAATTTATATAAAGTTCTAGAAAATACAAAATAATCTATAGTGACAGAAAGCAGAACAGTGGGAAAGTAGATCACTGGTTGGTTGCCTAAGGAAAGTTAAGTAATGGGATTGGGATGGGTGTGAGGGAAATATTTTAAAGGGCCAAATATAAGTTTTTTGGGGGTGGATATGTTTGTTACCTTTGTTGTAATATATACACATGTCAAGATTTACACTTTAAATATGTACAATTTATTCTATGTCAACTTTACAAAAAAAGTTATTTTTATTTAAAAAAATAAAAAGGCAAATTGACAGAAATATTTACAACAAATCTTTAAAAAATGTGTAGAAAGTACTTACTAATTAATAAGAAGACAAAAGATCACAATAATAATGGACACAGTTCTCAATTGTACAGATCACAATAGAGACTACACATTCAAAATATTTTAAAAAGAGAGAACTCAAGTAAGCCTGTTTTGATAGTTATGTACTAGCTTAAAACAATAAACACTTATTACCTCACAGTTTCTGTGGATCAAGAATTTAACCTAATGACTCAATTTCTCTCATGGGAACATGGTAATGATGTCATTTGGTCCCAAAATGTTTCACTTAGTGAATTTTATTTTCCTCAGGCTGCAGTAACAACAGATCAAAACTAGGTGGTTTGGAACAACAGATACATATGCTGTCGTGGTTCTGGAGGTAAGAAGTTCATCACCAAGATTTTAGGAGGGCTATGGAGGAAGGCCTCTCCTCTGGGACCCTCTTTGGCTTGTAGATAGTGGCTTATCTCTGTCTCTTCACATTGTCTTCCCTCAATGTGTGTCTGTCTCTGTGTTCAAATTTCCTCTTTTAATAAGGACACCATTTACATTGGATTAGAGGTCCCCTAATAACCTCATCCTAATTATGACAACAAGGTTATTTCAAAATAAGGTCACTTTCTGAGCTACCGGGATAATGAATTTTAAGAAGACCGAAATTAACCCACAACATTCACATAGCTTTTGGTAGGAGGCCTCACTTTCTTGTTTTTTGTTGCCAAAAGGGTTAATTTATCACCTCTAATGTATCACATGGTTTCTCATGTAAGAACTAGGAGAGTGGGTCAGGAAATGGCAACTGGATTTCTTCAGAGTGAATGACCCAAGAGTGGGAGAAAGAGGCCCATAATGTTTTCTATGCGTGGTCTAGAACATCTAAATAACAGTCCCTTATGAGTTGTTTACAATCCATGTATGGAAAAATCAGGCTCCACCTCCTGAGAGGAAGTGTATCAGTGGATGTGTGAATATATTTTAAAACATTACACTTGCTGTCTAACAAATGAGACTTAAAATAAGCACTAAACATCATGCCAACTAAAAATTGCAAAAGTAGAAAAATATTAAACCTTAATGTCAGCAAGGTATTGTTTAAAATTGAAAGTACTGCCTTTGTAAAAAATAATTTGTCAAAACTCTTTGATACACATTTACTCTTTGTTGAAGCAATTGCAATTATGGTGGGCTTGGTAATATAACAGAAAGCAAAATGACTGTATGGTAGGCATTTTAACCTGAGGACAGACTTCTCCATCCATGAACAAATTGTTAAAAGTGAACAGTTCATCCACTAGCACAGACATGACACAAGAGTAAGAACAATCTTCATTGTTCCTCAAACTGAAGTGCCCTTTTTAAAAGAGTTTTGATTTAAAGATTATGAGATGACCTAATTGTCTGAGATAGTTGAAGTTACCTAATAAGAAAGAATTTCAAAATTTAAGAGATATAGTAAATTTCAGTACTAGTTCTCTGGGGAAAGTGGAAATAAGCAATATAGATAGGAATATCAAACTGTTATTTTTTTAACCTGCTGATTTACTAAATTTTGAATCCTGGGAGATTAGGTGAGTTGTGTTGGGGACAGAGGGTGAGGGATTGTCAAAGTAGACACATCTGTAAAACAAGAAAACAAGAGGGATTTCAGTTTCTGGAAATTTATGTATGAAATACACAGGGAATTCTTTTGCCAGGAAAAAGTTCTTTAACTGTTAATATAAATTGTAAGTTACATATTTTTTAATAAATACCCATATTTGAAAGGAATTAGAGATTAGGAAAATACACAATGAAACAAGTGACCTTGATTTGACTGCCCAGTGTGTGCCTAGGAATTGTTGCCTTTGGAAACTTGGAGATTTTCTTTGTACATATGTAGAGATAATTACAAGTTGAATGAAATGGAAAGTAGAAAAAGAGATTGTTACAATGATACAAGACTTCTGTTTTAGTCAGGGTTCTCCAACAGAATCAACAGGAAGTATAATTATAAAAAGGGGACTTATTAGGTTGCCTTATGTGACCAGAAGCTAGATAGTCCACAGTGGCCATCTGCAGGTGGGAAAGCTGGAAGAACCAGTAGCTGCGCAGTCCAAGAGGCTAAAGCCCCAGAACAAGAGGGATCAATGGTGCTACCCTAGTACAAGACCAAAGGATTCTGGAGAATCACTGGCAGAGTTCGATTCAGAAAAGTGAAGAAGCAATAGTCCAGTAACCTCAGAGGATCGCAGCAGCAATCAAGAACCCATTCAAGAAGAATTGTGCTCGCATCTGCTGCTACTTCCTTGTTATTCCAACTTTTATTCCATTCAAGCCATCTTCCTATTGGATGGTGCTGCCCACACTTAGGAGGATCTCTATTTCAGTTAGCTATCCTACATGCCAATCATTCCTAGATATGCCCTCAGTGATACAGCCCTAATCCTCTTGATCCTTAGCATTTCTTAATCCAATCAAGTTGACCATTCAAATTAACCATTACAACTGCTAAAGCTATACCTTAAAAGAAATGGTAGATAAGAAAAACAGAAGAAAATAAATAATTTTAGTTATTGGCCTGAGCTAAAGAAGAGAAGAAAGCTTGAAATTTGAATATGTACTAACTTTGTAGCTCTGTACCATAAAGCTGAAAATTCAACATGTCTGTAATAAACTTCCAAAAACCTATACATGCAAACCTAATCCAAAAACCTATACATGCAAACCTAATCCTTCTTGAACAAACAAATACTTTACTCAGAAGTATTCCACTCAGGCTATTGGGATTCTTTCAGTTCCTCCTAAGGAGAGTTTTGCAATCCAAACTTACATTCCACATTAAAAAAAAAAAAAAAAAAAAAATCCTACCATGACTAAAAATAAAACAATTTCAATAGTTTAAGAATATCACCACAGAACTGAAAAATAAAATAAAGTATTTAAAAAAATAAATAGGCATGTTTTAGGAAGAACCAATTAGGAATTTAAGAAATGCAAATACAGCCAGCAAAATAAAAACTGAATATATGGGGTTAAATTATAAAATCCAAATATAGTACATATATAGTACAAATATAGTACATATTCAAATCCAAATATGATGCAACTTTTAGATAATCATTGGAGCATAATCCAAGAGAATACATTTGATCTTTTGATTACATTTGTTCTTCAGTTGATTTTTACTACATTCTTAAGTAGTACAATTGTAATTTAATTTGATACATATTAAAAGGACTGTTTCATTTACATAGGAAAACAATTCCTTAAATATAACAATAGTTTTGGGTAGATAATGTGTGTTTTAAGTTATTATGAAAATGAAAGATAATTATGAGTAATAAAATGCCATTGTTATTGATTTCACCCTATTGAGTAAATGCCATGGAGGAGACATGCAAGGAAGTACAAAACAATAATATTATGCAGAATAATGAGCCAAAAGAAGTGATTGGGGCTAGGGATATAGGTCAGTGGTATAACACTTGCCTAATATGCTCAAGGACCTGGGTTCAATCCCCACTACTGGGAAAAAAAAATAAAGATAAGTTTATGAAATAAGGAATAATAAAACAAATTTAGTTGTAATGTTAAATTAAAATATTATTAAAATGGAAAATTTAAAATAGTATAACCATCAAACAGGGGATGTGAAGAGATAAAAGACAATGAATGTAGGAGCCAAATCCTCACATTTTAAATTCAAATCATGCAACAATGTTCAAACTGATATATCAAGAAATAAATATGTTACAAACATTGTTTAGATGTATGCTAGAACTTGGAATAGAACTACCGAGAAATAGAAATGAGTGAGAGACTGTTACGTTTCCGATGTCATTTATTGCACTATTTACTTTAATAAATATGCCAAAAACTTTTCTATATTTTAACTGTTTTAAGTTTTCCATTGGAAATATTTAATATAATTAACTTTAAAATTAGTGAAGACAATTAAGAGAAAAGTGAGAAAATATGATAAATGAATTTTCACAAACAAAAATTAAAATATTAGTTATATTGATGGTTGGTACAAGCCAAAGCGTGTACTCAATACTCTTTGTAGATTTTTATTTAATACTTTGTGGGAAGGGTTTTAAGGTAAAATGATATTTACTTCAATGCACAAATGTACATTCAGCATTTCATATAAATACATAGAGATTTTTAAAATAACCAAGTCCAAATGAAAGGATCAGAAATAAACCTATCTTTTTTTGTCCAAAATAGCAGATAGTTTGTGATAAATTAATGCAGAAAATTTATTATATTTTCATCTGTTTATTTATGATTTATGTTTTTCACAAAAAGATACAATTGCAAACAAGACATTCAAAATATACAAAGGTTTGGGGAAAGAACATTCAAACTTCTTGTGCATGAAATGCATATGCTTGTAGGTAGAATTAAATCTTTCTTAAAGGAAAAATATTAGGCAGTTGTAGCCTTCAGCAGTAGTAATTTATACCCAGAAATTTATGAGTTCCTCACTGACTTCATTATTTGGTGAACAAAATCCATACTTATTATGGGAACCTTTATATTCACTCTTATTTAATAAATTTAAAAGAGAGAGTACATCAATACATTGTGATACCATCCAGGAAGGATCTTTTAAAATAGATTTTATTCTAAAATATATATCATACCATGCATATTTTAATTCAGTTCAGTAAGCACTTCTTGAGCAAAAAACTGCATTGGGATTTTCTGCAGTCTCAATTTCAGATATAGCTAGGTAATATTGTAGACATACCATTCTTTCAGGGTTTCTTGTGTAAGTTGGACTTCTTCCTATTCATGAGGTAACCAAGCTATTTGACCTTTCTTTCCTTAACAAGAGGATTTATTAGCATAAAGCAGAGACTTAAAAACAGGTGTTTGTCCTCACTGAGATTTGATTTTAGAAAGTCTAGTTTCTTGAATAAGAAAGAAAGGAATCATGATAGTCAAAATATTTGAAGAATAATAATGAGCAAATTTAGGCCAGTTATTTTTTTTTAATTTATTTTTTATTCTAAGTTGTTATAAATGACATCAAAATGTATTACATTTCATATTACACATATAGAGCACATTTTTACATAATCTCTGGTCGTATTCACACCATTTGTGACTTCATACATGCACTTAGGGTAATGATATCCATCTCATTCTACCATCTTTTTTTTTTTCTTCACCCTTTTTCTCCCTCCCTTCCCCTCCCTCCCCATTGGCCATTCTAGTGTTCCTCTAATCCTCCTATTCTCCCCATCCCAACCCGACTATTTCTTCTCTTTCTTTCCAAGCAAATTTAGGCAAGAAAATACTTCTCCTAAGTTTGGGATGAAAGAGGAACTTTTGACAAAAATAAACCATGCAAGTTTACATGCAAGTGTGTCACAGACAACAAAAGCGCTAAACCCTGCTTCATGTCCTCTACCCCTTATCAAATTCTAGGGTAAAGAATTTGAGGTAGATTTTGAGAAATTAACTCTGATATTAATTTCATTTACATATTTTAGACATGCTACTGTGAAGAGCTGTTTCACAGCTATTTATGTAGCCCATCCTTTCCAAGATCAATTGACCTAACTCAGTTTCTTAAATCTAACCATAGCTTTCTCATATTTCAAAGTTTTCCTTCAAGGAAACCTGATAAATGATTGATGGTCCTGATCATTGAAAGTCATCTTAGCGTTGTCAAGAAGTCAGTGTTCACTGAGTGGGGTGGCACACAGTTGTATGACCAGCAACTATGGAGTCTTAATCAGGAGAATTCCAAGTAATGCCAGGTTTGACAACTCAATGAGACCGTGTCTCAAAGTAAAAATAAATAAATAATTTTTAAAAAAGTCTTTGTTTAATGATCTTAATACCTGAATATCTGTGGGGTTAAAGAAAAAACAGTATGAAGATGTAGATGTAGAAATTCAATGGTTAAGAACCACTTAGATGTTATAAAATCATTAAATTTTAAGGTACAAAGGGAGAGTCCCTGATTTTTCGGTGAATGTGTCTTGTAAGTATTTCCTCTTCTCATAAATTTGTTGAAAATAAAAGTAACTAGGGGATGGGGGTTGATCTTAGTGTTAGAATGTGTGCTTAGCTTGCACAAGGCCCTGGGTTCAATTACCAGTACCAAAAACAAAACACAACACTAAATACATATCAAACTTCAAACATTTTTTGAAAGAATTGGGTTCAGAGGACTCTACAGGAAAATCAGTATTAATTTGAAAATATTTGCCAAAGGACATCTTTCAAAATATCTCAACTCTATATCCATTAAGCGTTAGAATTCGAATGTGCTCATGTACATTACCTCTTATAGCTCTTGAAATGGATCTACAAAAATATACCATTATGATTCTCACTTTACATGTTGTTATGGTGTGGATCTGGAATGTGTCCCAAAGGCCATGGGTTGAAGTCTTGGTCTCCAATATAGCAATGTTCAGAGGTGGGACTTCTGCAAAGTGATTGGGTCATGAGGCTCTGACTTCATCAGTGAATTAATCCATTTATACCTGAGTGGACTACTGGGAGGTGGTAGAAACCATTGGCAGTCAGGCATGATTGAAAGAAGTAGGTCACTGGGGGTATGTGTCCTGGGAGGGTATTAGGGTATTTCTTATCGTGTACCCTTTTTTCTCTCCTTCTCTTTCTCTCTGTCTCTCCCCGCTCCCTCCCTTTCTCTCTCTCTCCTGACTACTGTGAGCTGAACAGTTTTTCTCAGCCATACCTTTCCTCCACGATGTTCTGCTTTACCACAGGCCCAAAGCAATGCAGTCAGTTGACCATGGACTGAAACTTTTGAAACTGTGAGCCAAAATAAATTTTTTTCCTCTAAGTATATTTTCTTGTGTATTTTGATCACAGTAATGAAAAACTGACTAACACTTGATAAGAAAAGAGATTTAGAGAGGTTGTTCATAGATGGGAGATTGGAGCTGAAATAGTTTATTTTTCAAGTTCCTAATCTCTCTTGCTTACACACACACATTGGCTGCCTTGCATTCTCTCTTTCTTTCTCGCTCTCCTCATCTCTTTTCCAAATTATAACGGAGGCATTTCTTCCTTGTGCCACGTACTGGGATGTGGTAGTAAGAAAGTATGGTTTCCTGTCTTCCTCTAGTTTGGAAGATACTTGCAAGTGCTTGAAATATTGCATCTTTCCTCGGACCTGGGAGAGTAACAGGCAAGAAAAAGCAGTGTAACTGGAGCAGTACCAAAGTACTAATTCAGGAAAATCACAAGTCAGGGCTCTTAACCCTTCTTCTCTACAGTTTCCTCCTGGTGTCTAGAAATCCCAGCCTGATTTTAACTTCAGAATTGAAATGTAGAAATGCTGCACTGCCTATCTTTTCTTATAATATCTATTTTAGTTAAGTTCCAGATTCCCCATTTAAAGCTTATGTGCCTGGGAAAAATGAATCTAAAATTGTTCTTCACCTCAGGGCTTATTGCATGCCTTCCCTCCCACTAACCCCTCTAAAAGACTACATTCCAAAGGAAACACAGACCTCTAGTTCCTCATCTGTCCTCCAAAGCATAAGTGTTTGTTTACTGAAGCTTCTGAGAGATAAGCATCTGAATCTAAGGATGGACATTTAAATAAGTATTCATTAAAGATACTGATGATTGAATTACATACAGGGAGAAAACATCATAAAAAATCCTTCCCATGCTCTCTAAAATGGCAGAGCATTTCTGACATTGGTATGCTAGTCTAGAAACCTCTAGGGACTGCCCGATCAAGTCGGTATTGATGGAAATATGTCAGAATCATTTTCCAATTCACTGTGATTATTCTGCTACTGTTCCATTCAGTCCTGTGCATCCATCCTTGTATGCTGTCATATTTTTTTTACCCAGGCAGAGATAAGCTTCTCTAAAAGAAAAAACGAAATGGAAATTTTAGACCCTTTCAAAAAGTTAGTCTACAGTTTCTTTAAGCTTGACCTGCTGCATAATTGCTTAGTTCTGGTGAAAAAATACATAGCATGATCTTGGTCATGATGGCTACAAAATTCCTTATATCCATGATAGAAATTTAGGATCCAGAAGGTATTTGTTTTCTCCAGGAAATTCTATGTTTGAGCCCCAATGGGTACAGATGGCCTATAATAATTTGTAAAACATTTTTAATTGTAAGCTGTAATGAAGGTAGAGAGCGCTTAAATCACTGCACTCCACAAAACTGTGTTTGAAACCAAATGGTATTGATGATGGCAGAAGGCAAAGTACTTAATCTAATTTAGCTACTTCAGCAGCCTTTGATCTAATATGAAACAAGGGGATGACAGACCACGATAGAAACATCAGCACAGGATTTGGCTGACTTTCCAGAATTTAAGGCAGCCAAGACCACTTTAGACTTAAATATTTCAGAAGTAATAGTGTTATTCTTATTTTTTATGTATGGTATGAGACTGGGAAACGAGCCAGGAGACAATGCATCCTCCTGCAGAAAAATATCTTGGAAACATGTATCACCCCTTCAGGAGAGGATATGACACAAAGTATAATCCTTTTTGTATTGTAGAGGAAGAGTGGGCATCAAGAAATAAATTCATTGCTTAAAGGTAATAATGAAATTCACCCTGAAGCAGTCAGTCAACTCTAGATTTAGTCAGTCTGGAAAGAATGGCAGTCAATGATATGTTATACTTTGGTTTTCTTGGGACAGCAGAGTTTGCTTATAGTAAATGAAGTAAATTATCAAGGTGAAGATATTGAAGAAGAGGCAAGAACTTTGCTACTGGGACTTCCTGTTTATTGTCATAGGGGAAGAGTCATTTTCTGAACACAGTATTTTTACGAGTCAGTATATAATGGTAAAGGAAATGGATTTCTTTTATTCATTTTTCTCCTTTGAACTTATTTCTTCTTATCATTGAGGTAAAACTTGATTAGAGTTAACCAAACTTAAATCATGTAGAGTGGGTGGCGAGGTGATAGGGCTAGAACCCAGGGTCTCACATGTGGAAGAAAATTGCTCTACGACTGATCTACACCCCTAACCCTTGAAATTTACATTTGAGAGAAGGAAAGGCAACCATTAGATTAAAGATCACTTATTAATCAGGTTGGTAACCATAAGTTATTTATGTTTTACCATATATCATTATAAAATAACTGTATATCATTATTTTAGAATTATTTTATCATGAATTATAAATATTATTGAGATGCATTGCTAATCAGCCTGTTTTTTTTTCCTTTTATTTGAATTTAGTATATATATTCACTTCTGAGAAATAAAAATCCCAATGTATAAAAGCCAAGTCAACAGAACCATTACTGTAACTTTAGAAACTTAGTAGTATTTCCTCTTAACTTGTGCATATTGGTTTTAACATCATCCTTTTCTAATGCGAAAATAAAATGTTGACTCCAACTGCTTTCATGCTGTTTTAAAAATTACTTTGTACCAGGTAAACTTGCAGATATGTTAAAATCATGAAAAAAAAAAAAACAATAAATGAAAACAACTTTCCAAAAACAATACTTTCTTAGTACCTCCTGTAATAAAATTTCATCCTTTATATTAATGGTTGGCTTGGCTGCCAATGTTCTTTTTATAACATCCATTTAAATGTGTCTTTTTCATGAAGTGTATACAAAAACTCTTGAAAAGTCCCCAAGAGGATGTCCACACTCCAAAAACCTCTGATGTGTGTGTGGTAGTCTTTAGCAGTCATCCTTCAGTTGTCCTTCAGCCTGACTCCTCTCACCCCTGTTGTCTCCAAGCATAGTTACTGTCTATTGTGTCCATCTGGCCATTAGGAATTCATCTCTCCTTACCATGCTAAAAAGTGGGGAGTGCAGGCTTTTTCCATCACACTTTCTCCTTAACCAGAGATCAGTAGTACCTCTGTATCATTTTGCAACTTCAGAATTCTCCAAGGAAAAGAATACCCCAATTGCTCAAGAATTCAAATAGTAAGCTCCTGCAAACACTATTGCCATGGCCTACTTTTGCAGCCACATGAGATAAAATACTTCTCTCTCCATCTTCTACGTTCCTCCAGTAACTAGGCTTCAGGATGTTTATCCCTTTCTGCATGAGAAAGATAGAAAAATACTACAGTATTCCTCATAAAACACCAAATCCAGTAATCTTTACTTTACTTTAAAAAAAATATATATATATATATATATATATATAATTATTTCTATTACATAAGTAGAATTGTATTATGAGGTAAAGGCCACATGAGAAGTTTTCTTCAGAAGAGAACATTGACTTAATTTGCAAGAAGGGGAAATATAATGTCTTTCCTTTTCTTTCTATTTGATCCTATCAATAAAATTTTGAATCAATATAAAAGTCTCAACCAAAATGACTTCATACCCTGAACATATAAGAATTTTCTTTTTGAATTATTATTCAACCAATTATTATCATTTAGCTAGAACATTTAGATGATAAATCAATTTACTAAGATTCGACTTTATGTTTGGCATAATGCTAGGTTCACTGGAAAAGTACAATATGGTGAAGATTCTCTGCCTGGAAGAATATTTATGCCTATATAATTTTACATTTGTATAAAAAATAAAACCAGTGTTATTATTTCTGCAGGCACACTTAACACAAAAATAATAGGTATTTGGAGAAGGGCAAGATCAGTGTGGATTGGCATAACCACAGGAGCATCTGAAGTTAACCTGGATCTTGAAGAGTGCAGAGGACACAAGTCAGCATGAAGGAAGTGTTAATTCTGGGGGTGGGGGAATATTTAGAGGGGCAGACCTGTCAGGCATGGCATATTTAGGACATGAGGAAAGAGGCTTGATTGATTCTAATGGGGAAGTTGAAAAATGATATGAGATAGTTCTGAAGAGAAAAGAACAAGATCTATTGTGGAAGCTATTAAACAGCATAGAATTATCTTAATAGAGCCATTAGTGTACTTGACTTGAAGGAAATATAGAAAATGATGTTTTAAGGAATGATCTATTAATTTTCTTGGTATGTAATCATTAAATTAAGAATAGAAACTAGTTAAGCAATTCAAACTCAAATTGCCATTTTCTACTGTGTCTAGGACCACTTGTATTATTTGGGCCTTGTACATCATGGTTAATTATTCTGATATTATTTAGAAGACAGCAAGATATTGGTAAATTTTAAGTAAAGTAATAACTACAAGGAGAATAGTCGAGATATTATTACTCACAAGGAGATTTGACAAAGTGATGTCTTTAATAACCTCGACAAGTACTATTTATAACAGTAAGGGTAAGGAAACTTGTGTGGTGTGTGTGTGTGTGTGTTCAAGGAAGAAAAAGAGTAGAGGAAAACAGAGGCAACAAAAATGAAAAACTCAGAGTTGAGTTTACTAGAGATCAGAAAACAGTAGCTCAAGAGAATGTGACTTCAAGACAGATGGTTTTGCTCTTTGTTTTATTGTACGTTGCTTTGGCTTTTAAGATAGGTACTTATTATGGCAAGTGTAAATGCTGACATAAATACAGAAGACCAAGGAATTTCAGAGTTGATAAAACTCTGATTATATTATGATTATAGGAAATTAATTAATTGCACAAGAGAAGGTTATGGCCTTCAAAAACAATATTGGAAGCCCATTCGTGGTAAGCAGAAGTTAGGAAGAACACATTTGTAAAAATGCAAGTAGTTCAGTAATGTGGGAGCGCATGCCAGTTTTCCGATGATTATTCTATTTTCTTAGTGAAATAGACAAACAAAAAACCTTCAGTGGGGAAGGTGGTTGAAAGAGAGCAGAAAGAATAAAATGCTCACCTAGAAATACTATATGGATACTGATACTATATGGATTGGAGCCATACAGTAGGACTGCTTGGCAGTGTAAAAGTCCCCTTTGAGGTTTATGGTCATGAACCAGCCAGAACATAGCCACATACAGCTGTTGTGTTACACATGAGAACAAAGGGCAGGATTACATTGGTGCCAGTCTTTGTCTCTAGAGGAGAAGGAAGATTAAAGGATAAAGGAGTTAAAACAAATGTAACAGTTCAGATCTTAACACCAAAAATTGCAATTTGAAAGAACAATAAAAAATGGTAAAGAATATATGCATTGGAAGAGTTTAAATGAAGGGTGATGAATTCAAAGCTAGGTAATCAGAAAGGAAGGGATATATTGAGGATGAAAGATACATCAGTGATTTTAGGTCCTGATGAAGGCAAAGATGCTTTATAATTGCTATACATGAGGTCATGAATTGGGAAATTGAAGGTGGTTTTTGGGGAATGGGAAGTTTGATACTGAAATTGTGGGATTTACAGTTAGGTAAGTATGAGATTAAAGCTATAACTGGAGGAGTGAATACCTATTCTAATTGGACATACTCAGAGAGACCCATGCATTGGAAGGATTATCTGTATTGTAAGAACAATAAAATTTTTAAATGAGAGGTTTAATTCTTCCTGCTGAAAATAAAAGAAGAGAGAAGAGGGTTGATACCATTTCTTTCCAACAGCATTTATGCTAGAAAACTTTTAACTTTAATTTCCTTCTGTCTCTTTGAAATGCATAGAAATCTTTTTGGATATTCAGTAAGCCTCTCACCAGCTTCTGATCCAGGAATGTCTGGGGCTTGGGCACCATTTCTTTGTAACATAAACATCGTGAGAGAGACAGAACCTTCTCTTTCCCTTTCTGTGGAATGATAGTAGGGGTCTAATTTCAATGGCATCTTGCTTCAAATTGTAAAACTACATTTTGTCATAAAGATTTGAAAAGTGTGGTTTTCCTTGGTATAAAATCAATTAGCTCAAACATATGGTCACTCCAATTATCAGGTGAATCTAGAGGATGAATTATGTGTGACTAATGGTGCTATCGAGTCCTCTTACTTGAGGATTAGTAATTGCTTATCTCAAAAACATATGTAATGGATTGTATCTGCTAGGATATATGAAAGGGTCAGACTTCTATCTGTCTTTGCAGCTTCTCAGCAGATTGCCTGTGATATGTATGACATTCTGGTTTAATGCTTACTCATTAATAAAGCTATTTCTTTTTCTACTACTTATGTAGAAAGATTTCTTGGGATGGGAGGACATTTAATTTTTAATTATATTTTTCCCAGCAGCATGGATATTGAAATCATGGAGAATCTTGACAATGAACCATGGTCCAAAATCTTCCTGGAATGAGATGTGACCTAGAGGTCTGTAAGTCAGTGCAACTGAAACAGTAAGGGAGAATACAAATGTGGGATCTGGACTTCAAAGGTATATTGCACAGATGCAGAGCAGAGCTAAAGTGCAATAGCAGTGTGATATTTCTATGGTCATCATGTCAAAAATATCTAGTATTCATTGCCTATAGCTTTGACTACATGGTTTGGTATAGTTAAAAATGCAGAGAAGCACATTAAGAAATAATGATTCAGAAAGATTTCCCTACATGAAGAATTAAATATCAATAAAACAACAATTCCAGTAATGTCACAAGCCAGTACATGAGTGATTGCCAAACGAGTTATGCAGACAATTTGTGCAGCACAGTCAGAAAAACAAGAGGTCACAAATAAAATGAGCTGGAAAGATTCTTTCAAATTAATATGTATGGAGTATTCTCTATCAAGTCAAAAGGATCATGTCTATACTAGCTTTCAAGTAGCACCTAGCATGGGACAGACACCCCATGAGGGCTCAATAAGTGCTAATTATCATAATATCAAAGGGTGAAAGACACCTCATCTAATCCAGCCCTCAGGCGTCAGGCTTAAACCATTCTAGATAGATAAGAGGCTGTCTGAGCTTGAAACTCTTTCTTCAGAAACCTATTTATAATCATTTCTGTTTAAAAACTTTCCTTGTTTTTAAACCAAATCCCTTCTCTATGCAACTGTTTTTATAATATCTGTTGGTGATCAAATCATACGGTTAGATAAAATGTGATTTTCTAATTATTTGTCGTTTTCTGTAATAAATTTCTTCTTTTTCTTATGTTACCAGTTTTCAAGTTAGTTCTAAATAGAGTACTCACATAAATCCCAGCTTTGCATTTATCCATCTATTCATTTATTTATTTGGAATGTATTTTTGATTAAAACTTATATTATTCATGCTTTATTACAAATTATAGCAAACTTAGCAGCTGAAAACAGTTCATTTTTTTATGTCACATTTCAGTGGTTCAGAAATAAGAAAGGAGCCTAGCTAGATGGCTATATCAGGCTCTCTCAAGTGACCTCAGTCAGGGTATTGGCCAGGACTGCTATTGTTCCAAGGCTTAGCACAGGGAAGTTCTGCTTCTTTCCTCACTCATTTGTCTCTTACAGGCCTCAGAACAGCCCCCTTCTGAATTCATTCCTGTGGGCCTCTTAATAGGGCTGCCTCATGACAGGCAGCTAGTTTATTGAAGAGAAAATGAGAACAAAACCCACCATCTTTTCTATTACTAAATATTAGAAATGACAATCCAGCACTTTTGCCATATTCCATTTTGAGAAAATAATCATAAAATCCAGTGAACATAAAAGAAGATAAAAGTCACCAAGGCCACAATACCACAAGTACTGTTCTGTGATATACCCATTACTTGTGTATCTATCACATATACCTGGGCAACATGGTGGGGTGAAAAGACTATGGCCTTAACGTAGGCAGATCCAAGTTCATACTTTCCTTGACTCCTTAAAGGAAGATACTTAATCTAAAGCTGTAGCTTTATCATTTATAAAATGATGAGTTATAGTTACTTCATTGTGTCAAAGTATGGATTAAAATCACATGTTTTAGGAGTTCCATAAATGTGTGTGTTTGAAAAAAACTGCTTACTATATACAGTAGGTTTCAATAAATGTAAAATTGAAAAAAAAAATCCAGAGTATCACAAATTGACAAAATTCATCTTAGTAAATTGTCCAATAAAAATAAGCATTTACTAAGGACATAAGAAATTACCAGTCTTTAGAGGACAAATTGGGAAGACGTAGTAGTGAAAACCCACACTGAAAGCCTATCAAATGAAAATATTTAAGGAACTGAAAAGCATCTGATTTGCTCCTATCTTCACTAGTTGAACATTTGCAAGGAGAAGACCTAAAAAGAGCATCGTTGATTAGACTTTTAGCATTTTCCTCTCAAGGTTCCCAGGGACACTAGTGAAAGATGCATTAAGGCTTGCTTTTACCTTTATGTAAGTTCAACAAGGTCTCCTCATTACTGCAGAACTCATTCAGGAGCCTGAAATTAACTCTAGCTAACTGGGAAGTTAGCTAACTCTAGCTAACTTTCCCACCAGGAAAGTCAATGAAGAAGGAAAAAAGCTATAAAAAGCTCTAATGTATAATTTTAATTGGTTAAATAACATGCAATAGAGTCTTAGGTAGGTATTAAAATAATCTTAGGTAGGCACTAAAACCAGAAATATTTAGTCACTTTATAAATCACATCCAATTTTGGAAAAAGAATGTGATAACAACAAGAAGATTTGTTTTACTTCAGATACTTACTGTCACTTTTCTGTTAATATGATTTTGCTATTTTTGTTTCACATGTAAAGATCAGCTAGAAGTAAAACCAGAAAATGTCAAGTACTTTTTGTTTGCATTCTGTTTTAAAATATGTAAGTTAAATAGAATAACGTATGTTGAAAATGTATAATAAATTAATTTATAATAAATTAATTTATTATAATTTGAAGAATTATAATAAATTAATCATGCCTCTTTTGATAGTTCATCCTTATGAAAAAAAATTTTGAAAAATTTTCTTTAAAAAATTTTTAAAAACAACAGTTTTAACACAATAATGGGAAGTTGAATTTTGAATTCATGTTATTGTTTTTATCATTTGTCTACGCAATTGTGTTTCAAATCATATTTATTTCTTCAGAAAAAAATGAACCCAAACTCAGTCATAATTCTATTTTATTATAACCAAATTATTTCTTCATAAAATTCAATTATTTGGAATGATTACACCAGTAGAATCAGATAAGTGTGTAATATAAAATCCCTGAAATTCAAACAAACCAGGTCATTACAGGTTCTGATATAGTATTGTGTTCAGAACACTTATTTCATCCTTTGAAATTATAGCTTTGAGTATAGGAAGCAAAACAAAATTTTTACCCAGTCCACAGGATTGCTGTAAATATTAAATATATTATAGTATGGGTTATCCCAAATCAGGGACCTGATCATGTAGTAGATAAAAGATGTTCAAAAATATGAACTATTATTTTATTTTTATTAATATTATCACAGGAATGGGTATAGCTCAGTGTTCAATCCCCAGTACTTCAAAAAAATTATGTAAATGTATAAATATATATAGAATATTATTAGTATTATTATATCATATATTATTATATGTATTATATAAAATATAATTATATATAATGATAATTTGAATTTGAAGAAATATCTCTTTTATCAAAATGACAAATATTTACATTTCTTAGTAAAGTTTAAGAAAATGGATCAATATAAAATGATTAATACCTTGGCCTCAACTTATTAAATAAAAGTATATAATTACAAGCAAAAGGAGAATTGACAGTTACTTTCTTAAATGCTTGGAAGAACTCATCCTTCTTGATGTTTCTGTTTTGGAAGGTTATTAATTATTAAAATAATATATATATGTATATACATATATATGCACGCATGCACACACATTATATATATGTATATATATAAGCTGATTCATATTGCTCATTTCTTCTTCTGTGAGTTTTGGCAAATCGTGTCTTTCATCTAGGTAATCAAAGTTACGGATATGAGATAGGATAAAAGAAATAAGCATAGGTTGAAAGCTTGAGCACGATCCAAAAATGCAGCAGGCAACCAACAAAGATTTTATTCAGTGAGGTAACAGGCTGGCTCCAGCTTCAGGGTGGCTGTAGCAATTTGGGAAAGAAATGTTGGAGTTTTTAAGGGGTCCTGGACGGGGAGTGGGTGGAGAGGTATTCGGTGGGGAGAGCTGGGGTGTTCTTCTCTCATTGGGGCTAGATTACGTTACCAGGTAGGGAGGACAGTGTGGCTTTCAGGGATTGGTCCTGCCACCTCCCACTACCCTAAATGTCATTAGTGGGGAGTCTGAACGTCACTAACGGGGAGCCCTACGGTTTTCGGGCCCACCAAATTTCAAGCCCGCCATTTCCAAGCCCGCCAATTTTCTCCCGGAAGAGAAGCGCCCTGGGCGCCATCTTTTACCAACATAGGTAGAAAGGAGACAAGGAAGGAAACACGACTGTAACTTCAAATGTAAAACATCCATGAACACCCTCACCTCCACCCTTCAGGCTTATTTGCTTCCAGGCCTAAATCCTTAAAAGGGCCAGTTGAAGGGCAAAAATCACACCAAAGACAATGGTGCAGCCAAGAGATTTATTCACCAGCCTCTACGGCTGGTCGGAGGCAGAAGTACGGGAGGGAGGAGTCAGGGAGAGGGAAGCTGCAAGCTCTGGATGGAGGGTCGGCGCCTAGTCTTGCCAACCTCGGTCTCCGGAGCTGTTGGCTGGGGCAGCTGCCATCCGGCTGGAGACGGTGAGTCTGGAGCCGCTGCAGAGGCTGCTTCCTCTCCACAGGTAGGAGATGTTGCTTTAGCTGCTTCCTTGGCTGCTCTTCCTCTCTGCAGGGACAAGCTGTTGTGTTGGCTACTTCCTCTCTGCAGGGTCGAGCTGTTGCTTGTCAGCCCCAGGCAGGCAGGGACTTAAGTAGGGATTTCTGGTGTGTGTGTGTGTGGGGGGGGGGGGGGGGGGGGGCGGGTGCCTTTGTGACCTTTAACACCATTGGCTCTTTTCCCAGTAAACAGGGTGACCTTTAAGCCAATTGGCTCCTGCTTGGGGAACAGAGCAACTTTTAGGCTGACTGGCTCCTGCCTGGGGAAATTGAAACCAGGTTGCTCCTAATGGAAATTTCCATGGGGGAGGTGGCCTGTCAGCTCAAGCCTATCTATCACCAATAAATCTTAGAGTACCATAAATTTAATTAATTAGTGGCTATATTCCTTGTTTGCTTACAGAGTGTATTTTTAGACTGATTTAAAAGAAGGCTGGAGAGAGAGATTGTTGGAGATCCATGATATGGATATCATCCAAACCCTGTGTATTAACTAGATGATGCCAACCTGAAGATTTTCAGAAGAACCAGACAACTGTGGTCCCCTCTGTGCTCCACAATCAAAACAATTGAGCTCGTTCAGCCAAGGCTGAGGCTTCTCATTTTCACCATTTGAAATGTTTACTTTGAAAGAAGAGGCCTGAGGCCTACAAAGTATGTCTCTCCTGTCTCTGTGCTGCCTGCATTCCTTCTCCTTTTGAGAGTATATCCTGCTCTGTTTGCTTTCCTGAATAAATCTCCTTTCCCAAATGAGTCTCTTCTCTACTTGAGTCTCTTTTGTCACACCCTGCAATTTCTTTCTGAGATGTGAGTTAAGAACCTACCAAGGCTGAGTTGAGGTCCCCTAGGTCCTTCTGAGGACCTCCTCAGACCTTACCCAGTGACAGGTAGAGAGTTGTTAATAGTGTTCCTTGATCATCTCTTTATAGTCCATGGGGTCCATAGTGATGTTTCTCATTTCATTTGTTATTAATTTTTGTCCTCTTACTCTTTCTTTCTTTCTCTTTTGAAAGTTTAAATATGGCTAGAATCTTATATATTTTATTGATATTTTTTTCAGTGAACTGATTTTTGGTTTCATTGGTTTTTGATGAATCCAACCTAATTCTATCCTAAGATTGGGAGCCATAAAGTTAAAAAAAAAAAATTCATTTCTGTTTTAATAAGATATTTATTTGGCCTGGCCAAACTCTGGGGAAAATTCCTGCCTGTGCTTTGAACTCAACACAGGCCTGGCTCTCCTTGACCAGATAACAACTCTCCCTAAAAACCTAATGGTGCCTCATAAACTTTGATGTGGGGTCTGACTTTACTCCCTACCTTGGAATGCAATGCCATGTAGATCATTAATTTGCTATTTGCCTTTGTATTATGTATGCCTGAACCGTGTTAGTTGTAAGTTCCCAAGATTTTTTTTTTTTTTTTTTTTTTTTTAACTCTTTGAGCTATAAACACCTTTCCTGAGCCCAGTGTTTGGGAGGGGCAGCCACTGGGCAGCACTTTTTGTGTACACAATATAAGCTTGCTTTAATTTGATTTAAAATTGAAGTTGGTGGTCTCTTCTTTGTGTCTTGGATCAACAGTTTTATTTATTGATTTCCTACATTCAGTTTTATTGATTTCTGATCTAATTCTCTTTTTTTATCTGATTAATTTGTATTTGATTTGCTCTTGTTTTTCTAGTTTCCTAAAATGGAAGCTTAGGTAAGTAGTTTTATATTGCTCTTTTTTCCTAATATATGCATTCAATATGATAAATTTTCTTCCCAGCCCTGTTTTTATGGCATACCACAAATTTTGATAAACTGTGTTTATTTTTGGTTAGTTCAAAATACTTTTTAATTTCTCTTGAGATTTCTTCTCTGACCTATCTGTTATTTAGTGGTGTGTTGTTTTACTCTTCTAAAACTTGGGGAATTTTCCAGTCATCTTTCTATTACTTATTTCTAATTTGATTCCCTAGTGTTCTGGAAGCTGATATTTTATAATCTTTATCTTTTAAATTTGGCAAGATATGTTTAATGACCCAGAATGTGGTCTGGCTTAATAAAAAATCCATGTAAACATAAGAAAAATGCTTTCTTCTTTTGCTGGATAAAGTAGGGTACAAATGTTAATTACAGCCAATTAACTTATGGTATGGTTGAGTTCAGCTATGCCCTTATGAATTCCTGCTTGGCCGTTGTGTACATATCAGTGTAGGGATTTTGACATCTCCAAATCTTATAGTAGATTCATCTGCTTCTTGCAGTTCTTTTTGTTTTTACCTCACATATTTCAACGTTGTGTTGTTAGATACATTCATATTTAAAACGTGTTACACCTTCTTGCATAATTGACTCTTTAACATTATAATGTCCTTTTTATGCCTGATAACTTTTCTTATTCTAATGTTTGCTTTGTTTGAAAGTAACTACTCCTATATTCTATACTTCACTATTTTGATTAAAACTAGCAATTCCTTTTTTTTAAAATTTTTTTTTTAATTAGTGTTAGCTTGGTATATCTTTCTCTGCTAGTTTACTTTGAATCTGTATATGTTTTTATATTTTAAGCAAGGTTTTTAAAGACAATTTTTAGTTGGGCCATGTTTTTTTTTTTTTTTTTTTTTACTTACTCTGACAATATTATGTTTTAATTGAATATATTGGATTTCCTTGGAGTATTTAGATCACTATTCTAATATTCTTGCTGATATTGTTGGGTTAATATCTACCATATTTATTACTGTATTCTATTTATTTCCTTTTTCCTTTGCTCTGATTTTTGTCTTCCACTATTTTTCCTTCCCTTTGTACCTTGAGATATACACACATATATATATATATATATATGTGACATTTTATCTCTCTTTTGTTACTGTATTAATTATAAATTTTTCTTATTCTTTTTTCAGTGATTCCTGGAGCTTGCAATGTTTTACAACTAATCCAAGTCCACTTTCAAATAACACTATACTATTATTTGAGTATTATGATTTCCTTTTAATAACAAAAAAAAAAAAAATCCTTTCTCCTGTCTCTTATGTCATTGATGCTGTGCATACATAAAAATATATAAGGGTATATGTATATAAGCACACATAATTGGATACATCAATTTCAGTTAATGTCACACTTAGTGAATGTCATTAAAATTTCAATTAATAACTAAAAGACAATGACAAATTGTACCTCATCAAAATTAAACAATTTGGCTCAGCAAAAAACCAAAGACCCTATTGAGAGACTCAAAGGGCTAGTTAGAGAGTGGGAGAAATATTTTCATACACCTTATCTGATAAAATATTCACGTCTAGAATATATTAAAAAAACAGTCAAAAAACATCAGCAAAAACTAAAAATAAGTAACCCAATTAAAATATGGGCAAAGGACATGAAGAATCATTTTGCCAAAAATGAATGGATGGCAGAAAAGCAGAGGAGAAGATATTCAACATCATTATTAATTAGGGAACTTCAAGTTAAAATAAGATCTATTACTATGCACAATTAAGATGAAGGAAATTAAAATAATGCTCATAGTATCAAATGTTGGCAAGGATGCCAAAAATACTGGATCTCATACTTTGTTTGTGGGGATATAAAATGATAAAAATACTTAATGAATTTTTTTTAAAAAAAGAAAAAAACTAAGCATGCAATTGCTAAGTTGTAATTAGCATTTATCCCACAAAATTAAAAATTAAATCCACACAGAAACTGTTTATATATAGCAGCTTTATTTATAATAGCCAGAAAGTGGAAATAGCAAAATACTCTCTTACTAGGTGACTGATTAAACAATGATGATATATCATTCTGTGGGATACTATTCATCAATAAAAAGGAAGGAACTATTGGTATATGCAACCAGTTAGATGATTGCAAGGTCACATGGTGATTTTAAGAAGGCGTTTTCAAAAAGTCACCAATTATGATTTCACTTATAAGACATTCTCAAAATCACCTTGTAAGGATGGAAACATGCCAGGGCTTCCCTTAGGTTAAGGACAGAGAAAACAAGGATGTAACTAATAAAGAGTAGTCCAGGGAGATCTTTAAGGTGAAGTTATGGTTCTGCATCTTAACTCAATGATAGTTACCTTTTATAATACATGTATTATAAAATGGTCTGGTACTACACCTACACAAAACAATGCCTCTTTCTTGGTTTTGCTATTAATGATATCTATGCAAGCTGTAACTCTTATAGGAAACTGGTTGAAAGATACATAGGACCTTTCTGTATTATCTCTGCAATTTCCTGTGAACCTATAATTGTTTCAAAGTGTTTTTTGGTGAGTGAAACATATAAGCTTCTCTAATTCATCAACTCCTCAAACACCCTTTCAAGGTCTTCCTGGAAAAAATTCATCAACACTGTTTTATCACACACACACACACAAAATGAGAAACAATAAAAAGTTATATGAATTTTTATGTTATACATTGTGATATTGTGGTATTGGAAATCAAATTTTATATGATTGGTTATTTTATAATCCAATTTTAGAGGATAATCAAAATGTACTGAGTACTATTATATTTCAGGCAAACTACTACTCACCTTTTTCACAATAATTTTATTACCTCCATTTTACATATATCTGAAAAATCCAATTTGCAACATAAATTTTCCCTTATTAGAAAGCAAATAAGACACGCTTGGGAGATTTAATCCAGGTGTGATTTAAGTCAAAGCATCTCTTATTTCCAACATACTTAAACTATAGACTTATTTTGTATCTTATACCCAGTAAGTAAGACATTTATAGTGGCTTAAATTTGATAGTATCTCTTCCAGAAAAAAAAGAAAAGGTCATCAGTCTAAGTCAGAAAGCTCAGATAACCCTATTCTCATTGCTTCTGCGTGTTAAGTTAAGCTTCACTGACTTTTGGCAACTTTACCAAGAACTTAGGTAATGTTAGGACAGGGCTCTAGGACTGAGTTCTCCTCTCTACTACAGGCTTCTGGTCCTCACCATGCTGTAATTAAAACTCAGCAACAGTGGAAACCAACCTTGCTTTAGTCAACTCCTTAAGAAGAGACTGATTAACTATTGCTTCCCTGGAGCAAATGCTGTCTGTGTCGTTCAGGTGAACACCCAAAGAAATAACTCATGTTGCTCATGAGTCCTGGGATCTTTGGAAGAATCAAAGCAATTTCTCAATATTTATTTTACTACCCTCAGTAAAGCTTTAGAATTTGCTCTGCCAGTTATCAGAAAATGCTGGTTAATGGTCATGAGTACTTGAAAGTAATTATTAGTATTCATTTAGAAATTTAGACCAGTATATTCCTCCATGTATTAGACTTTTCTTTCTCTTTTTAGGTCCATCTATATTCCTTTTTCTATCACTTTTCCAACTATTTTCTACAGAAGTTCCAGTCCATGGGAAGAAATCATCTCTGTGTAGTGTGTGTGTGTGTGTGTGTGTGTGTGTGAACATTTTTTAGTGATTTTATGTTCTTAACAAGAAGTGGGTTTCTTCCAAGATGATTTTGTCCAAGCATTCTTCCTGAGTACTCACTCTACTGTTCTTTATTTAATTGAAGGACAGTAAGTGGGAATTGAAATTTCCATAATTCTACACCACTGTGAATGTCTTTCACATTTAAAAGCATATAGCATCTGTCCTGACTATTGGTTATCATTTTTCACTCCTTTCCTCTACCAATCTTCCAATGTATTCTCTTTAAGTCTTGATAATTATAATATTCTATAGCCTTCTTTCACATGACTTCATCATATATATGACATATATAATCCTTGTGTAAACCTCATACAATTATCTTTTTTTCTATTATATACTTTTATCTCTCATCTTTTTATACCACTAATTTCTGTTACTAACTCCTTGACATTGTCATCATCTAATCTCTGACCTCAAATTGTATCTTTCAAATGAATTATTATGTTCTAGAAAAATTTCTGTTCTCTGGCCTTATCAATATTTTCAGTCTCTTATACAGTGATTTTTTTTCCTTAGTCAACGAGGATTTTTCTTGTATTTGTTCTTCAGCAGCCTAATCCTTATAATTTATTCTTTAAATTCACTCACCATAGAGAATTACCCAAACTGCCTTGGTTCTTGTATTTTCTTCACACAAATCCAATAAATTCAGTATGGGTGATCAGTCCCATGTGTCCACATATTTAGTTCCTGAGCATGTATCTTTCAATGTCTGGGTAGTAATCATTCAAATTAGCAAGGTGTCTTCATTCAAGAAAGTGGCCTCCAGGCTCATCAGGATCTTGTTATCAGCTGGAACTCTTTGTGTGCCAGGGTCATTTCCTCTCCTGTTCCTATGACAGTCCCATCAGGATTTACTGATAATCTCTGCTTTCTGTCCTATCATTTTCCTCATTTGTCTAAACCATAGCCAGGCTTGCTCTTATCACATTCTTCTTTCAGATTTTAGGGGGAGATTTGATTATTCCCCAATATATTAAAGATAAATCAATCTACATTTGTACCTATACACGTATCTAGGTTTCTATGTATCTATCTATCCTATCATGTTCTGGTTTACATTTGTCTCCTCTGAGACTTCTATTCATTATTGTTTCCTGATATTTCCGTATCTTCAACTTCTTCCTCTTTTACTTCAAAATATGTTTACCAATTTATTTCCCTTGCCACTCATGTTACATTTCCATGCTACATATGTACTTTACATATTCCTTTACTAATTAGCTATTGTACTTCTTTTCTACTAAGCTCCAATTTCACCAAGTTTCAAAAAGAAAGTACTGCTTTAATTTTCTATAAATTCTCCCTCTTTTTTTTTTCAACCTACATTGTTATTTTTTCTTTATTACTCTACCTCTTTGTGGAAACCACCATTACAGAAATCACTGAGGGCTTTTTTGCTTGTTATATTTGATTTAAAATTTATTTTACCTTACTCAACTAAAGCATTAGGTCTTTAACTTGTAAAATTACTCTTTTGGTTTCTATGACCCCTTATTATCAATATTGCTCTTTGTCCATCCTCTTTAAAGGTTCTTTATCTTACTCATCTCTTAAACATTGATATTCAATATAGGTCTTCTTTTCTTCTCTTTTTACTTTTTTGTACTATAATCCTCCTAATATACTTAATTTCTTTTCTATAGTTCAAATCACCATATATATATATATATATATATATACATACATATATATATGTCATTTTTTTTCACTTAAACTCTTCCCTGAAATACATTTAATATACTTATCAAAAATTACACCTCCATGGAGTAGATTGTGATGGATGAGAGAAGGCTAAGAAGCTAAATACCCTAGGTTTAACTCCATTGTTTACCATTCACTATTTGCTGTGGCTGGACAAGTTATTTATTTATTTATTGTGGTACTGTAGATTCAACCAAGGTGTGCTTTACCACTGAGATACATCCCTCATACTTCTTATTTTTCAATTTGAGACAATCTTGCTAAATTGCCCAGGTTGGCCTCAAAATTGTGATCATCCTGCCTCAGTATTCGGAGTCACTGGGATTGGAGGTGTGAGCCATCATGCCTGAGTGGACCAGTAACTTATCTGTGTCTAAACCTCCTCATTGATAAATTGCAAGTTACAAAAATACCTCATTGATACTGTTGTTGAGAGGATGAATTTGTTAGTATATATATAATATATAGAATAGTGACTTACATTGTCTTCAGTCAACATTTAGCTCTTTCTATGGTTTTAGGGAAGGAAGAAAAAGAACATTTGGCCTCATATGCCAATTTACTTTAGGTACTTTATGCAGGATGCGATATATTACAAAAGAGTCAGTACTCACAGACTTTTGGGTGGGCTGATGGAGCATTCTATCAAGGGCATCTAAATGACTCCCAGGATCAATGAACTACTGACACATTAAGAAGTAATTTTTCTGCTACTGAAGCTATGTTAAGTATCCAGAACATACAGATGTGATCACTCAAATACTTCTACATAGCGAAGAAGCCTAAGGATGGGCACTCAGAGCTATAGTCCCAGGATCAGGAAGAAAGATATAGATGTTGCTTCTGCACAACAAAGATGAAAAATAGCCACTGGTAAACTTTTTTCAGAGAAAACTTCTTTTCATTCTGGGTTCAATCTTCATTGATTTCTATAGAAATAGAAAAATGGGAATAAAAGTGAGTTTAATCTCAGTTCTGCCTTTCAAATTTCACACAAATGCATCAAATTGGTAAAATCTAATTCCTATCCCCAAACTTAACCTCAAGTGAGTTTTTTTATATTTTTTTAGCTATACATGCAAGTTGAATTCATTTTGATATAATTATACAGAGGAAATATATCTTATTATAATTAGGACCCTAGTACCTCTCTGCCTCTTCCCTTTCCCTACCATCTATTCCTTTCCCTCTATTGATTTTTGTGCCATCTAACCATAGTTATTTTTATTTATTTATTTTTAAAATTAACTTCTTGTACACAACGGTGAGATTCACTGTAATGTATTCAAGTGTTTACATAGGAAAGTTTTGTCAGATTAATTTCACTGCCTTTCCTTTTCCTATCTCCACTAACTTTCCTTCATTTTAATTTGTCTAATCCACTGTGAATTTCTAGTTTCCCCTCCCCATTATTGTGGGAAAGCTTCCAAATATTAGGGAAAACATTGAACCTTTTTTTTGGGGGGGGGGCAGGAATTTGCTTATTTCACTTAGCATGACAATCTCCAGATCTATCCATTCATCCTCAAATATCATAATGTCATTCTTCTTTATGGCTGAATAATACTCCATTGTGTATATACACCACATTTTCTTCATCCTTTCATCTGTTGAAGGGCACTTAAGTTGACTCCATAGCGTGGCTATTATGAATTGTGCTGCTATAAACAAGGAAGTTGCTGCATCACTGTACTATGTTCATTTTAAATCCTTTAGATATATACAAAGGAGTGAAATCACTGGGTCAAATGGTGGTTCCATTACTAGGTTTTTGAGGAATCTCCATACTGCTTTCCAGAATGGTTGCACCAATTTGCAATCCCACCAAAAATTTATGAGTGTACCCTTTTATCCATATCTTCACCAACACTTCTTGTTACTTATATGCTTAATAATTTCCATTTTGACTGAAGTGAGATATAATCTCAATGTGGTTTTTAACTTGCATTTTTCTAATGGCTAGAGATGTTGAACATTCTTTCATATATTTTTTAACCTTTTGTATTTCTTCTTCTGTAAACTTTTTGTTTAGTTCCTTTGCCTATTTATTGATTGGGTTATTTGTTTATTTGTTCATTTGTGTGTATGTTACATTTTTTGAGTTCTTAATATATTCTGGAGATATATATGCTACATTTTCTTGATTCTTGATATTGTCTGGTATTGTGATGCCTCCTGCTTTACTTTTCTCACTAAGGATTGCCTTTGGTCATTCAGGGACTCTTATTTTTCCAAATTAATTTCATGACTGCTTTTTCTATTTCTATGAACAATATCATTGAATTTTTAATGGAATTTCATTAAATCTGTATTTAGTAGTGCTTTTGGCAATATGGTCATTTACAACATTAATGTTGCTTATTCAAAATCACGAAAGGTCTTTCTTCCATCTATTAAGGTCTTCTTCAATTTCTTTCTTTAGTGTTCTGTAGTTTTCATTGCAGATGTCCTTCACCCTCTTTCACCAAGTATTTTTATTTGGGGACTATTGTGAATGTGATAGTTTTCCTAATTTCTCTTTCAGCCAATTTATCATTGGAGTATATGTGTGAGTGTTAATTTTGCCACTTTTCTGAATGCATTTATGCATCTAGAATTTTTCTGGTGGAGTTTTCTTTGGGTCTTCTAAATATAGGATCATGTTGTTGGAAAACACATAGTTTAAGCTCTTCTTTTCCTATTTCTACCCCTTTATTTTATTTATTTATTTACTTATTTTGCTAATTGCTCTACCTAGAGTTTCAAACTATGTTGAATAGAAGTGGTGAAAGTGAGAATCCCTGTATTGTCTTGTTCCTATTTTTAGAGGGAATGCTTTCACTTTTCTCCACTTAGAATGATGTTGGTCTGGGGTTCCTCATATGTAGCTTTTACAATGTTGAGGTATGTTTCTTCTAACCCTCACAAATCTACTGTTTTAAACATGAATGGATGCTGTATTTTGTCAAATGCTTTTTTTTTTTTTTTTGTATCTATTGAGATAATAATGACTCCTTTCTTTAAGTCTAAATATTTGGTGAAATACATTTATTGATTTCTGTATGTTGCACCAACTTTGCATCCCTAGGATGAAAGTCACTTGATAATGGTGCACTCTTTTTAATATGTTTCTGAATGCAATTGCCAATATTTTATCAAAAAATTTTGCATCTATATTTATCAAGGAGGTTGGTCTGAAGTTTTTTTTTCCTTGATGTGTTTCTGTGTGGTTTTCATATCAAGGTGCTATTCATAGAATAAGTTTGGAAGAATTCCCTCCTTTTCTAGTTTGTGGAATAATTTAAAGAGGATTAGTATTAATTCTTTAAAGGTCTGGTAGAACCCTGCTGAGAATCCATCTTTTCCTAGGCTTTTCTCTGTTGGTAGGTTTTTGATGGCTTTTTCAATTTCATTGCTTGAAATTTATCTGCTGAAATTTTCTATATTTTCTGTTCCATTGCATTCTATCAGATAATAATGGAATGAGTCAGAAATCAACAATAAGATAAAATATAGAAACTAACACCTGCAGACCAAATAATACACTATTTAATTATGATTGAATAGCAGAAGAAATCAGGGGTGAAATAAAAAAAAATACTTAAGAGTAAATAAGAGTAGTGACATAACATATCAAAATCTCTGGGACACTATTAACGCAGTTCTAAGGAGAAAGTTCATAGCATTGAGCTCAGGTTTTCTTTTTATTTACCAAATAAATAATCTTAACGTTACATCTCATCTCAAGGCCCTAGAAATAGAATAACAAATCAACACCAAAATTAGTAAAAGATAGGAAATAATTAAAATCAGAACTAAAACCAATGAAATTGAGATTTAGAAGAAAAAAAATTCAAAAAAATCAACAAACAAAATGTTGTTTCTTTGAAAGAATAAATAAAATTGATAAACCCTTAGCCAAGCTAACAAAAATAAAAAAGGGAAAAAATTCAAGTTATTAAAATTTGTGATGAAAAAGTAAATATCACCACAGACACTACTGAAATACAGAGGATTATCAGAAAGTCTTGAAAATTTATACTCTAATAAGCTAGAAAAATCTTGAAGACATGGACAAATTCAAGTGAGTTTTAAGAATATGTCATCTATCTTTCCAATCTCTCCAATAAAATGATTATGGGATGGAACGGAATGAGTCAGTCTATAATAACCCTTGAGGGGGTGACTTAGTCTGCTTCATTGCCAAAGCAAAATACCACATATGGGATAGCTTAAATAAAAGAATTATTTTGCTTCTTTTTTGGAGAATGGCAAATTAAAGATTAAGGTGTTAGCTGACTTTGTTCCTCTATTAAAGCTTTCTCCCTATTTGCAAGTGGTTTCTTTCCACTGTGCTCACATGCCCTTTCCTGCATGTGTATTGGTGGAAAGAGAATGAGAAAGCAAGTGTCTCTGGTATCTCTTGTGATAGGGACACTAATCCATTCATTAGGACCTTACCTTCAGGATCACATCTAAATACAATTACCTCCCAAAGGACCCTCCAAGTAACATCATATTAGGAGTTAGGGCTTCAAAATGAATTTTGAGGGACACAATTTAATTTGTTGCATGATGGTATCTCCATTGGATGTCCCACAAATACTTCAAAGTCAATTGTCTCTGTTACACAAATAGGCACTTTATATTGAATTTATGGATTTTCATTGGCTTAATTGCCCTTCACGCTATTTATTCTTCTCTCCTCCAACTAGTGATAAAGTTCAGATGAAATTACATCTTTAATTTTTAGTATAATCTAGTGCCATTGGCTTACACTGAAACACTTCCAGTGTTTTCCTTTATTGTTGAAATAACCTATAAATTTCTTCTCATCACATCAGCTCCCCACTAATAAGTTTTCCACACATTGGGCTGATGGATATTTCTAATAACATGACACTAGTTATGTTCCTGCTCTTTTTCTAAGTCCCCATTGCCCTTAGAAAATAGTTCAAATGCCTATTCTGACAGAGTGCCTTCATGACCCTATGCAGAGAGTGCCTGGAGCTTTTTTTTTTTTTTTTTTTTTGGTACTGGGATTGAACTCAGGGGTACTTGACCACTGGACCACATCACCAGCCCTTTTTTGTATTTTATTAGAGACAGGGTCTCACTGAGTTGCTAAGTGCCTCACCATTGCTGAGGCTGGCTTTGAACTCAGGATCCTCCTGCTTCAGCCTCCCAAGTGCTGGGATTACAGGCATATGCCACCACACCCCGAGCCTGGAGCTTTTTGTCACTACCACTATCTCATGTTCCATGAAGCAAACTTACTGGGCTGTTTAAAGTGCCAAATAATTATTCTTAGAAATCATCTTCATTTAAGTGAAATATTCCTTCCCTCCTCTGCTATCCCTCTTTACCTCAGACTTTTCTACTCTAGAAAGTCTGTTTTCTGATGGATAATCTATTCTCAGTCAAGATTAGGTACTACCTCAATGAACTGTCTGTACACCTCTGTTATACCACTTATCATATGGTCTGTAATAACTTACCTTTATTTCCCCAACAAACTGAACACTCTGCACTTTTCACTTCTTTATCTCTAGTGTGTAACATGAAGTTTAGAACTTAGTGAATGATTAATAAATGACAGTGTATTAAATATTGTTGAATAAAATGTATACATCATCATACAATTTTATTCTTCTAATATTTACTACCTTTAAGCCTAATAAAAACTCCAGAAAACGAATTCATGTAAATACCTACTTTTTACATACTACATAAATACATAATAGTTTTGTCTCCTACAAAACACAAAGTCTAAATGTCTTTTTCTGAACTGAACTCATCTCTTTATAAATGTGCTGATTTTTAATTTCACATGAAGATAAATGATAATATTTATATCTATGAATATGAAGAATAAAACAAAGATTTGGATTATAGAAAATATATTTCAGCAAATTTCAGATTATAAAGTTAACTATGTCATTCTATGTTAGTTAATTTGCCCCATTCAGGATATCTCCTTTAATGGCAGTTAAATGTAATTTTTTTTTTTTTTTTTTTTTTTTTTTTTTTTTTTTAAATTTTTTTATTATTTATTTACTTATTCATCATGCACATGTATAGTATCTTTTTACATACAACTGCTTGTATACAAAGTATATAAGTACCATTCAGATCTTCAATCATGCATTTAGGTTAATGATATCCATCTCATTCAATCACCAATTTTTTTCCAACCCCCCCCCCCTTACTCCCTCCCTCCCCTCCCTTTCCGTTGACCATTCTAGTGTTCCTCTGATCCTATGTACCCCCTTCCAACAACTCTGTGAACCAGCCTCCTTATATCAGAGAAAACATTCGGTACTTGGATTTTTGAGATTGACTAATTTCACTTAGCATTATATTCTCCAACTTCATCCATTTACCTGCAAATGCCATTATTTTATTCTCTCTTATTGCTGAGTAAAATTCCATTTTGTATATATACCATATTTTCTTTATCCACTCATCTACTGAGGGGCATCTAGGTTGGTTCCATAACCTAGCTATTGTGAATTGTGCTGCTATAAACATTGAAGTGGCTGTGTCACTGTAATATGCTGTTTTTAAGTCTTTTGGGAATAGACCCAGGAGTGGGATGGCTGGGTCATAGGGTGGTTCCATTCCCATTTTCCCAAGAAATCTCCATACTGCTTTCCATAGCGGTTGCACCATTTTGCAGTCCCACCAGCAATGTATGAGTGTGCCTTTTTCCCCACATCCTCTCCAACATTTATTGTTGTTTGTGTTCTTGATAGCTGCCATTCTGACTGGGGTGAAATGAAATCTTAGAGTAGTTTTGATTTGCATTTCTCTAATTGCCAGTGATGTTGAGCATTTTTTCATGTATTTGTTGATTAATCGTGTATCTTCTTCTGAGAAGCGTCTTTTCAATTCCTTAGCCCATTTATTGATTGGGTTATTTGCTTTTTTGGTGTTAAGTTTTTTTAGTTCTATATACATTCTAGAAATTAGTGCTCTATCTGATGTGCATGTATTAAATATTTGTTCCCAATTAGTTGGCTCTCTATTCACCTCACTGATTGTTTCTTTTGCTGAGAAGAAGCTTTTCAGTTTAAATCTATCCCATTCATTAATTCTTGGTAATAGTTCTTGTGCTACAGGATTCTTATTAAGGAACTTGGGGCCTAATCCGACATGTTGGAAATTGGAGCTTACTTTTTCTTCTATTAGGTGTATTGTCTCTGGTCTAATTCCTAGGTCCTTGATCCACTTTGAATTGAATTTTGTGCATGGTGAGAGACAAGGGTTTAATTTCATTTTGTTGCATATGGATTTCCAGTTTTCCCAGCACCATTTATTGAAGAGGCTATCCTTTCTCCACTGTACATTTTTGGCACCTTTGTCTAATATAAGATAGCTGAAATTATATGTATTAGTCTCTGTGTCCTCAATTCTGTACCATTGGTCCACCAGTCTGTTTTGGTGCCAATACCATGCTGTTTTTGTTACTATTGCTCTATAGTATAATTTAAAGTCCGGTATGGTGATGCCCCTGCTTCACTTTTCTTGCTCAGGATTGCTTTGGCTATTCTGGGTCTCTTATTTCTCCAGATGAATTTCATGACTGCTTTTTCTATTTCTTTGAAGAATGACATTGGGATTTTGATTGGAATTGCATTAAATCTGTATAATGTTTTTGGTAGTATGGACATTTTGACAATATTGATTCTACCTATCCAAGAGCAAGGTAGGTCTTTCCATCTTCTGAGTTCTTCTATGATTTCTTTCTTTAGTGTTCTATAATTTTCCTTATAGAGCTCTTTCACCTCTTTCGTTAAGTTGATTCCCAGGTATTTTATTTTTTTTGATGCTATTGTAAATGGGGTAGTTTTCATCATTTCCCTTTCAGAGGCTTTGTCACTGATGTACAAAAATGCCTTTGACTTATGGGTATTGATTTTGTATCCTGCTACTTTGCCAAATTCATTTACTAGTTGTAAAAGTTTTCTGGTAGAGTTTTTTGGGTCTTCTAGGTAGATTATCATGTCATCAGCAAATAGTGCTAATTTGAGCTCTTCTTTTCCTATCTTGATCCCTTTAATTTCTTTCGTCTGTCTAATTGCTCTTGCCAGAATTTCCAGTACTATGTTAAATAGCAGTGGTGAGAGGGGGCATCCCTGTCTTGTTCCAGTTTTTAGAGGGAATGCTTTCAATTTTTCTCCATTTAAGATAATGTTAGCTCTGGGCCTTGCATAAATAGCTTTTATAATGTTGAGATATGTCCCTGATATTCCTAGTTTTTCCAGTGTTTTGAACATAAAGGGGTGCTGTATTTTGTCAAATGCTTTTTCTGCATCTATTGAGATAATCATATGATTTTTATCTTTAAGTCTATTGATGTGATGTATTATGTTTATTGATTTCCGAATGTTGAACCAGCCTTGCATCCCTGGAATAAACCCCACTTGATCGTGGTGCACTATCTTTTTGATATGTTTTTGTATCCGATTTGCCAGAATTTTGTTGAGGATTTTTGCATCTATGTTCATTAAAGATATTGGCCTAAAGTTTTCTTTTTTGGATGTGTCTTTGCCTGGCTTTGGAATTAATGTAATATTGGCCTCATAGAAAGAGTCTGGAAGAGCTCCCTCTTTTTCTATTTCTTGAAATAGTTTGAAGAGCATTGGTATTAGTTCTTCTTTGAAAGTCTTGTAGAACTCTGCTGTAAACCCATCAGGTCCTGGACTTTTCCTTGTTGGTAGCTTTTTGATGACATCTTCTATTTCTTTGCTTGTAATCGATCTGTTTAAATTGTGTATTGCCTCCAGATCCAGTTTAGGCAAATCATATGACTCTAGAAATCTGTCAATGCATTCAGCATTTTCTGTTTTATTAGAGTACAAGTTTTCAAAGTAATTTCTAATTATTTTCTGTATATCTGAGGTGTTTGTTGTGATATTCCCTTTTTCATCACAAATGTTAGTGATTTGAGTTTTTTCTCTTCTTCTTTTCGTTAGCATTGCTAAGGGTCTGTCAATTTTGTTTATTTTTTCAAAGAACCAACTTTTAGTTTTGTCAATTCTTTGAATTGTTTCCTTAGTCTCAATTTCATTAATTTCTGCTCTGATTTTAATTATTTCCTGTCTTCTGCTGCTCTTGGTGTTGATCTGTTCTTCTTTTTCTAGTGCTTGGAGGTGTGATGTTAAGTCGTTTATTTGTTGGTTTTTTTTCCTTTTAAAGAATGAACTCAGTGCAATGAATTTTCCTCTTACTACTGCCTTCATAGTGTCCCAGAGATTTCTATACGATGTATCTGTGTTCTCATTTACCTCTAGGAATTTTTTAATCTCCTCTTTGATGTCTTCTTCAACCCCTTGTTCATTCAGTAGCATGTTGCTTAGCTTCCAGTTGTTGGAGTAGTTTTTCTTATTCCTTGTTTTGTCGTTGATTTCCAATTTCATCCCTTTATGGTCTGATAGCATGCAGGGTAGTATTTCTATTTTTTTATATTTGCTGAGATTTGCCTTGTGACATAGTATATGATCTATTTTGGAGAAGGAGCCATGTGCTGCTGAGAAAAAAGTGTATTCATTTACTGAGGGATGAAATATTCTATATATGTCCATTAGATCTAAGTTATTAATTGTTTTAAGGAGGCCTAAGATTTCTTTGTTTAGTTTTTGTTTGGATGATCTATCCATTGGTGAGAGAGGTGTGTTGAAATCCCCTAGAATAACTGTGTTGTGGTCAATTTTACTCTTGAACTTGAGAAGTGTTTGTTTGATGAATGTAGGTGCTCCATTATTTGGGGCATATAGATTTATGATTGTTATATCCTCTTGATGAATGGTTCCCTTAAGTAGTAAGAAATATCCATCTTTGTCCCTTTTGATTAACTTTGGCTTGAAGTCTACCTTATTTGAAATGAGAATGGAAAACCCTGCTTGCTTCCGCAGGCCATGTGAGTGATAAGACTTTTCCCAGCCTTTTACCTTCAGTCTATTGATGTCTTTTTCTATGAGGTGTGTTTCTTGGAGACAGCAGATTGTTGGGTCATTTCTTTTAATCCATTCAGATAATCTGTGTCTTTTGAATGGCGAGTTTAGGCCATTAACATTCAGGGTTATTATTGAGATGTGATTTTTATTCCCATCCATTTTTATTTGTATGATGATCTTTAGCTTGATTTGGTTTCTCTTCTGGTTGGTATTTCCCTTAGTTTAATATCTCCCTTTGTTGATTTTCATTGTTATTTTTCTCTTCTTCTTCATGAAAAATTTTGCCCAGGATGTTCAGAAGTGCTGGCTTTCGAGATGTGAAATCTTTTAACTTTTGCTTGTCGTGGAAGGTTTTTATTTCATCTTCAAATCTAAAGCTCAATTTTGCTGGATATAAGATTCTTGGTTGACATCCCTTTTCCTTCAGAGCTTGAAATATGCTATTCCAGGATCTTCTTGCTTTTAAGGTCTGGGTAGAAAAATCTGAACATAGTCTGATTGGTTTCCCCCTATATGTAATCTGCTTCCTTTCTCTTGTGGCTTTTAATATTCTCTCCTTGCTCAGTATATTAGGCATTTTCATTATAATGTGTCTTGGTGTGGATCTGTTGTGATTTTGTATGTTTGGTGTTCGGTAGGCCTCTTGAACTTGGTTTTCCCCTTCATTCCTCAAGTTTGGAAAATTTTCTGTAATTATTTCATTAAATAAATTACTCATTCCTTTGGCTTGAAACTCTGCCCCCTCCTCTACCCCAATCACTCTTATGTTTGGTCTTTTTATGTTGTCCCATAATTCTTGAATGTTCTGTTCTTGGTTTCTTACCATTTTTGCTGTGTAATCTAGATTTTTCTCTAGGATATATATTTTGTCTTCATTGTCTGAGGTTCTTTCTTCCAAGTGATCTACTCTGTTGGTGATACTTTCGATTGAGCTTTTATTTTGATTTATTGCTTCTTTCATTTCTGGAATTTCTGTTTGGTTTCTCTTTAGAGCCTCTATCTCCCTATTGAAGTAATCTTTTACTTCCTGTATTTGTTTATGGAGTTCTTTGTCAAAATGATCTTTCACCTCCTGTATTTGCTCCCTCATCTCATTTTTGAGTTCATTCTTAAGTTCCGCTAACAGTTGGAATATGTAATTTCTGAATTCCATCTCTGGCATTGCACCAACTGTGCATGGTATGGAATCTACTGAGGAGGTATATTGATTTGTTTGTGTCACTTTCTTCCCTTGTTTCTTCATATTGCTTGTGCGTTTATTCTACCTGCACTGTGGGACCTTGTCTACTTTGATTTTACCTTAAAACCTTATGTTGCTCCTGTAGTACAATGCTATCAGATCCCCTTATATTTCCTTTACACTTTAAAATCAAACACTTACTATTCAGAGAATCCCAGTTTGATCACAATGTACAGATTTAGTTAACCCAGATGTTGTTTCCAATTTACTCTGTATGCTTCTGATGGGGTTTTAAAGTTTCAAGTAATGGACAGAGAGGTAATATGTTTAGGAAGAAGGAAGTGAGTGTATTGACTTGTTCTTTCTTAGAAAGTATGAAAAGAGAGTTCTATGGAAGTGGTTTAGTATCAGCCGACGAGAGAGGAAAGAGAATGAAGTGAATGAATAGATGGAAAGACTGATTTACATATAAACCTAACTTATGCGGTGGTTGAGAGGAGAAATAAAGAAAGATGGAAAAGAAAAAAAAAAAAGAAGAGAAAAAAAAAATAACCAAGGAGTAGTAATTAGTGTAAGAGAGAGGAGAGAGAGAATAAGTCTAGAAAATAGAGAATAAACCATATATAACACCACTTTGCTATATATTTCAATTGTACACGTTCTAGAAATCTCAATTTGTGCGTATAACTTGTTTTTGCCTCTGTTGAGAATGCAATGGCAGGGTGTAAATAGGGAAGATGAAGGAAGAAAAAAAAAAACATAAAAGTGAGAAGGAAGAAAAGAAAGAAAAGAGGAGCAGAAGCACACAAACACACTGTCAATCAAAACAAAAACAAAAAACTCCCAAGAAACAACAAAACAAACAAACAAGCAAATAAAAACAAAAACGTTGAACCCAAGAACAAGTCTCAAACAAAATGGACCCTTGGAAGCCCTTCTTTTTTCCCTTCCAGTTTAAGCCACCTGACCCAGATCATGTACAGTCAGCAACCCTGTTAGTGGAGTCAAGGCTGCACCTTTGGTCCTTGCAGAGTGGCACAGTGGAATAGTGGAAGGGGCTTATCCTCAGGCTGGGCCCTGCTTACAGCAGCAGGGAGATGCTACTATGGGCCTTGGAAGCCAGGCAAACTGGCGGCGGGTTCTCTCCTTCCAGGGGGCAGGTGCCTACCTCTTGCTCTGGTTGCAGCTGGGCAGGTCGCACTCCCCCAGGGAGTGGAGGAAGCACTTCGCCAGGTCTGGCCCCGCGTGCAGCAGCCGGGAGATGCTGTTCTGGGCCCTGAAGACCAGGCAAACTGGTGGCTGGGTTTCTCCTTCCAGCGGGCGGGAGTCTACCTCTTGCTCTGGTCGCAAATGGGCAGGTCGCACTCTTCCCGATAATGGAGGAAGCCCTTCCCCAGGTCTGGCCCTGCGTGCAGCAGCAGGGAGCTGCTACTCTGGGCCCAGGCGGCCAGGGACACTGGCGGCTGGGTCTCTCCTTCCAGCGGGCGGGTGCCTACCTCTTGTTCTGGTCGCAGCTGGGCAGGTCCCACTCTTCCCGGGAATGAAGGAAGCCCTTCCCCAGGTCTGGCCCTGTGTGCAGCAGCAGGGAGCTGCTACTCTGGGCCCAGGCGGCCAGGGACACTGGCGGCTGGGTCTCTCCTTCCAGCGGGCGGGAGTCTACCTCTTGCTCTGGTCGCAAATGGGCAGGTCGCACTCTTCCCGATAATGGAGGAAACCCTTCCCCAGGTCTGGCCCTGCGTGCAGCAGCAGGGAGCTGCTACTCTGGGCCCAGGCGGCCAGGGACACTGGCGGCTGGGTCACTCCTTCCAGCGGGCAGGAGTCTACCTCTTGCTCTGGTCGCAAATGGGCAGGTCGCACTCTTCCCGATAATGGAGGAAGCCCTTCCCCAGGTCTGGCCCTGCGTGCAGCAGCAGGGAGCTGCTACTCTGGGCCCAGGCGGCCAGGGACACTGGCGGCTGGGTCTCTCCTTCCAGCGGGCGGGTGCCTACCTCTTGTTCTGGTCGCAGCTGGGCAGGTCCCACTCTTCCCGGGAATGAAGGAAGCCCTTCCCCAGGTCTGGCCCTGTGTGCAGCAGCAGGGAGCTGCTACTCTGGGCCCAGGCGGCCAGGGACACTGGCGGCTGGGTCTCTCCTTCCAGCGGGCGGGAGTCTACCTCTTGCTCTTAAATGTAATCTTGACTTTGATCAAACATGCCTGAACCACACACATGGAAACAGCTACATTTGCCAAATCAATTGGGAGTTTATGCTTTTTAAAATAATTCATTATTAAAATGATAGGTTATGACAACTGATATTTAATTAAAAACTGTAAACGTGTAGGGTTCCCTTTTATTTTCTTTTGTTTCTCCAAGAAAACTTCCTGATATATATCTTTTCTTCTTTGCTCTTACCTAAAAACTTTGTTACAGCATCTATCAATAATTCTTCAACTGAAGTCTTATCTTCATTATTTAAGTTCTTAACTGTAAGGCCCACCATGTAAGATTCCAGGCAAATATTGATACATCCTTGATTCAGGACCCCCTACCACATTCTCCAGAGTTTCTTCATGAACTAATTACAGTTATATGTGTCTAGTGAATTTCAGCATAGAGTTAAGGAAAATAAGTCAAATTCATAGTAGCATATTGTGCATAATTTCAATGATACGAAGTAGGAAGCAGACAAAATCAATTTGTGCTAGCAGACTTCAGAATGGTTGCTACTTTGGAATAAAATGATGGGAAAGGAGCACTACTAGAATTTGAGAACAGGGAAATATTCTGTTTGATGATCTGATTACATGGGTGTGTGAAATCTCTGAAAATTCAATGTAGCTTACAAATTTCAACAGCTTTTTGAGGGACTCATTATCACTAGTTCCATTTACAGACAGGGAGTCTAAGGTTCAGAAAGGCTATTGACTTGGTCAAGGTTGAATATTACTTAAGGAGCATATCTGGGATTGGATCCAGGTTGTGTGCCTCCAGAGCCCAGGTGCATAAACATCCTGAAGAGTGACATCAATCTGGGAATTATGGCTCCCTCAGGACTCAATGAGTAGCTTCATATGATGCTTTCAAATAGCCTATAATATCACTGCTGCAGGTTTCTCTGCATTTTTTTAGTTTTTAATAGAAATGGCTTACTTAGATCATAATCAAAGTTTAATGTATAAAAGCAAGAAATGAACCACAGAGAAAGATTTTATTCTAAACAGACAGTATTTCATACAACATAAAATATCATACATAAACCAGTATATTATAGTATTAACCTAGAATGTATACAATTAATGTGGGACCCAAACTGTTAAGGTAACAACTTTACTTGAAAATTATTTCATGAATAAGTGCAGTAAATATCAAATAGATAAAACTTTGATAAAATTTTATCTTTATTTGAATACAATGTACATTTAACAAATATTAAAAATGTCAATATAAGAAAATAGCATTACTTTTGAGACCATAGATTACCATAAGCACTCAGTTGAATACTTTTCTTCTGTTTTTGTTTGTTTGTTTGTTTGTTTCTTAGAGTTGCTTTGTTGCCCATCTGCCCTTGAACTGCTGGGTTAAGCAATCCTCCTGCTTCAGCTTCCCAAGTAGTTGGGATTACAGGCACATACCATTGTGCCCAGTTTAGTAGATAATATTTTCATAACTTAAACTAGAAATAAGCATTATAAGATTTTGATTCGTATGTTTGCTGTCTTGTTTTTGTGCTGAAGCCATGGCCTCATGTACACTACACACACACTCTGCCACCAGCTCCTGATATTTTAATATGTATACATGTGACATACACACATACACAGATAACTTACAAATAAATAAGTTGAATAAATTTAGTAAAACACTAGTTTAATAACTGGTATAAAATAACTGATGAGTAATATATAATCTCTAACTTTTCTCATTAATGTGGGAAATGAGATCATGTATCAAGGTTCACATGGAATAAGTTCTTTTTACTTAGAAAGAAAGAAACCTTTGATGGAATTCTAAATGACAGCATGATGAATTAGCAGAAAGCTTCAAAATTCTGATTATTGTATCCAAATCACTTAAACTAAGCTAAAATGGATAATGGAGACTACCTTCAAAGCAGTTTGACCACATTCTTTTTGTAAATGTTAGGTAAGATTTTTGTAAGTTCACTCTCTTGAACTCCATTAGTTTAAAAGCAAAGATACTCTTAAATTCTTATATTTAAAAGTAGAAAAACTATTATGCATTATGATTTATTTACTTACTTGATTTTAATTGTAATGAAGAAATGATATTGCTATGAAAATGTCCAAATTATAAATGTTTTCATTGAATTTAGGATCAGCACATGGACTTGATAAGCTATTGCTTTTAACACTGATTTTAGGACATTACATTATTATTTATTAAATGTTTATAAAATTCAAGGCTTAATACAATTGTTCTTGGGTTGCAAAGGTCTTAACATCCAAAAAGAAAGTACATTAGCTATTAAAATGATGTTGAATTAAATTAATTTGAGCCCTATTTATTTCCATATACATCAAAATATTGAATAAGTAAAAAGAAGTCTCCATCATCAATGAAACTAGTTTATGTTACATAATGACAAAGGAAGAGAGGCTGAAGGAGGAGACATATTGACGTGCCACCTTTATTTTTAAATATTCCATCCTAACCTAAAAAATCTGCCTACAGATGAGATGAGGGAAGGAGAATAAAAAGGCAGCAATAAACATTATAACCTTTCAAAACCAGAACATATACTTGTACAGTTTGGAACAGTTGGAACAAAAATTTAGCCTACTTTTTGCTGTCCAAACATGACTCCTGTCTAAATGCACCTGGATGTGCCATATTTTCGTAATTTATTCAAAGATGCTGGTTAGTGTAGTTACAACCTTGTATTTAACAAAGTCGTCTGCATAATGATAAAACAAGTCCAAACTAAAATCAATGCAAAAAACTCTGAAATATATGGGACTATGCTTTAAAACCTCAAATTTTCTGCTCACATGGAATTGGGTTAGGGTGATGTTGCAAAAATGTGTCCTGAAATGATAAAACCCTGAAGAGGTAATGATGTATTTTAAGAACACAGATTGAAGGGAAGTTGCTGACTGCCCTAGCTATTTTCTCCACCCACTCTCCACTCTGTTCTTAAGCAAAAAGATAACCAAAATGGAACTTCCATTTAAAGATTTAAGCCAAAAAAGAAAACATCATGGAATATAGATTATATTTTTTAAAAAAGCAAAGTAAAAACAAATAACAAGGCCATGACAAGTAGATTTTGGATTATAACCAGAAGAATTTCAAATTTTTGTCTATCCTTTCAATTAGTGCAATATGTACTGAAGAACAACAATAAAAATTTTGACCACCTACTATATATCAGCTACTGTGATAGAAACAAACAACAGAAAGAGAATTGTATGTATTTTTCCTTAAGGAACCCACAGAATAGAAGAGACAAAAATTGCAATGAGTAAACATAATACTATTGGATAATGTTCACCAAGCCCCCAAAACAGGTTTCTTTTCCTCAGAACTTTATATAAATTAACAACTTTAAAAGCATACTGTTCTTTACTCTGTGTTACAGAGTGAAAATTGAGGCACAAAAATATTTACCATCTTGTCTAAGATCACATAATAAGTGGCAGAAGTGTGGTTGAAGCCAGGAATTTGCCTTTCTAGTCCTGGAATCTATTCTCTGTTCAGTTGAGCCACTTGTAAATACTTAGAAATTGTGGTAAATGCTCTGAAGTCAAAGAAGAGGCTATGTAACAATGACATGGTAAACTTTACTAAGATTGAGTCACTAGGGAAGAACTGTTTGAAGAAATGACATTTAAACTGGCAACTAAAGCAAAAGGGCTTGGGATGTAGCTCAGTGCTAAATTGCCTTTGGGCTTAATCCCTGGTACCAAAAGAAAACAAAAAAAGTAAAACTTAGTTGGAACAGTTATACTACATGATTTTAAAGAGTATTTCAAATAGTAATAACAGAACATGGGATTGGCATAAAAACATTCTCATAATTACACATAACAGAATTGAGATACCAGAAATAAAGTAATGTGTTGACTTAGTTTGATTAAATAGGTTGTTGTGACAATGCTGTTTGGAGAATGGAATGGGATAAAGACTTTTTTTTTTCCCAATAAATATACTATAACAACTGTATAATACATTCAAAGACTGAGCTTGGACCCCTATATTACATTATAAGCAAAAACTAGTTCCAATGGAATGCAGGCTTAAATGTAAATACTACAATTGTAAAACTGCTAGAAAAAAAAAATATTGGAGTAAATCTTTGCAAACTTCACTAATGCTTTCTTGAATATTATACCAAAAGCACAAATAAAAAATGAAAAACTATGTAACTCGGACTTTATAAAATAAAAAATAATTGTGCTTCAAAGGATGCTATTAACAAAATGTAAACCCAGCTCACAGAACAGCCAAAATATTTGGAAATCACATGTCTGAGAAGGAACTAAAATCCAGACTATAAAAAAAATCATACAACTCAACAATAAAAGTCAAATAACCCAAATGTAAACCAGGGGAAATAATTTCTCTAAAGAAGATATACAGATGATCAGTAAACATACAAAAATATGTCTAAAATCATTAGTCATTAGGAAAAGACAATTCAAAACTAAAACTAAAATATGCTGCCACTTCATTGGGGGTATGCCTTTGAGGTTTACATTTTGTCCCTGTTGAGCAGAGATCTCTCTCTCTCTCTCTCTCTCTCTCTCTCTCTCTCTCCTGCCTGGTGGCCATATCCAGAGCTGATTTCCTCCACCATACCTTTCTGCCATGATGTTCTCCCTCAGCTGGGGCCCAGAGCTATGGAGTGAGCTAATCATGGACTGAACCTCTGAAACCATGAGCCAAAATAAAAAAAAAAAAAAAAATTTGGTCATACAATACAAAGCTGATAAAAGCAGCCTACTACCCTTTCTTCTGTTATTAGCACATGATAATTATACTCAATAGGTGAGTTCATTGTGGAATATTCACATGTGCATTTAACTTAATTTGTTACATTTTATTCCCTAGTATTTCCCCTCCTTCCTCCCTGGATACCCTTTTTCTTTTCTTCTGGTAATTATTCTATTTATTTATACAATGTTTTTCATTGTTACATTTAATTATACATAAAAGTGGGGTTCATTGTGTTAAATTCATACATGCATATAGTATAAGTTGGTCAATTCCATTGGCTAGTTCTAACTCTTCCCCCCACTCATCCCTCACTCTTGATCTCCTGTCTCTACTGATCTCTCTTCTATTTTTATTAAATTCTCCTTTTTTTCTTGTTCTTTTTTTGTTTCTAAGCTTATGCATATGAGAGCAACAATTTGACCCTTGACTGAGTCTGTTGAGTCTGACTTATTTCACTTAGCATGATATTCTAGTGCTCCAAACTTAAAAAAAAAAAAAAAAAAAAAAAAAAAGTTTGTTTTTTTACTCTTGAGATTTTATGCTTCCTTTTTTTGGGAATATATTCTGGATACGAATCCCTTCCCAGATGTATATTTTGCAATTATTTTCTCCCATTCTGTAAGTTTTCTCTTCATTCTATTATTTCCTTTGCTGTACAGAAGCTTTTTAGTTTTATATAACACTGTCTATTTTTGCTTTTGTTTCCTGTACTGAAGTGTTTCTCCTGTGTTTTCTTCTAGTACTCTCATATTTTCAGATCTTAACATTTAAGTTTTTAATACATTTTAGTTTATTTTTTTTGTAACTAGAGTGATGTATGTTCTACTCTCATTCTTCCGCATGTGAATATCCAATTTCCTCTCCACCATTTATTAAAAAGACTATTCTTTCTTTAATGCATGCTGTTTGTAGCCTTTTTAAAAATCATTTGGCCATAGGTACATGTTTCCTTCCAGATTCTCTACTGGGCTCCCTTAGTTCATGTGACTATTTTTATGACAATACCAAGCTACTTGGGTTATTAGAGCTCTGTAGTATATTCTGAAGTTAGGTGGTTTGAAACCTCTTGCTTTGTTTTTTTTTTTTTTTTTTTTCCACATAGTAGAAATCATTTTGTAGGTCCAGTAGTTCATCCGGCCAAACTACAGTTTACCTGCAATAAATTTTCATTTAAACAGGCCTATTGTTTCAAAATCTCACTTCACTACATATAGTTCATTCTTAAAATCATCACCCTAAGAAACACCTTAACATAATTCACACCTCATCTGATATTATTCAATCTAACCCTTTACAAATCAAAACTAAGCATAAATCAAACTGGGAAAATGGTGAAAGATCTAACATTTCTTCACAAATTGAGGAGAATCTAATTATAATATCTTTTTTTTAAAATAGCCTTATAAAGCAGTTTATAAATTCCAGATAAAGTGCTTCTTTTTTAGAGATAGTCTGCAGGATATCTTCCTCCTTTTTCCTTCTAAATGTAGTTAAGGAATTGAATGTATACCTCCACAGAACTGACACTCTTTTAATGGGTATTACAAAGGCTATTTATTTATTTTTGAGATGAGGTTCTTACTTTGTTACCTAGACTGATTTTGAACTGCCTCAGCCTTTGGGGTAGCATGGAGATGATGTAAAAGGAGACAATATGCTATAATAAAAGTGAATCAATTACAGGTAATCACAAAATGGTTGAAAACCAGAATTATTTAAAATAGACAGATTTATGACTAAATCATGGTTTTGGTGTTTTATTAGCTATAGATCATCATACCAACTTCTTTTGGTTATTGTTAAGAATTATGGTACATATCAAACTTCTACTTGATAGTCAAAAAGTGTAACTTTCCTTCCCCTTTCTTTTATATTACTTATCCATAAATAGAGATGATAATAGCATATGCTTTACTCATTCAACACTGCCAAAGGAAAAATAAAATTGAGGTATATTCCAAATACAGTAGATAACAGCTATGGATAGATAATGAGAGTTTTTCAAGTATTGCCCCCAAATAGCACATAGTCTACTCTGGAAGATAGTAATGAATTCTATATACTTAATCAACAAATTACATTATATCCCTATTCTGTGCCATGCATATATCTAAGCGCTGGTAGAGTATTATACAAAAGAGGCAGAGTTCCTTCACTCCTGTCTTACTGACTCAATCTTCAAACAAATACTAGTCTATAATGCTAGGTCATGACAAGTGTGGTAAAGAAAAACAAAGCAAGCTATTATTTAAACCTGAGATTAGGGAAGGTTTCCCTGAAGTAGTGCAAAAGTTAAAAGCTGTAAAGCAGCAAACTGTGTAATGAACTGGTGAGTAAATTAACTTTCCAAATGGAAAGAAAGCAACCACAAAGCCATGTGGTAGAAATAAGTGGGGCTATTTTCATAAAAATGGCTGGCAAGTCAATATGACTGGAGCACAGGAAATAAGTGATACTACTAGGAAAGGGGGTGGACTGTAATTCTTTGTATGATATAGGAATTACTGTGCATTTACCTAAATCTGATTAGGAAAACACTGAGAAGTTTCTAACAGGGAAACTATATAATCTGAACTATACCTTTAACAGGCAGATTTAAAAATACACTTTTTAACAGAAAAAAAAATTATTCTGGCTGTTCTGTATATTAATACTTCAGAAAATGTTCTGGGATTAACTGACATAGTATGTAGGTAAGAGATATTGACTTTGACTACAGTGGAAACTGGGAAAGCAGTGACTTGTGTTTGGAATACATTTTGATTGTGCAGTTAAGAGGATCTGCACATTAATTTGATTTTGGGACTCAGTTGGATGTGGGATTCTACTCTTAAATGAGTAAATGTTGCTATCATCTAAATATTAGATTAATTTTGCAGATGAAAACATGTTTAAGTAGTAGAAACATCAGAGTTAAATTTTTGCCATGCTGAGTTTGAAATAGAGTTATTTTCCAAGTCAATTTGTCACATCAACTATTGGATGTATCAATCTGCATATAATAATAGAGATCAGGGATGGTTACCTGCATTTTGGATCAGTTACTGCTGAGATAGTATTTAAAGCCATGGTACCACAGGATGCCAGCAATGGAAAAAGTATAAATAAAAGAGAGAAAAGGGTCACATACTTAATATTAAGGAACTCTAAAAGTTATCATTTAGAAAGATGTGCCAATATGGTGATTATGACTTCTTATTGTGAAAGAAAAAAACTGTTTTGAGCATATACATTATGTGTATTATAGGATGAAAAATCAGGAGAATTTTTTGCATTGAAAATTCAATAAAACAAGATTTTTTTTAAGTTGGAGAAAGTAACAAGTTTTAACTAATACTGCTGAATATTCAAATAGGATGAGGACTTTAAATTAATGGTGAAATTTATCTACATAGAAGTGCTTGGTAACACTACTTTCAAAAGAATGGTAAGGATAAAATGAATGATTAATAAATGAATAAATTTTGTGTGGGATTTATTTCAATATTAGTTCTGATGTAGCCCTTTTATCACAGGACAGAAGTCCAAGGAGATTCCCCTTAATGTGGCCAATGGGACCTCAACTGGGCCTGAATATGCTCATGACTTTCACTGCTGAAAATAATTCTAAGACGTGCCAAAAGCAAGACACAGGCAAAAGCTTATTTAAGTGAAGTTATACATAGCCCAAAGACAGAATGTGGGCACCATTCACCTCTGAGAAAATAAAAAATGAATGACACTTCTAGGGTTGATTTTTCTGGTCATATGTATGATTTTCATGGGAAGAAATGTAGTTTCTCAGGGAACCTCCTTTGTAAACCTAATACCATGACAATTACTTGATATTTGATGTTCAGAAAGTTTCTTTTTGGTTAAGCAGTCTAGCCATAAATCAGTTGTTGCCACAATGTCTTTTCATCTGGTGTTATTTAAAGCAATTATATTTTTGTTCTGGTTGATCTGTTACAAGCATACATACAGTTTTTAGTCATATAATGAAAAGGACAAGCATGTTCATGCTTGTAGCTTGGGGTCTCCTTTTAATAAGGGTCTCTTTTTCTTGCTTCCTGAGAGCCCACGTATCTCACTTATTTGCCTTAAACATTTTAACATATTTCCTTAAGCATAGTGATGTCGCTGAAAACAGGAACCAACCCATTTAAGGTAAAATATAAGCTAAGTGACGTTCTAATTTCTGTAGAAAAGAGCACAATTACTAAGAAGTATAATGTGCTGTAATCATTTCAGTACTGCAACTATTTGTATACAGTGAGAGAACATCCTGAAGCCACTGGGTAAATTAGGCATGGTATGTGTGTATTTGGAAATAGAAGCTACCATAGCATCCTAAAGATTAAGACTACTATGCAGAAGGCAGAGATAAAAAGATAAATAGAATCTTTGTCCTTTTAACTACCAGAAAAGAAACATGTCTAATAAGGATTCTATATTTAAGCTTTCACTTCCAAGCGTCAATAAATTCTTCCTTGTTTAAACCATTCAAATTTTCTTTATATATCTTTAGAAACATAAAAAAACTTAACTGTTACTAGAGCCTTGTACTGTATTTCATTGAATCAAACATAAATGATATTGACATTTTAAAAATTTTACTGGAGGATGATAACATATTTTTCCATAAAAATATAAGACAAATATGAACTGACTAGCAATAATTTTAAGATGTCACACCATATAAAATTCCAGGGTCTGTAATCTTAAAATGTGAAGATTTTATATCCTATAGTCAATCAAATATGATATGTGGTCAACAACTTTCATATATTACATAATTAAATAATAATAGTATATAATTACATCAATTATCATCCTCATTTAACAGATAACATTTCCCAAAGCTCACATAGCTCATAAATAGTACAGATGATCAATAGTTATTTGAAGAATGAGTAATTCTATCAGTCAAGGAGAACAATTTGTGTATGTTTTTCTTCAGTAAATGAAATAAGGAATTTGGGGCGTGACATTGAAAAGAAAGGACAACCAGGAGACTGACCCTATTAATGTAAGCAATTTGTGCTCTTTTTGAAATATACAAATAATACAAAAGGTAAGCTTCAATTATGTCTTACTGTAAATACTGTTAATATTAACTGGGACAGACACTTTCAGAGAATATATAACACAGTAAGTTTAAATGAACAGGAACTTTTATCAGGGGAAAAATGTATGGAAAAATCTGGAGAAAAGGAGGACAGAAAATTTAGAAGAACTGAGTGTGTGAAGGTAAATGAACTGGTAGACTTCAACATGTAAACGTGTATTTTCGTTGTTTTGGGTTTAGCTAATTTTTTAGCTAAACCAGTGAACAAAAAACTAGATAATGTCAGTTTCCATTGGAATGTGAAGGATGAAAAAAAAAAGACTTTCACATTTGTGATGATAACAAGGAAAAGCTAATGAGAGAAATTTTGCATTTTTGCAGGAAAAGAAAATATTCAGACATTTTATGGAATTTAGAAAAAAAGTCTGATACCTGGGCACTGAAGTACCATAGTCCTATGAATGAACTGATGTCTATAATTCTTCTTATAATGAGTGCAGTGTCTCTACAGAGCTACCTCATTATCTTGCCCTAGCTGTTGAGTACACAATTAGTAGTGACATACTTGACTATTGGAATAAACCCTAAATAGGTTATTGGCCTATAAGATCAATCACCTCTTCAATAATAAGCTTTGAAACTACCATCCTTTCACTCCTGGCTAGGACAGTAACTTTAAAACAATTTCTTATTCCATGGGAGATATAGAGATTAGTGCCATCCTTAAAGATCTAAAGAATCAATAGTCCCTATCATTCTCCATAAATCTATTTACTTCACCAGTCTTTTTATGCAGAAATCGAATAGATTTTTAAAAATGACTACAGGCTATCAAAAGCCCAACTAAATTGTCGCCATGACAGATTTTGTATCATTGTTAGCGCATATTAACAAAGGCTTTAGAATACTACCTGCTTCTTGCTTTATCTCCTACTCTCAGACAAATAACATCCAAAGAGATCTGAGCCATCTAGTCAATTGTAGAGCACCACACTGGTATGCTACACTAGTGATATCATGATGATGACTTAGAAGAGGAAGCAAAGGGTATGCAGGAGGCCATGATAAGCACATGCAGACCAGAATATAAAGGCAAATCCTGCACAATTCAAAAAGATTTTAAAATATTCCATTTTATTAATGATTTCAGAAAGTCAATTTTTAAAACTATACTAAGTACTCTCCATCTAAAGTAAAAGCCAAATTAATGTTTCTTGCATCCTGCATCCCCTCCTACAAAAAAGGAAGTACAACACTTAGTACATTTATGATGTTCTGTAGACAATACATTCAACATGTGGGAATATTATTTCTGCTAATACATTTGGTAACACAGAGGATGCCATATTCAGTGATGACTTGAGCAAGAAAAGACTCTGCAGTAGGTCCAGGCTGAAGTGCAAGCAGCTCTGCCACTTCCTTCAAATTCTCAAGCAAACTGTATGATGTTGGAATAGTAGAAATAAGAAGAAATTCACTCTGGGAAAAAACACAATGTAGGTGCCTGGATTACAGAGCAAGGTTGTGCCACCTACAGTGTATACTCCTCTTTCCAAAAATAACCTCTGGAATGTTACTAAACATGAATAAAGAGGGAAAGCTTGGTCATTATACACTAAGTAACCATTTTTTTTTTTTTTTTTTTTACCTAACTAGAGAGCATGAACAGGGTTTAATTTTTTAAAATGTATGGTGGCCCAGACACCTATGTCATCCATACAGCAGCAACTATACATATCTATGGCTGTGTGTTTGGGGGAGGTCCTTTCCTTCAGATAAAAGAGAAGAAAAGCATCCAAACTCAGTTTGGATAGGGAAACTCAGTACATAGGAATGAGCCATAAGTACATAGTGCTTACATTACAGCACACTTGGGATTTGTCCCTAAAATAGTGGTCAAGAAAAATCATAAAAATGAGTGGACTATGACTCCTGGAGCTACTCATCCACTTTATTTGAATAAGGAGAAATAGAACAAAGTAAAAAAAAAAAAATATATATATATATATATATATACATACATATATATATATATATATATATATATATATATATATATATATATATATAAAGTTTGCTGGATAAGAGCAGATCTCCAAAACATTTTAGAAACCCAGATTTTGTGAAATTCTGGTCACAATTTTTGTGACCATAAATTGTGAAAATTTTTGTATTTGTATATTAAAGACCAACATAAAATATCCATTATAGAAGAAGCATTTTAGAACCAAACACAGATAAGTACTAGGTCATTTAAGTCAGCATTTGCCCTTAGCTATTTCACAACAAACATGGTAGACATATTAAAAGAAAAATAATGTTGAACAATTTGGAGGCTATATACAAAAGACTTTTAGACAACACTGGTGATGTCACACCTACACATCACGAAACTAATAGTGTGAATGAACACGACAACAAACGATTAAAGGTAAAGATGAATCTTCAATATAGAGATATTCTCTGCAAGAATGGAATACCATTCTTCAGGATCAATGCCTGTATTCATCAAAGACCCAGCTATAGTGCTATGTCCCCAACAGAAAGAATAAATGGTTCCAGGAACTAAGGTGTAGAATCAGTGGTGTCACAGTATTGTTTCAATATCTAGATCAATCTCTAGATATTCCGGGGGAATCTGTGCTTCTAGTCCTCCAACTCTGGACTCTGCAAATTAAAGGTTGTGATCCCCAAATATGGAATACTCTTGCCAGGAAACAAACTACAGCTGTTGCCTGGGAGTTTTGAAGCCATTTGTATACAGGGAAAAGAAGTTGAAAAGAAGGTCCACCATTTTGGCAGGGGTAATAAATACACTCTGATCAGTAGAAGGGTATGGGGCTGATTTTTTTAAATGTAGGCAGTAAAGAATATGTGTGGAACTGGTTATCCTTCTGGACATCTCTTAGTACTCACCTGTTCAGTTTTAGCTGTACATGGGTGCATGGAGCAGCCCCATCCTGATAAGGATAGAGTTACTAAAACTTAGGTCTTTTAGGAGGGAAGTTTGAGATCATACTACCAGGAAAGAATCAGAGATGATAGTTGAGGGTGAGAAGAATTTAGAATAGATATTGGAAGAGGGAGGCAGTGAAGAACAGTTTCTGTTTCCTGATCAAAGGCAACAACAAGGATCATCAATATTTTTGGTTTCCCTCAGGCAGAATCTTATGGAAACCATAGATGGGCTCTTCAGCACATATGTGTGAAGAAGATGTGTGCAATACAAGAGGTGGACTATGGTATTCATGGCTGTTCACCACTCAGTTTTACTGATGTAAGAATTGTGGATATCTGACAACTTCCAGCTGCTTCTCTTCAGGGACCATTACACTGTTGACACCAAGCACACTTTTTCTCCAGGCTGTTCCAATCAATAACAGAACAAAATGGAGCCATTTCTTCCTGACCTGCAATTTGCCTAACAGACAAATTTTTCTGAGTCTAATGGGCTTAACAGTTTAAATTTTTTCCTATACTATTTTCCCTCTATCCCTCCTTTTTAAATATCAAATCTACTTTTGGTCTGAAGTCTTTGCCTTACTACCCTGTTCCTTGCCCTTTTATCCTTTCTAGGTATTTACAATAATAAATCTCTTTAACTTCAAAATCCATCTCAGCATCCAAAGTAATACATTAAGCAGTAGACTCATTCAGGTCACTCCTGCATCTCGCCTGAATTGTCCCAGAACAAATGAAAATGCATTTATGTTTCATGTTACAGACATAGAATCAAAATTGTCCATTTTCTGAACCATTTTCTTAATTACTTGGAAAGTGACGTATCTGTTTTCAATATTGTACTTAACATTTATTTCTTAACTTTCTGTAATCAAGAATATAAATAGAGGGCTGGGGTTGTGGCTCTGTGGCAGAGCACTCGCCTTGCACGTGCGCGGCCCGGGTTCGATCCTCAGTACCACGTAAACATAAATTCATTGCATTGTGTACAACTAAAGTAAATAAATAAATATTTTTTAAAAAAAGAATATAAATAGAAAATAAGAATAAAAGTACTACAACCAGTTAAGGAGACACACACACATACATATATACACACATACACATACACACACACACACACACACACACACACACACACACATCCCTCCACCATTTGGGAACAAATAGAGAATTAAGGGCTTTAGAGAAAGTATATTAATTGTTATTCAAATATGCACTGAATAATCTTCACAAAAATATTCAACAGGTTTTTTTTAAATAAGATCAAAGGGGCTAAAATGATTGACATATTTTTGCTGCATTATAGACTGAAATACTATTGCTTATTATATGTAAATATCTTGTGAATGAGGAAACCCAGCCAGAATTTAAAAGAAAATTAACCTGAACCTTTAGTTCTTAGGAAAAGGATTGTGATTGTCCAGCAAATAAATGAAAAAAAAAAGTGATACAAATAGACCAGGAATGAAAAATATTACAGATATCAAAGACATCCCTGTATTTAATGTTTTCTATCATTTCTAAGTGATTATTCAAAACAGAATCACAAGCTTAAGATTAAGAGGAGAATTTATCCACTGGTACCTACCTAGGAGTTCAGTTAGGTTTCTCATATGGAGTCAGACTTGAAGAGCCCAAAAAGCACCCCTCAGCTTTATACCCTAAAAACAGACAGTTAGAAAGTGCCGTCGGAATGTACTTAATAAGATGCATTTTTAGACTTTAGAAAATTTCAAAGCAGTGCATAATCTAACTCCAAGATCTATTCCTATTCTAAGATTCCTTGCAGTAACTATCTTATTTCACTTTAGCATTATGGGTTCCCATCCCACTCCTCATGCTAACTAGATTCCCTAAGTAGAAAAGAGAATCTGAGGCAAAAATTATACATTAATACTTTATGGAAAATACTTTACTGAATCTGAATGACATAGAGCTTTGTTAAAAGAGGAGCTCCTTCTTTGATCTCTTAAAACATTTCAGCAAAGCTGATTTGGACCATTGTAAAATAGTACATCTGGGGAAAACAATGGGAACATATGTATTCTCTGGCTTCATCCCAAACCTGTTTTCCCATAGGTTCCAGTGGGCCCCACAGGAATTAACATCTCTTGCAATTTAGAGTTGCAGCACAAATGCTCAACAGGCAGCCACAGGGAAAGTTGGAGCCTTCCTTCGTACAAACAGCTACATGGCCTCTGTTGGTTGTTGCTGTTAAATATGTCCCATGTAATAAATTTTAATCACTACTCATTGAAAAGTGAATTCATGTGTAAAACTCTTTTCTGATCTTTTCTTATGTACATAAATAGCAAGAGGATCAAGGATCTCTTTCTTCTGAAGAAGGCATATTTCCCATTGTTTTTTGTTTTCCCACAACCACGTGACTCTAGTCAGATGTCTAAATATTGTCTAACCCTGTGTTTGGGCAAATTTCCTTTTGTCCTGTCAGATGGTTACTAATAATGCTTTTCCTCAAACCATACAGCTATAAAATCCCAAAACTTTATTGTTATTTTGAAGCTTTTCATAGGACAGCATATGAACTTTACATTGGTTTCAAGATATGTAGATCCATATTGAAAAACAAGCTGTTAGGCATGGTGTCGCTGCCTGAAGCGGAAGTCGCTTGGAGCAGCGAACGCCACAGGAAAATTCAGAGGCAGGATGAAAATGAAAAAAGGTCTTTTCTTCTTCTTCTCTCTCCAGCTCCAGCAATCACTCCAAATGCTCTAACTCCAACCACCACCTTCTTCTTCCCCACACACACTAACGAACCTCACCCAGTTATATACATATAGCTTTAACAAGGACACGTGCTTACAGCTCAAGCTTACAGGTGCGTCACGCAGTGTTCACGGGCATACAAAGATTCTTTGAATAATGTATTAATATCAGGTGGAAACTAGAACATCTTTTATGGCTCTCAGCTAACCGCAATCTTTAGCTATCTCCTTGATTATAGGCTCCTTCATTTCCCCCTTTTAGTTTTAAAAGAGGGGATGTTCTAGGACGTCCATGTGCAACCGACATTCTTACCCGTCATGGGAGTCTAGGCTGTCCTGACTCCTGGCTTAGGTTGACATGCCGGCCACATTAGACTGTCCCGTGCGACTGTGCCGTGTCTTAGGTTGTCCCCTTCTGGGGATCTTACCCGTCATAGGCTAACCAGCCATCCAATAGAGCCCTTCAGGATCGACTGTGTGTTGACTAACAGCCGTCCAATTTTTAGGAGATGCTGCGGCTTTAAGGTGGTAAGCCTACTGCTGACGAGCCAAGTTTCCATATCGTATCAAGTTCTTTAAGCGAATCAGCTGCCCTTAGTTTCATCAAGTAACGCACTGAGTTCTCTTAGACAAATACCCGCAAAGCATTGTCCCATAATGTCCCAAAATAATGGAAAATCAAAATGTCCATAAGTTATAACACATAGATTCAGGAGGCCCCATGCATGCAGAGCAGAGGCCACACTGCTGGTTAGGTTGTTGATGCTTGAGCAGCAGGGATGCTTGCAGCGACCGCGGTCCCTGCAGTTGTAGCAGCAGCCGTCTTTTTTATGTCTAGACATTTCCACCGGCAAATCTTCAGGGCCCGCTACCTAAAAACTCAAGCATCCATTATTAAGGGAAAGGCAGTGCTATTCCAGCACTGAGATCAAAAGGTGAGCTGTCAAACTGAAAAAAGAATTATTAGAGTAGAAAATAAAAGTTGATCTCTGCTCACACACATTGCTGCTTAAGCTCCCACAAACATAAGCTGGCAAAATATCACATTCAGAAATAATCAAAGAGAAACTGAGGGTGTTTACTGCATTAAAGATAAAGAAAAGCTAAAGGCATTTTGGAAAAATAATTTGTTAGCTGGAATCCTCGAGTCTCTATATACACAGCAATCCTATACCTGTTGAAATAATTCAAATTAATCAGCTATTAAACAAATGAAGTTAATAACAAATAAATGATCCTCTGTCGGAACACCAAAATATCAGGTTATACAACATTAAACATATTCACAGCTGAAGAGAAGTCCCGGAGACAACTATAAATCAAAATTGATTATCATTATAATTGATTATCTAATTAAAATATTCTGAACTTATATAAATATCTATTTATCTATCTATCTATTTATTATCAAATTAGAATATTCTAAGCTTAAATGAATTAACGTTATTTGTTATTTGGATCTATATCTATCTACCTTTTTTTTTTTAAGCGCTTAATTATTTGTGACGTCACACTAGACAGACGCACATATAAACATATTTGTGACATCACATTAACATGAAATTTAGACAAATGCACAGACATAAAGACATATATAAAAGAGAAAAAAAAATTACAATTGTGTATACACTAAAGAGAGATCTTCTTGTCCCGGCCGGGAAGAATGAAATTTAAGTTGTAAATTTAATGGAGGACTCTTTTAAGGGAATCACTCCATACCTTCATTTTGGTCCTCTTGATTTTGTACTTGTTTATTCAATCTAGACTCCTCAATAACTTTGTCTTGATCCTTTTGACTTTGTACCTGCTTTATCAATCTAAATGGTATCCATATTGGAGAGGATTCGTGCTTTGGAAAAACACAAACAGATCCTCTCCCCCAAATTAATACTGGGTCTGGACCCTTCCATGTACCTGAGAGAACATCCTTCCAGTAAACCAAAGGTTTATGTTGTTGGTGTGGGTTCCAGTGTCTATCTCCAGCCGAATGTCCATTAGAATCTAAAGTTAAGAAATTTAGGGTAAACAGGGCAACTGCCAATCTGTCCTTAGGATTTTTCCAGTTTCCATCTTTTTGCTTTAGTAACATATTTTTAAGTGTCCGATTTGCTCTTTCAATTATTCCTTGTCCCTGAGGATTATAAGCGATACCTGTTTTGTGGATAATATTGAACTTTGTACAAAATTGTTTGAAGGATGTGGATGTATATGCAGGGCCATTATCTGTTTTAAGCATTTTGGGGATGCCCAATGCAGCAAAAGCTTGCAGACAATGAGATATAGTATCTTTAACTTTTTCTCCGGAATGTAAAGAAGCAAAAATCATGCCTGAGCATGTATCTATGGTGACATGAATAAATCCTAATTTCCCAAAACTTGGCTCATGTGTGACATCCATCTGCCACAAATGATTGGGCATCAAACCTCGTGGGTTAACCCCATAATGTGGATTGGGCAAAAGTGTTACACAAGATGGACATTCTTTTACAATTCTACGAGCTTGTTCTTTTGTGATTTTAAATTTTTGTCTTAAGGTAGTGCTGTTAACGTGGAACTGGGAATGAAATAAAGTAGCTTGTTGTACTGTAGTAAAATATAAATATTGTTTTAGTGAGGGCGTCAGCTTTTTGATTACCTTCATGGAGAGGACCAGGCAGATTAGTGTGAGCTCTTATGTGACCTATAAATAAAGGTTCTTTTCGTTGCCATAGGAGATTTTGGATTTGAGAAAACAATTTAAAAGCTGGAGTATGTGGTGCTATTGGACCTGCTAGCTCCAATTTTGGGACAGCATGTACAATATAATGGCTGTCTGAAAAAATATTCATAGGCTGTTCTTTAAAATTTTCCAGAGCTATTATTATAGCTTCGAGTTCCACTAATTGAGCTGATTTTTGATTAGTGATATGAATCATTTTTTCATTTTGAGTGACTACTGCAGCAGTACCGTTAGAGGATCCATCTGTAAATACATTAAATGCTTTAGGAATGGGTTGATTTTTTATTACCTGTGGGAATATGATAGGATGATTGATACAAAAGGACAGTATAGGAGATTTAGGAATATGATGGTCAAAATTTGCAGAAGTAGAGCATCTAGCTATAGCCCAATCATTATCATTGAAGCACAAATATTCAACCTGTGACGATAAATAAGGAGTAATAATAGTAGCGGGATGAATTCCAAATATTTTAGTAGAGGTTTTAAGTCCTTGAAGAATAAGTTTAGCCACCATGGAGGTATAAGACTCAATTGTACTTTTAGGAGAGACAGGCAAATGTATCCATAATATAGGTCCCTGTTGCCAAAATACTCCTGTTGGAGTATATTGTGAAGGAATAATAATCAATATTAGTGGTTGTGCAAAATCAAATCTATCGCAATGGGATCTTTCAATGGCCTGTTCTACTAATTTTAGAGCTCTCCTGGCCTCAGGAGTTAATGTTCGAGGTGAGGATGGGTCAGGGTTCCCACGAAGGATGTCAAATAAGGGTTTTAATTGTCTAGTAGTGAGGCTTAGTGTAGGGCGAAGCCAATTAATGTCACCCAGTAATTTTTGGAAATCATTGAGGGTGGTCAAATGTTCTTTACTTATTAGAATTTTTTGGGGTTTAACAAAAGTATCCATGATTTTAAAGCCTAAATATAGTATAGGTGATCTGCTTTGAACTTTTTCTTCTGCTATATATAATCCATATTTTTTTAGATTTTTTGTTATTTCACTAAATATATTAAATAAGATTTGTTGATTAGGGTGAGCTAATAAAACATCGTCCATGTAGTGTAGACACATGAGGTCTTGATATTTGTTTTTAATGGGCTGTATAGCTCTGTCCACATATAGTTGGCACAGTGTAGGGCTATTTGCCATTCCCTGCGGCAATACTTTCCATTGATATCTTTTATCAGGGCCATTATTATTAATAGAAGGAATTGAAAAAGCAAACCTGGGGGCATCCAGAGGATGTAGGGGAATGGAAAAGAAACAGTCCTTTATATCAAGGGTTATAAGGTAATAGTTTTTTGGAATAGCTACAGGATTAGGAAGTCCAGGTTGAGTAGGGCCCATAATTTGCATTGTTTTGTTAATTTGTCTTAGATCTTGTAATAGTCTCCATTTTCCTGATTTTATCTTAATTACAAATATGGGAGAATTCCAGGGAGAGGTGGAAGGCTCTATGTGTCCTGCTTCTAATTGTTCTTTAAATAATTGATGGGCCGCTTGCAATTTTTCTTTGGATAGGGGCCACTGAGGGACCCAAACTGGCTTATTAGAGAGCCATGGTATTTTTAAAATTGTTTTCTCAGTGGCCCCTAGAAAAAATGTCCTTTGCCTTTTTTATTATGATTAGGATTTTTATTCTTAACACCTGCAGGCTTGGTCGCTAGGTGTAGCCCCATTTGATGTAAGATATCTCTTCCCCATAGGGTAACTGGCAAGCTGTTTAAAACATAGGGTTTGAATGTTCCTGTATGGCCTTCATTGTCTTGCCAATTTAAGATTACAGCACTTTGAGCTGGGGTATTACTGTATCCCAAGCCTCTTAAACTGGTTGAGGCTTTCTGTAGAGGCCAGTGCTTAGGCCATTGTTGTAGATTTATGATGGAAGAGTCAGCTCCTGTATCAATCAGCCTCTCCATCTCTATACCTTGAATTTTTAATTTGCACATAGGCCTCCGTGAACAGTCCTGGACCCAGAAAGCCATAGGTCCTGAATCAGTGGAACCGAATGCTCTGCTATTTCTATTTTGTGGCATGCTTTTAAAAGAATTATGGAGACTGGGAATGAGGAGCAGCTGTGCGATTCTGTCTCCTTGATTTACGGAGATGATGCCCCTGTGTGTACTTAGCATTATTTTAATCTCTCCATTATAATCTGAATCAATAACCCCTGGTATAACATTAAAGCCTAATAAACTTTTGGAACTACGCCCAAGGATTAGTCCCATAGTTCCTGAAGGGAGAGGTCCCCTGATTCCCGTAGGAATCAGCTGAACCCCCATTTCAGGTGTCAGGACCATCCGGGCAGTAGAACAGAGATCTAATCCTGCACTTCCTCTTGTCCCTCTGATAAGGGAGTTAATGGGTAGGAGGGACTGTGATGAGGAATCATTTGAATCTGAGGGCCTTCCTCCTCTAGTGCCTCGTACATTTGTGGGCCCCGGGACATTGGGCCCCATGCCCCGTTTTTTGAAATCCTTGATAAATCATTTCCATATATATTATATCTAGAATGGCATTGATTGGCCCAATGTATACCCTTTTTGCACCTGGGGCATCGGCCTGGAGCACGGTATGAATTTGATTTTATTACCCTTGGGGGATATTGCTTAGCATATCTTGGTTGATTATAATAATTTTGTCTGGAATATCCTGTTCTAGGTTGAATCCTTTGGGAATTTTGAGGGGAGGAATTTTTCATCACTGCAGCAATTACGTTGCCTGTGATAACAGCCTCGTTAATGTCTTTGCACAGTCTGATATAAATTGATAAGTCTTTTTTACTTCTCCACGGCCTTATTGCATCCTGGCAATATTTATTAGCATTCTCGTACGCTAATTGGATAACTAGAGGCATAGCTTGCTCGACTTCGCCAAAAACTCTAGATGTTGTTTTTAAGAGCCTATCTACAAAATCAGCGTAAGGTTCGTTAGGCCCTTGTATAACTTTTGATAGGCTGCCTTGCAGATCCCCTGTGCCTGAGATTGTCTTCCAGGCTTTCACAGCTGCAGTGTGTATCTGGGCATACACACCTGGATCGTATTGTAGCTGATTTTGTAGTTCGGCGAACTGACCCTCCCCTGTGAGCATATCTATATTGCGTTGAGGGAAACCTGCTGCAGCATTTCTCTTTGCTATTTCTGAACAAAGTTCCTGGAATTGAGTTTTCCAGATTAGGTATTGTCCCCCACTTAGTACCGCTCTGCATAGACTTTTCCAATCTGAGGGGGCTAAGGTTAGGGTGTTAAGTGACTCTATCATACTTAATGTGAACGGAGCTTGAGGCCCATAGGTCATTACCACCTCTTTAAAATTCTTTATTGTTTTAAAGTCTAGGGACTCGTGATATCTTTGTCCCTGTTCATTTTGAAATACTGGCAGTTCTAGGTGCTCCTGCGGTCTATGTTGTTCGAGAGCGTATAAGCGCTCAGAAAGGCCGCCAATTTCTACCTCAAGGGCACGTACACTCTGATCAATACTCTTTATTGTTTCTGTTAGGGATTCTATCCATGAAGGAGCAGAGGGCACTAGTGGTTCCTCTATTTGACGGTCTTTTCTCTTTTTTAATTTCTTTTTGTTCTTTTTATTGGAGACTGTGCTCTCCAAATCGCTTTTTGATTCCTCTTCACTACTAGCTTCATAATTCCTAACCGGCTTAGTAGAGGAGACCGTACTTTCATGGTTTGGCTCCTTATTACTATTATTACTTTCACTAGTATCCTGAGTTTCAGTTTCTAAGGAGAGTACATACTCCTCAGCTAATTTTATTAAGCTTCTGATGGCTTTTGCAGATCTTACTTTTGAATTTACATTCCTATTCTCCTTGCTGGTCTCAACTGAATCAGAGGATATGCTTTCTTGTTCATTTTTCTCACTATCTAAGTTCTCAATATCAAAAATTTCATTCATGGCTTTTATAAACCGACTTTTTGTTATATTTGCTCCCATCTTTTTAAATTTTCTTTTTTCTTACCTTGCCGCCGAATTCCCCGTACAGGCCACCACCTGTCGCTGCCTGAAGCGGAAGTCGCTTGGAGCAGCGAACGCCACAGGAAAATTCAGAGTCAGGATGAAAATGAAAAAAGGTCTTTTATTCTTCTTCTCTCTCCAGCTCCAGCAATCACTCCAAATGCTCTAACTCCAACCACCACCTTCTTCTTCCCCACACACACTAACGAACCTCACCCAGTTATATACATATAGCTTTAACAAGGACACGTGCTTACAGCTCAAGCTTACAGGTGCGTCACGCAGTGTTCACGGGCATACAAAGATTCTTTGAATAATGTATTACTATCAGGTGGAAACTAGAACATCTTTTATGGCTCTCAGCTAACCACAATCTTTAGCTATCTCCTTGATTATAGGCTCCTTCAGCATGGTTTGATGGCTCTATTAACCACATCTTTTTCTATATTTTATAATATTGGTCTTGCTGACCTAGAAGAGCCTCCCCTTACTGAAAGACTAATTTCAATTTAGAAATTAGCTAATTTCTAAAGAAAGAAAATCAGTCCCATGCAAGTGTGCATTTTTGATGCAAACCAACCAAACCAAAGCCTGTATCACCAACCACTACCTTTACCAGATAAAGTCCCATAATAAAGTCTCCCATTCACTTTTCAAGACCTCCCTCTGTCTCTTGACTGGCACTACTAATCTTTCTGTGACCCTGTGTGGTTTTGCTATGCTTTCTCCCTTTAGGAAAATTGTGAGTAAAACTCCTTCCTTTATTGGCAGTAATTTCCATGTCCATGAGTCTTATCACACCCTAGTAAAACAAATCCCAGGTACATTTTTAAAACAATGAGTCATCAGATTTTCTGTACAAGGATTTGAATTCCATGATTCAGATTAAATGGTGAGGTTGTTCTACTTTTCTATTTTCACTCTTTTCAACTATGTTTTTATTTTCATTTAAAATTTTTTGTTTATATAAGTGTCTGTTTGTGTTGTTGTATAATTACATTTGGTAAAATGAAAAGAAGTGTACAGTTTGATGAATTTTCACAAAATTATACATCCATGTTATATCACAAGCAAAACACAGACTATTTACAGCATTCTGGGAAGTTCACTGGTACTCCTTTTCAAGAAATCCTCTACCCAGCCAGAGGCAAGCATGATGCCATGTGCTGTCTTCATGGGCTAGTTTCATTATTCTTGAAATGAGTATATTTTATGATGTGTGTGTGTGTTTGTGTGTGTGTATACATATACATATAAACATACTACAGTACTATACATTGTATATATATTATACTGTTTGAGTCAGGCATTTTTGCTAAACATATTGTTTGCACAGTCATGCATATTTTTGCATTAGTAGTTTGTTCATTTCTATTGCTGAGAATATATAATCATCTCTAACAAATCTAATATATGCTTTAGTCTATAAAATAATACAATATAATGTTATATTATATAATATGTAATATATGTTTTATAATATATAAAGTATAATGTTATATTATATAACATATAATATATAATATGTTATATTTTGGCACAGAGAAAAAGAATAGTACAGATTTTCAGATAGAGAACAGTAAAGTTTTTTCTAGAGATGAAGTTGTTTTCAAGTCAGCGATAGTCTTCATAACCAGGAATCTAAGGAACTTCTCCTCTGAGATATGTCAGGATAGCAGATGTTAGACCAAGATTTCTTAAAATTAAAATCTAAGGTACTAAAAACACCCTCTGGAAATGAACGAAAACTAAAGGCTAGTTCAAAACAACATCAGAGACTTCAGCATTACAGATCTGCCTTACAGTAAGTATTGAAGGATATTTGGCAAGCTGAAACAAAATGATCTTACATAGTAGACTCATCCAACTGTAAAAACAAATGAAAGTACTGACAGAATTAAAATCAGATAAAATAAATCAATATCAACTGCAACACCTAAAATAATATCTTAGTTATATAAATATGTCAGTAAAATTTATAACAGCAATAGAGTAAAGGGGGGATAAATAAAACTGGATTTAAATATTGGTCAGTTTCTAGCATCATTTTGTAAGTGTGAACAATGAGATGAGGTGCAATTAGTCTATGGTTACCCTTACAAGAATAATAAAAAAAATAAGAAAACCATAATACATGAGTAAATATAAAAACAAAATTATTAAGCAGTTTGAAGAAGAAAAAAAGAGAAAAGTTAAAGAACAAATAAAAGAAATAGAAAATACATTAAATGGTTAACTTAAACCATCAGAAATGACATTAAACATAATAGGTTAACACTTCAATGATAGTGAACCATCTCAAGAAAGAATGAAAACTCATGAACATGTTTACGAGATGTACCGTTGCCAAAGGACACAGAAATTTTGAAAGAAAAAGGTAGGAAAAGTCTATAAGGAGCTCAAAAAAATGTGATTCAATAACATAAATGTTTTCAAGACATAAATAATAGAACAGACTATTTTATTTTACAACAGGGAAGTATAAACAGGTTTTCTAATTGGGAAAAGAAAAAAGTGTGGCATTTAATGTACAGGAGAAAAAAAGATACAGGCATTTTAGAGAAAATAAGTGGGAATTAAAATTTGAGTCCAAGCAGGGAGGTTAGCTTTGCATCCCAACAAGAATATTTGATTGCCATCCATTTTCAAGATGAAGGGTGAGACCAGTTAATCAGTGAAAAAATTTGCTTCAGCTGCAGTTAGCTGCTTGGGTGGAGGCATGAAATAGGCAGATAATTGGGTATATAACCTGTGTTACAATTTGGCTAGATAAGTGTGGCAGAGAAAGAAATAATAGGATCAGGGTATCTGCAAGTGAATGATTATAGATCGGAACCAAGGAATCTTAGCTGGAAAATAGAGAAATAGGTTCTAAATAAAGGTAAAAGTGGCTAGAATTCTTGCCCTTACCCAACATACAACACATATTACATTGTAATAAGGAGAAACCTTATTTTATGCATATATGCAGAGTAGAACAGTATATGTTTGTTGATCAAAATAAATGAGAATATGTAATTTAATAAAATATACACCCAGAGGTCATTTGCATAACTACAAAAATAATGCTTGAATAAATAGTTATCTAGAATAATATATAGAAATAAGTCCAACTGCTCTATTCACCCCACCACACTCTGATAACCAGTGCTAAATTTGCCCTTTATTTTTTTTTCAGGTTTTATATCTTTGAAGATTGCACAATGTTGCAAATGTAATATAGAGTTTTCACACAGGCCTCATACTCTCCTCTCATGTTAAAATAAAAAATATTCAATAAAACTAAGGAAGTAAGCCAGGTGTGGTGATACATCTGTGAAGCCTGTATTTCCAGCAACTCCAGAGCCTGAGGCAGAAGAAGTGTATGATCAAGGCCAGTCTCAGCAATTTATTGAGGCCCTATGCAACTCGATGAGACCTTGTCTCAAAATGAAAAATAAAAAGGGATGGGGATGTGGCTCAGTGGTAAAGCACCTCTGGGTTCAATCCACAGCACACAAAAACAACACAAACAAATCAACAAAAAAACAAAGTGATGTTCTTAGACCCCTTATATGCAAGTGACAAAATATCAATATTTGGAGGTTTATATAATCCAAGGCAACTTGGGTCCTTTATTCCTTTTTAAGTACTAAATAAACATATGTATACATAGATATCCCATTACTATCTTAAGACATACACAAGTATTATGGAATGTCCACTAGTTTTAAAGATTTCTAATATTTAATATATCAATTAAAGCAACACTAATAATGTATCTTATGTTCTATCTCTCCTATAAAAATTAAATACTTGATTTTGTTACCTTGATGGACTTTGTCATTTTTTTAACAGTACTGGTTTGAAATCCTCCAAGTTGTGATTTTAATCAAAGATATTTTAATATTGCATATGAAGTCAGACATAGGTGAAGCAACAAAAAAGAAATTAAGAATGTCATGTTCTGTGGAGATTTGAACATGCTATTTACACTCTGAGAGGTCTCCATTAATCCCAGGATGCTATTTTGTAACCAAACAATAAAAGGCTTAATAATCTAGTTATGGTTTTGAGATTAGGTATTATTATGGTAAAAAATGATAAATTAAACTCACTAAATTGCCTCAATCTTCAATTATGTTTTTCAGAATTAATAAATATTTAATAGAAAAAAATAAAAGAAATTATGGTTTTATTCATTCAGAAAATGCTGTAAATATTGTGCTTTGTGGGAATAGGACTAGTGTGTCCATGTGCTTGATAAAAATTGAACTAAATATGATCACATGTTTTAAAACAAAACAGAACAAAACAAGACAAAAAACAGTAGTTGGTCATTAGAATGCTGCCCTAGACTCTGGTTTGTATTTAAGCTCCAGCATATACTAGTTGAGTGAATTTGTCAGTTTACATAATACTTGTAAAATTTACCCTGCTAATTGGAAACAATATCTCTAAATTGGAAACAATGAAAATATCCATCTCTCACAATTATTTTGTCATTTATGTAATATTCCAAATAAACTGTTTAAATGCAATGGTTGATTCCTGGTGAGGATGCTATAAGTATAAGCTATTTTTGTTATAACTGTAATAGGACTTAATGAATAAAGTTAATTTCTGAGTTTTAGATGCTAATCTGGCAAAAAACACACAAAAAAGTAGGACGTGTTGACATATTTTCTGAATTTGTATTCAATCAACCTCTTAATATATTAGTTGTGTGTATTTATATTAAGTTTTAAGATAATTATAATACTGAATAAATTAAAATAACATCAACAAATTAAAAGATTTAAAAGTAGAATGTTATTACAAATCACAAGTTCATTGTGGCAACAAAGAAAAAAATCTCATATTACCTTCAAATCCACAGTTGTATACATATAGCAATCTAGTACATTTTTGTTTTTATAATTTACATATAAAAATTAACCCAATTAAATGTATAGTGGGATGAATTTTAAAAACAAATATACTAGTGTAATTAGCATCATAATCAAGATATGAACATTTAATAGGGCAGTGCCATCACTCTAAAAAGTTTCACTGTGCCCTTTGGAGTCCATCCTATCCTCTCATCACAGCACACTGGCAATCAGGAATAAGTTGTGTTTCTCTTCAGTTTTTAAATTTGGGGATATTTTTAGAATTATACAAAGTTGCAAATATAATGCAGAGGTCTTGCATAGCCCTCATCCAGCCTCTCCTCACTTGAACATTTAAAATAACCATAAAGCAATTATTAAAATTAAAAGATTAACTTTAGCATAATCCTACTGATATGTTTACTTAACAGATTTTGGAATTTATAGAAAAATCACCCATTTTTCACCTCTTATTGTAGGAGCTAATCTCCAATCTTAATTTGCATCTAGTCACCAACCCCTGATCAAGGGTGTGATCTTTGAGATCATGTAGTAATTCTTAAATTTTGCAGAGTAATTTTAACAACCATTTGTAGATTTAGTCCATGGTAATCATTACTATGTGGTTAAACAGTGATTTTCTGTTTCCCTTATTTTTCCCCCTTATTCAAAGTTTCATTGAGAATAATGTATACTTCAATTTCATTAGCATTACCAAACTAAAAATATCTCAATTTATATACTTGTATAATTTTTTCATTTAACTTTATAATGCTTCCAGATGATTAGAGTATAAAACTTCAATGAATTCAAAACTCTAAATTCAGATCAGCTCAACCTTTTGAAAATAGGTGAGTGAAATAATTTGTCATGCTGTTGTCAATACTGTCAATCTTTCATGTTGCTGAGATGAGAACCAATATATCACAAGCTCTGCTTTGCTAATCATTTACAAAACTTAAAATTCTCCCTGTACATTCAATGCATATGAAATGCCACACATATCACTGGCTTTAAGTACCTTTTTTCTTATAATATCTTATGTGACAATTTTTGGATGAAAAATATGAGATTATGTGGGGTGGAATATAGACTAAAAATATGTCTTCCCAGTAAAATTTTTATAATTATAAAAATGTCTAATTCATTGCAATGTCTAATGTAGTGTAAGTCTTCCATAAACTGCCCAGATTTAGTGCAGGCTCCACAAGGGCACAGTTTCCAATCCACTGTACTCATTTCAAATGCCAACCACAAGTTTGAGGGGTGGCAGGACTTTCGCACTTCTCATCAACTGGCTATGAATTCAAGGATTCCCACAACCTCATCAGGTTCAGCAATTGGCTAGCAGACTCATAGAATTCAAAGAAGTGCTATATATTCATTATTATTGACACATCTCATGTAATACACAAGGACAAAAGCAACACCCATCCCTAGACCAAAGTGAAAATGTAACTGCAAAAAAAAAAAAAAAAAAAAAAAAAAAAAAAAAAAAAAAAAAAAAAAAGGTGGGGATGCTCCCAGGTTCCACAGCCCAGGCAATGACTGGGAAGCTTCAAAAGTAAATGAGTCTGCTTCAGGGGACAGGGCAGGAAAACTGCCTGCTCACAATATACATCTTGTCTTATATGGAGTCACAGAAATGAAAGTCTGTTACTGAAGGAGAGGCAGAAAGCCCTCCATCTCCTAATCAGAAAACATAACCTGCTTCTGCAGGAAGGACAGAATCAAAAGTATTTTGGCCTGGGAAGAAGAAAAAAGAAATGTACCTAAATAGTCTATAAAGTTGATATGCAGAAAATACTAGTTTTCATTTATTGAGTATTTATGTAATGCCAGGTATAGTATGTCTATCAGACTTTCATGTAGGTATTTATCCATACAAGAACACAAGGTGGAAGTACACAATTTTTTAAATTGATGAGCTAAGGATCAGACAGGATAAGTAGTTTATGGTGTTCCAATATTAAAATCAAACAGACCTGCAACATGATCTTCGATGTGTCTGGATCAAAGCCCATATATTTCAAAATTTCTCCACCCTCTTGGACCACCTCCTTTGATGCATGACTGAAGCAGAGTTTTAAAAAAACTGTAAAGAAAACCAAGCATGTTTATAGCTTTTGGAAAACAGCAAATGGTAGAATTGGAAAATATGGGAGCAATATTATACAAGATAATCAGTGCTGGAGATTATTAACAATAGTGGAAAAGATCCATCTTTATCAGAAGGTAAAGACTATTGTTGACAATGAAAAGAGAGAACAGTATCTGGGGTGTAAAGAAAGAAATTACAGTTGATTCCAAACTATCTTCATTTTATCTATTAAAATATATGTAGGTATAGTTCAAAAATGAGAGATAAATAATCAAAGTTAAACCTGAGAAAAGCATGGCTGTTGATGGTATGACAACAGAATTTAATGAAAAATTTACAAAAGAACCGGTATGTGGTACTGAGGCTGCAGAGAGGCCATGTGCTCACAATGACAGAAATGTCTACTTCTTATTAACATCTCCCCAATGGTCAAATCATAAAACTTATTATTACTGTTACTATTGTAATTCTTAAAATGAATGGTGATAGAAAACAGACAGATGTGAGTGGTAGGAACATGGGGTTAAGGGAATACTATGGGCCCAGTATGCTGACCACTACATACTTTTTTTTTTTTAAAAAGCAATTTACCTGCAGCCCTGCCAGGCTTTAGTCAAAAGAATATGCTGCATTTGTACCTGTTATCAGCAGGAGAAATATATGCCCAAACGTTAACAAGGAGAACAGATTACCTAGAGGCAGGGGAGTTTTTGTGACCCTTACACAGACCAGATCCCAGAATTCAGGGAGAGATAAGGATAATACCCTTTAGCCTCAAATCTTTAAGGATTTCAATTAGAACTGGTTAGCATGGTGCAAAGTGATCTAGAGTTGTCATGTGCAGTGGAAACTTGAAAGTCTGATGTCATTGTGCTATCCATTAAAACCCAAGAGGTAGACTTAGGCAGGACTTTCTGGAAATTTCCCTGGGGCCCCCAATAAAACTGGAGGGCAGAGGAGGTACACTGTCCTCCTCTCTGAGAGCACCCACTCTCTCCCTTGAAGAAGTCCCCTCTTCCCTTTTCTTATTCTTTCTAATAAATTCACGCCTGTTATTCTGAGCAACATTTCTGAAATCTTTCTAGCATGATTGCAAGAATTTGGGATTGAAGAGTGGTTCTTGAGGCTGCCTAAGTTTCATGGCAGGCATTTGCCCTGTAACAATGGGCTGTCTTAATTCCTTCAAATATTATCATGTTTTTTATGTGATCTATAAAAGCTTCTTTCAAGTAATTTTCCAAGACCAATTTTTCATTCAAATAAAAAAAATATTCATCCTGAAGATATGTAACTTTGTGACAGCCCAATACAAAATTAAAAAAACAGTAGCAAAGTACACTGCCATTCTTCCCACCAGAGGGATCAAACATGAATGACTTCTCTGCTCTTCCTATCAGTGAACTGCCACATATGGACCCAAATGTATGACTGGATTCAAATAAGACTCACGAATTGGACCTCATTTCATGTTTTTTGGACAATTGAGTATTTGCTAATAGGTTAAAATTTGGCTCATACAAATATATTGAATAATTTCAACCTTGGAAAATCTAATGGAGTTTTTTTTCAAGGTAGCAACCTTTTGACTTCTACATAATTTACATTATGAATAAATGGTTATTTCTGAATAATATTAAAACATCATTTATTACATTTTAATACTTCCTGAAATGAACTCTAAAATGAAACATTTTGTCATTTGAAAATGAAAAATATTCTGAAATAAAACATTTTAATAAGTTTTAAAACCAACAAATTTCCTGAAAAATATTCTTCCTGTATTTCTATTACCATTCTTAAGGTGAGACATCAGGTTAGAACTTGTTGTAAATGAAATAATTTCAACATTCATATTCATGTTAACTGTTCTATATGTCAGTTTCTTTGGATTGTTCAATAAAATGTGTCTTTGGAAACAGAAATAAAGGGCTTTCTGCCAGGGGCTGTAGCTCCTGGTGGGACTGTAGCTCTCCACCCAATGCCCTGCATCTCAAAGTGCTGGTAGAACATTTGCTTATCACGTACAAGAAAGATCCTATTCCATCACCAGAAAGAGAAAAAAAAAAAAAAAAAAAGAAAAGAAAAAAGAAAAGAAAGAAAAGGAAAAAGAGAGATGGAGAAAGAAACAGGATGCTAGGGTTATTTTTATATAGATTGAAAAAGAAAATAGCTTTTAAACAGATAAGTGATAGATAGAATAAAACTCAACAGGAAAGTCTCCATTCAATAAGCCAAACATCCTTCTATCTCACTTATTTTATTCTAAATTTCTTCTCTGACTTTGGCAAATGCTATGGATCAATCTGGTTTTTAGCTTTCTTTTTTATTAATGTTGTTTTTAGAGGAATTAAAAATTTATAGGAAGTAAAGGAAGAGAAAAGTTCAGGGCAATCTGTATTCCCTGACCCTCAAACTAGGCATGTGAATACATGGAGAAAACACTGAGACACAAGAAGTTAACAAGAGCACCAACTGAGGGTAAATTTATCATGGCCTACTTTTGTGTTTCCTGCCTTAGAGCTATTAATGAAGTTAACTTGAATTGTAGTGAATGTCTTTTTTTTTTTGTGTGTGTGTGTGTGTGTGGTACCAGGGATTGAACTCAGGGGCACTCACCCACTGGGCCATATCTCCAGCCCTTTTTTGTATTTTATTTGGAGACAGGGTCTCACTGAGTTGCTAACTGCCTCACCATTGCTGAGGCTGGCTTTGAACTCTCGGTCCTCCTTCCTCAGCCTCCCAAAGTGCTGGGATTACAGGCATGCGCCACCACACCCGGAGGTGTAGTGAATGTCAATCATTTAACTCAGTCAACTCTACGTACCCATTCTTCTGGGAAACAACACTCTGTTTGGGGGAGAAGCCATTCTATGTCACTCATCTAAAACCACATGATTGTTTATGAAACTTGACCATCATTATTTTACCTTTTAGACCCAAAGATTGAGTAAAGAAATAAATATATACACAAATAAAACAGTACTGGATGTGTAAGAGCAAATTGGTGATTAGAACTAGCTCCAGAAATATTAATTTAGAAAATTAAAACACTTGGAAAGAATAAACAAAAACTTTTATTATCAAAATTAAATGTGTGTTCTTCTTGCTATAAGCAGAGTTCCAATATGTTAGTTGTTAGGATTTATTAAAAATAATAAATATTACAGATTTGTGAAGAAAAGCAAAAGCTAATCTTGCCATTAACTTGGATGATAAATTTTTAAACAATAACCCTAATTAACCATTAAAATCTAACAATGTCTGATGTATTTCAAACCTAGAGCTATTGCAAGAACAAGTACAGCCTAATATTGGAAAATATATTCAAATAGCTTACCACTGCAACAGTTAAATGAAAAAAATAATAGACCTTGTAATTTCAGTAGATATAAATCAACAGATCAACAAATGAAAAAATATAATTGAATAGAATACAACATCTTTTCAAGATAGGAAAAAACATGTGGAAAAAAAAACAGCTTTCTTGACTAGACAAAGCATACCTTTCAAAGTGTCCAGTCACCTCAAGAGCTGTGTAAACTTATTTGAAGAAAATCAGTAATAACTGTTCCTAAAAATTCTCAGCAAATTAGTAATAGAAGATAATATTGTCATTTTGATAAATAGCATCTCAAGAAAAATCTAAAGCTTATCTCATATTAGTAAACAATTGAGTCTTCCCCTGTAATTTTAGAAATAAGTATTCATATTCACTTTCACTATTTCCAATGCACTGTTACACTTAAAGTCTTCACCAGGGAAGTAAGTAAAACAAATTAAATGAACTTTTGTAAGAGAGGGGAAAAACTATATTTAGTAATATCTGTTTAGAAAACTTTGAAGAGTCTAGAAAAAAATGCTACCAAAACTAATAATTTTTTTTAAATTAAGTATGTTCAGACTAATAATTTCTTTAGCAAGGTAAGAGAATATGAGTTAGATGCATAAAAATCAGTTGATTGTCAATTGGCTAACAATGAACAAGTGAAAACAAACAAAAGTACTATGCACAAATATTAATAAAAACTTTAAACATTTATATAAAAGTCCACAAAATATGTACAGTATGTATTTTCCAAATAACTACAAGTCTTTGTTGTTTGAAATCAAAGAAGTTCTAAAATTTCAAGAAGTGAATGAACTGTGTTCATGGATTGGGGAAACTCCAAGTTATGTTGATTCTTTCCAAATTGATCAATCTCAATCAAAGTCTTGGCAAGATATTTTTTGTAGAAATCAAAAGTAAGAGCTGGGGTTGTGGCTCAGCGGTAGAACGCTCACCTAGCACGTGCACAACCCGGGTTCGATCCTCAGCACCACATAAAAAGAAAGGCATCTTGTACAAATAAAACAAACAAATAAATATTTTTTTAAAAAATCTTTAAAAAAAAAAGAAACCAACAAGTAAATATTAAAATTTATATTAAAACACTATGGACCTAGAACAACCTAAATAAATAAATAAATGAATGAATAAGAAAACATTTGTTACAATTCTTGATTTCAAGACTTAATTTAAACCTTCAGCAATTAAGAGGATGGAATATTTCTGTACAAGTTGGCATAGAACCAATAGAATATAATAGTCCAGAATTACACCCCAAACATATGGTTGATTGATGTTTTGAGCTGTTATTATAGGTAACAAGTATGTACTATATATATCAAAAATGTAGATTTCTGAATGTTTTAACTATCAAAAAGGATAAGTATTGGAGAAGATATCTATCTTTAACCTAATTTAAACATTTCACATTGTATACATGTGTCAAAACATCCGATGTACCCCATGAATATGTACAATTTATGTCAAGAATCACTTATATTATCAAAAAATAAACTATTAAAAATGAATGTAAATCATATTATTATACTCAAAACAATTTCCCTAAATGTATTATGTATCTGTGCATCTTTAACATCTTTATGCATTCTATAAGTTGAATTTCTCCAAAAGTGAAATGACAAAAAAATATGTGGCTAGTCACCTCGCCCTGTACTGTGGCTGGATACATTGGACTCAATATCACAAGTGGCATCTTTTTGTCTGTCCACACTTTAAATCTGTCCTGTGTGCATGATAACAACAATCCTGGTTTTAATAGAAAAGGAGTTTTGAAATAGATGCCTCCATCTACTACAACAGCTTGTACTATCTATGAACTTGAGGAACTATTTAGGCTTTTCACATTCTTAACATTAAATAAGCAATTATCAAAGAAAAAACTTTATCTGAAAGCATCATACCTATAATTAGGAATTTGACAGTAGTGGTAGCCAAGGTACCACTATTTTCTTTGCATAGGTTAATTGCTTTTTAGAATATGTCAAATATTCATTTCCTTGAAAAATTTCAGTTATAAAATCTCCTGTTTTTGTTATGGAGCATAGAAAAGTCAAATTCCTGTTACAAATATTGTCTAAATTAAAGTGAAGAATAGCTAATTGAAAGTTTTATTCAGAATAAAAAACTTTCAAAAGTCTGATCAAAAACTGAGACCCCTCAGCCAAAAAAATTGAGCCCTGAAACCAAATGCCTTTACTCACTAGCACCCTAATGTAAAAGTTAGGGTCTGAGTTATAGCTCAATAGTAGAGCACTTGCCTCGCACATGTAAGGCACTGCATTGGAACCTCAGTACCACATAAAAATAAATAAAATAAATAAAGATTTTTTTTAAAAAAGAAATGTAAAAATTAAAGAATCAATTCCTTAATCCAATTAACACAATACAATTTTAATCTAAAATGTGATTGAATTTGAGGGGTGAGATATTTTCTTAAAAATAACACTGAAGTAATTTCCCTATTAAATTGACAAAAGACTCCTATCTCCTATGTATTAATTTTTTTTATTTATAAGGATAAATATATACCCCCCAAAGTTTTTTTTAAATCAGTGAGATAACATTTTTTTTTTTTTTTTTGTGGTACCGGGGATTGAACTCAGGGGCACTTGACCACTGGGCCACATCCCCAGCCCTTTTTTGTATTTTATTTAGAGACAGGGTCTCACTGAGTTGCTAAGTGCCTCGCCATTGCTGAGGCTGGCTTTGAACTCGCGATCCTCCTGCCTCAGCCTCCCAAAGTGCTGGGATTACAGGCGTGCGCCACCGCGCCCGGCTATGTTTTTTAAATGTTAAAATTATCTCCCCCACAATATTTTTTGTAAAACAAAGTACATTCAGTTGGACTGTTTTGTGATTAACAAAGAACCACCAAGATCTGTGTTCACAGAGAACACTTGATTTTTTCACTAGTCATAAAAACTAGCACTTTGTGAATCATCTTATCAGTGGTACAAGACACTATAATCCAAAACACTAAAAAACATTTTAGAAATGCATGTCCTCATTTAGCACATTTTTTAAAGTTCACTTTTCTTGCTGGATTACAGAACATTTAGTTCCTTCTCCACAACATTTCAGTGGTATTCTCATTGTACCATTTTCAGTAAATGAATATTGAATAGCAGTTGCAAGGCTATTTTGACGAAGATCTGGTTTTGAACAGATAATAGAATTCCTAGAAAAATGAAACATAACAATCTCAGAATGAATTGAAATGTGAATATCTTCCACATTTATATGTATTTAGACAGATTTTATAATGTCATATCACTTGTGAAGAACTAAGGTGATGTGAGAAACGATTATAAAGCAAAAATTTAAGCGATGAGAGTCTTTGAAATACAAAAGAGAAGTCTATTGGTTTTTGAATAATTGTAGAAATAACATAAATTCTCTGTAATGATTTTAAACTCATATTTTTGTTCTATCAAAATGAACAATTGTAAATTATTATCTCCAATGAAATTATGGATTGATTTGATGTTTGCGTACAGAGGTACAGGCAGAGAAATATTATTGAAACAAAACTGTAGTATAGTACCATACTCATATGTATATATAAGTAAGAATCTTCTATACATATTTTCATCTATTATCATTTATTTTCTTATTAAAACTGAACTTATAAAGCAAAGTTTAAGGAAATATTGTCTATTTCCAATTGTATCTCTAAAATTGTGGTGATTGCCGCTACTTTTGACAAAGTTGTTTATCGATGTGTTACTGGGTTTGTGGAAGTTTACCTGGACAAAAAAATAGCACTGAAATAGCAACAGCAGCATGGCAGCAAATAATATTTATAAAGTACCTGACATTGTCAAGTTAGCTGGGTAAGTGATGGCGTAAGAAATGTATAGATCATATACAATAATAAATAGCATCAAGAATAATAGCTAACTCTTCAGAATAAGCCAAGATGACTATAGATGTTGGAAGTTTCAAAACAGTCAAGCAAAGTTCCCTGACAAAAGGGTGATAATTAGAAGAGCTAATGATGTTAGAGAGGGTATATCATAGGCACAGAATCCTTATAGGTCCAAAAGGGTATTTGAAAGCCCCTATTATTTGAATGAAGTAGAACCTTTGTGACAAATGTAGAGAATTCATGAAATCAAGTTTCAGGGCATTGTATTGCTATCAAAATTTCATTATATTCACCTTTCAGGGAAATGCAGGTTTAAGATCTTTATTAATTTCAGAGTAAAATGTGACCTGATAAAATGTTGAAGAACACAAATTTATAAACTACTCCAATGTTGTCAACCAGACTTTAATTTTTATTTCAGAATGACTTTATCTGAATTTTTATTGACCTGTGCTTGATATTTCACTGATATGTTATTTGTTCTAAATTTCCTTAATAATGTAACTGATCATATAATTTAACTTTTTTTTTTTTTTTTGCTGACATTACAAGCATATTCTTATTTTCAAAATTAAATGGAAACTCACTGGTGCTATGGTTCTTGATTCAAAGGGTTAAGAGTGGTATCACTTCCAGGCCTTTTGGTTAAGATCAAGTGCAAAGGGTAAATGTAGCATAAAAGTATGGTGCAAAGAACAACATAGAAGTCAAAAAAAGCTGGGATGGGTTGCAGGCTCTTCATTTTCTATTTGTGGTGCTAAAAAAATGTTAATTCACCTTGGGCCTCAATTTTCTTATTTGTAAAGAATACCTAAGATTCTAAGGAAATGCTTCCAAAGCCAAGTCCTCAAAAGGGATAGTTGTATTGGGAGATTGTGAACTCTCTTTCATCCTTTATAATCTAAACTGCTCCAATTTAAAGCACCATTTTAAATAGATGCATATGGTATAATAATAAAAATAAGTACTCTGAATAACATCATCGAAAATAGCATGGAAGGAAGCTCCTGGGCCCATTCCTCTGCAGAAACAAACATTGGGAATACAAGTGACAACTCTGTAGGTCTCTGGAAAACAGTAAAATGCTTCTAGCAATCAGGCAATGCTAATCAAGAAAAAGACAACTTAAAAACAATAGGAGAGGGGAAGGGAGGGAACAAGGGGGGAGGGAGGGGGAGAAAAGAAAAAAAAAAGGTGGTTGAATGAGATGAATATCATTATCCTAAATGCATGATTGAAGACCTGAATGGTATGAATGAATATACTTTGTATACAAACAGTTGTATGTAAAAAGATGCTATATATGTGCACTATGAATTGTAATTATTATAAATAAAAAATAAATTAAAAAAAAAACAATAGGAGAATTGCATGGTATTTTTGTTTGCCCTTGCTCCACCGCCCTTTCTGGTTTGTAGTTATCTTGAAGACTCAAGTCCATATTCCCAGGATGGAAAAAAAGGTTGTTATTCCTGGGGGAAGCAGAGGAAAACTTATTATCAAAGAATTGTGTTTGTACTTGAAGGACTGGGGCAAGTACCTGTCTTTGTTTTGTCCAATTCAGAACTCCCTCATGATAGAAAAGTGAAAGGCATTCTTCAAAAGAATGTTAAGGAAAAAAGTAATATGCAGCTACCTGAGGCAAAACAAAATATTTCAAACAAATTGCAGCACGCTGCATTCATGAGAAGAGGAGATAGAGTTTCTTTGGGAAATTAGAACTTTCAAAGCACCTATTTGTACTATGGAAAATAGAAAGCCATGCTCATGTCTGGAGCATAACACACTCAGATAAATCTCTGGACATTCCCAAACTCTCACCTCTGACTGATCTGTAGGCTCAGTGCAAGCAGCAAGGTAGGGTGTCAGAATTATAAAGAGCCTGGCTAAGAATGGAAGAAATGCCCCACCACAGAGTCACTTGGCAAGCCTGGAGAATTTTTTTTCCCCTTTTTCTCCCTCTTTAAAAAAAAAGGCTCCTGGCATTCAAGGACATCTCTGGAAAAGCACTTACTGAACACAAGGCAGTGGAACAGAAAGCTAAGAGTCATCAGATAATAAATCACACACACTTTACAAAAACCATTTAGAAAGGGTATAGAGCGAACAATTATGTACAGCCCACAAGCAAGCAATAAAAACAAACTAAGGAAAGAAGAAAAAACTGCTTTCCAAAGTTACCACATTTTAGTATTAGAAAAGTCCAGATTCCAAGGGAGATTTGAAACATGTGAAGAAACAAGAAAGTATGGCCATTAACACAAGAAGTTAACAGAAGTTGTCCTTAAGGAAGCATAGAGTAAGACTTACTAGACAAAGACTGGTAAACCAACTGTCTTAAGTATGTTATAGCAGCACAATTCACAATAGCTAAACTGTGGAACCAACATAGGTGCCCTTCAGTAGATGAATGGATAAAGAAAATGTGGTATATACACAAAATGGAGTATTACTCAGTAATAAGAGAGAATAAAATCATGGCATTCGCAGGTAAATGGATGAAGTTAGAGAATATTATGCTAAGTGAAGTTAGCCAATCCCAAAAAGCCAAATGCTGAATGTTTACTCTGATATAAGGAGGCCAATTCACAGTGGGGTTGGGATGGGAGCATAGGAGGATTAGAGGAACACTGGAATGGCCAATGGGGAGGGAGGGGAAGAAAGGGGGCAAAAGGGTGAAGTAAAAATAAAAAGATAGCCGGGCGCGGTGGCGCACACCTGTAATCCCAGCACTTTGGGAGGCTGAGGCAGGAGGATCGCGAGTTCAAAGCCAGCCTCAGCAATGGCGAGGCACTTAGCAACTCAGTGAGACCCTGTCTCTAAATAAAAAAAAAAAAAATACAAAAAAGGGCTGGGGATGTGACCCAGTGGTCGAGTGCCCCTGAGTTCAATCCCTGGTACCACAAATAAATAAATAAATAAATAAATAAATAAATAAATAAATAAATAAATAAAAATAAAAAGATGGTAGAATGAGATGGATATCATTACCCTAAGTGCATGTATGAAGTTACGAATGGTGTGAATGTACTTTGTATACAACCAGAGATATGTAAAAATGTGCTTTACAAGTATAATATGAAATGTAATACATTCTGCTGTCATTTCTAACAACTTAGAATAAAAAAATAAATTTGAGAAAAAAATACTTTAATTGGCAACAGGTGCAGCTGAGAAATCTGAAATTGAACATAAGGTTTTGATAAATTAATAAACTCCTCTGCTCAAAAAAAAAAAAAAAAAAAAAAGTGCTGAAGGAAACCATGAATGGAAAACTAAAGGAAATCAAAAGAGCAACACATGGCAAATAGGGAGCATCCATAGAGATAAAAATTATTTTTTAAAGAAAAATTAAAATTATGGAGTTGAAAAATACAACAAAACTTTAAAAAAAAATCACTAGATGTATTCAAAAGCAGCTTTGATCAGGCATAACATAGTATCAGAGAACTTGAGGATAGAACTGTCATTAATTGCAGTTTCGGGACTACAAATAAAACAGAAAGGAAGAAAAGGAAGGATAAGATAATATTAAAAAACCAATAAAATACACATTTATCCATGAGCAAAAGGAAGTCCAATAGAGTAGAGGAAGGAGAATGGGAGAAGGGAGGAAGGTTTGGAGGGAAAAAGGGAAATAAAAAGGGGGCTCTTGAATTGAGATTGATTTCTATGCACATTTGAATTTATTGGGATAAACCCAACCACTATGTATAACTATAAGGCTCTAATAATAATAAGTAAAGAAGAAGAGCTTAAGAGATATGCATTGTGACTCCTTTAAGCATACCAGAATAGACACAGAGGGAATTCTAGGGAAAAGGAAGAAAATAGACATAAAGAGTATTCTAAATCTAAATAAATGAAAACAAAACCCCTCAAAGTTTGATTAAAACACACACACACACACACACACACACACACTCACAAATTTACACATTCAAGAAGTTCAATATCGCCAAGAAAGTAAACAAATGATCTGCAACAAGACACATTATAACCAAATTGTCAAAAGTCAAAGGTTGAATCTTAAAAGAAGCAGGAAAGAAGCAATTCATTATGTAGCAGGAATTCTCGAGATTAACAGTGGATACCTTCATAAGTCAAGGATGTAAGAATAAATTAAAAGAACCTTTTAAGGTAATGAAAGAAAGAGAATGTATGAAGGAAGGATGGGGAAGGAATGCAGTGAAAGATAAAAAATACAACATGTCAACTAGTAATTCTATGTCTGATAAGAACATACCTCATTTGCAGATAAACAAAAGCTGAGGGAATTTGTTACTGGTATATGAACCTAATTAGAAATGCTGAAGGGAGTCCTGAATGCTTGAATAAAGGAGAATCAATAGTAAATTAAATGGCATATGAATAAATAAAGAACACTGGTAAAGATAATAGCACAGATAAAGTCAATATTATTCTATTTTAAAATTTTAGCACTTCTCTTTCCTATATGATATAACAGAAAATGCATAATTCAGTGTAAATGAGCACACACAATGTATAAAGACACAAGTTGTGACAATGACAATATAATGTCATTATATTGGGGAAGAGACAGATGATACAAGTACAGTCTTTACATGCTATTGAGGTCAATTTAGCATCAATAGAAGTTAGATTGTTATAAAGTAATTATATTCATTATATTAATTATAATTCTCATATTAACAATCATGGAAATACCCAAAAATTATATTTACAAAGAAATCAAATGATATAAAAATTCCATACGACAGAATATTTTAAAAAGATGGCAAAGAGAAAAAATGCAGTCATAAGACATACAGAAAACAAATAGCAAAATGTCTGAAATCATTCCATCCTTATCAATAATTATTTTAAATGTAAATGGATTATATTCATCAATCCAAAGTAGAAATTGGCAGGACATATTTTTTAAAATGCTCACAACTACTTATTTTCCATAATACACAAATAATATAAAAATAAGAGAATGGGAAATGATATTCCATGCAAATAGTAATGACCAAAAGAATCAGAGGTAGCTCTGCTAATATTAGAAAAAATGGATATTACATAGATGTTGTTAAAGGACAAAAAGAGGAATATCACATGATTAAAAATATCAATTCATGAAGATGTGAAGAATATAAGGACATTGAAGAAGAAAGCTCCCAAATACTGAAGCAATGACGTTGAAATAGACTATGGTAGGATAAAGAAGACTTTGATTTTCACCTTTAATAATGGGTAGGACATCTATACAGAAAATGAATAAGGAAATAGAATACTTGAACAATGTCATGTTAACTACACCTAACAGGTATACACATACACATGCATACATGCGACACTCTGACAATAACTACCATGAAATGATGCTAGAAACCAAATAACAACAACAACAACAACAAAAAAAAAAAACTGGAAAATTCAAAATCATTTGCAAATTAGGCAATGTATGATTAAACATCAAAGAAAAAAATCACAAGGATAATTAGAAAATCAATGAAAATGCAAACAATATATGGAAACTCTGGGTTGCAGAGAAAGCAGGTCTCAGAAGGAAATGTAGAGCCATAAATAATTTTCTTCTTTTGTCTTTTAATAAAAAGATCTCAAGTCAATAACTTTATCAGTATGGAACTAGAGATGGGGGGCAAAAGGGGAACTAAACCACAAAATGAAAAATGAAGAAAATACGAGAAAAGATAAATGAAATGAGTGTAGAAAAAAGTGATGCAGAAAATCAACAAAGCAAAAGTTAAATTTTTGAAAAGATCAAATAAATCAATAACCTTAATAAATAAAATTGAAAATCCAATAGTAAATCCATGCATCTATGGGCAATTCATTTCACTTAAGATATGACATTAATTATTTGGGAAAAAAAGTTTCTTCAAAAAATGGTGTCGGGACAATTGAATATTCATGGATTAATTTGAATACCAAATTTGAACTTATGCTATCAATACAAATTAAGCCAAAGTTGATCAATGACCTAAATATTAAATATGAAAATTCTGAAGAAAAACATAGACCTCTTATCTGGGAATTCAACTGTTGTGGCAGCTATTTTTAAAATGTAGTAGCACAGAAAATCTGAAAATAAAAAGATGAAAAACATCATATAAATATCATACAAAGAAATTTATGTGGATGTATGTATATCCAATAATGTAAGCATTAAAGGAAAAAGTATTACTAAAGGTAAAGAAATACATATCAAAGTGATAATGGGAGCCAGGAATGGTGACTGTAATCCCAGAGGCTCAGGAAGCTGAGGAAGGACGATCACAGGTTCAAAACCAGCTTCAGTAATTTAGCAAGTCTTTAAGCAAATTAGTGAAGTCCTGTCTTAAAATAAATAATAATAATAATAATAATAATAATAATAATAATAATAGTAAGGGATGTGGTTCTGTGGTTAAACATCTCTGGGTTCAATCCCTAGCATCTAAATAAATAAGCAAATGCAAGATAATGGATAAATTGAAAAAAAAGAGATAATACAAAATTCATATGCATCTAATAACAGTCTCAAAATGTACAAAGCAATAATTGCAACAAAGGAGATAGGGACACAAAAATCATAACCTTAAATTTTAACACAATTCTCTGCACAGATGATTGAACAGTTATAGTCATAACTTAGAGGATTTAAATATTATTATACCACAGCCAAAAACATGTAGGTACACATACTTTCAGCTGTACACAGAAAATTCCAACCTGAAAATACTAGCCCATGCCTGCAATTGTTAAACAAGTGTTATGGTTTAGATGTGAGGTGTCCCCAAAAAGCTCATGAGTGAGAAAATGCAGGGAGGTGTGGAGTAGAAATGATTGGGTTATAGGCTAACCTTAACAGTGAACTGATCCCTGATGGGATCAACTGAGTAGTAACTGGAAGCAGGTGTGGTGTGACTGGAGGAAGTGGTTCATTGGAGGCGTAGCTATGGGGTATATATTTACACCTAGCAAGTGGAAACTGCTATCTTGCTCTCTGCTGTTTGATCATCATGTGAGCTGCTTCCTTCTGCCACACTCTTCCACCATGATGTTCTGCCTCACCTTAAGCCCCGAGGAATGGAGTCAGCCTTCAAAGCTGATCAAATAGCAAGTTAAGGGCTGGGGTTGTGTCTCAGTGGTAGAGTGTTTGCCTAGCTTGTGTGAGGCACTGCATTCGATTTTCAGCACCACATATAAATAAATGAATAAAATAAGGTCCATCAACATCTAAAATTTTTTTTCAAAAATAGCAAGTTAAGCCCATTTTTGAGTATTTGAATACAGAATATGTTCAATTACCACATTGAGTTAATCCAAAATTAACTAACAGAAAGAATTTTAAATTCCACATGTGCGAGGGAATTAAGCAACACATTTTTACATATTCCACGAATCAAAGAAGAAACTACAAATTAAACATGGACACTATTTTAAATTTTAAATTCAGTAATAATGCAATTATGACACTTCCAAATTTGTGAAGTGCAGCTAAACTAGTGTTCAGAGCAAAATTCATACCTACAAATACATTTACAAAAATTGATAAAAGCATGTCTCTACTTCAAGAAATTAAAAAAGAGAACAAAATTAAAAAGTAAAAATAAGGAAATAAAAGATAACAGAAATCAATGAAATAGGAGGAAATATGGATTAGAGAAAAAAATTAATCTAAATGTTGGTTCTTTGAAAATAATTGATTTTTATTTATCCCTAAGAATTTATCAAGAACCAAAATAAGACATGTTATGAATACAATGAGTGACATCACCACAGATACTCAATTTATGAAAATGACAGTGTTGTGACCAATTGTATGATAATAAACCTTTGTCATTATTTATTTATTTATTTACTTACTTATTTTGTATGCGTGGGTGGATAGGTATTGTAGAGATCAAAATAGCAATACTAAATATTTTTTACCTGCTTTTGATTGGATTCCTGATTGCAGATCCCACAGACACTAAGGGCTGCCCATATTACATTATAATTAGTAACTGAATAGTTTTAAAATGATTTTGAAACAACTTATGTGCAATTTACCATACTACCAAATACATGGATATGCATACAACTTAATCTCCATATCATTGTAAATCTTATGTTTTTCAAAGATAGTGATAAATAAAAAGCATTATTATGTGATAATAAAAAGTGTTATGCAATGATTTGTTCATTATACTGTAACTCTAAAAAGTAATATTATTTAACGCATATAGCAGACTATGTGCTAGCATTACCTTCTCTATTTCACTCAACATTGTTTGAAATAATAAAATGTGTTTTTTAAGTAGGAAATAATTCAATAACAGCACTGAAAAGAAAGTGTGTCATTGCTGATAAAAGGTGTTGGACAAATATTACCTAAGCCTAAAAATCTCCAAGTTGAAAAAAAAAATGTAGGCATTAGTATAATGTCAAAGTCACAATGTCTTCTATTTAACTAATTCTTTTAAAAAATCCATATGTGCTGTAGTTTATTGAAGTAGAGCATAATATATGATAATAGTCAAATTATGATTGTACATTTGAATGAATTAGCACAAGGTGAACTCACATATTTTGGAATCAGATGAGGAAACTGACTTCAGCCAGCTTTCCAGCTACTCCCAGTATCTCCTTCTTGTACTTCCATCATCAGCACACGAGGTGTCTGGAGGTGAGGTGTGATATTCATCATGGTTCAAATATGCTTTCATTTTGCAGTAATGATGTTGTGCATTTTTACATGTTCATTTACTATTCTGATATTTTCTATTTTTTACTTGCCTAGCATGCATGAACCACCATTTGACCCAGCTATCCCACTCCATGGTTTATACCCAAAGGACTTGAAATCAGCATACTGTAGTGACACAGCCACATCAATGTTTATAACAGCTCAATTCACAATAGCTAGACTATGGAACCAACCTAGGTGTCCCTCAATAGATGAATGGATAAAGAAAATATGGTGTATATATATATATATACACACATATACATATATATATACATATACATATATATACATATATATATACTCAATGTAATATTACTCAGCTTTAAAGAAGGGTGAAGTTATGGCATTTGCCAAGTAAATGGTTGGAGTTGGAGAATATCATGCTAAGCGAAATAAGCCAATCCCACAAAAGCAAAGACCAAATGTTTTCTCTAATATGTGGATGCTAGTTCACAATAAGGTGGGGGGTAGAACTAGGGAAAAATAATGTTAGATTAGGTAGAGGGAAGTGAAGGGAGGGGAGGGAGGGGATGTGGGGATGGGAAAGATAGTGGAATGAAGCAGACGTTATTACTTTATGTATATATGTGACTACATGACCAATATGATTCTGTTACATGGACACTTTGAAAAATGAGAAATTATATCCCATCTATGTATGATATATCACAGTGCATAAATGCATTCATGTATAACTAATTAAAATAAATTTAAAAAATCAGTCTTTATATGCCTTCATTTTTGGCACCATAGTTTACTATAATTATTGTAATGATTTAATATTTTTACAAGAAGTTATATTTACCTTATATCAAACATTAATTAATGATAATGAATTGCTTAGTTAAATAACTATTATACCAAATTAACTATAATTTACAGATTTTGCAAAGGATAGCAAATGTAAAACCCAGGCCTTTCTGCATTTAAATTAAATAATAATTACAAAACTGTTATAACATCATAGTTATAAATGAGTGTAACATAAAGAAAAGACTGAAGTTGAACCTTAATTACTATAACTTACAGAATTTCTTCATTATTAAATTATTCTTCCTACATGACTACCAATGTAATTCGTGAACAGCCTACCATTGCTCCATTTTAACTGCCTGCAGGAAGTTTTCATGGTGCAGCTTTGTGAGAGGAACCGTATATCTGCACATTTCTTTTAACTTTTACCATGCTCTGGACACAGGTCACAGGTCTTAGCCTCACAAGTGAAGAGGATTTCAGAAAGCAAGAACATCAGGAGGTGTGGATCTTAGCAGTCACTCTAAAGTCTGTTTACTACACTTAGAAACAACTTCATGCCAGTAATTCAAAAATTCCAGTGAAATGGGAAAATTCCTTAAGAGAAAGATTTTTCCCTAAATGTTTAAAACAGCTTTATTTATAAGAGCCAAATATAGTACTGTAAAAAGGCCAAGTGCCCCCCCCCCCCCCAGTAGGTAAATGGATAAATAAGCCATGATGCAATCACAGAGCAGAATGCCACTATTAGGAATGATTATATCACACAAAATGGATTAACCTCAAAATAGCTGTGCTAAGTGAAGAGGTCTGATGTGGGAATCAGCTCAAATCCTAAGTGGAAAAGCGGCATCAAAGTCCAGACTGTTTGTTCGAATGTGTTTCCTCTCCTTTTGTGTTATTGACACCTTAAGACCTGGTCACTATCTGCTGCCTTTAAAAAAAAAAAAAAACTTAAAAACATTTTTCACTCCTATTTGGCTTTTCTAGTGGTTCCTCATAGAATTATTGAACTGATGTAAGCTACACTGCCAAAGAAGCACGACTTTGTGTCCCAAATGTGGAATATAAAAATAAGAACATATCAGTACCCTTTTTCTTTATTTTTAATAAATACACATTTTTTAATTTAATTCATGAAAGTTGACAGATCATGGAGTTTCTAGTCTTTGAAGTGTAGAATATAATTGTTGAACATGTATAACATAGACCCAATGATCCCCTTTGATGTTTTCATAAAAGATTGCTTGTGTTGTGTGTTTAATAGGGTTATACAAGTGTAGCTTTTTAGAAGATTCTATCTAATCAGATCACTATTTTAATTATCATTGTTAACAAAGTTTTTTACATCTGATAATATATCTGACAGATATTATTTTAATCCAAGAACACAAATCATATCATTGGGCTCATTACAGTTTTTTAATGGGCTAAATTGCTAAGATTAAAATTAATAGAGAAAAATAAAATCAAGAAGAGAGACAACAACAAAATTGTTTCAGAATAAATGATGTATTTTCCAAGACTGCTATTGGCATCAATATCATTTAATATTTATTGACTTTTCCCAGAATTTAGCACTTTTCATTCATCATATTATGTGTGTTACAGTACCAGATGTTAATTACTAGTAGCACAGATATAAATAAAGAAGCAGTCTCAGAGATAAACACATAATTTTTGACAGTGCTAATATTATATACAATGTCAGTTGCCTGGCTTTAAAGCAAATGCTAAAACATTAAACTGAAGAGCCCAAATTTAGATAAATTGAACATTTCTCAGACTTATCAGATAAAATTAATTTTAAAATATGTAACATATTAATGTTTTCTTTTAAATATTTCTGGTGAAAAAGATGCAATAGTCATGTTCATGAAAATGACAGTAGATAAAACAGCATAGAGTAGAACATGTATAAGTTTATTTTACCAAGTAAAGTCACTGTGTAAGCTTGAGCGTGCGTGTAAACCTTTGTTTATCTATGTGCATATTTGATGCATCAGAATATAAAATTACACTTTCTTGTGCTTTTCAGCCAAAATATTGAAAGAGATCGTTGCCCTAAGAAATGATAGGACATATTTACTCAGGAAAAGAGTCCACAAAACCTAACTCAAGTGCTTTATGCTAGATTATAGAATATTGAAAATTAGTATTTAGAGAACAAAGGCCTAACATCATACATTTTTCCCTTTGTAGTCTAAAATATGATGTTAACTATATTATTTTACCTTTCAGTCTTCTTTCACAAAGTGAGAGTCTAATGTAGATTACTTGGATAAAAATTAGATTCAGTCATTGTAATCTTTTTAGAAATCCTACTTTAAAAAAAATAAATCTATGAATAAAAAATTTACCCTCTTTCCCAGAGCTCCCAATTCATACTTTTTATACTTGTGATTTTGAGTAATTAGGATTTGTGTCATTTCTGATTAAGATTCTTCTATTGATCAAGGTTGACTTTTAAGCTTTCATATTTCTTTACAAACCGGTAGCATTTCTCTAATGAGCTGTGTGTTTTAGGACACTCATATATTTGTTGAGACCAATACTTTGTCACATCATAAAAAATTTATGATATGCTGTTCATGTATTATAGTTTTTTATTAGAAAACAGTGGTCTGTAGCGAGACTCTGAAGTAATATTGATTTCATATAGGACACACTGGCTAGGTAATATGTATTATTTCATTCACCTACAAAATATTTAAACATTCAAAAATCTTAGAGCATAAAAAATAAAATTCATGACATTTAAGAGAAATCTTGGCAAAATAAATTATAATGCAACACAATTATTTTACCAGACTTTATAAGTGAGGAAAGGAGGTTGAACAGGTTGATTTCTTGGTCTAAATGGAAACTATTGCAAATAGGATTTCACATTAAAAGTCCACATTTTATAAGTGGTTAAATATTTCTTTTGTCCCACAGATGTTATGAAAAAGATTACCAAGATGGTAAAGGCACCAGAGATAGAGGAACTTTGGGAACATCTGGAATAATTGTGTTGTAGTGAAAAGGGTTTATAACTGGTTAGTTTGGGAAAATGTCCAAACTCTGAAACTTTCACAAAAATTGATTATTAGCTAATAAGACCAAGAATCTGCATTTGGATCTAAAATATATTCTTTTCATGTAATATTTGGCTAACCCTTGGTCTCACTAAGTGCACAGCAATGTTCACATGGTTGTTTTCCTGCTCAAATTGACTCAAATTTGTGATCATGAAATTTATTCCTCTTAATTAAATAATCTTTAATAAATCATTTAAAGAGTACCTTTGAATAAAATACTGGTAATCTGAATATACCTATGTGTTTCCTCTTAATTTCCTCTCTTAATTATTGTAATTAGTAGTTATTTCTTGCTTTTTAATGCTACACAGCTGCAACAAAGAACCTTCAGCTATTTTGATTTTATCTTCCAAATTCCAATGATTATAACTTCTTTTGATAATGTGTTCCCAAATTTCTGAACACTCCAATTGCATAGAATAATAATCACAGCAATTCTAAACATTTAAGAGTTAGAGCTGCTCTAACTAAAAAGGAAGAAAATAGTGTCATGTGTCTACTGTCTTGCTTTGCTGTGATATTTCCTTGTTTCTTTCTTACTAGTGAAAGGAATGGGAAAAGTTTTATCTAGGACAAGCAAAGACCAATGGTCTCATTAGGTCAAACTATTGTTCCATTCATTTTAGTACAGTGTACATAGAAATAGTCTCAGGACCAACCTTACTCTTTTTGAAATTTGTAAACGTCTCTTCCGTACCAATTAGGTTAATTTAAAAAATTGTCTCCTAGCCGGGCGCGGTGGCGCACACCTATAATCCCAGCACTTTGGGAGGCTGAGGCAGGAGGATTGCGAGTTCAAAGCCAGCCTCAGCAATGGCGAGGCACTTAGCAACTCAGTGAGACCCTGTCTCTAAATAAAATACAAAAAAAGGGCTGGGGATGTGGCCCAGAGGTCAAGTGCTCCTGAGTTCAATCCCCGGTACCACAAAAAAAAAAAAAAAAAATTGTCTCTTATATGTCATTATTGTTTCCATAATAATTAAATGATATATTAAAATGCATTTGGAACAACTTTATAATTTCCTTCATATAAGACGTTATGCTACGAAAAATTAATTTACCTCAATTGTCTGATTTGAAGCTCACTACTTTGTTTCTCAGGTCTAAGGAAAATAAAATCAAATAGATAGGATAAACTTTCCAATTCCACCTTTACATGAATTTTGGGCAGAAATCATATTTTAACATGAGATATCCTGTCAGCATCAAATATTCTTTCTATTGCATTATGTCATGTCACCTTTATAATAAAGGAAATTTATAGAAATTAAAAAGTAAACTTGGCAGGTTCTGCTGTACCTCTCTCTCTCTCTCTCTCTCTCTCTCTCTCTCTCATCATTCCGGTTTTGAGGGGAAAGTACTTTGAAAATGAAATATCAAGTGCCTGGAATAATTTTATTATCTTTTTCCTTTCCATTACTGTTGTGATTTTCCCAACTCTTGTCCTTTAGTACACATTAACTGACTGGAATGTTTCTTAGAACATTTATATGATTTTATTCTATAACAAGGAGATCTCAAGCCATGGACTGTGGCCCTTCTCTGTTTACAACCTGTTTTGACAACCAAGTTTTACTGAGACAGCCACACTCATTCTTTCATACACTGTGTATAGCTGCTTTAATGCTTCAGTGGCAGAGATGAGTGATTGTGACACAGATTATGCGGCCTCCATTTACATTCATATCCTTTAAAAACAAATATGGCAACCCCTGTTCTGTACTAACTATAATGAGCAAGCAAACTGAACTGCACTTCTAATTGTTAAACTCAAGTTAAACAAACACCTGAGAAGAAAATATTTAAAACAAAATTATGTTTTACAGAGGCCTTAATACACTTTATGAGGAAGACTGAACATTGACTAATATTTCTAACATTTTGTCCTACCATTTTTATTCCTTTGATTTTCTTGTTTGCTTCCTCATTAATTTCATGAGAATCACTGGTAGATATAATAGTATTTACCTTTATACTGGATCCTTAAAATTGTATTAGAAGGCAAAGAAAAGCATTCTAGGTAGAGAAAATAGCCAGTGTATACATGTACAGTAAAAAGTGAACATACAGTCAATATTGTTAGAGCAAAAGGTATGAAGGGAAATATTTAATTTATAGGATAGCATTAGATTGTAGCATCTCTGTAAAAGACAGGGTTAAAGATGACAATAATTATTTGACAATCCTGCTTATGAGAGGTGAGAGTTGTATCTTTTCTCTTTGAATATGGCAGGCAATTGATTGCTTTGACTAATAGAATAGAGGAGAAATAGCACTTTTTTTCTGGACTTTTAGGAGATTATCATTTCACATTTTCTGTTTCTTGGAACATTCTCAGAATTTAGTTGCCTTGTTATGAGAAGCTCATGCCACTAAGAAAGCCATGTGATACCACACAGTCAACAGCTACAGCAGAGCTCCTGGCCAAGATCCCCAGTATCGGCTGTGAACTTTTTGAGTGAGTTTTCTTAAACTTGCAACTCTGCTGAGTCTACCCTTTACATGACTTCAAATTAAACTGCTACTTGACTATAATCATATGACAGACAGCCAATCAAGAAGTACCCCACTGAGTCCATTTAACTCCTAGAATTGTGAACAAAAATAATAATTGCTATTTTGAAACTCTAAGATTTGATGTGATTTATTATGCAGCAATAGATAATCATATCATGGAGAGTAAAAAAATTCATAAGCAGTATGCCCTTGGAACTAAGCATTTTAGGTTATTAAATAGATAACCAAAAGAAATACTGAAAATGTGGCATAATGAGTAATGCTTATGCTGTATCCATTCACAAACTCAGAAGTTAAAATAACAAAAATAAATAGCATTCAATTGATTTGGTCTCTGAATTTCTTTGTGATGACTACTCAGTTATGATATCTAAGTTCAGCACATACACAATATAAACTAAATTCTACCATTTTTCTACAATGAGATTTAGTTTTAAGAAATGAAAAGAAAAAGAAACTGAAAAATGAATAAGATATAGTATATTATTAATTTTTTAAATTCTAAGTTGTTATAAATGACAGCAGATTGCATTACATTTCATATTATACTTATAGAGCACTTTTTTACAAATCTCTGGTTGTATGCAAAGTATATTCACACCATTCGTGACTTCATACATGCACTTAGGGTAATGATATCCATCTCATTCTACCATCTTTTTTTTCTTCACCCTTTTGCCCCCTCCCTTCCCCTCCCTACCCATTGGCCATTCTAGTATTCCTCTAATCCTCCGAAGCTCCCCATCCCAACCCCACTGTGAATTGGCCTCCTTATATCAGAGAAAACATTCGGCATTTGGCTTTTTGGGATTGGCTAACTTCACTTAGCATTATATTCTCCAACTTCATCCATTTACCTGCAAATGCCATGATTTTATTCTCTTTAATTGCTTAGTAATACTCCATTGTGTATATATACCACATTTTTCTTATTCATTAATCTACTGAAGGGCACTTATGTTGGTTCCAGTTTAGCTATTGTGAATAGTGCTGCTATAAACATTGATGAGGCTGTGTCCCTGTAGAATGCTGTTTTTAAGTCCTTTGGGTGTAGACCATGGAGTGGGATAGCTGGGTCATAAGGTGGTTCCATTCCCAGTTTCCCAAGGAATCTCCATACTGCTTTCCATATTGGCTGCACCATTTTGCAGTCCCACCATCAATGTATGACTGTGCCTTTTTCCCCACAACCTCTCCAACATTTATAGTTGTTTGTGTTCTTAATAGCTGCCATTCTGACTGGCGTGAGATAAAATCTTAGAGTGGTTTTGATTTGCATTTCTCTAATAGCCAGAGATGTTGAACGTATTTTCATATATTTATTGATTGATAGTATATTTTCTTCTGAGAAGTATCTTTGCAGTTCCATGTCCCATTTATTGATTGGGTTTTGTTTTTTTTTGGTATTAAAATTTTTGGGTTCTTTATATATTCTAGAGATTAGTGCTCTATCTGATGTGCATGTGGTTAAAAAATCACCTCACTGATTATTTCTTTTGCTGAGAAGAAGCTTTTTAGTTTGAATCTATCCCATTTATTGATTCTTGCACTACAGAAGTCTTACTAAGGAACTTGGGGCCTAATCCGACTTGTTGGAGATTAGAGCTTATCTTTTTTTCTACTAGGTGTAGATTATTAATTTTTAAAAAATATTTAGTTGTAGTTGGACACAATAACTTTATTTTATTTATTTTTATGTGGTGCTGAGGATCAAACCCAGGGCTGAGCATGTGCTAGGCAAGGGCTCTACCACTGAGCCACAACCTCAGCCCCATGAATTCTTATTTATAGGTTATTCAAAATATTGAAGACTTAAAATAAATATGCTCATATTGACTAGTCCTTAAAACTAACAAAATCCTTAGTAAATTTTGATATTTAGATAATTATGTTGAAGAACACTGCTTGCACTTTAATATTTGAAATCATCTTTTGAAGAAGTAAATACTATCAAATATGATATCCATCTCATTCTACCATCTTTTTTGTTTCTTCACCCTTTTGCCCCCTCCTTTGCCCTCCCTCCTCATTGGCCATTCTAGAATTCCTCTAATCCTCCCATGCTCCCCATCATAGTAACATTGATACTAAAGTGTCTTTATACATTAATCTGAAAATCATAGTTTTCTACAACTAACATTGTAGAATTTGCAAAAAAAAAATAATTTCACTATGGATTTCAGATAATTTGTTTTAATTTAAGATCATATAAATAAGAGTGGGCTACTTTTCTTCAGCATTTTTATTATATGTATGACTTGCAACATCCAGTGACAATTTTCATTCCCTATATATCTGTATTCACAGAATATTTGGGTAAACTTTGTAACATGTTAAATATATTTAACTCTCTTCAGAGATAAAGATGTGTAATGCAATAAGACAAATATCATTAACTATAAGATAGTTTTACTGTTCAAGATTTCAGTGAGGAAACTACTAGTTATAAAAGTTAGTGACATATGTATAAAATAAATTTTATGGGATTTATGTGACATTTCAAGTATATGTTTTGATATAATTTTGATATATTTGGACCAACAGTTAAAATGATTTCCTGACAAAAGTTTAAGAAAGTGAAATTTTCTTAATGTACCAAATGTAAAGAAAGCCAGTAAATATTGCTGGGGTTCCTATTGCTTAGTGAATATACCACTGATATTTGCAATATGAATTTACAAGACAAGAAGGATGAAACTAGGAATTGTGATGTTTTTCTATATAAAGGAAGTGAAAACAAGCTATATCAACTATTCCAAATCCTTACAAAATATCTTAGGAGAGATTTTTGGAGATTTTATGCCAGAAACAACAAAACTCTATGGAACAAATTTAGAATTTATAAAACTCAGAGAATAAAATGAAAACTTGATTTAAAAAAATAAAATATAAAAACTTAAGTAAGAATTTAATATTAAGTTACATTAGTAAGTTATTGTTTATTTCCTTGGTTATAATGGCATTTTCATTCATTATATAGAAAAAATCTTATTTTGAGAAAATTTATGCTCAAGTATTTAGGGTAAAGTACCATATCTAGAATTTACATTTTGATGACTACAAAAAAAGTATGATTGTGTTATTATATATGAATATATACATATATTACAAAAATTAGTATATTTTTAATCTAGTTTGTATATTTGTGTTTATTGTACTATTATTTCAACATTTTGTAATTAATATCACTATAAATAAACAATTTAAAGAAGTAGCCTTTTCCTAACTTTATGAGGTACAATTGACAAAAATTTTAGATATTTAAGGGGTATTATGTGAGACTTTGATATATATGTACATTATGAAATGCCAACCACAATCAAGTTAATTGACTTATCACCTCCCATAGTTACTATTTTTGTGTGGCGAAAACATTTAAGGTCATTATCTTAGTAAATTTCAAGTGCACAATATGGTATTGTTGACTATGTTACCATGTTAGACATTAGATCTCATGTTGCATTTTCTAATCAACCCATCTTTTGATGAGTAATGGATAATTTTTTTACCTATCTGGGCTACTATGAATAATGCTGCAATGAGCATGGAAGTGTAGATATCTTTTTGGAATTGTTATTTTATTTCCTTGGGGTAGATATCCAGAGTGGGTTGGTTTGATCTAATGGTAGTTCTATTTTTAACTTTCTGAACAACTGCCATACTCAATTCCATATTGACTCTATAAACTTACATTTCTACCAGCTGCATATAAGGCTCCCTTTTCTTCTTATCCTTGCTAACACTTGTCATCATTGTCTCTCTGGTAATAACTATTCCAGAAAAAGTGAGGATGCATTTCAAAGTTCTCTCCCCCTCTTTTATTTATAAAGATACAAAAAAAAAAAAAAAACCCATAAAGCCTATGCATATAAATGAACTACCTTGTGATGTGTGAATCCATGTATACATTGTGGAATATTTAATTAGCTTAATCATATATATTTCCTCAGATATTTATCAACTCTTTATGGTGAAGCATTCAAATTTTTCTTTTATCTTTCTGAAATATACAGAACATTACTGTTATTTGTAATCACCCTGTGGTATGATAACACATCAGAACTTCTTACTCTTGGCTGACTGTTACCCTGTGCCCATTGATCAGCCTTTCTTCACACCTTCTCATGCTTATTGCGGTTTTGATTTGCATCTTATGATGATTACTATTTTTGAGAACCTTTTCTTATACCGAATGACTATCTGTAAATTTTCTTTGGGAAAATGACAATTCAGATCTTTCACACATTTTTAAATTATGTTATTGTGTTTTCTGGCTGTTAAGTTGTTTGAACATTTTATATATTTTTGATATTAACCCCTTATCAGATGTTTGTTTTCAAATATTTTCTCTCACTCCCCAGGTTATTTCTTTACTATTGGTAGTAAGGAATATTTTTAGTTGGATATAATTATATTTGTCCATTTTTGCTTTGTTGTTTTGTGCTTGTAGAGTCACATCCTAAAAATTTATTGTGCAAACTAATATAAAAAGCTATTTTTCACCAGGCATGGTGGTATATCTGTAATCTCAGTGACTCAGGAGGCTGAGGCAGGAGGAACACAAGATTGAGGCCAGCCTTGGAAACTTAGTAAAACCCTGTCTCAAAATAAAAAATGATGAGCTTCTTCTCAGCAAAAGAAACAATCAATAAGGTGAATAGAGAACCAACTAATTGGGAACAACTTTCTACCACATGCACTTCAGATAGAGCACTAATCTCTAGAATATATAAATAATTCAAAAATCTTTACACCAAAAAACCAAATAACTCAATTAATAAATGGACCAAGGAACTGAAAAGATATTTCTCAGAAGAAGATATACAATCAATCAACAAGAACATGAAAAAATGTTCAACATCTCTGGCAATTAGAGAAATGCAAATCAAAACTAAGATTTCATTTCACTCCAGTCAGAATGGCAGCTATTAAGAATACAAACAATAATAAATGTTGGAGAGGATGTGGAGAAAAAGGCACACTCAGACATTGCTGGTGGGACTGCAAAATGGTCCAGCCATTATGGAAAGCAGTATGGAGATTCCTTGGAAAACTGGGAATGGATCCACCTTATGATCCAGCCATCCCTCTCCTGGGTATATTCCCAAAGGACTTAAAAGCAGCATACTACAGGGACACAGCCACATCAATGTTTATAGCAGCTCAATTCACAATAGCTCAGTTGTGGAACCAACCTAGATGCCCCTCAGTAGATGAGTGGATAAAGAAAATGTGGTATATATACACAATGGAATATTACTCAGCAATTAAAGTGAATAGAATCATGGCATTCACAGGTAAATGGATGAATTTGGAGAATATAATGCTAAGTGAAGTTATTCAATTACAAAAATCCAAATGCTGAATGTTTTCTCTGATATAAGTAGGCCAATTCACAGTGGGGTCAGGTTATGGAGCATAAGAGGATTAGAGGAACTCTAGAAAGGTCAATGGGGAGAGAGGAGAAGGGAGGGCATAAGGCGATATGAAGGGAAAAAAAAAAGAAGATGGTAGAATGAGATGGATATCAGTATCTTAAACTCATGATTGAAGACATGAATAATATGAATATTCTTTGTATTTAAACAGTGTTATGTTAAAAGGTGCTCTATATTTGTAATATGACATGTAATGAATGCTATTATTATATATAAAACGTTGAATAAAAAGAAAGAAAAAAATAAAATTAAAAAATGATGAGTCCTGGAGATATGTTACAGTGGTAGAGCATCCATAGTTCAATCTTAGTACTAAAATATAAATTAATAAAAATAAATAAACAAATAAATAACTTTTTCTTATGTTTGGTTCCAGTTGTTTTATGGTTTCAGGTATTATGTTGATGCTTTTAATCCATGTTGTGTTTGTTTATGTACAAAGTAAGATAAAGCTCCACTTTCTTTCTTTTGAGTTGAATATATGGTTTCCCAGCATCACTTTTTAAAGAGACTATCCTATTCCCATTTTACATTCATTTCCCTTTTCTTAAAGATAAGTTGACTATAAGTGTACGGATTTATTTCTGAACTCTCCAGTCATATCCATTGTTCATAACTCTGGTATTATGCCAGTGTTACTATTTTCATTACTGTAGCACTGTAATATATTTCAATACCAAGAAGTGTAATACTTCCAATTTGATTTTCATATGTTGATTTGTTACTCTACAAATTTCACAATTTTTTTTTTCTTATCAGTTCTGAGTCCTTAGGGCTGGCTATATATAAGACTATATCATCTGCAAGACAATATAACTTCTCCTTTGGATTTGGAGGCATTTTTATTTCATTTTCATAGCCTTCCAGAACTATGTTGAATAGATGTGATGAGTGTGCAACTTTTTCTTATTCCTGATTTTAAAAGAAATACTTTCTGTTTTTAACTGTCGAGCACGATGTTAGCTGTGGGTTTGTCACATGTGGCTTTTATAATACTGAGATATTTCCCTCTCATCTAATTTCCTAAAAATTTTTTAAAGACTTTTTCTTTTAAAAGATATTGAATTATGCTTTTGTTTTTTGGAAGCTATTGCAATGACTATATATATATATATATATATATATATATATATTTATTGTCTATATCTATATATATCTATATATTATCTTTCTTTCCACTAATGTGCTGTATTACATTTGTTGTTCTGCAAATGTTAGACCATTACTGAATCACAGGGGTAAATATGACTTGGTGTCAAAATGTTTTCTATATGTAAATAACAGTTGACAACTCCTGTTCTACATATTTGTGTTGTCACTCTGAGTATGGTGAGAAATAGCTTTTTGACAAGGTTCAACAGAAATTTTTTTTCTCATTTTGTAGAAAAATTAAATGCTTTATTTTTTCAAATGTAGTACTGTTAACTGATCTTCACTAGAGGTACATTTTTCTCTTTCAAGTAGATCTCAATTACAGTAGATATAGTAAGGGAGGGTTTACTGTGTTTGGCATTTGAATCACGATCCTTTAGTTGAAGGAGATAGACACAATGTTATTAGATTACATCAGTAATTCTTTGTTAGAATATAGCTTTCATTATTGGTAGGAAAAAATATTTATGGTTGCCATCGTAGATATGCTAAAATGTCCTTAGAAAATGTTTCTTAACAGGATGAAAGAAAGAAAAAAATTCTCCCGTAATAGGAGGAGGGGTATCTTTTTCCTTAGTTGAATTTCTTGATGCTTTATTCAGATGCCACTTTAAACTGAATTTACTTGATATTCAGAAGGTTTCGCATAGAAGGTCTCACAGTTTCAGAATTTCATTCAAATGACAGGCTTCTGCAAATCATTATAGTTCTATGACTTTTGTCCAAGTGAGCAATAAGTCCTGGTCCCAAGATAACTAAGTTGGAAAATCCCATTCTCCATAATTACACTATTATTTAAATTATACATTATTTGTTTTATTAATTCTGTCTTTACTCTTTCTTTTATATAAAATGAGTTAAATTGGATGTCAATTATAGAGAAAAGACAGTTGTTTAACAAATGGTGCTGGGAAAACTGGTGATCTGTATGTAGATGAATGGAACAAGATCCCCTTCTCTCACACTGTACAAAAGTCAACTCAAAATGAATCAAAGACCTAAATATAAGATCTGAAACTTTGTGACTGCTAGAAGAAGACATAGAAGAAATACTTCAACATATAGGTGCACACAACAATTTCCTAAATAGGGCAACTGTAGCTCAGGGAATAAACAAATAATAGATAAATGCAATGATATTAAATTTGAAAGTTTCTGCAGAACAAAGGAAACAATAGTGTGAAGAGATTACCTACAGGATGGGAGAAATTCTTTGTCAGCTATTCTTTTTTGGGGGGAGGGAGGAGTACTAGGGATTGAACTCAGGGTCACTGGACCACTGAACCACATCCTCAGCCCTATTTTGTATTTTATTTGGAAACAGGATCTCACAGAGTTTCTTAGCACCTTGTTTTTGCTGAGGCTGGCTTTGAACTTGTGATACTCCTGTCTAAGCCTCCTCCAGAGCCATTGGGGTTACAGGCCTGTGCCATTGCACCCAGCTATCAGCTATTCTTCTGAAAGAGGGCCCAGATAAATAAAGAACTCAAAAAAACAAAAATTAAAAAAAAAAAAAAAAACAATAAATGGACAGATGAACTGAATAGACACTTTTCAGAAGTATAAATGGACAAAAATTATGTTTAAAAATATTCAATGTCTTTAGCCATCAGGGAAAACGCAAATAAAAAGTACATTGCAATTTATCTCATCCCAGTCACAGTGCCTATTATAAAAAATTAAAAATAATCATAAATGCTGGAAGGTATGTAGGGAAAAGGAACTCTTACACATTGTTGGTGTCTGAGAATCAAGATGGAGTTTCCTCCAAAAACTAAAAATAGAACTATCATCCAGCTCTAACACTTCTAAGTATTTATATGAAAGGAAGTCAGCATACTTTGGAAACACAGCATATACATGTTTATTGCAGCTCAATTCACAATGAATGGATAAAGAAGGTGTGTATTTACACAATAGAGTTTTATTCAGCCATAAAAAAGAACAAAATTATGTATTTTTTTTCTCAAGAAAAGTTTAACATAGGGATACAAAATGAACTTCCTCTTACACATCCATGGGCTATATGAATCTAAGAACAATAGCCACTAAATGATTGAGTCATCAGAAATATTCAGAGACTGAGAATCTTTCCTCTCAGCAGTGATACCAGTGGAAGACTAGATGTTGGTTTGCTTCACCAAGTGACTACAAAGTATCCCTTAAACTGTTACCACCCTTGTCATTGAAGAGATCTGCTCCCCCTAATGTTGAAGTTTGAACATTAGAGAAGCAAGCAGAGGCAAGTATATAAAGCAGGGATTATTTAAAAGGGGTAACATAGACTTCTCACATGAGGGAGAAGGGGGCCTATGCTGGTATCCTGGTTTCCCAAGATGCGAGGCAGTTCTGCCTTTTTTATATGTCCCAGGGCTTCCTTTGTCCTCCTGCTCTCTTCTCCTTATCTCTCTCCTTCCCTGTACTTGACCAGGCTGGGTGGGATGGCCAAATGTGAGAAGCAGATAGGCTGAAGGGGGAAGGGCAGGATGGAACAGCTCAACACACATTAATTAACAACTGTATAGCTCCCTGTACAGAGGGGCTGTTCCTGGGACAGGTTACCTTGGCAACAGTTTGGGGCAGGAGCAGGTTCTTGGTAAGGGTTGAAGAAGGGCTCTGAAGGAATTAACATTCCAGTCCCTGAGGGGACAGTCTCTCTGATAGTCTCCAACTTTCAGGGACTCACTCAAAATTGGTTTTCTTGATCCACCTGACTCAATTTACCTATCTATACTGACTAACTGTCACATTCTGGCTTCAAAATCAACCATCTAAAAATGTGCTTTAATCTGCAAGCTTACTTCAAAAGAAAATATGGAAATAGTAGTAGTATTCATATCTTCTAAATGTTTAGAGGCCCTGGTTTTAGATTTTAAAATATATCAGGTTAATTAGTCCTTACACAACTTTATGAAGTATGTCCTTGTATCACCAACACCTTGTAGTTGAAAGAACTGATAGAAGTTAAAAGTACATAGGCAACAGAGCTGAAAAAACCCAGGAGGCCATAATTTCAATATTTTTCACCATTAGAATGATTTTTACCTAAGCAAGAAACAACAGATTTTTTACCAGGAAATATCCCAGTTTTTAGGGAGTCTTATGGCAATTTCTATCACAGAATTCTAAAGGGATACAGCCATATCAATGTTCATAGCAGCACAATTCACAATAGCTAAATTGTGGAACAAACCCAGATGCCCTTCAGTAGATGAATGAATAGGGAAACTTTGAGATATATATATCTCACACGCACACACACAATGGAACATTACTCAGCATTAAAAGTGAATAAAATCATGACATTTGCAGGTAAATGGATGGAGTTTGGAGAATATAATGCTTAAGTGAAGTAAGCCAATTCCAAAAAACCAAAGGCTGAATGTTTTCTTGGATATGAGAATGCTGACTCATAATGGTGATGGGGAGGGGAGCATGGGAGAAATAGAGGAACTTTAGATAGGGCAAAGGAGAGGGAGGGGAAGGGAGGGAGAAAGGGGGAAAGACTGTGGAATGAGTTAGACATCATTACCCTAAGTACATGTATGAAGACATGATTGGTGTGAAAATAGTGTACAACCACTGACTTGAAAAATTGTGCTCTATATGTGTAATATGAAATGAATTGCATTCAGTCATCCTGTATAACAAATTAGAATAAATAATTTAATAAAAAAAAAAAGAACAAAAGAGAAATAGGGAAAGAGAGAAGAAACAGTTAATGGAATGCTGAGATATATAATAGGAAGCTTGACCCTGATGATAGAAAATTATGTATTTTTCAGCAAAATAGATGGAATTACAGAACATTGTGTTAAGTGAAATAAACCAGACTCAGAAATACAAGCATCCCATGTTTTCTCTGCTGTGTGGAAGCTACAAGGGAAAATGGGGAGGGAAGAGTAAAGGGGAGAACATTAGGGTACAAGGAGAAAATAGGAAAAGGAGGTGTTGGAGAGTGTAATTGACCAAATTATGTTCTATATATGTATGAATATCACAATACAATCCACTATTCTCTATACTTGATAAAAGTTAGACAATGTTTTTGTCAACTTTTGCATTGCTGTAGCCAAAACCCCTGACAAGAACAACATAGGGAAGGAAAGGTTTATTTTGGCTCATGGTTTCAGAGATCTGAGTACATAGATGGCTGATTCCATTCCTCTGGGCCCAAGATGACAAACACCATCTTGATGAAAGGGGATGGCAGAGAGAAAGCAGCTTGGGACCAGACAGCCAGGAAGCAGAAAAAGAGCTCTACTTACCAGGGACAAAATGTATACCCCAAAGGCACAACCCAAGTGACTAGCCACACCCTACCTGACTCTAATTACCACCCAGTTAATCCATAACAATGGATTAAACCACTGACAGCAGTTAGGTTACATCTCTCTCAGTCTAATCATTTCACCTCTGAAAATTCTTGTATTGTTTCATGTAAAAAACTTTGGAGAATATCTCATATCTAAACCATAACAGACTATAAATGGAAAAAAATACCATTATAATAACCATAGAGTGCTATTTATCCTATAACAAAAAACAACAAAAAGGATTGTGAAGAAGAGAAAATAAATATGTCAAGATCCTCTGAGAAATCAAGAAACTGGGACAAAAGCACATATTTAGCTGGGGATATAACTCAGTTGGTAGAGTGCTTACCTCACTTGCACAAAACCCTAGGTTCAATTCCCAGCACCACACACACACACACAAAGACACATTTAGAGCTTCAGGTGAGATTCTGTGTTCCTGTATTGCACTAATAAAGACTGTGTCAAACATAATAAACATGGCATCCTTTTTACTTTTTGAACTTATAGAAATAGGAGAGAGAAAGGGGTAGACTGGGGTAAATATGAGGACAAACTTCTAAAGTAAGTATTAACTATGTAACCTCATGCCTCATTAGGAAATTGCCCCAGGTGTCAATAGTTGTGATAGGATATCAAAATGGGATGACCAAGTAAAGTATATAACATACTAATAAAAAAAAAAAAAAAAAGGAAAAAAATCAAAGTGCAAAATCAGGTCTTACCCATCTGGGCTCCATAAGGGTACATTTAACATAATTTTCAGCCCATACTCTGTATTGAGAAAATGGGGGGGGAAAGAATTCACATTGGTTCTGCAAAGGACTAAATCGGAAGCTTATAGCATATCATTTTGCACAAGAACATAATTAAGAAACAATAGCATGGTAATTATGCAAATAAGCAAGGACAACAAAATGAAAAAATCTAATATGGTTTGCAAAGAATGATAAAAAATTCACAGCATTGGTAAATGTGAAGGGAAACTAATAATAAAACTAATTTTAAAGCATGTCTTATGCTTTAGAAATAAATTAGTAAAGCCATGAAATCAAGGATATAATATTTGAACAAAGTAGAATAAGAGTTGAAAAGAGAACTGAAGTAGAGAAATATTTTAAGATTACAAACTCACAGTATTATTATCTACTTATGTATGATAAATAAAGTGGAAAACAGAATTCAAGTGAAATACTACAATGGATGCAAAGGGAAAAGACAAAGAGGTCAAGAAAAGATAACTACTAAAAGGACATAGAAAATGTAACTTGAGAATAATTGTTACCTAAACAGAAAAGTCAAAAAATGCAGCAGAATTTTCCTCAGCTTTTCAGTTTCTGGCTGATTTAGTTGGTTCATTGCTAAACTGTTGTGTCATCTGGATTTCTGATGCTGGTTTTTGTTGGATTCCAGGCAGAAGGCCACACCTCCCCAGGTGCCTTGTGAAAAACTACAGCTCCCAGGATCCTCAGCGTGACCAAAAAACCTGACCAGCAAGTCCCTTGTCCACTACCCCTACCCACCCCCTGACCTCTGCTGGCCTATAGGACAAGGACTCACTCCAAGGGGGTTTTATGGCCCCTACTTTATTTAAGCCAGCCCCGGACTGAGCTCTCCCCTGTTCCTGCCGCCCTTTGTTCCTGCTCTCTGTTCCTGCCTCTCTCGGTTCCTGCCTGTCCCTATCCCTTCGCTACCCCCCTTCCCTTCCTTTCCCTACCCTTGCCCACGTGGCACCCCAATAAACCCTTTTATTTCACTAACATGGTGTTCCCAGCTAAGTTAACTATGTTTCAGCAGTTTTCTAACAGTTTTATTACATTCCTGGAGCAAAGAACCAAGAGAGGGCAAAGATAAACCAGTATACCATAGCAATGAAGCCAGAATTAGACAGACAGTCAGTATAGATAGGCAAATCAAGTCAGGTCAGATCAAGGAGGCCAATTTGAGTGAGTCCTGGGAGTTGGATACTGCCCCCTGAGGAACTGAAATGCCTTCAGAGCCCTTCCTCCACCCTATCAAGATAATTTGCCCCTGCTCCAATCTGTTGCTAAGGTAACCTGTCCCAGGAATTTCCCCTCCCTACAGGGAGTTATAAAGTTGTTAATTAGTGGGTCTTGTGCTGCTCCATACTGCCCTTCCTCCTCACCCCTCAGTCTGCTTCTCACTTTTTGTTCATCCCACCAAGCATCTCCTGGGCCTAGCATCTCCTGGGCCTATGTTACCCCTTTTTAAATAAACCCTGCTTTATATGTTTGCCTCTGTGTGCTTCTCTAATGTTATGATTCAACATGTGAAAGAGCAGGACTCACTGACACCCGGTGGTATCAGCAATGTCCATAAAGCAGAAGCCTCGTTCCTTCCAGCAACATCTGCTGTAGAAGACCAGCCACCTCTGCTCCTTCTTTGATGTTTACATCTTAGTTGATGGCATCAGTATCTACTAGTCCAGTCCATAAAACAAAGAGCAAAGAGCAAACACCACTGCTTTTTTTATTTTGTTGATTCTAAATTAAAAAAAAAAAAAAAAAAAAAAAAAAAACTTATTCCAATTTGCATTTCTATCACTTCTTCCCTGTCAAAGATATATTTGGTTATTTTGGGAAAAGAGTGTCTTCCAAACATCTCTATTAAGTGATTGCATATTTGTTCAGTTAACAGCTATAAAAAAAGAAATATAAAACCTGTAATGACTTCATTCTGGAAAAAGTGGATACACTGTAGTTGACATCAAGATTATTTTAAGGATTTTGGAAGTTACTTGTAATGACTATGGCAAAAAAATAAAAACTTCCATATAGTAAGACCCAGATAAATTCTGAAATTTTAGTTAAACATGTGTTCAGGTTTGTGAAAAAATCAGATCTGTGTTTCTGAGGGGGCAGGTGATGTTTGGACCATCATATGTTAAGGATAGATGAACACATGCTGAAACCACCCTATAGGAAAAGGGAGGGGGTTTATTGATTTACCAAAGAAACACGTGGAGGGGATGGGGGTGAACCGCGAAGGAAATGAGTGGGGGGGGGGAAAGAAAGGGAAAATGGGGGTTTACTAAGGGAAAGGGAGAAAGGGGAACAGGAAGGGGAGAGCTAGTGAGAAGATGATGGCGAAAAGAGAGCGATTTCAGTCCGGGGGTGGCTTAAATAGAGTGGGGGTCAGAAAGCCCCCTGGAGTGAGTCCTTACCCTATAGGCTACCAGAGGTCAGGATGTAGTGGCCAGGGCACATGCTGGCCAGGTTTGCTGGTCATGCTGAGGATCTTGGGAAACGTAGTTTTTAACAAAGCACCTGGGGAGGTGTGGCCTTCTGCCTGGGAGGCGCAGCCTCCTGCCTGGAATCCAACAATATGAGTAAGCACATCCCCATGTGAATCTGTGCTGCAAGTATCTTTTTATTACCATAGAACCTCTACAGGCCTAATGGGCTATGCTTTATGAAAATTCAAGTTAAGAATAGTGTATTTTTTAAAACTGTGCTTGCTTTAGAACATTACTTAAATCAACCATATTACAAATAGAGAAAAGTACCCATTTTTATTGCCTAATTCTGAGTTTTGGCAAATGTGTATAGATATAATAGAGAAATACAACATTTTCATCACTTTAAAGCAATCCTTTGTTCCCCTTGCCATTTTATCCCTCCCCTGACTCTGAGACATTTTCCTCTATTCTATAAATAAAACCAATGTTTGTATTTGGAGCTTTTTTAACCTGAAAAATGCCAACATCAGTATTTTAAAGTTTTAGGTTGAATTTTCTTTGTCTCAAATACTATTTTTTTTTTTTTTGAGTATAACTTCTCATTCTTCAGGTTGTACATGATGTACAATCACACTGGTCATGTAATCATACATGCACAGAGGATAAAAAATTAATTCTACTATCCTTCCTACAACCATAACCCCCTCTCTTCCCTACACTCCCTTCTGACTAATCCAAAGTACCTCTATTCTTTCCTCCCCTCCTCCCATTGTGAATTAGCATTCACATATCAGAGAAAACATTTGGCCTTTATTTCTTTGGGACTGGCTTATTTGGATTAGCAAGATATTCTCCAGCTCCATTCATTCATCTGCAAAATCCATAACTTCATTCTTCTTTAAGGCTCAGTAATATACCATTGTGTATATATACCACAATTTCTGTATCCATTCATCTGCTAAAGGACAGATAGGTTGATTCCATAGTCTGACTATTGTGAATTGAGCTGCTATAAACATTGATGTGGCTGCATCACTGTAGTATGCTGTTTTCAGTCCTTTTGGGTATAAACTGAGGAGTGAGATAGCTAGGTCAAATGGTGGTTCCATTCAAAGTTATCTGAGGAATCTCCATACTGCTTTCCATAATAGTTGCACTAATTTTCAGCCCCACCAGCAATGTATGAGTGTACTTTTTCCCCCACATCCTTGACAATATTTATTGTTGCTTGTATTCTTGATAATTGCCATTCTCATTGAAGTGAGATGAAATCTTAGAGTAGTTTTGATTTGCATTCCTCTAATTGCTACAGATGTTGAACATTTTTTCATATATTTGTTGATCGATTCTACTTCTTCTTCTGTGAAGTGTCTGTTTTACCCTATTTATTGATGAGGTTATTTGGCTTTTTGGTATTGAGTTTTTTGGTATTTGAGTTTTTTATATCCTGGAGATTACTGCTCTATCTAAGGTGCATGTGGTAAAGATTTTTATTCCATTCTGCAGGCTGTCACTTCATGTTATTATTGTTTCCTTTGCTGTGAAGGAGATTCTTAGTTTGATTCAATCCCATTTATTAATTCTTGATTTTACTTCTTGTGCTTTAGGAATCTTGTTAAGGATGTCAGTTCCCGAGCTTACATGTGGAGATTTGCTTCTACATTTTCTTTTATTAAGTGCAGGGTCTCTGTTCTAGTGCCTAAGTCTTTGATCCACTTTGAGTTGATTTTTGTTCTGTGTGAGAAATATAGTTTTAATTTCATTCTGCTACATGTGAATTTGTTTTCCCAGCATCATTTGTTGTAGAGGCTATTGTTGCTCCAGTGTATGTTTTTGGCACCTTTGTCTAGTGTGAGATAAATGCATTTTTGTAGGTTTGTCTCTGTGTCTTCATTTTCATAACATTGCTCTATGTCTCTATTTTGGTGCCAATACTATGCCGTTTTTGTTACTATAGTCTGTAGTATAATTTAAGGTCTAGTATTGTGATGCCTCCTGCTTCACTTTTCTTGCTAAGGATTGCTTTAGCTATTCTGTGTCTCTTAGTTTTCCACATTGTTGGATTCCAGGCAGAAGGCTGCGCCTCCCAGGCAGAAGGCCACACCTCCCCAGGTGCTTTGTTAAAAACTACACTTCCCAAGATCCTCAGCATGACCAGCAAACCTGGCCAGCAGGTGCCCTGGCCACTGCCTCCTGACCTCTGGTAGCCTATAGGGCAAGGACTCACTCCAGGGGGCTTTCTAACCCCCACTTTATTTAAGCCAGCCCCGGACTGAAATCGCTCTCTGTTCGCGCTTGCCCCTGTTCCCGTCCGTCCCCCATTTTTCCTTTTTTTTCCTTCCCCCCATTCATTTCCTTCGTGGTTCACCCCATCCCCTCCACGTGTTTCTTTTGGTGAATCAATAAACCCCCTCCCTTTTCCTATACGGCAGTTTCAGCGTGCATTCATCTATCCTTCATTTTGGTGCCGAAACCCGGGAGGGAGAAGCGCATCTAACCCGCCTCCATTCGTCTGTTGATCTTTTCCACGGCATCGCTGGATTTCGGTAAGCCCCCCTTCCACCCTGAGTTCCTAAACCTGTCTGGTCACTACGTGGTGAGAATTGACGGTCGATTTTCCGGAAATCTCACCCGTGACCTGTGCAGGGGGGAAAGCACCCCATCCGAGTCTTAAAGGCGACGATGGACCCCAGAAACTCCCCCTCTCCCGCCTTTATCTGCCCTCTCTAAAGTTTTCAGCTGTAAGATTAGGGCTCTCAGCTGGGAGTGGCTAGAGAAGTTTCTCTCCACACTACAGACTTGAGCCTTTTTTTTTTTTCCGTCCAGGACAGGAAAAACACGGAAACCTTCGCGAAGTGGCTCATAGTCCCCCGGCATCTTGAGAAACTTCCCGTCCGGGACGGGACGCGGTTTCTCACGGTGTCCCATCTTCGTTTGACCCGGTGACGACTGGGCAAGCGGACTTGGACCTCACTCTAATACACATTTTAAAAGGGACGCCTTTCGAAATACTGTATTAGCCCTTCCCCGTTAAATATGGGAACTTCCCTATCAACTCCAGCTGATTCTCCTCTTAATTGCCTCCTAAGAAATCGGGCACATTTGGGCTTAAAGCCCCGAATTAAAAAAAAAAGAGATTAATAAAGTTATGTACAGAAATTTGGCCTTCTTACCCGTTATCCAATCGGTGGCCAGAGTCAGGATCCCTAGATCCCCGGGTTTTACGGGAACTTTAAAGCTTTTGCCAACAGTCGAAAAGATGGACAGATTTGCCTTACGTGGATGCCTTTTCCCTTCTCCGTTCAAATCCTTCCTTGTGCACTCGGTGCAGCCCTGAGACCGTATTGCTTGCATGCAGACCTAGTGATTCCCCTCCATCTTTGATTGACCTTGATTTCGACCCAGGATTAGAGGCTCCACCTCCCCCGTACCAGCAGGCTAGAACGACCCCGACCCCTCCCCCAGCTCAGGCTTTCAATTCCAAAGTTGCCGCGTTGTCGTGCTTAGACCCTCCTCTTCCTTTTGCTTCATCCTCCGCCCCTCCCCTTCCTTCAGTTCAGTCCGAGTCCTCCTCTGTAGAACCTCCTTTTCTTTCCACGTCATTTCCTGTGCCTTCACTGCCACTATCCCCGCCCACTCGAGTTCCTGTTCCTAGTTCCACGCCCCTTCCACCATTATCCCCGCCCACTCAACTTCCGCTGCTTGGTTTGCGTCATTTCCTGCCACAGCTCCTCCGCCCTCTTCGGCCATGTGGGCGTTGCTAGACGCACCGCCCCAGACTTTAGCCCCCACTTCCGCGGATTCTGTGACGTGTTCTTTACCAGATGCACCACCTTGGGCTTTGGCCCCCTCCCCGATTTCTTCCCCAGCGTCTACAGCGGAGTTTCTCCCGTCCCCAGCGGCTCTTGCGGTGTCTCTACCCGACTCGCGGGATATTCTGCCGCCTTCTGCATTCAGTCCTCCCCTGACCTGTTCGAGAAAGCAGACAATTCTTTATTCAAAACGCAAAATTTCTCGGGAATTGTGTGCGTGCGTGCCCCGAGCTCCTCAGTCCATCCTTAACTCTGGGCGCTTTCCCCCTCTCCCCGCCAGCGAATGGCGACCATGTGTTCGCCATTCATCCAAGCCACAGAAACTCTCTTCTCTTCCCCCTGCTGCCACCGCTGCAGCAGTGTGCTCCCTGTCCGCGCTCCCAGCCTGCTGCCGCTACAGCAGCAGCGCGCTCCTTGCTCGCTTCCTCTGCTTTCTTACATCTGACACCTGACAACCCGTTCCACCCTCCGATATATGCCAAATCCCCCCCGCGGCCGACAACATGGGTGCACTTCTTCCTTTGTTTCAACATCACAACTTCTTAGCCTCGCGGTCACTTTCCAAACAACAGGCTCTGCTACTTAGCTCCCTCCCCCTTCCTCAGATCTGCCATGTTCTTCCGACCAAATCTGTCTCCACTTCCGCTCCACTTCCGCCCTTCCTTGATCTGCCATCTTCTATCCCAACCCACGTGGTTCCCTCTGACTGCCTTCCAAGCACAGCCTTACCGCGAGCCTTCGCTGCTGCACACGGCGGGCCAGCCCGTGCCCTGCCTTATAGCAGCAGCGGCGGCAACCGCGGGACTCTTCCATCACTTTTGCCTGTACTGGTGGCAGACCCTCCCTCCAGCCTTCCAGAGCCACCTGCAGACGTGGGCAGCTTCTGCTCAGTTCTCCCTAAAATCTCTTCAGGCCTTATACTTCACCTTAGCCTCTTCAGCTCCTCGCTTCTCCTTCCAAAGTGCGCACAATTGTATGTTTTTTATGTTTTTATGTCCGTACGTCTGTCCAAATTTCATGTAAATGTGATGTCACAAATAACAAACCGAGCGCTCATAAAAATTAAAATAATGTATCCAAATACCTTTAATTCATTTAAGTCAAAAATGTTCAATTCAAATTGGGTAAACAAATAAGTAAAGGTACCTTCAAACTTCAAACTTAATTCGCAAGTTTCTCCAGGACTTCTCTTCAGCAAAGAAAATGACTAATACTTTTCAGCCTCATATTTTGGTATTTGACATGAGATTATTCATTTGTAACTAACTTTGTTAAACAGCTAATCAATTTACAAAGTTAAATTGTTCACTGTTAAATATGCCATCAGATATTAATTATTTTCATAATTTGGTCTTTGTCATCAGTGAAACAGGTTAAAGTTCCAATAGGTATAAACAGGTGTGTGAAATTCCTAAAAGACCTGTGCAACAGCCCCTTGAAGACCAATTCTTCACTCCTACTGCCTCAGCAGTCTACAGCACGGTAACACATGTAACAAGACAGTGGGAACCTCACAACCCCCTACTGATGCAGCCTCGACTGATGTAGAAACCTCTCATTACCCTGTCCCCACCGATTTAGTGGACCCCAAGTCTGGGATACTCAGACTCCCTCCCTTGCTCAGTGTGACCCCATAAAAATATTTTTCCTAAATTCAAGTTATTACTTTTCCACAAAAAGTTAAATGCTCTCAGCCTTTCTTTAGTCTGTTCTAATTGTAATATTTTGTCAGCTAATGTTCTTAAAAGCTCAAATATGTTAACAGAAATCAACTTCAAAACTTAAACACCTGACCTTCAAGAACCATCAAGACAGATAGGTACCACAGACCCCAGCTACTATAAGTTTATAAACATTAAAGTTAAAGCTCAATGTTCTCAATTTAAGATTAGCTTACTGGATGTCTAGGATCAAAACTTTTAAATTAATCAAAAAGGGCCAAGAAGACCAGTATTTGGTTCTTGTCCCAGAGTCTGCCTGTGAGGGAAGAGGAAACATCTCTACAGAGCTTTGCATCTCTGGGTCACATGATCTCCCAATAAGAGAGATAAATGAGACTGATAGAGAAAAAAGCCAATCAGTGCACTTGCTAAAAGGAGGGTCCATAAAAAGGGAGAAACATCCCTAATGCTTCTGAGGAAAGCCACAAGGTCAAGCAAGACCTGGACCCATCCTTACAGAAGGCACCGAGCAGAACAGCTGCTCTCAAGTTTCCCCAAGATTCCCATCAGAAACAGCTGACTCTTAGCAGTAGTCAAAAAGCAAAAGTCAGTTTGACAAACTTTATCCTAGACATCCAGTAAACAGTTGAAACAGATACACAACCATTTCTGGACATTTTAGAAGTAAAGGTAACTTCAGCCCTAAGTGAAATGTTGTGTTTACATCCCTGATAACTCTATACATGTTAAAAATTTAAATTATCTCCATGATATACGTTGACATGTTCCAGATGCTACAACATTTATTCAATACTCATGTTTTTCGTGTTTGCTCATAAAAGCTCTCATCCCTGTTGACTTTACAACCTTCCCCAGACTTCAATGTAAAGTCTATCCTTCATCAGACATCAGCTACGGACGTGCCAAGATTACATCCTACCTGACCCAAGTAAACTCACTGCTTTATTTCCATTGGCACCCAGTTCTTGGGTATATTTTTTCCCCTCCCTAGGACACAGGAACAGTCTCCCTTGTCTCAAAGTGGACAGGACCATTCCAGGTTGTGCTGTGCACACCCACAGCTGCTAAGCTTTGTGAAATCTCAGAAAATTTGACTTCTTGGATTCATATTTCCAGACTGAAACCAGCTGCTCAACCAACTGAAGATCCACAAAAGGACAACAAGCAACCACCTCAATATACTTGCTCTCCCAGTCCCACTGATCCCTTGAAAATTCGTTTCTCTCGTGTCCCCAATACCATCTCAAAATAATCTTTTCTGGTTTTTCTCGTTTTGAACTTTTAACCAGTTTTTTCTCAGGGACTATCAACTGTTAAAGAAAACAACGGATGACTTTCCAACCAGAGAACCCTGCTGAGTCCTGCCCTTATGCTGCCACCTAACGCTCATTAAGATGTGCTTCGCACTCTCCATTGGCCTCTTCACCGTAAGTCCCACCTGGTGGAATGCAGGCCTATGGACAATAATCCATCTCACCTTCTTTCCCTTTGTTGCTTTCATAATAGTGTTACTTGCAAACTCGCAAGGCCCACAATTCCTTCATGCTCTTTGAGAACATAGCCGGCTGACTCCCTCAGTGACTTTCTGCAGAAGCCTGGTTTGACACCCTCACCGACATATGGCTTCAAAGAAACTTCATCCATCCCATATCTGGACAGATTCATCTTTTCCACGCCTACCTCCTGGGAATTTTTTCACCCTCCAGCTGGACCTGCCTGCCCACATCTCCTCCCCTCATAGCACCCCACGTTGCCCCATTTCAGCTCTGAAGCAGCCAGATTAAAACACGACACCCCTCTTCCTAAGAAAACAAAAAGGGGGGAATGTTGGATTCCAGGCAGGAGGCTGCGCCTCCCAGGCAGAAGGCCACACCTCTCCAGGTGCTTTGTGAAAAACTACACTTCCCAACATCCTCAGCATGACCAACAAACCTGACCAGCAAGTGCCCTGTCCACTACCTCCTGACCTCTGTTGGCCTATAGGGCAAGGACTCACTCCAGGGGGGGTTTTCTGACCCCCACTCTATTTAAGCCAGCACTGGACTGAAATCGCTCTCTGTTCCTGCCTGTCCCTGATCCCGTCCAACCCTTTTCCCCCCTTCCCTAATCCCCTTCCCTTCCCTTCCCTTCCTTTCCCTACCCTTGCCCACGTGGCACCCAATAAACCCTTTTATTTCACTAACACAGTGTTCCCGGCTAAGTTAACTTTGTTCAGCATTTTTCTAACACACATGAATATTGTGATTACTCTTTACAGAAAAAGAACATCAGTATATTTCCCAGAACATATCTTAATCAAATGGAAATTTTTCTCTTTCAATATGGGAAATAAAATATATAAATTCCTTGCCAATTATAAACAAAGAACTTCACAGGTCAAATGCTATTCAGAGAACTTGACCTTAATATAATTGCCCTAGAACTTGTTAAATGCTTACTTGGATTAAGGTGATATTTCAGAGAGAGATTATGGTAAATGTATTACCACTCCAGATTATGCAAAAAAACTCTTTATTTAAAAAAAGGTACTTAGATTGTAGTGTCCTTATATCTCATCAAAATCATTTTAGTAAAATAAATTTATTAAAATGACTATTATGTTTTCAACTTCTATAATATCAATAAAAGTAATGCTCATTTCAAGAATGTGACAGTGTGGCATTGCTGAGCTTGATTTAAATGCTGTGATCCTAGAAGAGGACAGGTTGGCCTCTGGGTAACATGTTTATAATCCTCTATCTGACACTCCTGCTTTCATTTCTCACACACCCTTTTCATTCCCACACCCTTTTCATTCTAGCTGTGTTTACTGGTCTTTCGAAAAGAAAAACCCTTTTGTCTTAACACTTTATAGGTTGGTAGGAGTTGACACAGGTTCTCCCTACTATATTGGTTCCATTTCCCCTTTGAAAAATGTTTTGAATAAAGTCTCTCCTTACAAAAGTCCTTGTTCAGTAAAGTTCAACTAAAAATATTTAAAGTAAGCATCTTGAATTTAGTACCATCAAAAATATTTGCACTAATAAATTTCTGTGTTTTATATTTTTCCGGCCATTTAATATGAACTAGATAAAGCAGCAAGAGTTTCTATGACCTACCAGAAAATCACAGCAAAATGTAGTTCAAGATTTTACAGCATGTATGGCTCTGATCTTTCAATTACTTCACTTTTAAAAATGTATCAGTTGTTTTCTTTTCTTAGCACTGAAACTTTTTCTGTAAAATTTTATAGTATATGAAGATCTGTGAGCTGGAATGTTATTATTAGTATTTGTAATTGTGGAGCTCCCCTTTTTAGCCCCATGCCCCTTTTTTAGTCTAACTGCTTGTTTTTGCTTCTGTAAATTGCTTGGCTTTAAGATAATAAGAGTCAACTGTTGTGACTCTATTTGGTAATCGGCTACCTCTATTTTGTCAGCCTCGAGCTGTCACAAGCCTCCGGCCATCGGGACAAAGAGAGAATGAGCCCGGACAATTTAAGCCATCCCCATGCACAATAAAACCTTGTAAGATAAAAGCAGGACACTGCAGTGAGCTTGAGAGATAGTTAGTGCATTCCATTGTACTGAAGCCAGCTTCTGCCAATAGGAAACCCCTCAGTTATCAGCATACTTGGCGAGCGCAGGCTCCCCGGGCCTATTGCAATGTGACGAGACCCCCTAACTGTAAGGATGGCCAATCATGTGAACCCCCTTACTCTCCTGGTTCTACCTCAATAAAAGGCTCGCCCCCCCTGAGTGAGGGGCTCTTAGTACAGTTCCACTGTGTTGGTGAGGTCTGAGAGTCCCAGCGTAAGCCCAAATAAAGGCTCTTTGTTCTTGCATACACTCTGGACTCCTTGGTGGTCTTTGGGGGTCTGTTCTCTGGGCATAACATAATGAATTTGATTTTTATAAGCCTGAATGTGAGTGTTATAATATATACATTGCCAAAGTGTTAATAATAATGGTAAATCCACTTTACACTATACTTAAACATTCTCTGATATTTATCAACTGTTTTAATAATTTCAGTGGCAGCTTCACATAGTAGCATTATCTATCTATCTATCGACTACCTATTTATTGGTACTACTGGGGATTGAACCTAGGGGTTCTCCATCACTGAGCCACATCTCCAGCCTTTTTGAGACAGGATCTTGCTAAGTTGCCCAATGTGACATTGAAATTGTGATCTTCCTGCTTCAGGCTCCCAAATAGATGGGATTACAAGCTTGAGTCATCATACATGGTATATGGTAGCAACTCTAATGAGTGACATTTGTGGAAATGACAAGAATAATTGAATTTATTTAGGAAGCAGTTAACATCCTTATGTTTTTTTAGAATTAGAGTTGTTTGGGGATATATAGCTTTCTGGGGGAAAAAGACTGACAAAAATTTTAACAAATACTGATCAGGACTAATCATGAGAAAAGAGAAGCCCACTTTGCCAATAAAAAAAATTGTATAATACTAAAAATATTTTAAAGAAATTATTTTTAAAAATATCATGAAGAACTTCATATCAACTTATGTGAGACTTTAAATTAAATACACAAAGTCCCAGAAGACCACATTTTCTGAAAATTGATATAAAAAGCAGAGTATCAGAATTTCTGATATGTATTAAATCTGAAAATATAATATTTTCTTTAAAGAAGTTCCTTCCCCAAAATAGTTTCACCAAATGTTTCTAAATATTTAAGAAAAAGTTTCTCAACTATGCAAAAACTATTCCTGATAATAGAAGAGGAATAAATATGTCCCAATCTAAAACAATATAAGAAAAAATAAATTACAGATCAAACTCACTCATTAAACCCAGATCCCAAAGCTCATCTCATAAAAAACAATGTATGAGAGAGGAGTTTTAAGGAGAAAGGGAACTTCACCAACAAATTAGCTGCTTAACCTTGGGGTCTTTAAGGGTTACAGGTATAGGATAGGAATAATGAAAGGCAGAGATATGGGGCAATAAAGTGCAAGAACATTCATTCATGTCTTTTCTGGGAACAGCCAGAAATCTTCCAGGAACATTGTGTCATGGTGGATGGTAGGTGTTTTTAATCCTGGAGAGAGGGAATGGAGTAAAAGTCACTAAGCAAGACTAGGTTAAGTTAACCCTATATTACAGTTTAGGATAAAATATTTCTCAAATGATCAACAGGTCTACATACAGAGTTAAGGAGAATCTGACCCAAAGGTTAAGGTGATAAAGGAGACAGACATAACATGAAGACAGAGTCACCAAGAATTTTCATTCCATTCTAACCACCCATTTAACATCTGTAGGCCAAAGCAAAGAGTCAGTGTTTTTACTTGCTCAGGTCCCTGAAGAGTAACCTATGCAACCATTGTCATCATAACCCATTCATCAAAGGTATTATCCACAGAAAAGCTAGTGAGAGACAAATAATATGCTGCCCAGCTGTGTGACCTCCAAAATTAGTGATCTTTACAGCAATTAAGAGCAAGTAAAGCTAAAGGGTTTATTTAGATTTTTATAGAATAAAAATAAACATGAGTAAACTCATTTATAAAATATTAACCAAACACACTTTGCAAAATATAATGTACTTTGAAGTTCAAATTTTTTAAAAGTTCAAAATTCATCTGGATTTTTCACCTTATTGAAAAGAATATTGACAGAGCTCATATGCACACTTTAATAGATTCAGATAGGCATTAATAAAAGTCAACATTGATAAGTAAAAATAATTTTATAGAAAACTTGGAAAAGACAATATTTTCTAAATTTCTACTTAAGGCATTTTGAAAATAGAATAAAAAAGCAAAATAATAAAAATTCACCTGATTTCCTTTTCAACATAGGAAAAAGTTACAAGGATTCATGCCATCTTATTTTTTTTTATCTCACATTATATTGATAAATCTGACTAGAGCAATTAATGAAGAAAATAAATTCAGCTTAAAAGTGTTAGCAAGAAATAAAGCATTAATTAATTTTATAATTAAGATTTTGTATATAGAAATATATCTGTAGATAAATTATTGATTTTGTATTTGGAGTTAGCAAGTCAGCTGTATAAAACAATTAAATCAATTGTGTTTGTTTAAATCAGTTTACATCCATTTGTTTGTAATTCAAGAAGACTTAGAAAATATCTTCATGTAAGGGTCCCATGTACAATGTGTCAAATAACTTTAAATATCTAGAAGTAAATCTAAGAAACACAAACAAAAACATCTATAACCATATATAAAATAAGAATGCATACACATGTTCAAACACATATATCAAAAGCACACATCCTTATTCACCTTCCAATTTACCGGCAGTTTTACCTTCTTTATCATTCTCATAAAATACCACACAATTTGTTTAGTTATATATAATAGTCATTTTCCAATCCTGTAAACTTTCACAATAATAAAAACATGTAGCAATGTCATAAGAATAGATTAGACATTCAATGGAACAGAATAGATTATATAAATAAATGAATATGTATATGGTCTATTGCTTTCCACAAAAGTGCTACAGTAATTAAGTGATGGAATGTTTGTCAAAGAAAGGAATTTAAACAACTAAATATCCTTATAGAAATTAACATGTACCTAGTTTTAAAATTGCACACACACATACACACAACATCTTTAAATGAGACTAGATTTAAAAGCAAGCTAAAACTATAAGCATTTAATAAAAGAGACACAGGATAAATATTCACCATTTCTTAGAATAAGAAAGTACTAATTATAAATGTAAAAATGAAATTAAAAGTTAATATTATTATTGATTAGCATGTACAAATTATTGAAGATATATTTATGGGCATTAGTTTTTTTTAATGTCTCATATTTAAAAAACTTATGTAATGCATAGTCTTTTCTTATTTGTTATTTAATTTTTGCTATATAGCATTTAAGAAATCCTCTAAATATCTTTGTAGAATATGTGTTTTAAAACCTTATCTTTTATGCTATGCAGAAATTCTATGCTATATGCAGAAAGGAAAAAAAATATATATGTATATATATATTTTCAGAACTGGGTATTAATCCCAGGGTTGCTCTACTACTGAGTACATTCCTAACCCTTTATTCAGCATTTGCATTTTTTAAAATATTGAGACAGGTCTCATTAAGCCAATGCTATATGGGAACTTGCCACCCTCCTGCTCCAGTCTCCAACTACAGGCAAACCCCATCACACCTGGCTCAGAATGTAAATTCTAGAACCTGTGGAAAGGTTATATAAATTTGAAATATGCAATGTACATCCAAAATTTGGAGTTCCAGTATAAATCTGAAAATTTAACTTTATAAATTCTCAGTTTCATCATAAAGATAAAATGAATCCTCAACAAAGTAATTGTTGTGAACAATATCAGTATTGAACATATGTCAGACCGTCACTCCTTGCACAAAACCTACTAATGGTTTTCTCTTTTACTTAGAGTCAAAGTCAAAGTCCTAACCATTATCTATGAGGCCCATGTAATCACTCTCTTGTTCTCCTTCTTCTTCTTCACTACTTACAGTCTAGCTGACCTTCTCACATTATTGAACTTGCTGGGCTATGGGAATGACTTCATATTCAGCTTTACATTCAGACAATAAGTTTGTAAAGAAGCTTTCCTCATACATTCTAACACTTCAGGTTCATGCATATTTCTTCCCTGATTTATTCCTTTCCTCCTCATCACTTAGTGTTTAAAAATTTTTATGTTCTTTGTGATTTATTTTCTGTCCCCCCTAAAATAATGTGAGTTCCATGAGATCAGTTCATTTTTGTTTTTTATTTACTGCTAAATTGCCAATGCTAATAAAAAAGTCTAAAGTGGTGTATAATTCCGTAAATGTATTTTTTTCCACAAATGAAGGAAGAGAGGAAGAATTGGAACTTTGAGATTTATTGCTTTTGTTTCTTCTATAATAGTCACATTTCATAAGGATTTATGATCATTGTGATGACTAAATAGAGAAGAAAATGTAGCATGGATAATGTAATAAGCTGTAGAAATCTTGGGCAAAATTTGATCTGTAATTTATTCTAGAATCATCCTGTTGCTATAACAATTGCACTCTTAGGATATCACAAAGTTCAAGATGACTGTAAGGGTGGTGTCGTGGGGGTGGTATGAGAATTTTAAAGTGTTATGAATTTCATAGCCTTTTGAAAAGACTGAAAGTAGTGTGTGGAAATATTTTGGAAAGGGGATGTTGGAATATCTCATTGAGCTATTTACTATAGTTAGGACGGGAGTAAAGATTTCTCCTGGATTTCTTGAATGAATGACTTATTGATCCATTTATCATTGATTTTTTGGCAGTTGGCTCAGAAGGTTCTCCACCATCCCCGGGAATGAAAGTTGGAGTAAATAAAGTGATACAACTTCATAAATTTTCAAGTTTCCCAGATTATTTGTCAAACATTAGGGATGTTTTGACTTTTATTCACAAATATTGACACTTTTTAGTCTTCTACTTTTTGCCATAGCAATGCACTTTAATTCACATTTCATTACCATAAGTTGCTTTCCATTTGATATTTTATTAATGTTATTTTCTCACTAAAATGTATTTACCTATGGAATTAATTGCATTCATTCCACAGTCACTCATATGTCCCATCCCCCTCAAAATGGCCCACTGGTGAAATGCAGTTGCCCTGGTGTTCTGAAAACATATTTCAGTCTACCTGATGACATCATGCATAATCCCATATTAATCAGGCAATCTTTAATATAGGGAACCAGATTTACTCTGTGCTGCAGATGAATAACTCAATCTTATTTCTTAATTCTATGCTGAATAGTCACATTTTCCATTTTGAACCTCTCTCAATAGCTATGAACAGTGAAAACATTTTATAAAATAACTCATTTGCTTTAATTTTTGATGCCTCTGAAATTCCAGCAGAGGAAAATTTTCTTCAGAAAAAAAAATATTCCTATTCTATTTAGACACGGAAAGGTAAAAAAATTGATTTAATCTGCTGAGATTTCATTGCATTTAGTGAAGCAAGTAATGTTCAAAGTAACAGTCACACAGAATGCCACTGGAGTTTCAACTAGTTAGTATTAAAAATAAATCATCTTAATCTTGAAAGAAAGAAAGCTGTTAAAATGATAAAGGATATTAAGCAAAATATTCTTAGTATAATTGTAACTTTCAGATGGCAAGGTCTTAATTAAAATTTTAGAATACATGGAGGAATCAGTTAAATCACAATGAACAGTATTGTGCATATTGAATGACAGTGCAGTGCTGTGATTAGTCACGAAGATCACATCATCATTGTGTCTTCAGCACATTATATTGTGCTCCATACATAGTTTATACAATAAATGTCAGTAAAATTAGTCAATTTGGTATCTATGATTCATAAACTTCAGAGCAATTATTCTTGTCAGAAAAACCACTATTCCTTTCCTTTACTCCTTTGAAAGTCATAAATCTACTTTCTAATTTTTCATAAGCCTAAGTGAGAAAGACATGATCATTCTTCTTTATATTAGAATGAGTTGTTTGTATCAAATGTAATAAAAATAAATTCTGTATATGGGAATACTTATTAATATTTGTTTATTTTAAAGGGTATGATTAGATTTTTTATTCAAAGTTGTATTTATAATAGTAGTATGCATTACAATTCATAATACACATATAGAGCATCATTTTACATAACACTGTTTGTATACAAAGTATATTTGTACCATTCAAGTCTTCAATCATGCATTTAGGATAATGATATCCATTTTATTCAACCACCTTTTCTTTTTAAAAATTTCTGTTTGAGCCTGTATATTTAACTCCTCTCACTTCCAGCTAAATCTAGAGCAGGATATTGAAGGGTGATACAATGTAACAGAAATGTTCTCATACTCTTCAATTGGAACTTAAAGACCTAAGAAGTGGTCATTTGCTGGAGGAAAACTTGACAGGGATTTGACAGGATGAGATTTCCCTCAAGGTGCACTCCCCAAATCACAACCACTACCAAAACAGCATCCACTGAGAAACAGTGGATGAGGCTAAAGGTAAATCGAATGGTATCTGATAGAAGATAAAGTGACAGCCATCACTACCTGCAGGACTGCTTGCACACTCTGCAGGAGCCTATTGACACAACCCCATTCTTTCTATACTCCACTTCATAGCATACCAGTAGTGACTCTCAATGTGTCACAAATGATGACACAATTGGGTAATGGCTTTAAAAAAAAAAAAGTTTGCATAATCATTCAATCTTTTCCAATACGTAATATCAAGTAAATCAGGTAAAGATTATATGAAAGAAAGCAGTGATTTAGAAAATGAGTTCAGTAGCAGATTATGACAAAGCTCAGAAAACTTAAAAGATGTGCAAAAACATGAAATTGTATGAAGAACTGATCTCAAAAAGCTCAGCCATTTATGAAAACAATTGTATCTGAAAACATGAAAATATAAAAGAAGCAATTGCTTTTAAAACTACAGAAGATAATTTCTTTAAATTAGAAAAGTCCAAAAATTACCAACCAATATTTGCAATATACTGGATTTTTTCCTTTCTTTCAGAATGAAAGAGAAACCTTTTTAAGTATCCACATAGAAAATAACACAATCCACCTCCCTCCACACATCCAAACTTTAATTCAGAATCTGATTTCTCTGGCACAAACAAAATTGTGCAAAATAAGCCAATCCCACAAAACCAAAGGCATGTTTTCTCTAATATGCAGATGCTAATTCACAAGAAGGTGGGGCACTAGGGAAGAATAGTGTTACCTTAGATTAGGTAGAGGGAAGTGATGGGAAGGGAGGGAGGGGATGTGGGGATAGGAAAGATAGTAGAATGAAACAGAAATTATTACTTTATGTATATATGTGACTGCATGACCAATATGATTTGGAAACATGGACACTCAGAAAAATGAGAAATTATATCCCATCTATGTATGATATATCAAAGTGCATAAATGTATTCTTCTGTCATGTATAACTAATTAAAACAAATAAAAAAATTTAAAAATGGACAGAACACATAATCTACATTTTTACATTTAAAATTTAGTGTCAGTTTATAGCACTGCTATTATTGCAACCTAAGTATCATATCCTTAAGGTATGCAATTGAGATGGTGAACAGTGGTTAGATATATATGTGTTGACACACACACAAATAAATTCCAAAAAATATTGTGAAAATATATATCTAGTCAGGCTAATGCATAATTATGAAAGAAACTGATAGAAAGGGATAGAAAATATCTCATTTCTAATAAATTAACTTATCAAATATTCATGCTAGCATTTTGAGAAATAAATTACAAAAAGAACTCAAGAATTTGAAGTACAAAAGAAATGGTGAATATTGAAATTACTAAAACTTAGGGTTGATATTTAAGCTATTCTTTGTAGTTCAATAATTAATGCATGTGTTAATTATATAATTGATTTAAAGTAAGGTACATAATTTTATTTATTTATTTATTTTAAGTTATAAATGACAGCAGAATGCATTATATTTCATATTATACTTATAGAGCACATTTTTACATATCTCTGGTTGTATACAGAGTATATTCACACCATTCATGTCTTCATATATGCACTTAGGGTAATGATATCTATCTCATTCTACCATCTCTTTTTTTCTTTTTCCTTCACCCTTTTGTCCCCACCCTTCCCCTCCCTCCCCATTGGCCATTCTAGTGTTCCTCTAATCCTCCTATGCTCCTGTCTCAAGCCCACTGTGAATCGGCTCCTTCTATCAGAGAAAACATTCAGCATTTGGCTTTTTGGGAATGGCTAACTAAACTTAGCATTATATTCGCCAACTTCATCCATTTACCTGAGAATGCCATATTTTTATTCTCTTTTGTTGCTGAGTAAAATTCAATTATGTATATATAACACATTTTCTTTATCCATTCATCTACTGAGGGGCATCTAGGTTGGTTCCACACCTAGCTATTGTGAATTGTGCTGCTGTAAACATTGATGTGGCTGTGTCCCTGTAGAATACTGTTTTTAAATCCTTTGGGTATAGACCAAGGAGAGGGATAGCTGGGTCATAAGGTGGTTCCATTCCCAGTTTTCCAAGGAATCACCATACTGTTTTCTGTATTGGCTGCACCATTTTACAGTCCCACCAGCAATGTATGAGTGTGCCTTTTTCCGTACATCCTCTCCAACATTTCTTGTTGTTGTGTTCTTAATAGCTGCCATTCTGACTAGTATGAGATGAAATCTTAGAGTGGTTTTGATTTGCATTTCTCTAATAGCCAGAGATATTGAAGATTTTTTTATGTGTTTGTTGATTGATTGTATATCTTCTTCTCAGAAGTGTCTTTTCAGTTCCTTGGTCCATTTATTAATTGGGTTATTTGCTTTTTGGTATTAAATATTTTGAGTTTTTTTACATATTCTAGAGATTAGTGCTCTATCTGATGTGCATGTGGTAAAAATTTGTTCCCAATTAGTAGGCTCTCTATTCACCTCACTGATTGTTTCTTTTGCTGAGAAGAAGCTTTTCAGTTTGAATCTATCCCATTTATTGATTCTTGCACTACAGGAGTCTTACTAAAGAACTTGGGGCCTAATCTGACTTGTTGGAAATTAGAACTTACATTTTCTTCTATTAGGCATAGTGTCTCTGGTCTAATTCCTAGATTCTTGATCCACTTTGAGTTGAGTTTTGTGCATGGTGAAAGGTAGGGGTTTAATTTCATTTTGTTGCATACAGATTTCCAGTTTTCCCAGCACCATTTGTTGAAGAGGCTATATTTTCCCCAGTGTGCATTTTTGGCACCTTTGTCTAATATAAGACAACTGAAATTATATGCATTACTCTCTGTGTCCTCTGTTCTGTATCATTGGTCTACCAGTCTATTTTGGTGCCAATACCATGCATTTTTTGTTACTATTGCTCTGTAGTATAATTTAAGGTCTGGTATGGTGATGCCACATGCTTTACTCTTCTTGCTAAGGATTGTTTTAGCTATTATGCGTCTCTTATTTTACCAGATGAGTTTCATGATTGCTTTTTCTATTTCTATGAGGAATGTCACTGGGATTTTCATTGGAATTGCATTAAATCTGTATAGAACTTTTGGTATTATGGTCATTTTGACAATATTAATTCTGCCTACCCAAGAGCATGGTAGATCTTTCCATTTTCTAAGGTCTTCTATAATTTCTTTCTTTAGTGTTCTGTAGTCTTCATTATAGAGGTCTTTCACATCTTTGGTTAAGTTGATTCCCAAGTTGTTTTTTGTTTTGTTGTTGTTGTTGTTGTTGTTGTTGACAAATCCGTTGAGAGGATTTGTTGTCATTTATATACAGAAATGCCTTAGATTTATGGGTGTTGATTTTGTATCCTGCTACTTTGTTGAATTCATTTTTGAGTTCTAGAAGTTATCTGGTGGATTTTTTAGGGGTCTTTTAGGTGTAAAATCATATCATCAGATGGTGGATTAGAGAAAGCCGCACTTCAGGGCAGCTCCGTGGAAAGAATCCTACAAAGCAGATCAATTGCCTTTCATCGTATATATATAGGCCGAAAATGCCGATCTCCTGGATGGTTTGATTGCCACTGCCAGGGAGAGAGGGAGACAGGCTGTCTGCAGTGGCTGGAGCCACGAGGCTCCTGCAAAACCGCCTGGGTGGTGAACAGGCCTTGCGAAACAAAGTCAGTGTGGGGAGACCGCGCTGTGACTGCAACCCCAGCCACACTCAGGGCACACCAGCGTGAAACCGGAGATAAAAACCAGTGATAACGGCCGGCGGAATTGGTGCTGGGGGACTATGGGAGACCGTGGGTCGACAACTGCAGTTCGAGTCCACACTTGGCAGGACGCGACCCTTAGCAGTAGGGCCCCGGAGAGAGCGGCGCAGAGACTGGCGAACAGCAAGCAGGGGCAAAATCAGAGCGGTCCACAGTCCGAAGCAGCGCTGCCTGCGCTGCAGTTACAGTTGCGGCTTCCCGATACCACCTCGGCAAGGAGACATCCACCCAACGGCTTTGAAATAGATCGTCGAGGACATGGGAGTCTGAGGAGCTGCTGTTGACTAGGAGAAGAGCACCACCATCTTTGAAAGGTGCAGTGGCTGACCCAGACAAAGGGGAGGAGACGGAGAGTGACGGCTGCAGCCATCCAGGGACCCTCCAGCTCTCTGAAGACAAACGCACACTTGGGTGAGCCTCGGGTGGCCAGCAGGGGAGGGCGTGTCTGAGGCCAGCGCAGCGGCCACAGGAGGCTGCAACTGTGGGTGGGCATGGGGAGGGGGTGCCTTCTGGAGGGTCCCCTTCCCGGTGCCATTCATCAGCTGACACACAGACCCCCTGGGCCACTCCTTCACTGAGCCATTCAGCCACTGGCCTAAGGTGCAGCCTTGATTCCACTAACAGGATCGCAGACTGACTAGACGTGATCCAATAACAATTGGCTTGAACTGGAAAGGAAAAAAGAGGGGGGCTTCCCAGGGCCCGTTTTGCTTGAGACTTGGGGTTCGACTTTTTTTTTCTTTCTTTTTTGTTGGTTTGCTTGTTTTGTTGGATTTTGGGGAGGTTTTTTGTTTGTTTGTTTGTTTTTCTTTTTCTTTTTTTGGCTTTGTTTTGTTCTGCTTTTTTTTTTTTTTTCTTTTTCCTTCTGCATTGTCAGTGTGTTTGTTTGCTTCCGCTCCTTTTTTCTTTCCTTCTTTTCTTCCTTCCATTCTTGCATCTTTTCTTCCTCCTTCATCTTTCATGTTTACACCCTGCCAGTGCATACTAAACAGAGGCAATAACAAGTTATACGCAGAACTTGGGATTTCTAGAACCGGCGCAATTGAACTGGGTAGCAAAGCGGTGTTATATATAGTTTACTCTGTATTTTCTTGATTCTCTCTCTCCTCTCTCTTACACCAATTCCTACTCTTTTATCATTTTTTTCTTTTCCAACTTACTTTATATATAAATTGGTCTTTCCACCTAATTGTCTACTCCATTCTCTTTCTTCCCTCCTCTACTGATACTAAACCACTTCCACAGAAATCTCTTTTCATACTTTCCAAGAAAGAACAATTTAAGACACTTCCTTCTTCCTAAACATAACACCTCTGTATCCAATACTTGAAGCTATAAAACCCCATCAGAAGCATACAGAGTAAATTGGAAATAATATCTGGGTTAAGCAAATCTGTACATTGTGATCAAACTTGGATTTTCTGAATAGAAAGTGTTAGGTTTTAAAAGTGTAAAGGAATTATAAGGTGATCTCATAGCATTGTACTACAGGAACAACATAAGGCTTTAAGGTAAAATCGAAATAGTCAAGGTCCCACAGTGCAGGAAGAATAGACACACAAGCAACACGAAAAAACAGGGAAAGAAAATGACACAAACAAATCAAGATACCTCATCAGTAGATGTCATGGCAAGCACAGTTGGTCAAATGCCAGAGATGGAATTTAGAAATTACATATGCCATTTGTTTATGGAACTTAAGAATGAACTCAAAAATGAGATGAGGGAGCAAGTAAAAGAGGCAAAAGATCATTTTGACAAAGAACTCCAAAAACAAATACAGGAAGTAAAAGATTACTTCAATAGGGAAATAGAGGCTCTAAAGAGAATCCAAACAGAAATTCCAGAAATGAAAGAAGCAATAAACCAAAATAAAAGCTCAATTGAAAGCATCTCCAACAGAATAGACTACTTGGAAGAAAGAACCTCAGACAATGAAGACAAAATATATGTCCTAGAAAATAATTTAGACTATACAGCAAAAATTGTTAGAAATCAAGAACATAACAGCCAAGAATTATGGGACAGCATAAAAAGACCAAACTTAAGAGTGATTGGCGTAGAGGAAGGGTCTGAGTTTCAAGCCAAAGGAATGAGTAATCTATTTAACAAAATAATTACAGAAAATTTTCCAAACTTGAGGAATGAATGGGAAAACCAAGTTCAAGAGGCATACTGAACACCAAACAAACAAAATCTCAACAGATCCACACCAAGACACATTATAATGAAAATGCCTAATACACTGAGCAAGGAGACAATACTAAAAGCCACAAGAGAAAGGAAGCAGATTACATATAGGGGGAAAACAATCTGACTCTGTTCAGATTTCTCAACCCAGACCTTAAAAGCAAGAAGATCCTGGAATAGCATATTTCAAGCTCTGAAAGAAAAGGGATGTCAACCAAGAATCTTATATCCATAAAAACCTTCCACGACAATCAAAAGTTAAAAGATTTCACAACTCGAAAGCCAGCACTTCTGAACATCCTGGGCAACATTTTTCATGAAGAAAAGAGAAAGATGATAACGAAAATCAACAAAGGGAGATATTAAACTAAAGGAAATACCAACCAGAAGAGAAACCAAATCAAGCTAAAGACCAAAATTCAAATAAAAATGGATGGGAATAAAAATCACATCTCAATAATAACCCTAAATGTTAATGGCCTAAACTCACCAATCAAAAGACACAGATTATCAGAACGGATTAAAAGAAACGACCCAACAATTTGCTGTCTCCAAGAAACACACCTCATAGAAAAAGACATCAACAGACTGAAAGTGAAAGGCTGGAAAAAGTCTTATCACTCACATGGCCAGCAGAAGCAAGCAGGGGTTTACATTCTCATATCAAATAAGGTGGACTTCAAACCAAAACTAATCAAGAGGGACAAAGATGGATATTTCTTATTACTTAAGGGAACCATCCATCAACAGGATATAACAATCATAAATCTATATGCCCCAAATGATGGAGCACCTACATTCATCAAACAAACTCTTCTCAAGTTCAAGAGTAAAATAGACCACAACACAGTTATTCTAGGGGACTTCACTACACCTCTCTCACCAATAGATAGATCATCCAAACAAAAGCTAAACAAAGAAACTTTAAGCCTCCTTAAAACAATTAACAATTTAGACCTAACGGACATATATAGAATATTTCATCCCTCAGTAAACGAATACACATTTTTCTCAGCAGCACATGGCTCCTTCTCCAAAATAGACCATATATTATGTCACAAGGCAACTCTCAGCAAATATAAAAAAATAGAGATACTACCCTGCATGCTATCAGACCATAAAGGGATGAAATTAGAAATCAACGACAAAACAAAGAATAAGAAAAAACTACTCCATCAACTGGAAGCTAAACAACATGCTACTGAATGAACAAGGGGTTGAAGAAGACATCAAAGAGGAGATCAAAAAATTCCTAGAGGTAAATGAGAACACAGATACTTCATATAGAAATCTCTGGGACACTATGAAGGCCGTAGTAAGAGGAAAATTCATTGCACTGAGCTCATTCCTTAAGAGGAAAAAAAAAACAAGAAATAAATGACTTAACATCACACCTCAAAGCATTAGAAAAAGAAGAACAGACCAACACCAAGAGCAGTAGAAGACAGGAAATAATTAAATTCAGAGCAGAAATTAATGAAATTGAGACTAAGGAAACAATTCAAAGAATTGACAAAACTAAAAGTTGGTTCTTTGAAAAAATAAACAAAATTGACAGACCCTTAGTGATGCTAACAAAAAGAAGAAGAGAAAAAACTCAAATTACTAACATTCGTGATGAAAAAGGGAATATCACAACAAACACCTCAGATATACAGAATATAATTAGAAATTACTTTGAAAACTTGTACTCTAATAAAATAGAAAATACTGAATGCATTGACAGATTTCTAGAGTCATATGATTTGCCTAAACTGGATGTGGAGGCTATACACAATTTAAACAGATCAATTACAAGCGAAGAAATAGAAGATGTCATCAAAAAGCTACCAACAAGGAAAAGTCCAGGACCTGATGGGTTTACAGCCGAGTTCTATAAGACTTTCAAAGAAGAACTAATACCAATGCTCTTCAAACTATTTCAAGAAATAGAAAAAGAGGAAGCTCTTCCAGACTCTTTCTATGAGGCCAATATCACATTAATTCCAAAGCCAGGCAAAGACACATCCAAAAAAGAAAACTTCAGGCCCATAACTTTAATGAACATAGATGCAAAAATCCTCAACAAAATCCTGGCACATCGGATACAAAAACATATCAAAAAGATAGTGCACCACGATCAAGAGGGGTTTATCCCAGGGATGCAAGGCTGGTTCAACATTCGGAAATCAATAAACATAATACATCACATCAATAGACTTAAAGACAAAAATCATATGATCATCTCAATTGACGCAGAAAAAGCATTTGACAAAATACAACACCCCTTTATGTTCAAAACACTGGAAAAATTGCTGCGTAATTCACAATAGTTAGATTGTGGAACCAACCTAGATGTCCCTCAGTAAATGAGTGGATTAAGAAAATGTGGTATATACGCACAATGGAACTTTACTCAGCAATAAAAGAAAATAAATTAATGGCATTTGCAGGTAAATGGATGAAGTTGGAAGACATAATGCTAAGTGAAGTTAGTCAGTCTCAAAAATCCAAGTACCAAATGTTTTCTCTGATATAAAGAGGCTATTTCAAAGTATTGTTGGATGGGGGTACATAGGAGGATTAGAGGAACACTAGAATGGTCAAGGGAAGGGAGGGTAAGGGAGGGAGCAAGAGGGGAGGGATGGGGAGAAAAGAAAAAAAAAAGGTGGTTGAATGAGACGGATACCATTTTCCTTAATGCATGATTGAAGACCTGAATTGTACGAATATACTTTGTATACAAACAGTTGTATGTAAAAAAGATACTAAATATATGCACTATGAGTTGTACATATTAAAAATTATAAAAATAAAATAAATTTAAAAAATTATATCATCAGCAAATAATGATAATTTGAGTTCTACTTTACCTGTTTCAAGTACTATGTTAAATCGAACTGGTGAAAGAGGGCATCCCTGTCTTGTTCCAGTTTTTAGAGGGAATGCTTTCAATTTTTCTCCATTTAGAATAATGTTGGCCTGGGGCTTAGCATATGTAGCTTTTATGATGTTGAGATATGTTCCTGTTATCCCTAGTTTTTCTAGTGTTTTGAACATGAAGGGGTGCTGTATTTTGTTGAATGATTTTTCTGCATCTACTGAAATAATACTATGGTTCTTATTCTGAAGTCTATTGATGTAATGAATTACATTTATTGATTTCCGTATGTTGAACCATCCTTGCATCCCTGGAGTGAACCCCACTTGATCATGGTGTACTATATTTTTGATATGTTTTTTATCTGTTTTGCCAGAATTTTATTGAGAATTTTTGCATCTATGTTCATTAGAGATACTGGTCTGAAGTTTTCTTTCTTTGATGTGTCTTTGCCTGGTTTTGGAATCAGGGTGATATTGGCCTCATAGAATGAATTTGGAAGTGCTCCTCTTTTTCTATTTCTTGAAATCAATTGAAGAGTATTGGTATTAGTTCTTCTTTAAAGGTTGTAGAACTCGGCTGTATATCCATCTAGTCCTGGGCTTTTCTTGATTTGTAGGCTTCTGATGGCATCTTCTGTTTCATCGCTTGAAATTGGTCTGTATAAATTGTGTATATCATCCTGATTCAATTTGGGCAAATCATATGACTAGAAATTTTTCAATGCCTTTGATGTTTTGTATTTTATTGGAGTACAAGTTTTCAAAATAATTTCTAATTATCTTCTGTATTTCCGTAGTGTGTGTTGTGATATTTCATTTTTCATCATGGATGTTAGTAATTTGAGTTTTCTCTCTCCTTCTCTTTGTTAGCCTAGCTAAGGGTCTGTCAATTTTATTTATTTTTTCAAAGAACAAACTTTTGATTTGTTAATTTTTTCAATTGTTTCTCTTGTTTCAATTTCATTGATTTCAGCTTTGATTTTAATTATTTCCTGTCTTCTACTGCTTTTGATGTTGGATTATTCTTCTTTTTCTAGAGCTTTGAGATGTAATGTTAAGTCATTTATTTGTTGAGTTTTTCTTCTTTTGAGGAATGAACTCAATGCAACGAACTGCCTTCATAGTGTCCCAGAGATTTCAATATGTTGTGTCTGTGTTCTCATTCACCTCTAAGAATTTTTTAATCTCCTCTTTGATGTCATCTGTAACCCATTGTTCATTCAGTAGCATATTATTTAGTATCCAGGTGTTGGAGTAGCTTTTGTTTCTTATTTTATCATTAATTTCTAATTGTATTCCATTAAGGTCTGATAGAATGCAGGGTAGTATCTCTATTTTTTTTTTTATTGTTGTTAAGAGTTGTTTTGTGGCATTGTACATGGTCTATTTTATAGAAGGATCCATGTGCTGCTGAGAAAAAAGTGTATTCACTTGTTGAGGGATGAAATATTCTATATAAGTCAGGTAAGTCTAAGTTGTTTATTGTATTTTTGGGTTCTATGGTTTCTTTTTCAGCTTTTGTTTGGAAGATATATCCACTGGTGAAAGGGGTGTGTTAAAGTCACCCAGAATTATTGTGTTGTGGTCAATTTGACTCTTGAACTTGAGAAGAGTTTGTTTGATGAACATGGATGCTCCATTGTTTGGGGCATATATATTTATAATTGTTAAGTCTTATTGGTGTATGGTTCCCTTGAGCAGTATGTAGTGTCCTTCTTTATTCTTTTTGATTGACTTTAGCTTGAAATCTACTTTATTTGATATGAGGATGTAAACCCCTGCTTGTTTTCTCAGTCCATGTGAGTGGTAGGATTTCTCCCAACCTTTCACCTTCAGCCTGTGGATGTCTTTTCCTATGAGAGGAGTCTCTTTTAGGCAGCATATTGTTGGGTCTGCTTTTTGATCCAATCTGCTAGTCTATGTCTTTTGATTGGTGAGTTTAGGCCACTAACATTCAGAGTTATTAATTGAGACATCTTTTGTATTCCCAGCCATTTTTGTTTATTTTTGGTATTTAACTTGACATGGCTTCTTGGTTTTTCCTTTAGTTTAATACGTTTGCTGATATTCATCATTGTTTTTCATTTCCTCTTCATGGAATATTTTGCTGACGATGTTCTGTAGTGCTGGCTTTCTAGTTGTAAATTCTTTTTAACTTTTGTTTATCGTGGAAGGTTTTTTTTTTTTTTTTTCATCTTCAAATCTAAAACTTAATTTTGCTGGATATAAGATTCTTGGTTGGCATCCCTTTTCTTTCAGAGCTTGGTATATGTTATTCCATGATCTCCTGTCTTTGAGTGTCTGAGTTGAAAAATCTGCTGTGATACCAATTGGTCTCACCCTATATGTGATCTGATTCCTCTCTCTTGTGGCCTTTAAGATTCTAAAAAGCGTCCATGGATGTATGCTACTGCAACTAAAGATGGTGTTGGCAGTAGCAGAAGTAACTCAAGATAACAGTTAAGGTGCCCCAAGATGAATGCAATGTCTTCCAGAGATGGGGCTGAAAGGGTGGGCCTTATGTCTCTGGTATGCCTGCTCTGAGATGCTGCTGCTTTTAGGCCCTGTCTGTTGTCAAAAGGTAGGGGCTAGTACATGTAGAAGGCTATAGATATGTCTGCAGTGTGTCAAGATGGAAGTGGGTTAGGCTTGTGCTCCCAGGTGGGGGTGGGGTAGTGGTCACTGGACCTACCCTGGGGCTGGGCCCCACGCAGATTGGTGGGGGTCGAACTGGTTGAATCTGAACTCCTGCGGTGGTCTGCTGGTTGGAAGAGGCGGTCCTCTGAACGGAGGTCAGTGAAGCTATCTTAGGCCTGCCTGAGCTCCACAGGTGTCAGCTGGGCTAACCTGGGCATGCCTGCTCTCTGGCAGAGGTTGGTGGGACTGACCTGAGCCTGGCCATATTCAAGGGGAAGTCAGCGGGACTGACCTGGGCCTGACTGCGCTAGGGCGGAGGTCAGCAGGATTGACCTGGGCCTGGGTGCACTCAAGTGGAGATCCTCAGGGCTGTCCTTCAAGGTACATAATTTTATAAAAACAAATTTATTGTGGCAATTGGCATTTAAAATCCCTGTGTTTTCCAATAAAATATATAGAGTTAAGGATAAAAGTAACAAGCTATTTTATATTATTAATTCATTCTAGGTTTTAGAAGATAGCTTTGGTTTCAAATACAAACTTACAAGCAGAATTAAAATTATAGTAAATACTCAATTCACAATAAAAAGAACAAGAAGAAAAGTGAGCACCTAACCAATATAGTAAAATACACTTTAAAAAAATCTAGTAAAAGCATATAAAAATAGTATGAAAAATAATATGAAATGAGATGAACAAGCTAATAAATATGCCATAAAGCTCTAACAAATCACTAACATATCATGGCCAAATAGAATGATTTTCATGAAGATAAGAACATTTTAATATTAAAGTATTTATTAATAGTATTTTAAATTAAGTTAAAAAATGCATACAGGCTACTAGATACTGAAAATGTATCTTATAAAATAAGCATTCATTCCTTATAATTTCACTTTGTTAATTAATAAAAAAATAATTTCTTTTTTTAAATTTATTTTTTTATTCTAAGTTGTTATAAATGACAGCAGAATGTATTACATTTCATATTACACGTATAGAGCACATTTTTACATATCTCTGGTTGTATGCAAAGTATATTCACACCATTCGTGACTTCATACATGCACTTAGGGTAATGATATCCATCTCATTCTACCATCTTTTTCTTAATATAATTAAAACAACATTTAAATATCATCAGCATGGTCCTCAATATTGAGATATTTGAGTAAACTGAGTTGAAACTTGTTCCTATCCATAGCAATATATTATGTTAGAAAATTCTTTCCAGGTTTCAGGAGATGGACATTGATTGACTTAAATCAATCTAAGAATGCTTTTATTATTGTTTCAAAATTATAAAATCAGGAGCCACACAAAGGACCAAGCAAAAGTCTTTTCACAATAACAGATAAATCATCAGAGTTTTTAATGTTCTCGCTCCACCTATTAAAATGCTGAATGATGTCTGGGAAGAGTAATATCATCCAGGGCCTCTGCAATGTTTTGTTTTATGAATAGTGTTCCACATTTTTTAAAAGATTAGTGCACATTCCAAGATAAAGGATCATATGACATATAACCCAAGAAAACAATCAGTACAAAAAAATATAAGCAATCCATATGAGATTCATCCCACAAAACCTTCAGTATAATTGTGATTGACGTGTTCATGAAACAGGGAGAAGAACAGATGAAACAGGCAACGGATGGAGAATTTTTGCAATTCGGTTGTCTATAGCTACTGGGTAATCAGTGGCTCAATTGCTTCCAGACACCCTCAGTTTTTAACAGAATTAATTCCTTTGTGACTGCAAGAGTGAGAGTTTTAGTTTTGTTCCAGAAGTCATCCACAGGCCCCAGCAACTGCTTGCCATCCCTTGCCAGATGGGCATATAAACACAACCATTTTCTTCAAGACATCTCACAAGTTTCAGGTCAAAAAATGAGAAAAGGAGAGAATGTGTTTGCAGGAAATTAGATTATACATGTAGAGATATAATTGGTGGTAGTGATGTTCTATCACCTTTGCTATATTCTATGGTTAAGAGCAAGTCACAGGTCTGGGCCACAGACAAGGAAAGGAGATTATAGACATATCAGGAGGCAAGAATCAGAACTTTAGGCTTTATCTTCCATACATATGAACAACATAATTATGCATAATGTACTTTTAATTGTCTCTTTTTAAGACATAACACTATAGTATTATATATACAGAGAGAGATAAATATGCACACGCGCGTGCACACACACACACACAAACACACACACACACACACCTCTTATGGATGATCTTTTACTTTTTGTTTTCTTTTTTCCACGTGGAAAGGTAGCACACCTGCACAGTGCATCACATGACAGAGATGGACTTAATGGGTTATTAAAAGTCAGTGAATATAAGATGCCTTTTAGAACTGCAGCAAAACTTTTGATATTTTATACTAGTGAAGTGAACTTTTTAACATATTCTACTGAATAGCAATAGCCATTTACACTGAGACTCCACTCATTGCTCCACGTGAACTGCTATGTTATTTCATATGAAATGAAAGGAAAATGGCATAACTTGAAATTAGAATGTGATGTGGACACATAAGAACCTGCTTGATATATCCTCCTGTTGTTTACTTTAATTCAGAAAATTATTGTTTCATAAAGAAAGCTTGTTCACCAAGCCAAATGCTCACTTTCACATCAAGAGCTGTGAGGGTGGCTCATGAATTTGCATACTTATTCATGCATCCTCTCTCAGATGCCAGCACTGAATAGGCACCTTTTGTTGTTGTTGTTGTTGTTGTTGTTGTTGTAGGTGGACACAATACTTTTATTTATGTGATGCTAAGGATCAAACCCAAGGCCTCACACATGCGAGACGAGCACTGTACCTCTGAGCCATAACCCCAGCCCCCTGAATAGGCATCTTACCACCCAACATGCTCTGCTTAAATATGAGGTGCTTCAGAGTGTGTGCGGACCAATTCCCATGAAGGCTGTTCATCAGTTATGTAGTTTAAGCTCAACTACTTCACAAGCAGTTTCACATGTGACAAGAATTGTATTCTGATTTTCTAAAATTTTTATCAGCATCTGTCCTTTGGCCATTAAATATTTTGTTTTTGTATTTTTACTGGTATTACTTCTATTTGCAGAAATTTAGCAATGTTGGCATTAATGCCACAAACTTCCATTGGATTAAGATCATGGATCATCAGCTTCATTTTATTGTTCATTCTGTTTTACTAATTCATGTACATCTTTGAATAAGAAGAAATCTTTAAATGAGCCAAGATATACTAGAACATCTGATTGCTTCTAAAATCCAAAGTATATTTCTTACAAAATTCCATTTGTAGGTTCATATAAATAAATAATAAATGCCTAAGAGTGCTAAATATGTGATCACTTTTCTTGACTTATCAAGGGGAAAGACTTTGTCATGACTTGCATTTATGGTGATTTCATAAGAATGTCTTAGAGATAGAAACTAGCCTTTCTAGGAGAAGGGGCCCAGGGACCAAGAATAAAAATATGTTTACATTAGTTTTAAGATACTGATGTTCTTTGTTTATAAAATCAGCCTTATTTTGAAAAAGATAATACGTTTTTTCCTCAGTTTCTTAGAAAACTAACAAAAAAGGGATAATTGGAAATAAACACATCTGTTTACTTTTTCAGTTGCACTAATTATGTCAAACTTTTTGTGCAACAAATAGATTTTTTTTAATAAATCTGTGTGTATTCTAATTCCACATTGTAGCAGTTAGGATAATCATATTGGGGCTTAGAAGTCTAAGTAGAATATATCTTTTATTAAATGAGAGTAGAAGATTTGATATTCTGATATAAGGACCATTATTAGTTAAATCACATTTCCCTGCACCTTGCTAGTATATGCCTTTTTGTTTGTGCAAATAATTGTTTCCATTATTCATCTTTCCATTCTCTCTTATGCTTCTGACTCTTGAAATATACTGTTGTGGCTGCTCCATTACTCCAAGAAGGTATGGAAAGTCATTTCTCAAATTATGTTCAGTAAAGGTTCTGTTTCTATGGCTTGCCTAACCTGGATTGAATTTAAAAGTTGATTCTGAATTCCAGGCAGAAAATAAGGCATAGGCCTGCTTTTCCCTGTTTCTCCCTTTCTCCCAACTACAAACCTAGAAGATACCTCAAGAGATAACTATTAAAAAATTATGAGATACTAAGAGTGGAGTCAAACAGTAGGAATATATCTGGAAAGTTTACAAGGCAGAATTCTGGAAATAATCAAACTTAACAGAGGACCTGGGAGATTTTTCAAAGTACCTCTCAAGGATTCAGTTGAGTACTAATTAGCACATGCTACTGATTTGTTGTGTACTTATCAAGAACTCAAGTCATAATTATATGCTGTCTACAAGAATCTTATTTCAAATGTAAAGACATTAATCTGTGAAAAGCAAAGGGAAATAAAAAGAAGGAAACCATGCCAACACTAACAGCAACATCATAGATGCTATAGCTTTGGAATGTCTATATCTTTATACAAAGAAGACACCAGAGCAAAATATATCTTCAGGAATGGAGAAGGCCATTTTATAGTGGATATAAATTTGTCAAGAAGATAAAATGATTCTAAAGATTCATGCACTGAATAAATGAGCTCCAAAATATTTAAGCAAAACTGATAAAAGTATAAGAAGAAACATACAAATTGGCAATCATAGCTGAAGATTTCAAAAACTCCTGTCAATAAATGATAGAAAAAGTAAACAGAAAATCATTGAGTATATAGAATTCTCGACTCTTCTATCAACCAACTTGACCCAAGTGGCATGTATAAAACATTCCAATCAGCACCATGATACTCATCCTCATCAAATGTACATGGATTATTTATCAAGATACATCATCTTCTGTAGATAAAACAAGTATTGACCTATATAAAGGATTTTAAGTTATTAGAATATGATTAGAGATTGACTCTACCTGATTTTGGCAAGGATGTACAGCAGCTCTTACTCTCTTATTCTGCCAGTGGAATATAAAATATTACAAGCATTTGAAAAATTACCTCCATTTTGTGCTGCTGTAACAGAAAGACTGAGATTGGGTAATTCATAATGAAAATAAATGTATTTTATCACTCTTCTGGAGGCTGTGAAGTTCAAGATCAGGGCACTGGCATCTGGTGAGGACTGTCCTGCTGTCATTGCACGACAGAAGGCCTAAGGAGACGAGAGAGGAAGAGGGGCTAAACTCAGCCTTTTAAAATGGCACAAATCCTGATTACAAGAGCAAAGCTTTCATGGTCTCATTGAGTCTTTAAAAATTCCCATGTCTTATACTGTTAAAATAGCAATTTAATACCAATGTGAGTTTTAAAGGGGCAAATATTCAAACTATAGCCTCACCCATCCCAGTCCAAGGTACTTACTCAAGAGGAGAGCATTTTCCATGTTAATTTTCATTGTAGCTTTATTTGTAATCACAAGTAGTGATCAAGTCAAATGAATAGTAAAAGAAGAATTGATAAATTGTGTTATATATGTTCAGTAAAACAAAGAGGAATGAACCACTGAAATGTGATAACTTGGATAAAGCTTGAAACAGTTATGCTGGGAGAAAGATTATGAACAAAACAGGGACAACATGGAGTGTACACTTCATGATTATAATAATATTTTTTAAATGAAGTATCCCAAGTTGATGGGAAGCATATCAGGAAATTTTTGGAGTGAGGAGGCTCAGGAAGGTGTATAAGAGTAGGAACATAAAAGGAAACAAGGGAAGTTTGGAGGTGATGCATCCTTCATTGTTATATATGTTCTTGATGATGATGATAGTTTTGCAGGTATGCAAAACTTCTCATATTTTATAATTTAATCATGTTGCTTATTCTATGTTTATTATTTGTCAATAAAATTTTAATCAATGACAAAACTAGTATAAAATGATGGGGGAAATTATTTGTATTGCTAAAAAGATTATAACATCTTTTAGATTATTCATGCATAAAGTTATGGCTGTAATTATGTCATAACAAAAATATGAGTGTTGCCATTCTTCAACCCATTTAAGTGGTCTGGAAGCAAAATATTTTATGCAAGCAATCTTCTGGACTGCTTGACTGGACAATCTTGAGAGCAAATATTGTGGTTTGACAACCAAAAGAGCATAAATGACTTCTGTTATTTTCTCTAGTATTAATTAAAAAAATGAATAAAGAAGACTCTGTCAATAAATGCCATATTGTTTAAGGTAGATGACCCTAGTTTCTCTTTATTTCTGAACTTCTTTTCATAATTTTAACTAAAATATTTAAAAATCCAAAATATTTCAAAATTAAATACTATTTTCTACATTATTAAAATCTAACACCCAATGTTTAGAAAATTCACACTTACCATAATTTGTTAGACAATTTTATTATAACTTAACAAATTATCAAAAATAATGAAGAGAAATCCTGTTGGAAATATTACTCAATCTATTTTTGATTGACATCAATAATTAATGACAATAAAATATATAAACTATTTAAAAAACAACAAAGTCTATATCATTCATATACATGTGAATATTGATTCTTAGACAAAAGATTCATAAAAATTTTAATATCTTAAAAGACTTAGTTGAAATATTTAAATAAAATTATTACATTTCAATTTCAAATTTTATTTTACTGTAAGTTTACCTGAATAAAAAATGACTAAAACTATTAAAACAAAGTAATACATAAAAATGAGCCCAAAACTTTTGAGAGCTTCAACAAAATAGCAAAACATAAAAAGTAAGTGCTATAAAAATAAGATTAAATATAAAACAAAACATGAAATTATGTATCATTAAGAATGAGAAAGATCACAGCCTCACAGATAAGTGACATAAATATTTATAATTTTAATTTTAATTAAAAGAGCACTATCTAAATTCTTCCTAATACATTTTTTTGTTGAGACATAATATTTGTACATCATTAGGGGTGACATTTGGTCATGCAATACATATATACAATGTGTAATAATCAAATCCAGATAACAAGTACTTCCATCTCTTCAAACATTAACCATTTATTAGCTAGTGTTGGGAATTTTGTATTATAATACACTTTAATATCTTTTCTGGTTATATGATATCTGAAAAAAATACAGAATGTTTCAAGAAGTTGTGGATAACTTCCTGAAGTGAAGATGAATGAAATACTAGCAAGTTGGCCCCATCATTATGTTAAAGGAACAATACAGCTAAGATATAATTAAGGGCTGATGTGGCTGCTACATTGCTGTGAGATTCTTTAAATCACTAGCCAATTGACAGAAACTCTCCTGTGTTAGTTTTCTCTGATTGCTGTAACAATGTACCACAACCTAAGTAGGTAACCAACAGAAATTAATTGTCTTGTGATTCTGGAACCAGAAGTTCAAAGTCAAGTTGTCCTCAGAGGCATTCTTCCTCTGAATCCTCTAGAAGCAGATCATTCTTTCCTTGTTCCAGCTGCTGATGGCCTCAGGCATCCCTTAAACTTGGCCAGGGGCAGCATTCCTCCAATTGCCTTATCTTCATAGGGCCATCTTCTCTTTTTGTAAGAACATCAATCATATCTAATTAAGGGCCACTTTAATTAGCTAATTTTATGTTAGCTAAAGATTCTATTTTTGAAAAGATTCTATTTCCAAATAAGTTCACATTCCAAAACACTGCAGGTTAGGGCTTCAACTATTCTTTCAGTGGACACAATTCAATCCAAAATACCCCCCACAGACAAAATACATATGTGTAATAACCAAAAGTGGAAAAAGATTGGTTTTTACTATTATACACTGAGTTACTTTTGTTTCCTATTTGATGATCTTGAACATGGTACGTTATACATGTCCTATGCCCAAAGAAGAAAACTATGTTATCCTCCCAATATCTATATGAAATAGACTCAGATATAATTATTCATTTAAAGAAGGAGAAACAGAGACACAAACAACTTTCGTAAATTGATCAAGACACATAGGAAGGGCCAGGATTCTAATCAATCTAGTTGTTTTATGGATCAATTTCCAGGTCCCAGAAAGTAATAATTCTCAAAACTCTCTATAAAATTAAGCTAGTTAAAAGTACATCAAAACTGGATTCCCTGACACCCACATTCACGTCTTACATACTCTGTCATAGAATAAAAATACATTACAACCTGGACTAAAATATTTAGGATGGCTTCCTGAGTCATATGCACACTTTAGGCTATGTTTGTCTGTTGAAATATTATTACTTGTCTGTGAGATTATTTTCCTCGTTTACATATAAACCTAGAAATTAGCACAGGGATTCTAGGTGCAGAGAAATGGGCTAAGCAAGAGGAAAAAAGAGTATCATATTAGGAATGCATTTAGATACTAAAATTTCATGTTACTTAAATGTCTGTCTCTGTTTTAAGTTGCTTAAATATTAGCTCTGCTCTGAGCTGCTTTTCATATACTCTGAGATTTTTTTTGTCAACGTGAATTTTAAAGCCCTGTTTGGAACATATTTGTGTACATGCACAAACACATACCCCATACACTTTATAGCTCTGATCTGGTAACCAAACTGAAGCTCCTTTGAAAATCAGTGAATCACACTGTGACAGGTTAATACCTCTGTTCCACTACTGCCGCTGTGCCAGGATGATGGATGATATAATGTGCAGGCGTCCAACTGAAAAAAGGCGCTGAGTCTTGGTGTGAATTGAGGTGTTGATGAAAGATGAGCTCTTGCTTAAAAGAACATATGTTGTTCATGAAACCTCCAGAGAAACTATTAAAAATGCACTATTCATTTTTAAGAGAGGTTTAATTACTGGTTAGACAGCATACAGCCGTATTCCTATAATCTTCTTGTTGCAGCATTGCTGTGAATGATTGGGGTATGAAATATTCTGTATACAATTTCAGAAAACTGCAAGTTAGTATGGATAACAGCCTCATTAATGTGTCACCAGAAAAACTCAACTGGGAGGTTTGGCACAGTGAGAGAGATGCTCTGTTTTACACTGCGATTCAACATTTAAGAAAGCCACAGATATCATTTTGGGCACCTGACCTTATTTTTCAGAATAAAAAAGATCATACAAATACATAGGAATTCAAAGCAGTGAAACATTTTAATTTCATGTTGCTATCTTCAAATAAGAGTTCAGGTGAGCTATACAGATAAGATTTTGCTGGAGGTAATTATAGGATTTGCTATTGTGGTCAGTGGAATGCCAGTCAACTGGAAAAATTACAGCAGATCTAGATAAGATAAAATTGGCCAAGAAATAATAATGTATAGGGGGGTTGTGGGTTGCTTTTACACTATGCTTCACCAAAATATAGAAAGATTCCAGCTAGTCTAGTTAGTGGTGGTATTTCACATCAATATTTGGACCAGCTGCATATTTTGAATTTGAGATACTTTTAGTGTAGCTGACATGCTTCCATCAGAATGCTGAAGTACCCAAAGGGACAACCCAGTTTTGTTTTAATTTGTGCAGAAATGTCAACCTCTATAATGAATTGTGTCACTACTGGACTGCCTGAGGGGATTGCTATTATCCATCCTGAAATATCTTTTCCATCCAAGGCTTAATGATCAATTTCCCTATAAATTTATTGTTGTTTTATAGGTTTGAAACTTTCAAATGTAAATATTTCTTGCAAAGTTAAGATCATAAGCTTATATCAGTCCTCTGTATTGGCTAGTATTGATTTTTAGCTCTAAAATTTAATACATAGTTGGACAAGAAAAAGAGAAGGGTAAGAAATCATAATGCAAGTTGCTTAGAAGTAGAACAGGTAACTTTTATAGATAGGGAAAGGCAAATAAGTAAATATGAAAACTTTTCAGAAAGTAAAAAAAACAACCTTTACTTAATGACTTAATGAGTTTGCTTAGGGCTGATCCAGTTTAGACTGTGTAAAGCTAGCTCAAAGGAAAACCAGAGAGAGACTCAGATGAACACAAGTGAAATTTAAGTTTTTTGTTTTGTTTTGTTTTGTTTTAATATTTATTTATTTGCTTTAGTTGTACACAATGCAATGCATTTATGTTTATGTGGTGCTGAGGATCGAACCCGGGCCGCGCATGTGCTAGGCGAGAGCTCTACCGCTGAGCCACAACCCCAGCCCTGTATGTTGTTTTTTTTTTTTTTTTTAACAATATTTATTTATTTGGTTTAGTTGTACACAATGCGTTTAATTTTACATGGGGCTGAGGATAGCACCCAGGCTGCGCACGTGCTAGATGAGTGCTCCACTGCTGAGCCACAACCCCAGCCCATGTATTGTTTTATTTTATGAAGATTTACTGTACCATTCTCAAGTAATCTTTTATAAAAGAGAAAGTAGGTTTTGAACAGTCTTTTGAATCCAATTTTGTCATTTACTTTTTTGTGACTAACTTAAAACTTCATTTTGTCATTTAAATAATGAGGATACTAATAATATCTATACAATAGAATTGTTTTGTGGGGATTTATGATAAAATGTACATAAAAAAAGCAGAATAACTACTTGCAGAGAACAGGATAGAGAAAAGTGAAAGCAGGTGGCAGGACAAAGCATAGATTTTATACCCAATTTTAAGATTCCATAAAATACAGCTGAAGGGTACAGCAGAGTGAGCACCCATGCCTGATTTCTTACATACATAGCAGAATACTTACTAAATGGGACCAACTTGAGGGCACACATTCCTCTGCCAAATGCTGTGTTTTTGGTTGTATGTGTGTGTATATGTGTGTGTATGTGTGTATATTATAGTTATACAAAATAGTTGTATTCATTGTGACCTATTCATAAATACATATAACATAGTGTATAAGTTAGCCTTTCAATAATGGTTAACAAAATGCCTGACAAGAACAATTTAGAGGAGAAAAAGTTTTTCTGGGGCTCAATGTTTCAGAGGTCTCAGTCCACAGATGGCTAACTCCATAACTATGGGCCCAAGGTGAGGCAGCACATCATGGGGTAGAGTCCAGTGGAGGGCAAGCCTTCCATGGCGTGTCCCCCAGTGACACACCTCCTCCAGTCATGCCCAACCTGCCCATAGCTACCACCTAGTCGGTCCATTCAAACTAGAGTAGACTGATTCAGTTGCAACTTTCACAACCCAATTATTTTACCTGTGAACAGTCATGTATTAACACAGAAGCTCTGGGGGGACAACTCACATCCAAACCATGACAAATATTTTTTCTCTATTTCAATCCCAATCACTACCTCCTTCCTGCTGTACCTTCCTCCCCATGATCTCCTACTCTACTCTATTGCTTTTCCTTCTAATTAATTTTTAACTGGTACTTTATAGTCATATATAAAATTGGAATGCATTGTGTTTTAAAATAAGACAACTGCCTCTTCTCTTTATGGTATTCTCTGATGTGAACTCATTGGAGTTGTGTTTAAACTTTCCTTAATATCAATGATTCAAATTTTCTACATAATTTATTGGTCATTTTTGTATTTTGAGTAGTTTTTAGAACACCAACATAGCCACCCACTCTGCCAGCTGTAAATGTCCTTGATACACTCAAGATCATTGCTAAGAAGCCAAGAAGCCAGAAAATCCACTTTTGAACATAGAGGAATTAATTGGCATCTTGCTTTTGATGAGAGCTAATTTTCTTCCAAAGTTGTTTTTCACAGTGTTGGCACCTGGTGTGGTTTGGATATTGAATGTCCACCAAAAGCTCATGCATTAAAGGCTTAGAACCCAGCTAATGATGCTACTGGGAGGTTTTGGAAACTATGGAATATTGGGCCTAATTGGAGGATGTTAGGTCATTGGGAAGATGCCCTTGATGGGTATCCTAGGCCCCCCAACCAGCTCCTTCATATTTCTCTCCTTTGCTTCCTGACCACCATCATATGGGCAGCTTTGCTTCACCACATGTTCCCACTATAATGTTTAGCTTCTCCACCGGTCCAAAATAATGGAGACAAGCAACCCCAGAAAACATGAGCCAAAATAAAGCTTTCCTCTTCCTGTTTATCTCAGGTGTTTTGTCACAGTGATGGAAAGCTGACAAACACATCACCCCTGTCAATTCTTTTTGCTTCTAGGAAATTTCTTGCATTAATCTTCCAGGTAAGATAGGAAGGAAAAATACATACCATTATGAAGAAGATTTTGTATTAATGGAAGTTTTAATTTCCCCCTGCATAAAATGTGAACTTAGTTCTGGTTTTTCAAGTTAATTATAAAATCTTTACAAAAACCTCTCTGGTGTCTCTTCCTATAAGGACCCTAGTTTTTTCAGATCAGGATTCTATCTGAAAGACTCAAATTAAGTTTAATTAGTTATTTAGAGACCCCCATTTCCATGTACAGCTACACTGGAGGATAGGACCTCAACACATGCATTTTAGGGAAACAAACATTCATTCAGTTCATTACATTCTGCTCCTGTCTTCCAAAAATGCATGACTTTTTGTATATAAAATACATTCATTCCACCTCAACCTTAAAGAAGAATGAAATTATGGAATTTTCAGGTAAATGGATAGAGCTAGAGAATATCATACTAAGCAAAATAAGCTGATCCCATAAAACCAAAGGCCAAATGTTTTCTCTGATAAGCAGATGCTGATCCATAATGAGGATGGCGGCTAGGAAAGAACAAAGGAGCTTTGGATTGGTCAGAGGGAAGTGAGGGAAAAAGAAGGGGTATGGGGGTGGGAAAGATGATGGAATGAGATGGAAATTATTACCTTATATACATGTATGATTGCACGACTGGTGTGATTCTGCGTCATGTACAGCCAGAGGAATGAATAGTTGTGCTCCATTTGTGTACAATGTGTCAAAATCCATTCTGCTGTCATGTATGACTAATTAGAACAAATTAAAAAAATACATTCATTCCATCTCAATAGCAGCAAAGTCTTCAATCAATATAGCATGAACCCTCAAGTCTAAAGGCCAAATTCTAATCTAAATAATACATGTGAGTGAGACTTGAGACATAATTCGTCCTGAGGCAACATTCCTTCCCAGCTTGGAACCTGACATATCAGAAAGGTTATATGCTTCAATATAGTTGGACAAGCATAGGACAGACATTTTCATTTTTTGAGGGAAGAAGTTGAAAAGGAGAAAGGGAGGTGAAAATCATGTGAGTTCTACATCTACCAAGAAAAATTTTGTTAGAACATAAGTCTAGAGAATAATCCTTTTGGTTTAATGCCCTTCTTTCCTGGTCCACTGAGGAACCAGTATCACCCACATATTTTCACAAGGCAGGTCGTGCCCTCACAGCTTTCTGCAGCAGCCCCACCAATGTAGTTTACCATCATGGACCCTTGTCCTGCTGAAACCGTGGAGGTGACCCTACCATCTGAACCTGAAGAGGAACAGTCTTGTCCTCTTGGCCTGTGATAAAAATATCAATTTTAATGGTCTTTTAATTTCATTTTATAGTTATTCTTCCTTTTTCTTTAAACATGTGCTCAAAACTTTCCATCATTCTGTCCCATTTCTCTTTTATTTATTCCCTGCTGGCAATGTTTCAAGTGGGATAATTCTACTGCTATCCCTGACTTTGGTTGAAATGGATTGTGAGGTCTGGCCTTCACATGCATACTAATCTCATTATCAAATGTTTGTTCAATCACCCTCTTAACAATTTTCTTGAAACATATACCTTTTTTCTTTTTCTTTCCAATATGGTTAGTTGAGCATTTTCCGAAAGTCCATTTCTGGTTCTTTTTTACTTAACATCTCCTGTAATTTATCACTCTTCTCTCACATTTCACCATAATCAGTACAGAGAAATCACTCCATTCCATCAATGCCTTTCTTAGAAAAATCTCAATGAAATACCTAATTTTGTGTCTTTCAAGTTCTAAAATCCTGTCCTTCTCAAAATATTATAATATACTTAGGTCAAGTTCTTTGCCAATTTATGACAAAGGTTATCTTTCCTACACTTTCTAGTAAACTCTTCCTTATTTCCATCTGAGCTTTTACCCAATGTCATTTAATACCCCTATTTCTATCAATGATCCCTTCAAGGCAATCTCAGCTTTATTTCAGAATTCACCTCAAAGTTCTTCAAGCTTCTACTCATTCCCTAGTTCCAAAACTGCTTCCATGCTTTTAGGTATATGTTTTAGCAACATCTCCCATCACAATATCAAAACCTATATTATCAGAACAGTTAGCTATTATAAAATACCATAGGTAGAAAGGATTAAACAATTCAAATGCATTTTTCTTATGTATTTATTTATTATTTTTTAAATTGTAATTTGTTATATATGACAGCAGAATGTATTACAATTCATATTACACATATAGAGCACAATTTTTCATATCTATGGCTGTACACATCACTTGTGTCTTCATACATGTACTTAGGGTAATCATGACCATCACATGCCACTGTCTTTTCTACACCAGTGACCCTCCTTTTCCTTTCCTCCCCTTTTCCCCTTTGTCCTATCTAAAGTTCATCGAATCCCCCCATCCCCCCACAGAGCATCAAATGCATTTTTTCATCTTCAGTACAGAACATTAAGTCTGTAAAATTCAATTCTCAACAATATATGATCCATAAAAACAATTTACAAATATTAGTTAACAATAGTAGCCACGATAGTTTGAAAATAACTTCCCATCAATAATTTGGTTGGCATCCAGGAAGCTTTATTGTTGTAGGTTGTTTATTGACAAATTGGAAGTTAATTTTAAATACAATAGAGTATTTGCATGGCATTCTTGTAAGATAAGGATAGATAGAGCCTAGGGTTTTTTAAGATCATTTATTTTATTCGACGTATATATAACAATAGCATGCATTACATTTCATATTACATATATAGTGCACCTTTTCACATAACACTGTTTGAATACAAAGTATATTCATACTATTCATGTCTAAAACAACTTTTTAAAATTTGTTACATTTATATGATTTTTCTACCAATATACACTTAATATTCAATTATTTTACCAAGGTAGTTTTGACTTAGAATCAATCTGTATAACAACAATATTCATGATATCAAGAATTTGTTTTGATGTTTGTATGTTTGTATACTTAATGATAAAATTTTTAAAAATTAAAGTCTTTTTTAATTAAAAGAAAGTATTAGTATCTATGCATCAGTCAGAATATAGTCAGGAAAAATAAATCACACATCACACCAGTAGAAATGAAAAATACTAACATAAAAAATTGGAAAGTAATACATGTGGTTAACTACTAAATGGGATAAAAGAGGACTGTAAGGTATAAAAAGATAGCAAATGTAGAAAGTGAATAAATACAAAAGCAAGAACTTAGAAGAAGAATTTCCCACCAAAGCTGAGATTCAGACTTTAATGGAGAGAGTATTGCTCCACAGAAACAGGCAGAATGCTATTAGCAAAGAAATTTCTCTAAGGCTTGGGTCATAGCTGCCAATCAGCAGGAATATCCCACTGGGAACTGAATATTCACAAGAGGCTGGAAGCAGCCTAATCCATTTACAGCGGAGCCAAAGAAATAAAAGCAAAGAATAAATAAAATAAATAATGCTAGATGTGTAATCATCAATATAGCTCTTTATTCTTAAAATACAGCTGCAGTTTATCACAAGATGAATTTTATTTTAGATTTTCTTCCTGGGGTTTGTTCTGTTATTCATGGATGTCAAGAACCCCTGCAAAGTTGTTTTGTTTTTCCTGTAGACAATGACATAGGCTCTGGAACCAAACTGTTATCAGTGTTTCCCTGAGCTGAGCTATTAACATTGATTGATGATGAGTCCATGTTTGCACATTTTTGTCTGATAAAGTGGGAAGAATGCATATTCTATTTTATATATCTCAGAACCAAGGATTTGCACACTAACTCTCCTACCACATGTAGAGTAATATATACTTACAGTTCATTTTCCTGTTCATCACACAATAACGTGGGCTCCAGCCAGACAACCATCAGAATGACTGAAATGTTCTGTGTAAATTCACACAGGCTATAATGATTAGAGCATAGGTTTTAGTCAGATCTTATTTGCTTTTCAATCCTTTCATGTTTCATAATAAGTATTAATCTAGGAATTGTTTCTTCCTCATTGGAATAGATTCCTGGATGGCCTGCTCCAATCATGTCTGAAGATGCTGCCTAGAAATATGTTAAGCCTATAGAAAACATAGTTTTGGTTCAAGCTGGGATTAGTTATACTAATAACATTAACTACTATATATTAAGCATCAAAGTTATATCAGAATATTCCTCTTTTTAAGGTTTTCTGTTTCATAGTGAAATCATCATATATATATGTAAAATAAAATAATGCATGTCTTATTTGAGGTATTATAGAGTAAAACCACAAAATATTACTGGATATTTCTCTTCGGTGGAAAAAGGGATCCTGGAAAAGCTTAACAGATATAGTGATGAGCTGAAAAGGATAGGAAGGAGAGTTCCTGCATGAGGAGCAGATGAGTAATTCATGAAGGTAGAAAACAGCAGACTGCTTTTATTAGAATTCTGTGTATCATGATTTGGTGGATTTGAGGCAGGTGTAATGAAGAATAAATGTTAGTAAGATAGGTAGGACTATATAAAGAAGATTCCATCATCAGCAAAACTACCTTAAAACCAACTTATATAAATACAATTGTAAAAAATTCTCCTTTAGCTACTTATGTGTCGTCACTGAATAAAACATGAAAAACATAGTACTTACAAGAGAGGATAGATCTACAGAAAATCCCTAAAGAAAACTGAGAAGTAACCTTTGCCACAAGATTTTTTTGCAGGTTTAATGTAAGCTAATTTTGTCATCTTCATTCATTTTGGGGATATAAATGGAGATGGACTCATCTTAGTGATCACATTTGTGGCCTCATTGTGAATGTATCTTGTAGAGGGTCTAGTTTAGTTTTTTCCAGACTCATCTAGTTCAGGCCTATTAAATTATTCTTTTATCCACATTTTCTCCACATTAGAAGCCCTTCCTTTTGTACAGAAGCATACTTCTTTATGGCTATTAATTATCCAGGTATAAAACATTCAAGCAGAGATTTATCTGTAAACTGTTTACTTTTATTAGAATAATATGGGAGGCCTGTGAAAATATTAGAAAATTTGACACATCAAAATATTCTTCTCATGAGTTTACAGTAACCAATACAAATTTATTTTGATTCTTGAACTTGAGCAAATACAATACTGTTGTATGAATCCTAGGCATTAATATGAGACTGTTATAATAAAAAAGAGATTTGACCTATAACTTGAGATGTTCAACTAAGTTCAAGCATTCTTGTATTTGAGAATAATTCACTTTAGTTTATTTATTTAATAAAGGATTCTTATTCAGAGTATACAAATAACTCATCAAATAACTCACCAATTTAAAAAGAGTTAAACCAGTTGAAACATGAATCAGACCTCAACTGGACACTTCACCAAAAAGAATAAAGACATGAAGTTACTATGTCAATAAGATGTCAGCACTCCCATGTCCTTTGAAGCTTTATTCACAATAGTCAAGATATGGAATAAATGTAAGCATCCACCAAGGGCAAAAGCACAAAGATTAGGTGGAATGTGTACACAGTATGTCCTGTGTACACATTTAAAAGAGGTAAATCTTTGTTTTCAAAACATAGATGAACCTGGAGGACACATGGCACACAGAGAAAATACTTTGTGTGCTCTGATAGAGAAAGGGTGAGGTTTAGGCAAAAAGGTACAAAGTTTTAGTTAGAAAGGAGGAATAAATTCTAGAGAGCTATTGTGTAGCATGGTAACTAGAGTTAATAATTATGTACTATATATTTGTAAATTGTTAAGAGTGTAGATTTTGTTTAAATTTATTTTTAATTGACACATAATAATTGTACCAATTTATGGAATAAAGAGAATAGATTTTAAATGATCCTACCACTTACAAAATAAAAGTATGTGTGGTGATAGATATGTTAGTAGCTTGATTTAATCTTTCCACAACTAAAAGATCAAGACATCATATTGTATACCATAATTATATACAATAAAAATAAATTTTAAAAATTTAAAGTTTATATTTTATGAAATAATTTATAAATATTTGATATTTTCAAATTGATTTGGTATTAAAAAATAATTTGACTTATCTATTAGATCCTTGATATGAAGGAACAGTTTTTCATGCCTTTATGATCATGCAAGCTTTTCTCCTGGTCTTCAGCATGTTTTTCTCTGAACAGTGACAGGTATCTGTTATCATTTCTATATTCTTCTTGTTGTTGACTAGCATGATGGACTCAGGTCGTAAAAAATCAAAGCCCTTGTATACTCAATTTTTGTACAGGACCAGTGAACTGACTGAACTATATGGCAAGACTGTGAAAGTATAGTGTTCTTGCTTAAAGGAACAAATTACTTGCCTTTTCTTTTATTGACTTACAGAAAAATAGCATTTACCAGTTCAATAGTTGCATTCCTAATGCCAGGGGCTGTGCTGATTTGCTTTCCTAAAGAGAACCAAACCTAGAATAGTAGTTGCAATGGGAGTCAGCACCTGATTAAGGTTTCAATAATTCATTGTCATTGTGCTAAATCAATCTATCTTCAGTAATTGCAAAACTGGCAAGTTAATGGGGATTTGATAAGACTCATCAACCCTGACTCTTTCACTCTTTGATGGCTGTAGTTAACTTTATAATCCTTTCAGAGATATGGTATTGTTTTTGTTGCCCTCTTTGACAGAAAAAGATAATTTCATGAACTTTTCTTTCACAAGTACAGTCTTTATTCATGGTGTCATATTAACAGTGCAATTATTCTGCCATCATACTTTGCAACTGAGGGGAGATCTGTTTTCACCAACTTGTCATGAAGAAAATTCTGTTAACATAAATATCTCCATTTATTTCTTGGCTTTTCTACTTCTCTTTCCGATCACTAGAAACAACAGTGCTAACCCAGAAAAAAATTACAAACTTAGATCCAGAGCATAATTTCTTCCAAGTTATCTGAGGATTTCCTCTATCACATAGATGCTTTGGTGAATGATACTAAGAAGAAATATTTAGGATGAGCTAGAAGGGGAAATTACATTATACCCCGTGTGCATGTGTGTGTATGTGTGTTTGTGTGTGTGTTACACACATTACATTATTCACTTATAATATCAATGAAATTACATTATGCACTTATAATAATATCAATGAAAGCATTACTCAATTGAAAAATGTATTTCAAGAGTCTCTATATGTGAGTTGATTCTCATGTGGTTGAATGATATCAGTTCTCAGATCTGATTTATCTTTGCCTAGAGAACATTTTAACTGTTGGGTAGTGGCTAACAGTGAGCACTGAAACGCATGGCAAGGTCACAAATGTTTTTTGTTTTGGGGGGGGGCGGTGTACCAGAGATTGAACTCAGGGGCACTTGACCACTAAGCCACATCTCCAGCCTTATGTTGTATTTTATTTAGAGACAGGGTCTCACTGAGTTGCTTAGTGCCTCGCTTTTGCTGAGGCTGGCTCTAAATTTGTGATCTTTCTGCCTTGGCCTCCCGAGCTGCTGGAATTATAGGCATGTGCCACCGCCCCAGCTAAGTGTTTTAAAGTGTTCTTTAAATTACTTTAGGATCTTCTTTAAGCTACTTTCAAAATAGATGAGAAAACAAAGGGGGGTAGTTAATTTGTAGAAAATAAACAAAAGCAAAGGAGCTAATGGGAAAAACACATCAAAAGAAAGGGATTAATGGGACTAACTCTTTGACAGGGTCCATTCATGTTTATGTGAAGTTAGGAATTATGGCTATAGGTGTCTCCATTTGTCTGGGAAGGAAGATTCCTTTAGTAGCACAAGGGCACTATGGTAACTTCTGACTAGCTATTGACCCCAGGGCCCACATTAACATGGGATTGACTTGTGGATAAGGGCCCCTAAATAAGATGGCCACCATGACTGTCCTGGAGAGGACCAACTAAAGTCAAAAACTCCACCACCCAACATAAGTTGAACACACCTGATTGGCAAAGAGTACTAAAGGTGGTCTCCAGTACTCCTGGTAAACATTAAACAGTAAAAAATTTGGAGACAGCATTGTCTCCTTTGTCGTTCTCTACTTGGAGACAGCCTCTCTCTCTCTCTCTCTGTGTGTGTGTGTGTGTGTGTGTGTGTGTGCTCTCTGCTTAAGCCTCTCATTGTTTTACTTTACTTTCACCTCATTTTCACTTATAATAAAGTTCGCTTGTGTCGGGGGTTTTAAAGTTGCCGGGGTTTTTAACTCCCCCTGACCCGGGGCAAGCCTCCTCTGGCCGGCAGAGAAGGCTTGGGGAGCACGCCCCAATGGTAAGACGAGATCCGGAACTGCAGGAGTGGACTGATAACCCATGCATGCCTTCAAAAGACTCTCATAATTACCAGGGAGACTGGTCAAAGCTGGAACTCAGTTTATTGAGGAAGATGGATGGCGTTTATAGAAGACATGGGCCAATCAGCAGAAAGATCATAGGAGCACAGAGGGAGCATGAGCAAAGCACTTTGGCGGAGCCATTAGCGTATCTTAGTGGCGATCTGATTTCTCAGCACAGGTCAGGGGAATGCCCCTTGGCTAGGCCAAGTTCCCGTATCAGGAAGTGGGAGGCAGCCAGAGAGTTAAGTTTTTCTATTCTTTCGGCTGATGTGTTCTTAAGTCCCTAACATGCTTGCATGACATTTTATGTCTGACTTTAATTTCCTTTCATCAGAACACAAAATGGAGCTTTGGAGTTTCAGCTCCCTGCTTTCCTATGACAATACCCATATTTTTATAAATAACCTATCAAATATTTGTGATACCATTCATTTCCTGTTGTTGACCAAACATTTACATTAAAGACATTGCAGAGCAATGAATTCAACACACTTGACTACAATGTGCATTGATTTTGAAAGCTTAACAAGAGACTGAACTATCTAAGTCCCTAGACTTCAATCTATGCATTGAGTTTGTCAAACTATTTATCTTCTCTATTTTATTCCCATTATAGTCCTGAAGTTATATGCCCTGTACACTTTTTCATAGTAATGGTCAGTTCCTCAAAGTCTTACTTATCCTCAATGGGTACTTCAGTGAAACATAAGTAATGATTTGAATACTATTAACATAACAATAACATTTACATAACTTTTATTCTTTGCCAGATATTGGTCTAAGTTATTTACATGTTTAACTTGTATGATCTTTACAGCTGGCAATTGGATTGACAATTATTCCCATTTTACAGCGAGTAACTTGAAACACTAATCAATTAAATAACTGATCCATAATCTGTGTTTTTTACCCAGAGAATTTGTCAGTGAGATTTGAATAATTGTTTATCCATTGTGTGCCATGGGTTATTGGAACCTAGCCTAGGGGTTAAATTACTCACAATCCTTTCTGACATTGGTTTTGTTTTCAGATAGATTTCTTACTGAAAAATAAACTAAATTCAATACTACCTTATTAGGCATATAATTAAATTGTTAAAAACATTATCTCCGAATCTGTTTCTAGATTACAGAGCCAAGAACACTTCATTCAAGTAATACCATGCAATGATACAATAATGATATTGTAGCTGTAATTTTTCTGTACCCCACACTACAAATTGCACTGTAGACACAGCTGGTTCAACATTCAGTGTTGCTACTAGTTCTAGTGCCCTTATCAAAACCATGGTCAGTAGCAAGCTGGGTAGGTTCCCAAAGCTGATGCCAGAGGCTTGCATCAGGTTTTCCTTGCTTTATTGTGCAACACATTCTTATCTAAAAATTCTGATTTCAAATTTCTGGCTTGGGTGAATCTTGAGTTATGTTCATTTATCCAACTATAACGTTGAGAGGGAAAGTAATTATCTGGGGAATCTCAATTTCTACAATATCTCTGGCTTTACTAAGATTCATAAAGTTGGTAATTTTTCTAACACTGGAATAGAACTCAGAGATTGAGCCATCAAAAAGGGGGGAACAATTTCCTCCATAATGACATGAACATTCATAAAGCTTTTAAATGTCACTTGAAAAATTGTTTCTCAGAAAATAATTTTATAAAAATGTGTAAAAATGATTTTGGATGTAGACTTTACTAGAATTAAAACCATTAAATTCAAGAAATTCATATTATTGACAGAGTGCTTAATCTTAGTATTTAGACACATTCAGTTATTTGATTACATTTTAGATAAAAATCTCAGAATGATGAACATAAATATCATTTTTTTAGTATATCTCTTAAACCCTACGTGATATACATAACATCCTCATATACAAATGTTCATTTTATATCTTTAAAATAGTATAACGATGACATTATAAATGGATAATTGGGTATAATATGGCTAAGTTTGAAACATGAGTGTAAAGTTTTGAATATTTGTCAAACTTAGAAAATCATGCATTGAAATAATTTTGTTATTTGCAATTAAGCAACAGAATTTTAAGCATAGTATCTTTCTGGAATTAGTGTATTTCTATACATTCATAATACAATTATATTTTAGAAAGCAGTTAATTATGTATAACTATGTTTCTGAATAACATTATTTCAATTTATAGAGTAATAATATATAACTTTAATAATCATAATTTAACATAAAGTATGAATAAGAATTTAGTTTGAGGAGTATACTTCAATGTTTAGAAATAGAGACATGTACAAATTTTATTCCAAAATTTAAAGACAACTATATATTGGAGGTTTTTATAACTTGAGAATCATTATTTTCTATATTGCAAAATATGTGATAAAATAATGTAATTTATGGGATTTTTCAAAAATTTTATGGTATAGATTTCACTCTTATAAATATTATACAAAGAAACTAAATGTGTATGCCTTGCTTATGTCATATGGCTACACATGCTCCGTATGTCCAACACTGTAAAACATTGGTGGGCTTATCTCAAGAGTATTTTTTTGCTTTAATGAAAAAAATCTTAATTGTTCATACATAGATCTCTGTATATATAGATCATATATGTATATATGTAGGTTTGATTTTTGTAGCACTAGCTGATAGTTTTAGGAAGGGTTATTTTTATAGTATAAAAGATAATATAGTCTTTCTCTTTTTGCATCCAGAGGTAAGCCTCCTATATAAACAGAGAAACCAACTTTTTTTTTTTTTTTTTTTTTTTTTTTTTTCGGTACCAGGGATTGAACTCAGGGGCACTCGACCACTGGGCCACATCCCCAACCTTTTTTTGTATTTTTATTTAGAGACAGGGTCTCATGGAGTTGAGTTGCTAAGCCCCTCGCCATTGTTGAGGCTGACTTTGAACTCACGATCCTCTTGCCTCAGCCTCCCAAGTGCTAGGATTACAGGCGTGGACCCCCACACCCAGCTAGAAACCAACTCTTGATATTAGTCAATATACAAATTTTCATTAAGAGTTTGATGTACTCAACACAATCTTAGTCTTCTTAAGACTTCAACAACAGTGGAACTTATGATTCTCACACTTAAAATAAGATTTGCTTCTCTTTTCTCAAACTGATTTTTTGGTCAATAATTACTTAAATAAGTGTGATATTTCATTGAAACTATGTTAATGTTTTTCTTACAATTTTTCCCCTCATAAATATGAAAAGGAGATAGAGAAACTACATTATCTTCCAGGTAAAATACAGTGAGATTCTTGATTTACAAAATAATGCCTGAACATATGTGGAAATTGTGGCGATAGATGAGTTAGAAACATATTTCTATTTGTGGGGACAGGGTAGAGTATACTAGTATGAAGTTCCTCCTATATGCTAATATTAAGATGACAAATAAGCTTTATTGAGTTTTAACACATAAAAATCATCAGAAAGTAGGGAGAATCTGAATAAAACATAAGACCCATCCTTTTCAGGAGAATTCTAGGTAAAATATAAGACCCATCCTTTTTAGCTAGCTATAATTTCTGAGTTCAATGGAAGGGCACATGGTTAAAATATAAAGGTCAAAAATTTAAGGGACAAGTTCAGTGAAGAAATCTGAAAGAATTTGGGGCAAAAGAAACACTACTTGCAAAACTGTGTATATTATGTGATGAATGCAATGGACATGATTCTTTTTGAACTTTTTGCTTCTACAATTTGGTTGTCATCTCAAATTCTGATGACAAAGTTACTCTGGGGTCTATCATTGTATGCTGTTTGTCATATATTCATTACACAGTATATACCAGGCCTGGTGGTGCACACCTATAATCGCAGCACCTCTGGAGGCTGAGGCAGGAAGATGGTGAGTTCAAAGCCAGCCTTTGTGAGGCCCTAAGCAACTCAATCAGACCTGTCTCAAGATAAAATATAAAAAAGGGCTGTGGATGTGGCTCAGTGGTTAAGCACCCATTGGTTCAATCCCTGGTACCAAATAATAATAATAATAATTTGTTATAAAATAATTTCACAAATAAAACTTTATGACTGCTTCAATGTTAGTTAAAATAGCATCTCATTTTCTAAAAAAATATAGTGGCTGTATTTTTTTTAAAAAAGTTCATATTACAATCACACTAAAATATAGCACCAGTAATTGACATTAATATTAGCATATTTTTCTCAGTTTAATATTAAATTTTGTTTTGTAGTATCATTAGTCATACATGCCTTATATTTATAGATTTTAGATTAAAATTAAGTTCTTGATATATTAAGCATTTATTTTCCTTGTGCTGGCTATGGATTTGATAACTGCTTTCAGTATTTGTAATTTCCAATACTTTTCATTTGTATTTACCAACTTTAGGTAATTTGTTACAGAAAAAAACACTGAATTATTAAAAGTACAATAAAAAATTGGTGTCTACCTTTCTTCCCATTAAAAAAAAAATAGTAGGAAAGAGGATTTTCACTGGATACTCTGAACTATAAGAAATTTTTTAAATCATGGGTATATATATTTCCTTTAAAAAAGAAGTCAATAAAATATGTTTGAGTAGAGTGGTGCATACTGCAATTTGCAAGGCTGAGGCAGGAAGATCACAAGTTTCAGGGCAGCAGCAGCAACTTAGCAAGACCCTGTCTCATATAATAAAAAGGGCTGGGGACATAGCTCAGTGGTGGAGTGCCCCTGGGTTCAAACCCCAATACCAAATAACAATAACAGATGCTGAAAATTTAGGCCAGTGGCAGAGAGCTCACCTAACACTTGCAAGGCTCTGAGCCCTGGGGGAAAAAAAAGTGATGAAATAATAACATTAATAAAATACATGGGCTTTGAAAATGTCATCCATATATGCTTATAATTATATAGATATTTATATTATAATGTTAATTGAAAAAGACAAATTTAAAATGATTTCTATAACATAATTGCTATTATTTGAAAGGTGAAACAAAATGTGTTAGCCTTAAAAAATGGTAAATAAATTTTAGACAATTTCCTACTAGTTTCGTTCTTTGGAAAGTTAAAATATCTTAATAGATGAAAAGTTTTCAACAAGAGTGTATAGTGCTTAATATATAAATTACAAGGCAAAGATTAATTCTTTTAAAATTTATTTGATTAAATTGATTCCTATGATTTATTTTTTTCTTCTGTGGCTCTTTAGAAAGAAATCCTATTATGACTCTAACCTGAAAGTTGAAGTTAATTATATATCCTACACCATAGGTGCTTCATTCTGCAGAAACAAATAGAACTGAAACATTTTTATGTTATGCTTTTTCAGGTGGTTCCTTCATTCTATTCAAAGTAAAATTATGCAATACCTAAATATCATTAATATTTTTTTCTCTAATGTTTTCTCCTTTTTTATTTTCTGATGCTGAAATCTATTTTTATAAAAGCTTTTCTGACCCATGAGAGAAATACATAAAACCAAAGTTTTGAATATATAGTATTTTATCTAATATAATAAAACACAAACAATAAAATAGCCAATTACAAAATAACAAAAATTAAACTATGTTATATAACTAGCATAATATCACATAGAAACCATAAATTTTATTTTGGTTTTTTAAATTATTCATTGTGAATACCTATTAGCTAATGCATATTTTTAAAAATATCATTAACAAAGTTTCCATGGATTTAAAGTAAAGTGATCTCTATCATTTTGGTAGAGTTAAGAACAAATCAAAATGAAGTGTAAATATGACAGGATACATATAATGAATGATCTGACATTTAGAAAAGCAGCTCTTTGCTTATTTTAGATACTATGTATCAATAAAGGAATTTTTATTAATAATCCATGCTTTCAATGTCCCTGAAATAAAAACAATACTTTCTTGTTTCTGTAGTATTTCAACATATTGATTTTATTAAAATAATACAGTTTATTTCTGTCTGCAGAAAAGTTTTTATAAGTGTACAAATTCCTCCTGTTTGGGCATATTTTATAATAAGATATAAAAACACTTAAACAATACAGATTTATACCACTGGAGTTTTACCCTCTAGTGCAGTGCTCATTGTAGTATGCAGTCTTAACAATTATTTGCAGCATCCTTAAGTGTTATATTTAATTATCATGAAAATCTCTTTAAATAATTAGGAAACACAGGCATGGAATATAGGTAGCTATTTCTCAATTAATAGAATGAATATGGAATAGATTTTAAAAACTCTGAGTCCAAGATGAAATCTGAAATTTAGCTATCAAACTAAACCATGATAAAAGCTATAATATCAATCTTTAGTGGATGTCAGTTTAGAAAAATTAATAAAATGAGTACATATTGATTGTAAAATATATTTGGAACATTTAAAATACTCATTTGTAAAAACACACACACACACACACACACACACACACACACACACACACACACACGGCCCATTGGCATCCATTCTTTTGTATAGTTTCCTATCACACTGATCCTGTGATTGACGAAGATATGTTTTGGCTAATGAGACTCTAGTAACTATGACGAAAGTAGCATTTGATATAAACACACATGAAGGATTATCATCTTGGAAAGCTTTTTCTGGAAGCCCTCCAACATGCTATTTTTAAAAGTTTGGATTAAATTTTTAAAGGGAGAGAGGTCCTGGAGAAAGGGAGGTCACCTTCCATGTTCAGCCCCCACTGAGTTCCTCTCTGAATGCAGCTGCATAACTATCTTCAGATAGTCCACATAGAATGGAAGAACAGTCCAGCTGAACCTCCAAACTACAGCATTATGATAAATAGGAACTCTGTAGTGAGCCACCAAATCTGAGTGCTTTGTTATTTAGCAATAGGTAACAAATTCATACACATAAAAAAAAAGTTTTTTTTTTTTTCCAAGTGAAATTTTGCATGTACTAATTTGGAGGCATTATCTTGTCTGAACTTGTTCAGTGAGTGATGGAGAAATGTGTTCTTCCACAGCATTCATTTAGTATGCCTAGTAATGGATTTTGTATCTACTATATAATGTTTTATGGCTCCTTAGGGACTTGTTTAGAAATGAAAAGTCCTGCAGGGGTTCCATAGTTAATTCTTTTAGAAAGCATGTGGCTATAAATAGTGAGGAAGAGTAAACCAGCAGTGTGATGAGACTCTTAAGGCATTTTCAAGCAATTCCTAAGTAATTTCCCACAGAGATGCAACTGAAATCCACTTTTGCAGAGCTGTTCAATTGATTAAAGCTTCATCAAATTCTTAAAGGAATAAACAGTCTATAGATCCAAAGAAACTGGGAGTTAATACATGGATTAAGTGTACTTATTGACTTAAATGAGTTGATAGTTTTCTATTTCAGAAAGAAAAATAGGTGTTTTTTTATTTTTTTAAGCTTGAAGACATGGACTTATGTTTTGTGACATTTAAAAAAAACAGGGTCACTTAATACTTAATGTATGGTTTACATATCCTTTTTAAAAGCCTCAAAGATCTTCTTTGGTTTATTTATCTTTAGGTGAAATACAGAAAATACATGCCTGGGACTGAGCATACAGAAAACACAGATTAGTTCCAGGACTATTGCTTATCTTATGTTAACACCATTTGTGGATCACATGTTCTGCTACATGAGACCACAATGTGATGTTTTCATCTCAAAAGGTAAAATTTGTTTTCACCAACTCTTAAGGTTTGCTATTATCTTTCCTTTGATATGAAGAAACATTTTTTTCCATTTTCAAACAATGTATCTCATAACCAGTGGAATTAAATGAAGCCACAGAGACTAGAAATTGCTCTAAAACTTGGAAATTTATTAAAATGTGTTTGGTCGTCTAAAGGATGCCATCAGTTTCCTCAATTAATTGTTCAACTAATCTGTAGAGCTCTGAAACAAACCCAACCGATGCCAAACTTATGACTCCAGCTCATTATTATCATCTAGGGCGTGGCATATATTGAGTGGACAGTATTGATCAAAGAGATAATAAAAGGTATAGAAAATAGTAAATGATTCAGATCAAATAAAAATTGAAAGGTATGATTACTCAATTTTGGAGAAATTATGAAAGAGTAAGAAAGCTGACCTTTGGATTATAAGAAGCAAACAAGAGTAAGCATACCTGTTCAGCATAAACATCAAGAGTGTTGGTAGCCAAGTGAATAGAATAACAAAGCCACATGCTAAGATATTCCCTTTTTTGAATAACAATAATACTCTTTTATTTAAAATAATGAAATCATAATTCAAAACATTTACATTATGAAAAATAAACAATAAGTATATAGTCTAATTAGGTCCACTTGTGGAAGGGTCTGTGGAAATGCTTAAGACAGATTTATGCTGCAGATGGGAAATGAGGTCACAAAGAGGAAAATAATATGTAATAAAGGATTAAGTTGAAGTTTTGAGTATTTCTGATATGTGCATTCTTTCAAATATTTGTTAAATGATAAAGGAGGTGTTGCAGTAACTATATTGAATTGGCTGCTCTTAATCATTTCTATTTAGAAGGAAACACCATACACTGAGATACCTGACTTGGGAGAGAAAAACAGAAATATGATTTCCCTAATGTCCTATATAAGGATGTAGGATTCTTCAGTAATATAAACATCCTGTTCTTTCTTAAAGAAATAAATTTTATTGTGCATATTTGAGGTTTATGACATAATGTTATAGGATACATACAGATAATAATATGGTTGCTAGATAAAACATATTAACATATCTATCCTTTCACGTATTTACCTGTTTTTAGTGACAAGAGCAACTGAAATCTATTTATTTAACCACAATCCCTAATACAGTATACTTTTCATTAACTGTAGTCTTCATGCTGTACATCAAATCTCTAGAGTTATTATATGCTAATTATATCCTTTGACAACATACATCTCCTCATTTTCTCTCTCATTCACCCTTCCCATGATAGCCACTATTTTCTACCTTTATATTTGACATTTTATTTTTACATTACATGTGTAAGTGAAATCATGCAAATTTTTTTTATTACTATATCTGGCTTATTTTAATTAGCATAATGTCCCCAGGTCCACCTGTGTTATGTCAAATAGCAAAATTTCCTTCTCTTCTAAAACTGAATAATATCCATAAATATCCATATATATATAATATATAATACACACACACACACACACACACATATATATATATATATATATATATATATATATATATATAAACACATATCACATTTTCTTTAATTGTCATCAATGGACACTTAGGGTGTCCCCATACCTTGGCTATTGTGAATAATGCAGCAATTAACATGAAAGTGCAGATATTTTTAAGAGTAGTGATTTTGCCGGGCATGGTGTCACATGCCTGTAATCCCAGCACTTGGGAGGCCAAGGCAGGAGGATCACGAGTTCAAAGCCAGCCTCAGCAATGGTGAAGCACTTAGCAACTCAGTGAGACCCTGTCTCTGGATAAAATACAAAAAAGGGCTGGGGATGTGGCCCAGTGGTCGAGTGCCCCTGAGTTCAATCCTTGGTACCAAAAAAAAAAAAAAAAAAAAAATTACTGATTTTTATCTCTTTTGAGTATATACTCAAAGAATATGTAGTGCACTTATATAGTAGTTCTATTTTTAACTTCTTTAAGAACATCCATGCTGTTTGACATTATGCTTATACGAATTTATAATCCCACTAACAATGTGATTCCCTTTTCTCCAAATCTCCACCAACATTTTTTGTCTCATCTTTTTGATAATATTCATGTTAATGCATTTGGTGTGATAGCTGATGATGGTTTTAATTTGCATTTTTCTAAATAATGGGAAAACCTCATGTGTCCAATATTACATAACTAATAAGTATTATGATTATAAAATTTGTTTCTGTATAACATAATATTCACATTCTCTTCTATTCTTTCAAATTAACTTTGGAAAACCTTAATTTTGGAGGCAATATTAAAAGCAAGGAGTCTAATAGTTATGATATTGGTCTCAAGAAGTTCTAAATCTACAAAAAGAAGATTAAAATGCCTATATTATACAGTCCAATAAATAAATTATTTAATGGTGTCTTCAAATTAGCATACAGAATAGTGCCAAATAAGACAATAAAATTATCTGTATTCATGAATCATACTATATTAAATTAGAACATAAGTGTATAACAAAATAATTTAGAAAGCTCTCACCCTGGAATCCCTCAAGACAGTGCAAAATTTGATGACTAGTTTGTGATTTTACTGTGTACATTTAGCTCAACTGGATGAACATGCTAACCAGCATGCTAAAAACATAACTCTTCTAAACCATGTAAACACTTCGAAATTACAGAACTGTACTGTACTGTCATGAATAACTAAATAGACCCAATAAAAAATTTAAAAAATAGAAAGAAATCACAGAACTGGATACATTCTTACTTTTTGATAATTTCTCTGAAGGAAAACATATAACAAAAAAGAAAATAAAAGAGGGTCATACTATCACATAGCATGCCTCTGTTTTTTTTTTTTTACTGAGGATTGAACTCAGGGGCACTCAACCACTGGGCCATATCCCCAGCCCTTTTTTTATTTTATTAGAGACATGGTCTCACTGAATTGCTAAGTGCCTCGCCATTGCTGAGGCTGGCTTTGAACCTGCGATCCTCCTGCCTCGGCTTCCCAAGTGCTGGGATTACAGGCGTGTGCCACTGTGCTCGGTTATTTCTTGTTTCTTTTCATGTATTAACATATAGGTTCTGACTGGACTTATCACTGGAGATTATATCATCTGGACACAAATTAAAATGTCATATATATTTCATATTTTCTTTAAAAAAGTAACAAATAGTTTGACTTGAATTTAGAGTAGCCATTATGTTATTGTATCTTCGAATGCCCTTTCTCAAATAATATGCATTCAGAAATGTCTAAGAGCTAATGATTTGGCTCAATAAATGAAGCACAAGGTAGATTTTGCTATTTATAAGAAATTGGAGTGTAATAAGAAGAAAAGTGGCATATGCAATGTTAAATACTATATTTGGAAAAATAAGAGACCCAGAATAGCCAAAGCTATCCTTAGCAAGAAGAGTGAAACAGAAGGCATCACAATACCAGACATTAAACTATACTACAAAGTTATAGTTACAAAAACAACATGGTATTGGCACCAAAATAGACAGGTAGACCAATGGTACAGAATAGAAGACACAGAGACAAACATACATAAATACAGTTATCTCATACTAGACAAAAGCACCAAAACATACATTGGAGAAAAGATAGCTTCTTCAATAAATGGTGCTTGGCGAACTGGAAATCCGTATGCAGCAAAATGAAAATAAACCCCTATCTCTCACAATGCATAAACTCATCACAAAGTGGATCAAGAACCTAGGAATTAGTCCAGAGAACCTGCACCTAACAGAGCAAAAAGTAGGCCCAAATTTTATCACCTCGGATTAGGCCCCAACTTCCTTAATAAGACTTCTAAAGCACAAGAAATAAAATCAAGAATTAATAAATGAGATGAACTCAAACTAAAAAGTTTCTCCTCAGCAAAAGAAACAATCAATGAAGTGAAGAAAGAGTCTACATTTTGGGAGGAAATTTTTGCCACACACACATGTCAGATAGAGCACTAATCTCTAGGATATATAAAGAACTCAAAAAACAAACAAACAAACAAACAAAAAAACACACTTAAAACCAAAAAACAAACAACCCAATCAACAAATTAACTAAGGAGCTAAACAGACACTTCTCTGAAGAAGATATATATTCAAATCAACAAATACATGAAAAAAAGTTCAACATCTCTAGTAATTAAAGAAATGCAAATCAAAACTACTCTAAGATTTCATCTCATGCCAATCAGAATGGCAGTTATCAAGAATACAAACAACAATAAGTGTTGGCGAGGATGTGGGGGGAAAGTCACATGCATACATTGCTGGTGGGACTGAAAATTGGTGCAACCAATCTGGAAAGCAGTATGGAAATTTCTTAGAAAATTTGGAATGGAAACAGAATTTGACCCACCTATCCCACTCCTAGGTCTATACCCAAACAACTTAAAATCAGCATATTATAGTAATGCAGCCACATCAAAGTTTATAACAGCTCAATTCACAATAGCTAAACTGTGGAAGCAACCTAGATGCCCTTCAATAGATGAATGGATAAAGAAACTCTGGTATATGTACACAATGGAATGTTACTCAGCATTAAAAAATGAATAAAATTATGCCATTTGCAACTAAATGGATAGAGTTGGAGAATATCATGTTAAGAGAAGTAAGCCAATCCCCCAAAAACAAAGTCCGAATGTTCTCTCTGATAAGTGGATGCTATCCATAACGGGGCAGACATGGGAAACAATGTGATCATACGGTCCATTTGTTTAGAGAAATAAAGAAATTAAGAAATAAACAGGAGGCTCACAAATATATCCTGGGCTTGAAAACCAGGTGTGGGCAAAAGAGACTAAGAAAATTTAAGAATTTAGAATACTAGAAATGTGTGCTGTTCAGCAATCCAAGTGAAGCAAATGTTTTGAGAAAGAAATGATCCATTGTTTCAAACGCAGTTGAGAAACTGAAAGATCAAGAACAGTTATGAATTAGATATGCGGTGTCTCCCAAAGTTCTTGTATTAATGTAGAAGGTGAAATGATAAGATTATGAAAACTGTAACCTAATCTGTGAATTAATCCATTTCAAGTGTTAATAATTTGAGTGGATTACTGGGTGGTAACTATAGGCAGATGGAGCATGTCTGGAGGCAGTTTGTCACTGGGGGTGTGCCCTTGGGGATTATATCATGTCCCCCTTGCTCCTTCCCATCTATCTTCTGCCTCCCATGAGCTGAACAGTTTTCCTTCCAGCCTTTTCCACCATGATATTCTGCTTCACCTTGGGCCCACAGCAATAGTCAGCCAATTATGGACTGAGACCTCTGAAACTATGAGCCCCAGAAAAACTTTTCCTTCTGTAAGTGGGTTCTTATCAGGTATTTTGGTTACAGTGAAGCAAAGCTGAGTAAAATACTAGGGCAGAGACAATCATAAAAACTAAACCCTTCATTAGGTGATAGTACGTGGCTTCCTGTAGTTCTGTGGTACATCCTCTGAAAGGTCATTTTCCTATCCAGCCAAATACTATTATTCTTTTCATTTTTCCTTATGTTGTTTAAGTTCCCTGTTGCTTCTTTCTTTTTTCCTTGAATTGTAAATATTATGAAGCTTCAAAATTTGTGCCCTGCTTTTCACTAACTCACATCTCTGGTACATTTATGTAATCTCATGATTGTCAACATTATCCATATACTGAACTCTAGATCTTTATATTTATGTGGTTATGTAACATACGCACTTGTATATTTAACATGCATTTATAATGTAATTATCTCAATACTAACTTATGACCTTCTCATAACTTGTACTCACTGCCTGTGCCCTGTTCATCTTATTGTAAATGCCACTTCCTTAAAAAGTAGAAAAATACTTGTAAAATGTGCACTTAAAGTACCATAAATTTTTAGCAATACAATGATGGATTTTTTTTCTTCAGAATAGTCTTTTCTGACATCAATTAAACTGTTTAATAAACATAAAATTCTCTAATTGACTTAAATAAAACTTGTTTTGGCATGGAGCATTGAATTCTGTTCAAAATTTTATTTTTGAGATAGGGTCTTGCTAAACTGCCAACCTCTTTAACTTGCAGTCCTCCTGCCCCAGCCTTCTTAGAAACAGAAATCACTATGAAAGTACTTTGAACAGAATTAAGAGCTTTTGAATTTGATGCTACCGAGGACTGCATATTTCTCTTGGTTCCATGTTTACCATGCTTTGATTTTCTCAGGTATTTTATTAACTTTCATTGTTTTACACAGAAAATCACTTTTTTATCATTGTAAAATAATAAATATTGTCAAACAAAACCAAAAATTCTATTTAAACTTTACTATTCTTTCTTTCCCACTTTGATTCCAGTTTTTTAACACATAGTGTTGATTCTACCATTTAAACATTTAGAATGTAACTTTGATGCCAACTGTACTAATAATTAATTCTCATTGTTTGCAGTAATTATGTCATACAAAGTCACCCTGAGGACTGAATTAAAGAATATTGAACCATTGTTCTTGGGAAGAGTACAGGGTTAAGCTCCTGAAAATCTCTGGTCACAACATTTTCAACAACTGGTCAATGCATAATTTTATTATACACACACACACACACACACACATACACACATATTTAAAGATAGCTCAATATATATTAATAAGGAACATTTCAGCCTTCTACTTAGCAACACTAGACAGCAATATATTTAGAATTGGTGGTAAACAATAAAATCAATTAAAAAAAACAGAAAAATATGAGGTGCATAATAGACCTTAAAAAGAAAATTTTTTACAAGCTGTTACCTTTAACAAGAAGGCAGAGAACTGCCTTATTCACTTTAGCTGGGAATATGTGTGCTAGGTAACTCAAGTGTTTTGCCACTTTGCATAGGCTTGTGAATGACCTTGAAAATGCTGCACTGATTAAGGAAATTACAAGTTAATTTTAGGAAGTGGCAAATTTGCAAATACAAATCTGCAAATAATAAGACTTAACTGTATTATGATTTCCTGTCCTCTTCTTCTACCTTACTTTTCTTCATAGAAATCACTACCAAATATATGACTTCCTTATTTTGTTATTGATTTTTATCCATTGATTGACATATCATAAGGACATGGAGTTTTAAAATTTTTGCTTATGCTGAATCCTGAAGATTTAAAATAGAATCTGGCACATAAGAAACACTAAATAAACATTTTCAAATAAAAAGAATTACAGACAGATAGCTATAGCTACAAAGATGGTTATTGAAATTAGACAGTGATGTACACATTCATCTAAATTTAGTTTATGTATGAACAGTTATATTAACATGGGTAAAACTTTAAAAGTACCAAAGTATATACCATGAAAAGTCTCCTTGTACTATGAATGAAATTAATTGAAGTTTACCATATTTTATATTCATAGAAAACTGAATCTACAAAAAGATTAAAGATATATGCCAAAAATGGAAGATTGAACTTAATAAACTTCCTTGAGAAAAATGACCTCAACAAAAGATGAAAAACTTTAGAACTAAGAGTGTCTGAACTCCTAGTAAGGGAGTGAAAGAGGAAAAAATAGCATTTTACACACACACACACACACACACACACACACACACACAAATTAAAACAAGGCTGTTCTGGAGATGGCTTATATTGGTTAGCAAGAGCTAATTATTAGATTTGGAGGAATTATATGAGCTGGGTTTTAAATATATCCATTATTAAAAACCAAAATCTACTTGCACTTGGATGAACTATGTTAAAATATACTAAAACCAAGATAAATTTCCTGAAGTCATCAGGTTCTAATTATTTTAATACGTTTTCATATTACTGGAATCCTGTTTTTTTTTTTTTTTTTGTCCATTATATCTACACAGTAGAAATACAACTCAATGCTGTTATTTCATTTTTCTCCTAAATTACATATTGAAGCAAATCCCAGTGAAAATATTATATTACAGAATTCACAAATGCAATAAGTCAAAACCTAATTTATTATTTTATTGTCTTGTCTAAACTCAACAAGCAGTGGAAAAATATTAATCTGCCAATTAAATTTAAAAAGTGTGTCATGCCTGTAGACTTTACATTATGAATAGCTTCCCCAAAATTTCTCCAAGTAGTCAAAAATTGTTAGTCAAATAAAGAACTGCTTATGTTATTGACAAACAATTGAAGTTATGAAATATTTTTTATTTTTAATTTTTTGTGTTATTGATAAAAATAATAAAATATCCAATATTTGTGTCAAAACTATACTTATTATACAGTTATTAAGCTTCTAATAGCACAGCACTAAATAAAGCTACATTATTTAATAAAAACCTTTAATAAACCTATATGAAAACACAAGGAATATCAACTTGAGATTGAGAAAAATCACACTAAGTTAAATGAAATAATTCAACAACATAAAAGTGATTAGCAGGAAGTGATATTTTTAAGGAGTAGGCAATATTATGGAAGGCTAATGGTCCATCAGTTAGAGAACATTGGTGGTGTTCCTCAATAAGAGAACAAAACAAAAAAATGGATACAACATCTTTACCCCAGAGAGGTATTCAAGAAATGTGACATCCTGCAGCTACTTGTGAGATTAACCATGGATGTTCTAGGATCCGTGCCCACGAAGGGAGGAGGCAGAATAAGGCTGTGATCCCATTATGCAACAGAAGCATCACAGAGACAAGCACTTGCCTTCTCTGTGTCTAGTACATTTTACCAAGTCTTAGATCTTGGCTTCCTCTCCACCATGTTCTTGGACCACCTGAACCAGTTCAGATTTCTTTATCATGTACTCTAATAGACTTATACATCTTGTTTAGGCACTTGTATGTGATATTGCATTTATGTGAATAATTTGTAAATGTGTTTTAACTCTTGCGAAAGGAATATAAAGGCAAATTAACTTAGATCTTCAGAAGTGAACTAATAATTGTCTCAAATTCCTTTTTCTATTTTCTAACCTTTTTCTATTTTCTAACCTGGGACAACTTTTAGTCAGATTTCATTGTTCCTTTCTGGGAATAAGACAGAGACATGTACATGAAGATCTTTCAAGAAAAAAGACTCACTCTGATTAATTTGTGATTGTCTTTTTTCCTTCTTTTCTTCATCTGTCTTACTTAGTGTTTTCTTCCAGACAAAAACTGAGTATACCAAGTAATATTGTAATATTAATTGAGCTCCTGAGCAAAAAAAGAGTTAACACTATAGGCTTAAATCCTACACATTCCAAAGAAGTGCCTATTTTCAGGAGATTGGCCCTTGGGCTACCCCTAAGACAAAAATTTCTGAAACTTTGGAATATTTAGCTTGATAAGACTATTTTTCTGTTCCTGAAATCTTGGAACAGATGGCACTGTACAAGATAAACTGCAGAGATATATTTCTTCAGACCAAGAAACACACTTTATAGCCCAGAGAATCCAATAATGAACAAAGAAATATTATATCAAATGGACATAGTCATGATTCACCTCATCTTTACAGTAGTGGTTTGGAAGAGAATTGTAATGGGCCCTGAAACAGTTGTGTATGTAAAATGGGGAAAGATAAAGGCATGAAGGGATGGCTTATCTGCCTTTATATGGATGAGTTCACACTCACTGTGAGAGGGACTAAGGAACTATTTTCCCATAAGAGAGATTCCTCTGCTTTTGTGGGGTGATGTGAACAAGATGGCATGATAATTAATTTTATGTGCCAATTTTACTTGCCACAGCACTTGTATGTCTTGATTCATATGGGCTGCTGTAACAAAATACCACAGACCCCATAGGTCAGGTTTTTGCACAAGAGAAATGTGTTTCAGTTCTGGATTCTGGGGCATCAAAGATCAAGGCCCTGGAAGTTTAGGTGTCTGGTGAGGGCCCACTTCCTTGTTTGTGGACAAGAGCTTTTCCCTGTGTTTTCACATGGTAAACAGGTGAACAAGCTACTTTGTTTTTTGTTTTGTTTATTTTAATGAAGACAGTAATGTGCCCTCATGGCCAAATCACTTTCCCCAAAGACTCTACTTCCTAAAATAATCACCTTGGTGTTTAGGATTTCAAAATATGAATTTTGGGGAAACACAAACATTCAGCCCATAGTATCAGTATTTTGTCAGCATTATTCCAGGTGTTTTGTTTGTTTGTTTGTTTGTTTGGTACCAGGGATTGAACTCAGGGGCACTCTACCACTGAGCCACATCCCCAGACCTTTTTTGTATTTTATTTAGAGACAGGGTTTCACTGAGTTGCTAAGTGCCTCATCATTGCTGAGGCTGGCTTTGAACTCGCGATACTCCTGCCTCAGCCTCCCAAGTGCTGGGATTATAGGCGTGTGCCACCAGGCCAGGCTATTCCAGGTGTTTTGAAAAGGTTTTTTTTTTTTTTTTTTTTTCTTTTTCGGATGATTGGATGAGAGTAACATTTAAATTGGTAGACTACAGTCTCCAGTTAAGCACATTGTTCTCCATAATATGGATTTCATTCAATCAATTTGTGGTTTTAATAAATGAAGAATGAACTCCCCCTAAGAATAGAGTATTTTGTCAGCAGAAGGCCTTCAAACTAGAATTGCATATATTCTGTGGGTCTCCATCCTACTGGCCTACTCTACAGATTTTGGACTTGGCAGCTTCTACAACTACATGAGTAAATTTCTTAAAAATCAATCAATCAAAAAAATCGATCAGTAAGTCTCTCTCTGCCTTTCTCTTTCATCTTCATTCTTCCCTCCCTCCTTCTCTGTATCTATTCTTATTAATTGCATCTTTTATTATTTGCTATTTTATCTATTTATTTCCCTTACTGGTTCTTGTTCTATGGATTACCCTAATACAGAAGTTATAAAATAGAATACTGTACAACTGTGTGATTCTTACCCATATCAAGTTAGTTTTCTTTCTTCCCATCTGATGCAGTCATCCTGGGACCTAGGCTACAATTGTGGGTGTCAGAGGCAGAAATGGTTCCCATGTAAGTAACTGTCAGTATCCTATTAGTCCTTTATACCAGAATTTTTAAAAATCCAATGAGATCGATTATACCTTCACTTATATGGCAAATTGGAGTTGACAATGAATAGTGAATGTAGGATATTACCTAGTGCTAGGGACAGCCTACTGGGTTTGTATCAAGATAAGCTTGACTTGAATAGGGATGGATGGACTTGAAGGAAAGTGCCTTCTAGGCTGGCATTGTTTTCAACACTCTGAACTAGCTTAGTGGCTGAACATAGCATTCATTCCAAATGGAGGAAATTTTGTGTCAAAATCAATGACAAATGGTGAGAAAGAAATAATAGCTCACGATAAAGAAATCAACATACAGATTACACATCAAAGGAAACACATTGGTGCCTCAAGAAAGGATCAGAAAAAGAGAATTATAGTCTTTTCTTACAATTATACCATATACTCAACTGATGATGAAGCCATATGTTTTTCAAGAAAATTATTTTTTTTATGTTGAAATCCTCAAACTTATGTGGCCTTGATCTTGGAGAGAATGGTGATATGATATATGATATGATATGATATGATATGATATGATATTGAACTGAACCAATTGTTAATAATTGTGCAGAGCTTCAAGAATGTCTTAGTATCTTTTGTCTCTCATTTTCCATGTTAAATCTATTGCACATGATATCATTTGAGAAGGAATTTCCAGAAACTACTTTCTGCTTTTTTTATTAAATCAAGAACTCTATTGATCCTAGAAGACTGATTAATTCCTGTGTTACTACAAACCTTGGTCATCAAATGCTTATAAACTTCCCTGGGTATAATGTATGAAATATAGCAGTGGCATCACCAATATGCCCTAATATGCTGTCCATCAATACATATCTCCCTTATTTTTGCAGATGAAAAGCTCTCAAGCAGAACAGAAAAAAATTTGAAAAGATAAAGGCAGTGAGTTTCTTATGGAATAAAGCAAGAGTCATTATGAAGTAAATCTCTGACTTTCCTCAGGAAGCATTCTGACTACTGTTGTTTGGGTTTGTGACCCAAAATTTTATGTTCTGGAATCTTGGTCCCCAATATATAGGTGTTGAAGTGGTAGGGCCTTTAATAAAAGATTAGATCATGGGAGCACCACCTTCAGAGGAATTAATGTAGTTCTTACAGGACTCAGCTAGTTAAAGAAGAGCAAGCCTGGTCCCTCAGCATTCTCTTGTTTCCTATCTTGCCATATAATGTACCTCTTTTTCACATGAGCTCCTATCATGTGATGCTATTTGCAATGTTATAATGCAGGAGAGGTCTTAATAGTCCCCCGAAGCAGTTACCCAATCTAGTCCCCAGAATTGCAAGCCAAAATGAACTTATTTTCCTAATAAAGTACCAAACTTCCAGAATTTAGACTAAAAATGGGCTAAAACTTGTATGTGCAGATGAGGAAGATTAGGGGATATGTGATAGCACACCCAAACTAAATTAAATTTCAATGTGATTATCACTCATCTCACTCTACTGTGGAGGACCAAACAGTTTTTTGATACCAAACAATTTTAACTGTACTCAGGCAACTAGTACATAGTGGTACGAACATACACAGTGAATTAAGCATTATCCTATAAGACAAAAATATGTTTAAGAAAGCAAGGAGGGTCTAGGCATTGTTGAACAATCTGAATCTATTCTAATGACAAATGAGATTCAGAGGAAAAAGATTTACTAAAAATAATTAGCAGATTAGAGTGTTTCATTTTCTAGAAGGAAAGTAACAGATGGGAGTTAGCCTGGTAAGATAATGGAACTTCAGTAAAGTGGATCAGGCAGATTCAATAAATGCTGATGGAAAATGCTCTGCTGCAGCCTTGGGAAAGGGTTTATACTTTGACCCAATAGGTCAACCTGACTAGAATAATACATGTAGAAGCTAAAAAGTCTTGGGACAATAAACTACCTAACTTGCCTCCTGAAGATCAGCAGGCACATTTATGGGAATCTTAAGCATCTCCAAACATTTGGAAATTCTCTGGTGGACTAGTAAATTACATTGATACAATTGTATGTAGGAGAGCTTTTTTCCATCCTATGTATGAGTCCTTCCAGCAAATCATCAAGACTTGAGGTCACCTGGGGATCTCTGATACACTTCCCTTACAGCTTTTTCACCCTCTGCAAATGGATCTTTAAAATGATACCATAGCCAGGCATTGTGGTGCATGCCTGTAATCCCAGGGGTTCGGGAGGCTGAGGCAGGAGGATCTCGAGTGCAAAGCCAGCCTCAGCAAAAGCAAGAGGCAAAGCAACTCAGTGAGACCCTGTCTCTAAATAAAATACAAAATAAGGCTGGGGATGTGGCTCAGAGGTCAAGTGCCCCTGAGTTCAATCCCAGGTACTCCAAAAATAAATTAATTAAAATAAAATGATACACAAAATTTTTCCAGATGTGTCAACCTCTCTCACAGGTATAAAACTAGTTGTCTAGGTATCTATATCCCCAATTTCTGAGCCACTTTCTCTGAGAAACAAAGAGAGAGAGAAAGAGACAGACAGATGATCTATCTACATCTACATCAGGAGACATGGACATCTACCCCAAAAGGAAGAAACAGGGTATATGCAGATATAGACATAGATCCATCCAGATTTCTTCCTTTGGGGCCTAAATTTTGCTTTATTTTATTTTTTTTTTTAGAAAGTATTGGTTAATCCACAGTTTCTGTTTTTTAGCCCTTTTCTGATTTCATTGAAGACTAAATTTTTCCTATTTTTATTCCAATTTGTCTCTGTATATTATTCTTTTTGTTATGTTCAGTGAATTTCAAAGAACAGATTAAAAAATGCCTTGATGTCTGGATTTTTAGCTTTGTATCCCTGATTCTTTTGTAATACAGAAAAAGTAAAGTGCTTTAGATTAAATCACATTCAAAACACAATAATAGACATCAATCAGACACTAGGTAAATTGCAGCTATTGCCACTATTTCCATTTATTTTATTCCTATATATGGTGAATTATGTATATACATATGTATACATATATACACACATGAACACTATATGAAAGGATTCTGGATTTCTTCAAAAGAATAGACTGAATAATTCACATAAAAATAGCATGTAAGTCATATTTGCTTGATTTGGTAAAAAGAATCTCTCAGAGCTCTTACTTAAAAGCACACCAGGAAACTGCACCATATAATTATTAAAGTAATTTGATTAGTGAATAAAAGTAATTATGTCTTTGATAACATTATAAGCTTCAAACTACTTTTGTCCTATACTATATAATTTGAGTGAAAGTAAATTAGAAACACTATTTGACTCATGCTACCTGTTCAAAATGTACTACTGAATTCATAGGTATTATTTTAAATAGCAAGTCAGAAAAATTTCACAAAACTGATGCAGGTACTGAATTATTAGATTTACTCTCAGCTTGAAACAATTTAGTTTTGAATATAAGTAAAATAACAAAACAAAATTATACAAATTATTTTGGAAATGTTGAGAAAATTTAAAATATTGTGAGGTCCTTTAGAGAGCTTACTGTACACTGAAAATTCATTTTCCCCATATTTAAAATGAAAATTCAAATACCTTCCCTCAGGTAGGTATTCCTATTGAAAATTTACTTAATGCAAATCCTCTAATATAAAGGGTAATTATTCTTTCTAAATACTTTGCTTCAAATTAAAGTAAGTCTTAATCAATAGGGCAATTGCTGATTTATATCCAACCTCCTTCTCTGAACTGCTAATATCTCTATTAAAATTCTCTGCTTATTATAGGTAAGAAGATACACTAGATAAGCACAACTAATATACCTAGACACTCAAATTTGACAAATTTGTTTCTCTATTAAAATATCTGACAACGAATATTACAAAATGGAAAATTTTAAATGGTTTGATTGAAATGTTTATGTATAACTGTATCCATAATATTATGTATAAAATTGTTGTACATGAAAAAAAACATTATGTTTTCCACAGAACATAACAGAAACAAAGATTACTATGTAGGAAATTTGCTAGGGAGTGCTATAGATCAACCCTCATAGGAGGAAGGGACTGGTCCAATTCTGTGCTACAGAAGGAAAGAAACTGCAAAGGATATTGATTGAGGTCCATCCCTGATGCAGCTCTGCTGAAACGCTAAGGCAACCCTATGGGGTGTTTGGAGTTTGAGTGACTCTTTGGAATTGCCACATACTGGGACAAAGAAGCCAGGAATTTATACCCCTCTGTTGAGTAGTTATTATATTTAGGCTGTGGCAAATTCTGTAGGGGTCTGGCTACTCAATGACACCGATAACATTGAAAGATTTCTGAGCCCTGTACTCGCATAAAACAGCAACAGTTAAATCTTAGTGTGTTCTAGGAGCGATTCATTGAAAGAACCTGTTTCCATGTGCACTTTTGGTAAGATTTGTTCATGATATGCTTGTATATTCTTTGTCTCATAAATGATTAGCCAAACTGTTTGCCTCCACAGACAAATCTGAGCAAAACACCTGCTAACTTGACTTGTTGAATCTTAACCAGGCTCTTCTACTTCCTGGAGACCTTGAAAATTAAGCCACTCTGGAATTTTAACAAGTATTGGGGCACAGAGAATTCTTCCTTAAAGGCCCTACCAAAGGATCACCTAACCTTAAAGGAGAATATTTTCTGATCTCTTGCCCCATCACACCATCTATGCATTTCACTCCTCCACACCCAATTCTTTCTAGCCTTACTTATCCCCCCCCCCCCCCACACACACACATACAAAAAAAAAAAAAAAAAGTAGTTTCCAACTTGCTTTGGGATACTTGTAGATTCATATTATGGTTGGAGCACTATTGCAATATCCATACTCTCCTTTCCAACAGACTCATTCTCCATTACAATAGTTTTTTAAACAAGGTCTGTCCTTACCTAAGTCTGGTTTTATCATTTAACAGCTGCTAGCAGCACCGAGAACTCAAAGCAACTGGGGAAATATTTTGTTTCTAAAAAGAGTGTGGGTAGTGTTACCCAATGAAAAGTCAGCTTCGAAGAAAGATGGAAAAAACTTCATAAGTAGAGTTATGAGTATTACAACATTGACAAGAAAATACTAATAGCAGAAACTTACGTTCATATTGTGCAACTTGCAAAATATTCACGACTAGCTGAAATGAAATAACATTGTTTAGAGTGCATAGAATATATAAAGTAAGCCTATGAAAGAAGCAAGTAAAATTTCAGGGTAGTAGTTAGATATAAGTGGAATAAATATTAATACAACCAAAGAAGAAAAACAAGGTTTTTAAGAGTGTGGGTAGCTTTCAAATTCTTCAGCAGGTGGCGTCCATTAATGTTTATTAATTTTTAACTTAATGGGAATGATACATACTTTATAATAAATGAAGTTTCCTTTAGAATATGAAAAAATAACATTAAATAGAATGAAGAATTTAGCTTTATAACCACAGCATAGTTTCAAATAAGTCCAATAAGTTTATTTGCAAAAATAGAAGAAGAATCCCATTAGTTCTTGACTATAGCTATGATTCATTTGATGACATAATATTTTTTAATACTAGACAGTGTGCTTCATGGTTTTTCAAGTTTGAATATGTACATACTTTACAAAAGAAAAGGTCATTCATATTTACTTTGAAAATTGCTTCAATTAAAGAGAATCTTTTAAAAGAGACTTTTGGAAAGATACCATTTCATGATTGAGAAAACATATTACAATCTTCCTTTAAATGTACTTTGTAAATGACTTGATTATTTTGCTTTTTCTTATATTTTAAAATATTGCTATTTTCCTATTTCACTGCTCTTTAATCTGTTTCCAGGGGAATGTGTGAAAGAAGGCAAAATGGTAAAACTTCAAATTGATCAGATTTAAAGATAAATAATGAATCTATCATTAGTGCCTCACTCCAAATTAGAAGATGATTTCGGGCTCTTTCCTTAACTGGAAAGAGAAACAAACAAACAAACAAACAAATTCTGGACTACTTCCAGATTTCTATTTGTAACTACATAAAACTTGTAATGATTCCTATGCCACTGCATTTTGAAAATCAGTCCTGCAGATGTTGATTCCTGTTTTTACAGATATTTAAACCAAACTGTGTCTTCCTAATTTACATATGCTGTCAACAAGCTGTGCTTTGGTGTAATCCCTGCTGGAGCTTTCTCTCCAGTCAAGGGAACAGTTGGGACAGAGGTTTTTGTTGTTGTTGTTGTTGTTGTTTTTTTAATTTTCACTCTGTAACCAAAGAGCTTCACTAATTACAGTATAATTTTAAATTAATCTTTGATATACTATCTTAAAGAATTAATACAGTATGAAAGGAAACCACTTTGTGGGTGATGGCTTCATTTCATTCTGTAAGGCTATGAAATCTGATGTGCAATAAGCAGTCAGACAAACCATTAGAGAGCAAGGAGGAATGACATTCAAAGCAAGCACTTCTACAGCCTCATCAAAAATGTGCTGAAATGACAATACTGAATGTGTATTAGAAGTTTAATTTAGTCTTCTAAGTGACCTTGATCATTTGATTGGGTGGTATCTAAAAGAGTGTTTTCGAGTATATTTATGAATGCCTAAAGCAGAAGATAGAAATAAAAAAAATACCCTTCAAACAGCTACCCTGAAGATTTCTTGGATTAGAAAAGAAAATGAAAAAGACCAGTTTGGCTCATTAATAATTCAACATCTTTCTGATTTTAAAATACCCTCCAGACAAAATCTTGACTTTCTTTCTTTCTTTTTTCAGAAAATTCTTATTAGTAAGAGCTCTAAGTTATTAAGAAAATGTTTATAAAGACGGTTTCTTTTGTTTGTGTTAAGGCCATGCCCTTCCTGTATGTCCCTACTAATATGCCTGAATAATTCGGACTCTCCTGTCACCAGCATCTAGGAGATTTTTCTCTTGCTTGAGGCTGCATTGCTGGGTTTCCTGATGCATGTTAGGTTCTTCTGATGAAAATCATATGCATATAATCTACAGAACAATCTTTCACCTTTTTTCAAAAAAAATAGTTTTTATAAAAACTTTGTCACCTAAAATATTTTAAATAAATGTTGTATTTATTAAACTTTTAAGAAGAATAAACCATTAAAGCCATCTCACAATACCAGAGATTTATCATATTGAAAATTCATTTAAAACTTGAGAGTCTTTGATCACAAGTGTCATTCTTTCCAAAAGAATAGACATATGTTATACAATGAACTGTGCACAAACATTTGGATATTTGGTTATTTGTATGTATTGCATATATATGCATATAAACAACTGTAAAAGGTAAACACATTAATATGTTGTATGCTTGTGTGCCAGGAATTGTGCTGTTTAATAAAGTTTCTTTGGTGAACAGAAAAAGGTTTTGCCTAGATGAAGCTGACTACCTAGTGATATTTCAAATAAAGGAGTCACTATTACAGTTGTCAAGTGTTATTATGTGGACAAACATAGGTCATCATGTGCACATAAATGGTATCTTAACACAGTCTTGAGGACTGAGAACTGTTCTCTCAAAAGATGCAATATCTATGTTGAGTTTTGTAAAAATCATGAGAATTAGATCTAACAGTGTGTGTGTGTGTGTGTGTGTGTGTGTGTGTTGGGACATTAGTAGGCTTATCATGGGAACAGACTTCTGGAAAAAGAGAATGTCTATGTTGAAAGACGATAAAGTGTTAAGAAATCATTTTGCATATGACTTAACCATATATTTAACAATATATAATAATTTCATTTACATGTCAAATTACATGTGTTAAAAGATGAATATTGCATTCTCAAAATTCATGGGTACAGATCAGTATACAATATGGGAGAAGAAAAAGACATGGCTTTTTTGGTCTGAAGCTCATGCAGCAGCTTTGAAAAACTGTTTCATGCATGGATTTTATCTAAAGCTGCCTGGTAACTCTTCACTTTCATCTTTGAGTGAAAAAGTTTTGTATTGCTGTGACAAAATATCTGAGATTATCATATTTTAAAGAATGAATATTTACTTTGATTCATGGTTTCAAAGACTTCAGTCCATGGTTACTGGACCCTATGGCTCTGAGTATGATGGCACAGTACAACATGACAGGAACATGTGGCAGAGAAGACCTGTTTAACTTATGGCAGACAGGAAACTAACAGAGAGAGGAAGGAGCCAGGGGCCCGATATCCCAAGGCATATCCCCAATGACCTAACCTTCCATTATTAAAGGTTCCATCACCCCCCAGTAGTGCCGTGATACAAGGCCAAACACATGGGCCACTAGGGGACATTCAAGATGAAAACTATAACAATCTCATGCTGCACTACTTCACATAATTACATTATCTCTTCCAGATTATAATCTTCTGAGGGTACAATTGTATCTACTTCAGAGTACTATATGCTTCATATAGCCCAGAGTACTACATGAAGCACAGAGGTAAATTTGAATTAAACAGGCACATGTATATAGGCAAATATTTAGGGTGTGTATTTAAAGTAATTACTTGACATTTTTAAAGAAAATCAAACTTATTATGAATATATTTTCAAGTGAAGCAGTATCATTTTTTCTTTAATTTCCCAAATTTTTGATAATAAATATTCAAAAACTGCTCTTCCTATTTGTTTCCCTTTCGCTACTTCTCTATCACTTTTATAAGTTTTGCCTAATTCCAAAGGACTAAGCATATATCAGTAGCACACTGATGATGATCATTTCTAATTCAGTTTTCTTCCACACTGGATCTTAGAATCTCTTTTACAGATATTCAGTTTTGTGCAAGTCTAGGCTCACATCAATGGCAAAAGTCCCAGTTTGTTTTCCTGAGTCAACCACCCCTTTATCTGTGTATATTTTGGGACATAGGGCTTATATCTGTGAGAAAGTAATCTAAATCTTTTGAAATGCTTTCTTTATCTGTCAGCATTCAGGGTATACACACAAATGAAAAACTACAAATAATCACATATATCACAAGGAAATGCATTAAATGACAGTTCTATAAAAATAGGCATTTAAACAACCTCCAAATAGAGATCTTAATGATTCCATAATATTGCTAGGTCAGTGTACACTGTTGAATTACCTGAGAAGGTGACAGTTTTTTTTCCTTCTCTTGAAAATACTTGATTATACAAAAAATAAAATGAAAGCCACAATCCTGCTAAATATAAGCCATCTGGACATTAAAAAAAGCATTTTAATAGATTTTGAAATATTTTAATAGATAATTGGAATTTCTAAAAGCTTTTGAAAAAAAACTTAAAAGCTCTGAAAACAAAAACAATTCTAGATCCATTAGAGAAGTGGATGTTTTTAAAATGAGAATATTTTTAAATGCTTTTATTTTATATTACTTGATAGCACAACTAAACACAATTTTAAGTTACTTGGAATTTTCTACATTTCACATAGCTTTTACATTTTCAAATAAAACATAAAGTGCTTATGGTAGACTGTTCTAAGAAATAAACTTTTAGGTAATGCCTTAAGAATGGTAAATAGCCTAATTTCTTACATCTCCATCTACAACCCAGTGTAATAAATATTGGTGTTATGGATGATAACATTAGGTTACCAAAACTCAGTCAATAAATACTTAGCGCTCTTGAGTGCACTGTACATGCTAAGGAGAACATTTCAGTCTCCAATAGTAAGGAGCTCCTAAAACTAACTGGCTTGAATCTGTTCTATGAACCCACATAGCAGAAATGCAAAGACTTTTTATTATCGTGGCTAGTACACTATATTCAGTTATGCATGTGCTTATTCATTTTCCTTTTTCTGGGAAGATCCTTGATGTAAAAACAGTGTTTTATTAAGGTTTTCCATCTACATTGCCTAGTATAGTGCCAAGACCACAATTGCTCAGGAAATGTTTGATGCATGTGTATATAAATGAATAAAGTGTAAAAAAATATGAAGGTAGATTTAAACTAAGAAAATTCAGTTGATTTTCAAATGAAAGAATTGGAGTACTAATCTCTTCTTCAGCTGGCTATATGATGTCATCAATCATTTCCCATCTTAATTGTGTTGACTTTTTAGCACAAAGTCTAACCAAAAGATAGACTGCAACCAGATTAATTAACCATGGTGATTTTCAGAATTTAATATATTACCACTGTAAATCATACAATATCATAAGTTTAATCATACAATATCTTAAGTTAAATTAATTATTTTCATTTTCATGGTCACTTCAAAATCACATTGATGATACTTATGTTTTCTAAACTCCTGAGTCTAAAGTGTATTTTAATACACTGCCTCTGGATAATTAAAAATATGAAAGAATAAATGAATGACTAAAATATAGTAACTTGTTTTATTATGCATTATTATCCTAAGCAACCCATTGGATATGTGTGTGTGTGTGTGTGTGTGTGTGTGTATGTATACATATATGTATGTATATATATACACACATATATCCATTACTCAATAAATGAATTAATTAAATGTAGTAAATAAAATGCAAAAACGTATTTAATTTTTATTATTACTAAGGCAATACACATTTATTATGAAAAAAATGCTTAGATAAGAAAGAAGAAAAGAAGTATACTTATAATCTCTTGGAAAAAAATATTAACCAACACAATAAATCACCTTTTACTCTATTTATAATTTAAATTAATTTTTAAATTAATACAAATACCCCAAAAATGGCAATTTTCTTTTCACTCTTATCTCCGTAAAGTTTTACAAGGTTAAATTATAATCAATTTCTTTATAATATAAAGCAAATAATTTTTCATAATTTTCCATTCATTCCTTCAAAAATATTACCTAGAACTTAATATGTGCTAGATACTCTTCTGGATGCTTGTAATAAATCAGTAAACAGAATAGAAAATAATTTTGCTCACATGCAGCTTAACCTCTGAGGTCTACAAATATAAATTAAAAAAACAAGACAAAACAAATTATATAGCGGGTTGGGAAATGTCATAGAAAATCAAAGGAAGGAAAAAGACCTGGATATCTAAACATGGTAATGAAAGAAGAAATAATTGAGAGTGCTACTTTTGAAAACAGCTCAGAAATTAGTGATAGAATGAATCTCAGAGAAATATGAGAGTAAAACAACCACCAGTGTGAAGAAATAGAAGCAAGGTCCACATAGCTGCAGTGAAACTAACATGGGAGATTACATTAAGAAGAGAATACAATGAGAAAGGCAGGAGCAAGGACATCAGGCAGGGTCAAGCACAATAATCCAGGTCAGAAGCGGTATTCATTTAACCCAGAGGGAAAGCAGTGACAGTGGGCAGACGTATTTGAATTCTAGGTTTATTCTGAAGACAGTCAGTTGAATTTGTTGACATTAAAAACAGCCTGCTAGAAAATGGTCAGATCAAGGGTCACTTGAGGAACTTGGAAGATGGAATTTCCCTAAATAAATATGGAATATTAAAAAACAATCAGGTCATCATTTTGAGCATATTATTGATTTTCCTATGAGGCATTCACATATATATCTGTATATGCAGATGAGTAATATAAATTTTGGAGATAAGGAATGAGGTTAAGACTTCAGAGAGAATGTGGGACTCTTCAACATAAATGAAAATAGAAGAATTCTCCCAAGAAAGAAGCACAGGCAGGGAAGAGATGTCCAAGGACTGAGCCCAGGAGCCCCCTTGTGTCAGGAGATGGGTGTGTACAGGAAAGACGATAGAAAAAAGAATCAGGGGGAACAGGAGGAAAACCTCTCTCTTCAAAATCGAGTGAAGCAAAAAGAGGGGGTGATCAATTTTATCAAACATTATTGGAGGGGCATATTAGATGAGGCCTGAGGTTTTAGAAATAGGAGTATTATCAGTAGTATTGATCATTGTGATTATGTTGAAGTGATGAGGGTTAAAAGCTTATTATAGCTTGAGAGTATATGAAGTTAGTTTTTCTTCTTTCTTTAGCAGATGGAGTTTTGTTGTGAAGAGAAGCAAATTCATGGTATGTAAGTTGATGAAAATGTGAGTTAAAGGCCTTTGTTTTACTGTTTTTATATTTTAATGAATATTTTGAATGGAGAAAGTATTAGTCTTTATATTCTAATGAAAAAATAATCCCGTGAGTAGGGAAAAAGCTCTGATCTGGGAGAATACATGATAATGACAGAGAGATTGACCTTGGATAAACAGGTTACCTAGTGCACAAGGAGAAAGCCTGGGCTTTGATATCGGCAAGTACAGCTCATCTTTGCTGACAGGGGAAAATATACTACAACAAAAACGCTGATTAATGGGTTGATACAGTAGATAGAGCATGTAGAGGTTTTCTTGTGATCATTTCTATCTCTTTGTTTATTTTGAGATCAAATTTGTATAAAATAAACCATTTTACCATGATTGAAGACCTGAATTGTACAAATATACTTTGTATACAAACAGTTGTATGTAAAAAGATACTAAATATATGCACTATGAGTTGTACATATTAAAAATTATAAAAATAAAAAAAAAAAAAATTTTAAAAAAGTGAATAAGTCAGTGGCACTCGGTCCATTCAATTTTCTGCAATATTTACCTTTATCTATTCACAAAGATTTTCATCACTCCAAAAAGACACTCCATACCCCCTAAGCAATTGCTCCACATTCCCAACTCCCTGTCCCCATGAATTCATCTATTATGGCTATTTCATATTCATGGATTTATACAGTGCATGAATATATATGTCTGGCTTCTTTATTTAGCATAATATTTTTGAAGCTCATCCGTGTTATGGCATATGTTGATATTTCATTGCTTTTGTATAAATGAATAATATTATGTTGAGTGGATTCCTTTTTCCATTCATACCTTAGTGGACTATTTCTACCTATTATAAATAATGCTGATATGAATATGGGTAAACATGGATTTGTTTGAGTACTGGTTTTCAATTTTGGGAGGTATATAAATAGAAATGGAATTACTGAGTCATGTGGTAATTTTAGTTTAACTTTCTAAGAAACCAGCAAAGTGTTATAGATAGACACAACCATTTTTCATTTCCTTTACCAATGTGTCAGTGTTCTTATATCTCCATATCCTTGCCAACATTTATTTTCTATTTTTTAAGTATGGTTAGAGTAGTGAGTGTGCAGTAGTATATCACTGTGGTTTCAGTTTGCATTGTCTAAATGATTACAAATGTTGATCATTTCTTCATGTACTTGTTGATCATCTGTAGATCTTCTTTGAAGAATATCTATTCATATTCTTTGTTCATATTTCAATTGGGTTGTCTGTTTTTTTGTTGTTGCTTGAGTTGTAGGGGGTTCTTTATATATCCTAAACACTAGAACCTTGCCAGATATGAAATTTGAAATATTTTTTGGCATTTTATTGGTTGTCTTTTCATTTTCTTGAAAATGCTCTTTGGTGCATAATTTTCAAAATTACTGTGAAGCCAAATTTATTTATCATTTTTTTATGTTATACTTCTTGGGTTTTATATCTAGGAACCCAAATTCAATAACATAAAAATTTCTGCTTATTTGTTTTATGGTTTTCACAATTTTACTTTCGAGATTTTAGTTTTGTGGCTTTATTTAATGTCTTTCAATTAATTTAAGTAAAATCTCAGGTGTGGATTTTTTACAAATACAAATATCTGAGAACCTAATATGTAGTTTATAATATTATATACACATACACAAACAGACATATATACATACATGTATACCTATGTACTATTTTTTGTAGTCTCTATATAGTTTTGCTGGATATAGAATTATTTGATAACAACTCATCTTTTTCCCCTCAAAATTTAAATAATATTATTCCATGCCCTTCTGGACTTTTTGGTGTTTAAGAAAAAAATCTGCAGTTAATCTTATTGAGGATCCTTTGTGCATGATAAATTACTTCAAATTTGCTGCTTTCGATATTTTTTATCCTTAGTTTGTGACAATTTGATTATAATGTGTCTTAATGCAGGTCTCTTCCTGTTACTTGTCCTAATTTCATTGAGCTTCTTAAATTTATAGATTTGTGTATTTTGTAAAATTTAGAAAGCTTTCAATGACTCTTCCAGTATTCTCTCTTCTACTTTCTTTTTTTCCTTCCAGGATTCCCATTGTGCGTACATTGATGTATCAGTGGTATCCTATGAGTATCTTAGGCTTTGTTCATTTTTATTCATTTTTAATCCACTCTTAGACAAGACAGTTTTAGTTAATTTACCTTCAACAATACTTATTCTTTCTTCTGCCTGTTCAAATACAATATTAAAATCTTCCAGTTGTTTTTTTTCATTTTAATTATTGTACTTTTCAGCTCCAGAATTTCTGTCTGATCACTTTATGTAATTTTAATCTTTTTACTGGTATTCTCTATTTTCCATAGGTCATTCTTGTTTCTTTTAGGTCTTTCTTAATGGTTTCCTTTAGTTTTTTTGACACATTTAAGATTGCTGATTGAGATTCTTTGTATAGTAAGTCTTTGTTTCCTCGGGGATAGTTTCTGTTAATTTCCTCTTTAAGTAAAACAACACTCTCTTGTTTTTTTACATGCTTTTAAATTATTGTTTTCATTGTAACTCTGAGAATCAAATTCTTTATTTCCTCGGGTTTGATTTTGTTGACTGCTATAGGCTGTACTTGTTTGCTTTCGCATTGTTTTTATATAGTATGCATTTTTATGTGTATTCTCTGAAGAAGCCTGTGTTTAGATAATATTTCAACAGATATTTTCTTGAATGCCAGGAGCCAAAACCGACACAGGGAGAGAGAGAGAGAGAGAAGCTTGGGTGTCCACAGTTCCCCCTTACCCTTTTCTTCCTCCTCACTGAAGTTCCTCCTAAACCTACAAATAAGCCAGAAGTGAAAGTTTAGGGAGTTCTTTTCTGTGCATTTGTCCTGTCCTGCACATATGTGTGCTTTCTACATTTCCTAGTATACACAAGTCTTTTACAATGCTCTAATTCACTAAACAATAAAACTCTACCAACTTTTCCTCTAATGATTCATTGCTTTATTTTTTGCTTTAATTGCAATTATTTGTTTCTGATTATTGGGTAGTTTTTGTTCTCTTTATAACATTTTTGAATAATGCCTGTAGCTTTTCTGCCATTAGTTCTGAATTAGGTGAAACAAAATCAGCACTTATATCAGACCTTCAGGTAGTGCACAAACAAGGTAGAGTAAACAGTAAACACCCTTATTAGATAATAACTCTCCTATTCTGCCTCTAGAACAGGAACTATGTTCCCACACTAAAACATAGTCTGCTCTCTTCAAGACTGCTACTGAGCTTGGGAGGTGGTGGGGCAGTAATATTTAAAAAGTCTTAAAGTTTTCCTAACATTTATGTATATATATATATATATATATATATATATATATATATATATATATATATATATATATATATATAAATATTTTTTTTAATTCAGTATTTTTTTAACCATTTCTGTGGAGGGACAATTCCAAATCTGCCATTTTCTCAGCCATTCCTTTCTTTATGTTTTTCATTTAGACAAGTAGTGTCACTGGTTAAAGAAAGAAAAAGTGAGATGAAGTGATAGAGGTTTGGGGCTAGGGTCTAATAAAAGAAATGGAAAGCTAGAAAACTTAAAGAGTCAATATAAAGGAAGGTAGTATGATTGCCTGAAGCCATTAATATCTTCTAGAGCTCACTGTTATACTTTTAGAGTGAAATCAGTCAGCATGATAGTGTGTTGTTTCTCACTCACACATATATGCATAGGGTAGGTAGAGAGATAAGTATAAACCAGAATTAGAGTTTGATTTTAAAAAAGTGATTAAACAAGTGAGAGGTAGCAATTGATGTTGTGTCTGCTCTATTTGCTGGGCATAGAGACATCAAATAGACGGGACTTTTGCCAATAGAAGACCATTTTATTTTAGGAAAGTACATAGGAAAAAACATAGAAAAGTATAAATAATCATATCTCCAAACTAAATTTTGATCATAATGTTGCTTCAAAGAGGGTAAAATAGAGAATAAAATCATGGCATTTGCAGGTAAATGGATAGAGTTGGAGAAAATAATGCTAAATGAAGTTAGCCAATACCAAAAAAACCAAAGGTTGAATGATCTCTTTGTTATGAAGATACTGACTTATAAAGGCAAGGGAGGGAGGATGAGAGGAATGAAGAAACTTTAAATAGAACAAAGGGAGGGAGGGGAGGGGGCAAGGGGATAGGAATAATGGTAGAATGAGTTAAACATCATTACCCTAAGTACATGTATGAAGACACAATTGTTGTGAAAATATTTTATGTAAAACCAGTAACTTGAAAAACTGTGCTCTTTATATGTAATATGAAGTGAATTGCACTCTGCGAGCATGTATAACAAATAAGAATAAAAATAAATTTTAAAAAAGGAGAGTAAAATAGATATTTTCAAAAGTGTGCTTGTGTGTATGCACATAATAAATGACTAATTATACTCTAATAAATGACTAACAATGAAGTTGATTAAGGAAAAAAGTGAATTCACGCAAGATCAGAGAGAGAGACCAAAAATGTTGAGAATCAATAAAATTCTGTATTTTAGAGGTGACAGCATATTTTTGGATTTAGGCTTTAAGTCACATGAACTTGAGAAGACTTGAGGGCAGTTGGCATGATCCTTGATTAGGGAGGGAATACAGTGATTTGAACAATAGGCCATAGCTGCTGCACTGTCAGTACACACTATTTCAAACTCATTTTGTGTTACTCTTTCTCCCATATGTTGACTAGGCTTTAACCATATGGCCAATTTTATCTTCCTTGAACACATCACACAAAAAAGGTCCCTTCCTCACTTTCTCATAAAAATGAAATGCCCCATATTCAAGTATTTAAATAGCCAATTGAGCACACATGTCCACATACAAGTTTTCTCTGACCATCAATTTAGCATTATTTCCATTTAATTCTCCTTTTTTCACACAAATGCACATACACACACACACACAAGCACTCTATTTTTATGTCTATTTTACATTCTTTGAATCAACATAATGATCAAAAAATGTCTGGGACATTTTATTACTTATAACTTTCTATATTCTTCCTGTATAATTTGCTAAAATACATTAGTCTCCTACTTGATGTCTCTGTTCACAGCAAATAGAGCAGTAGGAATGAATAAAGAAATGAAAGAATGTAAAAGTTTTTAAATTTTTACAAATGCTTATATCATTTATAAAATTGCAATCATTTAACTATGCCATAAGTTGGATGACTCAGCTAGTACCTAGGATGTATTTGTAACATTTTTAAAATGAAAATACTTAAATATTATGAATGTGGTAGCACTCATGGACTTCCTTTTTCTTTTAAAAAGAAAAAAGTTATTATTTTTTAACATCACTCTGCTTATTGCCTTTCAACCCATTTGTCTTTGAAAAAAAAAAAAAAAAAGAAAGTCTTTAAAGTCATTATTCACAGGGATAGATGCGTTTGAAAGCAGGTTTTTATTGCCCACTTGAACTTAATGGGTTCTAGCACATGGAATGAAATAGAGTTTACACTGTGTCATTTACATTGACATTAACTTGGTAAGACTCACAGGACTCTTGTCTGATGGCTTTGCTTGCCAAAATAAAAAATGATCTTTGGATTATATCTGGCCCTTTACTGATCGTGCCTAGATGAAAATTCAGCCTTTCAAACTAATAAAATCTCATGGCCTTGACATTAATGTCTCATCTGAAACTGATAATGAGAACTGGGAAGTACCTTTCAGAAAATCCTTAGTTTCAATTCAGACCTGGTAAACACTGCATCAGATTATCCACTACTCAAATTTATTCCAATTGTTTTCTGATGCAGAGTTTTATTTTGTTAGAATTAAAGTAAAATAACTATGTAAGCTACTATATAATTATATAATAAAACTCCAATTAAAATTTCTATTTTATTACTATAAACATAATATTAATGTTTTATATAGCTTTATCATTGCTGGGACCCAAAGACCTTATGAGAATGATTGTAGAGGAGAATAAGTTTATCTGGGTCCCACAGTTTCAGAGGTCTCAATCAGTAGGCAGCTGACTCCAGTACTCTGGGCCTGAGGTGAGGCTGGACATCATGGCAGAAAAGCATGGTAGAAGAAAGTATTTCAGGACATGGCCACCAAGAAGCAGAGAGAAGCACTGCAGGCCTGGTACAAAATATATACCCCAAAGTTATGCCCCCAAGGACTCACCACCTGGAGTCACACCCTACCTGTCTATAGTTTCCACCTAGTTAACTCCTATCAGAGGATTACCAAACTGATTAGGTTGACTCTAATAACCCAACCATTTCACCTCTAAACGTTCTTGTATTGTCTTATACATGAGCTTTTAGGGGATACCTCGTATCTAAACCATAGCAGTTACAATACTACCATAATTGTAGATAGCTGTCTATAACCAGAATTTCAGAAAAGTATATTAAAAAGTCTGTCCTGCAAATAAAGAATTACAAAATCTTAGAACTAGAGAAATATTTTGGTGAATCCTTCTGAAATTATATCAGCTGCATGAAGTCAACATTTTGCCCTGAACTTATTTCACAAATTTGTTGAACACAATTGAAATGTGATCCTAAAGTGTTGCCTCTAAGAGGTTAGATCTTTATTTTGTAATTCCTTTTTACTACATATTAATGTATAGAAAAAACTATTTCAAGAGAAAATTCTTAGTATATCTCATGAGAGCTTTTTTAAAAGCTGTAAGTTTATGTGATGAATGATAATGACAGGTTCTTAAAAAATTTAAGAGACTACACAGCTATTAAAAGACTTACTGAAAAAAAAAAAACATACCTTTCAAATGAATATGTTGAAAAAAGGCAAGTACACATAATGTTAAACAAATAATAAAAATTGAATACTACTAATAGGAAGATGAATTAAATTTTCTGCCTTTCTGAATTTAGTCTGATTGGAGAGAAAGGAATATAAATACATAATCAAATACAATATTAGCCTTCTGGTTCAAGATGGACAAATCAGCCACAAAAAAGTATTTATTTCCTGAGTTCACATTCAAGTGATAACAAAGATAGTGTCTTTAAAATTATAATTGCTTTATTCTGAGAAAAAATGAGGGAGAAATATCACAGGATGACGTATATTTACAAAACATTGGGGAAAATACAAAGCACGACATTTCTATTTCAAAGTTCATGTTTATGAATTCATGTTACCCTTATGGAAATATTGTCACATGTGATTCACATACCTTATATTTGTTTTTAATATTTTTAATTGCTACAATAGATTGGCCAATGAGTAGCAGTTATGCTTCTAAATATTCACTCCTAACTTAGCAATTGTCTTTTAAATTTTTCTGAAGACATTCTTCCCATTGCCTCCTCATCTTTTAATTTATGGTTCTCTATGCCAAATAAAAAAGCAGAGTACACATAAATTTGAGAAAGCAAAACAATGTAGACAGCTAAGTACACACACACACACACACACACACACACACACACACTATATAAATAATATCTTAAATAAGAGCGCATTGCATTTGTAAAATAACATGGGATACCATGGGGAAATATACTGAAAAGCAATGCTTACACTATATGTATATTGACAAAGTCAAGGAAAACATCAATAGTTTGGAAGAAAAAGTCAAAGATATATTCCTGACAGGCTTGAACAAAACACAAGGATATGAAAATGAAAAAAAAAAAAAAAAAAAAGTCAAGAGAACATCAATCTCTAAAAAAAAAAAAATAACAAAAAGATATATATTTAAAAAAGAAAAGTAGATAAGGACAAAAAATGAGTAGAAAATTAGCAGAGATAAACTGCAAAATAAGTATCAGAAATAAAAGAGTCATGAAGTGTCCTCTTGGTGAAGAAGAACACATGCCTAGATACATGGTTGAAGTTCAAAATATCAATGACAAGAAAATACCCTGAAAATTCACAGAGTTGAAAACAAACAGATGAGCTACAAAAGGATGTTAGAACACCATCAGATTTATCAATAGTAATAATGTGTAATAAGAAACAGATGAAAACCATCACTGGACATGGGCAAAATTGTCTTATACTTTTTGTTCCCAGCCATGCTGAAAATTTAAAGAAATCTTGTATGAGTAAAAATAATAATATTTCAGACCTCCTAAATGCTAAGATATTAACTCCTCTGTGACCTTTTAAGAAAATTAATTTGAATATATACTCCAGAGGGAAAAAAAATGAAACAGAATAAAAAAAAAAAACAAAGATGTGACATTTAGGTGACTTGCAGATTTATCCATGAGTCTACTTAGCTAAGGAGTAACATCCCATTCCAGCATGGCTTTCATGTGAAACTTAAGATAGAATCATACCAGATTATAAACAGAAGCAAGTGACATTCAGAAAGGAAATCATATGTATCAAATATAAATGGAATGATTAATTCCTCAGATAAATATGAGAATATGGTTAAGAAAAGAGATGGAATAAATAAATTTCATTTACCTGTGACTATCATAACACACTGTGCAAGTTATATAAGGTCTTAATATATTCTCTATGTAAAAGGAAATATTTTAAATGTATAAAGAGCGACAGCCAATGTCTCATTGGGGGGGGTCTTCTTCCTGCTGAGGAGTGTGTAAGCCACCTGATAACTTAAAGTCTAAAATAATTAGTGAAGAACAAAAGAAAAAGAGTCAGAAATGTATTTACAAAAGCAGAGCTCCTGATATATCCAGTCTGGAACTATTCAAAAGAAAGATGGCTCGGGTGGATTATTTAAGGGACTACATCAAAGGCAGGGATAAGGTTTCAAGTCTTGCTACCTGATGTTTTGCAGTCAGCAGGTTGATTGGCATCTTGGCAGGTCACACCCATCTCAGGTGCTGTGTGGAACATCAAAGAGCAGGATAGAGATTCACAATGTGTCAGGGCAGTTAATCAGAGGAAATATTCATTGGTAATTTCCAGACACCAGATGTTCCTATCCACTAGGCTAAATGAGTGGTGGACAAAACGCAGCCAGTCCATGGATGGCTCTTGACAAAAACGTATACTGATTCAGTGTCTATTGATAAAAATATGTAGATTGAACCAATTTGTATATGAATTAGAGGACTTAACAATGGTTAAATAATAAAATGTAAATTTAGCCAATAATTATTCAAAGTGCAGGTATAAATTATAGAGGCTGAGAGACACAACTGATTAAGGAAGATAGAGATGACATGTGGAAGACTAATGTGCTCATCTGATAAAATTGGAAGATAATGGTGTGATCTATAGTTGATGGAATAAAAAAACAATTCCAGCATGTTATTTACAATTGCTAAGAAAATCCGTGCAGTTACTAAGAGTAGAGTTATAAATAGGTTTACCCCACACACTGCCATCCATTTAGCACTCTCTTCCATTATCAAAATTATAGAAGTTTAGAAATACATAGGATGATATTTTATCTATAAATCAATAGGTAAATGGGGGGAGTAAATGGCATTGTTTGATATTAATATTATTAGTAGTAGAAGAAATTTAGGTAGCCATGACAAAATTGAGAACAAAGAGTTACACAAGAGGATAAACAGTAAGGGTAATTGTTAAAATTAGGTGCTTTTCATTTCATTTCAAATGTCTTTTTATCATTTTATTTTAAATCAGAGGCTTTTTTTTTTACATTTATAAAAGGATATAGAGCAAAAGGAACTCTCAGACACTGTTGGTATAAGTATAAACTGGTAAAATCACTTTAAAAAATACTTGTTTAGTTTCTAGTAAGCCTTAATATAAATGTGTCTTACTTTCCAGAAATTTCATTCTTAGATATGGAAGACAGCAGAAATAGGTACAGGATATAGACAAGAGTATTTGTAGGAACATATTTGTGAAAGCCAAAATCTTCTAACAACCAACAGTCCACCAACTTCATATTAGAAAAGAAATTGGGTTTTATTCATTTCATCAACCCTGAAGATAGAGATAGACCCAGCTAGAACTATAAATTGATAAAGGTATAGATGAATATAAAAAATACAATGTTGAATGAAAGAAGTTAGATACAAAGGATTCCATTTCACAGTTCAAACAGACAAACCCAATCTATAGTGTTAGAAATCAGGATTTAATTACTTTCATGAAGAAGGTGATAGTGATGTGGAAAAAAAAATGTCCTTCAGTGCTAGTAACATCATCTTTATTTAGATAGAATTTACATAGATGCTTTCATGATGAGATAACTTTGTGATTGGTATACTTTTTTGCATACAAGTTAACCTTCAATAAAAGGTTTATCTAAAATATGACAGTGGTTTTTACATAGAGTGATGAACAAAGTTTTGAATGAGAACAATGACCATCTGGCTAGGAGAATGTTCAGGAAATGACAAGTAGAAGTGCTGGTGGATGAAAGAGAGAGGGAATGAGAATCTAAACATAGGGAATCATGTTCAGTCAAATCACTGGGGAATAACCACTTCAAGTCCATCAGATTCCTTAGTTGGACTCAGTCATAAAAGAGACAACTAACCAAAAAAAGGAAAAACTTATCTTAACTGGGATTATTTTTTCTAGAAGATATATTTTATTTCTAAATTTTTAAAAATTCATTATTAAATAAAAATAAAAATAAATAATATAATATAAATAAAAATCAGAGAAGGGGAGACCTCAAACTCTTTTGCAGTTTATCACACCTAGCCTGGAATGTATTACCATCAAATCAGAGTGAGCGTTCTTCACCATTAGCCCTTCAATGGGTCAGACGTCTGTGGGGAGTGAAGTTGAGAGAGTCTTAGCTCCATTTTTCACTAACCTAATGAGGTGAGTGATAAGACTCTGAAAAGACCAGTCGACTGATTTCTTGGCAAGCAGCCATTATGAACTCCTCATTAGAGGGTTCACCTCAATCTTTCCTAGAGCGAGTTTTCAGACTGACCACTTACAAACAGTCTAGTCACAAGATGATCACAACTCATGTGTCTCTAGTTCTCTATCTGGTGGATTAGTATAATAATGAGGTGCATATGTTATGTCTTTCCTAAAAAAGACAGTTTTCTCCTAGATAAGTTTAATATGTGATATTTGTATCAGCAAAATAGCCAATCCAGAGTACTTTCTTCTCAGATCATTTCTAAATTTTAGAATGCATGAAAGAAAATCTCTTGATGAAACATACGGCTTAAGAGATTAGAAAAATGCAATTCTTACCCTCCTGAGATCAAAGAGCAGAGTTTAGCTTATTTGTGTCCCACACCCTGCTGCAGTCCTGTACAGTCTGATGAGTGAGGTCTGAGGCACCATACAGGATTCTAAGTGGGCATTTCTTAAGACGTTGGTGTGTTATCTCAAAGATATTTATCATTAAAACATCACCGCCAGTGTCTTACATTGTTAAATCTAGCTACCATAAACACCCTCAAATTCCTGATCTAATAATGGTTAAATCATTTTATGTAATTGATTGTTTTCTGGTAGAATAGTCTTCCTTTTCCCACCCCTCCCCTTCCCAAACAGCTAGTTCTTGCTTTAGAAAAGAGGAGGCCTCAAGATGCCCTCACACATTTTGGGTGTTAGCACTTAACTGACTTGGTTTCCTACAATTCTATTTCCTTCCTACTGAGAAAAATGGAACAATTCTTTCTTTTTCTTTTTCTTTATCTTTCTTTCTTTTTTTTTTTTTTTTTTTTTTTTTTTTTTTTTTTTTGAAATTATCTCTTCCATCAAATAATGCAGTTTCACTTTGATTGGCGCCAATTCTTTCTCAAGATTCAGTAGCCCAGTGGTAACTTCTCCTGGAAGTTTTAATGAGGTTTGACCTTCTCTTTTATCTTCTGTACTAAACTATTTTGTAGTGCTGCCAGAGGAAGTTTAATAACAGGTGAGCTTCACCCCTAGGCTGATTGTATTTCAGCAGAGGTTGAAGTGATCTTTGTATGTCAGGTTGTTAAATCTGTAAAAAGCTATGTGATCTTTCAAAATGAAAGTCAGTACATCAAGGCAATATTGTTCTCCTTTTTCTTTTTATGGACCTCTTTACATCTTTATTCTGGACAGCTCTGAAATACCAAGTGACTGCTTTCCCCTAACCCCCTGTCCCCATATATGGCCATCAAATATGCAAATACAAAAATTGTCAAAATAAAATATTCTTGTCTTAAGCTTTGCAACAATTCCAAGGAGCTTCATAATTTAGTGCCTCCATATGAACCTATGGGGAATTATTAAATTGTGAATTTAATGCTTTAAAATATATTCATAGTTAGCAATGTTCTTGAGGTCTCATTCTAATTTATTTGTGCAACATCCACCACCACTCAAAGTACTTTTATTATATGTTAGTAAATGCATAAGCTTCTCCTGAACTCTTTTCCTAAATCTAGGCATGAGACTTCCCACCTCCCCAAGAATTTTTTTTTTAATTTACTATAACATAACACCACAGGAAAGTTTGTACCTTTTCTATAGTATTTGATATTTAAATTCATTATACCATTTTATCATTTATTTGATATTTATTAATACAAGATGTGTCTATTATTTATTTAAAAATAAACTATACAATTACCTTGGAATAATAATTTTGTGTTGTTTAATTGTGTTTTACTAATCAGACTTTTCCTAGCATGTATAAGAGGACAATACATGATTACATGTTAAGGACTCCAATCCCAAAAGCCAATTCTATGAATATTAGTCAATTGAGTGTCAATGTTATGATTGCATACTAAATATATAGATTAGTGAAAAAACCCTCCGTGTCATTAAAACTTACATTTGGTTTCCAGACTGCATCGTTCCTTTCCATATCACAATTTGGTCTTTCATCATCTTATAACTGAATCACTGCAGTATTCCTTTAAAATATCTTCCAAATTCTTTCCTTTTGAATCTTCATGCAATGGACAATATTAGGGTTGGAAAACCAGATTTTTTTTTTCTCAAATAATTGCCTTCATCCACAGAGCTGGGCTTTTTGAAGCCATGTTTCTGCTTAATGGCCCTTCCTGTGATTAATCCAGGAGTGCACAAAATCTGCCTATCAGATTACCTTTCCCCAACATTTAAAATTTTGAATGTAAAGACATGGTAGCTAAATCATTTTAATGACAGAATATTAGAAAATCATGTGCATTATGAATATGTCTCACAGAAGAGGACTTTGCAAATGTCTTTATTTCTCTACATTCCAAGGCTTAGTTTTACTGATCATCTTTGGATGATGCAAGATATATCAATACTTAGCCAATGTGACCTGTGGCTTGATCTGGCAGGAGTTGATTTGTTAGATACAAAAAGTAAAATAAAATGAATAATAAAATATCTTGACTTAAATATATTCTCTTAATATTGTGATCAGAATGATCTACTGAGGGTAATATTTCTCAACCAAGACTACTCTTCAAATACACTTGAATAACTTCTTGCAAAATACATATTCCTTGGAACTATATTCAGAGATTCTGATTTAGTGAGTAAGCACCAGAATTATAATGTGCACCCGAGACCACCAATCACAACACCAAATATAATTCTGATCATGTTACTCACTGCTTACGACAGATTTCAATAATGTCCACAAATCTTTGCAGACCCTCCCTTCAAGAGTTGGAGATTTTGTTTGTTTATTGTTTTTGTTTTTATTGGTGCATCATAGTTGTACATAATGGTGGGATTCATTGTTACATATTTGTACATGCACATAGCTATATGATTTGGCTAAATCGCTCCCAGAATCTTCCCTTTCCCCCCTCCTTCTCCCTCCTCCTGGGTCCCTTTCCTCTACCCTACTGACCTCCCTCTTTTCATGAGATAGCTTTCACCTTTCTTTTCCTTTTTTCTTCTCTGGCTATGACCCTTGACTTTCTGAGTTTGGCTCATTTTACTTAACCTAAAGGTCTAAACCTCCATCCATTTTCCTGCAGATGACATCATTTCATTCTTCTTTAAAGTCAAATAAAACACCATTGCGTGTGTGTGTGTGTGTGTGTGTGTGTGTGTGTGTGTATTACATTTTTTTAATCCAGTCACCTAGGCTGGTTTTATAGTTTGTCCAAGAGATGTATCTTTTATACCACACCTGGAGCAATGTCTTGTGTTAATTTTGACCAAAAGATGACAGCATGCCAATTCTGAACCTAGGATTCAAGAGCGCTTACAATCTCTAGCTTTACTACTCTTTAAAATCTGTCAGTATTATGAAAATGCATTAGGCTTGCAAATAATTGGTTCCATGGTCCCATTATCCCAGCCAACAAACCATGAGAAGGAGAATTACTTGGTATACCAACAGTTAATGGAAACATAAATATGTTTTTTCTGAAATTGTCAGGATAAAGCTATAAATCTGAACTCAGATTCAATTGCTGATAATCTGAGTTAACAGTTGTTTTATGATACTAAAATCTAAAGTAGTTTAAAAGTCTAAAGTAACAACAGTTACTAAATGGCATTTTTATACTACTTATCATTGTTTATCATTGTTAAGTATCACAACATGGATAGTGATAAAAGTCAAATCTCTTCAGCACAAAATGAAGAATAAATTGTTTTCTAATTTTTTTCCTTAAACTCTATTGCCCAGTAGTGCCTGGTGCTTATTTAATTTATTCCCTAGTAAAAATAGATTGCTTATGTTATAAAATGATATTTGTACTTGATTCTGCTTTCTTGAACTAATTTTCTGCCTAATATTATCTACTTGATTGAATATTGCATATTGATTAGACTTGTGGCTTTTTCATTCAGAATACATTTCTTGAAATATGAGGTTACATATGTTTCCATTATCAGTTCTCACATATCACCCTTGGTCTTTTTCTATTTGAACATATGTTGCATTATGTTATACATATTTTTTGTTTTTAGAGGTTCGACTTTGCAATTAGAGTACAGATCCTTAAGGACAGGGGCCACATTTCATCATCTTTGTGCTTGGCACAAAGTGAATTTTGATATATGCATGTTAAATAAAACTCTTAAGGAATTTGTTAATCTACACCCTAAAATATTCAGATTTAGGGGAGCTGGCCCTTCTACATTTACACACATTGAGCCATTCCTACAGTCCAGGTGTGTTACAGGAAATTTGCATGATACTTTTAGAGATAATGCTAAAAGTATAACTACATAAAAATACAGTATATTTGTGAGAAAATGTAGCACATAGTTAATGGAAGGGGATGGGGCACTGGAAAAACAGAAAAAGGAGAAAAAATGAGGAATAGAATAAAACAAATATAAAGGAAAATTTCAAAGTACTGGGATAGTTGTTAAGTAAATACAAATGCCAAAAATTGTTTCTGTAATAAGCTGGAACTTCCCAAGTCATTTCTTAGTGTGATCAATTTGTATCCTGAGAACCAGGTTACAATGAGTAGGACAAGAAAATGAAATACAGTTTGGTTTATTGTATGAATTGGGTAAAAAAAAATGCAGAACATTATTGAAATTGTTGACTATCTATTATAATCATTTGGTTACACTGATATAAAATTGCCATGGCTTAGCTGTTCACTACTTTCTTTAATAGAAAGTTTATAATTTTTCTATAGCATTATACATTTTTCTATAGCATGATACATTTAAATTCATAATACCACTGCTCATTTATTTGGTATTTATTCATATAAGATATGTCTATTATTTATTTAACAATAAACTGTACAATTATCTTGGAATAATAACTTTGTTTTATTGAATTGTTTTTTACTAATTGCATATGAACAATAAATACTTCATGTTCTATCTAGGCTTGTGACTGAAAATTAGAGAAATACTATAGAACAACCATTTGATCTAAATGAAAAATCATAGCTCAGAGTGACATGTAAAATCATCTTTTTCAATTGTATCAATTAATTATTTAAGCACACACAGTCTCTTAAAATTACTTTTTGAAGTTGATACTGATGTATCTTGAGTAAGTTTGTATCTTTTGTTCCTTATACTGTAGGAGATGTGACTTGCTTTCATGGTAATTGCTGCTGTGTATTTAGATGAGACAGATTTATCATAATGTTTTAGAAAAATGTAAATTTATTCAGTGTATTTTAGCTGGTTGAAAGGGCTTATTGAAAAAGAAAATAGGGTTATAAATACAAATTTTAAATAGTTATACATTTACCCACTACACTAAATAGCAAAATCATGTGTAGAATAAATATTTAGGCAGTTCTCTGTATGTCAGGACTTTGTTCTTCCCTATGCATGTTTTACATGTATGTACACTGTTATTCTTGATAATCTTGCTGACTGGTGGTCCAGAAGATTAGTGCATCTCCTGTGTCAAAGCATGTTAAAATAATAACACAGCAACAGGCTGGCAGAAGCTGCAATACTAATATTTTTCTACCACATTAAAGCTATGACGAAATTACATTTCCTAAAAATTTAGTCGCAGAAAACTTCCATCAAGAGCCTATATGTTATCCTTGAAAAATGACTTAAGTTATGTTGAATCTGGAAAGGATTAAAAAAAAAAGAACAATAATTTATTGATGCTTATTTTTTTAGCTATATGTTAAAATTGAGGATTCCGATTTCTGCATATATTCAGTCCTGCACATTTTCAGCAGGTCCAGCTGAAAGGAACAAATAGAAGTCTACTAAACCCTTTATGGTTTATTTTACCACTGCTACTATTATTACTACTATTTCTAATAATAAATGGAGAAGCTGATGTAAAAGTTGAACTTGAAGACATGTTTGGACAAGAGCTTTATGCTTGGGCTACTCCAGCATGCTGTCATTTTTGCTCAAGACACATGTGGGTAAAACTTTAAAAAAAAAAATCAGTTCTAACATAATTAATAAGTTAAAGGGTAAAATTTTTAAAAAATGCATCATATATTCTATTATAAATTCTGAATTTAGAAAATTCCTTAGAAAAGGGAATTTTATAAACATATTGGCAAAAAAGTACTTGAGGAATAAATATTAATTCATTCCCTATGGCTAAAATATGGACAAGACAGCAATTCAGTTGAAGGAAAATATTAATGCTAATGTTATAATGACATACTAGTATATATTAGAATTCTATAGAAATATTACAATGTCCAGCATTAAAATAATATTTTATCCACAATTTGTATATTCTTTTTTACACAGCTCTTATGTGATGCTAATGAAGTCTTATAGTCAAGGGTTAAAAACATGAAAATTTTTCCTTAAGAAATAGACTTAAGAAATTTTCCTTAAGAAATTTGCCCTTTAAACAAAAATTTTTCTTAATTATTATTTATCATTATTGAGTTTGTTACAATCTCTTCTGTTAAATTAAGTGCTACTATGAAATCATACTAGCTCATATAAACCATTTCTTTAGTGTTTTCACATGAGCATCAGCATTTTGTTCCTGGCCAGTCATTGAGTATAATACATTGCACTGAATCTTGTTTTCCCCGTCTCTAATATTAAAAACAAAATGAATGGAAAAAATATTAAATCCTGTTTTCATGTAGATTATGCAAATGGCTCCTGTGATTTAATACCTGAATTACAAATTTAATGACCATCCAAATATAAGTATTAGCTAAATTATCTGAGAATATGAATGCTGTTTTATATATATCAATTAATATTTAAATGGAGGCATATACGGTCTTTGGCTGTTTGAAATAAAATATCACTGGTTTGAACAATGATTTAAAGTAAGTCTAAATTATTTCTTTCAAGGATAATCTTTAATGTAATTTTTATGGAAGAGTTTCAAGTATGTGAGGGAAGCAATATGTTATAGTAGAACCATTAGTGTATTAATCTGCTTCATGTAGAATAGAGATGATGTGTTTTGAAACATAAATCTTTTTCAATGTTTTTATAACTCATAAAAGTCTAACTAAATATGCATCCATCCTTTGGAGGGAGACTAACTGAGAACACATGAACAATCTTCTTCAGTCAAGGTCCCCATATCTCTCCCTCTTGTTTCAGACAAAATGCCATGGATTATGTGTTTTTAAACTAAAAACCAATAATGATAATAAGAACTACCTAAAGATCACTTGGTTTCAAAATGGCTCTTTCTTAAAAAAAAAAAAAAAATTGCCACCATTTAGTGCTACCTAAATGGATTTTAATTTCTGCATATGCTATTTAAATTATCAAGCCTTGCTGGGTGCCATGTCACATGCCTCTTTCCCAGCAGTTTGGGAGGCTGAGAGTTTAAAGCTAGCCTTGGCAAAAGCAAGGTGCTAAGCAACTCAGTGAGACCCTGTCTCTAAATAAAATACAAAATAGGGCTGGGGATATGATTCAGTGGTCAAGTGCTCCTGAGTGCAATTCCCAGCAACCCCCCCCCCCCAAATTATCAAGCTTCATGTTCTATAGCACAAACATCCTTATAAATTTATTTAAAAAGCACTACAGGAGGATTCTACAAGGTTTAAGTGACTTGCAGGAAAATAGAAAAATAAGCTGATAGATCAGGAAACTAAATCTAGGCACAACTTGGTGGTAAAGGAAAAAGGGGGCGTGGTGAGCATATTTTGCAAGAAGATAAAGGAAAATTGTGAGTTTGTCATTGTTCTAATGAAAACAGTTTAGTGTGAAAAATGCAAAAAATAATAATAATAATAAAATAAATAAATAAAAAAATAACAAATGAGATTGGATACAAGTGCTGACCCTAAAACCAATTGGCTGTGTCACTTGAAGTATTTCATGGCTCCAGAAATCTGTGTCCTCAAATATGTGTAAACCAAAGAAGTGGCACATATCTCAACTCCTTTCTAGCACAATACTCTCAGAGTCTGTGAAAAAAGCATCCATTTTTAATATAAAAATTTTAATTTTTCTACATTTCTGAAATTTAGATTTCTTGACTGTCCTATTTTTAACTTATCTGAAGAAATTCATAATGACAAGCAATATTCATGGTTTAGATTACATATATATTTCAACCAAAGTACTATAAAGGAAATTTAACTCTCTCCTCTTACTTTTTGTTTGTTTGCTTGTTTTAGAGAAAGATAAAATCAAATTGTATACCATGAAGACTTTTGTTAAATAAAAGCTTTCTGGATATCTCTATAAAGAAACTCTCAGCTTTCATGTTCTGCAGAATGTTTATATCTCTTTAAGTTCAAGACCTAGGACTATTTGTCTCAAGAATAGGCTGGTGGGAAAGTCATACTGTTATTTATCCCAAATCATAATCTCCCTTCTATGTTCCATATCTGCTTCCTCCCTCCCAACCTTCCTCTCTATTCCCCAGCCCTCACATAATCTGACATTTCATTCCTTGATTGGATTTAGAGGAAAACAAATCAGAAACAATAAAGGTAGAATATATAAACTACTGAGATAGGATGCAAACACTAATCCTTCAAATACCTGAATGGAGTCAGGCATAGTGGCACAAACCTGGAATCCCAGGTACTTGGGAGGCTGAGGCAAGAGAATCACCAAGTTCTAGGCTAGCCTCAGCAGCTTAGCAAGACCCTAAGCAATTTAGTGAGACTGTCTCAAAATAAAAAATAATAAGGGCTGGGGATATGGGTTAGTGTTTAAGCATCCCTGGATTCAATCCCCAGTAATCGCCCCCCCACCAAGAAAAAGAAATATATGAGCTAAGATTATTCTAAAAATTCAACATAGGACTTACTTCAAATTTTTTATTCTCCATCAAGATAGTTTCTAAACTAACCTACCCTCTTTTTCAAAACTCATTTATAACTTGTTGTATAACCATTGCTATTTTTTTATTATTATTATTACTTGATTCTATTTACCCTATAGGAGTTTGATGGCCATTAAAGCTGGATCCTATTTTAATTTGTTATTTGCTTAGTGAATTATTCATGAATGGTAAATAACACAGCTTCTTACAAAGTACATCGCTTTCACATTCCATCTCAAACCATGGTTGTTTTATGCATTTTTTTTTTAATTTATGGGGTCTGAATTAAGGAAAATAAAATGTGGATCAATTTGGGTAAACAAGAAATGAAAGTGAGGCATATAGAATGGGGGAGGATGAAATATGACTGGTGGTCAGTTTTTATCTCATGGTGATATCTATGAAAATAATCTTTGCAAGTGGATTTTCCATAAGTCAAAACAAAATTCTCTAATGTAATTTATAACTATATGTCATATATTTTATATTGCTACATTTCCTCTTACATTGTCTAAATTAGATGTATCTGTTGTTTTATTTCTGATATTTTTGGTTAATTTGTATTTCCTAAGAACTATACATAGTTGCAAAATGCTTTGAAAAGAACTTTTTCTCCTGCTATGTGGACACATTATATCGATACATACAAATATTCCAGCCATTGAGGATGATAATTAAGATAGATTATTATTAACAATATATAAACTGCCTTGAATAGTTCAGTATGTTTTAAACTTTTTGCAGTAATCTAAGTTGCCTATACAAATGTGATAATATGATTCTGGAGCTTTTTACCACTTTATATTTACTAGAAATTCACTATTTTAAAAGACAAAAAAAAAAAAAAAAAAGGATATATTGTTTTCAATTGCAACACATTATAAACTTCTAAACTCTGTAAAGATGTAATTGTTTCGAAATGAGTGTAATTACTTAATGGTTTCAGAGTTTGGTGAAAAGATATAATTGGGGTTTATAGCCTTACTTTCATTCATATTTATTGATTTTGTACCAGAATATTTGATAAAATGGACAGTGATGGTTGATAAGAGAACGATGTGTGTGTGTGTGTGTGTGTGTGTGTGTGTGTGTGTGTGTGAGAGAGAGAGAGAGAGAGAGAGAGAGAGAGATCATCTGTGCTTTCATCCTCATATTAAATGTGTGCCTGTGATAATACGGGTGCATTAAACTTCACAAAATTGGCTAAAAATAATATCTGATAAACAATATTAGTTTCCTTCAGATACAGCCAGCAGTTTTCATGACTCATACATACTATTGTTGGCGTATTCTAAAGACAGTTCTTATGCTAAACAAAAAATGAAATTTCATCTCACTTTTGAGACCACCTAGTTATTTCATATTTTGAAATTATATCTCTTATTTAAATTCTATAAAGCAGATTATGCTACTGTCAGTAGGATATGCTCATACTAAACTGACATCATTGCATTTGTAATACATTTAATATAAATAAGAATAATCTCTCTACAAATGAACTCTTCTCAAAAATCAGGTTTATATTGTAATTTTCCATAAAATCATGAATAATAATTAATTTTTTATTTTAAAAGGCAAAAACATCTTTGGGACTTCTTTAACTTTTCAAAGGTGATTTAACAATGTGAAAGGTGACTGCACAGATTTCAAAACCAAAATATGATCGTCTAGTTTATAGTATCAGCTTCTTTCTGCTTGTTTCTTCACAAAAAAGAGAGTAAGACCTACTTTATATTGTTGATAAAGTAATTAATAAATCAAAAGTTTATAACACATATATGGTCTTGGTTATAGAAATTAGTTTACACAACTCAGATGGTGTGCTGTTCTAATTCTGGATTAGGAGACAAGAAAAGTTAAAATAAAGGAAGTCCAGTGTATCTATTTTATTATTTGTGGTAGTGCAGACTAAGATGCTCTGACCAGCATCACTATAATCACAGTGCCTTAAATATAAAATAAATGCATTTCTCTTAAATGTCACATTCCAGGAACAAATAGTCCAGAAAAGAATAGTCCAGGAATGAAGTGCATCCCACGAAGACATCCAGAGGAAAGTGCTTTCCACGTTGAAGTTGCTTCCTCACTTCTAAGGGTTATCCTTCTCCACATGGTAGAGCTGATTCAAAAACACCATGTGAGAATTCCTTTCTACTGAGCAGAAGAAGGGAAAGCATTGAAGAACAAGTTCATCCCTTTTTAAGATTGTAATCTAGAGTCTGAAAGGTGTTATTTCTACTTAGATCCAAGTGACTGGAGTTTAACCATATTATATTTACCTACATGAAAAACTTGAAGAGAAAGTTTCTATACAGGCAAATGTGTACAAAATAATAGTCCCTGTTACCAAAATGAACAAGGGGAGACTTGATACAGAAGAGGAAACAGAAATATCAGTAAAAATGACACTGTCTCATTTTGATAGTGCAGACTAAGGTGCTCTAACCAGGTACACCCACTCTTAATAATAAGGGCTTTAAGTAGAACCCCAGAGTTCTTCTTTTTTTAGACTATTTTTGGCAAAAGAGACATATGTTCATTGACAGGCAGCTACTACTCACATCTAAGGGTTATATTCATATTAACCCCCACCCATGCCTGCTGCATACACATTTATAGGCTTTTAACCTATACCATGCCAAATTGTTGGCATCCAAAGAAGTCATACATAATGCCATGATTCTGAGGATGGTAGCTCAGCACAGCTGATCTTCTTTGTTGTCATGTTGGGAAACAAATCATCATAACACAACACCATAAGTACTTGAGGCATTGTGGGCCAGGAGTCAGCCACAGTGAAGAAGCCTTCCTAATAGGATAGATATGTGGACTTAATCACAAGTCATAGTGTTTTCAAGTGTTCTTTAGGAGTAAATGTTGAAGAGAGACATTCCAGAAGAAGAAAATGAAAATACAAAAACACATATGGTATCCAACAGTAATTCCTTTCAGGGCACTCATGCTTTGGCTGTTTCAGTGGAGTGTGGAGAATATGATTAGAGAGATGTTTTACAAATTAAAATTAAGGAAACAATCTGATTCAGTGCTGGTAAGTTGGGGTTTTTCATAAGTTCATATTACCTTAAATTTTGAGACTTGCCACCTGAGAGAAGGATATCATTGCCAGCCATCAAAGAAAAAGGAGGAGGAAGGGGAAAACCAAAATTCTACCCAAGACTTCCACATAATGATGTTTATGATAAAGATTCATGTGTGCTATTTATACTGGGAAATAATTCTATTTTTATAATTGAACTATAGTTGTGTCTTTAATTCATTAATATGTGATGATTTTTTTTCTCTATTCTCTGACATAACCCATACTTGTAGTTTTACAAATGATAAATAAGACCAGGGTACTAGCATAGGTCAAGTGGTAGGGAGGGTGTAGATAGATTTTTGTGTCTTTATGTGGTGTGGGCCTATGTAAGTTTAGATTTGTATATTTTATTCTTAGGAACAAGAATACAAGTTACTTAAGTAATATTTGTATAGTCTTACTAGATATTATTGGAGAGTAAAAAATAGCATTCATATTCATAAAGAAGAGTGTTTTTATTTTTTATTTTTTTATTTTTTAAGCACAGTTGGATATGCTTTGAATGTTAGTGGATTAACAGAATCTTAGTCTCCAGTATGGAAGACACTGTTTTTATTTTTTAATTAAGTTTGGTAAAATAATAATTCTTAACAATTTTCTCTCAAAATTCTTAATAATTTTCCCAAAAGAAAAGAAAAAAGATGAGAAGAAGAAAATTAGATAGGAAATGAATGATAGAGGGCAGGAAAAAAGAAAGCAGAAGCTGATTGGGGGAGAGGAAAAGCATGAAAGTATTAATTTGGACATGTTAGCCAACTGTAATGAAGAATAATTGTTAAAGAGAGTAGTTTCTGTCTACTTGACTTTCTCATACATCATTATAAGCAATGCATTTGTATCTGGCTCCATTTGAACATCTACTTTAACTCAGTAATTTTTGAAGAGTGAGCTTAATTCAATAAATTTTGAATGCATTCACTTATTAATGTCTGAAAATCTTATTAAAGAGTTTTACTACATTGCTGAATTTCAAATTTAAATCCGTTTATGGAAAGATGTGCAAAGAGTAATAATCTATTTCAATTATTTTCTTAGACTATATTTGTTAAATAGTAAAAATTTCTTATGGGAGTTGGGTAAGCTGAAATGAAACAAAGCTAAATAATGTCATTATGATCATTATGATGTTTCCATTCATAGTAATTCTTACTGTGAAGAAAATGGATAGCCTTCATTAACTTTAAGCAATAAATTTTTACTAAATTCTCTGTATACTAAAACCAAAGACTTCAGAAAGGCAATGTGGCAGAGAGTCTGTTATAAAGGGACTAACCACGTGAATCTCTGTATGATTATTCCAACTGTTCCCATCCACATTATATCACACTGACAATATTCACTTAGGTTTCTCATAAGGAAGGCATCTGAATAGAATCACTATTTTCAACTGATGAGCATTAGGGGGAAAAGGTGTGGCACCACAGGAGGTTTGTTCTGCTTTACCTTAGAAGTCAGAAAATGGATTCATTTTATGAAGGCAGTTTTAATTTGCTGAAAGAAACCAATACTTAGGTTTTGGATATGTATTAAACCTGAGAGAATAAAATTCTTATTTCTGTTCTTCATCTAACAGATTATAGTTTGTAGAGCTCTGCCTTTTCTTTTTATTTTTACCACTGCTTTTAAGGTTTTCTGAGATGTTAGCTTTAACAAAAGGTATCTATTAAGGGTATAATGTTGGTCCTTTACTTTACATGGGAGTCTTATTTGGAATCAATTTCCTTTGATGTAATTCCAAAGGAAAATTTACCTTTAATGGAAATGCTAGATCTAATTTTAAATTCAGAAGCTTTATTCTTTCTTATAAATAGAGCAGTAATCTCTACAAAGAATTGAAATTTAAAACTTATAGCTCTGTTGAAAGGTGATTTTGATTTATAGCTAGAAATTTTTATGTAAGTTTTTGAAACTAACTTAATGAATTATTTTAGAAAACTGTGTTAGTGCTCCTTATGGTGAGTTTGTTTAATCTAACCAGTGTTTTCAAAGTAGAAAAATAATTTATCTCAAATAGTTATAGGCAAATAACATTATATATCATACATAGCATGTATGCATAATTCATATATCACATGAAAAACATTCATTACCGTATATATGTAACATAGTACATGTGTGTGTGCACACATAGTACAGTATAATATAGAGCAAAAGTTTTATTTCCCTAATGTTTCCCTGATATTCTTTCTCTAAGCTAAGTATCTCTCCTAAGCACTCTTTTTGTATCTCTTGACCATAGCTTCTATGGCCGTATAGCATCTTTGCCTAAATTTTATGAACTAGCTTCAAGAGCCAAAGTCCATAGCTTGTATATCTCTGTGACCTAAAACCTCTCACAATGCTTTTTGGTGTACTAGCTTTTTGAAAATACGGATGCATGAAGAATGAATGAATGTATAAACAGATATGGATACGTGTCCTTGTGTCTCTAATGAAAGACATTCCTCTATATTTCATATACTTATGGTATACTATATAGTGCTTTATGAAAAAAAGGACAAAATGAATTAAGTATAGAAATAGTACATATTGACTCATTAAATGCCTTTAGCCAGAGAGTAAATGCTTATATTAAGGCATTTTTTTTAGTTATCAAGTTTTTAAAAGTCCATTTAAGCTTACAGGAATGAAAATATCACCAGGTATGGTGGTGCGTACCTGTAATCCTGGTGACTCTGGAGGCTGAGTCAGGAAAAACAGAAGTTCAAGGCCACTTAGTAACTCCATGAGGTTCTGTCTCAAAATAAAAAATAAAGGGCTGGGGATGTAGTTCAGTGATAACACACCCCTGGGGTTCAATCCCCAGTACCAACAACAACAACAACAACAAAAAAAAAAAAAAAAAAAAAAAGAAAGAAAGAAAATTTAACTATATTGAAGCTGATCCATTGACAGACCATCCTATTCTATAGTCATATTTAATCTATCTGAAAAGGATATCCTATGGCCAATGGTTTTTGTTAGAAGGACACCAAGATCATTCAATGAAGAAAGGTTAGATTTTTCAACAAATGGTGTTGGGAAAGCTGGATATCTACATGAAAAAAATATATATATTTGACCCTTACCTAACACCATATACACAAATAATTGATCCAAAATGTACCAAAGGACCAAACACAAGAGCTAAAACTTAAAATCTTAGAAGAAAGCAAATCAAAACCTTCACCACATTGAATTGAATTTTTTTTTGGGGGGGTATAAGACAAAAGGCATAGAACAAAAAGCAAAAAATAGACTAATTTGACTTAATAAAGTTTAAAAATTTTTTGCATCAAAGGACAATCTTAAAAAATTGAAAATACAACCATGGATTGGGGGGAACAATTTGAAAATCATAAGAGATTAATATCAAGAAAATACATACATGTTCTTATATACACACATGCACTATATATGTGTATATATGGAAAGAGAGTGAGAGAATCCTAAAACTATAAAAAAAAAACATTACTTATTCAAAATAAGCAAAGAACTGGAATAGACATTTCTCCAAAGAAGACATACTAATAACTGATAATTATATGAAAAGTTACTTAAAATCTCTGATTTTTAGGAAAATGCAAATGAAGTCCACAGTGAGATGACACTTCACAGCCATTAGGATGATTAATATATGGGAAAAAAATCTGAACATAAGCATTGGCAAGGAAGTTGGAAAATTAAAGCACCTGTACTTTGTTGATGGAATACAAATATAAAATGGTGCAGTCACTGTGGAAAATAGTATGATGGCTCCTTAAAAATAATAGATACAATCACTATATTATCCAGCAATTCTACTTCTTACTTCTAGGTATAAGCTCAAAATAATTAAAAGAAAAGACTAAATAGATATTTGTACAATAATGTTCATGGTAGCACTATTCATAATAGTGGAAGCAATCTTTGTGTCCTTAATTGATATTGGATGAGCAAAATATGGTATATACAATGGGATAAGTAGCATTCAACATTAATACAGGAGATTTTTTTTTTTTTTTTTTGGTGTGAGTGAAAAAAAGGAAAAAGAAGGTTTATTGCTTTGCTAACAAATAAACATAGGGACTCCTGTCCCGAGAGGTTGTGATCCTGTACATCAAGGTAAGCAGGGGGCTTTTAAAAAATTTTTGGTTGATTTTTCTAAGTTATACATGACAGTAGAATCCATTTTGATAAAATTATACAAACATGGAATATATCTTATTCTAATTAGGACCCTATTTTTGTGGGTAGACATGGTAGTGGGATTCACGTCGGTACTTTTCATATGTGTACATGGGGAGATTATGTTAGATTTATTCTTCTTTAAAATAGAAGATTCTGACACAAACCACAATATGAAAGAAATAAGGATATTATATATAATAAACCAGTCACAAAAGACAGTTATTGTATGATTCCAGTTACAGAACATTCAAATGCATACAGACAGAAAGTAGGATCTCAAACTCCAGGTCTTTTGGAGAGAGAAAAATAGGGAGTTATTATTTAATATATTTAGATTTTAGTTTTACAAGATGAAAATAATTCAGGAGATGAACTGTGGTGAGAGTTATACACACATAGTGTAATTCATGCTACTGAACTTTATGTACACTTAAAATGGTTAGGATAACAATAAGGAAAGGCTGTATTTGCAAAATATGGCAATAGGTTACAGAACTAGTTTTCATGTTTTAAACAAATTTATTAATTGTATTTAAGCATGATTCTGTCCAATAATTTTCTTCATAGACATAATGAAGTATATGGTATCTTTCTAAAACCAGCATGGTATGATGGAAAAAATACTGGATTAGAGAAAGAAAATTTGCACGAACTTTCAGAATTACTCTAGCCAATCATTTACCATCTTTGACCCTATAGATTAAAGAATAATGTGTTGTATTTTAGTTCTACCTCTTAAATCTATGTTTACTGTGTTACTTCTAAATATTTGATTCATTTGGGTTAAATCCAAATTAATCAAAAGAAATATTCACAAGAGAGAAATCTTAGCATTACAAACAGAAAGCAATGAGTACAATGATCACTTCCTCATGCATATAACCTACTCAACTCATTTTCAACTTGCAGAAACCAACATACAACAGATGTTCTCACTTGTAAAAGTCTATAGGGGAAGAGGAGTCATAAATTCTTTCTGTACTTGTAACTTAGTTTTACATTCCATGAACTAATGTCTGTATGTCTTAAATATCATCTGTCCCAGGGCTTATACTAAGACATGAGTTGAAATTCACTAAACATAGAAAGATGGAATTTTAGGTCTAGATCTACTATAACAGACCTCATTTACTTGGTAGGTCTAACCAAATTTTGCTTGCTTTAAAATTTGAAAGAGGAAAAAGAAGTCTCCATAGTTTAGCAGTGTAATAACTTCATCTATGATTCAGTGTACATCCACCCGTTGTGCAGTCTCTCTCATTTGTTTAACCATTAAATTATCTTTTCAGTAAATTAGCTATTGCATTCTCTAATTCACACATGAATACTCTCTAAAGAAGGTTTATTAAGTTGGCTCATTGTCTCTGTTATTCTGGTAATCACTGCAAATTAAGGCTTTGCAACATTTCTTTCTGATAATTCCTTTCTCTCTGAAGCTAAAGAAAAGAACAGTCATAATATGACCACATGCAATTTTTGTGCCTTTACAATGATTTTATAGAATACTAACCATTTTCTCAAATCTTTTTCTAGTTTAAAATTTTGTTTGAAAACTGGGAATTGGTCTAGAATTAGCTAGTTTTGATGTGTATATACACACATGTAGAGAGGTAGATTTATTAAACATATACACATATATAGAGAGATATAAATATGCAATCATAAATGATGGCTTTGATAAGATGGAGGGATAAAACATTTTAATTTTATTTTATAGTATTTTTGCACCTTGTTTAATCATAGAAGGAATTCTTGCCAGAATTCTTGCCTCCATTTATTCTGCCCCATAAATAATAAATTATCTGCTATTATCTAGAAATACAATCAAGGAAAGTAAAACCTACTGTGATATTAACAAATGTAGATTTCTTTATCTTCAAAGTATTTAATAATAAGGCACAAAATACTTCAACTAATATAATTCATTAAGAATCTTAGCAATACATACTACATTTTTCTTATTTAACAGTAAATAAAACTGACCATTTTATTTTAGTCCTAGATTTTCCATGTATAGAATACAATTTTAGTCATATTTGAAAATAAAGAATCTAAATCTGATTTATATTATATACAGTCAAGTGGCATGCTCTGGGAATGCATTTTTTTTTTTTACTTCTGAAAAAGAGTAATACTAATTCACAATAGTAATAACTTGAGATATTGAAGTGTCTAGTTTTTTTGTAAGTCATCCCAAGTTAATTTATGTTTGCTATGGTTTTAATGTTCAGCACATTTTATTACATTGCAATTCTTAAGAACCTGTGATTACATATATGAAAAAAATCATTATTAGTGCATTATTTTCTTAAGGCTACTATAACAAAATGCCAAAGAACAGCTGACTTAAAAAACAGAAATTTATTTCTTACAGTTTTAGAGGGTTAAAGTCAAAGACCATGTGTCAGTAGGATGCGTTTCATTCTGGTGCTTATCTCTTTGATGTGCAGATGGCTGCCTTTTTGGTGTGCAGATGGCTGCCTTTGAGCCGTACTACTCTCCTGTAGTCTTCCATCTGACACTAGTGTCTCTTCATTTGTCCCTTTCTCATAAGGACACCAGTTAGATGGATTAGGGCCCACCAAGGGTTTTATGTTCTTTTATTTACCTCATTTAAAACCTTGTCTTCAAAAACATTCACAGTCTGAGGTACTGAGAGTTAGGGCTTCAACATATGAATTCCATGAAACACAATTTAGTGCATAACAATTACACAGCATATTTTATACACTAGATCATTATATTCCATGTTTAAGAGAGATAAATTTTTTTCTTATTGTTTTCTATCCATAATTTGAGGTGTTTCTGGAATGTATTGCTAGTATTAGATGATAAGCCAATATTTTTATGATTTGAAATGGAACTATTTGATTTTTAATATGTTTACTTATCTCTTAATTTTGTGTTTAAAAAACTGTATGGATCTAAAATAAATTATTAAGAAAATCAGATCATATATTTTTGCTTTTTCCCATGTCAAAGTTTATGTATATATTAGAAGCTTAATCAGTAAAACATTTTAAAGACGAATAAAAGATAATTTTAATGACAGTGTTTTTGTACTACTCTACATGGGATGCATACAGTATTGAGGATGAATACATTTTTCTCAGTCATGGACCATGCAAATGAGTGTCAATTGAGATGTTTGTTATAATATACTCTATACTTCAGTATGTCTTTTGTTATTACATATTGCAATACACTTGAATGTTCTGGAAAATATTACCATTGACTTTTAGAGAAGAAAAAATAATTCAGCAATATTTGAGAAGTATTATTTATAAGACTATAACTAAACTGAGTCAGTGGTGCACACCTATAATCCCAGTGACTCAGGAGGCTCAGTTAGAAGATCTCAAGTTTGAGGTCAGCCTGAAAAACTTAGCAAGGCTCTAACAATCTTAAGGAGACACTCTCTCAAAATAAGAAAATAAAAAGGGCTGGGGAATATAGTTTAGTAGTAAAATGCCTCTGGGTTCAACCCCCAGTACAAAACAAAAATAAAAAAAGGTTATAACTAAGAATAAGAGATTAAGAACAACCAATCTCAACTTTGTTTTAGTTGTTGATGGATGTTTATTTTATTCATTTATTTTTTTCATTGACATTTTACTTTATTAGATAAACTTGCTGAATGAAAAAAGAAAAGAACTTATCTTTCATTCAGGTTTTCAAGCATAATTAGTTCATTTTGGTATCAGAGGCCTTAACTGCTTTGTCACTTTGACATAACAGACATAGGGCCCAATGTCACCCAATGAATGGATATTGAATCTCATTCATTTAGGTTTTTAAATAAATTTTCTTAGATAAACATTTCAAATAAAGCTGTTTCCATATTTCATTGGTTCAAATATGTTGAAGTCCTTCCTAATCACTGCTACCCATGAATATGACCTTATTTGGAAATCAGACCTTTGCAGATTTAATCAAGTTACAACGAGGCCATACTGGATTAGAGTGGACCCTATTGGAATGACTGGTATCCTTATAACAAATGGATTTTTTTTTATTTATTTACTTATTCATCATGCACAAGTATAGTATCTTTTTACATACAACTGCTTGTATACAAAGTATATAAGTACCATTCAGCTTTTCAATCATGCATTTAGGAGAATGATATCCATCTCATTCAACCACCAATTTTTTCCAACCCCCCCCTTACTCCCTCCCTCCCCTCCCTTTCCGTTGACCATTCTAGTGTTCCTCTGATCCTATGTACCCCCTTCCAACAACACTGTGAACCAGCCTCCTTATATCAGAGAAAACATTCGGTACTTGGATTTTTGAGATTGACTAATTTCACTTAGCATTATATTCTCCAACTTCATCCATTTACCTGCAAATGCCATTATTTTATTCTCTCTTATTGCTGAGTAAAATTCCATTTTGTATATATACCATATTTTCTTTATCCACTCATCTACTGAGGGGCATCTAGGTTGGTTCCATAACCTAGCTATTGTGAATTGCGCTGCTATAAACATTGAAGTGGCTGTGTCACTGTAATATGTTGTTTTTAAGTCTTTTGGGAATAGACCCAGGAGTGGGATGGCTGGGTCATAGGGTGGTTCCATTCCCATTTTCCCAAGAAATCTCCATACTGCTTTCCATAGCGGTTGCACCATTTTGCAGTCCCACCAGCAATGTATGAGTGTGCCTTTTTCCCCACATCCTCTCCAACATTTATTGTTGTTTGTGTTCTTGATAGCTGCCATTCTGACTGGAGTGAAATGAAATCTTAGAGTAGTTTTGATTTGCATTTCTCTTATTGCCAGTGATGTTGAGCATTTTTTTATGTATTTGTTGATTAATCGTGTATCTTCTTCTGAGAAGTGTCTTCTCAATTCCTTAGCCCATTTATTGATTGGGTTATTTGCTTTTTTGGTGTTAAGTTGTTTTAGTTCTATATACATTCTAGAAATTAGTGCTCTATCTGATGTGCATGTATTAAATATTTGTTCCCAATTAGTTGGCTCTCTATTCACCTCACTGATTGTTTCTTTTGCTGAGAAGAAGCTTTTCAGTTTAAATCTATCCCATTCATTAATTCTTGGTAATAGTTCTTGTGCTACAGGATTCTTATTAAGGAACTTGGGGCCTAATCCGACATGTTGGAAATTGGAGCTTACTTTTTCTTCTATTAGGCGTATTGTCTCTGGTCTAATTCCTAGGTCCTTGATCCACTTTGAATTGAATTTTGTGCATGGTGAGAGACAAGGGTTTAATTTCATTTTGTTGCATATGGATTTCCAGTTTTCCCAGCACCATTTGTTGAAGAGGCTATCCTTTCTCCACTGTATATTTTTGGCGCCTTTGTCTAATATAAGATAGCTGAAATTATATGTATTAGTCTCTGTGTCCTTCATTCTGTACCATTGGTCCACCAGTCTGTTTTGGTGCCAATACCATGCTGTTTTTGTTACTATTGCTCTATAGTATAATTTAAAGTCCGGTATGGTGATGCCCCCTGCTTCCCTTTTCTTGCTCAGGATTGCTTTGGCTATTCTCGGTCTCTTATTTCTCCAGATGAATTTCATGACTGCTTTTTCTATTTCTTTGAAGAATGACATTGGGATTTTGATTGGAATTGCATTAAATCTGTATAATGTTTTTGGTAGTATGGACATTTTGACAATATTGATTCTACCTATCCAAGAGCAAGGTAGGTCTTTCCATCTTCTGAGTTCTTCTATGATTTCTTTCTTTAGTGTTCTATAATTTTCCTTATAGAGCTCTTTCACCTCTTTCGTTAAGTTGATTCCCAGGTATTTTTTTTTTTTTTTTTGATGCTATTGTAAATGGGGTAGTTTTCATCATTTCCCTTTCAGAGGCTTTGTCACTGATGTACAAAAATGCCTTTGACTTATGGGTATTGATTTTGTATCCTGCTATTTTGCCAAATTCATTTACTAGTTGTAAAAGTTTTCTGGTAGAGTTTTTTGGGTCTTCTAGGTATATTATCATGTCATCAGCAAATAGTGCTAATTTGAGCTCTTCTTTTGCTATCTGGATCCCTTTAATTTCTTTCGTCTGTCTAATTGCTCTTGCCAGAGTTTCCAATACTATGTTAAATAGCAGTGGTGAGAGGGGGCATCCCTGTCTTGTTCCAGTTTTTAGAGGGAATGCTTTCAATTTTTCTCCATTTAAGATAATGTTAGCTCTGGGCCTTGCATAAATAGCTTTTATAATGTTGAGATATGTCCCTGATATTCCTAGTTTTTCCAGTGTTTTGAACATAAAGGGGTACTGTATTTTGTCAAATGCTTTTTCTGCATCTATTGATAATCATATGATTTTTATCTTTAAGTCTATTGATGTGATGTATTATGTTTATTGATTTTCGAATATTGAACCAGCCTTGCATCCCTGGAATAAACCCCACTTGATCGTGGTGCACTATCTTTTTGATATGTTTTTGTATCCAATTTGTCAGAATTTTGTTGAGGATTTTTGCAACTATGTTCATTAAAGATATTGGCCTAAAGTTTTCTTTTTTGGGTGTGTCTTTGCCTGGCTTTGGAATTAATGTAATATTGGCCTCATAGAAAGAGTCTGGAAGAGCTCCCTCTTTTTCTATTTCTTGAAATAGTTTGAAGAGCATTGGTATTAGTTCTTCTTTGAAAGTCTTGTAGAACTCTGCTGTAAACCCATCAGGTCCTGGACTTTTCCTTGTTGGTAGCTTTTTGATGACATCTTCTATTTCTTTGCTTGTAATCGATCTGTTTAAATTGTGTATAGCCTCCAGATCCAGTTTAGGCAAATCATATGACTCTAGAAATCTGTCAATGCATTCAGTATTTTCTGTTTTATTAGAATACAAATTTTCAAAGTAATTTCTAATTATTTTCTGTATATCTGAGGTGTTTGTTGTGATATTCCCTTTTTCATCACAAATGTTAGTGATTTGAGTTTTTTTCTTCTTCTTTTCGTTAGCATTGCTAAGGGTCTGTCAATTTTGTTTATTTTTTCAAAGAACCAACTTTTAGTTTTGTCAATTCTTTGAATTGTTTCCTTAGTCTCAATTTCATTAATTTCTGCTCTGATTTTAATTATTTCCTGTCTTCTGCTGCTCTTGGTGTTGATCTGTTCTTCTTTTTCTAGTGCTTGGAGGTGTGATGTTAAGTCGTTTATTTGTTGGTTTTTCTTCCTTTTAAAGAATGAACTCAGTGCAATGAATTTTCCTCTTACTACTGCCTTCATAGTGTCCCAGAGATTTCTATACGATGTATCTGTGTTCTCATTTACCTCTAGGAATTTTTTAATCTCCTCTTTGATGTCTTCTTCAACCCCTTGTTCATTCAGTAGCATGTTGCTTAGCTTCCAGTTGTTGGAGTAGTTTTTCTTATTCCTTGTTTTGTCATTGATTTCCAATTTCATCCCTTTATGGTCTGATAGCATGCAGGGTAGTATTTCTATTTTTTTATATTTGCTGAGATTTGCCTTGTGACATAATATATGATCTATTTTGGAGAAGGAGCCATGTGCTGCTGAGAAAAAAGTGTATTCATTTACTGAGGGATGAAATATTCTATATATGTCCGTTAGATCTAAGTTATTAATTGTTTTAAGGAGGCCTAAGGTTTCTTTGTTTAGTTTTTGTTTGGATGATCTATCCATTGGTGAGAGAGGTGTGTTGAAATCCCCTAGAATAACTGTGTTGTGGTCAATTTTACTCTTGAACTTGAGAAGCGTTTGTTTGATGAATGTAGGTGCTCCATTATTTGGGGCATATAGATTTATGATTGTTATATCCTCTTGATGAATGGTTCCCTTAAGTAGTAAGAAATATCCATCTTTGTCCCTTTTGATTAACTTTGGCTTGAAGTCTACCTTATTTGAAATGAGAATGGAAACCCCTGCTTGCTTCCGCAGGCCATGTGAGTGATAAGACTTTTCCCAGCCTTTTATCTTCAGTCTATTGATGTCTTTTTCTATGAGGTGTGTTTCTTGGAGACAGCAGATTGTTGGGTCATTTCTTTTAATCCATTCTGATAATCTGTGTCTTTTGAATGCCGAGTTTAGGCCGTTAACATTCAGGGTTATTATTGAGATGTGATTTTTATTCCCATCCATTTTTATTTGTATGATGATCTTTAGCTTGATTTGGTTTCTCTTCTGGTTGGTATTTCCCTTAGTTTAATATCTCCCTTTGTTGATTTTCATTGTTATTTTTCTCTTCTTCTTCATGAAAAATTTTGCCCAGGATGTTCAGAAATGCTGGCTTTCGAGATGTGAAATCTTTTAACTTTTGCTTGTCGTGGAAGGTTTTTATTTCATCTTCAAATCTAAAGCCCAATTTTGCTGGATATAAGATTCTTGGTTGACATCCCTTTTCCTTCAGAGCTTGAAATATGCTATTCCAGGATCTTCTTGCTTTTAAGGTCTGGGTAGAAAAATCTGAACAAAGTCTGATTGGTTTCCCCCTATATGTAATCTGCTTCCTTTCTCTTGTGGCTTTTAATATTCTCTCCTTGCTCAGTATATTAGGCATTTTCATTATAATGTGTCTTGGTGTGGATCTGTTGTGATTTTGTATGTTTGGTGTTCGGTAGGCCTCTTGAACTTGGTTTTCCCCTTCATTCCTCAAGTTTGGAAAATTTTCTGTAATTATTTCATTAAATAAATTACTCATTCCTTTGGCTTGAAACTCTGCCCCCCTCTACCCCAATCACTCTTATGTTTGGTCTTTTTATGTTGTCCCATAATTCTTGAATGTTCTGTTCTTGGTTTCTTACCATTTTTGCTGTGTAATCTAGATTTTTCTCTAGGATATATATTTTGTCTTCATTGTCTGAGGTTCTTTCTTCCAAGTGATCTACTCTGTTGGTGATACTTTCGATTGAGCTTTTATTTTGATTTATTGCTTCTTTCATTTCTGGAATTTCTGTTTGGTTTCTCTTTAGAGCTTCTATCTCCCTATTGAAGTAATCTTTTACTTCTTGTATTTGTTTATGGAGTTCTTTGTCAAAATGATATTTCACCTCCTGTATTTGCTCCCTCATCTCATTTTTGAGTTCATTCTTAAGTTCCGCTAACATTTGGAATATGTAATTTCTGAATTCCATCTCTGGCATTGCACCAACTGTGCATGGTATGGAATCTACTGAGGAGGTATATTGATTTGTTTGTGTCACTTTCTTCCCTTGTTTCTTCATATTGCTTGTGCGTCTATTCTACCTGCACTGTGGGACCTTGTCTACTTTGATTTTACCTTAAAACCTTATGTTGCTCCTGTAGTACAATGCTATCAGATCCCCTTATATTTCCTTTACACTTTAAAATCAAACACTTTCTATTCAGAGAATCCCAGTTTGATCACAATGTACAGATTTAGTTAACCCAGATGTTGTTTCCAGTTTACTCTGTATGCTTCTGATGGGGTTTTAAAGTTTCAAGTAATGGACAGAGAAGTAATATGTTTAGGAAGAAGGAAGTGAGTGTATTGACTTGTTCTTTCTTAGAAAATATGAAAAGAGAGTTCTATGGAAGTGGTTTTAGTATCAGCCGACGAGAGAGGAAAGAGAATGGAGTGAATGAATAGATGGAAAGACCGATTTACATATAAACCTAACTTAAGCAGCGGTTGAGAGGAGAAATAAAGAAAGATGGAAAAGAAAAAAAAAAAAAAAAAAAGAAGAGAAAAAAAAAATAACCAAGGAGTAGTAATTAGTGTAAGAGAGAGGAGAGAGAGAATAAGTCTAGAAAATAGAGAATAAACCATATATAACACCACTTTGCTATATATTTCAATTGTACACGTTCTAGAAATCTCAATTTGTGCATATAACTTGTTTTTGCCTCTGTTGAGAATGCAATGGCAGGGTGTAAATAGGGAAGATGAAGGAAGAAGAAAAAATATAAAAGTGAGAAGGAAGAAAAGAAAGAAAAGAGGAGCAGAAGCACACAAACACACTGTCAATCAAAACAAAAACAAACAAAAAACTCCCAAGAAACAACAAAACAAACAAACAAGCAAATAAAAACAAAAACGTTGAACCCAAGAATAAGTCTCAAACAAAATGGACCCTTGGAAGCCCTTCTTTTTTCCCTTCCAGTTTAAGCCACCTGACCCAGATCATGTACAGTCAGCAACCCTGTTAGTGGAGTCAAGGCTGCACCTTTGGTCCATTGCAGAGTGGCACAGTGGAATAGTGGAAGGGGCTTATCCTCAGGCTGTGCCCTGCTTACAGCAGTAGGGAGATGCTACTATGGGCCTTGGAGGCCAGGCAAACTGGGGGCCGGTTCTCTCCTTCCAGCGGGCAGGTGCCTACCTCTTGCTCTGGCTGTAGCTGGGCAGGTCGCACTCCCCCAGGGAGTGGAGGAAGCACTTCGCCAGGTCTGGCCCTGCGTGCAACAGCCGGGAGATGCTGTTCTGGGCCCGAAGACCAGGCAAACTGGTGGCTGGGTCTCTCCTTCCAGCGGGCGGGAGTCTACCTCTTGCTCTGGTTGCAAATGGGCAGGTCGCACTCTTCCCGATAATGGAGGAAGCCCTTCCCCAGGTCTGGCCCTGCATGCAGCAGCAGGGAGCTGCTACTCTGGGCCCTGGCGGCCAGGGACACTGGCGGCTGGGTCTCTCCTTCCAGCAGGCGGGTGCCTACCTCTTGTTCTGGTCGCAGCTGGGCAGGTCCCACTCTTCCCCAGAATGAAGGAAGCCCTTCCCCAGGACTGGCCCTGCGTGCAGCAGCAGGGAGCTGCTACTCTGGGCCCAGGTGGCCAGGGACACTGGCGGCTGGGTCTCTCCTTCCAGCGGGTGGGAGTCTACCTCTTGCTCTGGTCGCAAATGGGCAGGTAGCACTCTTCCCGATAATGGAGGAAGCCCTTCCCCAGGTCTGGCCCTGCGTGCAGCAGCAGGGAGCTGCTACTCTCAAAAATGGATTTCTTATATGTAGAATATAGACAAACAGAGGAGAATGCCATATAAATATGAAAAGAAATGGAAATGATATGTCTGCAGTGCCAAGGATAGCCAGCAATTGCCTGAACTAGGAGAGAAGAGTCTCCTTCAGCACCTTCAGAAAAAAGTAACACTGCTGAAACATTTATTTTGGATTTCTAGCTTCTAGGACTGTGAGACAATACATTTCCACTGTTTAAGTCACCAATCTTGTGGTACTTTGCTACAGCAGCATCAGCAAACTATTGATAGAGATTTTAGTACTGGACAGTAGGGTGTGGCTATAACAAATCCTTCAAAATGTTGAAGCGGTTTGGAAATTGGGTACTAAGTAGGGGCTGGAGGAGATTTGAGGAACAATGCAGTAAAATTCTAGAATCCTATCTGTGTTGAACATACTATCAGTGGTAAAATGGATATGAAAGTTATGAGGGCTCAGAATAAAATAAGGAACATATTATTGGACACTGTTTATTATTATAAGGTCGCAAGAAACTTGTCTATGTGATCTACTATGAGTAGAAAATAGAACTTGTAAGCAATGAACTTGGAGATTTTTAGACAAAATATGGAAAATGCATCCTTGTTTTCCTTGATGCTTATAGTAGAATTTGAGAGAAAGAAAGTAAGTTGGGAAAAAGACCACGAAGCAAAAATGAATCAGCACTGGTAAGTTGGAAAATTCTTAGCATATCCAAATAGCATGCTCTGGAGAAAGAGTCAAGAGTGTGGCTGTACAACCATTCAATGAAGAGATATGACTCATATATCAATCAACCAGTTCATCAAAAAACAAAGAAGAAAAGGGGCTTTACATGGAGGTCCTATGGAAAATGTTCATATTTCATAATTTGTTTTTTTTAACATCCACGGAAGACTAATAAAGTTTTAAAAATTTATATACTAGCAGAATCACTGATAGTCTGGACTATAAAGGACAGAGATAAGAAGAAATGAAGGAAGAATTATTTTGAGTATACCATCACAGAGATGGAGGCCAGAGAAAATGGGGATGTTAGCACAGAGAATGGAAAGGGCAGACCAATGAGCCATCAAGGATCAATCTCAGTCCTTGAAACTGAATTGAATTGTCATGGTTGATTGTGAGTTTATTTTATGCTAGGAATCCTTTTAAGAAAATAAATTTTTACTTTTTGTGGGGATCAGGTACTTAACCATTGGTCACATCCCCAGCACTTTTTTATATTTTATTTTTAGACAGGGTATTGCGTAGTTGTTTATGGCCTAAGTTGATGAGGCTAGCTTTGAACTCACAATCCTGCCTCAGCCTCATGAGCTGTTGGGATTACAGGTGTGTGCCATAGGACCTGGCAAATTTTGACTTTTCTAAGTTACCCAAATTGTGGTACTTTGTTGTGCAGCTCTGGGAAACTGAGATACCATATTATATCTCTAACTATTTTATGCTATACTACATATCATTCATTTTGTCACAACTATACTAGTCTGTGTGCTCCTTCAAAAACACATAAAACACACTCTGTTTCAGAATATTTGTACCTGCTAAGCTTCCATATAAACCATTCTTCCCATAGATGAATAAATGATTCACTATCTCATCATTCCAAGTCTTTATCCAAATAGCTCAATCTCAATGAGTTCTTACCTAACCATTCAAGTACAAATGCTCTTACAAAGTCCTTGTCTGTCATCCTTTCTAAAGCATGTAGACCTATCTAACATACAATATATTTCACCTATTAGTCAGTTGCCATAACTACAGTAAAATTTGCCTGTACAAGGGGGATATTTTCCTGTTTTGTTCACATCCTAGTCATATAATATTTTCTCAATGGGAAGTCATTGATTAAATGCATGAATAAATGAATTTTTCTATAAGACTGTATTAGATGATTTAAAATATGGCTTTACAGATATAATGATAATGATGTTTGACGATACAAGCAGAAAATTTTAGTTGTCTCCTTAGGTTATAAAGTGGATTAAAAGACATTGTATGAACAAAATCTCAAAAATCACTAACACTATGGTGGCTATTTTTGCTAGAATATAAGCTTGAATAGAGTGGTTTTTTGTTTTGTTTTGTTTTGTTTTGTTTTGGTACTGGGGATTGAACTCAGGGACACACAACTGCTGGGCCACATCCTCAGCCCTTTTTTGTATTTTATTAGAGACAGGGTCTCTCTGAGTTGCTAAGTGCCTCACCATTGCTGAGGCTGTCTTTGAACTCTCATCCTCCTGCCTCATCCTCCCAAGTGCTGGGATTACAGGCGTGCACTACCACACCCGGCTTAGAGTGTTATTTTTTAATGTTTACTCCTGTTGATAATGCTTAGATACGTTCTGCTTTATAACAGATGCACCATAACAATTATAGGATTAATATTGACTATGAAATAAATAAAAATAAGTCCTGATTTGCCAAAATGAACATTTTTTTTTTTTTTTTTTTTAGTATTTGAAAATCATTGAAAAAAATTTAGAAGGGTAGTGATATAATACCTTTTAAGTTTTAGAAAGCAATTGTTTCTTCTAGGTGAAGATGGAATGCAGGAGGTTTTGAATGAAACAGGAGAATCAGGGTATTAGAGTAGTCCAAGTGAGAATTGTGTGAGTCAAATGAGGAAATACATATGGAGAGAAGTGAAAAAACATTTTACTATTCTGGAAGTGAAATAAAAATTATTATATAAAGAATGAAGGAGACAGAAGTTTCTCCTCTAAAAAGAATCCCACTTTTCCAACTTGAGAAACTGATTATTGATAGTATGATTCACTGATGTGTGAAAAACTGGGGTTTAGACAAATTCAATGTGGAAAATTGTTTTTAATTTTGGTCATCTTAAGTTTGAGATGCCTGTGAGGCATCAAAGTGAAAGTATCAAGAAAGCAGCAGTCGAGTCCTGAGTTCAGAAGTCTTGCATTGGAAATAAACTGTGACTCTGTGCAAACAGATAGTTCCTCTGGCCAAGATAATGAAAAAAGAAAAGAGATGTAAGCTTAGGGACTCAAGATGTGAGAAAGATATAGAACCACTGGCAAAATAATGAACAAAAGAAAATTAGAGATGAGGAAAGAAAACCAGAGACATACTATTACAGAATTCTAGTTTGTAAAAGAAGAATGTCAGGAGTCCACTAACCTTTAACTCCTCTTTTATAATGGAGACAAGAGATGACATCACCACAGAGCCCTACTTAATTGCTCACTGCTTATTGATTTTCTGCTTGTCATTCTTAGTCCAGAAATACCCTGTCTGTATTTGTTCAACCATTTCTGGTCTAACTTTCTCAGTGCGTCCATGCCAAGAATTCAGATAATACTGCTTGGTCTAACCAACACCTTCATTTTCATTTTATTTTCTGTCTCCATCACTATCCCTTCAGATTATTTAGTTGTTTCCCACAAAGTCTCCTATTCATGTCTAAATCTGATAGTTCTTTGTGCTGTATATACTTAAATTTAAAAACAAAGAAGCAGTGAACACAAAGAAAACTCCAGAGAAAGGAAAAGGTATTCAAATTATTAAAATAAAAAGAAACAGCAGTGTGGTTTACCTTGAGATGCTTTTCATGTGCTCTTGGTTATTATACATGAATACTCACATCTTAATACACAGCTTGCAACCATTATATTAGACTTGCTATTTTATGACATTTTTATAGAAACTAAAGAATAACATCTGATTCAAATGAAAAATTGGACATATAAATGCATTGCAATTCTTAAGATAGATCATTGATTTTATGGAATGACTCCAAAGAAGTTAATAAATATATTTTGGAAAATTTTCACAGAAGTAAATTACAGCATAATGTTTCTTATTCATGGGACTCTGGCTAATGTAATTGATTGACTGAAACTCTATGAAAAATAACAAAGTTTTGCCCTAGAGACAACCCTAGAGATTCACAGAAACATTGTGTTTGAACCAGTACTGGACTCTGTCTTTTCTCATATAAGAAATGAATGTAAGAAGGGAATGATAAATTTTCTCAGAGATTATTATTTGCAATGAAACATTTTGTGATTCCAAGAAAGACTTGATTCTAAGAATGATTTTAACTCATGTGGAAGAGTTTCTCAAAACTATTTTCAAGTGCTCAAAAGCAAAGAAATGGGAATTCATATTTCTGGTGATTCCAGGAACACACATTCACAAAAAATACTTTGGAGGTTGTGTTTTATAAGAAAATATAAGATTTTTATATTTTATCTTGTATGTTTTACTATAGTATTGTACTGTTCCCATAACCAAAGTAAAACTTAATAAACATTCTAACTTCACCTGCTTTTAGTTGATTTTAAAAATCACTAATATTAGTGGTCACTCAGCTGAGAAATATGTTATTAGTTTCCCACTGGCCTTGCTGTAGATGACACCTCTGACTGAAAACACCTAATAAGTAAAAAATGTTCTTTGAAAAGTATATTTCATTATCTTCTCTGGCCTTCATATTGTCACTCCTTGTTCTGTTTTCTACTTGTTGCTAATACAGCTTTCTTCCTCCAACACTCTCTGAAAGTTCTGATTTCATTGAATAGCAGTGGAACCAGACCTTTCACAGTTACATTCTTACCCAATTGCAATACAATCTATGTTCCTGGAAGATGTGCAGTGCAGAATGTGTAACAGAAGGGGCTATGTGTACTCCTGAAATATTCTCATAAGGGCCCAGAAACATCAGTTTATGAAAATTAAAGAAACATTTCATGAATAATGACTGAAGAAGGTGAAGAAAAATCAGAAAACAGACAGAAAAAATATCACAAGGGCTTTCAACAAGAATAATGCAAAAATATTTGATTTGGGGGTGTCCTCTTTATTTGATTTTAAACCTCTATTACTCAGTTTATCACTTTCTTTAAAATTTATGTATGATGTAAGACAGTCCTTAAGTTTGTCTTTTGTTGGCTTAATAAAAAGAAATGTCTAATAAAAGTTTACTCCTTTAGAATGCAATTTTTTTAAATTTGGTTGAAGTGGTTTTTTTTTTTAATAATATACAATTTCCTGAATTGAAGCACAATAGGAGAAATATGTAGAGGAAGCATGAGCAGATAGAGGTATAAGAAAAAAGCCAACTTGGTTGCAGAATCCTGGCTGGCATTCTAGGTCTTGATATAGGTACAAGTGCTCAGAGTTTCATTCTTAAGAATTAAAATTTCTGATCTTCTCTCTTCTTAATAGACCTGACGTAAAAAAAAAAAAAAAAAAAAAAAAAAAAAAAGCAAACAAACAAAAACAATTTGAACTTTCCTGGTTTAATTTCTTCATAGAACAAACTTCATCTCTCATTATTCTGAGAGATGGATAAAATATCAGTGTGCATTAGAAAGGGAGGTAAGAACCTATATTCCATAAATTTTCCGATTTTTCCCCCCATTCTTAACTATCACTCCAATCCAATGACTGTCCAAATTTTTTCAAGAATAAATCAAAATTTAGAAGGAGGTTTTCCATCTGTATAATAGGAATTTTAAAAACGAGAATCTAAGTGGGGGTAAAAGAAAATGCAAATAATAATTAAAGAAAAACTCCCAGTGTTGAATTTTTAAAATTCCCACATCAAGGAATATTATAAGAGAAATTTAAAATATTGTGAGTAACGAGGAGATATTAAAAGCTTTCAGAAAAGAAAAATTATAGATAATACAAATTGATTGAAATAAAATGGAAGTAGATGTCACAAAGGTAACATTAAAATATACAGAAAAGTAAACTACATCATAAAACTTTCTAAGAAATAAAATTTTATGGCACAAAATTATGCAATCAGCCAAATTTTCAAACAAGTATGAGGATAAACCAAAGACATTTTCATAGACTATCTCAAAGTTTGTTTTTGTGTATTCTTTCATGAAATATTACCAGAACAGAGTCCCCAGGGAAAAAAAATGAAGTAAGTTACCAAATGTGGCACATCGAATTGGAAACATATCTTCAAAGGACAGAAATGAAAAGCTGTCTGGGTGATACTGAGAAAGAATTCTAGAGTGAGGCTGCACAGTAGCTGCCTGAACAAGATGGGAGGGGAGCAAAGACACTACCAAGAAGGTTTTCGTGGTGGGTAGGAAGGTCTTCATGGTGGGTAGGGAAAGAAAACTTTTCTCAATATTTGTCCACTTGTAAAATCAAGTCTAAAGGGATCTTATAAGTCTTGTGTATCATTTATCTCTTAATTATATATGTGTATTGCTTTGACAAAAAATGAATATTACTTCCAATGTTACTTTTGAAAACTCAGGAAAAAAATTGAGGAAACAAGCAAAATACATTTGTCTCTTTTTTTTTAATATTTGTTTTTGGTTGTAGAGGGACACAATACCTTTATTTATTTATTTATTTTTATGTGGTGCTGGGTATTGAAACCAGTGCCTCCCACGTGCAAGGCAAGCACTCTACCACTGAGCTAAAACCCCAGCCCATACATTTGTCTCTTTTAAAATGAACTTTTGACTTCAGAACAGTTTTAGATTTACAGAAAAAAAAAAGAGAGAAGATAATATAGAATTCTCACATATTTCACACAAGATTCTCGCTTCAGTCACTGGGAGATCTTTCACTTGGATTCAGAATGGGGGGTGGAGGCTTTTTTAACACTTTAAAAATCTTCTAACACTAAAAGATGCTCCAAGTTCATTTTTCATATTTTCTGTCCCAGTCCTGTCTCAAGGAACCCTGAAAGAACCAAGATAGGATGCTAGTTACAAATGTGCGTTTTAGGACCACTTTCTGATCAAATGAAAATAAGGAGAAATAATGTCAGAAAATCAAAAAGAGGAAAAAGAGTTAGCATAAGTAAGACATTATAGTATGTTACAGCTATCATATGGGACTTTTTGAAATTCTGGACATAGGAATACTTGTTGATTTTCATCAATTCAATGTTAATTCACTGGAGGGTAGGCATACCCTGTACCAGCATCCTTCCAGTGTCTTGTACCATCCAGAATCTAAAAACAACAGCATTACTGTTGAAGTCTTTGAAAAGATGAGAAGTTAATAGAACACTTTTGTTCATTGCTCTTAATAGTTTTATAGTTGTACCATCAAGTTCATTATTTCATTAAAGTTTTCCTCTACATTCCTTTCCAGAAATATTATGAAGTAACTCATACTGGTGTCAAAATTTGCCTCAACATATGTTTGCTGCCATGATTGACTGTCTTCCATGAAAGCTCTATGGAGGATTTTCTTTCTCATTTTTTCTATTGATTTTTTTAAAAAATCTACTTCATTCTTAGAGTATAGAGAAGACTTATTCATGGTGGACATTTTTTGAAAGTAAAACTCCTTGATTTCAGAGCTCAAAATCATTTTTCCTGAAAAGAAAATTACCTTAAAATAACTGTCAAAATGGTCAGGGATTAATCTTACTTTTTATTAAGCATTATAATTTTTTTTTATGTTTTTCTTAACATATTACTCAGCTTCAGCTGCACTTTCAGTCTGTATCTTCCAAATTTATCTAAAAACAAGTCCATTTTTACTCTCTTCATTGTGGCATTATCTTATAATCCAAGCACTATGCTTAGCCTTTAGGATATTAGTAAGATAAATCCCACCCTTCAAGTAGATGACCAATAGAATGTTCATGAAACCAAACCCTCCAGTATATTATTTGTGTTAAAGTCTCCTATCTCTTTGAGTATTATTTCACACTAGTAATTCTTTTCATTACATGTTCAACACACCGTGTCCAGTGGACCCTTTCCTTTGCCTAATAACCATAGTGAGGACAATTTAAGTGCTTTAAGGAATAATTAAATGTCTACTAAAATATGGAGATTTAAGAGACTGTTTGAAAGGTTGGAAAGCTAAAATACTTACACAAAGACATTAGAAGCTATTTTTAGAAATATAAGTGGGATGATAGCACTAAGAGTCATCTATTCATTGTAAGCTATTCAGGAATATAAATGAAGAAAACATTGGGACACATGACTATTTAATGTTTTTCAATGATTATGTATGGAGTTTTCCAACTAGCTATATTCTGGAAGTTCTTCCAGGCACAACTAAGATTGGATTTTTCACCTGTGTTCATGATAGAAACAAGAGTTGTTAATGCAGGCTGAAGCTGAAGAACTACAAATCTTTTGAGTAGGGAATCTTGTGAGTTATGTTTGCCTCTTATGTCCTTGTACATTTCTTAAAACATGGTTAAAAAGAAGATAGTTTTAATATGGAAATTAAAACAGTATGAAAGAAGTTTCAAGTGCTTGCTTCAATTCATCAGTTCATAGGGCAGGCTAGTGCCAGCTCCATTTGATCTTTCCGTGTGATTTTTGTTCTTCTTCACAAATTTAAGTCTGTAACAGTCACTTCCGGTTTTATTATCAAATGTGCTTTTCCACTTATAAAGAATTTGGAGTTTTCTTGCATTCTCAAAAAAGTGGTATGGAGATTCTTCAGAAAACTTGGAATGGAACCACCATTTGACACAGCTACCTTACTCCTCAGTTTAAACCCAAAGGACTTTAAAAAAGTATATTACAGTGACACAGCCACATCAATGTTTATAGCAGCTCAACCAACCTAGGTGCCTTTCAACAGATGAATAGATAAAAAAATGTGATATATAAATGATGAACTATTAGTCAGCCTTAAAGAAGAATGAAATTATGTCATCTGCAGATAAATGGATGGGCTAGAGAATATCATGCTTAGCAAAGTAAGCCAATCCCAAAAAACCAAAGGCCAAATATATTCTCTGATATGTGGATGTTAATTCACAATAAGGGATGAAGGGTAGGGAAGAATAGAGTTACTTTAGATTAAGTAGAGGGGAATGAAGGGAGAGGAGGGTGTATGGATGTAGGAAAGATAGTAGAATTAATCAGACGTTATTGCCCCATGTACATATATAATTATACAACCAGTGGAATTCTACATAATGTACAACCAGAAGAATGAGAAGCTATACTCCATCTATATATGATGTATCAAAGTGCATTCTACCATCATGTATAACTGATTAGAACAATTAAAAAAGTATGCCAGTAGCCCTGTTGTCTTGGCTTTATACAGGTTTGATTCTTTATAATTTAGTAGAGAAGGGTAGTAGTTACACTAGCACATATTTTAGAGTTCATGAAATTAGCTATCATTTATTTTGTTAATGTTGGATAACTTTTTAAACATTTTTTTTATTATGGTTATTCTGTTTTTCTTTTTATGCTTAGTTTGGGGGTAACATAAAACCTATTTACTGCTACTGTCATCTTCCCAAAATATCTGTTTTTATTTTTTAAATAATTGTCTTTACAATACTAAAGTCATTTTACTTGTGATCACAAAATATAAGAGTTGTATTTGATTTTCCAAGAAATTGAATTTTTTTCTGCTTGAGTAATTGGAATGACATGCTGATTGGAAAGCTGATTATAATATTCCAAAATGAAAATTAAAAAAAAAAAAAAACATGACATTTATTACCCCGGTCTACCTACCATAAAGTAAAACATGTCTTACTCTGAATATTTTAATTATACAAACTTAATCTCAACTCTATCAAATTAGTATTACTAATATGTATTATAGCAGTTTGCCTGGAAGATCCCTCAAAAAGCACCTGCCCAGAACCTGGGAATATGACAGTATTTGGGCAAAGGGTCTTTGATGTTAAGAATTTCACAATAAGAACATACTGAATTAGACTGGAACCCCCCAATAACAGGGTCCTTAGGAAAAAAAGGAGATCACACAGAGGAAAAGTTAGTGTGAAGATAAAGGCAGAAATTGGAATCATGCTTCTACAAGTCAAACCAAGAACTATGGGTAGCCAGCAGAAACAGAGAGAGGCATGGCATGGATTCTCACTCAGTCTCCAAAAGGAACCAACACTGTGTATACCTTGTTTTTATTACCTGTGGCTGCAGAACTGCAAAACTCTGGCATTTTAAGCCACTCGGTTTGTTAAAATTTTTTTATGGTAGTACTGGAAAACTTATACATACATCATTATCATCACTCATCACACATTTCTCTGTTTCTAAAAATTGTTTACATTTAATAAAATATGTCATTATTACTCAGCCATCAAGAAGAATGAAATTATGGCATTTGCTGGTAAATGGATGGAACTGGGGAATATCATGCTAGATGAAATAAGCCAGTCCCCAAAAAACAAAAGACAGATGTTCTCTCTGATAGATGGATTCTAACCCACGAAAAGGGAGGGTAGAGAGGTGAAGAATAGAAGTTCATTGGATTAGACAAAGAGGAATGAAGGGAAGGGATGGAGGAGGGGAATATAAAATATAGTAGAATGAATAGGACATAACTTTCCTATGTTCATATATGAATCCATGACCAGAGTAACTCCACATTGTGTACATTCACAAGAATGGCATCCTAATTGGAATTGGTCATACTCCATATATGTGTAATATGTCAAAATATACTTTACTGTCATGTGCATCTAAAAACAACAAATAAAAATATTTTTAAATAAAATAAAATATGCCATTATCAAATAACTTGAGAAATTATAGTCTTTCAACATATGTTGCTAGATTATTGGACAGCCACATATTTTAAAAAATTTTCTAAAAATGTGCTTCACATCTTTAACAAAATATAACTCAGAATGAATCAGACTTAAATGTAAAATATAAAACCATGAAACTTTTACAAGAAAATATAAGAGAACGGAAGTATGGCCTTGTATTTAGTGATGAGTTTTCAGATACAAACTAAAGCACAATCCATGAGGAAAGCAATAGATAAATTAAACTTTATTAAAAGTAAAACATTTTTTTCTCTTTGAAAAAAAAAGCCATAGATTGGGAGGAAATATTTGCAAACCATGTATCTGATAAAATACTTATGTATAAAATATATAATGATCTCATAAAACTCAATAATAAGGAATCGAGAAATTTAAAATGAATTAAACATATGAACAAACACTTGACAAAAGGAGATATAAGTATGGCAAAAAAAAAAAAAAAAAACTCATGAAATTATGTCTAACACTGTCATTAGGGTAAAAAAATTAAAACTAAAATAAGATACCAGTATACAACTTCAAATGGAAAAAATTAAAACCTAACAATAAAACAAATGCCACCCATGATATTGCATAAGATTTCAGTCATTACTTGTGTGGAATTCTGTGCCAAAGACACTTTGAAAGGTGGTTTAATGCTGTGCTGTAAATGAAATATAGACTTATTCTATGAATCACCAAAAGCCTTCCTAGGAATCAGGTAAACTGAACACATGTTCACACAAAAAAAAGTACACAAATTTTATAGCTGTACAAAAGTCTTAAAACCTAGAAACAACCAAAACACCTTCAAATAAAGAATGTGTGAGCAATTTGTGGTGCCTCTAAACATTGGAATATTATTCAGTGAAACAAAGGAAAAACTATTAACTCCTAAACAACATGCTTAACTCATATCTGGATTTTGCTAGCTGAAAGAATAAGCCCTAGAAGTCTACATATAATATGATTTTATTCATGAAACAATCTAGAAAAAGCAAAACTGTAGGGGTAGAAACTAGATCACAGTTTGCAAGGAATTGGCGGAGACTGGAATGATTGACTTCAAAGTGAATATACCAGGAAAATTTTAAAGCGATAAAACTGTTCTGTATTAGAACAGGATGGTCAAAACCCATAGAGTGTTATATCAGAAAGAGTGAACTTTGCAAAAAAATATTAAATCCAATTTTGATGTTGAGGGAAGCCAAGATTGAAATGTAAACTACAGAAGATGAAGCCAACAGCATTACAAATGCATAACATAACTACACCAAATGGATTGTATTGACCTAAGTAACTTTAGAATTGAATGAGATTCAGATATCAGTATAATATCAGTATCATGTTTAGTTTAATGTAGATAGACAAACAGGTATATAGCTGGAAAAAGAAATGGATAGAAACAGAAACAATTAAGGCACATGTGTGTACACTTGTTATTATATCATTATAGATTGAATGTTTGTGTACCCCAAAGGGCACATCTTGTAATCCTAGCCCCCATTGTGGTAGTATTAGGAGTTGAGAGCTTTGGTGGTTGATTAGGACCTTAGGACAGAGCCCTCATAATTTCTCCTTTGATGCAATAATTTTATATATTTGTAATGCTTTTGAATTTATAATGCTGCTAACCCCATGTGATTGAGATTAGAGCCCTTATGTAAAAGTCCCTGGAAACCTCCTTCACTGCTTCCACCATTTGAGGATATAGGAAGCAGACTGAACAGGCAGACTCCAAAACTGCCAACCATGATGTCAAACTTTCCAGACACCAGAATAGTAAGAAATAAATTTCTGCTTTTTATAAACCACACAATATGTGTTATTTGTCTATAGAAGCCTTAACTAAGTATATATTTACAAATATTCTATCTCTTTCTGAAAGATCTACAAACAATGACATGTCAGTAACAACCACAAGCTCATACACCATTTTAAGCCAGAACTATATAACAAAATCCTCTTGAATTCCTAATACACGGAAATTATGAGAAAATAAATATTTAATATTTTAAGTTGCAAAATCTAGAAAAAAAAATTGTATGTAGCAATAAATATTTAATACACATCCTAATAATGCCTTTCAGAGCTATTTCTTCCTGGTCCAGGATACAATCTAAGATTATGCTTTGGAATCAATCATCATATCACTTTAGTTTTCTGAACTATACAATGGTTTCTGAACTTGTCATTAATTTTGTTTATATCAAAATTTTTAAAGAATGCATGTAAGTTATTTTATAGTGTTCTTTAGTTTTAGTTTATCTGATATTAGATTTAGGTTACAGATGTTGGGCTGGAATATTTTATAATTCATGTTTATTGTGGGATGATTTTTGTAGCAGCAAATAAATTCATTAAAAAATGAATTCAATCTAAATAAATGAAATAAGAATTGGTTAGTAAATTATAGTGCTTCTAATCAATAAGATATGGTAAAACCATTAAATAATATAATACAGATGCATTTTTATTGACAAAGTTAGGATAACAAATTGCTTGGAAAAAAGAAAAACAAATTCCAATGCTGAAAGCATGATTTAATCTCATTGATTATATTCCAGAATGCAAATACAGTTGTCTCTCAGTATCTGGGGAAGACTAGTTCCAGGACCCCATGCAGATACAAAATCTGCAAATGCTCAAGTCCTTTGTATAAAATTTGGTGGTACTTGCATATAATCTACAAACTTCCTTTTGTGTACTTTAAACTATCTCCAGATTACTTATCATATACCTAATATAAATACCACATAAGCAATTATTGTACTGTTTAGAGAATAATGTCAGATAATTTGGAAAAAAAAGCCTTTATTTCAAATACTTTTTATTAGCAGGTAGTTGAATTTTCAGGTGAGGAGTCTATGAAAATGGATAGCCAACTGTATTGATTTTAAGTATGTGTTTAGGCAAAATGATTTCTATCAATTATTACGTGTGTTCTGGTTCTTTTCTTTTCTTTTGGGGTATCAGGGATTGAACTCAGGGGCACTCGACCACTGATTCACATCCCCATTCCTCTCACTGAGTTGCTTAGTGCCTCATATTTTGCTGATGCTGGCTTTGAATTCATGATCCTCCTGTCTCAGCCTCCTGAGCCACTGGGATTACAAGTGTGCATCACCAAGCTCAGCACATTCTGGTTATTGTCTGTATTAAGTATGGTATTGCTTAGGCAATGAAATAAGCCATTAGATACTCTTTGAAACACAAATAAATTTGCTGTGAGTAATCCAAGTTTATAACACATGATATAAGATCATAAGACTATTTTATAATTCAATCACATGACCAAGTTATACAATAAATTTTACTATGCATATTTTTCAAACATGCTATAGAGGTTCATATATCCATTAATAAGAATGTAATATTAGTGAAAGAGAAATGCCAATGGTATCATTCAATAGAACAGTTATCATACACATATCAATGGGCTACTCTATCCCAAATGTTCCTCATATTCCAAATAGAAAGAGAACTAAGGAAACAGAATACAAAGGAAAAGGCAAATGTAGATTCCGTCATTCAAAATAAAATAATTCCTTTCAGCTTTCTGAAATTATATACTTAAGTAAAACCATTTGGTGACTTTTTTTGAGTTTGTAATTTTCATAGAATTTATTTATAATATTATGTTTAAATAATTCAATTTGTTCTTATTAAATGTTTGTTTGTTTGTTTATTTATTTATTTATTTTTGGTACTAGGGATTGAACTCAGGGGCACTCAACAATTGGGCCACATCCCAAGCCCTTTTTTTGTATTTTATTAGAGACAGGGTCTCACTGAGTTGCTAAGTGCCTCATCATTGCTGAGGCTGGCTTTGAACTCTCATCCTCCTGCCTCAGCCTCCCAAGTGCTGGGATTACAGGCGTGTGCCAGCATGCCCGGCTAAATATGTTTTTATTATTTCTCTCCTAAAATAGACTTTACTTCTTAGAATATTACCCACAAGTTAGTTTCCATTAGCTATGTGTACATAATGCATATGTATGGGGGATACAAAATGTACAAGCATATAATCCTATAGTGTAGAGCTTTGAATGTTTATAAGAAATGTTTCATGAAATTACATACCAAGCAAAGTGTGTAATCACCCAAAGGTATAAATACTGTGAATCAAAGACTCTTGAGGATGTCAAGACATAATGCATATAAACGTCTAAGAATTCTACCTGCTCTTGGGCAGAATGTCAGAAATATTGGATTTCTATCTTGCTGCTAAAAGAGCAAATTAACTACAAATAACTGAGACTAATCTTGCTTCCACCTAGATAAATTATTAGGTATTTGATAAAATTTCATAAGGGAAGAAAAGTGAAGTCTCAAAATAAATTGTTATATAAGAAAGCATAGGTTTAAAACACTTGGAATTTCTGACAAATTTTTACATGATCAAGTGCTTTGGAATGATGTTCTTAGCACATCTATTTGTAGCTAGAATAGTATTTGCCTCTTTTAATTTCTTCTATTCATCTTCCTTGTATTTCCTTCTCTTAATTTTTGCTTACTCATTTTTTATATTGAGTGTTGTTTTCCAAACAGATACATATCTAACATGATAACATTTATATCTTTTAAATACAACATATAGTGTTTGCTTTACTGTAATCCATATCTTTTTGCCTCTCCTTGAAAATTTCTGCTTACCACATTCCATACTTTTTTGAGCATTTGACAGCATTTGTTCATCTCTGTAAATGTTCAAGTCTTTGTTTCTTTTGGGCATAATTTAAATTAGATTTTCTTAAGTAATAGATATAGCTTGGGCTCGACAGAACATTCTACCACAATATATTTAGTCATTTAGCATTTTCCCCTCTATTTTCATAGAAATGTAAGTCTTTGTTGGGTCTTCATTCTTAATTTATTAGTAATGAAATGAAGCTTCACTTTTTCCCCTTGATTTAATTTCATAATCAGCTCAGAGACAAAGGAAGATACACTAAACACCAATCAAACACAATGGCATTTTTTGTTTCATTCAGTGTAAAGCTTAATAACACTTTGTCTGAGCACACACAACATCTGAGATTTAGATGGATATATATACACTTATGATCATACATAGTCTTGAATAAAATTATAAGGAAGCATATCACTGCTTTTGCCTTCATGTTGATAAAGACCATGACTTAATGACACAAAAGACAAACAAAGGTGTACTGTCATTGAGAAGGTAATAACACAATTATGTTGTTTTTGTTGTTGTTAAGAAAGAGGCATGATGATAACAGGAAAACTGCAAAGAAATTTAACTGAAGAGAGAGTTTGAGGAGGAAAATCTCTACTGAATAAGCAGTCCTGAAAAGTGCAAAACAGAATATGATAGCTAGTAAATAGAACTGTAAATAAATTCTTCCAGATACTCAAAGAATAGATGGTTGATTGTGACTATGTGATCCAAAAAGTTTGCATTGAAGATGGGTCTTAGAAAATGGGCAAGCCTCTGCTGAGCAGAGGAATTGAGGAAAATTGCTCTTGGTAGTTTCCACAAGAGAAGCAGAAAGTTGCAGATGTATCATAGGAATGATAATGACAGCAAACATTTAAGTAATCCTTGTTGTGTTCTCAGTGTCTTACACATATTAGCTAATTTCATCCCTATAAGAACCCACTACATTTGCTACTAGTAATGTTATCATTTTTTCTTATGAGGAATATAAGGCAGAGGGCTTGAGTAATTGAAACTTAATTCAACAAAATTAGTAAGGGGCCCAAATTTTAGATTCAGGAAACCTGGCTCCAAATCTGTATTCTTAATTGTTAGGCGATTCTACCTCCATAAGGCAAAACTGTAACATAATTAGATCCTAAGGTAAGAATGGAACGCGCATAGCTTGAGTGCTGCCGCCGCTCTGGGGCACTATTGGCAGACGTCCGCAATCAATATTAACATGCTTTCCCACTCAACCTCAGATTGCTTAAGTCATCATAATACACAACCACTGTTCATAAATCATACTGACTTGGGAGTTGAAAACTATGTTATATGCCTACTAGAATAGCTAATTCTATCAACATAAGAATGAATTGAAAAGATTTAGGAGCTGCAACTGGGAGAATAACAGTATATTTTTGTTATACTCTAGGCTAAAAAGAAACAGAGAAACAAAATGGAACCAAATTTAAACAATTTCGCTGAAGTAGAAAAAAATATATGCTGAAGCTATATTACAACTAGATTAGATGCTCTGAGAAGGAAGGGAATAAACCTTCTACCTATATTATATGCCTTTCCACTGATCAACAATTTTATTCCTATTGAAAATTCAGTATTCCACAGGGACTTATTTGGTATGAGCATGACAGTGTATCACAAGAAAAATTAGCCTTATTATCTTACACTGATGGAAAGCATGATAATAAATGTATTATTGGGGAGAATAGAAATTTACGGAAGAAAATGACTTTGTCTCAAATGGAGGTTTCAGAAAAGCCTTCCCTCTTAGTATTTTGAGACCAGAAAACCCCAAATTTACATATAATTAAGACAGCTACTTACCAGCTAAACCATCTGGTCTTATTTACTTCTTCACAAGTAGCTATGACTGGAGATGCTTGGGGTAGATGGAGCAGGAGGGCACCAAGTAGAAACTTTATTTCAACAGAGAAATCATTTTTTAATTTGCCCCTTCTGGGTCTGCATATTATGCATAATCCCTGTACAGATGGTTCTTGAACAACCTATCAATGCTGTAACATCCAGTCCTCTATTGAATGTGTAAAATGTGTTTTTAACTGCTTAGGAAGATTTTGTAGTTGCTTTGTATGTTTATAGTTAGCTCATTTGATTTGATTTTACAGTTTGAGTCTTAAATGTTTGGTGAAGACATATTCTACCTTTTTAAATTGAATGTGATGTCTTCCCTACATCTTTCATCTTCTTTCACATACTAACAGCAGTCTCTAATGACCTCCGTGGACTATAATGCAAGATATAAACCATATTGCCCAGTGTCTATACATTTGGATTGTGGTGCAAGAAAGAACATGGGGTGTGTCAAACTCTAATTGTTTGTAAGACAAGTCTCAGTGGAAAACAAAATTCCACAAAGACCAAGGGATGTGATAAAAGAGGTCATTTATAGAGTGCAAACAAAGTTACAGAGAACAGCAAGCGATGCTGAAGCACCCAAGCTGAGCAGCGACATAAGCTATATTAATTTCCATGGGAGATGAAACAGAAAAAGTGGAGGGGGGAAGAGTCTGAGCTGAAGAAGGAGAAAGCGAATCTGAGGAGGGGGCCAAAGGGCAGTAACTGCTGTCATGAAGACATGCAATGACTTAAAAAAAAAAAAAAAAAAAAAAAAGAAGAAGAAGAAGAAGAAGAAGTCTCAAAGCCAGAAAGAGTAGGGAAGAAATACCCTAAATGTTCTTTTCATTTTTACTCCAATCTACTGATGGCTTCCATTTATAAAACCCAGCCAAAGATGACAAGTAAGGGAGAGATATTCCATAGGAGTCAAACACTGAGAGAAATAACAGAGAAAAAACAGTTAAGAACATGTGTGGGGAAGTGTAAACTGATGATCAATTTACAACCCTTAACTCACTCACTCAGCCTCAACATATCTGTAAAATAAGTACAATATAATCACTGTATATCGGACCTATGATGACTACACATAAATAAAGTATTGGACTCAAAGACTATCCATCTTAGGTGTTCAACAAAGGTGAGCATAAATTAATATTATTAATATTAATATTATTGTAGAGCTGGGGTTGTGGCTCAGTTGTAGAGCGCTTGCCTAGCATGTGTGAGGCACTGGATTCAGTCCTTAGCACCACATAAAAAATAAACAAAATAAAGTTATTATGTCTATCTACAACGGAAAATATTTTTAATTAATATTATCATCAAGAAAAATGTTATGAGTTGCAAATACAAAGGAATAAGATTGAGTTTCATTACATAGCCATAGATTTTAACAAAATTTTGGCAATGTAGGTTGACAAGTGATTTAGCTGAATATAGTATTTAATGAGCTGATAAAGGACTATGTCAAACATAGGCTCAAAAAAGGGGAGACATTTGAAAGACTGCAACCATCAAAAAAGAACATTTTGTGTTCAAAATGACATTAACCACATGTGCACCTCAGAGAGGGAAAAGGAGGTTCATTCTCAGGGGAATTGAACAGGATACAGTTAGAACTAAAGATTGCAGGTTTGAGGATTTGGGAGATGTGGAGAAATGAGATTTAAGCAAACAAACAAAATGAACAAAACATTAGCCCACAGACCAACAAGCCCCATCCTATACTTTAGATACTGAGACCTCGAAGCTAAGCAGGAAGGTGGAGTGCTCATCTTTGAAGAAAAACGTCCATACCAGAGAAAAAGTTCCAAACTGATATTTGGAAATTTTAATGAACTGATTTTCTCACAATAATTCTAAAATGAAGTCTATGAACTCATAAATATATGTAAGAGTACTTTGTAGTAAGTACATTGAAGTAAGTTTTTGATAAAGAAATGAACTCTAACGTATGTTTATAAGCAAATACTTCTAGACATTTAGACATAGGAGATAATTCTCAAGCACAAAAATGGAGGGAGAAAAAGAGAGAATAAATAAAATTACAAAATAGAGAAAACATATTTTGACAAAATGGAGATCATAGAACAGAAAAAAACTATAAAGTCTCCCAAAAAAGGTTTGATAATCAATGTTTACAGAAGCACATTTCATAATACCTAAGCTATGGAACCAACCTAAATACTCATCAGTGGATGAAAGCATAAAGAAATTGTGGTATATGTATACACAATGGAATATTACTCAGCTATAAAGAAGAATGACTTTATGACTTTTGCCAGTAAATGGATGGATCTGGAGAGTATCATGTTAAGCGTAATAAGCCAATCCCAGAAAAACAAATGTTGAATGTTCTCTCTGATATATGGATGCTAACCCACAATGGGTTGGGGGGGGAGAATAGAAGTTCAGTGGATTAAGCAAAGGGGAATGAAGGAAAAGGAGAGGGTGGGAATGTGAAATTCCATGGAATAACTGTTCTATGTACATATACGAATACACCACAGTGAATCTCACCATTGTGTACCTACACAAGACTGGGATCCTAATTACAATAAGATATATTCCAAGCTTGTATAAATACATCAAAATGGTTTCTATTGTCATGTATAACTAAAAATAACAAATAAAAATTTAATAAATACATAAACATAATGCAGCTTGTCAGGGGAAAAACAAGGTTTGATGATTATAAATGAGAATATATTATTTAAAAAATGAATGCTCAAAAATATAAGAAAAAAACTATTATACAAATATATGTATATACATAAATGCACATTTAATTATTTGTAATATATATTTTTGAAATATTTGTATATTGTCCAAATAATAAAACTTAAAGTCACCGACAATAGGACAAACAGACATTATGGTTTTAATGTATAGAGATAATAATAGATATTCAATACTGTTTGCAAAAACTGTTTAATCTCAACGTAATTGTGTAACATGTGACATTCAAATTGAGAAAAAGTCTACAAAACAACTGACATTGAGCCTTCAAATAATTTTATAATTTAAAGAAAAACTGGGAAACACTCTAAATTACAAGAAACTAAATAATTTCCTCCAATAAAAAGAAAAATTCTTTGAAGAACACTAGAGGGAATAAAAAAGTAGACTGTATATTGAAATTTTTCTCATATTAGTGCTATATAAAGTATCACAATCAAATTAGCTATACCCCCAAGGGAAAATATTTTTAAGATAGAATCCTGTACCCAGCCAAACTATTAATAAGCAAGAACAGCAATAGACAGTTTAAACATACATCGTAGACATGAAAGTTCTCAGGAATTTCACTTCCTATTCATAATTTTTAGGAATTCACTGGAGGTTTGGCTTCCAAAATCATGAGAAGGATTGTTCCAGAAATAGAGGTAGACAAAGAGGAGCCATTATCTTTCCAAATGGCAGCAAAGGTCTAGAGAACCTTATGATAATCATCAAGGGAAAAATGGTATAGAAATAATAGTGTGGATTGAAGTTCTAGAACATAGGGAAAGAATGTAGACTGGCATGCACAAAATAATAAAATAAATAAATAAAAAAAGGATAAATTAACTATTGGAAACATAAACATTTTTCTTTCAAGAAAGGAAATATGCAATAGTTTAGAGTGAATAGTGTTTATATCATTACAAAGCTGTAAATGTTGATTTTTGATTTGCCTAAAAATGGTGCAGGTGACAAGAAGGTGGAAAGAAGAGTTGAGGTGGATAATGCAAGTGAGCTAAATTTTCATTTCCCTTATATGTACAAATCAAGGATAATAATTATGAGATTAGTTTAGATATATAGAATAAACCATCAAAAAGAGATGAAGTTCAAAGTCTAGAAACTTAGAAGCAGGGTTAAAAACTGTGTAGACAAAAGTGTGTGCATATACTATTATTATTTTTCTTCTACTTGCTTTCTTGTATAGCAGAATCTGAGACAAAGGTTTATGTGTGAGTAATTACTTGTAAATATGATCCCAAGGACAAGGATAAGAGCTAGTTAGGTAAAGTGGGAATAAAATGAGAACTTATATAAGTACATATTATTGTTAGTCCTGTGATTACCAAGCAGGTACTCAATATGTATCTAAAATGGAAAAACTTATACTAAGAAGCAGAACAGTTAATATGGTAAACTGGTACTGAAGTAAAATGAGAATCCAATGCTTAGGATTAATTCCACTTGTTCAAACAACCAGGAAATTTCATTACTTAACCAAATGGAAGTCAAAGATGCTTGAGTCAACCATAAATCTCCATGAGGAAGCAGTATCCTGACCCACATTTCAGAATCAATCCTATTCCCTACCTTAAATTGTAATATTCTGCTTATGTTTTGCTAACTTCTTTGCATTTCCATTGCCATGTGTGTGTAGACACAAATATATTTACTATATACATTTATATGCATAGCAATTACTGATTGGAGTCAAGAGTCTGGGGTTCTAGCTTCATATCCATTAGATTCCTTTTGTGAATTTTTTAAAATAAAAAAGCAAAACATTTCAGAGATTCAGTTTTCTTATCTGTAAAATAAGAAAATTAGGTGATTTCAAAGCTCCCAGGTATTACAGTTCTATCAGCTGAGCAAGGAGATGTGCAAGATATCTTCACAAAAGGATTATAGCTGTGAAGTCACCTGAGTTTCATATAAAATTTCTCATTTGTGAAATATCATACAGATATGTTTGTCAACAGCAACTGATATCCTATCTGAAAGCCAAATTGGAAGCAGTGCCAAATACCATTTACATCAGTTGCTGGTTTCCCATTTATTTTCTTTCCAAATAGTGCCAAAACTAACAACCATTATTTGCATTATTTTCCTCTCCACAGGACACTGCATCAGAGGAAAACATTATTCAAAGGAACGCAAACTGGAAAAAATGTCTGACTTAGTTTATGGTTTGAATGACAGCCTATCAATTATAGCCAGTCTTAATGGAACATATAGCATATGATATCATATACTTTTGTTTTTATTTTCATTATCAATAAATCTGTAGTGTACACTGTTTTTGCCACAGATGCTTCCTTGGCATGTATAATTTATTTCAATATATTTGAAAGTTATTGATGTGATTTTACATGTACAATTGTGTTTGAAACATGAATACAGAGTAAACATGTTGATCAGTTTAAAAACTAAAGTTTAACAATGATTAAATTGGCAAGAATGAGAAAAATAATAAAATATTAAAGAAAATGATAGTTAAAAAGAGGATGTGAATAGGCTGAGTTAAAAATTCTATATAAAATAAAACAGTAATGAGATACTACCATACTGCCATTACAATGGTTAAAATATTTTTCTTTCAAAAAAACCTGACAATACCTACTGATTTTTAAAATTTGGAACAACAGAAACTTTCATTCATTGCCAGTAGGAACGCAAAATGGTACAATCACTTCACAACACAGTTTGATAGTCTCTTACATAACTAAGCATAGCTTTACCACAAAGCCCAACAATCATGCTCCTAAATATTTACTCAATTAATTTAAAAAGTCATGTCTACAAAAAACCTGTATGTCAATACTAATGGAAGTATTTTTTATAATCACCATTAACTTTAAGCAACTAAGATGTCTCTCAAGACCTAAATCAATAAAATTTGGTGCATCCATAAAATGGAATATTATTCAGCAATAAGTAGAAATGAGCTACCAAGGCATAAAAAATCATTGAAAAAACTTAATTGGATATTACAAAGAGAAAAAAGATATAAAAATTACTGCATAGCATATGATTCAAACTATATGATGTTCTAGATAAAACAAATCTTTGAGTACACTTAAAAGCTATCCCCCAAGAGTTGGAGGGTAGGGAAGAGAGTTATTTAGCTGAAGCACAGAGAATTATTTATGTTGAAGCTACTCTGTATTATGCTGTGATTGTTAATACATGACACTACAAATTCTCCAAAACTCATTATTTTATAGCACTAATATTTAATATGTAAATTAAAAAAACATTTATGAGGTCAATAGATCATGGGATGGGTGTAGAATGTGACAAGATAACTGTATCACAGTTGTACAAAACATATTCAGTGAAGGAGATGGGAGGAAATTGTGCTGATCTAACTAATTTTGGAAATTGCTAGGACCTGTAAAATTAAATAAAAAAGGAAATGTACATAAATGCCATTTGATAAAGTTGCCTTCCCTGAGGAGGAGGAATAATAATTCTGAAAATGCCATACTTGTACACTGGAAATAGCCAATTAAGTAAAGGGATGACAGGTGGTGGTAGTCATGTTTCTTACTGTTGGTGTAGGAGGTTACAGACAAGCAAGAAGGAGAGTCTAGAAACATCCATATGGTGGTAAATTAGAGTTGGAGACAACAGTATGAACTCATGTTTAGCTTACTATAAACACATATGGTTACATATAAAATATTTATAGATATGTGTCTATACAAGGGTTAGTGTTACACACATATATTTGCTTGTTCTGTCAACTGAGAAGGCCTATGAACAAAAGCACCCTGATAGCAACAGGCATCCATTGTGCCCAGACACTGGATTCAGATGCTGTTCTTCAACAAAAAGAACTAGATCTCCTTGAAGAAATGTTTGATTCTAGAATGGGGGCAGTAAATATACAAGATGAGTCTGTAGCTTTTTTTAGTGCCATAAAATAAGAAATGGCTTGTACAACAAACAAAAAACCACATTGGTATTAAAGTTTGCCAAAGGGATACAAGAAACAGGTGAAAGAGTTCCCAATGGCCCAAACTAGTGTAATAAAACAACTACAGTGGTATTGATATTAGATCATAACCCAACACATAAAATAAATATCCATGGAGATGAACAGACAAATATTCTGTGCAGAAGAATCCCAAACAAATTCTGTAGATAAATAAGTATTTATGTATGGATCCTTATTTCTTAAGTAAGGGTGATATATAGAGCCTTCTTTCTGAAGACAGCAGTGTGAAAAGAGAAAAAAGCTGGCATAGCTGAAGAAACTTGACATGAGCACCTCAGCCAAATGACGAAAATCAGTACCAACAGTACTAAGGAAGTGATGTTAATGGTATGCAGCCTTGATATGACATAATCACAACTTTTCCCCTCATTGGTCTTTCTGCCAAAACATATAACCCCAGTCTCATCATGAGGAAAACATTCTATAAATAACAACTGAAGGACAATCCACAAAACACCTGAGTCCTCCTCAAAACTGCCAACATCACCCAAAGCAAGCAGGGTCCAAGAATCTACCTCAGCCAAGAGGATTTGAAGGGACAATGTGACTTACATTGATGTGATGATCTGGATGAGAGCCTGGAGCTGGAAAAGGACATTAGGGGGGAACTAAGGAAATCTGAGTAAAGTATGGACTTCAGTTAATAATATCATACTGTTATTAATTATTAATTCAATTGTTGACAAACATACATTGCTAGTGTAAAATGTTAATAATAGAAGAAATCCCATTATGATGGGAAACCACCCTATACCAGAGTCAAAGAATTATGTCTGGCGGTGGCCCTCTTTCTAATAAATTCCGAAGGTGGTGCTGGTCGTAATGTGAGGATAGACAGAGACTGTTCAAGAGGCCTGATCAACTTGGCTTTCATAGCACATCTTCTCTTGAGATAAACTATTAACTCATTAATACATTAATCACATGAATGGATTAGTCCATTCACAAGATAGAGCCATAATCATATCCTACAAGTTCCATCTGGTAGCACTTCTCAATATCCCATTATAGGGTTGAAATTTCAACATTAGTTTCAAAGGGGACCCACCATATTCAACTTATGGCAATTTAGAACTTTTATTCTATTGAAATTTCTACCACATTTCTCTGTATTTAAGATATTCTATCCAAATCTATTTACTCCTCATCCAATTAATTATTCATATTAAAATATTTTTTAAATAAAATTTGAAATAAATCCTAATACACACACTCACACATATTTTAAAAAATAAAACATTTTATTTTGGTTTTCTTTCTGCTTTTAGACTAGATTCTAACCTACCATTAGATTGACTAAAGTGATTGACTAAAATATCCTGAAAAACAGCACAAAGGTTTGTAATTCTTCTACACCATTATTTTTCTAGACTCACTGTGTATTTTACTGTAATCCATAAATGGTACCCTGGTTGTGGGGTACTACTACCTTGTCTGTTTTGGTTAAGAAGTGAACCATAAGCTTTCTAATTGGTCCTCAGAACCTCAGGAAAGCCCACCTGCCTTCACATCCTTGATCACATCAAATCTTTCTGCTTTACGTGATCAAATACAATGCAGCTCTCCTTCTAAAGATTTGTTATAGCTGTGATTTTACATGTCTACATATGACTTTGATTAAAGAGAGCAGAGATGATGCCTGGTTTTGCCCAATTATGGTGATTGGCTCAGAGATGCAGTTTCTATAATTTGGGGTTTTGGTTGAATGACTTAAATTCTCCTTTCTCCTTCACTCTGGAAGCTGTGTTATAATAACAGAAATTTCACTAATAGTCAAAGGCAAAAGATGCTCAGTTGGGTCAAAAATAAAATCAGATGAAGTTATAAAAGTTTTTAAAGCTTATTGTACGTAGAAAAGCCCAGTTCATAAACTGGAAGACTTCAAACCAAAAACGTTAGGAAGCTCTGCATGCAGGAGTTACAGTGCAGTTTATAAAGTGTACGTGAGTGAGGAAGCACATCCATCTTCAACATGATTGGCTGTTGTAAATGTATACTTCTTTCAGGAAAGCAGAGATGTTTAAGTGGATTAGTCTGTAAGTGATCAGTTTAATTTCATCGAACTATGCTGAGAAAGAAAAAAAAACATATGTTTCATGTTTTGTTTATGATTATCAGCTAGGGTTTCAGGTACATTAAAATAATTTAAATTCTATCTAAATGCCTACCTGGGTAGTTGGCTTTACAGTATCTAAATGTAGGTTGATTAACAATTGATTAATTATTAATAGTTAAAAACAATGAAACTGATTTGGACTGAAAGACCATGAAAGGGAGCTACAAATAGCAAATAAAATCCACAGTGACTTGTCTTGGGCTTGCACATCAAATGCTGCCTGCTAACATTGAACTTGTACTGCTGCCACCACCACAGGACTCAATTCCACTGCCCACTGAGTGAGTAATCTTCAACCATTCTGCTGTATTCTTTCCTGGTGAGAACATCTGATTGGCAGAACCTGTGCAACGTCCTGACTTCTGGCTGCCAGAGAGCAGAAAGACGGAATGCTCAGAAGCCCTCAGACATGCTAGTGTAAAGTAGGACCTTGCTTCCTACCAGACCCACATGCTGGCCCTTCTCCCAGAGAGTGAAGAGGCCTAGATGCTACACAGCTCAATGTATCAATGAAAGCCTGGAAGAGATTATTTTGAAAATTTCCTGTTTCCTCAAATTGCCCAAATACCCCCCAAAATGACTATTTCTTTAAATACCACCTGAGGACAATTTTATTGTGTTATTGTTTTTTCCCCCCCCCACTGGTTTATTCATTGTCTTATTGTTTGAACTTAAAGCTATACCTGAGTATATACATTTGATAAATATTTATTAAATGAATATTACTCAGTAAATAATTTTAAAAGTACAAAATTTATGCCAGTGTTTACTGTATATAAAATACTGTTTTAAATACTTTAAATTCATTAATTCTCAACATAGTCCTATGAAGGAGGTCTGATCAGTGTCCCCATCTTAAAGATCAGAAAACCTGAGAAGATGGGAATTAGAGGGGGTAATTCTCCCAAGGCCACACAATAATGAATAGCAGAGCCTGAATTTGGATTCTGACATAATTAAAATGTATATATAATTCTTACTCTAGGTGGCTTTAGAATTATATAGACTTTTAAAATCTTCTAACTTTTAAATTTGGTGTAGTATTATAAAAAACATAACTAAATTGATTGCTTGATTAACTAGAAATCCTAAAATAGTATTGCAAGACAACATCATTGTTGTTTCTAAACTCAGTACTACTCAGAAAATTTCAACATCTCAACATTTCCTAGCAATATTTTCTGCTCTCAGTCTAGCCTTCCAGGACCACTTATGCTTTCATTAGAGGCTCCTGGTGTGTGGCACAGTGTTTGCCATTGATAGTAAATTTTACTTCTGTCACTGTCAAGGATTATTAGTCTCATTGCCCACTCTACCTTCACATGCACTGCAGTTTTCTATTTGTCCTTTGATGTTTTGTATTTGGAAAACTCCAGAATTCTAAATGTCATGTGCTGTATTTTGGCCACAAGCATAGGCAGCAGTAGGAAAGACATTGTGTTGGGTCCTAGTAGGCCATCTGTTCTTAGGAGTGTGGATCTGGCACCACATGGTGAACACTCTTCCTGTTCACAAGTGACCACTGGTTGGGCCCACATATTGCATGTCATGCCATTTTTTTCTCCTGAGTGCTCCCATGGAATAGGGCCCAATGCCTGGTTGAAATATACAACCAATGCTCATGGAATAAGTCATTCCCCTAAACCTAGTGTCAGTCATTCTTGACTGACAATGCAAATAAGGACATACAATTTAATCTGAGACACACAGATATGTGGACACATCCAACTCAAGGCAGCTTTAAGAAGGTTTTCAGTCACATATTCCCTTCATTAAACACAATTGTTGAAATGTCTCATTTTCATTAAATTTGTAACAGAGATTTGGTAGAACTCAGCAAATGCAGTGCAAAGCACTATGAGAAAACACAACTCAACGTGCACGCTCACCAACCAGCAGTGCGACACAGTGCAGGCTGGCAGAACAGCAGCAGATCCAGGCACATGCTCAGAAACTGGCAGTGCCAGATAGCTGGCCAAAGAAAAGAGAAGAAAGACCTCTGGTGGTGGTCAGCATCTACACACCCTGTTTGCAGTTCAACTGTTAGGGTCCACCCCATTTCCGTGAGGTAGTAGTCTCACCATGCTTTGTCTATTGTGTTTCTCTTTCTTCCCTCATGTTTTCCTATCAGAATGCAAGGTTCAATCATCTTATGAAGACTTTTTAGAACCCAACTGCTATATAATTTTTCACTCTGCTGAAGTAGCACAATATTTTGTAGCATTAATTCAACAGTAGTGATGTATTGCATAAATGTAGTTATTGTCCTGAATGTGCAAGGAGTTTCTCTTAATTAGAAAAGAAAAAAAAATATTTTATAAATGTCAATATCACCCTTGATGCATATCCTACACCTACTAAGTAGGTCTCAATAACATTTGCTAAGTTTCTTGTTAAAGATCACTTTATAGATTGGATTAGAAAATGTTTATGTGAATATTAGTAATAATGGTCAGAGTAATGCAAAATACACTCTATAAAAATGTATATGTTGATATATTAGAAATAAAAAGAAGAATCAAGCTCTACGATTTCTCAAAACTTCATTATATTGTCTGGGTTCTTTAAAAAGAGAAAAAAAGGAAAAAAAAATAAAGCTATTTTGTGAATTGTGAGAAAGCTAACCTTTGTAAAGGTGGCAAGATTTTGACATAGGCAATTTTTTTATTTTTACCTTTCTGCCTCTGGTACTGACAAAAAGCACAATCTTCTTCAGTGAAGCAACTTGCTTGAAACTCGCTTCTTGGAAAAGTCAGTGGGCTCAGTTCTATTCTCAGCTCTGCTGCCAGGAGGGTGACTAACCTTGGGCAATGAAGCTGATCTGGCTTTGCCTCATTTTCAGCCCCTGAGGGAAAAGACAGTGATGGCAGTCTCTTAAATTTGTATTAAAGTTGTATGAATTAGTGAGATAGATCTATGAAAGGCTTTGAATTTCTAGAAGTGATTATTTATACATATAAGCTGCTGTTATTATGTTTGAACCTGTCTTCCAACTGATAATGCTCAATTTTTCAATTTTGCAACCTGGGATGAGAAAGAATTGCTATGGTACCCTCGAGAGGATGATCCACCACGCATAAACATTATAAGTCCTTATTCTAATAACAAAAGGTTTTGACATATACTCATCACAGGTAGTTACCATTATTTATTCTACAGTTTTACATTTCTGTGAACAAATAAGGAACGAAATATGCTAAATTTCATCCTGTAGCCTCCCACAGTCACCTCTATGAGAACCATGGTACTTTAGATACAAATAGTTTTGTCACATCATTGTAAAACAGGATAAGTGGATACTCATGAAACCTAGTGTTTTGTCACTCAAGCATGCACATCAGTGTACAATTTAGAGGAACTCTGAAAGCTTGGAAACCATAATTATAATAAAACTGCTTCTATCAAACCTAGACCCTATCAGACAATAATGCTTGACAACTAAGAAAGCAGCTTCAGAAATCAACAGGCTCCATCTCATCTCAGCACCTTCAGATTCCCACTCAAATTTATTTTTACAGAGAATCTATCTTTAACAACCCATGTAAAACAGCACCAGGACATTCTTTGCAATTTCCATATCTGATTCAACTCATTTCATTCTTTATTCATTGTCCTGACTACACCTGAAAACACATGCATGTGTTATGTTTGTTTTCCTCTCCAAAATCTATGATCCCTGAAAGAGTGCAGATCTTCCCTGGTTTATCCCCAGAGCCTACAGATCATACAGGAGGTGCTTAATAAATTCTTATAGAATGGATATCTAGCTGATTTCTGATCCATCACTCTACCCAAAACACGTTAAAATACAGTTGAAACACAGGGCTTGTGTATTTTAAGTGATAAATTATAAATAGCAAAACTTTAAATAGCAATCATAGGAATATTTTCATATTTATTACATTTTTATATTCTCAAATCATTGATCAGTCAGTGCAAGAATTTAGTAAAAATAAATGTGGTAGAGAAGATATTTTAAAATTCACACACCAGCTGGTTTGAATTAAAAAAAAAAAAACAATTGTTTGGCTCTGCTATTTCCAGTCCATTTCAATTAGTGCAGTTATGCTTATGATGATGATGTTTGAAAGTAAGTATCTTTCTATCAAAGGGTTTCATGGCTTTGGAAATTCGATATAACACATATGAACCATAAATATAGTTATTTGTTCAGAAAGTTTTACATGTTTGATATTGTTCTAGGATTTAAAAACAAGATACTAATTAAACAATGAAAGGAGTCATTTTTGCCTTCAAGCAGTTTATGATGTGGATATATGTTGGAAAATCAAAATGAACATATATAAAATACTAAAAGACATACAACAAACATTAATAAGTTAATTAGAAAATATAATGAACTGGCTATAGTGTATGAATCTCAGGTTGGGGAATATTGAGGAAGGTGGACAGAGAAACATTAAAGGAAAATTATACCTAATGTTTTAGGTAGTCATTTGTGGTCTGAACTAAATTATGGTAGTGAGGATGGAGGTAATGAAAAAATAGATTTTTCAAAGAAAAAAATATCTTGAAAAGCTTAAATGAAACGTGGAGCGTTGCACTACACTCTTTCATTGTCTGGTGGGACTGTCAATCAGTACAACCACTCTGGAAAGCAATGTGGAGATTCCTTAGAAGACTAAGAATGCAACCACCATATGACACAGCTATCCCACTTCTTTATCCAAAAGTGTTACAGGCACATCAACATTTATAGCAGTGCAATTCAAAATAGCCAAGTTATGAAATCATCCCAAGTGCCCATTAGCTGATAAATGAAGAAAATATGATATATATATACTTAGCCATACATAGGAATAAAATGGTCATTTGCTGGTAAATGGGTAGAACTGGAGAATATCATGCCAAGTGAAAGTCAAGGGTTGAATATTTTCTCTCATATGTGGAAGGTAGATCAAAATAAGGAGAAAAAAGTGAACAAGGTGAGGGAATCTCATGAAAATACAAGGGAGATCAAGAAAGTAATGGAATAGAGGGAAAGAGAGGAGGGACTGGAATTGGAGGAACTGTAGAACAAAATTGAATAAATTCTTTTATATACATATACAAATATTCCACAGTGAATTTTACTTTTATATATATATCTATAAAGTACCAATTAAAAATCAATCAATAAATGCAAGGAAGACCTGTAGAGCAGAAGAAGGGGAAGAGAGGGAAGAAGGAGGAGAGGAAAAGAAGTACTGGGGACTGAAATGGAGGAAATTATATTCCACACATATATTATTATGTCAAAAGGAACCCCACTGTTTTGTATAACTGTAATGCATAAATAAAAACATTAAACTATGTGAAATAAATTTTAAAATAATATCGAAAACTGTTAGATTATTTTGCACTTAAAATGACAGTTATATTATGTAAAAAGTATTTAAACATAACTTTGTCATGATATTTAATAAGTATGTTTCCTTTACTTTTTCTGATATGTTAGACTGGTTATTTTTCATGTATAAATTTCATGTATAAATAAAGTCTGCATTTGCATATATTTATCCTTTGAAAATGATTGTGCAGTCATTTAACAATTAAGCGTATTTTGAAAGATATTGTCAATTTAAGTGTTAAAGTGAGATGTTAGAAATTCGAAGTTCAAAATTTTATGATTCTGAAAACCTGAATCTCTACTGCCATGTGATGGAGTCTTCTGAGAGAACTGATTAGGAGATGACTTGCATTTTGTAGTCACAGTAACATTGGTAGTCATTGCTTATTGTTTTAATGGTGTATTTTTAGTTTCTTGATCTTTCTTCTGTTTGCCATCTCTTATTCCTTGCCAGTATGCTTTATTCTATCAAGGCCTGCCTTCAACTTGTTTCTAAGTTACTTCTGAATAACTGAATAAGAAAGCTGTAAAATATATAAGCTCATTAGAATTGTTACTATGAGTAACTCTACAATAGTAAGTGCTATTTAGATCTATTTGCATGCTACAATACAGTTTTGGCCCCTGAAAGATGTTTCTTTCCTTCTACATGTTTGTTTAATTTTTGTCCTTTAGATAATAGTGTTTCCTAGGTATGTGATCCTAGAAAAAAATAAGACATTTAGAAAAATAAAAAAGATGTATAGGCTAAAATTTCAACTTACTTACCCATGAAGTTATTTTTAATACGAGTAAAGAAAAACAACTACAAAACTTAACATCAGGGCTGGGGTTGTGGCTCAGCGGTAGAGCGCTCGCCTAGCATGCACTTGGCCCGGGTTCGATCCTCAGCACCACATAAAAACAAAGGCATTGTGTACAACTAAAAACAAATAAATAAATATTAAAAAAACTTAATCATTTTTAGTGATAACCCCTCTAATAAACCTAGATTAATTTCTAGACATTAAATGTTTAAATTATTGTGCTTCAATATAATAAGCATAGAACTAAGGTATAATAAATAATGTTAATTGTATAGATGATGCTGTGTTGGACATTTTTACTAGATCTACACAAATATTTGCTAATAATATTTAAAATTAGTAAGTAGACTGCAGATTGATGACTGACTCCCATTCTGAATAAATGTAAACACAGCACACTACAAAAGAGTTTAAAAAAAAAAATATCTACAACTCTTAATTCCTACTCCTGAACTACAAGTACATATATTGGATGAGATTTCTAATGAGTTTCTGAGAACTCAAATTCTTTTGCTTTTATTTTTCAAGTTTGCTCTTAAATCAGTGACTAAAATAAACACTGTGTATGTGTGTCTATGAAGTTACTTATATATTCATATATGCACATATACACACATACATTTAATTAAGGAATGAATTTGTAGATGACTAAAAATGCATTGCACTCAATAAACTAGAAAAATACATTAGTTTTTTTTTTTTAAAAAAATATTTATTTATTTGTGTTTTAGTTGTACACAATGCCTTTATTCTTTACATGGTGCTGAGGATCGAACCCGGGCCACACACATGCTAGGCGAGCGCTCTTCCGCTATGTTCAACAGGTAGCTTAGCAAAATCCTGTAGTGTTAGGTTATTACCTTATCTGTAAGAATAAAAACTAAGAACAGGGCTAGGTACAAGAAGTTTATTTGAGAATATGATCCCAGCAAGTAGGACTAAAGCACAGAAGGAATGGAACGGAGAAGGTGGAGACAATAGAGGGATGAATTACTGAATTTGTTATTCTTATTTAATTGATTGTTTCATCTAGGAGCTTCTGAGAATCATTAAATACATCTAAAAACCATTGCCTGTGAGAAGAAAGGAAGAAGCATTCATCCCTTGGTTTTCATAGTCATTGGTCAAGGGTTGCACTATGTAGGGGTTAACTGCTCTGTATGATTTGCACAGGTAGGAATGCTGAAAGAATTCTCATGGACCACCCACAGAAAAGCCCAGGGTAGAAAGCCAGACATTTGGCAAAACACCATATATTGCACCTGAGCAAGACTGGTCAAAGTCTGTTTAAAAGTGTTTGTTATATCAGTTACCGGAATAGTAATAAGGGAAGAGTATCTGAAGTAGTAGGCACATAACAGATATCCAATACAGAGTTTCTTGCACCACTCAGATTTGCTCATGCCATCCACAAAGCACAATAAATATGTCATAGGTGGTAACCCAATACATTCTTTGCAAAGATACAAATGACTATATGCAAAACAAGCTACATTCCATGCTACAGTCACTGACTGGCCTTGAGGACCTCAAAGATATTCATTATCTCCCTCCTCCCTCACTAATTCTAGATTCTATTTCTGTTTTATTAGCACTTTGACTTGTAAAGACTGAATGCTCTGTGGAGTGGCCCATACCTTTCTCTGCAAGGAACCTGATACTCTGGTTAACTTGCCCTAATTGTACTTAGTATATTTGCCCTTTTTATTATTCTTGCCAGGCATGGAATTGGCCAAGTCAATTTCAGACATACATCCAGTCCCATTTTATAACCACAACAATAATTTTCCATGCTATTTATGGACAATTATCAAATACTTACGCATATATAATTAACAATTTTTGTCTTGTTCACTTAACCGGTGAAGATTTTTAGTCAAGTACAGCCCATTAAATTAAAAGTTCTGTAAATGAGTTAGTAAGAGCGGTGGAAAGAAGGTCTAATTATACTTTTCCATTTTGGCTTCTGACCCAGTATGTTATAGAAACTAGGAACACATCATCATTTATTAACCATTGGTTCATCATATGTACTCCAGTCTGGAGGACAGTGACCCAGTCCATAGTCTATTAATCTCAGCTGAACCAGGTAATACCACCATTTCATTAGGTCTAGTTCTTCTTGCTTGTACATCTACTTAGTATTTGACTATACAGCAGCACACCAATGCAGAAGAATTGCTATCACTCAGAATGATTATGCAGCTGCTTTAAGGTAAGTAGATTATATGAGACTCCTCCTAGAGATTCTTCCTTGATGGAAAGTGAATACAAATATGGGTTTGCCTTTCATGGCCTCAATATATTTGTCGACGGTTCTATTTAAGGGCTTATACTATGCTCAATGTATTAGTATGTTATACTATACAATATTGCCTCTCATTAAAACTTCTAATTTTGTTCTAAAACAGTTGTGTGATGATGAATTCCAAAGGAAGCAATGGGCCTTGAAAGATACGGGGGCCACGATGGCTGGGATGGAGTCTTTGTGTGTATCCAGTAATCTCATCTACACTGTCAAGCTATCCCCATGCCTGTTATGACCAAGGAAAGAGGATGTGCTATGCATTCCACCTGACTGTTGAGTGTTTCCTCTGTAGTGGATGCACTTCGATGGGTATCAGTTGTGCAATACCTATAGACCACTACACATGCCTCTTTCCTGTATTTTCTTGACTCCATTTTTCTAAACTTTTTTTAAGTCCCTGAAAATCTAGTGAAGTCATTCAATATTAATCATACTCCAGACCACTTCTAAAGCTATGTGAATTTAATAACATGCATACTGTACACTGTACTGGGAGAATTTCTTTCCACACTCTTTTTAGAGCCACTCCTGACTGGGGTTTGGAAGCAGTCTGTTTTCAGCAAGCATCAACATATTGTGCCAACTCATGTGAAAAGCAGGCCAGGTGGAGAAAAACCCCATTATGTCATGGGTTTGAGTTGTACAAGGGATGCCAATATAATATGGATAAAACCATGAACATTTGGACCATTTAATCATGTGATTTTACTCATACCTGCTGATCTCCTCAATTCCAGTCCCCAGTGTACAATGTCCATTGCACAACTGATTGCTTATTCATTATTGAGACATTATATTTCAGGAGATCTGATAATAGCCTACTGAAAATGGAGAATGCAGGTCCCTTATTCAGGGAGACAGTCTACTAATACCCAATAGCACATCAGGGGGCTTTTCACAAGAAAAACAGAGGAGTTTTCTGCCATAGATGGCACTGCTTTCTCTATAACCATCCTAGAACTCTGCTCCTGGTTTTACCAAAGACTGTACAGAGTACCTTTTACATCTGTGACATCTCTAACACCATCAGATTCCTGGGACATGTGGCACAGATAAAATACATCCTGCACTGAAATTTGAACCAGGTACAGGATTCCCTTTTGCTCTTCCACTTCTGAGTCACATAAATTGGTTGGAACACTATACCTCTTTAGTATATGCTGTCTCCAAAATCTAAAAAAGCTGTCTGATTTTAATGAAAGGGAATTCAATATACAGACACTTTACTTTTACCACATGCCCCAGATCATTTAAACCCTAAAAACTTCAAAAAATTCCCCTTTTTGGCAGATATGTATCTAAGATATCTACCAATTTCTGTTCACCAAATTCAATTAATAGGTAACCATTATTAGATTAATGTGATGAAGATCCCTTTGAGAGCTGACTAGTCCTGGGACAAGAAAATGAATGTATACTTCTATTTTCCCCATGTGAAAGGAAATGTTTTTGATTCTCTTTAATGATTAGAAAAGTGTTTAAACCAGTTGAATTTTAGTAGTGTGCACACACTATGCAATCGCTCCTGTTCAAAAATGTGTTATCTATTTTGAGATCTTATCCACAATATGTCGATATTAAAGCCAACTTGAAAAATTTCTCCCAAAATCCCTTGGGTTTTTGATCTTATATTACATTTGAAAAAAATTTACATATTGCAGTTATTTAATCTTCACATTCATGGCTGTGACTGTTTTTATAAATGTCTTTCAAGAATTTTTCTGTGTAAATGCAGTTCTTTAAAATATGTTATGTTTATGCCTGCATACATTAATTTTCATTTGCTATAAATGGTATTTTGAAAACATATCTAAATTTCTAACTTATGTATTGGTATATATAAGTAGTTGAATATGCAATATTGATTTTAAATCTGTACCTCTTATAAACACAGTTTCTTTCTTTCCAGTTCTTTTATATTTTGCTTATTTTTTAATGTTTTCATCTTACTCTATTGAATAGTTCCAACTGTACAATACTGAATAAAAACAGTAGTAGTGCTTGTTGTTGAATTATTTCTGATTATAAAGAATCACTTGTTTTAGTCAGCTTTCTGCCATTGTAACAAAATACTTGAGACAATTCAACTTAAAAGTAGGAAAGGATCATTTTGGCTCATAATTTCAGAGATTTCAATCCATGGTTACTTGGCTTTGTTATTTTGGGCCTATGGCAGCACTGTACATCATGGCAGAAACACATGGCAGAGGAAACTCGTGGCATTCAGGAAATGAAAGATAAACAGAAGATGTCAGGGACCCAGTACCTAATTCAAAGGCACACCCCCATGATCTAACTTCCTCTAATTAGGTCCTACTAGTTAAAAGTTTCACCACCTTCCAGTATTACCATTGAGCTGTGGTAAGAGCCTTTACTATATGTGCTTTGGCAGACACTTTTAGATCCTATTTCTAAAACTTAATTTAGAATTTGAACTACCAAATCACATAAAAAAAGAAAGTTAAAGAACTAATAATTATATACTGTTAATTATATGCAAGAAATTATTCTAAGCACTTTACATAAATTTGCATTAATCTTTACTAAATAAAATACAAAGTAGATCCTTTTATTAGTCTGATTTTATAGAAGAGCACGGCACAGAGAATATTATTCAAATCACATAGCTAGTAAGTAGTTGAGCAGACTTAATAATTGGGTAGTTTGTCTCCTGAATCCAAGGTCTTAACCTTTTGTTATGCTGCATAAAAAGGTAATCAGGAACTCATTTCTTCCTTATCTACAAAGATCCAAATTATAAAACTTTTATTTGAATTTAGTTTTGGATATCTTACCATGACCTCCCTTTCCTTCTCTCTATTTATTCTCATTGAAATAATACAGCAATTTTTAATTTTTAAGAAAATTAGCATATATATAAATATACATATCCCACTTGTATGAATTCATATATATGAAGGCAATTATTTAAATAAAACTTCAGAAAACCAAATGTTGCAGCACCTATAATTAGTTTCATAAATGTAATTAGCCATTTTTTAATGTGTTTGACTTCTAACATAGCTATATGCTCTTTTTGGAAAAAAAAAAAAGAAATCAATCTACTAGGACTAAATTTTTAAAACTTCAATCTGACAAGCACAGATTCAATCATCAAATGTTCTCTGGGAGCACTAACCCAGAAGTCATAGTTGCACATGGCTGCACACTAAGATGGGAGAATGCACCACTGACTACAGACGATGCCAATCAGCATTTAATCATTCTTTAACTTGCTCTGAATGATACAAATTAAAATAAACAAATAAACACATGAAAACACCAAGTTGAAAGCAAAGTCTAAAATGTTTAAAATTAAAATGCCTAGCATAAATGTGATGATAATTTAAAAAATCACAGATTATTAGTAAATTCTCAAGGATACAGTTTCAGGTAGAGATTGGTGTCAACTATTAAATGTCAGAAGAAAGATGGAATAGGATATCTGCACATGGAGACTGCATTAACATTAACTTAAAGGGCAATTGGAGTAAGAATCTAGAAATATAGAAGTAATTTTAAAACTGCTTATGCAATATTATGCTACAATTTTATGGTAGAATAAATGGAGAGGATAAAAACAGGAAATGCTGTTCTTGGAATTTATATCTGATGACAACAGTTATGTTTTCCCTAAACAAGTTCAGAGAGCACTAATGGTAATAAAATAATAGAATATTTTGAAAAAAGGATAAAAGCTGAATCATTTTGAGGTGTATTGCAAAGAATGAAACCAGATTTACAAATATTAAGTTCAAATCTCAGACAGTCATCTAGTAGCTATATGACTTTAGAAAAGGTTACTAAGCACTCTGAGATGCAGGCTTCTTATTTTTAAAATAAGGACATTATATAACTTCAAAATATTTGTAATATGACATAATATTCTAAATATCTCACAGATTAGTAAGGATATGTGGCACTCACTAGTAGATTTTAATATTCTCAAGTAATAGTGCATTGCATAGCAATAGCAAGCATTCAAAATACATTTGGATTTTAAAGTAAATACAGTAATAAGAATTAAAAGATATCATGTATAAAAAAATTATTATATACCTGTAAAAAATGATAATCAGCAATCATTATGTTTGTTATACAGATATAGTTCTTAAAAGATACTTTAAATAGACTGACTCCCCAAACAGACCCATTGATATATAATAGTGTGAACTTGAGCAAGTTAACCTAATTCTCTGTGTCTTAGTTTCTTCTTCTGTTTAACAGGAAAAAAATAGTATCTATGTTGCAGATCTGTTCTGAATATTAAGTACTTAGAGTAGATCTTGGCACATAGTAAATATGGTATTAAGTATTAGTAACTTTGGTCAAAGACTCACATTTGCAAAGGATTTATTAATTTTATAAAAATTTATAACATATATAATTTGTTTCACTAAACCTTTTACAGATAAGTGCATTCTTTTAGGGTACTACTTAAATGTTACAGAATTGTAGACTTATATCCATTTTTTATGTTTGTGTGCATATATATAGTACATTTTATAAAAACTATGAGTCAATAGATTGATATGATTTTGCCTTTTGTATCTCTTGATTTTTTGAGAATATAATAAATTTTTACTATAAAGTCATTAGGTAATACAAATATTAGAAAAAGGGGCAAATAAAAAAAAAAAACACTATAAGTCCAACATTAGGAAAAGAATAAATTTAGGAGAATAATCATTTATACTTTTGTGTGTGTGTGTGTGTGTGTGTGTGTGGTGCTGGGGATTGAACCCAGGGCCTTGTGCATGTGACGTAAGCACTCTACCAACTGAGCTATATCCCCAGCCCAATCATTTACTCTTTTTTCAGCGTTTATTACTTATAATTTTTACAATGGTTAAATTATGACATAATTTGAAGTTTGATGTAAATTATTTGCAAGTGACTAAAGATAGTATTGTAAGGGATGTTTTAAGGTAATATTAATTATGCTACTTAGAAAAAGGAAACTCTCCACAATTTCCTGATGAACTTCCTAAAAAGAAAACTCATTACAGATGTTAATCACTATTGTAATTAAAGAATTTTTCATACATTGATCCAAATTTCATGAGCATCATCACTTTCTTAGCGTGTTCCATTCCTAACTTTGCTTTCTGGCATGAATCTGTCCCAATGTGTTTCATTTCATGTAGCTGCCACTAGGGAGGCAGGCAATGGACCTTGCAAGATCTGTGGGTCTGAAGAGAAAGGAAGGAGCACATATCTTTGCACGAAGCATAGGATGCCCTGAACCCCATTAAAGTCTACATTAGAAGATGCTCCTTTTGGCCAGGATGGCAATTGGCATTACTCAGATAAGAGAAGCCCTGACCTTGGGGTGGCAAGGCAGTTGAAGGAACCTGGAACACAGAGAAAGCAGAGCAAAGCTGGTTTTCTAAGGGCAGCTAGGGGACTCTGTAAACAGCGAGCTTGCCTTATCTGTTTCTTACTTGGATGTACCCTGGGGGATAATAATACTCTATCCATTCTCTGGAACAATATTGAGACCCTTGGACTGAGTTTACCCTTGAACTGAGCTGGGTAAACTATAATTTTAAAAAACAAGACTTAAGGAAGTTGATATCTCTGCCTCATCTCAAAATTCCAAAAGAAACACTGTTCTGCAGAAAGAGTGCTCTTTACTAGGAGACACATGTTGGGCCCTGCTCAAGATATCTTCTCACAAGATGCCACGCAGAGAGAGGGAAAGAGCCCAAACTACTAGGGGAAATGAGATGGAGGGACACAGACCTGAGAGCCAGTAAGATTAGGCAGAAGGGAGGATTCTGGAGAAGAGGACTAATGCTTTCTAGAGGAAAAGTCCTCCATGAGGACTGGGGTAATCTGCCTTCTTCTTGCTGGTGTCCACCCAAGCTAATGAAATACAGACAGAGAGACAGACAGAAGACATAGGGCTAAGAAGGACAGAACAACTCTCCCTGTAGGAGAAATGTGTTTTCTTACATTCTGAAATTTTTCCTTAAGGATCTAGTCCAAGATCCAAATGGAAAGGGAGTCTTTGCATCTCTTATATTTGATGGCATATGGATAGATAAAAAATAACAAAGTTTCACAGGTAGCCAGGAACATACACCAGAACAATACCATCCCACCACTTACTAAACAGGTGGATCAAATCACTCATTTTCCTTTTGGATTTATTCTCCTAACTTCCCCCAACTAACTGTGAAGCCTGACTGTGAATGGGCTTTGGAATTCTAGTTAGCGCATGATCTTATGAGAAATTCTGGGTCTTGAAAATGTTTTATTACTGATTCCAAATTCAAGCACTAGAAAACAATATAGAATTCAGATTATAAAACAACATAGGATTGGGATAGATTGCTATATAAATGAGGCATAATGATGGCATCTACACATTGGTCCCCAGTTTATTTATTTCTTTGCTACAGGCCCCAATCAATTAGTTCAAAAGCCTACCAGTGCAAAACTCAAATATTTACACATCCAATTATTTTAAAAATAGTATAAACAAGCAGATTTTTAACCATTTAGAGCCTGCCTACTTTGCATACTCCCTGAAACTTTACCCTATATATGCTAGCAATAGACAAAGACCCCCAGCCACCCCTGCCCTTCTGGAGCTCTCTGACAGGCTGCTAAGCACCATCAGCTAGATACATAGCCCTGTCTCTGTAGCCCACTACCCTAGGAGTTTCCTGCTTCCTCCAGCTCTGAGCCTCTGGACAGGCAAGCTGCAAGACACACCCCTGCAGGTAAAACACACACCCATCGTGGAGTTGCCTGGTAAATCTGCCACCTCATGGTCCTGTCTTTTCCTCAGTTTCCAAATATCTTCAACCTCTTATTAATATGTCATGCATATGTTAATGGAAATGAAGCTGGAGTATATATTCTATCAATATAAAGTGAAATAGACTATAGAACATGGAATATTATTTAGCATGAGGAGATATGTTACATTATGGAAAAGGTAGTCAATTCCTCCAAAAGACATAAAAAACTCTGGTAGAATAAAAAAGGGAAAATATCCATAATCATAACTGGAAATGTTATAGGAAAAAAAACAGATAAAATTCAATTAGATAGGAAAATCTATCTGCCTATGCTCTTGAGCTGAAAAACTTGTCCACAAATGACCATATTTATACAACACTCTACCTAGCAACAATAGAAGAAAATCTCTTATCAGGTGCACATGAGACATGCCCCAAGATAGATGATACTCTGTTCTATAAAATAAACATTATCAAATTTAGAGGAATAGAAATCATACAGACTATTACCAGTGAAGCCAGGGAGACTGGCTGAATCCTAGCGATTTGGCCACCCATCTACATAATAATTAAGTAAAGATTGGGAAAAAGAGAAATAAATTTTATGCATTTTGATGAAACTGGAGAGAAGCAGTAACCAGATTGCTACTGTACTGCACTGGTTTCACAAAAGTCGAAGCAATTTATTTAAAAATAAAAAGCCAGGTGATAAACACAACACATGTAGATTCATTAGTGAGGGAGTGCTTAGTCAAATAATGTAAGTCTTCATTCTTTTGGTGCCTGTCCTCACTATGAGGAAGGTTTTCTTTCTTTTCTTTATTTTTTTTTTTTATTCTTAGCATGGGGAAGTTCAGGAGTTCTGTTTCAGAAGGACATTCCCAGATAATGATGGATTAAACTAATACAGATATCTGGAATCCTCCCTTAATGTTTAGCAATTGATAATGAACTAACAAGTCAAAGAGCAATTATTGAAGCCTGGCTTGTGCCTGCCCGGTGTGGTGCATGCCTCGTGTGCCTGGCTCATGTCTGGCTGGGGCCTGGCACGTGGACCCCGCAGGTGTGGTCTCTCGAGGGATGAGGCATGGTCTCACTGGAGGAGGTGAGGTCTTGTGGGACAAGGCAGGGTACCGCGGGACAAGCCAGAGGGCCTGGTGTGGAGACCCTGAGAACCTGCGCGAGAAGAGGGTGAGGTCTCACGGGTTAAGGCGCTTTCTGGAAGGACGAAGCAGGGGTCTCGTGGGACTAGCCAGCATGGCCCCTGCAAGCCTGGCATGTGGACCCTGTGAGCCTGTGCAGGAGGAGGCCTGGTCTCCTGGGAAGAGGTGCAGGGTGGAGGTGGGGGGGGCGTGAGGCCAATTATAAAGAAAATGTCATTTAAAAAAAAATTGTCCTGAAATAAAAGAAAAGACCTATCAAGAGTTATAGAATGCACCTAAAGCAGCATATGCACAAGGCCCTGGATTCGATCCCCAGCACCACAAAACAATAAATAAATAAATTATGAACTATTCTATGGAGAAATAACATAACAAATGATCATGTAAGAATAATATTTTATACTTTATTTTATACTTGCAACTGATCATCCATCTGTGTATATTAAATGGTCAACACACAAAACATGATTTTCTACATGGAATTAGATGAGGTTTTACCTCTGGATCTCATCATGTAGACTGAAATCCAAAGAGCTTATAATCATCAAGGAAGGCTCTTTATGCAATAGCTCCATGATACCTTTCAGATTTCCTTTCCTTTTACCTAGGGCTAATGTTTCAGTAACACTAACTTCCTCACTCTTCCTCAAAAACAAAAAAAATACTGCCTCCAGTTCTTTGCAATAATTTCTCACTCAGGCAGAGACACTGTGCTTCTGATAGAGAGCTAGACAGGCTTCTCTAATCACCCTTTACCTTGAGTAACTTCAGGGAATATCAAATCTACCTGAATGTGTCAGTGCCTCAAACATAATAGATGTTTATATGTCACTCATTCTGCAGTGAACTTGTACACTGGTGGTATGACTCCCCTTGAATATTCACTCAGAGGCTCAGGCTGAGTGAAATCTGGTCATCATGTCCAACATGTGTCTTATAAGCTTGCTGAGGTTGTGGTACTCCCCTTTTTCAGCCCTAAGCCTCTTTTCAGTTTAACTGCTTCTTCTTGCTTCTGTAAAATGCTTGGCTTAAAGACAATAGAAGCCAAGCTGCTGTAACCCCATTTTGTTATCAACTGCCTCAAACAGTTGCAAGTCTCCTGTCACAAGGCAGGAATAAGCCCGGATATGATAAGCCAGCCCATGCACAATAAAGTAGAGCCCTGCAGTGAACAGTCAGCACATTCCATTGCTCTGGAGATGGCCTCCACCAATGAAAACTTCCTTAGACATGCATGGGCTCCCCTGGCCACTCAGGAGAGCCCCTTCCCTCTCCTTGCTTCTACTCCTATAAAGACTCAGTCTTTCCTCAGTTCCGGGCTCTCAGTACAGATCCACTGTGGTGGTGAGGTCTGAGAGTCCAAGCTTAAGCCAGAATAAAGGCTCTTTGTTCTTGCATGCAATCAGGATTCCTTGGTGGTTTGGGGGGTCCATTCTCTGGGTGTAACAGAGGTCATTTCCATCCTTGATTGTAACAAGAATATGAAAACAATAGCGTGGAAGTGTTTTTATTTTGTTTGATTTTTATCATCCAGACATGAAGAACAATACAGATATAACTTCTGCTCACATTTTAGAGAATGAAACTCAGTCACATGAGTATACCTTACCTTAAGGGTATCTGATCTTGACAGTCTGATTATGTTCTCAGACAAAAAAAAAAAAAAAAAAAAAAAAAAAAAAATTACCATGTGAATTTTAGTGAAAAACTAAAAGTCTGTAAAACTATGCTTTTTTTCATTTTGGTATTTAATAGCTCCTTCTACACTACGAATTTATTTGCTTCTTTCTTATCAATGTAGTTGAATAAAGTGTACGCAACATGAGAAGAGGTACATCAAGTACTTTTTCTTTTCCTGAAAATAATCATAAATGTTTTATAATTCTCACATTAGATTCTGAAGTAGATAACTAAGGGTTTCATAATGAAATCAGAGATATTGAATGGAAGTTAAAATAATTAGAAACATTAAAGATTTATTAAAATCTTCTTAGAAACACAAGGTAAATGGGAAAATTGTTCTTAATTCTGAAGCAATTTAAATGTTTCATCATTTTTTAAAATTTCTTATTACTGAGAAGAGTCATAACTCAGCCAGGTATGGTCGATCCTGTAATTTCAGCTACTCAGGCAACTGAGGCAGAAAGATTGCAAGTTGAGGTCAGCCTAGGCAACTTTGTGAAACCCTGTCTTAAAATAAAATAAAAGGACAGGCGATGTGGCCCCATGGTAGAATGATTGCTCAGCATGCATGTGGTCCAACCCCTGGTACTTTAGAAAAAAAATTAAAGAAAGGCCATAGCTTCTCATAGCTTCTCATCCAACATGAATATTCTACATATATTTTCTGTCATTTACTCTCAGATATCTGTAACCATAAATTAAAACCACAGAAGTATTAAATAAGAATTCATGCAATTATAAATGTTATTTTATAGTAAAATCAGACTTTTCCAACAAATGAGACTAGGCCTCCAAAAAAACTCTCCCCACCACTAGAGAAAATAAGCATGACTTTTATTTGACAACAATTTAATGTTGTGGTACAGGCATGCAAAGAATGAAGAAATGCAAAACATGAAATCAATTGCATTTCTTATTCTATCCACTTTTTATTTGTTTTAAAAATATTTGGCATTATTATTATTATTTTTTTATTTTTATTTTTGGTACCAGGGATTGAAGTCAGGGGCACTGGACCACTGGGCCACATCCCCAGCCCTTTCTTGTATTTTATTAGAGACAGGGTCTCACTGAGTTGCTAAGTGCTTCACCATTGCTGAGGCTGGCTTTGAACTCGCGATCCTCCTGCCTCAGCCTCCCAAGTGATGGGATTACAGGCGTGTGCCAAGGTGCCTGGCTTGGTATTATTTTTGTCAGAACACAATAACTATCTTTACAAATCTAAATAGACAGAAAACTGCAAATTTCAGAAAGGACAGCCATTAGCATGTGCCTAAGATACCTAATGCAAAAATGGAATGTACAGCATGGAAAATGGACAGTAGGGCCTCAAACTGGGAAACCTCAGTAATGCCTGTATTCTACCATTCCCAGAGGCACCAAAAGTGAACCCAAACCTTGACAGAAAGTATCCTGCTTGTATAGTACAGTAATGATAATTTTCTTTCTATTAGCATCATTAAAATTCTATCCACTTTTTTATTTGTTTCAATTTGTATTAACTTGCAATAATTGTACACAACTGTGGTGTATAGTGTTATATTTCAATAAATGCACACAGTATATACTGATAAAATCAGAATAATTAACATTTCTATTTCCTTATCATTTCTTAATGATTGGGTCTTTCAAGCCTCCTAATTCTTCTTAAAATATATAATTAGTGCAACTATAGACTCCCCACTGTGCTGTGGAATAGCAGTATCTATTTCTTCTATATGTGTTTTGGTACCTGTTATCCAAGTTCCCTGTGTCCTTCTTACCCTATACCCTTCTGAATCACTACTAATTATTACTCAACATTCAGATTGACTTCTTTGGACTTCCACATATGAGAGAGAAGACATGGTATTTGTCTTACTATGTCTTAAGACAATGTCCCCTAGCTTTATTCATTTTTTGTAAATTACAGGATTTTGTTCTTGTTTATGGCTGAATAATATTCTGAAATGGTATATGTCTCTATCTATCTATCTATCTATCTATGTGTCTATCTATATCATATTTTCTTTATCCATTCATCTGTTGATGGAAACCTAGATTGATTCCATATCTTATCCAGAGTGTGATAGATGGATCATTTAGTAGATCATATAGCAGATTTATATGTACTTATGTATTAATTACATTTTCACCAGCAATGTATAAGAGTTCCCTTTTCTCCACATACTTGTAGACATAATTTATTTATTTATTTTGGTCTGTCTGATAATAGAGATTTTAACTAGGGTTAGAATTTTGGTTTTGATTTAAATGACCATGATGACAAATAATCTTAAACATTTTTCATATGTTTACTGATATTTTGCATTTCTTCTGCTTAGAAATTCCTATTCAAATAATTTCCTTGTTTTCTAAATGATTATTTGTCTTCTTGGCATTGAGTTTTTGTGTTATATAGTATGGATATTAATCCTTTGTCAAATGAGTAATTTGTAAATAATTTCTCCCATTCTCTAGATTATCTCCTTACTTTGTTGATTGTTTTTCTGGTTATGCAGAATCTTTTTAACATTATATAAATTCTTGTACTCTTATGTCATCATATATGTATATATCTGATTTGGAGGGAAAAATGCTAATTGAGGTATTCTTAACAAAGGTGAATATAAATTTTAAATAGAATTGCATTCAAAAAGCAGATATTTGTTTTTCTTACTGGAAATAAGAGCTTAAAGTAACATATACAATGATCATAAATTTCAAAATATAAAATTTTATATCCATATCTTATTTCATACCATCCTTCCAGTCAAACATTTTTCTTAAAAATTACAAGTATACATTTATTCCCCAAGTGGGTCTACATTCCTATTATGTGTTGTTTACTATTTTCAGACTGCTGTTGAGTCGTGTCCTCTTCCTATTGATTATACATCAGTAACTACCACATTAGACACTTTGTTGTTATTGTTTTTGGCATTAGTAACCTATGGTTTCTGTAACAAATTATCATAGATATAGTGGCTTAAAGCAACTCACTTTTTTTTTTTTTTAATTTGGAGGCAAGAAATCTGAAATAAGTTTCACTGGGTCAAAATCAATGAGATTAGGTGCTTGGATACTTTTGGGAAGGCATTATTCAGTCTTCCATACTATTCAAGATGCTTTAGATTTATCAGGCAATGATCAACCCAAAGGTTAATTACTTTCAAAGCAACTCTTCAGTTCATATAACAATTTCAATTTGATTATACTGAAATTGCCAAAATTAACATTTTCTTCTGAAATGATCCACCTAAACCTAATTTACCTATTTTCTTATTTCCTCCCTCCTCATCTTTCTCACTCTCCTTCTCTTCCTCCTCCTCCTCCACCTCTTCCTTCTTCTTCATGCTAAGCCAATGCTCTACCACTGAGTCCAGAGGTTTTCATTTTGAGACACAGTGTCACTAAGTTGCCCATGCTGGCCTCTATGTTTTGATCATTGATAGATGGGCTACTCACCCCCAAGGGAATTTTCTGTGTCCTGAGCAAAGCAACCTTGTTTCATTTTCTAGGCAGGAGCCAATGGGCTTAAAGGTTGCCCTGTTCCGTGGGCAAAGAGCCAATAGTGTTAAGGGTCGCTCTGGTACACCCCCCACCAGAAATCCCTATTTAAGCTGCAATCCATTTGGAGCTAAACACCCACACAACAGCTCTTCCCTGCTGAGAGAAGGCAGCCACCAAACCAGCTCCAGCCCCACTATCTCCAGCCTGATGGCAGCTGCCCTAGCTGACAGCTCCAGACCCACCACCTCCAGTCCAACGGCAGCTCAAACACAAAACACATTCTACTGTCATATATACCTAATTAAAATAAATTAATTATTAAGAAAAGAAATTTATAAAATTTATATGAAGTTATATTAATCATAAATTATTACCAGCTATATGATCATCCTTAGACAATGTCTTATCCTGGCTTCTGTTTCTATAACAGAGTACCACAGGATGGGTAGAAAATAAGCTCATTTCCTTCAATCACAAGGGGCTGGAGATCCAAGAGCATTATGTAGATATGTGGTAAAGGTCTTTGGCCTGCAGCATCCTGCTGTAGAATGGCAGAAGAAGTGCAAGTGAGGGTTTATGAAAGAAAGAGGAAAACAGACCTTATCCTGTTTATCACAAACCCACTCCTGAGACTGTTAACCAACTCTAGGGATCATGACATTAATCCCTTCATGAAGGCATGACCTAATTTCTTCCCAAAGGTTTTAAAGACACTGTTTTAAATACAATTAAATTTCAACATGAGTTTGGGTGGGAACTTTCAAGCCATAGCAGTACATTATATATTACATAAATATGTGAAGGAGAAATCTACTTGTACAAGGACGCTAACCTCCTGGATTACTGTAACTTGCATTGCCTAGGTAAATGTCTATAATTATGGTTTGTATAGTACTCTGGTGAACACTGTGTAACACAGTAAATTATTGCAGCAGAGTGCTTTGATACAGAAAATAGACAAGAAATATTCTTTTTAATTTCAAAACAAACTTTATTTGCTTCCAAGAATTCATTAAAATCTCAATAAGATAGCAGTGATAAATCATATAGAAAAGAACATGCATACCTTTTATTTTACAAAATTTTCTCTGTTTTTTAAATGTAGCTTGAGAACTGATTGATTATTTTTCATTATTTTTCTTTACTTTAGAAAATTGGAGATCTGGAGTGAAAGATTTTCTTGTTCAATCTATTATATTTATAATAAATATACATGTGGTAATAACATTTTAATAAAAATACAACACATGCCAAATTCTGTAGGACAGACATTTCCACACATAAGCAACAAATGAAACTAAATTTTCCCTCAGGCTGTTGTATAGTGAAAATAACTATAGCTTTTATATCAAAGATTGGTGTTTCAGAATGGACTCTACCATTTAAAAGTTATTTCAGTTTTGGGAAAACACTTGAGAAGTTCTCATGGATATCCATCAGGGGAAAAGCACAATTGTGCTCAGGTCAGAACAGACTGTGCTACAGATACTTGGGTTTTTAGAGGCATTCATGTTAGTTTATTCACTCATTTAACACATTGTTTGATATTTATTAAATTACAAGCATTAGTCTAGGAGTACCCCAGTGGAAAAGAGCATATAGACAACAGTATCTGGAGCTGACATTCTGTCCTGTGTGTGAAAAGATAAGGAAGAGAGAACAGCTAATATGTTAAATAAATGTGTAAGACATTTGGTGTTTTAGTAGTTAACAAATGTTATGGAGGAAAGTACAGCAAAGTATGGAGACAGGAAGAAAAGAAAATTCACAAATGAGGAAGAAATGAACCTCTTCTTAAAAAAGAGGAAGGAAAAGTCCACATGAAAATTACATCTTTACAAACTGGTAGAGAAGCAAAGGAAAAATGCTTAGGCATATCTGGGGGATATTGGAAGATGCTCAGACAGAAGCATAAGCAGCAGAGCACAGTAAAAATTAAACCAGATAAGTGTTACGAAAAAAGTGGGATGGGTGCAAAGGAATTGAATATATGTGTAAGGAAGTGGTTACAATGTTTGACTATGCAGTTTAGCTCATAAGAGTATTAAATAGATGGGGAGGCTGTAGGATTAATAGATCAAACATCCATGGAGTTGGAAAACTGTTGAGATCTTGTGTCTGAAAGAGCTCATAAGAAAGAATGTAGGGATCTGAGAATGATTGAAACGGAATACATAAAATGGTCGCAGAGAATGACAGGTTGTAGGGTATGTTCAATGGGTAGGTAATTGGGTACAAGTGTGAAAACAAGAAGAAGAACATGGGAGGAAAGAAATTCAAAGGAACACGAGGACAGGGTATTGGTGTAATCCTAACTATGAACATGGAAATCATCATGAATTAAGAATAATGTTGGAGAATGTGCTATGAGACAGGAGTTTAAACTGTGGATGATAGAAATGACATGGGTGTGGGAAGATAACTAAATAGAGGGAGCAGTACTTGCATACTCTTATAAGCAAAGATTCAGAGTGGGTGTATTTTTAAAAGAGGAAGAGAGAATAGTTTGAAAATGGACAGGTGAAGCATGAAAAACATGTAACTCATTTCTAGGTTCATGACTATAGCAGAAAAAAAGTAAAGGACCACCATGTAAAAAGCACAGAGGAATTGGTGTCCTCATGAATTGGACAAAGTCTGAGCTAGTTCAAAAAAGTAAAGAGAACATTAAGAAAAGAGGATAAGGATTCTGGACTTTCTGTTATTATCAGATTATTTACTTGAAAGAGCAAGAAGACCAGAGGAGTTTCCCAGAATACAGTGTTATAGAAGATGGGGACAGAATAAAGAATGAAAAGGTTCAGGTGGAAATTGGAGTGCAGGATATGAGACAGTATCTTAGGAATGTCTGGCTTCCTGTGGACAGAAACAGAAATAGGAATGAAGGAGATAAAATAATTAATTCTAGTTTCAAGGTAGATGGAAGTAGAATAGTTCTGTGTATTAGAGGTAGACAGTGTCTGAGGCCTTGTCTTGCCATTTGTGGTAGAGCCATAAAAATTATACTATGACTTAGAATATGCAGTTACCATGCAGTGCTCTAGAGAGAGAAGTATGGAGGTCTGGGAAATTATGGTCTAATCTGAGTACAAGGCCCTCTCTTATCAGTAGGTCCTTTTTACTGGTAGAGACATCTCTTAAAATATTGAGGAGTCGGGGCTGGGATTGTGGCTCAGCAGTAGAGCGCTTGCCTAGCACGTGAGCGGCCCGGGTTTGATCCTCAGCACCATGTAAACATAAATAAATAAAGACATTGTGTACAACTAAAATAAATAAATAAATAGATAGATAGATGGATAGATAGATAGATAGATAGATAAATAAATAAATGTTGAGGAGTCAGAAATAACAAAATAACTAAACATATAATAGCATGAGTAAAATTAGAGTAGTTAGTTGAAAATAGCAAGAAATGGAATAAAGTGTTAAATGATACAATTTCTGTAAGTTAAACCACTTACTTACAAAATAACAACATAAAGATGTAAATATAGGCAAACATTTTTCATGATTTTGAGGTAAAGAAGTTCAGGACATGACACTCCAAATATGCCTGTTCAGTATGATGAAAACTTCAAACTGAGGGCATAAGGGCAGTAGCAAAAGCAGAAAGAGGCCTTCTCTGAACTCTTAGTCTGAAGACAGATTCTCCAAAAGAACACATTTGTCATGAATCTTCTCTCCATGAATCTCACTAACCAGGGAAGGTTTAAATTTATATCCCAGGAGAAGAACAAGGAGTTTGGCACCATGTCCAGATGGACTTTGTCACAAGTTGTCTCTTATTCTCTGACTGTCCAGTCATGGTTCCATGAAATCACTTACTCTCCCTAAATTACCTACATCACTCCTCTTCTTTCCCCTATCCAGAGAGTAGATAAGCTTCTAGATATCATAGTTTTGAGGTATTAACTTTGGGTGTTTTCATGTGATGCCCCCATGCACATAATACATCTGTGTATGCTTTTTAATCTGTCTACCATCCAGTTATTTCATAGACTCAACCAATGAACCCTCAGGAAGTAGAAAGTCTTCCATCCCTTTTAGAGGTAAGCAAACAGATTAGGACATAAAATGCATGAAACTGCAGTCTTTACTTAAAAAACAAAACAAAACACACACACACACAAAAAAAAATACTGGGGCTGGGGTTGTAGCTCAGTGGTAGTGGGCTTGCCTCACATATGTGAGGCCCTGGGTTTGATCCTCAGCACCACATAAAAATAAACAAATAAAAATAAAGATATTTTTAAAAAACACTGACAATACAGAAAAAAATGCCAACTTACTTGCTACATGTACTTGGGACACAGGACTTGTATGTAGAGTATATAAGGAGTTACTCTATCTCAATGAAAAAAAAGTCATTAATTAAAAATGTACAAAAACTTGAACAGAAATATCCATATGCTGTCATAAGTGACAGGATTTCATTTGTTTTTAGGGATAAATAATATTGCATTGTGTATAGATAGTACTTTTTTTTAAAATCCATTTGTCCATTGACGACCACTTCATTTGATTCCATACCTTGACTGCTATGAAAGTCCTGACACAAACATGGGAGCGCAGGTGTCTGTTTGATATAGTAATTTCACTTCCTTTGAATATGTACCCAGTTATAAGATTGCTGGATCATATGGTAGTCCTGTTTTTATTTTTTTGAGGAACCACCATACTTTTTTCCATTGTAGATTTACTAATTTACATTTCCACCAGCAGTATATAAGAATTACCTTCCTTCCATATCCTTACCAGCATCTGTTATTTTCTGTCGTTTTGCAATAGCTCTTTTAACTGGTATGAGATGGAGTAGCCTTGTGGTTTTGATTTGCATTTTCTTGATTATTAGAGATATACTTGGTGGTCATTTATATGTCTTCTTTTGAAAAACATTTGTTCATATCATTTGCATATTTTTAATTGGGCTATTTGTTTCTTTTGCTGTTAAGTATCTTTGAGTCCCTTATGTATTCTGGATATTAATCCCTTGTTGGATAAGTAGTTTGCAAATGTTTTCTGAGATTGTGTGGTTGGCTCCTCGTTCTGTTGATTGTTTTCTGTGAAGAATCTTCTTAGTTTGCTATAATCCCTTTTGTCTATTTTACTTTAGTTACCTGTTCTGTTTCCTTTTTTTTTTTTTTTTTTGCGGTACCAGGGATTGAACTCAGGGGCACTCGACCACTGGGTCACATCCCCAGCCCTTTTTTTGTGTGTATTTTATTTAGAGACAGGGTCTCACTAAGTTGCTAAGTGCCTCACCATTGCTGAGGCTGGCTTTGAACTCGCAATCCTCCTGCCTCAGCCTCCCAAAGTGCTGGGATTACAGGCATGCGCCACCACACCTGGCTTTCTGTTTCCTTTTTGTACTTTCATAGTTTCAGGTCTCACATTTGGATCTATGTTCCTTTCAAGTTGATTTTTTACATAGTGAGAGGTTCTGCATATGTATATCCAGTTTTCCCTGTACCATTTATTGAAGATACTGTCCTTTCTTTAATGTATGTTCTTGGTACATTTGCCTAATATCTATATGTAATAGATTAATTTCTGGCTTCTTTAGTCTGTTCCTATGACTATACATTTTCTAAAAAATCATTCGACTATACAATTAAAATGAACTTATTTTACTGTTACACCCCTACATACTTGAATTTATTTTAATTGTAAGTAAATTACACCCTGATATAGTTGATTTTAAAAACTTGAAAACTTCACAAGGAAACTTAATAAAACATTACTTTAGAAAAGCAAAAAATATTTGCAACTCATGTAATAAGGACTGATAATTTGTGTATAAAATCTCACTTGAAATTATAAATAGAAAGCCCATCAAGGAAATAAAAAGGCAGAGAAAATAAATGGATACTTCACACAAAAACAAGTATGGGTGGAGGGAAAGAGAAAAGAGTTGGCTTTAACATAAAATTACTCATCTGTACTTATAATCATTTTATTTTATTTATTTATTTTTTTTTTTTTGGTGGTGGTTTCTGGGGATTGAACCCAGGGCCTTTCAGATAAGCCTAAAGTCAGCTCTGCTGTGGATGGAGCCAGTGAGTACTCCTATCATAATTCTGATGAATCCAACTTGTCTCTCTGGTAAAGCATAAATTCTCTGCACTCAGCTCCACCGTCTAGGCTGAGCCATGTGCATGCAGAGCCAGGAGACCTCTTTGTGCACCAACTGAGCTATATCCTCAGCCATATAATCTTAACATGTATATCCTCTCCAGAAAATACACTATATAATTTATCTGATTGTCAGAAATCCACATTAGAAAATATTTTGCGTAGATGAGACAATGTAGAAGGTAGAAAATATTATACATTGCTAAAATGAGTAAAATTGATACACCACATTTGTAGCAATTTGAAACCATCTAAAAATGTAGATATTTTTCAAATCAGAAATCCCATTTTGGGGAATTTTTCTTAAAGATAAACACATATATGCAAAATAACATGTGAAAGATTTTTATTCTTAATATTACCTATAATACAATATAGGAAATTAAATCAATGATAGACTAGTTATACAACTTTTAGTACCTCCATGCTGTTGGGACCTTACACTGTCTGCCTATGGGGTGGAAAAGCTCTGGCTTTCTGGCTGCTTGCCACATTACCACGCCCTGTTACCTGACCTAGGCTAAGCAGGGGGCGTGGCTGTGAGAACCAGAACCGCCCTGCTGGTCACTGACTGGCTGTGGCTCACTATAAAGCATTGTGCACCCCTTTAATAAACAAGCTCCTGCATTGACTGACTGGACTCCCCGATGTGGCTCTGAGTTTTTTGAAGGCGGGTGAAGGAGGCGTCGGTGGCCTTTACTTTCCCAATCCAGTCTCATTGTTGAGGTAGGCCCTTCTGGCCTCTTTTGGTAGACAGAAGAGGTCCATCCCGGGTACAGGGGGGGCTATAGACCTCAACCCCTTATAACTTCACGACACCATGCTAAATTGGAAAGATTTGTAAAATATATACTGATAGGAATAAAAGGAAGGTACATTATAGTGTGAACAGTAGCCCCATCTTTGCCAAATTAACAAGAATGCCAAAGAAATAGAGAGATATTTTTCACTGTACAACTTTCTTACCCACTTTGTTTCTTAAGCCACATGTTTGATTTTTTAAATTAAGTATATTTATTTTAAATTTTGAAAAAATTGCCAACATGACAAAATATTTCCATCTGAATTGATTACTCTTACAAGTAGTTGAAATTAGTTGTACTGCATTTCACATCATATTTCAATAAAGGAGTTTGCCTAATGTCCCATTTAACTAAGATGTGGCATTTTATTTCAATTTATAAATATATTTTAATCTTTTATAGATTACAGGGGTGTTTAAAACAAATTATAAACAAGTAGGTAATTTAGCAAAACTATTGTAAGGATTAGTTCAAGAAAAAGTTGTTGAGAAGGTATGATCTTATTCCATTATTGAATGATGAAAAACATTAGCAATAAAATTTTATGCACAAATACCATCAAGACAAATAAAAAATATACTGAACAAGTACTGTTTCATCAAAGCACTGTTTCAACAAAGAGCTGTGCCTAAACTCTTTCTGTTCTTTCTTGGTTGACAGGTGGTCTTGTCATCATAAGGGGGTCCTACAGCGCTCTCTAGAGGCAGAGACCTCTGCTCAGACCTTCCAAGATCATGACAAATCACAGAAAAGAATCAAGTATGTGTTAGGTTTTAAAACAGGAAGAGATAATTTTAGAGCATAAAGGTGAAGATAATGCATTCTCAGAGCAGAATGCAGGATCAAGAATGAGACATGTAAGTTATACTCCATGTATGTTTAATATGTCAAAATACACTCTACTGTCATTCTGCTGTCATGTATATCTAAAAAACAATCAATCAACAAATACATAAAAAAAATGTTCAACATCTCTGGCAATTAGAGAATTGCAAATCAAAAACTACTCTAAGATTTCATTTCACTCCAGTCAGAATGACACCTATTAAGAACACAAACAACAATAAATGTTGGAGAGGATGTGGGGGAAAAGGCACATTCACACGTTGCTGGTGGGACTGCAAAATGGTGCATCCATTATGCAAAGCAGTATGGAGATTCCCTGGAAAACTGGGAATGGAATCACCTTATGACCCAGCCATCCCACTCCTGGGTCTATTCCCAAAGGACTTAAAAGCAGCATACTACAGGGATATAGCCACATCAATGTTTATAGCACCACAATTCACAATAGCTAGGTTGTGGAACCAACCTAGATGCCCCTCAGTAGATGAGTGGATAAAGAAAATGTGGTATATATACACAATGGAATATTACTCAGCAATAAAAGAGAATAAAATAATGGCAATCGCAGGTAAATGGATGAAGTTGGAGAACATAATGCTAAGTGAAGTTAGCCAATCTAAAAAATCCAAATGCTGAATGTTTTCTCTGATATAAGGAGATTGATTCACAGTGGGGTTGGGTTGGGGAACATACGAGGATTAGAGGAACACTAAAAAGGTCAATGGGCAGGGAGGGGAAGGGAGGGGACAAGGGGGTGTGAAGGGGGAAATAAAAAAAGAAAATGGTAAAACAAGATGGATATCATTATCCTAAATGCATGATTGAAGACATGAATAGTATGAATATACTTTGTATACAAACAGTGATATGTAAAAAAGTTGCTCTATATGTGTATTATGAATTGTAATGTATGCTACTGTTATATATACAACTTCAAACAAACAAACAAAAAAGAACCTAAAAAGTCTACACACACACACAGAGCACACAGAGGCAGATGCTGTAGTATAAATCTGTAATCCCAGCAGCTCAGGAGGCTGAGGCAGGAGGATTGGAAGTTCAAAGCCATCTTCACTAATTAGTGAGGCCCAAAGCAACTTTGTGAGACCCCGTCTCAAAATAAAATATGAAAAAGGCTGGGGATAGGGCTTGGTGGTTAAGCCATACTGATTTCAATCTCTGGAAAAAAAAAAAAAAAAAGAAAAATTGAGACCCAGTTCTTTTGAGGTTTCAGGCTCTTCTTTTTAAGAACGGGGAAGGTATTAGGGATGGTGTCAGCCTGGTGATCACAAGATGGTTTGGGTACAAGATGGTTTGGGTGGTCTAGCTATTCTTAGGATCATTAGGTCAATGTTGTCTCCTCTATTCAATCAACAGATATCATTGGGAATATAAAATATAGGTTTCTTAAATATCATATCTCCCTTTATTTAATCAATTCAGAAGATACATGTGTACAATAACAGTGCTTGTAAGCATTTAAACAAAACAATTTTCAAAGATACGTTGTCGGATTATTATAAGGGGTTGAGGTCTATAGACCCCCCCCCCCCCCCGTATCCGGGATAGACCCCTTCTGTCTACCAAAAGAGGCCAGAGGGGCCTACCTCAAAGATGAGACTAGATTGGGAAAGTAAAGGCCGCGGACACCTCCTTCCCCACCTTCAAAAGACTCAGAGCCGCGTAGGGGAGCCCAGTCAGTAGAATGCCAGAACTTGGTTTATTGAGGAAGTTGGACGGTCTTATAGAGGACATGGGCCAATCAACAGAAAGATCATAGGGACACATAAGGAGCATGGGCTGATGCCATTGGCGGAGCCATTGGCCTATCCTTGGGTTGGTTTCAGTTCTCACAGCCATGCCTAGGTCCTGTAACAGGGCGTGGTAATGTGACAAGCAGCCACAAAGCCAGAGCTTTTCCATTCCCTTGGCAGACAGTGTAAGGTCCCGACATTACATGAACTTTAGATAACTAAGATTTATGGATTTCTCAAAATTTGTGAGTGACAGGCCTAGTAGAAAGACTGGCCTGGTGAGGAAAGGTAGGAGGATTTGGGCACAAGTCTTTCAGATTAAAGTGATAGTCTCCTTTACTTCCTTTGTCTCCATTCTCTCTGTCTTTTATTTCTTTTCCATCCTACCTCAGTTTTATTTTCTGAAATGTTGCATAGTCACAACTAAGATGTCAGTAATCAGATGAGACCATAGGCTGTTTCTTGTTAGCATCTGTCTGTATCTGAAAGCTAATGTGGCTTGTTCAAAACAAATTCATTTGTACATTTTAGTAGTGGGATTTTAAATTAATTTCAAGGAATATATGCTGGACAGGCCATTTGTAACAATAAAAGATTAGTGAAAAGTTGTCAAGAAGCAGGACTTATTTGTGTAGTTGTTTTTAATTCAGTGTATCTCTTTAAAAAATATATTAACCAACTAAATGCTTATCAATCATCCTTGCTAAAGACTAAGTAATTAAAACTTACAAATTAATTGCCCATAACCTAAATTCATATTGTGTCCCAGCTGGCATGAGAAACACACAGTTTTAGTGAACTGCTGACTTATTTTTTAAACCTCTATAATAGTAAGACTTACTAAGCAAAGGTTATGGATTTATGATAGGTCAGTATTGCCAACTACTGTATCTGATTTATCACTGTGGGAAAGAATGATCTACAACATAGCAGTCCCCAGCAATCCTTGATGAAGCTTATAAATTTACATCAATGGCGTCTGAAACAGAAATTAATTTGTGCATGTTTTCCTAGCAGCAATTAGCAGCAGGCAGGAGTTTTAATGAAATAAAGTTGTGATTCCCACAGGGACTATTTATAATGAATACTACAAAGCAACAAGAGCTTCAAACTATTTACATTAAGAATTGATTAATAACAAAGCCATTAAGTTACATATTAGGTTACATGTTGTGCCAATTTAAGGGATACTGCTAATTAAGTAATCATAATCATTTGTGTGTGCTATATCTAATTAACTTTTTATATCTCTTTAAGTTTTTCCTTCAGGACCAATAGCATTCAAGTGGCATTAGCAAAGGAACATTTAGGCCATTTCTTGGAATATTGTTTTCCAATAAAGTAGATTTCTATGAAAACACTTGGAGAGTTTAATAAAGAGTAAGTGCCTTTTCCTGACAACGACTTTGGGCTACATCACATCTGCACTTGGGGGAATGGCTTAACATTAGGTTAGGGTCAAGTAGAGCTTTTAAATGTGTCTATGTAAATCAAGTTGAGAAAGTAGCTTTACAACTTCTGAAAACTTTCACAATAGAGTTTTAATGCCTGAAAGGATTATATTAATGTTGGGTTTGTTTGTTTGTTTTTAATGTGTGTGATTTAAGAATGCTATATATGCATCTGGGAAGATATCTAAATTTTTTTTTTTTTTAATTTTGGTGGTAAGAGTAGGTTTAAGAGGCTTCTCCTCTTCAGTATCTACCTCATAAAATAATGAAGCCCTCAAAGTAATTCCACCTTTACAAATAAATCTCATAATCTCTCTCTTTTCAAAGAAATTTAAGAGTATCATTTAATCCTCCAAACAGTAACTTGAAAAATTAGTTTAATTTTTAACAGTTTAAAAGCTTTATAAGTTATTAGGTCTTAAATTTATTTATTATACAGTACTTTATATTGAATAATATGTAGCAAACTGTTCATCATGGACTAGAATGGTAGATTTGATTGTCGACATTATCCAATCAATTAGGTGATTAAACTAATATCATTCTTGTTATGTTCTTTTACAGACACACTTCTGCATTGAACTGCCTGGACTTTTTACTAACAACATATTAGTAGTCTAATTATAGTACTGATACTCCAATTAATTACACTGAATGTTTACTAAGACTAAAGTACTAAGCTATTTCTTATCATAGATCATAATGACTAATACAATATCTTATAAAATAGGTTTTATTATTATCATTTTGCTGGTAAAATTTGAGTGAAATGTTAAGTAATTTTAATAAGTCTAAAAACTAGCCAAAGGCAAATAAATCCTGGATACTAACACAAATCTCTCTAGATCCAAAGGGAACCTTGCCAGCTACATGAAACTTTATGGCTTCATTTCTTGTATCCGTTGTATTCCTGTTTATTCACAATTGTAAAGATACTTTTGAATAACTCTCTAAAACCAGATCTTCTTACACAAATGTCATGGCTAATTTAAAATATTTATAAAACTCTTTGGCATTCATCTTGAACCTGAGTGGTTCAAATGAAAATTGCAGAAACAACGTCGTACTAGTTTCTGAGAACACTTTCTATCTTCAGTATCCTCTTTGTGAGTAATGGCTGATATGTAACAATCCAGGATAACTGAGATGAGTATTCTAGACATCCTAATAGTTCTAAGCCCAACCTCTCCACTATTATTACTAAGGCTTTGGAGTATGATACTATATGGTAATGATAATTTTGAGGACATAGTTTTGAGGTAAGTTTATTTTGCATGGGACAGTGAGCTGCCTACTCAAAGAATCCATTACTATGGGCTGAGACAAACTCAATTCTATGTGCATGCCCAAGGCTCTGGGTTTGACCCTTTCTCTCCACCCTCTGTTTCAGTCAGCTTTTTTGCTGCTGTGACCAAAAGACATATAAGAAAAATCACAGGACAAAAATTTATTTGGGGACTCACAGTTTCAGAGATCTCAGTCCATAGATGGCCGACTCCATTCCTTTGGTTCTGATGTGAGGCAGAACATCATATCAGAAGAGCATGATGGAGGAAAATGGATCAGGACATGGCAACAGGAATTAAAGAGAGAAACTTCTCTCATCAAGGACAAAATATATACCCAAAGGCACACTCCAATGACTTACCTACTCCAGTCACATCCTATCTGCCTATAGTTACCACCCAGTTAATCCCTATGAAGGGATTAATGCATCAATTAGGTTAAAACACTGATAACACAATTATTTCACCTCTAATTTCTCTTGCATTATCTCACACATGAGCTTTTGACACCAAATATCAATACCATAGCACCCCTACCCCTCCAAAAGTAATTCATTTAGACTTTAATTGCAATAATAATTATTCCCTGGAATAATATTTAAGGCAAAAAGAATACAGAGAAAAAATTAAGCAGAATATATTTTATCTTATATAGAGAGGGCTATTTTTCACATTTTATGATGACCTGCATTTCTTTTCAATAATAAGTCAATTTGCATTAAATCATGTTGTTGTTGGGCAGAAGATAGTATAGACAAATCAGTGAGAAGTATTTAAATGTATAAATGTCTATTCATAATTGTGTTGTTATATTTACATATGATTTTAAACAAGGAAAACTAAGACTTATACCTTTGTGTTAATTTCTATAGAGAAATAATATTTAATGATATACAAGTTCTATACATTTTAGCAGAAAATTAATATTAAATACTTGATTTTTTAAAAATATAATCATGGCACTGAAAGTATTTATTTCTTCAAGTTGCAAATGTAGAAAAATGATAGTAATATATTGTCACTGATTTTTCATACTTTTCAAAAAATTTTTTTACTTTCAAAATATGCAAGTAATCAAGAAAAATCTGACAAGGGTTAAGAGTATCTGATTTACAAATACACTAAAATATTTAGAATGTCTGTTGTAATGAGCCAGAGTCAAGTTGATTAAGTACAAATGATATAAATCACAGGACCACTCATTATCTGTGTGCTATTTCCCATCCAAACTTTTCATACCTTTAGATCTGATTTAAATATTCTATCTTTATGTAGTTTATAAAGCTCTGATTTCTGATTTCTATTAGATATTCATGTACATAATTTTTACATTTCAGAATAATTCTGCAAAATATATTAGAGTGAAAGAGGACTTATAATTATGTAGGGAACTTAGCATTATAAATCATATTAAGTCAAAAGTAAGTAGTAATCTACCTTTAGAAAACTACCTATAGCTTAAACAGGTTGGGAGGTGAATAGGGATGACAGTTCATTTTAAACTTTCTCCTGAAATTAATCAAATTCCAGAATGGACCAATGACCTCTGGGTAGAAAATAAAAAATCACACAAATAGAATGTGTAATTATGTAGAAACCAGTAAGAGATGAGATTATTTGTGGAATTTATGAAAAACTTTATGTTTAGATTTATGAAAATCTTTGGTTTTTGGTATACAACTGTATTTTCAGGAAATGGCCAACTATGATATTCTAGAGGAGAACAAGAGGGAGGAAGTTTATGTTGTTTGTCATTGTAGAAAAATGATGTGGAAGATTATATTGTTATGTTTGGTAACTGATTTTGTTTATATAGCACATAATAATTTAAAGGTTATGTAATTTATAGACACATACTTTTGCTTAGATAGATTACATGTGTGCCTTATTTAGGGAATAGATAAATATCTTTAAATTTATATGCAAAACAATTGAAAATTTTTCACTTAAAACCTATTTTGGATATTCTAGAAGAATTTTTTATTTACATGAATTATTTCTTTATATTGGTGATATTTATACACTTATTTTCATGGATATGCTAATGTTTCTTCTACATCTTAATTTTCTACATTTAGGAATAAAGTGAATTTCTACCTCATTTTTTGTCTCTCATCTTTTAATGTACCTTCAGCTCTTGAAGATAAAATAATACATTTTCAGTGAGGTAAACCATAACATAAATAATAACTTAAGGGTCTTATTGAGGAAGTTGGAGCTTAAACCAACATGATGGAGATTTGAGCCTACTTTTTCTTCTATTAGGTGCAAGGTCTCAGGTTTGATTCCCAGGTCCTTGATCCACTTTGAGTTAAGTTTTGTGCATGGTGAGAGAGATTTAATTTCATTTTATTACATGAAGATTTCCAGTTTTTCCAACACCATTTTTTGAAGAGGCTGTCTTTTCTCCAATGAATGTTTTTGGCACCTTTGTCTAATATAAGATAACTGTAGGTGTGTGGGTTTGTCTCTGTGTCTTCTATTCTGTACCATTGGTCTACTGGTTTATTTTGGTGCCAATACCATGCTGTTTTAGTTACTATTGCTTTGTAGCACAATTTAAGGTCTGGAATAGTAATGCCACCTTCTTCATTCTTCTTGCTAAGAATTGCTTTGGCTATTCTGGGTCTCTTATTTTTCCAGATGAATTTCATGATTGCTGTTTCTATTTCTATGAGGAATGATATTGGGATTTTGATTGGTACTGCATTGAATCTGTATAGGGCTTTTGGGAGAATGGTCATTTTGACAATATTAGTTCTACTTATCTATGAACAAGGTAGATCTATAGTGCAAGAATTAAAACCAAGAATCAATAAATGGTATGGATTCAAAGTAAAAAGCTCTTCTCAGGAAAAGAAACAATCAGTGAGGTGAATAGAGGACCTACAGAATGGGAGCAAATCTTTACCACAGCACATCAGATAGAACACTAACCTCAAGGATTTATAAAGCTCTTAAAAGCCTTAACACCAAAAAAACAAATAACCCAATCAATAAATGGGCCAAGGAACTAAACAGATACTTCTCAGAAGATGATATACAATCAATAAATATATTTAAAAATGTTCAACATCCCTAGCAATTAGAGAAATGCAAACCAAAACAACTCTAAGATTTCATCTTACTCCAGTCAGAATGGTAGCTATCAAAAAACAAAAAAAAACAAACAACAACAACAACAACAAAAATGCTGGTGAGGATGTGGGTGAAAAGGCACACTCTTACATTGCTGGTGGAGATGCAAATTGGTGAAGCCAATCTGGAAAGTAGTATGGAGATTCCTAGGAAAATTTGGAATGGAACCACCATTTGACCCACCTATCCCACTCCTTGGCCTATTCCCAAAGGACTTAAAAACAGCTTACTACAGGGACACAGCCACATCAATGTTTATAGCAGGACAATTCACAATAGCTAGACTGAGGAACCAACCCCGATGTCCATCAGCAGATGAATGGATAGGGAAACTTTGGTTTATATACACAATGGAACACTACTGAGCACTAAAAGAGAATAAAATCATGGAATTTGCAGGTAAATGAATGGAGAAAATAATGGTAAGTGAAGTTAGCCAATCTCAAAAAACCAAAGGTTGAGTGATCCCTTTGATATGAAGATACTAACTTATAAAGGCAAGAGAGGGGGATGAGAGGAATAAAAGAGCTTTAAATAGAAGAAAGAGGGGGGGGGAGGGAGGGAGTAAGGGAATAGGAATAATGGTAGACTGAGTTATCCATGATTACCCTAAATACATGTATGAAGACACAATTGTTGTAAAAATACTTTATATAAAACCAGCAACTTGAAAAATTGTGCTCTTTATATGTAATATGAAATGAAATGTACTCTGCAAACATGTATAACAAATTAGAATAATAAAAAAATTTAAAAATAAACAAACAAAATTAAAAAAAGAAATATTTATGATTACAGAAAAGTTTACCCTAATTAAAAAAAAAACTACATATTAAAAATAATAATAATAATAATAATTTAGGCATTTTTAGCACTTCTCATTACATCTGTGAATGATTGCAATCAATCTTGCATGTTTATGGCTTTCAAAACAGATTGGTATTGATACCTCTATTTATATATCTAGTTCTAGTACATTTTGGCTGGAATGTTTTGAAGCAATTTTAAAACAGCATGTCCAAATGAAATTTATTTTGTCATCCATATACTTCTTCATGATTCCTCACATGTTCTCCTTCTATCCATTCTCACCAATGTTGACTTAGTCTACTATATAATCATTTCTTCCCAACTATGTGGTAGCAAATGCCTCTATCTCACTGGCCTGGCCTAGTTACTGCCATCAGAGTTGTTTTCTTGTTCACCACACCTGTCACAGATGAGTCATTCCCATTCCTGAACAAGCCTCTGTGTCGCTAAGTGTGACTCTTTGAAATAACCTGTCATTCCTCTTTCCTCTCAGGAAATATCTATACAGAATATAAAATTCAACTCATTTTACATATCATTACAGTATTTCCTAAAGAGGAAAGATTTCTCACCTACTCAATGGCATTCTTAGAGGATTTAACAAATGTCATCATCATAAACACTTTTCACATTTAGACAGTTTCAGAGATTATTTTCCCTGTGTTATTACAAATACAACTTCAAGATGTAACAAATCTGAGCCTAAATCATAATTTTATCATGTTCTTGATTTTTGGAAACATACTTAACATTTCCAAAAACTTTAATTTTCCGTCTGTACTATAGAGACAATATCTATCTAAGAGGTTATTTTTAGGATTAAAGAAGATAATGCATATAAACAAAAAGGTTGTCATTCATCTTATAGTAAGGGCACAAAAACTGGTTTGGTTTGGTTTATGAATTGTATTACTATTGTCTTTGGGTGTGTTTTTCTATTAATTCTCTAAGAGCATAAACTGAATTCTTCTGTTTATATATCTCCATTCCAAGAATATAGCATGGCTTGTAGTAGGAAACATTAAAAATTTATGTTCAGGGACTAAGTGTCATGCTGGCTAGGACTATTAGAGTTAAATGTCCTAATCACTGTTCTTATCAATAAGAACATTCTTTCTCATAGTAATTTGAAATCATCAAGTGCTTTTTAATATTACTGCTATTACAAATATGAGAAATAAAGTTCTAATAGCTTTCATAAGTCATAATTGAATATATAGCTTTTATATCTATATGGAGAAATGCTAATAAGCATATTTTGAAGTGTGGAATCCTCACTTAATAACAATTTCTTATCTATGAGTTGAATATGATGAATTATTTTTTAATAATTAGTCATTTTTTTCCTAGGTATGCCAATAAAAATTATATTGCTTTTGGGATCTCAACGAATTTTTTTTCCACAAAATATGTTGATAATGTTTCCAGAAGTACTAGAACAAAACATTTTTAGGTGAATGTTATTGCATTGTCTTTGGTTACATCCTGGTTACATCCAAGATGTCTGATTTTAATCTGTAGCCTACAGCTAAACTGTAAATTACTTTGTTCTCCTAGGAGAATATCTTTCCATTTTGTCAATGACTCATTTCTTCATGGAGACAAAAAGAAAACCATTGTATGTAATGGAATATCCTAGGTAAAAAATTTAGTATAGGTGTATGATTTTTCAGTATTGTCACATGAATGTGTAATGTAAGACATTATTCCAGTCCTTTATGTGTGAGTAGCACCACGTGAATCAATACACATAAAAATGGATATGTTCTTATTAATGCTGTAATATTTACTTGTCAAAATGATAGTAAAATACAATATATGTTAACATGAGTTGGACAGAATGACTTACTAGGAGGCCACAAACAGTGAGAATGTGATGGTTTCAGAAAACAATTTTAATTCCACGGTTTCAGCTAAACCATTGTATAATTTGTCTATGTCAACTAGAGATATTTATATGTAACTTAGAAATGTGAGGATTATTAGGATCACATTTGATAGACATGGCATACCTCTCATTAGAGAGCACAGCAATTCATTGTTTACAAAGCATAGTCATCATAACCATAGTCATCATCATTGTCAACATAGGGCTCATATAATTCCACATTACTGTTCTAAAACATTATATCACATTGAAAATTAGCCTAATCATTATTTGCAAATATACATTCTATACCTTAATTTGTTGGTTGACATATGTCAAATGGCTAATAATCTATGTATCTACGTATCTAATTTTTAATTGAGCAATCCACATTGAGATATTCTATGATAACATTATGTTAATCCAAAGGGAGCCACACATAATAAAAAAATTTGTATCAGATGCTCTGAAGAAAATAGGAGGAATTTGTTATTACTCTTTATGTAATTAGAATTTATAGTCTGAGTTTTGTAATGTTCTGTATCTGATTTACATAGTGGACAGTAGAGAGGTTAAAGCTTCATTGAACATGGAACCCAACCCGCTACCTACTTAACCTTTGAAAGCAGCTAGTCTGACTTATTATGTTCTGGTAAGTGTTAACTGCACACTATATTTTGCACACCTAATATGAAAAATAGAATGTAAATTTGTATTAATAATTTTATATTGAAATAATAATAATTTGACTAAATGATTAAAATAAATATATTATTAAAAGCAATTTTCCTTGTTTCTTTTACTTACTTGTCTTACTAGAAAAATTAGAATTCTGTATAACAGCATAACATTTATTCTGAAAACACCATTAGAATGTTTGAAATTCATGAAGAAAGGTCAGGTATATTTCAAAGAAAAATGGAGGAATATTAGTAGAAAACATATTGACTTAATTACGTGTCTTTAAAAGACACCCACTGTGTGAAAGCTAACTTAAGATAAGACCTAAGGGAGCTGTTCTGATGCTGTATTTGCAATAAAATAACAAAGTGGCAGTAGCATTTCACAGAGGATACTTTTTTCATATAAAGTCATGCGTCTGGGCTGAGGAATTCTCTCTTGGGTTGACATACTGCTTATGCTTATGTGAATCCAAAATTTGTTGGGAAAACCCAGCTTTTAAAATAAATAAGCACTCTCCGTGTCCAAATTATCTTGATAAATTGATTCATGAATTCATTAATATTCTACCTTTAAGGTGTGCCAGGAAATGCCATACAGATGAGGAACAGATGAATAGAGAGCTCTGTTATCTTTATTTTTCACATATTCCTTATTTTCAGCCTATTTCCCATATCTCTTTATATATGTGGCTGTAATGAGAATTTATGATGTATTGAATTCTCTGTTTCCAATTTTCAAGCCATGCTATATATTTTCATATCCAGATATAAGACCTATATTGCACATTGCATTGCCTTTGCTACTTGTGCCAAGATAAAATTAATCATATTAATTTATTAACTCTAGATTGTATTTTTCATATGCTTTCCTTGATCTCATTTGGTTTCTTACATATAGAAAAACATAATAAAACAAAATTATCCGTGATATAAAATTCTAAAAATACTTCTTAAAAATGTATTTTATTTTATGGAACATAACATGTATACCCTAACAAAACATGCATAAGTATTCATTAAAAATAATAAATAAGCCAGAGTACACACCTATAATACCAGTGACTCAAGAGGCTGAGGCAGGAGGATTGCAAGTTCCAGGCCAGACTCAGCAACTTAGTGAATCTCTCAGCAATTTAGCAAGACTCAGTTTGAAAATAAAATAAAAAAGGGCTGGGGATGTAGCTCAGTGATAAATGTGCTCCTGGGTACACCCCCATATTAAAAAGCAAACAAATAAAAAAACAAAAATAATAATAAGCAGCAGATATTTATTATTTTCAGTTATTAAGCATAAGATTCATATTAATAGAATGACAGGGTAAGACAAATTATAAATTAGAAGATTTGAAAAACATTCTTTGATACATCTAGATTTTACAAATTAAGTAGTTTAACTATTGGAGTATGTCATAGGCCAGTGTCAAATCACACAATCACTGTTTTGTAACCACATAGGCAAATATATATTGTATGATATCAGCACCGATATTATATGATATATATTATATGATATATATTTGCCTTTTATGTATTATATACATGTGTGTGTATATATATATCTCATAAGGCATTTTTTATTCGAAGTTGTATATGTAACAGTAGCATGCATTACAATTCATAATACATATATAGAGCATCTTTTTACATAACATTGTTTGTATACAAAGTATAATCATACTATCCGTGTCTTCAATCATGCATTTAGGATACTGACATCCATCTCATTCTACCATCTTCTTTTTTTTTTTTTTTTTTTTACATAAGGCATTTTGAGGGAAAGAAATTATAGCAACCTTCCCTATCTAAGGCAGGTTCTAGAAGAAAATTATGAAGTAAACAAAGGTATTTTTTAAACCTCTTTTGATCCTTTGCAGTAAATTCCCAGCAAAGTTTCCCAGCTCTAGATGTATATTACAAATACTGAAATGACAGGGAACTACTTAGCCCCACATGAAATAGATTAGCACCTAATAAAGAGGAGGGCAGATAGCTTTATTGTTTAGGAGTACCCTGAGTGATTCTAGTGTGGAACCTGGTAGACCCTAATCAAGACCAACCAGAAGCACTATATTCCCTACTTTCCCACAGTTATGCTACTGAATTCTAACCTTTCTCCATTTGGAATGAGTTATACTCCGTACCTTGCCCTATTAGGCTTACTATAAAATGTCATTCCCAATTAGTTCTACATTTTCAAAGCCTCATTGGGTTATTGGCCTGGTAATTACATATCCTAATTTATAATAAAACACTATTGGTTGAGAATTATTTAATGTGTAATAACGTTTTCATTAATAAATTTGCTTTTTAACCTGGTATTTAATACACCCTCTGGCATGAATGGGTCAATAAAATCTGAATTTTAGTCATTCCAACAGACCTACATAGAAATACGTTAACTATGATGTAACATTCAGTATTCCTTAAGTAGTTTCTGAGGGACAATCGTACTAGGAGTTAGCTGCCCTGCTTCTATTATTACATAAAACTATGAAGAAATGGGAGAACAGTGTAGGACAAAGATGAGGTGAGAATAGTTAAGTGGAATGTCAAGAAAAGGAAATAAGCTGAAAACCAAGGTAATGTAATAAAGCAGCTGTGTATGTCACTATGAGTATTTTCAAACTATACTATTACTTCCTTAAAGTCATTTTTGATTGCCTATTTCATGAATGGCACTGTGTTGGATAAAATTATGCAAAATGCATGGTCTTTTCCATAAAGAGTATACACTCTTTGTAAAAAATTATAAACTTTGTTTTGGTAGTACTGGCGATTAAACCCAGGGGTGTGCTACCACTAAGCTACATCCCCAGGCTATTTTACTATTTTTTTTTTTAAAGACAAGGTTTCACTAAGTTACCCAGGCTGTTCTCAAATTTATGATCTTCCTGCCTCAACCACCTAATTAGCTGGGAGGAAAATACAAAAATTTTAAACAACCCTATGAATTTATAATACAGTAGTGCTAGAAAGTAAAAATGTACCATATAACTGAAAGTTATATAAGTACTATTCAATTAATTAAGGTGATAGAATTATTCAGTTATAAAAAGGGATGGACCTTGAATTTCAATAAATGCATTGGAAGTGTCAATTCCATTAAGAAATAAAAATTTAAGCAAATAAGTGAAATTGATCATTCATATGGAATTTTTCATAGGTATTTTGTCATGAAAAGTGGAATTGCATGATACCACTTTAATGGTCATTAGAAAGGCTATATTCCAAACTTTAACTAATGCACATGCAGAAGAATGATTCCTTATTTTAAGTATGATTCATGACAGATAATGTAATAACAAAGTTTTTTTTCTCACTGCTAGGAATTATTGGAAAAGGAGGTATAGATATAATTAAATTTTTAGTATGTTTCCTCTCAGACTAAGGAAAGAGGTTGACCATTAACTATTCTATGATATATAGGCATTATGTCTTTAAAATTAAAAAAACACATCAAAGTTTTATGGATTTAAGACAATTTTAGTCATAAGAATTTTTTTTTCTTGCAATTCTGAATTTATTGAGTTGCTTTCATCAAGGACAATCTTCTGTTACAAAGAAAAAAACAATTTCTTAAAGGCCCATTGGGTATCAAATACTGTGCATTCTTCTATGTACCTCTCAATAACCTTCACAAGAAAACATAAAATGAAAATATATTTTTCCACTTATTATTGAACTTAATCAGACAACCAAGTATATCATTCTGCTTATGTCTGCTTATGTGAGTCTCTGTTGTTGTTGTTGTTGTTGTTTTTCTGAACAGAGCCATTCATTGAAATCAAAAGGAGAAAGTTACTCTCTTTTACAACACACATTGAGTTCTAAGATAAATTGTAAGGAACATCTAAATTTAAGTCTATAATTTAAAAGCAATATTTAATCCACCTTCTTCATATGTGACCTAATAATGAAAGCAACAGCCTGAAAGTTAAATGGGTATAAATAAAGTTCAAGGATAGACATTCATATCCAAAATTTTCTTGAAGTGAAATGATGATTCACCAAGAAAGTGGACCCAAGGTTTTAGTCCTGGGCTTCAAATATTGCCTCTGTCATGGTTAGTATTTGACCTTGAGTCAGTTACTTCTCTTATATCTCAATTTCTTCAGCCATAAAATGAGGATTCTATACATATTTACCTCATGAATTTGTTGGGAAGGAAGTGTTTAAATGAGTTAATGTAAATAAAATTCTTTAAAAGTGCTTAGGAAATAGTAAGCAATAAATAGACATGAACTATTCTTATTATCAAATATGCAAATTTATGCTTTTATTATTTTATCTATAGTTGTAACTATACACATGCTATTAGTTAAGTTCAATTTCCAACATTCCTCTATCAAAGATTTACAGAGTTTAGTATTTGGAGTTACACAGATCCCCATCCCCACCTCACCTGCTGTTATCAGTTGCACTAATTTCTTGCCTCAGTTTGAATCATATTGTCTTGCTCCATTCCCTTGACCAATAATATGTCCATTAGATTCATGATTCTGTCTTTCCTAATAAACTGGCTGTCAGCCATTCAGTCTTTGATAGTTATTACTTCAATTTATTTGATGTCTGATCCATTAATTTAAGAATTTATGAGATGATTTTTTTTTTTTTTTTTTTTTTTTTTTTTGGTACCAGGGATTGAAGCCAGTGGTGCTATATCATGGAGCTACATCCCCAGCCCTAATTATTTTTTATTTCAACACAGGGTCTTGCTAAGTTTCTGAGGGCCTCCATAAGTCACTGAGGCTGGCTTTTTGAACTTGCAATCCTCCTGCATCAGCTTCCTGAGCCACTAGGACTACAGGCATGCACCACCATGCCTGGCAATGAGATGATATTTTTACATGTATTCTGCGTTAATCCTTACAAATACCAGTTTGAGGTCTATGCAAATTTTGTAGACAAGGAAAGTAGGTCTTTAAGATTAAATAACCATGACCACCTCACACAGTTCATGTCTGAGTCAGATTTCAAACTCAGATCTGTCTAATATCAAAGTCTTTGCTCTGTTACCTTTATCTTTCCAAGTTGTCTCTGGATGCTCTAATTTCCAATCATACTCCTCTTGCTTTACCCTATATCCCATTCAGATGTTTCTCTCCCTAGTTTTCACACATAATTGCAACTATCAATTGATGTGCTGTACTAATAAATGGTTTGGCTTGTATGAATAATTTATTTCACTAGAAAATCACATTATCTAACAATAACATATATAAATCATGGAGCTATAGTTTCTTACTAATAATTTAATCAACAAGAATTATTTGTAAGAGAATTTTTGAGGTCTTTTGAAATCATTTTAAAAGATGTTTGAAGCAAGAAACAACTATCTTATGTGACATATGAATATATGAAAAATTACTTTAAAATTATTTAATTTTTATTGTACAATGTACTGGTCACATCTACCTTGGAGGCAGCATAGTATACTGATTCTGGGCCAAAGACTCCAAGACAAATCTTCATGACTGGGTTAATTTGCAAGCTGTCACTGAATGTGTGATTCTGGGCAAATTACTTCAGCTCTTTATACAACGAATGGTGGTCACAATGGCATCACCCTCATAGAGGGTTGGGGGGCTAGATAAATTAAAATATGAAAAATGCCTAAAATAGGACCTAACACAGCAAAGCTATTAAATTTTAAGGGTTTTACTACTTAGCTGTGGCCATTTTGAAACATGATAGTGTATTCTTTGATAGTTTTAGTCTAGACCCACCCTTTTTATATCTGGAGATAGTGCTGAGGTTATACCTCACTATGTGTCTTCCTTAATGAGGTCATGATCATTAATGACTGTGCAGCCTCTGCTTTCTTTCTGGGAACACTTATTTTAGCCCTTTACCAAGTCTTTATAAATACTTTGCTGAACAAGCCCCATAGAAAGTCCAAAAGCTCATAAAAAGATGCCCTGATTGAAAAAGGGAACAAAAATGAACAAGGCTCACTACTGTTCCAGTCTTCCCAATCAACACACCAGACATATGAATTAGATCCCATTTATCCCTGTCTAATTCTTGATTCACAGAATGAGCAAACATAATAAAATTGTTGTTTTTTGTATTACTCAATTTTAGATTACTTTTCTACACTGCAATCGTTAAGCAGCAAATTCTATTTGTTTTCATAGCACATACTAGTATTATCAACATAGTTTTTGCCTTGTAATTGGAAAAATTATTATAACTTAGTTCTCTCTCATTATTACTATCATTAACCTTCCAATGGTTTCTTTCTACTGCAATTCCAATGAAGAATTTAAATTCCTGGGTTTTGCACTCTATTGATGACTTTTTTAAAAATTTTGTAACTATTACAATTTGACAGTTACAAAAATTTCCACTAGAAAAATAAAGGACAATTTTTCCAATAATCTAAAAGATTACATCTATAAAATCTAATAGAAGGCAGTATGCTTAATGGTGAGAGATGACCTCAGATCAAGAAGATGGCATGAATGTCCTTTCTCCCCACCAGGATTTAACATCATATTGGACATATAAATAAGACAGATCAGCACTCAGGCAGGAAAAGAAAATAAATAAAAGTCATGCAATAAGAAGAGAAGGAGCAGAGTTGCATCTGCTTGCAGAAGACATGGATGTCTATGTAAATAGCCACAAAGAATATAAAAAGGGATCCTAGAACTTCAAATACTACAATTCCTTTATGGCAATACCTTAATAAAACTTTTCAGAATTTCAAATCAAAGCACATTGACTTGCTCTGTGGGATATTTGACAATGATTTCTTAAATATTAAAAAATTTTCCCTAACAATAACATTGCTTTCTCATAATGTTGATCCAGTTGTTCTTATAGAAAGACTCTAAAACTCTTTGGTATTAAATTATTAATATTGCATGATTAGTTTATAGGAGTACACTTATCTTCTTATTTTCTATGTAATGGGACTCATATCTAAGTAAAAGCAATATCAACCCATGAAAATTAGCATTTTAAGGGAAGAGCTCTCATTTACATTTCAATTCTCTATTTATCCACAATTCTATTGTATTTTATTCTTTTCTTTTTAAACCCATACCTGGGTTTTGATTCTTAACTTTATAAGAATCAAATTATGTCACTGTTTTTAACATTTTATATTCATTTACATAGAAGTTTTCATTTGGGCATTACTTTTGTAATACTTCACATACCTGTTAAAATTATTTTGTCTGTTATCCATGATGCCCTGGGAATAACTCTGTGTTTGGTGCTGTACTCTTTAGTAAAAACCCACACCAATATTCATTTAGGAAATCAGCTAAGCAATCAGGTTTGTGTTGGATGAATGTCCACATTTCTCAAATACACATCAATATGATGTCAATTTTAACACCATTTTGGTTGTATATGCCCCACTTAAACATTGTGGATTTTCTCATCAATACTCTTAATTTGTATAGGTCTGTAATTCTCCAAAGAAACTGTAAGCAAAAAAAAAAAAAAAAAAAAAAAAAAAAAAAAAAAAGTTAGCATCCTCTTAAAAGTATCTCAGTACCACTCCTCCAAATAATTTTTCTTAATAGTTATTCTAGGATCTCAGAACTTTCTAGTGAAATGTGAAACATGCATTTAAAAAAAACAGAAACATATCAGCACAGTATAAGTAACAATGAAAGGAAGAATATATGCTTTCCTAATTGCAATGAAATATGCAAGAATTCAAATGTTTTCCATGGGCTGTCTAAACTTAATCCTAGCACAATTGGTTACCTACTCTCTGTTGCAGGAACAACTTCCTTTTGGATAATTGAAATCATTGGGATACTATTTTTCAAAGTGGTCAGATGCAATTTCCACCTTTGAACATAACCTACACACTTAATGTATATAAGTAATAATTTTGCAGACTCCAAGTAAACTACTTTTTTTTTTTTTTGGTACTGGGGATTGAACTCAGGGGCACTGGAGCATAGTGCCTCACCATTGCTGAGGCTGGCTTTGAACTCATCCTCCCGTCTCAGCTTCCCAAGCTGCTGGGATTACAGGCATTTGCCACCATGCCTGGATGCCAAGCAAACTATATTGAAATAAATTGTTGAGTTCAGGGGAAATAATAATTCATTGTGTGTATTAAATTTACTTCAGTGTAAAATGTAGATGTTTTGTGGTCATAGTTATAATCTTCCTCGGCATCTAGGATGCTTTCACAATAAATTAATCCTGAATAAAACGTGGTAAGGATGATATGCTCCTCCCCAAGTAGGAGAATACTATCAATTTGTTTATAAATTACATTTTGTCTCAGTATTACCAGTGACTTTCACAACAGCTGCTTCTCTCATTAGGGAGAACATCAGCAACCATGAAACCATATCTTTAGCACACAGTAATGAGATATCAGCCTGAAATAACTGCACCACATCTATTCCTCTGGCTCATTTAAATTCTAACTTTTAGTTAAACCATGTCACTGAAGTTTTAAAATCTACCTATTATCCTTTTGTTAAATTGATTTTACAGAACTATTATAATATTTCTATAATCCACACAGGAGAATTATAACAAATATGCTATATCAACTTGAAGTATTTTAGTAAATCAATTATGCAAATCCGTGCATGTTCATTGAATAACTTCCTTGGGACATACAATAATGCTATTCACCCTGTTACATGATGCCATACTCTGAGGACCTCTTGGGGGTAAGATTTTTTTTCTCAGTAGTGTTCAGGATCTAAAATATGTTTCTATATAGAGTAAACAGTGAGCTTGACACCTGCATAGAATCTTATTAATATAGCTGTGTTCATTTCATTCAGCTTGATGATGTAATCTGTGACCTACCTTTGGCTAGTGTGAAGAATGTGACAGCATATACAGTCATGTGCTGAATAATCTCTTTTTTGGTCCGCAAAAGTCCACACATGTGGTGGTGGTCCTATAAGCTTATATAGTCCTGAAAAATCCCTATGCCTAGTGGTATGCTATTGTCACAGTGTAATGCATCACTAACCTGTTTGTGGTGTTGCTATGTTATAGCCTGCTTTGATGCCAGTCTCATAAAAGTATGGCACTTACAATTATGTACAAAGCATAACACTTGATCATGATAACAAATGACTATATTGCTGGTTCAGTATTTACTATATAACACTTTTATTATTATTTTAAAGTATTCTCCTTCTACCTTTCAAAAATGAAAAGTTATCTGTAAAAAGCATGTTATGTTAAATCTGCAGCATCCTCAGATACCTCATGTTTACTCATCAATGGGCCACATCATGCCATTGACCTACATTGTCTACATTTGCATGTGCAAGCTATGTTTTTCCAACAACAAAATTGCCTTAAAATACTCTTCTCAGAATATATCTTATCATCAATTGGTGCATAACTGTATTTGCATAGTGATCATACCCTGCAACTTTATCTTTTTTTAAATCTTGTTTTTCATTCATTATACTTTTCTTCATAGACTTGGAACCTGAAACAGAAATTAATTGTCCAATAATGTGCTGTTTCATTTATTCAAAATGGTGGTAGTAAAAATTTGAAATTATGTCAATATGGAATTCATCAAGCTGTGACAAGTAGCAGGAGTTGTGGTCAGGAATCTAAAGGGTAAATAAATAATTGGCAGACTGGCAAACACTATGATGCTGACTCTCATGATCATGCATAAACAGTCACTCTTCCCTCAAAGCATGTAGGGGATGCTGTTCTTGCATTGTACTGGTGTAGTGAAAGCCAGATTCATCATATTTCTACTATCTGCCTATCCATATTTTAGCACAAGATGGTAGAGTCTTGGAAAGAGGCCCTCACAGGAAGTATGTGCCTAAAACCTAAAAGTCTAATGACTTTATTTTTTTCACCTTCAAACATAAAGTCCCCTGAAAAACCCTTCATATCCTTGACAATGTCACTAGATGCAGCATGGATTTATTTTAGCTTTGTTGTAAATATATCATGTTCATTTATACTACAAATCAATCCCCTGTTTTCATCCATTTTCTTACTTGATTTCTATTAATATTTATTAATTGTTTAAGGTAATAAGTATAAATAACCTACCCTGATGTATATAAATTTAACATTCACACTTAGCATTATTTAAGGGAAAAAAGAGGCTAACTTCTAGATAAAAGCAGTAAAGCCTATCTCCCCGGAGGACTGACTGATAATCAATTTAAAGTCAAATTGAATAATTTAATTTTTATTCTAATAAGCAATTATAAAAAAAAGTCCAAGAAATAACAATGTGTTTATTTCACTAAAATTTTATAATGTTGTAGCTTAGAGTGCATTTCCTCCAAACAACTTTGAAGATTTGAAATGAAAGCTCATTAAAATGTTATTCTAGGAAGATATTAATAACCAAAAATTATCTATGTTGTGTTGACCCACACTGGTATCCAGATGCCACCCTGCCAGTAAGTTAGGCTACACTATTCCATTATGTGAATCTTCATGTCAAAATGTCTAGAAAGAACCACCCCCCAAAATAGCAAATGTCAATTGTCCTCAAGCAGATAAGTTTAAGGTAATAATGGGTTGAGTGGAACAGCTACTTATGGGAGCATCTAGGAAATTTAAAAATAGCATAGAACTTTGTAGCTCAAGATGTGTGGTACACTACAAGACATCATTTGGAAGTATGCAGAACACCAATATTTCTTATCTGTATTGAATCATAATAAATTGTTATTTGGATTCCCAAGTAATTTGTATGTACATTAAAATTCAAGAAATACTATTATAGAGACTACAAGATCTGCAATCAGCATTCCAGCAGGAATAGATGGAATACTCACAAGGAATAACTGAAAAAAATAATATTAAAGGGACTTGTTAAAGACTGAAAATAAATGTCCACACACTTACTACTTCTGTCCTTCAATTTTTTAGTTTCTCCTACTGGCAAAATCTAATCAAACTTGAATATATCCTGATGATGGAAATTGTGTAAATAAGTGGGGAAGATGCAGAGTGAGACAATCATAGGGAGCAGATAGAAAGGGCAAATAGAAATTATCCATAACAGTTGTAATCTTTCTTCCCTTTGTTGTTAGTAACTGACCCTCACTTTTATTTCAAGTAGTAATACATCCAGCTGTTTTCCTAATTCCTTTCGCATCTACCTATGTGTAACACATATCAACATATTAACTTTATATATGTGTATGTGTGTATACATATATGTGTATATAATATGTGTATAATATGAATTAAAATTGTTGAACAAGACTTCAAAGTGTGCTGTTTAAAGGAATACAGCTAGTTGGAATGAACTTGTACCTTTCCATCCATTTTTGTTGATACCTTTACTTATTATTATTATTGCTTATTATTTTTGTAAAGTAGGTATGCAGACTGATGTTCTGGCCACCATCTTGGATCCTGGAATGACTTTCAGCAGGAAGCCACTGTGGAAAGTGGAAGTTGAAAGAGGGGTTGGGTCTTTGGTAACTGAGGTACAATAAAATCCATGCAGTAAATATATTACATAATTTATGTATTTAAGCCACTGTCACTTTGTGTTTTATATTGCATTGAGAGGATCCATAACATGTATTATAGTCAGGCTTTTTTTGCTGCTGTAACTAAAAGACCTAAATAGAACAATTGTAGGGGAGGAAAAGTTTATTTGGGGGCTCACAGTTTCAGAGATCTCAATCCATAGACAGTGGCTTCATTCCTCAGGGCTCATGGCAGAAGAGTGTGGTAGTGGGAAACAGCTCACATGACTATCAGGAACCACAGAGAGAGACTCCACTTGCCAGATCCAAAATACATACCCCAAAGACACACCCCGATTACCCACCTCCTCTAGCCACATTCTACCCACCTTCTGTTTCCACTCAGTTATTCCCTTCAGGGGATTAATTCACTGATTGGGTTAAGGTTCTCATAACCCAATCATTTCTCCTCTAAACCTTCTTGCATTGCCTCACACATGAGCTTTTTGGGGACTTTTAATGTCTAAACCATAATACATGCAACCCCAAAATATGCCACTGTAGCAAAAGAATTATGTTGAGTTGAAGGATATTAAGAATCAATAGATGTAAGGAGAGTTTCCTTTCCTTATTTGCATAAGTACAGAGCACAAATTTCCCTTTGGAGAAAATGTCCTTCCAGAACCAGGCAGAGAAGAGCAATTCTTATCCTCCAAGATGGGGAATCAACATCAAGATAACTAACTTTGCGTTAACAGACTTTATAAAAATAGCCCTTATTTTCTGTTAGTTTTCTCATGTATATCCTAGTAATTTTCTTACAATTTATCATACGTTGAAGTTTAACTCTCTTTCCTTTGTTAAAACCTGAGTCTAACTACTTCTTTGTATTTCAATTCTTTTCTATAAATTCTCATACTTGCAAATATTAATAAAAAATATATGCCTTTTCCCCATTGATCTGTCTTCTGTCAGTAAACTTGCAGGCCTGCCAGTAGAAACTCTATGAGAATAGAGAAAAAGCTTTTTCTCCTCTATAGTCTAAAGCTGGACCTAATTCAAACTGATGCAGAGACAAAGGTGTGGGAAGATTTTTCAAGAAACCTCACAAAAAATGAACATATTAATTTTTAAGAATAAAAATGTCTCAGAAGAGTTTCTGAAGTGGAACAACCTCATAAGTGTTTTCTGTGTGACCCTGATAAAAATCGCACAATTATTCTAATCTCAAGTTTCTTACTTGTAAATTTAGTTTAATAACAGCATCCTGGTATACTAAGAGAATTTTTCTGGCAAATATATATGAATGTACTGACAAGTAAAATATAAAGAAATTGTGACTAAGAATCAGCTCTTCAACTAACTGAAAATTTATTCTTTTTGATTGATAGTGCTCTCTATCACATAGTAAGATAGATTAAATAATTTAAAAATCTTTTGGGTTTTAACTGATTTGGGGCAATTATGTTATTATTTTTAATCACTAAGGATTATAACAAGTTCAATCTAATATATGAGCATTAACATCCATATTTAAGAGAACTGTATAAAGAAAGAGTGGATACAATATAATGTTAAATATATATTAATAAGTTATTTTGAAATGGATACCTCCAATATCTCCACAGGTTTGCAATACCCCAAGGGAAAAAAAGTTTCACTCTTCACAACTGACATTCTTTCCTAGGTCACTAAGTTATCTGGAATGATAACTGGGGAATTATCAGAATGATTCTAGGAAAGTAAAAATTGAAGTAGTGAGTTCTTAGAGGAAGAGTAATAATCTCCAATGGGTTCTCTTTAAGGATAACAATGTTTTTATGAACTTTTTCACACAAATTTTGGTTAAGATAAAAATGTCATTATTAAAATGTTATGTGCTGTGCCAGATAAATTACATGTACTCTGATAACAAATAACTAGGTTTTTTCTTAAAATGTGTGTGAATATATGTGTGTATGTGGGTGTGTGCATGTATCACTGAAAATAGAGAAAAGTGATATACAGAGAATACAATTTAGGAAACTATAATGAATAGATGCAAGAAAAATAAACAGACTTTTAGAAGACAAATTCAAACTATTCCACAATTGAAGGTTAGTTGTCAGAAATGATATGACTATATCAATATTCATTAAGAAGGTAGATTACATTGAAAAGTTTTTTTTGATACAAAAAGGTCACAAGTTTAGATAATAAATGATCAATCATTGCTGTGTTTAGGAATCATAAGGGTAAAGATTCTGATAATGTTCTCTTGAAATGTATTTTGTTTGCAATTGAGGTAAATATTTTAAAACTCACCACTTATAAATCAAATTCACTTATTGAATATTTATCACTCAAAGTTAAGTTGTTAAACATAAAAACGTCAAATCTGTATTGGTTACTATAATCATTTCACTGATTTAAAGTTATCAAAAGTCCATAGCTTCTTCTTAGCAAAATTAACAATCAGTGAGGTGAACAGAGAACCTACAGAATAGGAGCAAATTTTTACCACAAGCACATGAGATAGAACATTAGCTTCAAGGATATATAAAGCTCTCAGAAACCTTTATACCAAAAACTCCAACAACCCAATCAATAAATGGGTTAAGGAAATGAACAGACACTTCTCAGAAGCTGATATACAATCAATCAACAAATATATGAAAAAATGTTCAACATCTCTAGCAATTAGAGAAATGCAAATCAAAACTACTCTAAGATTCAATCTCACTCCAGTCAAAATGGCAGCTATCAAAAACACAAACAACAATAAATGCTGGCAAGGTTGTGGGGAAAAGGGCGCACTGATACATTGCTGGTGGGACTGCAAATTGGTGCAGTCAATCTGGAAAGCAGTATGGAGATTCCTAGGAAAACTCGGAATGGAAACACCATTTGACCCAGCTATCCCCCTCCTAGGTCTATACCCAAAGGACTTAAAAACAGCTTACTACAGGGACACAGCCACATCAATGTTTATAGCAGCACAATTCACAATAGCCACATTGTGGAAACAACCCCAATGCCCATCAATAGATGAATGGATAGGGAAATTTTGATATATACACACAATGGAATACTACTCAGCACTAAAAGAGAATAAAATCATGGCATTTTCAGGTAAATGGATGGAGTTGGAAAAAATAATGTTAAGTGAAGTCAGCCAATCCCCCCCAAAAAAAGTCGATTGATTCCTTTGCTATGATGATGCTGAATTATAGTGGCAAGGGAGAGGGGATGAGAGGAATGAAGGAATGTTAAATAGAACAAAGGAGGGGAAGGAGGGGAGGGGGCAAGGGGATAGGAATAATGGCAGAATGAGTTAGGCATCAATACACTAAGTGCATGTATAAAAACGCAAATGGTGTGAAAATACTTTGTGTAAAACCAGTGACTTGGAAAACTGTCCTCTTTATATGTAATATGAAAGGAATTGCACTCTGCAAGCATGTATAACAAATTAAATTAAATTAAAAATAAAAAGTCCATAGCTTGTTGTTTATTGTAACATTTTTTTTTTTTTTTTTTTTTTTTTTTTGGTACCAGGGATTGAACTCATGGGCACTCGACCACTGGGCCACATCCCCAGCCCTTTTTTGTATTTTATTTAGAGACAGGGTCTCACAGAGTTGCTAAGTGCCTCGCCATTGCTGAGGCTGGCTTTGAACTCGTGATCCTCCTGCCTCAGCCTCCCAAAGTGCTAGGATTACAGGCGTGCGCCACCGTGCCCGGCTTGTAACATTTTTTAAAAAGGCAGATATCAGAGAAACAAAAAGTCAAAAAAACACAAGGTAAAAGATATGCATTTTTCTTGCCCATTCCTTCTAATAAAATGGTGCTTTTCGCAATCTCCTGTTAGGATATAGGATAATGTTATGCTTAGCTCATATTTCCTTTCTTCCTTTCCAGCTTACATAGTTATTTTCCAACCAAAACAGGAAATGTCTTCAAAATGTTAACCAATTGAGCTACTATATGATCCAGCAAACTTACCTCTGGATATTTACCTGAAAGAATTGAAATCAGTATCTTCAAGAGGAGTCAGCAGACTCTTGTACACTGCAGCATGGTAGGCAGAATGCAGAACAACCTAAGTGTCCATTGTCAGATGGATGAAAAAAGAAAATGTGATGAATACATACAATGGAATATTACACATTTTTATTTTATGCCTTTTGCCATGATTGTCATTCTACAATTCCCATCAGAGGAATTGATAATGAGGCTTGAAAATGCAATAGCACCTATGCCTTACATTTATTGAAAGACTTAAATGAGAATTACAGAAATTCAGATACAAAAGAGACTCAGAAAATTGCTCAATACATTTCCCAATTGGATTTTTTAATATCCTGCTGACAATGTTTAAGATAAATTGTAATCCAACCACAAATTGTACTGTTATATCACAAATCTTTAATTTTCAGTGTTTATTGTGATTGTTTAAAGACTTTATTATTTTTCAGAGCAGTTTTAGACTTACAGCACAATTGAACAGAAGGTAGAAATGATTCCCATGTCACCCTGTCATGGATAGCGTCCTGGAACGGACTGAATGTTTATATCCTCCCCCCAAATCATAGGCAAATATGCCACGGCAAGGCATTAGGAAGTGAGGCCTTCAGAGGTGATTTGTCATGAAGACAGAGCCCTTAAGAATGGGCTTAGTACTTCTATAAATGGAACCACAGAAAGCTAGTTTCTTCCTTCTACCATGTAAAGATATAGTGAAAATACAACCATATATGAACCAGGACATCAGCCCTCATGCTCTTGGACTTCTAAACCTCCAGTACTATGAAATACAAATTCCCGCTGCTTATAAGATATTTAATCTATGCTTGTTTGTTACAGCAGCTTGCACAGACTAAGACGGGGTATCAGTATTTCTTTCAGAAAACATCTGCCTTTCTTTCCTTCTAGCCACTGACCACACTTCTGCATTCAAGAATCACAAATAAATCATATGCTTACAAAGCCACAAAGTAGACCTTTCTTTTCTTTGCTTAAATTTAAATTTTTGGGGGAGGGGGGCCAGGTATTGAACTCAGGGGCTCTCGTCCACTGGGCCACTTCCCCAGCCCCTTTTCTCTGTTTGTTTGTTTTGTTTTGTATTTTATTAGAGACAAGGTCTCACTGAGTTGCTTAGTGCCTCAAAGTAGACCTTTCTGTGTAGTACTTTTGGGATACTAACCAATTTATATTTTATATATTTAATTATTTGTGTATCTAAATTAAACAAACTGCCTACATTAATGTACAATTCTATAGATATTAATAAGTATAGAGATGTTCAGGCAGGACCTGAAATATTTTCATTACCCTAAGTATTCACTTGCACCCTTTTGTAGTCAACAAAGTGCCCTCACTCCTAGGATATATATGATGGAGAGGATAAAAACACACATATTTTAGATCAAAGGACTGAAAATATTTAAAGAACCACTGATTCATATTATCCCAAACATTTTATAATCAAAAGATGAACCTAAACATTAAGAGTCTATGCTATGTAGATTTTCATCATTTGTTTTATTTATTTATTTTTCTTCAAATGATATTATCTTGACCCAAAATGCTTCTGTATAGATGCAAAAATAATAAAGTCTTTAAACAATGACAATAAACACTGAAAATTAAAGATTTGTGATATAGCAGAGTACAATTTGTGGTTGGATTACAATTTATCTTAAATATTGTCAGCAGGATATTAATTTCAAATCTTATAATTTTAAATTTAATCTCATGGGTTTTTTGTTTTGTTTTGTTTTGTTTTGTTTTTGGTACCAGGGGTTGAACTCAGGGGCATTCAACCACTGAACTACACCCCAGCCCTATTTTATATTTTTATTTTGAGACAGAGTCTCACTGAGTTGCTTAGCACCTCACTGTTGCTGAGGCTGGCCTTGAACTTGAGATCCTCCTGCCTTGGCCTCCTGAGCCTCTGGGATTATAAGCATGTGCCACCACATCCAGTTCATGTTATTTCAATGCCTAAGAATTTTGCATTCCTGTAATATTTTTCTGTTTATTCCAAAAACCCCTGTGTCTTTAATGTATGAATTGTGTGTACCTGTATGTTCCTTTAATATGTGATAGAATAAGCAGTTTAGTTTTAAGTAGCTGACTTAATGGTCAGATGTCACATGCAAATATTTAATTATGTCTCTATACTCTTCTAGAAAAAAATAAGCTTGCATGAGTTCTCAAATTATTCCAGACTCCTACTGATACAGTAGCATTTGTGTGGCATCTCCTGTGGCTGAGATTACAGCAAATTATCTAGTGGTTGAAGGACTCAATATTGCAAACAATCCTTCATGTCTTAATTGCAATGAACTCTGGTCTCAGTAGAAATATTCATTATGTAACAATGACTTCATTAAAGGTATTATATAAATTAAAGAACCGAAATAATATTTTCTACTTTGACTTTTTGAACTGAGTCACCTGAATATTTAAATTTTAGATTACTTACATAGCTATTTCAACTATTCAATTCACTATGTGTAAGGTGCCACTTGAGATAAATCATACTAGTAGTATGAAAGCCTCCTAAATTATCTAAGTTTATGCTTCTTAACCATTGGTGTGGCAGGTCATGAATTCTTGAGTATATGAAGAAAGAATGGACTTGATTATTTAAATAACCATCAAAAATTGTTTATTGAAGTCACACAACTAGTTAGGTAAAATCTTAATTTCTTTGGTTTCAAGTTCATTAATAAAATGAAAAAACTAAATTCAATAAAATTTTCATGTTCTGTGCTTTCTTTTGTTTTTCCACATTTTTTATCAATGCATTGTAGTTGTATATAACATGTCCTATTGTTTCTAATAATCTTTTCTTATATAATTTGTTATAAAAACATAAAATGTAGATATCATAGTGGTGAAGCATATTTACAAAACAGTAAGAAATGAAAAAAATTGAATAATTTCACAATTTATAATTTTAAAATCACTGATGAGTATCTATAGTAAGAAGACCTTTGAGAGAAATTTAAAAAGATAACCCTTATATTCAAGAAATTTCTAATCTAGTAGGTGAATAATTATACATACATACAGAATAATGTAAAGGTACAAGATGTAGTCTTTATCTAAATAATGAGCTAAAATTTATTGGTGCTACAATTTTGCATAGTTTCACCATAGCCTGAAGACAAAAAGAAACACTTAGTGGGATGCTAGATGGTGAGGAATATGAATAAAAAAAATTCTTTAAAAATATCAATATTTGAACATGGATGTTGTATATGGTCTTAACGGCTCCACTCCACATCCTGATTTAGTTTTGCTATTTCTCTCAACCCCAGTAACTGCTGCTTAAGTAGAGGAAATTTGAAAACTGTTTAGATCTCAAGGTCTCACTGAAACTGGATCAATGCCATTTTACCTCTAAATGTTCTGGGCTACAACCAGGACCTAGGTATTTAGTTGTAGTGCCCCAAGCAGGTATTGTTCATTGGGGTTCTGATTTTCATTGCTTCAACTTGTTCAAAATTGTTATACCAGAAACCAAAATTAGATTTATTGATTTATTTACTTTTAACATGTATATAAAAGGGATAAATGTTTTTGTTCAACTAAGGATTCAAATATTAAAAGTCAAATTTTATTATATTCTTATTTATTTAAACCTTTGCTCCTAGAAAACAGTGATTGTTAGAAAAAGCTGACACCATTTTGTATTTCCAGAAAATGGTTTATTGCAAAGAACTACCTTTAATTGTTTGACTTAGATACAACTCTTAATGACCATGTTGTTTACCATGACAAGGTAAGACTGCATATTCCCATTCTTTGTCTCATAAATAGTTAACAGAATTCTTTATCCATCTGGACAAAATGTTCTATTAATGAAACTCAACAAATTTTATTCAGTTTTCACATTTTCTCCCAGATACCTAAACTTTGTCTCATTTTGATTTTTTTAAATTGCATGTATTTAAGGTATACAACATCATTTTTTACATACGTGTACCTTAAAACCCCAAGAAAACCATTCTGAGAAAGAAAAATAAAGTTGTAGGAATCATACATCCTGATTTCAAATTATATTACAAAGCTATAATAACCAAAACAATATGTTATTTGCATAGACAAATGGAACAAGATAGAGAGCCCACAAGAAAACTCAAGTGTATATGGTCAACTAATAAAATAGACCCTCCCTTTATTTTAGGCAAGCATTAGGTATTGTAGCAAGCTGTAGATTGGGAACAACACCCATTTCTTGCTCACTATCCTATCACATCATCTGTTCATCCAGTATCTCCATATCTCTTCTTTTATATCCTTATTTTCTTTATCTACATTTTCTGCCTTAGGATGCATATAGATTTTAGAATCAAAACATTCTATCATAGTAGTCCACCTTCCCCTGTTGTATTTATCTTTTGGAGTAAAATTTCTCCTTACCTAAGTAAAATTTTTTAGTTAGTACTTAAAATGTTTTCCATCCATTTAACTATATATTCTAAGCCAAGCTAACATTATGTTTTAGTCAGCTTTTTTTGCTGCTATAACTAAAAGACCTTACAAGAATAATTTTTGAAGAGGAAAAGTTTATTAGAAATCCACAGTTTCACAGGTCTCATCCATAGAAAACCAACTCCATTGTTTGGGTTCAAGGCAAGACAAAATAGTATGGCAGAAAGGTGTGGTAGAGAAAAACAGCTTAGGACGACATGCAATCATGAAGCAAAATATAAACCCCAAAGTCAAATACCCAGTGACCCACCTCATCCAGCCACATCTTACCTGCCTACAATTATTGCCCAACTAATCCATTCCAGTGGTTAATCTACTGATTAGTTTAAGGCTCTCCTAACCTATTCATTTCACCTCTGAAAATTCTTGTTTTGTCTAACAAATGAGGTTTTAGGGAACATCTCTTATCTAAACCATCACAAGATAGTTTACACATGAAGAAGTAACAATCATAAAAATGTTTTCTAGGAAACATTTTCTAGGAAGTCCTGTCTACAGGAACCTTCATATACAAGGTGATTTGATCTAGACTTAAAAGCAAAGGTAAGATTGTAGTGACAAAGATGTATCTAACAGACTGAATAACCTTTTAAGTTCTTCGAGGCTCTACTCCCTGATGTCCCTTTTCTTAAAACATTATCTTTAGAAAGCTTTGACTTGTAAATTCTACCTCCATGCCTTTAAAATATATATGTTAAAAGAATTAGAACCTCTTGCCAATATTAAAATCCAGAAATGTCTTCCCAAGGACCTGGGCCTATCTCTCTTTTAAATGTAAACATCAAAGAAGATAGTTCTCTCTCCCAGTCTCTGAGCAGAGAGGAGGAGCCCATCTGTGATGGATGCTAATTAGTAAACACAAATCAAGTAATCACCAGTGAAAACATCTGGCAACTCAGAATTAGCTCAATATTCTTGAATATGGCAATGTTTGACTCCACACTGATGGACTTCAATACATTTTTACTACCTCACCCAGCACCTAGAAACCCTCCCATCTTTTGTATCAACAGAGTTGAGTTTGAACAGCATTCTGAGTTCTTTATTGCAATGGGCTTGAATAAAGTCTTTCTTGCCTGTTTGACATTTCAGGTACAATTTCTTTGCTTTGAAAGAGTTCCTTATTTTTTTTAAAGGAGTAATTGAAGGAGACAACAAGGAAAATCAGCAATTTTTTTTTTCACAGATAAATCAATCCATGTAAATGGAAAAATAGACTTCTCTATTTTCAGTTACATTCATATTTAAAAATTATTGTATGTACTACACCCAGATTTTGGCATAGATTTGGTTATATTGGCAGAGTTAGAAACTACAGGGTTATAGAAAAGTGGACTATCTTATTTCTCTTTAAAGCACAAAACACCTAAGAGATTTTGTTTTCTGCATAGAATGTACTTCTATCCCATTTTATTTGACAACATGTTTATTGCCCCTCCAGATACAACACAAGTATCTCAAGTTGAAACCTATCCAACATGAACTAGATATTTCCTGAGCATACACCTTTTGTATAATTGGATCACCATGATTCGTTCCCAGCATTATCGCTCCACTCTTGATTCTTTTCTCCCTGAGCTGTTATCAACCAAGTCCTCCTCTATAATATCCAGATTGGATTGAATGCTCTCATTCTATTCTAAACTCTGGTACCACATATGTTACAATAGGCTCCCTTTGTTAAAAGGGCACTTGGTGGAGGGAGACTGAGATTCAGCCTATATCCACTTATAAGGTGTGCTACATAATGTTCAGTACTGTTTGAAGAAGTTGTCTCTCTAATTTGTATGAAGGTGACATATGGGATGGTGATTTCCTCATCCTGTATGTTATCACCATAATAGTATTTAAAACAGAATTACTCTCACTACTCAGACCCTCATAAGTTTAAGGGCAAATTTTGTGTGTATACCTCATATCAGAAGCCCAACTTTTGCCGTAGTGTCCATAAATATATATTGGTTGGAAAAATAAATGAATGAACATAGTTTTTAAAAACATTTATTTATTTATTTATTTTTAGTTTTACACAATGCTTTTATTTTTACATGGTGCTGAAGATCGAATCCAGGCTGCACACGTGCTAGGTGAGCGCTCTACCGCTAAGCCACAATCCAGCTCTGAACATAAATTTTTAAAGTGTATTCATATCTCTCCTTTCTCCAAAAGAAAACTTAAACATCCTAAGTTTCCATAAAGGCAATTTCTTCTGTAGAAGTAATGATGGTTTTTGTAATGCAATGATTTTGTCAGCCATGTAAAGTCTGCTTGTGACTTCCTTAAATAGTATCAGCTATCTTCTTCTCTTTGGAGCATGCACAAATGGTTCTTACAGTTTTTACCTCATATACCCTTGCTGTCATTCTGTCATACCTCAAAGACATCAGTGCACTGACCTGTTGCAGCATAAAAGAATTCTATAGTTTACTGCTGATGTGTTATAGGATAGGAAACCAGATAAACTGTGAGCAGTCTTATAAAAAGAATCACTTGAAGTTCAATTCTGTATATTCTGGTTGAAATACAGAGATTTGGTTGCAGAGTAATATGACTTTAGTGGAGAAAGAACATCCTAAAGACATATTTTTAAAAGTTAAACTTCTTGGTTCTGTTTTTCCTCTTCCTCTTCCTTGTCCTTTTCTTCTTCCCTCTTCTGGTGCATACCAGTGTTATTGTTAAATAGCCTCTTTACAGATGTGTGAATTTACAAGTCCATATGTCCACATTGAATGTGGAGTAAAATAAATGCCCCTAATAATTCTCAAAACCAAGTAAGCTCACTTTCCAATTATCTTCAACCTTTATGAAACCATGGGAAGGTTATAACAGAAAGCAGGTCTAGATGGTCTCTTTTAGTGATATAAAAGCTCTTTGGCCCCAAATTTATATTCCTGCCATTTATTTTATAAGTGTTCTCAGATTCAGTGCATTCAAATAAATTTATATTCTCCCTGACAATGCAGGTGACCCAATACGACTCTATCTGTATTTCTGAGAGGATTTTTCTATCTTCACTAGCTTTTATATTACCTTCAGGGAATTTTTTATTGATATGTGCCTGTACAGTAATACAAATGGGATTGCTGTCTTCTAATCCTTTGAAAGTTGTAGCCAGCGAATATACATAATAACAAAGTTGCAGGCACAGATGCATCTTACAGAAACTCATCTTTTAAATAAATGACACTGCTCTATATGGGGATTGTTATGGGTTATAGTCTGAATAGTTATCATTTTTCCATTGAAATGTTTTCTCTGAGCTTATATTTGTTCAAGAATGAATTTCTACAATTATTTTTATTTGTCTCCTTAAGGAGTAGGTTGTTTGGAGAAACAGCAATGTTCACACATGACATCTGTTGGAAAATAATATGGTGTAGTTTAAAGAACATGCAGATGTTATATAATTTTAGCCACAAAATCTAACTTTGACGAAAATTCTGTGACTCGCAGCAAATCACTTGGTCTCTCTGATCTTCAGGGTTTTTATCTTTCAAAGGGCCTTTATTTTATTAGCCACCTAGGAACATCTTAGAGTTTCTATGAGTGAGATAATCTTTTAAAAACTGGTAAAATAGTGGGCTCCTAATGATGTACCTTCATTCTCCCTCCATATTGCTATCTGTGAGTCAGGGTAATAGAGGCTCTATTATATTCAGTCCAGGGCTTCTAAGCTCACTCAAGAGATTAATGTACAGTCTGCAGATGGGAAAAAAATAAATGAGTGAAGGGCAAAATGCAAGGTTTAGTAAGCCTGGAAGTAATAAACATAGTTTCCGCCTGTGTGCTGCTGGTTCCACCCAGAAGCAAAGGTGGAGGGGAAATGTAGTCACAGCCCCCAAAGCAATTGCCCACCAGCAACTCTATGGCATGGAAGGGGAAAATAGTCCACTGTAGAGAGCTAGAGGCTTCCTACCAACCGAGAAGAATACAGAGGATTGCTAAGGATTGCGTAAGTGTACCCTATTCAGAAGGATTGACTGAAGAAAGGTCATTCTAATCTAAGAGAATGGTAAGGAGCACTGCTTTGGTCAAGGAGAACAAATTATTGTTGAAAGAAAAGGTGATTTTAAGCCTGGGTTGGTACAAACTAATTAAATTTGCCTGTATCATTCAAAGTATTAAGAACCATGTCTGGGTTCCTTAAAAAACAGAAGGCAGTTATAATACAACAATAAGTAAATGGAGCAAATATATAAATATTAAACTATATAAATATAGTTTGCAACTATGAGAGTAAATTCTTCAAGTAACTGATTTTCCTGAAACAAGTGATAATTTGTAGTATACACACAATATACTTGTATTTAGAATTTTAAGTATTTTTGTTCTGTCGACAAATTACAATTCCTTAATCTCAACAGAAGCTAGAATTCACACATTTATGCTTGATTTTCTATAATCCTAGATAGGAGTTCTGACTTGACCTTAAACATATACCCAGCTCTTCAATGGGTATCTCAAACTCTACATGTGCAATAATCAGCCACCCAAATCCCAACTGTGTACTGTGCTGGACTCCACACTAATTAATGCTCATTTCTAATCAATTCATACATCTTCAATAATATTGCAGGAAACTGTTAAAACATAGAAAACATCTGAACCCCCAAATAAGCCACCTTGGCACGGGACTTTTCTAATCTAAAGCCACTTGAAAACCAACAGATACAAGCATTTTGACTTTCCATGTTCTTCCTGAAGATGGTAGATAAATCCCCCATTGGAAAGACGCCCTTTTTCTGCTAGGGGAGAACTAGCATTCTTATCACCAGAGATCAGAAGTTAAGACAAAAAGAAACCCAAATTAACAAACCTTAATAGAACAACCCTTTTCTTTCTTTATCCTTCTCATGTTTTACAAACTTTTCATAATTATTACTCTGGCGAATCCATACATAAGTACTTAGGCATAACTTCTGTTTTGTGTTATCATCTTCTTTGGAATCTCCATATCCATATAAAAATAAAAATTCATGCTTTTTTCCTGTTAATCTTAAATCAACTTCATTATCAGGCCAGATGAAAACCCAGAGAACTTAGAGAAAGAGTTTTCCTCTCCATGAATAGTCTTTCTTTCTCCACCCATACTATTGTTCTCTCTTTCCAATTAGCATTATCTCTAACATTAACTTTTTTAGTCAGCATTTTTTGCTGCTCTGACCAAAAAGACCTGACTAGAACAACATCAAGGAGAGAAAGTTTATTTCACAGTTTCAGAGGTTTCATTCCATAGACAGTGGACTCCATTCCTCAGAGGCAGAACATCATGGCAGAAGGTTGTGGTGGAGGAAAACAGCTCCAGACATCACACTAGGAAACTGAGAGACAGAGAGAGATTAAGATCAGTTTACCAAATATATACCCCAAAGGCATGCTTCCAATGACTCACCTCCTCTAACCACACCCTCCCAACCCACAGTTACCATTTAGTTAATCCCTACCAAGAGATTAAATCACTGATTGGGTTAAGGATTTCATAAGGCAATTAGTTCACCTCTAAACCTTCTTGCATTGTCTTACAACATGAGCCATTAGAGGACACCTAATATCCAAATCATAACACCAGCTAAGGTGTGTTTTTTCTTTCTTTCTACTCTTTCTCTCTTCAAATCAGTGTTCATAGTTGTCTGTGTCATGTTATAAATTTCTGTTCCAATTTTATTAATAATTAATCAGATCATGTCATATTCTGCTATCTCTGCTAAAACTATGTGATGATATCTAGTATTCATAGGATGACATTCTATTTTTCTTAGCAAGCCAGACAAAAATTTACATGTTTGGAACACTGCTTATCTCTCTAATCTCATCTTTAAGTAATTAGCTTTACAATTGCAATAGATTATTTCAACAAAATCACACCTCTACCAGTCTGTATTTTAAACAGCAAACTTGAAAATTTTACACAGTATATTTATGGTTGAAATATTTTAAAGCATAGTTATTTATATCAGGAAAATTGAGAAGGTGAAGTGTATTTGGTAATATATATCACACAGGCAATAAAACAGCAAACGAAAGGACAGAAGATAATGAAATTATACATGTAATTTTATTTTATTTTTGTTTTGAACAGATGCTATGAAAAAATAAGAGAAAAAAACATAATAAGTAAATTCAAAGTTCAAAATTGTCTGTATCAGTAAATTGTATCCGCCCCCCCCCCCCCCCGCCCCCCCCCCCCCCCCCGCAAAAAAAAGCAAATTCTGAAATAACAGGCATAAAGGTCAGGGTGGTAGAATTAATTTAGATGACATTATTTCTAAAAGAAACACAAGCAATGTCCTTCCTGCATTTTTAAGGAAAAGGAGCCTTCCTCCTCATGGCTCATCTCTCTTAAATAACCCCATTGCTACAGCTACATGCAAGCAAGTAAGGCCAAATGACATTACCAGAATGACTTTTAGTCAATGAGCTGTCACCAGGCATATGGATCTGGGTGTCTTAAGTTTGTAATGTTGAACCTCGGTGTGTGTATTGAATCTACAGCTAGAAGAAAATATTTTTGGCTTGTTTGCTGTTCAAATCCAATAAGATAATATTCATAAACTTCTAAAAAAATGTTATAAAAATGATACAAACTTGCATGTTAGCAAAGTGACCAAGTCATTATTCTTATCACAAATGTATTTAATTACCTTCTTTAACAGAGAACTATAAGATATTGCATATTTCTGGTATTATAGATAAAGTTAAATTAACAATTTTGCCAGTCTTTCCTCACAGTGAAGAGGCAATTTCATTGCCAAAGTGGATATAGTAGTATAAAATATGGTGTTACATGATTTCTTTGAGTGCAGGATATTAGTCAGTTTTCAGTCACTGTAGCAAAACACCTGAGACAAATTAACTTATAGAAAGAATAAATATATTTTTGGTTCATAGTTTTGGGCTTCCAGTCCATGATTGATTGGTCTTATTACTTTGGACCTGTGGGAAGGCAGCACATAATAGCAGTCTATGGCCTAGAAAAACATCTCAACTCATGGCGAGGAAACAACAGAACAGAAAAGAAAGAGACCAGAAACCAACAATACCATTCAAAGCTATTCCTCCAATGAAGTAAAGACCACACACTAGGATGCACCTCTTCATTCTACCACCTCCCTATATCACCATCCCAGGGACCAAGCCTTTAACACATGGACCTTGAGGATCATTCAACATCCAAACCATAGCAATTGGGTTTCTAATAAATATTTCCAGATATCCTTTGACATATATAGGCTCATGCATTTTAAGAAATGAAGAATGAAATAATTATATGCATAATAAATTTTAATAGAGGAATACAAAGAAGAAAATAACTTTCTGAAAAATAGACAAATTGTGATTGTTTCAGTTGGAAATCATTGAATTAATTTATAATTCAGAGAGTATTTCTAGGCATAATAGAAATCTATAGGGAATTTTGGGAAAATCTTCAATAAATTATGCTATACTAGAGAGATTTAATTAGAGGTTTTATCTAAAATCTATTGGAGTTTTTCCAGTCAGTCATTAGGTCTTATCCTTATTTGGAATCCATCCTAAAATGTAATACTATATCCTGTAAGATGTAGAGTGATTCTAAATCTAAATATCAAAATGAATAACAAATATTTCAAGCACATTATAACAACTTTGAAAATTTCTCTTATAATTAACAAACTGATATTGAGAAAGCTATCCTTTAGACACTTCTTTATAACAATCAACTCCCAGTTTATTATCTTATTCCTATTAAAGAGTGTCATCATACATAGCTGAAATCAGTCTCTTCTATGTGTTGCATTTCAATCTTCACATGATCACCAAGGAAAACTACAGAGTGAGCATTATATCTAAAGCACAAGACCATATTTTGTCTTTCTAAGAAAACAATAATCTTTCTTTAGGTTTATTTCAATAATTATATGTCACCAACCTGGAAATATTACATCAAAATGCCTCAAAATGGACTCAAGAATCTGCAGTTCAACAAGTCCCTTCTGACTTCTCTGCAATTCCGTGGAGAATGAACTTTTCCTTTTTGTGGGTTCCCACTATGTTTTATATGTGCAATTACTTGCTTACATTTATGGCTTCCCTAGTATACTGAGACATTTGATAGGAAAGGTAGTTTTATTAATTTATGCACACTGGATATACAGCAAATACAGTATGATGCCAACTATGTATATTGAAAGAGAATGAACTTATACAAATATGAATGTTTAAAACATAACCATAAATTTGATGACAACAGTAACAAAATACTACAGAAGTGACTATAACAATGATATATAAATACCATTTTAAGCAAAAAAAAAAAATATATATATATTATTAGAAAAACTATGCTTTGAATCTGTACAGTGCTTTTGGGAGAATGGTCATTTTGACAATATTAGTTCTACCTATCCATGAATAAGGTAGATCTTTCCATCTTCTAAGATCTTCATGAATTTCTTTCTTTAGTGTGGTGTGGTTTTCATTGTAGACGTCTTTCACTTCTTTTGTTAAGTTGATTCCCAAATTTCTTTTTTTTCTTTTTTTGAGGCTATAGTAAATGGGGTGGATTTCCTAGTTTCTCTTTCTGAGGATTTGTTGCTGATGTACAGAAATGCTTTTGATTTATGGGTATTGATTTTATATCCTGCTACATTGCTGAATTCATTTATTAGATTTAGAAGATTTCTGGTGGAATTTTTTGGATCTTCTATGTATAGAATCATATCATCTGCAAATAGTGATAATTTGAGTTCTTCTTTTCCTATCCGTATCCCTTTAATTTCTTTCGTCTGTCTAATTGCTCTGGCTAGGGCTTCAAGAACTATGTTAAATAGGAGTGGTGAGAGAGGGCATCCCTGTCTTGTTCCAGTTGTTAGAGGGAATGCTTTCAATTTTTCTCCATTTAGGATGATGTTGGCCTGGGGCTTAACATAGATGGCCTTTACGATGTTGAGGTATGTTCCTGTTATCCCTATTTTTTCTAGCCCAATATCATTCCTCATAGAAATAGAAAAAGCAATCATGAAATTCATCTGGAAAAATAAGAGACCCAGAATAGCCAAAGTGATTCTTAGCAAGAAGAATGAAGCATGTGGCATTACTATTCCAGACCTTAAATTGTACTACAAAGCAATAGTAACAAAAACAGCATGATATTGGCATCAAATGTCCCTCAGTAGATGAGTGGATAAAGAAAATGTGGTATATATACGAAATGGAATTTTACTCAGCAATAAAAGAGAATAAAATAATGGCATTTGCAAGTACATGGATGAAGTTGGAGAATATAATGCTAAGTGAAATTAGTCAATCTCAAAAATCCAAATACCGAATGTTTTCTCTGATATAAGGAGGCTAGTTCACAATGTTGTTGGATGGGGGTACATAGGAGGATTAGAAGAACTCTAGAATGGTCAAAGGAAGGGGAGGGGAAGGGAGGGAGCAAGGAGGGAGGGAAAAAGGAAAAAAAATTGGTGATTGAATGAGATGGATATCATTATCCTAAATGCATGATTGAAGATATGAATGGTACTTATATACTTTGTATACAAACAGTTGTATGTAAAAAGATGTTATATATATGCATTATGAATTGTAATACATACTACTATTATAAACAAAAAATAAATAAATAAATAAATAATTTAAAAAAAGAAAAGAGAAAACTGAAAAAAAAAAAAAATAGACCAGTTGACCAATGGTACAGAACAGAAGACTCAGAGAGAAACCAACACACCTTCAGTTATCTTATATTAGACAAAGGTGCCAAAAATATTCACTGGAGAAAAGACAGCCTCTTCAACAAATGGTGTTGGGAAAACTGAAAATCCTCATGTAATAAAATGAAATTAAATCTCTTTCTCTCACCATGCACAAAACTTAACTCAAAGTGGATCAAGGACCTAGGAATTAAACCGAAGACCTTGCACCTAATAGAAGAAAAAGTAGGCCCAAATCTCCATCATGTTGGATTAGACCCCAACTTCCTCAATAAGACCCCCTATAGCACAAGAACTCAAAAGAAGTATCAATAAATGGGATAGATTTAAAATAAAAAGCTTCTTCTCAGGTAAAGAAACAATCAGTGAGGTAAATAGAGGACCTACATATTGGGAGCAAATCTTTACCACAAGCACATCAGATAGAACACTAACCTCAAGGATTTATAAAGCTCTTAAAAACCTTAACACCAAAAAAAAAAAAAAAAAAGAAAAAAAGAAAAAGAAAATAAAACAAATAACCCAATCAATAAATGGGCCAAGGAACTAAACAGACACTTCTCAGAAGATGATATACAAACAATCAACAAATATATGAAAAAAAGTTCAACATCTCTAGCAATTAGAGAAATGCAAATCAAAACAACTCTAAGATTTCATCTTACTCCAGACAGAATGGAAGCTATCAAAAAAACAAACAACAATAAATGCTGGTGAGGATGTGGGGGAAAAGGCACACTCTTACATTGCTGGTGGAGATGCAAATTGGTGAAACCAATCTGGAAAGTAGTATGGGGATTCCTAGGAAAACTGGGAATGGAACCACCATTTGACCCAGCTATCCCACTCCTTGGCCTATTCCCAAAGGACTTAAAAACAGATTACTACAAGGGCACAGCCACATCAATGTTTATAGCAGCACAATTCACAATAGCTAGATTGTGGAACCAACCCAGATGCCCATCAGCTGATGAATGGATAGGGAAACTTTGGTATATATACACAATGGAACACTACTCAGAACTAAAAGAGAATAAAATTATGGCATTTTCAGGTAAATGGATGGAGTTGGAAAAATAATGCTAAGTGAAGTTAGTCAATCCCAAAAAAACAAAGGTCGAATGATCTCTTTGACATGAAGATACTAACTTATAAAGGCAAGAGAGAGGGAATGAGAGGAATGAAAGAGCTTTAAATAGAACAAAGAGGGGGAAGGAAGGGGAGGGGACAAGGTGATAGGAATAATGGCAGACTGAGTTAGCCATGATTACCCTAAATACATGTATGAAAATACAATTGTTGTAAAAATACTTTATATTAACCAGCGACTTGAAAAAAAAAGGAAAGAAAAAGAAAATCTATGCTGAGAGAATAGCGAGAAATATGCCTGGAATAATGGGTAGTGTTGGAAAGATCAGAGGAGGTTTGAATATAAGTTTGAAGAATTTTAACCATAATGTATACAAAAAGGAACTATTTATTGATGGAAAAATATTAAAGATAAAAATAATATCAGAAAAAATATCTAGAATAGCAAAATGTATCTAGGGTGGTAATGCAGGATCAATTGGATAGGGAAGAAAGCAGAAACCGCTATAATATGCAGGAGTAAAAGGGTGGCAGAATAATGGTGTTACCAACTCTGTTGTTATTTATTTCACATGCAGATTTATATAGAGAGAAAATATTTATTCATAAACTGTAATGTACAAAATATAAATATGTCTTAGAGAGCTAAGTCAATCACATAAATAAAGGATTTAAAAATTATTTTTAAATTAAAAATTATGTTTTTTTGTTTGAAACCCTCTGTAATGTTAATACATCATGATGATATCTGTATCATGGCTAGAAAATTTCAGCATTATATCTTTCCTAATATTTGGGGGACAAAAACATATATCATCAAATAACTTCAAATAAGACACATATACTGTTAAAATAAGAATAGAAATACTAAATAACTTGCAATCTTAAAAGAAGCATTCATAAAGGGCTATTGAAGAATTAGAAATACTTTTAAATAATATTTAAATCAAGTTTTATCATTTAATGTATATATGCTAATTATCAAACTCTTGCAAATTTTAGTTTTTAGGGGATGCTGGGGATCAAACCCAGGGCCTTGTGCATGCTAAACTAGTAGTCTACCACTGAGCTATAATCCCAGCCCCAACAATGCAAAATTTTTAAAGTATTTTCTATAGGAAGAAAGAAAGATAATCACCTATAGTCTTGAAAAGTTAGTAGTGAAGTAAAATATACGGGTTTATTTACTTTCGTTAGGTTGAGAAATCTGAATACATTGTGATCACATATTCTGGGGTTAATAAGAGTATGTCAAGAGGGAACAAAGTGGCTGTCTATTTTATTTAAATACCAAGAGGTTTTTTTTTTTAAATGGATAGCTAAACCTATCAAAGAGTTTACAGCTCATGAAGAGACTAAAGAAGTAATTTTTTTAAGAAAGAAAAGTGGTATAACATTCTGCTATTTTTGGATGAGATGGAAACAGATGGTTGCAGAGGTAAAATGATGAGTTTTGATGAGGAAAATAATTTATTTTTTGATATGAAAGGAATGAAGACACTTTTTATAGCATTCAATTTACTTTATTAAAATTAGCAAAATAGTAATTATATGCCAACAAAATAAGCGATGTAACAGAGGAAATGTTAAATTAGAATTTCTTTAAAATCATTTGGACATGGAAAAAGCATTCTGATATGAAATGTTGGGTGTGGAACAGATTCAAATGTGTTGCTCCACTTCATTGACCTGATTGGAATGAATCTAGCATTTACGTCAGGGAGGTTTAGAGGCCAAGGAATTAATGGCACAATATTACTTATAAGTTATAAAAAAAAAATTGTATTACCTGTTGGCAACTATCTTTTTATTTTTTTCACCTATTTTGATAAACAGAATTTTTAATCAGAGTAGAAAATAATCTTAAATATCATATAGCCTTCCATACATACAAATTGGGTTGGTCTCCTGCAAATAAGAACTTCCCAGTAGTCAAGGTGTACAAATTCCCTGTCTCTAAGGATATTGCTGACTGATGTAGGGTAGAGATACCTGATTCAAGAAGGGAAGAGACAACCTGTTAAGAATTTAAATCTTTAATGATGGAACAACCACAAGGTTTCAATATATATCCAGAGTACATACTCCATGTATTTTAAAGTACTGACAAATCTAATGATCATACTTCAGAGAAAAGTCTATGAACACCTGCTGATGAAGGTGGTCTGTGTTTGTTATTTGCAACCAAAACAATTGTAGCTAATAATCATTTTTATGTGAACCTATCTAAGAACAAAACTTGAAGAGTCTTACCCAACATAACACACTGCATTGGTAATGGTGCTACAAACTTACAATATAAGGTGCTTATTGAAAACTGGGATGTCATTTTACTTAGGTAAATTTAGAAAAATACTACTAGTAAGTCACAGGTAGAAGAGTTTTTTTCTAAGATTATTACCATTTTGTGAAATCTTAAATAATTTATCTAGATTTAATTTGGGGACATTTTTAACCCAATTGGAATAATTATTATTTGTTGAACTAGAATACCCATAATAAATACATAATATCTAATTTATATTTTCAATATTATCATTTCTTTTAAAAAGAGAATTGAAATTATGAAAATTAATCAGTATATAAACAAAATAAATAAAGTATAGAAAAGTTTACATAGAAAAGAACTAGGTATCATTAAGATTTCATTTTACAATTAATAACAGATTACCTACAACCTCTTAACAATATCTGACTAAGCCTCTGTGTTCCCTTTGTGTTTAGAAATTTATTTATCATCATTTTAAAGGCAGGAGGATTGTGAGTTCAAAGCCAGCCTCAGTAATTTAGCAAGACCCTGTCTCAAAATAAAAAATAAAAAGTGCTGGGGATGTGGCTCAGGAGTTAAGCACCCCTGGGTTCAATCGCTGGTACCAAAAAACACTCATTAAAATAAGTTTGGTTGCACTGTGTGATGGTTACCTCTTAAGGACATGCATGGAACCAGAAAGTGCTTTAGATTTCAGGATTTTCTTTTAATATTTTCACATACATAATTTATATCTTTGGGATAGAACCCAAATTAAAACATAAAATTCACTTAGGTTTTATATATGCCTAATCCAAAGGTAATTTTATACTGTAGCTTTAACATGCCTGTTTTTATTGTAACCTGTCACATGTGCCCAGGTATGAAATTTTCTACTTAGGATACTCCCTTCACAGCACATAATAACACACACAAAAATGGGCAATTTGAGGGGAATTTAATGGAAAGATTGTTTCTATATGTGCTACATAAAGTCAAACCAAGAGGGAGGTAGCACAATATCTGGAGTCCAGTAAGGACTGGGGAAAAATGAACTGTAGTTACAGTTAAACCTGAAATAATAATGAAGGGTTGTCAAAATCTGAAGAAGAAAAATGAATTTGTCTAGAAAAGGCTCCTACAGATTACAGTGACTTTGGTTTGAATGATACAGCCAAACCAGGGGACCCCAGAAGAAAAGAGCCTGAGGAATCAATAACTTCCTCTCCTCCCTTCCACATATTTCCTTCTGGGGCACCTCATTCACTGGATTCAAGCAATAGACAATGGACAATGAGCTGTATTAATAATGTCTATATAGGTAAAACTTGTGGGACCAAGAGAGTTCAATAGAGAATGGTAAATAATGAACCTAGAGGAAAAAGTTAAAGATAGCCAGTACCCCTTACCCAGTACATCAGCAGCTATCAACCAAAAGTGTCCCAGGAATACTAACCCCATCTTCTGCCTCGTGTTCCTGTATTACCTGTCCTCTCTTGAAGTTCAAATCTCGGATATTTCACCACTGCTGTCACAGTTCTGTGGTGTCACAACTGCCTTAGATTCCAGAGAAGCTCACATTTGCCAAAGACTTCTTCACTGCTTTATTATAGCCATTGAGTATACAGGGCAACATCCAGTGAGTATAACAAAAAGTACTAATCAGATTCCTCTCTTTTGCACTCCAGGGGATTCAGTTGCCACCCTTTTTGTCTATCCCCATTCCATTCCACTATCCCTGCTGTTCCATGTCTAGACCTACACAGTGATTAATATTCTTTCTGCATTTTCACTATGTCTGCTCATTCGGCTGCAGTATTATTATGTGGATGCCACTGCTATTGGGCTCTTGGTTCAGTCCCCTAACTCCACTACCATTTTGGCACAACTGCAGGGCTACCACTGCAGAACTTTGTCCCTACCTGGTGTATCTGCTTCTGATGTTCAACATTACTATTTATTTACCCCCACACACTATGACCTTTATTTTACTTATCTTGAACAATGATCACATCCAACCCAATTCTTTCTTGTAGTCACTGTCACTATTATCCAGTATTGAACTCAATATGGCAGACCCTGTAAGGTTACTATCCATAACCTTTTCTTCTGTTTCATACTTTCAACTCAACATGAAATATTAAATATCAAGGGCTTATATAGTATCTGTGCTAGGCCATAATATGAATTGTGAACAAGATAAACATCTTCCATGTCCTTTCGGGTATTATAGTGTAGTGGGTAACAGAGATGAGCATATACTCAAAAACTATGATTAGTGCTAAAGTAAAAGAAATGGAAAATATAGCATATAAAAGAAGCACAGTAGGACACAACTCAGATGTAAAAAATCAAAATATTTTTCTAATAAGAAATTTTCTATGATTTAATTTGTGCACCTTAGTTAGAAATTTCTAAGGTAAAATGATGGTAATGAACAGAAAATACAAAAATCTGTGTGAATAGTTGACATTTGGGAGTATAGTCCTGTTAGGGCAATCAATCCTAGCCTTAAAAAAAGTATGGTACTTTGGATAAATGGAAATAATTTGAATGTGTTAATAACCTAGAACATCAGTGTGGCATGAAACAATAAGAGAATTGATTAATAGAGGTCAGAAGTTATTAATGAAACTTAGATTATGCAAGTTCTTAAAATCCATATTAGGGTATTTAGAACTATCCTAAGTTTTGAGGTTCTCAGGATTTTATTCAGTAGGTCACAATATCATATATGCATGGTATAATAATTCCCTGCCTCCTAAGGTGAATAGGGAGTACAACTGAGAAGAGAGAAGATAAAAATAATTTCCAAGTATAGCAGTGATCAGAGATCCAAGCCTATGATAATGTCAAAAGAGTGGTGATGGAGATAAGTAGATGTATTTGAGTTCAGGGAGGCTGAAGCAACTGTAAGTTTTAGGACAGAATAATAGAAAGAAAGATAGATATACAATGAGAGACTGCCAAAAATCTACATAGGAATCCTCTGGGGCCTAAGTTTGAATAGTTGTAATTTCATAAAATGAAACTCCATGAGGCTTAGGAAAGTTCTTAGGAAAGAACTTTGTAAGATACAAGTAAAGAAAAGATTTTTTAGATTTCATGTAAGCCTAGAAGACATTTGAGATCTAATCACCCAGAACAGAAAGGTTTCAGTGAACACTCAAGATATTTATTAGATGGTCAATGTGATTTGTGTTTTAGAAATAGAGGTAAAGTAATCTTATATTAAAGCTAAACAAGGCCTGAAAAATTATAGCTTTAAAATACTAAAAGATCAAGTGGGTTCACATGTAATTTAACTGTCTTTATTTTTAAAGGACCACAATGACATTTAGATCATCAATAATGCAATATTTATAATTTTTACTATCCCATAAATATACTAGATATACAAAAAAGGAAGAAATAGAAATCATAACTTCAAGAAAAATCAGTAAAGAAATATAGACAGAAATGATGGAGATGATAGAATAATCAAAAACTGGCTTTTGAAGACCTATTAAAGTATGCTAGAAAATATAAAGTAAACATGAAAAAATGAGAAGAGAAATAAAAGAGGGAAAACGCAACAAGTGGAACTTGCAGAAGATTTTCAAACAAAAAATGAGTGAAATTGAAAACATGGCAATAGAAGCTATTGAAAATAGAGATACAAATAAACCCATATAGAGTCTAAGTGACCTGGAGAAAACATCACGAATTTAATAAATATGTAATGGAGCACAAAAGTAAAGGTAACGAGCAGATATCTGAGGAAGTAATAATCAAAGGGTTTCCAAATTTCATAAGAACCATAAAACTTTAATTCCAATGGAAGAAAATCAGAAAGAAAACCCTGAGTAAAATAAACATAAAACCCTAAAAATCAAAATCAAATCACTGAAAATCACTAATAAGAAGAAAATATTTAAGATAGTCAAATTGGCTTGAAAAAAATAAGGGTAAGAAATAAAAGTAAATATAATCTTTAAAAAATAACAGAATTATTTTTTTTTTTTTTTTTGTAAAAACCAAAGTATGGAAATTCATCACAACCACACTGAAACTACAAGAAATATGGAAGAAAATCTAAACAAAAACCAAATGGAAACAGGAATCTACATAAAGAACAAAGAACAAAACAAATGAGAGAAGATGGTGGATTAGCATGAGGCAGCATTTCTCTTGGGTGGGCTACCAGAACTCAAGCAGTGGAAATTATAAGTCTCCCTGAGGCTTAGAGTGAAAAATTTTGAGACTGCAGGGGCAGTCTTTCCCAACCAAACCAGAGACTGTTTGATTCATTAATTCTATATTAACAAAAACCTCTCCACAGGAGTTTATCAATCCTTTGTGGAGTGCCAATCCAGGAGCCATCTTGGACTGCAACATGGTGGAGCCTAGCGAAACTGGAAACTCAGATCTGTGAGTTTACAACTAGGTCTGTGTAAACTGTCTGAGCCTAGCAAACCCATGGAAAGTTAGGAATTGGGAGCATTTAACCAGGAGGAAAACAGGTTAGAGATGTTCCAGAGAGCAGAGCTTTCCCCAGATCTGTGAGTCCTGAAGTTCGCCAGGAATGATGTGTCCAGCTACAGTGGTCTGAAGGTTGGAAGAGAGGGTATGAGGGCATTTTGGAAGAGAGGGTATGAGGGCATTTGGCTCTCAGCTCACCCAGCCAGCTTATCTGGCACCCACCTGTTTTGGGGGCCCACCCTAGCCAGCACTCACTGGCCCTGCACCAGCCTGATTTGCGGCTCCTTCCCCAGTCCAGTCTGGCATCCCTGGGACCCACCAGGTTTGGCACCGGTCCAGCACCCAACAGCCTTCCAGCTCCTTGTCCCCAGTCTCTCAGCCTGAGGTCCTTGGCCTGGCCCACTGCTCCAGCTCCACAGAGTAGGCCTGGAGAATCCCAGCACCTGGCTTTGATCAACCCCATGCTGAACAACTGGGCCCCCCAACGTGGCCAGGCCCCAACTTGCCCCACATACTGCTTCATCCACCAGTCCACCTGGTCCAGCACTCAGCTTTTCCACCGGCAGGTTGTGGTACCCAGCCTTGACCCACCTGGAGCATAACAGCTGGGCCCCTGATGTGGCTGGTCCCTGCACATAGCTTCACCATGAAACCCACCCAGTCCAGTGCACAGCCTCCCTGCCAGCCCCCAGGAACCAGTGCCAGGCCCTGACCCACCTGCCACCTGGATGTGATCAGTTGCTTTGCTGCCAGCCTGCAACCCAGCTTCCCCAGCACCACTTAGCCACGGGCAGCCTGACACACCTACACTAATCTCCCAAGAAGGGACATTGGGAAGTCTTAAACCCCAGCCTTCAACACCATGAGCAACACAATTAAAGGAAGGAAGCACAACCCAAGGCCCATACTCCCAATCTCTAGATCAGACCTCAAGAAGACACAGAAAGAAAATGTTATGGTTCCAATGTGAGACAATGTAAGAAGGTTCAGAGGAGAAATGATTGGGTTGTGAGAGTCTTAACCCAATAAGTGAATTAATCTTTCATGGGATTAACTGAGTGGTAACTGGAGGCAGGTGGGGTGTGACAGGAGGAAGTGGTTCACTGGGGGCATGGCTATGGGGTATATACTTTTTATCTGGAGAGTGGAGTCTCTCTCTATCTCTGCTTCCTAATCTCACGTGTGCTGCTTCCCTCTGCCACATACCCCACCATGATGTTCAGCCTCACCTCAAGCCCCAAGGAATGGAGACAGCCTTCTTATGGACTAAGACCTCTGAAACTATGAGCCCTCAAATAAACCTTTCCTATTCTACAATTGTTCTGATCAGATCATTAGTCACAGGTGTGAAAAACAAAATGATTAAAACAAAACCAAGTGGGCAAAGACAGTGAACACATACACCCACTGACTATGACTATGACCCACAGTGGCTATGATTCCTTAATTTCTTAACATTCCACCAAGTTTTTTCTTTGTTGTTGTTGTTATTTCTGCTTGTTTGTTGTAGCAGTAGATCTGTTTTGCTTTTTGATATTGGGTTTCCATATTGGATTTTTCTTTTATTTGAATGTGTACTGACTGATTCATGACTCCTATACATGTTCATATTTCTTTCTCTCTCCTCATTTCTAGCCTTTTATTTTCCTTTTTATCTTTCTTTCTTTCGTTCTTTTTGTTGTTGTTGTTATAGTTTTTTGTTTGTTTGTTTGAATGTGTTAGTTTCCCATGCTCTGTATTTTGAGGGTTAGGATTTCTGATTAGCTTATTTTTATTTTGTTTTGTATCATCTTTATCACTACTCTATGTTCCTTGTCTCCTCTTTTCTCCACTCCTGACACCCAAATTCCATTCTCTCTCTCCTCCTTTATAGTCTTCTATTTTTTTGTCCGCTTTCAAACTAACAACATACACTGTTACCACTGCATCTTCCCTAGTCATCCTTTGAAATGCAAACACTTTTCTACCCTCCTATTGCTTTTTCTTTACACAAAATTAACTCTTAATACTAATTAGTTTCTTAATACTAATTGATGTATATAACATCTACTCCTGCCACCAATGTCACAGCAATAATTAATATAGCAGAAGGCATAGAAAACACCTATTGTTTGATTTTATGCCAGACATAATACATGATTATGTACTGTTTGTACGGATGGAAATTGCTGATCCCACTATCCATACATATTGTACCAATTAACACTGGATATCAAGATAGGAACTAAGGACTTAGTCTATTGCTATATATTATTTGCATACATTGTTGCTATCATTGGGCTTCCTCCCCTCAATCTATGAGGTACTAGTAACATATGGAGACACTATAAACTCATAAGGTAGAAATGCTACAGCATCAGATTCATCCAGATAGATGGGTAGACACACAAACAATATGAAAAATCAAGGGAACAAACCATTCCAAATAACCCAAACTACCTCCACAGTAGACTCATTGACACCACAGTAGAGGAAATATCAGAGATAGAATTCAGAAAGTTCATGGTTAAAGTGTTCTATGAGGTAAAAGATAACATAAGAAATGAAATCAGAGAGCACATACAAGAAGTGAAATATCATTTGAACAAGGAGCTAGAGAACCTAAGGAGAATATATTGCTAAGTGAAGTTAGCCAATCTAAAAAATCCAAATACTGAATGTTTTCTCTGATATAAGGAGGCTGATTCACATTGTGGTTGGGTTGGGGAGCATAGGAAGATTAGAGGAACAGTAGAAAGGTCAATGGGGAGGGAGGGGGGGAGAGAGGGGGCAAGGGGGTATGAAGGGGAAAAAAAGATGGTAGAATGTGATGGATATCATTACTCTAAATGTGTGTTTGAAGACATGAATAGTATGAATATACTTTGTGTACAGTGATATGTAAAAAGGTGCTTTATATGTGTTTAATGAATTGTAATGCGTGCTACTATTATATATACAATAACTTCAAATAAATAACAAAAAAGAATCAGTCAGAAATCCTTGAAATGAAGGAATCAATAAACAAAATTAAAAATTCAATGGAAAGCATCATGAATAGATTAGACCACATGGAAGACAGAGTTTCAGGCAATGAGGACAAAATATATAATCTAGAAAATAAAGTTAACCATGGTGAAAAGATGTTGAGACCATGAACAGTAATTTCAAGAATGATGGCATAAACTGAAAAGACCAAACTTATGACACTGGGATAGATGAAGGTTCAGAGATACAAACCAAAGGAATGCACAATCTTTTCAATGAAATAATATCATATTATTTCCTAACCCTTAAGAATGAAATGGAAAAACAAGTACAGGAGGCTTACAAGACCCCAGGTATACAAAATCCAACATACCCACACCAAGGCACATTACTATGAAAATGCCTAACATACATAATAAAGATAGAATTTTAAAAGGTGCCAAAGAAAATCAATAGGTAACATGTAGAGGGAAACAAATCTGGATTTCAGCTGATTTCTCAATCCAGATCCTCAATGATAGGAGGTCTTGGAATAATACATACCAAGATCAAAAAGAAAATGGATTCCAGCCAAGAATAATATACCCAGCCAAATTAAGCTTCAGAATTGATGATGAAATAAAACCTTCCAAGATAAAACAAGTTAAAAGAATTCACAACTATAAAGTCTGCTCTACATACTCACTAAAATATTTCATGAAGAAGAAATAAAAAAATGAAAACCAGAAAAAGGAGGAAGTACACTAGAAGAATAGTTCATCGAAGGAGAAGTTCATTCAAAATAAAAACCAGAAATAAATCAAAATGACAGGGAATAAAAATCATATCTCAATAATAACACTGAATGTAAATGGCCTAAATTCATAGATCAAAAGACAGACTAGCTGATTGGCCTAAAAAACAAGACACAACAGTATGCTGTCTCCAAAAGACTCACCTCATAAGCAAAGACATAGGCTGAAGGTGAAAGGATGGGAAGAAAACATATTATTCACATGGATCTCATAAACAAGTAAGCATTTATAGTCTCATATCAGATAAAGTGGACTTTAAGCCAAAGTTAATAAGAGGGGACAAAGGATGACATTTCATTCTGCTTAAGGGAATTATACATCAACAAGTCATAACTATCATAAATACTTATGCCCCAAATAGTGGAGCACCTACATCATCAAACAAGCCCTTTTCAATTTTAAGAATCAAATATACCACAAGACAATAATACTGAGTGACTTTAACATGCCTCTCTCATCACTAGACAGAACCTCTAAACACAAACTAAATAAAGAAGCTATAGAATTAATGAATATAATTGATAATTTAGACTTACCAGATATATATAGAATATTTCACGCATCAAGGAATTAATACACTTTCTTCTCAGCAGCACATGGAGCCCTCTCTAAAAAAAAAAGACCATATTTTAGGCCACAAAGCAACTCTTAGAAAATAAAAAATGGAGATAATACCTTACATTTTACCGGACAATAATGGAATAAAATTAGAAACCAATGACAAAATAAAAAATAGAAGATATTCTAACACCAGGGAGACTAAATAATATACTTTTTAATGACCAATAGGTAGTAGAAGAAATCAGGGATGAAATAAAAGAATATTTAGGGGTAAATGAGAATCATGACACAACTTATCAAAATCTCTGGAACACTATAAAGGTGGTCCTAAGAGGTAAGTTAATTGCACTGAAGGCATTCTTTAAAATAATAGAAAGTCACCAAATAAATGGCCTAACATTACATCTCAAAGCCCTAGTAAAAGAAAAAGCCACCGCTAAAAGCAGTAGAAGACAGGAAATAATAAAAATCAGTGCTAAAATTATGAAATTAAAACAAAAAATAATGCAAAAAAAAAGACAAAACAAAAAGTTGTCTTTGAAAAAAAATAAGTAAAATTGAAAAACCATTGGCCAAACTAATGAAGAAAAAGAGAGAAAACTCAAATTACTAAAATTTGTGATGAAAAAGCAAATATCAGACACTATTGAAATTCAGATGATAATCAGAAATTATTTTGAAAATCTATATTAAAATAAAATAGAGAATCATTATGACATTGACAAATTTCTAGAGACATGACCTATCCAAACTGAAACAGGAAGAAATAGAAAATTTAAACATCAGTTTCAAGCAGTGAAATTGAAGATGCCATCAAAAGCCAATGAACAAAGAAAAGCCCAGGACCAGACGCATTCTCAGCCCAATTCTACCAGATCTTCAAAGAAGAACTTACACCAACACTCCTCTAATTATTCCATGAAATAGAGAAGAAGTGAACCCTTCTAAACTCATTCTATGAAGCTGTTACACTGATACCGAAACCAAAAAAAAAAGGCACATTAAGAACCAATATCCTTCATGAACACAGATGCAAAAATTCTTAATAAAATCCTGACAAATGGCATACAGAAACATATAAAAAATATAGTGCACCACAATCAAGTGGGGTTCATTCCAGGGATGTAATTTCGTTCAATATACAGAAATCAATAAATGTAATTCATCACATCAATAGACTTAAAGACAAGAATCACATGATTATTGCAATAGAAACAGAAAAAGTGTTGGACAAAATGCAGCATCAATTCATGTTCAAAACACTAGAAAAAAAGTAGGGATAGTAGGAATATATCTCAACTTTGTAAAAGCTATATATGCTAAACCCAAGGCCAACATCATCCTACATGGAGAAAAATTGGAAGCATTCCATCTAAAAACTGGAACAAGATAGGGATGCCCTCTTTCACTACTTCTCTTCAATATAGTCCTTGAAGCCCTAGCCAGATCAATTATACAAAAGAAAGAAATTAAAGGATATGAATATGAAAAAAAACCCTCAAACTATCCCTATTTGCACATGACATAATTCGACATTTATTTATTTATTTATTTATTTTAATTAAATAATTAATTAATTAACTTTTTTGGTACTGGGGATTGAACTCAGGGGCACTTGACCACTGAGCCACATCCCCAGCCCTATTTTGTAGTTCATTTATTTAGAGACAGAGTCTCACTGAGTTGCTTAGTGCCTCACTTTTTTGCTGAGGCTGGATTTGAACTTGTGATCCTCCTGCCTCAGCCTCCTGAGCCACTGGAATTATTGGCATCCACCACTGCACCTGGCTGACATGATTCTATATCATGCCAAAAAACTTCACCAAAAAGCTTCTTGAACTCATAAACAAATTCAGAAAAGTAGCAGAATATAAAATTAACCCTCCTAAAACAATTACATTCCTATACACCAATAACTAACCAGCTGAAGGAGAAAATCAGGAAAACTACCCCACTTACAACACCCTTAAAAAAAAATACATGGGAGTCAGTCTAATAAAAAAGGTGAAAGATCTTTACATTGAAAATTACAGAACACTAAAAACAGAAATTGAAGACAACCTTAAAAAATGGAAAGACCTTCCATGTTCTTGCATAGGCAGAATTAATATTGTCAAAATTTATTGCCATACTACCAAAAGCACTATATAGATTTAATACAATTTCAATTAAAACTCCAATGATGTTCTTCATAGAAATTAAAAAAATAAAAAAAAAAAAAAGTCATGAAATTCATTTGGAAAAAATGAGAGGCCCAGAATAGCCAAAGTAAGTTTTAGTGAGAAATATAATGCAAAAGTCATCACAATACCAAAACTTAAATTATACTACAGAGCTATAGTTAAAAAGAAATGGACCAATGGAACAGAATAGAAGACAAAGAAAAACACCCACATAAATACAGTTATCTCATACTAGACAAAGGCACAATAAACATACATTGGAGAAAAGATAGTCTTTTCAAAAAATGGTGCTTGGAAAACTGGAAATCCATATGTAGTAGATTGAAATGGAACCCCTATATCTCACCCTGCATAAAACTCAACTCAAAGTGGATCAAAACTTCATATTAGACCAGAGACCCTGCACCTACTAGAAGAAATAGAAAATATTTAAAAGAATTTTTATAGATTATAATTAATTATAATATTAATTCTATTTTTATTAGAAAAGATACTACATATAATGTCAATATTTTAAAACTTACTGTGAGTAGTTTTCTGGCCCATTTTTGTCAATGTTCTTTCTCTCTGTTCTTACAAAGAATGAATTTAATCTGGGTGAAAAATTTCAAAAGTATATTTCTGTTCATCCTGCTCATCTTCTGTCTTCTTGTTGTCACACATTCATATGTTATACACTTTATACAATTGTGTTACTGATTCTTCTGTAAACATTTAATTGTTTAAAAATTTCAAAGTAGGTTTTCCAATCTTATCGTTTTTGTTTAGAAATGGAGAGAAACAGATTTTCACTTCATACAAATTATATATTTTTATGTTCAGAATAGAGATCAACTAATTGTAGTAAATTTACCACAATAGTAATTTACTTGAAATTGTCTTTATTTAACAGTATCACCATTTTATAAATATAGACACCTTTTACCACACCCTCTAACTTACATGCATAGCATTACTAGGCTTACTTTTTTGTGGTAGAAATTGACAGGTTGATTTTAAAGTTCATATAAAAATATGAAAGGTCTAGTATGCACACATAAAGTTTTAGTATTGCTTTCAAAGTTAATTTAGAAGTATTATAATTCATATATTATAGTGCCATACAAGAATATACATATAAACAAATACACAAATTAATAAAGAAACAGAGAAATAAAATATGATGTGTTTTTGCACATACATGTATGTTTATGATTTTTACAGTTCCCAGAAAATTAAATGCAAAATTCTGGTCTTTTCTGATAAAAAAAAATGCACCTCAAAACTACTTCACACCATGGGAAAAAAATATTTTCAAATGGATTCTAGAATTAAATTAAAAAGCCCAAACTATATGTCTCCCAGAAGAAAAGATAAGAGAAAAATTGTAACCATATTGGTTCATGAAAGATTTTCCACATTAAAATTAAATGCACAATTTTTAAATGATGAATTAGAATATGAATACTTATAAATATTTGGTTTCCAAAGCCACCACTAAGAAGTGAATGGACAATCTACAGAGTGAGATAAAAGGTTTTTCATGTTTTCAGTTTCATTTTTATAATTGACTAGTATTCTGTATACAAAATATCTTAAAATTCAATAAGAAAAGTAACCGATTGAAATTTTGCCAAAAATTTTGTACAGTTCATAAAATATGTTCAATGAGTACATAGAAAGATATTCAGAATAGAGTGTTTTCAACAGTTGATGTGTATGTTTAGCAACTGAAACTGTAATATATTTTTGATGGAAAAGTAAAATGATACAGCCATTTGGGAAAACAATTTGGTAGTTTCCTATGAAGTTAAAAATACATTTACTATAAAATTTAGAAGATATTTCCTACTACATTTACCATATTTACCCAAGAAAAATAATAATATAAATTACAAAATTCACAAAACATCTTTGCAAAAGTGTTAAAGTGTTATTTCAGCCATATCACACACACACACACACGCACAAAAATAAAATCCCAATCTGAAAATATCTTGGATATGCATTACCAAATGAAAGGACATAAGACATTATCTTCAGGTGTTAAAATTTATCTAAATCTTGTGATTAAATCAAATTTTTACAAGTATTCATATTCTAATATAACAAGGATATATACATACATATTTGTCCAATTGATGATTTAAAAAATAGCTCTGATCTCTTTAAATTCAGGTACCTATTTTTATATTAGTGTCTTTCAATTTGGTGTCTTGTTTTTTCTTTTTACCATTTCTTCAGTGTTCACAACTATATCTCCTTAATCTCTGAAATATAAATTAATGGACGGATGGATGGATGGATGGATGGATGAACAGCAGCAAAAAAAAAAAAAAAAAAAAAAAAAAAAAGGAACAAACAGAAAACCCTTAGCTGTTCCACAAAGTACTTCCATTCCCAACTGGAATAAATCCCAGAGCACATTTCTTCCATAACCACTTTTTAAAAGAACAATTTCTATCACTGGCACCTCTCTGCTAGATGCTGCCTTGTTTTAGCCAGACCATACCTTCTCCTTTTCACTGCCTTTTATTCTGCATTATCTGTTGGACCTACATATACCCACCATTACTCCTGAAAATACTGTCTTATGCAATTCCAATTGCATGCATGTGAAGAAGGCTTCTGATTTTAAATTGAAAGTAGGAAATTATACTCATGATTAGGTGTGTAAAGAAACAAGTTTCTAAATAATGCTCTTGAGCCTTCAAAAGCTAACTCTCAAAACATTTTAATGGTAAAAAGAAATATGTATATATTTCAGTACAATCCATTTTATCTATTAAAAATAGTGAGAAAGAAAGCTGAGGTTACACAGTGCATAATTTTGGTAATATAGGATTGAACAGAGAAGATTTTTATTTATATAAGAAAGCTGACATGAACTCATTTAGATACCTTGCTAAGAGGAAAGGTTACATTATTTTAGTAAAGGTCATTGTAATATTTGAAAGCCTTTAAAAGAAAAAAAAAGTAAGTTGGAATTTCTTGAACTATTGAGCAGGGTAATATATATTCTGACTTAAAGCCAGCTAAAAAGCTGTCATTGTGATAGTACAAAAGTATATTTTAAAACTATACAGTATTCTAGGGAATGATAAATTTTGTTTGGCTAAGAGATCCAACTTAAGAGAAATAGAAGTTGGTGTTAGACCCCTTTTTTAATTAATTAATAATCAATCTTATATAAGAAAGGACTCTAGATTTTATATGTGCTTGTAAACTTCTTTCTTGAATTCCAAATGTTCCCTGTATATATCAAATCAGTCATATAATTCTATTAACACTACTTTGGAAATGTAGTTTGGTTTTCTTATTCCAATGTTATTTTCTTCTTTATTCCCTTTTTAAACATACTTAATAACAGAAAGGAACATCAGGAATAAATACTTAAAATAGATGAATGGCATTATTAACTTCTGTCTTGTCACATCAGCACACAATGCCTTAACTATTACAGTGAGAGCTCAAGTTCCTACATTTAGGGTTTAACCCAATTTCAACTATTTTTATTTAATTTTTTTCCAAAAGAAAAATAAAGGTAAAATGATATAGTGTTCATATCCCACAGAAGTACTGGGGACATTTGGGACATTTGGGGAAGAATTTTGTGCTCATCATGTTCGTCCCTCTGTCCTGCACTGTCACTAGTGGTGCCTTACCAGTCACCACTGAAAGCATCAAAAACAACAATAAAGTAACGGTTTCCAACTACATTTTCTTTTATTTTTTTTTCTCTGACCATTATTATTTTATTTCATGACTAGTAACTGAAAATTATGTAGTCATATAGAAGAAGGAGCATCAAAAATATTTGTTTCAGGTGTTAAATATAATAGGCATCCACATCATGTACAACCACAACAATGGGATCCTAATTAAAATAAGTTTACTCCATGTATGTACAACATGTCAAATTATACTCCACTGTCATGTATATCTGAAAAGAACAAACACAAAAGAAAAATAATATAATAGGCACGCCATTCTTTACAAATAATGTAATGAATAATTTTTCTGAAGTGTTCATTTTAGAGAAATATCTAAATTACTTTTTGAAACCATTTTATCTTTTGGTGTTTCTCATTTCTTTTTTTAAAAAAAATTTAAAATTTGTTTTAATTAGTTGTACATGACAGTAGAATGCATTCATGTGAACAAGTCGAAGTACATAATTGCAAGGCTGAAAAAGAGCTTATGAAAATAAAATGCAGTCTAGTGTGAAGACCAAGATTACCATAGACCTGGAAAGGTCATTAGAGAGAAAAACTGAATGAATAAAAATGCTCTTGTGAGAGTTAGGATTCTTTCAGTGAGGTAGCTACAGCCAAGCAATGAGTTGCAAAAACAGGGGAGATTTGTTTTGTTTTGGGCATTTGTATTTTTATTTGTTGTTTTTCACATTTTGTGGGAGGACACATAAATGGTTGGCTTGAATTTTCTGTTTGCTCACCTCTAGATGTTCTGGATTCAGGATCAACATACGGCATATGTTTAGTATATTATTGTGATCCTTCTATGTATTCAAACTATCCTACTTTTTTCCATCTTTAACCATCTTTGGTGTTATGTTCAAATGAGAACATTTTCTTTTCACATATTATGATTTAATTTAGAAAGTTTATCTAAGCAATCTTAGAGTATAATAACTGGAAGAGAAGAGACATAGGTTTCCTATCCAGGATAACTTCCAAATTTTACTTGAACTTGTTACTCTTTCTCCTTCCTTGTCACAGCTGCTTGTCTGGATTCTGGGTCTACTTGTTTATTGATTTATTTATGCATGTAGTCCTGGGTATTGAACCTAGGGCCTTACAGTGCTAGGCAAGTGCTCTACCAGTTAGCTACATTGCTGGTCCTACAGTTGCTTATTTATTTTAATCCATAAACATAACTTTTATTGATGTTTTAATAACTCAAAATTTAAGTTACATTATGGAATCAATGTATATGTTCTGAGTAAATGAATATGTGCTTTGTTTCTATATTCCAAAGCCTATAATGAGTTTCATTGTGTGTCTTTCAATAAATAGCTTATAAAATAAAGGAGATGCAATAGAAAAAAAAAAATAAAAATAAAAAGTACTACTGATCCCAGCCAGGAGGGGGTGCTGATAATCAACTGGAACAGGGATCAGATAACAAATATACAACAGATCCCTCCCCTACTCTCTGAGTACTTGGTATTTGGTCATCTCAAACACAGCTCAGGGAAAAGCATCCAAGGAGGAGGTCTATGAAGGCTCCCTGAGTGGGCAAACTTCTAAAGTTAATGTGTGAGACAGTAACTATGATGTAAGACTTACCATTGCCCCTTACTTTTTCTCTAAGTATTAAAAACACCATCCTGGAGAAATATGGATTCAAAGAAAACAAGAGCAATCTCTAAAATGCATATAAAAGGTTATAAAATGAGTAAGAAGCAAAACCTGTATAATAGATGAAGCAAAATAAATGGACAATGGAGTACGAAAAATAACTACTACAACCAATATATGGAGATGTTTAAAATTTTTAACCATTTTTATAATTTTTAAATCAAATATAATAAATAAACTCTCATAAGTTAAAGTGCACCATTTTTATATAAAGGAATAATAAAGTAGTTGGGTGTGGTGATAAATACCTGTAGTCCTAGCTATCCACACTGAGGCAGGAGGATTGAAAGTTTGCCAACAGCCTGGACAACTTAGCAAGATCTGGTCTCAAAGTAAATTTAAAAAAACCCAAGAGTCAAGGCTGTCATTGGCTCAGTGGTGGAGTGCTTGCCTCCTATGCACACAGGCACTGGGCTCAAACCCCAACTCTGAGGAAAAAAAAAAAAAAAACACGTTTGACAAAAATATACAGTTAATAGCCAGCAACCCAATCAAAATACAAAACATTTTCATCACTCCCAAAATATTCTTTCCTGATATGTTACAGTTAATCTTTTTCCCTCACTCCCAACCCAGGTCAACAACTTGGTATGGAGTAGTACTAATATTAAGGAGTTTGGTTTAAGTTTTTGAGGGTAATTGGTCAGCAGTTTTAATGTATCAGATTTTGTTATTAAGATAATGCTAGCATCGTATGAATCTAGAAGAGTCTCTTTATTTTTATTACAGATTTTCTTTTGTAACTCTTTTTCTGTAGATTGAAAGATATTGATTTGCCTTCCCAGCAAGATTCACTAGGAAATTTTTAGCTACTCTATCCATGAAAAACTGTCAAGTTGAGTGATTTTCCTGCTGACAGTGAATTTGTTCTTTGTTACGTTCATCATGGAGCTTTTATTCTACACTGCTTCTGTAAAGTGCTCCATGATCAAGTGCCCATCTTTTGTCTACATGCATCAAAAACACTGGCCTCAGTTTTGGAAATCTGTCTCCAAGACTTGTATTAACTAATATAATGATTAAGTTAAATGAGTTTCCTAGATATTTGTAAATATTATCTGTTATTTTCTGTGAATTTTTTCATCCTTCAGTATAATGAAAAAGGATGGATTAATAAATAATGTACCTATTACAAAAATTGTTTCATGATATTTCTGTATCATTAATGTTTTACCACTATAGATTAGTGTATCTTAAATATTCAAATTTACTTATTACCAGTTCAAAGACTAACAGCTGTGTAGTAAAATGTTACTCACATATATTCACGCAGACTTTTTCTGTGAACTTTTACAAGTTTTGGTGAGGTTATTTTTATTCTGGGCCATGTACTACCTTAACGTGTACAACAATTTTTACAAGAAAATTGGTTTTTCATAGAGCAGCATGAAGCAAAAATAAATATAGAGAACATTTAAAAATATGTTGAAACTGCCATAAATCTTCACTTTCAGAAAGGCAGAAATCTACTTCAATTCTCAAGCTGTTTTAAACAACTAACAATGATTATTGACATTTTCAGATGGTAACCAAGAATCTATCATTTTGACTAAAAGCAGAAACAAACTTGGCAAAGCACAAAACCTATTACTACACCTTTAATAATTCAGATATTCATTTCCATAAACTTCGGTTCTTTCCATGATTCTAATACCCCAAAGAATTATCGACAGTGCCTTATATTTCATCAAAATAGCAGGTATGCTTAGTAAAAATCAGAGATAAATGGCAAGGCCCATTTTTTGTTCAACAAAGACAATTTACTTTTGTAAGTTATACTTCAGATTTACTGTCCAGTAAGTTAACTACATTTTTGATAAGTTAACTACATTTACTATACTTCAGTACTGACAAATTAGCAGCCTTTATTTCTGCTAATCACAATCCACCAAGGTACAAGTAATAGTTATTTTCTTATGTTTTGTTTTGTGGCGAGGATAACATGACTTTTGGTACCATGTGAACTTTCATAAATAGTCTATTATACTTGCAATAACAATTATATGAAGATATGACCAATTTGTAAATTCATATATATTTAGTCAATGACAGGCAAAGTCAAACTACAAAATAATGGAAATATATCATGTTTACCCTTTACAGATTATGATACAATACGTAGTTTGGTTTAAAAACTTCAGTAGAATTGAGATAATTCCATATTTTGTCTTAATTATATAAATAATGTACATGCAATTTTCCATTTGAACTGCCTAAAATTACTCAACAAATATATGATATTTCCCAGTCACTAATGTCCTAGAACTTGTGAAGTAGTTTCTCCGTGTGCATATTTAAACAATATGACTCATCTTTCAACAAATATAACATGCTTGAATCACTGTAGTTCTTGAAAATGGACATCAGAAAATGAGCATACTACATCAAATACTCAGATTGTCATGTTTCATCTTCTTTGTAGAGGGTTCGGCACTGGGAGAGGTCTGTCTAGTGACAGAGCAATACAGTGTAGTTTTTTTCAGGTTTCTTGACTTCAAGTCTAATATTTGTACCATTATAGCTCAATTTTGAGAAGAAAATAAGTCATGGAAACACTTTGGTCTAGCATTTCCCAAATGAACACAGAGTGAAAATTTCACTGTGTGACACAAATCCAGTTTTAGAAGCCCATGCTCTGACATCCAAATGAGTTGCTTAATAATTCACTGTGTGTAAATAAACATTGAGTACATTTAAATTCTCATTCTTTACTAACTTATTTATACACAATACTCCCAACATGTCTTGAAAGTTCTATAGTGTGTAGTAAAGGGATTTTAAAATTATGTGACAAGAAAAACCACACTTGGTAGAAATGATTCTTAGGTCACTCACTTTATCTCTGGTATTTTTTGCAAATAATAGCCTTTATAAACTAAGTGTCCATTTGTTTGGGTTATTTCAAAATTTTTCAAGTATTATTTAAGATAAATGTTCTTACAAAGTCTCAGCAAGGCTCACTTTATTTTCTAAAATCTGAATTAAACTCAAAAACAATACCATGGAGATATAAATTTATGTATGGGATTATGGCTTAACTGTAAAATCACATAACTAGTGGTCTGGGATGGAGTTAAGTATATCTGATTAAGCTGTCAGTATTTCTGCAAAAAAATGTTGATTCTCCAGTGGCATTACTCACTCTTATATGTCCTTCTACCATCACACCCTCTGCTTCCTTTTCAGGTTCTTCCTCTCTGCCTTTACCACAGTGTAAATTCTGAATGGTTTCAGAAACTGTGGATGAGCAAACACAGACCCTGGGTAATGTGACTGTCTTTCTTAAAGTTGTGTTTTAATGTAGGCACTGAGATGAAATGCTAAAAGGTCACATTTCCTGAGGAATTTTGGTTGGGGCTATGTTGGGACTGGTCCATTACAGGTTTGCAAAGTTCTTTTCCCAAGTGCATGGACATCACACCTTAGCTGACTTCACATCATTCTGAGATTTCACCTGGAAACCCAGAGTCTTTACTAAGGTTCATCCAACTTGGATGAATCCAAACTCTAAATTTCAACCCAAAATGGTTCTAAAAATGTATACTCAGCTCATTAGCCTTTCAGCTCCTCTGGTCTGCTGGGTTTACTGGAATTTATTGCCCTCACATGTACAAGTTAGGAACTAGTCAATGATGTGAAGAAGAACTGGTGTTATGATCATTTCACTTCAATTTTATCTTCTCTAGAATAAACAAATACATTTGCTACCAAGAAGAAGGAAAGTAGAATGGAGGCAAACTTCTCCACCTATTCTTTTTAAATTTACCAATTGGATAAGTCATCCTAAGAGAGAAAGTACAAAAGAAGAGAGAAGTCAGTCATGGTATGTTAATAGAATTCCCTCCAAAGGGAAGAGTAATCAGGAAATGAAAATGAGCGCTTCTTTCATCAGAGCTTTTAATTATGACACAAGAATGAGTAATGTTCTGAGGTATATGCAGGATAAGTTTTGTTTCATTGTAAACTGCATTCTTTTTTCAGAGAGCTGTCAGGTGTTCATCAACCCTTTACCATAAAAAAAAAAAAAAAAAATTCTAAATTACAAGATTAAGCCTTTTTAGTAGAATTTTTACCTTGGAAAATAAAGAAATTTTTAAAACATTATTTATGCTTTAAAGAAAGTTTGCAGCATAAACATGAAGTGTGTTTTTTACAAGATTGGATAAATAATAGAACATTTTATTTCATTCAATCCATGAGTCCGAAACACTAGTTCAGACTAGATGCACTTTGGATAGATAGCTGAAATGAAAAAAAGAAAAAAAAAAAAAAAAAAAGAAATGTTTGCCAAATGCATATGTGGGAACACTAAAGTGGTGTCATTTTCCTTGAGTAACTTGATATTGTGAAGAATATCTGTCATAAATGATATAAGAATTAATATGAGCATGATGATTATGAATGCATTACATTTTACCAAGAAAGTAGAAAGGGACAATTTCCATTGCCAATATATATATATGAAACTAAAAATGGTTTTGAGAAAATAAGGACAATTTTCTTAGAACTGTTTAAAATTGGCTTCTTTGTTCATTCAATCAGTGTTTATTGAATGCATCTTTTGTAACAGATACTAAGATAGGTAGGTATATTGGTTATGATCTGTGGCCAAATTATTTTTCTTACACAATTATAAAATGTTATATTTAAAATCATTTAGAAAATGCTAAAATACAATTGTATAGAATTTGTAATCAAGATAATGACAAAAGTGAATTAAATAAATATCAACGATATTTATTTTATGGAAATAGAAACAACTGGAAACAAAAAATGGTATCAAGATAAAAGGTTAAGATGATATAAAGGTTAAATACTTCACTTAAAGAGTAACTGCTGGATTTCCAATGTCATTCTGAAGGCTCACATCATTTATCTGACTGTTGACCTAGTAATATATGAATCTTCACACCAAAAGCATATTGAAATGTAAATATAGGTATTTTATAAAGATTAGATATGGATGTGGCTGTGGTTTGAATGTTTTTTCCTCCAAAATTCATATTGAAACTTAATTCCTGATGTAAAAATATTCAAAGTAGGGCATTCAGGAGGTTGTTAGGTTAATGAGGGCTCTTCTCTCATGAAAGATTAGACTTTTATCAAATAGGCTTCACATAGCATTTGATCTTTGTTTCACTTTTGCCCTTTCACCTCCTGCCCTGTGGGGACACAGTGCTCCTCCTGCAGAGGGCTCAGCAACAAGGTACCATCTTGGAAGCAGAGACCAGGCCCTCACCAGACATCAAAACCTTGATCTTCAGAACTGTGAAGAATAAATTTATATTCTTTGTAAATTACCCAGTCTATGGTAATTTTTTATGGAAGCATACAAGAAACTAAGACAAACAAAAGAATATCAAAGACATTATCAACAGAAGATAGTAACTGATAAGCAATTTAAAAAGTACTATCAGTATTCTCCTACTAGTATAGTAATAAGGACAAAACATTTTCTCATAAGTTGTTTAGTTTAAAGGTATTGTATTGTACCCATATTTTAATCCATAGTGGAGAGAGTCATTTTGACCTAAGTCATTTGTTCAAATGCCTTCTGCATTTCTACAATGTTTTGTAATGGAAAGAATAAGGTACTCCAATGAGAGAGAGAGGTGCCATTAGTAAGGAAAATATAAAATATTTTACAGAATAAATGAAAGGAAACAAATTTTGGTAAAACTTAAGTGATAAATACTTGTTCCTATTATGTGGAGTTTGATGCTTAAAACAGATATTGACAAATTCTAGACTCAGAAACTAAGTATGATATAGATATTATTATGAAAATGTCCTATGATTTAAGAATGAAACTTGGAGCAATCAATGATAAGGCACAGGTAAGGGAATTAATAGAACCAAAAAGAAATATCAAAAGAAATTTTGAGATAAAGAAAACTACAGAATTAGATGGTTGAGTAGTGTCATGTGATTTTACCTTTGAAATTTCAGTTTTATTTAATTAACTGTTCAATAAATATTTATGAATGTCCATTATGTTGGAAATTAAAACCAAACAAAATGCTATGAGACAGGGACTAAATGGGGTGGAGGATGGAAGAAAATTCTTGGGCCTTCATTTATAATTTGTTGCTGAAAGTCTTCTTCTCCTCCCCTACTCTTGCAATGTATGGAATGAAACTCTTCTATCCTTAATTAAATCAACCACAAACATCAGGTGTGGGGTCATGCCTAGAGATATAAAAGTCTCTTCACAGAAAATAAGTTCCTTAAAGGAATTATAAAAATACAGGACTTCTATAAAACAAAATGCCCTTGTTAGGTAGTAGATAGCAATGAGCAGTGAAATGTAAACCAATAACATAGCAGGGACACAGAGGTTTTTTTGTTTTGTTTTGTTTTGTTTTAAATTACCTTTAGTGAACAATCAAGTAACTTGTAGAACAACAACAAGTGTACTAACTCTGAAAATAAACAGGCAGAAACAAAGGGAGCCAATTAAGAAATGTGTTGAGAAAGAAATATCAATGAGGTTAACTCTTGGCAAGGTCTACTGAGGTCATTGTAAAGTTAGGATTCATGGCCATGGGCTTCTCAGTGTATTTCCAAAGGGAAATTTCATTAATAGCACAGGCATGTTAAGATGAATTTTGACTGGTCACTGACCCAAGCACTTGCATTGACATAATATTGACTTGTGCATGAACATCCCCCTCCCCCAGAACAGGATGGCCACCAAGACAGTTCCAGAGAGAACCGACTAGGGTCAAATACTCCTCTTTCCCATATGAAGGAAGAGATAAACATCTGATTCGTAAAGACTGCCAAAGATGGAACCCAGTTCTCCCCATAAATGACAGACAGTAATAAAATTGGAAGCCCCATTGTTTCCTTGTTATTCTCTGCTCAGAGATGACCTTTTTTGAGGGTAACCTCTGCTTGACCCTTACATTACTTTCACTTACAATAATGTTCTCTTGCTTAGTTTTCATGTCTAACTTTAAATTTTCTTTCATTGGAACACAGAACTGAAGTTTGTAGCTTCGGCTCCCCACTCTCCTGTGATACCATGTAGTATGAAAGGAAATGACAGAAGATAACTTTTTGGTGGGCTCTCAGAACATGCCCTCGAGTGGAAATGATGAAGTAAAGGTAAATATTATTGGGTAGGAGGGTACAAGGGGCATACACTGAAACTTGGGAAACAGTAGATGTCAGTTCATGACTATCTTGATAGCCAGGGAAATCATTGATTCTTCCCAAAATATTAGAATTCATCTAGAGACTTTGAGCAGGAAAATTGCATGTTCCAGTTTGTGTTTCAGCTTCACTGTTACTCCTAGTTGCAGAATGAATTTGATGGAAGCTACAGTGAAGGAAGGGAAGCCTCCTCAGGACTGCACAATTTACCCATATCTGAGAGGATGGCAGCTTTTAACATTTACTGGTAGTATTGTCAGAGAGAAGTGGGTGAAATCAGGAGATAATTTCTGGTGGAATTCATGGGCTCTCAGCTGGGTTAGTTCTGGAAGAGAGAAAATCATGAGGATGACTTTTGATTTTCTAGCTGTAGCAGGCACATATTCCTTTTTGCCAATTATGGTGGTTGAGAAAAAAAGAAGGAAAAGCAGCTGGGAGTAGGGAGAGAAAGATTAATCACTATTATTAATCACTATTATTAAGACTTTCATTTGAGAATTCAAGCAAAATAACGTAGAAATATTTAGGAGGTCACAAGGTACAAAGACTTGGCACTCAAAGGGAAATCAGATGTGCAATGTATGAAGTTTAGGCAGTTGAAGATGTGCGGTTAGGGACTCAGAATTGAACAGGAAAAAGAGCCGCAAGCTTGAGTAAGGAAGAGACAGAAAGATTTAAGGAAGAGGAATGATCTAAGAATCTGAATGAAAACCAGTGAAGGATGATTTCATAGAATGAGACATTATTGCTACTTATCACATATTTTTGTAAAGTCTCAGCAGCTTTTAAAACAGTTACCTACTGTTTCCTGGAAAGGGCTTGACAAAGGTAGGAGGAGAAGAGATTAAGCCTACAATGGAGGGGCTGGTTTCTAGAAGAATGAGGCACTAACTCACTGATTGGGTGAGGTAAAATGAATGGATGCTAACATATGCAGGAATGCAGACTTAGTGGAAAAACAAATCATGGAATGACATCTGTTTTGCCTGTCAGGCATCCTTCCTGATTATTTTGGCAACAGTACTTTGAGGAGTGCCACCACTGGGAGTTTAAATGAGCTTCCTGCACTCCCTCTGACATCAAGGACATATGACCATATTTTTTATGGTAATCAAATTATCATATACCCATGGCCATATTCACAATGCACACCTATAAATGCAGTGATTTGTTACTGCTTTTCAAGAAAAAACGTGCAATTTACTCACCAAATTTAGCAGCAAACTATGGTCAAACCTCCTACTCCAATACTCAATTACTGTTTCTCCTTTTCTGTTAACTTACATTCTATTTCAATTTCTGCTCTTTCTTGCTACCATAGTCCAAAACCTGGACAGAACATCCTTTCTTCTCAGGCCTCTCTGATCTTTCTCCCAGAGGAAAAGTTCACTGTTTGACAATCTCACTTAGCACCTTAGTCTGTGAACTCCTAGAAGGACAGCCCCCTCAACAATCCAACAATAAATTAATCCACAGGAAAGCAATAAGAGGCCTGTCTCTCAGAGTTTTTCCTATGTTAACTGCAGTCTTAAAAGTTCTTAATCAGGTTCTATGATTCAAGATCTCTGTTCATTGCTAGACAAACTTATTAAAACCTTTATCTGTTATAATCAACCCCAGATTACACTGTCTTCTACTTACAACTTGATGTAAATAAACACGGTGAATTGAATTCAATATTATCAGTATGTATAAAAATTGTTAAATATGTCTTTGCCCACAAATACATCTATTAACATTCACAATAACCTATGGAAAAGGTCTTACTATCATTCCCTTTTACATATTAGCAAATGAGGTACTGAAAATTAGGTAATTTGCCCTGTTGTGTACCTATTAAGTCAATCAATTAATTTTGAAATCATTCAAGTCCTAATATGGTAAATTGCATATTGTCCCCAAAAAAAGAAAAGAGTGGTTATAAGTTCAATTCACCCCAGGACACTAGTCAGATACATTGGTATATGTTCAGATATTAGAGTATCAGTTTTAAGTACTTGTACATTGAAGATAAAATGATACAGCAGCTAACTTTAGTAAAGCATGGATTTTAACCACAAAACAATCCTTTAACAGGTGCAATTTAAAAAATAAAAAGAAGAAAAAGAAATAAAATCTGCTTCTCCAATTATGGACAGCCACCAGGAGGGTGCTTACATTTGAATTATACCATGTCAGTTTTATTTTCTAAGTTGCAGAAAAAGTGCAGATTTTAATTAAGTTTAAAGTGTCCACCAGGAACAATAATATTATATGAGACATGGCCAATTGCATGTTAAGAAACATGGCATTTAGCCACTGTAGCTGTTTTTATAGCTACTAGAGAACAAAAAAAAAGAGTGAAAAGCAATATGATCTAATGTATCTCTCACTCAGCAATAACTTATTGTCATCTTTGCATATGTGTTTAAATTATAGTGGAGAGAGTAGGCTGTATACAGATTACAAGCATGTTTAGATTAAGCAGATAATAGTATTATATAAGTAATAATGAGGATTATTGATTATGATTTTATTTAAAGCAAATATGAAAACATATTTGTTAGTACAAATTTTCCCTAATTCTCTTTAATGTGTGTGTTCTGAGTTCTATTCATATTTTAGAAAATAAGTATTGAAAATTAGGTATGTGCTGAAATTTATGATACCAAGAGTTGAAGAATGTAGGATCTCCTAACTTCGGATGGAGGAATAAAATATTTTCCTTTTCTAAGTGAACACTGTAGGACATTACAAACACAATTTAGAATACAACTAGACCAGTTAAGACAGGGACTCTTAATTATTTATCATTTACTGGTTTTCTCCTTTAGTCATTCATTCTTTAGGCTATTTATTTATTGATTCCACCAAGAAATAATTATAGTAACAAATAGGAACAAGGTACTTCCTTTTCCCTGAATTATGTTAGTTTTCTTAAGGGAAATCAGACATGTAATGCAAAAATTTCAATCTAGTGAGATAATTTTAACTTTGCCTTGAAAAATCAAAGAAGATAAAAGAGGCAACACTTGATCCACGTATTAGATGAGTAGGAGTACAACACTCAGCAGAGAATTTCAGGAAGTCTCCCACACGGTTCAATTTACTTTAGCAGATATCCTTTGAATGACTTCACTGAATAAATATTTTTGGAATATTATTATCAGGGAATACAAAGAAACTAATAGTCTTAAAGAAATATGGTCTACAAAATTAATCAAGTAAGTAAAAATACTGTGAAACATTGAAAAAGGAAGAATTAATTATTCAAGTGTCTGGGGCAACAGAAGGTGATGATGAATATGGATCTCCCTTGCAGTGGTGGGGAGGAGATGCAAGAAGGGAAGTCACTCAGACTGGAAATATAGGGTAGTGTGAGGTGTCAAAGCATTCTAACCCACTGGAGGACCATGTTCAAGAGAAAAGTCGAAAAACAACAGTGTGTTAGAATCATGAAGAACTTACTAAGAAGCCCTGAATCATTGGCAAGATTATCAGGAGTCTCTAAATTTAACATACTCCGCAAGGAACAGGGCAAGAAAATTCATTGCAATGCCTGAAGAAAAATGTTTGTTTTCTGATCATATTTGTTCATTTTATTTTCTTCTTTTGTGTATATTTTATAATTTCTGAAACATGGTAAGTCACATATATAATTTATAAAGAAGTGAATATAAATACCTTGAGGGGAAGTGAAGCTGATGGTTGTAGATGGTGGGGGTTCATGCAAAGGGAGAAGATGATAAAGACAGATATTTGCTTTGGAAGAAAACACACACACACAGTTAAGACAGCCAAAGGGAGGCTAGTAAGCAAACTGGGAGACTCAGAAGAGCTAGTAGGGATGTGAACTAATTTGGATTTATTAGAATTGGAGACTCAGATTTTAAAGCATTAGATTCAAGAAATGATCAAGAATGCAAGTAACAGTCCTTGATTGACTGGATAACCAGCTCATTCTCTGGCCACATGTCAGGCCCTAGATGCTCTGGGCCACACTGCTAACGCTGCATTCAATCCTCTTAGTGATAAGCAGGTTACCATTTTTCTTATTTTACTTATGAGATAAAAATTAGGCTTAAAGAAGTTAAAAATTTCATCAAAAGGTACAGAGCTGGAAAGAGGCAATTCTTGACTTTAAAGGAAGGTTAATAAGACTCTAGAGTTATAAGTTAATAAAACTCCAGAGTCAAGCAGTTAATCACTTGCCTCTGAAGGAAAAAACTCAGGAAGGAAAAGCAAAAGCAGGAAATTGATGCAGAGGACAGGGGTTGGTAAGAGAAGGCAAATTTTTCTAAGGATTCTCTTCTATATTTTGAATAGTGTTGAGAAGTCATGAAATACATTGTCCAGGAGGTAAATATTTTCACTCATTACATAGTGATTCCAAATGCATGATATAGTCCAGAAAAGTTCAAAGTTCTATATTTTAAGGGTAGATTACCAAGAATTATGATTCTTATACTTATTTGTATCACATAGAACCATGAAATAGTTAAGAACTTTGACTTTGATAATGAAGCAGCAGTTGAAAAATCTGTATTGTGAAACACAATGCCAAAAAAAACTTAGACCACAAAAGAACAATTATATAATAATTTCCAGTTTGGGAAGAACTTTAATATTTAATTCTAAGTATGATTTAATGAAAATATATCACTGTGTGCCAAATTAGTTAATTTTCAAGAAAAAATGCTACAACTTTCAACAAAACTAAACAGAATAATGGAATTATTTCTATTTACTTATAACTCAAGATTTTTTCCTGTAGTATTCTCAAAAAATTATTTAGAGATATTCCAAGGTTAAAAAGACCACCTTAATTAACTTGGCAATCATCTTTTTTCCTTGCTTAAAAAGGTATAATTTTCAAGTTGGGTGCAACTCTTGTGATGCTACTAGTGGCATTTTGATAGAAGAGGGAGTTAATGCAATTAAGGGACCCCAAAATCACCTTCCTCCTGATTATCTTGGGGGTTTGGAGCTCTTGGATATTTCTATGTTTCTTAAAGGAGATGACTGCTGGTGGTCAGAGATATGCAGATGTGGCAATCCTGAAGGACTCAAATCACACTCAAGGGAAACAAACAAGACAGTTTTCTTTAAAAATGGCTTGTGGCTTTTGATGAGATTTTAAGAAACATTACACAGCATTGATTGAGGTAAAGGAATAGATCTGCATAATACCAGATACCATGAAAAAGGAAGTTAAAAAAAAGACCTATTTAATTTTAGAGACAATTAGCAATTAGAGCAAATTCTGACAAATAATGCAACCACAATCACACACATACACACACACATACAAAGAGTGATACACAAACAGCCTGCATGGTGTGCACAGTTACTGTTCAGTTATTATAGAGCTAAAGGTAGAGAGAATTTAATGAATCCTGTTTCACCCAATGATATGTTTATCCCAGAGGATGGAGATTATAGAGGATAAGAAAGCTCATTATCATTCTTATTTCACAGATATTAAAGGCAAAATTGAATTTCTTTAAGCACAATGTGGGCATATTGGAACAGTAATAATATTCTTACCTACATTTCTTATTTGTGGTTAGCTAATGCCTGTTAGTTAAAAATCATACACTCTAAAATGCCTCTTTCCCTTTGAAGCAACAGATTCCTTTTATTCCTGGCAAATCATCAATTTGTATCCCTCTTGAAACCCATTCTTAATATTTTACTTGATTAAATATTAAATAATTTGAAAATTGTGCTAAACTCACCAATAGTGACACCTATTGGTGAGATGTAATTATAAAACAGATATTTTTAACCTACAAATAAAATAGTTAACTTTATTCATAAGTTAGAATTATTGTTAAAATTTTGATGTTTATTGTGTCATCATAATAGTTGGAATATTGTTAATTCTCAGAATAAATATACCAAAATGATCCAATTTTATTATTTTCTATATAATTTTAAGCTTTAGTTGTATCACGATAGTTAGTGTTTCTTTTCTATCTTATGATTCCTATCAGCTGTGATTTGGCAGATTCCACCCCACACTCCCCAGTTTTTCCTTGAGAAGAGTGATTTCTCAATGCAAGAAATTATTGCCTTATTTAATCATTCAATGTAAATGAATGGAAAGAAATGTTTCCTAGTGAGGAAATGCCTACAAATAAGAATTTTTTTTCATTTACTTCCAATATCAAAGATAATAGATATATGGTATTGGCTATGTTAAACTTTTTAAAACACAAATTGTTGTAAAATGTACAGTACAGACTCTACATAGATTGCTATAATGTGCCACAATCAAGCTTGAACTTCAAAATATGATTATGGAATATAGTAGATTTTTGACATACACATATTTTTATTTTTGTTTTGCTTTGTTTTAAGAACCTCTGGTGATAACTTCATGAAACAAATATGTGCAGTTATATTAATTGCTTTAATTTAGTTCCTTACCTGCATTTTTAATTACACTTGCAAGGCAAAACAGTTTTATAGTCACACAAACATTGTGACTACGTCTTTTACTTCTTATTTATTAGCTGAAATAGATTTAAGCAACTTTATTAAAGAAAATTTAAAAGACATTTCTTAGGGCCAATAACAAGAATAATAAAGAAGTGGTGAATTAAGCAAGATCAGGAAAAGACTTTCTATGGGACTCATGGTCACAATATTGTACAAGCCTGCATCCCAGACATTACACCCTTTTCTTCCCTGGTTTATTCAGTTTTGTTGCTTCAAAATGCTATTTTCTTAGTGACAGTATCTCAACAAACTGACCATTGCATCTTGTAAGAATTCATTCTTCAATATGACTGCTCTTTCTTACATGTACTTTTTCAGAATATATTTTGCAGCATATCCAGTCAGAAGCTATGCAACAGTTTTTCAAAATATAGGTTAGTACTTGGTTTTAATCACTTAGGCAGAAAAATATTCTGATTGGAATAGTTGAATATAAATATACCATAATATTTTGGGAGATTTCTCAGGATCTTTATTGAAGGAGCAAAGGCATTACTGTTAAGTACAGAATCAACACCATTGGATGGGGATTTACACATCAAAAACTTTTTTCCCAGAGCAATGTTTTATACCTTAATTTTATACACATAAATTGTGCAGAGCATGATACTGGTTTTTATTTTTAATTTTTCCTCTCAGAACAGTTTCTAGTCAGGTCTAATCTGATGTCTCTCATCCTAGGCTACCATTTCTAGTTCAGTTTGGTCTGAACTGGTAAGACCTTGATAATCACAATAATCTTGATAATTTTTGAGAAAATATTATGTATAATTTACATGTTTATGGTGACTTCAGGGGGTTTTTTCATCATGTTTGTATGGAGGCTTTGCCTTCTTCAAACAATCTATTAAAGACTATATCCAACATACCTTATTGTTGCATATTATCAGTTCAAGTTACTTTAGATAAAAGACACAGAAAATGCCTTTGCCCAACTTAAAGCTAAAAATTTTTTCCCAAAGTCATAAGAAAAACATGAAAGATATTCTATGACTATTATTTCTGAATTGGTTGGGAGAAAAATCAGATCCCAAATAAATATATGCGCACATGTGCATGCGTGTGCGCACTCACACACACACACACTCACATCAAAACCCAATTTTTTTCTGAAATTATATGCTACCCTACCTATAAATGGAAATCTCATCTCTACTATATACTGACCATACGTAGATTATTTCTAGGGTATATGGAGTGTTGATGCTCTTGAGAGTTGAATAACTATGTTCAGAGGCATTAGAAGTGAGAATAACAAGAATAATTTCACATCATGCCTTGAAAAAAATAAATTATTTAAATATGAGAGATAAGAGACATTTTGTATTTCATAGCTGAAGTTTGTGTAGTACTATGACTGCCTATGCTCTAGGCATAATAGTGGACCCTTCTTCCTCTAACTACATCTTGATTGGTTCAAATGCTCTCAGATATAAATCTTTCTCAGTAAATTTAAAACACTACAAATGATTTCAGATAGCTTCCTTTTCTAATTTCAAATTATATATATATATCTTCATTATTAAATACCTACTATAGTCTATATGTCTGTCTACCTACCTATTCTTGTTACAAGTATGAAAATAAATACAGTAAGTATTGATACAAGGCTATAGTGAAATCAAAATTCATGGACAGTGTAGAAATCTCGGTGATAATGGCTTTGTCTTATTTATCCTTACTTAGACAATACACAGAAGTGTTCTCTCTCCCATTGGTTATTTAATAAATATAGTTAATTAAAAATACATGGTCATGATGACTGAAATAGAGATACATATTCAATAGTATTAGAGCACTGAAAAGGAACCAATCAATTGCCTAGGGTTCCAGGATAGTTTTCACATTTGAACTGAAATTTGAAGAGAAGTGTAAAACAACTATGCTAGATATGGTGAAATAATGAGACACTTGTTTTATAGCACAGGTGTGTCTTAAATTGCTTGATCAAATGACACTTGAAGGCACAAATTTTAACTTATGTAAGAAATATGTTGTTTGTCAGCATGAGGAGCTTCTTGGCCAGGTGGTAAGTCAATTCACAACTAAACATTTCTTCTATATGATATAGTGGTCTCTGATACACAATGACTAATTAGGTTTTTGATGCAGTACACAGTGGGCAAGAGAAAATTGAGTGGAGATGCTCAAAATAAACCACTATTTATTATTTTGCAGTGAATTCAGTACAAAATCTATGAACAAATTCACCTGTGGTTAAAGTTTATATTTTATAAATGTTTATTATGTATTTATTTTTATCCAGTTTAATACATATCAGCCCTTAATAAACACATGTCACACTATACTTCAGCCCCTTTGTTCAATATGATTTCTAAAAGTTGAAAAGAAGTAACAGTGGCTTTATCAATTAAGCCTCATAAATATGATTTATAGTTTGGGGTCACAAATTTTTTTTAGTAAGGACAGAGATATTTCTTTTTATGCTAGTTGTACATTCTAACTCACAGGGTAAAAACATGCCTTAGTAACAAAAATTAATAAAATGTATAATTCATACGTTTCAAAACTCCTTAACAGCAGAATTGTAGATGCTTAATTTTACCAGCTCTAGACAACTAAAGGAGAGTGCATAAAAAAATAAGACATATGTGTTAGGGAAATGTCAAACAGAAGCAAAATGTGGGGAAATGAAGATTGAACAATCCATGATTAAAATGGCTTAGAAGTTCCCATTGCATTCAGTAGGAGATAAAAGTAAAATTTACAGGAGCTGATTCTATTTGTGTGTGTGTGTGTGTGTGTGTGTGTGTGTGTGTGGTGCAGGGGATTAAAACCATGGCTTTACGCATACAGGCCAAGCACTCTACCAACTGAGCTACATTTCCAACCCCCAGGAGCTGATTCTTGAATAAACATTATACTCAAACCTACAGAAGACAACTAGGTAGGAAGTGAAAATAACTGAGAAGTCACACCTCTCATGGCACAAGGATCACTCTATGCAATTTAAACTCATCCATCTTGTTGGGATGGTAGTTTCATAAACACCAAACGGTTGAAATTATGTAAATTATGTAATCAGTAGCTAACCCTGTGGGATTCTCACTTTCTAAACAATTTCAGAATCATGTAGACTGATTTAGGGTAATTGTTACATTCCATAGGGTTGCACAAAGTTCCCTAGTTAAGCTGTAGGGTAACACTGGGGAGTGAATGGGGGTAGGATAGTGGTGGGTCCATAATGATACCTTGCACATGTTGGGACAATGCTGCCAGGGAAAGTGCTCATGAAATGATACTCTTCATCTGTTTTATTTGTTTCCTAGTTTATTCATATACCATTTTTCAAAAAAAAAAAAAAAAAAAAAAAAAACTAAAATATCTTGAGAATATGCATTTACATCTGCAGGATTACGAAAACATGAAAAATGAGAAAACTAGAATATTTAATAAGAATTAAAAGTTGGGATCAAGCAAGGAGGTTAATGTTAGTCTATGTGCAAATTATGGCATATGTGAGTGTTTTGCAGCAAGTGCAAAGGAAAATATGTTTACTTATATGATTGAACATTTTCATATCTTAATGTCATTTGTATCAGAAGTAGTCTGAGCATTCCTAACACTAGCCCTTAATATACATATTTATCATATGAGCAAGACTGTGAAATGTAGTAAAGATCCTCAAAATCCCTGTGGTTTCATGAAAAAGGAGGTTACATGAGGAATAAATGTGAAGTAGCACATTCTGGCTTGCTTTCGTAAGTTTTCTGGTACTATCATTTGAGAGAGTACCATTTAAAACAGTTAGTCAACAATTCAGTAGTGCATATTTTAGAGAATGTGCCCAGGTCATTGCTAATGTTGTTCTACATTATCCAATAACAGGAAATATGCTTTGTTACTGAATTTTTGCATTAACTAAAAATCAGTAGCTGTGGAAAAATAAGCTGAGTTTTGATTCAACCTCAATTATAAAACTATCAGAGTCACATTCAAATAAATGCACATAGAAGTATTCTTGATTGTACTTCAAAAGATTAGCAATATTAACTTTTTTATGCATTATGTACATCCATATATCTCCAACAAAAAAAAAACATAAAAGTATTGCCATCTAAATGTTTATATGGTTATCTGTGCATTCATACCCTAATTTATCTAATAAATGTTTATGAGAGCAACTACATACCAGTCACTGTTTCAAGTGCTTGAGGTACAGCCATGGACAAAACAGATAAAGATTCCTACTTCCATGGATATTGCATTATGGCAAACAGATCATCAATAAACAACAAATAAAAAATTATGAGTTAAAGATTTTTCATAAATACTGTGGGAAAACCATAGAAATAGAGCATGATTAGAAGCAGGACTGCAATGTTAAATAGAATAGTTACAGCAAGTCTCACACTGAGGAGATGGAGCACAGACTGGAGGATGGTAAGAGTGTGGATTCTGGAAAATATCATGCAATGCAGAGGAAATAAGGTGATGTGGCTCTCAGGTAAACATGCTTGTGGTATAGGCCATGTGTCTAGAGTTAAGTAGAACAAGTAATAAGTTCCACACATTGCCTATGACATATTATATATAAATATATATACATATATATATGTATGTATACACACATACACATATGTATTTCCAATTTAAGTGAAAATTACAACCTGTGATCAGTTAGATATGTTTTTAAGAAAACTAATAGCTCTTATGACTTCTAAGAACTAGGGTTCTGTGAAAGTTAGATATGAACTAAATATATATATCATCCATACCCATTTATAAGATACCCCACAATAACTTTTAACTTAAAAGGTACATGACATTCTCTGAACAGCAACAGAGCAAACAGATAGAAGGCAAAACCCAGAAAGTGCATAGTGATTCAAGTAAACCTCCTGAAACACTGACCGACCCTCCTGGTGTCTGTCAGGAAAAAGTAGAAGAAAAGCCTCCCCCTGCACCCACCATAGCCACCAAACCTGTTAGAACTGGACCAATCAAACCTCAAGCAATCAAAACCAAAGAAACAAAATCTTAATGGTTTATTGCAGAGTATTGAGGGAGGGGGGAGGGAAAACAGAATGAAGTCAGATAATGCCAGTAGCCACCAGGTTAAAATTGTCTATGATATTATTCTGTCTAGGGCTTGGAGATGCACAAGGACATAAAAGTGATTTGCTCTGACACCCAGCTGCTGCACCAGTTAAAACCAGGCTTTGCAAGCTTGCACCTACTGTATAACATTTGCTCAGTTGATGGCCGTGCATCTTCAGTCAGAATCTATATATGAATATGTGCACATATTCCTTAAGTGAATATAATTTAGACTTAAAAATCTTTATGGTTAGATGAAACACCAGAAATAGGAGGAAAATAACACCACAGAGGAATAGCTCAGCCTGAACAGTGTGGCGGACCCAGCCAGTAGATCACATGTGGTTTCTTTGCTCCCTTATGTTCGTTGGATATGGTTATGGTGTTTATAGGCTTGGAGTTGAAGAGCTGAAGATAACTGGTGCTGGAGAGAGGAGCCTTATTTGTTATTATGGCAGCTTTCTATTTTTGTAATATGATGATTGAGTTGAACATAATCAAAGTACAGTAGTAACTGATCTCCCCTTCTTCCTGAATGAGTGAGCAGATGATTCAATATTGACATCAGCATCTTTGAGCATATCTGAATGAGCAGTGTTTGGCAACTGCCTCTATTTGAAATGATGCTGTGTTTGGTTGTGGTCTGAAGCTCAAAGCGCTACTGGGCACCTCCTTTCTTCTATGGAGCGCTCACCATTCAAACATGACAGTTGGTAAAATGCTAGTTAGGTTGAGTCTTGCTTGCCTCCACTTGGTCACTTTTGTATGGATCCAATAGTTGTTTTGTTTTTTGTTTATTTTCCTGGCTTTTTTTTTTTAATGGTTTTTAGCTGATGTTCATGAAGACAGTGAGTACTTGGAACTGTGCCGCCAGTGAAAGGAAATCCTAAGGAAGTACATTTCTTTACAAAGCTGTGTCATACCATTCTTTGGGCCCTCTGCTGGAAAAGTAGAATAAAGTCTCAAATGATTGCCTTTTTAATTGTATCCTCTAGTATTGTAGATGTAGGACAGTACTGTATCATACTCTGTGAATGTAAAACCTCTTGTACCTGCTTTATGATGCATAGTAGTGACCGTGCTTTATCAGAGCTGTTTTTAATGATGTTACTCTAGAATGTTTTCTTTTCAGGTGATGATTGAGAAGCTAATAATAATAATAATAATAATAATAATAATAATAATAATAATAAAGGTACCAGGTATCACAAGAGTAACAGAACTTTGCTGTTTTCTCGGGGTTTGTTTTGTTTTTGTTTTTTACTCCTCCTCACCCCCCCCTTTTTTTAATGGAGTGTGCTAGATGTCTCTATAATTTTGTTCAGATGACTGTGGAACCTGGAAAAGCTGTTGCTGCTATTGATGCATAACATACTGCTATTATTGGTCTTTTTATATAAATATAAATATATATATATATATATATATGTATATGTATAATTTGAATTTTTGTAAACTTTAGCTGTGCTGTCAACTTTGGAAAAAGTATCCCAGTTTACCATGTTGAATTGGCATTGTACAGAAATTAACAGCCATATTGGTCTAGAAACGTTAAACTTAATTTTTTTTTCATTTGTACAGGGGTAACTCACTGTATTAAATATGTAAGGTCTTATCTATGTGAGTTTGATTACAAAAACTAATATTCTCCAAATAATGAAAAAAAAAATCTTAAATAGTGTAGTCATAAAGTTAAATAAAATAAACAATAAAAATTAAAATTTCTTATGGGATAACAAATTCAGCCTAAATTATATCATAAAAGTTTGCAAAAAAGTGATTTTATAAGAAATATAATTAGTATTAACAGGAATTAGGCCGACCTGCAACCGAGTGCAAGTGGGCCCAGGACAGCCCTGCTGACCTCCTACAGAGTGCAGATGGGCACAGGACAGCCCTGCAGACTTCAGCCTGAGCACTGGCAGCCCAAGGACAGACCCTCTGACCTCTGCTCCAGCGCAAGTGGTCCAAAGACAGCTCTGAGGACCTTCGGTTGAGCGTGGCCAGGCCCAGGTCAGCCGTGCTGACCTCCACCAGAGATCAGGTAGGCCTAGGACACCTTCGCTGACCTCCACTCAGAGGACCTCCTCTTCCAACCAGCAGACCACCACGGGAGCTCAGAATCAACCAGTTCTGCCCACACCAACCTGCGTGGGACCCAGCCCCAGGGTAGGTCCAGAGTCCACTACCCCATTCCAACCTGGGAGCATAAGCCTAACCCACTTCCACCTTAAGACACTGCAGACATAGCCATAGCCTTCCCCACACAGTTCCCCCTACCTTTTGAAAATAGACAGGATCTAAAAGCAGCCTTTCAGCCCCATCTCTGGAAGACATTACACTCATCTTGGGGCACCTTCACTGTTATCTCAAGTTATCTCTGCTACTGCCAACACCACCTTTAGTAGCATACATTGAGGGACACATGCAGAGTCTGAAAGCCCAACATTAAGGTGAGGTACAGACAACCTGCATGGATATTACAAGGATATAGGGTAGAAACTGTAATATCTCAGACCCACACTGCAACAAAGGAAGGAAAATAGACAACATGAAAAAACAAGGGAGGAAAGTACCCCAAACAAACCAGGATACTACAATAACAAAAACCATGCTCAGCAAAGTTGATGAAATGTCAGAGAAGGAGTACAGAATGTTCCTAATTAAAATAATCTGTGAATTAAATAACGACCTAAATGAGCAAATACAGGCAAAAACTGATCACTACAACAAAGATATAAGAGAGCAAATACAAGTAACAAAATATTACTTCAAAAAAGAGATGGAAACTCTGAAAAAAATAGTCAGAAATTCTTGAAATGAAGGAAAACATAAACACAATAGAAAGCATCACCAACAGACAAGATCAATTAGAAGAAAGAATATCAGATAATAAAAATAAATATGTAATCAGTTAATAAAAATAAATATGTAATCTTGAAAATAAGTTGACCACACGGTGAAGATAGTAAGAAACCATGAACAGAACATCCAAGAATTATGGGACAGCAGCAAGAGACCAAATCTAAGAGTAATTGGGATACAGGAAAACACAGAGTTTAAAACCAAAGGAAAGCACAATCTCTTCAATGAGATAATATCAGAAAATTTCCCAGGCATGAAGAATGAATTAGAAAACCAAATACAAGAGGCTTACAGGACACCAAATGTACAAAATTACAACAGATCTACAACAAGACACATTATAATGAAAATGCCTAGCACACAGAACAAGGATAGAATATTAAGAGCAGCAATGGAGAAGAATCAGATAATATATAGGGGAAGACCAATTCATATCACAGCAGATTTTTCAACTCAGACACTCAAAGCTAGGAGATCATGGAACAACATATACCAAGATATGAAAGAAAAGGGATGCCAACCAAGAATCTTATATCTGGCAAAATTTAGCTTTGGATTTGAGGATGAAATAAAAACTTTCCATGATAAAAAAAAAGTTAAGAGAATTTACAAGTAGAAATGCAGCACTACAGAACATCCTTGGCAAAATATTCCATGAATAAATAAGAAGCCGGGCATGGTGTTGCATGCCTGTAATCCCAGCACTTTGGGAGGCTGAGGCAGGAGGATTGCGAGTTCAAAGCCAGCCTCAGCAAAGGTGAGGCACTGAGCAACTCAGTGAGACCCTGTCTCTAATAATATACAAAAAAGGGCTGGGGATGTAGCCCAGTGGTCGAGTGCCCCTGAGTTTAATCCCAAGTACAACAACAACAACAACAAAAAAAAGAATAAATAAGAAACAATAATGAAAATTGGAAGAGGGAGGTATTACACTAAAGGAAAAACCAATCAGAGGAGAAACTATGTCACGTTAACTACCTCAAATAAACAAACATGGCTGGGAATACAAATCATGTCTCAATATAACTCTGAATGGTAATGGCCTAAACTTACCAACCAAAAGACATAGGCTAGCAGATTGGATTAAAAAAGAAAGAAAGAAAAGACCCAACAATATGCTGCCTCCAAGAGACTCATCTCATAGGGAAAGATATCCACAGGCTGAAGGTGAAAGGTTAAGAGAAATCCTACCACTCACATGGACTGAGGAAATAAGCAGGGGTTTCCATCCTCATATCAAATAAAGTAGATTTCAAGCTAAAGTCAATCAAAAGGGATTAAAAAAAAAGGACACTACATACTGCTCAAGGGAATCATACAACAAGACTTAACAATTATAAATATATATGCCCCAAACAATGGAGCATCCATGTTCATCAAACAAACTCTTCTCAAGTTCAAGAGTCAAGTTGACCACAACACAATAATTCTGGGTGACTTTAACACACCCATTTCACCACTGGATATATCTTACAAACAAAAGCTGAACAAAGAAACTATAGAACTCAAAAATACTATAAACAACTTAGATGTAACTGACTTATATAGAATGTTTCATCCTTCAACGAACGAATACACTTTCTTCTCAGTAGCACATGGATCCTTCTCTAAAATAGACCATATATTATGCTACAAAACAACTGAAAAACTAGGGATTACAGGAACATATCTCAACATCGTAAAAGCTATCTATGCTAAGCCCCAGGCCAACATCATTCTAAATGGAGAAAAATTGAAAGCATTTCCTTTAAAAATTGGAACAAGACAGAGATACCTTCTTTTACCGCTTCTATTTAACATAGTTCTTGAAACACTGTCCAGAACAATAAGACAGATGAAAGAAATTAAAGTGATACAGAGAGGTAAAGTAGAACTCAAATTATCACTATTCGCTGATGATATGATTCTTTACCTAGAAGACCTGAAAAATTCCACCAGAAAACTTCTAGAACTCATAAATGAATTCAGCAAAGTAGCAGGATACAAAATCAACACCCATAAATCAAAGGCATTTTTATATATCAGTGACAAATGCTTTGAAAGGGAAATGAAGATAACTATCCCATTTACAATAGCATAAAAAAAATACTTGGGAATCAACTTAATGAAAGACATGAAAGACCTCTATAACGAAAACTACAGAACACTAAAGAAAGAAATTATAGAAAACCTTAGAAAATGAAAAGATCTACCTTGTTCTTCAATAGGCAGAATTAATATTATCAGAATGACCATACTACCAAAAGCACTGTATAGATTTAATGCAATTCCAATCAAAATCTGAATGGCATTCCTCATAGAAATAGATAAAGCAGTCATGAAATTAATCTCAAAAAATATGAAATCCAAAATAGCTAAAGAAATTCTTAGCAAGAAGAGTTAAGCAGGTGCCATTATTATACCAGACCTTAAATTATAGTGCAGAGTAATAGTAACCAAAACAGCATGGTATTGGCACCAAAACAGACTTGTAGACCAATGGTACAAAATAGAGGACACAGAGACTAATGCATACAATTTCAGTTATCTTATATTAGATAAAGGCGCCAAAAATATACATTGGAGAAAGGATAGCCTCTTCAACAAATGGTGCTGGGAAAACTGGAAATCCATACGCAACAAAATGAAATTAAACCCCTATCTCTCACCATGCAAAAAACTCAACTCAAAGTGGATCAATGACCTAGGAATTAGACCAGAGATACTACACCTAATAGAAGAAAAAGTTAACCCTAATCTCCAACATGTCTGATTAGGCCCCAACTTCCTTAATAAGACTCCTATTGCAAAAGAATTAATATCAAGAATCAATAAATGGAATAAATTCAAACTAAAAAGCTTCTCAGCAAAAGAAACAGAGGTGATACAGAGCCTACTAATTGGGAAGAAATTTTTACCACATACACATCAGATAGAGCACTAATCTCTAGAATATATAAAGAACTCAAAATATTAACACCAAAAAAACAAATAACCCAATCAATAAATGGGCCAAGGAACTGAACAGACACTTCTCAGAAGAAGATATATGATCAATCAACACATACATGAAAAAAAGTCAAATTTCTCTGGCTATTAGAGAAATGCAAATCAAAACCACTCTAACATTTCATCTCACACCATTCAGAATGGCAGCTATTAAGAACACAAACAATAATAAATGTTGGAGAGGATGTGGAGAAAAAGGTACTCTCATACATAGCTGGTGGGACTGCAAAATGGTGCAGCTAATTTGGAAAGCAGTATGGAGATTCCTAGGAAAACTTGGAATGAAACCACCATTTGACCCACCTATCCCACTCCTCGGTCTATACCCAAAGGACTTAAAAAAGGCATACTACAGGGACACAGCCACATCAATGTTTATAGCAGCACAATTCACAATAGCTATACTGTGGAACCAATCTAGATGCCCTTCAGTAGATGAATGGATAAAGAAAATGTTATACACACACACACACACACACACACACACACACACACACAAAATGGAGTATTACTCAAAAATAAAAGAGATGAAATCATGGCATTTGTAGGTCAATCAATGAAGTTGGAGAATATAATGCTAAGTGAAGTTAGCCAGTCCCAAGAATCCCAATGCTGAATGTTTTCTCTGATATAAGGAGGCTGATTCACAGTGGGGTTGGGATGGGGAGCAAAAAAGGATTAGAGGAACACTATTATGGCCGATGCGGAGGGAGGGGAAGTGAGAGGGCAAAGGATAAAAAAAACAAGGATGGTAAAATGAGATATCCTTACTCTATGTGCATGTATGAGATGTATGATGACAAGAATGGTGTGAATATACTTTGTATACAACAACAACAACAAAAAAGAGGAATTATAATTTTGAAGTAGGCTCATACTTGTGTAAAGATGGCACATAATTTGCTTTTTATTCTGCCTTCTTTGTTCTTATTACCACATGTACTTTCCTATCCCTTTATCTTTCAATGCCATTCACAAAACCTTCTATTCAAGAGTAATCAAAATTAAAAATAAAAAGTGTTCCTAAAATGCATTCCAGTAGATTATTTACAGCATCCTAAGATTGGTGATGTTTGTCTTTCTAAATATGCCACTGGGCAAATGGAACTGTTCACTCTACAGCTGCATGGGGCAAACGGGAGTAAGAAGAGGCTAAGATCTACCCTGTACTCAGCAAGGATACAAAACATTTATCTGTTAAAGAACTTGTATTCAGAATACATAAAAAACTGAACAACTCACTAATTAAGACTACGCACAATCCACTAAAATATCAAAGTATCTTTAATGAGACACTACATTAAAAAAAAAAAGAGAGAGATATGGGGCTGGTGCACAGTGGCAGAGCACTTGCCTAGCATGTGTGAGGCACTGGGTCCAGTCCTTAGCACTACATAAAAAATAAATAGATAAAATAATTATTTTTTAAAAAGACTTAAAAATGAGAGGTGGATGGCAGGTAAGCAAAAGAAAATATATTCAATATCATTATCCTTTAGAAAATAATTAAAATTACAAATAGACATCTCCACACTCATATAAAAATGACAAAAAAAATTTAAAAACAAAACAACAATGTCAACAACATGACTATAAAATTCTGGTAAGAAAGCAAAGCAACTGAAACACTACCTTTATAATACTGATAGACTTGCAAAGTCTTACAGCCACTTCAAAAGACTTCTTGGTAATTTCTTATAAAGTTAAATGTATACTTACCATAAGATCCAGCTCTGAAAATGTAAAAGAAAGCATATATCTATGCAATTGTTTATAGTGATGTTACATAAAAGAGCCACAAACTGTAAATAACCAAATACCCATTAACTGATAAATACACAGTTCATTATATTTTATACAATATAAAACTATTGAGCACTATTAAGAAACACATATCTTACACACGTCTCAAGCCACACATTTCTGATACATGCATCATGCTTGATGAAAGAAGCCAGACATAAGATTTTACACCATATGAGTCACTCCTATAACATTCTATCAAAAGGCAAAACTACAGAAATGTAAATCTCCTCAATGGTTATTATGGACTGAGAATAGGAAGAAAGATATGATCATAAAAGTGATCAAAAGAAACTATTTAATGTGATGAAAACATTTATATTCTATATCTACACTGGGGTAGTTGTCTACATACCTTTGTCCCACAACCAACACAACCTAAAAAGGGCAGATTATGTTAAACCTAAACAACCACAGGTTAAAAAACAACATCCCTACTTTCAAAAAAGAAAAAAGAAAAAAATAATAATCATCAGATAGTTACTACTATGTATAATAAAAATGTGCTGCAAAAGAAATTAAGAAAGATCTCAAATATTGGAATAATGGAGTTGAATAGTTTAAAATTATTAATTGTGAATTCTTCTCAAGCTCATCATTAGATAAATCTATCAAAATCTTAGAAAGTCATTTTTTATTTTGTTTTTCCAGTGTGTATGGGAACAGAGTTAAGAGATTGACCAGCTGGCTTTTAAATTTATAAGGAAATGGGAAATGTATAGATACTTAGAAAACACTGGAAACAATGAAGAACAACACTGGAGGATGTGCATTTACAAATATTAAGAATTACAAATCTATAGAATTTATATTAGGATAAATAGACTATGTTTGTAGAATTAAGAATCAAGAAAAAAAGCCATGCATATATAAAATACATGACTGCAAAATAATGCAAATACAAAATAGTTATGAAATAATGGCCCTTCCAATTGATATTACTGGCTTAATGGAGATATACTTATGGGGGAAAATATCTTCATCATTATCTCACACCATACAACAAGTAATTTCAAGGTGTCTTTTAGATTCAATGTAAAAGTTTAAACAATGAGATCTTATAAGAAAGCACAGAAAAATAGCTGCATACATATGTAGATATTCCTTCAACATGATGCAATAAGCATGAATAGTAAACATATTGATAATAACTACATAAAACCTATAGAGTTCTATCCAATTAAATGCCTCACTAGGAGAATATAACGATGAGCCACAGACTCAGAAGATTTGCTACATATATTCTGCAAAATCTAAAATCAAATGTATCTGCAAATCATGAAGAAAAATACAAACAAATTAACTGATAATGGAGAATACAAACTAAGGTCTAATAGGACATAAAATGTTGCTCAACATCATTAATCATTAACCATATGCAAATTCTAACTCTAAAATGACAAAACAAACTCACTAACCTGGACTAATTAAGAAAATCTTCACTAAGCATTAGCAGTGAAACAGAGCAACTGCAGTTTTTATAACTTGCTGATGAAAGCTTTAAGGTATTGTAACCATTTTTTATACCCCATTAATACTGATAACAGGAGGATCATAGCATCAAGAGAAGTAAAATGGGACAATTTTCCACAGAGAAAGGAAAACAAAAGTATTAGTTTAAGTATTCATAAAAATGCCTAACACATTTATCTGGTAATAACTCCTATGAATAAGAGTAATCAAAAATATTTCAAGAGCTTGGCCTGCCAACCTTGGAGATGCCATCCCTTCTCAGGATGGCAGGGGAATAAAGCCCCAACACGCAAGAGTTCTAGCTGGGCCCTTTGGTGTGCTTTCCCAGCTTGGCACACCCACCTTGGAGACGCCATCCCTGCTGGAGAAGGCAGGGAACAAGCCCCAGTCCAGGAGCGTTCCCGCTAGGCCCGCCTGCAAGTGTTCCAGCTCTGCCCACCTACAAGCATTGCAGCTCAGCCCACCCACTCAGGAGCCACAGGTATTCTCCGCCTCTGCCTATAAGTCAGGGGAGAGGCCCCAGGCCTAGGAACAGGGAATATTACATGGGGATACCAATCTTCTGTTTCTCCTACTAACTCTAATTCCCATGATTATCCTCTCACTAGTCAAATAATCTAATACCTCTATCTTCTCACATCCTACCTCACAAACGTTTTAGCCAACCCATAAGTCCCCCCTTCTACCATTAGATACTGTGAACAATCACACAAAAATACTGACTAAATGTAGAAGATAATTGATCTCATCATTTATGGTTAAAGTGTCAAAACTGTAAATATAAAAATAGAAACGAACTAATATATGGCAATACATTGGGTACATTGACGTAATATCGATCTTTTCCTTAAAAGTTATGCATCCGGTAACCTGTAGGGATGATATAAGACAATAAGACAGAAACAGGAATACCTCAGACTTACACTGCAAGAGAGGAAAACACATAGATATCATGAAAAAACAAGGGAGGAAAATGCCCCAAACAAAGATACTACAGCAATAGAATCCATAGAAAGCACAGTACGTGAAATGTTGGAAAAGGAATTCTGAATATACATAATTGAAATGATTCATGATTTAAAAAATGACCTAATGAGCAGATACAGGCAAAAAATGATCTCTCCAACAAACAGATAAAAGATCAAATACAGGCAACCATCGATCATACCAACAAAGAGATAAGAGAACAAATACAGTTAGCAAAAGATTACTTCAAGAAAGACAGAGAGTCTGAGAAAAAAACAAACAGAAATACTTGAGATGAAAGAAACAATAGGCCATTAAAAAAAACTCAACAGATAGTATCACCAATAGATTGGATCACTTAGAAGATAGGACTTCAGACAATGAGGACAAAATATATAATATTCAAAATAAAGTTGACCACACAGTGAAGACAGTAAGAAATCATGAACAAAATATCCAAGAACTATGGGATACCATCAAAAGGCCATATATAATATCTATTGGAATTGAGGAAGGTGCAGAGAATCAGTCCAAAGGAATGCAAAATCTCTTTAATGAAATAATATCAGAAAAGTTCCCAAACAAGAAGAATGAATTTGAAAACCAAATACAAGAAGCATATAGGACGCCAAATGTACAAAATTACAACAGATCTACACAAAGGCACATTATAATAAAAATGCCTAGCATACAAAATAAGGATAGAATAATAAAGACCATAAAAGAGAAAAATCAGATAACCTATAGAGGAAAACCAATTCACATCACAGCAGATTTTTCAACCCAGACCTCATAGCAAGAAGAGCCTGGAACAACATATACCACGCTCTAAAAGATAAGGTAAGCCAACCAAGAATCTTATATCCAGCAAAATTAAGCTTTAGATTTGATGATGAAATAAAAACCTACCATGATAAACAAAAGCTAAAAGAATTTACAACAAGAAAGCCAGCACTACAGAACATCCTTGGCAAAATATTCCACGAGGAGGAATTGAAAAACAACAATGGAAACCTTCAAAGGGAAGAACAACAATAAAGGAAAACTCACCATAGGAAAAATAAAGTCAAGCCAAATACCTAAAATAAAATAAAATTTAAAATGACCGGTAATACAAATCATATCTCAATAATAACCCTGAACGTAAATGGCCTAAACTCACCAATTAAAAGACATAGGCTGATAGATTGGATTTAAAAATAGACCCAATAGTATGCTGCCTTCAAGAGACACATCTCATAGGAAAAGCTGCCCACAGACTGAAGGTGAAAGGATGGTATAAAATATACCACTCACACGGACTACATAAGCAAGCAGGGGTTTCCATCCTCATATCAAAGTAGACTTCAAGCCAAAGGTAGTCAAAAGAGTTAAGGATGGACATTTCATAGTACTTAAGGGAATCATACATCAACAAGAAATAACTGTCATAAATATATATGCCCCAAATAATGGAGCATCCACATTGATAAAACAAACCCTTCTCAAGTTCAAGAGCCAAATAGACCACAACACAATAATTCTAGGTGACTAACACACCGTGTTCACCACTGGCTAGATCTTCCAAACAAAAACTAAACAAAGAAACTGTAGAACTCAATAATACAATCAACAGCTTAGATTTAACTGATATATATAGAGTATATTATCCATCAACAAGGCAGTACACTTTCTTCTCAGCAACACATGGATCATTCTCTAAAATAGATCATGTATTATGCCATAAAGCAACTCTAAGCAAATATAAAAAAGTAGAGATACTACCCTGCATACTATCAGATCATATGGAATGAAACTAAAAATCATTGATGAAATAAGAAACAAAACCTACTCCAACACCTGGAGACTAAATAATATTCTATTGAATGAACAATGGGTTGCAGAAGACATCAAAAAGGAGATTAAAAAATTCTTAGAGGTAAGTGAAAACACCAATACAACATACTGAAATCTCTGGGACACTATGAAGGCAGTACTAAGATGGAAAATTCATTGCATGGAGTTTATTCCTTCAAAGAAGAAAAGGTCAATAAATAAATGAATTAACATTACACCTCAAAGCCCTAAAAAAGAGGAACAAATTAACACCCAAATCAGTAGAAGACAGGAAATAATTAAAATTAGAGCCAAAATCAATAAAATTGAAACAAAAAACACAATTGAAAAAATCAACAGAACCAAAAGTTGGTTCTTTGAAAAAATAAATAAAATTGATAAACCATTAGCTATGCTAAGAAAAGGAGAGAAAAAACTCAAATTACCAATATGTATGATGAAAAAGGAAACATCACGATGGACACTACAGAAATACAGAAGATAATTAGAAATTATTTTGAAAATCTATACTCCAATAAAATAGAAAATAATGAAGACATCGACAAATTTCTAGAAATATACAATATACCCAAACTAAATCAGGATGACATACACAATTTAAATAGATCAATTTTAAGCAAAGAAATAGAGGATGCCATCAAAAAACTACCAACCAAGAAAAGCCCAGGTCCAGATAGATACACAACTGAGTTCTATAAGACCTTTAAAGAAGAACTAACACCAATACTTCTCAAACTATTCCATGAAATAGAAAAAGAGGGAACCCTTTCAGCCTCATTCTATGAGGCCAATATCACCCTGATTCCAAAAACAGGCAGACAAATGAAAGAAAGAAAACTTCAGACCAATATCACTAATGAATATAGATGCAAAAATCCTCAATAAAATTCTGGCAAATCGAATACAAAAACACATCAAAAAAATAGTACATCACGATCAAGTGGGGTTCATTCCAGGAATGCAAGGTTGGTTCAACATAAGAAAATCAATAAATGTAATTCACCACATCAATAGACTCAACGATAAAAATCATATGATCATCTCAATTGAAACAGAGAAAGCATTTGACAAGATACAGCTCCCTTTCATGTTCAAAATGCTAGAAAAAATAGGGATAACAGGAACATAGCTCAACATTGTAAAGGCCATCTATGCTAAGCCCCAGGCCAACATCATCCTAAGTGGAAAAAAGCTAAAAGCATTCCCTCTAAAAACTGGAACAAGACAGGGATGTCCTCTTTTGCCACTATTATTTAACATAGTTCTTGAAACCCTAGCCAATGCAATTAGATGAAAAAAATAAAAGGGATATGGATAGGAAAAGAAGAACTCAAATTATCACTATTTGCAAATGATATGATTCTATACATGGAAGATCCAAAAAACTCCACCAGAAATCTTCTAGATCTAATAAATGAATTCACAAAGTGGCTGGATATAAAATCAATACCCATAAATCTAAGGCATTTCTGTACATCAACAACAAATCCTCAGAAAGAGAAACTAGGAAATCCTCCCCATTTACTATAACGTCAAAAAATAAAATACTTGGGAATCAACCTGACAAAAGAAGTGAAAGACCTGTACAATGAAACTACTGCATACTAAAGAAAGAAATTAAAGATCTTAGAAGATGGAAAGATTTGCTTTGTTCATGGATAGGTGTAACTAATATTGTCAAAATGACTATTCAGCACTATACAATTTCAATGCAATCCCAATCAAAATCCCAATGTCATTACTCATAGAAATAGAAAAAGAAATCATAAAATTTATGTGGAAAAAGAAGAGACCCAGAATAGCCAAAGCAATTCATAGCAAGAAGAGTGAAGCTGGTGGCATTACTATTCCAGACCTTAAATTACATTACAAAGCAATAGTAACTGAAACAGCATGGTATTGGCACCAAAATAGAACAGTAGACCAATGGTAAAGAATAAAAGACACAGAGACTAACCCACACGTCTGTCTACAGTTATCTTGTGTTAGACAAAGGTGCCAAAAACATACATTGAAAAAAAGACAGTCTCCAACAAATGGTGTTGAGAAAACTGGAAATCCTTATGTAATAAAATGAAATTAAACCTCGATCTCTCTCCATGCACAAAACTCAACTCAAAGTGGATCAAGGACCTAGGAATTAAACCAGAGACCTTGCACCTAATAGAGGAAAAAGTAGGCCCAAATCTCCAACATGTTGGAGTAGGCCCCAACTTCCTCAATAAGACCCCTATAGCACAAGAACTAAAACCAAACATTAATAAATGGGATGGATTCAAACTAAAAGTTTCTTCTCAGCAAAAGAAACAATCATTGAGGTGAACAGAGAACCTGCAGAATGGGAGCAAATCTTTACCACATGCACATCAGACAGAACATTAACTTCAAGGATATATAAAGCTCTCAAAAACCTTTACACCAGAAAAATAAACAACCCAATCATAAGTGGGCTGAGGAACTGAACAGACACTTCTCAGAAGAAGATATACAACCAACAAATATATGAAAAAATGTTCAACATCTCTAGCAATTAGAGAAATGCAAATCAAAACTACTCTAAGATTTCATCTCACACCAGTCAGAATGGCAGCTATCAAAAACACAAACAACAATAAATGCTGGCAAGGACATGGGGAAAAGGGCACACTCTTACATTGCTGGTGGAGGTGCAAATTGGTGCAGCTAATTTGGAAAGCAGTATGGAGATTCCTAGAAAAACTTGGAATGAAACCACCATTTGACCCACCTATCCCACTCCTCGGTCTGTACCCAAAGGACTTAAAAATAGCATACTACAGGGACACAGCCACATCAATGTTCATAGCAGCACAATTCACAATAGCTAGATTGTGGAAACAACCCCGATGCCCATCAATAGATAAATGGATAGGGAAACTTGGATGTATATACACAATGGAACACTACTCAGCACTAAAGAGAATAAAATCATGGCATTTTCAGGTAAATAGATGGAGTTGGTGAAAATAATGCTAAGTGAAGTCAGCCAATCCCAGAAAACCAAAGGTTGATTGATTCCTTTGCTATGATGATACTGAATTATAGTGGCAAGGGAGGGGGGATGAGAGGAATGAAGGAATATTAAATAGAAAAAAGGGGGGAGGGGAGGGAAAGGGGCAAAGGGATAGAAACAATGGCAGAAGGAGTTGGACATCAATATACTAAGGACATGTATAAAAACCCAAATGGTATGAAAATACTTTGTGTAAAACCAATGACTTGGAAAACTGTGCTCTTTATATGTAATATGAAAGGAATTGCACTCTAAAAGCACATGTAACAAATTAAATAAAATAATTAAAAAATATATATTTCTAAAAGTTACATGCACACTGATTTGGTGTTTTCCAAATACATGAATATATATGTATATACATGTATATATATGTATGTGTGTACATATATATTTTTTCATACTTATATTTATCCTTATTAAGTATAATACTCATAATACTTACTAAGCATAAGTATTATAATACATAAAAACATATGCAAGTATATATAAAATGCATATAAGTATTATGCTTATAAAATGTACATGATTTCTATATTTATATTTACACTTTTATATACAGAGTCACGTATATTTTTGATAGTTCATCTGTAAAATAAAGTCTTCAATTATGTAAGCTTACTAAAATCTAATAAAATCATTCTGCTAGTTCTGCCTCTGGCAATAATTTCAAATACTCTGGCTCTGTAGAGTTAGAAATGGCCATGCGTTATTCATCTAAGAAATAAAGGAATTGTTTCAACAGTTTGTTAATCGTGTGGAAGTTCTACTGAGCTGTGTTTAAAATCCCAGGATAGTGATTAGTTTATCTTTGTGTAGTATGTTCTCGAAGCATAGCTAAAGGCAAGTTAGTATTTTATTCTTATGAGAATCTAAACAGTATACATCAAATGACTGGTAGGCAGGTACTTTATCCTGACAAATAGATCTCAAGAAAAAAAAAAAAAAAAAAAAAACAGAAGTGTGATTAGAGGAAATTCCAGGCTAGATGGCCATAATTATAACAACTAAAAAATGATTACTCATCAAAATGACCTTCACTTAATCTATGTGAGGAAAAACACTGTGTTATATTTTCTAAACTTTCCTTGGCCTGCTTTTATAAATTGTATCCATTACAAATATAGTCATAGAGCCAACTTCTTACATCTCACAGAAAGAAAAAATCTCTTTGAATCATGTTCCTTAAAAAAATAAAGGTTTCAATCATTTGCACATCATATGATAACTAATAGCTATCCTTCATTTTCTAAAAATGTCTGCTAAAAACAATACTTAGCAAGACCATTCTCAACCTACTTACCCTTCTGCAATGCAAGGCAAGGAATCAACATTATATGATAAATCAATGTGAAGCTAGCATCTTTGGGCTATTCACAAGGTATCTTAAAAAAAACTAATATTTTAGATATCTTATAAAACTAATGTGTTTTTACATCAAAGGATTATAATTTTCCAACTATCTCCTACATTTTGATGGACTAGGACAGAGGTTAAAATCACACTTAGAGATTCACATTTAATATAGACTGAAAAGTACACATCGATATTATCTACGCTTCAGGTAGAGGCCAGTGAAAGGTGAATTTGCTTATTCAGCATTTCTGTTGTGAAATCATCTATGAAGTAATGGTGAAAATGACCAGAAAATTGAGAGGCAAATGCTAATAAAATGGACAAAATTGAAGCATTTCATGGTACATAGACAAGAATGTCTACTGTGAATAATATAAACAACTAATCATTAATAAGAAAAATGTACAGAATATAACACTCATAGGTCTTTCATTTGAAATGCTTAAAACCTTAGTGTTCCTGTGACAAATAAGAGACTACCACAAGTTAATTTTGGGTTTGAGAGGCAGACATACTCTGTACATCAGATGTAGTTTTCCAATGCAATTCTAATTGTTATCTACAGGGTTACTTATGGTGAAAAAGCAATTTTGCTTCCATAGCTCACATATAACAATTTATGCAACAAGAACAACTTTTGCTTTAGAAAGCATTTAATGTTCGTATTTTTTTATTGTGAGCTCTTTACCCTTTCTAGGTTAAGGCAATAAGCTCTTCTTTCTTCTATTTTATTGATTTATCTCTTTCATAAGCCAAACTTGAATACTAATAGATCTGGAAATAATTGTTATATGACTTTTTTTCAATTAAAATGCCTTTTGTAAAATAAAATTAACATGAGATGCCAATTTCATATATCATTTTGAAAATATATTTAAATGCAATATATAGCTAAGGAAGAAGCAATAGGCACTTAGACCCTTCTGGCTGAAGAGTAAGTTAATGTACATATTAGGAAGGAAATTTGGCAATATTTGTCTAATAACTTAAGAGTATATATGTTTTGATTGGCTATTTACACATCAACAAATTATAGTAAGGAAAATATCAAGTTGCACAATTCTATATAGAAAAGGATGTTAATAATAGTATGTGTGTCTGGTGTATGTCATCAAAAGAATGTAGTCACCAGGGAAAGGAAAGAGAGGAGGGAAGGGGAAATGAAATTGCCAAAGTTATGTTATGTGCATGAATGAATATGTGACAATGAAATTCATTATTATGTATAATCCTAATGCACAAATAAAAAAATCTTAAAAATGAAGTCAACCTAAGTTTCAAAAAGTTACTTAAACAAGAAATGGTGTATTTTTATACTAGGATAAAAAGAAATAAATATAAATTATATGTAACATAAAATGCATTATTGTGAAAGTGTTTTGAAATAAAAAATTACAAGGGGGGAAATTAGAATAAAGGAGAAAATTAGATTTTTCTTCAAAATATTCTCAAAAATACTTGATAAAACATCTATGATCATCACATCAATATCACTTCCATCTATGTAATAAAAAACTCAGAAATTGAGGAAAGAAAACATCCTTCCTATTCTGGTTAAGGGTACTTACTAATAACAAGAATCATAACTAATGGTGGAATGTTGAAAGCTTTTCTCTGTCATAACGAAATAAGATGGTGGCCAGTTTCACACTTCTATTCATTCACCATTATATCAGTCATTTTTGCCTGTTCAATAAACCAGGAAAATAAAAGGGAGCAACATAAGTTAGAACATTAAAGATTAAATTAATTGAGAGCTACTCCATGTTTATGAATTGAAAAGACTGATATCTTAAAGACATCAACTCTATCTAAATTGATCAATAGATTTACTTTACCAAATCTCAAAATTCCAACTTTCTTTATTTTAATTAGGTATATATGACAGCAGAATGCATTTTAATTCATTGTACACAGTTGGAGCACAACTTTTCATTTCTCCAGTTGTACATGATGTAGTGTCACCCCATTTGTGCAGACATACATGTACATAGGGTAATGATGTCCATCTCATTCTACCATCTTTTCTGCCTCCATATTCCCTCCCCACCCTTTGCTCAATCAAAGTTCCTCCATTTTTCCTATGCCCCCCCCCCATTATGAATAGGCATCCACTTACCAGAGAGCACATTTTTGCCTTTGGTTTTTTAAGATTGGCTTACTTCACTTAGTATGATATTCTCCAACTCCATCCATTTACCTGAAAATGCCATAATTTTATTTTCTTTTAATGCTGAGTAATATTCCATTTTGTGTATATATACCACAGTTTCTTTATTCATTCATCTACCGAAGGGCATCTAGGTTGCTTCCACAGTTTAGCTATTGTGAAAAGAACTTCTATAAACATTGATGTGGCTGTGTTACTATAGTATGCTGATTTTAAGTCTTTTGGGTATAGACTGAGGAGTGGGATAGCTGGGTCAAATGCTGGTTCCTTTCCAAATTTTCTAGGGAATCTCCATACTGCTTTTCAGAGTGGTTGCACCAATTTGAGTGTGGCTTTTCCCCTAAATCCTTGCAAGCAGTTATTGTTGTTTTTATTCTTGATAATTGTCATTCTGACTGGCCTGAGATGGAATCTTAGAGTAGTTTTGATTTGCATTTCTCTAATTGCCAGAGATGTTGAACATTTTTTCACATATTTGTTGATCAATTGTATATCTTCTTCAGAGAAGTATCTGTTCAGCTCCTTAGCCCATTTATTGATTGGATTGTTTGGGGATTTTTTTTTGCTGTTAATTTTTTGAATTCTTTATATATCATAGAGATCAGTGCTCTATCTGATGTGTATGAAGCAAAAATTTGCTCCCAAAATGTAGGCTCTGACTTCACCTCATTGATTGTTTCTTTTGCTGAGAAAAGGCTTTTTACAGATGAAAGAAATTAAAGGGATATGAATAGAAAAAGAAGAACTTAAACTATCATTAGTTGCTGACAACAAGATTCTGTAATTACAGGATCCAAAAGCCTCCAGCAGAAAACTTCTGTAATTATAAATAAATTCAGAAAAGTAGCAGGATATTAAATTAATACCCATAAAACAAATGCATTTCTGTACACCAGTAATGAATCCTCTGAAAGAGAAATTAGGAAAACTATTCCATTTACAATAGCTTTAAAACAAAAATGAAAACTTAGGAATCAACTTAACAAATGAGGTGAAAGTCCTCTACAATGAAAACTACAGAACACTAAAGAAAGAAATTGAAGAAGAGCTTAGAATGGAAAGATCTCCCATGCTCTTGGGTAGGCAAAATTAATACTGTCAAAATGGCCATACTACTCAAAGAGCTATACAGATTCAATGTGATTCCAATTAAAATACCAATGACATTCCTTATAGAAATAGAAAAAGCAATCTAGAAATTCAGTTGGAAAAATAAGAAACCCAGAATTGCCCAAGCAATCCTTAGCAAGAAGAGTGAAGCAGGAGGCATCACAATACCAGAACTTGAACTATTCTACAAAGCTACAGTAAAAAAAATGTCATGGTATTGGCACCAAAATACAAAAGTAGGCCAGTGGTACAGAATAGAAGGCACAGAGACAAACCAACATAAATACAGTTTTCTCATGCTAGACAAAGGCACCAAAAACATACATTTGAGAAAAGATAGCCTCTTCAAAAAATGGTGCTGGGGAGAACTAGAAATCCATATGCAACAAAATGAAACTAAACCCCTATTTCTCACTATGCACAAAACTCAACTCAAAGTGGATCAAGGTTCTAGGAATTAGACCAGAGACCCTGTGCCTAATAGAGGAAAAAGTAGGCCCAAATCTTCATCACGTTGGATTAGGCTCCGACTTCCTTAACAAGACTCCTAAAGCACAAGAAATGAAATCAAGAATTAAAAAATGGGATGGATTCAAACTAGAAAGCTTATTCTCAGCCAAAGAAAAGATCAATGAGGTGAAGAGAGAACCTACATTTGGGAGCAAATTTTTGCTCCATGCAAATCCAACTTTTTTTTAGGGAAAGTGACAAGCAAAATTTAAAGTATATTTAAAGTCCCACTGTTAGTGGTGGTGCATGCCTATAATCCCAGTGGCTTGGGAGGCTGAGGCAGGAGGATTACAAGTTCAAAGCCACCCTCAGCAAAAGAGAAGCACTAAGCAACTCAGTGAGACCCTGTCTCTAAATAAGATACAAAATAGGGCTGGGATATGGTTCAGTGGTTGAGTGCCCCTGAGTTCAATCCTCAGTACAAAAAAAAAAAAAAAAAAAAAGAATCCCAAAATATAAAAAAATAATCCTGAAAAAAGACAAATTAGGAAAACTTGCTTGACCAAATATTAAGGTTATTATAATAAAGTCATTAATATAGTGTAATATTGTTACAAAGAATGGCATATGGAACAACTAAGGTCCAGCAAGAAATCCACACATGTGGGAATACTTATTTATAAATAAGGAATACTTGCTTAAGAGTATGGAAAAAGTAGAAAGGGCATTATTATTTTTTAATGAAACAATTGAATAATATGGGAAATGCATTTTAATCTTTATCTCACATCTACTGAAATGATTGAAAAAAAATTTGCTTCTAAAAAGCAATATGAGCCAGATACAGTGGCTCACTCCAGTATTCCCTGGGGCTCAGGAGGCTGAGGCAGGAGAGTCAAAAGTTCAAAACCAGCCTCAACAATTTAGCAAATATCAACTTAGAGAGACCATGTCTCAAAATAAAAAACAAAAGAGGATGGGGATGTGGCCAAGTGGCAAAGTTCAATCTCCAGTATCAAAAACAAAAAAACAATATGAAATAATACTTTCATGATAATGGAAAAATATTTCCTCAACAGGTAATAAAAGCATGAATTATAAATAACTGTTAGAGTACATTAAAACCACACACTATCTTCCAAAAATAGACACAAATGAAGGAAAGACAAAGCGGGAGATTGGCAATACATGTAACTATCAAGGGCTGAAATCTAAAACATATAGTAAACTCAAAAGATGTAATAGACAACCAAGTAGAAAATGCATAAAAAACTTCAACAAGGACTCTTCAGAAAAGGGGACATATTAATATAAAGTATAAATGTATGAAGGGATTCCCTTTAGTTGTCAAGCAAGAATAAGTTTAAAATGTTATCAGCTACACTCACCTCAGATAGCTAGGAGGAAAATGGTATGTAAAAAGATACTATACTTGTGCATGATGAATAAGTAAATAAATAATAAAAAAAAAAAAAGAAAACAATGGAACAACTAGAACTCTCATTGCTAGTGATTAGAATTTAAAACAGTATGAGCATTTTCAAATAATATTTGGCAGTATTTCATTAAGTTAAAAAATGCAAATCCCATGGCCTAGAAATTCCATTCCCTAGGATACTATTAAATAAAAATTTTAATACACTGCCCCATAATACATGTAAAGCATCTGTACTTTAATTGCTAAAATGCAGAAACAACCAAATAGTTGATGTATGCTAGAATGGATAAATTTTCATTTATATGATAAAATGCTATTAAGCAATGAAAATGTGCAAACTTTTGATGCATGAAACGGTATGGGTGAATCTTACAAATGTGACATTGAGCAAAATAAGACACAGCAAATTGCATGCCACATGATTCCTTCCGTGTAAAGTTCAAAGAGGCAAAATCAACATATTACATTAAGAATTAGGATGGGGTTAACTTTGGAAAAAGGGAAAAACGTGGTTAGGAAAGATCACCAGGGGGTTTTCTAGGCTATTTTGTTGTTTATTTATTGTTCTAAGTGCAGATGGATAAGCATATTCATTTAATGATAATTCATCAGATGTCTATATTTCAATTTGTATAACTTTTTGTAAATTGTAAGAATGTAAAACTTTAATAAAATATTTATTTTCACTAACATTCAAAGTTGTTTTCCATGCCTCAGCTAGATATACTTTCATGTTTGTGATCATAGAGTATGAAAATTTGCAGATAATAAATATTTAGAGACTGGTGAAATATTTTGTTCTATATTTATTCTTTTGCAATTAAAATGTCAGCTATTACATGGGCATACTATAGCTTTTTTTTAGTCTTCTAAACAAAGTTTGCATTATAGGAAAGTTCTAGTCTCAGAGTTTCTTTGAAGATGTTGGCAGATGCAAAGATACTATATCTGCAATGTGTATTGCAGTGTGTGTGTGTGTGTGTGTGTGTGTGTGTTGTGTGAACAACAAAGTAAGGGTTGTAAATTTTAGATATTGACCTAGTAAAGCCATCCAGTCAGTAAGATCTATTAGCTTACTTGGAACACTGATAGATGCTTGTTTCTATTAAGTAACAACAGCAAAATAGCAAGCACATGTCTGTAACCAGGACAACTTTTAATAGTGGGTTTGCAGACATGATGTGCTCTCAGTACTCATTGAAGATTTTTTGGGGGGAGGGGCACACAGGTCTTGGCCTGACTGAAGGCAAGCAAGGGATATAGACAAGGAATCTCATTACTTCCCATGAAAAGGAACATCTTTCTACCTACCTATAAAATCATAATTACTTTTAAATACATTCACATATACATAGTATTAAGGAAATAATTTAAAAATGTATTCCCAAAGATATCTTGTGTTGAAATGTTGTCCATGTGTACGCATGGTTCTGTGTATGGTAAAAGTATAGCAACTAGCCAAAAGAAAAGTAAGACATTTTTTTTCATTTTTTTTTTTTTTTTAGATTTCACATGTGAGAAAATACAGTATTTTTCTTTCTGTATTTAGCTTATTTTACTTGACATAATGTCCTCTAAGTTTCTACCTATGTTGTCCAAAATAGTAGTACCTTCTTTTCAAACACTGAATAGTATTCCATTGTATATTCATGTGTGTGTGTGTATATGGTGTATTACAATGTCTTTATTCATCTGTGGATGGATGCTCAGGTTGTTCAGTACCTTGGCTATTGTGGGTAATGCTGGGATAAAGGTGGGAATACAGACATCTATTAAAAGTGCTGATCTCATTTCCTTTGGGTATATACCCAGAAGAAGGATTGCTGAGACATATGGTAGTTCTATTTTTATTTTTTGTTTTTAGAAACTTTCATACTGTTTCTCAAATGTCTATATCATTTCACTTTATCTCCATATATGATTTTATATATTTAATGCTGTATACCTTAAACAAAAACAATAAGAAGGAAGGAAAGAAGGAAGGAGAAACAAAAGGAGAAAATTTTAAAAAGGCAACCAGGAGCTATATTAGTTTGCAGCTGGGACAAAAAGCTAAATGAGCAGACAAAGGGAAGGATTAAACTTAGATTTTACTGGAGTGGTCTGAGAATCAACTCCCATGAGAATGAGAGTAACAAAAATCAAACAAGTGACCAGTATTTCTACCCAGGATGTGGACAAATCTGTCTCGTACTGAGTATCAGAGAATAAAGAAACTAATGGGGAAATAGAGTAGAAATTAAGAAACTGCAGGTCTGAACTTCGTGTAAATTATTCCTATGCACACATTTGAGAAAGTGGATCTGTTGACTGCTGCCTTCTTTATTCTGGAGTGGCCCAAGGATTCAGAGTATCTAAAATATCAGGTGAAAAGCCCTCAAATCCTGGAAAGAAACTGGGTATTTAACATAGCATTAATCTAGGAATTATGTCTTGGCCTAGAACTTGTTAGTTTTAGAAAACAATGATTGATTTCATTAATTTCACTTTTCTTAAATTTTTAATGCAAAAATAACTTGAGACAATATGTGATTTCTACTTTTTTCAACATTTAGGTCAGTAAATAATGTCCTGGATGTCAAAAAACAGATGTTTCTGTGTATACTAAGAATTTTATATTAACATGTGAATATAATAAAAAAACTTTTCAAAACCCTACAATGGATGAAATTACATCAAGAAGTTGAATTTTTTTAGTATTATTTATTTAGGATCATTTAGGATTATTACTTTTTCCTAATTGATCATTAGTGAAAAAGCTAGCTATTTGATAAGAAACTACCATAGTGCCTTCATTTTGATACCCTTAGAGTTAGAAACTGATACCCAATAAATTGGGTTCTTCCTTCTTACATGTGAAAATAGTTAAAATTGTATGTATAAGCTATAATATTTTATCAATTTTAGGATATTTTTTCCATCACATTCAAATCTATTTTGTACATGACTTACTTTTATTTTGTTCCCCAGTAAACAAGTCACATTTATTCTTAGCAAAGATTTATAATTTCTGAATGTCACTCAGAGAGTTAAGTCATAAGCTCAAAGCAATTTTAAAATTGCAACTAAAGATAGTCTGTGACCTTATAGATGGTGAAAAGACTTATTTGTGAGCCATATGGTCAGCCTCAGGCTGAAGACATTAAGATTGAGGCTGGAGGGAATTCAAACAATGACACTGATTAGCACATATGTCCCCACTTTGGATGCACCAAAAAACATCAAGAAAATATTTTATGACAACTTGTCTGCTGTCATTAAAGCAATCCATACATAAGGAAAAGAATCATTCTTGAAGATGTCACTGACTGAGTTTGGAGCCACAACAATTTGCATGAAGTTGAGCAAGATTTACAGAGCTGAAAAGACCACAGATCGGGGGGCATTTCTGATTCATCACAAATGTACCAAAATTGTCACATTTCTTCTCCTTGATATTAATTATTAATTTGTGAGGTTGTATACCAAGTGGCAAAAATAAACTGACCTACTGAATCTTGTAACAAATTCATGAAACTCATGATAAATTTCTACTAACTCATGTTGACTATTTAATTAATTTTCAGAAAGTTACTTTTTTCCAGTGTAAGATGATTTCATAGTCATTTTATCCTCTGATTCTCATTTTATAGTTTTTAGGCAGAGTTCATAAAATTCCCCTTTTTAGATTTTGTTTTCTTTTTCCAGGCTGAAAAGCATGCTTATAAAGATGGAGAGTGGCAAATTGATGTGACAGTTTGTAAAATTTCACATTTGCCATTTCTTTTTCCATGATTTAGATTTAGAATCTTGATGCAAATTTTCTAACACTATTACCTAACCTTATCACCCTCGAGCTTGAGACTTTACAGCCATCTGAAATACTGACTGGCAGCAAGAAGAATACCAAATACACCTCACATTTTCAGGGTTTGAAATAAAAATAACTGTTTAGAAAGATGTCTGTGGTCTCATTTAACGATCATTTCAAAGTAATAAAATGCCATGATACCCTGAAATCCTTTTTTCATAATCATATTCATAATCATTCATCTTCAAAACCAATATAAAATGATTTTCTCAGCTTATAAAATACTTTAAACTGCACCTTGATTCCTACTTTTGTGTGTGTGTGTATGTGTGTGTGGTACTGGGGGGAATTGAACCCAGGGCCTTGTGCACACAAGGTTAGTGCTCTACCAACTGAGCCATATCCCCAGCCCTGATTCCTACTTTTTTGAGGGCAATTGTTTAAACTTTGGGGAGGTGTAGCCTTCATCTGTACAGGTATGAGTCTGCTCTACTGCCAATGAAGCTGAGTAGCCAAACAGTACCATGTTCGAAGGGGTTTCCTAACAGTACAACTTATTACTAATGTAATGTGATAACATAATAATGATAGTTGGTGATTAAGAATATTGAATATAGAAAACATATAGAGTAGTTTTGGTGTTTTTTTTTTTTTTTTTTTTTTTTTTTTTTTTTTTTTTTTTTTTTTTAAAGGATGGTAGGGATTGAACCCATCAAATGTTAAGCACACATTCTAGCACTGAGCTATACCTTCAGCCCCAGAGGTGGGGTTTAACAGAAATAAGGAATTGCAAGGTGCATGTTAACTTTGCACAAGAGATTAATAATAAACATCAGGTGAAAAATTATGATGTAATAAGAAAATGTATTAATTTGCATATGTGAGAAATAAACCATGTCAGATCCGCAATCTCAGGCAACTCATGGACAACAGGGTAAGACGATGAGGACAATTCGAGATTCACCTTCTTCCAACCACAGTAGTGGCACAAGCTAAAAGCACATTGAACTATGAACTAGTCGGGAACAAACACATGTACTACTCACTGTTTTTCTCAATTTGGAGGATTCATATGAAATTTTAAGTTGAAAAGCTTCCAGTAAACAATAACTACCAGTTCGCCTGGCCTCCAGGGCCCAGAGTAGCAGCTCCCTGCTGCTGCACTCAGGACCCGACCTGAGGAAAAGCCCCCTCCACTCCTGGGGGGAAGTACGACCTGCCCAGCTGAGACCAGAACAAGAGGCAGGCACCTGCCCAGAAGGAGAGACCCAGCCGCCAGTTCGCCTGGCCTTCAGGGCCTAGAGTAGCAGCTCCCTGCTGTTGTACGCAGGGCCCAACCTGAGGAAAAGCCCCCTCCACTCCTGGGAGAAGTGTGACCTGCCCAGCTGCGACCAGAACAAGAGGTAGGCACCCACTGAGCCACACTTCCGCTGGGCCATTCTGCAACTGGCCAAAGGTGCAGCCTTGACTCCACTAACAGGATCCCTGACTGGACGTGAACCAGGTCAATTGGCTTAAATTGGAAGGGCAAAAAGAAGGGCTTCCCAGGGTCCATTTTGTTTGAGACTTGTTCCTGGGTTCAAATTTTGTTTGTTTGTTTTGTTGTTTTGGGGGGGGGGGGGTTTGTTGTTGTTTGTTTTTGTTTTGATTGACAGTGTGTTTGTTTGTTTGCTTCTGCTCCTCTTTTCTTTCTTTCTTTTCTTCCTTCTCACTTTTGTATCTTTTCTTCTTCCTTCATCTTCCCTATGTACACCCTGCCATTGCATACTCAACAGAGGCAAAAACAAGTTATACGCAGAAATTGGGAGTTCTAGAATGGATACAATTGAAATATACAGCAAAGTGGTGTTATATATAGTTTATTCTCTATTTTCTTGACTCACTCTCTCTCTCCTCTCTCTTACACTAATTTCTACTCCTTTGTCATTTTTTTTCTTTTCCATCTTTCTTTATTTCTTCTCTCAATCGCTGCATAAGTTAGGTTTATATATAAATCGGTCTTTCCACCTAATCGTTCACTCCATTTTCTTTCCTCTCTCGTCTGCTGATACTAAACCACTTCCATAAAACTCTCTTCTCATACTTTCTAAGAAAGAACACTCACTTTCTTCTTCCTAAACATATCACATCTGTGTCCAATACTTGAAACTATAAAACGCCATCAGAAGTGTACAGAGTAAATTGGAAATAATATCTGGGTTAATTAAATCTGTACATTGTGATCAAACTTGGATTTTCTGAATAGAAAGTGTTTGATTTTAAAGTGTAAAGGGAATATAAGGGGATCTGATAGCATTGTACTACAGGAGCAACATATGGCTTTAAGGTAAAATCAAAATAGTCAAGGTCCCATAGCGCAGGACGATAAGACACACAAGCAATATGAAGAAACAAGGGAAGAAAGTGACACAAATAAATCAATATACCTCCTCAGTAGATTCCATGGCAAGCACAGTTGGTGAAATGCCAGAGATGGAATTTAGAAATTACATATTCCAAGTGTTTGCGGAACGTAAGAATGAACTAAAAAAGATGAGAGAGCAAATACAGGAGGTGAAAGATCATTTTGACAAAGAACTCCATAAACAAATACAGGAAGTAAAAGATTACTTTAATAGGGAAATAGAGGCTCTAAAGAGAAACCAAACAGAAATTCCAGAAATGAAAGAGGCAATAAACCAAAATAAAAGCTCAATCGAAAGTATCACCAAAAGTGTAAATCACTTGGAAGAACCTCAGACAATGAAGACAAAAAATATATCCTAGAAAAAATCTAGATTACACAGCAAAAATGGTAAGAAACCAAGAAGAGAACATTCAAGAATTATGGGACAACATAAAAAGACCAAACTTAAGAGTGATTGGGGTAGAGGAGGGGGCAGAGTTTCAAGCCAAAGGAATGAGTAATTTATTTAATGAAATAATTACAGAAAATTTTCCAAACTTGAGGAATGAATGGGAAAACCAAGTTCAAGAGGCTTACCGAACACCAAAAATACAAAATCACAACAGATCCACACCAAGACATATTATAACAAAAATGCCTAATATACTGAGCAAGGAGAGGATATTAAAACCCACAAGAGAAAGGAAGCAAATTACATATAGGGGGAAACCAATCAGACTATGTTCAGACTTTTCAACACAGACCTTAAAAGCAAGAAGATCCTAGAATAACATATTTAAAGCTCTGAAAGAAAAGGGATGTCAACCAAGAATCTTATATCCAGCAAAATTGAGCTTTAGATTTGAAGATAAAATAAAAACCTTCCACGACAAGCAAAAGTTAAAAGATTTCGCAACTCGAAAGCCAGCACTTCTGAACATCCTGGGCAAAATTTTACATGAAGAAGAAAAGAAAAATAACAATGAAAATCAACAAAGGGAGATATTAAACTAAGGGAAATACCAACCAGAAGAGAAACCAAATCAAGCTAAAGATAAAATACACATAAAAATGAATGGGAATAAAAATCATATCTCAATAATAACCCTGAATGTTAATGGCCTAAACTTGCCATTCAAAAGACACAGATTATCTGAATGGATTAAAAGAAATGACCCAACAATTTGCTGTCTCCAAGAAACACACCTCTTAGAAAAAGACATCAATAGACTGAAGGTGAAAGGCTGAGAAAAGTCTAATCACTCACATGGCATGCGGAAGCAAGCAGGTGTTTCCATTCTCATTTCAAATAAGGTAGACTTCAAGCCAAAGCTGATCAAAAGGGACAAAGATGGATATTTCGTACTAATTAAGGGAACCATTCATCAACAGGATATAACAATCATAAATCTATATGCCCCAAATAATGGAGCACCAACATTCATCAAACAAACTCTTCTGAAGTTCAAGAGTAAAATAGACCACAACACAGTTATCCTAGGGGGACTTCAACACACCTCTCTCACCAATGGATAGATCATCCAAACAAAAGCTAAACAAAGAAACTTTAGGTCTCCTTAAAACAATTAATAACTTAAACCTAACGGACATATATAGAATATTTCATCCCTCAGTAAACGAATACACTTTTTTTCTCAGCAGCACATGGCTCCTTCTCCAAAATAGACCATATTTTATGTCACAAGGCAATTCTCAGCAAATATTAAAAAATAGAGATACTACCCTGTATTCTATAAGACCATAAAGGGATGAAATTGGAAATCAATGACAAAACAAGGAATAAGAAAAACTACTCCAACAACTGGAAGCTAAACAACATGCTACTGAATGAACAAGGGGTTGAAGAAGACATCAAAGAGGAGATTAAAAAATTCCTAGAGGTAAAAGAGAACACAGATACAATGTATAGAAATCTCTGGGACACTATGAAGGCAGTAGTAAGAGGAAAATTCATTGCACTGAGTTCATTCCTTAAAATGAAGAAAACACCAACAAATAAATGACTTAACATCACACCTCAAAGCACTAGAAAAAGAAGAACAGATCAACACCAAGAGCAGTAGAAGACAGGAAATAATTAAAATCAGAGCAGAAATTAATGAACTTGAGACTAAGTAAAAAATTCAAAGAATTGACAAAACTAAAAGTTGGTTCTTTCAAAAAATAAACAAAATTGACAGACCCTTAGCCATGCTAACGAAAAGAAGAAGAGAAAAAACTCAAATTACTAACATTCGTGATGAAAAAGGGAATATCACAACAAACACCTCAGATATACAGAAGATAATTAGAAATTACTTTGAAAACTTGTACTCTAATATAATAGACAATACTGAATGCATTGACAGATTTCTAGAGTCATATGATTTGCCTAAACTGGATCTGGAGGCTATACACAATTTAAACAGATCGATTACAAGCGAAGAAATAGAAGATGTCATCAAAAAGCTACCAACAAGGAAAATTCCAGGACCTGATGGGTTTACAGCTGAGTTCTACAAGACTTTTAAAGAAGAACTAATACCAATGCTCTTCAAACTATTTCAAGAAATAGAAAAAGAGGGAGCTCTTCCAGACTTTATGAGGCCAATATTACATTAATTCCAAATCCAGGCAAAGACGCATCCAAAAAAGAAAACTTCAGGTCAATATCTTCAATGAACATAGATGCAAAATTCTTTAAAAAAAATCCTGGCAAATCGGATACAAAAACATATCAAAAAGATAATGCACCACGATCAAGTGGAGTTTATTCCAGGGATGCAAGGCTGGTTCAACATTTGGAAATCAATAAACATAGTACATCACATAAATAGACTTAAAGATAAAAATCATATGATTATCTCAATACACGCAGAAAAAGCATTTGACAAAATACAGCACCCCTTTATGTTCTAAACACTGGAAAAACTAGGAATATCAGGAACATATCTCAACATTATAAAAGTTATTTATGCAAGGCCCAGAGCTAACATTATCTTAAATGGAGAAAAATTGAAAACATTCCCTCTAAAAACTGGAACAAGACAGGGATGCCCCCTTTGACCACTGCTATTTAACATAGTACTGGAAACTCTAGCCAGAGCAATTAGACAGACGAAAGAAATTAAAGGGATCCAGATAGGAAAAGAAAAGCTCAAATTAGCACTATTTCTAATGACATGATAATATACCTAGAAGACCCAAAAAACTCTACCGGAAAACTTTTACAACTAGTAAATGAATTCAGCATTGTAGCAGGATACAAAATAAATACCCATAAGTCAAAGGCATTTTTGTACATCAGTGACAAAGCCTCTGAAAGGGAAATGATGAAAACTACCCCATTTACAATAGTGTAAAAAAAAAAAAAATACCTGGGAATCAATGAAAGAGGTGAAAGAGCTCTATAAGGAAAATTATAGAACACTAAAGAAAGAAATCATAGAAGAACTCAGAAGATGGGAAGAACTACTCTTGGATAGGTAGAATCAATATTGTCAAAATGTCCATACTACCAAAAGCATTATTCAGATTTAATGCAATTCCAATCAAAATCCCAATGTCATTCTTCAAAGAAATAGAAAAAGCAGTCATGAAATTCATCTGGAAAAATAAGAGACCCAGAATAGCCAAAGCAATCCTGAGCAAAAAAAGTGAAGCAGGGGGCATCACCATACCAGACTTTAAATTATACTGTAGAGCAATAGCAACAAAAACAGCATGGTATTGGCACCAAAACAGACTGGTGGACCAATGGTACAGAATTGAGGACACAGAGACTAATACATATAATTTCAGCTGTCTTATATTAGACAAAGGTGCCAAAAATGTACAGTGGAGAAAGGATAGCCTCTTCAACAAATGGTGCTGGGAAAACTGGAAATTGATATGCAACAAAATGAAATTAAACCCTTATCTCTCACCATGCACAAAACTCAATTCAAAGTGGATCAAGGACCTAAGAATTAGACCAAAGACAATACACCTAATAGAAGAAAAAGTAAGCTCCAATTTCCAACATGTCGGATTAGGCCCCAAGTTCCTTAATAAGAATCCTGTAGCACAAGAATTATTACCAAGAATTAATGAATGGGATAGATTTAAACTAAAAAGCTTCTTCTCAGCAAAAGAAACAATCAGTGAGGTGAATAGAGAGCCAACTAATTGGGAACAAATATTTAATATGTGCACATCAGATAGAGCACTAATTTCTAGAATATATAAAGAACTCAAAAAACTTAACACCAAAAAAACAAATAACCCAATCAATAAATGGGCTAAGGAATTGAAAAGACACTTCTAAGAAGAAGATACACAATTAATCAACAAATACATGAAAAAATGCTCAACATCGCTGGCAATTAGAGAAATGCAAATCAAAACTACTCTAAGATTTCATTTCACTTTAGTCAGAATGGCAGCTATCAAGAACACAAACAACAATAAATGTTGGAGAGGATGTGGGGAAAAAGGCACACTCATACATTGCTGGTGGGACTGCAAAATGGTGCTACCGCTATGGAAAGCAGTATGGAGATTTCTTGGAAAACTGGGAATGGAGCCACCCAATGACCCAGCTATCCCACTCCTGTGTCTATTCCCAAAGAACTTAAAAACAGCATATTACAGTGACATAGCCATTTCAATGTTTATAGCAGCACAATTCACAATAGCTAGGTTGTGGAACCAACCTAGATGTCCCTCAGTAGATGAGTGGATAAAAAAAAATGTGGTATATATACAAAATGGAATTTTACTCAGCAATAAAAGAGAATAAAATAATGGCATTTGCAGGTAAATGGATGAAGTTGGAGAATACAATGCTAAGTGAAATTAGCCAATCCCCAAAATCTAAATACCGCATGTTTTCTCTGATATAAGGAGGCTAGTTCACAGTGTTGTTGGATGGGGGTATATAGGAAGATTAGAGGAACACTAGAATGGTCAAAGGAAAGAGAGGGGAAAGGAGGGAGCAAAGGGGGAGGGAGGGGGGGAAGGAAAAAAAAATTGGTGGTTAAATAGTCAGTACCTTGCTCCCACTCATAATTGCTTTAATAAATAATTACTGAAATTTAAAAAAAAAAAAAAAAACAATAACTAGAGGTGACTAGTTCTACCCTAGGAAAAGACCTAGGAAGCATTTGAAAGTGTGTATGATGTAGACAAAGAATGAGGTCTTCAACTTTACCAGAGGAGATTTAACCATGGTTGTATATTAAGGTATTTTTGAATATTTTATAACTTTTATATTCTCTGCTGACTTAGTCATTACCATTGTAAATATATGTAAATTCATATTGACTCACTTTTCTTGGACTCTCCAAAACGGAAAAGAAAAATTTTTATTGGTGCATTATAATTATACATAGTAGCAGGATTAATTGTGCCATATTCATACATGCACATAACATAATTTTATCAATCTCATTCCCCAATACCTTTTCTTTCCCTCCCTTCCTTCCTTGGATCTGCTTGCTCTATTCTTACTGATCTTCCTTCTATTGTTATTATTATTATTTTAATTAGTACATTATTATTATATGCATATAAGCCAGTTTATTGTGGTATATTTCTACTGAGACATAGTATAATTTGGTAGATATTGTTCCTTGGTACTTCTCCACGTCCCCTTTCTTCCCTCAGCCTTGATCCCCTCTCTTTCTACTCTATTGGGTGTCCCTTCTATTTTCATGAGATCCCTGTTTTATTCCTTTTTCTTTATTTCTTTCTCTAGTGCCACATATGAGAGAAAACATTCAACCCTTGACTTTCTGAATTTGGCTTGTTTTGCTTCATATAATGCTCTCAAGTTCCATCCATTTTCCTGCAAATGACAAGGTTTCATTCTTTTTCATGGTTGAGTAAAACTCCATTGTGTACATATGCCATCTTTTCTTTATCTATTCCAGACAAGAAAATCTTAAGGGGAGAAGAATAGGGAAGTCAATATACACTGAAGTTAATCTGCCCTCACTCTTTTTCCCCTAACCCCCCGAGTTCATTTATTAGTTTTACCTGGGTTATTCTAATGGTAAAATTCATTAATACTTTATGGAACTTACAATAATCTGTTCTCAAAGTGAGTCACACTAAACTAATCAATATTTTTAAATTACATAACTATCCAGAATAGCCAGATTTGTAACAAGTAAATGTGCCTTTCATACCAGAGACAACACTTAACACAAATGGTCCATGAGATGGTCCTCCTGAGACTTTGTAGTTTGGCTTTTCAGTTCTCAGTTTAAAATGGTCTCCTGAAGAGAGGAGGTGTGGGTCTCAGAAGTTGTGATATGGTCATCATTGGTACTTACATCATCGGTACAAAAGGCCAGCAAAAGTTCTTTTTGTTTTGCTATAATATGAGCCAGTTGAGAGATAGATTAAGGGGACAAGCAGATGGACAGTAAAAATATCAATTATTATAACATTAAACTTCTAGATTAAAAAAAAATAACTTAGTTTACTGCTAGTATTGTATTGTATCAGATTGTATTATATTATATTGTATTTCTATCTATGGTATCAAGAGATTTTCTACCACTTTACAATGCAGCACTAAAAATCAAAGTTTTCTCTATGAGAACACAGAGCCTTTTTATTTTATATAGACACATCCTGATTTCTTCAACCAAATTCTCAAAGTTACCAGTAAGATAAGTCATTCCTTCTGTGGAAAAGAGGCAATCAGAAAGAGCATAGGAGTATTTCCCTAGTCATGTGCCTCTCACATGGAAGGATATGCCTGGAGTAGAGAGTAGGCTGATTTATAAGGAGGAAAGAATGAAAAGAACAGACATAAAATAAACATCCAGCTGGAATTTTCACCCAAAAGTGAACTGTTCTTTCCTTTGTGACCTATCTAATCAATCACACTTCTTTATTTTCAATTTTTATTTTCCTCTTCATCTGAATGTGAAATTTTAGATTTTTAATATTGTTTTATCTTGTCTTCTCTAAACCAATCAGTAACCCTATCAAAACTTTCTGCATTAAAAAAAATGCCAAACTTATTTTGCCTTTGCATTGCAACTATTCTCTATCACTTATAATCAAGCCAGCATTTTATAGAGTATTAAAAGAACACTGGCCCGCTGAGAGTCTCAAAAAGGGGGGGGGGGGTGGCTTTATTCAATATATATAATTGAATATATTTAGAAATGCTGCATGCCTTATTCCATTTTAGAGATTTAATATCTCATTAGCAGAGAAGCCTTCCAATATAGAAATCTCTTTGGCTAATTCAATCCAAAATTCCCAGTCTTATTTCAACATGGCAAAAGTTTTTAAGAAACTAATAGCTCTTATGACCTCTAAGAACTAGTGCTCTGTGAAACATACTTTGAGAAATGCTCTCTCAAGATATTTTAATGACTATCTTGTAAGTTCCCTGACTTTGAAGGTACTCATGCCAAACAAATCAATTGCCACAGTATGATAAAACTGTCATGTTTGAAAGCATTGTATGCATCTATACTGTCTCTTGGACAAAAATATGTTGAAATTAGTCAGGTTAATGTTTAATGTCAAGTATAATCTTCACTCAAGATATCTTTTAGAGTATTCCACTATTTCCTAAAAGAAAATTCTTGCTAAAGTTAAAAATGTTCTTTCATTCCTACACAAGTAACCTGAGTTATCTAAACCTCAGTTTCCATAAATTCTGTGTCATAACTAAAATTACATTATTAAGCCTTTTCTGACCCATACTAGTTTGTATGAGCCCTGAAACTCCTCACATCCTGTTCACATGGCCTTATCCTCTCCTGTTTTTCATATCACTGTGTTGTTTGTTGCTCAGTAGGCTCAGCAGAAATAGAATGCAATGATTAAGAACCTTGGGTCCACAGCTTAGCTAAGATAGCTTAATAACTTTGGGAAATATTTGTGAGTGGAGTTTTGCTTTGGAAACTCTTGGAACACTCTGGTACATTCAGGCTAGACTTCTGAAATATGAGAACCCACAAAAAGCAGAAATGAGTGGTCCCAGCATAGATCCCTCAAACCAGAGATCCCTTAGCCTGCTGTCAGCTGACCAAAGGCACATGAGTGAGTCAAGCCAAGTTTACCAGTAGTATTTGCCATCTAAGTTCAACCCAGATTCACAATTACAGAACTGTGAGTGGAGTACAAGGTTATTGTAAGCTACTAAGTTTTATGGTGGTTTGTTACACAGAAAAAAAAATCAATAGGAATCACTCTGTGAACTAATCAAACATTATGAAAAATAAGTAGATGTTAAGCCTCCTCAGTTATGTCATTTTATACACAAGACAACATTACCTGGCTTTCCCTAAACAAAATAATTATTCACTAAATGATAAGTGTCATGAACCCTTATATAAATTGTGTGATTTTTGTTCTGAATATCAGTTAGTTATTTAGTTGTATCAGAAAAAGTTTGTTCCTTCAGCAGCTGGGTTTCTTTGTTAGAGTTATTTGGTTGTGACTTGATTTTTAGCTTACCCATTGATCCTGCCACATCCTGTTCTTCAAAGGAAGTATTCTGTGACTGAAATACATACACTTTTGACAATGCTTATGCACAAATAACTCTGGTACTTGAAAGGTGTCTAACATATTCAAAGAGGATGATTATGTGTTATAACATTCTACATAGATCTCTGAGGGAAAAAATTATCAGCTTTTTTTTCAACTTATATCCAGTGATCCAATATTTAATTTCTTACACCCATGTTATTATTGTGCAGAGCTCCATAAAATTACATCATTTGTTTACACAGACATGAGATACACTTTCACAGTGTTCTTGGTAACAGGACAGAGCATTATGATATAGCACATAAGGGTGATTATTTAATAATTTTGTTTGTTTGTTTTACACAGATGCCCCTGAAAGTCTGAGAACTACTTCACTGGAATTGGTGTGATGTTAATAAGTGTTCATCAAGAACATTTCACAAACATTTTAGTATATAAATTATTCTTGAACTACACGTATTATAAGTAGTGTAGAATCCACATTTGCACTTGTTTAAAAGAAATATTGGGTAAATGAATATTTCTATTTCAGTGAAGTTTAGACATGTTCATCCTTTTCAATTGTATATATGGTAATTTCTTAAAAATAAACTTTAACCTTACTATTCCATGGATTCAATGAAAGTGTGCCATTTGTGTTTGATGGTAGGTGGAGTTTATGAAATCCTTCCAAGAATTTCTCTCAGTCCTATGGCTATATTTGCTATCAGATAGTAAGGACTGATTCACCAAGGCTAGAACAGAAAAGTGAATGAGAAACAACAACAAGGAGAAAATGCTTTTTATCTTGTGATTAAGCATTTGAAAATCCAGTCTATATAGATACCAGAGATCAACTGTGCAGTGGATTCCAATTATACAAGTAGTCATGAAGTAGGAGGGTAAGGTATGTAGCCCAAACAAGTGGATAAACACATCAGAGAGGTAAAAAAGTTCCAAGCTATTCTCAGGTGAAGAATATTCAGGCAAGGTAAATCAATGAATATGTATGAGATACTACTGGCAAGATGATGTTATTTAGAGGCACGATTTGTCTATTCTAGAACTCATATTTTAAATCATGTGCTTTCTTAGGGATAGAATCCAGTCTTCAAGTTGCAGCCATTATAGGATGATTATAGGATATGTTTCTGAACATTTGGATTCTATTTGGGATATATGAAAATGAGTATGAAATAAAATTTGCAAGAATAATTTCCTAGTCAGTTCATACATCTGTGGAAAGCCCACAATATACAGGGGTATTATCTCATTGACTGGCAAAGACCTATCGCAGATAAATCTGTGACAGAACAACAATGAGTTTAACATCAGTAATAAACTAATAACACACTCTTTTTTTGTTTGTTTGTTTGTTTTAACCACAAGTATTTATTGATGGATCGAAGAATACAACTGTAATGGGACAATAAGGCACAACTGTGGATTAAAAGTTTGCTATATAGCCAAAGGAGGGGGAAGCCATAATCTTAGGAACTTTAAAAATTCAAATCAAGGAGACTGAAGTACCTCTCTAGCGATCAGTAACAGACAATTCTTTCCTTTTATACAATTCCTATATTACATCACTTGATCACAAAACTGATACTTCATAAAGAATTTCTCATTCATTTATACTTGAGCCATCCAGCCTGGCCATTCCCCTGTTCCCCATCTTTATCCATCCCTTTGTAGTGATATTTGTAAGCAATTCCCTTCCTAAAGACTTGTTCATACATCTTAAATAGCCTTCTGAAGCAAGGAAACAAGTAAGCAAGCAATGAGTCAGAGAAAATCATCCAAGGGCAGATAAATGGATAGACTCACAGACATATGTAGGATGGCAATGGCCAGATTCAGTGAAGTCTAATTAAGCTGACTTTGGCAGAGAAGTCCTGTAATGCCATCTTACATTGTCTTACCAGACCCCTTGTTTTTAAGGGATCAGTGGCGGCCTACACAAGGAGCTAGGAAGATAATGTAACCAGGCAGCTAATGACACAATACATTCAATGCTTTGGACCTGTATTAGGGGTTGAATATGGCTTCCAGCATCAACATTTTCCAGTTGTAAAATTCATAAATAATTTTGTGAAAAACTTCAAGGCACTGAGGACCATCTTTAATTCTTTCAGACTTGGATAAGTTAGCACTTCCATAACACTAGTCTTTCCACTTGGAAACACGAAGTGAAAAACATTCCAATGCACTAACAAGGAGGCATAAACCATGCTGCAGAGTGTAAATGTAGCAGGTTTTATGAGATGTCCAGCCATCTTGTTCAAAAAGATAAAAAGGACCCTAAGCATGCTGTCAGAACAGCTATCTGGTAGCGACAGTGTCTTTAAGCTAAGCAAACCTGTAGGCATGTGACTATTTTCTGAATAGTGAACACTGCACTCACAGGAGAAGCCATGTAGGTACATAAGTTGAGAATCAGAGGGCAGAGGTAGAGCAATCCGAGCAAGCCACCCAGAACAGGTGGCTTGACGCTTTTCACCAAGGCCAGCTTCTAAGAAGGATATCTCCACCTAGAAGCCCTTTGATGACAGAGCAGTACAGAGGATCAAGAGAGGGTCACATTCTTCCAAGAGAAGTGTTGGTTACCAAAAAGCTCCTGGAAAGGTAACATCCTAGGGACCCATTTAAGAGTGAAGGTAGATAAAAACTGCCAGACCACTGAACTATCCTGCCAAGTCAGAAATACATTTAACAGGCATAGTTTGGGGTGCCAAGTAGAACACAGGGAATTTTGAGGCTCAATAAAAAGCAGGGAGGCTGAAAGACTATTTGGATGGTAAGTTGGGTGACAGGGAAATAAGAAGCAAACGACATATAAGAAGGAAGTAGGAGTATGCTAAAGCCTTGCTGGAGGGAAGGCAGCATGGCTACAGTCTACATCCAGTGAGAGTTTTGCTGGCTGGTTCTTGGCATGATTTCATCTCTTTCTCAGACTGGATGGATGTGTGGCATTGAGCAGCAGAATGGCGGAACATGGTATGTATAAATGGAGAACTGCTGGATGGATACTGAACAGAAATAGACTGGGTGTACCATTCTGTAATGCCCTGTTTATACACCAAAGGCAGTTTTGTGTACACAGAACATATTTGGGGTTATCATGCAACAGCAGTATTTTGGGAGAAGAGGAATGACGGGGGTGGAGGTGGGGTTGGTGGACAGGAGGACTCTTAAGTTCCAGTTCTTAAATACTAGAAAGCAAGGAACAGGTTGGTCTCTGTCTTTTAGTGAAGAAATTGGATGCTCATTTTCTGTTCTACATCCACCTTCTCGAAAACCTTAACAAATTCTGTGAAGGATATAGCACTATCCCCATCCTGGTCAGTCTCCTGGATGGTCCTGTCCGCAATGCTGCCCAGCTGCTCATCTGAGATATTCACTCCAACCATCATGCGTAGCACCTGTAACAGCTCATCATGGGAGATCTTGTAATCTTTATCCAAATCATACAGTCGAAAAGCAAAGTGTAGTTTGTTGCTTCGGCTGTTGAGTGGTTCTGGTCCATTCACATCTTTGCTCTTTTCATTGTCCTCAATGGGTCGGAAATGAGCCAAAGTTCTCATGAATCCACGGAAGTTTACCTGGTCCTCTCCCTCTGGAAAGAAGGCATTAATGATCCGGTCCCCCAATGGGTTGATGGCAAGTTCTGGAATTCTCTGGAAATCTTCACGGCTGAGAGTCCCATTCTCTCCTTTGTCCAGGCTGGTGAACCGGCTGTAGAGACGAGTGATCTGACTGTGGGAAAAGCCAGTCTCCTTCTTGATCTCCTCGAGCTCTTCGTCCCGCAGTAACATGGAGGCCCGAGATCCCATCACTGTGCCAGGAGCTCCTCCGGGAGCGGCGGCTCCTGAAGCTAAGGCAGTGGAAAGGAGAGCGGGAGGGAAAAATCTATTAACACACTCTTACATTTTATTGTTTGTTTAGTTACTTTACACACTCAGCCCATCATTTCACTGTATATAATTATTCATATTTAGTCTAGTTTTTTGGGCCTATTCAAGATTGACTATTAAACTCATTGTTATTTGTTGGATCACAAATTACATATTAACAACTTTTGGCATCAATTTTTTTTTTTACATTTATGCAGGAGCCCTGATTGGGGAGATGGCTGAGATTGCAGTTGGCTGAGGGCCATAGAAATATTTGGACATTGCCGCCTTCCGTGGTCTCACGGGACTTGGCCCGGAATCTTGCCAGACTTGAGCCAAGATCAGATGGGGTCGGTGCCATTTTGTTGTGTGGGTTTTTTGGTGGTGCGTGTTAGAGTCATTGTTAGAGCCGGAGAGAGAAGTATCAGAATAAAAAGCTTGTTGGTTTCCAGTTTGCCTCTAAACTTCTTCCCGTGGCTTCGTTGCTCCAAGCGGCAATCACTTCAGGCGGCAACAGGTGGTGGCCCGGACGGGGACTTCGGAGCGGACAGTAAGAACTGAAAGGTCTCCAAAGATGGGTTCAAATATAACTAAATCCCAAATGATAGAGGTTATGGAAAGAATCCTTGATATACCTGACTCCATTGTCGTGAGGAGGATTTAGAAAAAAGTGAAAGTGATCAAGAAAGCGTAGCTTCCACTGGGTCAACTAAGACCAGTAAAGAGAGTATTAGAAGAGTTCCAAAAATGTAAAAAATCCAAGCTGTTAGAGCTATTCAGGAGTTATTGGAGATAGCTGAAGAATACTTGCTCTTCATGCAACCTGGGACTCAGGATATTGCTGTCAGTGAAATTAGCAGTAGTGAGGAATCTAGTAAAAGTGATCCTGAGAAAATGAGGAAAAAGAAACTAAAAAAGACAAAGAAAAAGGACCATCAAGTAGAGGAACCACTTGTGTCCTCTACTCCCCCATGGGTAGAATCCATTACAGAAAATATGAAGGGTATTACTAGGCGTTTGCATACCCTAGAAACAAAAAAAAAAAAAGTCTTTCTGAGTGCTTATGTGCTCTCGAGGGTAACTCACACATACATTGGGAACTGACAGTATTTGAAAAGAAAAATGGACAGAGGGTCCACCAGTCAGTAGATTTCAAAACAATAAAAAATCTCAAAGAGGCAGTAATGAGGTATGGACCCCAAGCTCCTTTCATATTGAGTATGCTGGAGTCCCTTAATACCTTTAGCTTAACCACCTCAGACTGGAAAAGTCTATGTAAAGCAGCATTAAGTGGGGGGGGGGGGGGCAATATTTGGTTTGGCAATCACAATTTTGAGAACTTTGTATAGAAATGGCTAAAAGAAATGCAGCTACAGGGTTTGGAGACCATAATATAGAAATGCTCACAGGAGAAGGGCAATTCGCAGACTTACAGACTCAAAAAAATTATGACCCAGGTGTATATGCTCATATAAACACAGCTGCCTTAGAGGCATAGAAAACTGTACAAGGACCTGGGGATCTACAAGGTAGCTTGTCAAAAGTGATTCAAGGACCTAATGAGCCATATGCTGACTTTGCTGATCTACTTTTGAGAACTGCAGATAAAGTGTTTGCAGATGTTGATCAAGCTATGCCATTAGTTGTTCAATTAGCATATGAAAATGCTAATAAATACTGCCAGGAAGCCATCAGGCCATGGAGAAATAAAAAGGATCTTTCCATATATATACAACTACGTAAAGATATAAATGACGCCTTTGTCACAGGAAATGTGATTGCAGCCGCAATGAGAGGTGCTTCCCCTCAAAATTTCACAAGGGCTCAACCTAGACATTATAATCAATCAGGATATTCCAGGCAAAATTATCATAATCAATCAGGCTATTCTAGGCAAAATCCCAAAAGAGAAATAAGACCAAGCTCATACCATGTCCCAGGCCGCTACCCCTGGTGTAAAAAGGGAAATCACTGGGCCAATAAATGCCATTCAAAATTTGACATCTATGGAAATAATTTGTTCAGGAATTCAAAAAATGGGGCATGGGGCCCAATACCCCGGGGCCCACAAATGTATGAGGCATTGGAGGAGGAGTATCCTCAAGCATCCACTCAGATGCTTCCCCGACACAATCCCTACTACCCATCCACTCCCTCGCCAGAGGAACAGGAGGAAATGCAGATTTAGACCTCTGTTCCACCACCGAATAGTGTTAACACCTGAAATGGGGGTTCAACTGATTCCCACAGGAGTCAGGGGACCTCTTCCCTCAGGGACTGTAGGACTTATTCTCGTAAGTCCTGCAGTCTTAGTAGGTTTGCAAGTGACCCCGGGTGTAATAAACTCAGACTACAAAGGGGAAATAAAAATAATGATTAGCTCACCCCAAAGTATAAATTCTGTTAATCAAGGAGATAGAATTGCTCAGGTCCTTCTCCTTCCCAATTTACATAATTCATTTAAAATGAGTATGCCTCAAAAAGGGAACAATAGAGGATTTTGTTCCACTGACTCGGAACCTATGGCTTGCTGGGTTCGCGATTGTGCAAGGAGGCCTATGTGTAAAATAAAAATCCAAGGAATAGAGATATAAAGATTGATAGATACTGGAGCTGACTCTTCCATCATTAATCTACGGCAATGGCCCAAGCACTGGCCTCTGCAAAAAGCTTCAACCAGTTTAAGAAGCTGGGGATATAATAACCTCCCAGAGAAAAGTGTGGTAATTTTAAAATGGGAGGATGATGAAGGGCATAAAGGAACATTTCAGCCTTATGTTTTACCTAACCTTACCGGTTACTTTATGGGGAAGAGATATTTTGCAACAAATGGGAGTACACCTTGCAACCAAGCCTACAGGTGTTAAATGTGAGAATCTACAAGGTAATCTTAACCCTAAAAGAAATCATTATCAAAAAGCACAGGGTAGCCGGGCACGGTGGCGCACGCCTGTAATCCCAGCACTTTGGGAGGCTGAGGCAGGAGGATCGCGAGTTCAAAGCCAGCCTCAGCAATGGCGAGGCACTTAGCAACTCAGTGAGACCCTGTCTCTAAATAAAATACAAAAAAGGGCTGGGGATGTGACCCAGTGGTCGAGTGCCCCTGAGTTCAATCCCCGGTACCACAAAAAAAAAAAAAAAAAAAAGCACAGGGTAATCTTAACCCTAAAAGAAATCATTACCAAAAAGTACAGAGTAATCTTAACCGTAAAAGTAATCATTATCATAAAGATAAAAGATATTTTTTTTCGGGGCCACTGAGAAAATAATTTTGAAAATACCATGGCTTTCTGATAAGCCAGTGTGTGTCCCTCAGTGGCCCCTATCTAAAGAGAAATTACAAGCAGCCCACCTACTAATTCAGGAACAACTAGAAGCAGGACATATAGAACCTTCCACCTCTCCCTGGAATTCCCCCATATTTGTGATCAAGAAAAAATCAGGAAAATGGCGATTATTACATGATCTTAGAGAAATTAATAAAACCATGCAAATCATGGGCCCTACTCAACCTGGACTTCCTAATCCTGTAGCTATTCCAAAAAATTTCTGTCTTATTATTCTTGATATAAAGGATTGTTTCTTTTCCATTCCCCTACATCCTCTGGATGCCCCCAGGTTTGCTTTTTCAGTTCCTTCTATCAATAATAATGGCCCTGATAAAAGATATCAATGGAAAGTGCTACCACAGGGAATGGCTAATAGCCCCACCATATGCCAAATATATGTGGACAAAGCAATCCAACCCATTAAAAATAAATATCCAAACCTCATGTGTCTACATTACATGGATGATGTTTTACTGGCCCACCCTAATCAAAAAATCTTATTTAATATATTCAGTGACGTGGCAGAAAATTTAAAAAAATATGGATTATATATAGCAGAAGAAAAATTTCAAACCAGATCACCCATATTATATTTGGGATTTAAAATCATGGATACCTTTGTTAGACCCCCAAAAATTTTAATAAAAAAAGAACATTTGACCACCCTCAATGATTTCCAAAAACTACTGGGAGACATTAATTGGCTTCGCCCTACACTAAACCTCATTACTGGCCAACTAAAACCTTTATTTGACATCCTTCACGGGGACCTGATCCATCTTCACCGCAAACATTGACTCCTGATACTAGGAAAGCTTTAAAGTTAATAGAAAAGGCCATTGAAGGAGCTCATTGTCATAGATTTGATTTAACTCAACCGCTGATATTGATTATTATTTCTTCACAGTATACACCCACAGGAGTATTTTGGCAACAAGGGCCTTTATTATGGATAAATTTGCCCATCTCTCCTAAAAGTATAATTGAGTCTTATACCTCCATGGTGGCTAAACTTATTCTTCAAGGACTTAAGACTTCTACTAAAATATTTGGCATTTACCCTGCTACTATTATTACTCCCTATTCATCATCACAGATTGAATATTTATGCTTCAATGATAATGATTGGGCTATAGCTAAATGCTCTACTTCTGCAAATTTTGATAATCATCTTCCTAAGTCTCCTATATTATCTTTTTGTATTAATCATCCTATTATATTTCCACAGGTAATAAAAAATCAATCTATTTCTAAGGCATTAAATGTATTTACAGATGGATCCTCAAATGGTACTCCTGCAGTAGTCACTAAAAAAGAAAATATGACTTACATAACTGCACACAAATCAGCTCAATTAGTGGAACTGGAAGCTGTGGTAAAAGCTCTGGAAAATTTTAGAGAGCAGCCCATGAATATTTTTTCAGATAGCCACTATATTGTACATGCCGTCCCAAAATTAGAGCTAGCAGGACCAATAGCACCTCATACTCCAGCCTTTAAATTGTTTTATCAAATACAAAAACTTTTGTGGGCAAGAAAAGAACCTCTATTCATAGGGCATATTAGAGCACATACCAACTTGCCTGGTCCCCTCCATGAAGGTAATCAAAAGGCTGATGCTCTTACCCAATCAATTTTATACTTTCAGCGCTCCAGCAAGCTACTTTATTTCACTCCCAGTTTCACGTAAATAGCACCACCTTGCAGCGTAGGTTTAAAAATCACAAAGGAGCAAGCCAGAACAATTGTAAAAGATTGTAAATCTTGTATGACACATTTGCCCAATCCTCATTATGGTGTTAACCCTAGAGGATTAATGCCCAATCATTTGTGGCAGATGGATGTTATTCATGAGCCAAGTTTTGGAAAATTGTGATTTATTCATGTGACCATAGATACATGCTCAGGTATGATTTTTGCTTCCTTACATTCTGGAGAAAAAGTTAAAGATGTTACATCTCATTGTTTGCAAGCTTTTGCTGCATTGGTCATCCCCAAAATGCTTAAAACAGATAATGGCCCTGCATATACGTCCTCATCTTTCAAACAGTTTTGCGCAAAATTCAATATATCCCATAAAACAGGCATCCCATACAATCCTCAGGGTCAGGACATTATTGAAAGAGCAAACCGCACACTGAAAATCATGTTATTAAAACAAAAAGAAGGAAATTGGAAAAGTCCTAGGGACAGATTGGCAGTTGCCCGTTTACCTTAAATTTTTTAACTTTAGACTCTAATGGTTATTCTGCTGGAGACAGACACATTGGAACCCATATCAACAACATAAACCTTTGGTTTACTGGAAGGATGTTCTTTCAGGTACATGGAAGGGTCCAGATCCAGTATTAATTTGGGGGGAGAGGATCTGTTTGTGTTTTTCCAAAGCACGAATCCTCTCCAATATGGATACCATCTAGATTAATAAAGCAGGTACAACATCAAAATGATCAAGATGAAGTTGTTGACGAATCAAGATTAATAAAAAAAGTACAAAATCAAGAGGACCAAGATGAAGGTATGGAATGATTCCCTCAAAAGAGTCCTTCAAAATATTTCACAACTTAAGTGTCATTCCTCCCAGCTGGGATGAGGAGATCTCCCTTTAGTGTGCACACAATTATATATTTTTTTTCTTTTTATACATGTCTTTATGTCTGTGCATTTGTCTACATTTCATGTTAATGTGACGTCACAAATATATGTTTGTATGTTTGTTCGTCTGTCCAGTGTGACGTCACAAATAACAAAGCGCTTATGAAAAAAAAAATATATATATATGGAATCAAATAACTTTAATTCATTTAAGTTTAAGAGTATTCAATTTGGATAAATAATTTAATGAGTGAAGGTACCTTCAATTTTGTTTCATAGGTGTCCCAGGGATTTCTCTTTAGCGAAGAATATGACTAGTGCTGTATAACCTGATATTTTGGTGTTTTGACATAATAATGTTTATTTGTAATTAACTTTATTCTATAGCTGATTAATTTGAGTTACTTCAACAGATAATCTCATGGAAGCTTACAGAGACTTGAGGGTTCCAGCTAACAAATTAATTTTCCAAAGTGCCTTTAACTCTTTTTAATCTATCTTTCTATCTTTAATGCAGTAAATACCCTCAGTTTTTCTTTGTTTTGTTCTAAATATATTTTGCCAGCTTATATTTGTGGGAGCTCAAGCAGCAATGTGTGTGAGCAGAAATTAACTTTAATTTTCTAATCTAATAATTCTATTTTTTAGTTTGACAACTCACCTCTTGACTCAGTGCTGGACAGCACTGCCTTTCCTTTAATAATTGATGCTTGAGTTTCTAGGTAGCGGGCCCTGAAGATTTGCCGGTGGCTTTGTCTAGACATAAAAAAAAAAAAAAAAAAAAAAAAAACGGCTGCTGCTACAGCTGCAGGGATTGCGGTTGCTTCAAACATCCCTGCTGCTCAAGCATCAAAAACCTCACCAACAGTGTGGCCTCTGCTCTACATGCATGGGGCCTCCTACATCAACGTGTTATAACAAGTGGACATTTTGATCTTTCATTGTTTGGGACTTTACGGGACAATGCCTTGCGGGTATTTGTCTAGACAACTCAGTGTGTTACTTGATGGAACTTAGGACAGCTGATTTGTTTAAAAATTTTGATATGCTATGCAACTTGGCTCGCCAGCAGAAGGCTTGTCACCTTAAAGCCACACCATCTCCTCACAATTGGACGGCTGTTAGTCATCATACAGAGTCGATCCTAAAGGGCTCCATTGGATGGCTGGTTAGCCAATGATGGGTAAGATCCCCAGAGGGGGACAACCTAAGACAGGCCCAGTTGCACGGGACAGTCTCATGTGGCTGACATATGAACCTAAGATAGGAGTCAAGGGCACAGCCTTGATTATCAGATGACGGGTAAGAATGTTGGTTGTACATAGACTTCCTAGAGCATCCCCTCTTTTAAAACAAAAGGGGGGAAATGCAGGAGCCCTGATTGGAGAGATGGCTGAGATTGCGGTTGGCTGTGGGCCATAGAGATATTCGGACATTGCCGCCTTCCGTGGTCTCACAGGACTTGGCCTTGGATCTCACGAGACTTGAGCAGAGATTGGATGGGGTTGGTGCCATTTTGTTGTGTGGGTTTTTTGGTGGTGCATGTTAGAGTTGTTGTTAGAGCCAGAGAGAGCAGTATCAGAATAAAAAGCTTGTTGGTTTCCAGTTTGCCTCTAAACTTCTTCCCGCGGCTTCGTTGCTCCAAGCGGCTATCACTTCAGGCAGCGACACATTTATGGAAACCAAGAATCTAAATGTTAATAAAGTCATTCTGCTTTCACAAGTTGAGAAAAGTTCCTCTCACTGTGCCATGGTCATTGTTCTAATTCCAAGGTCTACTATTTCAGTAGGCATATTTTCCCCTGAGTAATGAGAATAGGATCCTTGTCCTTGGGTCACTTGAAACTGGGTATTATACTATGTAACTTGTATGTTTAAAAGTCATATTCTAAAAAAAAAAAAATTTTAAAGATTAAAAAGTCTTGGTTCTTCAGTGTAATTTGAGGTGCATGAATCACAGACAATGTTATTTCCTTTTTGTCTCTCTGGAGTCTATCCAGATCCCTGATGTACATTGAAGGCACCATAAATATTTGTGGAATAAGTAAATTATGAATAAATTAATCAAAAGGCTATCACTGGGTACTCAGCATTTTGGTAACATTGTCAAAACCAAAATAAAGGAGAACTATGACACGATAAGGGAATTCCTAAAACCTTGTAATTTCCTGAATTGTAGGAGTAACTCTCACAGAGCTCCTAAATTCCTTGTAATCACTTCAGTGAAAAGAGAATATTATGTTCTGAGGCAACTGGCCTCCTGGATAGAGGCTGGTTACCAGAAAGGCCAAACCATGACTAGAAGCTTGGAATTATAACCCAACCCCCAATTTCTGAAAGGGACTTAAAATGGAATTAATAACAAATCCAACCTATGTGATGAAGCACCCATTAAAATCTCTTAGCTAAGCCGGGCTCGGTGGCGCACGCCTGTAATCCCAGCACTTTGGGAGGCTGAGGCAGGAGGATCGAGAGTTCAAAGCCAGCCTCAGCAGTGGCGAGGCACTTAGCAACTCAATGAGACCCTGTCTCTAAATAAAATATAAAAGAGGGCTGGGGATGTGACCCAGTGGACGAGTGCCCCTGAGTTCAATCCCTGGTACCACAAAAAAAAAAAAAAAAAAAAAAAAAAATCTCTTAGCTAATGAGTTTCTAGATTGGTGAACACACACTAAACAGGGTGGCAGCCCTTGCACTCAGGGACCCTTCCATACATCACCCTAGGTATCTCTTCATGTGGCTGCTCATATGTATCCTTCATTACACATCTTAATATGACAAATATGTGTTTCCCTCAGTTCTGTGAATCAGCCAAGGAAATTAATTTGACCCAAGGAGCCCTTAGTCTTTGGGATTTGTCTCCAGCTAGATATATTGTGTCAGAACTGAACTGAATTAGAGAACACCCAGTTGAAATCTTCTGGAGTTTCTTGTTGCATGGGGAAAAATCCCCAAATATCTATCAGAAGAAACATGTTCTTTCTTGTATTGTGGGTTGAGTGGTATGTAAAACTAGAAAAAAACAGGTTTTTACTTTTTCTGTTTTATACAGCCACAAGACAAAAAAGAGATAAGGGAAACAGATTAAATTGAATTTACTCAACAATTGTTTCATTACATTAGCTAGAAATCTTAAAAACAGATATTTGGTTATGTCATCAGGGCACAGTTCACTGGCAAGCATCAAGGTAAATAAAACAAGATCAGCTGGTAGGAAATGCAGTCAGCATGCTGATTGATAATCCAGAACATCCAAATTTACAAAAATAATTTTAAAAATCTTCAGCTAGCCTAATGATTTGGGGTGTACACTGTACATCAATAAGACCAATTTCAATTTTAATTCATCTAAATGCATTTGCCTCAATGTTCTTATTTTTCTAAGATAAAACTAACAAGTTCTAGTTTAAGGACAAGCATGATTAGTAGAAGGCATTTAGCAACAGTTGATGTACCTATAAAACAGAATTAAGCTTAGTTTTTCATCCTGTTAATGACGTATATGTGTAATGCCAAGTATTTAGCTATATTAGTTAATCAGGGAATCCATTGTGAATGATTACAGGCACATTAAATATGTAATTTGTAATACAGGCTCAAGGCTACTATTACATTTTTGCTCTAATGAGTTAATGTGTTTGAAGAAATGATGATGTTAGGCTAAAGTTGTTTTAACTTTAAAAGAAAAGAGCTTCTAATTAAAGTAATCATAGACTCCCCTTGAAAAATCTCATTGTCTTTGTAAAAGGAATTAAGAAACTGCATTTTGTCCTACAATTAAAATTTTAAAATACTAATGAAAAAACGTGATAAGAAATGACCACAGTGGTGATGGAAAAGGGCCTCATTTCATTATACCTAACCCAGAATTTGTTCAAATTGGAGGAATAAGAGAGATAACAGGAAACAAACCTCCTTATGAGTGGTAAAAGAAAAACTTAAGACAAATTAAATTAAACAGAGTGGAAACTGGGGCAAAACAAATCAGGGAGCTCTTGGAACCAGGCCAGGTTCTGTTAAGTCTCCAAGCCTACAGTGAAAGAGAAGCGAGGTACAGAAAGTAGAAACAAATTACAGAGACAGCTTCATCAGTTAAAATCTATTGTTTGCTTTATTTGAACCTAGTTCTACTAAAGGTTGGCCACTGTTCCTGATACTCTGCTTTTTATTACAATGGTAAATTCTTAAATTGGGGTTTTAGTGTATTTACATATTGAGTAAGGTTGTAGCTTGCTGCATAAGGCCTCAAGTATTTGAGTACAGAATCTTATTTGGCCAAATTCAGTTTGATTTAACACGCTGAAATATGTCATATAGTAGAGTGATAATTTGACTGTGTAACACAAATAAGCTATCCGGCTATGAATGACTGTTGAGGAACGAGATTATTTTAGTTTTCTTATGCTCAATTCAAATAGGTAAAGATTGTGTCACCTTCAAATTAAATTGCACCTAATATATAAAGTTATTTTAGGGGAAAAAATTCTAGTCCTTTAAAAAATTCCATTATTATTCAGTATGTGGAGTCATAGTAATTGTCAAGTTCTGACTTGAGCTTGGATAGTTAGATATGTATGTCAAAACTTGTGAGAATAATTTTTATTTTGGGGATTATTTTTTTACCAACCCTTCGCTACAGGAAAGCCACTTTAAATAAACAATGATATTATTTATCTTATGGGAACAAGTGATTATCAATACCTAGTAAAATGATATTTGTAAACTGCTTTCTAAATGATAGGTCAAAGACTATGGAAGATATATCATCATATTTTCACAATAAGCCATCATTAAATAGTGATGCTATTTTTGCAAAAAAGAAAAGGACACATGAAGAAAATATGTTATTTCTTATTATTTCCATTTCCATCTTCACGACAATCATTCAAAGCACTTTTTATGATCTAGTCTAAAAGCATTTTTTGGTGCTTGTCAGCATATAGTGCTTTTCTAAGCATTTTTATAAATAAGATAATAAAGTTGTTATTTCACTTTTATCTATTCAAAGAGTTATCACTCACATTCTGCTTCCAAATGTAAATTAGGATGATCATCTTGAGAGGAAGCTGGAAAATGAAATGCCAGATTACATAATTATTTTCCTTTTAACTTTGATAATTCATTCTTTTATATAGGTATGAATAAAATTAGCACTTTTTTGCATTCCAATAACTACATTCAGAGAAAGCAGGTATTCTATATTATTTTAACATTTTTTAGAAGCCTGATTATGTAATGGGTATTTCTTACCATCAAAAATAATTCCAACCTGAGAAGTTATATAGAAAATCACTGGTGATTCCATTTTTATATTTCATATTTTATCATTTAATTGAAAAATCCAAATAAAGTGAGAAAATGCAGGACTTCTGGCCTGGAAAAAGGAAAAATGTCTGGCTTTGATATTGTAATTAGGGAAGTATTACTCATATGATTGACTGATATATATGCCAGCTAGGCAAATACTAAGTATATAGGATTAGTGGGTTTTTTTTTTTTAAGGCAATGATGACAAATGGCAAAAACATTATTTATTATATTTAGTAACCAAAATCCAGAGTGAACGAACTTACAAAACCATGAATTCCTAGAAAGGCAAAAGAAGCAGAATGCTTATTCTCTACCATGTTGAGCTCCTTTCCTAGGAAGTATTTCCTTGATAGGAGTGATATTCTATCTTTCCTATATGCAACGAAAACACTCTTCACCATAGGATATTAGAACCTTTAAAATTAAGTGTTTGAAATGTTGTCTACATTCTATCTAGTTAAAAATAAACAACATACTTCAATTATTTTCATTCTAGAAATTTGAGTCTGAAATGTTTTAGAATCACCAATGAAGTATTAAACATTTGGGGAAAAAAATAAAAGTGGAAAATTGTGAACTGAATAAGATTCTCAAAGATGTAAAAGACAGAAACCCACTGCACAATGACTTGCAGCAAACAAAGAGATAGAAATTAGCATAGCTAAATAAACAAAGGCATTTTGGTAGATAAAACCTTAAAGCATAACTTGCAAAATAAGTTTTCCAACTGAGTGGACAGAATAAGAAAGTAAACATATGAATATCATCAATCACAGCAATAAAGAAACATCAGATAATTCATAATTAAAATTGCAAAGTGAAAGTCCAAAATTTATAGAGGAGCTAGAAAAGAAAGAATTGTATAAAAATATATGTGAGGAAAAATTATCAGCAACTGATACTTTAACACCTTGTATACTCTTGAAAGGAAAGTGAATTTTAAATCAGGAACAGTCATTTAATGAGAGAATCAGAGCAAAATTTTCATTATAATTGTTGAGTTCAGAAAATGCAAGCAATGAAGTGCTTTTGTAGGAATTTATATTTTATTCTGTGAACAAGTTAATTTTAAATTTTCTATCCCATAGGTCCTAATAAACATTGAAATCATAATATGGATAATTTTGACAAATCTTTTGTTATTGAAATGCACAAATTATGTAATTCAGAAATGATTGTACTACAGTTTCTCATAGACATCAAGATGTTTTAGGTTGATTCAGAGGGCAAAATTTTTATATAATTCATAAAGTGAATGTTTTGGGGTTCGTGTGCAAGCTATTTGAATATATATTCTCAATTCTTAGGACAGGCATTTTTAACTTTTCATTGAAAAGAGGTCTTTGCTTAGTTTATTTATAAAATTTATATATATATATATATATATATATATATATATATATATATTTAGCTCTCCACTTCTCCAATTAAAATACCAGTTTTTCTTCAGAAATACTAGTACCCTTTTGGGAATCACATATTTACTGCCTTGTCTTATCTTTAATATGTCATTTATCTGAAATGAATAACAAGTAAAGTAGATCAAACTTAGGGAATTTTTCAGAAAACTCAGAAATTTTTTAAATTTACCTGCATAACAGTAAATTTTCATTTTTTTATCAATATTATTTATATATTTGAATAGTAAATTTAGTCAGATAGTTGAGCATGTCAATGAAAGTTTTTGTCACTTTAATTCAGAAGCCATGAAGGAGCAGGTAAAAATAACTCAGGATTCCTTTCTGATCCACATTTATTTCATGAAATACTTGCCTTTTTTTTTCCTTATAGCATTTTCAAGTGCATAGAAAGGACACTTGAGTACTCTTATTTTTTTATTCTAATGTGAAAATTTTTACATTTTTAACATATGTATGTTCTTTATTTTAACTTAGCTCCTAAGATTTTTGGTTTGCAAAAAATTGTACTTAAATAAATGTGCAAATCAATGAATTGAGCAGTGCATGTGATTGATATCTGACCTACTCCCCTAATTTAGATATGTTATACTGCTTTACAGTTATTTACAAAAAAAGGGCTGGGGTTGTAGCTCAGTGGTAGAGTGCTCGCCTCAACATCAAGATAAAGGCATTGTGTACAACTAAAACAAATAAATAAATATTTTTTTAAAAAAAAGAATATGAGAAAGTGATGCCTTATTAAAAAAAAAAAAAGGGGGGGGGGACCCTGTTAGTGTTAGTCAGATTTTTATCACTGTGACCAAAATACCAAACAAGAACAACTTAGAGGAAGAAGAGTTTATTTTGCCTCACAGTTTCAGAGGTTTAGTCCAAGTTGAGCAAAACATAAGGGCAGAAGAGCAAGGTGCAGAACTGCTTACCTCATGGTGGCCAGAAAAGGGAGGGGAAGGGGCTGTGGGGAAGATGCTCCCTTTCAGGGCACACTGCAGTGACCCATCTGCTCCAGTCACACTGGACCTTCCTACAGTTACAACCCAATTAGTTCATTCAAAGTAGGATGGACTGATTAAGTTAAAGATTTCATATTGTGATCACTTTACCTCTGAACATCCTGCATTAACATAGGAACTTTGGGAGGATGGCTCATATCCAAATCATAACACTAATTTACTAACTCGTATCCTTCCATTAAAAAATAATTTATTCACATCACATTTTCTTTGCTACTTTTCAGTTTTGGCATTCTGGTATTGGTTGGTTCATGACCATTGCCAATGATGCATATGACAAGTAAGCAATGTCTATTTGCAAATAGCATTCTAAGGAACATATAGCTTTGATCTGGAGGTATGCTATATGAGATGATTCCCATTCTCTAGTAAATAAAGTTCACCACCTAAATATGCTCAAGAAGAAATCATAGAAAGTCCTGCTTTTCAAAGTGTTTGCATTTTTACTTCACTTATTCATTTCTGAAGTATTTGTTTCTATGAAACGACTGAGGAGAGGTAATGGAATATTAATGAATTTTGAGAGAAAGCAAATTAGGTAGGCTTAATGTTGAAGAATATTAATATTGAAACAACAAAAATAATCTAAGATTCTAATTTACCACAGAAAATCAATATTTAAAAGGTAAATTTTAAGTTAGAAAGCACTATTGTGAAAGCTTTACATAGTAAAGTTTGAGTTTTACCTTTTAATTTTTAGTGATTACTCTTCTACTAATGTTGATGGAGCCCATGGAGTACTTTGTCCATGGTCCTCTTTTTACCTCATTCTACGTAAACTCCCTGAGGAATTTAACTGACTTGAATTAGTCACATGGAGGCCAAAGCCAGGTATCGTAGTCCCACACTCCTGATATAGACATTAATATATTGATGTAACTATATCCAAAATGCCTAGATTTCATTTCAAGAGTTCTGCAGGCACTTTCTAGTCCTTCCTCCCATCAACAGTTTATTCTGTTCTTTGAATAGTGTTCATTAAATTGCCATTCAATAAGTAACCCAGATTCAAACCTTAGGGTTTTATGTAAGTTTCTCTTCTCCATAACTAGGATATTAAATAGTCTGCTGCTTTTTAAATCTACTTTATAGATTCCACCCCTCTTAGCTCTGTTATCTCTTGCTGTCTTATTTCTGTTAATCCTTACTTGAGAATTATTATTATGATTTAAGTTCTCACTTCTGTTCTATTCCATCTTACTCTATTTGTCAGCCTTTCATCATGTCACTCTTCCATTCATGTAATTTTGATAACTCCCCTTGTCTATAGGCTAATAGCAAAAATATTAATTTTCAAGAACATTACAGTCTTCACCAAATTACTACAGCACAGCAGCTCATGGTCCCACCCCTCCTCCAGCACCTGTGATTTTCAGGTGCTCCAGCACTTTGCACAGTGATGATAATATGCTTTCTCTTTCCTTCTGTGTCCACCTAAAGCATGTTTATTTATTTCAGAGTTTGCTTCCCCAGTTTAAATAATTTAACATTTAGTTCTTTCAGTTATCACAAGTGAACCCTCCTGCCAGGTAAAATGTGAGATCATGAAAGGATCTTATTTTTCATTATTTTATCCTCAATTACTGTAATGATTCATTTTATATAGAATATCTAAGAAAAATTTTTATTGAACAGAAATGTAAATATATACAGGAATAAAGTAAAATTATTGTGGTTATTGATAAACAAAAATGTATTAGTACTATCTCACAAAAAATATTTCTGAATGTTAGTAAATATAATGTATTGGCATGAGAAATAGCACATTTCATAGTAAAACAGAAAAGTTTAGGACAAATAAGCTCCTTCAAGTAAAAGCTACACTCAAGTTTCTTTCATATAAGATAATAGATAGAAGGTCAATTTTCCTTAAAATCAAAGAAATATAGTGATTACCAACATCAAACACAGAGAAAAATACATGAAATTATTGGAACTGTATTAGGAAATGTGGCTCCATTGTACTTAAAAGAACTTTAATTTTCATAATGACTAAAAAAAATACAAACCAAATGAAAGAAAATGTTTTAAATATGGTAATATTTACATGTGCATTTATCCCCTTACACAAGTAGAACTTATAATCAGAATAATTTTAGGGGAGGAAAAGTTTGAGGACTCATGGTTTCAGAGATCTCAATCAATAGACAGCAGGCTCCGTTCCTCATGCCTCAGGGGGAGGCAGAACATTGTGGTGGGAAAATATAAGGGAGGAAGCTCACATAATGATCAGAAAAGTGGGAGTGGGGGATGGGGGGTAAAGGGTGGGGAGGAACACTCCACCCTCCAGATACAAAATATATACACTGTAGCCACGCCTCCAATGAACCACTTCCTCCAGCCACATCCCACCTGCCTCTAGTTAATACTCAGTTAATGCCACCAGGGATTAATTCATTGATTAGGTTAAGGCTATCATCTAATAATTTCTTCTCCAAACCTTCTTACATTGTCTCACACATGAGCTTTTGAGGGACATCTCACATCCAAACCATACCACGTCTTTTAATTTTGGCATTAACACTTGTTTTCCTCTCTCTCTCTCTCTCTCTCTCTCTCTCTCTCTCTCTCTCTTTCTTAATTAGGCTAGAGAATTTTCCCAATTTTATTGATCTTTTCAAAGAACTACCACCATTGGCATCACTGATTTTTCTCTTTGAGTTTTCTGTTTTCAACTTCATTGATTTCTTCAATTTTTATTAATTTGCTTCTCCACATATTTTGGATTTAATTCTTTTTGATATTTCTTCAGGCAAAATCTTAGATGATTGAATTTTGACTTTTTTCTTTTTCATATATGCATTGGGTGCTATATATTAACCTCTAAGCACCATTTTTGCTGCATCCTGCAATTTTTGATAGGCTATACTTTTATTTTTGTTAGTTTCTAGTGTTATTTAAATTTCTCTTTTGTTTTCTTTCTTGGCATATGCTTTACTTAGAAGTGTGTTGTTTAATGTCCAAAGACTTGACATTTTTCTTTATTCTGTTATTTATTTCTAATTTAATTCCATATGATCTGAGAATGGACTTTATGTAATTTCTACTCTTTTAGATTTGATGAAGTATATTTTATGGTCTAGAATATGAACTTGTTGATGTCCCATATGAACTTGAACAGAATGTATAGTCTGTTGTGTTTGATAATTCATTGAATTCAACTATATTTTTTCTGGTTCTCTGCTCACTGTATCTGTCCATTTCTGATGGAGGAGTGTTAAAGTCTCCAACTATAATAGTAGATTTGTCTATTTCTCCTCATAGTTCTATCACTTTTTGCCTCATATATTTTAACACTCTGTTGCTACATGCATACACATAAAGGATTAATGTGCTTTTAGATAAATGATCCTCTACTAATCATGTATTGCACTCATTTATCACTGATAAATTTCCTTGTTCTGAATTCTGCTGTCCAAAATTAATATAGCTGCCTTCTGTTTTTTTTTTGTGTGTGTGTGTGATGAGTATTAGCATGTCACATTTTTCTACATCTATTTTATATTCACTCTATATATATCCTTACATTCAAAGTGAATATTTTATAGTCAGCATATAGTTTTCTGGGTCCTGTTTATTGATAACACGCTGAAGATCTCCATCTTTCAATTGATACATTTAGACCATTGAAGTTTAAGGTCATTATTGATGTCAGATTGATATATCTTACTTGTTAATGCTTGCTATTTGGTTTCCTTGTTCTTTTTTCCTATTTGTACCTCCCACTTTGTCTACTAGAGTCCTTTGAGGTAAATCATAGTTATTTTAAATTCCTGGTCTAACAACTCCAACATCCCTGCATATCTGATTCTTGTTATTACAAATGCTCTCTCTTATATTTTTGCTTTTTTAATTTATCTTATAATTTTCCTGATATGTAAATATATGTGCCATGTTAAAAAAAAACTGCTATCAATAGACTTTTAGTAATTTGGAGATAAGATGTGGAGGGAGGGGAAGCATTCTATAATCCTAGGATTAAGTCCCAATCCTTTAGTGAGTCTGTACCACTGGACTATGAATTTCATATGTGGTGCTTAATTTATTTTCCCTTTTCAGTGGTACAGGATGGTTAGAGTTGGCTAGAGTAGGGTAGTTTTATTCCTCCAGACTGAATGCTAGAACCCGGTAGAATTGGGAATTTCTTTCCCCACAAGGGGCTTATGAAACTCCAAAAGATTAGGCGCTGATTAAATAACTTCTCCTGAGGGCAGACCTTTAAAAAAAAAAAATTGCCTGTCCTGTTTCATAATGGTTCCTTTTCTCCTCCCCAATCAGAAACACCAGGGAATTTTTCTCCCGCATTCACTGTGAAAACCTGACTTAGCTCCTGGAGGTGAAATGCAGTGGAGTGTGAGGGGCCCTAATGACTGGATCATCTGGAGATTTAATTTCTCCATGCTGAGCCTCCAGTAATTAATCATTTTATATCTCTGATTTCTTTACCTCAGCACATTACCCACGGAGGTTATGTTAGTAAGTTTCTGTTTCAGCCAGTAGTAATTCTCTGCATTTGTCTGATGGTTTCTTGAATTTTGCAGTAGTGATTTGCCCTATGACCTCACCTTTTTGTAAGATCTTAGTGTTGATTTTTCAGTTATGTTCAGCTTTTTACTTGATGATAGAATATAGAGGCAAATTCCAACTTATTACATGTCAAAGGGAAAAGTGAAATCATAATATGCAATAATTTAAACATTTGAGAATGGAGCCTTCTTCCTTGGTTTGATCCTGTAACATTTCTTCTTGATCCATGAAATGGCTCTATCACATATCCTTAAAATGAAATGCTGCATTTGAAGTTAATTATGAATCAAGACCTGCACTTAAATAGCCAATGTATCATTTAAATAACTTTACAATGAAGGATTTATAACAAGAATAAGTTCAATGCAGGAAAAGAAAATATTTAGATATTTAGGTAATTCTGTTAAATCATCATGTTAATAATGTCAAGTCATATATTTTATCTAGGAGACTTCTTAAATATAAATAAATACATGGATATACATTTATACATATAAATACATATGGGTGTTCCTTGATTCAAAACAGGGCTACATTTGGATAAGCCCATCATAATTTGAACACATCCATAACCTGCAAATGCTTTTAATAAACTTTACTGTCCAAATATCATTGCTTTTCAACACAGTGCCATGTAAAGTGCTGGTTGTTGACCCTCATGAACATGTGGCTGACTGACGCTCTGCTTACCACTGCCTCCCAGCATCCTGAGACACTATCACACATACTCCTAACATGGCAGAAGATCAAAATTCAAAGTATAGTTTCTACTGAAGGCATATTGTTTTCTGCCATTATAAAGTAAAAACACTGTTAAGTCATTGTAATTCAGGGACTATCTGTGAATGTGTGTATGTATCTACTGAGATAGTTCTATTTTTGAAACACTTCAAAGATATAAAGAAATATATTTAACTTCACTCTATACTCAGAAAAAAAGAATCTTAGATTTCTAGATATTTTGTGCCAGTTTCTATTTTAAGTACTATAGAGAATAAAGTGTTTACATTTTGACATATAATTTACTTACATTTTACACATGCTTAAGATGCAGTATATTTAATTTCTTTTTAAAGTTGGTTTCATCAGAAATACTTATGAAGTAAGGGATTAAAGTTTTATTTTTTTCTACCTCACATACTTAATCTCTAATAAGTGTGTGTTATATTAGAATCTTAATCTGATTCATATTAATTTTTGACAAAAGTATTTATTATAGTAAAAGTGTTAATGAACACCACAATAAATACTAAGACAGGAGAAGTAAGAATTATTTGGACATATTCTGGGGGAAATACATAAACTTACAAATGCTGATTGGTTCTCCAATTCTTTTCTCTGAGACCAATGTTAAGAGTTTGCTGCATACATTTTTAACATTTTATGCGTGAATTTGTTTTACTTTTATAATAACTATTTTTTTTTAAAAAAATGAAATTTGAAAGACATTTGAAATCTTGCAAAATGAAAGATTTCAATTAACCTTAAAGTGTATGTTTCAACATCATCTTTTGAAGCAAATGTCTTTATACAAAATCAAAAGCAATATAACCACATGAAAAGGTTTTGGAAAACAGGGAAAGGAAAAATTGGTTCATAATTTCACCAACTTAACAACCATAGTTTCTGTTTGAGTAAAGTCCAAGGTGATCATATATATATTTTTGCATTTTTTGTGTAGTTTTTATATTTTCATTATACCCTCTGTGTTATTCAGCTTTTTCATTGAAGTAACAAGAATACCTGACATGAACAACTTGGGAAGAAAATTTTTTTTTTCTTTTTTGCTCGTGGTTTTAGAGGCTTCAGTCCATAGCTGACTGACTTTGTTGCTTTGGACCTGAGACAAGGCATAATAGTACACTGAAAGAATGTGGCAGAGGAAAGTGACTCAACTCATAGCAGCCAAGAAGCAGGGGCAGGGGGTGGGAAGAAAGGGGACAGGCACAAGAAATACCCTTCCAAGGGACAGCTTCAGTGACCTACTTCCTCCAACTAGGTCCCACTACCTACAGGTTCCATAACCTCCCAATGGTCTATTCAAATTATTAATCCATCAAATGGATTTCATCCAATGATCATGTTAGTGCCCTCTTGATCCTATCATTTCCTAAAAGCCCTACCTTTGGACATTATTTCATTAGGAACCAAGCCTTCAACACATGCATCTCTGTGGGACACTTTATATCCAACTGTAACATCCTTGTACAATGATGTGTTCATATCACATCACAGCATTATTTTTTTAATTTTTATTTTTTACTCTTTATTATTCCTGTTTTTCTAAAAGCAACCTTCTTAAAATATTATTTAGGTTAAATATTTATCTTTTAAAGCTAAAATGGCACTCTGTTATTATATAACCAAGAAATTCTGGTAAAGAGGACAGTGCTAAAATTCCCAAACCCCTTGCATTTGATCAAACACTGCAAAGTTCTACCAAAGCTGCATTTGATTGAGAAATATATCATAATATTCAATACACCTGGGCTTCAGAATACCATTTAGTTTTCCTGAGCCCTTGACAAAAAAAAATCCTCACAACCTTCTGATGGCCATCAGTTCTCAATTGTCTGGTACACAAATTGGGCCAGGGCCTATCAGTCACTCCAGCTGGGCTGTGAAGGTAGCACATGTCTTTGAAATTGGCTCCTTGATCTGCCAGAGCAACAGACCATATCTCCATAAGAACTAGACCTTGTGAATCTTCTCCTAGACTCTTGATCACATATGTCATGGTAGGAAGAGGAGATTCAAAAAGAAAGACCCTTACATTTTCAATTTTCATGGGGCAGGTAGTGGCAGAGCTATACTTTGACTAAATAAAAACAACAAATGACAATGACCTTAAGAAACTTAGATGTATTTGGAAGCAAATACCATCTTCTGTGTTGGTCCAGAAACTGACCAGAAATTCCGTTTTAAACCATTATCCAAGGTTTCTGAGCATAAGGCTGCTGATTCTTCAATGTTCCAAAGGGATGTGGGATGAAGTTCACGTGTATCCCAAGATCCAGGTGTTATCTAGGGGCAGCCAACACAGCTGTTTCCCAGTGGGGAATTGATGATACCTGAATTCAAGAAATTTAGAAATACAGTCTAAGCTAAAAAAGGTTATTCAACCTTAAGTGAATTGAAAGGGATGCCTATGACCATGGTACTCAAGGGAAGGAGTCCATAAACATAATGCAGGAAGGAACCTCCCTCTACCCTGTCCAGCCTTCATTCCAGAAACCAAAATTTGAACTGACATGTCATAAGTACTGACCAAACATATGAGTGAAGGAATGAGTGACCCTGGCCCTCAGCTTGTTTCCAGCCCGTTTTTCAAAATTTTTTTTTCATTTAAAATTATTGAAAATCATTATTATATTGTTGTAATTGTTTGATCTTTTTTAAAGTAGGTTTTAATAAATGTATTTTGTTTTTTTATATATAATTTTATTTTTATAATTTTTAATATGTACAACTCATAGTGCATATATTTAGTATCTTTTTACATACAACTGTTTGTATACAAAGTATATTCGTACAATTCAGGTCTTCAATCATGCATTAAGGAAAATGGTATCCGTCTCATTCAACCATCTTTTTTTTTTTTTTCTTTTCTCCCCATCGCTCCCCTCTTGCTCCCTCCCTTACCCTCCCTTCCCTTGACCATTCTAGTGTTTCTCTAATCCTCCTATGTACCCCCATCCAACAATACTTTGAAATAGCCTCCTTATATAAGAGAGAACATTTGGTACTTGGATTTTTGAGACTGACTAACTTCACTTAGCATTATGTCTTCCAACTTCATCCATTTACCTGCAAATGCCATTAATTTGTTTTCTTTTACTGCTGAGTAAAATTCCATTGTGCGTATATACCACATTTTCTTAATCCACTCATTTACTGAGGGACATCTAGGTTGGTTCCACAACCTAGCTATTGTGAATTGCTCAGCTACAAACATTGAGATAGCTGTGTCACTGTAATATGCTGTTTTTAAGTCCTTTGGGAATAGACCCAGGAGTGGGATGGCTGGGTCATAGGGTGGTTCCATTCCCAGTTTTCCAACAAATCTCCATACTGCTTTCCATAGCGGTTGCACCATTTTGCAGTCCCACCAGCAATGTATGAGTGTGCCTTTTTCCCCACATCCTCTCCAATATTTATTGTTGCTTGTGTTCTTGATGGCTGCCATTCTGACTGGAGTGAAGTGAAATCTTAGAGTAGTTTTGATTTGCATTTCTCTAATTGCCAGCGATGTTGAGCATTTTTTCATGTATTTGTTGATTAATTGTGTATCTTCTTCTGAGAGGTGTCTTCTCAATTCCTTAGCCCATTTATTGATTGGGTTATTTGTTTTTTTAGTGTAAAGTTTTTTGAGTTCTTTATATATTCTAGAGATTAGTGCTCTATCTGATGTGCATGTATTAAATATTTGTTCCCAATTAGTTGGCTCTCTATTCACCTCACTGATTGTTTCTTTTGCTGAAAACAAGCTTTTTAGTTTAAATCTATCCCATTCATTAATTCTTGGTAGTAATTCTTGCGCTACAGGATTCTTATTAAGGAACTTGGGGCCTAATCCAACATGTTGGAAATTGGAGCTTACTTTTTCTTCTATTAGATGTATTGTCTCTGGTCTAATTCCTAGGTCCTTGATCCACTTTGAATTGAGTTTTGTGCATGGTGAGAGATAAAGGTTTAATTTCATTTTGTTGCATATGGATTTCCAGTTTTCCCAGCACCATTTGTTGAAGAGGCTATCCTTTCTCCATTGTACATTTTTGGCACCTTTGTCTAATATAAGATAGCTGTAATTATATGTATTAGTCTCTGTATCCTCAATTCTGTACCATTGGTCCACCAGTCTGTTTTGGTGCCAATACCATGCTGTTTTTGTTACTATTGCTCTATAGTATAATTTAAAGTCTGGTATGGTGATGCCCCCTGCTTCACTTTTGCTCAGGATTGCTTTGGCTATTCTGGGTCTCTTATTTTTCCAGATGAATTTCATGACTGCTATTTCTATTTCTTTGAAAATGACATTGGGATTTTGATTGGAATTGCATTAAATCTGTATAATGCTTTTGGTAGTATGGACATTTTGACAATATTAATTCTACCTATCCAAGAGCAAGGTAGGTCTTTCCATCTTCTGAGTTCATCTATAATTTCTTTCTTTAGTGTTCTATAATTTTCGTTATAGAGGTCTTTCACCTCTTTCGTTAGGTTGATTCCCAGGTATTTTATTTTTTTTGATGCTATTGCAAATGGGGTATTTTTCATCATTTCCCTTTCAGAGTCTTTGTCACTGATGTACACAAATGCCTTTGACTTATGTGTATTGATTTTGTATCCTGCAACTTTGCCAAATTCGTTTACTAGTTGTAAAAGTTTTCTGGTAGAGTTTTTTGGGTCTTCTAAGTAGATTATCATGTCATCAGCAAATAGTGCTAATTTGAGCTCTTCTTTTCCTATCTGGATCCCTTTAATTTCTTTCGTCTGTCTAATTGCTCTGGCCAGAGTTTCCAGTACTATGTTAAATAGCAGTGGTGCAAGGGGACATCCCTGTCTTGTTCCAGTTTTTAGAGGGAATGCTTTCAATTTTTCTCCATTTAAGATAATGTTAGCTCGGGTCCTTGCATAAATAGCTTTTATTATGTTAAGATATGTTCCTAATATCCCTAGTTTTTCCAGTGTTTTGAACATAAAGGGGTGTTGTATTTTGTCAAATGCTTTTTCTGCGTCAATTGAGATGATCATATGATTTTTGTCTTTAAGTCTATTGATGTGATGTATTATGTTTATTGATTTCCGAATATTGAACCAGCCTTGCATCCCTGGGATAAACCCCACTTGATCGTGGTGCACTATCTTTTTGAAATGTTTTTGTTTCCGATGTGCCAGGATTTTGTTGAGAATTTTTGCATCTATGTTCATTAAAGATATGGGCCTGAAGTTTTCTTTTTTGGATGTGTCTTTGCCTGGCTTTGGAATTAATGTAATATTGGCCTCATAGAAAGAGTCTGGAAGAGCTCCCTCTTTTTCTATTTCTTGAAATAGTTTGAAGAGCATTGGTATTAGTTCTTCTTTGAAAGTCTTATAGAACTCGGCTGTAAACCCATCAGGTCCTGAACTTTTCCTTGTTGGTAGCTTTTTGATGACATCTTCAATTTCTTCGCTTGTAATTGATCTGTTTAAATTATGTATAGCCTCCACATCCAGTTTAGGCAAATCATATGACTCTAGAAATCTGTCAATGCATTCAGTATTTTCTATTTTATTAGAGTACAAGTTTTCAAAGTAATTTCTAATTAAATTCTGTATATCTGAGGTATTTGTTGTGATATTCCCTTTTTCATCACGAATGTTAGTAATTTGAGTTTTTTCTCTTCTTCTTTTCGTTAGCATCGCTAAGGGTCTGTCAATTTGTTTATTTTTTGAAAGAACCAACTTTTAGTTTTGTCAATTGTTTGAATGGTTTCCTTAGTCTCAATTTCATTAATTTCTGCTCTGATTTTAATTATTTCCTGTCTTCTACTGCTCTTGGTGTTGATCTGTTCTTCTTTTTCTAATGCTTTGAGGTGTGATGTTAAATCATTTATTTGTTGTTTTTTTTTCCTCTTAAGGAATGAACTCAGTGCAATGAATTTTCCTCTTACTACTGCCTTCATAGTGTCCCAGAGATTTCTATATGATGTATCTGTGTTCTCATTTACCTCTAGGAATTTTTTGATCTCCTCTTTGATGTCTTCTTCAACCCCTTGTTCATTCAGTAGCATGTTGTTTAGCTTCCAGTTGATGGAGTAGTTTTTCTTATTCCTTGTTTTGTCGTTGATTTCCAATTTCATCCCTTTATGTTCCGATAGCATGCAGGGTAGTATCTCCATTTTTTTATATTTGCTGAGAGTTGCCTTGTGACATAATATATGGTCTATTTTGGAGAAGGAGCCATGTGCTGCTGAGAAAAATGTGTATTCGTTTACTGAGGGATGAAATATTCTATATATGTCCGTTAGGTCTAAATTGTTAATTGTTTTGAGGAGGCTTAAAATTTCTTTGTTTAGCTTTTGTTTGGATGATCTATCCATTGGTGAGAGAGGTGTGTTGAAGTCCCCTAGAATAACTGTGTTGTGGTCTATTTTACTCTTGAACTTAAGAAGCGTTTGTTTGATGAATGTAGGTGCTCCATTATTTGGGGCATACAGATTTATGATTGTTATATCCTGTTGATGGATTGTTCCCTTAAGTAATAAGAAATATCCATCTTTGTCCCTCTTGATTAATTTTGGTTTGAAGTCTACCTTATTTGATATGAGAATGGAAACCCCTGCTTGCTTCCGCCGGCCATGTGAGTGATAAGACGTTTCCCATCCTTTCACTTTCAGTCTGTTGATGTCTTTTTCTATGAGGTGTGTTTCTTGGAGACAGCAAATTGTTGGGTCATTTCTTTTAATCCATTCTGATAATCTGTGTCTTTTGATTTGCGAGTTTAGGCCATTAACATTCAGGGTTATTATTGAGATGTGATTTTTATTCCCATCCATTTTTATTTGAATTATGGTCTTTAGCTTGATTTGGTTTCTCTTCTGGTTAGTATTTCCTTTAGTTTAATATCTCCCTTTGGTGATTTTTGTTATCATCTTTCTCTTCTTCTTCATGAAAAATGTTGCCCAGGATGCTCTGAAGTGCTGGCTTTCGAGTTGTGAAATCTTTTAACTTTTGCTTGTCGTGGAAGGTTTTTATTTCATCTTCGAATCTAAAGCTTAATTTTGCTGGATATAAGATTCTTGGTTGACATCCCTTTTCTTTCAGAGCTTGAAATATGCTATTCCAGGATCTTCTTGCTTTTAAGGTCTGGGTTGAAAAATCTGAACATAGTCTGGTTGGTTTCCCCCTATATGTAATTTGCTTCCTTTCTCTTGTGGCTTTTAGTATTCTCTCCTTGCTCAGTGTATTAGGCATTTTCATTATAATGTGTCTAGGTGTGGATCTGTTGAGATTTTGTTTGTTTGGTGTTTGGTATGCCTCTTGAACTTGGTTTTCCATTTCATTCCTCAAGCTTGGAAAATTTTCTGTAATTATTTCATTAAATAGATTACTCATTCCTTTGGCTTGAAACTCTGCCCCTTCCTCTACGCCGACCACTCTTAAGTTTGGTCTTTTTATGCTGTCCCATAATTCTTGGATGTTATGTTCTTGATTTCTAACAAGTTTTGCTGTATGGTTTAAATTCTTCTCTAGGACATATATTTTGTCTTCATTGTCTGAGGTTCTTTCTTCCAAGTGGTCTATTCTGTTGGAGATGTTTTCAATTGAGCTTTTATTTTGGTTTATTGCTTCTTTCATTTCTGGAATTTCTGTTTGGATTCTCTTTAGAGCCTCTATTTCCCTATTGAAGTAATCTTTTACTTCCTGTATTTGTTTTTGGAGTTCTTTGTCAAAATGATCTTTTGCCTCCTGTACCTGCTCCCTCATCTCATTTTTGAGTTCATTCTTAAGTTCCATAAACATTTGGCATATGTAATTTCTAAATTCCATCTCTGGCATTTGACCAACTGTGCTTGCCATGACATCTACCGATGAGGTATCTTGATTTGTTTGTGTCATTTTCTTTCCTTGTTTTTTCATGTTGCTTGTGTGTCTATTCTTCCTGCACTGTGGGACCTGACTATTTTGATTTTACCTTAAAGCCTTTTGTTGTTCCTGTAGTACAATGCTATGAGATCACCTTATAATTCCCTTACACTTTTAAAACCTAACACTTTCTATTCAGAAAATCCAAGTTTGATCACAATGTACAGATTTTGTTAACCCAGATATTATTTCCAATTTACTCTGTACGCTTCTGATAGGGTTTTATAGCTTCAAGTATTGGATACAGAGGTGTTATGTTTAGGAAGAAGGAAGTGTCTTGAATTGTTCTTTCTTGGAAAGTATGAAAAGAGATATCTATTGAAATGGTTTAGTGGAAGTGGTTTAGTATCAGTAGACGATGGAAGAAAGAGAATGGGGTTGACAATTAGGTAAAAAGATCAATTTATATATATAGTAAGTTGGAAAAGAAAAAAAAATGATAAAAGAGTAGGAATTGGTGTAAGAGAGAGGAGAGAGAGAATCAAGGAAATAGAGAGTAAACTATATATAACACCACTTTGCTACCCAGTTCAATTGCGCCGGTTCTAGAAATCCCAAGTTCTGCGTATAACTTGTTTTTTGCCTCTGTTTAGTATGCACTGGCAGGATGTAAACATGAAAGATGAAGGAGGAAGAAAAGATACAAGAGTGATAAGGAGGAAAAGAATGAAAGAAAAAAGGAGCGGAAGCAAACAAACACACTAACAATCAATGCGGAAGGAAAAAAAAAAAAGCAGAACAAAACAAAGCCAAAAAAAGAAAAAGAAAAACAAACAAACAAACAAACAAACAACAACAAAAAAACCTCCCTGCAATCCAAAAAATCAAGCAAACCAATAAAAAGAAAAGAAAAGAAAAAAAAAAGTCAAACCCCAAGTCTCAGACAAAACAGGCCCTGGGAAGCCCCCCTCTTTTTTTCCTTTCCAGTTCAAACCAATTGCTATTGGATCACAGTCTGTGATCCTGTTAGTGAAATCAAGGCTGCATCTTAGGCCAGTGGCTGCATGGTTCAGTGAAGGAGTGGCCCAGGGGGATTGTGTGTGTCAGCAGATGAATGGTGCCGGGAAGGGGACCTTCCAGAAGGCACCCCCTCCTTAAGCCCACCCACAGTTGCAGCCTCTTGTGGCTGCTGCGCTAGCCTCAGAAACGCCTTTCCCTGCTGACCACCCAAGTCTCACCCAATTGTGCGTTGTCTTCAGAGAGCTGGAGAGTCCCTGGATGGATGCAGCCGTCGCTCTCCGTCTCCTCCCCTTTGTCAGGACCAGCCCCTGCAGCTTTCAAAGATGGCGGTGCTCTCCTTCCAGTCAACAGCAGCTCCGCAGACTCCCGTATCCTCGCCTATCAATTTCAAAGCTGTTGGGTGGATGTCTCCCTGCCGAAGTGGCACCGGGAAGCCACACCTGTGACTGTGGTGCAGACAGCGCTGCTTCAGACTGTGGCCCGCTCCACTCTGCCCCTGTTTGCTGATCGCAGATCTCTGCGGCTGCTCTGTCCGGGGCCCCACTACTGAGGGTCGCGTCAGGCGGAGTGTGGATTTGAACTGGTGTGTGGACCCGCGGTCTCCCGTGGTTCCCCAGCACCAATCCCGCCGGCTGTTATCGCTGGTTTTTATTGCCGGTTTCACGCTGGTGTGCCGTGAGTTTGGCTGGGGTTGGAATAGTAGCGCGGTCTCCCCACACTGACTTTGTTTTGCACGGCCTGTGCACCACCCAGGCGGTTTTGCCTTGTTTGATCTTATTTGTATTTCTTCTTATGTGTTTGATGAGTTCCAATTAATAAATCTAATTTCTTAAGGGAAAAACAACTTAAATTTTTTTATTTGATTTTAATTCAATATTCAAATAATTTATTTCTCTTCAATTAATTCTCATAAAAATACTCTTTTATTCTATTTTCGTGAGGTAAATATTTGATTGTTTTTCTCACACTTCATAAATTCTTGGCTGATTATTTTAGGAACACTTAAAAGCCATCTTTTTAAAAATAGGATCAGGAAGAGCTGAGGATATAGTTCAGTACAACACTTTCCTAGCACATGTGAGGCCCTGGGTTCAACCCCAGGACTAAAAAAAAATGTGATCATGTACATTAATGAGACTTGCTTTTTAACCTTCAATCCTCTTTTTATTTGTAACTATTTTCATGATTTAAAATTCCAGGAGTGTTCTCTCAAATATGCTTTTCTCTAGAAACACTTAAAAATTTACCACATGGAATATTTTGAGATACTGGTTTTAAGCTATGAAAGCTTAACACCATGACACAAGCCTGTAATTCCAGCAACTTGGGATACACTGAGGTGAGTTCAAGGCTACCTTGTACAACTTAGAGATAGACTGGGCCACATAGTGAGATCCTGCCTTAAAATAAAAACAAAAAAGGTCTGGGGATGTAGCTCAGTGGTAGAGCTCCCTGGGTTCAAACACCAGGATCAAAAAAAAAAAAAAAACAAGTCAGGGAATTGATTAATATTCAAGGAGACATTCAGTTATATGAATTATGTTTGGTGTAATCTAATGTCAAAATAGATACCAAAATACAGCTGCAATTTTAAAAAAGGAGAAAAGTTTACTCTATAAAACATATCTTCCAGAAAATTTTACTTTCAAGATAGGATTTCAATGTGCAGAAAAAAAACTTTGAAATTGAACTTGATTTGAACTTGAACATTACAAAGTTTTGGACAGAGAGATGTAATTGAGAGTCCTGTATCAGCCTCAAGCCTTCAGGAAACCTGCTTGATGGAAGCCTGAAGCTCTTGAGTAATAGGTAATGAGTAATGTCTAGCCGTATTAGACTGTGAGTTTATCCTGAGGATAGAAGCCAGCCCTAGGTGTCTGATGACTTTCTTGGGTAGCCATATCATCTAGAAAATGCCTTCAGAATTCTTTTAACAAAAGCAAATCTTAAATGTATAAGCCAATGAAAAACAATGTATATTCAAGCCACTGTTGATGCAATTCTGAAATAGTCACTCAAAAAACTGAAGCAATTGCTTCTAGTAACACCTTCCACACAAGATATTTACTAAAAACAGAAAATAAATGTGTGTGTGTGTGTATATATATATATATATATATATATATGTATACAATAAAAACCTAAGGTTCTCCTTAATTTATATCATGCAAAATTCACTAAGGAGCACCAATCATCAACACCTATTAATAAACTATTTATTCAAAGAATGTGTTATCTCATTTGAATCTAGTAGGCAGTAGGGGAGTCATTTATTAATTTAAATTCTGTGTATAAGAGATTAGTGTTAAATTTCCAATGAATACAAATAGAGCTCTCATGTTAAATTTAGTTTCTTCAACATTAAAAAAATCATGAATACTTTGAAACATATGTGTTTAAGTGGATAGTTTCTCTCATAATTTGCTCCAAATTTATATTCCAATAATTAATTTTGTAATGTAGGAGAGGTAGACTTCTGAAAGAAAAATATTTAGTTTTATACATTTTATATTTGAGATGACTACAGAATAATGAAGGTGATGAGGAGGCCATTGATTAAACAAGGCTAAAGCAAGGAATGAGGATAAAGACTGACTGAGACTGAGAGTCATTAGCATGTAGTAGAGAATGGATGATGCTGTATAAGTAGGAGGTAAAGCTGAAAAGAACAGTGGGGCAAGATGTCATCATGGAGATAGGCAAATGAGTGGATGCACAAAAAAGGAAAATGAGCATGGGCAGGAAAGATCAAGAAGAGTTGGGTTACCCAAGGAAAGAGGGCAGAACCTTCTAGGAAAAGAGTAATTAGCAGTGTTGAACACTCAAGGGAAGTCTAGTAGCACAAGGAACAATGGAAATCTATTGAGCTTGACAAGAAGTATAGGGAAAACATATTGTGTTTAAAGCAGGATGAAAATTAAACAAAGTTTATAATTAAATGGGACATGAGGAAATAGAAAATTTTTCACTTATGAATAAGGTATATTTTTCTTATTTGTTTCTCATTCATATAATTCATACTTCTAATGACTACTGCCTTTAGGATAAAACTAACATTAAGTGGTTATATCCACAAATTTGACTTGTAATTTAGTCTGAAAGAAATATTTCCAGATGTTTATCATTTAGTTTTAACATTTCTTTTGAATTATTAATAGAAATTTGTGTCACCCTATGATACTCTGCTCAGATCTTCCTTTAGAAATGAAGGGCTTGGCTGGGCACAGTGGCCCACACCTGTAATTCCAGCAGCTCAGGAGGCTGAGGCAGGAGGATTTCAAGTTCAAAATCAGCTTCAGCAACTTAGGGAGGCCCTAAGCAACTCAGTGAGACCCTGTCTCTAAATAAAATTAAAAGGGCAGGGGAACTTGGATGTTGTGTGTCACCCACATCCTGCAGGGCAGTGAAATTTGGGGTTCCTCTGCGTGAAGCAGGTTGGCTGTGAAATAAAAGCTAAAGAAGAGAAAATGGCCAAGAAACCACTAAGACACAGGAAGTAATTTTAGAAAGTGGGGGTGGGATGGCTCTTTGATCTTAGGGATGGAGTTTCCACACTGTAAAGAGAGCGAGAAAGCCCGTGCTTGCTTTTTTGGGGGAAGCATCAAAGGTTTTCCATGGAATGTTCTTTGCTAAATAAGATAGGAGGTGGGCTGTCCAGTTTCCGATGGATTATGCCCAACTCCAGCGGCAAAGCCAGGAGAGCAGACTCCCTAGCTGAGGGAAGACAGAGGTCAGGTTCTGTATATGTATAAACACATTTGTTTTCTTTTTTTTAGTAAATATCTTGTGTGGAAGGTGTTACTAGAGGCAATTGCTTCAGTTTTTTTGAGTGACAATTTCAGAATTGCATCAACAGTGTCTTGAATATAAATTGTTTTCCAGCGGCTTATACATTTAAGATTTACTCTTGTTAAAATGTGTAATCCATTGAGTGGAAGGGGCAACAAAATAGTTTGCAATGCCAAACCTAAATCTCCCTGGCTCAAGGCCAAGTGAAGATACTCAAATAAACACAAATAATTCACGGGTGGCATCCCACAGTTGTGCTCAGTGGTCAAGTGGCCCTGAGTTCAATCCCCAGTGGAAAAAAAACAGGGAAAGAGAGAGGAGGGGAGGGAGGAAAGAAGGGCTCATTTCCCGAGATACAAGCAGTGTAGCTGGCAGAAAGTTATTAGTGGATAAACCCCAACTGGATTGCCTTAGCTGCAGAAAACCACCAGTCCCTATTGCTCGGGGGGGATGAATTCAGGGTCGTTCTGCATGAATTGGGCTGGCAAGGAAAAGACCACATGTACAAGAAAATACCTTTAGTGGGGTTCAGAAATGGCTCTATGACCTCAGGTGTCAGCTCCCACGCTGGAGGGCAAGAGGAGCAAGGGAGGCAAGAGGCAAGAGAGTGAGTGCACCCCAAATCCCTGTATTTATTAGGGGAAGACATTTTTCGATAGAATATTACACCCAAATAAGGCAAGGGATTGTGTTACAACAAACATGGGTGTGAAACCCAGTTCCATTGAGTGACACCCAATCCCAGAGCTGCACTTCCTTGCCAAGTGAAGTTAAGGCCCACTTGCTTCGCACTGCATGCGATGCCAGTTCCATACCCCCATTACTCAAGGATAAGGGGGCCTGCTCAGCTTCTGTTCAGGGCAGCCCCTGACATGGCCCAACTTATTTTCTTCCTGGAATTTCCTTCATGGAATATTAGACTAATCATAATGTAGTGAAGATGCTGGGATTGCTCTCCCCAGCTCCCAGTCAGGAGCATAATCATGCTTCAGATTCCCCATATAAGGAGGCCTCCTTTATTATTGCACTACAATCAACTTGATGCACTGCCTTATCCTGCTTCCTTCCTCTCCCTTCTGCAAGAGGTGATTCCAGGGGTCCTTCTAATTAACCAACTACATGCTGATTTCTGACTTAGAGTCTACTTCCTAAGGAAACCCAAACTGCAACAACATTCTTTAACAGATTATTCACTTTCCACGTATTTCTAGTTTTCTAAATACACATCCTATTGTTTCATTTTACATTTTTTAAAACTCCGTGATGATTCTTGGATTACACTGGTAGTATAAATGCAGTTTCAACTTTCAGTCATAGTGAAGTTCTTAAGTTGTGGAGATTTCAAATGAAATCAATAGGAACTGATGAAAGGAACTCAATATTTGCTTCCTTCTATGCATGGGCTCAAGACGTGTACATTCCTGACACATGATAATTTTCTCATGTACAGCTACATACACACACGTATATATCTTTATATATCAAATCTATTTTGGTTATATATTATTCTAATTTCCATTTCAGACACAAGTTTGTGCATTATTTCAGTGTACCATGTTTGTCAAACCAGAAGACTCCAATATTAATGCATTTTTTTCCCTTCTACCTGTTTTCTTTACAAACACACACACGGATTATCTATATAAAAATCATTTTCTTATGTGACTCAATTTTTTTATTAATACTATTTTGAATAGCTATAGAAAATCTCCTTGGCTTATGTCAGATTCCCCAGAAGCAGATACTGTGACAGAATATGTGTGCAAGTGATTTATTAAAGCAGTGCTCCCAGAAGAAATCTGTAAGAAATGAGGAAAGCTGAAAAAGGAAGAGAAAAGCAAAATCCCAGTTCTATCTGATCCCATGGTGAACTCTGGAGCATAAATTACACCACATTGTTTGACCTGCCCAAAGCAAGACAGTTGGATTTTCAAATTCACTCACCAGTCAGAAAACTGATTAAGGGCCACCCAGAGGGACATAAACTCTCAAACACCCAAATACTTCCAACTCTCAACAGCACAAGAATATCCGTCTAAAGAAAGGTACAAACCTGGAAAGAAAGCACCCTGAAGAAAAGGGAATGGCTTATAGAAGTAATAAAGATATCTTAGTGGATCTAGCACCAATAATGTTCCTATTTTTATCTATCATGCATTGACACACAAATGAAGTAGAGCTCATGTTTTCCAACTAAGGAGAGTTTTAGAGCTCTTAAAATGAAACTAACCACCAAGTGCTCTTATCTCTCTCTCTCTCTCTCTTTTTTTTTTTTTTTTTCCCATGGTACCAGGGATTGAACTCAGGGGCACTCAACCACTGGGCCACATCCCCAGCCCTTTTTTGTATTTTATTTAGAGACAGGGTCTCACTAAGTTGCTAAGTGCCTCACCATTGCTGAGGCTGGCTTTGAACTCATGATCCTCATGCCTCAGCCTCCCCAAGTGCTGGGATTACAGGCGTGCGCCACCGCGCCCGGCTCTTTTATCTCTATAGTACAAATTGCCAAACTATAATGATATGATATAAAATTAACATATGTTCTAAATATACTCCCTTGTCTCTCCTAAAAGGTGGAAGAAAGATGAAAAGTGAAAATACAGAACATACTTTCTGAGGAGGATAAGATGAGTTCTCTATGGTTGCTTTGCCTGCTCTGGATGTGTCTATAAAAGTGAAGGTATTAAGCAGGTATTAAGATATTAAGCAAGCCGGGCGCGGTGGCGCACGCCTGTAATCCCAGCACTTTGGGAGGCTGAGGCAGGAGGATCACGAGTTCAAAGCCAGCCTCAGCAATGGCGAGGCACTCAGCAACTCAGTGAGACCCTGTCTCTAAATAAAATACAAAAAAGGGCTGGGGATGTGGCCCAGTGGTCGAGTGCCCCTGAGTTCAATCCCTGGTACCACAAAAAAAAAAAAAAAAAAAAAAAAAAAAAGATATTAAGCAGATAGTGGTAAGCTAATTGATCCCTCACTGATCAGAGATTTGTAGGCTTTCTTCAGAGCTCAAGGCAATGAGAGTAGTGATTGTGGTTTCTCCACCAGGGCAGTTGAAGGTCCACATCTATATGCTAGGAACTGAATTCATGGAATAAAGTCCTTGATTTTTCTCTCATTGCTTAGAGAAATCAACAGCCGGTCAATGCTGGCTCAGAATATTTTTTGTTCATTTAAATTTTTAAATTAATATGATTAATATTATATGCACATGGTACACACACACCTCAAACTTGATAATTTAATGAGGTTTGAAATTAACAAATAACAGGGACCAAATTACCCCCATGAATTTGCGATTTATACTTGTTCTAGGAACATGATTCAAATAAATTTCCTTCATCAAATTCACATTGAGAAATAAGACCATCGAGGTCTATATTTAATGCTTTCTAATATGTACACTAATGAAACAAAACATACGCAGTTTTTGTCTATAAAATTGAACATAATAATAATCTCATTTAAATTAAGAGTTAGACATATTAAATGTCCCAAGTATCAAGTTTCTTTTTGTGGTGCTAGGAATTGAACCTGGGTCCTTGCACATTCTAGGTAAGCACTCTACCATCCAGTTATACCCCAACCCTTGAAATATTATTAAATACTCTAGAGAAAGCTTTTAACTTTATATTTAAGTTTTTAATAAAAAATACATGTCTTTGTAAATAGATTAAACAGAAAAGAATATTAAAATTATAATCATATTTACCAGTTTCTCTGTGTTCTTGATAATCAGCTTTTTAGTAATAAATAAAATAGTCATCTTTTTGAAAATGTAGGTCTTTAAAATGAAGGCCATATCTTAGAACAGGAAAGCTGAGAGAAGTCTGAATTGATTTTTAAGAGAAGATGCTTAACAGAAAATGTCTTCCAAGGTCACTTAAAATTATATCAAAGGAAATTGGAAGTTATATTTAAACTCTTAAGAAATCTCAGAGCAGATACTTGTCATCATTTTTGAGGTAATTTCATAATGCTGCAACGCTCCCTGTTGCATTTCACCCACATTCTCTGGCCAACCTCTGAAGGAATTGAACCTCTGTCTGATACTACTCTGCAAAATACTCTCAATCCTGCACATCCAGGGACAGTCTGAAATCACAATGTCCCTTTTGGTTATAAATGTCTTAAAAATTGACAATAGTGAAATCATCATAGCATTATAACTGGAAATTGCTGGTTTATTGCATTCTTGCTTTCACCTGTTTTTTTTTGTTTTAATTTTATTATTTTGGGTATAGTTCACTTTAAGTTTTGTATTTCTTTTTTTTTATTATTTATTTACTTATTCATAATGCACAAGTATAGTATCTTTTTACATACAACTGCTTGTATACAAAGTATATAAGTACCATTCAGATCTTCAGTCATGCATTTAGGATAATGATATCCATCTCGTTCAACCACCAATTTTTTTCCAACCCCCCCCTTACTACCTCCCTCCCCTCCCTTTCCGTTGACCATTCTAGTGTTCCTCTGATCCTATGTACCCCCCTTCCAACAACAATGTGAACCAGCCTCCTTATATCAGAGAAAACATTCGGTATTTGGATTTTTGAGATTGACTAATTTCACTTAGCATTATATTCTCCAACTTCATCCATTTACCTGCAAATGCCATTATTTTATTCTCTCTTATTGCTGAGTAAAATTCCATTTTGTATATATACCATATTTTCTTTATCCACTCATCTACTGAGGGACATCTAGGTTGGTTCCACAACCTAGCTATTGTGAATTGTGCTGCTATAAACATTGAAGTGGCTGTGTCACTGTAATATGTTGTTTTTAAGTCTTTTGGGAATAGACCCAGGAGTGGGATGGCTGGGTCATAGGGTGGTTCCATTCCCATTTTCCCAAGAAATCTCCATACTGCTTTCCATAGCGGTTGCACCATTTTGCAGTCCCACCAGCAATGTATGAGTGTGCCTTTTTCCCCACATCCTCTCCAACATTTATTGTTGTTTGTGTTCTTGATAGCTGCCATTCTGACTGGAGTGAAATGAAATCTTAGAGTAGTTTTGATTTGCATTTCTCTAATTGCCAGTGATGTTGAGCATTTTTTCATGTATTTGTTGATTAATCGTGTATCTTCTTCTGAGAAGTGTCTTTTCAATTCCTTATCCCATTTATTGATTGGGTTATTTGCTTTTTTGGTGTTAAGTTTTTTTAGTTCTATATACATTCTAGAAATTAGTGCTCTATCTGATGTGCATGTATTAAATATTTGTTCCCAATTAGTTGGCTCTCTATTCACCTCACTGATTGTTTCTTTTGCTGAGAAGAAGCTTTTCAGTTTAAATCTATCCCATTCATTAATTCTTGGTAATAGTTCTTGTGCTACAGGATTCTTATTAAGGAACTTGGGGCCTAATCCGACATGTTGGAGATTGGAGCTTACTTTTTCTTCTATTAGGCGTATTGTCTCTGGTCTAATTCCTAGGTCCTTGATCCACTTTGACTTGAGTTTTGTGCATGGTGAGACACCAGGGTTTAATTTCATTTTGTTGCATATGGATTTCCAGTTTTCCCAGCACCATTTGTTGAAGAGGCTATCCTTTCTCCACTGTACACTTTTGGCGCCTTTGTCTAATATAAGATAGCTGAAATTATATGTATTAGTCTCTGTGTCCTCCATTCTGTACCATTGGTCCACCAGTCTGTTTTGGTGCCAATACCATGCTGTTTTTGTTACTATTGCTCTATAGTATAATTTAAAGTCTGGTATGGTGATGCCCCCTGCTTCACTTTTCTTGCTCAGGATTGCTTTGGCTATTCTGGGTCTCTTATTTCTCCAGATGAATTTCATGACTGCCTTTTCTATTTCTTTGAAGAATGACATTGGGATTTTGATTGGAATTGCATTATATCTGTATAATGTTTTTTGGTAGTATGGACATTTTGACAATATTGATTCTACCTATCCAAGAGCAAGGTAGGTCTTTCCATCTTCTGAGTTCTTCTATGATTTCTTTCTTTTGTGTTCTATAATTTTCCTTATAGAGCTCTTTCACCTCTTTCGTTAAGTTGATTCCCAGGTATTTTATTTTTTTTTGATGCTACTGTAAATGGGGTAGTTTTCATCATTTCCCTTTCAGAGGCTTTGTCACTGATGTACAAAAATGCCTTTGACTTATGGGTATTGATTTTGTATCCTGCTACTTTGCCAAATTCATTTACTAGTTGTAAAAGTTTTCTGGTAGAGTTTTTTGGGTCTTCTAGGTATATTATCATGTCATCAGCAAATAGTGCTAATTTGAGCTCTTCTTTTCCTATCTGGATTCCTTTAATTTCTTTCGTCTGTCTAATTGCTCTGGCCAGAGTTTCCAGTACTATGTTAAATAGCAGTGGTAAAAGGGGACATCCCTGTCTTGTTCCAGTTTTTTAGAGGGAATGCTTTCAATTTTTATCCATTTAAGATAATGTTAGATCTGGGCCTTGCATAAATAGCTTTTATAATGTTGAGATATGTCCCTGATATTCCTAGTTTTTCCAGTGTTTTGAACAAAAAGGGGTGCTGTATTTTGTCAAATGCTTTTTCTGCGTCAATTGAGATGATCATATGATTTTTGTCTTTAAGTCTATTGATGTGATGTATTATGTTTATTGATTTCCGAATATTGAACCAGCCTTGCATCCCTGGGATAAACCCCACTTGATCATGGTGCACTATCTTTTTGATATGTTTTTGTATCCGATTTGCCAGAATTTTGTTGAGGATTTTTGCATCTATGTTCATTAAAGTTATTGGCCTAAAGTTTTCTTTTTTGGATGTGTCTTTGCCTGGCTTTGGAATTAATGTAATATTGGCCTCATAGAAAGAGTCTGGAAGAGCTCCCTCTTTTTCTATTTCTTGAAATAGTTTGAAGAGCATTGGTATTAGTTCTTCTTTGAAAGTCTTGTAGAACTCTGCTGTAAACCCATCAGGTCTTGGACTTTTCCTTGTTGGTAGCTTTTTGATGACATCTTCTATTTCTTTGCTTGTAATCGATCTGTTTAAATTGTGTATAGCCTCCAGATCCAGTTTAGGCAAATCATATGATTCTAGAAATCTGTCAATGCATTCAGTATTTTCTGTTTTATTAGAGTACAAGTTTTCAAAGTAATTTCTAATTATTTTCTGTATATCTGAGGTGTTCGTTGTGATATTCCCTTTTTCATCACAAATGTTAGTGATTTGAGTTTTTTCTCTTCTTTTCATTAGCATTGCTAAGGGTCTGTCAATTTTGTTTATTTTTTCAAAGAACCAACTTTTAGTTTTGTCAATTCTTTGAATTGTTTCCTTAGTCTCAATTTCATTAATTTCTGCTCTGATTTTAATTATTTCCTGTCTTCTGCTGCTCTTGGTGTTGATCTGTTCTTCTTTTTCTAGTGCTTGGAGGTGTGATGTTAAGTCCTTTATTTGTTGTTTTTTTTTTTTTCCTTTTAAAGAATGAACTCAGTGCAATGAATTTTCCTCTTACTACTGCCTTCATAGTGTCCCAGAGATTTCTATACAATGTATCTGTGTTCTCATTTACCTCTAGAAATTTTTTAATCTCCTCTTTGATGTCTTCTTCAACCCCTTGTTCATTCAGTAGCATGTTGTTTAGCTTCCAGTTGTTGGAGTAGTTTTTCTTATTCCTTGTTTTGTCGTTGATTTCCAATTTCATCCCTTTATGGTCTGATAGCATGCAGGGTAGTATTTCTATTTTTTTATATTTGCTGAGATTTGCCTTGTGACATAATATATGATCTATTTTGGAGAAGGAGCCATGTGCTGCTGAGAAAAAAGTGTATTCATTTACTGAGGGATGAAATATTCTATATATGTCCGTTACATCTAAGTTATTAATTGTTTTAAGGAGGCCTAAGGTTTCTTTGTTTAGTTTTTGTTTGGATGATCTATCCATTGGTGAGAGAGGTGTGTTGAAATCCCCTAGAATAACTGTGTTGTGGTCAATTTTACTCTTGAACTTGAGAAGCGTTTGTTTGATGAATGTAGGTGCTCCATTATTTGGGGCATATAGATTTATGATTGTTATATCCTCTTGATGAATGGTTCCCTTAAGTAGTAAGAAATATCCATCTTTGTCCCTTTTGATTAACTTTGGCTTGAAGTCTACCTTATTTGAAATGAGAATGTAAACCCCTGCTTGCTTCCGCAGGCCATGTGAGTGATAAGACTTTTCCCAGCCTTTTACCTTCAGTCTATTGATGGCTTTTTCTATGAGGTGTGTTTCTTGGAGACAGCAGATTGTTGGGTCATTTATTTTAATCCATTCAGATAATCTGTGTCTTTTGAATGGCGAGTTTAGGCCATTAACATTCAGGGTTATTATTGAGATGTGATTTTTATTCCCATCCATTTTTATTTGTATTATGATCTTTAGCTTGATTTGGTTTCTCTTCTGGTTGGTATTTCCCTTAGTTTAATATCTCCCTTTGTTGATTTTCATTGTTATTTTTCTCTTCTTCTTCATGAAAAATTTTGCCCAGGATGTTCAGAAGTGCTGGCTTTCGAGATGCGAAATCTTTTAACTTTTGCTTGTCGTGTAAGGTTTTTATTTCATCTTCAAATCTAAATCTCAATTTTGCTGGATATAAGATTCTTGGTTGACATCCCTTTTCCTTCAGAGCTTGAAATATGCTATTCCAGGTTCTTCTTGCTTTTAAGGTCTGGGTAGAAAAATCTGAACAAAGTCTGATTGGTTTCCCCCTATATGTAATCTGCTTCCTTTCTCTTGTGGCTTTTAATATTCTCTCCTTGCTCAGTATATTAGGCATTTTCATTATAATGTGTCTTGGTGTGGATCTGTTGTGATTTTGTATGTTTGGTGTTCGGTAGGCCTCTTGAACTTGGTTTTCCCCTTCATTCCTCAAGTTTGGAAAATTTTCTGTAATTATTTCATTAAATAAATTACGCATTCCTTTGGCTTGAAACTCTGTCCCCTCCTCTACCCCAATCACTCTTAAGTTTGGTCTTTTTATGTTGTCCCATAATTCTTGAATGTTCTGTTCTTGGTTTCTTACCATTTTTGCTGTGTAATCTAGATTTTTCTCTAGGATATATATTTTGTCTTCATTGAGGTTCTTTCTTCCAAGTGATCTACTCTGTTGGTGATACTTTCAATTGAGCTTTTATTTTGGTTTATTGCTTCTTTCATTTCTGGAATTTCTGTTTGGTTTCTCTTTAGAGCTTCTATCTCCCTATTGAAGTAATCTTTTACTTCCTGTATTTGTTTATGGAGTTCTTTGTCAATATGTTCTTTCACCTCCTGTATTTGCTCCCTCATCTCATTTTTGAGTTCATTCTTAAGTTCTGCTAACATTTTGAATATGTAATTTCTGAATTCCATCTCTGGCATTGCACCAACTGTGCATGGCATGGAATCTACTGAGGAGGTATATTGATTTGTTTGTGTCACTTTCTTCCCTTGTTTCTTCATATTGCTTGTGCTTCTATTCTACCTGCACTGTGGGACCTTGTCTACTTTGATTTTACCTTAAAACCTTACATTGCTCCTGTAGTACAATGCTATCAGATCCCCTTATATTTCCTTTACACTTTAAAATCAAACACTTTATATTCAGAGAATCCCAGTTTGATCACAATGTACAGATTTAGTTAAACCAGATGTTGTTTCCAATTTACTCTGTATGCTTCTGATGGGGTTTTAAAGTTTCAAGTAATGGACAGAGAGGTGATATGTTTAGGAAGAAGGAAGTGAGTGTATTGACTTGTTCTTTCTTAGCAAGTATGAAAAGAGAGTTCTATTGAAGTGGTTTAGTATCAGCTGACAAGAGAGGAAAGAGAATGGAGTGAATGAATAGATGGAAAGACCGATTTACATATAAACCTAACTTATGCAGCGGTTGAGAGGAGAAATAAAGAAAGATGGAAAAAAAAAAAAAAGAGCGAGAGAAAAAAATAACCAAGGAGTAGTAATTAGTGTAAGAGAGAGGAGAGAGAGAATAAGTCTAGAAAATAGAGAATAAACCATATATAACACCACTTTGCTATATATTTCAATTGTACACGTTCTAGAAATCTCAATTTGTGCGTATAACTTGTTTTTGCCTCTGTTGAGAATGCAATGACAGGGTGTAAATAGGGAAGATGAAGGAAGAAGAAAAAATATAAAAGTGAGAAGTAAGAAAAGAAAGAAAAGAGGAGCAGATGAAGGAGCCCTAATTAGGAAGGGCTGTTGCAGCTAGCTGGAAGCCATAAGTTCCACCTGATATGTATGTGACGCACCTGTAGGCACCCGCAAAGCTGAAGGTATATAACCGGGTGAAAGCGGTCCGAGTTAGGAGAACGGAGAATTCAGTCAGTCGGGCAGTCACTCGGTCGGTCAGAAGAATCAGAGCGGCCAGAACGTAGGCAGAGTGGTTACAGAAGAGAAACCAGATAGAAGAAGTAATGACTGGTCAGAGTTAGGCCGAGGCTCCCAAGGAAGACAGAAGACAGAAGAAAGAAGAAGGAAGAAAGAAGAGAGAAAAATCTTTCTTTCCCTCTCAAAGCTCTAAGAAAGTAGAAGTAAAAGTAGTAAAAGCTTTACTCTGCCTCCGAGAGTTTTTCCTCCCGGTTTTCGGTACCAGGCAGCTTACAAGCAGAAGCACACAAACACACTGTCAATCAAAACAAAAACAAACAAAAAACCCCCAAGAAACAACAAAACAAACAAACAAGCAAATAAAAACAAAAACGTTGAACCCAAGAACAAGTCTCAAACAAAATGGACCCTTGGAAGCCCTTCTTTTTTCCCTTCCAGTTTAAGCCACCTGACCCAGATCATGTACAGTCAGCAACCCTGTTAGTGGAGTCAAGGCTGCACCTTTGGTCCATTGCAGAGTGGCACAGTGGAATAGTGGAAGGGGCTTATCCTCAGGCTGGGCCCTGCTTACAGCAGCAGGGAGATGCTACTATGGGCCTTGGAGGCCAGGCAAACTGGCGGCGGGTTCTCTCCTTCCAGCGGGCAGGTGCCTACCTCTTGCTCTGGCTGTAGCTGGCAGGTTGCACTCCCCCAGGGAGTGGAGGAAGCACTTCGCCAGGTCTGGCCCTGCGTGTAGCAGCCGGGAGATGCTGTTCTGAGCCCCGAAGACCAGGCAAACTGGTGGCTGGGTCTCTCCTTCCAGCGGGCGGGTGCCTCCCTCTTGTTCTGGTCGCAGCTGGGCAGGTCCCACTCTTCCCGGGAATGAAGGAAGCCCTTCCCCAGGTCTGGCCCTGTGTGCAGCAGCAGGGAGCTGCTACTCTGAGCCCTAAGTTTTATATTTCAACAGAGAGTAATATTTCAAATTAATTAGCATTCCACGTTGCTGACTACAGATTATTTTAAAATTTGGCTACTGACAGTTTTCAGAATAATTCTTGTTTTTTCTTTTATTACTTTAAATACCTTCTATATTCCTAGAACACAAGAAAGATAAACAGTATATACTGATGATATAAAAAATGCATTACTTTTTAAAGTTTTGCATTTAGTAGTTGTATTGTTATACACAATTTATAACACAACACCACTGATAAAATCAAGCAAATAAAGCACATATCCTTAATATAACTAAATTGTAATTGACACAACATTGATATAATAGGGTTAATCATAAAGGTTATTTGAAAATGTGTTAATGAATCAATCATAATTTCCACTAAGAGAAAAGAAAGATAATGGAGTATGATGTTGTTTTTTACATTAAGTAGTTCATTTATTGACATCAGAAATAATGTGAAGTATGGGAGAAAGAAAATTTTAGTATACCTTAGGAGAATAAAAATTATTCTCTCTACTAAAGTAAAACTTGGATAAACTTAAAAACCAGAATTCAAAAAATGACAGGTAACTGGAGCAGTTTCAAGGAAACTTAAGACCTATTTGAATTTAAAATGTTTCTTTCTTAAAACATGTATCTGATGAAATCAGTAGTAATTATATATTGCCGTTTTGGTTAGTAGTCATACAATGAATTCACTAAAGTTGCTAATGAAAGTATAAAAACAATACTCTATTCAGCATCTTTCTTACAGGATATTAGTAAATTCAATATTAGTTTCTGCAACAAATTATACAAAAACATTGCTAAAAAATAAATCACGTTTTAGTCAAAAAAGCAAACAAACCAAATCCTGGTCAATATGTCATATTCCAATTTAGTAATGTATACTAATGAAGCTTATAAATCCTTTTTTGAAATATCTGCCAGTAATCAAAATTCATCCCAAAGATATTGATTGAAAATAATAGAAAACATAAAATATTCCTAAATTAATAATTTATAATGGTAAGATGAAAGATTCTAAAATAAAATTTTAAATACACTTAAAATGATTCAAAAAATCAGATACTCTGAATTTCATATATAACTTGAAGAAATTTTGATTTAATTTTGTAAGCAAAATTTACTATGTATATTTAGCATATTAAAAAACACAACTTTAAACTTGAAGTATCAATTAATTAATATTCAAATCCTATTCCTGAATGTTGTATTTTCCTCCAGGGTTTCCTTGGGATGAAAAGGCAGTTGTTATACAAAAATGCTAACAAAGTGTTATGATAAACCCATCTGTGAGAATTCCTCAGTTGCTAGTACAAGAACAATTAGAAGAGCTCATGTGAGCAGCTCTGCATCATTTCTTGGCTTCGGCAAGCTGCAGTGCACAGAACATTTCAACAATATCCTCAGAGGGAGTCATTTCAGAAACAACTGGGAAATACTCACCAAAGATGAAAGTCTGGCAAGAAACTGCTTCAACTCAGGAACTTATTCCTTTGAACTTGGAAGTATGAAACATTTTTAGAACTTTTAAGGAGGCAGTAGATAATCTCACCATGTCAGCCCCTGTTTCCAATTTATGTATTCTTCCTAAACCATTCATTATTATTCTGAAATGCACACATAAGAGAAAAATTAAGTTGTCAAAAAACTGTTTTTCCTAAAAAAAAATCAAAATTGAATTGTGGAATACTGTAAACAGGAACAATGGATAATGGAAGTGTAAAGAAATGAATGAAGCAGATTTTACAGATGAAGTATGTTTAGGGGATGATGTGGTAGAGATAAATGAATTTTTTTTCTCAATTTGAATTGCTGATTTCTTCAAATATCAATTGAGTTGCTCATTAACCTTCTATTTCCTTCCCATACTAGTTTCTGATCTAGTATGTACAACCTACTATCATCAGGAATATTGCCACAACCATAGGTGAAAATAATTCCATTTCACAGTGTTCAGTAATATATTTCATAGAGGATGACGTACAGGGTCAGTTTTGTATTATATCATTAATAGAAAGATTCATAGATACATAGAATTTTAGATTGAAGGTCAAAGCCAGCATCAGTGAGTAAAACAGGAGGTGTTAAAATGAGCTCTTGAGGTGAGCAAGAATATTAAACTTATCAATTTTTCCTATCTCAGTTTTTAAAAACAATCCAATTATAAAAGCCAGTTTGTCATATAATGTCTAATAAATATCAAGCTCAGCAGATAATATAAATTCACTCAAGCCCAGCTATTTGGACCAAGAGCATTCTCTATTTTCTTGATGCTATTTTCCTGATGGTTAATGATCAGTTTGTAGAAAGGAGATAGACTATTTTGAAAATTACATATCTTTTTATGGTAATGCTTATATGGATAATTTCCTGAAATATTCTACATGAAATGTTATATTTATTTTTCATTTTAAAATCTATTTGTTAATATTTATCCATTGTTTGTATTTTTCATTTCTATGATAACCCCTTCTGTGTTCAAACATTCTCTCCATGTCCTCTGTGCCATCTTCCCTGGATCTCTTTGGCAGTAGATTAAGATGGGCCACATTCTTGTTAACAGGAATAAGTATTAAAGGCCACTTGAGTGAAACTTCAAATGAAGATAGATTACCTGCAGAAAATGCAGTATCTATATACTCTGCCAAGGGAAAGACTGTCTTAATGTTTCAAATTCAAATGAGAAAAAACAAATAATTTTTTTGCAATGCAAACTAGGTAAAAATGATTGGCTCATCTTAGCATTTGCTTAAAGTACCATATTATCATAATTTAGGTTAAGATGACATTCTTAAAGTTTCATGATATCCAATATCTCTAAATGGTTCTCATGCCCATAAAGCACAATTTTATCTCTGTATATTAACTTAGTTTAATTTATTTCCCATAGTATATGATCAGTGAAAGAATTACAAATATTCCCCATTTGGTTTGTAAGTACTTTTGAATCAAATTAAATTCCTGAAACCTATTATAAAAACATATCAACCAGATATTGAACAGTTCACATAATTATATCAGGTATCACCTAATATTTCAGTAGCTTCATTAAACCAAAATTGATTTTAAGTTTATTATATATTCATCAGTTTCATTTTACTTAAACAATAAAAATTCAAACTTTCAGTTAAAAAAATCACACATACACACATTAAAAATCATAACTTTGGCTTGTATTAAAAGTTTGCTTTTATGTTTGGAAATTTATCCTGAAGAGCTACAGTGCAAAGAAAGAGCTATGCAATGGTTCTGCCAATCTGTGGGACAGGAAAATAAAACTAAAAGGTTCAGCTACTGTTTAGCTGGTATCAAAACAGATGAATAGGAAGTGTTTACTGTGGAAATTACCATCCTACCAAGGATATAAGATATAACATGACTCTGAAAGAAAAGAAATTATAGTAGAAAAAATATTGACATATTGCTTTATTTGGGAGGGAACTTTGCTATGATTAAAACTGCCAACTCAAATGTAGAATAAATGTTAATAAATAAAAATTAAGTATTTTGGAAATATGTAGCATGTTATGCTATTATAGTGGCTAATGGTAATAATTTGAAAAAAATTTGTTGCTAGAATGGTTATATACTGGGCAGATATGGGAAATTAATTTGCAGACTTATTTTTCAAAGTTTACTTTGAAGGTGACAGTTGCAGGTAGATATTATTGCATAAATCATTTCATTCGTTGGATATGATGTTTTTTTAAACCATAAAGAAACCAGACAACAAACCACTTTTGTTTCTTAGAGAAGAACAAATTTAGAAAATTAACCAGATTGCTGCAGGAGTAAAAAAAAACAAGGTGCATTCATACAGCTAAGACACAAAGATTACATTATAAAAAGCTTAAAGAAAATTAGAAAGAAGACAAAAGCATTTAGAAACTATTTAAATGAGGTATCTTATTGAGAAAGATGAGTGGGACTAAATTTAATATGACCTATTGAGTTTGTTTTTTTAAAGTGCAATTTCTAAATGTGAGTTAACTGGATGTGGCCTACATTATGTGCAGTTCTGGGAATGAACTAAATGTTATGAATTTATTTTCATGTGTATTCTAGAGTGAAGAAAATAAATAAATACTTTTTGGATATGAAAGCCAAGATTCTTAATGTTTTAAGTCAGAATTATAAATATAGAAAGGAAAGAGAAAAGGCTAAAATTATTAGAATTATTCAGTTTCACATGAATTAGAGGGATCATATGAATTTAAGTTCAGATGTATCCTTTTTAGTAACAGGAAAAAGAAATGGGCAGTTCCAAGGGTAGGGGAGAAAAGTACAAGCTGATCCTATAATACGAAGTAAAAAAGTGCTCAAAAAGGATTAAAGCATATCCAAAGGACACAAAAGCTATCTTAAAGAAAATCCCATTGGTTAAGTCTGGGAAATATAATTGAGAAAATAATTATAATGATGTTATATAATAAAAAAATAGAGTGTGCATTGTTTTTTCTTGGTGTAAAACTAAATAGGAATAGGAAATGTCTTGTAGAAAGCATACATAGCAAATTGTCATTTGTAAATCACAAAAGCTTTGGTTGTTTGGAAAAGAATTATCTATGGATGCTCTTGCTTTGTGTGTGTTTGTTGTTTGTTCTTATTACTTCTTTTTTGGGGTGTGGAGGGCAGTTGTTGGATGACACTCAGGGCCTTGCATGTGCTCTGCAGGCAGTCTGCGCCTGAGGAATTCCCTCAACCCTTGTCTCTGGATGCTAATATTAGCAGAAAGAGTATAATGAAAAACAAAATATGTGTATACTTTTAATGTATCACCCCAAAATATATTAATTTATAAAAATAAAAATAATAATTTTACACTGTAGACAGAAAGAAAATACAGAGTTTACAAAGTTAACACATTTAGAATTATCAGTGTTGGAGCAAATTGATACAATGCTTCTTCTGATGTGTAATTAAAAGAAAACTGAATCACTCCATGGTCTTCCTGGAAAATATTTCTTGCTTTCTTTAAAATGAACCTAATTACAATGAAACCTAATTAAATAAATTTTAATTACAAAGAAATAATACAGATCCAAACTACAAGGCAGTATGAAAAATAATTGTCCAAAAATTTAAGATCAAATAGGATATAGAAGAATTAATCCAGATAAAAGGAGTCTAAAGAGACAAGACAACTAAAGTAACATGTGATCCTGGGTTGAATCCTAGAATAATTGGTGATATTTTAATAAGGCCTACAGATTAAATAATAATAATAATAATATATAATATATCACTGTTCATTGCTTGATTATTTATAATTGTGTCAAAATTATATAAGACAATGTTCTTGTTTCTGGGAAATCACACTGAAGCATGTAAAGATAAATATGTTTGTGACTTATACTGGAATGCAAAGAAGTATCTATAGAGAGGTAGAGGATGAATGATAAAACAAGGAATGTGCTTCCCTTGTAAATCTGGATGAAGAGAGTGTTATTTTTCTGTATAATTTTCATAAGTTGAAGTTAGTTTTGAAATTTAAAATAAGTCATAATCCTGGAAGAGCAGAATTGGTATATCTGGGATTATAGGGAATGGTTAGAGAAAGACCTGGATTTACAGTCCCAAGTGCCACAAGAAATAAAGAAGGATTAGTCCCTGATGGAACATAAGGGCTTTTATTAATAGGCAAGGGAAGTGGTTTTTCTCAGGTCAAACAGGTATTTCCCACAGAGAGGTTTTCTGATTTCAAGTGGTCAAGATAAAGAAAAGTACAAATATATAGTTCACAGTTTATTAAAAAAAAGTTGTAAAATTGTTCCTAGATTTTTGGTCTAAATTTAGAGGAAGATTCTTAGGCTCTGACAGAATGCTCTAATTTTGACAGAGTTGTTCAAACTCTTACCATATTTTTTTTTGTCAAGAAAGTCACGGTTGCTGCTGGCAATATTTTGGTTGCAATAGCTAATATCTTTGAAGATATATTTACAAAGCTCAGAAGACTTGAAATGTTGGACAAACAATATCACTTTTTAGTATGTATATATCTAATATCTCTATAATGGTATGTATATGTGTGTGATTATTGTTTTTAGATTAAAAATGAGAAGTAAATACAGAAATAGAAATTCTCATAGACACAACAATGACTGAAAGAGGGACAAAAGATTTCAAAGAGAGTAAGTATCCACTTTAAAATATTCATGGATCACTTTAAAATATTCAATTTAGATAAAATAGATGACTTTTAACTTATTTATAGTCATGCCACCCTGAGTTCCCAGCTCAATGGTATAGCAAATAGAATTATCAGTGTTGGAGCAAATCAATACAATGCTTCTTCTGACATGTAATTAAAAGAAAACTGAATTGCTCCATGGTCTTTAGCCTGGTTTACAGATGAGAGAGGATGTAATAATCTTACTATTTCTACCTACCTCCTAAAGACTAGGTGTTTCAGAACGGCTCTGTTTGCCTGAGTTCAGATAGGGCAAACGTAAATCTCTCAGTTGTACTTTCTTTTTGTCATTAGCAGGACTGCCCTATGTGTTTCAAAGGCAACACAGCAAAATAAGAAACAGTCTATATAAGTTTGCTTCCTCCTGATTCCTTTATCTTAGCACAGTATCTCCAAAACTCCTAAATATTTCTGAGGCAGCAAGTGTGAATGTGAGGACATCAGGGCAAGTATCCTCTAGATACTAGTTTAGAGGAATTACTGATGAGCAGACTCAGTTCTCAGCTGAGACTCTGGAATAGCTAAGGAATGCTCATCCCTGACCCATTGCCCATCATTGGAGTTGGATCTCTGTGTTGGCATAGTTTCTTTCAAAAGAGAAAAAGTAGCCTTTTGAATGTGATCTTCAAATAGGATCCATAAATAAATGTCTTTGGTGGATCCATCTACTGGTTCCTGAATCTAACTCCTGAGGATCAAAATAGTACCTGAGTAAAGTGAACCACACACAGATTAGAACTATTGTTATGATTAAGATATTAGGGGTCTCTCAAAAGCTCAGGTATGAGATAATGCAAGAAAGTTTAGAGTGAAGTGATTGGTTTATGAGAACCTTAACCCATGTATTAATACTCTGATAGGGATTAACTGGGTGGTAACTGTAGGAAGATGGGGTGTGGCCAGAGGAGGTGGGGCACTTGGGGTGTGGCTTTGGGGTTTATATCTTATCTCTGAAGAGAGGAGCTCTGTCTCTATGCTTCTTGGTGGCCATGTCCTGACCTATTTTCCTCTGCCACACTATTCTGCCATGATGTTCTCTGCCTCACCTTGAGTCATGAGGAATGTGGTTGGCTATGTATAACTGAGACTTCTGAAATCATGAGACTCAAAATAAATTTTTCTTCCTAAATTTGTTCTCATCAGGTCTTTTGGTCATAGCAGTGAAAAAGCTGACTAAAACAACTATGTGTGCCCATTCTGATATTTGCCAAGCACTGAAATTGCTCAAATCAACATAATTTTAATGAAAATGACTGTATTATATGATTCTTGTCTAAGAAGTCTAACAACTTCTACATGGGTGAGTTCATGACATTCCACAGCCTTCTTATGTATACCTATAATGCACCAATAAAAAAAAATGGGAAAAAATAGAAGATGAGATCAACGTGACTTGAAAATAGGAAATGACTCTAGAACTTTTGGCCTGAATCTGAGTATTTAGTACATTTCAGTATAACTAGATTTCAATCATTTTATGTTTAAGGCTTCACATATACAACCAACAATGTGTATGTGTGTGTGCACACCTACACACACACAAACACACGTATACAAAAACCATGTCAGAAAACTTTACATAAAGGAAATTCTTCGCTATCCCATTAGGACCAAATGTCTCATCCACTTCATCAGGGCTCTTTAAAGACAGAAAGTTCTGCTCCAGGGAACAGCTACTGGAAACATTCCCAAGGACTCTGCCATTATCAACTTCTAGCAGAAAGTCTCTGTCAGCATTTTTTAACATTATGAGCTTTATGTTGATTATTGCTTTTGTACTCTCCCTTCCTTCCTTCCTTCCTTCCTTCCTTCCATTCTTTCTTTCTTTCTTTCTTTTTTTATTTGAGGGACAGTTTCTTTATTTCAAAAAGACACTGGTTAAAATAATATTCAGTATCAAAACAGTACTGCACTATTGGTTTCTCTATTTCCTAACTGGCCCCAAAGAGACCATAACATTTTAGTCCAACAAGCTGCAGTATTCATATCTAACAGACTTCACAGAACCCTCACATAACAGTGGGGATTGGGTGAGGAAAGAAACTTTGAAAGATCAGCACACTGCCAGTCCAGATTGTAGATGAGCTAATCAGATACCCCAACCCCAAAGAAGTCTAGTTTCAAAATAACAAAATTTTAAAATTTTGGTACATAAGCTATTCAAAAATTTTCCAGAACTGACTGAAACAAAGCACAATAAGACGGCCCTTTTAGAGACAGCAGCTTCAGACCCAGAAAAGGGTAATGAGATGAATTTCGTATGGCTAAATCAGTGGCAAAACCATAATTTTGTTTCTTTCAAGAAGACAGGAGAGCAATGATGTGGCCAATTAAGATTAAGAGTTCTGTGATTCATTCTTTGAACAGTGAGAAGGGGGTTGAGATGGGGCAAAAACTTGGGTCTAAGGGCTGAGGATATGGCTCAGTGGTAGAAGACTAGCTGAGTATGGATGAGGCCCTAGGTTTGATCCCCAGCATGACAAAAACAAAAAGTCTCTAAGATCTTAATATCTTCATTTGATCACTTTTGATGAAAAAAAATAAAGAGTTGTGCAAAGATATCTTAAACACACACACACACACACACAAAACACCTAAGTAGCACTGTTTTTGTTTATTGGTTAACTCCTCTCAGAATCACTTTTGTGGTTTTGTCTGGTTTGGCTGCTACTCTGTACAGGTCATTGAGGTTTATCTTAGCAGACTTTCTCTCTGGGTTGTGTTTGGCTCTCAGTAGGGTAAGCCTATACCTTTTTTCTTCCTCTCTGCAGAGGGTAATATGGATTAGGTTGAAAAGTTACCTTCCAAAAGCGAGAAGGGAATTAGATTTCTGATTCAGAGCTGTTGAATTATTTGAAATGTTTTTAAAAACCTGGAATCTCTGGGGAAAGACAGAGGCATTTTGGTGAAAAATACAAGGAGGGGTGGGGGTAGAAGAGGTGCCAAAAGGAGAAAACAGCCTTTCAATAAAAAATCAGCCTTTGTTTCAAGGTCAGCTTTGGGCTGGCTGGTCTCAGGTGAGTCAGGGTCAGAGGAAGGAGCAGCAGCAGTATAGGAGTGGGGAGCTCTGCATTTCATTCAGGTCAAGCAGAGTCTGATCCAGAATCCTTTGTGTACAGAGATGCTCCTTTATGGTGCATTACAGTTTATCTTCCAAATCATCAGTTGTCTTTTCCCATTTGGCCACACCTCTCTCTCAGCAAACTCAGTATGAGTGACTGCTTTGAGTTTATCAGTAAGAATCTTTATCTCTATCATATATGTCTTCTTTTTCAGAGTACTTCTCTTCAGAAGCATTCAGATGGTTCAGGTTCTCTTCCCTCTGCTCATCCATCTCTCATCAGCCAGACTCTACCAGAGCAGCTCATTCCTCCTTGCATTCCAAATCTCCTTCAATAATCAAAATATGATGAGTCACTTTGCATACTTCCTATCTGCTTCCTTTGCTATGTGCTTAGCTTCTTTTAGTTGGATTTCCTGGAGTTCCATTTTTACTTCATGTTTTAGGGTCTGGTTTTCAATAATCTTCATACCTGATTCTCATCAGCATCTTCTCCTCCTCCCTCCTCCTCCTCCCCTTCATCCTCCTCCACCCCCTCAGGCTTTTGCAGGGCAGTACCTAGCTCCTCTTCAACCAGCAGGATCCTATGGTTCAAAGAGGCCACCTCAGCCTCATGCTGTTCCCAGGCCTGCCTTTCCCCCTTAACGTCCCACTGGAGGCACTCACCTCCGCTGCATCATCTTTCTGGATCTTGCACTTCACTGCCTTAATGGTGGTGATCCTAGCCATGGTGCCCCCCTCCCCACTCCACCCATCCGCTCATGCTTCTTGATCTCTGACATCTGCCTTCTCCACTCTGTGTTCCATCCACTTCTCACAGCTTCTTATACTTTAGTCCTAAAAAATAGCAGCTACGATCTGTAGCAAAATGTGTGTGTAATAAATTATGCATATAAAGTAAAAATTAATAGTGTATTTATTATATAATATATAATTAATATATTCATATTGTAATATAATTAATATTCATATTAATTTTTATTTATATAGACATAATTTAGTACAATATGTACAATGTCTTATCAAGCAATGCTTTTTGCCAACCCAGTTAATAAACACCAGTTACCTAGTGTTTATTCCGGTGAGGTGAAGGGAAGGGGAGAAGTGCCTCTAAGCCTGTGTTGGACCAGATTCTTCTATTTTTGTAAAGTGGAGACCTACAAGAGCCTATACTGCTCTAACATTTTGGCAAATATTCTCATATCCTCAAACCTGCCCACATCCTGGTAGATATTTGGCAGTGGTCATTTTGAATCTCCTCTCTACTATAGTAGAGGCCATATTGTTTTGTATTTCCTAAAATGTTGATGGTTTTATTTTCTCTCTTCTTTTCTTAGTGTTTCTATTTCCAAGTTCAGTCAGAATCACAAATTCTCAGATTCTCCTTCTCCTTCTCCCACTGATGAAATATCCTAAGTAACAGTAAACATTTAAGAGCTTGGTAAAGCAATTTTCTATTTTTCCCCCTCAATTATGTCTCACCTGGTGTGCTACTTAGAGATATAACAACACTATGGAGCTTCTTAGAAACTTGATGGTGTATAGTATATTTGGAGACTTTCTACATAACTCCAAACAACTTCAATAGAGACAGAACACTGGGCACCATTTAGTTGTGGCAGTTGAAAAATGGGACAGAAGATAACTAATGCCATTGTAATTATTCTAGCTTCTTCTGAAATCCTGCCAGATTTCTAAGACTATCACCATTCTCTGAATATTCAGATTCTCTAAATTAGTTTAAAGGTACAAATTGCTAACCAATAAGTGGGATGGAAATCTGTCACCTGATCACTTAAGTCATTCACATTTTGTGAAAACTTAAGAAATAAATGCCAGATGTTAACTTTAAAAGGGTTCATCTTTGAAAGTATAATTTATGGGCATTCACATATCTCAAGGCCTGAAATCTGTTTGTGTACCTCTAGCTAAGTAATGGAAATGAGATAAATGAGCGAAAGAAAAATTACATTATCTAAACCTAATGCACTACAAAAGTCTACTTAATTTCACTAGAAAAAAGTTCAGCCCCAAAGAAATATGTCTGGACAATGATGTAAGTACAATTATGATGAGTAATAATTATTTCTGGAATTATGTAGAAATATTTTTTTGTTTTGATTTTAAATAAAAGATAATATAGCACAGTTGATGCTTGTTTAAATTTTGCATACAAATATGCATAATGCCAACTGGATTCAATTTATTCTGTCTTAATTTGAATTAACTTGGCGGGTCTTTTGACACATGCTGAACAGACTAATTGTTGCTTATTTGGGTGCACTGAATCAGTGAACATGGCAATCAGATTCCAGACAGATGTTCATAGTTTCTTTGATTGCCCAGAGCCTGAGGTTGGAAAAGAAGAGAGAATCATTTTGCTGATTTACTTTAGTTAGTGTCTGTCACGGCACAGACTGCATTACAAATACAACTGTTAAAACAAGCAGATGCTGCTAAAGAGTTGTGAGGAACAGATAGGAATACTAATTATAATGTTACCTTTTGACACATCTGAACTTGTATAGTTTTGGTAAGCGGAATTTGGCAATGGTAAAATTAAAGTAGTACATTTATCTTCTTTTGTTTCCCTTATTTGTTTCAATATCTTCTTAGTATCAGTGTTGCTATTAATTTTTTCTGATCAGTTTCAATGATAAAGATAGCAATCAAGTGATAAAAAGTGTACCTTTCTCTCTTATTGCCAAATTGTCCTCTCTTACTGTCAAATATTTTAGTGCATACTATTCATTACATACTTTTTTAAAAGCAGTAGAGTTTTATAGGTTCCATTGCCTCTTCCTGTGAATGAATGGGAGAAATAAGTATAAGATGATCAACCCTGTACAAACATTGAACTTGTGTTACATGGTTATATATTGTTGTCAAGAGCAGACTAGGCTGAATATATCAAAAGAAGAAACAAAATAATGATGAATTATGTAAAAAGAGTAAAAGTACTCTAGAATTAAATAGTTCAGAGCTTTCACAGTGACAAATTATAAGGGATGCATTTTATCATATATTTGTGGTTCATTTATGCTTCCTCTTCAAGTTTTTTTATGTCTTGCCCATTTTTTCCCATTGAATATTTCATTAGTTTATTTCAAATCAATTTGTGAAAATTTCTTATATATTTTGTATAACAATCTTCCATTGTTTTGTGCATTTATGTTCAAACATTTTAAATGCTATGATTAATTTGTCATCTAATTAAAATAGTCTTTGCTGAATAGATGTTTTTAATTTTCATGTTGTAGATTTTGACAATCATTTTCTTTGTCTACTGTGCCTTATAGTCTTATTTAAAGGCTATTTCTGCCAAAGAAATAACAAGAAGTCTTACATATAGTCCTATATATATTCATCTAAATATTTGAAAGTTTGCTTTTTCTCATTATAATTTTTCATAACTGAGAATTGATCTTACATATAAGATATGGCTCCAAATAGTCTTTGCTTTTGACTTCAATTTCTCTTAATATTACCTTTTTGCCTGCCTTTCCATCTTCCTTTCTTAAATTTCCTTTAGGCATATCTATGTCATTATTTTTCTTCATAACTATTATTTTCTTTCTTTCTCATCACTTTCCTTCTCTTCTTTATCTTTGTTATAACCACACACATACACACACACACACACACACACACACACACACACACACACACACTTCCTGGTTCATCAGTTTCTTTATCAGCATATCTATCCTTATTATCTCTCTAGTACTATTTTTATATAATTATATTAAATTATAGATTTAATTTTGTGAATATGTGTGTGTGCTTCTTCAAGTTGCCATCAAGTTTTTTTCCAAATAGTTTTAGCATATCTCATTCTTTCAATTTTTTAATTTCAGACTTCTCTTTCTTTTTACTTTTGGTACCGGGGATTGAACTCAGGGGCACTTGACCACTAGTCAACATCCCCAACCCTTTTTTGTATTTTATTTAGAGACAGGGTCTTACTGAATTACTAAGTGCCTCGCTATTGCTAAGGCTGGCTTTGAACTGGAAATCCTCCTGCCTCAGCCTCGCAAGTGTTGGGATTACAGGTGTGCGCCATTGCGCCTGGCTTCACTTTATTTTTTTCATCTCTCTGAGTTACCCTTACATCTTAGACTTCTTTTTTAATGATATATATTTGTACATCTTTATGGGAGTACTTTATTTGGTAATTTAATGCATCATATTATATGTAATTATCAAATAAGGGTGACAAACATTTACAACTCTTCATTCATTAACAATTTATATGTGTTGGGTATTTTGTACTCTTCTAATCATTTTTAGATGTATCATATATTGTTTTAACCAGTACTTATGCTCAGGCATCAAAGAATATGCAGTAGAGAAAAGACAGTCTCCTCAATAAAGGGTGCTAGCATAAATGAATGAACATATGCAGAAGAATGAAACTAGATCTCTTCTTACCATAAATAAAAATCAACTCAAAATGGATCAAGATCTAGATGTTAATCCTGAAACAATGAAATTACTAGGAGATAAAAGAAGAAACACTTTAAGACATTGGTGTAGGCAACAATTTTTAGATAGGATCCCAAAGGCATGGGAAACAAAAGTAAAAATACACAAATGGGATTATATCCAACTAACAAGATTCTGCATAGCAAAGGAAAAAATCAACAGAATTAAGAGACAACCTATAAAATGGTTGGTTTGAGACTTCTTAACATCAATTTTTAGTACTGTGTACAGCTTGAGCATTATATGCATTAACAATCTAGAATGCTCTTGTATCATGGTCCATATACCTTAGGAACTGGGAAGCTGGGAGGAAGGAAAAAATTCTCACCAATGGTCCAAGAGAGCACGTAGTATTATTCTTCCCAAGACTAAAGGAAACATAAGCTCTAATGTACTTTAAAATCCATATCAACACTAATTTTCCATAGATATGTTTGAATCCTTAGCTTATGATGACAAGGAATACTTATGCCTCTGTGACTCTTTTTTTGTAGCTAATTTTATCATAATTATTATAGCTAATGTGTAATTACACCAGATCTCAGCTGCTTCTAGATAGTATACTTGTGTACATAGTAATTACAAATTACACCAAACATGCCAAATGAGCACATGAAAAACTTATTATGTACTTAATTTTACAAATGCTACTTCTATTTATTTTGCAAATTTTTTTTCTAAAACTAGTCAATATCTGTTGATAAAATCATCAGCAAAATTAAAACATTAAATGATACATCTGCAATAAGTAAAAATTTCCAATTCTGATGCTCAACAATTAAAAAATGACATAAATAATTGTTTTTCATATACTCTCATATTCTAGATGTCATCAAAAGTCTTTAAATCTATTGACACAATTTTTGTTGCATTGGAAATATTGGATTACTCAATTATCAATAAACTATGTTACATTCCTTTAAGTCAGGCACCATTTCTTGGTTACAATTGGACCTGTCCACACATGATGATTGCTTCATTAGGCACTGATAGTAAGTGTTAAGGACTAAATTGTTTTTCTCAAAAATTCATAAGTTGGAACCCTAACCTCAAATACATTAGAATATGACTGTATTTAGAGATAGGGCCTTTAAAGCTCTAATTATGTTAAAATGAAGTCATCAGAGTGGGTCCTGATCCAGTTAGATTTGTCTTCTTATAAAAGAGGACATTTGAATACACAGGGAGTTCCTCTTGAATAAAGGAAAGGCCATGTGAAGACACAGGGAGAAGAAAGCTATCTGCAAGCCAAAGGAGGAAGCCTGAGGAAAAGCTAAAGCAACCAACACCTTGATATCAGACTTCCAATCTTCAGAACCATAAGAAAATAAATTTCCACTCTTTGAGCCTTCTGATCTATGTTATTTTGATATGGCAGACCTAGCAAAATATATGCAGTGAATACTAAATAAAGTGATTGCATGAACCAGTTGTGAAGGAAATAGGTAAGGTATCTTAAAACCTAGGAACTCATTTTCAAGCAGTAAATAGGACTAAGGGCATCAGTGACAGAGAAAATTGCTTGCAAAGGCAGGTAGATTTTATTTGTTTATTCAACAAATATTCATCAAGCCTATCATACAGTCTAGTCTGTGAGGAAGCAATCTGATGTACAACCATATGTGTCCCCAGCCCTCATGGCATTTATAATTTGTGAAGAATGACATTTACAAATAAGCCACTTCCTAAAAGTATTACCATAAGCTGAAATAAGTGTATAAAGTAAAATAAGTAATATTTTTAAAATTCTAATTTATCTCCACTACTGAGTTATTATTTTTAAATTTCAAAAATTGTCATGGTGTCCCTAGCTTTTAAAAGACATTTTAAATAATTTAATGTCTATTTAGAATAATGTTATTCTTTTACACCACTTTGTTCCTTCCATACATTGTTTGTGTTCATTTAATTTAACATGAGTTTTAATTGTATCTTATTTTTGTTCATATATACCTGTGATATATATCATTATTTTGTATTAGAGTTATTTTATAACAAGTATAAGAAAAAAGAATTTTATACTTTTCATCATTTATTTCATATCCAGCAATCTTCCTTGTTGCTGGACATGTTTGTTTCTCTGTATGGTATTGTATTATCTCTGCCTGAGGAATTTCCCTAGCATGTCTTATACGGCAGGTGCACTAGTCAATAAATGATCTGTGTGTGTGTGCGTGTGTGTGTGTGTGTGTGTGTGTGTGTGTGTGTATACATGTTTGTCTAAGAAAGTTGTCATTTCTCCTTTACTTAGAATGCTGTAGAAGGGTGGGGATATGGAAGGCCATGTTTGAAGGGTTTTTTTGTCCCCCCACTTCAAAATGCCAATCCACCACCACCAATCCATCATTTCTAATGATGTGTCCCCCCCCCCCCCCCCCCGCTACTTTCAAGGTTTTTTTTTTTTTTTTCTCATTTGTATTTATTTTCAGCAACTTAAATATGATAGGCCTAGGTATGTGTTTGTGTGTGTGTCTGTGCCTGTGTCTATGTACACACATGTGGCTAATAGTGGTTAATGTCTGTCACTAATAAAAGAAAATCTGTGTCCATTATTTTCCAAAACATTTCTTCTCCCTGCTTTCTCTCTTCTGAGATTTGATGTTTGTTAGAACATTTGATATTGTCCCATTACCCGTGGTACTCAGTTCTATGTTTTCTTTTTTTTTTTTTTGCCTGTCTTAACCATAATTAATTTTATTTATGAAGTCATATTTGCTAAATGAAATCAAATTTACTAAAAGGTACATTAAAGATACTCCTTATCTTTGCTATAGTTTAAATGTGGTATTTTTGTATTGTTTTGTTTAATATATCCATATCTATGCTAAAATGACCCATCTGATACTATATTCTGTCCACATTCTTCATGAAGGCCTTTCTGGTGCTTAGTATATATATTTTAATGTTCTATTTAGAAGCTTCCAGTGTCAGTGTCAAATATCTGCCTGGTTCTTTCAGTTATTTTTGTCTTTTGGCAGGTTTTATTTTTTATTCCTTGCTTTTTCATAAGCCGTGTCATGTTTGGTTGAAAGAAGCAGACATCTTATGTGAGACAATAAAGACATAGATAAAGTGTCTCGTTTTGGGGTGAGTTAAAAATAATTGGGATGCCTCTCCTGCTAGGGTCAGGAGTTGAACTTAATTCAGTTCCTTTTGTTGTTATTGTTAACTTTGGAGCACAGTGGTTATCAAATTCCTTTAGTGATAATCAGTGTTTAGGATTGGGAGGAGTTTCTTAAATGGTTTTATCATTTCTGCTAAATGCTCAACTTTATATCTTCTCTTTGCAATGTGCCTAAAAGAGTTGTTCCCCTCCCTTGGACCCCTAGAGTCTTATTTTTCTCCTGGTTCTATTCTAAAAGTTTTACTCTGCTGCCTTGTAGTAATTAACTTTTAGTCTGGTGGCAGATTCTGTGGGGAACATTCCCCATTGTTCTTATTAAGCCTCGGTCATAGGCAGACGCTGTATCTCTGCATGGCACTGGTTTAGCTCTGGACTTCTCAGTCTCTCCACTGGTATTACAATTGCAGTTTGGGCCTAGCCTATATTTCTACCACTTGCACAGGATTTCTCTCACCAGCCATCACTAATGCCTTAGGAGCATGACAAGTGAGTCCTCTCCCTCGGTAAGTTTTGCTTGCAGGCGGGTGGGAGGGGGCGGTAGGGTCAGAGTGTCAGAATGGGCCTGTGCCTCTCCTGACATCACTGTGATCCCCCTTTTCAAACTTACATTATTAGACACTGTTTTTGTTTTTTATAAATTTAGCCATATAACTATATCATATATCATATAACTATATCATATAAGGTCCATAATATAGAAAAATCTGCAAGCAGGCATAAAATCCCTTTCTATATTCAGCACCAAACATCTCTAAATCTGTTAGGAAGGGCACAGTCATCTCTACCAACTTGTTAGCAACTCCAGCCATATTCTCACCAGTACCTGGATGCATGATCCTGGGTGAGACCATGTTCACATCTCCTCTTTCCCTTACAGGCTTCTCCTTAGATTTTGGGCTATGGTTTATATCATTGCTTCAATTCTATGGTTAAAGAAAAATCATGAACATATAATTCTTCTGGATTTTTGTTTGTGTTAGGGAAACAGTGATATTCTTTCAGTTCTTTGATTTTCAAGAAGAAATGAAAAGTAAATAGTTCTAATTTCTAAGTTAATATTTGAAACATGAAATGTAGTTAACTAAATAAAAGGAGGTATTTAAAGCTCTTTCATTAGAACAAAGAGGGGGGAGGCAGGGGAGGGGACAAGGGGATAGGAATAATGGCAGACTGAGTTATCCATGGTTACCCTAAATACATGTATGAAGACAAAATTGTTGTAAAAATACTTCATATAAAACCAGCAACTTGAAAAATTGTGCTCTTTATATGTAATATGAAATGAAATGTACTCTGCAAACATGTATAACAAATTAGAATAATGAAAAAAATTTTAAAAAGAGTTATTTATGTATTCTCTATATTGGTTTTGGGTAGGTTAAGTGGATTTTCCTAGAATGTGAGCCTATTTTAAAATACATTGACCTGATTTTTGTATGAGAATTAAAATTTTAGTGGAACAGAAAAAAAAATAAATAAAAGGAGGTGTTCCAGAAGAATATTCAACTTAAAGGAAACACCATGACCTGAGGAAGCATGATATTTTCAAGGAAATGAAGAAGGAACCATGAGAGGAGGGTGGCTGAGAACTGATGATGAATCCATAGATAATACAGCAGGTCACATTATGCCTACATCTTGTTGGTCTTTTTCTTGTGAGTTGTAGAAATTCCTTGAAGTATTGTGAAACCCAAATTTAGAATTTTATTTTTAAATATTTTCCCAGTTGCACTCTACAACACTAATTTAAAAACATACGTGGAAAGATTTGGAACTACTGTAACAATCTAGTTTGAAAAAATAGATCCTTGGACTAGGAAAATAAAATGGTTATGAGAATAAATAGTAAAAATCCTCTTTGAAAGATCTAACACAGGTAGGGAATTGGAAGTATTGCAGGGTGGCTATCAAAAAGGAATGATAGGATTTACGGAGATTAAACTGGAAATTGGTTAGGATGAGATTATGAAAGAGCATGGAGGCTATGCTAGGAAGCCTGTACTAATTTCTTCCATAGCCAGTGAGTGATGAGATCACAGTGGGTTTTAAGCTGACCTGGAACATGATCATATTTAATTTGAGGATAGATAATTAAATCATTTAATCAGGACCTATATGGATAGGATATGGTTACATTCTGAATTGTAAATGCAGCATTTAAAACATACATGCTAACAGTGTGAAAGTAGATAAGAATTTGCCTTTCCAAGCAAATTAATCAGCTACTCAAAGAACATTTAGTTTGATTACCACTCTGCCCCCCCAAAATAATGTGTCCATAAAATATATTAATTATGAAATAAGAATCATAGTATCTATGAAATTTAATTTGAAGGAGATAGATGAATCAGTTTCTAGATGAAAAATAGGTAATATAAAGACAATTTATCTTTTCCTCTTACGGTTCAAATAAAAGCATAAATGAAGAATGTATTTTATATAATAGAAAATTCTAAAATCCTGGTTTACAGGGTAATTGCCTGTTATGGTTTAGATATTAAGTGTCCCCCAAAAGTCATATGTGAGACAGTGCAAGGAAGTTCAGAATCAGTGCATTACTCTCTTGATAGGGATTAACTGGGTGGTAATGTAGGTAAGGTGTGCCTGAAGGAGGTGGGTCTCTAGGGGTGTCCCTTTGGGGTATATATTTTGTGCCTGGTGAGCAGAGTCTCTGTGTTTCCTGATTGTCATGTATTGAGCTGCTTTCCAAGTACCTCACCCTTCCTCCATGACGTCCTGTATCACTTGGACCCAGCGCAATGGAGTTGGCTCTCTTTGGACTGAGACCTTCAAACCCATGAGTGCCAAGTAAACTTTTCCTCCTCTAAAATTTTTCTTGTTAGGACTTGTGGTCACAGCAATTAAAAAAAAAAAAAAAAAACTGACTAAAACATTGCCTTACATGATTATTTTCAAAGGTTTTAAATGTTAATTTATTAAAGTATCCAACTATCCATCCACTGTTTTTTCAAGTTTTCACTGAATATATCCAAGTGCTGGATATACTGGATGCATGAATTTCAAAGTTCCATGCATGGTGCATAATGTATTCTCCAAGAGTCCATAAAAGAAAAAAAATAATTAAAAACACCTTGAAATGCAGCAGGATATGAGGAAATGAGCAAGGAAAGAATGTAAGGACCAAAATGAGGCAAGATCAAGGCAGTACAATAAAGACAAGATTTTTTGATATGATTTATAATGTATTTAGTTAAACTTAATTCGGCAAAGCATTAATGTGTTCTGTATACCAGGCCCCACGTTCAGTATTCAGTGTTTGATCTACAAATATTGACAAGTTATAGTCACTAACTTCAAAAACCTAATAATCTAGTGAGAAAAGCAGACATATTAAAAATTAAGTATACTACCAAATTCTAATAACAATATAGACTATGTGGAATGAAAATCCAAAATGAGGAGTTTAATCAAAGATTTAGAGGAAGTGGCTTGGAATGAGATTTCAAAGGTAAATAATACCTCTCCAGGAAAGAAATGGTGGCAGGGTGTTTCTTGACATTTCCAGATCCTTCTCTGCAGTAGCCTGCTATCCTGTTGCTCATCTGTTTTCTACTACTTTGACATTAGATTTCACCTACTATTTCCCAATTCAAATAGAAAATTCCTTTTCTGATTATATTATCTCACTAGGAAAAGTATTTTCCAATCTCTTAAAGCCATGAATTAAAGTTAGTAAATATGAATTATTGTCTTGGTTATCAAACTCTGTTTCTGTTCCTGTTACATACACATTTACAAACCACAATTTAATCAGGTACCTATATGTATTATCAGAACAAAGAATAAATTACAATGTTGTTCCTCATGATTTTGAAGTCTGTAATTTCCCTCTCCTTGGTTTTGAAATCTATCTCATCTGTCCTTCAATTGACTCCAGTCTGCAGAACAAGATGGTATCTTGGACTCTTGAACGAAGAAAAAAGCTTATACTCCCTCACCAAAATTGTTTTCCTCTACTGATCAGAACATCTGGTAACAGAGTCTATAAATATTTAGCAAACAACTCTCAAATTTTGTTTAAAATTCTCCTCTATTTGTCTCTATTTGAAACCCACCCTTTTATTATAACTCAGTTCTATTTTTGACATTGCATTTTTGACCTTAACAAGAGTCACTGTTTATTGTTTTGCCACAAAGCAGTCTTATCATTTGACTAAAATATTCTTATGTACAAAGATGCTACCTCAGTTGTTCACAAGTCATTTTCCCCATATATATTAAAATGTATCTAAAAACCATCGTTATGGTTTAGATATGAGATATCCTCCAAATGAGATGTGTGAGACAATGCAGGTGATGTGATTAGAATATGAGAAGTCTACTCTAATTAGCTGAAAAATATATTTGATAGATCAATAATTTCAAAGGAAAACTGTACTGTGCATAACTGTAAGCAGATAGATTGTGGCAAGAGGAAGTAGGTCACTGGAGTGTATCTTTGGGGTTCATATTTTCCCCTGTCCCACGCTTGCTCTCCACTCACTGACTGTGATAAGCTGAGCAGTTTTCTTCCACCATATTCTCTGCTGAGATGTTCTGTTTCACCTTCGGGCACAGAGCAATGGAGATGGCCAATAAAGCACTGAGAACTCTGAAACTGTGAGCCAAAATAAACTTCTCTTCTAAGTTGTTTTTGTCAGGTTCTTTGATCATAGCAATGCAAAGCTGACTGACAAAACCATAATAAATAAAATTTAGAATGCTCAAAATTATCCCATGAATCATAATTTTAAATTCATCCATAAAGTTTATATAAAAGAACCTTTCTAGCCGGGCGCGGTGGCGCACGCCTGTAATCCCAGCACTTTGGGAGGCTGAGGCAGGAGGATCGCGAGTTCAAAGCCAGCCTAACTCAGTGAGACCCTGCTTCTAATAAAAATACAAAAAAGGGCTGGGGATGTGGCCCAGTGGTCAAGTGCCCCTGAGTTCAATCCCCGGTACCAAAAAAAAAAAAAAAAAAAAAAAAAAAAGAACCTTTCTAAGTGACTTGTATCACATATGGCCCTGTTCTTTAAGGAAAATCTCATATAGTATAAAATTCTGGTCAGTTTCAGCACATATGTTATAATTCTTAAAGTACTTTATATGATGTGAAATATCAAATATTGGATTTAAATAAATTCGAGTGAAATAAAATATGACTGACATATACCTTCAATTTGGAATCTTTGTAACTGACTGATTATCATATAGACATTTACTGGTAAAAGACTAAGATGGGGAGTCAGGATGTATTTCAGTGGTAGAGCATTTGCTTGGCATACTAGAGGTCCCAAATTAGAACTCCAGCATGGCAAATAAAATAGATTCAAGTTATCAGAAAACAATTCCATTCTTCAAAATTATTTTCCCTCATACATTTTGAAGTATTTAAAAATTTATGTTATGTAATATATCTCCCTTGTATTTTATTAAAATATTAAAATATATATAGTTCTTCAGACAGAAAATTATTTCTGACAATTGTAAATCGAAAAAATATCTTTCTTTAGAAAAAGTGGAAAGTATTCTGACAGGGCCTGTAAACAATTTGGAAGCCTCAAAAACTATGATTTTCTGATAAATATTGTAATGAAAAAAAAATTTCAATACAGCATTGGGGAAGAACTTGATAAATGTTGTTCAGATTATATTTACATATCAATATTCTATACATCTCCCCTCTACCATATCTCTACACTTTCTAGAAAAACCATCTATCATTAATCAATTTTATGCCAAAAAACTAAAAAGATTTATAGTAACCCTTTTAGAGTAATGCTTTAATTCCAAACTGATAACCACTCTGAATTCTTCAGAGTCAGGGCTAATTCTAGAAACATGGCTGCATATTTTTATGTATTACAAATTGAGCAATTAAAATAACACATATTTGTTATCTCATAATTTCAGTGGTTCAAAAATCTAAGCATAGCTTAGTGGGTCCTCTGCTCATGACCTCATGTGCTGCAATCAAAATAACAACTATACTGCATTCTCATTGGGAGGACTGACTGGGGAAGAAGCCACTTCTAAGCTCATTCAGGTTGTTGGGAAAATTCAGTTCCATGCTGTTGTATGAGACTGAGGACCCTAGTCTTCTGGGCTGAGAGGATATTGCCCTTCCTGGCTATGTAGCCCTCTCAATAAGCATTTCACAACATGGCAGTTTGCTTCTTAAAGCCCAGCAGAATAATCTCTTGCTCACCAGTCTGTTAAAATGAAATGCCATTTAGAATCATGAGAGACACATCTTAACATCTTCGCTATATAAAATATCCTAATTTAGGGAGTGATATTCCATCATTCTTTTCATAACCTTTACAAAAAAGACAGAGGTACCACCCACACTCAAAGAGATTGGATTACTCATGGCATTAGATAGTAGGGGAGAGCTTTTGGATCTCCTTGAATTCCCATTTCTACACTTATCAAATGTTCCATCAATTTCTCTGAATAGGTCAAATTCACACTTCTATTTAAAAATGAATTTTTAAAGTGTATTTGCTTGTAATTGTACAAGTAGAAAGTTTATATTCCCAAAGTAAATAACCTTTAAAATTTCTAAACAATTTTTTTTCCCTTTATCTTCACAAAGAAGCGTAAAGACAAGAAAATAGAATCTAACAAGAATATTTTAGGAGAGTTCTCACTTTTATACTTTAACATAGAACAAATCTCTCCCTTGGTCAGTTTGTCATAGGAGCTGATTAAAGTAAAAAAAAAAAAAAAAAAAAAAAAACAGAAACAAACAAAAAGAAAACTTTTGCAATGGCATTCTCTCTTACACTAAACATGTTTTACATTTGTATAATTCCACTTGATTTGGAGGTTCTAGAGATCTTCTAATTTCTTTCATCCTAGAAGGCTGAGCTATTTGTAGAAGTGTGATTTTGATTTCCTAAATTCCCTTTTATCCTCTTAAATCTTTCTAACTACATATAATTTCTCAACCAAGGATTGGAAGCTGGTCATCTTCTGGAGGTTTTTACCTTGAGGGATGAATGTTCTTTTCTAGTATTTTTAACCATCATTGTGTTAGCAATTGTTTCATTGCTAAGACCAAAATAATTAACATGAACAATTTATAGGAGGAAAGATTTATTTTGACCATGGTTTCAGAGGATTCAGTCCATGGTTGGCTTACTCCAGGGCAGAAACATTGTGTCTTAAGGGCATGGAGAAGAAAAACTGCTTAGCTCATGGCAGTCAGGGGAGATGGGGAGGGCAGGCCAAGGTCTAGATAAAACTTTTCAGGACAAATCCTCAGTGACCACTTTGGCCAACCAGGTCCCTTCTCCCTGTAGTCCATTAGCTATCAATGAATTAATCTGATGAGGTCAGAGTTCCCATGATATAATCATTGTCTGAAAGCCCCACCTTGGAACATTGCTTCATTGAGGACCATGCTTTCAACACACGAGCTTTTGAGAGATTGTTCCAGATCCAAAATATAGCAATCATCATTTTTTTAGTGCCCAGCAATGTGGGATTGGCTATTTTAATCAAGAAGAGGTGGTTCTGCCTCCCATCTCCATCAATCCAGTAATATTAGGAGCACTCTGTCCATTAAAGGCAGAGGAAGATGAGGTCTCCTTTCTTCCTGCCTCTGTAGAATTCCTCCTGGGTTTGCCAAAAATCTCACTCTAACTATATTAACTCTGTTAGCTTCACTTTTGTTTCTGCTGCCAGAAAGTTATGGACAACAAAACTTGGTGATGGACTGTAAAAAATGGTACTCCTAAGTCTGTTCTAATTATCCAAGGTTTTGACCATAAATGTAGTAAAATGCTGTCCAAAGTCCATTTCATCCCAGGTTCCCAATTTTAGGCCTTCAAACAAAATTTTGCAGGAAAAACTCTGCTCTTCTAATACCCCAATTTGTAAGCTTTTTCTTCTTCCCTGAAGAAAAATATGTCCTGCACTTCTAATTAAAATACTTAACATTAACATTCCTTCAAGTAAAAGAGAAGTCTTTCCCTTCAAATTCAGGGAGCTCTTCAAGAAATCACAAGTTCACAGCCTTTCTGAAAGAGGGGAACAGAAAGGAGAGGGCTGCAGCAACATCCGACATGAGGAGGAGAATAAAAGTTTGGGAAGCAAGGGGAAATTCAAAAATATATATGATGCAGATAATTTATGTAAATATAATAATCCTCAAAACAGTATTATACATGTTTATGTGGAACTAGGAATTGAGGGAATAGACTGCAAAAGGGATGAAAGTATTTGGGAAGGGGGGAATGGTAGGATGGATAGTCTATTTATTTGATTTATTTGTTATACCTCATCAAACTTTATAGAGTGTTTTATTGTTCATATATTGTACCTCATCCACACTCATTAAACAAACAATATTATTTATAGTTTGTAGTCACCTGTATTCGTAAACGTATGCATACTCTTGTTTATGAAAAACTTATGGAGAAAAATAGGAGGAGGGATTATGGATTTTTGTGTCTCTAAAGCTTTTTATTTATTTTATACTATCGTGTTAAATCTGAAATATGTAACTATTATTCTTTTGTATAAATATTTCAAGTTTTAAATTTTTAACTTATTTTACTATAAATTTAGATTTATGTGCACTTGTAACAACAACAAAAAAAATAGAATCTGCACCTAGTTTTCCCCAACAATAACATCTTGTAAAAATATAGATCTACATCACAACCAATTCACTGACCTTGAAACAATCTAGTGCAGAACATTTCTTTCACCATGAGGGTTCTTATGTTAACCACTGACGGTCATATTCATTGTATTTCTCCACCAAATTGTCACCTCCATCCTCACATATCTTCACAAATACTTTGTGCATTTTAACCTTGCTCCAAAACCAGTTTAGTAACAAACGATTTTTAAGCTATGCCAGAACAATTTTTAAAAAGTCTCATATAAGGTGGATCCAATCCAAGTTTTCCAAGGAATCTCCATACTGCTTTCCATATTGGCTGCACCATTTTGCAGTCCCACCAACAATGTATGAGTGTACCTTTTTCTCCATATCTTCGCCAACATTTAATGTTGTTTGTGTTCTCAGTAGCTGCCATTCTGACTGGAGTGAAATGAAATCTTAGAGTAGTTTTGATTTGCATTTCTCTAATTGCCAGAGATGTTGAACATTTTTTCATGTATTTGTTGATTGATTGTATATCTTCTTCTGAGAAGTGTCTGTTCAGTTCTCTGGCCCATTTATTGACCCACTCCTTGGTCTTTACCCAAAGGTCTTAAAAACAGCATACTACAGGGACACAGCCACATCGATGTTTATAGCAGCACAATTTACAATAGCTAAACTGTGGAACCAACCCAGATGCCCTTCAGTAGATGAATGGATAAAGAAGATGTGGTATATACACACAATGGAGTATTACTCAGCAATAAGAGAGAATAAAATCATGGCATTTGCAGGTAAATGGAAGGAGTTAGAGAATATAATGCTAAGTGAAGTTAGCCAATTCCAAAAAGCCAAATGCCAAATGTTTTCTCTGATATAAGGAGGCCAATTCACAGTTAGGTTGGGATGGGGAGCATAGGAGGATTAGAGGAACACTAGAATGGCCAATGGGGAGGGAGGGGAAGGGAGGGGGCAAAAGGGTCAAGAAAAAAAAAGATGGTAGAATGAGATAGAAGTCACGAATGGTGTGAATATACTTTGTATACAACCAGAGATATCCAGAGATATGTAAAAATGCTCTACAAGTATGATATGAAATGGAATACATTCTGCTGTCTTTTCTAACAACTTAGAATAAAAAATAAATTTGAAAAGAAAAACAAAAAAAAAGTCTCATTAAGGGTGTATTCTACTTTTTTTGAAAATATTTTGAAATAAAAGTTGCAACAATTTTGCAAAAAAAATATTTTGGCACAAAATCTGTGACAATGTGGTAAAATAAGGAATTTCCATTTCTATATTTTGTCATTTCAATGGAGTTATATAAATGGAAATATATAGACTATAGCCTCTGAGATTGACTATTTTTCATGAACAATTCTCTGAAGATTTATTCAATTCATTGTGTGTAATAATAGTTTGTTTCTTCATACTATTGAAGAGTATTCCACAGTGTGGATATACCATAGTTTATTTAAATCTTCACACATTGAAGAACATCTGGGTTGTTCACAGTTTTTTGCCTACTATGAAAAATTTTGCTACAAGCATTCATGTACAAATATTTTTGTGCACACAGTCTTAATTTCTCTCTAATAAGGGCCTCAGAATGCAACTGCTGTGTTGTATAGTAGTTGCATGCTTAATTTTTATTAAAAAAATATCAAATTGTTTTGGGTGTGAAATTTTAAATCCAGACTAGCAAGATATGAATTACTGGGAATCTGTCAGTATTTGTATGTGGTACAATAAAAATAATAGATTGTTATTATATAACTATTATTAATATTAACAAAATTAATAATCATAACTATAATTATTATCTAGTCATTCTTTTTTTATGTTCCTGCAACTTGCTTATTTTTTATTTTAATTAATTTCATATTTTTATATCAGTTTTAGGTTCACAGCAAAATTGAGCAGGTGCAGAGAGTTGCCATATTGTCTCTGCCCCCACATATGCATAGCCTCCCCCATTACCAACACCCCTCATCAGATTGGTACATTTGTTACAGTGAACTGACACTGACACATGATTATCACCCAAAGTCCATAGTAAATTTTTTCAAGTGCATTCATATTGCATGTCATTTATTCAGGCTGCATTGCCATGCTGAATATAAATTGCATAGAGATATGTTTATATAACATTTTTAATGGATTAAGTAGAAGCTGGAAATAGAGTTGACATCCCAAAGGAGGGAGGCATTGGAAATATTGCCTAGTGTCTCAAATTGTACTGCCTTTATTTTTTTGTTCCATTTTGTTCTATTATTATGTATGCCTAAGGTACAAAGCATTTTGCTGTATATTTTGTAAAGACACTTTATTTTTTTCTGTTAGAATCTAAGTAAGAAAATGTTTCTATACACCTTGCAAGGAGAACTTTGTACCAGTCATGTTGATTCTGAGGATCCCATACAGAAAAAATGTCACTTAGAAGCCAGGAAGTTGACAGGGATCCTTGTCCTATAGGGGCCCCTGCTGTAGCCTGCTCTTTCCATCTCATTTTCCTAGTTGTTCTCCTTGTGTTAGCTCATGTGTTTTTTTTCTCTCTCTCTCTCTCTTTGCAGTTTTCTTTTTATATTTTCTCTTTTTTTTTATTCAACGTTGTATATGTAACAATAGCATTCATTACATTTCATATTACATATATAGAGCATCTTTTAACATAATACTGAATTCAAAGAAAATTCATACTATTCATGTCCTCAGTCATGTGTTTTAAGATACTGATATCCATCTCATTCCACCATCTTCTTTTATTTTTTCCCTCATGCCCCCTTATTCCCTCCCTACCCCTCCCTCCCCATTGACCTTTCTAGAGTTCCTCTAATCCTCCTATGTTCCCTAACTCAACCCCACTGTGAATCAGCCCACTTATATCAGAGAAAAGATTTGGCATTTGGATTTTTGTGATTGATTAACTTCACTTAGCATTATGTTCTCCAACTTCATCCATTTACCTGTGAATGCCATGATTTTATTCTCTTTTATTGCTGAGTAATATTCCATTGTGTTTATATACCACATTTTCTTTATCCACTCATTTATTGAAGGACATCTAGGTTGGTTCCACAACCTAGCTATTGTGAATTGTGTTGCTATAAACATTGATGTGGCTGTATCCCTGTAGAATGCTGCTTTTGAGTCCTTTGGGAATAGACCCACGAGTGGGATGGCTGGGTCATAAGGTGGATCCATTCCCAGTTTTCCAAGCAATCTCCATACTGCTTTCCATAATGGCTACACCATTTTGCAGTCCCACCAGCAATGTATGAGTGTGCTTTTTCTCCACATTCTCTTCTTCATTTATTATTGTTGTTTTTTTTTTTTTTTTTTTTTTTTTTTTTTGTGGTACCGGGGATTGAACTCAGGGGCACTTGACAACTGGGCCACATCCCCAGCCCTTTTTTGTATTTTATTTAGAGACAGGGTCTCACTGAGTTGCTAAGTGCCTCGCCATTGCTGAGGCTGGCTTTGAACTTGCAATCCTCCTGTCTCAGCCTCCCAAAGTGGTGGGATTACAGGCGTGCGCCACCGCGCCCGGCATATTGTTGTATTCTTAATAGCTGCCATTCTGACTGGAGTGAAATGAAATCTTAGTTTTGATTTTCATTTATCTAATCGCCAAAGATGTTGAACATTTTTTCATGTACTTGTTGATTGATTGTATATCTTCTTCTGAGAAGTGTCTTTTCAGTTCCTTGGCCCATATATGATTGGGTTATTTGTCTTTTGGTGTTAAAATTTTTGAGTTCTTTATATGTTCTAGAGATTAGTGCTCTATCTGAAGTGCATGTGGTAAAAATTTGTTCCCAATTTGTTGGTTCTCTATTCACCTCATTGATTGTTGGTTTTGCTGAGAAGAAGTTTTAAGTTTGAATGTATCCCATTGATTGATTCTTGATATTAATTCTTTTGCTACAGGAGTCTTATTAAGGAACTTGGGGCCTAATCTGACATGTTGGAGATTGGAGCTTACTTTGTCTTCTATTAGGCATATAGTCTCTGGTCTAATTTCTAGGTCCTTGATCCACTTTGAGTTAAATTTTGTGCATGGTGAGAGATAAAGGTTTAATTTCAATTTGCTACATATGGATTTCCAATTTTCCCAGCACCATTTGTTGAAGAGGCTATCTTTTCTCCAATGTACATTTTGGCACCTTTGTCTAATATAACTGAAATTATATGCATTAGTCTCTGTGTCCTCTATTCTGTACCATTAGTCTACCATCCTATTTTGGTGCCAATACCATGCTGTTTTTGTCACTATTGCTCTGTAGTATGATTTAAGGTCTGGTATTGTTATTATAACTATTATTAATATTAACAAAATTAATAATCATAACTATAATTATTATCTAGTCATTCTGTTAAATGCATAATAATAGCTTATTGTGATATTAATTTCCATTTCATCAATGGCTAGTGATATTGAACATATTTCAAGTGTCTATTTCTGCTTCCACATTTTCTGATGTCTCTTCCTGTCTTTTGTCCATTATCTAATTGGATTGCTTCTCACTTGTGAATTTTGAGAGTTCTTTATATATTTGAGATACTAGTCCTTCATTAAATATATGACTTGCAATGTTGTTTCTCCCACGTTGTGACTTGTCTTTTCATCCTCTTGGGATCTTCATAAAATAAAGATTTTTATGAAAGCCAGTTGTTCAATTTGTCCTTATTTATGCATCATGCTGCTTTCTATATCATGGGTTTTTCAAATATATAATCTTATTGCAAACTGCTGCCAGTGTATATAAAAGACTTTCTGGGGTCTGAAAGGACTTGTGGTTGAAGATGCTCCAGTCAGCAGCGGGTCATGGTGGACATTCTGCAGGCAGAATTTTTTTCAAGTGTGAAGCTGCCTGGGAAACCTTTATGCAGTTAAGCCTGGCCTCCAGTCAGTGGGGCTGAAGCACTTCATAGTGGTGACACTGGAGGAGCCTGGCAAGGGGCACTGGGGCTAATAGGCTGGAGGGTATGTCCCCTGTATCATGTCCAATAACTCCATGCCTAGCCCTGGTTCTCAATGGTTAACTCTCATCTTCTTTTTCTTCCCCCCTTTTAAAGATTTATTCTTTTTGTTCATCATCTATAAGCTGATTTTGTATAAGATGTGAAACTTAGAACAAGAATCATTTGAGGTTTGCCTATGAATGCCCAGTTACTTCTGGTTGGAAAAAAAAAAAAAAAAAGACACTGCCAGGCGTGGTGGCGCACGCCTATAATCCCAGCACTTGGGAGACTGAGGCAGGAGGATCGTGAGTTCAAAGCCAGCCTCAGCAATGGCAAGGCATTTAGCAACTCAGTGAGACCCTGTCTCTAATAAAATACAAAAGAGTACTGGGGGGCTGAGATTGTGGCTCAGCAGTAGAGCGCTCGCCTAGCATGTGTGCGGCCCAGGTTTGATGCTCAGCACCATGTAAAAATAAAGGCATTGTGTACAACTGAAACAAATAAATAAATATTAAAAACAAACAGTGCTAGGGATGTGACCCAGTGGTCAAGTGCCCCTGAATTCATTCCCCAGTACAAAAAAAAAAACAAAAACAAAAACTGTCTTTCTTCCATTGAATTGCGTTTGCACTTTTGTCAAAATTTTATTAGGCAAAGTTGTGCCTATTTCTGTTTTCTATTCTTTTTCATTAATCTATCTGTCTGTGCTTCTGCCATTACCACACAGTATTGATTATTTTATCTATAGTGAGTCTAGCAATCATGTAGACCAATTCTTCTACTTTATTCTTCTTTGTTAAAATTTTTCAGCTATTCTAGTGGCTTAGTTTTTCCAAATACATTTTAGAAGAATCTAGTGTGATTCTAAAAAAATCTTTCTTGGCTTTTGATGGATATCAATCTAACTCTGTATGTCGAGTTTTGGAAAATTGGCTGTTTTACCATGTTCACATTTCCATCTATGAAAACAGTATGATTCTTCATTTTTTTATCTTTTATTTTTTTCATAACTTTTGTGTAGTTTTCAGCTTACAAACCCAGAGGATGTTTTGTAGATTTACACCTAATCATTTCATTTCTTAGGCAGTTTTATTTGCTTGGGGGTGTGTGTGTGTGTGTGTGTGTGTGTGGTGTTGGGGATTGAACCCCAGATCTTGCACATGCTAGGATAGTGCTCTACTTCTGAGTCTACTTTTACTACCTTCCCAGTCCTCTTTGCAGTTTTAAATGATATTATATTCCAGTGTCTATGTGTTCATTGCTGGCATATAGTACTAGAGATAATTTCTATATGTTAATCTTATATTCTTTAACCTTGCTAAATACATTTATTAGTTTGAAGATTGTTTTATTTTTGCGAATGCCTTTGAAATTTCTACACTGGCAATCATCTGCAAATAGTGACAGTTTTATTTCTTTTTTTCAGTCTCTGTCTCTCTGTACCTGTGTGTTCTCTCTTATGACCAAATTAGTCACTTTGGATCAGGGTCTATACTCTAGTCAGTATGAACTCATCTTAATTCCATTATATGCACAAATACACCTTTTCAAATTAAGGGCACATTCTGAGGTTCCAGGTGGACATAATTTTGGGGATATGCTATTCAACCCATTACACTTAGATCTTTTTATTTATTTATTTTTATTTATTTTATTTATTTATTTATTTATTTATTTATTTATTTATTTATTTTTGTACCAGAGATTAAACCCAGGGGCACTTAATCACTGAGCCACATCCCCAGTCCTTATTTATTTATTTATTTATTTACAGACAGGGTCTTGCTAAGTTGCTTTAGGGCCTCACTAAGTTGCTGAGGCTGGCTTCAATCTTGCAAACCTCCTGTCTCAGCTTCCTAAACCGCTGGGATTATAGGCATGCATCATTGAGCCTGGCTTCACTTGGGTTTTCTTTGTTTCTAAGTATATATGTCATATACTTATAGTTGAAGAAGTTGACAAGCCAGAAACATCAAGAGATGAGACATAAAATGACCAAACCAAAGCTTGCTCTTTCTACACAAAGGGCCAGTAGAGGAGAACCCTGTTTAACTTCATTTTCAGGGTCCTCAAAATGTCTTTGAGGGAAACCTAGTAAAACAAACAGTGGCCTAGTGCAGCATCAATCACTTCCAGATCTTTAACACAGGTGCTAAGATCTGCATGGGCTTTCCAGTCCAGGAGCATGATCCTCAGCAACAGTAGTCAAGTTCATCTTCTCAGCTCCTAGGAAAAAGTCAAGCTACAGGCCATGCTTTGTGCTCTTTTCTCAGAAATCTTAGCCCTTGATGATGGTGGTAAGCACAAGCAGTTTTCTCTAGATTTCTTCAAACCTTTACGCAGGAACGAAGAAGAGTGAGTAGCTCACCTTATTCCACGTCTGAATTCCAGATTTCTGAGGTTTCTTTGTAATTTTTGAGCTCATGTGGACTTTGTGAGGGCCTGAAAGAATAACAATCATTGAGCAGTGTCACCAAAACCTGTGAAGTATAGTGGCTCAGTTTCTCCTTAGGTATCTAGGTCAGTTTTTCTCCTTTGTGTCTCTGGCAACAACATTTGATGTGGAACTAACCAGACCAGAGATAGCCCAATCTCAGAACAATTCATTTCAAGAATATGTTTCTTCATGATGCTTTTATCAAATGGCATAAAGCCAGAGAAGAGATTGTTGATGCAGGTTAGCTTAGATAAAGATTTCACTTTAGTAGGACCCTTCTGGGTTCTTGGCTACTTCACTTTTCCCGTTAAGAGTGTAAGCCATAACATAAGACAGCCTGCCTTATGTCCCTGATTGTTGTTGCACCCCCCCCTTCTTTTTAAGTTTGGCTTCCTTTCTTAGATAACTCTATGATATACCCAATTTCTGTTGAATTTATTAATATATTTCTCATGGATGTGGCTTTTTTTTTTTTTTTTTCTCCTGGCAAACAAGTTCCCTCTCTCATCTCTAATCTTCAACCTTCTTTTTGTCTTTATTTGTCCAAGATATCAGTACTCTTTTTAGGACTTAAATATCTAGAAGGGCTAACTGACAATAAAGCAAGCCAGATATAAGCACAACCACAGGGAGTGCTGGAGGATACAGCAAATTAAAGAACACATGCCCTATCTAAAAGATGAAATAGGCACTTGTTTTCGTTTTATCAGATCCTCTGAATTTTCAAGAGAAGCCAGATATTCAAGTTTTTAAAGGTTAGCAACTAATTAAAAAGAAAAAAAAAAGGAGATACATGTGAGCCAATATTATTCAGGCCAAATAGTATAGGTCTGAGAGTCAAATCTGGCTCTATGGTACCCACATTAGGACTTCTGCTGTATCTCTTTAATGATTTCTCCAGAAGATGCTAGGGGTTATCATGCAAATAGTCCTCCTGTGGTTCATATTAATACCCCTTGGGTGGCTTTGGAGATGAGGCCAATTTAAGGCCTACTTACAGGGAAATCATGTCTCACATCTTTTTTCAGCTCCATCTGGCAAACAGCTCCCCCTGGCTCAAAGAATCATTGTCCAGCTGACTGCTGGCAGTAGGGCAGGGCTCCCCTAAAGAACAGAATGCAGGATATCTGCCCAAATCTCTCTGTCCTCAGGATGAGTCTGTCGATAGTGAATGGTTTATTATGGCACAAGCTGGTGTATGGCTGTGCAGCCTCCTCTGTAGTGGCAGCTGAGAGCATCTGTCACACAGACTCTGCAGACATCAATAGTATTGTTATCTTAGGCCCTGGGATTTTATTTTCCTCAATACTTTATTTACTTCATTGAACAATATTGAATTTTCCTCTGCCTGAGTTGGGCTGTGAGACTAAATCATCACCAGGTGCTTTAAATTGTTCTCTTGATGATTGCTTGCTTCTATTTCTGGTGCCGTTTTATCTCTAAAGTACTGCTTTGGATTTTCAATTTTGTTGGTCAGACCTGTGTTTCTCTCTGCTGCAGAAGTTTAAGCAAGTCTCTGAGGCATATCTTCCTGTTTTATTCCTTGTTTCTAATGTGTCAGGCCAGGCCAGGACAGGCAGCAGCCTGCAGAAGCCTGTCTGGTTCATAGAAAGTTTAAGAACTACACCAGAGAACTTTCTGATGTGGTAAGAGAAGAGAAGGGGAGGGGCGAACCTTTTTAATGATGCTTCAAAAGAAAGGGAATTCTACTCAATCTTTTGGTCTTCCAAGATTTTGTTTTTTCCTCCCAGATTCAAGAAGGAATCATTTTTTTCTCTTTTTCTTCATGCTCTCTCTCTCTCTCTCCCTCTCCTCACTGTCATCAAGATGAAAAATTTCTACACATTTTTGGTCTTAGATCAGTGGTACTTTCTTGGCTTCCGGATGAAGGTTAGAGTCCTCACATTCATTGCCCCAGGTCCCCATATGTAGCCTATCAAAAGGTTCATTACTCTTCATTATCATCATTATTGTTGCCTTTGTTGTTGTTGTTGTTGCTAATGATATTTTAAATATTTCATTAGTACCTGGATTATCATTAAAGTCAAAAGGTAACAGATATGTCTGTCTCATTCACCACTGGACCCCCAGGAGAAGAAATAAATGCAGATGTCTCTCAGCTGATCCTATTTCCCTTGCATACACAATAAGAATTTATACTCAATTTTTAATTTCATACATTTTATAAACATTTAGCACCTGTCTACCAAACACAGTTTTATAGGTACATGGAGGAAAACAGCCCACTTTGCTCTTCAAATTCAATACTTTTGTGTTGGGGGCCAGCCCCAGTCAGAGGGTACAACGCCAGCGCTCAGCGAAGTACAGAGGCAGAGAAGCAGCGATGGGGAAAATAACACACCGACACGCGAGTCAGGCTGTGGAATCTTTTCTCTTTTCTTTTTCTTTGTTATAGGTTTTAAGCATAATTTTTTTGGCAGCACAGAATGTTTACACTTTCTTTGGTGATTTCATTACAGACATGACTTAATTTTTAGATTATATTTTAGACATAGTAAATTTCTTATTATATACATATTTTAAGGTTTTGAGGTCACTTGCACCTTTTCAAGGCCCTGTACGTGACTGAAACTGTTTTCTCTGCTTATTATTTAGGCTGTCTGATAAAAGTCAACCTTTTTTGTCTGGGATTCCACAGCACTATTGTTTTTTTCTTTTATAGCAGTTGTTTATAAAATCTAGAACCAGGGCAAGGCTGCATGTTAGCTCATGGGAGACTTTTTACTCTAAGGGATTTATATCTACTTTAAAAGTAAGAGAAACTTATTTTTTATCACAAAAAGACTCTTAAAGCTTATTAACTAGAAATTAAGTACTTATAGAAATTAAGTACTTAAAAAAATAAGTAACACTTATTGTGTTACTCTTTTCAAGAAAAGATAAATGTACAGAGTTAGTCTGGATCTAAATAATTGAAATAGCAATACCTGGTGGCCATATATATGTGAATAAAGAACTAAACAGCAAGTAGAAGTCAAAGTTAACTCTTTCAACACCATGATATCTTTCATGAAAAAGGAGAGGGCTTTACAGAAAATGCCACAACACTTTTGAATTAGTTTTTCACTTTCCTGCTGCAGGTGTTTCCTTTCCTCACAGGTAAGGTAGGAGGTAGATAGCAGGATTAATTTACTAGTTAATAATTTAATTTTGGAAAATCAACACTAGAAGGAAATTTTTTTAAAATATTGGGAACTTGGGATCCATAAATTTTAAGTTCCTAGCAATTCACTTAAACTTTCTTTTGTTAAGAACATGGGATTATTAATATTCTTGAATCTTTCTCTATTCCATAAATCTAATAATAAATCTTTGATAAATTCTTCACATTAATTTGCTAGGCCTTATTTAAAACTGTTGTAACTGAGTGGCTTACAAAACAGAAATTTACTGCCTCATAGTTGTGGAGGACATTCTACATGGAGATGCTGTTGGGGTTGATTTCTCATGAAAGCAATGGGAAGGATCCTCTGGCCTTTCTTCTTGGCTTCTAGATGGCTCTCTTCTTGTTGTGTATCTTCACACTGTCCTGTATTTGTATTTATCTATATGTCCAATTTCCCATTTTTATAAGAACTGTCAAAAAGGATTGTATCCAGGCTGGGAATATAGCTCAGTTGGTAGGGAGCTTACCTCACGTTCATAGGCCCTGGGTTCAAACCCTAGCACTATACACAAATAGCACCACCACCCCCCCCCCCACACACACACACACACACAAGGAAGTATCCACAATTATGACTTCATTTAAACTTGAATACTTTTATAAAGACCCTATCTCCAAATACACTTAAATTTTGCAGTTTAACCCACAATATACCTGTGATATAATTAGAGTTTATTTTATACTTTAAGGGATACACATTTTTACTCTGATTGGGTATAATAAACTAACATTCACTGCAGTATTTGATGGAAACAATATGCAACTGATTAGGAACAGACAGATGCAAATGGTAGGAACACAAAGTTAAGGGAATAATTCTATCAAATGGGCCCACTGTGCTGACTTCCACATGCTTTATTTTCCAAGAAGCAATTTACCTGCAACCATGCCTGACTTAATTGGACAGGATATGTCATCTTCCTCAGCAAATTACCTGTTATCTGAAGGAGAAATTCAGGTGTGAAATAACAATGTTGATGAGAGGAAACCACGTCACCCTAAAAAAGGAAACTTTTGTGAATCTTTTCACAGACCAGATCCCAGAACTCAGGGACAAAGGGTAATTCCTCCTAATCATAAAATATGTAATAATGTATGGTTCAGAATCCAATTAAAACTGGTCAGCATGGACCAAAATGCCCTATTATTGTTGTGGCAATGTGAACCTGAAAGTCTGATGTCATCCTGTTTTCAAAAGTCAAGAGGTGGACAGGACTCTCTAGAAACTTCTCTGGGATCTCAAATAAAATTGGAGTACAGGAGAGACACACTGTTCCTTTCCTCTCAAAGAGGATCCACTCTCTTTTGAGAGTATCCCCTTTCCTTTTTCCTATTCTTTCAATAAACTCATGCCTGTTACTCTGAGCAACATGTCTGAATTTTTTCTGACTTGATCACAGGAATCAGGATTTGAAGGGGGGGTGTGTTGTTGTGCTGCCTCAGTTTCCTGGACATAGCCATCCCTGTAACACAACCAAGAGTGGCAATTGTGTATAACTCACGTTTATACTGTGAAAATTCAAAAATAAAAATAGTAGTATGTACAAGAGTAATCAGAAAACTTCTGAAGCTTTAATAAAAGCAAAGGATTAATGAAAATGAAGTTGGTATTTAATAAAAACAGAATTTGAATAAGCATGAAAAATAGAAAAAAGACATTTAATGTATGGGGCTTCAGTGACAGCCAGAGCACAGATGAGTAAAAATGCCAGGCATATTCATATCAGAGTGAGTGGATGATCTGACTCAGCATATTGAGGAAAAATAAAAAGGAGGGTTAAATCAAATGAAAAATAGAAGTTAGAATAGATGGAAGTAGGTTTGGATTTAAAATTTTGGGAGCAGAGTTGGTACTTGATCATAAAAGTTTGAAATACATAGTTTGTGAGCAGAAGATTGACAGAGATTATGGTAAAATCCAGAAATCATCACAATCTTTCATTTATTTCATGCACATTGTAATGTAACTTTTCAATTTATTCATTTAGGAGATAGATTATTTCTCCTTTCCAGTGTATCTTCTGGCTCATGTCTTGCTTTGACAAATAGAATGTACTCTACTTAACAATGTAGTAGTTTTGATTTTTTGGTCCTTGACTCCCATTTTTTTTTTTTTTTTTTTTTTTTTTTTTTTACTGAGGATGGAACTCAGGGGCACTCTACCACTGAGCCATACCCCCAGCCCTATTTTGTGTTTTATTTAGAGACAGGGTCTTACTGAGTTGCTTAGCACCTCACTTTTGCTGAGCTAGCTTTGAACTCACCATTCTCCTGCCTCAGCCTCCCAAGCTACTGGGAATGCAGGCATGCACCACCATGCCAGCTCTCTCTCCTCTTTGTGATGGATATTTGAAGAAGCCTGGTCCAACCTGCTAGAAGATGAGAGGCCATGTGAAAGATATCCACCCCAGGCAAGGATATTCTTGATCACCAGCCCCCAGCCTGACATCTAATTGCCTGTGGACACATAACTAAACCAAGCAAGATCAGCCTAGTCTACATCTGGCCACAACAGCCTCCCTTTAATCATGAACTTATGAATGATAAAAAAAATACTTAAAATTAAGAGGAGCAATATTACAATTGTTTGTTAGGCCATGGTCCCTTGTCCAGTTTTTTCCATGCCTCAAAGCAGCTGCAATTTATCTGATCATATATATCTGAGGTCATAAATACTGTTTGCCTGTAAGTCTGCGAATGCCCCCTTCCACCTGTGAGCATTGTCTATATTATAGTTTTCAAACCCTGGCAGCCGCGTTTCTTTTAGCCGTTTCTATACAAAGTTCTTTGAATTGCGATCGCCAAAACCAAGAATTGCACCCCGCTTAATGTTGCTTTACATAGACCTTTGCCAGTCAGAGGGGGTTAATCTAAAGGTGTTAAGGGACTCCAGCATACTCAACGTGAAGAGCTTGGGGCCCATAAAGTCCATTACTGCCTCTTTGATATTTTTTATAGTTTTGAAATCTACTGACTGATGGTACACTCTGTCCCATTTTTCTTTGTGCAAATGCTGGCGGTTTCCCAATGTAATCTGTGAGTTTGTCCCCCTCGAGGGCGGCAGGCACCACCATGTATGCAAATAGCCAGCTCTCTATCTCCTCTTTGTGATGGATATTCCTTGAAGACCTTCAGCTTTCGCCTGGTCCATTTTTGGTCTCCTTCTAATGACTCTCTTTAACCTGCTACGGAAGAGTGAGAGTCTTTGCATAGCCATGCATGTGAAACCTGTCCCGCTTCCGAGTATCCACCTGGTTGCTCGAGCCTGAAGCGCTTGAAGCCAGCGCGGGAAGAACTTCAGAAGCAAGGATATTCAATCATGATCTAACCAGCCACCCTAAAATGGCGCTGGGCCTGAGTCACTCTCACGCAACAATTGCCTACGTGGAGGCCAAATCGTCCACATAACTAAAACCCCAAGCAGGCTCCTGCAGACAAGATCAGCCTAGTGCCTCAGCTATACTGTGAATGCAGGCCATCCAACAGCTCTCTCTCCTCCCCTTTAGAAGATGAGAGGCCATGAAAGATATCCACCGCCAGTCCCAGGATATTCTTGATCACCAGCGCCCCAGCCTACATCTAATTGCCTGTGACACATAACTAAAAAAAAAAAATACTTAAAATTAAGAGGAGCAATATTACAATTGTTTGTTAGGCCATATTACTGTGGTAGAAGATAATTAAGATTGTAAAATGTGTGTAATTTTAGGTTTAGGAAAATAAACCTAGCAGTGACAGCAGTATGGATTTAAGTGCTTGTGTGCATATATATGTAGGGTGTGGATATGGGCAATTAGTAAGAAAGAAGAGTAAGGAAATGAAGGGCAAAGGAACACATGCTGGGAGCGCCGTGTAGAAAAGGGGTTTATTAACTGGCCCCTACTGGCTGGTGGGGAGCGAGGGACATGTGGAGGAAAATTGGTGGGAGAGGAGGAAAAGTGACAGGATGAGAAAAAGAAAAGAAGGTGAAGAAGGGGGAAAAGGATGGAAAGAGTGAAAAGGGCAAAAAGGCAAAAAAGGGTGAAAAGGGATGGAAAGGAGGAAAAAAATGACAGAAAGGCAAAAAAAGGGATGAGTTTCAGTCTGGGGGGGGGGTTTAAATAGCGACTCCAGTGGTCTGAGAGACCCCTGACTCAATAGGCTGCCTGTGTTGGAAGGGGACCCATGTGCCATGATTGGCTCAGTAAGGGACCTGAGGGTGTGGCCAGTTTAAGGCAACTGGGAGGTGTGGCCTGTCCAAGGTACCTGGGAAGTGTGGCCTTCTGGCCTGGAATTATCTAACATTCCCCCTTTTTGTTTTCTTTAGGAAGCGGGACATCATGTCTATCAGTCTGGCTGCTTCAAGCTGAAATGGGGTGACATGGAATGTTATGAGGGGGAGATGTGGGCAGGCAGGTCAGGCTTGAGGGTGAACAATATTCCCAGGAGGCAGGCACCAAAAAGATGAATCTTTGCAGGTGTGAAATGGATGAAGTTTCCTTGAAGCCATAAATCGGTGAGGGTGTCAAACCAAGCTTCTGCAGAGGTCACTGGGGGAATCAGCCAGCTATCCTCTCAAAGAGCATGTAGGAATTGTAGGCCTTTCAAGTTTACAGGTAGCATCTTAACACTATTATGAAAACAACAAAGAGAATGAAGGTGAGAGGGATTATTGTCTAATGGCGTATATTCTACCTGGTGGGACTTACAGTGAAGAGGCCAATGGAGAGTAGGAGGCTCATGAGCAAGGTCATCATAGTGAACATAGGGTGGCAGATTAAGGCCCTTTCAGAGAAAGCTGGCCAAGAGTCATCCAGGGTGTAGTTGATCCCTTTAGAGTCTGGCAAGTTCATCCTGAAGTGATGAGAAGTCATCTATGGTTTTACAGTTGATAATCCTGAGGAGAAGCTGGTTAAAGGTTTGGTCAGAGATTTTACTTAGTTGTCCCTGCAGAAATTTTACAACACAGGGAAGGAAGGCATAGAATAGGAGAACTCCAACTAGAGGTCCCAATATTGGGAGAGCCCAGCTGATGAAGGGGTTTTGTGAACATGTCCCAAGGGGATTGTTGTGCCAGTTGTAATTTTCCCTTTCTAACTGTTCTTGTAATTGTTTAATCTTTGTCGGTGACAAGTTCTGCTCCTGCTAATGTTGAAGTTTGAACACTAGAAAAGAATGCCGAGGCAAGCATATAAAGCAGGGTCTATCTAAAAGGGGTAACAAGAAGGGAGCCTTTGCTTCTATCTTATATCCCAAGAAGCGAGGCAGGTCTGCCTTTTTTGTATGTCCCAGGGCTTCCTTTGCTCTCCTGTTCTCTTCCCCTTATCTTCTTCCTGCATACTGTGACCATTCCCGTTGGGATGCCCAAAAGGTGGGAAGCAGATGGGCTGAAGGGGGAAAGGGCAGGATGGTGCAGCCCAGGACATATGAATTTTTAAAAAAAATGTATAGATCCCTGTAGGGGGGGGGGGGCAATTCCTGGGACAGGTTACCTTGGCAACAGGTTGGGGTAGGTTGTTGAGAAGGGTGGAAGAAGGGCTCTGAGGGAAATAACATTTCAATCTCTCAAGGGACAATCTCCCAAACAGTCTCCAACTTCCCCAGACTCACTCAAAATTGGCTTTCTTGATCCAACCTGACTTGATTTACCTGTCTATACTCACTGTCTATGAGCTTCTGGCTTCATTTCCCTTCTAATTTTAGGAACTCCTTACGACTGTAAAGAAATGGGATGATGACCAGATCTGGCTTCTTCAAGCTGAATGGGGGCGCTGAGATGGGGGCAAGTAGTTTGGAGTTCACTTTTTAGAAGTCAGGTCAGATTGAAGCTTGGGGAAGAACAGGTTGTAAAGTCATCAGGGACATGAGTAAAGTCATCAGGGACATGAGTACTGAATAAATGTTGCAGCATCTGGAACATGTCAATGTAAACCATGAAGATGATAGCAAACAATAATTTCTCTCCAGGAGGTGTGAGGGTTGAGAAGTTGTCCCCATAATAAGGCCAGAGTGGACGTGGCCTTTATTTGGGAATATAAATCTTTAACATCCCCAGAGTTATCAGGAATGTAAACACAACATTTAATTTTTAATGTTACAGATGTTTATCCAGATAAGATGGTAGTTAAGCTACTTAATGTCATCTGATCTTATAAAATCTTTCTACTGGCATGACCTCTGTGTCTAGTAGAGAACCCTTTATTAGTTGTTACTTAGGGCTAGATAATCATACTAGTGAATATTAAGCCTACCTGTGTAGGTTAGGAAGATCTGTAGGCCTTAAACTGACTAAAAACTTTTGACTTGGCAGTCACTTAATAGTTAAACTGTTTCTTTTTATAGTTATCAGGCATTCATGCCTAAGAATCTCTTTTGTAGCCTTCAGTCTTACCAATTCTTGGGGCTAATACACGTGTATATCTTAAGTTACATTTAACTATTATTTCTTAAACGTCCAGGAATGGTTTTAACTGTTTTGCTAGGTGTTTTTGGGCTTCTATCTTTTTTAAGTTAGTTAGCTGGAGTTTTGGGGCTAGCAGCTTCTTTGTTTTAGTGCCTTTTTGCTGGGATGATGGCCATGTGGCTTCCTGTAAGCTGCCTGCTACCGTAAACGGGATAAAAACTCTCGGGGGCAGAGTTAAGCTTTTACTACTTTTACTTCTACTTTCTTAGAGCTTAGAGAGGGAAAGAAAGATTTTTCTTGAGTTCCCAGAGGGAAAGAAAGATTTTTCTTAGTAGCTTAGAGTAGCTTAGAGTAAAGAAAGATAGAACTTAGCTTAGAGAAAGATTAGAGCTTCTTCTCTTCTCTCTTCTTTCTTCCTTCTTCTGTCTTCTGTCTTCTGTCTTCCTCGGGAGTCTCGGCCTTACTCTGACCAGTCCTCTGGAGCCTCGGCCTAACTCTGGCCAGTCATTACTTCTTCTTCTGGTTTCTCTTCTGTAACCGCTCTGCCTAGTGCCTGATTCTTTTGCTGGGTTCTCCTCACTCGGACCGGGTTTGCGGGTGCCTACAGGTGGTCTTGGCCTAGGCCATTGTGGCTTCCCTTGGAAGCATCAGGATGTCTCCCTTCTCCAAGGACCCTCCGTTTCATAGCAAGGGCACTGATTGGCTTTCTCTTCTCCACAGGTCTCATAATCTTTCTAATCAGGAAGTTGTGTGGCCCAAAGTTGCAAAGCTCTTTAGAGAAGTTCCCTGTTCCCTAGATTCAGACTGACTCTGAGGGCAAGAGCCCAAATATCAGTTTTCTTGGCCCTTTTAATTTAACTTACAGTCTTGATCTTAAACTAGTAAATTAGTCTCACCAGTCTTAAATTGAGAGCACTGGGCTTTAACTTTAATGCTTATAACCTTACAGTCATTTATCCCTTTATTAATTGGGGTCTGTGTTCCCTATCTGTCCTGTAGGTTATGGCTTAAATTAACTCAGGTTGTGTTCTTGAAGCAACACCTCTGCAAAACATTAACAGGCAAACTTTAGACAGTTTATAAGGAAAATACAAAATAAAATTAACAAGAGTAAAAACACATTTAGTTTGTGTAATGACTATCTTGAATTGACTGGGTTATATACTATAACCCCTGTTTGAGATCCAACAAGAATAACTCTTTTGACCATAATGGTAAATGAATTGAAGTTTGCTGTACTTTGGGGTCATTCTGGCATATAGTTAAGGTGGAAGGCCAGAGCCTTATCTCAGGTAAGGTGGGGCTTTTTATAAATCTTAGGTCAGGTGTTCTAGTTCTGAAGCTGATCTTTGCTTCTTAAATAGAATTCTACAGAGTTTACATATATTGTTGCTCAAGTTTCCATGAACATTAGCTATATATTGTTGCTCGAGTTCCCATGAACATTAGCTAACACAATATTACATTTATAACAAATTAAAAAAAAGGCTGAGAGCTTTTAACCTTTGGTGGAAAAGTAGCGAAATCCTTTGTGTTTTACAATATCAATGTTTATAAAACTTTATATATCTTATTGATAACAGGTCCAGTTGTAAAACACTAAATGATATAAATAAATCTCCAATGTTATCTTTATGAGGCTAAAAATTACCATACAACTCTAGTTTGGAGAACACCAGCTTGATATAATGCTGTTAAGGTTTCTACTTTAAGGCTTGTATACATGAAAAATATGAACACATTTAATATGCAAATAATAGCACAATTACACTGATGTTTTTATGTTAATCAAGTTTAGCTCTTAAAGAAATAACATAATATTCTGAAATTACAGTTGTTGTTTAACCACAGCTGTATAATTCTTAATTCCTTTAAGATTACTTACTCAAAAAAAAAAAAAAAAAAAAAAAAAAACTTAATAAACACAACATTATGGGTAAATTAATGTTTTAAGAAATCCTTGTCCTCTTACCACATAGACTAAACCTTGGTTTATATCAGTAGGTCAACATTTGACATTAGGGGGGAAAAAAGCCAGTAATTAGGTAAAGGACACTCAACCTTTTTTGTTTGTTTTTTCTCCTTGCCTTTTGGGCCTCAGACCAATCTGTCTCCCATTGAACCTGCAGGTTTCTCCCATTTGCATTTCGATGTAAGTCCTGGCTGAGGTCTGGAACTGGGGAGGGGAAACTGCTATCTGAGCAAAACCTTCATACCCAAGGCATTTAACTTTTTTTTTTTTTTTTTTCTTCTATTGGATTACTTGTTGGAGTTTCTAAAAGTTTATGGCAGTTTGAAACAAAGGAAGAAGTGGGTGAGGGAGTTAAGAGGAGGGAAGAGGAGAGCTAGAGGACAGAGGAAGAGAGTGGGGACTAGAGCAATGAAGAGAGTGAAGAGGAGGGAGAGGGAGGAGGAAGAGGAAGGAGAGAGGAGCCAAAGGAGTGGAATGGTGGAATGGTGGAATGCTGCAGATGCAGGAAGAGGAAGAGGAGGGGTTTGTGAGTCTGCCGAAGGAAAGAGCACACAGCTTGAAAGCTAGTGCAAGGAGCACAAATGAATGGTTTTAGCAGAGGAGGAAGAAAGCTTGGATATAAAAAAAAGATATATGCCCATTCTTTCAACCGCTAGCATAAGTTGAAAAAGATCTCTCAATTACTTTGATTATCTAAGGGATTTCAGAGAGGAGTCAGCTGGGAAGGATAAAGAGACTCCCATTTTTCCCATTATGAACAGGAAGAGACTAATACAATATCCTGAAAAGCGTCCTTCTCAAAATAAGTATTAGAGCAAGATCCAAGTCTGTAACTCGGTCGTCACCAGAGTCAGGCAGACACGGGGTCTGAGGGGATTGGAGGACAAAGGGCCATCTTGCGCAAGGATTTCCATGTCCCCTGTGAACGGGAAGGAGAGACCCAAGCCCAGAGTAGGCCAGAGGCTGAGAGGCAAAGGTTTTAGGCAGGACAGGCAGATGGGGGGACTTCCTGGGGTCCACCGCAGCCTTGAAGACCTGGGTGGGATGTTTTCCCCATACAGGCCATTGGCGAGATTGCCGGAACACTCAAGATCGATTCTCACCGAGTAATGACTGGACAGGTTTAGGAACTTGAGGGGAGGGGAAGCTTACCAGATCTAATGATGCCGCCTTCGAAAAGATGAGCGGAGGCTGAGTCAGGCGATTCCAGGAGGTTTATGACCTCAGAATAGACACATTTACCGGCCAATGCACCAAAATGAAGAGCAAAGGAAGACATGCTGGGACTGCTATGTAGAAAAGGGGTTTATTAACTGGCCCCTAATGGCCGGTGGGGAACGAGGGACACGTGGAGGAAAACTGGCGGGAGAGGAGGAAAGGCGACAGACGACCAAAAGAAAAGAAGGGGAAGAAGGGGAAAAGGGATGGAAAGGGTGAAATGGGATGGGAAGGGTGAAAACAGCAAAAAGGCAAAAAGGGATGGAAAGGCGAAAAAAGGTATGAGTTTCAGCCTGGCGGGATTTAAATAGGTTTAAATAGCAACTCGGGTGGTCTGAGAGACCGCTGACTCCATAGGCTGCCTGGGGTCAGAAGAGGAATCTGTGTGCCATGATTGGCTCAGTAAGGAACCTGAGGTGTGGCCAGTTTAAGGCACCTGGGAGGTGTGGTCTGTCCAAGGTACCTGGGAAGTGTGGCCTGCTGGCCTGGAATTATCTAACAGAAAAATGGATCTAAGATAGAGATTAGACTACAACACTAATAATATATGAATCATAAAAACCATTTTAAATCTGTGAATTAAAAAAAAAAAAAAGGAGGATGAGGAGAATTAAGGAATTGTTTGTCTTTTTATCAAATATTATAGATAACATTTTATTGTATAATAATATTCCTAAAGTGATTTTTTATGGCTGAAATTAGTATTTTCCTTAAGCCATTTTTCCCCCCATCAGTTTATCAAAATATTCCTACTCCATTTGTGGAAAACAAGTTTTAAAAAAAATCTATAAAACCTGGTCATGGTTAGATGTTTTGGAAAAATGAGAAGTCATTGTGCCACGATTGGTTAAAATATAAATACCAAAACACCCCGCTTCAGGAAGAGCAACATAGCTTTTTGCTGTGATAGGAACTTACATGGGACCACTTTAGCCTTTCAGTAAGATTTCTACATGCTCAAGTCCCATGGCATATCAAGGATAAAGCCAGATTAAACATTTTCCTGTTTAGTTCCTTGGCTCTCTGCCAAACTCTTATTGCTTCCTATGTCTGTCTCTAATCTAGTCTAAATTCTCTTGAAATTGCTTTAAAGGATGTGCCATCTGAGGTGTGAAGATTCTTATAACAGAAGTTTAGAGATCCCATCCACATAGATTAAGACTAAGAAGGCATCAATAAATATCTCAGGGATATATTTATATGTATACATATGATATATACATGTGATACACACATATACACATTTAACTTCAATGGATATGAATAAAAAGAAATGAAGGTAAATTTTTGAGTATTTGAGTAGTTTAATGGTCATGTTAAGAATAAAAAATGGCAATCATAACTTATTTTTTAAAAATCTCTTATTGCTAATCAGGTGATTTTCTTTTATCTATGTGTATGTGGATATATGAATATATTTAATGTAGCTTTTTTCATCAAATTTCTTTAGAAATTTATATTTTGCTCATAAAGTGCTCTTTTTAGATGAAGCATTTAATAAAACAGAAGATTTAATTTTAGGTAGAAATTAGTGAGTGAGGAGGAATATATAAAGCATATAGTGTTTTCTTTATCTCCTTTGGTTCCTTGGTTCTTGTGATTCTCTAAAGATCTGTTCATCTGAATATCAGCTTTCTTTTTGTTAAACAGATGTGTTACTTAGGGACAACTTGCACCCTTGAGGAATCCTAATGATTTCAATAGCAATGCATGTAATTTTGACATGGATTTGCATCATTGTGAGGGATTCTGACTGAGAAGCCTTGTATACTAACTGCCACAGTATACAATATGACTACCCCTGAGCCTGCCTCCAGATGCTTTATTTGAATGAAGCTAACTAGAATTAGCTTGAATATTTTCTGTTTTTAACTTTTTGTTTATTTGATGATTCATCTCTTCCTTTTTGTTACAAATGAGAATTTTACATGGAAAGAACTAATTTCCATGACAAGAGTAGAGTGTTTGTGCAACTTGTTCCCAAAGACAAGAGATGATCAAAAAGGGAGAAAAAAAAAGAGGGGAAGTAACATTTTTCTTAATCATATGCAAAAATCACCTATGAGAGGATACTGTTTAGACTTTTAGATATTTTTTGACTCAGAAGTACATTAGAAATAATATCCCATGTTATTGAACTTTTAAACTTGACTTTTTAATATCATTCAATCTACAGATATATTATACCATTTATAAAAAGCCAATCCCCTCACTGTAAAAAATAAGATTATTTTCATTTTTTAATAATTGATATTGGCTAGACTATTGAACTGAACATACTCTTTTGATAAAATCTCTATATATTCAGAAGGGCCACACAATTTAACTTGTTCAATGTCAAGTGACAGTGTACTTAGACATGTGAGACCAGAAGGAACCAGCAGGAAAGAGCTCAGTTACCTAGGTCTTCCTATGCTCATATCAAGCAGGGATTTGCTATTCAGTGGCAACCAATTCATGTTTGAGTACCAAAAAAATAGTAAAGCATCCTAAAGGGCTTTTTTCTACAATTTATCCCATTGGCCAATGTTTTCAAAAGTAAATAACTTATTACTTTAATGAGTGTAAGCACAAATGAAGGAGATGGGAGCAGACCTCATAGCTCAGAGTGATGTGGTTTATTCAGTTTCAGAGTCAATCAGTCAGGCTTACCTACCTTCTGGGTAAAAAATGCCCACTAGCTACAGGAAAGGTTTGTGTTTTTATAGTTTACACTGTGAGGTGACTTAATCATTGGAGACTTCAACAGGACGTGTCAGTTGGGGCATTCAGGAAAAAAGTGGTAAAAATTTGAAACTTGTTTTGACTGGGAAAAGATGGAGGGTCCAGAGCCCAGCGCTTATCTTTTTCCTCTAGGGTCGTCATATTGTCACTGGAATAGGGTTAATGTATGGCTTCATTGTCACTGGGAAAGAATTTACTGGGAAAGGATCAATGTTTGCTCTCTTTCCAGGGACTGCTATGTTAGGATTGATGTTTGCCTCCTTCCCAGGGATTGTCTTATCACTGGGAAAGGATTTATTGGGGAAGGATCAAGGTTTCGCCTTCTTCCTCCCTCCCTTATCCTGGGTCACACTGTCTTGGGAGTTCCTTCATAGAGTATAACTAATAGTTTCTGAAATGAAACACAATACCATCAAATGGAATATTACATATCAGGGCATATCACAATCAAAGTTTGCAAAATGTTATTACAGTTTTGCACAATGTTCCTGTGGAAAAGAAAAAGAAAAGGAGGAGAGGTTGTAAAATGTGCTTTAAAAAATTTATATATATATATATATATATATATATATATATATATGCATATATATATGTATACACACACACATATATACGTTAAAATTTTAAAACAGAAAATGTTGCAGGTGATGGGAAGTCATTGAGGAAATTTATACTGGCACAATAGCTTACATCTGCCTTTCAAATAGTAAAGTCTTTTCTCAAGATGAGGAATAGATTTGGGTGCAAAGGAAGTAAAAGTTTTTACAACTGTATGGTGAAAAATATTCCTATATAAACTTGGTCAATGGTAACGCAGATAAGGGGAAGGAACAGGTGTGCAGGATGTTTAGAAACAGCATTGAAAGAAATGGATTACTAACTTGAAACAGTGAGTAACTGGAAATGAATCCAGCTATCTTTGGCCCTGGCAATGCTGTGGATGGTGTTGCCAATAAAAATTAACACAGGAAGGGGAGTTGATCTTGACATGATGAGTCATTAGCTACAAGAAAATGCACTTTAGTGAAAACACTATTACCTGTGATGTTGAATATTTTCAAAATACAATAGTTGAATTCACTATACTTGAAGAGCAAACAGTGGGTAAGAAAATAGAGGCAGTTTACTATCTACTTGTAATAAGTTTGACTGGAAGGGCAGGCAACAGAGTTACAGATAGAATTTCTTCATTTGTGTATTTAAATATTTATTGAGTAGATCCATTGCCCTCATCTTTCTCTACCTAGATAATATTCTTCATAGCCATTGAGTGAATTATTCATAAGACTTCCCATCTAATTATTTTATGTGTCTGTTTTTACTTATGGAAATTCAGCATCAACAGGCAAGAATGTGTAACTATATTTATTTAATCTCTTCTGTGGTTGATAATATACACAAAATTTTATTTACATGTGGGACAGGCATTTGCTCATACTACTAGAAGTTTATATTATTTTAGCAATGGCAAGTTCTTTCATGTGTAACCCTGCAATACTTTATGAGAAAAAACATGAGACACAAAGCCAACTGAGTTGAGTCAATTTCATATATTTCATTGACACTCTTTTTGACTCTTCAGAGTTTAATAAAGATATGATTTATTTTCAATTTTGATATGGTTATTTTTTTTAAGATTAGGAAACTATAACTTATTGTAAGATATATCCAGTGAATGACTCTGGAAGATTTTTAAATAATAAAAAAAATAGTCATTTTTTTTCTCCTAAATCGATTTATCCTTGTTCCTTCATGCTAAATCATACAGTTATTATTACTACAATCCAAATCTGTTTTGTCACCCACTTAAATTTCTGCAGCCACTCTTTGGCACTTGTTCTTCTTAAGCTGACTCATTCTTGGATCTACTCATCATAGTGATACCACCGTTTACCTGTGACAAGGAGTTCTGCTCCCCCAAATGTTGAAATTTGAACATTAGAGAAGCATGCCAAGGCAAGCATATAAAGCAGGGTTTATTTAAGAGGGGTAACATAGACTTCTACTGGGAGGGAGAAGGGGGCCATTGCTGGTATCTTGGTATCCCAAAAAGCGAGGCAGTTTCTACCCTTTTTATATGTCCTGGGCTTCCTTTGTTGTTCTCTTGCTCTCTTCCCCTTATCTTGCTCTTTCCTGCATACTTGACCAGGCATGGTGGGATAGCCAAAAGGTGAGATGCAGATGGGCTGAAGGGGGAAGGGCAGGATGGAGCAACCCAGGACACATTAATTAACAATTGTATAGCTCCCTATAGGAAGGGGCAGTTCCTGTGACAGGTTATCTTGGCAATAGTTTGGGGCCGGGGCAGGTTCTTGATAAGGGTGGAGGAAGGGCTCTGAAGTAATTAACATTCCAATCCTTCAGGGGACAGGCTCCAATTTTTGGGACTCACTCAAAATTGGCTTTCTTGATCCAACCTAACTGGATTTACCTATCTATACTGACTGCCTGTCTAATTCTGTTGTACCAAATTCGCAGGAAAAAAAAAAAAAAAAGTCTCACAAGCCACTCACATAACAGCCAAAGAAGCCTTTATTCCGGCCAGGGCCATCAACACTCTGACCCGCACAAGGCAGGGTGGTAGAAGATGGTGCCCACTCATAGCAAGGGCAGGGTTTATAAAGCACAGGGTTAATACGCCCTCAGGTGGAGATGGTTTAAGGGTTGGGTAGTCTTGCTCCACCCTAGGATTCTATTGCAGGTGTTGTGTAACCCAGTTCTTTGTTCCGGGTTTATTCCGAGAACAGTGGGCAGATGAGACCTGAAAATGGCGGGTAATCTAGAATGGAGTCGCCTCTACTTATCACAATTCTGGCTTCAATAGAGTGCCTATTATAGATAATCTGTCAATTTAATTCCACTGTGACTTTGTCCTTCTCAGAAACCAATACTGATTGCTATCTTATGCATAATGCCCAGGCTTCCTTGGGTAAATTTCAATCCATTTAACCTAAACCTAAATATCAAGCTTAGCAACAATTTTTATGCCATGTTCTCCACTGCCTGACACATCATCAGACTCCTTGTCCTCTTCATGCCAAACTATGTATGCTTCTGAAATTCTGTCATAGATTTCTTCTGTAAAGGGTCTTTTCTTCTCCACACACATCCAATGTCTACAAACATTGAGACTGACCAGCTTCTTCTTGTACAATTACACACCAACCTTTCATGCTGGTCTTTCAGTTCCCTGAATCTTTTCATCAGAAACTTGCTAAACTATTTTTTTTTTTTTTTAAGATATGATGGATTTGTCTCTTCTATTAGATGCAAATAAGGATATAGGTTAGACAACTGATACCAAAATTCTTTTGTACAATTGGCTGGCTTGTTTTGTTTGTTTATTTTTTAAAAAATATTTATTTATTTGCTTTAGTTGTACACAATGCGTTTTATTTTTACGTGGTGCTGAGGATCGAACCCGGGCCATGCACGTGCTAGTCGAGCGCTCTACCGCTGAGCCACAACCCCAGCCCCTGTTTATTTTTTAATGAAATCTGTACTCATCATGGGGCTAAATCCTATACTCAGCTATTGATTTATTAATGATTCCTACCCTCATGTTTTCTGTTTTTATTTTTTTAATCCTTTAACATTTTTTTAAAAAATTCTAAGTTGTTATAAATGACAGCAGAATGTATTACATTTCACATTATACTTATAGAGCACATTTTTACATATCTCTGGTTGTATACAAAGTATATTCACACCATTCATGTCTTCAAACATGCACTTAGGGTAATTATATCCATCTCATTCTACCATATTTTTTTTCCTTCACCCTTTTGCCCCTTCCCTCCCCCCTCCTTCCACATTGGCCATTCTAGTGTTCCTCTAATTCTCCTATGCTCCCCACCCCAACCCCACTGTGAATCGGTCTCCTTATAACAGAGAAAATATTTGGCATTTGGCTTTTTGGGATTGGCTAACTTCACTTGAAAACTTCTTCTCAGCAAAAGAAACAGTGAGGTGAACAGAGAGCCTACTAAATGGGAACAAATTTTTACCACATGCACATCAGATAGAGCACTGATCTCTGGAATATATAAAGAACTCAAAAATCTTAACACCAAAAAAACAAATAACCCAATCAATAATTGGTCCAAGGAACTGAAAAGACACTTTTTGGAAGAAGATATACAATTAATCAACAAATACATGAGAAAATGTTTAACATTTTTGGCTATTAAAGAAATGCAAATCAAAACTACTCTAAGATTTCATCTCACTCCAGTCAGAATGGCAGCTATTAAGAACACAAACAACAATAAATGTTGGAGAGGATGTGGGGAAAAAGGCACATTCATACATTGCTGGTGGAACTGCAAAATGGTGCAGCCAATCTGGAAAGCAGGATGGAGATTCCTTGGAAAACTAGGAATGAAACCACCTTATGACCCAGCTATCCCACTCCTTGGTCAATACCCAAAGGACTTAAAAACAGCATACTACAGGGACACAGACACATCAATGTTTACAGCAGCACAATTCACAATAGCTATGCTGTGGAACCAACCTAGATGCCCTTCAGTAGATGAATGGATAAGGAAAATGTGGTATATATGCATAATGGAGTATTACTCAGCAATAAAAGAGAATAAAATCATGGCATTTGCAGGTAAATGGATGAAGTTGGAGAATATAATGTTTTCTGGTGTTGATGTTCCATGAATTAATGACTATGTTTTGAGAAAATATTTATTTAAAAATCCCAATAAGACTTTCAATTATGTATCCAAAAAAGCTATTTATGTCACTTTTTCACTTTAACTTAAATAACTAAGACTTTTAAGGCTTTTTGGGGTTTTGTTACTGTTTTCTTCCCATTATTTCTTTTAGTAGTGATACAAAAGTAATGTGAAGATAACTAGATAGTATTATCTAACAAAAGCTCTCAGTTTCTTCCTAAGTAGATTATTACAGAGCTAGGGCCTACCTAGAAAATAAGGCATTACAGAGATCCCGCTTCAAATCCTGATTCTTGTGATCAAGTCAGAAAGATTTCAGACATGTGGCTCAGAGTAACAGGAATGAATTTATTGAAAGGTTAGGAAATGGGAAATGGGACACTCTCAAGGAAGAGCATGGGAACTTTCAGGACAGTGTGCCTCTCCTGCACTCCAGTTTTGTTTTTGTTTGGTATTGGGGATTGAACTCAGGGGCACTCAACCACTGAGCCAGTCCCCAGCCCTATTTTATATTTTATTTAGAGACACGGTCTCACTGAGTTGCTTAGTGCCTCATTTTTTACTGAGGCTGGATTTGAACTTGCGATCTTCCTGCCACAGCATCCTGAGTGGCTGGAATTAAAGGCGTGTGTTACTATGCCCAGTTTGCACTTCAGTTTTATTGGGATCTCAGAGAAGTTTCCAGAGAGTCCCGCCTAGGTCCACCTCTTACTTTTGACAGAGGGAAAGATGACATCAGACTTTTAAGCCCCAACTGTGATGGCAACTCTAAATCACCTTGGCCCATGTTGATCAGTTCTAACTGCATTCTTAACCATACATTTTTACAGATTTTATGGTTACAGGAAACTATTCTTATCTACCAGAGTTTCAGGATCTGGTTACAAAAATGTCCTCCCCTTCTGGTTAATTTGGTTTCTGTTCATCAACTTTGTTATTTTGGGCCTCCATTTCTTCTTCTGATAATAGGTAGTTTGTTGAGCAATGTGAGATACCATGTCCACTTAGGTCAGGCAGGACTGCAGGCAAATTGCTTCTTGAAAAAGAAAGCATGTGGGAGTCAGCACAGTGGGGCTAATTTCATAGAATTATTCTCTTAACCTTGTGTCCCCACCATCCTCATCTGTCTGTCCCCTAACAGATAAGAAACTTAAAAGTCCCGTATATCTTCACTGCAGATTTTGAAAATAAATTTTACCTTACAGAATGTTAATTATTAGGGTAATGTTTATTGAATGATTTACAAATTTTATTTTCCTTCAATAGATGAGGTGCCAAAACTTGTTCAGAAATTTGTTGCATACCTTGCCCCATGCTAACCTGAGGGACATGCAAATAAATATCTTAGTGAACTTGATTGCTCCATTAAATTTACAGTGTGTACATCCCACATAGGGTTGGTAACAGAAGTTTCTGATATTTCACATAAATTTTCTTTTGAAGCCAAAATACTCATTCTCTTCTGTGAGCCAGCAACTAGCAGCCAAACATTTTATTCACAACAGACACCCTCACAAGGTGGTATATTATGCTAATTGACTCAGCTTAGGCCTTAGGTTGCCACTGAAATAAAATCAACCATTGTGACGTAGGATATACTTGTTAGTTTGATAAAAGTCAAATCTTTGCATTATGGAAAGGAAGAGCTACATCTTTCTTTCTTTATAGACATATAGAGGTGCTATGAAGTAGAAATCTGTGTTTTTACATAACTTCATATAAATAGTTTTTAGGCAGAAATGCCATTATGAGGTTACTGCAAAATAAGTCCCAGTTTTAGTAATGTGAAACATTTCTGAAATAACTTCAATTTATGGTTTTCAAAGGGCAGAGTTAATTGTGGGTCTGTAACTGTTTTTCTCCCATTTGTTTTTTCCCCCTAACCAATCTCTTTATAAATATTGACTGATGGATTTACTTGAATGAAAATAAGTGAGAATCCTGCAGGAGTTGCTAGGTACTGATTGGTGAACTTGGGAATGCTGCATGCAGGATATTTTTCTGCAAAATACTTTATTGTAAAACATCCTGCAATCTATGGATCTCTGGGCTGCAGCTGCACTGAACATTGGTTAATTATGCAGCCAATACAGGGAGATGGGAATAGGAAAATATAAAAGTTGAGACATCCCAAGACCTATTTTACTTATCCTTCTGAGAACAAAATACATTCTAGTGCACACACACACACAGGAGAAACTATGTCTGATGAATTTGGTTTTCCTGAATGTAAAAATGACTCGTATCCTGTGTATTATTTGCTAATTTTTTGTAAAGATTGTATATGAGGGTCTGAAAATTTGGGCCTGTGTGTTCATGCACGTTGTGTAAGGTTTTACTTTACAAACATTAGATCATTATAATATTTCTGTGAGGTGGGCAGCACTTGAGTTATTAGCTACATCTTAGGATCTTATACTGTGGTGATAATAGTAGCGATAAGAAATCTAGAGCAGTAACCATTATTTATCTCTTAAAAGAACAAGGCCCTTAATTAACTCACATGTTTTCCCAGTATGCAGATTAATATGAAATAAATAAAGCCCAAGCTTCAGTATAATTCTCATGCATGGGCTCCGTTTAGACCTTAAAAAGTGTCCTAAAAATATGTTCAAATGATCATATAATTGGTAACATTTGCCAACGTCAAATACTTTGACCATGATCAATTAAGAACATTGCCTCTTTACTCCAACTTCTCTTTGCTAACCTGCCTTATACTGGATAGTATGGAAGGAAATAGTGAAGAGAAAATTCAAAAAGGAATTCATTTATTTGAGTTTCATGTAACATATTTACATTATGGGGTATAATAATATGGCTTGCAGTTAATTTTATGTATAAGCAATGCCTGCAATTCTAGTGTAGGAATAGTTTTCTAAGGTAATCGTCACATGTCATGATAACCAAAATGATATGAAGGCAGAGTTTGTGTCATGGCATGCATGCTTCTTGGTATCCAAAAGATGAATTTCATTGTCAGCAGAGCCAAGACAAACTTTAAAATGTGCAGAATCAGAACCTAGTCTGTTAAATTTTCATGAATTTTATAGTTCATCTATGAAAGATATGTAACAGAGCTTTTCATAAATTTTAAAATGATCTAACTTTTATAACACTTCCCCTAATAACAAGATGTGAAACTAAAACATTGCAAGGCTATTACTAATAAAAAAAATTTTTTTGGTCTAAAATGTTAGACAAACTTATTTTAGAAATTAAATTATAAAATTCTCCTGTGAGGAGGCAAAGAGATTGCAGCCAAAAATATAAGATATAATTACCACAGAAGTATATCAGAAAGCTAATAATGTTGTTTTCCACATTTTTCTGATACTGTTATGGGTCATTTTTTAAAAAAAATAATACTTTGTTGTAATAGCTTGTTTCATTCAAAATAGTCATATCTATATTTTGTATTTGCAATTATTTTCTTAAATTTATACCAAATTTTATATGCATCAGGTCCATGACCCATCCCTGCCTGTGAGGTTAATATTATTCTCTGTATTTTTCACATGAATACCTTAAACAGGCTGACCCAGTACTAAAATGACATCTAATGTGCTTTTCTATCAACTGAACTTTGTTTTGTCCAGATTAAATCAATCATAAGGGAGAGAAAGAAAATCTGATGTTATGCAGGAGACCAAATCCATATATAAAAAGAATAGAAAAGCATGACATTCAGTTATCTATTCATTCTCTCTGTTGGTGCCAAAATTAAGGCTGTTTTGCTTAACTAGACAAATAGCAATGCATCCCTGATACAAGCTAATCTGCAAAATATTCTATTGTCTATGCTTTCATTGTTTGTTGGATAGGCCCCTCCCACAAAAATAAATATTTTATACATTACTTAAGAGACTATTTCAAATTAAAAGTTTGGGAGGCATTTTTAATGCTGAAGTGAAAAAGCATTTTTGAGTCTTTGTAAAATGTTTAATTACAAGAAAAAAATTGAAATTTTAAGTATAATCTATCTTGAGTGTAGAACTAAAGTGTTTTGTGTAGTGTTTAGTATATTACAATACTTAATTGACTTGTCTGTGAAGGTTAATATGCCTATTTAAAAGTGTAAAAGTATTCTAATCTGGATGGTCAAGAAAGAGAATGAAAAGTCTGTTCTACAAACCAGAATAATTTGGAACCTATTTAAGAAAGAGAATGACCAATCCAGGTAGACAAGACTTGAGTTTATTTATGAGATTCAAAACTCCCTTCTTAAAAGGACATTTACAAACTTAATTTCAAAAATAAAATAAATTCTGAATCACAAATGTTCACGTTTTAATTTCAATATTACAGGTATGTTCTTTCATGATAAATTATCAGTTGAAAATGTTCCAGGGGAATCTGGTATCAATTAATTTTACACTTCATATAAGAAAAATAATAAAACATTTATTTTCAAGTCTTACATATATTACTTAAAAATAGATACAAAGTTCAGTTTGTCATTTTTAAATTTTACTGCTGTTTCAAGCTACCTGAAAGAATACCTTAGTGAAAAATATGTTCCAATTGTCTTGGGTAAGTATGACTTAAAACAGTTCACCCATGTGTTATTTAGCTATCAGGTTGGTCAAATGATGGATGATGTCATCTTGAAAGTTAAGAAATAGTATTAGTTGGGCAAGTAAAATAATGTTTGAGACTAATATAATATGCAACTTGGAATCAAATTCAAGAAGTTGACTGATTAAAAATCTAACATTGCACAAATTCATAAATAATTGCTTAGTTTCTATCTTTAATATAAACCTGCTTTATTGAAGCACACCAAGAACAATGAAATAGAGAAAAAAATGTACATAAGATTGTTTGCTTGATGGAAGCATCAATTTGTTAAAATAATTCTCATACATATTTCCCTGTTCAAAAATATAAACTTGCTTGTTTTCCATATATACAAGTATTCTGTGAAATCCTGGATTCTGAGAAGAAATAGTTTGAGGTATAACAGTGAGTAAAACATCCAAATGCATGATATTTTTGGCTGAAATTCATTAAAGTTACTGTCGGCAGAGAGTTGATTGCCGTGTGCTCCCAAAAGTCTTCCAGGTTTTGCCCTCTGAGAAATTTGTCAGCGACATCAAATAATTGAACTCTTCAACATCAATATATACAAAGGAATTTTATTATTAATCAAAGAAAGGGAAATAGAGACATCAGAAATTGCAACTTTATTTTTTTTGTAATACATATATTTATTGCCATCATAGTTCTGCAATTGTCATAAAATTAGAGTCAGATGGGATTCTGAAACATGTGCAAGTTTTGGAAATGGACACATAGATAACAGTATAGAACTGTACATAAAATAATTACAATTTATTAAACACACTCTTTTAGCATATCCTTGATGAACAGGAATGAGCACCATATTTTTTTTATGAATATATATTTTTCTTTCTTTCTTTTTTTTCTACAGCACCAAAGAAATCCAAATAGGAAAAGGAGAGATGAGGGTCGAGAATTAAGAATCAGCCCTGTTTCCATCTCAGCCACACTATCTTACATCTTCATGATTTTCAAAGCTCTTTTCACATTCTGCCCCCTCAAGGGCATCAGTGTTTCCTAACGGTACAAGTATACGTAGCAAGTTGTACTCTATACCATCCTTATTCAAAACTTGCATGTGGCATGAAATGGGTTGCTGGCACCAAGGTATATTTTCTGTTGGTTTCATAGGTTCTTCATCTTAATCTTAGCCAAGAAAGCAAACTGGACCAACTTCAAATCCAAACTTTTGATTCTGATCACCAAAGTCATTGATCATTACATCAATGATAGGTACTTGATCAATTTTCGGTGTGTTGATTTCAATCACAGTCTTTTCATAGCCTTTTCTGGACTGTAAAATTAAGCATAAATTAAAAATTACATGATAATTTAATATTGCTAAAACATATGTTTTTTTTTAAGCTTCTGAGTAGAGGCTGGAAGATAAGAAAGAAGAGAATAAATCCCAAATTTGCCAATAATTATGTGATAACTTTTTGCTCTTATGGGTGGAGAATCACATGGAATTTTAAATTTTGAATATTAACAATTGTGCTTGATATTTAGTTGTGATCACTCAACTATGATTATCCAACATACTGCGCATTTAAAAATAATCTTATTAAGTTGATAAATAAAATTTAGTATAAAAATTGATGCTGGTACTAGATCCCATAATATAATTAATATATCATTATTATTTTAGTTATAATTAAGATATAGATTGTTAACTTCTCTTGAAATACAGTATAGAAATTATAATGTAAGAACAGAAGTTAAAACACTTCTGCTGCCACATATTAATTTTTATAAATATTAATAATATACTACTATTTAGAATGCTTTCGAGGACTTCTGCATCTGTAACCTGCTTTGTGTTCTCTTTGTTCTTCTTGTACTCCACTCATTCTCTTGAAAGCAAGGGCTCTCTTATTTTGTAATTGTGCCATCTCTTCAGTCATCCACACTTAGCCAAAGCAAACTGCTATTATATGGAATTCCCATGTGCATAAACAATGGTTCCAGAGGATAAAGATAACAAAAATGACAGTAGTTTCCTAAGTTGCTGTAACATAGTGACAATTAAAAAGCACCAATGAACAAAATATAATTGTAAAAATTATTTAAGATTACCTTCTGTTACACCTTCAGAAATGTATCTGTGTAGATTTCAGAGTGTCTACATGTGTGCATATCTGTATGTGAGCATTAGTGGTTTTGAAAACTCTGTATCTTAATATGTCAATGTTAAGCATCAAATCGTATTAATAACTGACAGCCATTTCATGAGAGAAATCTGGCTTACAACCAAACTGAGGCTGTTACAGGCTGCCTCTCATCTCTGTTGAAGAAGACAAGCAGAGATTCCACTCACCGCACAGCCATCATGCAGTGCTTTGATGTAAGGGTTGTTATCATAGGACATCTCCTCATCATTTGATCCCAGGAACCGAAGTGCTTTGTCATAACTTCCTGATGACATATCATACCAGGCAGCCGACTGATGACAGTTGTAGGTGAAATTTTGCCGAGCAGAGGCAGTGAGAAGTTTCAGGAATGTCATTTGCACCATGTTAATGGAATTGCCTTCAACGTCTAAATATGAAAGCTGGGAATAAAAGAATAAAAAGACACTTAAAGACTCTTTTTCTCTTTTATGCTATGAAAAAATAAATCACTGTTGACAGTGAATTCTGATGATGGAAGCATGTACATGAATTGACAGACCTTTTGTAACCCACTGAGAAAAACTGTGAATTGAGGGTCAGAAGACCCAGAGACAGGATTTTATAAACTCAGAACTATATCTCCAACTTAGTTATTCTAACCACTGCTTATCTTTGACAAAAATCACAATGTCTATTGTTTCCTAATTAGTAAATACTGCCAAAAAAATGATTCTGCTTTGAAGAAATACTTCACTATATTTCACTTCTTTTTTTTTTTTTTATGTTGTAAAATAGTGAAACAATGAAAACCAAGGAATCTTGGTGCAATGCAAAAGTTAACTAGTTTTGTTCTTTGATCATGCTCCTGCACTTTTTATTCTGGGGCCATAGTCTTCCAAGGCATTTTGATCTTCTAATTTTCAAAACAGAGTTTCAGTCCATTCTTAGATGATATATATATTCACTGTTGTATCACCAGCATCTAGCTTAAAGCCGGAGACAATAGGAGTTAATAATTGTTGAGTCAATACTTATTTTGTATTTATAGCAAAAAAAAAGTTGTTTTAGATGTAATTACTAAGACGTCTTATGTCATCTTCATAAAATTTTTGTTGGGTATAATGGAGATAACTGAGCTTAAGAGAAAGGTATAAACCTAAACTTAAAAAAAAAGTACAAATTCACTGAGATTTATAAGTTAAGGCAATGCAAAAGCACTGATCTGACTTTCCTCCTTATAATAATTTTACCTATTCCTTATTGATTAACAGATGAGATACTGAGGAGCCTTGTGAGTTTAGGGGAAAAATTTTAACTTTGGCAATGTACTCTAAGGAAAATAATACTGCACAAAACAAAACACAGTGTTCTAATTGTGTATATTTTAAAATTCATATACAAATAAGAATATAGCAGGGATGCATAATATCTAACCTAAAGACTAAACTAGAGAATTATAAGTCATTAATATGTATGTTTATATAGTAATGGTAAATGTACAAATTTTCATCAGTGGAAAAATAATAGCATTTTAAAAAGAATATTAATTGATTGAATAATTATTTTGGATAAGTGGGAAACACTTAAATTTGGTTAACTCCTAATTAAAGTAATTTAAACACATTTTAAACAGCTTTTGATATAATTTAGTCTAACATCCAATTTTAAAATAGCTTTACAAAAATTTTAAGGGGAACTGGTAATTGTATAGAAATACATAAATTTGGCTTACAATACAAATAAAAGGTAGGTTTGTTCACTATATTCCCAAAGGTAACAATCAGAGAAAATAATTGTACATGCTGAAAGTTCTTCATGAAATGAAGAACAAACAATAAATTAAGGATCAAGCAAACAGAAAATGAAATAGTGATAGTCAAAGACATTAAATGGATACTAAATACTTTTTCTGATATTTTTAGCAAGATTCACTTTATGGTGACTTTGTCTTGAACTGTACTCTTTATTTGATAATTTTTTTCTGTAAATTTAGTACTTCCATCTATTTGATACAAAAATAAATTAAACTGCTTTAGAATACCATAGTGGTCTAAGAGATGCTAGGTGGAGCAAATTGAAGAACACATGAGCTATATAATTTGAGCTCTGCTTATGGATTTTGAGATAAACCATTTCACGCTGAGGTAATAACATACCAATTTTCCTCTCTTAAATTCACTAAACCAACTTCCTGGTTTCTCCTTTGGCCATGATGAAATTCTTACCTATTGTTAAGGAACAGGAAAATTATAAGTTAGGTAAATATTATGAATGGTATTGTTTATGTCTATATCAGTAAATTTCAGTAAGATTGACAAGCTAAAGAGCTTTTGAAATAGTATCTACCCTGTAATAGATAAAATGAGATAAATAGCAATATTTGAGATAGATCTTGTGAAATGCATGTAATAAATATTGAATCATTTTCTTCATGATCTCTTCAGTGTTTAAACAGTATTTTGTAAAAATATGTTCTATATGTTTATTATGAAGTATAATGCATACTACTATTATAAATACAACTTTGAATAAAAAAAAAGACTTAAAAAAATAAATGGGGAGAAACAACTTGGTAAAGGCAGACTAAGAGCTGTAGGGGACATCATTAAAACTCTCTCAGGTAATCTCTCACACAAAAAATCCTCCAAATGCCAGCCAGCATCAACCAACAAGACAAGGAACAGCACTGTGTATCAAAAGAGGCATTCTAAAAACATTTAGCCAGTAACTAAGGGTGGGATATCCCAGAAAAGTCATTGGTAGAAAGTAAAGCTAATCATTCCTGCTGGGAATATAAAGAATCCCTTGTAGATCTGCATTTCTGTTTTTATTTGTAAAGATTAGTAAATTATGAGTTTATAAAGCTTTACGTAGGGAATCTGAATAATCAGTGCAAGGGGCAGCATTTTCCTTTGCCATGGATTTTTTTGGGGGCTAAAGGAGATTTATTATGCCTTGCCACGTGACAAGTTGGGTTGGGAGATGGAATTACTTTGTCTCCTGAAACTACTATACGTCATAAACTTAAATATTCTTCTAAAAAGTTCAGTCACACATAAAGTTATTTGCTTTGTCTTATAGAGTTCCTTTACCTCTGTGAGCCTGCACCATTTACTAAAGAAAATGAGATTTATTACATGAATATGATAGAGATAAAATGTCTTCCTTACCAAATGTTTGGAAAATACAATTATGATATGAAAAATCTCTCCTTATATTAATGATTTGCATGTAGCTTTAAAGATATAACTCAAGTATATTGATACTGTTAGGTGAAAAGCATAGAGTATGTGTGAAGGGACTAAACATCTAAAACATGTAAGTGTAGAGAATACTCTTATTTTATGTAAAAGATAAATTCTTTATAAAATTTTGCACTTTAAGCATAATATGCAGCTGTGAGTGCTACCATGTGATAATTGGGCAGAATACTATATATGCACTAAAATTTGAGATTCAGCTGTGATGTGTCATGGAAAGCCACAGAATTTTAGAGAGCAAGCAGGTGTCCAAAGAATACATCTGGGCAAAAAATAAAGGAAAGAAGTATTTGTTAACTCTATGCATCACTTGGGTGCCTTATTCATGTTTATGCAAATGAAATGCTCTAATTACCCTGTAAGAAAAGCAGATAAATGAAATATATGACAGTATAATTTTCCTGTTTAGTTCAATATTGAAAAAACATGGCAGGAACTGTCAACATTCACCACCAAAACAGACTGGTACTTACTCCCTCTGATTTTTTGTCTGGATAAATGCAAGTCTCACCACCAGATGTGAAATTACAATAAACTTTGAAGGAATCTCCTGAGCAACCTTGGTTAGGATCAATCCAATATTCACCTAGAAAGTAGGAAAAAACAGGTCATATACAAGTTCATTAATAATATCAAATGCATGAGACATCAAATTTTATTAGAAAGATAAATAAGGAAAGTCAATATTCATAGATCTCCTTACTTTAATGTTTTTAGGCCTATTAGGGTATATATTTGATTAGTTGGAGTGATCTTTTCTTTTTTGCCTCAAATCTCTGTAAAGCAACCATATCTGAAATACTTTTTTGTTGTTGTTCTTGACATACCAATCACTTTTAGTTATTAGCCTGTCACCTCTTCAAATAATAATATTCTGTAATTCCATGTGTAATAAATTGCATGCATAATGAAATCCGATCTAGTTGAACCCAAATCTACTATGTAGTACTTCCTTTTAGAAATATGAGTGTAATAATCCATTTTGACCTCATTTATTCATCTGTAACAATGGAGTATCTATTTAGCCTCAGAAATCATACCTTCACCTTATTTTACACAAAAACTTCTTGTAGTAAATGTGTGTTGGGATTTATGTCTGCCAAGGGGAAGGACTTTGGCTGCTTACCACGCCCTTTGGAGGACCGGGGCTAAGCAAAGGGGTGTGGCTATGACATAGCGTGAGAGTCCAAACCTCCCTGCTGGTTGATTGGTTAGTTCTAGACCTATTTAAGTTCAGCACCTTGCCAATAAAGTTGAGTTTTTGGCTTCTTGCTCACTCTACAAAAAACTCCCTGGGTGTGGCGTGGTATCCGTCCAGCAGGCGGGTGGGAGACATTCAGCTATTTTTGTCCGCTAAGCCCATCTTCACCCGGTAAGTTACATTCTTTCTGCAGGCAGAAAGAAACCCCTTTTAGGGCCCAAAAAGGGGGGGTAGCTTTAGACCGCGGCCCCATTAATAACTCAACAGTCCCGGCAAATGTGGATACTGAAGGAGAACTACATTATATATTTAAATATGATCTGCTATTAATGCCATTAATGCAATGTGGCCAAACAAATTATATCATGTGAATAATCATGATTAATATTTTGGTGTTGTGGTCAATATTAGAAGTAACATAAAGATATTCTTTGAATAATTGACAAAATGGTTTTTGTTAACAAGAATTATCAGGAGACAAAATTGATAAACATGACAATTATTTTGGTTTCTTCATATCATTTTCATGCTGTCAACTTCATTTCAAATGAATTATGTGAATACAATGGTTTTGAACTTATAATATTTTAAAAGCTCTAGTAGCTTAGCTTAGTACTGGAACTCTCAAAACTCCAACCCTATTCAATATTTATCTTCTACTGTATAAAAACAGTGAAAGTACTTTAATCATTAATAGCTTCTACTGTTTGTTAGGTAACTTGAATACTTTAATAAGAACATTTGCACTTTTTATGATGACACTACTAATACACAAACGTCTGAACAAATTGTAATACTCAGGAAAAATATATAAGAAAACAAAAATCATATCTAAGATTTTATCAACCAGAGTAACTGTGCTGTCTTTGATATTATAATGTTTTTTAAGAATATATTTTTTGAATTATATGGGAACCAATTTTATTTCACTTTATTGAATTAGCATTGTTATTAAATATTCTTTCAAATAATATGTTAATGGCATAATTATTCAGATATCTTTGTTCAATAAAATGGATCAACATCCTGTGGGTACTCTGTTCAAGTTATCTCTAATTATCCATACCTCATTTTTACTACCATCTCTCTAAATGAGGCCTCTATCATCTCTTGTCCAGATTAGTCCAAGAGCTTCTTAACAAGCTCCTTTGATTTCCTTTTACTTTCTTCCAAAACCACTTTAAATCATTTTCCAAAACCACTTTAAATCATTTTCTAATTTGCTCTCTATCATTCAGCCACAATTCACCTTCTTTTAATTCCATGAAAACACCAAGATCGTCTCTTCTTCAAAGCTTTGAAAATGTTCTACACCATCTGCCTGGAATACTTTTTTGATTCTTAGCATAACTGTCTATCTTCTTAAAGTTTCAGCTTAAATGTCACCTCTTCAAATATTAATACTGAATTTATCCAAGATAATCTCCTAGTTAAATAAATACACACTTTTCATAACTGTCATAATATGCTATTGCTAACATTTTTTTTTTTTTTTTTTTTTTGTCTATACCATTAGAAAATAAATAGGTCAAGAGCATTATTCCATTATTCTTTCTATTTATCTATGAATGTGTGTATGAAAAACAGCACCTAGCACTATTCAAGAATTAATTAATTAATATTATTTCATTGTCATGCTTAGGAATTAGTGAAGCTAGTTATTATGTAGAAACTACTGGAAACTATAGCCAAGATGGGATTACCATTCCTAAAGTTTATAATACTTTTTAAACTTCTCTGGTTCTAAATCATATGTGCTTTCATAATTCAGTACATGCTGCTTCTTTTACATTTAATTTTCAATTTTGTATGATTACCTGATTCATTGAGATCTGAAGTGTAAGAGTCATATTATGTAGCTGTATTCTCTGTATTCTTATCTAAATATCATAAAAACTTCAGTGGAAATTCATTGATTGGTCAAGTATATTTAACTTTGGGAATAGAAGTGGAAATTTTCTAGCACAGGTTCCAGCCAAATTATTTAAATCCTTTGTGTACATAACGCCAGTTAAAAATAAGAATCTCTTTATAAATCAGGGAACTAAACATATCAAATAAACACAAATTGCAAGACCTTTAATTATCTGTTTGCATAGAATCCTTAACTACTGCTGTTTTAGTTTTAATTGACAATGCTAAAGAAAGTAAGATTTCATGATATTTTTCCTTTATAGTGGCTATATATAAATTAATTTAGACTTTTCTATCTTCACTGTTATTTAGATCAATTTATAACATTCATTGTTTGATTGATAGTGCAAAACAATATTTTCTTAGAAGGGGAAGTAGAGTATTTCAGTATAAAGGGGAAGGTTTAAAATCAGATAAATATCTACCTACCCCCTTATTAGTTAAGTAATTATGACTTGTAATCAACTATCTTAGTATATCTGAAACTTTTTCCTTCTCAAAAAAATAGATATGTATAGGTTTTGCTAAGCTCTAGGCAAAATAAAGTATCTTGATAATAATTATTAAGCAAACTATGAACAGTTCTACTGGATATTTGTGAATTAATGAAAGAAACATTTTTGCCCCAAGTTATCCCAATCCTTAAATATTCTGTTCACCAAATTTTCCTAAACTGATAGATCAAATGTTCATGTTATGCTACTTAATCATATTCAGATTATCCATATTAGTGTAAAGTACTTGATCAAATTAATCAAATATTAATTAATATTAATGTGATTCTTTTAATGTACCACATTAATCATATTAATATGAAGTAAATTAGTAAGTTAGTAATAATTGTATGGTGATATGCACATATGGATGCACATATAATACCCATTCTGAGTTACTTATAAGGTGAAGTACATTTGTGTGAGCAATCATTATCCAAAAATCATCTTTCTCATAGTTCAATGAAACCTTATTTAACAGACAAGGATTTTCCAAAGAAGACCTTGAATTACACAGTGTAAATGACTTTTTCTGTCTACAAGAGAAGAATTAATAATTGTTTGCTCTAGTTTTATTTAGAGAGTATATTAAACATTTAATTAGAATTAACGAGCTCACAATGCACTTCAGTAACTTAGCAACTCAGTACATTTGTTTTGTCATGTATTATTAACATACCATCTGGGAAGTCAGGGTGGCTGAGTTGCAGGTCTTTGCAAGTTCGGGCGGGATTGGTCTGAGTACCCATTGGAAACTTCATATGCTCAATGTCTTGCTTTAGGGAATTGAGGGAACCAAATATTTCCTCCATTCCATCAGAGTAATCAAGAATGTTATCACCTATATCTGCTTGCATGCTTTCAGTATGTCTTCTCATTTTTTTGGGTGACAAAATTGGTAAAGGCTGAATGACTTCACCAGGTGGACCCTGTAAAGGAGACAATGTGAGTATAAAAAATATATGAGTGTTCCATAAAGTAAAAAATACTCTGTAGGTTTATAAGAAATTATAGTTGGTTTAGCTTTTCTGCATCTACAAAATGATATATGAAAAAAATCATATAAATAAATACACATATATGTGTATATGTGAATTTTGTAATTTCTTTTAAAAATAACCTGGTGGAAATATGGAGGTAGGTGCACAAGTCAGATTTCTAGCACTTTATCTACATATTAAGTAGCATAGTTTTGTTTTGACATGTTATATATGTTACTCTCTGACTTTATGAGTAGTCCTCATTTACACACTATCTCCAGAACTATATTTTAAAGTCTCAGATGGACACAGTGGCTCTTTCCTGTAATCCCAGCAAATCAGAAAGCTGAGACAGGAGGAATCATAAGTTTGAGGATAGACTCAGCAATTTAGCGAGGCCCTAAGCAACTTAGCAAGACTCTGTCTCAAAACAAAAAATAAAAAATGGGTTGGGGATGTTACTGAGTAATTAAGTATCCTGGGTTATATCTCTAGTACTCCACCCCCCACCACCACCACACACAAGAAAATGTCTCTACAGATTAGAACAACATTTTAAAGTTTTTACACTATTTAATGATGTATTATATTTCACAGAAATTTATATTCTGAAACAGAAAAAATGCAAACATTAGTGTGCTTCAATATGTATGACTTCTATCTTTATAAATTAACATTTAAATGCAATCAGACTTCAATTTATGTATATGTAAAAGTAGAACCACACCAGATAGTTAATCCATATTATTATGGGTTAAAGTGAATACTGCAATAATTTCTGTGTTGAATTCATAACTCTTATACCTTAGCAATACGATCTTATTTTCACATAGAGTCATGGGAGATAGAAGGAGTTAAGATGAGGTCATTAGGGTAGACCCTAATCCAATACGGCTGACATTATTATAAAAATGGAACATTTGAACACAGAGATACACACAGAGGAAAGACAATATCAAGGAGAGAGATTCAGAACAGATCCTTCCCTCGGAGCCCTAAAGAGAAAACAACCCTATTGACCCCTCGATTAGGACTCCTACCCTCCAGAATTGTGAGAATAATACATTCTGTTTATAGCCACACAGTCTTGTGGGATGCTGTTATGGTCCTCTTAGGAAATTAGTAGACATGTAATTGGAAACATTTTAACTCAAGAAAGAAGACTAAGTATTCTTTCATATACTTACATATTGTAATTCTACCTTTTAGTAGTGTTTAAGTCTGAATAGTTTAAGTACTTGTAAATGGTAGTTATTATTTTTGCTATCATTACATGCTTTAGGAAAAACAATGCCTAGCATCTGAACTTTTCTCTTTATTCCTGAACAAGGTAAATGTATCTTTGTGGCATACAATCAGTTGGAGTCATTAAAGTATGACAAAAATCATATGATTCTTTGGAAAAAATAAACAAGATTACTATAATATATAACAAGATTATTATAACATATAATTAAGGTTTCCTGCATTTAAAGAGTCAAATCAGTTCAGAGGTCTTGGCATGTAGACTTTATTACTTAATTGACATAGTTACATTTGTTATAAAATCAGAACTTTGGACAGTACATGGTTTTCATCATTTTATAACTGCAAACAAATCACTGCCAGTCTCCAGATGTAAGTTATCAGAACATCATTCTTGTTAAAAAGGTGGTTGAATGAGACGGATATCATTTTCCTTAATGCATGATTGAAGACCCGAATTGTACGAATATACTTTGTATACAAACAGTTGTATGTAAAAAAGATACCAAATATATGCACTATGAGTTGTACATATTAAAAATTATAAAAATAAAATAAAAAAAAAAAAAAAAAAAAACATGCACTTACCGGAGGTCCAGGAGGCCCTGGAAGACCACTGTCACCCTTCTGGCCAGCAGGTCCCTGTTTGAAAAAGAGTGGACATAAGTAAAGAACTAATTAATTTAATGGAATTCCCTGAAAAATTAAAATATCAAAGGGAGAAATACTTACAGAGGATCCTTTGTTACCCTTGGGACCTTGAGGACCCTAGAAAACGCAAAAACAAAAGCACAAATAAAAACCTAGAGCATTTGTACCTCTTTGTTATATTCATGGCTTAACTGAAACTTATAAGATTGCTATGTCCAGTACTTACAGGTAAGCCTGGAGGGCCAGGTGGTCCTATGGGACCAGCAGGACCTGGAATTCCCTAGAGGGAGAATCATCTGATTTAATGAGTTTTTCTCAGCAATTCCATTTCCATGCTTTGCATAATAACACGCATTCCAAAAAGTAGAGAATTTAAAAACCCCTAAGAATAGCCTAAAATTTTCCATTGTGAAGCTAAGAAATAACTTTTATAAAGTAATCTGAATTTTTTCCACCTGGTGCACTGTCCATAGATATTGAGATGCTAAATAGATTGCTCAAATAGCTTTTATATTAAACATCTATAGTATGAAGGTTATATACATATATATTTTATATCCCTGCAGCACTCAGAATGAACTTGCATGTGATAAGGATTCAAAACATGTTGGTGCAAATACTAAACTATAATTTTTATGATTTTAACAATTTCATATTTTTGCTGTATTTATTATAATGTCAAATAAACATCATTTGAAAATACCACTAAAACAAACTACAATAAAGAAGATGTTCTAAAGTACTTCTTTGGTTATGCTTAAAGGAATATATGCAAGTGTGTGTGTATGATTAGAAGAGAGAAGGAAGACGCATCCATACTTTTACTCACCCCATCCCCCTTTGCTCCTGGAGACCCTTGAGTTCCAGGGAGTCCTCTGTCACCCTTCTCCCCTTGCTCTCCTGGAGGACCAATCAAGCCAATTAAACCAGGATGGCCCTTTGGAAGAGGGAGAAAAAAATTAGTAATACATAAATTACAGCCATTAGTAAACTCTAGTTATAAAATGTTTGCACAATAAATTCATAAAATAAAATTTTAAATGTAGATAAAATACATTCAAATAACCTTTCTAAATGGAATGTAAAGTTAAGATCCTCCCTCTCTCCTTGTGTAACAGGATTTTTACTATTCAACATTAAGTACAACCTTTATTAGGGTTTTGGTATGTTATGGAACTGAATGTTTTCTAAAAATATCATCCTCAGTGTTTCATGTGAGGATCATTCAGCTTAGAAAAATAATATAAATAAGTAATATTGATGATATAAACAATGGGAAACTCATTATTTTAATAAGCATCTAGTTTAGTATGAAATGTTTTCTATTCTCCAGAGACTTTTCAGTTTAAAAAACAACATTTGGAGATTCAAAAATAATCTTAACAATATTAATGTCATTCCAAAAAAAAAAAAAAAAAAGCTTGTTTTCCCTACTTAATGCAACACAGTATAAATTCTAGGAGATCAGATTACTACTTGAAAAGATATTTCTAGTTTAAATTATTTTTATGTTTCAAAACATAAAAGTGGTCATTTTGCTATTCCATCTGCTTATCTTGTGAATAGTTATTTTAGTATAACCATATGCTTTCTCCATATGGTTTCAAAAAGGGCACACTGAGAAGATGCAACACTGGATTCTGGTACGTTTTTCACTATTACTTTGCATACTTTCTTTTCTATAAACACATCTAGGAAGCTGAGAGTTGGTAGCTTTTCATGGTTAGAATGACAAAGCTATCTTTTGAAATTTCCTTTTGAGAGGTTTTTATCTGCAAAAGTAATGACTTCTGCTATTAGTGCATAAAAAGTATAACAACACATTTCTAAAAATTCTTACCTTCTCACCCTTAGAGCCAGGATCTCCTTTGAGACCAGGTAAACCAGGAGGTCCCTAAATAATAAGAAAAAATATTAAACACATAGAGAGTATGCATAAATATAAAAATCATATTACTTATCACAGAGCTAGTTTGATTTGGGAACTATGCAGTTTAAGACAAGTTCATAATGATCATTGTTTATTTTTCAGGAGTCTATGTAAATTTATATATATGTGATATATATATATATCACATCCTGGTTTAACTTGTGACCATAACATTAAACCATAAAATTGATAATTCTGATTAAATAAATATGAATTGAGAAATATGCCATAGTTTGTGTAGATATTGATATAAAAATGGACAATTTCCCTATATCATTCTATTAACAGACAAACATACTTTATGCAAAGTATATGCAGTATTAAATGTGTGTGTGTCCGACAATATTCTTCTAATGAGAAGAAAATTAATCATCAAACAAGTTTATGTCAATTAAGTTAGATTTTCTTTGTATTAACATAAACAATCATGCTGCTTTGTTAAACCACACACAGACAAAAAGAAGACAACGAAAAATTCTCTATTCACTTTTAAATATATCCTAAGGGCGGATTTTTACATTTCCCTTTCATGTAGATTGGAATACCCAAGATGGATGGGTGCAGCTAGGTGGTAGAGCACTTGACTAGTATGCACAAGGCCCTGTGTTCAATCCCCAGAACAACAACAAAGAACATTAGAATATTCTATAGTAATGAGTCTCTCAAAGTGCTGTCCTCCAAACAGCAGCATCAGCATCATCTATGAACTTGTTAGAAAGAAAATTCTTAGACCTCACCCAGATCAAGGCAATCAGTAATTGTGTATGGAATCCAGTAATCTTTTTCATAGATCTGATGCTCATTAAGGCTTAAGAAACATAGCTCTGTGGTATCAGACCCTAAATCCAGTTAATCAATATACAAATCAGAACAGCATAGAGGATGTGACTATATTAAAATAAAAATATGACTTATTTAGTTTACTAGCTTAATGATTTTATAATTAAATGTACATAATTTGCATCTACTTTTTTCTGGTCTTATTAGAAATGACTGGTGAAAAGGAAATAATGCCCAAGAGCACATTTTTAAAAATTGTTTTATAGAAAGCCCTAATAGCACAATTTTTAAGGAAATAATATAAATGGGTAAAGGAAGCAATTAGGTAATCATTTAGAGAGCTTATGTCACTATTAGGGTACAGGAGGTCAGACTATGCATTAGAACAAGGAGGCATAAAAGAAACCTGGGAAAATCATTCTAATAAAAATGAAATCATGGGTCTGATCCCTAGCACTGCCAAAAAAACTGTAATTGTAATAAAGAATTATATACATGAAACATTTAAGAATATTGGTTATACTTGATATATATCAGTTAAAAATCCATAAGTTTTCTAGGTTAAAAATATGAAACTGAAACCCTGTCACAAAATCAAAAGTACAAAGGGTAGCCCAGTGGTAAAGCAACCCCTTGGTTCAATCCCTAGTACAAAAACAAAAACCCCAAAACTATTTAAAGAGGCTATATATTTTATTTTCTTCACATTTCATTTTATATTCAATCTTTCAGGCATAAAATTTGCTTTACAGAAATTTTGCTGTAAGTGGGAAATTTTGCTATAAATGGGAAAACTGATAAAAACTGTTGGGCATCAATATTCCCGATCGCTGTTATAATCACAAATATGGAAGTCTAATATCTCATATCTCTGAGCTTTATTCATAAAAGTATTCTAAAAGTAATTACGTCTTAATATTGTGGTAATGAAAGAAAAATCTTAGACCTCACCCAGATCAAGGCAATCAGTAATCAATAATCAGACTTATGAAAGATTGGATAAACGGCGAAGCATAACACAAATGTCAATTATTATCATTAGCTTTAGTTATTCTATAGATGGGTACCTATCATCTTTCTCATCCTATTCCAATAGTACAAGCTAAAATAGCAAAAAAAAAAAAAAAAAAAAAGTAATTCTAATTGCTCAAGCTTCATAAGAAATATACTAGACACTGTGTTTCAAATGCATTTTAAATATTTTCTATAAAATTATTCATGAAAGAGTTAAAGCAAAAGAGTATTAATTCCTCTAAGTTAATAAGTTCTTATGAAATTACAAATTATATCTATGGATGAATTTGCCAAGCAAAATCAATTTTGTATTTTCATCAGCTGGAAATAGAAATTGATAATGTTATGGTATTGAGAGCAGTTATAAATATCCCTCTGAACTTGGAACATATCAAAAACAACAACTCTGCATATAAAAATGTTATTCCAAGTTACATGTTTTCTATTTCCTCTTTAGGATATTGTAAATTGAAAACCCCTAGGGAAATACATAATTCATATGCAATAAAAAAAGAAATGAAAAACAGGGACCATACATTCTTAAGTGTGTAGAATACACAATCAAACATTCCCCTTGCAGTATTATGCTTTATGGAATATTTGCTTGATCTGCATCTCAAAGATCTAATGCGTTGAAGCTTAAAGAAACTGCAAATCCCACACTTTATTTAAAGATAAAATCATGAGATATTGTTTAATTTGGTGGAAAGAAAATGCTTTATTATTTCAACCTGTTTAATCATTATGAAATGCCAAGCATCTCATCCCCTTTTAGAGTTTAAATGTAGCATTAAAGTAAAGGAAAAAAATTGTAATTCAATAACACATCTTATTTTTATTCAGGCTTTTATGTTTGAAAAATAATGTATCAGATATTTTATTTATCACTTTGTGAAAAGAAGGAATATATAACAATGTTAAAGTAAACTTGTCCAAAGATAAATAATGAATAATTTTTCAGTTACATTGGCATGAATAGGATTGAAAAGAACATGAAGCAAAACAAAACAAAAGCTTAAAACTAAATGTTAGTTTTGCCTTCCAAAAAAAAAAAAAATAAATAAGTATTAATTTTTAAAGTTACAAAATAACACAAATTTTGACCTCTAGCAGGCAGAAGAATTTTGTTACCATTATTTTATTCTTAAAACACATTTAATTCACATTTATTTTTTGCTATGTACTCAAGAAACCACCAGTTCCACTTAAAAACAAAAATAAGAGCAGAATTGTTTACACAGGCTCATCATTGTCTTTGTCTTCCTGTTAGTGTCTTCCTTTCTACTTTTGTGACCTACATTCCATATGGGGATTCTAAATGTATATATGTCCGTATATGTCTGTATGTATACAATTAATACATATGTAGAGGTTTGTTATATTTTATCATTTTTATTTTGCTATTTAAAGTAAAAGGCATACACAGTACTTCTATAAAACTCTAGTCAAGCTGACAACAGAGTGGAGCAGGCAACAAGCAAGTGTTGTTTTTAGAGTTTAATATCTGTTCATTTCACTCTAAAAATATTGTCTCTATAAAGTTCCTATAAAATTTGTAAACTATTATCTATGCTGATGATGGATGAATGATCTATTAGAGTTCAATTGTCTAATTAGGAAAGATGAAAGCCAATAACTTTACTTATTGAACAGCTAAACTGGATTTAAACACTAGGAAATGGGAGGACCTTGGTAGCTTTGACTAGTGGAACTTTGGAACTTTGCTATAGGAAGTTACAGGTAGCTTCTAGAAGGGGAAAAGAGACCCAGTAGATAGCTGCAGAACTCAAAAGCTGAACCTTGCCTAGACTTTAATACTTGTGCAAACATTTAAAAAGGTAATGAGGAAAAACTAAATTATGGAGAAGGTATATTAAAAGCAATTTCATGTGAATTATTTTCTGAGTTGAAGGTAAACTGTTTATGTTTTCGAATCTCTATTAGTCTCATCTCCCACATCTTATCCACATTTATACTTTTCTTTTCCTTCTTTCATAATCTTACCATATTTCTAATCAGGGAAGGATCCCTAGTGGAAATTATTTAAATGGCTTTATTCTGGGTGTACTTAGACTACTCTGCTTGATTCGATTATTGTACTTTCCACATGTTCTAACTGCTGAAAGAATAAATGTACGTGTTGACCTTCTCCATTTGCTCTGTCAACATCTTCCAAATCAGATTATAGATAACACACACACACACACACACACACACACACACACACTGAGGTGAAATTAGTTCCTTTTCACTAAGAATACACAACTGATGTTCCTAAAAACATCTATCATTATTTTATTCACTTAATTCTTTATTTTGTTACTAGTACCCATCAATTGTTTAAGTTGTATATAAATAACTCATTTAGAGGCATAAAAATCCCAGAAGGTAGAAGATGTTAATAACTAAATTTAACTCATTTAAATCTTATGCCATTTCATGATACAGATGCTCTTATTCCCATTTTATGAATAAACTAAAACTAGAGAGGAAGAGAAGGAGGGAGAACAAATTTTCTAAATATCATTCCACAATTAAATGGCAGTGCGCATATTTGAAAACAGGGAGTTTGGATTTAGTCAATGATCTTAACAAGTAACCATGATAAACCACTTCTCACTCTGATTAAAACATTACCTATTAAAATAAATCACTTTTAGTTGAGTTGAAAAACCTCACTAAATTGCCAAAAGTAGCAGTTTTAAAGAGATGGCTCATTCCATCCTCACCTCACAGACTTAGTACCATTTTCGTAGAGATTAGACATCATAGTCAAGGCTAACTGATGCTATGAAAAAGCTATAGTATATTCACATCATAAGTACTCTCCAACTAAACTAGCAGCCAGAGAATTGAATGGGCCCAGGCTGCTTACTTCTGAGGCTCATCATTTCACTGTTCCTAAAAGGGTTTGAATTGTTCAGTCCCTTGTACTCTAAATTTACATTTGCTTATGAGTCAGAAGTACAAACTTTTGCAAGCTAGAATCAGGTGGTATGCCTGATGGGTTTTATTTTTAATATTAGCTAAAGGAAATCTCCAGCATGGTACTTTTTTATTTCATCTGAAGAAAGGTCAGCATACTTATTGGAAAACCTGAAATAATAAGAAAAGAACCTCTGGCAAATTTTAGGATGACATTAAGGCAGAGTATTTTTTCTTTCAGGTTCTTACCCTGTGCAGTTAGACACTTAATATATATAAGGAGAGTATTTCCTAAATACTAATGTAGATGTGGAGTGATCCTATTTCAGCCAGGATCCCATTTCTATACTGATAAGATTACATGCCCAGTTGATAATCTCCAGTTTGAAGTCAATTATAATTTGACAATATTTATCCACTTACCAAATGAGTAATATTTAACTTCTTCAGCGAAAGTTTAAAATAATACCTTAACATTTATGAAATACTTGGTAGGTATGTAAGGGGAAATTGTATCATCTTAAAAAATGCCCAGAATCCCTCTTGAATAAATATGATTGTGAATCTGAATTTTGATGGTTTTCTGGGTATGTAGGCACCTCTGAAATAATTAATATATCCATGACAAGAGGCTTTTGACTAAAGTTTAAATTACTATGTGGAGGAACTTGGCCATTTAAACCAATATTCACCACACTTGCATAGTGCAATGTATACTGCTTGCTGTTTTGATTAATACTTTAATATAACTATTTTTTGGATAGCAAAGTTAAAATATCTGTATCGTGAAGCAGAATGATTCATAAAACATATAAGTCACCTACCAAACAATGATTTTAAAGAGCAAGTCTTTTTTCTCATTTTCTGCCCAAATTTTAGCAAACATAGTTTGGATGCTAGAAGAAACTGCATCTCTGAATAGTATGCTGGTCAATAATTGCTTTACTACATTTCTCAAGCATATTGTTTGCACATAATGTTTATAATAGTGGCTAAACATGAATGTTGTTTTAATCATATCTTTTTTTTCATTAATGGGATTTAGTATCTTATCTTTCAGCCTATATGTTTCATAGAAAGAACCATTTATTTGGTCAAGAAGTCACTGTAAGCCTGTACCAACATTACTCTTTTAAATGAAGTACCAGGAAGCAAAGTTTAATTGCATGCATTTTGGGGAACTGTCTGGACTAGGAAAATGACTGGCAAGGCCATTAGTGGCATTTTATTCTGAGGGGAAATAATTTTTTTCATCTAAAAGGTTAAAAAAAAAAAAAAGGAACACTCTTTTGATCAAGTGGCATCTTTTCCATGTATCTATCAGTTAGAAATATTTTAATCTTTTGAGGTCAGAGTAATATACTTCTTTGAATATTGTATAAAGTACAAATCAAGTTACAATCTAAAAATTTCAGGAATTCTACCTTATAAACAATTTTGTTTCAGAATTCTCTCTTTAAATAATAAAAAAGATGCTACTTACCATAGGACCAGGTGGTCCATCTTGGCCTGCAGCTCCAGGGAGACCTTGTTCTCCCTACAGAAAAAAAATATATATTTTTTTATTAATAAATGATTATGCATTATTTTTTTCAATTTTGGAAATGCAGAAAGTAAAGCAACAAACATCCCCTGTGAATTCTACTACATGAAAAACATCTACAAATACTGTAAGCAATTTTGTATTTAAAATTTCAACTCTATGTACATGTCTGTATGCATTATAGCCATGCACACATACATGTACACAGAGGCATGCAAAGAAATTTTATGTCATTGAGAAGTAAGGGTTTAGTTCCCTATTCTGCCTTTGCAAGTTAGAATTTTTACCATGAACTTGTTAAATAAATGACTTTACATAATAATTACTGAATTCCCATAAAACATCCTCACTATAACTTATGATATATGCTGTCAGAAATACTTAACTCACAATTTTTCAGAAATGAAATACTATTTTCAAAGCAGCATTTTTCAGCTAAGATGCTCACTCACCACAGGGCCAGGGATGCCCCGGAGGCCTTCTGGACCAGGCTTTCCAGCAGGACCTTGAGGACCAACTGGGCCGGTTTTCCCAGGAGGACCTTCAGCACCTGCTTCTCCCTATTAGAAAATAAAATACATGAACATGCTCATAATCAGAAAAAGACATCTTATTATTTTTAAATGTATTGAAATAAAGCTGTTTGATGTATCATAAGATTTTGAAACACAATATTTATAAAATATATTTTACCTTAGCACCTTTTTCACCTTGTCTTCCCTCCGCACCTGCAGCTCCAGGAGGACCCTATAAACATAAAACTGGACTTAAAATATGTGTCACATTTAATGCAATTTGCATTTATTTACAAATACTCCAATTTAATTTGTAACAGACTAATACATTTTGGTTTTCTATTGATATTTGGTTTAAAACAATGTGGAAAATTAAAATGATTTTCACATGCAAGTTTCTACTCCAAATAGTAAATTAAAACACAGGCTAGATCACAATCACATAATGCCAATGTAAGTTAATGGTGAAAATAAAGTGTTTAAAATGCAGATGAAGTAAGATAGTTACTATGAGTAACTATCACATCATTTATTATGTTGAATTATTAGGGATGAATGGAATGTATCAAATTTTGCTTCCATCCTTATATATATTTTAACACTAGCCCCTTCTTAATCTAAGAACATCTGTATATTTACACATTCTTAGGATCATGTCCTGGTTAAAGAAACATTTATAATCATGATGGTCAACAGAGTATTTTTCATTCTCCAGAACTATGTAACTCATGGAAATAAGTAACATTAAAAAATAGTATCACTTTTTAAAAATTACCATTGGAGCAAAAATAGAAAAAAAGCACTATACCCAAGATGTCACAAAAGCATAAGTATGAGAAAATTAAATAAGAAACTTGGTGATATTCTAGAACTTGCTTTTTATTTCTTCCCCAATTCTTCTTGTTTTCCATTTTTTCACTTCAATTTTCTCAATGATTATGCTTAAAAGCATTAACCAAGATTGGAGCTGGAAGTTGGAGATAGTAGCCATGTGGTGGTAATTGGTGAAAATAGGTGATCAATAAGGAATTACTTTTAAAATTTTTTCAGACATTATAATAATATTCTAATGACGAACACAGGCAAGATTTTCACGTCTTTTAAATTCATATTTAAAAGGAATATCAAATACTTCATCAAACTCAGAAATTCCATGAACTCATTTTATCTCAGAGAATCAATAAAGAAAACATTGGTAATTATTTTCTCATTATCAGCATTGTAACCTCATTTGACATTCATTGTGCCTCAATCACAATATAAGAAATGTATAAATTCTGTACAGTCATCTCTTTAGGTGGTAGCAATATGCTCTTAATTATACATACAATAACAATTCAAAGCATATAAACTTCATATTATTTATGCAAGAGTATTTCTCCATTGAAGCATAAACCCTGAATCTTTCTTATTGTTAAGTGTTGAGCCATGAATTATTTTGGTGTGATATTTAAAATAGAACTCAATGTAAAGTAGACAAAACAATCACAATGAGTATTAATTTGGAAACAGAAATAATAAAGCTCAATAGAAGTTTTTTCTTATTCATGAAAAAGATTTTTCCTTAAGTTAGTGACATAAATCTATGCAGTCTTAAACTCAAAAGATTACATTAAATATGTGAACTTTATAGCATACATTTATCAATGGCTGATTTTTTTTTTTTTTTTTTTTTTTTTTTGATACCTGGGAATGAATTCAGGGGCACTCGACCACTAGGCCACATCCCCAGTCCTTTTTTGTAATTTTTTTTTTCTTTTATTATTAAAGACAGGGTCTCACTGAGTTGCTAAGTGCCTCGTCATTGCTGAGGCTGGCTTTGAATCACAATCCTCCTGCCTCAGCCTCCCAAGTGCTGGGATTGCGCCAGGCTTCAATGGCTGATTTTTGAAACACAAACCATCAAGCATATAAAATCAGAGAAAAATACTTTTTATTCTGAGAGGGAGAAATAAAATCTGAGTTTGAAGAGCCTAGAGAATTTTAATATAACTAAACTATAATACAAAAATTATGATTAAAATAAAGGATTTTCCATTTCAAAAAGGCTTTTCCCTTATGTATAAAGATAGCTGTCACTGTGAGTTCTTATTAAATAACTTTTCCATTCATTTTCTCATTTTGATTTATTCATTTCATTTTTTCCCAAATGACAAAGAATTTTGCTCTTTAAGAAAAATTAAGAGGAAAGCAGACTTGCTTTTCCTAGGAAAGTTGGAAATTTCCTTTGAAAAAAACTCATAGTGCCTCCTATGATTTAAATGCATCCCCCAAAGAGTGCATTCAAAACTTAATTGGCAATGCAACACCATTGGGAGGTGGAGCCTAATGGATTCCACCCTTGTAGATGGATTAATACAGAACTCCAGGTGTGAGATCCATCCCTTGTGCTCTCTCATACCTTCCCATCCCTGCCCTTCTGCCATGGTTGATGCAGCAAGAGGACCCTTGACAGATGTAGTTCATCAGTCTTAGATTTCCTAGTCTTAGAACCATAAACAAATACCTTTCTGTTCCTTAGAAATTACCCAGTGTGTGGTATTCAGTTATAGCAACACAAAATAGACTAAAACAATGCATACAGAAAAATTCTTGTCTTGATTATTTTTCACATGTTTGCATCAAGAGGCCCTAGTTAATTCTTCACTGGCATTTGCTGCTATAACAGATTTTCCTATCTGTGATAAATATACTTCCTATAAAATATCTATTATTATCATATTTCCATTATTCATATTTTATAATATGTCCTATAATTTATCCATTCTTCCACTCATGTCACAAATATTTAAATATTACTTGTGTTCCAGAAATGTGCTATGCCTGGTAAATACAATTACAATGTAAAATTGCAACCCTAAAGGAATTTCCAAAATTTAGTTATAGAGACAGACATAAAAGTTAATAAATAGACTACACTGCAAAATAAATGAAGTATAGGTTTGCAAAATAGGCACACTGATCCAGTTTGGCAGTAGGAAAAGTTTTCCTAAAAATTGAATATCTGGTGCCTTTGTCTAATATAAGATAGCTGAAATTATATTTATTAGTCTCTATGTCCTCAATTCTGTACCATTGGTCTACCAGTCTGTTTTGGTACCAATACCATGCTGTCTTTGTTACTATTGCTCTATAGTATAATTTAAAAGCTGGTATGGTGATGCCACATGCTTCACTTTTCTTGCTAAGGATTGCTTTGGCTATTCTGGGTCTCTTATTTTTCCAGATGAATTGATGAATTTCATGACTGCTTTTTCTATTTCTTTGAGGAATGACAGTGGAGAAAGGATAGGCTCTGCAACAAATGGTGCTGGAAAAACTGGAAATCCATATGCAACAAAGTGAAATTAAACCTTTATCTCTCACCATGCACAAAATTCAATTCAAAGTGGATCAAGGACCTAGGAATTAGACCAGAGACAATATGCCTAATAGAAGAAAAAGTAAGCTACAATTTCCAACATGTCGGACTAGACCCCAGGTTCCTTAATAAGAATCCTGTAGTGCAAGAATTAATATCAAGAATCAATGAATGGGATAGATTCAAACTAAAAACCTTCTTCTCAGCAAAAGAAACAATCAGTGAGATGAATAGAGAGCCAACTATTTGGGAACAAATATTTAATACATGCACATCAGATAGAGCACTAATTTCTAGAATATATAAAGAACTCAAAAAACTCAACTCCAAAAAAACAAATAACCCAATCAATAAATGGGCTAAGGAATTGAAAAGACACTTCTCAGAAGAAGATACACAATTAATCAACAAATACATGAAAAAATGCTCAACATCGCTGGCAATTAGAGAAATGCAAATCAAAACTACTCTAAGATTTCATTTCACTTTAGTCAGAATGGCAGCTATCAAGAACATAAAAACAATAAATGTTGGAGAGGATGTGGAGAAAAAGGCACACTCATACATTGCTGGTGGGACTACAAAATGGTGCAACTGCTATGTAAAGCAGTATGGAGATTTCTTGGAAAACTGGGAATGGAACCACACTATGACCCAGACATCCCACTCCTGGGTCTATTCCCAAAGGACTTAAAAACAGCATATTACAGTGACACAGCTACTTCAATGTTTATAGCAGCACAATTCACAATAGCTAGATTGTGGAACCAACCTAGATGTCCCTCAGTAGATGAATGGATAAAGAAAATGTGGTACATATACACTATGGAATTTTCCTAGGCAATAAAATAAAATAAAATAATGGCATTCACAGGTAAATGGGTGAAGTTGGAGAATATAATGCTAAGTGAAGTTAGTCAATCTCAAAAATCCAAATACCAAATGTACCAAATGTTTTCTCTGATATAAGGAGGCTGATTCACAGTGGTGTAGGGTCAGGGTACATAGGAGAATTAGAGGAATGCTAGAAAGGTCAAAGGAGAGGGAGGGGAAGGAAGGGAGCAAGTGGGGGGAGGAGGGGAGAAAAGAAAAGGTGGTTGAATAAGATGGATGTCATTATCCTAAATGCATGATTGAAGATTTGTATTTTACAAATATACATTGTATACAAACAGTGTTTTATGAAAAGATGCTCTATATGTTTATGAAATATAATGCATAGTACTGTTATAAAAAATAAAAAATAATGCATACTAGTACTATAATTACAACTTTGAATAAAAAATAAAAATAATTGTTAAAAAATTGAATATTTGATCTAAGCCTTACATGTGGGATGCTTCCTTAGAACAGTTTACCTTCTGAACATTTACATGCAAGCACAAAGGCATAGAATAGAAAGTGTATTGGGCTCTTCAGAAAACTGCTAGTAGTTTAGTCAGGCTGACAGCTAAGAGTCTGGGCATACATGCGGGTCACAGGGGCAGAATCCTGGGAAGCATGCTGATGTTGGGGTTTGAGAAGTGAAGAAGAAAGAAGGAACTTATAGAGAGAATTTGAGAAGGGTTCTGACTTCAAATATTAGTAAAATCAACTATGCTGAATTTAGTGCAATTAGATATTTGGGGAAACATTTACATGTGTATTAAAAAAACAAATGTTCTTATTTTTCATATTAAAAAATTATAACAGCTACTCAAAAAGCTAAGGCAGGAGGATTGCAAGTCCAGCTGGGCAATTTTGAGACCCTAACTCAAAATTAAAAAAATATATATATTAAATAAAGAGCAGCAGATGTAGCTAATTGGTAGAACACTCTTAGGTTCAATCTACAATAGCCACAAAAGAAAAAAAAATATTAGGACAGTTTTTCCTAAGCAGTATTAAAAACACTAACATTTTGAGTATTTAAAAACTAAAGTTAAATCAATTTATTTAAGGATTCTTCAGAAATTTTAATATTCCTTTTGAATATCTCTGAAAGAGGTATATACGCTGCAGTGGTTCCCAATTTAAATGCAGACTTTGTTTATGTAATGACCCTCAAAAAGCACAGTTTCTTATGGAACATAAATTTTAAGGGAATTTATAATGCATTTTGTTGTTATAATTTATTTTTCCACTTATATATTTATATAATATAGGAATTTTTCAAGAGCCTTTGTAAAAGCAAATATCTCAATTTGAAATTTAAGTTAATAGAACACATATAGTAACACACACATAGTATATATGTATTATGTGTATTTGTATGTGCACTTGTATATGCACAAACTATATATGTATGTGTATTTAGCATATATGGCATACACACATGTATGCATATATATGATTTATCTGCCTTTGTAATCAATCAATCATTTCAGTTACTTTGATTTTTATTGTAAGCTTTCCTTTGGTAATATGAGTTGGACTTTAAAATTCTATTTAATATGTGTACTTTCAAGTTATAAGGTTAATATTATTTTAATTAGTTCCAGATTTTTTTTTTCAGTAAAGAGACCTGGAAGTTGCTGTAATTATCACTTGTATATCAAAATTCCAAGACTTATTGATATGAGCTGTACTATCTTCTGTTGCCTTAAGGAAAGAGAGATTTATTCTCCAGTATTACAAACACATGACCCAAGGTACATGTACTACAAATGAAATGTAATTTTTCTACTTGTTCAATGGCCATCAGAATCCTGTTTCTGTATCACTGCCACTCAAAGTAATACAATCAATATTCTATTAGGAAGTAATTATCATTTATTTGTCAAATTCATTCACAGAAAAATGATAATATTTTGAACACATTTCTAGTCATTGCTACTTATGCTATATATATTATAGTAAAATTGTTATTGGTCTACCTTTCTGTTGCCTCCAATGTAAGAAAACTAAAGATAGAAGAAATGTTAATTTCCATAAAATACATGTAAAGCTTACTTAAGACTATTTGTTCCAGATGGACTGAAGGGAAATAGACTGCGAAACAATTCGTTTGACAAAATTTTAAAAAATATGTGTCCTCACATATGTGTAGTGTATGAAGAATAACCTCACGATGGCACACTACTTGTAAGTTCCCAAATATTTTCTTCTCAGTTAACTCTGTTTAATCACATTATTATTTCTCAAATTGGTACTGAATCTCTCTTATTTTATAAATCTATTTTATTAAAACTTATATGCAGTTGTTATGAATTTAAATTCTCCCCTTTTCTGCAATTGTTTTCAAAGGAAATTCCTTTGTAGTATATGTTATGTAAATTTACATAAAGGAATAAATAATATAAATATGTATAGATTTCAACAAAATTACAATATTCTGTACTTTGAAGATGCATTTCATTAGTATTTTGAAGACTGTTTTTGCACATGCACCACTTATTAATTCAGTATTGATCAGTATAAAATTGAATTGAGAAAGGAAAATGCAGCAAGAAACTAAGCTACTCTATTATAAAGTTACTTTTTGCTAATAAATTTTCTTTTAAATTATAAAACTGGAAATTAGAAATGGTTTAATCTTTCACCTATATATTTTATTTAATGATAAATCTATGAATAATGCCACAATTTGAAACTTTTATTCAGTGTTGATAGTAACATCTCTTTACTGTTTGAGCTCCTGAAAAATGTAAGCATTGGGCTTGCTGCTTTAAATATACATGGTATTCATTTAATTTAGTTCTCACTTTCACTTTGGACTTAGTTATTATGCCCACTTTATAAATGAAAAAACTGAGACTAAAGAAATTAACTTATCCCATGTCACATTCTTTGGTAACAAAACAGATTTGAAACTGGGTGTGACTCATTCTAATGCAACTGCATTCTAAAATATTGCTTTCTGATATTAAAATATGAATGATATCAGTTTTCATGTTGGAAAAGAACTAAGTAATACTAATTACTGCTTTTCTTCATGTTTATAGCTAAAGCTCCTATTTAAGCTAAAGTAGAACTCTTTGACTAAATCAACTAGTTTGGCTATAGTTTAAAAGAATGCAAGCATTAATTGCAAATATTATATTGAAGGAAATCATACTTTTAGTAATAAGAGTATTATTGTTGGAATAATTTTCACACCTTCAAAATATCTTTTACTTTGTCTAAAAAAATAGATTACTACGTAAAACTGATAAAGTCAGTTATTAGCATGGCAGTTTATGTCAACTTATTATAGGAAACAATTTAGCACATTGTGATAAACAACTTTCAGGTCAGATTTAATTATGCCACTTTTTAATGATGTCACATTTTAAATGAAGAAAACCTTCATGTTATTGTTCAATTGTGCTGATCTAAGGCTGATTATTCTACCACATCAAAATGTTTGTGATTAACTCTGTAAGTAATGAGTAAGTAATGTGTAGTTACCATATTTCTCATGCCATTAATAATTCATGGGTACACAGTCTTCTAATTTTGTTAACAAAGTGACTAGAATAGATTAAAATAGCCCATCGTATTTGTACAAATTATTATTTAAGATGACTTTATGATCTTAGGTTCTCAATATCCAAATTCATTACATAATGCAACTCAGTATCAAAAACCTCCTACATGCTATTTTGCATAATTACAATGCACTTTCTTCCACAGAAATAACTACCATCCTAAACTTTTGTTAATCATTGCTTTATGATTTTTTACTATTTTACTATGTAGTTTGAAAACTATCCATGTTTTACTTTTTTGCCCATTATATAAACAAAATGATGAACTATGTTAATTTGCAGTTTGATATTTTGCATTTATATAGATGCTCCTCAACTTCTAATGGGGTTTCATTACAATATACTCATGATAAAGTGAAAATATCATACAATGAAATGCATTTAATATACCTGACCTGTTGAACATTGCAGTTTAGCAATATAGTGCCTGGTAGAGTACCAGTCTTTTGCTCACTGGTAGCTGCTCAGTGTGATACTCTTTAATGATGTATATGATATATATGATATTACTAGCCCAGGAAAAGATCAGAATTCAAAATTTAAAGGCCAGTTTATACTAAATGTACATTTCACATCATTGTAAAGTCAGAAAATATAAGTCAAACCATCTTAAGTTGGTAACATATTTTCTCTTAATAGGTTTTTGAGATTCATCTTTCTTGATTGAAGTATCTCTATTATATTCATTTTCACTGCCATGAAATATTTTCATTTATGAATATAACTAAATGCATTTATCTTTTATATGGTTATTATTATGAATAAAGATGATATGAGCATTCTTATATGTACCTCATGGTAAACATGTGCATGATCTAATGTAAGGTATGTACCTAGAAATGTAATTACCAGTTGGTAGGAAAAGTTATTTAGAATCTACTAGGTAACTTAGAACTACTATTTCTCTAAAGTGGTTTTACCAATAAACCAAGAATAGATATGAATGATAATCCCTCTTGTTTTCTGAAAACATCTTTTCTAACATCTGGTTTGCCAAGAGTAAATTTTTGTTAATTGGTAAATAAGGTTGTTATTTCCATGTGATTTTCAGCATATATTTCCCTGATTTCAACAATATCATTTCTTTCATTTGTGTATTTATGGGGCATTTCTGTAAAATACCTTCTCATGGCTTTTGCTAAGTTCCCCCCCCCATTGGAATATTTTCTTTCAGAATTTGTAAGAAATACTTAGATATTCTGAAAAAATATTCTTTACAAGTTTTTATATGGTAGAATTATTTTCTCTTAATTGAATCTTTAATTTTCCACGTCTTTTTAATATTTTTCAATAAACAGAAAATATTAATTGTAATATATTTGAAAAACCACAATTGTCTTCTTTTCAGTAACAATCCAATGTAAAATTATTAGGTGTTACTAGAGGCTGGTCTATAGACATTGTTATATTATGAAACTGGTACAACAGGAAAGAAAGGACAGACACAGAAACCTGGACAGGCCAACAAGTAATAAGATTGAATCAGTAATGAAGTTTCCCTTAAAAGAAAGGCCCAGGATTGGATGGCTTTATTGCTACATTTACCAAATGTATAAAAAAGTAAGCCCACATCTTCTAAAACTATTTCGAAGAATTAAAAGGGATGGAACTCTTCCAAACTCACTCTACCAGTCTAGCATTTTATCCATATTAAAAAATAAAAATAAAAATAAACAAGAATGCAACAAAAAAAGAAAACTAAAAACAAATATCTCAGATGGCCATAGGTACAAGAATCCCCCCCCCCAAATACTAACAATTGGTATTCAATAACTCATTCAGAAGGTCATTCACTAAGATCAAGTGATGCTTCCACATCCACAGATCAACAAATATACTACATCACACCAACAGAATGAAGGATCAGAATAATATGATCATCTCAACAGATGTAAAAAACATTCAGTAAAATAATGTCCCTTCATAATAAAAACCCTGAACAAACTAGGTATAGAAGAAATTTGCTTCAACTTGAATAACAACGATTACATATGATAAATACCCAATTAACAGTTTATTGAATGGGGAAAAGCTGAAGGCATTTTCTCTAAAACTTGGAACAAAGCAAGGATGTTGACTCTCAGCACCTAGTCAATATAGTATTTGAAGTCTTAGCCAGAACAATTAGGCAAGGGAAAGAAATGAAAGGTATGCAAAAAGGAAGGGAAGAAGTAAAATTACCTCCATATATTTAAAAACAAAATAAAACAAAACCTAAAGACTCCACTAAAAGACTATTAGAAATGATAAATGAATTCAGTAAAGTTGTAGGATAAAAAAATTCACATAATAAAATCAGTAATATTTTTATACACAAATAATGAACTGACTTGAGAAATAAATCTAAAAATGAACTCATTTACTGTGCCCCATTTATATATAAAATTACTGTTAATCAAAATAAAAAATCAAATTAAATTTAGTTTAATTTAAGAGTTTTGAAAATCTAGGTTCTTCTTCAGTCAATATTTTGAACAATACCTACTTATATGTGGTACAGATCTTCAGGAAAATTCTTTTAAAATTTTATTCACAAGTCAGAGAAGTTTGATCATGTAAAGTAATATAATATTATGTACTGATTCCTGAGATTATTTTATTGATATGGCATGCAGGTTTTTGCAATGCTTTAAGCTACTACTGAAGTGATGACATCTCATCCCCACATGGTACTCCAGGAGTTGATGTTCAGGGTACCACTGGAATTTGTTTTAACAGTCTACATTTTCGCTGAGAAGAGTACTAAGTAGTCCCTAAGTAGGAGTTGTTTTTCTTATTTTCATCATGATAGTGAAGTAGTTAAAGAATTTTCTATTTTAGTAAGTATTTTGACACATTTGAGAAAGTACTCTAAGATATTTTCCAGTATCTTTAGAACATGCTGCCTATAGCTTACATACACATGGTGAATAAAGAACAGATATTTGAAATGAAGAATTAAAGAAACTTACTCTTTTTCCAGGAGGGCCTGGTGGGCCAGCCTCACCAGATGGACCAGGAGGACCCTATAAACAAACAAACAAACAAACAAACAAATATATATATGAAAGACATCTTTTAAGAAATTGGGAATTATTTTATGGATTACATAATTTTTCAAAATCTATACTGAAATAGACCTTGTTTCCTCACTTCCACAAATCTACCTTTGCTTTTAAAAAAAATCAGCCTAATTTCAGATACCTAAACTTCCTCTAGATATCTATAAATGGAGTTGATAAATTCTTATGGTAATCTTCAAAGCAAGAGGAGAGTGAATCAGATTCCCTCTATGTAAAACTCTGTCCTATTAAAAAGTGCTAATTTCTATTTGGTAAATATTGAACCAATATACTAGTTAATAGACTCATGCAATTACTTTTTTAAATTTATTTTTGATTCTAAGTTGTTAAAAATGACAGCAGAATGCATTACATTTCATATTATACCTATAGAGCACATTTTTACATATCTCTGGTTGTATACAAAGTATATTCACACCATTCATGTCTTCATATATGCCCTTAGGGTAATGCAGTTACTAATTCTACTCATAATCACATAAATTTGTGAAACTATGAAGATTTTACCTCTAAATTACTTATATAGCATTAGCATTGCTATGCCCAGGTATTCATGATATGCTGAGATTTGATCCATAAATCTCATCTATACGGAAGAAGCCTGCATCTCTGACTGCAAATACTTCATGGAGATGGCTTTAGAGACAAAATTGTGTTAGGACTGCAGTTATTTTCAGGTGCTACTTAAGTTAGTGCCTGCCCTATGCGGCCAAAGCACACACTGCCATTCACAAATTGAGAGAGGAAAAACTAAAGAAGATTCATGTTCAGTTAAGTGAGTAATTAAGATAGTAATTGAAGTAATTCATGCAAGCCGGGCGTGGTGGCGCACGCCTGTAATCCCAGCACTTTGGGAGGCTGAGGCAGGAGGATCGCGAGTTCAAAGCCAGCCTCAGCAATGGCGAGGCACTTAGCAACTCAGTGAAACCCTGTCTCTTAATAAAATACAAAAAAAGGGCTGGGGATGTAACCTAGTGGTCGAGTGCCCCTGAGTTCAATCCCCGGTACCAAAAAAAAAAAAAAAAAAGAAGAAGAAGTAATTCATGCTAATGATAAGTAACTAGTAGGCTTTCTTCCTTTCAGTCTAACTTCCTTTCAGACATAACTTTCTTAAGTTCATATATGAATTATGACCAGTGAACTATATGTTATGCAAAATGGGATACTAATTACAATGTTATACTCCATGTATGTATAATATGTCAAAATACACTCTACTGTCATGTATATCTAAAAAGAACAAATACCAAAAAAAGATACTTTCATTTAACACAAATGAATGGATAACTGAATCTGATATGGTAAGACAAAATCATTAGTATGCTGTGACTGTAGTTTTTATTATGAGAACTTTGATTATATTTTTGATACATCTCAAGAGAGAAACATTCCTAAGATTAAACTGGAATTCAAATATTTCTTTTGGAAAAATGTACACACAATGAGCTGGGCTTTTGAAAGGTTGATCATTTTTTTAAAAATAACTTGAGAGTGTGTAAAGATTAAGAAAAAAGTAATGGGTTTTCTTACTGGTTGCCCGGGATCTCCATCTTCACCCTTGTCACCACCGACACCATCTTGACCCTATGATAGGCAATAGAAAATGAATCCAGATATTTTTCACTACATTTCATTTTATCAGGGAAAAAGGTTTAATAGGCTACCTCAGTGTGTTCTTGAGATAAATTATCAGATGGACAAATAAAATTACTATACTTTCTTTTAGGACTGTGGTGCCTCTTACTCTCTCCATAAAGATAAATGAAACTGCTGCTATATCAAATTGAAAATACAGTATGCTTTTGATATAAGGCAAGGAAGAAGAGGCAATTAGTGTGAAAAGCAAGTTTACCTTTCACCAGGAATAGATATGGTGCAGTAGGAGCTAGGATTTGCTTTATAAAAGAGACAGGGAAAAACAACAACCCTGCAACTTTAATAATAGGTAACTTGTACAATCAAGTAAAGCTGAACAACTAATTTAAATGAAGAGCATAATCATAAATGTAGGTATAATAAATTACAATAATAATGTCGCATGTATTTTCTTGTAGTTTGTTTTCTTTCTTGTTCTGTTTTTGAAAGTCCATTTAAATAATGAAGAATCTTCTTCCATTATTAACAAGAGAAACACTGGGCATATCATCCCTACCCAAAATCATTCTTATATTTTTTCCATGATACTTACTGCAGGGCCAGGTTCCCCAGGAGGACCAGGATCTCCAGGAAAACCAACAGGACCCTAAAATGAGGTTTTTGAAGGAAAATAAATAAATAAATAAATATGATATTAGAACATTTTAAAATTTAAAAGGTTAAAGTCATGGCAAAGTCTAGGGAGAATATTTCTTGTGCTGAAATATTTCTTAAAATTAATTAAGAATGTTTATATGAAATGAAGAAAAGTCAGCTTCACTAACCAGATTTCTAATATTTCTATAAAGAGTTTGAAAGTAAGTCCGGCATGAATGCCACTTTACAGGAAATTAAACTCACTCACCGGGTTACCCTTGGGGCCATCATCACCTGGTGGCCCCTTAGCACCAGGAGGTCCAGCAGCACCAGGTGGACCAGCTTCTCCTTTTTCTCCTCTTTCTCCTTTGGGACCCTATATAACATAAGAAAATAGTTACTTCACAAGCTTTAACTCAGTTTTTAACCTCAGCATACTGAGGCAGATAATTCTTTGCTAGGAGGGTCTGTTTTGAACATTGTAAAAGCATAACAGAATGCATACAGTAAATGGCTATTAGTTGTAATGCTTTTCACTTGTGCAAATGTTATCTTTGCTCAACTTGTATGTGAATGGAAATATTTTAGGGTATGCAACAGTATTAAGCACTGTCTCTGAATTTCTGATTGCTTTTAATGGGTTGGAAAGGGAAAGTAAAAAACTAAATAATTACTGGTAGCTAAGTTACATTTCAAAATGCTTTAAAGAAATTCCCAAACAATAACATCCTATATTTACAATAAGATGGCACTTACGCCTGAGCCTGCTTCTCCAGGAGGACCTGGGTTCCCTGCTTCTCCAGGTTCACCCTATTAGGAAAAAAAAAAAATCAAATGAGCATTAGAACGAAGAAATTACACTTTGCAATTGTAAATCCGCCTTAGTTATGACCATACATTTGAAAGTAGCCTCTCCATTATTTTATTGTTTAAAAGACAAATTTGAATAAGAATAAGGAAATTTTTATATTAATGGATTCAGTATTTTTATTTTTCAGATAAGGAGAGAGAACCAGATAGGCTTGATGTTACAATTCTCATGAGTTAGTTAGAGTCAGCACATCAAGTCAGCTTACTACCAAACCATTAGAACTGACATCTGCATGCTTCCTAACAAATCATGTATTTGTATGTATCAATATTTACATTATAATCAATTTTATTGATTAAAAGTTTCAAACTGTTTCTTACTGAAATCTGAATTCACTTTCTCTTTAACATAACAAATTGTCTAATAATTTGAGACTATATTATGACTCCTATAGGATAGGTTAATAGAGATCAGGAGAACACATACAAAAAAAAAAAAAAGACTATAATTATGAGGTATAGAAGGCATTTAGGTACTAACCAAAATTGCTCCCTTTGAGAATATACTTTAATAGATTTCATAGATTTTATGATCTCATTTAGATATGGATGGCTATTTTCTAGCTTAGCAGAATAATAAATAAATTTCTAGACAAGTAGGCTTTAGATATGAAAGTCTATTGCTAATGCCTCACATGGAGAAATACATAAAAATATAACAACTTGTTAAAGTGATCATTTAAATAATACAGTACATTCATGCACTGTAATTCCACTCATACTCAAGGTACTAGCAACTTTGAAAAGAGATCTTAGCAACTGAAGTGGGCTGTGCACTTCTAAATTGAAAAAGATATATGAGGTCCAAGTTTCCTTTAATTTTTAACTCTGGTATTTTCAATATTTGTAGCACAAATTCCATGCTCCTCAATGGTTTGAAAGGTAACGTGTTAAATTTAAATACAGAAGAGACTATTTTGTGTGCAAAAATCTTACTCTTTGAGAATACATACATATTTTAACTTCTCATGTTATTTGCATAATGGTGGAAGACATCAAGTACTTCCAAGAAATTCATCAGTAGTAGTTAGTGTGTGTAAATTTTCCACTCTTAAGGTGAATAGCAAGTATTTCCAGTATTTTGGATAAACCTTACAAGTAAAATATTACATTTACATTATTTATGAAGAAAAAAATTGTTCAGCTATCTCAGTGTAATGGATTGATATGTAAGTAATATTTTTATTCATATCTTTGAAATGAAACAAGTAGTTTGCAATTCAAATCTATTGTAAAATGCCCATGTTAAATATTTTATATATGGAATACATATAATATTTATTTAGAATATAGAAAATATGTTGAGCCTATACAAAATGTTTTCTTATATACCATATTAACCAAGGGTAATAACAAAGAAGGCTGCAACTAGATGTGAAATAACTATATATTTTTAAATCCCTGTCAACAATAAAGTTAAACAGATTCTGTAAAACTTCTGTGTATTTTTTTGAATGCAGGAAATGATAGGCAATGAAGAGGTGGTTTTAAATAATTTTCACTATTTAAGGATGACCTTTTTAATCATAAGGTAAAATTTAAGAACAATACATTAATATTCATTTGTCCAGTAACACATATGAAAATTACCTTTATTGTGCAAGTATGGACAATATATATAGCAATTCCATGAAATGTAATTAATATTTTCTAGAAACACCTCAGTTCCAATCTTTTGAAAGTGGGTAGGACAAAATTACACATGAATAAAATAATGCCACAGGGAATATATCAACAAGATTACAAAATACTTATTCTAAAGAATACTACTTGATGTAAGTTATATGATAGAGCACTGGTATGTGATAAAGTGCTGGATTATGAAAGTGTCATTTCTTATAACCATTTTACCTCATTCTATATAATGCTTCCTTGTTTAAGTACAGCTTCCTTCAGAAGGAACAATATACTACTCTGTATGTTCAGAGCTATAAATATATTAAATATTAAGAAAATGCCCTGTTTTGAAGAAATTATTAAAGTTCAGAAGCCACTTATAGTAAATATACATTACATGAACAGGTTAAATATGTTTACACAAAGTACATCATGACTAATGAAATTTCCTTTTTCTATTTTTCTTTGTTAGTGACTGGAAATAAACTTTCCAAAATAGAAATGGGGATATATTCACAGAATGAAAGCTGATGTCAGAAATCTATAATATATAGCAAATTCTAAAAAAAAAAAAATAATAAGATTTAGAGTTGTATTTATATACTGTTTGGTGTCACATAGAAAATTTAAAAAAATAAAAGAGCAAAATTAGAACTCTGTTTTGTCATGTAACCAATTTCAAATAAGGTACTTTAAAACATAAAAATCAAATCACCAATTTGAATCATTCTCATAAAACTAATAAAAGTTGGCAAGATGCTACCACAGAGGCTTTAAACAAAATGGAAACAGTGTGGGACTTCCTCCAAACTCCAAACATCAGTGTCTATCTGCAAGAGTTTCACAGAAGAAAAAACATAAAAGAGGCCAATGAAGTACTTAAAACTATTCCCCTGTATTTGAAATCTTTAGGAAACAAGATAAGCTGAAACAGCTAGTAAAACCAGGGACTGAGTCCGATAACTACTAGACAGCATTAGAGCCAAAAAGCGATAGTACAACAAAGAAAAGGTTCAAGGCTGATGTCATTTATCTGATACACAGGTATCCACAGATCAGCTTTGTCTTATGCTTTTTCTCCTAGGAAAACTGATCTCAATGACAAAATACTCTTTCAATCCCTCCTCCAACCACCAGAACAATTTAAACACTCAACTTTCAATTTTAGAATATATAAAGGATATCCAAAGAAACTACACCATTGATGCACTAAGACAAACTTTTTCAATTAATTAATGTATTTGAATAATCACATAAATTATGAAAAATAAACATCAAAATAACACATCTATTATTACATTGTATTTTCAGCTTCAAATTCTTTAAAATTTTTTTTTTTAGGTGTAGATGGACATAATACCTTTATTTATTTGTCTTTATGTGGTGCTGAGGATTGAACCCAGAGCCTCCCACATGGTAGGAAAATGCTCTACAACTGAGCCACAACCCCAGCCTCTTTAAATTCTTTAATTAAAATCAATGAATTTATTTTAGTAATTCAGTACAGGATAAAATGTGTCAAGACTTGCGGTCAAGGAGCAGAATCACTTCTTTTCTTTTGGTACCAGGGATTGAATCCAGGGACACTTAGCCACTGAGCCACATCCTCAGCCATTTTATTTTTTATTTTAAAACAGGGTCTCGCTGAAATTGCTTAGGGCATTGCTAAGTTGGCTGTGTTCAAGCTTGTGATACTCCTGCCTCAGCCTCCTAAGCCACTGTTATTACAGACAAGCAGAATCACTTTAAAAGTTTGGGATAAATATATCTTTTAATAATTATCAAATTCAGGAAAATTTTACATTTTTTACCACATAATATTTTATCCTATGAAATTCAATTCTTTCCTCAAAACTGGTAAATAATTTATTTTTTAAATAAAAAAAATCAATGATTATTTTCTTCACAATTCTATTAAGAGGTGAGCATGAATACAAATTTAAAAATCAGTGAATCATTTTGACATTTTCATAAAAGAAGACAAAATTATTAAAATGAAATCATCTTCATCAGAAAAAAAAAAAGCTATTCCAAACCTGGATGTTTTGGCACATGCTAACTATTTTGAAAAGTGACAAAGACAGGTCATATTATTAGTAATGAAAATACAACTCAAAATATGACAAAATCAATGACTAATTCTTTTGTGACATGAAAGATTCTATTTCCCCTTTAAGTCAGTTGAACAATCTCATCTATGTTCAGTCCCATTACTAGCTAGAGACTGTACTCCCATCAGACAGTCATGGGCTGGAATATCATATTATTTTTAAGTGAAAAAACCTTGATGAAATTACTGAAGATGTTTTAGCTTCAGCTTTCCAGCTCACAAAAGTGGATAATGATGACACCATCACTATGAAGTTGTTGTATTGATTAAAGAAAATAACCCATGCACAGCATTCAGTACAATATCTGGCAATCAAAAACATGGTATCTCAAAAGTACATTAACTTTTAATATGTTCAAGTACTAGAGTAGATGACATGTGAGTCATATAACTATATGTAAAATGCTTAAAAATCCCTTTAAATTAGAAGCACTTAAAATAGTATACAATATTATCAAAAGCTCTTAATTTCAGCTACTTCAAATAGCATATTACTAAGTTTCTTACCTTTTCTCCAACACCACCAACTGAACCAACAGATCCTGGGGGTCCTTGTGGTCCCTTTAGTGTAAAAAAGGTAATACAGTTATCCTTATTTTTGTGTTGAAACATAAGTTCATAAACATATATCTAGTTTTTCTCAGAGACAGAAATATATGCAAGAATTTTGTTGAGTTGTCAAATGTACTGAGAGCAAATAATTTAATACAACACATTGACTTTCAAATTCCCCAGAATTTCTAATGTAGAGCAGGAGTCTTTGCAGCTCTGTTCATTCCAGTTGACACTTGGAATATAATTTTGATCTCTCTACCCTGGAAGTCAGGTAAATTTTACAAAAATGATTTTTGTGGTGGATTAAAACTATGACTTCAGTTAAGTATTACATAATCCATATGAAAAATAACTCCTTTATAAATGATTAGTCTTGAAATTACTTAAGGGGAATTAAAACCCAACAGTTCTTTTAGATCAATTGCTTCTTGCCATTTTTACTCAGTTATTTCTTGCTAGAATTAAAAGCAGGCCTTGAAAAGCAATGAAAACCAGCCAGAAGAATGAGGAAAGCATAGACATCTTCATTGTCAAAACACAAAATAAGAAGGAGAAAGATGTCCAAAGCATAGAAACCACTAATGATAACACTAAGATATATATGGCTTGATATTTCCAAATCCTATAATGTTGTACCAATGTTAGCTTCAGAAATATCTTTTTTATACAATTAAGAGAAAACATTTTATATAGTAAGAGGTGCACTTATGCACATACTACTCCAACACATTTTATAGACTGAGAAGACAAAATGCAAAGCCTTTAAATACAAGCCTTTAGGCAGATGTGTAAAGGTACAGACCTACACAAGTGCAGTCAAAGTCAATTACAAACCATCGCCTTATGCCGTTGTTAAAGACAAAGCTTACATTTGAAAGATTCAGCCACTACTTATTGAACAGTTATCATATGCAAGGCACAGTTAAAGTATTTTGATCTGAAAATGTGGTTTACTGTAATAGAAACAATACAAGTAGTATCTGTCACTAACTAATAAAAATATCTTGAATGTGAACTGTGTTTCTATTTTAAATTTGTGGTGATTTGTTCCCTAGAAATCCTGTTTCTCTTCCTGAATAATGAAGTGGAGTGAGTAGATGATCCTTGACTTCTCATCTACTTCTAACATTGAACAGTGGCATGATTATCTCCATTGTATCTCAGAACACATCTGCCATGAAATAATACCAACACTTAAGTAACTTCAAAATGATCAGCATATATTTCACAGTTCTTACGTCAGCTCCATTGGGACCTTGAGGGCCTCTTGGGCCAGGAGGACCAGGTGGACCCTGTAAAAGATGAATAATAAAATTAACAAGGACTGAAATCAAATGCATCTTTAACATTTTTATTTTGTGAGTAAAAAAATTAAAAGAAATTGAAGCAGGTGAAGTCATAGTCAGTGGGGCATATCAAGGCGTTAAGATGCCTGACAGATACAAATAATCCCTCATACTTATCTGTGAGGAAATCAGCCCTTCACAAAAAAATCAATTTGATGAGAAAATAGGCCAGGAAAGCCTATTGCTATTATCTAATATGATGTAATCACAATACAACTGGCAATGTTTTATGTAACAACATACTAGAATATAAGGGGACCATGAGGTTGGGAGAAAAAAGGCACTTTACTACATTTAGAATTCTTTAAATCAATAAAAGCATTCTGTTTTTTTTTATTTATTTGTATTTGGGTCGTGTGTGTATGCGTGTATACATGCGTGTGTGTGTGTGTATGTGCGCGCGCGCGTGTGTGCGTGTGTAATTTTTTTCTCCATCCTGGAGGTAGACATAAAAATCAATATTTAGTTGTAGTCCCCAAAGTTTCTTTTTCCCGGCTATGCATTAAAATTACCTAAGTTTTTTTTTTTTTTAATTAAATACTGAAATACTGATAGCCACCCCCTATCTCAAGGTTTAATTAAAAGAGTCTGTAGTGAATACCAGGACATCAGTATTTTTTAAAAGTTTATTCTAATGCCATGGTTGAAAAGTTTCTCTAGTATTCTCTATTACCATAAGGTCAGAAAGAACACATCAATGATTCATGGAACCATAGCAACCATATCTGAAAAGAAGTTTGCTATATATTGGATACTGCTTAGAAGTTTTATTAAACAGCTATTTAATTAGCAATGACGATTCCATATTTCTTTTACTTAAATTTATTCCTAATAAGAATTATTTCAAAGAATGTAATAAATCTGATTGTGGTTCTTAAAGAGAATAAAATCTAATATACATGTAAAAATTATCAAAATGTTTTCTCAAGAAAGTAAAAATTGGGGGCAATGTTGAAAGGAAAGAGCAATTATAAAATGTACTTATAACATTTCATTATAGATTTCAATTACTTTGGAGAATTATTTCCTTATCAAAAATAGTGCTTAATAAATAAATATATGCATTTCAAATTTTAGTTTAAGGTTTTAGAGCAGAAAGTCAGAATTAATAAATGCAAATATTCATAAGTCATATCATGCTAGTTAAGACTGGATTCTTTATTAAATTTAGAATTTGTTTCAATATACAACAAAAATTTTATTCTTCATCAACAATTGCTAATTATAGAAATCTGGTGTGATTATTATTTATTTTATGCTGCTCTACGTCAAAGTCCAAAGCTGAAGCCTAAGAAGCAACTAAAATGTGGCATTTCAGTAATAGACATAAAGATAAGAAAGTTACACTATATGAATGTTAAACATGCATATAACTTTATCCTGAGGTGAGAAATAGAGGAAATGGAGATTTATATGAAATAATGATGTCAATATTTAATGGCTGCAGATGGAGACTGAGCAGGAAGAAGGTAAGGGGTAAATACAGAAAGTACCACAGTCTTTAGAACTACTTTGTTCAGATTGATAAATTCTTTTTTTTTAAATTTTCTTAAATTCTAATTTGTTATATATGACAGCTGAATGCATTACAATTCACATTACACATATATTACACAATTTTTCATATCTCTGGTTGTATACAACAGTTGCTAGTCCACTAATCTTTCTTCTGTTTTGATGGAATTCCCCCATTCTGTTTTTCTCTACCTCCCTGTCTTCCCCAACCCCTTATTTTGGACCAGCTTTTGCAAATCAGTGAAAACATTAGACCTTTGGTTTTATCAGTCTGACTTATTTCACTTAGCATGATATTCTCTAGTTCCACCTATTTACCAGTTCCACCCATTCTTCTTCATGGCTGAGTAAAACTCCATTGTGTATATATATACACATTTTCTTTATTGATTCACCTGTTGAAAGATACTTTGGTTTCATAGCTTGCCTATTGTGAATTGTGCTGATCTAAACACTGATGTGGGTGCATCCCTATAATAGTATACAGGATTAAGGAAAAAGGAGAAGGGAGAGGGGATGAGATAAGGGAAGAACAGAGGAATGAATCTGACCTATCTTTCCTATGTACATATATGAATATACCATTGTGAATCTCACTCTCTTGTACATACACATGATACTAACAACAGAAAAACTCTGAAATTAAAAGTAAATAGCAGAAAGAACAGTAGAGGGAAGCAAACAGGGTAAGGGAAGTGGTAAAGGAATTGAATGTACTATGAATGGGGACTGAAATAGAACATTATATATTCCATGTTTTTATCATTATGTTCAAATGAATCATAATGTTATGTATAACTAAAAAGAACCATTTTTTTTTTAAAAAAGAAATTAACAGTGTGGAAATTCATAATAATCATCAAACAGTAGAAAATACAAACTTACCATGGGACCAACATCTCCATTTTCACCCTTTTCACCAGGTGGACCTGGTAGACCCTAAGAAAATGTGGTACCAAAAAAAAAAAAAAAAAAAATCACTCATGTATTTTAAAAACTGCATCTGGTCAAAAATCAAGAATTAAGTATAAAGTTAAATAAGTACATAGAAATTGAAATGCAGAAGCTACATTTCTTAAAATACTTATAATGGAAGTTTTGCTCTTATGTGATAAAATTTTATACCTACATTTACAAATAAAATCTGTGCTTTGTACAATATTATACTGTTCAATTTCCTTAACTATAACTTAGTACATCATTTGACTTTGGAATTTATGAACACCTACCCATTTACTCTACCATTTCAATGAAAAAGATATAATAGCATTGTCACGTGCAGATCTTCTAAAAAATCTTGTCCGAGACTGCTTCAGAATACCCCATCCAGGGGAGGTTTTAATAGATAGGTATCAGTTTGAAAAATTCTTTTGTAAAATCAATATTTCAATATATCTCCAATGTTATACATATCTTCTGAAGTTTCGACCTGTTAATTACTCTTCTGAATTTTTTTTTATCTTTTATTGCTTAGCTTTTTTAAAAAAATTTTCCCTTCTTTTTTCCCCCTTTTATTCTAAGTTGTTATATATGACAACAGAATGCATTGCAATTCATAGTACACTTATAGACCACATTTTTACATATCTCTGGTTGGTTGTATACAAAGTATATTCACACCATTCGTGTCTTCATACATGTACTTAGGGTAATGATATCCATTTCATTCTATCATCTTTTTTTTTAACACTTTTGCCCCCTCCCTTCCCCTCCTTCCCCATTGGTCTTTCTAGTGTCCCTCTAATCCTCCTGTGCTCCCTGTCCCAACCCCACTGTGAATCAGCCTCCTTATATCAGAGAAAACATTCAGCACTTGGAATTTTGGGATTGGCTAACTTAACTTAGCATTATATTGTCCAACTTCATCCATTTACCTGCGAATGCCATTATTTTATTCTCTTTTATTGCTGAGTAATATGCCATATATATATATATATATATGTATATATATATATATATATTTACTCTTCTGAATCTTAAAAAATTCACATGACCATGAAAATTGTAAATTTATACATTGTTTTCTCAAGCTGATTTCCACTGTATCCATTTGCTTTAGGAGAAATTCTGTGTTACAGTGTAAACCCAGAGCAGGCTGGATTCAAATTTATTTGGGCCTTTTTATGGGAAAATTATTTTACTTCTTCCAGATCACTTACTCAATTAGCAGAACAGTTTATATTTCCTCTGTCTTGTCACAACAGTACTTATTTGTACTTGAATTGTATACCTATATATATGACTATGTGACTTCTCTACATATAATCTTGACCTACTTTGGGGCAGTGTCAATTATTTTCTCTCTTAGAACTGGCTGAGGTAAAAAACAAACAATATAACAACAACAACAAAAAAAACTAAGATCTCAATAAAATACTGTTGAGTAAGTGATGAATAAATGAATACTAAGAAAGCAAATCAAAAGAAAAAGTAACAGGCCAAAGAAAAATGTTTTTTATAATACTGACTGTGATACTGGAAATTCTGAATTATTTCAAATGTTTAATCTCAGGAACAATCTCAGGAACATAAACAAACTGGTGGAATAGTATAATACTGTTAATTTAATACAAATATTCTAAACATGAATATTATACATGATAATAAAGCCAAATACCAATGAAGATACATGGTATAAATTTAACTGTAGAATATGTATGTGAAATAGATATAATAGTTGTTTGACAGAAATATAGTGGTAAGTTTTTAACTGTACAATTATAAATTATTTTCATTTTTAAACTTTTTAGTGTTATAATTATTTGTATATAATATTTATATTTCATACATGGATTTGTTTCTCATTTGTTGTTTGTTTTGCAGTTCTGTGCTGGTGATCAATCTCAGGGCTTCGCGCATGCTACCACTGACCTCTTCCTTCAGCATCCACAAAGTTTATGTTTAATGTTTGTACTTTATGGTATTTCAGATGTAATTTAACTAAGAAAAAGTATATAAACAATGATAAAGATCTAAATAAATGATGGTATTTTAGTAAAATGATTGATTTCGGTGTGGCACTGCAAGGGTTGTGAATTATTTGACCATGACCCACAATAATATTCACTTATAATCCTCCCACAGGCATGCATGTGCAAAGTAGTTAAACCATGAATTTCAAAAAGCAATATTCACCATTTTGATAAATATCGACCTTTGAATTTTTTGTTCTATTTTACCATACTCAGTTCGATCTCATTTTTTAAATGCAGGTAATAACCCTGAAACTGTTTTTATGACCTTTTAATTCCACATGACCCACAGGAAAAAATGCTTTACTGAATATATCTGTAAATTTTAAAAATGTGGCATATATTTATTTTATGTGTAAAACTTGATTACTGACTTATAATGGACAGTCATTATATATACTGATTTAATTTGTTTTCTCTCAAATGTCAGTAAGATATCTAAAAAAAAAGAGGCTGTTATATGTGCTTCCTAAGCTGTTACCATGCTCTAAAGGCAGTGTCTAGAATTACAATTAAGTTTTTTAGAAAGAAGTAACAAGGTATTGTTTCCCTAGATTGTACTCTATCCAGAATTACTAGAAGCCGATTACTAAAATATCAGATTCAAAGGCCATAAACTTCAGAAATTCTATTTCATTTATGCAGTACAAGAACTTAAATACTTAAACATGCAAGTAAATTTTAACACAGATAAAATAAATATTTCACTTTAAGACAATTTTCTTAAGAAGTATGCATTGCAACATAAAGTTCTTAAAAACATTGCAAAAGTTAAGGCACATTCTTTTGTCCAAGTTTCTACATAATTTTAATATAGAGTTTATTTGATTGAGAATCCCCACATTGAATGTTACATAAATATGTTAACAGTTTTTTGTCTCTTGCAAGTACATTTTACATTTTCATTTCTTCTTTAAGCTTATGATCAGTTCAACAGGAATCTTCAAACCAAAATTTAAAAAGAATTAAAATATTTTAAATTAAGTTGTGTTATAATTTGAGTTCAGATGTAATACTTTTATTGTAAAAATTAGTGAGACATAATAAGCAAAATTCTCTTTCTGCAAGTAAGTAAATGTGTTTAATGGTATTCCAGTATTAATCAGTTTTCATATGCCCTAACTTTCTCCTAGGGAGTGATTTATGCATGGAGAGATTCCGTTGTAGGGTTTGTGAATTTAAAATCATCTGCCCACTTCGGTGATGCACCAAAAATGAATTTAGGTCAAGAACACACTCTCTATTTCTCTATGTATCTCTCTCTCTCTCTCTTTCAAACACACACACACACACACACACACACATACAAACTCTTTCTCTTCATATGCTGATAAATAGTAAAGATCAAATTAATTAAAGTCATTTTATTCAAATATTAGATTATTATTATGTATGTCTATTGTGATTGCTCATATCTATTTTGCTATGAAGACTCAAAGGATAGATGTAATTGTGAACATATTAATTACATTAGAATCTTTTCAATATCCCAATTTAAAGATGCAGTTATGAAAAAATACGAACTTTTTTAATAAATTGATTTATTGAGTCATCCTCATCAAGGAACACTTTTCTTACTTTGTGAAAAAGGTGATAATTTTTATTGCAGCAAATAGTGGCAATTTTATAATTATAAGCTACAAGGCAACATTTTTTAACCATGAGAGATAAGTTCCTAAATTACAACCTTACAGAATTCAGAGTAATCACATACATGACAAAAACAGAAACTGAATAATAACACGTCCATTGGTGATCTTATTGTAATGCTTTCTTATTGTTTTCAAATATGTGTACTTCTCACACATACTGTAAGTAGTACTCATGACTACTTATTTTCAACTGTAAAAATGTCAAACATAACAAATATGAAAGTAAAGTTTTGTGCTTCTCAAGCCTAAAAAATTTTTGTCATTGAAATGAAGCAGAAAATTAGGATATCATGTTTACTAGTAAGAAAACCTATGTTAACAATAATAATCATGTTATAAATTATTATATGGAAGTTAGGATGTAATTTGTGCAATTATGTACATAATAAGCTCTTTAATACCAAAATCCAATACTTTTATTATTTTATTTATGAAAATAAAGATGAGTAAATATATATAAATTTCACTTGCATATACTTTTCTATGACATCACAAATTCTTAGGTACGGTGAAATAGATGACTTAATTTACCATTTCTAATATTGCTAGTGGGGCACAAGCAATATCCACATTACCTAAATTCCATTTAAAACAACTTTACGATCTTTCAAGGAATCACTAGATATTAATAAGTTTAGAATAAGCAAGGGGGAAGAAGACCAGATGGTTGCAAAGTTTGTAGGGATCATTGAACATCAGGTGGCAAGCGAATCATACTCAGAATAGAGATGGCCAAGAGTCCAGTTGTAAGAACTATACTACACAAATAAAAATTTCTCATCTACAGTGTCTTACAATTTAATATTTCCTTCCCTGAATATGCTTCATAAAACACAAATTATAATTATAAAAGATTAAGCAATTTTAATTGGGTTACTATTAATCTACCTATTATTGTTTATCTTGCTATTTGTTGGCAGTGTACTATTTCTCTTAATACTTTTGAATGTTTGTTGTCACCTGAATTATTAACATTTCTGCTATAAGACCCAGGAAACAACCATTCTAATATCTTACCTTTAATTATCAGACTTACACATTTGTAGTTCATTTTTTAAAAGAATATAAGAATGAAGAAAGGAGGTTATAATACCTGAGGTATTTAGCCTAAGTGCTAAATGTACTGCAAAAACAGGAATCAGACTGATACATTTTCAGAAAAATTAATAATACTTGATAAAAGGCAGTTGAAGTTCAGATGCATATAAGAGTAAATAAAATAATCATTATAGTTAAATATTGTTCTTACATAGAAAAAAGGAAAGGTGCTTGTCTTGCCTCCACTAGGTGAACCTGACATAAGAACCAGGTGGAAATGATGGAGTAAACAGAGAACCACTTACCTGAAGACCTATGGGACCAGGAGGTCCAGGGAAACCTCTTGCACCCTCATCACCTTTCTGTCCAAACATCCCCTGCTGTCCTCTGGGACCTGGTTCTCCATCACCTCCCTAGAAAGCAGCAAGGAAAATGAACATGAGTTGGAAAACCATTATGATATAAGTCGTAAAATGTCTTCATTCCAGTTTGTTCAAAGCTGACATATTTGAGAATAACCAAGTAAAAAGTACACTAAATCCCCACTATTTGCTGCAAATGTGCCATTGTTCATTTTGCTAACATTTTGTGTTTCTAGAGTGCTGCTGAGTGTGAGTTTATCATGTATACAAATGAAGCAAAAGCTTTTTAGCAGTGAAAATATGTCCAAATTTTATTACACGTTAAGTCATTTTCAACTAGTTATAGTCTAGGTGGAAAGGAAATCATGTTTTCTTGTTCTAAGGATCAGCTTGGTTAGCTATGCTATATAATTTGAACGTGACTCAATATCAAATATACAAATAGAACTTAATACCATGCAAAAATTAAGTGTGAGTCAGTGTCAATCATACAAATAAAACATAACCATACAAAAATCATAAATTTCATCAAGGAGATGTAAGGATTTAGATTGGCTGAACAAAGTGGGGTACTTACAGCAATTCCTGGGGCACCAACTGGTCCTTGAAGACCTGGAGGACCAGGAGGACCCTGAGAGAGATAAAGACCAGTACATTTAAAACTGAAGCCAGAAATCCTATATAAAGCAAAACCTTTGACAGTTTGAGGTCTATTAAACCTCTTTACACCCTTTGGACAAACAGCAGCATTACTCAGAAGACTTTCACTCTAGATTGTCAACTGTTGCTTATTTTTCTCCTTGGAGATCCATACTTTCATATTTGGAATCAATTTTAGATTGATATTTATTGAAAGCCTTCTCATCTATATGTGGTAGATACGTAAAAATAGATTTGTACACTAATATAAATAAAGTTGAAGATTCACATTAAATTTTTTTCACAGTATCAGATTTCTTTAGTGAAATTGTATGGGTTAGCACGTAAAAAATTTGCCTATGTAATATCTTCTAACTGAACATGAGAATTCCAAAGATTCCCTATAGACAGTATGCAACGATACACGAAAATTTCCAACTTCTAATATGTGCACACGTGCAAACTTGGTGTTATATATCAAGTATATTGGACTTCTTATTTTGAGCAATAGATTTCAAAGGCATTATAAGTCTTACTTGTATCGATAGATCTTTGCCGTCTAATTTTCTCACATTAAAATTAGTCTGGCTCTATAAAAGTTACTAAAGCAATCAAGAATCATTTAATTCTATTGTTCTCCATCATGATTATCACTTTTAGGGAAGATTGCTTACAACAAAGATTCCAAAACTGTTTTCCACAAACCACCGAGGGCATTTGAGACCATTTGAGTTTTCTTCCAGTTCAAAATTCTTCATATAAAAACACTAAGATGTTATCTGTCTTTTACACAATCTAGGCATTTGCTCTAATGATGCATTAATGATGATAAAATTGCTGGTGACTTTAGCAATCATCATGTCAATAGTTACAAATTATAAAAGTAATAACTGTATTTTTGTAATCCTGAAATCTGTCATCATAAAATGATGTTTATGTTCTTGATGAAGCATGAATTGTCCTTCATTTTATTAAATATTGACTTGTGCACATGTCTTTTGATATCATAAGACCAAACTGAAGAAAAAGTTCCTTTGTTTTATGTTGAAGTACAACACCTTTTTCAAAAAGCATTTGGACTGTAGTTTGATTTGCATGCTGAGGCAGTACTTTTTACATGTAATACTATTTTTACTTGAAAGACAAGACAGTAAGACTGTAATTATTTAGACTTGAGAATTTGGCAGAGATGTGATTAAAAATAAAGGAAGCATGCAAATTAAAAAAAACAACAGTATTTATAAATGCATCAATAATAACATTTAAATTTTCAAGCAAAATTAGAACTTTGAAATCTTGTTTCTGCCATTGCAGGCCTCACTGCTGCCCAATCTGAAATCATTTTCTTATGTTATTGATATTGTATAAAGTAATGTGTTAATACTTTGAAGATCTTACTTAGTCACCAATAAATTTCAAATGTTCATTGCAGGATTATATAAAATTATATATGAGGAAAAGAGTCATTTGAAGTGCAAGGTAGATGAATAAAAATGTAATAGCACAAAGAGCTCTCTACTCTGATACCAGATTCCATACCACAATTGACCTTAAGAAGAGTTATAATATACCAAATGTTGATGTAGAATCAAAAATACCCAAAATCATCTGAAAAAAGATTTCAAAATACTCCTACCTTTCCAACTACATATATATATGTGAACCTGGATTTCAACCAAAACAACCTATCATTGCAGACTGCAGTGAGAAGCACATTCAAGGATATAGCTTCTTCTACTAATCTAGACACAAAAAATATAAGGTATTGCTATTCATTGTACTATGTATTTTTTGGGGGGAAAATATAGCCATATTTCATTAAAATTGGGGATTATTATTCTTAATTTTAATGAATCAATTCATAAGTATTTAAAATTTCTCAGTATAATTCATAGTATAATAATTCATATGGAGTACAGGCTTTTGGCATCCTTAAAAAGTGTTTTGAATATACAAGGGTCTTGAGACAAAAATATTTCAGAACTGCTGGCTTATAGTCATCCAGTCATATTTCATTATAGCTTTTAAGGAAGAAATAAAAACTTTTCCAGTGTGACTTCTGGAAATCACATAAGGTATTCTAATTAGACAAACTGTATTTACTTATCTTTAAGAAATCTAAACAAATCCTAAGAAAAGATAATTTACTAAAATAGAACTTTTAATTTATATCCAGTAGCAACTGTATCACACTTATGCAGATGGTTTCCATACACACTGTACAATGATACTTGTACAGCATAGATCCAGAGTATCAATGTTGCCACTCAATTGCTAAGGTTGTATTCTCCTGGATATGGAAATACTTGAAGGGCTCAGGATGGGTTAAATATTGTATTATCTGAAAGCTGTTTTTGTTTTGATACAAATTATTCTTTTTAGTTAGAACCATTCATCACACTGGATTTTGGTGACTATTCAGTTTAAGGATCAATTCTAAAAAGAAAAAAAAAAAAAACTTTTTTCAAAGTTATGTTTTAAGGTATGCGACAATTTCAACCTGAAAAGCATCAGAATGATAAATGGATCACAGGACAGGATCACGTGGCTTACTGAAATATAATTTTTTAAAAAATATTTATTTGCTTTAGTTGTACACAACGCGTTTTTTATTTTTACGTGGTGCTGAGGATTGAACCCAGGCCGCGCACATGCTAGGCGAGCGCTCTACCACTGAGCCACAACCCCAGCCCCTGAAATATAAATTTTAGAATGTTATGTAAACTTCTATACTAATTAAAAAAATAACAAATGGAGGACATTACTCTGTACTTTCCCAAATTGCCTTCTTATTGCAGAATATGGAAAACTTGAAAGAAAAAGAGGAAAATAAGAACTAAATGTCTGTAGATGTTCTTTAAAGAGCATAAATTAATAAATAAGTGCAGAGGTAAAGTAAGTGAGATATTATCACCTAACTTATTTAATCTAAGAAGAAGGAAATTTTAAAAAATATAATTTGAATAGAGTTTTAACTGGTAAACCGTGAAGAAAAAAGCCCAAGAGGCAAGAATGAATACACCATTTGGCTAAAAAACAGAAATTATTTCACCAGCTTCATGTGTTAAGAAAAATGTTCTAAAATAAGCACTTATAATATATGGAAATAGATTTATCAATTTATATACAGGTAAAGACCATAGTAATGGTATTTAATTTGGCATATGTATGCATAGTATAGGAGGCTATTTCATTATAGTACTCTTTCATTGCTAGAGTGGAGTTTAAAAATAACCTACAAATATCATCACTGTACTTAATCACATAAACAGAAGATCTCATAGAATTGTACAGCATTATAGAATGATATAACACAAAGGTAAAGAAGTATTGATATTAAAACATTTGGCTAGTTAAGTAAATAGTATTATGGGAAACTATCCATGGTAAACAGCAAAAGCTGTTAAATGAATGATGCTCCCTCAGTAAGCAGTTGAAAACTCACATTTTCTCCTTTGTCCCCCTTGCTGCCTTTTTGTCCTGGTTCACCAATTTCACCCTGCATTTGAAATATTTAAGTGAGAGTTTATTTGTAACATCATACCTTCCATTGCATTGTTATCATTATCATTGAGTCATTACATTTTATCTCTAACACAATTCCATGTTAGCATTTAATATCACTGTTCAAAGTGTATAAACCTGGGCTCTCTTTGCTTCTAGCTTTGTAGTATTGACTAATATATAGACAAAAAGTCAGCTTAAAATGGAGAAATATTGCAACTGGATTTACAATTTAAAAAATTGATTTTTTGGACTCAAATATCCCCACTCTAAAATTATAATGGAAGTACATTGGTGTATAGACATATAACCATACATTAATCCAAAAGTGCTTTTCTCCTAGTTTTCTAAATAGTAAGATAATGCACATTATCAAAGTACTGCTGTTTCATAAATTTTCTATAGCATTTTAGAATAATATTAGAAAATATATTAAATTCAACACAACTTCACATTTGGAATAAAAAGCTTAAAGTCTTTGCTTATATATTAGTAAGAGAGCACATAATCTTCAATTAAGTATATAGCTCATTCTTAAGTCTATTATATAATATCCAAGATGTGAGTGCTAAACATATGCAAGTAATTATTTTTATTTTACATTCATTTCAGAAACATTTTTAAAAGTAAACAGTAGTTGACATCTACTATTTTTCTTACTGCCACTTTTCTCTTATTTCATTTTCCTATTTACATCTCACATGCTGTTTTATGGAAGATATACTAGCTTTCAACCTCTAAAATAAAACTTTTCAACACATGGAAGGTGTGGTAAAGTTTGAAAAAGTTTACCTTCCACCTATCATCTAAGCTTAGACTAATTATAAAATATTTGAGAAAAAAAACGTAAACTTTCTCACAAGTTGTACAAACGTTAATATTGGACACTGACCTTGTCTCCATCTTCACCAGGGGAGCCAGCAGGACCAGCGGGTCCTGGGAGACCCACGGGGCCCTGTACTCCATCTCTCCCTGCAGGGCCTTGAGGACCTTTTTCTCCCTGTATTGAAAATCAAACAGATCATTAATTTGCTGTCACAAACCTAACAATTAGCTGTTTGCTACAAATTTTAAGTGCAGCTACTATTTATATATATAAAATCTAGATATAATCTAGTTCCTATATTTGACAAGGAAATTGTTTAATCTTTCTAAGGAAAAGAAAATTTCAAGCAGCAAATGATAACACAAAAAGATCCCTACATTGTTTTATGACTTAGCCTTTTAAATTATTTATGAATCTCAGGCTATAGTCCACAGAAGTAATTACGATTCAACTGAGAATTTTTCTTTCAGACACAAAGTTTCTAAGCAAGTACTGGGAAGTCAGATCCAATGCCTGATGTTTGTGAAAACTTGCTGAACCTCAACTCCTCTTTGGTGCTACTGACGTAGCTATAAAGAAGATATAAGGCTTAAAAAAAATCTTAAAATCCACTTCCTTCTATGTCCAACTTTACAATAGGCTTTAGATGCAACTCTTTCCTCTTTTAACAAATCTGCTATGGATTTTTCTGGATTTTGGTATTTTAATTCATTGCTGCTTTTCCTGATTCAAAATAACAAGAGTGCTTTTTTTCCCCATTTTTATTTTTGTTTCTTTTTTTATGACTTAGCCTTAAGTAATAAAAGTGGCATTCTTTTCCTATTTTTATATTCACCTACATTGTGTAATTAAAAAAAAAAGTCTTGATAATGAAAACTACTTCTGCTTTCCATACCATATCCTTTCAGTTTAAAATATTTTATTTCCTAAAAGTCAAATTTTCATCAGTTTTGCATAAGACAGTATTCTCAATTGTATTCGGTGATTTTCTTTTTATACCATCTAGTCATCTATAGATTATTAGGTCCAGACTTCACATTGCCCACCTCTCCAAACGTTCCCCACCATCAATCCCCTTTATACTGACTTAATTTTATGTGTTTTGTCTCCTAATTAGCCCCACCCCTGTGCAGGGGATCAAACTTGGGGCCTTGCATATGTTATGCAAACACTCTACCACTTAGCTACAAGAGCAGTCTTCCTAATTATCTATTCTCCATTTTATCTCTATCACTGACTCTTTAATTCTAAGTACCAGTGTCCTTGGTCTGAATTATTGAAATAACTCACTGCTTCTCCCTATATTCATTTTTATTTCCTTTTAGTCCATTCTCCACATTGTAACCAGAGAACCAATCAGATCATATTACATAAATTCTTGTATCCATCTAATTTACTTGTTTGCTGTTCTTAATAGAAAGACCCAGCCTAGTGTGGCCTACCAAAACCTGGCTTCTACTTCCAAGGTAACCATATCTAATTAATTAATTAATGACAACTAAAATAAAATAACTATAAAACAAAGGTAACTTGTTGATACTTTTTAAAATATGTTCTTGGTTTTAAAATGTGTGACAAACTTATTATAGAATATACTTCTCATATCACTCTGAAGACCTTTCTTTAAAAAAGTTCCTCAATATAATATTATATATCAAACTTATCTATTCTCATAAAGTGTGCTGTGTTGTTTTTACTAAACTTCACTACTTCAAATTCAAAAGCCAAGTTAGATATTTCCTTTTAATTTGGATTTCCTTGCTAACTTTGACTCAAAAAGTTAATTGTTTTGTACAAGGGCGACTGGAAATTAAGATGGATTTATCCTCATCTGCCTTCATTATAGTACATGTAATCTCCAGCCCGGAGTCACTGCCATCTCTTTCTTCTGTTTCTGGTCTGTGTGAAGTGAGAAAATCCTTCAGCAATCTATGGCACTCTAAATTTAGATTTACCAGTCACAGTTCCTCACAATTACATCACTTCTCCTCAATATGCATCTCTTAGACTGCCACCAACACAACATTCATTTATCCTTAAGCAGTCAGTCTTTATTTCACCACTAATACCCATTTGGTTACGTTAAATACTAAATCTTACCTTAAAAACTGATAGTGAATTACACTCCCTCATGCCCTGTAATCTGCCTGGTTTTATAATTAACCTATACGCAAACCCTCAACTTTAATCACAATTTGCAGAATCCATCTCTACTTATTCAAATGTTAATTTATGTATATATTTTGAGATCATTATTCCATTCTTCTTTATAAAGTTCTGGTGTAAGTAATAATGATTATTTACTAAAAACATATTAAATTCTGCAAAATGCTTTAAAATGATAATTTCACCTAATCCTAACAAAATACTGTGATTATCTTCTTTTCAAAAATGAGGAAACAGTGTTAAGTAGTAGCTAGCAATGAGCAGTAAAATGAAAGCAAGGTCACAAGTGTTCTTTAAATTACTTTAGGGTCTTCTTTAAATTACTTCCAAAGTAGAGGAGAAAGCAAAGGGTGGTAGTTAATTCGTAAAACAAACAAGCAAAAACAAAGGACCTAATGGGAAAATACATCAAAACATAAGGATTAATGGGATTAACTCTTGACAGACTCCATTGATGTTGATGTGAAGCTAGGAATTACAGCTATGTGTCTCCAACTGTCTGGGAAGGAAGATTCTTTTAGCAGTGCAGGCACACTAAGGTAACTTCTGACCAGCTGTTGATCCCAGTGCCCATATTAACATGGGATTGACTCGTAGATGAAGCCTCCCTAAATAGGATGGCCACCATGACAGTTCTGGAGAGGACCAATGTGAAGGAGGAGTTGAAGGTGGTCCCCAGTTCTCCTGGTAAACATCAAACAGAAATAAACTTGGAGACAATGTTGTCTCCTTTGTCATTCTCTGCTTGGAGACAGCCCACTCTCTCTCTTGAGAGTGCTCTCTGCTTAAGCCTCACTTTGCTTTTAATTTACTTTCACCTCACTTTCACTTATAATAAAGTTCTCTTGCATGATTTTTAGTGTCTGACTTTAAATTTTCTTTCATTGGAACTCAAGAACCAAGGTTTGGAGTTTCAGCTCCCTGCTTTCCTATGGCCAAGAGGTTGTGATGTTAAGTTATCTTAGTCAGAAATCATGAACTAAATAAATGATAGAGATGAATGCACACCCCAGTTCTGATCAGTTTCAGGCTGATAGTTTTTTCTACTCTTCTTCAATTTCATAACTTTTAAATTGACTCTTTTCTTACTGTTGAAGTAGATAAATGTGTGTACAACATAACAGCAAGAGGCAATGTATTCAGTCCTTCTAGTACTTCTACCTGCTGCTCACCCTTCTTATTGCTCCAAGGCTTTTTTGAGGTGATCCACATGCACTGACTTGAAGCCTGTTGAGTCTATCCTCTCCTTGAACCCCACTGTATTTACTCTAAGGTCATAATGTCCAATGGGTCAAATCCCAGTGCCTCTGTTTGCTCTTTTTATTTTCAGTATTATTTACATTTTAAAGCACTGAACAAAAAGAAACTCTTCTCTCTTGGACTATTTGATGACATGCCTCTGGAGAGAAATACACATACATTGTTTTTCTTATCACTCATGGATGTTTTACTCTGTCTCTTACTGAATCCTTTTACAACTAACATCCATTATGATTCTCCATAGAATGAATTCTCTTTTACTCTCTTAACATTGCCTCATATGGTAATCTAAATATTGCTCTTATTCTAAATGAGTCGTAAATTTACAGTCCTGGCCCTTACCCTTTTCTCTGCAATTTCATATACATATGCTTGATACTTGGAGCATATTTTTCCAAAACTTCAAATTCCTAGGATCTAATTCATTTATGGTTAATGCAGTAACTTCTTCACTGTGTTTTAAATCTAGCTTCCCCCTATTACTACAGCTGGATTCTCCAAAGAAAATAACAGTTTCCTATTTGTATTCTTTCATGTAATAACCTCCCAATGCAGTTGTAGATTTAAGGATCAGTATCCCTATCAAAATATTTCTACCAATGCAGTAAATTGGAAAAGGTTTTAGTACCATTCTCTAGCCCATCAGGATGTGTTTCTAATATGATAATTTAGGGACATTGATTGGGCCATAGTTATTGCCATAGTGGGTCATGTGGATATGCATGACTCTTGTTTTCCACTTTTCTTCCTTTCCAACATGCTGGGTGGGCAGGAAAACGTGCTTGACTTCTATACCACCCAAGTTGTCTTTTTGTCATGAAAGTCTACACCTACTGAAAATTACATAACGATTTTATAACAAAAGCCACTAAGTGGTAGTTAAAAAACAAAATTTGTATTTGTGAAAAGGAAGAAATATAAAGATGCACTTAACATTTTGGTCAATATTTCCAACAGTTTTTTACTAGTTCTTTGCATGAATATTTATGGGTCCTTTAACCTAACATTTTTGGAATTACTTTCTGTTACTATCCCTAAACAGACACCCCCCAAAAAACACACAAAATTTTACCTAAAACAGTGTCTAATGGTTACTTTTTCTCAGTAACTATTTGTTGAAGAAAAGAACAATGGAATGAACACCCCAAAGCTGCATTCTTTATATTATGCCAAGATATGTGTGACCTAGATTTCTGAATGAACTTTTATCAAAGGGCCTGAATCTGTTTCTTTTTTATCTCCTCCCTGCTGAGACAACTCTAAAATAGAGGCCTTAAAGAAAAGTTCTCAGCATTTTAGAAATGCTTTTTCTGCCACCCCATAATTCTAACCACAGGTATCATTAACTGTTTCTGTTTTTTATTACTCTGTTTGTAAAAGACAATGGATTACAGGGATCAAAATAAAAAAGGAAGGAAGAAATAAATGCATGAATGAACAAAAGAAAATAAAGGAAAGGAAAAGGAAGCAAAAGAAAAGGAAAGCAAAGCAGAAAGAAAAAACTGCTTTATTTGGAAACTGCTATGATTCAAATGCTTGCCCCAAAAGCATGTGATGGAAGGCGGATCCTAGTGCCACCTGTTGAAAGGTAGGGCCCAAGGAGAGGTGATCAGGCCATGAGGGTGGAGTGAAAGAATTAATGTTGTCACAGGAGAGGATTCATTATCACGGGGTTAGGTTTGCTATAAAAAAGAGTTCAGCCCCCCTTTACTCTCTGTCAACCTCAAATATGTGATGTTATAATACAAATGCTCTTGTGAAATTTGGCCCCTTGATCTTGAGCTTCCCAGCCTATAGAACTGTGAAGCTCTCCCAATTCTGTTCATTATGAACTCCTCAGTATGTGATATTATCTTATAGCAGCACCAAGTCAGAAACTCTGAATGATATCACAGAGTAATGAGAGAAAATACATTGGCAATGAATGCAATTCATTTGATAGAGCTGAGGATTAACTACAAGCTTAAACTTAAAACAAATTGTGTATGTCAAGACTTATAGGTATACAAATGCATTAAACTTACATTTTGGGGGATCATAGCCAGCACCCTTCATCTACATTTACTCAATTAGGTTGTTTTTTTTTTTTTTTTTTTTTGGTACCGGGGATTGAACTCAGGGGCACTTGACCACTGGGTTACATCACCAGCCCTTTTTTTGTATTTTATTTAGAGACAGGGTCTCACTAAGTTGCTAAGTGCCTCGCCATTGCTGAGGCTGGCTTTGAACTCGCGATCCTCCTGCCTCAGCCTCCCAAAGTGCTGGGATTACAGGCGTGCACCACCACGCCCGGCTAGGTTGTGTTTTAATCTTGAGAATGAGAATACTCTTTCAAAAAAATATGAGTAAATCAAAGGCAGAAAACAAAGTAAAGGAGAAATCAAACAACAACAGCAAATAAACTTAATTACAAAGTCCTGCATCACTAAAATATCAAATTTTAAAACCACAAATATACCCTGAAATAATTGGTCAGAGGCCTCCCATCTCACTCAGTTGAGAGCAAAACTCAAATTACACAGAGACAGCCACTTTCTATGGGATTCATTTACGGATTATGGAAATGACTGAAACTGAGGTTGTATCATAACAAGTGTGAAAAGTTCACACTTTTCTAATAAAAAGCAGCAAGGTTTAGTTTTAATCAAAACTCCCAATTTTATTTTTAAAAAGGAGCAAAATGAGAAGACTTTTACTTAATAATATCCAACTCCCTCACAGATATTAGGGTTTCATAAAGTGTGGGAAAATGTCACCTCATTTAATTGAATTTAAAATTTTCTCTATTATAAAAGGCGGTGTCTTGATATGCTAGGCACATATGCAGGAAGAGTACAATCAGGTATGAAGAGCTAATATTCTTGAATAAAAAGTAATAACTTGTGCAAGGTAGCATTTTAATGCATTTTCTCTTTAACATTACTCACAGGAGCACCCTTCTCTCCAGCTGGACCAGGGGGCCCTTGGGGTCCTGGACGTCCTGGCAAACCAATAGGGCCAGCAGTACCTGCTGATCCACGTTCTCCTGGTGAACCCTAGAACATAGGAAAAGAAGTATTTTGTTATTAATGGAAATAAAAATGATACTGCCTTAAGTCACTTAGGTAACAATGGCATTTTATAGTCCAGTAAAAAATATAAAAAATAACTTCTAGAAAATATTAAGATCTCAAAAATGAACAGCTGTATCACTATTTAAGAGACTAATTTCTTGTTCCAATATTCAGTGCAGATGTTCAAGTTAGGAAAGACTAATGAGCTAAACAACCACTTCAAAATTATATATATATATATATATATATATATATATATATATATTTGCTGCTTATGGATGCTAGATTTTTTCATTTGTGTTTGCAATTGTGTACAGTGTTCTATAAAACATCTATCCAATTTAATCTCTCATAAACTTCTTTCATGTATATTATAAAGAATTGGCAGAATCCACTCCCTACACTATTATTTCTTGAAGTGAATTTAGAGTTTCACTTCAAACTTGCTAAATCAGAATTTCTAAATCTAAAAATTGCCTTCAAAAAATGTTTTAAAATATTTTCAAATACAACTTTTACATAGAAAAGTTTGACAATCACTATCCCAAAGTTTACATTTTTCCCTGGAGAAGAAGGTCTTAAATTTATCATAGAGTTCTCTAGAAAACATTGGGTCTCATATGAATACTGATAAGGTAGTTCACATCTGATTAGGTTTGTGAAATTGATTTTAAGACAGATGCCACATTTTTTTAACTGCTTTAAAAATATCTCATATATAAAGTTTTTTAAAAATAATCTTACAGATACTGTCTTCATATTATGTTTCAAAAATTTAAGAAAACATCAAGTAGTTCAAGGACAAAAAATTTAAAACACATTTACTAAGTTATATAAAGCTTAAGTATCATATACTTTCTGTTTTTTGTTTTATTTAATAAAATATAATAGTATTTTATCTTTGGATGAGATTCTTGGATAGTTGTAATAATTTATCATATTATTTTATAATTGAATGAAATGTGGAAATGAGCCCATTAGTTCCATGAGATTATATTAGTACCTTTACCTAATAATTAGCATCTTTATACAATTTCATTTTAAAATTCATAGTCAATTATTTATAAAACATGGAAAACATTATTTAACACTTATTTGCTAATGCTATACTTCCCATATTGTGGAAATCATTCTATTATATAAATTTGAATTACTGAATTTATTCTAATTTATATTTTATTATGTATGTAACTAATTACAAATGACAATAAGGAAAATGGTAATAATACCAAGGATTTGTATTTCCATATGCTTTAAAATTGACAAAAATGAGTTTGTTTCACTTTGTCATTTTATTCTCTCAAAAATTATAAGGAGCCGGGCGCAGTGGCGCATGCCTGTAATCCCAGCACTTTGGGAGGGTGAGGCAGAAGGATTGCGAGTTCAAAGCCAGCCTCAGCAATGGCGAGGCACTTAGCAACTCAGTAAGACCCTGTCTCTAAATAAAATACAAAAAAGGGCTGGGGATGTGACCCAGTGGTCAAGTGCCCCTGAGTTCAATCCCTGGTACCACACACACAAAAAAAATATATATATAAGGAATGGATAGTGCAGTGGCAGCATCTGAGCTTTCAAGATGAAGAACCTGAATCTCTAAGAGGTCCTCATAATCATACAGCTAGTTGAGGGAACTCCGACATTAGAATCTGTTCAGTGCTTTCTCCAGAGGACCACCCACTGCAGCTCTCTGATGAGGACATCAGTAATTCCCAAAGACCATGAACTGGGAATGTCTTTAAATTCAGCACCTACTCAACTTCACCAAAGTCCTCATTTATTATAAATGGATAACAAATAAATTTACTCTTAATTTCCTGACATTATTTTCTAGCTAAATTTACAAGCTACATATAGTACTTTTTAATAGCCATTTTCTGAATATAAAAATTAAATAAAATAAATGAAAGGAATAAAGATTTATAGGAGATAAGAATAATCCAAGAAATATTATTTTCTCTCTCTTTTTTTTGTTGTTTTATGACTAATTGAAACACCATCATTACTATGAAGTATCTTAAACATGGGGATGCAGAAATAATTGGAGAAACTTTGCCAAACTATGGTTAATAAAGCTGTAAAGTGCCTGTTCAGTTCCTTGGCCCATTTATTGAGTGGGTCATTTGTTTTTTTTGTGTGTTAAGATTTTTGAGTTCTTTATATATTCTAGAGATTAGTGTTCTATCTGATGCGCATGTGGTAAAAATTTGTTCCCAATTAGTAAGCTCTCTATTCACCTCACTGATTGTTTCTTTTGCTGAGAAGAAGCTTTTTAATTTGAATCTATCCCATTTATTGATTCTTGATATTAATTCTTGCGCTACAGGAGTCTTATTAAGGAACCTGGGGCCTAATCCAACATCATGGAGATTAGAGCTTACTTTTTCTTCTGGTTTAATTCCTAGATCCTTGATCCACTTTGAATTGAATTTTGTGCATGGTGAGAGATAGAGCTTTCATTTCATTTTTGTTGCATATGCATTTCCAGTTTTCCGAGCACCATTTGTTGAAGAGGCTATCTTTTCTCCAATGTACGTAAATTTTTACCACATGCACATCAGATAGAGCACTGATCTCTAGAGTATATAAAGAACTCAAAAATCTTAACACCAATAAAACAAATAATCCAATCAATAAATGGGCCAAGGAACTGAACAGATACTTCTCAGAAGAAGATATACAATCAATCAACAAATACATGAAAAAATGTTCAACATCTCTGGCAATTAGAGAAATGCAAATCAAAACCACTCTAAGATTTCATCTCATACCCATCAGAATGGCAGTTATCAAGAACACAAACAACAACAAATGTTGGCAAGTATGTAGAGAAAAAGGCACACTCATACATTGCTGGTGGGACTGCAAAATGGTGCAGCCAATATGGAAAGCAGTATGGAGATTCCTTGGAAAACTGGGAATGGAACCACCTTATGACCCAGCTATCCCACTCCTCTGTCTATACCCAAAGGACTTAAAACAGCATACTACAGGGACACTGCCACATCAATGTTTATAGCAGCACAATTCACAATATCTAAACTGTGGAACCAACTTAGATGCCCTTCAGTAGATGAATGGATAAAGAAGATATCACACACACACACACACACACACACACACACACACACACACACACACACGGAGTATTAATCAGCAATAAGAGAGAAGAGAATAAAATCATGGCATTCGCAGGTAAATGGATGAAGTTAGAGAATACAATGTTAAGTGAATTTAGACAATCCCAAAAAGCCAAATGCCAAATGTTTTCTCTGATATAAGGAGGTCGATTCACAGTGGGTTTGGGACAGGAGCATAGGAAAATTAGAGGAACACTAGAATGGCCAATGGGGAGGGAGGGAAAGGGAGGGAGCAAAAGCATGAAAACAACAACAACAAAAAAAAGATGGTAGAATGAGATGGATATTATTACCCTAAGTGCATGTATGAAGTTACGAATGGTGTGAATATACTTTGTATACAACCAGAGATATGTAAAAATGTGCTCTATAAGTATAATATGAAATGTAATACATTCTGTTGTCATTTCTAACAACTTAGAATAAAAAATAAATTTGAAGAAAAAAGAAGTTGTGAAATTTGACTTAAATAATGTTATTTCTGAGCTCTGAGTACATGTACAAAGACAAATCTAGAAAATATTCTTCATATTGCATAATAATTAAAGAATTATGTGAACAGTACTTATTTCCTAATCAAGTATCCCAAATACTAAAAATGTGTTCACACTTACAAAGGAAAACATTAGTTAGCATTTTTCAAGTAATAAACATCTACAGTGCTGTCAATCTATATTATTTTAATTTAATAATAATAAAATAATTTTTTTAAGAAGTCATTTATCTGTTAGCCAAGTGGCACAGTTCTGAAAAGTGACTGCAGAGCCAGTGCAGAAGAGAAATAATGATGGTTGAGTCTGTGGAGTGTTTCAGTTTCAAGAAGTACATCTCTAAATGTAAAAATAGCTCAAAGATATGCCTCTAATTATTAGAGGGGGAGCCAAACAGGGAGAGGTGAAAGGGAAGAATCAGGAAGAGCAGAGGGATGCAGAGATATTCCCTGAATTAATAAAATGAGAGAAAAGTTGCAGTAATAAAAATACTCCTTTGTTGGTAATGGAAAAACATCAACAAAATACAATATATAATGCAACAAAAGTTATTCTGTTTCATTCAGGTTGCAATCGACACCCCTTAAGATAAATTCTCACTATCAGAAAAACTGATCGATGTACCTACAAAGTATGACATCTTTTATTTTAATATTGCACTTGTAAGCCTCAGGAAAGGATTACCACCCATTGTTTTTGTCAAAGATAAAAATATTCATTCCATATAAGTGCTGAGATGTTTTATTTGTAATTGATTATACAAAAAGAGATGGAGTTCTGATAAATCAAGGCATAAAATCTTTCTGTTTTTAATCCTGTCTGAACCCCAACTGTGGAAAGTCTACCCAAGGAAGGTATCACCACAGGTTGTGGGAGGTGGACAGCTGTGAAACTGGAAAGATAAAAAGGATTAATAGAAAGAGTAAGATTACATAAAGAAAATTTACTATTTTCCTATCATCAAGGCTAAGATGTAACAATAACTGTTCAAAGTACTTTTCATATGTAAAGTATTTTAGCATACCACAGTGAATCTCATAACCAGGTACATCCACAAGACACTAATTAAAATAAAAAAAATAAGTAAATAGCAGAAAGATCAGGACAGTAGAGTAAAGGGAGCAGGGGGAGGGAGGAGGGAGTGAAAGAGGAATTACTAGGGACTGAATTAGAACAAATTATATCCCATGCTTTTATAATTATGTCAACATGAATCCTATTGTCATGTATAATTCAAAAGAACCAATAAAAATAATTCCTATTTATCCCCTGATTCCCTAGAATTTTTTTTTTTTCCTACTGATGACTTTATAAATGGGGAACAATTTTTTCCCTGACTCTCTTTGTACCCATAAAGTCCACACATATTGTGTAAAATTTTGATAAGTAGAAGAAATAGAGCCATTTAAGGCCACTTCTTCCATTAAAATTCAAATTGGTTATAAACACTTTCAATGGATGAAAGTGCTTTCCTTCATCCAAATAGTCCTTCTCCATTTTCAAGACCACCACAGAATTGTTTTCAGCTTTGCTAACTAATCAACAAACATGTTACCTGAAACACCACAGGACTCTTTCATCACATTGCTGCCCTGATCTGAAAAGTTAAATCTTTCTCTTATTGATGTTGAATCTACAATTACTTGGGTAAGTGCACCTTCTTGAGAGTATATTTATCCTGATCTTCCCATAAAAACATTCATACACAAATACTTAGAGCTGTTTTTACTTTATGTTTTAGAATTCTAGGTGAAAAGTATTTTTCTACTATTACATGTCTCACTGTTAGTGACACAATATGTCCAGTTTTATCTCTGAATATTTGGTTAACACTATCTCTTGATTTGAGAAGTCTTGGTATTTTCCTTTACTATTAAAAAAAAAAAAAAACAAAAAACAGCCATTCTTTAATCACAGGTCAAAAACCCTTTAACCAAAAAAACAGTATTTCTATAAGAATTAGAAGAACGAATAATACTTTTAAGTATTCTTTACATATAGTATTTCAGGTTTGCTCCAATTATTTTCTAAATGAATTAGCATAGCACTCGACACTGAATAATTTTCTCTTAAAAAATATCCCCAATCTCTCTTCATTAATATTATAAAAAAATAAAATATGTACTATATACATTAAATTATATAAACAATAGTAACAAATTTAGAACATAATTAAATTAGTGATATACGTTTATATTTTTATAAAAGCTCACTTGTTGGATTTTTTTTTTTAAAGCTCTCTTGCTAATCAACAGAAATTTTAAAAATTGCAGAACAACAGTTAATTGTGTGTTTTCCCTAAAAAGATATGGTACCCGAATTAAAAGAAATACTTGATGCCTTAATTTGATGAATTATGATTGATATGTCACATGGAAATAACTTATGGCTCTTTCTTAAAAAAAAGAATGCATATTAAATTGAAGATGAAGTATGTTTAATATTTAAAATTAATCAAGATATTTCAAATAATTGTATTAATGTGTCTCAAGTACAGATGAAATGCTGATTTGAATCTATGAAAGTGTGTATAGTTCGTAGACATTTTGCTTTTATTACAAATCATAACTATTTTAATTCTTCCCTTGAAGCATTCATAAGATTAAATTTCAGATTACCATCTTTCTTTGGAACCTGCATTAAAATTAGTAACAAAAATATTTTACTTCTTTGTAGTTAAAATATTGTTCATGATCTTGTCACAGCTCATAATCTTTGAAACCAATGATGAAAAGAAGAAGAGACTTTTCAATGTATATTTGTGCCCCAAAGTACAATTGCAATTTCCTTTTCTACTAGTTATTTCAAACATTCTATAAGGCTAGATATTTGTAATAACAGCATGCTCTGCAGTGATTTTATTTTATATAAAAATAAATGAAAAGTGAAAATCTCTAATGGTACCTACTGATTAAGCAAGCGATACATAGAAAGTTTGCAATTCTTAAATATTCCCAAGCCAACTTTAAAAGAATAAGACTTATGAATCCTTTAATCTCAATTGAACCACTGGAGAAGTCCCGTCTCTTTTTATAAATTGAAGTTTAAATCCAATATTAAAAGAGGGTCCAGTTTACATATTCAATAAAAAACATACTGAGGATCCACTCTCTAGTGACACTTACTGGAGATACAAAATGTATTACAGTAGGTACCAGCCCTTGGGAAACCTGCACTGTAAATGAATTATGTTTCATAAAGGGTAGACATATACAAAGATAAAATTTTTGCATTGCTGTACAGTTAATAAGAAGTTTTACAATTGTCCAATAAATGAAAAATTATATCTAAGATGTATGTTTAGATTTAAATACAGGTTAAATGCACAATAATCAGAACCACAAAGGTAGGGACTTCTGCTTGTTTTTGTCAATGATTCCAGCACTTGGAGTAGGTACTGGCACACAGCCGGCCCTAAGCAAGTGTATCAATTGAACATGCAATCTTTTCCTTTCCAGAGCCAGAGCACTAACTTTCTGGTCTTGAGCAAATTCTCTAGGAGTCATTTTCTAACCAATAAATTAGGGACATAGTCTATCATCAGGCTTGTGTCATATTTAATGTGTTGATAACACCTGAAATTCTTTGAACAATTCTTGTCCTAAAGTATGAATGCAACAGATGTTGGAGAACTACACATGAGAAGCTATATTTTTAAATAGATATATAATCTCAAATAATTTTATGTGTAAAATTTTATAGAAGAGATAACTAAGATCCAAGAAGTAATATGGTATTGTTAAAGTAAGGCAGGGTTGGGGGGACTTTCTCCACACAGCATTAAACTGTTTTTGTGTTTGCCTCTAAAACAATGATGACTATTTTGCATATTAAATGTGTTGAACTGGAAAGAGTTTTCAAAAAGGGCTAAATCTAGAGAAATATCATTTTCCTAGTTTGTGATTTAAATACCAATGGACACATGACAATTTAAAAGGTCCATTTGCAAGTCTTTGTTATTGTGTATAAATAAATATCTGCACCATTTTTATGATGTAGCATTTTCATACAGGAGCTAATAGGAAATATGTAAGATATACAACTGTAGAGATCTACTGCCCAACATGAGGACTCAAGTTAATAAAAGGGCACTGTACTATGCAATTAGGTTAAATGCAGCTCTTGTCATAAAAAAAATAACTCTGAGATGATAGAAAGTTCTTCTTTACTGTAGTAATAATTTCACTATGTATCCCATGACATCACATTGTAAACCTCAAACATGTTTTTAAAAACCTTTTGCAAAGACAATAATTTAATATGTATTGAGTTACACACATTATAATGACAGTATCATCTTATTTGAGTACAAAATAATAACCACAATGGGAAACTTAGGATTTTTTTTCTCATTTTCAAATAAAATGATCATGTTTTCAAAAAGGAGGAATTTAAATATCTGTATTTAGTTACTTTTTTTAAGTTTATTTTTAGTTTTAGCACCTTCTGAAACCCTTTTCTCTAAATTTTTAGTGTCTTTTCTAAACCTCACAATGGCAATGAAACAAGAAACAATAACATCACTCTTTATTCTTGGGGCAGTGAGGACAGGGGCTGTTTCTCAAATGCTTTACACAGAGGGAAACACTAATATAAATATTTTATCTGTTATTCTCTGTGTATATTTCATATTCTGAGGAGCACTTTTAAAGTAAATGAAACTGATAAACAGTCAAATGATCTCATTAGCATTTACTTAAAATGTACCCACTCTAGGGAAGAATAGAAGCATAAACATAAGAGGTTCTTATAATTCAAGTAGAGAACAAAAACATGTATGTCTCTGTCTTTTTAAGGCCAAGTTGACCTGCATGGCAAGACTAGTGTGACATAATTCTACTCTTCAAATGACATATTTTAGATCATACAGGCCAAAAATTTAGATGATCTATCAAATATTATTAGAATTTAAAGCATAAATTCTGAATGATCAAAGTCTTGCAGTTCTGCAAACTTTGGTCATTGGTCTCCAACACCGGCTCTACCTGTCTCTCATCCCTAGCTGGATGTGAGAATAGCTTACTGAGATCAATCTATGCTACAACAGAGAAGATATGCTTTATCATAAAAAGTACGGTATATGACCCAATAAGCCAATAGGTGACATCCTTCTAAAACCTTGTCTATTCCCTTGTTTGCAGAACAAGTAAATGTTAGCACAAAGAAGTTTCCCAGGAACAGGATGCAGGGGAAAAAAGAAAAAAGAAAAGAAATAGTAATTATGAAAGGAAAGAAATGTAGGCTGTTAAAGAAGAAAAGACACCAAGATGAAATAATAGCATATAAAGAATATAACAGATTTAGAATCTTCAGGGGGCAGCCATGAAAGAGAAGTTACTGGAAGTGGATATCACAGTATTTCAGTTGAGAAATACTGAACACTTACCCTAGCAGCTATTTGACTCCTCTCATATATTTTCCCCATATTAAATCCTACCACTCCCAGGAGAAGGAAAGAAATATAAAGATAAAAGACTTTACCAACCACCCTATCATATTTGTTTTAATCATATTTTTAAAGAAAATACTGTTGGTAAAGAAAGGATTTCATAACATAAGATATGGAGAAAAAATTACTTAGGTAAAATGTTCTCCTCATTTTCCTTTAGGAAAATAGAGGGGGTAAGTGAAAGCTGAGAATTTGCTACACATCATATCTGCACATATAGCATATTTATATACATACAAAATATTTACCCAGTTTATCTTCAACATGCAGGAAAATGCAGCACTGCCTACCTCTCTCGTTCACTCCTTGCTGCTTTCTGTTTCATGTGGGCATCAAGTTACCTTCTCAGTGCTTAAACCACTGTGATCAACAGACATACATGGGCTTTTACTGGCATCTATGACCAGTTCTTGGACACAGTGAGCATACATCATGCATATAGTGAGCACTTGATTTTGAACCGACTTTAAAAGAACAAAGTCACAGAACTATGTTGGTATTTTATTTTTCTTAAGTGGAAAACTATAGACTACTTCTCAATATACATTTACTCCTAGTAGCAAAATCTTTAGAAAACCATAATCTTGAAATACCTGTTCTTTCCTAACAGGACAAAAACAGCACTGAGAACGAACATCAAGACTAAATTTAGCACACAGAAAATTATTTTTCATAGATAAAACTGATTTTTTATCTATAGCTCCAACTCTAACCTAATTCTTTTAGACAAAAAGCATTACTTTCAATTTTGTCTCTCTGGCCTTTTAGTTTATCACTTAATACTTACTATTTTTTTTTCTTATCTGTCATCCTCAGTAAAATGCAAGTTCTTTGTAAGAAAAGTCTATTTTATGCATCTGCATAACTTCATCTTAATAGAGTGTCTGGTATATTCAGATATTTGTTTATGATCATTCCAAAAGAAAAATAAAATTATAGTAGCTTACAGAGGATACATAAAATATAAGAAAATATAAATTTAAAAAAAAGTAAGCATGAAAGACAGGAAAACAGATAACATTTTACTGGCATTATATGAAGCTAAATATATTAGCAATCTAAAAATGCCTACAGACCACGAATTTTCCCACTGTAGGCCACAATCCACTGGTGAATTATAAAGTCAATTTAATGGGTCTTATCTGGAAGTTTAAAAATTAATGAGAATAAAACATAATAAATGATAATAAAATATGTACACAATTTGTGCTTTTTATAATAAGTATATTCAAAAGATTAGAAAAACAGTAATAAGGCATCATCTTCCCTATTGACTCAATATTCACAATTTTGACTCCATGATTTCTGCAAACCAAAGGAAGAAGGAAATTCTGCATTTCACAATTCATAACAACTGAAAGAAAAAATAGTTAACTATTCAAGAAAGCATGCAAAAATAATTCTATAAAAGCAGACTTAAAATGAATATTTTTAAAGTTATGACTATCAAGAGATTTCTTCTGAGGATAATTACAAATAGGATCCTGTCTAAAGCAATCTCCCTTATTCTCAAGCACATTCTTTAGACAGGCATGACTTTTATGCTTCACAGTCTCTCTGAACCCAAGACAATGGCATTCCATCTAGACCAAGCAGAGTTTAGTAAGCCCACTGTGACAGAATGTGATAGTACTGTGATGCAAATTCTCTGGTCTCTACTTATGAGTGAATGAATTATAAATAAAGAAAATAGGTGCAAAATATACTTACAGGTAAATAAAAGAGATGGACACAGAGATAGATGGATTATTACAAATATTGTATTTTGCTTTCTATGGATTGAAAATATAGAAAAGATACAGAGTATAAGGTGCATGGTTGTGACACATGAAAAGCATCTATAATCATTAGGGACTCAACCTTTGCTGTGCTAGTTTAACCAGTTTAATCTTTGATTCATTCAAATAGTCAATGGGTAACAGGGAACCTGTAAGAGTATTAAAGCCCAGTTAGCTGAAATATTAGCTCTTCTGACTCTTCTTTTAGATAAAATTGTTCACAAGGGTATGGAAATGTCAAGACTACTTGAAAAAATGTAATAAAAAAAAGGAGGGCAGAGGAAAAGAGGGGGAAATTTAGTTAAGCAGATCAGATGTTTACAGAGTGAGAGATCTACATATCTGGAAAGGAATTTATGTAATGAGCTATCATGAATTTCATCTGCAGATAAAGGTCTTTAAACTTATACAATCTAATTTTCTTCTCTAAGCCTAAGATCATTTGCCCTAAAAATGGAATGTAATAATACGACCATGTCAATTTGCAAGAATATAATGAATATATAGTAATCAATACAAGTGTTGAAAGAATGCACACTCAATAATATTTTGTTTTTTTCTTTTTCCTTTGTATTTCCCATTTCTTCTTTATTAACATTCTTTTCATCAATTTTTCAACTTCTTTCCCCTAATGTGAATAGCTGCTAAATCTCCAGCCCTCTCTGTTTCTGTGCATTTCTTCTGTACTTAAAATTACTTGGTTAATATCCCAAAGTAAAGTCAATTTGAGACTGATATAAACTCAGACCTACCCATTGACTATAGAATATTCCTATAGAATATTCCTATACCTTTTTCTCTTAAGACTTATAATTTTAGCATCTCTCCCCCAACAGATCAGACATTTCCTTCTGATATTCCATTGTCATCTTTTTGATTAACATCACAATACAGAACTTGTTACTTTCTTGCCCCCCCAAAATCATCATTCCTGATTCCTTGGTAAAAAAAAAAAAAAAAAAAAAAAAACTACAAATTGTAAAATCTCAAAAAATAAGAATCAACATAAACTAATTTTGCATCTAGAAGACCATTTTTTTTTTTTGCTTTAATCTCTGTCAGTTGGGATAAATTGTTTTCAAAATCTACTTCCACATGCACACGACCAAATGACTGCTATAATTGAAGCAAATGGAGGCTTGTTTTGGCACGTTACAGGCAAGAATCCTCATCTTGAGTCCCTTCTCCATATTTTACAATAATCACAGCCACAGTTTTGGAAACCCATTCCTGTAAAGGTTGTCTTTCTTTTCAGTGGGTTCTCCTCCAACAACTGAGGAATAACTTTAATTGGTTCATGATTGAAAAATTGAATATGAATTTACTGTAATAATAAGTGTTTATTTCAGATAAATTAAGTGAGCATTTGGGGAACATTTCTATTAATAAAGTAAAAAAGCCTTTAAAATTTTTGTGACTGCCAAGAGGTTTTGAATTTTTATGTATGAATTTTCCCTTTGTTGTTGTTGCTGTTGTTGATACAGATGAAGCAAAATGCTTCTAGGCTTGGAAGGCATCATTAAACTGTCATTCCCTCAAAAACACAAGCCTGACTTTATTATTCAGATTTTGTCTTTCCTCAGTGCCCACGTCCAGTCTTAGAAAAAAAATGCTGCTACCTTGCCTTCCTGTGTTGACATCTGCATTGCACTTTGACTCCCCACTCGCCTGATCATTGGCTCACTATAGTATTATGAATTAGCTCCTGAACATTTACAACCACCTAGCCTTTCCCATCTTCATTATATATTTTACATTAAGGGAAAACACGTTTTCCTAAAATTTTGTTTATTCATTTTTTATTTACTTAATTCACATGCTCCAAAGATGTCAAATCTTCAAATTAACTCCCATTTGCCATATTAGAGTTTCAATAATCATATGCCATACTCTATTTCTGCTTTAGCTTTACATAATGCAAAATATTTAGCTGAGTGCCTAGTTCCCAGAAAGAATTGAACAAATTCTAGTTCTTCTCCCTAAGCTTGCCCTACGTTTGTAAAACCAGATATTACCTCAAACACTCTATCCCTTTCCTCATGTGTTCTCTTATGTTTTTGTAATTTCCTGTGCTTTGTGAAGCCAAGTTGAAGGGCCCTTCCACTGATTTTTCTTCTCTCCCTCCCCCCACAGAGTTAATATCTATTGCTTGTATGTCATTAGGCTTTTAATCACCAATCAAATGATAGTCTATTTAATCTTTGGTAGGACTTACTTTCTTCGAAACAATTTATCGTATTTTGAGTCAAGTGACATCTTTTGTGGTTCTTAATTGTATAGAGAAGAGTAATTAGTAATTATCATGTAAGTATCTGTTGGAGGCAACTAAATAAATAGCTTATTCAATTTTATATTGTATGTTGTTTTATATTTAAATGGACAATTTCTAATAAATATTCTGAAAACTATATATCCAGAGTTTATTATGTACCATACACATACACTGGTTTCCAACTGCTCTGAAAACCTGGGAAAGCAGATTTGCATGGGTCCTAAAAACTATCTTAAAACAATTTAATTCTAATAGTTATAATTCAGATTTCACTAGTTCAATGACTGAAGGAGCCCCAATTAGGAAGGGCTATTGCGGTCAGTTGGAAGCCATAAGTTCCACCTGATAATAAGTATGTATGTGACGCACCTGTAAATGCACGTGAGGCACCTGCAAAGCTAAAGGTATATAACCAGGTGAAAGCGGTCAGAGTGAGGAGAATAATGAATTCATTCGGTCAGTCATGCAGTCGCTCGGTCGGAAGAAGAGTTCGGGTCGGAGAAGAAGAAAAGAATCAGAGCGGCCAGAACGTAGGCAGAGCGGTTACAGAAGAGAAACCAGATAGAAGAAGTAATTGCTGGTCAGAGTCAGGCAGAGGCTCCCGAGGAAGAAAGAAGAAAGAAGAAAGAAGAAAGAAGCTCTAAAAGCTAAGCTCTCTCTCTCTCTCTAAAGAAGAAATCTCTCTCTTTCAAACTCTCTCTCTTTCTCTCTAAGCTCTAAGAAGAAGAAAAAGCTATCTCTAATCTTTCTCTCTAAGCTCTTTCTAAGAAGAAGAAAAATCTTTCTTTCTCTCTCTAAGCTCTCTCTAAGAAAGTAGATGTAAAAGTAGTAATAGCTTTACTCTGCCTCCGAGAGTTTTCCTCCCGCGGCGTTTGTGGCTGGCCACGACAGGCAGCTTACAAATGACCATTAATTTTAAAAAATCATCTATCACTAAAATATGATTACCTTATAATCTGAAAGTCTGATTAAATGGATTGCATTATACTGAAGTTCTTGAAGATTTTATGTCCAAATAAAAATTTTGTCTTATTCAACTGTTTTTCCTGCTAAACTACTACCACTAAATTGTGAGGGCAGTAAAACAATCTTGTACATAATTTCATGGAAAGTCAAATATATTCACTAAAATATATTATTTTTCCTTTAAAGAAACCTTCACCAATTTTAATGATTTACAGATCTTCAGTTTAAGGATAATGTTAATTGCCCTAAAAACTATTATGATTGCTGTGTTCTCAGTATTAGTTATGATATATAGACTTCACTCCTATATCAGGCTTTCTGATAATCAAATAGAGAGGTATGGAATTATTCCTGTGTTCCTGGTGCTGTATGTGAACATAACCAAAGTAATACAGGAAATTCACAGAGTAGTGAGAGGCAACTGATGATATTCCAATATAATTTATAAAACAGAAGTCATAACAGAACTCTGAGAGGGGGAAAAGTTTCAATAATAAATGATCCATTGAAAGTTCTACATCTATGGATAAATAGGATTTTTCCATGGAGAGAAAGAAAAAAAATGCAGTTTCCTAGAAGAACATGAAAGTATAAATTATACTCGCTCAAAGTAGAAAAGATCATGGTGGTTTGGGGAACAAGAAGATGTTCAGTACATTAGAATGGATAGACTTAAAGGGGGAAGCATTAGGGGTAAAAATAGGCTATGGTGATTGGAATCAAATTGCAAAGATGACCTGGTGGCCATGAGAAGTTTGATTTCTCAAGGCATGGTGTAGAGCCATGGAAAGGTATAAGCAAAGGAATGGTATGGTTAAGGAGGTGCACTAAACTAAAATTTAGAACAGATCTTAAGAAGCAGCTGATGAGTGAAGGAAAATGGAGTCAAGAAGAAAGACACTGTGAGTCAAGGAGAAAACAAAAGGAATCTGAACAGAGATTGGTGATGGAAGTAAAGAAAAGGGATAAAGAAACATTTGAAAGTGGAACTAATATGACTTCAACATGCTGTGGATGGTAGTTGAGAAGGGATTTAAGGCAACTTTCCATTATTCAGGCTCATGAAAAAACATGGAGAATTAGAAGAGGTCACCAAACATTGCCTTTTGTCTGTTATAGTGGCCTTTAAGAGTACATACAGGAATAAAATTGAATTAGATGAAAAACACGAAGACTATATTAAATGGTTCTCAAAGGAGTTTAGTTAGACATATGATCATCAGAAAAGAGATAAAAATCTGATGTTTACTCATTTCCGAATTATTTCATAATGTTATAGTGACGAAATTGATATGCATAATATATAAAATGGCACATATTTTTCATGTTTATGGGGTTTATTTGTATCACTGACAAAATCTGTACTTAGAATCTCAAATTAAGCCTGTTTTGTAACAAATGATGACTGAATATAATATATAAGCAATTGAATCTTGTTTTATGATTAATTTTAAAATGAGAAGAAAAGAGATGAAGTTAAAAAAAATTTCAAATTACAGCTTCTCTATGGTTTCCAGGACCATGAGTTTCTACTTGTCCATAATTATGATTTATTTCTCTGGTAATGGTAAGAAGCAAAATAGCTCCTTAAATCTCCAGACAGAAGCAGAAGCAGAAACAAATATTTCTAATCATCTAAACCCTTCTGTTTCTGCACTCATTAGTGTATGCAATTAGTAGAAACCAGGCATTGACTGATTTGATTGACATGTGTTTATTTTCTGTCCTACACACTGTGGGATCACAGCATGAGAGTAATGAAAGAATGGCTGTAATTTGCAACCATGGATAGTATGGCTATGTATTATCATCATACTTACAACTGGACCAGGTGGGCCCTGGGGACCTTCTCCTCCTTTCAGTCCAGGCGCACCCTAGGAAAAGTGTAAAATCAAAGAAAATGAATCAATGTGAACTAAATGTAAATGGAAGGAGTTGTATTATTGATAAAATGAGGATGTAAGAATGTATTTTTTATAACATACATATATATATACATATATATAATGATAATCAAATGCTTACATTTACATATATTCTCTTAAATACTCAGGACTCTAGTTAAGCTCTGAGAAAAATGCTTCTAATAAGCAATTCTATTTCACACACATATTTATATGTTTATTATACCTGAGCTCCAGGAAGACCTCGTTCACCTGGGAAACCACGTAATCCTGCTGGTCCATCTTTCCCTGAGATACCTTGAGGACCTGGATCACCCTAAAGAATATAATATAAATCCATCAATAAAGAGTAATTTCTACACACGTTTGTAGGAACAAATTTGTGATTACCTCCAATCTGTTGTCAGTAAAGCTTGAAAATTACTTAATGAAAATTTTGTGTGGAAATTCCTGTACATTAAAATGAAATAATAATAACAATACATTGATTTAAGGAGATTTTGTATATATATAAATTGATGGTTTTGTGGCCAATGAGCTAACTGTTCCACTATTTAGTAAAATCTTCAAGTATTATAACCTGATACTAAATATCTTCCTGACATATTTTTCTGACATTAATTTAAATACTGACAAAATAGAGAGACTGTCTGGAGACATGGTAAGCAGTATAGTTAAAATCAAATGAATACTTTCAGCTCAGAAAAGTCCTTGAACATGTCATACCTTTGCTCCTTCTTTTCCTGCAGCACCAGGAAGACCTTGCTCGCCAGGAGGGCCAGGAGGGCCAGGGTGCCCACGTTCACCTATGGGACCAGTCTCACCTGTTGGTCCCTAAATTAGATAAGCAAAACCACATTAGAGTGCTCTTTTAATTTTTGACAAATATAATGCACACTCAAAACACATATTATACCCTTTCACGAAATTTTATCATTTTTATTTTCATGCTGTCTTAAGAAACACTTCTTATCAAAGACTATGACAGTAACATATCTGACAAAAGTCTGAAATAATTTCCTGCAATGGTAGTTAAAATATCCAAGTGTACAAAAAAAAAAAAAAAAAAAAAACATGAAGTCTAAAAAAATACTTTCCTTGTTTAATACTAGAATTGCTTCAATGTAAGGGGAGTCCATGTACTGTTAAAAACTGTGCTTTGGAAACCAGGCATGATGGTACACGCCTGTAATCCCAGCAGCTTGGGAGACTGAAGCAGGAAGATTGTGAGTTCAATGCCAGCCTCAGCAATGGCAGGCAACTCAGTGAGACCCTGTCTCTAAATAAAAATACAAAATAGAGCTAGGGATGTGGCTCAGTGGTTGAATGTCCCTGAGTTCAATCCCCAGTACAAAACAACAACAATAAGAGCAACTGTGTTTGGTTTTGACAAGTTTAATGCCATTCCCTTTTTTATATAAGGTATCAAATAAGCTTAAGAATAAAGAGACATTGGTGACATACTGATAGGTACTCTACTGAATCACTACTTGATAATAAGCCTAGACCCCGGGAACTCAAAAACTTAAGTGGTTTTCTTTGGAATTTCCATGGACTGGAGACCTCTCTACTTCTAATTTATATTCATTTGAAAAAGTCTAAGGAATGTGGCAGGGGGCTCCTGAAAGCAGTGAGTTTGGGCCAGAAGTTCCTTTAGGCCAAAGGTATAACAAATAGCCAGCTCCCTTAAATTGCAGCAAATGCCAAAGTGAAAAATGTCAGGTCATTAACATGTCCCCTGACTGGTACAATTTGTGGTCCTAGAGTGTAACAAGCTATCAAGTATAAATAAGGAATGGTGACCAGTTGCTCCCTATGTTCACTTAGAATAAACAGCAAGATGAAAGATTTAAGTTAAAGACATATAAAGAGGAAAATTCCAAATGTTAAGGTTGTTATACAGTGGAATGTGTTACTGAAGTTGCTTTGGAATATCATTCCTTGGTTATTTTTCTAAAAATGCAACATATATTTAACTTTTGGTCTTGGATAAAGAACACATGTGCCCCAAATATTGGCACATGTTTCTAGATTTAAATTCCTTTATGTAATAACTGAAAGTCTTCAACTTATTATTGTGCAAAAGTTTTTCTCCCAAAGGGAGCTTTTTTCTTAAATATCTGAATGCCAGAATTTCACAAGGAAAGTTAGTACTAATTGAATAGCTATATCAGTGAGACAAAAATGGGCAGAAACTTACATAACTTATAAAAAAAAAGATGAACTATTTCTTCCCATTACCTCATTCACTTTATTCTAACATAAAAGTATGGTTATGTTTAAAATAGGGAGTTCAGTTATTTATTAATTTGTTTATTTGGTATCAGGCATTGAACCCAAAGGTGCTTAACCACTGAATCACATTCCAGCCCTTTTTATTTTTTATTTTGAGACAGGGTCTTACTAAGTTCTGAGGCTGGCTTTCAACTTGTCATCCCCCTGCCTCAGCTTCCTGAGTCACTGGGATTATAGGTGTATGCAACTATGTGAGTTAGATTTTCTTTAAAATAGCTGGATTTCCATTCATAATAGGAAAAATAAATGAATGAAGATGTATACTCAATAAAATACCTGCTACTTTTACATCTTAAAATCGGAGAAAAAAACAACTCAGGTCCCAGAATTTTAGATTTCTGCCTTTGGCAGAGATGCATTTTCAAAAGGTGTCAGTTCCTGAAATATTCAGTTAAGACACCCAACATGTTTACATTCTAGATAGACTAATTCAATTTCTCCTCAGAGATATTAAGTATAATAGGAATTACGCTCTAGTTAGTCTTTCTTTTTTCCAAAGAAAATGGTTATGAAGTTATTTGAAACAGAAAAATAAAAACATTTTCAGAATAGGTTTTCAAATTATTGATTAATGCATATAATGTATAACATATACTTAATATATATATATTCACTCTTGCTATATTTTGTATGCATTTAAATATATTTATATTACTTATATATTTATTCATCTTTAAAAATATTTACTAGAAATATATTTCATTGAATATGTATAATTAAAACTGAATATCTGTGTAAAAGAACCCTTAAGCACACACACACAACAAAAAAAATGCATGATTACATGCATACTGTATTTACTTGGAAAAAGAACAAAGAGTTAAAATTTTTCGTTAGGTTGGAAATTATTCTCCAAAATAAAATTATTAAATAATCCAAGAATTCTTCATTTTTGCTCTTTCCACACAAATTTTTAGGAAAAATCATATTTTTTGCTTCTCTGGGGAGGGATGTGTATTTATGCATGTGCATGTTAGTGTGTGATTGAATACATGAGTTACAAAGTGTTGAGAACAAATTATAAATAGGAAAAAAGACTAAAGCAATTAAATAATTAAAATATTTATCCAACTGCTCTTGGTTTACAGTAACTTGTTATTACCAGGGGTAAAATTCCAGCTGAGTAAGCTAAAAGTGTTCTGTCCAGTTAATATGTTTTGGGAAAGAATAAAAATTTTTGTTTTCTATGCATACTGATTACTATATGTAGCTCTATGATACTATAATTCAGGATATTTCTCTAATATTTTAGTTGTCTGCCACCTGTCTTGAGAGAGATTCTTGTCTTCACCCATATTTCACATATGCTCAAGAAAACAAAATAATAGTTATTCCTGATATGAATAACTGTTGTTATGATGATAAAACCCTTGAGAAACATGGGATAAGTTACAAATATTAAAATTTATAAACTGTTGTATTCTGAGCTTTATCTTATTTTTCTACACCTAATTAATACTCAAAGGCCTGAAGTCATTTTGTAATTTTAAATTCTAAATGGACAAACTCTTTAGAAAGAATTTGGGGTTTATAAAATATAGATGGTGCCATGGTCAGACTTTAGTGTTAAACTCATTGTGAATTTCTGATATGCTTTCATTATATATTCTTCTCTTTTATTGATACAGGCAAGCGAGAACCTGCTTTAGTTAAGCAATAATTTGCTGAATATCATTTGATGTTGGTAACCTTCAGATATTTAAATGTTACACAACTTGTTGAGGTAAAAAGATAAACATAAAAATATTTCTTGCTAGAAAAATTAAGGAATTTACCTGTGGTCCAACAACACCTCCTGGCCCAGGGGGGCCAGTCTTGCCTTGAAATCCCTAAGGAAACAAAGTATTATCTGTAAAAACTATACAAAAGACAAAGCACAAATTAAAATTTGATAATTGAATAACTTAAAAAAAAGTAAACTTTTGGCTAAAAATACCCCAAGTGCTTAAATATGAGTTAACATATTCTAGTTCTCTTAAAAATTCAAAATTTGCTATCTTCACTGCTTCACATTGTAATGCAATGATTATTTTCAATATACTAAAAAAATAAGGCAGTATGATGAAGCTGGAGCATAAATGTATTCTTAGTCCTGCTCCACCAGGTCAAACAACATACAGAACGTTAACATAGCAATGTTTATGGAAGAAATAAATGATGATTTAGGCATTCTTTAAAACAGTCCACTGATTCTCTATGCAGAAGTAAATCTATAGTTGGCAATATAAATATATTTCTTTTTAATACATTCCAAAAATCTCATAAAATAAAACAAGATATGAAAATGTACTTATAAAGAGAATACTTTGCATGATTAGTAATCATTTCATCTTTTTACAAATGTTCTTTCTAAAAACCCAAAAGAATATAGTTACAAATGCACCTTGCAAATAATGCAATCATTAAAATAGAATCTCGTTGACGTGAACAGAATGTCCTTACTAAATCAAGCTTTGGGGAATTTATTTTGGTACCTACATTTCTCTAGACTTGTGGATTATTCATTCTGTATAATTGCATTATGATAGACAAAGTTCTTTCTCATGTGAGAAGGTTACATTTAACAGTTGGGTGAGTAAATAGAAAACACTAGGAGAAAAACATTCTGAAGAACAAAATTAAAGCGAATAATGTTTACAATAGTTTTGTTCATTATAACATGTAATAAAACTGGAAATAATAAAATTAGCAATAAACGAAGCTAGTAGTCCACATTTGTATCACAACCTTCCAGATAATTACGATTGAATTATTTGCAATAGCAAAATTCTAAAAGTAAAAGGAATCTGTATTTATAATTATTATAGTTTATATCATAAAGAAGGAAAACATATTTCTCCTTGTTTAAAACTCAATAATTCTTAAGGCCATCAGGGTTCCATTTGAGCTATCATTCTAAATAGCCAAACCCACTAATTCTAAGTGAAATTATCACAGAATTTATTTACAATTTTAAAATCAAAATAGCAGTTTGCTTGATTTTAACTTTTTAGCAACTGGGCAGTTTGGAAATCTGTCATCAGATTTACAGATTTATGTATCTACACATACATGTGTGCACAATATATATTGGTATGAATATGTACACTTCTCCCTGGATTTTGTCAACAACCTCCATGACTTCATTTCTTACATCTATGATGATTAATTCTTCCACCTGCTCCAAACTATTTCTAAAACATTGATCTGTGCTAAGCCCTGACACTCTCTCAATAAGGGCCTATTGATCATTCCAATTGTATATGGTGCTGTGTCCAATATTTACAACGTGGTGCTCATTGGAAGTACCTTCTCTGAGTTGTGTTTTTTTTTTTTTTTCCTTTATTAATGAAATAACTTCTGTTTCCACACTTTCCTGTAGTCATCAGACTCAATCATTTGAACCTACAGTGTCACCTAAGAAACTCTCCACATAGAACTTCTCTCATGTCCCAGTAGACTTGTGTTATTCAACTGCAATCATCTCTTTCTTTGATGATTGCAGTTTTTCAAATCAGATTCAGTCACTTATCTACTTTTAGCCAGAATCACTATCTCACATAAGCAAATCTAATCAACTCATTGCTAAACATATGTCAAGTAATATTGATGACAAAGTTCAGCACAATCTCAACCTTGTTGCTACTCCAGTCACATCTATTGCTTTGAAAATTTTTCCTAGGTTCTACCCACACTAATCTCACCTGTTTCTGAATCATACATCTGCATGACCCTTTGTTTGGATTAACCTTCTCTTTCAAGTTTGACTCGAAGGGGAAAATGCTTTTCTGAACTTAAAAAAATATTAAAATATTTTTTCCACAGTAAATATGAGAGCAAAAACTGAATGCAACAACAATTGATTAAAATTAATAGATTAAAAATCATTGTTTAATTGAGGAAAGTCTATGAAAAATTTACAGTCCACATTTGCACTCATGCACCCTAAGGGGAAAGAGAAAAGCTTGGCTGCTAGCCCAATTGTGCAGGTGATAGATTTGGAAGAGCTGGAAGAGAGCACTGCCCATATGTCTGCTTATTCAAGACATTTATTGCATTTGCAAGTATCTGATAAATTTACACCAGGGATTGTACAGAAAAACTACATACAGTAGAATTCTTACAGTTCAAATGGGGTTTGCTTGTTTGATATTTTCATATAATAAAACTAAACTTACTTTTAAATTTTAGAATAACTTAAGCTAATTTAATACCTTTCAAAGTCCCTAAAAACAGAAAATAATTTGATATATTCATGTGTAACTTGGAGTATCTAAGACCCAACCAAAATGTAATTCTTATTCTAATAATCTCTAAGGGATTAAATTAATTTTGGCATCAATACTTTATTTGGCAGTGTCTCTGAGACAAATTTGGGATATTTCACTAAAATAGGAGCTGTTTCTAATTTTTCCTGGAGACTTGAAAAAGCTTGAAAATGTAAGGCATCAAAATGAATCTTGAATTTGTGAATGTGGACAAATTTTAAAAAATAATGAAAGAATTTTCTATTTGAAACAAGATAACACATATATAGCAAAGTCTATCCAGTCTAGATTCTGATCTTGTACAAAGAAATCTTTTGAATTCTAGGCAGCAAAATAAGGTGAGAAAGAACAGTTCCTGGCCAGAGGGTGATTCACTCTTCTCTGAAAAGAGGCTGTGAAATCAGAAATACAATTTCCCCAAAATAATCCTGGTCTTTATCTATGAGAAATTACTAGAAAGATTCTTCCTAGAGGCATTAGTTAATATGCTATTTTCTTCTTTGTTTAAATTCAAATGTTATATATGACATAGTTACTTCAGAGAGAAACAGAAGCTCTTGATTAAATTGAAGACAAAAGTGATTTTAAAATGGTAATTCTCTAGGTATTCCGTCTCCAAAAACAATTTCAAAAATATTCCAGTTACATCCAGAAAATAATATGATGGTTAAAAACGACTGGATGCAAAATTTGAGTGGAAATTTGAGTGGAAATTTCATTGTGGATTCTTAGAGAATTCATATTTTCTTCATCATGGAGATGTCATTCCCAAGAAGAAACTCAAACAATTTTATTTTTTGGTCCCACTATAAATCATTTTGATTCAGCTTTTGAAAGTCAAGACTTTGAATTTCCAGCCTGGCTAAAATTAGGAAGTTGTTAAACGAAGAATTGTCACTTGGAGAGTGAGACAGGAATTGGGTTGCTGCTGACAGACTGTTTCTCCCATGGCAGAAAATTAATAATATTTTAAGATTTCTTAACACATATGGCTATGCAATTCCAAATATGTCTTCATGTTGGCAGAAAGCCTTGAAGTGATTTTTAACTACACAGTCAAAGATAGTCTATGTTGTGGTTTTCTCAAGAAATCTGGATAAAATTAACCAATATTAAGAAACAAGAATAGGTGCCAAGGAAATATGCCAAACTTTGAGGATTTCTGACTAGAATAACAACCCATTGGTACCTTCAGATATGTAATTTCATAACAGTGATAAAATAAACCACCAACCCACCAGAATTCTTAAGCCATCGAGGAGTTGACAATTTTTCCTCTGCTCAATCATCATATATATGATGGGTTACTCAGTTAATTTGTTTAATGTTATGTTCCTCCATTTTTAAATAAAACGAAATTACTTTTTTCATTCTACACTTCCCTACTTGAACAAGAGAGGAAGCATTTGAAATAGGTCCATACCAATTATACTCTTACAATTGTAACATCAGCAAAACTCACTATTTAGTTCGGGAAAGAAGAATGTTGTGTTATGTGCATGGCTTATGGTAATGTGTGACAGCGTTGTGAAGGCACCCAAAAAATAATGGGTTCTTCTCCATCAGCTCATTATTAAAGTACTATTATTGACAATAAGATCAATTATACAAATTAACACAACAGTTTTTTTTCAAAGATATTTGTTTAGGTACAAACATTGGTCTATTTATGTATTTATTCATGTTTTAATAAAAGGTTTAATGGAATTCATTCCTACATTGTTCTCAAGCTGGTGTTGAAGTGTTAACAATAAAGTAGCTTTCTATGAGCTAATGAGGTAGTAAAGATCGAAAATTTCACTCAGAAACAGTTACTTACAGTCTCGCCACGTTGCCCAGGGTGTCCTGGCAGCCCATCCTTCCCAGGTGGACCCTGAAATCACAAGTTTTAAACACCCATGACATATTTCTTTAATTATAGACCAGAAGTAGTATGTTAGACAATTTACTAATATTTCACTGGACATTATGTTTTGATGCTCCATTGGTTTCATACGTGGTGATGTTCAGTTTTATGTATGCTGTATGTGCATGTATCTCTTTAACATAATTCTATAGCTATAACTGAAACTAAGAAAAATGTAGAATTCTGTTCTGTATCTTTTACAATTAAATGAATTTATTTCATTGCACCTATTTTTAAACCATATTTGCATGTTTGGAATTTTATATTTGCAAAACAATTCTTCAATGTGTGTGTGTGTGTGTGTGTGTGTGTGTGTGCGCGCGTGCACGTGTATTATGTGTTTGTAACCCAATTCCCTGTGCATTGAAACATGGATAACAGAGAAAGATAGTGTCCTCTAGTGGTGATCCAAACTTCTGACAAGAATGAGAAAGGAATAAAATTTACAAAAACAAAGGCACTTTACCTCTAAAATTGCTTCAAGTAAAGGAAACAATATACTATGCTCAATTCTGGAAGTGATCAGGGCCAATTTTTCCCACTCAGTTTTCATAACTACCCTCTTTGAAGCAAAATTCTTATTAAGTAATGGAGAGCAACTCTGCCATGATATTGCTTTCTCTAATGGGTGTTGCCTTTGTCATGTCTAAAGAAATAGGTAAAGCAATTAACTAAGCACTTAAAGCAAACAACCCTCCAAGGTTTCTATTTTTAAAGACTGAGAAATAGATAACTTCCTTAGACTGCCTCATGGATTATTTATTTTTCCCAGAAACAATTAAATGTCAATTCAAATTTCAAAACATGGTTAATAAGTATAGGCAGAAATTTTCCCATTCTTCTGGATAAGTGAAAAGGGATGGTCATTTTAATATTGACATTTTTATGGCTATATCTGTGTCAGTTTTTACAAGGGTTATTTTTAATGACCCATCCCACTGCAAGTCAAATTTTTAATAAAAACATCTACAACTCTCAAAACTGTGAAAATATTATAAAATAAATAAAGAAAAGGAAACTATGACACTTACAGGAGGGCCTTTTGGTCCAGGAAATCCAACTGGACCCTGAGGTCCTTGAGGACCCTGAAAGTAGAACGAAGAAAGCTTAACGATATGCCTGGAAAGAGACACCTCCATGCTGTGTGGCTTATTTATACAGATAAAATACAAAACAGCATACAACATCTTCACCTAGTAACAAAACTATGGTACTATGACATGATGACTAGTACTAATAGAAAAGGAAAATAGTTTTTCACTACTTAAAATAGTACATCACAGGAGCACTGTACATATTTAGAGTTCATATAAAAAGCTAATAGAACAATAGGTATCAATAAGTTCCACAGATTTTTTTACTTGGAGTGTGGCTAGACACATTCAAAGAAGGAAAATTTCAATTCAATGCCACACTTCTCCAAAGGAAAAATAAGTTTAAAAGTGACTCCACAAGTTTTCTGGCTCTAGTCAGTCACAAATAAAAGGGAAAATAAGTGAGTATCTCAAAATGATTATACAAAATATCTTCAATATTTGTAAATAAAATATATTTATTTTTGAGGATCAGTATCTCATTTTACTCATGTATAAACTGCTTTGGTAGAAAGATAAAAAGAACTTTATTGTATAATCATTCTCATTAACACTCAATCTTCTTGGCTTGATGCTTAATTAACAATATTATTCAACTTTCTTATTTACATATATTTAAAATGTATGAAATAGACCCTATTATGATGATTGTGTTGGTGGCAAAAATAATTGGTAAAAGTTAATTCTGTGTATGCCAGAATATAAAATAATTGTATTCATAAAAAGAAGATATGTAAAATGAATGATAATATAAGTAAAATTATTTAGTAATACAATTGTGATAAGATTTATCTACATTCTAATACAAATAAAATTTTTTAATGTTGGTCTTTTATAGAATTTTTTTTTAAACTCTCAGTTTAGACTTCTCAAGGAAAATTGCATTACTATTCTTTTTTTTTTTTTTTTTTTTTTCTTTTGGTACTGGGGATTGAACTCAGGGGCACTCGACCACTGGGCCACATCCCCAGGCCTTTGTTTTTGTATTTTATTAGAGACAGGGTCTCACTGAGTTGCTAAGTGCCTTGCCATTGCTGAGGCTGGCTTTGAACTCCTGATCCTCCTGCCTCAGCCTCCCAAGTGTTGTGATTACAGGCGTGTGCTACTGTGCCCGGATGCATTACTATTCTTAAGTCAATGCTAGTTCTGAAATAAGCATAATCTTTTGCTATTACCAGCATCTCATCCTGAATTTAAAAGGAATCATCAAATTTATATACATAGTTTAAAAAGTGTGCAACATGAAATTAATAAAACACTGGGAAATATGCGTAATTCATAAGTTTTTGTACTATCCTTAAACTATGAAAATATGATTCTTAAATATACATCATAATAACTTAAGAAAATAAAATATAGCATTTAAATAAAACATTTTAAAGTATTTTAAGGTTTTATAATGCACTCTATTCTCCTAAATTCTTCAGACATATTTGCTTTATAAAATTTTAATACTTTTAAAATAAAATTTGATTTTAAATTTCTGTAGGAAACATTTTTAAAATTACTTTCGATGAAAATAAAGAAAAAAATGAGCTTGCTTTATAAAATTCCACAAAAAAATTGTTCATATATTTTCCTTATAATAATCAAATATAGTAGTACCCCCTTTTCTGATTTCACTTTCCACAGTGTAAATTATTGGTGATCAATTATGATCTGAAAATATTAAACAGAAAATTTTAGAAATAAACAATTCATAGGTTTTAAACTATGTATTCTTTTACACATGGTGAAATTTCATCTCCTTTGGTTCAGTCTACCTAGAACATAAAATATCCATTGTTCAGTGCATCCACATTGTATACACTACCCACCTATTAGTCATTTAGTAGCCATTTCAATTATCAGATCAATTGTCATAGTATTGCAATGGCTGTGTTCAATTAAATCTTATTTTACTAAATAAGGTCCTCAAAGCACAAGAATAGGGATGATAATAATTTTGTTATAGTATGTTATAATGTATTTTATTATTATTGTTAATAGCTTACTCTGTTTAATTGATAAACTTTATCATAGGTATGTATATGGGAGAAAAAAACAGGGTATGGCACTATCTGCAATTTCAAGTACCTTAGAGTCCTGAAGATAACCATGGCAGGTACAGGTAAAGAGGAACTATTATAATTTCTCAGTAGGGTAAAAAATGTTTAAAGACTCAGTGTAAAGATTGTGTTGGTACTCAAGTATTAACACTATATACTATATCCAGTGTCTAGTTAAATTTTATTTTAGAAAAATAATAAATAGTTTTTCATATACCCTAAATATTACAAGGGGCATGCATATGCCAAAATTACTCATTTTTATGTAAAATTCAAATTTAATTAAGTATATTGGTTCTGTTATATTTTGTTTTGTTTGCTAAATCTGGTAACCTCAGACCCAATTAAATCTATTTAAATCTTTAATGACAGGCATGTGATTTGCAAATTGTGATTTTGAGTGATTACACTTCCTAATGATCTCTGTGTATGTGTGTATATATATACACACACATGTACATATATATATTTAAATATTAATATATTTTAAAGATATCCATTGAAGTTGACAAAAGTAGATATTGTATCTCTAATGGTACTCCAAATTCTATCACCAAACCTCCCATTAATATATTTTGAAGAAAATAAATTATAGAATTACTTCTATTATTCTTCAACTATATGCTTAAGACATAATCTAAAATAATTCACAATATTTAAAGATAAATAAGGGCAAATTAAAAGGAGTGTCCCTTCTAATACAGAGAAAGAGAACATAGGAAATAGGTTCTCTGTATATAGAAAATGAAAGCGAAAGCTTACAAATTTTTGTTGAAAATGAATCTTTCTACGTTAATTTTTTAAAAAGACAAAATTACCCTTTACTTTGATCCTCAAAAATGTATTTTTTTTCCCACTCTCAGAGTGTTTTTACAATAACAGGTACTCATACTGTTGGATCAAACCACTATGTCCAAATTAAAAAGTGAAAACATTGAAAATGTATTTATAAGCTGGGGATGTGGCTCAGTGATAGACCATTTGTCTGCATGTGTGAGGCCCTGGGTTTGATCCCCAGAACCATGAAAAATAAAAATAAGACAAAAAGAAAAGAAAAAGCGTATTTACTTATAAAGAAACATGTTGATCATACAATTCTGGAATGCATAAATAAAGCACTAAAAGAGAATATAGTCTGTGCTTTAAAAACAAAGATCAGTGTGCTACAATTTGTTAAACTGTTCTAATTTGTTTAGTGATTTGGCCAGTTGAATTAATTTAATGTATTGAATAACTTTAACCATAAAATGCATCAAATATGTTCATTATTAACTCAAAAGGTGAAGGATGAATGGACTTGATTTGGGAATAATTCATCAGGAATGATAAGTGTTTGGAAAGTTTAATTTAAGTATGAGCCTTTGATATAAAGATACTAACTTATTTATAAAGGCAAGAGAAAGGGAATGAGAGGAATGAAAGAGCTTTAAATAGAACAAAGAGGGGGGAGGGACTGGTGGGAGCAAGGGGATAGGAATAATGGCAGACTGAGTTACCATGATTACCCTAAATACATGTATGAAGACACAATTGTAAAAATACTTTATATTAAACCAGCAACTCAAAAAATTGTGCTCTTTATATGTAATATGAAATGAAATGTACTCTGCAAATGTGTATAACAAATTAGAATAATAAAAAATTTAAAAAATAAATAAATATGAGCCAAAGTCAGAAAGTAACTAATTAAACATTTATTCTTATGTCATATCTACTCACATTTTTGTCATATATAAAAACTAAGTTTTACTCACTGTTTCTTTTTCAAACAAAATCACTCTTTCTCAGTTTTGAGGTATACCTCAGGGTGTTTCTGTTTTCCTTTTATAAAACACCTATCATAAGTTTCAAATAATAATAAATAAAAAATACTAAAATGGCTATATAATACTGAAAGCTATTACAGATACCAAGAAATAATTCTAATATCTTTGGCTGTAATACAGATCTTGAGATTTAAAATTTTGCAAGAGGATGACATTAAAAAAAGTCTTACTCATGTAAAACAGCATTTTTCCAAAAAAGCCAAACAAAGGGCATGCTTGCTCATCTGTATTTTGCTTTATTTTATATCAATTGAAAATCAATTTACTAAATAGTTTTTCTATTTACTGGAATAGATGTTTTGTCTTGAGTTGAATTTATATTGATTGTGGCTTAATGGCCACTGGTAGCTTGCATTCTACCAGCATAATTTTGCTGCCAGCTTCATAGACAAATTGAGTATTAATATGGAAAACAAGACAAGTGGATAAGACAGCATAGGTGTTTTAAACACATTTTAAATTAAAAATTTACGTTGGCTTCAGTTTAAGAGTAATATCTTAGGTCAATTACACACATTATTTCTCTCATTTCTTTAACAAAATTAGTTACATATAACCAATAAAGCTTTTATATTGGCAGGGCAAAGTAAATTAAAGAATATGAATTTTTTAACTCAGACAAAATTTTTGTGGATGAATGGACACATACTTTTTTTTTTCCAGAAACATAAACACTTGCAGAAGCATTCATTTTCATTTTATTTTATGTGACTATATTATACGTACTCTTTCACCCGGAGGGCCAGGAGGGCCATCACCTCCTGAAGTGCCCTGGAAGCAAAAAAAAAAAGGAAGAGAAAAGAAAAATCAGTTTTCATTCCTTGTTATGACATCCATCCTCCAGAAAAGGAATTTGCAACAAAGATCAATTGAAACAAGTGCCAACGATACCTTTGGGCCAGGTTTCCCAGTGGGACCTCTTGCACCTCTGGAACCTCGAGGACCCTGCATATGCAAACAAACCATGAAACTGATCCAATTCCAAGCAAATACAAAGGCACAAAAACATTGTATTGAAAAATTAAATCCCAAATGAAAATCATTATTTTAAATAAAAACACTCACCGTTGGACCACGCTGACCCCTCGGGCCTGGTTTGCCAGCAACTCCCTGCCAAAGACAGTTCAAACAGTTTCCATGTACTGTATACCACAATAAATTATGAGTCTGGGGTTGAAAGATGATTTCTCATACAAGGACATTTACATTAGCTAGTTCAGGATAAAACACTTAAATATCATACCCGTGCACCTTTCTCCCCATTGGCACCTGGAAACCCAGGAAATCCAGTGGAACCCTAAAATGATTTAAAAAAATAATAAACAGTGAATATGATAATTAAAATTTGTAGGCCAAACCATGTGATTATTTTGGAAAACAGAAATTCTGACACAGCTGGTAATACTTAAATAAAAATATAATTAAAATCATATGTAAATTTTAAGGGACCCCATGAGCTCCACTTATATATTTGAAAATGAACTTACAGTGACATGTGAAATCCTGGAAGCATTGAAAGCATGAATTAATAAAACATGTTTTAGTATTTAACTTCAAAAATTAAATAATTAATAAAATATTATCATAACTCCTATTATAAAACAGCAATCAAATTTTGTGTAAAATATATTTTTAACTTAATAGTCTACATTCTTGCTTTGACTCTAAAGAAAAATCCTATTTTCATAAGCATGAGTAGTCAAACATTAAAACAGAGGCTTTATAAAGATGTTTTTCCTGAATTAACATTATTACATTCATATATATGTCATTTCAGGTAAATATTTGTATACTTTTCAAACTTGATAAGTCATATCGGCTGACCACCTTTCCTCCTTGTTTTCTATTTGGCCCTTGAATGTGATTACCATACAAAGCCAGGTACTGAACAATTAAATCCTATGCTTAGTATTCCAAAGATATAAATTCAAGATTTCTGCCTGCCAAGTGTCAGTTAAGTAAGTTGTATACATTACTTATCCTGTTTGACTATGTTTTTTTTTCTTCAGCAAAATGAGGCCAGTAATACACATTTTACAGGTGTTTTGAAAGTGAGGGGAGATTAGAATAGAGGAATGTTGGGTAACAAAATAAAAAAAAATAATAAATAACATATAATACAATGTTATTTTTAAATGCAATAAATATACTGAAACATTATTTCATTTAGGCCACACATGATGACATTTTGTTTTGTTTTGTTTTGTTTTTTGTTTTTTTAAGATGTTGATGGACCTTTATTTTATTCATTTATTTATATGTGGTGCTGAGAATTGAACCCAGGGCCTCACACATGCTAGGCAAGTGCTCTTACCACTGAGCCACAACTCCAGTCCCCAAACACATGATGACATTTTACAGATGAAATATAATATAATCTCCAATAATCAAATTTCTCCTTTTGACCTTGTGTATAATCTAAGATTTTTCATCCTCTCAGATATTTTTTTTTTTTTTAATCAAGACTGAGACCGGTCTCCTCATAGTTGAATGAGGAAATACAGATCAAGGTTCAAATCATTTTATTAACAATAAGTCCCTGCAGATGGCTGGAGGGTTTTCAAATATTTGCCTTTCCTATTTAAATCACTGTATACTTTAAGTTCAATAATGTGTAAAGTCTCTAGCAGAATAGAAATATAACTAAATCTCCTTTGACTTGAACAAATCCTGTGCTTTTTGGAATCAATTGATTTGCATTGACCTACCCTAAAATAATTTTTCTCCAAGTGATAAGTGGTCCCTCTGTATGAGAATAATCTAATTATTGCTGAAAATATGAATTGGCAAGTCACACTCCATACCCACAGAAATTAAAACATACAATCTGATAGAGGGTCCAAGAATCTGCTCATTCAACAACATCTTCCGGTGATATGTACTTTAATGTTTGAGAAGTCTTGGAAGCTGTTTCTTAGGCATATACAGTAAGAACAGCAAGTGTGAAGTATTACCTATATGCAGAAGATAACTATTTAGCTTTATTCCCAATTTGAAAGTGATGAATATTACGTGTTTAGCAAGTAGGCTGAATGCTACCAATTTCTTCCACAAGTGCTATTAAAGTGAATCAGAAAAATTGTACATAAAGACCTATGGCAGTTGATGGTCAAAATAATAACCCAAAGTATCATAACCCATTTTTCAACATATTCTGATTCATGATTTTAGAGTTAACTTCTGTTTAACCTAAAGACAATTGTTAGACATGAAATTTCCTCATACTGGGGGAAAAGTCTCTACTAAATATATTTTATGAAGGGCTTTCAAAGCTTCTTTTCTTTCTCTACAGAGACTCAGATAAAAGTGCATCTGGTAGAGTTTTACTGTATGGCTATTTCAGGAATTTGACAAGAAAATATAAAAATTTACTTTCATTAAATTTTACTTGGGAACAAATATTTAGTTTTGTCTTGACTTGACCAGATAACTAATCATATTTATAAATGCTCATTTAAGCAAATTGTTCTCATATATCAATTTTATTTTCAATACATTTATTTATTTATTTTTTAACATTGTTTCTTCTCTAGGAAATCAATGGGGAAAAAATACAGAGAGTCCAATCCACAAGTTAAGCAGTTTATAATATATGGGGATAGTATCTTTCTTTTCCTATATAAGGAATTATCAACAAAATACAGACTCTGTGAAAAGGCATTACCTGCTTTTAGATAGAAGAAACAAAAAACAAAAGAGACTACAATGTCAAAGACTAATAATGGTGAAATCATCTCAGTAATAAAAGCAAAACTTTCAAAATTATTTTAAATGCCATTTGAATTGTAAAAGCACACTATCCAGAAAGAGATTTTACATTTTGAAACAGCTATCATCTTAAAATACGATGGTGTGACTTTTGAATTCCCATTATGGTGTATATGGCCACTAAGACACTGTATAAATTAAAGTGTTTAATTATAGTCCTTAAACTGCTTCAAAGAGATGAGCAATCAAATTTCACTCTTAATATAATAAAGACTTAATTCCATTCAAAATTCACTGGCTTCCATGTAGAAAAAATATGTGAGGCTATCTTTGATCTTTAATGTACCCATAATTTTCGTTTTAGAAATGAGAAACCCAAAAGTTCTTTGATCATAGAAAAAAAATTTAGTTATGTAGAAAAGAAATATAAAAACTAAAGACCAATATTTCAGACATTTAAGTTAGTGAATTAGAAATACGTTTGATTCCTCCAGGAAGAAATATTTCTGTTTAGTCATTCTGTTGCATTTTTCTAATAAAAAGAATTCAAAGAATACTAATCAAAGAACTGACTTAGAATAAACAAAAATAATCAGAATTTCAGATAAACTCATAAAATTGTGTTCTTTCAAGTAATATTATAAGTTTTCTAAGTATTCAAGTCAAAACAAAACAACACCACAATTGCAATTCAGCCTAGTAAATAGATCAAGAATTCATGAAGTCATCCAACTATAGCTTAAGGCCCTATATTATGCAGTGAATGGCTTCTTACAATATTTGTGAAAAAATGTTGACATTTGAAAGGAAGGTAACTGTCAGAGCAATATATTAGAGATAATATTTAAAAGGTCAAAATAATTAGTCAAAATTTCAATGTACTGAAAAACATTTAAATGATACTTGTATTATTTTTAAATCACAAATGGTATAAATCTTATTTTAGAAGAGCTCAAAATATTATATATGCTTCTTATGAAAAATTATAAGAAAAGTCATGACAAGCCTAAAATAGTGTCATCACTAGACAATGAGTTACACAATTGCACGTTAGTCAACCTTTCACTGGAGGAGGGACATTTCTATCTCATCCTGGTTATCTGTGAAATTATTAATAAACATATGTTTGAGTATATTATACAACCAGGATTTGCCTTTTCTACTCTATGTATTATGTGTGAATGTGTCAAAATGTGATACATATAGGGAAATAGATTAATACAGAGACTCTCATCTACATATACAGAATATAATGAACACTCCAACATTAATAATCAACATTTATGTATTAATTAATTTAACTATCTTAATGTATCCAGTCAATGCATCAAGTATAGTCTTAAAATTATATGGTTAGCTGGAGGAAAATGAGTACTGGAGAGGAAAACACAATTTTAAAACCATCTTTTTGCCATAAATATGTATATTTCAAATACTCAAAAATGGGACTCATATGATATGGTGGGGTTAATAGTTACCCCCTGCAAAAAAATAGATATACCCATGTCCAAAGCTCTGAAATCTGTGAATGTTGCCTTACTTAGAAGAAGAAGGAGGAGGAGGAGGAAAGGAGGAGGAGGAAGAGGAAAGGAGGAGGAGGAGAGGAGGAGGAGAGGAGGAGAAGAAAGAAGGAGAAAAAGTCTGGTCTTCTTCAAATGAAATTAAGGATCTTCAAAGGAGATTGTCCTGAATTATCCAGGTGGTTTCTAATTCCAAGTCAAGTGTCCTTATAAGACACCAAAGTAAAAAAATAGACAAGCAGGAAAAAGACCATGTAAAGATGGGACAGAAACTGGAGAAATGCTGGTAGAAGCCGAGGGACACCCAGAGCCAATAGGAGAGGCCAGGACGTATTATCCCCAGAAGGGTGATGGTAGGGAGTGTAGCCCTGCACATATCTTGACATCAGACTTCTGTCTTCTGCAATGGAGCGAAAGTAAATTTCCATGGTTGTGGGTCAGAGTTTGTGAGATTTGTTATGACTGTCCTGGGAAATAAATACTGGCGAAAATGAGGTCAACAGGGTAAAAGATGTATACCAACTCTATAAAAGAAAGAAATCAAGTGGCAATTCGAGCCTGCAGAACAATAGAAATGAAATCAAAAGCTGTCATCCATCAGCTGTCATCCACTGGATGACTTTGATATATTCTAATGTTCCTCCTTGGAAGAGTATTCCAAACATAAGGAAGTAGCCAACTGTGCCTTCCTTCCATGATGCTATGTCCTGGAATCCTTCAATCCATGTTTGCCTAGGCTCTCTAAGATCCATGCACTCCAGAGACCATATACCCACTGATTGTCACTCATGGAATTATATTTTATGTTCCCATCTCCTCTATGCTATCAACTGTAAGATAATCATGGGTGATTAATTTTAAGTGCTTTTATAACATGTGGATAAACTATAAAACTCAAGCTAATTATTTTACCTTAGGACCTTGTCTTCCTGGATATCCTGGTAATCCTGGAACTCCAAGCTTCCCCTAAAGTTTTAAAAAAATATATATGTAGAATTATACTCCAGTGAAAATTTTAATAATTTTTCTAAAAATCAGAACAACATATTTGTACACCTCAAAGGAAGATTGGCAAGTGTTTTAAATTATTTTATTTACATAATATTTCTTTGTTTCCATGGGAAAAGGAAATTGTTGCTTTTGGCATGTTTCTAATGCTTTAATGTTGCATAATTTAATCTCTCCTGAGTAAGGGATAAGACTTTCTTTGGGGACATAGAATTGTAGCTAAAGAAAGCTCTTCCCTTTTTTGAACTCCAAGGCATAACCAAAAAAAAAAAAAAAAAAAATCTTAAGCTTTTCAACATTAAATACTCTTTCAAGATAGTCCATGGAGTTGGAACTACATTCAGATCTTATTGCTCCAAAAGAAGCAAGTCTTTTCTGTAAATTATTTCATTTTTCACAGTCTAAATATAAAGCAAGTGATGAAGTTATTTAACTTTTTCTCAATAAGTAAAGTACAAATAACTATACTAAAAGATATTGTGAATTAAATTTTGAGCAATTTTTAAATATATTCAAATATTGGATAAAGCTGGCTAATAAACTTCATACACATTGAGGGTGATAGCTAATAATGATGAATTTTGTAGAGTGTTACTTCTTTCCAGTTGGCACCCACTGGAAAGTATTTTGTACTAGTATTTCGTACTAGTACAATGAGGTTATGGTCAATCTGTAATTGTTGAAATAAAGTATAAATTATAAAGAATTATAACAATGTGCAACAAATAATAAGAGGATTCAAAAGTCATTCTAAAAAGTTAGCCCCTGACATTACTTAAACAAATCATTAATAAGAAAATATTAGTAAAGGGATAAATAAATGAATAAAATGTGGAATTTTACTGTATATCATTTTCTGTAATAAGATGCTTATAAAGGCATACATAATATAAAAATTATTATGCACTTATGTCTTAAACATTAGCAAGCTTGAAGTATCATTTCCAATGTACACTTAAAAAATAAGAATGGAAACAAACTTTTTTTATTGCATTGTATATGCAATATTAAAAGATGAGCAGAACTTCATGAACAAAATTAACATTTTACTGGATAAAGCAAAGCAAAAAATTAAGAACATAGTTGATGACCTCATTATTATAGATTGAACTAAAGAGTTGATGGAGTTATGATTAACATTGCATAGATAAGCAGTCTTCAGATGGAAAATATGCAAACAAGCCCTAAGAAGCATACTTATAATGATGTCCCCTTGGATACATTATAGCTTGTTTTACTCCATTGATTTCAAGGTTAATGAAATTCTCTAATTATGATCACAAAACTATCTATGTTCTATGCTAATTACTACATTAGAATGTATACTCTTACTCATTTTTAAATTATTTAAAAATAAATGCAGACAGAATATGTGTTTATATTTTCAATATGGTGATAGACAACTCCAGTAAATGCACATAGACTTAAGGAAGTGTTAAAGGTGAAGGATTGTGAGGTAGCAGAAACTGCTGATGCCTCAGACACACAAGACAGAGTCCAGTGAAGAAGACAGCAAAGTCCCAGGTTAACCCTTAAACTATGGGCAACTCAGCACTTGAGCAGAGGAGTCTAACAGTGTGGTGATCCCTTATCTGTCTTCCCCTTACCTTTTCTTTACGTTGCCCAAACACAATACTGTTCATCAATTCAGACATGGCAAATTTTTCAGATTGACAAACAGTAGAATTGTCATATCAGATGATTGCCAATGACATGATGAATTATTTTTAATTTAAGTAGTCACAATCACCACATAATAGCTATGTAACATATTTTCCTTCTGGATAGGATGGTATGGAGGTGAAAATGTTAGAGCTTTCTCAAATAGCATGGAACTGCTTTATCTTATAGAAAAATAGCATGCTTATTATAGAAAATATAGACATATGTATGTATAAAACTAGAGAAATCATTTCAATTTCACCACCAGGATATAATTTTGCTTTAGTGTACATTTTTTTTTTCTTTTCAATTTAATTTCATGGAATATTTTGAAAAGTTAATCATTCACTAAATGGTCCTGAGATATAATTTTAATGTTGCTTCATATTATATTTAAATGTAAATGCAATGATTGCAAATATTTTTGGCATATACATGTAGCTCACTGTTTCTTAAAACAATGAATATTAGAATTTTCTGGGAATCCTTCAAACTACAAGCAATAACTTGTGTCATCTTCAAACTAAAATTTCTTGAAAATAGGCCTGAAAATAAATATTAAAAAGAAATACTTATTCTATGAAAATGCATGGTTAAAAATATTGTCTGTTTTGGTTTGAGAGAAAAAAATGATTCTACATGATTCAAAACAATAATTAGAGAACGTCTATTATTGACTCTTTTATCCTTTATTCATTCTCAATTTCTCAGCATCTAATATGGACGAGTTGATCCTATGTAAGGAAAACAGAGGGACCAAAAAATAAGCATGAATGAAAAATGACAAATGTGTTCTTGTCATAATTATACTCTGGGTAGTATATAGATCAACTTGAAATTTAATAGATTCCTTTAGTTTCCTGACATCAGTGATGAAAACTATTTACAATGGCAATGAAGCATCTTCCACAGGGGACCTGTGCATTCAGCGTTTCACCAACCTTCTCTCCTGCTTGACCAGAAGGACCTGGGTCTCCAGTGGGACCTGCACGACCTTTGGGGCCTTCAGGACCATCTTCTCCTCTTGGGCCTATTTGGCCAACTTCTCCCTGAAGTATAGAGAAATAACATCTTGTAACTTAATACATGTGGAACCTAACAGGCAGAGATGCTAATCTATCAGAAAATCAGATTCTTCAATTTTTGGTTTGTTTATTCATGTTTTATATTTAACAAGGAAGCTTGCAAGGGTTAGACTTCATCAATCACCCCATTTTTGAATGAACAACTAAATATAACTGCACATACTGAAAATCTGCAGAAGCCAGATGCTACCATATATGATGTTAGCTTGCTTTTAAGACATCTGTTAGAGAATGACAGAGAGAGAGAGGTGAAGTTAGATATGACAGAGACAAAGAAAGAGACAAGGCAGAGAGAGATTGAGAGAGATAAATAAGAGTAAATAAGAAAGCTACTTTGGAAATCACCATTCGAAACACAAGAAAAACTATCTTCTTTAGAGACTTCATTTTTATCTTTAAAGAATTAGGAACTGGGATCCAAAGTTAATGTCTCCCATCCCGAACACAGGTTTTATGTGAATTTGAAGGAAACCAAGGTCTTCTACAGTATGCTTTTTAACTCAGAGGAATTAGGTATATTATTATATTAGTTATAAAAGAAATATTCCTTTTTTTGTTTTGGTACCAGGGATTGAACTCAGGGGCACTCAACCACTGGGCCACATCCCCAGCCCTTTTTTGTATTTTATTTAGAGACAGGGTCTCACTGAGTTGCTAAGTGCCTCTCCATTGCTGAGGCTAGCTTTGAACTCGCGATCCTCCTGCCTCAGCCTCCCAAGTGCTGGGATTACAGGCATGCGCCACCGCGCCCGTCAAGAAATATTCTTAATAAGGCATCTAATTTGCTTTAGGTGAATCACCCTATTTTTTGTTTTTTAGAGCTCATGTCCAGAGAAAAAATTTATTTTCAGACCCTAAAATTCAAAACTACTAAAAATTTATGAAAGTTACAGACAGGTAGTTTCCAGGCAGTACAGTTTGTCACAGAAAACTAAATTTAGAACAAGACTGTCAGATTACTTAAAGTAATTTGGACAATCGTATTCTAAAACTGTGTCTATATGTCTATTATATCTCAATATACGGTGTCTATCTCAATAAATCCATTGTGAGTTGAAAATATCCTGTCAAGATGCATTTAATATACCCCTAACCTATGAAAATTCACAGTTAATCCTAGCCTACCTTAAAAGTGCTCAGAACATTTACAGTAGTCTACAGTTGACTGAATCATCTGACAAAGTCTGTTTCATAATATAGTGTTGAGTATCTCATGAAATTTACCGAATACTATATTGAAAGTGAAAAACAGACTGTATAGTTGTACTATAATAAATTCAAAAATATCACAAAGTCAAAAATTGTAAGTCAGGGACTGCATATACATATACACAAAATATATATTATACAGATAGTCCCCAACTTACAATGGCTCAAATTACATTTTTTTTTTACTTTACCATGGGGAAAAAGCAATGTACATTCAATAGATACCATACTTCATATTTTGGATTTTCATCTATTCTCAGGCTGTCCTGTATGGTTTGATAGTCTCTCAAGTTGTTGGACAGCTGTAGACAGGTTCAGCTCTCAGCCAAACATGTGACCAGCAAGACAAACAACTGATACTCCATATTATACTGTGTTGACCAGCTGATATTCAGTAGGTTAGGCACTTGAAGTGCATTTTCAATTCATAATATTTTCAACATATGATGAGTTGATTGGGACATAATACCATACTTAGTAGAGAAGCATGTGTATAAAAACGTGTATGTCTGTGTTTATTATAGGAGAAACGAAAATTTAACATAAATGTCTAGACAACAAATGGTACTATACTATCACCATAAAACACTGAATGTGTGATATTCATGTAAAATACCCAAGTGAGAAAAATCTTAGTATGAACATTTCATTTATTCTGCACTTGCTATTTTTCAAGATTAGAGTGCACATATAATACATAATTTTATGTATTAGTACAAATTTTCTTTTTACTCACTCTGTCACCTTTAAGACCCATGTCACCTTTGAATCCTGGAAAGCCATCTTCACCCTAAAAAAAATACATGGAATAAACAAGAGTTTAGTTGGACAGGTGCAAGAATCTAATATATGGTTAAGTAAAATGAGTGGTAATTATTAGGTGAAATTATTCTGGGAATTATGAATTCTAGCTGTGAAATCTCCCTTCTTCCCTATTCCATCTCAGTTCCCATTCCCTTATTCTCATAATCTTCCAATCTTCCTTCAACTATTGAATTTTTCATAAATGTGTCCATTATGTCTTCTGTAGCTCATGGCAGAAATAATTCTATAATGCTAACATATGCCTCATGCTATTTAAATATAGAAAAAGTAAATATGTAAATAATTATCATTTAACATGGATTACAAAATCTTAGCCTATCAAATCAAAAGTCTTACCCTTAATTTACTAATTTTTATTGACAAATTTTACATTGTGCATTTAGTATCCTTTGATTTGGATGGATGCCTCCTAACTTAAAATGTTCTCTATATTATATTCTCTTCAGGTGAGAATAGGAAGGAGAAAGAATAACATTCCTATGCACAGATTGTTCACTGTGGCACTGTATGCACAGAGCAAAGGTGCTGAAAACCAGGCAGCCTTTAACAGTGGAAACATTGGGACTATGGAGCTTCATGAACAACTTTACTTTCTCTTAATTTCAGGAAAAAAACTAAATTTCTAGAGGATGATTATTCATGTATTCAATAACATTAAGTGAGCAATTCCTATGTTGAAAGCACTATAGGATATTTTGGGGTTTTTATTTTAACCAAAACATAGAAGGTAGAACATTTGTAGTAATTTTGGCATAAATGAAGTAGAATGGGAAAGAGAAGAAAGACAAGATGATGATTGATGGTGATGATGATGATGATGATGATGGTATGCTGGTATTGCTGGTGTTTTTGTGGCAAGATGTGAAGGAGAGAAGGCATGATGGGTAGTTTTGCATTTTATTCAGTAGTACAAAATGGATATAGTTTTCAGAGTTGGAGGAGAGGACACTTTAGTCTGGGTATGAGAACAAAGCTAGGAAGGACAGGCACATTTATCTCCCTATCCTACTGGCAAAATAACCTCTCTGAAACACAAGATTGATCACATTATTTTTCATTTTTGTATTCCTCAATGTTTTCAAATAGGTAATGATGAATATAGGCTGCCTTCTTCCACACCATGATCTAGTTCTTGTCCATTTCTTCAGACTTGTTTTTAATCTCCCCTCCATCTCCACCCAAATCTTTGGAGTGCATTCTAGAAAAACTACATTTTTATATTTTCATTCACAACACCTGCAAACGCTTTCCTTTCTCCGAACATCTAGTAATGTTTTCCTCTCTTCATGATGGAGTTCATGATTCTCTTACAAAGTGTTCCTGACCTCAAACTTTTCCTCCTAAAATGAACCTGTCCATTTGGTGTGTCCCAGCTACATTTCTTATTGCAACAATATGACTTCCTACTCTGAGTAGATCACAAATCACCTTTCCACTAAATACTAGAGGTAGGAATCATGTCTAAATAAACACTGAGTTTCTGGTATCTAATATATTTTTGACATTTGAAACCATGATATGCTAAACATTTACCAAAGGAACATTTGGAAATTATCCATGGCCCAGTGGGAATTTGGCAAGGTATGGGAAGGTTCAGAAAATACCAAATACCAGGCAATTCGAATGTGAGACCTAAACCTAGAAAAGGTGATAAACCACTATCTTCCCTAACTCTAACAGGAGTAGAAGTTTTCTTCAGGAGAATAGTATAAGGTTTTCTTTCACATTTTTGTGGTGAAATGATCTTGTAAAGAGCAGAATTATCTCTATACCTAATGCAACTGGAGCAATGGCTGAGGTGTGAGTTGAAAATGACCACTTAACTTCTATTAAGTATGGTCTTCACTACAGTCTCCCTGGAGAGAAAGGTAATTACATAGTTGCCACATTTAGTTTAAGAAATATTAGACTTTATGTCCAAGAATGAGTAACCAACCTTAGGACTGTATCAGGCAGAATTATTTATTTATTTATTTGTTTGTTTACTTAGAGTGAATGGGATGCTGCTTCAGTCAAACTTTGTTGTCAGCATGAATAATTAAGGAAAAAAATTGTGACTCAAATTCATTAGGCAAATCTTTAAACAAATGGCATAACAAGTTACTGACATTTCCAGTCCTAAAATTGTCAGATCTGAAGTAATCTTCAGAAAAAAGGAAAAGAAAAAACAAGTAATGGTTTTGGAAGATGAGTAACACAAGAATTTACCTATGCCACTTGGTCTATTGGGCTGAGTTGCTAGAAGTTTTAAGGGGAAAAATATGAGACCAAAAATACAGAGAATTTTAATGCTAATTAAGGTACTCACTTGCTATTTAACCTCTTGATAATAATTCATGTCATATAGTTAAAAAAATGTCTAATGGTATAATTGTCTAATTTATTCTTCATGTCTAATGCAATATATGGTGGATTATCTTACATATACAGAGAAAGAAAACAAATAATGTATATTAAATATTTATCAGGACCTAAAGATCCCTCATAGAGTTTGAAAATAAAAAGATTCTTACCATTAAAAGTTTTTCCATTATTTTTTCATGATGTTCATGTGTTCTTCCATCTAGCAATATGGATCTAAGCAGCACAAATTCTACCTTGTGACCTACAGTGTCCATGAAGGTTTCCAATGCCTCATGCATTGTCTTTAATGGTGAGACCAATATCAACAGCACCCAGTATAAACATTACATAGCCTTAAACCTAATAGCTCCCACTATTGCTTTCCTGCATTAAACCAAAATGATGACTTCAATAACTATCCACAATATAAACAGAAAGTTTGCTAAAACGGTTTACAATTTCAAATGGTAGACAAGAGAACAGAAGTAGCAAATAATGTGATGTTCACGAAGGAGGAAGAGAGAAGCTAGAAGCAAAAATTCACAGGAAGAGTCAAAAGAAGAGCTGACAGATTGGCTGTTGATTGAAGAAAAGTTGGAAAGGTAATCCAAGAACACTGAAAAGTGAGAGGAAGAATATGAACAAAGAGAAAAAAATCAAAGACATAAGAATACAACAAAAATGCAAAACACCATTCATATATCATCATCCTCCACACATTGATGTACAAAAAAATACCCTGTTCCAAATATGGTAGAAATGTTAATGGATAGAAAAATCAAATCAATCTCAATGGAAAGTCAAAATGTATCCATCAGTATTGAAAAGTTTCTTTGCCCTGTCTCTGACATCTCACGTGATCACCAGGCACAGATCAGCGCTCGCAGCCTATTCAACAAATGGTGCTGGCAAAACTAGAAATCCATATGTAGCAAAATGAAATTAAACCTCTATCTCTCAACCTGCACAAAAATCAACTCAAAGTGGATCAAAGACTTAGGCACTAGAACAGAGACCATGTGCCTAATAGAAGAAAAAGGAGGACTAAATCTTCACCATGTTGGCCTAGGATCTGACTTCCTTAACAAGAACCCTAAAGTGCAAGAAATAAAGTCAAGAATCAATAAATAGGATGGATTCAAATTTCAAAGCTTCTTCTCAGCAAAGGGAACAACCAATGATGTGAGGAGAGAACCTACAGATTGGGAGGAAAATCTTTACCACATGCACCTCCAACAAAGCATTAATCTCTAGGATATATAAAGAACTCAAAAAACCTAACACCAAAAAAATAAAAATCAATAAATGGGCTAAGGAACTAAACAGACACTTCACAGAAGAAGAAATACAATCAATCAACAAATATAATATGAAAATGTGTTCAACATCTCTAGCAATTAGAGAAATGCAAATCAAAACTACACTAAGTTTTCATCTTACTCCAGTCAGAATGGCAATCATCAAGAATACAGGCAACAATAAAAGTTGGCAAGGATGTGGGGGAAAAGGTACACTCATACATTGCTGTTGGGTCTACAAATTGGTACAACCACTATGGAAAGCAGTATGGAGATTCCTCAGAAAATTTGGAATGGAACCACCATTTGACCCACCTATCCCACTCCTTGGTCTATACCCAAAGGACTTAAAATCAGCATACTAAAATGATGCAGCCACATCAATGTTTTTAGCAGCTCAATTCACACTAGTAAACTATGAAACCAACCTAGATGTCCTTCAATAGATGAATGGACAAAGAAAATGTGGCATATATATTCAATGGAATATTTCTCAGCTTTAAAGAAGAATGAAATTATGGTATTTTCTAGTAAATGGATGGAGTTGGATAATATCATGCTAAGCAAAATAAGCCAATCCCCAAAAAGCAAAGGAAAAATGTTTTCTCTAATATGCAGATGCTAATTCACAATAAGGGGGGGGGCGGGGCAGAGAAGAATAGATTTACCTTAGATTAGGTAGAGGGAAGTGAAGAGAGGGGAGAGGATGGGATGTAGGGATAGGAAGGATAGTTGAACAAACAGACATTATTGCTTTATGTATAAATGTGACTGCATGACCAATGTGATTCTATAACATGTACACTCAGAAAAATGAGAAATTATATCCCATCTATATGTGATATATCAAAGTAAATAAATGCTGTTATGTATAACTAATTAAAACTAATTAAAAAATAAATTCCATTAAGATTTTTATAACATACAAATGTTATATTAAGATGTTATGTAATTCCTCTAAATCAAGAGGAATAAAATGCATGATTAGCATGTTGGAAAAAATAAAAACAAAACACAGTTGAAAAATACCTTGGATTCTTTTTTTAGAAAGGACAATCTTATTTTAGAGATTTAAAATGAGGCTCAGGGAGAGTAATCTTTCAGTTTACCTATCTATTTAGTATGGAAACCGAATCCGAATCCATAACTTTTGACTCCAAATTTACAATTTTAATTACTTTCCTCTATATACACTTCTTTCTTCTGAAACGCTATGTTACTAAAAACAACCAATAATCTCAAGATATTTCCTACATACTAGCAATATATGTTTACCCTTTTCCTTTGTGAGTTTTTCCTCACATGTTTCTAGTTATCTATAATTACCTTTGTCACTTTGCAACTATCCCTCTTTCCAGCAAGGTCACAAAATCCCATGTGGAGACATAATTTTTTAACATGGACATCCTCCAAATAATTGCAAGTTACCACTGTCTGAATCATCACTGCTCCACCACCAGCTCAGTAGGACACTGCACAAAGACCATCAGAGCTGGTCAGGATGAACTGGCACCACCATCCAAGTCGTGGAGCTCATTCAAACTGCTCATTTATCATACAACAATACTGACAATGTAGTAGTACCCTTTACTACATCTCAATAGTTTGGTTTTTTTCTAGAAAAAAAAGGGATTTTAATGTGTATGAGAAATAGATTTCTCCTTGCTATCCTGTTATTCCTGTTGCTATTTGTGGGACTTTTCATAGTATTATGACTATGAAAAAAAATGATTATCCTTGGAATCTATATTAAATGTTACATTAAGATGTTAGACTGCAGGCCTCCATCTTGTTTTTAATTTTTTGTGTAATTTAGTAGTAAAAATTAATCCAATATTAATTCTAATTAATGACATTTCCTTCACATTTCAAAATAATCTTTGAAAGATTTGGGACTCTACATTCATATCTACATTACCTGGGGAAAAAAATCTGAATTTCATGTTCCCTAGCCAAAACACATTGGTCTATATGCCGTATTAGAGATGCCATGTTCACACAGTCTAACATACATCCTTTCATCTACCTCTCCCTGGTTTTAATTTTATTTCTCTCTTGCTAACACTTTTCTTTGTGGTAGTAACATTCATGGGAAGCTTTCCTTTCTCCTACTTGTTTTTTAATACATTTCAGTTTAAGGATCTGGGGCATTTTAGTAGAATAAATAAGAATAAGCAACTGTCATGTGTACAAATGGATATTGCAAAAAACCTGTAGCAAACCCTATGATTTACAAAGTTAAATACATGTAAGAAAAAAAAGGGATACAGGACTAACTCTGTATGGCACAGCTTTCTTTGCCTCTGTTCTTTAGCCCTCTCCTTAGGCTCCAAGTTGTGTTTTATTTAAGATTCCAGGATATAACATACAAAATTAGACTCACATTGACAAATGTGTAAAAAATCACACAGTATATTAGACAAATGAAACACATGTTGAAGAACCTTAAATTTTATATACTACATACTCAAAAATTAAGATCACCTAAAAATTAAATTTTACCTTTTCACCTTTAGATCCCTTGAGACCTCTGACACCATCTGCTCCCTACAGGATAAATTAGAAATATTAAATTACTACCATGTTTTACATTGTAATAAAATAATGTGAAACCAACTTAACATTTACCTTTACTCCTCGGGGACCAGGGTAGCCAATAGGACCTTGAGGACCAGGGGGACCCTAAAAAAGATTCATTATAATTTAAATGTATAATGCTTTGACGATGCTATTCAAATTCACATGCTATAATTTTACCAAATAACCTATAAAAATATAGTATTCTTCTACTATTGACATTTGGTAAAGATTTCTTGGATAGGTTCCCATTTTTTCCTAGAGTTAGATGTGATAAACAAGCCATGTGATTAGCACTACCCACTTAAACCCACTATATTGCCTATTCATGCTAAAAATAATATACCTCCTGTAATTTGGATAAGGTTTTGAGTGTTCCCCAAAGGTTCATGTGCTAGAAGCTTGGTCTCCTGAGTGATAATGTTGAGAGAAGCAGAACCTTTAAGAAGAGAAATCTAGTGAGAGGTAGTTAGGTTGTTGGGAGTTACTAATGTAGTTCTGCTCTTGGAAAAATTAATGTAATTCTCACAGACCCTGCTTGTTCCTGTGAGAGCAGGTTGCTATAAAATAGAAAGCCTGCTCCCTGAATCTCCCTTGCTTTGTGTATCATCATTTGATCTCTCCATCTCATAAGCAGTCTCACCATGATGCCATCTATTTTGTTAGGAAGCAGCCAAGAGGCCCCTCACCAGAGACCAAATTTATGGCATCACTTGATCTTGAGCCCCCAAATTGTGAGCTAAATAATCTATTTTTATTATATTTTACCCAGCTTCAAGTATTTCCCACAGCCACACAAAAAAAAAAACTAATATAATACCCGAATTTTCCAATATATGTACACAAAATGATGTAAAGAATTAGATAATAAAAAATTTTTAACCTGAAAAAGTCCATTGTGCTCATTGTCTACTGTAGACAATTATAAATTTACCAACAAAATCAATCTTTTCTAATAAACATTTTGTATAAAATTGTAGCATTTCCATGATGAATAATGTGATCAAAATGATGTATTTCCCTTAGTCGGCTTTGCTTCTCTAGTACATGTAAAGGAAACAATATATAACATGTAACTTGCCATTTTGCAGTAATGCTGAGAATGTTAATGCCATTTTAACAACAATTCAACACTAGCAACTCTAACGAAAAATGATCCTATCCCTACTACTATAATCTGAATAGTTCTAAGTACACTTACTTAGCTTATTGAAAAATATTTCATTTAGATATTTTGATAATAATTATACTTAAAATTTAAATATCCTCTTGGTTCAAAGTTACTTGGTTAAAAGTAATAAAGATAAAATTGTAGATACACATACAGTTTAATGATATTCAGTAATTTTTGTTCAATTTAATTATTAGTATGATACTTTTCTCCATTCATACTATACATGCAAACATGTATCTATTCTGAACTATGAAAATAATTTTTTTAAAAAAGAAAGACTACAGTCTATTTTATAAATATATAAAATTAAAAGTTATCCATCCAAGGCATGTTTGTTTATTATATCAAAAATAATTAGAGAGAGTTGATTTATATTAAAATGTTAGGAGAATTTTTTCAGAAATTGAAAGCATATTCATAGATTAAATATTTTTTATAATGTTTAATATTCTCTTATTCCTATGTGAGCTCAGGAAAAAACATACATACTATAGTGTTAAACAAACCAAGGCATATCTTTTTTCCTTCAAGATTAGTTGATAGGACATTTAAAAGAATACTTGATAACCTACCAAAGCACCCTTTTCTCCAGACTGGCCTTCTTTTCCAGGATGACCCTACATATAGAAAAAATACACACCAGCAAGGTGTGATATTAGTATTAGCTGATAATATTATGAAATTCCTTCTTTTTGTTCAAAACTATTGAGATTATATTCTATTTTTTAGAAAATGTTAAGCTGTTTTGTGTCAGTATTTGTATCTTTAAATAATATGGGAAATAGTAGCTTTTAAAAAGCATCATTAGGTCATATGTATTTCATTAAATATGGAATGCTATTAAGAAAGTTTTGAATAAGCATGAATAATAATACATATTGCTCATTAACAATTTAAATCCAATCTCAGAGTCTTACAGATATTTTAATCCGCCTTATATTCTGCATATCTATCAAGTGATGGTATGTACATATTCATGAGGAAAGAAAAGCATGTAAATAAAAAATCTGAAAATGGAGCAAAATAATGACCATTAATACTATTAATAATCAAGTTATTCAGATTCAGTAAGTAAAAATGTACAGCTACATGACAATCATACTTAATGACAAGTAGAAGCAAAACAAAATCTCGTATCCTGACATTTACAAATCACAGTAAGTAGCCTGAAGAGAAAAAAAAAAATGCATAAATAATACATTTTTTAAAATAACAAGGTAGATATTGCATGTTTACATTATTTATTACTATGTGTGGAGAAATAATAAATATTGCTTCATTTCCAGAGAAGGTATAAATCCCCGAAGTCTGAGGAATTTTCATGGATATTGTCTGAGGAAAATTATGAAATGTTTTAGAGCTTCACATGGACTTTTGGACAAAAGTTGAAAAGAGTGGATGAGTACATGCTTTGCATGAAAAGAAGTGAGCACAAGGAAAGGTACAGTCACCAAAAATTTAAAGAATGTCAAGGAAAATGTGAGTGGACCTATTTTTCTGGAGCTAATGCTTCATGAGGAAGTAGAGAAGTTGATAATTATGGAAGGTTCTCATTTACAGTGCTGATGAGTTTATCTAGAGGCCACTGTGGGCTCATTAAAGATTTTGTAATTCTGAAGTGACATGATAAAATGGTGTTTTGAAAAGATCAATGTTTAATTACTGGCTCAATTTACTTTTATTACAGACTACATATAATCATTTCTGAAACACATGTAAAATCTACTTTTGAAGATAATATATAGAAAATGTAATGACCAGGTAAATAGTACTTACAGGTGGCCCATCAGCACCAGGAAGTCCGGCAAGACCTGATTTTCCTTGTGGTCCCTAATCAAACAGTGAAAGGGAATATTTTATTTTAAAAAATAAAAATAATAAAAAGCTCTGACTATGTACATAGCAATATAGCACTAGCAATATTCTTGAGACAATGGTTTCTAATTACAAGTAATAAACTTTTACATAAGTTTTTAACATTTTATGTGGAAAAATAGTATAAATGAAAACCAAATTTACCATATGTAAAAAATATGCTAGTTTTTAGCTTACATAATAACTTAAATGGGTACTTTTTAAAAATAACAGATTAGTTTTTAAATGCCACAACACATTGGAGCTTAGTGAATAAAAGTGAAAATACAACTTAAAAATCCATTGACTTAGAACAATGACAAGATAAACATTGGCTATTGCCATCAATAATGTTAACAAATGACAATTCAAATATACTCATGAGCCCCATAACATTTTGCTTAATGATAGACCACTTGCTCAATGGTGGACCCATAAGATTACAATGGAGTTGAAACACTATCACCTAGGGATGTCATAGCCATCTTAAGGTCCTAGTGCAATTAATTACTCACATATTTGTAGTGACATCAAATAAGTATACAATGCTTGACAACTGTATAAAGGTGTTGTACATTTAATCACATGCAGTACATAATTTGAGATAATAATAATTTAATTATAGTACTGGCTTATGTATTTACTATATCATACTTTTATCATTATTTAAGATAAAATAATACTTGAAAACAGTATGCTGTACCATGCTGGCAGCCATCTGACCCATCTATTTACCACATCTTGATTGGAATAAGAGGCTACATCAAGTAATTGACCTATGCCATATAGGTTCATGTAAGTACATGCCATGAAGTTTACACAGGAATACAATGGCCTAATGATGAATTTCTCAAACTGTATCTTGTTGTTAAGTGACACATGACTATAACTTCAGAGTATGGTGAAATACACTAATTTTTAAGACACTTTTGGAAATATAAGTTAATGTATAAAAATATTCACGGGACATGAAAGAAATCTGTTTTTATGTAAAAGTATATAACCTAATATGCAACTAACAAATAATAAAAAATTAAGTATTTGTTCAACAGATCACTCTAATTCATGTTAACCACAGAGGGTTTCAAATTTTATTTAACATGGCCTTTGCTAAGTTTGAAACATGGTAAGAGTCACCATTGCAAGAAGTATATCCTTCCTTGGGAGAAAAGTAGACACTGAACTGAGATTATTAACTTTTTGGTCCACTTATTAGTCAGGACTTACACCAGTTGAAAAGGCAGGGATACATCAGCAAGCCTAAATTCTGGATAGTTTAGAGATCGCTCATTCTCAAAGAGTACTTAAGATAAACCTTGTGTTCATGTTGAATGTTATGGAGTTTTACAGGAAAGCATCACTTAAATCAGTATGAAGCCAAAAAACTGTAACTTTCAAATTAAAAAAATATAATTTGTAATTAAAATCAATTGCTTTTCATTTAAAGGATTTAAACATTTCAATCCCCTTCACCAATCCATAAGTCATATTCAGTCAAGTCATTTGACATTATGTAATAATTATTACAAAACACTAAATATTTAATGGCAGCATTTTGTGTGCCACCTGAATTACCTTTTACTTTCAAGACACTGGTCTTATTTCTTTAGAACAAAATGTAGCTCACAAACAGAGTACAAGTTCATTAATTATTGTTATCAGAAGATGTGTTATTTCTATGACAACAACTCAGTGAGCAATACTTGGATCTTTTTTGTTGATATATATTTGAGGGTAAACAAGAAATATTAAAACTCTTGCACTATAAGATGATTTTTTAATCAAATTGAAATCAATCCATCTCTTTTACAATGGAAGTTCCATGACAACAGAATGCTTTGTCTGCTTTTAAACTGCTTGATGTTTCCCTAGAGTAGGAGGAATAAAAATAAATAAATGTCATCTTGTTTAGATTTTAATAAAAGAGTTAAAATTTATGGAGTGCATCTATGCACTGTGTTGAGCAATTTATATGCATTATCCTCTTTGTCTCAATGAATCTCATGAAATATCATTATCTGTTAATGTGTGACAAAGTTGCATTCTGAATGATTCCAAGTCCACATCCATGTTTTCAAAGTCCCTTCCATTAATGGATATTTATTTTGTGTCATGCTGTTTTATACTGAGCTCATAGAATTAAGCCATTTTTTTGGCAAAGCAATTAACATATGAGTGATATGAATTCTGAACTCATAAATCACAGGAAATATTCACTATACTTATAAAAAAATGTCAGAAAAATATAGTTGTCTTATCCATTTTAATCAGTAACTTAAACTTTGAGATATTTTGTCACAAATGTAATAAAAGCTAGAATAACCTAAGATAAAATATATAATACTTCTTGTATATTAAAAATATGACATTAATTAAATTATACATAAATTATTATTATCTTATGAAACAATTAAAAATTGCTATTCACTAGTGGTTTGGGAAACAAATCTCTTGCACCAGATCATGGTATATCATAAAGAAAGACAAAGCCAGATCATGTTATAAAGTAAAAAATGTTTACTTTTAATAGAGATGTGATACAAAAATTATGTCCTAGCTGCAATGTAACTAAAAATTTTCCCTCCTGTTCTTCAGTTCCTTTTTCCTTTTGATGGAAAAAGATTGTATTTAAATTAACAAGTTGGATATGTTCAGACAGAGACAGTACCAGCATATACTTCAGATAGCACTCTTCATTTTTTTTTTTTAATTTCTTTTAGTTGTAGATGGGTGCAATACCTTTACTTTACTTTATTTTATTTATTTATTTATTTATTTATTTATTTTTAATGTGGTGCTAAGGATTTAACCCAGTGCTTCACACTTGTGAGGCAAGTGCTCTACCACTGAGCCACAACCCCAGCCCAATATAGCTCTCTTCCTACCATTAAATATGCAGTGAAAAAATCTTGAATTTTATCTTTGGCTCAACAAAGGGAATTCAGATATGGCAATGTGTCTTAAAAGCAAATTGCTCTTCGTAATCCAGGTTATGCATGACAATGTTATGGTCAAAATATCAATAGGTGTATGCATCAAGTGCAATCTATAACAAATATAATGTTTATTATAATGAACTAATATGAAAGTTAAGAGTGGCCTAGATTACAATTGTTGATCTAAAGCAAAGGTTAGAATCACCTTCAGAACCTAAGGCTTTGAATTCACAGGATATTTTTCCAATAACACTCCTATACAGCAACCATATAGAAAAAAACTACAGGAAAAAATACTTCAATGAGCAATTAAGTTTGATATGTTAATTTTTAAAACTCAATAATGTAAGTAAATCAATTACAGTATAATCCAGAGATTTGAGTAGATATTTTAACAGAGAAGTTATAGAAACAGCCAATAAGCACAAAACAATATGTTCAACATCACTATTAAGGAAACACAAATTAAACCCACAATGAAATACTATGTCACACTAACAAGAATGACCAAAATAAGAAGAAAGACAATGTAAGTATTGGTGAGAATGTGGAGGAACTAGTATCCTTATATATTTTAGTGGAAACAACAACAATCAAAAAAGGTGCAACCACTTTGGAAAGCACTTTAGAAGCTACCTAAAAATGATAAACGTAAATTTACCATGTAACTAGAACTCCTGGGTATCTACCAAAAAGAAATGAAAACATGCCTACGCAGACACTTGCATGAAAATAGCCACAATAACATTATTTTATGAATATAAGCTAAAAGGCATAAGCTACTCATACGATCAACAACTACTGAATAAGAAAGCAGAACATAGAAATATAACACTTTACAGCAATAAAAAGGATCAAAATACTGATATGTGCTACCACATGGATAAAAATAAAAATATTATACCAAATCACAGAAACTAAACATACAGGTCATATACTATATTAACCATACAATTAAATCCACATATCATGTTCATACACATATTTCATTCATATGGAATCTTAAGAAAAAGCAAATCTATACAGACAGAGTAAAGCAGTTGTCTAGTTTTTGGTGTGGATATGGATTGCAAATTGACACAAGGAATCTTTCTAGAGTTGTGTAAATATTCTAAAATTAGCTTGTGGCACAGATGTACAAATTCATTTAAAATCGTTTACTATACACCTGAAACAAGTGAGTTTTGCAGTATATAAATAATACTTCAACAAAGGTTTGTTTTTAATTGCTGTGTTCACAGAAATACACAAAGGTAATAAAAAATTCTCATAGCTAGCTAACTATTGTGGTGAACAGGATATACTACTCAGGGAATCTTGTAGAGGAGATCAGAGGAAAAGAAACATCTTCAATTAAAGATTTATTTTTGTTTTTATCCAGACATTGAGTTATTAATAAGGACATCATTTTCCAGTTATACATGAAAAATAGTGGCAATGAAAGTTCACAATTTTCCTTAATCAGATCATACTACAAACCCTTTGTTGCAAGCAAATCCAATCACATTTTCAAGTAATGAGGGAAAAATAAAGGAAGATCAACATAAATAGAAAATGTTCATTCATGGTTGTAGGTTTCTGACATTAATAAAGTTGACAATGTCACATTTGGATGCTGTCTAAATGGTAGCTATGAAAAATTTTGTCATTCACAGCTTAAAGATGAATGAATTCTATCCACACTGTATCCTCATAATTTAACTTCAGATTAATTCCTTATGTTCTGTGCTATTAGGATATCTTATCAGGAACAAAAGGCCAGCCTTACAAGCTGCCTAAGGCTATTAACACAAATTGTTCACCAAAGATTACTAGAATAACAAAGTAACTTACTTTTTCACCAGGAGGACCAATTGGACCTTGTGGACCAGGAAGACCCTATTTCAAAAGAATTTATTTTATGTCAGGAATCACATCACAAGAATATATTTTAAAAATAGTAAATTATGAGCTCTCTATTGCACATGAAATGAGTTATGAGAATCAGTGTGTATCTACATACATATATATATATATATGCTTATATATATATATGTGTATGTACACACACACACACACACACACACATACACTTTCTCTGCACTCTCTGGAGAGTTTGAGAACATTATGAGGAGTTTTACACAAGCTACTCTTTTTGCAGAGACTGTAAAGTGATCCTATTCAGAACTCTCCTGCAGGTGTGGCTATTGATCCTGGCATTCTGTGAATGCTGAATGGCTCATTTTTCTCTTGGAAGAAAGGGGCCTCTGCAAGTTTGTTTAAATTAAAAAAAAAAAAAAAGGAAAAATAAAAATTATTTTCCAGTACTCATATTTTAAACAGTTTTAGCTTTACATACAAAAATTTGAAGGTGTCTATTTTCTCGTGAAATGAGTCCATTTTACCCCATTGTCTCAAAGGAGCTATAACAGCATAGACTTACTTGAGGTCCTGGATTCCCTTGCTGACCTGGAGGTCCAGGCTCCCCTTGGGGACCCTGTAATAGGAAAATACAAAGTCCTTAATAAGGCATTTTTGCAAGATAATGGTTTGTAGTTCTTTTTGCCTCAGCTGAAAAGTAGTCCACAAATCATTTTTCCCTCAAGACCATCTGCAAAATAGTGAAATTAGTACTGATAGCAGTAGTTAAATTAATTAACAAAATGGTGTAATAAATGTTTATTTTAAATTTAGCAGCAAAAGCCCTTAATGCCCAGTTCCAGAGATGTGTTTATAGATATTTGCTACATACCATGTTCCCTTTTGGTCCTGGGGGTCCATCTATACCTGCGATACCCTGCAATAAAGAAAAAAAAAAAAAAAAAAAAAAAAAAGCAGAGTTGTTTAAAAATCTAGATGCTAAAACAGAAATTTAAAAAGGCTACTATAATAACATGACACATGCTAACTAAGGGTGACAAAGATTCCTTTTAGAATTAAATGAAAATAGGTATTTAGGAATTAATGAAAATGAGGCTGGGCCTACTCTCTTCCATCCATGTCCACCTTGGAGATAATCTAGCATAATTGTCTATTGTGTGCTCATGAGTTATCATGAAATCCATAAGACTGATAACTTAAAAGGAAACAAGAGAGAAGGGAATGATCAGTTACCCCAAGAGGCAACATTCTTAAAACTTAGAATATAAAAGGTAGCTAACTGTTGATTATTTACAAAGAGTTTTTACACCCTCCCAAGTTTAAAGGGTTTGTCAACAAGCTTTCTCTAGGAAATCCAGAATGTTTCTAGCAGTACATACAGGCTGCCCTGGAGGTCCTGGAGTTCCCCTTGGTCCCAGCAAACCTCGAGGTCCCTAAGGAGGAGAGAAAAGAAAGCATGTCCTCATGATCAATGCCCTCAGAATAGGCCTTTTCTCTTGAAAAAATTCCAATATAATATTTAGAATAAAAATATTTGCACATCTTCTCTAAATACACTAAAAGTAATGTTCAAACTACCATTGTTATATAATGTAAGTATCTAGTGTTTATACTGACCTAAAAGCCAGAAACCATAACAGTGAATCTTTAGTACAGAAACTGTATGTGTTTGATTCTAAAAATTTACATATGAATCACTTAGGAAATTTTTAAAAGAAAAAAAAATATTTTAATATTTTTAATAAGGCACTTTTGTATAATTTTCGGATTTGAATGGCAACACTGAATTTTATTATGCAATCAGATAAACTAAAAATAAAAGTGCCCTGATTCCCATTTACTTCACATTTGGTAAGAGAACATTCATTCAAAGTAACAAATAGGGGGCTGGGCTTGTGGCTCAGTGGCAGAGCACTTGCCTAGCATGTGTGAGCCACTGGCTTTGATCCTCAGCACCACACATAAATAAATAAATAAATAAATAAATAAATAAAATAAAGGTCCATCAACAACTCAAAAATAAATCAATTAAAAAAATAAAGGAACAAACAAGTAGATAGCTATACATGCAAATTATAGAAACCATTTTCTTGATAGAACATTCCTTAAATTATTGCTACTCCTCTTCTCTCTCCCCCTCCTAACATCTTTGCCTTCTTTTCCTTGTTTAGAAGAGACAGTACAATAATTTACTATTTTTCCTATATACTTGACAGTAATTGATTTTTGATTTAACAGGTTCTACAATGGAGCAGATTAAGACTAAGTGTAGGAGGACTTTCTCTAGACCAGTTTGTTTTTGTTGTTGTTGTTGTTGTTGTTGTTTGCTCAGTTAGCTTTGAATAAATCTTCCCAGTTCAGTTTCCTCATTATTAATGTTTGGTGGAGGGAAAAAAATGACATAATGCTTATATCTGCCATATACTAAGTCCCTAATTTTTTTTGTTTCTTCCGGTAATAAAATTAATTTATTCTAAATACATAAATAGATTCTGGAATTATTGATGATACTTAAAAAAAAACAAAACAGCAACAAAAACTAGGTAAGGTTTTGGGTAGCAATTGTTACATTCCACATTTTTTTCTCTCCAGTGTATAAGATTTTCTTTAAAAAAAAAAAAAATGGCTGCTCAATGTATCTCTTTTTGTTTTTTAAAATGATAATTGCCTCCTTAGCTTAAGCAAGACTGCAACATTTACCTGAGTTTATTATTATCTTTTTTATATATAACATCAGTTATTTTTTCCCAAAAAACAAGAAAATGATTATTGAAAAATAAAGAAAAACATTGCTTACAGCTTCACCTGGAAGACCCCTGGGTCCTATTTCTCCATCTTCTCCCTGACAAGGACAAAATGGGAAGGCAATGCTATTAGAAAATGCATCATTTCAATGCTACTTTGTTCATTCTTACATATTACTTTTAAACATGTCTTAAATAAATGAAGTCTTAGTATACCCTCATTCCATCATCACCAGGAGGACCTGGAAGACCTTGGGGACCTCTTTCACCCTAATAAATAAAGACAAACATGATTAGCATATGACATAAGCCATGTGTTCACAGTCTGTCCCACATCCCCCTAACCAGCTAGCCAAATACACCAAGACATTGGACAAAGAGAACTTATACTGTCTTTGCATTCCTCAGAACACTTTGCAGAAAATTCACAAATTGACATCTCTACCTGGCTTTACATATTTCTATGCTAGGGAAAATGTTCCCTAAATTATCAATGCAAAAAGGTTCAAATAAAATAAATACTTAAAATGATTTTCAGACATTTTATTATTACAAGCTAAGCATTTACGAAATTATTTTGTAAAACTGTCTTAAGTATGGCTAAACTTCCGTGATTTTAATTTAATATTTTCTACTTCTAAATATGTTAAATCACATAATTCAATAAGACTAAAAGAGTCTTGGATCCCTTTTAAAATCAAATATCAATTAATCTTGATATGTACTAGCATATACTAGGCATATTGCTAGACATCCTTAAGATTCTCTCTTCTTTGTCTTTTTGTTCCTTTTCTTCTCCCATTGACCTAACTGCTGCCTTACCTTTCTTTATTGTTCATTCCGGTGAAGAAAGTATCCAAAGCCCATTATTATTATTTTTAAAGAAACTGTCTCTTCATTTAACTTGCCACTAAAAGTATCCATTGGATTGCTAGTGGTTTATTTACCCGCAGCAAATTATAAGCTCTTGAATTGAAATGAAAGGTCATAGCATCACAAAGAAATAATAGTCAGTACATTATAGTATTAGTGACAGACTGCCTACAGATATTTTCTTTTGAGTGTATATCTACAGACAAAATGTAAGAAGGAAAATGAGGCAATAATTAAGACATTAGATGAAAAATTAAGTCTCTACCCTTGCTCCTGTATTAATGTGATCTTATCCATATTCTTGAACATTAAGATCATGCCTCAATTTGTTTCCATGCAAAGAATACTTTAAAATCCAAAAACAATTGCATTTATGCCACATGCATAATTGCATCTCTTTCTCCAGTATCTATTAGATGTAATAATTTACTCAATCAATTCTCTTTTTTTTTTTTCTTCACCGGGGAATGAACTCAGGGGCACTCAACCACTGGGCCACATCCCCAGCCCTTTTTTGTATTTTATTAGAGACAGGGTTTCACTGAGTTGCTAAGTGCCTTGCCATTGCTGAGGCTGGCTTTGAACTCACAATCCTCCTGCCTCAACCTCCCAAGTGCTGGGATTACAGGCTTGCGCCTCCCAGCCCTGCTAATTCTCAAATATTTAAGTTCATTTATACCTGATTTGCCAAAGTGCATGAATATTAAAACATATCATAACTTTCCCATTATATCTTGATTAAAAAGTAATAGATGTATCTTACCCTGTGACCTTTGTCACCTGGCAGACCCGGAAGTCCATCAAAGCCTCGATCTCCCTGTAAATGATAATCATTCTCATTGTCACATCCCTAGTATATATCTGTACTTTAATTTGATGTCAACTATTATTTCATACCCAGAAATTTTATTTTAAAATACAAAATTTTCCAGAGTAAATCGACATACAAAATTTTAATATACATGCACTCCTGACCTTTGCCCCAGGCTCTCCTGGCATTCCTCTTCCTCCATCAGCACCTGGACGACCCTGATAATGTCAAAAACAGGATTAAGCAAAAGGGACTCCTACTAACAGAAAGTAAAAGAGAACGAACTAACTGATCATTACAGATAAACCTCAAAACACACAATAAAAATCAGCCATACCCTTTTCCCAGGTTTTCCAGTTGGACCTGGAGGACCTTGGACACCTCGTGGGCCCTATGTCAAAACATCAAAATTAAATCACATTGTAGAATTTTTGGTAAATAAACTAAATAACTTCAAGAGAAATGGTTTTAGATATTTAATTTTTCATCTAATGTCTTAATTATTGCAACAACAAGGGAGCTGATTCTGTGGGTCTGATGTGGATGCTGGCTTGAGATGTTCTGCACATGCATGGTACGATTTTCCATGAGCACCCATGGGAGGTTATGCTTGATCTGTACTTCTACAGAGATCCCGAAGAGATTGAAAAGGAAGAGCAGGCTGCTGCTGAAAAGCTGTGACCAAGGAGGAATTTCAGGGTGAATGGACTGCTCCAGCTCCTGAGTTCACTGCTACTCAATCTGAGGTTGCAGACTGGTCTGAAGGTGTGCAGGTGCCATCTGTGCCTATCCAGCAGTTCCCTACTGAAGACTGGAGTGCTCAGCCAGCCACTGAAGACTGGTCTGCAGCTCCCACTACTCAGGCCACTGGGTGGGTAGGAACAACCACTGAGTAGTGTTGAGCTGTTCTGCAGACACTTATTAATTAGCAAAATGGAAATAAGGTTACGGAAAATAAACACCAGTTTCTTAGCTTGATTTTAGTCATTTAAACACAAGAAAATTATTTCTATGTAAAAATCCACATAAAGCAGAAGAAAATCAATTTTTCCAAATGGCTTCTTACAAAAAAACAAGTCATATTACTACTATATTTAAATGTAGACATGTGATTACATTTAAACAACAAAAACAACAACAAACAAACTTTATATATATATATATATATATATATATATATATATATATGGATATTTTAAACCTTACAAGTACCCTTAATCACTTGTTTTAGTCTCAAAATCATGGGTTTCTTATTTCCTTTGACTGAATACACTTTACATCACCCACCCCACTTATCTTTACTTTCCAAACCACCCCCCCTCCTTTTTGTCATCTTTCTCTTCATGTTTGGATCATTTCTCCTAGATATTTAGTCTCTCATTTTAGTTATCATGTTGGATTGTTCTCAGGACAGAATCCCAGATTAGATTCCTACTTGCCAAAGTTTCTAGCTAAATCTATTTCAACTAAATACTCCTGTAGCTTAGCACAGTATCTGGTATATGTTCCTACAACCATCTACAAAATGCTAGTGGACTATCTATTAACAGGCATATTAAATATTAGAAACTCTCTTTTACATAGTAGCAGTACAATAAGGAGAAGGATATATGTTTTAATATAAAATTACTACACAGCTATAATAGATCAATGTAGTTTCAGAATGAATATTATATAGGCCTTCAAATTTAATTAACTATACACTTTTCAACATTAAACAATTTTCATATAATGAATGTAGACAAAAAAATGAAATACACATTTAAAATTACAAATATTTTTATGATTGCTACAAAATGCTGATCCTAGAAATATAAAACTAAAATTGTCTAGTAAGTAGAAATTAAAAAATACAGCGTTAGCTGTGTATGGTGGCACATGCCTGTAATCCCAGTGGTTCCACAGGCTAAGACTGGGGGATAGTGAGTTCAAAGCCAGCCTCAACAAAAGCGAAGCCCTAAGCAACTCAGTGAGACCCTGTCTCTAAAAAAAAAATACAAAATAGGGCTGGGGATGTGGCTCAGTAGTTGAGTGCCCCTGAGTTCAATCCCTGGTACCTGCCCCCAAAAAATATAGCTTTAAAAAAATTGTTCAGGACTCTATCCTGAACCTAGTTGGAAGACAAAGTGCAATAATAAAAAGACACATATTGCAAATTTTAAATGAAAATGATCCTTGGGTATCACTTATCTCTCTGTGGACTTAATAGAAACAGAAAAACTGCAAAATCCACACACACTGCTATAGCATGTTTCAGATTCATCTATCTTTAAAGAGATGAGTTTAAAAAGAAGAAAGTTCACAAATTTTTCAAAAAAATAAAATCCATAGATTTTCACATAGCACATTTTAATATTTTCATGCAATTTCAAGTTAAGCTACAGGTTACATTCTTTTATGGCAATGTTAACTAATTGTTGTGCTCTGCTCTGGAGCATCTCTAGCCTGAGAAGAAAGGTTGCCACATCTTGAGTCAGGCAAATATCCTTATCAATTATCTTTTCTTTTTTTTCTCATTTTAAAATAAACTGGTGTGCCCATACAATAGAATACTTACTGGTTAGCAACAAAAGGAATGCACTATTGATGAACTCAACTGTGATGAATCTCAAAGGCATTATGCTGTGTCAAAGAAGCCAGCCTCAAAAGGTTACCTAAAGTACAATTTCATTTATGTGATATTTTGAAACTATAAAACTACAGTGATAAAAAACAGATCAGTGGTTGGGATCAGGTGAGGATACAATTACAAAGGGGTGATACTAAGAAATGGTTTGGAGTTATAGAAAACTAATGTTCTAATGATTGTGACGCAGGTTACAAAGAATGCATTTTAAATCAGTTTTTTAAATAAGATTTTTAAAATAAAATTAATTTTGAAAGAGGGGGAAAAATGAGCAGATGACCATTTGATGATTGGAGATGTTTATTGAATATATCAGGAAGCATTTACATTTAAAATTAATATATTTAAAATAAACATCATCTTTTGTTTTTCTGCTTTCTAGAATATTGCATAATCTAAAAGCTCTACTTAATATTATTAAAGAAAAAATAACACTTTTAATTTGGTTCCATATAAATACAAACTAAGATCTTTTTAAAAATTTTAGCTTACATGGTTAGAATTCCTCTTAATTTCCTTACTTCTATGAAGGTTTTGAAGTGAGCTTCTTTTAAGTGTATTAAATATCCTTTATGAGACAATGCCTTTATGAGACAATGTGCTAAATTTATACTCCACAGAAAATGGGTATGAGGCACCACCAATACAAGTACTACTGCAATTGTTCTGCTCTGCTCTGGAGCATCTCTAGCCAATTTAGGATTCTAAAGTTCCATTACTTTCAAGCCTGTTCCACCCACAATTTAAATATGTTACCACTCACAATTTAAATATGGTTTCAGTTAAATGCTATTGATTCATTGGTCACTACAGATTTTTTAATTAGAAGATGTGACATGAGCTTAAGGTAAGGTAAATAGATTTTTTACTCCTAACAGCAGAAAATTCAATGTCTTACTAGATAAAATAAAGTCAATAATAAAATAAGTGAAAAAAACCAAATTATTATTACATGAGCTTAAAGGTAAGGTAAATAGATTTTTTACTCCTAACAGCAGAAACTTCAATGCCTTCCTAGATAAAATGAAGTCAATAATAAAATAAGTGAAAAAAAAACAAATTATTATTATTATTATTATTATTATTATTATTATTATTATTACCTGAGGACCTGGGTCACCACTCTCACCTTTGGCTCCAGCTGAACCAGGCCCACCCTGTCAAGAAAAATTGAAGGCGTTATAATTTAAATTAGCAATTCTCTGAGCACTACATACTTATTTTTACTTGAAATGAATGTTATATTGAATATATCTTCTCAAATTAGTTGATATCATTAATTAAAACAATAAGCTCTTCAAGCCCTTTCCCTGAAGTGCATCTCTTGTCAGCATGTTGATTTTATTTCAGTGTGTGAGCTGTATATAAAGGTCTATATTTCACTTGTAACTATACCAAAGCCAACCTCATGAAATGGCATTGGGAATTTCTGTAATGTGTGCACCCTCAGAACACTTAGAAAGATACACAGGCATTATTTATCACTACGTAGTGGAGTAGTACTAGCGCAACAAATTTTACTGAATAAAGTATGCATTGAATCCTTTTATGCAATAAGGATTTGGCAAAATGATACTGCTTTTATAGCCAGATATTTCTTAAGCACTGAATTTCACAGTTATAAAATGCCAAGGACAGATGCTATTGCTATCATTATAATTGTACTGAAATAATGTCAAGCATTTTTCCCCAGATTGCTTAGTTTTTTCCTATGGGACTAACTCATTATAACAAACACTTTGTATAAATGTTTACATAATTTAAAAAGTGCAATAAAACCTGGCACATTAACAGAAAACCTTAACCTGTTTATAAATGAGTTGCAAGTTTTCAAAATACACATTAAGCCATTCTTTTTTTCTAAAAACTTTAGAATACTACAAATAAACATGGTGATTATAATTACATTCATGCTGAAGAAGTTTACATTGTATGTTTTTAAAGTTCATGATTTATTTAAATCAATATACATTTTGTTGAACCATGGGGTGCATCAAAGTAAAGATTAAAATTACACTAACTAAAGATCTTAGCTATCTAGAGCCTCCTGGTGGCTGCATAGTAAAATAACTACTGATATGATTCCCAGGAAATACAGACAATACTGTAACATGAATTTTCTCATCTTGAAAGTTAGAAGAATGATGAATCTCAAGCTTCTGATTAAAAATTCTTGTAATTGAATTTCTTCAAGAGAAAAACTGGGATTCCACCTTAACTGAATTGAACACAATTACAGAAGTCAACTTATTTTAAATTATATATTCGGTGTATATATATTCTGCATTATATATTCTGTGTATATACACTCCCTACTCAATACATTATAATTATTTTGTCCAAACACTTATTCTAAACATCACAAAATATATGATAGTAACAGAATAGGGCAAAGGCACATTTTCTATATTTCCTCTCTCTGTGTGTGTGTGTGTGTGTGTGTGTGTGTGTGTGTGTATTAATGGGCACTATACCGTTATTTTATTTGTTTTTATTTTTATGTGGTGCCGGAAATCAAACCAAGTACTTCACACATGGTAGACAAGCCCTCTATCACTGAGCCACAACCCCAGCCCCTGTTTCCTGTATATTTTGTGGCATAGATCTCCATTTGTCCATCAAATGACTTAATGAACACAACTGTATAAAATAATGTTCAATCGAAAGAATGTACACATTTGTGTTGGAATAATAATGCAGATTTTGTTTTCTAAATCTCAATAAAGAAATTATTTTTTACATTGTAGAATTAGTAGAAATCTGAAACACTTAAATAATTTGACTTTTATTTAACAAAGCATACTAGAAAAGAAATGGTGAAAAGACATAATATGATTGTTTTCTACCCTTCAATCTTTCAGGAAGCTAAAACTTTCCATAACAAAGAGACGAAATACATAAAACACATTGATTTTGACTCTGATGTTGAAAATGTATTCATGATTGTCAATGTCTTCTCTTTGCCAATGTGTTGTGATGAAATGGTTGAGCCTTAATGATTGGTCAAGGACTGCCAATGTAACCTGCTTTCACTGGTTCTGCTCCTTTCTGCCTTTATTCATTACAGATCCACTTGTTTGTGTTTGTCATGAAATTCCTTTGTATAATATAACTTTAGAGAGCCTAGACTGTAAAATTACAAAGCATAAGGCAGAATTTTCCAAACATGCTGGGCCATAAGAATCAACCTGTGACACTCATTAAAAATAGCATTCATCAGTTCCAGCTCTCAAACTATATCATCAGAGTCCCAAGTTCCAGGACCCAGTGGTTTTTATTTTTAATAAAATGTCCAGGTAATTATTCTGCCCCCAAATTATATAAAACACTAACATGCCTTTTTGCAGTTATTTGAACCTGTCAATAACAAGTGATTAAAGTTAGTTCTAGTCCTTTATTATTTTAATTGACATAGAATCTTCCACATTCCTTCTTACATTTTGAAAAATAGAACAGTAAAAATGTAACAATTTGAATTCTATCAATTGTATTACCATAACTTGTTACTCATGAGCTCATACCATTGAATGTATAGTCCTTCAACATACATAAAGTGTTATAAAACTTCAAGGTTGAATAGAAAAAGATTTTTTAAAGATGGAAATGATATCAAGCCCAAATGTGTTTCTGTATAATATGTTCACCAGTCGGAGATATGAACAAGCCTGGCAGTAGATGCAGGGAACTACAAATATGGAAATTTTAACATGTATTATCTTTTTTTGGGTAACCTACCACAGGACCTGGTCTTCCAGTTAGGCCCATTGGGCCAGGAGGGCCTCTTAGAGCGATCTAAAAAGTAAAATATATTAAGTTTAGTCATATTAAATAGCATCTGTCATTTATACAAGCTACCCTTAAGTAACACGATTTAAACATGTATCATAAGCAATGTGCTAGAAAGTGTACAAGTGTACTGAAGAAATGCAAGTTTCTTTTTTTTTTTTTTTTCTTAAGATATCACTTTTATTACTAGCAGTAGCCATGTTGGATGATGGCTGTAGGTCCAAGAAGACTTGCTAACTGAAACCCAGATACTGGTGGAGAAGGGTCAACTTCCCCTCTAGGGTAGAGGAGCAAGAACCTGTGCTTCACATGGTCCTTCTTGCTCCCCAGTGGAAGAAGGGAAGAACTGAAATTCATTAAGGAGTAGACTGAAGGGCCAAAAATGTCACAACCATGGAGCACCCATCACCTTGGGTCAACAAACATATGATTCAATACAGTGGATTCTCTCTTAAATCACCTCCACATAGGTAACTTGTGTGACTGACAGAGGTCTTCACACCCACTACGAAACACACTAACCAGGGTTTCCAAACCTGTAAACATTATGGGTGCTGTGGCTAGGCTGCTAGCTAGTTCACCCCACTTTACAACAGCACCCCCAACCCCAGGGAGCTCATTTAGTTTTTTTTTTTTTTTTTTTTTTTTTCTTTTTATTGTACCAGGGATTGAACTCAGGGGCACTTGACCACTGAGCCACATCCCCATCCCTATTTTGTATTTTATTAGAGACAGAGTCTCACTGAGTTGCTTAGCACTTCACTCAATTGCTGAGGCTGGCTTTGAACTCGTGATCCTCCTGCCTCCGCCTCCTGAGCCACTGGGATTACAAGCATGTGCCACTGTGCCCAGGCTGAACTCATTTAGTTTTAAAAGTCAAATATGTATCCCAAATTCATTTATGTCAACTATACTTATCATGGTATATACATTACTTAATTAAATATTAGGTGAATTGGGGAAATAAGAATGTGATACAAAAGAAAGATGTTTCTACTAAGTGTAAGTCTTTGGAAAATTTCAGTGTGGAGTTTATGCAAAAAAGAAAAAAAAAAAATGAGTGGGAACTCCAAGCAGTATACTTCCCCCAAAAGGCTTTATATTAATATTAGCAAGTGAATATACGCTTTAGGAGAAAATAAAATATTTCAAGTACTTATGTATCATCATTTACACTTTCCTGTATTATTAATTTTTTGGTGATTATCCAACTGACTACTGGCCTCAATCATGTGGAGTAAAAGGGCTCCTGCCATGGATAATTCAAGAACCATTATATGCCAATTAATCAGGCTACTTGCTGTTCTCTGATTGAACAAGAGCATATGGACACCCATGTTTGCACCAGGCTTAAGTAACTATCAGACATTTTTTTTTTTTTTCCTTTGGTACTGGGGATTGAACTCAGGGGCACTTGACCAGTGGGCCACATCCCCAGCCCTTTTTTGTATTTTATTAGAGACAGGGTCTCACTGAGTTGTTAAGTGCTTTGCCACTGCTGAGGCTAGCTTTAAACACAGGATCCTCCTGCCTCAGCCTCCCACGTGCTGGGATTACAGGTGTGTGCCACCATGACCGGCTCTATTAGACATTTTTAAAAGTGTTGAAACATGTAAAATCTTATAGCATGTATTGTAAGAATGTAATCAATAATACAAATTAAAATAGATTTAAGAAGAACAAATCGAATATCTGACAATCTTCTACTTTAAAGTACACTTCATAATAAGGTATAAGTTATTGCTCTTAAATATGTACATACAAATCACATTGTAAATATTTTTAGAAATACTTTATTTGAAGTGCTTTAAAATATTTCTAGCAGTATTGTAGGAAAAATTATGATAAAGTGTGGCAGCACAAAGCAAAATTGGACAGGAAGTATTCTGGTAATACATTTAACACATTTCTTTTTTAAAATTATTTTTATTTTTTTAGTTGTAGATGGACACAGTGCCTTTATTTTATTTATTTATTTTTATGTGGTACTGAAGATCGAACTCAGTGCCTTATACATACTAGGCAGGCACTTTACCACTGAGTCACAACCCTAGCCCCTACATTTCTTTTAATAAATCTAAAACGGTACATTAGTAATGTGAAATTAGCACACTTGAAACTCTGGAATACATAGAGTACAAAGGATAAAAATTTTATAGAAGTTAAATTAGTATGGTGTGCTATTTTTTAATGCTAGTGGGTTCAAAAGGTGAATACTTAGATTTATCAAAACTCATCAAAAATAAAACTGTGATGGAAATAAATGAAAAATCAGGTGAGAATAGTGCATGAGATGAAACTAATAGGATCTCCAGAATTCCGTTATTAATTCACCATGGGACATGTCTTAATCATTGAGATTAAATATCTAAAAATTTGGAATTGTAATGCTTGCTGCCTATGTTTCAAGCCTATTAAGAGGACCGATAAGATGAAGAATTCAGTGGTCTCAAAACAGTTAAGTTAAAATAATTATCTGATATTTTTTCAAAACAATGTAATTTATAAATCATAGGAATCATAAATTATCATAAATATTTTTAGATATATTATGTCATGTTCTTTATGACATATCTAATATCTTTAAATATGATATAAATACATAGTAATTTTTTTCAGATTAATAGACTTAAGAAATAAATACATAAGCAAATATTGAGAGTGAATGACAACTTTCACATAATGTTTTCAGGTGTTTTACATAGACATAAATTCATGCTGTTGAATAAAATGTTACTACAGAAGGAGTTTATATTGGTTAAAAAATGAATAACCATATCCATACCAACCATAAATTTTTATGTTCTCCTTTTCTTAAAAAGAAAACCAATATTATGAATAAAACTATTAAAGTGTTATATGACTTCTGATTCCTTCCTGATTAACTCTTTTGATTTTCTCATGTATATTTTAATTATAGTACAGCTAAAAGTATCAACGTTGAATGAATTTTGTAAAAAAAACAAATTATAAAGATTATGGCTGAAAATATATACTTGAAGTTTCTTTTCATATATAAGGTATCTGAATAAACTTAACTTTCTGAATTATTTGAGATATTTTAAATAATCCAGAAGGTTAAGAGGGACAAATTTCTTTCAAACATTATTCTCTTAATTATATCCATCAGTCACTAGAAAAAAACTGGATGTGAAAGATAGGTAGTACTAGGTATAAGTTTATCAATATTCTCAAACTAGAAATTTACAGTGTTATGGTGGGAGACAGATTATATATGGAAATACAGCAAGAGTCTATTATTTAATATTTTATTATAGTATATTAGTCCATTATTTTATTATATTAGTCCATTATTTAAAATCAATTAATCACAATGAGAAAAATATAATTTTAGCATTCTTTCTAAATTCCATATGCTTTCCAGAAGTATATGGAATAGTGGTAGCATCTTCCTTAGGCATACACACACACATATTTGACACAGTATCTGGTTATGAAAATATATGTCTATCTTTTCTTACCCGAGCCTGCTGAAGAATAGCCTGAGCCTGAGCTTCCTGTGCAGAGATGGTTGGTCCTTTGGAACTATCGCCACCATAACGGAACTAGGAAGAGATAGCATAAAGAAGCTGAAAACTAGCCTTTGTCACATATAATGAACTAGATGCCCTAATCACTAGACAAAAACAATTTACTTAAAATGGTGTGATTTTACCCCATGTCCAAAGTAACTCCACAATGAGTTACTTTTAGTTACTTTTAGACTGAATTTAAAATTTTTCTTAAATCCTGCTTCTACTTTTTATGGAAACTCTCTATACATTTTATCAGTTGTAAAAGAAAGTAAAAACTCCTTACCAATTTCAAATTCTATAATCTCTGAAATGAATCATCATGACTTTTTGATCTATACAAATGCTTCACATACTATTCATTTATTTGTAAAAGTTTCATACCTACATAAGTTTAGTTATGACTATAGATCTATGTTTCATTGATCAAAACTTTTTGAATTTCCATGAATATATAGAAAATTTTTTGAGATGTATTTATTTTGTTTATGCATTCCTCAGTAATTATACAAGAAAACCAATCCTACCTAATATATTTTCATAAAATCATAAAGCTCTGATTTACTTTTAATTCAAAATGCAATGTGAGGCAATTTTTCACTCTAAATAATTTTTTCTTGAAACTTTATTACATTTAAATCAATAAATCTAGGACATTTTTCCCACGATATTAAGGCAAAGTATTTGGAAAAGCATCTTGTGGTAAAGCATAACTTTTGAGCAATGAATAATGACATATTATAGATAAATCTTTAAAATTTTTCAACTACAGTCTATTGGGGTAAATACTAAATTAATGTTATGTTAAATAAAATATGAAATACTTGTTAATGATAAACCACATTATTAGAAATGTTAAGAAAAACTTTGTTGCTAAAAGCATAATCAAATAATGGAAGTTTTACTGTTGAAATTGATATTTACAGGATTTTGTGTAGTAAAATTTCCCTTAACTTCCAAAGGCTGTTTGATTAATTATATGTGCCTTATAGAATAGTTTTTAGTTGACTGCTTTCCAAATACTAATTTTCAGAAACAAGTTCACAAGATATCAAGCTGTCTTTATAAAAATAAAAAGAAATATACCGGTAACATTAACATGGTACCAGGAGGACCAGGTAGACCATCAGCCCCCGGTAAGCCAGGACGTCCTGGAGGACCCTAAGAAAGAAAATGAAGCAATCAAAAAAATTCAATCAATCATAGAATAATTTTAAAAACATAAAATGTATTACAATGTAATATATAATAACCAAAGTCTACAATATCTAATTTGCATTTGCCTTCTCTGAGTTGGTTAACCTCCTTTGGTAAATACAACTAGAAAGAATGGTATTTCATTGCACTAGCTTTATAACATTTTAATAATGTTTTCTTATTAATATATAATCCAATTAAGATGTAAGCTCAGTGCTAAGTGTTTATTTACTTGAAGTTGTAAACTATAAAAGATGAAGATTTCCTTTATATTCTGGGGAGAATCAGTCTGAAGAAAACAAGTGAATCAAGTTTGAATGTTACAGAATTTAAGTAAATGATAAAGTATTTATTTCAAATCAAATTAGTAAGTTTAAGATATGTTTAAGTATTCTTTAATAGATACTTCAATAGCATCAATTAATAGCCTACTTAAATACATACTTAGGTGGCTTTAAATATCATTTTCAAAGTAGTTGCTTTATTAATAGAGATAATCAATAATTCCACATAAGATTTACATGCTAAATTTAGTCATAGATAATTACTGATTTATTTTGAGTTCTTATTGATAAAATACATTCATTGCATGCATGAATGCACACATGGAAGTTACTTATGACTGTGATGTCTCTTAACACAAGATATGTATGGAAATGTAGAGAATATTAAATATATATGTATTTGTGTATTAGTAGGTGACTCTTAAATACAAGTTATATGTCCATAGGATTGCAATAGAACAAGATTTATTTCTATACAGCCAAGTCATATTTAGCAGAAAAGGGGCTAAATTCTAATACAATATGTTTGTCTTCTTTAAATTGTAAATACATAAAAAATATAAGTTGATCACATCTTTTATCCTCTATTTGTTTTAAAAAGAACAAAAGAAAAAGAAAAACGCGCAAACACATATACACACTACACAAAGATATTGTCTACTCAAGGATGAGAAAAGGAGGGACAAGATAATTTACAAGAAGAGTCTGGAGAGACAGTACAAATGATCTACTATATCACAGAACCCAGAATTTAATCTTTAGACTAGAATTCAAGTTGGTTATCTCCTCTGACAGCATTCAAATAAATTCCTATGGCACTGTCTGCAATACAAATTTGAAGAACTGAAACTAATATAGAGATCTCATGGAGATGTAAGAATTGACTGAAAATAAAATCTTCTTACTAATTATACCAATTTTAACTAGAAATTAACATTATTTGGCCTCACTCTTAAACAATAGTTTAAAAAGTTAATTAAATGTTACAGGATATTGAATTCTTAGGCTTCTTACCCTCCCAACCCTCCCACCCTCAGGAAGAATAACATTTTGAAGTTAGAGAATTGAACATTTTGATGTTAATGAATACGTTTTAATTCCTTTAATCTATGGTTATGGTTATGAGCTTTTGTAATGAGATGACCCTTTACTTACCCTATCACCAGGGTCACCAGGAGGTCCAGAGGGGCCTTGTAGACCTGGAGGACCCATAAGACCCTACAAAGAAACAAACCATGGTCTCAGTCAAATTCCTGAGCTCTTATTATTCAGGAAAATTCATCCTTCTAAATCAAAGAACAGCTCATTTATATTTGATAAATATACACTTGTCTCCCAAACAATTGCCCTATTTAGGTTCTTGTGAAAAGACAACATATAGGAACCACTTTGTAGCTAGCACACTGTTCCCCTATGAAGCAGCTCTTGGGTGGAGGCAAACATCCCAAGGAAAACAGGAAAGGAGAGCATGCCAATGTAAAGTCCCTGAGGTTGAAGTCGATTCCCAGTTCTTCCTGAAGAAATGGCACACTCATAAGATTAGACCTCAAATATGTGATAGCTAAGTTGAAAATGTAGAAATCACTTTCTACATTTAGCTTGTAGGCATATTCATATTCTCTTTTGTAAATCTTTGAAAGTATAAGTTTTTATATTATTTTCAGAAAATGAGAATTTAATTAATTCCACATACACACATTCAAAAAAAAAAAAAAAAAGCCAGAAGATTTCTTACAAGGTCTATTCAATCCAACTACCTTAAAATAATGACAAGTGATATCAGCCTTCTAAGGAAAAGATAATGGAATCTCATAATTATTCCTTGTAGAAAGAAGTACAGATAAGGCAGCTATAGTCTTCCTAGAATTCTAACTTATGCAATGAATATAATTATATCTCCCTAATAAAAAGAATGACTTTTTGAAACTTTTATAATTTTCAGGTAAAAATGAAAATTGGTTACAAGATGCAGAGATATGTAAGCAACAAAAATATTCAAAACTAAATTTAATTCAAGTGCTCTCTAGAGATTAACACTTGGATAGCTAAATCAGAAGGCAGTTCAAGTTCACCAGCCCCTCTAAACAAATGTTTGCCTATAGGATTCAATATTCAAATTAGTAAAAAAAAAAAAATACAAATCTATTAATAAAATAGAAATCTTATGCTCAATGATTTTTAAAACAATCATAAGCCATTTACTTACCGCAGGTCCTGCTGGGCCTGGTGGTCCTTCAACAAGCATGCCCTGTAAAAAATATTATAGAAAATATTTTATCAAGGAAGTGCATTCCCAAACCTTATAACTAAGTGAATATAAGACAGCACTAAACCATTGATTTTAAAAAAGTAAATTTCCTATTCCTATTAATGAAATCAATTACAAACATTTTTGCATGGGAAAAAAAAACGAAATTAAAAGTGAATTTTCAAAAGAATATTCTTATATCATTGCATGACACATTTGGATCTAAGTATCTTTGTCTAATAATATATTTCTAATATTGTCACAGAAATTAGAGGGAAAAGTCATAAAATTGGGAATCAGAAAAACTAAAGTCATGTTATATCTCAACCACCAAAACATTGAAACCTCAGAAAAATCACTTAAAACCTTCAGATTTCAGTCTCCTTATCTGTAAAATGAGAGAATATGAGTAGACAAATTCGCCCACTTTCAAATTTTCAAATTTCATTCACATAAAATTTTGGTTTATTGAAAGGGCATTACTGATGGACTTTTAGCAAACTATAATCATTTGAACATCAGGATTTTAAATGAAGATATATGAACATATATAATAATTTAAGATGATGGTGGTTCATACTATAAATTACACAACTGCACCAACCTTTAAAATGTATCCACACCAGTACTTACAGGTTCAACCACTGCTGGTTCTCCTTTCTGCCCTTTTTCTCCATAAGCACCATGGCCATTTATCTATTGAATAAAAAATTTAAGAAACCCAAAATGTCTTCATGTTAATAAAGCCTTTTCAGTTTTTTGAAAAAGGAATTTAATCATTTAGAGGCATTTAAACCAACCTATTAAAATATGTGCCTTTTAAAACAGCAACTTATTAAAGGTTTCAATACTGCAAACAAACATCAACACTACTTCTTAAAATGAGATTGAACAATTTCTTTTTAAATCAGTATAAAAAGAAAAAGACATCTGTAATTTCAATTATTATTCTAAGACACTAAGAAATGTCATTATATTAAATTTAATATAATAGTCTAAAAATCAGAAATCAAACTTTCTAGTCTGAAAAATAATTACTGTGTTTTAATCTTATCAATGACAAGAAATTTTAGGTACAATTTTATTCAAACTATATTTTTAAAGAAGATTGCAGTAGAGTGGCCTGAGATACAATTGCTGAAGATTTCCATTAGGAAGAATCTATCAAGGTGGCCTAGGAGTGCTAAGTATCCATAATTGATATATAAACTCAACCTGTATTTTAAACCAAAAAAGACATTAAAATGAACATGAAGACAGTCCCAAAATAAGTTAGACAATGACACAGAGCCTACTGCTGACTTACACTTGTTTCTGTGATATCAGTTTCTGCTGGCACACCTGGACCAAATTCTTCAATAGGGGGACTTGTTGGTTTATCTTCATATTCCTTATATTCATAAAAATATTCGCCTAAATCTCCATCTACCAGAAGATCAGAGTCCCTGCCGTCTATTTCTTTGTTTTCATATAGTGTGTCCTCGAAATTTTTCCTCTGGGGATCATAATCCTCTCCAGTTATATATTCTTCTGTGAAAACGTCTTCAACAGGATTTGGCTATTAATTTAAGTTACAAGGAATTGGAGAACATAAAGTTTACCATTAGTGAAGCAAGGTAAGCATTTGTAATTACAGCTTGATGGCAGACAATGAAAGATTTTTATCACGGCTTAAGCAAGACTGAAGGCTTGGAAAGGTAGCCTCTCAGTATAATTGAAAGAAATACATTTGTACATTGGTATGTACAAAGACATATTGCTTTCAAAGCACTACTTTTCGCAATAACCTGCAAATATTCACATGGATCCACCATGTATATTTGCTTCCAATGGGAAAAAAAAAATGTTAGTCAAGTTGATATTTACTTTATAATTAAAGATTTGAAAAATAAAATATTCATGTAGCTAAGAATATGCTTAATTTTCAAAGCACACAGGACATCATTATGAAATAAAATTGCTACAATGATAAGTCATATGAGCTTGATATTCAATCCCATAGATAAAATATTAATTCCAATATAAATTGTGATTTTCATTGCGATAATTACACAAAATTTTGTGTATGAAGAAAAATAGTAGTACACCAAAGAGTTCATTAAAGTAAATAAAATGTAAATTATGGTCCTCAAAGTAAGAAAACATTGTTATAATCTCATTTAGAGTAGAAAATAAACATTAAAAATAAATTTCATATCAATGATACTTCCTCAGTGATACAGAAAATAAACTTGGTAGAATGTCCTTTTTCATATAATACTTTATATAGCATAAATGCAAATCATATATTTTATATGAATATTATGTCTTCTTGTGATTCTGATGAAATCCGAATATATAATTCATCTTGTGACTTTTTAAATTTGTTTTTTAAGTAACTTATCTATGATATAGTGAATAATATAATTAGAGTAATATTGAATAAATTAGTAGTATACAAAATCTTGTGAATAAAATATGTGGGTAAGCAATTAATTTAGTAGTTGTTATCAATAATAAAATAGCCAATAATCATAACATTTTTGTACTCTTCGATAAGTACATGCATTGCCTACAGAGGCTGCATGTTATCCAGGATCAGAATACAGAATACTGTATGTTCATAACCCTGGACTAAACAGCTGGATGAATTTCAAGAAGGTAAATCAATCAAGGCATCCTCTGTTGGCAAATGATGAAATGGAAGTAGGTGAAACTTAAAATCCATTCACACCCTAAATATTTATTATTCCAAATTTTCTGTTTAGAGGTAATGTACTTTTTGAGTTTCTCTCACAGGCACAAGTTTTACATAAATTTCAAATAACTAAATTATTCACACATTCCTTATACTTATTTTTTGATAAAATTCAAAGGAATGCATGCCAGATATTTAACACAAAGTTAAACTAAATAATATACTAATTTTTTCATAATCAGAATACATTTGAAATATGGAATTCAGGAAGACTGAACTTAACACTTCTTAGAAAATCCTGGAATGGTTAAGATATATCCTTTTATCATAATTAATATCATGTTCTCAACAAATTTGAAAATATCTATTAAATATCTATTAAAATCTTCTAAGACTATATTTTTTCAAAATGCTTCCTGTCATTAAAATTCATGATTATTAGGCCGGGCTCAGGAGGCTGAGGCAGGAGGATTGTGAGTTCAAAGCCAGCCTCCACAAAAGAGAGGCACTAAGCAACTCAGTGAGGCCCTGTCTCTATTAAATAAAATACAATATAAGAGTGGGGATGTGGATCAGTGGTTGAAGTGGTTGGAAAAAAATCATGATTATTGGTCAGATGCAATAAAATTCCAATTGCATCAAGTGATGATACAATTTTCACTTCTTACAGAAAGATCATGCTGTGAATGGTCTTTGTCACAACATGTTGAGAAGCTTGGTCAACACTAGGAACAATCAAGATCACAGCAGCCAATTCAGTTGACCATTTTAGCATTTGCATGAAGCAAAGAGTCATGCAAAACCTGAATTGACAATGACTTCAAATGATCAGATTTTATTAATGTAAATCAATGCTATTGCTTCTCTTGCCTTAGTGAAAGAATAAAAACTTGGAATATTCAGAGATTATGGATTCTCCCAGAGCAAAGTATGTTAAAATATACAATACATTTTAAGCATTGGCTTGTGATTTAATGCTGTATGTGTGTATTACCTCATTAGATCCAGATACACGTCTAGGAGCTTCTGTCTGGTAACTTTCCATTGTTCCATAGTTATATTCTTGAAAATCATCAATAACATTTGCCTAAAAATTCAAAAAAAATAGTAAATGTAAAATCATCTCAACTATGTGAAAATCATGAGTTAATTGGGGTACAGTATTAGCCAAATGAGTATTTATCTAGTTGGGTTAAGACTATGACTCATGATCAGAGATCTTCCAGCTTATCTAGGAGAGATCTTGATTGCTTTTTCTTTGCTACCTTTACCCCTAGTTTGGCTTTTGCTGCTGCTTGATAACTTTTCTTCTTCTTGGTTTTGGGGGGTGTAAACTTTTTGAATTTTTCCTTTGAGTTAGTGGCCACTGTCCTCATCTTCATTTTGAAATTGGATTTCTTTTTCTGTAAAAATGTGATGAAAGATGGAATGGAAACATAAATAAAGTGAGAAGGGGGGAAAAAGTGTGAATGAAAGAAAGAATAAGCAAAAGCAACAAGGGCAGCCACCCCTGCAGGACAACAACTGTCAAATAAAATCTGTTATTATTCCACAGAAAACAGGTGAATGAAAGGTCCATGGTAAGTCTGAGAAACAGTTGACATAAGCAACCAGAGGATGACGAAGAGCAGACACCACATACACAGATGCCTCTTTGTTTTTACCTCTGTTTGTGCTATTGTCTCCTCAGTTACAGTGGGGCTCTCTGTTACACTTCCAGCCTCCTTATACTCTGTCTCCCCGTACTCATACTCATATTCCATTATATCCTCAGGTGCATACTACATTGCAAAGGAAAAAATAGCAGGCAATTTTGTTAGTTGCAAGTAATACTAACAAAGCAGGAATCACCTTCTTCTTAACTTTTACTTAGAGTAAATGTTAAGAAACAGGGAAACACTATTACTTAAAAGTTATTTTGTATCACTTGGAAGTATTATTATACCATCTTATACAATGAGTATAATAACAGGAGTGATAAAGCAGGGTTTCTAAGAACAGAATTATGGTTAGGATTGTGAGAAAACTAAAAGTTTTGAATAATTCAAACTTTTAATTACTGAGTATTAATCCAAACATAGCATTTATGTTCTTGGATATACCTGTTAAATATTTATGTTAATTTTGATTTGTACAAATTGTTTTACAGGGTTCTAGTATAAGAATTTTACAATAATTGATAGGTAATTTAAAAAAAACATATTTTTAAAAAATATGAATAGACTTCCAAAGTATGAAAGGGCTTTCAAATCTATTATGAGATGAGGAAAGAGGAGGGAAAGGGAATACAAGGAACATGAGTTAAATATATATTATTTTCAGAAGACTGTAATCAATGACATAATAAATTCTGCAATTTATTTTGAAATCTCTAATTTCATAGACTTAACTGAAATCAAGTATTTCTAAAGCATTAAAAGTTTTGGAATTAGATATGTTTATAATTAACACATTATTTCAAACTCTGAAATTACTGCTTTCTTTAGTTATTGAAAGAAGAGAATAACATACTTAAAATAAATTAAAATTGAAAAATAGCATTTTGTTCCATATTAGTATTTTTTAAAGAATTTGATTTGAGAAGGGTCATTTCTTAATAGAGGGAGATGAAAGAAAACCACATAGTGATGGTGTGGAAAATAATGTATTCATTTCCAAAGCTAAAATTAAAATTTTCAATCAAGATTATAGACACTATGAATCAATATTTTTTCATCAAAATAACTACAAATACATTAATCATATACTGCACAAAAAATTAAGTGGAAAACTCAACAAGCTAAAATTCTAAAGCATGTACATAGAAATGCAAAAGGAAACTTATATGTAATTCCCTAAATATTGTATTTGGTAAAATTGTATTTATGACCCAACTTGGCATCTCAACCAAATCGCTTTTAATCTGCCAACAAAATAATGATTGACTGAAAATTATGATCAGAGTGACCTCTAAGAAGCTCTATTCGACATAGCTATGCAAATGAGTGCTAATTTCACAGATATATAAACATAAACATCAAAAGTGAGCCCATGACAATTTTGTACATTCAACCATTAGTGAAATACCCTCACTAGAAAAATGTTTCTAGATGATTTGGCTAAAGGTCATATTGAGATATAAACAGGTGTTCTTTTAGTATTTTTTATGATTGTTAAAATTCTTGCTTGATAAAATTAATGAAAAGATTTTCAGTTTTACCCCTGTAGTAATAGCTTCATTTTCAATGAATAGATATTCTGGAGACCATTCAATAAATGTTATTCTTATAAGAATTTACATATAATTTGGTAACTAGAAAAATGAATGTGGATCACAGTTTAAATATTCTTGTTTTTTTCATATTTTCGCAAGTAAGGTAAAATGCCAACTATTTCTAGAAAATTTTCTGTAAGCATTATTAATAACATTATTAACTAAAGCAATTCCCTGCATATTAAGTAGACATTAGTGGAGACTGAACATTATCTAATGAGTAATTTGCTGTAGATATAGTCACTTGTGTTAAAGTAAGAAATATTGAATATTTTTACTGATTGCCAACTTGAAGTAAAATATGGAAAAACAAAATATTTGCTTATCTATTTTATGCTTTGGAATTTTAAAATTAAACAGACTTTTCAGAATAACATATATCTATAATGTATTGAGAAAACAAAACCAGTAAAGACCTAAGACCCAATATTAAACATGGGCAACTTAAATGCATTTTAAACTGAGGTCTGCTATTCAGAGATGTATATTTAAAACTGTACCAAATAACCAATTGACTTTATGTGATGTTTCTCTCTTGTAGGAAGAAATTTCTGCTAACCTTTCTAATCACTCCTCTGTTTGAACACCTTCCAGAGGAAGAAGTATCAGACTAGTTGTGAATAATGGAAGAAATAACATGTTTACTTCTTCAGATGTTAAAGCATTTTTTTTAGAGTTTCTCAGAGGCCACTGAAAAGAACTGTTGCTTCTATTCCTATTTCTTCACGTGTACAGAATCTCCCTTGTTGAGATAATTAGTGACTTCAGGCACTCTTGATATGCATGAAGCCTTATTGCCTATTTTTGTGGGAACTTTAGAGGATGCGTTGGTGATAGTAGAAGAAAAAACTTGTTGTCATAAACAGAGGAATATGTGCAAGAAGATTTGCAGTGATGAGATGATTTCAACTTTGATCTGTGCATAGGACAGCAGAAATATGTGATAAGAAAGACTCCTGAAAATGTCAAACTTTATCTTTCACTTAGGTTGTTAGAAAAATGGTGCTCTGAGTAAAAACCTGTTCACTTATTGGAACTAGCATGTATAATAAATATTTAGTGAAAAGATGATTTAGGTAATATATTTTGGGAAGCCATTTATTATTTAAATTCCTTTGTAAAGGACTGTTTTTGTTTCATTGTTCTTTTTCAGCTTTTAGAAAAGAGAATCACTCTTGCTTTTTATGTAGAAAGCATTATATGGTGTGTGATAGATACATTAAGAAGAAATTAGTCAGCCATGGTGGTGCACCCCTGTAATCCCAGCAACTCCAGACGCTGAGGTAGGAGGATCTCGGATGCAAAGCCAGTGACAGCAAAAGTGAGAGGCTAAGCAATTCAGTGAGAACCTGTCTCTAAATAAAATACAAAATAGGGGTGGGGATGTGGCTCAGTGGCCAAGTGCCCTGACTTCAATCCCTAGTACCCAAAAAAGGAAGAAATCATATATAAATTTGATATCCAATGTCTTATATGTAGAAAGACAATTAACCTGATAAGAATATCACAAAACATCATAATTTTAATATTAGTTGCCTTTATACTTAAATGGCATCATGTAGGCTCAAATAGAATTAAAGTTTGATAATGATATTACTAAACTGAAATCTATCTACACTGTATATTTCTTTGTGCTGACACTATGACATGCTGAGCACGCAAACAATAAATTTTAAGAATGAATTAGAGTATGTTATTTAGAGATACTAATTAGAAAAAACAAGTTGGAAAAAGCAGACGGGTTAGTTTACAAAATAAATTGTCATATTTATTAATCCAAATTAGAATAATATATATGCAATTTCACAAAGTTATTAATGGAATATTAACACAAATTACAACATGTGTTACTCATACTTCACAGTGCACTTTATGTTCTCCATTTACTGGCAAATAATATTTTGGCAAATTTATTTTGCTTAGGTAGAATACCTAAGAATCAGTCATTAAAATGCATATTGTATTATAGTGACATAATAATGGATACAGTTCAAAATAAATATAAAGACTGCTTACTAATTTGATTTTACTAGTTTTGTAATACTCATATGGAATTATTATCTTATTATCAAAGTATCAATGTTAATATAGCTTTACAGAAAAGAAAGTGAAAGTTGATTCTTCCTAAAAATATATATAAATAAATAGTAAGACATGGTGGCACATGCTTGTAATTATAATGATTCAGTAGTTTCAGATAGGAGGATTGAAAATTGGAGGCCAGCCTGGGCAAGTCAGGGAGACCACATCTCATATAAAAAAATTAAAAGGGCTAGAGATGTAACACAGTAGTAAAAGACCCTTGGGTTCAATCCCCAGTGCCAATATAAAGAAATAAATAAAAAATGTTTTCATTGTTGTACAATCTATATAGAAACTAGTAATAAATGCTGTTTATTCCTGTCTCGTTCAACCAGATTTTCTTGCAATATCTATTATAGCTATGTGTCATGTTCCTCACCAAATGCTTCCAGCAAATGTAAGTTTGACATCTCAACAGCATATTAAATATGCATTTCAACAACTAAAATAGAAAAAGACAGGTTCACTTCTCAATGACTTTAAGAAGATTGTTAACAATTATCCTGATTTAAGGTGACTCAGCTTACCTGACACAATAGCAATAAAACATGGGAGCAAAACACCTGAAGGTGATATATTAAAAATGCATACCTTCCTTCTTCCAAAAATCAGAGCCATATCTGTTGCTAAAAAGAGTAAGACTTTATCCTTCTTAAGAAAGAAGCATAAAAAATAAATCTGATCACTCTTGAACATATACAATAAATACTACAAATTTTAATATTAAGTCATCACATAATCTGTCAGATACAAAAGCATAAGCCTAAAGCGTATTTCACCTATCACCTTGCAATTGACAGAAAACATATTGAGTGAATCATAAGGCATTTAAAAATTATGAAAAAAAATCCAGTAATTTTTCTTTGTTTCTCTCAGATTTGCCTGACTGTTGGCTTCTTAAGATTACCCTTTTTGAAAACAAAACACATTAATATTAAGTCATGGAAAAAATTAGTGTAACAGGATTAACTATCATTCCTTAAAAATAAACAAGTGTCAAAAAAAAAACATATTCAAGAGATTTTATTGTAAAATCTAACCTGAATTCACTTCAACAGTAGCAATAAATTAAAAGATCCTAACCTTTTCTAACTAGTTAAAAATCAAAAGATACTAATAGTACATTTAAAAGGTTAAAAAAAAAACTATTGAGTTAAAATAAGAACAGTTTTATTGTTCTCAGACTCTCCCCCTTCTGAAATTAATAATTTTTACTTAAAAAAAAAAAAACAATTCTACTTCCAATAAAAACATGAATTCCTTACTTTGGGCATTCTTTCTAAATTCCCTATGTGAAAGCGGGAGAAAAAAAAAAGAAAAAGAAAACTATCTAATTATTCAACAGAGCCCGAAAACTTTAAAATAGTTCTAAGGCCATTTTCCCATCTGCATGAACTGTCAAAGGCCTGAGGAATGGCAAGTATACCAGAATATATACTACCTTTATCTTGAAGCTGTGTTAATTATCTAAATACTAAAGAGCCAAAATAAGCTATTAGAAATTATATTCCCAAATGAAATACACTCATATATACAACGTACAAGTGAAATAACTTTAGTTGTAATAAAATTAAGGAACAAAGTGCTTAAAGAAGGGAAAACTGCCAAGTATCATTAAGCCACTTCTTCCTATTCATATTAAAAAACTATTCAATACAATGTATAATGTAATTATAATTGAATAAATAAGTACAAGTCCCCAAACTGAAGATGCTGTGCACATCAGGGAAATGAGAGGGCCTCGTGATCTTGTGCTTCTCACCTCATCTACCTGAGGTTCCTGAGCCTGAGCAGCCTTGGATGCTGAAGAGTCACAGTCTGGACTATAATGCTCACAGTAGTCATATGCTGCCTTGGGGTCACCTGTGATCAAAAACTGCTGGATGTCCCCCTACAAAGAAACAGACATGGACATGGTCAGTAAATCCTAGTACACATATTGAGAGCAAGATTTGTCTAAGATGATGTGTACTTTATTTGTAAATAACTGAAGTAGAAAAATCATTTATAATCAATGTGAAGAATTACAGGACTGAGAGAAACACTTTTAATAAACTAGTTATAAATATTAAGATGTTGTCTCTTTTTTTCTGGTTCAGAATATCTATAGAACACTTATTCACATGTCAAAGTTCAATTTGCTGCATTCATGGTTAACTCTTCAGAGTAAAGAACAAATAAGTATCAGTAAAAGTGAATATAATTCCAATAATAAAAGACACAAAAATTAAATTAGTTTATATTGAATTGTTATTGATAGACAAACTTATATGAGACTTTTTAAGTAAAAGTACAAATCCAGCCATTGTCTTGGGCTAGCAAAAGAAATTCTTACACAAATGAATAAGAAATGTAGAAACCAGAAAAACCCAAAGTTTAAAAACAAAAGCATAGGTTTGGCACATTTTTATTAAGAGAAAATGGAATACCTATGCATACTTAAAAGTCACATCTAGAAATCTGTGTTTTTATAAAACAAAAAAATATTAGAAATATTTAATAACAGTATTTTCTACAGAATTTTTACTTTAGCAGTTCTTGGAGATTGTGAATAAAGGAAAGATCTAAATATTGTGTTCTTGAAACAAGCTGAGTACTTTCACAGGGGTCTAATGTACTATGAAACTAGTTTGCTACAAACCTGTGGGTCAGGACCACACTAATTTCAGAATTATACTCAGGCCCAGAAGACATTCAAATGTCCCTTTAAGTTTGAGCACAAAGTCTGATTTATAAATCTCCTGATTCCATTTTTAATAATTTTAAAATATTTCCAGCATTTCCTACATTCTTATCAACTGGAGTTATTTAGGATCTGATAAAAAATATGAATATTAAGTTACAAAAGTCTCTAAAACTGAGGACTAGGAAAGAATTTATGGTACTTTTATGTCGCAGTATTCACATGAACAAATATTCATGGAAAAAGTATTCTACACAACATATTGGACATAGTATTATGGACACAGAAACATAAATTTGATGCAATTTCTTCTTAACATACTGATTTCATTTCATTTGTGGATATATACCCAGCAATAGGATTGCTGGCTCATATGGTAGTTCTACTTTTAAATTTTTTGAGGAACCTCTATTAATGTTTTCCATAGCAGTTGTACTATTTTACATTCTGACCAGTACTACATAAGTGTTTCACTTGCTCCACATTCCTACCACCATGTGTTACTTTCTGTTTGAAAACAGCCATTCTAACTAGGGTGAGATGATATTTCACTGTGTTTTTAATTTGCATTTCCCTAATGATCAGTGATTGTATGATTTTTTTAAAAACACACTTTTTAGTCATTTGCATGTCTTCTTTTAAGAAATGTCTATTCAGATATTTGGCCCATTTCATAACGCATTCATTTGGGTTTTTTTTTTTTTTTTGCTATTGAGTACTCTTTATATATTCAGGATATTAGCCTCTTTTCAGATGCATAGTTTGCATACATTTTCATCCATGCTCTAGGTTGTCTTCTCACGCAGTGTACTATTCCTTTGCTGTGCAGAAGCTTTTTAGTTTAATGGAATCATGTTTGTCAATTTTTGCTTTGGTTGTTGGTGCTGTTGAGATTTTACCCCCCAAATTCTTTCCAGACCTATGTTAGAAAGCATTTTCTTCTAGTACCTCCAATGTTTTGAGATTTATATTTAAGTATTTTATTTGGAGTTGATTTTTGTGAGTGCTGAGAGACAGAGATCTAGTTTCATTTTCTGAGTATGGACATTCAGTTTCCCAGCATGATTTGTTGAAGAGACTCTGCTTTCCTCAATATGTGTTATTTTTTTTTTATTTTATTTTTATAATTTTTAATATGTACAACTCATAGTGCATATATTTAGTATCTTTTTACATACAACTGTTTGTATACAAAGTATATTCGTACTATTCAGGTCTTCAATCATGCATTAAGGAAAATGATATCCGTCTCATTCAACCACCTTTTTTTTTTTTCTTTTCTCCCCCTCCCTCCCCTCTTGCTCCCTCCCTTACCCTCCATTCCCTTGACCATTCTAGTGTTCCTCTAATCCTTCTATGTACCCCCATCCAACAATACTTTGAAATAGCCTCCTTATATCAGAGAAAACATTTGGTACTTGGATTTTTGAGACTGACTAACTTCACTTAGCATTATGTCTTCCAACTTCATCCATTTACCTGCAAATGCCATTAATTTATTTTCTTTTATTGCTGAGTAAAATTCCATTGTGCGTATATACCACATTTTCTTAATCCACTCATTTACTGAGGGACATCTAGGTTGGTTCCACAACCTAGCTCTCAATATGTGTTATTGATGCCTATGTTGAACACTGACTCTAAATGTGTGGTTTTATATCTTGGTTTTCTATTCTGTTCCTTTGGCCTATGTGTCTGTTTTTAGGCCAATACCATGGTCTTTTAGTTACTTTTATTTTGAAGTGTATTTTGAAGTCAGGTAGTATGATGATGCCTACAACATTGTTCTTTTGGCTTAAGGTTGCTTTTAATATGTTTTCCACCACTTTTTTGCCCTCTGTGTTATCTGGTGAGAATAAGTTACTAATCTTAATGAGAATCTCCTGTATATTATCATCACTTCATGCTTGCAGCTTTGAAAGTTCTCCTTTTGTCCTTATTGAGTGATTGGTTTTGAAGTGTCTAGTTGTGGATTTCTGCAAGTTTATCACACTTAGGGTTTGTGAAGATTAACATCAATTTTCATCAATTCTGAGAAATTATCAGCTATCATTTCTTTGAACATGACTTTTTTTATAATTTATTTTAATTATGTATACATAACAGCAAAATGCATTTTGATTCATTGTGCACAATTGCAGCACAACTTTTCATTTCTCTGCTTGTACACAATGTAGCATCACACCCTATGTGCAGTCTTACATGTATCTAGAGTAATGATGTCCTCATTCCACCATCTTTCCTGCCCCCCTGCAACCTTCCCACACTCCCTCACCTTTGCCCAAAGTTCCTCCATTTTTCCCATGCCCCCCCTCCCCATTTTGGATCAGCATCTACTTATCAGAGAGAACATTTGGCCTTTGGTTTTTTGGGATTGGCTTATATTGCTTAGCATGATATTCTCCAACTCCATCCATTTACCTGAAAATGCCATGTTTTTATTCTCTTTTAATGCTGAGTAATATTCCATTATGTATATATACCACAGTTTCTTTAACCATTCATCTGTTGAAGGACATCTAGGTTACTTCCACAGTTTAGCTATTGTGAATTGAGCTGCTATGAACATTGATGTGGCTGCATTACTATTAGTATGCTGATTTTAAGTCCTTTGGGTATGGACCAAGAAATGGGATAGCTGGGTCAAATGGAGCTTTCATTCCAAGTTTTCTAAGGAATCTCCATACTGTTTTCCATGGTGGTTGCACCAATTTACAGTCCCACCATGTATGAGTATGCCTTTTCTTCCACATCCTGGCCAACATTTATTGTTGTCTGTATTCTTAATAACCGCCATTCTGATTGGTGAGCTGAAATCTTAGAGTAGTTTTGATTTGCATTTCTCTAATTACTAGAGATGTTAAATATTTTTTCATATATTTGTCGATCGATTTTACATCTTTTTCTGAGAAGTGTCTTTTCAGCTTTTTAGCACATATAATGATTAGGATTTTTTGATTTTTGGTGTTAAGATTTTTGAGTTCTTTATATATTCTGGAGATTAGTGCTCTATCTGATATGTGTGTGGCAAAAATGTGTTCCCCAAATGTATGCTCTCTGTTCACCTCGTTGATAGTTCATTGCATGGAGTTCATTCATTGAATATTCCTTTGACCCCTTCGTCTACTCTTTCTGGAGCTTCTATCATGTCTATTTTGGTATCTAACAGGTCTCTGACTCTGTCAATGTCTTTGTCGTGATTTTCATATCATTTTCTTATACTAGACCATTCTCTGTTGACTTATCTTCAGGTTCACTGATTCTTCTGCCAGTTCAAATATTCCATTGAACTTTTCTAATCATTTTAAAATTGGAGTTATTATACTTTCAACTCTGGAATTTGTGTTTAGTACATGTAAAAAATAATTTCTAATTTTATGGTTATTATTTTTTGTAAAACATTATTATCTTAAATTTAGTTGTTTAGTTAAGGTTTCCTTTCAATTTTTGAACATACACATAATTGTTGATTTAATGTCTTTGTTGTGAAAGTTCAGTATTTGTGGCTCTTCAAAGACAGTCTTACTGTGTGTTTTCCTTTGTACAGTACATAATTTCCAGTTTCTTTGCCTTTCTCATAGTTTTGAAAGTTGTTTGTTGTTGTTCTTGTTGTTTTTGAATGTTTAGAAAGGTAACTCTGGAAATCAGATTTTGTGCTCTTATGACCTGGGCCCATTGTGGCTTCTATTTATAGTTGTTGTTGTTGATTGTAAGTCTGTATTCTTAGTTTCCTTGACTACTGGAGTCACTGCTTGGTTAGGTTATGATCAGCTAATGATTGACCAGAGATTTTCCTAAATATTTTTAAACATACAATATCACAGGAGTTTTTTTCTGTGCACTGGAGGAGAACACTTTACACATGCTAAAAGATTACAACTGGGCCTTAGACCACTTCTTCAAGTGCCCAGTGTCAAGGGCAGCAAAATGAGATACTAGGACCTCTTTAAGTCTTTCCTGGACATGCACACAAGTCTTCTAGATATTCAGAAAAATGGTGGAGCTTTCCAGAGTCCTTTATGGACTTCTCATTTCCAACCATTTTATTTTTAATGTTTTTGTTCTCCTGTTCTTTGCTCCATCTTTTGACCTTTAAATTAATGTTGCCAACTACTTGCCAAATATCTTCATCTACAATGTCTCATTATCAATAGAAAACTTAGCAAAATTAAAAAGTGAAAAGCATATCCACCAAAAAAAATTACTAACATGAATATTATAATGCTTAGACATCCTTTTGATAAATCTTTTTAAATTTAGAAATTTCTCTACTGATCTCTCAGATATTTTACTTTTATTGAAATTATTTAGTCATTTAATTCAATTATAATTAATACATCTGTCCCCTCAAAGTGTTTTAAAATTGCATATAACGTGGAAGCATATTCACATAATACCCAAATAAGAAAACACTTTATTTTCCAGTAAAACATGAAAAGCAGTTAATATTAATACAGGAAACCACATAGTTTATAATGGTTATACTACTAGCATTTCCAACAAGAAAATATTTTCATATCATGAGCAATATAGATGATTGATCAAATAAGATTATTTCTGGGATTTTTTGTTGTTGTTGTTGTTTTAAAATCAATATGTAGGGGAATAACATTAACAATGCCTATTGATTCTACACAGGATAAAACAAATGAATACAAGGTCTTAAAATATGTCAATAACATTTTCAAACACCAACTGAACAACTTAAAACATACAGACACACCTGGATTGTTATAAATGAACAATTACAAATAATAAAGAAATCTGAATACCTAGCTCTTCATTGTGCTGTTTAAGAAAATAATAATGAGGGGGCTGAGGGCATGGCTCAGTGGTAGAATTCTTGCCTGACATGGATGAGATCTGGGTTCCATCCCCAGCACCAAGAAATAAAGAAAGAAAGAAAGAAAGAAAGAAAGAAGACACTGAGACATCATTAAATACATTGAGTATATTACTGAGAAAGGACATCTCTGGTGGTTTCAATTAGAAACTCTATTTCCTAAATTTTTTCCCAGCTTTTTTATTAACTACTTGGAATTGTGAAGTCTTCATCTAGTTAAAATGAATGCAAAGATCATATCTAAGATCCCCCAGTGCTAAAAATTCTAGAATTACATACATAATTATGTAGGAATTATAATGAACCAGGTAAAGCTATTGCTGAAACAGAAACAAAAATTGCTTATTTTATATAGAGATTGCTTTTCTTAAAAGGTGTATTTTTTGAGAGGAATATTGTTTTCCTAACTACTTACTATTCTATTTAAGGTATCTGACTCCATTGAGTGGAATGCTGCCAACTTTTCCACTATAAAATCTTATTTCAGGTGTTTAATAGTTAGTCATAAAATATAGGACTGGAAAGAAATTGGAAAATTTAGTAAAAGACCAACAGTACTATTTTCCCAGAAGATAGTGTACAGTGTTTTATATTAATCTATCATTTATGAAATGTTGTGAGAAATAAACAAGAATGTCGTGACAGGTTGAATGAACTGCAAATATTTAGATTTGATAGTGATTTGAAAATTTCACAGCTAGAAAAGGGTGAAGTTTCCAAGTAAAACTGGCAACTACAGCATAAAAGTCCTGGAAAAGGCATTCTCATTCTCTAAAGATCTGCAAAGCCAAAATGAAGGTAGAGTCAATGACATTTCTCACAATTTACAGCAATGTCTAAGTACAGTGTTTTCCTATGAACAGTAAAGATCAACAGGAGGAAAGTAAAGAGAATGTAAGAAAACAAAATAGAAACTGTGTAAACAGATGAGGTTCTCATATCATTGGAAAAACATCTGATCACATTTTCTATCAATGCCAGTTACATAAATAATAACATATAATTCTTTCAAAACCAAATAATACTGTATATATGTTGACAGGTTTTTATTTAGTTATTTATTCATTTATTTTACTTTTATTTATTTTACATAAACATTTAAATAGTCTCTGTAAGGCCTAACTTCTTCTATTTTGTATAATATGAAGGTGACCATATAATACTATATAAAATACACAAGATAAAAAATTCAGATTTTCTGTGTGGGTAAAAAAATATATTTATTAAGATGTATTACATGAAACTGGTCTAATATGTGCCAATGTGAAAAATTTTAATCTTCAGATTCAACTCCTTATCTTACATGGAACCAACCAGTGCTAGTTTGACATCAGTTCTAGAGTGAACATCCACTGAATTGTACAGCACGAAAGTTGACTCTCCACAATAATCAGTGGAAAACCAGGCTCTGATAAACTGTCATATTCAGTTCCATCTTAATAGAGTAATGTGATATGTAAATAGATTATGTACTTTGAACATAACAGGATCACAAGAAAGGCAAAGGAAATTAACATACAGCCACACAGCTAATGCAGGTGTTGGATCAATGGCAAACTATAACTGAAATATGTTGGCCTCTCTTGAATATCAAGCTATCAAATAGTGATTGTTTTTCCATAAGACTGTCTTTTCCACTCTGAATATTGGAAAACATAACCTTCTAATATTCATTCTTGGATACCTGTTATATTCTAAGAGATCAACTTACTTTTGGTAAGATTATGAAGACTCCAAATAAATACTATGTATATCATTGAATTTTAGAAATGTCGAGAATTAAATGTTACATCCCCCTTAATAGTGGAGTAAATCACACAGTTGTAATTTTGTTCTATAAAGTTATCTACCTTCTAAATTATCTAATTTCTAAATTTCCTGTAGCACATTTTGGGTCTCCATTAACTTGCAACCCATGGGTATCTAAATGAGAATAAACACTTACAAGATAATTCTTTAAAAAATCTTGATGCATTATTTGCAAATAGCTAGAAGTAGGACTAGGAAAGGAAAATAACATTAAGCAGAATAAGCATTTTAAGCTATTGAGGCATAAAACTTAATGACAAATTCAGAGAAGAGCATATTGTTCTGCAAAGCTGGAAGGAAGGACCTATTTATGGTGATAAAGAGGACTAAAGTAGGAAATGAAAAGAATAAAGCTAAAATTTAGAAAAATTCTAAGCAATGAAGCAATTTCAGAAAAAAATCTTACCTATGAACTGAATCCTGAAAGTTATGGAGTATCATTTAGAGGCTTTGAGCAATGGTATATATATTGATCGATGTATTTTAACAAAATCACTTTGACAAAAAAAGGGGGGAGGAGGATTTGGAAGCAGACGGTTTAGAATCAGGAATCTTTTTCAATATACTCTTGAGAATTAAAACAAAGTCAAGCAGTGGCAAGAATGGAGCAGATAAGGGTACATATAGTGAGACATTATGAAGAAATATCTAAGATTTGGAGACTGGATGTCGATGATGGAGTGAGATGCAGATGGCAAGGATAAATGCAGGAATGTTATTGAGGGGTGTAGGAAAATTCTGCAGTTCTTAAATGAGTAATGGTAGACTAGCAAAGATAGTAACTGAATAAGAAACATAACAGAACCAGATATGTAGCTCAGTGATAGGGCACTTGCCTAGTATGTATCTAACCCTGGACTTAATCCCTAGCAACACAAGTAAAGAAAAGAAAAATACATAGTAAAAGGAGAAGATCTGGGGGTCAACCACGTTAAGTGTAAAAAGTAGAATAACGATTCAATGTCATTTCTGAAATAAGTTCAGTTTTTCTAGAAAATAATCTTCATTTGTATTCCTCCTCTACTTACAGATTGTCAGATAACATTAAAGCCAGGTTAAATTACAAGACTCAGTAAGAATGAGCAGAAACTTTCCCTTTAATCTGACAGCCACACCTCTTTCTAACTCATTTTTTTCACTGATAATGAAGGAAGGGATAAGATGAAGTTGCTTAGACTGTATACTGGAACTAATATAGACTGAGATATTACAAATGTCTTTATAACCAAATAAAAGGCACTGCAAATAACAAATGAGCAAACAAAAATGAATATTTGTTTATTTCTTAACAAGAGTAACAACTAATTATGTCCCGAGCTAGTATTAAGTAGCTGTAGTAGAAATATTGGCACACTTAATTTGGGAAATAGCTAGAATTCAGGTTTTATACTGGATGGTGTCCACTGTATCCCTCAGATAATTGGACATAATAAAAAGTAAGCATGTTAAGAAAACATTCAACTTCAAGTTTAAATGAAAAATTTGAAAGGAATGAGTTTTTAAGTACATTTACCAGTGATTTAATTAACTTTATAAATTAAATTATGCTAGAATTTATATCAAGTTTATACATTATGCAGATGTTTTCAAATATACTTTCATTACACTAGTAAAAAATTAAAACAATTCTTGATCTTATAATTCCATATTATTTGTTATAGTCTAATACTACTTATGCATATCAACAATGAAGAAGGAAAAAGGTATAAAAATGCATCCCTATATCTGAATTATAGATATGTAAATCAGAATACTTGTTTTTGTAGTATTCAATACATTTTCAGCTTGTATTAATGTAAATAATGACTACAACAACATAATTTCCAACATAGTTTCCTCTTTAGAAAACTCTTAACAATTTAAATTGAAAATCTGTAAAAATATTGAGATGATTCTTAGATTATAACAGAAGTCTTAATTTCAGTGTTTTTATGTAACATTTGAAATGTGTTATCCAAATTAGATTCCCCTTCCAAAATAAATTCATCTGATAGTTACTCAAAATATTTGTTGTACAAAAAGGTATCATTGGAAGTAATATTTTAAAAGTAAAGGAGGATTTTAAAAGAAAATGAAAATCACTTTGCAACCTATTTTTTTTAAAAATTAACTTGAGAAAAAAATTTTACCCATGTGAAAAGAAACATTATGTATCATGTACTATTTTTAACTTGTCTTTTAGCACCTGGACTTAAAAGATAAGGTCATGAAACTAATGTCATCATAAAGGTCAAATACCCCATCTGCAGTAGGCATGACTTTCATTGCCTGTCATGCAAAATTAACAGTAGAATTTGACACTTACATTAAGTCAAAGTCATATCCTTTGACTGGTTAGTTAATCGTAAACTTATTTAAAATAATTGTTGTCTTTGAAACATAAAAGGACGTGAGAGACTATTTTCATGAAGCCATAAAGAATCTAACAGGGGCTGGGGTTGTGGCTCAGTGACAGAGCGCTCGCCTAGCACGTGCACGGCCCGGGTTCGATCCTCAACACTGCATAAACGTAAATGCATTGCATTGTGTACAACTGAAGCAAAATAAATAAATTTTTTTTTTTAAAAAAATTTAAAAAAAAAGAGTCCAACAATTGAACTGTCACATTTATTGCTGCAATCTAAGCAACTATTCCAGATAGTTTGGAATCAATATTTTACATATCAATTTTTAGTATCATCTTTTTTTTGCTGCCTATTCTTCAGTCTCTTGAAAAAGATATTTGTCAGAAAAATTTTAAATGTTGGTAGTAACATACCTATACATTTACTATTCTAATTCTACATAAAATGATACTATCCCCAAAATAATAGATTTTTACAAATATTGCCTTAATTTTTACTTTGTTGCACTTCTACTATTTAACAATTATTCACAGATTTATTTTAGTGAACTGAAATTTCATAAATCAAAAGTGACTATTTTTATGAAATCTGTCCAGGAGAATCTGTAAAAAACACACGCACATACGTGTGTGTGTATATATACATATATACATATATATGTATACATACACATATATCACATATACATATATATGTAATTGACATACATTTTACTCTTAATTTTAAAAATTAAAATGTTTTTAAATGTTAAATTATATTTCTCCAATAATTTTTAATTCTAATTTGTAGAAGTAATTTAATAGATTACTCTCAGAATCCTTAAATGTTTGCCAAAGATTCATTTATCTATTCATCCAACAAATGTTTATAACATCAAAGTATCGTGCTGACACTATAGGTAGGACTCAAAAGAATAAAGAAGTAAATAAGAACTAAATACTACTCTCAAGGAGATCATACCTGTGTCATTAAGATTATTATACAAAAAAGCAAAATTGTTAAGAAATATTACTACTTATTAGGTGCTAGTTATAAAGAAGAAAGAAATTTGGAGATGATAATGCAAAATCTTTTATCTAAGAAAATCAGAGGTATTCTGGTAGGACTCAAAAGAATAAAGAAGTAAATAAGAACTAGATACTACTCTCAAAGAGATCATACCTGTGTCACTGAGATTATTATACACAAATCAAAACTGTTAAGAAACATTTTTTTACTACTTATTAGGTGCTAGTTATAAAGAAGAAAGAAATTTGGAGATGATAATGCAAAATCTTTTATCTAAGAAAATCAGAGGTATTCTCCAAAAATGCATAGCATATAAGGGATACTTTATGGAAACCTGTCCAGGTTTTATTTTAATGTAAGGATACTTAGTATTCTTGAATGACTCTCCAAATTTTATGATTAGTACTTTTTTCTCTTTTCCTATGCCCAAAGAATATAACTCCTAGATTTTGTATCACCAGACTCTTGAAAACTGGTTTCTAGTACAGACAATGACAGCACTGTGAAATTGAGAAGTGGGAAGAAAAAGATCCAGTAGTTTCCCCCACACTTTCTTGGCTTTTACAGGGGCCAGGAACCCTTACCATCAATGCCACTTTTGGAGAATAATTCTTCAGGACTGAAGCTGTCATTGAGTTCTTGCCATAGTTTGGATGTATAATGTGTCCAAATACCCATATGTTAAAAGGTTGGCACCCAGGCTGATGATATTGGGAAGGGATGAAGCCTTTAAGAGAAGGTGGGGCCTAGCGGGTGGTACCAGGCATGACTTGAAGGGAACTGTGGTACTTGAAATTCTTTCTCTCTCCACTCTGGTTTAGGTTGAGATTGCTTGTTTCTCTATGTATGCTTCTGCTATGATGTATTTCCATCTGTTCTTACCAATGGCCAAATCAATGGAGTCAGCTGATTTTGATTTTGAACTTCCAAAACTGTGACTTACATAAATCTCTCTATTATAAGTTAGTTGCTGCAAGTATTTTGTTGTAATAATACAAAGTTAACTAATACAGAAAGTTGGCACCAACCAGAAACCTTCGGAATTGATAAATGAGAAGAGGCTGGAAGAGTTGGAGAAGAGGGTAAGGGAAAGCCTGGAATTCTGTACACGGAACATACCAGGTGATTTTGGTCAGGGCCTAGAAGGCCAAAATGCTGATTGAAATTTAAACAGTAAAGACCAGGATGATGAAATTTCAAATGGAATCAAGGTCCTGGAGTACAGGTCACTCTTGTGGCATCTTGACAAAGAAATTGGTTGCATTATGTTCATGCCCTAAGACATGGATGTAAAACATAAAAGCAATTGACTAGTTTATTCGGCAGAGGAGATTTCAAAATACCAAAGTATTCAGGCAATAACATTGGTTTTAGTGGCTGCTTTAGTCACATTTATAGTGACCAAAAGGAAGCAAGTTGGAAAAATTTAGAAGTTTCATCCTGGTTAGAGAGTTGAAAACAAAAACAAAAACAAAAAAACAAAACAAAACAAAAAAACATTCTTGGAAAGTAAATCTGCAGACAAGCAGGGTGTGATTTAAAAGATTTAGAATATTTAAAGCCTAAGAGATTACCAGTAATGTTAATTATTAGGGCAATAGAAAAGACATCTTAAGAGAATTACAAGCATCTTGAAGGCCACCACTCCCATCACAGGAATATCAGAGGCCTAGAAGTACAAAATTTGTTTAGAGACCTGCCAGGACAAAATGTTTCATGAAATAGTGCTGGAGCACCCTCCATTGTCAGGGTCATCTTGATATTCTGGCTAGCCAATGAAGTGCACCATGGATATTGCAGCTGGTCCCAGAGGTAGCTTATGCTGGTGGCAGACATTCATATGTCCATATGATGCTTGTTTTGCAGGTGAGAAAAATTCAAGAGTTATGGGGTCACAGCAGCTTACTCCAGTCCATTGGAGGACTGGCAGTCTCCTGCAGGGTTGAGTCCTACAGAGGGCCCCTGATGGAGCAATCCCTACTAAAGTTGTTGGTGTGGAACTTAAGCCAAAGTGGAAACACCAGGAATACAAAGAAGCCAACAACATGCAGTGTTTGCTGGGGAAAGCTACAGACAGCATGTAAAAACAGCATGATAGAGAATTCATGTGGCCTGCAATCAGCACACCTTTAAAGGCAGGGTTGCCTGCGTCCTTGGAATCCTAATTCTCATGACAGTGTGTCCGAGATGCCAGAGTTAAAAATATTAAGATTTAAGCTTCATCCTGTTGGATTTCAATCTTGCTTTGAGTTAGTTCTTCCTATTTCCCTATGTCTCCCTTTTGGAATAGGAATGTTTATCCCACGTCTGTCCCGCCATTGTATACTACAGTATACAAGCTGTTTTTGATTTTTACAAGGGCTCACAGCTGAAAGTTTGCCTTGAGACTCAGATGAGACATTGGTCTTAAGCTTTTGAGCAATGTTGGAACTGTTAAGACTTTGGAAATTAGGGAGATGAAATGAAAGCATTTTGTACAATGAGTGGAGACATATTGGTGGCTAGGGGCAAAATACTAGGCTTTGTATATTTAAATGCCCCACAAAGACTACATACTGAAGGCTTGGTTCCCATGTTGGCTCTCTTAGGAGGTAGCAGAACCTTTAGGAAATGAGGCCTAATGGATAATCTATAGATCAATGGGGATGTGCTCTCAAAGGGGATTTTGGGACCCCAGTCACTCTCCTCCTCTCTGCTCCAGTTTGAGATGTGACAATTTGCTTCTGCATCCTTTCCTGCCATTATGTGTTACCAGTTATTTCACTAGAGGCCAAACAAATGGGGCCACACATTGGAGTGTAAACTTCCTAAACTGAGCTAAATAAACCTTTTCTCTTAATAAGTTAACCACCTCCAATATTTCACAGTGGTAATTCCAATATGACTAGTACTGCACTGTAACATCATTTGTGCCTTAAGGAAGGTAATGCTAATCACTAGGTTTCTCAGCCTTCTTGCATATAACTCTGCAAACATCTAAGTAGAGTTCTATTTCCTTCTGAGGTTAGATAAAGACCTTACATTTAAAGGCCCTAGAATAGTAATTGGAATCTTCCAATTATAAATACACAAACACACACATACACACTAAATTTAAGGTTTCATATAATCAGTGAGTCACTCGGCAGAAAAGTACAGGGTCTTTACTAGAAGACAAAAGGCAAAGTATATAGTCTGGCTTCCTCTACTTGACCAGTCAATCTATTTTGTTCAGTTACATTCACTGAAACATAAACTTCATGAGAGCAGGTGTTTTGTTCTCTGGTTTCCACAGTTCCTTGACTAGGCCTGCACACAGTGGATTCTCAGTAAACATTCAATGAATGATCTCCAAACAAACAATTTATTCATCATTAAAAGATTCTATTTCAAGGGATGGGGTTGTAGCTCAGTAGTAGAGCATTTGCCTCACACATGTGAGGCACTGGGTTCAATCCTCAGCACCACATAAAAATAAATAAACAAAATAAAGACATTGTGTCCATCTACAACTAAAAAATTTTTTTTTTAAATATTATATTTCAATGTTAATTAAGAATAGTAATACTTGTTCTGTATTTCCTCCAAAATTCTAAAACAATTTGTAAACATTTGAGCAGCTTGTAACTGTAAAATTGTAGGCAAACATAAGGTATTTTCGTCATGTATTAGAAGGTGATTAAAAGAGAATATACCTTTAAATAGCAGATTTCTAGACAATGCATATGTCAGCACTATCAAGTTTAAGGACTGTTGCCATAGAATTAATTTATAATTGTTCCAAAAATAAGTTCCAAAAAAATTAATTTCGAAGAGTTTTAAAGTCATCATTCTATTAGTCAAGTCCATCGGGGAAAAGTGTATAGGAAAAAAGAAAAATATATTTAGCTAAGCAGACTAGCATGTGCCACTGTAAGAGCAACAATAAAATGCAATTCTGCATTTTTCCATTAAATACTTATCCAGACACTAAAACTTCTGTTCATACCTGATATTAGAGCTTTATTGAAAAGTATAGTGGGTCTTGAGAGACACTGGTTGCACATCCAGCAACAAGCCTGACATTAAATACCAAATATGGCATAAAATTCTTAAGAAGTGACTACCATTATGTGAAGATTAATTTTAAATCTATGCTTCCTGCCTACTCAGACTTCTGAATTTGCTAAGACAGTAACTCTCATCACAGGGTTTTCTTTCTAACATTCCATAGTTAATGATTCTTTCTCAACTATTTTGTGTGGTAAAGGAAAGCTGCCAAAATGCTTAGAATTTTAGTGTAATTGAAAAATGCATCAGAGATTGCATCTGAACCATAATTCAAAGGAAAGAATGACAGAAACCACATAATCACAGACAGGACTGCTAGCCACAAAACTCTTATATTGCACAAAGTCTCAAAAACAGCTTCAGAAACCAATTCCATGAAAATCAGCAGTGTTCTATATTAGTTCATATGTACTTATTTCACATTTACCAAGTATTACAGAAAATGCCTACATTTGTATAAAATACTTCCAAAATAAGGACACATTTATGATATATTTTCTAAATTATCAACGTTAAACAAGGCTCCTACTGCAGGATAGGCACTAATATGGATCTACTCCACCAAATGAAGATAAAATAAAATAAAACAAAATAAAATGATTAGAATAAGAAAAATAGACCTCCTGCTTCTTTATTGCCCATGGGTTATCTAGACTCCTTGAATTAATAAGTGATAGGAAGCACATTTATTTTTTCTTTCATTAAAAAACTCCTATATCATTTGCAGGTCTCCAGATTTGGGGGATACAGCAGAGAGCTCCTGCCTGGCTACAGCTTGTATGCTAGAGGCACATACAAAGTAAGCAAAATGTAGTGTGTCAGAAAGTGGCAAATGTTATGAAGAGTATTAAGTAATAAATAAGAGAAATGTGTCAGTAAGTAGGATGCTACCTCACTAATTAAGGCACATGAAGACAGAATTATCTGAAGAACTGAGTGAGTGAGGAAAAAAAAAAAAAATGCACCCATCTGAGGAAGAGCCTTCTAGGAACTAGTGGATGAACAGGCAGGAGCTACTCCAAGGCAGATAAATGTTTGATAGACTCAAGGAAGAGACAACTTGTGGGCCAGAGGGAGAAAAGGGGTAAGGAGCCATTGAAGGAAGTTAGAGAGAAGAGCAGAGGGATGGTAGGAATCACACAGGACCACATAGACGTTTGAAAGAAACAGAAATTTAAATGAGAAGGAAAACCATCACAAGGTTATGAGCAAAGAGATGATACTTCATTTACACATTGTTCTTTCAGTCAGGTGCTGTTGGACAAGAACAGGATTGCTATTTTAGGCTTGCTGCTTGGAGAACAGATGGGAAAAACAGAAGCAGTGATATCAATGAAAGTGTTCTTTCAATTATTCAAGAAACACATAATGCTAATATTTAATAAAAATGCTAATATTTAAAAGTCACTATTTAAATGGTAATGATACTTACTATATACCTGCCATTCTTCTAAGAACTTTATAGTCATTATGAAGAGAAAAGAATTAGACCACGCCTTAAAAAGATCAAGTTCTAAAAACACCTACATAATAATTTAAATAACTAATTATATTCCTACTGTACTTCTTTGAGCTAATAATAATTCATCCATGTTTACTATAAAATTCAGGAAGTATAAAAAAGTTGGTGAAATAAGACTTTGTATAGAATAATCCTACAACTTCTTACTAGTATAAAGCTTTTTTAAAACAAAGTTTTAAACAAAATTTTAAACAAGAGAGCTAAGTCCTTTCAACTTAGCTAAAATGCTGTCCGTAAATACCATCTATTTACTATGTATGTGTCAGTGCTAGAAATGCAAGGCATTAAGTTCTTCTCTCCCTTAACCCTACATGTCCTGACAGTCCCCTGGTCCTAGCAGATCTAACCTACATTAGCATCCAGAAGTGAGACCCTTCTCTTCAATTCTTCCACTCCAAGTACCTTGTACATGAATTCATGTTAAATATTTCATGTTTTCTTCTTTTTGCCAGGTCCTACCTTTTCTAGACTAATTACTTTGCTGCCAGAAAAAAAAAATTAAAATCTAAATGTCTAATTACTCAAAGAAACCTCTCACAGTCTGCAGTTTAAAGTTCAACCCCTCAGCATGATGTCAAAGGCAAAGTCCTTACACATCAAACCAGGTCATTTCCCCAATGCTCCCAAACCACGTTGTGCTTCTCACAACAATGTGCTGATTCCACGCACTCATCACTTACACATGTGTTCTCATTTTTAGATGTCCTTTTACTTTGCATTATTGTGGATCCAGTTGTTACAACCTCACTTGAACATTTTTATGTGTTTACTATGAAAGATAATATTTTAATTACTGTTGTGTCTCCAGACCCCTTATTTGAGCACCAGGTTTAGAAAATACATTTATTCTGCTTCAATAGGAAATAATCCACTAATTAAACATCAAACTTTCAAATGGCATATGCTATCCTGCAGCTATCTCCACTTGTCCTACTTCCTGAAACCTCCAACAAAATGTTAATCATTCGCTCATGCATTTTTGGATCTTCATTGCTTGTAATCAGTGTGCCAAACTTAGTGTTTGATGTCACTATTGGAATATATATCTAAATAAAGAGGATATATCTAAATAAATCCTGTTTTCAGGAAATTTTCAGTCTAGTGAGAAAGTTATACATTAATGGACATAAATAATTATGAAACAACGTGGTAATCAAGATATTAAAACAAGAATGCAAATGCAAGATGGCTTATTATTTTTCATGAAATGCTGCAGATTAATAGTTCTGCATAAAAAGGAAAAAACAAAAGGCACAAGTATGGCCTTTCCCCAGAGCAATCTATATAGAAAGGCAAAATTTATAAAAGGGACAATAAAAAATGTGAGACTTTCTTACGCACTGTTGGTAGCAGAAAATCCAGTGATACACTAATCACAACTGTTGTATAAGAAAGTACAGAAGCTTCTAGAAAAGACAATTGAGGAAATGCCCTACAGAATCATTGAAGGTTGGTCGTAAATCATGTAGCACATTTTTGCGTGTTGTTCTTCACCACACTTGTCAGACCAAGTCAGTGTGCAGCAATAAGGGATGTAATTACACATCAAACAGACAAAAACAGATGGCCCTTTCAGCTTGTTTAAGGATAACCCTCAGAGAAGGATTAAATCCATTATGTATAGATGTCATCAGTAGTCAAATTTAACTTTAATATCTCCTATAGATTATTAACACCAAATCTAAGTAAAATCTGACAAATGTTAAACTTGATAAAGAATAAAATCTTATGTTTTATGAAAATACCTTTACAAGATAATATCATGGAGATATATTTAACTATTCTTGCATGAAAGCCAAAAGGTCTCATTTAGAAAGAACTGCACACATTTGTTTTATATTGAAGAAATCCAATATGTCTGTGAATCCAATGAGTCTTTAAAGCAGTACAGTTGCTGAATCTTTTTTTTAATAGCTATCTATATACTTTATACTTTAAATATTCTTGAATCTTAATAGAACCTGGGTGTGTGGTGTCCCCTGAGAATTTAACATGAATTTGCATTGAATTTGTGTTTGTTACACTCACAGACTTGAACTGTTTTTTAACATCAACACTCTCAAATTTTACTTCATGTTGTTTTCTATGATGTATTATTTCTCTTAGTTTGGTATACTGTCTTCTGACATTTAGAAAATAAATAACTTTGATGCTTTAATACATTACACTAGCATGAATCACAAAACTGATTCCCCACAATGCTTTCAACAATTAAAAAAAAAAAAAAAAAAAAAAAAAAAAAACAGAGCAACATTCCCAAATGCTCAAGTTAACCACAGATTTACAGACAAGAAGGAAACTAAACAACCATAAATAAACTTAAAGCTTCCTTGTTTTGTTTTTATTTGCTGACTCTATGCTTCTCTGAGAGAGTATGTAATAAAGTCCAATTCCAAAATGACATTTCATTTTTGCTTTTACATATGGAAGTCTACTTTAAAAATAATAAACTATAAACCTGAATGTTTACAAAGACAAATATGGCTACTATGTTTTCATACCTACTGCTTCACCTAACTCCAGAAATAGTCAATGAAAGAAAATTTATTTTTTAAACAAAAGTAAAATACTCAATATTGCAATGCATGGATATAAATAACACTATTATCCCACTTTATGCAGGGTCTCTGTCCCTTTGTGGATTTTGATTTATTCTCACAATTTTGTACACAATGCTTTCAGGGGCTGCTTGCAGGGACCTCAAACCTGCTACATATTGTCTGGCCTCCCAAGCCTCCCTTTGAAATCTTGATGGAAGCTTCCATGACCCCACAACTTCTGTATTGTGCATGCCTGCAAGACCAGGATTATGTGGATGATGCCAAGTTCTACTACCAGTTCAATCAATAGCCAGATTCCCTTGGTCAAGACTGCCATGGTCTCAGTGCCTGGATGGCTGAACATGTAGAAAGAAATCACAGGAAAATAATCATCTAGGCAGTCCTCTGTGAGCAGAGCACTCTTGGGCTCTCTTCTCAAAGGAAAGTCTTTGTTCCTGGGATGGTTGAGGTTTTGTGGATTTCTGAGATGCCCTAAAGGTATCTTTTCTACTATCCTATAGCACCAAACTTTGTTTCTTTTTAATGACACTAACCTTTGTAACAACCACACTTCCCTAGCCTGCAGTACTAAAAGTACTCCATTTCTGGCCAATGTGAAGTTTCTCAAATCATTCTATTCTGCTTTTGGCTTACAATTCTCACAGTAAATTTGACTAACAGCAGCTAGCAATATCCATGCCACTGCCTGAATTCTTTGCTCTCTTGAAATTTCCTCTACCAGATTTATTCATCTATCACCTTTAAACCTAGTATCCTATAATGTCTTAGGGTATGGATAAAATGTAGAAAAGTTTTTTGCCAGAATGTAACAAGCATGGCCTGTAGTCCAACTCTGATACAAGTTCTCGACTTCATAAAAATTTCCATGAGCACAGCCTTTACTATCTTCATACCTATGAGAATTGTGATCATATGAACTCCCACTAGAATCATCCCTTAAGCTATGCTTAGAGTATTATAGGTTTTCTCTACCTGTTTCTCCACACTTTTCCAACTGTCTCCTGAAAACCAATACCAAATATTTCTGAACTATGTGATCAGGTAGTGTCACAACAACAGCCCTACTTCCTGATAACCAATTTTTTTTTTGTTAGTTAGCTTTCCTTTGCTTTGACAAAATAACCAAGAAAATCAACTTATAAGGAGGAAAGATTTAGCTTATGATTTTAGATGTTCAGATCCAAGATAAGTTGGTCTCATCACTTTGGGCTTGTGGAGAAATAGTGCATCATGGTGGAAGCACATGGCAGAGTGGGCTGCTTATCTCATGGTGGCCTGGAAACAAAGAAAGGGTATCCTATTTTCCTGTTTTTTTTTTTTTTTTTTTTCTTTTTTTTTTTTTTTTCTTTTTTCCAGTGCTGTCAATTCAACTTAGAGCCTTGGGCTTGCTAGGCAAATGCTCTGTAACTGAGCCACAACTCCAGCCTTGAGTTTTCTTTGTACATTCAGTCTCTTTTCTCTTTGCTTTTCAATTTCGGAAGATTTTATTCTCAGGTGCTCAAACTCTGAAATATTTTTCTATGCTTTGTTCAGTCCATTAAGGTACCCATCAAAAGCCTTTCATTTCTGTGAGACTATTTTTACCTATAATGCTTACATTTGGTTCTTATAATTACTGTGTCTCTGCTACATTATCCATTTTTTCTTCAGTGTTGTCCACATTTTCCATTAAAGCTTTCAGCATAGAAATCACAGTTTTTAAAAATTCTTGGTATGTAAATTCCAACCTTCCAACCATATTCTACTCTGGTCTTGTTGCTAATTTGATGCCTTTAAACTGTATGTTTTGCCTTGTAGTATGCCTCGTAATTTTCTGTTGAAAGATAGACATGATTTACTGGGTAAAAGGGGGCATTGTAAGTAAGCCTTTAGTTATGTGATAATAAGGCACTGGGGAGGGAAGCAATCTATAATTGTAGGATTCAGTCTCTGTCTTCTGGTGAACCTGAACTCATGGAAACAGAATTTTATCAATGCTTCTAAATCCCACTCTTACCTCTTTATGGCTGAAGGGGGCTTGGTTTATGTATTTCCCTTTCCATGTAGCATGCTAGCGAGAACTTCAGTTGGGTATTTCCTTTCTTTACCAAAGACTGATGCTCACCCATGTGGGTATTTCCTTTTTTTACTTTTTTTTTTTTGTTGTTGTTGTTGTTCAGTTAGTTTAAGCTCTGATGAAGCCTTAGGAGGTTATGTACTCATTAAGTGTCTACTGATGATGATGGATTCTGTGGCACACACCTGTAATTCCAATGACTTAGAAGACTGAGGTAGGTAGACCATTGGTTTGAAGCCAATCTAGGCAATTGATTGAGGCCTAGTCTCAAAATAAAAATAGAAAGTGCTGGGAATGTAGCTCAGTGTTAGAGCACCACTGGATTCAATTCCCAGTATTGAGGGGTAAAAAGTTTCTCCTGTGGACAAGTTTTATTATGAAGATCAGGACATTTTTGTGTATTTCAAAATGTTTCCATCCCTGTTCCGAAAGCCTGAGGGGATTTCTCTCTGATACTCACTGTGAAAACCTGATAAAGCCCCTCCAAGTACAACTCTCAAAAGCATATCCATCCCCACCCCACATGACTGGGCCGCATTGGAGTTTTCAACTTGGAATTTTGGTTTTGTCTGCTCCACATGTTTTTGATTGTTAAGAAGTTTAATGATATTGGAGAAGCATAAAGATGGCAAAATAGAAGGGCTACTTCCTTGATGGCTCCATGGTATGAACCAAGAAAAGCAGACATGCAGCTTTTCAACAAGGTAGGTGAATAATCAAGAATTAGGGGGGACTTTACTAAAACTGGGCACTCAAAACAGATCAAGCACACAGGAGATCTTGTATGATAAAATAAGGGAGAAAGATCCCCAGCTCCACAGCTGTGACAGCAGCTGGAGGTGCAAGCCAGAACAGTCCCTATGTGAATGCAGTAAAGCAATAAAGGAATTAAAGGAACCACCACTCCTGGGAAGACTGAGCTATGTCAGGGTATAGAGTTTTTAGAGATCAGTGATACTGCTCAAAAAAAAAAAAAAAAAAAAAAAAAACACCAGTAAGCTGTGCTATACACTGTCCATGTACAGGAGGGAAGCCTAGGTGGCATGCACAAAGGACAATGGAAGAAAAAATTTTATAGCCACAATGTGGGTGCTGACAGCTAGGGGAGCCATTTATTGGCAGACCTGAGCCTGGCCTGAAAAATCAGCTGGGCAAAACCAGGCTGCATGACAGATTGTGTACCTAAGTGACCAGGAGAAAATCAAGTGTGGAGAGAGGTCTACATAAGGGAATACTGGTCACAGAAACCCACCTGCCTTCGTTTCCCTCCAATCTGGCTGCTTGCAGGACCAACTGGGAGAGAAGTGCCTGACCAAGAATTCAAAAGGGTAGGGGGTAGAAGAGATTGAGTTCAGAGACTGAATAAGAGACCAGGAATTGTGGGGTCCACAGGCAAATCAGTGGGCCAAGAACTGCCTCCTATACGACAGAGTGGAACTCAAAAGAGATTCCTGGGGTGCAGTGACAGAAAGTGGAACCTAAAGGAGATTCCTGGGGTGCAGTCTTCCAATATGGACTCACAATTGCTGAGCCTTTGATGTGTGCTGACTTAAAATCTCTACACCAACTGGCACCCAGGGAAGAAACTGGAGCATTCCTAAGCCTAAATCTTGCACCCAGGAGTTCTGCCTCTAGAACTAACTCTCTCACCATAGCAACCTCACCCATCCTGAAGGTAGAGCTAGCATCATACTCAAAAACAACCCCACCCAACTTCTGAGAAAAAAAATCAAGAAACTTTTTTTACTCCAACAGAAACAATTGCTCAATTTTTCATAAATATCCTTTTTTCTTTTCCTTTCACATTTCTACCATATTTGACATCAAGCATTTTTCATGCATCAGATTACTAAGGACTGGGATATCTGAAGAGTATAGTATACATTTGTAGTGTATTCTTTTACTTTTAATTTTTCCTCTTTCTTTATAAATTTTCTTTTTTAAAAAATTTGCACATTATATATAATTTTCCTCTAACTTATCTGTTTCATTGGATTTTCTTTCTATCTTTTCTCCTGCTGACAGCCAACCTCTATTAATTCCTCTTTCACTCTTCATATAAAATTTCTACTTTATCTTTTCTCCTCCTTCCTCATAAACAACACATCATCCTACACCACATCTGTTCTTTCTTTGTCCACTGTTTGAAATTGCAAATCCTTCTGCAAACTTACTGTTTATATTGTAGATAATAATTGAATGTGTCATTTGTTTATTGCAACAAAACTATAGATGTCATAATAGGAGCTTTTTTATTTAAGGCTATATATTGTTTGCACTGGGTGCTGTTATTGTCTCCCCCTTAAAAGTGAGGTACTGGAAACCTTCAGACACAATATGTCTATAGGGTAGAATCTGAACTGCATCTAATCCACACTACTAGATGGGCAGACACACAAACAATATGAAAAACAAGGGAACAAAGCACCCCAAACAAACCAAGATGCTCAAATAAGAAAATCCATTGACAGCACAGAAGATGAACTATCAGAGAAGGAGGTTAAAATGTATATAGTTAAAATTATCTGTGATATAAAGCATGATATAAGGAGTGAAGTTAGAGATAAATTTCAGGAGGTGAGAAATCACTTCAATAAAGAAATAGAGATTCTGAAAATAAATTAAGCAGAAACCCTTGAAATGAAGAAATCAATAAACCAAATTAAAATTCAATGTAAAGCATTACCAACTGACTAGACCACTTGGAAGACAGACCGCCCAGACAATGAAGACAAAATATATAATCTTGAAAATAAAGATGACTATGGAGAGACGATGGTAAGAAACCATGCAAATAAATTCCAAGAATTATGGGATAATATGGAAAGATCAAATTTAAGATTTATCAGGATAGATAAAGGTGAGGAAATACAAACCAAAGGAATGTACAATCTTTTCAATGAAATCATATCAAAAAATTTCCCAAGCCTACAGAATGAAATGGAAAATCAAATACAAGAGGTTTACAGGATCACAAAAGCACAAAAATACAACAGAACCACACTAGGGCACATCGTAATGAAAATGACTAACATACAGAATAAGGATAAAATTTTAAAGGCTGAGAAAAAAATATCAGATTATCTGTAGGGGGGATTGGATCTCAACCGATTTCTCAACCCAGACCCTCAAAGCTAAGAGGACCTAGAATAACAAATAGCAAGCTCTGAAATAAAATGGATACCAACCAAGAATCCTATATCCAGCAAAATTAAGCCACAGATTTGAAGATGAAGTAAAAACCTTCCAAGATAAGAAAAATTTAAAAGAATTCACAAATAGAAAGCCTACACTAAACAATATTTCCAATAAAATATTCCATGAAGATGAAACTGAAAGACAAGTGAAAACCAGCAAATGGAGGAACTACACTAAAAGAAGTCAATAAAGGAGAAACTCATTCAAATTGAAAACAGAAATCAACCAAAACCACTCTGAATAGAAATCATATCTCAATAATAACCTCAAACATTAATGACCTAAACTCATCAATCAATAACACATAGACTAGGGCTGGGGATATAGCTCAGTTGGTAAAGTGCCTGCCTCACATCTCACATGCACAAGGCCCCGGGTTCAATCCCCAGCACCACAAAAAAACAAAACAACAAAAAACAAAAACAACAACAACATCAACAAAAACCCATAGACTGCAAATTGGATTAAAAAACAAGACCCAAAATATGCTATCTCCAAGAGACTAACCTCATAAACAAAGATATCCACAGACTGAAGGTGAAAGGTTGGGAAAAAAAAAACATATCACTCACATGGATTGCATAAACAAGCAGGTATTTCTATCCTCATACAAGAAAAAGTGGATTTTAAGCCAAAGTTAGTCAGAAAGGACAAAAAAGGACATGTCATACTGCTTAAAGGAATTCTACATCAACAAGACATAATAATTGTAGATATTATGCCCCAAACAATGCAGCAGCTACATACATCAAATAAACCATTCTCAATTTCAAGAATCAAACAGACCACAACACAATAATACTGGGTAATTTTAACACACCTCTCTCACTACTGGATAGACCCTCCAAAAAAAAAATTAAACAAAGAAACTACATAACTGAATAATACAATCAATAATTTAGACTTAACAGACATCTATAAAGTATTTCATCCATCATAGAGTTGAATACACTTTCTTCTCAGCAGGACATGGATCCTTCCCTAAAAGAGACCATATCTGATGCCACAAAACAACTTTTAGTAAATACAAAAGAACAGAGATAATACCCTGCATTCTATCAGATGATAATGGAATAAAATTAGAAATAAACGATAAAATAAAATATAGAAGCTGCACAAACAACTGGAGACTAAATAATATCCTATTAAATGACAAATGGAAAGCAGAAGAAACCAAAGATGAAATTTAAAAGTAATACTTAGAGGTAAATGAGAGTATCAGCACAATATACCAAAATCTCTGGGACACTATGAAGGCAGGGCTAAGAGCAAAGTTAATTACACTGATATCATTCATTAAAAAAATAGAAAGTCAACAAATAAGTGATCTATCATTACATCTCAAAGCCCTAGAAAAAGAACAACTCAAAACCAAAAGCAGTAGAATATGGGAAATAATTAAATCAGATCTGAAATCAATCATATTGAAACAAAAGACACAATTCAAAAACTGGGCAAAACAAAAATTGGTTCTATGAAAAACTAAATTGATAAACCCTTAACCGTACTAACAAAGAGAAAGAGAGAAAACTAAAATTACTATTATACATGATGAAAAAGGAAATGTGATGAGAGACACAACTGAAATACAAAAGATAATCAGAAATCATTGTGAAAATTTATACTTCAATAAAATAGAAAATCTTGAAAACATTGACAAGTTTCTAGAGACATTTGACCTACCCAAACAAAATTAGGAGGACATATACAATTTAAACAGACAAATTTCAAGCAATGAAATAGAAGATGTCATCAAAAACCTACAAAATAAGAAAGGCCCAGGACCAGAAGAATTCTTACCCAAGTTCTACAAGACCTTCAAAGAAGAATTAACAACAATACGCCTCAAATTATTCTATAAAATAGAAAAGGAAGGAACCCTTCTGAACTCATTCTATGAGACTAGTAGCACCCTGATACCAAAACCAAACAAAGACACATCAAGGAAAGAAAACTTCAGACCAATATCCCCGATGAACATACAAGCAAAAATTCTTAATAAAATTCTGGGAAATTGCATACAAAAACATTCAAAGATAGTGCACCACTATCTTTGGAGTTCATCTCAGGGATGCAAGGTTCGTTCAACATACTGATACCATAACTGTAATTCACCATATCAATAGACTTAAAGACAAGAATCATATGATCATCTCAACAGGTGCTGAAAAAGCATTTGACAAAATGCAGTATCCCTTCATGTTCAAAACACTAGAAAAACTAGGGATAGTAGAACATAACTCAACATTGTCAAAGCTATATATGCTAAACCCAAGGCCAACATCATTCTAAATGGAGAAAAATTAAAAGCATTTCCTCTAAGAACTAGAACAAGACAAGGATGCCCCTTTTCACTTTTATTCAACATCATCCTTGAAATTGAAGCCACAGCAATTAGACATAAGAAAGAAATTAAAGGGATACAAATAGGAAAAAGAACTATTCAAAATATCACTATTTGCTAATGTCATGATTCTATATTTAGAAGATTCAAAAACTCCACCAGAAAATGTCTAGAACTAATAAATAAATTCAGCAAAGTAGCAGGATATAAAATCAACAAACATAAATCAAGTGTGTTCCTATATATCAATGATGAATCTACTAAAAGAGAAATTAGGAAAACTACCTCATTCAAAATAGCCTCAAAAAAAAATTGGAGAATAAATCTAACAAAAGAGGTGAGAGACCTCTACAATGAAAACTACATAACACTAAACAAAGAAATTAAAGAATCTTAGAATATGGAAAGATCTCCTCATGCTCTTGGATAGACAGAATTAACATTGTCAAAATGGCCATACTACCAAAAGCATTATACAGATTTAATGCAATTTCTATTAAAATCCCAATGACATTCTTCAAAGAAATAGAAAAAGCAATCATGAAATTCATTTAGAAAAATGAGATATCCAGAATAGCCAAAGCAATCCTTAGGAAGAAAAGTAAAGCAGGAGGTATCACAATATCAGAATTAAATTATACTACTGAACTACATTATCAAAAACAGCATGGTAGTGGCACCAAAACAGACACATAGATAAATGGTATAGAATGGAAGACACAGAGACAAAACCACATAAATACAGTTATCTTATCCTAAACAAAGACATCATACACATACATTACAGCAAAATAGCCTCTTCATCAAATGGTGCTAGGATAACTGGAAATCCATATGTAGCAAAAATGGAATGAAACCCTTATCTCTCACCCTGAACAAAATTCAAAGTGGATCAAGAACTTAGGCATAGAACAGAGATCCTGCACCTAACAGAAGAAAAATTAGGCCAAAATATCCACCATGTTGGTTTAGTAGTTGACTTCCTTAACAAGACTTCTAAAGTGCAAGAAGTGAAATCAAGAATTAATAAATAGGGTGGATTCAAACCAAAAAGCTTCTTCATAGCAAAGCAAACAATCAATTGTATGAATAGAGAGCCTACAGAATGGGGGAAAATATTTGCCAACTGCAACACAAATACAACATTAATTTCCAGGATATATAAAGAACTCAAAAAACTCAACACCAAAAAATAAATAACTCACTCAATAAATGGGCTAAGGAACTGAACAGACACTTCACAGAAGAAGAAATACAATCAATCAGAAAATATATGAAAAAATGTTCAACATCTCTAACAATTAGTGAAATGCAAATCAAAACTACTCTAAGATTTCAACTCACTCCAGTCAGAATGGCAATCATCAAGAATAGAAGAAACAGTAAATGTTGATGAGGATGTAAGGGAAAAGGTACACTCATACATTGCTGGTGGGACTAGAATTTGGTGCAACCACTATGGAAAGCAGTATGAAGATTCCTCAGAAAACTTGGAATGAAAACACCATTTGACCCAGTTTTCACACTCCTTGGCATATATTCAAAGGACTTAAAATCAGCATCCTATAGCAATGCAGCCATATCATTGTTTATAGCAGCTCAATTCACAATAGCTAAACTATGGTACCAACCTAGGTGCCCTTCAACAGATGAATGGATAAAGAACATGTAATAGATAGATAGATATATAGATAGATAGATAGATAGATATAGATAGATAGATATAGATACAGATATATGTATGTATATATATATGAATATTATTACTCAGACATAAAGAAAAATGAAATTATGGCATTTGCCAGCAAATGAATGAAGCTGGAGAATATCATGTTAAGCAAAATAAGCCAATCAGAAGAACCAAAATGTCAAATGTTTTCTCTGATATGTGGATGCTAATTCACAATATGTGGGGTGGGGGCTAGGGAAGAAAAGAGGTGCTTTGGATTATACAGAGGGGAGTGAAGGGAAGGGAGGGGGGTTTAGGGGAAGGAAGGACAATAGAATGAATCACAATATGTCAAAATTCAATGAGCATAACCAGCCCCAGAGAGTGGCCATGTGAACTGTATCCAACAAGACCACTGGGCTGGACCTGCATGGGCCACTGGGGTCCCACACCCCACCACAATGTGCCCTGGATAACTGGAAATGGAGCCATAGGATTTAATATTTGCTTAGCTGAGTTTCATTCTTGCTATAGTTCAGTTTCTAATTGTTTTCCTCTTCCTTTCTTTTGGATTGGAATATTTAACTTGTGCCATCCTATCTGGGATGTATTAAACTTGCTCTTTTGACTTTTATAGAGGTTGAAAGCTAGGAATTTGTCTTGAGACCCAGACATGACTTTGGATTTGGATTTTTTTTTAGCAATCCTGGAACTGTTAAGACTTTGGTGACTCTTAGAGATGAACTGAATGTCCTGTGCATTTTGAAGTGCACATGAACCTTTGGGAGCCAAGGACAGAATGATACTTTTTGTATCATAAATAACCCTCAAAGGCCAGGTGCAAAAGTTCTGATCACCACCTTGTTGCTATTTAAGAGGTGTGGTTTAGTGGGGGAACTTGAAGGAGATATTGACACCCTGACCCCTTTTACTCTCTATTTTTATATTCTTTCCAACCATGATGCAATAAGCATGTTCCTCTACCACATGCTCCCAGTTCCATGATATATTACCTTGTCACAGGCCTAAAGCAATTGGGCCAAGAAACCATGGACTTTAATCTCTGAAACCATGAGCCAAAATAAACATTTATCCTCATAAGTTAGTTACCTTAGATATTTGTCATAGCAATAGATGCTGAGTAACCAATAATGTAGATCATTCAATATCTACCAGAGAACAAAGGAATTAAACTATTAAATAATAACAGAAAGATAGCCGTAAATTCCTAAAACAATTGGATGCTAAAAATCACATTTCTAAACACAGGTCAAGCAAGAACTATTCTGAGAAAATTTAAAATATGATAAAACAAAATGGAAAAGACACTGAAATTTATCTTAAAGGGAAATTTATAACATTGAATGTATATATTAGAAAACAGAAATGATATAAAATCAGTCATCTAAGCTTTCACCTTAACAAATTATAAAAAGAAGAGCAGAGAAAGTTAAATCCAAAGTAAGCAGAATAAAATAAATAATAAAACTTGAGTAGAAATAATTAAATAGAAAACAGAACAATCAATATAAACTGTCATTAAAAACAAAAGCTCGTTCTTTGAAACAACAATAAAATTGACAAGAACTGAGTCAGAATATCTAAGAAAAAAGAAAGAGGATACAAATTACTATTATCTGAAATGGAAGATAGAAATTCACTATAGGTCCTATGGCCATTAAAAGAATTACAAAGAAATATTTTAGAACTCTATGCCACAAAATTGACATTCTAAATGAAATGGACTAGTTCCTTAAAAGGCATAATTGGCAAAAACTCCCACAGGAAGAAATAGAAAATCTGAGTAGACCTACATGCAATAAAGAAATTGAATCAAAAATAGTAACTTTCCAAAAGAGTAAGCACAATGACAAGTTCACTAGTGAATTATACATTTAAAGCACAAAGTAAGACATTTCTCTATAATTTCTTTCAGAATATAGAGATAAAAGAAATACATTTTTTAAATTAAGACTTTATAGTCATAAAAGAAATATTTCTTAACTCATTCTGTGAAATTACATTACCTCAATATTAAAAGCAGATAAAGACATTAAATGAAAACCAGATGCTGGATGTGGTGGCACACACCAGTAGCTTGGGAGATTGAGGCAGGAAGATTGTGAGTTCAAAGCCAGCCTCAGCAAAAAGAGAGGTGCTAAGCAACTCAGTGAACCCTGTCTCTAAAAAAACATACAAAATAGGGCTGGAGATGTGCCTCAAGTGGTCCAGTGCCCCTAAGTTCAATCCCCGGTGTCCCCCCAGAAAATTAAAAAAAAAAAAAAAAAAACAGAGATCAATATCTCTCTTAAAAATAAATGCCAAATCCATAACAGAATATTAGAATCAAATAAAACAATGTATAAAACTAATTATGTATCATGACCAAAAGGTATATACACCAAGTATAAAAGGCTGTTTCAAAAACTGCACATCAATTAACATAATCACATCAAAGTGCTAAAGAAGAAAAATCAAATAATCTTATCAATACATTGAGGAAACCATTTAGCAAAATCCAATAGGCATTCACCATATAAGTCTTCAGAAAAACAGAAACACGGGAATTTCCTCAAATTTAAAAAGAATATCAACAAAAATACTGTCTCTAACATCACATTTAATAATTAGAGACCCAAAACTTTCCCACTAAGATCATAAACAAGACAAGCATTTCCTCTCAATTTCCAAAACCACGCTTGAAATCCTAGCTAATGCAATAAGTAAAGAAAATGAAATAAAATGTATGCAAACTGGAAAGAATTCAAGTATTTGTAGATGACATGATCATCCATGTAGAAATTCCAAAAGGATTTTAAAAAACAAAATCAAATTGCTAAGAAGAGATTACTGTAAGTTTGAAGTAATATACAAATTTTATACCCTAAGTGCATGTATGAAGTCACGAATGCTGTGAATATACTTTGTATACAACCAGAGATTTATGTAAAAGTGTGCTCTATAAGTATAATATGAAATCTAATTTATTCTGCTGTCATTTCTAACAACTTAGAATAAAAAATAAATAAATATTTTTTAAAAACCAATCACTTTCCTAAAAACAATGAAAAAGTGGCAACTGAAATTTTAAACTCAATGTCACTCTTGTTAGCACTGAAATAATTGAAATATGCATGTATGACTTCAACAAAAAATTTGACTTATATGAGGAAAACTATAAAATTGACAAGATATGAAATAAAATATCTGAAGAAGTATTCCAAGTCCATGGATAGGGAACTAAATCAATATTCAAGATGTCAGTTATCCCCAATTCAATCTATATATTCAACACAATCCTAATTAATATACCATAATATTATTTTGTGGATCTTCACAAACTGATTCTAAATTTTTAGAGGTAAAAAGATCTAGAATGGCCAGTTAATTCACAATATTGAATTAAAAGAGCCACCTGATTTCAATATTTATTATAATATTACATTCATGGCTGTTGGGGACATTAAGAACACGTCAGCCGAAAGAAACTCTCTGGTTGTCTCCAACTTCCTGATACGTGGACTTGGCCTAGCAAAGGGGTGTTCCCCTGATGTATGAGGAGAGATCAGACCGCCACAAGGATAGGCTAGTGGCTCCGCCAATGTGATCTGCTCATGCTCCCTATGTGCCCCTATGATCTTTCTGCTGATTGGCCCATGTCTTCTATAAAGGCTGTCCAACTTCCTCAATAAACTTGAGCTTGTGCCTTGACTGGTCTCCCTGGTGTGTCTGATTGTCTTCCATCATGAAGGCTGAGTGTGGCCACCAGCCGACTCCTGCCTCTCCCGATTCCGCCTCACCGCTGGGGCGTGTTCCCCCAGCCTTCTCCGCTGGCTGGAGGAGGCTAAACCCGGGTCCGGGTCCAGGGAAGCTAAAAACCCCAGCACATGGCTATAGCGTGGTATTAGTAAGAGAACTGATAAAGAGATCAATGGAGACCAGAAAGCCCAGGAAAAGATTCACAATGAATATAATGGACTAATCTTTGAGAAAGGTACAAAGATAATACCACGCAGCAAAGACAATAAGCAGATGCCAACTCTCTGAGATGAACTAGACATTGAAATTCTCAAAAAAATTTTTAAATAGCTAGTAATTCTTCTCCAAGGGGTGAAAAGATAGAAATAACAGTGAAGTAGAAACTCCTTTTAAATTGGCCAAACATTTCCTAAATTTGTTGAAAATCATTCATTTACATATTTAAGATATTCAATGTACTCCCTACAATAATAAATTCAAACAAACTCATGCCCAGTTAGTTTATAACCAAACTGATGAAAAGAAAATATAAAGAAAAATCTTGAGAGCAGCAACAATCAACTGAATGTGGAATTAGTGTGTTCAAAAGCACAGAGTCCAGAAGAGTATGGAGCTTTGTTACAATATTAAAATAATAGACTGTCCACCCAGAATTCAGTGAAAATACCCTTCTGAAATCAATGGAAAGAATAACATCTCATACATAGGAAAACTAAGAGAATATATATGGACCTTAAAAAATGAAACATTAGGCCTGGCGTGGTAGTGCATGCCTATAATCCCAGTGGCTCCAGAGGCTGAGACAAGAGAATCACGAGTTCAAAGCCAGCCTCAGTAATGGTGAGGCACTAAGCAACTCAGTAAGACCCTGTCTCTAAATAAAATCAAAATAGGTCTGGGGATGTGGCTCAGTGGATAAGAGCTCCTGAGTTTAATCCCCAGTTCTATAAAATTAAAAAAAAAAAAAAGAAAGAAAAATTAACAGAAATGGTAAATATGAAATTTTTTCACTTAAGAACTTTAAAATACCTATGACTATTTAAAGTAAAAATTATAATATCTAGTGATATTTTCAGTGTATGTAGATCTCATACATATGACAAAAATATTATAAAGATCAGAGTAGAAGAAGATTGAAAGGAAGGTTTTCTCATTACATACAACATGGTACAAAATAAGAAATAAAGCATAAGATTGCAGTATACATTTTGGAATTCTTAAACGCACCACAAATTGAAAATGTAGCAAAGTAATCCAACAGATAAAATACGATACAACACTAAAAAATATTCAAACAATCTCCCCATCATCAAAAACGAAAAGTTGGAGGAAGTAGGTGATTACAAAGGATCAGAAAGCAAAGAGAATACAAAACTTGTAGACATGTATCAAGCCATATTAATAAGAAATCAACAACATTTAATGCAATACTTAATGTATTTTAAATGTTATTAGTATCTTCACATCAATCAAAACGAAGAAATTAGCAAAGAGGATCAAAAACAAGAACACCCAACAGGCTAATGCCAAGAAGTACACGCAGAAAAATTATGTCCAATTTAAAATTTATATAGTGGAAAGAAATTAATCTTAAAATATTGACCTTCTACTTTGAGAGTCTAGAAATTTTCCATTTCCAAATTAAATGTAGAAGTAAAGTTATTAAGAAATAGTCAAGGATCAAGTAAGCCTAAAATTGATCTGTTAAAAATATCAACAAAATATTCAAGTCCCAGTTCAATCAAGGAAAAAAGAGAACAGAATTAATATCAGCAATGAAAAGAAGTTATCACTAAAATAGCTCAGTGTGGTGGTATTATGTGTTTGTAATCCCAGCTACTCCAGAGGCTAAGGCAGGAACACAGCAAGATTGAGCCCAACCTTGGCAATTTAGGGAGATCCTGTCTCAAAATAAAATAAAAAGGGATGGGTATGTAGCTCAGTGGTAGAGAACTTGCCTAGCATATTTGAGGGCCTAGGTTCAATATCGAGTACTACAAAAAAGAAAGGAAAAAATTAGTCATTACTAGAAATTTACAGACATTCAAAGATACACAAAAAGAATATAATTTTTATCACCAACATTTGAACTGGCAGTGTTTCTTTAAAAATAAAATTTACTAAAATTGACAGAAAATACTGAAAAATGAATTAGCCTGTATTTAGTAAGGAAACTGAATATGTTAAAATACTTTTCTAGGAAAATTTTTATTGCTATTTTATTTTTTAATGCTTATACTTTTGGTACTGGAAGTTCAACCCTTGGCCACTTTACCACTGAGCAACACCCCCAGTCCTTTTTATTTTTTGAGACAGGGTCTCAATAAATTGCTCGAATTGGCCTAGAATTTTTGATTCTCCTGCATCAGCCTCCTGAGTCACTGGAATTACAGGTATGTGCCCCCATGGTGAGCAATTGAAAAAAAAAAAAAAAAAACTGAAAAGAAAGCTCAGGCTGATATTTTCACTGTTGTTTTTTGTTTGTTTGTGCATTTAATATGTTTTTTGCTACCAGGGATTAAACCCAGGGATGCTTAATAGTGAGGGTCTAGTGAGTTACTAGCTGCTGGGATTACAGGTGTGTATCACAACATGCCCAGCTTCCCTAGTGCCTTTTATACAATATTCAAGAAAGAAATAATATCAATAATATACAGAAGCTTTCATAAAATAGATGTGGAAAGATCACTGGACAGGTCAGTACATGAGGACAGCATAACTTGAATATCGAATTTTGACAGATATTATAAATACAAAGAATCATAGACCAATATCCCTCATTAATATAGGCTCAAATTTTTAAATGTTTTTAGCAAACTGAATCCAACACTATGTAAATAAGATAATACATAAAATTCTCAAGTGCCATGAATATAAATATAATTCAAACTGGCAAAAGTAAATAGTGGAAAATTCCCCATTCTACCATATAGTTTCATCAGAATACCATATCTACTGCCTTACAATTTTAAAAATGTGTACCCCTGGAAAACATGCACAGTAAAAAGATAAAAGGACATCACAAGTCAATAATCAAACTTTTTGATAATTTTCTTTCTTTCTTTTTTTCTTTTTTGGTACCAGGGATTGAACCCAGAGACACTTAACCACTGAGCAATATCCTCAGCCATTTTTTATATTTTATTTAGAGACAGGGTCTCACTGAGTTTCTTAGGGACTCACTAAGTTGCTGAGGCTGGCTTTGAACTCATGATCCTTCTGCCTCAGCCTCCGGAGCTGCTGGAATTACAGGTGAAGGTCACCATGGCATAGCTTAATCTGATAAGAATTTAATGGATTATTTGGAATGGCTATTAGTATATAAGGTAAGATTTACCTATTCATTATCATTATTTATTGTTTAATGTCAAATTGTTCAGGTCTTGCAGAACTACCAAAATAGCATAGTTTTGCAGGGCCTGGTGATGTAGGCATATAAATCCAGCTACTTAGGCAGGGGCATTGCAATTTCAAGGCCAACCTGAGCAATTTAAGCAAGCCCTTGTCTCGAAATAAAAGTAAAATGGGCTGAGGGCTGAGTGTAAAGCTCAGTGGCATAGCACTTGCCTAGCATGGGAGAAGCCCTGGATTCAATCCCCAGAATTTATGTAGAAAGAAAAGAAAAATTAAAAAATCATATCTTATATACATTGTTACTTCTCTGCATGGATTTCTACACACACACACACACAAAGAAAAAAAACATTGAATTTAAAAATCTTTTCTGAGGAGTTTGGAAAAACACAAAATTTTCCTCAACAAGCTTTCCCAATCTAATTGCCATCATATTCCACTAATTGCTTCAATGAATGAATCTCCCCAAGGGAGATGTTTGTTAAAAATATAAAAAAAAACTTATAATAATCTTCTATGATTCTCAATATTTCTAAAAAATTAAAGACTGAAATAATGATGCTGTTTTAGTCAGCTTTTCCGCCACTGTGTCTAGAAGACCCAAACAGAACAATTTTAGGGGAGGAAAAGTTTATTTAAGGGCTTACAGTGTTAGAGGAAGAGGCTGGCTCCATTCCTCGGGACTCAAGGTGGGGCAGGACATTATGGAGGAAGAGTAAAGAAGCTCACATGTTGATCAGAAAGCAACGGTAGGGATTCTCTACTCTCCACATAAAAAATATATGCCCCAAAGCCACCCCCTCAATGAACCTCTCAGCCATACCCCACCTGCCTCCAGTTACCACTCAGTTAATCCCATCAGGGATCAATTCACTGATTAGGTTAAGGCTGTAATCAAATAATTTCTCCTCTGAACCTTGCATTGTCTCACATATGAGCTTTTGGGGGACACCTCACATCCAAACCATAACAAGTGCTATGAAAACTTGAGTTCCAACCTCAATAACTTGCTATTTGGCAATTTTCCTATTTAAAAGACTTCAAAAATAATTTTATTGATAATAAACACAGGTACTGTGGTTCTTCTATTTATTTTTCCTCACATCTTTGCAGCATATTATCAAACTGTAAAAACTAAGAGTTCTGATCAGTGTTGGTTGGACATATTGTGCCTGCATAAAAGTATGCACCCACCCATCAGACTATCTTCCACTTATAAAGGCCTGTACTGAACTATGTCTGTTTAGGCACAGATTTATCCAATCTTTATTGTAAACTAGCAATAACCCAGGAAAGGGTATACTAGAAGTTTTGATTTAAACACTGTTGGTTACCAATATAAAACGTGTACAAAAATATTTGAAACACCATAGCTATAAATTAATGAGAAAGAAAAAGAAGTCATAATAATACAGAAAACTATGCCTTAATACATAATTAACACATGTAACTGCTTATGTGTTACATGTGAATGTAGGTACATAAATTCATACTAATATCTTAAGCACTTTACATGCATCATCTCAATTATTTTTTGGTCCTCAGAAAGGAGATTCTATTGTATTTCCCATGTAAAGAATGAGAGATTGAAACATATGTAAATTAATAACATAGAGAAAAGTTAAAATTAGGCTCAATGCTGGCATTCAAAGTCAGATCTTTCTCATTCCAGAATCAAATCATATACTCACTCTGATATCCTAAAATTATATAATATGCCTTATGGGTCTATATAGTCATCTTGCATTTTCATGTAAATTATTCCTGTCAAACTTCTAAAATTTTCAATTCTGCTTCTGTTTACTGCTGAATTCTTAAGTCATCAGACTGCAATTTAAATATTGCCATGTTTAATATTTTGGGGGATGAAAGTTCTATTCCAGAAGTTAGGATTGTATATATTTAATATATGCATATTAAACAAATTTTCATCTGAATACGAGTTACAGTATTTCTGAAAAAGTGAGATTTCTAGTTTTCAGGCTAATGAATCATTGATGTTATCAGAGCATCTTCATCATCACAACTGTTTGTCAAACACAAAAATTATATATATATATATATATACATATATATATATATATACATATATATATATATATGGTGTCATTCTGTCTCCTTTCATTTTTAGTTTAATTCTACATATTCACTTACAGAGATCTGCAAGTTGATATGTCTATGACAACATAAACCAAAATGACAGTAAAATTTGAGAAAGCTTTTAGACCAGGATATATTAACATTATATTGTATTGTGAGAGGATGAGATAATTTCACAAAAGGTATGAGGATTTAATTCAAATTTAAAAGTCTATGTGTTTGAATCATTTTCTTCAAGCTCTATTTTTAAGTGGAACGAGACTATATTGGTTTAGAAATTTTATGTAGCCATACAGTAATACCATTTAGTAAATAAGACCTGAATTTAATGTATGATGACTGGATATGTGAATTTAGACAAATTCGAAATTTCAGCCAATTAAAAGAATTTTGCTCTAAAGCATTTTGAACATTTTATTAAGTAAAAATGAAGTTTCCCTATTTAATCGGTCAAAGATGGTAGAAGATAATCTGATAGTGAAAGGTTCAGCCTTCATTTACATTTTAAAAAACTGACTTACACTTCATAGCAAATAAATGTTCTATTTAAAGCTTCATAAGAGTTTCATAAAACTCCAAAATGTGAAGCAGTTTATTTAATAAATGTACTTTTCACCACTCATTGCCAATTCACTAGAAGTTCCATTAAACAATTTCTTCAGAATTATTTTTCTTAATGTTTTAATAGCTCCTCTAAATAAACAGTTTGAGTTATTCTAGGATGTAAAATGTGTTATGTGGTATTATAAATTTAAATGAGAAAGAGGTAGAGAGAGAAAGAGCAAGAAAGGACAGGGGCCAGGGAATGGAATCCTATATTATTCATTTACGATCCTTGAAAATAAGGTTTTGTGGGTTAGAAATGTACATATGTCTGTGAAACTATTTTTTAAGTGGAAAGAGACTATATTATATTTATAAATAGTCAAATTTTTAAAATAAGACTCTGAAAGATTGGAAATTATACTAATTGTTTAAAATATTCATTTGCTTAATAAATATTTATTGTAGTGTGTGAAATCAATGAATGACATTGAATGATCTGGGTGTATATTACCACTATATATTACCAGAATCAGTTTATCATTTAATCCATACATATTACAAATTAAAATATTTTATGTAGAGTCAGACTTAAATATGCAGAAGTGAAAAACATCAGGAAAAAAATGGTATTCTAAAAAAATAATTTGAAAATGTCATGAGTGTTATTTATGTTTAACCTCAAACCATAGGTTATGTATATAATAACAAGAATATGATAGTTTAGCTAATTCTCTAATTTACATTGTACTTTCAATGCAATTATACACTGTATGTATAAATATGTGTGTACACATATGTATGTGCATATATGTATGTATACACACACACACACACATATATATACACACATACACACACACACATATATATATAGACACATTAACCGAATACAGCAAGTCTCCCAAAGGAAACATGTCTTCATCTATATTATATAGCACAATTTTACTCTGCTTCACTCTGAAAATTAAATGACTCAGAAATTACATTAAAACAATCATAAAAGTAATGAATAACGTGTCAGGAGTGCATGCTTCTCTTTATGGGGTCAGGAGACTGAGATCTGTTTGTTCTGTTAAAAAAAAATGACTGAAAACAAAAGCACAAATTACCAGATCCAATGATTAAAGAATTAAAGGAAAGAATGTGATTATCATAATTAGTGAAATAAAATTGAAAGAAGCTGCTTCCCATGACCTTCATATTATTTTTAAAAATGTGATTTAAAAGCTTAAAGTTCATCTTTTTGCAATATGATCTTTACTTTACCTTGGAAATATTCACAAAGAACAAAGCAAGGCAGAATAGAGACTTGTACATTTCTCTAAATTAATATTCCAGAGAATGAAGAGAAGAAAATGTTCTTTTTCTCCAAAGAAAATAATAGGAAGTACTAAGAGCAAAGCCATTTGTCCCTCCCAGGGGAATAGTGTGCCTGTATTCAAATCAACCAATCTCTGTAAAGGTTCCCCAGCCACTGCAGTCACCATTGTCTGGTCATTCTCTTAGTGAACAATAGAAAACATCACTGCTTCACCCACAGGGTGAGAAAGTAGGTCACCCTTTAGAGTTTTCAACTTTGCTTCATAACAGATATTGATTGTTGCTGTTATTAACCTAGTTTATCTGCTTTAATAATATTCAGCTTAAAAGTTTATTTTACCTCAAAAACTTCTTCATCCAAAATCCTTGTTCCAAAAACCGTGATTCCATTGGTATCAACAATTGATCTCTCACTTCTATCAAGTGGTTTTGTGGTTTTCTTCTTACAGTCAACAATCATTGTCACAGTTTTCTTTTCCACACTGATTGCCACCCGATGCCACCTAAAAAAACAAAAAGCCAGGTAACTCTTTTGTGAGCTTCAATAACATTGGCTGCCAAACCATTATTCACATACAGTATATTTTAAATTATGAAAGTGAGCTGAAATGGCTTAAAATGCAGGCTTAGGAATCAACTGGTTAGCTGGTGACAACTTACTGCTTACCCAGCATAGTGCTAGGTACTCAAAAAGATTCTAGCAGCCTAAGATGCACAGCAGGATTATCTGTCCATGTTGATAATGACATGCCCATTCTCTGCTTCACTTTATGTTGCAGTAACAAAAGCTTAATCTCACTGCATCCTGATGAGGGCATTTGATAGAGATTAGAATGGGATAGGGTATAAGCAATAGTTTCTATGTACCTAAATTCTTTCTTTCAAAGAAAAAAAATAAAATAAAAAAACAACCTTCTGCTCTAGTGATCCCTGAGATGGACTGCAAAAGGGTATGTCTGCTAACTGAATGACTGCTCCATCTGGAGCAACTCAACGTTCTAATTGTAAAACACAGTGCACTGCTCTGTCTTTATTCCCATTTATTTCAAGTGCTTTCGATTTCTTTTCCCACTTTAATTTCAAGACAGTTATAGATCACTACTGTGGGTAGGATCCAAGCCTGAGACACAGTATCTCTCCTTCTTCCCACCCTTGGCAGGAAGTGGGAACACTGAAAGAAAGCAGTCAGTGCATGCCTGCGGGGAAGAGTCTCAATTCACTCTGAAGCTACTGCTCCAGCTAATTCAGGGTGGTGATGACAGGCTTAGAGGGGGTGACATGGCCAGCCCTTTGGAAACATATGTATCTTAGCAATACTGTGAAAAGGAGAGCTTATTAACAATATCTGGTGCTAACATAAACCACTAAGTGAAGCTCACTTGGATTCTGCAAGCTACTTGGCTTATATTTTATTGTTTTTTTTTTTTTCCAAATGAAAAGTGCTAGATTAATATTCCAGAAGTGTCTAGGACTAGATCCATAAAATAAAGTACCCAAAAAGCTGCAAGAGCCTTCCTAAAATGTCTGTTTCATGATACTTGGCATGGCTACTGATGAGGACCAAGTATATTTCCATATACACTTAATCTTTGGTCTTTCCACTAGCACATTCAACTAGCATAGGCGTCTGCTTGGTTTGAATTGAGCAGATTTATATAAGGAGCCACTTAATACAGTGAGAGTAAAATTTACACATACTTCATTGCCTGTGTCTAAACTTAAACCATTCCTACTATCATAGGTATGTGCTTTTCATTAGCAGAAAATAAAAATGACTTCAACTGTGAAAAGCTGATTAGAACGCTAAATAGCATTTTTGTTTAATTAATTTAAGCTGTGATAATAATGAGACATCAAAATCATAGTATCACATATAGCATTCAAAATACTGTTAAAAAAATAAACACTTCATTTTGAAACGCTTCTCAATTATTTCCTTTCTCTCATAATATACATTTTCATCTTCAGAAAACTCTCCTCAGTTCTCTATTCAAAGTATACACAAAATCCAGTGTCTCTCAACTTAGTCCAAGCTGTCACCTCTTTCACATAGTCTCCCAATTGGTTGCTGCTTCCACTCTTTTGCAACCACAGCAACCTTTTATAATATGAGACAGATCAAGTCTCCATCTTACTAAAAACTATCAAGTACTCCTATAACAGGGTGCCCAGGTCCTCTCTGATCTCATGTCTGACTTTTCACTCTCTGACTCCCTGTATCCCAGCCACACCGCTGCCTGCCTGCCTCCTTCCTGCTGCTCTCCAGTGTTCTTCACTCTGCAAGAAGTTCTTCCTCTACATCCCCACAGGACAACTCCTGCTCCCCGCACTTTGTTCAATACAACATCATCAAAAAGGACTGCCCAATCTAAAATAGTACACTAAATAGATATATTTCTTGGACTTATTTTCATTCATAGAACTATCAGCATCTTGTGTATTTTTGCCTCTTCCATTGTTGATCTTTTCTATTAGAATTTAAGCTCCAGGAGTGGAGAGATGTCACATGGGCTGTTCACTACTACACCAGTGCCCTGTAGAAGTCTAGCCAAATACTGGATAAATACTTATGTAATGAATGGCCTATCGTGATGAATGTAGTTTAACAAATCAAAGCATGCTTAAATACCAATAATTTTTGCATTAAAATTGTAATGCTAGTTGGGAATAATACAGTGCTGGCACATGGTAAGCATTTAATAAATTGTGATTGAATGAATATATGAATGAAAAAGTGAATGAAAGGTATTTATTTCATTCAATATATTGTCAGTGATAGTTTACCACTGTCACATATGTAAATATAACTATTGTTCTCTTTGATAATCAATAAAAATATTTATTGAGCATTTTTCATGTTTTATTTTAATAACTTATTCAAATTAAGCACTGCCTATTGTTTTCAAATAGAATGCTGGCCATGATAAATTAATTTTTTCAATTAAGAAGGCATCCTAATGAGTGTAAGCAAGATAAAATAAAACAATGTTTGAATAATAAGATGAATTCAAAATGTCTTCCACAAATACTAAATATGAATTAAATTTTACCTTGGTGTTTGCTAATGGTCAAAAATAGAAACATAATGTGATATAATATTTTACTTCTCTATAGCATAATAGTGTAAATTACTTATGAAAGTCTATTTTTTTCTGGCACTGAGACTTGGAGGTTTCTCTGGGGTCCTGACAAATACACAATGTGTATGAATTATTTTTTCCACCTGCACTGCTATTTCCTTCTGCTATAGCCAAATGTTCTACATCTGATAAAGCTATTTTAGGGGTCTAAATACAGCAATAAAATGTGTAGTAAAATTTAATGCACATTTGTTTGTGTTTAGTGGCTCCGAAAGCAAAAGGCAATGATCACAACACAGAATTCAGCAGGGTTTCAGAAGACTGTAGCTTGAGCCTGACTACCTAAATTCCAAAGCCACGTCTGCCACTTTCCAACTTTCTGACATTAGGCAAATCAAATAAACTTTTTGTGACTCAGTCCCCTTATCTGTAATAAATATTAACATTATCTTCTTAAAGTGATTGTAAATAATTAAATGAATTAGCTATGTATTAAGTGTTTAGAACAATATGGATATATATCAATTATTAGATAAGGCTTCTATGATCACTTATATTACTATTACTGGTTTAAAAAAAAAAAAAAAAGATCATTCCCTGCTTAAGATGCTCCTATGGTCAACGGAAAGGGAGGGGAGGGAGGGAGTAAGGGGGGGGGTAGGAAAAAAATTGGTGATTGAATGAGATGGATATCATTATCCTAAATGCATGATTGAAGATCTGAATGGTACTTATATACTTTGTATACAAGCAGTTGTATGTAAAAAGATACTATACTTGTGCATGATGAATAAGTAAATAAATAATAAAAAAATTAAAAAAAAAATAAAAAAAAAATAAAAAAAAAAAACCCCAGATGCTTTACCAGTCACGCTATACATGCCTCTCATCCCTAGAAATAGGCAAAAGCTATGCTACTCTGAGTTTCTATGAAATTGATTATTCTGTTAGGTATCACAAAAATGGAATCTTAAAATTTGTGGCCTTTTATAATCATTTAAAATCATTTTATAATCATTTATAATCATTTCTTTCACTTATATTTTCAAGGTACATCTATGTTGTAGCATTTGTAAGTTCTTCATTCCTTTTTATTGACAAATAATATTCTATTGCAGTATATATTTCATTTATCTATGTACCAGTTGATGAATATCTGATTTGTTTCCATTTTTGTTACTACAAATAATGTATCCATGAACACTTCTATGTAAAAAAAAAAAAAAAAAAAAAAAAAAAAAAGATGCTCCACTGACTTCCTATCTCACTGAGAGTAGAGTTTGTAGCCTCTTAGGATGTGTTAAGGCGATCTGGCTTCCCACTGATTTTCCATGCTCACCATCCCACTCTGTTCCTACCATGTTGGTTTCCTCCTTATTGGGACAAATGGGCACATGTTGGAATCAGAGACTTTGCATTGGCTTCCCCTCCTCCTGGAACAGTATGCTTATCATTCTCAGCATGGCATGTCTTCCACCTCCTTGGCATGTTCCCTTCTTAGTGAGATTTTCCCTGATATTATTTTTTAAAATTGTTCTGCCCACTGTCTTTCCCCTTCCTCTGCACTATTTTTCTGTCTCACTTATACCTATTAAGTCTTTATTAATATATTTCTAAATATTTTTCAATCTTTGCTTGCTTAGACTGCAAAATAAACTATGCAAGGTTAGGCATTTCATTGTTTTTTGTTTTTTCATTACCAGCCCCTAGAAAAAACTTCATCACACTTCATAAATATTTGTTGAATGATTAAGTGAAAGTATTGTTTTCAGCATAGCTAACACATTTGGTCACTGGCTACTTACTTCCCATCAGCAATGTTAACAGTTCTGAAGAGGGGATAATCTTCTGGGGCAGGTTTTCCAGTGTGGTCTTCAAACAGAAAAACAGGGGATCTCCCAACCTCAACACCAATTTGCTGTATACCATGCTCATTATATATAGATAAGAGGAAAGACTGAATTCCTTTTTTGGGTTTTACTGTAAATAATACTGAAAAATCTTCTGGAAAAGTTCCACCTGAAAAGAGAAGGCCATTGTGTTAGAAATTCTAGATTTCCAAATTGTTCTTAGATCACAGAATTATTTTTGAACTTCCTATGTGGTCTTAATGAGTCATCTAAATTCAAAAAGTAAACTGTTTAACAAACAAATGGGGTAGGAGTGGGGGAAACTCTATGACTCTATTAAACTTTCAATGGAATATTGATCAAAGTTATGTTCAAACTTTGAAGTCACTCATTTAAAGCATAATGATTACAAAAAATTGAATTCCAAGTAAGGAAACAAGATTATGGTTCCAACACAATATCAAACACATAACAGTAACTCTTGAAACACTTATTTAAGCATTAATTTTGGCAAAAGGTCTGTATTTTCTGGCTTTGTCTAGTCTGTAGCCATATATATCTCTTAAAAAAGGCATTTTAATGACATTACATAAAGGTCTCATATTCATCATTTCCTCAAAAGCTAGAGTTTTTGATCAGTTTTTGATAACATGCAATGTAGTTTCACATATAGAAAGCATATGTATTTATCACTAAAAACTATCAGGTACTTAGCTAACTTGATTCTAAAGTCATGAAGATATAGTGTCTTTTTTCCCCACATATATACATGATTTAATCCTCTCACTATCCTGGCATATAAGTAAAACAGGCAAAATTATTTGAGGGATGAGTTTAGTTTAAAAAAAAGATATCCATTTGCATAACTGGTATATGTGCATGTATGATAGATAATACCTGGACCAATATTAAGAGTTCATGTACAATCCATTGATTCCAAATTCTATTACAGGCAGTAGTATAAAATAATAAAAGCATTATGCATGTGTCTGTCATGCATTTAAATTCAAACTATTACAGAATATCAGCAATTCCACTTCTAAAAATTTACAGAGTAAACACTTTTACGTAAAGATATGATGTTGTCATCAAAGCACTATTCATAATGATAAAATATTAAAGTAGGTTGCGATGGTTGAGAATGGTTAAATAAAATACAGATTATCCACATAATGAAATCCTATGAAACCACTTAAAAGAATGTAACAGATAGTTTAGCAATGCCCTGTTTTAAAATAAAAAATAAAAGGGCTGAAGATGTAGATCAATGGTAAATCACCCTAGTGTTCAGTCCCCAGTATCAAAAATAAATAAATAAAAGTATGTAACAGAAAGATGTTTGATTAAATTGAAATTATTTAAAATGTATTATAAAAGGAAAATAAAAGCAGTGCAAATACATTTTATGCTACAAATATGTGCATAAAATAATTAAGCAGAAGGTAATGCAACATCTCAGTAAAAAATTCTGATTGTATCAAATCATTTGGTTCATATCTCTGCCCTTTGACATTCTTACTATGTGTTCTTGGCAAATAATTGAAAACCATCATAGATGGTTTTTCAATCCATTAATAAGATAATCTATCCCACCAGGATGTTGTGGTAATTAAATGAGAGTATGTCACAAAAAAAAAGCAATCAATGTGGATTATTCTGCTCTTATCTCATATATATATACATATATATACATTTATATAAAACTATAGTTAAGTGAAACTAATACTAAACTTGAAATTAAAGAGTGTCTGTGTAAAAATTTTCAATGCTATCACAGCAAAATCAATAATTGATCTATCTAATTTCAATTAAATTTATACATATATTTTTGCTCAATTAGATTTATTTTTAAATTTTTATGGTTCTAGGGATGGAACCCAGGGCACTGTACATGCTAGGCAAGCACTCCACCACTAAGCTAAACTCCCATCCCTCAATTTGATTTAAATATACAAAAACATATAATTTTATATTTGTGAAAATTAATAGAAGAAAAATAGTCATAGGAAGAAAATGGAAAGACAATAAAACAAATCAAATAACAAAATGCTTCTAGATGCAATGGTGCACACCTATAATTACAGTAGCTTTTGAGGCTGAGGCAGGACTATCTCGAGTTCAAAGCCAGCCTCAGCAAAAGCGAAGCACTAAGGAACTCAGCGACACTCTGTCTCTAAATAAAATACACAATAGGGCTGGGGATGTGGCAGTGGTTGAGTGCCCCTCAGTTCAATCCCCAGTACAAAAAATAAAAAACATATATATATATTGCCAGTTTACACTGTAATTATATAGCTAGGTAATCCAGCCTATTATTGAAGAAAGTCCAATGCAAACAAGTTTTTTCTTCAAACAAGTACTTTAGAATGCACAACAACAGGACATTGTAACTGCATCTAAATTTTTCAAAGACCTCATATGGCGAAAGAAATTGATATTAAAATATTATGAGCTAATGGAAAACAATGCCTTGTCCATTTTTTAGATATTTATAAAAATTTTTATATAGAGACATTAGGAAAAGAGGAATTCCAGGGAATAATACCTTCATACAAGACTTAAAAAGTATGAAAAATTTTAATTAACCATCCAATTCATACAACATAACTTTTGAAAATCTTTAGCTTCTTACTATACAAATCACTAAAATCTGTCCATTAAAATGTCTGTTTCCCAATTTAAAGTTAAACAATAAAGATTTTAATTGTGATCTTTAAGTTCTGACCTTTGGGAAATAAAATAAGTTAAGAAAATCATAACTTGATGTCAAAATTTTCAATCTAACCTAGACATCCAAACTTAGTTTCCTTCCTATCATAATTAGTGTTCAATACTTAGTGAATTAATCAGACATATATTAGTTCCACAACAGAAATGGATTCACTTAAAATGTAAAATTTTATCAGAAATAAGTGATGAGAATTTATAGTACACATAAAATATGGGGTTTTACATTTTAATCTATATTTTGAAATACAATAGATTAAGAATAAAGCATGTTTTTAAGTCCTTTAGGTACAGACCTAGGAGTAGGATAGCTGGGTCAAATGGTGGTTCCATTCCAAGTTTTCCTAGGAATCTCCATACTGCTTTCCAGATTGGCTGCACAAACTTGCAGTCCCAATGGCAATGTATGAGTGTGCCCTTTTCCCCACATCCTCACCAGCATTTATTGTTGTTTGTGTTTCCAAAGGACTTAAAAACAGCTTACTACAGGGACACAGCCACATCAGTGTTTATAGCAGCACAAGTCACAATAGCTAGATTGTGGAAACAACCCTGATGCCCATCAATAGATGAATGGATAGGGAAAATTTGGTATATATACACAATGGAACACTACTCAACACTAAAAGAGAATAAAATCATGGCATTTGCAGGTAAATGGATGGAGTTGGAGAAAATATGCTAAGTGAAGTTAGGCAATCCCAAAAAACCAAAAGTCGAATGATTCCTTGGCTATGATGATTCTGAATTAGAATGGCAAGGGGGGGGGGTGGTGGAGAGGAGAAGAATGAAGGAATGTTAAATAGAACAAAGGGGAGAGAGAGGCGGGGATGGGGCAAGGGGATAGGAATAATGGCAGAATGAGTTAGACATCAATATACTAAGTACATATATAAAAACACAAATGGTGTGAAAATACTTTATGTAAAATCAGTGACTTGAAAAACTGTGCTCTTTATATGTAATATGAAATGAATTGCACACTGCAAGCATGTAAAACAAATTAGAATAAATTTTTAAAAAAAAAGAAAAGAAAATCATGTCATTTTCAGGAAAATGAATGAAACTAGAGACCATGATGTTAAGTAAAATGAGTGAAACTCAGTCAAGGGATGTATGTATTCTTTCATTTGTGGTAACTACAGAAGAAAAAGGAAAAGAAAGTTGGGGGTAGATCTCTAGGAAATCAAAGGGAGATCAGTAGAAGAAAGTAACAAAAAGGTGGGAGGTGGGAAGGGAGGGATAAGTGCTGGGGAATGAAACTGGCCAAATTATATTGTTATATTTTGTGCATGTAAAAACATGTAACAACAAGTCCCATCATTATGTACAATTATAATACACCAGTAAAAAATGTAGGAAAATTTTTTAAAAAAAAGAATAACGCATGTTAAGTAACTTGTTAAAAGGTGCTATTATTCCTTACTATCTGTGTTTATAAAAATCAAAGTGATTTTTAAACCAGAATTTTAATATCACTAAATGTTGCCTCAGTTATAAATTTGGAATAAAAAAGGCACAATAACTTTGTCTCTATTTTAACATTTTAAACTTTGGTCAATACTTTTTTCTTTTAGATTATATTGCTCTTTAACTAAAATCTCTTTGTGTTATAACTTACTGGGAAGAAAGATTTTTAAATCAGGGGTGAAGGGAATGCATTTTAAGTAGTGTGAAGAACAATCCTTAATAAAAGAGAGATTATAATAATAATTATTATTATTAGAGATTAATATTATTATTATTTATTAAAGATTATACCATTTGCTGATTCTGGAATTATATTCTAATATTTTACATTTGTAACTCGTACTAACTTTTAAAAATATTTAAATATATATTTTGACTAAGTTTTAATATTACCCTCCTCTGATATAAAAATGTAGGTCAATATATGTAAAGTTTCTTGCACAGAGTCTGTCTCACAGCATGGGTTCTAAAGGGCTTCCATTCAGCTCCAATTTTCAGACATTTAAATTAAAAGTCTCAAGTTGGGACTTTGAAAGACACATATCTTAATTCCACCAGAATATTTTAATGACTGTATCCAACCTACAACATCTCAGTGCCCCACTGATGAATACTGAATTTTCCAGTACGTCTGCTTAGTTTATTCTTTAGAAAAGAAATTGCTTTTATATCTTCTTATAATGCATGATAGTGTATTCCAAATGTTTTTCAAAGATATTTTTACTATTTTATAAATAATATTTACTATTTTAATATTATAATGGCAATCTGTCCCAACTAATTTTTACTGTCATTTTGCATAATGGACAGAAAACTCTATCCTCCAGATTGGAAAGCTTATAATCATTTCTATGATGTTATCTATTATATGTGTCTCTTATCTGAAATGCTCACTGTTAGAATCATGTCTCAGACCCAGTGCTGTGAGAAGGAGAAAAGTTTCGTATAGTTACATTCTGTTAACTGGAGTGAAAGAAGGTCCTACAGTCATATATTATTTTATTTCTTCATAAGTAAAACAAGATAACATAAAATTAATCAAATTAGCTAACTACAATCTTGGAATGAAGAATAAACAGACTCTGATAATGAGCCAATTATAAAAAATTATGAACTATAACTTCATGAGTATTTCTAAAATGTTTCCATTAGTCTACTTTTCTCTCTTAAAAATTGCCATCACTTTTTCTATTATAAATGCATTAGGAAATTTAAAAGTAATAGACTTTCACTATTTGAAAAATTTAAATTGGGGGAGATTTTAAAAATATGTTATAACAACCATTTTAAGTCTTAATTTTTAAAATCAGAAATATCAGGCATCATTGTTATACATATATTGTTACTTTTGTTTATCAAAAATAATAGCAAAGCACAAAACATGTTGGAAATTTCAATGAACAATCAAAATATATGTTTACAAAATGCTTTAAAATGTCTTTGCATAAAAAGTACACTTTGTTGTTTTATAATTGTTTAATTCCTTGATTCATATCTTTCTGTTAGTAAAAAGTTTTATCTAATAATAGAAAATTTAAATCTCTTGAGATAGAGAAGGTGTAGGACAATATGAAGAAATTAATTGCAAATTATTGCTGAGAAGATTCTAATGCATCAAAAAGGAATGTTTGATAATATACAATATATGTATGATATATGTATTATGTATGATATATGTATGATAATATATGCCCTCATTCACTACTCCTACTTAACATAGTTCTTGAAGCCCTAGCCAGATCAATTAGACAGACGAAAGAAATTAAAGCGATACGGATAGGAAAAGAAGAACTCATATTATCACTATTTGCAGATGATATGATTCTATACATAGAAGATCCAAAAAATTCCACCAGAAATCTTCTAAATCTAATAAATGAATTCAGCAACGTAGCAGGATATAAAATCAATACCCATAAATCAAAGGCATTTCTGTACATCAGCAACAAATCCTCAGAAAGAGAAACTAGAAAATACACCCCATTTACTATAGCCTCAAAAAAAAAATAAAATAAAATACTTGGGAATCAAGTTAACAAAAGAAGTGAAAGACCTCTACAATGAAAACTACAGCACACTAAAGAAAGAAATTAATGAAGATCTTAGAAAATGTAACCATCTACCTTGTTCATGGATAGGTAGAACTAATATTGTCAAAATGACCATTCTCCCAAAAGCACTATACAGATTCAATGCAATACCAATCAAAATCCCAATATGATTCCTCATAGAATTAGAAAAAGCAATCATGAAATTCATCTGGAAAAATAAGAGACCCAGAATAGCCAAAGGGATTCTTAGCAAGAAGAATGAAGTAAGCAGGTGGCATTACTATTCCAGACCTTAAATTGTACTACAAAGCAATAGTAACAAAAACAGCATGGTATTGGCATCAAAATAGACCAGTTGACCAATGGTACAGAAGAAGACTCAGAGATGAACCCACACACCTACAGTTATCTTATATTAGACAAAGGTGCCCAAAATGTTCACTGGAGAAAAGACAGCCTCTTCAACAAATGGTGTTGGGAAAACTGGAAATTTTCATGTAACAAAATGAAATTAAATCTCTTTCTCTCACCATGCACAAAACTTAAAGTGGATCAAGGACCTAGGAATTAAACCAGAGACCTTGCACCTAACAGAAGAAAAAGTAGCCCCAAATCTCCATCATGTTGGTTTAGGCTCCAACTTCCTCAATAAGACCCCAATAGCGCAAGAACTAAAAACAAGAATCAATAAATGGGATGGATTCAAACTAAAAAGCTTCTTCTCAGCAAAAGAAACAATCAGTGAGGTGAATAGAGGACCTACATATTGGGAGCAAATCTTTACCACAAGCACATCAGATAGAACACTAACCTCAAGGATTTATAAAGCTCTTAAAAGCCTTAACACCAAAAAAACAAATAACCCAATCAATAAACGGGCCAAGGAACTAAACAGACATTTCTCAGAAGATGATATACAATCAATCAACAAATATATGAGAAAATGTTCGACATCTCTAGCAATTAGAGAAATGCAAATCAAAACTACTCTAAGATTTCATCTCACTCCAGTCAGAATGGCAGCTATCAAAAAAACAAACAACAATAAATGCTGGCCTGGTGAGGATGTGGGGAAAAAGGCACACTCTTACATTGCTGGTGGAACTGCAAATTGGTGAAGCCAATCTGGAAAGTAGTATGGAGATTCCTAGGAAAACTGGGAATGGAACCACCAGTTGACCCAGCTATCCCACTCCTTGGCCTATTCCCAAAGGACTTAAAAACAGCTTACTACAGGGACACAGCCACATCAATGTTTATAGCAGCACAATTCACAATAGCTAGATTGTGGAACCAACCCCGATGCCCATCAGCAGATGAAGAGATAGGGAAACTTTGGTATATATACACAATAGAACACTATTCATCACTAAAAGAGAATAAAATCATGGCATTTGCAGGTAAATGGATGGAGTTGAAGAAAATAATGCTAAGTGAAGTTAGCCAATCCCTAAAAACCAAAGGTCAAATGATCTCTTTGATATGAAGATATTAACTTATAAAGGCAAGAGAGAGGGAATGAGAGGAATGAAAGAGCTTTAAATAGAACAAAGAGGGGGAGAGAAAGGAGGGGACAAGGGGATAGGAATAATGGCAGATTGAGTTATCCATGATTACCCTAAACACATGTATGAAGACACAATTGTTGTAAAAATACTTTATATTAAACCAGCAACTCTAAAAATTGTGCTCTTTATATGTAATATGAAATGAAATGTACTCTGCAAACATGTATAATAAATTAGAATAATAAAAAAAATTAAAAAAGGTATGTTTGATAATATATGAAATATTGGCCTTTGAGAAGAACAAATGTGGATTAAATATTGATCCCTCTATAACTTGGTCTAGTCAGAAAGAATCTGTGAAACTGTTTCCTCCTCTGTTAAGCAGGAATTAGGACACCCAACTTAAACTTATAAGGATAAATAATTGTCATGTATCAACTGCAAGTAGGTGCAAGGAGCTACCTGCTTAGAAAACACAATGCTCAGAAATTTTCATTCACCATTCAATTCCCTTTTCCCATAGTATCATAATTTCTACATAATTAGAGTTATGAAATCAATTAGCACTTTCATAGAAGAAAAGAAATTATTTACCAAGTATTTTTTCAGTACCATTATGAAACTCTGCCAGGTGAAGTCTTAGAAAATCTCTAGTCCCAGAACTCCCAGTAACTATGAAATGTGACTAGCTTTTATTATATTTCAGATAAGAATAGAATGCAAAGTTAATGCAAAATTAACATCTGCCAGAGAAGTGTTTCTTTCAACAGAAATATTTATATTAGTTTTAGGAAAATATACATTAATTATGTCTAAATCCACATGCCTATTAAACTAGTCATTAAGAGTAAGGTCTCCTTCCAATTCTCACCTCCCCAATGAAAATTTTCTACATACAAAAATGGGATAGTCATAAAATGCTGCCTTCGCATTCTGTCATGTTGCAATTATGAATTATTATGTGTTCAAATAAGCATATTTTCTGGGATTGTACTGAATTGAAAGATTGGCAATAATTATTTTCATTTTATCACTTTGATGATCACAATGTATTTGGTAACTGATATATAATCAAATTCTATTTCAACCTATAATTGGGTATTTTATAGAACGGTAAAAAGGAATAGTCATTAGCAAAGAAATAGTCGAAGGAGAATTAGTAGTAACAACAGTAGCAGTAATAGTAGTACTCATAATAAACTGAACATACCTGGAAATAACTGTTTTGTTGGGGCACTGAGTTGTGCTAGCTTTGAAACTCTGTAAGCAGTATCTGATCCTTTAGAGTTCTTTCTGTTCGTGCAAAATCCTGTTGTTTTTGTTATTCCTTCCGGAGAATTGTGAAAATCTAGTGCTTTAAGTACATCAACTGGAGCAGCTGAAAAAAAGTTTAAAAAATAATTGAACAGACAATCTAATACAACGTTGAATATTTTTAATACAGGAAATATTATGTCATTCCATGCTTCAAATCTATTGCTTACTATACCTCCCCAAACATTCGGATGAGTGTCTATGGAGTGGGGTTAAGGGTTGTAATAGAAACCGTAACAACATTCTCTTCTCTCACTTTTTTTTTTTTTTTTTTTTTTTTTTTTTTTTGTACCAGGGATTGAACTCAGGGGCTCTCAAACACTGGGCCACGTCCCCAGCCCTTTTTGTATTTTATTAGAGACAGGGTCTCACTGAGTTGCTAAGTGCCTCGCCATTGCTGAAGCTGGCTTTGAACCTGTGATCCTCCTGACTCAGCCTCCCAAGTGCTGGGATACAGGCATGGGCCACCACGCCTGGCCACAACAACATTCTCAAATACAAAATATAGAATAAAATTATGAATACACAAAATAGTAGGTGTTCATGTGTGTATGTGTGTATTTGAAATTTAATTTTCCCTATATATTACATGTATATATGTGTGTGAATGTGCATGTATCTGTGTCTGTGAGTATATATTAGGTATCTATATATAAGTTGTTAATTTTTACCCTCTAAATTTGTAGTTATTTCATGACATTGCTTTATGCTTCACAGTGGAAACTGAAACTCCTGGGGTTGATTGTCTCTCCCCACCCCAACTTTCACATAGCCCTAGAGTATCTAACGTTACTTTTGATGGAAGCATCCATTTCCCAAATCCAATTCATTCAATCTCCAGCTAGTGTGTAGTAGTCAACATAAAATAAGTTTGGAATCTTAAACTTTCCTTTTCCAAGTGTGTCTTATTTAGATAACCATCTTCAATGGTATAAAATTCACATACCATACATTATACAATTCAATGGTTTGTGGCATATTATACTACACATCTTTTCACCTACCCCTAGTAACATGTAATCCACTTTCTGTCCCTATGAAGTTACCTATTCTAGACACTTCATGAAAGTGAAATTAAACAATATTTCTCTAAACATAAAAGTGAAAATGACTCATCAGCAATTTCACTACTAGGTACGTGCCCCAAAGACTCAAATTCAGGACTTGATGAGATAGTTGTATGCCAATTGCAGCAGTTTTCATAATATCAAGGGGTAGAAACAAACCAAGTTTCCTTCAAGGTATGAAAGCATTAACAAAATGTGATCTATATGATAGGACATTATTTAGTGATAAAAGCAATTAAGTTCTGACACATCAAATTGTCTGACCACCACACTGGAAACAGACCATGAAATAATGAACCAATTGCAACCTAGATGAACCTTCAAATCATTATGCTATATGAAATACACCAGACAAAAAAGGACAAACTGGATATTTTTGACCTTCGAATTCCCTGGTCCCAGCTATACATTTTTTAATCTACTAAGTCAAAAGATTAATCAATTAGTGTAAGTACTACTATAAAAATGGACTTTGGAAACTATATTACTCAATCTACTTATGATCTACAGGCTTTCTGCATGTGTTCAAAAACGGATATTGAAACTAGGCCATGTGCTGACCAATTTATCACTCAGCATGCCTTATAGTTCTTATATCACATACTATTATGGTTTGTATCTGAATGTTCCCCAAAATCTCATGTGTTGAAAGCATGATTCCCAGTGTATCAAGGTTCACAGGTGGGACTTTTAGGTAATGATTAGGACCTAATTCATTGGCAAGATTAATCCACTGTTTAGCTGAACAGACTGTAGGCAGGTTGGATATGGCTAGAAGAATTAGGTTACTGGAGGCATGGCTTTAGGAATTATATCTGTCCCTCACCCTTTCTCTCTCTAGACTCTCTGCTTCCCAAATCCCATGAGCTCAGCAGCTTTCTTCCACCATACCCTTCTGTCATGATGTTTGGCCTCATCTCAGGTCCAGAGCAATGGAGTTGGCCAACCAGGAACTAAGACCTCTGAAACTGTGTGCCCAAAATAAACCTTTCCTTTGTTAAGTTTGTTCTTGTCAAGTATTTTGGTCACAGTGGTGAAAAAATTACTAATATGTATCTTTGAATTCTAATTAGGGAGGCACTATTTCTACTCTAGTAACTATATAAGAGACATCATTTACATTTATATAGGTGTAAACAGAACTATTTTCCTCATTTGTGTCTGAAAAAAGAACTAATGTTATTGATTGAAAAAGTTACAGTAGAACAGAATTGTCATCAAATTTCAGAACATAATTTACTTCATAAATATGTTATTTCTGGGATGACTCCATGAAAATGGGACTGATTTTAGAATCAGGAAATACCATCACCACAATTTACCATATCCCATGAAGTAGAGGCTGACCTGCAACAGGATTTTGTTGTTTGAAAATAACAATTTCAATCAATATTTTTATGATAATTATCAATCTGGCATAGAATGCATGAATGAATGATTGAATTTGGGCTTGTGAACATTGTTCATCTTATCTTTTCCTTAGTTCACTGCTTTTCAGAAAATACTAACTTCTATATCTTCAAACATATGTGAATTAAGCTTTATATAACTTGCCTCATAAAGTATGATAGATATAATTTCCTTTAATAATGAAGTCCTTCTACCTATCGCATCAAGCTTCTGAATGAAAATGTATACACTATGCAATAGGACACACATTTTTCCAAGTTTAAAAAGAAAACGTTTTTTATAGAAATCAGACATTTCAAAGGAATCTTTAACTCTAGTAAATATGGTAGTCTTTAGTTCAATTTTGGAATTTTTAAAAATTATAAAGGTATTTGGAAACTTTTTTTCACTAATCCCATTTGTGATGGCCATTTTTTAAGCCAGTGGGATACCTGATCATTCTTCTTGTCTAGTTTTCTCTTACAATTAAACTAAGAAAATAGCCATTAGAGTAAGTGCCACGTCCAGATAGCCTAATATGCATGCACCAATCACTAGACTAGGTCCTTTATAGACATTGACCCTCACGAACTTACTTTTGTATCCCCACACTATAGATGAGAGAATTAAGAATAAGAGAGGAATTTCAAGATACTTCTGAGATCTAAGTAAATATCAAGTGCATGCTTTTTCCATTTTAACACCCTCACTGCTACACCCATAAAGGAAAACTCTACAAAAAAAAAAAAAAAAGAGAGAGAGAGAGAGAGACCTACAACATACACATAATAGTCTAAAATTATCTTGAGCCAGTTAACTGATTCCTCATGTTGATATTTATTTATTTATTTTTTACTCAATTCATGTTCCAGGATATAAATTACTACAAAGGAGAATGTTAATGAGAGCCACAATCTTATCTGTTATTTTATTTTATCTTTGTGAAAAGCCATTTTCAAAAGCAGAGCTGAATAAGACTCCAGGACAGACATGAACACAGTCATGAAGTCTGTAATTTAGTGAAGAAAAGAATGGAGCCCCATAATCATGGTCAAAACTAGGCATAGGTAAATATCATATCAATGATCACAAATTTCCTTTTCTCTATAATCTCTCTTAAAACAATGACCTTTTCCAAGGGCACAAACTTTGTCACATTTGTTCCTTTCTACTCTGAAATTAATGTGGTAAAAAAACAATCTCCATATAGAATTCAAAATAAAAGTACACCTTTTAAAGTCTGACAAAGTTCTTTATAGAGTCCATATACAAAACCATAAGTCTCTCATAAAATATAGTAAAAAAACAGGAACACATTATAAATATTTTAATTAATTTTTTCTGAAAAGGTATATCAAGTCACAATAATGTACAATAATTCAGATAATAAAGTACAAAACTTTTTAACTGAACTATATAATAAATTAAAGCCACTTTGAAATTCTGCCTGTTATTTGAAAATCCTTAAAATCCTAGTATTTAATACACTCTCATAATATGGATTCTACTGGTTTACACACACACACACACACACACACACACACACACACACAGAGGAAAACTTCTTTATATTTTGTTAGCAGATACTTTTTTAAAGATTAAAATAAATATTTTTATACAGATACATAAAAAAGTGAAATTTCCAATATTTAAAGCAATTTTAAATGCCCTTAATATTTTAATTATTTCTGTTTCCAACTGGTATCAAACACCATGATTAACCATTTCTAATGTATCCAATATTGAATACTATTTTGTTCAATAATAACTTCCTGCCTTTTATTGCATATTGTAGGTTAGTTTAAATAGAAGAACAGTATATCAGAGCCCATGACACTACTACAAAGGCCATTTGCTATAGTTTGGATCTTGAGTGTCCTTCACAGACACTATTGGTGTCTGGAAACTTAAGGAGGTGGGGCCTAGTGGAAGGAAGTTAGGTGATTGGGGGCATGACCTTGAAGGAGATTTGGTACCCCCCCAGCATTTTCTTCTACTTCTCTCTTTGCTTCCAGCTGCCAGGAAGTGAACAGATTTTCTCTACCACATACTGTAGTCATGATGTGCTGCCTCAGGCCAAAAAATGATAGAGCCATTTAAGCATGGACTGAAGCCTTAAACCAAAATAAATCTTTCCTCCTTTTAGTTGATTTTCTCAGGTTTTTTGTTAGCGGCAGAAAGCAAACTAATGTACTTTTAACCAATTCTTATCCTTTTACCAATCAATCTGCATGCCATAGTTCAACTAAGCTTCCTAAAAATCCGTTTCAAGTCACTCTGCTGCTTAAATTCCTTCAGAAAACCCTGCTGACTTCCAGATGGTGTCTACATCCCACATCTCTTGCTTACAAAATCTTGATGATCTAGACACACCCACTTACCCTCCCAGTTCCATCCTCCACTACATGCCCTTTATGATCTCTCCTTGCCCCCTAATTCCATCCTCACTCAGTGCTCTTACCACACTGATTTCAGACTTTCTAGAAGCCTACTGTCACACAAATACACATACACACACTTGAACTATATAAAATGGTGGCTGAAAGTGAAACACATGTGAAAATATTTAGAAGCAACTTTCTCTGAGGCCCACAGGAGAGTTCAGTCATAAAATAAAAAATTTAAAAAAAAAATTGAGGCCCAAATATATCCTCTCTATTGCATTTCATTGACTCTTGAATGTCCTCATTCAGTCATCAATCACTTTGGTTGTGGGTCTCTGGTCCTTTTTTCCCTGTGATATCTGCATCCCCACAGATTATTGATCTAACACATCAAAACGCTTTGACGGTTTTTCTCTAACTTCTCCTCTAACCTTCTTCACACAATTCCATGACAGTAATGAAAGCAATATGATGTGGTGTTAAAGAGCCAGGCTGCTTCAGAATTCCATTAGTGTTTATATGATTTGGACATATTACCTAACTGCTCTGTGCCTCAGTTTCTACATCTGTAAAATGAGAATAACAAAAAATATTTACCTCTAAGAGCTTCTGCCAGAACAGAATTTTATTTGTTACAATGTCTTAGAATGGTGTTATTTTCTGTGTTACCCATAGTGGTTGGGGAAACTATGCCTTTGATTAAGATATCCTTGCTAGTAAATTATTTAGTAAAGAAACTCATCATAAAATTCACTGAATTAAGTACTCACTGCTGCTGAAATACCTATTCAGAATACATAAGTCACAGATATGTATGACAATGTTGCTAATATACTCTATTTTATTTAAGTTTTGAAAATTATTCCATTGAAAATAGATAATTAAACAAGAAAGATATTTCAACTAGGAGAAGACTTGCAACTACACTGTAATCTCTAAAATCATTTATTTAAATAATTGCATTAAAATAAAAAAATATGTTAACTCTTTAAGATGCAGTTCCATTGTATTGTTTTCTTATTTTCTTCCTTTTGCCCTGCAAGATGATTACTTTTTCTCATGCAATACACTATAGTAGGGAACATTGTATTTTTTAAGCTTAAAGTAATAAAGTTCAGTTATTTTTTATTTGATAAATTGGCTTCTCGAAGGATTAAAGGGTTTTTAAAAATAAATATGATATATGAAGTCTCAGATTCTTAACAATTATAGTGCATACATATTGTGCAATAAATAGATGCTATGAATATTTACATATAAAAAAAGATATCCTTGCTGCCTATCTTTACATGGTGCATAAAATAACAATGGCTTTACATTTGTAAATAGTCAAAAACTCAAAAAAAATGCATATAATTTTATGAGATATTAAAACTATATGAAATTGTAGGCTCAGGATATAGCTCAGTTGGTAGAGTGCTTTCCTTGCATGTACAGGGCCCTGGATTCAATCCCCAGAACCACTGGGGGAAAAATATGAAATTTCAATTTTGGCATTTATAAATAAATTTTTTATTGGGACATAGCCACACTATTCATTTATTGTTCATAACTGCTTTCACAGTACAACAGTGCTGCACAGTTGCAACAGAGTCTATATGGCGACAATGGCTAACATATTTATTATTCAACCTTTTTATGTTAAGTCCTAAAGGCTGTCTAGGATTAATCATTGAAGAGGAGAAAAAAAGAAATGACAATTATGGCAACACAGATACAGCAAGGCACATAGTTCAAGGAAAGGAAAGAAATCATGCTTGCCCAAGACCAACACTAACAATTTCAGCTGTCCAGATTTTCCTTAGATGCACCAAACTACTGAAACCTCTGGACAAACACTACATCTCTGTCATACATTCACTTGCCACAAACAACTGTAGGAGCCCTGTTTGGGGATTGGCTTGAATTGCGGTTGACTATGAGCCGTGGAGATTTGGCCTTTGTCGCCACCCGTAGTCTCACGGGATTGTTGCGGGATCTCGAGTGACTTGGCCGAAATTGCTGATCGGGTCAGCGCCATTTTTAGGGTGTGTTTTTGGCGTGTGTTAGTCGTTATTAGAACCAGAGAGAAAAGTTATCAGAATAAAAAGCTGTTTGTCTCCAGTTTGCTTCTGAAGTTTTTCCCGCGGCTCCGTTGCTCCAAGCGCTTCAGGCAGCAACAAACAACCATCTCTAGGTCAATAGAAAAGAAATACCAGGGCCTCAAAAACATTTGTTTCATGCATTTCCACTCCTCCACCTCCAGATTTATTGGCCCAATTGGAATAAACTTCTTTCAGTTTCTAAAATGTACTTTAATCTCTTTATCTTTCTGAATTGGCTATGAAAAGTTGATTGATTTTTTTTTTTAACCCTGTGGTTAGATTCACCTGGAGCTGGGCGTGGCGTGCATTTCTGTAATCCCAGCAACTCAGGAGACTGAGGCAGGAGGATCCTAAATTCAAAACCAGCCTGGGCAACTTAGGGAGGCCCTAAGCAACTTAGCAAGACTGTTTCAGATAAAAAATAAAAGGACCAGAATGTAGCTCAGTTACAAAGTGCCCCTGACTTCAATCCCCAGTACCACAAAAGAAAGAAAAGAAAAGAAAACAGAATCAATTAAATTAAAACATATGGATGCCTGTGTTCCACCCCAGAATTAACAAACTGGACTGACTGTGGTGAAGCCCAGGCATCATCTATGTTTTAAAATTTTCCCAGATGAATATAATGTGCAACCAGGGATAAAATCAGGTAGATTCCAAACTAGTCAATGTTTTGGTATAAACCTAAATATGACTTTTTCTAGGAAATCTTTACTTTTCCAGGCAGTGGGACTCTCTCATAGTAGCCTATATTCCCCCTTGAAAAACACCATGCTATTTCATTTGCCTAATCATATCATCATGACTCTGCACGATATGGTCTCAGACACAATAGAAACAATAATATGATTTCTTGTTATTTATACACACTCCCTAATTCATTTTCCACCTCTCTCTCTCTCTCTCTCTCTCTCTCTCTCTCATAGTTTATTAACACTTGCCTCCTTTGATAGATTGTTAACCCTCTGACAGTGAACAGTGATATCCATATTCACTGTTGTTCTGCCAAGGGATAGCACTTGAAACACAGAAAATAATCAATAGAGATATATTTCACAAATAAATGAATGAGTAGTTACATCCAGCCTTTGAGTTGAAATATCTTTTCCATCAATCTATGAAGGGAAATGAAGAAGGTTGGAAGTGACATTTAGCAACAATAATTTGAAGAGATTTCCAAGTCTGATTCAGGTATGTTAAGAAACAGGTGTAAAATGGCCTTTCTAATATGGATGTTGTCTCAAATTCTAGAGATTCACTTACCCTCACCTCATACCTCACATCAAAGGCAATATATGAAAAGTATCATCAAAGAAAGGAATGGAAAAATTTTAAAGGATTCTAAACCATCTCCTGCCCAGTCCAAAATGTTTTGGCGCCCCAGGGGAGTATCAAGAGTACTACTATGTGTATGTGATAGGGAATGTAGGACTGAAAAGGAGAGATAAATGATTATTCATTGTAACTGATCTACTAGCAATGCCCTACTCTATTTCAAAATCTTGAGATCTCTTGATAAAGAATCTACAAGAATCTACTTGGGATCTGACAAGTGTGAAAACAGCAATCAATATATCAATTTATGCAATTTGAACTGCCCAACTTCTAACCAAGCTCATATTTTCTGCATGATTTTAGGTAAGCTACTAACCCCACCAAGAATTATTTTTTTCAACTCAACCTCACTTTGAGAATTAGATATGATAAGGAATTTTAATCTCTGAGAAAATGCTAAGACAGTTTGATTATTGTGTCTAACACATAGTAAATAATGCCTGTAATGCCAGCTACTCAGGAGGCTGAGGCAGGAGGATTGTAAGCTCTAGGGCAGCCTGGGCAAATTAAATTAGTGAGATCCTAAAATAAAATATAAATGGACTGGGGATGTAGCTCAGTTAAAAAGAGTGTCCTGAGTTCAACATTCAGTCCCCAGTACTGCAAAGAAAAACTAAATTATCCCCTGGAAATTTCAATCTTTCTGAACACATATCATTGTTCCAGTGAGTACCTTCCACATTTCCACATTGCTATAATTAACTTGATTCCTGTTATCTGTTTTCTCTTGGGAAAATCCCTTTCTAGTAGAGTAGAATACTGAGCAGTTTAATATCTCTAAATGTGCATTACATGCTATGCAGGAAAATTATGTATTGCTTAGCAATCTCTCCAGCATGCTTATATTGAAACTATTATGCTGATATCATTAGCATTTTCCTTTTCCTTTTATATTTGCATTTAGAGAAATTGATAAAACACAAACACAGTAACCCTGATGTGAGTTATTTATTAAAAGGCTTAAAATTTGATATTATATAGTATTCCCTCTTGTACTATTCTTTCACTTATTTTAAATGTTCATATCACTTATAAGAGTACACGAGTTTACCTTCATAGGACCATGTAGGCAAATAATTTCAATAGAAATAATAAGAGTTTCCTATGTCCCAATATAACCCTTTTTAGCTAATAAAATGGCTAGAATTATTATTAATATTCTGTAATCTAATATTTATCATCAAAGCAGCAGAAATGACTAAATACATTAGAAAAATGTAATATTATATAAGAAACCCTCATAGTTTTACAGTTTACACTAATTACTCTTGGGTATAGGACATGTTCCATTCTATTATTTAGAATTCAGTTTTCCCCCTTAATAAGGTTTTATAATCAACTAAAATATATTGCCACTAATAAGACTAAGTTTTCCTAATGTATTTCATTGTACATACACACAGAGAGATAATACAAATATCATAAATGTAAGTGTTTCATAGTTCTAGATTTTGACAGATATCTTGGAAGAAAATGAGTGTCCAATATTCAAATCTAGAATGTCAAGGACAATGGCAACATAAACCAGTAACATGGAATGTTATAATTTTATAATTATTTTATCCAATCAAGCACGTGGTAAGCCTATTTGTACCACCTTTCAGAAAAGAGAAACTTGATGATCAAATGTAAACATATTTTCTTAGAACTCTGAAAATGCCAGTTTAAAAGTCAATTGCACAGTGAAATCCACAGTTCAAAAGTTTAAAAAAAAAAAAAAACCAGTAAAATATTCTGAAGTAGAACTAATGAAAAAAAAAGTGACTCCCACAAAAATCATTTGAATCCACATCCAATTATGGGCTAATTATTTTTCTAATTTTGACCTATCCAGAGTTTGAGGGCAATGCTAGATTTATCTATAATGTTGCCGCCTGCAGCAACAATACCGCGGGAAAGAATTCGGAGGCAGACTGGAAACTGGAAACGAGTAGGTTCTTTATTCTGCTTTCTCTTCTGACTTCTCTCTCCAACTCCAACTCCAACAACCCCCTCACAACTCCAACCCTACCTGCTTAAATACTCTTCACCTTAACAAGTATACAAGTGTCACAAGCTCAACTTACAGGTGTGTCACACAGTGTTCACAGGCCCAGAAAGATTCTTAGTTGATTACAATAAGGTCAGGAGAAAACAATTAAACGCCTCCTCTTTTGCTCTCAGCCAGCCGCCATCTTAGCTACCTCCTCATTAAGGCTCTTACACTATAATAAGAAACAATAAAATAATTTTCCTTGAACATCAGCATATAGGTACACATCTGTGACAATATCTAATCTGTAATTACTTTCTAGTTCTTGAGCTGAAAATATCTCCTCTCTACTATCAGGGTACCAACATGATCAGTCTCTTAAACCAGTGAAACAAAGTAAAGTTTGCAAAACAATTTACAGCCACCATCTCTTAGAACAGCTGGATCTACATCCATGGCTTCTATCAAATAATAAAAGTGCTTTTGTATCAGGAATTTAACTGTCATGTTACCTATTTGAAAATTATACATAGTAACTACGCAGTGGGAATTACAGGACATGTGTGGGCTAAATTCTGCCGGCATCTAAAAATCCAAATAATTTAAGCAACATTTGTATTCCAAAATAATATAATTCAACATTTAATTCAAATTTTTATATAAGCATTAAAACAAAGCCTCCATAATTTAAATATGTTATTATTTTTTATACAGGACAAATATCTGAATAATATGTGGGATAAAAATACATCAAGAAAAGAGCACAAAACAAGGCTGTAAAAGTGTAGAGTGTGATATCAAATAAAGAAGGTTAGGCAAACACTATAAAAGTATAAAAGATGCTATTTACATAAAGTCTGGACAGTCACAGGGGGCTCATACACCTTGATGTTTTTACAAAAAAAAAAAAAAAAAAAAAAAAAAGATATTCTAAGAAAAAATAACAAGTGCAAAGAACTAACATAAAAAAATTGGCTCAGAATGTTGGAAAAAATGTAAAAAGACATTGTCTCGTCCAAAAAATGTAAGAAGGATAAAAGAGGTGATGTCAGAGAAGTGAGAATAAAGGTCTGTCTATTGAAAGCAGATTGTATATGTCCAAGGAAGTTTGGTTTCACTCCAAATGAGATGGAAAAGCACTGGAAGGTTAAGAAGGAAAAGGTGCTGTGAACCAACTGTTTCTATGACTTATTTCTATGCAGGTTTAGTTTCATAGAAAAATTGAAATGAAGGAACAGAAACTTCCCATTAAACTTATTTTATCAGACCTCTGTGACTGCTGTGTTGAGACAAACAAAGGGCACTGGCACAGAATCCTATAGCAGTTAGGAAGTACTTGCAATCTTCCACATGTGAAATGTTGACTTTCTTGGACTGAGCAATGGAATACAGGGTCAGATTCTGAATATATACTGATGATTGAACTGACAGGAGTCACTGACAGGTTAAATATAGGCTATCAGAGAAAAAGAGTCACAGCTGACGTAGTTTTTTTTACTTGACCATCATGATTGATTGTTGCCATAAACAGATTGAGAAAACTGAAAGAGACAGGTTTTAGAAGAGGATTTGAGATGACTTAAATACCACTAGACACGATTGAATGGTGAGTCAACTATGCAAGTGTGTGTGTGTGTGTGTGTGTGTGTACAGTTATATATAGTTATATATAGTTCAGGGGAAAGATCTAAGCTAATTAAAACTTTATTATTAATGATACAAAGGTTATTCAAATCTGTAATTAATTAATTATGGGATTACTTAAAAACCTATTTGATATGTCCTCCCTTGAAGGAAATTTTTATGACCTAAAAATACTTACAATAAATATTTTGTCTTCTCAATAAAAATAGACAACATAATCCAATATTAATCCTCAGAAATTAAAAAAAATCAATCACAAATATGATGCTATAATTTGGCTAATTACCAAAATTGTCACATAAGATTTAGAAATGTTAAGCCACTTCTTTTGTCTTATAACAGATTTTATAAATGTGCAAATACATTTGTTTTATGTATTTCTTTATAAAATAGGAAGATTACTTGCTTATATATTTCCAAGTCTATGATGATCACAACTCCATATGAAGTATAATTTAAATGTCCTATAACTGTTGAGAACCCCTGGTAATTTTACTATGGTTGACTATTACAGAAAAAGGAGCATAGCCCCAGTACCCTGATTATTTGTCAGAGGATCCAACCTCACAATAAGCCCAGATTGTAGAGAGAACAAATATGCACTGACCCTGCCAACTTAACAAATAGCCTTTCCGTACTTTCTAGTTATTCATGTGATTCCATGCCATGCAGAAAAATATAACCATATGATCTTATGCTATGTGTCCACTTCCCACTTCCCCAACCTTACTTCACATATAGTCCTTTTCTTCTTTTCTAGTCACACTGCCTTTTTTCAAGTCCTTTATTCAGGTCCTTTGTGAAGTCATTTGCCCTTCTGCCTCAGGCCCTCATGTCACTGCCTGGAACATTCTTTCCTCCTCACTTAATTTTGTTATTTCTCAGAGAAGCCTTCTTTGGCCTTACTGAGCTTCTATTCTGTATTCTTATAGAACCATGCACCTCTCCTTCAAAGCATCTAGCATTGTTGTAGTTGTATATTTACTTGCATGACTATTTGATTGATTACTGACTTCTCAAGTAGACCATAAATTCAATGAGACAGGATTGTGATTAACTTTGCCTAGCAACTAGTCTGAGCATATAATAAACCTCTAACATGTACTTGCCGGATATATGATTGAATGAATGAGCTTAGAATCTAGCCCAAATACATAAAAGGACTTTGATAAATATTTGTCAAATGAATAAATTAATGGTTGACTATATTAGTCACCTTTTCACTGCCGCTGTTGTAGCAATAGTCAACCCCATGAAAATAGAAATAGACATACTGTCTTTATAGCTGCAGCACCTAACATAATGATTGTTCACAGAAGGTGAGAGTCATTTAAAATTTGAAGTTATTGACAAACTCTATCCCACCTTTTCATACCACAAAAACTTACAAAAATTGAAAGTTGAAAGCAAAAACAACATCAAAATTCTACTTATGGTGAAGAAAAAGAAAGAAAAGCCAGTTGAGAGTGGATGTTTGAAAAGTACACCACTTCTGATTTACAAGTGGTCAAAGTTATTAAAAAAGGTTATCACAAAACACTAAAATTATATTGCCATTCAACTTTCATGTTGACAAGAGCAATACTCATTGACATTTAATTTGTTATGTGCTCTGGAGATGAAGATTAAAAGAAATTATTTTGTGTATTATAATCATTCAGTTCTTGCAGAGTCACTGCTGTTTGGCAATACAATGTTTATCAAAAGATTTGCACACACGTGGGCTGGGGTTGTGGCTCAGCGGCAGAGCGCTCGCCTCGCACGTGCGCGGCCCGGGTTTGATCCTCAGCACCACGTAATCATAAATGCATTGCATTGTGTACAACTAAAGTAAATAAATAAATATTTAAAAAAAAAAAAAAAGATTTGCACACAGCAACAATTATCTTCCACTTAACTCACAGTGTGTTATACAAGTGAAGCACATTCTCATTTTTGGATATATTTATTTTCTATTACAGATGCTTTATAAAACCTTGGCTTTGCATCCCAATTATCTACATAACTTTATAAAGCACCCATGCTTGGATTCCATTCAAATCTACTCAGTCAAAATCCCTAGGGTTAAGATTGGAAATGATTGTGATTCTAAGCCAGCAATAATTTCCCTATCCTCTTTAATGAAAATCCTTTGCTAATGAATTCATTCATTCATTAATTCTTTTGACAAATATTTTATTGTCCATCTATTATGCTCAACATATGGTCCTAAATGGCAGTGGTACTTATGTAAAAGAGATGTATTTCCTACTTTTATTGCATTAAAAATATTCTGTGATAAGTATTCAAGTTTAGAGTAAGTACAGTGTGCTTTAGGATGTTGTGCAAGGTCAACATCCCCATCTTCAAGGTTTCAGAGAAGTATTCCTGAAGGAGATAATGTCTAAACCCTGAGAAAAAGCAGTGGTTGGCAAACTGAAAGCATGATCAGGGTAGAATCACAGCTTGGCCTGGAGGCAACCAGACACAGATATTTTTAGGAGATCATACCAATATCAGCAGAAATAGGTCCAATTTATTTATGTAAACATAGACAGCAATTAATACACATTGCCATATGTATCACATCTGGGTTTTTGTTTAGGTAATTAAAGAACAAGTCTTTCCATAAAGACTTTTCCAATGCCTATTCCGTAGCTTGCTCTATGCACTTTGGACACATTAAAACAGATAAAGACACACATCTTAATTTTTTGATCTAACTAAAATACAAAACAGGACAGAATATAAAAACTACAACTTTTTTATTTTGTAATGGGGATTGAACCAGGGGAGCTTAACTACTCAGCCACATCCCCAGCCCTTTTTATTTTTTATTTTGAGAGAGGGTCTTGCGAAGTTGCTGAAGCTGGCCTCAAATTTTCAATTTGGCCTCAAATTTTCAATTTTCCTGCCTCAGTCTCCCAAGTGGCTGGGATTACAGGTGTGTGCCACTATGCCCAGCTCTTCAAAATAATTCTACAACTACTGTCTATCAATATTATCAGCACTTGAAACTTTATATACTTTGTGTTTGAAAGTAGTAATTCATACTATAATAACTATAATATATATGATTATATAAATTACTTTTAATCCAAATATTTATTTTTTAAATAACCACATATAGGTAGGCCATCATTTCTTTTATTAAGCAAAGTTAGAAAATTAATCTCCAATAGATACAAACTAAATGAAAGATTCAAAAATAAATATGTGACAGTAATATTTCAAATTAATCATTTTACAGTGGGATATTCATGAATTATACTTTCCTTTCCCATTCACCAGTACAAAGGGGAAATGATAAATTTTGTCACTTCATATATATATCACTTCATATCTTACAGCAAACCACAATCTTAGACGTAATATAAATAGCTACAAATATTCAGTCAATAAGTAGCTATAAATATTCAGAAGCACCTTTGGAGAGAATGTCCAAAACGTTTTCCAGATGAAAAAGCTAGAAATAAATTCCAACTTATTTACTTTGAGACTAAGTAAAGAAAAAGGGGGGCAGGGGATATATATAATCACTGACAATAATATGACATGAGAAGAGGAGGTCCCAAATTTTAATTGCACATCACTCCAGGTTAACTGGATTTTAATTTTGGTCCAGTACACTTAGTGAAAAAGTAAGACAATTAATAACCCAACTAATAGCAATTATATACTGTACATTCTGCCATTGTGGTAGACACTGGGGAGACAGATAAAATTAGATCACAGTTATATCTACCCAACAACTTCAAAAGGAAACCTGGTATATAAAGGAGTAATTTTTTAAAACTATGTTTATTTTGTGTAAGCCATGTGTGTTTCAATTATAGTTTCCTAGTTGATTATATTCCAAATAATTTTTGGATAATCAGGTTTGACATTTTTATATTGAAAGCAATAAGCAAACATATATACATCAATCCCCAAAAGTAGAATAAGACCTGAGGTTCCCTGCCATAAATTCCTATAGAATAAGCAGGAATCTCTAGAAGTCCATGCTAATTAATGAATCCAAGTTAACCCCAGTACACACCTTGAACTTCAACAGACATATCAGTGAACTTCTTAAATAAATCAAAGTAACCAAAGTAATTGATGATGACTCCCAGTGACTGTTTTCCCTCACCTTTCATGCTGCAGTTTGTCCATAAAATGGCTAAGTGTTGATATAGCTTCCACTATTGAACCTAAATGTAGGCTGAAGAGCTATCTGAATTGTAAAATTAGTCTTTCCCAGGGCCTCTTTACATCTCTCCTTGTAGAGCTCAAGTTATTCACTCGGTTGACATGAGGCTTACTGTGCTACAGCTGCCTGATTTATGCTTCAATGTTAGGCCCCAGGGCATTGTGCTCAGGAGACTAGTCAAGGGCTCTGTGCAAAAGCACTTCGAAAATAAATCTAGTAGAGGGCCGGGCGCGGTGGCGCACGCCTGTAATCCCAGCACTTTGGGAGGCTGAGACAGGAGGATCGCGAGTTCAAAGCCAGCCTCAGCAATGGCGAGGCACTTAGCAACTCAGTGAGACCCTGTCTCTAAATAAAATACAAAAAAGGGCTGGGGATGTGACCCAGAGGACGAGTGCCCCTGAGTTCAATCCCTGGTACCACAAAAAAAAAAAAAAAAAAAAAAAAAAAAAAAAAATCTAGTAGAGGAAGGAGATTGGGCTAGGGCAGGGTGGATGTGAGGATAAAGGGTAAGAGATAGAGGAACATCATGAACTGAAATCAATTTCCATGCACATATGAGTTTATCAGGATGAACCCAACTACTATGTGTAACTATGAAGCTCTAAACAAAAAAATTAAAAAGTAAACATCAAAGTGGTTAAAAGCCAGAACTCTAGAGCAAGATTATGTATGTTTCAATCCAGGGTCTATCACTTACTGTGTAATCTTAGACATAATAATTAACTTTTTATTGTCTATTTTTCAGTTTCCTCATGGTAAAACAGGTATTCTGATGTAAGCTGACTTCTAGGACAACTGTCAGAACAAAATGAGATTCTCTATGAAGTTACAAGAAAACCTGGTACATAATGTATATGCATTCATGTTAGCTCTCACTATCTGTATCTTCCTGGAGATACGAGGAAATGATTCGTGGATCTGCACCATTGAGTTAAATATTGAGGTATAAACTGAAAGAAAGTGAATACTTGATGGATGGGAAGAGAACAGATATTCCAGGGAAAGAATTCCAAGACAGGGAAAATCAAACAAGGGGATTAACACAGCTGAAGTGGTGGGACAATAGGAGTGGCACTGGAGAGGTGAGAAAAGTCTCCTCACAGGACACACACAGGGGCCACACACTGAAGGGCACTCTTGTCATGCTCAGACAGGCAATTTATCATCAAAGTCAGGGAAGTGTTGTGAAGACTCACCAGTATTCAAAAGGAAAAGTGACAGCCAGCAGTGGGCTGCACACCACTGTTAGACTAATCAAGAGAGAACCATTATGACTCATGTTTTCAGCAGAGCTAAGAGCACTAAGTATGCACTAGAATTCTTACTAGCCTTGTCAAGGATTGCAACAACTACTCTTTCGGGCAGTCATTCTTTCAGAAAATTGTATGTGAAAATCTAAGTGAGGAAGGAAGGAAAGCCAACTACCTCACACAGTCTAAGGTTCATTCCTTTAAGCCCGGATGTCAGTTTACCAGTCAGACAGAGGAAGGAAGCTTCCACTGATACTCTATGAGCTCAAGTTCTATGAATAGGGACCTTCATTTGCCTGTACAGTCCCAGGCCATTCAAGAGCAATTAAATTTGGTTAAAATAAGAAAGAAATGCTTTTTAAGAAAAAAAAGAAGGTTTGAGGGGATTGCAAAAGTTGATTGTGCTAAAGCACTTTTACACAGGTTTGTTTTAGTTCTCAATTGTCAAGTCGTATTTAAGCTGGTCTCTTACTCTGAAATATGATAACCTTTCTTTTCTCTGAGTTCTTTCTCCTAAATTAATAGCACTGTCTCTAATTCCATGCACAGCAAGCAAAGAGTTTATTTTACCAGATAACAGTAAGTCTGGTGATCAGCCAATGTCTAAAGAACCACTAGCCAAGTCAGTAGTAGGCCAAAAACTGCAACTGATAAATAGATATTACTTGCTAAATCACTTTAAAATTGTCTTTCATCTTCTCTATGAACTAATATTATTCTTGCTATCCTAACAAAAGTGAAAGGGAAAAAAAACATTTACCTATAAAATAAAGTTATATTACAGTTTGTAAGCAGGTAAAATAAATGTGTTACATGCAATCCAAATATAGAAGACAATTCAGAAAATGAAAGAAAAAAAAAAAGACCGACTTTGAATCAAATTTTATAAGAGAAATTAGGAGAAAAATGTCTAAGTTTTCAGAAGGCAATAGTGTATACTGAAAGCTTCACTGAAAACTGCATTTAAAGTTGACTCTTTAGTGAGAGAATTTAGGGGACATTGCAACTTTTTATAACACTTATGTATTACTTTTTTCTTCTTCACTACCAAGAAAGCTTCAATGGTTTAAAAAAAAAAAAAACTTAGTTTCCTCTCACCACTCCCAGCTCAGGTCACATTTCCCCAGTTTTAAATGAGGGAAGTGAAGGAGTAAAAGAAAGCAGAAATGCAGACCAGCAATCTGCCCACACTTTGTAACTGCCTTGAATTCCTAATGAATAAACCAACTGCCCTTAATTATTTCTCCAAAGGTGGAGAGCTAAGAAAAGTGAATTTAGTATCCAGTGAAATTTTAGCAATTATATACCTAAACATAATCATTAAAAGTATATGAAATGATGGGGATGCCTCATTATTTATAAAACACCATGTTTATATAAATTGTTAACCCTCATTATAACTCATAGTAAATGCTTCCACAGTATCATCATCAGGACCTTAAGGACATTGCTTTTCCCTGAAGATGGAATGACTCTAAATTTAGTAGAAACAGTAGATTTTACAGGTTAGATTTTGAGAAATAAATGTTGAGATATAAAATCAAATTATTCTTTCTTTCCTCAAAATTTCACATGTGAGGATAAAATTTGTCAGACATGTTGATAGCATGACAGATACCACAGTAGTGAGTAGTGAGTGAGTACTTCCTATAAATAAACTATCCCTTTATTCCCAAGGAAAAGGTATGTATGAAGTTTCAGATGCTTAGACAATCCAAAATAAAAACTATAATTAGAATTTGCACTATTAAATTATCTCTTGTTTTTTTCTAAATTTGGCTATTTATAAGGAAAAAGACTGTTAACACATAACTAGTGCATAACATCCTAATGATCATCTGACTTATGAATAAAGGCTATGTGATATAAAATATGATATAAAATCAACTAAAATTAACCTGAAAACATTAGACACTTTATTTTCTTTGTTTAAAAAAATGCTATTTTCTTAGCTTCTTGAAAATTCAAAATCAGACCTGGTCCTCTGTCAACAATTTTACACAGAATAAAAAATATTAAGTTATCATTCCAGCAATAAATTTATACAAAAAAATTCAGAAACTCTTACCCTTCCTACTTTGATGCAGATAATCTTATAGAATCAATTAGGTATATTAACAATATATCTATGATGAAATGATCAAAATTATCTTTATCCAAACTTAGAAAAATAAGGAATTCTAAAGTGCACTCTGTAACACTACTTTCCTCTCTGATTTTTATTAAATCAGAAGTTTCCACTTAATCCACCTTCTCATTTATCTAAACTACAGCAAACATACCTTTAGGTATATTTTTGGCCAATCTATCAATTCTCAGACATGTATTATAAAAGATATTTCTCATCACTATTATAGATCTTCATCCTACACCCTCAGAAAAACTTTGAATATTATAAGAATATTCTTATATTTTTTATTTTAAAAATTCAGCTAAAGATCTTCTGTACCTTAGATTCCCCATAGTAAAGTGAGAAGGTAATATTGATTAACAATTACTAGAATTCTTAGCTCTAGCATTGTCAAGAAAGAAATCTCATCAACACACCTTTTCTTTGAAAAATTTACCTTTTTATTACACAGAGATGTGTTCAACCAAGCTTGATTTGAATTCTTGTTATCAATTGATAGACAATGATAAATAAACCAGAGTCTTGATAAATTGACCAGAGCAAAACTTATCTCAGACAAGAACATTTTTTAGAAAGAAAGGTAACTATTTACACATTTTTATCAGATAGAAAGCCAACCCCAAGATACAAAAAGAGGTGGTTTGCCTTGCTGCATTTTAGGGCTAATTTAACTTAACCAACAATATAGTCCTATTTTACTCATTAATCAAAAGGAATAAGGAATATTTAAAAAATTAAATTGTAAGAAATCATACTCTACATATAAATACATTTCCCATTTTGCTATGTCATAATATTAAAACCATACAGATATCTCCTAAAGAGTACTCTTACTATGAAGCAAATTATCACTTTGAGATATTAATAAACAATTTCAAAATTAATAGACAATTAGGTGAAAGTGTCTGTAACTAACTGACAATGTATGTGCTACCTAAACTTAGACTGTCTGCATAAAACATGCAGAAAGATATTTCCCAGGAGCTACTTTTAGATTTACTGTTTCTCTATTATAGATTTCATACAGTTTGAATTTAAAAAAATGGAAAGTCACAATGTTAATAATCCTACCAAATACTGCATTTGTTACCAGAGACACATGCCATATTTTAACTAATTTCTAATTAAGTAACCAAAGGGAACAAATCAGCTTTCCTTGCAAGGTTGGATTAGCACAAACTCTGGAAGCCAGCACCATTTCACCTGCTGATCCTGGGCACTCAAAACAACACTTCTGCAAGGTTCAGTACCAATAGCTGACAAGCTACCAAAATTCCTCCTAAATTTTTTTTTCCTAAAATTTTATCAACATTTTGTAAAACATATTGGCTTACCCACCAAAAGCTGAATACCATTCTAATTAGAAAAAACAAAAAGCTTCAATTAGGTATTAATGTTCTTAGTATTCAATTATAGCTAGCTCTTACTCAAACAGCTGCTAAAATTCTTATAGGAAATCATCTATCTTTGTTAGCACAACCATACTGAAGTCACTATAAATTCCAGGGAAATCTCAGGTACTAACTATAGTAAGTCATGGCTTAACTGTCTCTCTAGCACTCTCTCTCTCTCTCTCTCTCTCTCTCTCTCTCTCTCACACACACACACACACACACACACACACACACAGAGTCCTGAAGTAAAACAAATATATGAAACATAAAATTGAAGCTGATATAAATGCCTGTTTCTTAAAAGTCCACCTAATCTTTTTACACTAAATCATAGTAAAGATTAAAAAAATTTTAATACATATGTTAAAGATTCCCTAGTTTGGATTTTCAAAATGAAATAACTATGTAAAATCAATTATTTATCCATTCACTTCTATGAAATTTCTCTTGCATTATTTTCTTTAGATATTAACTTTATTATGAACCCCAAACTTTTTCAGGCTTTAATGATATAATTTTACATGAAAAAGACTGTTTTAAACTCATTTTGGGGGTTAGCAGCTGAACCACACAACTGCACCTCAGAGAAATTAATAAGTTATAGCATGATGTTAGATTATAATGCCTTTATTTAGAAATTGGTATAAAATCTTACTCATTCCTTCAACTATAAATATAAAGGCTTGATTTAGTACTGGACACTGAGTTTATTTTTCCCTTATGTGTTGATTTGGAATCTGAAGTCAAGCGTTCCTCCTTTAAGGATTAATGTATTACTTCTTTTTTGATATATATCAGGCAACAAGAATAGGTGAAAATAAATATGCCTCTCACAAAGCAAAAAACACCAAATATCTTAATATACCAAACACCAAAATCCTATAATATGAATATCTAAAGTATTATATAATTTTCAAGATATTTCATCAAAAATGAGAAGCAAAACCCAACAGCACCTGATTCTTATACTTCACTATTTCTCACATTACTTGGCTTTATACAACATAAGTTTATTTTTCTACTATTTATTTGGTGTGCTACCTAGATGTTTGTTTAAAAATGTTTCAGATATGTAACTATATTGAAAATAGACAATCTAATGTATAGAAATTTAATTTTTCTGATGTATTTAGAACTTTACGGAAGGCCCAATGTGGAAAGAAAAATCTGTATTTTCAGTTAAATAATTTATTTGGCAAATTCATAGAATAATGTCCTTTGAACATTTAGTTCATCAGTCTTCACTGAAGAATTTCTCAGTTTCCACATTTTTAAATAAACAGATGCCATTACAATACTCATGTCTACATGTGTGTGCAACATGCTGAAAAAGAACTGTTATATCCATTCCTCCTTAATCAAGTGTCCTTTCCCAGCATCTCTATAGTTAGAGGGACTTTAGGAGGCCTTTTACTGTGGCAGATGTTTGAATTCCAAATTATAAACAAAACCAGCAGAGGGCAGAACTGCTGACAGAATTGACCAATCCAAGTGGTGACCAGGTACCAAAGGTAAAATGCAAAAGTTTTGATGTATTCTACTCTCAAATATTCCTATTTATCCTTTAAAATGTGGAAATGAAGTAACATAATCAACATAACTCATTTCAAAATTCAAATATAGTCCTCATTAGAGGCTCTAACTGTAATCACCAGGAAACTTAACAGTCAAGAGTAATCTAGCGCTGCCTGCTACTCTGGAAGGTGAAAACCACAAGCATGTAGTAGGAACACCGACGTGGTAGCAGAGTCTGATTCCAGGAGCGCTAACTTTCATTAGGGAGAACTCAGATCTTGGCATCTGACTCAGGATCAGGCTCGGGTTTCTGCTAAACTGCCCATTCGGGGCTGGCATTTTTTTTTTTCATTTGTTTCTCCCTTATCCTCTCTTCCCCACCCTCCTTCCTATTCCCGGGCTTCTCTCCGCACTTTTGAAAAAGCTTGCTTCCTACTGTAAATCGCTTGCGCTCCCAGAACTCCAAAGGCTTTCGCCTGCCAGCCGAGTCTACAGCACCTAACGGACCCGCTGCCGCCAGATGCCTTTTCGGGATAGGGAGGGGCCAGGGAGGGAGGAGGCAGAGGGGAGGAGTGAAGTCGCTCTCCCTCCCTGGGTACTGACAGGGCTGCAGTCTTCCGAGCAGGTCTGGTCATTCAATATTTGGTGGTGCCACGTAGGAACTTTTCCTTACCTCTCTCCTCCCACCCACCCCCCCACGCCCCCTTCCCTTCCCTCCCAATCCCTATTCCTCCGCCCCCACCCCATTTGCTTGGCGACTTTCATCATTCTCCAAAAGAACTGCACGTCCAACCTGCAAGAAGTGTTTGGGGTGGGGGGACCTCGTAGAAGGAGGGGGCTGAAATTCAGAGAAAAGTGTTCTATCTTGAGCCCTTTCGTTATAATCTGTGGAGTGTTTTCCATTGAAAATCGCTTCAAACACACACACACACACACACACACACACACACACACACACCACTCACAAAGTGTTCTCAATCTTCCAGATTCATCCCTCCTGGTTTCTCTTATATCCCCAAAAGTAAAACAGTCTGTTTCTCACTTCGTTGCAGACAAAGAACTTTATCAAGCTTCACTTTATACCCTTTCTCTATATTTTCTCCTCAGCTCACCCTTAAAAAGATATTCCCATTAGTTAGGACCTGAAGAAACCAAAAGATTTGTTCAAAGGGCAGTCTAAGAACTGTATCTCAAACAAAAGCTTTGTACAACTGCCCCTCTGTTCAAGGTAATATTTTTCCTCTTTTCAAAGAGACTGGAAAGTGGCGAAAGGCATTTTCAGCCAGCTCTGTGCCTGACAGATCTTTTTTCCTGCTACCTAGCTCCTCTCCCATTACTGTCCCGCCTACATCCATCTCTCAGTCTCCAGTTTCCACTTCCAACCTGGTGGCAGCTACAATCTGGATTTTATTTAAGAGAATTTTTGAGGGGGCAGGGGGAGGGGCGCAAAAAAGGAGAAAGACCGACGGCAATATCCCACCCCTCCAAATCCATTTTTCTTACCTCCTCTGACCTCTCTAACTTGGAAGAGGAAAATCAATGCGAGGGTTGTTATGGTGAAATCCCAGAGCCACCGTTTCGTTTTCCACCTAGAGGACCACGGCTCCATCTCCGAGCCCCGCGCTTACAACTGTGAACTCAACCCACAAAATTGCGATTGCAGACCGACTTCGTCCCTTCCAAGATATTGCCGATGTTTGCTACACAGCCATTGGGGAGGGAGAGGAGGTAAAAAGTCAAAGGGCTTTTTCTTTTAAATTTGATGGTTTGCTTCCTTCCTGTCTCTCGCCCCCTCCTCTCCCTCTCGGTTGGCCCCGCCGACTGGGACCCTCCGATCCGTCCTCGGCCGGGCCCTGTCTTTAGACTGAAAGCAGATGAGGGGCTTCAACCAAAAAGCTGAGAGCACTGCGTACCCCTAAAGGTTTCATGCCGTCAGTGGGCCGGACGTGGAGCTCCGGGCAGCCCCCTCCTCCGCCCACTCCCCTCCCCGCCCTCCCAGCGCCCCCCCTACCCGGGCGAAACTGACTAGCAGGCTGAGGGTCAGACCCAATCACATGCCTCTCGGGAGGCCAGGAGCCCGCCCCCATCTCCCACTGCCCAAGAATCAGGACTTCTGCAGGCCCAGCCCACCTACTACCCCCAACTCTCCATTCCTCTCCTCCCTCCTCTCCTACCCAAATCCGCGAGAAGAAATGGGAGGGAGCTACGCGGGACGCGTGCTTGGCTCCTGCACTTTGGGAATGAAAGGAATTGCAGGAGAGCCCCGGAGCACACGGAGCTTTCAAGGAGCTTCTGTATTCAATAAAAACAGCTACTTGTCTACTTGCACCCTTCTGTTAGCCTCTCGTTCGTCGGAGGGGGAGGGGAGAAGCCCAGCATTTGATCGGCCACACCGCTGGAGTCCTGGGCTGGCAGCCGTAACCTTATCCTTGTTGCAAAAATCTGCTTCGTGTGGCAGACGTGGAATCAGCGGACTCATTGCGCTGACTGCTCTGAAAAGTATTTTTACTATTTTTTAAACCGAGAATAAGAAATGAATGAAGGTGGCGTGGAGGGACCCTAGAGGTCAAAACCCATGAGTTTATAGATAAATTCACTGAACATCTGAAATTGACAGGTTTCTCTATAATTGTTTAAACTCGGCAATAGGTTCATTCAGGGGCTTGCCTCAAAAAGTTGAACTGTACTCTGAGGGAGGAGGAAAAAGAAATTTATGGGAGCTGACATTAAGGGGTGAGTAATTTAATTTTCCAGCTGATTCTGCCCTGATCCCGGATGAGGGTGGCACACAGGGAGGAGAAAAGAAAAAGAAAGCCACTAGCACAAAATCTCAAGTGGTTGGGCCCACAGCTCCAAATAAGGGGCCTGGGCCTAGCCCTCTGGGCCTCAGGGACTGAAAACATGGTCACTCCACAGGGAAAGTAATGAGGAGAGACAAGTTTCTAAATTCCCTCTTTACTTACCCCATCCTCAAGATAATCCTCTTAAACCTGGAATTTAGAGTACCTCATCATTTATTCCACATTTAAATTACACCATCTTATTGACTTCTCCTTTTCTTAATATTTCCTGAGATATTCCTTGCAAAGATTTTCTAGAACCATGTGTAACAGTGCCAGCATACATTAACCAGTCAATAGAATGTGTTGAATGAATGAATACATTTTTCTATTGACAAAGACTAGAAACCTTAGCCAGGCCCTACTTTGAGTATTTAAGACATTTAAATATTTAATGGCCTTCAACTAAGTGTACTAGATACATATGTTCCATTCTACATTTGCCCCCAATATTCTATTAGTCACCAAGATATCATGACCCATTAGATTATATCAAATATTTTCTTCATATAGTTAAAGAGCTGGAAGTAAGGCAGTTAGAGACTAGATTGAGCACCAAAATGAAATTGTTCAACAAGAGAAATTAAGGCATATAAAATGAGAAAAGCAACTAAGAAAAACTTTTATACAAGGCATATAAATGATGAAAGCAACTAAAATGTCACTCTCTGACAAAGAGCCACTCCCTCATCAAGAAGTTTATCTTTTAGATCACAGGTTAAAAAATCTAATAAATATTTATAATGCTGCTGGCAGGGTGTTTGGGATGCCTCATAACAATTGCAAAGAACTATGGCCAACTAGCCCTTCAAAGTATGACCTGAAGTTGTTAACATAATTTATTATAATAATTTGATATCCTCTGAACCTAGAATGTATAATTACAAATTAAGAACTTTACAGTGGGAATATAAGTCAATTTACCATCTTCATCACTTTTCATCCTCTCACAAATGAAAAATTTGTATATATTTGTGGGTTCCAATTTTTTTTTTTTGAAACTTGACTTTACTGTTGAATTCTCTTTATATATGTAAAATTATTTTCTAAGTCTTCTCTTAAATGCAAAATGGTGTAGTGATTACAACTTTAGAAATACATATTTGAGAGATTTTCAAACTTTTAATTCAGTTGAATAGAGTTACAATACTTATAACATATGCATAGAGATGGTGTTCCAAATTGTTTCTCAATAGCTCTCCTGATTTTTTGAGAGTTCCATGACCTGATATTATTTTAGAAAGTGAGAAATGATGCAGCCAATCTAGTAGACACTACCTTCTGGTTTCATCTCAGACTTTCTCATTGCTTGTGAAAGGGTCCTTTCAGGCAAAGCATCTTGGGTGAATAGGGTTATTACCACCTTATACTTTCTGTACTTTGTGGTCTGAATTCCTCTGGCTGCTGCCCAGCTAGGCATAACCTGGGTCTGAAATAATGCCTCTGGAAGGAAATAGTAGATGTTTGATGAAGTGTAGCTATTTCTAACCTCTCTAACCTGTAACCAGCTGTCAGGCTTAGACTACCCTGAAATCTGCCCATGAATTTACAGGAGATGAGCTCAATGAAGGGAAGGATAATACCAAACAACAAAGGAAGCAGAGAAAAAACAGAATATATCTACTTCAGCTACCTTCAGTCTCACATGGGAGAACTCTGGGGAAATTATGCTTGGGGCTACCTTTCAGCCAGTCTTTGCTAATTATTTATACACAAAATCAAAATGTAATACAATACAATAATATCCTTGATATAGGTCTTTAGTGTGAAGCACAATTAGTGATGTTTTTCCATTTGGTTAACAATGTTTAAAGATATTTGCTCAACCCTGTAAAATCAGTTCTGATTTGCATGCCTTACAAAAAAAAAAAAAAAAGAAATGGAAAAAAATGGAGAAAAAACTGGTGACCGCTTTGCAGAAATATTTTAAATTAACCCTTTGTCCATATAGACTTGTCATAGAAACTGAGATTGATAATGAATGGGAGGTACAATGAAGAAATCATAAATGTTCTAAACAAACTTCAGAGTCCATAGAGCTTTATTAAATATTGTTAAAAGCTCAGACTCATGTCTTCATATATCTCTAGGAATCAAGAGACTCAGATTTAGACCCAATGTTTCAAACATTGAAACTTCAATGACCAAAAAGAAATTGAAGACATATTGTCCATAGCAGGACAGCCCTAATGCAAACAATCTTGGAGGACCCAAGGTAGAGATAGCTACTTAATAATCCTTAAATTACTATAGGTAGAATTAGGGGAAAGAAGAAGTAGATTAAGTAGATATATCACTTTTTAAATCACTTGGCCTTCATTCCCCTTGCCTCATTCTGAAGTTTTATCTTCTCTATTTTTGATAGATAGAAATTAGACCTTTTCTTCAAATGCTTTACCATAACTAAAATTACTGCAACAAATTTGACTTACTGAATGAGATATTATTAGGGGGAACACATGCACAACAGAAATACTCAAAATATTTAAAAGAAAATTGCTCTTGAATGTATCCCTTCTCTTACTGTATCTAATAGTTTGCCTTTCTCACCCTTTTCTGAACTTCAGGTCAATTATTTTAAGAAATGACTAAGCAGTTTGACATTTATTTTACAGTTTTTCTATTACTTGGGTGGTAGACATTAGTCTTTAAAAGTAAAGTTAGGCCCTCTTACCTCACAGATGGGCCATTGTATTGTAGAAAGCGAGGGTGGAGAAGGGACAGAGAAGTTTATTTCCATAGTCTAGCCATGCTCATAAGAACTCCACAGTGATGATTGGTATTTTTTTTTTTTCAACTTTACTCTGAAATAACTTACAGAACTTCAAAGGAATGTAAATTTAGACCAATTTCCATGATACAACAGAATCTTCAGTTGAAATTTATTCTCTGGAAAGTTGAATGAGCCAATTTAGAGAAGACAGACCCCTTTCACTTACAAATAATAGACCCTTCTTATTTTAGAAACTAAAATCACATAAAATCTAAATGGACCCTCAAAAAGCAAGGAATGTGGTCTTGTACACTCTATATCTCTTGTTTTAGAATCCTTTAGTTAGTTATACTCACAGAAAGCATCAGGGTTCCTTTTCATAATTTCCCAATCAGAGATAAAAGGGAAAAAGAATGGAGTGATTCAGGGTAAAAATTTAGATATTAGCTACTTATTTGGACCTTTGTCAAGATATTTTTTTTTCCTCCTTTATGAGTAGTTTTGACATTTAATATCTCTTAAAATGTCCAGGTATGTTGGTTCACACCTGTAATCCCAGCAGCTGAGCAGGCTGAGGCAGGAGGATCTTGAGTTCAAATACAGCCTCAGCAATTTTGAGAGGCCCTACGCAACTAAGCAAGACCCTCTCTCAAAATAAAATGTAAAAAAGGTTGAGGCTCTACCTCAGTGTTTAAAAGCCTCTGGTTTCAATCCCCAGTACCAATAATAATAATAATAATAATAATAATACATACATACATATATATGTGTGTGTGTGTGTATATATATAGAGGGGGGGTGGGGAAGACTTGTACAAAGTGGCACTAACATCTTTATTAGTAGAGGCAGAAGAACGAATTTTAAACATTTTAGTGAACCACATGCCCTTCCAAAAGGAAATGCCACACTAATAATATGACAATGATGTTTTATAGCTCTCACTGTGAGTAGTAATGTTTTGTTTCATACTGGCCATTTCTAACAAAACAAGGTTTCTGACAGTAGATTTTAAATTCTTTAAAAGAAATCTTTACTCTTTACTCCTAAGAATTTACTTATAACCGTTTCACACATTTTTACAGTTTAATTTTGGCAATGAAATCACAATAAGCAAGTAATTTCTCTTTGACACTATTTCATAATATAAATAATAAAAGGTAACAAGGTGAGAAATGTATTATTACACTTTCTAAGTAAGTAGATATTCTCTTCAACCTCTCTCATGTCTTCACAGATTCATCCACACCAAAGCCATTTGACACTATTCTTGACTTATAATAAAATGGTTTCCAGACAACCAGATATAATTGGTTTGTGCCTCCACCATTTAAACCAATTCATTTAATTCTAAAACCAAACTCATGTGCTTCAGAAATCTGAAGACTCACACAAAAAAGATTTCTGAATCATATGCAATATTTCTGTTATTTTTATATGACAGCCTTATACATTCCACAAAAGATGCCAAATATAAAATTTAAAGCTAGTGGATATGGTTAAATATCAAAATAGATCTGATTATTAAAACATCTGTATTGAATAACTTCAGCATAATTTGTTTTGCAGATTCTCAGTGTGTAATAACCCTCCCAATATTATATTTTCTGCCAGATCTGGCATGGTCAAATTATTGCACATTTAAATGCTGGACAAACAATAGACACTATGTCAAAAATTTTCACAATCTAACCTATACAGATTGGAAAACCACATATACATACAAATGAATGCAAAACAATCAGTATTTAATTCAAAATATTTTTTGTTAAAAATAAAATGCAGCTGGGCGCGGTGACGCACACCTGTAATCCCAGCACTTGGGAGGCTGAGGCGGAGGATTGCGAGTTCAAAGCCAGCCTCAGCAATGGCGAGGCACTTAGCAACTCAGTGAGACCCTGTCTCTAATAAAATACAAAAAAGGGCTGGGCATGTAGCTCAGTGGTCGAGTGCCCCTGAGTTCAATCCCCTGTACCAAACATAAATAAATAAATAAATAAAATAAAATAAAATGCATTTGTTACTATAGCAATTTTTTCAAATACTTAGTTTTTTGTTTGTTTGTTTGTTTTTTGCCTCCATGACATCTTTATGAAGTAGGATTGTGGCAACTTTTAAGATTCAGTTTAAGTTGAGATCTGGGACATCAGAAGTTCAGATTAGGAATACAGGAACAGAGTATATGTGAAAAACATTTGTATTTGATCACTTCTGCTCTCATTATTAATTCTGTCCTTGTAAATGTTACAGTTTTAGAATATAAATTACGTCTTTATAGGTTACTTATTAAAATGAATGAGATACCTAGTACTATAAATCTTAAAATAAGGAAAGGTAATATCAGAACTATATTTATAGCATTAGAAATTTCCATAGATCTAGTTAAAGGATTATATCTGTGGATATATGTTTATATGAAAAGAAAAAATCACTCTGTTTTTAAAAATATATAATGGTGAGCAATTTCAAATTCCATTCTGACCTGGTATTTTAAAATTCATTCATAATTGTGTATGCTTCTGCATTAAGAAAACATAGTAAAGTAAGTCCATATTATTTTATACTTTCCAAGAAGAAAATGAAAAAAAAAGAAATTCAATGTATTAAAGAAAAGAAATATAATCACAATTATGCTAATATTTTATAAATATCTAGAATGCCTTATATTCATTTCTATTTATAAATTTCTAAGCCAAAACATTAAAAGTTTGAAATAGAAGATATAACCACTCTGAAATGATTATTTATTTTGATACTAAAAAATTCAATGAGAATAGAAACCCTCAGTCTAAAGTATCTTCAATGTTTTGGTTTCCCCTTCTAACTGTGTTCCATTTAATTTTGTTGGCATTTTATGTTAATTGCTAACTTTAATTCTGCTTTCAAACACAAGAGCTAATTTATTTCCCCCCATTAATTTAAAGCATTGGATCTTTAGTATGAATCACTGTGTTTCTGATTCCCAAGCTTGGATTGGAACCACAGGACGCCACTGGCAATACCATGGGGCTTCCTGAAACCAAGAACTGAGATTTAACACCTGGACTGCCTATAAATTAAGGTGTGGAAAATCAAGAGAGGGTTTGATATATTGGGTAAATCAGTGTTCAAAACTTCAGAAAGTTCCATTCTACCAATAGAAATTTACCGAAATTCTCCCATCAAATTCAGTTTGCTTCCTCATCTATGCCATCTCAGGACAATAAGGATTCTATAGAATTTGTATTTATGTTCACATAAACTTTGATTCTGAAAACCAATAATAAACTGTTTCTTATAGTCTCCACACTATCTTTTCTGTCATTTCTACCTAATAACTCTAAAATAGGTTTCTGGATACATTTTGATAAGTGGGTAAGAATGGAAGGAAGAAAATATCAAGAAGATATTATATTAGGATATCAACCTTGGAAGTTATAAATGTTAACCCCAAAATTTTTTATGTTTATTTCATGTTAACACATTCATATTTTAGTAACAACAAAAAATAGTACCACAAGTTATCCTCAAGAAATATGGGCTATATAGGGATAGTTATTTCATAAATATTTGCACAGGACATAGTCTTAAATCCTGAAACCTTATTTGTATTCCTGAAAAAAATATATAATATATTAATTAATTACCTAGGGAAAAAATCGCTTTCCATAAGAAATCAAAATTTGCAAACAAATTTTACAAAATCTACATTTTCAGTATTGTCTTAAACAGAACTTTATTTGGGTTTATAACACAAATTTAATTTAACAATTTGATGATCAGAAATATTTTAAGCACATGCATACAAATATATGTAGAGACGTAATTATTTTGGTAGCTCAAATATATACCTGAATGAAATGTAAACATTTTTCAGATATTCAATGATGGATATTATAATGTTTGGAAGAAATTCAAAGATGTTTTCCTTTTAGCTTCTAACTGCAGAATAGAAATAACACTTATTATTTAAACAAGTTCATTCTGTCTTCTACCCTAATTTTTAGCAATATTCCCACATAATATTCTCAATTAGATGATTATGTGCTTAATATATGGACATATTTGCTTCCATACATTACAAATCTCCTGCTAAGATCTTTTCCTGGATCATGAATTGCTAGAAAATTTTAGAATTTTATTCCTCAAAATCTAATGGGCTAGAAGATAAAAAAGTAAGTGCTTTTCAAGCAAAGCAATCAGCATGGGAGAAAATTGTACCTCTCAAGGGAAAATGCTAGGGCACTGGTAGAGGAAAGAGATGAAGAAAGAGTTCATGGAAACAGGAAAGATGTCATGGTAGCAGTGTGTACAAAATAAAAGTGCTGAAGAAGGGAAGAGCTGCCAAGAGAGCAGTCTAGGAAATGCTGCTCCATGAGGCTATGCTGTGTTAGCTCAGGGGGTCCAAGAAGACAGAATTAGAAGCTGCAGGCTTCTTAAAGCCTAGGCTGACATGGCACCATCTTACTTCTGATGTATTCTTTAGGTCAAAACCAATAATAAGGCAAGATCAGACTTAGTGGGAGGAAAAAAGTTTTATATATATATATAGGCATGGTGGGAACTAACAGGGGCCATCATTGGAAGTCATTTATTCGCTCCCTCTGGCCTCCAGTGTAAATTATACCAACCTCCTCGTGGTCCCCTAAACCTCATTTAATTATGGCATCAATCTCAAAATACAGTTACTCCTGATCCAAATAAGATTCAAATGCAGATAAGATTTGTCAATGCATCTCCTCTTAATCCAGACACATGTGAACTAAAAAAGACTATCTGCTTCTCATATAGACAGTCCCCTTCAAACAGGGAGAATGAGAAGACACAGAATCGCTAGTCCTTAAAAGTTATGAAATTCAACCACAATGTTATCTGAGGGTTGTTTGATAATTTGTTATTCTCCACAGCTCTTAGCTCTCTGGGTTATGTTTATGCTTTCTGAGAAAACTTCTTTTTCCATAAAGGTTTGTGTTTGCAGCTTAGATGAAAACTTTTTACGGCTTCTTTCATTTTGGCCAATATTTATGTGTGTGTGTGTTTGTGTGTTTATTCCATTAGTGGCATATTTGCTGACAAAATTTTTCTTAAAATCTTTGTAGATTTCCTGTCAATCTCATTGGGGTTCATTTAATTCACCAAAGCCACATCCATAATTTTTCTCAGACAGACTTTTATATAATTTGGGCAATTCTACTTTCTGAGACAATGCTCTTATAAACCTTGTTTAGCTGAGAGGTTACATAAAGCATATCTAAAGCATTTATGAGGTTTTCAGAAGGCTTTACAGATACAGACTTGATTTGGCCTTAACTCAGTCTAAGGCCTGCTTCACTGGCTGCATAGTCGATTTGATTTTTCTGAGATCATCCCTTATGTTGAGAGTCCTTTTGAGAACACATGGAACCCCATGTGGTAGAGCAGGCCTGTAATGCCAAGGACTTTGGAGGCTGAAGAAGAAGGGTTGAAAGTTTGAGGACACTTAGCAACTTAGTGAGGCTCTGTCTCAGAAGAAAAAATAAAAAGAGTTGAATATGTATCTCAGTGATAGAGCACCCCTCTGTTCAATCCCCAGTACTGCAAACAATCAAACACATGGATGGGTCTGGAAGATGGCACACCCAGATATGGTATAGAAACTGCAAACCCCTTCCCACATATTTTGTCCCATGCATATGTTCCATTTAGCTGCTCATCTGTATCATCTACAGTCTCTTTTGTAATAAATGAATGAACATAAGTAAAATTCTGTGAACCACTCTAGTAAATTAAATGAAACCTAAAAAGGGTTGCAGGAACCCCAAAGATGGAGTCACATATCAGAAACATTACTCTCAACCTGGAGTGTGCAATTGCATCTGAAATGGGAAGTCTTTAAAAACTGAGCCCTTAACTTGTGGGATTTGATGCTATCTCCAGGTAGGTGGCATCAGAATTGAGTTAAATTGTAGGACATTCATTTGGAATGTCCAACAGACAGTTTGCTCCACGTGTGGGGAAAACATATTCACACATCTGATATCATACGTATCGAGATGAGTAATGCATGAGAGTTGAAAAGAAACTTTATTTTTCCCTTATTGTCTCACCAATAAAATACTTTATCTCCATAATTCTTGCACATAATGAGCTTCACTCACTCTCTACCACTGCACACCATGGGTAGTCCTTTCTCCAGCTTCCCTTAGCAATTTGCTCACCCTCATTTCAAGTTTCATAAATAACTTCCCTGCTATCCTTCCATCCCTCAACTCAAGTACCAAAGCCAATGTCAGGTATTTTAGCTTTATGTTAAACAGCACCCCACTTTCAAGTACCAATTAAAATCAAACACACAGAAAATCAGTGCCAGATTACTGTTTTGGACTAAGTGAAACATTTTTAGTCTCTTTTCCCTCCTTCATTTCCATCTTTAAGACCAGAGAGCTCTTATTCAACAGCTATGGAGTAAGGCAAAAGACAGAGAAAGAGAGATTGAAGAAAACCAGGTGCACTTCTTCCACTAAAAGTCTCCCAGCCCAAATTAGGCCTGAGCTGAATAAGTGATCAAATGTCAGGCTGAATCTGAGTTTGCAGTTTTAGTATTACACTAGATTGAGTTTGTTGAAAAGTAAGAGCTAGAGCTATGGGTGTTTTCCTAAACTCTGAACTAACGATTTTTTAATTATAGAGGCAAGAAAAAATAAATTTGCTGTATTAGTGCATCCTATCTTATCTATCTCATTCAAGTCTGATAAACTAGTCACTGGCATTATCCAAATATACCCAAACATAAGATCCAAAAAAATTCTAAAGTCTACAACTTTTTACCATTAACTATGTTCAATTTTATTTCCCTAACAACTATTGCAATTATCTACTTTAAACAAATCCATTTTTTAGTATTTTGTTTACATAGCAAAATTTTATTCTATTCAAATTCTGTGAAAGCTCTTTCAGATAAATATTCTTTCTCCAAATTATCCCCAAATTTAAAAAAAACTGTGACATATAATTAATATTGGTTTAAATGATGCAAAAAATGAATTAAAATGCATAGGTAAATATTTATATAATAAATATTAAAATAAGTTATTACTATCACATAAATAATTAAACTATAATTATGGTGGAATACGAAGAAAGTTTTACTATATTGGCAAATTTAGTACAAATGTTGTACTCTCTGAAGTTGTTGTTTTAGGAATAATGAAGAGCTGTAGATTATAGATGTACCAGTAGATCTATATCATAGACCTATTTTTTCAATAATGAAAGAAGAGATAATTAGCCCAACTAAGAACAAGGATATTCTTTTATTTACATATAGAAGATAAACATTTGCATGTAACTCCAAGTAGGACAGCAATAATATGCTAGCGTTTTATTGGCCAGGAATTAAAATAATTTAGAAACATACAGGTTACTCATTTCACATATTAAGTAGCACACAGTAAACCAGTAATCTCTTGGTTATCTTATAAAATACCCTGTAGAAGACTCCTTTAGTGCAAAAATTAATATCAAGAATCAATAAATGGGATAGATTCAAACTCAAAAGCTTCTTTTCAGAAAAAGAAACAATCAGTGAGGTGAATAGAGAGCCTACTAGTTGGGAACAAATTTTTATCACACACACGTCAGATAGCGCACTAATCTCTAGAATATATAAATAACTCAAAAATCTTAACACCAAAAAAAACAAATAACCCAATCAATAAATGGGCCAAGGAACTGAACAGACACTTCTCAGAAGAAGATATACAATCAATCAACAAATACACAAAAATATGTTCAAAATCCCTGGCAATTAGAGAAACGTAAATCAAAACTACTCTAAGATTTCATTTCACTCCAGTCAGAATGGCAGCTATTAAGAACACAAACGACAATAAATATTGGCGAGGATGTGGGGGAAAAGGCACACTCATACATTGCTAGTGGGACTGCAAAATGTTGCAGCAAATATGGAAAGCAGTATGGAGATTCCTTGGAAAACTGGGAATGGAACCACCTTATGACCCAGCTATCCCCCTCCTCGGTCTATACCCAAAGGACTTAAAAACAGCATACTACAGGGACACAGCCACATCAATGTTTATAGCAGCACAATTCACAATAGCTAAACTGTGGAACGAACCTAGATGCCCTTCAGTAGATGAATGGATAAAGAAAATGTGGTATGTGGTATATATATACACAATGGAATATTATTCAGCAATAAAAGAGAATAAAATAATGGCATTCACAGGTAAAAGGATAGAGCTGGAGAATATAAGGCTAAGTGAAGTTAGCCAATCTCAAAAATCCAAATGCCGAATATTTTCTCTGATATAAGGAGGCTGATTCACAGTGGGGTTGGGACAGGAAGCATAGGAGGATTAGAGGAACACTAGAAGGGTCAATAGGGAGGGAGGGGCAGAGAGGGGGCAAAAGGGTAAAACAAAACAAAACAAAACAAGATGGTAGAATTAAATGGATATCATTGCCCTGGGTGCATGTATGAAGACACGAATGGTGTGAATATACTTTGTATACAACCAGAGATATGTAAAAATGTGCTCTATAAGTGTAATATAAATTGTAATGTATTCTGCTGTCATATATAACAACTTAAAAGAAAAGAAAAAATATTGAATTCTCAAGAGAAATAAAGTTACTTATAACTAATAAAATATAATCTATTTAAAAAATAAAAAACCTGGGCTGGGGTTGTGGCTCAGTGGTAGAGTGCTCGCCTAGCAAGTGCATGGCCTGGGTTTGATCCTCAGCACCACATAAGAATAAAGGCATTGTGTACGACTAAAACAAACAAATAAATAAATATTTAAAATAAATAAATAAATAAATAAAATATCCGTAGGATATGTAGCAATCAAATCAGTTAAAATGTATGTTTACTGCTTGTGAATGAGAATTCTCACCAAAGAGAATATGGTTATATAAATTTTCAAAGAATAGTAAGTTAGAACATCTAAAGGAGGAAAAAAACCCTTCCAGTTTTGTCAGAAATATTTAACTTCTAATGAAAATAAAGCAGTTTTCAGAAGTTCAACAAATCATGCTTAGAAAACACTTTTGACATTTTAGTCTTAATAAAGACAAAAACTCAAAAAAAGAATCAGAAGTCAGTAAACATGGCAGAGAAAAGAAGTGTGAAGGCCTATTTCTCCAGAAAAATTGAAAAAATTTCATATCAAAACTATCATAATCAATTTTGTTAAAACTCTGCAAAACAAAGATTTACAGAAATACAAGTAGCCTGAAATAAGAAAAAGATGCAACATAATTAAAGTGTGTTGTGGGACTTTTATTTACTTCCCACTGCCAAAAACTCTCTGCTGCTTTCTTTCCCCTGGATTCTGAGTTAGACAAAAAACAACAACAAAAAAAAAACACTTTGCATCAGTCCTTCAAGTAACTCCCAGACAGGTTGAAATTTAATTGAATGAGGTGTACTTGTGGAAAGGTGATGGGGACAAGAAGAATAGTCTCTCTCTCTCTCTCTCTCTCTCTCTCTCTCTCTCTCTCTCTCTCTCTCTCTCTTTGGTACCACAGATTGAACTCACTGGCACTTGGCACTCGACCACTAAGCCACATCCCCAATCTTTATTTTTTATTTTATTTAGAGAGAGGATCTCACTTAGTTGCTTAGCACCTCCCTTTTGCTGATGTTGACTTTGAACTCAAGATCTTCCTGCCTCAGCCTCCCAAGCCGCTGGGATTACAGGCATGCACCACAGCACCCGGCCAAGAATAGTCTCTCAAATAAATAATACTGGAACAATTGGATAGCCATATACAAAAGGATGAATTTTTATATTACCTTATAAACAAATACTGACTTAAAATGGACCCACTAAACTTAACAGCTAAAATGATAAAAGCTCTTAGAAGTAAACATAGGCATAATTTTAATGATCTTGGACTTACTAATGTATTCTTAGATATGATGCCAAAATCATAAGCAAAAAGTGAAAAAAAAATAAATCTAACTTCATCAAAGTAAAAACTTCTGCATCAAAAGATACATTATCAAGAAAGTGAAGGCGACTTACAGAATAAAAGAAAATATCTGCATATCATATATCTGATAAGGGTTTAGTATATACTACAAGAACATTTACACACAATAAATAACCCCATAGGCAAATGACTTGAGTAGACATTGCTCTCAAGAATATATCCAAATAGCTAACAAGCACATACAAGAGTGTCAACATCATCAGTCATCAGGGAAATGCATATGTCTAAACTATGATGAGGAACTACTTCAAAACCACTAGAATAGCTATAATTTTTTTTAAATGAAAATAACAAGTGTTGACAATGGTATGGAGAAACTAGAACTTTCATACCTAGCTGGTGGAAATAAAGTTATAAGTGCTATGGAAATTAGTTTGCTGGTTTCCCAAAAAGTTAAACACAGTATTCACATATAACCCAGCAATTCCAAACCTAAGTATATACACAAAAGAATTAGAACAGGTACAGAATTATATAGCAGCAATATTCACAATAGTTAAATGATAGAAGAAAAGAGATGACTAAATAAACAAAGTGTCATACATACATAAAATTAAATATTATTTAGCCATAAAAAGAAATGAAGTACCAACATGTAAGTAAATTGATTTCCATATTATTCTAGTGTGAATAAACCTATGAAACATGATGCTAAATGAAAGAAGCCAGGCACAAAATGTCTTATATTGTCTTATTCATTTACATGAAATATCTAGAAGAGTTAAATCTATGGAGACAGAAAGTAAATTTTTGGTTACCAGAGTCTGGAGAGAAAGGGGAATGAGGAGTAAGTGTTTAATGAGTATGGGATGTTCTTTTGGGGTGAGAAAAATATTTGGAGCTAGATACACGTGGCTGGTTTTATGACATTGTGATTCTATTAAATGCCATGGGTTGTTCCTGTCAAAAAATTACATGAATTTTACCTCAAATTAAAAAGTTCATAGCATGATAAATATGTTTTTCTTTTTGCTATGGTAAATATGGCTCAAATTTTACTAGGAAAGCATATGGCACAAATTCTAAAATGCATAACTTTAACAGCAAGTTTTATAAGAAAATATTATTGGAGGTTTGGAGAAAATAAATTAATAAAAATTGAATATTGCCAGAGTTTTACTTTTGGAGGGAAGTACAGACACTTCTAACATCTCAGTTTATGATTTTCAAAGAATCTGTCTCAATATAAAGCATAAAATAGGATTGTTATGTGTGTTGTCAGTAAAAGAAAGAAATACTGAGAATTATTTAAGAGAATCTTCAATTAAAAATACTGTTTATAAAAATATTTAAGAAGAACCATTTTAGTTTGCCTGCTAAAAAGGCATTAAATAAGAAATTGGTTTTTAAGTTATGCTCAGAGTTTTTAGGATATGAAATATTCATTCCTCAAATGATTCATAGACAAGCAATTGCAAAAGCTTCTTTTAGCAGAAGCTAAAAAGCACAAGATGCCGTCAATGTGGAAAAATTAAAAAGAGGCTCAAATATAGTGGCCTGCAGAATATACCATTGTTTTCTTTTTTGCTTGTAATATATACAAAGCAATCCTTATGATTTTTCCAAACACTGAAGGATTAAAAAAAAGTAGCCCACATGTTTTAATAAATACAGTTTTATTTGCATACACATAATACAGTGATGTATTATAATGTTTCATAATGAGATGGGAAGTGACTATGAACATACCTTGTGGCAAAGTATTTAAGAAAGCACATTTCTTTCTGTTATCATCCTACAAAAAAAATCTTAATTTACTAAACATTTTTGATGATAAATGGCTGTCAGTATTGTTCAGCTTTATAAATAATTTAATAAATTTTGTCACATTATAATACTCCTGCAAAGTAAACAAGACAGTTGAACAATAAATAAGAAATAAATGGTTTTTTAATAGAGAATTTTCTATGTAAAAAGCATTTTGAAAATACACATTTGGAAATGTTTCTGTCATTATGTAATTTCAGTGTCTGAAACCATATCTGCATGGTTTGGGATTAAACCTACATTTTTTATACCGTTTTGATAAATCTAAAATTTTATTTAAAAAAGATATTCAGTGAGTATGCAGTAATTTGTTTAAAAACTAAGATGCAACACTTTATGAGATTTGCAACAACATTGCAAATTTTAAGAAAAATACTTATTTGGGTTGTAGATAGGACTGATGAGTGAACACCAGAATTTGTTAGGGAAAGTAGACTTATTCTACTTACAGCCATTAAAACAAAGTATTCTGATAATTTAAATGTAACCATATATTTGATGTTTCTTAATCAACATGTAAAGATTTTCAAAAATAATTAATCCACTTCTATCATGTCTCTCACTGACATTATTAATTTTTTATAATTTACACTAAATATCAATATATTAGAAAAGAAATACTAAGAAATAATAATAAATTTTAATGTTGTTCCATCTATGTCCAAATCATTTTTATTAATTTATTTTTGTACACACTTTGATATTTTTAATATGAAATACGTAAAAATCTAGTACTAAGATTCATGCATGTATATATTTGTATATATAGAGACATACACACATTATTACATCTATCTGTATATACAAGCAGTTCAGCAGAGGTCAATTCTAGGTTGCTATCCTAGTTGTTACCTTCAAAAAATTATTCCATCACTGACTTAGGGCAGAAACTTTTAATCTTGCAATATAGGATAGAACTGGTGGATTCTATTACCATGTGTTTATTGTCAATTTCCTTTGCTGTTTTAAAGTGAATTTCTTGTCTGATATAACATTGTGTATATTTTATTAGTAGATAAATTGCTCCATAATATGGAGGTGACTGAATACAATCAAGATGAATTGCTGCCACTCTAAGTGGAAGCAGTACAATGTAATCAACTTGCCACAAAATGTTGGTTGGTTTCTCTGAGAGATGATTATATTGAAGGTTTAGTACTAGCCATGCTTGTGATGGGTCATCATCAATAGCAATAATTTTATCTGCCTTGCTTAACTTCAACTATTGGGTCTATTAATAGCCTCCATTTCTTTCATCATTATTGTTTTCAATTATTGCTTCAATATCACGGGTTTTATCATTGTGCTTATTGTGTCCATTGTGCCAGCAATGGGGGAGCCAATTATAGATACTGGCTTTTGTAACCTAGCCAAGTCATCTAATCTAATTAGTTTTTAGTGCTTTGTTCATGGGGATATTATCTTGACTATATTAACATGCAATAGAATGATCTTGAAAGAGTATTTCTATACCAATAACTCCAGATTCCTCTAGTAGGGTTTACACAGAATATTTTGCCACTGTTGATATTCTAATATACTATAAAGGCTTCTAGGTACTAAAGTTCAAGCATCAGGACCTAGATGTATTATAGGGCCTTTTCCTGCTCTGAACTTTATCTAAAGTAAGCAGCCTTTTGTATTACCCAATAAATGGACGAGATTAACAGTCATAGTGTAGAATATACTACCTACCAACAGTTATTGTTCTTTCTTAATGATGAAATACATAAAATGTAATAAGTTTCTTTTATTTTGGAGGAGATACCCAGGCATGAAACAGGCAATGGGACCCCTAAACTCTTTATTGATATGGCAGGCTCTGAATCTTCATATTTTTATCACCCATTCTGTGTAGCAGTGTGACTTATCAAGATCTTCAACATAGGTAAAACCATCATCATTCAGCTGAATATAATATTATCAATATAGTGGACCAATGTGATATACTGCAGAATAGCCAGATGATAACTGGGTATTGCTGGATGCATTAGGCCAGGTTACCTTGAGAATTGGGAGCACAAGGTCAAGAAGAAAGATTTTAAAAACTTGCAGTTTTGCTGGAAAACCATGTGTATAACCAGGGCCAAGGAAGATGAGGTTGCTAAAGAGATCACAACCACCAAAGAGAAGTTAAATTCTTTGCACAGATATGATAGGAAAGACTTTGAGAGCATCTCAGGAATCAGCAAGACTACACAAATTATACACTCAAGGATATAAAAGTGAAAACTTATTTGAAAAACATTGCTTTAAAAAGAGAGTGCTAGGGCTACCTAGAAAGATGTTTCCCTAGGATTGGATTCAACTCAGATGTCTAGCCACTCAGAGACAGCTGTAGCCCTAGCCCAAGGAGACCCGGTTAGTGTTTGAGCTGGCAGCAGACTTTGACCTAGCAAATGTGGTGCTCGTTCTGCAGGAATGTGGGATACTGGAGGTAGAGGGTCATGGAAGATTTTACTGAGATTTCAAAAGAAGGCCTGAGAGGCCACATGATGTATTTCAGGATTGGAATCTCCATAGGCAGTTCCTGAAAGGAGAATGCATGAAGCAGTGAGAAGAAAGCTGTTTTAGTCAGCTACTTCAGCACTATGACCCAAAGACCTGGCAAAAGCAATTTTAAAGGAGGAAAAGTTTATTTGGCACTCATGGTTTCAGAGGTCTTAGTCCATAGGTGGCCAAATCCACTGTTCTGCTCCTGAGATGAGGCATAACATGATGACAGAAGAGTGTGAAGGAGGAGATCATCTCAGGACATGGCAACAAGGAAGCAGAGAGAGCATTCAGCTCACAAGAAACAAAATATATATCTCAAAGGCATATCTCCTCCAGCCACACCCTGCCTGCCTATAGTTATCACCCAGTTTATCCATATTGGTGAATTAATGGACTGATGGTGTAGGTTCTCATAACCCAATCATTTCCCCTCTGAACTTTCTTGCATTGTTTCACATGTGAGTTTCATGGGGACATCTCATATCTAAATCATAATAGAAGCCAAAGCTGCAATGGACATCCCCCAGGATTAAGAGATAACCAGTAGCAAAGAACATCTATCTGCCAAGGAAAACTACAGAAAGTGAGCAGAGCCGGGCCAAAAGGGAGGCCATGCTGGGTACAACCTGCCACGTCTTGGTATTGAGTCAGATGTACCCATCCTACACTTCATCATCTAACATTTTTCTATTCAGGGTCCTGGCTGATAAACCACAGTTTCCAAGTTCCGGTATTCAACTTCCTCTGCAAATCTGCCACTCTTATATGATGTGCTTGATACTCAATTTTTTCTTTGTTTTGTCATAGAATGAAAGAAAAAGAAGCACTTTATTTGCTACTTTATTTCCTTGTGGCTTCCATGCGTAGTCTTAATTTGGTGGTTAATCATATCCTACTCTCATTTTTTCCTAATTCATCAATTGCCTTTAGTAACAATCATTCAGTTTCATATTTCTTACATTCCCTGATCTGATATGCTTGGGATATGGCACCTGCCAGGGTATTTATACCCACCAGTATTTCATTCAAGTTGATCATAGGTAAAAGTTTTAACAATTGCAACATTAACGTCAAGATGGGGGTTAATCATACCTTACCTACTGCCAGCAAAAGGGTCTTTATTACCATAACCTGATTCAACTAAAAAAATCCCATTTTAGTTTCTGTTTCTTTGAATCACTTCTGATGTTGACCCTCCTAGATAAGGTCCCAGGAAACTGATTTAAACAGGGATTTTCTTATAGAATGTTCATTGGAGACTGCCTTCAGGATAAAGACTATACAAGAACGAAGGCCTGAAGATTGGGTTGACAGAATAGTTAAACTGCAGTGCCAATGCAAGGAGGAATTCAAATAATTATCCAGAGAATGCTGGAGCCAGGATGGACTTTAAGAATATTATGAATTGTAATAAATACTAATATTATAAATAAAAAATAAATAAAATATAAAAAAAGTGTTGCCGCCTGAAGTGATGGCCGCTTGGAGCAATAAAGCCGCGGGAATAAGTTCAGAGGCAGACTGGAAACAAACAGGCTCTTTATTCTGCCAGCTTCTCTCTCCGGCTCCAACAACACCCCCACCCGCCGACCACACTCTTCCAACAACCACCAAATTGCTCCGACGACGACCCACAATCCCCCTGGGCCAACTCTTGCGAGATCATGCAAATGGCTCCGACCGGATCCACAATGTCCCAGGCCAAGTCTCATGAGACCATGTAAATGGCCCCGAACCAATCTGCAATGTCTGGGGACAAGTCTCGTGAGACCATGGAAGGTGGTAATGCTTATGGCTCACAGCTAACCGCAATCTTAGCTATCTCCTTTATTAGGGCTCCTGCAAAAAAGAATATTTTAGAATTGGGATAATGTGACATTTATATCTCTATTGCAATAGAATCCTTAGATACAGGTTGCCCATGGGGAAAATAGTGCTCTTTCCTTGTTATTAGAGAGATCGCAAGAGTGACAGCCTTCAGGAATTGGAAGAAATCTCACAAAGGACATGTGATTCACATAGGGTTTGTCATAGTTCTCATTTTGGATCCCTAGAATAGTGAAGATCCCTAATGATATATGGACTATATATATATACTTAACTTTTTTTTTTTGGTTATTCAGTTGTATTTGAAGAGAAGATGTATTCTTGTTATTTTTCCCCTATAATTAACATTATTTTAACAAACTCAAAGAGAAAAATTCTCACAATCAGGTCTCAAATGATATAAGCATTCCTTGTTACATGTTGGAATTTATTTTTCCAACTCTCATCTAAACACGCTATTATGATTTCCCTAAATGTAAATATAATAATTATTTTTGGAGAGTCATTGAAAAAGCTTTGTTTACAATTCAGATGTAAATTCAGATTTAAGGTATGCAAAGGATTTCATACTGAGAAATGTTATGTTTCTGAACTTTCTCCTCCAACATATTACTATGGTTGCTATTTATTTATTGTTTGCTCATAAGAAAATAAAAACCTCAAGAAGCTTCAAGGTGCCAGCTAGAAAAATTCAGTGTTAAGATTTGTAATTAACTATAGATTTCCTGCTTCCTGCCTACATGTTCCAATGACTGGATTTCACTGGTGTCCATCATATCTTAATCAGCATTAAGTTCTATAAAATGCATATTGCTCCAAAATTTAAGATATACCCATACAGTCATTCTGACAACATTTGAAACTTTAAATAAAGTTTTTAAATTCTTTGTGTTCTTCTACATTGTTTTAAATAGAATGGTTTTAAATGTGTGACTTTTCTTTTTTTATTTTTGAATGGTCAATGGGAATAAACTGTACCTAAAATGGGATTATTAGTTCTATTTATTTTTAGTTAAATCTTCTGTTTATGTCTATTTTTAATGAAGTTTCATGACTTTCCTTATTAAAAACTTGTCAATATTCACTGAAATGTAATATGTTTCTGTCACTATTTTATGCACTCCACACATCACAACTTATTTTTTTAACCCTGAGGTGAGAAAGATACTACTACAACATTCTAATTTGCCAGCTGAATAATAAGGCAGATTAAGACATTTGCCTGAAGTCATACATCTAGAAGTAAGGAAAATGTTGTTTCCTCAGTTATGCAAAAATCTGACTAATTCTTACTTTTCATCTTGATGAATCTGCTCAAATGTCACTTCCTCAAAAGATATATCCTGGTCATTCTGTGATATAATCCTATAATATATAGAAATTACCCTAGTCTGTAATGATATTGTTTACTTATTAATTGATTTTTAAATTTTCTATCTTTTCACTAGATTTCAAGCTTCATGAAGGGAGAAACATTCCCTGTTTGTTTCTGAGATATAACTGCCCATTGTCTAGTAAGGGGCTCATTAAATATTTCATGGGTTAATGATCACATACTCCACTGCAATGGCATGTGGAATAAGTCCCTATTATAATTCCTTAACAAAAACTAATATCTCTGATATTTTCACCCTTATATTTTTCCAGATAAACTTCAAAGCCACTTTGCTAAATTTCATGTGAGATTATAGTGAATCTATAAACTTACTTAGTATGAATGGGACTTTTTAAACAAAATAAATTTCTAAAAATTTAAGAAGATGATAAGTTTTTAATGCAAGTCTTCTTTTTCCTAACTTTTAGAATTCTTTTTGCCTTCTTCAAGGAAGCTTTCCCATCTATCAGCAGGATACCCTTTTGTGTTCATTGCTCTTGTGGACTATGAGTAATAGTGGTAACACACATGGTATAGTATTAAGAGAAGTAAGAGTAGAGCAAGAAGATAAATCTTACTAGTTGGGATTAAGGGTAGAAAAAAATAGCAGGTATTCATGTGTAATGGAATCGTCTCTTATTTTCTATTTTCGAGTTAGCATTTGTTAACAAAACAAAAACTTATCTTTGTCCATATAGAACTGTTTTATCAGTTCTAATGGGTTTTCAGCTATTTGGTATAATTTGAAGATATAACTTTGTTTCATTTTTTCCAAAGCTGATTCTCTTTTCAGTCCCTGCTGGTTCTGACTGGCTTGCCTAGAGAATCATTCCCATGGCAGCTCTTTATTGCACAGGGGAAATGACCTTTTCAGATATCATTTCCCAAATTCCACTATCAGCCTGGTTCTGGCTGATATAGCTCATGAATGGGAGGCTGTCGTGACCTGCACTGCCATTAATTCAGGTTCCAGGACTGGGTGGTGATGAAATGGAGAAAGGACAAATAGACACACAAATAGAGAGAAAGCTGGATCTCGGTGGTTGACTACTCCTTAGTAGGAAGGTAGTGACACATAACAAACTCAGCACGTTCATTATGTAAGTATAAACATCAAAAGGATTTATTCTGATGAAGTTTCTTCGAAGTAGGCAGAACCAAGGTCATAAGTATAAGCAGCCTGATTATGATGATCAGCTAGTGTCGGGAGCTGCCACATAGGAGCCCTGGAGACTGGCTTCCCTGACCAGGAAGCAAGTGGATCCCCATTTATGCTCAGCAGAGGAGCAAAGCATTGGGAGTGGGCATTACCCAATGGGAGTGGGCTGCCCCTTGTAACATTACCCCTCTGCCTTATATGGATGGAATGTTCTTTGGAACAGCTCCCCCAATAAAACCAGGGTTTGAGGCGTGCTCTGTCTCTTTTTCCAATGGACCCCTAAAGTCGAGAGCCGTCACAGAACCCAAAGAAAAAGGTATTTTCTATCTGTGTGTAATTATTTCGTGCCAACCCAAAATCACCTGGAGTGACCCTGACTGATTTAGTCGCGTGTCAGGGCAAGCTACACCCATAACTTTCTACCTCTAAGCTGCTAGTGTCTGAACCTCAGTGTCAAGTACTGAATAGCTCTGTGGCTGGCATAGAACCTCCTATTAAACAGGGTGTCAACATAGCAACTGGGCAGTCTCAAATCGACCCGTTTGCACCAGAGTTCCCAAGAGAGGCATCACCTCTGTCACAGGACAGTTCAAGACTCATAATTTAGTTGCTGCTCCCTACATCAGGCAATAATTGAGTGTAGAGGACAGAGCATAAAGAGAATCCAGGGTATTTTTTTCTCCTCTCTCTACTGGTATTCTTGGCAATGGGGTTGATACCTGAAGTGGCTACCAATCTCTAGGATATCTCTTAAACTTCACAGATCAACAATTTTGTGTAACCAATTTCCTAAATTAAATTATTTCTCCTTTAAATATATAATACATCTTAACCCAATAGATCCTGGTTGGCTAGAAATTGTTAAAACAATTTTCCAATCATACAAATTTCAATGTCAAAATCTATACTGACAAATTAAGCATCACACATGTTGAGATTACAGAAAATTCAAGTGAAATGTGCAAAGATATAGGACTGCATTAGGTACCTCAAATTCTTTTGAAAAATGGCCAGACTTTAAGTGGTAGAGCCTGTGAAGGCATTCATGAAACAAATTAAATGTTACATAAAATGAAATTATTTCAAACATGATGTAAGCGGTTAGAAAATTATAAATGACTTAAAAAATTAAAGTTTACATTTAAATTCTGTATGCAAGTTACCAAGATCTGCCATAAATAAAGAGCAAAAAGTTGATGAAATACATAGGTTATTGCTTTTCTGGAAGACAGCAAAACTGCCAGCAAGGTGAGATGAACTATGCAATGTGGATGACTTTGAGATGCAGACAGGAAATAGTACATGAGATAGATCTTGGGAAAAATACACCCAAATTGTATATCTCTTATGAAAAAAGAAGTCTATATTTTCAATAAAAATCAAATTTATAAACAAAAAAGCAAATGAGATGTAATAAAAAACTAAATAAAGATAACTTTCAAATGATCAAAGTAAGAAATTAATTTATCTTGGGCCTATATTACCAAATAAATATGCTATAATTGAGTTGAAAGTTACTGATATTTTCTCACAAATTTGGGGATGTTTCTGTCATATGGAATAATGTTTAATTCCAAGTTTGTTTTCTCAGAGCAGAAGCAAATTTATCAGAGTCAGAATGATTTTTCTGGGTTTCAGTTGTAAGGTACAAGCCCTGCAAACCTGTAGCAAGTTTTACTCTACTCAGAAAACTGATAAATCTTTGACAATGAATCCATGAATGTCACGACTGATTTAGGTTTTTATAAGAAATATATAGTGAGAGGTATTAGGAGAGAATTTAAAAGGTATCAAGAGAAGATTACTGGAAAAATATAAGATAATTTAAACCATGTATCTTGACAAACACTGAAGTTAGGGAAAATAAAATGTTTTAAAATGTATAATATTAATTAAACTGATTATATGATAATAAAGATAATAACACTAAAATGAGCACAATTTTTAACATGCTTTATTAGCAAGTTTTTATATTATTTATGATTTTGTACACATATACATTTCATTTTCTCAGAGGACTATCATTTGACTATTTCACATGTATTTCATCTGTCAAGTATCTCCATAATGAAATAATGCTTAATTTATAAGAAAAAGAATATTTAAAATGAAAAGTTCCATATGTAGAGGACATATTTATTCTATATGTTCAGAGTAAAAATATTATTATACCGATCCATATATTAGAAAAAAATCAACTTTTTCCTTCCCTCACAGACATGTACATAGATGTCTATAGACTTTTCGATGTCAAACATGCAGTTTCAAAAGATAGCCTCATACCATATTAATAATTACAAATTATAAATCAACTTTCTCAAATACAACTTGTACATTTGTGTAATTGCAATAAAAGCACATGTAAATCTGCCCACTGTACGTTCTTAGTAGTAACAACACAAAATATTGGAACATGTAGAAAAAGAATAATTTGCATTGCATTTGTCAGGGGACATAAAAGACCCTTTCATTAGATTAGCCAGGTGCTGTCTTTCCAAATTTTTAAGAAGCTCCTCGAGAGACTCAGAGTCAGAAGGACTCAGCAGACCCTCCTGAAGAAATAGATGTTGGTATCAGTTCATGTTATTCATGCATTTGTTTTGATATTTTCATGCATTTGTTTTGATATTCACATATACAGCAGCTCAGCATGCAACTATACTAATATATATATAACTATATATATGTAATATATATATATATATATATAACTACATATATGTTATGTTATATATATAACTATATATGTTTTTATATATATAGCTATACTAATATATATTAGTATATCTATCTATATCTATATATTAGTATATCTATATCTATATAGATATAGATATATGTCTATATATATGTCTCTACATATAGATATAGATATAGATATAGATATAGATATAGATATAGATATATATACGTCTGTATCTAACCGTCATCTCTACCTCTGGTTTCTTTTCTTCCCCCTGAAATAAATGCTCACATACACAGCAGCTCAGCATGCAACTATACTAATATATATATAACTATATATATGTAATATATATTATATATATAACTATATATATGTTATGTTATATATATATAAATATATATGTTATATATATAGCTATACTAATATATATTAGTATATAAATCTATCTATATCTATATATTAGTATATCTATATCTATATGATATAGATATAGATATATGTCTCTCTCTATATATATGTCTACATATAGATATATAGATATAGATATATACGTCTGTATCTAACCTTCATCACTACCTCTGGTTTCTTTTCTTCCCCCTGAAATAAATGCTCCCCAATTATAGGAACTGTGCATAATTTAAACAATATAAAATTGCTAGGTGCCTTGCACCACAGAATTAACAACTAACTTTCCATAGATACAGTATTTTTTTCATAATGATAAAGCAGACATTTAGTTAAACTTATGATTTTAGATGAGTGCTACTTAAGAAGTCACTGTGACATGTTTGTCACTTTGAAAAGAACACTGGGGAATTGCTCTCTAGGTAACTATTTTGCCTTAGAAAGGAAATGGAAGGATTCCAAAGAAACAAGAGCATAATTTAGTTCACTGAGCTTACTTGAGTTCAGCAAGGTACTGATTTCTTTTCAAAAGAGGAATCTGAATAAGGTATTTATTTCATTCTACCATTTACTTAAATAAATACAAAAATTTTGACTGTATATTTAAAATGGAAATGTGGGTCTTTTCTCTGGGCTTGGCTGCTGCCTATACCACTACCGCTGACACTGCTGCTGCCACAGTGAAGCCACCTAGAGGTCTTCTCTCTGGGTGCTGCTGTCCCCACAGCCACTGCACCCACTGACATCAACCCCCATTACTATTGCTGTCACTACCACCCAGAGGTCTGATGCCAGGGAGATACCAGGTTTGGTTGCATGTGGCTGCATCCATCTTGGGATATTGGCCAGGGCCTGGGGGTCTGGGATGCCAGCAAGTTTGCTGCCACCACCATCTTTGGTCACAGCTGCTTCTGTCTGGGGACTCCAGCCAGGACCTGGAGGTCCAATGTTTGGGTGCCTAGGAGTTTGGTTGCGCCTGGGGTCTTCCTGCTGGGAGTGCTGGTGGCCACCATCTTGCTGCTGCTTCTCAAAGTCTCTCCTTCGTGTGAGCTTATCCCTGGTGGTTTCTCTGAAAATTGGAGCAACTGTTGAGATCTTGGGACTGCAATGTGGCCAAGACTGGGATATCTGAAACCAAGATCCATGGAATAGTGAATGGGTCTGCAAGGGCTGATCTGTTCCTGGCAATCCCATAAGAGGTCAAGAGACAGGGCTGAGAAAATTTTGAATGCTGACAAGAGGCAGTTCAATTTTCCATATATATATATATATATATATATATATATATATTCATTCTCAAACATCTCTACCATATTTGGAACAAGGTATTTTTTATGCATCAGTTTGTGGAGGAACTTGATACATGAATGGTGTTCTGTAGTTTTGTTGTATTCTTACATTTTTAATTTTTTTTGTAATTTTTTTCCTTCCTCTCACTTGTCTGTTTTCCTGGATTCTTCTTGTACTTTTTCTCCAACCAACAGCCAATCTCTGTCAGTTCCTCTTCCACTCTTCCTGTGGGTTTTTACTTCTTGCTTTTCTCTTCCTCCCTCATGAACATCACATCCTACCCTACTTCTCTTCTCTTGTTGTTCACCATTTGAAACTATAAACCCTTTTAGCAAATTTTCTGTTTCTATTATAGACATTTTTGCTGGTTTTAAGTTTCCAATTTTAAGGTTAAGTTACCTTTCTTAAAAAAAATAAAACATAAAGTTTAAACTTAAGGTTTAATTGGACACAATTTAGAGTGAAGAAGAACCACCAAAGAGGTAATTTTATCTTCATTAATCTGAAAATATGTGGAAGTATATCTTCCTATATCATCACAATGAAATATTACTCAGCCTTAAAGAAGAAAGAAATTATGGCATTTGCCAGTAAATGGGTGGAACTGGAGAATATCATGCTAAGCAAAGTAAGCCAACCCCAAAGAATCAAAGGCTGAATGTTTTCTCTGATATGCAGATGCTAATTCACAGTAAGGGTTGAGGGAGCTAGGGAAGAATAGAGGTACTTTGAATTAGACAGAAGGGAGTGACGGGAGGTAAGGGGGTCTGGGGATAGGAATGACAATAGAATGAATCGGACATTATTACCCTATGTGCATGTATGATTATGCAACCTGTTTAACTCTACATTATGTATAACATAAGAATGAAAAGTTATACTTTATTTATGTATGTTGTGTCAAAAAGCGTTCTACTGTCAAGTAATAACTAATTAGAACAAATTTTAAAAAATGGGCTCCCTCTCAAAAAAAAAAAAAAAAAAAAAAAAAAGAGAATTGGGATTATGACTGATTCCTGAAGGGAGGAGGGCAAGAGGCTCTGCAGCATAAGTGCTGGCAGTTTGCGGGGCAAGGTCAGGAAATGCGACAATTCTCAGTGGTAGAAGTGGTTCAGGAATGTTACAAAGACAAGGATGTCTAATATTCAACTTTGGTTGAAAACCCAATATTCCACTAAAAATTGCTGATCATAACAGGCAATGAGTTTGTAATTGTTGTGGGAAAGGCAGCCACAGGACTGGGAGTACTGATAAGAACACAGAAAGTTCAGAAGAAAGCTTGGGAGTACACTAACTGGGTAAAAGAGGTACCAGCCACTTGTTGCCTATCACTCCAAGTACTCCAGCTGCAAGTGCTTACTTGATTTCTCAATGCTGAAATACAGTGACTCCTGAAGATTTGAATTCCAAGCCATCTCAGCTATACTTGTTGAAAATTTAGCAATGAATATGATGATACAAGACCATTATATATCTCCAAAAATATATAATCTTAAAAAAAATCTCATAACAACTTTTTTTTTACTACAGAAGGAGACACTTGTTGCAACTTAATGTGGTGATAATAATATGAATACTTGTGAAAGAATTTTGAATCCTCTAGAAAAACCCGTCCTATCACACACCCTTTAAAATATTAAATGATGTTAAAACAAACACAATTGTGTATTACATAATCTATAACATTTAGGTGAAAACCTTAAAATTTAATAAAAGAATTAGTACTTGGAATGGTTAAACCCAACTAATACTCTAAGTAAGAAGCTTAAATGAAATGGTCTTTAAGAGATATACAAAGAATTCATTCAAAATCACATTTCTCTGGGAAGTCAGACTAAGAGTACATTTTGAATATGTTATCAAATTTGGGAGAATTTTAATTACATTTTTGGAAAATATTACTACCTTCATCATATGAGCATATTTGAAAAGTTTATTGCATTTCCATGGTGTAATTTGAGGTCATCTTTTTCCTTGTGTTAGGGTATAACTGGGATCATAACTGAAGTCAGTACTTCCAAACTAAATTAAGGAAAACCTTAAATTAATCTGCATATGGTGATGTCATGGGCTTCTTCCATCCCATTTTGCCAATGTTTGATGGAGAAATGGAAAATAAGTTGTAAAGCTGTGTGAGAAACACTTAGGGAGGAAATGGGGAGTGCTTATGCATGTAGTATACATTTATAGTGGGAGCAACCAATATCATGGTTATCTTTTAATGAGATTAGGGAATAAAATTGTCTTTTCTCTCACATTTGCCTTGGCATACTCTTAGATGTGTCTTGGACTGAAAAAGATTGAAAAACACTGATTTGCAGTCAAGGGAAAATATGATTTAACTAAAAATAACCTATTTACTTAAATTTTTATTCATATAAAGTCACTGGGAAAATATGGTTTAAGTAAAAGAAACATGTCTTTAACTATTTTTCTATAAAAATATGTGTGTGTGTGTGTGTGTGTGTGTGTGTGTGTGTGTGTGTGTCTGCGGTAACTTTACACTTTCTCTGCTAGATTGTAAAGTATGAAAGGGAAGGATTTTCCTATGGCGGAAGGCACACTTTTTAAAGAGATGTGGATTTTAATTCAAGTTCATCAATATATGTTACTATAAAGTAAGTTTGTTCAACATCAACAGCTAATTTGATACTTATTCTCTCATTTCTAAACTAAGTTAATTAAACTTTTAAAATCTTTTAACATTTTTTTAGCTCAGAAATTTTATATGTAAATTCTTTAATGGTTCTAACAGCACCAAATACTATGATGACCAAATGCTACATGCTCAAAATACTTACGTCAACAAATTATAGAAGTGTTCGTTGATTTATTATTCATTCAAGCATTCAACAAATATTCACTGCAGACTGACTATGTGCCACATATTGAATTATCCCCAGGGATTTAAAATAAAAATAGGACAACAAAATCTTTGCATTAACAAGTTCAGAGTTTCTTGCTATCCTACTTGGCAAATTAATTTTACTATATCCAGAAAATCCTTGTTAAAATATGTATCATAAAAGCATTAGCTGTAATGGAAAAGTATTTAATCTCAAAATTAAATATATCCTTATTGAGTAAGCCCTAAAATGAACAAAGTAGAACTGTTACCAGAAACTACAGTCTAAGGAGGTAAAGGGATGTGGAAAATTCCATTCAGGACAGAGTGCTCCTACAAATTCAGTTCCATTGCTTCAAAGATTGGTTATTATGGGACAACACCTAAATGTGGGGGGAAAACTCTGATCATGAAACCAACCTAACTCCTTTCTTTGTGACTAATGGTCTATTTCTGGAAAATATTCATTTCAAAGCACCATGAAGAACTGAAATTATGAAAGAGGAATTCAAAGGTTTGAAAGCTCAGCTGGTCTGAGGCAAGGAAAAAAATGTGAGGTTTGAAATACCAAGGTCAATTACTCCAGGCATGAACCTGGGGATTCAAGGCCATACCCTAGAATGACCCTTTTCAGGTTCAGGATGCTGAATATTACTGCTCGTGATTGTTAAATTTTATATCCTTGGTTTTAATCACAAATTTTTCTTCCATACAAAATTCTTTTAATGAAAATATTTAGTTGAAAGAGACTTCATTACTTTTTGAAAAGCAATTACTAGTTACTAATAACTAGACTATTGATATTATTTAGCATTGGCATAAACATACTTATGGGAACATGAGATACATTTTAAGAAGAAATGCAGCAATGTGCAATGAAGAGCATGTTAATAGTACAATCTTTTTGAACAACAAAATGGATTTTGTTGGTATAATGGTATAATGCTGACATTTTTTAAAATGTACAAAAAACTGTACATTTAATCACTTGTTTCTTCCTAAGTTTTCAAAACATGATAAATATATGAACACAGAGAATTTTATTTTGAATACTTACCCTTGACTCAGGAAAATATTTTCAATTAGTGCTCCAGCAATCATACCTCCTGTCTAATTTAAATTAGCATCATTAAGTTATCATCTCTGTCAGAAAAAAAAAATTAAAGTTAGCACATCCACAAGGCAATGAAGTTTGCCAAGTCCCACTGTCTGCAGGCGGGCTGCCCAAACAAACAAAAAGTAAATAAATAAAATAATTAATGTCACTTTTAGCTATTTGAGCTGAAGCACAGTGTTACTCTTTGCTTGAATGGTGCTAGTGGAAGGAGTTCGAAAACAGGAAATAGAAGGAGAAAAAGAGGCTCTTTCATGAATTACTGAATCTTCAGACACCAAACTGCCTTTACCTCTGAATTCTCTGCTTGGAAATATGCTAATATAACGATACTGGAAAATAAAAAGCATATAACAAACTAATGGTTTAATATAACTTAAAACATATAAATTAGTTAATAACCTTTTCAAGGTTTGTCTGGCTAAAGAATCTGAAGTAAATAAATTCTTGATAGTCCCTCTCCAAAAGATGCTATTTCTGAAAGAGATGAAAAGTTGTCATATTTCATATTCAGATGAAAAGTCCCTATGATTATTTTTTAAGTGCTCCAGTATTTTTTTAAGAAAAAAAAAAAAGCCTAGTAGAAGAAAACTACATTTTTGGTTTCTAATTTCCAAAAATATTCCTTTTTTAAAAAATTTCGAGATCCTTAAATGGAAGGGAAAAATGCATTTTTAGTACACGGCCTGTTTTTAATTTTTCCACCCTACTTCAATTCACTACAAACATGAAAGGGAAACCTAAAAAGCTATTTCACACTAACTGTACTGTAGGAAGGGAGTAGTGTTAGTGGTTGGAGTGGGACTTGTAGCTCAGATTCTTGAGTTCTGACTTAATCCCTGACAAACCCTGTGGTTAGTGATAGCTGCTGATATGGTCATATATGGATTTGCCTACAGAGAAGTGGGTATTGGGAATGCTCTACACTTTTCAAAAGTAGTATTAGAGACCTTGTGTTTGATTTCCTACATGATTGGAGCTAAACTTTTATTTTAAACTTGTTGCCTAATCCCAACTTTTGTGACAGAACCCTAAAAAAGTGTTATGTATTATTTCTAGTTTTTTTTTTTTTTTTAAATAATATTCACTTGTATGTACCTGAGCAATAGCCACCAGATATGGAAACTACCCCTGTTTTTTTCATATCCAGCCTGTAACTTTTTGTATTCTAATTACTGAAGTTCATTTTGTTGTGAGAAACAAGTATTTCCTCTGGCTAATTTAGAACACTGAGAAATTTATTTGAAAGGCATCATTAGTATATCTAATAATGCAAGCAGAAATTAATCAGCCCAGCATTAGGAAACATGAGAATTAAGGTGGATTCTAATCCTTAGAACAAAGAGCTCAGGAATTATTCCACGGGAGTACTGTAAATAGTATGATTCTGCTGCAGTGATTCCACATATCACTTTCTCCAAATTCCACATTTCAAATTCCCGGAGAAAGAATGTCATAGGTGCAGTAATAGGTGGAATTGCATCTCTGGGTCAGTTCTTTTGAGTCCTGTTTTTGTTATTGTTGTTGTTATTATTATAATTGGTACTGGGGATTGAATTTGGAGGTGCTTTACTAATGAGCTACATCCCCAGTACTTATTATTAATTGTGAGACAGAATCTTGCTGGATTGCTCAGATGAGACTGAATCTATGATTCTTCTGCCTCAGACTGCAGAGTTTCTGGGATTACAGGCGTATGCCACTGCTCCTGGCAGAGATTTTAAATTTTTTATTATCATTTAGTGGAATAGCTATCATAGTACCCATGTATATGAAAACAAAGAAAATTCCCAGAAGTGAGTATTTGACATAAAACTCTAAGTCCCTGTTATACTCACTATTCACTCATTCAACAAATCTATTGACTTCCTATATCATGTGCCAAATACTATGACAAGGTCTTGCACCACAAACATAGTATAATGGTGTCCTTACCTTCAAAGAATGCCTAGTCTGCTCAGGGCAGAAGATAATTAACAATACATTGTGTACCTACTATAAGACAGGTGTAAAAAATAATTTTAAGGCATGAAGTATAAAGAAGGAACAATGAACTTTCCCCAAGAAGATCCTGAGAGTATATCAGTATATCAGATAGAATTACTCTGACTGGAAGTCATACAAAAATGAACTATGGTCACTTAAAAAAGGAAAGCAGTGTGTTTTTTTTTTTTTTTTTTCCCAATCATGTAGTATGAATTCTGAAGGTATGTCGTTATTGACATTAGGTTAGTAGTTCATTCGTGTCAATATCTCTCTCTCTCCGAGTCACAAGATGTATTTAGGAGCTCAGTCCAGAAACCAGCTAAGACTGGTTCTTTTTTTTTTTTTTTTTTTATAAAAAAACAAGCAACACACAAAACAAAACCTTTCAAGAAAACCCCCGCCCCCCCAAAAAAAAAAAAAAAAAGAAAAAAGAAAAAGAAAAAAAACACAAAAACTGTCGCCACCTGAAGCGATTGCCACTTGGAGCAACGAAGGAAGCCGCGGGAAGAAGTTCAGAGGCAAACTGGAAACCAACAGGCTTTTTATTCTGATAGCTTCTCTCTCCGGCTCTAACAACGACTCTAACACGCACCACCAAAAAACCCACAAAACAAAAATGGCGCCAACCCGATCCGATCTCGGCTCAAGTCTTGCGAGATCCCGGGCCAAGTCCCTCGAGATCCCGGGCCAAGTCCCATGAGACCATGGAAGGCAGCAATGTCCGAATATCTCTATGGCCCGCAGCCAACCGCAATCTCAGCCATCTCCCCAATCAGGGCTCCTGCAAAAAACTTTCTCCAAGTACCTCAAACTAAAACATATTTATTTTTGATGGCCACAAGATCAACCATAGATATGAAGGAACATAAGGAAAAAAAAAATAGGGTTCCCTGAGGCCTTTAGAGACCATGTCACTATAATTCATACACCACAGGACCACTGAAAGTTCTTCAAAAATCTTTCAGGCATTTCAACAATCTGCACTTCTGTATCCTTGCTCATTTTCCTTCTAAATATACATTTCATTGCATCTTCCAACTGCTTCTGTTCTTTGCCATCTTTACACTCTGTTCCATGAAGCCTGCTTTTAGGAATATAGGAATTCTCCTTCACCCTGGTCTTCAGCATAGATGTCCTCTTCTCCTTGCCTTACTAAAGTTAGGTTTTAGATATTTCCATGACTTTGGGCCAGGATGTAAAGTTAATTTCCTCTTTGTTTTTGAAATACTGCCTTAGGATAATTAATTCTCCATTTTTGCATAAAAATTTAGCACATTTGAGGCTTTTGATTTTTGAACTATTGGGTTCTCTACTCCTCATTATTTTGCTGCTACACACCCAGATTACTGAAGATTTCACCATTTCCTCTCCACTTTACCCTCAGCCTTCACCCTATAAGAACTGTAAAATCCAGTCTAGACGAAGTATTATATTAAAAACACCAAACAAAATTTTAACTAGTGGAAAAAAAACACATAAGAAATATAGCCTACTCTATTGAACACATAGTCAAAAATAAATATTAGGACTTGTTCCCCCCACCCCTTGATTTCTACAGACCAAATTTATGGTTATATCCTAGACCTTCTGAATGTGCAAAAGTGTTCTCTTTATGAAATATCAAATTTAGGTTAGAGCCTCTTATTCTTCATCTCTTTTTCATAAAGCTATCTGTTTTACAATTTACTCAATTTCACAGAAAACTTGACTCTCTTTATCTCATTGTTTTTTCTTCATTAATCTTATCTTACTTATCTTTACATATATATATATATATATATATATATATATATATATATATATATTTAGTTTTGTTTTGTTTACTTTTTTGCTTTTTGTACCAGAGATTGAACCCAGGGGCACTTAAGTACTGAGCCACATCCCCAGCCCTTTTAATTTTTTTTTTTTTTTTTTTTTTTTGTTGTTGTTGTTTTGAGACGGGATCTCACTACATTGCTTAGGGCCTTGCTATGTTGTTGAGGGTGACATTTAACTTATGATCCTCCTGCCTTAGCCTCCCAAGCCCCTGGGATTTCAGGAGTGTGCCACTACACCAGATTTCATTTATATTAATTTTTCCTGTTTTGTTATGGGTTGAATCTTAAGTATCCCCCAAAGGTTCCCATGGTAAAGGATTGGTCCCTACCTGATGGCCACTCCTATCTGTCTTTTTTTCATTTCTTGGCCACCATGATGAGAAGCTTTTCTCCCTACTATGATGTTCTGCCTATCCATAGGCCCAAAGTCATGAAGCCCAAGCTTGATGAACTGAAACCTCTGAAATTGTGAGCCCAAATAAATCTTTATTTTTTTAAAGATGTTTATGTCAGACATTTGGTCACAGTGATGAGAGCCAACTAACAGATTTATAGTTTAAATTTCATGTTCCTTTATCTAAACCACTTTCAGTATACCCAACACTATTACTCACTTCATTTTTTTTTTGAAACATAATAGAAAGAGCCAAACCAAAGGATAATCCAAGAATCTAGACTCCAACATTTCTTTAACAATTTTAATTAGTGTGCCTTATTGTATTATGGTGAAAGCCAGGCATGAGGTGTTGTGTAAGAACTCTGGTCAATAGATCTTCAATGATAGGTCCTGAGGTATGAAGGGAGGAAAAGTGCTCTATAGTGGGTTTCAGTCTTTAATGAGCCTGTGTTTCTGGAATATGAATTTTATAATGGTTATCAGGGTTTTGTTTTGTTTTGTTTTGTTTTTCAATTTTCAAAAATTTATGTATAGAATATAGACCACATAAACCAAACATTTATAATTTCAAGATATTTTTACAAAGTATAATTATCTATGTAAGCAAAAATTCAGATAAAGAATTACAATGTTAACAAAACCAAGGTGCCTCCTCCTGACTCTTCTAATTATTTTTCCATTCCTCAAGAACTACTATGCTAACTTCTAATAGAACAAATTAGTTTCACCATTTTTTTTTTAAACTGGGTAGGAATGGAAGTATACATTTTATATTAATTGTGTCTTATTTCACTTATTAGTATGTTTATGAGATTTATCTATGCAACTGCATACAATTTTAGTTTGTTTATTTTTATTATATACTATCCTATTATGAATTTATCATAATTTATTTACCCATAACAAAAATTTGTGTCATATTCATTTTTGGCTATTATAAACACCTTTAAGTGATCCCATCTGAAGTTCTGTTAAGTAGATATTCAAGAATAGAAGTGTTGGCTAATAGGATGTATGTATGTTCAATTTAGTAGACAGTGCAAACATGTTTCTTTAGGGGTTGCAACAATGTATAATTCCACTAGCAGTGTTTGAAAGTTCCAGTAGTGTGGTGTATTTTAAATGCACACTTTTTTTGTTTTATTTTGTTTTGGTTTTTGCTAAATATTAATTAAGGTATATGTCATCAAAACCATGAACTTTAATTTCTTTCATCTGTCTTATTGCTCTGGTCAGTGTTTCAAGAACTGTGTTAAATACAAGTGATGAAAGAGGGCATCCCTGTCTTGTTCCCGTTTTTAGAGGGAATACTTTCAATTTTTCTCCATTTAGAATGATGTTGGCCTGGGGCTTAGCATAGATAACTTTTACAATGTTGAGATATGTTCCTGTTATCCCTAGTTTTTCTAGGGGTTTGAACATGAAAGGGTGCTGTATTTTGTCAAACTTTTTTTCTGCGTCTATTGAGATGATCATATGGTTCTTATCTTTAAGTCTATTGATATGATGAATTGCATTTATTGATTTCCATATGTTGAACCAACCATGCATCCCTGGAATGAACCCCACTTGATCATGGTGCACTATCTTTTTGATATGTTTTTGTATTTGATTTGCCAGAATTTTATTGAGAATTTTTGCATCTAAGTTCATCAGGGATGTTGGTCTGAAGTTTTCTTTGTTGATGTGTCTTTGCTTAGTTTTGGAATCAGGGTGATATTGGCTTCATAGAATGAGTTTGGAAGTGCCTCCTCTTTTTCTATTTCCTGAAATAAATTTAATTCTTTTTTAAAGGTCTTGTAGAACTCAGCAGTGTATTCATCCAGTCCTGGACTTTTCTTTGTTGGTAGGCTTCTGATAGCGTCTTCTATTTCATCACTTGAAATTGAGCTGTGTAAATCGTGTACATCGTCCTGATTCAATTTGGTAAAATCATATGACTCTAGAAATTTGTTGATGCCTTTGATATTTTCTATTTTATTGGAGTACAAGTTTTCAAAAGAATTCCTAATTATCTTCTGTATTTCTGTAGTGTCTGTTGTGATATTTCCTTTTTCATCACGGATGTTAGTAATTTGAATTTTTTCTCTCCTTCTTTTCCTTACTTAGCATGGCTAAGGGTCTGTCAATTTTATTTATCTTTTCAAAGATAAATAACTTTTTGTTTTGTCAATTTTTTCTATTGTTTCAATTTCATTGATTTCAGCTCTGATTTTAATTATTTTCTGTCTTCTACTACTTTTGGTGTTGGATTGTTCTTTTTCTAGGGCTTTGAGATGTAATATTAAGTCATTTATTTATTGACTTTTTCTTTTCTGAAGGAATGAACTCCATGCAATGAAATTTCCTCTTAGTACTGCCTTCATAGCTTCCCAGAGATTTTGATACATTGCATCTATGTTTTCATTTGACTCTAAGAATTTTTAAATCTCCTCCTTAATGTCTTCTGCAACCCATTGTTCATTCAGTAGCATATTATCTAGTCTCCATGTGTTAGAGTAGCTTTTATTTCTTATTTTATCATTGATTTCTAATTTCATTCTATTATGATCTGATAGAATGTAGGGTAGTATCCCTAATTTTTTATATTTACTAAGAGTTGCTTTGTGGCCTAACATATGGTCTACTTTAGGGCAGGATCCATGTGCTGCTGAGAAGGTGTATTCACTAGTTGAAGAATGAAATATTTTATGTATGTCAGTTAAGTCTAAGTTATTTATTGTATTATTGAGTTCTATAATTTCTTTATTCAGCTTTTGTTTGGAAGACCTATCCTGTGGTAAAAGAGGTGTGTTAAAGTCACCCAAATTTATTGTATTGTGGTCTATTTGACTCTTGAACTTGAGAAGCGTTTGTTTGATGAATGAAGATGCTCCAGTGTTTGGAGCATATACATTTATAATTGTTAAGTCTTGGTGGTATATGGTTCCCTTGAGCAGTATGTAGTGTCCTTCTTTATCCCTTTTGATTATCCCTTTATCTCTTTTTAGTAGCTTGAAGTCTACTTTAATTGATATTAGGATGGAAACCCCTGCTTGATTACTATTTGCCAAAGATATGATTCTATACCTAGAAGACCCAAAAAATTTCACCAGAAAACTTCTAGAACTTGTAAGTGAATTCAGCAAACTAGCAGGATACAAAATCAACACTCAGAAATCAAAGGCATTTCTGTATATCAGTGACAAATCCTCTGAAAGGGAAATGAGGAAAACTACCCCATTTAGAATAGCATAAAAATAAATAAATAAATAAATAAAAAACTTGGGAATCAACTTAATGAAAGAGGAGAAAAAACTCTACAACGAAAACTACAGAACACTAAAGAAAGAAGTTAAAGAAGACCTTAGAAGATGGAAAGATCTACCTTGTTCTTCAATAGGCAGAATTAATATTGTCAAAATGACCCTACTACAGAAAGTACTATACAGATTTAATGCAATTCCAATTAAAATCCCAAGAACATTCCTCATAGAAATAGAAAAAGCAGCCATGAAATTCATCTGGAAAAATAAGAGACCCAGAATAGCTAAAGCAATCCTTAGCAAGAAGAGTAAAGCAAGTGGCATCACAATAGAAGACCTTAAACTACACTACAGAGCAATAGTAACAAAAACAGCATAGCAATGGCACCAAAATAGACTTGTAGACCAATGGTACAGAATAGAGGACAAAGAGACTAACCCACATTATTGCAATTATCTTATATTAGAGAAAGGTGCCAAAAACATGCATTGTAGAAAAGATAGCCTCTTCAACAAATGATGCTGGGATAACTGAAAAACCATGTGCAACAAAATTAAATTTAACCCCTATCTCTCACCATGCACAAAATTCAACTCAAAGTGGATCAAGGACCTAGGAATTAAACCAGAGACACTGTGTCTATTAGAAGAAAAAGTAGGCCCAAATCTACATCATGTGGGATTAGGCCCCAACTTCCTTAATAAGACTCATATAGCACAAGAATTAATATCAATAATCAATAAATGGGGTGGATTCAAACTATAAAGCTTATTCTCAGCAAAAGAAACAATCAGTGAGGTGAATAGAGAGCCTACTAATTGGAAATAGTTTTTTTTTCCCACACACACATGAGATAGAGCACTTATCTCTATAGAGTATATAAAGAACTCAAAAATCTTAACACCAAAAAAAAAAAAAAAAAAAAAAAAAAAAAAAATCATCAAAAAATGGGCCATGGAACTGAACAGACACTTCTCAAAAAAGATATACAATCAACAAATACATGAAAAAATGTTCAACATCTCTAGCCATTAGAGAAATGCAAATCAAAACTACTGCAAGATTTCATCTCACTCCAATCAGAATGGCAGCTATTAAGAATACAAACAACTATAAGTGTTGGCAGGATATGGGGGAAAAGGCTCACTCTTACACTGCTGGTGGAACTACAAATTGGTGCAGCCAACATTGAAAGCAGTATGGAGAATCCTTGGAAAACTGAGAATGGAACCACCATTTGACCCAACTATCTCTTTCCTTGGTCTATACCCAAAGGACTTAAAAACAGCATACTACAGGGACACAGCCACATCAATGTTTATAGCAGCACAATTCACAATAGCTAAACTGTGGAACCAACCTAGATGCCCTTCAGTAGAAGAATGGATAAAGAAAATTTGATATATAGATATCATATATATATATATATATATATGTGTATATATATATATGACATACAAAATAAAGATTTATTCAGCATTAAAAAAAGAATATGGTAAATGAATGGAGCTGGAGAATCTAATGCTAAGTGAAGCTAGCCAATCTCAAAAAACCAAATGCTGAATGATATGTCTGATTTAAGGATGCTGATTCAGAATGTGCTGCAGGGCAGTGGTGGGGATGGGAGGATTAGATGAACTCTAGATAGGACAAAGGGGAAAAGGGAAGGGAGGGGAAGGTAGGGGGAATGGGGGAAGGAAAGACAGTGGAATGCGATGGTCATCATTACCCTAAATAAATGTGTGAAGTCATGAATGATGTGACTCTACTTTGTGTACAACCAGAGATATGAAAAATTGTGATCTATATGTGTAGTATGAGTTGTAATGCATTCTGCTGTCATATATAACAAATTAAAATGAAAAAATAAACTTATAAATACAATTTTAATTTGTTATGATCTAGCTCAGCTGGTTATCAGTAGTATGGGTCCAATTAATTTCATTGCTTGTAACTTTTGTCTTAATTGTTTATGATTTTTTTGTAATATAGTTCTCCTTATAATTCACAAAGATATGTGAAAATGCAGATTTTTCTTTACTTTGACAAAAATTTGTGTGACAGATTTATATATATATATATGTGTGTATATGTATATATACACATATATATTTGGATTTATAAGAAATAATTTTCTAAATCAAAGTCACAATGAATTTATGTTTTATTTTAGATGTTTTACAGTCTATAGTTGTAAGTTTTATTACATATATCAAATATACAATGCATTTTGAATAAACTTTTATATGGTGTGACGTATGATTCTGTTTGTTCAGACTGGACAGTAATATGTGGATATGCAAATAGTCAGCACAACTTGTTGAAAAGTCCATTGTTTTCCACTGAATTGTTTTTGTGTCTTTGTAAAATTTAACTATATATATATTTGTCTATTTTTGGTCTCTCCATTCTGTTCCATCAATGGTCATTTTGTTAAAATGAGACTCTTTGACTATTATTACTTTATATGTCTTGAAATCAGATAGTATATATTCCTACTTTGTTTTCATTCCAAGTTTTCCTAGGTCTATTTATGACTTTTGGCTTTCTGTATAAATTTTAGGATAAGCTTTCCAATTTCTACCAGACAGATGTGTTATGATTGGAATTGTGTTTGAGATGTGACAATAATATTGCGTCATGTGACTGATAAATATGATGTATTTATCATTTGTTTAGGTCTTTTTTATTCTCTCATAAATGTTATTTGGTTTTATTTTCTATTTTTCTCATTTTTGTTAGCCATACACCTATGTATTTCATTTATTTTTATATTATTGAGAATGGTATTTTCTTTTTCATTTTAATTTCTATTTTTTGTTAGTGTATAGAAATTGATTTTATACATTGTGCAACCTTACTAAACTAACTAGCATCATGTTAAGTTTCCAAATATTTGAGGATATTTCAGAGATTTTTCTGTTTTGATTTCCATTTTAATTCTAGCATAGTCAATTAAATATATTGTTTGAATTCAGTCTTTTAAAATTTTTTGGAACTTTTTTTAGGGACTAGAATATTACCTATCTTAATAACAGTTGTCTACACTTAAAAGACTGGGCATTCTTGTGTTTTTGTAATACAATGTTCTGTAAATGTCAGGTTTAATCAAGATACTGCTTCAAGTCTTCACTACAAATCTAACTATTTTACCTGTTACTAAGAAAGAATTATTGAAATTAGGACTATAATTTTGAAATTGCCTATTTTTCCCAGCACTAATCAGATTGTGGTTTTGTATTTTGAAGTTCTATTTTTTTTTTTTGGTGAGTAGATATATGGACTTACATGTCCTCTTTATGAATTTACCTCACTTCCTTTATGAAATGAAGTTGGTCTCTATTAGTGTTATCATTTACTTAATTTATGTTAGCATAAAAATGTGTTTCATTATTTTATTTGTGGTTAATTATAAGATAGTAAAAATATATTGCTTTAAGTTGTCAAATTTGTGGTAATTTGTTAGAAAATTAGAAAAATGGATTTGTGGGATGAGCTGTTGCAGGTTCTGTTTATTTGAACACACCTTAATTTTGTCTTAATTTTGAAAGATAATATATTAACTATCTGAAAGAATTTAGACTGACTTTTTTCATCAGTACTTGAAAGATATTTTCTCAACTTGCAGTGCTTGCAACAAAATATCTACTGACAATCTTACCTTTCTGTATAATATGTCTTTTAATCTCTAAGAACTTTAAAAATTTCAATATTTCTTGTACTTGTGGATCATTGAGTATTCTGTTTCCATTGTAACATAAGTATAGTAAATTTTATGCTGTTACACCGTAGAATTTTTTGTATCCCCTTCTATCTTCTACAGAAAAGTACATATATATTATGGGAGAGTTTCTATTTTTATTACTTCCAAGTTCACTGATAATTTATTTGAAAAATGTAATATGACATTCATCCTATCACATGTATTCTTAAAATAAACTTTAAAAAAAAATTTTGGAACAGTTTTGGACTTGTGGAAGAGTTGTGAAATAGTATTCAACAATCTCATCTAGTCCACACCCAGGTTCCTGTATTGTCAGCATTCTTTAGTTTTACACATCTGTCAAAATGAATACACAAATATTTAGACATTATTATTAACTAAACACGTTTTATTAATATTTCTTTGTTTTTACCTAACATCCCTTTTTGATTATAGGATCTGACCTAGGGTAGCTCCCTACATTTAGTTACTATGTCTCCTTAGGTTCCCCTAGACTATGTCAGTTTCTGACTTTCCTTGACATTTTTGATCTTTACATTTTTGAAGAGCACTGATTTTGTATTTTTTAGAAAGTCCTTCAACTTGAATTTTTCTGATTTATTTTTCCCAGAAAATTAGGCAGGAATTATAGGTTTAGGGGAAGAAGAAATGGAGATACAATCCTTGGCACTTTATATCAATGTTATATGCTATTGTTTTGCTGCTCCAGTTGTCATGTTTTAGTTATCTAGAACTCTTCTTGCTGTCTCCTGTTTTTGGTTTGAATGTTGAGACACATTAACTCCAATCATGACCCAAGAAGATATTATTACATAGTATTTCCCTTTGACAAATCCCCATTGTTTGTTCTCTCTACCTTCCCCCACCTCTCTCTCCCCATATATATATTTTTTGAGTACTTCCTTATTTTTTGACCCTAGAAGATATTCCAGGTTGTTCTTGCACAATATGTTCTAGCCCTAGAATGAACCATTTCCCCCAAGGATCCCTGGTTTCTATCATTGTTCATGCACAAATAGGGTCTTGAGTTTCCTAACTGTTCACTTCCAATATACATATGTATATGTATGTAGTACTTTCAGAATTCTTTACAACTATCAGAAACCTAGTCAGTTAATTTTTCACATTCTGCATTCTATCCTGGGGTTCCTCCAGTCTCATAAATGTTTCTTTATTTGCACAGATTGTTTGACTTTTTGAATTTTGTAATTATATAGGTTTATCTCTGAGTATAATATTCTCTTTACACCACTACAATATCATACAGAATATTTTAATTACCTTAAAATGTCCTATTTCAATTAGCCAAACCTACCTTACCTCTTAACCCTTAGCACCAATCAATTTTTGTTTACCATCTGTTTTGGAATTTCAGAATGTCCCAATTCTGCATGTATTTATAAGTCTTCCATGTGATTTGGTAGATTATTCCTTTCTAGTGCTGGTAGGATTCCACCATAGAGACGTACTGTACTTTTTTTAACCACTCACTTACTGAAGGACATCTTGGCTGCTTTTAGCATTTGAAAGCTGTGAATAAAGTTTCTATGAATATTCTTGTGCAAGTTTTTGTGTCATTATAAGTTTTCAAATCATTTTAGTAAAAGACCAGGAATGTGAATGTTGGAATATTTTGTAAGACTAGTTTTGAAGGAAATTGCCAAACTGTGCTTCAAAGTGCCTGTATCAATTTTTAATTTTTCCAAGAGTTTCCTCTTTAACTCTGCTTACTTAACCCTCCGAGAGCTCTTAGAAAAAAGAAGATTACACATATCCATGATTTAAAATACAAAACTATTCTCCCTTTAAAATATTGGGGACAAAATAAATAGCCTTTTTTAATCTGATACAGAGAAAAACAACCCTAGAGTCTCCTATGCATTAGAAGGATTTTCTAGGAAAAGTTGGACTGTCATTATGGGTCAAGCCAAATGGACTTCTTCTTTCCCCAAACTGGAGTGGACTCCCCCCATCTTGTTTTCTAGCTCCACATTCTTGTCAACAATAGATAGTGCCTTGACCCATTAGATATTTCTATAACAGCCTTTTTAGGTTCGTTCCCTGTTAAAAGGGCGGTGTGTAATGTTATGCAATTATTGTTTTATCAGTTTGTACTTCTTTTCAAGAATAAAAGAAATAAAACATCATAGATTTTCACAAAATTAATGTCTTTTATCTGTAGTTATCTTGTGTATATCTATTCCATAGAGTAATTGAGCTGTAACGACGCCTTATATAAAAGTTGAGGTCCGTTTTTTTTTATTCAAATACATTATCAGACATGTATTTTTAAGTATGTTTTCCAGTCTGTATTTTCTTAACTGTATTGCACAGACCAAAAGTTTTCATTTTTAATAAAACCTAAATTAGAAAATATTTTATTTCTTCATGGATTATGCATTTGATATTATATTTAAAATCTTGTCACTAAACCCAAGTTCACATAGACTTTCTTCTAAGTGTTTTTCTAGCTTAATAATATTGTGTTTTTAATCTATGATATACTTTAATTTTTTGGAAGATACAATACTGTTTACTGTTTCTAGTACTACTTTTTGTATATTGATAAATTTTCTGGCACCATTACTGAAAAAGCTATTCTTTTCCCATTGAATTGCTTTAAAACTTTGTAAACATTATCTGACTATTGTGGTCTATTTCTGTACTTTCTGTTCAGTAACATTATTTTATGTTTTTTCTTTGAAAAATAACATGTTCTCTATTACTACTATTTAATAAGTCATGAAATTTGGTACCAGGGGTTCTCAAATTTTGTTCTTGTTCAGTATTATGTTGGTTTTCCTAGATGCTTTAATTTTCCATATAAATTGTAGAATGACTTCATTGATATCTACAGAATAGCTTGCTTGATTTTTTACTTATTTTTGCTAACAAGAAAAAAGGGTTTCAGTGCTGGAGATGTAGCTCAGAGGTAGACTGTTTACCCAACATGCACAAAGCCCAGATTTCAACCCCCAACACTGCAAAGTAAATAAATAAATAATAAGAGAGTTTGTTTTGCTCCACATTTGTATCAACAATCAATAGTGTCACAGATCAAGCTGGGTAAAACTGGCATTAAAACACTCTTGATTTTTTTTAATCAAGAAAGTGTTTATTTCTCTCCCACTTGTTATTCTTCTTCACTTTGGAAAGATAATTTCACAGGACATAGTGTTTTAAGTTGGTGGATTTTTTTCCCCCAACACTTTAAATATTTTATTTCTCTCTCTTTATGCCTGCATGCTTCCTGACAAAAGCCTTTTATAATTCCTATCCTTGTTCCTTCACAGGTAAACTACCTGGCTCCCTGAAGGTTATCTTTTTATATTGAACTTTCTACCATTAGGATATTTGGTTAGTTCTTAGGCCTTCTGTAGCAAAGTACCACAAACACTTCCTTAAAACATAATAAATTTATGCTCTCCCAGATCTAGAACCTATAGTTATGAAATCAAGTCGACGACAGAGCAATCCTTTCTCTGAAGACTCTAGGGAACAATTCTTTCTTGCTTCTTCCCAGCTTCTTGTGGTGGCTAACAATCTTTGACATTCCTCAATTTGCAAATTCATCACTAATCTCTGCCTGTGTGGATTCATGGCATTATCCCTGTGTGTTTCCTGTGCGGTCGTGTCAAATCTTCCTTCCCTGCATGTGTACCCAAGTATTCCTTATTTTGTAAGAACACTATCTATTTGATTAGGGGCTACCAGAATCTAAAAAAGATTCATTTGGTCTGTTTCAAAATAAGATCACACACACACACACACACACACACACACACACACTCTTACTGAGGGTAGGAAACTGAACATATCTTTTTGGGAGACATAACTCACTATAAATATGTGTGTTTGTTTTATATTTATTTATTTATTTATTTATTTATTTTAGTATGTAACTTCCTCTGAACTTCTTAGATCAAAGAAAATCTATCCTACTATGGTCATTATTACTTGACATATTACTGCCAATTTTTTTTCTTCAATTTTTCTAGCTTAGTTATTCTAATCATGTGTATTTTATAGCTTGTGATATGCTGACAGTTATTGGATATTGTTAGATACCGGGCAGGGAGGCAGCACCTCCCAGCTAGGACACACCTCCCCAGGTACTTTGTGAAAAGACTACATCTCCCAGGTGTCTCAGGCTGGCCAGTGGAGCTGGCCACCAGGTGCCCCTGCCACCCCTTCTTGACCTCCGGCAGCCTATGGGGACACGGACTTACTACAGGGGTCCCTCTGACCACCAGTTCGCTATTTATGCCTGCTCCTGACTAAAACCACCCTTGTTCTTCCCTTTTCCCTTGTCCCTTACCTTCCCTGTCCTCCACACCATTTCGTCCCCTACCCTTCCACGTGGCACCCAATAAACCCCCCCTTTTCAACACGGTGTTCCCGGCGTAGCTTATGTTCCAATATTTAGCGCCCACAGTGGGGCACATCCCCAACAAGAGGACAAAAGCTACCTCTGGGAACAGCTTTTTTCCACACCTTACAACTGCTGCTGACCTTCCACCGGCAGGTCTCCAGATGGGTAAGCCCTTTCCATTTTGAGGGCTCTTAACCCGGTGGGCCTCCCACAGTGGGAGCTGACCGTTGATTGTCCAGCAGCCCCACTGCTGGCTCATCCCGGGAGGATCACACCTCACCTAGACCTTCAAGGTTGAAAGAGATCACACCTCATGGAGCTCTCTCTACCTCCCTTTCCCTTTCCAAAAAACAGTTGAATTTATCTCCTGGTCAGATTGTATCCCTGCTGTGCATCTGCAGCACACCACCCTCCCTTCGCCAGCGAATGGAGACCATGTGTCCGTCATTTGTCCATCCCAATGCCCTATTCCCATGTCTGCCTGGCTCCAATTGTCTGAGCCACAGACTTAAAAACCGCACGTCTTGCCCGTACACAAGCCAGATCCTGTTGCGGCGGCCAGGGACACTGCCTGTCTCTGTGCCACATGCCCCAGTTCACCTGCAGCCCTGCGCCTCAGACTCTCCCATGCAGAACAAAAATATGGGGGCGCTTCTTTCATCAGCACCTCAAACCCAAACTCCTTCATCCTTCCTAGAGGACTTAAGCCAACCTTTGTCAGTTGAGTGTACTCTGATTACTTTATTTTCTACTTAGGGGTGATTTTACTTCTCAGCCTAGCAGCCATTCACTATTGGTCACATCCCCTTCCATCCCATTTGCGCCCAGCCAACTGTCCCCTACAGATACTCCTTGATAACTTGACCAACCTCGGCCTGAGTTCTGAGATACGGCCAAAAAACTGGTTACGCTATGCACTCGCGATTGGCCCAAATATCCTCTAACAAATTGGTGGCCAAGTTTGGGTTCAGTGGACCCTGCTGCTTTACTGCAGCTGTTCGATTTTTGCCAACAATGGAGTCGATGGGAGGAGTTACTGTATGCAGACGCGTTTCTGCTCCTCAGTCTAAACCCCTCCCTCGGTGCTCGTGCCGGCCGTGCTTCAGCCCTCCTTCCATGCCGACCGAGTGAGTCATCTCTAGGTGACCCAGAGTTCGACCCAGGGTTAGAGGTTTGGCCGCCCCCTTACCACCATTCTAGGCACTCTACTCTGCCCTCAGATCCACTCTCATGAATCCGACATCTCCTTCTGCCCCAACCTTGCCTTTAGGCCCTCCTCTTCCATCTCCTCCTCCTACATCAACTCCTGTGACCGATTCAGCCCTCCCCCCCCCCCCAGTCCCACGCTGACTTCTCTCCCTGTTTCCTCAGCGGTTCCCGCAGCTTTTCCCAATGCAGTTTCAGAGCCAATTCCAAACTCACAGGCTATCATGCCACTCAATTCCAACTTCATTATTGAGAAATGATTTGTATTGCCAGTCATTTTTTTTTTTTTTTTTTAAATTATTTTTGGTATTTAGCTTGACTTGGTTTCTCCTTTGGTTGGTTTTTCCTTTATTGTAGTTCTTCCCTTTGCAGATTTTCATTATTATTTTTCATTTCCTCCTTGTGGAATATTTTCCCAAGAATGTTCTGTAGTGCAGGCTTTTTTGTTGTAAATTCTTTTAGCTTTTGTTTATCATGGAAGATTTTTATTACATCACCAAATCTAAAGCTTAATTTTGCTGGATATAAGATTTTTGGTTGGCATCCCTTATCTTTTAGAGCCTGGTATATGTTGTTATAGGTTTTCCTGGCTTTGAGGGTCTGGGTTGAAAACTCTGTTGAGATGTGAATTGGTTTTCTCTTATAGGTAATCTGACTTTTCTCTCTTGCAGCCTTGAAAATTTTATCTTTATTTTGTATGCTAGGCATTTTCATTACAATGTGCCTTGGTGTGGATCTGTTGTAATTTTGTACATTTGGCGTCCTATAGGTCTCTTGTATTTGACTTTCAAATTTATTCTTCCTGCTTGAGAAATTTTCTGATATTATTTCATTGAAGAGATTGTACATTCCTTTGATTTGAATCTCTGCACCTTCCTCTGTTCCAATAAATCTTAAATTTGGTCTTTTGATGATATCCCATAATTCTTGGATATTCTGTTCATGGTTTCTTATCATTTTCACTGTGAGGTCAACTTTATTTTCAAGATTATACATTTTGTCCTCATTGTCTGAGGTCCTATCTTCCAAGTGGTCCAATCTATTGGTGATGCTATCTATTTAATCTTTTAAGTGGCTTACTGTTTCTTTCATTTCAAGGATTTCTGTTTGTTTTTTTCTCAAACTCTTTATCTGTTTCTTGAAGTAATCTTTTGCTACCTGGATTTGTTCTCTTACCTCTTTATTGGTGTGATCAATGGTTGCCTGTATTTGATCACTTATCTCTTTATTGGAGAGATCAATTTTTGCCTGTATCTGTTCACTTCAGTCATTTTTTAAGTCCCTTATCATTTTAATTATGTATATCTGGAATTTCTTTTCTGACATTTCACCTACTGTGCTTTCTGTAACTTCTATTGTTGTAATATCTTGGTTTGTTTTGGGCATTTTCCTCCCTTGTTTTTTCATGATGTATGTGTTTTCCTCTCTTGCAAGGTAAGCCTGAGGTATTACACCTTCTGCCCTTTTGTCTTATAAGGTCCCTAAAGGTTACCCAAAACCTCACTTTTTAGGGAAAGATCAATATTACAGCTTTCAATGTACCCAATATGTATCCATATATCAGTTAGTTTCTATTTTTATATTTACAGTTTTGTTGCTATAAACAGAAATTATGAGATCAGTCATCTTATACCATATAGTCTCTATGTTTGTGTAGTGGTTTACAGTATCTAATTGTCAAAGGGGGGACTTAGAGATTGGCTTAGACGTTTATGAGGTAGGATATGAGAAAATAGAGGTATTAGATTATTTGACTAGTGAGAGTATAATCATGAGAATTTGGCTGTTACTAGGAGAAGCAAGAGATAGGCATCACTATGTAAGATTCCCTGTTGGCTCACAACAGCATAACTGGTTGCACCTTCTGGTGCAGCCTGGTCCCCAGGGACCTTAGTGATGTATTACCTGGACCTTTTTGTTGTTCCTTGGTAGTAGCCTTGCTAACTCAGTTTGTGGCAGTGGCGGCAGCATCAGGCCTATAATTATACAGAATAGAAGACACAGAGACTAACCCACACACCAACAGTTATCTTTAGTAGACAAAGTTACCAAAAATGTTCATTGGAAAAAAGACAGCCTCTTCAACAAATGGTGTTGGGAAAACTGGAAATCCTAATTTAATAAAATGAAATTAAATCACTTTCTCTCACCATGCACAAAACTTAACTCAAAGTGGATCAAGGACCTAGGAATTAAACCAGAGACCTTGCACCTAATAGAAGAAAAAGTATCCCCAAATCTCCATCATGTTGGATTAGGCCCCAAGTTCCTCAATAAGACCCCTGTGATGCAAGAATTAAAAACAAGAATCAATAAATGGGATGGATTCAAACTAAGAAGCTTCTTCTCAGCAAAAAAACAATTAGCGAGGTGAATAGAGAACCTACAGAATGGGAGCAAATCTTTACCACAAGCACATCAGATAGAACACTAAGCTCAAGGATTTACAAAGCTCTCACAAGTCTTAACACCAAAAAACCAAATAATCCAATCAATAAATGGGACAAGGAATTAAACAGACACTTCTCAGAAGATGATATACAATCAATCAACAAATATATGAAAAAATATTCAACATCTCTAGCAATTAGAGAAATGCAAATCAAAACTACTCTAAGATTTCATCTTACTCCAGTCAGAATGGCAGCTATCAAAACAAACAAACAAATAAACAACAACAAAAAACAATAAATGCTGGTGAGGTTGTGGGGAAAAAGGCACACTCTTACATTGCTGGTGGAACTGCAAATTGGTGAAGCCAATCTGGAAAGTAGTATGGAGATTTCTAGGAAAACTTGGAATGGAACCACCATTTGACCCAGCTATCCCACTCCTTGGTCTATTCCCAAAGGACTTAAAAACAGCTTACTACTGGGACACAGCCACATCAATATTTATAGCAGCACAATTCACAATAGCTAGATTGTGGAACCAACCCCCATGCCCATCAGCAGATGAATGGATAGGGAAACTTTGGTATATATACACTATGGACCACTACTCAGCTCTAAAAGAGAATAAAATCATGGCATTCCAGGTAAATGGATGGAGTTGGGGAAAATAATGCTAAGTGAAGTTAGTCAATCCCAAAAAACCAAAGGTTGAATGATCTCTTTGTTATGAACATACTGACTTATAAAGGCAAGGGAGGGGGAATGAGAGGAATGAAAGAACTTTAAATAGAACAAAGAGGGGGGAGACAAGAAAGGGGGCAAAGGAATAGGAATAATGGTAGAATGAGTTAGCCATCCTTACCCTAAGTATATGTATGAAGACATAATTGTTGTAAAAATAATTTATATAAAACCAGCAACTTGAAAAATTGTGCTCTTTATGTGTAATATGAAATGAATTGCACTCTGCAAACATGTGTAAAAAATTAGAATATAAATAAATAAAAGGAGCTGAGTAATCTTAGTTGAATATTTTTAAAAATTTTCTGAATGAACATATCTCTCCAAAATTGATCTAATTTTTACATCTGTTAAATACTGTAGCAATATCTTACTTTTCATTAGTTCCTGCCAAGTGAGTAGCATGAAGTTGTAGTTGGTGCTGTTGCTACCATATAAATATACCCAAAATATACATAATTTCATAGAGGCATTCTGAATATAAAGAATATTGTAGCTTGCAAATATCCAAGAAAAGAGTGAAAAAGACAAAAGACTTTGGGCAAAGAGTACCTTGCAAATTAAAAATTGTACATAAGAGGTTTTAAAAATGCCAAGAGCTAAGCTATATCTTGGGAAACATGTCTTAATTTCCATTCTTCATTTCCAAACATGATATTATGTACATTTTGGGGTTTATTTTGTAAGTGATACATGATGATCTCTGTTGCAAACTCTGATATATTTCCATTTTATTGTCTGTGAATATAATTTATTTCATACATCAAAAAGTACATATATTTCTAAGAATGTGTGTTTTTAAAAGTGCACAATAGGCTTATATAAAGCCACACAAAAAGCATATATCCAATTCATTTATTATCAAACAGAACAGCATTAAAGTACATTCTCTGATTTCAAAAGGTAATTTTTTGTTTCTGTCCTGGATCTACAAAGTGATTAAACTGAAGATTATTCCATGCTAATTTTGGATTTTACGCAGCAGAGAATGAAACACTTTTATTGCTGACTGATGTTCAGTTGGATATCTAGTATTACAGAACAAAACCCCTTAAAGTTTAATGACAGAAACAATAACCATATTATTATGCTTACAAATTTTTAAGTCATGAAAGATTGGGCACATGTTGGATAGCTTGTTTCTACTCCCTGAACTCTGAGGTCTCAGATGGAAAGATTAACATTTCTGGAGATGACTTGACTGGTTAAGGTTTGGAATCATCTGGAGGCATTTTCATTCATTTATCTTTTTTTAGGTTTGGGTGACTCAAATTTGGGTTTAGCTGGAACTATCAGCCAGAATGTTTTCATGTGGTCTTTCCCTATTGCTTGGGCATCCTCATAACATGGCAACCTCAGGGTAGCAGGACTTCTTACATAATGGCTCAGGTATCCAAAAAGAAGTGTGGTCAATAAAATGAAATCTGTAGAGCCTTTTGTGAGCTAGTTTTAGAAGTCACATACCATCAGTTCTACTATATACTCTGTTGTTCCAAGTTTTCCTGGATGCAATATAAAGTGACATAGGCCTCACCTTTGCATGGATTTAGCATTACAACATTTTTGACCATGTTTTAAAGTTGCAACAACCATGAAAATCAACATTAAGGGTCTATTCTCCCTGATTTTAAGGTAGGGTGTGCTTGCGACACGGAAGCTATTGTGTATCAAACATATTGATTTCTATTCGTCAGTTTTTTGAAATCCTAGCCAGAATAAAATGACAACAACAAAAATAAGTGAAAAAAGCAATTAGAAAGGAAAAAGTAAAATTAGTTGTTTGCCAACGTTATGGTCTTACTTATAGAAAACTATAATATTGCCACAAAAAAGCCTTTAGTACTAATAAGTGAATTCAGTAAAGTCACAGGATATAAAATCACCAAACAAAAATAACTTGTATTCTATGCACTAAAAGCAAACTATCTAAAGTAACAATTCAAAAATATGACATTAAATAACAATTGCTATTCCATTCAATTTTCTTCTATATCTAATACTTGAAAATCAATGTCTGCCTTTGAAATAGCACTAGGTAAAAGAAATAAAGAAAATAACCCCATCTTATAAAGCCATAAAACTAATAAGATATTTAACAATAAACTTAACTGAAGAAGTGAAAGATCTGTACCCTGCAAATTATGTGACATTGGTGAAATTGAAGAAGGCACAAATAAATGAAAAATATCTTGTGTTAATGGATAGAAAGATTTAATATTGTTAAAATGTTCATGTTACTCAAAGAAATGTATGGATTCTATGTAATCCTGATAAAAATTCCTATGGTATTCATCAAAGATATTGTAAACCAATCCTAACATCTGCATGAAACCATAAAAGGCCCCAAATAGCAAAAGCAATCTTGAGAAAGAAAGAAGAATGTTGGAGGCATCAATAAAGCAAAATTGAGAACTCAGAAATAACATAAGGCCAAGTAATATTGCAGAAGGATTTCAAGTTTACATAATGGAGAATGTACAGTCCGTTCAATAAATGGTATTTGAAAAACTGGATACTCACATGCAAAAAAAAATTGAATTGGAGCCTTACTTTACACCATTTACAAAAATTAACTCAAATTATATGAAAGATTTGATAAAAGATCTGAATATGTAAGACTCCTAGAGAAAATATAAAGGAAAAAATTCTTGGATATTAGTCTCAGCAATAACCTTTTTGGTTTGACACCAAAAGTACAAGCAACAATAACAAGATAAATAAGCAAAACAGCAGTGAAATAAGAAGTTTCTGCAAAGCAAACAATCATCCAAATGAAAAGGCGCACTACAGAATAATATATAGGGAAACACCATATATACAGAAAAGACATTGATATAAAAACATATGAAGAACTCATACAACTCAAAATGGAAAAACAATCTGATTTCAAAAATGATAAAAAGACCTGAATAGATTTCTGCCAAATAAGATGTACAAATATCCAAGAGGTACATAGAAAGATAAAACTTTCTTAAAGTTTTTTTACTTGTTTTTTCTTTTTAAGAATTTTTAAAATCACCAATAATTAGGAAAATACAAATACAATATCAAAACCACAATGATATATTACCTTACACCTGTTAGGATTGATATTAAAAAGATAACAGATAAGAAGTATTGTGAGGATGTGATTAAAAAAAATAAGAATATTTGCACATTGTTGGTGGCAAGGTAAATTACCACAGTCATTCTAAAAAAACAGTATGGAGCTTCCTCAGAAATAGAAAATGGAACCACTATATGATATAGCAATTCCATTTATATATATATATACCTGAAGAAAACAAAATTAGTCACTGAAAGAGATATGTGAATCTCTTCATTCACTGCAGCATTTTCCACAATAACCAAGACATGGAAACTACCTAAATTTCAATAGATAAATAAATAAAGTCTTGAGTATATATGTGCACATATATACACAACCACAAAAAGAAAAAAAATCTGCCATTTTTGAAGACATTGAGAAACCTGGATTATGATAAAAGAAGTAAATAAGACATATAAGTAAATACTGTACTATTTCATTTGCAAACAGAATCCAAAAAAGTCAAACTCATAGAAACAAAGAGTAGAATGGTGGTAGAAGGGATTATGGGATAAATGGAGGAAATCAGATACATTGATCTTCTGGAGTTCTTGTGTACAGCATTGTTAGTGATGGATATATTAATTAATTGGATTGTGGTTACCATTATGCAATATATTGTGTGTACACACAACATGCAACATGTATATACACACACATATACACACACATCTCAAACTATTTTGTGTAGCTTGAATATATATCTTTGTCATTTAAATACTTTAAAATTAAAAAAAAATTCTTAAAAAACTTTAAGAAAAAGTTTTTTAAAATAAAAAACTAACAAAATATACAAAGATATTATAAAAATCTCAGAGCATTTTGGATTTTAAATTTAGATTTACTCAATTACTCAACTCCACACATTCTAAATTCGAGGTTTATAACCATTTGAACCATCAATGCTTTGAGCAGGTCAATTACCTCTTCCTAACAGCAAAGCAGCCATAATATTAAAGATGTATATAAAAAATATATTTAAATCTACAGTAACAATTCAAAAATATGACATTAAATAACAATTGTTATTCCATTCAATTTTCTTTCTATATCTAATACTTGAAAATCAATCTCTGCATTTGAAATAGCACTAGGTAAACAGGGATTTCTCAATATGTCTAAAGCAGAGTTTTCCATTTAATGATGATTGCTGTATCCAAGTTGGTAAAATAATATTTGAACTTTCATACACCTTTTTTCATGTGTTTTGGAAAATAAAAATATTCTCTTGGAGAAGTGGACATTACAGTGGTATTTGTTAAAATGGAATTCCACATGTACTTCAAACCTGATGAAATCCTGGAAACAACCTGCTAATGGAATAAATGAGAACAAAGATCAGTGTATTTGGCATTGCTAAGTTAATTTTAGAAGTCTCTGGGATGGAACTGTATATAGTACCTTTAAAAGTAACAATAAAAATACCAAGGAATTGGATAGCATACCAAAAACTAACAAATTGATGATATGAATGAATATAGCATGATTAAATTATTTAATTGGCTATAATATTTTTAAAAAATCTCTTAAGTTTGTATAAATATAAATATGTATCACTGTATTCAAATCATTTTAATATGTGTAATATCTCATTGGATCTTCACAAAAGCGTTGAATGTCTTACACATGAAGACAAAAACAAAACAAAACAAACAAATTAAAAAAAAAAAAAAACAATCCAGACATTGGAGGAAGTCAGGATAAGAATTTTACATAAGATCACATGATATTAAATTTATCCTGAAGATTAAATAGTTGTTCTTTTAAAAATTTAGAAAATGCCATATTTGAGCCACAGATCTTCATTGAAGGTAAAATAATTGAATACCATAGAAGCACTTATTTAGATTTATGTTTACAAATTAATACTTTTTGACTTTAAAGAATGTAAAAATCACTGGTAGTATCTAAGAACACAGAATTCTGAAAACATGCTTAAAAATGTTAAGCTGTGTTTCCTCTTAAAAATTAATATACCTGTTATGGTGTCCCCCAAAAGCTTACGTGCTTTGTGTGAGACAATGCAAGAAGGTTGGAGGACAAATGACTGAGTTATAGCTTTAACCTAATTAATGAATAATCCCTGATGAGATTAACTGAATGTTAACTGGAGGCAGGGGTGTGTGGCTGGAGAAGGTGGTTCATTGGGGGTGTGGCTTTGGAGTATATATTTTGTGCCTGGAGAGTGGAGTCTCTCTGCTTTCTGATCATCACGTGAGCTGCTTCCCTCTGCCACACTCTTCAGCCATAATGTTCTGCCTCACCTTGAGCACCAAGGAATGGAGCTGGCCTTCTATGGACTAAGACCTCTAAAACTGTGAACCCATGAATGAACTTTCTTCCTCTACAGTTGTTTTGGTCAGGTCTTTCAGTGGCAGCAACAAGAAAAAGAGCTGACTGAAACAATAAGGGAACAAAAATAGACATAAACCTACAAAGATGAAGAGAGAGGCAATCAATCTAAGAACAAACATGTCACATTGATAAAATTCTAGTAGCCAGAAAATGGATGGCAAGTGCTGTTTGGTTAGAAGATTGAGGTAAAAATAAAACCTAGATCTACAGAGAGGAAGCCAATAAGTAAGACTTTCATGCAGAAGAATCTACTAAGTCTTATGGCTTAAGCACCTGATACTTCTGGAAAGATGTTGATAAATGTGAAGTCTGTAAGGAATACTTGGACCCTCTGAGTCTTTCCTCAATTTGAAAAAAAATGCAAATTTCCCTACCACTCCTGGTTAAAGATTATGGAAAGATTGACTAAGACAATCTCTTTACTCATAGATAAAAGCAAAAAATGAAGACAAGCATGAAGCACTGTTCCTAAAAAAATTAGGTCATTAAATAAATATCAACATAAAAGTTCCTTCTAATCCTGGATTTTTGAAATCCCTAACTGCATCACTTTATGTGAATTGAAACTTGGGGTACTGGCACTTGAAAATGATAATTTCTAGTTCCTACTATTGTTGTGCATAATAAAATTTCCTATATCTCTTAACCACTGATGATGTGTATTATGCCAGCATACATGAAAATAAGGTATAACATGTAAGCTTGAAATCAAAGTTAAATATCAGCCTTTTCACAATTCTTGGCAATCACAAACCTATAAATCAGACGACAATTCTCAGCAAAGTAAATGGTCAGATAATATGTTCAAGGTCACAGAATTCATACACAATAAAGCACAGATAATGTTATGTGACAAAATTCAAGAACAGATATACTATTTAATATTTTATAGTGAAAACTTGGGCTGGGTGTGGTGGCGCACGCCTGTAATCCCAGCACTTGGGAGGCTGAGGAAGGAAGATCACGAGTTCAAAGCTAGCCTCAGCAATGGTGAGGCACTTAGCAACTCAGTGAGACCCTGTCTCTAATAAAATACAAAAAAGGGTTGGGGATGTGGCCCAGTGGCCGAGTGCCCCTGAGTTCAATCCCTAGTACCAAAATAAATAAATAAATTACCTATAAGTACTTCAGAAAATTAAGCTTTACCTTCTTTTACAGCTAGTGAACCTCTTAGGGTGGTGTCTTGAAAATCAGGTGGACCCTGGACCCGTGAAATTTTCCTGAGTATCATCACAATGTGTTCCTTTTTAAAAAAGCTTTCCAGATGGCATCAATTATATCAGTGTGGTATTAAAGCAATGTGATGTTAAGGAACGCTACTCTTTATTATCCTTAGCTTCACAACAGGAGTGGCAAGGGTTTAGTCCAAACAGACAATAAAAGTCAAACTGAAAAAACCACAATGTGATTTCAAACATGTGAGACTGCTGCTGCGAATAATGTTTAGCCCTGACCAACATCTGTCTTCCCTACTTCTTCTGATTACCTTCCAACTACAGGAACCACAAAAACTGACTACAGGCAAACAAAGCCCTGGATGTGTGATAGTAATCTTTGCCACAAAATAAATGGGTTGGTCTAGAAAACCTCACCTTCAGAAAGAAGCTTTCACTTTTGTTATGTGTTGTAACCTTCTCCTGAGATACCTGCTAAGAAGAACTCAGTGAAGTTGTATAATAGGTAGCAGAGAGAAGAGATATGTAATAATGCCTAGAACAATTAATTCTACCCAATACTGTTCCTTGTTTGATTTTTAGTCTCTTAAAAAATTGGTACTCCCAAGCTGTTTTTTTCCTCAACAACAGGCTCAGCTTCCTACTGTTTCCTCTAGACATTTAGGTAACAAAAAATGTGATTGTGACTAGAAGACTCAAGATTCAAACTTGCAAACTATAATATTTCTATTTTCTATTGTTACATAAGTAGAAGGCCATTTGTCTGAGACTGTCTCTGTACTTTAAGTTTCTAAATAACTTTATACATTAGCAAACTGTAAAACAAGTTAGGAGTGTGTGTGTGTGTGTGTGTGTGTGTGTGTGTGCGCGTGTTTGTGCATGTGTGTATTCATAATGAATATCTGGGTTTTAGTCAATCACAGATAGTTGATCTTCAGCCAATCAGAGGCAGCCAACTGACCACACCATGCCCACATAAGGCAAATGCCTAGCAGAGGCCAATGGAGTGATTTCTATCCTTTGCTTGTGTGTTTGCCTGACAAAAGCTCCCTACTCACATTGCTGGATGGAGTTCTCTGAGCTTCTGGTTCTAAATGCAGCCACATTCATGAGTCTTTCTTTGTTCATATAATTTCTGTTAAACTTGATTAACCTAAATTTTCTCTTTTAACACTATGCTGGCTTCCCACTGAAAGTAACAGTGAGAGATGAAGGTGGGGGGAGCCCTAAAATGGTAATAAATAGCAGCAAAATTCAAGTTTCCCATATTTTGGAGTTTTCCAAAGCAACTTATACCTCAAAAATTCAAATGGATAATAAAAGATAAACAGAAATAGATTATTTAAGAGCAAATTAGGATCAAATAGGAAACTTCAGTATGAGACTTTAGCTGAGATTTTCTTAATCTTTCTCACAGTAAAGGCTTCTGCAGATGAATGTAAGAATCATGCCCACCCATGTTCATTTACATGTATGCATCATAAGATCAAAGTATTTATGTTACTTTTAGGTACATCCTGAGCACCTGGAACAGTGTTGGTTATCTAGCAAATTATACATGTGTGTATACACACATGCACATACATGTATTTATATATGTTAAATATGTGAATGAATGATTTTTTTGTTTTCAAGATCAACTGTGGCAAATCCAGTCCATTTATACTACAGTTTGTGTACCAACCCAGATCACACCTGGAAATACATTGGAAGCTCCTTCTAAAATGTTAATTTCCTAGATGATTTTAGGATTTAAAATTATCTTGTGTAAATGCTCCATGAACACCTGAGTTTCTTTTAAGCTTCCATGAACCAAGTAAGTAGAACGTTTCTACCTTAACCTCCATCACATACAATGATCTCTTCCCATTTTATTGCATAAAGTTTGATTTTCATTCTAACCCTATCTTCTTTCCACAGAGGCTGAACTCATACTGTATTCCAACACTAGTTTGCTTACTTGTTACAGATATCAACTATCACATAATTCATCACATAAAACACAATCAGATAATGTGCAATGATTGATTATATTACCTAATATAGTCAATGTTTTCTTTGGGTTGTACATTCTTCAAAAAATTACTTTTTATATTTGTTTAAGCCATATATTGACAACTATGCTAGAAGTATAATAATATTCAAAAACTGCTTGTACAAGGACTAATGGTTATTCTAGCAATTTTCCTTTGATATACAATATGATACAAATCAGAATTTAATTTTTTGGTTCAGCAGTTCAGAATAAGCATGATAAATTTGAAATTAGTATTTGTACTTTTGATTTATGTGTTTTAAAAAAAAACTATCATACATTTGTTTAACCTAGTATCCACTGTTCCTAATGTCATTTTCTTAACTTTTACATTAAAAAACCAGCTGTTTTAAACCATTCATCAGGCAATTTCAGTTTATATACATAGTCAATATATTTTTAAAGCAATCCATATGATCATTGTTCTCATCAAAAAGACTGAAACTTGCAATTTGAAAAATACATCTCTGAATGTATAAAATTTATAAAATTATTTTAAAGACAACCCATTAAATGTTTATTATACATCATTCAAATGGCTAGCACAGTGTTAGGTCATGTGATAAAGGTAAGTGAACTTTATTTTAAATTAGTACTATACACACACACAAACACATGCAGGCACACACATGTACAGTTAGACAGTACATATGTACCATTCTACTTTGTGTGTATACATGTGTACAAATACATATACACATATATTTAGTTTAGACTGCTTTATAGCCTATAATTATTTCATATATATTTAATTTTCAGAAGGTTGATTGTATTTGACTGCAACTTCACTTTGGCTGCTCTGATAACTGAAGCAGGTGACATTGAGCCTAGCAATTCAGTCATTACAGCCCCAGAATGATTTATTTTACACCCTCAAAACAAGTCCTTCCAACTCCTCAATTGTGGTTTACCATGTGTGAATGCAAAGTCTATGAATGACTTGTGACTACATAATTTATGTGCAAAAGAATAACCATTATGGCATTGAGATCCTTATCATTATGTTGCACTTCCTGTGCTTATTTTGCAGTAGCTGGGTAGCCTGCTGTTATAACAGCTCATCAAAATAAAACCTTGAAAGGTATTAATTGTAAAACTTACATGTTTGGTTTTGTGTGTTGAGACTTTAGAGGTTTGTTAGAAATCCTTACCTTTTTGCAAGTAATATACAGGGCCAGTCTCATGTGTAATCATTAATTAGACAAAAGATTCCTTCACTGTTTTCACATTTATTAACAGCTCTTTCCTCTATACATCCATATTCCAGAAGAAATGCTTTGCTTGCATAACATATAAAGAATTTTTAGAAAACCAATGAACTTATTCACTTTAAACTTCAGATAAAAAACATATTTAAACAGGGTACAGTGGCGCACCCATGTAATCCCAGCAGCTTGGGAGGCTGAGGTAGGAGGATTGTGAGTTCAAAGCCAGCCTGAGCAAAAGCAAGGTACTAAGCAACTCAGTGAAACCCTGTCTATAAATAAAATAAAAAATAGGACTGGGGATGTGGCTCAGTGGTTGAGTTCCCCTGAGTTCAATAGCCAGTACCTGCCCCTCCCCCCCCAAAAAAAAAGCACAAACAATGACAAAAACATTTAAATAGCAACAAAGGATGTTTTCCTGTTTATTATGCATTGCAAACTTTAGTGCCTCAATTGTGTCTTGTTTTATAATCTTGGAGTAGTAGATTTGACTCATTCATTTATTACAAAATATTTGCCATCTAAACCAATTGACAGAGTCAGTTCTCATTGTCAAATCAATTAGCTGAATCAATTTTGCTTTCTGTCAGGAACAATTTTATTCTTAATACAAATAGATGTATTTTAATTTTAATTCACATATATTTAATTTTAATGCAAACATATACACAACACATACACACACACACACTCATATGAAAACCTCATTTTAAAATCCTTAATGGATAGTTAAGAGAACAAGTGAGACTGAAACAGATAATAGTAAAGAACTTTGCCCAGAGTGGGTCACAGGGACAAGTCCAGACAGAGACCCCGTGAAGCTCTCATTGCCTTGCTTTCACTGAGAAACACATTCCTTTGTTTGGTGTCTTGGAGATTGTTGGATCCTGGGGCTGAAAAGATTCTTCATGGGTAGGGAAAATATCTTCTTTTATAACAAGGTAAAATAACAATTGTGAAAAGGGAATTGAAAAAAAAAATGGGTTAGCAGACTAGAAATGCTTTCTTTAGAACAACAACATTAGGAATAAATCAGTGAAAGTGGAGGATTTGAATACTGGTTTCCCAAATGCTACTGATACCCACCATACTGACTGCAAAGCTTTCACACATCCTGAGGTGCATGTATGCCCACGTTTGGAGACCACTCTGGTAGATCAACCATCCAATTTTTTTTTTTTTTTTTAATTCAGAAAGCATATCCGTACATATATAACGGATATATTTCTTAGTCTTGATCAATTTTAATGGTATCCATTCAACATACATTTATGTGAGAAACATTTTTATATCCCTTGGGTTCTATTAGTGAGGTAGATTGCTATTTTTTCCACTTGTCCACACCTCCCTTGTAAGAGCATTGTTCCTACTCAAAGCAACCATGCATCTAGTAGATGAAATGAAGTTCTTCACTCTATTGTCTTGCACATATAATTTATTTTGACAAAATATAGTGAATGATCCTTATAAGCCTTATCCAAGCAAAAGCTTTAAAAGTTTTACTAAATAAATTGGCCATGTGCTCCTTTTTACAAACAGCACATCTCAGAGAATGGTGACTTCTTCCATACATTTCTTGAACCTGGCCCGAGAAGATACATACAGCCTAGCAGAACCTAGCAGGGTCCAGCAGACCCTCAAATGATCCATATCCCTCTTGCAACCTGAATAAGACATAAGCATTTGTTGCTGGATTCCAGTGACATCTGTTAGTTATACAACATTTAATGGAGCAAAAACTTACTAATAGAGCCAATAAACAAAACAGTATTCTTACACTCAGTGAGGTTACAATCTACATACATTTAGTGCAAATTGGACATCCTTAATCAGAAAACCCCAAATCTGAAATGTTCCAAAACCTGAAACTTTTTGAGTGATGACATAATGCCAAGTGGAAAATTCTATGCTTGACCTCATGTGACAGGTCACAGTCAAAACACAGACACACTAAAAACACTATATAAACTTACCTGCAGGATATGAATTGCATGTTTAGACTTGGATGCCTTCCTAAAATAACTCATTATATATATGCAAATATTCCAAAATCTAAAAAAAATCAAAATCCAAAACACTACCCAAGCATTTTGGATAAGGCATACTCAAACTGTATATATAAGAAAATAGTAAGTCTTGACCTGTGTGATCAACAATGAAAGACTCCTTTCTTATACTTTTTAGTTTGTGTTTTAAAAGAAAATTTTGCTGGGTCTGGTGGTACACACCTATGATCCCAGTTACTTGGGAGGCTGAGGAAGGAGGATTGCAAGTTTGAGGACAGACTCAGCACCTTAAGGAGGGAGGCCCTGTCTCAAACAAAAGGCCTGGGGATGTAGCTCAACAGCAGAGCATCCCTGGGTTCAGTCCCAACAACTACAAACAGACAACAAAAACTGAAGAAAAATTTTTTTTGGTGGTATTTTTCAGTGTTTCAAGAAGCAAAATTTTAATACATGCTGAAAATCAACAAAATTTATACTTTTGGTTTTCTTCCACTTAAAACAAAAGAAACAAACAAAAATGAAGTCATTAAACAAATTATTTCACTTTGCAGTGAAGAAAAGAATGTATTTGGAGAAAGACAAAAGAAAAAAACTGGAACTGGGAATTAAACCCTTACATATGCCTAAATTACAAATAAAGACATAAGTTGAATCAATATTTTAATACTTTCCCATGTAATGTTCTTTCCTAGTGTGGGGTTATTTAAACTGCTCCAGAAACCATTCATTGAACTCACAATTACTGGTTGCTTTGATGTACATTTTTCATAGAAAGATGTACCCTTCTCTTGACCTCACAAGTATCCAGAGGGTTTAAGCATTTCATATCGCTCCCTTTTAAATATGCATTTCTTATTTTTTTGCAATGTTTGTATGAAGTTAATATCTATCCGAATGTTGGTAACTTTAGGAATAATTAATTCAAAATGAATGTTACTATGTGTCTACACTAACAAAAACTATTGGTGAAATGGGAAAAAAAAAAAAGTAAGTAGAACCCTTGTCCTTATACTGTTAATAATTTAGACGTAAATGAAAAGACAAATAAATAAATAGAATAAGTAAACTTTAAAAATTATATGAATATCACATATATACACATATATATAATAATGATTTAAAATTTTTAATTAACTGGTAATTAAAGGCCTTGCTAAAATGGTGATTGTTAAGTGTCCAAATGTGGTAAAACAGCAACTGTGTAGACGTCTATGGGAGAGAATTTTAAGCAGAGGAAACTGCATGTGAAGACCCATTGGTGAAAACATGCCTAGTAGAACAAACAAACAAAACCAAAAAAAGGCCACTACTAATAGAAAGGGTGAACAATAAAAGAGCAGATTACTCAGAGAATGGGACCCAGCTTAATAATGGGTATTGATGGTCATTATAGGGTTTAGTCTACAACCAGAATTATTGGAAGACATTAGACCAAAAGAGGTGTAATCCAACTTTTGTATTAACCTGTCCTCTAAGTTGAGAAAGGAATAAAAACTAAACAACGGCAAGGGCAGTGTCTTAGACTGTTTTCTTCTACTATGACAAAATACTTTGGACTGTATAAATTATAAACAAAATTTTACTCAACTTTGATCTTGGAGGCAGGTAGGATGAGGCTAGAGGAGGTGGGTCATTGGGGCCATGGATTTGAGGTTAGTATTTTGCCCTTGTTGAGCAGAGTTCTTTCTTTGTTTCTTGATGTTATGTCCTGAGCCACTTTCCTTTGCCACACCCTTCCACCATGATGTGCTGCCTCACCTAGAGCCCTAGGGAATAGAGTTGGCCACCTAGGAACAGAGACCTCTGAACCATGAGCCCCCAAATAAACTTTTCCTTCTCTAATTGTTTTTGTCAAGTCTTTTGGTCACTACAGCAATAAAGCTGACTAAAGCAGGCATTAATCCATTTATGAGGACAAAGTCCTCACGACCTTGTCGTTTCTTAAAGAACTCCTCTCTTCATACAGTCACAATGGAGATGAAATTATTTAATCATAAACTTATGCTTTCAAAAAATAGCAGTCAGAAGAAGTAAAAAATCCAGCTAGGAGGCTATGAAAATAACTCAGGTGAGAGAAGAGGCCTACTAGGTCCAGAAGGGCACCAGATTCCAACACATAAAAATATTAGAAGTGGTCATCATATTATGAACTTTCTCTCCATAGCCATATGATTATAATTTCATGCTTGGGCAAGTGGTATATGTGAAATACTAGCTGTAAAAGTATTTATGGACACACACACACAATTAAAACAAAATCTCCCTACAAATGCATAAAATAAGGCATTTCTTTAAATCATGTATGACGCATTGATTTCAGTTTCAAAAAGTCATGTTGATTAAATATTAAACATTAACAGTATACTTAGAAATTTAGTTCATGGCCTCCCATTATAACACTAAAACTATAACTGAAAATGCAAGAATCTTTCAGTGGAAGGTGTGAAAGAAATCATTCCTGTTGTAATGTTACATTGTTGTGATCCTTTATGCAGAGTTAATTACAATGACACATTCTGCTTTATCTGTTCTAGATCTCAGAAATCTTATGCCTGAAGAAATTCACCTGGGGCTGGGGTTGTAGCCTAGTGGTAAAGCACTTGCCTAGCATGTGTGAGGTTCTGGGTTAGATTCTCAGTACCACATATGAATAAATGAATAAAATAAAGGTTAAAAAAAAAGAAATTCACCTGCATATTTATATATCATTGGATATTTCTGCTTTGTAATGTGAATTTACCAAGGAAGACTTCTGTATCTTACTCAGGTTTACATACTGACTCAGTGGTTTAAACAAAAAGTCTGTTTCTCTTATGAAGTCTAGGTTAGCATGAAGTAGTTCCTGACACACATAGAGTAGCAATCCCCTCAGACTTTCCTTCAGAGTTAAAAGATAGCCTTAAATCTCTAGTCATCAGCAGATAGAAGGAAGAAGCCAAGAAAAGGCAGAGCCTATATGTTCAGGAAAGAAAATCCTTCTCAGGAACACTTCAGAAGAATTTCTCTTTAAGCTTCATCAGCCAAAGCTGTGTGACCTGGCCATCCTGAGTGGCAAGGAAGCTCAAAAATGACAAATTTAGCAAATAACATTTCTGTGGTATAGAAAGATAAGAGGGATGAGATATAAATGGGTATTCAATGATACATATATCTAAAGAGGGAATTGATAACTTGAAAAAAAAACTAATGACATCATAGATCTAAGTTTCTTGAGTTGCTACTATAAGCCATAGCAGAACTACCAACAAAACAATAAAATGAGTAGAAATAATTATCTTACATTGATAGGCAAAACTGTACAAGATTAAAGTTCAGCAAATGATCTGTAAAACCCCAAGATACGAATCAAATTAAATGTTAGCAGGATTTTGAGTATAAAGGAGAGCCCTAATTGTAATTAGTGTTTCTACTAGTTTCTACTTGGCATACCATTTGTAAAACTTCTGTAACTTTTTACTGCTACTTGTGATGTACATAATATTGGTAAATTAATGGGAACTTTTATGAGTTGAAAGTTCCTTCAAAGTGTGTTGAAGTCAACACCTGGTACTTGTGAATGTTACCTTGTTTAGAAATAGGGTCTTCACAAATCTGATCAAGTTAAGAAGTCATTAAGGCATGCTCTAATACAAAATTGGTGATCTCAATAATATAAAAGGCATGATATTATTATTTCATATTATGACTTTTTCTAAGAATGAAAGAAGCAATTTAGCCAGTAAAAAACAATTTCCAAGCCAGGCGCGGTGGCGCACGCCTGTAATCCTAGCACTTTGGGAGGCTGAGGCAGGAGGATTGCGAGTTCAAAGCCAGCCTCAGCAATGGCAAGGCACCTAGCAACTCAATGAGACCCTGTCTCTCATAAAATACAAAAAAAGGGCTGGGGATGTGGCCCAGTGGTCAAGTGCCCCTGAGTTCAATCCCCGGTACCAAAAAAAAAAAAAAAAAAAAAAAAAAAAAACAATTTCCAAAGGTGAGTTTGATTTGTTCTTGAAGATCATTTTCTTCTAGATAATGCCTAGGTCGTGGTTTAGAACACACCACTTATTTTTAGAACACCAATTTAGAATAAAGATATCTTTTTGTATGAGACCTAGATCCAACTGATTTATCTCTTGGAATACTTTTTTTTTTTTTTTTTTTTTTTTTTTTTTTTTGGTACAGGGGATTGAACTCAGGGGCACTCGACCACTGGGCCACATCCCCAGCCCTTTTTTGTATTTTATTAGAGACAGTGTCTCACTGAGTTGCTAAGTGCCTCGCCTTTGCTGAGGCTGGCTTTGAACTCATGATCCTCCTGCCTCAGCCTCCCAAGTGCTGGGATTACAGGCATGTGCCACAGCGCCCGGCTTATCTCTTGGAATGCTTAACATGTTAAATTAATCCCTTGACTTTTGATCTTGAATTAGGTATCCTTAGTGACTTCTCATTAGCACTTGAGTAAGTCAATCAATTAACTGATGTAACTGATGTAACAAATGTACACTTTGTCCTCTAGCTTCTGATTTTAATAGAAAATGGATAAAGGAGAAAATAAATATCTTTCCATTAATGACAATATGATTTAAACAAGAGGTAGAATCATACATTGTACCAAAACTTTTGATGTCAAAATTTATTATATATTATAAATCAAGGAAAAAGTTTAAGAATTTGCACAAGTAGTAGAACAGTCTGAGACTCACATATTTTAGCAAAACATTGTATTGTGCATTTGCAATTGTTTATGCGGCTCCTTCATATGGTCAGCAGCTGGGAGTTATGCAACATCAAAACCATGAAATGTTGTTCTACATAACTTCCAATGCTCTCCTTATGCAAAATCTTAACAGTAGCAGAATTATGAATTTAAACTTTAGATAAGTCTTACATTTTAATGCATTGAGAGAAATGATGATAATGTTCAACAGCATTACTCAAATATACTTATATTTATATATATTATTTCAAATGGCTCAAAAAATTATTGACTGAAAGTCCAAGAGTTGGTGCAACAGGGTAGGAGATGCAAATTGACACTGCAATTTATCGGGAAAAACACACATTTGGGGCACAGGCCTGAGTTTATATCCCAGCCTTTCTTCTTAGCAGATATGTAGTTTATTTGCATCAATTTGGGCTGCTGTAATAGATAACCCCCAAAACTTAGTAACTTCTGAAAAGTTCTTACATAGCTATATGTCTACCATGGGTTGCCTGCGGTTTTCCAGGATTTCTGCTCACTATGACACAGCTTGAAAGAGAAACTGCTACATTAAAAGTTGAATTAGCTGAAACAGAGGGAAAGAGCTCCCACAAATAAATACTTCCATCCAGAAGTGATTCATGTCACTTCCACTCAGAATGAATAGCACTCATCATGTGGCTGCACTCAACATGGTGGATCATATTGAGTTCTATAATCCTATCCTGTGTCTGGAAAGCATAGATCCAGAAACATTAGGTGCATCATGGAAGACTGCCACAGTTCACTGAGAATTTGCCACTAGTCTGCATTTCCTAACATAGTGTTTACAACATATGGTAAATATTAGGAAATATTCTTCTTTAAGTGTTGTCATTAAGCATATAGTCTTGATATTAGCAAACGAGAAAGAAAAGACACCAAGTATGAGCAGATTTTATTTATACTTACTATATAGTCAATCTTGTTACCTTTCTTTGGTGAATATATTTTAAATAGGTGGAAAGAATGCCCCTCTTCATTTTTAATCATTTAAAGTGGCATTTCCAGAATTTGTCTCAATTAACTAATGGGAAATCTAGAAATGTTTTCAGAAAATCTAAGAAGTTGTGAATTTCCAGATACTCTTTGGATCTTTTCCAGATATAATATATCTGGAAGGAAAAAAAAAATCTTATAGCAAAGCTTTCAGTAATGATTCAAATGAAGAATTTGAAACAGTAAATTTTATGGTTAAACTTTTAAAAAAACTTTTGAGGAACTAAACCTAGAAAATCAATTTTCTTCCCCAAGGGCAATATGATTATTTGCTGGTAGGTAGAGAGTAACTTCTGTTGTATCTTCTCACTCTTTTGTTCCTGAGAAGACAGAAGAACCACAAACATTTTCTGATTTCTACAAGTTCTATGCTTTCTACTTTGTCCCACACATACTATTGCATCTTTTAATAGTGAGTAAATACACACTGCTGTATTTCCAAAGGTTTATGACTATCCAAAGCACTATTTAATTCAATTTGTATTCACTGAACATTTACTTGAGGAAATTGTATTGAATACACAAATAGGCATGCATACACACACAAACACAAACACACATTATGCATACATATTCATACACATTTTGTACTTGGGAGATTTTTCAGGACAAAAAATTTTTCATTCATGATACTAAGCAAAATTCAGAATACACATTCCTCTTCAGAAAAAAAGTTCTATTTTTCATTCTTTTACCATTCAGGATTGGATAACTGAGCCAAGTCATGTCAAGTATAATACATCATCACACTTTTCATATAGTATTACTGTGTCAAGGTCAAAGCTCAAACTTTCCTGGGATCAGAAATTGATTCATTATCCCTGTTGAAAGATAAAGTTGGGCAATATGAGTCGTGAGATAAATACAGACACATTGACTCTGTAGCCAAAGGTCTGCTATTGTATCTCATTTGAAACTGGAGATACACCAAGTATCAGGAAATTAATGAAACCATAGGTTTTTGAGAAAGCTAGTGATTTTCTGCTGTCTTAATATTTGAAACCTAGGAAAATGAATACTCAGCATTTGCTTGTTATGCAGAAGATGCCTATAGTAATGATTAATCAATAATTCAGAACTAAATTTAAAATGAAAAAATAATATCTTATAACCAACCTCATGGTTAATAGGGAAATACTGAGTACCTCCTAACCCCTGTCAAAATCAGGAATAAAATTGTTAGGTCTAATTGCTCCTATTGAACATGATACTAAAACTACTAGTTCTTTAATAAGAACAAAAAATAATTGAAAGGCATGTAAATAGGAAAGGAACTTACAAAACTTCAACTATTTTAAAAGATGATATATATTTTTACATATATGTATATATATAAATTAATTTATGTCTTAGCAAAAAACACACGGAAACAAAAATTTAAAATATTTTGTATTCAATCTAAAATAACATACAGACCTAACAAAACATGTGAAATATTTACATGATGAATAATATAAAACATTAATAAAAGAAAACAAATATATAAACAAATAAGGAGATGTATTATTTTCATGATTTAGACAGACAACAGAGTAAAGATGCCTATTCATCTCAAATTTACTCATGGGATTAATGTGATTCCTATCAAAATTCTAAATGTGTTTTTGTAGATGTTAAAAAAGCTTATTTTAAAATTTATATGAAAAGCAATTTTGAAAAGGGTGAAACAAGTTAGGATGTTTCTCAACCCAACCTTTTTTCCAGAAAAAATGTCTCTAAAGATAGTCTCACTATGTTGCCCAGGATGACTTCAAGTTCTTCAGCTCAGATGATTCTCTTGCTCAAATAGATAGAACTACAGACATCATACCTGGTTTGAAAACAATTCTAAGGCTACCACATAACTACAGTAATCAGACAATGTGATAACTAGAGAAACTGGATATTCATAGGCCAAAATAACAAATGTCAACCTAATCTCACTCCTTAAACAGATACTACTGCAAATGGATCAAAAACATAAAACTGTGAAACGTGAGAAAACATGTAAGAAAATTTTCAGAAACTAGAACTAGGGGAAGAGTTCTTAAACAAGATGTCAAAACACAATCCATGAAAGAAAAAAAAATGATAAACTGTACTTAATATGAAAAGATCCTTTTAAGTGGATAAAAAGACAAGCTAGAATGAGAGAAAATATTTTCAAATTATGTATCTGAAAACAATTTGTGTCTGATATATATAAAGAACTCTCATAATGAAAGAGTAAAACACACACACACACACACACGCCACACTCCAGTTGGATGATGGGCAAAAGACATTAAATAAACATTTTACCACAAAGGACATACAGATGTCAATAATCAAATAATCACATAAAAAGATTTCCAGCATCACTAAAAATTAGGTAAATAAAAATTAAGGCAATATATTAAATGATATATTAAAACACAAATATTAGATTAATTTTTTTAAAAAAGTGACATTACCAAATCTGGTGAAGATGTAAAAAACTAAATCACTCAGAACTTGCTAGCAAGAATATAAATTCTATAACCACTCTGGAAAATAGCTTAAATATCTTCAAAACAAATTTAATAGCTTAAATATCTTTAAAAGATATCATGCAACCCTGTTGCCGCCTGAAGCAATGGCCACTTGGAGCAACGAAGCCGCGGGAAGAAGTTCAGAGGCAAACTGGAAACAAACAGCTTTTTATTCAGATAACTTTTCTCTGTGGCTCTAACAATGACTAACATGCGCCACACACACCACCAAAAATGGCGCTGATCCGATCAGCAATCTCAGCCAAGTCGCTCGAGATCCCGGGCCAAGTCCCGCAAGATCCCAGGCCAAGTCCTGTGAGACTGCGGAAGGCAGCAATGCCCAAAACTCGATGGCCCATAGTCAACCGCAATTTAAGCCATCTCCCCAAACAGGGCTCCTGCACAACCCAGTAATCCCACTCTTGCACATTTATTCCAGGGAAATGAAAATGCTTTTCCACACAAAATTGTATGCATTAACATAAGTTTTATTTGTAACAATCCTAAACTGGAAATAACCCAAATGAATTTCTAACTGTGCTACATCCGTACCAGGGAATCTTAGTCAATAATAAAAATGAATGAATGATTAATACACACCAAAATCTTGAATGGACCTCAAATAAATCATATTGAGTAAAAAATGCTTATGTCAAAAGATTGTACTGTAAGATTTCATTAGTATAATCTTGAAACCATAGAAAAGAGAAACAGATTATTGATTGTCAAGGATTAGAAACAAATGAAAGAGGGGTGAAAGATGTCTATACTTAAGAATGAGGATCTTGAGAGAAATGTTTGTGGAGATGGAGTAGTTTTACATTTTAATTTTGGTGGTGATTATGCAAATCTACACATTTCATAAACTTTCTTGCATTGAAGAAAACACATAAAATTACTCATTAAAAGTAAGGGAATGTAAAACTAGTAAAATCTGAATTATGTTTGGGGATTGTACTGATAACAATTTCCAGGTTTCAATACTGAACCACAGTTAAATTGGATTACCAATGGAGGAAACAGAGTAAAGGGTGCACAGAACCTCTCTACTATTTTTGCATATCCAGTGAATTTAAAATTATTTTAAAATAAAATGTTGAACAAATAAGTAACTAGAAAATTAGTAACGATGCAAAATCAATAAAGTTAAAAGAGAATTATACACATGTAAATGTCATGCCTGGCAGTGTATCCTGAATAGAGATGGACAGGAAAGATGGCTACAGGATGTTTTAATACCAGTGCAAAGAGAATAGCATGAATGGATACAATGTTTAAAATACAATAAGATTTAAAAAACTGGCTCAAACAATATAACATTTCCGAGGCTAAAAATATCTGTTTTCCTTCAGAAAGGACAAGATCTGCAGTATACGTTTGGAATTCAAATCAATGAATCAGAAAATAATGATAAACTTCCAATAATTATTTTGTTTAAAGGAATGTTGTTTTTAACAATGATACTTATTCTAAAACCATGACTATAAGTATCTTTTAGCTGTTTTTAGAGTTCACAGGGGTTTATGAATAAATTATGTCTTCTTAATCCCATTAAATTTTGTGGCACTAAAAAGTGAATTGAAGTTCACACATTTGGTAAATGGAAAAAAAATGGTAACCCAGGTTTTCTGGCTTTACCTTTAGCAGCCTTCATGTTATAACACATCTGTTTCCTAAAAGACTCTGTATAACAGATTTACCATGAATATTTTCATTGTAATATATATGAAATTATTTATGATGACTATTTGCAATTATTTATAATGAATATTTCTATTTTGAGACATTCTTTGGGTTTGATCTGTAGGGTTTAATTTTCAAAAATATTAAGTACACATAAAAAGCATAATTTTTAATTGGACCACGTGTGAATTGCTTTGCAACCAAAGAATTCTCACATATGAGAACCTTTTCAGCCTTGTACATCTGCATTTGCAATTTTGAATCCCCAAAAGACTCAGAGTATAGCATAACATTTTGTTTTACACAATAAGTAAAACAATTTATATAAAACATAAAAGTGGGCAACTCATGTTATTCTACTTAAGTGAATGTGAATGAAAGAGCAATAGGAGAGACAGCCTCCTTAAGGCAGAGGAAAGAAATAAGGGGGGATATTCAGATTTTAAAATGCCACCAATTCTAAAATTATTCTTAAAATTTGCTATATCTAAGTAATGTGGAGAACACAACAGATTGTTAAGTGAAGGTAATGATTCACTAAAATATGGAATAAAATTAAGTGATAAGATTTATTTACATACAAAGTAGAAAAAAAACATATAGTGTCTAGGGGAACACTCTTTCCTTGGTGGTTACTTCTTGCTGGCTGCCCCATTTTAATTTCTGCACAACTGAGTATTTATTTTTTTAATTTCACAGATTACAGTCTTAAACCTGTAACCTTTGAGAGATTTTAGCAGAGTCAGAGTAATCACCACAAAGATAAGGGGATAATTCAGTTTTCTAAGTGTGGTTTGAATAAACATTCAGGTACCCTATTGTAAGAGCCTTAATGAGGAGGTAGCTAAGATGGCGGCTGGCTGAGAGCAAAAGAGGAGGCGTTTAATTGTTTTCTCCTGACCTTATTGTAATCAACTAAGAATCTTTCTGTGCCCGTGAACACTGTGTAATGCAACTGTAAGTTGAGCTTGTGAAACGTGTATACTTGTTAAGGTGAAGAGTATTTAACCAGGTACAGTTGGAGTTGGGGTGTGGTGGTTGTTGGAGTTGGAGTTGGAGAGAGAAGTCAGCAGAGAAGCAAGAATAAAGAACCTACTCATTCCCAGTCTGCCTCCAAATTCTTTCCCGCAGTATCCTCCATGCAGGCGGCAGCAGCTGCAGGTGGCAACACCCTATCACCAATCTAAAATCTTAAATTCAGGACATCTTCAAGAAGTTCCTCTTCTGTGGTATAAAAGGAAGAACATCTGCACCATTTGATGAGTAAAAGGATATTTTTTGACTGGAAAAGATTTCTACTCATAAATTCCACAGAACAAATTTAATTAAGAAAAAATCCAATGCCTCTTAAAATTTCAAAATTTCTTAACCCCACGGAATCGTAAATTAATCACTAGGTGATATTTTGGTTTATTTTCTCCCAAACCTTTCTATCCTCTTTCGAATGACTTGTTAATAGAAGCCATAAAAATGTGCATTCATAATTTATCTTTTCAATAACTATTAGCTAGGAGATAAACAACAGAACTAAAAACTAAGGATGGCTCTGAAATTTAAAATAAACACTGAAGGGATTTAGCAAGCAAGTAGAGCTAATAAATTAAGATTACTTCTGAGAAGTTCAGGACACAGAGGTTAAGGTCACTCAAGCATTTTTCAATTTAGGGAGAGCAGATTATTTGCTTGAGAACATGGGCTTTGGAGAAAGAAATATCTGGATTTGAGTTCTATCTCTGCCATGAACGTGTGTAATTCATTTAACATCTCAAAGTCTATTTCCTCAGCTATAAAAGTGCTTATTAATAAAACAAGACAATTTTCATAACAATTTTATCAAATTGAGTCAATATATGTAATTATTATATATTTTTATATAATTATATATTTATATAAAATATGTTTAAGTATAAATTATTGTTTATTTATTACATATTTATGTATAAATATTATGTATTTACATATATAATATATAAACATATTCTAGATATTTGTAAAATATCTAGAACAAAATAGTTATGCACTTTATAAATCTTAATTCTTTTGAATGATGAATAATCCCCTGGAGGATAAGAAAATGTTAAATTCTTTAAAGACAATAAATATCTTCTGGCTAGTATATTTGTGTTGATACACACTTAATCTGATGGCTTTTAGGGAAAAATAATGAGGACAAAGCAATGATTTTATTAAGAAATTAACTCATTCATATACAAACTCAAGTTCACCTTTTCCAAAACTTGTATGTTTATGATTATATGATAGGACATAGATGGGTTTTCTGTAAGCAAACTTGTGATCAGTGGATAGAATTGCACATAGTATTAGGGGGTTAATGTTGATTTTACTAGACAATAAAAAGCATTATGGGCCTAATCATATTAAGAAAATTGGTGCATGCTTTTTGTGGAAACTTTGAAATGCATAAAGAAGGAAATTAGATTCATTTAATATAGCTTATGGCCTGCTGTTTTGTTGTTGTTGTTGCTGTTTTTTTTTTTTTTTTAGCTTAACATTTTTTCAGGAGCATTTTCCCATGTCATTAAATTGCCAACAAAGTTTTATTTTTAATGGCTGCATAATTAATATAATGAATTCTGAAAACTATTTGCAAGTTGCTTAACCTCTTTAATCTTAGTTTCCTTGTCTGCAGCAGGGTGATGATAATAATAGCTACCCAAAGACTTATTGTGAAGACTAAATGAGGCAACACTTGTGAAAAAGCAGTTGGTGAGCTGGAACACACCCACAAATGTTAGTTATTATTAGCTCTGGTGAGCCCATAAGAAGGAGGGAAAAATGTGTGGGATGGATATGGGGGAAACACTTTGACTGCTATTTGCTATTTTATAGCTTTTATTAAACACACTCCCATTTCAAGAGAAAGATTGGGTTTTGTAATACATTTTTTTTTGTTGTTGTTTGTTCGCTCGATTTTTTTGTTTTCTTACTTATAAGTTGATTTTATTTCCATAGAATTGGAATAAACCCTTCCCAAATTAAAATAAAAATCAAAGCCTACAAGTGGGCAGAGAATAAGCAGTCTGAAGTAGAAACATTTAATTAAAGGGTACCCTTTAACATTAAAAAAGTTAAATCAAAAATTTTCAAATAGACACACTTATAATTAATTTTGTGAATGCTTTTAAGATGTATTTTGTTTTAGCATGCATCAAAATAGAAGGATTAGGCTTCTTCCTACCCCTACTCCCACATATCTTTGTCTTTTATTAAATGAAACATTCAAGAATATCGTGCTTTGGGGTAGAAATGTTTTGTTTTTAAATATGGTTGATGAGTATTTTATCCTGAAAAATCTCTCGATAGTGTTGTGATCATAGTAAAATACAGTTAAAACAAAGGATGGTTTTTGGCCCACCACTTCATGGGAGGTTATTCTTCAAAATGTTGAAATATTTCAAGTTTTACTGATTTGTACTGATCTGCTTTATCTCTTGAAAGTCCAATATAAGTGTAAACCAACCTAAAGAACTAAGAGCTAACTGTAGGTATGCACTAGGCTAGATGAAGGAAGACCTGATTTTTAAGCATAGCTCTACTACACGTTTGAGCAAAACTACTTACAATTCTCATACTCAGTTTTCTATTTTTGTAAATTAAATTACATGATACTTATTTAGCTCTAATATTGTGTTTTCTAACTGTAGAATATGTCTATCTTTGCTGTATATCATGTAAGGAGAATAGGCATTTGATTATAAAGCAACAAATGCCATATCATGTACACAAAGCAGTTTCTGCTTATGATTTTAAAGAAAATTTATTGGGCAAAAGAACTGAACAGACACTTCACAGAAGAATAAATACGAATGGTCAACATATATATGAAAAAATGTTCAATGTCACTAGCAATTAGAGAAATGCAAATTAAAACTACACTGAGATTTCATCTAATTCCAATCAGAATGGCAATTATCAAGAATAGAAGTAACAATAAAGGTTGGTGAGGATGTGGGGAAAAAGGTACACTCATTCATTGCTGGTGGGACTGCAAAATGGTGCAACCACTATGGAAAGCAGTATGGAAATTCCTCAGAAAACTTGGAATGTAACCACCATCTGACCCAGCTATCCCGCTCTTGGTTTATACCCAAAGAATTTAAAATCAGTGTACTATAGTGAATATGTACTATAGTACATATACTATAGTACATCAATGTTCATAGCAGCTCAATTCATAATAGCTAAGCTATGAAACCAACCTAGGTGCCCTTCAACAGATGAATCCATAAATAAAATGTGGTACATATACACAATGGAACATTGCTCAGCCTAAAAAAGAATGAAATTATGGCATTTTTCTGGTAAATGGATGGAACTGGAGACTATCATGTTAAGTGAAGTAAGTCAATCCCCAAAAACCAGAGGCCAAATGTTCTCTTCAATATGTGGTTCTGGCTCAGAATAGGTGTGGGAGCATGAAGAGTGGAGGTTCACTGGATTAGACAGGGGCAAACTGGGGGAAGGAAAGGGGGATGGGAATGGGGAAGACAGTAGAATGAATCAGACATGACTTTTCTATGTTTATATATGAATACATGACCAGTGTAATTCCACATCAAGTATAACCACAAGAAAGGGAAGTTATACTCCATGTACGTATGATATGTCAAAATATATTCTACTGTCAAGTGTAACTAAAAAGAACAATTTTTTTTAAAAAGGATAAAACAGAAAAAAAGAAAAAGATAATTTATAACAAGCTCTTTCTTCCCAACCTCTCTTTCTTTACTTCATGCATGTATCAGACTTCTTTTTCTGAGTATGTGGTTTACAAGGAACTTCTATTCACCTTGCCTATGTTCCTTTTATCATTACATTCCTTTTTCTTTTGTTTTCTTTTTGAACATTTTCTTTTAAGGAGACATAGAGATGTGTTATACTTGTGAGATGGAATTGGCTTTATTTCTTGAGATTACACCTTTGTTCTCATGAAGTTTACTTAAATCAACTCAACATCTCTACAATTTATACAGAAAAATAATGGTGAAAGGTTAAAGGCTTTCTTTTTCCTTTTTTTTTTTTTTTTTGAATATATTAGAAGAGAACATTAAGGGATTACATGCCCATAGAGAAAACAATGTTTTCTTCAGTATCAAGTTGTATACATTTCATTTAGGAAAATCTGACTTAAAGAGGGCAAGCATTTAGCAAACAATAAAACACCATACACAGTTGATGAGTCAATAGGTATTCATAGAGTGGCAAATTAAGTAGCCAACCAACTGCTTGACTGTGTGGCCCAGATGAGGACTGCAGGAGTCCAGAGCCTGCCTGTAGTACCTATGTGATCCAATATGCTTCCAGAGATTTCTGTTTTAAACATTATGCACTCCCATGAAGAATGCATGGTATGTTGGCCAAAGACCAAATTAGTCAATTGCTTTGAAGACAGCTATGCTTACAAAATAGACTATGTAATAAAGGCAGAGAACCCAGGTTGGAGCAAAAACAGAGATAAAGAGGTTCCTTAAATAGACCTCACTCACTGAATGATCAGTTACACCTATAGAACCTTCCAGAGGAGAAAAAAGTGAGACAGTTTGATTTAAAGCAGGCTATGAGGAAGTATACCTTTTGAGGTCAGCTTTAATTATCTCTTCAGAGATAAAAAAGATGCTGCAAAAATTGGGTTATACAACCTTCCCTTTTATCTATTCCAAAATGACTTTTAAATAATATTTTATTGTGTGAATTCAAATTAATTTAATTGCAATTGTTATTTGGACTCTGATATCTCTAAAATATTATGTGACAGTAAAGATTGGCCTCCATTCATTGCTTTATTTTCAGCCACTTGTACATTATGAACACTAAATAAACTAATCTTGAAGTGGAATAGATCTTGGGACACTCTATAACCCATGTTAGCAATAACTGATTTGCTGAGTGTTTTGGGTGATTACCATTAATGTTCAGTTTCAATCACTGACTGAGCATCACTGCTTTTGTTCTTCGAGGTCACACGTATTTTACAAAAAGCTGTGCTAACCACACATGTACAGATGGAGAAATTCTATTAGGCTCCATGTTCCTATATTCAAAACTTACTGTTCCTTCTTGACTTTTCTTGTTTCTCTCCAGGATATTTCTGATAATATACCTCAGTGAAGCAATAAAACCTGTTAAAATTCAACTACTGATTTTTTTTTCTTTATAAGAAAATTATGGGAAACTAATTCAAGTTTTTCAGCTAAATACTGTCTCTTATTTCCAAAGTATGTCAAATAATTGTCCATTCTCTTCACAATCAGAAACCAAGATTTCTTTTTTCTTTTTGGTACCAGGATTGATCCCAGGGCCCAGGAGCATTTAACCACATCTCCAGCCCCTTGGTTATTTTTTATTTTGAGAGAGGGTCTACTAAGTTCCTTAGAGCCTCACTAAGTCTGAGGCTGGTCTCGAACTTGCAATTTTCCTGCCTGAGTTTCACAAATCACTGGGATTACAGGTATGTGCCACCATGTCCAGCCAAGATTTCTTAATAGTCACAATTATATTTATTGATCAGTTTTCTCACATTCGTATTCTGCTAATTGAAAATATTTATTTTCATGTTTGCATAAGTTTTTATTATAACTTCAGATTATTATTAGGGAAATAAGGAACATTCTTATTAATATTAGTTTCTTTAGAAAAACTATAACTGTCCGCTATTCCCATGTTGTCTCCCTAGCATTGTGCTACCTGAGTATATAGTAAGGGAAATGTTCCTAATTGATAACTGCTGGTCTTTATACTCTCTTTTGAGTTTCAGAAAATCTATCTCCAAAGCCCACTGAAACATCAAACTTAATATATCTCAAATTGAACTTTTTTTTTACGGGGGTACCAGGAATTGAACTCAGGGGCACTCGACCACTGGGCTACATCCCCACCCTTTTTTGTACTTTATTTAGAGACAGGGTCTCACTGAGTTGCTAAGTACCTCACAATTGCTAAGGCTGGCTTTGAACTTGCGCTCCTCCTGCCTCAGCCTCCCAAGTGCTGGGATTATAGGCGTGCACCACCACTGTGCCTGGCTTCAAATTGAACTTTTTATATTTTACTTCCAAGCTCACCTTTCTTCAAGTTGGTCCTCATTCTATTTTCCTTACTTTTTAAAATTATACACAATCAAGTAGAAATCTCCTAGTCATTTTCAATTCCTACCATATTTCAAAGATCTATTCATTACTAAAAGCTCTAAGTTCAATCTCAGAATTGTTTCTCAGAATCTGACTTTTCCCATCAATTTGTACTAGTGATACCTCATTCAAACCATATCTATCTCTGACTTAGATTATTATAATTAGGCTTTCGCCACAAGAATTTCCTTTAATTTCCCATCTTTCCTGAACCTATAAAGTAGATCTTCATTCCATTATTCAGTCAATTGGTCATCCTTTTTATTTTTTCATTCCATAGAGACTTATGTTTTGCCTTCTATGTGTTTCTACTTGATTTTGATTTGCTTTTCAGGCTGGCTCTTAGCAAATGTGAACCACATTTATAGTTGAGCCACTGCAAATATATACATTTATTAATGAATGCATTTGTGTAGTGGCTTCATTGCTCAGTCCATTTTATATATTCCTTTGTGTTTACTTTTTCTATTTAATCATTGTCTTATATGTAGTTTCATAATCTTGATTAAGTTAGGCCATAAAATGAACTGTGTATACTTTCATCTTTGTACACATCCAAATGTGATCTTACTGGTTTCAAAGATTTTTTTGAGCTCCTTATAAATCACAAGATAAAGTACAAACACTTTGGCAGGGTTGCATTGTCTGGCTCCTATAGTTATTTACCATCTAATCCCACCAACCTGAGTTCACAAACACTAATTTCTAAGGTTTCACAGACTAAGCATACTTTTTCAATTTACCATTTCTTTGTGCTTGTGCCGATATGTTCTAATATGCTCTGCTTTGAGAAACACAATCATTTCACAACACACAAATAGGATTTTCTTATACAAAAGTTAGAGTCAGGTAACTTTGAAAAGTGATATATAGCATATTCCTCTCAAGATCTTGACTGCACAAGTGCTTAAGCAGCAGTATTCCTCAAAGTTACAGATTATCAGACTCACCCAAGACAATTGCAAAGAGTCAGCGATTTTTAGGGCCATTTAGGCAATATTTTAAATCATGTATTGTAGGTGAGTTCATAAAATCTGATTTATTGCCAGGCTCAATGACGCACACCTGTAATCCCAGCACTTTGGGAGGCTGAGGAAGGAGGATCGCTAGTTCAAAGCCAGCCTCAGCAATGGCGAGGCACTTAGCAACTCAGTGAGACCCTGTCTCTAAATAAAATACAAAAAAGGGCTGGGGATGTAACCCAATGGTCGAGTGCCCCTGAGTTCAATCCCCGGTACCAAAAAAAGAATCTGATTTATCACTTTTACTAAGAGACCTAGAATCATTTTACAATTTAAAAATAATGGAGAAACACCTGTTAAAGTGAATTCTTCAGAAAGAAAGCATTTACCTTTGTTTAACTCAATATTTATTAGATATATTTAAGTATAAATGCATTGTCTTGCAAATTGGACATGTCTTTATACAAATTGAATCGACTATAAAATGCTGTTGAACAATAATTGTTTGATTTTTATGAAGACATTTAAAAGTTCACACACTCATGGGTACAGTGAACTAATTTGATACATGTATACAATGTATAATGTGTAACGCAATTAGCATTTCCCTCTGCCTTGAATATTTATCTTTTTTTCATGTTGGGAAGCTTCAAACTTCTCTTTTTCTAGTTCTTTATAAGATATATAATATGTTGTTATGGATTTTTTTATCTGATATCTAGTTCTCAGAAAATATATTAAAACTGACTTATTATTTCTTTTATAAGACATTTCTTTCTGTGTAGGAAAATGCCTGGACACATTTCAAGACCCAATTCAAAGAAACTCTCACAAAGACTTCCCTGATCTCTTCAGATTCTAGTGCCAGTGTTATGTCATTGATCTAGTCATGATGTCTTGCTATTTTAGCAAGCCAATTTCTCTCCTTAATTTCCAAGCAACTTGAAAGAAATGAATATGCCTTAGTCACCAATGTGTATCATTGTGCTGATATATAGAAACATAATTTACATGATGAATTCATATGAATGAATGCATTCATTAAAGACTTCATAAATGCATGGTAAGATATCATCAGGCAGTCTAGAATATTATGGACCACTCAGCACAAAATAATCATAATCACTGGAATAATAAAAATTCCAGTTTTGTTCTTCATACCAATCTCATTCATGAATGTGGTTTTGTTAATGTAAAGTAATCTTCATATGAAATCTTAGAAAAAATTTACCATATTTATCGACTACCACCATTCACCATGTTGAATTTCTCTTCCAATATTTTTTCTTTGATTTAATTTTCCTGAGATTATTTTTCACTGGAAAACAACAGTAAAATGAATATATTCTCCCCTTGTCATCTTGGGAATTTATCATATTCCTCTTGAATTTATAGTTTAAGCGCATATTAGGTTCATAACAGATAAGGAACACTTCTCAAGGTAATTGCTGAGATAATTTTTATGAGGAACAAAATCTGAATTCAATATATGCTTATTCTAATAGTATTTTAAGAATCTCATGACCTTTAAAATATGAGTCCCATGCTTTTTCAAGTTTTAATCTTCAGTTTAATTGTTATTATATTCTTATATAAATATTTACTGAATATTTTTAGTGCAAATAAGGGGGGGACTAGAAATAAACATTAATTAATTGAAATACAGTGAAGATTATTGGTAAAAGGGACAGCTAGAACCAGGCATGATGGCACATGCCTGTAGTACCAGATCTCAGGGGGCTGAGGTGGGAGGATCACTTGAGCTCATGAGTTCAAGATCAGCCTCAGCAACACAGGGAGACTTGGCTTTCCCAATCCCTATGCCCCAGTAGGCAACTAAAATGTGTATTGAATAAAATGTTTATACTTTTGGGATCTGTTCTCTCATTTTATTTTTCATATTGTTACAAAAAAATGCAAGAATAATTTTTTTTCTTGTTCACAGACATGCACTTGAATAACATATTGCTAACTTTTCAAATAAAAATATGTTTAGAATAGAATGCAGTCTGATTGGTGAATGTAGTCCTCTGTGCTGGCATTCATGAAAATAATTCTATTTAAGTTTTAGGATGTCTTAAAACAAATCCAGAATTTTGTTGAGAAATTGATACTTAACTCTGTCATGTGAATTCTCAAAAATGCCACTTTTCCCTCTCAGGCAATGTGCAAGTATGTTGTTATGAATGGTACATGCATTAAAAACTTCATGAAACACATTGTTATTTCTCTTAATTAATAGATTATCTGATTTTTGAGAGAAATTCAGTCATATCATTTTTGTAACTTGCAAAAATCAGTTTGCAGCAGTTTTGCATGTGAAAGATAATAAACCATGGATTTAGTTGTCAGCTTCATTAACTACTGAAAAAGTTACTTATAGGAAACATACAGAACTCAACAAAAGAGCTATCTTGATCTCTGATGAATAAAATAAATGGTGAGGTGAAAGATTTAAAAGGTTAAAAAAAGGTAAAATAGTTAAGAAACTAAATGGAAAGGATTTGTGTAAACATCAATAACCTCTGGATTATTTCCAAATAGCCAAAGGGGTTCTTCCAATTGGAAATAAATTGCATTGGTTTAGACAAAAATGTGATTTATTTGTATATCTTTAGTATTATTGCTTTAGTGACATTTCACTTATGAGTGATGGTAGCCAATACCTCACAAAGAAGCCACAGACAAGGAGAGGAAAAAGCCACATTCCATTACACAAATGTATGTTCCCTTGGCTTGGTTCCTAGAGCAATGTGGGTGCACTCCGAAGGAAGCTTGCTGAGGTCCACCAGTCCTTCTCCCTCCACCCCATCTTTTTTTTTTTTTTTTAAGCTGATGCAAGGAACCACCTTCAGATGGTTGCAAGGTTGTGAGAAGTCACTGGGGGTCTTCCTATTAACAGGCTTAGGATCTCTAAATCTTTGGTGCCAAATTTTCTCCATCTATTACCCATACAGATACGGTTAGTTTCCTTTGGTTTAGACTCATTGATTCTTGTTAATGGAAAACACTTTGTTTTCCCAAAGAAAGGAAAACAATGCAAGGTTATCCATTTAATTTGGTCTTAAATTATCTGGGTTGCTATGTCACAGGGAATTATATTGATGGATTTCTGAATTTTCGTGAGACTATTTTCTTTTAACCTTGCACTCTGTGGGAAAAATAATTATGCATTTTACAATATACTTGTATACTCTCATACAAATATATATTATATGCACTACTAAGTATAATTTGAATTAGCTCCTTACAAAACATAAGAAAATATTCTTGGTATTTATTATTTAAGAATATTTCTTATAAATGAATCTTTCAGTTCGAGTTTAAACTCTTTTGAATTAAAAAAAAATCCCTGGAGATATATTGATTTTTATAAAAAAAATTGTATACTGATATAAATTTAAAATGATTTTCTTTATGATTCTAACTTTGCATTTCTAAACCTTTATACTGTGCTTCTGGGTCTCTCTATGGTCTTTGTTAATATCCTAATTGTGTCAGCTAATTTGAACCAGACTTGCTGCTGTTTTCAACTATATTCCATTTGTGGGTTAAATACATGAGATAGAAATAACTGTACAAAATGTGAATTTCTAAGGCTAGACATTCCAAACAGGTCTTTGCAGCCAAGAATGTGAGTTAGTCTGGGTAGGAATTATAGACCTGTTATTTTAAAATAGTGATCAATGGGTGTGAATCCTGAATTTACATGTTCATCTATTTAATTTATATGAAAGTTTGATTTTGAAGTATAATGGACTTGGTGGCTTTTGGATTAAACCAACCAGGTCAAATATTATCCTTGCATGACGAAAGACTAGACACACCAAAGTAAGTGATGCAGAAGGAAATGTGGCTCCACTTCCTCTCTCCTTGTCCAGCTCTTAGACTGTGATGTCAGCCACTTTATTTTAGTTGGGAAGAAAGTAGGAAATTAGAGTGAGTGAATACACAACATTTGTTCCAAAGGAAGACTATGAAACAGGATGTACATGCTGTGGTTAATAACAGCAAAACACCGGTAGGTTTACAATTCTTGCCCAGACTCACTCACATTCCTATCCGAACAGTCTCCTTGGAATGTCTGATACCAGTAACCCTGCAGGCAGAAGTGATGGATATTGACAAAGGAATGGCTTCCACATGCTCTCAATATGGTGGAGGTTTTAGATGACATATTGATTCAATTGGCCACCCTCATTCGGGTGGAGCAGCACAAAAGATTCACTCCACAAATCGACATCTGTCTTTTAGGAGAATAAACAGACCAAATAAAACTAAAATGGTGTGGTGGCAATGAGTAAGTAAAGTATATTCAGTAGCATATGTATAAATTCCAAAAAAGTATTAAAGGGGAAAAAATGAATTGGAACAAACAAATGAGGTACAGTGTAAAAAAGAAAACTTTAAGACCTTTTTTTTCCACTGCTGCAAAGAACAAATAGCTTTTAGGAAGCATAAAATAAGAGATGGTGATAGAGGGCCATGTTCTCTAAACTGAGACACACAAATATTCAAATGACGTTTCGCAAATCAAACATAAAATAGAATACCTAAGATAATAGCATCCTATGATATGAAGCAAATATGGGGTACTGAGGCTTATGCTATTCTAATTGAGAGAAATAAGACCGTTCAATGTTAAATGTTTGGCCTAATGAATCATTCTTCATTTTAAACTATGTGCTGCCTCATTTCTCCAACCACAGAGGTTATTTTGACTAAATTTATGTTCCTGGAGTGTGAAGGGATAGATTAGCTCACTCAGTCTCAGCTCTTCTCTGTACCTCAGATATAGAGAAATTAAGTAACCGAGAGAGATGAGAATCTAGCATGAGAATTCAGGATCAGTGCTCCAACATCCATGTCCTTTCTCCAATTTCACTTTCCTATAGTTGTGACTCAATTCCAATTCAAACCAACCATACTATAGTAAAATACACTGGCTTTAAGTTTCCCCCACTAACTTCTCAGAACTCTGTAGAATAAAGATGGGCCCAATTACTGATTTTACCTGTGTTTGATCTCAGAAGCTCTATGTTGTCACATTGCCCATCTAAAGTCTAGTTTTAAATTTCATGAATTCACTTTTTCCTACAACTATAGCCCACTGAATCTTCTATGGGCCATAAAATTAAAGTTAGCAAACTATTGCATCTAATCTCAAAATGTTCATAGCTTAGTGCAGAAAGAGCAAAATGAACAATCAAAATTAGTTACCCTGATATATATATAAAATATATATAATATATAAGTATATATATATATATATATATATATAAAACCATATATATGGTTTTAACAGAAAAAAAGCTAAAATTCTAACTGCAATTAATATTTAATGTCTGGTGTATATATATATATATATACATATGTATATGTATATGTATATATATATGTCTGGTATATACATATATATATGTGTATATATATGTGTGTATATATATATGGAGAGAGACAGGAGAGAGAGAGAGCGAGAGTGAGAAGCCAACAAAAGACAATGCAAAGAAACTGCCAAAAGAAAGCACAGAGGTGAAGGCTAGCCAGCCACCATGGTTCTGAGTCTCCTTTCCCCATCTATAAATAGTGAAGATATGCCACATCAATATGTTAAGGTAGATCTAGCTCCTTACAAAGTGATCAATACTATATTTTAAATTATATTATTCTTATTTTATGAAGTGACATCCATATTATCCATAAAATTCACAAACTGTATTTGGAATAACACTCAGATTCTTGCCCAATTTTTTAACCGAATTATCTGTTAGCAAACAAAACAATCAACTTGTTAAGATATTATTTTTAAAATTTGTATGTATATGTGTGTGTGTACATGTTTAAGCATGTAATCAAGACTATCCCTAAATAGCTACCTGTATTTTTTCTTAAATAGGCCACTCTTGAAGGATTCTGAAAATGAATTTTCAAAGACTTCAGTCCTGAATGTTGCACCTCCTGTGTAGTCAAACCTTCATGGTATTTGGCATTCTTTGCATTTGTGTTTCCACTCTCCCTAGTACTACATATTTGAGGATCTATCTCTGTTTAAGAGTGTGATCCAGTGCCTTTCTGCAATGAGAGAGGGATAGAGTGGAGATTTGGACTCTATCCCATCTCTGTCAATAATTTACTTATAATTCAGATAATCCTTACTTTGGGCTCAATATTTATTCAATACATGATTGGTAAAAGCCAGACCCTGTGCTAGGCTATGAGTCAGAAAGCCAATAAGATGTGGTATTGTCACTTAAGGAAACTGACAGAACATGCCAGGGAATGTGATTAGCATAACAACAGCACAGCCTATATACCAACTACAATACAAGTAAAATGGCTACACAAGTAAAATGGTGTGAGAGCTTTTGGGAGGAATATGACTTCCAGCGTCAGACACCAGGAAAAGCAAGACAGAATATCAAACAGGAACAATCCTCTTCGTTGATGAAATGCATTCCTGAAACTTTCAGTGACAGAGTTTTAGGTAGTGTTCCAGATGTAGAGTATAATTGTTATTTTTAGCTGTGATAACTCTGAAATTGTAGGGATTGCCCTGAAATGTGTTTTTGTTCTTTAAGCTTTTAGGAAGCACTGAACAATGAATGCCAGAAATCATTAGATAGCACAGATTGCATTCAAATATGTACCTTCTGATATACCTTAGTATTTCACATTAAGCAGCCTATAATTTTTTACCTAAGTATATATATTTTCAAATTACAGCTTTTAAAATGACCCTTCACTTATTTAAGACAAAAATTATGATATTCCAACTCCCTATATCATAGACCAGATTTCTTTGCCATGTTTGCTACTTGAAAATAAAGCAGCTACCTTTTCAGTCCTGAAAGCATACTTTCTTTTAAAGCTGTAAAGCGTCTGTATTAATAGAATCCGAAACATTCCATAGTGGTGGCTCAACATGCTGAAATGTGAGTTCAGAAAGCCCATTTTGATCTGAACTGTTTACTCTGATTTTCAGCAGGGGATACTGAACAAGGGTCTACAGTTCAGCCCTTGAAACTGCGGTCCACTTAGGGAACCGCAGTGAGGTTAACTGGCAACTTTCAGAATGCCAGGGAGACAGGGCAAAGGGTTGTTCCTGACATTTTTCAAATGACTTTCTAAACAGAACTCTTCTATTAGACTTTTTGAAAGGGGGTTTCAGTACTTACAAAGTAAGATTCAGATATGGGAAGATCGCTGTTAATATGGTACAGAAATACATTTGGTGGGAGGATCAAGAAAAGGGAAAGGAAGCCCAAGAGAAAAGTCACTGACTAGAGAGAGAGAGAAAAAAAAAATAAAAATAGCAAAGGACACTTTTATCAACTATCTTGATAACTTATACAAAAATCCAAAACCACTGCATTAATACAATGGGCTTTCTAAGAAAAGAAAAAATAATGTCATTAACCCAAATATTGAATTCTACTTATTAAAGTAGCAATCTCACATTTCAATATGAGAAGCAGCCACATTTAGCAAAATAAGATAAGGGAACATTTGGATATTACAATTATAGTCCGCAGAAAAGCTGTGTTAATCATCCCTCAATAACATGATTTTTCATAGATTAGGATATTTCATTGCAAATTTTGAAAAATTTGAGTGTATGTTCCAGGGAGGTTTACATTGCAAAAATATCACTAGAGAAATTATCAATTCTTTCAGCACCCATGAAGACTCAAGAAGAAATCAGTTCTTCCTTGCTATGGAAAATGTATATCTATTTCAATGGCCACAACAGAAGTTCCTTTAGAGAAGACACTGCATTTGATCCTTCTTGGATACATGGGCATTTACTGAGATGGCCAGCACATAGCAAAAACTCATTAAGTTGGATAAATGGAACTGAAATATTCACACTGGAGCAGAAACTAACTGTGCAGCAGCCACCAGTCATGGGCATGAAACTTTGTGCCTTTACTGAAATGCAGTGTTGTAGCTTAAATGTGGCCCTTTCAGGTCTTTTGTGAACAATGCCTTTCTTCACAGTTATATCACAAGTTATGAAGTTCAGCTTGAGAAAACTGCAAATGAAACATATTCTTGGCTAACTCAACCACAGAAAGCAAACACAGCAATTGAGTTTTGGAAAGCTGAGGCTGTTCCATCCACCTGACCAATACAGCATTATCATTTGACAGACTCATTACCACATGGTTATCAACTTACTCAAGCAAATGAAAATTTCATGAATACCTAACCACCATAGCAGATGTTAACAGAGTTTGGCAGAGAGATTTAGAACATATTATGTACAAGTTTCTCATTTCTTATTACAAACTGTTTTCACTTTACTGATATGAATTGCAGGAATTGTCATGGTTTTCTTCTTTCTTGTTTGGATCACTGTTCACTGAGAAATAGTTCATTGCTTTTCAACCTTGCCAATTTTGATAAGGTGCAAATATTTACTTGGCATAGGTGGAGTGAAGCAGAATGAGGATTTTTTATACCATATTTGCTTAGAAATAGAATTGCTAAAACAGGACCAAAATGAATTTAGAATAATATCATACAATGTTCCAAATTGAGTTCTTAATGGATAATCTATATCTAGTGATGTCTCTACTTAAAGAAGTAGATATTATTTTTATTTTTTAAAGTAAATGTAAAATAAATGTTTAGTAAAGTCTAAACATAACTAGAAAATATTGTTTTCCACCTTATTTTGCTTTTTCCTCTTTTCTTTTGTTTGTGTACAGTATTTGAAATACTAAAGATTGAATAAATTTTGTCAAAGGTTTCATCATCAGATTTTCATATTTCTTCTTTTCAGTGTAATTAAGAGGGAGATAATGTGTCTTCGATATGAATACAATTCCACATTTGCCAGGGTTTTTTTTTATTTCTAGCAATCCTAATATAAACTAAAACTAAGGTTGTGATATTGTGTTCTTGAATATAATAACATTTCTACAAACAAATAAGCACACAAAAACAAAAGCAGTAACAACAAAAAACTGTTTTTACCAGAAAACCCCTGAGATTTGAGTTAAAATTCTAGTAGTATATCTTTCTATTCATTGAATGAAAACCAAACCAATGAAGTGTGTCTGTTACTATCTTTAAAAGAACTACCAATCAAGGACTCCTAAAGGTATCGCTGCTATAACAGGTATTTACTGATTTTTACATGCTCACCTTTGATTTTATAGACCTTTATTATATAGTTAGGTGCAATCAATAATGAACTTTTCAATATTTCCCAGGTGAATTAGTAAGTACTTTATTATCTCCCTCCCCCACTGTGGCAGACAGACCCATGCTAAATGGCCACCAGCCTCACACCCCCATGATCTTTGCCTCCTGGTGTTCACACCTTTGTGTGATTCCCTCTCCTTTAGTGTTGATGGGACCTGTGACTTCTTCTAACCTACACTGCAAGAGACAAGATTGTCTTGATAGCAGATTCCCTTTAGAGACTTCCTTCCTGATACATGGAACAGTGTTGGAATTGCTCGTGTGGCTAAGAACTAGAGATGGCCTTTAGAATTTTCTGGAGGACTTCAGTTGCTGAGGAGGGATTTTCATTTGACAACCAGGAAGAAAGCCCCTTCTACTACCAGGAGAAAATGAATTCTGAGCTTGGAGGTAGATAGTTCCTTGGAGCTTTTTCATGAAATTCCAGATTGCAGTCATGTAGAATCTAAGAAGATGACTCAAGAAAAATGTGTTGTGATTGTTAACTCAGAAATTTTGAGATAAGAAATGCGTGCTATTTTAAAGTGCTAAATTTGTGGTAATTTGATATACAGCAATAGGTAACTAATGTACCAACTATTCTGTAACAACTTTCTTAAAGTTTCAATAAATGTAATAATTTCTATACGTAAGGCAAAAATACACATTTTTATTCAACAAATATGTTTTCTGTGCCCAGATACTGTTCTAGTTACCAAAGACATGGTAGTAAGCACAGAAGACAAAATTCATATGTTCTAGTGGGGAACATGTTGATGATACTTAAAGTTATCATAGAATGCTTACTCAATTACAATTATATTAAATGAATAGCTATTAGGAAAACTGCCCTCAGTGATATGCTGGAAATGGGCTCTTGGCAGTAGGGAGGAGAACAATTCCTAGAATGTATTATTTTCTAATTCCTGTGGTATAACTCCCCCTTCCCTGCCTTCATGTTCAATTTTAAGATACTGTGATGTCATTGAATGCAAAGTTAATAAAAAACAAGCATAATCAACTTTTTTTTTGTACTGGGGATTGAACTCAGGGACGCACTTCCCCAGCCCTATTTTATATTTTATTTAAAAGGCAGGGAGGTTCTCACTGAGTTGCTTAGCACCTCATTTTTGCTGAGACTGGCTTTGAACTTGCAATCCTCCTGTCTCAGCCTCCCGATCTGCAGGGATTACAGGTGTGCACCACCACGCCTGGCAATAACCAACTTTTTAAACCTGGTACAGGCATACAACCAGGCTTCTCTAAAAACATGACTGTTCAACTAAGTATAGAAAGAGAAGGCCGGCTTTACCAGTGATGGGAAGGTAAAGTTTTCTAGAAGAGCATACAGATATCAAAGGTTCTGCACCTGGAAGAGTTTCCATTTTGAATTACTGAAATAAGAATGTAGCTGGAACTTAAAGACAAAGTGCAAAGTGGAGAAATAAGAAGGGGTCAGACTTTACAGACTCAAAGATGTCAGACTCTTCTCTATGCTCTGGGGATACAAGAGTAAACTCAAGACCAAGACCCTTCTCATGATGCCCCCAGGCTTGGGTATAAATGATTAGAATTTTAGAGTTTGGCCTAATGGCAGAAGGAAGCCACTACATTATTACTGACAAGAAAACAACATTGCATTTTTTTAAAAAGATAACTATTCTTTGGTTAAATTCATTTTAAAAATACAGAATTGTTTATGGAGTGTTTTACTCAGCTTTGCTGTGACTGTGACCAAGATACCTGACAAGAACAACAGAGGAAAAATTGTTTACTTGGTGCTCACATTTCAGAGGTTTAGTCCATGGATGGCCAGCTCTATTGCTCTGGGCCCAAGATGAGGAAGCACATCATGGGAGAAGAGCCTACCACAGGAAAGCTGCTCAGCTTACAGTGGGCTCAGGAAGCAGAGAGCGAGGGAGGGGGAAGGGGCCACAGAGAAGAAGCACCCTCGAGGTCATGCCCCCAGTGACCTCCCTCTTCCAGCCACATACCACCTGCCTATAATTACCACGTGATTAGTCCAAACTAGGATGGACTCACTAGGTCACAGCTCTCATAATCTAATTACTTCACCTTTGATTATTCCTGCATTAATGTAGGCTGTTTGGGGATACACCTCATATCCAAACTATAACCTGGGGATACTAGTACAGGTAATATTACTTGTGTGTTAAGTCATTCATTAATAAAATAAAAATAATAACAATCATCATAATTGTTTTGAGATTAATAAAATTGTCAGGAAAGGTGGTTAGAATATAGTTAACATTCAAGAATTTCTATTTTCCCTTCTTTCATTTTTCCTTATCTTTGTATAAAGAGGGGATTGGTGGTAGAGATATAAGTTTTGAAGTGGTCATCACATGAATGGTATTGGAAATCATAGAAGAGAGGAGTGCTAGGGAGACAATGATGAATAAGAGAAAGGAGGTCCATGTCAAAGACATGCTGAGCCCACAAAATTTAAAGACCCAGTAGAAGCAAATGAACCTTCTTTCTTTGGCAGAAAACTTCTGTCATAAATATGGAAACGACAGGTTCTGTCTGCAGGACTATGTTGAGCTCACACCTGGATTATGGAACTCATTTCTAAGGTCATCATTACTAAAGGTATGTAGAAAAACTGGATAGAGTTCAGAGAAAAGTAATAAGAATGATAAAAGCCTTGAGGTTGATAGATTTATGTGAAAAGATTAAAAACCAGAACATGCTTCAACAAAAGCTATGAGGAGATGTGTCTAATTAATCTGAGAGTTTTAAAAGAGTAACAAAAGTGGAGAGAAAAATAATTATTTACTTCACTTTGAAAAAAAATCTATTAGCCCAAATATTAGAAGAGGAAATATTGACATTGACAACATTTACTTTGTGGAGTTCTATTGACTATTTCTTTGTATATAAAAATCACACATATATAATGAAAAATATCTAACAGTCTGTACATTCAGATAAAATTGTGTTTCCATCAGAGGGTGGAGATATGGGTCTTTTCCACTGTCATATCATCAATATCTGTGACACCTTTGACTCAGAGAAGGTACTTAATGAATACATATAATATTTTCAAAGAAAATGTATCCTTAATATTTAAACCTCAATATTGTTTCATAGAGTCAGGAATGAGTCTATAGTTAATCAGGGGTACTAAATACAGTCAAATGGAGGAAAAATCAACCTGTGGATCATAGTGCTCGCAACCCATTTATTTTAGCAGTCTTGCCAAGGAAAAGAAATTAGATTACTACATGCACTATGAGTTGTACATATTAAAAATTATAAATAAATTAAAAAAAAAAAAAAAAAAAAGAAATTAGATTACATTAAACAATTTTAAATTCACACCTATTAATATTATCTAATATCAATTTCCCAGATGGAAGCAAAATATTATAATATTTCAAAGAAATGTAGTTATAATAATAAAATATACTAAAGCAAGTTCTTCCTTTGAAATGTTAGTCACTTGAAATAGGGTGATTTTAAGATGTATAACCATTTATTACTTCTAATATTATTATAAAGCAATACCAAAATATATAAAATATTTTATGTTTATTTGAATGGTTCTAATTTATATGTTTATATAACAAAAGTATTTTATATTTATTTTGATGGTTTTAATTTGAATAACCATTATTTTCCAAAATTAACCTAAGTTCAGACTTTTAAATATTTCTTAATCTGATACACCTAATCAGTGTCAACATTATGGTTAAGGTTGCTTTTGATGAAAGAAACCATTAAGAAAAAAACAAAAAGCAAATGTTGACTTTTAGTTTTAATAAATTAGCTATTTTTCAAACTGCATCCTTAATTTTATCCTTTTAAAATATTGCTATTTTAGTTAAATATGGAAGCTGCAAAATAAAAATGGTTAGTTGTAGGACCTATGTACTTAAACAATTTTGGTGAATGGACTTCATTGAATTAAAGACAATTTTATAGTAATAATAATTATCTAGAAAGTAAAGACCTTATGATAATTTGACAACCATAAATAAAAAAATAAAACCATACTAATAACTGTTATTAGCAGATTCTGTGGGAGTAAGTGGTTAGCCCATGCCAAGTTTCTTCCCAACAACCAGAAATAAATAACATCTTTTGTTAATTCATCACTAAAAATGCCTTATAAATTCAGAAGTATGAATCATGTGCTGAATTAGGGACTGATATCACAGCTGTCAGTATCAGCATTAGTAAGGCAATGATAAAGTAAAAGCAATGAGCCTGATTTTAGGAAGCTCTACCACGAATTAGATGTACCATTTTGGACTAATTTGCAGAGAAGCACACAGAGAGGAGAGAATGCTTCAGTGTGGAGGGATACTTTTCAAATTATTTTATATACCAAGATAACCCAGGCCATAAAACCTAAAGGAAAAATGGTATAATAATGAGAGAAAATTAAGTATAAACACACAAAAAAAATCCTACAAATTATTGTCAAATTAAGGTTAGCAAAACATAAAAATACAATATAGTTTGAGCAAGGTAGCATTTTTTCATGGATGTAAAATTGGTTTAACATAAGATTGGTTCAAAACTTAATCAATTTAAGCCGGGTGTGGTGGCGCACTCCAGTAATCCCAGCACTTGGGAGGCTGAGGCAGGAGAATCCCAAGTTCAAAGCCAGCCTCAGCATTGCCAAGGCACTTAGCAACTCAGTGAGACCCTGCCTCTAAAAAAAGGGCTGGGGATGTGGCCCAGTGGTCAAGTACCCTGAGTTCAATCTCTGGTACAAAAAAAAAAAAAAAACTTAACCAATTTAATGTATTATAGCAATAGCACAAAGGATAAATAAAACCATGTGAACACCAATGATTACAATAAAGATATTAACAAAATTTAGTGCTGATAAATTTTAAAATATTAGAAACTATGTATGGAGAATGTCCTCATTTTGATAATGTTTATCTATGAAAAATCTACTGAAATATCACTGAATTATGAAATATTAAACAAAGTTTTCTGTATTTAAATCTATTAATCATTTGAGTGGAGGACTGAGTCAATGCAGTGCAGCAAGGAAAAGGGGCAAGAAACATAAAGATTGGAAAGAAAAAAAAAATTTTTCCTATTTAGGATAGTATGATTGTTTACATTAAAAGCAAGAGATATTTATAAAAATATATTAGAACTAAAGGTAATTTAATCTAGATTGCAGGAAAAGCATAAAAATTAATTTTATTTTTGTACACTAGCAGCAAATGATTGAAAAAGGAATTTAGAAAATGATTTACCTCAGCATAAAAATATTCTAATAAAATCAACAATAAAAAAACTATAAACTTTGTATTACTGAGAGAAATTAAAGAACTAAATAAATGGAATTACACCATATTCATGGCTCAAAAGACTTGCTGTTGTTAAGGTTTCAATTTTCTCAAAATTGACATTCATAGTTAAATCCCAAAAGATTTTATTATGGACATTGACAATTTATTTCTCAATTTATTTTTAAAACAAGGAAATAGAAACAGCAAAACTATGTTGGAAAAATGAACAAGTTAACTCTGCCTAATTTTATGACTTGCTAAAATCTATCTTAATAGTAACATTTGGAAATGGCATAATAATATACAAATAGTTCCAGGAAGGAGAATAAAGAATTTAGAAATAGACACATGTATGGAATCAACTGTTTTTCAACAAGAGTGCAGAGGCAATCTGATGGGAGAAAGGAAGGCCTGTTCAGTACGTCATGCTGAGACAATTGACTAAATGCAGAAAACGATCCTCAACCCTTACCTCACATAGAGTGAATGAAAAAAAAAAAAATCATTGAAGTGAATTCTAGTATTAATCATGAAAGATTAAAATATAAAATTTTCAAGAAAATACAGATGACTACTTTAGTGACCTTGGGTCCACATTAGAATTCCTACAGTGGACACTACAAACACTATTTATAGGGGGAAAAAAAGGCAATAAACTGAATTATATCAATTAAAATGCACCAATAACCAAATGAAAAATCTAGCTACAAATGGGGAGAAAATACTTGCAATTCACTTAACTGACAAAAGACTTATATCCAGAGTATATCTTTAAATTCCCCATAAAGTCAATAGCAAGACCACAATCACCATCACTACCAGCACCCCCCAAAAAAGGCAAAGAACTTGAACAAAGAGAAGGTTAACAAATATCTAACTTGTATATGATAAATGTGCTAAGCTTCACTAATAATCAAGAAAACATTAAAACTACAATGGATACTAGTATATACCTACCAATATGACTAAAATGGCAAAAAAAAAAAAAAAAAACCCTGAGATGGCAAAATGTTGGTGAGAATATAAATTATGAAGAGTATGATCATACTTTCACATATTGCAAGAGTATAAGTTTTATATTTTTGAAATTGATGCTAACTTATAAACATATGTATTTTAAGACACAGTAATTCTAGACTTATTAATTATATTAGTCAAGATTCTCTAGGGCTGGGAATGTAGTTCAGTGGTAGAGTCCTTGCACAGCATGGACTGGGTTCAATCCCCAGCAAAACACACACACACACACACACACACACACACACACACACACACACAGGTTTTCTAGGGGAACAGAACTAAGAGAATGTATGTATAACTATAACAGGGAATTTTTTTTAGATTGATTCATATGATTTGAGGCTGGATATTCTACAATGGATGGCTGTAGGTTGGAGAGTCAAGGAAACCAGTAGTTGCTCAGTTCAGGAAGCTGGAGCCTCAGAACAAGAGGAAATGATGTAGGCCAAGTCTGAGGCCTGCAAGTCCACTGGATAGTCATTGGTGCAAATCTATAATCAAATGCTAAAGAATCTGGAACCTGACATTTGGGTGTGATACCAACAGCAAGAAACTCACCTGTTCAAGAACAATTCAAATTGTGCACATCTGAGAGAGCTTTAATGACAAAATATTGATACTTATTTAATATACTTTGTTTTACACTTTAGTGTAACACATAAAGCTGGTTTAGAAACATCAAGAAAATCATAAAATGAGTTGATAACTAATGAATTACTTTATCTAGAAAACTTCAAGCTACCAGGCAATTATAAAATTCATACCAACACATTTTTATCATTCTAACAAAAAATTACTGTTAGTGACATTGTTTTAATTCAGACCTCATGATTTATGAACAGAAGCAATTGATAGTCAATTTTCTCATACCAAAACCATTAAAAGATAATTTTTGAGGAGAATCAATAAAAATAAAAATATATAGTGATGTAGTTATTGAAACTGAGCTTGAAATTTGGGTTTCATATTTTAGAAATTATGGAAAGAGTATGAACATAAAGGTGTGAAATATTTAAGAAGGGAAATGAGGCTGGTTGATTTAGGGCAAGGAAGTAGGATCACAGGATAATAGTACATTAATATTCAGATAGAATTTAAAATTATTTTAACCTACTTTACTGTATTAACTATTCCTACAAAATTACATTATTCCCATGTAATATGAAGACACAAAAATTCTGAGAAGTGACCACACCATCCTCTAATTATGAATAGCAAGACTGAGAATAAAAAACAGATTCATCTTTGAACTTCAAGGTCATTTCTCTTTTCTTTATTCTAGTAAGTAGGATCTGATATTACAGTTTCAAATCTGTATTATTTAAAACAGAAGAAATTTGGTGACTGAGGGTTTCTTGTTTCCATAACCATCTTACCTAGGCTTTGAATAGGCATACGGAGGGAGAAATCAAAATATGTCTCTATTGTCCTAGAAATGTTTGATTTAAAGCAAGTTACAGGGGCAATTCACTAGTCACCTTGTATACTTTTGCAGTTATCAAAAGAGACAACAGCAATCTTTCATCAACCTTGAGATATTTCACTATCTGGCAAGACTGAATTGCTCTGGAAAGGGGTCGCACATGGCTGAGATTGTGTCTCTGAGATATCCACTATTGCCTCTTACTTATTCTGAAAGAAAGCTGCTGTACCAGTTTCACAACAAATGGAGGACTCAGAAGTCATTCAGGACTAGGGCCCTTTCCACTTCAGAGTTTCTACTGATATGTCTCAAAGATTATTATGTGGGCCTAGGACTGGGTAAATGGTTGGTTTTATACATGGGAAGGTGAGTGAAGAGAAGTAAAACATTCATGCTCTGCTTTTCTCTGTCTCCTACTCTCTGCAAGTATTTTTTTTTCCTCATAGAATCATTAAAATTAGATTATTTCTCATATATTTCTATAAGTGCTTTAAATAGTTTGGAATAGTATACCTATGCATACATATATATTTATATATAGTAAAACAAACAGGACTCTTGAAGCTAAATCTGTAGCTTGGCACCCTTGAACTTTCCTACCTTTCTCTCTGAGATGACAGAGCAGCACTGAAGTCCCTTTCTTATCAGTGCTTTTGCTGTGGTCTTGGGGAGTGTTCAAATACAGATGTCTTGGGAACCTGTACCTTTAATGTTAGCAGACAGGAAAGCCTCATTGCAGCTGGTTTGAAAAGGGAGATTATTTAAAAATAAACCCCTGAGCTAGCAAAAGCAGACTTTATTGCAAACAGCAAAATTTAGAGTTAGGTCGACCTGACTCCTATTATTAGCCAGGAGTGGTGGGCCCAGCTGCAGTGAGGCAGAAGGAGAACCACAAATATGGGAGCCAGAGAGCTGCACAGCCAATTTAGGCTGAATACACAATGTTGAACTGAAACACATTTTTGCTTACCTTGGCTCAATGCAATGTAAGTACTATATGAAACCCTCTCCTCAAAAGCTTTCTGCTCTGGTGAGCCGTTGTTTGTGCTTATACCTTAGGACTTGGCAGGAGGCTTCTGGGACCACAAAAGTCAGCTGCTAGGCTGCAGAAAACCTTCACATGTAAAAACTGAAACAAAGCCACACCATTTAATACTGTTCTTTACATTGTCCTTAATAGGACTATTGTACTGAATTTTAAATGCCATTTTAAATTTCCAACCATTAAAGCTATTTTGTAGCATATTAAATTTTGTAATGAACTAAATAAATAAAGAAACTATAAGCACCAAAAACCTTTAAAGATTGCTTTCTCAATGAAGGGTAACTTTAATTTTCATTAGGTGATCATTTTTTTTTTTTTTTTAATGATTTTCAACAGCAGGCTCGTACTTCTGCTTCCTTAGAAATTTTGGTATATCTCAGGGAAAAAAATACTATGGTTTTCTTAGACCATTAGAGAGAGCAACATGATTTTATAAGATAATTTTATTCTCTTGCTTTAAAAAAAAACAGGTGAGAAATGGTATACATGCTACCAACAGTGTGAATTTTCTGTAGATTTAATGGAAATTTAATATAAAAAGAAGTTAACTTCATACATTCGCTACTTGAAGTACATTAATTAATTTTACAATGAATGTATTTTTATTTTACACTAAAATATATTTTATAGTCTACTTTATAGAATATAATATGTTGACTTTTGCATGATATGTCTGAGATTTTAAATCATCCATATTTAATGGTTGCTTTTTCTACTAATGACAATTGTTGATCAATTGACTAACTAGACATGATTTATAAAACTGTTTTTAAAAACTACTTAGTTTTTTTAATGGCACCCCGAGCTAACATATCTTAAATGGAGAAAAATTTGAAGCATTCCCTCTAAAAACTGGAACAAGACAGGGATGTCCCCCTTTCACCACTGCTATTTAACATAGTACTGGGAAACTCTGGCCAGAGCATTAGACAGACGAAAGAAATTAAAAGGGATCAAGATAGGAAAGAAGAGCTCAAATTAGCACTATTTGCTGATGACATGATAATCTACCTAGAAGACCCAAAAAACTCTACCAGTAAACTTTACAACTAGTAAACGAATTTGGCAAAGTTGCAGGATACAAAATCAATACACATAAGTCAAGGCATTGTGTTACATCAGCGACAAAGACTCTGAAAGGAAAATGATGAAAAATACCCCATTTGCGTAATAGCATCAAAAAAATAAAATACCTGGGAATCAACCTAACGAAAGAGGTGAAAGACCTGAATAATAACGAAAAAATTATAGAACACAAAAGAAAGAAATTATAGATGAACTCAGAGAAGATGGAAAAGACCTACATTGCTCTTGGATAGGTAGAATTAATATTGTCAAAATGTCCATACTAACCAAAAGCATTATACAGATTTAATGCAATTCCTATCAAAATCCCAATGTCATTCTTCAGTCATCTGAAATTCATCTGGAAAAAATAAGATGACCAGAATAGCCAAAGCAATCCTGAGCAAGAAAAGTGAAGCAGGGGGCATCACCATACCCAGACTTTAAATTATACTATAGGAGCAATAGTAACAAAAACAGCCATGGTATTGGCACCAAAAAACAGACTGGTGGACCAATGGTACAGAATTGAGGATACAGAGACTAATACATTTAATTACAGCTATTCTTATATCTAAAAAGATTTTCACTTCACTCCAGCCAGAATGGCAATCAAGAACACAAGCAACAATAAATGTTGGAGAGGATGTGGAGAAAAAGGCACACTCATACATTGCTGGTGGGGACTGCAAAATGGTGCAACCGTTATGGAAAGCAGTAATTTCTTGGAAAACTGGGAATGGAACCATCCTATGACCAGCCATCCCACTCTTGGGTCTATTCCCAAAGGACTTAAAACAGCCTATATTACAGTGACACAGCTATCTCAATGTTTTTGTAGCTGCACAATTCCCAATAGCTAGGTTGTGGAAATCAACCTAGATGTCCCTCAGTAAATGAGTGGATAAGAAAATGTGGTAATATACGCACAATGGAATTTTACTCAGCAATAAAAGAAAATAAAATTAATGGCATTTATGGATGAAGTTGGAAGGACATAATGCTAAGTGAGTTAGTCAGTCTCAAAAATCCAAGTACAAATGTTCTCTTTATATAAGGAGGCTATTTCAAAGTATTGTTGGATGGGGTACATAGGAGGATTAGAGGAACACTAGAATGGTCAAGGGAAGGGAGGGTAAGGAGGGAGCAAGAGGGGAGGGAGGGGGGGAAAAAAGGTGGTTGAATGAGACGGATATCAAATTTCCTTAATGCATGATTGAAGACCTAAATTGTTTTTTAAAATATGGCAATGCTTAATTTAATAATATTAGAAAATTTTGAAAAAATAGTTTTTAAAAACATGATGGGTTATGGCCCCCCCCCCAATTTAAACAAATGCAATTTTAGTCTATCAAAATGTATAAAAGAAAAATATAACTTCACTTATAATACGTTTTCTCTATTTTTTAGCATATTAAAAGTTTTATCACTTTAAAGTACAATTTAGTGATTTTCATATATTTCTATAACTGCAACCATTATAACTATCTAATTCAAAAGTATATTTATCACTTGGAAAAGAAACCTCCTATCCAACAGCAGTCACTCCCTGATCTGTCCATACCCCAGCTCCTGCTACCCACTATTTTACTTTCTATCTCTGTGAATTTTCCCTATGCTGAAAATTTCATACAAAAAGAATCAAACAGTATATATTCTTTCATGCCTGGCTTCTTTTAATATGATCTGTCATGACTTCATTCCTTTTTAATGACTGGTATTTTTTTCCCTGGATACATCACATTTTGTTTATTCATTCATCAGTTGATATATATTTGGGTAGTTTTCACTTTGAGGCTACTTGTTTTAGTCAGTTTTTTCACTACTGTGACTAAGAGACATGAACATAGCAATTGTAGAGGAGAAAAAGTTTGAGGGGCTCACAGTTTCAGAGGTCTCAACCCATAGACAGCCAGCTGTGTTCCTTGGGGCTTGAGGTAAGGCAGAACATCATGGCTGAAGAGTGTGGTGGAGGAAAGCAGCTCACATGATGATCAGGAAGTGAGAAAGAGATCTCCACTTGCCAAATACAAATACATACCCCAAAGCCATGCCTCCAATGCCCCATCTCCTCCAGCCACAACCTACCTGCCTTCAATTACCACTCAATTAATCCCATTGGTGATTAATTCACTGAAACTTTTGTGTGGACTTATGCTTTAATTGTCTTGGCTATACATATATGCTATGAGAACAAAGGAAAAACAACCAACTTTGAATATTAGATAAGACTAGACAGTAATAGAAAAGGCCATAATAGAAACAGATGAAGTGGGAGCCAATGTTTCAATTCAGGGATCAATGTGCAAGTCAAAGACAAGGCAAGTGAGGATAAGTGCCTTTGGGATCTGTTTTCAAATCCCAGCCCTACTCCCCATTAATGGTATATCCCTAAGCACATCACTAAACCATTTTGTATATCTGTTTCCTTACATATAAATAAAGTTAGATAGTATTGTCTAACTTTCAAAGAGTTGTTGAAATTTTTGAATAAGATAATACATATGATGTTTTAGTCAGTGTTGTGTTGCTGTGACCAAAAGTTCTGACAAGAACAATTTAGAGGAGGAAAAATTCATTTTGGCTCCAGGTTTCAGAGGTTAAGTCTGTGGTAGGCCAGCTTCATAGCTCTGGGCCCAAGTAATTTGGAACATCATGCAGATGGCAAGGCAGTGGAAAGCAGCTCAAGACATGACAGCCAGAAAGTAGGGAGAGCTCTACTCACTAGGAACAAAATATAAACTCCAAAGGCACACCCCCAGGCACACCCTCCCTCCCCACAGTTACCAACCAGCTAATCCATATCAGTGAATTAATGAATTGATCAGGTTACTGCTCTCAGAATCTAATCATTTCAATTCTGAACATTCTTGCATTATCTCACATGAGATTTTGGGGGATACCTCATATCTAAACCATATCAAGGAGTATTTAAGTATTTTATCTGCAGTAGGTACTCAAAAGACACTATTAAGCTATTTTTATCATCTACAACTTTGGATGAGCCAAGTATAATAATTATAAATTGTAATTAAAGTATCTTTTTATTGCCAGGTATGGTGGCATGCACCTGTTGTAGTCCCAGCTTCTCTGGAGATTGAGGCAGGAAGATTGCTTGAGCCCAGAGTTTAGGGTCAGCTTGGCAATGTAGTGAGACCCAAAGAGTAGAATATCCACTGCTAATATCCATCATTATCCATCAATGATAAGAAAACAGGGTGATAATGAAGTTCAGATTGGGAGGTTAAAGAAGGCATAACAAGATCCAGATTAGAAATTAAATATATATCGATTTTAATTAATATTTTTATTCTATACAGAGAAGCAAAAGTGGGAGTTCCCAGGCAAGTGAGGGGCAATAAACAGAGTTATCAATATTGGAAATAGAAGTGTAAAATGTGTGTGTGATTGTCATGCAACACCACCAGCCACTGTTTGCTTCTGTAACCTGTGTTGTGAAAGCCCATCTCCTCTTGGATGATGTTAGTATTTTACAAAGTATACCACAGTGGTGCCATTTTCTCATTGAAGACAGGTGATGAGAGAGCCTTCAATCAGGAGCTGCATTGGCTCATCCAATAAAGAAGCTTCAATTTATTGACTTCCTAAAAAAAAAAAAAAAAAAAAAAAAAAAAACAGTGGGAGTTTGTGGTGTGAAGGTAAGTGATTTTTGGAGTATGGTTACTTTGGAAAGGATGCTCCTAAAAAGATTGTCTAGGGATAGAGGTGACTTTGGAAGCATAGAGAGTATGGTAGAGAATCTATACTCCTATGAGTAGGCATGAGAAGAGGGATGGCAACAGGTGAGTAAACAGCGCTGAGAAAGGAGGAAGTGGAAAGTACCTGAGGGAAACTACTTACATTGCCATTTTCCCTAAAGTGCTTGTGAAGAACTACAAATATCTTGGTACCAATATGAATAAGCACTCTCTTCCACACCCATTTGCAGTGTCAGAGAAATTAGTTTTGTAACAAATAATCTGTAGCAATTGCAGAAAGAGTTACATGAGTCAGGGTGGTGATTGCTTAGTGGTGTTCTATTTCAGATATTTTTTAAAGGAAAATGGTAAATACAGAAGTCAGAAAATAAATGGTTTGTAATTGCCAAATTTTTGGATGTATTACAGTAACATTCTTTTTTATTATTGTTGCATTAGTAACAGAAAACTGGAGATGGGTTCTATCTTTTTCTTTAAATTCCCTAAATTTCTAGCATACAGTAGTTAGTTTAGCTAATAATTGACACATGTCCTTGAAATGTTTGTCGCAAAGATGATCTGTAGACTAAACAGAGACTCACATTGAAATTATGGTTTTGCTTTGTCAAATTGTAGATTTAAGTCTCTGGAAAATATTTATGAGAAAGAAATGGTATAAATTCTATTGTCATGCACATATGGGTCCTAATTTTAGGTTGCATTAGGGAGAATATCAGATTGACAGTCTAGAACTTCTTTGAAAATACAAATTTGCATTTTTACAAAATATATAGCAGAGGATTCATTTATCCCATTGAAGGATTTAGACATAAAGGACTTTTAGGGCCAGACTCTAGCAAAATAATGAATTGACAGTTTGGTCTTTTATTATCCTCAATCTTCCCTTTTTGTCTCTTGTACATGAATTCTTTCCTGACTGTGTCCCTCAGGTCAAAGAGATCACATTTAATCTGAAATTGGCTATATATTTTTCTCACTTTACCTGTTTTTCATTCTGTAGCTTATATATATATTAAAATCTATGGAAATTACATATATGTTATATGCGTAGATAATATATATAAACACAGTCTATAAACCCCATGTGCATGTGGGGGGTGGGGAGTGGGAGGGTGTACCTTATGTTTTGTACAAAAGCTGCCTAGAAAAATAAAGTAAGGGTAATCATTCCTAACTCTTCATGCCCAGCATAATGTTTACTGCTCTGGGACTTCTGAATAGATGTCATTAAAATATTAAGATTTTCAAAATTCATTGTCTTATTTCTTTCTCCTTCCCAAATGCAATTTATGTGTATAAATTCAAACAAATCATACAAATAAGATTTACAAATACATCTGACACCTATCAATATTAGAATTTGAAAATAATGTGCTTTTTTGATTGTTGGCATATTTTATTGAATGTAGTGATACTTTAAAAATAATTCTCTCTGGGCATGGTGGTGCGCACCTATAATCCCAGTGGCTCAGGAGGCTGAGGAAGGAGGATCCCAAGTTCAGAGCCAGCCTCAGCAAAAGCAAGGTGTTAAGCAACTCAGTCAGACCCTGTCTCTAAATAAAATACAAAATAGGGCTGGGGATGTGGCTCAGTGGTTGAGTGTCCCTGTGTTCAATCCCCATTACCGTCCCCCCCAAAAAAGTAATTTTCAGTCAGCCAAACTGGAGAAAAGTATCTAATTATTTCATGAGGAGAGAAAATGGAAAATGATCCTCTGAGGTTCCCAAGAAATGTTAATGACTTTTATCCCAATCATCTCTTCCAGGAAGTTGGTGTTGACTGGAATCTGCAGAGTTTGAAGATACAAGAAGCAGGAAATGCTGTGTTTGTGTGGTCTCTGCCTCCAAACAAGTGAATTTATCACTGGAGTTTCTTCTGTGCTTCATAGGAAAGCCATGATTGTCATAGATGTTGAAACACCATAGAAAATTATGCTTTGCTTATATAAAAATTGTCTTTACTGAAAGATCAAGAATTATTTAACGTAGAACATCATCCTAAGCAAGCAGTGACCAGTGAGAATCAGAGAAGACTACAAGCATATACTCCTACAACAGACCAGCCTGTTATAACAAAAGAAACAGTAATACAACCAACCTACAAAAGACACATACCACATGTTCTACAATGAAATCCTTCTGAGTTGACCCAGACTGAAGAGTTAACCATATTCTTTGTAAAGCCATAGGTGTCTTTTAAGATGTGAACACTGAGACTTTTTCCCAATGGTTCACCGCAATTACACTGCACCTGTGTAGCACTATCATTTTACCCTTTCCCCTTTCCTTTCCCATGTGGTGTACTTAGAGTTCTGCTTCTGAATTCTCCCTCCGCAGAATTGTTCATTCCTTCTCCAAGATATTAATCTGAGCCTACATTCTTCTTTAATCTACTATCTACTAATTTGACTTTGAAATTGAGCTTTTCTCATTCAGGCTTTGGCATTTTCAGGGAAATATTTGGCCATATTCAACCATTTATTTCTTTTCAATACACTAATACTTTACCAAATTATGATGAAGTAACTTTTGATTTTTAAAAAATTAATGACATTTGTTATAGGGAATAGGTCTATCCAGAGATAAGATGTTTTAGTGGCATTATGCGAACCTGTTTGTGAACAGAAGAATGTCAATGGAATTTGGTAATAATTACATGATGCAACATATTGTTTAATATAACTGCAAATATGTAACACAGTGAATGGGAATCAATCTTAATGTAGCACCAACTGATATTGCTTATCTATAATGCCCACGTTGAATACCAGAATTGTAAGAACTTTCCAACAACTTTTTCTAAAAGATATCTAAAAATATTCATTTTTATATTTAAAAAAATGATTTAAAATGCATGTGAAATAAACTGTATTTTACCTAAGAATTAAATATAATTATGGAGTATGTGGAGGAAAAGAGAGAGAGAATGACATTTGAACTGGATTTCAAAATTTGCAAAATTTTCATAGGCAGAGATTGTGAAAAGACAATTTTAAATAATGCCCATAATGTGATTATTTGTAATAGCACAAACTGGAAACAACCTAAATATAAAAAATAAAGGAATAGTTATATAAATTATGGTTCACAGTGTTGTAATTAAACACCAAATTAATGACTGAGGAAATTGCTGGCAATTTGACAATATGACTCTGGGTTTGGGAAAAGATAGAATTGCAGATAAGTATCAAAGCATCATTATCAAGACCCTATTAGACTGGTCAGAAGAGATAGACCAAGTGTAAGAATAAAGAGGGTTGGAACAGGGTTCTACGTTATTTGTGTGTGTGTGTGTGTGTGTGTGTGTGTGTGTGTGTTGAAGCCTTTACTTTTCTAGTGAAACCTGCGGATCCCGTCTCAGAATAATGATTTTAACTGTCTAAAATAAAATTCATGGAATAAAAATGAAGCAAAATTATTTCAAAATAGTTATCAAAATAATTTAAAGTATAACATAATAATGCATTTGCATATGTTTGCTTATTACTGCATTAATAAAACAGGATTTAGCAGATAATTTCCATAATTTTAATATAATGGTGGTTCCAAATAATATTTCAAAAGATTTGAAAAATTCTATAATGTGATGTAAAACATCCCTCTTTTCCAGTAGTGTCAAATTCATGTACACTGCCAATAGCACCATGATTTATAGCCTACATTGATATTTTAAGAAAATGCAAAATTTTTGTTAGAAGTTAGTCATATTTTCTTTTTCGTGATCCAAATCCATAGGCTTCCTGCATTGCATTCAGTGACTCCTTGGTGGTCCATGCTTAAAGAGATCCTTTAGAGTAGGGCCATATGTTTGGTATGAGTGGAAGCAAAGATTTCTAGAACTACTTTCTTACACAGTCAAAAATATTTGGGTGTGGAGGTTTCCCAGCAAGGGCATGTTTGTGTTAAAATACAGCAATAACAAAAGCAATATAATTTTTAAAATCACAGATAGACTCCAGGTCAGAGGGTTAGTTGAATCACTATATGATCTTGAGCAAGTCACTTAACTTTTCTGTGCCTCAGTCTCTCCATTTTTTAGCCCTGTCGGGGTTATTGTAGGGATTAAATGTATTAATGCTTGAAAATAATTTAGGACATGACCTGGCACATGTTAATCACTAAAGTATGTATTAAATATTTATCAAAAAAATAGGCAGATCCCTTTGTAGACTGAGTTATTACAGCTCGCTTCTACCTTAGACGTCGACAAATTTTGAGTACATAGAGAAAGGAATTTTTTAAAAAAAAGAAGAACCTGTAAGAGTACAAGTAAGATTGAGTCTCAAAAGAAAGTTTTTCAGAGGTTGGACACCACACATAGGTCAAGGACTGATTTAAATGAGAATAGAGATCAGCACATCAGTGGTGGCATTCTGGAGACTGAGTGTAGGTGGATAGAATTAAATGCCAGACACCAAGCCATTTGCTGAATGAGTCAATACTGAACAAAGACTATGAATATGGATTTATTTTTGCAAAATCCAGGTCATGAATGAAAGTTTATCAGATTTAACAGAAATGGCCTGAACACAGAAGAAATCGCAAAGCAAGAAAGATGGGAAATGTAAAAGAAAGAATAGATAACTGCTAAATCAGGTCCTGAATAATGTAGGAGCAAATGGGACTCACATGTAAAGTTTCATCTTGGACCTAAAAGAAGGAGCCAAACCCTTTCCAATCTGGGGATTACAAGGAGAAGCACATAAAAATAGTATTTTAAGCAAATTTAAATAAGATGATGAGCCTATGCTAGAGGATCTCCATCTCCCGCAACTATGGCAAGAGAAATCTTCACAAACAGTAGAGGGTTCAGAAAAGGCTGGAAACCTTGGGGAAGTGAAAAGTATTTTGGTTCCTTGCTATATATAACACAACAAGCATCGTTATAAGAGATTAATATAAATATTAACAAGTAGCTCTGGGACCTAGCTGAGGTTGGAATAAAGAGGATAGTTAGATCTCATCCTAAATGTTACTTTCCTAAATAAGTCCTTACTGATCAAGCTCCCAGAATATGTTTAATTGTCCCCACTGTGTGTTCTCACTGTGTATTTTATTTATGTAATTATCTTTGTTGTACATGTGACTTCCTTGATTTTCAAAGTCTCCTTTGTGTTCATTTCTATAAACACAAATGATTCAATATCTAGCAAATAGAAAGCATTCAACAATTTTTCATTTAAATAAATTCTTTTTATTTCCTGGAAGTACTATGTATTTGAGAAGAGTTCGCCATAACCTATGGCTTTAATTCTAGTTGGGGCATCCATTCCAACTCTAGAAAAACCGTTTTGTTATGGTCAAATAAATGAGCCATGTTCTCTCATTGTGTTTTACACTTCCACCTGTGTTCCTCCATCATCTCTCCTGCTCTTTACATCTGATTTATTTGCTTGTGGTTTATAATTATCTCTCCAACTTGAATACTACAGTGCTCCTTTATTGATCCTTTGCAATTATCCTTGAGTGTAATTCTGCTCTCAATGGGCATCTTGTTCTGTTTCCTTTCCTGCCCTGTTTCATTCAAAATGTCCTAGGAGCCCAGCCCAGGGTAAGGCATCTTGCTTGGTTAGCTCTTGTATTGGATTAACACTGGGTCTAGCAACAAAGATAAGCCATGAGCAAGGAATAAGGAAATTAAATTTTGCATCCTATTAAAGATCAGGAATGATCTACTTTGTGTGGTATATGAGAAAGTTTAGAAAGTAAGAGGGTCAAAGAAGTACATAAGCCGGGCGCGGTGGTGCACGCCTGTAATCCCAGCACTTTGGGAGGCTGAGGCGGGAGGATCGCGAGTTCAAAGCCAGCCTCAGCAATGGCGAGGCACTTAGCAACTCAGGGGGACCCTGTCTCTAATAAAAACACAAAAAAGGGCTGGGGATGTGGCCCAGTGGTCGAGTGCCCCTGAGTTCAATCCCCGATACCACACACACACACACACACACACACACACACACACACACACACAAAAAGAAGTACATAAGTTTGGATATAAAGTTAAGAGATGTCAAAATGTAAGTGATCCATATATGAGAAAGGATATATGAGGAGGATCTAATCATCACTTTTTAAAAATTTGTCTAAGTATAGAATGCACTTTGACACATCATATATAAATGGAGTATAACTTCTCATTCTTCTGCTTGTACATGATGTAAAATCACACAGATCATGTAGTCATATATGCACATAGGGTAATAATGTCCAATTCATTCTACTGTCCTTCCTAACCAGATACCCCCTTCCCTCCCTTTACTCCCCTCTGCCTAATCCAAAACATCTCCATTTTCCCCTTTATTGTGAATTAGTATCCACAAATCAGAAAAACAATGGGGCCTTTGGTTTTTTGGGATTGGTTCATTTTGCTTAGCATGATATTCTCCAGCTCCATCCATTTACCTGCAAATCCCATAATTTCAATCTTCTTTAAGGCTTATAATATTCCATTCTATATATAACCACATTTTCTTTATCCATGCATCTATTGAAGGGCATCTAGATTCGTTGCATAGTTTGGCTATTGTGAATTGAACTGCTATAAACATTGATGTGGCTGTTTCATGGTAGTATGCTGATTTTAAGTCCTTTGAGTATAAACCAAGGAGAGGGATAGTTGGGTAAAATGGTGGTTCCATTACAAGTTTTCTGAGAAAACTCCATACTACTTTCCATAGTGGTAGCACCAATTTGCAGTCCCACCAGCAATGTATGAGTGTACCTTTTCCCTCACATCCTCATTTATTGTTGCTTGTATTCTTGATAATTGCCATTATGATAGGAGTGAGATGAAATCTTAGTTTTGATTTGAATTTCTCTAATTGCTGGAGATGTTGAACATTTTTTCATATATATTTGTTGACCAATTTTACTTCTTCTTCTGTGAAGTGTCTATTCAGTTCCTTAGTTCATTTATTGATTGGGTTATTTGCTTTTTTTTTTCTTAGGTTTTTGAACTCTTCATATATATACTGTAGATTAGTGCTCTATCTGAGGCACATGTGGTAAAGATTTTTCCCATTCTATAGGCTCTCTCTTCACATTATTGATTGTTTCCTTTGCTGAGGAGCAGCTTTTTAGTTTGAATCCATCCCATTTATTGATTTTTAATTTTAATTCTTGTGCATTAGGAGTCTGGTTAAGGAAGTCAGGTCCTAAACTGACATGATGAAGATTTGAACCTACTTTTTCTTCTATTAAGCACAGAATCTCTGTTCTAGTGCCTAAGTCTTTTTGGTCCACTTTGAGTTGAGTTTTGTGGAGGGTGAGAGATAGATGTTGAATTTCATTTTGGTACATATGGATTTCCAGTTTTTCCTAGCACCATTTGTTGTAGAGGCTATCTTTTCTCCAATGAATGTTTTTGGCACCTTTGTCTAGTATGAGACAACTGTATTTATGTGGGTTTATTTCTGTGTCTTCTATTCTGTACCATTGATCTACTTATCTGTTTTGGTGGCTGCTGTTTTTTTACTATGGCTCTGTAATATAGTTGAAGTTCTGGTATTCTGATGCCTCCTACTTCATTTTTCTTGCTAAAGATTGCTTTGGATATTCTGGGTTTCTTATTCTTCCAAGTGAGATTCATGGTGACGTTTTCTATTTCTATGAAGAATATCATTGGGATTTTAATAGAAATTACATTAAATCTGTATAGCACTTTTGGTAGTGTGGTCATTTTGACAATGTTAATTCTGCCTATCGAAGAACATGGGAGATCTTTCCATCTTCTATGGTCTTCTTCAATTTATTTCTTTAGTGTTGTGCAGTCTTTCACCTCTTTTGTTAGATTGATTTTCAAATATTTTTTAGGCTATTATGAATGGGGTAGTTTTCCTAATTTCTTTTTCAGTAGATTAACATTTATTGAACACCTCTATTATCCATAAGGATATAAAATTTCAGATTTTTCAAATTAATGCAAGCCTTCTGGTTTAGATTTATACTTTTTTACTTTAATTAAGAAAACACTTTACCATACATTTGTTGAACACAGTTTAAAACTTTATTTGCTATTTTGCATGATACCCTACTGTGCATCAAGTGCTGTATTTTTTGTAATTCTTGATTCTAATCAAGATCATTTATGATTAAAATCTTGATTTGATTATGTGCATAAGAATCTATATAGACTATCTCTTCTGTGAACAGAGAGGAGATTCAGCCATTTTTCTTACTTAATTAGCTCTTGTCTCATTTTGCTATGTGTCAAATACTCTTTAAATTGCTTTACCAGTGTTACCTTATTAAACTTATGATTTAGTAGTTGAATCTAATTTTCTTGGTAATTTATATGGTGGTCACAAATAGTGACTCTCCTCAAAATTCCTATGAAATAATATTTAAACCAAACATTCTAACTATAAGTTTATTTAAGCAGTGATAAAAAGCTATATATCATCATAGATATATTGATATCTATGTTTAACAGCACTCTCTGAATCTCTCAGCACAGAAAGGACACATAAGAGTAATTTCATGTACTCACTTATTCTTGCATCATATATACCTACTGAGTGCTGGCTATTGTAGAAGCAATGTTTCAAAATTAAAGAAAAAAAACATTAGACATTGCATTCATATTCAAGAAGTTTATTAACAAGGAAAATAGATTGGTACAAAGATTTCAGATAAGACAAGAAGGTGAATGACATATAATAAATGAATGTTTGAAAAAAATTATATAATAAATGTCAAAACAAAGCCCAGGATTGATTGTGTAAGAATATAAAGAAGGGAACGTCTAAGCTGATCATGTGTTCCTTTGTAATTGGAAGTCTTTACTATCATGGAAGCCAAGAGGGTGTAGAAATATGGAAGGACTTCAGCTGGATCAAGCTTCACCTGGGCTAAAGGGATGTGTTAAGAATTGTTAGGGGAAAATCATTTGCTAAACCATCGAGAAAATGTAGCCTATCCAGTAAAAGGAAAATTTGTCTACTAGTTTCCAGTGGCAAAATAGTCTACCAGGACTACATTTTTTTGTTTGTTTTACTGTTTCTGAACTTTGATTGTTGTAAGAACTAGAAATATCTTTCATCTCCAGCTGGCAATACAGTTATGCCCAATTTTCCAAGTTGGATTGCTATAATCCTCCTTAATGAGTCTACCATACTCACTCTCCAGAGCCTCCAACTGAATTAGAAAATAATGCTTAGCCAAAGAAGCAACAGAGCACCATGGGCTCTTCATCTAGGTGTGGTGCTTTTTTTCAATAGTTGCTACTTGATTTCTGTTCCAAGCAAGAGGTGTATTGAAAGATTAGATAAATGATGACCCTTGAAAACCCATGAACTTTATTTACTTCTCTCCACTTTACTGGCATAAAAAGATTAGCTCTGTTCACAGGGGGGAAATTGTGGAAGATCCCACAATTTGGCCTGGTGCAATAAGGAAACAGCAATCATACTTTTGCAGGTGACATCATAGAATGTCTTCTCTGGCCAAGGCAATATTTATTGGTCTTCTATACTAAACCTGTTAATAAATGAGTTATTGAATGAGGAAGGAGTAAGTGATTAGCTGGACAGCAGGTTTTGAAATTTTGTAACATCTGCTGCTCTTTTAACAATAACATATGAGTGAAAGGTTTCTTCTATGCTTTCAAGAATGTTGTTAATCTTGCATTCCACACAAGCAAGTCTGGAATTAACAACATTCCAAAACAGACTGAAAATGTCATCTGAATAAATATTTCATGAAAATCTAGATAAAATAGATAATCAGTTCCATTTTAAGAAAAACAGAACAACATTTGAATTTGTTTACATTTTCCATAATTAAATGAGTATTTTTGTGTAGCTAAGGACTGCAAAAGAAATTAATTCACACATTCACAATGTATAATTTACTTTTTCTTTATTCAGATACTCAAAGTCAATGGTTGTTACTAAATTATGTCATTTATAGCACCTGTAGAAGCTAAATGGTGACAAAGAGAATAGGTTAGAAATAATAAATAAAAGCTTTCCATTGCTGTGGGCATGGAATTTCATGTTGAAACAGTACAGTGTGTGACTTCTGGGTTCTCAAGGACTTTCCATTCATTTTTCTAACATGTTAAGACCAAAATTAGAAGCTGGGTGTTTGCATTGTTCTGAAACAATACATATGCAAGTTATAAAGGGAGTAGTTTTTCTTTTTTTTTTTTAATATTAAAAAAAAAAAAAAAAAAAGAAGAAGAAGAAGAAGAAGAAGAAGAAGCAGATAGAATGTTCCAAGTTTACCTCAGTAATATAACAAAATTTTGTGATCTGATTTTTAAAACCAAGCTTGGCAAAGTTTAAATTACTTAGTAAAACAAAATGAAACAAAACAAAACAAACAAAATACTCAAAATCAGCCTGAATTTCACAGGAAAGTCTCAGGGCCAAAATAACACTCTAATTGAAATTTAATATGGTCTCTGATGGTCAATTGACAAGGAAACTTTTAATAGGCACAAAATTTAGTTTTAGTTCACAACCTTCATAGCTTTTGAAACTCCAAAGTTACTCATACAGATGCAGCATGTTAGCTGTAGCCAAATTGAACCGACACATCTGGAGTATTTTAAATCAATATTTAAAACAATTTCCCATTTTTGTTATGAGGGATGACAATCCACGTAACAAAAATAGTTCTGGTTGGTTCTATTTTGTACATGTTAAATTTGACCAGTTCATTTTCTTCAGATTTATTTTCACCAATGACTTTGTAGCCCATCAAATATACAAGGTTTATAACAAGTGGATCTTTCAAGGTTACATAGTTACCAACCAGTGGGATATATTAGGTCTCATTCTCACAAATACAGGGTGAAGATAATGGACAAGAAATTTTAAGAAGGAAGAGAGGGAGGGAAGGAAGGGAAGGGGAGGGAGGAAAGGAGGGGAGGAGGAGGAAGGAAGGGAGAAAGAAAGAAGAAAAGAAAGAACAGGAGTGTGCCAGAGTATTCCAGAATTGTTTTGGACAAGAGTCAAATTAATCCATGTATTGAAAGGCCCAATAATGATTTATCAGGGCCCATGCCCATGTATTTGGTAATGAGGGTAAAATTGAGATTCAGAAAACAGATCATATTTTTATTGAATATTTACAATATTTTGGCAATGGTCAACTAAGCTCCCTTTTTATGGTTATAATCCTGTATCTTAAGTCTGGGTAGGCATGAAGATCACATACCTTTGGGAAAGCTGAAAATTCTTGCTTTCTTAGCCAGAGTTTAGCCATGTAACATGGCTGCCATAAAACAGAGGCATCCAATTTAGTCTTAACTTAGGATCACAGTTCTGTCTGTGTCTGTCTGTCTGTCCATCTGCCTTTCTAGAGGCTGTGGTAGCAATTTCTGTAAGACCAGTTCCCCATGCAGAAGGTTTTGTGATTTGTTTTTTAGTTAGAAGCTCACATTCCTTGGATCTTTGTGGGAATTCTTTGAGGCCTGGGTAAAGGAGGTGTTCCTGAGAGGTTACAACTCAGACTATTTCCACAGGCACAACCTTGGTTATAATAATGTGGGAACTGCCAAGAAATCAGTTGGACTAATCTGTTAAATAGTGCCTTAAATACACTTGTATTTAAAGAGCCATTAGCATGTCTTTTTGGCATTTTTTCCTGCTAGTCAGCAATCCTTATTAAAGGTCTAGGATTAGGCTTATTTAATAGTATTCAGAGGTAGAAGTGAAAAATATTAGGCAAGAGGGAAATATAGTTGCCAATATTCACTTTCTGATTTTTAATGGCATTTATTGTCTAGTTAAAGCCTTTTCTACATGTGTTAAACTTATAGAACTTTTTTCCCCCTACAGGTTTCTTTTTAAAGTGAATCAAGTATAAATTCCAGTTGATGGTATTTATACATTCATTATATATCATAAACTGTGAACTCATACTTCATCCTCTTTTGGAGAAACATATATTTTTGTACTTATATTTGGGTGAACATATGTAAGAACTTACTTTGGGTATTTGCTTATGAATATGATTGCTGGATCATATGGTGTCTTATTGAAAGACAATTCTAAAATTGTGGATCGACTTACATTCTGAACAGTGTATGATATCCAAGTCATGCCACATTTTATCAACATTTAGACTTTTCAGTCTTTTCATTTTGTCTATTCTAGTGAATGTGTAGCAATGTGTCATTATGAATTTAACTTTCACTTCCTTCATGATTTATGAGATGGAGTACTCTTAATATGTTTATTAGCTTTTTGGAAACTTCCTTTGCAAAGTGATTATTCCCCTATGTGTCTATTTTAAATGGAGCTATCTAGTTTTTTAGAACTACTATTTATGTACTGGATACAAATTATGGTTATATGTACTACATAAAACTCCTATATTGTGGCTTGCCTTTGGTTAACAAAATTTTCTAATTAAATTTATTACATTGTTTGATATATTTCTTAAGGTTAGAGTTTTTTGTGCTCTTTTTTTAAAAAAAATGACTACTCCTGAGACCTTTTTTCCTTCTTTTTGGGATACCAGGGATTGAACCAGGGATGCTTCACCACTGAGCCACATCCCCACTCTATTTTGTATTTTATTTAGAGACAGAGTCTCACTGAGTTGCTTAGTGCCTCACCATTGCTGAGGGTGGCTTTGAACTCTTAAGTCTTCCTGCCTTAGCCTCCCATGCCGCTGGGATTATAGGCATACGCCACCACACCCAACTATTCCTGAAATCTTGAGGCTATTCTTTCACAATCTTCCAACTATTGATTGATTTGTATGGGGTATAGAAGAGAGGTCTAGATTAGGCTTTATAAAGGTGCTTGACAAGAAATTCTTTTGACCTTCTGCCTTATGCCAGTGAGGACCCAGCTTTCCTCCCCTCCAGAGAATTCAAAGTTCCATCTCAGAAGCCACCAGCGACCAGACCCTCCCTAGACAATAAACCAGTCAGTGCCTAGAACTGGAACAAGTAAGTCACTGCTCTTTAAACATTACCCAATCACAGATACTCTGCAATAGCAACACAAAGAGAATAAGACAGTAAGAAACTTTCCTTCGAATTGCCTCAATTTTCTTGGTAAAGGAAAAAAAAAAAAAAAAAAAAGGTCATCCATTTAAAGGAAAAAAAAAAAAAAAAAACAGAAATGAAGATGTCCTGAGTTTGTGACAAAAGCTTGGAAATATTTTGAGAAAAAAGAACATGAAGTTGAAAAAGGATGAAAACAAGAGGTCCAAGCGAGGCTGAAAACTGATATTCTAAAAAAAGTAGCTTTCTTAAAGATCCTGTGATTTTTCCACTCAGCCACAGAACATACAAAGAAAACTTAAGCTGGGTGTGGTGGCACATGCTGTTAATCTCAGTGACTTGGGAGGCTGAGACAGGAGGATTGTAAATTCAAAGCCAGCCTCAGCAACTTAATGAGGCCCTGAGTAACTTAGTGAGACCCTGTCTCAAAATAAAAAATAAAAAGGTCTGGGGATGTTGCTAAGTGGTTAGACACCTCTGGGTTAAATCCTGGGTACAATAAAAAATAAATAGGAAAAAAAGACTGTCTTATTTGTGCAACCGTTTATTGAACACTTAGAGTTTATTTACTTAGCAGTTAGTAAGTACTACCCTTAATATGAAATGAAATAAAAAGAATATAGTGAATGAACCATTACTGGCCCATTGTAGCCCAGATTGGGTGGATGCTGTTAACTATTATAATCAAGATTCTTGTACCTGCAATAGCTAATAGGTTCTTGGTCTCAGTACTGCTCAAACTTTAAGGAGCATACAATAAACCTTTGGATCTTGTTAAAATGCAGATGTAAACAGTTGGTCCTTAAGTTAGGACCTTAAGATTTTGCATTTCTAGAAAACTTCCAGATGCTGCTGCTGATCTGTGGGGTATGCTACTTACAGAACTACAATATGATATACAATAACATCTGGGTGAAATATAATATACTTTGTTAAATTAGTGATTTCACTATTCAGTATGAATGGGTTTTCTAAACTCAAAATGCTTTTCAATTATTAATGACATATTTTTCTTTCAATTTTAAGGGTTCATATCACAGGTAGCACTGACACTCACATACATGTAGCCCACACACTGTCAATGAGCACTGGTGGATGGAACCCTGTGTTAGTACTCCATCATAGGCCATAGCTTCTGCCTTTCTACTTCTCCCCCATTACCACAACACTAAATGGAACTGGGTTAAAATAATTGTTCAAGGTTGAACCAATCTAGGCCACATCAGAGATCCATTTTAGCATATAGGCGTTCAGGTAAATTAATGTTTCTGGAGCACATTTTTTTTCATACTCTGGTAAAATAATAGGATATCTTTTATGGAAACTTCCTTATCACAACAGCTCTGTCCCCATGATCCTGACCCAACTGGTGCTGGGTAATCAGAGGCAGAGTGATTTTATTTTATGTTGTACCTCTTAGATGAAGTGAAAGAGGTCTGACTGAATGGTGGGCTGCTTCAGTTATCTGTTATCTTCAGAGGGATTACACATTTCAGTGATTGGCAAGTGGGAAAATATGCAACCTCTGTTTTACTTATTTTGGTTCAGAAATTGCATTTCCTATTGATTATGGGTTTGTAAATGTTCATGTTCTACCTGAAATTCTCACCAACACTAAGAGAGTGGAAAATATTTAAAATTTTCTATGCTTCTGGATGGAAACAGTCTAGAATTTTTGTTACTACTCGCCCCCCCGAAATAACAATAATATGTGGAAATTTCATCTGGTATTTTTGTGCTCAGTAAACATTTACTATCATAAAAATAGAAAGGAAATTTCAAATGGAGAATTGTTTTGTTAGTATATTTTACTCATTTTAAAATATAAATGAAGGTATGGAGGCATTTAGGATATATAAAGTTGTTTTTCAAATCACTTACCTATGGAGTTCCTTTTGATCTTTTAACACTGATTTTATCAAACAACTATAGTGAATACCTGAATAATAATGCTTTCTAGAACACTTCAGGCATGCTATATGTTATTTAGATGAATTCTCTCAATGAAATTAAGTTGATACTTAGAATTTATTTTTTTTTAATTATTTTTTTATTCTAAGATGTTATAAATGACAGAGAATACATTACATTTCATATTACACATTTATAGAGCACTTTTTTACAAATCTCTGGTTGTATGCAAAGTATATTCACACCATTCGTGACTTCATATATGCATTTAGGGTAATGATATCCATCTCATTCTACCATCTTTTTTTTTTTCCCTTCACCCTTTTGCCTCCTCCCTTCTCCTCCCTCCCCATTGGCCATTCTAGTATTCCTCTAATCTTCCTATGCTCCCCATCCCAACCCGACTGTGAATTGGCCTCCCTATATCAAAGAAAACATTTGGCATTTGGCTTTTTGGGATTGGCTAACTTCACTTAGCATTATATTCTCTAACTCCATCCATTTTCCTGAAAATGCCATGATTTTATTCTCTCTTATTACTGAGTAATATTCCATTGTGTGTACATACCACATTTTCTTTATCCATTCATCTACTGAAGGGCATCTAGGTTGGTTCCACAGTTTAGCTATTGTGAATTGTGCTGCTATAAACATTGATGTGGCTGTATCCCTGTAGTATGCTGTTTTCAGGTCTTTTGGGTAAAGACCAAGGAGTGGGATAGCTGGATCATAAGGTGGTTCCATTCCAAGTTTTCCAAGGTATCTCCATATTGCTTTCCATATTGGCTGCACCATTTTGCAGTCCCACAAACAATGTATGAGTGTGCCTTTTTCTCCACATCCTCTCCAACATTTATTGTTGTTTGTGTTCTTAATAGCTGCCATTCTGACTGGTGTGAGATGAAATCTTAGAGTGGTTTTGATTTGCATTTCTCTAATTGCCAGAGAGGTTGAGCATTTTTTCAAGTATTTGTTGATTGATTATATATCTTCTTCTGAGAAGTGTCTGTTCAGTTCCATATATTGATTGGGTTATTTGTTTTTTTTTTTGGTGTTAAGATTTTTGAGTTCTTTTTATATTCTAGAGATTAGTGCTCTGACGTGCTTGTGGTAAAAATTTGTTCCCAATTAGTAGGCTCTCTGTTCACCTCACTGATTGTTTCTTTTGCTGAGAAGAAGCTTTGTAATTTGAGTCTATCCCATTTATTGATTCTTGGTATTAATTCTTGTGCTACAGGATTCTTATTAAGGAACTTGGGGCCTAATCCAACTTGTTGGAGATTAGAGCTTACTTTTTCTTCTATTAGGCATAGTGTCTATGGTCTAATTCCTAGATCCTTGATCCACTTTGAGTTGAATTTTGAATTTTGTGCATGGTGAGAGATAGAGGTTTAATTTCATCTTATTGCATATGGATTTCCAGTTTTCCCAGCACCATTTCTTGAAGAGGCTATCTTTTCTCCAATGTACATTTTTGGCACCTTAGTCTAATATAAGATAACTGAAATTATATGTGTTAGTCTCTGTGTCCTCTATTCTGTACCATTGGTCTACTGGCCTATTTTGGTGTACTATTGCTCTGTAGTATAATTTAAGGTCTGGTATAGTGATGCCACCTGCTTCACTCCTCTTACCAAGGATTGCTTTAGCTATTCTGGGTCTCTTATTTTTCCAGATGAATTTCATGACTGCTTTTTCTATTTCTATGAGGAATATCATTGGGATTTTGATTGGCACTGCATTAAATCTGTATAGTGCTTTTGGTAGTATGGTCATTTTGATAATATTAGTTCTGCCTATCCAAGAACAGGGTAGATCTTTCCATTTTCTAAGGTCTTACATAATTTCTTTCTTTAGTGTTCTGTAGTTTTCATTGTAGAGTTCTTTCACATCTTTGGTTAAGTTGATTCCCAAGTATTTTATTTTATTTTATTTTTTTTGATGCTATTGTAAACGGGGTAGTTTTCCTCATTTCCCTTTCATAGGATTTGTCACTGATATATAGAAATGCCTTAGATTTATGGGTGTTGATTTTGTATCCTGCTACTTTGCTAAATTCATTTATGAGTTCTAGAAGTTTTCTGGTGGATTTTTTGGGTCTTCTAGGTATAAAATCATATCACCAGCAAATAATGATAATTTGAGTTCTACTTTACCTATCTATATCCCTTTAATTTTTTTTTTTTTTGTCTGTCTTATTGCTATGGCCAGCATTTCAATTACTATGTTGAATAGAAGTGGTGAAAGAGGGCATCCCTGTCTTGTTCCAGTTTTTTAAAGGGAATGCTTTCAATTTTTCTCCATTTAGAATAATGTTGGCCTGGGGATTAGCATATATAGCTTTTACAATGTTGAGATATGTTCCTGTTATCCCTAGTTTTTCTAGTGTTTTGAACATGAAGCTGTGCTGTATTTTGACAAATGTTTTTTTCTGCATCTATTGACATAATCATATGGTTCTTATCATTGAGTCTATTGATGTGATGAATTACATTTATTGATTTCCTTATGTTGAACCATCCTTGCATCCCTGGAATGAATCCCACTTGATCGTGGTGTATTATATTTTTGATATGTTTCTGTATCTGTTTTGCTAGAATTTTATTGAGAATTTTTGCATCTATGTTCATTAAAGATATGGGTCTGAAGTTTTCTTTTTTGGATGTGTCTTTGCCTGGTTTGGGGATCAGAGTGATGTTGGCCTCATAGAATGAGTTTGGAAGTGCTCCCTCTTTTTCTATTTCCTGAAATAAATTGAAGAGTATTGGTATCATTTCTTCTTTGAAGGTCTTGTAGAACTCAGCTATGTATCCATCTGGTCCTGGCCTTTTCTTGGTTGGTAGGCTTCTGATGGCATCTTCTATTTCGTCGCTTGAAATTGGTCTGTTAAAATTATGTATATCCTCCTGCTTAAGTTTGGGCACATCATACAACTCTAGAAATTTGTCGATGCCTTTGGTGTTTTCTATTTTGTTGGAGTACAGGTTTTCAAAATAATTTTGCATCATTTCCTGTATTTCTGTAGTGTTTGTTGTGATATTTCCTTTTTCATCGTATATATTAGTAATTTGAGTTATCTCTCTCCTTCTCTTTGTTAGCCTGGACAAGGGTCTGTCTATTTTATTTATTTTTTCAAAAAACCAACTTTTTGTTTTGTCAATTTTTTCAATTGTTTCTTTGGTTTCAATTTTATTAATTTCAGCTCTGATTTTAATTATTTCCTGTCTTCTACCACTTTTGGTGTTGGATTGTTCTTCTTTTTCTAGAACTTTGAGATGTAATTTTAAGTAATTTATTTGTTGACTTTTTCTTCTTTTGAGGAATGAACTCAATGCAATGAACTTTCCTCTTAGAACTGCCTTCATAGTTTCCCAGAGATTTCGATATGTTGTGTCTGTGTTCTCATTCACCTCTAAGAATTTTTTAATCTCCTCTTTGATGTCATCTGCAACCCATTGTTCATTCAGTAGCGTATTATTTAGTCTCCAGGTGTTGGAATAGCTTTTATTTCTTATTTTATCATTGATTTCTAATTTCATTCCATTATGATCTGACAGAATGTAGAGTAGTATCGCTACTTTTTTATATTTGCTAAGAGTTGTTTTGAGGCCTAGTATATGGTCTATTTTAGAGAAGGTTCCATGTGCTGCTGAGAAGAAAGTATATTCACTTGTTGAAGGATGAAATATTCTATATAAGTCACTTAAGTCTAAGTTGTTTATTGTATTTTTGAGTTCTATAGTTTCTTTGTTCAGCTTTTGTTTGGAAGATCTATCCAGTGGTAAAAGGGGTGTGTTAAAGTCACCCAGAATTATTGTGTTGTGGTCAATTTGACTCTTAAACTTCAGGAGAGTTTGTTTGATGAACACGGAGGCTCCATTGTTTGGGGCATATATATTTATAATTGCTAAGTCTTGTTGGTGTTTGGTTCCCTTGAGCAGTATATAGTGTCCTTCTTTATCTCTTTTGATTGACTTTAGCTTGAAGTCTACTTTATTTGATATGAGGATGGAAACCCCAGCTTGTTTCCTCTGTCCATATGAGTGGTAGGATTTTTCCTAACCTTTACCCTCAGCCTATGGATGTCTTTTCCTATGAGATGAGTCTCTTGGAGGCAGCATATTGTTGGGTCTGTTTTTTTGCTCCAATCTGCTAATCTATGTCTTTTGATTGGTGAGTTTAGGCCATTAACATTCAGAGTTATTATTGAGATGTGTTTTGTATTCCCAGCCATTTTTATTTCTGGTGTTTACCTTGACATGGTTTCTCTTCTAATTGTTTTTCCTTTAGTGTAATACCTCCCTCTGTTGATTTTCATCATTGTTTTTCTTTTCCTCTTCATGGAATATTTTGCCGAGGATGTTCTGTAATACTGGCTTTCTACTTGTAAATTCTCTTAACTTTTGTTTATCATGGAAGGTTTTTATTTCATCCTCAAATCTAAAGCTTAATTTTGCTGGGTATAAGATTCTTGGTTGGCATCCCTTTTCTTTCAGAGCTTGGAATACGTTGTTCCATGATCTCCTAGCTTTGAGTGTCTGAACTGAAAAATCTGCTGTGATACAAATTGGTCTCCCCCTATATGTGATCTGATTCCTCTCTTTTGCGGCCTTTAAAATTCTATCCTTGTTCTGTATGCTAGGCATTTTCATTATAATGTGTCTTTGTGTAGATCTGTTGTAATTTTGTACATTTGGTGTCCTATAAGCCTCTTGTATTTGGTTTTCCAATTCATTCTTCATGCTTGGGAAATTTTCTGATATTAGCTCATTAAAGAGGTTGTGCATTCCTTTGGTTTGAAACTCTGTGCCTTCCTCTATCCCAATTATTCTTAAATTTGGTCTTTTGATGCTGTCCCATACTTCTTGGATATTCTGTTCATCGTTTCTTACTATCTTCATTGTGTGGTCAACTTTATTTTCAAGATTATATACTTTGTCTTCATTGTCTGAGGTTCTTTTCTTCCAGTTGATCTAGTCTGTTGGTGATGCCTTTAATTGTGTTTTTTATTTGGTTAATTGTTTCCTTCATTTCAAGGATTTCTGACTGGTTTTTTTTTTTCAGAGTTTTGATCTCTTTTTTGAATTAATCTTTTGCTACCTGTATTTGCTCTCTTATATCTTTGTTGTAGTGGTCAATTTTTGCCTGTATTTGCTCATTTAGATCATTCTTTGATTCACAGATCATTTTAATTATGAACCTTCTGAACTCTTTCTCTGATATTTTGTCAACTTCGCCGAGCATGGGTTCTGTTATTGTAGAATCCTGGTTTGTTTGGGATACTTTCCTCTCTTGTTTTTTTATGTTGTCTATTTGCCTTAATTTCTTGCAGTATAGATCTGAGTTATTACAGTTTTTCCCCTATATTCTTATAATATCCTTGCAGGTTGTCTGTGCCTCCCTTTAGCATTGGACTATCAGAACCTGCCACTGACTCTCAAAGTATGCTACCTGAAGCTGGGTTCACACTGGTTGGCGCAGGATGAACTGGTTGAGTCTGAGCTCCTGTGTGGTGGTCTGGGGCTAACCGCAATGGGGTGAAGGTCAGTGGGACTGCCCTGGGCCTGCCTGGGCTCAGGCCAATTTGGCCAATCTGTCCTTGTTGTCTCCTGCTCTGGGGAGGAGGCCAGTGGGACTGGATGGAGCCTGAGCCTGGTGGCTCTCTTATGTAGGACCCCGGGACTGCCCTGGGCTGCCTGCACTTTAAGCAGAGTTGGTGGGTCTATCCTTGCTCTCTCCTACTCTGGGGTGGAGGTCAGCGGGGCTGGATGGAGGCTGGTCGCACACCAGCGGGCGTAGGCGGGACTGACCTGGGTCTGGCCGCACTCGGGTGAAGGTTCACGGGACTACCCTGGGCTGGCCTGGGCTCAGGCAGAATTGGCAGGTCTGTCCTTGCTGTCTCCTACTCTGGGGCAGAGGTCGGTGGGACTGGATGGATTCTGGGCCTGCGATACTTAGAATTTTATCTTAAAGTCAAAAAAATTATGTCAATGTATAGCAAAGTCTGAATTCAAACCAGCTTTCTCTTAACCTAAAATTGATGCACGTCACTTTACCATATCCCCATGCAACACAGACCTTGGCATCAAAATTCTGATGTTTAAAAGAATCTTAAAACATGAAGTAATTAAAATGTTTCTCTACTTTTGATAGCACTATTCTAATATTTACCTGTTAATCATTGTCATCAGTCATTGCCTAAACATGTTGAGTTTTTCTGCTACAACACATTCAACCCTTACCATAATATTTAAAATAGCAGGGTTATGTTTTAAATTTTCAATCAATGTGATCATTGTGATGTAGTTAACCAAAAACATGAGACTTAGTCATTGACAGCTCAATATGCTGATGACAGGGAAACTTTGCCACAAAATTGCAACTGGGGCAATAGAACACAGGAAATGATGCATAAACATACAAAATGCTGTCAACCAGACATTTAAAAAAATCCATGCAAAGTAGTCACAGAAGGAACATTCATGAGTTTATTTATAAGTCTCTGTTGTCATCAAATCATCCATTGAAATTGTACTCTATAGTTAGAATAGAAATTCTTGGATTTTTTGCTTACTTGGTTTTACAAAGAAAAGAATATATACTTTTGGAAAAGCTTTTCATTGTATTCAATTCAAATTAGAAAAATGTGTTTCCCTTTTAGAAGTGTACATTACTTAGGATAAACTACTAAAGCAAAGAATGAAATATTCTAAGGCCCTTAAAGCTTTAAATACTTTAAGTGGTTCCGTAAAATAGGTTACTTCATCAAACTAAATCAGTTTGTATAAATTTCCCCAAAAGACAAAGTCATTTGCAGTATACAATGCATGAAACTATTTTTAACCATTCATTAATAGATTAGGTTAGATATTTTAGTTTTCTGTAGACTATCATACATTTTCATTCACATAGAATTTTAGTAACATCCACTTATAAAAGCAAAATCACTAATATTTTTATTTAATTAAAAATGAATGTATTCATATTTTCCTAAATCATACTTGTCAAACCATACCTTCTGCCTTACTTCTCAAAAGACATCCTAGCCCAGTGCAGTGGTGCACACCTGTAATCCCAGCAGCTTGGGAGGCCAAGGCAGGAAGATCAAAAGTTCAAAGCCAGGCTCAGAAACTTAGAGAGACTCTGAGCACCTTAGACTCTGTCTCAAATTGAAAAAAAATAAATAAATAAATAAATAAATAAATAAATAAATAAATAATAAATAATAAAATAAAAAGGAGGGAATGTGGCTCGGTGATTAAGCACACCTGGTTTTAATCCCTGGTACAAAAAAATAAATAAATAAATAAAAGTAATATCCAGTATGTGTATACTTAGTTACTTCCAAAAATTTAAACCCTAGTAATTTCATAGTATTCAATAACTGTGTTAAACTCTGGGTTGTTGAAATGCTAATAATCAATCAAAGATTATTCTTTTGCTAACTTAGCTTTTTGTTTACTGATCCTATTTGCAAAGTTTATCTAAATATTAGGACAGTTCTAAGTTATCTGCACCTAATTGCTGAAAAAACTCAAATTTTTTACTGATAAAGAATAATAACTGATTTACTATGTTTGAGTCAAGTTTAAATATTCATGCTACTTTTGTGTAAGGGAAATAGAAATTATGAAATAATTCAGTTTATAATTGAGAAATCTTCTGAGACTAGAAGAACCAAATAGGAACCTGTACCTAGAAAGTTCCAGTAGCAGAGTCTGTAAAAGTAAATATAAGAGAAAAACAGCAAAAATAAATATAAGAATAAACAACAATGATAAACTCCTAAATGAAGATTCTACATCCTACAAAAGTAATCCAAACTTGCAAACAAATTGGCATCTATAATAACTGACACAGAATTTTTTGATGAAGATTTTCTTAAGAGACTATCTATATATAAGATTGAAGTCTCTTCAGACAGGGTCTACCTCTTCAGACCTACCTCACTGGCAAACTACTGAGAGAAAGCCCTGATGCGAGAACCAGGGGAATCAACCTCAGACAGAAGGCAAGCACATTTTTGTTATACCTGGTAAAATAAACAAACAAAAAGATGGAATTAAAGACAGGAAATAGACATGCACACATCTTGCTCTCCAGACTTAGCATAAGCCTCTAATGCAATACTCCAGTTGTGCTTCCCATAACAGGGGTTGTGCACACCCTCAAAGGCCAGCTAGTACAGCATTACATTTGATGCCTTAGGGGCCTGCTTTCTTTGAGCTGGCAGATCTCCTGCCTTGGCTGGCAACAATAGCCATAGGTTTGGATTGCTGCCTACAGGAAACCAATAGCCGTGGTACAACAAGTCTGCAAAAAAAGGTGATTTCTTTTGCTTTGCTTATTGCTAAGGGAGAAGCAAAAGATAATAAAAATATAACAGTCTAAAATAACTTTAAGCTTAAAGTCCCTTGCTTTTTTTTTTTTTTTGTCATTAATACAAAACTTTAGTCAACAAATACTTGTATAACTAGTGCTAGGCATAGTTCTAAGATGGTGAAAATTTAGCAATAAGCAAAAGACACACACATCTCTGCCTTTGTAGTACTAACCTTCGGCTGAAGGCCTGATTTATAAAACACTGAAGTTATTTATTTTTAAAGCTTTAATAAAATGTATTTCACATACCATACAATTCACCCATGCAAAGTGAGAAATTTAATAGTTTTTAGGATATTTGCAAAGTTGGAATCATCACAATCTAAATTTAGAACACTTTTCAGCACCTTCCAAAGAAACCTCCTAACCATTAGCAGACACTTTTCCTCCCTCTCAATACTCCTGCTCAGAGCAACAAGTAACATAATTCATGTCTGCATAGGTTTGCCAATTCCTGATATCTAATATGACTGGAGCCATAAAACATGTAATCTGTTGTTCTTCAACCTACCATGTTTTCAAGGGTCATCCATATTGGAGCATGAATCAGTGTTTCAATGCTTTTTTAATTTATCTGCTTCAAAATAGTTATTAATTGAAAATGAGACATCTCAGTTTATGACCTTTTCAGATTTTCTCATATATCATAGAAAATCTCAGTTCTAATTGAGCATACAGCTTTGAATGTGATAGTTTATTTTTATAGTAGAAACATTTGGAGAAGATGCAGTCAACTTAAAGATGTGAAGACAACTGCAAAAACACAGAGTTTGCTGAAGGCCTATAGCACAGGCAGGACTAAAACTATCCTTTACCACTCCTGGCTTGATTCTTTACCTTGAGGCTTATTTGCTGTGAATTTTGATAATCTTTTATTTATCTTTGGGATTCTGCAAGCACTTTACATTGAATAAATAATTTTAATTTCTTTCAGCTTATGGACTATTTGATTTTCCTGTAAGAATAGATTTTTACTTTTCTTTGGTAATATAAAAAACTATATAAATCAAGAAAATAAGACTTTCCCTGATCACAATGTAATGACCCATTTTATAGTACTTTCACAAAAAAGTATTACAAGAAATTAGTCACCATAAAATTGTGTACCCCATAATTTTCACTAACAACTTCTCTATCTCAGTTTAATATGATACTCAGTGTATAACTTTTTAAAGGGGAATAACCAGTTGAATAACCATCTGCCTATCATCTGAATCCCCCCATCCATCTCTACTTTTGGACTGTCTAAAATTCTACAGCCTATATCTTCTTAAAAATCATAATGAATAGTGCTTCATATTATTTTGATATTAGAAAATATGAAATTAGTCAATATTTTCAGAATCTATAGTTGTGTTCTATAGCTTCCAGATGAAGTGAATATAGCCGACTGTCATCTAATGAACACCACCCCCCATGATTTTCTTGAAAGCATTCAGCTTCCAGTCCAGCCCACATTCATAAATCTTTTTGAGCAATTACTTATCAAATTACTCAGAAGTTTCTGTAAAAAGTCTTTAAGTTTTCTTGAACTTTCTTTAACACATATCTACAAGTTTTCTTCTGGTCCTCATATTTGTTTTGTATTTTATTTCCTCTACAGCTCCTGATGTTGCAGCATTTTACTTTAATTTCTTTCTATTATATCCTTTTGTTTTCTTCCCCAAGAACAAGAACCACTAAGATCTTTGGTTTATTATGAGTTAGGTTTAGATTTTCCTGTCTCTGATTACTATAATGTAGTGTAGATACCATTCTCAGACTTTGTATTTCAAAATTATACCTACCTCTTTGGAATGCTGGTAGGTGCCTACCTCAACATATACTCAGAATTACTTATAAGTAATATTCATTTTAGCAGATTTCCTATTTTACTACTGAAGGTAGAACTTGAGATACCAAGTTCATATTAATTCCCTCTAAAAACTTGCTTCCATTAGATACATGTAAATGGTACAAGAATCTCTTACCCGTATAGAAAACTGACTAATATTGGTGATTTTCTATATCTGTTATGTTCTTAAATTCTTACAAATCTTTTTTTTCAAAATTTTTCTATTCTAAGATGTTAGAAATGACAGCAGAATGCATTACATTTCATATTATACTCATAGAGCACATTTTTACATATCTCTGGTTGTATACAAAGTATATTCACACCATTCGTGACTTCATACATGTACATAGGGTAATGATATCCATCTCATTCTACCATCTTTTTTTTTCACCCTTTTTCCCCCTCCTTTTCTCTCCCTTCCCATTGGCCATCCTAGTGTTCCTCTAATCCTCCTATGCTCCCCATCCCAACCCCATTGTGAATTGGCCTCCTTATATCAGAAAAAACATTTGGCATTTGGCTTTTTGGGATTGGCTCATTTCACTTAGCATTATATTCTCTAACTTCATCCATTTACCTGTGAATGCCATGATTTTATTCTCTCTTATTGCTGAGCAATACTCCATTGTGTATATATACCACATTTACTTTATCCATTCATCTACTGAAGGGCATCTAGGTTGGTTACACAGTTTAGCTATTGTGAATTGTGCTGCTATAAACATTGATGTGGCTCTGTCGCTGTAGTATGCTGTTTATAAGTCCTTTGGATATAGACAGGAGTGGGATAGCTGGGTCATAAGGTGGTTCCATTCCAAGTTTTCCAAGGAATCTCCACACTGCTTTCCATATTGGCTGCACCATTTTGAGTCCCACCAACAATGTATGAGCGTGCCTTTTTCTCCATATCCTCGCCGACATTTATTGTTGTTTGTATTCTTAATAGTTGCCATTCTGACTGGTGTGAGATGAAATCTTTGAGTGGTTCTGATTTGCATTTCTCTAATTGCTAGAGAGGTTGAGCATTTTTTCAAGTATTTGTTGATTGATTATATATCTTCTTCTGAGAAGTGTCTGTTCAGTTCCATATATTGATTAGGTTATTTGTTTTTTTTGGTGTTAAGATTTTTGAGTTCTTTTTATATTCTAGAGATTAATGCTCTGACGTGCTTGTGGTAAAAATTTGTTCCCAATTAGTAGGCTCTCTGTTCACCTCACTGTTTCTTTTGCTAAGAAGAAGCTGTGTAATTTGAATCTATCCCATTTATTGATTCTTGATATTAATTCTTGTGCTATAGGAGCCTTATTAAGGAACTTGGGGCCTAATCCAACATGTTGGAGATTAGAGCTTACTTTTTCTTCTATTAGGTGTAATGTCTCTGGTCTAATTCCTAGATCCTTGATCCACTTTGAGTTGAATTTTGTGCATGGTGAGAGATAGAGGTTTAATTTCATTTTGTTGCATATGGATTTCCAGTTTTCCCAGCACCATTTCTTGAAGAGGCTGTCTTTTCTCCAATGTACATTTTTGGCGCCTTTGTCTAATATAAGATAACTGAAATTATATGTGTTAGTCTCTGTGTCCTCTCTTCTGTACTATTGGTCTACCAGGCTATTTTGGTGCCAATACCATGCTGTTTTTGTTACTATTGCTCTGTAGTATAATTTAAGATCTGGTATAGTGATGCCACCTGCTTCACTCCTCTTGCTAAGAATTGCTTTAGCTATTCTGGGTCTCTTATTTTTCCAGATGAATTTCATGACTGCTTTTTCTATTTCTATGAGGAATGTCAATGGGATTTTGATTGGCATTGCATTAAATCTGTATAGTGCATTTGGTAGTATGGTCATTTTGACAATATTAGTTCTGCCTATCCAAGAACAGGGTAGATCTTTCCATCTTCTAAGGTCTTCTATAATTTCTTTCTTTGTGTTCTGTAGTTTTCATTATAGAGGGCTTTCGCATCTTTGGTTAAGTTGATTCCCAAGTATTTTATTTTATTTTTTTTGATGCTATTGTAAATGGGTTAGTTTTCTTCATTTCCCTTTCAGAGGATTTGTCACTGATATATAGAAATGCCTTAGATTTATGGGTGTTGATTTTGTATCCTGCTACTTTGCTGAAATCATTTATGAGTTCTAGAAGTTTTCTGGTGGAATTTTTGGGTCTTCTAGGTATAAAATCATATCACCAGCAAATAATGATAATTTGAGTTCAACATTAACTATCTGTATCTCTTTAATTTCTTTCATTTGTCTTATTGCTCTGGCCAGCATTTCAATTATTATGTTGAATAGAAGTGGTGAAAGAGGGCATCCCTGTCTTGTTCTGGTTTTTAGAGGGAATGCTTTCAATTTTTCTCCATTTAGAATAATGTTGGCCTGGGGATGAGCATATATAGCTTTTACAATGTTGAGATATGTTCCTGTTATCCCTAGTTTTTCTAGTGTTTTGAACATGAAGCTGTGCTGTATTTTGACAAATGTTTTTTCTGCATCTATTGACATAATCATATGGTTCTTATCATTGAGTCTATTGATGTGATGAATTACATTTATTGATTTCCTTATGTTGAACCATCCTTACATCCCTGGAATGAACCCCACTTGATCGTGGTGTATTATATTTTTGATATGTTTCTGTATCCGTTTTGCCAGAATTTTATTGAGAATTTTTGCCTCTATATTCATTAAAGATATGGGTCCAAAGTTTTCTCTTTTTTTGGATCTGTCTTTGCCTGGTTTGGGGATCAGGGTGATATTGGCCTAATAGAATGAGTTTGAAAGTGCTCACTCTTTTTCTATTTCCTAAAATAATTTGAAGAGTACTGGTTTCAGTTCTTCTTTAAAGGTCTTGTAGAACTCGGCTGTGCATCAGGTCCTGGGCTTTTCTTGGTTGGTAGGATTCTGATGGCATCTTCTATTTCGTCACTTGAAATTGGTCTGTTCAAATTGTGTATATCATCCTGCTTTAGTTTGGGCAGATCATACAACTCTAGAAATTTGTCGATGCCTTCAGTGTTTTGTATTTTGTTGGAGTACAAATTTTCAAAATAATTTCGAATTATTTCCTGTATTTCCATAGTGTTTTTGTGATATTTCCTTTTTCATCGCATATGTTAGTAATTTGAGTTTTCTCTCTCCTTCTCTTTGTTAGCCTGGCTAAGGGTCTGTCAATTTTATTTATTTTTTCTAACAACCAACTTTTTGTTTTGTCGATATTTTCAATTGTTTCTTTTGTTTCAATTTCATTAATTTCAGCTCTGATTTTAATTATTTCCTGTCTTCTACCACTTTTGGTGTTGGATTGTTCTTTTTCTAGAACTTTGAGATGTAATTTTAAGTCATTTATTTGTTGACTTTTTCTTCTTTTGAGGAATGACCTCAATGAAATTAACTTTCCTCTTAGAACTGCCTTCATAGTGTCCCAGAGATTTCAATATGTTGTGTCTGTGTTCTCATTCACCTCTAAGAATTTTTTAATCTCCTCTTTGATGTCATCTGCAACCCATTGTTCATTCAGTAGCATATGATTTAGTCTTCAGGTGTTAGAGTAGCTTTTATTTCTTATTTTATCATTGATTTCTAATTTCATTCCATTATGATCTGACAGAATGTAGAGTAGTATCGCTACTTTTTTATATTTGCTAAGAGTTGTTTTGTGGCATAATATATGGTCTATTTTAGAGAAGGATCCATGTGCTGCTGAGAAGAAAGTGTATTTGCTTTTGAAGGATGAAATATTCTATATAAGTCACTTAAGTCTAAGTTGTTTATTGTATTTTTGAGTTCTATAGTTTCTTTGTTCAGCTTTTGTTTGGAAGATCTATCCAGTGGTGAAAGAGGTGTGTTAAAGTCACCCAGAATTATTGTGTTGTGGTCAATTTACTCTTAAACTTCAGAAGAGTTTGTTTGATGAACATGGATGCCCCATTGTTTGGGGCATATATATTTATAATTGTTAAGTCTTGTTGGTGTATGGTTCCCTTGAGCAGTATATATTGTTCTTCTTTATCCCTTTTGATTGACTTTAGCTTGAAGTCTACTTTATTTGATATGAGGATGGAAACCCCTGCTTGTTTTCCACAGTCCATGTGAGTGGTAGGATTTCTCCCAACCTTTCACCCTCAGCCTGTGGATGTCTTTTCCTATGAGGTGAGTCTCTTGGAGGCAGCATATTGTTGGGTCTGTTTTTTTTATTTTTATTTTTTTGGGGGGGTGGGGATTCAATCTGCTAGTCTATGTCTTTTGATTGGTGAATTTAGGCCATTAACATTCAGAGTTATTATTGATATGTATTTTGTATTCCTAGCCATTTTTGTTTATTTTCAGGGATTACCTTGACATAGTTTCTCTTCTGATTGTTTTTTCCCTTTAGTGTAATTAATACCTCCCTCTGTTGATTTTCATCATTGTTTTTCTTTTCCTCTTCATGGAATATTTTGCCGAGGATGTTCTGAAGTGTTGGCTTTCTACTTGTAAATTCTTTTAACTATTGTTTATCATGGAAGGTTTTTATTTTGTCCTCGAATCTAAAGCTTAATTTTGCTGGGTATAAGATTCTTGGTTGGCATCCCTTTTCTTTCAGAGCTTGGAATACGTTGTTCCATGATCTCCTAGCTTTGAGTGTCTGAGTTGAAAAATCTGCTGTGATACAAATTGTCTCCCCTTATATGTGATCTGATTCCTCTCTTTTGAGGCCTTTAAAATTCTATCCTTGTTCTGTATGCTAGGCATTTTCATTATAATGTGTCTTTGTGTAGATCTGTTGTAATTTTGTACATTTGGTGTCCTATAAGCCTCTTGTATTTGGTTTTCCAATTCATTCTTCATGCTTGGGAAATTTTCTGATATTATCTCATTGAAGAGGTTGTGCATTCCTTTGTGCCTTCCTCTATCCCAATTACTCTTAGATTTGGTCTTTTGATGCTGTCCCATACTTCTTGGATATTCTGTTCATGGTTTCTTAATATCTTCATTGTGTGGTCAACTTTATTTTCAAGATTATATACTTTGTCTTCATTGTCTGAAGTTCTTTCTTCCAGATGATCTAGTCTATTGGTGATGCCTTCAATTGTGTTTTTTTATTTGCTTAATTGTTTCCTTTATTTCAAGGATTTCTGACTGGTTTTTTTTTTTTTTTTTCAGAGTTTCGATCTCTTGTTTGAATTAATCTTTTGCTACCTGTATTTGCTCTCTTATATCTTTGTTGTAGTGGTCATTTTCTGCCTGTATTTGCTCATTTAGGTCATTCTTTGATTCACAGATCATTTTAATTATGAACCTTCTGAACTCCTTCTCTGATATTTTATCAACTTTGCTAAGCATGGGTTCTGTTATTGTAGAATCCTGGTTTGTTTGGGATACTTTCCTCTCTTGTTTTTTTATGTTGTCTATTTGCCTTAATTTCTTGCAGTATAGATCTGAGTTATTACAGTTTTTCCCCTATATTCTTATAATATCCTTGCAGGTTGTCTGTGCCTCCCCTTGGTGTTGGGCTATCAGAACCTGTTGCTGTCCCTCAAAGTATGCTACCTGGGGCTGGGTCCACTCTGGTTGGTGTGGGTCTAACTGGTTGAGTCTGAGCTCATGCTGTGGTCTGCTGGTTGGAAGAGGTAGTCCTCTGTGCAGAGGTCAGTGAAGCTGTCCTAGACTCGCCTGAGCTCTGCAGGTGTTGGCTGGGCTGACCTGGGCCTGCCTGTGCTTGAGCAGAGGTTGGCAGAAGTTCCCTGCGCCTGGCCAAATGGGTGAGAATGTCAGGGGGACTGAACTGGGGCTGGCTGCACTGGGCTAAAGGTCAGCGGGACTGACCTGGGCCTTGCAGCACTCCAATGTAGGTCCTCAGGACTGTCCTCAGCCTGCTTGAACTCAAGCAGAGTTGGCGGGTCTGTCCTTGCTGTCTCCTGCTCTGGGGCAGAGGTCGGTGGGACTGGCTGGAGCCTGGACCGGGTGACACTCTAGTGTGGGTCCCCAGGACTGCCCTGGGCCCACCTGAACTCAAAGCAGAGTTGGAGGGTCTGGCCTTGCTGGCTCCTGCTCTGGGGTGGAGGTCCGTGGGACTGGCTGGAGCCTGGTAGCACACCAGTGGGGGTCAGCGAGACTGACCTGGGGCTGACCGCACTGGAGTGAAGGTCAGCAGGACTGACCTGGGCCTGGCGGCACTCTAAAGTAGGTCTAAATTCTTACAAATCTTAAGATATGTTTTCATCAGTACTTAAGTTGTATATAAAAGCATAGATATTAAGAACAAGAAAATTTCATATGGTTGACAAAGGTAAATAAAAAAGTATTATCTCAAAATGAGATCTGAGAACAAATTTCAAAGGAGCTGCCTCTTAATTGAAGCATGAATTCCCCAACCTGTGTTCTCACCCCCACTTTTCCTCTACCCTTTTTTCTCAAGGCCTCAAGATTCTGCAAAACTTTTCAACCCCCATAATAGAGAATGAGTAGAGGTGTTTAGGCCAACTAAGCTGTCTGGTGCTGAAATATTGGAAGCTCTCTAATTCATAGTTGTTCATTTTACAACACAAATCTTTTAATATTGAGTCCAGTAAAAAGCAGCATATACCAATTAAACATCTTTTGGTTGGCATGCTGGGGATGAATTATTTGCTTGGACTCCAAAGTTATCCTTGCTCCATTCCTGGAGAGTTACCTCCATACTGTCTTCAGGTATATAATGTGAATACTTGGATGCTCTCTTCAATTCTCATGTTGGCAACCTTTCTGGTGTTCTCTCTCCACTGTTGCCAAAACTGAATCCTTCCTCAGCCTCTTAAGATGTTCCTACAAAGATGCCATAGGCTCATGTTCCTACAAAGACGCCATAGGCTCTGTAACCTCACAACTGAAATTTATAATTTTTAAATAAATAGATTTTGTTTGCATGGTTCTTTACTTTTTAACCACAGTATAAAAATTACATTTTATCCTAGTTTCTTTTAATTTTTGTATTAATAGTTTAGTTATTTTCAGTTTTATAGGACTTAATGTAGAAAAATCTTTTGAGGAATATTAAATAGAAATAGGAAATTTAGAACTAAGGGGAACAACCATGAAGTACCAGATGCTCAACAGCCTGGGTGACAAGAAGAATGCCCATACATCTTGGTTTAATATGCTTTTCTGGTATATTTGTGAATAGCATAATCTGTCATATGCAAAAATGTTCTGACTTGGACAAAAAGTTATGTGGTTAACCACATATATTTATAAATTTACACTCTAAAAATTAGCTATTCAGACATACATTTTGTTGTTGCTCCTTACGTGGGATTTCATATTTGAATTGCAATTTTCATATAGGTGATGTGCTTCAATTACAAGTATTCTAGAAAAGAGTAAAGTAACTCCACCATTCCTAATATTTCCCTAGAATATATATTTTTAAAAGCTTCATAAACATATTATTTGCATATAAAAATACATATATTTAAGGTATACAACTTCCTGGGTTTTTATGTGGGAGGAGGTGGTACTAGGATTGAACTCAGGGGCAAATGACCCTTGAGCCGCATCCCCAGCCCTATTTTTTTTTTTTTTTTTTTTTTTTTTTTGTATTATGTAGAGTTAGGATCTCACTGAGTTGCTTAGTGCCTCACTTTTGCTGAGGCTGGCTTTGAACTCACAATCCTCCTGCCTCAGCCTTCCAAGCAACTGGTATTACAGGCATGTACCACACCAGGCCCTGTTTTGATACATACAGACATTGTGATATGATCACCACAATCAAGCTAATTAACATAACTACCATCTCTCCATCACTTGTGATATATAGCCCACAGTAAAGTAAGATGTTAATTATAAGAGAAACCATGTGTGAAGTGTAAGGGAAGTCTCTGTACTATCTTTGCCACCTTTAAAGACCTTAAATTAGATAAATTGAAATTTAGTTTTGTAGAAAATTAAAATTAGATTTACAAACTTAGAATTACTTTGTTCAAAGATTTTTAAATTTAAGAGAATTTTTAATTCACAATTGCTGTAGTTTGCTGTAGTTTGGATGTGGCTTGTTCCACAAAGATTCATTTATTATAAACTCCAGGGTGGCGCTAGTAAGAGGGGGTGGTGGAATCTTTGGCAGTGTTATGTTTTATATATGAGGTGTAACAAAAAACAATCATGTGAGAGACAATACAAGAAAGATTAGAGGTGAAATAATTGGGTTATGAAGTCCTTAACCTAACCAGTGCATTAATGCACTTGAATGGATTAACTGGGTGGTAACTGTAGGTAGGTGGGGCATGACTGGAGTAGGTGGGTCATTGGGGACATGCTTTTGGGTGATATATTTTTGTCCTTATGAGCAGAGCTTAGTCTCTCTCTGCTCCTGGTGGCCATGTCCTGAGCCATTTTCTCTACCACACCTTTCCACTGTGATGTTCTGCCTCATCGTGGGTCCAGAGCAATGGATTCAGCCATCTGTGGACTGAGACCTCTAAAATCATGAGATCCAAATAAGCTTTTCCTTCTCTAAAATTGTTCTTGTCAGGTCTTTTGGTCACAATGGTGAAAAAGCTTACTAAACTAGGCAGGTAGAACTTAGTACCAAGTAAAAAGATCATCAGGAATACTATACCTAGGAGAAATTAATGTTGGTTTTGTAGAGCAAGTTAATTTGTATAAAAATGGGTTGCTGTACAAGAACAAGCCTGACTCCTGAGTCACTCTCTGGCTTCCTGTCTCACATATCCTCCCACCATGATACCATTCACCATGAAGTCCTAGCTAGAGTCTGAACAATAAACTGGGGCTGCTTGATTTTGGACTTTCAGTCTCCAAAACTGTGAGCTAAGTAACTGTACATGTAACTGCTAAGTAACTGTAAGCTAAACTGTGAGATTATTTATCTTTTCCCTTTTTAAGTTACCCAGACTCAGGTGTTTAGGTTTTCATAAATATTACATTATATCTAGTTTACACTTCACCACATTCTGAAAGTCTTACAGTTTAACACAGTTTGGAGAGGGTAAGACAGACTCAGTGACTAGAAGGTGGCCTCATTGAAACACCAACTGAGTAAATATAGCTCTTCATGTTTGGTACTCATGACTATCGCTGGAACTCACTACTCTAACCCTATAACAGAAGCAAGAAATTTAACCTTTGTTAAATATGCTCTGATAAGTGAGTGAGAATAAATTGCCTTATCTAAAGTGACACAATTACTTGGAATCAGTAATTGTATTAATAAAAATTTTAATAATACAATATTAATACTCGTGCTTATAAAGCTCGGTTACAAGCGTATCTCATGTAGGTGGACTGTTGGCCATCCTGAAGAATTTTCCTTAAAGGAAATAAGTATGTTTAGAATTCCATGGTTCCCTAGTGTAGTGCCCTGAACATAGCAGGTATCAAATCACTGAATCTCTAATGAGCTATCATTAATGAGCCACAAATAGAAGAGAAATTTAGGCAAATTGGGAAAAAGGTTAAGATTTTCTTAGATGTCATTCTTAAACTACTCTGCTCACAGGGATTATTATGTAAACAAAAGGTTTGATTTTATAACAGATGCAAACTTATTTTTCAGGAGTTGATTAGATCCATTCATTGCATGCTTTTCTATTTACCAGACTGTATGATTTTTATGCTAACTCTAACCTGAGGAAAAAAACAATAAAAGTATCATGCTATCAAATGACTTCATTTACAAACATCTTAAAGGGTAACATAAAAATAGAAATCCAGAGGCAGACATATTTTGAAGCAATACTATGTAATTACCAATGAGCACAAAGAACAATTTTCCTGCTATAAATCAAGCCATAGAAAAGCAAATGCTATCTGGAGATTTCATTTTGTTATGTAACACACTTGTGAGAAGGTGGGGAATAGATTGTAAGTATACAGCCAAGATAAAAGTGCTACAAAAATGGAATTTTCATTACTGTGAAATCATTGTTTTAGCACTTGATTAGTTTTTTTTTAATCATAAGGAAGAAACTTTATAGCACTAAAAGATATTGACTTTAAAATCCCTACATTTCCTTTCATTTTTGAGGTTAAGGTCATTCTGAGGTTAAAATAAATACATAAATAAGTATAAAATTCATTGCTTTGAAAATGCTAAGCTATTTTACTGTCAATGTCTGTGTCTTAATTTTTTTCTAGAATTGAGAATATCTATACATTCTTATTGCAACTTATTCTTTTTTTTTTTTTTTTTTTTTTGGTACCAGGGATTGAACTCAGGGGCACTCGACCACTGGGCCACATCCCTGGCCCTTTTTGTATTTTATTTAGAGACAGGGTCTCACTGAGTTGCTAAGTGCCTCACCATTGCTGAGGCTGGCTTTGAACTCGCGATCCTCCTGCCTCAGCCTCCCAAAGTGCTGGGATTACAGGCGTGCGCCACCGCGCCCGGCTCTTATTGCAACTTATTCTACTAACACATTAAGGCTGAGTATGTGGAATGGAAGTTGAATTGAAAAGAACTAAACAGCCAAAATGAATATCTTAATGCCTAAATCTTTCATGATATTTTTGTACCTTTCTTTTGATTGTTTGTATCTGACAAAGGAAATTTTCTTCATTGCCCTTTCTGGATTAAAATTCGATATGGTCAATTTCCCAGGCTCCAATTTTTTGCCTCCTTTTATTAAATCTGACTAGATGTGAGGAACTAACCAAGATGATTCTTCTGCATGTTGCCCTCTTGCTTATTTGAATCTTCCATTGTTGGCAACAGAAGGCACAGAACAGGTGAAGCAAAGCCTTCACAGTTCATCCCGCCAGGGCTTCTGAAACAGACCTTTGTCTCTTCATGTCTGTTAGTTTTGTAGCCATCAACCTGCACAAAAATTCTAGTGGCATTCAAAGACAAACATATTTACTCTTGATTAGTTGAAAACAGAAAAGGAATGCCCAATTGGGAAAAAAATAGTACAACTTGCAATCTTGAAAAAAAAGTGGATATACCAGACAACTGAATCTGCATCTACAAATCTAAGAAATAGAGAAGTGAACTGAATTCAGCAAAAGTGCATTTTAATAAGCCAAACATTACAAGTAAAGGCAGAGAGGCACATGCTTACTCATCTTCTATTTGTATATTTAATGAGTAATTGTTCTGAAGCAAGTATTGCATTAGTCTGGAGAAACCTCAGATTCCATACTCTTAGAGAGTGCATACTCTAGTGGGAAAAAATGTAGAAGATTAATGACAGTTAATCAACAGTTTTTGAGGGTGATAGAATGGTGATATCAGAGATAATAATATCTGCCATTTTCACATGTCTACCTTATGTCAAGCACTGTGTCATATTTTCAGTCTTTTTGATCTTCACATCGACCATCGGTAACATATATTTACAAATGCCACAGTGAGGTGAAGAAAAACTAAGTTCACTAGAAGGTGGGAAAAAGTAATGAGTGGTGAAGTCAGGATTTGAATACCATTCTGCCTCAGACTAAAGCCCAAGCCTGTTAACTTTCTTCCACAGCTTCTCAGAGGTTGCCAACAATTTGAGGTGGGAAACAAATGCCTTCCTATAAAAAGGAAAACAGTATGCTTCATTTCTAGAAATATCAAGAAAGAAGATGACATTTACACATTAGGAGATTTTTTTTTTTTTTTTTACAGCATTGAGATTAATCACAAAAAGTCTTGAGTCAGATATTCTGAGTTAAAACCTCATTCTGCCACTAACTAGCTGTGACTCCCTGGGGCAATTACTTAACCCTTTTGCTTCCTCAGCTTTCTATAAAAGGACTTACTTGTAACAAAATATCCCCTTTTTTTAGCTTTTTATGAACATGAAATAAGTTAATCCTGCAAAGTGATTATAATAGTACCTAACTGGGTGAGCAATCAATAAATATTAACTACTGCAACTGTTAATATTCTGCACTCTCTGGACTAATTGGAACAGACCTGAAGTGGACTTCTCACTTTTAGGGAGAGCTGTTAATAATGTCTTTACCTGTCCCCACAGATTTTCATTTCCCATGTATCTGTGCTTCCTAACTTGAGGTACATATTAGTCACTTGTCTATTTGTATCTTTTTCTATACTTCTTAATCCTCCATCCTTACTCTTCTATTATATTCTTTAACCTTTATATTTTCATTCCTTTTCCCTTTTCTCCATTTCATACATTTTAAATTGTGATTTACTACACGTTTACATGATGTTTTTACAATCACCCTACTCTTCAACTTTTGCTGCTCAATAAGTGTTTGGTAATTGTTACTGCTTCCCTTTTTGAGAGAAGTACACATTTAACATAATAGGCACACACACAAGAAATGCACATTTGTTGATCAGGTGAATAAGTCTTGTTAACATCATTTTATAATTTCATATTCCCTACTTAGAGGAGTAAGTAGAAAAACAAAGAAGAGTAAGATTCCCTCTACTTTGTATCTTTTTTCTTTCCTTTATTTTTGGATCGGACTTTTTTCTGTGAGAGACATCATGTTGTATCATAAGGTATTATGTTGTATGTAATATATACTGTATTTTCTCTCATTTTAGAAAACATTTGCTTTGGTTTGTGAGAATTCTTTTCATCTTCAAATATTTCTTTTTCATTATCCTTTGGATGCATGACAAATGAACATGAGCATTTTCTGAACTATAATCCAGTGCCAAGGTGGAGTGGGTTCTTTTGACCACTACATTGTTATAATCAAAACTCACACCGTAATTTTCCCTCAGATGACATCACAGGATTTTCTATCCAAAGCATAAATATCTTTGGATAAGGGAGGCAACCAGAAGTGAAAATAGATGTTGGAAAATTATATATTATACTTCATAAGGTTAGTATTCAGCATATTTTGAGCCAACATCTGTCCCTTAGATGTAGTCACACATCTCTATGGATTTTTAATGGCTGGATATCCAAGCACAAGATGCTGTGAAACAATTGATTGACAATCAAAACACTTTGAAAATCTATAAAAATGAACAACTTTATTTCAGATGTGATAGCTTATTGCAATTTTATTTTCACACTGGAGTAAAAGTATATTCAGTGCATCATCCAGGTGATTTATACCACACAAAAAACATCTTCCTCCACTGTCAATATGAAAAACTTCTGTATGACCAAGGCCATGCATAAGCACTAGTTGAGACCTGTCACTTTATGGTATCATCCATCATCTCAATGTTACCCTGAGAAAAGCATAAGAATGAATAAATAGAAGTACCCTCAAGGCCATCTCCTTGCTTGTTATGTGAAGCAGAGTGCTCAAGCCAAAAGCATTAGCATCTCCTTTTGTTTACTACTCAAGTCTAAGTATGTGTGTGATTAAGCCTTGATTTGGGAGGCCTGAAAGTCTGCATTTCTAATGAGCTCAAAGATGATACCGGCTGCTACCAGCCTTTGAGTAACAAAGACTCTAGGAAATCAAGGGTAACCCTTATGGATGTTACACTTTAATGGTCTACTCCTCAGAATTATGTTATTTTATGGCAGTATATACTTCAATATATATGTCTGTGAAATACTTTGAATATAGGCAATATTTTTTGAATGTAGTATGAAATGAAATTCAAAAGTAGAAACTCTTATTGGAGGAAATAATTAAATAACTGAAAACATTTTCTGAGGCTTGAGGATCTGTATGGGAAAGGAGGAATTTTATTAGACTATTGAAGGTCAATCTATTCACTGAAAAGTGACACACAACATGGTGAGGTTATGTTTTAATTCAGCATTTCATTTGCTAGTCACATCTTGCTGATGAGTGAAAATTTCATAAATGAATTCTTGAAAAGCTTGAAAAAAATCATTTGTTTTTATTTGTGTATGAGCAGCCTAAATTCTTTTTTCATTAGGGAAAAAGTAAAATTAAAAAATGTTGACAGTTCTTGTCAAACATTTTCAAATCTCTGTTAGTACACAAAGTTGTGCCATTGTTTTGGCAGCTCTGTTTTCTGCTATGAATGAAATAATTTCTTTTACTATCTGACTGATTTAATACCTGGTAGGTGTGGCATATTCTGCTGAAGCAGCATTTTGTAAAATGAAATATCAATATGTTAATCAAGTATTTGTAACAACTGCATTTACACAAAAATTTTAGGGCTTGTAGAGTGGCTAGGGTCCTTGGAAATTTAACATTTCCTTCATTTTACAAAAGAAAAATCAAAGGTCAAATAAAGCTTCCCAAGGTCTCCTTTATCTGTGCTCAACTTTTCAAAATCTCAGAAAATGTGATGACAATAAAGATACATGTATATAAGAATGACCTACATCAGAATTTATTTGCTCAATTTTTATTTTTTCTGTTTAAATGATAGTAAAAGTAAATACTAAAAATATATATTGACTATGAAATGAAAAATTGTGATGGCCAGTTGAGAATTATGTATTCATCAAAAGAATCTTTTGTTTTAATTAAGGGTTATAGGGCTTGTGTTGAAAAAATAAAATCAGATATTTGATATACATATTTGAAATATAGATTTTTTGGTTTTGAGTGCCACGGTGGCAATCATGTTCACATTATGACAACTCTAGACCCTCATCTGCCCCTTATGGCAGGGAATCCAGTCTTTTCCTAATAGTATAAGCCATCCATAAGGACCCAGCCTTGCTTGCCATAGCTTGTTGAATTTGTCCTTCTCCTTGCTGGCCTGCTAACACGGCAGACTCAGGACTAAGAACTCAGGTGTACTCCATGAAGTGAAAGTTACACAGTGGCTGGCCTTCTCACAGCCTCTCTTTGTGGTTCAATGTGCTCTAGTTCCACAGTCACGCCCTTGGCTAAAGTTCAGAGCAGTTCAGATATCTGGTACAAGGCCATAAGCAACAGGCTTTGCCATAGAGCTGAAGCTCTGTGTTTGCCAAATTGAAAGAAATCTCAAATCAAGTCAGCTGTAAGGCAAAGGCTTTTTCAGTGCAGCTGTTCATTCTTTAAGGAAGGATCCCACCCAGTGTTATGTTCATTAAGGAGGGTCCACAATGAAAAGAATTGCTCTGAACCTTATCCATGATAGCTTTCAAAGAAAGATTTTTCAGTTTGCTCGCTTTCTTTTTTTTTCAAGACCCACAATCATAGGTCTTGAGTAGATACCAGGGTAAACCATACATTGTGCTGAAATGCAACCCTTCCTAAAACAATGTCAAGTGCAGCCGTCACTGGGGAGTGTCTTCTGCACATGGCATGCCTGCTGACCTTCCCTGATGGCAAATCTGAATGGGATTCATCCTGGGATTCAGGGTATTTCAATGCAATTCTTCTCAAGGAGAAAGACCATGGTTCCACTACTCTTACAATGGGAAGTCTCTCTAGCTTTCAGGTAAAGTTTTGGCTGCAAATACTTTTGAGAAAGAAGCACTGACCACTGCCATATAAAATTCGAGTTCTTGGCATGTCTAAGAATCCTGACATGCTCTTTTCAGAAAAATAAAAATGCAGGTGTCCATCATTTACTGTGCTTTCACAATTGCACTTTGCAGATGTTGTAGTTTATACTAATGGAGTATTCATGGTACCCCTGCATTACACAAGTCTCTCAGCATCATTTTTCTAACAGACTGTGCTCATTTTGTGTCTCTGAGTCACACTTTGGTTATTCTCACACTATTTCAGACTTTTTAAATTATGATTGTATTTGTTAGAGTGATCCATGATCAATGATCTTTGATGTTACTATCATAACTGGTGGTGATGTGCCAACAATCTCTGTTGGGGTTTTTAGCCCCCGACTCCTCTTGACCTACAAGAGAAGGGGGAGCATGCCCTGACCGCCCACACCCAGCCCTCCTTTTGGAGGACAATCAGATGCGTCAGGGAGACCCGTCAAGGCAGGAGCTCCTTTACTGAGGAAGTTGGACTGCCTTTATAGAAGACATGGGCCAGTCAGCAGAAAGGTCAGCAGGACATGAACAGTTCACGTGCACAAGCATAGGGAGCACAAGCAGATCACATTTGCGGAACAGCCACTAGCGTATCCTTGTGGTGGTCTGATTTCTCATCATATGTCAGGGCAACACTCCTTGGCTAGGCCAAGTCCACGTATCAGGAAGTGGGAGACAGCCAGAGAGTTCTTTCAGCTGACGTGTTCTTAATGTCCCCAACAAATCTCTTTCATATAAAATGACAAACTAAATTGATGAAAATGTGTGGGTTTTGACTACTCAAACTACAGTCATTTTTTCCATCTTCTTCCCTCTCTTTGGACCTCCCTATTCCTGAAGACACAACACTATTAAAGTTAGGTCAACTAATAACTTTGCAGTAGCTTCTAATTGTTCAAGTAAAAAAGTCACACATCTCTCATTTTCAAAAAATTTTTTTATTTGTTCTTATTATTTATAATACATGACAACAGAATGTATTTGGACATATTATACATATATGGAGTATAATTTCTCATTCTTCTGGTTGTACATGATGTAGAATTACATTGGTCATGTAATCAGATATGTATCCAGGATAGTAATGTCTGATTCATTCTACTGTCTTTCCTATTCCTTTTTTTTTTTTTTTTTTTGTTTTTTTTTTTTTTTTTTTTTTTTTTTTTTTTTTTTTTTTTTTTTTTTTTTTTTTTTTTTTTTTTTTTTTTTTTTTTTTTTTTTTTTTTTTTTTTTTTTTTTTTTTTTTTTTTTTTTTTTTTTTTTTTTTTTTTTTTTTTTTTTTTTTTTTTTTGTTTTTTTTTTGGTTTTTTTTTTTTTTTTTTTTTTTTTTTTTTTTTTTTTTTTTTTTTTTTTTTTTTTTTTTTTTTTTTTTTTTTTTTTTTTTTTTTTTTTTGTTTTATTTTTTTTTTTTTTTTTTTTTTTTTTTTTTTTTTTTTTTTTTTTTTTTTTTTTTTTTTTTTTTTTTTTTTTTTTTTTTTTTTTTTTTTTTTTTTTTTTTTTTTTGTTTTTTTTTTTTTTTTTTTTTTTTTTTTTTTTTTTTTTTTTTTTTTTTTTTTTTTTTTTTTTTTTGTTTTTTTTTTTTTTTTTTTTTTGTTCCTTCCCCCCCTCCTTTTACTTCCATTTGTCTAATCCAAAGTACTTCTATTCCTCTCTACTCCTGCCCATTGTGAATTAGCATCCACATATCAGAGAAAACATTTAAATTTGTTTTTTGGGGATTGGCTTATTTCACTTAGCAGTTTCAACCATTTACTGGTAACTGCCACAATTTCATTCTTCTTTATGGCTGAGTAATATTCCATTGCATATATAAACCACATTTTCATTATCCATTCATCTGTTGAAGGGCACCTGGGTTGGTTCCATAGTTTAGCTACTGTGAATTGAGCTGTTATAAACATTGATGTGGCTGTGTCACTGTAGTATGCTCAGTTTGAGTTCTTTGGGTACAGACTGAGGAGTGGGATAACTGGTATTCTGAGAAACCTCCATACTGCTTTCCATAGTATTTACAGCAATTTGCAGTCCCATCAGCATCAGTGAACCCTTTTCTCCACATCGTGGCCAACATTTATTGAGACTTGTATTCTTTATTCTTTCTTTTTTTATTTAAATGTTGATGGACCTTTATTTTGTTCATTTATTTATATGTGGTGCTGAGAATTGAACCCAGGGCCTCACACATGCTAGGCAAGTGCTCTTACCATGGAGCCACAACTTCTGACTCCTCTCATTTTTAATTAAAAGTGGGAAATCAAAAGCTTAGTAAGGAAGACATGTTAAAGCCAAGATAGGGCAAAAGCAGGCCCCCTAATGCCAAATGGCCAAGTTGTAAATGTGGAAAACAAGTTGAAGGAAATTAAAAATGCTATTCCACTGACCATGTAAATAAGAATATGAAATAGCCTTTTTGCTGATAGGGAGAAAGTTTTAGTTGCCTGGCTAGATCAAACCAAACAAACCATTTCCTTAAACCAGTCTAATGCAAAACAAAACCCCCTCTTCAATTCTATGAAGGTTGAGAGAGTTAAGGAGATTGCAGAAGGAAAGTGTGAAGCAAGCACTGGTTGATTCTGGAGATTTTAAAAAATGAATCCATCTTCATAACATAAAATTGCAAGGTGAAACAAACATGCCAATGTAAATGTACAGTGAGTTATCCAGAAGTTCTAGTTCATGTAACTGATAAAAAATACCTACACTAAACAACAGATTTTCAATGCAGATAGAACAGCCTATGTTGAAAGAAGATGCCATCTAGGACTGTCATCGTTAGAAGCTGATGTCTGTCTTTAAAAAATTTAAAGGACAGGCTGACTCTTGTGTTAGGAACTAACTCAGCCGGTGCCTTGAAGTGGAAGCCAATGCTCATTTACTAATCCAAAAATCCTAGAGCCTTTAAGAATTATACTAAATCTATTTTCTCTGTTCTGTAAATGGAATGCCAAAGCCTGGATGACAGCACATCTGTTTACAGTATAGTTTACTGAATACTTTAAGGCCACTGTTGAGACCTACAGCTCAGAAAAAAGATTCCTTTCAAAATATTATTGCTCATTGACAATAACCAGGTCTCCCAGGAAATTGAATGGAGATGTAGAATGAAATTAATGTTCTTTTCTTGCCCACTAATATAATATCTATTCTGCATTATATATATATGTATATATACATATATATATACATATATATATATATATAAAGGAGTAATTTTGTCTTTTATGTTTGACTTTCAAGTTTATTATTTAAGAAATAAACCTCATAAGGCTATATCTGCTGTGGACAGTGATTACGTTGATGGCTCTGGTAGAGTAGATGGATCTGGTGGAGTAGATGGAAAATCTTCTGGAAAGGATTTACTATTCTAGATGCTACTAAGTATATTCATGATTTATGGTAAGAAGTCAAATTACCAACATAAATAGGAGTTTGGAAAATGTTGATTCCAACCTTCAGGGATGATGCTAAATGGCTTAAAATTTTAGGAAAGAAAGTAATCGGAAGTGTGGTGGAAATAGCACGAGAACTTGAATTAGCAGTAGAGGCTGGAGGCATGATGGAATTGCTGAAATCTCATGATAAAACTTTAAGGAATGAGAGTTACCTTATGAATGACCAAAGAAATTAGTTTCTTGAGATGGAATCTTTTCTTGGTGAAGATGCTATCAACAGGCTTGAAATGACACAAAGGATTTAGAATATTATATCAACTTGTTAAATAAAGCTACAGCAGGATGTGAGAAGATGGACTCCAATTTTAAAAGAAGTTCTAGTGTATATAAAATGCTATCAAACAGCACCTGCTACAGAGATTTAAAAAATTTTTTTAGTTGTAGATGGATACAATATCTTTATTTATTTATTTATTTATTTTTATGTGATGCTGAGGATCAAACCCATTGCCTCACATGTTCAAGGCAAGTGCTCTACCACTAAGCTACAGGCCCAGCCCATACAGAAAGGAAGAGTCAATCAATCAGCAAACTTCACTGAAGTCTTATTTCAGAAATTCGTATAGCTATCCCAATCTTTGATAACCACCACCTTCATCAGTTAGCAACCATCAATAACAAGGCAACACCCACCACTACCAAAAAGATCATGACTCACTGAAGGCTCAGATGATTATTAGCACATTTAGTAATAAATTAATATTAATTAAGATATGTACATTATTTCTAGAAATCATGCTATTGCACACTTAATAGACTACAGCACTGCATAAACATAATTTATGTACACTGGGAAGCTGAAAAATTTTGTGTAACTTGCTTAATTGTAGTGGTCTGGAAACAAATCCACAACACCTCCCAGGTACATATTTTCCACACATCTGTCTATATGATTCAAGGGTTATGGAAATCTGTTTCACCAGTGAAGAGACACATTTGACAAAAGTACATTTTATGAACTTTTAAAAATCTTGTAGAATGGTGTATTGACTATCCATATTAGGCATAAAAATTTTGTTTTATTCAAATATGTCTGAATATACTTTCAACCATTTATAATTTTTTTCTAAAGCTGTTCCAAACATTTTAAATTCTTATAATGGTATTTGTGAAATTCAGGTAAGTAAGTTTCATTGATTTTGTGTAAGAAACCAGAGAATGCAATACTCTACTTTTTTAAAAATTTAAAACATTCCTTAAAACTCAAAACGTTTTCATATTCTTAAGGCAGTTAATGATTATATGCAGAATAAATTTGGTAATCTAGCTAATAAAATCTTTGCCAAAGACATTCAACCTAAGAAAACTGCATTGTTACTCACGATTCCATTCATTCAGTTAGTATTTGTAGAGTGACAACTGTTGCTGTGCACTGATCTGACTGCTGGGACACATTAAGACACATGCAAGTGTTTACACTAGGATTCAGAGACTCAGGGCTTACACTTGTCCCCATTGATTTATAAACCTCACCATCCAAAAGAACTTACAGTCTGCATTATGCAATTTTGAAGCTAATCCTATTAATTCAACGGTTTTGTGGGTTGTTTTTTTTTTCCTTTTTCATTTCCAAAAACACTATTCAAGTTATATTTGGCAAGGGCACAACAAACAACCAAACAGAAAAATAATGAGAGATAATTTGAGATATTTTGAAGTTGATTTGGGGGATCTAAACCATCAGTTTAAGAAGTTAATATTTTTATCCTCTAAAAAAAATTCACTCTGTTATGTGACCTAAGCAAATATCATATCTATAATGGTAAAAAGAGTAGATGCCAGCTGGAGTCAAGGATTAGGGCCTTGCCTGAGTGATAATGGAAGAGGTAAGCAGAAATATGATATGATATGAAAGATCTCACTGCCTCCATCTTCATCCCTTTAGTTCCCCTATTCAGCTTTACAAGGGAAGGGACTGACCTTTAAAGGTTCCAATTCCTTTTCCAGGCTCCTGTCACTGGAGTTCTAACTAGGTTAAGTCAACTGAAGGCTAAACTTCTTCCCTCTTTCAGTGGTGTCTCCAACAGGAGCTGCTTGTCCTCTATGGCTCCAGCCTACACTGAACAAGGCTACCAGCTTCTGCCTGGGACCCCTGCTCTGCACTGCAGTAACTGCCTTTTCTTTTGGTTCCTCTGGTCTAAGGGTGAAAGCCATTTCCTGCTCCTAATCCCTAGTTTCCCTCATTCCCTCTTCCCTGTCAGCTCTTCAACTTCTTCCATTAGCTGTATTACCTGACTTGAGTTCTGTTTTAGACTCTGAACGATATTTTGTTTGTCTGATGACTAGACTCTGACTGACACACACATATGCAATGTATTCAGCATTTCTAGGCTTTTATTAGGTAGGTGTCCATTTGAGTTAAGGTCACTGTTCCATTTTGTCAAAAGCAGCTTGATGAATTTTTCTATGGTCAGTACATCAAATTTTCTTGACTAAATCTCTTTTGGCCAAGTAACAGAAATTCCCTCTTATTAGCTTCACCTACAAAATGCATGGGTAGGAAGGTGGGTGTGATTTAATAGAAGAACCCAAAGGCAGGAAATAAAATAAGAAACTTGTAATTGTGACATCATGTATTAGCTGGGTGGCTTAAAACAACCATTTAAATTGTCTCAGTTGTGCATGCTACAAGTCTGAAATCTAGGTGCCAGCAGGGCCATGTTTCTTCTGGGGCTTTGAAGGAGAATCTGCTATGTTCCATTGATCTCCTCAAGGTTGCTGGCAATCCTTGGAATTCCTGCCCTTGTAGACATGTGACTCTAACCTGTCCCAATAGTTTCATGGCATTCTGTGTATCTCAACACCCTAATTTCCCTCTTATTATAAAGATACCAGTTGTTGGATTAAGGGAGAGCCCACCTTAATCCAGTATGGCCTCAGTTAAATATAAAGACACTATAGAGATCCAAGCAAGGTCAAATTCTGATTTCCTATTGGATATGAATTTTGGGGGGACACTCTTCAACCTCAGTACACATTAGAAAAAAAGGGTACATTTGCATTATCATAAATTCCAGTAATTGAAGTGGGAAAGTTTTTTCCATGTGACTTGATAGTGAAAACAATCATAAAGTATACTCAGTCAGCTAATAGTCAGTTATTGAATATTCTAATAGTGCATCATGTACTGAGTATACAAAATACTTATTGGGTATCAAATATGGTCCTGTGTACCAAATGAAACTTCCAGAGAACAGTGTTTATTTTAGATATAAGATTTATCTCACACTTATCTGCTGAGTAGATTGTGGTTAAAAATGTTAAATGGAATTAAAAAAAATTTGATTATTCTCTGAATAAATAGTAAGTTTCTTATATCAAATAGCCTACAAGTACATCTGAAATGAGTAACAAACAGAATTATCTTAACTTTTTCTGAAGAGTCTCTGTTTTCATTTGAAAATAAAAATTCATTTGAAAAGTTGCTTTTAGTTTTTAAAGGTGGATTATATAACTCTATTAAATGTCATCCATTTATTTAGCCTCTTAAACCCTGAATGATCTTTCATCCTTGATGTTATTTTTTTAAAGATTAAGAAAATAGTTTAGGTAATGTAGTGCTAAATTTCATATTAATATTTAAAATTAATTTAAGACATTATAATTGTGCAGTTTGTGTTTTTTATTTTGTTCAAATTGTTCTTTTAACACAAGTATGCTTATTTATAATTACAAACATTTATGACATCATCAGCCATTCCTCACATGATATTAGTTGTAAAAGGTATAACGGTAAAATTGTACTCCTCTTTCCTTAATCTCCAGTATTTTATTTACCACTTCCTATATAAATATCCCAATAATAAGGTTGAAAAATTACTGATTACCCTGAACATGTACATATAGATCTATACGTGTATCTATTTAACTAGAAAGGAACACTAATTTTACTGATGTTTTGGGAAAACTTAATGACTCTAAGAAGCAGAAGATTTGGACTCAGACAGACACACAGGACAGAAGGCCACATGGAGAGAGAGGCAGAGATTGGAGGGATCCATCTACAAGCCAAGGAATGCTTACGAATGACAGAATCCCAGAAAAGACCAGAAAAGACTGTTCCCTAGTGCCTTGGTGGGAGTGTGATCCTGCCAATACTTTGATTTTGGACTGACAGCCTCCATCACAGTGGGAGAACACATTTCTATTGTTTCAAGTCACCTAATTTACTGCAGCACCAGCAAAGTAATCCACACTTCCAGGTATAGGCATGGGAAAAATAGTAAAAACACATCCATGTAAAGACTTGTCCACAACTGTGCATAGCAACTTTATTTGTAATACTCCCAAACTGGAAACATACACATGTTTACTAACAGATGAATGGATAAACAAATTGTGGTAAAACAAACATTGGGATACTACTAAGAACAACGGGTGATTTATTAAGACATATAATAGTGACAAATCTTAAAAATTATTATGCTGTATGAAAAAAGCAAGAAATTAAAATGTGCATGCTATATGGTTCCAATATTATGTAAAATTCTTGACAACTCCAAACAATCTATCATGATATAAAGAAGATTGGTGGTAGCCTTAGGATACATGGGGAGGGTGCAGAGGGATAGAAGGAAACACAAAGGGACATGAAGAAATTTTTGTGGGTGATGGAAAAAGTTCATTATCTTGATTTGTGGTGATGGTTTCATGGCTGTATACATATGTCAGAACTCATTAAATTATACACTTTGTAATGTACTGTTTATTGTATGTCAATTATACTTCAATAAAGCTGAGAAAAATTGAATTCACTGGGATGAATGCCATGAAAAAGAAAAACCCTGAGATATTTTGGGGATGTGCTGGGAAGGCACTTAATCCGGGTTAATGCTTGGAGGCATAAAAAATGCGACCTGGGGGAGACACCAGGCCTTAACATTGAAGGAGGAATAAACCTATCTGAAAAAGTGAAATTTAGCTGGGAGGATGTCCAAGTATGCGGAAGCAAAATGTACAAAGACACAGAGGCGAATAACATGGGAGGCCTTCCACAATCTGAAGTCCTGCACGAAGCTGAAGAAAAGCAGGTAAGGAGAGAGGTGGAAGAGAGAAAGTTAACGAGGAAAGTAGGAAGGATAGATGAGACCCAGATTCCATTTTAATGAGTTGAATTTTCTCTAGAAAGTCATGTGGAGCTTTTGAGTACTTTTAAATATGACATGCTCTGTGCTACTTCTTTGAAACATTTTCTATTTCAGAAAAATAAATGGCTTATTAATCATAGGTAACATAAGCATTTCTGAGGAAAAATATTCAAAAAATTCTGTTCTCAATTATAATTCAATTTTGTTTATGCTTAACACAGTTCTTTGAAATTATATTTGCTTATAGTACAGTACACTGCAGACATTCTTTCAGCAATATAAACATTAGCTGGCATCACATTAATACACACACACACACACACACACATACACATTTAAATTTAGAATACTTTTGTGTTGTCTAGTTTTTATTTTGTATTAAAGACATTGTTCTAAATCCTTTAAATCTTAAATGCCTGTTCCAAAATTTGAAACCTCATAACCTCTTAAGCTCCACCAGAAAAACAAAACAAAACAAAAACATTGGAATAATACAAAAGAATAATAATTTTTACAAATTTATTATAGTCACACTTCCACTAATTTCTTCCTATACTTGTCTCATCATATAATGTTTAATGCTAATACCTGTTATATATTTTTCTAACTTTCACCAAATATGTTTAAGAAAAACTGCATCTAGAGGATTTGAGTGCCATTTCTATTCATAAAAGTTGTATTGTACATATATATGCAACTTGTTATCATTTACCAATCCATCATGGACATTGTTCTGTTCATTTCTATTTTAGTGTGAAAAATACAAAATGTGCACCTCCTATTGTACATGGAAAATTTATATAGAGTCCTGACTTTTAAAATGCCTAAAGCTTAAGCTTCTCTCCAGATTTGGCACTTCTCAATTGTATGCAATACCAGCCAACTCCATCTGGGAAAGTCCTAGGTAAATTTGTATCTTGGATATATGGAGAAGAGTGTCCTTTCCATCTACACAGATTATATTGAAAATGATGAATTTTCACAAATTTATTGATGATATTATTGTTGTTTTCCCTCTAATTCTTGGCTCTTCCCGACCATTCTTTCTAAAATTTAAAGAGGAAAACCCCTTCAGTTGACATTCTTATAAGCTGCAGAGCCTGAATTTTCTCTGATGAGCCTGAGTTCCCTGTGAAGTGAAATGAAGAAGGCATTTTATGCAGAAGCCTGACTGGGACACTCTGTTAAGGTGTAAACACACAAATAAGTATTGAGAGTCTAGAAGTTCTATAGTGTTTGCTACAAAAACCAATTGCAGAGTAGTAAATTTGACAATTTATTTTTGTCTTCAGCCAATTACATTAGATTGATCTGAGGGAAAACAAACTGCTATTTAGGTATTGGCCACAAATATAAATGATGAATGAGCACATGAATGTTTGCATATATATATATGCATGTTACAATCTATCAACTTAAATGTCTTTCTTAAAATAGATGGGACAACCAAGCCTGTCCTCACTTACAGAACCATTTTCTATCCTTCAAAATCAAACTGTCAGAGCCATGAGTAATGGTAATGGAACACCATGGCTGAATTGGAATAAAAGGAATCCATACAATGGCAGATCCTTTATTTTATGAGACATTTTTACTTTGAGATTCTTTTTTTTATGAATCTTATAACCAAAAGAAATAGTTTCCAATTAAGAAAGGAATGGGCCATACTTCTTGACTACAGTAGAATAGGAATTTGGGTTCGGTAAGCTCCTAGAATTCCAAGGAACATTGAAGCACTTTGGGAAACTCAAATAATAGAAACTATAGGAGTATATGCTGAAATAAGAAATTCAAATATGTTAACCATGGTTAGAGGTCACAGAACCATAGACAATCTCAACAATCAGGCCTCTTGAGAAAAGTAACTATAGAATAGTTTATATAGTGTAGCCAGGCCTACAAAAAGGAAAATGGGAAAGGATTCAGCTTATGATATATTACAGTTTTAATACGGCATCTTGAAATACCTTCAAGACCAGGAGTTGATTTATACCCATTGTGGTATTATGCCATGTTGGTAACTGAATTTGTCTTTCTGTCTCCCATTTTGACTTTTTTTTTTTTTTTAATCTATGTTTCTGTTCTACTCTTGGGATGAATTTGATGACTCTTCCCCATTTGGGTCTCCATTTTTAATCCCCAGGGGTGGTCAAGTGATTGCCACAATTGTTGTTTGAGCACAGTCTTGGAATCATAGCTTTGTGTATTAGTATGCAGATTACATTCTGTTGTGTCAGGTGACCACACTCCAAACAGCTAAGGTCAGTGTCATGATAGCATGATTCAGATATGATCACATGTGCTAACAGAACTATCTGGAGATATTTCATCAGTAGAGGCATACAGTCAGAGCAATTTCAGTTAGCAAAATGTATAGTGTCATATGGATGCAGAAATGCCTGATTACCTTTATACATGGGAAATGAAATTTTCTTACATAAGTTATCACATAAAGATACGTATCAACTAACACACATGTACATTCATTCACAATGAGATACCTTTGAGATTTAAATTTATTCACTACCTTCAATTTTATTTTGATTTCAAAATAAAAGAACTACAAGGAAAGGATATTGTAGGAAAATAATTTGTGTATTATTGAATGGAATTAATAAGAAATTTTAATGAGAATAGAGCAGTTATTAGCAATGACATATTCTCAGAGGAAAGCTAGATATATTGCCAAGATAATGAATTCTAGTTAGGACTTGAGGAAAATTTAGTTTTAAGCACCAGCATTAACAAAGATAAATAATATGTAAACCAGTGACAAAGAAGGTTCTTAGGAAAATGTAAAAATTTAGAAAATAATTATCTACAGCACATTTTTTTAGTTATGTGATGATCTTTAGGAAGTTCACAGAAACAACTTTTAAGAACACATTTTTTTGTGTGCTTAATCAATACAACCACAGCAAATAAAATTTTTATATCGATGTAGTACTATAGTTTACAGAGCTGTTTCATTTGATTATCATGAAAATACTAAGGGGAAAGAAAGGCAGAACAAACACAGATCGTATTTTCTTCTCTATATTATTCTAGGCAGTAAGAAAATGCTCTCTAAATGTTTGGTTAATTAATGATAAATAGAGGAGGATAGGAGAAGGAGAGAGAATTCAATAAAGTTCTGGGAATGGTGAAACCATAAATGAGGTTTATGTTTTAAACTGTGGACTTTCTATTCTGTCTCTTCTCCCTATTGTTGAAAACTAATAATAGTCTATAATTAAAATTCATAATAGACTGTAAATTAGAATTTAAGCTAATTAATATATTTCAATATAAGAAAAACAGAGATATTTTACATAAATTCCTTTATGGACATGATATTTACACTTATCTAAATTATATATGTCAATTGAAATTCCTTATAAGTGGTAAAATGAGAGATACAGACACTAAATACATTTTTTATTATGTCAGAATCCATTCTATATTACATGAGCCTACAATTCTGACAGTAGCTCTTTTATGGAAATAATTATGTCATTATTGGAAGGTCTCAGTGTACAAAAACAGTGTGGGTTTAAAAAGTAATTATTGTCATGTGTAACTATAATTCTCTAATAAGAACATTTTAAAATCCCTAGGTGATTTGGCTGTAAGTGAGGCAGACCCAGAATCAGTATAAACCCATAATCCCCACACCAGAATCACTCTAGGAACTGTATAATAAGAATATTCTTTAGCCCTACCATAAACCTAATAATCTAGAATCTCTGCAGAGGGATGATGGTATTAACAAATGATCCAGAGGTACTTATATCCACTGAATTTGATACACTTATTTGAGACACCTGCTTTACCTGCCCCAGATGAGGATCTGAACATATTTACTTTTCTAGTGTCAGCCATTTATAGGACAAAAATCAGTGAGGCTAGAATGACTTTTATATTGTCTCTTGGACACATGTACTTATATGCTACCATGGAAGTCATTTCTAACTTTACCAGACCAGTGTTACAAACCTGACCAATGTATTTTAAATAAACAAAAATGCACCCTACCACTGTCAAGTAGGAATTTATCAGAATTTAATAATCTATTTTTGGAGAGACTAATTTTAGAACAGCCATCTTCTTTATTTTTAATAACATCGAAAACATATTTAACATACTGGACATCTTAAAATAGTGTCTGTTTCACTGAGTTATTTATTGAGACTAGATCAGAAAAAAGTATCAATATTGTTGACTTAAAAACAAAGCAAAATCACATTTTATATATATCATAAAATAGCCTTACTATAATCTAGATGTTAAAAAGCAACTTAGAAAACAGTATATATGCAGGAGCCCTGTTTGGGGAGATGGCTTAAACTGCGGTTGACTACGGACCATAAAGATTTGGGCATTGTCGCCTTCTGTAGTCTCACGGGACTTGGCCCAGGATCTCGCGGGACTTGGCCCGAGATCTTGAATGACTTGGCTGAGATTGCTAATCGGGTCAGCGCCATTTTGGTGGTGTGTGTGGCGCGTGTTAGTAGTTGTTAGAACCAGAGAGAAAAGTTATCAGAATAAAAAGCTGTTTGTCTCCAGTTTGCCTCTAAACTTCTTCCCGCAGCTCCGTTGCTCCAAGCAGCCATAGCTTCAGGCGGCAACATATATATTTTTTTGAATTGTGTAAAAATAAATGATGGATTTTCAGGAAATGCTATTATTGCTACATGATATAATTGTGAGTGCATACAACTTTAAGCATTATATCTGGATTTATTGAATTTTCCACAAAGCATGCTTTGAAATAATAAATGCTATATTTAAAAGTTAAGTTGTATTCATTAATAATAAAAGTCCAATTGATGAATTTTGTATTCTGTATATGCTTAATCAATACTTACTGAGAACATATTGAGTTGCAATATTTATGCTTGTTTCTTAGATGGGGTAGTGAGTAAGACAGCCATAACTGAATGGCTTACTGTCCAGTGGGAGGAGATGAGCAATTAAGATTTAGTCAGTTAGGTGACATAAGGGAAGATATCCAGAAAGGAATAAAACAAGTACTCTGAGCCCAGAGAGAAGCAATTAGGAGATGCTTCTAGAAAGTAGAGTCAGCTTAACTGAAAACTAAGTGTTAGTAGCTGATAGACAAGTAAAATGCTGGTAGCCAACTGAAAAGAAGGAATCAACCTAATGCTTTAGGAACCTATAAGTAATTTAACATGGCTAGTACTTACAGCAAATGTATGTGTCTATGTGTGTATAAGAGTGAATGTTGCATGTACAATAGAATATGAGGTTAGACACGAGGCTGGTCATGTCATCAATTCATGACTGAATGATGAAGGACCTTTCAAGTCACACTCATATATTTGGATTCTGTTCTAAGTACAATAGAAATAGGATTTAATTGTTTAAAATGATATGATCTGATTTTTGTTTTAAAAGTTAAGTACAACTATGATATAAAAATATGCTGAAGGAAACCAGACAGGAGTTAATGAGACTAATTAGGAAACTGTTATAGTATCCAGGTGAGTGGCAATGGTGATTGAAACTAAGGTAGTACCAACAAAAATGAAGAAAGTGTATGGTAAGACTTGGTAATATTTGGATTTGGAGATAAACAAAAACAAACATTTAAATTGCATATTTATTTCTGGCTTTGTAAATTGAATAGATGCTAATGTTATTTGCAGAGGTAGAGAACATTGAAGAAAGAGTCATTTGGTGGGTGGAGGAGTGAGGAAAAGGTGAAAAGTTCAGTTTGGAACACTTTACACTTGAGGTGCCTATAAGATATCCAAGTGGAAAAGTCCAGAGGGCATTTGGACCAATTTGCTGTTTGGGGTAAAAGCACTGATGTGAGAGGCAGTACATCACAAGCTGATAGAAGCCAAATACACTGATTTAATCTTCTCTAAAGTGCATAGAGTGAAAGCCTAAAACATAACTGCAATGCCTAATGCACACTCAGAAGAGCCTTTAAAGAAAACAGGGACAGCAACCCATAGGGAAGAAATAAGTGAGACAAGCCTGCTGATGTAAAATGAACTTGTGAAGAATAGATATGGCTCAATTGTTGAAGAGTCCCTACATGGTGAATAAAAAAAGTAAAATATCAGTTTTGCAGAAACTGTCATTGCTTGTGTTAATGAAAGCAATTTTTAGTCATATGATAAGAACAGAAGCTGATTTTTCAAGGACAAGGAATGAGTAGAGAATGAGGATGTGAAAACAGTTAAACTACAATTTCAAAAGGTACGACTGTGAAGGAAAAGACAAATATAAGATATCTAACTACATATGTGTGTGGATGACCTTTTAACATGGGAGGTTCTTCAGCTGCTGGAAGACTGGGGAATTCATCTAAACATATGAGTGTTTTAAAATATAGAAATGAAAGTGAAGAGCTAACTTAGAAATTATTTAACTGGATACTGAAAAATTAATCAAAAGATTGAAATTTATGTTTGCTAAAGTAATTCTTTATTCCAAAATATAAATATGAGGCTAAATTGAGAGTGACAGTTTGTACCTTAAAAAAGCAGGAAACAACTCTGCTGTCAGAATTAATACATATATACTACTGATTGTATCTATCACAACAACCCTGAAAAGTGGGACTGGGAAGAGGGTGACTGATGTAGGGAACCAAAATCATAAAATAAATCCCCTCCCATCCCACAAAACTCATCCACCCTCCCACACGTATATACGTTATTTCCATACTGATGATTGATCTAGGGAAATAGAAAAAGTAGTATAATAATTCCTGTAAGTTTTAACATTCCTTTCCTTCACTTTCTTATACCTCATTATAACCACTGTAACCTTAAGGCAAAATATGTGTCCTTAACCTCACTCCATTCCTCTTTTCCTGATAAACATACCTTGGTTAACGTCCCATAGAGTTTTCCATACTTTCCTTTAGGCTTGTTTATACTGTGGTTTTGCTCATAAATAGTGCATTCATCAACCTACAACACAGCAACCAATTTAGAGTGGGTTTCTTCTTGAATATAAAAAAAATACACATATGGTACTTTCACTATGAGGTGAGTAATAAAAGAAGTTTGGCAGGCAAGTTATTTACAAAACTGTGATTATAAATATGAAAAACAAAATTCAATCAACTGCACTACTTGGAATTTTTATTTGGTTATTAATTAGTATGTATGCATGTACAATTATACTGATTGTCAAGGTATATTTATTTGATTATTTTAAGAAGATAAAAACAACATTTTATCATTATATCACTTAAGCAAAAGAAACAGTTAGAATATGAAAAATTAACTTTTATCCCCATCCCTTTTTTTTCCTCTATAGTCATCTCAAACTCTGCAAACAGACCTGCAGAAAGAAGGAAATTGAGCAAACACCAACTTAAACAAACTTCCTCAATCTGCCGCTGAACACTAAAATAAATAAAAATAATTAATCCTTTTGGGGTTTGGAGTCATAGTTTCCAGAACTAATCTTTTCTGGAAGCAAAGGAAACACTAAAACTACCAAATTAGTGCCTATGAGTAAAATTCCTTCTATGTATTTTTAAATTATAAATTTATTTCATCTTTTCCCATTGCTTCTTAAAACTCTCTTCCATAAAATATGAAAACCTATTTCTTAGCTCAAGACAAGCCTTGGAACAAAGTGAGATCCTTATTCTTTATCTGTTAAGTAATGCTCTTTTATAGAGTAAAATAGGAAAGTTATAATTCAATCTTTGTACAAAATTTGTTATCTTTGATTTTTCTTCATGTTAAATAAATTGCAGCTACATTTAAAGATTTGATCAGACTATATACTAGAACCCTAGCTTAATGTGGATAGGAACCTATCACCTATTGGGTCTCCTGTTTTATTCCAAGAGTATAAAGGAGGGCTTGGCAAAGTCCAAGATAATAAAAGTTGTTTAAACAAATGAATTTGCTTCATTAACTAAATCATCATTAAAGTAACTTGAGCCTTAAAAAAAAAAAATCCAGGAGCCAGGCACAATGGAGGCCATGCCTGGGTAACTGAGTAAAGCCCTGTCTCAAAATAAATTTTAAAAAGGGCTGGGGGTGTAGCTCAGTAGTAGAGTGCTTGCCTAGAATGCACGAGGCCCTGAGTCCAATTCATAGTCCTGCATAAAAATAAAAAATAAAAAAAAAAGAAAAAGAAATAAAAATACTTAAAGATCAGCATAAAGAAACTGGGAAAAGTCAGTTAATAAAGGGGGAGTCAATACTCAAAACTAGGTGTCTTGAAAATTACTTGTGATCTTTGACCTTGTAAAATAGACATTTTTAAACAAGATCTACATACATTATCTTGTTACCTTTGTTGTGGTTTGAACAGAGTTTGTCCCTTCCAAAACATGATCAAATTTGACAGCCAATGTGGTGGTATTGGTAGGTGGGGCCTTTAAAAACTGTTTGAGTCACTAAGAGAGATTAATGTCTTTTCTATGGAATGGGTTAGTTATTGAGAGAGTGGGACACAGTGAGGCTGCCCCTCTCCTTTGTCTCTTTTCCAGGAAATGAAATGGCATAAGGCTTTCACCATAAGCTACCACCATGTTCCTGGACTTTCAAATAAACTGTAAGCCAAGTAATCTGCTTTCCTTTCTAAATGACTCAATACCAGGTATTCTGTTATAGGAAGAAAATGGACTTGATGAACTAAGCCACAATTATACTCTGGAAGATTAAGTCTTATATTCCTATTTTTTAAGGTGAGCAAATTAATGTTGAGAGATGGCACAACTCAATAAGTAGTCAACTTGGGAATCAAACTCAGGTCTATGAAACACCAAAAGTAAAAATTTGGGATGTTTGAGTGATTTGGTCATTTTGTTCCAAGGTTAAAATATCTTCTTATAGGAGGTAACCATCCTGTTTACTTTATATTTTCCTCATTTGATAAACCATATTACATTGCCCAATGTTTAGTTTTAATTTATCTGGTCTCTTTTATGACTGACTTTAGTTTGGGGTTGAAGTTTCTTAAGTTGAAGTGATGTAATAAAAACAAAGATATCCACTTAAAAATAATTTTTATTCTTCTGTGGTATTTCCTATATTTTCTTTTTAATTGTCAAAACAGTATTGAAGTAAAGGAATCAACACTTTTCTGCTTGTTGCTATAAGAATTCTGTGACCGATTTCCCAGATGTTGGCTCCAGGCCTCTTCAATTTTCATGTTATTTTGGCTTTATATTTTCCCAAGATAAAAAATCTGGGATGGAAGAGAAACTTTTAAAAGGGAGCCTATCAGAATATATTTACTAAACACCACCTACATTTGAGCAGAAGCCAAAAAATTAGGTGAATGTCCCATTACTCATCACCCACACACAAGGGTTGGTCATTTGTGGCCCCACCATAGAAGAAGAAGGTCAGTGTGGGGGTGGACTTGAAACCTAATTGTTCTCTGCTGTCCTTTTCCTGAAAGAAGTTATTTGTGGGTGAATATTCCACATCCAATGCAATCTCTGGAATTTAGAAGTGCTTTTTGGCACCCTACTTCCACACTAACAGTTAACCTGACTTTCTCAATGACTATGGCATTACGATAGAGAGAATTTCTTACCAAAAATACAAGTTTTTTTAAAAAAGGTAACCTGAATAATTTGGTCCACTGAACTCAATGTTGAACTGTTAAATTTACAGGGTGATCATTATGGGAGAAAAGTAATACATTTCAACCTTAGAAGAAACAAAATGTATTTTATCCCCTTCCCTTATTAGAATGGTTTATAAATTTTTGTCATATCTATGACTGTAGTGAAATTTCCTGGGTTTTGAGAATACGGTGTATAAAGAGCTGTGGGAGGTTTTTACATCTCAGAAATGTGTGTGTTGGGTGTTTGGATTATTAGGGAGAGATGGAATTCTGGGAATGATTAAGGGTTTGGGGTAATGTTTGCTTTCATTATTTTTTTTAAAATTTTTCTTCTTCTTTTTTTTAACCTATTTTTTTTAATACAAGACACTTCGCTTTTTAGAGTTTAAACTTGAATTCTTCCTTTATTATGTGTCTTGTTAACCTAGTATAGGAAGAATTTGGAAAGCAAATACAGGAAGTGAAGCCACATAAATAACACTTTCAATTTAGCACTCTGAAGTAGTTCTGTTGTGTTGATAGAAGAAAATAAGTTAAGAAAAAGTAAGTTTATAAGTCTCTTGACTTAAATATTAAATATTAATATTTCAAGAAAAGATGGTAGAATAGGCATACTTTCTCTTTCTTCGCCAAAGTCCTTTGAAGTTCCAATTAATTTATATTAAAACAGTAACTATTCATGATTATTCCTCTTATTTCACTATTATTTCTCAAAGGATAGTCAGGAGAAGGCTTCATGAGAGCCTCTGTCTGTGGAGGCTGCATTCACATAGCTGGCTGGTATGAATTAAACAAAAGGGTGTTAGATCACATATTTAGGTTAGTTACCTAAATGTTTATGTGTAAGTCAGCTTTGTGTCACTGTGACTGTAATACCTGACAAGAAAAACTTAGAGGAGGAAAAGTTCAGATTGGGCTCATGGTTTAAAAGGTTTAGTCTATAACTAGTCCACTCTAGTACTCTGGGCCCAGGAAGAGACAGAGCATTATGGCAGAAAGACATGGTGGAGAAAATTTGCTCAGCTCATGGCAGCCAGAGATGGGCAAGGAGATTGGCAGGGGGGGAGAGTGGAGAGCTGAGAGAAGGGAGGGGAGAGAAAGGGAGGGGGAAGTGAGAAAGAAAGAAAGAGAGAGAGAGAGAGAGAGAAGCCAGGGACAAGGACACTCCCCTAATGACCTACTTACTCCAGCCATATCCCACCTGCCTACAGCTACCACCCAGTAATCCAATTAGTAATTTATAAAATGGATTAATCCATTGATGAATTTACATTATATTTCTCATAATCCAACCATTTCACCTCTGAACCTTGCTGCACTGTGCACCATGGCTTCAAAACACGAACTTTCAGGAGGATTTCTTGACAAGGGACAGATTTAGAGAGAATAAAGTTTCATTTGTGTGTGTGTGTGTGTGTGTGTGTGTGTGTGTGTGTGTGTGTTGCTGGGGATTACAACCCAAGGGCCTTGTGCATGCAAGGCAAGCACTCTACCAACTGAGCTATATCCCCAGTCCTGAGAGAATAAGGATTTGAGGTAAATCTGGACTATCACAAAGGAAGCAGAAGGGAAGAAATGGATAGGGGAGATCTAACAATGTCTCCTTATTTTCACAACAATTTAGGTCCCAAACCAGTGTAGCCCCTCCCTAGCCAGGACGAGAAAGGAAAGCTTACCTACTATCAACATCCATGCAGAGCCGGGAATTCAGCCATCTAATTCAGTGTTCATGTATGTTGGAAGAGGTACATATTTGACTTATTTAGTAAACAAATATTAAATAAATGCTTACTACACCAGTGTTCTAGACACTTGCAACTTGGCAATGAGTATGTTCATGTCCCCAAGGATTTTATATTTTATACCCTAGTAAAGAAACTGCATTGAACACATATATCCAATAGAAAAACTCTATCTCTCCTCCCCTCTGTCCACTATCCCCACCTGTCAATCACTCTGCCCTCCTCTGGCTGCCATGAGCTGAGTAGCTTTCCTCCACCATGTCTTTCTGCCATAATGTTCTGCCTCTCCCTGGGCCCAGAGTACTGGAGTGGACCAGTCATGGACTGAACCTCTGCCAAGTGAGGGGAAAGAAAATTGAATAAGAGTTCAATAGATGAAATGGTTCTGTGGTGATAGACAATATATTTAAGGAGGGCCTCAAGAGGAGATGATTTTGAATGGAAACCTCTAAGAATTGAAGAAGAGAGCCAAGCAGAGGAAGAACATTCTAGTCAAAGAAAAACGTTAGCGCAAAAATTCTGAAGCAAGAACAGGATTAGTGTGTACAAGGATCAGCAAGAAACCTGGTGTGTAGGATGTGAGTGACATGTGCTACTACACAGAAAATACAGAAACTTCCTATTCTGACCAACATCATTTCTTTGGTGTAAATTTAAATAGTCAACCAAGGGATAAGAGACATTTGCAAAACTAAAATCACAACATGGAAAATTCAAAATGGAGGATATCCAAACCATGATGGAAAAAGGAGTAGTACTGTAAGGAATAAAGGGACAAATGAATTTTCAAAGTTTCATTTTTTTCATTTTTGGAGGTGGGGGTATCACTATTTTCCTAGGCTAGCCTCAAATTGCTGAGCTTAAGCAATCCTATCAGTCTCCTGAGTAGCTAGTAGCTAGTAGAACTACAGGCATGTGCTACCACTCCTGACATGTCCATTTCACATTGTAATTGAGGTGCTATTACAATCATGAAATAAGAATAGGCAACTACATGTGTAAAGGGGAAAGATAGATTTTTAGAAATAAAACTTTTAAATTATTTCACTTGAGGTATGTATATATAATTATAGTATTCTTTTTAGTGAAACAGAACTGATCTGAGGCACACAGCAATTACATACTTACTTGATTAAGAACATCATTAGAATATATTTTTCTCATATTTAAAATCCAAGTCAAATTTTTAGTTTCATTTCAATGAAACAAAAGTGACTACTATTGTTTAAATGTAAGCATCCAGAATGCTTTGCATATTGAATAGATTTTAAGTTACCAGAAAGAAGCATATATATATTATCTGAAAACTGATGATCATTGGTGCTCGAGGTAGGGGTGAGGGAAAAGGCACAGGAGAAACAGCCAGTGAATAAAAAGTGTTGCTAAAATTAATATTTCTTATTAAAATTATTCTTGAACATTATATTCAAGCTTGCCTTTGTCATTCATTCTTACCTGCCTTGATGCTCCTTTTTAAAATTTTTTTAATTGACTATTTCACTCCAACTTCTAAACCTAGGGATAATGTTTTATCTCATATGAAACTTTCCCATACCACTTTTTGGTTTGTGTATTTGCTTTCCTTAATCATACCAAGACCTGTGATCAAGTTTTTGAATTTGTCCATTTCAAACACATGTGAAACAGAAAGGAGCTACTTATGGACTACAAATTATTGACCACAATGATTAAATTCTGCCAACAAAAATGTATTTCACTGGAGTGAACATAACTTTCTCCAGTCAGGTCAAATAAATCATGAATACCACCAGATGATGTAACATGCTAAATATTTTTTAACTTCATGCCACTGTCTAATCAGAGCACTCTCCTCAGTGATGGTAAGAGTGATTAAAGTACCCACATAATTGTAAGGTATTTGTTAGCCTGCAAATATTTAAGATGAGGAATAGAATGGTATAACTACATGGTAGTTAAAGTACAGAAAGGGAATTTAGGTATATCTATGACATACCACCTATATTAGCATCTTCCGAGTGCCAGTTTTACAAAGCTTCTTATATGGGTCTATAATTTTATCTTCCGTGTCTTTTATTGCTTAACAAAACTGCAAATGTCTGGAAGTGAAAAACTAACATGAGCCAAATATTTGTTATACTACAATATTTAGGCATATAGGAATTCAAATTACATGCTTTTTGTTTTAAAAACAGTTTTTGTTTGTGTTTGCTTATCTAAAATATGATAAATAAAATGTGATAAATAATAGACTATACAATTACTCATAATCAGTGTTGCTAAGAAATTTTTTAAGTTGGCATTCAAATGTGTTGTAGTTCACCAGGGCTGCCATAACAAAATATCACTGACTGGGTGGCTTAAGGGACACAAGCATATTTCCCACAGTTTTGGAGGCTGGAAAGTCAAAGATCAAGGTGCTGAATGATTTGGTTCCTGGTGAGGACTCTCCTCCTGGATTGCATATGGTCATTTTGGGACTATGTCCTCATATGACCTTTCTTCTTTGATCACAGAAACAGAAAGAGCGCTAGCTCTCTATGAGGCCACTAATCCTCATCCCCTAATAAGGGATCCAATTACTTCTGTGAAGGCCCTATAGTCTCCAAATATAGTCACACTGGGGGTTACAGCTTCTACCTATGAATTTTGAAGGGCATATTAACATTCATTCTATAGCATATGGAAGTACTGAACAAGACTCAGGGACTTACTAATGTTAATTGAACTAATGTTCACTTAGCAAATCTCTAATGCTACACAAGTCTTTTAGTCTCTTAGAGTTATTGTCCCATCTCTCATAACTATTAGCATTTTCAAATGGCACTTTGGAGACTATAACGACTAACCCTAAAGTAATGAATATCAAAAAGGATGTTATTAATTAAAGTAAATGTTGGCTCAATAAACAAAGTCTAAGTATATGTATCTTAATCTATTTTGGGCACATTACCAGTCAAATTCAACTATATCTTTAAATTGGATTTCTAATGGCATTAGATAATGATTAACTGCCATTCACAACTTTTGTTTAGTTGTGATCCCCTTATAAATCTTCACCTCTTTTCTCTAGGACATGAGAAAAGATTTCTAAGCCCTAGTTCCTCACTGTGTCTAACATAGGTGTGACCCAGAGTTATCCATGTACCCCACTACAAAATAGAAGCAGTATTTGAGAATTGAGAAGTGGGACCACAATGGAATCTTGGTATTGGTAAATGAAGTAACATTAATTGAAACTGCTGAGTACCGAATAGAGAATGTAGCTCAGTACAGAGTATCTGTTAAGACCAAGTTAATTGGTAAAAGAAGCACAGCCCATAAGAACACAAGGCTATAAGTTTCATCAATTCAGATCTCAATTAGTCTTGAAACAGTTAAGAAAGCAATTTCAGAGACAGTTGTTTTACATTTTTAAAGTATACTCTGGGGGGAGGGGCACATTCTAGGAAGCATGAAATATTATACTATTTAAAATTCCTCCACTGGGGCTGGGGATATAGTTCAGTTGGTAGAGTGCTTGCCTTGCATGCACAAAGCCCTGGGATCAATCCCCAGCACCACACACACACACACACACACACACACACACACACACAAACAAAAAAAAAAAAAAAAAAACAACTCCACTGGATCATAATGATTTAATTTTAAAAAGCTCATTTAATTTTTTTATTAAATAAGCAACATTCCAGATAAAAGCCTAGAAAAATAATTTTAGCATATTTTATATTTTAAATTTTCTTTTTTGTTCTTTAATGAGAGAATGAATAAATTTTTCTTAATGTGTAATTTATTCATATATTTAGTACTTACATTTTATATTATATTTTTAAGTTATATTTGCCTTTTAGCAATACCAACATTTCTTGGAAAAATTACTTAGAATTAATTAATGTTATGTAAAAAGTAATACCGATACCTAAGTTTGAAAGCAGCCCTACTGAAATCTCCATGGGATTTAAATTTTAAATAAACTATTGTTTGATTCCTGAATAAAAACATATTTGACCCTGTCTTTTATTAATTTTATTCAGTGACTATTGAGTTATTAATTTCCCCCAAATGATATACAAATATAAATGTTTTCATTGACTTCTAATTAATCATTGCCAGCTGCTATGGCATTTTTATGCATGTACAATAGGTCAGCATCTTAAGTAGATCAATGTTCTTTGGCAAGTGCAGTTGATTTTTGCTTCATTTACCATTTTTTCACTTAAGATTTGCAGAACTTAAGGTCAAGTGAAAAGGATGAGTTTCCAGAAATATTTCCAGCACAGCATCAGACCAAACAAAAAGTAGATAAGATCTCATAGCTTCCATATACACAGAAGTCTCTGAGAAACTGAACAAGATTTACTTGGAATTGAAGCAAGGAAGTAGAAATCAGAGAAAAATAACCATATTCATATTTTCCTAGTCTTAAATAGTGTAATTGAATATCTGTTCAAAGAAGAGCAAGGAAAATGGTCAATTAGTGATGGTAAATGGAAATATCTGATCATATTTTGAAATAAATGAAGAAATTTGTGATGAAAAATGACAAAAGTAAAAAGTAATCCACAGCAGGATGAAATAAATAATCCTTTACAAGTAGAATAATTTCTTATTTCAAACATATTGTAAAGTTGTAACAGAAATTAACTAATAACACAATCCTTGCTATTTCAGAAAAATGAGTGACCTGTGACACATCATACACATGTGAAATATTATAAATGAAATGTGCCTTTGTAACATGTGAGCAAATTGAAGTCTAGACTTATTAATATACAAATACATATTCAAAATATTAGGTTTTAGACTTCCATAATGTTGGAATGTTTTTATTCATCAACTTTCTGTTGCAATTTACTCTTGTAGAACCTATGTTCTAATCAGGGCAACAGACAATGATAGCAAAATCACATAAATATTGTGATAGAAATGCTTTTTAGCATAAGGAATAAAGAATTATTTCTGGGTGGGAGATATGAAAGGCTTTTATAAGTAATGCCCTTTACCTGACTTTTAAAAGACGAAGAGTATTTTTTCAGCCCTAAACAGGTAGGGGAGGGTATAGGATAAAGAAAAATAACAGAGGTATAAAAAATGTGGCCTGTTGAGTCACTGGAGTGTATAGAGAATTCAGGAAGAATATTTTGTTCTTTAGGCCCTTATTACATCCTTGGATGATAAAATGGAAGTTTTTGATATTATAAAGCTGACAGGACATGCCAACACCATTCTTAGAGCATTACTGACTCACGTCCACTCAATTAATAAACATGTAATAAGTTTGGTTGGCTCATCAGAAGAATAATATATTTAAAAACCAAAGTAAGAGCTAAACAATGAATAATATATAAAGTATGCCATTGTGCATATATTGCCTATGTCAACCTTTAGAGCTAAACCTATACCACCCAGCAAGCACCTAGAATCAAAAACTTTAACTCTTCATAAATCTATACCCTAAGCATGATCTTTAGACTGAATGACAAAATTCTGTTAGTGACATTCAGATTTTTCATTCAGGTCAATGTTCTTGTAACCTAGCATCCTGTTTTATAGATAACCTCATTTTTTATCATACTAAATCTTTATGGGAATTTGTGATTCTTTTTAGCAGTAACAGTAAAAACACTCAAGAGAGACAAGGACAGCCTCTGTGTAAAGGCAACTGTCTTCCAGATGAATGTGTAGAACACCTGAAATCATCACTCATTTGGCTACCCAGATACTCTGGGAAATTCTGGATCATTTCATAAATAGAATCCTCCTTAACTTACTAGGCTTAGAGCGCTGGGGGAGGAAATTAGTCTATTTTTTAAAAAAAATATTTTTAGTTGTAGACGGACATAACACCTTTATTTTGTTTATTTAGATTTTTAATGTGGCGCTGAGGTTCAAACCCAAGTTCCTCATACGTGCTAGGCAAGTACTCTACCACTGATCCACAACCCCAGCCTAGAACAATCTATTTAAATGAGCATTTTACTTGATTTCTGCTTCTTCACTCATATGAAATCATGTAAATTTGCAGTATTGTTATATTTAGGCCATTATAGCACATGCCCTCTAGGAAATACTGAGACAGATACAAGTCAGAAATCCATCTATTGAATGTCTGCAATCACTTATCTGAACAGAGACTAATTCTTCCCATAAAGATCACATATTCAATGAATACCTTTGTGCCAGAAATTGTTCAAGGTTCTTTATAATCTTCTTGCTCTTGAAGAATGTTTATTTTACTAGTAGATGGTAAAATTAGGAAAATGTCCCAAAGTAAATACAGGGTCATCACTGGCATCCAGAGCTACAGAGTAAATGCCTAAGAGGATAACCTTACTTTCCCACCATAGCTCTCTTTATTTTTTTTCTTCTATGTTTTATTGGCACATTATAGTTGTACATAGAGATGGGATTTGTTGTTACATGTTCATACATACACACAATATAACAATATAATTTGGCCAATATCACTCCCCAGTACTTTTTCACTCCCTCCCCACCTCCCACTCTTTGGTCCCTTTCCTCTACTTATCTCCATTTAATTTTTATGAGATCACCATTTCTCCAACTTTCTTTTCCTTTTACTCTCTAGCTTCTGCATATGAAAGAAAACATGAACCCTGACCTTCTGAGTTTGGCTTATTTTGCTTAACATAATGGTCTGTAGTTCCATCCATTTTCCTGCAAATGCCATAATTTCATTCTTCTTTATGGCTAAGTAAAACTCCCTTGTGTGCACATACACCACATTTTCTTTATCCATTCATCTGTTGATAGATGCCTCGGTGGTTCCATAGTTTGGCTATTATGAACTGTGCTGCTATAGACATGGGTATGCATATATAACTGTAGTATGATGACTTTGATTCTTCAGCATAAATAATGAGGAGTGGTATAGCTGGGTCACGTGGTGGTTCCTAGTGATTTTAATAGTGGTTATATTAATTTACAATTCCACCTACAGTATAAAAGTTTCCTTTTCCTCCACATCTTCTCCAGAACTTATTGTTTGTATTCATGATGACAGCCATTCTAACTTGAGTGAGATGAAATCTCAGTGTAGTTTTGATTTGCATTTCCCTAATTGCTAATGATGTTCAACATTTTTTCATATATTTGTTGGTCACTTGTATTTCTTCTCTTGGGAAGTGTGTGTGTGTATGCATATGTGTTTTTAATTCATTTGTCCCATTTAATAATTGGGTTATTTGATTTTTTTGGTGTAAAGTTAATTTTGAGTTCTTCACATAGCATAGATATTAATCCTCTGTCAGAAGAGTAGCCAGCAAAGATTTTCTCTCATTCCGTAGTCCCTCTCTTTACATTTCTAATTGTTTCCTTTGCTGTGCAGAAGCTTTTTAATTCAATGCCATCCCATTTAATAACTCTTGGCATTATTTCCTGAGCTTTAAGGGTCTTATGAGAAAGCCATTACTTGTTCCTTAATACTGTAGTTTTGATCCTATGTTTTCTTGTATAATTTGCAGATTCCAGTCTAATTGCTAGGTCTTTGATCCATTTGGAGTTGATTTTTGTGCAGAGTGAGAGATAAGGGTCTAGTCTCATTCTTCTACAGTTTACACAGCACCATTTGTTTAAAAGGCTTTCTTTTCTCTAGTGTATATTTTTGGCATCTTTGTCAAGGATCAGATCACAGCAGATCCAGCATAGCTCTCTTTCTGAAGGATCTGCTGAGTATTGCCCAATGTGGTCCACTTCCCCAAACTCAACAGCTTATTTCTATATCATAGAAAAAGTAGGGTTTGATTTTAGGGTATGTTGGATTCCAGGCAGAAGGCCACACCTCCCCAGGTGCCTTGTGAAAAACTACAGCTCCCAGGATCCTCAGTGTGACCAAAAAACCTGACCAGCAAGTCCCTTGTCCACTACCACTACCTCCCCCCCCTCCCCGACCTCTGCTGGCCTATAGGACAAGAACCCACTCCAAGGGGGTTTTATGGCCCCTACTCTATTTAAGCCAGCCCCAGACTGAAATCCCTCTCTGTTCCCGCTCTCTGTTCCTGCTCTCCGTTCCCGCGTGCTCCAGCTCCCGTTCATTCCCCTCGGTTTGTCCCCATCCCCTCCACGTGTTTCTTTGGTAATTCAATAAATCCCTTTCCTTTTCCTATACGACAGTTCGAGCGTCCGTCCCTTCCTGCAAATTTCTCTAACATTTGGTGCATTGGCTGGGAAGGAGACGAGCGTCCAACACGTCTCCGTGTGTCTGCCCACCTTTCCACACCATCGTTGGACTTCGGTAAGCCCCCATCCACCCCGAGTTCCTAAACCTGTTTGGCCACTGCGCGGCAAGAATTGACTGTCGAGTGTCCGGCAATCTCACCCGCGGCCTTTACAGGGGGGGCCACACCCCACCCAAGCCTTCAGGGCGACGGTGGACCCCGGGAACTCTCCCCCCTCCCCCACCTTTACCCGCCCGCTTTAAAAATTTCCAGCTGTAAGACTGCGGCTCTTGGCTTTCTAGGAAAGTTCCCCTCCGCACTCCGGGCTTGAGCGTCTGTTTTTCCGTTTGGAACGGAAAAAAAAATCCGAAAACCTCCATGGAGTAAGCTCACAGCTCCCCGGCATCTTTAAACCTGCCGTCCGGGACGGAAGGTGGTTAGGTGTCCCAAGGCTCCTCTCACCTGGTGACGACTGGGAGAGCGAACTTGGATCTTACTCTGATTCATACTTTGAAAGGGACGCCTTCCAAAGTATTGCATCAGCCCCTCCCCGTTAACGGGAAATATGGGAACTTCCCTATCAGCTCCAGCCGACATGACTCTCAATTGTCTCCTAAGAAATCGAGCACGTTTAGGCTTAAAACCCCAAATTAACAAAAACAAATTAATAAAGCTATGTACAAAAATTTGGCCTTCTTACCGGCTATCCAATAAGTGGCCAGAATCAGGATCCCTGGATTCCCGGCTTTTACGGGAACTCTCCAGCTTTTGTCAACAAACAAAGAGATGGATAGAATTGCCGTATGTCGATGCATTCTCCCTTCTACGTTCGAATCCTTCTTTGTGCACCAGGTGCAATCCCGACATGGTATTGCTCGTCCATAGGCAAGCAGATTCCCCCCCATCTTCCATTGACCCCGATTTCGATCCGGGATTAGAGGCTCCACCTCCCCCATACCAGCAGCCTCGGAGGCTGCTCCAGACCGCTTCCCCTCCCCCAGCTCAGGCTTTAGATTTTGAAATTGGTGGGCTTCCAAGCTTAGATCCTCCCCCTCCTTTGCCTTCATCCTTCGTCCCGCCCCCCGCCTTCCACACCATCAGAACCCTCCTCTGTAGACCCGCCCTCTCTGACCACGTCATTTCCGGTGCCCTCACCACCGCTACCCCCGCCCTCTCAATTTCCTGTTTCCAGCTCAGTGCCACTCCCGCCGCTACCCCTGCCCTCTCAATTTCCGGTTCCCAGCTCCGTGCTGCTTCTGCCGTTATCCCCGCCCGCTCAGCTCCTGCGGCTCGGTTCCGAGTCATCTCCGGCCACAGCTCCCCCGCCCTCTCCAGCCATGCAGCCGCTGCCGAGCGCGCTGCCTCAGTCCCAGACTCCAGTCCGTACTCCTTCGGATTCTGAGACTCGTCTCTTACCAGACGCGCTGCCCCAGGCTCTGGCCCCCTCCTCGGTTCTTTCCCCAACGGCTCCGGCGGCGGCGCAGGGAGAACATTGCATAGCCCGCGTTTCTCCCCCAGCGTCTCCCGTAGAACTCCCGGCCCCAGCCTTTCCAGCACCATCCCTCCCAGACCCGCCTAACACTCTACCGCCCCCACCGTTCAGTCCTCCTATGACGCGCTCGAGAAAACAGGCAGCTCAGATAATCGCGCCGTTAAGGGAGGTAGCTGGGACGGAGGGAATTGTAAGGGTCCATATCCTGTTCTCCATGTCTGATCTTTCCCAAATTGAGTTCCACTTGGGTTCCTTTACAACAGACCCTACGACGTACGTAAAAGAATTCCAGTGGGTCACTCAAGCATATAGCCTTACATTCATGACACATACTTTATTTTGTCAAATACTTTACTTCCTGAAGATCATAGGCGAGTCTGGGAGCAAGCCAGAGCATATGCAGATGAGACTCACAGAATGAACCCAAATTTCCCCATAGGTCCTGAGGCAGTGCCAGACAGAGACCCACACTGGAATTACAATGCTCCAGGGGACGTGGTCTTAAGGGACCAGTTTTTTTAACGTGTATAGTAGATGGTCTGAAACGAGCAGCTCAGAAACCTGTTAATTTTGATAAGCTACAGGACATTATTAAAAAAAGAGAGATGAGACCCCCTCTGAATTTTTAGATCGACTCACGAAGGCCCTTCAAAAATACACAAACTTAGATCCTGAGTCCCAGGGGGGCCGTCAAGTCCTTATGACATATTTCCTGTCTCAGAGCTACCCCGACATTTGAGCTAAGTTAAGGAAATTAGAATTGGGCCCTGTGACTTCCCAGACTGAGATTTTGGCTACGGCTTTTAAAGTCTATCATAACCGTGAAGAAGACGCTGAACGTCGCAGGTTTCTAAAGCAGGAGAAGGCTGAGCGATCAAGGTTTCAAATGTTAGCTCAGGCCCTTAGGGGCCCTGACGCTCAGGCCTCAAGAAAAGGGGCATATAAGTCCACACAGGAGGAACCCCCAGGGCCTTGCTTTAGGTGCGGGAAAGATGGGCACTGGGTTAGAGAATGCCCTAATCCCAAGCCCCCTAGGCGCCCATGCCCAAAGTGTTCCAAGATGGGCCATTGGGGCATTGACTTCCCCAGCTCCCGCAGGGGGGCTGGACTGGTCACAAACCCCAGCCTGCTGACACTGGCCACGGAAGACTGAAGGGGCCCAGGGGCTCCTCTCCCGACTGTTGACATCACATTGAAGGAGCCCAGGGTTACTCTCCTTGTTGATGGACGCCCCATGAATTTCCTGCTAGATACAGGAGCCACCTCCTCAGTCTTGAGGGAGTTTTGGGGCCCCACCACCATAGCACCATCCCCTATTGTCGGGGTAGAGGGAAATGCTGTTCGCCCCCGCAAGACTCCTATGCTGTCTTGCTGTCTTCACCACCATCCCTTCACCCACCAGTTTCTGGTAATGCCTCAGTGTCCCGTGCCCCTATTGGGCAGAGACATATTGGCCAAATTCCAGGCCTCAATCGTGTTCTCCAATCTGCCTAGCTCAGTTATGCTTCCTGGTTCGTCTTGCTCCGTCTCCTCCCCCATTTTTCTTCTTACCATTTCAAAGGCCACTGACCCATCACCCCCTGCTGATGCTGATGAAGAAACCCCATCGCCCCCTAGTGATGTAAGATCCCCTCAGCCCCCTACCGAGGCAGAAACCCCCCAACCTTCTATCGACACAGTAACCTTTCATTACCCTGTCCCCGCCGATTTAGTGGACCCCAAAGTCTGGGATACTCAGACTCCCTCCCTTGCGCAGTGTGACCCCGTACAAATCTACCTTAAAGATCCCCAACGTTTCCCCAATAAAGCCCAATATCCACTTCCAGCCGCGAGCCTCAGAGGTCTTCAACCCATCATCTCAGATCTTTTGCGGAAACGCTTTCTCAGACCCACCCATTCTCCTTATAACACCCCTATATTGGCAGTTCAGAAGTCCAATGGGTCCTATCGGCTAGTCCAAGATCTTCGTCTCATCAACGAGGCTGTCAGGCCTATATACCCTGTGGTCCCAAATCCTTATACTATTCTTTCCCTAATTCCTTCCTTATCCACCCATTTCTCAGTAATTGACCTGAAAGATTCCTTCTTCACTGTACCCTTAGCCCCAGAATCTCAAGACCTCTTTTCCTTTACTTGGACAGATCCAGATACCCGGTGTTCCCAACAGTTGACCTGGACAGTCCTCCCTCAGGGTTTTCGAGACAGCCCCCACATCTTTGGTCAGACATTGGCTGCAGACCTCAAAGATCTTAAATTCCCTAATTCCACTCTCTTACAATATGTAGATGACCTCCTCCTCTGCAGCCCTTCCCTCTTCACAGCTCGTGAAGACTCTTACACCCTTTTACATTTTCTTGCTTCTCGTGGGTATCGTGTCTCCTCATCTAAGGTACAGCTTGCCCAGACCCAGGTAGTATATTTAGGAGTTCAGATTTCCCATCAATCAAAGGCCATTACTGTGGACAGAAAAGCCCTCATCAAGGAGCTCCCATGCCCCAAGACAAAGGAAGAGATTCTCTCTTTCCTAGGGCTAGCAGGATATTTCCGTGCCTGGATTCCTAATTTCTCCCTTTATGCAAAGCCCCTATATGAGGCAGCTAAGGAGATTGAGGGAAAATTCCTTCCTGACAACATTCAGGCCGAGTTTAAACATTTGCAGCAGGCACTGTCACAGGCCCCAGCCCTTCACCTCCCAGACCTCCTTCAGCCATTTACCCTTTATGTCCATGAAACCAAGGGTTTGGCTCTTGGTGTTCTAGGCCAATACAAGGGCACCACCTTTGCTCCAGTTGCCTACCTCTCTAAACAACTTGACCCCACCGTTCGTGGATGGGCCCCCTGCCTTAGGGCTTTAGCTGCTGCTTACCTACTTCTGCAGGAATCAAAAAAGTTGACCTTTGGTGCCCAGGTTACTGTTGCCTCTCCTCATCATTTAAAAGACTTACTAACCTATAAGAGCCTTCAAACTCTCCCACCCTGTCGCGTTCTTTCTCTCCTTGTTTCCTTTTTGCATGACTCCTCAATCACCTTCCAACCCTGCTCCTCTTTACACCCAGCTTCCCTTCTCCCAGTCTCCTCACAGCCCCCAGAACATGATTGTATAGAGACACTCGAGGCTTTAATCCCCCATCCCTCCCATATTAAAGAGGGACCACTTCCTGATCCTTCCTTAATTTGGTTCACAGATGGCAGCTCTTTCTTTAGGGATGGGCAACGTTTTGCTGGATACGCTATCGTTTCCCTATCAGAGGTTATTGAGGCAGCACCCCTACCCCCCAACACCACAAACCAACGGGCTGAATTAATAGCTGTCATTCGTGCCTTCGAATTAGCTGCTGATCAAAACCTCACCCTTTACACAGACTCAAAATATGTCTACCATATTTTGCTTTCCCATTCAGCAGTATGGAAAGAGTGAGGGCTGCTGACCACAAAAGGTTCTGCAGTTACTAATTCTAAATTAATATCAAAACTTTTGCAAGTCTCTCTCCTGCCCAAGCTAATAGGGATTTCCCATTGTCCTTCACATCAAAGTGGAGACTCTCCCATAGTTCAGGGAAACACGAAGGCTGACAGGGCAGCAAGGGAGGCAGCACTATCTTCTCCTTCTCTTCTGTCTCTGGTCCTACCTACTACCCAGACCCCCACATCCCCTTCCACACAATCAATCCTCTCCTATCTCCATTCCCTTTTCCATCCTAACCCTCAGGCCCTCAAGACTTTCGCTACCTCCTTCCTCACCCTGACTCCGGAAGACACACAGTTTCTCCATCAGCTCACCTCAGCGTGCACTGCATGTCAGCGCACCAACCCATATACTCCCCTTACACCAGGGACATTTCCCTCTCACCAAGCTCGAGGCCAGCTTCCAGGAGCTGATTGGCAGATGGACTTCACCAACATGCCAGTTGCCTGGAGGCACAAATATCTCCTGGTTTTGGTAGACACCTTCTCTGGATGGGTGGAGGCCTTCCCTACTTCCAATAAAAGGGCCTCCACAGTAGCCTCCATTCTAGTCTCAGAAATCCTTCCCCGTTTCGGATTGCCCACGTCCATCCAGTCTGACAACAGGCCTGAATTTGTTTCCCAGGTTACCCAGAGTGTTTCTACTTCCCTTAATATCCCTTGGCATTTTCACATCCCATATCACCCCAAGTCCTCAGGGAAGGTAGAGAGGACTAATAAGACTCTTAAGGATGTCCTGACTAAACTCTCCCTAGAACTCCACTTAGACTGGGTCAAGTTACACCCTCTTGCCCTCTTTAGGCTCAGAGTCCTCCCAAAAAAGCCCTCCTTACTATCCCCTTTTGAGGTTATGTTTGGGCGACCAGCCATTCCACCCGGAGTTTCCCCAACTCAGGGACCCCTACCCAAAGATCTTTCTCTTCCCATCTTGTCCTTCATTAGACATCAGTTATAGAAGTGCCAAGATTTCATTCTGCCTGACCCAAATAGACTCACTACTTCATTTCCATTGACACCCGGTTCTTGGGTATATTTCTCCCCTCCCCAGGACACAGGAGCAACCTCCCTTGCCCCGAAGTGGACAGGCCCTTTCCAGGTTATGCTGTGGACACCCACGGCTGCTAAGCTTTGTGAAACTTCAGGGAATTTGACTTCTTGGATTCATATTTCCAGACTAAAACCAGCTGCTCAACCAACTGAGGATCTACAAAAGGACGACAAACAACTACCTCAGTATACCTGCTCCCCACTCCCCACCGATCCCCTGAAGACCCGCTTCTCTCGTGTTCCTAATACTGATCTAAAATGACCCTTTCTGTAATTTTCATTCTATCCCTGGCTCTCTTTCCATTTATCCCTGCAGGTTCTGTGTCCTATTGTTCTGCTCCTCCATGCCGTTACTTTTTCGAGGTTTGGCAACTAGATAATGATGGGCAAAAAACACGCCTTCTCAATCAATCATCCTGCCCTTTTGATAATTGTCCCTCCATTCTGCTTACTTTTGATGCAGTTTCCACATGTACTCACCAATGTTTTCCTGACATGTCAAAATTACCAAAGTATCTTTGTTTTAAAAAAGACCAGACAGAAAATTGGTGCAATAACGACCCTAATGGGTGGGTTGGATGTCCATCCTGGAGCTGTAAATATCATTGGTCCCATCCTGTTATGGGAACAACAAACTCCTGGGGAATCATGCCATCCCAACTCCAATCCTGGAAGTACAATAATAATGTAACCTTCAAGATTACTGACCCTTTTTCCTGGCAGAGTCGTATTACTGCAGTAGGATTTGCTAATCGCGACTGGATCCATGGTCGAGGGAAAATCATTATAGAAAAAACTATAAAAGACTCTTCTGCGGTCAGGGCTTTCGAGAAACTTAGTGCCACCAGACAGCAGACTCAACCCATCTTCAAAACTTAAACGACTCTCTCTCTTTCTCCTGGGACTCCATTCTCTCTTTATCTCTTTCCTTAGTAGCAAGCTATTCCACCTTTAACGCTTCAACCTGTTTCCTCTGTGCGCCGCTTCGCAAGTCTTTATTAGTCCTGGTCCCAGTTCGAGCCAATGTCACCCCAACCTCCTCATGCCACAATCAATCCTCTCTCTCTCTCCCACTTCCAACTATCCCCCCCTTCCTTAACGTTACTTCTTGTTGGGCCGCCGCCAAAGACTCTTGCCCAGAACGCACCTGGCATCCCATAACGGGTGATTTGACTCTCTCTTCCCCTCTCCTATTTTGGTGCTCCACCCACGTGTTCCGATGCATTGATGCTAAAACCCCAGGTCCCTGCTATCCTGTTGTCTTAATTCCAGGTTTGACTCTATATACAGAGGCTGAAGTTGAGGACCTTCTTTCCTCCCTACAGTCTCAAGGGGGGCGCTCTAAGCGAGCGGCCACTCTGGCAGCCTTAGTGGGTGTTAGCTTAGTCACCGCGATTGCCTCCACATGCCTCTCAGTTGGAGGACTGGCTCATTCACTTGTAATGGCCCAATCCTTTGAACAGGAGCTCTCTGACCTCACAGATAAGCTCGCCACCACAGCTGAAGCCTCCGCCTACTCCATCCAGGCCCTCCAGCAACAACTCTCATCACTAGCGGAGGTTGTGCTCCAAAACAGGCGAGCCTTGGACCTCATCACAGCAGAAAAAGGGGGTACCTGTATTTTCTTGGGTGAGGAATGCTGCTATTATGTCAACCAGTCAGGCAAAGTTGACCACAACGTACAACGCTTAAAAGAGATAGTGCAAGGTTTAGGGGACAAGAAGATTCGGTGGCAGCAGAGATCCTCATGGGAACTATGGGAAGGGGTGGCCCCCTGGGTCCTCCCTCTCCTAGGCCCACTTATAACTATATGTCTTGTCCTGATGATAGTTCCTTGCCTCATACGATGCCTTCAAAATCATATTTCTCAAATTTCTAACCAAACCGTTAACCAGCTTCTCCTCGGGGATTATCAACTGCTAACAACCACAGATGATCTTCCAACCAAAGATGACTTCCCTGCACCTCGGGACAGAGTTGCCAATCTCTAAAGAGATCAGCTACATCCTGACTCCCTCGATTGGTTTTTTTGCTGTAAGTCCTGCCCGGTGGAATAAGCAGCCGGACAATCATCCCTCTCACCTTCTTTTCTTTGTGGCTTCCATAATAGTGTTAAGATGCCACCTGTAAACTCGAGATGCCTACAATTCCTACATGCTCTCCAAGAGGATAGTTGGTTGATTCCCCTGGTGACCTCTGCAGAAGCCTGGTTTAACACCCTCACCGATTTATGGCTTCAAGGAACCTTCATCCAATTCACTCCTGCAGAGATCCATCTTTATGGTGCCTGCCTCCTGGGAATTTTTTTAACCCTCAAGCCTTACCTGCCTGCCCACATTCCTCCCTCCCCCCAAAACTACCCCACGTCGCCCCATTTCAGCTCCGAAGCAGCCAGATCAAAACACGACACCCCACTTCCTAAGAAATCAAAAAGGGGGGAATGTTGGATTCCAGGCAGAAGGCCACACCTCCCCAGGTGCCTTGTGAAAAACTACAGCTCCCAGGATCCTCAGCGTGACCAAAAAACCTGACCAGCAAGTCCCTTGTCCACTACCACTACCTCCCCCCCTGACCTCTGCTGGCCTATAGGACAAGGACTCACTCCAAGGGGGTTTTATGGCCCCTACTCTATTTAAGCCAGCCCCAGACTGAAATCCCTCTCTGTTCCCGCTCTCTGTTCCTGCTCTCCGTTCCCGCGTGCTCCAGCTCCCGTTCATTCCCCTCGGTTTGTCCCCATCCCCTCCACGTGTTTCTTTGGTAATTCAATAAATCCCTTTCCTTTTCCTATACGACAGTTCGAGCGTCCGTCCCTTCCTGCAAATTTCTCTAACAGGGTAAATTTGTCTTATAACAAGTGAACTCCTAGGTGTAGACCATTTCTCTGCTTCAAAATTTCCTAAAAAGGAAGCTCTAGTGGTACAAGAGTCTGAGTATCTTGGCATCATTATGCTTTAACTCATTGTCATGTCAATCTTTCCAAATCTTAGATAAACTATCTAAGATAAATATTGTTATGATTTTAGATATGATATATCTTCCCAAGCCTCATGTGTAAGAAAATGCAGGAAGGTTTAGAGGAGACATGATTGGATTATGAAAGTTACCCTGACCAGTGAATTAATCCCATGATGGGATTAACTGAGTGGTAACTGAAGGCAGGTAGGGTATGGCTGGAGGAGATGGGCCATTGTGGTGTGCCTTTGGGGCATATATTTTGTATCTGGTGAGTAGAGTCTCTCTTTTTGCTTTCTGATCATCATGTGACCTGCTTCCCTCCACCATACTCTTCTGCCATGATGTTCAGCCTCAACTTGAGCCCCAAGGAATGGAGCCATCTACCTATGTACTGAGACTCTAAAACCATGAGCCCCCAAATAAACTTTTACTCCTCAAAAATTGTTCTTATGAGGTCCCATCAGCAAAAAAAGCTGACTGAAACAAACATACTTTACTCTTCTTAAAGCAAGAATTTTGTCTTATTCACCTGTGTGCCACCAGGTTCTAACACTGTACTTAGCACAAAATAGCTGATTAATAAATATTCACTTTACTCACTTTAGGCAACTATTACAAATAATGCACCATTATTATAAAACAATGATTAACAGTATGAATGATAATAAAAAATTATTATAATCTAGATGTTCACAGGACAGACCATTATGTAGCAATTAAAAAGAAGTACACACATACATACATACATGCAGAGTTCCACTTTACTTAACAACAAGTTTGTGGTCTCAGTCATATGTTAGGTTGTTTTATCTTTATGCAAACATCATAGAATACACTCAATACACAACAAAATGCTTAGGTCAATCTGTTGAGGTGATCTCAATGCAATTAGAGACATGATAAACACAAGATCAGAGTCCAATATGAAATAATAAAGAGAATAGTATAGAAAATACATAAAACAGTAACATAGACATTTATTTTCAAGTGCAATGTACTATATATAATTGAATGTATTACATTTTTACATAGCAAGCAGTGCAGTTGATTTAATTACATCAGCAGCATCACAAACACATTAGTAAGGTTTTATGCTATAACATATATGATAGCTAGGGGTAGAATATTTTCAGTTCCATTATCTTATGGGACCACCATTATATAGGTTGTCTATCACTGATTTAAATGTTCTATGGTGCATTGCACTATGCACACACATGCCTCTTTTAAAATAATACATACTTGTACAACTTTTTAAATAAACCTCTTTACATATATATGTACAAACTTTAACTTTTATTGAAGAAACTATGATACATATTTTATGTAAAGAATGAACATTTTTTAAATTTAAAGCTAGTCACAAGGACAGGAAAACGTTATGTTTGGTTATATTTGCATAGTAAGATGATGAAAGGTATATTGTTTTATTTATTTTTCATTATTTTAGCCTTCATCTTGCCATTTTTCTCTAATAAATATATATTTTATAAAATGACAATAAATAATTCTAAATATGTTTGGTTTTAATGCCAAGATATATCACATTTTTTCATTTATTTGTTTATTTTAAATCCTGGTGTCAGTAGCTTATTAATGAAAATTTATTTAACATCCTGGTAACTTAGGTTATAAAAATAGAAATACTGGGGAAAGGATAAAAGGGATAGAAGTTATAGAAGAGACATTTATGATGTATTTACTAGTGTCTCACTCAAAGTCAAACACTTTAGATATTCACTAATTAACTAATTTGAATAGTATTTCAGAAACACAAAAATATAGGAAAGAATTTTAATTCCTTGTAAAAAAAATATACCCTTTCAGTATATTAGTTCCTTATACTCCAAATATTTTCACTTTTTCTCGATTTGCCTCATTGTTTTTGTAGGTTTGATATTATGCCAAGAGGAACATCTTCCAGCTGAACAAATAGAATTCTCCTTAGTTCATTGGAGCACTGAAATGTAAATTGAAAATAATTTGAAAATAATTTATAGTTTTGGCCCAAATACTGAAGTAAGACTTTTTTGAGCACGTGCCAATTCTTCTGTACCTGGTTAATCACTTTATAAAAGATGTATGGCTTCATATAATGGTTTCCCATTGCTCTTAGAATATATAAATCAGAGGATGATTAATTCAATTATTGAATTTTTTGGCACATGTGTAAGGAAATTAAGCTATAGGTGGAGTCACCATTATTCTTGCCCTCTGTACCATTCTGGAATGGGAAATCACTTAAATATGGAATCACTACTATCTCCTATTTCAATCTTCAGCCTCAAAAATGCTTCTATTCTAATATATAATCATTCCCATAGTTTAAAAAGCAGGCCTAGCTAAAAAAAAAAAAAAAATTCAAAGTTTGCCAAAAGTACATCTGGAAACAATGTTAAAGGCATGGATTTTTATGAGCAGAATCTTATAGGAGAGGCATAGTTTCAAATTAAAAAACATACCTTCAATCTATTTCTGTCCATTTAAAAATAAATTCTAATTTTTCATTGTTAAGTAACAATTTAATATCAATTATAATTTTTGGAAGCCAAGTACTGCCATTGTATATTCAAGTTAATTACAGTGATGGGTCTTGGATTGCTTTTCTTTTTACCATCCAGTTAAGAAAGGGCTAAACCCGGAATGTCAGTTTATGGAAATCGTGTACGTAACAGACTGAGGTTTCTTGGTATGTTCCTACTGTAGCCAGTTGAAATGCTTCCATTTCTCCCTTGAGTGTAATAAGAGAATGCTTTGGGGGCTTTGAGGCTGCAAATGAAAACCTCTTCACTTGTGTCTTTAAAAACAACTATCAAATGACTCCTTGGTATGTTCCATTTTTCTCTTCTACTAAGAATTTGTCCTTTTCTTATATCTTTTGTATTTAGTTTGGCATTAGTCCTAATATCTGTCTCCTCAGCTGGTACCAATTTGACTTCTGGTTTTCAGAACATCATGTGCTTTTATAAGCCAGCTGGCCACAAGAAATCTGATTTTTGACAACCCACTGACACAATCAGCTGCTTGCTGCCTGTCCCATTCTAAATGCACAGGCTCTCCCTCACCTGGCCATTTGCATACTGAGCATGCTTTATTTTTTTCCTGGAAGGCATTCTCTTCTGATGATTGAGAGGAATCCCTGATAATTTCAATTACTGATGACCCAAAGCAAAAATTCTGTTTTTGTTGTTGAACAAAATAAGAACAATAAATAAAGAGTTGGAAGGGAACTGTACAAAGCTCGTAAGCTCTATCTATCAGTTAAACCTAATGTTCATCTACTGTGCCAATTTGCTATCAGAAAGGAAACATTTTCTTCCTCTAAACAAAGCTTTTCCCTATTCCACCAACTCTTTTCCCTATAACTTTATTCTCCTTCAATTGTAATTTCCCTGGTAATATCAGTAATTATTTTTAATAATAATTATTAAGTTGATATTCTAAAATATCTTCAAGTTAAAAAGAAACTTTTTCTTGAAGCTACACCTCTGTCTAAATACATGTTGAGCATCTCCAATTCTAAAATAAAAAATCTCAAAATCCAAAATGCTATAAAATCTAAAATTTATAAGCACTATAAGATGTCACAAGTGAAAAATTCCACAACTGACCCCATATGATGGGTCGCAGTCAACACACAGGTGCAGAGTTTTCTCAACATCCCGAAGGGAAAAAAAGGGCCCTTGTAGCCCCCTTCAGCTGTGATATATCTTTTAGGCACATGCTGAAGGCCAGCTTCAGCAAAGATGTTAAGTTCTTCCCGCTTGGTACTGAAGGGAACGTCGACGACAGGAAAATAATCCACACACAAGCCAGGTTGTAGAAATCCTTCTACTGTTCTGATTTTACTTTTCTCCATATGATTTTTTATACATCCCAATGAACACAGCAATTTACATTTCAACTATAGATTTCAATAAAGATTTCCAGTAAAGGAGATTACATTGATGATTTCCAGTAAGGGAGATTAAAGATTTCCAGTAGATTACAATAAAGAATTCCAGCCGGGCCTGGTGGCGCACGCCTGTAATCCCAGCACTTTGGGAGGCTGAGGCAGGAGGATCTCGAGTTCAAAGCCAGCCTCAGCAATGGCGAGGCACTTAGCAACTCAGTGAGACCCTGTCTCTAAATAAAATACAAAAAAGGGCTGGGGAAGTGACCCAGTGGTCGAGTGCCCCTGAGTTCAATCCCCGGTACCACAAAAAAAAAAAAAAAAAAAAAAAAAAAAAAAAGAATTCCAGTAATTAACTATAGAAGGTTACTTTAAAGAAATTCAGGACATTCCAGGGTCAATCAGGGAAAAACAAAATAGTTAAGATTTCAGGACATTCCAGGGTCAATCAGGAAAAACAAAATAGTTATCCTAAGTACCTACTATTGATCAATCTTATCTATCCTAGATTTGCTGAAGGATAAGGGAGAGTCTTTTACAGACACAAAAAGACCATTAGCTTTTTAATGAGTAATGTTATGCCCTGTAGGGAGGGGCTATTTGCAAAAGCTAATCTTAGTTATCTTTGCTATATCCAGCTTCTGGCTAGATTTCATAGGGCCATAGAACTGGTTTTATTTTTGATAATTAAATATATTAGAACCTGGTGGTCATACAATAGAAATACATCAAGAGTACAGACAGAAGCACACAAAGTTTGGTGGTCGCATAAAGTGGCATCTCATCCGCAAAGAGGAGCCAAGCTCAGACCCCCAGGCATTTGGAGGGAGCTTGGGCTCAAACTCATTTGCATAACCAAGGAAAAACCCAGATTTCTGGATAAGCAGGTGGACACCTGGCTTGATTCTTGGTTTGGAAGAACTAGGCCCACACAGCCCTGAATTAACAGGTTGGGGGTCAGCTCAATTCCAGGTTGGGGAGATCTCAGACTCACAGCCCCGAATTAACGGGTTGGGGTCGAGCTCAAATCCCCAGATGAGAAACCCCGCAGGCACATACCCTGATTCCCCCTGGTGAGACACCCACAAAGGGTGATAAAATGGCTCATATGGAGCCCTTATGAATCAATGGTAGCTTCTCCATGATACCCCAAATGTGATCAAGACCTATGTGCATTACTCAATGTATACTTTTTGTTTGTTTGCTTAATCTCTGCTCTGTTGTATAAGTACATTATTGAAAATGTCAAAAAAGTCCAGTAGATACTCCCACTGAGAACAGTGATAAGAAAAAGAAGACGTATTTGCATTTACCTATAGCACAGAAAGTCAAACTATTGGAAAAAACTGCAGAGCAATATAAGTGTGAAATGTCTTTTAGAAGAATGAGGCGTTGGAATTATCACCATATATGATCTGAAGAAAAGAATAGACTGTTAAAAAATCTGTGTTTAAAGTAATGAATAGAAGTTAAAGAAAAATCTTTTTTTAAATGGATAGCTAAAAATGAAGATCTCGATCATGTACTGAAAGAGTAGATTCCTCAGCTTTGCAGTGAACATGTGCTGATCATCAAACAAACAAACAAACAAACAAAAAGGTCTGTTACAATGAACTAAGAATTGAAGGGAACTATAACTATTCAACAGAATGGTTGTAAAATTTTAAGGATGCGCTTTAAATTTTTAAAGATTTGTTGTGATAAAGCATATGCTGATCAAAAAGTAGTGTGGAGAAATTCATTGACAAATTTTTCAAGGTCATCACTGATAAAAATATGATATCAGTGGTAAGTCTATAATGCTATGAAACAATGCTGTTATGACATTATTGCCCCAGAAAGACAGTTGACAGCTGATGAGACAGGCCTTACAGGAATTAGGGATGTCAAGGACAGAATAACTGTGCTGGGATGTGCTAATGCAGCAAACATGCCTAAGTATAAAATTGCTGTAACAGGCAAAAGCGTGCATACTGGATGTTTTAGGGGAGTTAATTTTCTTACCAGTACACAATTATACTGAGAAAAAGGCATTAATTGTCAGGACCATCTTTTCTGATTGGTTTCACATTTTATAGTGGTGGCTCGTGCTTACTACAGGGAAGCTGGACTGTGTGAGGATTGCAAGCTTCTGTTATTCTTTGACAACTATTCTGCTCATCTGACTTCCAAAATCTGTTAAGAAATGATGCTTATGCCTTGCACTTTCCCCAAATTTGATTTTATTAATTCAACCATATGATGAGGATTTTATTAGTAAAATAAACATAAAAATAATTTCCAGAATAACATGCTAACACTGGGGAACAGAAAAGTGGGTGTGAAAGGTTTTCAGAAGAGATTTAACATGAAGAATGTTATATATGCTTATAGCTGATGTTTGGAACATAGTTATTAAAGACACAGTTTTGCACAACTCTGGCCTGCAGCTATATTCAGTGATGATGAATATCTGAAGAATTTGACATGCAAGTGAAAAAAAAAAGACATCTCACCTCCTAACATATGCAAAAATATGCCTTAGGAGTCTATTAGTAAGTTAAAAGAAGGGACTATAAAGAAAAGTTTTAAACATCATTAATGAGGTTCCAGTTGTTTATTCATTGATGGTCAAATAGCCAAAATGGTTCAGAATCAAGGTGATCATAATAATAGTGATGATGGAGATGACATTATCAAAATGACAGAAAAAGTGCCTAGAGACAAGATGGTAAAAAGTGTGTGATGGGCTTAATGAAAGACTAAAGCAACACCCATTTATAGCAACACAAGAAATCGTATGAGTACATAAAATCTGAGAGACTTCTCCGACAAAAACCCTTGTAAATGAAGCAGGTGAATATGGAAGAAACATTTGAAGAGCCTACATCAGACTGCCTCCTCATCCCTATGGGACCTGTTTCCTGGCCTCTCAACTGTCTTAGATGTTTCTTCTCACCCCCAAAATAACATATAGAGTAACATTTATATCAAAACACAGCCTTGCCGGTAGAGACTGAAGGGCGCCCTTGTTTGTTGTTGCTGATGTTTAACAGCTGACACAGGTGTTCTGATAATGCCACTGTGCTGTTTGGTTATCTGAACACATGACTTGTTTCACTGTATTCATAGTCTGTCATATTTTTACTGTTTTTATGGGTGAATAAGTATAAGAAAATTATTGCTTATGGGTAGCATATAAATTCACAGTCTAGAATGATGGTGATGCCTAACAACTACATTGTCCACCAGGGTGGCTGAGGGATTAACATCTTAGATGTCTGATGGTTCAATGTATATAGACTTTGTTTCATAAAAAAATTATTATAAATACTGTATAAAATTATCTTCAGGCTATGTGTATAGGTGCCTAAGGGTATCACGCATACAAGGTATATATATGTGAAACATAAGTGATTTTTTGTTCAGACTTGGGCCCTAAACCGAAGTAATTTCATTATGTATATGAAAATATTCCCAAATCTGAAGAAGTATAAAATGCAAAACACTACTGGTCCCAAGTGTTTCTAATAGGGGATCTTCAACCCATTTTATCAAATTTCCCCTCTTCCTCAAAATACAACTTTTTAAAGGGTTGCCTAAACTTACTCCATTGAGTTATCATCCAACCACCTCTTAACTTCCAGGTTGAAATATTTTCAGCTAAATATGACAACAAAACACAATAAGTGTTTTTATTACCTCACCTAAAATAATTGTTGGGTAGTTCTAAAATTGGTATATCTGGCTGGGGGCAGTGGTGTACTTCTATAATCCCAGTGATTCTGCAGCCTAAGGTAAGAGCATCACAAATATGAAGTCAGCCTGGGCAACTTAGACTTCTTTTCTAAATAAAAATTAAAAATGTTTGGGGACTAAAAGAGAATAAAATCATGGCATTTACAGGTAAATGGATGGAGCTGGAGAAAATAATGCTAATTGAAGTTAGACAATCCCCCAAACCAAAGGTCGAATGATTCCTTTGCTATGACGATACTGAATTATAATGGCAGGAGAGGGGGGATGAGAGGAATGAAAGAATGTTACATAGAACAAAGGGGAGGGAGGGAAAGGGAGGGGCCAAAGGGATAGGAAAAATGGCAGAATGAGTTAGACATCAATACACTAAGTACATACATAAAAACATAAATGGTGTGGAAATACTTAATGTAAAACCAGTGACTTGAAAAAATGTGCTCTTTATATATAATATGAAAGGAATTGCACTCTGCAAGCATGTGTTACAAATTAAAATAAATAATTTAAAAATTAAAAAAAAATCCCTAAAAAAAAAAAATTGTGGGTAGAGCATCCATGGATTCAATCCCCAGCACTGATAAACAAACAAACAAACAAATAAAATTGGTAAATCTGGTAGTTTAGTAATACGGGACTATGATTCCACTGCTCTGAGATTCTCCATATTTTGCCTCCTGGTCTTAAGAAGCTTTCTGCAAAGCTGGGCCTGGTGGCACATGCCTATAATCCCAGCATTTGGGAGGCTGAGGCAGGAGGATCATGAGTTCAAAGCTAGCCTCAGCAATGGCGAGGAACTTAGCAACTCAGTGAGACTATCTCTAATAAAAAAATACCAAAAGGGCTGGGGATGTGGCCCAGTGGTTGAGTGGCCCTGAGTTCAATCCCTGGTACCAAAAAAAAAAAAGAGGGTTTCGGCAGTTGCATGCCTGACGTTCCTACATAATTCAAGAAGGAGTGAGACTACTTCACAGAAAACTTACTTTTTATTATTTTTTATCAAGGAAGAGATTCTTTCCTAAAAGATCCAGCATTTTCACTAGTACATTTTATTGAAAAATTGGTTAATATTCCAACCCAAACCAATTATCAAAAAGGAAAACAGAAAAGCCACAATCTTATCTGTCTAGCAATTCTAATTCCTTACCAGAAATATATTCCCCAGAATGCCTTCAAATTCCTTCATATCTAACATATGCAAAAGCTGAACTCATTATCTTACACCATGTTCTCTCTATAATGTTATCTCAAATACACCAGCATATCCTCATTTCCTGAGATAAAATGTGTACCCCACCACCCACATACAATCAGACACAAAATAATGAAGATTCTATATTCTTAATAGTTTTTCATTCCATCTACTTTACATCTCTATGCCATTAATTTGGTTTGGCCAAGGATTGTCACTTGGTTGGATTACCACCTCTTGCTAAATTGATCTGCTTTTCATATTGTCATTTTTTAATATTTTCCACATTTCCAGAGCAAAGTGGATCACATCATAGCCACCTACATAAAGTCATTCAATGGTTCCTGGTACCTTTTAAAATTAATTTCAAACCCTAGGAGGGTTATGTGGTTCCTCATAATTTGGCTACTGACACTATCTCCTGATGTAGGACAGATGAAGCTGAACACCCTAAGAATTTTCAGGAAGCAGGTTTATCTAAGCTGCAATAGTCCAGAAGGCCTAATGCCTAAAAATCTCTGGACCGGAATCTGTAAATTCTTTTAGATTTACATTCAGTGGGATGGTTACATGACAGGGGGTAGGTACAAAACAGTTCCTCTTTGTCCCACACTCTTAGGCTAGACTGAGGTTTCACATGTTTTTACTATGGAAAATAGAGATAGTATCTTTTTCACAGCAACAAACTTGATTGTAGACCTAGCTTTTATAAGAGAAACATGGCTTTTACAACAAAGAAGAAGCTCTAAACCACATGGAGCTCTCTGCAGAACTCCTGTGAAATCCTGTTGACACCCTTTATAAAATCTTGGTGACGAGACACATAATTATGAGGAGGGTCTTTGGAGAAGCTTAATTATGGTGAGTCTTTTTGATGCAGGTACCTGGTGGCTGCTTCATTCCCACTTTATCTTTCCCTTCATTTGACTCTGATCACAATAAATTATCTGCAGTTCTCCAGTGTTGTCTCTTTTCCTTCTCAACCAAAGTCCCTTACAAATTGCAGCTTCTTTGTTGAGAATGATTTCCCAGATCCCCAGCCCAGCACCACTAGACCTGGCTAATTCCCCCACCAAGGCCCAGTTCTGGAGGCTCACTACACATTCCCTGCCTTCTCCCAACCTAGATATGACCCTGTTCTTTGTGTTTTATAGAGTTATCAACTTTATCCTTTTTGCTTCTTGGATGAAAGATTCTAGGGACAAGAGCTATTAATTCTTTGAACCAATATATTGTCTAAGGCATAATGGTACTCAATAAAATTATTTGAAGACATTGTGTGTGCTCGTGTATGTGTACTGAATTTTTAAATTCACATTTGAATTGTTAGTCCAATAATAAAGATTTTTCTGTTTATTTTTATGAAATGTCTCAACAAAAAGCAAAATTTAATGGCTTTTAATTGTAATTATATTAAACATAATAAAATTGGGATTTTCAGGTAATGTTATTTTTAAAAATGTACTTACTATCAGTACTATCATTAAAAGAATGCATGTAGCTGGGCCCGTGCCAAATACCTGTAATCCCAATGACTCTGGAGTCTGAGGCAGAAGAATTGCCAGTTCATGGTCAGCCTGAGCAACATAGTGAGACCCTGTCTCAAAACAAAAATTAAAAGTATTGGGATCACACTGATTTTGTGGTAGAGTGGCTCTGGGTTCAATCTCTAGTACTGCAAAATCAATAAAAGGTTTTTTTTTTTTTTAAATGTGCATGTCACAAGTTTACTGTTTACCATATCAGTTATTATACATTTACTTAATTTTATCATCTAATTTACATCTTAACACTATCCTAGAAGAAGAAAGTTTTTGTCATTCCTATATCACATATAAGAAGTCAAGAATCTATAAGACTTAAGTTTAACAGTTAAGAACACTTCAAATTACAAATATCAGGAGCCCCAGATTAAAATGAATAGAACTAAAAGCCCCTTCCAGTTTGTCTTCAGTCTGCCTTCACTAAGCAACATAATGCTGCATTAGTTCTGGAATTTACATCTTCTGTTTTCAAGCTCAGTAGGTAATTTGAAAGGCTCGGTAGACAAAACTCTATGTAATCTTTGTTTTTTCTGGCAGCAATTCTACAGGAGCAATTGTCCCTTTGTGATGAAGGCAGAACATACATGAGGCCCTTGATTACTACCTGCCACCTTGCCTCTGATTGTTAGTTTGGGTACCATTCTTATCATGCAACCTCTCAGATTTCCAGTCCCTCAGCATTGTAAACAGCAGGTCCTAAGTAAAACTGACTTTAAGAAAAAGCATATTTTCTTTTTTCCCTACTTCTAGAAAGGCCACTTTTAACTAAGTTTTCTCTGCTTCTTTTAGGTCCTTACCAAGGGAAAAATGTAGCCAGCATGCTCCAACATCCTTAATTTTTCCTACCAAATCTCTTATCTTGAATCCTCACTAAACTCATTGTCTGAACACCACAATCAAATGGGCAACTCTCTAATTAGCTGTTTCACTACCAAGAATAAGACTTGCCTGTCTCCCAGCTCAGGATACAGGGAACTTAACCACTGGATATGCTTGTTTCTACTCATCCAATTTCTAAAGTTTAGAAACTATTATATCTAACATTCTGATACTCTGATATCAATATCTGTGTCAGTGAGAATTATTTAGTGCAAGTACTGAGTATAAAAAGCAACTTCAATTGGCTTCAGCAAAAAAAGGAATTTATTGGCTTATATAACTGATAATTCCACATATCAGGCCTACTTCTGGTAAAAGTAAACATTAAGAACATCTTTAGCACTTACTTTCACATCTTCCCCCAGCCATGCCATGTCTGAGTGGATTTCAGTCTTAACCTTTATGTGGCAATGATATAGGTGCTGCAGTGCTAAGCTGGAAACTCAGGTAGAGTCAGGTGATGGAGCACCACCCCTGCTGTGGCATTTCCAAGAGAAGCCTCATTGCCTCTTAATTGCCTTGTGTCTCATAACTGTGCCTGAGCCAAGCATTGAGATTTGAAGCAACTTGATACACCAGTTAACTCTGAAGAAGTCCAGTTAATAAAGATTGATAAAGGAGGTAGGTCATTGGGAAGCATGCCTCTGGGGTTTATATTTTGTCCCTGACAAAGGATTTTGCTCTCTTATTCCTCATTGCCATGTCCTAAGCTGATTTCCTCTTCCAAACACTTTTCACCATGATATTCTGTCTCACCTTAGGCCCACTGCAATGTCCATCTATGTACTGAGACTGCTGAAACCTTGAGCCCCCAATTTTTTTTCTTTTAAAATTGTTCTTGTGAATCTTTTGATCACAGAAATGGAAAAGCTAATTAAAACAGCAAATGAATCTGTCATCCCCACACAATTACAAAGTAATACAATTTATTGAAACAGAAAAACATCTTGATCATAGCATAAAATGCTACCAATTAGGCAAAAGATGTGGGTAATTAAAAGGATATGGGTAACAACAATTTGTTATATCTTAAAATGAGAGTTGAAGCAATAAGACCTTTAGACTACACAATGAATACATTGTCAAAAAGGCATTAGCACAAGTCCTGGAGAACTTGGCCCTAAGACCTCCAGTGAAATTTAGTGGGACAGCAACAATGAGAAATTTTTTGAAGTTAAATAGAAATGACAAAAAAGCAAAGGAAAAATTTTATAAGCACTTAAGTTCAACAACTTTCAGTGATTCTTGAAAATAGGATTAGTAGCACATAAAAAGCTTAGGAGTTGGTTGATAAGTGTTGCTATATTTGAAAAGTATAATCAATGTATCTAATTTTATCAATATGCCTAAGACTCCCTTTGTGGAAAAAAATAATAATTGTCATTATTTTTCTATTAAGATAAAAAAAATCTTGGAATTAAACTAAACTTGAAAGAATTTGGGAGGCATCCATTCCCAATGTGAAGAGTTTTAGAAAGGTTTGAAGCTCCAAAACTTGGTAAAACACTTGAAATCTGTTTAAGCTCTATAAAAAGCTTCTTGATTCATAGGTGCAACAATTTAATTAAATAACTCATACTTCCAAACAGAAGAACAAACATTCTCTATATTTATAAGCAAAAGAACTAATATTCATATAAATATACAATTTTCAGGGCACCTTTAAGATCTTTTCTTTTTAATATTTTTTTTTTTTAGTTGTAGGTGGACACAACACCTTTATTTTATTTATGTGGTGCTGAGGATCGAACCCAGGGCCTCACACATGCAAGATGAGCACTCTACTGCTGAGCCATAGCCCCAGCCCCCATCTTTAAGATCTTTAAAATGACAAATGATATATTTTATTGTGTTCATGTTATGATTTATAATATTGTTGTAACTTAATTGAAACATTTCATATTTATATTCCAAATATTTTAGTTTTATATGGAAAGATATTTTCTAAACTTCATTTCAGCTGGCTTTATAGTTTTTCTTAATGTCTTCTATATACTTCTTTTTAATATAATTCAACAGTTTTGAATTACTTTGAGTAAATGTCATTTCAGAGATGAACAACATCTGATAAAAGACAGTGATGTTATTACTTGTAAACTGGTTGGATTCCTCTCTAGCTTTACATCTCTTTCCACTGCCCACCCAATAGGAGGCATAGAGCCACACACACACAGTGAATGCCAAGTTAATTTTGTTGGATATAATTAAGTTAATTCAATTCCAATGGAAAAATGGTACCTTATATGCCTCAGATTTTGCCCCTATTGTTTGAAGTCATAGCTTTCTAGGCAATGTATTTACAACATATATTGTAATATAGTTATATAATATGGCTATTGTATAATACAGGAATAACCAAAGAAGATGACATTTTAAGTTTAATTCATTCAACAAATACCTATTGAGCCTCTGTCATGTGTCAAGAAATATGCTGCCAGATAAGAATGTATCAGGAAGCAAAAATCAGCTATGCATTTGGGAAGTGATAGGATTGGAAAGGAGAAACTTTGCAATATAATATGTTAGATGTTAGACTTAAAAATGGTCTAATTTCTTGTTAGTTTTCTTTTTTTAATGGGAAGATAAACAGTACAGATTTTGATAAAACCTCAGTGGCTCAATTTAGAATAGGCTTCTATTTTCCTGCATTAGTAATCTGAAGAACAGCCAAGTGAGGAGGCATATGTGTGTAATCCCCATAACTTTCAAAGCTGAGGAAGAAGGATTGCAGGTTTTAAGCCAGTCTCAGCAACTTAGTAAGACCCAGTCTTAAAATAAAAAATAAAAAAAACCTGGGGATGTTACTCAGTGATAGAATGCCCCTGGCTGGGTCCAATCCCCAGTACCAAAAAAAAAAAAAAAAAAAAAAAAAAAAAAAAAGATATTAATCTTAAGAATATTCCTTTAAATCTAAAATAAATTTTCATATTTCATAATTATGATGTTTAACCTAAAGAATATGTTACATAATTATAATAATTCCTTCATTTAACCATTATCATACGTATTATCATTACTTTTCCTATACAACTTTTAGTGCAACTATTGCTGTAAGAGATCTGTATGACCTTTGAGACCTGGGTAAAACTCTGATACTTATACATTATAATTTCTTACATATGTAATGGGGAAATAGACAGTGAACAAAATATTGTTTTATATTTTATTGTAGCCAATCCAAGAAGTGTGAAACAAATAGCTTTGTTAGTTAGTGAAGAAGGCATAGGACTGGAAGTTATAAGTTATGACTGAGTTTAAAACTCTCTTAGTTCACTTTCTTTTACCTTGCATAGTCACTTCAACCATCTGAGCCTTGCCTTCTTATCGCCAAAATGTGGAGAATATACCTATGCTATTTGCATGAGTGTTTCAGAGCATCAGTTAAAAAGACTTTGAATGCACATACTTTATAAATGATATATAAAACTGTATGCAAACAATGACTCTTATATGTGCTTTTTATAATTTATATCACTGGTATTTTATATCGATTCTACAAATGCATTATGTGTAGTCTTTGGTTACCTATTGAATTTACATTACATAAACATTCACACAGTATATGAACTTTTTTACAGCAAGAAATATAAATAATAACATTGACTTTAATTTTCAAGATTGTAAAAAGAAATAAAAAAATAGAATAAATCACATCTAAAAAAGTTATTTGCCACATTTTTAATTGGACACAGTGTGCTCTACAGATGGGGGAAAAGCAATTTTCCCTATGTTTTCAAATATTATCAAGAAAGAGACAAGTCCAATATTCAAAAGCCAATGTCTTATAATCCGCTGTCCTAACTTGACTTTCTTCTCTCCTGAGAGTGTTATGAGCTGTGGGGTAAAGACTATTTGAAACTTTCTACCCATAGGCTGTTTACTCATTCACTCCACAAATATTTGTTGAGCATCTTCTATATGGCCCACATTCTACCCAGGGAATATAAAGATGAATAAGTCATGGTTCTTACCATCAAGTAGCTCACAGTCTGAAAGAAAAACAAGCTTTGAAAGCTATTATTTTTTAAGGTGTTACTCTGACTACTGTCCAAAATGCCCTTTTGAGAAGAGTTTTGGTCACTGTTCTAACAACTGTCAGGACAGAAATGCAAATATATTAGGTCTAGAGACATTGACATGTTATGAAAAGAACAGAAAGAATTAACAACAACCCACCCACCCCTGCTACACACATACACAAGAACATATGACTCCTAAGCCTATGATCAGTATGAAAGTCTTTTCAGAAAATAGGGAATACATGGATAGGGGAAAAACACACGGGCATGAATCTTTTTATTTAAGTTGTTGTAAGTTATATCTATTCTATAAAATATGTGATATTTGGAAAATAAAGCATACAAGTATAATTGAATCATGTCGAATAAATATTTCTCTTTCTAATAAATTCTGTAAATGTATTAGAAAAATTTCAAATGTACCTTCAGCAATATTTTTGAAGCAAAGGGACCACTGAAATGCATAAATTATTGAGTCAAAAGTTACTTTCCTTTATTTCCTTAGACTGGTTTAGGTCTCAGAGTACTGGTGATTTTTACACCAGTGCATTTTTCACATTTTCACTCTCCACTAACTTGAATAAGCTTCCAAAGAACAGCCTCAGTAGGTGGTGGCTGGTGAGTACAGAAGATGTTTTTATCTGTGTATTTGTTTTGGGAGGAAGAGGTTGAACACTTCTCAGAGAACCAATAAATCAGCTGCTTGGTAATCTTAATCCCACACTTTTGGAAATGATCCTAACCTTTTCATAATGATTTCAGAAAATATTTCTCCTTAAGATTCTGGCCAACAATGCTCTTTCAGTCAGGTATGCTGGACATTGCTGTGAATACTGGGAAACAAACCAAGAAGAATAAATTATAACCCTAAAATGAAAGCCAAAATACACACCAGTTTAAAATTCTGCTCTGTAATGTTTGGCTCATGCAAAGAAGGTGTACTCTTACAATTCACTGGGATTGTAGCTGAATAACATTTTTAGGTCATTTTTCTGATTAATTCTGATTTCCAGGTGAGGCATAACACAGTTATAGTGTTTATCTTAGTACCATTTTTTCATGTCTCTGTCCTACTTTTCTTTTACTTACCTTTGATATTACATTCCTAGGTTATTCACCTGAGGTCTCTTGTGAAATCTGTGTGTTAATATAGTGTGTGTTGTTTATATATATATATATTCACAGATATCATATTCATTGATTCCATTTCCACAGAAAGAAACCACATAACAGAGGAATATAAAGCAAGTCCTATGGAAGGTATCTTTGGCTTAATCCTGTAGGGGATCTCTGGAGGCAGCATAGGTCAATCATATCAGAACTGTCCTTTGTCCGAATGTGAGCATTAAGACTTGCTACCTGCCTGTTTGTTTAAAGGATTGCTCCTGGGGCAGCAATTCCCAGGCACTTATGGTCATGAGGGGTACAGGCAGCAGTGCTTCTAACAGCCTGTGGGTCCTCCTCCAAAAAGACTATGCTGGCTGGTGGGAGGTAAAGGCCATTAGGAGTCTGTGCACATGCGCTAGCACAGGGATGTGAGGGGACGTGGGTATAGTGTCTACCTCATACAAGTAATCAACGCTAGGTATCTAAAAATTATATTTTCAACACCAGAAACCATTATGTATTCCAGCATTTGTATCTAATTAAATGATATTGGGCATGAAATTTATAGTCTGTTTTGTTATTAAGAAGTGTTCTGATATAACCCAATATCATAGAACTTTCATGAGGTAGTTCAAACAAATATAGGGGAATTATTGAGTCATATACTTAAACCATTGTATTAACTAGGAATAAGGTCTTGCCTTATGGATGGGAGAAATCTGGTCTGATACTAGTTTTGCCTTTCCTCTCATCTCTATCTATTTTTGTGTTCCAGATTCACTTTTTTTCATGGAGAAGTGATATTGCCTCTGTTAACTCTGGATTTCATTTCTCAAACTTTCTCTCTTCTTTTTTCATGGTTCTGATTTTAAATTTCAAGGAAGAAAGCACTCTAATCATCCATGTCTGATTAAAAAAAATTTGCCACTTCTAGCATTGGTGTGGTAAGTTAGTACATCTGTTCACCATGGAACATGCAACTATCTTAGAGGAATTCCTATATCCATAAGATAAGGCCATGGGAATTATGGCACTGTTGAGTTGCACAGCATGGTTACAAAGGGCAAAGCATAATTTTCCAGAAGTAAAGAAGTCAGACCCCAGAAAAAAAGAATATAGACTAAGCAAAATGAATAACACATTTCTGTGTACTCTGAGCTTTACTTTCTCAACTGAACAGCCCACCTTTAACCTTTTTTGGAGAAGAATGTTCTACAGAATCTCTCTGATGTTTCCAGATATAAATAAAGCAGGCACAGACTCAATTTTGCCAGAGTCTAGAAGCTCCACTCACCTCGCTTGTCCTGGCCCCGCTTTTGAAACTACTTTCTGTGTTCTGTGGATTTTTTCACCATTTTATTTCTCTTAGCTTTTATTTCTTAGCCGGCCCTTTCCACCAAGGAACTCCATTCCAACTGCCTGTGCATGATGTGGGCGGGAGACAGGTGAATCTTGAATAGTAGAAGAGAAGATCATAGCAAGTCTTTTCACTATTATTTTTGTAAATGCTGTTAGGCACATTATCTGAGCAGTCAGAAAAGCCATTAGGAAATCAGCTTACCAGCTGTCAGAATCTTCCTTGAAAAAAACAAACCACCAGAAAGACATATTAAACAATATTGAAAAATCAAGAAGGAGGAGGAGAGGAGGAAGAGGAATCAAACAGGCAAAGGAGTTAAACAGACAAAGGAAAGATATTTTGGGACTCTTAATTTTCATACTTCACCAATTACTCAAGCTAAACCTCTCCCAATACCACCAGTCACAAAATTTAGTTCAACATCATTCTCAAATTTTACTGAAGACTTGCTAGGACCTTATTATTGGCTACTACTCAATACTGAAAGATGAAGGCTCTTATTGGCCTCATAGTTAAATGGTGAAGTAAAACATAAAATTTCTTTCTTTGGATCTGCCACGCTTTTAATTTCTAGTCCCTATTCCCTTTGCTCCAGATTCTATCACATCATGCTTATTTATGACAGTAATTTTGCAACTAGACTTTATGTTCCCAGTGTTTCCTTCAATCTAACACATACTAGTATTTCTTAAATAATTTTTGTACCATATAATTTCTCTTAAAAAAAAAAAAAAAAAAAAAACCTCAGGCTGGGGTTGTGGCTCAGTGGCAGAGCACTTGCCTAGCACACATGAGGCATTGGGTTCCATCTTCAGCACCACATTAAAAATATAGAATAAAAAGTTATTTTAAAAAACCCTTTATGTACATAAAATTCCATATGATAATATTTTACTCATAGAATTTGAAAGATGTAGGGAAGTTTAAAGAATTCAACACAATTTCATCTCTATTTTGAATAACTTTTACTTACAATTTTGAATAACATTTACTTACTTAATGCTAATACTTGATAAGCTGAAAAAAAATTTAATTTCCTGTATTCTGTACAAGTAACAATAAATGTTGAAAAGGATGCGAGGGAACAGGTACACTCATACGCTGCTGTTGGGACTGCAAATTGGTGCAACCACCATGGAAAGCAGTATGGAGATTTGATAGAAAACTTGGAATAGAACCACCATTTGACCCAATTATCCACTCCTCAGCATCTATCCAAAGGATTTAAAATCCACATATAGTAGTAATGTGGCCATATCAATGTTCATAGCAGCTCAATTCACAATAGCTAAGCTATGGAACCATTCTAGGTGCCCTTCAACAGATAAATGGATAAAGAAAATGTGGTATACACACACAAGAGAATATTACTCAGGCATAAATAAGAATTAAATTATGGCATTTGCTGGAAAATGGATGGAACTGAAGACTACTATGCTAAGTGAAATAAGCGAATTCCAAAAACCCAAAGGTTGAATGTTCTCTCTGATATGCAGATACTGACCCAAAAAAAGTGGGGGCAAGGGAGGAGTGGAGGTTTACCAAATTGGACAGAAAGAACTGGGAGAAGGAAGAGGGAGATGGGAATGGGAAAGACAGCAGAATGAATCCCGCGTAACTTTTCTATGTTCATATATGAATATACGATCATGCAACTCCACATCATGTACAACCACAAGAATGGGAAGTTATACTCCATGTATGCATGATCTGTCAAAATAAACTCTACTTTCATGTATAATTAAGATGACAAAATTTGAAAAAAGAAAAAAAATTCCTGGATTCTAGAAAGAAATTATGGTTTATAGCAGCACAATTCATAACAGTTCAGCTTGGAACCAACCTAGATGTCCATCAACAGATGAATGGATAAAGAAATTGTGGAATATACAAACAATGGGATATTACACAGCCATAAAGAAGAATGACTTTATGACATTTGCCAATAAATGAATGGATCTGGAGACTGTTATGCTAAGTGAAATAAGCCCATCTCAAAAAACCAAACATTGAATGTTTTGGCTGATATGTGGAAGGTAAACCACAATAAAGGGGAGAAGAAAACAATTTCATGTAGACAAGGGGGAACAAGGAAGGGAGAGGGATAGGAACAAGAAAACACCCAAGTGAATCCTACCATCATGCCCACCCACAAGAATGGGGTCTAATTAGTATAAGATATATCTCATGATTGTGTAATTTTATCCAAATGGATTTTAATGTCATATATAACTAAGAAGAAACAATACAAAATTTGAGCAATCATAGAAACATAAATGAGAAGCATAAAATGAAATAAAGTTTAGTGTATATGAGTAAAAAAATAAGAAAACTGAAGACTGGAAAACCAGTTATGCAGCAAACACAAATATTTAAGCAAGAATTAATAATAGTCCAAATTTGAGGAGTGGCACTGAAAATAGAAAGAAAAGTACAGATGAAAAAGACATTATGAAAGATAAATTGACAGAACTTGATGACTGAGCCAAGAGAGAATAATATGTAAAAAACTATTTTGAGGTTTTGGCTGTGGAAGAATGATGGTACACACTACAACCAGAATAAGGAAATCCAAAGAAGTAAACTTTTTGAAGTTTCTTGAGAAGAAATGGTATGTGTGTTTTTCCCCCCAAAACATTAATTCCCCAAGCTTGGCATTTGTTGTTCTACTTCCATCCACCATGTACCTGAAAACCATATGTATCTTTGTCTTTGGCAACTTGTTTTTCCTTCACCCTCAGCTGACTCATCCCTACCTCTAGGATGGTCATCCAGTGAAAAGTATCACATTTTTCTGGATATAGTAATTAACTGAGGAGTGCAAATGACCCAGTTGGAGCCAATATTACAAGCTAAATAGTTGACAGAGAAATAAACATTTTTATTGGCTTCCCAATGGTTAGGATTTTGTGACTGGTAAGAATGAAGATAATGAGCTAGGATTGTGGTTCAGCGGCAGAGCGCTCGCCTCGCATGTGCACAGCCCGGGTTCAATCCTCAGCACCACGTAAACATAAATGCATTGCATTGTGTACAACTAAAGTAAATAAATATTTAAAAAAATGAAGGTAAATTTTAAAAAGGCAATGCCAAAAATGTAGTGAGCCTAGGTTCTGATGACATCCTCAGAATCCCTAACTCAAGTCCCTTTCTACATTTTCAGTATATGAGAAAACAAATGCATTTGGGCTTAAACAAATTGGATAGGCACTCTTATCTGACAATTTAAAAAGTTGTGCTTGGTTTATAAAAGCAACACTGTAGTCTGTGGGGGATATGTTCCAAGCTTCCCAGAAGATGCCCCAAAATATGAATCATGCTGAATCCTAGGTGTGGAGGCTATGGTTATTCCAACATATAGATACCTATGGTAAAGTATAAATTATAAATTAGGCACAGGAGATTAACAACAATGACTAATAATAAAATAGAATGATTAAAATGATATGCTATAGTAAAATTTATTTGAAACTGATGAATTGTTTATTTCTAGAATTTTTCATTTAATATTTTCAGACCTTTGTTGATGATGAGTGAGTAAAATTGTGGAAAATGAAACCATGGTTTAAGAAGCTACTATTTACAAAAATAACATTTCTTACCTAAAAACAGAAGCAAATAGAAAGAAAATGAAATAAAAGAAAGAAAATAAGAGCCTCTTGAGAAGCTAAAATTTATCATTTATGTAGAGCAAAAATATATTTTCCCATTTTTTGAAGTTGATCATCTGTTGTGATTTTCTCTCCATTTTTTATCCTCCCTCTAAGTACATGTCACTGCTCTGTGGGCATGTGCATGTGCTAGACTGTATCATTACATATATTTTATATTGCAATCTCCCTCTGAATCCATAAGAAGTTTCTCTTTTGAAATGTGTTCTCTCTTAAACCCACAAATTACTACTGGAAGAGTAATAGTATATTCCCTCTTTGGAGTTTTGGCCTTCCAAAGAGTGCCATGTCTTCATTTGTGCTCTGCCTTTTCCATTAGAATTTCAGAGAATGAAACCCCAGAATCCAGAACAGGAAGATGAATACTTGAGTAACTGGCATCATCAGCACATATGGTATGGTTCATTTAATACTTACTTTAAAAAGTTAAAACCAAAGACTATGTTTTTTAAAAGAATGGCTGGTTTTTATCCTTTTCAGGGTTGATCTGTTCTTCTAATTGATAAACTACTAGTATTCTTCTCATTAAGTCATTTATTTTCTTGCTTAAGTAAATATTTTCTGAAATCAAATATGCATGTGTGTATGCCTTAGAATGAATTAATGAATAAAAATATGTATAAAGGAAATTTTCTGCCTTCAAATATGCCAAAATTATATATATATATATATATATATACACATCTCAAATTTGTATGTATATTAGTATACATTTTATACTAAAAGTGATTTACATGTATATACAATTCAGTTATATGAATTGAATGAAATGAAAGAATGGCAAAAATACAGCTGGATTAATTCCCCATGCATTTTTTTTCTTTCCTTGTCATCAATACAAAATATTTAATTATTTAGGGAGACAAGCATTTGGAAACAATGAGGAAATAAGTTTTTGACAAACTGAAATTAAGTTTTCAGCATTATAAGGATTTCAGAAAAAAAATATACTGTAAAGCCTCTTTATCATAGACTTTGAAACCTGATAACAGACAATAGATGACAGTTGAGAAGCTAATGTTAAGATGAAGGAATGGCACTGATTGCTAGCTTGGCAATTACGTAGGCTGAAACTGCCAAGATAAAAACCAACAACTTTTGAAACTTTCCTTTGACATCTTATACTCAATATGTACAAAACAAAATTTCTGATTTTTCTCCAATGTCCCAACCCCCAATAAAACTGCCCTATTGCCATCCTTGCTATCTCAATTTTTGACTACTCACCCGTCCATCTGTCTATACCAAGGTTCTTAGTTCCATGTTCAGCTCCACTTGCTCTCTCCTACACACATCCAGTTTGAAGGGAAATTCTGGTAGGTTACCTTCAAATAATCAACAGACTGATTACTCCACAATCTCACCACCATCTTCCTCTGCCCCTGATCTAAGCTACCACATCCCTAGAATGTGTTATTGAAGTCACCTCCTAGCTGTCTGTTTCACTTCTGCCCTATTCCCTTATAGTATCTTCTCTAATACAATAGCTAGAGTTACCTTTTCACATTTTTTTTTTCCCTCCAAGTACTGGGATTTAAACCCAGGGCCTCACATGCAAGAGTTCATCTTTTAAGCACATCAGATAATATTTCATCTCTCTACTCAGTGCAGGTCAAAGTCTTTGTGAGGGCTTACAATGTTCCACAGGATCGGCTCCCTCTACAACCTCTACTGTCCTGTATTTCCCCTGTCCACAATAGTCTCTTGGCTGCTGCTTAAACATACCAGGTGAAAATCCACCTTAGAAATTCTATGCTGGCTCTTCTCTCTACTTGGAAGCTCACCACCTCCCTGACTGTAACAAAGTCTTTGACCAGTTATAATTTTCAAACTAAAACCTGCCCCTGACCATCCATTTTAAAATCCATCTTCCATATACTTTATTCTTCCCTAGTATCTGCCACCTTATTTTAAAATGCTATATAATTTGTTTATTTTAGTGACTGAGTGTCTTTCCCTGCTCTAGCATAGGCTCCACAGGGGCAAGATTCCTTCTCTATTTTGTTCACTGACTTATTATAAGAATCTAGAGCACATATACAATAACTATTTTGAATGAATTAAACAGCTCTAGACAATGCCTATATAGAATAAGGCACCGGTTTGGAGCCAAATTATCTTATCTCTGATTTAATTTTCAAACATTTTATATTGTTTTATTTAAAATCATTATGGTAGCATCACAAGGTGAATGATATTATTGTCCTATTTTACACATGAGGAGATTAAGTCTTCAGTAACAAAAGCAAATTTCACAAGGTCATATAATTGGTAAGTGATAAACTCTCAACTCAAGGGCACTTGACCACAGAGCCACATCCCTACCCCTATTTTGTGTTTTATTTAGAGACAGGGTCTCACTGAGTTGCTCAGCGCCTTGCCATTATTGAACTTGGTGATCCTTCTGTCTCAGCCTCCAGAACCATGGGATTATAGGCGTGTGCCATAGCGCCCGGCTGGTAAACCCCCAACTTGATCTGATATTTTCTGAGGCCAGAGTAAAGGGTTCTTTTTTTTTTTTTTTTTTTTTTTTTTTGTGGTACCAGGGATTGAACTCAGGGGCACTCACCCACTGGGCCATATCCCCAGCCCTTTTTTGTATTTTATTTGGAGACAGGGTCTCACTGAGTTGCTAAGTGCCTCACCATTGCTGAGGCTGGCTTTGAACTCGCGATCCCCCTGCCTCAGCCTCCCAAAGTGCTGGGATTACAGGCGTGCGCCACCGCGCCCGGCCAGAGTAAAGGGTTCTTTAAGACTCTGTCATGCCGCCTTTTTGGAATGTGTCTGTGCAAGTAACTTATACTATATAAGCTCCTCTCATCAAACAGGGGTACCAATGCTATCCATCATTGTTGTGGGCAGTAGAGATATATGCAAATATCTGCCAAATAATGAATACTCATTATATATAAATAAAATTTTAGTCTTTCTCACATGATTATTACAATATGAAGGTGTATCAAATAAGTCTAGTTCTCTTAGGATGTGTCTTTGCCTCTAAAAGTCTCATGAGAATCAAGTCAGGGCTCAACGTGAAGACCCAAGTAACATGCTCACATAACTTTAACTTAGACCTGAGGTCAGAAAGTCAAAGTGATTTCTGGAAGATCAGACTAAAACTCTAGGTAATAACAAAGAATGGTTCATTTTTTAGGGTGACCCTTTTAAGCATACTTTGTTAGGTGAGCAGCCAGGGCTGCAGATCTTGGTGTACCTCCAGTGATATGGAGAACTCTATTAGAAACCCTGCTGGACAGCCAGAAGCCCAGGGCTCCCTTTCACTTCTCAACGTAGCCACCAAATACTCTTAAGCATATCACCTCTTTGCATCACAGACTTTAAAGGACACTCACCAGCTGATGCATTTACAGGAACAAGTCTGTGCCAAGCACTTTCCTTGTAAAGTAGACCCTTCCATGTTGCAAACCACTGTCAGATTAGGAAAAAAAGACATCACAGAGGGTAGAGTTCACCAGAAATGACAACAAGAAAGAGCCAACTCCAAAAGAATAGGAAATTTGGATAATCAGAGAGGCAAGATAAAAGCATTCCCAGAGTAGGGACAGCATGACTCCGTGAGTTAATAAACATGCCTTGCATACAGGGTGTCAGGCACCTGCTATGAGCATTTAAAGTATCCAAATATACAAGTGAGGCAAGATTCTTGATGGAAAGAAGTTCACAGATTTTACAATCTAGAAAGAAATATGACAAGGACACATTTAATTATGTGGGGCCAACTGTTACAAATATTACAAATGCTTGGAAAGAGGTAAATGAATTTTCAGGGGGACAGAATAAAATATGAGAGATAAACAATATTTTTATTAAAAGGAAAAAATTTAAGGGCATCCCAAGCAGAAAAACAAGCTAAGTGAAGCATGGTTCTGTGAAAGAACAAATGGCTCAGAAGTAGAAGTGCACATAGACTACACAAGAGAAAAATGATGTAAGTATAAAAATATAGAGTCTAAATAATGTTATTTTAAGTTCAGTAAATTTACTCTTAAATCTCAGTTTAATGCAAAAAATAAGTGGTAAAAGTATGTCCTCTTAGCAATTCAGGAAATTATTTATACATTGAAAATGCCCTTCTCCTTTTCTTTGTTGTTGTTTTGTAGTGCAGTCATTGTACACATAGAAGTATCTCTGGAGTAAACCCAAGAGCTTGGTGACATTTTCTTCCCTCTTCCTCTAAATTGCCACACTGTGAGTCACTTTCAAGGAAACACAGCTAGACTCATTGATCCCACAGTAAAGCAAATTTATTCTTAAGGGGCTAAGGTAAATAGCATGGCTTTAATCAGCGCTAAGAAAACATATCCAATACATTCCTGTCCCCAAGTGCATTTAAGGCAGTGCAAGGTCTAAGTTTGAGCAGATGGATTTCAGTGCAAGTAATTACAAGCTGCAACATAATTTCCTTAAAACTACACACATACTAGACAAATACTTATTTGTGGTTATAGAGTGGGTAAAGTTACTACAAAAATAGCAGCACACCTTATAATAGTGCCATATGCCATAATTTACCTTTGCTATATCTGAAGTGTCATATCTTGTTCCAGACTTAATATTTAGTAACTAACAATTTAATGTACAAATCTTCAGCCTAAGCAGTAGAATAATTAGAAGAGGCAAGCCCCGCTTTATACATGGAAAAAATATACTAGATCATGAAAAATACCTTAGGATTATGCAGAAGAGGGAAGTGATTTTTAGTTATGAATAACTAATGTCAACTTTCAAATAACTTATAAAGCAAGCGGTAAACTTAATGCAGATATTCAGGACAGCAAAAATGGGTCATAGTGGCAACATATTTTTCTTATAAAAGTAAATGCCATGAACATATCCAAAATCTGATGTCTACATAGCCTCTGGAAATATAATTAAAACCTATTTTTGTAAAAATGAAGTAAAATCCATAATATATTACATCCACCATAAGTGCATGTGGTGAAAGAATATGATTAGTGCTTTCTGACTTATTCTGCAGAAAGAAAAACAAGCATTGGGGCAATTATCATTCTGTCTTTTTGCCAACTAAAGTAATTCTCTCACTAAGTAACAACAACAATAAAACTATCAACAAAACATCCTGTGTTGTAGAAAATTTTGAACTGTTGGGGTTGATTAAATGAACCTTGTAGTGGTCTGTTTTTCATTAGTATAATAAAGTGCCTGAGACTAGTTAATGTACAAAGAAAAAAAGGTTTGTTTAGCTCACAGCACTGGAGGTTCAAGGAAATGGTGCTTGCATTGGCACAGCCCTAGTGAGGGTCTCACCACAGATGAAATCATGGCAGGAGAGCATGCAAGAGGGATCACATGGCAAGGTAAAAAGCTGTAGAGATGAGGGATCAGGCTTACTCCTTTATAATAACTCACTTTCTGCAAATCAACTAACTCTTTCTGCAAAACAACTAATTCCTTCGACAAAACCAGTATGATTCCCTTTTGATGGCAGTGACCCCAATGACCCTTTAAAGGTTCCACTAACTTCCAACATTGCCACACTAAGGACCATACTTCCAACATGAGTGTTTGGGGCACACACTCAACCATATCCAAAAAATAGCAAAGCCCAGTAGTGATTGAAATAGAGTCCTCCAATGACTCACTTATTTCTTTGTAATCTGTTGGGAATACTCAAATCCAGTTGGGTTGTTTTCTTGAACTCATTGGATGCCAATTTACAACAGAACAAAGATTGAGATTGAATTCAGTGTCAGAGCTCTTAAGACTCTCTTAGTGTAAAAGATATTTCTGGAAATGTATATGAAATTATCAGTTAAGGAGTCAAATTGTATTTTGTGAACTTGTCCAAGCTACATAGCAACTGGAAAAATGTGTTGAAGACTCACATGAGTTTATAAGCTAAATAACATATATCAGTACACAGGAAATCTTGTATCAATATCCTCTTATTTTTTGTTTCACTTTTTTGTTATTCTCACCCAAAACTGGAAAAAGGCAATGTGCAAATCTACCTTCTATTATGAGGTCTAGCATTAAAGTCATGGATTAAAAAAAAAGTTTTTAAATGGAACATGAGCAATCTTAACACAAACCAGGGAGGTTCATGTTCAGAGAGCTAAAATCCCGATTGCCATGAATTGAATGAGAATTTAGGAGACAGAGCCAGAAAGTATAAACAAAATTCTAATAAGCATTACTGTGAAGGAAAGATAATAGGGTAGTTGTTAGATTTAGGAATGCAGGGAATCAAGATAGGAATTAGCCAGTCTCCAAACTTAGAAGACAAGTAAAAAGACATAGTACCCATGTAAATACCCCTGAAGACATAGAGGCAATTATTTGATAAAGTTTAAACCTAATGTTATCTTCTTTCTCTGTAAACTGGAATACTATTTATTATGGATATGACGGACTTTCATTTGAACATGGATGGAACACAGAAATTTAATCTGTCTTCTTTAACAAAATCCACTGAAATTACTATAAAGGAATAAGAAGTTACTTTTAATTGAGGTAAATGGGATAATGGAAAACAGACAATAATGAAGTCATCAAGGAACTAGGGCTTTATCATTAGAGAACAAAGTATACAGGCTTCTTGGAATGATGATGAGGGGGAATACCAGGACTATTTGAGTTGAGCACAGTCAGAGAGAATGATCCATCCAGGAAGAATCTGAGTTGGGGGTGAAGTCTCCAGGGCTGATGACATTGCAGATTGAAGAAGAAAAAAAAAAAAAAAAAAAAAAATATATATATATATATAGGTAGGTGGGTGAGTACATAGAGAGACAGACAGACAGATAGATAGATGTACTGAAAGATTATTTGATTTGTTTAACCATTTGGTCATTAATTTTATATATCTTTCAGAGTTGGAGGGAAATTCGCTGTACAAAGAAATCTAAACAAATGAAACAATGAAGTAATTACTAATGTAGGAAAAGTAAAAGCTATTCAATGAAAACATCACTATTTTTCACCAAGTGGTTCAGATTAAATAATATTTACATTTTTATAGTCATGCAAACACTGAGTAGATATTTAAACAAAACTTTTGATAAGTTATATTAGAAGGACAGTGAAAAAAATGTGTGTGTGTGTGTGTGTGTGTAACAGAGAGTATGTGTTTTGGAAAGATTATCAGAATATATTAGAATTAAATACTCATATATTCACAATAGGAAATCTGTAGGTATACTCAATAATTTAAAAAGTAATAAATAGCAGAAAATATATTTACTTAAAATCAGGAGGTGGAGATTATACTCAATAGCTGATGTTAAATGTAACTTTTATGGAGTGAGAGTTGGGGTTGAACAGTGGATGGGGCAAAGTACTCCTATTTTCATTGTAAGCTATTAGTTACACTTTGACTTACATTAAACTACATAAGTATGTTACTTTAATTAACATAAAATGTATTTTAAATTAAGAGTGAATGAGCAATTTCAAGGCTTTTGAGTAAAATAATTAGGGTTCTAAAAAGTTTTAGAGGAAAAAAAAATACCTACCAAATTAAAAACAAATGTAAGACCTTAAAGTCTGTCTCTATTTGTTTCCATGCATATCTACCTAATATCCAAGCACAGAGGCCCTTTATTGTTCTCAAAGATGCCATCACTTACAGGAATAAAATCATCGCTTCTCCATCTTCATCTGTCAAAATTCTGGTAATCCCTCAAACATTTTCTCTTGTGATCACCCTTGAACTTTTTACCTCTGTTACTGCATTTATTTGACCTAATTTTTTTATTCTTATATACATTCATCTCATTCTAAGTTGCTTAAAACTTGAATGTGTCACTCATTTTGTATCCCTTGCATGAACTAACCAAGCATTTAGATACATACTAGCCTCTTTGCAGCTGTATTAATTTAAATTTGAATTTGGCATGAAATCCTCATCTATTTTTAAAGGAAGTATCATTACTTTGCCCTCATTCTTTCAAGGAGAGGGCAGGATAATGAACGCAGGGTCTGTGTGTGCTTAAGCACACACTACCATTTAGCCCTCATTTTTCTCATTGGCTTAAATTATGTAACACTATTCTACTAGGAGTACAACTTATATTGATACTACATGTGCCTTGGTTCAGAAAAATGGTATAACATTGAGGATCTAAGTGTTTTCATTTGAATATTTTAAAGAGTTTTTTTCATCAGAGCTATAGAGAAAAATATTTTAACTTTTGTTTTTTGAAAGTACATGTATAAGCACATAATAGCCATAGAGGTGACACATAGTATCCCTGAATTTTATCACATATCACTAATCATAGGTTCCTTTTTGGTTATTATCCTTTTGGAAAAACAGCAAAAATCAGTCTTTAGCAAGTGTCAAAACTGAAGGACATTATCTATGCAAACAATAAAGGTTTGAAATAACTAATAGTTGTTTCAAAATAGAAATAAATGTATTAAATAATTTATTGAGGAAAAGTTGTTGTCATTATTGATTAAACAAATAGCTAATTATTTTATTTTAAATAACTTTTTTGTTAATCATTGGATATTACAGGAATCATTCAAGGTTTTTACATTTATTATTGTACAAAATTCCCACAAAATCTGTTTTAACAGACAATAACAGTATATACACAGCATTTACTGTATGTTCTGTCTTAATCTAAGAGCTCTTGACATGTTCTAAAACATTAGACTTCCCAAGAACTCTATGAATTAGGCACTCTTACTATTACTTTCATTTTGTAATTGAGAAAACTGGAACACAGACAAGTAATTTTCTCATGGTCACACATCCAAAAAAAGTTTAATAACAGGAATAGAATCAAACATATAGAATTTATTCCTTAACAGTTGTATTAAATAGGCATTATCATTGTTTTTATTTTCTTCATTCTTTACATTAGCAACTGGAGGTATAAACATGGAGGTAGCACCAGAATTTGAAATAAGTCACATTCTACTTCTTAAATCTCAGGTTATAGTCTATAATAATCTGTACATGATTCACCTCAGATTCATATATTTCTGTATCTATCATCTGATGTCTTCAGAAATTAAATTTATTAGTCCTTTTTTAGGTCTTTTATGTAAATAAGCAACATAGCTTCACTGACTTGCTCAATCTTCAACTGATATTTTTACATTTGGATAAAATATATTTTCATTAAATGCCACACAAATCCCTTTTAAAGCACTCTGTGATTTCTTAATCTGAATATTATTTGCTATTCTGGTCTGTGCTACATGATTTGCTGTGCAAGGAGGCAGTTGCCATGTACAACTTCAATGGATTCCTTCTGATGTCCCAAAATAAATCAAATTATACAGCAAGCAGGGATATCACTAAAGTCTATGTAAATAAAGATATAAAAAATTAAATATAACCTGTCATTTGCCTTATGACTATTGAAAGTAAAACCATTCATGTTGCTCCAAATAAAACTCCTGAGAATCACAGTTTTTTCCTAGGAGGGTGGTAACGAAGAATGAGCACTTTTTAACAGAGAGAGAAAAGGCCTTTTGAAGACCTGGTCAGGCCTATTTCCCATGATTCCTAGGCTTTACCATGGCCCAGACCTGCTCTGAGATTACAGGATGTTCTTTCATCAACCCATATACCACTGAGAATAACTTCAAAGTGAATTGTCACAACAGCATGCAGTAGTCTGCAAATATATAAAGCATATTATGGAAGTTCTCAGTGTGTGGTTTAAAAAAAGTTTCAAACAGAAAACGTCCAAGACAGCATCTCAAAGCCTTTTTGTTCTGTATTTCTTACTAATAACACCATGATTTCTCCAGGAACCATTTTTGGAAATTTTGGAGTTCCTTCTGTAACTTTATTCTCATCTCTCCCAACTTCTACTCTGTCAACCAAGTCCCTGAAAAATCCCTTCTTCCTGTCACTTCAGGATGTTTTGAACAGTATTTTAATGAGTCTTCCTGCCTCAAGATTTTCTTCTCTTTGGGTGTGCTCATTTTTGAGAACAAACAGTGACTTTCAAAACAAGAGGAAGCACTTTTATATTAACAGTTACATTCACTACACTTAGGAGATGGTGAATTAATATTTACTAAATGAACTAAACAACAATGAGAAAAGAACAAAAGAGAAAAGAAAAGGAAGGGAAGAAGGAAGGAAGGAAGGATGATAGATATTATCTAAGGGTAAGGTAACTGCTAAAACATACATTTCAAAATATTGGTGGCATACATAATAGAAGCTTATTTTCCTCTCAAGTACCAAATGAAAGTTCTTGATCAGTAGGATGCTCTGGTCCTAGAGGTAATCAAGAACCCAGGTCTTCCCATCTTCAGCAAGAATTGTCTATGCAGAAAAGCCTGTGGAAAGTTTTCACTACAGAATCCTGGAAATGGTACACATCACTTTTGATCACATCCTCACAGGTTCAGTGAATACCTATCCAGGATCCGACATAGGACGTATGAAAAAAAGGAAGGAAAGGGAGAGAGAACAGGGAGCTAACTTACCCAAGACACACAGTTGGTAGGCAACAGGTAAGAGATTCTAACCTATACTTCTTGGATTAACTTCTTAGCCCAAAGATTAGCTCTGGTGTAGCTTCCTTCTCTTGAAACCATCAGGACCAGTATGGGAAGATGACTGTTTAAAGAAAATAATTGTTTACTGCTGAATAATTGATAATGAAAACATCAAATAACCATCTTTTTATTGAGTTGGGAAACATTATATATTATATACAAAATTCAGTTTGGAATGAATAAATTTACAATAACAATTTCAAACATATGAATAGCTAAAAAATAATCCAAAACTCACCTAGTAGTATTTTCTTGTTCCCTTTTCTATGTATTAACTCATATCTAAGTAAGTAGTCATCAAACTTTCAACGACATTTTTTCATTATAAAATTAAGATTTCATGACATTCTAATAAATGAATTTATTTTAGCAGAAATTTAACTTCAAAAATAAAAGTAGAGTAATTTAAATATGATGGTTCCTAATCAAACCAAAGAACACAGGGTTTAAAGTCAGTTTTGAGTTAAAGATGAGTTCCATATCTTATATGCTGCTTTATAATAATCAGAATTAAGTTTTCTTTTGTATGTAAAACAAATATGATCAAAAGACTCACTAAAGCTGAAGCAGAAAATAATTTGGCCCAATTAGAATGGGAAAAGGGAGTAACCCAAAACTAGTTTATCAAGTCCATCTGTGTAAATAAAGATTCCTCTAGAATAGACTTCAAGACAATTGTCAACCTTTTCTTTCTAATATTGAGGACATCAACAATGGCATTTTTGTCTATGTGAAAAACTATGAGATCAGTATTGCTTTATAGAACTCTAAAATAATTTATTACTAAATTCAATTGTATGCATTATGAAAAAAAAGCATTAAATTTTTATTTATTTTTCAAAAATTGACAATAATAAAATTACTTCTAACATTTTGGAAATTATTTTTAATATTGTCTATAAAAATTACAAGATTGGGTATAGAGCAAGGAGTGGGATAGCTGGGTCAAATGGCAGTTCCATTCCAAGTTTTCCTAGGATTCTCCATAATACTTTCCAGATTGGTTTCACCAATTTGCAGCCCCACCAGCAATGTATGAGTGTGCATTTTTCCTCACATCCTCGCCAGCATTTATTGTTGTTTGTATTTTTGATAGCTGCCATTCTGACTGGAGTAAGATGAAATCTTAGAGTTGTTTTGATTTGCATTTCTCTAATTGTTAGAGATGTTGAACATTTTTTCATATATTTGTTGATTGATTGTATATCATCTTCTGATAAGTGTCTGTTTAATTCCTTGGCCCATTTATTGACTGGGTTATTTGTTTTTTTTTTTTGTTTTTGTTTTTTGTTTGTTTGTTTTGTTTTTTTTTTGGTGTTAAGGTTTTTGAGAGCTTTATATATCCTTGAGGTTAGTGTTCTATCCAATGTGCTTGTGGTAAAGATTTGCTCCCATTCTGGAAGTTCTCTATTCACCTCACTGATTGTTTCTTTTGCTGAGAAGAAATTTTTTAGTTTGAATCCATCCCATTTATTAATTCTTGGTTTTAATTCTTGCACTACAGGGGTCTTATTGAGGAAGTTGGGGCCTAATCCAACATGATGGAGATTTGGACAGGGACACAGCCACATCAATGTTTATAGCAGCACAACTTACAATAGCTAGATTATGCCCATCAGCAGATGAATACATAGGGAAACTTTGGTATATATACACAATGGAACACTACTCAGCACTAAAAGAGAATAAAATCATGGCATTTGCAGGTAAATGGATGGAGTTGGAGAAAATAATGCTAAGTGCAGTTAGCCAATCCCCAAAACCAAAGGTCTAATGATTTCTTTCTTATTTATTCATTTCTTATTTATTTATTTATTTATTTATTTATTTATTATGAAGGAACTTTAAATAGAACAAAGTGGGGGAGAGGCAGGGAAGGGACTAGAGGATAAAAATAATGGCAGAATGAGGTAGACATCATTACCCTAAGTACACAATTGTTGTGAAAGACACAATTGTTGTGAAAATACTTTATGTAAAACCAGTGACTTGAAAAATTGTGCTCTTTATATGTAACATGAAATGCATTGCACTCTGCAAGCATGTGTAACAAATTAGAATAAAAAAAGAAAAAAATATTACAAGATTGTATTGTCTCAAATAGTATTCTATAGAAATCATTTCCCTATACCATAATAATAAGTGCTGAATTTCTTATAGTAAAATAATGTTATGTCAATATAAATGATATTCATAATAGATAATTTAGTCATAAAAAATAGCATAGGGGTTAACAACTAAACAGAAAAAGTCTTTCATTCTTTCCTTCCTCTTTTCTTTCCTTCCTTTCTTCCTATCTTCTTGAATATTTCCTCCCTTATACTATTATTTCTTCTGATCAGATTATTTATTTTACCTGCCTTTCCTACCAGAAAAAATATTGTGTGTACACACATGCCTACACACACAAAAGCATATGCTGATGTAAGCCTGACCCTAAAGCTTATTATTGGAATATTGACTAAAAATTAGGATTAGTTCATACCATAATGAAAGAAAAAGAACCAATATGGAAATTATTTTGGTGTTCGGTGTAAAAGTTGGTTATGGTTATAACTGAAGCACATTTAAAAGAATGACAAGAGATGAAAACATTGTAACAATAAAAATTAGTGATTGTATCATAAGAAAAAGAAAAGATTAATGTATTATTTCCCATAATCAATTGTCCAAATAACTTTTCATCATATCATTAACCTTTTTTTTTTTAATTATCAAGAAATTCAAAAGATCATACAGCCAGAATGATCATGCTGGTTGGTTAATAATTAAATATACTAAAGAGGGCTGGTTTTACTTTAATTTACTTGTTACTAAATTAATCTCAAGAATGTTCTATGAATATCTAATGGCAGCAATCATTTTCTTAAGATGTACAATTGGCCTACTGAAATGAAGATTAAATATTCAGCCTAAATTTTTGTTATATGAACTATCTTAAATTCATAAAAAACTGTCGACTAACACATCTTTTAGTGCATCTGGTTTCATTTTTATTAAAGATGATCATCTCGTATAAGCAATCACCCTTGCATGGAGAAATGTATGAGCTAGCTGTATAGCAGAGGACATATATAGGCAGATAGGTAGATGATAGATGATAAATGGATGGATGGATATATAGATATGAAAGGAAATAGAGAAATAAGTGAGAGGGAGTAAGAAAGAAAGCCAGGGAAGAAGGGAAAGGGAGACAGGGTAAGAATATGAGGACAAAATGGAATTTTTTATTATCATTTTATCAATTAAAGGAATAACCAGTATAGTGTGACTAAACCTTTAATATACATACAGAAAGAATCTGCTACATAATTTGTGTGTCCTGGTTCAAAATAAAAATACATATGAGTACGGTGATATATAAAACCAATCATGGGGTCTTTCTCAGTATAAGTCTTGTGCAGATTCATAGGCCATCAATGCATGCAGCCAGCCTCACACATGGGATACACACTTGATTAATTCTGTATATTTTCATAGGTCATATAGTAGAAATGATTCATCCAGGTAGCATTCTCTTGGATGCATAGGAAAGAGTATTTTTCTCAGTGGATCCTTCTCTGTTTATGGCCAACTACCAACAAACTGTAGTAAAGTAGTTTCCGCAGGAAAAAATTGTCAAAATTTAATTAGGAATCTCAGGTCTACTGATATAAATGGACCTTTAATATATATATTGTAATTTGAAAACAAATGACAGTCTTTCTAGTAAATGACATGTTAGAAATTTTTTATAACATCATTATAAACATCAGTACACATATTGAATAATCCTTTAATGTACGGTCCTTCTTAATTTTCTTATTCCTAAAATATATTCCTGTTACATTTATTGGTTAAAAAATTTAAAAAGAAGTTCAGATGAGGCTTTAGTCCCACCATTGCTAGGAAGTCTTCCCACATTTAACATCACTGGAACTCTTTTTCCTCTCTTTCTTCCCAAAGTACCTGCAGAGCATACTCGGCCCTCATCATAATGATTTCTTTTTCTAGACTATAAATCCCTGTAGATCACAAAATATGTGTTAATTTTTTATAACAGTCACAATGTCTAGTAAGTTTCCTCAGACATGGTAACAGCTCAGTATAGGTTTCTTCAGTGGACAAATGAATAAGAGTTTGGTTTAAAACGTGCTGTGTTTTTTTTTTTTTTTTTTTTTTTTTAATATAAGGAAGATCAAGAATATCAAATGTAATTGTCAGTACAGAGATAGTCTTTTTGGTATACTGTTGTGGTTAGAAAATGATGAAAAATGACCACTTTTGTTAAAATGGCTTTCTAAATATGCCAAACTGCAAAAAAAATTGAAGTATTACATTTCTCCCAATCTTTTTATATATCCTTAAACCTTTTCTTTGAAATTATTTTTGCAAAAAGAGAAAAAAACAGCATATTTTCTATTGTTATAATATTTCATAAAAAGCATTTTAATGAAGACCAATTTAAAATGAAACATTTTTAAAGTTTACATATATGTATATGTGTATATGTGTGTTCCATAACTTAATAATTTTAATGTTTTCCATTTAAATTTTTTGTTGTTATCTGAAATACAAGTGTTCATTTTTAAATTTTAAAAGAGTAAGGGCACAATAGAAATCATTCAATACATAAATGTTCTGTGAATGCCTTTTTGAAATGGATATAAAGCATTTCCTCGATTCTTTATCAACTTATTCTTTCCCTCTTTTTAACCCTTTCTTTCTCTACTTCCTTCTTTCTTCATTTATTGCATAATAATTAAAACACCTGGGCTGGGTGCAGTGGTGCACGCCTGTAATCCCAGCACTTGGGAGGCTGAGGCAGGAGGATCCCGAGTTCAAAGCCAGCCTCACCAATGGTGAGGCACTTAGCAACTCAGTGAGACCTTGTCTATAACAAAATACAAAAAAAGGCTGAGTATGTGAGCCAGTGGTCGAGTGCCCCTGAGTTCAATCCCCAGTACCACAAATAAATAAATAAATAAATAAATAAATAAATAAATAAATAAAATAAAATACCCAAGATATCAAACTTGAGGTACTCAACACTTACATGTTGCTCCAGGATATTGAATCAAATCAATAGATGTGTATCTTCAGAATGAGGTAAAGGCTATAGGACAACCACAGAGTGCAGCTTGAGAGAGTCTGTAACAGAAATATTGACATTTAGAATAATAAGAGCAATAGAGTACACTAGCGCTGAATACACTATGATGTGGTGGAGGAGAGGAAGCACTCCTCATTTAGCTGAACGAGAAAGCCCCATTTTTTTTTCTAGTAATTCAAACTCTACTATAAACAAATATACAGTCTGAGCAAATAAGAGACCTGGTCTTTGCATAGCCAATCAATGTGAGAGAAGAGGTTCCTCATACATCCTGGTAGATTCAGATGGTGCCTCAGTGAGGAGCCATCATAAGAATAGACCTGTTGTTCAGACTTGCTGCACAGGAGATCAGGAACCCTTGCATTTTTTGTGTCTTCAAGACTCATCAGCTATGTCTTTTTACTGGCACAGTGGGTGCTCACCCCAAGAGTCAATTTGGACCAAAGTGAGTTTAACACAGATCTGCTGAGACCTGTGGTTTGTAGGTGGAATGGTGAACCAGGCAAAGAGAGCTAGAAAGTACTTCCATTTAGAATTGGTGGTTTGAACTTTGTGACAGGGAGCAGGACCAAGTGTATGTGGATTTGTGGGAGGGCTGAGTCTGAGAGTACCACGCCTGGGACAGACAGAAGTGTTAACTCTTGCACAGATCCCATGAACCTGTTTGCCTCCTCCAAACTCATGAGTATTCATTCAGAGTATAAGCCAGGGGGTTTGGACACTTGCCACACCCCCAAGTGCACTGACTGAGGGTGTTAGAACCAAGGGTGATCAATCAGATTGAATACACAGGTTTTGTGGGAGAGGTTATGAGGTGGTGCTTACTGTAGCTGCACCCTGTACTTGAGTACAAAAACCAGAAGACTCAGGATTGAATCTAGTCCTTCTGTGCACAACTTTGTCTTAACACTTAACATTGGGCAAGGAGGATAGATCTCAGTCCATGGATTGCCTTAACTGGTTTGGCCTATTTGGGCCAAGGCTAAGAAAGAACACATCAGAGTAGCTCAGTCTCACAAACACCACCACCCCATCCCAATACCTGGTGAATAGCAAAATTAAAAGTCCTGAAAAGAAGTGTCTCCATTTACAATTCCTTAGCAAGGAAAAATCCTGGAGTATTTTTGTTTGTTTGTTTTGGTTTTTACTTTTATTGTGTTCCTATTGATTTGTTTTCCCTCATTTGTTTTTGTATTCTAATTTTATGCATTTTTAAATTCTCATATTTAATTCAAATGTCATTAGTTAAATCTTAACAAGATAGTCCTCTGTGAAGGGAGGGACAGTGGCATAGAATGAAATTCACAAAGAGGGTATCATTAGCCCTACATGGAATGTCAGAACCCGAAAGAGCTTCAGTGTACAACAAATTGACAGTGGACAGTGGAATGACAATATTGATAGTGGTATATCTGTTGCACATAGTGAAACTTGATTGTACAAGTACAGTGAAGAAATAGGGTGTCAGGTGTTTCACTGTGGAAGAAAGAAGATGCAACTAAGAGAAAGGATCTGGAGAGAAGCTTGTTTTAGGGAGTTATGCATTCTGAGATAGCTTTTTGACATATTCAAGCAACAGTGTTTCCCCTGTCCTCATAGTGCATAGCCCCCAAATCTCCAGAAAACTCCAGAGAGACTCTTTGCTTAGGAGTTTAGCATTCTAAGCTAGCTTGATAACACGTTGCAGCTTCAGCATTGAGCCACACAGCACTGTGCAGCCCAGAAACCTCTTCTAAGTTTAGTGAGATCTGCATTCCATGCTAGCAGCACCAGCATTACCCTACCCTTAAAGTGTGTCATTCCAAAAACTATGGAAAATGTTATTGCCTAGTGACGCTAGCTTGCTGTAATGTGCATAGCAGCTAAGAGGACCTCCAATCAGCTTCAGCAACAAATTACCCCTGCTTGTCAGCAGGTGAGCACCATGAAGGAAAGAATTAGGGGAGAATAACCCCTAGCCTATGCTGTATTTTGTTCTTTTTAAATTTACCCTCTTTTTAATTGTTATTTTTTTGTCTCTTTTCCTTTCCTCACTTTTTTTTACTTTTTTCCTATTTTCATTTACATTTGTTTTTTCCTTTTATTTTTTAATCATTATTTTCTTTAATTGTTTACTCTTTTTTTCTATTGTTGTTGCTGTCGTTTTGTCATGTGTGTGTGTGTGTGTGTGTGTGTGTGTGTGTGTTGCTGGAGACTGAGCCCAGGACTCTACATAGTTGGGTAGATGCTCTGCCAGAGCTGAGATGAACTGCACCCAGCTCCAGCCACAACTTCGTCCTGCTGGAACCTTGACAGATACATCAATTTAAAGAATGGTGGGGTTGAAAGAAAAGACCCCAGCCAACAATACTTCTTCAAGTTGGCACAGCTAAGGGCATCTAATGTTCTACTCTTGGGCAGTCAACCCCACAGAAACAGCAAAAAGAAGTAACACAAATGGTGTGAACATTGGGCCATCAGAGGTCCACAGCACTATTCATTGCACATCCTGCTGGATTACCCATTACTGACAACACTGGATATGAGTGCCACAGAGTGGAAACTGAGAGCCTGGAACTTGTCTCTTCACATAAAACACCAGGAATTATACTAATTTCTAAGCAGAGAAAAAAATCATCAGGCTCCTCACCCATATTGAATTATCAGTATCAGAATAACATTCAAATAACAGAGCTAGTGCCAACAGTGCCCATATAAATCCCTATCATTTAACAGGGGTTTCCACTTCAATTGTAGGAATAACCACAGAGGTTATACCCCATATACTCTGTTGTTTGTACCACACAAGCTTTGATTACCAGAGAGACACTACTCTTGAGAGGTCTATAGAGGAAGTGGGTCCCTCACCTTCCCTAATAGTACTCGTCATATTAAAACCTACAAATCACAGCCAAAGAAACTAAAAGGTTTGAACTTATGAAGTCCAACTGGAATAAAATTAAACACTACACAACAAACTGATAACTTAAGAAATATCAAGAAGATCACATATGACGAAGACCCTCACATAAAAGTATAGAGTTATCCATCCCAATAAATGCGTACATCTCAGCATAGAAATCAGCCTGGCGCGGTGGCACACTCCTGTAATCCCAGCACTTGGGAGGCTGAGGCAGAAGGATCCCGAGTTCAAAGCCTTCCTCACCAATGGCGAGGCACTTAGCAACTCAGTGAGACCCTGTCTCTAATAAAATACAAAAAAGGGCTGGGGATGTGGCCCAGTGGTAGAGTGCCCCTGAGTTCAATCCCCGGTACCAAAAAGAAAAAGAAAAAAATGAAATACAAGAAATCTGGAAAAAACAAGGTAATATGACATCTCCTAAATTCATAATTTTATGGAAACAAATTCCAAAAGTATCAAAAAAGATAGATTGTTGGATAAACTATTCAAAGGAATGCTTTTTAAAAAGGTCAATGAATTAAGTTAATACAGACAAACAATAGAGTGAATTAAAGAAGACAAAGCAGCATATGAATGAGAAATTCAGTAAAAAGGCAGGTATTTTGGAAAAGAAGCAGACAGAAATTTTGAAATTAAAAAGATTAATATGTAGATAAAAATTCTAGTTGGGAGCCTCACAGACTAGTTCAAGAAGAAGAAAGAATAACAGGGCTTAAATATAAAACTTATAAACCATTACATTCAGAAAGTAATAAAAAGGTAAGAAGAAATTACCCAGAATATGCAAGATCTCTGGGATATCACCAAAATATGTACTCAGAACCAGAATAGCCAAGGGAGAAGAACTACAGTCTGAAGGCATAGAAAATGAATTAAATGAAATAATGGAAAATTTCCCAGATCTTATAAATACATTAGATCCATGTATTTAAGGCATTTAGAACCCCCAAAAATATGAGATAAAAGAACCTCTCCATGACATATTGTAATTAGCTAGCAAAAGTATGAGATAAGAAACATTAAAATCTGAAAGAGAGGTGTCAAGTCACATTTAAAGGCAAACCTATTACACTAACAGAAGATTTCTTAATAGAAACTTTGAAGGTCAGGAGAGCATAGGACTATGTATACCAACTCCTGAACAAAAATAACCACCAACTAAGATTGCTATACCCAACAAACGTTTCCTTCAGAATTGATGAAAAAATAAAACCCTCTAAGATTAGTAAAAGATAAGGGAATTCATGATCACTAGACCAGTATTATACCCAGAAGAGGAAGATAGATAAATACAATCATGAGAGCATGTGAAAGAAAAAACCCCACTAGAAGCATAGACATGCAAATGTGCAGGAGCCCTGTTTGGGGAGATGGCTTAAATTGCGGTGGACTACGGGCTTTGGCTTTGGACATGTTTGGGCATTGGCGCCTTCCGTACTTGGCCCGGGATCTTGCGAGACTTGGCCGGAGATCTCGAGGGACTTGAGCGAGATTGCGGAGGAGGTCTGCGCCATTTTGGAGGTTAGAGGAGCGTGGACGGCGTGTCGGGGTGTAGTTAGAGCCAGGGAGAAAAGTTGCCAGAATAAAGAGCTGTTTGTTTCCAGTTCGTCTCAAAACTTCTTCCCGCGGCTTCTTTGCTCCAAGCGGCCATTGCTTCAGGCGACTACAGGTGGTGGCCCGGACGGGGAATCGACACGGCAGGTAAGAACTGAGGAACCTCGCAGGAGTCTCTAGTCGGAGCGGTTAAAATGGGTTCGAAAATAACTAAGACCCAAGTGTACAAGGCTCTTGATGGATTCTTTGATATAGCTGAGTCAGTTATTAGTGAGGAGAATTTGGAAAAAAGTGAGAGTGATCATGAAAGCTTGGCCTCGGCTGAGTCAGTTAGGGCCAGTAAGGATAGTATCAGTGCGGGCTCAAAAATGACAAAGATCCGAGCTGCTAAAGCTATTCAAGATTTATTAGAGATAGTTCAAGGATACATGCTCTCAATTGAATCCGGGACTCAGGATGTTACTGAGTCAGTTAGGACCAATGAGAGTAGTAGTAGTGAGGAGGAATTAAGTAAAAGTGATTCTGAAAAAATGAACAAAAGGAAATTAAGGAAGACCAAGATAAGGGACCATCAAGTGGAGGAACCTATGTCCTCCACTCCCCCATGGGTGGAATCTATTACAGAAAATATGAAGGGTATCACTAGGCGTTTGCATACCCTAGAAATAGAAATAAAAATTCTTTCTGAGCGCTTATGTGCTCTCGAGGGTAACTCACAGATACGTTGGGAACTGCCAGTATTTGAATATGAAAATGGAGAGAGGGGCCACCAGTCAGTAGATTTCAAAACAATAAAAATTCTCAAAGAGGCAGTAATGACATATGGACCCCAAGCTCCTTTCACGTTGAGTATACTGGAGTCCCTTAACACCTTTAGCTTAACCCCCTCAGACTGGAAACGTCTATGTAAAGCAACATTAAGTGGGGGACAATACTTGGTTTGGCGATCACAATTTCAAGAACTTTGTATAGAAACAGCTAAAATAAATGCAGATGCAGGGTTTGGAGACCATAATATAGAAATGCTCACAGGAGAAGGGCCATTCGCAGACGTACAGGTTCAAAAATATTATACCCCAGGAGTATATGCTCAGATAAACGCAGCTGCCTTAAAGGCATGGAAAACTGTACAAGGACCTGGGGATCTACAAGGTAGCTTGTCCAAAGTAATTCAAGGACCTAATGAACCATATGCTGAATTTGCTGATCGACTTTTGAGAACTGCAGGTAGAGTTTTTGGAGACGTTGATCAAGTTATGCCATTAGTTGTTCAATTAGCATATGAAAACGCTAATAAATATTGCCAGGAAGCCATCAGGCCATGGAGAAATAAAAAGGATCTTTCCATATATATACAACTATGTAAAGATATAAATGATGCCTTTGTCACAGGGAATATGATTGCAGCAGCTGTTAGAGATGCTGCCCCTCAGAATTTCACAAGGACTCAACCTAGACACTATAATCAATCAGGATATTCCAGGAAAAATTATCATAGTCAATCAGGCTATTCTAGGCAAAATCCCAAAAGAGAAATAAGACCAAATTCATACCGTGCTCCAGGTTGCTGCCCCAGGTGTAAAAAGGGAAATCATTGGGCCAATAAATGTTATTCAAAATTTGACATCCATGGAAATCCTTTGTTCAGGAATTCAAAAAACGGGGCACGGGGCCCAATGCCCCGGGGCCCACAAATGTACGAGGCATTGGAAGAGGAGTATCCTCAAGCATCCATTCAGATGCTTCCCCGACACAACCCCTATTACCCATCCACTCCCTCACCAGAGGAACAGGAAGAAATGCAGGATTAGACCTCTGTTCCACCGCCCGAATAGTGTTAACACCTGAAATGGGGGTTCAACTGATTCCCACAGGAGTCAGGGGACCTCTTCCCTCAGGGACTGTAGGACTTATTATCGGGCAAAGTCCTCAAAGCTTATTAGGTTTGCAAGTGACCCCAGGTGTAATAAACTCAGACTACAAAGGGGAAATAAAAATAATGCTTAGCTCACCCCAAAGTATAAGTTCTGTTAATCAAGGAGATAAAATTGCTCAGCTGCTTCTCCTTCCAAATTTACATAATTCATTTAAAATGAGTATGCCTCAAAAAGGGAACAATACAAGATTTTGTTCCACTGATTCGAGTCCCATGGCTTGCTGGGTTCGAGACTGTACTAGGAGGCCTATGTGTAAAATAAGAATACAAGGAATAGAAATGGAGGGACTTATAGATACTGGAGCTGATTCCTCCATCATTAATTTACGACAATGGCCCAAACACTGGCCTCTGCAAAAAGCTTCAACCAGTTTAAGAGGCTTGGGATATAATAACCTCCCAGAAAAAAGTGCAGTAATTTTAAAATGGGAGGATGATGAAGGACATAAAGGAACGTTTCAGCCTTATGTTTTACCTAACCTACCAGTTACTTTATGGGGAAGAGATATTTTACAACAAATGGGAGTACACCTTGCAACCAAACCTGCAGGTGTTAAATGTGAAAAAATACAGGGTAGTCTTAACCCTGAAAGAAATCATTATCAAAAAGTACAGGGTAAGCGTAACCCTAAAAGAAATCATTATCATATAGGAAAAAGACATTTTTCTTTGGGGCCACTGAGAAAATAATTTTAAAAATACCATGGCTTTCTGATAAGCCAGTGTGGGTCCCTCAGTGGCCCCTATCTAAAGAGAAATTACAAGCGGCCCACCTACTAGTTCAGGAACAATTAAAAGCAGGACATATAGAACCTTCCACCTCTCCCTGGAATTCCCCCATATTTGTGATCAAGAAAAAATCAGGAAAATGGCGATTATTACATGATCTTAGACAAATTAATAAAACCATGCAAGTCATGGGCCCTACTCAACCTGGACTTCCGAATCCTGTAGCTATTCCAAAAAGTTTCCATGTTATTAGTCTTGATATAAAGGATTGCTTCTTTTCTATTCCCCTACATCCTCTGGATGCCCCCAGGTTTGCTTTTTCAGTTCCTTCTATGAACAATAATGGCCCTGATCAGAGATATCAATGGAAGGTTTTACCACAGGGAATGGCTAATAGCCCCACCATATGCCAAATATATGTGGACAAGGCTATCCAACCCATTAAAAATAACTATCCAAACCTCATGTGTCTACATTACATGGATGATATTTTACTGGCCCACCCTAATCAAAAAATCTTATTTAATATATTCAGTGACATGGTAGAAAATTTTAAAAAATACGGATTATATATAGCAGAAGAAAAAGTTCAAACTAGATCTCCCATATTATATTTAGGATTTAAAATCATGGATACTTTTGTTAGACCCCAAAAAATTTTAATAAATAAAGAACATTTAACCACCCTCAATGATTTCCAAAAACTGCTGGGTGACATTAATTGGCTTCGCCCTACACTAAACCTCACTACTGGCCAATTAAAACCTTTATTTGATATCCTTCGAGGGGACCCTGATCCATCCTCACCACGAACACTGACTCCAGATGCTAGGAAAGCTTTAAAGTTAGTAGAAAAAGCCATCGAAGGAGCTCATTGTGACAGATTTGATTTAACTCAACCGCTGATATTGATTATTATTTCTTCACAATATACACCCACAGGAGTATTTTGGCAACAAGGGCCTTTATTATGGATACATTTGCCCGTCTCTCCTAAAAGTATAATTGAATCTTATACCTCCATGGTGGCTAAACTTATTCTTCAAGGACTTAAAACTTCTACTAAAATATTTGGCATTCACCCTGCTACTATTATTACTCCCTATTCATCGTCACAGATTGAATATTTATGCTTCAACGATAATGACTGGGCTATAGCTAGATGCTCTACCTCTGCAAATTTTGATAATCACCTTCCTAAGTCTCCTATATTATCTTTTTGTATTAATCATCCTATTATATTTCCACAGGTAATAAAAAATCAACCTATTCCTAAGGCATTTAATGTATTTACAGATGGGTCCTCAAATGGTACTGCTGCAATAGTCACTACAAAAGAAAATATGACTTACATAACTGCACACAAATCAGCTCAACTAGTGGAATTGGAAGCTGTGGTAAGAGCTCTGGAAAATTTTAGAGACCAGCCCATAAACATTTTTTCAGATAGCCACTATATTGTACAAGCCGTCCCAAATGAGAGATAGGAAAGAATCAAACAGTATCAATAGAGTAAACTATTGAACTTCCAAGATGAACAATAGAGGAAGAAACAACATAGACTATTCAAAATAACCAGAAAAACAAAACAAAAGTCCATAATATTCAGTAATAACCCTGAATGCAAATGGTCTTAATTTTCCAATTAAAAAAGCATACTGAGCCGGGCGTGGTGGCGCACGCCTGTAATCCTAGCACTTGGGAGGCTGAGGCAGGAGGATCACGAGTTCAAAGCTAGCCTCAGCAATGGCGAGGCACTTAGCAACTCAGTGAGACCCTGTCTCTAATAAAATACAAAAAAAGGGCTGGGGATGTGGCCCAGTGGTCGAGTGCCCCTGAGTTCAATCCCCAGTACCAAAAAAAAAAGTAAAAAAGCATACTGGCTAATTGGATTGAAAAATAAGATCCAACAATATACTGACTACAAGAAATTCACCTCACCTTCAAAGACAAGCACAAACTGAAAGTGAAAGGAAGGCAAATAATATGTTAAGCAAACAAAGTGCAAAAGCATTCGGGAATAGCAATACTTATATCTGACAAAATAGACTTTAAAACAATATCATTTGGAAGAGACAAAGAATATCATTATGGATCAAGGGAAAAATTTCATCAAGAAGATTTAATGGTCAAAAATATATATCCACCCAGCCAGGCGCGGTGGCGCACGCCTGTAATCCCAGCACTTGGGAGGCTGAGGCAGGAGGATCATGAGTTCAAAGCCAGACTCAGCAATGGCGAGGTACTTAGCAACTCAGTGAGACCCTGTCTCTAATAAAGTACAAAAAAGGGCTGGGGATGTGGCCCAGAGGTCGAGTGCCTCTGAGTTCAATCCCTGGTACAAAAAAAAAAAAAAAAAAATATATATATATATATATATATATATATATATATATCCACCCAATATCAGAGTACTCATTTTCATAAAATAAATACTACTAAATATAAAGAGATAAATAGACCCCAATACAATAACAGTGGGTGATTTCAATACCCCAAAAGATCAATAGATAGATCATCCAGGCCAAAACTAATCAAAAAAGAAGCATGACTGCTAAATTATACTATAGATAAATGGACTTAAAAGATATCAATAGAACGTCTTCTAGACATCTGTAGAATTCATCAGCTACAGAATCACATTCTTTTCTTCAGCACAAAAAACTTTCTAAAAAGGACCATATTTTAGGACACGAATCTTGTCTTAACAAATTAAGGATGTTAAAGATCTCTAAAATGAAAATTTTTAAACACTGAAGAAAGAAATTCAAGAAGGTGGAAAGACCTTTTAAAATGATGATAGCAATATGCAGGTTCATTGCAATCCCCAGCAAATTACCAACATTATTCTTCACAAAATTAGGGAAAACATCCTACAATAAAAGTACAAAAGGCCCAAATAGCCAAAGCAAAAAGAGCAATGCTCAAGGTACCATAATAACTGACTTCAAAATAGTATTATACTAGTCATAGTAACCAAAACAGCCTGGCATAAACACATATATGAAGACCAGTGGAATAGCATAGAGGACCCAGAAATAAACCCATGAAATTACAGCCATTTGATTCTTAACAAGTTGCCAAAAATATACATTGGAGAAAAGACACTCTTCAATAAATGGTGCTGTGAAAACTGGATATCCACATGTGCAAGATTGAAGCTGGACCCCCTATCTCTGTACAAAAATCAACAAAATTTATCAAATTCCTTAATCTATGATCTGAATATCTGAAACTATTGGAGGAAAACCTAAGGGAAACACTGCAAGATAGTGTTACAGGCAATGATTTCCTGAATAGGACTCCAGTAGCTCAGAAAGAAAAAGCAAGAATGGATAAATGGGATTACATCCAACTTAAAGGCTTCTGTATAGCAAAGGATACATTGAACAGAGTGAAAAAGCAACCTACAGAGTGAGAAAAAGTCTTTGCCAGCTATACATCTGACAGTGAATTAACATATAGAATGTAAAAAGAATTCAAACAAACTTAACGAAAGAACACATAATCCACTCAAAAAATGGGCAAATGATCTGAACAGAAATTTCTTAAAAGAACAAAAGGCCAATAAATACATGAAAAAAAATGTTCAACATCTTTAGCCATGAGGATTGAAATGCCAATGAAAACTGCATTGAGATTCCAATTCCCCTCAGTCAGAATGGCTATTAATAAAAAAAAAAAAAAAAAAAAAAGAAGAAATGAAAAGAAAAGAAAAATGCTGGCAAAAATTTGGAGTAAAAGAAGCCATATGCATGGTTGGTAGGAATGTAAATTAATATAGATAATATGAAAAATTATATGGGGATTCCTCAAAAAGCTAAAAATGATTTTCTACATGATCCTCGGCATATATTCATTGAAAATTAAGATACAGAAGAGATACCTGCATATCCATGGTTATTGTTGTGTTATTCACAATAGCCAACATGTAAAATCAGCCCTTCAGTTCCCATCAACAGATGAAATATAGCATATATGCACAATGGAATATTATTCAGCCATAAAGAAGAACGAAATCCTGTCCTTGTAAGAAAACTGATGGAACTTAAAGTAATTGTATTAAGAAAAATAAATTCAGACACATAAAGATAAACATCACATATTTTCTCTCATATGAGGAAATTTAAAAAAAAAAGATGAACTGAAAGAAGACAAAGACTATCAGTGACTGGGAAGGGGAATGGAAGTAAGAAAGAGAGGAGGATGAGAGGGAGTAGAAGGCAGGGTAGATACAATCAACGCATGATATATGTAAACATATGGATATGTCATAGAGAAATCTGTTAATTAGTGCAATTAACATGTGCCTGCAAAAAAAGGAAAGCAAATGTAATAGACTCTGTGTTGCTGTCAGAATAAAATTAGAGATAGTGTTATGAGGTCATGGTTTTTAATGCATTGAGGATACAGATATAGATGAATGATAAATGTATATGTGTGCATTCCGTTATGGTTTAGATGTGCAGTGTACCCCAAAAGCTCACATGTGAGACAATGCAAGAAGGTTCAGAGGAGAAATGATTGGGTTATAAGAGTCCTGACTGAATCGTTACTGAACCATTGATTTAATCCTCTGATAGGGATTAACTGAGTGGTAACTGAAGTGGTAGGGTGTGGCTGGAGAAGGTGGGAACTGGGGCATGGCTTTGGGTATATATTTGTATCTGGCAAGTGAAGTCCCTTTTCTCTCTCTCTCTCTCTCTCTCTCTCTCTCTCTCTCCTTCTTGATTGCCATGATGTGAGCTGCTTCCCTCTGCCACACACTCCACCGTGATATTCAACTTCACCTGGAGCCCTGAAGAATGGAGCTGACCTTCTATAGACTAAGACCTATTCTTATACAGTATGTCACTAAGAACCACAATAGCAATGTGTTGCACACTAGGTGCCCAGAGCTATGTTTTTAAATACTATTCTCCATTTCTGCAATTTAGCTGCCACTTTGACTATTTAAAGGAAACAAGGCTCCTTGGAAAAGTGGCTGGTTCCAGAACTATGACACATTAAGTACAATCCTGGAAAATTTTTTTGGCCCCCAATAAAGGAAGTTCTTATTAATGATCTGAAACGTCAAAAGTACATAAATGCCACCTTGAAATAGCTTCTATTGGCTGAATCTGATATGATTTGAGGATCCACACAAATCATTATCATAACAAGTTATAACCTATTAAAAATAAACATCTATGCTAATGTAGATGATTGGTTGATAGATGGTGGATAGAGAGAGAGAAGTGGGGGAGGCAGAATAGAGGGCAGGGAAAGCTTTGAAGCTTTTAGTTATGGTTGATTGACAGCTAATAGATATGGAAGGGATAATGGAGTTATTGGAAAAGCTGACAAATGTGAAAAAGATTTGTGAATTGCATTATAGTAATGTTAATTTACTGATATTCATGCTGATTTTCTAAGAGAAGATTAGAGAATATCCCTATTTTTTAGATTACATATGCTAAACAATCACAGTGATAGCATTGTGTCAATAACACATGCTAAAATAATTCAGTTTAAAAAGATATCTTTTATAATATTTCTGCAATTTAACTGCCACTTTGACTGTCAAAATTAAAATTAAAATTTCACTTCAAATACCAAAAATGGTATACATTTTGCCTCAAACTCCATCTGGTTTGCAAGGTATGCATCTTTGAAAAATTAATATAATTTTTAATACAAAGAAGGGTATTTTCATTGATGAAACTATTAATCTGCAAGGTCCATGAAATGTTAGATATCCCTGGGTTAGAAGCATTAAATCTACAATCCACACTTATTTGTAGTAGGTCCAATAGATATAAATTATTTAGGCTGTTGTTAAATTAATGATTTATTCTTTACCCAGAACAAGTGTCTGACAATAAAGCAATTAGCCTGGTTTGGTCATGAGGAAGATAAATAACTAAATGAATCTGATTTTATAGTAATCTTTATTCTCTAATTATCTTAGTCATATAACAATCGTCTGTGTTATCAGAACTAAAAATGTAAGCCAGAACCAAATCTTCTAGCTTCTGATATCTTAGAATCTTTTCATATTTAATTCATTACATTTTTATCAAACACTACATTCTTGATCTTTTCCTTAACATGAACATGGAATCTGCTTGCAAGAAGATTATAGTTCCACTGAGGAGACAGATTTACAAAGAAAACAACAAAAACAAAAAATCTTTGTTTATGGTTTTCCTCAGGAATTTTGGAGATAGAAGTGGTTCCTGTTTGCTTATATGCTTTAATTTAGCATGCTAGGTACTTTAACAGAACTGTTAGAAACATAAGGACCAATTGCTTAGTGGGGTTACCTAAAGAATAGATTTTCATCTGTTTCTTTGGAATTTTTATTTTACTCTAATTTTGGGGTGCTTGACAGGAAAGAGAACAAAAGAAAATAGCATGTAATATGGGTCTGTCTAAATGCTAATCCCATAATACACCCATGGACTCTTGTCTGGGCCCTATGGAGACAAAAGCTGCATGAAAATGCTACATTTTCTGATTTCATATGGTTTTGTTGCTACGAAGACACATGTAAGAAATGTAGATGGAAATGAGGCACAACATGGAAGAGAGGATCATCTGCCCATGTTTTGTATTGAAAACAGGCTTTGGTATATCAAAATTCCTGGATCATAATTCTGCTTTGGCATTTTAACTGTTTGCCCTTTTCAAAGTGTCAGGAGGTAGCATTCTTGGCGTGCTCAGTGACATTCTAATTACATTGTCAGTAGCAGCATTGATGAGGCACCCTATTCAATGGTTTTGAGAGCAGCAGAACTCAATGGCAGGCAAGAACGACGGGATATGGGAGAACCAGTTGAAATTGCTTATATATCCCAGGAAAATTAAAATTTGGATGGAACCAGGAAATCTACATTTTCCAACAGGAGTCATTGAAAACTTAAAATGAAGAGTTATTAATGGCAGAGGGCATATTATCTCATAATTTAAACATATGTCTATATGTGTGTATGGATGTGTGTTATGTGCGTATCAATAATAATTGAAAATAATCTAGCTAGGTGTGGTGATGCATACCTGTACTCCCAGTGGCTTGGCGAGGCTGAGGCAGGAGAATCACAAGTTCAAAGACAGCCTCAGCAGGCCCTGAGCAACATACTGAGACTCTGCTTCAAAGAAAAATAATGTCTAGGGGGCAAGAAGAATTATGGCAAGGCAGGAAAGAACTTAAAATGAGTACACAGAAGCTAAACAGTAAATAGAAGCTACTCAGAAGAAAGCACAAAGAGAGGCCATTGCAAAGAAGAAACAAGGATAATGTCTTTGTACTATGTGCAAGCCTCTCTTCTAAGAAAATTGTTATCATTTAACATAGTATCATATTGCAAATGTTATTCCAAAACCTTTGCATTCATTTATTTTTATTTGTTCCCTTATTAATTTAATAAATTATTATTGAGCCCATTCTGAGACTGTAGAGGGTCTTTGACATCTTAGAGCTTATGCATAATCATCTTTAATTCCTAATGTCTAACTACTTGGTATAGTAAATTAATACTAAATACTGTAGAATATTGAATGAAGTAATAAGGGACAAAATAAATTGTTAAAACATTTTTATTATTATTATACAATTATTAACACATTAACTATGTATATTAATAAGATTTACCGTGATATTTTTATGCATGCATATGTCATGCATTCTGTATATCCATCCTTCTCCTACCCTTTGTCCACTGTCTCCCTCTCTCCCAGCACACTTCACAGTCCCTAATATCCCTCTTAATTTCTGTCCCTCTTCTACCCTATAATTACCTGTGCCTAATAACCACTGTTCAATTCTATACTTCTCCCAGGTTGGTTTCTTGGTTTCCATAGATAAATAAAAGCATGTAATATTTGTCTTTCTGTCTGGCTTGTTTCACTAGTTTACTTATCTCAAGTTCCATCCATGTTGCTGCAACTAAAAAGATTTCATTCTTTTTCATGTTTGAATAATATTCCATTGTGCAAATATACACATTTTCTTCATCCAGTCATCCACTGAAGGGAAATACCATATTTTGGCTATTGTAAATAGAGCTGCAATAAATATTGGAGGAAAAAACATTTTTGATACAAAGATTTTTATCTCCTTTGCATATATACTCAGTAGTGGAATTGATGGATCCTATTGTAGTTGCATTTTTAGTTTTTTGAAAACTCTCCATACTGTTTTCCATAGTAGCTGTACTAATTTACATGCCCACCAACAGTGTGCAAAGAGTTCCCTTTTCTCTGAATCCTCACCAGTATTTGTTATGTCTTATATTTTTGATGATACCCTCTCTAACTGTGGGGAGATAATAATGCATGGTGGTTTTCACTTCTCTGATGATTAATAAAATTAAGTATTTTTTCATGCAGTTTTTGGACATTTGTATGTCTTCTCTTGAGAAATATTTAGTTCTTTAGCCCATTTTAGAAATTTCACCGTGTTATGGTTTAAATACTTGGTGTCCCCCAAAAGCTCATGTGTGAGATAATACAAGAGGGTTTAGAGGTGAAATGATTGGGTTATTAAAATCTTGACCTAATCAGTGCATTAATCCCCTGCTAGGGATTAAATGAATGGTAATTGGAGGAGGTGGATTATTGGTGACGTGCTTTAAAGGTTTACATTTTGTTCTGATGAGTTTCTTTCTCTGTCTCTCTCTACCTCCCTCCCCACTTCCATGTCCTGAGCTGCTTTCTTCTACCACACTCTTCTACCATTATTGTGTTCTGCCTCATCTCAATCCCCAAGGAATGGAGCCAGCTGTCTGTGGACTGAGACCTTAGAAAACCATGTGCCCCCAAAATACACCTTTTCTTTAAAAATGTTCTTTGTAGGTCTTTTGGTCACAGAAGTGAAAAAGCTGACTAAAATACATTGTTTCTTTGGTGTTTAGCTCTGAGTTCCTTATATATTTTGGATGACAATTCCTTGTCAATGTACAAATATTTTCTCCTATTCTGCAGGTTTTCTCTAAATTTTGTTGATTATTTCCTTTGTGGTGGAAAGGCTTCTTAGCTCAGAGTAACCTCATTTGTCTATTTTCACTTTTGTTGCAAATGGTTTGGGGTCCTATCTAAAAAAAAAATGATTGCTACTCCAAGTCTTTCTCCTGTTTTCTTATAACAACTTTACGATATTTTAGGCTTAAAATATAGGTCTTCAATCCATTTGATTATTTTCAATGTATTTTCATCTGCATATCCAATTTTCCAGTACCATTTAGTGAAGAAACAGCCTTTTCTCCACTGTGTGTACTTCATTCCTTTGTTAAAAATCTGTTGACTGGATGTGCTTTGATGTCAGGTGTTTTGAAGCTTCCAGTCTTTGTCTTTTTGCTCAGAATCATCTTGGTTATTCTGGTCTTTTATGGTTTCTTAGGAATTTTATAATTTTTGTTTTGTTTTGTTTTCTGCAAAGAAACTCATTGGTGTTTGATAAGTATAGCATTGAATCACCATTTTGGGTAGTATGGGTATTTTAGCAATATTGACTCTTTCAATCCATGAACATAGGATATATTTCCATTTCTTTTTTTAATCCTTATGATTTCTTCATCAGTGTTTTACAATTTTCACTGTAGAAGTCTCTCACTTCCTTGGTTAAATTTATACTTAAATATTCTTTGGTACTTATTTTAAATGGGATTGCTTTCTTAGTTTCTTTTTAAGCAAGTTCATTATTTGCATATAGAAATTAAATATTTGATTATGTTCTAGAATGTCAAAGAATGATCTGGTCTCCTTGGCATCATTTCCCCTGATTTATCTCGTAGTTTATCTTAGCTACACAGTGAGATAATAATGAATCAAAAGCACATATGCATGTTATATAATACACCTTATAATTTCAATTTTGATTTGAGAATAACTAAAATTACTTTTTTTGTTGTTTAAACTGGCTCGTGATAGAGTACCAATTAAATGCCAATTGAAGAAATTACTTCCATCACTGTAGACATTTGGTAGAATAAAATCTTTGAGGAAAGCTTTGGCATTGTCTTTAATAATAGTTATATAAATGACATTAATGAATTAAAAAAAGACTCAGTTATTAAATGGAAAATTATTTTATATTGCTAATCATGCTTGTATTTAAATTTTCCTATAGCTTAATACTTCAACTGGATTATGAAATTAACAAATCATCTCCCTTCATTTTCAGCAGTTTAGATGTCAATGTATAATTTAATTCTGATTATAATTTCATTGTGATAAACTTAAGTTACTGTTAAGAAACTATAATCTGAGGATTCAGAAGTTTTATATTTACTAATAATTATGGATATTTATATGCTCAGCATGTTATTTGTACAAATTAGTTTTCAAGCAGCAAACTAAATCTCCTAGAATATTCAGTTAAATGACTGTTTAAGTTAATTATTTAGTTTTAATTTAATGGGGGCTATTTTACATATGTTAGAGCATAAACTGAAGCATCTTTTATGGTGCATATTGAAAAATGCTCAACAAAAAACAGTCACATATTCCTCATTTTGCTATAAGCTACTATATAATTTTAGCTAAGTCCTTGCATATATAAAAATGAGAATTCTGTCTGCAAGAAGCAAATATGAGAAATAATTATTTTATTTAAATAATGAAGAACAGTGGCTATATATATATATATATGCTAGATTCTATCATATATTAAATAGCTTTCTACATTTAAAATGTATGCTTTCTGTCAGCAATTACCATGCTGTGAATTATGAACTTTACATTAAAATTGTTTCTGTACTGTAAGAAATATTAAAGCATTTATATTGCTTGTTTGACTTGCTGAACTTTTCTAGGTGCATTTTTTTCTCCAGAGTGTGAATATAGTTTTATATTTGGAAGAATCATAAAACAGAATGTTTTATTTTAAGAAGAAATATTTAAATAATTTTCTAAGAAAATTAAAGACAGCAAGAGGTATGAAAATCTTCATTAAAAATAAAAATACTATTAAAACAGATTGTGATTTTATCTAAATATTATATTTTCATCTGGATTTATTACATACTGTTTTGATTCAAGAATGTGGCTATTTTTCAAGCTAGAAGGAAATCATGTTATTCAGATTTTCTCACTGTGACCAACTAACTGACAAGAACAACTTAGAGAAAGAAAAACTTACTTGGGGCCTATAGTTTCAGAATTTCAGTTTATGTTTGACCAGCTCCATTAATCTGGGCCTGATATGAGACAGAGCACCATGGCAGAAAGCTGTGGTGTAGGGAAGTTGCTCAGGTCACGGAAGCTGGGAAACAGAGTGTGAGATGCCAGGGACAAACATACAAACCCCAGTGACCTACCTACTCTAGTTAAGCCCCACCTTCCTACAATTACCACCCAATAAGTTCATTCACACTATCACTCCATTAAATGGATTAATCCACTGATTACTGGTTATATTATAATACTCATAATCTAATCATTTCACCTCTGAACATTCCTTCATTAAACACAGGAGCTTTGGAGGGAAACCTCATCTAAACCATAACAACTACTGTACTATTTTAATGCTAAGGAAAGGAGAAAATGTGCTGTTTTTATAGACTGTCTTCTTAAAAATGTAAAATGGAAAAATAAATCATGGTAGAAGGGATTCCTTCAATGGAAACAAAGTGCTAAGTCAATATACTTTGAGAACTTCCTTGTGCACTAAAAAATGATGCCACCACAAATCAAACTTGTGACAAAATAATTATCACAACTGCACATAGGATTAAAATACTCATGGAATAAGGATTGATTTTCCAAATGAATGTGTTTCTGTAGTGCTCTCTCTCTTATGCGCTATTGAGTTATTTCTAAACAATTCTATTATATTCCTTGATTATAACAAAGTGGAAAAACTGAGCAGCAAAATCACTTTAAGTCCATTACCTTAACTGTGGGTTTGTCTTGCACAGAGTGGATTTCTTGCCATTCACTAGATACATATCAAGATATACTATCATTCACCAAAAATCTATAAGGTATCTGTTTTGCAGGTATTATTTCTTCTCCTCATCCCCCTCCCTCTCCTCTTGTCCTGTCCCCTCCCCCCCTTTTCTCCTCCTCTTTCCCCTCCTCCTCCTCTTCCTCCTCTTCCTTCCTTCCTTCCTTTTTGTGCTGGGCATTGAACCCAGGGGCACTTAATCACTGAGTCACATCCCCTGCCCCTTTTAAAAAAAACATTTTTTATTTAGAGACATGGTCTAGCTAAGATGCTGAGGATCTTGCTTAGTTGCTGAGGCTGGCTTTGAATCCACAATCCTCCTGCCTCAGCCTCCCAAGCCTAGAATTACAGGAATGCACCACCAAGCCTGGCCTACAGGTACTATTTCTCTAAAACATGAAATGAACTTTTCCACTGAAGGAACTACAAGTATCGCTTTATTCCTGGAACCTCTTTTTCCAGAGCCTGCAACACATTCCAAAATGAAGTATTTTAGTACCATGTAGAAAATTAGTTTGTCAGAATTACTCATTTATCAATATTTCTTTAGAATGAAAATTATTTCATAAATGTATTAATTTTGAATATCAATTTTATTTCCAGACACCTTCATACAATGAGTCAGGTAATTCCCAAGACCTATATCACTTTTATGACTTTATCCATTTGTCTACAAGTTGTTTATTTGCCTGTTTCAGTTGGTTGCTAATTTGCAGTAATTTTTCAAATATAAGTGAGTACAGACCCCTACCAGATTCCAGGATTATTGTATTTTTGGTGCATCTCTGTACATGAGCCTTGCTGCTTTTTGTGTACTATAACGTTATCAGTGGATACCCAGCAATGTGTGCATAGTAGAAGGGAATAATGATTTTGAGATAATCTACTATTAGTTTTTCTTTTCTCCCTAATAGCTTATCACCTGTTGATTTTACTCAGGGGAAGAACGAGACATGTTGATACACATGAATAGTCCTGAGCCTCTCTGACTTGTGATCCAAACATTTAAGATGACACACCACCCAGAAGTAATGGAATGCTAGCCATATAGTTAATTTAAATATTCTCACCATTAAAAAAATGATAAATTTGTGAGATGATGGATATGTGAAATAGTTTGAATCTTCGCACAATGTTCACATACATGAAAGCATGACCATTGAACCCCATAAGTATATACAATTATCAATTGCCAATTAAAAATTATATATATACACACATTCACATATATGTGTGTATAGCACCACATTTCACAAGTAAAAGCAAGTGGTAATTATTGTAATATGTTTAATGCAATTTAAACATATAAAATATTACCCTTTCATATTAATAATTATGTACTTTAAGTGACTTATTTAGAAGTTAATGAGCTATTTTATATTTTTAATCCTAAACTTTGAAATTGGATGTATATTTTGCACTTACAGCATATTTTAATTCATATTAGGTGCATTTCAAAGAGCTTAAAATCTACATGTGACTAGTAAGTACCCTATCAAATAATTCAGGCTAAAGTCTTTAGACATACAGGATATGAGTTTGAGATAAAGGTGAATTTACTTCAAGAATAAAAAGCATTCTTTAAATATGAAAGACAGGAGACAAAATGATAAGAATAGAAAAACAGTATTCCAAAGCAGAGTTGCTGAGGAGGCAGCAAGACACTGGAAAGTAAATCATTATAGGTGGGATTAAAGATAGGTGTGTAAGGAATGTAGGAACTGAAAAAAGGGACATGTATTTTCTATATATTAGCCTGGAAATCTTGTTAAAATGAAAGGGCTTGGTAAGGGAGATGAAGAAAGAGGTCTCTGAGCTTTTCTCTTTCAATTAAAGATGAGGTAATCCACTATTTTCATAGCACATACCACAGTCATAGCTCTTTCTTGTGAACTTTCTATCTGTGTGGTTTGGGGATGCAATTCAGGGTCTTGTGTACTCTTCCACTGAGCTACATCCCCAGCCCTAGGACCTTATTTTAATCCTATTCATTCAAGCTTCAAAAATTTTAATACTAAAATTTGAAAATTTCTTTTCTTATAGATTTAAAATTTTAAGATTATTTTCATGTAAATCTAATAAAATACCAAAATTTAAATAACAAAAATATTATTAATTCTTAAACACCATACTTACCTAATCTAGTTTGTTTCTGTTATTCTTCATACAGCTTTTGTTTTTTTATAAAATTGAAATATAATTTAAAATCCAAATAATGATGGATCATACATCAGAGTTTAATAATTAAACAAATCAGTTTGTTTAAACACAAGCTTTATTCTCATGAAAAAATACCTGATCTGAGAAATCTATCTGCTCACTTTACCACAGATACCACTATAGCACTGAAGTATGATATTTATACTTTTCAATAAAAGGAGAATAAAGTATTAAGCATAAAGTGACTGTTACTTGCTATTTTATATTATTTTATATTTTACTTTTAATGGGATTCTTATCATGATTTACTTATTCTTCGGATATTTTCACTCTATTTCTGTTTCCACACGTTGGTCTAAATTATTTCATACATAGTACTGAATGGAATCATACAAATTTAGGCCATCTCCAAACATTTGCTACATGCAGCTGGACTTGGGTAGCACAGACTAGGCTTCCAGAACCCACACACACATGCACACATACAGACAGATGGCACTGAAATGAATGGAGCTATTCATGAAGTAGAAGGGGACCTGTGCAAACTTTGAAAGAACTGTTGTGCCATGTATACATATTTTTCCACATTTACTGTCTTTATTTGTGCAGCACAAATCTTTCTGTCCAAAGGTTTACTGCATTTAGACTCTTATTCATTATTCACCATTTCATATTCATTTTTTCTGGGAAATGATAGTACTTTGAATATTTAACTTACCCTTCATATGAAAATAAACAGCATGGTTAGCACCCTCCCAGACAAGCTAAAAGCAGTAATTGAAAGAGCTAGAACTGACAGTTGAATTCATAATTCATTCATTTGAATATGTGATTTTGAGGTTCTTGAAACTTATTCAAGTATTTCTTTCTGTGAATGTACTTGTTGGCAATATTTTGAACATTTATAAAATGTGAAAGAATGTCATGCTATAATACAATAATTTTACAAGATTGAGAATTTTTCTCCTAAAGGTATAGGTAAATTTAGATATGTATTATCAAATGATTTTAAAACCTGAAGTAACATTTTAAAAATGAAGTTCTTATTTAAAAATATATAGTTGTCACTTGAGTGGATTTATAATTATTTATTTTTTAAGAAAAAAGAAATAGAAATAGAAAGCTGGGTTTTTTTTCATTCATTATATTCACTTTTAGGCTTTTTAAGCATATTTTTATAGCTGTTTAAATGTCTTTGTTAATTCCAACCTCTATCATCATGTCTGTTTCATTAGTCAACATTTATAGGGGAGATATTAAGAGGTCCTTCTCTTTGCAGACTTCTTCTCTTCTTTCCTTAAAATTCCAGCTGCTCTGCAGCTCTCAGAATGTCTGCTCAAGTGAGATTTTTGTGGTCTGAAGCTCCTCCTTCATTCTTCATGGTTTAAAAAACTGTTTCTAGACAGAAATATCAGCATATACTGTGTATTTTACCTCTTTCAAGGATCAAAATACTAGGCTATTATGTCTATAAATGAATGCTTAATGTACATTATTTAGTTTATAGTTTGTATTTGAAGTCTAGTCCTAAAACAATTACTCTATCACTTTGAAATGGAAGTCAACCAATTTAATTTAAATACATATTGACAAATTATCCTCTTAAAGAGTAAGTAATTCATATTTTTGTTAGCAACATAGAAAAATGCCCATTTTTCTAAAATTTCTCTAATCGTAAAGACTGTTGTTTCTTTTAATTTTGATTTTTTTAAAAAATCAGCATACAAACATTTCTTTTTTTAAATTTTGTATATCTTTTATGTGGTGCTGAGGATCGAACCCAGTACCTCACACGTGAGGCAAGTGCTTGAAACGATTGTTTTTCTCATTTGTGTTTTCTTAACAGCTGAAACATCTATTTATTACCCATGTACTTTTCTTGTATCCTATTTATATGCTTTGCTCATTTTCTATTTGGTTTATTTTTATTAACCATTTATAAGATCTCTATCGCATTCTAACAATTTGTCCAATCTTATTTTGAATATTACATTATTTTCAAGTTATATATTTGTAAATACAGATTTAGTTTACATATATTTTGCTTAATTGTGTTCATGTGTATTTATCAAATTAATAATTTTGTATGTAAAATAGTGCATTATATTTCTTCAAGAAATACTACTGAGCAAGTTCTTGATTTATGTGCCATATAAATAGGAGAATTTTGTTTGTAAAATAGTGCATTATATTTCTTCAGTAAACACTATTGAGCATTTTCTTCTGATTTATGTGCCATATAAATAGGAGAAGAAGAGCTCAAACTATCCCTATATACTGATGACATGATTCTATATGTAGAAGACACAAAAACTTCACCAGAAAACTAATAGAACTCATAAATGAATTAACCAAAATAGCAGGATATAAAATTAACATTCATAAGTCAATTGTGTTGCCAGGCATGGTGGTGCACGCCTATAATCTCAGGGGATTGGGAGGCTGTGAGAGGAGGATTGTAAATTCAAGCTGGCTTCAGCAAAAGTGACGCACTAAGCAACTCAGAGAGATGTTGTTTCTAAAAAAAATACAAAATAGGTCTGGGGATGTGGTTCAGTGGCCAAGTGCCCTGAGTTCAATCCCTGGTACCCAAATAAATAAATAAATAAATAAACAGTTGTCCTATACAACAATGATAAATCAACCAAAAGAAAAATTAGGAAAATTCTCCAATTCACAACATTCACAGTAGCCTCAAAAACAAACAAACAACTTGGGAATCAATAAAAGAGGTGAAAGACCTCTACAATGAAAACTACAGAACACTAAAAAAAGAAATTGAAGAAGACCTTAGAAGATGGAAAGATCTCCCATTCTCTTGAATAGCCAGAATTAACATTGTCAAAATGGCCATACTTCCAAAAGTACTATACAGATTTAATGCAATTCCTATTAGAATCCAAATGAAATTCTTCATAGAAATAGAAAAGGCAATCATAAAATTCATTTGGAAAAATAAGGGGCTCAGAATAAGCAAAGCAATCCTTAGCAAAAATAATGAAGCAGAAGGCAGCATAATACCAGATCATAAATTATACTACAGAGCAGAGCCATAGTAACAAAAGCTGCATGGTATGGGCACCAAAACACACACATAGACCAATGGTACAGAATAGAAGACACACACATACCCACATAAATACAGTTATCTCATACTAAACAAAGGTGCCAAAAACATACATTGGAGAAAAGATAGCTTCTTCAACAAATGATACTGGGAAAACTGAAAACCCATATGTAGCAAAATGAAATTAAACTCCTCTCTCTCACCCTGCACAAAACTCAACTCAAAGTTAATCAAAGACTTAGGCTCAGGGTCTCTGTTCTAGTGCCTAATAGAACAAAAAATGTAGGCCCAAATTTCCACCATGTTGGCTTAGGAACTGACTTCCTTAACCAGATGCCTAAAATGCAAGAAGTTAAATAAAAGAATCAATAAATGGGATGAACTCAAACTAAAAAGTTTCTTCATAAGAAAGGAAACAATCAAGAATGTGAAAAGAGAGCCTACACAATGGGAGGAAATCTTCACCACATGCACCTCAGATAGAACATTCATCTCCAGGATATATAAAAAAACTCAAAAAACTTAACACCAATAATAATAATAACCTAATCAATAAATGGGCTAAGGAATTGAACAAACACTTCACAGAAGAAAAAATATAATCAATCAACAAATGTATGAAAAAAATGTTCAACATCTGTAGCAATTAGAGGAATGAAAATCCAAACTACACTTTGAGATTTCATCTTACTCCAGTCAGAATGACAATTATCAAGAATATAAGCAACAATAAATGTTGGCGAGGATGTGGAGAAAAAGGTTTACTCATATGTTTCTTGTTAGACTGAAAATTGGTGCAACCACTATGGAAAGCAGTGTGAAGATTTCTCAGAACACTTGGAATGGAAACACCACTTAACCCAGTTATCCCACTGTTAGGTTTATACTTAAAGGACTTAAAATAGTACTTAAAGGACTTAAAATGAGCATACTATAGTGAAACAGCCACATCAATGTTTATAGCAGCTCAATTCAAAATAGCTCAACTATGGAACCAATCTAGGTGCCGTTTAACAGATGAATGGATAAAGAAATTATTGTATATATCCACAATGGAATATTAGCCATAAAGAAGAATGGAATTATGGCATTTGCTCGTAAATGGCTGGAACTGGAGAGTATCATGTTAAGTGAAATAAGCCAATCCCAGATGCTAATTCACAATTAGGAATGAGGGATAGTGAAGAATAGAGGTACTTTGAGTTAGACAAGGGGAGTGAAGGGAAGGGAGGTAATATGGTGGGAATGATAGTGGAATGAATCAGACATTATAACCCTATATGTATATATGATTACACGATCTGTGTAACATCTTGCACAACCAGAAGTATGAGAAGTTATACTGCATTTATGTATAATGTGTCAAAATGCATTTTACTGTCATGTATAACTAATTAGAACAAATAAAAAACAGAAAAAAATGTTCATAAAAGTTACCTCCTAAGAAGTAATATATCATATATGACATGTCATATCCTTGCTGTTAAGTTTCCAATAATAACGAGGCAGGTAGTTTTTAAAAGTATGAATCTTCTTTGAAAGATGTATTAGGTAGGTAGATTAATTCAAACACAGACTGTTAAACTTATGACAAAATATTAAAAAGTTAATTCTATGAATCCATAAGCAAATTAACCTATGAAATGCTTAACTATATAAAAATAGATGCTTGGAGACTCATAAAATCAAAATACAAAAGTAATATATGACAGATGTGAAGTTCTTTGTTTCAGCAAATAACATACACTTAAAATAATGAAAAAGGTATAGAGTTTCCATCAATATAATTTGATGAAAAAGATAGATGTATATACCAATATATAGATGGTGAATATATCAACAACATGATTTTATTTGTTAAGAATATATTCACATATGCATATCCAAAATGGCAGCAATGTGGTAGCCTGCAGATTTCAACTGCCCCAAAGATTGGATTCAAGGAAGTGAGAGGACAGTTGGTCAGAAAGGTGGGTGACAGAGGGATTACACTGATTCACAATATTGGAAGATCAGAGGCTTGAAAGAACTCAGAAATTCTGGTTACTGGAACAGTAAATAATTTAACCAGCAACTAGCACCTGCACCAAGCAGGGCAGGTCTGGGGATGGGCATAACAGAAGGAAAAAAAAGGGAGAGGCAAAACTGACAAGCTTATTTTGCAAACAGTGTTAGAAGAAAAAGTCAAACTGAGTTAATCTTCTAAACCTCTTGGTGATTGAGAAGTGCTCTGCTTTTCTCAATTTAGTTGGGGGGAAATTGTGGGTAGGTAGCAATCTTGCAGTGAACACATCTAAGCCATTCCAACTAGATACTAGTTAATTATATCAAAGAGAAAAACTTTGAAGCAGGCTGGCTGAGTAATCTATGAACTAGAAACACAGGGAGCTGAAGGTTACTAATCCTACCCTGCAACCAACAGGATATGGCTGGAGTAGAAGAGAATGCTTGATATTTCCCAGGGGTGTGGTGCCTAGGGAGTGACTTAAATCCCTGCAACCCTGCCATGGGCTACATGCAGAGAGCAGAGCCTGGGGAACTATGGGCTCTAATGTTTCAGGTTTCCCCAGAAAGACCACTTCCAGAGAAGGCTGCATCTAGGAAGCAGTAAGTACCAGCACTACCAAAACCTAAGAAACAGTGCAAAATACTACTGCCTACTGGCACTGCCAGGAAGGGTGGAGCCAAAGAAAGAGCATACCTTTGAACTTACATTCAGGCCTTTCAATAAGTGAGTCTGCCTAGGAAAGAAGCCCTGTGAGGTTGAGTTCATGTGTGACACTGAAAGCTGCTGAAGTACCTCCAAAAGGAAGTACTGAGCCTGGGAAGCAGCATATATGCCTACCACTGGCTGTTGTTATACTCAAGACTTCCAGTACACACACAATCCTCCAAACATCCTGGCTAAAATGCTGAACTTCCAGCAGTTCTCCACAACTGGCTACAGCCCTGAGTTCTGATCCTGAGACACAGTCCCATGCCTTGACCATGGCCCTGCACTCCAGTTATCAAATGACCCCACACATCTGCATTGTGCTGCCATGCCCAAAACACTGAAAACTACAAGCATGATTCCACACCTGTTTTTATCACTACAAGTGATAAGACAGAGATATTTAAAATAGAGACACTCTGTATGAAAATGGGATACTGTGTATGAAAATAACGTCTCTATTTTAAATATCTCAGCCAGGAGAAAACTGCATCTTTTTATGACAGATGCTGTAATAACTGTTCTGTATAATGGGTTTAGTTGTGTCCTTACTCATTACTTGTACTTTTCAAAGATCCAACTAATTTTATGTATTCTCTCAATTAATTGAATTTTTTCTCAATACTTCTTTTTTTTCTCTCTCTCTCCTTTCCTCCCCATTTTTCTTTAATTTCTCTTCCCTTCCTCTACTATTTTCTTTTCTTTTTTTTATACTTATTTCCCACTTAAGTATACTATCATTAATGCATAACTTTTTCACCTGTTCTAAACTATTTTCCATCTAATTTTTTCACTGGCTACTAGAGATGTAGAGAACATTAGCAATAAGTTTTTCAGTATATGTTGACTTATTAATTTATCTAAAAATGCCACTGATCCTGGAGATTACTCCTTCCCTGAAAGCAGCTCTACACATTGAACTTAGCATATTGGTTATGATGATTGGATGTCCTAATGCTAAGATACACTCCCCAATCCAGGATTTATTATAATGGAATAACTACATACTAAAGGGCCCCCACATAAAAGGAGAAGAGGAATCTATCTCACCAAATGTGCTAAAAATATGAACTTAGAAAACATACATATGCAAACAGGCCAACAAGATACCTGCAAAAATTTATACCACCCAAATTGTAGAATGCACATATATTGATGTGGATGAAATCCCAAATGATACAAAAATTTTATTGTTAAAATGACCAATGAACTAAAAGAGGATCCAAGATAAACTAAAAGACAAAATACAGGATGTGAAAAACAATTTAATAAAGAGAGAGAGATTCTGAAAAGGAACTAACCAGAAATTCTGGAAACAATATAATAAGTCAAATGAAAAATACATTTAAAAATCTCACCAGTAGATTAGACCATGTTGAAGAAAGAACTTCAGATTTTGAAGACAAAGTATGTGAAATTTCACTTTCAATAAGCAAGAAAACAAAGAAAGAAAGAAGAGGAAAGTAAAGGAAAGAAAAAGAAAAGAAAAGAGCACTGGGACAACACTGAAATACCAAACTTAAGAATCATTAGATTAAAGAGGGAATTGAGTACTGGCTAATGGCATGAATAACTTTTTCAGTTAAAAATGGTAAAAAAAAAATTTTCTAAACCTTAGGAATGAGATGAACATTCACATATAGGATTCATGAAGAACACAAATAGATGAGATAAAAAAATGATCCAATATAAAAATGATACAATATAGTTGAAATGCTTAACATAAAGAATAAAGATAGAATTTTAAACCTCAAGAGTAAAATATCAGGACACATTTACAGGTAAATCTATAAGAATAATCCCTGATTTTTCAGCAGAAACTCTACAATTATGGAGGGCATGGAATAAAATATTCCAGACCTGGAAGAAAGTAATTTATGATCAAGAATGCTATGTCCAGCAAAACAGTTCTTCAAAATCAAAGCAGAAATTTTAAAAAACTATCCAAGATAAGTATAAAATAAAAGAATTCATGACTTCTAAACCAACATTACAGAAAAAGTCTAAAGAAATACTACACAGAGAATTTCAAAACAAATACCTGAGCTCCTAAAGGATGATTTTATTAGAAGAGCAGTTAAGCAAATGAGAATCAGGACTGAATTAAATGTCAGAGATAAATAAAAGTGTCAGGAAAAATTAAACATCTCTATATAGTAACCCTGAATGTAAATGGTCTGAACTTTCCAATGAGAAAGACAAAGACTGACAAAATAGATTAAAAAACAAGAACTAAATATATATTGTTTGCAAGAGACTCATATTACAAACAAATATATACATAGGCTTAAAATGAAATGATGGGAAATGATATTCCATGTAAATGAAGCCCCAAAGCAATCAGGAATAACCACTCTCATGTGAAAAAAAATTTTTTTCAAATCAAAATTAATGAAAGAGATAGAGAAGGTCTTGTCATACTGGTAAAGGGGACAACTCAATGATAAGATTTAACAACAATAGTAAGTATTTATGCCCCAAATGTAGGTGAACCTAATTACATAAAACAAACATTACTCAATGTAAAGACTTAGATAAACCCCACCAAAAAAAAAAATATATATATATATATGTATATATATATATATATATATATATATATATATATATATATATTTATATACTGGTTGATTTCTACATGCCTGTGTCACTAATAGAGAGGTCATCCATACATAAATTCAGTAATGAATCTTCAGACATAAAAAAATATTATAAATCATATGGACCCATCAGACATTTACAGAATATCTCATATTACAACAGATGAACACATTTTCTTCTTAGCTTCTCATGGAACCTTCTCCAAAACAGACCAAATATTAGGGCACAAAGCAAGTCTTAACAAATATAAAAATGATTAATCCCTTGAATCTTATCTGATAAAAATACAATGAAATTAGAAATTAAAAGCAAGAAAAATTATTAAAAACTACATAAACAACGCCCTTTTTGTTTTTTTTTTTTATTTTAAATGTTTATTGGTGCATTATAGTTATAGAATGTGGGTTTCATTGTCCCATATTTGTACATGCACAAAATTTGACCAATTTCATTCCTAGTATCTTCCTTTTTGTCTCTTCCTCCCTCCCCCCCTTTGCTTTCTCTACTTTATTAAGCTCTCTTCTATTATTGTTATTTTTTAAGATTTATTTATTTGTTTTAGTTGTACACAATGCCTTTATTTTTACATAGTGCTGAGGATCAAACCTGGGCCGTGCACATGCTAGGCAAGTGCTCCACTGCTGAGCCACAAAACCAGCTCCTATTATTGTTATTTTTTAATGATGTGTTATAATTACATATACAATTTTTTATTTGTTGCAATAAAATTATGTCTCTGTGCATATGTATATACATGTACATATATGTATATATACATACACATACACACACATATAGGCACATTCATATATAGACAAAGCACATAATTTGGTAGATTTTATTCCCCAGTAGTTCTTCATGCCATCACACCCTTCCATTCTCCCTCTCTCTTGATCCCCTTCCTCTACTTTATCAAAAAGTTCACTTTTGAATAATGAATATATTATGGAAGAAATGATTAGAGAAATTTAGAAAATTCCTAGAATCAAACAGGAATGGAGATATAGTATATTAAGGTATCGAGGCACTGAGAAGGCAGTTTTAAGTGGAAAGTTTATAGCATTGAGCATCTACTTAAAAAAAATCTGAAAAAAAAAGAAGATGGTAGAATGAGATGGATATCAGTATCCTAAAAGCATGATTGAAGACATGAATAGTATGAATATACTTCGTATTCAAACAGTGTTATGTAAAAAGTTGCTCTATATATGTAATATGAATTGTAATGCATGTTATTGTTATGTATACAACTTCAAATAAAAAAAATCTGAAAGATATCAAATAAGTGACCTAATGATAACTGTACAGGTCCTAGAAAGCAAGAATGAACCAATTCTAACATCAGTAAAAGGAATAAAATAATTAGGAATAGAGTTGAAATTACTGAACTAGAAATTAACTATATTACAACAAAGAATTGTTCTTCATGGAGATAAGAAAAAAAAAAAAAAAAAAACTTTAGCCAAAATAGCAAAACATGGGGGAACCAAATGAATAAAATTAGAGGTTAAAAAGATACACCTGCCGGGCGCGGTGGCACACGCCTGTAATCCCAGCACTTGGGAGGCTGAGGCAGGAGGATCGCGAGTTCAAAGCCAGCCTCAGCAATGGCGAGGTACTTAGCAACTCAGTGAGACCCTGTCTCTAAATAAAAAAAATACAAAAAAGGGCTGGAGATGTGGCCCAGTGGTCGAGTGCCCCTGAGTTCAATCCCTGGTACCACAAAAAAAAAAAAAGATACACTTCTTTATAGAGATACTACAAGCATCTCTGAAATCTAGAGGATCATTGGAAACTACTTTGAAAACTTCCATTCAAATGAATCAGAAAATCTAGAAGAAATGGACAATTTTGTAGACTTTTATGTGCTACCAAAATTGAACCAAGAGGATTTAGAAAATCTAAACAGACCAATAACAAGCACTGAGACTGATGCAGTAATAAGAAGCTTGCCAACAAAGGAAAATTCAGGACCAAATGAATACCTAGCTAAATTCTACCACACCTTTAAAGAACAAATGTCAATCTTCTCAAATTATTATAAAAAGTAGAAAGAGTAGTGAGAATACTACCAAATCCATTCTGTGAAGCCAGTGTCACCATCATACCAAAACTAGAAGAGGACATTCCAAGGAAATAAAACCTCAGACCAATATCTCTCATGAACATAGGAAAAAAAAATCCTTAAAAATATTAGCAATTTATATTCAAAAGTACATTAACAAGATTGTACATGATGATCAATTTGGTTTATTTCTAGCAATGCAAGAATTGTTCAATATATACAAATCCATAAATGTAATTCATCACATAAATGGAATTAAGAACACAAATCAGAACATCTCAACAGAAAAAGACTTTTGACAAAATTTAGCATCCACTCATGTTAAAAACAGCAAAGAAATTAGAAATATAAAGAACTTGTCTCAACATCATACAGGTTATATAAAACAAACCCAAAGCCAACATCATACTAAATGGAACAAAACTAAAAAAATTTTCTCTAAAATCAGGAAAAAGTCAAGATGTCCATTCTCACACTTCTACCCAATATTGTTCTTGAAATATGAGCCAGAGCAATTAAGAAGGAAAAGGAAATAAAATGGACATAAGTAGGAAAGGAAGAAGTCAGATTATCACAGTTTGCATTTGATATGACCCCACATTTAGAAGAACCAACAGCTGCACTAGAAGACTTCTAGAGCTAATCAACAAATTCAGCAAAATAGCAGGACACAAGGTCAACATGTGAAAGTCAGTGGCTTTTCTCTACAGCAATAATAAATCCACTGGAAAAGAAATCAGGAAATCAATTATATTCATAATAACCTCAAAAAAGATTTTTAAAAATTTAGGAATAAATATACTCAAGTAAATGAAAGACCTCTACAATGAAAATCATAAAATATGAAAAAAAAATTGAAAATAAGTTTAGAAGATGGGGAAAGAGCCCCTATGTTCTTGGATAGACAGAAATAATATTATTAAAAGGGCCACATTACCAGCTGTGATATACATATTCAATGTAATTCTTATCAAAAATACCAATGACATGTGACAGAACTAGAAAAAAATAGTACTAAAACTTCTATGAAAGAATAAAAGAGAGAATATCCAAAGCAAGTCTGAGCAATAAGAGCAATGCTGGAAGCATCACAATATCTGACTTCAAATTATACAATAGAACTGTTGTAACAAAACAGCATTGAACTGTCATGTAAAACAAGACATATAGACAAAGGAACAAGATACAAGACACAGAGACAAATCCACATTGATACATTCATCTGATTCTTGACAATAGTTACACAAGCATAGGCTGGAGAAAGGACCACCTTTTAACAAATAGTGCTAGGAAAACTGGATATCCATATGTAGAAGAATGAAGTTAGATCTGTGTCTCTCACTGTGCACCAAAGTTAACTCAAACTGAATTAAAGACCTAGGAATTAGACAAGAAACTCTTCAGCTGCTAGAAGAAAACATAGGGTCTACATGCCAACATAAATGAGCAGGCATTGACTTTTTCACTAAGACTCCTAAAACTCAGAAAATAAAACCAAGAATTAAGAAATGGAATGGCATCAAGTTACAAAGGTTCTGCAAAGGAAACAATTAAGAGATAGAGAACCTATATAATGGGAGAAAATCTTTGCCAGATACTCATCCTACAGAATATTAATATCCAGAATACAGAAAGAACTCAAAAACTAATATCAAAACAAACAAACAAAAAATCTTCAGCAACAAATAACCTAATCAACAAATGGGCAAATGAATTAAACAGGCATTTCTCTCTCTCTTTCTCATTCTCCTCTCTCCCTCTTTCTCTCTCTCATAGGCAAGCTTTCTACCACTGAGCTATATTTCCATCCCTTAACAGATATTTCTCAAAAAGAAATACAAATGGCCAAAAAATAAATTTAAAAAAATTGTCACCTCTTTACCAATCAGGGAAATGCAAACCAAAACTACAGTGAGATTTAACCTCACTCCAGTTAGAATGACAATCTTCAAGAATAATAATAAATGCTGGTGAGGATGTAGAAAAATGGAATAATCACTATGGAAATCAATATGTAGGTTCCTCAAAAGACTAGGAATGGAACCACCATATTATCCATACTATTTCTTGGTATTTATTCAGAAGAACAAAAGTCAGCATATAATAAATAAACATGTATACCCATGTATACAGCAGTGGAATTCGCAATAACCAAGTTATGGAAACAGCTTAGGTGGTTGTCTATAGATGAATGGATAAAGAAAATGTGGTGCACACAATGGAATTTTTATTCAGCCATAAAGAAAAATTAAATTACACAATTTGCAGAAAAATGGATAAAACAAGAGAACGTCATTTTGGGTGCATTAAGCCAGAATCACAAAGTCAAGGGCCATTATTGTCTCATATATGGAGGACAGAAAAAATAAAAGGCCAGGGTCATGAAAATAGAAAGGATACCAATAAAATTTCAGTAGTAGAGGATGAAGATTTGAGAAGGTAACAGAAGAGGAAAAGGGTAGGAATTGGGAATGACATCAATAAAATCATTCTATGAGCATGTACATATATACCACAAGGAATCCCAATATTATGTATAATTATAATGCAATAATAAAAATTTTAAAAATATATTTTTCCCAGTTTTCAATTGTTTATTAGTGTTTTATTTGAGTGTAGAAGAAAAGAAGCTTCAGCACATTTCCTTGCAGAAACAATTCTATGTACAACTAATGTTTGGTGTGTAACACCCCCAAAACACATGGCCCTGGGTATGATAGAGGAAAACAAAAAGGAAAAAAAAAAATATGAACATTAGGTAAGATTTTCAAATACCTTTCTTCCAGTATTCCAATTGGACTATTGTCCAGCAAAATAATTTCCTTAATCTTCATAAAAACTCTATGAGAAAATATATCCTTAAATTGAAGAGGATAAATTATCCTTAACAGCATCTAGTGAATCATATAAGATTATCTAGCTAATAACAGGTAGACTGGTAGTAATTTCAAGAGTTGTCTGTCCTTTAGGTTGTGTTCCCTAAAAATAGAGCCTGAAAATGGGATACTTATAGAAATATTTTATTGAGGGAATACACACAGGAGACAAGGAAATGAGGGAAATGGGATGAGGAAGAAATGATAACAACATTCATTACAGTATCACAGACCTTTCCTTTTTTCTGAGGTATCTTGGGCCCTGATTACACTTATCAGACCTTGGTTCTACATTAACCTATTTACAATTAAAACTAGGAATAGATGCTGAGTAGATCATCCGAGTGTCAAATGCATTCCTCCTTGCGTCTATCAAGTTGAAGGCATTTTACCTTACCTTCCCACAATGATATTGCTTCTTGTTTCTTCTTTCCTCCTCCCCTTCCTCCTCCTCCTCCTCCTCCTCCTTTCTGTACCAGGAATTGAACCCAGGGGCACTTAACCACTGAGCCATATCCCCAACCCCTTTCTATATTTTCTTAGAGACGGTCTCACTGAGTTGCTTAGGGCCTCACTAAGTTGCTATGGCTGGCTTTGAACTCTTGATCCTTCTGCTTCAGCCTCCCAAGCTGCTGAGATGACAGGTATGTGCCACTATGTCCAGCTGTTTCTTCTTTCCTATCTGTACCAGTAGCCCAAAGTCAACAGGTAGAAATTGTAGTTTTAAGTATAGTGGCAAATTTTACATCCTCTGGTAGAAAGATGTGTCTTTTCAAGGAACTGTATCTAAAGTAATAAAACTTATAATGACAGGGACAGGAAGCATGCATTCCCCAAAGCACATGATAGGATCTGGTTCTGATATACACTATAGTGTTCAGAAGTGGTAAATCAATAGGGTTAGATAGCTATGAGTCAATACACAGGGCAGTTTAAACATGGAAGCCACCAACAGCATCTATTATAATTTAATTCTTCTATTATTTTAGCCACAATTCATTCCCTTTTAAGGGATAATTAATGTTTCAATTTCCTTATCCCAAACCCCTCATTGTATATTGGAATATGAAGGACAGATAATTGGTCTCTTTAATTCACAAATGTTCAAAATTAGATATAAAGGCCTTTTTATGCCACATGGACTTGCTTTAGATAATGAAATCCTGGATTGCCCGGATGAAATCCTGATGAAATTTTGGATAATTGGGTCTAATACCAAACTTGGACAAGACTCTGAGTATCTTGGGAGAGTGTATTTTTGTTGTGCTTGGACTGTGAGTCTTTAGGGGCAAGTGTGTCAATAATAGAAGTCTATTCCTTTGATGGGTCTCTCAAAAAAACATAGTTCCTGGCATTCACACCTTTGTTTAGTCTCCTCCCTTTGAATCTGGACTCTGAATTTTCTTCTGTTTTAACCAATAGAATAAAGATAAAATGATGGTCTGCGAGAGCATCTTTTACATATTGTAGCTTCTGCTTTTGCATTTACCCTGAGTTGTACATAAGAAGTCAGCCACCCTGTTGTAGAGACAGTGTGGATCATGGAGAGGCCATGAATAAAGAGAGAGAGGCCTTGAAACTACATGGAGATAAACTAAGAAACTCAATGATGACCAGCGCGGAGACCGTGGACATGAGACCCTAGATGTATAACCCCAGATGACCTGTTCCAGTCAGCCCCAGCTTCTCAGGCCATACTACCTGAAATTTAGAGATGTGACTAAGGAGATACCTTGCACTTACTAACACTAGAAAATATCATGTATGACAAGGACAATTTTTCCCTTCTGTGTCATATCTGAATTACTGACCCACAAAACAATAAAGTGGCTATTGTTTTAAGTTATTACATTTTATGGGAGTTCGCTGGATGACCAAAGGAACTAGAGAGATAGACAAAGAACTACAAATTTTCCTCCATTAAAATGACAAAAAAAAAAATTGGTATGGTGAGCCTGAAATTCAGTAGTTGAACAGAGCTATCTCAAGTGCCAACTCTATGTTAAGGTGTCTTGCATGTGTATTTCACATAGAGATGCAGACACTACATTCCATCTTCTGTGCCAATATTCCTTTTTCTCTAATATATTTTTAAAACAGTTCTAATAATACAATCAATTGCATAAAATGCATTTTATTTTTAACAGAACCATCTTAGTTATAGAGAAGAGAAAGCTGACTTTTCAGAGATCTGTTTCCACTCAGATTCCAACTTTCATTTTACAAAGTCTTGTGGGAATACATTTCCCTGGTCTGCATTCCAGTAGCCTTTTTATTTCCTGTAGCTGTGTCAAAAGCAGTAATAGCAACTTAAAAGAATGGAACAGGTCCCCTTATAATACATATACCATATGGTTTCATAGTCTTATCCCTTCATTGGTTTGGAAATATCTATATGATAATAGTAAGTCAGCCTTATAATTGCTATTATCCTTTGCACATGACTGTATAAGCTGATAGATATTTAATAATAAACATGTGACCTTTCTTCTCAAATCTTTCATATTTTTCTGCTTGTGGAATTCTAACTACAGGCATTTCTTAAAAAGTATTTTCTGTGTTAAGATGGTTTTCATCTTATTGAACATCTTCATATTTTTTGGGAAAAAAGCATAGTATATTTTCAGCACATTTCCTATAGTCTACAAAACTTCAAAAGATATGGAAAATTTGTATGGTGAATCTGAATATGATAATGTAGATAGATAGCACAATGCCTAGTCAATTTGAAATTGATATTGCCAAATGAATGGTTTTTTATGAAATTATAACTAGCATTTATGAATTTTATATTTATCAAGATTAACAATGTCAGAGTTAAAACAAGATTCTCTCATGAATTAGAAAATAGAATTCACAACATAGAAACCATTTTTAGCCAGTATATTTACATATTATTCTCAGGCAAAATTATCATATCAAAAAAATTGAGAACAGTGTATTAATTTATCTTGTAATTACTGAAAGATTATTAAGCATATGTAAAAGGCATTCAAGCAAAATGGATGTTTTCTAGATTAATTTCTTCTATAATAGCACACTGTATTTACTATGCTAACATATTTTCTGGAGTTATGATAGAAATATAAACCACAGAATGCAAAATTGCCTATCATTATTAAAATTAATTATTTCTTCATATAATTACAGTGTTTTGAAAGAAGCAAGATCAGGATAATATGAGTACTGATGTGTATTCCCTGAACTACATTCTATAATTTAAAACTAAAATATACATGAAGAAAATAAAATCCAATTTGTGATAGTCTTATCAGAGGAAGAAAAAGGTTTTCCTACTCTCCCTCTACTCAGAACACTTTTAATACCAGATGTTTAGAGATTTTTTTTCTTATAAATCGAACAATACACTAGTTGGGTGTCTATAACTCAATTCAATACTGACACTATCTACCTGGAGATAGTTTTAGATCACACAGCACACAGTCCCATAAGACTTGTCCTCACTCCATATGTCTATCGTAAATAATAGGTTAAACTTCTGACTGATTGGCTTTAAATCTGGACTCCTACTACCCCTTTTGGGGTTCAGTTAATTTTCTAGAATGACTTAAAGAATACAGAGAACACTACTAAAATTTACTGGCTTATTAATAAAGAACATAATAAAAATACAAATGAACAGCCAAACAAAGATATGTACAGGGCAAGATCTACAAGGGTCTCAAGTGCAGGAACTTCTGTCCCTATGGAGTTGGGGTACACCACTCTCCCATTGATGTGTTCACACTAATGTTTTCACTAACTGACAAGCTCTCTGACCCTCCATAGCATGGGAATTTTTAAAGAGCCTTCATCATGTAGGCATGATAAATTATTAGCTTTATTTTCAGCTACTTTTCCCTCTCTATAGGAGAGCCTATTCACCTCCTTAGAACAAAAGACACACCTATCACCCAGGAAATTCCAAGGGATTTAGAAGCTCTGCATCAGAAACCAAGATCAAAGATGAAATGTTAACATGAAAAATTCTCTTAACACCCCTGTCTGTAAGAGTATTAGGAGATCTGTCCTGGGGACCAAAGCAGAGGCAAAATATTGGAAGAAAGTATTCTCCTAACACTTTTATTACTAAGGAAATTTCAAGGTCATATATTCTATGACCTCACTGCTATTGATTACATAATATTCAAGTGGATGTCCTAGAATTTATTTAACAATTTAGGAGCTCTGTCTCAGGGACTTGTGGGAAAAAAACAACATGTATATTTCTTAAGTCACAAATCCAAGATATTGAAGGGAATAAGCCATATACCAAGTCTAAGGACAAGTTCATCAAGAAAGATGGGCTGAGAAATGCATATTAGATCTATACTATACAATCTAAACTAGAATAAAACTGGCAATTATTAAAAATAGAAATAAAGATGCAGGAGCCCTGTTTGGGGAGATAGCTAAGATTGCGGTTGACTATTGGGCCATAGACATTTTTGGGCATTTCCGCCTTCCGTAGTCTCACGGGACTTGGTCTGGGATCTCGCGGGACTTGGTCGAGGATCTCGAGAGATTTGAACGGTGACTCAGCAGATCGAGCTAGCGCCATTGCTGCTCGGGCGCATGGAAGAGACCAGAGAGAGAAAAGACAGGGTTATCGCTATTGTATAGATATATTGTAGTTTCTTGTAAGATTAAAGAATATTTTCGTCTCCATCCTGTCTCCGGATTCCTTCCCGCGGCGCTGCCGTTCCAGGCTGCAATCCCTTTCCGGCGACTACAGTTGGTGGCCCGGCGACTACATAAAGACTTTACTTCATACTCAGGATATTCCTCCAATCTGGGAATCAGAGACTGTGCTTCCCACTGTGCCCACCAATGGCAAACAACCACAAAAACAAACAGAACAGATACTGCACAGAAAAATAAATACAATCAATCAACAAATGTATGAAAAATGTTCAACATCTTTAGCAATTAGAAAAATGCACATAAAAACTACTCTAATATTTCATCTCACTCTAGTCAGAATGGCAATTATCAAGAATACAAACAACAACAAATGTTGGTGAGGATGTGAGGGAAAAGGTATACTCATACATTGCTGGCAGGAATGAAAATTGGTACAACTATTATGGAAAGCTGTGTGGAGATTCCTCAGAAAACTTGGAAAGGATTATCCCACTTCTCAGTTTACACCCAAAGGATTTTAAATCACCATATGACAGTAATGCAGGCACATCAATGTTTATAGCAGTTCAATCCACAATAGCTAAAGTATGGAACCAACCTAGGTGCCTTTCAACAGATGAATGGATTTTAAAAATGTGATTATATATATATATATATATATATATATATATATATATATATATATATATATAAAACGGAATGTTAGTCAGCCTTAAAGAAGAATGAAATTATGGCCTTTGCTGGTAAATGGATGGAGCTAGAGAATATCATGCTAAGCGAAATAAGCCAGTCTCAAACCAAAAGCCAAATGTTTTCTCTGATACACAGAGAATGGAAGGGGGTGGTGGCTATGGAAGAATAGAGTTACTTTTAGATAGAGGAGAGTGAAGGGAGGGGAGAGGGTATGGGGGTGGGAAGGTTAGCAGAATAAATCAGATGTTATTACCCTATGTACATATATAACTATACTACCGGTGTGAGTCTATATCATGTACAACCAGAAGAATGAGAAATTATACTCCTTACGTATGATGTATCAAAGTGCATTCTACTACCATGTAAAACTAATTAAAACAAATTTTTCAAAATTAGATAAAAACGGGAATAATATTTAAAACAAACAAAATCTGCCTACCATAGCTTTATGGGAACTACCTCCTGAACAAATCAGAATCCATATCCCTTTTTGTAGACATATTCAGTTTAGGGATCACAGTCTTTATATCTTAAGGTGTGCATAAACCTCAGGAAAAAATTTATATAGGGAGACAAAGTACTAGAAGTTCTAAATGTTTTAAGTTAAGATAATGATCAGAGACCTAGGAATATGTACATCCTGTTTGGCAACGATGGTTAATCCTAAGATTATTTCTGCAATATTCCCATACATAATAAAAACAACTTATAGAAAAGCCACAGTCTTACTATTTGCTTGGTTGGAATATGTTACTGACCCAACCTAAAGCATAGTAAGTCTTTGCCGAATTCACTCACCACCCATCAGCCATCAAGTCAGGATGTGTTGGCAAGCTACATCAAGTAAAGAGAGAAAAGAAAGGGAAAGAAAACACTTGAGCACCAAGTGCTAAGTCTCAGAGAGTCCTTGATTCAGGAAATAGAAAAAGGTTGTGGAAAAAAAGGTGACTCTCCAGAGTAGGAATCTTTAGTCACTTTTCAAACTAAAGGCAGAGAAGGAAAATATAATCTTTTTGTGTATGTATATTTAGCACATAATTGCCTCTAACCTGTAAAAATGCAACATAATCAGTGTCATGAACTCTCTCCAAATTTATTCTTTTTCCTTAGGGCAGGGAGGTTTCTCCCTCCTAAAAAAGAGATGATGTATTGGCAGTCAACAACTATAATGTTCACTATATTTTAAACATAGCTATTAACACTTGTGATAGGGTATACTGAGTAAAATTTGGCCTGTATTCTTTTTGGAGAAGATACACAACACACTTAAAAATGAATATTATAAAATAAATTTGAAGAAGGTAAAATAGGGACAATGAGGTAGAAATGACTGAGATGGAAATATGGTGTTAGAATGATCAGGATGATCAGTAGACATTACTTTAGAAGGTGACAAAAAAAGAATCAAGAACAAAACAAATAAATAGATAAAAACTCAGATCTGAGTGACAACAAGACATATCCATGAAGATCAATAGGGAAAGCTTCCAAGGTTCTAATTAATGACCCTATCAGGTTAAGAAACAGAAAGTGGGCCAAGAGAACTCTGGTGGGATTTAGAGAAAATTTAGAGGAAAACTGTGTGAACTAAAGAAGAATCAGTGAAAACACCTGCATCGTTAATATAGCAGTTTCCCTTTACTCTGAGAAGGGCTAGGGAAAATTATTAGTGTATGGACAAATCTACATCTGTTGTACTCTTTAAATATTACAGCTCTACAGCACACACCTGTAATCCCAGCAGATTGGGAGGCTGAGGTAGGAGGATTACGAGTTCAAAGCCCGCCTCAGGAATGGTGAGGGGCTAAGTAATTCAGTGAGACCCTGTTTCTAAATAAAATACATAAAAGAGCTGGGGATGTGCCCCAGTGGTTAAGCACCCCTGCGTTCAATCCCCAGTACAAAAAAAAAAGAAAGAAAAGAAAAAATAAAACAACTATACAAAGAATTGCTATTCTAAGCTATAATGTATGTAATGAATTCAACATTTAGAAAGAAAAAACTTTCAGTGTAGAAGAACCACCTATGAAAATCTATCATATGAACTAGTAACTTAAGTTGGACCCATGCTTATCAACTTGCCTTCCACCTGGGGTTCTGAAAGGAAACAAATGAAATAAACAAAGCCTGCACAAGGACATAGAAAGAAGACTTAATGTAACACTTAGATCAAACAAATAGTAGAAACTATCTTTCTAAATCAACTCTGGAAAAAAAAATAAGGCCGTATGATAGTTTTTGTAGCACAAGGAAAAGGAACATTATACTAAATTAAAAAAATAATATATTTCTAAAATTTACAATAACCTAAAGGAAATAAATATTCTAGAAACTTGAATTCTGCTCAGTCCATTGAAAAATATGTCTCTATGAAAGGTAATCTGGAACGCATAAGAGTAAAATTAATTCAGACTAAGAATTAATATGGAATTAGCTAAAACATGAAAGGGATTTAAAAATAGCTCATCTAATGAGCGTCCACATGGAGACAAAAACAAAGAAGAGGCCGGGCGCGGTGGCGCACGCCTGTAATCCCAGCACTTTGGGAGGCCGAGGCAGGAGGATCGCGAGTTCAAAGCCAGCCTCAGCAATGGTGAGGCACTTAGCAACTCAGTGAGACCCTGTCTCTAAATAAAATACAAAAAAAGAAAAGGTCTGGGGATGTGACCCAGCGGTCGAGTGCCCCTGAGTTCAATCCCTGGTACCACAAAAAAAAAAAACAAAGAAGAAATCACACTGCAGAAAACTGACTCACTAACTTTCTCTAGATGAAACAAAAATAAATAAATAAAACTATAAAAGAAAAGGTATTATAGAGAAGTATGATCATACCCTGCCTGGCAAGAAATCTGAATAATTGAGAGCAAACAATAACAAAATATTAAATAGAAAAAACATTTTCCTGAGCTGAAATATTGTTCAAGTCTATGAATCAACACTATTAGCTTTAAGAATGCAGAGAAAGTAATGAAAAAAAAAAAAAAAAACATTTAAAATAAAGTATTTGCACCCAAGTAGGGATAGAAAATTGCTACCCATGAAAGAACAAAAGTTGGACTGTCCTCAACTTTGTCTTCTACATAACTGAATGCCAGAGGACAAAACAGAATTTCTAGAGAATTTTAATGGGAAGTTTGTGACCTGAAAATTCCACATCAACCAATTTATTGTTCAAATATGAGAGCAACAGAAGACATTCCTAGGTTATAAGGACCTGGAAAATATTGCAGCCAAGCATTCTTCTTGGAAAAGAAAAAGAATCAATGATATAATTCAAGTAATAAAATTATAAACCAAAATAAAAGTACTAGTGATGAGCACTACTTTATGGCATTAAAGTAACATAATTGAACACTTGTTTAAATAGCCTTCAAGAAAAAGACTTAACACCTACTGTCTGAAGGTACTCAGATAGGGAGGTGGAATAACTAGTATGTCAGATAATTATTGGTGCTCTGAAAAACTAGAATATGGTCAGGAAATAAGACAGAGCTGCAATTTTAGATAGGTGGGTTTAAAAAAGCCTTTTAAGAATTATGACCTGACTTAAATAAGGGAATGAAGATTTTAAAGGTCTTAGGAGAAGAGATTCTGGGAATCTCCAAGTATTTGAGGTGAGAGTAACTGTCATGTTCCAAGAACATTGTTAGAGAAATGCAGTAATAGGGAGAGTGCAGATGTTTGCAGATGTGAACTAATAAGGATTCACACAGCATAGGGCAATTCAGTGACATAAGGGTTTTGGATTTTATTTTACAGTAGTTTAACCAATGCTGGGTTTTAAGCAGGGGGATAATATGACAAATCTTAGCTTTGAAAAGGATTACCTGGTAGTTATATAGGGAATACACAATAAGGAGTCAGGAAGACCAATTAGAAGGCTGCTGTAGTTATTGTCTCTATGATCACTTACTAACATAGCAAAGAGTAAAGTGTATTGCAGGAAAAGTGAGACACAAGTATTTTAAATTTATTACTGAGTCTAAGAGAGACTATATTTACTGTACTTCAATGATTGGAAAATAAATTATTCAAATTTAAAAGAGATTGCTTTTCTGTTCCAAGCAACTGTTGAAAATAAAAGTAACAAAACATGAGTCCTACCTTCAACTGCCTTCTGATTTTTGTGCATCAAATAAAATCACTGAAGTAATATGTAACTCTTTTACTTAATACATGTTCATTAGTCATATTTCTCCAGAGAAATAGCCAATAGAATATATCTCCTAATATATAACTCATAAGATTTATTATAAGGTATTGCCTCACATGATTATGGTGGTTAAGTCCCATTAAGTGCCATCAACAAGCTGGAAACAGGAAAGCCAGAGATGTAGTTCCAAGGCCTAAGAGCTGGAGAGGCAGAGTGTGGATTCTAATTGAGTCTAAAGGAAAACTCTGAGAACCCAGATGGCCGAAGGCAGGAAACAACTCATGTTCTAGCAGAGATAGGTAGAGAACGAATTCCAAGTTCCTCATCCTTTTTGTTCTGTTCAGGCCCTCAACTGATTGGATTATGCCCAACCATATTGGGCCAGGTCATCTGCTTTACTTAATTCACCAATTCAAATGCAAATCTACTCTGAAAACACCCTCACAGATACACCAAAATATTATGTTTAATCAAATATCCAGGTATTCTATAGTAGAGTTAAATTGATGCATAAATTTAACTGTCACAATATTCTTCTACTTATAACACATGTAAGGGGTTCAATTTTCTAATGATTTTCTAAAGAACAGATAGGCTGAGATCTTTAAATATTTTTCAAATATATTTACATCCTAGGGATCTTAAAAAATTGGGAAATGCTAGAGATTGACCAAAAACCAAGACCAAACTTAAAAAATGAAAATATGGGTAAAATTAAATCCCGTGCTGACAGGGCCTTGGAATCCTAGTGTGAGATACAGTTTTTGGCAATGCCAGTGAATGTTGGGAATAATTGTTGATCCATCAGTGAGCTACTGTCTACAATGATCTTGTACTTCATTTATTACAGAACTCAGATAAAATGGATCTAAAGCTTCTTATAAATTATTATCACCAGCAAATTAAAATAATTATAGATAATTAGCCAAAAGTGAAAGGCAGTTTGGTAAACTAAGGGCCATCTTCAAAGAGTATTTTCCTGGTACCTTTGGGAATGCCTTTTAGATACAGAAAGAAAATTTGTAGCTAACTGAAGTACTAAAATAAATATTAGTGCCAGGCATGGTGGCATATGCCTGTAATTACAGCAACTCGGGAGGCTGAGGCAGGAGGATTGCAAATTCAAAGCCAACCTCAGCAACTTAGCAAGGGCCTAAGCAATTTAGTGAAACCCTGCCTCAAAATAAAATGTAAAAAGGACTGGAGATGTGGCTTAGTGGTTAAGTGCCCCTGGGGTCAACCCCCAGTACAAATAATAATAATTTTAATAATTAATATTAAATTTATCAGAGTTATAAATTAAGAAAGCTTATTTCCTTATATGTTTAAGGTTGATTAGACTTAATAATCCCTTCTTAAAAATATACATATCCTAATCCCTATAACATTATATGGCAAAAGGGACTTTGCAAGTGTGAAAAAATTAAGGATCTGATAATAAAAGTTTATCCTGGACCATATGGTGGGCCCAATGTAATCATATGGTTCTTATAAAGGAGGCAAATGGGTTAGAGTCAGATGAGGGGTGTGATAACAGAAGAAAATTGCAATCAAAGAGATACAAAGATGCTATGCCATTAGCTAGGAAATCTATGTGGGCTAAGAGTCAAGGGATTTAAGTGGCCTCTAGAAGAGAGAAAGCTAAGGAGAATAAATTGTCCCCTAGAGTCTCCAAACAGAATAAAGCTTGCCAACTACTTGATTTTAGCTTCCAAGGCCCATTTCAGATTTCTGACTTCAGGACCTAAAATATAATAAATTTTTGTTTATTAAGCAAATAAATTTGTGGTAAAGTTTTACACTAGCTGCAGAAAACTAATACAAAAGGTCAACTTAAAAATCTCAGCAATTTTGCAAATGTAAAGTGTCACTGTGAAGAGAACACTGAATTCCTTAAAAAAACAAAGCTATGAAATTAATCTTTTGAAAACCCAGTTAATAAAATTATCACAAACATAATTATGTTTATAAATCTAATGCATTCTAATTTTAACTATTTATTCAATTATTTAACAAATACCTTAGATTCAAATCATAAATTCATCACTTCTAATTTTAATTATTTACTTCTTTAGTCCTACCCTATGGTAATGTAATGTTAGAAAGATCTTCTATGACATATTTTGTAGATTATAAATTTTGTCATGTCCTTTCAAAGGCATAAATTCAGCACCACATACATTCATGATGTGGAAAAGAGACTTTAAGGTTCAGTACCTCAAATGAACAGTTGAAAAGGATGACAATTCATGAGAATCATTGAAAACTAGACAAGGGCATGACCAATGAGAGCATCGAAAAGCAGTAGACCAATGTTAACAACTACACCTTGTACTTCTCTATGTACTGATGAGAAGTCTGAACCTAACAGCATGAACATTTTCATTACTCAGTTGAGTGTTTGGGAGTTTTAAGGTAATACAACCTGCTACAGAATGAATGTTTGTATCCTGTCAAATTAATGTTAAAGCCTAATCTTCAAGATGGTAATTATAGTTGGGGTCTTTGAAAGAATGTCATTTGGGTAGAGCCCCTATGAATAGGATCAGTGTCCTTATTAAAAAAAAAAAAAATACAGAGAATGCCTTCACTCTTTCTGCCATTGGAGTTCATAGCCAGATTCCTCTCTAGCCACTGAATCTGCTGGTGACATAATCTTGAACTTTCCACTCTTCCAGACTTAAGAAATGAAGTTCTGATTTTTATAAGTCACCCAACTTATGACATTTGTTATAGCAGCCCAAACAGACTAAGACAGAACCACTGAGGACATCTGCTTTCTATTCAAGGGGATTGGTCTTGGCAGCAAATAGGCACACCAACTAACCCAGTACTGTTGTGAAATCCAAATTCTAGCCCTTAGTGCTGGCCTAAAAAATTACATAAAGATTCTAAAAACTACTGAGCAAGAGGGAAATCATCTGCCTAAAGAAAAAATATAACTAATAAGACCAGAAAAATAACATAATTATACACATGATAAGTATGATCGGCACTAAATCCAGCTACTACTAATCCATAATAAGAGATAATGGGCACAGCCACCCACTGAAGGAGCCCTAATTAGGAAGGGCTGTTGTAGCTAGCTGGAAGCCATAAGTTCCACCTGATATGTATGTGACGCACCTGTAGGCACCCGCAAACCTGAAGGTATATAACCGGGTGAAAGCGGTCCGAGTGAGGAGAACGGAGAATTCAGTCAGTCGGGCAGTCACTCGGTCGGTCAGAAGAATCAGAGCGGCCAGAACGTAGGCAGAGCGGTTACAGAAGAGAAACCAGATAGAAGAAGTAATGACTGGTCAGAGTTAGGCCGAGGCTCCCAAGGAAGACAGAAGACAGAAGAAAGAAGAAGGAAGAAAGAAGAGAGAAGAAAGAAGCTCTAATCTTTCTCTAAGCTAAGCTCTATCTTTCTCTACTCTAAGCTAAGAAGACAAGAAGAAAAGCTCGCTCTAATCTTTCTCTCTAAAAATCTTTCTTTCCCTCTCTAAGCTCTAAGAAAGTAGAAGTAAAAGTAGTAAAAGCTTAACTCTGCCTCCGAGAGTTTTTCCTCCCGGTTTACGGTACCAGGCAGCTTACAAATGGTGGTCCGTCCGGGGCTCGGCAGGCAGAGAAGAAAAGCTAAGAAATAAGAGCAATGAAAAAGCATAGCCTCAGACTCAGTTGAGACCAGCAAAAAGAGTAGTAAACAAGAGAGCATAGCCTCTGACTCAGTTGAGGCCAGTTAAGAATTAAGCTGAAGCAGAGTAGCCGGCCAAAAGCCATAAAAAATATAGAGAAAAAGCCTTGAGCTTTAGTATAAAGAAAAAAGCCATGAGCTTAAAAGAAAATAGAGAATTAAATAGCATGGTAAAAACCATGCAGAAAAAAAGCCATTGAGCTTTGGCAAGAAAGCCATAAAGAAAAATAAAGAAGAGGAAAAAAAAAAAAAAAAAGTCAAAGCCGCTTATGCAATTGTGCTTAACTAAGTGCGTTAGCTGCTCCTCAGCAGTAGGCTTCCTTAAAAGCCGCAGCACCTTCTCAAAAAGGGCTCAAATATCCACCCTTTTAAAAACAAAAGGTGAAAAGCTAGGTAGGGACAAGAAAAAAATAAAATAGAGAAAATAGAGAAAATAGAATTAAAGCACCTTTTTAAACTAAAGGGAAGGAATATGAAGGAGCCCTAATTAGGAAGGGCTGTTGTAGCTAGCTGGAAGCCATAAGTTCCACCTGATATGTATGTGACGCACCTGTAGGCACCCGCAAACCTGAAGGTATATAACCGGGTGAAAGCGGTCCGAGTTAGGAGAACGGAGAATTCAGTCAGTCGGGCAGTCACTCGGTCGGTCAGAAGAATCAGAGCGGCCAGAACGTAGGCAGAGCGGTTACAGAAGAGAAACCAGATAGAAGAAGTAATGACTGGTCAGAGTTAGGCCGAGGCTCCCAAGGAAGACAGAAGACAGAAGAAAGAAGAAGGAAGAAAGAAGAGAGAAGAAAGAAGCTCTAATCTTTCTCTAAGCTAAGCTCTATCTTTCTCTACTCTAAGCTAAGAAGCTTTCTCTAAGCTAAGCTCTATCTTTCTCTACTCTAAGCTAAGAAGACAAGAAGAAAAGCTCGCTCTAATCTTTCTCTCTAAAAATCTTTCTTTCCCTCTCTAAGCTCTAAGAAAGTAGAAGTAAAAGTAGTAAAAGCTTAACTCTGCCTCCGAGAGTTTTTCCTCCCGGTTTACGGTACCAGGCAGCTTACAACCCACCTAGTTTAATCCTAAATTATCATTATTAAAGTTGCCCTACATAAAGGTATTTCAATGAAAGTTGTTTTAATACCTGTATTATCAACCTTTTCCAAATATTTGTATTGTATTTGTATTACTTTCTAAAATAATTAAAAACATTTCTTTAAATCTAGAGACATTTCACCGGAAAATGTGTTTGAAAATTAAATGTAAATATTTTCAGCATATTTTTGGAAAATGAAAGATACTCTCTTAAAAACGTTTATCTAAAACTTTGAAATTTTATTTTAAAAAAATTCAGACCAATATGTATCCAGATGAATTTGATTTGTAATAACTGTTTACATTATTTATTATTTGAAATCTGTTATGTAAGATATTAAAAGTACTACTACTCATTTGATCCTTATATGCATATCACCATTTATGCATTTATACATACATAGTGTCCAATTAAGCAAATCCAAGGGGAAAAAAATCAGGATATCAAAATCAGATTTAATAAAAATCAATCCTAGAGTACTAAGTAGTATAAAGAGGTTTTGCATATTAATAAGAATTAAATCTATATTACATCTAAAAATGTTTTGAATCTTCATACTGTCAAAATTATGCATTATATAAGGAAAAGTTAGCTTTTTGTGGACACTTTTCTAATTGCATTGTCAGTTTCAGGTCAATAAACAAAAATATCTGAAAACTTTTATTTATAATGTTAAAAAATGGATATTCCTCAGATTTTCTACCTATCTTCTCACTCCTCAAAAAGATGACAAGAAAGAAGCTTCTTTGTAATTATTCATAAAACACCAAATTTAATATCTGAAATGCTACTGAAGAAATTCCAAGAGGTTATGAGTGACATAACATTAACTCATATGTTCTAGTTATATAATACATTTTCTAACCATCTATTAATTAAGGACAGCCTGGAGATAATCACTCATTAAAACTTAGGTACAAAGTTGAAAATAATAAATAACAGATTATTCCAATCTATGAAAAGAAAACTGTTACATATCAAAATCTATGTTGGGAAAAAAAGGTTTTACTTGGATACAAAAAATAGACTTAATAGGAGTTAACTACATGTTCAACTCAATTAGAAAAACTGCTTAAAAATAAATGATGCATTAATATGTAAATATTTAAATAAAAGTTATATAAATTAGTAAATAAGAAAAGACTTCACAAATAAGTGCACAGGTTTTTATGTGTATAGACAAACACTAAAAATATCTTATTATTTTGCTTAGAGAAACAAGAATGAAAAATGATTATACACCGTAAAGTATGTGCCACAGGCCCAGAAACAATGGCACTAGCTAATAATTGACAGAAATGTCTGAAACCATGACCTAAAATATATTTTTCTTCCTTGAGGTTGCTTTTTCCAGAAATTTTCTCACAGAGATAAAAAGCTGACTAACACAAGGGATATACCTCATTTTACAAAGCATCTGTTTTTTAAGAGAGGCCATTATATGACCTACAGGCAAGAAAAAGCATTTCCCTCAGGCAAGTTGGAAGGAGACACTTCTGCTTACCAACAAGCCTCAGGGAGATTTGCATATTCAGTAGTCTCAGGCTCATTCATTCAAATATGACCATCCTTGGCCTCAGCATCACTTATTTTATCAGTGTCTGACTTTTGCATAAAGACATTTCTACTCAACTATAAGCCTCAGGGAAATTTGTATATTCAATAGTCTCAGGCTCATTCATTCAAATATTACCATCCCAGGCCTCAGCATCTTTTATTTTATCAATGTCTGATTTTGTATAAAAGACTTTTTAAAGCTGCACATTCATTTTTTTTAACTGCTCTGACACCCTTTTAATTAGATAGGAGATCTTATTTTCAACAAAGTATCCCAATAGAAAGAAAGAAAATAACGAAAGAGATAGATAGATAATAGATTTTATAAAAAAACTAGTCTTTCTAATTTCCATTGCCTCCATACAAAAATGAAACACAGTACTTGTGAGGCTACTGTATTTTAAAGATTATGGTCACTCCACTTGTCATGTGCAATGAAGTTCCAAAAGCCTTTAAAATAATAAGTAATCTACTCCAAAATCTCATTCTATGGCTCTGTGGTCTAGGGTCACTCACTCCTGGTATTATTTATGGCTCTGTTTTACCTGTGTGAAATTTTGGCACATGGCCATCAACATTCCTCAGATGACTAGTCATGTATAATCCCAAAAGATCTCATGAGAGAAAACTGAAAGGCACATGGGAGAGGTATGAGGTGAGTAACTGTCACATTGTTCCCATATAAAGCAACAATATTCCATAGAGAGTTCATCACCCCAGTGGTCATAGGGACAGAACAAATGTCTACTGTTTCAGGAGGTATTAGACAAAAAAGAATAGAAAGTGGAACATAAATGATATCTTCTATGCAATCAGGCAATTCACAGAAATAACTACAAATGGCCAGTAAATATATCCTGTCATGTTCACAAATTCACTATATTGTAAAACAATAATGACTTATCATCCAGCAGATTAGCAAGCATTACAAAGATTTATAATTTCTATTTTTGATATGGGTGTATAAAAATGGTCCTTACCAGTGACAACTCTATTCTGTAAAAGGAGAGCACAAAATGTAGGAGATAACTGCCAGAGTTTACGAAGTTATGCTTCTCTATACCTTTCTCTCACACATTAGGATATATCCCATTCTCCTCCAGGAATTGAGTACAATTATCTTATCTAGCTCAAATTCCAAAATCTCACTGTAGTCCTACATTTTTTTCCAAATAGTACTCCTTTTATGATCTACTTTGCAAATTAAAAAGACTGCTTTTCTGTCTCTTGCTCCACATCCAAACTACAGTGGTGAAGCAGAGCCAGGGTCTCTGCATTAAAGATTCTCCTTTGTAAACAAAAGGTAGGGATATAGCTCAGTTGGCAGAGTGCTTGCCTAGCATGTGAGAAGGTCCTGGGTATTGTTTTAGTTAGCTTTTTCTCTGCAGCAACTTAAGAATCTAACCAGAGCAATTGTAGAGAAAGAAAAGTTTGAGGGCTCACTGTTTCAGAAGAAGTCCATAGAAGGCCAGCTCCATTCCTCTGGGAGAGTGTGGCAGAGGGAAGCAGCTCACAAAATGATCAGGAAGCAGAGAGAGAGGCTCCACTCTGCAGATAGAAACTATATATCCCATAGCCACACCCCCAATGAACCACTTCCTCCAATTACCATTCAGTTAATCCCATTAAGTATTAATTTACTAATTAGATTAAGGCTCTAACCAAGTCATTTCTCCTCCAAAACTTCTTTCGTTGTCTCACATGTGCGATTTTGGGGGACACCACATCTAAACCATCACAGGTAGGAACACAAACTGTGAATTACTCATATAAATAATAGAATTCTACTGGTCTAGCATTGCAAAAAGCCTTTTCTTAAAAAAGTTATATTATTGCTTATTAGTTTCACAAAATAGCGGGTTCCATTGTGATATACCCATACATGCACATAACATAATTTAATTACTTTTACTCCCCAGTGCCTCCCCTTGTGACCTCTTCAATGCACTCATGGATATCTGCTTTTGGGGAGAAATTTCCTTATCCATTGTTCATTATGATCCTATGCCTTCTGTGTGGTTCTTCACCATCCATTATTTTCTCTTGCAAAATCTCAGTCAATGCATTTTCATGACAAATTCAAGGTTTTTTCCCATTGTTTTTTGGTTTTTTTTTTTTTTTTTCCCCTGCAATACAATAAAAAATTTAGTAGACTTCTCTTCAATTTACTTTCAGTCATTTTCATTTGCTAGTAACCTCAGCAGAAACTATTTCTTGGAAATAGTTCCGAATTTGACTTTTTTGTCCTTGCCTCTTTGCCCAATGATGCTCTTCAACTTTATTATAGCTATCAGTTTTAGGCATCTGAAACAAAAGACTTGGACTGGAGGAAAATTCTTAAACTGATTTCTAAACCTCTTTGTTTAACCAAAACATTTTAATGAGCTTTATAGCACAACACTTTTTCAAGCTCATTTTCAGTTGTTTGGGAGAGTCCAGATAAAAATAGTTTTTCTTAATGATTCTTTTTAATTTCTCCTAGTTAAAATGTAGATGAATTCATCTTTTTTTCTAGTACCTTGTTATACATAAAAAATAACAAGTATGTATAACTTTCTGGAATTTTCTAATCTCTTCCTATAGGATTACAGGTTCTGTGGTACTTGTCTTAGTAGTAAGTAATCTCTCAAAGATTTTGAGTCCATATAGCAGTCTTCACAGTCTCACCCATTTTTCTCCCTGTTTAACATGAAATGTTCAGTCAATGTCATATATTTTATGCTACTATTAAAAAGTACTTGACTTCACAGCACTAATTTCCATTTATTTAGGGCAACACTAATAGTTGTAACAAATTAATGTTAAAATTTCAATATTTAAAATCTACTAGACATTTGGTTTTCAATCACATAATGGACTGAGATAAGTAATCCTGATTTGTCCTGGTTTTTCCTCCTCATTATCCTAGGTTTATTCCATCTTGTGGCTTCACCATATTGGTTTTGGTAAATGAAAAGGAATATGGAAAAAACACACTTTTTAAAACCCATGACCTGAAAGTAAAACACATTGATTTTATTTTCTTCCCATTTGTAAGAACTCTTGACATTTGTAAGAACTCTTGGTATAAGGGGAATGGGAAATACAGTTTTTGACTGGATGATCATTTTCCAGTGACAGTTCTATGTACTGGAAAAAGAATAAAAATTTTGTTAGTCAGGAAGCCATCTCTGCATGGGTGTCTTTGAACTTTTACAAAATTCCATTCTCTATTTGAAAGTTTCATTAAAGGAGGGAGTCATGTCTTAGTTGTCTTTTTATTACCTTCTAATTATTTGTCTTCAATAAAGTAAGAGCAGAAGATTTGAATAAACAATATACACTTTTTTTTAATTATATAATGTCACTAAATAGGAGGCCATAAATATCTATATACATACATGAACACATGATTTCAATCTAAAAATGTATTTTAGAATATCTGGACTATGTATCCCATTAAGGAGACAGTCTGTAGTGATAAGGAAAGGGCTTTGAAGGGATACAGACTTAGTGTGAAGGCCAACTTGACTAAGTGAGTTGTAGGCCCTTGGGCAAAATATTTAATATCTCTGGTCTTCTATTTTACTCAGGCTGGCCTCAAACCCCTAGTCTCAAGCAATCCTCCTGCCTCAGACTTTTCAGTAATTGAGACTATAGGTGACCATTTCCTATTTTGAAAGCTTAGGAATAATGCTTACATTGAATAGAAAAATTTGGATCAGTGATAACCAAATTCTTAAAAATGTTTGGCATATAACATATTTAATAAGTGATAGCAATCATTACTTAGCATAAGTTTTTAAACTACAAATAGAAAAATTAAGCTGCAATGAAACACAACTGTTTTCTAATTAATATGTGTGCATACCTAAGTAACTCTTCTAATAGCTTGCTGTGGCATTTTAAAAATTAAACACTAAATGATAAATGGCTCGCTTCTGGAATAACCTGGGAAACCACAAAGTTTTCATCATCTGTTATTTCTAAGTATATATTTAAGAGAATTCTTTGTCAAATGTCAAAGGTTTAACATTGCCTTATATCAGCTGAGTTTGACTCAGAAATTAGAGAGAAACTTCCTGCAATCTTCAGAGAAAAGACGATACAAAGCCTGGAGTATGTCTATATTCGTTCCCAAAATAAGGGATGGGGTGGGATAGGAGAAAAATGAAAAAGAACAAGGAAAGAAAATGAAAACAAATGGAAAAATAAAATTGTTTTAAAATAATCAGAACACTGAATGGAGACTGTTTTTTTCACTACATGCCCTCAAATATTATTTAATTAGATCATTAATGCAGTCAGACAAGTTAATAGACTTAGTTATACAAATAAAGTTTTTGTTTCTGCCCATTTCCTTATTTTGTAAATTTCAAGCCCACATAAGAGATTAATTGAGCAACATGAAAAACACCTGTATGCCCTTTCCTAGATATGTTCACTTTTGAGCCATTTGAAAGTAACATGCATGCATCACAGTACTTTACCTTAAGTATTTCTTCACCTATCTGTTAAGAATGAAAACACCATTCAAAGTATTGATTATACTATCACACTCAAGACAAGTAGCAATGAGTAATACTCTCTAATGTATAGTTCTCATTCAAATATCTAATTCAAACGCAATAGTGTTTTTATGGTCATTTTAACCTTAATATGGGATATTGCCAGGGTTTCTAGCTCCCCTGAACCCGGGTTTGGCCCTCTCTGGCCGGCAGAGAAGGCTGGGAGAACACGCACCAGCGGTGAGGCCGAATGGGGAGAGGTAGAAGTCGGCTGGTGGCCACGCTCAGCCCTCACAATGGAAGACAATCAGGCATACACCAGGGAGTCAGGTCAAGGCAGGAGCTCGGTTTATTGAGGAAGTTGAACGGCCTTTATAGAAGACGTGGGCCAATCAGCAGAAAGATCATAGGAGCACATAGGGAGCATGAGCAAATCACATTGGCGGAGCCATTAGCCTATCCTAGTGGCAGTCTGACCTCTCGACATACACAGGGGAACACCCCTTGGCTAGGCCAAGTTCCCGTATCAGGAAGTGGGAGACAGCCAGAGAGTTAGGTTTTTCTATTCTTTCGGCTGACGTGTTCTTAAGTCCCCAACAGGATCTAACCAAATGTCACTTCACATTTAAGTTATCAAGTTTGGTTAGTCTCCAAGAACTATGTGTCAGCTCTTTTTCTTTCCTCTACCTTCTTCTCCTCCTCCTTCTACTTTAATTCATGACACTGATCTGTTTTTCAGTCTGGCTGAGTTGTTTAGTAGATCATCCCATATTCTAGAATTGATGTATGTTTTAATTATACACACTAAAAAATTTAGTCAAAATAATTCATAATATATTTTAGGTACTTCATTGTGTCATATTAAAGTGGTATAAATTATAATTTCCCATTGTTGGTGATAATATGTTTAAAATTTTGGTTAAAATTATGTCCATCATATTTTCAACTGCCAAGAATCCTTTTCTCTTTACAATTAACCTTTTATATAGAGTGTAATTCTTTGAACCTATATTCATGTTCTATATCAAATAAGGTCTTTAACTCCATAATTTTAATATTCATTGATAACTTTTATTTGAATCAGTTATGACAATGGTGCTTACAAATGGTAATTTTCTATTTTTATTATTCCTCCTACTGTTTTTAACTGGTGTTTCTCTGTATAAAAAGCTTTATTTCCTTCCTCACTTTTTTTAGCAACAAAATAGATCCAGTCATACATTTGTCACTGTTTTGGCCACTGCTATAATTATGATCCTTGATGCTCAAATTATCCCCCATTTGGTTAGTGGAAGCCTCTTCAAGGTGACTTTATTATTATTATTTTTGACATGTTTCTATCATTTATTGAGAATGTTGTGTTTTCAAGTCTAATTTTAAATCTGGTTCTGATATTTGAATAATAAATTTCAGATCATCACTTTTGGTCTTTAGTCTCATTTCAATGTGATAATTTGTTGGGACACAATTAAGAATAATGATTATGCTCAGACAAACCTTAATGAAAAGATGAATCTATAATATCCAAATGGTACATATATATGGGTCAGTAACCAATTCTCTCTCTCAGGAGTCTTGTATCTACAGTACAGATAAATATTATATATTCCTCACTGAGTTGTTTGGATGATTAAGATAATACATGAACAACACCAGAATAGTACTTAGTACTAAAAACTTAATAAATGTAATCTATTGAAGAAATATATAATATTGTAAGCTGTGGGAGATTAGTAGAAATTGTAACCTCAGACATACTTTATTTAGAAATTCTTTATGAATTGAAGTCACCTATTTTTATGTCAGATGTCACAGTCATTTTATCCCAAATAGCACTTTTTTCTTCATTACAAACCCGTCTGCATTACAATTCGTATTACACATATAGAGTACATTTTTACATGTCTCTGGATGTACACAAAGTATGTTCGCACCATTTGTGTCTTCATGCATGCACTTAGGGTAATGATATTCATCTCATTCTACCATCCTTTTTTTTTTTTTCCCTTTTGCCCCCTCCTTTCCCCTCCCTCCCCATTGGCCTTTCTAGTGTTCCTCTAATCCTCCTATGTTCCCCGTCCCAACCCTACTGTGAATCAGCCTCCTTATATCAGAGAAAACATTCAGCATTTGGATTTTGGGGATTGGATAACTTCACTTAGCATTATATTCTCCAACTTCATCCATTTACCTGTGAATGCTATTATTTTATTCTCTTTTATTGCTGAGTAATATTCCATTGTGTATACATACCACATTTTCTTTATCCATTCGTCTACTGAAGGACATCTAGGTTGGTTCCACAATTTAGCTATTGTGAATTGTGCTGCTGGGTCATAGATGGTTCCATTCCCAGTTTTCCAAGGAATCTCCATACTGCTTTCCAGATTGGCTGCACCATTTTGCAGTCCCACCAGCAATGTATGAATGTGCCTTTTCCCCCATATCCTCTCCAACATTTATTGTTGTTTGTGTTCATAATAGCTGCCATTCTGATTGTAATGCATTCTGCTGTCATATATAACAACTTAGAATAAAAGAAAAAAATACATAAATAATGATTTCTAGGGTATATATTAGAAATATATAGGGTAGAGGTTTGTGATAAGTATAAGTCTACTGCTTTCCACCCTTTTCAAGTAAAACCTTTGTGAATCCCTCTCAGGTGAATATTATCCAACTTTATTTTGTAGGTTTTAGGGTCAATTGATTGCTATCAATCAATCTGTTTGTCAAGAAACAAATCCTTACTGAGTATTGACTGTAAGAAATATATTATTCTTGGCCTGTGTGAATTCAAAGAATCATAATGAAACACCCATTATTATCTCAAGACATTATGAAAGAAAAATCTGTCAGATTAAAATGTACATGAAATGGTAAAAGAGAATATGTGCTACATCTCAATAAATCACACAGAAATATAAAAATAAAATTCTGGATCACAAAAGGCATTTCAAATTGTAACTATGCTCTTTCTACTGTATATTCCACTAAAATGTGTATTTTTACCATTGGATGAAGCAATGACTCCACAAAAAAAACTGGGTCAGTTAAAGCAACAATAGCCTGGCTCATGGTCACAGTGGTTTGATTTTCTAAGAGCTAAATCTTGTGGGTATTTTGAAATGTCCCTGAAGAATGCCCAAATGTGGTTTTGTTTTGTTTTGTTTTTTCCAAAATTAATATATATATTTCAGTTCTCTTTATATAAAAATTCAACAACATACTTTGAGGATTTACAGTCTGTCCAATATTTAAAGGCATCTCCAATAGACTAAATTAAAACATATATTTCAAAAGTCTCCACTGACAGTCTATGTTATATAATTCCTCATTTCCCAGTTACCACTTTAATTAGAAGCTCCAGAAAGAAAGATGAGGCAATAAAAATGCCATGATGACAATAATGATAGAATACCCAAGAAAAGGTGTCAGTGGATTCCTTAATAAGGAAGCCAATTTAAGCCCTTAAACCATTCCAGCATACTTTTTATGCCTTAAGAAATTAAATCACCACTGTTATTTCCATTCCTTTCTATTTTTTGTTTTATATCCCAGTATGAATTATAATATTTAATAAATGATTGTGTTCACGTGTTTAGTGCATGGTTAGCATGGTTAGATATACTACTTCTTCTACAAACACATAGCAACAGCAACAAAATAACAAGGAGGGAATCCAATGAAAGATGATATGAAATAGAAACACAAAGTTATGACCTGGGAGAAAATCATACATCCAATGGATTTCAAGCAATCAGTAATTTCTAATAATTTAATATATGTAATGAAGATTAAGATTCTCAGCACAATGTGGAAGATAACAAACTCTGCTTGAGGCTAGAGATGATGAAACTTCTTAATCAAATGAGGAGGCTTGATCAAAAACAAATAAAAACTAAGTCATTTATTTATCTATGGCATTTTGGGGTATTTATGGATAATTGTCATTAAGTAAATAAATAGATTTTTAAAAAGCTGTTGTTACACTGCCTTGTCTAGATTTTAAAGCAATCTTTTTATCTGGGGTGATGAGAAGACCTAGACTTATAACCTAGAAACTGAACCAACTTGCCACTATTTATATTAACATATCTTGCACTTTTCCATATTATAATAAAGTAAGAAACCCAAAACAATATTACACAGCATGATACTTCAGAGTAAGGTTCCAAGAGGCAAGTATAGGCAAATGCAAAACTCCAAAATTTTTTATATTGAGAGATATAAAGAAAGGTTAAAACACAATAAAACTGAAGATAAAAACTTTCACTACATATGGGTCTGCAGATCAAATGGATATCATTACCCTAAGAGCATTATGAAGTCACGAATGGTGTGAATATACTTTGTATACAACCAGAGATATGTAAATATGTGCTCTGTAAGTATAATATGAAATGTAATAGATTCTGCTGTCATTTCTAACAACTTAGAATAAAAAAAATAAATTTAAAAAAAGATATATTGGAAATAAAAGATATATTCTTGAAAAAAAGCTCAATGGTATAAATTCTGTATAATGGAGAACAAATTTAATTGAAAAGTTAGTCTAAGAACCTTTAGTAATATTTTTAACATAAAGAAACAATGAGCAACTATGAGAATTTTAGCTTCAATTAAGACAAATCATTAATCTCATAGCAACTGAATTTAAAAAACTGGTGGCAAAACAGTTTTATTTAAATAAATAGTGGTAGGATATTTCCATATCAACAAAAGAACTAAATTCTCAGATTAAAGTGAACATTATAGTAAAACTGCAAAGGATAAAAAAGAAACAGAAAATGTGAAGTTATTAAAGGGAATAGACTTTTCCCACAAATCATTGGTTTTTAGGCTGAGCACATGGAAAGTGTCAAAAGAATAATCACTAAGCATTTTATATCTAGCTAGGTTGCTATGAAATATGACAGTAGAATGCAGATTCTCAGTCATTAAAAAGCAAATAAACAAAAATTAAAATCTTACAAAACTTTTAGACTTTCACTGAAAAAAGAAATGCATGGTATCAAAGTAATATAATCAACAACTGACGTAAAAATTTATATTTTCCTTTTATCATTTAAAATTTTTATTTTTATATTTTATTGTGGTAAAATACACATAAAATAAAAATATATACCATTTTTACCATTTTAAGTGTGCAGTCCTCCCACATTAAATACATTCATATCATTAAATTATTACCACCATACATCTCCAGAACTCTTTCCATCTTGCAAAACTGAAATTTGGCACCTGTTAGTAGTAATTCCCTAATTTCCTTTCCATCAGCCCTTGTAAACCATCATTCTACTTCCCATTTCTGTGAATTTAACTATCCTAGCTATCTCATTTAAATGAAACCAAACTCATTTGTCTTCTGAGACTAGCTTTGAAAATTGATAAAATTGATTATATTAGAATTAAATTTTTCTGCTTAGTAAAAGATACTACGAAAAATGTTTAACTGTACAATGCTTATAACTACATAAACCATACAACACAGTTTGCCCAGGATAGGCCTAGTTTTCTTCTATAACTGGACATAATTATTAAGAATGTACTTGTTTTAGTCAGCTTTTTCACTGCTGTGATTAAAGGACCTGACCAGCACGATTATAGAAGAGGAAGAATTTATTTGAGGAATCACATCACCATGACCAGAAAACAGAGAGACTTTACTCTCCAGATACAAATATACACACCAAAGCCATGCTCTAATTCCCACCTCCTCCAGCCTCATCCTACCATTTCAGTTACCACTGAGTTAATTCCTATAAGGGGATTAAATCACTGATTGGGTTAAAACTCAATCATTTTTCCTCTGAACCTTCTTGCATTGTCTCACAGGTGAGCTTTTGGGAGACACCTCACATCCAAACCATAACAGTACTCTTCCATTCTTAAGAATGCTTTAAATGACTATATGGTTAGAGCAAAACCTTTATGTAAAAAAATTATGAAGAGCACTTAGAAATCTGTGAGAAAAAAATAACTTTAGAGAATAATGTTTAAAGTCTATTGAACAAAGAATCCATTCAGCAGAAATCCTACACAGCTAATTAATGCTGAAACTGTGCTCAACCTCACCAGAAATCAGAGACATCTAAACACAGGAACTGTTAGACACTATTTCACACAAGTCAAATTGCAGGAAAAATAAAGTCTGACAATGACAAGTAGTGATGAGGATTTAGAAAAACAAGAACTCAACATTAGTTTTATGTGTATATGTAAGTATAAACACTTTGGAGGATAATTTATTGTTATCCAAATTAAGTTAAAAATTTGTGTAAACATTGGTTTTACAACTCCATTTCTATGTACTCTTCTTGGAGATACTTGTTCATAAGAATGGGTATACAAAAAACTGAACCACAATAGAGTCTAGCAGGAAAAGATAGAAACACCTAATTATTTATCAATAGGAGAATGACTAAATATATTTTAATACAATTATTAAATGCTACAGAGCAATTACAATTAGTTAAGTGGACTTATAAATATTAACATATAAATATCCCATCAACATGATTATAATATGGGGGAAAACAAGCTGGGAATAAACTTTAACATCACATAGGCAAAGTTTGAAATCATAAAAAGTAACTTTATATATGGCATATGGACATATTTGTATGTTATTATATATAAAAATTCATGGGCAAGCCAAACACAAAATTCAGGATAATACAGAACCTAAGAAGGTGGTGATAGGAAAGTGGGATCAGGAAGGATTTCAAGAAGTTTCAATTATATCTATAATATTTTATTTTTTAACAAGCTATAATGAACAAATATGGCCAAATGTTCAGGATCTGATAGGATTTAATGTTGGATCTGTAGGCATTTGTCATATTTTTGTTATTTTCTGTACAAATGAACTCTCTCTAATTTTTAAGATTAAAGCAAGCATGAATTCTTAATTTCATTCTTAACCTAAATCTAACGATTCTTATTCAAATAATACTGTTTTTGTGAAAGTATGAAATATAAACAATGTAGTAATTGCTTACTACATTTCTAAAAATTTTCTTGGCATACGAGAAATTTACCTATATCTATACTTCTGAAAATGGGCTTCTGAATCCCAATAATTTTTTTACAAATATTTATTAGACACAAGTCATGTGCCAGGCAGTATTCTAGTTGTTGAAGAGATGCCAATGATCAGACAACAAAACACTTTTCCTGGTGGATCTTTCATTGCAGTGAGAAGAGGCAGATAATGAAAAATACAGCAAATCAAAAGTCTAGAGAAATGATACTTGCTATGAGAAAGGTGAAGTAAGGTGAGAATTCCAGAGTAAGAGGATGCAATTTTAAATAAGATGCTTCAAAACTGTTCATTGTGAAGGTACTATCAGAGTAAAATTCTGAAAGAGTTAAAAAAGCAAGCCATGCTCACATCCATGGGGAGGATTCTCTGACAGAAATAGCAAATTTCTCAAAAGACAACAAGGAGGTCAGTGGGCTAGAAAGACAGTCAGTAGGGGTGGAGGTTGGGGATGAAGTCAGGTCCTATATGGTGCCTGGTAGGCTGTGTTAAGAATTTGACGTTCATTCTGAGTTAGATGGGAATTCCTTTGAGCATGTTGAGACATGTTCTGACATTTTTAAAAGCTTACTCTGGCTGCGGTCAAATTGTAGCAGAGAAATAATGGGAGCAGGGAGACAAATTAGGAAGTTATTACCATAATCCAGTGAGAGATGATGGTGCCCTATAGTCCTGCTAAATTAGCATTTGAAAATATTTCTGTAAATCTCTGTTAAAGTCCTTGGAATCATGAAATCTTTAGTGCTGTTAGTTTTTTAACCAACATGTGAAATATGAAATAGAGTGAGGTTCAGTAGTGAAAGATGCATGATGCAGACTCTCGTATGGGGACAGTATGGTTTATAAGTACAAAAGTGTGTATATTAATGATATGGCCAGTGAGGGCTAAATAAAGAACAGGGAGATATTCTCCTTTCTTAATCCAAAATATTTTCAGAGAGTTCTGGAAAGTTTCACATGTATGCCATGTCATGAAAAGCAATAATGAAACACTGAACTAAATAATTCTCTCTTCCTATAATACAATTTCTCTCTCTTTATTCTTTTCTCTTGTCCTTTTGGATGTACTCATTTGTTTCTGACAAGATAGTCAGTTTGTGGACTTTTATGAGATGGGTTATATTACTGGGAAAAAGTCCTAGGGTGTCTATAAAATGGAGAAAATCATCCCTTGTTGGCTAAATGCTAATTGTACTCACCAAATAGTCTCACACCTTCTGAAAGGGCCTAAGGAAAGTTTTATAAGTGTTTGGGAGTTGCTATTTTTCAGCCAAGTATCAAGTCACTTTTTGTTTGGTCCCAGTTTTCTTTGTCCTCCACAGTGTTAGTAAAGAACAGTAATATCTACAAGATGAAGTGGCTCCTATGGGTACAGGAAATGCCAGTTTGTATGAAACCTAAATAAATTGCTTGTAGTCTTAGACTAAAACAAACAAGAAAAAAAATACACAAAAATTTCTCCATTTATATTTCCAATTAATGTATTAAATCTATGCTATATAAATTGTTGTGATACTATTAATTTATTTTATTTATGCCAGTTAGCTATACAATAATTTCCAAATTAATAATTTATTGAATAATTATTAAGGTTTATTGATAACATTTTGAAAGATTTAAAACATTTGTGTTTAAGAATATCTCAATTATGACACTTCAAGAAGAATTGAAACAGCTGAGACTTTAATAAGTGTCTATCACATCCAGATGATGGTCTTTTCTTTTCAGTCAGATTCCTGTGGAGCTGCCAGTCATCAAGACTCCACTCAGCAGGCAGGCAAAAGACAAGTCTCCAATGTGTTTATGAGTCCCATGCAGCCCACTGACTACATGTTGTTCAAGGCTGACAAAGAAAATCTGTCAGCCTGGGTAACATTTCTAATTAACGTATTAAACGCTGCATAAAAAGCATATATTTAAATGATTGTGCTATTTTTATTCTCACACAAATATTGTTCAAACATTAAAATGAAAATTTCATACATCCCAAATTGCAGAGTGACCAATATTTAAAAAAATATAAATGGATGTTTATAAGGAAATTTACTGAGCCAACTTAAATCTTAGGAAAATACTTTACTCTATCTAAAATGTGAGTTTCAACAGTTTTGTAGTTTTTTGTGTTTGCATGTTTGATATTGTTGAAATTGAACAGGTTTGAGAAATTCATTATTACATTTTGAAGTTGATATAGTTATATCTTTATTTCATGCTTATGATTTATTACTTTCTACTATTATTTCCTATTTTTCTCTCTCCCTTACAGATGTTTTTTACAATATTTTTGTATTTTTCTATCAACATGTATTAATTGTGCATATAAATGTGATCCAGTGTGACATTTCAACACATGCACTATACTTAATCTTTGAAATGTAACTTTAATTATTTGCATTTAGCCATCCAAATATTCTGAAAAATTTATTTAACATATCCTAAATCCTCAGACTCAACCACTTATATATGCCATGATCATATCCTAGCATCCCCAAGTTTCCATCATGAAGAGAATAACCAGCCAAGAGAAAAATTTAAATAATTTTCCTTTGGTGTTCATTTGGCATCTGGCCACTTAACTACATTACTCTACGGTTTCACATCATGCCTATCACCCTTGTTCCCACCCAGTGGTAAGACCTCTGGTTTTCTTTTGTCACCATATTTTAATCTTCATACTGCTCTATCTTTCCTTTCTCCTTTCCCATCTGCCCACTGCTCCCTTAATCCTCCATAATTCTTTATACTTTTCTTTCTATAAATCCAGTCTACTCTAAATATTTTGTGCTAGATTTTCAATTCTTTCATAGAATAGTAGTTCATCCTAGTCTTTTCCAAGCACAAATGCAGAAATTGCAGAATTGTCTTCTTACAAATTACTATTTTAAAATTATATTTCTAGTTCCCCCAGAGCATAAAAATAAAGTTTACTTTGTTCCCAGCTATTTCATCATCATCTTTAGGAATCCTTAGTACCATTCTCTATCATATTTCTTTTATCAACTCCTTGTAGTCATTGATAGCTTTCATACTCAACTCCTCAGCACTCGATCAGATAATGTCAATATTTAGAATCTATTCAAAAATAACAATGTTGAAGGTAATAATAATATAATAGCAGTAATAAAAACTCTTCCATTTTTCTACATTATCTATATAGTCTTTCTTTTTAATGCCTATCCAAACTATTTAACTTCACTGATAAGGACATTGAAGTACATAGGAATAAAGTAATCTTCCCAAGGTCCTGCAGCTTAAGAAATAAATGTCTATGTCTGTGATATTTTTCTATATATAATGTGGTCTTTATCTTTAGTATATTTACCTCAGTTTTAGGCACCTTCACTTTCACTCCATTTCAAAATCCTACCCCCAAAAACCTTGTTATCTTCTGTAAGACTTAACTTCTTAAAGCTTGAGATTTAATAGGACATTTCTTATCATACTTCCTTTCTCTTTCATTTTCTCTACCTTTTTCTCCAATTTCATTAAAACGACTTACTCCTGAACCACTAATAATTTTCATCCCAATTTATCAAGTCCACTGATTTTCTCTGTTCCCTAGTTAATACAGACCATATAATAGATTGCTGTAGGCAGTCTTTTAATCCAGTACGGTGTACACTCTTAAAATTTATAAATCTTTCACTAATATACATCTAATTGAGTGTAAAATTTCTCTACAAGAAAACTATACATCCATACTTGTACATCAAAAACATATATGGTCTTTAAACTCAGAATTGAAAACAACTTGCTCATTCCCATTTTCATTATAATCCAATTCAAATTTCATTATTCTCAAGCTGCCTGTCTTCCCCATTTTTCATTAGATGTTCACAATTCTATTTTTTAAAAGGGAAAAAAGACCACTTAACCAGAGTTTCAGCAATTTCCCTGAAACCCAATTCCATATTTAACTGCATCCACCCTACACACCTCCAGGGCCCTTCACCTTCTCTTCCTCACCTGCCCCTTCTCTCCTGACCTTCTCAAAACATGTTTCCTTGTCCCTTCCTAGGGTCTATCTCTCCTCCTGTCATTTCTTTCAACACCTATTCTCTTCAGGTATTAAACCCTTTCTCTCATCTAATTCCTTCTTACAATCTACAAATGTGGTCAGCATTTTCCACCATAATAACAGCAGCAGCAATATGTTCTTTATTTTTGTTTGGTGACACTGTCTATTAATCGTCTCAGTACACTCACTTTCAAATAACTAAAACTTGTTTGTAATCCATTGAGATGGTTCACTTCATGGTCAGTAATCCCCAGCTTGGATAATAAAGGGTGATTCATAGTCATCTCAATTTGGCCTGTTTGGGGTATTTAACTTTTGGGATATCTCCTTTTTCTTTCCTGGATTATGTAAAACTACATATATTCATTTATTTATTCATTCAACAAATATTTATAGAACAATCTCCATATGTTACATCCATGCCATCTCAAAGGCACATTAATTTTTGTCCCTGTACCTAGAGTTCCACCAATATTAATCCTGCCCTTCATATAGAGTTGCCTCCTGACTAACTAAACCCCAGGCAATCTCTCTGGCCTCTATAATCCTGTAAGAGTTTTAGTATGAATTAACTCCTTTAATGTTTAACTGTAACAATGCTGAATAGCTAAGCATATTGTTTGGGGTATTAAATCCTTTAAGAACTTATAATTGGGGTGAAAGTTCCTTCAAGGCATTAACTGTATTTTATGTGTTCTCTCTTTTAAATTGCCTTTCACAGTGAAAAAGGAAAATAGAATAGAATATGTACTAATTTCCCTGAATTTCTACATGCAAATATTTTAAATAAAAACTCAAAATCTTGTATCAATTCAAACAACTTTTTCCCTAAAGTTTTATCTGTAAGAATCAATATTGCTACAGAAAACCCACACGTCTATGACATCTGTGCTTCTCCAAAATGTTAGGTCTTTAACCTAAGCTAGAAATGAGTCAACTTATTCACAACAATATTTGCTTTATGTTCTGATTATGAATTGGAAAGCACAGATGAAATTAATAATTTTCAAGGAAAATAAAATTTTATAAAATAATTTCCAGAAGAAAGAAAATAGAACATGACCAGTTTCCATGAACAAAAAGCAAAAGAGCTAGTCAGTTTCAAAACTTTAAAGACTACTTAATACTTTTTTGGTGGGGTGAGTACTGAGAATTGAACTCAGGGGCACTCAACCACTGAACCACATCCCCAGCCCTTTTTTGTATTTTATTTAGGAGAAGGTCTCACTGAGTTGCTTAGTGCCTCGCCATTGCTGAGGCTGGCTTTGAACTCTCAATTCTCCTTTCTTGGCCTCCTGAGCCGCTGGGATTACAGGCATGCACCATCACGCCTGGCTTAGGTAATACATTTTTAATTCCAAATTACTACTATAATTCCCAAATATTCTCATGAATGGAGCATGAAATTGATTTCAATGCTTAACTGAGATTCGAAGAACAACAGTACAGATCAGCTATATTCATGAATGTGAATGCAAAATACCATAATAAAATATTTACAAAAAGAACCAACATCACATGAAAAAAGTATGACCCAGAAGGGTTAATTCCAGGAATGTGCAAATGGACCAATATTAATCATGGTGACAATTTCAAGGAAAAAGGATCTTTTGATTACTTCTATAGATACTAATGAGGCACTTCATAAAATTCAACAACTATTTGTTTTTAAATCACAAAATAAATTAGTATTGGATGAATATTCTCCTGCATATCTCTCACCCAAATCCAGCATCATGGTTAATAGGAAAATGCTAGAAATACTACCTTTAAAATAAATAATGTCAAGATATCAGTATCAAAACTATCAATTAAGGTTGTTATCACACTGTTCTGTGTATATATATATTAATCAATATAACTTTCAGTTATAAAAAGAAGCTTGTAGCACAAGAAGTTTCCCTTCCTTTTCTAGTTTAACACTAAGGGGTCTGAATTTCATTTGTCTGATATCTAGATTACCACTCCTAGTTTTTTTCTTTTATATTTATATTTACTGGTTTACTTTTTAAGTTACTAAAATTATTTTGCTTAACATTAATTTTTGTGTCAATAACAAGCCAAAGCCATTAAAAGCTTCACAGCAGTAAGAGGTTTAACATAGTAATTAAAAATTACACAATGTGGGCTGGGGTTGTGGCTCAGCGGCAGAGCGCTCGCCTTGCACGTTTGCGGCCCAGGTTTGATCCTCAGCACCACATAAACATAAATGCATTGCATTGTGTACAACTAAAGTAAATAAATATGTTTTTTTAAAAAAATTACACAATGTGAGAGGAGCATATAAAGAGCAAAGTTCTGAAGAGGGGAATTTGAAGATTGGAGAAACCATCAATGGTCATATCCTGAAGCACTGCCATAGGTACAAAAGTCTGACCTGAGAAAGTCCATGCAGTCATGCACATCTGTCTATAAATGTGGCCTGCTATCGAGGTGACCAGCACCCTGACATGGTAGACTCCTGCTCAAGAGGTGTAAGCCACCTGGGAAATAAAAAGTCTGAAATAATTGGCAAGAAAAAAATAGTTTATGTAAAACAAGTGACTTGAAAAATTGTGCTCTTTATATGTAATATGAAGTGAATTGCACTCTGCAAGCATGTATAACAAATTAGAATTTAAAAAAGAAAGAAAGAAAGAAAGAGCCAGAAATTAGATGTGAAAAGGGGAGCATCTGATGGGTCTTCCAGTCCTGATAGGAGCTGGAACTGGACAAGTAAAAAAGTGCCCTGTTTCTCTATTTAAGGGGTGTACATCAAAGGTAGGGATAAGCGCGCGGGGGGGGGGGGGGGGGGGGGGGGCGGTTGTTTTGGTGCTTGCTTCTTGGTGTGGCAGGGGTCTTGCATTAAACAGGTTAATTGGCATTTTGGCAAGCAACACCCATCTCTGAGAGGCTGTGTGGCTCCAGCGGGTCACCCCATCTCTGATGCTATGCTGAATTCCAGATGGAGTTACACAGGATGCTGCATGAACCAGGCTTCTCAAACCAGCGGGGTTGCTACAGGGAGTTCCTGACAAGGCTTTCTGGCCTAATGGCCTTATCATTGCTTTAGCTCACACACAGTTCATGGATGGCTCCCAGCAGTCTGCACTGGAGATATTTGTGGATAGGTCAGAGGAAACTGCCTCTTCTCTTAGCACTGTACATTTGTATGTGCACATCTGTAGCTGCCTGTTGCTGCCGCTTGCAGCTACAACGCCGCGGGAGAAAATTGGGAGGCAGGATGGAAATGAAAAAGTTCTTTTATTCTTCTCTCTTCTAACTTCTCTCTCCGGCTCCAACAACCTCTCGAACTCCAAACACAACTCCAACTCTCTTCTAACTCCAACCACTCTAACTCCAACCACACCAGCCACTAACCCTCACCCGGTTTAAATACATTTTGCTTTAACAAGGACAATTGCTTACAGCTCGAGCTTACAGGTGCGTCACACAGTGTTCATGGACATAAAAAGATTCTTTAATAAATGCATGAATATCAGGTGAAACTAGAACATCTTTTATGGCTCTCAGCTAACCGCAATCTTAGCTATCTCCTTAATTAGGGCTCCTACACACATCCATGGTCCCAGCTATCAGCCTCATGCCAGTGTTGATCAACAGGTTGGGCCACCGGAAACACCTTAACTCGTCAGGTAGAGGACAAGAACTTTCTGAGATCTACTACATGTACAATTCTTGGCCATTATGTTTGATCATGTCCTTCTAAAAGAAGTTGCCTCTGCTTCCCTTCCACTCTTAAGAATTCTTCTTTTTGACCAACTGTAACCAGGAACTATAGAATGACAGGGAATCTGCAAAGCAGTTTCCAAACTTAGTAGCAGTAATGCCAGTTTGACCGTAGATAGTGTGATGTATGTTTGTGTAATTCAGTGCTCTTATTTACCTATCATTTAATTTTGCAAATTTTGACGCTAGATATTTCACATGTAACAATCAGCAAGAGTCCTTTTTTCCATCTCTTTTCTCTTTTCCTTTCTCATTTTGTAACTGGTTAACCTCTCTCCATTGTTAGGACATATAAATTTATATTTTGTCTGTCATCCTTTTTGCTACATTTCTGTTCGTCTTGGTTCAAAATAAAATATACTCACAGTTCATGACTTTCCCCTTGATTTCCAGTTGTCCCTTGTCTGACTGACATTCACCTGCAGGCAGTGTCTCAAACAAGGAGTTTCAGGAAAAATAACCCCCAAGTTCTTGGATGTTCATAACAATCTTCTCTTGACTTTCCACTGGAAAGACAATCTGAAGGACATATAGTCATTGGCTCACACATCTTACCTGGCCTACAATGTAGATTTGCTCCATTGTTTACTGACACTGAATAGCATTAAAGAAACATGATGTGTGGCTGATTTATTTTCTGCTAAGTGATCTGATACTTTGGTCTACATTTGCAAAGGATTCTTTAAAGATCTTTAACATATCAATGACTTTATTAAAAAATATGTTTCAGGATTGGCCATTGTGGTTCAAATTGCCCTGGCATATAGCCTGCCTTTTCAAAAATGTATATCCAAGTCTGCTTTTATTTCAAGAATTTTTTCTTCAATTGTACATTTCAATACTGTATTCTGCTATGTTTGACTTTCCCTGATTTTTTTTTTTTTTTTTTTTTTTTTTGTGGTACCTGGGATGGAATTCAGGGACTAAAACTTACTAAGCAAGAGCTGTACCGCTAAGCTGTACCCCCAGCCTTTTCCCTGATATATTTTTTTAAATTATTTTTTATTCTAAGATGTTATGACAGCAGAATGCATTCATTACATTGAGGAACTCCAAATATGTGGCTTTTATCTCCTTTGCCATTCTTCTACATTCATTTCCTTTGCTCCTTTTACACTTCTCTTTCTTTATTTCTATTTTATTTTGGTAACATATGTCATTTGTACTCCAGGTCTCTTCATTATTCTCAATGTCTATGTCACCCTATGTGCTTCTGCCAATATTGTCTTTGTTCATGTGATTTTGATTTTCTTTCTAATTTATTCCTGATTTCTGCCAATGTACATTTTATTATCTCCTATTTTCTCAACATCTTTTTCCTAAAATCTTATGTTTTCACTTTGGAAGTTTCTTTCATTATTTCTTTTTTCTTTTCTTTTTCTAACTTTTTAGTTCATGATAAAATATTTGGCCAGAACTTTCATCTGTCCCTTTGCATTTTGTGAAGTGTTCTTTGAGAAAGTCTTTCTCACTTTATTTCTTTGAGTACTTTTATGTCAACGTTGATCCAGTGCCTATTTTACTTTTTACTTTGGAATAAACTACATTGTCTTTGCCCAGTTATTGCAGAAGTTTCTTTTAGAGAACATATTTGCACTGATATTTTCTGAAGTCTGTCACCATTTATTCATTATTCTTTTCTGCATATTTCTTTCATTCACTTTGGCCCATTTGTCTTCTTAATTTCTGTTTTTTCCTCCTCATATTCCACACCTCGTTTTTCATGTTGGCCTTTCCTGAGATCTGCTGCTCTTGGACCACTTTTCTATTTTTCCTGTGTTGTTCATTCTGTCTTTCAATTCATTCAGTTTATGTGCCAATGTTAGTTGCTTTTAGCAGCCTTTAGACTTAAAAAAAAAAAAATGGATGGGGTGTTCCTGTTTTCTAGTTTCAGTGTAAAAGAAAACTAAAGTGTTTTTATTTTTGTTGCTTTGATAAGCTATATTATAGTAAAATGAAATAAACTATTATGAAGTAGAATAGGTAGTATTTACTAGAAGAATTCCATTGTTATCTTTGAAATTCAATTGTTTAAAAAGAATATGTCTTTATGTTTTGCAGTCTACAATAAAAAGTCCTTGCATACTATGTTATTTTCACTCTTCAAAATAATTCCTTTCCTAATTCCAACCTAATTCTATATAGAGACAAATTCTTTATATAATTTCCATGTATGTTAGAAATTACCTTCTAATCCAGTAATTGTATTCTTCCTTCAAAGACATAGATTATACTTTACTGAATCATTATTTTTTTAACAACTTAAATTTTTTAGCTGCATGCACTGCATTTATTTCAACCTTTACTTTCATATCAACATTTTTTTATTTATTATTTATTCCTGTGTCTTGCTATTTTCAATTCATTTATTTAGGTCACAGTAATGTTATTTGCAGTCTCCTTTATTTCCTGATGTGTATAGTGGATGCTATTATGCACCATCCAAAGGTGCTCAGCTGACAGGAATGTTAACTGCTGGTTGCTTAGCATTGAAATTTACTCAGAATTTCCCTGGGCCAAAGTTAGCTTCTTCAAACCCAGTTATACCTCTTTTCCATAGTAACAGTCTGTATCAGTTGATGGGCTGATGGGAGCCAAACACAAACCTGGAATGGCATACAAGGAAGGAAATGCACTGGCAAATTCAATATCCCTAGGTGTTGAGAGGTTCAGGAGAAATAATCAGTACAAAACCTTTAGAATAAGATGAGTATTGCTAGGTGGCATTGATGCATTAATGAAAGTCTGTATACAGCTTAAAATAACAACCAGAAGGCAGATTGTGTATTGAGAGCCTTCTATGACATCACATAAAGTTTCATATTTCCTGTAGAGAGGATGCAAAATATGCTGTGAATGAGGCCTAGAACTTACTTAAAAGGACAGCAGAGTTCAAACAAAGTTTGCACTGTTAAACTCAGCTAGTCTGTTATGACACAGCATGGTGAGAAAAGAAATGTTTGACACTGAAATTTAGGTTGAACTATCTGGGCTGATGCAGTTAAGTACATTGTATCCCCAGGTTCTCCTGAAACACCCAGCCGAAATATCCTACTTCTCCCAGTTAAGGCTAGCAATTTTCTTGTTAAGAAGACACAGAAGCCGGGCGCGGTGGCGCACGCCTGTAATCCTAGCACTTTGGGAGACTGAGGCAGGAGGATCGCGAGTTCAAAGCCAGCCTCAGCAATGGCGAGGCACTTAGCAACTCAGTGAAACCCTGTCTCTAAATAAAATACAAAAAAGGGCTGGGGATATGTGGCCCAGTGGTCGAGTGCCCCTGAGTTCAATCCCCGGTACCACAAAAAAAAAAAAAAAAAAGGTTTCTGTGTCTTCTTTATCTTGCATAACACATGCCTGGAGGGGCATTTATCCTCATCTTTTATTTTATCCACCAGATAAATAATTTTGGTTAAGTTACCTACCTGGAGAAGAACTGTGCCTGCTGAAGGAGTAAGAGAACATTAAGCTAATAAAGGTTGTGAAGGTGCTGGATCAAGGACAGAATATAAAGATGGATAAAACATTGTTTTTCGAAATGTAATCACAAGAAGTGCAGAATAAGTTCCCTGGCAAAAATCTCAGAGGTCTATGCTAACACAATGTTGAGAAGGCTCTTGGAAGCTTAGAAAAAGTAATGACCATGTAAAAGTAATGTAAAAATTCTGGAGCTACCATAGCATATTGTTGAATAAGGAATCACTAGGCTTCAGTCACAATTCCCCAGCCATCTATGTTCTAGGAGACAGGCTCCATTTGCTGAAATGATGGAAGTGAAAAGGCACCAACATTGTTGAGAAGCTGAATGGTGGCTGTCATCTATAACCAGGTTTGTTTGAGATATCCAGGTGATAGAGATGATAGGCTCCCAAAATAATAGAGTCCAGGTGTATTGATTACAGGGCAGAAGCAAGATAAGTGTATTTATTGTAAAGAGCAGAAAAATCTTAGTGGAAATCAGATGTTCCTAGAGAAAAGATAGATGGGAAAGCAAAGAGGTTACTGCTAAGTTTAGGAACCAAAAGAAAATTAAAATGATGATCATGAGCCTGTGGAAACTCTTACAGCAAAATGATCATTGTTTACCCAACTTCTGATACGCACCATTTCTCAGATGGAGAATCCAATGAATGTAGGAGAGGCTGAGCACCCATGAGGAAAGATTCTCAAATACCTGCATGTATGTACTAATGATTGATTTCCCCAGTCTGTTCCTAAAAAGAAACAATGTGATATGAAAATATAAATCAATTAATTTAAAAATTCATGGAAAGAAAATATGGAAAAATTAAAAGGACAAGACAAAATTTTATAAATAAATTTAAAAATATTAGTGATTATGGCAAATACAAATGGACAAAATGTTAGCAACAGAAGTCAAATTTTATTTTATTTTATTAGAAAACTAAGTACATACATATTATTCGTGAAAGCCTCATCTACAAGTTAGGGTCACAAAAGGTTCAAAAGTAAAGAACTGATAAAAATATAAAGTATACCAGGTACATAGAAATAAAAGTGCCATTGATGAAGTTATATTAATATCAGGGAAATAAACTTCAAGGCAAATAGCATTATTATGGATGTAAAGGAAAACTTCAGGGATTGGGGGTATAGCTCAGTGGTAGAGTGTCCTGCTTAGCACACACACTGGGTTTAATCCCTAGGAACACACTCCATAATAATAAAAATTTCAGTTTCCCAGAATGAAATAAAAATTACCAACTTCAATATACCAGATAGCATATTCATAAAATATATAAGGACAAAATAGAATTCTAAGTAAAAGAGATGAACCCATGTCATAGTAGGAGATTTAAAAAGATTTCTTCATAATGTATACGTTCAGGAGGAAAAAAAGAATAGAGAACATTACCCTAAGTACATGTATGAAGACACAATTGTTGTAAAAATACTTTATATAAAACCAGCAACTTAAAAAATTGTGCTCTCTATATGTAATATAAAATGAATTGTACTCTGCAAACATGTATAACAAATTAGAATAAAAAGTTTAAAATATTTTTTAAAAATATTTAAATAAAAACAAGTTTGAAACAGAAGATGAAAATAAATCCCTAAACCCAATATTTAGAGAATATATGCTTTCAAACATTCAGGGAAGAGTGACAAAACTTCATGAATGCTTTGGTTTAGATACATGATGTCCTCCAAAAACTCATGTGGGAGATAATGCAAGAAGGTTCAGAGGTGAAATGATTAGATTATGAAAACTTTAACCTAATAAGCAGATTAATTCACAGATATGGATCAACAGGGAGCTAACTATGGGCAGGTAGGGTGTGGCTGGGGGTGGGTCACTGGCCGTTAGGGTTTCTATTTTGTCCCTGGTGAGCAGAGATCTCAAGCTTGTTTCAGTGTTGCCACATCCTTAGCTGCTTTCTGCCATGATGTTCTGCCTCATCTTGGCCCCACAGCTATGTTTTTGACAAATGGTGAACTGACCCTCTGAAACCATGAGCCAAATATAATTTTCCTCCTTCATTTTTTTCTTATCAGGTCTTTTAGTCATAGTGAAGAAAAGCTCACTAAAACAATGACAATCTAGTGAAGAAGAGTATAGAATTTCAACACACTTTACAAGAACCACAATATCTGCTCATGAGATAAAGTTGGAAACTAATACCAAAACACTACTAATAATAATGAGAAGAAGAAGAACAAGAACAAGAAGAGAAGGAGGAGGAAGAGGTGGAAGAAGAAGAAGGAGGAGGAGAAGAAGAAGAAAAAGAAGAAGTTTAAAAAATGATAAACATTTTTAAAAACTAATGTATCAAAGTTAATAATAACTATGCTACGTATCAAACTTCATCAAGAAAAGGAGATGTGAAAAATAAACACATTAAAAAATAAAGTGGGCACAAAATGACAGATGCTATAGAATAGAAATTGAAAAATTATATTATAATATAATGTAAGTGAAAATTATTCAAAAAATGAGTCAATGTTTTCTAGAGAACTGATGCAAAATAACTAGAAACTCAACATCGTTCTGTATATACATTAAGTCTGCCAGTATAAATCTTCTCACGAAGAAAGGAGACCTCAACATTACAAAACGTAAAAAAAACATGAGTGGATCTTTCACAAACAATTCTAGGTCCTACTGTTTTCTATTGCTGTCTAGGCAAATTATCAGATGTGTGTGTCACTAGTCTCATCCAAAAAGTGGAAACAATAATACCACTCACTTCATATAGATTTCATAAGCAATAAATAGAATAGTGAAAGGCCAAGAAAGTCTGGCATGCACTTAGCAAGAATTGTCTATTCTGGCCTTAATACTCAGAATATATAGGATAAATCATATGTTCAATAAATATGCATTGAATTCATCTGAGTTACTTGTCACTCTTTATTAACTCTTGCCATAGTATATCTCTTTTTAACTAATAAAATATTAGTTAGAATTGATAGAACGGTTATAATATGCCAGACTCCAGTCTGCCAAACCTTTCAAATATAATATCCCATTTAATCCTTGCAGCAACCTTTTAAGGTTGGTATTGTAATCATCTAATTTTGTAGATTCGGAAACTGCGGTACAAAGTGGTCAGGTAATTGACCTAAATTCACACAGGAAAGCTGGGATTTAAACTTAAATTGGTCTGACTTTAGAGCCCTCAAACTTAATCACAGGTTATATACTTTAATTTCTAATTAGCACTCCACTGTAATCATTCCAAAACCTTTGTAAATCCCTCTTGAAAGACTGAACTCTATTCTTCTTGATTGAAGTATTTAAATATGCTCTAATAAAACCAAAAGTTTTCATTTGAGATGCCATTACCACTTAACAGTTTTTCAGTATTTCCTTTATATGTTAAGTACTACCTCTTAGATCACAAGACAGATTATTTTGAATACCAGGACTAGTCCAGATAAAGTATGATTATGCAACTTTCTTTCGAAACTCTTACTTGAACTTCAAGTTACTCCTTCTAGGGTAAGCTGTATAGAGAAATTAGTGCACAAAACTCCAACTAATGTTGGTGTTTTTCTGCTGCCCTGTTAATATATTGGAATGCCTTATGGATTATAGCTCATTTAAATTACGGTGTTAATCATATATTTCCTACCCTATGCCAAGCCTGTTTTGATTCATGGCAGTTTTGTGGTTTGGATGTGAGGTGACCCCCAAAAGCTCATGTGTGAGACAGTTCAGAGGAAAAATGATTGGGTTGTGAGAGTCTTAACCCAATCAGTAATTACTCCCCTGATAGAGATGAACTGAGTGGTAACTGAAGTGGTAGGGTGTAGCTGGAGGAGGTGGGAGTTAGGGTGTGGCTTTAGTGCATATATTTGTATCAGGAGAGTGGAGTTTCTTCTCTCTCTGAAACTTTTGATCAGCTGTTTCCCCTCTGCCACACTTTTCTACCATGATATTCTGCCTCATCTAGAGCCATGAGGAATGGGGCCAGCCTTCTATGGAAAAAGTCCTCTGAAACTGTGAGCTGCCAAATGAAGCTTTCCTCCTTTTCTGAGCCCTCTTGAGCCATCTTCACTGACCACTGTCCTATTGCCATTCTGGTCTTCTAAGCTCTCACCAGAATCAGCCATTAATCTTTGCTTACAATAATCTAAAGTATTTCTAGCATGCCCTGCTACACATTCCAAAATTCTTCCCACCAATTCCAAAAAGCTCCCCCAAATTCTGAACCACATGGTCATTCAGTCACAGCAGCAAAAAAGCTGACTGAAACAGCAAGTCAGATATGGGAATGGGAGAGATGTAAAAATTAAAATGGTGGCTCTGTTCTTTACCTATTTATGAAGGCAAATACAATGACAGAAAATATAGCTTCCATATTTTTCAAGTCAAGCATAAAATATTTTAGGTATGAAATTAATAGGTAATTTAACTATTATTCAAGCACAAATAAATCCTTAAGTCAGGTTTCTTATTGTTGATGCTCATCAGACTCACCTATTCTGATTTAACGATTATTACATGCAAACTAGAGTCCTAAGTATGAAATATACAACTAATCTTTTATTTCTCACATAAAAAAGCTAAACATGCTTGTCTTTTAATAACTTAACTAAAAATGACTTCCATTTTAGCAAAATTTCAATAAACCTTAAATTGACTCTTTTTAAATTGTACTTATGTTTTATTTTTATTTGTTCTTTTTAGTTATACATGACAGTACAATGTATTTTGACAAACTATACATACATATAGAGTATAATTTATCCTAATTAGGATCCTATTTTTGTGGTTGTACCTGATATGGAGTTACACTGGTTGTGTATTCAAATACAAGGCTAGGGAAGTTGTCTGATTAATTCTACTGTCCTTCCTATTCCCCTCCCTCTCCTTTCCATTTGTTCCCCTTTGTCTAATACAATGAACATTTATTTTTCCCCTTTCTACCCTCCCTTGTTGTGGGTCAGCATCCACATATCAGAGAGAACATTCTGTCTTTAATTTTTTGGGACTGGCTTATTTCAGTTAGCATGATAGTCTCTAGTTCCATCCATTCACCAAAAATGCCGTAATTTGATCCTAGCAGCTCAGAGACTGAGGCAAAAGGATCAAAAGTTCTAGTCAAGCCTGGGAAGCTCAGAGAGACCCTCAGCAACTTAGCAAGACCCTGCCTCAAAAATATATTTTTAAAAAGGGCTGGGGATGTAGCTCAGTGGTAAGGCACCTGCTCATGAGATAAAGTTGGAAACCCCCAGTACCAGGAAAAAATAAATAAAAAATATTTGATGTAATGTTTGTCCAAAAAATGAAAAATTTAAATGAAACAAACATTAAATATATAAAATCATGGAAAATTCAGAGCTTATCAGGATATTTTCATATGCTGAAATCTAAAATATAATGAAAATATGTATTGTTAAGTTGGGAAACTAAGACATTGTTCCCAGTAAAGAAATTGGAGTGAATAAGAATAATCAAACATAAAATTACCAGTGATAAGAAAAGTAAAATTATGGGAAAATAGGATATTATTTTTGTTATGACTGATTTTGTCAACTGGATATATGGTTTTACTAGATGACAGCAACTAGTTACTTTTAAAATACTATAATTTAATGTTCCTTTGTCCCAAGTCTTCATAATTGTATCTCAATTTAATTTTAGTAATTGAGTATAAAAATACAATTACAATATCAAATATGAATTAGTACATGTTATATATCATTAACTATATTAATTAATTCCCCCATACACCTAAAAATGTATGCACAGTAACCAATACTCAAATATTTAATCTCTACCTAACATCTATTGTTGCTAAACAGTTATTAGTATTTGGAAAATTTATCTTTTTTCCTATGATATCTGAACTAATGATGGTCATTTTGACTTTTCATACAATAGTGTCAGAGAAACATGGTGATTTTTTTTTTTTTTTTTTTTTTTTTTTTTTTTTTGGTACCGGGGATTGAACTCAGGGGCCCTCGACCACTGAGCCACATCCCCAGCCTTTTTTTTTTTTTTTTTTTTTGTATTTTATTAGAGACAGGGTCTCACTGAGTTGCTAAGTGCCTCGCCATGGCTGAGGCTGGCTTTGAACTCGTGATCCTCCTGTCTCAGCCTCCCAAGTGCTGGGATTACAGGCGTGCGCCACCACGCCCAGCCATGGTGATTAACTAAAACAGGAAAGGACACACACACAAAAAAAAATGACAATGTTTTATTAATGGGAAATACAGGAATGAAAAGCCAAAAGCTGCATCTGCCCGTAAGGATGATGGTTGGTGGTACCAAGAAAGCATACTCTGATGATGAGGAACACAAAAGAGCCTTTCAGGAATGAAAGGGTTTCTGGTCTTACAAAACACATGATTGTAACAGGCAGAAAGTTTATACAAAAGGTAGTCAGAGCTCTCATTTACCTAACCTACTTATCACAGCAAGGTAACTGCCATTCTTCCTCCACACCCCCACATAGTTGTGGATAAGCTCCTACCTTCTAGAAAACTTGTGATTTATTCTCTGATGAGTTTGAATCAGAGATAATTTAAACTTGAGACAACAGGCACAGGTGAAGGCTGGAGATCTCTACTATAACTAGCAGGACTTGGGAAAGTTTACCATTGGACAGTGAAACCCCAGCCTTCTTTCTACACTCCCATTGCTATACTAGGACAATAAGAGATCTGTTTCTGGGGAAATGAGCACAAAAGAAAACACCTTCAAATGCTTCCCCCCAAAAGACATGGATCTTTATCCAAACATTTTACATTAAATTTCAGTAATAAATAAATTCCACTCTAGAAATACACATACACACAGTTATTAATAAGCATTTTAGTTCTCTGTTTATAAATATAAATACCTGCAGTATGAAAGACAAAGACCAAAATTCCAAGAAAGTAAAGGAACTTACAGAAAATGGAAACAATAAAAAATAAAAATAAAGTTTAAGTAGAACCAAAATTAATGTACACAAAGAAGAGATGATTTTGCATCCATGCATAAAGAAAAATATTTCCTTAGAGAAGGAAAATTGGGGGAGTTAGGCAATCTTAGAAACTAAAAATATTATTTATTAGCAGAAATAACTTCAATGAAGAGATAGAATATAAAGCAGATAAAATTAAGTTGAACAAAGATGAAAATGTATGAAATAGGAAATATCAACCTAGAAATCCAATATTCCAATAATAGGGATCTCAGAAAAACTAGAAAAATTAGAATGTTTTCAACAAATAATATAATGGTATTTCTTGTAAGTAAAGGACACAAATTTTCAGATTAATTGAGCTTTAGTATGTAGGATGGAAGATTTTCCAAATCAAGAAATCCCAAATCATGATAATCTGGTTTATTCTGAAATTTCAGAACATCTCGAATAGGAGAAAAAGAAAGAAAAGAAATCTGAAAGTTTATAAAAAGCAAAAATAGGTAACATGTAAGAGACCAGGAATAAGGATGATGTCAGGTTCTTTATAGCAGCAGTAGATTCAGAAAGAAAATCAAGTGCTTCCAAATTCTGACAGACTATTTCCTATTTATATACATATAAATATGTATACACACAATATATATAAATATATAATATCTATATCTATATATACTTATATATAGTGCATATGTACTATATTTACCTAGATTTATATATACATATATTATGCATATCTATTAATATTTATCTATCCACATTTATACACATATGGCTATATATAGAGAAATTTATTTTAATGAATTGTTTAATAAAAATGTGTTGGCCAAGTCCAAAATTCATATGGCAGGCTAGAAATTCATGTCAGAGCAGATGTTGCAGTGTTGAGTCTGAATTCTGCAGGACCATGGGCTGGAAACTCAGGTAGGGTTTGTCCATCCTGAGGAGATTTCCTTCCCCTTTAAGGATCTTCAATGTTTGCTCATATGGTCTTCAACTAATTGGATAGACCTGTCAACATTATGGATGATAATTCATCTTAGCCATACTCCACTCAGTTAAATGTAAATCAAACCCCACCCCCTCAAAAAGAAAAGAAAAAAAAACTGAGCATCTAGTTGGGTACTTAACCAAAACACTTGGGCACCAGAGCCTAGCCATGCTGACATAAAACTGACCAACATATGTATTGAGAAGATTATACCAAGTCAAAAATATGAAAAAAGGAATGAGGGTATAATGAAAACATGTTCAGACAATCAAGGTCTCAAACAAGTATTTCCTATGCACTGTTTCTTGGAAGAAATACACAACTAAACAAAGAAGGAAATGAAGATACAGTGCTGGTACCAAGAAAACAAATATCCCAACATGTGAAATAAATAAAAGCCAGTTGTGAACAAAAATCTAAAGACAATAGAAGTACATCAGGCCTAGATAATAGCCAGTCTAAATTAGAACAAGAGGATGGGGAAGTTACAGGAAGAATATCTTCACACTAATCTCCAAAAATGAGTCAGATGGAGTATTTGACATGTTTCTGTTATGGAGGGGAATTTACACTTTAAGTCAGAAAGTTCATCATGAATTTGTATGAGCATATAGCAAATCAAAGAGTCAACACAAAAGCAGCAATTATGAAATAAAAAATCTTCAAGGAAATGTGTGAATATATTACATGAATCAGTTACAGAAGGTTTCTACTCTTCTTCAAAATACATCTATAATATCACCTGAGATAATTAATTTTATGTGTCAGTTTGAGTTTGGTAATGGATGCCCAGCTTACTTGTAAAACATTGTTTTGGATGTCATTGTGAATGTTTCTGGAAGATATTAGCATTTGAATTGCTAGATGAATACAAAAGATCTGTCCTTACCACTGTAGGCAGGCATCATTCAATCCACTAATGTCCAGAACAGAATGAACTGATGGAGAAAAGGAGAATTCTGTATCTCTCTGAGTTGGAACATTCTTAGTCTCCTGCTCTCAGATACCAGAGCTTGGATATCAAAACTCCCTGTTCTTGAGCCTTCAGATATCACCCCATACACCTTCACTCCTCATTCTCAGATTTTCTGACTTTGAATGAAAGTACATCATGGAACATTGACTCTCAGAGTTTTCATGCCTTTAAACTGAATTGGTTCTCCAGCTTGCAGATAGAAGATGGTGAAATTTCTTAGTTTCCATAGTCATGTGAGCAAATTCCTTTTATATATTTATATTATATATATTTACACATACATACACATTCTGTTTCTCTGGTGAACATTCACTAATACAATCACTATTTCACCAAATCCCTACCACCCTGGTTCAAGCCATCATCATCTCGTACATGGATTCTTGCAAATGCCTCCTAACTATTCTCCCTGTATATTAGTCAATTTCCATTACTATGCCAAAATACCCGAAGCTTAGTAATTTTATGGGAAAAAAAGTTTTTCTTATTTGTTTTACCTCACTATTTTGGAGGCTGACAGTCCAAATTGGGCAGCTCATTGGGTTGGCATCTGGTGAGGGCCTAACAGAGATAACATCATGACATGATCTTTTTTTTGGCTTCTACTCTGTGTATTTTTTAAAAATTTATATTTTAAGTTTTAATTTATTATGTATGATAGCAGAAGGCATTACAATTCATATAAAGCACAATTTTTCATATCTCTGGTTATACACAAAGTAGAGTCACATCATTCATGTCTTCTTGTATGTACTTAGGGTAGTGATATCCATCTCATTCTACCGTCTTTCTTATCCCATGCCTCCTTCCTTTCCCTCCCTCCACTTTGCCCTATCTAGAATTCATCTAATGCTCCCATGCCCCCCACCCCCAACCCCATCATGTATCAGCATCCTTAAATCAGAGAAAACATTTGGCATTTGGTTTTTTGGGATTGGCTAACTTCACTCAGCATTATATTCTCCAACTCCATCCACTTACCTGAAAATGCCATGATTTTTTTCTCCTTTAATGCTGAATAATATTCCATTGTGTATACATACCACATTTTCTTTACCCATTCATCTACTGAAGGTCTTCTAGGTTGGTTCCACAGTTTAGTTATTGTGAATTGTGCTGCTATAAACATTGATGTGGCTGTGTCCTGTAGTATGCTGTTTTTAAATCCTTTGGGTATAGACCAAGAATTGGGATAGGTGGGTCAAATTCCCAGTTTTCCAAGGATTCGCCATACTGCTTTCGATATTGGCGGCACCAATTTGCAGTCCCACCAGCAATGTATAAATGTGCCTTTTTCCCCACATCGTCGCCAACACTTATCATTGTTTGTATTCTTGATGACTGCCATTCTGACTGGAGTAAGATGAAATCTTAGAGAAGTTTTGATTTTAATTTCTGTAATTGCTTGAGATGTTGTACATTTTTTCATACATTTGTTGATTGATTGTGTACTTTCTTCTGAGAAGTGTCTGTTCAGTTCCTTGGCCAATTTATTGCTTTTTTTTATGTTAAGATTTTTGAGTTATTTATATATCCTAGAGATTAGTGCTCTATCTGATGTACATGTGGTAAAAATTTGCTTACAAAATGAAGGCTCTCTATTCACCTTACTGATTATTTCTTTTGCTAAGAAGAACTTTTAGTTTGAATCTATTCCATTTACTGATTCTTGGTTTTAATTCTTGTGCTATAGGAGTCTTATTAAGGAAGTTGGGGCCTAATCTGACACAATAGAGATTTGGGCCTACTTTTTCTTCTAATAGAAGTAATGTTTCAGGTCTAATTCCTAGGTCCTTGATCCACTTTGAGTTCAGTTTTGTGCATGGTGGGAGAAAGGGGCTTAATTTCACTTTGTTGCATATGGATTTCCAGTTTTCCCAGCACCATTTGTTGAAGAGGCTATCTTTTCTCCAATGTGTGTTTTTGGAGACTTTGTCTAATATAAAATAATTGTATTTATGCGAGTTTGTCTCTGTGTCCTCTATTCTGTACCATTGGTCTACATGTCTATTTTGGTATGGCAGGATCTTGAAAGAGGAAGCGATCATATTACACTAAAGGAATCTCAAAAGTACTGGTCACCATAATCCCTTCCAAGGACACACTGCAATGACCAAAGAACCTCCCACCAGGCTCCATTTCTTAAAGTTTTACTAACTTAGCTCAGCAATCCTGATAACCAAGTCTCCAACACTTGAACCCTTAATGAAGAAATCACATTTGAACCATAGCACCTTGCTTTCTAATAATCTCTCCTATAATCTGGTCTCACCAGAATAGCTTAAGTGATTCCAAGTGAAAGCATAATTCAAAATATATCAATCTACCTCAAAGTCCTCCAAAGATCTCCATTTCAGTCAGAATAAAAAATGCAAAACCTTCATAATGACCCTCAGAGCTTAATACAATGTGGCCCTCTACAGACTTTCTAACCTTCTCTAATCTTAATTCCTACCACCTCCCCTACTCTTCCTGCTCCATCAATACTGTTTGTATGAATGTACTAGGAACATTTATAATTGAGTCTTTACCATAGCTAGTCCATCTTTCTGTGACACTAATTCCCCTATTTCTCTGACTGGCTGCTTCATTACCTCCTTCAAATATCTGCTACATATGATCTTCTCAATAAGTCTACCTAACAACCTCCATTTTAAATTGGAAGACACACTTACCTCCTTATTATTTGTCTCTATTTAGCACTTTCCTTAGCATTTCCTTTCTATAAACTTAAAGTGATTTATTTATGTGTAATTTTATTGCCTGTTCTCCCTTCATTAAAATGTAATCTCCACAAAGACACACATTTCTGTCTTTTTAATTCAGAGATGTATTTTTAGTATGCATAAATTGGTATGGCACATTAAAAACATATGATACATTTTGAGTGAATAAGTGAATAACAAACACATAGGTGTAATCCTATAAATGCTAAATATTAACCCTAAATTTGTTAAGCTCCTAATTAAATCTTGAAATGAATATAGAAAGGAGAATATTAAGCAGGGTTATGTAATATAAGACAGCTAAACCTTTATATTCCACCTTGGAATAGCAATGAACAGCATTTGAGACAAAGAATTTATTTTCACAAAGCATTAAGAAATCTTGTTTTGTTATGGGAAAATAAATATCAGGAGACATAAATAAAAAAGTGGGAAATACTCATCTCAAATACTAAAAATGAGGAACATTGAGGAAATGAAAGAAAAACTGATTTTTGTTAGAAATCCTATTAAATATAAACATTTTATACCTTATGTATTAATTTAATTTAAAAATTAAATTCCACATATGTTTCTGGGACAAAGTCTGAAACCATCTTAAATTTTAAATCTGAAAGAGTCTTCTAAAATCCTCAAATCCTAGAGTTTCTTAAATGGATTTGGGGATGTAAATCAAATTCCTTGAACAAACTGAAAGTAAAAGAAAATTGTGAATTTAGGAGTATGTTTACAATTTTTTTAGAGACAGATTGCAAAACTCATTAGATTTTAAGGAAATCTCTTTATGCTCCCAAAAGAGTAAGTTCAACACCCTTATTATCTTTCTAACATCACTGAGATTCACAGTAAATTGAACAGAAACACACACACACACACACACACACACACACACACACACACACACTCCACATCTGGAACTCAAGCACAGATCTCCAAACTCTAATACATTTTGATTAAATATTCTTCAACTTAAGTTTCCTAATGCCAGCTCCTTTTGAGTGTGAGGTATTCTTTTAACCAACAATATAATATTGCAAATTTCTCTTATTTATTTAAACAATTTCATAAACTATAAAGAAATTATTTCATTTTATATTTTTTTAATTTGTTCTTTCTAGATACACATGACAGTAGAGTGTATTTTGACATATTTCACATATGGGGAATATAACTTATCTTAATTAGGATCCTATTTTTGTAGTTTTATATGATGTGGAGTTTCACTGGTCACGTACTCATAGGTGAACATAGGAAAGTTTTGTCTAATTCATTCTACTAATTTTCTGATCCTACTACCCCTCCCTTCCCTTCATTCCCCTTTGTCTAAATCAATGAATTTATATTCTCTCCATCCCTTAATGTGCATTAACATCCAAATATCAGAAAGAATATTTGGCCTTTGGTTTGGGGACTGTCTTATTTTACTTAGCATGATCATTTCCAATTCCATCTATTTACCATCAAATGCCATAATTTCACTCTGCTTTATGGCTGAGTAATATTTCATTATGTATATATATATATACCACATTTTCTTTATCCATTTATGTGTTGAATGGCACCTAGATTGGTTCCATAGCTTTGCTATTGTGAATTGTTCTGCTATAAACATTGATTAAGTTTAACTGTAGGATGCTGTTTCTAACTCCTTTGTGTATATACCCAGGAGTGGGATAGCTGAGTGAAATGGTGGTTCCATTCTAAGTTTTCTAAGGAACTTCCATACTGTCTTCCACAGTGGTTGCACCAATTTGCAATCCCACCATCAATGCATAAATGTACCTTTTTCCCCACATCCTCATCAACATTTATTGTTACTTGTATTCTTGATTATGGCCATTCTGACTGGAGAGAGATGGAATCTCAGAGTGGTTTTAATTTGCAGTTTTCTAATTGCTAGAGATGTTGATCATTTTTTCATATATTTTTTGACCATTTCTAGTTCTTCTTCTGTAAAGTGCATGTTCATTTCCTTTGCCCATTTGTGTTTTGGGTTATTTGGTTGTTTTTTGTTGTTGCTATTGTTGTTTTTGGTGTTTTTGGGTTCTTTGTATATCCTGGATATTAATGCTCTGAGATGCTGGTAGCAAAGATTTTTTTTTTTCCCATACTGTAGGTTCTCTTCTTTTTTTTTTTTTTTTTTTTTTTTTGGTACTGGGGGCACTCGACCACTGGGCCACATCCCCAGCCCTTTTTTGTATTTTATTAGAGACAGGGTCTCACTGAGTTGCTAAGTGCCTCACCATTGCTGAGGCTGGCTTTGAACTTGTGATCCTCCTGCCTCAGCCTCCCAAGTGCTGGGATTACAGGCGTGCGCCACCACGCCTGGCTCTCTTCATGTTCTTGATTGTTTTCTTTGCTGTGAGAAAGTTTTTTAGTTTGATACCATCCCACTTGTTGATTCTTGATTTTATTTCTTTTGCTTTAGGAGTCTTGTTGAGGAAATCTACTCATAGGCTGACAGGATGAAGAGTTGGGCATTTTCTTCTAGTAGGTGCAGGATCTCTAGTTGAATATGTAGGTCCATGATGCACTTTGAGTTGAATTTTGTGCAAGGTGAGAGACAGGGGTTCAATTTTATTCTGCTACATATATATTTCCAGTTTTCCCAGCACCATTTGTTGAAAAGGCTAACTTTTCCCCACTGTATGTTTATGGCACCTTTGTCTAATACAAGATAACTGTATTTATGTTGGTGTGTCTGAATTCATTTATGAGTTCTACAAGCTTTCTGGCAGAGATTTATTTTTTTTCTAAATTTAGAATCATGTTATTACCACATAGGCATAGTTTGAGCTCTTCTTTTCCTATTTGTATTGTTTTAATTTCTTTCTTTTGTCTAATTGCTCTGGCTAGAGTTTCAAGGATTATGTGGAATAACATGTGGTAAAAGAGGGCAACCCTGTCTTGTTCCATGTTTTAGAGGGAACACTTCTAATTTTTCTTCATTTAGAATGATGTTGGCCTTGGGTTTAGTACATATAGCATTTACAATGTTGAGGTATGTTTCTACCATACCTAGTTTTTCTAGTGTTTTAAACATGAAGGGATGCTATATTTTGTCAAAAACTTTTTCTGCATCTATTGAGATAATCATGTGATTCTTGTTTTTAAGTCTATTGATGTTGCTGCCTGAAGTGATGGCTGCCTGCAGCAACAAAGCCGCTGGAATAAGTTCAGAGGCAGACTGGAAGCGAACAGGCTCTTTATTCTGCTAGCTTCTCTCTCCGGCTCCAACAACACCCCAACACGCAATCCACACTCCTTCAACCACCACAAAATGGCGCCGACCCGGTCCGCAATGTCCCGGGCCAAGTCTCGCAAGATCATGGAAGGTGGCAATGCTTAAACATCTCCACGGCTCACAGCTAACCGCAATCTTAGCTATCTCCTTAATTTGGGCTCCTACATATTGATATAATAAATTACATTATTGATTTCCACATATTAAACCAAACTTGCATCCCTAGAATGTACACCCCTCAATCATGGTGCAATATCTTTTTAAGATGTTTTTACATGCAGTTTGTCAGTATCTTATTAAGAACTTTTGCATCTATGTTCTTCAGGGATATTGGTCTGAAATCTTTCCTTGATGTGTCTTTGTCTGATTTTGGCATTAGGGTGATACTAGCTTCATAGAATGAGTGTTGAAGGGGTCACTCCTTATATGTTTCATGGAATAATTTGAGGAAGATTGGTGTTAGTTATTTTTCAAAGGTCTGGTAGAACTCATCTGAGAATCCATCTGGCCCTGGGCTTTTCTTTGTTGGCAGGCTTTTTCTTTGAAGTTCTGATACAACTCATCTGAGAATTCATCTGGTCCTGGGCTTTTCTTTATTGGTAGGATTTTGATTGTGTCTTTGATTTCATTGCTTGAAATTGATCTGTTTAAGTTTTCTATGTCCTCCTGATTCAATATGGGTAGGTCATATGTCTCTAGAAATTAGTTGATGTCTTCAAAATTTTCTATTTTATTAGAGTATAAATTTTCAAAATAGTTTCTGATTATTGTCTATATTTTAAAACATGTGTGTGTGTGTGTGTGTGTGTGTGTGTGTGTGTATTTAGTTGTGGTTGGTACAATATCTTTATTTATTTATTTATTTTTATGTGGTGCTGAGGATCAAACCCAGTACCTCACATGTGCAAGGCAAGTGCTCTACCACTGAGTTACAGCCCCAGCCCCTCATCTGTATTTTAGTAGTGTTCATGGTAATATTTCCTTTTTTCATCAAGAATTTTAGTAATTTGAGTTTTCTCTCTCTCTCTTCGTTAGCTTGGCCAAGGGTTTATCAATTTTATATATATGTTTTCAAAGAACTGACATTTTCTTTTTTGATTTTTTGAAAGTTGTTTGTTTCAATTTAATTGATTTCTGCTCTGATTTAAATTATTTTTTGTCTTCTACTGTTTTGGTGTTGAATTGTTCTCTTTCTAGGGCTTTGAGATGTAATGTTCAGTTATTTATTTTGTGACTTTCTATTCTTTTAATTAATAAGCTCAATGCAATGAACTTTCCTTTTAGCACTGTCTTCATGGTATCACAGAGATTTTGATTTGTTGTGTTGCTATTCTTATTTACCTGTTTTTTTATTTTTTTATTTCATCCCTGACTTCCTCTGCTACCATTCATCATTCAATAGCATATTATTCAGTCTTCAGGTGTTAGACTAATTTCTATTTTTTGTTTGTTTGTTTGTTTGTTTTGTACCAGGGATTGAACCCATGGCTACCTAACCACAAAACAACATCCCAAGCCCTTTTTTATATTTTATTAGAGACAGGGTCTTTCTGAGTTGCTTATGTCCTCACTATATTCATGAGGTTTTGGACTCCCAATCCTCTTGCCTCAGCCTCAAGAACCACTGGGATTACAGGCATGCACCACTATGCCATGCTAAATGCAAGGTATTATTTCTATTCTTTTTTATTTGCTAAGAGTTGCTTTGTGGTCTAAAATATGGTCTATTTTGAAAAAGGATCTGTGTGCTGCTGAGAAGAAAATGTATTTAGTTATTGATGTGTGAAATATTATATAGATGTCTGTTAAGTCTAAATTATTAATAATACTTTTTAGTTCTGTAGCTTTTTAATTTGTATTTTGTTTGAAGGATCTATCCAATGATGAGAGAAGCCTACTAAAGTCTCTGAGTATTATTGTGTTGTAATCTATTTGATTCTTGAAATTGAGAAGGGTTTGTTTTGATATATGTACATGTTTCATTGATTGGGGCATGAATTTTCACAATTGTTATGCCTTGTTGATGTATAATTCCCTTAAGCAATATGAAATGACCTTCTTTGTCCCTTTTGATTAACTTTGGCTAGAACACCACTTTATCTGATATGAGAACAGAAACCCCTGCTTATTTACCCATTCCATGTGAATGATGTTTTCCTTATCCTTTAACCTTCAATCTGTGGATGTTTTTGCCTATGAGGTGAGTCTCTTTGAGATAGCATATTGTTGGGTCTTTTTTAAAAATCTAATCTGCCAGGCTGTGTCTGTTGATTCCTGAGTTTAAGCCATTTATGTTTAATGTTATTATTGATATATGGTTTTTATTCCCTGTTATTTTTACTTATATCTGGTTTTTAATTTGATTAGTTTCCCCTTTGATTGACTATTCTTCTAATGTAGCTCCTCCCTTTCTGGTTTTCACTTTTATTTATTTTTTCTTCTTCATAAAATATTTTATTGAGTATGTTTTGTAGTGCAGGGTTTCTAATTTTGAATTCTTGTGAATTTTGTTTATCATGGAATTTTTAATTTTTTTGATATTTATTTATTTATATATAGTGCTGAGAATTGAACCTAATGCCTCACATGTGCCAGGCAAGTGCTATATCACTGAGTCACAACCCCAGCCCCTCATGGAAAGTTTTTATTTAATCAATTCTGAAGGTTAATTTTTCAGAGCTTGACATATATTACTCTGAGACCTCCTGGTTTTGAAGGTATGAGTTAAGAAATCAGATGAGATTTGGATTGGTTTCCCTCTAAGTATGACCTGTTATTTTTCTCTGGTAGCCTTTAAAATTCTACCCTTATTCTGTATGTTAGAAATTTTCATAATAATGTAACTTGGTGTGAGTCTGTTGTAATTTTGTATATTTGGGGTCCTGTATGCTTCTTGTATTTGATTTTACATTTTATTCTTAAGGTTTGAGAAATTTTCAGATATTATTTCATTAAAAAGTTTGTGCATTCCTTTGGTTTGTATCTCTAAGCCTTCATCTATCCCAATAAATCTTAAGTTTGGTCTTTGCATGTTATCCCATATTTCTTGGAAATTCTGTTCATGGTCTCTTTCCAACTTTTATCTATAGTTTACTTTATTTTCCAGATTACATATTTTGTCTTCATTGCTCTAAACTCTGCATTCCAAGTCTAATCTGCTGGTGATGCTTTCCAATGAGATTTTAATTTGTTTATTGATTCCTTAATTTTGAGTATTTCCAATTTTTTCTTCAGATCTCTATCTCCTTATTGAAATGAACTTTCACTCTTGTATTGTCTCTCTGATTTCATTTGTCATGTCATTTTTTTTTACCTCATAGATCAGTTTAAACATGAACTTTCTGAATTCCATCACTGACATTTCCTCCACTGTGTTGTCCAATGTTGTCTATTGTTGAGGTATTCTGTGTTGTTTGGGCCAGTTTATTCCCTTACTTTTTCATATTCATTGTGTGTCTACCCATCTATCTGAATGGATCTGAAACTGTAAAGTTTATTACTAGTACTAACTTAGTACTAGTACCTCACAGATTGGTGGGTTGGGGAAACTAATAATGGCAACAATCTATGCAAACAATAGATAGCAGTAGAATAGGTACTTAGTTCCTATTTCGATATCTATACTGTTATTGGTACAATATGCAGAAATAGGAGGATTAGCAATTCCCATCAGTAAAAAACAGTAAATAATCATGAATTATATCTGGCCTAAAAATCTAACAATAGGTGTTGTCTATGACTTCCACCATATTAATTTTTGCTGGGACAATGGTGGTAGAGGCAGATATTTTATACATCAATTAGTACTAAGAGGAGTCATGGATAGAGTTAAGTATAAGGAAAGAAGAGATAGGAGGGCAGAAAGGTATTTGTAGTTTCAAAGGGTCAATAGGGCAGATTCAGTGGTAACTTAGGATAACCTGTTAATAATAAATGAGAAAAATATATATATAAAGGAGGAGATAGAGAATTGAATCTGGCTGTCAGCAATTGAAAAAAGAGAGAGGGAAATGAGATATGGAATAATGGCAAAATTATGCAAAGCAAAATCAAAATACGCTAATCAAAATACCTAACCCTTGAAACACAAAGCATGAGTAAATAACACCTTAAAAAAAAAAAAAAAAAAAGGCAAGAATCACAGTCTCTGTGACAGGAATACTAGCAAAGCAATAAACTTTCTTCTTCCTTTTTCTCAAAACCATGTCCTTGTTATTGGATTGGCATCATCAGTGACAAGGACCAAGATTTTGCCAACAAATTTGGTGACCCAGATGGGACCCAAGAGCATCCCCACTCAAGCTTTCTTGGGCAGGCTTGGCTCTCCAAGGAACCCAACTTCCACACTAAGGATTTATGTTGCTGGAAAACTTGTTAAGAGCCAACTGCAGGAAAGTTAAGAGGCAGGTGAGTTTGCCTTGGGTCAAACCAGAGGAGCTGTTCCTGTGAGTAAAGGGAAGGATCAAGAAATCATCTCAGCAGCTTCAGAAGCTCCTTTTGCTTCTAGGAACTCCTGCCTTCTCACCCTGAATGGTGCAGGTTGCTCCATCATGGTCCACTTTGAGAAAAAGAAAACTGAACTCAGCAAAGTCATGACAACTTTGGCCATTTGGTAAGTCCCCCAATGTGCACACCAAGATCTTTGATTCCACACACCTGGTTCTTTTTTGTGGGAACATTTGGTATCTTTTTATGGGGACATATGTGGCAACACTGGTGTAGGAATCATGGTTAAGAGGGACTTAAGAACTTAGGGATATGTACTTCCTTCTGATCTGTTCTAGATTCTCATCTGTTCATTGGCCTTGAGCTCAGGAATTCCCTCTGGTGTCTGGTTTGCTTATAACTGCTACTGCCCCCTTTAAGACATGGCCAGTGCTGCATTGATCCTATAAGTAGTCTCTTGGGAAAGATCTTGGATGGTCAATTTATAGGTTGCCATCTGTCAGCCATAATTGTGGGACTACTCTCTGGTTGTCTCTCTTTCTTTTTTGTACAGTCTTACAGTTGGAGTTGGTCTGTTAGAGGTCAAGTCAGTTGAAGAGAGGGCCACTTATAAATCTGCCTGAGATAATGTTTTACTGTAGTGATTTGGCTTTTAAAGAACTTTCTAGATTATTGTACAATTATTATACAATCTTGCAGGTGGATTTGGTCTGTAAGAGGTATCATAAATGAAAGAAATTTTTACATGCAGGTCTGTCTGTTTTAAAGCTTCCCATCAGTCAGCCCTGGTTTCAGTGATCCTCTTTTGTCTCTTTTTTTGTCTGTTACTGGCTATTTAAGACATAAGGGATGTTGAATTGATCTTACTGATAGTCTCTTGAGCAGAGAACTCTGGCTGCATGGGCTACCTATAGGTACAAGCCTAACAGTAAGATGGTTTACTGTAACACAATCTGGACTTTGAATGGATTTTCTGGATTATTATACAATCTTGACATTGAAGTTGGTCTGTCAGGGGTAAAGTATATGAAAGAGATTCTGTATGTACAGGCATTTATGCAGTTGCATGATAAGGGGTCTGAACCATCAGGAACTAAGTTGAAGCTGCCAAAAGACATTGCCTCTGGTGTGCAAAGATAGCAGGACACCAGAAGAAAGGGTTAAAAAATATTTAAATCTTTTAAACCCAGTGCTGGCACTCACAGTATAGTTTCTCATCCTGGCCCCAAGTAGCTGCAGATCATTTCATTGTCATCAAGGACACTAGCCCTAAACTTGGTGGGGGATAGTTCCCAGAAAACCTTCCTGGGTAGAAAAATGTCCAAAGAGACCTGGCATCTTCCCTGCCTTCCAGCCCCTTTTCCCCTTGGGGTTGAAGGCTGCTAGCCCCAAGTAGCTGCAGATCATTTCATTGTCATCAATGAAACTAAATGCTTGGGGGACTGGCCTAGAAAAGATAAAAGAAAGTTATAGGTATGGAAAGGTCTGGTAAATTAATATTCTTGGGCTAAATCCAAGATGAGAGGACAAAACTAAGCATATAAAGTTGCAAATGCTTAATTAAGTTGCAGAATGTTTGTGAAAGGTAAATCTCAAAAAGTTTATGTTAGTGATTAAATTGGCTATAATTAGCACAGTCAAAGTTATTTGAACTTTAATATGCTAATATGAAGCAAAGTCTGAAACATTGATCAGCTCTTACGTATTGAGATAATTTTCTTGTATTTGTTAGGTTTTATTACTTGGAGAAACTAAGTTTAAAAGCAATTAGGGTTTGTACATGTTTAAAGTCTTAAATGATTACTAAGTAAATGGTTAAACAAACAACTGTTATTTAGGTTATAACAATATTGTGGACACCCAAAATATATGTGACTAAGTATATGTATGCATATGAGAACTGTATCTGTCTAAGCCTTGTCTGTTATGTAAAAGTTTATAAAATTAAAGTTTATGTAAGTTTATGGGCAAGATAACCAATAAGTGCTCTTTGTTTATACATTTTATCTGACACAGAAGGGTCACACTGTCATTTGAAGACCTATCTTATATCTGTTTGTTTCAACTAAGTCATTTTTTTGATCATTAACACTGCTTTCTAAATGTTTAAAAGATTTAAGGCTATCCTTTGATTTTTCTTAACCCATGCAGAACTGTGATCATTGTTACTGTACAATCTGAATTCTAAATTGTACTTTAAAATTAAACTTAGTTTTATTTATTTATTTTTTCTTTCTTAACAATACATTTATTTATTTATTTATTTTATTCTAATTTGTTATACACATTTGCAGAGTACATTTCATTTCATATTACATATAAAGAGCACAATTTTTCAAGTTGCTTGTTTAATATAAAGTATTTTTACAACAATTGTATCTTCATACATGTATTTAGGGTAATCATGGATAACTCAGTCTGCCATTATTTCTATCCCCTTGTCCCCTCCCTTCCCTCCCCCCTATTTGTTCTATTTAAAGCTTTTTCATTCCTCTCATTCCCTCTCTCTTGCCTTTATAAGTTAGTACCTTCATATCAAAAAGATCATTCGACCTTTGGTTTTTTTGGGATTGGATAACTTCACTTAGCATTATTTTTTCCAACTCCATCCATTTACCTGCAAATGCCATGATTTTATTCTCTTTTAGTGCTGAGTAGTGTTCCATTGTGTACATACACCAAAGTTTCCCTATCCATTCATCAGCTGATGGGCATCTGGGTTGGTTCTACAATCTAGTTATTGTGAATTGTGCTGCTATAAGCATTGATGTGGCTGTGTTATTGTAGTAATCTGTTTTTAAGTCCTTTGGGAATAGGCCAAGGAGTGGGATAGCTGGGTCAAATGGTAATTCCATTCCCAGGAATCTCCATACTACTTTCCTAGGAAAGTTTTTTTTTTTGTTTCAACTAAGTCAGGTTTTTTTTCCTAGGAATCTCCATACTACTTTCCAGATTGGCTTCACCAATTTGCAGCTAAGCAGACAGTTCTCAGAAGATGATATATAAACAATCAACAAATATATGAAAAAATGTTTAACATCTCTAGCAATCAGAGAAATGCAAATCAAAACAACTCTAAGATTTCATCTTACTCCAGTCAGAATGGCAGCTATTAAAAAAACAAACAATAACAGTCAAAATGGCAGCTATTAAAAAAACAAACAATAATAAATGCTGGCGAGGATGTGGGGGAAAAGGCACATTCTTACATTGCTGGTGGAGCTGCAAATTGGTAAACTTAGTTTTAAAGCAAAGTTTTAATTGTAAATATTAGGAGAGCACTTTCCAAGTTGGTGTTATTTAAACTAAAATTATTTGAGCAAAAGTCTTAGATTTGTATAGAAATGACAAATTTGGTTGGTATTTATTCATGTCATTTGATATTCTATAGCTGGATAGAGTAACATATTATCGAGTTATATGTACAATTTTGTGTTACTCTTCACAATGACATTGGAATTGAAATGCATTTTTGGAAGATAATAAGGAGATCCTGATCTATTTAAAGGTAATACTGTACAACATGGAAACATCCTGCTACTTTTTCCACAAAAATAAAGTTAAAGTTCTCTTACCCTTTGATTCATGTTTCAGATGTAATGTTGTATTTTGTTATTTATGAAGAGCCCTGCCTTACCTGAGATAAGGCTCTGCCTCCCACCCATGTTAAAATGGCTCCAAAATAGGCCATACTTAAGCTAATTTAAAGTTGTGTTCAAAAGATTGATTTTTGTTGTAAAGATTTCTGTGAACTCAAACAGGGAATATAATATATAACTAAGTAAAGGTTTAAGACTAAAAATGTCACTTTTCTTGGTACATAGCTATTACACAAACTGAATATGTTTTTGCTCTGTTAATTTTATTTTGTATTTTCCTTGTAAACTTTATAAGTGTTGCCTGGTAGTGTTTTACAGAGGCACTAAAAAAAAAAAAAAAAAAAAAAAAAAAAAAAAGCAACTCCTCGGTTAGAGTTAATAAGCCATCCCCTATAGGACAGGTAGTATATAATGCTGACTTTCAGTACTAATACTAACCCCAACTAAATGAAAAGGGTATCTGTAAGTTTACAGATATTGAAGTCATAACCTGTTACTCTCTCTTGAAGACTAGTGAAACTGGCTTGTTGGGTGTTTAAAAACCAAAATCTTGGAGACCAAAGTCAATGAAGTGAAAAGGCCAAGGAAAAATCAGCCAACATTTTGGCCCTTGCCCTCGATGGTCATCCAGGACTCAGAGAATGACAAAACCCCTCTCTGAGCTCTGCAACTCTGGTGAGTCACCCAATCTGCGGATCAGGGAGTTTGAGAGGACCCTAGAGAACAGGAAGCCAATCAGTGCACACTCTGCAATGAGGAGGATAATTGGAGATGGAAATGTCCCTGATGCTTCCAAGAGAAGCCACATATGGTCAGCCAGATCTGACTCATTCTGGCAAGTGGTACCACTGGTAGAGGAAAGCTAAAGGAGACAGGAGGCTTCCTACATGTCACCAAGGGTGATCTCTGAGGAATCTCAGCTGACTCTTAAGAGTAGATATGAACAACGTCAGTTTTGACCAACTTGGCCTTAAACGCCTGGCAGGAGAGTATAGCCTAAAAACACAATCCTACGTGGACATTTAAAAGGAAAAACTATGTTTTTTTTTTTTTTTTTTTTTAATGTAACTTAAGATGTACACTTGTATCAGCCTTACCAAAAGTAAGTAAATCTAAAGGCTATAAAGGAAGGGTTCTTGTGTTAAGAGTGCCTAATTATAATGATCACAAAAGTCACAAATTTGTCCTGAGTTAATTTGAGTCTTATTTCATAGACCTACAAGACTTCCTAACCTTCTACATTAATGAATTTGATCTGTTTTTTCACTGACAAGATTATGAGTTACTGTCTTCATGGTTTCAGAGACTGGCTGAAATATTGTTTTTGTGCTAATTATTTATTTAAAAAAAATAATGCTTTCCTGCCTTTATTGTTGTCTTAGCATAATCCCTGCGCTATGTATGCCTAATCCACTCACCTGCCATCTGCCACTGTGGACCTCTGGACTGCGCTGATGCTGAAAGCCCTTAACTGTCCATGCCCCACCTGATAGAGAACAAAGACTTTGGGTTATTTCCCCAATTTTGCCTCCTTGCGGGAATCAATTTGGAGATGTTGTTACCCATTTTTCCATAGAAATGAAATGTTAAATTGATAGTGGGGAAAAGTAACAGTGCTTTGAATATAGTGCTTGCTGCTCTGCCACTGCAACTTTTAATTTTTTTATTTTTTGGTGGGGGGCAGTGGGAGTTACTGGGGATTGAACTCAGGGGCACTTGACCACTGAGCCACATCCAGCCCTATTTTGTATCTTATTTTTAGACAGGGTCTCACTGAGTTGCTTAGCAACTCACTTTTCCTGAGGCTGGCTTTGAATTTGCAATCCTCCTGTCTCAGTCTCCCGAACCACTGTGATTACAGGTGTGTGCCACTGCACCTGGCTACTGCTTTTTTTTTTTTTTATTTTTATTTTTTGTGGTACCAGGGATTGAACTCAGGGGCACTTGACCACTGAGCCACATCCAGCCCTATTTTGTATCTTATTTTTAGACAGGGTCTCACTGAGTTGCTTAGCAACTCACTTTTCCTGAGGCTGGCTTTGAATTTGCAATCCTCCTGTCTCAGTCTCCCGAACCACTGTGATTACAGGTGTGTGCCACTGCACCTGGCTACTGCTTTTTTTTTTTTTTATTTTTATTTTTTGTGGTACCAGGGATTGAACTCAGGGGCACTTGACCACTGGGCCACATCCCCAGCCCTTTTTTGTATTTTATTTAGAGACAGGGTTTCACTGAGTTGCTAAGTGCCTCGCCATTGCTGAGGCTGGCTTTGAACTTGCGATCCTCCTGCCTCAGCCTCCCAAAGTGCTAGGATTACAGGTGTGCGCCACCACGCCCGGCTCCAACTGCTTATTTTTTAAATGGACATGTTTCTTTCTCTTTCTATCTCCTTTCTCCTCCCTAATCTTTCCCCTTTCCTAATCTTAGGGGAAACAGGATTACCTTTCTTCCCCATTCTAGGCAGAGTTATCTGTCCCTGAGCACACACTCACCATAGGATCAAAGTAATCCAGACTATGGGGATGGTTCCAGAAGATCTCAGAAATGACTATCTCCCCAATTAACAAGTGAATTACAACTCAAAGGAGAATATGTGGAATGTAGCCTTTGAGTAACTTCTTTAAAAGCCCCCTGTTCCTGCTGTGGGCAGAATCACAGCCTTTGGGACAGGACAGAAATCCCCTGTTTTTATCCTTTGCTAGCAAAGCAATAAACCTTCTTTTTCCTTTTACTAAAAAAAAAAAAAAAAAAAAAAACAAAACATGTAAAAAATGAGGAGAGGGAGACAAATATGTATATGTATAGAAGTCCTTGAATCAATCAGTACACATTCAGATCAAACAAAAACCCAACAACAAAATAAATAAATAAAAATAAAAACTGGGGGAAAAAAAAAGAAAGAAGAAATCTTGGTGAAATGTTAAGAAATTAAGGAGTGGTTTCCACAATGGTGGACAAAATATTCAGGGTGTATTATGTGTTCACTGTCTGTGCCCAACTGATTTTATTTTCTGGACTGCTCTGATGCTGAATGAACTGAGTATGGGAGGATGGATGTTGATTCCTTCCTTTTTATTGTGTTGCTCATCGACTTGAAGTTTTGGTTTTAATACTTCCCAATTCTCTTTCTTGGGAGATTAATGTGGGCAGGCCAAGCTGCAGGTCAGGTGGTGAAGTTGCTTGTTGGGGACGGTGAGCCTGGCAGTGAATTGGTGTGTTGGACAAGCTGGGCTGTGGCCAGGTGATGAAGATGCTGGCTGGGCCGGGAAGTGCAGGATCCTGTTGGGTGGGCCTAGATGGCCCAGGCTGGTTAGGTCAGATAGTCCTGACTGAGAAGTGGAGGGTCAAACTGGGCTGTAGCTGGATAGCAAAGTGGTTGACTATGTCCAATGGAACTAGCTGGCCTGGGCCAGGTGGATCAGGACTGGGTGATGGATACTGCAGGCTGGCAGTGAAGCTATGTGCTGGGCTGTACAGGCATGGCAGTGAAGTGGCATCCTGGAAGGCTAGGCTATGGGCCAGGCTGAAACTGTGGGCCTAGTAGATGGAGCAATGGGCTGGGTTGGGGGTCAGGGGTTTGGAGGACTGGTGACTAGGGGGCTGGGTCCTGGGCAGGTGCCAGACCTGGCTGGTGCTGAAACCCAGGAACTGGGTTGGTGCCAAACTGGGAAGGGAGCAGGGGACCAGGCTGGTGCTGGGATCTGGAAAGTGCTGGCCCCAGTGGACCCTGGGAACACAATGGGTGCCGAATCAGTTCGCTGGGCACACCGTGGGCCAAGTGCCCTCACACCTACCCTTCCAACCTCCTGTGCTGTAGCTGGCCCTGTCAGCTCTCACAAGCCACAGGACTCACAGGGCTAGAGAGAGCTAGGCTATCTCTAGACTCTCCAACCTGTTTTCCCTCAGGGTAAAAATGCTCCCAGTTTCCGACTTTCCATGGTGTGCTAGGCTCAGACAGGCCCAAGGAGATCTAGCCAAAAAGTCACAGATCTGGGTTTCTCCTGTTCCCCTTGGCTCTGCCACACTGCAGTCCCAAGGTGACTCCTGGATTGGCTCTCTGGAGAATTGATAAATTCAAGGTGACTTTTTTTATTCCTTTTTTCTTTCTTTCTCTTTTTTTCTTTTTAGGTCCATTTAATGAGTTGAACAGGCTCTGGTTCATCTAGGGCAGACTGCCTTTCCAGTCTCAGGATTTTCACTCTAAACCTTGCGGCGAAACAGTATTCCCACTGCTTGAGTGTGTGTAGCTGAACTAGTCATCTTGCCCACCATCAGGAAATTATTTTAAATTCCAATTGTCCTGCCATCAGTCTTTATTTTCTACCAGCATCCTCTCATTCTTGTTATTTCCAAGTTGCCTAGGCTCACGTCAACTTTTCTGATTGGCAATATTTTGTGCATGTTGCTACATGTTGTAGCCAGCAAGATATATCTCTATTTATAACTTTATGGGGAGAAGGCAAAAAGAAGTTCCACATTTAAGTCCTTCCTAGACTCTACCTTATGCATCTCTTCCCATGGCTTGTTTTCTGCATCCTTTCCCTGTAACAGATGTACTCATAAGCAAAACAGGTATCAGTGAGTTCTGTGACTATTTACAATAAATTATGACAATTGAGGATGAAGGGTTATAGACAAACAATATTCCTACAAGACAGCCCCTGGGGAAAAAAATGGAAAGATGGTGCAACTTGGAAGAAAGGAGGGGAAATTAGCCAAACATTAAACCTCTTTCAGTAAATCCTTTCCCAAAAACAATGGGCCTTAAAAGAAGGGGAAAGATACTGAACTTTGACTTTCTGGACTTTGACCTTCCCTCATTGCAAATCAGTCCTAAATGGAGGCACAGTAAATAGGGAAACTCTGGGAAACAATGAATCCCAAAGGAAGAAGAAAAGCAATGGGCAGGATTTGAGTATTCATCCTTCAGGATCTAAACTCCTATCTCTCCTGGTAACAATGAGTTTCAAACTTTTTACAACTTCCTTCCTGAGTTAAAATTTTAACCTCCACAACTAGTTCCCTGTCAGATAGGCATGTCCACATTTTCCAATGATTAAACCACTTTCATTGTACCCCATAAAACTAAAATCCCCTCTGTAACCTATGGCTATTTTCATACCCAGAAAATGAGCCCTTAGGGTGCTTTAGTGATTGTGTCTACAAAAGAATAAATGGCTTCACTGAATCTGTTAAGGTCCATTCATCATTTTGCACTTACAGAGGATGGTTAGGCAAAACTTTTGAACTTAGAGTTGTTGTCACAGTGAGGGTGTCCCCTGCAGACATGGACAGGTGGCTAACTCTGGATATCATGACCAGTATCTGTTCAGTATCATTGTCTTTTTAAAATTTATGTCTTACTGAATAAGATGAAATAAAAGATACAGGATTGTAGTTTCAAAAAATAAAAAGGTGAGTATTTCTAAAGAAATTTGTGCCTTATTTTACAAAGTACATATAAAATATCCTTCTATATTACTTGTTTCTATAAAAGTAGATAAGACATTGTGGGAGCTTCATGATTTACAATCAATTTTCTTTTCCTTTAAAAAATATTTAATTTATTTATTGGCCAGAAAATTCCTTTCAATATGTCACAAGCAAATGTTTTGAAACAAAATTGAAAAAGAAATTAACACTATAATTTGTCAACTTATACATAATTGTTACTTTGAAAGAACATTGGTTTGCTCCCATATACAGAAGTACAAGTGAAAAAGCAAGAATAAATGTGTTCTAATGGATGGATTATAATGGTACTATCTAATGGTACTATGTTGATAACTGCTGTAATAATACATACTAATTCAAGAATTCAAAAATATCTCAGTTATTTTGCAGTGCTAAGTAAATAAACAGTGTCTCTACAAGCAATTGTGATAAACCTAATAGTTGACCTTTCTAGGTTGGAATTATTAATAGAATGTGGAATTAATTGTGTTCTTAGTCAAGACCATCAGGCTGCAGTAAAGACCTTTATGAATAACATTTGAAGTTTTCCTCTCAGAATGAAAAGAAAAATATGAGTGTTGACTCTGGCAGCTACCAGCATATACTTAACCACTGATCTTCCAGTGAAAGATGAACAGATCATAATAGAACATACTACACAATCAAAATCAACCCAGTGTTCCTCATAGCTTTTTATATTTAGAACAATTCACCAGGAGGATCATTTCCCACAAATGAACAAAATAATTTCTGCATAAATGGTAAAGTGAAGAAGATCATCCTTTAAATACTTACTACAAAGCCAAGAGATAATGTGTCTTACTCTACCAAGTGACTCAGGTAGGTCAGAACACACTGTTAGAGAATTGACATCTGCCACAAGAGGTAATACATTACAGAACTTTACAAATCCTTGGAGTTATATATTTTCAGAGGCTAAAGTGCAAAGTAAGAATAGATTCATATTAAGTTTTCAGCAAATCATATTCTGTGAAGGTCTATTAAATAAACAAAACATGTCCTCAAATGGCTCCTGAATACTAAAAAATGGAAATGGTTGGAGACATTATTGTCAACTGGCTGAAGTAGGCGCCTGATTAACTCCAAGACTGGGTCAGATAAGGTGATGTTTCCTTTGAGGAGCAATGTTACTGTGCACCCTACTGTTGCCATTTAAACAATCTTCAGTCAGGGACTTTCCCTGGAGGATGCTACTGAGGGTTCAAAGGGGGATGCAGGCTTCGTGTGGTCCCCTCCCACAGACTTACTTGTTTGTGTAAAATAATTGCCCTGCCAGAGACCTCCCTCCCAGGGATTCTGATTTCCATTTACGAACACACTGTTCAATTTTTCTGGACAAAATATTCATAATATTAGAAAAATATTTTTGATGAAAGCAGCACATAGTTCAAATAAAAAATAAGCATTTAAAATTATATTTATTACCATGTGGTATGATTATTAATTAACCAAAAAGTAGAATGTTAAAGTGCTAATAGAAAAAGCATCATAGAGACACTAAAATGTTGAATGGAGAAATTTATTCAACACTGAAAATCACATGTGTATTTAATTCCTGATTACATCACAAAAGAAGTCACACATTACTTGACTATTCATTTACTTGAGGTTAGGTGAAAATTAGAGGAAATGCGGAAAAAGGAGCACATTATCTGTCTACTGTTTATTTTTGTCAAAGAATATAGATGTTGATAAAAATGTTGGAACACCTACATCTTTAAATTACAAGTTGTAATCATCTAAATTTAACCATAAATAAATAAACCACCTATGAAAAAGAAGTTTTATTTATATGTTCTATAATTTTAGAATATACTATAATTCAGTCTCATATTTAAAGAATAACTCACGAAGAAAAATAAAGACATAGTAAATTAGTAATTTTGTTATCACACTAAACATATTAGATTGTACAAAAATAGAGTTCTGCCAAGACTAGAGCTGATTCTCTGAAACTAACCATATGTTTAGTTGGTAAATTCTCAGCTATAGCTTTTCTTTATTCAAACACAAGTCAATTAGATTGACATCTACTTGCTATATGGGGACTCCAAAAAAGTAGACACAATTTATACTTCTCCTCAATGACATTTCAGTGCAGTTGGAAAAATCAGCATACTCTGAAGAATTTTGTATTCATCTATTATGGCAAATAATACAAAAAAAGTTACAGTATGTACTAATGCTCTACTATACTGCAGGATTAAGCAATTGTGGTATCCTTAGAAAACAACAGAATACCTTACAAACATAAACAATATTAAGGAATAGTATCATTCATTCACTCATTCATTCATTCATCCATTCAGCAAAAATTTATTAGGCATTAGTTTTGAGCTAGTAAGTTTTCCCAGAATTAAATACATAGTAGTGATAAAAATGAATAAGATATAAAATTTTAAGAAAAATTATATTCCAGATATAGTTAGCAGTTTTCTCCTTGGTCTTTTATCTGAGTCTTCAACCTGTTCCACCACCATCACTTCTCGAAACTTGGCAAAAATACAGGCTGAACCCATCATGGTACCATAAACTTCTGGCAATAATTAATGAAGCGTTATGCAAATGACTCAAATAAAATAACAAAATTCCTTCTGTAGTGTTGACATTTCTTCTTAATTTAGTTTACATTTCTGTCAATTCAATTTAAAATATTCCAATTAATATAATAGATGTGCCATAAATAATCATTAAAAATAAATTCATAGTGCTGAGAACTATCTCTACCCTTTTCAGTTTGGAAATTATAAACTCCTAAGAAGATAAATCTCTGAGAAAAACTGCTGAAAATTATTAGTTTTCAAAACTACCACTTTGGAAGCAAATTACTCCAAAGAGATATTCTCAGAGGCTCTTTGAAGATTCTTAAGAAGAGAATAAATTAAATAATAGCCCTAATTAAGATGTAATTTGTAGGCCTCGGTTACCTTAGAATACAGCTACATAATTCACAACCAATATGATTGTTTTAGTCAGCTTTTTCACTGCAATGACTATAAGGTCCTTGCTTAGCATCTGGGCATCCATCTTCAGTGACAGCTGCCATTTTCCCACCCAAGGACCTTTCTGGGAAAGGCTCACACTCCCTCATACCAACCCAACCCTTCACCACCCACATTCTTTCCTGCCCAACGGCATATCACCACTCCCTCATACCAACATCACCCTTAAACTGCCTGCATTATGACCCACCTGGCTCTGATCCCTGAGCCTGGCTCATAAAAACCCACAAATCCAAGCCTGTCTTGCCTTTCTCTCTCTGTCTCCTATAGAGAGATGTGCCTTTATTTGTCAGCTCTGGCAAATAAACTCTCTTGTGTATCTCTGCCTGGTTCCCATCTTTCATTTCTCCTTAGGCCATCTCCTGCTTTCTCACTTTCCTTTCATTGGTGCTGAAACATGGGATTGGTTCCCAGGTGTGCCCATTCCTGTTTTCAAGGGTTAGTGTGTATCCCCAGACCCCAATCCTAACTCCACTGTGGGACCAGGCCCTCCTTTCTGGCGAATGCCCTCTATGTACCCACCACCAAACATTTCAGGTAAGACTCCCGTCTCTGGTCAACTTAAACAACCTACATATGGGTCCCAGGAAGTGACTGTGGATCGTCCGGCACTCCTAGGGTTACCGTGGTCAGCTTTCACAGCTATGGCTGATCCCTACTGTTGACTGGTCTATAGGTGGTCTTTTATCGAATTGTGCAATCAGATCTGGCCTCCTTATCCTTTGGATAATGACTCTAATGACCACTTAACCACACTTTAGATCCCAATATTATCAGGAATCTTTTCAACTATTGTGGGCATTCAGGAAAATGTATAAGAGATATCATACATTCAGGCTTTCTCCTTTACTTTCTACTCTTGCTCTCCCAGGCTTTCTCCTCTCTATATTCTAAGCTATCTCTCTGCAACTCTTGCTCTCCTGCACAAGTCTTCTTAAATCTTACCTTCCCTATGCCTGATTCCAAAGGAACAGAAATCCCCAGGACTCCTCCTTCTTCGACCCAGTGGATGAGACCCTGACATACTAGAATTCTCTTTCTGCTGAAGCAACCACAGCAACTGTCCTCTCAGCCCCATCCACCCTTCTCTCCTCCTGTTACATGCTCACAGGCTGCAGCTGCCCAACCTGCATCTCTGTGTCCTCTATGCGAGGTGGCTGGGGTAGATGGTGTAATCTGGGTTTATGTGCCTTTCTCTTTGTCAGATCTTTCACAGATAGAAAAGCAGCTTGGGTCCTAAACTTCAAGTCCCACCACATATATGTCCATATGATCTTGTGTAATTCCCTCCTGCCCGAGGAGTACAGGCGAGTTTGGGACCAAGGTAGAAATTATGCTGATGAAATAAAACCCTTCAGTATTTTTAGATCTCCTGACCAAAGCTTTATTACAGTATACTAATTTGGACCCTGAAACTTCAGATGGGAGACAATTGCTAATGTCCTACTCTTTCTCCCAGAGTTTCCCCGATATTAAGGCCAAACTATGGTACCTTGAGAGGGGGCCCCTAACTCCTCAAGCTGAGGTTCTGGAAGTGGACTTTAATGTATATAATGTGAGGGATAAGAAGGCTCAGAAGCAGAAATATCAGATGCTCATTCAAGCCATCCATCCAGCCTCAGCATCTGTCCCTGCTTCCACTAGCCTATGGAAAAGTCCCTCAGGACTGCCCGGATCCTGTTTTAAAGGTGGTCAACAGGTCATTGGGCTCATTCATGTCCCAAGCCTCACAAGCCTCCAGGCCCTGTCCTAAATGCCACCAGCATGGACACTGGGCAGAGCCAACAGCAGCCCCCAGCCATCCGGCCCTTCTGGTTCCTCTTTCCAACTCTTGGGACTTGCTGCAGAGGACTGACAAGGCCCAGGTCCCCACCACTTGACCGCTACCATCACTTTGCAGGAACCCAGGGTAACTCTGCATGTTTCAGGTAGGCCTGTCTCTTTCCTCCTAGACACTGGGGCTACATATTCAGTCCTCAATGAGTTCTGGGGGCCTACTATTTGTTCTTTCAGCCCTTGCAAACATCTAGCCTTGTTTGTACCTTTGGCTCTCTAGTGTTCACCCACTCCTTTTTGGTCATTTCACAGTGTCCTGTTCCCCTTATGGGAAGGGACATCCTCACAAAGTTGGGAGCCACGCTTTCCTTCTCCCCTCATATATGCTTCCATCCAGAATCACCTTCCACTCCCCTGTCACCCTTACCTTAGGACCACCCCTATTCCATCTGCCAGTGCCTTCCCATTACCCACTTCTGAGGTGTACCCTATTGTCTGGGAAGTTTCAAGTGCTTCTATTGCCTCACACCACGAGCCCATTCATATCTGTCTCAAAGACCCCCTCCATTTTCTGGCTCAATCACAGTATCCGCTCTCCCAACAAAAACTCTTTGGCTTACAGCCTATCACTCAAGACCTCTTGTGAAAGGGATTCCTTAGACCTACTCATTCCCCTTACTTTCCTTTCTCTGCATAGAGCAGCCTGTCAGACTTGTGCTTATCCCAGGTATGTGTGTAATTAGTCTTGTGCCACCTTTCTTTCATTGGTACCAAGGCCAAGGCCCACCTGTCAGTCTTGCTCTCCCCTCTGGGGATTTGAGCTGCTTCAGGACCCTGGCCTGAGGGCCCAGGATAATCACCACATACCTTCCTCCTTTCACCAAGTGCTGTTAGTGGGAGTTGTTCCTGGTAAGACCTCTTGGCCTTGGGTCATGGCTTCTGCCCTTTCTGGCCAGGCACCCAAGTGCCTCTATAGGCCCTGCCCCCACCCCCATGTCTCCCCATGGGCGTCTCCTCATCCATCCCTTCCCCTTGGCAAGTTCACTCTCCGGTCTTGGTTCTTAGCTCCTCAGCAGAGCTCATGAGAGCTGTGGCCAGCAACCAAGACTTTCTACAGGCAAAGCCTGGGACTAGAGAAGTAGCAGGTGACAATTCCCTTCTCTCAGTCCCTAGAAGGCTTCAGCCCCAGGGCCAGTGAATTTTGTGGTGATGACCCCTTTTTACTGTTATCCCTCTATGGCTTCTACCCCCTACTCTGGTTTGGTCTAGAGATGGGGGTGCCAGCCTCTAGCCACTTGAGCATGCCAACTCAACTTGGGGAACTCTCAATCCAAAATCCCACCTCCAATCTTCGCCCACCTGCCTTCTCTTTATTCGGCCTCCCCTCCTTGCTCCAGTCTGATACTTCCCATGTTTCATGATCTGTAGCTAAGGCACTCAACATCTCCTGGCATTTTCATGTCCCTTACCATCCCCAGTCCTCTGGACAGGTGAAATGTACCAACTGGATCTTGAAGAATATTCTTGCTAAAATATCCCTTGAATTACATTTAGATTGGACTAAACTCCTTCCCTTGGCTCTTTTTAGATTATGGGCCCTCCCAAAGAAGCCACTCAACATCTCCCATTTTGAGCTTCTATATGGGTGGCCTATCTCCCTGCTCAGCTCACCATCCTCTGAATCTCCACTACTCCTTGATCCCCATTCTGTCTGTCCCCTTCTTGCATACATTAGGAAACTTCTTTGGCAATACAGTGATACTGTTCTGGCAAATCCTAGTTCTGCCTCTTCCCCTTCTCCCACTCTGTCTCCCAATGACCTGGTACTTTCTGCAAAATGGACTGGGCCCTATCAAGTTATTTTTAACAGTCCCTCAGCAGCCCACCTTGAGGGTTTTCCATATTGGTTTCATAACTCCCATTTAAAATGGTTTTCTCAGCCTTTTTATACAGTGACACCTACAGGCCCTCTCAAGCTAAAATCCAAGGCCAGAGCCCCTAATTTTCCTTCCATCTCTGAGAACCACGAGGACACTTCAGAACCATGAGTACCATCCTTCCATTTTTTTTGTTTTTTGCCCTCCTCCCTCATTCTAACCCCCCCCCCCCCCCCCCCCCCCCCCCCCCCCCCCCCCCCCCCCCCCCCCCCCCCCCCCCCCCCCCCCCCCCCCCCCCCCCCCCCCCCCCCCCCCCCCTCCCCCCCATACAATACCAGCTTGATTCTTTAGCTTCTGCAGAATCAACGGGGCCTTGATCTTATGGCCAAAAAAAGCGGACTTTGTCTGGAATGCTATTTTTATGTCAATCAATCTGGTATAATAAAGGACAAGATAAAACAACTCCAACAGAATCTTGAACATTGGAAACAACAGCTCTCCTCTGTTGAAGGATGGCAGCTAATTAACCCCCTTCTCCAGTGGGCACTTCCTTTCCTGACCTCTCTCCTTGTCATAGGCCTTTTGCTAATGGTTGTCCTCTGTGTCACTAGATTTATTCAAGACCAGATTCAAAGGACCTCTAACCAAACTGTGAACCAGCTTCTTTACAGGACTTTCAACCCCTCACAAAATTGGGCCATCCAGAGTCAGTATCACCAGGCACTTCCTGACCATCACCATTCACTCCAGTGACACCCCACACCCCTAATAAGGGTCCAGATGCTGCCCTTTCACAGCAGGAAAAACCTACAGAAGATTGATCTATAACCCTGTCCCTTAAGGGGCCTGATAACAAACAAAAAAGGGGGGGAATGTAAGGTCCTTGCTTAGCATCTGGGCAGCCATCTTAAGGACAGCCACCATTTTCCTGCACAAGGACCTTTCTGGGAAAGTCTCACCATTCCCTCATACCAACCCAACCCTTCACCACCTGCATTCTTTCCTGCCCAAGGGCGTATCACCACTCCCTGTTACCAACCCCACCTTTAAACCACCTGCATTAGGACCCGCCTGGCTCTGATCCATGAGCCTGGCCCATAAAAGCCTCAAAATCCAAGCCTGTCTGGCCTCTCTCTCCTATAGAGAGATGTGCCTTTATTAGTCAGCTCTGACAAATAAACTCTTTTGTGTATTTCTGCCTGGTCTCTGTCTTTCATTTCTAGTTCGCCCATCTCCAGCTTCCTCACTTTCCTTTTAATGACTAAAAGACCTGATGAGAACAATTGTAGAGGAGGAAAATTTTATTTGAGGGCTCACAGTTTCAGAGGTCTCAGTCCATGGACAGCATCCTCCATTTCTATGGGCTGGAGATGACAGAACATCATGGTGGAAGAGTGAGTCAGAGGGAAGCAGCTCACATGATAATGAGACTCCACTCTCCAGATACAAAATATATGCCCCAAAGTCATGCTTCCAAAGCCACACCCTACCTGCCTTCAGTTACCACTCAGTTAATCCCATCAGGGCAATTAATTCACTGATTGGATTGAGATTATTATTCCTCTAAACCTTCCTGCATTGTCTCACACATAAGGTTTTGGGGAATACCTCACATCCAAACCATATCAGTAATCAAAATTCATGTTAAGTTATTTAAGTATATTATCTTATGTTATATTTTAAAAATGTTCTTATGTGTGTTGCAGATATTATAATAATATTTGTAATAATTAATTTGAATTCTCAACTTGATTGGATTAAGAGATGCTAATGATTAAGAGGCTTCTGAGTGTGTCAATGAGAGTGTGTCTAGGAATGATTGGCATGTGGGATAGCAGACTGAAATGGAGACCCTCCTTAAGACTGGGCAGCATTATACAATAGTATGGTGGCTTGGATGTAATAAAAGTTGAAATAACAAGGAAGACGCAGCAGATGCAAGCTTCATTCTTCTTGAATGGGTTTTTAATTACAGCGGTGATCATCAGACAATATTGGATTCTCACTTCTTCACTCTTTCAAAGCAAGACTCAGCCATTTCTTCTCTAAGAAATTTCCAGAAGCCTTCAGTCTTGGACTAGGGTAGCATTATTGATTCCTCTTGTTTTGGGGCTTCAGCCCCTTGGACTGCACAACTACTGGCTCTTCCAGCTCTTCAGCCTGCAGACAGCCATTGTGGACTATCAAGCTTCTGGTTACACAAGCCAAACTAATAAATACCCTTTTCATAATTACACTTCCTGTTGATTCTGTTCCTCTAGAGAACCCTGACTAATAGAATATTATATTATTATTATTATTATTTATCCTCAGTGTGTTCATCAAGAAGTCTAAGTGTAATATGTTAAATATGGATTTCCAAGGCCCAATGTAATCTGAAAAAATGTGAAGTAAGGAATACCATAGGGAAGTATTTGAGAATAAAATCTACCAAATTACAGTATGCCTATGTATTAATATACCACAATAAATGCTGCACATATAATATATGTATATATGATTATAATGCACTAATGAAAATAACAGTAATAGAAGGGAGATCAGTATAGCAGAGCAGGCAAATTGGGGAAGGGTAGAGGGAAGGGAAAGAGAAGGTAGTGGTAAATGTGATTGATCAAATTATGTTATATGCATGTACAAATATGGCATAATGATTCTACCATTATGCATAATTATAATTCTCCAATAAAAATATGTAAACTGAATTTAGCATCAACTTCAAACATCCCAAATAATCATAAAAAGTAATGAATAGATAATATAACATGGACCCTTGCTTTTTTCCCTCAGTACTTCATATATACATATCTTGAGACTGCTTCTAAGTCAAGGGAAGACTTCTCCCAATGAAAGATAAGTATTTTTTCTAGAAGGTTTACAATTCACCATGTATCCTTGTTACAACTAACATTTATAGAGATTCTATTTGTAATAGAGGTACACTGGAAGTGCTTTTGGTGAATTGTTGAGTGTCTGGGAATTCAATTCAATACTTAACCAAAGTCAATGTTTCTTTACTAAATACTATTATCACAGAATAAATTTCTAGATTATAGGAATACTCATGAAATTTTATCAAGTAATTTAATTTTTACTAGAAATTATTAAAACACAGTAGTCAAATTTTTAGTTTGACATCATTGTGCAGCAACACATTGGTGCTGTGGTGATGATGCCATTTCAGGATGCAGTCTCACAAAATGAAATTTTGTAGACAACTTGAAAAAAAATAGCTTTCTGGGGCTGGGGTTGTGGCTCAGCAGCAGAGCGCTCGCCTCGCAGGTGCGTGGCCCGGGTTCGATCCTCAGTACCACGTAAACATAAATGCATTGCATTGTGTACAACTAAAGTAAATAAATAAATATTAAAAAAAGAAAAGAAATAGCTTTCTAAATAAATTTATATAAAGAAAAAATTTTATTTTTTTCACCTGTAGTTATGAATTGAAGTACTTATAAAGCCATTTTCTTGTGGGGGAAAAAAAAAACCTTAGTGGCCAATTTTGCATTCTAATAATTTTCTTAAGATATAAAGAATCTCCAGGATAAGATTAAGTAATTAACCAATTCCTACTTTCGTACTTATTACATGTGAAATTTTGGATGAATTACCCCCTGTAAGCAAAAGTTCCTCAGATAAACTCAGTAATATGGGCTTCAGGGGAGGGTTCTTATGAGGAAGAAATTGAATAGCATATGCAATGCTGTGAAAAGCAATCTATAAATGACATTATTTGTATTGTAATATTTATCAATAAAGCAAACCCAGTTCAATTACAAAAAAAAATTTATTTTGAAGATGGATACAATAAATTTATTACATTTACTTAATTGTTTATGTGGTGCTGAGGTTTGAACCCAGTGCCTCACATGTATTAGGCAAGTGCTCTACCACTGAGCCACAACTCCAGCTCTAAAATGTAAATCTTAAAAATTATTTTGCTTATTATTGAGAACACTGGATGCACCACATACTTCTAGAAATATCAGAATTATAACATGATAGCTTTGAAGAAGATCAATGCAGCTAAAAATTCTCTTTACTCTGGTTATTGTCATTAATGTGTAGGAATAGGACTGTAGGTGACCTTCTCACAGTGACCATCAAATATCATTAAATGATAAATTTATACTGCTAGTAAAGTTTTCCATCTAGAAACTTAGAAGTTTGAATTGAAAGATAGAGGGATGAGAATTATTTTTAATGGGCCACATTGTTGCCCTAACTCCAAAAGGATGTCCCAGTGTCTCTACTTACATGATTTCTGGAGCTGTCTTGGTGTCATCCCTCCCTAAGTACTTAGATGTCATTAGTTATTGATATATTCTCTCAATAAATTCTACTTTGTTCTTGGATTCTGTTACTTAAGACTAAAATTACCCAAAATGTAAAGATTCTATCCTGTCACTGGCCTTTTACTCCTGACATATAAGTATTTCTTATTACATTTAAACATTTTTGATGGTTGACAATTTTTCAGTTATTAAAAATTCTGATACACAATGTATAGTATATTAGAAGTTTTATGTGAAAACATGAAATATAAAATATCTGAATCAAGATTATCTTAATATTAGACATTCTGAAATTCATCTGTAGTATTGTATAAAAGAATAGACATGGGAATCTCTTAAGAAAGATAAAAAACAAGCAATAAATAAGTATCAAAAAATTAGAATAGAAACTTTTTAAAAACTTGAAATTATATATAGTGTGCTTATGAAAAGAAAATCTTTTTCTTAAATATTTTTTATTCACAACTCATAATTAAACAGGGTTAATGTTTTGTTATTGTTCTTAAAAAATTTTAATAAAAATACCTATTTTTGATACAGTTGGATTCTACTTTGTTTTCTTCCTACATTGCTTCACTATAAATCTTATGTGGAGTCAAACCATCCGTATATAATTTTGTAGATATGTAAATTTTTTTTTTTGTCTTTTAAAAATTTGTTCTAATTAGTTTTAAATGATAGCAGAATGCATTTTGACATAAATGTTGGTGAGGATATGTGGGAAAAGTTACACTCATACATTGCTGGGGGGACTGCAAATTGATGCAACCATTATGGAAAGCAGTATGGAGATTTCACAGAAAACTGGGAATGGAACCACCATTTGACCCAGCTATCCCACTCCTTGGTTTATACCCAAAGGACTTAAAATCAGTATACTACCATGATGCAGCCACATCAATGTTTATAGCAGCTCAATTCACAATTGCTAAACTATGGAACCAGCCTAGGTGCCCTTCAACAGATGAGTGGATAAAGAAAATATGGTACATATACTACATGGAATACTACTCAGCCTTAAAGAATGAAATTATGGCATTTGAAGGTAAATGGATGGAACTAGAGAATATCATAGTAAGTGAAATAAGCCAATCCCCAAAAAACCAAAGGCTGAATATTTTCTCTGATAGGCCAGTGCTGATCCATGGGGGGGGGGGGGGGGGGTTTAGGGAAGAATGAAGGAACTTCAGACTGCAGAAGGTAGTGAGGGTGGGGTGGGGATCAGAAGAACAGTAGAATGAGATAGATATTATCACTCTATACATGTGTATGATTACACTACTGGTGTAACTCAGCACCATGTACAGCCAGAGGAGTAAGAAGTTATGCTCCATTTGTGTACAATGAATGGGAAATCTTTCTGTTTTCCCAATAGAAAGACTCTTGGTCTTTAATACTCAGTTCTCATTGGATATACTTATTTCTTAGTACAGTTTCCAGTCAGTGGTAATATAGGGAAAAAATTATATTTTTATCCCTAAATGTTATGGTTTAAATATGAAGTGTCCCCCACCCACGTCCTGCGCAGGTGGTGGAATTTGTGTTTCCTCTATGTGGAGTGAGTTGGCTGCGATATAAAGCTAAAAAAAGAAGGCAGCAAAATCCCACACTACACAGAAAGTAATTTTAGAAAATGGTGGTGGTGGGGGGAACACGGATGGCTCTTTGACCTTAGGGATCAAGCTTCCACACTGGTAAGAGAAAGAGCATGAGACCCCCTTTGGTTTATTTATATGAGGGAAACATCAAAGGTCTTCTACAGAATGTTCTTTTGCCAAATAAGGTAGGAGGTGGGCTGTCCAGGCCCAATGGGCTATACCCAATTCTGAACCTATGAGAGCTGTCCCACTAGTAGATAGAGGGCAGAAATCTCAAGCCTTGAGCAGTCTACACATGGGAATGCCAGGTTGTTCCCAAGGGGAGACCTAAGTCTCCCAGGGCTCAGTACCAATTATAAGACCACTCAAGTAGCTTCATGGGTGGCTCCCCACATGAGACAATGCAAGAATGTTTAGAGGTAAAATCAGAGCCTTAAACTAATCAGTACATTAATCCTCTCATAGGGATTAACTGGGTAGTTAACTGTAGGCAGGTAGGGTGTGGCTAGAAGAGATGAGTCATTGAAGTGTGCTCTTGGGGTTTATGTTTTGTCCATGGTAAGGGAAGTCTCTCTCTCTCTCTCTCTCTCTCTCTCTCTCTCTCTTGCTCTGCTTCCTACTGTCATGTTTTCAGCCACTTTCCTCTGCAACACACTTCTGCCATGATATTCTGCCTCATGTTGGGCACAGAGCAATGAAATCAGGCATCTAAGGACTGAGATCTCTGAAACCATAAGTGACAATCTTTTTCTCCTTTAGAATTGTTCTTCCCAGGTCTTTAGGTCACAGCAATGAAAAAGCTAAAACACTAAAACTCTGAAAATATTGTTATGAAAATAATGTGCAGGAAAACATTTGTGTTGCAATACTAATGCAATTGGTAGATTTTCATAATCACATGTAGATATGGCTGGAGCTGAGAGCAATATCACAGTATCATAGAAAGAGTGACTCTATCATTGTTTCTTGTCTTCTAAATTGTTTTCAGCCTGAGCTTATTTTTGACTAAGGTGCAACAGATAACCAAGTTTGTGTGAAAGTGTTAAATAGTAGAATTTAGCAATTTAAGAGAAGTTATTTACGTGGAAGAAAATATTTTTTCTGCATAAAATAGTAATGTTTAACAACCATATTAACTGCTTGGAGATCAGAAATTATTGTTTTAAAAATTGTTATTAAATCCTAATCAAATAACTTGCTACTCATATTTTAGTTATATTTTGGAAAATTGCTTGGGGTCTTATGGTTTATATGTAATGCAGAATATTTTTTAAAAATACCATTTCTTTTTTTAAAAAAGGGTTTTTTTTAGTTGTGGATGGACACAATACTTTTTAATTTATTTATTTTTATGTGGTGTTGAGGATTGAAACCAGTGCCTCACACATGCAAAGTAAGTGCTCTAACACTGAGCCACAACCCCAGCCCCAGAATTTTTTTTTTTTTTCCCTAAAAGAATGGAGGGAAAACTCTTTAGCATTTTTATGAACTACTTGAAGAAACAATTTCCTGCAATTAAAGTATTCTACAGCATAGAGGAATAAAAAACAATGTTTCTAAATTATTTTATAAGAATTCAGCAGAAAACTTAAGGCCATTCTTCCTCATTATTTTTGATGCAAAGATAAAAAAGAGTACTAAAAGAAAAAATCTAGAAAAACCAAGAGGGATTTCAGAAATGCAAAAATTAAAAATATCCAGTATTGTCTCAATTATAAATCATGTATTATAAGGTTAAAGAAGTAAATATTTTTCCATGTAATACAAAAGACATTAAAAGAATTAAACATACACATGAAATGTTTTGATGCACAAACAGTATGCTTAGTTGTAACACTACAAATATTCCTATTAAAGTTATTAGTAAGACAATCACTACCACTATTTGAAATCATCTGAAAAGTGCAATGTAATTTAAATAAGACAATGAAATGAGCATCAAATTATTTTTATGTTTTTCAATGATAGTTTGAGTTCTTTTTGGGGGGGAGGGGTGGGTACAGAGGATTGAACTCAGGGGCACTCAACTATTGAGCCACATCCCCAGCCCTATTTTGTATTTTATTTAGAGTCAGGGTCTCAATGAGTTGCTTAGCACCTTGCTTTTGCTGAGGCTGGCTTTGAACTAACTCATAATCCTCCTGTCTCAACCTCCCAAGCCACTGGGTGTATGAGTATGCCACTGTGCCTGGCCTAGTTTGAGTACTTGGGAAAACAAAAAACAAACAAACAAACAAACAAACAAAAAACTGAAGTTCAAATGAGAATTCTTTAAGATAGCATATTACAAAAATAAAAATTCTTCATTTAGACAAATATTAGCCAGTAGGAAAGTATAACAAAAGAAATGATTGTATGTACAAGTACAGCAAATATTCATATATAGAAGTAAATCAATCTGGAAAACAATGAACAAAAATGCTCCTCAATTTATAATGAATTTATGTTGTTAAACCCATCATCATTTGAAATTTTTTTTAATAAACACATCTATGGGATATCTACAATATCATTTAAATTAAATGAGCTCAGAATACTTACATTAGCCTATATTTGTGCATTATCATTAAACACAATCTATTTTATAAAGAAAGTGTTAAATATTCCCTGTAAGTTCTTGAATTACTTTTTTTTTTTTTTAATGAAAGTGAAAAACATCCATTTTATGGGCACACTTTTGCACCATCTTAAAGACAAAAAATTGTAAGCCAAACCATCTTGAGTCAGAAATCAATCTGTAACCCCATGGAGAGAACATTAAAATTCAATTAAATATTATAAGTGAAAATAAATTGAAAGAAAGAAATTTCTCTTATATTTCCAAATTCAATACTGTAAAAATTCAATTCTTCAAAATGAACATGTAAAGTTAATATATTCTCAATATAAAGACCAATATATGCTTTACCATTCTTATTCCTTTTCTATACTGTTTTTTAAAATTTTTTATTTATTTATTTATTTTTTATTCTAAGTTGTTATAAATGACAGCAGAATGCATTACATTTCATATTACACATATAGAGCACATTTTTACAAATCTCTGGTTGTATGCAAAGTATATTCACACCATTCGTGACTTCATACATGCACTTAGGGTAATGATATCCATCTCATTCTACCATCTTTTTTTTTTTTTTCTTCACCCTTTTGCCCCCTACCTTCCCCTCCCTCCCCATTCACCATTCTAGTGTTCCTCTAATCCTCCTATGGTCCCCATCCCAACCCGACTGTGAATTGGCCTCCTTATATCAGAGAAAACATTTGGCATTTGGCTTTTTGGGATTGGCTAACTTCACTTAGCATTATATTCTTTCCTATACTCTTAAAAACTTAAAACAAATCTGAAGCTCACTCAGATAAAAATCAGCATATAAAATATCATGAGTGAAAATTCCTAATAATATATTAAAATAGAAAGTTACAGTAATAAAACATTGCATTTCAAGCAACACTATAGATAGATCAGTGGAGAGGATTAGATAATAGCAAACACATGTATTGTACATGGGGATTTAGTACATGATGAAATTGTCCCATATTATTCAGAACATTTAAGGTCACAAGTGACAGGAACACAACTCAAACCAGTTGCTTTGGTCTGAAGGTCTGTATTTCCTCTACATTCATAGGTTGAAACCTAATCTCTAATGTGATGGCATTAGGAAGTAGGGTATGGGAAAGGAAATAAGATCATGAGGATACAGCCCTCATAAATAGGATTAGTATCCTTTATTTAAAAAAAAAAAAAAAAAAAAAAAAAGGTCCCAAAGAGCTGCCTTGCCCCTTCCACCATGAGAAGACACAGAAAGCACAACCTGTTACCTAGGAAATGGATCCTTACCAGACACCAAATCTTCTATGGCCTCTTAGGCTCCAGAATAGTAAGAAATAATTTTTTGTGGTTTATTACCTAGCTAGTCTATGGTATTTTGTTATAGAAATCTGAATGGACTAAGACACTAGGTAAAACGGGAACTTTATTAGTTAATAGAACCATACCAGGCAAATATAGGATTTGTAACTGTATCAACAGAAATCAAGGATTCTTCATCTGTAACAGTCTGTAATGATTGTCAGAGTTCCTGGCCTGTAGAATTAAAAACAAAAACAAAAACAAAAACAAATATCTATTAACTGAATGCACAGATTAAAAAGCAGCCTAAAATCCAGAAGAAGTAATGGGTATGGGAAATGTGGTGGTAGGCATAAAGTGGAACTTGATTCTCAGTCTCAGACAATTATGAGGTTAGAAGCAAGATTTTGTATAAATTGTTAATACCTCAGAGGACACACAAAACTGGGAACAGAAGAGAAGGAAAACATTTAAATTCTGGGTGATGTTTGAGATATAGAATTTGAGGGAGAATGCAGTGGGAGAAGTAAATCTACAGGTGCACAGGGTGTGCTTTTTGAAGTGTCAGGTGTAAAGTACAGTTTAGAAAAAAAATCACATACAAATAAAAAACAAATAATAATTTTAAATTGAATGAATTCTATTGAGAGAGAAAATTACTCAGTTGTAATAAGGGAATTTTTAAAAGATCTAATATTTATTAAATTCTTGCCATGATCCAGAGAAATTTCTAAGGTTTTCAGCAATCAACAATGGCTCTAAGGTTTTCAGCAATCAACAATGGCCTAATAAGATTGACAATGTTATCATTCCCATTACATGCATGATAAATAAAAACTCAGAGGGTTAAACTTTTGTCCAAGATCACATGGTTAATAAACAGAGACCTGAGTTGTACCTGAATCTAGGGCCCATGGATATAAACTCTACACTGAACTTAATTGTGTATGAATAAATTTGAAAGGAAAACTAAATTTATTAGAAAATTAATTTATTTTAAACTGATGTTGCATATATTCATATGCATATATACATATATATGCTTATGTGTGTATCATACCAAAACACTAGCACATATAAACTTTCATAATCTATTATTATAAATAAAATTTAATATGCTTTGCACATCTGCCCTCCTGGTTGATAAGGAATTTTGTCATATTCATTTTGAGGTCTTATTGCTATAATACATCCATGGAATCATACAAAATTGATGGGCTTCTGTGGTCAGAAAACTAGAGAAAGTGTCCAGTCATTATTTCACAATTGTTGCCATTTTTACTATTGTTCTTTTGCCCACATCCATGCTAATTTTAAATTCTGGTAACTACTATCTATCTGGTGGGCCCTGAGGTTTCAGACTGACTCAGACTTGATTCTTAAAGACCTCTCCACTCATAAAAGACTCAGCCCTAGTAGCTTTTTCTCTTGTTTTTTGGATTTATCATTCATAATTACAAGAACAGAATGCATAAAATGTCTAAGTTCCCCATTAGCACAGTGAAGTAAATGCCCCTCTACTTCCTTGAAATTTCAGACCATTAACTTTGAAGTACTTTTTTCTTTGTAGGTGAACAGTACCTATTTTTGTCTTGCCTCAGGTTGAGAATCTTCTTAGGAATCTTCAATTCTGTATTATAGTTCAAACCAGTGAATATCTTTAGAAATTCACTCCTCTATTCAACAACTACTTCCACCTCTCTCTTCTCTAATGAGTTTTTAAAAGTTGAAAACAGTTGGAGGGAGGGGTTTAGTTTCCACCAGGCTGAGCTCACAGTGGAGAATTTACTTACAGCAGCCCCTCCCTGGGCCTGTTCATACTGGACCCAAGCCATGCTCCCTAGGTCTATGGTTTTTTGGCCAAGGCCAAGTCTCTACAGTCTGAAGCCTCAGCATAATTGCAAAAACCTTTCAGCCAGTCCTCTAGTTGGTATTTAAAAACCTGACCTGAACAGAAGCTTATTCTAAACTACTCAGACATTTAGCCACAGCACTGAACATATTTTGAGTGTCAAATAGCTTCAAACTTAGACTAATCCCAGTTACCAAAGTTACTGTTCCATGACCTCAGATATCTTTCATTCCTCTAGCAGGGAATCTCTCCAAATCTCTTAGCCAACACAGAAATTTTACCTCCTTCAAAAATATTCAGTTTGTGGATGTATCACTTTTTCAACAATAGTGCTGTCTTCCCAACTTCCAGTCATACAGTTTCACCCCATACGTAAATGATATTCAGACTTCCAGGCAATGAGTTTCCATAAAATATATAGAGCTTTCCAACTGATTTATTTAAATTTCAGCCAGAAATACAGTTTTCATTATGATGTGTTACAAAAATTTTTATATATGTAAAATATATACAATAAAAATAAAACAATATAGACTCACTATATGTGATGCAATCAGACATTTCTATTCTGTTGTATTGTACTTCATTTGATGTTTTTTAAACATTCTTATTTTGACTCTCCAAGTTGATTTCATGATATACTAATGAGACCCAAAAATCAAGATGAAAAGCAATGTCTTCTGGGACATTGGAGACATTAGCGTGTATGTGTTCTTCTCTCAGGTTGTAGATAATTAAATCATATTTGAATGATTTAAAAGTCTGAGATAGGATATTTAAATGTCCTTTTCTATCCCCCTCATTTCTCAGTAGTCTCTTAGAAATTCCTTTTACACTATACATTATATCAGACAACTGATATTGCCCAAATCTATGGGACATTATGAAAAGTTCCCAGTATCCTTTAATTCACCAATCATGGTAATAGCCATTGTCTCAAAGTTGTCCATCAATTGGTCCTTTTGATAAGTATACATTGCATAAAGTTTCTGAAAAATCTCCAACTTGTCCCATATATAACTGATACTAATTTATTCTGTAATATTCAAGCTTATGAAGTTTCATATTGATTCAATATTCTAAATCAGTGTCCTTCAAGATGCTACATAATTTACTGACAATTCGATTCAGTCAATATTGGGACTCTTTCCCATAAAACATTTTAAAAATCCTTAGTTTATATAATATCTGAAAAAATAGTGCATCATGATTTCCTTTTTACCATTTCTCCTTCACACTGCTACAATTGAGCAATAATGTAGACAGTCTCTGAGGTGCTGGTTCTCTCTTAAGTTTAACTATACTCAGAGATTCATGTCACTTCAGTTCTCTGACCCTCATCTGACAGCACATAGCGATCTTCAAATCCACTCCCAGTACTGGGCAACACACCTGTACACAAGTTTCTATTGCAAGTCCAGATGCCAAAGCTCCTTATATAACACCCAGGTAACTTCATACCTTTGTAATAGCCACGTTTTGTGCTCCCATTGAAAATTCACTTTCATTGCCTACCTCTCTGGGATAATTCAGCCTTAAAAAAAACGTTTTTTTTTTTCCCCTTAAATGCATTACTTCTTTGTGGGAATTCAAAGTTTTAAAATATAATGAAGATATTTTACTTCTAGGGAATGGGTGCGCATAGAGAGGATGCTTTATTATTTCACATGATTTACAGTAGCAAGAAAACCTGAGTCACCAGTGGTGAGTGTGTATATTGGGGGAGGGGAGTAGGAAGAAAGTAGGTTCTTGTTACAAATTCATTGTAAGCACTTAAGATTACTCTCTTCTGAATACTAGGAGAAGCTTAATAAGGCAGCATGCAAAAACTGTGCACAAACTCTTTGTAAACACTTTATAGTACATTGTTTCACTAGAAGAAATATGAGATTATAGGTTATTATTTGTTGATTTAACTTCCCAAAGTGCATATTCATTGAATAAATATAAATTCAAAAATAATTAAATAGAGCATGTAAATTAACATCAGGAGAATACTTATAAAATTATGCTTTATATTACCTCAAAAGGAAATATTCTTTTATGTTTTGAAGAAGCATAAGTGGGATGTAACTACTTTTGTATCAGAAAAACTTGAAATATGGGTTTGGTCTAGATTAAGGCAACCTCAATAATAAAAATGATGGCAATAAGACCTGTGCTCACAGCATGTCCAGGAAAAACACACCCCCAAAATGACAGGAAGAATTGATAAGGAAATATTAAACTAGATCAGCAAATAATTCCCATCCTCTTTCACTAGGAAAAGTATCACTGGTGGCTTCATAAGTAATAAAGAAGACAATGTATAATCAACTTTAGGAATAATTATCAATTTCTTTCTCTTGCATGGCACAGAAGTAGACTAAAATTTTTCTTGAATAGTTGCATTGCTATTGTTACTACTATGTATATAATGATGATGAGAATGGAATAGAATGGGTACATAAAATTTCTCTCAATTTATTGAATTAGAAAGAGGAAGAGTCAGAGTGAGAAAATAGAATAATTTAAATACTCAGCAAACTGAAGAAATTAACTTTTTCTTTTTGCTTTCTAAGCAATTCCAGTGTTCTAATTGACTCCATCTACATATTTTCAGTAGGTTTCTTTCATTTATTTGAGGTTAACTTTGCAGTCAGTGGTTTTTACAATTTCTGTTTTAGCTTAAGAGTGCTCAACATTTTTAAGTGGTCAATTCTAAAATTATTTAAAACATTTGATTTTATAATGAATAACCAAATGTTTATTTATGTGCATACAAACACACAAATGCATGAGAAGAAAGAACAAAAGAGAAATAGAAAGGAAAGAAAAAATCTTATCTTACACTTAGAATGTAACCCGATTGTTGATATTGCTGTTTCAGTCGCTTTTAAGTTTACATTGCATTTGTTAATAATTTTTGCTGAGTTATTTTTCAGTAATAAACAACACTGGCATCTTTTTAAAATTGTTGTTTTAGTTGTAGATGGACACAATGCCTTTATTTTGTTTATTTATGTGGTGCTAGGCAAGCGTTCTACCACTGAGCCACAATCCCAGCCCAACATTGGCATCTTAGCAGCAACTATATAACAACCATAAAGATTTATAAATATTTCTTGCTCTTGTAACCTATGCTTCAGCTGTGGCTTTGCTTCACATTGTTTTTGTTGCAAGACCCTAGATAAAAGAACAGCCCCATGGCAGAAGAAGGAAAGCAATGTTAGAATCATGTAATGCTTATGAAGCTTCCAGTCAGCTATTGTGTATCATTTTTATTCACATTGCTCTGGTCAGAGTTATTCACAAGTTCAATCCATACTGTAAATAGGGCATGAAGCAGGAGTACAATTACTCTCTTAGGGAGGGGCACTGGACATCACATGGCAATGAACAATAATACAGTCACATACTCTCCCCAGGTCTGGGAGAAAACAATTAGTAGTAACAATGCAATCTCCCACAAACAAAATCTGTCAACATTTTATTTCTTCTAAAGTCTATTAAGTATATTATAGAGAGACTTGGAATTGGGACTAGTTTACTTCCTCCATTAAAAGCATAATGTTGGGCCCTTTATTCTAATTTGTAATTCGAAAGAAGAGCAGAAAAGGGAAGGAAAACCAGTATCCAAAAATTTTAGAGAACTTTTATTTAAAAACCAAATACAACTTCTTCTGCTGCTTTGAGTTGCCATTATCTATTGAATGAAATCCTTTGTATTATAAAATATTTTGTATTATATCCAGCAGGAAAATAACAGTCACATTGCTTTTCTCTATTTTTCTACCAATGAAAAGGGTCTACTGAAAATAGTGCAAAAAACAGATATCAAACCAAGTGGGACTCTGGACTTAAATATTTCCTCTGAACATTAAAAGAGGTGGAACTGAGTATCCTGAAGATATGCCAGAGATAATTAAGTCAATCTTCATCAATAACATGTTAGTCTTACCTGCACTGAACTCTAGCTGAGGAAAAAATAACTAATCTTACTAGCACTGATTCATTTCAATCAAAAGAAGAACAATTTCTATTTCTAAATAGAAATGGAAAGGAATCATGAGAAGTGTAGATATTTCTTAGTAATAGGAAATATTCATGTTCAGTTCTACCTTTTTGTTTCTGGAAGAATAAGACTTATGAATGTTCCAGGATACAGAAAAAAAAGAAATGACATTTCCCCGTACAAATGAAGAAAAGTTGTAAGTTTGTAAGAACCAGAACCGCTGAGGCTGGGCACCATAGGTCACCATTCCAGTGCTCCCTTGATATCTTCTTTTCCTAAGCTTGTATTTCTCTTAACCATGCCTTCTGAGTATTTTTGTTCTTTTTTCCTTACAAAGATGGTGATGGTGATAAGAGTTAGTTATATTTTTTCCCTATGTGGTCCACATAAATGTTCAAAGAAAATAATATTCTAAGTTGTTTTGTGGTATCTGGATTAAAAATTTGTCAGAAAAAATTAAAAGAATGGAGTTATTACAGGCATTCATTTATATATAGCAACTGTTTCTTCCAGTTAATATGGACATTAGAAAAGCAGCTTTCAGAACCTTTTGTAAATAACATATGCATCAATCCTAAAATATACACATATAGCTTTAAGTATGTTAGAGCATTTCTATAAACATAACACATAAAATATTATTTGACAATTTAGGGGTATTTCTAAATCTAGACTTCTTTTAAAATTAACAATAAACTATGATTTAGCAAGTTTGAACACTGAATGCAACTTGTTGTGAAACCTGGAAATTACTTAGTCATAATAAATAATTATTGCCCAATTTACCAGAAATACTGTTCACTGCAAAATTAAAAATCAATAGTTTTCTTTTATCTGTAACATTTACTAATATAATAGAGCTTAATTCTCCCTAAATTACAATATTGTACACCCTTTCTATAGCCCAAATTTTACATGTCTAATTATATGTTGTCTCTTTTTATGTGATCTAATTTTTAGTTAATTCTTTATTTTAAAATAAAATATAATTGTATAAATATGAATCAATATTCTGCTTTATATAAATTATCTCAGCAGTTTTTAACTTTTCAAACTTCTCTTAAATTATATGTCTTCATTCCCACTCAATGATATAGCCATTTTTTTTTATACAATGCATAATTTCTTTAGAAGAAAAATTTAAAACTTTAGGGCTCTTAAGGGAGGGTTCTACATTATATAACTTTTAAATTTTAAACTAGATAAAATATCAATTCTCTAGATCCCATTTTACACAAAACAATTCAAAATTGTAGCAGCGATTAATGCATTTTCTAACTTCTTAAGGGCTGAGAAAGTCCACCCTCAGACACAAAGGATGCTAATAATAAGGGAGTATACAAAGCATGGCCCAACCATTAAAGATTAGGTGCTGTCTCTTGCAAAAAGAACATGGCAGAGCAGATGAAAAATGTTGTAATCTTTTTTTAAAAAAACATTGAAAGGAGCAAGTTTACATTTTAAAACTAAAATAAAAAATGCACTATAAAGGAAAGTACTCAGCAAGTCAAATCTTAATGATCCTTAAAATTGTGCAATGAACTTGTTTATATCCTACTTGTTTTCTAAAATATTCTTTATCAGTGTTTCCTCTAGAAATTAAAATTTGTGCTCACAACAGTATCATCATGGATACCATAATGTTAATTAGTTCCTAGATTCTTAACACTGACAAAAGATGTAAGTGAAAAAGGATACCAATTGGTGGTACCTTTTGCACTTTTTTAATTAATTTTTTAAGCAGTTAACATTCTTTTAATCACTAAAAAAAATATTAATACTACAGCAATAATATGTACATTTCAACAAATGATATAGCAAAAATTAGATCTCCAGAGACAATATAAATAAAACTTGATGTAAAACCTTAAATGTATTAAAACAACTCAAAATACATAATAGATTTAACTGCAAAAGGTAAAACTTCAAAACTTTTAGAAGAAAATAAGGGGAAAAAATCCTTAGATACATAAAATTAAGCAAAAGTTTTTAGACATGACAGCAAAACATAATCCATCAAAATGATAAAATTGAAAATTGGACTTCATTAAAATTAAAGATTTTTCTCTAAAAAGTAACTTAAGAAAAAGTATGAGAGACAAGTTACAAACTGGAAAACAATTGATTGTCTAGAATATATGAAGTACTCAAAATTTAATAAAACTCTATACCAATCAATTTGAAAATTTAAAAACAGACATATATTTTCAACAAAAAAAAAATACGCATAAGAAAAATCATTTTAAAAGACTTTCAGGGGGACAAGATAGTGCAATAGGGAAAGAAATTAATGCGCAGCAGTTCCTCAGCACCAGACTTATAAAGTGGAAGACTGCCTCTCAGTAAAGTGAGTGACAAAGCAATCTTGCTGAAACATAATACTGAACTGTTAAAAAAATCATTGTACACAATCAAAATTTATTCTGTGTCGTATATACCTAATTCAAATCAATTAATTAATTAAAAAAAGAAAAGAAGAAAAATCAAATCATAGAACTACTGAAAGTTGGTAACTTAATCATAAGAAAAAATACCTTAGAGTGAAGTCCTGGCTCTGGCTGCCCAGCGAGCGGAGCGGAGAGCACAGATGAAAGAGATGCATGGCTAGCGATAAAGAAATTGAAAAATAAAGAAAAATTGATTTAGAGAAACTTGTGGTTTACAGAGAAAGGTTGATTTTAAATACAGAGTTGGTAGGGTAAGTGTCTCAGTGAAAACAAATCCAAAGTGGTCCTCCAGGGTGAAAGCGTTCCATGTGGGCTGCAAGCCCTCCACAGGTACAGCATAAAAGGCCCTATGTTAACGCAGAATACACCAGCAGGTAAAGAAAAATTCCCAGCCTCTGAAAGCTGTCCCCATGCAGCTTATGCAGCTGCGGACAGAGAGGGGAGAACTCATAAAGAACTTCATTAAAATTAAAGATTTTTTATGAAAATGAAAATCCATGAAAAAATTCCCAGAGGGTGCCTGAACCAGAAAGACTAAAATAGGCATAAATAACACTTTACCAGGACCATTTAGTCTCTAAATCCCAAGGGAGAAAAATCCTGTAATAGCTGGCACTCCCTAGAGCTCACTGTGGCCACACAAGCACTTCTGCACTCCAGGGAGGACACATGGTAATTCACATCCATAGCATTGAAGGTGAAAGATGTGCAAGCTTGCCATGTATGCCCTAAAAGTGGATTTTTCTGGAAGCCCTAGAGATTCAGAAGCCCAGCAGAGATAGGAAGCTCCAAACCAATAGGGGGAGTGGACCAAATCTTAAATACCCACCAACAGAATTTCAAAAGCCGCTGAAGTCCAAACCACAACTGAAAACTCCAGTCTCTGCATCACCCCTACAACAGGATTACACGATTCATCAGCACTCTCCAGTCTATTCCACCCAAAACTGGGAGATTCGGAGCCCAGAGCTATACCAGATTGGCATCTAGATAAGGAACATAAGAACAGTGGCCCCAAAAAATAAATATAAAGACTGAAAATCCATCCCTGACAGCAGATTTGACCACTGCTGAAGGCTGGCTTCAGCAGCAGGGAAAAGGTGAATCCCGGAACAGTGCTGATGGGGAACGTCGGAGAAATGGGAATAACTCACAGGAGTCAGGTTGCAGAAATCCTTCTACTCTGATTTTACTTTTCTCAGTATGGTTTTTTATACATCCCAACAAACACAGTAATTCACATTTCAACTATAGAAGGTTACATAAAAGAATTTCAGTAAAGAAGGTTACAATAAGGAATTCCAGTAACTAACTATAGGAGGTTACTTTAAAGAATTTCAGGAATTTCCAGGGTCGTATAATCAGGGGAAAATCAAATATTTTTCCTACTAATTAATCTTATTTATAGGCAGAGAAAAACATTCTAAAAATCTTAAAGCTTGTATTTTCTAAAAAAATTCCTCAACTCTAGGTATGCCTGCTCATAAAGTTATATTGCCCTAGTATCTTCTTTAAACTTAAACTGGGCCTAGACTTTAGCTGAAAAAACCTATCTTGCTGGTTTATCTAGCTTCTGGTTAGATTCCACAGGGCCATAGAACTGGTTTTATTTTTGATAATTAAATGTATTCAAACCTGGTGGCCATGCAGCAGAAATACATGAAGAGCAGACAAAGTTAATTCCTCTATAGTCACATAAAAGTGGCATCTTATCAGCAAAGAGGAGCCAAGTTCAAACTTCCAGGCATTTAACTGGAAGGAGCTCGGGCTCAAACTCATTTGCGTAAACAAGGAAGAACTCAGATTCAGACTGCCCCAAATTAACGGAGTGGAACCCAGCTCGATTCCTGGTTGAGAGATGTCACAGACCACCACAGTGGAAACAAGCCCTCTATCTTAGATTAAGATTTGTTTCTCTTTTTTTTTTTTCTTATTTCTTTTTTCCTCCATATTCCCACTTCTTTTTACTCTTTTCAAATTTTAACTCTTTTTCAATTTTTTCAAACATCATTTCATTGCATTGTATTAATATTCACCTTTTTCATTAAGTATGATTTGGTGTGTGAATGTGTATGTATGGTATATGGTTGTATATGCTCTCATTGCATGGACAGTTTTGAATACACACACACAAACACATATGTATTCATATATGTTACTTACACATCAATAGCTCTTTATTGCACATGCTTATCATTTAACCTAGATTAGACTTAGTTGGAGTACAATTATACAATGGTTCAAGTTATTTTGATCTTATGTTTGTTGGTTCATTCTTACCTAGCTTCTGGGCCTTCCTATATCCACTTCTTCACTCTATTCCCCAAGTAACAGTCAAAATTTCCTGTTCCCTCTTCCTCTCTTTTTTTTTCATTATTTTCAATTAACTTATTATTCCTTCTTCTTTATAACTGACACCTGCTCCCTATATCCTGCCTCTTCGATGATCAATTTTTTAAACACTTCAAACTTTCTCTTTCCTTCCTACCCTGTTTTTTCAAATTTAAGAAACTAATTCAACTAAATAATAGAAATTATATAAATTACGTAGTTCCTACTCCATTCAAATTGTTTTGATTATTAATACAATGGACAACATAGCAGACACCTGTCACTGAATGCCTGATCAAGTTCATGGTTTTTTATTGTTGGTACTGTTGCTAAATGCTGACCCCACCATTCCCACATAGGTTTCAACAGATGTGAAAGGAGAGACAGCAGATATTTATCTTAAGACGGTACTGTTGCTGACTTTAGTGCCATTAGTGGCTTCCTCCTACCTCTGAGAGAGCCTGGAAAGAGATTTAGACACTTCAGGATCATAGAGTAGAGATCCTGCTGGTGAGAAATATTCACATTCCAACCAAGCAAGAGTAAATCTCACCCAACACAATTCTAGCCCCACCTGAGCCTTAAAGTTATTTCAACCCAAAGAAATGGGGAGACAAAATCCCTAAACCAACAACAAAGACCTAAGGAGGAATAATCAGAGAGAGACCTCAGGTCCCACCATTTGACATCTACTCATATATCAAAAACAGAGAGATATATGAGAATAAGTAAGATAATTACATACCAAAAGATCTGTAAAAAAGAGGAAGGGGATTCCATCAACTGATGCATAAGTACAAGACCTCTGATAACACAAGAAAATAGGCAAACAAATCTCCCTCTAAAAATTCACAATCATCTATCTAAAGATCCCACGGATATTAAAGTGGACAAAATTGTAGTAAAGATCATAAAAACCTGAATATTAAAATGTTCAATTAACTAAAGATCTAAGAAATGAATTAAGACAGCAAATACAGGAGATGAAAGACCACTTCAATAAAGAAATAAACGTTGAAAGGAACTCCTAGAAATGAAAGACACAAGTAATCAAATTAAATACTTTCTAGAAAGTATCACCATCAGATTAGATTTCATAGAAAATAGAACTTCAGCCCTTGAAGAAAGGGTATGTGAACTTTAGTACACATAAATAAAGGGGAAAATGATAGAGCATGATCAGAATATACAAGAACTCTGGGACAACATCAAAAGACCAAACCTAAGAATCCTTGGAATAGAAGAGAACATGGAAATACAAACTAAAGGCAATAAGAACATTTTCAATGAGATAGTTATGAAAAATTTTTCCATCTCAGAAATGAGATAGACATCCACATACAGGACTCCAAATATACCTAATCAAATAAGAAGTTCTTCAAGACACATCATAATCAAAATGCCTAACATAGAAAATAAGGGAAGAATATTAAAAACTGCAAGAGAGAAACATCATTTTATCATTTAGAGGCATACCAATAAGGTTCATGTCTGATTTCTCAATTTGGACCCTAAAATCAAGGAGGGCCTAGAATGAGATATACCAAGATCTAAAAGAAAAGAACTGCTAGCCAAGGTTACTATACCCACCAAATTTCAGTTTCAGTTTCAAATTTGAGGGAAAATAAAAAATTTCTATGAGCATGAATTAAAATAAAAATTAAATAAAATAAAGCACATGTTAAATGAAATAAAAGCATAAATTAAAAGAATTCATGAACACCAAGCCAGCACTGCAGAGACTACTCAAAGATAAAATGCACAAAGAGGAACTTAAAAACAAACCCCAAATCTCTCACATAGAGGAAGATCAACAGAATAAAGTCAAGACAGAATTAAATGTAGCAAAAAATCTAAATGGAAGGAAAGCACAAACACATATCCATAGTAATACTGAATGTTAATGGTCTCAAATTGCCACTACATGTATTAGCAGAATACATCCCAAAACAAGATCCAACTACATGCTATTTTCAAAAGACTCAGCTTATAGGCAGGCACCCACAGGCCAAGGGTAAAATGGAAAAAATACTCCACACAAATGGACCCCAAAACAAGCAGGAGTAGCTATTCTCATAGCTGACAAAGCAGATTTTAAGCAAAAATTAATCAGAAGAGACAAAGAAGACCACTACATTCTGGTAAAGGGAAAACTTCAACAGGAGATATAACTACAGTAAATATTTATGCCCCAAATGTCAGTAAACCAAATTACATGAAAGAAAGAAAGGTAGGTAGGTCCTTCATGACATTAAATCACAGATAGATGCCAACACAATAATATTGGGTGATTTCAACACACCCTTATCACGAATAGATAGGTTATCAAAACAAAAAAAAAATCAATTAATTGTGAAATTTCCAACTAAATAAAACTACAAGTCAAATGTATCTAACAGACATCTATAGAATATTTTACTCCCAAACAGCTGAATTTACCTTCTTCTCAACAGCTTCTGAAACATTTTTCCAAAATAGACCTTGTTCTAAGTCTCAAAGTAAATCTTGGCAAATGCAAAATATATAATTTCATGCATCCTATCAGAACATAGTGGAATGAAACTAGAAATCCACAGCAAGAAAAATAATAGAAGTCACATAAATACAAGGGTATTGAACAATAGTCTCTTAAAATGAAGAATGCATCAAAGAATAAATAGCAAGAGAAATCAAGAATTTCTAAAAATGAATGAGAACAGAAATGTAACATATCAAAAGCTCTGGGACAGTATGAAAGCAGTTCTAAGAGGAAAATTCACAGAGCTGAGTACCTCCATTTAAAAATATATTGAGTTCCCAAATAAATAAGCTTATTACCTACCTCAAAATCTTAGAAAAAGAGCATACTAATTCCAAAATCAGTAGAAGAAAAAAAATAATTTAGATCAGAGCTGAATTTAATAAAATTGAGAATAAAAACACAATACACAGAATCAAAGCAATGAAGAGTTGGTTCTTTGAAAAGATAAATAAGATTGATAAACTCTTAGCCAAACTACCCAAAAGAAAGAGAGAAGACCCAAATAAATAAAATTAGGGATGAAAAAGGAGCCATCACCACAGACCCTTCTGAAACCCCATGGAATTTTCAGAATATATTTTGAAAAGCTATACTCCAGTAAACTGGGAAATCCAGAAAACATTGACAGATTTCTAGATTTGTCACACATATGACCTGTCCAAATTGAATCAGGAATATATAGAATACAAACAGACCAATATCAAGTAATGAAATTGAAATAACAGTTAAAAGCCTTTCAAACAGAGAAAAGCCCAAGACCAGATGGATTCTCAGCTGAGTTCTACCAGATCTTTATAGAACTAACACCAGTCTTTTTCAAATTATTCCATGAAATTAAAAGGGAGAGAACACTTCCAAATATATGAAGCCAATATAACCCTGATTCTAAAAAGAGACAAGGATGCATCAAGGAAAGAAAACTACAGACTGATGTCCCTGATGAAAAGAAATGCAAAAATCCTTTATAAAATGTTAGCAAACTGCATTAAAATACACATCAGGAAGGTAATATACCATGATCAAGTGGGGTTCATTCCTGGGATGCAAGATTGATTCAACACACAAAATCAATAAATGTAATTCATTGATTAAATAGAATTAAGGACAAAAATCACATGATCATCTCAATAGATACAGAAAAGGCCTTGGATAAAATTGAGTACACATTCGTGTTAAAAATGCTGGAGAAGCCAGAGTTTGAAACAACTTACTTCAGCATTACAAAAGCTATTTATGACAAATCCAAAACAAATTATACTGAATAGAGAAAAACTAAAAGCATTTACTCTAAAATGAGGTACAAGAAAGGGCTGTCTACTTTCACCATTCCTATTAAATATAGTCATTAAAACATTAGCCAGAGTGATCAGGCAAGAGAAGGCAATCAAAGGGACACAAATAGTAAAAGAAGAAGTCAGAGTATCTTTGCTGATGACCAGATCCTATATGTAGAAAACCCAAAAATACTCCAGCAGAAGACATCTAAGGATTATAAAGGAGTTCAGCAAAACAGCAGGATACAAGATAAACACCAATAAATAAATAGCTTTCCTATACTCCAACAGATCCAACTGTGAAGAGATCAAGAAAACCATCCCATTCACAATAACCTGAAGAGAATACTTGGGAATTAATTTAACCATGAAGGTAAAATAGCTTTATAAAGAAAATTATAGAACATTGAACAAGGAAATTGAAGAATAGCTTAGAAAATGGAAAGAACCTCCATGTTCTTGGCTAGGCAGAATTAATATTGTCAAAATGGCCATACTTCCAAATGCATTATTGTACAGATTCAATGTAATCTTTATCAAAATGTCAATGACATTCTTCACAGAATTAGAAAAAAAAATAATTAATTTGGCAGATTAAGAGACCCAGAATAACCAAAGCAATACTGAGCAAGAAAAGCAGTATAGAAGACATCAAAATACCTGATCTTTACTCTAGGTATGATTGCACAAATGGTGTGATTCGGCATTATGTAAAACAAGAGAAATGAAAAGTTGTGCTCCATTTGTGTACAATGAAACAAAATGCATTCTTCTGTCATGTATAACTAATTAGAAAAAAAATTAAAAAAAAAAAAACCTGATCTGAAATTATACTACTGAACTGTAGCAACAAAAGCAGCATAGTGTTGGCATCAAAACAGACATGAAGACCAATAGAACAGAAAACACAGATACTTACAGCCATCTGATACTTGACAAAAGTGCCAAAAATATATATTTTGGAGAAAAGACAGCTTTTTAAACAAATGGTGCTGGGAAAACTTGGTAGATTTATGTAAAAAAAAAAATGAAACTATAATCCTATCACCACCACCCTGCATAAAACTCAAATTGAAATGGATCAAAGACTTAGGAATTAGACAAGAAACCTTGTAACTGATAGAAGAAGGACAAAGTCAACATTTCATCTTATTGGTGTCGGCACTGACTTCCTTAAAAAGATCCCCAAAGTGTAAGAAATAATCAATAAAAATCAATGATCCAAGAATCAATAAGTGGATTCCATCAAATTAAAAGTTTCTGAACAGTAAAGGAAATAATTAAGAGTGTAATGAGAGAGCCTAAAGAATTGGAGACGATCTTTGCCAGCTACTCCTCTGATAGGGTATTAATACCCAGAATATATAAAGAACTCAAAAAAAAAAAAAAACCCAATCAAAAATGGATAAAAGAAATAAACAGAAATTTCTACAAATAGGAAACACAAATGGCCAACAAATATATGAAAAAATGTTCAACATCTCTAGCAATCAGAGAAATGAAAATCAAAACTATACTAAGATTTCATCTTACTCCAGTGATAATGGCATTTATCAATAAATGTTGGTGAGGATGTGGAGAAAAAGGTACACTCATACATTGCTCGTGGGACTGCAAATTAGAGCAATCACTATGGAAAGAAGTGTGGTGATTCCTCAGAAAACCTGGAATGAATCCACAGCTATCCCACTCCTTGGCATATACGCAAAAGACTTAAAATCAGCACACTATAGTGATGCAGCCACATCAATGTTTATAGCAGCTCAATTCACAATAGCCAAACTATGGAACCAACCTAGATGTCCTTCAACAGATGAATGGATAAAGAAAATATGGCATACATATACAATGTAATATTACACAGCCATAAAGAAGAATGAAATTATGGCATTTGCCAGCAAATGGATGGAACTAGAGACTATCATGCTTAGTGAAATAAGCCAATCCCAGAAAACCAAAGGCCCAATGTGCTGATATGTGGATGCTGACTCACAATAGGCAGATGAGGGAGGGAGGTTCACTGGATTGGATAGGGTGGAGTGGAGAGAAGAGAGGGAGATTGGAATGGGAAAGACATTAGAATGAATCAGACATAACATTCCTATGTTCATATATGAATACATGACCAGTGTACTCCACATTGTGTACAACCACAAAAATGGGAAGTTATACTCCATGTATGTATATATGTCAAAATACATTCTACTGCTGTGTATAAATAAAGAGAACAAATATAAAGAAAAATAAAATAGGATTCAAAACCAGAAGAGCTTCACAATTATTCTTATGCTTAAGGCCTATGGGGTTGGTGGTAAATGGGGAAGTAGAGAGGAAATGGGGCCAGAGTTTTTATGAACTTGGTTTGAGTGCTTCAAAAAATGTTGACAAATGTATGAGAAATCTGTTGAAACATTTGGAAGCAAAATTATTAGTACATTCATAGGAAACTAAGCAAATAAAAAAAATGAGCCATTATTAACATCAAGATTAAAAAGTTATACGAGAAGGAAAAGCAATCATCAAACATTACTTGCGTCTATAGTGAATGACTTATATGGTCATTATAATGTAAATGCGGAGCACTGATTTAACCAAAACTTTGTAATTACATTATGAAGAAAGGGGCGGGAGCCAAGCCAGCAGTGGACAGGAGTCAAAAGAAAGACCTACAGCCTCATCAACAATAATAGAATAATGCCTAAAACTGGGGAAAAAAAAAAAAAAAAAAAAAAAACACCAGGATAAGCATATTGGTTTGAGTATTGCAATTAATACTGAAAAAAAAAAAAAAAAAAAAAAAAACAAACAAACAAAAAAACTAGGGATGGAAGCACCATAAAAGCCAGTTATCCCGCTCTTGATATTTATTCAAAAGAACTAAAATCAGCATATTATAGTGATACAGCCACCTCACTGTGTATAGCAGTACCATTTAAAATAGCTAAATTATGGAATCAATCTAGGTACCCATCATTATATAAATGGATTAAGAAATCGGGCATATATACACAGTGGAGTTCTATTCCGCCATAAAGAATAAGAAAGTATGGCATTTGCTGGTAAATGGATGAAAATGGAGAACAACATGTTAAGTAAAATTACCCAGATTCAGAAACTCAAAGGTTGAATATTTTCTCTCATATGTGAACGCTAAGATAAAAATAAAGAAAAGTGGGAGGAAAAAATAGGATATCATAAATATACAGGAACTATTAGTAGCAAATTAAAAGGAGATTGAGATTGAGGGAATGAAGGATGGGAAAGGGGAGGTAATGCAGCATAGATTCTTAAAAAATTATGTGTATACATAAATATTTCACTTTATGTATAAGTAAAAAGGAACAATCAAATATAAATGAATAGATGAATAAAAGAAATCTAAAAGAGTAGAGAAAGAAGAATGGGGGAGGGGAGGGAAAGTGGGAGAGAAAAGGGAAAGAAAAAAGGGGAGACAGTGATCTGAAATTGAATTCTATGCATGTGTGATCTTGTCAGGATGAACCCAATTACTATGTATAACTATAAAGATCTAATAAAAAGAGATTTTTTCAAAATCATTAGCCATTAGGGTATGGCAAACTAAAATAAAAATAGGATATCATTATATATCTACTAAGACATTTGTAATTGAACAAAGTAGAAATATAAAATTCTGATAAGTATGTAAAAGATCCAGGTCTCACACATATTGCTAGTGGGGAAGTAAAATGGTACAACTGGAAAAGAGTCATTTTATTTTGTATAAAATTATATGACCCAATAATTACATTCATGCAGATTTATCCCAAATAAATTAAAATTTATATTCATAAAAAGTTCTGTACATAAATGTTGATAGCTTTATTAATAATAACCATGAACTTAAAAAAATCCTCCAATAGATGAATGGCTAAACAAATTGTCATACATCCTACAGTGTGTGTGTGTGTGTGTGTGTGTGTGTGTGTGTGTGTGTGTACGTGCTTCATACATAGATATCCTGTGTAGAAAAGTGGAGGCTGAGATAAATAGTGATCGCTGGAAATAAGCAACTATCTTTTTTCTAGACATTTAGTTGAGGTTTTGCATAAATCTTCTTGGTAATGAAGGTACTTTTCATGCATTTGTTTCTTGCAGCATGTTCAAGTTGGTGTTCTAGTGTTACCTTGTGTTTTAGGATGAGCAGCTAAAGGGCAGAGTTGTTTTTTTTTTTTTTTTTTTTCCCCAAGTCATTGTTCTTATTTTTGTTTTCTGAAAAAAGTTTTTCTTTAACTTTGAAAGGTATCCTCAGAAAACAAAAACTCTGAGAACATATGACCAGTGAACTTATTCAATGAAGTTCTACAACCAGAAAGGAAAGAATCCTGGACTTAAACTTAGTTGTAAATAAATAAGTTAGAGAAATAGAAATGATTTTTAAAAAATGAAGGTTAAAAACATATTTTACTCTTACTTTTAATATCTCCAAAGAAACTTCTAAAATATTTAAGAGTTAAACATCTAAATGGCTTAAACATTTAAAACAAAATAAGAACAATTAATCTATTTACAAGATATGTGAAAAATAGAATATATGATAACAATGGTTCAAAGATGGGAGGGTAGAATTGAAAGCATATTCTATAATGTTATTATACTTTATGTTAAGTGGTATAATGTTATTTAAAGGTAGAATGATAAATTAAGATACATACTGTAAATGCTGATATTCTCCAGCTCCATCCACTTTATGAAAAACATTAAAAAGTTGGGGAGGGAGAGCAGCTATGTCAGTGCTTAAATAACAAAAAAAAAATGTGTCTCTGAGTGCTTCTGTTAAAAAAAAGAAAATGAGCCGGGCGTGGTGGCACACGCCTGTAATCCCAGCACTTGGGAGGCTGAGGCAGAAGGATCGTGAGTTCAAAGCCAGCCTCAGCAATGGCAAGACACTTAGCAACTCAGTGAGACCCTGTCTCTAATAAAATACAAAAAAGGACTGGGGTTGTGGCTCAGTGGTTGAGTGCCCCTGACTTCAATCCCCAGTACCAAAGAAAAAGAAAAAAAAGAAAAAAAAAAAAAAAAAAAAAAGAAAAGAAAATGGCTCTCAAATCAATGATTCAAGCTTCCATTTTATCAAACTAAAAAAAAAGTAGATAGGACAAAATAACCCAAAGCTTGCAAAAGGAATCAAGCAAGATCTAAGCAAAAAACAAACAAAACTGAAAATCAATAGAGAAAATCAATTAAACCAAATACTAGTTATTTTAAAAATCAAACAGACTTACAAACTACTAGCTAGACTGACCAAGAAAAAATGTGCAAACAACTATCAAAAAATGAAAGAATTGACATCTCTATAGAGTCCACAAATCCAGACCTGAGATAATTCTACAAATCACAAACCTAGGGATAATATTTTTACTTTTAATTACTTTTATACATTTTTTATTTGTTCTAATTAATTATACATGACAGTATAATGCATTCTGACACATCATACATATATGAAGTATAACTTCTTATTATTGCACATAATGTAGAATCACACTGGTCATGTAATCATGTATGTACATAGGGTAATAATGTCCAATTCTTTCTACTATCCTTCTTACCCTCTTACCCACTCCCCTCTCTCACTTCCCTATGCCGAATTCAAAGTACCTCTATTGTTCTCTAGACCTTGGCCCTTATTATGAATTAGCATCTGCATATTAGAGAAAACATTTGGTCTTTGGTTTCTAGGAATTGGCTTATTTTGCTTAGCATGATATTCTCCAGCTTCATTCATTTACCTGAAAATGCCATAATTTCATCCTTCTTTAAGGCTGAGTAATATTCCATTGTGTATATATACACATTTTCTTAACCATTCATTTGTTGAAGGGCATCTAGGTTGGTTTCACAGTTTGGCTATTGTAAACTGGACTGCTATAAACATTGTTGTGCCTGCATCACTATAGTATGCTGATTTTAAGTTTTGGGGGTTATGTGCCAAGGAGTGGGATAGCTGTGTCAAATGGTGGCTCCATTCCAGGTTTTCTGAAGAATATCCATAGTGCTTGCTCCAATCTGCAGTCCCACCAGCAATGTATGAGTGTACCTTTTTCTCCACATCCTCACCAAAATTAGTTGTTACTTGTATTCTTGATAATTGGTATTCTGACTGAAGTGAGGTGAAATCTTAGAGTAGTTTTGATTGCAGTTCTCTAATTGCTACAGATGTTGAACATTTTTTTTCATATATTTGTTGACTGATTGTATTTCATCTTCCATGAAGTGTCTGTTCAGTTCTTTAACCCATTTATTGATTGGGCTACTTATTTATTTATTTTTTGGTGTTAGTTTTTTTTTAATATTTATTTATTTACTTTAGTTGTACACAATACAATGCATTTATGTTTACGTGGTGCTGAGGATCGAACCTGGGCCGCACACGTGCAAGGTGAGCGCTCTACCGCTGAGCCACAACCCCAGCCCCTGGTGTTAGTTTTTTGAGCCCTTTATATATCCTGGAGATTAGTGCTCTATCTGAGGTGCATGTGGTAAAGATTTTTTCCCATTATGTAGGCTCTCTCTTCACATTATTGATTGTTTCCTTTGCTGAGAAGGAGCCTTTTAGTTTGAATCCATCCTATTTATTGATTCTTGATTTTAAGTCTTGTGCATTAGGAGTCTGGTTAAAGAAGCCAGAACCTAAGCTGACATGAAGAAGATTTGGACCTACTTTTTCTTCTATTAGTTTCAGGGTCTTGTTATATTGCCTAAGTCTTTGATTGAGTTGAGTTTTGTGCAGAGTGAGAGATAGGGGTTTAATTCCATTTTGCTACATATGGATTTCCAGTTTTCCCAGCACCATTTGTTGAAGAGGCTATATTTTCTCCAATGAATGTTTTTGGCAACTTTGTTTAGTATGAGATTACTGTATTTATGTGGGTTTGTCTCTGTGTCTTCTATTCTGTACCATTGGTCTATGTGTCTGTTTTGGTGCCTATACCATGGCATTTTTCTTATGCTGGTTCTGTAGTATAATTTAAGTTCTGGTATAGTGATGCCACCTACTTCACTCTTCTTGCTAAGGATTGCTTTGGCTATGTTGGACCTCTTATTTTCCAAATGAATTTCATGTTTTGTTTTTCTAGCTCTGTGAAGAATATCATTGAGATTTTAATAGGAATTGCCTTAAATCTGAATAACAGTTTTGGTAGTATGGCCGTTTGACAATGTTAATCCTGCCTATCCAAGAACACAAGAAATCTTTCCATCTTCTAAAATTTCTTTCTTTAGTTTTCTGTAGTTTCTATTGCAGAGGTTTTTCACCTCTTTTTTTAAATTGATTCCAAAGTGTTTTGTTTTTTTAGCTATTGTGAATGGGGTGTTTTTCCTAGTTTCTGTGGATTCATCACTGATGTATGGGAACACATTTGATTTATGGGCGTTGATTTTATATCCTGATACTTGCTGAATTCATTTGTTAATTCTAGAAGCTTTCTGGTGGATTTTTTTCCCTGTATTTTTTAAATAATTGCATCATCAGCAAATAGTGATAGTTTGAATTCTTCTTTTCCTATTCATATCCCTTTAATTTCTTTCATCTGTCTAATTGCTCTGACTGGTCTATGTAGAATTGAAGTGATGAAAGAGGGCATCCTTGTCTTGTTCCAGTTTTTAGAGGGAATGCTTTAAACTTTTCTCCTTTAAGAATGATGTTGGACTTGGCTTTAGCAGATGACATCAAAAGCCTTCCAACCTAGAAAAGCCCAGAACCAGATGGATTCTCAGAAGAATTCTACAAGACCTTCAAAGAAGAATTAACACCAATATTACTCATATTATTCCAGTTAATAGAAAAGGAGGGAACCCTTCCAAACTCATTCTTTGAGGGTAATATCACCCTGATACCAAAACCAGACAAAGACACATCAAGGAAAGAAAACTTCAGACCAATGTCTCTGTTGAACATAGATGCAAAAATACTTAATAAAGTTCTGGCAAATCACATACGAGAACATATTAAACATATAGTGCACCACGATCAAGAGGGGTTCATCCTAGGGGTGCAAGTTTGGTTCATCATATGAAAATCAATAAATTTAATTCTTCAAATCATCAGGTTTAAAAAGAAGATTCATATGATCATCTCAATAGATGCAGAAAAAAGCACTTGACAAAATACAGCATCCCTTCATGTTCAAAACACTAGAAAAACTAGGGATACTAGGAACATACCTCAACATTGTGAAAGCTATCTATGCTAAACCCAAGGCCAACATCATTCTAAATGGAGTTAAGATTTTAAGTACATAAATATATGTATATATCTTACAACTTTATATTAAGAACACAAGCCATGGTGGCGCATGACTGTAATCCCAGTGACTTGGGAGGCTGAGACAGGAGACTCTCAAGTTCAAGGGTAGCCTTGGCAACTTGGCATATCCTACCTCAAATTAAAAAATAAAAATGGCTGGAGTGTGACTCAGTGGTTAAGTGTCCCTGGGTTTAATCCTCAGTATGCCCCCATCTCAAAAAAGCAAACTAGTCAATTAAAAGTGGACAAAAATGTCATTTGTTTTATTTATGATGTATCGAAATTTTGCCCAAATTTTCATGTGATATTTACACTGTGTAAATATTTTGTGCTTAGCTTCTGTCATTACAGCCTGCCACAAAGTCCATCCTAAATTATGTATGCTGTTTCAAAAGTATGGCATAGGCAGTAGATGATCCTTTCCACATTCTTAAACAGAGGTGAAAGTGCACTTATGTGCAGATTTAAATGAAAGATAATTCCTCAGACATTATTGTTTGGCAAAGAACTTTCATATTTGATCCTTATATTAACCTATGATGGTATAGTACAGAAAGTATATTCCTGTTTATTTAAAAATAAATGAGGAGGGCTGGGGATATAGCTCAGTTGGTAGAGTGCTTGCCTCACATGCATAAGGCCCTGGGTTCAATCCCCAGCACCAAATAAGTAAATAAATAAATAAATAAGGAAATTGATACAGAGCATTTAAATCACACAGGTAACATCAGAGTCAAGAAGAGAATATATTTTTCTGAGTATAAATCCAATGCCAGTTCTATGATCCCTAATAACACTGAGCAGAATATTGGATAAAACCAATTTATCTTGCATCATGTTTGGAGGAATTTAGTTGTGTCTGTACTAAAAAGTAGATACATTTATAGGTTATCCTAACATATGTGCCAAGTAGAGTATTAGGAAGTTTGCTAGTGCAGTGCACTTTCACACATCAAGTATGCTAGCCAATATCTGTCTCTGACAAAGTTGTCATTTTCCTAATGCTGAAATATTACTATTTTTTAAAAGAATGAAATTCACTTGCCTAAATTTACTGAAGAAAAGAAAAAAAAAGAAAGAAAAGGCCTACCCTGAACCTCACTGAAAGTTGTTAATATGTCAGGAGAACTTTTTAAATTTTTTTTTTTAAATCATCTTGGGGTTTTCACTGCTGTTTTCTTACTTTATAGAACTTCAGTGACCAATTACTCTTAACTGACAAGTAGACTCAATTGTATTCTAGCTCTAAAGAATTATACTCTGGTTGGCTTTGTGAGATATTAAACTGCTCTAGTCTCACTCCCTGAATACTATCCTTTTTTTGCCACAAATTTCTGGCTCTTTCACAGGGTCTACCTGCCCAGAACCATTGAAGTGGAGGTTTTATATTTTTATTATTGTTTTCTAAGCATAGTTACCTCTTTGACTAGAGCCAGAAGCTTTGAAGGCAGTTGTTGATAACAACCTGTACCTGATGGGCAACTGAACACTTGACTGAGTTTTCCACTTGGACTACCTCAAAAGCATTATCATACTAGTCTCTGGTTCCAATGAAGGCAGATTTCCTGGAGTGTTCTGAACTGGAATCTCTTGGCCTACTGGGCACATAAAATCCTGCCAAACTAGACCTGTATTCCTGGACTCCTGATTTATAAAATAAATAAATAAAGAGTTGTATATTGGATATCTCTGACCTTCTTTCATATCCACTGATAGCAAAAGTTGTTTGTTTTTCTCTGATCTTAGCAAGATTTCTTCGAATAAATAGAAAAGGAATAGAGATGATAATAAGGGAATGAGACCAGTAGGCTAACTTTAAAAGCAGCTCCCACAGGAATAAACAGGGAGTTTGACTTAGAAATCTTTTTTCATGAATTATATATTTGTGTTTAGTCTGTTTTCTCTTGATATTCAGGTTGACCAAAATTAGAAATATGATAATTTAATCCTTGTGCTCATAGGTGAACATAAACATATTATTACCAATTTATTTTTCCACATATTTCTAGCACACGTGATTTCACTAAAAATCAGCTACTAATCATATTTAACTTTATATGTTTTAGAAATCTCATTCATGTCCTAAGAAAAACCCATGGTAATAAGCTACAGATAAGATGAGTTAATGCTGCCTTAGAAATTTAACTTTGAAAAATGAAACATCAGGCTAAATCACAACACCCATTAAGGCTAAAGATTTCAATTTTGCAAATATTTCAACAAAATTGAAATGCACATTAAAATAGGTTGGAAATCATAATCTAGAACTTTTATTTTATAATTATATTAATGGGTTAATATATTTGCTATTACTATTTTGTTATAGTCATATAATTTTGTATCATATTTAAGTTTTTATAGGTGTTCCATATCTGGGACAATGAGACAAAATAGGACAATGAGACAAAATAATCTGAAAGACTAGTGGTCTCTAAACTTTGCTGAATATTGGAATCACCTGAGGATCTTCAAAAATTGCTAATACCTGGATCCACCCCACAGCTAATTTAATTAGCATGGAGTTCAAACTGAGCACTGAGATTACTAAAAGAAAAGACACAGAATCGCAAGTCTTGAGTTGAATTCAATTTGCTTATCTACTGTAGTAGTGTCTTAAGAAGATTGGTTGATATCTCCAAATATTTTTTTCTTATTGGCAAAAAGGAGATGTTGACCATGCATTTTCTATGTCACTAATAGAAATTTTTTTAAAAGTATTACTTCATTTTAGCTATACATAATATTGGGGTTCATTTTGACATAAATAACATGCATAGAATGAAATTTGCTTCAAGTCAGTCCCTAGTACTTTCCCTTTCCCTCTCTTCCTCCCTCCCTCTGTTTCCTTTTCTCTACTGATCTTACTTTTATTTTGTTATGGCTTTTAAAAAATTAGTGAATTATGGATATACACAAAAGTAAAATTCACTGTGGTATATTCATTTATATATATAGGAAAATTTCATCAGATTGATTCTACCATTTCTGCCTTTTTTCATCTTTCCTCCCTCTCCTTCCTCTACTCTGCTAATCTCTCTTCTATTTTTGTGGATCCCACCCCACAACCTTTCATTCTTTTCTCTTTTATTTTGGTCTAGCTTCCACATATGAGAGAAAATATTTGACACTTGGCTTTTGGGGTCTGACTTATTTCACTTAGCATGATGCTCTCAAGTTTCATCCATTTACCAGAAAATGCCATGATTTCATTCTCCTTTATGGCTGGTGAAACTCCATTGTGTATGCATACCATATTTTCTTTATCCCTTTCTCTGTTGGAGTATACCTAGGCTGGTTCACTAGCTTGGCAATTGTGAATTGTGCTGCTTTAAACATTGATGTGGATGTATCCCTATAATATGCTGATTTTAGATTTCTTGGATATACAACAAGAAGTGGGATAGTTGGGTCATATGGTGCTTCTATCCCTAGTTTTTTGAGGAATATCAATACTGTTTTCCAGAACAGTTGTATTAATTTGCAGTTCCACCTATGGAGATAAAATGAAATAATATAAAGGAAGTCATGTTATAGGTTATCAAGTTTAATGTTAAGTGATTTATAGACATGAGTATAAATATGTATGTATTATATATGTATATACACATATACATATATATACATTTTTTCAGACCACAGATAGTGCTATGATGTACAAAAGAGACATTGTGAATATGCTTTGAAAACTATTAAGGCTTACACAAGTATAAAGTATGATCGTGCTTATCTTTTTTTTTTTTTTTTTTTTTAAATAAGCCATACTACAGAAAATTTCATGGAAGAATAAGACCAATGAAAAATGTAATATTATAACTACTGAATTATTTTAATTTCTCTTTTGGTCCTTATCCTTACCTCTGCTTTGCCCCAATTTTATTATATTCTGATTTGAAGGATAATAAATCAACTCTGACAAACTGTTAGGGAAAAGGCATCTTAAGGAAGACCTTTTTAACTTTTTTTTCTCTCATATTTACACCTAGGAAAATACATCTGAGATTCCAATGGTTTCCAAAATGGGCCATATGAGCAGGTAGTATGATCTAAGAAATACCAATAGGCCCCCTGTGCCAAGCACATCTTACCTTAGGGGCATTCCTGGAATTTTCATCATTAGAGACAAAACAGAGTCCTTTTACAATGCAGAGAGGGCTAGGGGTTTGGCTCAATGGTAATTGCCTAGTACACATAAAACCCTAGGTTACATTCCCAGCACCACAAAATAAGCAAATAAATAAAAATAAATAAAAATAAAATAAAATGCACAGAGATGTTAGCATATCATTGACTCATGTGACTACCTGAATAAAAATAGATTAAAATAATTCAATATAATTCAAGTTGGGAAAAGAAGCAGTATGTTATATTCTCGTCTTTGCTCTTTAGAAAAATTTTTTAATTATCAGACAAAACTATAATCAAACTATAGAAATGCACAATAAGGAAATCATAAATCAGCCCCACAAATGTTTGAAACAATCTTCTTTGGCAAATAACTTTTTTCCTTTTGGTTTGTTATCAGAACATGGACAAGACTGAATGACTGATTATAGAATAAGTGACCATATGACTTGAGTTGCTTATCAAAATTTGGTGTTCTATAATGAACCAAAACATAAAGTTGGGCATGCTTAAAAGCCCTTTTTCATTAAGTGGAAATTTTATAGAGAGAAGATCGCTCTATAGCATCATCTATATTCATGACTCAGGGGCATTCTGCCTTTCTTCCTATTGTTGTCATCTTGAGGTATAATTGTCATGATGAATACACACCTCCATAAATATTTTTAAAAGTCTTTAATTTGTATGTAGAAATTGAGTGAATTTTATAGAATAAGTGATGTACTTTATGTGTGCAAATTCTAAAATATCATTTAGAGGTCTGAAAATCCCAGGACTAAATGAAGAAGGTAATACCCAACTCTAAACATACTGAAAATGTATGCATGAGTCTCACCTGAAAGGGGTGAGAGAAAAGAGTACTTTCCATAAGATTTTGGACATGAATGGAGCCAGAGTAGTTTCTTTGTCTTAAGGGAAAAAGACCTGTACAAAAGTATTATACTCTAGTCCATAGAGTTGTTCATGATGGGGTTATAGATTGGCAATTCTGAAAATATAATAAATGTTTTATGGATAATAAAATAATTAAATAAATAGATTGTAGGAGACAGATTTCTCAGGGTGAGGAGTAGGCGATTATAGATAAGCAAAGAGAGAAACTAGAGTGGTCCAGTTGGTAATGGAGTAAATTTGGAGGCATCAGTATGAACTTAGGCTTGCATTAATAGAGATGTAGTAGTTTCCACTTATCTAGAAGGATATGTTTCAAGACCTCCAGTAAATGCCTGAAACCTCAGATAGTACAAAACTACACTGTTCTGTTTTTCTCCTGTACATGCATACCTCTCATAAAGTTTGATTTATAAATAAGACAAGGTAAGAGACTAACAAAAATAACTAATGATAAAATACAAATTATAATAATGTAACAAAATTATAAGCATTACTACTCTTGCACTTTTGGGCCATTATTAAGTAAAATAAGGGTTAATGGATATAAGCACTTAGATACTCTCGCAGTCAATATGATAGCTGAGCACTAGGGAAAAATAGCATTAGATTAAGTAGAGGGAAATGATGGAAGGGGAAGGAGGGCATGTGGGGATAGGAAAAATAGTGGAATGAAACAGACATTATTACTGTATGTACATATGTGACTACATGACCAATATGATTCTGCAACATATATACTCAGAAAAATGAGAAATTATATCTCAACTACGTATGATATATTACAGTGCATAAATGCATTCTATTGTCATGTATAACTAATTAAAACACATAAAAATTTTTTTTAAAAGTATGGTAGCTGAGATGGCTATAAAGTGATTAATGGGAAGGTAGTGTATACAACATGGATACACTGGGAAAAGGGATGATACTTGGTGAAACTAAGTAGGACTACATGATATTTCATTATACTACTCAAAAAAGCATACAATTTAAGACTTATAAATTATTTCTGGAATTTTATATTTACTTTTTTTGGACTGTGGTTGGCTTTAGATAGCTAAAAAAAATCATAGAAAGTGAAACCACACATATGGGGAGACTACTGTACCAATGGTTACATATGGATTTCTAGATATGTAAATATACAAGTATCCTTGCTCTGTCATTAAAAGGTCATAAAAATAATAACACCACAGTAACAATGAGCAAACCTAATGTCCATATAGTATGTTCTAACACCATCCTTCAATACAAGAAACCTAGGATCCATCAAGAAATGGCCAATTTAGGACTGAGGCAGAAAATAAACAAGATAAACCCAGAGTATCTTATAATGGAAATAAGCAAAAAATGTTTAAAACACAAAACTTCATACTTATGAGAGGGAAATATGACAAAGAAAAACAGGAGCCAACTGAAGAACACCCACATATGGAATAATTTAAGCAACAAAATTAAGTGCCATTAGATTATAATACAAAGTAAAAAATAGATAACTTTGAATCCATACTGACTGACATAAATGATTAAACAAATTTAAAAAATGAGTGAGACAATATAATTTTCTCATCCAGAAGAATTACAAGTAAATATTTTAAATACTCTGTCCTCAAGAAAGAAGTTCATAACTTCCCAATCATTAAGTGTGGGCTGTACATAGTAACTGCTGCCAAAGACTATGTAAAAAAGAAAATAAAGAGTAAATTTATAGTGGATAAATCTGACAAACAGTATCTCAAGCCAGGTAGTCAACATTAATATCAATATGATAGCTCATGTTGGTAGTACCCTTCCAATATAATATAATATAATAAGAATGGCATTTTAACTCTATAGTCTTCCTCCCCAAAACACATTACTTCAGTGAAAACATGAGAAAGATATCATGAAAATTCCAACTAAGAGGCATTCTACAAAATACTTGACAAACATTTCTCAAATTATCAAAGTCATTGAAAATAAGGAAAGTCTGAGAAATTATCATATCCAAGATGAGCCAAAGAAGACATGGAAATTAAATGCAATGTACTCTGGATGGGATCTTAGAAAAAGAACATTAGGGAAAAACTGAAGAAATATAAATAAAGTATGAAATTTAGTTAATAATAATGTATCAGTATTGGTGAATTAATTTTGATCAATGTACCATACTATGGCAAGATGAGGAACTAGAGAATAATAATAGAAGAAACTCAGTATTAAGATATACAATAATTCTCTGTACTATCATTTCAATAAGTCTATGAATCTAAACCTCTTCTAAAATAAAAAGATTATTAAAACATCTGTGCACAGTATTTTTAATTAGTATTTGAAGAGGTTTATCTTACATGTAATCATTTTGGGGTAGACATTTACTGCCACTCTAGCCCATCTGTCATTATTATTTCCTAGAAAGAGAAAATGAGACCTTTATAATATTTTGAATGACAATAAACTATGTCAAACATATGTACTTAAAAATTTCTTTTTGGTTAACATATGCATAATATCTTGTAGGTCAAATATTGATAGAATCTACTCTATTAACTGCACCACATCTCAGCAGAAATTTTATGAAGTTCAATAGCTTTTTCAGAATTAAGTAACTAAATTAGGTATATAGTTTCTTTTTTACAAGAAATTTTTATATTTATCACATTAGAATTTCCTAAATAGCTTTATGACACTGCAGTTTTTATATAGTTTTTTTTTTTTATAGTGTATGGCTTAACAGAGGCAAAGCACATAAAGATATCTCTAAAAACTTGCACTTTTAAAAAAATTTTATACTTTAAAAAATGTGTGTGTGTGTGTGTATTATAAAAGCCCAAGAAAATAAGTTCTCATTATCATTTCCCTGACTTCACTATAAAAAGAGGTATTCAAATTTTAGCTCATATTCAGAATAGGCATGACTAGATATTTAAATCTATTTTCCCCCTGAACTATATTGAGTACAGTGAACCTTCTATTTTATGTTTCTTAAGTTTCTGCATTTATTTAAATAAAAATGTTAACCAAGCCAAGTAAAATACCGGTTTGGTAGAGCTGAGTTCCAGCAAAAAAAACATGAGCCAGTTCCACTCGTACAAATGAAAGGGGCCTGGTAGACTCTAAGCTTTATTTTTCTCTCTATTTAACTACTAATTAAGACTGGTAGTTGTAAAACAAACCTAAATCTATGAGATGGATAAACTTAAGATTTTCAACTTTATTCTTCTAGGAACAAATACACTTGAAATACTTTATTCCATTTTTAACAAGCATGAAAAAAATCTGCTCTCTAGATAGACCTAAATTATAAACATATCTGTAAATATCAAATTTGTCCTTTCCTTCACTCTCTTTATGCTACCATTCTAAATATTAAGTAATATTTATAAATTTTAAATATAAATTATAATTTACTATGGGCAAAGATCTCATAAATTCGCTGAAATCTATAAACTGTACTTTTGCAATAATCAGTCCCTACAATGAAAATCCCTTCTTAAATTACTACAGTCATTCTCTACATGGTCCCTGTTTTGTAAAAGATGGCCTAATCAAATGACTGATCACCACAGATTCCTTACCTTCTTCCAAGTAAAAATTTGACCGAAAGCTATTAGATGTGGCTTCCAGGTGAGAAAAGTCACAATATCTAAGACAGTGCTGTCACCCTCAGGTCATCTCTCTTTCAGTTATTAATTGTTCTAATCTTTCTTTATTTCTCTAGATTCATTGCAATGTCTGAAAAGAATTAAAATAATTGTGAATTCACCAAACTAACAAAATATTTTATAATTATTGATTATCAGGACTAACAAGACAGTAGGAGGAACCAGTAAATAAATATAACCAGCCCTGATGATTCACGGGGCATGGGATCTTCTATGGTACATATTAATAAATTCCATGTGGATATTTTTGCTTGAGCTGACCCTTACAAATAGTTTTAATAAGTCCCAAATTCATTTTAATGTCCTTGTTTACATAATGTTAAAAGATATAATCAATGCCACTTTTCAAATGAAGGCATCTAAACAATGAAAAATCAATATTGTGTTTAAAATTACATAGATCTGTATCATTTTGTCTTTACAAAGATATGAATTTGCCACTTGTGAAGAGAAACAATACAATACTGAATATTAAAAAATAATTGTATAGGTAATGAGAGGTTTTGACTATGGTTTCTTGACTAGTCCTTGCATGTCACTTACTCTTTAGGTAAGACTATTGTCAGTCTCTTTTTCCCCATTTGTTCTGACATGTTGGCCTAAGCATGAAGATTCCATGTAATTCTCCCCTGAACTCCAGGCTGGAATCATATATTCCCTGCTAGACATCTCTTGTTGAATGTGTAATAAGCATTTTAAGTCTAATACATCAAAAATAGGAACTTATTGCATTAATTTTCTGTCAGTGTGGGACTAACTTAAACAGCTTAAAACAAACATTTCTTTATTATTTAAGTTTCTACAAGTCAGAAACCTAAGCACAGAGTTTTTGAGTTCTCTGATTAGAATCACATATGGTTACAAGCAACATATTGGCTCATCTTGAGTGTGGGTATACCTCCTATTTCATTTGGGCTATTGACTAAATTTAGTTCTTTGTTGCTATTTTACTGAAGCTCCTATTTTTTTCTTTTTTTTATATCAGCCATGACAATAATGAACTCTCAGGCTGTCCTCATGTCTTTGTTGTATGATCTCCTTCCTCTCACCACACATCAGGTTGCTCCTTTAAGTTATTAGGAGAGCATTTCTCTGACATTTCATCTTTTGAAGCTATCAATGAAGACATCATAAAATTCTGTAAATTCTACCTCCTAAACATAACCTGAACTCTTTTTATCGCCTCCTTTTCATTAAAGCAGAATTACTTTTTAAATTTTTAAATCAAATCATTTTACACTTCTTGGGTTTTTTTTTGTTATCTTCCTACTTTGAATGAAAGTCAAATTTCTTAACTAAGTCTTATAAAGCTCTATGTGAAGATGTTATATTTAGAAGGTTATCCCTCCAATGACTCTTACTTATGTGTTGAAACTTAATCCCCACTGTGATAGTACTAGGAAGTGGATTCTTCTGGGAAATGACCAAATCATGAGTGTTCATGAATGGATTAATTTCCTTATAAGATAGGCTTCAGGGGGAATTCACCCCTTTTTTGCCCTTGTGAGGACACAGTGTTTGTTCCCTCCAAAAGATGCAACAACAGTGGAAGCAGAGAGCAGTCCTCATCAGACACCAAACCTTCTGGATATATGATCTTGGATTTCCCTGTTCCTTTAACTATGAGTAATAAGTTTCTATTGTTTATAAATTGCCCAGTCTGTTGTATTTGATCACAGTGGTACAGACTAAGAAGGGCTCTCTGAAGGGATATTATTTAATAAATAACTGACCAAAGGGAGCCAGCTTGGTACCCATCACAGAGAAGAGTATGCCAGCAGAGAATACAAAAATTCTGAAGCAGAGATATGCTTGACATGTTTGAGGAACTGAAAGAAACCCTGTATTACTAGTACCACCTTAGAATGAGTAAAAGTGGGTGGCTAACCGCAGTATCTGACTCTCTGGGAAAAGTGACAGGAAAGATGTTATGTGACTAGTATCAGCGTAATTTAGCATTGATTTTCACTAACCTTAGATATTTAAGCTGCTAGTTTCATGAGTACATTGTGGATTGTCTGAACATCTCCAATCACTGAAGTCTTTCCCCTTTGGTTCCCTTGATGAATGCAGTACATCTATATCGGGTGTTACTTATGATTTTTGTCATTATTATCCATATCTTCTGTTATGATATCCTTTCCCTGTTAGGCAGAACTCTTAAAGTGGGTATAAGACAACTCTGGCCCTCTTTCTTATGTAGCCCACATTTGGAAAAGAGGAAACATGTAACTTTAGTGTAATCATGGTGGGAATACCACCACTTTCCACCTGCAATGCCTGCTAGGCTTCCACAAACTGCTTCAGTCATACTTTTCTGTTTAGCTTTCTTAGATGTTAGTCAGACCAGTCTTTGCTCATCAAGCTGCTATGAGCACTTATGAAGTTCGACTTGTATTCTGGATGAACTTCTCATTTCACTTGAAGCAAGAGGGAAGCAATCCACTCCCATTTGTGGGGTCTCAGGCACTCTTACAAGTACTTTCAAACTCCTACTTCCTCGCTGAACTGTTAATCCTTGCTTACATAAACAATGGCATTTACATTATTTCCTATGTTATTAGTACAGAGATCACATGGCGACACTCATCAGATGGTAGGAATAGCATGTACACAGAATGGAGTACATATTTGAGAGAACTAACTCTGACGCTACTTTGCTGGGTTCAACTTCTGTCTCTACCACTTACCAGCAGTGTGACAGTGACCAAGTTACTTAAACTTTCTATGTCTGTTTCTTCATATGTAATATAAAGAAAATAACAGCATGAATATTGTAAAATTATTAGAAGAATTAAATTAACTATACACATTCTTATACATAATCCTATGCATACCCAGCTATATACACACCCCCAGCCACACACACACAGCTGGATGTGTGTACATATTCATACTTATGTTTGTGCATGTATGTATTCTTTTTTTTAAAAGGATAGCAAAGTTTATTTGAAGGGAAAAGGGGTAAAGCAGACTCAAAAGGAAGAGTGGATCTTATTAAAAGTAGAGCAACAACTCACTCCTTTGTGACCCAGCTTTTATTGGAGTAGGAGGGAGATTATTAGAAGGTCCCAATCAAGTATCAACTCTTGGGTCTGGATAGACAGACTTTATCAGTTAATGACTTAAGGGCAACTCATGGTCATCTTGGCTTGACAAGTCCTAACTGCAACTAGTTTTACAGAATTTATGGTCAGTGGGCTCTGGTCTTAATTATTCCACATTCCCAAATCTGGGAAATCTCTGATCTTGCTTGAATTGTACTTCTCCTTCAAAGAGTCCCATCTGTGTGCTAAGTTTGGAGAGCAGGGTGGTCATAGAACTTTCCCTCCATCTCCTAAGACCCAGATCTCTCCCCACATTTGTCAGTTACACATTTGTTTTTTACTGGATCATATGGTAACTTTATTTTTATTTTTTAAATTTGTTCTAATTAGTTATACATAATAGTAGAATGCATTCTGACACATCATACATAAATAGAGTGTAACTTATCCTTCTAGTTATACATGAGTAGGATCACATTGGTCATGTAGTCATATAAGCATATAGTGTATTAATCTCTGATTCATTTTATTGTCCTTCCTACTCCCATACTCCCTCCCCTCCCTTCACTTCCCCTGCTAATCCAAAGTACTTCTATTCTTCCCTAGCCCACCCTCGTGATTATTATTAATTATTATTATTATTATTATTAATATTGAGAATTAGCATTCATATATCAGAGAAAAAATTCGACCTTTGGTTTTTGGGGATTGGCTCATTTAGCTTAGCATAATATTGTCCAGCTCCATCCATTTACCTAAAAGTGCCGTAATTTCATTCTTTTTAAATTTGTTCTTGTTATACATAACAGTAGAATGCATTCTGACATATCATATATACAGGAAGTATAACTTCCAATTTTTGTGGTTGTATATGATGTGGCCTTACACTGGTTGTGTATTAATATATGAACAGAGGAAAGTTATGTCTGATTCATTCTAATGTCTGTTGCATTCCCATCCTACCTGCCTTCCCTCCCCCCAATCCCCGCTGTCCAATCCAGTGAACATTTCCTTCTCTCCCCACCCTGCCTATTGTGAGTCAGCATCCTATATCAGAGAGAACATTCAGTCTCTGGTTTAGGTGGATTGGCTTATTTTACTTAGCATGATAGTCTCCAGTTCCATCCAGTTGCCAGCAAATACCATAATTTCATTCTTCTTTATGGCTGAGTAATATTCCATTGTGTATATGTACCACATTTTCTTTATCCATTAATTGGTTGGAGGGCACCTAAGTTGGTTCCATAGCTTAGCTATTATGAACTGAGGTGCTATAAACATTGTTGTGGCTGCATCACTATAGTATATTGCTTATAAGTCCTTTGAGTATATGCCAAGCAGTGGGATAGCTGAGTCAAATGGTGGCTTCATTCCAAGTTTTCTGAGGAATCTCCACACTGCTTTCCATAGTTGGTTGTACCAATATGCAGTTCCATGAGCAATGTATGGGTGTACCTTTTTTCCCACATCCCCACCAACATTTATTGTTACCTTTATTGATAATTGCCATTCTGATGGAGATGAAATATCATTGTAGTTTTAATTTGCAATTCTCTAATTGCTAGAGATGTTGAACGTTTTTTCATATATTTGTTGACCAATCATATTTGTTTTGTCTTCTTTCTTTTTCTTTCTTCCTCTTTTACAGTAGAATGCACTTTGACACATTATACACAAATGGAGCACAACTTCTCATTCCTCTGGCTGTACATGGTCCAGAGTCACTCCAGTAGTATAATCATACAGGTAAATAGGGTAATAATGTCTCTCTCATTCTACTGTCCTTCCCATCCCCATAGCTCCACCCCTCTCCTCACTCCCCTCTTTACAAACCAAGTTCCTTCATTCTTCCCTATCCCCCACCCCACTATGGATCAACAGCCGCTTATCAGAGAAAATATTTGGCTTTTGATTTTTTGGGATTGGCATATTTCACTTAGTATTATATTCTCTAGTTACATCCATTTACTTGCAAATGCCATAATTTCATTTTTCTTTCTGGCTGAGTAATATTTCATTGTGAATATGTGCCACATTTTCTTTATCCATTCATCTGTTGAAGGGCATCTAGGTTGGTTCCATAGTTTAGCTATTGAGTTGAGCTGCTATAAACATTGATGTGGCTACATCACTGTAGTTTGCTTATTTTAAGTCCTTTGGGTATAAACTGAGGAGTGGGATTTCTGGTTCGAATGGTGGTTCCATTCCAAGTTTTCTAAGGAATCTCCATGCACATATGTATTCTTATTCACTAAAATAAATTACTTGTTACCTATTTTATAGTCAGTCTATGTATACCTTAAAATTAAGACAAAAAAGTCCCATGTTAAGGTGCTGTCAGAAAAACACAAATAAAAAAAAGATAATATATTTACAAATTAAATGTGACACAAAATTCATAAGTAAGCCATGTGTGTATTATGTATATGTCTGCTCCAAAAAGTCTGAAACACATATGAACATAAACTTTCAAACAAAAAACCCACCATTTTATAACAAAATAATTTGAGTGTGTAAGTTCAGTATTAATGTTAATACCACATATATATTGTACTTCATTCTCAAAATGTATTAATACCACTACTGAATTTGATTTGTATTATGGCATTAGATGAAAAATGTATTTCACAAAGCATTACTACATTTTTATTCATTTTCATACGTGAGGAAGCTGAAATTGAGAAATATTGTGAAGTTTACAAGGTGACCAGTAAAAAGCAAGATGGAGTTAAGAATAAAACAATGCTCCAGCAGGTTCTTATCTAATGATCTTTAAGCTGGATTTAAGTATTGCTCCTTAGCTCAGATACAAGAGCAGCCAGTCCATCCATTAGCAGTGATTATCTCACAGCATTTTGTGAATTTTTTATAAGAAACATGATTAGGGTGTTGAACACAAGCCGTGTAGGGTAAGTTCAAATCACCTTTCTGTTTTATCTCCAATATCACTTTAAAATTTATTTAGTGTGCTGGGCGTGGTGGTGCACGCCTGTAATCCCAGCACTTGGGAGACTGAGGCAAGAGGATCGCGAGTTCAAAGCCAGCCTCAGCAATGGCGAGGCACTTAGCAACTCAGTGAGACACTGTCTCTAATAAAATATAAAAAAGGGCTGGGGATGTGGCCCAGTGGTTGAGTGCCCCCAAGTTCAATCCCTGGTACAAAAAAAAAAAAAAAAAAAAAAATTATTCAGTGTGAGTAAACTTTCCTGCCCCTGGATAGAAAAATTGGCTAGATTTCATTACTTTCTAGCTTCCTCTCAGGTAATAGCAACACTCTGACCACTCATGTCACAGAACATTGTTTCCAATTAAAAAAGAAATATATATAATACAATCAATTAATCAATGTTTCAATGACTATTCAAATTAAGATTTCTCTCTGCCAAGGTCAAGGTCAGAGTTGCCTGGATCAACACAAAGAGAATGGTTTTTTGTCTTCTGCCTCCCCCCCCCCAACCTCCTCCTTCCATGGCTAGCTGCTTTCTCAGAATGCTTGGGGGATCAAAATGAGCAGAAGTAAGAGAATAAAATAATTTTTCCCTGGCTGATTGTGCCATATTCTTTGTATCTGACACGTGGACAAATTTTACTTTCTTATGAGAATTAGATCTAGAGGTTCCTAGAACTATGGAATTTTATTCTCCTTACTGGATTGTCACTATTCAGTCCCTGATTTCCCTGGAGCTCTCTTTCACATAATCTCACACTTCTGAAGACTACTTGAGTTACTTCAATAATTCTTATTTATTCTCTTGGTTAGGCCTTAAAATGGCTTCTGTCCAGCTTTCTTTCTTAGAATGGCCCATATGTGGTCCACTTACATATCCTTTAATACAACAAAGGTCTCTTGGAGACCAGACCAGTCTCAGAGCAGCAGCATAAAATCATGGCATTTGCAGGAAAATGGATGGAGTTGGAGAAGATCATGCTAAGTGAAGTAAGCCAATCCCAAAAAAACAAAGGCCAAATGTTTTCTCTGATATGTAGATGCTGATCCATAATGGGGGGGAGGGGGGGAGTGGATTATGGGAAGAATGGAGGAACTTTAGGGTAAAGCAGAGTGAAGGGAAGGAAGGGGGCATGGGGGTAGGAAAGATGGTGAAATTAGATGGACATAACTACCCTGAGTATATGTATGAAGACATGAATGGGGTGACTGTACTTTGTGTACAACCAGAAACATGAAAAATTGTGCTCTATATGTGAACTATGAATTGAAATGCATTCTGCTGTCATGTATAACAAATTAGAATACGTAAATAAATTTAAAAATCTAATTATCAAAAAAACAAACAAACACACACAAAACAATTGCCCTGGCTATATACAAAGCAGATATTCATTCTTTTTTATCCCTTTTCTCACCCTTTAGATAAACTAGGCAAGTGTCTGACTCCAAGTTGCAGTCTGCCAATGTCAGGAAACTCATATAAAACTGTCTTAATGGTTTTATTGAAGTCTACTCTAAGACCACATCAGTATTCTGAGAAAAAAAGAGGAGTTTTACAGCACTATTTTCTTCAGATAATGCATTTAACCTTTATGTGCTGATGTTTGTCAAATGTTCTTGAACTACCTGAGGGACTCAAAAATCAGAGAACTGGGTTTCTAGATTTTCTTTTGTATATTCAAGAGAGGGGTAAGGTTTATCTCATTTTTATTTCAAACCTACTATATTGTCACTTCAGTAAAAATTTAGATGCTATTATCAATTTAGTAAAAAATTTAAACATATCTATGTACATGTTATACATTTCTTAGGTCCCCTGCTAAACTATAACCTTCATATAAAGAGATACTGTGTTTTAGTTTTTTTTTTCCCTACATTCCTCATGACACACAGAATAGAATCTACACTTGGATCAACATGGAAAGCTAGCCAGAGGCTAGGGCCTGGGATTGGGTGAGATACGGCACAGCATAATAGTGAAGCAATTCAATATAAGAAAGACATTAATTTAAATCCTTACTTTACCACTTGTTAGTTGAGTAATCTGGACTTGTGGTTAAACTTGGTAGGCACTGAATTTTTCACCTGATAAGTGTAGATAATAAAGCTTCCCTCATAAAGTAAAAAATTACAAAAGAATATTAGCTACTTCCATTATTATTATTAGTAGTATATTTAATAATACCCATTTTTCTAGAATAATAATAAATATGGCCCCAAATACAAATAGATTAATATTTATTTTATAAATAAATTTATGATTAAATTAAACAAATAGTTCTGCAATTACCTGCACAGATTAATCACTAAAAAGCATTTTTTATTTGTATTATCCAAATTATAAAGCCTAGTAACTTTAAATTCATTCTTTGTATACATGTGACAAGGAAGAAAGGAAACCATGAAGGGAGCAGGGGAGGGAGGAAAAGAGAGAAAGAAGAAGCAGAGATAAAGGAAAGAATTGCTCAAGAAAAGAAGACTATTAGAATACTACCTACTTAAGGGAAAAAGATGGTGAACATTACATGATAATTTCTTCTAATATGATTCATCATAGAAAATGTGATCACAATGTATGTTGGTTTCAAATTTACTATATGGTAGGTAGTTGGCCAGGGATGGTTTCCTACCATTTAATCCAAAGCCTCTTTAGATAGGAACCATCTATCTTTATTACAAATAAACACCAGATATTTATTAATGAACTTAAGGTTAAATTGGATTTCACAGGTGATATTAGATAAATGGATTAACTAAAATATTATATAAACATTTGTTTCCCTAATTGTATGTACAGGTGATAAGAATCTGTAAATCTTTCACTTTTTAATCAATGGCACCTTAAACTTTGTTAATTTTAAAATAGGCTTGTATTTAGCCAGTGATTCTGGAAAGGTATGGGTCCTCTGACTGAGTAGAGAGCTAAAATACAGCAGTTTCCCTTTATTCACAGTTTGGCTTTCTGCTGTTTCAGTTACCAGCAGTCAACCACAGTCTGAAAATATTAAATGAAACATTCCATAAATAATTCATAAGTTTTAAATTGTACACTGTTCTGAGTAGATTCATGAAAAATCTCCTGTGGTCCCACTATATCCCTCCCTGGACATGAATCATCCCTTTATCCAGCCTATCCATATTGTACATGTTTAACCACCCATTAGTCACTTAGTAAGCATCTTGATTATCTTCAGATTGACTGTCATAGTATTGCAGGGCTTGCATTTAAGTAGCTCTTATTTTATTTAATACTGGCCCCAAAGTGCAGGAATAGTGATGTTGATGGTTTTACTATAGTTTACTTTTATACATATCCTATTTTATTATTAGTCATTGTTTTTAACCTCTTACTGAAACTAATTAACAATTTAAACTTCATAATGGTATGTAATATGTAGGAAAAAAGGATAGTATATATTGAGTTTGGCACTAGCCTTCATTTCTGGCATCCACTGAGGGTCTTGGAACATATCCATTGTGGCAATCACAGCAATTTGGAAGGATGACTTAGGAGGATCACAAATTCAAGGCCAGTACAGGAAACTTAGCAAGACACTGTCTCAAAATAAAAAATTAAAAGGGCTGAAAATATAACTCAGAGGGCCTGAGTTCAATTCCTAGCACAAAATCAAACAAAAAGTAAAAACAAAACAACAAAGTGATGTAATAAATAGTTTGGATAAGATGCACATTAAAATCATTATTTTAGATTATAAATGCAATAATATGTGTGTTTATGTGCCTGTGCAATATTTTTACCTTGCATCTCTTCTAAACTGGTATTACCTATACACAAACATCAGTAAATGCTTTCTTTATAGTCTACTGTCAAATCCTAGTTAAAGCAAACTTGAATACAGCTCTTCCATAACACGATACAAAGTTAAACCCAGTGTCTAAGGTTCTGTAGTATGCTCTTAAGAAAATATAGAAAAGGAGCTGCAATGTGAGTCAAATACAGAACATTGCAATTGATTCCTATTTCACAGGGATCTGGAGAATTGTGGGTCTAGATTGTAGCTCTTAGCCACTAGCCAGCTTTGCCTGCATTTCCACGATAGGCTCTGTCTTCACTTTTTAAAATACTAACAGGCTTCTTGTGGGTGGGATCAAATGACTGCCCCTCTCCCTTCACCTGTGAAATTTCAGAGCCTATTTGAAAAGGTCCATTGTTTCCCAGGAATGCCAGGCCTAGTCCAGGAAAGAAAGTCTTCATTTCAACAGGAATTTGGAGCCTGCCTGAGAAGGCCAGCCAGTTACTTGGTGAAAACTGTGGCAATTCATTCAAGCTCTGAACAGTACTATCTGAGCCTTACTTGATTACTTTCAACTCCTAAGTTTTATGACTAATGTGTTTTTTTTCCCTTAAATCATAGGGATGTGTGCATGTGCATCTGTGCGTGCATGTCACAGAAAAAAGAAGTATGTATGAGGTGCAGCATGTACACAGGCAGTGAGATGATGGAGAAAACCTCTTTCCCCAGTGAGCTGTTGCCCTGAGTATGAGACATAGGTTCCTCTGTTCTAGCTTTTGCCCCTACATTCACAGCACTTGAATGCATTCATGTGAATAAGCTCAGATGTTTAACAAGAATTTAAAGTAGGTTCCCAATAAAATATATTTGTACAAGAATACAAAACAAAGATACAGTGCATGTATTCAAGACCTGAACAGAGGGCTCCTGTCTGAAGCACATTAAAAATAATTTCTAAAGCAAAATTAGGACTAGAAGCCAAAAGAAGGGAAACAAACACCTTGATACAGAGATACAGAGTCAAATCTTTCTGGTTAGAGTCTACAGGGAAAGACTAGCATTTATCTAAATTTCCTATTGTTTATATTCTCTGACATTTTCTACATAATAACATAGAAATTTTCCAAATTTTTCATCCTACTAATAATTATTTATGAATCCTTAAAATTTACCTCTGCTCCTGAAAAAATTCAAAACATCACCCAAGCATTCAAATTGACTAAAGTGTAAAAGTAAAATCAATAAGCAAAAATAATGTCAATAAATTTGAAAGGAAAGCATTTATCCTTATGCTTTTTTTATAAAAAAAAAAAAAATGATGCCAATACAGCTTCAGGATAGGATTTTGGAATTTTCTTTTTTCAAGGAAAGGCAAGCAGTCCTGAATACGAACTGAAATTAATTACTATGTTGAATATCTAAAGATTTGGGGAAAGCTTTATTTTCTGACTCTGTCACATAACAGAGTTAATCTGTAATTTAATATTAAAGCACCATTAATTTGTGGTGAACCACTATGTAATTGTGATGCAGAGTCAAATTCAAAAAGGAATGTTGGAAAATCAGAAATCAAAGTGAAACAGGATAGTCAACTCAAAAGATGGCTTTTTTCCTTCTCTTTTCCTTCATCAGATGTTTCCTGTGATCTTGGGAAAAACCTGATGTGACATTATTAGTCACTGGACTTTAGGGTAGATGGTGCACAAAAGAAAGCTTGTCCTTTTGGGACCTGGTTTTGAACCAGTTTCAGACGACAGAAAAATACTCTTTTGTGGCTACTAAAGTTCAGGAATGAATTCTGGCAGCCTTACCCAATTCCCTAAAGCAGAGTCCACATTACCAACATCTAATTGGCAGGCTTTGCTTGTAACTCCTGCTAGGGCCAAGGTAATGAATGGATTTAGTGAAGGTGTCCTGAGTCATCTGTACAGTGCCTGGTCTGGGCACTAAGGCTCTTCCTTCTAACCTCCCTAGACATGTCACTCAAGGGAAAGAGAGAGGCCTATGTGCTTGCATAACAGTGACAAGACACAGCAATTTTATTGAATTGTAGTTCCAAAGAAAGTTGTTATCTTTATTTGATCTGGAGAAAAAAGGAGTCTTAGGAAAGAAAACATATTCTTTTTGGATCACATCATTCATTAATTTCCATTCCAAACACTTATTTTTGGCTTAAATATTTAGCTAACTGTGGTTAAATGTAACTCCCTCCAAGCCTACTCCAGATTATTCTTTAGGCATCAAGGAAGAAATCTGGACAATTTCTACCTAGAAAAGCCCATAAGGATTTACTGTTATTACTAAGTAACTTTTATTCCTTATGTTTGTGAGGGAGAATTTGTTTATTCCCTCTTGTTAAGTACAAATAAATAACAATAAATACTTGGTGTTGATTAATTTTTATCTTGTTAATTCTTTAAATCATTAATGTCAAATTCTTATCTGAAAATATTACATTTGCCTTTTTAGGAAAGTTCAGCAGTCTCCCAAATCCAGCCACTATATTTGAACACTGACAATTTCAGTGCCAATAATATAGCTTTACTTATGTTAAGAGTGTAGGAAAAAGATTGTTAACAAAAATAAAGTGACACTCATGAGAAAAATTGTTGAATGATTCATTAGTGTTGAAGAAAGTACTCTCACTTTCTACCAAGAGACTTATGATAAAGTGACATTATTAATTTTCTTAGCAAACATTTTTAGCACTAATTCTGCTTAAACTAAGTAAGGAATTACTATGTGAAAGTTACAAGGATTATATCTTCAGAGAATTTTCATGCATTTGTTATGTTCTTAAACCCTTTTTCTTTCCAGAACCAAAAATCAACATGTATGTTACACTCCAATTTTTTTAATGAATAAAAAAGATACAGTGAAGTCCCAAGAACAAAATCCACATTGAAAAGTTAGGTGCTTTGAACTTTCTCATCACCTTACCAGGGTTTCCGCACGGGTAGTCTAAAAGACAACTCAGCAATGTCTGAATGAACTACAAACAATGGCTCCTTCACAAGTGGGTCTTTAATTGATTACGGCTGTGTTTATGGAAGCAGAAGAGAATTTACAAAAAATAACAGATTCCCTTCATTTGAGGGAGTTCTACTGGCATACATGGTAAAGTTGGTTCCTCTAGTAAACAGTCCTGTTCCCTTTCCCTATCTATACCCTTCTACTAGCCATCTAACTGGAAAAATTTTAAAAATATTACTTTATATCACTTTTTACTAGAATTATCTCCCCAGTTTATTTTTTAATGGGTTGTATTCATACTAAGATATTCATACTCAGAGAATCCAAATAAGGTCTGATTTCCCTTCCTCTGTTATAGATTCTTTATTAAATATTAGGGAAGGTAATCAATTAGGAAATCATTAGAACTTAAATTAGTGTGGTCTCTTTGCTGTCAATTTGCCTATAAACTAGAGACGGGAAATGCGGGAAGTCAGATGATTTGGCTAATCCATTCAAGGAGTAAAATGTACTTTTTCCATTTAATTTTATGAAAAATTAAAATTTCAAAGTTATGTTACATTATATAATGCCTTCATATGTGATAGTGCTATGGATTATCTAGTGATTTGAGGCAGATTACCTGTCTTAATGTGTAATTTCAAAAGGTTTTTCATTTGTCTGTTAATAGTGACCTCTACAGGTCAAATGTAACAACAACAAAGCATCCATATATAACTTTCCTAGGGTCAAAGATTTAAGGGAAGACAAGGGGTAAAAATTGTAATATTAAATTTAAAATTTCTAAGTCTCTCAATGTCAATTTATATTTTATATTTTTAAATCCAATAAAATTAGTAGTCTCATAAACATCCGTGGACTCAATCTCAAAATAAAGTAATACTTGATAAGGTCTTAATTAACTTATATAAATAGAATTAATAAACTTTGAAGAGCTTAGAAGCAGAGAAACCTAAGGGGTATGCTAATGTCAATCTTTCATTATAAAAAATTAAGATGATAACATAATATTATGTATCATTTTTCTGAAAATTATGTGAACATAAAAGTTGGTAATAAAAAAATGTATCTTACCTCAAAGCTTAGACAGTCACCAAGGACTTCTTAAAGCGAGAGTGCAAATAAGTAGTTGTGGAACATTTTTGTTTTTGGTATTAGACTTACAATTTTATTAACATGTTTTTAATTTATTGTTTTTTAAATGAAAATATACTGATAAGTGCAAACAAGATAAATATCTGCAACATTAAATTTGATAATTCTTTATAAGCTGAGAAATGTTGCAATAATGCTTAAATTACTTAAACATTTTGGATTATCATTCTAAAATTCTTTTTAGCTCAAGTCAGTCTAAATAATTAACCTAATAAATTGACTCTCTAGTTTTAGTTATTATTCTCCAGTTAAACTAGATATTCTAATGAACACCTGAAAATTATAAATTAATGCACAAAAACTTTCTCACTTCAACCTTTTAATTCCTCCACCCACTTGCATTATATTTCATCTCATTTGTTTCTCAAGTTCATCGATCTCTTTATATTTTCCCTATCATGGCCCTATAATTCAAATACTTTTCTTGTCAATATCCTAAATTTCTCCTTTCTATTCCATTCAGGCCACTAGACTAACCGCTATACTTTCCTATCTATACTGAGGAGGTCATTTTTCAGATAAAAAAGTTTGACAATTTAAGGATATATTTAAGAAATCATAGTGCCTAATAAAGCTAGGCAGGATCTCTTGAAAATAACAAAATAGGGTTTGTTGGAAAAGAGCTATTAGCTTTTACAACGAATAATAAGCACCTGAAAGCTGGGATCAAAATGAATTATAAAAAAATAGGCCCGGAATTATCCAGATGTACATTTAATGATAGCTATGAAAGAAGTGATTGCAAATATCTAGGTTTTTTAAAGTTAATTCTAGGTGGAATTAAATGAATTCTTGCTTGCTAAATACGATATGTTTCAGTTTCCTCTTGTGTAAAATGAGCATAATAGAATTCTTAATATGATAAAATGTAAGTACATTAGAAATTCACTTAAACAGTGAATTATTTTTAATATATTAAAGAAAATAAATTCTACTAAAATTCACACAACAGTAATGATTCAGAATTTTGAAAAATCTTGGAAGTATACTTCCTTCTTCATGTCTTTTAAAGTAATTCTGCTCCTAATTTTGCACATTAAAACTGAAATATTTTATGCATGTCATATAAATCTTGCTAATTACTGAATAAGATCTTAAGCATATTTTTTAAATACCAAGAATTATAAATAAAATATTGACTACATTTTTCATTTTTAACCTCAAACTCACTAAGCATGACTACTATCAAAACAAGAAAGAAAGAAATAAAACTGAATGAGTGTAGGTGAGGATATGGAGAAAGTGGAACTCTTATGCACAGAGGTTGTGAATGTAAAATGATACAATTGTAGTGGAAAGTAGTATGACGATTCCTCAAAAAATAAAATCTCACTTCTGGGTAAATATCAGAAGGAGTTGAAAGCAGGATCTCAAAGAGATACTTACATGTTCATAGCAGCATTATACACAACAGACAAGAAATGGAATCAATCCCAGTGAATAAGAAAAGGAAATGTGATATAAATATATATGCTATTACATAAAATAAACTTGAAGATATTATGATAAGTGAAATAAGTTAGTCACAAAAAGATAAATGCTATATAATTTTACTTACATGAAATACCTATAGCTTATCAAATTTATAGATGAGGCAAATAGAAAGGTGGAGTTCAGGGACTATAGGGAGAGAGAAATGGAGTTGTTTCATGGGTATAGAGTTTCAACTACTCAAAATAAAGCAGGTCTAGAGATAAGTTTATACAACAATGTGAATATATTTAATTCTATTAAGGAGTACAGTAAAAAAATTGTAAAATGGTAAATTCTGTTTTTACCATAATTAAAAGTTTCAAAATTATGTAATATTTAAGCATATAGAAAGGTTCTCAAAATAATATAATAAGCATCTATGTGCCCATCACATAAATAAATTTTATTACTCACTTGAGATTACAGAATTGAATACTGGGTCTTCTAGCTCAAACAGATGGATGAAGATTTACATTCTGAAAGAAAGAAACCTTTACAACAAAGAACATAAAGGGAGGAAATGATAAGGTATATCACCATAGATGGCTGAGAGGGTAAATTTGGCTGTACAAATTGTAGCCTGTGATGAAATATTCTGAAATCAGATACCTTATATAATTTATTCAGATATACTGCAAAAATGATAGTCAATTTTCTTTAATGACCCCATCTCCATTCCCCTAACTTCTGTCAAAGAATGCATAATTCCTTAGGACAAGTTCCATGAGAACAAAACAAAAGGAACATCTCTAGGAAATATTATTTTATCAAGTAAAAATCTCATGGCTGGATTTACACCTTGCCTGTTTATCTCTTTACCAATATGACTAATTATAAACTTAGATAACTAACATATATACTGTAACACATTTATTTGAATTTCAAAATAAAGATAGACTTATTGACAAAGAGTAGTCAGAATTTGATTGATCTGCTACATAATGAAGACAGTCTCTACTAATAAGACTATTTAGTGCTATTTTCATATATTTAAAATAATTTTAACATATTTTAAGAGTTTGATAAAATAAAAATAGTATACACAATACTATATTCTCAATAATTAAAATTATCAATGCTTATATTTTTCTAGTCATGTTTCAACAAATGGGTTACAAAATCTTCTTAAATTCTCTTAATTTATTTTATTTACCTCCCCTCAAATGAGAAAGCACATGATTCTAATGACTTAATAAAAAGTCCTCTAAGTCGGGCATTTTTCAAATCTTTTCTTCCAACAAAATTAAAGGATAAAGTCATCAGTAGATAAAGCATTAGGAATAAGTTTTTAATCAACTGCCATGTCAATTTAGTATTATAAACGAGTTTGGAAAAGTGAGTATAAACTCCTTCCATTCTTTGCTACTTATTTATGTAAATGAGAGCTCTGCTATGGTCTGAATGCTTATATCCTCCCCTTAAATTTATATGTTGAAATCCTAATCCCTAAGACAATGGTATTAGGAACCAGGGGATTTGGAGGGAATTTGGATTATGAGGGAAGAGTTATCAGGAATGAGATTGTTATCCCTATTAAAAAAGTCACAAGACACTTTTATCCCTTCCACCATATGCAGACACATCAAGATGGCATATTTGTGAACCAGAAAGTTGGCCCTTATCAGCCACTGAATTTTCCTATACCCTTACCTTATATTTTTCAGCCTCCAGAACACTGAGGAACAAGATCCCTACCCACTTATCACCTACAATTTCTACAAAGAGTACAAATTACTACACCTAAATCCAACAAGAATAGGTGATTGCCATCAAAAGAGAAATAGTAGCCAACAGAACAAATCCCCCAAAAGCCAGATGTTGGAATTAACAGACAAGGGCTTAAATCAATTCTGTTTAAAGACTTAAAAAAAGAGATGGGGAATGGGAACAACAAAAACAAAAATGGACATTCTAAAGTTGGGAAGTACTATACCTGAAATTTTAAAATTATGGCTCTAATTTAATAGCAGATAAGAGATTGCAGAAGAAAAGATTACTGAGGGTAAATACAGGTCAATATTGGTTATCTAATACAAAAAACACAGAGAAAAGAGATTAAAAAGTTAATAACCTGAGCCTCAGTGTCTTGTAAACAAGTATCACACATTTATTAGCAATTTAGGTAACATAATAAATGTGGAGAAGCCGGGCGCGGTGGCGCACGCCTGTAATCCCAGCACTTTGGGAGGCTGAGGCAGGAGGATCGCGAGTTCAAAGCCAGCCTCAGCAATGGCGAGGCACTTAGCAACTCAGTGAGACCCTGTCTCTAATAAAAATACAAAAAGGGCCGGGGATGTGGCCCAGTGGTCGAGTGCCCCTGAGTTCAATCCCCGGTACCAAAAAAAAAAAAAAAAAAAAAAAAAAAAGAATAAATGTGGAGAAAAGAAAACATATTTCAGGAAATAATTATCCAAAAGTTTCCCACACTTGGTTTAAAAATATACTAAACATTCAAGAATCTTAATGCAAAACATGCTAAATACAAACAGCTATAGTGAGGCTGTCATAGTCAAGCTTTTGAAAAACAGAAACAGCAATATTTCACCCAGGAATAATAAAATCTATATATTATATACAGTGAAAGAACAATAATAGTGGCTGATTTCTTAAAGGGAAGAAAATGCAAATAGAAGGTAATTTAACATGCTTGGAGTGCTTAAAGGAAAAAGAATGGCAACCCTGAATTGTATTTCCAGTGATAATATATCCCATATGCATAAGGGTTTAATATAGACATTATCAAAGAAAATATGAGAAAATTAGTCCCAAACATATCTACCCTGCAACAATGATAAAGGAAGTTCTTCAGACTGATGGAAAATGGCACTGGATGGAAAATCATTTACTAAACAATGAAGAGGACTAGAAATGGTAAATTGATTGGTAAACACTAAAAGAAGAAAAAAGACAATTTATTTTGTTCCAAAATATTTTAAAGCAAAAATCAGAGCACTATATTATGATATTTATTACATATGCAGATTTAAAATATATGACAACAGTAGCCAAAATGATGAAGTACAAATGGAATTTTACTACTGTAAGGTTATTGCAGGTTTTTATAATTATGTGAAGTAGCATGGTATTAACTTGAAATATGCTATGACAAATTAAGGATGCATATTGTAATCCCTAGAAAAAGTGCTTACAAAAGAAGTACAAAGAAGTATAACTAAATAACTATGAAAGAAATTTAAATGGAATTTTGAAAAAAGTAGCTAAAAATGGTTGAGTTTGAAGGTAAGGATAGTTAAAAAGAATTCAAACTATAGCATAATAAACAAAGTGGAGGTGAGTGATCATCAAATGCTTTGGGCCATTTCCCCTGGTAATGCATTTCACTCTTTAATGTACTGTATTGTCAGCTTACTTGTAAAATAAATCTTTTAGTTTTCTTTTCTTTTGGAATTGATTGCAGCAACATGTTATGAATGGAATAAGGCTTAATATTCCTTATATAATATTTATGTTTGCCAAACATGGATAGGTGATAGTCTTAGTACAAAGATGTTTGTCAAGAACCAAAAATATTCCTGTGTTAATGACTATGAGATGAAAGGCACAAAATACTAAACATTACTAGAAGAAAAAAATACTACTTTATGAAATCCCTGAGGAAAAAGGCCTGTGAATACAGGGCAAAGGATCTACTTGTAGGCCCACTCTTTTGATTATCCTGATAACATTAACACCTGTTACAGTCAATGGAAAGAGCTGTTTGGAAGAGTACTGGGAAAGATTATAGAATAAAGATAGCGTTTTAAACTTCTGAGAAAAGTTACTTGCTGCAACTTGGCTTGAGATAGCCTAAAAAACTCTTTTGATGATGTTGTGGAAAGTGTCATATAAATTTCAATAAATTAAAAGTAAAATATCAAGATATTTACCTGAGAGTTTGAAAGTCAAACAATTGACCAATGTGATGATCCTCACTATGTTACTCAAGTATCTCAGAGTCTAATAACCCTTACAGAGAACTAACCCTAGACAAAAGGGCAAATAGGACCACCCTTAAAGGCATAACACCTGAGAGTTTTAGTACTTCGGAACAACTTCTGTAATAGCTTCCAAGTTAACCTTCTAAGTTCCTGAAACCAGTCAGGTTTGTAAAGGCATCTGAAGTTCAGCCCAGGTTCCACATAGACCTTATCTCTGTTTTTCCCTTTGACACTCCCCAGATGGCATACATACTATGGGATTTGTACCTGTAGGGACTGTGGCTGAGCACTGATTCCTAGGAAGACTTCAATCAAAAGGGATCACTCTTACTACCTTGAGCAGTATCTCTCTAATAAGATATTGTGGGATTGGCTCCAGAATGCTCCTGATCTGATAATATTTTTTTGACTCACTCATGTGAAAAACATGCCAAGCTGTGGACTACCACAATCCCTCATAGAACCGTAGTATTAAATTGTATGTATAGTCCTGTGCATGGGCTATCAGCTATATGTATTCTGAACATGGTGCCATCCTTGGTAAACAACACCCAAAGAAGGTTGTAATAGCAGTATTCTTTAACCTGTGAACTTTCTGTCACTGATACTGAGAGTTGTCAACCTACCTTCTCAGTAGACTTCACATCATATGTTAAGCCAACTTTCAGTGGTGGCCATTAGAGACTTTTGTTTGAAACTAGACCTTTCACTGTAAATGGTCTCTTCCAATTAATGCTCTTTTTAAATATTTAATCAATGTGGTAATATCATGCTACTGTGGGCAAATTTTAGGCCTTTCTAGGCCTAAGGAACAATTGCCATACAAATGGGACCACTCTTCTTATACCACCTACAGGCCCCTCATCTTTTCTTCCATTATTGGTAGTATCTGTTGGTGCAGTTTACATTAAAAGAGATAATGTTTTAGGAATGCTGTTTACAGACTAAAAGATTCAAGGGAAGATATGGTAGGAAATAGGCTGCTGTATGTATATTCTATAAAATGACAAATTGTAAGTTTAACAAAACTAGAAAAAAAACTTATCATTACAATTATTGCATGTTCTAGGACTTGTGTGTCACCACAATGAAATACTTTGAGAAAGGCAGTGTACCAGTATTAACAGCAGCATGATGGATGATATAGCATCATATGTAGTGATTAACCAGCATTAAATTAATGGTACTGGAAATATAGAGGCAAATTAGTCTGTTTTGCTTCAAAATGAATGGATTCCAAAGAGCCATGTATTGTGGATAATAAGTGTTGCTATCTTTTTATTGTGGTTGGAAATATGTGATTATGTAGGAATTGTATTTTTGACAATAAAGAAAAAAGAAATGGTTCCTGAATCTAAACAGGCAGGGATAGTGCCTAAACACTATGAAGAATCTTCATTTGCTCTTGCTGGCAACAAACAAATATGTATGAGTCATTCTCTACTCACTATTATAAATCTTAATCAATAAATTTCTATCCTTAATAGACTTATGAATTTTGCAAATGTTTTAAGTCAAATTATTTATTTCAACAATGAGTCTCCAAAAACATTTTTTTTTTCTTGTGTCCCATATATATTCTAGCAGTGCCCCTACTTTTTGGAAAAGGCAGGGGCCAATGTTGTGTATAAGAGAGTTGGAGGACAGTAGAGTTAACAACTATGTTTGAGTCTCTGTACTAGATATTTTATATTAATTAAACATCTAATCCCCACAACTGGTCTATAAAATAGACATTTATTCATTGCTTAACAATGAACAAAAACTTAGAAAACAATTTGCTCAAAGTCATACAACTAGTAATAAACAGAACCAGGATTGAAATTCAGGTCTCTGTTCAATGCTATATTAGTCAATTTTTAAGTTAAAACAAATAACTTATTTCTTTCCAGAAGAGTTTGTTTCAACATGATGACTCTTGGAAAAAGAATACAATTCTAAGTTCATCTCAACAATAAATTTTACAACTATATAATCTGTCCTTGTGAGTAGCCAATTATACTTTTAAACTTTCCTGGCATTCTTCCTTCTACAAAAAAAAAAAAATATTTAACAATATAAAGCAAAGTTTAGAGTATCCATATCTAGTTCTATAGTAAAGGAATATAACAATAACTTTAAATTAGATTTTGCTGCCATCAATGAGAAACTAAAAAGGTCCACTGAACACCAATTTAAAGTGTAGGGTTAATGCAGTTATAAGGAAACTCATTATGGGAAATGCTGATCTTTAATGGTAATTGACCAATTAAATAGAACAACTGGAAAAGAGCCATCCTACTTGGTGTTCTGATAAAACTGAATGCAAGCAGCAAGAAATTTTTTAAAAAACCTTGATTGATTTTTCTGTGATACCCAGATTGTTTCTTTCAGGGAAAATAATCTTCATTCTGAGTATAATGTAAAGGAAGTGATGTAGCAATAGCTAACATTTAGATGATGCTAATCACCAGACACTATTCTAAACGCATTATTCATATTAACTCATTTGATTCTTACAACATCCTAATGAGGAAAATATTATTTTAACTATTTTCATCACCATTTTATAGAAGAAACAGTTGAGACACAGAGGTTAACCCACACAACTGGTTAGTAGTAAAGTAGAACTTGAAGCCATCAATCAGATTTCATGCCTTAATCAAAACACAATACAGCTTCTCTGTGTGGTGTGGTGTAGAAGAGCATGAACCATTCAAAATTTACAATATGTGACTTTGAGTAACCCACACAACTGGTTAGTAGTAAAGTAGAACTTGAAGCCATCAATCAGATTTCAAGCTCTATGCCTTAATCAAAACACAATACAGCTTCTCTGTGTGGTGTGGTGTAGAAGAGCATGAACTCTGGAACCAGATTGCCTGAATTCAAAATTCAGCTTCACTACATACAATATGTGACTTTGAGCACAAGTTTTCTTAGCCTCAGCTTCCTCCTTTGCATACTGAAATGATATAAAATCTTTATCAGGATTGAATGAAGTAGTCCACTTAAAGCACTCAGCACAATCATTATGATAATGAAATAACTTCCTAGTAGATAGGTAGGTGAGGTAGGTTAAATAAGAGACAGCCTAAATCTTTTGTAAACCCAAATGTGGAAAAAGGATCAACCAATATGTGGACATATTAACATATAAATATTGTAAATCCTTAAAGTTGGACTTGATTTTTTGTACAAAAATACGTAAATACTATTACATTAGATTAAATATTATTAAAACATTTTCTCTATGAAGCTCCTGATGATCATATATTTATAACATAACATTGGCAAATTCCTCCTAATTAAATTCTGAATAAATGCTTTTTAACTTATAAGTTTATTGAAAACATTAGCTTGTAGTTATTTACACACATTTTTAATATATATCACCTGAGGAAAATATTAGTAAAAGAAGTTAGTTCATTTGTTAAAATCTTCCTTACAGTTTGACCTGTGTTCCAATACAATATCATTCCTATGTCATCAAAAATATTGGTGATACATTTCTTAAGATATTGTAGTCTTCAGATTTTTCTTCCAAGTTGCTGACACCTATTCTGAAGTTGTAGTCCTGTTGCTTTCCTAATTAAATAAGCTCAACTGTTTTTTTCCAATTCAATTACATTTTGTGAAACCTTAAGCAGTTCTGTTCAAAACCAACAGAATGTTGTTTAACAAATTAACGTTTCAATACTCTGCCATTTATCTTGTGTGGTGCACGAATTTGGTCATTTCAGCTTCTCTTAGCTTTGTAATTTATCTATTTCAATAAATTCAGTATTTCCTGCTTCGCTTCAAGTGTATTACTTAATATGTAGTAATATCACATGCAGTTTCAAAAACAAATAAATCAATGAGGTAAATACAATATAAATTACTATATCATGTTTACACATGTACAGGCACTGACTACTATGCCACAATTGATACTTAGTTGACAATAGTTGTAAAATGCATGCTCATTTCAGATATGTTAATTTGAAAAAATGAATATCTTTAATGTGGTGAGATATATCTCCAGCCCCTCTAACTGGAACATTTTTAACATTCTCAAACGTCATAGTTTGAAATAGAGCTGCTATCCTGTAGCAGTGCTGCCAAGAGAAATACTATGTACTAACTTGTCTACAAAAATGTAGATAAAAGCTTATGAGATGTAATTGATACAAAGATGACCTGTTCTCTTTCATGATTGTGTTCAAACCTTCTTCCCTCAGACTCTACACCCATAATTAGACTTAACTATGCTAAGTTTTGAAGAAGTATATTATACTACAAGAATTTGCTCGGTGGGCGGGGCCAGGGGAAAGATGGCTGCGCCCACTGCTGCAGCGGATCCCGGGACTTCGGGAGCTTCTAAACTCCCTGTGTGTCTGTTGGTGCTGGGAATGGTGGGTTCTGAAAAAACCACCTTTGTACAGGTGACATTTATGGCATAGTCTTGAGACTAACAGGACACTTGCATAGGCAAAGCTGTCCACCTTAGGTGATCAACTTGGACCCAGCTGTGCACGAAGTCCCCTTTCCTGCCAATATTGATATTCATAACACTGTGAAGTATAAAGAAGTCATGAAACAATATGGTCTTGGGCCCAACGGTGACATAGTGACCTCTCTCAGTCTCTTTGCTACCAGATTTGATCGGGTGATGAAATTTATTGAGAAGGCCCAGAACACATCTAAATATGTCTTGATTGACACACCTGGACAGATTGAGGTATCCACCTGGTCAGCTTCTGGGACAATCATCACTGAGACCCTGGCATCCTCATTCCCAACAGTTGTCATCTATGTAGTGGACACATTGAGAAGTACTAACCCAGGGACCTTTATGTCGAATATGCTGTATGCCTGTAGCATCTTGTACAAAACCAAACTGCCTTTCATTGTGGTTATGAACAAAACTGGCATCATTGATCACAGCTTTGCAGTGGAATGGATGCAGAATTTTGAGGCTTTCCAAGATGCCTTGAATCAAGAAACGACATAAGTCAGTAACCTGACCCACTCTATGAGCCAGGTTTTAGATGAGTTTTACAGCTCACTCAGGGTGGTGGGTGTCTCTGCTGTTGTGGGAACTGGCTTCGATGAACTCTTTGTGCAAATCACCAGTGCTGCAGAAGAATATGAAAGGGAGTATTGTCCTGAATATGAATGTCTGAAAAAATTGTTGGCCAGTGTGCAAAAAGAACAACTGGATCGCCTTCGCAAAGTTACAGGCTCTGTAGTCTTGGATATAGGGATTGCCAAAGAGAGTGGATCTCCCATGTTGGACCCCTCTGACTTAATCCTGACTTGAGGAACCTTGGATGAAGATGAGGAAGCTGACAGTGATACTGATGACAATGATCACAGAGTTACAGAGGAAAGTCATGAAGAGCCAGCATTTCAGAATTTTATACAAGAACCAATGGCACAGTACTGGAAAAGAAACAACAAATAGGAGATCAAATTTCAGTTGATTCTAAAAGTCCCAGATTCTGGGACTCCATGTGAAAAAAACAATTCTTATAGCTGATTCATGGTTAGGATGAAGGACAATTTTCTTCAGAACAGCAGAATTTCTCTTTTTAGAGAATCTTATGACTTAGATGAAGTCAGGGAGATGATTCGTGGAGCTGGCAGGTAGATGTCAAGTCTGCTTTGGCCTTTCACTTATATTTATTCAAGGAAGGATATATTGACTGCTTTTGGAAGCTGATAAGTCTTCAAGCCTAAGGTTCATCATTTGAACACTGATAGAATATAGGGAGAACTTACCATCCTGGTGACCACTTCAGATCTTAGCCTCTACTTTCTCAGCACCATATCCTCAACTTATAAACTGAGTTGTCCTTTCAGTAGAAAGGGAGAGGGGACACATAAGCTTGTCCAGGGTAGCAGCGGAGTCTCCTTGGAAACCAGTCATTGTTATGAAATATGTCTCACACTAGTAGCTCATTAGAGACACCAAGTTTGTTGAAGAAAGTGGGCAGAACATAAGATTTCTGAATAAGAATCCAGCTTAAACGGTAACTTGGATAAAGAGTTTCTAATTATAACTTTACAAAACAACTCTTAGCAAATATAAAAAGATGATACTACCCTGCATTCTATCCAACCATAATGGAATGAAATTAGAAATCAATGATAAAATAAGAAATAAAAGCTACTCCAACACCTGGAGACTAAATAATATGCTACTAAATGAACAATGGGTTGCAGATGACATCAAAGAGGAGATTAAAAAATTCTTAGAGGTGAATGAGAACACAGACACAACATATCGAAATCTCTGAGACAGAGATATGAAGGCAGTTCTAAGAGAAAAGTTCACTGCATTGAGTTCATTCCTCAAAAGAAGAAAAAGTCAATAAACAAATGACTTAACATTACATCTCTAAGCTGTAGAAAAGGAAGAACAATCCAACACCAAAAGTGGTAGAAGACAGGAAATAATTAAAAATCAGAGCTAAAATCAATGAAATTGAAACAAAAGGAACAATTGAAAAAAATGACAAAACAAAAAGTTGGTTCTTTGCAAAAATAAATAAAATTAACAGACCCTTAGCCAGGGTAACAAAGAGAAGGAGAGAGAAAATACAAATTACTAACATATGCGATGAAAAACGAAATATTGCAACAGACACAATGGAAATACAGGAGATAATTTAAAATTATTTTGAAAACTTGTACTCCAATAAAATACAAAACATTGAAGGCATTGAAAAATTTCTAGAGTCGTATTATTTGCCCAAATTGAAGCAGGATGATATACACAATTTAAACAGACCAATTTCAAGCAATGAAATAGGAAGATGCCATCAGAAGCCTACCAACCATGAAAACTCCCAGGACCAGACGGATATACATCCGAGTTCTACAATACCTTTAAAGAAGAACTAATACCAATACTCTTTAATTTATTTCAGGAAATAGAAAAAGAGGGAGGACTTCCAAACTCATTCTATGAGGCCAATATCACCTGATGTCAAAACCAGGCAAAGACACATTAAAGAAAGAAAACTTCAGACAAATATCTCTAATGAACATAGATGCAAAAATTCTCAATAAAATTCTGACAAAACGGATATAAAAACATATCAAAAATATAATATACCACAATCAAGTGGGGTTCATTCCAGGGATGCAAGGATGGTTCAACATACAGAAATTAATAAATATAATTGATTACATCAATAGACTTAAGGATAAGAACCATATTATTACCTCAATAAATGCAGAAAAAGCATTCAACAAAATACAGCACAGCTTCATGTTCAAAACACTAGAAAAACTAGAGATAACAGGAACATATCTCGACATCATAAAAGCTATCTATGGTAAGCCCCAGGCCAACATCATTCTAAATATAGAAAATTTGAAAGCATTCCTCTAAAAACTGGAACAAGACAGGGATGCTCTCTTTCACCACATCTATTTAACATAGTACTTGAAACGCTGGCCAGAGAAATAAGACAGATGAAAGAAATTAAAGGGATACGGATAAATAAAGTAGAACTCAAATTATCACTATTCACTGATGATATGATTTTATATCTAGAAGATCCAAAAAAATTTCACCAAGAAACTTCTTGAACTAATAAATGAATTCAGCAAAGTATCAGGATTCACAATCAACACCCATAAATCTAAGGCATTTCTATATATCAGTGACAAATCTTCTGAAAGGGAAATTAGGAAAACTACCCCGTTTAAAATAGTATCCAAAAAATAAAATAAAATACTTGGGAATCAACTTAATCAAAGGCGTGAAAGACTTCTATAATGAAAACTACAGAACACTAAGAGAGAAATTATAGAAGACCTTAGAAAATGGAAAGATCTACCTTATTCTTGGATAGGCAGAATTAATATTATCAAAATGACCATATTACCAAAAGCACTATACAGATTTATTTCAATTCCAATCAAAATCCCAATGACATTCCTCATAGAAATAGAAAAAGCAGTCATGAAATTCATCTGGAAAAATAACAGATCCAGAATAGCTAATGCAATCCTTAGCAAGAAGAGGAAAGCAGGTGGTATCACTATACCATCACTATACTTAAATTATCCTACAGAGCAATAGTAACAAAAACAGCATGGTATTGGCACCAAAATAGACTGGTAGACCAATGGTACAGAATAGAGGACACAGAGATTAACACATATAATTTCAGTTATCTTATATTAGACAAAGGCACCAAAAATGTACATTGGAGAAAAGATAGCTTCTTCAACAAATGGTGCTGGGAAAACTGGAAATCCATATGCAATAAAATGAAATTAAACCCCTGTCTCTCACCATGCACAAAACTCAACTCAAAGTGGATCAAGGATCTAGGAATTAGACCAGAGACACTATTCCTAATAGAAGAAAAAGTAAGCTCTAATCTCCAACATGTCAGATTAGGCCCCAAGTTCCTTAATAAGACTCCTGTAGTGCAAGAATTAATATCAAGAATCAATAAATGGGATAGATTCAAACTAAAAAGTTTCTTCTCAGCCAAAGAAATAATCAGTGAGGTGAATAGAAAGCCTACTAATTGGGAACAATTTTTTACCACATGCACATCAGATAGAGCACTAATCTCTAGAATATATAAAGAACTCAAAAATCTTAAAGCCAAAAAATCAAATAACCCAATCAATAAATGGGCCAAGGAACTGAAAAGACATTTCTCAGAAGATATACAATCAATCAACAAATACATGAAAAAAATGTTCAACATCTCTGGCTATTAGAGAAATGCAAATCAAAACCACTCTAAGATTTCATCTCACACCAGTCAGAATGGCAGCTTTTGAGAACACAAACAACAATAAATGTTGGAGAGGATGTGGGGGAAAAGGCACACTCATACATTGCTGGTGGGACTGCAAAATGGTGTTGCCAATCTGGAAAGCAATATGGAGATTCCTTGGAAAACTGGGAATGGAACCAGAGTATGACCCAGCCGTCCCATTCCTGGGTCTATTCCCAAAGGACTTAAAGACAGCATATTACAGGGACACAGCCACATCAATGTTTATAGCAGCACAATTCACAATGTAGATGCCCTTCAGTAGATGAATGGATAAAGAAAATGTGAGATATATATATATATATATATATACACACACACACAATAAAGTATTACTCAGCAATAAAAGAGAATAAAATCATGGCATCCGCAGGTAAATGGATGAAGTTAGAGAATATAATGGTAAGTGAAGTTAGCCAATCCCAAAAAGCCAAATACCGAATGTTTTCTCTGATATAAGAAGGCTGATTCACAGTGGGGTTGGGACGGGGAACATAGGAGGATTAGAGGAACACTAGAATGGCCAAAGGGGAAGGAGTGGAAAGAAGTGGGCAAAATGGTGAAGAAAAAAAAAAGATGGTAGAATGAAATGGATATCATTACCCTAAGTGCATGTATGAAGACACGAATGGTCTGAATATACTTTGTATACAACCAGAGATATGTAAAAATGTGGTCTATGAGTATAATATGAAATGTAATGCATTTGATGTCATTTATAACAACTTAGAATTTAAAAAAAAGAATTTGCTCATTTTTTTCTAAATCTTAAAGACAAGTTAACTACATACCAGAAGTTCAAGATTATATTTTAAATGTAAAGACTGTGATCATTTAGTCAAAATTTCTTGGCTCTTCCCAACTCTGTTGAAAGGCTTGCAGAGTTGAGAATAAAAACTCAACTGGATCTTTGCATCTCCAGCATAAAAATAATTAAATACAATTTTTTGGATAATGACCATTAAGTTATTGATAATTATCTTTTAAAAATCTTAATCTTTATAGTATTTGCTTTCATTTTAAAAATTCTACATTAATACTTTTTAATAATCACACAGAAATAAACCACACAGAAATAATCAAAATGCAGTATAACTTTTTGAAGTATTTAAACAACTTACAGGTACAGAGGTTAGAGATTAAAGAACAAAAAGAATATTATGTCTAAAACTTAAATCTCAAATTGAAATCTTAACAAACTAAAGAGAAACTTTATAGTCCAATTATTTTGACTATAAGTACATTTTTTTGTAATATTCTTAGTTGTAGATGGACACAATACCTTTATATAATTTATTTATGTGGTGCTGAGCATCAAACCCAGTGCCTCACATATGTGAGGCAAACACTCTACCACTGAGCTACAACCCCAGACCTATAATTACATTCTTAAATGCAATTTTTTAAACTGTTATTTTATCTTTCATATTTACCTTCAAAGTAATTTAGCTTTTTCAGGTATATTAGAAATTAGAGTACGTTAGTGCATTTAAAGTACTTTAAGGTATTTTAGAATTTAGACAAAATATATGCAATAAATTCCAATTCATTTATTTATTTACATACCTGAATATGTTTATTCACACAGTATTCTGCTGTAGGTTATGGGAAATTAAATATATAGAGTTCCAAAATCTGCAGCAAGAAAAACAGAATGATAAAAAGTAATAACATATGGTATAAAATGTGATTAGATGTATTCCTTTAGGGATTAAAAGACTTCATCATCTCTGTTGTGTTTTATCAGTTGAAATTTGGTTTGGTTTATATATCAAAGATCCCAATTCAGGAACCTAAGACAGAGGTGCTCCATTTTTAACCTGGACCTTATAAGGGCATTTGAGGAAACATCTTTATTTCTGTCAACAGGAAGAGAGAATATTTTATGGGCCAGACCTGAAAGGACAGTGAATCACTTTTATTTTCCACTGGCTGGAATTCAGTCACATGACTACTTCCAAATGCAATGGAACCCTGGAAATGTCTGTCAATTGAAAAGAAGAGAAAGTTGTGGTTTGGGTAAGCACTTGGCAGTTGTGTAATTTTTCCTCAGAGGGTATTTGTAATTATTGAATGAATTAATACATATGAAGCACTTTAATGATATCTCTTTCATGATAAGAGCTCAATTAGTGTCTGCTATTATTATTTTCCATTCTTTTCCCACAACTCCAGTTCTCCAATACAGAATAACAAAGTTTTGTTAAAAGCATCTTAAAAAAATATTTTCCCCATTTCTTTTGTCTCCCTTACTGGTGCTGATCCCTAGTAGTTAATTAAAAAGATCTAGTTGACTGAAATATAAATTACATTTTGTATGAAATTTCTATATTTCCATATTACATGTTATTGCTTATCTAGATTATTAATTATCATAAACGTGAAAGTAGATTCTCTCTATATAAATTTTATAGTTAAGAAGGAGACATAAATTGAACTTTGCTAGTTTAAATGTTTAATTTGTAACATGTACAATAGGATTATTATTTCTTCTTCCACTCTATGACATTCTGTTATAACAATTTAGGGGGGGAAATGCCCACCCAGTGTAATTGGGCTAGATAAGATAGTGAGAAGGAATTCATGAGAAAAGTTTTGCCTATTAAAGTAAATCTGTAATTGATAACCAAGTACTAAAAAGCTTCGTTTAACTAAATGTTTATCTTGTTAAATATTACTGTCCATGGAACTTGTGATTAAACAATTCTTTTAGGCATCAGTTCAATAAGGAAATTAGTGTAACTATACCTTATTTTATCCTGCTTAAAAATATAGCATTATAAAGTTTTCACATTGTTCTTTGAAATCACAAACCATTAACTGTTTCAGCATGCCATTAAATTGTTGTGCATTCCAATTCAGAATGTGGCTCTAATGATCTCTTAAATGAACTTACCTTAAATAAATTAAATGTTAAGGGAAAGCAACAGCTTGGTAAACATGGCATCTTAAGGATATTATTAAATATAAAAGAATTTGTGTGGCAATAACTAAATGGTGAACAGAGCACATTTTAAAAAATTTTCTAAAAGCTATATGAAAGGTTTTTTTTTTTTTTTTTTTTGTACCGGGTTTTGAACTCTGTGGCACTCGATCACTGGGCCACATCCCCAGCCCTTTTTTGTATTTTATTAGAGACAGGGTCTCACTGAGTTGCTAAGTGCCTTGCCATTGCTGAGGCTGGCTTTGAACTCGTGATCCTCCTGCCTCAGCCTCCCAAGTGCTGGGATTACAGGCGTGTGCCACCACGCCCGACTTATATGAAAGTTTTGAGATTGTAATTTTAAGGACCAACTAGGACACTGTGAACATAGTCTGTTTGGTAAAATGGATAATAATTGATGTTGGGCAAAAGTTAAGGATATCTGAATAGATTGACAACTTTATGTGTTGCTAATGCCCTTCAGCCAAACACCAAGAACATACTTACAGTAGAACAGGTTAGGTGCATTATTTGTTACAGCAAGAAAGAATTCATACTATGGAGAATTGTAGGACTTTTATGTAAGGAGATGTTAGAAAGAACTTGTAGGATTTGAACTTTGCTTGGATAGTTTTGTGAGGATCAAATAAGAATGTCCTAGCTTGGATTCTATCAGAAAGTTGGGATACTTAATGATTGCTATCTCAGTAAATATAATCTGTAGATAAAGCACTCAAGAATGCAGATAAATCTGTAAGTTGCAAAGCATCAATCACTCACATCAGCTAAGAGAAGGAAGTATTTGCTTTCTTTGGTTTCCACATTGTTCATGTTTTATTTGTGTTCAGACATGCTTTACCAAGTGGCAAGTTTTTGTCTTGCTCCATCATGGTCACAGAGTATCCTTATCTGATGTTGATAAATTATTCTATTTTTCACCAAGACTTAACTCTGAATGTCTGGCCAGTTCAGAGAAACACCAAAGCCCAGCTGACAGTACTGTCTATGGAGGAGTTCTTGGAGAACGGCAACTCAAATCTGGACATGTGGGGTCCTTGGAAAATGTGACACAAAAGATTTCAGCATACCCAAGTCAGAGACACAAATTTATTTAGTAAAGCAGAAAATCAAGAGAGAATATCACCTACCTTGAGAGACATGTTTGTTATGATAAAGAAAGAATACACACTCAAGGAAGAATGCCAGCCATTTCCAGAGGGGAGAAAGCAATCTCTTGGTGTAGGGTGTTAATATTTATAGAGGGACAGTTACTAGGAACTGAATTAGAAGTACTATCAGGGCAGAGTTATCAATTTTTCCTGCACTTGCAAATTGCACACATTGTTATTTTTACAAGCAAGGATGTGGCCCAAAGGGCTTCAGCCAAGGACTTGGGCAAAGGCTGGGTTGCTCAGGGAATACTTGTTTTGCATCTCAGAGGTTCACAGACATTTTCTGCATTCTAACAGATCATATACCCTTCTCTTTTAAGACTCTTCCTTTTCTGAGTCCCAAATTCCTTAGAACCAGCCTAGTTCCCAAATGTCAGGGTCTGCTTTTTTATTCCTAAGGAAGCACTTACAAAAATAATTATAGTCAGCATTCCATATCCATGGGTTCTTCATTCATAGATTCAATCCACCAAGGATGGAAAATTTTTAGAAAAGAAAGATGAATCTGCACTGAAACTGTCATTATTCCTTAAACAATGCAGTATGGCAACTATTTACACAGCATTTACATTGCATTTTAGGTATTAAAGTTATCTAGAGACAACTCAGAAGTACACAGGAGGATGTGTGAAGATTATATGCAGAAGCTATGTCATTTTATGTTAGAATCATGAGCCAAGATTTGGATATGGTTGGGGGTAGGAGGTTCTGGAACCAATCTTCTTATGGACAGATTTCAAGGAAGGTCTGCAATTGATTTGAACTGGTAAATGTGTACATGAAGGCTTTTACTAAATTCTGTACTATATCATCATCTGTATTGACACAGGCTAGAGTGAACTCTATTAATTTTACTAAATTTAATGTTTTATTATAACTAATAACATGATTTTTTAAAAAAAATCTAATGGGCTTATACTTTATACTTTGCATCACATACAGAACATTTTATCATTAAAACTAAAAATGCAGTAAGATTTGAAAGCATATGGAAAAAGTAAAGTTCTATGAGAGCTGGATTTTTATTTTATTTGCTTAGGAATGCAAAGTTTAGATAAAGTAACATAAAGTACATAGGGCAGAAATAATTACTAACATTTTTTAGCTTTATAAATCAATTATTAACCAACATTGAGTGCTTACTATGGGCCAAATTACTGACAAGTAGTAACTAATTTACTCTTCACCAACATGAGTTCTAGCATTTTCCCTATTTTACAAGTGAAAGAAAAAAGATAAATTGTACACTCTGTCTGCATGAATTCAGAGGTAAGTATTCAATCTTTATGCCAATGCTTCTCCTACTAATGAATTTCTACTAGGCCAAGAATCAGAGTTTAAGATTATGAGATATCAGCAGCCAGAGTAGACCCTTAAGATGAGCATTTAGATCATATGGTACCAGTCATTGACATAGTAATTATTTTAGACTAGATAACACAGTGTAATATTAGTGTGAATCAGAATGGCAAGATCATAACTAGTTTATATATATAGTTTTCTATACATACTATGTATGTATATATACACACTACACATGATTTAATGAATAGATCTTCCACAAGAAAGGGGGTTAGACAATTTTATAATCTATTTCACAAAGCATAGAATTAGTTGCATTATGAATATATAATAGTGATTATATATTATTTAAACACTCCTTAAAACTATTCTTTCCTTTAGTTTTTAACAAATATACTAGACGTGTCTATCAATTCTCTCCTAGACATTCATTTTCTTGGATCTGCTATAACCATGGATCATAAAAAGGCACATGAACTTTTCATCCACCTCCTTACATGCAACTATGAAAAAAATCATCTGGCCAAAAGTCAGTCAAAGTACTGGTAATGCAATCATAAATCTAAATCTCAGTAATGTAATTGAGACAGAGAAACTGTAATTACTGACAAGAATAGGATCTGAATAGTCATTGGAGATGTTGCTAGTGATTCCAATGGACAACATACAATGAGTAAAGAAGTGGTGAGAGAGACAACCAAATAGTTCTTAGAAATTAGGAAATGGATTTTAAAGGGTGCCTGGGAATACGAAAGAGCAGTCTTAGTGTCTGACATTCTAAATTCAGCCCCCATGAGGCCCAACATTATCATTTTCAATATTTGGAATCCTAAGACATCTGGGATATCTGTGACTTTATTTAATGAACAATTCCTTTTGGAGGGAGAGGGTAACAGGGATTGAACTCAGGGACACTCAACCATGGAGCCATTTCTCAGACCTATTTTATATTTTATTTAAAGACAGGATCTCACTGAGTTGCTTAGCACTTTGATTTTGCTGAGGCTGGCTTTGAACTTGCAATTCTCCTACCTCAGGCTCCCAAGCCACTGGGATTACAGGTGGCACCACTGGGCACAGCAAATTCCTTCTTATTTGACATAGTTTATGTTAGTTTCTGTACCTTGAGACCAAAAGAATTTGACAGAATAAACATAAGTGAATATAACGGAACAGTTTAATAATGCCACTTCATATGAAAAGTTGGAATTCCAGATAGCAGATTACAATTTTTAATTGTGTTCCTAGGATATCCCCCACCTGACAGTCAAAACAGAAATAAGAATATCAGTCCTATAACCTTAAGGAATTAAGACTCTGCCAGCATCTTGAATGATCTTGAAAATGGATTCTTTCTGGAGACTTGCCATAAGATCCAACACATTGATTTTGACTCTCTGAAAGCCAGAGCAAAGAAACTAGTTTAGCAATCTGGACATCTGGCCTGTGGAACTGTGGGACTGTGAGAAAACAAATTTGCATTGTTTTAAGCCACCCAATTTGTGGTAATCTGTTAAGCAGTGATAGGAAACTAATACATTATCTTAGACCATCTACCTGCCACTGAATTTTCAGATGACTACAATCACGTAAGGATCCAAAGTAAACCTAGCCCAATTGCTGATCCATAAAACTATTTGATGATTTAAGCCACCAAGATTTTTTGTGGTTTATCAGACATTAATAAAAAGCTGATAAAATAAGTACTAAAAATTGGAGTCTACAGCATCAAAAATCTAGAACAGATGACACTGGCTTTAGGATTAGATAAAAGGTTGAGCCTTAGAAAGCATAAAGTAACTGTTAGTGAAGTCCCCCTCACCAAAAAAAAAAAAATTGTGAGGAAACTGCTTTAAGAAGCCAGGAGAAGTAATCACATACCTAGATGATATGTCCTCATGAGGGAACATATAGCAAACAAACAGTTAAATCCCTGGAAAACAGAAACATGTAAGGATGCAGACAGAAAGAAGATCTAAGTAAAAGAGATTGACAGGTGTTTTTTTTTTTTTTTTTTTTTTTTTTTTTTTTTTTTTTTTTTTTTTAGGAGAGTAGACGAATAACCAAGAAAGAGTGATCCAAGCAAGTCAATATTTGAGGACAGGGCAGAAAGCTGTTAATGAGAAATCTGACAATATGGATTCCAGGATTCTAAAATATATGTACTTTTGACGTATAATTGTACTTTCATCAGATTATCCTAAGGAAAATTATAGAAATTTTTAGATTGACAGAAATTTTCAAAGACAACCATAACATATTAAGTATTGATTAAATAAATAATGACAGCCATATTGTGCAACTACAAAATGTTGGATATTGGTTGGCATTTCAAAAAATAATAGAAGGAAGTTCACTCTCATACCTCCTATTTCTCTCCTTCTCTAAAGCAGGCCATAAATCCTGCCTGATAGCAGTTTCTCATCTAAAGCATAAAAGCAACCTTTCCCAGATGTAGGTCATAAAACCCTCATTCCAGAGGAGTACTCCCAATTTCTGGAAGAAAGGAATGTTCTCATCTCTGAAGTAAGACACACCAAGAATCTGAACAAATAGGTCTCACTAAATTCCCTTTAGTTTATTACCCTTTGGTTTTTCAATTGTACTTCTGCATAACTGTCCATAAAATATACTGATTCCCATGTTTATTTGGGTCTTCATTTCTGAAGGCTCCCATATAATGTAAAAATTATATTAAATAAATCTATATGCTTTTCTAAGTCTGTCATTTGCTGAAAGGGTCTTAGCCATGAACCACACAACAAGTAAGGAAGACATTACATTTTCATGTGTATGTGTGTGTGTGTATATATGTGTGTGTACGCACACCTTAGATATACATGAATGTTTATCAGAAAAAAATCTGAACATATATATATATATATATATATACATATATATATATACATAAAATGTTAAAGGAGTCATTGGCACAATTGAATAATTGTTTATTATTATTCCTTAATGTTAGTATTTTAAAATTTTCCTATTATAAGTACATGTAAGGCAAGCTTCATTTTTTTTAACTTTAACATTAGTGAAGACAACTTTTTCCACAAAGAGTGCTGAGAAATACTAAATGCCACAGAAAATAGTTTTTTTTTTTAAAAAGAAGTGTTTACTTGACCTGGCATTCAATAGGTTGTTCACAACTTAAGAAAAACATTTCATTTGAATTTGAGACCCCTGGAGTTAATGAACAGGAGTCCTCACTTCAGGAGGATGTCATAAAGACAAAACAAGAAAACGTGGATAAAGAACTTAATGAGTTCCTGATCATCACAGAGTAAATAACCAAAGAGCACTAGTTTAAAATTTTAGGGGAGAATAACAATATCCATATTATTGTATGCATGCTTTGGGTTTAAGTTACATTCAGCAGCATATCTTTTAGCTTCTTTCAATCTGTTTCCTCATCTGTAAATTGAGAGGATAGGTGCATGTATTTTATCTAATAATAAAGAATTAAATTTGGTAACATACATGATGCCTAATCCCTAACATTGGCTTAGAAATATTTCTGAATGAATGAATGAAGGGTAGTGAGAGTAAACTTACACACCCCTTAAAAGAAGCTTAGCTGTGAAATAAAGGTATGAGTGTGGTCAGGATATATAAAACAGAGGGAGCATGATTTCATGGCAGGACAAATTAAGTATATTCATTTCCTGAAGAGAAGAAAAGAGTGAAGAGTGAGACAATCTATGAAAAGAGAAATGATAACTTAATAACTTATTTGTAAAACGATGTCTTTGATGTAATGAGAGTGAGTAGGCTCTAAAGCATAGGAAATGCATTGACCTTAGTCTGTATTCCTACGGAAAGGAAGGGTAGATATTGATGTGGAAGAACCAAATCCTTAGGAAAAGATTTTCTTGGAATTACCTACCTTGAGTGACCTATCTGAAGCTTGAACAATATTCATGTTTACTCACAAGTTTGTAAGCATCTGCTGTTATCATTATTAGGATTTTCTGTTTTTGGTGTTTTAAAAAAAGCATCCTTGCCCGCACTCTCAAAAAAGAACTAAAATAAGTGGAAACTTAGAAAGGTATTTATTGTATAAAAAAATGAGAGAAGACATTTACTTACTTGAGTAGTGCCTTACCCACAAATTATTGCCAAGTCCCAGATAACTCTACATAATTAAGCCTCAGTAATTTGAATTCCCACTTCATATAAACACTGGTTGACACAAGGTATGAGCTCGTTCCTCAGTACTTCAAATTAACATTTTGAACATTTTTAATTTGGGGGGTTGTGTAAAGGGAACATTTTAAAGGTATCTTTGGCAGGTGCTTTGGCTAGTTTCACTGAATCTATTCATTAGTATAAGGGAGCATTCTCCACTGGTTGCAGACAAAACTGAAGGTAAAACTTACTGGGTAAACACTCCTGTTTACCTGTCCTGATAAATTATTTATAATTGGGTTATTTCACTATGCACAATAGTTTTGTGAGATAAATTAATAAATAACATATAGTAACTAAGTAGATGGTGAGTAATATCTCAAGGATAATATAACACTGAGAGGTACTCAAGTGAATTTTAATTTATGTAGCTGTATTTCAATTATTGTTATCATCATCACCATCACCACCATCACCATCATCATTTTACTTTCTCATGGAAAAAAAGATTATCCTAGAAAAAAAAAGCATTAACATATGCAGGAGCCCTGTTTGGGGATTGGCTTGAATTGCGGTTGACTATGAGCCGTGGAGATTTGGCCTTTGTCGCCACCCGTAGTCTCACGGGATTGTTGCGTGATCTCGAGTGACTTGGCCGAAATTGCTGATCGAGTCAGCGCCATTTTAGGGTGTGTTTTTTGGCGTGTGTTAGTCGTTATTAGAACCAGAGAGAAAAGTTATCAGAATAAAAAGCTGTTTGTCTCCAGTTTGCTTCTGAAGTTCTTCCCGCGGCTCCGTTGCTTCAAGCGCTTCAGGCAGCAACAGGTGGCGGCCCGTACGGGGAACTTCGGAGCGGACAGGTAAGAACTGAAAGGTCTCTAAAGATGGGTTCGAATATAACTGAATCCCAAGTGATAGAGGCTATGCAAAGACTCCTTGATATACCTGACTCTGTTCTCAGTGAGGAGTATATAGACAAAAGTGAAAGTGATCAAAAAAGTGTAGATTCCACTGGGCCAACTGAGACCAGTAAAGAGAGTATTAGAAGAGACCCAAAAATGACAAAAATCCAAGCTATTAAAGCTATTCGGAAGTTATTGGCGAAAGCTGAAGGATACTTGCTCTCACTGGAACCTGGGCCTCAGGATATTGCTGTCAGTGAAATTAGCAGTGGTGAGGAATCTAGTAAAAGTGATCCTGAGAAAATGAGGAAAAAGAAATTTAAAAAGACCGAGAAAAAGGTCCGTCAGGCAGAGGAGTCACTTGTGGAAGTGACTACTCCCCCATGGGTGGAATCCATTACAGAAAATATGAAGGGTATTACTAGGCATTTGCATACCCTAGAAACAGAAATAAAAAGTCTTTCTGATCGCTTATGCGCCCTCGAGGACAACTCACAGATACATTGGGAACCGCCAGCATTTGAAAAGAAAAATGGACAGAGTGTCCATCAGTCAGTAGATTTCAAAACTATAAAAAATCTCAAAGAGGCAGTAATGACTTATGGGCCCCAAGCTCCTTTCACGTTGAGTATGCTGGAGTCCCTTAACACCTTTAGCTTAACCCCCTCAGACTGGAAAAGTCTATGTAAAGCAACATTAAGCGGGGGCAATTCTTGGTTTGGCGATCGCAATTCCAAGAACTTTGTATAGAAACGGCTAAAAGAAACGCGGCTGCAGGGTTTGAAAACTATAATATAGACATGCTCACAGGAGAAGGGCAATTCGCAGACTTACAGGCTCAAACAGATTATGACTCAGATATATATGCTCAGATAAATGCAGCTGCCTTAGAGGCATGGAAAACTGTACAAGGACCTGGGGATCTACAAGGTAGCTTGTCAAAAGTGATTCAAGGACCTAATGAGCCGTATGCCGACTTTGCTGATCGACTTTTGAGAACTGCAGGTAGTGTGTTTGCAGATGTTGACCAAGCTATGCCTTTAGTTGTTCAATTAGCTTATGAAAATGCAAATAAATGGTGCCAAGCAGCCATCAGGCCATGGAGAACTAAAAAGGATCTTTCTGTATATATACAACTATGTAAAGATATAAATGGCGCCTTTGTCACAGGAAATGTGATTGCAGCCTCAATGAGAGGTGCTTCCTCTCGAAATTTCACAAAGGCTAAACGTAGACATTATAATCAATCAGGATATTCCAGGCAAAATTATCATAATCAATCAGGCAATTCTAGGCAAAATCCCAAAAGAGAAATAAGATCAAGCTCATACCGTGCCCCAGGCCGCTGCCCCAGGTGTAAAAAGGGAAATCATTGGGCCAATAAATGCTATTCAAAATTTGACATCCATGGAAATCCTTTGTTCAGGAATTCAAAAAACGGGGCACGGGGCCCAGTACCCCGGGGCCCACAAATGTACGGGGCATTGCAGAAGGAGTATCCTCAAACATCCACTCAGATGCTTCCCCGACACAATCCCTACTACCCATCCACTCCCTCGCCAGAGGAACAAGAGGAAATGCAGGATTAGACTTCTGTTCCACCGCCCGAATAGTGTTAACACCTGAAATGGGGGTTCAACTGATTCCTACAGGAGTCAGGGGACCTCTTCCCTCAGGGACTGTAGGACTTATTATCGGGCGTAGTCCTAAAAGCTTATTAGGTTTGCAAGTGACCCCAGGTGTAATAAACTCAGACTACAAAGGGGAAATAAAAATAATGCTTAGCTCACCCCAAAGTGTAAGTTCTGTTAATCAAGGAGATAGAATTGCTCAGTTGCTTCTCCTTCCCAATTTACATAATTCATTTAAAATGGGTATGCCTCAAGAAGGGAACAATAGAGGATTTTGTTCCACTGACTCAAGTCCCATGGCTTGCTGGGTTCGAGACTGTTCAAGGAGGCCTATGTGTAAAATAAAAATCCAAGGAATAGAAATGGAGGGATTAATAGATACTGGAGCTGACTCTTCCATTATTAATTTACGCCAATGGCCCAAGCACTGGCCTCTGCAAAAAGCTTCAACCAGTTTAAGAGGCTTGGGATATAATAACCTCCCAGATAAAAGTGCAGTAATTTTAAAATGGGAGGATGATGAAGGCCATAAAGGAACATTTCAGCCTTATGTTTTACCTAATCTACCGGTTACTTTATGGGGAAGAGATATTTTGCAACAAATGGGAGTACACCTTGCAACCAAGCCTGCAGATGTTAAATGTGAAAACCTACAGGGTAATCTTAACCATAAAAGAACTCATTATCAAAAAGTACAGAGTAATCTCAACCCTAAAAGTAATCATTGTCATAAAGGAAAAAGATATTTTTTTTCGGGGCCACTGAGAAAATAATTTTGAAAATACCATGGCTTTCTGATAAGCCAGTGTGGGTCCCTCAGTGGCCCCTATCTAAAGAGAAATTACAAGCGGCCCACCAATTAGTTCAGGAACAATTAGAAGCAGGTCATATAGAACCTTCCACCTCTCCCTGGAATTCCCCCATATTTGTGATCAAGAAAAAGTCAGGAAAATGGCGATTGTTACATGATCTTAGACAAATCAATAAAACCATGCAAGTTATGGGGCCTACTCAACCTGGACTTCCTAGTCCCGTAGCTATTCCAAAAAATTTCCATCTTATTACTCTTGATATAAAGGATTGCTTCTTTTCTATTCCCCTACATCCTCTGGATGCCCCCAGGTTTGCTTTTTCCGTTCCTTCTATGAACAATAATGGCCCTGATCAGAGATATCAATGGAAGGTTTTACCACAGGGAATGGCTAATAGCCCCACCATATGCCAAATATATGTGGACAAGGCTATCCAACCCATTAAAAATAAATATCCAAACCTCATGTGTCTACATTACATGGATGATATTTTATTAGCCCACCCTAATCAAAAAATCTTATTTAATATATTCAGTGATGTGGTAGAAAATTTAAAAAAATATGGATTATATATAGCAGAAGAAAAAGTTCAAACCAGATCTCCCATATTATATTTAGGATTTAAAATCATGGATACTTTTGTTAGACCCCAAAAAATTTTAATAAATAAAGAACATCTGACCACCCTCAATGATTTCCAAAAACTACTGGGAGACATTAATTGGCTTCGCCCTACACTAAATCTCACTACTGGCCAACTAAAACCTTTATTTGACATCCTTCGTGGAGATCCTGATCCATCTTCACCACGAACATTGACTCCTGATGCTAGGAAAGCTTTAAAATTAGTAGAAAAAGCCATCGAAGGAGCTCATTGTGATAGATTTGATTTAACTCAACCGCTGATGTTGATTATTATTTCTTCACAATATACACCCACAGGAGTATTTTGGCAACAAGGGCCTTTATTATGGATACATTTGCCCGTCTCTCCTAAAAGTATAATTGAATCTTATACCTCCATGGTGGCTAAACTTATTCTTCAAGGACTTAAGACTTCTACTAAAATATTTGGCATTCACCCTGCTACTATTATTACTCCCTATTCATCATCACAGATTGAATACTTATGCTTCAATGATAATGATTGGGCTATAGCTAAATGCTCTACTTCTGCAAATTTTGATAATCATCTTCCTAAGTCCCCTATGTTATCTTTTTGTATTAATCATCCTATTATATTTCCACAGGTAATAAAAAATCAACCTATTCCTAAGGCATTTAATGTATTTACAGATGGGTCCTCAAATGGTACTGCTACAGTAGTCACTAAAAAAGAAAATATGACTTACATAACTGCACACAAATCAGCTCAACTAGTGGAACTGGAAGCTGTGGTAAGAGCTCTGGAAAATTTTAGGGACCAGCCCGTAAACATTTTTTCAGATAGCCACTATATTGTACAAGCCATCCCAAAATTAGAGTTAGCAGGACCAATAGCACCTCATACTCCAGCCTTTAAATTGTTTTATCAAATACAAAAACTTTTGTGGGCAAGAAAAGAACCTCTATTCGTAGGCCATATTAGAGCACATACTAATTTGCCTGGTCCCCTCCATGAAGGTAATCAAAAGGCTGATGAACTTACAAAAACAGTATTTATACTTTCAGCGCTACAACAAGCTACTTTATTTCATTCCCAGTTTCATGTCAACAGCACCACCTTGCAACGTAGGTTTAAAATCACAAAGGAGCAAGCCAGAACAATTGTAAAAGATTGTAAATCTTGTATGACACATTTGCCCAATCCTCATTTCGGAGTTAACCCTAGAGGATTAATGCCCAATCATTTGTGGCAGATGGATGTTACTCATGAGCCAAGTTTTGGAAAATTGCGATTTATTCATGTGACTATAGATACATGCTCAGGCATGATTTTTGCTTCCTTACATTCTGGAGAAAAAGTTAAAGATGTTACATCTCATTGTTTGCAAGCTTTTGCTGCATTGGGCATCCCCAAAATGCTTAAAACAGATAATGGCCCCGCATATACGTCCTCATCTTTCAAGCAGTTTTGCGCAAAATTCAATATATCCCATAAAACAGGCATCCCATACAACCCTCAGGGTCAGGGCATTATTGAAAGAGCAAACCGAACACTGAAAATTATGTTATTAAAACAAAAAGAAGGAAATTGGAAAAGTCCTAAGGACAGATTGGCAGTTGCCCTGTTTACCTTAAATTTTCTAACTTTAGACTCTAATGGTTATTCTGCTGGAGACAGACATTGGAATCCACACCAACAACATAAACCTTTGGTTTACTGGAAGGATGTTCTTTCAGGTACATGGAAGGGTCCAGATCCAGTATTAATTTGGGGAAGAGGATCTGTTTGTGTTTTTCCAAAAGACGAATCCTCTCCAATATGGATATCATCTAGATTAATAAAACAGGTACCACATCAAAACGATCAAGATGAAGTTATTGAAGAATCAAGATTAATAAAAAAGGTACAAAATCAAGAGGACCAAGATGAAGGTACAGAATGATTCCCTCAAAAGAGTCTTTCAAAATATTTCACAACTTAAGTGTCATTTCTCCCGGCCGGGACAAGGAGATCTCTCTTTAGTGTGCACACAATTGTTTTTTTTTTTTCTTTTTATACATGTCTTTATGTCTGTACATTTGTCTACATTTCATGTTAATGTGACGTCACAAATATATGTTTGTATGCTTGTTCGTCTGTCCAGTGTGACGTCACAAAGAACAAAGGGCTTATGAAAAAGAAAATATATATATATATGGATCCAAATAACTTTAATTCATTTTAGGTTAAGAGTATTCATTTTAGGTAAATAATTTTATAAATGAAGGTACTTTCAATTTTGATTTATAGGTGTCCCTGGGACTTCTCTTTAGCAAACAAATATGACTAGTGCTATATAACCTGATATTTTGGTGTTTTGACTTAAGATTGTTTATTTGTTATTAACTTCATTTGTTTAATAGCTCATTAATTTCAATTATCTCAACAGGTAAAAAATTGCTCTGTATACAGAGACTCAAGGGTTCCAGCTAACAAATTATTTCTCTCAAGTGCCTTTACCTTTTCTTTAATCTATCTTTAATGCAGTAATTACCCTCAGTCTTTCTTTGTTTTGTTCTAGATATGACATTTTTCCAACTTATGTTTGTAAAAGCTCAACCAGCGATGTATGTGAACAAAAATCAACTTTAATTTTCTAATCTAATTATTCTATTTTGTAGTTTGACAACTCGCCTCTTGACTCAGTGCTGCAATAGCACTGCCTTTCCTTTAATAATTGATGCTTGAGTTTCTAGGTAGCGGGCCCTGAAGATTTGCCGGTGGCATTGTCTAAACATAAAAAAGACGTCTGCTGCTCAAACATCAAACAACCTCACCAACAGTGTGGCCTCTGCTCTACATGCATGGGGCCTCCTACATCAACATGTTATAACAAATGGACATTTTGATCTTTCATTGTTTGGGACTTTACGGGACAATGCCTTGCGGGTATTTGTCTAGAGAATTCAGTGTGTTACTTGATGGAACTTAGGGCAGCTGATTTGTTTAAACAATTTGATATGCTATGCAATTTGGCTCATCACCAAAAGGCTTGTTGCCTTAAAGCCGCAACATCTCCTCACAATTTGGACGGCTGTTAGTCATCATATATAGTCGATCCTAAAGGGCTCCATTGGATGGCTGGTTAGCCAATGACGGGTAAGATCCCCAGAGGGGGACAACCTAAGACAGGCACAGTCGCATGGGACAGTCTCATGTGGCCGACATATCAACCTAAGACAGGAGTCAAGGGCACAGCCTTGATTATCCGATGACGGGTAAGAATGTTGGTTGCACATAGACGTCCTAGAGCATTACCTCTTTTAAAACAAAAAGGGGGAAATGCAGGAGCCCTGTTTGGGGATTGGCTTGAATTGCGGTTGACTATGAGCCGTGGAGATTTGGCCTTTGTCGCCACCCGTAGTCTCACGGGATTGTTGCGTGATCTCGAGTGACTTGGCCGAAATTGCTGATCGAGTCAGCGCCATTTTAGGGTGTGTTTTTGGCGTGTGTTAGTCGTTATTAGAACCAGAGAGAAAAGTTATCAGAATAAAAAGCTGTTTGTCTCCAGTTTGCTTCTGAAGTTCTTCCCGCGGCTCCGTTGCTTCAAGCGCTTCAGGCAGCAACAAACATACTTCACATTTAGTTAACTATGTTGGTCATGTCCCTTATATTAGTCAAGATTCTCCAGAGAAACAGCAACAATGAGGTATGTGTGTGTGTGTGCGTGTGTTTACACAAACATGTATAAAGAGACTTATTTTAAGGAACTGACTCGTGATTATGCAGGCTGGAAAGTACAGATTCTGCAGGGCGGAGCAAAAATAAACAGCAGTGTTGACCACATATATAAACTTCAGGGTAATAATTACATAGATATTCACATGTGTGAGGGTGCACATATGCATATATATTAAGAGGAAAAGTAGCTGGGCATGGTGGTGCATGCCTGTAATTCCAGCAGCCCAGGAGGCTGGGCAGGAGGATTGCTAGTTCAAAGCCAGCCTCGGCAACTTAGCAAGGCTCTAAGTAACTTAGCAAGACCCTATCTCAAAATAAAAAATGGGCTGGGGATGTGGCTCAGTGGTTAAGACTCTCTGGGTTCAATCCCTGGTACAGAGAGAGAGAGAGAGAGGAAAAGTAGATGTGATTTGTAGGTTAAAGTTCATTAAAATTTTCACTACACATTTGCTATTGTGGTAAAATAATTCATCTCCCTCTGATAAGGATTTATTTTGTCATAAGGCATACTAGACTCATTTTGATAATTACAATTTGCAAACACTGGAAAATTATTCTGTAGATATAAAACAAACTCCATAGGTTGTTAGTTACATGGGAAGACAATATCTCTTCATACATAAGTACTAGCCATTGCCACAATTCTGCTTGTAACAACCTACTCCACAACTAAGAGACATAAAACAACAATCATTTTTCTCTTGTTCACAAATGGGTATGCTGATTGGAGGTTGGCTTATTTGGGCTGAGCTTGGCTCCAAGCTATAGTTTAAGTTGAAGTTCTCTCTGTCTCTCTCTTGGACCCATGGGACTAGTGGCCTACCCAAGATATATTATTTATATAATAATAATAGAAGTACAGGAGAGTAAGCTCAACTGCTGCATTAATTTTAAGACTTTTACTTGTATCATGTTTGCTAATAGTGCATAGGGCAGTGCTGGTCATATGTTCAAGTTCTAAATTAAAAGCTGAAGAAGTATCTCCCACACATCTTGACACATAACAAAGGGGTGATTATACATTACCGTGTAATATATGACTAAGCTGAACTCAGAAACACACTGTATCCTAAAATATCATTGGTCAAGGCAAGTCACAAGACAGCTCAACATCAAGGAAATAAAGAAAGAATTCTCCTTTTCCTCTTTCATTTTATTTATTTATTTCATTTATTTTGTGTGTCTGTGTCTCTCTGTATATAAGTGAAAGGTTAATTGGTGAATGATTACAGGTAGGGAAAGAATTGAAAATAGTTCCTTCTACCATAAAAGTGAAAAAATTTACCTAAACTCTGATTTCTTATAAATGCTGATCTATGTATCTATATATGTATGTATGCAAGTATGCATCTATCTACATTTCCACTATTCATGCGTATGTGTGATTATATATGCTTTCATATATATAACCACCAGTTTTGTTGGACATGGAAGCTCAAAAGAAAAGAAATTAAGACAACAGGTAGGAGACAAAAATAGTACTCAATTCTTATTTATTTATTTATTTTTCTGATATGTACTTCAAACATAATCCAAACAAATGTACTTTGTAAATACATTGAAATCACACTTGGGACCAGGGAAATTAAGATACAGGTTATTGCTGGGTGCAGTGGTTCATGCCTGTAATACCAGTGACTTGGGAGGCTGAGGCAGGAGGATTATGAGTTCAAATCCAGCCTCAGCAATGGCAAGGTGCTAAGCAACTCAGTGAGACCCTGTCTCTAAATAAAATACAAAGTAGGGCTGGGGATGTGGTTCAGTTGTTGAGTACCCCTGAGTTTAATTCCTGGTACCAAAAAAAAAAAAAAAAAAAGAAAAAAAAGATGCAGATTATTTCTTGTTTCATTAGAATGTGCATTAATGCAACAAATGTTTAGCTGACTTTCCCAATAGGAAAAACCAAAATGAGATGATTTTTAGATTTTCTTTTGTTTTTACTTAACAGAATAATCTCTATAATCTGTTTTGTTACTCTTCTATTACTAAAATATTCTTGGTTTTCATAACTGATGGCTCTCATTCCATTTCTTCTCTAATTTATCTGATCTGCTACAAAGAAATTAGTACAGTTGTACAAACCAATGAAGATTTTCAGCAACCTTGCCATAAGGCATTCTATAAAAGTAGCTGCCAGCAATATTCTTTAACTGAGATATTTAACATGAAACTTTGATGTGCTTATTCAATGAGGTATACAAATCCAAACTTGACCAGATATGCTTAGCATCAAATTTAACTGTAAATTTAGTTTTGGATTCTTTCAAGATGGTAGAACAGAGAACATCACTTTCCTGGCTGCTCCATGGCATGAAACCAATAAAACAGATAAGCAGCTAGCTTATCACCAAGGTGGGTGAACAAAAAGGAGGGGGGAACTTTACTGGGATTTAATACTGGAAATTCAAAGCAGATCCGGGACTCTGGAGGTTGGATAGAATAAAATAGGAAAGAAATCCCCAGCACCATGTGTTGCTATGGCCTGAGGCACCAGTCAGAGTGATCCCTCTGTGAGCAAAGTGGAGGGATAAGAGAATTAAAAGAACCCACATTTTTAGGAGAACTGACAAGTGTCTGATTATGGAGAGACCAGAGATCAAAGACACTGTCCAGCTAACCTGAAAGGCGAGCTGCATAATATCCTTCTGCAGGAAAGAAACCACATCTCTCCAGGCTACCCTCAGAGGACAGAGGAAGGAACCATTTTGTAGCCGCAGTGTGGGGCCACCTGCTAGGGAGCTGATTCCTGGCAAACTGAAGTTGAGCCCGAAATATAAGCCTTGCAAATCCACACTGAATGACATAGAGTGTGCCTAAGTGACCAGGAGAAAATGAAACATGGAAAGGGGTTTATACAAGGGATTACTGGTCATGGAAACTAACCTGACTTTCTCCCTTCTCATCCAATCCTGCCGCTTGTAAGACTGGATGGGTGACATGTGCAAGACTGGAAATTTGAAAGGGTGGACAGAAGAGATTGAGTTTGGAGACTGAACCCAAGGGACTAGGAAATATGGGGTCTGTGGTGACAGAGAGGACTAAGAATGGCTCCACCACTGCACAAGTGAAACCCAGGGGAGAATGGTGGGGTCCAGTCTTCCAGCATGGACTGGCAACTGCTGGGCCCTGGAGTTGTGCTGATTTAAAATCTTCAGACCAATCACCATTCAAGCAAGAACCTAGTGACCATGTAAGCCTAAACCCCACCTTCAGGAGTTCTGCCAACAGAATTCCTCTTACAATCCAGCAACCCCACCCTGAGAGTAGAGAAAGCATCACACTCCAGGCCACCCTACCTACCACTGCTGAGAAGGGAAGCTGAGAAACATGTGAACTCCAACAGAAACAATTCTTTAACTTTCCATCAAGATCATTTGATTTTAATTTATTTTTTATTTCTATTTTCTTTTCTCAATTTAACTGTAACCTGAATGGTTCATGGACACATACTTACTCATATATTTTCTTTTTCTCATTTCTAGCATTTTTGAAGCCAGTTATTTTTCACAAATCAGTATTTTCAGAACTAGGATATTTGATTAATAAGTTCAGTTTTGTTTTGAATTCTTTTATTTTTAATTGTTTAAATTTTTACTTTATATATATGTTTTCTCTTACTTGTCTATTTCCCTTGATTGTCTTTCTCTTTTCTTCCACTAAATGGCCAATCTCTATTGTTCTCTCTTCACAATTCCTTTAATATTTACTTCTATTTCCTCTCCTCCTAACTTATAACCATCACATTCTACATCAGTTCTGTTTTCTCCCTGTCCACCATTTGAAATTGTAAACCTGTTTGCAAACTTACTGTTATTACTGTGGGTGATAACTGATCACATCATTTCTGTTTATTGTGACAATTAACACTGTAGATGTCATAGCAGGAACTATTTGATTTAATGCTATATATTGTTTGCATTGGTTGTTGTTATTATTTGTCTCCCCCTACATGATGAGGTACTGGAAACCTTCAGGAACACTGTAAGTCCACAGGGTAGAAATTCTACTGCCTCACATCCATGATGTTAGTTGGGTAGACATACAAACGACATGAACAGTAAGGAAACAAATCACCCTAAACAAACTAAGATACTTCAATAACAGAATCAATTGAAGGTCATTCCATTCTGTTTAAGGGAACTATACATCAACAAGACATAATAATATTAAATATTCCTGCCCCAACCAGAGCATCTATATACATCAAACAAACCCTTCTTAATTTCAAGAATCAAAGAGACCCCACGCAATGACAGTGGGTGACTTTAACCCTCACCACTGGATAGATCCTCCAAACAAAATCTAAGAAAATAAGCTGTAGAACTAAAAACTACAAATAATAATTTAGACTTAACAAATATATATATATGTATATATTTGTGTATGTATATATATATGTGTGTGTATATATATATAATATTTCATGCATCAATGACTTTCTTCTCTAAAAGAAGAGAGATCCTTCTCTAAGACAGATCATAGTTTAGGCCACAAAGTAACTCTTAGAAAATACAAAAAAAAAATAGAGATAATAACTTGCATTCTATTAGATTATAATGGAATGAAATTAGATATCAATGACAAAATAAAAAATAGAAGCTATCTAACACCTGTAAATGAAATAATATGCTATTGAATGACCAATGGATAGCAGAAGAAATCAGGGATGAAATTTAAAAAAAATACTTAGAGGTAAATGAGAATAGTGACACAACATATCAATCACTGGGACACTATGAAGGCAGCATTGAGTTCATTCATTAAAAGAACAGAAAGTCACCAAATAACCTAACATTACATCTCAAGGCCCTAGAAAAAGAAGAACACCTCAACACTAAAAGCAGTAGAAGACAGGAAATGAATTAAAATCACAGCCCAAATCAATGAAATTAAATTCAAAATAATCAACAAAACAAAAAATTGGTTCTTCAAAAAATTAAAATTGAAAATTCAAATTACTAAAATTCTTGATAAAAAAGGAAACATCACCTTGGACACTACTGAAATACAGACAATAACCAGACACTATTTTAAAAACTTATACTCTAATAAAATAGAAAATATTGAAGACAACAAATTTCTAGAGACATATGACCTGCCCGAGTTGAATCAGGAGGACACAGGAAATTTAAATGGATCAATTTCAAGCAATGAAATTGAAGACACCATCTAAAGCTTATGTACAGGGGCTGGGGTTGTAGCTCAGCGGTAGAGCATTTACCTAGCATGTGCAAAGCCCTGGGTTCGATCCTTAGCACCACATAAAAATAAATAAATAAAATAAAGATATTGTGTCCAACAACAACTAAAACTAAGTATTTTTTTAAAAAGCCTATCAACAAAGATAAGGATCACACAGATTCTCAGCCGAATTCTACCAGATCTTCAAAGAAGAACTAACATCAATCCTTCTCAAATTATTCCATGCAATAGAAAAGGAGTGAACCTTTCCAAACTCATTCTATGAAGCTAATATCACCCAGACACCAAAACCAGAGACAGAACATCAAGGAAAGAAAATTTCAGACCAATATCCCTGATGAATATAAATGCAAAAATTCTTGATAAGATTGTGATAAACCACATACAAAACACATATTAAAAAGACTGTGCACCATGATCAGGGATGCAAGGTTAGTTCAACATATGGAAATCAATAAATGTAATTCTAACATCAATAGAATTAAAGACAAGAATCATATGATTATCTCAATAGATGTAGAAAAAGCATTTGACAAAATACAGTATTCATCCATGTTCAAAACATTAGAAAAACTAGAGATGGTAGGAATGTAACTTATTATAAAAGCTTTACATGCTAAACCTGAGGCCAACATCATTCTAAATGGAGAAAAATCAAAAGCATTCCCTCTAAAAACTGGAACAAGAGTGGAATACCCTCTTTCATCACTTCTATCTAACACAGTCCTTGAACTAGTCAGTACAATTAGACAAAAGAAAGACAAAAGAAAAAAATTAAAGCCATATAATTAGGAGAAGAGTTCAAACTATCCCTATATGCCCATGATATAATTCTATATTTAGAAGACACAAAAACTTCACCAGAAATGTACTAGAACTCATAAATGAATTCAGCAAAGTATCAGGATATAAAATTAAACACCCATAAATCAATTGTGTTCCTATACAACAATGATGAATCAACTGAAAGAGAGATTAGGAAAACTGTCCCATTCACAATAGCCTCAATAAATAATAAACAAACAAACAAACAAATAAATTAAATACTTGGGACTCAATCTAACAAAAGAAGTGAAAGACCTCTGCAATGAAAACTATAGAATGCTAAAGAAAGAAATTAAAGAAGGGGGTAAGGGGATAAGAATAATGGCAGACTGAGTTATCCATTATTACCCTAAATACATGTATGAAGACACAATGGTTGTAAAAATACCTTATATAAAACCAGCAACTTGAAAAATTGTGCTCTTTATATGTAATATGAAATGAAATGTACTATGCAATCATGTATAAAAAATTAGAATAATAAAAAATTTAAAAAAAAAATTAAAGAAGCTCTTAGAAGATGAGAAGAACTTCCATGTTTTTGGATTGGCAGAATTAACATTGTCAAAATGGCCATACTACCAAAAGTGCTATACAGATTTAATGCAATTATCATTTCAATAAGAAAATTTGAGATACTTAATATACTTTTTTTAGAACTTGATATTTAAAATCTTGTTTGCATTTTCCATTTAACACCATTTTCAGAATGGATAAAGAAACTGTGGTATATATACACAATGGAATATTATTCATCATTAAAAGAGAATAAAATTATGGCATTTACAGGTAAATGGATGGAGTTGGAGAATATCATGCTAAATGAAGTAAGCCAATCCCAAAATACCAAAGGCAGAATATTCTCTCTGATAAGTAGATGCTGATCCATAATGGGGAAGGGCAAGGGAAAAATGGAGGAACTCTGGGCAAAGGGGAGGGGGAACGGGGGGCAGGAGTGATGGTGGAATAAGATGGACATTATTACCCTAGGTACATCTATGACTGCACATATGGTGTGACGCTACATTGTGTACAACCAGATAAATGAAAAGTTGTGCTGCAATTGTGTACAATGGATCAAAATGCATTCTGCTGTCATATATACCTAATTAAAACAAATAAATAAAAATGCCTCAAATTCAAGTTATCAACATGTTACTAGTAACTACTAACTACTATATTAAGATAGTGCAGGTCATGTTCACATTTCCACATTTAGTAACAGTCACTGCTTTTCTTTACCCATTTTTTTAAACATATTAAATGCCTACTATGTGACAGGTACTGTAATAGATACAGAGATAGTATGGGGATGAGCAAAATATGGATCCTCTATCATAAGTTTCCCAATACATTATAGTGTATTTAACATCCCAACGTGTAGAGTTTTGGCAACATCCACAAAATCTAATATTTATGCTTTTAAAAATTATCCTATTCAAACTGGCTATAATCACATCATTAATTTTTGTTAGAAGAACATTATAGAAATTTTCAAGTACATAAAAACTCATAAAAGAATTGCAAAACAAAACAAACAAAACATTCACACCTAACATGTAGTTGGCCATCTTTTTACCAAACTTCTGTTATCCCCTTCACTTTTCTTTGCTTGTTTGTTTGTTCATTTTTTAAAAATGGTACTGGGGATTGAACAGAGGGGCGCTTAACCACTAAGCCACATCCCCAGACCTTTTTATTTTTTGACAGTCTCACTAAGTTGCTGCAGCTGGCTTCAAACTTGTGATCCTCCTCCCTAAGCTTCCCAAGTTACTGGTGTTATAGGCATCTGACAATATGCCTGGTCCTCACTTATTTTGCAAGAACATTTAAAGGACTTTCCAGATATCACAGCATATTGTGTATATAAATTTCAGAATTTATCCCTATCAAAATGCAATTTACATAACCAAAATGCTATTTTCAACACCCAATGAAAACATAGTTTCTTAATATTATCTACTACTAGGAATAGTCCTATTTTCCCAATTGTTGTGAAAATGTCACAACCTGAAGAAGAGCCATTCTTTCATTGCACTTGATATGTCTCTAAAGTTTTTTCAACATCCTAGGAGTTCTAGCTCCTTTTTTTCAATATCATTTTATTGGTTGAAAAGCTGGGTCTCTCTTGTAGAATCACCCACATTTAGATTTGTTTCTTGTTGTGTCATGACATTGTTCTTCCATTCCCTACTTTCTCTAAACTTGGGTTGGATCTTCAGGTTTAAATTTAGGTTCAACATTTTTAGTAAGATACCTGTATTTTATTGCATAACATTAGGAGGCACATAAGATTTTCTTGTACTACTTCTGATCAGTGGATTCAGATCTTGTCAGTCTGATCTGTTCACCACAATGCTCAAGTCATTTTCTAATAGAACTTTCTAATTTTATAATATTTTCTGCATTCATTAGCTGGAATTCTCTTACAAAGAACTTTACCTCATCAACTTCTGGTTTCCTTAAATACAATTTATATAGGAAATGCAAGCTAAATGACTTTTCTTTCTTTTCATTTATCCATTTTCAGAGTGAGCTGGTGCCCTGGCAAATTTTAGAGGTATACTATACTACACAGATATAAGAATAGGAAAGATAAAAGTTACACCCAAAAGCTTTTTCACATTTAGTTCTTTAATAAAGTTCCTTTCTAGAGTGAAGTAACTGTAGTTTAACATGGCTTGAATGGTGAAGAAAGGCTTCTACATAGTCATTAAATTAACATATTGCTTCTTTTAAATACAAACTTTATACTAAGTTGTGGGCATGAAGCAAAAGGAATTCCTACATTCAAAAATTTTCCTCTAGGATTTATTTTCTAATGCTCCTTAATACTATGTTCACATTTGAAGGATTCTTATAATATTAAGATTACATTATGAATTTGCTGATGGTACATAAGGTGTTAATATTGTCTGAATGCCTTCTTACATTCCAAACATTTGTAGAGTTTTTCACCAGAATGAATTCTCTGATGTTGCATAAGCGGTGAATGAAGTCTAAAGGACTTTTCACATTGCTTACAGTCATAGGGTTTCTCACCAGCATGAATACTCTGATGTTGAATAGTGAGAACAGTCTGAAAGTCTTCTCACAATTGTTACATGTATAGGGTTTCTCACAAAAATGAAGGCTCTGGTGTTGAGTAAGTTGTGAGAACAGCCTAAAGGCCTTCCACATTCCTTACAGTCATAAGGGTTGTCTCCAATATGCATGCCTTGATGTGAAATAATTTCTGATTATAAGACAAAAGAATTTCTGACATTGCTTGCATTTGTAAGGTTTCTCATCTGTATGAATTCTCTGATGAAGAGTCAGGTCATATCTGCAATTAAAGGTCTTCCCACACTCCTTACAATCACAGGGCTTCTCACCAGTGTGAATCTGCTGAGTAAGTTGTCCCTGCACTCTGAAGGTCTTCCCACATTCCTTACATTTGTAGGGCTTCTCACCGATATGAATTCTCTAATGTACTCGAAAGTCTGGGCTACATGTAAAGATCTTTTACACTATTTTACTTTCATAGAGTTTGTCAGATGTATGCATTCTCTGATGTCTACTCAGGCCTTGTCTAAAGGCCTTTCCACATTCTTTGCATTCATAGTGTTTCTCACCAGTATAGATTCTCTGATAGAAAGTAAGTTGTTCGTGTTCTCTAAAAGCCTTCCCACATTCCCCGCTTTCATAGGGCTTTTCTCATTATGACTTTTCTGATATAGAGCAAGAGATGTGAGTTTTCTCTAAGTTGGTTTTTTTCAGGGGTGTTTCTTGTCACTTGTCTGAAATATACTTTATGAGGACAGTCTTTTTCCTCAAACATTTTATATTCACAGTCTTTTCCAAAAAAGGAATAATCAAGGACACAACTTTTAATTCTTTCCATTATTTCTTACTGAGGTAAGTTCATTTCATAAATATCCATTTCTTGAAATAACTTTTTAGTGTCATATTTGGATTCCAAATCTAGGTTCCATCTTCTTTTCTCATCACTCACAATCATCCAGGGCTCTTTCCCTTGTTCCAAAAGGGTAATCACATCTGCCTTAGAAATGGAACATCCCAGTGACAAGTTGCTACAGTTCTTTAAAATCACATCTCTGTACAAATTCCTCTCATAGGAGTTCAGACATTCCCACTCCTGAGAAAAGTCTATAGTCACATCTCTGAACATTACCAAATCACAAGCCATGATTTTAGAATTGCAAGAAATGGTCAGCTTTTCTCAAGGTTCATTTACTGAAAAAGCAGAGTCCATAGAGGCCAGAGCATACTCAGTCCTCACTAGACCCTGAGGGCCGCCCAGCCCCTGATTCTGCAACGTGCTCCTGGAGAGTGCCTGGCTTCGTCCACCCTATTTAAAAATTTTGTGAGTAATCTCCATAAAATCTTTTTGAGAATAATCCTAATATAAATTAATTTAAAATACTACTGTATAACAAAAAGTTCTTCCTCAGTTTACTTTACACTTACTTGAAAATATATCATTGCACTATATATTATGCTAAGATGTCGTCACTGCTGCTAATTTGCCAAATAAATGATAGTGAGATGAATGAGATTATTAAAGACAAAATATACATAGGTAGCTTGAGGCTAAAAAGTTAGTACATTAACATATCTATTTTGTATAAATTTTAGATGATTTGATATATACATATGCTATTAAAGACCTTTTATTTTTACTTATTTATTTTTAAACTTACACATAAAAGCATAAAATGCATACAAATTGTTAGAATAGTGTGATGTTTTGATACATGTATACATTGTATAATGCTTAAATCAGATTAAACGTTATTTATCTCCTCAAACATTATCATTACTTTAAAAAATTTTTTTTAGTTGTAGATGGACTTAATACCTTTATTTTATTTATTTATTTTTATGTGGTGCTGAGGATGGAACCCAGTGCCTCATACATGTGTGAAGCAGGCACTCTCTGCCACTGAGCCATAATCCCAGCCCTTATCATTACTTTTTGATGAAAATTTTTAAAATAATTTCTTCTAGCTTTTTGAAATGTGCAGTTCATTATTGTTACCTATGTGCAATAATACCAGGATTTGTCATTTAAAAAATAATTTATAATCACACAAAAAGATTTTACCTGAATATAGCTAAAAATTTCAAGGCAATATAAATAGTATAAATGGTAATATTTAATTTTCGCAAATACATGTAATATAGGTAGAGAAAGTTATTAAAAAACTTTATCAGTGGTTGGCAGATTATGCTCTTTTTAAAAATTTGCTAGTAAGTATAGAGTTTCAACAATATATATTAAGTTTAAAAATAATAATTTATAATATCAACTAAGTTATAATTATTTTTCAAATCTGGTCTTTAGGGTGACTAAGTCTGGGATATTTGTGGGACATAAATGTAGCTGAAAACATACTTGCTTTATGCTTTCTCCTTATAATAGCTCATCTCATAAAATCCTCCCGAGGTTGATAAAATAATTTCATGAATTACGTTTGAAGGAGAAGTGGGAATGGGGGGGTAGTGGAAACAGAGAGAAAGTTGAAGTCCATTCTAAGTCTCAGAATTAATACTATATATTCTCATGATATAAGAAATCACTCTTGATGAATGTTTCCTTCCACTTTGAATCGTTTAAGATAAGAAAGATTATCATATGTTTGAATCCCAGTTACTATCATTAATGGTATCACCTTAGCTATGTCTAGTTTAATATGAAAAAGAAAGAAAGAAATTAATGTCAGCAATTGCAAAGTGAGAATAATCTATAATAACTTTTCCTACTAAGGAGAGGTACTGTGGTCTTAATGTTTGTATCTCCCCAAAATTAATATGCTAAAATTCCAATTCCTAGACGATGGCATTAGGAGAAGTAGCCTTTGGGGTGATGATTAAGTCTTGAGTGTTCTAGTGTCCTTACAAAAGAGGACTCAGAGAGCTTCTCTTCCCCTTCTACTGTGAAGAGATACTGAAAAGATGCCAAGAAGTGATCAGAACCTGAGTCTGCTGGTGCCTTGATTTGGACCTATTAGCCTCCTAAACTGGGAGAAACATATTTTTGTCACTTATAGATGCTTAGTTTATGGTATTTTGCTAAATTATCCCAAATGGACTGAAATAAGAGAAAAGGAAGGGAAAATTTTTCTTTTAGTCAATAATAAGCCACATCCAGGAATAAAGGATAAAATAAAATTTAAAATATTTTTAAAGTCTACATAAAGTAGCTATTTTTTCAAGAAATTAATAAGAACATAATGATTCTAAATACTACTATAATGAAAACTATTACTGCTGCCTTGAAGTGTTGTTGTTCATTTTGATATTCCCACAATTTGAATATACTTTGATAAATGTAGCTTACCAAAGCATATGTACATACACAAACACACTTTAATAATTATAAGTGATATATATATATATGCATATATATATACACATATACACACATATATATAAAACTAATTTCTATAATTCAAAAAGATGATCATTTAGAGATTGGTTATTTCATCAGTAGGCTATTCAAAACTTATACGAGGAAACTATATATTTTTTTAAATTTTAATACACAAATATGAGGTTGGACATGAAGAAAAGCACTGGTCTAATAATTTATTTTCCAAAGATGGCACATGGAGAGTTGGAAGAGAACAAAAAGCAGAATAGGCTTTACATCAAAATTGAATGACCAATAATTAGAAAAAATGACAGAGGTCTTGCTCAGTAGTGAAGAGTAGTGGGGATATGATAAAGGGTAATTTATGTCGCAGTCAAAATAAAAATATATTTTGGAACAAGCAGGTAAAGGGCTTGAGGTTGAAAGAACTATGAAACAAATACATTAAGAGTTCTTTCTAACACTGCTTTCTTAATAGAAATTAAATTACTATAGTAACAAGAGGTTAGTGGAAATAATAAGCATCACTATGCAAACTATTAAGGAGGGTTACAATATAATGGAAAAGCAGAAATAACATATAAGCAACCATTATTTATGATTAAAATTTCTACCTTCTATCATTTAAATAATCTAAAAATATATAGGTAACATTTCCCCCTACTTCAGGCTTGCTGTATTCAGTTTATAAAGGCCTAGTGCTAGTACCATATGCCTTTTCCTAGGACAAGACTGCCATCTAGTGATAATTGCTGGTAACTACAGAAAATGGGAATGTGCTTTATGTACACAAAGCACCTGTGTGCCTTACCTCAAATTTTAAGCCATCTTTTTGTTAATTAGAAAAATAATTATATAGTTCCTATTATAAGCAGAAATTTGGAGATGAAATTATGGAAAATTAATATTATGCTAAATTTCTAGTGAAAAAGAACAGCATTAGCCAAATAATTACTATTAAATGTAAAAATAATAAATATAACTTCTATAGAACTTTTTTATAACACAGAATCTCTGCCATACTAATTATATAGACACATCATCTCCACTTTACAGATTTTAAAACTGAGGCAGAGTGGTTAAGTAACTTCCTTTATATATACAGTAGAATAGGAATATAAACCCTAGTAGTATGAATTCTCAAATTTGTTCTTTTTGCTACCTATAAATGAAAAACTGAAAGACTGATAAATAAAAGATAAAAAAATGATTAAACAACTTTCATTACTTTATTAATTTGTTTATCCATTTAACAAATATTGAATACCTACAATGTGCCAAGTACTATCTTTGGCCTGAGGATAAAGTAGCAAACATGACAAAGACTAGCCTAATCTGAATAAAGATGAAAAACATAAGCATCTGGAAGCAGAATGCTAGAAAGACAGTGAACGCAAAGGCATCAGGAGGGATTCCACTTCTCCACCCCCACTGCAGCAAGAGTGACGAAAGTGACTAAATACTCATGAAGCAGCACAGTAGGATAGGAGATTTTAGAAGTGCTAGAAAGACTTCATAGGACAAGATAAGACACTTTAGATGGTGTTGCAACATTCCAGGTAAAAGATAAAGATTAAATTGAATAAACAAAATAAATTTACAAATAATTATGTAGGAAACTGTGTCATAACAAAACATATAGGATATCAAAGGAAAAACTACATTTAAGTAAGGATCAAGAAAATCATCACCAAGAGGATGGCATATTCAGCATATCTGAGCATACAGAATTAAAAATTGATCTTCGAAAAGAAGGCAACAGTTCAATTTCCCTGCAGCATAAGGTGACTATAAGAGTAAAATATAAATCAAGGCCAATGGAAGCACTCAAAGGACTAGGAAGATAAAAATAAATCCCTCCTTTAATTTTATTTCTTCTCTTGGCCTTCTTATACAGCTTCCAGGATAGTACTATAACAACCCAGTTACATACTGGTTTCCATCTAATATGGTACTGCACATGTCATTTTAATGTGTTGGAGAGTGCTAGGCACAGAAAATGTTCAAAATTTACTATTTAACTTTCTTAAAGACCACCAGACAATAATGCATCCATGGATTGACAAAGTTAGGCTTATTAATTTGTTATAGTAAGAGAGTCTGCACATTAGAGGAATAATGGGGCATTGTACAAAAACAAAGGAAGGAAAATCCAGTGTTCTTATGGTTTGAGAGCAATATACAAATGAAATTTAAATGAATAGTTAAATGATAGGTTATAACAAGCAAAGGAGAGCTGTGTTAGGAGGAGGCCAGGACTGAGAAGTGAGCATAGGGTCCTGTTTTCTCATAACTACAAAGAAGAGAGGAATGTGGACTCTGTGTCTGAAAATACATTACCTGAATAATAAACAGGCAACTACTCTGTGCCAAAGTGCTTACACAGTTCAGCTCCCCAGTAATGGTTAAATATTCCCATTTCATCAATATTTTTAAATTTTTCTGATAATGTATGGATTTAGAGAATTAAGTTTTTCAGTGTTGTTACTGGAATTAATTACTAAAAGAACTTTTTGTAAGTTTATATATTGTAGCTTTTTGATATATTTGATTTATTAAAGCATGATTTTAAAACATTGGCTTTGCTGTGAAGCAGGAGCAGGATTATATTGGGAAGAGATGAAGGAAGAGAACAAAGGAACTTGAATAAATTGGGGACAAACTGCCATTTGTTCAGACTACTTGTAAGCTAGTACTAAGAGACTGGAGCTTTCCTGGAAAATAACTGATATTCAGACCAGAAAATCACTTAAAGAGACAGCTGGACTCACTCTATGTGACCCCCACCCAAATCTGCTGGGATGAATGACTGCAAGTGGATGGAAGCAAGAACTAACACAGTATCATAGGTGTCAATTGGAAAGTACACCTCTGATATCATGGAACTACATGTCATAGATGCTTCAGGTCCCTCTTAAGGAAACCCAAAGTGTCCTATATATGTACTTCTTTTCAATAGCTAATAAAGAATTGTTTCCTCATGCCCAGAGAATCTTGAGGCAGGAAGAGAAGATGAAGAAACAGGGAAAGCAAGGGCTATACTTCCCACACTGCTATGGGTTCCCTGAGATCAAAGGACATAAGCCTAGAAGTAAGATTAGTATTTGAAATGGATTGAAAGTGAATTCTAAGTAGTGGATTGTTTTAAAAATCAAAATGAATAGGAAAGCTAGGGAATATTATAAGGAAGAGAGATCCAACAGAGCATGTTTGAAGCTGTAAAATAAAGTATTTGTTTCTTCAATTTTTTGGTAACCCACTAGGTTCAAGTAATTTCACCATTCAGTAAATTAGTGACCTATAGGTGCTTTTACTTCAATAAGATACATTTTAAAAAATGCTGAATCAAAAAGCACATATGTACATTATATCTGAATAAATATTCAGTTGCTTTTCCAAAAGCTGACAAAAATTTGCCCTTGTATGCACATCAACATTCGATTTTTTTGACTATACAGAATATTTTCCAGTTTGATAGTTATAAAATAGTATCTTCCCATGGAATGGAATCAGTATTCACTTTACTACTGGTAAGGTCAATTATCTTTGTCTAATAATGGCTCATTTATAATTCTCTTTTGGAAAATTATAATTCTCTTTTGGAAAATTACCTGCTTATATCCTTTACATACTTTCCCCATTAATTCTTCTTTTCCAAAATGTTTTAATGACCTATATTTTTAGATACTTTATCATTAGTTTATAAGTTTTTATATATTGAGAGGGTAGTCTAGCTTTATCATATTACAGAAAGACTATTATAATAAAGTCTATATATGATGACTTCTATACCAGATTAAAAAGTACTGCAAAAAACAAGATGAAGACATTATGCTCTGGGAAAAAGGAAAACTTTTGGTGGTTATTTTGAATTAATTTACTGAGCTTTGAGATGGGTTATTACATAGCAATAAAAAACTAAAACACTGAAAAATCTCATCTCTAGGGCTGGGGTTGTGGCTCAGTGTTAGAGCGCTTGCCTAGCATGTGTGAGGCACTGGGTTCAATTCTCAGCACCACATATAAATATATTAATAAATAAAGTAAAGGTCCATCGACAATTTAAAATATTTTAAAAAATCTTATCTCTAGTCTTTTAGCCCCTGCAATACAGAGAAGATAAAGGAAGAGGTAGAGACGGTATTGGCTGACCATAGACAATTTAATGAGGTCATATTTAAACAATTGAAGGAAGGAAGCTAATCAAGTAGATAACTGTGAGAAAGGATTCCTGAGAGAACAACAAGTGCAAAGATCTGAGCTGTAGGTCTCAAGAACACAAGAGCCAGGTCATCAGTGCAAAGGAGGAGGAGAATAGGTATCAAAAAAGTAATACACTGGGTAAGCCAGATCATGTCAGTTCTTATAAGCCAAAGAAAGAGCTTCAGATTTTACTCAGAAAAAAAGTCAGTAGAGAGTTTTGAGAATTAACAGAATCATTGTGGTCTCTGTGATAAAAATATATTGGGGAGTTTCTTGTTAATCATGGTAAAGGGGCTTTGGCATTTAAAAAATAAATAACTATCAATGTCTTTAACATAAAAACCTTGTTTTCTACTTAAGCAAACTTGAGTGGGAGTCAACAAATTCTGCAGGGCAGCTGGCCAGTTGTCACTTACATACTTACTTGTTATTCTCGGTAATATTTACCTTGTAGTTGTACCATCTCAACCGTGGCCTCCATGTTGAGAAAAAAGCTTTCATTGGTTTACCCCAACACACCTACAAAAAAATAAAAATAATAACAGTAATCTTTTGGTTGCCAATTGCTCTTCAGAAAATCAAGGTTCCTACCAAACGCTTGAGGGCTGTCTCTGACTACTGAAAATTTGGGGATGGATTTTCTCCCCAATGAGTGCTCCAGGAGAACAGAACTGAGAGCAGAACTCTGAAGTATTGTTACAACTGCTACATCTCTCCAAGTGCCTGTATAGCAAATAAAAAGACCAGGAAGGGGCACTCCAATTCTCTATACTGTAGCAGCTGCACCTAGGGTGCACCTGGAGTCAAGGCTGGATTTCGGACCTTCAATGTATTCTTCACATTATAGGCAGGGTAGTGGACCAGAGTGTAGATTTCAAGTCAGAATACCAAGGATCAAATCCCACCTCGTGTATTAGCTGTTACATTCCCTTTTTACGTAAATGTCCTCAAAACAAGGGGAGAATAGTACCCACATTGTATGGGGGGAGGGGGCTGGGGGGTGAATTTGTGCTTGAGCGTGTTTCCTTATTAGGATATCTCTTTCTAGAGGCTGATAATTCTCTGAACCCTGGCAGGGGCCTGTCAGTCTGCATGCTCCTGCTAATGCAAGGAAATACTCTTTTTGTCCCTTACAGGGAGTTCTCCCGTCTACACAGACACTACATGTCTACAGATCTGATTACAGAACCGGCTACCTTTGGGTTTCACCATCCCCAAAGTGTAAGAACAGACCCCGTTATTTCTGCAGAGTTATCCTCCTCCAGAGCCACTTCCGCAAGGCTGGGACTGAGAGCCCAGAGAGCAAAGGCTCCAGAGCGCGCGCCCGCGCGCACATGCGCAGCAGTGAGTCCTTCAGCCCTCTCGTGTATTGACGTTGTTTTATTTACGTGACTTGGGGGGGGGGGTTGTTTCTTCTTTATTTATAACTTAAAAAAAAAAAGAATCCTTCCGTATCTCAGGGCCAATTTTTGTTTTTAGTATCTTCGGCAGCTATCTAGCACTTAAATCACCTTGTTTTACTTCCAGGGTAGCACCCCCTACTTTGGTTTGTGGGAAGTATCACCGCAGAGGACCCGCGCGACCATGACTCATTATCGCGAGAAGGAGACAATCTCTCGCGGTGTTTCCTTGTCTCCAGAATCCTTAGCGCGAAGCGGAAAGATACACATCTGTCTCAGGTTCTGTTGATAACCGCAGTTTTGACGGAGGCTTCTTCGGTGCGTTTCTTTTGCTTTTTCTCCAAGGGAAATGGCAGCTCCCGAGCAGCCGCTGCCAATACCGAGAGGATGTCCGAGCTCCTCCTCGCTCTCCCCGCCCCGGGGCGACAGAACCCTTCTAGTGAGGCACTTGCCGGCAGAACTGACCGCCGAGGAAAAAGAGGACTTGCTGAAATACTTCGGGGCGCAGTCGGTGCGCGTTCTGTCAGATAAGGGGCGACTGGTAAGGGTGCACACCTCCCGATTCTCCTCGGAAGGCCCTTGGGTAGTGGTCCGGGAACGTGGAGTGCTAAAAAGAAAGGAGACCGGGACTAGTAGCGAAGGGGCGCGTGTGTCGTGGGAGAGTCCGGGTCTTGCCTCTTTTAAGTCTGAATGCTTTGCACGAGAGGTGAAGCTTTGGTTAGCTCCAGTCTTAGTAATCACGACACTGCGGAGAAAAGCAAAAGAGAAAGGCGAAGTAGACGGATGGGTAATAGTATTTTAAGATTTAAAAGTTCCTACACAGGAACTTATACACTTTTTAAAATTAATATACCAGAGTGTTTTTGGTGGTTTTCTCTTCATTACAATGTTAGTGGGGACGTTAAGTTTGCAACATGGCCCACAATAAAGCAAGACATCAATTATTTTAAAGTTTTCTTAGGTGATTCTAATGTGCAGCCAAGGTTGAGAATCTCTGAGTTAAAAACCAATTTTGATCAGTCTAAGTGCCATGTATGCCAGGGAATACAAATAAAAATACCCCTTTGGTTCAATTTAAAAACATTCAGGTCATCTTATTTCAGATTAGGCGAAATTAGTGTGATATTAATTACCCAAGCAACTTGTAATAAACATTGACAACTTACCCCTAATATGATAATTTATTTACTTTTGGCTTTTTGATTGGTGATTTAAAAATTATTTTCAACATGTATTTAAAAGAATCTCCCATTGAAACTTGTTACAAAAATAAAGCTCAAATGAAACATACATATTGAGAATTGACTTTTATGTTTAGTTAACATTTTTAAATTTTGCCTCAGACTGTAGAGAGTAAATTTTAAGACCTTTGGATGTGTTATAAATAGGGGATAAATATATAATACATTTAGAATTTAAAGTTTAGATGTTTAAGAGTGATTCTCTGTGTAGAGGTTTTTAAATTCTGGTTTTTTGAGCTATTCCTACACATTAACACATGCTAATTTGTGCCCCTTTATATGAAAAAGCTGCATAGCTTTTATTTCAGTCTGACCCAAACAAGGATTGAAACTAGTAATCAGTTAAATAGTCTCAGTTTCCCATTCTTTACTGTGATTTTATAGGAACTGAAATTATATTGCAAGTAAATTGTATCTTTATTCTGTTTCAGAAACATACAGCTTTTGCTACTTTCTCTAATGAAAAAGCAGCTATAAAGGTATGAATTTTTCTTTATTATCTAAGTTGTCAATAATTTTTTTATTATTAGTCTGGGCACAAAAATTGGAAGTAATGTTAAACTCAAGTTTTTAGAAGTAAAAACTTTGTATTCCAAGAGTATACTCAACAGGTTATATTTGGTTGTCACTTGGCAGACTTTGTCCAGTGCTTAGATATTGGAACTCAGAAGTGGTAGACTAACTAAAACAAAATTAACTACATATGTAATTGAAAATAACAAATTCTAAAGAATATAATAAAATGGATAACTACCTCTGTAAATGTTACAAGGAAAGATGTGTTAAGCATTAAAAGGAATCATTTGCGAAGGAGTTGACCTTTAGAGTAGACTTCTAACAATTAGTTGGAATTTGATAACAAAAGAAGGAGATACAGGCCTTCCAGATTTAGGGAACACTAAGTAAAACAAAGGCTATGGAAAGTTTTTTAAGTGGGGCAGGAGCTAAGAGCTGAGATGGAAAGAGGACTTGAAAAACATAGAGTCTAAATTTGAGTGGAAGAGAGGTATGGAATTTTGTTTAGTAGTTTGTTCTAAAGGCACTGGATACTTTTGAGCTGGCTAAAAATGCAATCAGACCTTTGAAAAATACACAATGGTGTTTATATCTCAGATTTGATTTGGAGAAATATTGGAGATGAGAAAACCAAATGGAAAGATTAGTCGCCAAGGCAAGAATAAGTATCTGAAGAAAGCAAAAGGCAAATTACATAAACGTTCGGTAAAGATTGAGTTTATAGGTCTTGTGGCATAGGGGTTGAGAGAGAGGGAATAGTCCAAGATTTTTGTGGTTGTGAATTTAAAAGTGGGACCATGTGCTTCTGAGGAGCTTCCATAAGAAGTTGGAGTAGGAGTTTGTATGTAATGAATTCATATGTTATCTATTTATTTTGAGAAGTCATTGGGCTACTTCTGTGGAATATTTAGTAAATATTTAAAAATACTGGTCTAGAGTTAAGGCAAGATCAAGATGAGCCCAGAGAAAAGCCTGGGAGATAGAAGTTAAGGAAGTAGGATAACTAGAAAAGAAATTTTCATAAATGTAAAAAGAAAAGTATTAAGAAGACCAGCTCCTGTGATGACACATACTGAGGAATGAACATTGTCTGTTAAGGACTTTTTACCATGAAACAATAGAAATTACCCAAATTCTCATCATTAAGGGGAAAGGGATAATTTGTAATGCAGGTTGAGCATCCCCAATCTGTAATGCTCCAACATCTGAAATTTTTGAGCTCTAACACGTTGCCACAAAGTGAAAAAGTCCATACTTGACTTCATGGAACAGGTGACAGTCAAAATGCTTGCACATTAAAATTATTATATAAACTTACCTTTAGGCTATATGTAAAAATTATATCTTAAAGATAAATGAATTTTATGTTTAAACTTAAGTCCCATCTACAAGTTATCTCATAATGTATTTGCAAATATTCCAAAATCTGAAAAAAATCTCAAATCTGAATTCTGGTCCTAGTCATTTTGGATAAGGTATACTTAATCTGTGTGGGTGGTTAGGGTCATATTTTGGGGATGATTTGAGGAAGGTGAAGGAAGTTAGCTAAAGAAGTATTTGGGAGAAGCGCATTTCAGTCAGAGGAACAGTTAGAACAGAGAGGCCCTAGGGTGTGAACATGCCTTTTGTGTTCAAGGAAGCCTCTGTGACAGAATCAGGCAAAATAAAAGTTTGATCACTGGATTTGAAGTCAGAGAAGTAATAGTGTTCTTATTATGGAGTTTATATAAGGAACTTAGATGTTACTCTGAGAAAAATGGGAGCCACAAGAGTATTTTAAGCAAGGTAGTGACATACTCTGATATATTTAAAAGAATCACTTTGGTTATGTTAACAATAGACTGAAGAAGGGGAAGAGTAGAAATGGGAGAGTCTACTAAAGGATTATTAGAATTTAGTCCAGAGATGATTTTTGCTTGGATGATCATTGTTCATTGGTAGCATTGGAAGCACTAAAACAGTGGTTAGATTCTGGGTATGTTTTGGAAGTAGAAACAATCAAAATTTCTTAGTGGCTTGGATATAAAATATAGGAAAGAAGTAATTAGGATAATTCTAAGATTTTTGACCTGATTAATTAGAAGAATGGAATTATTCTTAATTGAAAGAGAAAAGGCTCTAGATAAAGGACATTTGAGGTTGGGCGAGTATTAAGTGGTTCAATTTCTGAAGTATTAAATTTGAGATGTTTGACACTTAAGTACAGCTATTCATTATTTGGATATTTGTTCCAGGACTTCAGGACAGTTCTGGGCTGAAGTTATTAATTAAGGAATTTTCATCATAGGTATGGTATTTAAATTTAGGATGCTGGATTAGACCACCAAAAGAAGGCATTTAGATATACCAAGAATAGAGCTCTGGAGCATTCTAACATTAGGAATGTGAAAAGGCACAAATAAGTATTGATTAGTTAAAAACAACAACAACATTGAGCTAGAAAAAAATTTATATTATGAATATGTAATTCATATATCATTTTTATATATATTATTTATATTATACTTATATTATAAATAATGTATATCAATGATGCCTGAAAACAAACAAACAACGTATCAAGGTGTGTGTATTTATTGAATGTAGTATAGTGAAGACTTAAGTGTAGTACCATTGTCTTGGTAATGCAGAATTTCTAGTTCTCTATGAAAGGCAGTATCAATGGACTTGATTAAGTCATAAACCTGACTGGAATAGATTTGAGACTGAATGGGAGATGGTATAGATAACAGAGTTTAGATGATTCTTAAGGAGTTTAGCTGCAAGAATAAGAATAAGCAGTGGTAAGCAGGATCGTAGCAGAAGGAAAAAATATCAGAGTGGGAGAAATAGGAGCATGTTTGTATGACGTGGGAGATCCAGTAGGACAGAAAATTAATAGTGTAGATAAGAACACCACTTTGTACATGTCCAGAGAATAGCTAAAGACAGACTTTAGTAGATGAGAGGATTGGTTTTAGTATGTAAGTCAAGCAACTGGATTTAGATTAAAATTGTGCATAGTTAATTTGGGTAGCAAATGGAAAATATGTTGATGCAGATGCTGATAGAGAGTTATGATAGTCTGAAATTCTTATCTGATAGATAGGGAGTTATGATAGTCTGAAATTCTTATCTGGTCTCTTCAGTTACTTCAAAGTAAGGAAACATGGTGCTAGGCTAAGAATGGGAAAGGAAATATTGTAAGGTTAAGGATCAAGGAGGAAGTATAAAATATTCTTTTAGAGATTAGTAGGAAAAAATGGACTAAGATTTTCACATGTAACTGTGACAGTAAGGACCATCTGAGATCTGTGGCTGTGAATTTAAAATGGTACCGTGCAGATTTGTTATGTATATATTTTTTTCAAGCCGTTTTCAGCTTCCTAATTATAAGAAAAATTGGGAGGGTTGGAATTAGCTAGATTTTTGTTTTGCTCAGATTAGGAAACAGTCCTTTGATAAGTAATAAAGACTTGAACATAGGAAAGTTATGTCCAATTCATTCCACTGTGTCTCCTATGTTTACATATGAATACAGTGCAGTCAGTTGTCTCCACATGATATGGAGACATCATGTACAATCACAAGAATGGATTCCAAATTAGAATAAGATAAACTTCATGTATGTATAATGTCAAAATATACTCTACTGTCATGTATATCTAACAGATTAAAAAAAAATAAAAACTTAGAAAGATTAGGTTGTTTAACAAATCAATTTTTTAAAAAGTAATAAACACTTGATAGCCTGAGATTAAAAATAAACAAGAAATAGCCAAGTATATAAGTAAATATTTATAGCAATAACAACAATAAACGTGTACAGTTATTTTTATGTGATAACTAGCAAATAGTTTTTGATATAATTTTTTTACTCTTCCAATTTAAGGCATTGACAAGACTTCATCAGCTGAAACTTTTAGGTCATACTTTAGTAGTTGAATTTGCAAAAGAGCAAGATTGCATTCATTCTCTATGTTCTGCTTCAAGCACTGAAAAAAAGAAAAGGTATGTAGATTCATTTAGGTTTTCCATCCATTTTAAGTTTGTGGGGGGTGTGTGTGTGTGTTTGCGTGTGCGTGTTTTTAGCCAGTTGTGTAATTACTGCGTTGTTCTCAGACTAGCAAGTAAATAATTTGAAGCCGTAATGATAAATTTCTTCATTAAATCTAGTAAAACAATATCTAATTTCACTTCTAATTGTGCTTTGGGATTCTGAGTGTTGATAAAATAAATGTAAAGTGAAAAGGAAGTGTGGTGAAAGCGTTCTACTTTTAGTGGAGAGGAGATAACTACAGCTCATTTGTTTCTTATCCAAAATGGTTGTAACCAGATGTTTCAGATTTTTTTTTTTTTTAAATTTGAAGTATTTACAGATACATAATGAGTTATTGTAGGGTGAGACTCAAGTCTAAACATGAAGTTCATGTATGTTCCATGTATATGTCATATACATAGCCTGAAGATAATTTTATGTGATATTAATCATTAAATGATTACTAGTATTTGGTTCTCATTTGTGTCCTTCACAAATTTGCTTTACACAAGTGGGTCTCAAAGTAAATCCTGGACTCAGTGAATCATCTAAGAACTTGATTAAAATACAGAATTCTAGGCCTTAATACCCAGTCTTACTGAATCAGAAGCTGAAGTTGGGGAGGGAGAAGAAGGTACGGTGCTAGACATCTATGAGATTGGACAAAGATATACAATAAAAAAATTTGAGTGCCACTTATATACTAAATAAATTTTAATTTTCTTTTTGTCTTTGAGAATTGTCATACCAAGTTCATAAACTTCCTGTGAAAAGTAAATGAAAATGTGGGGTGTCCAATTTTACAATAATGCAAAAGGTTTTTAAGTACAATTCCGCCTCTCTTTTTGTTGATGTTTGCTTGAGAAATACTTGAAAGTCCTTTTTTTTTCATAGCTGAGTTGTTTTCATAATGTCATGTTTAAAAAGATAATTTTTCTCTTCTGTATGTAATTTTTCACTATTTTCAAAGATCAGATCAACTTTGATTCTTATGCTCTGTCTAGGTCTGATGACACCATGGAAGATGATAAAGAAAAGAAAGAATTTGGTTGTTTAACAATAGAAAATGGAATTGCACCAAACCATGGGTTAGCATTTTTTGTTTGTTCTTTTCTTGGTTTTCTGGCTTTTGTTGTTCTGTATGTGTGTGTACACACAAACATATAGCAAATAAGAAAATTTTTTAAATAAATAAATTTAACATGTATGATTTTAGTATATTGAATAAACATTTTGAGCTAGGTGCTTGTCACTGAATTCAGTTTAAGAAGCATCTATTAAAGTGTTCTGAGCTATATGAAAACTCTGAAAATGTCTCTTCCTTTTGTAATCCAATCAGAAGGCAAGTTTCTTTTTAAAAGTGCTTGTTTGGATATTTAAGGAACAAGGTAACTAACTATAAGTGTGTCGTTTGAGCAATTTTTTATGTTGTCAGCTTACCTAAAGTGAGTTATTGATATGAAATCATTAAAGCATAATAAATGCTCAATTTTGTTTTTTTTTTTTTTTTAGGTTGACTTTTCCTCTAAATTCATGCCTCAAGTATATGTATCCTCCACCTTCAAGCACAATCCTAGCAAACATAGTAAATGCTTTAGCAAGTGTACCAAAGTTCTATGTACAGGTATATAAAATAAAACTTATTTTTCTCAAAATACTATTTGTTTATCTTAGTACTACATTTTCCATGCTGATTTTCATACTTACTTATAATGGTCTCAATCAGACTAATTCTAGACAGGCAATGATATACAGTGCTTCAATGTAATAAAGTATTACTCTGGAGTAATGGCTTTCATAAACTACATTGAAAATGAATTTTAATAAAGAGAACCTAATTTAGGAAATGTCATTTCTGCTAATTTTCTGTTACTTTAGAATATTGAATTTCCTAAAGGAAAGAGTGGGTCCTTCAGCAAGTGCTTGATAATTTTAGCTGTAATAGGATACTTCTTTGAAATAGAAAATATATATCTTTTTCATTATTGTACTCTGTTTGATTGTCTCAATAATCGGAAACATTGATAGAGTAACATATTTTACATTATATGAGGTGTAATTATATTTATAGAATTGGCAAAATAAAAATTAGGAAGACTAACCTGAGATATATCAGTGCTTTATTTTTCCTTGTCTTGGGATCATAAAGACAAGAGATGGCTTTCCTTTCACTAAATTAATCAGTAGTGTTTTCACAAAAGTTTTTAGTACATGAAATATAAGATGTGAGTTTAGCCATTATGTTAATACTGTATGATTTTAAATCTCTTACTACTTTAAGGTACTTCACCTTATGAATAAAATGAATTTGCCTACACCTTTTGGACCAATTACTGCACGACCTCCTATGGTAAGAAAGCTCTTAGAATTTTCAACTGTAATTTACTGAATGAAATTATTGAGGATAAATTATACAAGTATTATGTCAACCTTTGATATACAGTGAAGGTAAGAAATACATATAAAGTAACTGTGATACTAATAATAAAGCTGAGAATGGAAAGAGAAGAAAACCAGAATATGAAAGAAATACTTTGGGTAATAGAGACCAAAATGTCTTCCAGTGTTGTTCAACCTAGAATGTTGCATCATTACAACATAACCACAAAAAAATGGAAACATATAAAAATTCCATTGTTGTGGTTCTATTGTAAATAGTGCATCATTTGGGAAAGAAAAAAAGGTTGCTAATACTGTATTAGAATTTACTGTGCAAATCTTTTAATAATTTAGATATTAAGCTATGTCTGCTCTTAAAACTATTCCATTGTAATGCCATGTATATTTGTGGATAATAATAATGCAAAATAATAACAATTATTTTGAGTGTTAACAGAAGTAGAAGAGAATTTGCTTTGTGCTTGACTGCTTTTCTGTTATATCTACTGTTGGCTTTACAATTCTTTTTTGTAGCTTCAGCACCTACTCAATGCTTGTTATATCACAGGGTTATTAAGATTATGCTAGCTCCTATTTACCAACAAAATTTACTCTTAACTCTTTTAATACAGTAAGTTATTTCTTGTTCATGTTGATTCCATTTCAAAATCAGGACAGAAAGAAATTCTACTCTACTGAGTTCTTCAAAAAACCTGAGTTGTCTTCACCATGTGCTTTGTCAGGTTGATAAGGGCATTACCAATTAGTCTGCAGATCAGGAAGGGAGAATTATGTTGGAATTATTTTTGCTCCCATTCCATTGACTAAAACTCAGTTACATGATGAACAATAACTCTAAGGGAGGTTTGCAAATTTGGTTCATCTAGAGGTCAAAGAAGACAAAACAAATTTTGTGATCAACTAGTAGTCTACCACAGCACACCTGAGTATGTTTTGTGTGGTGAATATACAAAAGAATATTATGAGATAAATGGAAATGAGAATCAAGTATTTATATGGAAATTGGTTTGTCTATTCTGTAAATATCACAGATTGCCACAGTGTTTTTGTTTTGTTCTTTTAACTAGTACGAAGACTACATGCCATTGCATGCACCACTTCCACCTACATCTCCTCAGCCACCTGAGGACCCTCCTTTGCCAGATGAGGATGAGGAGTTATCTAGTAAAGAATCAGAATATGAAAGCAGTGATGATGAGGACCGCCAGAGGTTAGTAATATGAATAAATTGTTTAGATTATAAGAAGCATAATGTGGGAAAGACTTTTTTGTTCTTCCTATATTTTGCATATAATTCTTCAGATTTTGGAGTCATTAGAATTTGTCTGTTCATAGCTACCACCCCTCTAGCATGTATAGTTTGATAAATTAAGACCTGAAAATAGATACTAAGACCTAAGGGAATATTGGGGGAGTCTGCATAATCTTAGATGGGTGATTATTGCATTTAAAGTATACCATGAAATCTCATTATTTGTGGATTTTGTGTTTGTGAATTTGCCTACTTGATAAATTTATTTTCCCTAGTCCCCAAACCAATAGTTAATTATATTTTTGAAGCATTTTGTGGATCTGGATGTTTATAGCTTGGTGCATAGCACCAATTTAAGTCACCTTACATGTAGGTCCCAAATGAGGTCAAATAAAGTGGTTGTGTTAGTTGGCATTACATCATTATAATGAAATGCTTGAGAGCTTGAGATAATGAACTTAGAAAAGGGCTTTATTTATTTAATTATTTATTGCCCTTTCCAGTTTTGGAGGTTCTGGTCCATGATTGATTGGCCTAATTATTTTAGGCATGGCATGAGGCAGCACATCACACATAGCAGAGCAGAACCACTCACCTTATGGTTAGAAAGATGAAGGATCACAGCTCTCAGCGTACTTCAAGGACATGCCCCTGGATGACCTCAGGACCTCTCACTAGGCCCTGCCTCCTAAAGGTTCCATTACTGCCTGATAGGGAAACCCTGGAAACCAAGCTTTTAAACACATGAGGGATATTCAAGATGCCAACTTTGGCAGTGACTCTCTGCCTTCTTGTTTTAGTTCTCATACTATATGCGAGTGTTCTTTGCATACTCTGCTGAATGTCATGTTTTTCACATTTTTGAGTTTTTCTTGGTCATTTTGCTGTTCAGAATGGCAGTCAAGTATAGTGTTGAAGTGTTACCTTGAATTCATTTCTGCCATTAGTTAATCTTGAGTCATGAGAGAAAACAAAGATTGCATATAGTAACCTGTGTTTTCGTGCTTCTCTGTGACCTTTGTAAAAAAACTCTAAAATACATATATATATGTATATATATGTATATATATTCATTGATTCAGCAAATGTTTATTGAGTATCTAATATATGCATGACCTTGATTGAGAGATGTGGTATACTTCAGGTAAGCAATTTATGTGATTTAAATCACTGGATTTTTCATAAAATTTTTGGTAAGTTATGGTAATTAAGAGACTTTGAAATTTTATATCATATGTTTACATTTTTCTCTGGGGAAAAAAATTTAAAACCTACTTGAGCTATACCTCCTCTGTATTTTGTTGAGTGTATTTTTGTGCTTCCAAATTTCACAAATGAAATTCTGAGAGGTAGAGTTATGATTGGTGGCTTCTGAGCTCCTTCTGTATGGAAAATGCAGAAATGCCTAGCTAAGATCTAAATATTAGCTAGCCAAACTCATAATGGAGGAAAACTATGTACAAGGCATCACTTCCTAATTATTACTTGCAAGCTACTTTTTTTTATTTTTTTATTTTTTCTCCCCAGGGCTGGGGACAGAACTGAGGGCCTTGCATGTGCTAGGCAAGTGCTCTGCCACTGAACTAAATCCCCAAACCCGCAAACCTACTTTTGAGTATAGGTATAGTATTTGAAAACTGTTCTTAGGTAGTTTGTTACCTTACCTTGCTTATATAATGATTCATCTGCAGCATTTATGCACAGGATGCTTTTCAGTGAAATACTTTTTGGTGTATGATCTGTTTGAATAAGAATCAAAATAGTTTTACCCTCTTGAATATCTGTCAGGAAAATATCAATAAAGTTACATAAATTGTATTAATATATCCTGTTCAGTTGTTTGGTCCACCATTTTATTTGGACAACTAATAATGTTTATAATGAAAAATATTTTTTAAATAATTTGATAAATTTTAAGTAAGTAAATTCTTAATTCTTTCAAAGAAAGTTAGAATACAAACTCCGTCAAATTTCAAATTTTTTATCCCTTTATTTATGGCTTAGAATTTCTTATTCCATGTAAATATATTCTGTGTTAGATAAGTAAATTGTGTTATACTTTATTTTTACACATCCAAATACAAATTTAAGCTTAACACCAACAGTGTTGAATAATTATGCTCTTGTTTACCCTCCTTCTTTTCCAACATAGAATGACCAAACTAATGGAACTAGCAAATTTTCATCCCAAAAGACCAAAGATGGTAAAGCAGCAGCGCCATGTGAGAAAAAAGCGAAAAATAAAGGATATGTTGACTACACCTTCATCTTCTTCACACAGGTATTTTTATGTAGAATTATGAAAACGAATGCTCTGGATATGTACTTTGTTTACTAGCTTAACTCACATTATTCCTCAATGTGGCTTTTGTTTAATATCTGTTTACTTGGTTCACCATTGGTTTCCTGTTTGCCACATTTACAACTATTCATAATTCTCTCACAGTTTACTATCATTTAATACTGAGTAGCCCAAGTCTCAGAATTTTCCCTTTCATTTTATAACATCACATTCTCTTTTTGCTTTTTCTATTTAGTGTCTGTTAATTGATATTTTAACTTCATTTAGTTTTTCTATTAGATATATTTGCCTTATAATTAACTTTATAAGAGAGGAGTTTTAAAAAATTATTTTTCTATTTTTAAAGGAATACATTTTTAATTATTTATTTCAATTTAAGTAGAAATAATATATTTAATTTGGTGCTCATCTATGTCTTGAATCTGCCATTCTATACTTTTAATCTGTGTAGCAGTACTGAACAACAGAAACAAATAATGTGAGCCACATTAAATTTTCCATTAGCCACATTAAAACAGTAAAAAGGAGCAGATGAAATTAATGTTGATAAGATAGCTTATGTAACATGTATACTCTAAATGTTATTTAAGCCTAATTCAGTATAAAGTTGAGATATTTATTATATATTCTTTTTTTTCATAATCAGTATCCCCATGTAGCTATTAGCTACTTTGTTAACACAGTGCTACTGCATACTCTATAAAATGTAGTGAGTTAAAAATTCATACATTAAAGCCGGGCGCGGTGGCGCACGCCTGTAATCCCAGCACTTTGGGAGGCTGAGGCAGGAGGATCGCAAGTTCAAAGCCAGCCTCAGCAATGGCGAGGCACTTAGCAACTCAGTGAGACCCTGTCTCTAATAAAATACAAAAAAGGGCTGGGGATGTGGCCCAGTGGTCGAGTACCCCTGAGTTCAATCCCCGGTACCACAAAAAAAAAAAAAAAAAAAAAAAAAAAATTCATACATTAGCCTGGGGTGGTGGCTCACGCCTATAATCCTAGCACTTGGGAGGATGAGGCAGGAGGACCTCAAGTTCAAAGCCAGCCTCAGCAATGGAGGCATTTAGCAACTCAGTGAGACCCTGTCTCTAAATAAAATACAAAATAAGGGCTGGGGATGTGGCCCAGTGGTCGAGTGCTCCTGAGTTCAATCCCCAGTACCAAAAAAAAAAAAAAAAAAAATCATACATTAATATAAAATTAATTTCTTTTGAGTATATTAGTAAATGTCCTGATGTATAAAATCAGCAGTCAAGTACTGCTCCTCATTTACCTAGTAACTTTATGCAAATTATTAACATCTTTTAACCTCAGTCTCCTCATCTATAAAGTAGAAATTTACCCATATATTAATGCATTTGTTAGGGTTTACCGAAGTATTTAAATCACTTTATACACTGATTATAAGAGTATTGAATGTTTTATCAAAGTGTTAGACTTTTAAATTGAGAATGAAATAATATTCTCAGGATTTGCAATTACAAATTCATGCTGTGGTTATTTTTAAATAGCAATGTACATCCTGTGCTGTTACCTTCGGATGTATTTGACCAACCACAACCTGTAGGTAATAAAAGAATTGAATTCCACATATCTATGGACCTGCCAACTGCATTAAAGAAAGATTTAGAGAAAGAACAAAATTGTGAGGAAAAAAATTCTGGTAAGAATATTCTAGTTCTTTCACATGATGAAGTTAGTGTTACTGTACTAGAGTTAAGTTTCATGTATAATGTTTGTCTGTTTTAGTATTTGTCAGTTTTATGTAAAATATGCGATTAGGTCTTCCTTAATATGAAATAATATACATTTTCAACTGTTTTATATACATAAAACTTAGTTTGTAAGATAGTCACTATTACTTTTTTGCTAGTAATGACATCTAGAGTGAAATTTATGTTTTCTGGCTGTTATATATACTAATAATATAAGAGGTTTTTTTGTGTTGTCTTCTCATTGCTTGTAATGAGATGTTCTGTGGTTTTATTAGTATCATTGCATTATTAGGAAACAATATGGCTATCCTCTGAGTTGTAGATTTTACAGGGGCGTGTATATTTATGTGTGTGTGTGTATGTGTGAATGTATATGTGTGAGAGAGAATATGTGTGTATTTTCTTTTTTAATTCAAAACTCTTGGAGGATTGTTTACCAGATACTATTCTTAAGTTTAAATAAAGTATATGAATGCTTTTTCTCTACCTCAAACTAAGCATTTTTAAAAATTTCTTTATTTTTCATTCTAAGTTGTTAGAAATGACAGCAGAATGCATTACATTTCATATTAGACTTATAGAGCACACTTTTACATATCTCTGGTTGTATACAAAATATATTCTCCTTGGTCTTTTCCAACAGAAGTAATGGTTTATTTAGCCACGTGGTGTGGGAGACAGACGTGACCATCAGTACTTAAGGAAATAGACGTGGAAAAATAACACAAATTTGCTTGGAATAAAAATAAAAGATTCATCAGGCCATGATAGCTATGTTCATTATGTGTTTGAAGTGCAAATGATTTTAAGATAGGACACAGGATATCCTTGAAAGAGCAGAAGTATCAGTAAAATAAAAATGATAATGTATAAATATTTTTGTAAAAGGAAAAAATATATTAAAAATTATAGATTTTTTTTGGCTTTTTAGACATTAATTTTTTATTAACAATATAATTTCCTTGTACCTTAAATCTTTATATTTCCAAAATCATACAGGCTTATTAGAAATTGATTCAGAACAGATATGTAAAGCAAAATTTTTTTAAAAATTAGCATCCCCAAACCCCACTATCCTCTTTCCACTACACAGAGGTAACCAATGTTTTTGTTTGTGCATTCTTCAAGACTTTATCTTGTGTGTTAGCCCTGTATTGCTATAACACAACACCAGAGATAATCAGTTTAGAGGTAAGGTTTATTTTGGCTCACAGTTTGGGAGGTTTCAGTCCATGGTTAACAGACTCATTGCTTTTGGGATGAATGATGAGGCAGCACATGGTAGATGGCAAAGGAAACCGCTCATCTCACAAAAGCCAAGAAGCAAAGATAAAGAAAGTGCCACAGACCAGTGTTCCATAAGTCCTATCAAGAGTAAGCTCTTAGTGATGGGGAGACTTCCCACTAGAATCCCTCCGTAAGTTTCCACCATCTCCTAATATTGCCGTGGGCCAATCCAGCCTTTAACACCTAGACTTTTAGGGTCAGTCTAGATCTAAACTATAGCAGCCAATACATGTATACACATTTTTCTTTTATTCTTGTTTTTTAAATGAACATCATATTTTACAGTGTTCACTTTGACTCAGTGACTTATTGAAAGTTTGTTATATAGCAGACTCTGGACAAGTCAAACCTTGTCTTGTTGTGTTTTAGAATTTACAGTCTAGTGGGGATAACTTAACTATATATATAAAATATGGACCATACTTTTTTATGGCTGTAATAGAACATAGTATAGTAATGTCAGTCATTATTTAATCATACTATGATGAGTTTTCCAATTTTTACTGTTACAGAAAACACTAAAATATACATTTTTTTTACATATGTTTTTGAATACTTTTGTGACTATGGGGTAGAATTCTAGTGGGTGTTATAAATGTAGTGAGTGAAAATCTCTAGAGTATTAATTCCTATCTGATGGTGAGAATGAATTGATTTTGGGGTAGTTTCATTTTTGTTTTGTTTAGTATTTTTTTCTTTTGTAAGTTCATCTTATTAAGTCACTCATTAACACAAAATTTTTATTTTTTTCTTTGCTAGGACATGAAAATTTTACATATTTATGTGGTACAATTTTCTTAAGTTTAATTTGCTCAAAGACTTATACATGTATAAAAAAGGACAGTCATTCTACATCATTGGCAAAGCAGTAATGTTGAAGTAACAGTAGAAGCATTTTAGAGTTTTTAGGTTTTCTTTTTTAGGAAGTATTAACTAGAATTGTTTCTAGTGAATGTTTAACCCTGTCCTTCTGAATATTTTCCCCCCAAGCCAGATTAATTATTGTTGATGCTAAAATTTATATTTTATTAATGAAATCCAGGATGTTGATATCTAAAGTAAAACGTTTATAGTATTTTTTAATTTACTTAATTTGAATGAGTAATTTTTAAATTTTGGGTTTCTTCTTAAAGGATCAAGATTATGATTGGCTTTTTTTCTTTGTAGTGTGGGGAGGCTAATGGACTTTTAGTATCAACCAAAGGAATTGCCTTGTTTTATGGTGTTTATTTCAACATAATATACTTATCCTAATCTTATAATTATTGAGAAATTGAGGTTGTTTTACAATGTTCTGATGTAACACAATATAATCTTCATAACTACTTTATAACCTTGAGTGACTATATCTTAGTAGCAGAATTGTATAATTTGTTTAATTGCAAATTTCTTTTTGTTCATACAGTTATTAATATTTCAGAGAAGATAGGTTAATTACAAACCAGTTATTGCCCTGAAAAACACTGTCTACCCAGTGAATGTTTTCATCAGATGCCCTTCAGACTGAATATGTTGAAACTGAATTTATTTTCTTTCCTCTTTGCAGAACCTCTATGTAGTAATACAAAGCAACACAGTTTAGCTGCTTAGCTTTTGTCTGTGGGTGTTCTCATGTTACAACAAAATTAAATAGACATAATAGAAACCATAGGCCTGCAAAGCCTAAAATATTTACTATTTGGACCTTTACAGGACAGATTTTCCTATGCCTATTTTAGAACATTGAGAAACACCAAAAAATTTCAGTGATGCCAAAAATATTTGTTATATTTAAAATAGGGAACAGAAACTTGAAAACTGTTGAAAAGGAGGATAGTTAATGGTTAATATTAATGTTGAACTCTTAGATTTACCTGCTACTGAAGCTGATGCATCCAGTATAGGATTTGGGAAAATCTTCCCCAAACCTAATCTAAACATCACAGAAGAAACAAAAGAAGACTCTGATGATATGCCCTCAGAATGTATTTCTAGAAGGGAGTTGGAAAAGGGCAGAATTTCCAAAGAAGGTAATATTATGAAATAAACCAGTATATGTTCCATTTCACAGTTCTTTACAGAAACAAAAAAATCCATTTATATCAGGAAACATAATTTAAGGCATAAACATCAGTTTCTCTCTGGTTAATGTTTGTTATCATCTCTTTTGGGTTTTAAACCCCATACTTCATAGGTAAATTTCCTTTCCATACAGTTTCCTGCTTATATTCATTTGGAAAAAATATTTGTTTTCATTCCTAAAACTTTTTTATATGGTATTTAAAACAAATAATTATATCCACAAGTCTGGAATTATGTGTTCCAAATATAGTACTGTTAATAGATCATCACATACTATATCTGAGATGCATACAAAGCAATGCCAAAAAAAGTTGATAATTAAAAATGCATATTTTAGGATTTTGTATTCTCATCATAGTTTTTCAATTTTAAAAGATTATTTACTGTTTTAGTTCATTTCAGAAAAAAAATGTAAGGTTTTGACTATTTATAACATGTAATTTTTTTTTCCATAGTAATGAGAGAGACTTCCAGCTAGCATTTTTGCATATAATTTGTAGTTATGAAGAAGAGATTGCTTAATAAACATGGGGAACTATAAAGGGAATCTGAAATACATAATCTGAAATACACAATTGTTATTTTGGAGTACTTCATAATTATTTTTGAATATGGAGGTAGCTAGTGGTTTGGAAAAATTATTTTGGTGAAATAAAATGATATACAAATAATATCAGATATCTTTTACTCTTTTTAATAAGGTAATTCATTTTAAAGGACCTTTAATAGTAAATATTTTATTAAACATTTTAGTTATTGTAGATGCCAGAGATTTTTCAAGACAAAACTTAAATTTTTTCATTATAATCATTTCAGATTTTTAATTAGTATTATATACCCATCAGTAATATTGCTACTAATATTTATGGTTTTAACATTTTCATAAAGCCTTTTTTACCTGTTTAACAGTTATTTGCATGTTATGAGTTTCTTTGAAAAATTGGTAAAAATATTTTAATTTTATATTTTTGTTTTGTCTTTGTCATTTATAAGAAATGGAAACACTTTCAGTTTTCAGAAGTTATGAACCTGGTGAACCAAACTGTAGAATATATGTAAAGAATTTAGCTAAACATGTTCAAGAAAAGGTAAGTTGAATTTACAAATCGATTTTATTATTTTACATTTTCCCTGCTGGCTTTCTTATTTATTTATTTCTTACTGAATTTCTAGGACCTTAAATTTATTTTTGGGCGCTTTGTTGACTTTTCATCAGAGACACAGCGAATCATGTAAGTAGCAATCATAACCTCAAGTTTTATTTTGTATTTATCTGTTGTGAATTTAACGCTTTTTGTTATGCCACCATTTTCCTTTTAAAGATTGCATGAATATATTGGTTTATTATCTTTCACAAGTAACCTTTTAGACATCTAGAATAGGAATTGACAAACTCTGTAAATAGGCAGATAGGAAAAATGCAATGTTTTTATTTTATTGCAGACCATGTTGTCTGCAGCTACTCATTTTTGTAGTCCTAGCTTCAAAATAGCCATAAGTGATATATAAACAAATATTTGTGGCTTTATTAAGGTAAATCTTTACTTATAGGAATGGCCTTTTGGTAAATTCTGGTCCTGTCCTCCCATCTAAAGCGCAGGTATTTAGGCTTTAATATACTGTATAACAATCACCTGAAGATTGTGGTGAAGCAGTTTCTTGGGCCCATCTCCAGAGGTTCTAGTTTTCTAGATTGTAGTAAGACTCATGAGTTTGCATTTCTCAAAAGTTTTTGGGTGATATGAAGCTACTGGTCCAAAGATGACACTTTGAAAAATATTATTCTAGCAATTTGTCCAAGAAATTGGACAGTAAACAAGAAAGTTTTTTAAAAATTTGTATTCTGGCAAAAAAGTCCTCATCTTTTAATTGGACTGTATTAGTCAAAGCTTGCAGTTCTGTGCAAGTAGAAGAGAGGGATGTGGTTTGTAAAGGATATAAAAACTAATTTTTGGAGTTAGAATTTCATTCTTTAAAATCCTGTACTAGTTAATTTCAAAGTAAAGATTCTTTGTCATATAAATAAAAATAGAATAAAGTAGAATAAATGAGATGAGAAATGTTTGAATGGAGGTAAAATAACAAAGTGACTCTTACAGTTTGTTTTGTTTTAACTTTCAGTCAAAACAAATACTTTTTAATTCTTACCTGACATATATATCTTTTTAGATAGGTATACAGAGATAGGACCATGTCTTAACATTATCCACCTGTATTCATTAGTGGCAGGACATGAACTTTATTTTTCTGACCATGTAGAATGCTTGTTCTTTGTTGTTGCCAATAGGACGTGATTGTACAGGGGAAAAACATTATACATGCATACATACAAGTACATTTGTATACATATGTAAACATTATTTTGAGTATTGCCTATAATTAGAATTTGAACTGAAAATATGTTTGGATGTTGAGAAAACTGTAAATAGCAAAATAGTATATTATTTCTCATGAGACTGACCATGTGATTAAAAAAAGTCAGTACATTTTTTTAATTGATACCTTTTTATGTTTGTATTCTTTTTCTCCAGTACACTGTACCTTAGTGGAAAATTATACTCTGATTTTTCTAAGTAGCTTTGGAGTATAGATAGATTTCTCTCAGAAATGTTGAAAAATGAGTATGCTGTGGAATAATAGAACACTATACTAGGAATAAAGTCTGTGATTTGAGCCATCTACTTTTCAGAGTCATCTCTCCAGGTATCACTTATAAAATGATAGTTTTGACTAGAAAATAAACAAGGTCTTTTTCTGTCCTGAAATTCTTTGATTTCTTTTCCTTTTATTTTTTTTTTCCTCTTATTGGTTCTTTTTAGTTATACATGACAGTAGAATCCATTTTGCTATAATTGTACAAGCATAGAATATATCTTTTTGTTGTTGTTGGTACTGGGGATTGAACTGAGGGGCACTTGACCACTGGGCCACATCCCTAGCCCTTTTTTGTATTTTATTAGAGACAGGGTCTCACTGAGATGCTAAGTGCCTCCTCATTACCGAGGTTAGCTTTGAACTTGCGATCCTCCTCCCTCAGCCTCCCAAGTGCTGGGATTACAGGCATGTGCCACCACGCCCAGCTGGAATATATCTTATTATGATCAAGATCTCATTCTTATGGATGTACACGATAATAGGTTTCACTATGTATATAAATGTACATAAGAAAATTATTTCAGATTTATTTCACTGTCTTCCCTTTTCCTGTACGCCCTCTCTTCCATTCATTTACCTTTGTCTAATCTACTGAATATCTCTTCTTTCCCTCTCCCCCCTTTATAATTTCTTATAATAATATTATAATAAATTACACAGTTGCTTATATTTGGTTCCTGTTAACCTTCTATTCTTGGTTGTATGGTTTGTTTTTTTGTTTATTTTTTTTTGTCACTTTGAGTAGAAAGTATTGAATTGACTGCAAGAAACATTTTGAAAAGAGAGATATAGGTGGCACACCTTAAGTAATAGAAACATACCTAGCATGCACAGGACCCTGGGTTTAATTTCCAAAACAATAACAACCAAAAACCCTTGCTTTTGTCCTTACTATGTGATTTTTAAATCACATAAATATATCTGTAAGAGTTAAAATATAGATATATGCACATCATGAAATTTATATTACCTACTTGTAGAAAAATAGAATATAAAACAGAATTTTAGAAAGTCTGACTACCTAATATGTTAATCACAGAGTATAGTCATTTTTATTTTGAAATAGCAGCTTTTGAATTGTTGAACACATTCTTATTGCATCAAAATCATTTTACATTTTTGAAGCAAAACTATTTTTTTCCCTTGACTTCTAGGTTTGATATACGCTTGATGAAAGAAGGTCGCATGAAAGGACAAGCTTTCATTGGACTTCCAAATGAAAAAGCAGCAGCAAAAGCCTTGAAGGAAGCAAATGGATATGTTCTTTATGGAAAACCCATGGTGGTTGTATCCTTTAAATCAATCTGTTCCAAAACTATGTAATTTTTAGGAAGGGGGGGTATAACTGAAATTAATTCTCATGTTACCCTTTAAAAAGCTAAATTGGTATTATACCTTGAGTTATTCAGTTACAGTTAAACATTCCTTAGCTGGTCAGGTAATGATTTTATTTAGACTTTTATTAGAAAATAAGGTTACTTAAGCATGAAGTTAATAAATTTCAGCTAAGTCTACTGAATATTTCACTTACACAGCTCAAAAGTACATCTTCTTACTAAGCCTTGCAAAGAGATTATAATATCTGGAAATATATTTGGAGTCACTAAAACATAATTCATTATACCATTATTATTATTTTGTATTATAAGTCATATTTTTTTAATATCCAGATTATATCATTGGTTAGCCATCTTCTTTTAGTCATTAATGTGTAAAGGTAGAAAGTCCAGATATAAAAACTAATGATTCTAAAGGAAAGGTTAATTTTTATCCCCCCCATAATATTTATTTAGAAAAAAAAATATTTTCATGTTTGTGAAGGAAACCTTAATTTTAAAATATTAGCAGTTTGCTCGATCTGCTAGACCCAAACAAGATTTGAAAGAAGGGAAAAGAAAATGTTAAAAATTAATAAAGGTAAGTGTGGAGGAAACATATAAAAAGACTAAGATTTTTCTATATAAGCAAAATTAAAGAAGTGTAAAAGCCTGATAGAATAATAATTACGGTAGCTCTTAAGTGTTTTAAGGAAATTTCTGTGTATACAGTTGATTGCAAAAAATTTCAGAATTGTTGACTGCAGAATAAAGTCCATTTGTATGTAAAAATTAAGTTTGGAGAAAGAATTTTATAATGGGAATGTCTATTGTTATTTATTTATAAAGAAGTGGGTTTTAACCTTTAAAATGTATTATAATCACTTAGAGAGCTTGGTAAAGCAGATTGCTAGGCTCCTCCCTCCCTACCAAGAATTCTCATTCAGAAGATCTGATGTGGGTGACAAGTTGTCCTAATTTTCCTATGACTGAGGGATTACTCAGCATATACTATTTTCAGTGCTAAAAAGGTCTGGCATGCCAGAACAAATTGCTCACCCTGGGTGGTACCTGGTAATTTATACAGTGAGTTCCCTTGTAATAGTAAAGCAACTTCCAGAACCCACACTTTGGAACTCCAACAGAAAACAGTTAAAGCAAGATTTTCCAACTCTTAAAATTCTGCAGTGCTGAAAATATAAAATTAATTATTAACATAATAAAATGTTGAAAAATGTTCTTTTGTGAAATTAAGTCTTTTTTTCTTCTGAATCAAGCAATTTTAATGTTATGATTAGAAATAATAAAATTAAGCATTTTATATTCTAAAGTTTCTGTTACTTAAGAAATAAGCAAGCCGGACACGGTGGCACACGCCTGTAATCCCAGCACTTTGGAAGGCTGAGGCAGGAGGATTGCAAGTTCAAAGCCAACCTCAGCAATAGCGAGGCATTTAGCAACTCAGTGAGACCCTGTCTCTAAATAAAATACAAAAAAAAGGGCTGGGGATGTGACCCAGTGGTCGAGTGCCCCTGAGTTCACTTCCCGGTACCACCAAAAAAAAAAAAAAAAAAGAAAGAAAGAAAGAAATAAGCAGAAGTAAATTCTTTTTTCTTTTAATCTTTGTCCCTTTTTAAACTGGAAGGACGTGAAATAAGTTGGTCAAAATTACTGTTGTCTAGCTGAAAAAAAAAACGCTAAATAAGAAAATTTTGCAGTATTTAATGAGGTGCCTTGAATTTGGACTTTGTTTTATTAAAGTATCTATACTGTTGTAGTCAGAACGCTTATAAAAATCTTAGAGGAAAAATTGAATAATTTCAGTGTGTTTTGAAGTCGTTTATTTGTAAATCTAATGCTGAAAAAATAAGAAAAAAAATTAAACTGCATTCTGCTGTTCTTCTTTAGAAGCATTCCTGCGTAAATACTGCTGTAATACTGTCATGCAAAGTGTATCCTTTCTTGTTGTATCCTTTTTGGGGCAGTGTTTTTTTTTTTTTTTTGTTTGTTTGTTTGTTTTTCTTCCTAGAGATGTTTTGTCCCTCTCCTATTCACTGATCCAGATTAAGTTCTCATTTTCTATACTTTCATTCAAATGAACTATTTTTAAAATTATTTCTATAGCTTTAACAGGTTTGTTGTTGAATTCTCTATGCTTTCGATAAGGTTGTATAGTTTTGCCAAGGAAAGTTAGTGAATCAGGTCAACTTACTAGAGAATGTATGCATTTGCTTTAACAGAGAATGTGGTCTTTCTTCTATTTCTGTATTTCCTAAACCTAATTGAGTAACATGGTTTTTATTTTATGATATGCCTGGTTTAGGTGTTCTGTATAACATGCTCTCATAATTGAGTAGGGATTTTTTTTTAATGTACATATATTGAAAATTAAAATAACTGGATTTCTATATAAATGCAAATAAGAGTAGCACACTTCACATATGGAGTCTTCTTTTTGAAATCTTTTTTGACAAACATAGCAAGTAGAAATATCTTCTCCCTGTTTCTTTTCCTAAGCAAACAAAAAAACAAAAAATAATAATAAGGAAAGAGAAAAGACATAATGTTGATTTAGGGTAGTCCAGTAAGTGAAAAGTAATGATCCTGGTAGAAATGTAAGAACAGAGATTTCCAGACCAGTTGGTGAGCAGAATCAACCAGAACACAGCGGTTCTCAAATTTGGCTGCACATTGGAAAAACATGGGAACTTCAAAAAAAGAAATCATGATTTAAAAAAGAAAAAAAAAAAAAAAAAAAAACCTTTAAAGATATATTGATATCTAGTTCCCTCCCACAGAATTTAGATTTACTTGGTTTAGAGAGTACCACGGATGTTGGAATCTTTCAAACCTTTCTAATGTGCAGTCATGATGGAAAGCCACCAAAGAAGGGTTTTTATGCATAAAGATTCCTAGATTCAGAACCTCTGAGAATGGGGTTTAATAACCCAAATGTGAAAAGGTTTCCTTAGTAATTTTAAGGACTGACCCTTTGGGATACTATGTTAGAGTAAATGGTTGGCTGCCTATTACCAACTTAGTCATCCAACCTTTTATAATGCATCTCTTTGTGGGAAACTTTCCTATTATACATGCTATGAAAACTACTCATTCTGTTAAGAACCATTATAACCCTAAGAGTTCAAAAGTTCATAGATAACTGAAATTACGATATTTTTGATATGCACAATTAAAGTGTTTTATTTTTTAATGTTATAAATCAATTTCTGCGTAACATGTTTATTTGCATAAATTTTGTGCTGACATGATTCACTAATTTTCTAAGTAGAAATATTTTAGCTTTTAGTTATTTTTGAACTAAGACTATTTTATAATCATGATTATTTTTAATGTGTTTTTCTGGTATTTTAGGTTCCTTTTGAATTCCATATCTTTCAAGTGCTTTCCAACTTTGATGAGAAGAAATTGACCACTTGGCTATGGAACTGTGCGTAACAGCTTTGAAAGTAGATTTAAAAATTAAATCTATATGCGTTCGCATCAGATTATTGAAGATATATTACATGTGTTTTAATGATTTCCCTCATATATAATAAATTATTTTCTTTCCAATAAATACTGCTTGTAATTTTTAATTATATTAGTTTATATATCTAGGAAAGTGTAAATTATATGAATTTCTTACTAAGATAATTTAATAGTATAATTATAAATATTCTTTTATGGTTATAAATATTACCATTTTTATTCTTACCTTGACACAGTGCACCTACACAATTTTTTTTTTACAATAAATAATCTTATTTCTTATAATTATTCTAGTAGGCTTCTTTGGTAGTGGGAAATTTGGTCCAGTTTAGGGATTTTGTACCCTTAAGTTGGAGTTTCATTTTTATACCCCTAAATCTGTTACCTATTAGTACATCATTCACCTGTGAAAATGCTTCCCATATGCGTTTATTCTTTTCCCTTTAGTAAAATTAGTTTCAGGAATATATAAGTGGAAAATTTGATTTCTTTTTTTTAAGTTTTACTTATTCTACTTATAGTCTGTGAGTATGTGATAACAGCTTTACATTAGAATCACTGCCCATAGGTCTTCTGCAAAACTCTAAAAAACTATTGTGAATCACAGCTTTTTCCTTTTTAATTACAGCATTTTGAAGTGGGCAGAGTAAGAACATTAAAGATAGGAATTTAAACTATGGAAAAATGAGTGCTGGATTTGCTAATAATGTTTAGATTTCAAGTAGTCAAAGAATGATTGAGGAAGACTGAGGAGGAATAGCTAAATGAAGAAAGTATCTCAAACATGAAGGGATGATCAAATATGTTAGCTTTTTGACAGTGTAATAAGGTGAGTTCTTAGGATTAAGATTTAGCAACATATATGATCTTGACCTTTACAAACTGATTAGATGTACTGAAAGGAGAGGAATTGTTCAGGAATATGAGACAAATTTAATATACTGAGAATTGAAGACAACTCTTTGAAAGAGAGTTTTGCATTCATATGGAATAGACATGGGTTGTTAATTGAGGGTAATATGGTATCAAGAAGTTTTATTTATTTTTTTAAGAGAAAAAATATGGCAGTTTTGTATGCTAAGTAGGCTAATCCAATTAACATGATACAGGAAGGAAAGGAATATTTCTGTGTCTGGTGTACAAATAGAAGAGTTACCTTTAAAGACAGGCATATAGATAACTTAATAGCAGCAGAGTGAAGAAGATATTACCTAGGTCTAGATGTTTGTAGTTTGGTAGATAGTACACACATGAAAATTTTCTTTATTTCTCAGTGGAAAAGGAAGTGACATTATGGAGAACAAGGAGAAAGTCACGAAGAATTGAGGAAAGAAAGGAAGGTGTTTAAAATAGCAAGGAAAATGGAAGGGTAAACATAATCTTGGAATGACTAGCTAGGTAGTACCTAAAATATGTACTTATCTTTGAAGTTTATGGTTGTTAATTTAAGTGAGATTAGTCAAGTGTTTTGAGTTTTTCTCCAGTTAAGTTCACTGAGTATAGGCTCACAGTTGAATTTAACAAAAATTGAGATTTTTAAAGGTAAAAACAACAAAGTTGGAGGAGGGCAAAAGTATTGATGTTCAAGAGATTGATTATAATGGGGCACAATGAAAGTATTCTGGTTAAGGAGTAAAGTAAGAGAAGGTTGAGACATGGAGGAAAATGGTATAGCCAATTGTAAATTGCAGTATAGTTGAAAATGTCGTAGGAACTAGAAATTTGGTAGTTTGAAATAAGAACAGAGTGATTAAAATTGAAAATATCAGTACAGTAATTAATGACTGAAGTTCTAGGATGTGAAAATGGGAATAGGGTGAGGCCAAATAATGGAAAGAGATGAATTTAAGAAATTAGTAAAATTACATAAGTGGATTTTGAAATTATCAAGAATTATGACAAGAGCCAAGAAGTAGATTATCCTTAGAGCATATAAATGTCAAATATGTAAGAAACAGTAATTAAAAAAAAAAAATCTTTAAAACTCTTGAGTCCGTAGTATCCTGCCATACTGACAGGGAATTAAATAATAAACTATTTGAGTTTACTGAGATATAATGTTTTTATGAGTATGGGTTTTAAATCAAATCATGTATCTATGACTGGACTTTTATCCATGGGGATAATAATATCTACTTTAAGGTTGTAAAGACAATTTAATGAACATAAATATTGAATACAAGTCATATATATGCTACTCAAGTATTATCTTAGCTCTCATGGTGGTGGTTTTCAACTGTATTAATTTCTTTTCCATTCCTGATACAATAATTTGGAAGGAAAAATGTATTTAGCTCGCAATGCTGAAGGTCCAAGAATATGCCACTGACTTTTTAACTTTGATGAAGTTTCCAAGGTGTATGGTCTCACAGTGGCAGGAGTGCATAGTGATAAGAGATCACATAGTCAAACAGGAAAATCAGAGAGTGGGAAGGGGCTAGTCTTGCTCTTTTGCAAGAATTTCTTGGGAACTAAATGGTTTTCCACAAGAACTATTAAATCTTGTCTAAGGGTGATGCCTCTAGTGACCTAGTCATTAGGATTATGAGGCTGGTACGAGGCTCCACTTTTAAGTTTCCTCCATTTCAAAAGTGCCACAACGAAGAACAAGCTGCTAACATTTATACCCTTGGAGGACAAGCTGAAACTGCCATACTATCAGCTTACTTCATTTCTGAGTTGTGTGAATAATTCTTAAGTGTTAGACAAAACCTCATTCCTCCTTCCACCTTAATTATCACCTAGATGCCCATCACTCCCACTAGTGTCATGCCTCACTTGGAGGATGATGGTATTTAACAAGTTTAGGAACTTAGGTATTGAGGATTATAAATATCATAGAAACATACCCCACCTCGTTCTTACTTCACAAGTAGAGCATATGGCCCAAGTGTCCAATTAGAAAGATTTCTAGGAATTGTTCAGAACATTTTTTCCCCATCTTGGTAGAGATAGGCCTAGAGCTGTTAACCATAACCCTGACAGTACTCTTAATAATAGTTTCTGGTCATTCTGAGTCCAAAATATAGTTATGGTATTGGGAAAGTACTGATAATATAATTTTAGCCTATTTCAAAAGCTGTATCAGATAGTCTACTTTTTCAGTTACTTTAAACACTTAGTTCCCTATTTCTTTTTCTTCTTACTAGAGGATTTGGCATATAACTGGCTTTCTATAGGTCAAATACATTACAGCTGAGGGTGAAAAGTGAAATTTCATCTGAAATACATGAAAAGAGGTTAGGAGCTTTTCCAATAAAGGAAAAAGCATAGTACTACAAAATCAAGTGGGAAACTAGGTATTAGGCAGCTGAAAACAAAAGTATTATTGCAATATAAGATATGTAAAACTTATTCTCACATGGTTATTTTCCATTTATGCTTCCATCCAGGGCTGGACTAGTGTGAGGTGAGTGAGACAACAAGGGTATAACATAAGGAGGAAGTCTCTCTCAGAATAGCTCAGATACCCTTCACTAGTCCTATTCATGACTGTGCCTTTTATATTGATAACATGAACAGAATTAACATAATCATAATCCTTATTAGGTAAGTCAACAAAGGGCAGCAGTTTTCAAGTTGCTGTTTTAGAGTCTATTTGGAAAGTATTTGTTGTGCAAATGAGACCTCCTTCAGAATCTACACCAAAAGATTCTTTGAGAAGAAGGAAGGGGAAGAAATCAATACCTATGAAGCATTTAATACTTAACACTAAAATGGCATTTAGCTTAATGGTGATAGTAATTATTTTATCTTTAGTCCATTATGAGAACACTGCCCTGTATCTTTTTAAATTTTTGAGGGAACACTTATCATAGTCCTTATGTACTGGAATCTTGGAAAAATCTAAAAATTCAAGAAGAAAATTTGAGCAATTGTATGCAATTTTTCAGAGCTTAGAGAGATTGGTATACAAAATACTGTTTTACACGTATCATGGGAACATAAGGAACATCACAAAAACGTGCATGGAATTGATTGTACCAACTGTGTGAGGTAATGGTTTCTTCTGTGAAAGGAAAAGATGAAAAGATTTCTATGGTTGGTGGACGACTGTGTGTGTGTGTTTGTGTGCACATGTGTATTATCTTAAAGAAATTTTTGGCAACATATCAACTTCCATTAAATCTGGGTCTTGGAAAATGGAGCCTCTTTTTTTCTTTTTCTTTTTGTTATTGTTGTTGTTTTAACCTTTCTGTATATTAGTGTTTCACAACTTAAACAAAAATAAAATAATCAAATGCCTTGTAACCCAGTGTTTCTAAACCATTTTTCCCCCATATTGGCCTTGCCCCCAGGGAACATGTTTTAGACTTTTTTTTCCCTAATCAACTTCTGCGATATTTTAACACCACAATATGCTGTATATCTGTTTATCTACTATATGTTTATGTGTCCTTACGGATACAGAGTAAGATTTTTCTCCCTTCCCCACCCCTGGAACCAGATTACATACCACATTAAGACATGTGGTCTTGTATAATAAAACATTTAAAAAATTAAGACCTTAACAAATCAGAGTATATTCTCTAACCATAGCTGAATTAAACTAGACATCAATAATAGGAAAAAAAAGCACACTGCTAATTAACATGGATTAAAATGGAATATTCAAGAGAAATTAGAAAGTATTGGAATAACTGAGCAAAAATAAAAATACAATATCAAAATTTGTAAGATATAACTAAAGGAGTGTTTAAAGGGAATATGCCTATTTTAAAAGAGAAAATCACAAGTTGATTTAATTTTTTTTTTTTCTTATTTTTGGTAGCAGGGATAACTTAGGGACACTCACCACTGAGCAACATCCCCAGCCCTATTTTGTATTTTATTTAGAGATAGAGTTTCACTGAGTTTTTGCTTAGTACCTCGCTTTTGCTAAAGCTGGCTTTGAACTTGAGATCCTCCTGCCTCAGCCTCCTGAGCTGCTGGTATTACAGGCATGCACCACCATACCCAGCTTAATTTTTCCTTTTAAGAAACTAGAAATGGTAGACTAAATTAAACCCCCAGAGCAAGTAGTAGGAAAGAATAAAATTAAACTTGAATCAGTGAACTTAAGCATGAAACAGTAGGGGGAAAAATTGTGTAAACAATAGTTAGTTCCAATAAATCACCAGTAAAATTGAAAAAGTTATTGCTAGACTATGAAGAAAAGATGAATGACAAATGTCAAGAGTAGAAGGTTATCACTGATGAAAGTATCATTAAATCCCCAGATTCTAAGAAGATACTAATGGAATATTTTGAACAATTTATCTCCATAAATTTGATGAAAAGACCAATATCATGAAGGTCACAAACTGCTGCTTATTTAAGTAGGTAACCTGAATCCTATATATGTTTAAGAAATTTACTTTGTAGATAAGTTTTCCCCCAAGGAAATCTCAATATTTTTCCCACACTGTTTCTCTCGTGAATTCTGTCAAACATTAAAGGAAGAAAGTACATTACGAATCCAGCATATAAGACTGTTAAAGAAAACTGCAAATTACTATTTTTTATGACTATGGCATCAAAAATTCATCTTTTTCAAGTGGGATTTATTTTGGGAAATGCTGACTAGTTCAGCCTTTGAAAATCATTGTGATCAAGTATAACAATAAAGAAAAAGCATATGATCATCTTAATTAGGGAAGGAGAGATGTTGCCACATTAACTCAGATTTGTTTGGTTTAAAAGCAACAAAACTAGCAGAACCACCAGGTTTGAAAACACACACACAATTAGATGGCTTATACTACAAATCCCAATACTTATTTTAAAGCTATTCAAGATAGTGTGGTATTGACAAAATAAAAGACACATATATCATTGAAACAGAAAAGATCAGCAATGCATTTACACACATGGCCAATTAAATTTTGACAAAGTGAGAAACCAATTCAGTGAAGAAAAGAGGTTTTTTTCAACATATAAGAGAAAAATTCGACACCCGTAGGAAATAAAAATAACCTCAACACATTTCTGTCATTACAAAAAAGTATATTCAGAATGAATCATAGACCTAAATGTAAAATGTGATCTCTAAAGTCCCTGTGACCATAGTTAGCAAGGAATTCTTATATACAACACCACATATTGGGTCCATTTTTTTTTTAAATGACAAGAGGTATATAGGATTCCATCAAATAAAAATATTTTGCTTTTCAAAAGACAAGAAAATAAAATTTAAAAAGCCAGAGCCTGGGGACTAGGGTTGTGGCTCAGTGGTAGAGCGCCCACCCAGTGTGTGTGTGAGGCGCTAGGTTTGATCCTCAGCACCACATATGAATAAATAAATAACAAAGGTCCACCTACAACTGAAAAAATGCCAGAGTCTGGGAGAAAGTTTTTACAAATGATGTATTTGATGAAGATTATACCCAGGATATAAAAAGCAATCTCAAAACTAATAAATCTCACATTCTCAAAACGGACAATTAATAATTTGAACAGGCACTTTGCCCAAGATTGACAGATGGCAAATAATTATGTGAAAAGTTACTCAACATCATTAGACCATAAACAAACGTAAAATATAGCTACAATAAGGTAACACCAACACACTTAGAATAGCCTGACAAATTCTAACAGCAAAAATTATCAAGAATGTAATGCAACTATAACTACATTGCCTGTAGTCATGCAAAATGGTATAGCCACATTGCAAAACACTTTGGGGGCAGTTTCTTACAAAGTTAAACATCTAAATTTGACTCAGTTATTTCTAAGTATCCAAGAAGAAAAGCTGCTCACACAAAAATTTATATGTGAGTGCAGTGCTTTTATTCATCCTTCACAATGGAAACTCATGTATTTTTCAACTATTGTGCATTTATAAAAAGTACTGATGACTGACTGCTATGTGAAACAATATGACTTTATCTTAAATACATCATGTTAGGAATGAGAAACCAGACTCAAAGTTACATACTGTGAACATTTTCATGAAATTCTGTTAAGGTAACTTGTAAGACAGAAAATAACTGGTTGCCATAAGTCAGATGTGGATGAGTAAGTTGACTACAAAGGGTCATGAGAATTTGGTGGCATAATAGAAATATTCTGATTGTGGTTATCGCTATGCACTATGTCTAAAACTTGTGGATCTGTATATATCGAACAACGAATTTCACTGTATAAAAAAAAAAACTGCATTTAATGAAAAGAAGGTCTACCCCTTTATCATTTATGTGTTTCATATAAGTAGGATAGAACATCTGTTGATAAAATTTAAGCTCTGATCCACTTTAGGTGTCTTTGGCATGAAATACACTGTTATTTAACATTAAACATGTTATTTTCTCCTTATAATTATGAATGAATTTCTTTTTTAAGTGAATGGAGTTCAAGGATTTTTCCATTTAATTTATGATCAGTTTCAAATGTAAACAATGTCTTCAGCTTTGCTAAAGGAGATGGTTGTTAACTGATTTTTATTTCTATAAACCCACCAACCATTATTTAAGGTATTTAATAGTATTTTACTCTATCTTTGTATAGAAAGGAACATTAACTATATCTGGAGGCAGAACTGTATTTAAAAACTAATTCTTGACCTCAATAAGTCATCTTACCTCCCTGACCCTTGGCTTTCACATTTATAATTTTGATAAAATTACACCAATTTAGCAGTTTTGTTTAGGAGGCAAATACATGCCCACAGATATAAAAAGCATCTGTTACTACTCCAGATACAAATTAGATGACCTCTTTATTAAAATTTATATATTTGTGTTTGTGACATAATTTACAAAGTACTTTTATACATAAAGTCTTGCCATTCTTAAGAGAGTAGGGCAGCTATACATCCCACTTTAGATTCAGCAAACATGAAATTTGTATATTACTAAGGAAAAGATTTAACAGAGAATCGAATTTTGTACTGTTGCTCCAGTGTCACAAAACAGCCTTTGAGAGGATTTTGTGCCAACCTAGACTTTATAAGGGTTTGATCATTTTTGGCCTTGCCTTCCTAACTAATCCTATCCTGCGGCAGAATTGACAAGTCTCGCCTCAGAGGTGTTTTAAGAGAGGTGAGTAGCTAAGTGATGACAAGATATAAAAGTAATCTTTATAATCACTGCCTCAAATTAATATTGGTAAATATAATGACAATATAAATGGGGCAAGACTTAACTGAAACAGTGACGTTAAGCTTTCTCAAGTTACTATGAATTTTGTAGTATGATTGATTAAATATTGATAATTACTAGTGTAATCAGAATTTAGACATATTTCCTTTTGTTTTTAAGCAAATCTCTTAACATTGTAAAAATTTTAATTTTGTATGTTTAATACTGATTTATTAAGAATCATGGCATAAATTAGATTTTAATACACAGAATATAAAGGTTACGGAACTATATTAAAAATATCATGGTATATGTAACAGCAAGATTTATATTTGTCTAGATAACTTGGATTTGTCAAGTTTTTTTAATGTATAGGAACACTTCACTATGTACTGTGAATTGATTAACATTTCTCTAAAAACCATAACACTAGACAAGATAAATACTATGTAATCAGATGTTAGACATTTTTACTTTTTGATTTTAAATCTCTTTATGTAAGATAGATCTTAATTATTTTTATATTTACTATTAAGGAATTGTTGCATGGATAAGATTTTAATCCCCATCTTAGAATTCTGAAAATTGAATAAAGGCAACAATAAATCGAGAAATATATATTAATACAAAGCTGCCATAACATATAAGAGCAGGTACAGGTTGGATCTCTTGTCCAGAACTGCTCTCCAGGTTAACCTGCAGCCCTTCCGCCACACACAGTGAATCTCTTTTGATATGAAGACTATAAACTTATGGCAGCAATGCTCATAAATGTAGCAGATGCTTTAGGAAACATTTGGAAAACAGCCTTGTTAGTGTAATATTGTGATCCCAGTTGGTGAGAGTTGTGAAACAACCATAGATTTAATTTAGTAGGAAGATCTTGGGAATAAGAGAGTCAAAGTCTGAGATAAGGTTTATACACATTCCTAAGAATATAGTCAAATTCCAACAAGATTGAAAAGAAATCATCAGAAAGTAAACCCAAAGCAGATTTGAATACTCCTAGAACTTTGTGTTCTCATCCCAAACATAGATATTCAAATAAACAAATATGACATTAACTAACTACAACTGGGTTCAGATAAAGATGATAAAAATGTTCTAAGAATTAAAATAAACATTGCTTAAAGAATCAAATGAAATATGATGATAATGACTCAATACAGTAAATCTCAGCTAAGAAATTGAAACAATAAAAAAGAACCAAATGAGAAAGTGACATCAGCAAGATGGCAAAATAGATAAATCTTAGGCCCTCACATGGTCCATACAAACCAACAAAATACTTCTGGGAGATAACCTGGAAACCAGTTAAAAGGTCAGTGAGTCTCAAGCAAGCACAACACCAATTGCATAAAAACTATAGAAAATTTGGTATTCTGTCCACTCATCAGAACCAGCCCACCCTTTCAATCCATATGGGAGATATATTTAGGAGGAATCCCGCAACTTCCTGTTTCTCTATAGAAAGGAAAAGCAATAGAACATACAGCCAACTGAATTTGAAGGAGGCTGCCTGAGGGACTGATTTCTGTCTTGTCTATATCCTATAACAAGATTCCAGGTTGGCCGGGCGCGGTGGCTCACTCCTGTAATCCCAGCACTTTGGGAGGCTGAGGCAGGAGGATCGCGAGTTCAAAGCCAGCCTCAGCAGTGGCGAGGCACTTAGCAACTCAGTGAGACCCTGTCTCTAAATAAAATACAAAAAAGGGCTGGGGATGTGGCCCAGTGGACGAGTGCCCCTGAGTTCAATCCCCGGTACCACAAAAAAAAAAAAAAAAAAAAAAAAAAAAAAAAAAAAAAGATTCCAGGTTGGAGGTCTTGAAAAATATACTTCAAACACAAGTAAGGCTGCAGTTCCTCATATACACAGTAGGTGGTGCACCAGGTCTGATTTAAGGCAACACCAGGAAGAAAACCACAAAACTTCAAAGAGGAGATTACATGCAAAAGCTCAGGAAGGACACATACTCAGAACTATGGTTTGAGAGAAACTTTAACCAGACTCCGTAAAGTTTCTGTGAAACTAAATTTTAAAATCTGAGTGTGTCAGCTGATTAATGAAATGCCAGCTAAAAGAAGGGGGTGGGGGGGGAGGAGAAAAGTAGTTACATGAAGAAACAGGTGACCAAGACACATTTAAAGAAACTAAGTTTCCAGGAACCAAACATTAAAAAATGGAGAAAGAGACAAAGAAATTAAAATTATTATCATTAGATACACAATGAAATAAAAGAGAACATTGTTAATTAAGTAAAACCAGGAAAATGATGCATGGACAAAACCATACCAATAGAAGAGATAGGAATTATGAGGAAGAACCAAACAGCTATTATGTAGCTGCAGAAAACAATAAATACTAAAACTCTAGAGGGACTCAATAGCAGACCTTACCAGACGAAAAGAGATTTGAAAGGACTTACAGCTTACCATTAAATGGAACAGCATTCATATTATGGAACTCTAGTGGGAAAGTAGGTGATAGAAAACTTAAAGAAGTAATAAGTGAAAATGTCCCAAATATCATAAAACAATGGGCATTCAAATTCAAGAAGCTCAAAGAACTCCAACAAGTATAAAGAACCTACACTGAGACACAGTATAGTCAAACTGTCAAAATAGAATCTTAACAGCATCTAAATAAACTCCTCATGTAAAAAAGGAGTTGTTAGATTACTAGTACAGATTTATTTTAGCAGAAACCTCACAGACTGGACAGTAGTTGGATTATAAATTCAAAGTACTAAAAGAAAAATATTTCCACACCAAGAATAATATATCTAACAAAGATGTCTTTTTAAAATGAATGACAAATGAAGACTCTCCAATATAAACGAGATAAGGAAGTTCATCACAACTAGATCTGCTCTACAAGAAATACTGAAGAGTCTGATAAATTGAAATGAAGAACCACAAATAATATAAAATCACAAAAATGTAAAATCCCTGGTAAAGGTAAATAGAGAAATATAGAAGCCTGTGGTATTATAATGTAAGTGAGCAAATCACTTATAAATCTGATATAACATTTTTTAAAGCATGAAACATGGTATAAACCAAATAGTATTTTATATACAAATGAAATTAAGTTTTTATCAGTTTAAAATAGACTGTTATAACTTTACTTACTTTTATTTTTGTATGTGCAGTATTGGGGATTTAACCCAAGGTCTTCATAACACCCCAAGCCCTTGGATCATTACAATAATTACAGTAGTAACCATTGTAGTATACAAACTGGCAAATAAGAAAATAACTAAAACATGCCACTACAAAAGAAAAAGAATAAAAGAAATCAATGAAACACAAAGGAAGACCATCATAGAGGAAAAGAGGAACAAAAATCATGTAAGACAAAAAAATCAGTAATTTCTTGCAATGAAAATTGTTTACTGCACCAGCAAAAATATTTAGGCTGAATGGATAAAAAAATAAGATCAAATGATATATTGCCTATTAACAACTAACTTTACATCTAAGGTCAAAGTGAAAGGGTAGAAAAAGATTTCAGTTACATTAGAACCTGAAAATAGCAAGGATGGCCATACTTATATTATACAATAGATTTTAAAACAAAAATTGTCACAAGGCAGAACATTGTATGATGATGAAAGGATCAATTTAAGTGGAAGATAAATCCTTTTATATGCACCTAATATCAGAGTACCTAAACATATATTTTTAAAGGGGTTCTATTTTTTTTTTTTAATATTTATTTATTTGCTTTTAGTTGTACACAGTGTGTTTTTACGTGGTGCTGAGGATCGAACCCGGGCCGCGCACGTACTAGGCGAGCGCTCTACCACTGAGCCACAACCCCAGACCCCTAAACATATTTAGCACACATTGATAGTACTCATAGGAAATACAAGAAAAAAATAATAGTAAGAGACTTTAATATTCCATTTTTCAGCAACAGATTGAAAAACAGTATCAATGAGGAAACAGAACTTGAACAACACAGTAGACAAATCAGATGTACCAGGCCTATATAAAATAGTCTATCCAACAACAGAATATAGATTCTTCTCAAGCAACAATGGCATACTTGAAGGGCAGATGACCACACGCTGGAACCAATGTGTAGAAAAGGGGGGTTTTATTAATCAGCTGAAGGGACACGTGGAAGGGGAACCGGGGTGGCGAGAAGGAGGAAAAGAAAAAAAGGGAAGGGTTTCAGTCAGGAGAGCGCTTAATGAACCCCTGGGCTGAGGGACCCCCCAGAGGGAACCCCAATCCCATAGGCTTCCAGGGGGATTGAAAGGAAAACCCAGGTGTCTAATTGGCTCAGAAAGGCACCTGGGGTGTGGCCAGCAGCATGGCCAGCCTGAGGTGCTGGGGAGGTGTGTTTTGTCTTAAGGTGCCTGGGAGGTGTGGCTAGTTGAGCTACCTGGGAGGTTATCTTTCCAGATAACCACATTAGGTCATGAAATAAATCTTAGCAAATTTAGGAAGATTTAAAATTTACAAAGCATCTTCTCTGACCCGATAATGGAATATAAGCAAAAATTCATATTGGAAAAGAAACAGGAAACTGCACAAATATGTGGAAATTAATAATGCATTCTTAAATAACCAATTAGTCAAAGAAGAAATGACCAGGGAAATTATAAAATATTTGTAAACAAAAGCAAGGTTACAACATAACTTATGAGATACAGCAAAAACAGTTCTAAGAGAGAAATCCATAGTGGTAAACACCTGCATCATAAAAGAAGAAAGATATCAAATAAAGAACCCAAATTTATATCTCAAAGAACTAAAAGAAAAACAAACTAAATACAAAGCAGAAAAAAGGAAAATAATAAAGATTAGAGTATGAATAAATGAAAATAGAGAAGAGAGAAGCAATAGAAAATGAAATCAAGAATATTTTTAAAAATCAACAAAGTTGACAAATACTTAGCTAGACTAACAAAAAAGAAATTTTGAATGTCTAATTTAGAAATTACAGAGGAGACATTACAACTGATGTTATAGGAATAAAAATTCATAACATTACTTGGAGAATTGTATGCTGAAAAATTGGTTGACCTAGAGGAAATGGAGAAATTCTTAGAAAAGTATAATCTACCAAGAATAAATCAAGAAGAAATAAAAATCTAAACACACCTATAATAAGTGAGGTTATTGAAGCAATAACAAATACCTGTCATTCACTGGAGATCATGGCATTCACTGGAGGATTTTTACTGAACATTTAAAAAGGAATTAACATTATTTTTTCTCTAATTCTTCCAAAGAAAGGAACAGGAGGAGACTCACCCGAACTCATTCTTTGAGGCCAACATTACCCTAATACCAAAATATCCAGCATGACAAAATTATAGAACAATCTATCTGGTGAATGTTGATGTCAAAATCTTTAACAAAATAATAGCAAACCAAATTCAGCACATTTAAAGGACCATATATTATGGCCAGTGATATTTATACATGAAATTCAGGATGATTCATCATATACAAATTGATGAATGTGATATACCACATTAACAGAATGAAGAACAAAATAATATGATAATGCGGAAAAAGCACCTGATAAAATTCAACTTATCTTTTTTTTAAAATAAAAAGTAATAATGAGTTTTAAAAGTACATGGTAGTATTTTACAAATAATAGAACAAATATGAAGCTAACAAAATACATACAATCAATATGTTCACCATGTTCATTATGGTCAGCACATTGATGAACCATGAATATGGTGAGGTTCCTAGGACCAAAAGCAGCAGAGCTCAACCAGTGCATCAGTTCACACTGGCTTGAGATGTGGCCATCCACTGTCTTCTTGAACTCTTCCAGTGAGAAGGTCGGTCAGTTGCTTGCCAGTGGTTCTTTCATCTTGGAACAGAATGATATGTAGAAATTTCTTGATTACATTGAATCAAAATCTATCTCCTTGAAATTTTCATTAATTTTTCCTGGCTCTGCCCTCATTGACTAAATCCCACATCACAAAACAATGCCTTTGAGGATCATAGGAAATAATTTGTAAATTGCTGAGTATTGTTCCTATTTTCTTTCTCTCTTGAAACACAACTTTGATTACATTATTTCCAAATTCAGACATTTCCAATGGCTGTCCCATTGACTACACAATGAAGTCCAACTTCTTTGATTTTTTTAAAATTAATTGTGATCAATATCTATCCAAAGTGTCTACATTATTTTTTAAATTTTTTTTATTATTCTAATTTGTTATACACATTTGCAGAGTACATTTCATTTCATATTACATATAAAGAGCACAATTTTTTGAGTTGCTGGTTTAATATAAAGTATTTTTATAACAATTGTGTCTTCATACATGTATTTAGGGTAATCATGGATAACTCAGTCTGCCATTATTCCTATCCCCTTGCCCCCTCCCCTCTTTTATCTTTATAATAAAAATACTCATCAAACAAGGTATAGAAAGTTTCTCAATAAATTTCATATATGAAATGCCTATAGTTAATATCATACTCAATGGGAAAGGCTGGAATTTTTTTTTTCTCTAAGACAAGGAAGAAAACAAAGATGCCCCATCTAACCACTATTTTTCAACATATTATTGGAAGTTCTTGCCAGATCAATTAGACAAGAAAAAGAAATAAAAAGACATTCAAATTGAAAAAGGGAAGAATTTAAATGATTTCTGTCCACAGACAGCATAATCTTTTCTGTAGAGAAAACTAAGGATTCCACATACACATAAAACCTGTTCTGATTAGAAATAATAAGTGAATTTGGCAAAGCTGATGGATGCAATATCAGCAAATTCACTTGCAGCAATAAGCAAACCATAATAGAAATTAAGAGAAAATATCCACTTATTTTGACATCAAAAAGAAGAAAATACTTAAGAATAAAGTTAAGGAGATGAAAAAAACATACATTGAACTTATATTGCTAAGGCAAATGAAAGAAAGATAACAAATAAATAGAAATGCATCCTGCGTTCATGAATTGGAAGACATAAAATTGTTAAAATGCTCTTGCTGCCCAAAATGATCTACAAATTCAATTCAATCCCTATGAAAATCCCAATAACATTTATATAGAAATAGCAAAAACGATCTTAAAATTTATGTGGAATCTCAAAGAGTCATAGACAGCCAAAACACTCTTGAAAAAGAACAAATTTAGAGAGCTTACACTGCCTGATTTGTTAAAAATATTTTTAGTTGTAGATAGACACAGTACCTTTATTTATTTATTTATTTTATGTGGTACTGAGGATTAGACCCAGTGCCTCACACCTGCCGGGCAAAGCATTCTACCATTGAGCTACAACCCCAGCCCCAACACTGGCAGATTTTAAATAATATACAACACAGAATAAAATAGTTCGTGGTACTGGCTATCAAGAGAAATATAGAGGCCAAAAGAAAGGAAAAGGAATAAACCCCTGCATATATGCCCAATTGATTATTGACAGAAATTCCTAAACATTTGTCTTTAACAAATGGCACTGGGAAATTTGGGTATCCACATGTAAAAAGAATGAGTTGGACTTTACCTTACACCACACACAAAAATTAACTTGAAATGGATTAAAAACCTAATGTGAGATCTAAAACTATTAAAATCCCAGAAGAAAACAGGAGAAAAACTTTCACACATTGTTTTTGACAGTGATTAATTGGGTATAATATGAAAGCACAGAATAATTGCGAATCATATATCTGATAAGCAGTTTTTACTTAAAATGTGTAAGAAACCTCTACAACTCTACAACAATGGTAACAATAAACCCTAACAATCTGATTTTAAAATTTGTGAAGGACTTAAACATTTTTCCAAAGAAGATATACAAATGATCAATAAACATGAAAAGATGCTGAGCTTCATATAGAGAAATGCATTTGGAAACAATGCAAAATATATTTTTGATCAAAAGAAATATAAAAAGAAAATAACCATTGTTTAGGATATAGGAATTTGTAAACCTTTTAGACTGTTGATGAGAATGTAAAATGGTGCAGCCATTATGGAAAACAGCATAGTGTTTTTCAAAAACTTAAAAATACTATTAGCATATGATCTATCATTCCCACTTCTGGCTGTATATCCTGAAGAATTGAAAGGAAGGTGTTGAAGAGATATGTTCACAACCATGTTCATTACAGCATTATTCATAATACCCAAATGATAGAAGCAATCCAGATGTTAATTATAAAATGAATGGATAAGGATAATTTAATAGACATGAAATGGAATATTATATGACCTTAAAAATAATTCTGTCTCATGTCACTACATGGATGAAACTTGAGGATGGAAAGCTAATCAAAATATGACCTCTGTAAAAGGAAAAATATGTGATTTCACTCATATGTAGTATCTAAAGTAGTCAAAAATCATAGAAAGTAGAAAAATGATCATTATGGTCAGAGGGAGGGTATGGGAAATTAACATCATTTGGTATAGAGTTTCAAGCTGAAAGGAAAAAAAGTCCTAAAGATTTCTTACATAGTAATATGAATATTTTAATATTATCAAATTTACACATTATATGGTAAGATGGTAAATTTTGTGTTGTGTTTTTTACCATAGTAATTTTAAAAAGAATCAAATTAAAATTAGACAAGAATTGTAAAGTACAATACCTATAATGAAAACTTAATTAAATGGATAAATAATAGGTTTGACATGGCAAAGGAAAATCAATATAGTTGAAAATAAATCAATATAAATTGATTAACCTCTTGACCAGAGAGGAAAAAAAAATGAAGACTATGCACTGAACCTTAGAGATATTGATGACATCATGATTAAATTAGAAATATATAACAGATATCGATAAAATGTTCCTAACATTTGCAAATTTATTTACATACTTTCTAAGTCATCTCTGCATTCAAAAGGAAATCAAGAGAAGTTAGAAAATAATTGAGATAATACATCAAAATCTTATAATACATCAAAATCTGATATATCTTATCAAATTACAACACTTGATCTAGTCAGTCCTTTTAGTTTTAATCATGCCATTGTCACTGTAAAATGATTATCTTCTTGTTTTTTTTTTTATTTTAATAATGCCATTCTACTGTAAGTAGCTATTCTTATGAGGACATTAACCCCTAACAAGACTTGTAAGAAAAAGAAACTTCAAACCACTTACTTCATGAACATAGATGCAAATATCCTTAAGAAAACAAACATTCTAATATGGAAAATATTAGTTCATTACTTATTCCAGTAATGCAATATTGTTTTTTTAAATTAATTTTTTATTTGTTTTAATTAGTTACACATGACAGTAGAATGTATTTATGCATTACGATATGTCATACATAGATGGGATATAATTTCTCATTTTTCAAAGTGTACATGTTGCGGAATCATATTGGTCATGTAGTCACATATACACATACAGTAATAATGTCTGTTTCATTCCACTATCTTTCCCATCCCCACATTCCCTCTCTTCCCTCCCTCCACTTCCCTCTACCTAATCTAATGCTATTTTCCCCTAGTCCCCCTAACACCCACCTTATTGTGAATTAGCATCCACATATTAGAGAAAACATTCTTTGGCTTTTGGTTTTGTGGGATTGGCTTTTGTAATGTTGTTTTAATATGCAAAAAATAATTGATCTAATTTAATATAATTTTACATTAAAGGAAACAGAAAAAGTATTCAACAAAATTCTTTTAAATATAAAAAACAATATGAAGAAAATAGCCTTAACTTGATAAAGATATTTGTAAAAATTTTACAGTAAATGTCATTCTTTTTTTTTTTAATATTTATTTATTTGCCTTAGTTGTACACAATGCATTTATTTTTACGTGGTGCTGAGGATCAAACCTGGGCCGCGCACATGTTAGGTGAGCGCTCTACCACTGAGCCACAAATCCCAGCCCCAAATGTCATTCTTTTTTTTTTTTATATATTTATTTATTTACTTTAGTTGTACACAATGCAATGCATTTATGTTTGTGTGGTGCTGGGGATCGAACCCGGGCCGCGCACATGCGAGGTGAGTGCTCTGCCGCTGAGCCACAAACCCAGCCCACCAAATGTCATTCTTAATGGTAAAATAATTGAATGTTTCTGTATTAGTTTAGTAGGGCTGTCATAAACACACACAACACACACACATACACACGCACACAGTGTGGCTTCAATGACAGACATTTGTTGTTGCACAATTTTGGAAGTTAGAAAGTCTAAAGTCAATGTGACAGCATTGTTGCTTCTTTTTGATGCCTAAGAAGGAAGTTGTGTTGTATGTTCTTCATGACTTGTAGATGGCCTTCCTCTCCCTATGTGGTTTCACATTATCTTTTCTCTGTGTATGTATCTTTGTACCAAATTTACTTTTTTTTTTTTTACAAAGACAATGGTCATCTTGGATCACCTCTATAAAGACCCTTTCTCCAAATAAGGTCACATTCTGAGGAAGTGGGCATTAGAAGCCCAGCCTGTGAATTTTTGAGGGGTACACAAATCAACCCTACCAGTTTCCTTTTTGAGATCAAGAACAAGATAAGTATGTAAACTATTCAATAGTTTGTTGGAAGTTCCAGCCAATGCAGTAAGGCAAGATAAAGAAAGAAAAAGGCACAGATATGAAAGAAAGAAGTGAAAAATGTCTTTATTCTCAAATGTTGGGGACGTTAAGAACACGCCAGTAGATAGAAACTCTCTGGCTATCTCCCACTTCCTGATATGGGAACTTGGCCTAGCCAAGGGGTGTTCCCCTGACATAGATCATGTCGAGAGGTCAGACTGCCACAAAGATAGGCCAATGGCTCTGCCAATGTGATTTGCTCATGCTCCCTATGTGCCCCTATGATCTTTCTGCTGATTGGCCCATGTCTTCTATAAAGGCCGTCCAACTTCCTCAATAAACCGAGCTTGTGCCTTGACTGGACTCCCTGGTGTATGCCTGATTGTCTTCCATTGTGAGGGCTGAGTGTGGCCACCAGTTGACTTCTGCCTCTTCCCGATTCTGCCTCACCGATGGGGCGTGTTCCCCCAGCCTTCTCTGCTGGCCAGAGAAGGCCAAACCCAGGTTCGGGGGAGCTAGAAACCCCAGCACTCAAATGCCATGATTATTTATGTAGAAAATCCTAAAGTATCTTAAAAACATAATTCTTACAACTAATGGAAGTATTCATCAAAGATACAAAATAAATTCTACATATAGTAGCATCATTTGGAAAGTGAAGTTTTTTTAAAAAATCATTTATGGAAGGATAAAAACCATAAAATAATGGGTAACAAATATGACAAATAAGACCCATAGAGTAAAAAGTATAAAACATGGCTGGGTGGAAGATTCTCAACCTCATTAGTTCTCAAGAAAATAAAAATTAAAGCCCAAATAAGATAATCATGTTGCAATAGAGATTAAAAACAAACAAACAAAAAATAACAATGTCAAGTGAATAATGTGTAGCAACTGAATTAGTCTTAAATTACTAATGGGAGTGTATGCTATCATGTTGGCAAAGAATTTCACAATCTTTATAAGTGTATACACTTAAAATGAGAAACAATTTTATTTCTAGATATTAACATGAGATACAAAATACAAGTCTATGAAAAGTCTTTTTCTTGCTTTTTCATAGTAGCTTTATTTATGATAGCCAAAGATAAAAAAATCTAAATGTCTATCAGCATGTAATCAGATAAACAAATGATGAGAAATTCATAAAACAGAATACAACATAGCCATATAAAATATAAGACTACTGAAATATAATTTTTTGAATAAATGTCACATTGATCCAGTTTTTAGGTAAGTTTTCCTTTTAGAACAGCTGATGAATTCCAAACACCCAACCACCTCCCTTATAGAATTCTCACTCTGTGTGGCTGTGTTCCTAGCCTAATTTCCCAGGGTGTACATACCAAACAATTAGGGACAACTCCTATTACCTACAGGTCAATGAAATTATTCAAACTAGCTACTCCTAACCACTTCCTACCCCTTGCCCATTCTGTCCTGTAGAAACCATAACAAAAGTGCTTGCCCATATTTCCCTCTGCATGTCTGCCTGGTATTTTTGTGTTCCATCTTAGTACTTCCCCCTGAGGAGTTTTGTATGATATCTTGTTTTTTTCCTAGGATCTATGAGGATAACAAGCTCTAAAACCCCAGTTTCTTTCTCTTGAGCTGTATCTGGCCTCATCATACATTACCCAAGATAATATGTTAAAAAAAAAAAAAACACCGATAAACACAAAAGAACATACTTATATTCATTTCCTGTTGTGGCATTTTCTATAGCATCTTAGTGGCATCTTCCTTAAGGACAGGGCAAAATTGGTACAGCTTATGGTGGTCCGCCAACTATATGCTGTCCTCAGCAATGATGATTGGGAGCCCTATGTACTAGGCCATGGTCCTAGGATGTGGAAGTCTAAATCATCCATGGGAAGCCTTCCCAAAGGCGATTGTTCTGTCCCATGTCTTCCCCTTGGCTGCCACGGCTTGCTGGCCTTGGGTAAGTCCACCTGAAGTGCTAGAGTGGCAGCCAGAGACGGGTAAGATCTTCAGAGATAAGACAACCTAAGACAGGCGCACTCTCAAGTAAGATGGACTCCCATCAACAGAAAAGGGGAAAAAAAATGTTGGGGACATTAAGAACACGTCAGCCAAAAACATGACTTCCTGATATGTGGACTTGGCCTAGCCCAGGGGTGTTGCCCTGACATATGACGAAAAATCAAACCACCACAAGGATAGGCTAATGGCTGTTCCTTTGATGTGATCTGCTCGTGTTCCCTATGCTTCCCTATAACCTTTCTGCTGATAAAACCCTCTCTTTTTTCATGAAAGATATCATGGTGCTGAAAGAGTTAACTTTGACTGCATAGGTTCTCCTATTTACTTGCTGTTCTGTTCTTTATTCATAAATATGGCCACCAAATGTCACTATTTCAATTATTTAGATCGAGATTAATTCTGTAAATTTAACCTTATTGAAATGTAAAGCTAAATACATAAAGTAAAAATAACAACCTTTTTCTATAAGTACTTAGTTCCTAGTTAATAAGCTTTAAGTGTCTTTTTGTGATTAAAAATAGATTTCTCTTACTTTTAGAGTAGATATAAATTCCTTAGAGTAAAAAGTCCTTTAGAGTTAGCATTCAGCTCCCCCCCCCCCTTTCCAGGCTTCTAGGTTTTATAAACAACTGCTATAAAAGAAAAACAATAGTGCTTTGGAATCCCAGACAGAGAAAGTTGACTTTTATCAGACAGCCTGAATGGTGTGCAGAGAAAACAGTTTCAGAGAATCCGTGAGAAATAAATTTTCACCCAAACTAATTAGATAAAAAATGACGAAATTATAATATGCCCAGACAGTCACGTACAGGGCCTTGAAAAGGTGTAAGTGACCTCAAAAACTTGAAATATATAAAATAAAAAATTTAATATTTCTAAAATATAATTTATAAATTAAGTCATGTCTGTAATGAAATCACAAAAGAAAATATAAACAATTTGTATTGCCAAAAACTATGCTTAAAAACCTACAACAAAGTGAAAGTAAAGAGAGAAGATTCAGCAGCCTAATTCATTGTCTGTGTGTGCTGATTTCTTCTGCCACCGGCTGACTCCTTTACTTCGTGCTATGTTGAGCACTGGCGGCTGACCCCCCAGCTGACAACCCACTTTGGCAGCCCCCCCCAATAGATCGTGCTACATTGCACCTCTTGCGGAGTCCACCACGGACCCCTGCAATTTCCTATGGATGCTGTAACACAATAACATGGTCTTAGTGGCTTAAAACAACAGAAACATATTCTGTTACAGTTCATCATGCCAGAAGTCCAAATCGGAGTCAGTGAGGATATGCTCCATTCAGAGGCTCCAAGCAAATTTCCAATCTTATTTCTTCCAGCTTTTGGTGGCTGCTGGCATTCCATGAATTGGGACCACATCACTCCAGTCTCTGCCTCTTTAGTTTCTGTATGTCAAATGTCCCTCTTCTTCCTTCTAGTAGGATACATGTCATAGCATTTAGGTCCATTGTGAATAATCTAAGATACTCTATCCATCTCAAGATCATTAATCTAATCACATTTTCAAAGACCTTTTTGCTAAAGGAGGTAACATTCATAAGTTCTAGAAAATAGGACTTGATGTACTTTTAAAAAATTTAATACATTTTATTTTTATGAACAGTTTCAGATTTATAGCAAACATGAATGTATAGTACAGAGTTTCAACATACCCTTTACCTCCAACCCCACAATACCACCCCCATTATCAACTGCACCAGAGAAATGAATCTACATTGACACATCTTTATCACCAAAAGTTTACATTATAGTTCATGCTTGGTATTAAACATTTTATATTTTGACAAATGAACCATGATATGTATCCACTATTAAAGTATACAGAATTCTTTCACTGCTTTTAAAATCCTCCATATTCCACCTGTTCATTCCTCTCCTACTCTTAACATTTGATGATCATTGATATTCTTACTTTGCACTTTTGCTATTAAAGAATGTCATAAGTTGGAATCATACAGTATTCAGTTTTTAAAAAGTTTTTCTTCATTCATTTAGTATCATGCATTTACATCTTTTTTATAAATTATCAGCTCATTTCTTGTTAGTGCTAAAAAATTATACACACACACACACACACACACACACACACACATATGCACATACATACACCTCAGTTCTCAGTTATCCACTTACATTCTGAAGGATGTATTGCTGCTTCCAAGTTTGGGCAATTTTAAATAAAGATGTTATGAACATTGTTTTTGTGTTGTTTTGTGTGAGTACAAGTTTATGCTCATGTTGGCAAACACCAATGTATCTTTTTTTTTTTTTTTTTTGTATTATATGGTGAGAGAATGTTTGGGCTCTAACATTTTGCATTGATACAAGCAATGAATAAAGATGCTCTACCTTCGACATCAATTGCAGTCAGAATTTTGGATTTTCACCATTCTAATAAGTAAGTAGTACTTTCTTATTATTTTAACTTGCAATTTTCAATGAAATATGATATCAAATATCTTTTCATATGCTTCACTTGTGATCAGCATATCTTTTTTCATGAAATGTCTGTTCAAATATTTTACCTATTATTTAATTGCATTGTCCATTTTCTGATAGGTTCTTTGAACATTTTGGATAACAGTCCTTTATCAAATGTCATTTGCACATATTTTCTCAGAATCCATGGCTTATATCTTGATAACATCTTTAACAGAATGCATGTTTTTAATTTTAATTAAGTCCAGTTGATCAATTAATTTTTCATGAATTATGCCTTTGGTGTTGTATTTAAAAGGTAATCACCACATCCAAGGCTACCTAGATTTTCTCCTATGTTATTTTCTAAATATTTTATGGTTTTGCCTTTTATACTTAAGTCTGTGGTCCATTTTGAGTAATTTCTGTGAAAGGGGTAAAGTCTGTGTCTCAATTTTTTTTTTTTCATTTGGAAGTCCACTTGTTCCAGCACTGTTTGTTGGGAAGTTTATCTTTTCCCACTGTATTTCCCTTGTTCCTTTGTCAAAGATCAGTTGTCTATATTTATGTGGGTCTATTTTTGACTTTCCTATTCTGTTTCATCGATCTACTATCTTTTCTTATTATTGTCTTTGGCAAAGGGCATAAGAGTTTTCTTTGGACTTTAAAAATCTTCGTGGTGTAACTTTCTTTAAAAGAATAAAACAAAGTGCATAATTTCTACTATAATAAAGGGTAAAAAGATATTTATAAAAATAGTATGAAAGAAGACAGATATAAAAAGAAGAATCAATGTGATATTAAGTGGATTTAAATGCAAATATATTAATTACATTCAGTGTAAATGGACTACATATTTCTGTTAAAAAGGAAGCATTTTCACACATGATATTAAAAGTAGGGATAGAAAAAGATAAAGCTAAAAGAACTAGAACAAAATAATCTATGAATAGTCTAACAAAATAAATGCGAGTCTATCTTTGTAGTATTGAAAATATTACCTTTAAGGCCAAATAAACACAAAAGATAAAAATGGTTATACTTTAAAATATTTGACTCTTTGAAAATTAACTATTGAAATTGTAACTCATAATTTATGTTTAAAATAGATAAGGCAAAGTATAGTAAAAAAAAAAATAATAGTCCACAATTTAATTGGGAGTATTTAACATACCAACCTCAGTAGTTATTAAAACAATAGATTTCAATAGCCTTTAATTAATCTAATCAAATGGAAATATAGAGAAAATATTCTTTGTACTATTGTGCACATCTGGGCTCAGAAAGTGAATCTTTAAAAGATCAAAATAGAACAGAATATGTTAATCGGAATAATATCACATGGTTGGATTTTATTGATTATAATTTAATGTTATGCAAATATTAATATTTAATTTTAATTTAAAATTATTTAATATTATTAAAGTTGGTACCTTACAAAGGTACCACTCTATGGTCTCTCTAATGATATTGTTATATATCATAGCACATTTATCACATTCTAACCCTGAATTGATGTTATCAAATATCTTACTTTTGTCTTTCTGTGGGATTAAAAATTATTTTTTATTTTGATTTGTATTTCCCATATTGTCAGCAAAATTGAGCATCTTTCATACTTTTTGTCAACTTAGGTTTTTACTTGAGATTGCTTGTTCCTTTTTCTGCCATTTTTGTTTTTAGGTTTTTCTTCTTCCTATTGAGAATTTGGAATCCTTGTATTCTTGTTATTTGTTGTTATACATTGCAAAAATATTCTTCACCTGTCCAGCACTTGTTTTTTGAATATTTTTTGTAGTCTAAATTTAAGTAATCTTGAATGTTGGTAATAACTAGGGAGTACTAAAGGTATGCTGGCACTATTATTTGTTTTAGCTATTTACCATGCAAAAAGGTTTTGTAACTTTTTAAATTGATTTTTTGTTATAGTATATGTCACTTGTGTCATACATCAATAAAATAAAATTGTATTTAGATAAGTGGTTCTATGTGACAAAAAGTATAAATTATTAAATTAAAAAATAAACAAGCAAGACAACAATGTATTAATTTTAGATTTTTTAATATTGAAGTCTCTTTTTATGTAATTCTTAGAAATTTTACTGGTTACTCAGAATTGAAAGTCTGGAAAATACTGAACTAATTTATTCCAGTAGTGTCTTTTATTATTATCATTTTCTGATTCTATGACTTATTCTTCCCTTAACTTTTCATAGCTCATGAAAAAAGAAATGTTGACAATTTCTTATGAATCAAAAAACTACGGGAACCTAGTGGATGTATCAGTCAAAAGGAGTAGATTATGCTGCAGTAAGAAAAACTCAAAAGTTTTCACTGGCTTCAAAGAGTCAAGTTTATTTTCCATTTTCATCTCAGATCAGGAAGGGAATTATTATTAGTCCCTCTTCAATAGCAATAAAATCTTTATTTTGACATATGCTTTAACAATTTAGGAAGCCCCTAAGTAAAGCATTATTTTTTTCTTTCATATCATTACCAAAGCAAATTACTTGGACTTCCTCAAATTCAACAGGACAGTGGTGCATATTTCACCCGCAGGGAGGAGCACCAACTATTGTGAACAATAATCCATTCTGTCTGTGTGAGGTTATAATTGAAAACTACCAGAAAGAGGTAATTCCATTTGCGTTAACATTTTAAAAGCAAGAAATATATAAAGAATCCTACCACTTCCAAAGTCTTCTGAAAATATTATTATTAACTAAACAGAACTTTGTGTATTCCAAACTATTTTCACCAACAATACTTTATTTGATTTTCATAACAATCAAACAAGGGACACTATAGTAAGAGCTCACTGAGCATTTGGACTGCTCTGTCTTGAATTTCAGTCCAGTGTTTTCTACAATTTGACAATGAACAAATCATATGGCCTACTTTTTTCAATGTCTGCTTTCTCATTTTAAAAATAGTTATAATCCCATTGGACAGGGTTATCTCACACCTCAGTATATAGCCAAGAGAGTCAAAATTAGCATACTGCAGTGACACAGCCACATCAATGTTTATAGCAGCTCAATTCACAGTCACTAAGCTAGGAGCTAACCTAGATGCTAAACCTTCAACATATGACTGGATAAAGAAAATGTGGCATATATACACAAGGGAGCATGACTCAGTCATAAAGAAGAATGACTTTTTATCATTTGCTAGTAAATAGATGGATCTAGAAACTATCATGCTAAGTGAAATAAGCCAATCCCCAAAAAACAAAGGTCGAATGTTTTCCCTGATATGTGGAAGCTAACCCACAATAAGGGATTATGGATAGAAGTTCAGTGGAGTAGACAAAGGGGAATGAAATGAAAAGAAGGGAGGAGAATAGGAAAAAGAAAGACAGTGGAATGAATCTGACATAACTTTCTATGTACATATATGAATACACCACAGTGAATCTCACCATGATGTATATCAAAAAGAAATTAATTAAAAAATAATTATGGATAAATGGCAGAAAAATCAGTAGAGGCAGGAGATGGGGAGAGTGAAAGGGAAGGAGAGGTACTGGGGTATGAATTAGAACAAGATATATTCTGAACTTGTAAAATTATATTAAAATTCAGACAGATTCTACTGTCATGTATAACTAAAAAGAACCAATAAAAACCTATCAAAACTAGTGATAATCATAATTCTATCCTGCAGGGCCTGGTGGGGGAGGGTAGTGGATCAAACTGATAAAGCATTAAAATGTTAGAAAGTAACACCCAATACATATTGTTTTTTTTAATTTATTTATTTTTTATTCTAAGTTGTTAGAAATGCACAATGCATTAAATTTCATATTATACTTATAGAGCACATTCTTACATATCTTGTTGTATACAAAGTATATTCACACCATTCAAGTCTTCATACATGCACTTAGGTTAATGATATCCATCTCATTGTACCATCTTTTTTTTCTTCTTCTTCTTCACCCTTTTGCCTCCTCCTTTCCCCTCCCTCCCCATTGGCCATTCTAGCATTCCTCTAATCTTCCTTTGCTCCCCATCCCAACCCCAATGTGAATCAGCCTCCTTAGAGAAAACATTTGGCATTTGGCTTTTTGGAATTGAAACCGCTTTTTACCGTGGAGAGTTCTTGCTCCCCGAACGTTGAAGAATAACGCCGAAGAAGCACTCCGAGGCAAGCGTAGAGTGGAAAGTGGACAGCTTTATTTAAAGGATAGCAAAAGACTTCCCCCAGAGGGAGAAGGGGACCTGGAAACCAGGAATCCAAAGGGAGGAGAAGCTTTCTCCCTTTTATATCTAAATCTTTCTTTTGTCCCTTCCATGTTCCTTATCTCTGTCCTTCCTAGGACAGGAATGTCAAAAGGAGGGCCCATGGTGGGTGTGAGATTTACGGGAAGGGTTTAGGGCTAGTTGATTAGCATCTAGCATCTCCGTTTACTGGAAGTTGTTTCATTATCATTCCATAAGATGAGCCCTAAACTTGGGAACATTAACCATCTTATCTCTCTTGGAGTTGCTCTGTGATTTTCCAGGACTCAGGCTGACTCCATTTTCCTTATGGACTCCATGTTCTTTATGAAACTCGATGTTAGACCCGATTTGCCTGACTACACTCACTACCTAGCTTTAAATCTGGCTTCAGAATTGGCTAACTTCACTTAGCATTATATTCTCCAACTTCATCCATTTTCCTGCAAATGCCATGATTTTATTCTCTTTTATTGCTGAGTAATACTCCATTGTGTATATATACCACATTTCCTTTATCCATTCATCTACTGAAGGGCATCTGGGTTGGTTCCACAGTTTAGCTATTGTGAATTGTGCTGCTATAAACATTGATGTGGCTGTGTCCCTGTAGTATGCTGTTTTTAAGACCTTTCGGTAAAGACCAAGGAGTGGGATAGCTGGGTCATAAGATGGATCCAATCCAGGTTTTCCAAGGTATCTCCATACTGCTTTCCATATTGGCTGCACCACTTTGCAGTCTTTTTCGCCACATCCTCGCCAACATTTATTATTGTGTTCTTAATAGCTGCCATTCTGAAGGGTGTGAGATGAAATCTTAGAGTAGTTTGATTTGCATTTCTCTAATTGCCAGAGATGTTGAACATTTTTTCATGTATTTGTTGATTGATTGTATATCTTTTTCTGAGAAGTGTCTGTTCAGTTCCTTGGCCCAATAATTGATTGGGTTATTTGTTTTTTTGGTGTTAAGATTTTTGAGTTCTTTATATATTCTAGAGATTAGTGCTCTCTCTGAGGTACATGTGGTAAAAATTTGTTCCCAATTAATAGGCTCTCTATTCACCTCACTGATTGTTTCTTTTGCTGAGAAAAAGCTTTTTAGTTTGAATCTATCCCATTTATTGATTTTTGATATTAATTCTTGTGCTACAGAAGTCTTATTAAGGAACTTGGGGCCTAATACAACATGTTGGAGATTAGAGCTTACTTTTTCTTATTTTAGGCATAGTGTCTCTGGTCTAATTCCTAGATCCTTGATTCACTTTGAGATGTGTTTTGTACATGGAGAGAGAGAGTGGTTTAATTTCATTTTGTTGTATATGGATTTCCAGTTTTCCCAGCACCATTGTTGAAGAGGCTATCTTTTCTCCAATGTACATTTTTGGCGCCTTTGTCTAATATAACTGAAATTTATATGCATTAGTCTCTGTGTCCTCTATTCTGTACCACTGGTCTACCAGTCTATTTTGGTGCCAATACCATGTTTTTTTTGTTACTATTGCTCTGTAGTATAATTTAAGGTCTGGTATAGTGATGCCACCTGCTTCACTCTTCTTGCTAAGGATTGCTTTAGCTATTCTGAGTCTCTTATTGTTCCAGATGAATTTCATGACTGTCTTTTCTATTTCTATGAGGAATGTCACTGGGATTTTGATTGGAATTGAATTAAATCTGTATAGTGCTTTTGGTATTATGGTCATTTTGACAATATTAGTTTTGCCTATCCAAGAGCAAGGTAGATCTTTCCATCTTCTAAGGTCTTCCATAATTTCTTTCTTTAGTGTTCTGTAGTTTTCATTATAGAGGTCTTTTACGTCTTTTGTTAACTTGATTCCCAAGTATTTTATTTTATTTTTTTCATGCTATTGTAAATGGGGTACTTTTCCTCATTTCCCTATCAGAGGATTTGTCACTGATATATAGAAATGCCTTAGATTTATGAGTGTTGATTTTGTATCCTGCTACTTTGCTGAATTCATTTATGAGTTCTAGAAGTTTTCTGGTGGAATTTTTTGGGTCTTCTAGGTATAAAATCATATCATCATCAAATAGTGTTAATTAGAGTTCTACTTTATCTATCTGTATCCCTTTAATTTCTTTCATCTGTCTTATTGCTCTAGCCAGCGTTGCAATTACTATGTTAAATAGAAGTGGTGAAAGAGGCGCATCCCTGTGTTGTTCCAGTTTTTAGAGGGAATGCTTTCAAGTTTTCTCCATTTAGAATAACGTTGGCCTGGGGCTTAGGATAGATAGCTTTTACCATGTTGAGATATGTTCCTGTTATCCCTAGTTTTTCTAGGGTTTTGAACATGAATGGGTGCTGTATTTTGTCGAATTTTTTTTTTTTTTTTTGCATCTATTGAGATAATAATGTGGTTCTTATCTTTAAGTCTGTTGATGTGATAAATTACATTTATTGATTTCTGTATGTTGAACCATCCTTGCATCCCTGGAGTGAACCCCACTCTATCATGGTGTACTATATTTTTAATATACTTTTGTATCTGTTTTGCCAGAATTTTATTGAGAATTTTTGCATCTATGCTCATTAGAGACATTGGTCTGAAGTTTTCTTTTTTGATGTGTCTTTGCCTGGTTTGGGGATCAGAGTGATATTGGCCTCATAAAATGATTTTGGAAGTGCTCCCTCTTTTTCTATTTCCTGAAATAAATTGAAGAGTATTGGCATTAGTTCTTCTTTAAAGTTGTTGTAGAACTCCACTGTGTATCCATCTGGTCCTGGGCTTTTCTTGGTTGGTAGGCTTGTGATGGCATCTTCTATTTCATTGCTTGAAATTGGTCTGTTTAAATTGTGTATATCATCCTGCTTCAATTTGGGCAGATCATACGACTCTAGAAATTTGTCAATGACTTTGATGTTTTGTATTTTACTGGAGTACAAGTTTTCAAAATAATTTCAAATTATCTCCTGTGTTTCTGTAGTGTCTGTTGTGATATTTCCTTTTTCATTGTATATGTTAGTAATTTGATTTTTCTCTTTCCTTCTCTTTGTTAGCCTGGCTAAGGGTCTGTCAATTTCATTTATTTTTTCAAACAACCAACTTTTTGTTTTGTTAATTTTTTCAATTGTTTCTTTTGTTTCAATTTCATTGATTTCAGTTCTGATTTTAATTATTCCCTGTCTTCTACTGCTTTTAATATTGGATTTTTCTACTTTTTCTAGAGCTTTGAGATGTAATGTTAAGTCATTTATTTGTTGACTTTTTCTTCTTTTGAGGAATGAACTCAATGCAATGAACTTTTCTCTTAGAACTGCCCTCATATCTCTGTTCCAGAGATTTCGATATGTTGTGTCTGTGTTCTCATTCACCTCTAAGAATTTTTTAATCTCCTCTTTGATGTCATCTGCAACCCATTGTTCATTCAGTAGCATATTATTTAGTCTCCAGGTGTTGGAGTAGCTTTTATTTCTTATTTTATCATTGATTTCTAATTTCATTCTATTATAGTCTGATAGAATGCAGGGTAGTATCTCTATTTTTTTATATTAGCTAAGAGTTGTTTTGTGGCATATTATATGGTCTATTTTAGAGAAGGATCCATGTGCTGCTGAGAAGAAAGTATATTCACTTGTTGAAGAATGAAATATTCTATATACATCAGTTAAGCCTAAGTTGTTTATTGTATTTTTGAGTTCTATAGTTTCTGTGTTCAGTTTTTGTTTGGAAGATCTATCCAGTGGTGAAAGGGGTGTGTTAAAGTCTCCTAGGATTATTGTGTTGTGGTCAGTTTGACTCTTGAACTTGAGAAGAGTTCGTTTGATGAACGTGAATGCTCCATGGTTTGGGGCATATATATTTATAATTGTTAAGTCTTGTTGGTGTATGTAGTGAGCAGTATGGTGTATGTGTTGAGCAGTATGTAGTGTCCTTCTTTATTCCTTTTGATTGACTTTAGCTTGAAGTCTACTTTATTTGATATGAGGATGGAAACCCCTGCTTGTTTCCTCAGTCCATGTGAGTGGTAGGATTTCTCCCAACCTTTCACCCTCAGCCTGTGGATATCTTTTCCTATGAGATGAGTCTCTTGGAGGCAGCATATTGTTGGGTCTGTTTTTTAAATACAATCTGCTAGTCTGTGTCTTTTGATTGGTGAATTTAGGCCATTAACATTCAGAGTTATTATTGAGACATATTTTGTATTCCCAGCCATTTTTGTTTATTTTTGGTATTTAACTTGACATGGTTTCTCCTCTGATTCATTTTTCCTTTAGTGTAATACTTCCCTCTGCTGATTTTCGTCATTGTTTTTTATTTCCTCTTCATGGAATATTTTGCCAAGGATGTTTTGTAGTGCTGGCTTTCTAATTGTATGTTCTTTTAACTTTTGTTTATCATGGAAGGTTTTTATTTTGTCCTCAAATCTAAAGCTTAATTTTGCTAGGTATAAGGTTCTTGGTTGGAGTCCCTTTTCTTTTAGAGCTTGGTATATGTTGTTCCATGATCTCCTAGCTTTGAGTGTCTGAGTTGAAAAATCTGCTGTGATATGAATTGGTCTCCCTGTATATGTGATCTGATTCCTCTCTCTTGCAGCCTTTAAAATTCTATCTTTATTCTGTATGCTAGGCATTTTCATTATAATGTATCTTGGTGTAGATCTGTTGTAATTTTGTATATTTGGTGTCCTATAAGCATCTTGTATTTGGTTTTCAAATTCATTCTTCATGCTTGGGAAATTTTCTGTTATTATCTCATTGAAGAGGTTGTGCATTCCTTTGGTTTGAAACACTGTGCCTTCCTCTATCCCAGTTACTCTTAGATGTGGTCTTTTGCTGCTGTCCCATAATTCTTGGAAGTTCTCTTCATGGTTTCTTACTATCTTCACTGTGTGGTCAACTTTATTTTCAAGATTATATACTTTATCTTCATTGTCTGAAGTTCTTGCTTACAGTTGATCTACTCTGTTGGTTATAATTTCTATTGTGTTTTTTATTTGGTTAATTGTTTCCTTCATTTCAATGATGTCTGACTTTTTTTTTTTTCAGAGTTTCTATCTCTTTTTTGAAGTAATCTTTTGCTACCTATATTTGCTCTCTTATATATTTGTTGTAGTGGTCAATTTTTGCCTGTATTTGCTCATTTAGGTCATTCTTTAATTCACAGATCATTCTAATTATGAACCTTCTGAACTCCTTCTCTGATATTTTATCAACTTCACTGAGCATGGGTTCTATTAGTATCCTGGTTTGTTTGGGGTATTTTCCTCCCTTGTTTTTTCATGTTATCTATTTGCCTTTCTTTCTTGCAGTGTACATCTGAGATATCACAGTTTCTACCCTATATTTTTGTAATATCTGTGAAGTTTGTCTGTGCCTCCACTTAATGTTGGGCTTTCAGAACCTGCTGGTGTCCCTCAAAGTTTGCTACCTGGGGCTGGGTCCCATGCAGGTTAGTGTGGGCTGAACTGGTTGAATCTGAGCTCCTGCTGTGGTCTGCTGTTTGGAAGAGGCAGTCCTTTGTGCGGAGGTCAGTGAAGCTGTCCTAGGCCTTCCTGAGCTCCATGGGTATGGGCTGGGCTGACTTGGGCCCGCCTACACTCAGGCAGAGGTTGGCGGAACTGCCCTGAGCCTGGCCACACTCAAGCGGATGTGAGTGGGACTGACCTGGGCCTGGCCGCGCTAGGGTGGACATCAGTAAGACTGACCTGGTCCTGGCCGCACTCCAGTGTAGGTCCCAGGGACTCTTCTTAGCCTGCCTGCACTCACGCAGAGTTGGGCAGGTCTGTCCTTGCATCTTCTGCTTTGGGGCTGAGGTCATTGGGACTGACCTGAGCCTGGCCACACTAGGGGGAAGGTCAGCGGGTCAATACATATTGTTAATATCCTTAGTGAAGTCCATTCTTTCATCACATTCATTAAAATACTACCATCCTTACTTTGTGAGGACATAAATGAAATCTGTAGATATCAATTTATTATCCAATGTTTACATCATAGATGGCAGAAATTAGACTTAAAATTAGGTTTCTTATTTAGTCACTTTACTTCCATTCTAGTCTCACTTATTTTACTTATCTAATTTGACCCAATTATGTGATGATATAATCTTTATGTTAATTTAGCAATGCTTTTCCCCCCTGTATATTAGTTTAAGTGATTGGGGGTAAGGGGGGAAATAAGTTGAGAGTGGAACAGGATATTGTAGAAAAATAAAGTGAAACAACTAAAGAGGTATGGTGTAATCAGAAGAGGTTGCAGAACAGAAAATTTAGAAGAGTGGTTTTAGATAGTGGTTTGCTCAGAAAGCAAAGGTGATAGTGGCCAATGTGGTGTCATTATGGAGATTGGATTACTGCTTATATAAATTAGATTTGAAGAATTGGAGCAGGGCTGTAGGACTAAATTTTGAAAGGAAGATGTTATATAAAATTTACAAAATTCTAAATTCAGCATTTCTTTCTTTCCTGAAAAGAAAGCAAAACTGAGATTTTTGTCATTTTATGATCGAAAAACACTGAACTGTGGATTTGGCATATTGCTGATGTTAAGTCGATGTGGTAAATTGTTTTAATATTTTGTTGAGTTTCATATAGATCCCCTATCCCCCTCCCCCTCCTCATTTTTGTCTTGAAATAGGTGGTTTCTGGCATATGGTTTGATACAGTTCAGAGTTTCACAATCTATTTTAGTTTTGTTGACAGCTCAAGTTTCAGTGTCCAGCAGCACAAACTGCACTATTTATGTTGGAAATGTTACTTGAGTGTTGGCTCAAAACATTTCTCTAATTTCAGAGATCTGGTAGGCAAACTTCATTATCTTTGCCTTATTTATTTATTTATTTGTTTATTTATTTATTTATTTATTTATTTATTTTGGTACCGGGGATTGAACTCAGGGGCACTCGACCACTGGGCCACATCCCCAGCCCTTTTTTTTTTTTTTTTTTTTTTTTTTGTATTTTATTAGAGACAGGGTCTCACTGAGTTGCCAAGTGCCTCACCGTTGCTGAGGCTGGCTTTGAACTCGCGATCCTCCTGCCTCACTCAGCCTCCCAAGTACTGGGATTACAGGCGTGCGCCACCGCGCCCGGCTTATATCTTTGCCTTCTTAATCTAACCCTCACGTGGGACTTATCCTTGGGTGATGATTACTGAAGGCTTACTGTTTTGAGAAAATCTTACATAATACAATGTTAAATTCAAAGGGATTGTGGCTTCTTTTCAGTAAGAACTGAAGGGCAAAAATCACACTGGAGACAATCATGCAGCCAAGATATTTATTCACCAGCCTCTATGGCTGGTCCAAGGTAGAAGAGGTGCAGGGAGAGAGGAGTCGGGGAGAGAGGAGTCCAGGGGGCGAACTCTGGACAGAAGGTGGGTGCCCAGACATGCTGCCTGTAGTCTCTGGAGTTTTTGGCTAGGGCAGCTGCTGTTGGGCTGGAGGTGGTGGGTTGTCTAAGGTTGATGCAGTGGCTGCCTCTTCTCTGTGGGGAAGAGTTGTTGTGTGTGAGCTCCAGACAGGCTGGAGCTTACGTGGATTTCTGGTGGGGGGTGTGCCAGAGTGACCTTTAAAGCTATTGGCTCTCTGCCCCAGGAACAGAGTGACCTTTAAGCCTACTGGCTCCTGCCTGGGGAACAGAGTGACCTTTAAGCCTATTAGCTCCTTCCCAGGAAAATAAAACCAATCTGTGTCTCAGGACACAGAAATTTCCATTGGCCCAAGCTCATCAAGAACAACTATGCATCTGATCAAGTTTTATAGTAATAATACTACATAAGGCTTTAGAATATAAAAAACTGGAAAAAATAGAAAAAAAATAAAGTTGCAATACTTCAAGGTAGATATACATGATAACATACCATGCATAGATGTGACATTAAAAGTATGTCCTTTTTTCTGCCTACAGAACAATGAGAAATAAATGTCTATTGTTTATAAATTATAAAGCAAATAAAATTATTTCTATTGAATATTTTAATGGTACTTCTATGAAATTATTTACTACAAAAGACATAACTATGAGGTCTCTAGACTAAAACCTATAAATGACAAGAGTAGGTAATATGTTTTTTTAAAATCAATTCCTTTGTATGTTAAAAACCCATTAGCATTTGACACAGTTGTAAGACTACTTAGAATAGGGAGAAAGAATTTTGTGAATAATTGATATTTACATAAGTAGACAGGAAGTTATGGAAATATACAAGTTTCTTGGAGGTTATTACTTTTTAAAATATTTTAATAGAACTCCATCAATTTATGCAAGTATGGCTTTGGTGTGACTCAAGTAGTGTTTAAGCTAAATAACTAAATAACTAATCTTGGATTTATGCTGGAGTCTTACCTTTATATTGGCATTTGCATTGTAGACACTGATTAAAATGACAATATCTCATGTAATATAGATTGGAAAAATATTTTAGAGAAAAATCTATACTGGATAATTTTCACTTAGAATTTTCTTCATGTCCTTGTGTGTGTGTGTTTTTTATAATTATTTATTTATATATTATTATTTTAATAGTACATATTTATGGGTTAGGTGTAATAATTTGACACATGTGTATAAGGTACAGTGATCAAATCAGGGTACTTAGCATTTACAACTGCTTAAACATTTAAAAAATATTTTGTTAACACATAATAATTGTACATATATCTGGGGTGTTTATACTTCACAATAACCTAACTATATATCTTATGAATAACTAGAAGAGAAAACTTGAAAGTTTTAAGCATAAAACAATGGTAAGAAGATGGAAACATTAACTATCCTTTTTTTTTTACTTTCTTTTTTATTTTTATTTTTAAAATTTTTAAATTTGTTTTAATTAGTTATACATGACAGTACAATGCATTTATGCACTGTGATATATCATACATAGTTGGGATATAATTTCTCATTTTTCTGAGAGTCCATGTTGCAGAATCATATTGGTCATATAGTCACATATATACATAGAGTAATAATGTCTGTTTCATTCCATATCTTTCCCATCCCCACATCCCCTCCCCGCCCTCCCTTCACTTCCCTATACCTAATCTAAGGTAATGGTATTTTTCCCTAGTGCCCCCCACCTTATTGTGAATTAGTGTCTGCATATTAGATAAACATTTAGCCTTTGGTTTTGTGGAATTGGCTTATTTCACTTAGCATGATATTCTCTAACTCCAACCATTTACTGCCAAATGTCATAATTTCACTCTTCTTTAAAGCTGAGTGATATTCCATTGAGTATATATGCCACATTTTCTTTATCCATTTATCTATTGAGGGACACCTAGGTTGGTTCTATAGTCTAGCTATTGTGAATTGAGCTGCTATAAACTTTGATGTGGCTGTGTCACTATAGTATGCTGATTTTAAGTCTTTGAGTATAAACCAAGGAGTGGGAGGGCTGGGTCAAATGATGGTTCCATTCCCAGTTTTCTGAGGAGTCACCATACTGCTTTCCAAATTCTTCATAAAATTCTGGCAAATAGCATACAAAAACATATTAACTATCCTGTTTTGATCAGCACATGTCATATATACATGTATCAAAAGTATCAAACTGTACTCCATAAACATTGGGAATGTTTTATTGATACTTTGACTATAAATATTCACCTGAAGGATTTTTGCTTTACTGTAAGGATATTATTAGATCCCTCGTTTTATATATTTTATGTGTATGAATTCCTAGCTCTATTTCATATTTTTAAGGAATTTCCAAGCTATCTCATTTGCCACCATATATAGTATCAATAGAGCATTTGAATAGAGAAATTTCCTCTTTGTAGAGCAATTCAGGAAATAAAGTGATATGATTAACAAAATTATTATTACTGTGATAAGGTTTTTTTTTTTTTTTTTTTTTTTTTTTTTAGGAAAATTCTTACAGTATAGCTATCCTAGGAAAGTAGATACAACAAATATTTCAACTCCATGTTTTTCCTTTTGTTTTTGATGCCAAAGATATCCAGGATTTGTTTGCAGATTTAATTTCATGAGATAGCAACATATTTAGTTATTTGAACCCTTCTCCTGTGGAGTTTATAGCTCTTCAGATTGTTTGTTGAGGGATAAATGAAGATTAAATGGGTCATAACTGCTTCAGGTTGATGGAAAGCAGGATAGGAATTCTCTTAAGGCTGAGTGTCCTCTTTAGTGCCCAAGGAGGCTAAGCTCCATTACTTTGGATACCAGCGGTCAGAAATGCTCAGGTCTCAGTATTTCTCTTGGACTGACTTAACCTAGGATGGTGTGGAATGCAGCACTTTCACTGGTCATCAAGCCCCATTTTTGTTCCAGTGCTGTGTCTCTCCATTGAACTAATGAGAGGGTAATCAGTGTAGTGTTCCTGGGGATGCTCTGGCTACATGTTTGAATCCTTGCTTTGTAATGGACTATCACTCCTGGGTTGTAGCCCTCACTTTCCTTGGTCATTAGAGCCTTGGACAAGTAGCTACTATGTTCATGGGGGTGCATTACAGAAAGATACCCAGTCATATTGCAACTGTCAGCTTTAACCTTTGCTAGGCTTTGTATTTTCAACTATCATGTGGACATTGGCAAAGCTATTGCTATGCTTTGGAAGCTCTGACATTCTAAACTTAATACCTCAAGAACTGATCATATGCCTCTTTGCCTCTACTGTCATGCCATTCAGCTCACAATAAGGAAGAATTATGAGATCAGTCCTTTTGTGGAGAAACCTTATCCTAATCACATGGTTATTTTAGAATTTAATTGTTGAGAGAAATTTGAGAGGAAATGTATCCAAGTAATCATAAGACTGAGTTCTTTATTATGATGAGTTAATACAGTTGTCTCCCAATTCACAAGACTCACACTATAACTAAACTTTACATATGAGCTTTTGCCTTTTGATTTATCAATATTTTAAAGAGAATTCAGCTTTATTGTTATCAATACATGATAATAATTCTGTATTTGTCTTGGGAATAATGGACAAGGAAAAGACTTCATTCATGAGTAAAGACTGTAGAAAATTAGACACTGTTTAATTAAACACTAGAAACTTCCCTCTGTTCCACTGATACCAGCTAGTGATGGTACCTGTTGTTGTCGCCGGAAAGGGATTGCAGCCTAGAACAGCAGCGTCGCGGGAAGGAGTCCGGAGACAGGATGGAGACAAAAAAAATTCTTTAATCTTTCTGTCTCTGTCCCTTTTAATTTCTAACAACACATACACACTCTCACAAGAAACCAAGGCACCTACTCTTACAAGAAACTACAATATATCTATACAATAGCGATAACCCTGTCCTTTCTCTCTCTGGTCTCATCCCATGCGCCCGAGCAGGAATGGCACTCGCTCGATCTGCTGAGTCACCGCTCAAATCTCTCAAGATCCTGGGCCAAGTCCCGTGAGACTACAGAAGGCGGAAATGCCCAAAAATGTCTATGGCCCGTAGTCAACCGCAATCTTAGCTATCTCCCCAAACAGGGCTCCTGCAACCTGTCCCCTGGAAAACTTTAAACTTAGGAGATGCTGAAATCTCAGTTCACATATTTCTCAATCCTAGAAAGGAAAGCTTGGAGAACTTCTAACAGAATTTAGTTATCAGAGTATTACAGATTCCAACAGACTTAATCCTCAACTGTGCTTTACTTGTCCTAAAATAATCTTTCCATAGATATAAAATTATAAAAAATAATTATTCCACTGTGGAAATTGATAATGACCAAATTTATTCTATGAAAAGAACATTAAAAAGTGAAATAAAAACATATTATGCTCTTTTAAAAAAGAATGAGAAAAATATATAACAATGTATTTGAACAGTAATAGAAGCTTATATTTGTATATCTCCACCTATCTTGGGTTGCTAATTAAATTCCTTAAATAATATCCTCGAGTTTTTTCTTATTTTAGTAACATCTTAACTGCACTATTAAAATCACTGATCTGTTACTAAAAGGACAGCTCAAAATTAACTGATTAGGCAATGATAAAAGTACGTTTCAAAACCAACACAGGTCTGCCAGAAATCCTAAAGAAGGAAAGAAATAGAGATGTGGGAGAGAAAACAGAGGGAATGTAGAAAGGAAAGAAGGAAGATAGGAAGGAAAGAAGCAGGGGGAAAGAAAAAATGCAAAACCTTACAGGTGGAAAATAATAAAGATGTCTTCTCATTCCCATGTTACTCAGGGGGATACAAAAATATTTCTGAGAAGTAGAAAGAATTATTAGAAGTTGAAAAGTGTGGAAAGGAAAGAGAATGCCAAGTGATGACAGAATGAAAGGTGGAAAAAGAACTGAGTTTGTAACAATTTCAATATGACCAAGAGTAAAAATAACAATGCTGTATTAACAATATCATAGCAAACAAGTATACTGAGATTTTATCATATTCATACCCTAGGATAACAGCTTTACTTGCATTAATTTGTTTAATCATGATAACTCCATGAGATAAACATTAATTTATCTAGTTCTTAGATAAGTTAAATTTATAAAGGCCCCTTTTCAGGGTCATACAACTGATAAATGGAAAGGTCAAGATTAAAACTAGCTTGTCTCAATCTTAAGGTCATGTTCTGAACCATTACATTTTAGCATTTATAACCTCAAATCAATTGTGAAGTTCAAATGATTCCTCTCTTCTCTCTGAACTCTTTAAAGCATCAGCCCTATATTATCACCAACTGTCAATCAGTCTTTTCTTCTAATCTGATTCTAATATTCAACCACATCCAGTTATTGTCCTGTAATCCTTGCAAATTTTCCTTTTTTATTTGTTTTTGAAATCCATTCTCTGGTAATGAAAGAGCTCTTTATTTTCTCCTTCCTATATCCTCTCCCCCATTTTTTATATCAATTGGTGGGCTTTGCCCAAAATTGTATCTTTGTTTTCAATGTCTCTCTTCCTTATTAGCTATCATGGATCCAGTTGTGCAGGCCAGATAATTCAGCCAGTTAGCATTAGCCTAGACATTGTTTAGGGATGACATCTGTTTTGTTGAGTATCTCTGATAAATCAATGGTTAAATATTTTGTGTGCCATTTCTCAAACTATCATTGCTTTGTTGGAAATTCCCAAATTTCTCTGCTGTTTTCCTCCTCATACCTATCTTTTAAGTTGTTTTTATATTCCCATATAGGTTTCAGTGGAACCTCAAACTCAGGATTTATGTTTTCAGTTTTCCGATAACTAATCTACCTCTAAATAGAACTATAAGTGACAAGGGTATTGCCATTCTTCCACTCACCCAAACTTTAAATAGAATCCCCTTCAATTCATTTTTTCTCTTCCTTGACATCTGTTTAGCTACCATTTCCTGTAGTCAATATTCACCAAATTTATTTAATCTCTCCTCTCTTTATAAGTTAATTATTACTTAATAACAATATCATGTGTCTTATAATTCTATGGGTTGAGTAGATGGCCCTTCTGATGGTTCAGCCCTGGAGCATCATTCACCTACTGTTAGCTAGTGGGTCAAAAACTCAGATGACTGGAATGGCTAGGGACAACCAGACCTCTTTACCTATTTTACCTATCTGTTCATCCCAACTCTGCACACAGCACAATAGTCTCAGATTTTGATGAGATTAAGCCCCTGTGCAAGTCCTAAAAAAATTTTTGCTTGTTTCTTGTTGACTGACATTTCACTGTATAAGGCAAATCACACATCAATCCCACAGACTATGTAGGAAGAGACTCCACACATGTATGGCTACTAGAAAATGTTATTCGTTGGGTAGCCCTTATTGTAACAATCTACAATACTTTCCTAATTCTCATTCTTATTGCTATAATCTTAGTTCAGATTTTCATGATTGCTCTGTTTAATAATCTTCAAGATTTCTAATGTTTCTATCTCAGCTACCTATGCCTTCTAATCCATCTGTTATACTTAAAAAGTTCTAATTAAGTTCCTTTCCTGTCTAAAGTGGATAAACAGTAACTTCTTATAGGCTTCAAAAAAAAAATGTTTTCTTATTTCTGACTTTGAGCATTCTAAATATATCTTTACCAATTTGATGTCCATGGCTCTCTCACACCTTAACTTATGTTTTTAAAGCATTAATTTCCTCCTTGCCTTTACTCACATTTGATAATTTTATTTTTCTTATTAAAATGGAATTTCATCTTATCTTTTTTTCATTAAATTCAAACCCATTCTTCAAATTCATTTGTCTTCTCCTATTCATGTCCAAAATTACTTTTTTTGTCAATAAAACCCTGACACACTTTACTCATGACTCTCTTTACTCCCTCTTTTCCAATATAATTCCTACTACTCTAGCACAAAATCTACTACTCTAGCTATGTTATTAATGGGCAATTAAATTCATGGGCATTTAAATTTTAAGTAGTTTCTGAAATTTTAATGCAGGAATTTAAATAATTAAAATTAGTTCTTTGGGAAGGAAGACAAGAAAATTAATGTCTTGTTTCTTTTTGAAATGGAAATATTACAAACATTGCAGATAAATAGTTAAAACAACATTCTGAGTATAAATTGAGCTGTGTCTAATTGTAATTTTCTTCCTATTAGTGAAGGACATCAAAAGTAAGATCTAATTCTAGCTAAATAATACACGAATAAGTACTCTTTATTTTGTCAAATGCCAGATATTTGAAAAGGCTAATATTCCTTCAATCAGAACAATATTAAGTTCTAAAAGATCACTTAAGATTATTTTCTTGGGAGATTTTATGAATGTTCCTCACCTGTTGAATTAACATTATTATTGATAATCTTTTTCACATTTCAGTGTTTGTACTCTAAATATTTATTCATGTTAACATTTACTTTGTCAAATGTGCCCTTTTACAGGAATATAAATAGTTGCTAGAAAGAACACTGGCAACTTCAGAGAAAAATGAAGTTCTTTCTGCTGCTTTCAGCCCTTGGGCTCTGTTGGGCTCAGTATTCCCCAAACACTCAACAGGGACGGACATCTATGGTCCACTTGTTTGAGTGGCGCTGGGTTGATATTGCTCAGGAATGTGAGCGATACTTAGCTCCCAATGGATTTGGAGGAGTTCAGGTAAGGATTGTTCACATCATAAATTGCAGCATTTACTTGAACCTATGGTAAATGATATAGTAAAATGGCAATCAGTTTCTGTGAATCTGAGGTAATATTGTACTTCAGATATAAGTCCTCTAAAACAGTTTTCTGAGGAAGAAAAAATTTAGTATTGGTTGCAACTTTATATTTTGTTTCAGGATAACAGCAGGACATCTTTAATGTGCTGTTCATATTTGTTCATATTTTAGAGTGGTTATAAAGCAATGTAGCTGCATATACAAGGATTCAGAAATAATTTTAGGTTATTAGTTTCAGAGTTTTAAATGATATATGGTAAGCTACAATTTGATACTTATTAAGATTGCTTTATTTGTAGGTCTCACCACCCAATGAAAATATTGTGGTTAACAACCCTTCAAGACCTTGGTGGGAAAGGTACCAACCAATTAGCTATAAAATATGCACAAGATCTGGAAATGAAGATGAATTCAGAAACATGGTGACTAGGTGTAACAATGTTGGTGTAAGTGAATTCAAGTTTCTTTTAAAAAGATTATATAGGAAGATAATTTCTCCTTTTTATTTCTCTTCTTGAGCAGAAATTTTCTGGTATTTGATTTTTAAAATTTAACGTCATACTTGAACTATAACTCAAAACAAACTATAACATTATGTTCAACTTCTATAAATCCTTATATATGTACCATGTATCTATTGAGAAAAGACCATTAAAGTTTAAAAAAGAGTTTACTTGTAAAGCAAGACATCAACTTTAAACCCTTATAACTAAACACATTTCTAGATTAGATATTAGAAGTTCCAATTACAATAATTGCTGTCATTTTTATGTGATTTATACACATGAAAATTCCTGAGTATTCTCCATCATTTTTTAATGGTAAATAGATTTTTTTCTCCCTATAGTGAGGAGCACAATGAGAGGAAATATCTATATTCTTCTCTTCAGATCCTAAGCAGAGAGTAAAGCTAATTGTTTCTTTCTCCTTGTGATCCACTGAAATTTCAAAAATCTATAATTTGTACTCTTTCAACTGATTCTTACCTCCTCAAAAACGACTTTCTTCAAAATTATGATAGTTTCTTCTGTTCTCAACTTATCACTTATGTAAATATATGACCAAACAACTAAAATAGATATCACTCTTCATTTCACATTAGTTTCCTTTCATGCTTCACTTTGTACTCTTATAGGAAAATGAAGTTATAATAAAATAATAAAGAAATATTTTGGATTTTAATGAATATCCTGTAAAGTTTAATCAATAATGTTTCAGATTTCTACCTAAAGTCAAACTGAAGTTAACACTTTTGTTTTCAGGTCCGAATTTATGTGGATGCTGTAATTAATCACATGTGTGGTGCAGGGGGAGGTTCAGGAACAAGCAGTACTTGTGGAAGTTACTTCAATGCTGGTACTAGGGATTTTCCAGCAGTTCCATACTCTGGTTGGGATTTTAATGATGGTAAATGTAAAACCTCAAGTGGCAACGTTGAGAACTATAATGATGCTTATCAGGTAATTTTCTTTCTAAAATAATGATCTGAATAAAGAACTACCTATGCCTTTAATTATGCACATGTAGCTTACTTGAACACCATTTTAAACACTAGTTTAGATTCTTAGTAAAACAGGTACCATGACTGCATAAAAATAAAAGCTCAATAATCAAAAACATTCTCCAGTCATGATGCTAGGTATAGAACTCAGTGAGAGTACTTGCCTGGTATGTGTAAGGCATTGGGTTCACTCTTCAACACCACAAGGATAAACAGATAAATAAATTCCCACAATCAACTTTAAAGCTCATCTACTCATTTTCTACATCCTCTACTTTTATTCTAGAAAATATCTCAAAGTGTATCTACAGTATAATACCCAATATAAAAAATGAATTATGGAAATATCTATTGATAAATAAATGAATGAATGAATGATCAAATGGACTCTCAGATGAAAGATGATTAAAAAAAAAACAACAAAAATTTTAATTCAACAGGTCAGAGATTGTCGTGTGACTGGTCTTCTGGATCTTGCTCTGGAGAAAGATTATGTGCGCACCGAAATTGCCAATTATATGAACCATCTCATTGATATTGGTGTAGCAGGGTTCAGACTTGATGCTGCGAAGCATATGTGGCCTGGAGACATAAAGGCAATTTTGGATAAACTGCATAATCTAAACACAAACTGGTTCCCTGAAGGAAGCAGGCCTTTCATTTTCCAGGAGGTACATCCATCCATATATATGCATAAAAATAATATCATTTCATTCATTAGAAAATAAATGGCAGATTTAATAAAATGTGAAATTTCTGTAGGTAAATGGCTGAGTCAATTATATACTGCAGTATTCTTAAAATTTTTATTCAGAAATAACTCATTTAACTATCAAAGTATGTTCTTTTGAAGTACAGAAAATTTATTTAGGCTACAAATTACTGCTATTAACTAAATCCACACAGACCATTATTCAAGACAGAAAATAATATAGTTGTTGCTGTCTAAGCCAGTCTGAGTTTGAATCTTCACTATACTGCTACTGTCTAAATTTTAATTTTTCTTTCTGTGAAACTTTTTGTTTTTCATGTAAAGGAAAGGACTGATGGTAAAATTTATGTCTTTGTTCTCTTTTTAAAATTAAATGATATCAAGCACTGAGAAATATTGATTAGGTTGTAAGTTCTATGATAGTGTGAGATATTATTATTATAATTTATGTGCAATGAGGTCAGGATTCTCACAGGACCATGGGTCACCTTGTCATGAGATGTCTTTCAATATTGTGACATATACTTTATAATAACAAAATAAGAATCTCAGTGTGATGAAAACCATTTTAAGCATTTCAAATAGCATGAATGTTTTAAAGCTATTTTTGTTGTATTAATTTGTTTGTTAAGTACATTAGAATTTTTTTACATTAATATGATATTTTCCCCTGTATTTCTACCAGGTGATTGATCTGGGTGGTGAGGCAATTACAAGTAGTGAGTACTTTGGAAATGGCCGTGTGACAGAATTCAAGTATGGTACAAAACTGGGCACAGTTATTCGCAGGTGGAATGGAGAGAAGATGGCTTACTTAAAGTAAATATAATTTGTCATTTGTAGTATTTCACAGACATACTACTCCAGTATGAGTTATCTTCTTATAACCTTCTTAGATAATCAAGAAGTTGATTATTAATAAATATTATTCTTCCTCAAGCCACAATTAATCATTTTTATGTAGAATACCAATCACAAGGAAATATTCTAGAAAACAAAACATCACCTAAATATTTTCATCTATCCATAATTTGAGTACACTAGATTTGAATAATTTTTGCTTATAATCTGTTAAAGCCAGGTTAATATTAAGAGGATACTACCATTTATAAAGTACCTACAATGTGGCCATAAATATGGAATAAGTATGCATTTTATCAATTCAGTAATTCGAAACATTAAGGTGTTCATACTATAGGAATACAGTGCCTAAGCCTAAATTTAACCAAGTTTGCCTTTCTGTATAATGTGATATGAATATTAACCCTTTGGAAATCCATATAAAATGTATACCCTGAAACCATTAAAAGAAATTTTTAATGACAAACACCTTACAAATCAATGGATACAAGGAATCCTACATATATACAAACACAGAATGAATTAATACATTTGTTAATCTACAAATAACCCTAAATTCTATGGAATAATTATTTAATTAGAGAATTTATCTAAGGATGTTATGTAAAAAGAAGTGCAGATTTAGATTACCCTAAATCTATTGTAAAAAAATAAAGACATTTATTTTTTTAATAGGAACTGGGGAGAAGGTTGGGGTTTTATGCCTTCAGACAGAGCCCTAGTCTTTGTGGATAACCATGACAACCAACGAGGACATGGAGCTGGAGGAGCATCCATTCTTACGTTCTGGGATGCAAGGTAGGGAAAACATCTTCTCTACATGTCTTTAACCCAACTTTGAATGATGGTAATAATATTCTATTCTTCCATCGTAATATATTTTTATAACTTTCAGGATGTATAAAATGGCAGTTGGATTTATGCTTGCTCATCCTTATGGATTTACACGAGTAATGTCAAGCTACCGTTGGCAAAGAAATTTTGTGAATGGACAAGTAAGTTTTAAATTTGTTCAAAATATCTTTTTTCTCAAGAAAAATACATAATTTTGTTTTAATATCTCATGAGATTATTGCATTCAGTATTTATTCATCAAGTATGTATTTAAATGGAATCCTAATGCTGATCTCTGATTTTAGTAATGGAAAGAATATTAAATACATAAATTTATGTTCTCTTTTGTTAAAGAGTATGAAAACTGTTCAGTAATATGACAGATATCCACACACTAAGAAAAGAAACTAGTGAATAAGAACATGTTACAGGGTATAAAATATATACTAATCATAGGTACCCAACTTCAGAGTTGATATGAAGATTACACATGCTAAAACTTATTAAGAACTTAAAACAGTTCCTGTCTATATTATGAGAAATATAAATATTGTAAAACCATTTTTTTTAAAGTTTTATCGAATGCAAAGAAATGGTTCAGCTGAGCTGAAGTTAAATGAGGAAAATATTTTAAAAGATGTTTTAATGATTGAAAATGATATACATTAGAAGAATGAAATGGTATACATTAAAGAATAAAAAAATTTACAAACCACTCAGTAAAAGTAAGAATGAGGAAAATATTAATCCAAATATGGATTGTGGGGTATGGTAAAAACATTAATCCAAATATCAGTTTCAAAAACAAACTGAGAAATAAATTATGAAGATGTTTTAAAAGTTAAGTGTGGGTTTTTATTTAACTGAAAATTTCAGAAGTAGCATCATTACAGAGACTTCATACCTAACATAAATCCCTTTCCTATAAATCAGACAGATACCTAGAGAATCAGAGTTTACAGAGATGATAAAAACTCAGTAAAGATCTATAAAAATACTGAACATGATGTATTCTAAATAAAGACACTGCAGAGACAAATAACAGGACCAATTAATTGAGTTTAGTATAACAAAGGAAGAGAAAGGTGTGTGTGTGTGTGTGTGTGTGTGTGTGTGTGTTAAAAATCTGTCTTTGTTTAAATCAAGGATGTTAATGATTGGATTGGACCACCAAATAATAATGGAGTGATTAAAGAAGTAACTATTAATCCAGACACTACTTGTGGCAATGACTGGGTCTGTGAACATCGATGGCGCCAAATAAGGTAAGAGTAATACACATCCTCTAACTTTCCTTAACATTTTACTTTAAACTGTTTGAGTTTAAGGATATCAACATTATATATGATATTGTGCTTTTAGAAACATGGTTATTTTCCGAAATGTAGTTGATGGCCAGCCTTTTCAAAACTGGTGGGATAATGGTAGCAACCAAGTGGCTTTTGGAAGAGGAAACAGAGGATTCATTGTCTTTAATAATGATGACTGGTAAGAAAATATCAATTTAAATAATTTTTACACTATTATGTTCTAGTTTTATTCTGTTCCTGTTCATTTACTTTTTCATGTCTGAAAAATTAGTCAGGGAATTAAGAAAATAAGAAATCAGAAAAGTACAGGAAAAAAAATGATGATGACATTTATTTTTCCCCCTATTTTTATAAGGATTGTGTTTTAAGTAGAGATTTCTTATGCATCCATGAAATATTGTGTGCGTACATATTATGCACATTACATGTTCATATTACATGAGCCAGTAAATATGCCAATAGTTAATATAAGTATGGCAAAATCACTAAAAGAACATGGCTTTCAGTCTCAGTCTTAGTACTGGAATATCTTTTTTTAGCTCTGTATCTCAACTTCTCCTCTAATCTGCTCCTTTGGTATATATTCTTCACTTTCCACCTCTCAGGGACAAGTACTAATTTTTAAAGTATATGTGTAAGAAATATATATCTTAGGTTCACTAGATTTTTGAGTTTTAGCTCTAAAATTTGTCATTGCTGGCCTTTCGTTAGTGATACTTACAGTCTACTCTTGTAGCCTAATGAGTCTCTCATATGGAGAACTAGAGCCAAAAGAACTCTGCTAGCTTTGGAATGTCTCAGTCCAAGCCTAACTTTTACTCATGTGTAGCTCAGGTTAGCCTAAAATTATATTTTATAAGCCAAAAAATAAATAAGTAAGTACTATGTCTTTCTTTTTTTTCCAAAAGAGCCTATGGCTAGTTCTTTAATTTCTGTGTTTTCTGGATAGAAAAACTGAAAAAATTTATACAAGACAGTTTTATATTCCAAGCTATATAGTTCTTCATAAAAATACTAGATTATTTTTACTTCTAGTTCCAATTATTTTTGGCCTCTTCAAAAAATATTTTTGAAGAAAATTTCAATTTAAATTCTTCAAAGCAATCAGTATTTTTATAGATTCACCAAAAGACAAATAGAAAACACTTATGTTTACCTCAGGCAGTACTTTTATCTTAGGATAGCAATTCCTGTAGATCTTCACTGCTATTCTTCAACCTTTATTGTCTGGTGATACTCACCACCGACTAGGAATTGGTAGGTGTTCTGTATGATTATGTTTTGTACTGAGAATGCTATTCACATCCACTGGAGATGTCTGTGTGTTTCCATTTTTTTCTTATTGAGACCTTGACTACTTAAAATTCTATTGCACAAAATTAAGCTGTTTATTTCTTTTAGAGAGAATCTGGATTCTTATATTTGACTGTAGTGAATTTAAGTTAAATAGTAAATTTTGTTTTACAGGTCATTGTCAACAACTTTGCAAACTGGTCTTCCTGGTGGCACATATTGTGATGTCATTTCTGGAGATAAAATTAATGGTGATTGCACAGGAATTAAAGTCTATGTTTCCAGTGATGGTACGGCTCAGATTTCTATTAGTAACTCTGCTGAAGACCCATTTATTGCAATTCATGCTGATTCAAAGTTGTAACCTTTAAATTAAATGCATACAAACATCATTATCAAGTGTCCTTTTTATTATATATACATTAGTTTTCATAATTCTTTAAAAGTTTTATAAGATGTATGTCATCAACTTGAAAGGTCAAGCATAAAAAATCACGTTAGTTATATGTATAATTATAAGAAAACTATAGGCTAGGTATTGTTGTTTTAGAAGACACACTTTAGCTGAGAAGAAGCTTTGTAATTTAAATCTATCCTATTTATTGATTCTTGATATTAATTCTTGTGCTACAGGATTCTTATTAAGGAACTTGGGGCCTAATCCAACATGTTGGAGATTAGAGCTTACTTTTTCTTCTATTAGGTGTAGTGTCTCTGGTCTAAGTCCTAGATCCTTGATCCACTTTGAGTTGAATTTTGTGCATGGTGAGAGAAAGAGGTTTAATTTCATAAGATAACTGAAATTATATGTGTTAGTCTCTGTGTCCTCTATTCTGTACCATTGGTCTACCAGGCTATCTTGGTGCCAATCCCATGCTGTTTTTGTTACTATTGCTCTGTAGTATAATTTAAAGTCTGGCATAGTGATGCCACCTGCTCACTCCTCTTGCTAAGGATTGCTTTAGCTATTCTGGGTCTCTTATTTTTCCAGATGAATTTCATGACTGCTATTTCTATTTCTATGAGGAATGTCATTGGGATTTTGATTGGCATTGCATTACATCTGTATAGTGCTTTTGGTAGTATGGACATTTTGACAATATTAGCTTGCCTATCCAAGAACAGGGTAGATCTTTCCATCTTCTAAGGTCTTCCATAATTTCTTTCTTTAGTGTTCTGTAGTTTTCAAGATAGAGGTCTTTCACATCTTTGGTTAAGTTGATTCCCAAGTATTTTATTTTATTTTATTTTTGATGCTGTTGTAAATGGGGTGCTTTTCCTCGTTTCCCTTTCAGAGGATTTGTCACTGATATATAGAAATGCCTTAGATTTATGGGTGTTGATTTTTTATCCTGCTACTTTGCTAAATTCATTTATGAGTTCTAGAAGTTTTCTGGTGGAATATTTTGGGTCTTTTAGGTATAAAATCATATCATCAGCAAATAATGATAATTTGAGTTCTACTTTACCTCTCTGTATCCCTTTAATTTCCTTCATCTGTCTTACTGCTCTGGCAAGCATTTCAATTGCTATATTGAATAGAATTGGTGAAAGAGAATATCCCTGTGTTGTTCCAGTTTTTAGAGGAAATGCTTTCAAGTTTTCTCCATTTAGAATAATGTTGGCCTGGGGATTAGCATATATAGCTTAGATTTTAATTACAAAGCTTATTCTCAGCAAAAGAAAAAATCAGTGAGGTGAATAGAGAGCCTACTAACTGGGAACAAATTTTTACCACATGTACCTCAGAGAGAGCACTAATCTCTAGAATATATAAAGAACTCAAAAATCTTAACACCAAAATAAAATAAAATAACCCAATCAATTATTGGGCCAAGGAACTGAACAGACACTTATCAGGAAAAGATATACACTCAATCAACAAATACATGAAAAAATGTTCAACATCTCTGGAAATTAGAGAAATGCAAATTAAAACCACTCTAAGATTTCATCTCACACCCTTCAGAATGGCAGCTATTAAGAACACAAACAATAATAAATGTTGGCGAGGATGTGGAGAAAAAGGCACACTCATACATTGTTTGTGAGACTGCAAAATGGTGCAGCCAATATGGAAAGCAGTATGGAGATACCTTGGAAAACTTGGATTGGATCCACCTTATGACCCAGCTATCCCACTCCTTGGTCTTTACTGAAAGGTCTTAAAAACAGCATACTACAGGGACACAGCCACATCAATGTTTATAGCAGTACAATTCACAATAGCTAAACTGTGGAACCAACCCAGATGCCCTTCAGTAGATGAATAGATAAAGAAAATGTGGTATATATACACAATGGAGTATTACTCAGCAATAAGACAGAATAAAATCATGGCATTCGCAGGAAAATGGATAGAGTTAGAGAATATAATGCTAAGTGAAGTTAGCCAATCCCAAAAAGCCAAATGCCAAATATTTTCTCTGATATAAGGAGCCTGATTCACATTGGGGTTGGGATGGGGAGCATAAGAGGATTAGAGGAACACTAGAATGGCCAATGAGGAGTGAGCAAAAGGAAGGGGGCAAAAGGGTCAAGAAAAAAAAGATGGTAGGATGAGATGGATATCATTACCCTACGTGCATGTATGAAATCACGAATGGTGTGAATATACTTTGTATAAATGCAGTACATTCTGCTGTCATTTCTAACAATTTAGAATAAAAAATAAATTTGAAAAAAAAAAGGAAGACAAACTTTAACCTACCTGCCAAGGGAATTTCTAAGAATTCAGAAAGGCATTCTGACAAATACATTTAATGTCATTGACACAATTTATCCACTATTTCTGAGATAATTGTCCAAAAATTTGTCTGTAAGACCATTAATCACATCTGCAAAGACCCTTTTTCTAAACAAGGTAAGGTTCATAAGTTCTAGAAAGCAGGACTTGAAGTCCTTTTAAAATTTTTTAATAGATTTTATTTTTATGAACAGTTTTATATTCACATCAAACATGAAAGTATATTACAGAGTTTCAATATACCCTCTACCCCAGCCCCATATTACCATGCCCACTATCAACTGTACCAGAGTGGAACATTACTGCAATTGATGAATTTACATTGACACATCTTTATCTCCAAAAGTTTACATTATGGTGCATGTTTGGTATTGAAAATTTTATATTTTGAAAAATAAATGATGATATATATCTACTATTAAGTATACAGAATGGTGTCACTACTTTAAAAATCTTCTGTATTCCACCTATTCATCCCTCTCCTACCCTTAACATCTGGTGATCATTGATATTCTTACTTTGTTGGCACTTTTGCTTTTAAAAAATGTCATTTATTTGTAATCATACAGTATGCAGTTTTTAAAAATTTTCTTCATTCATTTATTATGCATTTACATGTTCTTTACAACTTTTCACACACACACACACACACACACACACACACACACACACACACACACAAATACATACACCCCTCAGTTTATCCGTTCACATTCTGGAGGACATATTGCTGCTTCCAAGTCTGGGCAATTATAAAGAAAGATGTTATGATCATTGGTTTGTGGGGTTTTGTGTAAGCATAAGTTTTTGCTCATGTTGGTAAATACCACAGTATTTTAGATTATATGGTGAGAAAATGTTTAGTTTGGGCTCTAACATTTTGCATTGGTGCAAGCAATGAATGAAGATGCTCTGCATCTTCAACATCGGTTGCTGTCAGAATTTTAGATTTTCGCCATTCTAATGTGTGTAGTAGTTTCTTGTTTTCTTAACTTACAATTCCTAGTGAAATATGATATAAAATATCTTTTCATATACTTAACTTACAATCAACATATCTTTTTTCATGAAATGTCTTTTCTAATATTTTGCCTATTATTTAATTAGATTGTCCATTTTCTCATTGAAGAGTTTCAAGGGTTCTTTGTACATTTTGTATAACAGTCTTTTATCAAATGTCATTTGCACACACTTTCTCACAGTCTGTGGCTTGTATCTTGATAACATCTTTAACAGAATGGATGTTCTTAATTTTAATTAAGTCCAGTTGATCAATTATTTTTTCATGAATTGTGCTTTTGGTGTTGTCATTTAAAAGGAGACCATCACATCCAAGCCTACCTGGATTTTCTCTAATGTCATTTTCTAGGTATTTTATGGTTTTGCCTTTTATACTTATGTCTGTGTTCCATCTTGAGTTACTTTTTTGTGAAAAAGGTAAAGTCTGTGTCTGAATTTTTTTTTTTTTTCATTTGGATGTTCACTTGTTCTAGCACCATTTGTGGGTAGTTTATCTTTTCCCACTGTATTTCCTTTGTTCTTTCATCAAAGATCAGTTGGCTATATTTATATGGGTCTATTTTTGAGTTCTCTAGTCTGTTTCATTGATCTACTATCTTTTTTTTATTATTGACTTTGACAAAGGGCATAAGCGTTTCCTTTGGACTTTAAAAATCTCTATGGTGTAACTTTCACTGAAAGAACAGAAACAAAATGCATAATTTCCACTATAATAAAGGGTAAGAAGAGATTTATAAAAATAGTATGAAAGAAGACAAAGATATAAAAAGAAGAATCAATGTGATATTAAGTGGATTTAAACACAATATATTAATTACATTCATTGTAAATGGACTAAATGTTTCTGTTAAAAGGAAAGCATTTTCACACCTGATATTAAAAAGTAGGGATAGAACAAAAATTGAGCTAAAAAAACAGAGCAAAATAATCTATGAATAGTTTACCAAAATAAAAGCTAGTATATCTTTGTTAGTATTGAAAATATTAGTTTTAAGGCCAAGTAAATACCAAAGATAAAAATGGTTATAATTTAAAAGATTTGACTCTGGAAATTAACTATTCAAAGTATAACATATTACAATCTGTGTTTAAAATAGACAAAGCAAAAAATGGTAAGAAATAATAGTTCACAATTAAATTGGGAGATATTTAACATACCAACGTCAGTTGTTATTAAAACAATAGATTTCTGGAGCTTTTCCCGTATCTTCTATAACTAGGACCAATCTTTATATTGACATCAATTTGGTAATTTATTAAATTTTTAAATAAACTTGTGTAATCATTTAAGAAAACAATAGATTTCAATAGCATTTAATTAACCTAATCAAATGGAAATATAGAGAAAATATTCTTTACTATTGTATACAACTGGGCTCAGAAAGTGAGTCTTTAAAAGATCAAAATAGAACAGAATATGTTACTTAGAGTAATATCATATGGTTGGCTTTTATTGATTGTAATTTTAATATTATGCAAATATTAATATTTAATTTTAATTTAATATTGTTTAATAATATCTAATATTATTAAAGTTGGTTTCTTACTAAGTTTCCACTCTGTGATCTTTCTAATGGTGTTGTAATATATCATAGCACATTTATCACATTCTGACCCAAAATTGTTGTAATCAAGCATCTAACTTTTGCTTTTCTGTGGGATTATAAATTACTTTTTATTTTAATTTGTATTTCTCACATTATCAGCAAAATTGAGCATCTTTTATACATTTGGCAACTTGGGTTTTCCCTTAAGATTGCTTGTTCCTTTAGCTGCCATTTTTGTTTTATATATTTTTTTCTTCCTCCTATTGAGAATTTGGAATCCTTGTATTCTTGTTATTTGTTGTTATACATTGCAAAAATTTTCTTCACCTGTCCATCATGATTTTTTGGAATAATTTTTGTAGTGTAAATTTAAGTAATCTTGAATGTCAGTAATAATTAGGGAGTGCCAAAGGTATGATGACATTATTATTTGTTTTAGCTATTTACCATGCAAAAATGTTTTGTTACTTTTAAATTGATTTTTTGTTATAGTATATGTCACTTGTATCATTCTTTTTCTTTTGAATAAATTTTAATTTTAAAACATTGCTGTTCCAAAACATATTCAATAAAGTCACAAGCAAATCACATCAATAAAATGAAGTTGTGGTTAGATAAGTGGTTCTATGTGACCAAAAAGTATAAATTATTAAATTAAATTTAAAAACAAATAAGCAAGACAACAATGTATTAATTTTAGATTTTTTATATTGAAGTATCTTCTTATATAATTCTTAGAAATTTCATGGGTTACTTAGAACTGAAAGTCTGGAATATACTGAACTAATTTATTCCAATAGTGTCTTTCATTATCATCATTTTCTAATTATATGACTTATTCTTTCCTTAACTTTTTATATCCATGAAGAAGGAAATCTATAGAATATCTTATGAATCAAAAAGCTTACAAGAACCTAGTGGATGTATCAGTAAAGAGGAGTAGGTTATGCTGCCATAAGAAAAACTAAAAAATTTTTGGTGGCTTCAAATAGCCAAGTTTGTTTTTCATTTTCTTCTAAGATCAGCAAGGGAATTGTTATTAGTCCCTTTGGAATGGCAATCAAATCTTTATTCTGACGTATGCTTTAACAATTTAGGAGGCCTCTAAGAAAACATTATTTTTTTTCTTGCATTTTATTGCCAAAGCAGATTACTTGAACTTCCTCAAATTCAGACAGTACATATTTCCCTGCAGGGAGGAGAAACAAGTATTGTCAACAATAATCCATTCTGTCTGTGAGTGTGAGGTTATAATTAAAAACTACCAGAAAGAAGTAATTCCATTTGAGTTAACATTTGAAAAGCAAGAAATGTATGAAGTACACTTATCACTTCCACAGTCTTTTAAAAATATATTATTATGATTAATTAAACAGAACTTTATATATTCCCAAATATTTTCACCAATAATACTTAGATTTTCATAACAATCAAACAAGGGAGACTATAGTAAGAGCTCACTGATGAGTTGGACTACTTTGTTTTGAATTTCAGTCAAATGTTTTCAACAAATCATATGGCCTGCTTTTTTCAAGTCTCTGTTTTCTCACTTTACAAATAGTGATAATCCCATTTGACAGGGTTATCTCAAGTCACAGTATATATCCAAAGCAGTCAAAATTAGCATACTACAGTGACACAGCCACATCAATGTTTATAGCAACTCAATTCACAACAGCTAAGCTATGGAGCCAACCTAGATGAGCTTCAACAGATGAATAGATAAAGAAAATGTGGCATATATACACTATGGAGTATGACTCAGTCATAAAGAAGAATGACTTATGCCATTTGCCAGTTAATAGATGGATCTAGAAACTATCATACTAAGTGAAGTAAGCCAATCCACAAGAAACAAAGGTTGAATGTTTTCCCTGATATATGGAAGCTAACCCACAATAAGGGGTTGGGGATAGAAGTTCAGTGGAGTAGACAAAGGGGAATGAAGGGAAGAGAGGGGGATAGCAAAAGCAAAGACAGTGGAATGAATATGACATAACTTTCGATGTACATATATGTATATACCACCGTGAATCTCATCATGATGTGTACCAACAAGAAATTCATTAAAAAATAATTATGGGTAAATGGCAAAAATATCAGTAGAAGCAGGGGGTGGGGAGAGAGAAAGAGAAGAAGAGGAACTATGGTACAAATTAGAACTAGATATATCCTATGTTTGTATAATTATGTTAAAATGGATTCTACTGTCATGTATAACTAAAAAGAACCAATAAAAACCTCTATCAAAAATAGTGATAATTATAATTCTATCCTTCAGGGTCTATGTGTGGGAGAGGGGTCAAACTGATAAAGCATAGAAATGTTACAAAGCAATACTCAATACATATGGTTAATATCTTTAGTGGAGTCTGTTCTTTCTTCATATTCATTAAAATACTACCATCCTCATTTTCTAAGTGAGGACCTAAATGAAATCTATAGATATCAATTTATTATCCAAGGTTTACATCATAGATGGCAGAACTTAGACTTAAAATTAAGTTTGTTATTTAGCCACTTTATTTACATTCTAGTCTCACCTATTTTATTTTGCAAATTTGACCCGCTCATATGATGATACAATCTTTATGGTTAATTGAGCAAAGTTTTTTTCTGTTTATATTAATTTAAGTGATTCAGGGGGGAAGAAAGGATTAGTTGAGAGTGGAAGTGGATATTGTAGAAAAAGAAAGTGAAACAACTAAAGAGGTATGGTGTAATAAGAAGAAGTTGCAGAACAGAAAATTTAAAAGAGGGAAGACAGTGATTTGCTCAGGAAGCAAGGGTGATAGTGGCCAATGTGGCATCATTATGGAGATTGGATTACTGCTTATATAAAATAGATTAGAAGAATTGGAGCAGGGTGGTAGGACTGCATTTTAAAAGGAAGAGATTATATAAAATTTATAAAATTCTAAATCCAGAATTTCTTTCTTTCATGCTGAACAGAAAGAAAAAAAAAAACCTGAGATTTTTGTTATTTTACAATTGAAAAACACTAAATGGATTTGGGATATTGCTGATGTTAAGTCGATGTGGTAAGTTGTTTTAATATTTTGTTGAGTTTTATATAGATCCCCGGCCCCCCTCCCCCTTTTTGTCTTGAAATAGGTGGTTTCTGGCATAAGGTTTGATACAGTTCAGAGTTTCACAATCTATTTTAGGTTTGTTGACAGCTCATGTTTCAGTGTCCAGCTGCACACACCGTACTATTTATGTTGGAAATGTGACTGATCGTGGCTCAAAACATTTCTCTAATTTCAGAGATCTGGTAGGCAAACTTCATTATCTTTGCTTTCTTTACCTAGCCTTCACGTGGGGCTTATCCTAAGTTTAGGCTTATTTTCTTTTTCCTTAATTCTGGTAGGGGGTACTGATAGGTGAAGGTTTATTGTTTTGAGAAAATCTTACATAATACAATGTAAAATTCAAGGGGATTATGGCTACTTTTCAGTAAGAACAACTATGCATCTGATCAAGTTTTATAGTAATAATACTACCTAGAGTTTTAGAATATAAAAAACTGGAAAAATAGAAAAAAAAAGTTAAAAATTAAAAATTAAAGTTGTAATACTTGGAGTTAGATATACATGATAACATAGAAGTGACAATAAAAGTATGTCCTTTTTTCAGCCTATAGAACAATGAGAAATAAATGTCTTTTGTTTACAAATTATAAAGTAAATAAAAGAATTTCTATTGAATATTTTAATGATACTTCTATTAAATTATTTACTATAAAATACATAACTATGAGATCTCTAGGCTAATAACTATAAATGATAAGAGTAGGTAATTTGTCTCTTCAATTCCTTTGTATGTTAAAAACCCCATTAGCATTTTACACAGTTGTGAGATGCTTAGAATAGGGAAAAATAATTTTGTGAATAATTGATATTTATAGAAGTAGATAGGAAATTTTAGAAATATACAAGTTTCTTGGAGCTTATTATTTTTTGTTTAACATTTTAATAGAACTCCATCAATTTATGTAAGTCTGGCTTTGGCATGACTCAATTAGGGTTTAAGCTAAATGACTAAATTTATAGTACTCAATGTATTAAGAGAAGTCCTGAATTTTTTCTGGAGTCTTACCTTTATTTGGCATTTATATTGCAGGCATTAAAAAAATAACAATGTCTCGTATATTGTAGATTGGAAAATATTTTAGAAAATACTATACACTGGATAATTTTCAGTAAGAATTTTCTTCCTGTCTTTGGATATGATTTTTACAATTATTTATTTATATATTATTATTTTAATAGTACATATTTATGTGGTTTAATGTAATAATTTAACACATGTATACAAGGTACAATGATCAAATCAGGATAGTTAGCATTTACAACTGCTTAAACATTTAAAAAATATCTTGTTAACACAGAATAATTATACATATTTATGGGGTGTTTATACTTCACATTAACCTATTAAATATGTTATTAATAACTAGAAGAGAAAATTTGAAAGTTTTAAACATAAAATAATGGTAAGAAGATGGACACATTAAATATCTGTTTTGATCAGTGCATATCATGTATACATATATCAAAAGTATCACACTGTAATCCATAAACATTGGGTATGTTTTATTAATACTTTGACTATAAATATTCACCTGAAAGATTTTAGCTTTACTGTTAGGATATTACTAGATGCCCTGTTTTATATATTTTATGTGTATGAATATCTAGCCCTATTTCATAATTTTAAGGAAATTCCAAGTAATCTCATTTGCCACCATATATAGTAACAATAGAGCTTTTGAATAGAGAGAAATTTCTTCTTTGTAGAGCAATGCAGGAAATAAAGAGATATGGTTAACAGAATTATTATTACTAACAGTGATAGATGTTTTGAGGAAAATTCTTACAGGATAGCTATCCTAGGAAAGTAGATATAACAAATATTGCAAATCCACATTATTTTTGGTTTTTGATACCAAAGATATCTAGGATTTGTTTGCAGATTTAATTTAACAAGTTAGCAATATATTTAATTATTTGAAGCCTTCTCCTGTGGTGTTTATAGCTCTTCAGATTGCTTGTTTGAGGGGAAAATTAAGATTAAATGGGTCATAACTGCTTCCAGGTTGATGAGTGACCTGGAGCCCTCAAAAGCAGGATAGCAATTTTCTTAAGGTTGATTGTCCTCTCCAGTTCCAAAGAGGCTGAGCTCTGTTACTTTGAATACCAGTGGTCAGAAATACTCATGTCTCAGTATTTCTCTAGGACTGACTTACCCCAGGAAGGTGTGGAATACAGCACCTTCACTGGTCACCATGCCCCACTCTTCTTCCAAGGCTGTGTCTCTCCATTGCATTAGTAAGAGGGTTATCAGTGTTTTGTGCCTAGGGATGCTCTGGCTTCATGTTTGAATCCTTGCTTTGCAATGGACCATTACTCCTTGCTTGTAGCCCTCACTTTCCATAGTCACTGGAGCCTTGGACAAGCTGTTACTATGTTCCTGGGGATGCATTGTAGAAAGCTACCCAAGCAGTCATTTTGCAACCATCAGCTTTAACTTTTGCTGAGCTTTGTATTTTCAACTATCATGTGGACATAGGCAAAGCTGTTGCTATGCTGTGGAAGCTCTGACATTCTTAATGCCTTAAGAACCAATTGTATGACTCTTTGCCTCTACTGTCATGCCATTCAGTTCACAATAAGGAGGAATTAAGAGAACAGTTCATTTGTGGACAATCAAACCTAACCACATAGTTATTTTAGAATTTAATTGTTGAGAGAAATTTGAGAGGAAATGTATCCAAGTAATCATATGACTGATTTCTATATTATGATGAGTTAATGGGGTTGTCTTCCAATTCACAAGACTCACAGTATAAATAAACTTTACAATATCAGCTTTTGCCTTTTGATTTATCAGTATTTTAAAGACAATTTAGCTTTATTGTTGTCAATACATGTTCATACTTCTGCATTTGTCTTGGGAATAATGGACAAAGGGAAAGACTTCATTCACAAGTAAAGACTGCAGAAAATTAGATACTGTTTAGTTAAACACTAGAAACTTCCCTCTGTTCCATTAATAACAACTAGTGATGGTACCTGTTCCCTGGAAAACTTTAAAATTAGGAGATGCTGAAATCTCAGTTTGTAGATTTCTCAATCCTAGGAAGGAAAGCTTGGATAACTTCTAACAGAGAAGTTCCAGTTAGGGAAGAACTCTCTCTTGTTGGTATATCAGAGTGTTACAGATTCCAACAGACTATCCTCAACTGTTCTTTACTTGTACTGAAATAATCTTTTCATGGATATAAAATTATAAATAATAAACAAATTTTCCACTGTGGAAATGGATAATGAAAATGGAAAAAACATATGAAAAGAAAATTACAAAAATGTGCAATAAAAATGTATTATGCTCTTTAAAAAAATAAATGAGAAATATATATGACAATGTATTTGACCAGTAATTGAAACTTATTTTTTTATATCTCCACCTATCTTGTGTTGCTAAATTTCCCCAAATAATATCCTCAAGTTTTCCTTTATTTTAATAACATCTTAACTGCACTGTTACCAAAAGGACAGCTCAAAATTAACTGATTAGGCAATGATGAAAGTATATTTCAAAGTCAACACAGGTCTGCCAGAAATCCTAAAGAAGGAAAGATATAGAAAGAGATGTGGGAAGGGGAAAGAGAGGAAATATAGAAAGTAAAGAAGAAGGGGAAAAGAAAAAAATGCAAAAAATTAAAGGTTGAAAATAATAAAGATGTCTTCTCATTCCCATATGTTACTCTGGGGGGATAAATATATATATATATGAGAAGTAGAAAGAATTATTAGAAGTTGAAAAGTGTGGAAAGGAAAGAGAATGCCAACTGATGACAGAATGAAAGGTGGAAAGAGAACTGAGTTTGTAACAATTTCAATATGACCAAGAGTAAAAAAAAGAAAAAAATGCTGTAATAAAAAATCATAGCAAACAAGTATACTGAGATTTTATCATATTCGTACACTAGGATAACAGCTTTACTTGCATTAATTTGTTTAATCATGATAATTCCAGGAGATAAATATTACTTTATTGAGTTCGTAGGTAAGGTAAATTTATAAAGGCCACTTTCCAGGGTCACACAACTGATAAATGGAAAGGTCAAGATTAAAACTAGCTTGTCTTAATCTTTAGGTCATGCTCTGAACCATTACATTTTAGCATTCGTAACCTTGAATCAAATGTGGAGTTCAAATGATTCCTCTCTTCTCTCTTTAAAGCATCAGCCCTATATTATCACCAACTGTCTAATCAGTCTTCTCTTCTAATCAAATACTCAACCACATCCAGTTAGTGTCTTGTTATCCTTGAAAATTTTCGTTTTTTGTTTGTTTTTGAAAACCATTCTCTGGTAATGAAACAGCTCTTTATTCTCTCCTTTGTATACCCTGTACCCCATCTTTTATATCAATTGGTGGGCTTTGCCCAAAATCGTATCTTTGTTTTCAATGTTTCTCTTGGTAACTTGTCATCTATCAAAGATCCAGTTTTACAGGCCAGATAATTCATCTTGTTAGTGTTAGCCTGGTCATTGTTGGGGGATGACATCTGTTCTGTTCAGTGTATCTGGTAAATCTATAAATATTTTATGTGTCATTCCTCAAAATATCACTGCTTTATTGGAAACTCCCAAATTTCTCTGCTTTTTTGCTTCTCACACTATCTTTTGTTTTTATATTCTCATATAGGATTAAAAGTGGAATCTCAAACTCAGGATTTAGTTTTTCGGTTTTTCTATAACCAATCTACCTTTAAATTGAACTGTAAGTGACAAACGCATTGCTATTCTTCCACTCACCTAAATAGAGTCCCCTTTAACTCCATTTTTCTCTTTCCTGACATCTATTTAGCTACCATTTCCTGTGGTCATTCTTCAGATTTATCACATCTCTCCTCTCTGTGTAAGTTAATTATTACTTAATAACAATAAATTATTGTGTCTTATAATTCTGTGGATAGAGTAGATGACCCTTCAGCTGGCTCATCCTTGGCGCATCATTCACCAACTGTTAGCTAGTGGGTCAAAAACTCAGATGACTGGCAATGGCTAGGAATGGCTAGGGACATCCGGACCTCTTTACCTATCCATTCATTCCAACTCTGCACACAGCACAATAGCCTCAGATTTTGATAAGATTAAGCCCCTGTGCAAGTCCTAATAAAATTTTTGTTTCTTTCTTGTTGGCTGACATTTCACTATATGAGACAAATCACAAGTCAATCCTACGACTATATAGGAAGAGACTCCACATAGGTATGGCTACTGGAAAACATCATTCGTTAGGTAGCCCTAATTGTAACAATCTACAGTACGTTCCTAATTCTCATTCTTATTGCTATAATCTTAGTTCAGCTTTTCATGATTGCTCTGTTTAATAATCGTCAGGATTTCTAGTGTTTCTATCTCAGCTACCTGTGTCCTCTAATTCATCTGTTGTACTTTAAAAGTTCTAATCGAGTTCCTTTCCTGTCTAAAGCAAACAGTAACTTCTTATAGGCTTTCAAAAAAAAGTGTTTTCTTCTTCCTGACTTTGTGCATTCTCAATATATCTTTACCACCTTGATATCCATGGCTCTCCCACACCTTAACTTATGGTTTTAAAGCATTACTTTCCTCCTTGCCCTTAATCACATTTGATAATTTTATTTTTCTTACTAAAATGGAATTTTACCTGATCTTTTCTCATTAAAGTCAAAACCATTCTTCAAATCAATTTCATATTTCCCTATTCATGTCAGAAATTACTTTTTGTGTCAATAAAACCTTGACACACTTATGACTCTCTTACAACAATGATCTCACACTTCACTTTACTATTGTTGGCTTTTGTGTGTGGCTGTAACCCTTCTCAGACTTAACCTCTAGAATAACTCTACTAGGATCTGACATATCACATATGTAATTTAACATTTTTAATGACTATTTGCAAAGAAGCAAAACATGAACTGAAGTAATTCATATTAATAATAGATTTTATTTATCTTAATTTGTCACAGAACATTATTTCAACAAGTAAAGAAGAAAAATTATTAATTTTTATGTTCTGGTTTTATATTAACTATGGAATACAAAGTATATTTTATAGTTACAGCACATCTCTGTTCAAGTTGGCAACATTTCAACTGCTTGGGCTATTTGCTTACCCTTGTCTTTTCAAAAATTTCTTTTACATGAGGAAACTAGGCCCAGAAGACTGAGCAAATTGCCCAAGCTTCTGTAGTAAGTGACAAGGGCAGAATATGATAATAGGTCTCACTATGAAGTAACATTCTCTGTGTTACACCAATATTTCTTCCATATTTCTAAAGTTGGGATGTTCACTATAGAAGTCACACACAAGAATTATATATGGAGCAGTTGAAATGTTGCTAATTTGAACAGAGATATAAGTATAAGTAAGTATAAGTAGAGTTATTCTAGAGGTTAAGTCTGAGAAGGGATATTCAATATATATCAGGTACACGACGATCATGGAAGAGGATAATAGGAAGAATACCATGGAGGTATGAACTTACATGTAAAATGCATGGAACTTTGAGTGTTCTCATGGTTGGTCCCAAGAAGGACCAAAGGGGAGTGCTGTGACTACTAGAGAAGTAATTAGGGAATAATTAGTACTCTTACCCAGAGATAGTACTTCCTCATCTTCCCTCATCTTAATAAATGATATCATCACCAAATATGTACAGCTTTAGTGTTTGTATTTCATAGTTCATTAGTTTTAACATACCCATAAACCTGTTGCCTCTCAACTTTGAAACATCCTACTATTCTAGCACAAAAGTTACTACTATAGCCATGTTATTAGGCACTTAATTTGATGGTGGGTCTAATTCTCCAATTCATGGGCATTTAAATTTCAAGTAGTTTTTAAAGTTTTAATGTAGACATTTAAATAACTAAAAATCAGTGTTTGGGAATGAGGATAAGAAAATTAATGTCTTGTTTCTTTTTTGAAATGGAAATATTACAACCATTGCACATAAATAGTTAAAACAACATTTTGAGTATAAATTGAGTTGTGTCAAATTGTAATTTTCTTCCTATTAGTAAAGGACATCAGAAATAAGATATAATTCTAGCTAAATATGTATGTCACATGCCAGATATTTGAAAAGGCTAATATTCCTTCAATAAGAACAACATTAAGTTCTAAGAGGTCATTTAAGATTATTTTCTTGGGAGATTTTATGAATGTTCCTCACCTGTTGAGTTAACATTATTATTGATAATCTTTTTTCACATTCCAGTGTTTGTACTCTAAATATTTATTCATGTTAACATTTACTTTGTCAAATGTGCTCTTTTTACAGGAATATAAATAGTTGCTAGAAAGAACACTGGCAACTTCAGAGCAAAATGAAGTTCTTTCTGCTGCTTTCAGCCCTTGGGCTCTGTTGGGCTCAGTATTCCCCAAACACTCAACAGGGACGGACATCTATGGTCCACTTGTTTGAGTGGCGCTGGGTTGATATTGCTCAGGAATGTGAGCGATACTTAGCTCCCAATGGATTTGGAGGAGTTCAGGTAAGGATTGTTCACATCAAAAATTGCAGCATATACTTGAACCTATGGTAAATGATATAGTAAAATGTCAATCAGTTTCTGTGAATCTGATGTAATATTGTACTTCAGATATAAGTCCTCGAAAACAGTTTTCTGAGGAAGAAAAAATTTAGTATTGGTTGCAACTTTATATTTTGTTTCAGGATAACAGCAGGACATCTTTAATGTGCTGTTCATATTTTAGAGTGTTTATAAAGCAATGTAACTGCATATACAAGGATTTAGAAATAATTTTAGATTATTAATTAGTTTCGGAGGTTTTAATGATATAAGGTAAGCTATAATTTGACACTTATTAAGATTGCTTTGTTTGTAGATCTCACCACCCAATGAAAATATTGTGGTTAACAACCCTTCAAGACCTTGGTGGGAAAGGTACCAACCAATTAGCTATAAAATATGCACAAGATCTGGAAATGAAGATGAATTCAGAAACATGGTGACTAGGTGTAACAATGTTGGTGTAAGTGAATTCAAGTTTCCTTTAAAAATATTATATAGGAGGGTAATTTCTCCTTTTTATTACTCTTCTTGAGCAGACATTTTCTGGTATTTGATTTTTTTAAGTTTTATTTCATGCTTGAGCCATAACTCAAAGTGAATTATTGCATTATATTCAACTTTTATAAATCTGTATATATGTGCCATTTATCTACTAAAAAAAGACCATTTAAAGTTTAAAGAAGAGTTTACTTGTAAAGTAAACTTTAAACCCTTATAATTAAATATATTTCTGGCCGGGCGCGGTGGCACACGCCTGTAATCCCAGCACTTGGGAGGCTGAGGCAGGAGGATCACAAGTTCAAAGCCATCCTCAGCAATGGCAAGGCACTTAGCAACTCAGTGAGACCCTGTCTCTAATAAAATACAAAAAGGGGCTGGGGATGTGGCCCAGTGGTCGAGTGCCCCTGAGTTCAATACCCGGTGCCAAAAAAAAAAAAAAAAAAAAAAAAAAAAATATATATATATATATATATATATATGTATACGTATATATAGATTTATATATTTCTGATTAGGTATTAGATGTTCCAATTACAATAGTTGCTGTCATTTTTATGTGATTTATCCACAGGTAAATTCCTGAGTACTCTTCGCTATCATTTTTTTAATGATAAATAGCCATTTTCTCTCTATAGTGAGGAGTGTAATGATAAGCAATATAGATCTTCTTCTCAGGTGTGAAGTAGAGAGTAAAGGCTAATTGTTTCTTTCTCCTTGTGATCCACTGAAATTTCAAAAATTAATAATTACTTCTGTCTCAACTGATTCTTACCACCTCAAAAATGACATTCTTCATAATTATGATAGTTTCTGCTTTTCTCAATTTATCATTTATGTAAACATATGACCAAACAACTAGAATGGATTTCACTCTTAATTTCACATTAGTTTCCTTTCTTGCTTCACTTTGTAGTCTTATTGGAAAATGAAGTTATGAAATAATAAAGAAGTATTTTAGACTTTAATGAATATTCTGTAAAGTTCAATCAATAATGTTTCAGATTTCTACCTAAAATCAAACTGAAGTAAACACTTTTTTTTTCAGGTCCGAATTTATGTGGATGCTGTAATTAATCATATGTGTGGTGAAGGGGGAGGTGCAGGAACAAGCAGTACTTGTGGAAGTTACTTCAATGCTGGAAATAGGGATTTTCCAGCAGTCCCATACTCTGGTTGGGATTTTAATGATGGTAAATGTAAAACCTCAAGTGGCGGCATTGAGAGCTATAATGATGCTTATCAGGTAATTTTCTTTCTAAAGTAATAATCTGAATAAAGAACTACCTCCTATGCCTTTAATTATGTACATGTAGCTTACTTGAACACCATTTTAAACACTAGTTTAGATTCCTTAGTAAAACGGGTAACCATGACTGCATAAAAATAAAAACTCAATAATCAAAAACATTCTCCAGTCATGATACTAGGTATAGAACTCAGTGAGAGTACTTGCCTGGCATGTGTAAGGCATTGGGTTTACTCCTCAACACCCCAAGGATAAATAGATAAATAAATTCCCCCAATCAGCTAAAAAGCTCATCTACTCATTATCTACATTCTCCATTTTTATTCTAGAAAATATTTCAAAGTGCATCCACAGTATAATGCCAATATTCCCAATGCCCAATGTAAAAAATGAATTGTGGAAATATGTGTTGATATATAAATGAATGAATGAATGATCAAATGGATTCTCAGATGAAAAATGATATTTATTTAAAAAAACAAAAATTTTTCCCCAACAGGTCAGAGATTGTCGTCTGGTTGGTCTTCTTGATCTTGCACTGGAGAAAGACTATGTGCGCACCCAAATTGCCAATTATATGAACCATCTCATTGATATTGGTGTAGCAGGGTTCAGACTTGATGCTTCGAAGCATATGTGGCCTGGAGACATAAAGGCAATTTTGGATAAACTGCATAATCTAAACACAAACTGGTTCCCTGAAGGAAGCAGGCCTTTCATTTTCCAGGAGGTACAGTCATCTATATACGTGCATAAAAACAATATTGTTTCATTCATTAGAAAATAAACGGCAGATTTAATTAAATACAAAATTTCTGTAGGTTAATGGCTGAGTCAATTATATACTGCAATATTCTTGAAATTTTTATTCAGAAATAACCCATTTAACTCTTTATTAAAGTATGTTCTTTGGAAGTACAAAAAGTTTATTTAGGCTACAAATCACTGCTATTTACTATATCCGCAGAGACCATTATAGAAGAGAGAAAATCATATAGTTGTTGTCTAAGCCAGTCTGAGTTTGAATCTTCACTATAACACTACTAGCTGTCTAAGTTTTTAGTCAAATTAATTTTCCTTTCTGTGAAACAATTTTTTTTCCCAATGAACGAAAAGGACTAATGAGGGCTGGGTTGTGACTCAGTGGTAGAGTGCTCGCCTACCACACATGAGACACTGGGTTGGATCCTCAGCATCACATAAAGATATTGTGTCCACTACAACTGAAAAATAATAAATATTTTTAAAACAGAAAAGGACTAATGATAAAGTTTATGACTTTGTTCTCTTTGGAAAATTAAATGATTGATAATTATCAAGCACTGAGAAATATTGATCAGGTAGTAAGTTCTAAGACAGTGTGAGCTATTGTTGTTATAAATTATGTGCAAGCCTAAATGCAATCAGGATTTTCACAGTACCACAGGTTACCTTGTCATGAGATCTCTTTCAATATTGTGACATATACTTTATAAAAACAAAATAAGAATCTCAGTGTGATGAAAACCATTTTAAGCATTTCAAATAACAAATTTTTAAATCTATTTTTATGTTATATTAATTTGTTCATTAAAATACTTTAAAAGGTTTTTACATTAAAATGGTATTTTCCCCTGTATTTCTACCAGGTGATTGATCTGGGTGGTGAGGCAATTACAAGTAGTGAGTACTTTGGAAATGGCCGTGTGACAGAATTCAAGTATGGTGCAAAACTAGGCACAGTTATTCGAAAGTGGAATGGAGAGAAGATGGCTTACTTAAAGTAAATATAATTTGTCATTTGTAGTATTTCACAGATCTATTAGACATACTACTCCAGTATGAGTTATCTTCTTAGAACCTTCTTAGATAACCAAGAAGTTAATTATTAATAAATATTATTCTTCCTCAAGCCACAATTAATCATTTTTTATGTAGAATACCAATCACAAGGAAGTATTCTGGAAACCAAAACATCACCTAAATATTTTCATCTATCCATGATTTGAGTACACTAGATTTGAATAATATTTGCTTATAATATGTTAAAGCCAGGTTATTATTTAGAGGATACTACCATTTATAAAGTATCTACAATATGGCCGTAAATATGGAATAAGTATGCATTTTATCAACTCAGTAATTTGAAACATGAAGGTGTTCATACTACAGGAATACAGTGCTGAAGCCTAATTTTAACCAAGTTTGCCTTTCTGTATAATGTGATATGAATATTAACCCTTTGGAAATCCACATAAAATGTATACCCTGAAACCATTAAAAGAAAATTTTAATGACAAACACCTTACAAATCAATGGATACAAGGAATCCTACATACATACAAACACAGAATGAATTTATACATTTGTTAATCTACAAATAACCCTAAATTCTATGGAATAATTATTTAATTAGAGAATTTATCTAAGGATGTTATATAAAAAGAGGTGCAGATTTAGATTACCCTAAATCTATTGTAAAAAAATAAAGACATTTATTTTTTTAATAGGAACTGGGGAGAAGGTTGGGGTTTCATGCCTTCAGACAGAGCCCTAGTCTTTGTGGATAACCATGACAACCAACGAGGACATGGAGCTGGAGGAGCATCCATTCTTACGTTCTGGGATGCAAGGTAGGGAAAACATCTTCTCTACATGTCTTTAACCCAACTTTGAATGATGGTAATAATATTCTATTCTTCCATCGTAATATATTTTTATAACTTTCAGGATGTATAAAATGGCAGTTGGATTTATGCTTGCTCATCCTTATGGATTTACACGAGTAATGTCAAGCTACCGTTGGCAAAGAAATTTTGTGAATGGACAAGTAAGTTTTGAATTTGTTCAAAATATCTTTTTTCTCAAGAAAAATACATAATTTTGTTTTTAATATCTCATGAGATTATTGCATTCAGCATTTATTCATCAAGTATCTATTTAAATGGAATCCTAATGCTGATCTCTGATTTTAGTAATGGAAAGAATATTAAATACAAAAAATTTACGTTCTCTTTTGTCAAAGAGTATGAAAACTGTTCAGTAATATGACAGATATCCACACACTAAGAAAAGAAACTTGTGAATAAGAACATGTTACAGGGTATAAAATATATACTTATCATAAGTACCTAACTTCAGAGTTGATATGAAGATTACACATGCTAAAACTTATCAAGAACTTAAAACAGTTCCCGTCTATATTATGAGAAATATAAATGTTGTAAAACTATTTTTTTAAAAAGTTTTATGAAATGCAAAGAAATGGTTCATCTGAACTGAAGTAAAATGAGGAAAATATCTTAAAAGATGTTTTAAAGAATGAAAATGATATACATTAGAAGAATGAAATGGTATACATTAAAGAATAAAAAATTTACAGACCACTTCAGTAAAAGTAAGAATGAGGAAAATATTGGGGGTATGGTAAAAACATTAATCCAAACATCAATTTCAAAAACGAACTTAGAAGTAAATTATGAAGATTTTTTAAATGTTAAGTGAGGAGTTTTTTTAAAACTGAAGATTTCAGAAGTAGCATCATTACAGAGACTTCGTTCATAAAATAAATCCCTTTCCTATAAGTCAGACAGATACCTACAGAATCAGAGTTTACAGAGATGAAGAAAACTCAGCAAAGGTCTATAAAAATACTGAACATGATGTATTCTAAATAAAGACACTGCAGAGACAAATAACAGGACCAATGAATTGAGTTTAGTATAACGAAGGAAGAGAAAGGTGTGTGTGTATGTGTGTGTGTGTGTTAAAAAATCTGTCATTGTTTAAATTAAGGATGTTAATGATTGGATTGGACCACCAAATAATAATGGAGTGATTAAAGAAGTAACTATTAATCCAGACACTACTTGTGGCAATGACTGGGTCTGTGAACATCGATGGCGCCAAATAAGGTAAGAGTAATACACATCCTCTAACTTTCCTTAACATTTTACTTTAAACTGTTTGAGTTTAAGGATATCAACATTATATATGATATTGTGCTTTTAGAAACATGGTTATTTTCCGAAATGTAGTTGATGGCCAACCTTTTCAAAACTGGTGGGATAATGGTAGCAACCAAGTGGCTTTTGGAAGAGGAAACAGAGGATTCATTGTCTTTAATAATGATGACTGGTAAGAAGATATCAATTTTAAATAATTTTTACACTATTATGTTCTAGTTTTATTCTGTTCCTGTTCATTTACTTTTTTCATGTCTGAAAAATCCTTTAAACAGGGAATTAAGAAAATAAGAAATCAGAAAAATACAGGAAAAAAATGATGATGACATTTATTTTCCCCCTATTTTCATAAGGGTTTTTGTTTTAAGTAGAGATTTCTTATGCATCCATGAAATATTGTGTGCGTATATATTATGCACATTACATGTTCATATTACATGAGCCACTAAATATGCCAACAGTTAATGTAAGGATGCAAAACACTAAAAGAACATGGCTTTCAGTCTCAGTCTTAGTACTGGAATATCTTTTTTTAGCTCTGTATCTCAACTTCTCCTCTAATCTGTTCCTTTGGTATATATTCTTCACTTTCCACCTCTCAGGGACAAGTACTATTTTTTTTTTTTTTTTTTTTTTTTTGTGGTACCAGGGATTGAACTCAGGGGCACTCGACCACTGGGCCACATCCCCAGCCCTTTTTTTTTTTTGTATTTTATTTAGAGACAGGGTCTCACTGAGTTGCTAAGTGCCTCGCCATTGCTGAGGCTGGCTTTGAACTCGCGATCCTCCTGCCTCAGCCTCCCAAAGTGCTGGGATTACAGGCGTGCGCCACCGCGCCCGGCTAAGTACTATTTTTTAAAGTATATGTGTAAGAAATATATATCTTAGGTTCACTAGATTTTTGAGTTTTAGTTCTAAAACTTGTCATTGCTGGCCTTTCTTTAGTGATACTTACAGTCTACTCTTGTAGCCTAATGAGTCTCTCATACTGTGAGCTAGAGCCAGAAGAACTCTGCTAGCTTTGGAATGTCTCAGTCCAAGCCTAACTTTTACTCATGTGTAGTTCAGGTTGGCCTAAAATTATATTTTATAAGCCAAAAAATAAATAAATAAGTACTATGTCTTTTTTTTTTTTTTTTTTTTTTCAAAAGAGCCTGTGGCTAGTTCTTTAATTTCTGTGTTTTCTGGATAGAAAAACTGAAAAAATTTATACAAGACAGTTTTATATTCCAAGCTATATACTTCTTCATATAAATACTAGATTATTTTTACTTCTAGTCCCAATTATTTTTGGCCTCTTTAAAAAATATTTTTGAAGAAAATTTCAATTTAAATTCTTCAAAGCAATCAGTATTTTTATAGATTCACGAAAGACAAATAGAAAATACTTATGTTTACCACAGGCAGTACTTTTATCTTAGGGTAGCAATTCCTGTAGATCTTCACTGCTATTCTTCAACCTTTATTATCTGGTGATACTCACCACTGACTAGGATTTGGTAGGTATTCTGTATGATTACGTTTTGTACTAAGAATGCTATTCACATGCACTGGAGAGGTCTGTGTGTTTCCATTTTTTTCTTATTGAGACCTTGACTACTTAAAATTCTATTGCACAAAATTAAGCTGTTTATTTCTTTTGGAGAGAATCTGAATTCTTATATTTGACTGTAGTGAATTTAAGTTAAATAGTAAATTTTGTTTTACAGGTCATTGTCAACAACTTTGCAAACTGGTCTTCCTGGTGGCACATATTGTGATGTCATTTCTGGAGATAAAATTAATGGTGATTGCACAGGAATTAAAGTCTATGTTTCCAGTGATGGTACGGCTCAGATTTCTATTAGTAACTCTGCTGAAGACCCATTTATTGCAATTCATGCTGATTCAAAGTTGTAAAATTTAAATTAAATGCATACAAACAGCATTATCAAGTGTCCTTTTTATTATATATACATTAGTTTTCATAATTCTTTAAAAGTTTTATAAGATGTATGTCATCAACTTGAAAGGTCAAGCATAAAAAATCGCATTAGTTATATGTATAATTATAAGAAAACTACAGGCTAGGTATTATTGTTTTAGAAGACACACTTTAACCTTCCTGTCTAGGGAATTTCTAAGAACTCATAAAGGCATTCTGACAAATACACTTAATGTCATTGTCACTATTTATCCAGTACATATCTCTTATTTCTAAGAGATAGTCTGAAATTCTGTCTATAATTTAGAGATATAGTCTTAAATTCTGTATATAATTCTTTTGTGGAGTCTTTCTCTCAATTAGAAATAGCTGTTTTAATGATGATTCACATACTAAGATAGCTCAATTGGATGGTTTTCACAATACAGAAGTGCTTTCATAATTTACAGAGTTAAAAACAGAAGAGACTGGTGCTGTGGTTGTGGCTCAGTGGTAGAATGCTTGCCTAACGTGTGAGGCACTGGGTTCCTTTCTCAGCACCACATATAAATAAATGAATAATATAAAGGTCCATCAACATCTAAAAATATTTAAAAAATTGAAGAGACTTCAATTACATTGTCTATATTTTTTAACAATATTGAGCCCACAGGCATATTCTAGTACTTTCACTGTAGTTCTTCCTCTCATTTTCTTTCAGTGGTTCTGACATGCTGTCACATGGCTTTTTATTCTTGCTCCAACCTCTATCATGGATGTTCAGTTAAGGCTTTCATCACAATATATTCTCCAGATTTTCTTTATAATCCTCTAGTTGTTCATTCTCCATCATCTTAAATTTTAACATAGAATTTCTTATGGCAGTCACTAGTTCTTCATATAACTAAGTTGTTTTACAATGCTTAAGTTAGAAGATAGAGGAAATAAATTGAAAACCCTTCTTTTCACCTATAAATTTATCTGTCTCTGCCGCAAAACAGATTTATAGTGCATTGATTACAACTTCAGCACACTTCATCTTGGGCTCCAATTTTCTACAATTTGTGTTACTCTTATTATACAGAACAACACACACACACACACACACACACACACAAGAATTTTCATGATGCAGGTTAATTATTTACAGAGAGGCATCAAGGGACAACAGACACGTAGCATAGCCAGTCTCCTAAGGCTCAGGAAAGCTGCACAGGATAGATGGAGTCTCATCAGCATGTGCCTCATTTGTTCCAAAGCTGAGGGCAAAAGGAAGCCTTCCCTAGATTGCATAACCCATGATTCACAAGATTTACTGGACTAAAGTGGAGAAGGACGTCTGGTTCTTGGAGGGACAAAAGTACCTTGGGCTGTTACTGCTAATTCCCAATCCTCCTTACTTCAGGATGTTGTATTTCAGGACATTTCTATAGTTATTCTTGAGAACTACAAGTGTGAAAGGGAGACCAACTGGTTTGGTCCACAACAGTTTGGAGAATAGTCATTTATCTGCCAGTAGAATTTTCTTCTTTTCTCTCTCATGATAAAAAATGAAGAAAAAAAATACCACATTCTACCAAAGGTCATTCCATCCACTTGTGTCAATGACATCATGCCATTTTTAACCTCTCTGTTGTAGCCATCTTTTCCTTCCCACCTCATTAATCCCCTTAGATTATATGCATGATAGTCTTTCTACTAAAAAAAAAAAAATCCATGCTTTGAGCCAGGTACAGTAGTGTACACCCATAATCCCAACCATTTGGAAGTTATGGCAGAAAGATAAAAATTTCCATACTAGCTTAGACAATTTAGCAAGATCTTACCTCAAAATAAAATAAAAGTGGCTGAGGTTGTAGCCCCATGGCAGAGTACTTGCCTAGCATGCACAAGGACCTTGGTTCAATTCCCAGTAGTAAAAAAATAAAATAGATAAATAAGTAAATCCATTCTTTGGTTTTATATGGTTTATCTTCCAAGGGTTCATGTGTTGGTCTTGGTCCCCATTGTGGTGATGTGAGAGGCAATGGGACTTTCATGTGGTAAAGCCTAGTTGGAGTTGTTTAGGTCATTGAGGGTGCTATCCTCAGAATGGATTAAGGAAGTTCTGTGGGAGCTTGGTTAGTTCCCAAGAGAATGAGTTGTTGCAAGAGAGTAAATCTGACTCCTGAATTCCTCTCTGGCTTCTTGTCTCACTATGTGATCCCTTTATACCTGTTCCCACCATGATGCCATTCATAATGAGACCCTCACCAGAGGCCAAACAAAAGGAACCACCCAATCTTGGTCTCTTGGCATCTAAAACTGAGAATAAATGAACCTCTTTTCTATGTTTTCCACCGTTTCACCACCATTTCTCTTCTTTCCACTAAGTAGTCTTCATCATCAATAAATCCATTGAATTTTCTCTTTCCTATATCATCTGTAACATTTATGCTGTCAGTCTGATGTACTTCTCTATTCTTATTGTATTCTACTTCACAACCATATTCAATATGGTGGGTCACTCTCTCTTCCTTTGGCTGGTATGATTCTACTCTTTTCTGGTTTCCTTTTGTCTCACTGATTATGCTTTTTAAATTTTTTTTATTTGTTCTTTTCAGTTATACATGACAGTAGAATGCATTTTGTCACTGACCACTCTTAAAGATCCTTTTACTGAATAATCTTTTTATGTTTTACAAAAGCCTCATTTTTGTCTAATTCTCTTTTTTATCCTACCTTCTCCAGTTGATTGCAATAATTTCCATGGATTTATACAAATCCCTTTTCATAATACCTATATCTCCAAATGCAGAACATTTCTTGGACTTTAGCTCATATTTCCAGTAGATGCTATACTTATATAAATTAAAGGAAAATATAAACTTTATATACTTAAAACTCTTAAATTCATATTGTGTTTAGAATAAAATCTCAATCATAGAGTTCTACAGAACCAAATATTATCAGATATGAAACTATCTCTCCAAACTTAACTTTTATTTTTTCACCTTGGCACTCCCATACCCTCAGCTCTTCTGGCCTTTTGCCATTTTCTTGACTATGCCATATTATTTTTCTTATTGAGGATTTTGTTGGATGACATCCCTTCTTTATTTTTGGTATGCTCTTAAACCATTATGACTGGCTTTTTTCCTTTATAAATACTCCCTAACTCAATGATTATCATTACCATTTATTCAATTCTTCAATCCAGAAATCTATGTTGCATCTTTGAAATCCCCCCTTATATCTCCCAGAACTAATCAAGTACCCAATTCTTTAGATTTTGCCTTCTAGATATTTCTTGACTGTGTTCTTTTTTTTTTTTCTCTCTCTCTCTCTACTGCCACTATGTTGTCATTCATTTCTTAAATGACCAAAATCTGCTATTTTATGTTCTTCAATATGTGTAAAAAGTCACAATGAATTGAAAGTCTGAATCACTATTGTTTATGACAATTGAAAGTAATTACAAGCCATGGGTTGTCCCACCTCTTACTTTACCATGTCAAGATTACATTTATTCTTTTGTGTAGATGAGTAACTACTAAATGCTTTTAAGTAATTCTCAGTGGTTGGAGGGAAGTACAGCAGGGTGCTTATTATAATATTCAGGCAGTATTGAAGATGAATCATTATCTTAGCAGCAGAGAGGAAGAAGAACTTTATATGGCCATAAGCTAGTAAACTTCAAAAAAGAATATTTGAAAGGGATTCTATGATGGCATAACTATGTTTCTACAAGGGGATATATTTATACAGAAGCTAAATAGATTTTCCAGGACAGCAAAACATTACTAAGGCCTAAAGTAGATGCAGATGCTTTAGGTAAGTCCTTGATAAACAAATGAACTCCACAAAAGGCATTTTTCCAAAATAAGTTTGTATAGTAGCTGAAATTTTAACTCTTAGAATCCCTTTAATGATGTTCCTTTATTTATCAAGGACTTGACTCTAGTATCTGCATCTACTTTAGCCTTTCCTCCAACCACACAGTTCTCCACCATACAACCAAGGTAATTTTCAACCTGGAAAACCATCAACATCACCACAACAATGTTTCCAAATCTCACTGATGGATTTTCACTTTCCTTAGGAAAAAGGTGAAAAGTCTAATTAGACTATAAGCCTGCACTTGAAGCCTCACCTCAAAATATTTCTTCTCTTTAGCTTCTGTTTTTTAGCAAAACTAACCTTTTAGTTATTTGAACTTAACAAACCTCACTTAGCTTCTTAAGTTCAATACAAGAAACATTCCAGGTTGGGGCCGGTGGCGCACACCTGTAATCCCAGCAGCTCCAGAGGAGACTGAGGCAGGAGGATCATGAGTTCAAAGCCAGCCTCAGCAAAAGCAAGGTGCTAAGCAACACAGTGAGATCCTGTCTCTAAATAAAATACAAAATAGGGCTGGAGATGTGGCTCAGTGGCCAAGTGCTCCTGAGTTCAATCCTAGTACCCCCCCTCAAAAAATAATAACATTCTTTTCCTTCTACTTGCGGTATTCCTTTCCTTTTCCCCTAATAAACGTCTATTCATCATTCAAGTCTTGGTTAAATGGCTGACCTATGGATTAGGTCAGGTCCCCTGATTTCTTTCATGACTGCCCATATCATCCTTCTTATTACTCATTAGTACTATGGAAAATGTCTGTTTTGCTCTTTATTGAATCCTTAATCTCAGTATAGCATGCAGAACATATTATGTACAAATTCAGTAATTATTTGTAAAATGAATTGAGATAATGAAAGAAAAGAAAATAAGAAACACATCAGTTTGTGAGAAGAAAAAAGAACCAGTGGAGATGTGGTCTTGAAATGGAGATGCTTCTCTCATGCTCTCCTCAATTCTTCCCAACTTTAATTAATTCCTGATTAGCTCTGATTTCTTGGTTCCTGAAAGTCATGAAAAAGTCAAGTTCCCATCATGCTGCTGAGGTAAAGATATATCTTCAACACTGCAAAAACCATTATGTTTTTGAAGTTAGATTTAAAGATAAGTAGTGAGTGTAGTTAAGTAAATTGGGTCTAATATTGAGTCTAATAAAGAAAATGGAGTCCATAAAGAAAATGGAGTCATTCTAGCCTGAGGAAATCAGAACAACACCTGGGAGATTAAAAGGTTAATGTTCCCAAGGCCCAGGCCCATCCAAAAGAACTGTTAATGAAGCAGCTCCCAGCAAACAGGGAGATGTTAATCAAATTACCCTAGGCCCTTCCTGCCCAGATCACTCCTTCCCTATCCGATCAGCCCACCTGTCTTCCACCTTTTGGCTTTCCCATCACAGGTAAGATAGAAGAAGATAAGCAAAGTAAAGGACAGAAACATAGGGAGAACAAAAGAAGACCTTAGACATAAAAGGGAAAAGACCTCCCCTTCCCATGGATTCCCACCTTTCGGGTCCACTTCTCCCTCCAGAGGGAAGTCTTTTCTGCTGTCCTTTAATAAAACCTTTCATTTTTCCACTCTACCCTTGCCTCAGCGTGCTTCTTCAGTGTTATACTTCAACATTTGGGGAAGCAAGGACTCACCATGGCAAATGGTGGTAACATAAGTGGAGGGCCCCACTGAGATCCTACACCAAGATAAGCTCCTCTCCATGCACCCCACATCTGTTTGAGGTGCATCTTTCTCTTTCTATTTCTTTCTGGAGGATTATGTGGGCATCTGATGGCTATTTAAATGCAGCTAGTACAGCTGCCACTCTTCAAGACGCCTCCGGTGAAAGGTTTCCTGGCCTAGGCGGTTCCCAATCACGTGTTCTATGTAAAGCAGGCATGTTGGGCCCTGCCAAAGCTGCTTCCTACTTTTCTGTCCTGGCCTGGAGAGCAATTGGTGTGAGTAAACAGTGTCCCTAGTCCCTATCTGCCTTGGATGCATGGAGGAGGAGGAAGAGTTTGGAACAACTGCAGAATTTGGGTCTGGGCTACACTCAGATGTATTCCTAAGGTTCCTTCTCTTGAACCTCCTCAAGACAGCCCTAAGGAGTATCTGGGGTGATCAGTTAAGGAATGACACCGAGGGAAAGCCCCAATTACATTTGCATCCATGTGGACCACATACACACTCCCCACTCCCGCATCCACTCCCTCCTGGATGCTCCCCTTCCTTCACCAATCAAAACGCTAGCAATTCAGGTTGTAGGACTGAGAGAAAAATGAGGGATGATTCGTAAGAAGGTGCCAAGGTTCCTCTTGTATGCATAGGTAGCTTTCACTAGTCTGTATTAGGAAAGGGCAAAAAGGCAAAAGGAGGGGAAAGCAAAAGACAATTCCAAAGGAGTAACCCTGTTCCAAAGACACTTTCAATTATCTGAATCTCTGAAGAGATCACTGAGTTATGAAGAAAACATTGAGTTTTTGCAAAGGAAAGTAAAATTCCTAATCATTTAAACCAAAGTTTTTGGAGCATTTGAATTTTGCTTTTTTAGATATATTGAAGTAAATGCTTTCAATCATTTTGAAAGTAACTGGAAAAAAAATTCAGGGTCTTCATGCTGGTTTAAGTGAGTCTCAATTTTTCTTCTGTTTTGTTTTCCCTTGCAAGTTTCCTCAAAAAAAAAAAAAAAAAAAAAAAAAAAAAACTATAAAGAAACAAATTTAGATATAACAGATGTAGCTTATTTGCTGCAGAAAATGATAACATTTTAGAAGAAATTATTTAAGAGATCTAATGGAAACAATACTTAAAAATACAGAAGTGAAAGTGATGTATTAAAGGAACTTTAAAAGGTCTTTCACAAGAAATTGAGCAGATGAGCAAACACAGTCTGTTTGCTGTTTTTGTCCTTGAACAGAAACTCAGGAGAAAAAAAAAAAAAAAAAAAGCATAGCTCAGAGCTATTCATATAATCTGTTTTTAGGTTCAAATTGGTGTGCTGAAAGGGTTTGGGTACAAACAGTACCACCTAGATGTGAACTAAAAAGTGATATATATTATTTTTCTATAATTGCTAATTTGCCAAACACATCTCACCATTTTGTTAATACATTTAAAGATTTTCTGAATGATGAAAAGATTATATTTTTTCATAGTCAATTCAATCAATGGACTTAAAAAAAATTCCCTGAACCTCAGTTTCTTAAAGTTAAAATAATATTTATTCTTGCAGTTTGTTGTATTAAATGAGAAATTGTAATATACCAAATACTGTTTCTGGCTAAATGAATACTTCCTCCTGTCTTCAAAATATATCATTTATTCTCAGTACAGAGGTCTGGCAAAAATCTAATCCAAACAAGAAAAGGAAATCACAAAGATTTGTAATTGGAGCAGAATTGATATGGTACTCTTATTTGAAATCTTGCCACATTCAGTCTATGTGTCATTATGAAAGCTAGTTTGTAACTGAGGTTTAGAGGCTGCTTTTGCTACAATCACCAACTCTTTACCTTGTCCTTCACATGTCCAACAAGTGACTGAAAACAGGATCAAAGCTTGGCATCTCTGCCTTCCTATTGCATCAGTCCCTTTTGCTATTCTAAACTTCAGGTCAGATTCCACTCAGTTCTTCAAATATACATGTATATCATTCAAGAAGTGTTTGTCTTTAATTTTTTCTAATTTCTCTACTCCCCCTTAATGGCTGAAGACATTAAGATAAGAGAAACTAAGATATTTTCAAGACGTACAGGGACATCATAATCAACAGATTTTCAACCACCAGCTTTTACAATGTCGTATTCCAGACCACTGTAGTGGTGCCCTTAAGTCTCCAGTCATTGCCCTAAACCTGAAGGAGAGTCAAATTGAGGGTCCTAACTAACTTCATTTTATTCCTTGAACTTGTTCATTCTCTTTGAGTCATTTCTCCTCCCCAGTCTATCTCAAGTCCAAGAACAGTGAGACTCATGGGCAGTGACTTCCTTTGGTGTTATTAAAACCCCACAAAACCAGACCTGAGATAACTAGGCCATAATTGGTCAAGACTGCTTGACTGTGCATACCTGTATTTTTCCTTCCTCCATATAATACTAGACCTATTATCAGTACCTGGAACACATATCTTAGGTTGCTAGACCATTATGCTCTCTGGTATGGCCATACTGGTATCAAATTTTTTCCCCTGCTTCATCACGATCTCTCTGTCTCTCTGTCTCTCTGTCTCTCTGTCTCTCTCTCTCTCTCTCTCTCTCTCTCTCTCTCCTGATTTTATTATTATGGCAAGTGGCCAAATCTGGTCTGTTGGGAGTCCAAGTGTGGGGTCCCCAGTTTAGGACTCTGGTAAAAAGTTGATAGAAAATATCTGGTTCGAGTTTAGTGTTCTTTCTAATTCCATTTTAAGTCATAGTATTTGTAGGAATGCCTCTATAAAACCTCAGTTTCAGCTTTGTATGTTATATCAGGTATACCATGTGTGCTCTAAAGTCACAAATAAAGATTAAATAAATTTATGTTATAATCAAAACCCATGTTAACCAATATATCATGTATTTATCAATTCACAGCATTCTTTTGGGTGCATTGAAACATGTTACTCATGTTTAAGTACAGAAGACAGTTGGGAAAGCAAATGGAACTTCTTGATATCAATCAGGGGGATTTGTTAGGGTACAGAGGGAAGAACACTCCAAGAACAAAAAAATATATATAACAAAGTCATAAAGAAATGAGAGACTGTGTAGCAAAGAACAGATCCATTGATTAGTAAGGCTGGGGAGGCAGATTCACGGGATATGAGTGGAAAATACATCAGGAAGGTAGAATAATACCAACAGAAGAATCCATTTCCCATCAAGACTTTCCTATTAGGTTCAATGTGCTCACACCATCAATGTGCATAACCATCTTGATGTAACTGATATCTCTAGTATGCAAGCCATTTATTACCATTAGGAAATTCAGGAACTAATAATTGTCTACATTAATATTAATACAGAAGTGATTTTTTAAGTTTCAGTGTATATAACCTTTATAGATTTCTTTCCTTCTCCACATGCCCCTTTCTGTAATTTAAATGAAGCTGAATTCTACTATGTCTACTAGCACATAAGTTTTATCTTTGAATGGTTTCTGTTTTGCATGGATCTGTATTTGTCAATGCTCAGTCCATGTTTACATTGTCATGTGTTGAAATAATTGATTTTTAATGACAACTTGCTTCTTGTTTACTATTTTTATAACATCAGGATGGAGATAATACAATTATCCCTTGATTTAACTGTCAGTCAATTGACAACTCAAGCATAGTATAAAATTAAACAGCCCCACAATCTGCCAAGGACTAGTGGTTTTGAGAATACTGCTGTCTTTGTAGAAGAAAGTTCAGTTATGTTTTTCTATCTCATAACAGATACCATTGTAATACATTTAAAATTTAAAAAAATATAGAATAACATCAGCAAAAGTCACCAATAGCTGACTGAAAACAAGATAAAAGCTGGAAGATTTTTTGGGGGACACTATTTAGGGTAATACTTCTGGATCATCAGAGTTATATCCTTTGTACCTTCTTTGAGGACACCTATTGCATCCTTGGCTACCTACATAATTAAATCTGTGTATTATTTTTTTTTTCTGTTGCTCATTTGTCTTTCACTAGTCTGATTCACAGGCCCCCACCATTGTTCCCAGGATATTAAAGGAAGAGTTTCTTATCCTCCCCTTTAACTCCTTCAATGAGAATAAAGTTTTAAAATTTGTTTTGAGGATAAAAAGCATTACTTGGTATAAATGTTTTCTGCCTTTACTTCAAAAGCTATCAAATGAAGTAATGTGTATCTATTTGACAAAAATGTCTGAATAAAGAAAAACAAAACGAGGGATTAGTGCATCTGTAGAACTTTTTCTGAGAATGTTTTCTGCACAATGCAGTTTCAATTTGCAGAGACATATTTTAGAGGTAATTTATGGGAAAAATTTTGTGTGTGCAGGCTCAAAGGTTTATATATATATATATATATATATATATATATATATATATATATATATATATAAAATTTTCTCCTGTGTCTGTGGTTCAAATTAAATGAAAAGGAAAACAAAAGAACAAGGAAGCTAAAACCCCAAATCACCTTTTCAAATGTCATCTTTGTTAAGAAGCTGATATAGAATATTACATTTTGTATCAAGGGGTAAATGGATTTCCTGTTAGTTAATCTAAGAATTGGATGAACTTTCCAAACCAGCTGACTGAACTGTGGCAGTGCTCCTCTGGACAGGGACAGAATCTCTCTAGAAGAGGAAAGCCAACTATTATTACATATAAATTACTGCAAAGAGAAATAGAAGAAGGATCTGGGCTATATGTGCCATATTTCTTTCCAAAATCATCAAAAAGATTTTAGTTCACTCCAACTGGGTAAAGGGGCTGAAATAATCCAGAGTGTTACATATATTTAGCTGTTCCTCAGAAGAAACAATGAATAAGAAAAAATCATCCCCATGCTTCCTGGTTTGTTATAGAGTATTGAATATGTCTTTTTATTGAAATCAACATTTTTAAAGGAGATTAAGAAAAAGAAGAAGCAACATGAAAATATCGCCTAAGTTCTTTTACATTTTTTTGCTTTTATTTACCAGTGACTTTTTGATAAAAATTCAGACCGCTTTCTAATACTTGAATGGATTTATGGTTTCTAGCCTGTGTTCTACAATTGTCTTTGGTCTTCTTCCTCCTTCTTCTGGAACCCTCCCACCCTTTTGCAACACTTAGACATGGAGAACTCAGAAACAACACACCCAAATTTTACAATTTTATTCTCCCCAGTGCTTATCTAAAACTTTTCTTTTTTTCCTTTTTTAAAAAAATGTTTTTATTGCTTTGCTAACAAATTTGAAAAAGTAACAGGCCTATGATTCCGAGGAGATATGACTTCATTATAGTGAATATGATACTAGACTTACTGGGGGGATATTACAAACACATATACTCCTACAGAGCTTTCATTACAGCTATGCTTTGGTTGGCACATCTGGACTAGATGCATCACAGAAAGTGTAATAGACAACAGATGGGGAATTCCACCTTTGTAATACAATAAAAATATAAGGGGATTCTGGTAACTGGTGGCTGTATTAGAAAAGTGGCTTTGGGAACCTAACCTCGGTATTATTACCTGGTTTCCCAGGTAATAATTAGAATTAGAATAATTAGAATTTCCAGGTAATGAATTAGACCTGTGGAGTTAGTTTCTTGTAAAGCTACCAAACAAGAAGAGGAGATGAGATTTTAAAGAAAATTGAATTTATTTCTCCTCATCATCTCAAGGTTTTAATGGCTTAGTATAGTTTCTCTATTTACTAACTTAAATTTTAATAATCATAAAAATAATCTTCTGTAGATAATATCTTAACCTAGAGGTATTGACATTGTGATGGGGCCAATATTTTAATAGGTTCTGGGTCATCTTCAAACACTAAAACTTAGTCACTGCCTACTATGTTATTTTGAAATTAAGGTTAAAGAGAATGTTCTAAATGTTAAAATCTCTCATAATTATGTCCACTTACATATCAGCTGGAAAGTTGCATGAAGTTTTTTTTTTTTTTTTAAGAATTTTATTCTTAGTCATAAAACATGCATTACAGAGGTATAGATTCCTTATAAGGGGAAACAATAAAACGCCTTCTTTTCTATTTGAAGAATAGTACCCTTCCCAGTGAAATACCTTTTACATTGACAGATTTTAATAAAGGACATATTCTGATTAACACATGGTTAAAGGAGTGAGAAGAAAAAAAGTCATGATTATTTAGGCTAGGAGGAAAAAGGTATTTCCTCACTCATGTACAATGTACATAATTTTTTTATTTGAAGGTATCAGTGTTTGAATTTAATTACAATACACATAAATATTGCTTTTGGGAGTGATAAGAAAATTTTCAATTTTCTAGGTAAGATGACTATGTAGTGAAGTAGGTTACAAATTTGTTTCTAACTTAGAAAAAAAAAAAAAAAAAAAAACAAAAACAAACCTCCAGGTTCTTTAAAAACTAAAATGTTATATGAAATCCTTATTAATGTATAAAATAAATAGCGATGAGATTTCTCTGAAGATGCAGCGAAGTCTAGCTGGGGTACTGAGTTGCCTGACCCACCTTCTCCTGCCTCTCAGTGTTGTGATATGTGTCATGGTTTAGATACAATGTGTCCCCCAAAAGCTCACGAAGGAGACAATGTAGGTATATTCAGAGGTAAAATAATTAGATTATGAGAGTTGTAACTTAATCTGTGAATTAATCCATTTGATGGATAAAATATTTTACTTGGTGATAACTGTAGGCAGACAGGGCATAGCTGTAGGTGTAGGTTACTGGGGGATGTGCCCTCAGAGATTATATTATCCCTGGATCCATGCATTCAAGCTCTGCTTCCTGGCTGTCATGAACAGAGCTGCTTCCTCCTCCATGCCCTTCTGCCCTGATGTTCTGACACACTTAGGCCCCAGAGTTATGGAGTCAGCTGACCATGGACTGAAACTCTGAAACAGCCAAAATAAACTTCTCCTCTAAATTGCTCTTGTCAGGTATTTTAGTCACAGTGACCAAAACTGACTGAAACAATATGGTTGCTTTTAAATTTAAATACAGGAAGAAAGACTTTAAAATGTTATTTTTTAATTTTTATCTTTTATGGGAAATATTTTTGAGATGTTTCATAGTTACATCTTTTAAAGAAACAATAATCTTTTACATGTAGAAATTTTCCTGCTATTTTCAGAAGTATTAAAGATTTAGACCATTGAATGTTTATTTTTCTTGCTCCCAAGTCTACAGGTTATTTGGGGTAGCTCTGCTTTATACTTCAGTTTCCCTGGGCTTGACTTTAGACTATGCATTGGAGTTAGTTCTGATTCATTTTATTTCAATTGGTGATGAGTCAAGGCATGTTCCTTTTAAGGTTCAATGGAGAAATATAAAAGACAAAGTCTCATGGAGAATGTATACTTAAAGCTTTTGATTTTCTCAATAAGCAAAAATTATGTTGGTGAAAGCAAGACACCTGGATAAGCCCAATATCGTCAAATAGGAAAATGCACTGTGTATACTCTAACAGGAGGAAGTCAAAAACATACAGCAAAGACATTGATGTATAATTAACACTGATGGAGTAAAGAATTTGAAATAATAATCCAAACAAAGTATATCAAAGTCAAATAAATGCCAAAAGCAAACTCAAGTTTTATCATGGATAGTTCAGAACAAATATGGTTAATGATTCAACAATGTTTTAGATAACACAGGTACACACAGGTGCACTTTTTCTACTATAGTCATTTTAAATTTGTGTGGCTTCCTTTTGTAATCAGGTATTATAGTTACCTGTAACTTTTAGTGATAATATCTTCAAGGTCCACATGAACCAGAGGCTTTCAATATAGGCATATGATGAATGTCGTTTGTACCAATCAAGCATGCTTTCCTCTATTTGGTAATAACTTACTACTCTCTGAAGAAACCACCCAGAGACCCAGTGACAATGTTTCACTTATGTTGTAAGGCACTGTTGACCCATTTCTAAGCTCCAGAGATAGTGGAACAAGACCTATGTTGGAACAATCATGGCATTCCATTCCCCTGCTGCATGCTTGGTTCTGGGATGGGCTTATTCACCAAGCTAGATGAAATGAGGGTCAGTCGTGGGACCTAGGATTGAACTTTTGGGAAAGAGGTATTGGAACTAGGATACTGTTGAGAAAGAGGTACTTACTTTTCTCTGTTTGCCTGTCTGGTAGGAAATAAACTTTACATTGCATGTGAACACCTTTGCCACTGCATGGGAAAATGCTGCCTGAGAATGACGTCAAAACTTGGAAAGCAAAGACAAGAGATGGAGAAAGAAGATGCTCTTTTTGTTTTTAGCTCCTAATTCCAATCTGAAGTCATCTGAATCCCTACACTTCCATATTATAAAAGCTAACAAATTTTCTTTATGCTGGGTCAATTTGATCATGTTTATCACTTCCAAAGCATTTGTCCTAGCACTTGTTACTTTTTTCTGTAGGCTTTTTTTTCCAAAATACTTTCTCTGAACTCACTTGTCATATCACCCTCTCTGTTATACAATGTATCCTCATGTTTCAAGGGTCATTCATTTCCCTGTGACCTTAATTTTTCACCATGTCCTGGACTAATGATTAATTCATGTATTGTACTTCCTGAGAGTGTAGTCTTGCTAAATAAAATGAGTTCTTAAACAATTTTGTTTGCTCAGCCTGGCATTTATATTAATTCACAGGTCTGAGTGAAACTGTTTTTTTTTTTTTTGTTTTGTTTTGTTTTGTTTTTATTCTGTTTCAGACTCTGACTACTCCTATGACTATGGCACTGCCAACTCGCCTTCAGAGTCTCCCAAATCGTCTATGTGGAATGCTTCATGCCATAGCTCATGTATGAACATATTCAGAACCACATGGAACTGCACTTCTTCCCAGATGTCTGTTACACCACCACATGAAATTATTTTTTATCTAATATAGACTACCAGCCCTTCCCTGCTAATGTGAACTCTATTTAGAAAAGACTATACTTCAGTGAAGCCACACTTTCAGGACAAAGTCACTAATAGAGCTTATGTAGCATTGGTCTTCAGTTACCCTTGGGTTCCAAGTCTGTGAATTGAACAATTATGGATAAAAAAATACTTTTTAAAACCTTCAAACTGTGTCTATACTGAATATATACAGACTTTTTTCTTTGTTATTATTTTATAAACAATCCAGTATAACAGCTATTTACATCATATTTACATTATATTAAGTATTACAAGTAATCTAAAGATGACTGAGTACGTGGGAGGGTATACATAGGTATAATGTAAATGCTATGCCGTTTCATATAAAAGAGCCTTGAGCCTCTGCAAAATTTGGTATCTTATGTGGGTCCTGGAACCAATCCACTGTGAATAGCAAAGGGCTGCTATATTTACTAAGGGGTGGAAGCTCTTTGTATGTCAAAGTCTTGTTTTGGAAGAAACTCTCCCAACAACGATGTACTGCATGAAGTCTGAAATCAGTCTTGCCTTTTAATCCAAATATATCACAAAGATTTTCAATTACTGAGCATAATTTCTTTTTTAAAAAATATTTATTTATTTGCTTTAGTTGTACACAATGCATTCGTTTTTACATGGTGCTGAGGATCGAACCCAGGCTGTGCACGTGCTAGGCGAGCACTCTACCGCTGAGCCACAACCCCAGCCTGAGCATAATTTTGGTCTTTAGACCTTAACTGTCAATCTTTGGGAACCATCAATTGATAACAAACCATGAGAGGGACAGAGGGAATAGTATAGTTCTCAGAATCACTTCTTTCCCCTTAACTTTTTGATCAAATTTTACCTTTCTTTTCTTTTTTTTTTTTTTTTTTAATGAGTTCTGATCTCAAATTTTTCTAATCTTTTAGGAAAGACAGCAGTCTTATCACTTGCAGTCTTTCTTCATTGGCTGAATTTTATCAGCAAGAGAATTGAGCATGCTGAGAATCCCACCATGAAATAAAACATTTCAAACTGGATATATAAGACATCATGAGGCCAGACATAGTGGTGCATGCCTGTATTCCCAGTGGCTCAGGATACTGAAACAGGAAGATTGTGAGTTCAAAGCCAGCCTCACCAATGGCGAGATTCTGAGCAACTCAGTGATTCCCTGTCTCTAAATATTATACAAAATAGGGTTGGGTATGTGGCTCAGTGGTTGAGTGTCTCTGAGTTCAATCCCCAGTATCCCCCGACCCTGCAAAGAAAGACATCATGAATTCTTTTATTCTTTCTTTCAGAGGAGGAAAAAGTTTTGTTTTGTTTTTTTTTTTTTTTAATTTACTTTAGTTGTACACAATGCAATGCATTTATGTTTACGTGGTGCTGAGGATCGAACCCAGGCTGCGCACGTGCAAGGCGAGCGCTCTGCTGCTGAGCCACAACCCCAGCCCAGGAGGAAAAGTTTATATGTTTATTTGGGGGCTCACTGTTTCAGAGGTCTCAGTCCATAGAGAGCCAACTCCATTCCTTGGGGTTCAAGGTGAGGCAGGACATCATGGTGGAATCATGTGACAGAGGAAAACAGGGTAGGACATGACCAACAGAAATCATAGCTTCATGAATTCTTTATTTTTTAATTTTAAATTAAATTTATATTTCTAACTGATATTTAAGAACAAAATTGCAAATATTTATGGGTTAGCACATAATATTTTGATATCATATATTATATATATGTATATATACATATGTGTGTGTGTGTGTGTGTGTGTATACTTTGTATAGTATTTAAATCAGATAAAACCTATCTCCTCAAACATTTGTCATTTCTTTCTTTTTTTTGGAGGGGGGATTGGGTACCAAGGATTGAACTCAGGGGCTCTCAACCACTGAGCCACATCCCCTATTTTGTATTTTATTTAGAGACAGGGTCTCACTGAATTGCTTAGTGCTTTGCTTTTCCTGAGGTTGGCTTTGAACTCTCAATCCTCATGCCTCAGCCTCCCGAGCTTCTGGGATTAATAATAATAATTATTATATCATTTTTACCATTCTTATTAAAGTAAGGTAATGATCTCTGTGTGGTTCTGATTAGCATTTCCCTAAAAAAATAGTGATACAATGCATTCTTTTCATATGCCTTGTGGTCATTTGCATGTCTTCTGTTGAGAAATGTTTGTCTATTTAGGTCTATTGTCCATTTTTAAGCCATATTATTTGTTTTGTGACTCTTGAGTTTTTATGTTACTTATATATCCTAGATATTAAACCCCTATCAGATACATAGTTTGCAAACATTTTCTCTCATTCTGTAAGTTTGTATCTTCACTCTGTTATTTTCTTGGCTGTACAGAAGTTTTTTTTAGCTTGACATAGTCCTATTTGTTTATGTTTTATTTTGCTTCCTGTGCTTTTCAGGTTTTGTCTAAAATATCTTTACCCATTCCAGTGTCCTAAAACATTTCCACAATGTTTTTTTTTTTTTTTTTTTTTTTTTTTTTTTGTGGTACCGGGGATTGAACTCAGGGGCACTCGACCACTGGGTCACGTCCCCAGACCTTTTTGGTATTTTATTTGGAGACAGGGTCTCACTGAGTTACTAAGTGCCTCGCCATTGCTGAGGCTGGCTTTGAACTCGCGATCCTCCTGCCTCAGCCTCCCAAAGTGCTGGGATTACAGGCGTGCGCCACCGTGCCCGGCTTCCCCAATGTTTTCTTCTTGTACTTTCACATATTCAGGAATCCCAAATGAAAATATAAAATATTTTTGGATATATTGATGTTCATATATTCATACTTGTATTAAAATGACTTTTAGGATACAGTCTCATTATCTTGTCTTATTCTCAGAACAACAAATATATTACTGCAGATCAAGATCATAATCTGTGCAGTTGCACATACCTGTAATCCCTGCTATTTGGGAGGCTGAAGCAGGAGGATCTCAAGTTCCAGGCTAGCCTCAGCAATGTAGTCAGACCCTGTCTTAAAGTAATAATCAATAATTAATAAAAAGTCTGGGAAGGTCTGAGGATGTAGCTCAATGGCAGGGTGCCCCTGGGCTCAACCCCCAGTACAAAAAAGAAAAGAAGAAAGAAAGAGATCATAGACATTTCATGCTAAATGCTAAAATGAAGCACTATCCTGTAGGCAAGTGGAAGCACTTCAGGATTCAGGATTCAGCAAGAACTGTCAGAAATCAAAGAAGTATTAGGATTATTTCAATAATCAGATATTCCCATGGTCCAAATGTTTGTAGTTCCTTGGCTCATAAGCGGAAGTCCTTCCCCTAGAGATCAGGGTGTTAGGAGGTGGTATGTTTGGAAAATGATAGGTGGGAGTGGAGGCATAGGATCTTCATTAGCATTCTTATCAAAGGAGCCTGAGGGAGCTTACTGGCCCCTTCCATCCTGTGAGGACAAGAAAGAAGGCTCTTGTGAATGATGCAATGGGGCCCTCATCAGATGTCAAATTATCTTGGATTTCCCAGGATCCAGAACTGTGAATAATTAAGTTCTGGTTTTTGTTTTAGCAGCCAAAAAGACTAAGGAAGACATATTCTTGGCTTCCTTATTTGAGTATCTGAAATCATCACTCTGGATTGCAGCACCTAATACTGCTTCCAAACCCCCTATACTCCAGCATACACTTATAAATAATTCTACTAGGAATTATCATGTTTCATTCAGTCACCCCAATGTGTTTATTCAGTTAGCACAAGACACAAGCAGTTGTTACCATTTTAAATGAGTCAAACCTCCTACCCTGAAATACATACTGTAACTCAGTACTATCATCATCAGTATCTAATAACTTACCTTATTCTACCAAAACCCAAAGCTTTGCACAATGAATGGTGTTGCTTTAGATGGTAGGACCTATAGTTCTTTCCAATGTTTCATTGTTACCAGATCCTGTGAGGGAAGAAACAAAGTCAAGTGAGATGTGTTGGTGAATCAGTGGTGGAAAGGCTGCCCAGATGCTCTCTGGAGTGACAGGGGACAGGATGAGTTAAAGTATGAAGACCTTACTTCTGATGGGAATGAAGCTCTCGGGTGGTTACCCAGTGGAAAAGAAGCCCCAGAAAATTGCCTTCTCTGGCCTAGTAGCTGATACTCTGTGGTTATACATATTATAAATATCTATTAACCTCAGAATGAAATGTTCTATTGAAATTGAGGAGGGAGGTTGGGACTCTGCTAAGGAAGGTTGCTTTTTCAGAGGCAATGAGATGTAAAATGAAACATCCGTTCCTACTGGTACATTTTGTAAAAATTGGGTGTTACTTCAGGAGTTGTGCAAAATTCTTTCTTAAGAAGCACTTGTATGCTATCAGTGTCAGTCTTTTTAGTAATTGAATTTGACCAGGATATTTCTTTCTTTCTTTTTTTTTTTTTTTCTTTCTCCTTTTGTTGAATAAGCATTATTTTGCTAAAGATTTGCTGTTCCTATTCCAGTAAAATTTAACTCATTGAACAGAACATTTAGAGTCCTTAGAGAAAAAATCATTTTGGAGCAAATGAAGAAAAAGAAGGTTGATATTTTAATTCAGTTATACTAATTAATTAGAAGAATGTTAATAAAACTTGTTGCTTGAATATTCCTATCACATTTTTGACAGCATCACAACACTTATGAACAGTAAGATATAATTGTGGGAAGGACAGGGAAAAAATCAAGTAGGTGTGGCCTTTCTTCTGGAGGATATATCCTTTAGTGGAATCTGGCCAATAGTTCCCTATAAACTCAGATAATTTTTCAAATGATTCTTCTATTAATCAACAATATTAAAAAGAGTAATCTGAAATATATATAAAAGACCCATATAGTATAATACACTGTTTTTCATTGTTTTCCAGAAAAAAACTATATTTGCTATAGATAAAATTCAATACTATAGATGCTTGCTTAAAACAATTGAAAGTGAATCTACAGATTAGCATTTTCTTTTCTGTTTTTACCTTTCCACTTGCCTATATCATTCATATTTTCAGAATCCAAAATACCAAAAAATTAATCATTTCCTTTCTAAAAGCTTATAGGGACCTAGTTAGTCATACATTTTAAATCGATTCACCCACAAAAAATCAAATAAATGTTTTTGAAGTGAATATATTTGTAAATGGAAGGACACTCGCAAAGTCCACAAAAAGTCCAAGGACCACACCACACACCATAATTCCACTTGAGAGATTTATTATCAGAGCATGGAGCAAACCGAGAAGTCTGTCCCTCCAAGAAGAGTAGCAGCCTGTCAACACTCAGAGAGCAGCTTTATAGCCCACAAGAGGAATTTCACAAGCATGCTTAGGGGTTATGTCATGCACTGGGTGGTGTCAACCCTTTAGCAGGCACATGTTCTTACTGGAGGCTAAGCAGCATTGCCTCAGAATCTCTAGATAAAATGGCTCCTAAATTGAAACCTGGGAGTCCCTGAATAAAATGGCTCTTAAATCGAAACTTAGGAGTCCCTAGATAAAAATTGCTCTGGACCTAAAATGGTGGATCTGATGCCAATTGATCTGATGCCAATAATAAATCTAATTAAATTATAGATAATTTAGTTATAGCAGTCAGTAGACATTTTCATTTTCCTATGTTTGAAGATAACCAGGTAAAAGTGTTTCCATTCTAATGCCCTTTTTAATAAAAATAGAAAATAACAAGAAGAAAAAAGCATATTAGGAAAAGCTATCTTTAATAATACTATGTCTAGTTCAAATAATAAGCTGTAAGGAGCAACATATAAATACCAAAGGAATAGGATTTGGTATTTAATATTTGGAATTTAATTTGGTATACTAATATAGAGAGGAAATAATACCAAAAGATATTGTGCATAGCATATGCTTCTTAGAAATTTCTAAGTCTTTTGCCTTAAATACTTATACAAAGATTTCTTACTCTGAATACTGAGCTTCTGGGTCCTTGGAACTGTCATGTTCACAAATCTTATACCATAATGTAAGAGTAAGAAAAGCCACAAAGAAAGTCCATATTTTTCAGATGAAGTCAGTAAGTGTTTTAAGCAAAGATAAGGGATATGTTTGATGATCATTTTAATAATTGTTGGACAAAGTCTATTCAGTGTTTTGAAGAAGTAATTAAAGTAGTTAGTCTGCAATTTCTGTTCACTCTTTTTGCTGGTGGAAGTCCTGAGGGAAAATACTAGAAGATGAACTGGTTAGTCTCCTTGTCAGCTAGGCTTCTAAATAAAGGAACTATAGATATTTGCTAGAGGGAAGAGACTTTATCTCTGAAATTACCTTTGCAAGGTCTCTTACTTATGGTGGATAGAATTCAGAATCTATGGGGCATTATGTGGTCATCTAAGGTATTCAATGAGATGATTTATAACTTAAATGCTCTTGTTGTGTAAAGTAACCCCATGAATGTTATTTAGAGAACTAATTATTCTGATCCAGACATGCATGTCTAATGCTGTTGAAATCTCAGAACTTTCTCTGCTTTGTTGGAATCTCTTGATTAACTATGTAATTAAGACTATTAGTAAAGACTAACATTGGAATCAGATCTCTGATTTACATGTGTCTGATTTTACAAACCATTCTGTAGGTTATCTCAGAGGGAAATAAAACACTCTCATACCACAAAAAATCCTGTAACATAAAATGTTTCATAATAAGCCATATAGATTTTCTGCTTGTTCTGAAAAAAAGAAAGGATAACAGGAAAAAGTATTAGAAAGAAAAGAAATTATCTTAGAGCAGATACTGCAGATTTGAAAAAGAAGTGTTTTGAGATAACATACATACAAGGGAGATGTTCCAGCTAACAGATGTTCCCACTCCAATGCTAACTCGCATGCATATATGCATACTAACAGTTTTAGATTATGTATAACAAGAATGGGTAATAGTCAAAAAGGAAAGTACACATGGCCCATGTTAACTAATATTAAGGAATTAAAGGAAGATAAACAAAAGACAGGTATAAATTCACTGCACTACAAAAATCAATGGCATTCTAAAAAATAAACAAAAGTACTTGGTAAAAGGTATTTAAAATATAATTTAAAATAACAATAAAGCTATATGCTACTTAAGCCAAATAAAAGATGTAAATTGAGTATATTAAGAAAATTTCTAGTGTTTTTAAGACATAAAAAAACAAAAAATGGAAATATATTTCATGAATGAAATTCTTGAAATTAAAAATGTGATAACTGAAATAAAATTCAATAGGAAACTTGGAATCTAAAGTTTGGTAAATCTTAAAAGAAACTTAACAGAAATATAACAGATGGGAAACAAAATGGAATAGATTAAAAAATTAGAGGATTATTTCAAGAATTTCATAATTTAATAAAAGCAAGTCTATGGGAAAAGAGACAAGAGACTTCATTTCCTTACAAATATACCAATTAGTCATCCATCGACCAAAAACAGATCTAGGAAAGCTCATGGGGTCAATTAAAACTTACAGTAACAACATGGAACAAAAAATGGAGAGTAAGTATACAAAAGGAATTCTGAGAGACTGGCACACCTGGCATATTTGGAAATGGTTAGGAAGGAAGGTGAGGGTTCACTTGTAGCAGGTGCCACCATATCATTCCTCACCTGCTCTGTAGATGATAGCAGTAGCTTTGGCTACTGAGGCAACCAACATTCCTTGTTGCTACAAACCTCCCAGAAATGAAGACACTCTTCACCCTTCTTGTCAAGTAAAAGCCACTGTTATGGTGTGTTATGGTTTAAGTATAGTTTTTCTGTACTAAAAACCATTTTAAGGCTTGGTCTCCAGTCTGACAGTGTTGGGTAATGAAACCTTTTAGAGGTGTTGGGGCCTTTAAAATGCATTAATGCACTATAGGGGTCTTATTGAGGAAGTTGGGGCCTAATCCAACATGTTGGAGATTTGGGCCTACTTTTTCTTCTATGAGGTGCAAGGTCTCTGGTTTAATTCCTAGGTCCTTGATCCACTTTGAGTTGAGTTTTGTGCATGGTGAGAGATAGAGGTTTAATTTCATTTTATTACATGAGGTTTTCCAAGCACCATTTGTTGAAGAGGCTATCTTTTCTCCAATGAATGTTTTTGGCACCTTTGTCTAATATAAGATAACTGTAGATGTGTGGGTTATTCTCTGTGTCTTCTATTCTGTACCATTGGTCAATTGGTCTATTTTGGTGCTAATGCCATGCTGTTTTTGTTACTAAAAACTCTTCTTGCTAAGAATTGCTTTGGCTCTTCTGGGTCTCTTATTTTTTCCAGATGAATTTAATGATTGTTTTTTCTATTTCTATGAGGAATGATATTGGGATTTTGATTGGGATTGCATTGAAACTGTATAGTGCTTTTGGAAGAATGGTTATTTTGACAATATTAATTCTACCTATCCATGAACAAGGTAGATCTCCCCATCTTCTAAGATCTTCTTTAATTTCTTTCTTAAAACCAAGAATGGGATATATTCAAACTAAAAAGCTTCTTCTCAGCAAAAGAAACAATTAGTGATGTGACTAGAGAACCTACAGAATGGGAGCAAATCTTTACCACAAGCACAGCAGATAGAACACTAACCTCAAGGATATATAAAGGTCTCAAAAACTTTAACATCGAAAAAACAAATAACCCAGTCAATAAATTGGCCAAGGAATTAAACAGACTCTACTCAGAAGATGATATACAATCAATCAACAAATATATGAAAAATGTTCAACATCTCTAGCAATTAGAGAAATGCAAATCAAAACAACTCTAAGATTTCATCTTACTCCAGTCAGAATGGCAGTTATTAAAAATACAAACAAAAATAAATGCTGGTGAGGATGTGGGGAAAAAGGCACACTCATACATTGCTGGTAGGACTGCAAATTGGTGAAGCCAATCTGGAAAGTAGTATGGAGATTCCTAGGAAAACTTGGAATGAAACCACCATTTGACCAGCTATTCCACTCCTTGGTCTATACCCAAAAGACTTAACAATAGCTTACTACAGGGACACAGCCACATCAATGTTTACAGCAGCACAATTCACAATAGCTAGATTGTGGAACCAACCCTGATGCCCATTAGCAGATGAATGGATAGGAAAACTTTGCTATATATACACTGTGGAACACTACTCAGCACTAAAAGGGAATAGAATCATGGCATTTACAGGTAAATGAATGGAGTTGGAGAAAATAATGCTAAGTGAAGTCAGCCAATCCCAAAAAACCAAAGGTCAGATGATCTCTTTGTTATGAAGATACTGACTTATAAAGGCAAGGGAAGGGGTATGAGAGAAATAAAAGAATGTTAAATAGAACAAAGGGGAGGGAGGGGTGGGAAAGGGGATAGGTGATAGGAATAATGGCAGAATGAGTTAGACATCATTACCCTAAGTACATGTATGAAGACACAATTATTGTGAAAAAATTTTATGTAAAACCAGCAACTTGAAAAAATGTGCTCTTTATATGTAATATAAAATGAATTGCACACTGCAAGGATGTATAACAAATTAGAATAAAAATTAAAAAATAAAATGCATTAATGCTTTTCTCACAGAGGTGAGTTCTTACTCTTACAGGAGTGGATTGATTTTTGCAAGAGCAGGCTATTATAAAGAAACCCTATACTCTCCCCTCAGTCTCTTTGAATTGACACACTACCCCTTCTTCTTCTTTGCCATGTTGTGATGCAGTCAGTGACATTGCCAGATGCCATAACTATGTTGTTTAGGCTCTTCAGTCACCAAACTCATAAGCCAAATAAATCTCTTTTTTAATGCATTACTCAGCCTCAGGTAATCTGCTATAGTAAATGAAAATGAATTAAGACAACATCCAAAGAAAATAAAATCACTATGTCCTATGTTTACTGTAGCATTATTCATAATAGCCAAGATATGGAAACAACTTAAGTGTCCTTCTACTGATAAATGGATAAAGATATTGTAGTATGTCTGTATATGCAATGACCTTAAAGAAGAATAAAATTGGGCTGGGGTTGTGGTTCAGTGGTAGAGTGCTTGCCTAGCATGTGTGAGGCATTGGGTTTGATTCTTAGTACCACATATAGAGAAATAAATAAAGGTCCATCAACAACTAATAAAATATTTTAAAAAAGAAGAAGAATAAGAAAATTCTCCCATTTGCAACAATATGAATAAACAGGAAAATTTTATGCTAAATAAAATAGGCCAAAGAATGAAAAATACTACAGGTTAAAGCTTGTAGATTGTAGATATACAAGGAATAAGTTAATATGGTGACTATAGTTAATAATAATGTATTTGTACTTTAATCCAGCTAAGAGAATAGATCTTACTATTCTCAGCATATACACACACAATGTGCAGTGATGCTTATGCTAATTAGCTTGATTGTGGAGGTCATTTCACAATGCATACCTATATGTTATATGCATACCATTATGTTATATACTTTGTATATATGTAATTTTGATTACTAATTCCTATTTAAATAAAGCTAAAATATCATCTAATTAAAATAATTTTTGAACAGAGTTTTAAGGGAAAATTAGAGAAAATTATGAGCTAAGATATGAATAGATAGAAAACCAAAATATTTATAAAAATGCATATTGTATTATTTCAAAAAAACTGAGGAAAAGAAAAGGTTTACTAAAAACAGAGAGAGAGAGAGAGAGAGAGAGAGAGAGAGAGAGAGAGAGAGAAATGTCAACATATGGTGGAAGATTAGCATAATTATGCCAGGATAAGACAGCAGATAGGTGTTGGATTCAGATCTCAACTATACAACATATTTAGCAAGTAGTCTGAGAAATGCTGCCTGATTTTTTTGCATAACCATTCCCTCTTCTGTCATTAGGATAATAATAATTTTTATAAGTTTATAGCAAGGAACATAATCCAATACAGAACTCGATACAAAGGAAGTACTGAATTAATATTAGCTACTGTTCAAAAATTTATAAACCAGCAACATGGGAAGCTTGAGCAGAATACATAATATCTTTAAAATTCTGAGAGAAATTATTTCCAACTTAGAATTTTTATTTCCAGCAAAACTATCAATCATGATTTGTGTGAGGGACTAGACATTTATCATATGCAAAAACCATAACCCCATGTACCCTTTATTTTCCAAATGAGGAACTAAACCCAGAAAGAGGATAATAAGTTTCCTGAGATAGAAATTCCTATATAATACACAATGGAATATTACTCAGCATTAAAAGAGAATAAAATCATGACATTTGCAGGTAAATGGTTGGAGTTGGAGAATATTATGCTAAGTGATGTAAGCCAATTCCAAAAACCAAATGCCGAATATTTTCTCTGATATGAGGATGCTGATCCATAATGGGGACGGGCGGACGGGAGGATTGGGAGGAATGGAGGAACTTTAGATAGGGAAAAGGGGAGGGAAGGGATGAGAAGGGGGAGGGGGTAAGAAAGACAGTGGAGTGAGATGGACATCATTACCCCAAGTTCATGTATGAAGACACAAATGGTGTGACTCTACTTTGTGTACAACCAGAGATATGAAAAATTGTGCTCTATGTGTGTACTATGAATTGAAATGCATTCTGCTGTCATAACAACAAATTAAAATAAATAAATAAATTTTAAAAAAGAAATTCCAATATAGAAGAGAGACCAAGGGAATCCAAAAACATAATGACAAAGAAAGTATCCACAGGTTAGGATTCCAACGGCTAGAGATAGCCTGGTAGATATTGTATCAGGATGACAGTGGGCTATGTGAGAAATATTTTTTTCAGCAAAATATAATAAAGTTGATAGAGGCTTGGCCATATTTATTTTGAAAGGCATTTTACAGAGCTGTTGGAAATTTAGGATAACTTAAGCACAGATTTAAAGTTGGTAAGCAAATGAAAATTAAACTTTATGAAAAGCAAAAACTGTTGTCTAAGAAAGGCAATGAAATATTGGTATAAAACAAATCAGGATGAAAAAATGTTTACATAGTCATAATTCTGAATATAGAAATCTTGGATTTAACTAGTCATATTGAGTGAAGAGGATACAAAATGTTCATGTGTGAGTGCAATATTAGCATGATAAATTATAAAAAATTGGAAGCTGATGCATAATATATAAAGTATGGAAGGAGGGAAGGAAAAATGGAGTGAGAAAGGAGGGAGAGGAACTAGATAGGAGTCGGGGGAGACTGACTTTCATAATAAATAGCTTCTGAAAATAAACAAAACAAAACAAACAAAAACAAAAAACAGAAGAATCCTTAATTTGAAGTTCACATTTATTTGCCAATATCACTTGAATTTTAGAGGCACTAACTACTAAAACCATTTTGGAATGTAATATAAATAAATTGCTATGTTGCATATAACTATAAGGAATTCTAATAAAGTTTTGAGTTTATATTAGGACTTTTTTGTGTTTTTGTTTTTCAAAATATATTTCTCTTCCAAAATGTATTTTTTCTCTATTTCAGCTTTTACAAAGCCACAAAGTCTGCCTGTAGTAGAATCTACCTCAGATCAAACTATAGGCAGTATGCCACAGTCTACCCATTAGCTAGAAACACACATGAGAAAGGTAAAGGTCCAATGCAGTAAAGGGCAGCTGTGGTCAGGCTCTCTCTGCCATTAGAATATAAGAAGCAATTTAATTGAAAAGAATTATAGAAGGCAATGAGCAGGGGGTGGAGCAATGCTGGCCCATGGGGGGTTGGTGAAGGTGGATATCTATTTGGTATCCCCATCTACATTCAGGGATATGGGCAAATGTTGTTTTCCATATACATAAGATAATGGTGATGCTGATGATAGAGATGAATTAAAATTATGTGTATAAAGAGTTTTGTACCCTTCTTCCCTCTCATATGCCTCAGATAACACCGCATGAAACTTTGGCTTTATTGTAGAAGGAGTTACACAAACCTATATGGGTATCCTGGTGTGGGTGGTGGTCCATTCCCAGAGCCCAGGGTTTCTTTGATCTCTCCTAGAAATTTAAACACACATCTAAACCCAAGAGGTCTGTTGCTCTTGACCTATCTTCCCTCAAATCAGTTGAAGTAGATGTAAAACAGGTTTACATCATTTAGCTCCTCCTTGATAGATTATGAGAGTCAAGTCTGTATGTGAGTTTTGAATTTTAAAAATTTTGCAGGTTTAGTTTGAGAAAAATACCTGATTTATACTGGGACTATTGACTGCTCATAGAATTAAATCATCTGCATTAGTGAAACTGTACATGCTGCTTGGTCAGGTATGCCCACACTCTTATTGCTGCCAAGTTAGTCCATCATTACATGTCACCCAGAAAAATGCTGACATATTGCCAATTAGGGTGAGTCTTCCTGTCACCCTGTCCTAGATTTTATTGCTTTGGAATGAATACTGTGCAAGTATGAATCAATATGTTAGGTCAAGTAAAAAAGTCTAAAAAAAATCTGTTCCATATAATTGGAACGGTAAATCAGATACAGGTCAGGCAAGTAAGTGTGCTCATATTTACAGAGCTTTTTGGTGAAAAAAAATCTTAAATTAGGAACTGGCAACATTTCCAAAAGGGAAAATTCCTCAAATAGTTATTTAGAAAAAAAATTTCAGAAGTTATTATTGCATTAATAGTACTTTAAGTTATCTATTTAATAAATATTCCAATAATTTGAGAAAAACGCATAAAATTTAAAAAATGGGGAAAACAAATCACTATGATTACTTAAATACCTATTTACATCTAAGGATACATAAAAACCTTAACACATAGTTTGCTATCTGATAAAAAGTGGATTTTAAATAGAAATATTTGAATATATTGATGAATGAGTTATTGAAATAAAATATACCTCCTCATTAGATATTAATATGTGATCTTGAAAAGAAACATATATAAGCCAATATAAATAATACAAGAATATTCATAATTGCAAAGAATCAATTTTTATATTGGTAAAATTTTGGGGGGTGAGACTGACCAGATAATCCCTCCTACTGGATTTTATGGCTATGGCTTCTCTGCACTTTAGTGTTATGAGTTAATAATAGGAGAAAACACCTAGCTTACAGAAAATTGTAGAAATTCAGTAAAATACAGCACTACTTTAATGAATATGCAACAAATTAAAGTTATTATTCCAATAAAATATTATCTTGACTAAATATAAGTAAATAATGTAATTATATAAATTAGGATAAATATGAACCTGTTTAATTAATTCATAGATCCTTTTCCTTAAACATCTCTAAGTCTTAGATTTTGTGATATTAATTTACATACATTGAAGTATAAATATAAATAAATAAAATTGACTTTAGAGCAATAAGAAATTTAATTATCAATTGTATTATTATGTATCACTCAGAACTGTAATTTGAAAGAGTGATAAATTATAACTGTACATACATAATTACTTTTTGAATATAAGTTTATAAGAATAAGTGATCCATGAGTTGTTGCTAAATTTCTTTATTTATTTTTTCCAGTGCTGGATATCAAACCCAGGGCCTCATACATGGTAGGCAAGAACTCTACAACCGAGGTATATTTGCAGCCCTAGTGGTTACTATTAATTTTAAATATTCAAAGAAAAATATATATTAAATTTTAAATTCAGTGTTTTGAAGCTTTATCATTTGATTAAATGAAGTAACTTAATATGCCTAAATAAGTATTGCTTTTTATTTGTAATGTGAAGGCAGTATGGCAGGATAGTAAAACCACAGAATGAGAATGCAGAAGCTTAAGTTGCATGTCTGGCTCTGATATTAGTGACAGGATGATCCTGGGATAGTGGTTTCCCTCTCAGTCACAAGGATGCCGGATAAGATTGTCTTTAAGGTGCCTGATAGGGTCTGTCTCCAATGAAGTCTACTTTAGAGCTGAAATGTACATCCTCAAACCATCAGGGTTGAATAAAAAGACAAATGGTTATGACAGATGAAAATTTATTTTCTCATCTGACATCTGAATGTACTCATAGACAAAGTTCTTCTTTTTGGGAAGATATCTTGAAAAACCACTGAGGAATAGTGAAACTGGGACAAAATCTCAAGAATAAACAGTTTTCCTAGGTCTCTATGAGAAAAGAGAGTTTTTTTTTTTTTTTTTTTTTTTTTTTTTTTTCTAGGAAAGATCATAAAATTAGGTACTAAAGAGGGAAGAGATTTACACAGAGAAGCCAGTCAAACACTATGAGGGGACCCTGAGGACATGAATCTATTTCCTCCCTCCCTCCTTCCCATTACCAAAAATCCTGATTTCCAAAGCAAGTGGAGCTAGAAATTTTATCAAGTGGTTACTTAGTTCTCAAGGGGGAAGTAAGCCATAGATGACATCTAGATTACATTTAGGGAGCCTATTCAGGATCACAGGAACTAAGGCTTTAGTTCAGTGCATCTTGAAGTAAGTCAGTAATCTCAAACTCACTGAACCCTAGTAACAAAAGTGTTACATACATGGAACAAGGTAGAAAACCTGAGTATATCCTTAAAAAACATTCTGGAAAATCATGACTCTAATTGAGGCTATTTTGTGGTTGACCTATGTAGCAGTATAAGAAAAGGAAGGTCTTGAAAAGGAATGTTTACTCCAGCTCTAATTAACACATGCTTTCTTAAAGGGTTAAAGTTTTGCTGAAAGGCAATGCCTAGCACCTTTGTTTAAAGGAGTTAAAGTTCGGCCCCCTTATGCTCCATGCACACTGTGTTGCTATGGTACAGTTAAGCACTAGAAGCTTTATGGGAGGCTATGTGCAGATAGTTAACCAGGGACGGTCAAAACAATCCTACCAAAATGGTGAAAGGGAGCCTTAGGAATCATAAAAGTGAAGGATCAATGTAGATTTATAGGGAAATAAGATTAGCATATTCCCAGAGAATCAGCGTTTCTGTTTCTGTCACCTATTGCATGACAATGTTTGGGTATTATCAGTATTCACTGTCAAATATTTGTCAATCCATGAGCAGAAAGAAGACCACTTTATTTGTGTCAGTTCTGTTGCCTACCATGACTTCCATTTTAGTCAGCTTTTTTGTTGCTGCAACCAAAAGACCTGACAAGAACAATTTTACAGGAGGAAAAGTTGATTTGGTGTTCACGATTTCAGAGGTCTAAATCCTTAGATTATGGACTATTCCTCCGGGCCCAAGGTGTGGCAGAATATCATAGCAGAAGTGTGTGACAGAGGAAAGCAATGGGGCACCAAGAAGCAGAGAGATGAGAGAAAGGGGAGTGAGGGTAGAACTCTACTTTCCAAAGACAAAATATAAACCCCAAAGGCACACCTCTAGGGACACCCTACTTGCCTACAGCTATTAGGGGATTCATGAACTGACTGGGTTAAGGCTCTCACAACCAAATCACTTCACATATTGTCTCACACATGAGCTTTTGGGGGATACACTTTCTCTGTGGCTACATACTATACCTGTGATTCAGGAAGGGAGATAACGAGTAACTACTGTAAAAAAGAAAAAGAATAAATCTTTATGTTTTTAGGATCTTTTTAGTAAGGAAGATAATTTTGATGTGGTCAGGAAGCTAATCAGGGTGTTGCTAGCTGGAGATGGGACAGTCTCAGCAGTACTGGGAGGATAGAATTACAGCGAACACTCTCAAACACATGGAGGAAATGGAAGTGGTTGCTGATGGATGGAATATACAGATGGACTATGAAAAAGAAAGACTTAAGAGTGTTAAGAATTAGAAATGAACAAAACAATGAATAAACCAACATAATTGAGTAGTAATAAAGAATTGGAGGTGAGTGAAATAGAAAAACAATGGTTATTAGTTCATATTTGAATACGTGTGTTTCTAGGTAGTGATATTCAGAGAGCAGCTGGACATGTAGATTTAGATTTCCTAAGAAAAATCTTTTCTGTCAAAAAGATATGTATCTGGGAAATTATTTTTAAAGTGAAAGGAGAGAAGAGGGAGAAAATGAATATAGAAAAAGAAAAGGAAAGGACATAAAAACGAACTGGTAAAGGCAACAAAAAATGGCTACAAAGGTTAGAGTCAGGATTTATCAGTGCTAACAGAAACCAAAAGAGCTAAAGAAATGGAAAAGAAGCCGGGTGCGGTGGTGCACGCCTGTAATCCCAGCAGTTTGGGAGGCTGAGGCAGGAGGATCGCGAGTTCAAAGCCAGCCTCAGCAATGGCGAGGCACTTAGCAACTCAGTAAGACCCTGTCTCTAAAAAAAAAAAAAAGTTGGGGATGTGACCCAGTGGTTGAGTGTACCTGAAGTTCGAATAAGACAACCGTCTCTCAGTGACCATAACAATTTCAGTGAAGTAGTGGCAGACTGGAAACCTCCTGAGAATCATACCTGGAAGAGAAATAATCAATTTTATGTTTAAATATCTACATCTTAAACTCAGGAGGAACATAGAGCAATTTGAAAATTTATATAGATTACATGGGGCAATGTAGAACATTAAATGATTTTACAAAAGAAATTTATGTTTTCTAGGAGATTGGTAGATGTTTGAAAACAATGTAGGTTTTTAAAGATTTTAATTTAAATGTATACATTTTTGATAGTTGGTGTTTTCACAGCACTATGGCATTTTAGATTTTTAAGCTCTGTAGAATTGCTAGCTGAATTGAAATTGATAGCTTAGGTTTTTCAATTTCCATTTAAATGTTCAAAAAACTGTCACAAGGACGTAGTTTTGCGTGGTTTATAACAACTTTAAAAGATTTGCAGCTGTACTATGAATACATCCAATCATACTAAATATGCCTTAAAAAATACTTTTTGCAATTACCTGGACAAGGTAGTGTACAATAATGTGGTTTGTCTAGTACAAAATACTAATATAGACTTGAACATCTGATATATTCAAATAACTCTATGCACAGAAAAGAGGGAAATTATGGCATCTGTTTATTACAGATAAAACCTAATTAAAATAAAGTAGAGATTTTTAGGTCTGAATTTTTCATTTCAGATCCAGATATTTGTATTAAATGGCAGAGAAGTAATTTGGAGTTCTCAATACTATCTGTTGAATTTTGGATGATTTCATTTTGAAGTTTAAGGCTCTTACTCTACTGGAATAGCATAATCCAGAATCAGAATGTTAGGAAAGGAAGATACTATGGCTATCATCTTAGTCTTGAACTCTTCTTCTGATTTTTAGATGAAGAAATAACAGTTGGAAAAAGCAAAAGGGAAGCAAAGAGCCTGGCAGGGTAAGTCTGAATTGAGTACCTCTGTAGAGGACTAGGAATGAACATATGGTAGCTTCTCAGCACTGGGCAACTGGGTTGTGGGTGATGCATCACTGGTGGGGGGTGGGGATAAAATAGAGGCAAAAAAGAAGCTCTCATTTCATGAAAAGTTGCAAAGCTCTAACAGAAGCATCTCAGCTACATGGTAACATGTTGGCGAGCACTTTCATGACTGTCAGTTTTTGTTATAGAATCACTGGAGTTTATGAGGTTTCCAAATAACTGAGATTGTAAAAATAAGAAAAAAATGTATTTGGTGTTATCCCTTACTGAAAATAGATGTCAGAGCTCATGAAGTTCACTCCCCCATGTAAGACTGCACATTTATCACTAACACTTTGTGCCAGATTTTCAAAAAAAGAAAGAGTGAGTGTGGGGAATAATTATCCTGGAATAAATTAGCACATTTATAATTTGTCTTTTTAAAGTGTTCTCTTTATCACTTAAAGATTAAGAAACTGGGAACCAAGCAAATTTCAAAGAACAAGAAAAAAGTGGGTTAAATAATTTAAAATCTACCTTTATGATGAATCACTGTGTACTCATTGAAAAGTATAAATTCAAAGGAGGTATAATGAGTTTGGAAAAGATAATTTTACAATAAAAAGGAAGCAGATGGTTATTTAGATAGTATGTTAGCCGGTTTTGCATTACCATATCAAAATACCTGAGGTAGGTTATTTAAGAAGAAAAGAGGTTCATTTAACTCAACTGTGGAGGCTAAAAGTCCAACCAGCCTGGTTCAGGCTCTAGAGAGAACCACATGATGGAGGATAGAAGTGCATGTATGAGTCAGTGATTCTATCTTAAAGTGGGAAGACAGAAAGGCTGGGTAGGTCCAGTTTTAGGTTTTTATACTAAATCTCTCAGGAGAACTACTGGGGTCTCATAAGAGAGGTTTAAAGTTTCCATCAGCTTCCATATCATCACATTGGCAACCAGTCTTCCAACACATGTAACCTTGGGGGACAAACCAAGTGCAAACCATAGTGCTCATCATCTGACCCTATATTAGTCACTTTTCATCATTGTGACCTAAATATCCCAACAAGCAGAACTTAGAGGAGCAAAAAATTTATTTTGGCTCATGGTTTCAGAGGGTCAGTCCATGGTCTGCCAATTCTATTACTCTGGATGTGGGGGAGGAAAGCTGCTTAGCTTATAGTGGCTAGGAAGCACAGGGAAGGAATGAGGACACAGGGAAGATGAACCCTTCCAGGCACATTTCCAGTGGGCCACCTCTTCCATCCACACTCCATTTACCCATAGTTACCACCCTGTACAGTAGTCCTTTCAAATTATTAATCCATCAAATGAACTGATACACTAATTAGGTTATAACTCTCATAATCTAATTGTTTCACCTCTCAGCATCCCTGCATTGTCTCACACATAAGCTTTAGGAGGACACCCATATGTGACTCAAGATTCATGTCCTTCTCACAATGTAAAAACATTGATTCAATCTCCAATAATCCCAAGGTATTAGCTGTTTCACCATATCTCACAAATCCAAATCCAAAGTCTCATCTATGGCTCAAGAAAAACTCTTCAATCATGCTCCCTTGTAAAATGAAAACAAACACCCAGAATGTAAGTTACATATGAATAGCAGTCAAGGATAGGATACATATTCCTATTCCATAAGGAAACTATGAGGAAGTAGAAAGGAGTAATCAGCCCAAAGCAAGACTGAAAACCAGTAGGACAGACTTTAAATCCTGAAACTCTTAAGTCTGGCCTCTTATACACAGGATATTAAGGAGTGAGCCCCCAGGGTCCTGGGTAGCCCCACCCCTATGGCTTTACCTGTCATATCCCACATGGTGGCTCGGAGGCTACGCAAGATGTTGGTATCTCCCTGGGTCCGAGGTGCATGGGACTGCTCATTCTACCTTTATAGGGTTTCCACTTCAGTTCCTCTTCCACAGCTGCACTAGGCATCAGTCAGGAGTTCCATGCAGGGTCTCCAACTCTGATAAAAATTTGTCCTTGACTTTCTGGGCTTTTCTTAGAAATTTTAGTGGAAGCTGCTGTGATTCCAGAACTCTTGCATTCAAAACACCTGCAAAATAAGCACCATGTGGCCACCAAGATCTGTCACTGTGTCTGGCCCCATATGGGCCACAGCTGCAGCTGTGGAGTATTTCCCAGGTGAAAGGCAGAGAAACAGATCCCAGGGTGGTCCTAGGCAGTGAGCCTGTGCAGACTATCTTAGGGTGTTTCCCTGAAACAATACTGCGGTAAAAGTTCTCTGAAACAAACTTCTAGACCTCTGTGCCCATGAAGGGAGGGGCAGCCGCAAAGATGGCTGAGATGACATGGTCCATCTTTCCTGTTTTTTTTTTTCATGCAAAACATTTGACTTCTTTTTATTTGTGCTAATCTCTTTAGCAAGAGCTTGGTCAACCAACAGCATCCTCTTTGGCCACACCCTTGTATTCTTTCTCTTTGTTCCTTCCCTCACTAAGCTATGAATTTGCCAAATCTTTCTGCTCTGTTTCTTTTTGGTCCTGAGTCTCAATGTAAATCTGACTAAATGTAGCCATAATACCTATGCTGCAGCCTGAATGCTTTGTTGTTTTAAAAATTACCTCCACCAAACAACATAATCTATCATTCTTAATTCTGGCCTTTTATAAAGTCTTAGAGAATGGACAAAAGGTATGTGAATTCTTTACCACAGTGTAACAATGTGTGACTTAGTCCAATTTTCAGTGTAGTCCTCATTTCCATCTAAGACTAATTCCCTAGTTTCGTCTACTGAGCCCTCATCAGAATTGCCCTTAGTTCTCTGCATATAGCATTCTAGGTTTTTCCTAGACTTTTCTCCACATACTTCCAACCTCTGCCAGTAACCAAATTTTAAAGATGCTGCCACAGCTTAAAGTACAGTTATAGTAATGATTGTACTCCTTGGTACCATTTTCTGTACTAGTCAATTTTTTGTCACTATCACGAAATATCTGAGGCTGACTAACTTTATAAAGAACAATTTTTATTTAACTTACAGTTCTGGAGTTCAAGGAGAGAGAGCTGGCATTGGGTTTGGCTCTGGTGAGGACTTCATATCAGTAGAGCCAGGAAAGATCACATGGAAGAGGAGAAAACAGAGGGAAAGAGGCTGGGTGGGGCCAGAATTAGGCTTTTATAAAAGTATGCTCTTGAGAACTAATCTGGGCCCCAGGAAAAACATTCTTAATTTCTTTTGAGGGCACTTTGACCCAATGACTTTCTTCTAGGATCCACCTCTTAAAACTTCCATTAATTCCCACCTAACTAAAGTGGCAACCAAGCTCCCAACATATGGAAACTTGGGGAACAAACCACATCTAAACCATAGTAGATGCATAAATAGCTCAGTAGATTGATTGAGTGATAGATTATCAGCTAGGTACAGATAAAGTAAAATTTTTTAAAAAGTTAAAAATAACCTGCTATGATTCTGTTTGCTGATATTTATGTTTTATTTTCCTGTATTTTCCAATATCTTAAATTTTTTCTTAATAATGACTGTTTATTACTTTCATCATCCGTTGTACTTTTATCATGCAGGATTCAGTCAAGAGATAGTAAGTACATAAATTATTTCAACAGGGTGAATTTAATAGGAAGAACAGTTATAGGTGGTTAACTGCTGAAAGGGGTAAAAGTGAATTCTAAGTACAGTAGTGATTAGCAATAGCAAAAGGCAGGAAAATACTATGCACCACCTAGACACTAACACTCTTTCCTTGTTTTGTCAAACCTACTCTTCTACCTGTCACTTCCACATTCCCAGAAAATGTTTTCTCCAAATAATTTTTTTCTCACCAGTTTTCCCTATAAACAAAAATACATAACAAGTAGTTTATGTATAATATATATAATTGACATAATAATATACATTATTTAAATATATTCATCTAACATATAGGCTTTCACAGGAATCTTCATGCTTTAAGTTTACTTATTGATCACTGTTTAACAACATTACTGAGTAATCAGTGGCCTTCACATTCTAGGAGAAGATGTTGGAAATTTATGAATAACTACTTTAATTATATTAGGTATTTGATATGGTTCCATGAGTCTAAAATAATTCCCTTAACATGTCCTAATGTGCTGGAGTGGAAGTTGTAAGTGAACATTTACCTTTTTTAGCTACATATTAATTAGTGAGAGTACGTTGTCTTTCAGAAAGATCTGGGAGTAGGATATGATGCATTTTTAGTTTTATTCTATTTAATTAATTAAATTAATTTTTTTTTTTTCATCCATGAGGCTAGAACTCAGGGAATTGTGCAGGCTAGGCAAGTGCCCTACCACTGAACTAGATACCTCAGGCCCTTGATTCCATTTTAATAGCAGGATTGTTTAGGAGGACAATAGATGATCAGCAATGTAAACATCACTGAGTAACTGGACAGACTCCATGCAGCCTGCGTGTAATTCCAGCTATTAGGTCCCTGAATCTCATCATTTGACTCTGTCAGTTTTGGTACATTTCCTTTTGTGGTGCATAGTATTTTCCATAGAAAAACAACAAATTTAATAATTAAAATTATTTACAATATAATTATTATTGCATGTTATTTTTAAATTAATAAAATTAACTTCATTTTGGCATTATAAATTTGTCCATAATTATTTATTTCAATTTCATTTAATTCATATTGTACTAGATATATTTATTTAGTTCAATAATATGTAATATATATGATGCTGTATTCTTTCATGTTTGTGAGTGGTCACACATGATAAAAAATGCAAAGCTAAACATTGTTGTATTGTTTCTGTCTGATTTTGTCTCCTGCTTCTCTTGTTATGTTTGGTATGATTTTTACCATGAAATTATGTTTAGGGACTACAAGTGACACAGAAGATTGCTTATAGCTAGACTTTGGAATAGAAACCTAAAATATTTGTAAATTTTGAGCTTCTAAAGGCATTATTGTCTACTTCTTTTTATTAAACCATTTAAAAAATAAGCTGTAGTTTTATTTGGTCTTAAAATTCTGAAGTTTATGCTTTGCCTTTTTATGAGTGAATTTTTATATTGACAGAAATAGAGCTATATGTTGAATAAATATAGCCTATTTTCTGGTAGAAGTAAAAATCTTTAAAAACAAACAAAAAAATAAATTACCAGGAGATCCACAATGAGTCGATTATAACCATCCCTACTTCTACACTCTCCAAGATCATTCTTACTGGTTTCTGGGTTTGCAAATATATCCCCCTGATTTTGGCTTATAATTGTCTTTTATCATCAAGAAGGAATGTGGCTCATCATAGGAACTTCCAGGGGAAATGTTCTATCCTCTCACAATCTGTGTACCCAGGAGTTGCCTCTTTAATCGTGCTCATTTCTGCCTAACCTAGTCTAGGGGAAAACACACATCTCTTTCATTATCTTTTATAAAATACCACTGGATATAAGGAAGGAGTTTGTAGCTAACAGTTGTTAAGGGGAAAATGTCCTCTTAGATTATTTAAAAATTATGATTAAGAATGAATTACAAGATAACCCAATGTCTGAGAAACAGCCATTTTATTTAAAAGATTTGCATAGAGAATTAAACTCACTCTTCTTTATGGCTAAGGATAGCTGAATTTCATATCTCCACTTTAATGAAAGGTCTTCAAAAACCTTTACATACACTGAGATTAAGAATTGAGGAAGAACGCAAAAACTTTAATTTGATGACTATTATTGTTCAACATGCACAGGTTCATAGAGAACAAGGTGCTCAACTTTCAAGGAGCTGTAAATTTGAAGACAATAAAACAAGTAGCTTTTGTTACAATGATTTCATTGCCAAATTAGATATCACAGACAAAAACTAAATTATAATACTGTTGACTGGAGAAGACAAAGAAAATAATTAGCTATTGGTATTGTTTTTCTTGTCTTCTCTTTTTAGTGCTAGATTATTAGGGCCCAGAGTCCATCTGAGAGTCTAGCCCTAGCCCCACAGAGAGGAGAGTGTTAGGTAGATTTTAGGGCAAGGGAATGTGTAATTTGTCTTGCTACTAGCCAGAATTTAGTCAAAGCAGCCTGCCCTCAAAACATATATAGACTTGTTATTCTTTTCATTTTTTAGTAGGTACTCAATATTAATTATTGGTTTGGATTGAATCAAATACACTAAGCCCTATTATAGTTTTCAAATCATTATAGATTATGTCATACACTAATTTAATTGTTCAAAAGATTAAAATATTCCTTCTAAATTTAGCAACTGCACTCTGGGAAAAAAATTAAAATATTGGAAAACTTTAAAAAAATTTTAGAGGCCACTAGTGTAAGTCTTCACAAAAAGAAATGCTAACATCTGTTCTTTTCATGTTTTTGTAATAACTTTAGTTTAATTTTTTTTTTATCTCTAATCTCTGGAATAATGCAGTTGAGAATGTACAGAAAAGACAAACACATTTGATAATAATTTAAAGGTAAGTGTTCCCATCAGCATCCTCTAAAATATTTTTTTCATTTTGAATGAGGAATTGTGAGAAAATAGAAATATTTTCTTGTCCAGGAATCCTTCCTAGTTCAATGTTCACTGAAAAATGCCATTCTCTGCTATTTAGCTCTTTACTTTTTCAATGTTTATATTATTGCCTTGGTTTTGTCAGTCTTTCTATTTTATTGTGTTTCTCAACAGCAATTGGGAAACTGAGGACCGTTTTCTTTTACAAATTTTTATAAAGGCTCAGAAAACATTCAAAATAGAGTAGGTGCTTTAAAATGTTATGATTGTTAGTCTAATGGTTAATAAATTAAAATTTCCACTTTTTCCTTTAAAATAGTTTTTAAATGTTATAAAATAAAAGTATATTATTTTTCTTATATTTTTCTGTTACAGAAAACTGCATTATTATTAACTCAATAGTCAGTTAATAATAAGGAAATATGAAGTTGAATTATACTAAAATGTATGTGTCACAAGATGGCACTGCTGTTTCAAATATGAAACTACACCTAGCATTTCTCTTTTTTTGAGGTGATCTTTTAAAATGTTTAAAAATATTTTTGAACATATCATATTACCTGGAGGATCTTAGATTTCAGATAAACATTTAAAGAGGAGCATCTACAATTAATATTGTGTATTGGCTGTGATTTTGGTAGTTTGCTTTTTATTTTTTTTTACCATCAAGGTCTGTGACGTTCCCTGGTCTAAAGAAACCACCTTTGATTGAATTTAGATATCCTAATCCAATCTAAAGCCCTTAGTGGAAAAATAATCAGACAATCCTATTCGGGTCATAATACTTCTTTTTTTGACATTCACTTTAGTGACTTGTTCAGAGAACAATTGATTCCATATTATGAAATGTCATTATTAGCAAGTGGCAATCAACTTTTGTCCATTAGTTGTCAGGTTAGTAATCATTATTACTTTTAGGAAAGAGGAAAAAGGAAAGATTCTACACTGGCATTTTGGAAAGAAGGTAGGATCATAGAACTTATTACCAAAGTACATCTCACATGTACCAAGTAAAATAACATCACATGCTCATCTTCTTTGCAATAAATATTTATTTATGTGCATTTTCTCTGTAGATATAGTCATGGTTCTATAGCTATAACTGCAATTACAGTGTATCATTTTTTACATGAAAACTGGACTCAGAATAAAGTATCTGAGCTACAGAAGCCAAAGGTGAGAGGTGATGCTCATTAAAGCAGGCTACAAAGACTAATAGGATAAAGTTTGCCAAAGGCAAACAGTCACCTTCACAAGTGTAAAGAGAAAAGAAAAATACTAAAAACAACCTTCTTCCTGAAGTGAACAAGAGATACAGAATAATGTAAAAGCAGTTTTAGGACGAGTAGCACAAAAGCTTTTAAATTTAGCAAAATGTATATTCTTAAGGAATAATTAAGTTAGATACCAAACTCTGAGTGAACCTGCTTGCCAGATATAAATAGCCTATTTATATGTCTTTACATTTAACACAAAATTTGGTTATGTTGGCAAACATGGGAAGAATGCCAAAGTCTTGTATGTATATATTCTGCAGTTAAACTGCAAAGGACCATGCTCTGAATATTTTTCTTATTTACTTGGGGATTAGAAAAAGAAGAGGACTGTATAGTTCTAAATGATAAAAAAAAGTAAAGAAAATATGAAAGGAAGAAAGAAAGGAGAAAAGGAAGGAAGAAAGGTAGGTTGGGAGGGATGGAGGGTGGAAGGAAGACAATGCCAAATTCTCAAGTTAGAGTTTCCCTACTGATGTCACCTAATCAGGAACCTCTTCCTGTATCACCTCTCATTCTTTACCCTGTGTGTTTTCTGTCTCCCTCACATGGCTATAAAGTCCACAGAAGCAGAATTATTGCTTTGCTCACTGCTGAATTATTGCTTTTTCAGTGCTGCATCTTTAGTACTTTAAGCACTTCACACAATAGTTATCACAATAAGTATTTATTCAATAAATGAATGAATTTTCATACATCATATATAGAAAGATGTAATTCCTTCTATCCGCCATAACAATATGCAACCTGTAATTGATATAAATTCTGGGTCCTATTATTGGACAATGTCTGAAATCTTCCTGTTATCTAAGAACAAAATATTTGGATTTCCAGCACTATTTTTCTCTAATCTGTCTACAACATACAGAATATAAGAAATAAGCCCAAGTTTGAGGAATCAGAATATTTGGGCTGTGGCTACTAGCAGGACTCATCAAATAGTTTTAACTTGGTAATTTCTACACATTTTAGGTCTGATATCAGCTGTACATACAATGAAGCTCAGTGTTCTTGCTACCTGAGATTGTATTATCTCCAGAGTCTGATCACAAAGCCGGGATAACCAATTTGAACATCTGACACTAGGGCATGCTTTACTCCTAAGCACAGCTGTCTAAGTGTCATACCAACACATTAGAGAAGGTGGGTGCAGGGGTGCAGAGCTAGAGAAAGACAAGAGCTTCAGTTATGGCCCAAGTGTAAGTGGGCTACGAGACTTCTTCTCTATGTGTTTCTTTGGGCAGAACATGGGAATACGGGCTAAAATAAGTTACCTGGAATTTTAAGATCATAATTTAGTACATTTGCATATTTTATAGTTTACTTCATAATGTATCTATGTTTATTTTAAAATAAAAATAATGTTCTGACCTTTTTACTTCCCCAATATGATGCTCTAGGGTGTTGCTCTCTTGTGAATCTTCACAGACTTCGACACACTGACTCAGTCATTGATGAGATGTTGGTTGAATACCTGTTCTATGCCCAGTACTATGCCATGTGCTTTGGAAAAAGAAAGCAAGATAAGCTGAGAAGGTGAAAACATCAGATTTCTATTGAACGATTGCCTTAGTTGCAGAATGGAGGACAGCTGAAGGGAAGAAGGCCAGTTAGTGGTCTATGTTAGTGATGCAGGCAAGGGAAGACAGTAGTTGTAATTAGAAAACCAGTATTACAGTGACACAGCTATCTCAATGTTTGTAGCTGCACAATTCACAATAGCTAGGTTGTGGAATCAACCTAGATGTCCCTCAGTAAATGAGTGGATTAAGAAAATGTGGTATATACGCACAATGGAATTTTACTCAGCAATAAAAGAAAATAAATTAATGGCATTTGCAGGTAAATGGATGAAGTTGGAAGACATAATGCTAAGTGAAGTTAGTCAGTCTCAAAAATCCAAGTACCAAATGTTCTCTCTTATATAAGGAGGCTATTTCAAAGTATTGTTGGATGGGGTACATAGGAGGATTAGAGGAACACTAGAATGGTCAAGGGAAGGGAGGGTAAGGGAGGGAGCAAGAGGGGAGGGAGGGGGGGAAAAAAAGGTGGTTGAATGAGACGGATATCATTTTCCTTAATGCATGATTGAAGACCTAAATTGTACGAATATACTTTGTATACAAACAGTTATATGTAAAAAGATACTAAATATATGCACTATGTGTTGTACATATTAAAAATTATAAAAATAAAAAAAGAAAAAAAAGTCTCAGAAAAAAATCACTAAAAAAAAAAAAAAAATCTAAAAAAAAAAAAAAAAAAAAAAAAGAAAACCAGTAGGTGATGTTAAAGGATCAATATACTTAAGAGACAGAGATGTAGGAATAAAATCTGTATGCATTTATGGGGATCTGGTGAGAAACAAATGAAATGAGTAAGGATAATTCCTAGGTTTCTGACTTGTGATACTATATGGATATGGATACCATTTGTTGTGTTGGTGACATTTTCTTTCTATTTTTCTTCCAAACTTGGGAAAGTTTGAAGGGGAAGATTATAAGTTCTGTGGGATTGTTAGGTGATAGCAATAATATCAGAGATGCAAGCAGGTAAACTCACAGGTGGTATAGCCAGGCCCCTCATCTTCTGTCACTCATAGGCATTTGAGGGATTCTATAGCAACATTTAAGTGCTCATACTTAGGTCTCCATTGAATTACATCTTTTTTTTTTTTCCTTGAGAAAAGGACTAGGTTTCTGTCCTCTCTGTGCTGGCTTCTATCCAATTTTAACTCTGGGTGATTTTCCATTCCAAACAAAATGACCTTGCTACCCAGTTTAAAATAATGATTTTAAGAAATTTATTTCAAAAAAGTTCACTTAAAATTTTATACATTTTTTTGATGATAGAAGCAATGCCTGCTTGCTTAAATACCTGTCTACAGTAAAGAATACAGAAGCAAACAGAAATCATCATGTTGTACTATGCAGTCCAGAGTGATACAATCTGGATGGTAACCCCTTGAATTATGCAATGTGGTATAATAAACTTGACTGGTAGACTAACCACCCTTAACATTTGGCTCTTTTCTCCCAGTATTTTGTTGTGAAGGAAAACAAAATTGTGAAGAATAAAAAAAAGTATACTGTATATATAGTTATATGTTCTTTTTCTCCAGCCACTGTAGTTACATAGCTTCTCCAATTTCATTTAAATTTGCTACAAAAAACCTAGAGAAGAAAAACTGATGAAACTGGTCCAAAGTACAAATGATAAGAATTCCATTTTTACAAATAAAATGTTTTCATTTTCTCTACCATAAAAGTATGTCAAAAGTGAACTTGTAATAAAATGTAATAAAATATGTCACAGAAATTGTCAAATGGTGAAATGGCAAAGCAGTGAATGGGAAGGGAAAACTGATTAGAATTTGGAACCAGGTATTAAGAAGTCTGAAGTCTAAAATTCCTTTTGTCACTCACAATTCAGAAAGTAAGTGCACCCAGTGTTATTACATATGGTCCAAAACTCTACTGGGTACTCTCATTTCTTCCTATTTTCCCTCAAATTGGACTATGGGAGACATGGATAGCCAGTATTTTATCTACCTGAGATATGGCAGGTATAGTGATTTACGTTTTTATCTGATTATTTTTATAATGAAAAATAGCCAACATGTAGAAGATAGAATAGTATAAAGAACCTCATTTACTTGTCTTTCAGCTTAGCAATCAACATTTTTCCAGTTTATTTTATATATTGCAATCTTTCCATTTTTTGTTCCTCTGCAATTTGAAGCAAATATGACATAATGTCATACCCAGTGTAAAAACTGCTCAAATATATTAAAATTTACAAATATACTATCTTATTTCATTATTTGAAACTTTACCAAACATAACAAAATATATAAAATCATAATCATAAATTAACAAATAAATAAAAATCATATAAATGAAATATGTAAAATATTTTTATAAAACATGATAATACAGATGCTTTGATTTGAACAAGAATTTATTAGTGCCTATTACTGGGTTGGAAGAATATCTGGCTTTGAAAACAACCTTCTAACTGGTTTTGAGAGCTGGGGTAATACAAGTAAACTTCAGGGCACTGTGTTAATTAGGGTTCTTTTAGTTGCAACAGCATATGCCAAAATTAGATAGCCAAAACAAAAAATAAATTTATTTGAAGGATGTTGGAATATCTAATGATATGAATAAACATGGAGAACAGGTTCAGGGACCAAGTGATACAAGACTTAAGTGCTGATGGGATTCTCATCTCTGCTTCTCTCTTTAGGCTTCAGCTTTCTCTATTGTTACAGGGAAATATTTTTTTTTTTTCTAAATAATGGAAGACATAACTGCTAAGAGTTTTATAATTTAGACTTTATCAAAACCTAACAATCTTTGGAAAGATACAAACTTCCAGCATAATGAACTGTGGCCAGGAGTAAAATGAAATAATTTAAGAACATGGAAGTAGAAGTCATGTGGATGGAATGGGAAAACGTAGTCTCCAGGAAGGTTCAAAGAGAGCATACTGTGAAAAGAATTACAGACATATCTTCTGTGGGATTCAATGATTTTATCTGCAAAATGAAGTCTTTATATTATAGAACTGCTAAGATACCTTCTTATTCCTCATATATACTTCTTCCAAAGTCATTAAATGTGCCTGTAGGAAGTTGTTACTTTAGAAGGTCAGGAGAAAAATATAAATAAATAATAAAATGTCCTTCTGTATGAGTTTATCCAAAGTTCATGACTATAATGTGACATTTTGGAGCATACATTTTAAAGTGACAAGCCATTAATATAAAAGTTTAATAAGGGAAGAAACCAAAAGCTGATGATTTCACTTTACATTAAATACCTCTTAGCTATGTTGTCATACTGATATTTCCCACCCATAGCTATTATGGCAAAGACAAAAGAAATTTTGTGTAAAAAACTAAGAGTTTTCTTATTTTTGTTATTTCACATTTAGATGCCCAAGTTTATTTAAATCTTATCTACTAAACCTTTCAAGGCTTAATGCTTTTAATATAGTTTTTTTTTTTTCTTAAAATCCCAAGAGCAATTTTGGGGGGACATGGGTGGATATTTTATTTTAGTTATTATTCACTGAATGTCAAGTATTTTGTGCTATGATCAACAAAATATACTGTCAATGTAGAAAGGATTCTTCATTATTTCTTTATTTTTTTAAAAAATGATGTAGAAATTTTAAACATGTGTAAAGATAGAGAAGAATGTCATATAATGAACCCTTATGTACAATTAGTCAGCTTCAGTGATGACTAAAACATGGCCCTTTCATAGAAATTAATTTTGAAGCTGATTCCAGTATATTCCTCTAAGGATAATGATTTGTTTCTTTTAAACATTATTATAATAATAATATAAAATCAAAGATGAATGAAATTATTTTTAATAATATGAAACATTTGGTTATCAATTATATTCATTCTTTAGTCTTATAAATGTTTACTACAGACTAGATGATTGTGTCTTTTCAAAATTCTTGGGTTGAAGCCTAATTCTCAATGTGATGGTATTTGGAAATAGGCATTTGTAAGGTAAATAGGTCATGAAGGTGGTGCCTTCATTGTGGATTATTTTGCCCTTGTAAAAAGAGACATGAGAGATTGCATCCCCTTCCTCTGCTGTCCACCGTGTGAGTGCACAGTGAGATAGATTTCATCTGCAAACCAGAAGGAGTCTCTCATGAGACACCAGATGTGTTGGTGCCTTCGTCTTAGGCTTCTCAGACTCCAGGACTACGAGAAATAACTGTTTCTCATTTTAGCCACCTTGTCTATAGTTATTTTTGTTACAGCAGTCTGAACCAACTAACAGAATGCTTTTTGCAGTTGAATCATGGAACAAGATTGCAATTTATTGAATTGTCATTTAGATAGGCCATACTTTTTTGTCTTTTAAAAATAAATGTTTTTGCATTGAAATATAACAGAAATTATACACTGAAAAGTGTACATAAGTGTATTAAATGAAAATAATGTTTTTCCAAGACCATTCATATCTTTTTAACCCCACTCATGTCCAGAGGTAGACAATTATCAACACTCCAACAACTTTCCTTGTGTCTTTTGCCAGCCATCATTGCGCCACTAAAATAAACCTTATCTGAATAGATTTGGTATCCATAGATTTGATTATCTGTTTTGGAATTCATATATATGTAAGATAAAACAAAATGTAATCTTCTGTATTCACCTTTTTTTTTATTTGACACATTATGAGATTCCTCCATGTTCAATTTGTAGAGCATTTTATTATAGAAATATTCCAAGATTCATCTATTTTACTCTTAGTGGCCATTTGAGTTGTTCCTAGTTAGGGAGATTACAAATAATGCTGTAGCGAATGTTCTTATACATTTTTCTATCTGAAATATGAATTTATTTCCCTTATACATACCCAACACCCCTTAATGAGAGGAGGATTCTTTTTCCACTATATTATATACCGTTACCATTTTAAATTAAATAATTGATTACATGTGTGGGTTTCCTTCTGTATTCTCTAGATTGATCCATTGCTTTCTTTATCTGTTTTTGAACCAATAATGATTTTATAGTTGCTGATTTATAATAAGTATTCACATATGGTAGTTAAATATCCCAACACCACTTCTTATCAACATTTTATTAACTATTTTTGAATCATTTAGTATTAAGTTGAGAATTTCTGCCAAACATCTTGATAGGATTTTCATTCTTATGGCATAACTATTTAGATCAATTCGTGAGGAACTGATATTTTCATCACATTGAGTCAATTTCATTAAATGGCACATTCATTTGTCTTCTTTAATTTTTCTGATTAATAATTCTTAACATTTTGATGTAGAAGTTTTACATATTTTCAATAGATTTATTTCTAGATGTTTGATGCTAATTGATACTATTGTAAAAAATTGTACTAGAATTTATATAAGGATTTTTAAGGCATATCATCTAATTTCCCCCCAAATTGAAATATGTTTGACAGTGTGTCGGGACCTTACACTGTCTGCCAAGGGGATGGAAAAGCTTTGGCTTTCTGGCTGCTTGCCACATTACCATGCCCTGTTACAGGACCTAGGCTAAGCAGGGGGCGTGGCTGTGAGAACTGAAACCACCCCAAGGATAGGCCAATGGCATCCGCCCATGCTCCTTATGTGTCCCTGTGATCTTTCTGCTGATTGGCCCATGTCCTCTATAAGACTGTCCAACCTCCTCAATAAATGGAGTTCCTGCACTGACCGGTGATCGGGCTCCCCGGTATGTTCCTGTGTCCTTTGAGGGCAGGGGAGGGAATATTGGGGCCTTTACTTTCCCAATCTAGTCTCCTCTTTGGGGTAGGCCTCTCTGGCCTCTTTTGTTGGACAAGAGAGGTCCATCCCAGGTACAGGGGGCCTAACGACCCCAACCCCTTATAATATCCCGACAACAGTGTTTCTTCTCACTTTGTCAAATTATAAACATCTTCTTAAGTAATATCATAAGCATGTTTATATAAACTTGATCAGCACATTATTTTTTTTTCCAGCCTCCTTGAGTTGTAATTGGAAAAAAAATATTTTGAGGGTATCCAATGTGATGACTTAATATACATTATGCAAATATTGTAAATGCTTATCACAATCTGATTGATACTTTTATTACCCCATTTAGTAACTATGTTTTTGTGTGTGTGTGTGTGTGTGTGGCATATTTTTTTTTTGTAAGAAATTCTTTTTGTTTTCAAGAGTGAAAAACATTTGGATCTAAAAAGTAGGCAATTTATACATATTGCTTGAGTTTGAAAGAAAGCCTGAAGAAACACTGATAGATTTATGCAAAGATTCCCCGTCACCTTAAATCTCAGTTCTGTAGAAAATGTTTTGTCACAAAAGTTCAGGTAGACATAGTGTACAAATCAGAGCTCTGAAACTTGAGGATCAGTCTCCTGGGTCACTCATGAAGATTTCTGAGTTGAGCTTTCTTTCTTCAAACTATAAAACATAAAGCATATAACAACTTGATCCACTTTGTATAGACAGTAGGAAGAAATTTTGCATAACAGAAATCACTAAGTTACAGTCTGGAAATGAGTTGCTGATGAGGCCATACAAGTTGACTGTCTTTGAAAAGGTTGTATATGCCTACCTCACAAATTGTTAAGCTTTCTATATATTTTCCTTATCTTATTGCCCTGGCTATGACTTCAAATTTATCATTGCAAAGAAGTAGAGATAGTAGATATTCATATTTAATTCCTGTTAGGTAGAGAAAGCCTTTAAGATATCACATGAAGATGAGGATTCAGTAGACTTTTCAGGTGCACGTGTATCAGATTACAGATTTTTTAAAAAACATGAAATGTAGAATTTATCAAATCTTGTGAAACAGTTGTAAGACATTATGATTACAATATATTGCTGAATTTCATCAATTTGATCTAATAATATCTTCCTTAATTTTTCCACCTAAATTAATTTTTCCACCTAAATTCATGAAAGAAATTTTGCTTTTAGTTTTTATATAGTTAGTGAACTGCCTCATTAGATTAGGGCATCAATTTTATGCTGCTAACACATAATGATTTGAGAATTATGTCCTCCAGTTCCACATTCCTTCAAAAAAATTGGGGAAGAATGTTATTATTTCTTATCTAAATGTTCAAAAGATTATACTGGTGATACCAAAGGGCCAGTTTTCCATGTTGGAAACAATGAAATTTCACAGTTAATAATTTACTAATTTCTAACATTTCTTATACAATTTGATAAATTGTATTTTTCAGGTAATTTATTTCTTTTGGATTTTATAATTTATTGGAGTAAAGTTGTTTATAATATATTCTTTCAACACGTATATGCTGCATTGTAATATTATTATTTTATCAGTGATTTTGATATTTCCTGCTTTCTTTCTTTTTGTCTAGATTAGTTCTGCCAGGAATTTATTGTTTGCAAGTTTTTCAAAGAATGAACTCTTGATTTTGTTAATTTTTTTCTATTATATGTGTTTTAAATTTCATCAAAATTTTAATTCTTATATTTACTATTCACTGTGTTTTTCTCCTTTTATTCTTGAGATGAATATTTTTAAAAAATTTATAAGCTGTCCTTCTTTTCTAAAATATTTATTTTAGGCTATAAATTTCTCTTTAAAAGAAATTTTAACTTTACATCATAGTTTTGCTCTGTGCTGCTTTTATTCCAATTCAATTCAAAACACTTTCTAATTTCCTCTGTGATTTCTTCCCTTAGGGATTTTCAAGAAGTATATTGCTTAAATTTGTAAATATTTTTATATTTTATACTTATTTGTGTTATTGATTTCTAACATAATACCATTGTAGTTAGAAAACATAATTTGTATGATTTTTTTGAAATTCGAAATTTGTTTATATTTGCTTTAAGACTCAGCATGTGATCAATTTTGACAAATGTAATATATTCCTTGATGAAAATTTTTTATTGCATTTTTTCATTCTGTTTCAATTAAGTCATATTTTTTACTCATGATTTTCAAAGATCTGTTTCTATATTACATGTTCTATAAGTCACAGTAGGAATTCTGTTAAATAAAATGTCAACGTTTTTACATTATATTTGAGGATTTAATTTATCCTACATTTGATCCTTGAAGTTTTTGCTTTTGTATTTTAAGTCTGTGTTTTAAATGCATACACATTTAGAATTTTGCATCTTCTCAGTGGATACTTTTGTCATCTTAGCATATTCTTTTATATTAATAATGGTTTTATTTACATTGGATGATTTATAAGCTACTTTTTAATCTATGTGTTTCTTAGCATTTTTATTACAGGGTATTTGTCTTCAGTTGAGTCTGATTCTAGTATTATACAAATACAGTTTCCTATATTCAGGTTTTTTCTGATTAAACAATTATGTTCATCTTTATGCTGACAGTAAACCTGTTCTTTTGTACTCTGTGTTTTCTCTAAAATAGTACAGATGCTCCTTGGCTTACAATGGGATTATGTCCCAATAAATCCATTGTAAGCTGAAAATACTGTAAAAAAGAAAATACACTTAATACACCTAACCTTCAGAACTTGATGGCTTAGCAACACAGTGTACTGTAGAATATAGGTTGTTTACTCTTATGATTGAGTGGCTGATTGACAGCAATGGCTTGTTGCCCAGCAGTACATGAGACTATCTTATCACGTATCACTGGCTTGGAAAAAATTGGGAATTCTAAGCTCAAAGTATGATTACTGAATGCAGGTAGCTTTTGAACCATTGACAAGTTTAACACTCTTAAGTAGAACCCTCATACCTTGAGGTCCATTCATAGTTACAATAATTAGAATAGTCTTCCTTTACCTATAGTTTCACTTTTCATGTCTTGCTCCCCAGAGATTCAGGCATCAGCAGTTAATAGCAGTCTGAAAATATAAAATGGAAATTTTCAGAAATAAACAATTTATAAGTTTAAATTTTATGGCATTACTAGTAGCATGATTAAATAGTGTACTACCCTGCTTTGACATGCCCAGAATATACATTTTTAATTTGTCCAGAGTATCCACACTGTATACATTACTTTCCCACTAGTCACTTTGTAGCCCTCTCCATTATTAGATCAACTATCTTAGTTTCACAGTGCTTGTGTTCAAGTAGCCCTTACTTTACTTAAGGCCCCAAAGTATAAGAATAGTGATGCTAGCCATTTGGATATGCCAAAGAAGGCTTATGTTTAGGTAAAACATATAATATGTATGTATAGGGTTTGGTATAGGGATGTTTCACTCTTGGAAGATATCCAAGATGGGACTACTGTATAGTATACATATTCATATCAGGGTAACCTCTTTTTTTTTATTTTTTTTGGGGGGGGTCTTCTAACATAATAGCATCCTGACATTTTGGTATAAAAAGTTGTTTCAGGCTCAACTTCCCTGTTTCCCATGTTAAATAGTTAATAAAAACAATACCCTTGAAGTCCTGTTCTCTTTTATCTAGTGTTTATTTATTGCCTTTCTGCAGAAACAATTATCCTAAAATTAGAATTTATCCATATTAACTCCCTATACTCTTTCTAACCTGAAGACAACTATAGAAAGTTTATAATTACTATTTCATAAATGAGAAAATGAAGTTTATAAGAAAAAACCTTGCCTAAGATCATGCAATTTAAATGCAAAAGAGCTCAAATGATAACAGTGATAGACCTTACTCCAAGTTAAATAATCTTTTAGTACACCACATCTATTTTTAATTAATTGTTACCTTGGGCCTTGCTAATGAAAGAGAAAACTAAAATGTTAGTTTTCTGGTATTTCCTATGAAAAATTTAATCCCAATTTTAAAAATTAATTTTTAGGGTAAATAAAGATATCAGGAAAAGCAGTAAAACAGAACTGACTTGAAGAAATAGAATCACTTATGATAGGAACAAAAAATGTGATTTCTGGGCACCACAGTTTTGGGTTTTAAATTTGACATATTTTTGTGTGGGCAAATCTAAGATCCCTAGAAAATGTTAGCAATATAACTGATGAAGAGAAAGTAATTACTCTGTGTATCATAGGTCAGGGTTTAATGTAATATATGTTCTCTGAGACAAAATATGAAGTATTTAATAAATGCAATATAAAATGTTTGGATGTTGTTAAATGAAAAATATAATTTACCTTAACTTTTCATAGACTATTTTAATAATAATATATCCACATATACATCACTGTCAAAACAGATTTTTTAAACAATAAATATATATTTTTCTATTAGGAATTGAACCTATGGGTACTCTCCACTGAGCTACGTTCCCAGCCTGTAGATAAAATATTTAAAAATTAATTTGGAAATTTGTATATTTATGTTGAGTAGTACTAACTTATTATAGTTTGAAAACTTCCTGTGTGAGGATTATATAATCCTTGGAAGAAGATGCTCTTGATTACACTGAAATAATTGGTCAAAACTTTTAATTACTGATGTGTAATGTGCAATAAATTTCAAAGAAAAATACAATTCCAGATAACATTAAGTAGGCCCTATAGACATTAAAACATGACAGCAAATAAACTTCAAAAAAAAAAGGACAGGTCTTAATCATTCTAAGTAGTTACAAAATGGAAGGTTACAGCTAAGACTAATTTTTGTGTTTATTTACATATTTTAAAATATTTAATGAGATATAAATAACTGTAGAAATTTTAAGATAGGAGACAAAAAGTACATATCTTAGGTAAAATACTGGTCACTTTTGGGATTTTTTTTTAAAGGAAAATAGAGAAATTTGTCATGGCATTTCACTATTTAAATTTTTTTTTTTCAATCAAAGAAGATATTCAGATGGCAAGTAAACATATAAAACAATGCTCCGTAGCAGATGTCGTAGGGAATTGCAAATTAAAACAATAGGGAGATACCACCATATACCTATTAGAATGACCAAAATCCAAAAAACACATATCATATGCTATAAGGATGTGGAGAAATTCTCACTGATTGCTGGTGGGAATGCAAAACGGCACTCAGTCACTTTAGAAGACTGTTTGGTAGTTTCTTATAAAACTATTCTTTTTGTTTGTTTTGTTTTCAATCTTTCAGTCTTTTTAATGTTATTCTTTTTTAAATTTAATTTATTTATTTTTATTCTAAGTTTTTAGAAATGACAGCAGAATGCATTACATTTCATATTATACTTATTGAGCACACTTTTACATATCTCTGGTTGTATACAAAGTATATTCACAGCATTCGTGACTTCATACATGCACTTAGGGTAATAATATCCATCTCATTCTACCATCTTTTTTTGTTTTCTTCTTCACCCTTTTGCTCCTCCCTTTCCCTCCCTCCCCATTGGCCTAGAATGAACACTAGAATCACTATTTAAATTTAATAAGAGCAAAATTATACCACTTTATTTTATTTTAACTTATAAAGACATATATTAAAAATATTGAATATATTGCATTACTTTAATATATTGTGATACTAAACAAAACTAAAACCTAAAGAAGACTTCTACTTCTGGGAAGATGGAATAGATGCACTTTGATGCACTTTTCTTTGTTCTTCCCACCAAGTATGACTTGCTGCCTGGATATTATATATGAGATAAATGAAAGAAAACCCTGAAAGGTGGAGTTTCTTAGTTTTGCGTGTTTTTTTTTTTTTTTTTTTCGGTCTCAAATACCCCAGACAAGGAAAAGAAGGAGCATGCAAGCCAGAAGTCTCAATGAGCCCAGACTAAAAATGCTCCCAAGAAAACCTTTTCTCTTCAGCTGTGGGACCATAGAAGGGCAGGCTTGCAAAACATAAAAATTTGTACATAATAGCAGCTCTACTCCAGATAAACATCACTGAAAAAACTTTCCCCCAAATACCCATACCAGCCAACTGCAGATCTATACCAGTCCCTCGTTGGAGTGATGTCAGAGAAGGTTGAGTAGAGGGCTGGGTCTTTTATCCCACCTTTGGAAACGAAGTCTGTCCCTGTTGCCCCTGTGGTGTCTGTGGAAACCACCTGGGGAGTTTGAGCTTCCTTTTCCATGCACACAGCAGTAACAAGGTGCCCTCCCCACTCCTGGAAGAGAGGTGTCTGTTGTAGAGGGCAGGGGTTTCATCATCTCCCAGCAGTGATGAGGCTCCCTACCCTGGAGTGTCAATAGATACCCTCACATGGAGAATCAGCACTCCCACGCTCAGTCAGCTGTAATAGTAGATAGTCATTCAAGGGTCAATACAGGCCAAGTATATAATTCTACCTGCTATTAGCAATGCAGCACTTCAACCCGCCTTCCCAAAGAGACAGTAAAGAAAGCCAGTTAAAAATTAAAGTTTAAATAAAATCCAGAATGTCATAACAATACAAAAATGCCCATATTTCTATAGTAATCACTCATCATACAAAGAACCAAAAAGAACTAAACTTAATTTTAAAAGTCAATAGGCATTGAGGTGACAGAAATGTTATTTGACAGAGATGTTAGAGTTATTTGACAAAGATTTAAAGGATTCATGATAAAAATATTTAGGCATGCAACTACAAACATATTTAAAACAAGTGAAAAAGATAATGCCTCAGCAAAGAATTGGCAGTTATATGGAAAAAAAAAAGTTTAGAAAATAAGAAGTGCAACACTTAAATGAAAACCTCTATGTATGATCTCAAATGTAGAGAAAATAAGGAATAGGAAAGCAGGATACATTCTGAAAAATATGTCATTGCATCATCCTGTGAACATCACAGAGTGTGGCTCAGGTAAACCTAGATTTAATACATACCTAGGATACATGGTATAGCCTATTGCTCCAAGGCCACAAACCTGTATGGCATGTTACTATGCTAAATACTGCAAAAAAATTATAACACAATGGTATTATGATACTATATATAAACAAAAAATGGTACAGTAAAAATATGGTATAAAGTATAAAATGGTACACTTGTGGGTAAGGCACTTACCACAAATGGAGCTTTAAGTACTGAAAGTTGCTCTAGATGAGTCTATAAGTGAATGTGAACGAATGGAAAGTCCTAAGACATTACTTGGCAGTAGCCTTAATAAACACTGTACACTTCAGTAATAAATTAACCTTAATCTACTGTAACTTATTTACCCTATAGATCTTTATTTTTAAACTTTTTAAAATAATACTTAGTTTAAAACATAAACATTGCTGTACAAAAGTATTTTTATATTCTATTCCAGAGGCTTTTTTCTGATTTACTTATTTTAATTTTTTTAACTTTCTGGTTAAAAACCAAGGCACAAACACATTATCTTGTGCCTTCACAGCATCAATATTACCAATATCACTGTATTCCACTCCACTTCTTGTCCCAGTGAAAGGTCTTCATAGACAATAATACACACAGAGCTGTCATCTCCTATGCTAACAGTGCCTTCTGGAATACCTCCTGAAGGACCTTCCTGAGGTTATTTTACATTAAATTTTGAGAACAAGAAGGTATATACTCTAAAATAATAAAACATATAGGACAATAAATGCATAAACCAGTAACAGTCATTTATTGTCATTATCAATAATATGTACTATACATAATTGTATGTGCTATGCTTTTATGCAATTGGGAAGAGCATGATAGGTTTGTTTACATGAACATCACCACAAATATGTGGTGTACTTCTCTATAACTTTATGGTGGCTATGATATAATTAGGTTGTAGGGCTTTATTCAGCTCCATTATAATCTTATGTGGTCTGTCTTTGACTGAAATGTTGTTATACAGCACATGTCTGCATTAGCAAATAAGTTCAGAAATACATAAAGGTAACCAACTGAGGTTTATTTCAAGGATGAAATGCTGATTTAATATTCAAAATCAATCAATCTAATAAACAATGTTAAAAAGGTTAAAGAACAAAAATCACACAGACATAAATCAATGCAGAAAATTACTTGACAAAGTTCAGCATTTATTCATGATGAAAACTCAGAAAATAAAACTATATGGATAGTTCATCAACTTGATAAAAAGCAGGTATAAAATTTACAACATACTTGATGGTGAATATATGAAATGTTTTCCACCTAAAATCAGATATAAAGCCAGGATGCTCACTGTTACTAACATGGTGTTAAAAGTTTTAGCCAATGTAATGAAGCAAGAAAACTTTTAGAAAGAAAAGAAAAAAACCTTCAGATCAAAAAGGAAGAAATAACACTTCCATTATTTGTAGATAACATGATTTTATACATTGAAAATACCAAGGAATACACAAAAATGTACAACAAATAAATGAGTTCAACAAGGCCAAAGGGATACATGATATATATGCAGAAATCAGATTGTATTTTTATATCCTAACAATAAACAAGTAGGCACCAAAATTAAAAATAGATACTATCTTCAATTGTAAGGAAATAAAGAAATATGTCTATGTAAATATGACAAAACATGTACAAGGTTTGAATGCTGAACATTACACAGTGCTAATAAAAGATATTTTTTGAAAATACAAGTACATGGAGACATATACTCTATTCATGAGTCACAAGACTCAAAATAGTAAACCTGTTATTCTTCCCATTTTAATGCAATTCTAGCAATCTATTTTATAGATGCAGATGAGATTATTCTAAAATTAAATGGATATACATGGAAACTAAAATAGCTAAAAATCATCTTGACAAAGAAAGATAAAGTGAGATAACCATGTATCTGACTTCAAGAATTTCTGTGTAGTATATTAATCAAGAACTTATTGTACTGTTAAAATAATAGACACACTTAATTCTTATTCAGTGAAACAGAGACTCTAGAAAGATGTCACATGAATACATTCAACTGATTTTTGAAAAATGTTCAAAGGCAATTAAGTGGAGAAAGTAAGTCCTTTCAACAAATGTTGGATCAATTGGACATCCACGTGTTCAAAAAATTTTGCTGAAGCTGTATCTAGGATCTAAACATTAAATGTGTATTATATAATTATTAGAAAATTATTAGGAGAAAACCTTCAGAATCTAGTGCTGGGTGCCGCTTTGGACAGGAGCTATGTATATACCTTTAATTCCTGAGCAAAGAGGTAACAAACAGGCATTGCACCCATTATAATGTATTTGGACCTTACCGCCACTCAGATAAGAGAGGTACAGCTCCAGGAGTGGGTGTCACCTGATGGGGTTGGATTATACCCCACTTGTTTGTTGTAACCCTTCCCCTTGCCTCATTTGAATGGCTTCTCCCCAATAAAACCTGAATTTGAGATATGCTCCTCCTCTTTCTTGCTTGCCTACCGTCCTTGTGGGAGCTATGACTGAGGAGCAGTCATTAAACCCAAAGAAAAGGCACTTTCTGTGTCTGTGTCTTTATTTAGTCAGCCCAAATTCACTTTGAGTGACGCTGACTGGTTTAATTGTGTGTCCCGACAATATAGGACTTGGAATAGCGTCCTAGGCATAACATGCAATGCATAATTCACAAACACAAAAATTCATAAACTGAGCTTTATAAAAATTTTGCTCAGTGCTATAGTTTGGATGTTGAATGTCTCCTAAAGACCCATGAATGTGTCCTAAAGACACATGTGTTAAAGACTTAGTCTCCAAGATGGTGCTATTGGGAAGTGGTGAAACCTTAGACAAGTATGGCTTAGTGGGAGTTCCTTAAGTCAATGGCAACATGCCCTTGAAGGGGATTGTGGGACCCTGACCCCTTCCTTTTTTCTCTTTTGCTTCCTGGCTTATGATGTGAGTGGTTTTTCTGTCATATGTGCCCATGTTGGTAAGCTGCATGAGTCACCATAGATCTAAAACAATGGTGCTAACAGAACGTGGCCTAGAACCTCCAAAACTATGAGCCCAATGAATCTTTTCTCTGTGTTAATTGTCTTAGCTATTTTGTTATCTGAATAACATAACTTGTAAAATATTCTGTTAAGAAAATGGGAAGATGAGCTACAGAGCAAGGGGAAATATTTAGAGGATTAATATTTAAAATAAATAACAAATAATCAGAACTCAAGAGTTAAAACAGGTCCCATTGTACTGAGCAAAAGACATTTGGGGGAATTTCATGAGGAATATATACAGATGGCAAGTAAATATAAGAAAAGATGTTCAACATCATTGGCTATTAAGGAAATGCATATTGAAATGGCAATGAGTTTTTCAGTTACTGTAAAATATATTAAAAAACCAAATGCTAGCAATGATGCAGAAAAACTGTGTCATTGATATATTGCTAATGAAAACATAAAACTTTCTGAGACCTTTTGTTAGTTTCTTATAAAACTAACCATACAATTCAGCAATTACATACCTAGACATTTATTCTAGAGAAATGATGACATATATTCACACAAAAATTCTGTACACAAATGTTTGTATTAGGTTTATTCCTGATAGTCAAAAACTAAACAATTCTTATTGCCCTTCTACAGGTGACTAGTTCAACAAGATGTGGTATATCCATGCCATAGAATATCACTCAGAAAGAAAAAGTCATGAACTGTCGACACAGGCCATGATCTGAGCAAACCTCCAAAGAATTATGCTGAGAAAATCTTTGTATGTAACTTTCTTGAAATGATAAAATTATAGAATAAAGTAAAGAATTGTGGTTTCTTGAGGTTAAGGAGGCGGGAAAGTGAATGTGGCTGTAAAAGAGCAACAAGAGGGCTTATGATGGTAACAGGAATGCTCTGTATCTTTACTATGTTAATGTTGATATTCTGTTTATAACATTGTAGTAAGAAGTTGCCTTTGGGAGAAAGTATACAGAATCTCTTATTATTGTTTCTATAACTGCATGTGAATCTGAAATTATATCAAAATTAAAAGTTTAATTTAAAAAAAAAAAAAGAAACAGAGAAAGAGAAATCCCTCCTTGGAAATGAAACCAGATTTGTTTTTTTTTTTTTATAGTTTTACTTATGGGAAGAAGCTGCACAGTATGGGAAATCTCTTTTTATTCTTTAACATTCATTTGTTCTTGTCCTTGATAGGGTAAAACTATTTTTGCACCAACTAAGGAATAACATTATTACTGAAGAGTTTTGAATTTTTGTTTTTCCCTGCTGAATAAAGGTGAGAAAAAGGTGATTCAAATGAATTAGAAATGAAGGACATTTTTCTCTGTTTATAGTCTGTGTATTATAGAGAAAACCACAGTAGCAGAGATTTATTTAGTAAACAGGTCACTGGGAATATTGTAACTCCAGAACTAAACTGTAAGAAATCTGCATTCTTTCTATTAAATTTGTGTATAGAGCATAATATAAAATTCTATTTGTATCACAAAGTAAATTATTTTGATACTTAATCATTTTCTGAATAGCAAAACTTAGAAAGGGGGCTTATAAAATCTGTTGGGAACTTGTCATTTGAAAATATTTGAAACTTTAATGCATAAGTCAGAATTAGACCATTGTATTTTCAAGAAGTTTTAAAATTCTTCAAATTATATATACAGTAAAGGATCTAAGCATTAAGACTATTTCTACTTTGTTTTATGTTTGAGGCTCAGAGACTAAATCATTTCTCCGGTGTCACATTGGTAAGGGAGATCAGAAGTGATCCTCAGACACTATTTTCATTATCTATTTTACAATTACTTCTAGTTGAAGAATTTTTCACTATCCAAGTTAGAAAAAAATTGGGGTTCATTTGCTATTGTTTCATTAGAAGTTAATAATGTACATCTAAGAAATTTTCATATGTTTTTCTACCTTACTACTGTAAATTGAACAATATTTTGAATAAAACATTTAGTAGCAAAAGAATGAATTATCCTCAGAGGTACAAAGAAAAATTGATATTGGTTTTAAATAACAGAGGATTTATAAAAAGCTTGATGGAGTTGTGTTGATAACTTTATTAGACTTATTACTTTATTTTCTGTTTTTAGATGCAATTTTATTTTACAGTGATGAAATCATAACAAAGAAAGTTTGCTCAAAGGTGTTAAAATAAGTGAATACTTGGTTCAGAGCTATACAAATTCAGCATGATGGGATAGTAGAAAAGTAGGAAAGATGAAACAATTCCATATATGCCAAACATAAAGGTAAGAAGAAGATAGTCTCCCAGGATCACTTATGTTTCTTCCATCCCCCAAATCTATTCAAGGTGAGGGCAAAGAAAGGTATGGAAAAACTCTGCAGAACACAGAACACAGGTAAGGAAATCTGTACTGCGCTCTATTTGCTTTGAAAATGGCTCTTCTCATTCCAATTGACAGAGAATAATCAAAGAGAAAAACTCAGTAGGACTCTTCTCTCTTCTTCTAACTCAAGGGAGAAAAAAAAAAATTTTTAAGAGCAGCTTTTTTCTACCTTGTTTTAGGATCAGTCAAGAAGGTACCTCAGGGCCTTGTAGGACTTTAAGCAAAGGAAATTATTGTCTCTTATGCCCTTCAGAATATTTATATACTATTAGATGTTTCCCATCCATCAAAAGATGGTTTCTCTCCTACTCAGAGAAAGAATTATCAGCACTTTCCCAAGGTTTACCTTGAATGACACTCAAGACTTTTTACAAAACTTTTGTTGGGAAACAATTTTAGATTTTAGGTACAGGAACAGAGCAAAGAAATGAGTCAAATAAATGTCAAATGTTAACATCTTACTACATTTACCTTCTCTGTGTCTATCTCCCTTTCTTTGTATGTATTCATGTATATATTATATATACACATACATATACATATATATTTCCATGTATATGCATATATATATGTATATGTGTGTATATTTATGTATATATGGGGTATTATATTTATATGTAAACATATGTATATATTGAATATATATGTAATATTTTGTTTCAAAATGATTAAGTTGTCATTTTATTCATTATACTTGCATCCTAAAATATGAAGACCATAGTGCAACCATTAAATTTAGAAAATTAACATATAATACAACTCTCAAATTTATAGACCTCATTCACATTTCATCATTTATCTCAGTAACACTCCTTATAGTGTACCTGTCTCTGCTTAGACTGCTATAACATAGTACAATAGACTAGTTGGCTTATAAAGAACTGAAGTTTAGCAGTATCACAGGAAAGGCTTAGTGGAAAGAAGGAAGTAAACAATCCTGAGATTAAGCACAAACAAGACTCTCCCAGCCTGCCAACCTCAGAGAGGTGATCCCAGCGCAGGAGGGCCTGCAAGCTTCCCAAGTAGGCCCGCACCAGCAGACTTTCCCAGCTCGCCAACCCCAGAGAGGTGATCCCAGCGGGGGCACAGTGGAAAAAGCCCTGGCCTGCAAGCTTCCCAGGTTCTCTGTATCTGCCTAGACATGATCTGGGATAACTGGCTTAAACTGGAAGGGCAAAAAGAAGGACTTCACAGGGCACTGTTTGAGCTCTGTTCCTGAGATTTGTTCCTGAGTTTGACTTTGGGGTTTTTTTGTTTTGTTTTGTTTTGTTGTTGTTGTTTTGTGTGTGTGTGTGTGTTTGCTGTTAGTCCTCTTTTCTTTCTTTCTTTTCTTCCTTCTCACTTTTGTCTCCTTTCTTCTTCCCTCATCTTTCCTATTTACACCCTGCCATTGCATTCTCAACATAGGCGAAAACAAGTTATATGCAGAAATTGGGATTTCTAGAACTGGGGCAACTAAATTATACAGCAAAGCAGTGTTATATATAATTTATTGTCTTTTTTTTCTCTTCTCACTTTCTCTTTCCTCTCTTTTACACCAATCCCTACTTCTTTGTCATCTCTTTTTTTTTCTCTTCTTCTTTTCTTTTTTCTTCTCTCAACGGTTGCATAAGTTTGGCTTATATACAAATAGGTTTTTCCACTAAACCGTTCACTCTCTTTCCTCTCTCATCTGCTGATATTAAACCACTTCCATAGAATTCTCTTTTCACACTTCCTAAGAAAGATCAACCCAATACCCTCACTTCCTTCTTCCTAAACTTATCACCTCTGTGTCCAACACTTGAAACTATAAAACCCATCACAGACATACAGAGTAAATTGGAGACAATATTTGAGTTAACTAAATCTGTACATTGTGATCAAACTGTGATTATCTGAATAGAAAGTGTCTGATTTTAAAATGTAAAGTATTTATAAGGGGATCTGATAGCATTATAATAGAGGAGCATCATAAGGATTTAAGGTAAAAACGAAATAGTCAAGGTTCCACAGTGCTAGAAGAAAAATCACACAAGCAATATGAAGAAACAAGGGAAGAAAGTGACTCAAACAAATCAACATATCTCCTCAGAAGATTCCATGGCAAGCACAGTTGGTCAAATGCCAGAGATGGAATTCAGAAATTACATATTCCAAATGTTTATGGAACTTAAGAATGAACTAAAAAATGATATAAGGGAGCAAATACAGGTGGCAAAAGATCATTTTGACAAAGAACTCCAAAAACAAATACAGGAAGCAAAAGATTACTTCAATAGGAAGATAGAGGTTCTAAAGAGAAGCCAAACAGATATTATGGAAATGAAAGAAGCAATAAACCAAACTAAATGTTCAATTGAAAGCATCACCAACAGATTAGACCACTTGGAAGAAAGCACCTCAGATAATGAAGACAAAATATATATCCTGGAGAAAAATGTAGATTATACAGCAAAAACTGTAAGAAATAAAAAACAGAACATTCAAGAAATATGGGACAACATAAAAAGATCAAATTTAAGAGTGATTGGAGTGGAGGAAGGTGCAGAGTTCCAAGCCAAAGGAATGAGTAATGTATTCAATGAAATAATAGTGGAAAATTTTCCAAAACTTGAGGAATGGGAAAACCAAGTGCAAGAGACTTACCGAACAGAACACCAAACGTACAAAATCACAACAGATCCACACCAAGGCACATTATAATGAAAATGCCTAATATACTGAGCAAGGAGAGAACATTAAAAGCCATGAGAGAAAGGAAGCAGATTACACATGGGGGAAACAAATCAGACTATGTTCATATTTTTCAACCCAGATTTTAAAAGCTAGAAGATCCTGGAATAGCATATTTCAAGCTCTGAAAGAAAAGGGATGTCAACCAAGAATCTTATACCCAGCAAAATTGAGCTTTAGATTTGAAGATGAAATTAAAACCTTCCACGACAAACAAAAGTTAAAAGATTTCACAACTCGGAAGCCAGCACTTCTGAACATCCTGGGCAAAATATTCCGTGAAGAAGAAAAGAAAAATAACAATGAAAATCAACAAAGGGAGATATTAAAGAACTGAAGTTTATCTCTCCTCACTTCTAAAGACTAGGGAGTCTTAGATGAGTGTGCCAGCATGGTTGGGTTAGTAAAGGCCCTCTTCTAGGCTGCAGTTGCCATCTTCTTATATCCTCACATGTCAGAAAGAGGGTTTCAAAGTTCCCTGGGTGTTTTATAAAGGGCATATTCACATTTAAGAAGACTCCATTCTCATGATTGCTTTCAAAAGCCCTGCCTTCTAATATCATCATATTACAGGTATGGATTTCAACATATGGATTTCAGTGGGCCATAAAGATTCAGTCCACTGTGTTACTTGTCTAGGATCCAATTCAAGATCATGAATTGCAGATGGTTGTGATTTCTCTTGAGTTTTTTAATAGTTCTTGAACTTTCCCTTATTTTTCATGACTTCTAAGATTTTGAAAAGTCCAGGCCACTTCCTTCCTAGAGTGTTCTTCCTGTTTTGATTAAGTGATGTTTCCTCATTATTAAATTCAGGTTCTTCATTTTGAGCAGGAATAGCACAGAACTGATTCTTTTTCTCTTTGTCAACAAAATGTTTATTTATTCTAATATTAGTGGTGTTAGCTTACTTACAATGTCTTTGCTAGAATTCTCCCTTATAAAATTAATGTTTTCGCTTTATTGTGTGTTTGTATGAAATACTGTATTTCTCTCTACAGTTATAAAAGCAAATAATTTTATATCTAAATTTCTATTTCTTCATACAAATATTTTATTTCATATGAAATTCAATGTTAAAAACCTATATTCATTTTACATTATCCAGATCAGCAATGTCCAATAAAAATAAAATGTGAATCACATTTGTAATTTCAAATGCTTTAGCATTCATATTAAAAAAAGAAAGATAAAAGTAAAGGTAATGTTAATAATATATTTTATTTAATCTAATGTATCAAAATCTTATTGTTTCAACATCTAAACAACAAAATTATTAATGAGGTACTTTATACTTTTTCTATTAATTCTCTAAAATCTTGTGGTTATTTTGCACTGAAAGCACATCTGAATTATACAACCACGTTTCACATGCTCAGTAACCACAGGTGGCTTGTGGCTACTGCATTAGAGAGCACAGATATAGATAATTGAATTCAAAGGATTTAGAAAATCTTAATATGTTCATACTCATCAATTTGCCCTAATTTGCATATGCAGACACAGCGCTAAATAAAATAGAAAATTAGAAAACAGAATGTGAAACTATTAACAATGACAGATTATTAAAGATTGTTTATTTGGGAGTGACATTGCAATGGGAATAATAAAGTGGAAAAGGGGAAGTTTTGAAAACGCAAATTACATAAAACACTTTCACACAATAATCCTTGGCCTCAAGTATGAAGAACAAGGAGTGGTTTCAGTTGAAAGCTGAACAGACCTTGGTAGATGTTCTTTCAAAAGCATATTTTAGTGTCAAGTTTTGGTGATGTGTGAGTGAGATTTTCATCACTGAAAAAAATGCCTGAAATGGACAACTTAAAAAAGGAGAGAATTTTTTTTTTTGGCTCATGGTTTCAGAGGTTTCAGACATGATGACTCATCCCTGTTGTTTTTAGGCCTTTTGCAAGGCAACAGGTCATGGCAGAAGTAGGTCTCAGAGGAAAGCTGCTTAACTCGTGGTGACCAGGAAGTTAAAAAAGAGGAAGACACTGGGGACAAAACATAGGCTTTAAGGGCAAGCCTGGGTGTGTGTGTGTGTGTGTGTGTGTGTGTGTGTGTGTGTGTGTGTGTGTGAAGGCTGACTTCCTCTACCTCAGCACCATCTCCTGTTTCTATTGCCTCCCAACAGCTCATTAAATTATGAATGAATCAATGGATTAATCAATCCATTGATAAATTAAAGACCTCATGATCCAAAGACCACACCTCTGCACACTGTTGCCTCAGGAACGAGCCTTCAACACCTGAGCTTTTGGGGGACATTTAAGGTTCAAACCATAAAAGGTGTAATTCTGCAAGGTTGTGTGATTTACAAAGAGTCTTTTCTGACAGTTACTGTTGCTACAGGGAAGAGGCCTGGCATAAAGCTGAAGCAGTTCTAGAGATCCCGTTTCAGGCCCCTATTGTTGCAATCACACCAGAAAGATTTCAGATATGTTGCTCCAAGTAATAGGCATGAGTTTATTAGAAGGGATAGTAAAGGGGAAAAGGGGACACTCTCAATGGAGATAGTGAGTGCTCTCAGAGAGGACAGTGCGCTCCTCCTACCTTCCAGTTTATTTGGAACACACAGAGAAGTTTCCTGAGACCTACCCAGGCCTACCTTTTGACTTTTGACTGACAGTAGGATGACATCAGACCTTCAAGTCCCCATTACATGTGACAACACTAGGTCACTTTGGCCCATGTTGACTGGTTCTAATTGGAATCTGTTCATACAATTAGGGGAAATTATCCTTATCTCCCTCAGTCCTGGAAACTGATTTGTGTAAGGGTCATATAAGTATCCCTACTTCAAGGTAGTTGGTGTTCTTTTTATTAGAATTTTGGGCCTGCATTTCTCCAGCAGATACTAGGTTGTTTACTAAGGAATAAGCCAAGCTGAGCTGTAATAAATTGCTTTTTAAAAATGAAAGCATGTGGGGGTCAACACAGTGGGCCCAGTTTATTGAATTATTATTCTCTTAACTTCATGTTCCCACTGATTACCTCTGTCTGTTCTCTACCATTGTTACCATGAAATTGTCCATGGGAATCCTTCTTTCATAAGAAAGATGCCAGCTTGCTTGGTTGCTTTCTTTTCTTTCTTTTTCCTTTCCTCCTTCCTTCCTTCCTTCCTTCCTTCCTTCCTTCCTTCCTTCCTTCCTTTCTCTCTCTCTCTCTCTCTCTTTCTTTCTTTCTTTCTTCATTCTTTTTGTTAGTATTGACATAAGTAACTCCATTTTGATTCTAACCACAAATGAAATCAGCATTTTTATACTCCAAAAATGCCTAAATATATTTACCCTTATAACATTGTATGAATAAGATTAATAGGAATGTCTATAATAGATTGCATTGGGTGGAATGATTTAATTGAACCTTATTTTAAAAGTAATCACACTTTATAAAAATTTTTGCATTACATTAATTTGTCCAAAACAGCTCTTTTTAATCAACTTGTTAGAGGATGCCTATAATTATAGTTTGTTACTATGAAATACTAATTTCGAGATATTTTTTCCCACTCCCTTCATTGAAAAACACAAGTACATACATATACCCAGACACACATATTTAACAAAGGTTTTATGTATTGGAGTCTCTTGCCTAAATACATCCCACATTATAAATTTAGGGTGAAATGATTTATAAATAAAACTAAGTTATTGATTGTTGAATGATCTTGTATATGCTTAATATAAGCATAGATTAGTGATGTTGGAAGAGGATGTGAGAGTAAATATAGCCGCCTTACTACATACCAGGCAGTATCTTAACTTGGCTAGCTCATTTGTGCATGAAACTCATTTATTTTCACAGAAACTATGATTAGCTATTATAATAGTACGATCATATGTATAAAAATGCACAAAATGGATAAAGTATCTTCTTCAAATTAATTCTGCTAGTGTAAATCTCAAAATCAATTACAGGCATTCTGCAAACTGTCCATAAAAGTGCATTTACTACTTCAGACATATAGGAGGATATTGAATAAATTTGCCTGATATGGAGAATGTCTTTGTAAAAGCAAGGAAAGCATTTGGATCTTGTGCAGAGATTCAAATAGCTCTGGTACAGAAACGTTACCAGTTCATACATTGAGCAAGTATGTTTTTCTCTGTGCTAAACATAATGCTGAACATTGGGGTCAGTCATGTATAAGATATAAGAGTTTTATAGTTGAGTAGAAGCAGAAAGCAAACATAGGCAATTAGAATACAATATAGAAAGTGCTCTCCTAAGAATAAGCATAAAATAATATGAGAATATAAGGAAGGGATACTTAATGCATCCTTGGGCATTAGGGATGGCTAAAAGAAAAACTAGAGTCCTGATGATTTGCAAATATATTTAAAGAAACTTGAATGTCCATAGTGTCACTATCTTGGTGAGAACATTTTCACTTGGATATGCTACATGTAACTCAGCCTCAAAATATGATTAATGAAAATCATAAATTAAAAATCTCATATGAAAAGAGAAAATGATAAAACGTTTTAACAATTGTTGAATAAGTACCTTCTCCATAGCAGGAATTATATGTATTGCATATTATCTCTATGCTTAATTTTACATATACAGAACAAGAGTCAAAAGCTTAGAAAACTTTCCCAACATTAAAGTATCAGAGCTTTCTAAATTCAAAGGGCCTGATTTTTCCTTCTTACTATAATACCATCTCAGGTAGACTACCATATAAAAAAATATATGATGTGTTTACCACTACGGAGTACTCAGAGAAAGGTAAAAAGCTTTTAAAATTTCAAACAAGTGATTTTTGAGATAGTTTCTAAAGAATTTTATCATTTATAATGTAACAGGATTTACATTTGAAGAACAGTATTTTTTGTTTGTTTGTTTGTTTGTTTGTTTTTAGCATACAAAGTTCTCTCACTTCTCTTACTGCATTTGGTAGCAGGTAACACTATTCTCTATTTAGAAAATACAGATATCTAAGCATATCCCCAAATTAAATCATTCACATGCATACTGTTGAATGGAATTTCCTGTATATGTTTGTTAGCCCTATTTGTTCAGTAGGACTGATCAAATCTTCTTCTCCTTGTTTATTTTCCATCTGAATGACCTGCTTGGTATTGAAGTTTAGTATCATTATATTGCTGGATATTTTTCCCTTCAAATTTCTCAATATTTACTTTGTATATTTAGGTATTTTGACTGCAATACAATACCCATCTATAATTGCTATACTTTCTTGATAAATTGGTGTTTTTTTTTGTCATTACATAATAATTTTCTTATGGTTTAGATTTTTAATTTTTTGACTTATAGAGTCTATTTTTTTCTGATTAAAGTTTAGACACCCCACTTTATTTGGCTACCATTGACATGGAATATCTTTTTTCATTTCTTCACTTTCAGTCTATGTATGTCTTTAAAGACAAAGCCACAGGCTTAGGACATAGCTCAGTTGGTACAGTGCTTGCCTTACATGCACAAGGCCCTGGGTTCAATCCCCAGTACCACCACCAAAAAAAAAAACAAAAAACAAAATCAAAAACAAAACATCTCTGCAGAAGCAGGTGATTGTATCTTGTTTTCTATTTGTTTGTTTATATATTAATTTACTCAATCTGTGTCTTTTGATTAGGGAGTTTAATCTGTTTATATACAATGTAATCATTAATAAGAAATAACTGATTCTTGGCATTTTGTTATTTGTTTTGTTTCTTTTCCTTTTCTCTTTTGTATATTTACCATAACATTTTTGTGATTGTTATGCGTCTTACATAAATAATCTTGTAATTATATTTCAAATTGATAGATAAATATAGATATGTAGAGCCACACACAAGGGTAGACCTCTTTTGTATGACTGGAGCCAAGATGTGGATGATTTCACATCTAATAAATAAGAATGGCTGCCTTAGGGTAGACTGTCTATAAGGAGGGAGACCTTTATCTTTTGCTACTTGTCAGAGAATGTTCAGGTACAAGTAATGGAAAACCTAACAAAACATTGGCTTAATTGATAAATAAATGTATCAGTTTATTTAATAGGAAAGCTAGAAGAAAGTTGGGCAACTGGTTGATTTATGAAGTGATTCAATTATGTAATCAAAATACAACATTCTTTTCTTTCTACCATCTACTGTCCACATCAGTTCTCATCTTTGTAGGATACCTGCCGATAGTAGTAAAGGCTCTCCAATAATCCTCTTTTGCATCTTAAGGCCAAAATTGGGTCACCTAGAAATTAGTCAGCTGATGCCACTGCAGTTCAGCCAATCAGGCTCATTCCTTGTTCTCAAGTGAATTCCTTAAACCATGCTGCTTCTCCTGGACTGATGTGTCTGTGATGGCATTATACAGTAAGCAAGTACTTTTTAAATAAAAATAAATTTTTGAAAGAACATGTGAATATTGGTAACTTTCAATATGTTTGAAAATAATTCTGTAGACAGTAATTATGAAGGTCTGATAAAATTTTATTTAATCTAGGAAACAGTTTTAAAATTTCACATATATGTGAAAAAAAAAGATACACACACACACACACACACACACACACACACATATGCATATTGTGAGGGTACTGGAAATTGAACTCAGGGGCACTCAACCACTGAACCACATACTTAGCCTTATTTTGTATTTTATTTAGAGACAGGGTCTCACTGAGTTGCTTAGTAACTCACCATTGCTGAGGCTGGTTTTGAACTAGCGATTCTCCTGCTTCAGCCTCCTGAGCTGCTGGGATTACAGGCATGCACCACCAAGTATGACCAAATTTCTTATATTATTATAAAAGGAGATATGATGCTTTGAGTAGAGATATTTCTGACAGTTTATAATAGAAATAAATATCTTTTATTATTTGCATTTTGTAAAACTTGATAGCTTATCTTTGCTTAAAAAGTAGTGGGAGGACACCAGTATACCATAAGCTATAAAATCCTATGGAAGGAACATTTTTATTACTAGAAATTAAAGATGGGTACGTAAGATAGCAACTTTGTTCTAACTTTAAGTAACCCTATCTTAAATTTCAAATGGAAACCAAGAAATCTTATTTCAGAGAAATAATATTTTAAACACTAAGTTTTTGAAGACTGCTAAAGTGAAAACAAAATCCAGTGCCAATGTAGTCAAATATTACAATTAGAACAATTATTCTAAGAGATAATTTCTAGTAAATTTCATCTCTTTCTCTGTAACTAATGAGGTAATAAAATTCAGGAGCTGAGAGGGGTCAGGGTCAGTTATGAGATCAACCAGGTAATACATAAAACTAGGCAGTTGTCTGGAAAATTCATTTGTTGCCTTCTATAGTAAAATGGCTTTTAATACATTTTCAACCCACATGTCAAAGGTAAACCATATTACCACAGTCTACAGTTATGTTATAATAGAAATAGATTTCTTTCTTTGGAGACTGTGTAATACCAACATACGTTTTTCTGTGAAACACAAATTAAAGAAAACCTTTTTAAGTGGCAAAGTTTCCTTTCCCAATAAAAACAGCCATGTATCTGTACATATATATTTATATATTTGTATAGATATATACACATGTGTGTCTGTATGTGTGAATGAAAATATTTATACATATATTGACCACACAGATGTTATTCTAACTAGAAATGAATCTATAAATTTTATTTCCAAAGATGCCCCTGGTATCTAAGAATAAGACTAGTAATTCTCCTGTGATGATGAAAATTCACTTTGAAGCCGGGCGTGGTGGAGCATGCCTGTAATCCCAGCACTTTGGGAGGCTTAGGCAGGAGGATCACGAGTTCAAAGCCAGCCTCAGCGATGGTGAGGCACTTAGCAACTCAGTGAGACCCTGTCTCTAAATAAAGTACAAAAAAGGTCTGGGTATGTGACCCAGTGGTCGAGTGCCCCTGAGTTCAATCCCTAGTACCACCACCAAAAAAAAAAAAAAAAAAAAAAAAAAAAAAAAATTCACTTTGATTTTATAAAGACGAAAAGGGGGGGGGGGAGTAGCATTTAGGTTTTGATTTCTAGTCTTGATTTTGTCTGAGCATAGCTTTTAAACAAAGAGTAAAAATTTTAGAAGAATGCATTAATAAATTTCCAAATTGTTTCTTAAAATCTAAATTATGGCAGATATAATTACATAATTGCACATGGTGTAAGCAAATGTGACTTTAATAAACAGAAATCTAATCTGGGTCCTTTGTTGTTAAGAATACATTACACTTATGTTTTTCAACCAAAGTTGTTATTGATCCTTTGAATAACATTTTTAAAATGTATACTTCCATATAAGAACATATTTTTAACAGGAACTTCTCTCCTTGCATGGGAATTCCTAAAATGGAAGACCATAGGGACATTATTCTACCTACTTCCTAGCTTTCTCCTCTATTAGGCTTATCTTTGTTTTGTGTTGCTATGACAAAATACCTTAAGATGGATGATTTGTAAGGAAAAGAGTTTTATTTAGTTCACAATTCTGGTGGTTGGAGGAACCAAAAAACATGGAACCCAGAGTCCAAGTGAGGGATCCCTGGTTGCATCACAACATAATGGAGTGGGGAAGGAACTTGCCCTTGTGCAAAAGAGGGACAGAGAAAGCACATGGCAAGATAAGAACCTAGAAGCTTGGGACGGGCTAGGCTTCCTCTTTATATAAAAACCCACTTTGATTGTAAGCTGCCTGGTAAGCTGCCTGGTACCGTAAACCGGGAGGAAAAACTCTCGGAGGCAGAGTTAAGCTTTTACTACTTTTACTTCTACTTTCTTAGAGAGAGCTTAGAGAGGGAAAGAAAGATTTTTCTTCTTAGCTTAGAGAGAAAGAAAGATAGAGCTTAGCTTCTTGTCTTCTTGTCTTCTTAGAGTCTTAGAGAGAAAGAAAGATAGAGCTTAGAGTCTTAGTTAGAAAGATAGAAAGATAGAGCTTAGCTTAGAGAAAGATTAGAGCTTCTTTCTTCTCTCTTCTTTCTTCCTTCTTCTTTCTTCTGTCTTCTGTCTTCCTTGGGAGCCTCGGCCTAACTCTGACCAGTCATTACTTCTTCTATCTGGTTTCTCTTCTGTAACCGCTCTGCCTACATTCTGGCCGCTCTGATTCTTCTGACCGACCGAGTGACTGCCCGGCTGACTGAATTCTCTGTTCTCCTAACTCGGACCGCTTTCACCCGGTTATATACCTTCAGGTTTGCGGGTGCCTACAGGTGCGTCACATACATATCAGGTGGAACTTATGGCTTCCAGCTAGCTACAACAGCCCTTCCTAATTAGGGCTCCTTCATTTGATAGGTATTAATCCACTCCTACAAGACCTGACTTATTCCATTGAGAAGCATTAATACATTATTAGGCTCCACCTCTTAAAGATCATATCACTTCAACACTGTCATATTGGGGACCAAGTTTTCATCCCATGAACGTTTGGTGGGTTAACTATAGTAGAACTCTTTTATCAGCATGTCTTTCTGGATCTATGCCCTTAAGCTTAGCTGGTATGTGTGCTCCTACACTATACTTCATAAAATCCTGAGACTATAACTCCATTACTAGATCACTGGAGAGGTCCAGAAAAGTGGTTTTCTAGGTGTGCATGTGAAGAGATTGCTACTGACTTTAGAATGGTGGAATTTCTTATAGGGATAATCAAAATATATTTAAGAGTAGAGATTTAAAAATAGAAACATTTTCTATGAAATCCACTTTGTTGTCGGAGAGATTGAAAAGTCAAAGACTACATTTCAATAGCTTGCTCCAAAATACCTGCTTGTATGTACTCTCCTATGATTTGGAGAGTGAACTGTGGAAGTCATCTTCTTTATTTTTGCTCCTGGCAAGCAAAGTCATGGAAACCAGAGAACATACAGGTTATTGAGAAGCCCCACACTCAGCCTCTCAGTCTTTAGCCATCAACCTCATGTGAATCAGAAACAGTTGCTCTGGATTACAACTTCCATGATATGCCCTTAAACCCAGGAGCTCAGTGGATGCTCCTGATTTCCATTCTTAGTTATTCAACAATTTTCTAAGCTGTAAATTCATTTAGATTTGCTTTCTGCTTGACACACTTTGAGAAGATTTACTTCCTGCAGCGAATCCAAACACATACGTATTCTTTGTTATATCCCTTGCTTACCTGTCTTTTCTCTGACTAGACCGCAGTCTTCATGAATAGGAATAGAACCTGTCTTTGTTTATTCTTTCATTCACTTCTTCATTCACTTATCATATAACTTTTTGTATTAGTATGTCCTGTAATTATACATAGATGCCTAATCTATATTAACCTAATGAATTAGGAAATGGGACATATAAGGTAACATTTAAGGTACTAGAGATATAGATATGACATCATTATCAGTAATAAAATAATAAATAAAATTCACTAACTATACATTATATGTCAGGTCCTGTGAACAGCATTCTACATTCATTGAAATTTTTGCTTGATTTTATGTTTCTTTTTGTTTGTTTTTAAGCCATTATTACTTTCCCTACAGGCAGGTACCAATTACCACTTCCCACACACACACATATTCATATAAACACACAGAGAAAAAAAGTATATGTCTTTATATACACATTTTTTTTCCTTTCTTTTCTTCCTAAACGTACCGGGAGGGAGCCTTTTGTTATTGCGCTGTGATAATCTGTTTTCCATCTTTTCTTTCCCTGGTAACTGTTTCACCCTGAGAGGCAGTGTTCTCTCCTGAGGTCCAAAGATTGACATTTCTGTGGACTCATCTATATGTCCAAGGAAACTTCAAAGGTTAAGTAAATTCTATTTCTAATGCCATGATAACTAAATTGTAAATGCTAGAAGCTTAAAGTTTTGACAACTTTGGGTTCTGAAATTCTGCAAAAAGATTGTTCCAATGCCATGAAGTACCAGGTGCTGCACATTAGAAATGGGACATGAAAATCTACAGTATGGGACTTACTCAAACAGATTTTATGAAGATTTGGCTGAATCTAGAAGTAGAATTGGCCTAAATATAGGACAGCTTGTGAAAACTACATACACACATGTTTCCATTTGAAATTAAATATATAATAACTATTAATCCAATAGCCTTATTTAAAAAAAATCTAGGACAATACATTCAAAAAGTTTAAAATTTCTCTAAACAAACTAAACATATAACTGTGCCCTTTTTATTTTCCTGAAGCCTAAGTATTGATTATGCTTAGTTAATTTAAAATAAATTTATATTTTTCTCTTCTATTGACTGATTTGGAAATGACAAAACAAAATTGAAAAAGAAGTAGGCAAAACACTTGTTATAACAGCATCAGAGTCACAAGACCAAAGTATAGCTGAATAACAGTGAATGTTCTTTTGCAGTTAACACCTGGGTTTTCCTATTTATAGAAAGATATCACAAGTTAAACACAGAGAAAAATGGCTCACAAATCCAATAAAATTTGGAATGCACAACTACCAGCAATATCAGGGGATTTTCACCCAATATATTTGCCAACAAATCAATAACATGAGTAAATCCTTCTGCATTGTGTGTAATCAAATGCTCACTAACAGGTACTACTGCCTAAATTAACATAATCCCAGAAGTTCTCTGTATGTTTCAAAGCTAATACCACTGAGGCTTAAAATTCACATGCAATAAGCTGGAGGATATTTCTTAATAATGGTTTAAATAAAAGGAAATTATGTGAAGATTTTAAATTAAATGCTCCCACACAAAGTAGGCTAAGTTTAAATTGCTCTTTTCTCTAGATGACATGATCTCCATTATCCATATTTCTTTACATTTAAAATAGTAACAATACATATATATTTAACATATATATACATGTATATATGATTTGTTTTACTAACCTATTTGACTGTTTGAACTATTTGTTATGAAGATTATGTTAAATATCATGGTTTATTGATATGTCTGTCATCACTCACATTTTCAGACTTAAATCAAAAGTCACCAGCTCTTTGAAGCCTGTCCAGAGTCCTGTAGGAAAATCATGGCTTCTCCTTTGTTGCTAGCTACACTCTTGTAGCTTTATCACACTATTATGTAAACATTCCTTCTTGTCTTTAAATGTAGCATAAGGACCTGACACACATTTTTTGAGTAAATATGAATACTGTATCAAATAGGCAACAAAGCATAATAACATTTGTCATATAACTTGATAATAATAGTGGGTCTTTATCAAATATAACTTTACTTTAAGAATCAAAGTTGAACATGAAAGATTGCCATGCAATGAAAAGCCATTTCTGCGGGCTAGAGGTGGTAGAGCACTTGCCTAGCATGTGTGAGGACTTGGCTTTGATCCGCAGCATTGTAAAAAACAAATAAACAAAAGAAAATCTTCTCCTTTCTTTTACAATGATTAAATTTAAGTTGCCACACCCAGAATTCATCCATGTAGAAGCATTAGGCTCTTCTCTCTAGGAGGATTCCTAGCACAGCTATATAAAATTTTATCAGCAGCTATTGCCTGCCAAGCAAGGTATTAGGTGCTAGAGATATAGATAGATAAGGCAAAGGAATTGCCCTTAGGAAATGCCAATTGAGTAAAAGAGATCTCTGATCAGAAACCTTTTAACATATTAAAATTGTATTCCATATATATAATTTCTTTGTTTTTATTGAATAACATTGATACTGATGAAGCAAAATACAGTTTATATCTCATTAAAATAACAAATTTTATTTTCTCCCTAGAGAATTAGAATTATTTGGCATACTTGACAAATTTGACAATACACCCTATGAATATTCAAGAAAAATATCAATGTATGTGATATTTTAATGCTCTGGCTAGTCAGAGAAAGAGAGAGAGAGAGAGAGAGAGAGAGAGAGAGAGAGAGAGAGAAAGAAAGAAAAAGGAGGAAGATAAAAAGAAGGAAAGGACAGAAAAGTATCAGTAGAGTTAGAAAACACAGGATTAAGAAGATTTTGGGAGGGACTGGGGTTGTGGCTCAGTGGTAGAGCACTTGCCTACCATGTGTGAAGCCCTGTGCTCAATCCCCAGCACCACATAAAACTAAATAAACAAAATATAGGGTTTGTGTCCATGTACAACTAAAAATGTTAAAATAAAAGATTTTGGGAAAAGAAATAAAAGGAACTAAAAAACAGGAGTAAAGAAAAGAAAAGAAAAATACTAGATAGGAAAAGTAAAACAGAGAACAGAGGCAATTTTAGACATAAAGGATGAGAGGAAACCAAAGGGTTAGCTAAAAATGTTGAGTGTAGGATTCTCAGGATTGAAAATGGAAGTGGTATATGCAGGGATCACTACATCTGTGCAAAAGGCCTGTAGAATCACTTAAGTATTTAATTTGTGCGTATGTGAAATTTTGAATTAAAATAAACCTAAAATTAAAATCTTCCCTTTGTCCTTAACTTTTTCATTGACAAATTCTTTGTCTTCCCTTTCAGAGTGGCATCCTTTAAGTAGTTTTCTGTATGTGCTGTTTTCTTCTCCCACTTCTTTTCCCAAACGATCCATCTTTAGTCTGTAATACTCTACTGAATTGTCTCTTGTCAAAGTCACTAACAACCTACATCTTGCCAAAGTCAGTAGCCCACTGGAATGATCTTGACTTCTCAATAATATTTGACACAGTTGGTCACTGGATCTATTCTTGAAATATTTCTCTTAGTCCACAGTGACATATTTAACTGATTGCCACCCCCCCCTTCCCCACTTGGTCACGCTATTGAAGTTCTCTTTAATGAATTTCCCTCCTTCTGCAGGTCTCTGAGTGTTGAAGGCACTTGGCACTTGGTCTCCAGCTCCTGTCTTTTCTCCTGCTAGTCCTTCTCCCAAGATGATATTTCTAATCACACAACTTAAACACCAGTCATACATTAATGACACTTGGGTTCATAGTTATAGACCTCCCTTTGGCTTCAGGTTCCTACCTATAACTGCTTATTAAATATTTCTGTTTTCAATGTACTAGACACGTGAAAGAACAAGGATAGAACAGAACAAATAATTTCCTCCCTTCTTCAATCTGCTCCTGCCCAAATTTACACATCCCAAACCTTTTTCACTCCAGGTATGGGCATTGTTTTCTACCCTGTGAGTCAGAACAGAGTATGAATCATATTTCTTCACACTTTATGCCTATTTCTCTTTTATAGCCTGCCATATTTCTTCTGCCAAAACATATTCTCAAACGCCTGGAAAGATGGTACACTTCTGTAATTCCAGTAACTCAGGAGCCTGAGGCAGGAGGATCACAAGTTTGAGGTCAGCCTAAGCAATTTAGTGAGACCTTCAGCAACTTATCAAGATTCTGTCTTAAAATAAAACATTGTTGGGGATGTAACTTAGTGGTAAAGCATTACTGGGATCAATCCCAGTACGATAAACAAGCAAACAAACAAAAAAACAAAATAAAACCATGTTCCAAATCGAAACAGTTCTCATTATTTTTTTCAACCTGGTCCTCAACTATCTTGTTATCTAGAATTTGTTAATCTGTTCTACACACAACAGCAAGAGGTATCTCTCTAAAAGGTAAACCAAATCATGCCATTCCATGAATATAATCTTCCAATGCATTTTCATTGGAATAAAAAATTATATCAACATGATTTTGCCTAGTTTAAATATTTCTGTGTAATTGGCTTCATCTGAATCTTCCAACTCATTCTTAGTTTTTATTCTCTATATTCATCCCACACCTTCTCAAACATTCAAGGTTACTCATGTCTCTGTGCCCTTGCTTTTCATTCTCCTTTTCCTATAGCTTTCAATCTTCCTTACTAGGATTTCAACAAATGTTACCTCCTCAGAGACTGATCTTATCACTCTAACTAAAGCCAATGTCCCTTTCTCTTCCTCCATACCATATTCTATATAACATTAATTTATCTTTCCCCAGAAATGTAGTATCTGGTTTTACTTTTATTTCTTTATTTAAAAATGTTTGTCCTCCCATTATGATATAAGGTTTCTGCCTCCATCTGTTGCATCTGAGGGAGTATCTGATACAAAATATATGTTTAAAACAGTGCTTTATTTAGTTAATAACTGAGTCTGCTTCTTTAAATTCTACTACTTGCAAGGAAAATTCAAAATTCCTTTGAATGATTTAAGGGAATGTATAATTTCCACAAAGTATCTCCTTTCAATTTTTAAATATCCTAGACATTTACAGTTCTAAACTACTTATAAGCTACTGATGGGACATGTGGATTTATACCTATTCAAATGTAATGTGCTAATTTATAGTACTTATATGTAATGGGTTGGTTTTCACCTATTTATATTTATATTCACATTGTTGTTATTCCCTTTACTTGAGTTTCTATTTCCTTCACTGTGTGAAGAATTACAACTTGAACCCACAAAAGGTATTATCCTTTTCCTCCTGTGCACCTTCTTAAAATCTTTTATGTATCCATAATATCTAGGACTTGTTTACAGTATTATATCATTTTGCACTTCATTTTATCCTTTTCTAGATTATGACATCTTGGAAGATGGGGATTTTTGTCTTATTAACATTTGTAGAACTACAACTTTCAACAGTATATGGCTAATTTCTTCTTATTCTCCTCCCCCTACTTCCCCTTTCTGTCTCCTCCTTCTCCTCCTCCATTCCCCCTTTCCCTTTTCCTTTTCGTTCTCCTTCTCCTTCTCCTCCTCCTCCTCCTCCTCCTCCTCCTCCTTCTTTTTTTGCCTTCCTCTGGGCATTGATTGAATCTTGGGCTTCATGCTTGCTAGGCAAGCACTCCTACTGCTGAGCCATCACCAGCCCCTGAGACTAACTTCTTGGATCCTAATTCTTTTTTACCCCTTTCTTCATACTCTCTCCAGATCTTTCTGACTCCAGTTCTTTATGCTACTGTCATCTTCTCTCTTATTTTATTAGACAACAATTTAGCTTTAACTTTGCTCCTTTAGTCTTTTATCCTCATTCTCATTATGCTGTCTCAGCAATAAAAATAGTGCACATCCTTTTAAAAATGGATTATAAATGCAAATTAATGTTCCTTAACAAAAGAGGTTTTTCTTTTTTTCCTGTTTTTCTCTTATCACAGTAGGTAATAAAAAAAAAAAAAAAAAAAAAGAAAAGTAGTAGAACAGGGGATATAGCTCAGAGATAGAATGTGTATTCAGTATGCCTGAGGCCCTGGTTTTAAACCTCAGCACCAAATAAATAAGCAACAAAAACAACAGCAAATGTATGTGTGTGTGTGTGTGTGTGTGTGTGTGTGTATAACTTTTGTATGTTGTTCTCATTGGTGTCTTCAACTGTAGAATCTGCTTGATTTTTCTAGTATTAATGACTATTGCACTAGAACTATGGTAAATGAATCTTTGTATTAGTTAGAATATATGATATGGTATCTGTAAAAGTAGATTAAATGAATTAGAAATTCCTCCTATACAACCAAATGAAAAAAGAAGTTAGTTGATCATTTGGCAAATCTACATCATGGAATTTTCTAGGAACACAGCACTTACTACATTGTTGTTTTACAATAGAAAATTGTTCTCATTTTATATGGTGCCAAATGTCTCATCATAATATCCATATTGTAGGCAATGGAATGAAATGTTTGTCTCTTCCCTTACAAGACAAAACACAGAATTGTTCTGATCACTTTTACAAATGTTACACTGGCAAAAATTTAGTTACCACTCTACACTTAGCTGAAAAGAGAATGGGATATTTAGATTTCATTTTAGTTAGTGATTACTAATGAAAAATTAAAAATCAGGGATTCTCATATTAAACACAGAAGTTAAGATAGGATATTTGCTAGAGATAAGTGACACTTTGACCAGTTTTTTATGTTCTTTTGAATATATCCAACCTAGTAGAGAAATGGGAAAAATGAATATGAACAGAAAGCTTGTAGAAGATTACAAATATGGCCCTTAGATATGCAAGTTTCAATTTCATTCATAATAAGAAACATATAATTAAAATTGAAACAATAGCATAAGTAAAAATGGCAGAGTATATAGTTTCAAAGTCTAACTCACCACAAAGCAGAAAAAAAAAGGGGGGGGACTTTCAGAATTAATTTTGTCCAAAATAATCAATGGTTTATAGCAATCAAATATATGCTGAATCAAGAAAGACTCTACCTAGAAATAGCAAGATAAGTTGTAGCATTTTTACTTGTCCTTAACCACCTCTCTGTTTGGTACCATTACATTCTTGAAGATGACTGTCTCTGCTCCTTGTGTGATAACCTGGTCCCTTGTTCTAGGGAAAGTGGAGAAGACCTTATTCTAAAAACTTTGTTTCTTTACCTGACCTGAGGGCTACTGAAAGTGCTACATGTAAAGTGCCTTTCTTTGTGTTCTTTTTTTTTTTTTTTTTTTTCCTTTTCTTTTCTAAACAAAAACTCCCTCAGGACAGGAAAGCTACTACACAGGACTTTTCTTTAAAACATTAAAATGAGCAACTTTTGTTATGGTTTAGATGTGGTGTCCTCCAATAGCTCACATGTGAGACAATACTAGAAGGTCTAGAGGAGAAATGATTGGGTAATAGCCTAATCAGTGAATTAATCCCTGCTGGGATTTGCTGAGTGGTAACTTAAGGCAGGAGGGGTATGGCTGGAGGAAGTGGTTCATTGTGGGTATGGCTATGAAGTATATATTTTGTATCTGGAGAGTGAATTCTCTCTCTCTCTCTCTCTCTCTCTCTCTCTCTCTCTCTCTGCTTCCTGATCATCCTGTGAGGTGCTTCCCTCTGCCACACTCTTCTGCCATGATGTTCAGCCTCACCTAAAGCCCCAAGGAATGGAGCTGGCCTACTATGGACTAAGACTTCTGAAACTGTGAACCCCCAAATAAATTTTTCCTCCTCTACAGTTGTTCTGGGAGGTCTTTTAGTCACAGCAGTGAAAAACCTGACTAAAACAACTTTGTTCCAGGAGAACAAAATATTATATTTGAGGCAAAAAACACATGATGAAAGCTTAGGAGAAAAAGACTGAGAGAGACATTAGTAAGAGTAGATAAATAAACTTTTCCCTCTAATTGTTCTTATCAGGTATTTTGGTCACAGCAGTGAAACAGCTGATTAAAACAACCAACATACATATATAAAATTTCAGGATGAGAGAAAAGAAACAGAAAGAATATTTGAAAAACTAATATCCCCTAATTCCCCAAATTTGATACAAGGCATTGATCTGCACATGAAGTTCAACAAACTCCAAGAAAGAAAAAATATAAATACAAATGAAACTGTCGAAAGACAAACAGACTTTTGAAGGCTGCTGCACAGAAACAATTCATTATAGGAAAGGAATTAGCAGCCAATTTATCAGCATAAACCATGAAAGTCAGAAGGCAGTGGTATAAACATATTTAAAAGTAGCAAAAACTGTTAAAAGAAAAATTGTCAACCATAATTATGTATCTGGCAAAATTGTTCTTCAACAATAATGGAAAAGTTACTAAGAACAAAGAAGCTGAGGGTCATTTTGTGTGATGACTTGTTCTACAAGAAATGCTAAAGGAAGCCTTGTAAGTTGAAATGAAATGACTCTGGAGAGTCACACGAAACATTATAAAAAAAAAAACAAAGAATACCTACAGGAAACTACATGGGAAAATACAAAGCCTAAGCACTTTTGTATTTTATGTTTGTTTGCAATTCCTCTCTTTTTCTCTCTATATAAATTTTAAAAACAAATGCATAAAACATTGATTAAAATTAATGTTAATGGGCACAGATACTATAAAGATGTGATGTGGGATAAAATATAAGGAGGAAGACTGGTGGTGTAAGAGTTTTATATACCATTATTGAGGGAGTTGTCAAAATAGATTGTTATAAGTTTAAGAGATAACTTGCAATATTCACGGTAAGGTAAGCTATACATACATACATATGTATATACATGTATATATATGTATGTAAGTATATAGAGATATGGATATCTATAGACATACATAGATATAGATATCTATATCTTACCATGGATGTTTATTAGTGGGAAGGAAATGAGAACAGAACAAAAATAAAACATTAAAAGAATTAAACACAAAAGAAGTCAGAAAAGAAGGAAATAAGGAACAAAATTTACAATATATAGAAAACAAATAGCAAAACAGCAGGAGACTCCTTATCACAAATTACTTTGAATTTAAGTGGATTAAACTTTCACTTAAAAGACAGAGACTGACAGAAAGATAAAGTGATATGATCTTATGCTATTTAGTGGAGACTAATTTGAAAGAAGTTGCTTCTATATAATAAAGATACCTGAAACATACAACAAAAGAAAAAAAGCATATTTTTTAGATTCCAATTCTAAGAAACAACTATAAAAGTACTTTTTTTTTTTTTTTTTTTTTTTTTTAATTCTGGGGATTGAACTCAGGGACACTCGACCACTGGGCCAAATCTCCAGCCCTTTTTTATATTTTATTTAGAGACAGGGTCTCACTGAGTTGCTAAGTGCCTCATTATTGCTGAGGCTGGCTTTGAACTTGCAATCCTCCTGCCTCAGCCTCCTAAGTGCTGGGTTTATAGGAGTGAGCCACCATGCCCAGCAAAAGTACATTTTTAAGTAAATGATCTTTGATTATGGAAATCCATTTATGATATTGGAGGGTACTAAGAAATTTAATAATTTTTACTAGCTACGATAATTCTGTAGCTTTAGAAGCTCATACAATGATAATTGGTGATAATTGGTAAGATATTTGGGAATTGCTTGAAAATTAAAGGAAGAAAATGATAATGGGTGAAAAAAAAAACAATAAGACAAAATCCTGATAATTCTTTATGGGTGATGGGTACATGGGATATATTAAACTATAAATTTTATTTCACACTCAAACCAAATGATTATTTCTGACCCCTCTCTATAGCTTTAATTATGATACAAGTCATCATCATACCTGGATTATTATAGTATCATATAAAATTGTCCCTTTTATTTACCAAAGTCCCTTAAGTCAATTTTTGAGCAAAGTCATCTCTTGCAGTAGCAATAAAATGCCATCTGACCTTTGCTCCTAATTCTCTCCTGGATCCCCGTGTCTCTCAAAGTAAAAGTCCTTACAATGACCTACAAGGCTATACTGTGCATAGCCTTGCTCTTCCAGGCTTTCTAAGCTGACCTGCACTACTCTGTTCTCACTCAACCCCAGTCACACCAGTTTCTCTCTTCATTCCAAAGATGTGCCACCTCATGGCTTCTGTTGTAGCTGCTTTGTTCTCCTGACATCTACATAGCTAACTCCCTTCATGTCTTGCAAGGTTTTACTCAAACATCACTTTCCGAATGAGCTCTAGTGTGATCTTCCTTATGTTGTCACAATTGAAATCACAACTTGCTTCTCTGTGCCTCAAACTTTCTACCCAAACTACTCCTTTTTCATAGCATTTATCACCCTTTAACATATTTGTAATTAATTTAGTTAATTTTCAATTCTCTTTCTCTCTTGGAATGTAAGCTCCATCTGGGCAGAGAGTTTTGTATGTTTGTTTTCTCATTTGTTTATTGCTTTGTTCCAAGAGTTTAATATAGTACTTGTAACATCATGATATTCAGTAAGTATTTCTTAGGCAAATGACTGAATTTTTAAGTTAATGATAAACTTATATTTTTAAGGATTAAATATGAGTATGTGTAGTCAGTTTATAATTCAATGAATGTCAGTTTGGATAAAACATGAAATATATTTAATTGTTAATTTATGATGTCTTGATTGGTTTGTTTGTTCTCTTCCATTAGTTTGATACTCTCCAGCAAAAAAGAGCACATACATTCTTATTAATGCTATGATCTGGTTTAGTTTTGAGTGAGGTAATGAACAATAGAACTTTGACTTCTGTCAAGATACATGTTAGGTTTCTTAAAATATCTTGTTTCTCAAGGAATGGTAATTATCACAGCATGTTAATTTTTGAGAGTTAATTATTACAATAGATAGGATATATCAGGAATCACGTTTTCATGAAAAATTTTAAACTACATAATTAATATATGTTTTAGAATTCTTCTTTTCCAAAAGTAAAAAAAAGATAAAGAAAAAAAAAAAGACCTCGGTAAATGAAAATTTATTTAAAAGCTGTGTTCAGCCCTTGCATCTTCTCAGTGTGATACTCGAACCTCTCGCTCATTAAGAACCCACCTGTACTGTGGTATTAAATGAAAGAAATAGAAAAACCTATGAAATTGGAGACAAAATTTCAAGAGTGAAAAAGCACAGCAAGTAGCAATGCTTATACTTTTGGGTTACAAACTGGAAAACATTAGATAGACTATAAAATGTTAAAAATGAACAGGTAAAATACACAAAAAAATGGTGGGCATTTTTCCAACTGATTTTTTGATAACAGTCATGATATTACTGAGAAGAATAAGAAAAAAGAGGGCTGGGTTTTCTATCACCATAACAAATACTTGAGATGATCAATTTATAAAAAGCAAAGTTTTCTTTGACTCAGTTTCAGAAATTTTGGTCTATGATCCATTGACTCTGTTGCTTTTGGGCCTTTGATGAATCAGCACACCAGGGCAGGTAACATCTTGCAGTACAAAACTGCTCACCTTCATGGGCTGAAAGTAAAAAAGAGTAAGAAAGGTGGCTGGGATCCCCCTATCCTCAATGAGAATATGCTCACAATAAAACAAGTTCCCCTAATAGACCCTACCTCTTAAAATTTTCACAAGCTCTCAGTAATGCCACCCAAGAAGTAAGCCTTTAACAGATGAGACCTTGGAGGACATTCCAGATGCAAATTATAGCCAGCTCCAAAACGATCTATATTTATTTCAATTAACTCACTGAGTTAATGATAAATCAATGAAATGAAAAAAAAGACATGTATTTATTTTATATCTTGATTTCAGCAAGCCATTTGATCCTCTACTACATCATCTTTATGAACCAAATGGAGAAATATTTGCATTTTGGATCTAAATACAATTTGTACATTTTTAAGTGGTTGAAAACTTTATCTAGATGACAGTTGGTTAATAGATTCACAAAAGCTTTCATAACATAGACATTCTTCTTTTGTTTATATTAACTGAGAAGAGTCATAATGTTTGATATTTCACAGTTCTCAAAGAGCTTACAGGTAAAACATCTCCCTTAATCTAGTTACAGTCTTGTGCTGGGACAATGGGATTATCTTTGCTAACTAGACGGAAGCCAAGATTTAAAGGGGTAAGTGGTTTACCCAAGGACACATATGTAATGCTTATTATTATTTTGGATGACACCAAGCTAAGAGGGATAAATAGTATGATGGAAAAAAATAATACAAATTCAAAAACATTTTCAAAGTGTCAGCATAAGGCAAATCTAACAGGATAAAATTAAATTAAAATAACTATAAAGGTACACAGTAAACTACATTTAGTTATTCTGACATTTATCTCAATTTGTTATTATAAATGTGTTCCTGTGACTATTTTGTTAATATCTGACTCCTAGAGACTCTCTGGTCCATGTGATTAGAGGGATGCATCTGTGCTTAGCAGTCATTTCCAGAACCTTGGGTAGTCCTTGGTACTGGTAGTTCCTCAACAAATAATTAAATGAATTCAGCAAAAAGTTCATGAAAATGTCAAATATAATTTTCAAATTTCAAAAACTTTCTTGAGAGCTTTATACTATGAAAAAATGAGAGACAATATGAAAAAATTTATTGTAATCGGACTGTGCTGCTACTATGTGAGATTTTAGGTTCCACTCGTGAAAGTAGGATAACCATCCAGATACTGTGTGGATGAGTATATGGGAAATTACTGAAGCAGATTCTAGACACTTAATCTCAACAAGTCTTTCACTGAAATACTTTTTAAAATATTTGTAAGAAGGTAAAATACAAGCACATTTTTTTCTAAATAGTTTCAAAGTGAGATAAAGGTCAATGACAGAATAACCTAAGAAAGCAAGTTTCTTCTCTATGGAAGTAAAAATGCTATAAAACATAAAAATACAATGACTCAAGATTAAAGAAATCTTATGAAAAAGGAAATCTGAGTGACTAAATAATATTGAAGCAGATCTGGATAAACTTGCCAAAGTCATATTTGCAAAAATTGATTTTTTTGCATGGAAATTCATTAGATGCTACTATATTAAAACAATCGCCTTTAAACAATCACAATGTTCTTCAATATACAGTTAGTAAAAAGAATACATATACACTATAAAACTGTATACTGGGTATTTTTTTTTCCATTTTAATTTCTTTACTTGATTTTTGGCACCAGCCATTATTCTTAAAACACAGAAGATATGATTTAGCTTTAATAATTATTGTCAAATTTAAAAATGTTAAGGTTTAAACAAAAAAGAATTATATATTTGTCAAGCTAAATTAAAAAATATTCAAAACATGTATGCATTAATTTATTTGGCAACACTTACATTGGGCAAAATGGGCCTCAAATGAAAATGAAAAAAAATGTGCCTAATTTTCAAAAGGATACTCTTCTCCATTTTTAAAAAATTTCTAAAGGAATTTTGGGGTTTTAAGAGTCAGAGGTATTTCTGTTAGGTTCTGGCATAGAAGCGGGACCTTTTTTCAATACTCGTGATGTTAGCTTTTACTTTACTGTTCAGAACCACACTTCCATTGTGGTTGTAAAACTATCCTTTGTGAGATTCTTCCTAAAGTATATCTGAAAAGCTAAATGTGTCCTGCTGTGCTGGGTGTGCTAATTTCCAGTACATTCTAGTGCCTTCCTGTTGGTAATCACCTGCAGACAACCACCTGTAGAAGAGCAGCACTATGTTTATGTCTAAATAAAATAGGCAATTTGTGTACTTATCCATTCTTCTCTCAAAAGATAGTGTTTTACTTCTGTTGTTCAATGTATTTTGAATACATAATGTTCTGTAAATCTAAAGCAAGGTTAAAAAGAAAATTAAACAAGATTCATCTGGCAGTATTGCAAGTTAGTACCATACACACCTGGTATATAGTTCTCAAAGTAAAGTGCTTCTGTGGGAAAGAACTGCTTGATAAGCAACAGAACTAAAAAAAGATGAGCAGATGACAGTGCATTGAAAATTAGATAAAAGCTTGCAATGTGATATTGAAGAAAGAAATGGAGAAGTAATGAGATGAGACAGAGCAAAGGGAAAACCAGCCAGAACACAGAGGGGGAAAAAAAAAAGTTAACTATGATGTCTATTACAGTGTCAAATCACTTCCCAAGAAGTAGTGGAAACTCTATGCCCTGAATAATTTGAAAGTAGAATAGGAAATGAGGTTGAGACTACAAAGTGGTGGCAAAAGTTTAATGACTGAGGAACAAGATGATAAAGTAAAGAAACAAACATGAACTTAGAAAGTTGGGTTTGGAACATGATAGTTTGGTAAATTCTTTTCTCTTTAACAACAATAATAATAAGGATTGTAATATTTTACATTTATAAAAGAATTTAATTTAATTATTAAAAGCTTCATTTAATCAAAAATAATGTGATTTAATCTTCACATACATATAGAGAATATTTAATATTTATAGTTCAGCCTCTGACAAAATTTCAGTCCCTGGTGATACCTGCATTGCAGATTGGTAGAACCACAGCAGAAGAGCCAGTTGACCTTTGTCCAGGCTCTGAGCCATGGACACTCTGAGATAATAGATGTGTGATTTGTTTATTTGTTTGTTTTGTCTTTTTTGATTACTGGGTATTGAACCCAGGGTTGCTTTAATAGTGAGCTACATCTCCAGTTCTTTCTATTTTTTATTTTGAGACAGGATTTTATTAAGTTGCTGATGGTCTAAGTTTCTGAGGCCAGCCTCCAATTTGTGATCCTCCTACTTTAGCCTTTTGAGTTGCTGGAATTACAGGTAAGTTCTACTGTCCCTGGTGGTATATTTTATTCTAAGCTACTTAAGTTTCTAGGCAATAAAAACCTAATCCAGGCATTAATACTTAAAGCAAGACAATGCTACTTAAAAGATTTTAGCAACACTACATACCTATTATAGACTGAGTTACAATAAATGATGACAAGAACCCATTTTGCTCTTCTACCTGCTCATCTATTAGTACCTTCATAACCTAAGACTTTTCCCATAGCACATCTTTGTTTTCCATCTCTAGTTAAGTTGGGACTGGAGCTTCTCCATTCTGTCATTTCATTGTTGTTGTTATTCATTTTGTTTAATTTTGCTTTAGCTTTTTGGGGAGAAAAATCAGTAAAATGATTGATTCCAATTTTATTTTTAAAATGCATTGACTTTTTAAAAAACAAGAGTAGTAATCAGAAATAATTTAGGAAAATCTCAAGTTTTATCTTTGTCCTAAATATTATCTAAATTTCTTGTTAAATTATCTGTTTAGAAAAATACCTTGTATGAAAAGCCCAAAGCTGATATGATAGTCAAATGTGAAAAATAGAAGCTCTGAGATCAGGAACACAACAAGAATATTCGCTCACTCTTGCCATCTCTATTCATAGGAGTAGTGGAAATGCAAACCAGAGATATTTGCCAAGAAAAAGAAATAGAATGCATCAAAATAAAAAAGAAAGAGGTAAGTTTGTGCTGTTTGTAGATGGTATGATTTTTTATTAGTTTTTATTAGTTATACATGACAGCAGAATGCACCATGATACATCATACATAAATGGAGTATAGTTTCTCAATTTTCTGGTTGTACATGATATAGAATCCCCCTGGTTGTGCAGTCCCATATATCCACAGGGTAATAATGATACTGCTGGTTGTCGGTGACGAGTTCTGCTCCCTCACATGCTGAAGTTTGAACATTAGAGAAGCACACCAAGGCAAGCACATAAAGCTGGGTTTATTTAAAAAGGGGTAACATAGACTTCTCCCGGGAGGGAGAAGGGGGCCATAGCTGGTATCCTGGTATCCCAAGAAGAGAGTTGTTCTTTTTATATGTCTTAGGCTTCCTTTGTTCTCTTGCCTTCTTCCCCTTATCTTTCTTCTTCCTGCATACATGACTAGGCCCAGGAAATGCTTGGTGGGATGGCCAAAATTTGGGAACCAGCTAGGCTGAAGGGGGAAGGACAGGAAGGAGCAGCCCAGGACACCTTAATTAACAACTTTATAACTCCATCTAGGGAGGGGCAATTAATTCCCAGGACAGGTTACCTTAGCAACAGGTTGGAGCAGGGGCAAGTTATCTTCATAGGGTAGTGGAAGGGCTCTGAAGGCATTTCAATTCCTCAGGGGGCAGTCTCCAACTTCCTGGACTCACTCAAATTGACTTTCTTGAACTGACCTGACTTGATTTACCTATCTATACAGACTGCTTGTCTAATTCTGGCTTCACCAATGTCTGATTCAATCTACTATCCTTCCTACCCCCATCCTCCCTCCTTTCCCTTCACTCCCCTGTACCTAATCTAAAGTAACTCTAGTCTTCTTTAGCTCTCCACCCTTATTGTGAGTTAGCATCCCCATATCAGAGAAAACATTTGGCCTTTGGTTTTTTGGGTTTTTCTTATTTTGCTTAGAATGATATTCTCCAGCTTTATCCATTTACCAGCACATGCCATAATTTCATTCTTTTTTCAAGGCTAAATAATATTCTATTGTGTATATATACCACATTTTCTTTATCTATTCGTCTGTTGAAGGGCACCTGGGCTAGTTCCATAGTTTAGCTATTGTGAGTTGAGATACTATAGACATTGATGTGGCTGCATCACTGTAATATGCTAATTTTAAGTACTTTGGTTATAAACTGAGGAGTGGGATAGCTGGGTCAAATGGTGGTTCCATTCCAAGTTTTCTGAGGAATCTCTGTTGGATTCTGGGAAGGGAAGGCACACCTCCCAGGTAGCTCAACTAACCACACCCCCCAGGCGCCTTAAGAATCCCAAGTACCCTAGGTCAGCCACACTCAGGTTGACCATGCCGCTGACCACTCCCCAAGTGCCTTACTGAGCCAATTACGACATATGGGCTTGCCTTCTGACCCCCGGCAGCCTATGGAACTGGGGTTCCCTCTGGGGGGTCCCTCAGACCACAGGTTCACTACTTAAGCGCTCTCCAGACTGAAACCGGCCCTTTTCCCCTTCTTTTCCTTTTTCCTCTTCTCCTCCAGTCACACACATCGATTCTCCCTTCCCCCCACGTGTCCCTTTGGCTGATTAATAAAATCCCCCCTTTTCTACACGGCGGTCCCAGCGTGTGTTTCATCTACCCTTCAATCTCCATACTGCTTTCTATAATGTTTGCACTATTCTGTGTGTACCTTTTATCCCACATCCTCACCAACACTTATTGTTGCTTGTATTCTTGATAATTATCATTATGACTAGAGTGAGATGAAATCTTAAAGTGGTTTTGGTTTGCATTTCTCTAATTTTAGAGATGTTGAACTTTTTTTTCATATATTTGTTGATAGAGTGTATTTCTTCTTCTGTGAAGTGTCTGCTCAGTTCCTTAGCCCTTTTGTTGATTGGGTTTTGGTTTTTTTTTTTTTTTTTTTGGTGTTAAGTTTTTTGAGTTCTTTATACATCCTGGAGATTAATGCTCTATCTGAGATGTGTATGGTAAAGATTTTCTCCCATACTATAGGTGCTCTTTTCATGTTCTTGATTGTTTCCTTTGCTGAGAAGAAACTTTATAGTTTGAATTCATTCTATTTATTGATTCTTGATTTTACTTCTTGCTTTTTAGGAGTCTTGTTGAGGTATTAGGTTCCTAATCTGACATGATGGAGATTTGGGCCTACTTTTTTTTGTATTAGGTGAAGCATATTTTATATGAAGAGAATCCTAAAGACTGAACCAAAAAACAATTAGAATGAATAAACTAATTTTATAATGTTGTAGGATACCAAATCAACACACAAAAGCAGTTGCATGTCCATACAGTAATAATGAATTATTTGAAAAGGAAACTAGAGAAAACAATTCCACTTACAATAGGCACCAAAAATAACAAAATATTTGTGAAAAAATTTATCTAAGGATGTTAAATGCTTGTACAATGACAAGTACAAAATATAAAGAAAGAAATGAGATATAATAAAATGGAAAGACATCCATTTAAGTATTGAAAGACAATATTACTAAAATGTCTATGCTCCCCAAAGTGATCTATAGATGCAATGCAGTCCATGAAAATCCCAATGGTGTTTTACAGAGATAGAAAAAGTAATACTAAAATTTATGTGAAACCACAATAGACCATGGATAGCCAATAGAAACTTGAGAAAGAACAAATCTGGTAAAATTATGCTTCCTGATTTAAATATGTATTACAAAACCACAATGATTAAGCAATATAATACTGGTGCAAAGACAGAAACATACACCAGTGGAACAGAACAGAGAGTCCAGAAATCAAGTCACGCATGTACAGTGAAAAAGGGCAGCATATACAATGGGGAATAAATAATTTTTTGTATAAATAGTGCAGGAAAAAATGTGCATTCACATGCAAAAATCAACTAGAAATGGATTAGAGATTAAAACATGATCTGGAAATATACAACTTCTAGAAGGAAACAGCAAAAAACTCCATGACATTGAGTTTTACAATGACTTTGTGGATAAGACTCCAAAAACAGGCATAAAATCAAAAATAAACAAAAGAGACTACATCATATTTAAGAACTTCTGCACAGCAAAAGAAGCAATCAAAAGACTGAAAAAGGAATGGATGGGGGAGATATTTGTGAATTATTTGTCAGATAAAGGTTAACTTTTGAAATATGTCAGGAACTCTTACTACTCAACATTCAAAATAACTAATAAACAAATAGATAACCTTGAATTGATGTTTCTTCAAAGAAAAAATACAAATAGGCAAACAGGAATATGGGAAAATGCTCAAAGTCACTAGTCACCAAGGAAATACAAATTTAAAATCACAATGGGATTTCACCTCCTGCCTGTTAGGATAGTTGTTATAACACACACACACACACACACACACACACACACACACACACAACCCACATACCACACAAAAGACATAGTGAGGATGTGGAGAAATTGGAGAAATTGTAACCCTTGTATAATCTTGGAGGGAATGTGAACATGTGCACTCACTATGGAAAACAGTACACAGTTTACTTGAAAAATTAAACATAAAGCTACCTTATGACATAAAAATTTCACTTTTGGATATGTATTCAAAAGAAATGAGATATGGAACTTAAAGAGGGATTAACAGTCTCATATTCATTGCCACACTATTCACTACAGTCAAGATGCAGAAACAAACTAAATTTCTGTCACTGGATGAATAGAGAGAGAAAATGCAGTATACATTTTCAATGATACAATAATACAATGGAATATTATTCAGCCTTACACAGTAGGGAAATTCTGTAGTAAGTGACAACACGAACAGACTTGGAGACCTTATGGTAAGTGAAATAAATCCATCCTAGATGGACAATAACTGTGAGATTTTATGTGATGTATTTAAAACAGTCAAACTCATAGAATCAGAGAGTAGAATGGTGGTTTCCAGGGATTGGTAGGAGGAGGAAATAGGGAGTTGCTAATCAGTGGGCATCCAGTCTCAATTTTGAAAGATGAATAAATTCTAGACACCTACTATACAACATAGTCCCTATAGCTAACCACACTATACTGTACATTTAAAACTTGTAAAAAGGCTAAATCTCATGTTAAGGGTTCTCACTACAATAAAATAAAATAAAAATTCAGCTAATGTGACAAATAATTTTAACAAATAGAAAAAAATTCTATCAATTTTATTGCTGTTAAATATCTCAATAATTTAAATGTTCCCTTTCTCTCTTTTTATCCCAAATAAAAATAAATTGTTGATCCTTTGGTTCATAAGCATGATGATTGGGTTTTCACACTATTGTGTGAGATGTGCCTCCCTCTAAACCTGTTACGACCGACATCGGCACATTACCCATCTGATGTGAAAAAAAAAAAAAAAAAAAAAAAAAAAGAAATTGTTTTGCCCCTTAGAAGTATAAAGTTATAATTTATACAAAACAAAATCGTTTTGCTCTTTAAACATATGTTTTAAGGTTATAGTTCTGTATAAAACTCCTGGAAATTTAATGAACTAATATATTTACAGGTATTTTTCAATCAAAGAAATAGAGGAGGAAAAAGAAGGTGTAAATTAGCATCGAACTACTAACTTCAGTATCATTTCCGATTTCTTTTTCAGGCATAATTTTCCATTTGAGTACAGTATGCTTTTATTAAGAGATTGAGAGAGAGAAGATGTTGTTTTGGGAGTCAGGATAGTATTTTAGCACAAGGTCATAATGCCAGATAGTTGTAGGAGTTTTTTTTTTTTTTTTTTTTTTTTTTTTTTTTTTTTTTTTTTTTTTTTTTCTTGTTTTTTTTTTTTTTTTTTTTTTTTTTTTTTTTTTTTTTTTTTTTTTTTTTTTTTTTTTTTTTTTTTTTTTTTTTTTTTTTTTTTTTTTTTGTTTTTTTTTTTTTTTTTTTGTTTTTTTAGTTCTAACAAGAACTAGTATATCTGAGCAGACCAGAAGATTTGATTGGGAAATGAGACCAGGTAATGCTTTGAGATGCACAGGAGGGATAAAAGAAGATCCTATGATGTCATTTGACCAAGATAAGCATGTGGAAGACAGTGGCTTGAAGAAAAAGAGGTGGATTTTTTATTAAATTGCTCACTGAGAATAAAAAAATATGTTTTGTGGAGTATTTATGTGGTATAAGGAGTGGTGGTTTTGGTGCCTGTGTATGTACATGTATGTGTGCATGAAGGGGGGGAGGATGTTATGAAACATGACAGTTTTCCTACTTTTTTACTTTTTATATTTTTTGTGATGCTGAAGACAGAACCCAGGGCCTTGTACATGCTAGGCAAGCACTTTACCACTGAGCAGTATCACTGCCCTTTCCTACTCTTTTGAGTGGAAAAACAAACAAACAAAACAACCCAACAACAGCAACAACAACAACAACAACAAAAACAAAAACAAAAACAGTAAAATGTACTTTGAGTTTAGGTGACTGCGACTTTGCTATTCTTACTGAAGAAAATTATTCACTCTACCTCTGAAATGTGAGCAAATATTGCAAGATGTTCTTTGTACTATGATAATATTAATAATAACAATGGCAGTGATAATCACTGTGTGTTAGTCCTTAGAGGATTTTCATATTTTATCTAATCCTGATATTTAATCAGTGACATAGATAATGTTAGCCCCATTTTGCCATGAGAAGAAATGGAGACTTAAAAGTTTGGACTAGTTATCTAAGCGCACATTTACTAAATGTACTCCTGGAAATTTGAATAAGATTTTTAGTTATGATCCAGTATGAAGTGATAGTGATACAAGTATGAACATCTCAAAAGCACAATTTCCCTATGCAGAAAGATACATTTTATCAAAATATAATATGAGCAAAGTGAAAAAGATAAATGAAAATAAAAAAAATTAAGAATGTGTTGGGAGCCATGTGTGAACTATGGACATCGTTTGAGCCATTAAGGCAGGGAAGCTGCTTTTCTGGGAGCTCATGGGTGAAATTCCCCAGTTTGAGAAAAACCAGATCATGCTGGCGTCCTGCCCCAGCTCACAGCTCCAAGTACAAACAAAGCTGCCAGAGATGGGCGTAACCTGCGAAGCACCAAACAACCAGTTTATTCCCACTCCACTCCTGTCCTGTTTTTTTGTTGAAGAAGCTCCCTATAGATTCCCTTTGGTTTATACCAATATAAATAAAGCAAGCACAGGCTTTTTCTTTGTTAGAAAAGAAAGCTCAATAGAACATTCATAATCAGGCAAAAAACAAATTAGGAGTCAGTTATGATTTAGTTCCGGTTCTGTTCATAGTCAACTCAAAATGAACAGTTATTTCTTCTCATAGAACAGTTTCAGGCAAAATTATTAAAATGAAAGTTTTTTGAGGGTTTTCTTTTTAAAAATTAGACTTATTTTTGTGCTCCAGTCTCCTTGAAAGATCCTTTAACCACTGTGCTTGAGCTTTAGACAGACACACCATTATACTGCCAACAGACTGCTGCAAAACAAGCCACCTGGAAGTGTGCAATACATGCTTGCTCTCAGCCTTCCATCGGAGGGTGGCTGGAGTCAACTCCTCTTGCTTGAGTCTGGCTTGGCTTGACTCTAAACCACGGTTCGGTCTAGGTCTGCTCCACAAGTTTCTAATCTTCTTGAATAATTAGGCTGACCCAGGTTTCTTCATTTTATGACAACTTGTCACAGTTGAGGTACTGTACAAAGTGCTATGGTTGTGGAAAGACAGAAAAAGAACTGTATGCTGATGTTAGAAGCCCTTTGCTGAGGAGACAGCATTCCACCTGGACACTGAAGGAGGGGAGAATAAAATTAGCCAACAGAAAGATAGGGAAGATAAAGGAATCTCATTCCCATTATTGATAATAAGGTGTAAGATTATTTATATTAGCATAGGATGATTTACTGTGTTAGCTGAGGGAGGGTGAATATTTGAATTTTAGCAAAAATAGCATGGAAACTGCAATCTCAACTTGCGGGAATGATCATTAATAGAATTTTTCAAACAGGCAGGTGGACTCTTCTGGCACGGAGAATGACTCATGTTAGAAGCAGAGAGTACATTAAATTAGAGGACACTCTATGGCAAACTAGCTGCCTGGGGCCTGAATAAATCTTACTGATATGTTTAGTTTATCCTGAAAAATTTTTTAAAAATATTTTGAATTAATAACTGGATGTAAGGCAATTTCACATAGAAACCCAAGTTTCTGGCACTGTTGTATCTATACTCCAATAGGAAAACAGTTGGCTGAAACTGAGTGTATATTCCCTGGTAAAAGGGAATACATATCTCAAGAGTCCAGACCCCAAAGTCCTGTTGTCCCTTTACCCAGAGGTAGATGGTCAGTTCCTCTTTTCCACTAAGCATGGATGATTGTTTTTTTTTCTGATAGGAGAGAAATATTTCTGTGTTCTTGATCAAAAGTGGACATATGAAATAGATACCAAAAGAACCAAGTGTTTCACTTTTGCAAGGTGAATAAACAATATGGTGTTGTTTGAAATGTTTAAATGTTTCGAGAAAAATGGGAGGAGACATATTTGGGAGTACTATTTCTCTGTTATTATGCAACTGAGATGCAATACTGTAAATTGGAAGATTTAGATGGTAGGAAGGCATTATTAAAGCCAGATTTAAAGATAGGTAGTGATGCGGTTAAGTAAATTAGGTCTAATATCAAGTCTAATAAAGAAAATGGAGTCCATCTGAGCCAGAGAAAACCAGAATAACACCTGGGAGATTGAAATGTTAATGTCCCTACATCCAGCCCATCCTAAAGAACTGTTAATGAAGCAACTCCCAGCAAAACAGAGATATGCTAACCAAATTACCCTAGGCCCTTCTTGCTCAAATCACTCCTCCCCCGCCCAGTGGGCCCACCTGTCTCCCACCTTTTGACCTTCTCACCTACATGCCCCATCACATGCAGGATAGAAGGAGCTAAGCAAAATCAAGGACAGGAATGTGAGAAGACAAAAGAAGACCTTAGACCTAAAAGAGAGAAGACCTGCCTTTCTGGTCCCCTTCTCCCTCTGGGGAAGTCTTTTCTTCTGTCCTTCAATGAAGCCTTTCATTTTCCACTCTATACTTGCCTCTGCATGCTTCTTGGCCAGTTTTGTTATCCTTCTTGCCTTAGCATCAACAGCAGACCAGGGAAATGCTGGTTTCTGAAGAAGTACATTGCATGTTGGACCTGCTAGAGCACAAATAGATATCTCAAGTTGAACCAAATATGTGTTAAGTATCTCGAAGATTTGGATAGTATTAGTAAGTATGAAATAATGTAGTTTCCATTCAAATTATACAATGTTTATGTTTCAGCAGCAAATATATTTATGTATAGCTAGAGATAATGCAATGTAAAATTCAGTCAAAACATCAAGTGGGGTGGGATCTGTAGAGAATCCAGGGACATGCATATAGCATGCTGAGTTATAGATATGGTAGATTTGGAAACTAATCCCTCCAACTTTGAGAAATGATATAAAATTTCCTTAGTGGGGAAAAAAAAGGGTAAATCATTTTCAATCTCAGAAATATTTAAAATTGAATATAGAAAATTTTACAAGACTCCAATATTGAGGCCAGGGGCAAAAGGACTGTCAGTGTAGGTAATAAATGATTGGGTCAGAAAGCTGAGGGCTGATTTAAGAGGAAATTAAAATGCTAATACCTTCAGGACACTTCCCCTCCTCTTCACCACCACCCAGCTGCCAAGGTTACTAGCCTCCAGGGAATTGTTCCTCCCTGCAAGGAGTTATTAATGAATGCCCCCTGGGCTGCTCCCTTCCTGCCCTTGTCCCTGGAAGGCTCCTTTCCCACGTTTTGGCCACCTTTTGGTCAGGTAGGCAAGATAAGAAGAAGGGAAGGTATAAAACCTAAAATGTATAAAAGGGGCAGGACACTCCCAGTCCCTGGGGCACCACCTTGGACCCCCTCCTCTGGGAAGAGTCTCTGTCTCTTTCTGTTCTATCCTTTAAATAAAACTTTTTGCTCTTGCCTCAGCATTTCTTGGGTATTCAAGTCTTCAACACTGGGGAAATGGGACTTGAACCTGATTCTCAACACTGGCATCAGTATTAGCATTCTTTAGTGAAAAATAGGAACATATTTCCTATTGGTTCCTGCTATGTTGAAGAGAATTGGCCAACTGGAATCATATGGAGTGAAATATATGTATCATTCTATTTTTACATTCCTATAATCTGAGATTGTAATATCTAGTTATGTAACTATTTTAGGCATATATATATATGTATATATTATCCTTTTTGGATATACATGATGGTATAGTGTGGTTTTACATATTATAAATACAAGGAGTATAATTTCCCATTCTTGTGGTTGTACATGATGTGGAGTTACACTGACCATGTTTTCATATATGAACATTGGAAAGTTATGTCCAATTCATTCTACTGTCTTTCTTATTCCCATCACCACTTCCCTTCATTCCCCTCTAATCTAATCCAATCAACTTCTATTCTTTTCTCCCCCGCCCTTATTGTGTTAGCATCTGCATATGAGAGCGAACATTTATCCTTTGGTTTTTTGGGGACTGGCTTATTTCACTTAGCATGATAGTCACCAGTTCTATTCATTTGCCAGCAAACACTATAATTTCCTTCTTCTTTATGGCTGAGTAATATTCCATTGTGTATATGCACCACATTTTCTGTATTCACTCATCTGTTGAAGGGTACCTAGATTGGTTCCATAGCTTAGCTATTGTGAATTAAGCTGCTATACACATTGATGTGGCTAGGATTATATTTTTGATTTAACTCTTACTAGTTTTTTAAAGAATAGTTAAGTGATTTCTAGTTTAATTTGATGAATTTAATTTATTAGAACTATAAGAAACATTTAGTCTTTGGGAAATTTGTCAGATAATGGAAAAATATTTAGAAAATAAGTTATTAAATATTGAACTATTGACTAAAATGTTTAAATGTTCTAAACTAAACTTGTAAATCAAACCAGAATTTATTGCAAGCTCTTTAAAATAAACTGAGAAAGAGCAAGACATATATTTAGAATGATATTTGAGTTTAGAAACTTAAAAATGAACTATTTTTATGATCATAAATTTAGCTGAGTATTTTTAAAGATCAAAGTAAACTTTTAAATATCTATTTCTATATAAGAAAAACACCCTTGAAGGTATATAGCAAAACAAACAAACAAACAAACAAAAAGCCACTATAAATTCACTTCAAAAGAAAGATAAAAGCACTACAAATTCACTTCCATATTCAGATTAAAGCATATAACCACCTGGAATAGAGCCATGGCTTAGATACCCTTATTCCAGACATGGCTTTGGGCATGTGTTCAGTCAGAATATTCATATTTCTCCTAATAGACCCAATTTTATTAATCAAGACTGGCAAGAATTATTATTGCTATATGAAAAGATGCCCAAAGAGGATCTTAATAAACTTCTAGTATGACTAGGGTATTGAGAGCTTGATTTTGTATTTGAATACTCATTTTACATCAGAACCCTTAACAGTCATTTATAATAAGTGATTCTAATGAGATTTTGATCATGGTTCAAGTCTGTTCTCTGACGCAACTATCTTTTCTCCTCTATATTTACCATATATCACACAAACAAAAAACAGGCTTGAGTATCTTTGAAAAACTTGATTTATTTACTTAAAATATTAGTCAACTTAAACTATTTCTAACTTCCAACAGTAATGCAAATTTATTTAACATTTTATGAGGTTTTTAGTAGATTTGTGCTCCATGGAGGCCTAGTTGTAGATTCTCAGCATGGTCCAGATTGTACATTTTGTGTTGTGGAGTTGTAAACGATTTTTCACTCATTTAAGAATATTTTTATGTTTTTCAGTTTTCTTAAAGTGAGCATACCAGAAGAAAAAAGCTATTAAAGTATAATTTTAATTAAAAAGCATACTTCTTCCCCAGAGACTTCTTGACTGTACAAAGCAAAACCATGAATTCTGCGGTAGATATAATATTTTCTAAGACTTTAATGTTTTAGAGATTGAAAAGTATATCTTCATTAAAGGAAGGAAGGAGTTTTGCCAAGCACACTCTCTGATGTGATATATCTCAACTTAGAAGGCTGTGCACTAATTAGACACACAACATATGTCTCCCTATGGCTTCATTTACCCTATATTGCTTTGTATTCTTCAGACAGAACTTGCTAGATGCATTCCTTTGCAGTTAAACTTTCCCTTTTGAAGAAATTGCTTTTAATTGCAAAATTTTAAAAGGGGAACAAAGAAACCTTACCTAACATTGAGTCATAAAAATTTGCAGCAGGAGGTGGCAGCCACATGGTGGTCAACTTTATGCAATGTGACTTTTGCCAAGGACTGTGAGTGCAATCCTGCTGAACTAAACTGCAATTCTTGTGTCAACCCTATCCTGTAGTGCAAATCAATCATCAAGTACCCTTTGAGATCTTGTGGACATTTAAGATTCCAAAGCTTGAATCCCACATACATTTACAGAAAAGACAGGAAGAGCAGCCACTCTCCAGTCTTGCACTCAATCCCAGCATGATATGCAATAATGACCTGTCAGGAAAGGAGACTGTGTATCCTCACACTGTGAAATATCCTGAGGGACTTTCTTTATGAATTTGAAAAAAAAAAAAAAAAAAGATTCAGCAGGCCTCTAGGCAAGAAATCATGCACACAATTTCAAAAGTGCATCACAATCTTTTAAAATTTTTCAGGGGGTATCATCACCTTGGTGTGGTTTTATGTGTCCTTTTAAAAAATTACAAAAATGAAAAGGATGGCCTGAAACAGTCTCTAGATCTCAAAGAGTAGTCATTTCTTTTTCAAGGTTTATGGTTCAGTCATTTATCTTTTTTACCTCAGCAGGGTGCTCTTTGCCTTTTAAACATTCATTGATTTAATTTTATTTTTTTGCTCATTCATAACGTGATAGCCATTGAATGATTGATATGTGTGCATTAGTTGTTATTCACAACTTGTTAGAATCAATTCAAAGGTTAAAATTAATAGCATTTCATCTTTTTTCAGTAATCAGGTGGTCTTCAACACACTAGAACCATGGTACTTAAATATTTTTTATGTTAATTCTGACTTGGAAAAGAACTTCTCCCAGGAAAATTCACATATAGCTAGGAAATAAAGGCTTGAGTTTAAATAGAGAAGATTCACAGATTCCTTGAAGCTCAGTGTTCCAGGTTGGGTTGGAACGTGGAAAGCTGACTCTAAGAGACAGTTTAGCATACATGGTATTTATTAGGGGGGGTGACATCCGTGGAAAGGATGAAAGGTTGAACAGAGGGAGCTGTGGAGCTGTGGTGCAGAACAACAAAGCCTCAGGCAATCTCAGTCACACAGGAGCTATAATGGCCTTTCAGGCCTGCCCCAACTAAGACTCTCTGCCATGGCTTAGCCATTGAACGTGTTCCAGGAAGGGGTGTGATTTAGGCCCCTTTGCAATACAGACAGCCTCTGAAAGGGCTGCTGACTAAAGCCTGTTGGTTGATAACTGGAGCAACAAGTTCTTCTATAAATGGAAGCCAGGTGACATACCATAGTGTGTGCAAATCGCAGATCACTGGCAGTCCTTCTTAGCTTTCTCCCTTTAAATCACAGAAACAACTTTCTGATTTCATATCTAAAATCTAATTTGAAGACCAATTAAGAAAAACAATTTCATTAATATAGTTTATGCCTCACTTGCACGATAATATAGTTTAAGCATGGTTTACTAAGTTCTTAATTTCTACTTTGAATTTTCTAGTATTTTATTGGCAATAAAATTACAACACTTGCACTTTCATTTTAACGTCTGCTTTCAAGTATATATTAAGGTAATAATAAATTGTTGGAATGCAGAAATAGCTGACTACCACTATCAAAATTTGGTCACTCTAGGGGCTAGGGTTGTAGCTCAGTGGTAGAGCGCTTGCCTCACATGTGTGAGGCCTGGGTTCCATCCTCAGCACCACATAAAAAATAAATAAACAAACAAAAATAAAGATATTGTGTCCATTAAAAAAATAATAATAAGAAGAAATTAAAAAAAAAAAAAGGTCACTTCAAAATATATTCTTTGCCCTGGTTCTATTCGTGCAGCAAAATGACTGACAGGTATGAACAAAAAAAAAATAATAATAATAATTAAAATTAAAATTAAAAAATAAATAAATAAATAAAAATAAAGCAGCATTTTTGCTGTCCTCATTTGAAGAAAATTTACTGAAATAAAAATAGTAATATAAATAATCTTGTTATCAGAGATTTTCATCTTTTTATTTATTTATTTTTTCTTTTTGCAGAACCAGGGATTGAGCACAGGGGTGCTCTATTACTGAACTACACCCCTAGCCCTTTTTATTTTTGAGACAGGATCTCTCTATTTTGCCAAGACTGGCCTTGACTTGAGAATCCTGCAGCCTCATTCTTCCAAGTTACTGGGATTACAGGCGTGCACTATGTATGGCACCTCACCAGATTTTCACTTTTATCAACATCAGTTGTCACTGAAATATTTTATACCTAAATCTAATTATGCAAGGGGAAAGTATTATTTTCAGTGTGCCATATTTAATTTACCCAATTGTCTTTGTTCTCTAAGGCCCTGAAGGGATGAATGATGACCTGGCAAGTTTTCAATAAATAATGCCAATTTATCAACGAAGAGGCTTATTTTCAGAAGATGAATACGTAGGTGCAACTCTGACTTTAATTTCCAGATCCCTAAGAAAGAAGAGCTTTGATGGAAATGGTAAAGTTTTGAGAGCAAATTAGTTTGGATGGGAGCTGGAGGGCATGGGTGCAGAGCAAAGATGCATTTTATTTCACAAATGTTGGTTTTAAAGTGGGTTGGCATATTCAAGGAGAGCTATATTAGGCAGGCAGCTGGAAATGGGTCAGTAGATCTGAGGGAAAAGGTCAGCCTGCTAATGCAGAGGTGGTGGTGTCAGCTTTCACTATTAGGGATTCCCAAGTAGTTAATGTGTTATTTCAGAAAGAAGGATTGAAGAGTCTGGGTCATCTTATAAGTGATCAGGGAATGTGGTGTAACAGGAAATGTTATGTAGTTTGGGATCAAAAGGATTGTCTAGAATCCTAGTTCCACATTAGTTATTTGACCTTGAGCAAATCTCTCTGAACCTCAAGTTCCCCACTTATTAAAAATTGGGAATATGGGAACCTAATAAACATCCTTAAATGTGTTATGGATCAAATATGGTGTGGAGACATTTTTATGAATTTAAAGGTGACATGCACTAACATGTTATCATCATCATCCTCATCATCATTATCATCAACATTATCATTATTATTATGTATATGAATAATTGTAAAATATTTAAACTTGGAAAAGAAGGAAATCATTTACTTAATAAATATCTTTGTGTAAGGCACTGAATTAGGTACTGGGGTGAGGAAAATAAATAAGAAGTGATTTCTTCCTTTTCATGGCTCACACATCCTGTCAAGAAAAAAAAAACAAAAAAACATAGGAGCATGTGTCAAGTACAAGGAGAATTGTAAGCAAAGGTTGCAGTAAGTGAATAAATGAGTGGGTGCACAAAGGAAAGTAAGGTAAACCAATACCAAAGTTATAAGGGAGCCTTCTGGGAAGAATCTGTTCTGTAACTAAGTTGTTCACCTGAAAAAGGAACACCAATGGAAAGTAGAAAATTTCAAGACTTGAGGATATCAAGAGAAAATGGTGAACATAAAATGCTTGAGGAGAACTGGCAAAAAAGGAGGCTGTTGAGAGGAGGTAGTGGTCAGATGATCTGTGTTGTGTTAAATTGCCTGATTTGTGATGATGAGATAATGATTATAAAAAAAGGAATACAGGATCAAATTTTTGTTTTACATAGAGCCCTCTGATAGAGGTGTTAAAGTATGATATGAAGAAAAGGAATTTGAAATCATGGAGGTCAGTCTGGAAATTAGAGCATAGAGGAGGTAGACAAGGGGTTTGAATTAACAATTAACTAGGATTTAAAGTGCTGGTGACTCCATAATCAAGTAGGGTTCATCCAGGGATTCAAGGTTGGTTTGATATATAGAAATAAATAAATATAATTCATCACATCAATAGTCTTAAAGAAAAGAAGCACATGATTATATCAATAGATGCAGAAAAAAGAATTTGACAAAATATATCATCCATTCATGTTCAAAACACTAAAAAAAACTAGGGATAGTAGGAACTTAGCTCACCACTGTAAAAGCTATATATGCTAAAACTCAGGCCAACAACAGTTAAAATAGAGAAAAATTGAAAGCATTCCCTCTACAAACTGGAACAAGATAGGGATGCCCTCTTTCACCACTTCTCTTCAACAAAGTCCTGGAAATGCTAGACAGAGTAATTAGACAAAGGACAGACATTAAAGAGATAAGAATGAGAAACGACTAGCTCAAACTATCCCCTATTTGTTGATGACATGATTCTATATTTACAAGACCAAAACAAACAAACAAACAAACAAACAAAAAAAACAAAAAACCACCCACCAGAAAACTTCTAGAATTCATAAATAAATTCAGCAAATTGGTAGGATATAAAATTAATACCAATAAACAAACTGTGTTCCTACACATCAGTGATGAATCAATTGAAGGAGAAATTAGGAAAATTATCCCATTCACAATATCCATCCCTATTCCCACCAAAACAAACAAACAAAAAAACTTGGGGATCAATCTAACCAAAGAGGTGAAAGACCTCTACAGTGGAAACTACAGAACACTAAACAAAGGAATTGAAGACCTTAGAAAATGGAAAGATCTCCCATGCTTCTGGATAGGCAGAACTAACATTGTCAAAATGGATATACTACTAAAACCATTATAGAGATTTAATGCAATTCCTATTGAAATTCCAATGATGTTCTTCAGAGGAATAGAAAAAGCAGTCATGGAATTCATTTGGAAGAATTAGAGACCCAGAATAACCAAAGAAATCCTTAGCAAGAAGAGTGAAGCATCACAATACCAGACCTTCAATTATACTACAGAGTTATAGTAACAAAAATGGCATGGTATTGACACCAAAACAGAAATGAAGACCATTGAAACAGAATAGAAGACACAGAAATAAACCCACATAGATGCAGTTATTTCATACTAGACAAAAGCACCTAAAACATACATTAGAGATGGTGCTGAAACACCTGGAAATCCATATGCAGCAAAATGCAATTAAACCCCCATCTCTCACTCTGCACAAAACTCAACTCAAAATGGATCAAGGACCTATGCATTAGACTATAGCCCCTGCACCTACTAGAAGGAAATTTAGGTCCAAATCTCCATCATGTGGACTTAGGAACCAAATTCCTCAACAATACTCCAAAAATGCAAGAAAATCAAGAATCAATTATTGCGATGGCATCACACTGAAAAGCTTCTTCACAGCAAAGGAAAAAATCAAGAACATGTTGAGAGAGCCTACAGAATGGGAGAAAATCTTTGCCATCTGCACCTCAGAGTATTAATCTCTAGGATACATAAAGAACTCAAAAACTTAACACCAAACAACAATAAAACCCAAATAACCCAATCAATAAATGGGCAAAGGAACTGAACATGCACTTAACAGACGAAGAAATACAATCCATCAACAAATATATGAAAAAAGGTTCAACATCTCTAGCAATTAGAGAAATGCAAATTAAAACTACACTGAGATTTCTTCTTACTCTAGTCAGAATGGCAATTATCAAGAATATAATTAACAATAATTGCTGGAAAGGATGTGGGGAATTAGTAATACATTGCTGGTGGGATTGCAAATTGGTGCAACTACTCTGGAAAGCAGTATGGAGATTACTCAGAAAATTTGGAATAGAACCACCATTTGACTCAGTTATCCCACTCCTTGGTGTATACCCAAAGGACTTAAAGTCAGTATACTAAAGTGATGTAGACACATCAATGTTTATAGCAGCTCAATTCACAATAGCTAAGCTCTGGAATCAAATTGGTGCCCTTCAATAGATGAATGGATAAAGAAAATGTGGTACATATACACAATGGAATATTACTCAGCCATAAAGAAGAAGGAAATTATAGCATTTGCTGGCAAATAGATGGAACTGGAGACTACCATGCTAAGTGAAATAAGCCAATCCCCAAAAAACCCAAAGGCTGAAAGTTCTCTCTGATATGCAGCTGCTAACACACAACAGCAGGGAGGGAAGGTTAGAAGTTCATTGGATTAGACAAAGGGAAATGAAGGGAAGGGGTGATGGGAATAGGAAAGCAGTAAAATGAATTGGACATAACTTTCCTATGTTCATATATGAATGCACAACCAGTGTAACTCCTTATCATTTACAACCACAAGAATGGGAAGTTATAATCCATGTATGTATAATATGTCAAAATATGCTCTACTGTCATGTATAAATAAAAAGAACAAATAAAAAATTAAAAATAATGATGGTGATTAATTGAAGGGTGAAAAGTGAAAGAGAGGGAGGGAAATAATGTTCCTCTGGTGTCTGAATGGATGGTTGTATCAATTATTGAGAAAGAAAATACTGATGAAAAACAAGTTTAAAGGAAGGCAATTTTTATTTTGATATTTAGAATTAAGCAGTGTGTGTGTAAGATTTAGGTAGATGTGAACAGCAGGATATTATATATATGACACATGTGTTCATGAAACTTATGGGTTAGAGATACAAGGGCAAGGAACCATAAGTTGATAATATAGATAGAGGATGGACAAATAGATAACTTTAAATGAATGTTTTCCTAATTTTATCAACAATGCCTAGACTAGTGACTAGCTAATATCTAATGGATATTTGTTGACTAATAGGAAAACATTTAGAATTGTGAAAATAGGTATGCTGGCTCAGAAATAGAATAAGCATGAGAGAAGTTGATGGAAGTATAAAACAACAACAAACAGTATTTTAGCAGTAAGCAAAGAACACTTAGAGGATAACATAAATAGAAATACAAAGAAGTATAAGTAAAGGTGATATCATGAAAACAAAGAAAGGTTAAAGAAACAAACTTCTCCCCAGTTTTAATCAGCTATTCCCTACTTCATATGACACTGATGTATGTTTCCACTGGGTGCTGCAGCAGAGTTGGAGCTGGAAGTGTGCTATGGTTTGGATGTGGTTTGAATGTGTCTTCCAAAGGTTCAGGTGCTGAAGCTTGGTCCCCATTGTGGCAGAGTTGAATGATGGTGAACATTTAAGAGCAAGGTAATTAGGTCATAGGGCCTGTCCTCAGAAGGGATAAATGCCGGTGTCATGGGATATACTAGTTCTCATGAAAATAGGTTGTTCATGAAGCAAGTTAATCTATCCCAGCTTTCTCTCTTGCTTCCTGTCTTGCCATCTGACCTCTCTCAGAAGATCCTCATGGGAACTAAGCAGATGTCAGTGCCATATTCTTGAGCCTCCAGCACTTCCAGCTGGATAAACTTCTTTTCTTTATACAGTATTCCACACTGGGTATTTTGTTATATCAATACAAAAAAGATGAACACAAAGGGAGTAATTGGCTTTTTTCTGAAATTTGACTTATGGATGCTAATTATTAATGATGACCATCACTGAGGACCTTCCCCATCAGATAGAGAAAACCTTCAAGAGTGCACTGAGGGAAATAGACTCTTATCTGTCCCATGTAAAGCCTTATATCCAATAGCACCTGAAATCATCTATAGCTGTCAACTAATAAGTTAGTCTTTTTACATGAACTAATTTAAGATGGATTTTCATCACTTATGATGTAAATAACTCCAAATGAGCAAAATGCCTAAAACTAAGCTTTTATTTATTTATTTTTGTTTCCAAATCAAGTTGTTCAATCAGAAACCTGGAAATCATCCCTCTTCTTCACTTCCTTTCTTCTTATGTCTTTTAAATTCTACCACTGTTTTAGACAGTTGTTTTTTTTTTTTTTTTTTTTTTTTTTACCAATGTCAATAAAAGATCTGACAAGAACAATTTTACAGGATAAAAAAATTTGTTTTGAGACTCAAGGTTTCAGAGGTCTGGCTCAGTCAGGTTTTAGTCCATAGGTAGCTGGCTCCATTTTTCAGTCTTGAGGTGAGGCAGAACATCATAGCAGGAGAGTATGGTGGAGGAAACTGGCTCAGGATGCAATCTGGAAGGAGAGAGAGAGAGAGAGAGAGAGAGAGAGAGAGAGAGAGAGAGAGAGAGAGACTCCTTTCTCCAGATGCAAAATACATACCCCAAAGGCCTCACCCCCAATGCCTACCTCCTCCTGAGTATAATTAGGAGTCAGAGAATCCTTATTAGGGGATTAATTCACTGATTGGGTTAAGGCTCTCATAACCCAATCATTTCACCTCTGAATGTTCTTGCATTGTTTTACACATGACATTTTTGGGGACACATCACATCCGAACTGTAATAGCCACCAAAATATGTTCAACTCACTTCATTTAACATGTCCACTGTTTAAACTCAAGTCCAGTGTAATTACTTTTTATCTTCCTCCAGAGTAACACATTGATCTCTTAACTATTGCTCTTGTTTTTATGTAGTTTTTCCTTGTAATACTTTCTACACCATAGTTAGTTAACTTTTTTTAATTTAAAGAAGTATTGTCCAGTCCCTGGTTGAAAGTCTTTAATGGCTCTTTATTGTACTTATCTTGGGTATTGTCCCTTTTGCAATTTGGCCCCTACCAATTTCTCCATCCTTATCTTATTCATTTCTCCCTTTACCTCCCAGTACTAAAATTCCTTTCCTGATTTAGATCCTTTCTGATTTTTCTTTTCCCTTCTATCTTGAAAGTTCTTTTTTTAATAGTAATTTTCATCCTTTAAATATTAGCTTTAATGTCACCTCCTAAAATAAGTTTCTAAAAACACTATAATCTAAAAGAGGTTCCCTTTAATCTTTCAACAACTCTTTCCTTTCAGGTAAATTACTACAGTTTATAATTATGTTGTGGATTTTCTTTTCTTTTTTTTTTTTACATATCCTTTTATTTTTCCATTGATTGGGTATTTGTTATACATCTTCTCTAGAGAATTACAATTTCTATAAAGGAAGGGACCATATCTCCTATATCCATTTCTTTATATCCAGAATCTAGTAGAAGTAAGTAATAATGTTTGTTTGCTTAATTCTATTAAGTAATTCATTTATCTTTGTAGACATAGCCTGAAGACATACAGGAAATAAAAGAAAGCCTATTTTTAAATATGCCATTTAGCCACTCAATCAAAATGTCTCATACACTGTTCTGGACATTTGAAGAATAATGAATATTTTGCAAAATTATGTTTAGTCAATGCCAAATACATTCAAAGTTATGTACTTTTTTATCAGCTACTAGGAAATTGTAAAAATAAACTCTAAAGACAAAAAGCTAGTGGATGTTTTGTCTTTTTAAGTAGGCAGGCTTACAAAAATCTCTGTATGTAAGATTTATTCCACAGGTTCAATTGTCTGCTATTGTTATTTCATCCTTTCATTTATGTAAGGAAAATAAATGATTAGATTTGAAAGCAGCATTCACTATAGTAGAGTTTGAGATGTAAAATAAAATAAGAATAAGAAAAAATAGAACAAAACAAAAACAAGGACCTTTTTCCTAAGACAAAAAATTGTGTGATTGAAATGCAATATGTTTTAGTATTTCATCTGAGTCTTTTATTTGACAGGAAAAAAGGGATGCATTTATACTTCCTTCTTTTTGTCCAATTCAGGCCCTCAGTGGATTGGATGATGCCCAACAACCTTGAGGAGGACAGTCTATTGAGAACACCAATTCAAATGCTAATCTCTTCTAGAAACATACTCACAGGTATACTCAGAAACAATGTTCAATCTGTGAACCCCATGGACCACTCAAGTTGACACATAAAATTAATTATCACAATAGGGAAATTTAAACTCTCACACTCTTTGAAGACCTAAATGTATAAGATAATGTATAACTTCACAGATTTAACAAGTCTTCCTTATTTTCCTCTATCTTTTTCCTCTTACCAAAGTAACCAATACCCTCTGCAATTTGTCCCTCTTCATAAACCCACTGGTACTCAGTCATTAAATCTTTAATGGGAATATATTATATATTGAGTATACTGCAACTTCAGTAAGCATTGAGAACTGAGAGCAAATTAGAAGTAGTGTTTGTGATAATCTGTTACAGGGAGGTTGCAAGCAAAGAATGTGAACCAGTTAGCACTAATTTGTAAAATACAGATTAATGGAATAAAGTAGTGTGCAATAGTCAAGGAGGCCACACATTCATGAAGACAGCTAGGGTTGGATAAACCAGAGAACATGGAAGATAAATGACACTCTGTGGAGAAAGAATACCAGAAAGGCTCTGAAGGGAAATTGCCCCTGGAACATACATGGAAAGTGGGACTGCTGACCATAATAGAGCAGAGATGTGCCCATCAGCTCTAAAGCAAAATGAAAATAGTGTCCTTGCCTCAGGTGGGCAAGCACCATTGTAATGAATAAATGATGGTAGTCATAGATTTTCTGTTTGAGTAAACGATGGTTGAATTACTCAATAAGCATCCTGTCTATGGGAAAAGTCTGGTTCCTTATCACATATCCTCCATACAGAGATGCAAACATTTGCATAGAAATGAATTGATTTGAGAAAGGTCAGAAAAGGGGAAGCAACAGAGAGAGTTGATGGTGCTGGTAAGAAAGTGCAGAGGAAAATATTCATATGGATTTGTTTAATAAGACTCTATTCCACTTATGGCATATAGTGCCTTTGATAATTTAACTCAAGTGGCTACCTCTCATCCATGTCATTTTAGATAAGGAAGAGAAAATTTGATTTTAAAAGAGGAGTAATGACTATTTTGTGTCTATAAATCATTCATCACACAAAGTCTTAATAGAAAAGCTATATGCATTGACATTTGAAAATAAGTGGACTATACCTATTTTTAAGAAATTTAAAGTAGATCCTAAAAATGGAAATTTCTTGTATGCAGAATCTGAGTGGTTTACTTAATATGTTTCTTTTTTTTTTTTTTTAATTTCTGAAGTTTCCAATAAAAATATTTTTAAGAGCACCTACTTTTGGGGGTTTTATTTCTATCCAGTATGTATTATTGGAAGTTAAGTTTTACAGCTTTAGAGTCTACCATTTTACGTTTTATCATTAAATAAACATACATGTTTGTTATTGTATTTTCAATAAAATATTAACTGAGTTTCAATGAATGTTTGAAAAGAAAACAGATAAATTAGAATTATTAGAGCAAACAAAATAGAATTTTTTTCTTACTGCAGGATCCCTTAACTTAGTAAAACATGCTAATGTGCATTGTTAATCTTTACAAGTGATATTATATCAAAATATTTTTTAAACAGATAGATTTGGGGACTGTTTTTGAGAAAATTCTTAAAGAGTTAAGACTTTACAGAATATAATATTGAATCTATTACTAGAAGTTAATATCATCTAAAAATGTCAATTATGGAAATAAGCTCTACTTTGAGAAACCACGGGATACAAAAATTCCAAGTGGAAGTGTTTTCTAGAATTACTTTAATACAGAATTCTTCCTCTTAAAATTCCTTAAATAATTTTAAATGCTTTAAGATAGGTAGTACATAATAATGATTAATCACGAACGAGGTTTTGGAGTCATATGCTTTGAACTCCAAGTTAATCACTAATTAAGTATGATACTGGGTAAGTTACTTTTCTCTTCAAGTCTTACATACCATATCTATAGAAACTTTTTCACAGTGTCAATTAAAAGTTGATCTGAAGGAACCAATGGAAATAGTCTGAAATGACTCTGAAGGTCTTGTGTTACATTTTCACATTGTGAAATTTAGGAAACTTCTCACAGAGTTAGGTGGATGTTTTAGCCATCTTTTTGCTGCTGTGACTACAACACCTGATAGGAACAACTTAGGGGAGGAAAACTTTATTTTGGCTCATAGTTTCATAGGTTTAGTCAACGGTTAGCCAGCTCCATAGCTATGTGTCTGAGGGAAGACAGAACATCATGGCGGAAGGGCATGGCAGAAAAAAAGCAGCTCAGGACACCACAACCAGGAAGTGGAGATAGAGAGAGACCTCCACTCACCAGGCAAAATATAAAACCCAAAGAAATGCTTTCAGTAAATTATTTCCTCCAGCCACACCCTATCTGCCTATAGTTACTACCCAGTTTGTCCACATCAGTGGACAATTAGGTTACAACTCTCATAATCTAATCATTTCACCTCTGAACTTTCTTCCATTGTCTCATACATGAACTTTGAGGGGACACCTCATGTTTAACCAGAACAGTGGATAATCTATAGGAGTACAAAAACTACTTCATAATGAAAATGGCTTATTTTGGGGGCAATCCCAAAGCATAGAACTTACTTTTAAATGCATTAAAATAATTCCAATATGTAAAACCCACCAATAAAAAACCTACCATTCCATTCATATAAAAGCATTTCTAATTTCTTACCATGTCAGTTTTGCTATGATTAAATTTGAAATGTCTCTCCAAAAGCTCATACTTTGTCTCAATGCATAAATATTCAGAGGTATGGCTATGGGGAAGTGAATGGACCATGAAGGTCTAAAATCCTCAGTGGATTCATCTATTGATAACTGAATAGACTGGGATGTAGTAGAAAGCTAGGCAGATGTGGTATGGTTAGAGGAAGTTGGTCAGTGGGAATATGTCCTGGAGTAGTATGCTTCATCCCTGGTCCCTTCCTTCCCTCCCTACCCCCTCTTTCTCTTTTCCTCCCTCCCTGCTTCTCTTCCTCTCCCCCCCTTTCTCTCTTTCTCTCTCCCTCCCTCTCTCTGCTTCCCAGATTATATGAGCTGACTGCCTTCCTCCTCCATGCCTTTCTGCAGTGATGCTCTACTAAGCCTCAGGCACAAAGAAATGGAGCTGGCTAACCATGGACTAAAACTTCTGAAACTGAGCCAAACTAAATTTTTCCTTAAGTTATTTTTCTTAGGTATTTGTCACAGTGATGAAAAGCTAACTAACACACTCGATGAATGGTGAATTATTTAAGGATAGAAAGGAAAATAAGACAAGTTTACCTCTCAGAAGCTGCACTACAGGAGTAGAACACTACTCATGATGTACTAGTAATTATTCCTGACAGCAACTCAGGTCTTCCTCCATCTGTAGAGACAATGGCATCTGTGGTTTAGATTCTAGTACTATGACATTTTTCTTTTGATGCTTTCAACCTTACAAATGATTTTATGTAACTCACAAATAACTCCAGGAGAAGATATATGATTGTTTGGCTAATTACAGGCTGATTACAGGTGCTACAGTAGAGCCCTTAAGCAGAATTCTCAAAATTGTCAGTTGACTCATTGATCACAAAGTTATTAAACACCTAATTTGTGTCAAGCATTTTTTCCATGAGCAGGGTCCTCAGTGCGGAGCAGAATATCTATGACTACCACTTCATGGAACGATCTGGTAGTTCAGATAGGCAGCTGAGCAGGGTTACCCCTTATTAGGCATAATGCATAATGCAGGATGAACCATAGATGAAACTAGAAATTGCTGGCCATTCAGTAAGCCTGCAATTTATTGTCAATAAAGCATGTTTTGTTTATTGCTAACAATTAGAACACAAGACAAACATTCCTACTGCTTTGGATAATAAAAATGTGTAACATCTATATGTAACATCAAATGTAAGTGAATGTAATGAGTGAATGAATGTGAGGCAGAGTGCATTGATTGCATTATTCTATCGAATCTTTTGAAATGAAGGGAGTCTTTTGTCTCACTCTTCAACTGCACTTACTCTTTTTTTTTCTTTCTAGACATTACACTCCAGGCAAATAGCTATATAAGAAATATGTTATTTATTTATTTTCATTAGTTTTAAAGATGTTCCACAATTTTTATCAGGCAGAAACTAATAACTAAAATGAGTTGCAAGAACTGTCTTGTGGAGAGACCTGCCATATCAGGTTGTCTTCCCAGCCCCTACTGCTATCTTACCACACACACACACACACACACACACACACACACACACATTAAATCTTACAAGAAATTCTCCATCTCATTAATGGTTGGCTCTAACTTTTCTCCTTCTCCCCCTAAATTTTATTATTCCTCCTTTCCTTTTCTTCTCATATTACTTTTTCTTCCATCTGACTTCTGCCAGAACAATGTTATGGTTTGAATGACTCATGTTGAAAAATAATCCCCAATACAACTGTATTATGAAGTTAGGTCCTTTATTTTAAGGAGTGGCTAAACTATGAGGAATATTTTTTTTTTTCCTCCTGGTACAGGGGATTGAATTTAGGAGCACTTCACCACCAAGCCACATCCCTAGCCCTTCTTTTGTATTTTATTTTGAGGCAGGATCTCACTGATTTGCTTAGCACCTCACTAAGTTGCTGAGGCTGGCTTTGAACTCACAATCCTCTTGCCTCAGCCTCTCAAGCTGCTGGGATTCCAAGTGTATGCCACCATGCCCAGTGAACACTCTGTTCTTGTGAAGGTAGTAATGCCTTTGAAAAATATTTTTTGGGGAATTCATCTGCCCTCCCCCGACTGTGTGAGGACACAGCATTTATTTGCTCTGAAAGATGTAACAGTAAGGCACAAACTTGAAGCAGAGGGAAGCCCTCACCAGACATCATGTCTTCTGACGCCTTGATCTTGAACTTCTTAGCTTCCAGAACTGTGAGAAATAAGGCCATAAAGGAGGTAAGTAAGGTTGGATTAGGTTATGAGTAGCCCTTATCCCATAGGTCTGGTGCCCTTATAAGAAATGGAGACAACAGGTGTGCCTTCACACGATGACCAGGCCATGTGTCAGAGATAAGATGCCTTCTGCAGCCAGGAAGAAAGGCCTCACCAAAAGCCTACCCTGCTGGAACCTTGACATGGGACTTTCAGAATAGTAAGAAAGCAAATTTTGGTGGTATAAGCCTTTGGTGTTCCACTATGGCAGCCTGAGCAGACTAATATGAAGTTTTTATCATTTATTTTAAAACTATCTCATGGTTCTTAGAGTACCAGAAATTTTGATTAGAACTAATCTGTTTAAGCATGGAGGAGGGGCCATGGAAACACTTAAGGTGTTATTATCTATGAATTACTGTTGAGAAAGACCAAGACTCAAGCATATGGACCCAGATCTTCCCTTGATGGGCAAGGGCTTGCATTATTGTAGGCTCACAGTTTCCTCATTCTCTGGTTGTCATTTTTGAGTTGTTTCTTCACATACCTAACTTGTTTTGAAACTTTGATGTGTGTATTTTTTTCTCTCCCAGGTTAATATTAGTTTGCTGGCTTAGGATTTTTACCATCAAAACCATTTTGTTCAGAACACTAAAATTCCACATTCTTATCAATTGATTAATTGATTTATTTATTCAACAAATATTTAATGTACCAGTCACTGGGAATACAGAGGTGACTAAGAAGCAGCTGTTTTTAACTGTGTTTACATTCTACTGGGGAAAGTATTGCTAAGTTATAAACAAATTGCATCAGATGGTTATAGGTTCTACGGAGAAAACAGAAGCAAATGTTTAGCCTGTGAATGGATGTATGTATGGAAGGGTGAGGATAGTAAGAAAGACATTTTGTCAAACTTATGACCTTCTCTGAATTAAAAAAAAAAAAAAAGGTGGGGTGAGGGGGATCAAGGAAAGGTATAGGTAGATACATTCTAAATGCAGGCAACAAGGGACCATTTATTAGACTAGTGGTTTATGTATTTCTTGAACCCTTGTAGAATCAGCTTTAAAAATTTTTTGATATCCAAGCTGAATGCCTGTCACCTAACACCTAAGGAGACATCAGTATTTTAATAGCTCTTCAGGTGTTTCCAATACTCAGTCAAGGTTGAGAATCACTTGTTATCAATGAACTTGTTTTGTTGCAAGAAGGTCAAAGAAGCTAAAGTGAAAAAGGGTAAAAGGAAGGGAAAGAAGAATAAAAGATTTATAGGTCATGATGATTTCCTTGGATTTTATTTTGAATGTTACAGAAAGCCTTCTCAGGTTTTAGCAGGAAGTGCTGTGTGATTGCATTTTCAAAAGATGACTTTGCCAGCTTAGTGGAGAACTGACTATCAGGGCATGAACAAAGGAAACCAGGAAACAAATTTAAGTACTATTACAATAATTATCCTAAGATAATAGCAATAAAGGTAGAGGAAATGCTCACATGAAATCTATGTTAAGCGGATAATTTTTTGCTTTGCTAGGTTGCCTGTGTTTTCCTATAAGATTTTTGGAATCATATTTTCATCTCTAATACATTAGTTTACTAGGGCTGCTGTAACAAAATAACATATACAGAGTGACTTAAACCACAGAAATTAATTTTATCAACTTAGAGGTTAGAAATTCTACATCAGGGTATGAGCAGGTTTGGTTTCTTTTGAAACCCTCTCTGTCACTTGAGGATGGCTGCCTTCTCACTGTGTCCTCATGAGGCCTTTTGTCTGTGATAGAGCGTCTGCGATGGTCCTTTTTGTGCCCTGATCTCTTTTTAATAAGGACAGCAGTCAGATTGGATTATGGGGTCACCTAACATCCTCACTTTAACTTAATCACTTCTTTAGAAACCCTGTTTCTAAATACAGTCAGATTGGGAGATTAGGACCTCAACAGATGAATTTGGGGAAGGCATGCACATTTGGTTGTCTGACATTTCACCATTATTTTGCAAAATTTTCAGCTGAAGATGCATATGTTCTTTTGGCACAGAAAGTGTTATTTCCAGTACCTCAACAATTATTACTCTACTTCATTATATACCTCTTCTTCTAAAACTCATTGCAGAAAAATGTTTGAATTTCTGCATAAATTCTTCACTTCTCTAAACTTGTCTTTTACACTATCCCCCCTCATTGCATTTAGCTCTGTATTCTTTTTTTTTTTTTTTTTTTTTTGGTACCAGGGATTGAACTCAGGGGCACTGGACCACTGGGCCACATCCCCAGCCCTTTTTTGTATTTTATTTAGAGACAGGGTCTCACTGAGTTGCTAAGTGCCTCGCCATTGCTGAGGCTGGCTTTGAACTCACGATCTTCCTGCCTCAGCCTCCCAAAGTGCTGGGATTACAGGCGTGCGCCACCACGCCCAGCTTTAGCTCTGTATTCTCACAGAATACCTTGGTAGATTTTCAGCCCAGTGATTCACTTTTCAACCATGTCCATTCTGCTACATAGACCATTGTTTTCAATTTAAATGACCAACGTTTAATTGTCAAGACTTCTAGGGAATTCTTTTTCATAGCTGAAATTTCCCTTAAATACTTTTGAATATATTAATTATAAGTAAACTATTCTCTCTGCTTGCTTCATTGACTTTTGTGCAACCTCAGATGATTTTACCTTTGCAACCATCTGTTTTTGGATGTATAATTCAAAGAAGAAATAAGTATTTCTTCTATATTGCTTCCATTTGGATCTGATCCCACTTATTTTATATTTTTCAGGTACACTTCACAATCATTAAACCAAAATGGCTCTTTAAATTTTGTTTTTGCCTACTATGTATTTATTCTCCATTATGTGTATATGTATGAATGAATATGTAAGTACATGTGTGTATAAAATTTACATATATATGAATATATACATATATAATCATTTTTCTAATTTCATGAAGTCTTGAAAAAGTGGGCATATTGCAGCATTTTTGCAGTTTGTCATTTTGATTCAATTTTTATCATTTTGGAATATCTTAACTTTGTTTCATCTTTTGTACTTGCTATTAATTTATTTATTTACTTTTTTCCTATTAAACCCTGCCAGTTTTTGTTCTGTCCTATTCATTTTTTGTTTTTCTAAGTTCATTTTCAGGTATATGTATAATATTTTCAGAAACAATATCTATATTTTGTCTGTCAAGGAGAATTTCTTCTGCACAAATATTTTGTCATTATTTGGTAATATAAATATTAATACCTCCTTCCCAAATAGAAGTTAATGTCTTCTTTGAAAAGTATACTAGAAGTTTTAGGTTAGGTTGGGCAAATATAAACTAATATTGTTAAAACAAGAATAGATTCATTTTAACTATTTTAATATTTATAAAAAGTAATATAATTTGAAAATAAATGTATTTGTTTGTAAATTATAGATTCAGTAATAATGTTGATTTCTTACAGAATAAATACACAGATTGTCTTAAGTAGAAACCACAAAAGTGGGACAGAATGTTACATACCATGCAAGAAAAATATAAGAGATGTGGTTTATCCTTACAATATGGGAATAAAATTTTCTTATGTCCTTTAAGTATTAACTCACTAGCAAAGTGAAGGGAAATATGGATATCTTAATCTTCAAGTCTCAGCACAATGCCACTAAGAGACTTGAAAAGATCTCTGGTGTCTTACAAAGTAAAAATTTTTAAAAAGGCCATCTGTAGTGGAAGATCATGACAAAGAACCAAATAATTATAGATCTAGTCCTGATGAGGTTCTTTAATAAGATGAGGGATGGATTGTAATTTATTTAGATTTTTCTTTTTCTTTCTCATTACTCATTAAAATTCCTTTCTAATTGCCATTTAATAAACAATTTTAGACATTTATTTTAAATTTCTTTACTAGATGGTTAGGTCTATAAGATAAATTAGCAGGTTTTTCTACTTTAAGAAGCTTATTGTGTTTAGGAGTGTTCAAGTTATAAACCAAGGTCTCTGGGTGTTAAGTGTTAGAACATTGTTTCTCCTCCTCCTTCTCCTCCCTCCTCCTCCTCCCACCTCCTCCTTCTCCTTTTCTTTTTTCTTTTTCTTTTTTGGTATGTGTGGTACTGGGGATTGGACCCAGGTGCATTTTGACCCTTAGCTACATCTCCAGCCCTTCTTCTTCTAATTTATTTATTTTTCAAATTTTGAGGCAGGATTTTGGTAAGTTGCTGAGACTGGCCACAAGTTTGGGATCCTCTTTTTTTTTTTTTTTTAGATTATTTTTATTTACTTATTCATAATGCACAAGTATATCATCTTTTTACATACAACTGCTTGTATACAAAGTATATAAGTACCATTCAGATCTTTAATCATGCATTTAGGATAGTGATATCCATCTCATTCAACCACCATTTCCCCCCCTTCCTTCAGCCACCAGAGTTGCTGATGATAAAGGCACATACCACCTATAAAATTTCCTTTCTTAATTTAGGATTCATCTATAAACATTCTTTGTGTACAGAGAAGAGAAAAGTTGAAAACTCTGTTGCACTGAGTACCTCTCCAGCTGTTCCTTGACCAGAGGTTTACAATATCCCACTCACTGATGTCCTTGAGTCCTCCATCCATGCATGGACTTTCCCTGAAGACTTGCATTCTGTAATGCCATTGCTGATGATGGTACCTGATTTCACAAGCTGTGGAAGGCTTCTCCCACTCTTTAAAACATTATGTTTTCTTAAATATGGATTTTAAATATAAGATATCTAATATAGTCCAAATACACAGAAACAAAATAGAATAACAGTTGCCAGGAGCTGGAGGAAGGAAGAAATAGAATCATTGAGTGAGTAGAGAGTTATAGCTTTGCAAGATGAAAAGTTCTGGAGTGTTCTAGCATAATAATGTGAATATATTTAATATTGCTGACCCAAGATTTTGTAAATCATATTTTTTTCTAAAATTAATATGGTTCTGATATTTTTTGAGGTTTAATTTGTTGTTCATTAAAGGAATTTGAAGAACAGTTTAAAAACATTAGGTGGGGTTGAGGGGTGATAAGGAAGTGGATGTCATCTCTGAGACAGCTACTTCACTTTATCATAATGCAAAAGGAACAAACCTGGTATGCCAGGAAATTGGGATAAAGAGGGTCTGTTTCAGAGACATAGGAAACTGAATTCTTTATTATATCAATACCTTCCTAACATTCACTATTCCTTTTTAATATTTTCTGTCTTTTCCCATTCTCCCAGAGAAAAAAGAGGATTATTTCAGTCCACTGGCTTATCCAGAAAGGCATTATGTGTGTACATACATGCCTATATACATGCTCTAAGCTACAGTATCATTGATGGAGAGAATTATGGAGGAAACAAGGAACACAAAGTGAATTATTTGGCTTGTATTAAAGTTTTTTTAATGAAAAATATTCCTAATAAAACATAGGTAAAATTGTTTTTCAAATCTCTCATTTTGTTTCCTTGAAATAAAAGAAATCACTATGTAGATGCTAAGACTGAAAAATAAAGCTGGTAATTGTTTTAAGGATTGTTGGGATGGGGATGGGATGGGAGAATTGACTCTGCCCATTTAGCCACTGTGTTATTTAGAATCCAGAACTAATTGTTGTGGATGTCTTGTGATGGTTGATTCAAATATGGATAAAGGACAAAATGAAATGGTAATCTCAAATCAGATGGAGGTGAGTCTGTGAGAATTAGACAAGGAGGAGTAAGCCTCATCAAGAGTGTAAAGTTTCATGGTATCTTGTTCAGTGGGTGTATGGAGTTAGTAGGAGGAAAGTTTTAGAGTACATAGAGCCCTGTGGATCCCTTTTCGATTCCTGACAATGGAAATGTGAAAGCCAGGGGAGATGTGGTTTTGTCTGAAGCACCTGGAGACGGGAGGGAGAATCTCTGTTGAAACTTGGCATGCAGAGTTAACATAATTAATCTTTTTCTCATAAATATTATTCTAGTGACAGTGTGATGACTAAAACAAAGGTTTAGGCCAAGGTACAAGAAATCCTACTGGTAGATTATTTTGAAAACCCATTTGAGGGACTAAAATAAGACAGAAGCTATGGTGATGTGAAGAAAGATAAAAGAAAAAAAAAAACAAACATTGTTATCTAAAAAGTTAAGCAAATAGAACCAACAGTGTCTAAGCTTTAATTTATTTCTGTGAACTGGAAAAAGAAAACATGCATTAATCTGATTCCTGCAGTTTCTTTTGACAGAGACTATTCTCAAACTAGCTTCTTTAATTAATTAATTCAACTATTTATTAAAAGTTAGAAATTGTATTAAGGCTCTGGGTCTATAGTAGTGAATAGTAGTGAACAATGCAAGCTAAGAATCTGCTGGGATGGAGCTTATATTTTAGTATGAGAAAGAGACTATAAAAAATAAGTAAATTAGAGAATTTAGACTGTTATGTTTGTTAGGAGAGTGTGAAATAAAAGAGCAACCAAAGAATTACTGAAAGAATATGCTACCTTAGTGACTATGGGCAGGGAAGTCCTGTCTGAAGAAGTGATGCATACATCAAGATTATGAAAAATAGCCTCTATTAGGACATATAACTGAAATAATTCTGTGTGATGCTGTTTTCAGATAGATATAGATAGATAGATAGATAGATAGATAGATAGATAGATAGATAGTCATATTGCAGCGATATGTCCTCCAAGAATTCTGCTTCTGAAAAGAGAATATGCTCCCTGCCCTGAGGCTATCACTAGAAGCAGAAGAGTGTATCTTTGGCCAATTGGTCATGGGACTTTTACTGTAGTTGCCATAATGGAAAGATGCTTCAGAAACACAGAAGTAGGTGGAGTGATTTTGCAAAATAGGTTAGGGTAACCATAGTAGACAGAAAAAAAAAGTACCAATCATCACTAACAATACACTCTAGTTACAAAATTCACAATATTTATTACCTAGAAAACAAGGAAAGGCTATTCTGTGCATTTGGGTGAATGAACAATGACTACCTGAATAAAAGAAGTCATTAATTTTAGAGAAGAACCTATTATATGTTAGAACCGCAGTAATGGGGTAAGAATTATCAAGGCAATGCTGACTATAGCCATGTAATCAAATAAAATTAGAAAATAGTATTAGGAAACACTTTTTAAAATATGGCCTTTTCTACATAAATGTTTTGATGCATGCATCTGATTCAGTTTCTTTTGAAATCTGTATTATGATGTACAAAAATCACATTTTTAGCTGTCAGTAATAAGACTGAGAAATTTATTTAAAAATAATTCCTTACCAAATAAAGCCATAATGAATAAATGTCACTGGAGACTTGTGCTATCAGATGCAAACAGATACGTTAGAATTTGACTTACGAAATCAGAAACGGTTAATGTGAATTTGTTTTTGTCAGGGAAGACAACTGTGGTGATGGTGAGGAAGGACTCCCTGTAGCTAATAAGCCCAACATTTAATTCTGGTTTTGAGGTTTTTTTTTTTTTTTTTTTTTTTTTTTTTTTTTGTGTGTGTGTGTGTGTGTGTGTGTGTGTGTGTGGTTTTAATTCAACAATGTATGATGATGATGATGATGATGATGGTGTATGTGTGTGTGTAGACTTTACCTATGTGATTATTTATCCCTTTAACAAATATTTAATGCATAATAATTTCTTAGTTCAAACACTAAGGCATCCTTTTTAAGGGATCATGTTTTATATTTAGAGTTTAAAAATTGGTAACTGTATTAGTAAGAAGAGACTGAAGTTAGTGTTTGTACACTCAATCAATCTCTTTGCCTGTGTTTGTGATGAGTCTATATGTTCTTGTGATTTTTTTTCTTTTATACCTCAAGGATGGGTAACTTTAGGGATGTATTTAGAATTGATCTGACAACCGAGTTAATTGAAATGTTAAAAAGACCTCTGTTTTTAATGGGAAAAAGAAATCTTTCAAGAGGAGCTGTTCTTCTTAAAAGAGAGATCACAAAAGAAGTGAGACATATGATGGTGGCCATTAGAGAGAAGGATGAATGTCAGTTTGTGAAGTGCTGCTTCAGCTGTCCCAGGAGACTAGCTGCCAAGCACACTCAAGAAGGAAATACAAAATCAGACATCTGTATGTGTGCAGCATCCACCATGTTTGCTCTGAGGAGAGAGAACCATATGAAGCAAGACAGCAAAGGTGAAATCCAACAAGATAGCCTACTTTATTGCCATGGCAACTCAACCCTGATGAAAGTAGAAAAACAATAAAATATCTGTGAAAAAAAAAATCTGTTCTATGAATACCTACTGATTTACGGAAAGAGGCATCCCTGGAAAGAGCTAGATATTTGGTAATTTCTTATAAAAAAGCCATGGGTGCTACTTTTGGAAAATGCTGGTTTAAAAAGCATTGCATTTACTAAATTATTTAGTTTATATTGTTGCTAAATTTAGATATATATATGTGAAAACTGTAGTTTCAGATAAAAATCTTAAGTGACATTGCAGAGGTTCAGGTGTTAACCTTGTCACTCTCTTTGATACCTTTTGACAATTTTTTTTTTTTGTCATTGTACCTTACATAAATTGTGTGCTCGATAAGAGAATTTCTATGAAATATTGCTATTAAATTAAATTAAAGCTATATTTTATTGGCCTAGAATGGATTCTCAAATTTCAACATTATTTTTTAAAAGTGCTCTTGCTTCAACCTGCTATTTATATGGTTCAGTATGAAGGAAAAATGTTTCTTTTTTTGTCTTGTGAATTTGTTTAACTATCACAGCTTACTAAATCTTTCCACAGTTTAGGCAATTCTGAGCTGTTCCTATAATTGTTTTTACTCAAATAAGAACTTCTGGTTTGTAGAAAATGTCTAGAAAAGCTTGTTTTTCTTTTAAAAATCCGTTTCATTGAAGTAATTTACATACAATAAAATCAATTTTAAGAAAGTGAGCTTTGACAAATGTATGCAGACATACAGTTATTTTCACAATTACTTTCTTTGCATTATTATTATGTTTAATTTAGGAATTAAAGTATGCATCTCTGGCTTTTCACACTATTTTATTTATCCTGACTTGCATTTTGTAAAATATAGAAATGATACAGTGTATCCTGTAAACTTTATGCTATCACTGATATATGAATAGATATATACACATGTATTACATCTATATGTCATAAACTCAGCAATAAGGTGCTATAGTTTTTTATTCAAATAATACAGATTTTTAAAATGAATTAAGAATGTTATAATCAAACCTTTCATTTATCTTGTATTTATTTACATTATGTTAGTATTTCTATTCTTTTTCTTCCTTTCTGTGGATTTGAATTACAACTGGATACACTTTTCTTTCAAACTGAAAGAATTCTTTTTGAATTTTTTTTTTTTTTTTCTTTTCTTTCTTTCTTTTTTTTTTTTTTTTTTTTTTTTTTTCCGGTATGGGGATTGAACTCAGGGGCACTGGACCACTGAGTCACATCCCCAGCCCTATTTTTTATTTTATTTAAAGACTGGGTCTCGCAGAGTTGCTTAGAACTTCCTTTTACTGAGGCTGGTTTTAAACTTGAGATCATCCCGCCTCAGCCTCCAGAGCTGCTAGTATTATAGGCTTGTGACACCACGCTGGGCTCTTTTTTAATTTATTAGACTACTCTTGTTAGCATTAAATTCTTTCAATATTTTTAAATTTGAAATCTTCTAACATTCATTCATCAAGAATCATTTCAGTGGATCTTAAGTTCTTATTTGGTAGTTATTTTATTCCTCCAGCAGGTAGGAATACAGTCCCCCCACTACCACAAATCTTGCAGTGAGAGTTTCCTGCATTTGGGGAAATCACAGGGGTCAGCACATCCAGAGTGCAAAGGATAAGCCTCGCCCTGGGAAAACCACCTTTATGATGGTGTTATCTCTCCTGCCAGGTAAGTATTGTTACTTTTATTTCAATGTGTTTTTACCTCTGTTGTTTCTAATGAGAAATTAGCCATTAACTGTGTCATCATAATGTATATGAAGCATATTTTCAACCTTCTCTCTGCTTTTGCCTTTCAACATACTGATGTATCCAATTATGGTTCTCTTTGTGTTTATAATATTTGTGGTTCATTGAAGTTGTAGGATCTGTAAGTAATTTTCCCACCAAATTCTGAGAGTTTGGACTACTGTTACTTCAAATATTTTTCTAACTTATTTATATATATGTATATATAAATTCTTTTCTTCTCCTGGAACTCTAAATCTCATATATTGCAATGTTTGTTATTGTGCCACAAAACCACCAAATATTGGGGGGGGGGTCAATTATTTCTTTCTCCATTTTTGTATTTTAAGTTTTCTATTGATTCATTTCTAAGCTTACTAATTCTTTCTTTCACTACCTCATACATTTCAAATGTACTAAACAGCAGAGATTTTAATTTTAGATATTACAATTTTCAGTTCTAGAATTTAAATTTATTTTTTTTTTACAATTTCTACTTCTCCATTGAGATTCCTTATGGGTTTATTTCTTTGGTTATTAGAACATGAATTCATTAAATTTTTTGAATATATACATAATACATACTTTGCTATCTCTAACATGCAGATCTACCTGAAGTCAATTGTGATTGACTGTTCTGAAATTTTTTTTCCAGGTTATGGATCACATTCCTATTTATTTTTCTAGTTCATAAATAGCAATTTGGCTGATAATGATTGCATGATAGATAATATATTATAGCCATTCTTAATTTATTTGTTTTCTTACAAGGACTGTTTCTTGTTTGTTTGTTTTAGTAGTCAACTATGTTATTTACAGTCATACTGTGAAATATTTCCCCACTGCAGTATGTCAATATTGACTTGTTTTATAGTGTGATTTCCTTAGGATCTCCCCTGTGTTTGCATAGTTTAGGGATAAATCAATAATTCTAACAGAGGACGTGCCAACACCTCAAGCCAATATGATTCCCACAGGTACCATCCCAGCTATGTATGAGATGAGGACTATAGGCAATGGTGTAGCAAAGTCACCTTTCTCCAATCTTTCAGTTTTCACTGAGCTCTCTGAGATCTCTTGAACATTCTTAACTTACCCACCAGCCAACCATATTCAAAGAATATGTCTCATTTCTTGTCTGATTCTCTTGCTTCCAAATATTTCAATTGAATTTCTACTTGCTCGTCACACCATCCTGGTTTGAGTTCAGTCCCAACATCAGGTAAAGAGGTGGCATGATATTCTCTAACTCCATCCATTTACCTGCAAATGCCATAATTTTATTCATTTTTATTGCCAAGTAATATTCCATTAGGTAAATATACCAGAGTTTTTTTTTATCTATTAATCTATTGGCAGGCATCTATGTTGGTTCCACAGTTTGGCTATTTTGAATTGTGCTGCTATGAACATTGATGTGGCTGCATCACTGCTACCCCATTTATAATAGCCTCAAAAAAATAAATAAATAAATAAAATATATGGGAATCAATTTAACAAAAGATGTGAAAGACCTCTTCAGTGAAAACAACAGAACACTAAAAAATAAATTGAGGAAGCCCTTTGAAGATGGAAAGATCTCCCATGCTCCTTGACAGGCAGAATTAATATTGTCAAAATGGCCATAGTGAACACACATGGCCCAGGAAACCAGAGAGAGGCCCATCCCATGCCCACAAGGGGAGGCATCCTGCACCATGGTTCCTTATTCACCAAAGTGTGGCTCTACAGCCCAACATCAGGGTACATATAGGCTTGAGACTTCTACTGCCACAAAACTGGGATATCATTGCTTCTATCAAGGGACAACAATAAGGCCCTGGTAAGATGTCATCAAGGTCCCTGTGGCTGCATCAGAGTTATATCTACTAGGGGTGCTAACAGTTATCCTGTTGCTGAGGTAACAGGGAGTCTTGTGTGGGGTTGCTTCTCTCTTCTTTATCCTACAAAAAGCCAACTTCTTATGATTACCCTTTCACTAGTCATATATTCTAATACCTCTGTATCCTCACATCCTACATCATAAACATCTCAGTCAACACCCCAGCCCCCCTTCTACCATTAGAAACTGTAAATCACTATGCAAACCTATTGACTCTATGGTAGAAGATAACCAAACTCATCATTTCTGATTATAGCAACAAAACTGTTAATGTAAAAATAGAAGCTACCTGATCTATGTATGGCTGCATGTTAGATACATTGAGTACTGTCACATTGATCTCCCCCTTAAAGGTGAAGTATTGGTAACCTGCAGGGACATTATAAGAGGATAGGGCAGAAGCTGTAATACCTCAGATCTATAGTGCCAGAAGGGAAGACACATAGACATCATGAAAAAACAAGGGAGGAAAGTGCCCCAAACAAATCAAAATACTATAATAATAGAATCCATAGATAGTACAGTAGATGAAATGTCAGAGAAGGAGTTCAGAATATACATAAAATGATCTGGGAATTAAATAATGACCTAAGTGAGCAGATATAGGCAAAAGTTGATCACTCCAACAAAGACATAAGAGAACAAATACAGGTAGCAAGAGATTGCTTCAAGAAAGAGATAGAGATTCTGAAAAACAAACAAACAGAAATTCTTGAAATGAAAGAAACAATAACCCAAGTAAAAAACTCAATAAAAATCATCACCAACAGACAAAATTACTTGGAAGACAGGACCTCAGACAATGAAGACAAAATGTACAATTTTGGAAATAAAGTTGACCTCACAGAGAAAATGGTAAAAATCCAAAAATTATGGGATACCATCAAAAGACTAAATTTAAGAATTATCTGGATAGAGGAAGATTCAGAGATTTAAACCAAAGAAATGCAAAATCCTCTTCAATGAAATAATATCCGAAAATTTCCCAAGCATGAAGAATGAATTGGAAAATCAAATACAAGAGGCCTATAGGACAAAAAATGTACAAAATTACAACAAATCTACACCAAGACACATTACAAATAAAATGCCTAGCATAAAGAATAAGGATAGAATATTAAAGACCCCGAGAGAGAAAAATCAGATTACATATAAGAGAAGACCAATTCGGATCGAAGAAGATTTTTCAACCTAGACCCTCAAAGCCATGTGATGCTAGAACAACATATAACAGGCTCTAAAAGATAAGTGATGCCAACCAAGAATCTTATATTCAGCAAAATTAAGCTTCAGATTTAATGATGAAATAAAAACGTGCCATAATAAACAAAAGCTAAAAATTTAACAACAAGAAAGCCTGAACTATAGAACATTCTTGGCAAAATATTCCACGAGGAGGAAATAAAAAAGAACAATGAAAATCTCCAAAGGGAAGAACTACAATAAGGAAAACCAAGAAAAGGAGAAACCAAGTTAAGATAAATACCAAAAATAAACAAAAATGACTGGAAATATAAATCATGTCTCACTAATAACCCTGAATATTAATGGCCTAAACTCACCAACCAAAAGACATAAACGGGCAGGTTGGATTTTAAAAAACAAAAAGACCCAACAATATGGTGCCTTCAGGAGACTCATCTCATAAGAAAAAATGTCCAAAGACTGAAAGTAAAATATTGGGAAAAATCATACCACTCACATGGACTGTGGAAGCAAGCAGGGGTTTCCATTCTTGTATGGAATAAAGTAGACTTCAAGCCAAAGTTAATCATAAGGGATAAAGATGGACATTTCATACTATTTAAGGGAACCATATAGAAACAAGACATAACAGTTATAACTATATATGCTCCAAACAATGGAGCATCTACGTTCATCAAACAAACTCTTCTTAAGTTCAAGAGTCAAATAGACCACAACACAATAATCCTGCGTAACTTTAGCATGCCTCTTGACTCTTTCACCACTGGATAGATCTTCCAAACAAAATCTGAACAAAGAAACTGTAGAACTCAATAATGCAATCAATAACCTAGACTTAACTGACAAATATAGAATATATTATGAATCAACCCCCAAATACACTTTCTTCTTAGCAGCACATGGATTCTTCTCTAAAATAAACCATATATTATGCCACAAAGCAATTCTTAGTAAATACAAAAACATAGAGATACTATCCAGCATTCTATCAGACCAAAATGGAATGAAATTAGAAATCATTGATAAAATAAGATATAAAAGCTACTCATACACCTGGAGACTAAATAATATGCTATTGAATGAAGAAAGGGCTGCAAAAGATATCAAGGAGGAAATTAAAAAATTCTTAGAGGTAAATGAGAACACTGACACAACATATCAAAATCTCTGGGACACTATGAAGGCAGTTCTAAGAGGAAAGTTCATTGCATGGAGTCCATTCCTTAAGAGAAGAAAAATTCAACAAATAAATGACATAACATTACATTACAAAGCCCTAGAAAAAGAAGAACAAATCAGCACCAAAACCAGTAGAAGATAGGAAGTAATTAAAATCAGAGCTGAAATCAATGAAATTGAAACAAAAGAAACAATTGAAAAAATTGACAAAACAAAAAGTTGGTTCTTTGAAAAAAATAAATAAAATTGACAGACCCTTAGCCATGCTAATGAAAAGAAGGAGAGAAAAAACTCAAATTACTAACATCCATGGTGAAAAAGGAAATATCACAATAGACACTGCAGAAATATAGAAGATGAGTTCGCCTGGCCTCCAGGGCCCTGAGTAGCAGCTCCCTGCTGCTGCAGGCAAGGCCCGACCAGAGGAAAAGCCCCCTCCACTCCAGGGGGAAGTGCAACCTGCCCAGCTGTGACCAGAACAAGAGGTAGGCACCTGCCAGAAGAAGCAACCCAGCTGCCAGTTTGCCTGGCCTCTGGGGCCAGGAGTAGCAGCTCCCTGCTGCTTCAGGCAGGGCCCTACCAGAGAAAAAGCCCCCTCCACTCCCCTGGGGAAGTGTGACCTGCCCAGCTGCAACCAGAACAAGAGGTAGGCACCCCCTGGAAGGAAGGAATGACCCAGTCGCCAGTTTGCCTGGCCTCCAGGGCCGGGAGTAGCAGCTCCCCACTGCTGCAGGCAATGCCTGACCAGAGAAAAAGCCCCCTCCACTCCAGGGGGAAGTGTGAGCTGCCTAACTGCAACCAGAACAAGAGGAGAGGAAAATACATATACACCATGAGAAAACAAGGGAGGAAATCGCCCCAAACAAACCAAGATACTTCAACAATGGAAACCATAGAAAGCACAGTAGGTGAAATGTCAGAGAAGGAGTTCCAGATATACATAAATAAAATGATAAGGGATTTAAAAAATGACCTAAATGATCAGATACAGGCAAAAATGGATCTCTCCAACAAAGAGATAAGAGATCAAATACAGGACAAAATATACAATCTTGAAAATCATGTTGACCTCACAGTGAAGATGGTAAGAAACCTTGAACAGAATATCCAAGAACAATGGGATACCATCAAAAGATCAAATATAAGATTTATTGGAATAGAGGAAGGTGCAGAGATTCAAACCAAAGGAATGAACAATCTCTTCAATGAAATAATATAAGAAAATTTCCCAAGCAAGAAGAATGAATTTGAAAATCAAATACAAGAGGCCTATAGGACGCCAAATGTACAAAATTACAACAGGTCCACACTAAGGCACATTGTAATGAAAATGCTCAGCATACAAAATAAAGATAGAATTTTAAAGGCTGCAAGAGAGAAAAGGCAGATTACCTATAAGGGAAAACCAGTTCACATCTCAGCAGATTTTTTAATCCAGACCCTCAAAGCCAGGAGAGCCTGGAACAACATATACCAGGCTCTAAAGGATAAGGGATGCCAACCAAGAATTTTATATCCAGCAAAATTAAGCTTTAGATTTGAGGATGAAATAAAAACCTTCCATGATAAGCAAAAGCTAAAAGAATTTACAACAAGGAAAACCTGCTCTACAGAACATTCTTGGTAAAATATTCCATGAGGAGGAAATGAAAAATAATAATGAAAATCTGCAAAGGGAAGAACTATAATAAAGAGAAAGACCAACCAAAGGAAAAACCAAGTCAAACTAAATACCAAAAATAATAAAAAAATAAATAAATAAAAATGACTGGTAATACAAATTATGTCTCAGTAATAACCCTAAATGTTAATGGCCTAAACTCACCAATTAAAAGACATAGGCTAATAGATTGGATTAAAAAAAAACAGACCCAACAATTTGTTGCCTTCAAGAGACACATCTCATAGGAAAAGACGCCCATAGACTGAAGGTGAAAGGATGGGATAAAATATATCACTCACATGGTCTACGTAAGCAAGCAGGGGTCTCCAACCTCATATCAAATAAAGTAGACTTCAAGCCAAAGTTAGTCAAAAGAGATAAAGAGGACATTTCATACTGCTTAAGGGTATCATAGATCAACAAGATATAACTGTTATAAATATATAAGCCCCAAATAATGGAGCATCTACATTCATCAATCAAACTCTTCTCAAGTTCAAGAATCAAATAGACCACAACACAATAATTCTAGGTGATTTTAACATACCTCTTTCACCATTGGATAGATCTTCCAAACAAAAGTTAAACAAAGAAACTATAGAACTCAATAATACAATTAATAACTTAGACTTAACTGACATATATAGAGTATATAACCCATCAATGAGCCAATACACTTTCTTCTCAGCAGCACATGGATCCTTCTCAAAAATAGACCATATATTATGCCATAAAGCAACTCTAAGCAAATATAAAAATGTAGGGATACTACCCTTCATTCTATCAGATCATAATGGAATGAAATTAGAAATCAATGATAAAAAAAGAAAGAAAAGCTACACTAACACCTGGAGACTAAATAATATGCTATTGAATGATCTATGGGTTGCAGAACACATCAAGAAGGAAATTAAGAAATTCTTAGAGGTAAATGAGAACAATGATACAGCATACCAAAATCTCTGGGACACCCTGAAGGCAGTACTAAGAGGAAAGTTCATTGCATGGAGCTCATTCCTTCATAAAAGAAAAAGTCAACAAATAAATGAACTAACACTACATCTCAAAGCCATAGAAAAAGAAGAACAAATCAACCCCAAAAGAAGTAGAAGACAGGAAATAATTAAAATCAGAGCTAAAATTAATGAAATTGAAACTAAAAAAATAATTGAAAAAATTGACAGAACAAAAAGTTGGTTCTTTGAAAAAAATAAATAAAATTGATAGACCTTTAGCTATGCCAACAAAGAAAAGAAGAGAGAAAACACAAATTACCAATATCTATGATGAAAAAGGAAATATCACAACAGACACTACAGAAATACAGAAGATAATTAGAAATTATTTTGAAAATTTATACTCCAATAAAATAGAAAATAACAAAGGCATCAACAAATTTCTTGAGACATATGATATGCCTAAACTAAATCAAGATGATATACACAATTTAAATAGGTCAATCTCAAGCAAAGAAATAGAGGATGCCATAAAAAACTTACAAACTAAGAAAAGTATCCATCCTGACCAGATGGATACACAGCTGAATTCTACAAAACCTTTAAAGAAGAACTAACACCAATACTTCCGAAACTATTTCATGAAATAGAAAGAGGGAACACTCCCAGATTCATTCTATGAGGCCAATATCACGCTGATTCCAAAACCAGACAGAGACAAATCAAAGAAAGAAAACTTCAGACCAATATCTCTAATGAATAGAGATGCAAAAATTCTCAATAAAATCCTGGCAAATCGAATACAAAAACACATCAAGAGGATAGTGCATCACGATCAAGTGGGCTTCATTCCAGGGATGCAAGATTGGTTCAATATAAGGAAATCAATAAATGTAATTCATCACATCAATAGACTCAAAGATAAAAACCATATGATCATCTCAATAGATGCAGAGAAAGCATTTGACAAACTATAGCACTCCTTCATGTTCAAAACATTAGAAAAACTAGGGATATCATAAACACATCTCAAAATTGTAAAAGCTATCTATGCTAAGCCCCAGGCCAAAATCATTCCAAATGGAGAAAAATTGAAAGCCTTCTCTCTAAAAACTGGAATAAGAAAGGGATGCCCTCTTTTGCCACTTCTATTTAACATGGTTCTTGAAACTCTAGCCAGAGCAATTAGACAGGTAAAATAAATTAAAGGGATATAGATAGGAAAAAATGAACTCGAATTATCACTATTTGCCAAAAATTCCACCAGAAATCTTCTTGAACTAATAAATGAATTCAGCAAAATAGCAGGATATAAAATCAACACCCATAAATCAAAGACATTTCTGTACATCAGTGACAAATCCTCAGAAAAGAAACTAGGAAAACCATCCCATTTACAATAGTCTCAAAAAAAAAAAAAAAAATCTCGGGAATCAACTTAATAAAAGAGGTATAAACTTCTACAATGAAAACTACAGAACAGTAAAAAAAGAAATTAAAAAAGGCCTTACAAGATGGAAAGATCTACCTTATTCTTGGATAGGCAAAATTAATATTATCAAAATGACCATGCTACCAAAAGCACTATACAGATTCAATGTAATCCCAATCAAAATCCCAATGTCATTCCTCATAGAAATAGAAAAAACAATCATAAAATTTATCTGGAAAAAAATAAGAGATCCATAATAGCCAAAGCAATCCTTAGGAAGAAGAGTGAAACAGGAGGCATCAAAATACCAGAACCTAAACTATACTACAGAGCAATAGTAACAAAAACAACATGGTATTGGCACCAAAATAGACATGTAGATCAATGGTACAGAGTAGAGGACACAGAGAAAAACCCACATAATTACAGTTTGCTCATATTAGACAAAGGTGACAAAAATATATATTGGTAAAAAGATAGCCTCTTCAACAAATGATGCTGGGAAAACTGCAAATCCACATGTAACAAAATGAAATTAAAACTCTATCTCTCACCATGCACAAAACTCAACTCAAAGTGGATCAAGGACCTAGGAATTAAACCAGAGACCTTGTAACTAATGGAAGAAAAAGTAGGCCTAAATCTCCATCATGTCGGATTAGGCCCCAACTTCCTTAATAAGACTCCTATAGTGCAAGAATTAAAATAAAAAAGCAATAAATGGGATGGATCAAACTACAAAGCTTTTTCTAAGCAAAAGAAACAATCATTAAGGTGAATACAGAGCCTACATAATGGCAGCGAATCTTTACCACAAGAACATCTGATAGAGCACTAATCTCTAGAATATATAAAGCACTCAAAAACCTTAACACACACACACACATAAATAAAAAATAAATAAATAAATAAATAAATAAATAAATAAATAATTCAATCAATAAATGGCCCAAGAAACTGAACAGACACTTCTCAGAAGAGGATATACAATCAATCAACAAATATATGAAAAAAATGTTCAACATCTCTAGCAATTAGAGAAATGCAAATCAAAACTACTCTAAGATTTTATCTCATTCCAATCAGAATGGCAGCTATCAAGAATACAAACAACAATAAGGGTTGGTAAGAATGTGGAGAAAAAGGCAGACTCCTACATTGTTGGTGGTACTGCATATTGGTGAAGCCAATATAGAAAGCAGTATGGAGATTCCTTGGAAAACTTGGAATGGAACCACTATTTGACTCAGCTGTTCCACTCCTCGGTCTATACCCAAAGGACTTAAAAACAGCATACTACAGGGACAAGGCCATATCAATATTTATAGCAGCACAATTCACAATAGCTATATTGTGGAACCAACCCAGATGCCCTTCAGTAGATGAATGGATAGGGCAACTTTGGTATATATACACAATGGAATATTACTCAACATTAAAAGAGAATAAAACAATGGCATTTGCATGTAAATGGATGGAGTTGGAGAATATAATACTAAGCCAAGTAGGCCAATCCCAAAAAACCAAAGTCTGAATGTTTTCTTTGATATAAGGATGCTGACTCATAATGGCGATGGTGGGTCGAGCATGGGAGAAATGGAGGAACTTTAGATAGGGCAAAGGGGAGGGAGGGGAAGAGAGGGAGATTGGGGATAGGAAAGATGGTGGAATGAATTAGACATCATTACCCTAAGTACATGTATGAAGACACGAATGGTGTGAAAATACTTCGTGTACAACCAGAGACTTGAAAAATTGTGCTCTATATGTGTAGTATGAAATGAAGGGCATTCTGCTGCCATATATAACAAATTAGAATAAATAATTTAATAAAAAAAGGAAAAAATAAAAAAGGCTGGGGATTTCACTCAGTGGTAAAACACCTCTGGTTTAATCCCTGGGTGGATTAAAGGAGGCCAAATACATTGCAGAGAAACAAGACAGAAGAGGCCTGGGTGTTTGAAACCACAGAGTATCAACCTTGAATCACTTTCCTTTAGACTTTAACATGAAAAAGAAATTTCTATCCCATTTAAGCCATTATTGGACGTTTACTATAACTATCAGTCAAACCTAAACCTAATGCATGCAAACATGTTTTCAAACACATGTATAATTTGTTCCTTCTAACAACTCTTTAAATTGCTTGAATTTCAGTGTTTCAAATCTATTTCTTTTCAACACATTCATTCTGGATTGTTTGAAGCATTATTGTTGTAAATGAATTGTATCAAATATATACACAAGTAATACAAAATAAAAAAAAAAGTCCATACTACCAAAAGCACTATACAGATTCAATGTGATTCCAATTAAAATCACCATGTCATTTCATATAGATATAGAAAAAACAATCATAAAATTCTTTTGGAAAAATAAGAGACCCAGAGTAGCCAAAGCAATCCTTAGGAAGAAGAGTGAAGCAGGAGGCATCAAAATACCAGAGCTTAAACTATACTACAAAACTATATAGTAACAAAAACTGCATGGTATTGGCACCAAAACAGACATGTAGACCAATGGTACAGAACAGAAGACACAGAGAAAAACCCATATAATTATAGTTTGCTCATACTAGACAAAGGCACCAAAAACATACACTGGAGAAAAGATAGCCTCTTCAACAAATGGTGCTAGGAAAACTGGAAATCTATATGCAGCAAAATGAAACTAAACTACTGTCTCTCACCATGCTCAAAACTTTACTCAAAGTGGATCAAGAGCCTAAGAATTAAACCAAGACCCTGCACCTAATAGAAGAAAAAGTTGGCCTGAATCTTCATCATGTCAGATTAGGCCCTGACTTCCTTAACAAGACTCCTAAAGCACAAGAAATAAAATCAAAAATCAATAAAGGGGATGGATTCAAACTAAAAAGCTTCTTCTCAGCCAAAGAAGCAATCAATGAAGTCAAGAGAGAGCCTACATTTTGGGAAGAAATTTTTGCCACACGCACGTCAGATGGAGCACTAATCTCCAGGATACATAAAGAACTCAAAAAACTCAACACCAAAAAAACAAACAAGCCAATCAATAAATGAGATAAGGAGCTGAACAGACACTTCTCAGAAGAAGATATACAATTGGTCAACCGATATAAGAAAAAGGGTTCAACGTTTTTAGCAATTAGAGAAATGCAAATCAAAACTACTCTAAGATTTCATCTCACTCCACTTAGAATGGCAGTTATCCAGAATACAGACAACAATAAATATTAGCGAGGTTGTGGGGGAAAAGGCACACTCATATGTTGCTGGTAAGACTACAAATTGTGCAACCAATTTGAAAAGCAATATGGAGATTCCTTCAAAAACTTGGAATGGAACCACCATTTGACCAGCTATTCCACTCCTTGGTTTATGCCCAAAAGACTTAAAACAGTATGTTAAGACTTTTATAAAGAACTCCCTTTTGCAACCGATTCTTCCATAATTTAAAACAAGATCATTAAGGAAAAATATCCACCTTACACAGCCCATACAGTACAAGGTTATGGTTATATTTGCACAATGCAAACATTTGAGTTTTGAAGACCTCTTACTAACTAAAGATTGATGTATATTAGGCTTTCATTTTTATTAATGAGGAAAATGGTAGGCATAGCCTACTTTTATTGGATGATTACTGTCCTAAACTCAAGACATAGATCTTATCATTTGTTCCTCCCACTAACCCTATAGTGGGTGCCATGAGCAGATGAATATAATTTAGACATTTTGAACAGCAAATTTGCTTTCATGTCACACATAGTTGAAGTTTTGATGAAGAAAAACCTGTGTGTCTAATTAATTTTCTTTCTTAAACATTGGGGATAATTTAAGTTACAAACGAAACATACCTAATTTAAATTTCAAAGTGTCCTTAATTCTTAAACTCTTTTTGTCATAATGTTGGTAACTTTAGAGTACTGTTCTTTGTTAAGAAAAAGAAAGTGCAGGGCCCTTAGAATGGGAACCACAATTACTTGGTGATTGAGTGGAGCAATGAAGCAGACTTTAGCAGAAAGCATGAAGTTTTAATATCTTCTACTTGGAATGCATATGATTGTCTGACCTAAATTTCACAATAATGAAAGTTAACAATAATGAAAAATTAGAAACTACTAAGTTTTCTAGATTTTGTTTGCTATTCTTCATTCAATTTCTATGATAAACCATTGGAAACTCTGGCCTTGACCTATGCACTTTCTCTTCTCCACTCTCTGACTTGACTCTTTCTCTGGACTTCATTTGTCTAGATCCCAACAAGTTTTGTTTGTTTGTTTGTGTGTGTGTGTGTGTGTGTGTGTGTGTATGTGTGTATGTGTGAGATTGTGGATACACTTAGTTTTTATTTTATTTATTTTTATTTAATTATTCATTTCTATTACAATTCTCTCTTAGGAGTCAAATGAACAGAGAAGTTATTTAAAGTATCTTCATTTTCTTGATTGACAGATGAACCAAATCTCTAATATACCCCCAACATCTATGAATTTATTAACATCTAACATGCACCCTGGTTTCTAATATATACCACTGGTCTTCATTACTTTTCAATACATTATTACCTAATATTCTAAGTATTCCATGATGTCTTGATCACAACTGCTGTGTCTCTCCAGACCTCACTACTTCTGAGAGTCTCAAACATTTTATCTAAAGACTTAGGTCTGATGTACCATGACTTTCTGTGTCGCTTTTGCATTTTACTTTTGGTGTTCATACATAGATACAGTTTTTGTTAGTAAGTCAAATACTTTTTTTATGATGGCTTCTATATTTGAATCACTTTCTTCATCTGTCTGTTAGCAGTCAGTATTTAATGAAAAATCAAACTCCAGATTTATTTTCTCTAAAATTATTTCTCCAGCTGAGAAAGAGATTTGTCCCAGTTTTATGGTATCTTTTTCAAAATGTCATACAGTTTAAATTATTTTTTTCACATACAGGATCTTATTTAATCCTTTCATCAACCTTGTGTAGCTTGTGTAGCTCAGAACTAATTAAAACTGAAATCATAATTAAGTTTTTAACAACACAATATTGATAACTGACAGAGAAGGTTCTCCAAGTCTTTTGTCTTCCATGAACAGCAATGTTTTGATTGTGCTATTTCATTCCTATTGTAAGGAAGACTGGAAAGTGAGATAGATAATAAATATACCTAGAAAATTTAGTTCATTTAAATAGAAGTCAGTTTCTTCTTTTGTAAAAACAGACCTCATACTAACACAATTCATTTCATTATGTAAAGATTTTTAGATCAATACTACCAACATTTCATTGAACATCTGTTTTGTGCAAATATGTAGACATTCTACTAGTGTTAGCTCATAGAACTCCTAACAACATGTGAATTGCTCACATTCTTTCCTGAGGCTCTTCCTTGGCTTGTCAACAAAATTCCATTCTATGTGTTTTGTATTAGTGCCTCCATTCTTTTCAGCTATTATCTTCTGAGCACACTCCATATCACTCTCCACCTCCACCCAAGAAACTCTTATTAAACAGTTTTAGCACTCATCAAAGTTATCAGTGAGTACCATGTTGCTAAATTTAATGGTAAACCTTGAGTCCTCTCTTTAGTCTATCAGCAGCACTTGACACCTAATTACTCACTTTTTCTTGAAATACTTTCTCCCTCTGACCTTCAAAACACTAATCTTTCAGTTCTCTCCTTACTTCTATGGTGACTGCTTTTCTGAATTATCCTGAGTTTCCTATCTTTAAACTTTGAACAACTCCTGGTTTTAGAATTTTTATTTCATTTTTCCAACTGTACTTATTGTCTAGATAATTTTCCTCAAATTCATGGAATTAAATACTAAATGTATTTAATGGGTTAAATACTAAATGTACATGGTGATTACTTGCAAGCAGATATCTCCAACAAGAACTGTTGGACACGTTATAGAACACGCCAGTAGATAGAAACTCTTTGGCTGTCTCCCACTTCCTGATACGGGAACTTGACCTAACCAGGAGGTGTTCCCCTGACGTGCTGTGAGAAATCAGATCGCCACTAAGATAGGCTAATGACTCTGCCAATGTGATTTGCTCATGCTCCCTATGTGCTCCTATGATCTTTCTGCTGATTGGCCCATGTCTTCTATAAACGCTTTCCATCTTCCTCAATAAATGAGTTTATGCCATGACCTGCTCTCCCTGGTGAGCTCTGATAGTCTTTTGAAGGCGGGTATGGGCCTCCAGTCGGCTTCTACCGTTCTTGATCACGCCTCCAATGGGGCGTGTTTTCCCCTAGCCTTCTCTGCTGGCTGGAAGAAGCTAAACCCAGGTTGGGGAAAACTAAAAATCCCAGCAACTCAAACAAAAACCCAACAAGGAACATTCTCTTTTATTGTGGATTTATGTGTCCACCTATCTGCTTGATATCTCCTTCTCTATATCCCAATGTTGTCTCAAACATATCATGTTCAAATTCAGGAATCCTGATTTCTTCATAAAGGTTTAAACTTGCTTTATCCCATGTTCGCCCATCTCTCTCAATGCTTAAAACATACATTAGTTTCCTATTCTCTGTATCAATTTATGACAAATTTTGTGGATTAAAACAGCATAAATTTACTTTCTTACAGTCAGGAGGTCAGAAGTCTGAAATGAGTCTTATTAACTAAAATCAAGGTATTGCCAGGGCTGGTTTTTACTGGAGGCTTCAGAGCCTTATCCATTTCTTCTATTTTTCCAGCTTTTATAGGTTCTTTTATTCCTTGACTCTTGGCCCTACATTACATGCTTCTGTCACCACACGGCCTTCTTCCTCTCTCTGATTACTCCTGTGTCCCCTTCTGTTTACATTGGGCCTGCCCTGATAATCCAGGATAACTTTTCCATCTCAGGATCATTAATTTAACCTCACCTGCAAATTCCCTTTTGCCATGAAAAGTAAAATTCACAGTCAGTATTTGTCAGTATTTGTTACATATTGGGAGGCTGTTATTTCAAATAATGACAGACTGTAAATCTTGGAGTCATTCTGGAGTCATCTCACATCCCACATCACATTCATCAGAAAATCCTTCGAATTCTACTTTTAAATGTATCCAAAAATGTGACTCTTCTCATCACCCTTTCCAACCCCAAACTTGTTGAAATCATTGTTGTCTAGATTAGAGAAATATCTCCCACTAGTCCTGTGGTCTCTAACCTATGCCACAGCGATAGTTTATTTTCTACTCCACACGTGCAGTGTTCTTGTTTAAATAGTCTTATCACATCACTTTCCTAATGGGTTCAAATCTAACTAATGTGAGGAATATCAGTAGGTTCCCATTTCTCAAAACAGCTTAAGTCTCAGTTTCCATTTCCCCAAGAGAGACCCCACCCAGGGATGCTGCTATACCCACTGCCCCACCCTCTCCCTAAGATACTCCCCTCAGGCCAGTCAGAGCTGCAGGTGCTCCCTAAACAGTACATGCCTAAACCTAAGCCTAAACAATTGCTCCCTAATTTAAATTTAAATTAACCAATAAGACAATCCTGTTGATAATCACACAATCTCCAGACCCTCACGGCCCAATTAGCATATGACAGATATCCCAAACAGCAGATATAAGGTGAAGCTTGCTTGTACAAGGCTTCCCTGCCCCTGCCCCCTGCTCACTGCTGCTATCCCTGCTGCTGCTGCTGCTGCTGCTGCCCCCTGCTCCCTCCCCACTCTGGCAGCCACTGTGCTGCTCCCAATAAATCTCTTGGCTGGATCTCTCTCGGTGTGGTCATTTGCCTTTCAACTAAGAATCATATTCAAAATTCTTCTTATGGATTATGTCTCTAAATCACATCTCCAGTCTGTCTGTCTGCTCTTGCCTCTTCCCTTGGTCCCCTCACACTTTGCTACAGCCACACCAGTCTTTTTGCTCTGTGAATAGGCCCTTGAATTTATTTCCTTGTACTTGGAACACTTTTTTTCTAAAAGGTTCTAGAAAGTTGGATCTTTCATTCCTTTCAATTTCTCTTGCTGTATAAGATGGACTTCTTTAACACCATCATGCGTAATAGAATGCTCCCAATACTTTCTGTTATCTTACATTATTTTTCTTTTAATAAATGCTGGGAACTAAACTGAGTGCTGGAGGAAAAGAAGACAATAAGCATGATTGACTAATATTATAGCAATTTATATAATCAAAAATATTGTGTCTTAGTTTCTGTCAGAGATATTGTTTATTATGGTTTATCATGGTCCTCTGTCTTGCGTTCTACCTCTATGAAATAGAAACACAGGAATGGACACCAACAGTAAAAGAGGCCCACTCCCAGGGATTTGATTCATAGGTTTGAGATGAAGGCTTGAATATGTTTTTTTCCACATGGGTCTGTGGTCCAGAACTGCTTTAGGAAATTGAAGGAGCCCTAATTAGGAAGGGCTGTTGCAGCTAGCTGGAAGCCATAAGTTCCACCTGATATGTATGTGATGCACCTGTAGGCACCCGAAAAGCTGAAGGTATATAACCGGGTGAAAGCGGTCCGAGTTAGGAGAACGGAGAATTCAGTCAGTCGGGCAGTCACTCGGTCGGTCAGAAGAATCAGAGCGGCCAGAACTTAGGCAGAGCGGTTACAGAAGAGAAACCAGATAGAAGAAGTAATGACTGGTCAGAGTTAGGCCGAGGCTCCCAAGAAGACAGAAGATAGAAGAAAGAAGAAGGAAGAAAGAAGAGAGAAGAAAGAAGCTCTAATCTTTCTCTAAGCTAAGCTCTATCTTTCTTTCTACTCTAAGCTAAGAAGACAAGAAGAAAAGCTCGCTTTAATCTTTCTCTCTAAAAATCTTTCTTTCCCTCTCTAAGCTCTAAGAAAGTAGAAGCTCTATCTTTCTTTCTACTCTAAGCTAAGAAGACAAGAAGAAAAGCTCGCTTTAATCTTTCTCTCTAAAAATCTTTCTTTCCCTCTCTAAGCTCTAAGAAAGTAGAAGTAAAAGTAGTAAAAGCTTTACTCTGCCTCCGAGAGTTTTTCTGCCCGGTTTTCGGTACCAGGCAGCTTACAGGAAATAATGTCAGAGGATGAAATTTCAAGATGCTGATTGCAAATTGCCAACATTATTTTATTATACTCAATTCACTATTTTTATTTCCAAAGGACTGGAGTATTAATTATAAATTAAAAGTAGTTACTGAGCTTTATCAGGTAATGATGAGAAGCAAGATGAAGAAGAATTGCATATCTATGGAGCTAACTGCTTAAGCAGCAATTGTTTCTAGACTATAAGATGGGAAGTTTTATTGAGTTATGCCATTATTCAGTCCTCTAAACAAATTGGCAACCATTTAAGTATTTTTGACAGGATTTCTCACAAGAATGAAGAGTACATATTTTTTGAAGTATTTTTTTTTTCACAGATTCTTTGAGAAACAAACAAGCCAGGTGTTGGTATGTTGAATATGAAAGATAGATGCACTCAACTCCAGCAACAATCTCATCAAGAAGCCCCAAAAGTTGCTATACAATTAAGGAATTTGGACTCACTGTGCACATACATACAAAATGCAAAAATTATCTTCAGCAAACATCTCACTTGGAGTGATACTTTCTTTGAATAGATTGTAATTACCAATGTAAAAGGGATGGGGAATCCTTTACAGGCCAGGATTGCTAACTTGAAAGTAGGGAGAACATGGCTTCACAGGGCAGACTTTTGAGTCTTTAATAGATTGTCTTAGGATTTTACTTTTAAGAGCAATTAATCATTTTATACAGAATACTTGGGGGACAGATTTGTTTAATAACAAACTTAGAGGTTGTGTTTTGTTTAAGTTTTCTAGAGAACAACAACCACACATTTCAGCTAAATGTTCTTAATTATGTTCTATACTTAGCTTACTGTAAATTAAACAAAACAACCTAATAGAGAAGACCACCACTTGGTGATTTATTGACTAGCAGTTATCCACGGGCTGACTGCAACCTTCTGTCTGGACAAGATAGCCCCATTAGGAAACCACATCAATGAAGACCTTAGGGACTCATATTCAATTATGGAAGAGGAATGATATAATTTGTTAATAATAGATTATGTGTAATGAACTAACTAAAAGGTAAAGTCAATTTGTAATCTAATGTGGAGAAACAAAAATTAATCAAGATTGTCACAAAACTCAAAGACAGTGGGGGTGAATGTGGCTGTGTTTGGGTGGGTAAGAAAGAGATGCCTTGAGTGTCTAGGAACCAGATTTTCTCATAAAAATGTAAGAAACTTTGCTATCAGATCAAGGCATACAAGCATAAGGAAAAACTTTAGTGGAGGGAAAATACCAGAACCTCAAATAATTATGTCATCAGTTTTAAAAGAAGCCTTAATATTGCATCAGGGTGTACTCTGGGAAGATGTGGAGTTCTAAACCACATTAAATTTACAAATATATAATATTATAATAAGATCCCTGCTTCTCACTAGAACTCTGTGAAGGTGGGTTTAGTGAACACTAGCAAAGAGTTCTAATTCAGAAATCTTTGAGTCTGATTTTCATTTGGAGTATATGTAAGAAGAAAAAAGGAAAATTCTCTTTGGGGAGGCAAAATTTCAGGTCAGGAGATCCTATGTACTAGTCTGTTCTGGCTGCTATAACAATACAACCGGGTAGGTGGCTTAGACAACACAATTTACTTTCCCAAAGATGGAGAAGGCCCAATAAGATTTGGTTACTAATGAGAATCCTCTTCCTAGCATGCACACAGCTGCCATCCAACTGTGGGCCCATAGGACCTCTTGTTTGTGTCACTGGAAAGAAACAACTCTGGTCCTTCTTCCTGCCCTTTTTGAACCTATTTGTTTGTTTTCTTCTTGTTCAATTTGAGATCCTAATCCCTTATCATATAAATTTCTTTAAACATTTTCTCCAATTCAGTGGGTTGTCTTTTTATTGTGTCAACAGCATCTTTTTAGAAAAAAAAAAAAAAAATGATACCTAATTTATCTAGCTCTTCCTTCCTTCCTTCCTTCCTTCCTTCCTTCCTTCCTTCCTTCCTTCCTTTCTTCCTTCCTTCCTTCCTTCCTTCCTTCCTTCCTTCCCTCCTTCCTCTCTCTCTCTCTCTCTCTCTTTCTCTCTTTCTTTCTTTCTTTCTTTCTTTAAATCTTGTGTCTTTGGTGACATATCCAACAAAACATTATCAAATTAAATGCAAAAAATTTTCCCATGTTTTTTTCTGAGTTTTACATTTGCAGTTTATGTAGGTATTTGATTCATTTTGACTTAATTTTTATATGTAGTATAAGGCAAAGACCTAGATTCTTCTTTTGCATGTGGATATCTAGTTTCATCCAGCATCAATAGTTGGCAAGACTGTTGTTTCTCCATTGAATGGTCTTGGCAACATTGTTGAAAGTCCTTTGACCTTATGAGTGAGGATTTATTTTTTATTCTATTCCATTGGTCATAGTCTATGTACCAGAACCATACTGCTGTTTTTTTTTTTTTTTTTTTTTTTTTTTTTTTTTTTTTTTTTTTGTGGGAGGCAGGTAGCAGGGATTGAACTCAGGGCACTCTGCCACTTAGCCACATCCCAGCCCTATTTTGTATTTTATTTAGAGACAGGGTTTCTGTGAGTTGCTTGGTGCCTTGCTTTTGCTGAAGCTGGCTTGGAACTTGTGTTCCTCCTGCCTTAGCTTCCTGAGCCTCTGTGATTACAGGCATGTGCCACTGCGCCTGGCTACCATTCTGTTTTAATTACTATAGTTTTGGATTAAATTTTGAAGTTAGGAATACGAGACCTTAAAATTTATTCATCTTTTTGAAGACCATTGTATATATCCAGAGCCCCTTAAAATTTCACATGAATTTTAACATGGATTTTTTTTTTTTTACTTCTGGGAAAGAAAATGAGATTTTGATAGGGATTGCATTGAATCTATAAAATTTGTGGGTATTTGTGAAATCTTAACAATATTGAGTTTTTTGATGGTGAATGCAAGATATCTTTAAATATGTTTCTTTTATTTCTACAGTATTGTATAGTTTTCAGTGTATAAATCTTTCAGAACTTGATTTAGTTTATTTCTAAGTATTTTATTTTGTTTCCTTTTTATATATTGTGCTCTAATTTGAGTGTATCTCCTAGAAATTCAAGTGTTGCCGATGTGAGAGTATTGTGATGTGAGGTCTTTAGGAGGTTCTGTGAGCTTCACAGGGCATTTGGCTAGCTCCTTCTTCTGTCATCTGCTATTTGAGGATGCAACAGGAAGGCCTTCACCAGAGCAAATGTTACTGCCTTGATTTGGGGCTTCTCAGCCTCTAGAACTATGAGAAATCAATCTCTTTTCCTTATGAATTACTCAGTCAGTGGTTTTCTATTGTAGGAGCCCCAAGTGGACCAAGACATTTGGTAATGGGGAATCATTTTCATAATTTTTATTTGAGTTTTTCATTGTTAGCATGTAGATATGCAACTGAACTTTGTGTGTTGATTTTATATTTTGCAACTTTGCTGGAATTGTTTATTAATTCTAATTTTTTTTGTGTGTGTGTGAAATATTTAGGACTTTCTACATATAGGAGTATATATTGTCTGTGGAAAGGAATAACTTATTTATTGGATATCTTTTATTTCTTTTCTTGTCTAATTGCCCTGGCTAGGAATTCCTATACCATGTTGAATAGAAATTTAAAACAAACAAACAATAACAACAACAACAAAAATACCAAATATACTTGTCTTGTTCTTGACCTTATAGAAAAATATTTCAGTTTTTCTCCATTGAGTCAGATTTTGACTGAGTTTTTCATACATGAATCTCATTGGTTTGCCGTAATTTTCTTCAATTATATAGACTGGTTTTGTCATGAAATATTTTACTCTTTTACTTTTCTCAAATGCTTTTTTTTGGGGGGCAGCAATTTAGATTAATATGTTTTTTTTACTACTTTATCCTTTTAATGTATTTATTAATTTTTATGTTAAATCATCCTTGTATTACAGGATCTAATTAATCAAGACCATTGTATGTAATCATTCTAATACTTCATTAAACTAAATTTTCTAGTAGTTTGTTCATCAGGTATAATGGTCTCTAGAAATTTTTACTTGTAGTTTTGTCTTGGGGGGGTGTCTAATTTTGATATCAGTTTAAACCTGGCCTTATAGAATGAGCTTAGAAATGTTTCTTCTGTATCAAATTTTAAATAAGTGTTCAAGGAGTTTTGATATTAATTCTTCTTTAAATGTTTGAAAGAATTGATATGTAAAGTTATATGATCCTGGGATTTTGTTGTTGGAAGGTTTTGACTACTGATTCTATCTCATTAATTGTAGGAATGCTTAGATTTTTGTTTCTTTTTGCTTCTGGAAATATGTCATTTTATCTAGTGTGTAAAACTATTGGAGTACAACTGCTTGTTGTACTCTGTAATAATTCATTCTATGTTTGCGGAAATGGTATTAATGTCCCGCTTTAATTTCTGATTTTAGATGTTTTATTTTCCCCCTTTGGTCCATCTAACTAAGGGTTAGTAACTTTGTTGAAACATTCAAGGAAACAACTCTTGATTTTACTGACTATTGTTTGTAAAATAGAAAAGAAAAGAAAAGAAAAAAAAAAAAACTTATTGTCTGTATTGTTTTTCTTTTTCTTTGGTATCCAGGATTGAACCCAGGGGGACAGTCAACCACTGAGCTACGTCCCAGCCATTTTCATTCATATATATATATACACATAGAGACAGGGTCTGGCTGAGTTGCTCAGGTCCTTGCAAAGTTGCTGAGGCTGGCTTTAAATTCATGATCCTCCTGCCTCAACCTCCTGAGTATTGAGATTACAGATCTGTGCCACAATACTGGGCTATATTGGTTTTTTATTTTGCATTTTGTTTATATTAACTCTGAGCTTCATTATATCCTGTGTCTTAGTCTTTTCTACTCCTATAAAAGAATACCTGAGACTAGATAACTTAAGAAAAGATGCCTTTTTGTCTCATGGTTCTGGAAGCTGGAAGTTCAACATTTCCTGTCTGAATCTAGTTTATCATGCTGCTCCAACTCATGGCAAAAAGTAGAAGGGCAAGTGGATGAATGTGAAAGAAACAAAATACAAGATATTATTTTGCTTTATAAAATCCTGTTCTCATGAACAATAACTAATTTGGTTTCTTAAGAATTAGAACCTACTATGATGCAAAGGATATTAACCTATTCATGAGGGCTCTACCAATAATTCATGCATGTTCTCCTAGGTTCCACCTGCCAACACAGAAACACTAAAGAATCGTAATTGTAGCATTCTGATTTTAGAGGGCAAACTCCAAGGTTAGCACCTTGTTTCTGCTAGCTTTAGTTCAGATTTTCTTCTTTTTCTCATCCCTTGAGATGAAAAGTTGGAGTTTTGATTTGAGATCTGTCTTCATTTTTAACGAAAGTATTCACAGCTATAAGTTTCCATCTTAGTACTGCATTTGGTGCACCCCATAAATTTTGATATGTTGTGTTTTCATTTTCATCTGCCTCAGTATGATTTATGATTTCCTATGTGATTTCTTTTTTGATGCATTTATTAAGTGTTCAATTTCCACACATTTGTGCATTTTCTACTTTTCCTTCTATTAACTTCTGGTTTTATACATTGTTGCCGCCTGAAGCGCTCGGAGCACCGGAGCCGCGGGAAGAACTTCAGAAGCAAACTGGAGACAAACAGCTTTTTATTCTGATAACTTTTCTCTCTGGTTCTAACAACTAACTCACGCCAAACACACCACTAAAATGGCGCTGACCCGATCAGCAATTTCGGCCAAGTCACTCCAGATCCCGCAACAAAATCCCGTGAGACTACGGGTGGCGACAATGGCCAAATCTCCACGGCTCATAGTCAACTGCAATTCAAGCCAATCCCCAAACAGGGCTCCTGCATTTCCCCCTTTTTGTTTTAAAAGAGGTAATGCTCTAGGACGTCTATGTGCAACCAACATTCTTACCCGTCATCGGATAATCAAGGCTGTGCCCTTGACTCCTGTCTTAGGTTGATATGTCGGCCACATGAGACTGTCCCGTGCGACTGTGCCTGTCTTAGGTTGTCCCCCTCTGGGGATCTTACCCGTCATTGGCTAACCAGCCATCCAATGGAGCCCTTTAGGATCGACTATATATGATGACTAACAGCCGTCCAATTGTGAGGAGATGTTGCGGCTTTAAGGCGACAAGCCTTTTGGTGATGAGCCAAATTGCATAGCATATCAAATTGTTTAAACAAATCAGCTGCCCTAAGTTCCAACAAGTAACACACTGAATTCTCTAGACAAATACCCGCAAGGCATTGTCCCGTAAAGTCCCAAACAATGAAAGATCAAAATGTCCATTTGTTGTAACATGTTGATGTAGGAGGCCCCATGCATGTAGAGCAGAGGCCACACTGTTGGTGAGGTTGTTTGATGTTTGAGCAGCAGGGATGCTTGCGGCGGCCGCGATCCCTGCAGCTGTAGCAGCAGACGTCTTTTTTATGTTTAGACAATGCCACCGGCAAATCTTCAGGGCCCGCTACCTAGAAACTCAAGCATCAATTATTAAAGGAAAGGCAGTGCTATTGCAGCACTGAGTCAAGAGGCGAGTTGTCAAACTACAAAATAGAATAATTAGATTAGAAAATTAAAGTTGATTTTTGTTCACACACATCGCTGGTTGAGCTTCTACAAACATAAGTTGGAAAAATATCATATTTAGAACAAAACAAAGAAAGACTGAGGGTAATTACTGCATTAAAGATAGATTAAAGAAAAGGTAAAGGCACTTTAGAGAAATAATTTGTTAGCTGGAACCCTTGAGTCTCTGTATACAGAGCAATCTTTTACCTGTTGAGATAATTGAAATTAATGAGCTATTAAACAAATGAAGTTAATAACAAATAAACAATCTTAAGTCAAAACACCAAAATATCAGGTTATATAGCACTAGTCATATTGTTTGCTAAAGAGAAGTCCCAGGGACACCTATAAATCAAAATTGAAAGTACCTTCATTTATAAAATTATTTACCTAAATTGAATACTCTAAACCTAAAATGAATTAAAGTTATTTGGATCCATATATATATATATTTTCTTTTTCATAAGCGCTTTGTTCTATGTGACGTCACACTGGACAAACAAACATACAAACATATATTTGTGACGTCACATTAACATGAAATATAGACAAATGTACAGACATAAAGACATGTATAAAAAGAAAAAAAAAATACAATTGTGTGCACACTAAAGAGAGATCTCCTCGTCCCGGCCGGGAGAAATGACACTTAAGTTGTGAAATATTTTGAAGGACTCTTTTGAGGGAATCATTCTATACCTTCATCTTGGTCCTCTTGATTTTGTACCTTTTTTATTAATCTTGATTCTTCAATAACTTCATCTTGATCATTTTGATGTGGTACCTGTTTTATTAATCTAGATGGTATCCATATTGGAGAGGATTCGTCTTTTGGAAAAAACACAAACAGATCCTCTTCCCCAAATTAATACTGGATCTGGACCCTTCCATGTACCTGAAAGAACATCCTTCCAGTAAACCAAAGGTTTATGTTGTTGGTGTGGATTCCAATGTCTGTCTCCAGCAGAATAACCATTAGAGTCTAAAGTTAAAAAATTTAAGGTAAACAGGGCAACTGCCAATCTGTCCTTAGGACTTTTCCAATTTCCTTCTTTTTGTTTTAATAACATAATTTTCAGTGTTCGGTTTGCTCTTTCAATAATGCCCTGACCCTGAGGATTGTATGGGATGCCTGTTTTATGGGATATATTGAATTTTGCGCAAAACTGTTTGAAAGATGAGGACGTATATGCGGGGCCATTATCTGTTTTAAGCATTTTGGGGATGCCCAATGCAGCAAAAGCTTGCAAGCAATGAGATGTAACATCTTTAACTTTTTCTCCAGAATGTAAGGAAGCAAAAATCATGCCTGAACATGTATCTATGGTCACATGAATAAATCGCAATTTTCCAAAACTTGGCTCATGAGTAACATCCATCTGCCACAAATGATTGGGCATCAATCCTCTAGGGTTAACGCCGAAATGAGGATTGGGCAAATGTGTCATACAAGATTTACAATCTTTTACAATTGTTCTGGCTTGCTCCTTTGTGATTTTAAACCTACGTTGCAAGGTGGTGCTGTTGACATGAAACTGGGAGTGAAATAAAGTAGCTTGTTGTAGCGCTGAAAGTATAAATACTGTTTTTGTAAGTTCATCAGCCTTTTGATTACCTTCATGGAGGGGACCAGGCAAATTAGTATGTGCTCTAATATGGCCTACGAATAGGGGTTCTTTTCTTGCCCACAAAAGTTTTTGTATTTGATAAAACAATTTAAAGGCTGGAGTATGAGGTGCTATTGGTCCTGCTAACTCTAATTTTGGGACGGCTTGTACAATATAGTGGCTATCTGAAAAAATGTTTACGGGCTGGTCCCTAAAATTTTCCAGAGCTCTTACCACAGCTTCCAATTCCACTAGTTGAGCTGATTTGTGTGCAGTTATGTAAGTCATATTTTCTTTTTTAGTGACTACTGTAGCAGTACCATTTGAGGACCCATCTGTAAATACATTAAATGCCTTAGGAATAGGTTGATTTTTTATTACCTGTGGAAATATAATAGGATGATTAATACAAAAAGATAATATAGGGGACTTAGGAAGATGATTATCAAAATTTGCAGAAGTAGAGCATTTAGCTATAGCCCAATCATTATCATTGAAGCATAAGTATTCAATCTGTGATGATGAATAGGGAGTAATAATAGTAGCAGGGTGAATGCCAAATATTTTAGTAGAAGTCTTAAGTCCTTGAAGAATAAGTTTAGCCACCATGGAGGTATAAGATTCAATTATACTTTTAGGAGAGACGGGCAAATGTATCCATAATAAAGGCCCTTGTTGCCAAAATACTCCTGTGGGTGTATATTGTGAAGAAATAATAATCAACATCAGCGGTTGAGTTAAATCAAATCTATCACAATGAGCTCCTTCGATGGCTTTTTCTACTAACTTTAAAGCTTTCCTAGCATCAGGAGTCAATGTTCGTGGTGAAGATGGATCAGGATCTCCACGAAGGATGTCAAATAAAGGTTTTAGTTGGCCAGTAGTGAGATTTAGTGTAGGGCGAAGCCAATTAATGTCTCCCAGTAGTTTTTGGAAATCATTGAGGGTGGTCAAATGTTCTTTATTTATTAAAATTTTTTGGGGTCTAACAAAAGTATCCATGATTTTAAATCCTAAATATAATATGGGAGATCTGGTTTGAACTTTTTCTTCTGCTATATATAATCCATATTTTTTTAAATTTTCTACCACATCACTGAATATATTAAATAAGATTTTTTGATTAGGGTGGGCCAATAAAATATCATCCATGTAATGTAGACACATGAGGTTTGGATATTTATTTTTAATGGGTTGGATAGCCTTGTCCACATATATTTGGCATATGGTGGGGCTATTAGCCATTCCCTGTGGTAAAACCTTCCATTGATATCTCTGATCAGGGCCATTATTGTTCATAGAAGGAATGGAAAAAGCAAACCTGGGGGCATCCAGAGGATGTAGGGGAATAGAAAAGAAGCAATCCTTTATATCAAGAGTAATAAGATGGAAATTTTTTGGAATAGCTACGGGACTAGGAAGTCCAGGTTGAGTAGGCCCCATAACTTGCATGGTTTTATTGATTTGTCTAAGATCATGTAACAATCGCCATTTTCCTGACTTTTTCTTGATCACAAATATGGGGGAATTCCAGGGAGAGGTGGAAGGTTCTATATGACCTGCTTCTAATTGTTCCTGAACTAATTGGTGGGCCGCTTGTAATTTCTCTTTAGATAGGGGCCACTGAGGGACCCACACTGGCTTATCAGAAAGCCATGGTATTTTCAAAATTATTTTCTCGGTGGCCCCGAAAAAAAAATATCTTTTTCCTTTATGACAATGATTACTTTTAGGGTTAAGATTACTCTGTACTTTTTGATAATGAGTTCTTTTATGGTTAAGATTACCCTGTAGGTTTTCACATTTAACATCTGCAGGCTTGGTTGCAAGGTGTACTCCCATTTGTTGCAAAATATCTCTTCCCCATAAAGTAACCGGTAGATTAGGTAAAACATAAGGCTGAAATGTTCCTTTATGGCCTTCATCATCCTCCCATTTTAAAATTACTGCACTTTTATCTGGGAGGTTATTATATCCCAAGCCTCTTAAACTGGTTGAAGCTTTTTGCAGAGGCCAGTGCTTGGGCCATTGGCGTAAATTAATAATGGAAGAGTCAGCTCCAGTATCTATTAATCCCTCCATTTCTATTCCTTGGATTTTTATTTTACACATAGGCCTCCTTGAACAGTCTCGAACCCAGCAAGCCATGGGACTTGAGTCAGTGGAACAAAATCCTCTATTGTTCCCTTCTTGAGGCATACCCATTTTAAATGAATTATGTAAATTGGGAAGGAGAAGCAACTGAGCAATTCTATCTCCTTGATTAACAGAACTTACACTTTGGGGTGAGCTAAGCATTATTTTTATTTCCCCTTTGTAGTCTGAGTTTATTACACCTGGGGTCACTTGCAAACCTAATAAGCTTTTAGGACTACGCCCGATAATAAGTCCTACAGTCCCTGAGGGAAGAGGTCCCCTGACTCCTGTAGGAATCAGTTGAACCCCCATTTCAGGTGTTAACACTATTCGGGCGGTGGAACAGAGGTCTAATCCTGCATTTCCTCTTGTTCCTCTGGCGAGGGAGTGGATGGGTAGTAGGGATTGTGTCGGGGAAGCATCTGAGTGGATGCTTGAGGATACTCCTTCTGCAATGCCCCGTACATTTGTGGGCCCCGGGGTACTGGGCCCCGTGCCCCGTTTTTTGAATTCCTGAACAAAGGATTTCCATGGATGTCAAATTTTGAATAGCATTTATTGGCCCAATGATTTCCCTTTTTACACCTGGGGCAGCGGCCTGGGGCATGGTATGAGCTTGATCTTATTTCTCTTTTGGGATTTTGCCTAGAATTGCCTGATTGATTATGATAATTTTGCCTGGAATATCCTGATTGATTATAATGTCTACGTTTAGCCTTTGTGAAATTTCGAGAGGAAGCACCTCTCATTGAGGCTGCAATCACATTTCCTGTGACAAAGGCGCCATTTATATCTTTACATAGTTGTATATATACGGAAAGATCCTTTTTAGTTCTCCATGGCCTGATGGCTGCTTGGCACCATTTATTTGCATTTTCATAAGCTAATTGAACAACTAAAGGCATAGCTTGGTCAACATCTGCAAACACACTACCTGCAGTTCTCAAAAGTCGATCAGCAAAGTTGGCATACGGCTCATTAGGTCCTTGAATCACTTTTGACAAGCTACCTTGTAGATCCCCAGGTCCTTGTACAGTTTTCCATGCCTCTAAGGCAGCTGCATTTATCTGAGCATATATATCTGAGTCATAATCTGTTTGAGCCTGTAAGTCTGCGAATTGCCCTTCTCCTGTGAGCATGTCTATATTATAGTTTTCAAACCCTGCAGCCGCGTTTCTTTTAGCCGTTTCTATACAAAGTTCTTGGAATTGCGATCGCCAAACCAAGAATTGCCCCCCGCTTAATGTTGCTTTACATAGACTTTTCCAGTCTGAGGGGGTTAAGCTAAAGGTGTTAAGGGACTCCAGCATACTCAACGTGAAAGGAGCTTGGGGCCCATAAGTCATTACTGCCTCTTTGAGATTTTTTATTGTTTTGAAATCTACTGACTGATGGACACTCTGTCCATTTTTCTTTTCAAATGCTGGCGGTTCCCAATGTATCTGTGAGTTGTCCTGGAGAGCGCATAAGCGATCAGAAAGACTTTTTATTTCTGTTTCTAGGGTATGCAAATGCCTAGTAATACCCTTCATATTTTCTGTGATGGATTCCACCCATGGGGGAGTAGTCAGGACACAAGTGACTCCTCTGCCTGACGGACCTTTTTCTCGGTCTTTTTAAATTTCTTTTTCCTCATTTTCTCAGGATCACTTTTACTAGATTCCTCACCACTGCTAATTTCACTGACAGCAATATCCTGAGGCCCAGGTTCCAGTGAGAGCAAGTATCCTTCAGCTTTCGCCAATAACTCCCGAATAGCTTTAATAGCTTGGATTTTTGTCATTTTTGGGTCTCTTCTAATACTCTCTTTACTGGTCTCAGTTGGCCCAGTGGAATCTACACTTTTTTGATCACTTTCATTTTTGTCTATATACTCCTCACTGAGAACAGAGTCAGGTATATCAAGGAGTCTTTGCATAGCCTCTATCACTTGGGATTCAGTTATATTCGAACCCATCTTTAGAGACCTTTCAGTTCTTACCTGTCCGCTCCGAAGTTCCCCGTACGGGCCGCCACCTGTTGCCGCCTGAAGCGCTCGGAGCACCGGAGCCGCGGGAAGAACTTCAGAAGCAAACTGGAGACAAACAGCTTTTTATTCTGATAACTTTTCTCTCTGGTTCTAACAACTAACTCACGCCAAACACACCACTAAAATGGCGCTGACCCGATCAGCAATTTCGGCCAAGTCACTCCAGATCCCGCAACAAAATCCCGTGAGACTACGGGTGGCGACAATGGCCAAATCTCCACGGCTCATAGTCAACTGCAATTCAAGCCAATCCCCAAACAGGGCTCCTGCAATACATTGTGATAAGAAAAGGATCTTTGCACCATTTTAGACTTTTAAAATGTGTTAAAACTTCTTTCATTGCCTATGTGTTGTGTATCCTGAAAAATGCCCATGTGTACTTCAGAGAAATCTGTGCTTTCTTATTGTTAGGTGGAACCTTGTGTACATTTTGTTAGTTCCAACTGAACAATAGTGTTTTTCTCAACTCCTCTGTTGTCTTATTAATGTTCTGTTTGGATGTTAATTTTACCAATTTGAGACTAGCTTTCCATGTGTGGTAGTCATATAATCTTTACTTTTTTGAAAGTGTTTGTTACACTTAAAATTAACTGTCAAAAAGAAACCATATAAAGGGGATGTAAATGTGATAAACTTTATGAAAATGACATGCAAGACTTAGAAGTTTTGGCTGCTGTAGGTTATAGATTTTTTTTTTTTTTGCTATGATCTATTTTGTGCTTGCTATTGTTGCTAGACCCTATGCTACATTCATTATTATTTTTTCCATATGGTGATGGAGAAAGTCATATATGAAAATTAAGCTGTGTACATGTAACCAAGTGAATAGGGAGGTGACCTGGAAAGGGTAAAAGAACTAATCTATCTTTAATATAAAACTTATTTCAAAGCCTAAATATTCTTTTCAAGTTTTAATGATATGATTCTTAAATAAGTCCATGTCAAAGATTTTATTCCATTCATTAATCCTTGAGGAAACAAATACATCCATGTGAATCGGATCAAATCATATTAAGAAGCTATCTATCTATAGATATTAAGAAGAAAAGGAATGTTGACAGAAGATCACTAGGTTAAATAGACAATTTCCCACATTAAACAACAACAACAACAAAAACAACTTTTGGTATTCTGGGCTCTGCCAGACATAAATCTATAAGTTACCATGTTACTTAGTAGCATTGGATTCTAACGAAATAGTAAAAGGAGAGGTCATATAAAAGTAAATTTTCTTCAATAACTAAATGATTTCTTAATATGACATTTAAAGGGAATGATATACTCTCTTTTGATTCTTTTTGTATAAGTTACTAATACCATTATACAATTCCTATTAATGGGGTTATTTTTTCTGGGTTTTAAGTTCTTTAGGTCTTATATTTTGAAAAACTGTCATAGACTAATGACAAACAGGAAGTGATTCCATGCAACTACATTCCCCAGTTTTCTGAAATTCCCTGCAATCTGTACCTTAAAAGCAGCAGTGTGTATTACATTTCCAGAGTGTACTTTAGTGTCTGAGAGCATTGCTTATGCCTAGGAAATAATAATACATAATGCACCTAGTGCTTAGCTTTCATACATTGTGTAATTTTTTTTATATTAACTATGGTCAGAAAATTGAGATATATGGTGATATATTATACCTCTATATGATGTGAGTGTCAAATATTTCATGCATTTTGTGGGTCTCTATGATAGTTCATAGATGTTGTGTGTAAAGCCATTAAACATGTATTTTAGAAGATGTCATTTATTTGAACAGTGGATTTCAGGTTAGAATGCATTTTCTTCCCACACCATATGTTTAGGTCATGCATTTACTATGGAAATAATGAAGTCATGGACCATGGAAGTAGAGATGTCATTTAAAACCAAATAAGAATATTGGGCTGATGAATAGTCAATTTATTTTGTTAACATGGGTGAGGAGAATTAATATTCCTTATCTAGTATCACAATTGAAGAAAATTTACCATTATGCTAAGGAACATATCTCAGGAGATTCTCTCTGAGCTGAAATAATTTTACAAATCTGTGGATAATTAGCTTCATCTCTGAATATACCAGCAACAGAGAAAAAGCTGAATGGCCTGTGAACCATATGAGCCTTTCACTTTACAAGGGGTCCAATAGGAGCAGTGTTTAGCATGCATACCATTGGTGTGAGGCTGTTGGAATCTCCTTTGCATTCCATGCCTGCTTTCTGGGTTAATGGAGGGCTTACATGTTTAGGACTGTCAAGTGAGTATCTTTTTACAAGCATTACACCAATTTCAGAAGAGGGTAAAAGAACAAAGAATGTAATCTTATTCCACATAATTTAAAAGCACTCAATTATTTGGGCACTCTGAGATCATTATTTTATCATTTTGAAGAGCATGCAGTTAATTGAAGGATAAAGTGGATCTGAGGTAGGCAAACTGCACAATTGTTTTAATTGCTTCTCTGTGGTGATTCCTACTGCTATTTCAAGTTTTCTAAATAGCCAGTTTTTGTTAAAAGATTTAGTCCCAACTCCCACTTTAAAATCTTGTTGATATAGTTTTTCTCTAGTTTCCTCATTTAAGAACATTTATAACTTTCTGATACATTATTGCACCTGCTTTGTTTGGAGGTTTCTTTGAATAATTGAACACTCCTTTAACATGTCTCTTCCAACAGAACAACTATACCCTATTTTTTTCCAGTGCAATACTGCATTATTTACTATTCTATAATTCACAATCTCTTTCTTAGTTGCTTCATAAATGGAGTGGAGATGATAAAATGCAAAGTGTTGCCAATAAACTTTTATAATCTTGTCTGCAATTGTGAGTTATTTTTTTAAAGCAGTTTAAGGTATCCGTCATTTTCATATAATGTTAACTGTGAAGATAGATAGCATTTAGAACAATGTGTACTCATCAAGAAACTAAATTCTTATGAAAATAATTGGAAAGCATTTGTGACATTAGTATTTACCTGTAAAAATACAAGGTATAACCTACTAATGAAAGTAGTTTTTACTACAAGTAAAATGGTATAGTTTATTAGGCCACCACATTTTCTATAAGCTTTTTGTTTTACTGGCTTTGTTGTTGCTATTTTATTTAAGCAGTTGCAGAGGGATATTCTTTTGGGGGCATCTATTTCTACCTCTATATTCTTTAAAAGGAATGTATCCAGAGAAGTTAAGTGGTCCATCAGCTTCCTACAGTTCCAACTATCCTTCAGCCCTGTCCAGTCCTGCTGAGTTCTTTTCTGTGAATTCATATTTGTCAGGAGAAACCATACTATTTGCTTTAGTGCTTGTGCTCTGAATATTAATGTGTGTGCCTTCTGTGGTGTCCACAAGACAGAGTCTTTATATTCTGTCAGGAAAGGGCTTACTACTGACATCATGGCACATATAAAGCCTTTGGAAGGCATTCAGCCAATAATTTTGGGCTAATATGCTAAACCAAATGTAACAATGTTATTTGATAATTAGCCTTTTGTGATTTTGTAAAAACTGCACTTTATAGTAGGTTGATGAAGATGAACTTCCTTGAGACCCTCATGGTTGGTCAAAGGGTTGAAAGATATGTGGGATAGCTGTGTAGTTACCCAGCAGAAGAGCATTTCAAGAAGATGTATCCAGTGGTGCAGTTGGCCTAAGGTGCATTATTCTTGCTATGTATGAGAAGGACAAGGGTGGGTGGGTGGGTGGCTAGAACAAAGTTAAGCAAGAAATAAGGTGAGACTGTGCTAGGGTAGATGGTACACATCACACAAAGTCTTCTAAGCTGTAATAAGTTTATGGGTGTTGTTATAACAAATGACCACAAATTGTATTGCTTACAACAGAATCAATTCACTTTCTCACAGTTATGAAGACAAAAGGAACAGAATCAAGGTATCAGTAGTAACATCATTTCTCTCAAATATCTTCTGGTGGTTACTAGCAATCTTTGATGTTGCTTGGTTTATGGATACATCACTCCAATCTGTGCTTTTATCACATTGTATTCATCCTGTCTGCCTCTGTGTCAAATTTCCTTCTTAATGACACCAGGCATTAGAATAAAGCCCACTCTAATCCACAGTAACTTCATAGTAGCTTGATTGCATATTTTTGAATACTTTTATTTTATTTATTTTATTTTTATGTGGTGCTGAGGATTGAACCTATTGCCTCACCCATCCTAGGCAAGCACTCTACCACTGAGCTATACTCCCAGGCCCCTGATTGCATATTTAAAGCTCTTATTTTGAAATACATTTGCATTCTGAGGTAGACACACATTTTTAGAGAACTAGTCAATCCAGTACATAAGCCATGGAGATAAATCTGGTTTTCATTCAGAAGAGACTGGAGCTACTCTTGGAATTTTAGCAGATAAGTGAAATAGTCTGATTTAAGATTATCTCTGGTCATGATAGTGAGAACCATTTATTAAGAGAGAAATCATAGGTGATGAGAGAATGCGGACATATTTGTCATAATCAAGGTGAGAGATGATGGTAGCTTAGACAAGTTTGGAGTCATGCAGGGGGTGGGGATCACATCACTAGAAAAGTTTAAAGTTACTCAAAGTAGTAAAATAACATTGGATAGAAGTGTAGATGGAGAAAAAGGACACTTCAATATTAATTGGTATGGGAGAAGAAGAATCAACAAAAAAGAGAAAGAACCATCATTATCATTACCATTTTGTCAAGAGGTTTAAAAGCTATGAGGCAAGAAATATATTTAGCCCTGTAACTTACTTTACTGAGTAACACTTAGTAAATGCTAGATATTTTTAACCATTTAGCTGCTCTACATATCTGAATTTTCCAAGATTTTTGGAGGCACATATTGAACATGGTAACTGATGGGTAACCTATTAATATTTGTTGAACAGATGAATAAATGATTTCATTTCCTTATTTTTTTGTATTTACTTTGTTATAACCTTTATATTATAGGATTAAGGACTTATTATTATATCTCTGAGCTCTTCTGTGTCCTCACAGATGAGTTTATTTTAAATAGTCAGGCCGGGCACAGTGGCACACGCCTGTAATTCCAGCACTTTGGGAGGCTGAGGCAGGAGGATCGCGAGTTCAAAGCCAGCCTCAGTAATGGTGAGGCAATTAGCAACTCAGTGAGACCCTGTCTCTAAATAAAATACAAAAAAGGGCTGGGGATGTGACCCAGTGGTAGAGTGCCCCTGAGTTCAATCCCCCTGTACCACAAAAAAAAAAAAAAAAAAAAAAAAAAGAAGAAAGAAAGAAAAAAAAACCCAAAAATATTCAGTATATCTTTATTGCATAAAAAAGACAAACCAACACAGCAATGAAATGTTGATGTTTGTATTTCTTTTCTTTTTCTTTTTAGCTTTTTAAATACTTACAGAGTTCATCCACTACTCATCATACTTACCACTATGCCTTAAGCCAGATTTCGTCATATAGTGGTAAATCACGAGGATTATCAATTGCAAGGATTATTGCAACACTTTCCTAACTGGTATCTTTCTCTCTTGGCAGTATCTCCTTTAAATCTTCATTCATGCTCTAGACAAAGTGATCTTCTCAAATCCACACACAGATTCACTTAGTGCTCTTCATAAAACTGTTCAATGACTTTTCCATTGAATTAGAAAAAAAGATCTGGCCTCTGCACATATTTTCAATCTCATTTTTCTCCAACTGCTATTAGTGTGTTCTCAGCTCTGGCCTCACTAACCTTCTTTCATTAACTTATTTTGTATTTAGTATTTAAGAAAAAAAAATGGGCTTTTAAAAAATAAGCATTCATGTAGTAAGAGGAAAGAACACAGCAATAAAGCAGGCTGTTTCCTTGTTCTTATGGAGATTACAAAATTATCAATCAAATAGGCATTAAAACAAATAATTACAAATGTGGAGGGTATTGTGCAAGACAGGGTGCTATGGCTGTTTTTAGTAAAAAAAAAAAAAAAAAAAAAAAGTACTCCCTGGTCAGGCCCAAAGTTTGAGGATTTCTTCCATCTTGTCTGCATATGTTCATACAAGGGGTGTCCTCTTCATAGGAAGCCCGTCACATCTCACCTTGCCTAATCACTCTAAAAATATCAATAACACGTCACTTGTCTAGATTTCAATGACTCTATTTAAGATTGTGTTTTCATGTAATTTTGCATGTCAATCATCAGAGTTTTTCTATTGTGAATATTTGTTTAATTATCTTAAGTTTTGTAATGACAGGTATAATTTTTTCTCATTAATTGCTATGCCCCTTTTGCTTGGACTGATCCTGAGTACAATTAATTTTTGTTGAATGAGTGAATGATTAGATAAATATATAAGTGTCTACTGCCTTTTTATCACTCTCATTTTCATTTCAGACATGGAACATTATCCAACATTAACTTTCCCTCAAAGAATTACCTTATCTTAATAGAAACTAATAGAAAGATGAACAATTAGGGAATGAATTCAGTTTGCCTAGATCGCTTTTCAAAATGACTTAGGAAATCCAATTTCATCAGTGGGGAATTTTCTTATTTCAAAATAGCATGCACAGTTATTTAAGGTTTTGGTTTAATTATGTAAATATTTACTTCTGTTTGTCTTTAGAATTTTTATCTCTTAAAATATTAGAATGTGTTTCAGGAGAATAAAATAGAAATTAGTTTGGAAGATAAAAGTCACTCCTTCATCTCTGGCATACTTAAACCTGCCAAGAGCTAATACCAGTGCTGGCTCTGTAGTTCAGTGGGAAAATTTGGATATTTTAGTTTTTCTGTCCTAAGAAAACTAAGTTAGCTTGTTTTGAGAAGTTCAGAGCTTTGCTGGATTTCCTCAATCACAGAGTGTTCACAGAAACTCTCTGGAGCTACCACTGTGCCAACAAAACGCTCAAGCAGCTCTTGGGTAGCTATTGGTGTCAGTGAGGCTCACTGTATACTCTTATAAGCATTTATATTTTTATAGGATTTTCTTCTTAAAATAAGCTTGGACTCTTCTCGTTTCAAATAAAGGGTACAGATTCCCTTTGCCCTTTAGAAATCTCCAGCACAGGTGTTTTCGCTCTGATTCATATCAGATTAGTCAGTGAGAGACAGATTAGAAATCAGTAATTATTCTTGTTTGTGCTGCCATCATAAATTTTATACAGGATATTTTACTTTTTTCTACTTCTCCCATTTTTATTGCCATTTTAAAATAAACGAATGAATGAATGAATGAATGATAAATAAAATAAATAAAAACAAAAAAGAAAAGTCAAGAATAAAAACTTACCACCAACACTTTGTAATTAGTAGACACAATTTTAATAAGCTTTGTTTTTAGATCTTGTTTTGTTACTTTATTATCATTTTTGTCATTATTTTAGCATCTAATATAGACATAAGTATGTAGTTTCATATATGTTAGCAATAATTATGCTATTCAAAATGGTAACATTTAGTGGGTTTTTTTGATAAGCTATAAAAAGAAAAAAAATTATAAAATTGAATTAATTATCTCTGGACTTTGTACACTAATTAAGACTATAAAATAATTAAGAAACCATATAATAATTATCAGTAGAATTCTAAAAGACTTAAAAATTGGTTAAAATCATCAGGGTCATTTATTTTAATTTTTGCTGTGGTTTAGGGTATTATCTGCAAAATGGCAAATAAGTAAATAATGTTAGTTGAATGACCAAAGATTAAAAGAAAAATTAATGACTTGGCCACATGATGCATTGTTAATAGGCAAAAGAAAAGGACCTGACCCCTCATTAAACTTACATTTAGTTTTCACTACTATACATGCCCCAAACCACCATTATCTATCGCTGGAACATCACAATAACTTTTTAACTATTGCTGTGGTTTGTGGCTTGCTTCCCAAAATCTCATGTTATAGAAGCTTGGTCCCCAGTGTGACAGTATTAAGAGGTGGTAGAAACTTTGAGAGGTAGGGATTCATGCAAGGTAATTAGGTCACTGGGGGTATTGCTCTAGGAAAGGATTGAGGTGGCTCTTATGGGATCCTGGTTATTCCCTGCAAGATTAGGAGTTATTATAAAAGATGGAGTTTGACCCCTGAATTGTTCTCTGCCTTTCTGTCTCACCAGGTGAACCATCTCACATATACTCCTGCCATGATGCCACCTGCCATGAAGCCCTCACTAGATATCAAACAACTGTGGCCGCCTGATATTAGACTTTCAGCCTCCAAAAGTGTGAATTACATAAATCTCTTCTCTTTAAACATCACCTAGCTTCAGGTATTATTTTATAACATGGAAAACGGATGAATACAACAGGTTAATGAATTAATACAACAGATTAGTACATTATCTTTGATTCTATTATTGTCTTTGATTGGGAAATATAATGAAAATAAAATACTCTCCAAACTCAGAAAACTTCTTCACAAAAGTAGAAGAGAAAGAAAAAGTTTATTTTGGGGTAAGATTTAATCAGAATATAATGTCCATCACAAGCAGTCTGTTAAGAGACTGCAAAGACAGGGATTTCACCCTTCAATATAGAAAAGTTGATTATATATATACATATATATATATATATATTTTATACACACACATAGAGAAAGAGTATATATATATATATATATATATATATAAACATATACTCAATATAAACAATACTAGTCTTTATATTAGACATGTGCATTTTTCAGACATGTGCATTCTAAATTCACTTTGTACTGGGTGACCACCTGTGTTAGCTAATTGGCCATATTTAAAAGAAAAATAAACTTTTTTTATGTATGAAAAGAAGTTGTTTTGCAACTTGTAGTTACAAAAAGAATCTGTAGAAGTTTGGCTCTTGTGTAATTCCTTGGAAACTAGGAGACAGGGCTGGTATTTGGTTTTGATGACTGCATCTCAAGTGTCTTCTAGGTCCTTGAGAAAGACATTCCAGGGTTGAAAAGCTGGCAAGAGGCTTATTTCCCTTTTAAAAAAGATTTACATAATTTCAAAGAGAGAAGGAAAGAATGCTAATAAAAGGGAGAGGGGACTCTCTTATTTTCAATAGGCAGAATTAAGCCTCTTATTTTTAATTTGTATTTGCCCTTAAACCCCTACTAATCTCCACACAGAAGACAGAAAAGATCCTTTAGAACATCACATCTCTTCTTAAAACTACTCTAAGCTTTTCATCTCACCCAGAGTGAGAGCAAAAATTCTTAGGATAACCTACAGGCTTAAAATAGTCCACATGATTGGAGCTTTTTTTTTTTTTTTTTTTTTTTTTTTTGACTTCTGAACTATGCTCCCTTCCCTCTGGTCTGGTCTCCACTGTCCTCTCCTTTACTTCCCCTGCTCCAGTGTTCCTTGAGCATGTCAAGCTTTCAGATACCTGTGGTTTGCTCTCTTTGCAGTGCTTCCCCACATCTCTGCAGGGCTGCTTCTTCCCTTCTTTCACTCTGCTCAGAAACCAACTCTTCAGTAAAGCCGATTCTGATCAGCTTAGGTAGTATAGTACTTCTCTTTCTCACATTCTTTTCACATTTATTTATTTTTATAACACTCTAATTATCATTTGATTATATAATTTTGATGTTCTGTTTCAGTTTTGCATCTCTGCAAAAAGACCTGATAAGAACAAGGGAGGAGTAAAAGTTAATTTTGGCTCATGGTATCAGAGGTTCAGTCCATGGTTGGCTGACTCCATAGCTCTGGGCCCCAGATGAGGCAGAACATCATGGTGGAAGGCATGGCAGAGGAAAGCAACTCAGGCCAAGTAGCAGAGAGAGCTCCACTCACCAAATATGATCCTGAAAGTCATGACCCCAGTGACCTGTCTGCTCCAGCCATATCCTAACTGCTTATAGTTACCACCCAGTTGATCCATATTAGTGGATTAAACCACAGAGTAGATCACACCTCATAATCTAATCATTTCACTTCTGAAAATTCCTGTATTATCTCACACTTGAGCTTTTGGAGGATACCTCATATCTAAACCATAACATGTACTCTTTATGTATTTCTACTTAACAAATCACAAAAGTATTAGAGGCTCATGAGATGGATTAATCATTTTAATAACTCTTATGGTATCTGTGAACCAGAACTTCAGAAAGGGATCAGCAGGGCCATTGTGGCCCAGGGAGTCTCTGGTAGTTACAGTGGCATGGGGGCCGTAGCTGCAAGAGAAGGGTCGAGCAGCTTGGGGCTGGCCAGGTATCTCTCTCTCTCTCTCTCTCTCTCTCTCTCTCTCTCTTTTGTCCCATATAATCTAATGGCCTCTAGAGATAAGCTCTCTGCAAGGACTAGCTTGGGTTTCCTCAGAGAATGGAGGCCTGAAGTCAAGTTGCTTACTTTAATGCTGACAAAACAAGAGGGAGTATGTCCAGTATATTTAATTGGCTAAAATAATCACCCATACATCCTCATTTTAAAGAGGATGTATGTAGATGCCACCATCCAGTGGGGAAGCATCAGTCACATTGCTGGAGTACCTATGAGATGGGATGGTAGTGCTGCTATCATTTTACAAAGGGCAATATGCCATAAAAATATTTACTGTTGTGTGGTCTCCCGACTAGAATATAAGTTTAGTAAGGGCAGAGACTTACAAGTCCCCTCTATAACTTCATTAAAATCCCCAAATGATGGTAGCCTGGGATTTGTTTTCCTAGTAAACCCATGCAGTCTCCTAATGGTCACTTTAGAACAAACTTGATTTAATTGTTCTTTGTACACATCCTTGAAGATGAGTATCAGAGTGGCAGATTAATAGTCTGCAAACTAAAACATTCTTCCTCTTTTGACAATTTGTACTATTGCCTATAATTAGCCCGCTAGGCCTATATGACTGAAGATTATTTTCAAATATTTCTCCAATCACAAACTAATTTTGAATTTTTGTGCTAAAACTCTGCTTTATGCAATGAGTCAGATATTCAATCAACAGTGGCCTGGAGATACACAAATTAAATGATATTGTAAGAATACCAGGGATTCTAAAAGCATGTCCAAGTTTGGTCTCAGAGTCTAGAAAATGAGACTCCTATAATTTCCAGTAGTGAGCTCCCAAAGTTTCAAGTATTTATAGACTTAAACAAATCCTGTCCATATCTCTTCTCTGCTTTCCACCAGAGCTCCAATGCCACAATTCTAATGGCTTATTTGATACTAGTATGTTGCCCCAAATTCAATACATACAAAGGTAATCTCCATTGCTTGAAATATTACTAATTACAGAGACTAATATTTATTATGCATTCATGTAATCACTTTTTGGTAGGTACTTGATTAGAACTTTTTTCTATAAATGGGGAAACTGAGGCACAGAAATGTTGAGATTACAATGTTGATCAGTTGTGGAGCTGTAATTCAAACTCTGATCTTTTACACTCCAGAGTTTGTGATTGAGAAAACTATTTTCCACTGATTGTCAGAGTTTTCTTTTGACTTTTTCCTGTACATCAATTAGACTCAAAATTCCAATGTCATCTTCAGTTTCGATTTTTACTGCACCGTCTTACATTGCCATTAAGCAACAACTTTGAGTGTCTTCATGCACAAATTATTCTCACTTCCCCTGGTTTAGGCCCTTCTTCTTGGAGGCTGAAATTCTGTAGGACTTCTTGATGAACTTCCTGTTCCTATTCTTTCCCCTGCCAATTGCCCTTTACATACAACAAATAGAATGATCTTTCTAAAGAAAAGCTCAGATCGTGTCAAATTATCTTTGAAATCCTTTCAGTGATTTCACATTACCTGTCCTCCCTACCCAAAATGTCCAAACTCCTTTGGGTGCTAGGATCTGCCAAACCCATACCACAGTTCTGTTTTACTCTTGTCATGTATTGTTTACACTAATGGAATATCTGGTTCCCTCAAACTCAACTCTCCACTTTAGCGTTCCTCTTCTCTCTGATCAGTAAACAGAATTTGTGTCTTATCACCTCTCCTTCCTTCTCTAATGATATTACTCCTTTAGGGAAAACACCACTCATATCTATTACCTTATTCAATATTTTCAAATTGCCTCTTTCCTATTTTCTTTCACGGAACACCATCCCCAACTCATTCATTGCCTTGTGATGTCAATTCTGTTTTCCCTTGTCCATGTCTTTTACATGGCCCTTTAACCTGCTGAGATCCTAGCCTGACAATTTGTACATGATAATTAACTAATTAGTCATTAGCATTTATTATTAATAGTTTTATGCTTCATAAATTGAAATAAGATACTTTATTTTTTCTGCAAATGTTTCAGAAGAGCAGACATTTCAAAAACTTTCAGCACACGAAAATGTAATTTAGAAGGGTGCTTACCAACTGTTAGCTGTGACAATTTAAACATCTGGGATTCTCTTTATTATCTGCCTGATTGGCCCAAAACTATATTCTAGGGGCAGATTATGTTCTTGGATGCCGCAGAAGCTCAAAGAAGGGTACTCAAGCTTCATTTCTGGAAACCATTGGGTTAGGAAACCAGGTGAAAGTGCTTTGTGTCTGTGGAATTAAAGATCTCTAAGTTGCTGCATCATGCTGACTTGGTATGTACCAACCCCTCAGCCTCAAAGGCTCAACTTTGTGGAGTGCACTCAGGGGATTGACTTCTCAGCATAGCATTATCTTTACATCAAATGGTTTTGCTTTTACAAAGAAATGGAAGCCTCCTCATTCTATGCCAAGATAGCCTAGAGGGAGGAAAAGATTTTCTGGAATACCTTTATTATTGTAAGTATTTATTAAACTAATTTGGTCAGAACTTGTTTCCCTTTGTAAAAATATCCATGATTCATGGAACATGTATGTTTGTGTGTGAAAACATAGTTTTATTTTTATTGTTATTATTTTGTACCAGGGATTGAACCCAGAGCACTTAACCACTGAGCCAGAGTTTTTTATTTTATTTTTTAAAATTTTGATACAGGGTCTTCCTAAATTGCTGAGGCTGGCTTTGAATCCATGATTTTCCTGTCTCAGCCTCCTGAGTCACTGGAATTACAGGCATGCACCACCACACCTGACTCGCTGGCTCACCCTCCCCTCCCTTCCCCTTCCCTCCCTTTCATGGTACTGGGGATTGAACCCAAGAGCATTCTACCATTGAGTTACATCCCCAGCCCTTCTTGTTTCTATTTTAAGACAGAGTCTTGTGAAGCTTCCCTGTTCTACTGCTTCAGCTTCCAGAGTCACTAGGATTACAGTCATGTGCCACTGAACCAGCTAACATTTTTCTTTAATGTCACATTACTATTAAGCATACTTATGCGGTCTTTGTAAGGAGACCACTGAGACGAGCAGGAGCGCGGAGCAGCAGCCTCTCTGCTGCCCTGACTTTTTAAGAAATCTCAATGAACTATTTGTGAAGAATCACTGATCCTGCCTGCAAGGTTTTTGCATGGCAAAGACATCGATCAGTGTTAAGTGAAGATCACATTTTATATGCGATCTTGACTTTTTTTTTTGTCTTACATTATATTTTTATAGATTTTGTTATAATCATGGTGCTGGGAAAGGTGAAGAGTTTGACAATAAGCTTTGACTGTCTTAATGACAGCAATGTCCCTGTGTATTCTAGTGGGGATACTGTCTCAGGAAGGGTGAATTTAGAAGTTACTGGAGAAATCAGAGTAAAATCTCTTAAAATTCATGCAAGAGGACATGCGAAAGTACGCTGGACTGAATCTAGAAACGCCGGCTCCAATACTGCCTATACACAGAATTACACTGAAGAAGTAGAATATTTCAACCATAAAGACATCCTAATTGGGCACGAAAGAGATGATAATTCCGAAGAAGGCTTCAATACTATACATTCAGGAAGGCATGAATATGCATTCAGCTTCGAGCTTCCACAGACACCACTTGCTACCTCATTCGAAGGCCGACATGGCAGTGTGCGCTATTGGGTGAAAGCCGAATTGCACAGGCCTTGGCTTCTACCAGTAAAATTAAAGAAGGAATTTACAGTAGTTGAGCATATAGATATCAACACTCCTTCATTACTGTCACCCCAAGCAGGCACAAAAGAAAAGACTCTCTGTTGCTGGTTCTGTACCTCAGGCCCAATATCCTTAAGTGCCAAAATTGAAAGGAAGGGCTATACCCCAGGTGAATCAATTCAGATATTTGCTGAGATTGAGAACTGCTCTTCCCGAAGGGTGGTGCCAAAGGCAGCCATTTACCAAACACAGGCCTTCTATGCCAAAGGGAAAATGAAGGAAGTGAAACAGCTTGTGGCTAACCTGCGTGGGGAATCATCATCTGGAAAGACAGAGACATGGAATGGCAAGTTGCTGAAAATTCCACCAGTTTCACCCTCAATCCTCGATTGTAGTATAATCTGTGTGGAATATTCACTAATGGTATATGTGGATATTCCTGGAGCTATGGATTTGTTTCTTAATTTGCCACTTGTCATTGGTACCATTCCTCTGCACCCATTTGGCAGCAGAACCTCAAGTGTAAGCAGTCAGTGTAGCATGAACATGAACTGGCTTGGTTTATCCCTTCCTGAAAGACCTGAAGCACCACCCAGTTATGCAGAAGTGGTAACAGAGGAACAAAGGCGGAACAATCTTGCACCTGTGAGTGCTTGTGATGACTTTGAGAGAGCTCTTCAAGGACCACTGTTTGCATATATCCAGGAGTTTCAGTTCTTGCCTCCACCTCTTTATTCAGAGATTGATCCAAATCCTGATCAGTCTTCAGATGATAGACCATCCTGCCCCTCTCGTTGAAGGAACACTTGGTTGAATCAAGTTGATGTGGGTTCCGAACTGTATCTCTTCTGGCTGAGGACAGAGAAGTATCTTGGAGACACGTTTTCAGAGGAAGTGGAATTGCTTTTGCCCAGAAAAATGGCAAATACATGAAACAACAAGTGATCATGCTTTAGAAGCCTACAGCAACATTCTGGGACTGCTCCAATACGCTTGAAGATCTAAGCTTTTCTTCTGTAAAACTGGCACATATTAAGAGCAGTCGTCTTAGCCTATGGTCATACGTGTCAAGACACCATGTTATAAAGAAGGATGATTTCCTTCTTTTGATTTGAAAATTTGCACATGCTCAATGCTTACATTGTGCAGTTCAATGTCACTACAGCTTTTTAATTTTTTTTCCATTTAAGCCAGACTCTTGATACTCTTTTAAAACTTGTTGTGGTCAGCACAACAAGGAACAAAAGAAAGCTTTGAAAAAACTTTAACATGAAAAAACGCACTGACATTTTTTTTTTAATTTAATATAGCCTGGACTTTACCTGCGTATGCACATGCTCAGAATTGTCCTACTAGGCTGACCATGTATCACCTCTTCAGCTTGGATCCTATTGTGGATTTATTTACAAACATCAAATGCCTTCAAGCCAATCCTTTTTGCTGTATGTTTTGCAGCCTACTGTAGTAGATACGCAACAGATATGTGGGGAAAAAGAGATAAGAGAAGGAAGCTAATAAGAGACCTTGTCAAGATTGTAGAACTTCTTGGTTTCTTTTGAGAATTTGTTGCCTTTCTACTATTACAGCAAAGCAGCATTTTGTTACTGACTGCCTAAAATCACTTAATCTCAGGTGAACGCATCACTTGCCAAACTGTTGGAATGCTATTTGTGTTTTGTTGCACTGTTGAGTTTGTTGTTGTTGTTGTTTATTTGGTTGGCTTTTTGGAGAGGGAAATTTGGAAACAGGACATACACAAAAGTGATAACCCACCCACATCCCCTTTTTGTCATTACATATAAGAAGAAACTAGCAGAGCTAAGAATGGAGTGTAGAAAGACAGTATGGCAAGCACCAGCAAAGAGTTAAGGGCTGTTGCTCTTAAAAATTATTATTTTTATTATTTTAAAAATAGTGGAAGTTTTCCAGTCACTGGGGAGAGGAGGGAAAAGTACATTTATTTTTATACAGAGTTACTTAATTACCTCCAAAACACATATGTTGGAAATCATTTTTGCTGATGCAAAGTATTTTAATGAGGATATATATATATGATATATGTGTGTGTATATATGTGTATATATATATATATATATATATATATCATATATATATGATTAGAGCTCAATTTATACATTTGCTATTCTGGTCAAGTTGACGGTATAAAAACCCAAATTTATTCCAAAAGTGTATAACTTCACAATTAAACACACTAGAATGTTTGCTAGGATGATTTCTCTCTCTCTTTTTCCGCCCCATTATCTAAAGAACAATTTGCTAAATTTGAAAAGTCATTCTGAGTATAGAGATAAAAGAGCAATCACATCAGTAAATTATAGCTTTTTTTTTTTTAAGTAATTTACAATTGGATAACATACCAGCATTCATGATAACATTTAAAACTATATTCTGAGGTACTAAGTGTACTGAATTTTTTTTTTTTTTTAAGAAGGAATTCAGCTCAGATTAATGAAAATCAGCATCTAGCATTGCAACATACGTGTGAAATGGGTATATCTGTCTTACCATTTAACCCCACAATTAATAAAGTGGCTGAAAATAATAGTAACTCTGGCTTGGTGCTTGGTTAAATACTGTCTTAAAGCTTCATACAAAACAAATAGGCTTTTCCATAAGTGGCCTTTAAGAAAACATGGAAGACAATTCATGTTTGAAATAATGTTGACAGGGTGAAGAAAGCCCAGTGTAAAAACGAATCACGTTTTAAGTGATTCGGTTAAAGGGTTTGGGCTCCCGTAGCAAACAAATACTAGATAATAAGGAAATGGGGGTGAAATATTTTTTTACTGTTAAATCATTTTGTGAATGTCCCCCTCAAAAGAAGCTAGTGGAATATTTGGCATAAAGGGCATTTGGTGGTTTTCTTTTCGTTTGGGGGGAGGGGGTTGTCAGAAAATCCCTTTTCTTTTCTCTCTTCTTATGTCTAACTGACTAGGGAACAATTATTGATATGCATAGCATTGGAATACTTTTTACCACATACTCTCACAAATAACACAAGAAGCAAGAATGACCAATATCATGATAATTGGACAGGATCACAAAATGTGATAAAATTTTAAGTTTATAAAGCTTTATCAAATAAAGTTTTTTTTTTTTCCCACTCTCATTCAGAGGCATTACTTTTTTTTATTCCCCCTAAATATTGGTCAATTCCTAACATAAGATGTGAGTTCACAGTTGTATTCCAGTATTCAAGATAGATTCCTGATTTTTCAATTAGGAAAAGTAAAATCCAAAATGTTATCAAAACAAAGTGCAATATTAAATGTTTGCTTTATAGATTATATTCTATGGCTGTTTGTAATTCTCTTTTTTTTTTTTTTATTTGGTGCTGAATATGTCCTTGTAGGCTCTGTTTTAAGAAAACTGTGGGAAATGATTTAATTTTTCCTATTGCTCTTCCTTGTGGAAAATAAAAGTGTTGTTTTTTTCTTTTTTGTAAAAAAAAAAGCATACTTATGCTATGTAGATATATAATACACAATTGGTTATAGGTATAATATAAATTTATTGTGATGGCATAATATAGGATACAGAAAGTAGATCCTATAGTAATATATCTGTAAAGACATTTTAGTGAAACCTTAGTGAATAAAATATCCTTAAATTTTTTCTAGACTCAAAAATATTGATCTATGCTATAATACAATTCTATAACAAACTTCTAACTTAAAAGTTGGAAGTGATCTAGGAGGCATCCAATTCACACTTCCTGTGCAGTGCCTGTGTATTCTATATGTGACAGTCTTGCCTGATGATATGCATTTGTTTGAACATTAATGAAAAAGCTACAGTTCACAACATTGAATTACCTCTGAGATCAGTGCCATACATTAGACCCTCTGATTATCTAGTAAGATCCTGGTGCCAGAAAAATCTTGAAGAAGACAAGTGAATATTTTACATTTTGAAATTTTGCAGTTTAGGAATTTCAAAAGAAAAAATGAACAAATATTTTTACTTAATGTTTCAGTCAAAATTGAAGTAAAATTTTGTGTATGTATAATATATAGCATAACTTTTGGCATAGTACCATTTATATTAAGATTTGTAGTTTTTTAATAAATAACTGCAGTCTGTTTAATATGCCAACAGCAAATTTTGCCCTCAGCAACAGACTTTGGTTTCTTTTTTTTTATTTGTTCTTTTTAGTTATACATGACAGTAGAATCTATTTTGATATGTTTATACAAGCATGGAATATACATTTTCCTATTTTTGTAGTTTTTAAAAAGGCCTTTGCATTCCAGCTTATATAGCAGGAGTTATGCTGTTACAGCATCTCAGAGGCCAAGACATTTAGAATGGTTTCAAAATTGATTAGAAAACTCTCTTTGACATAAGGATTATATTTTGCCCAAGATACTAACTAATATACCATAGGCAATTGATTTTTTTAGTTTAATGTAAAAATTCCCTAAATTATTCCATTGACTCTCAATTTGGTTTGGCAAGACTACAAATCCACCAGGACATTTTATTAATCTCCAGTGAGAGTGAAGTCCTCTGAATCTTTAAACCACTTAGTTTATCAGTTTTCTTACCTACAGAATGACATCTGGAATAGTCCCTGATATCCTTCTGGCTCAAACACTAAAGTGAAGTTGCCTTCAATTTTTAGTTTCATAGTAATTTTCTCACTTGTGAATGCATGAAAAAAGGCTATGAATTATGGATACCAATGCAGTGGTTTCCATATAGAAAAATCCTTAGTAAAGAGTTGCTGAATTAACTATTCTCTGTGGGAGAATCATCTGGTTATAATACCAATCTTCTAAAATAAGCAGGGATTTTTGCTTCAGTCTAAGCCACATTCATTTTAATCTCTTTCCTGTCTAGAGGATATGTTGGGTATATCCCCCAAGGGACTACTTGAACAAGTCACATTAGTACTTGAGAAAGGAATTCTCCTAAGAGGAGGCAAATAAGTCTAACAAAAGTGCCTCAAGGTCAGAGGACTGAATACTTTAATAAAGAACTTAACTTTGTGATTTAATCACATTGCTATCTATTCTATATCTCTGAAAATCATAACCATATTCTGAGAAGCAGGTGAGCAATGAAAATGGATAAAAGATTTTCAGTGTAGTTAATATGTTTAGCGAGATAAGACACCTTATTATATTCACAGATTAAAATAAGATATTAAAAATGTAAAGAAAAAACTTTTGGAAATTAAAACAAAAAAGGTAGAAATAAAAACAAATAGAAACTTCCATCAATGAAAAGGATGTTTTCCAGAAAAGGACATAAAATAAGTCTTTATATTCTTATGTTCCCCCACTTTGCACACTCAAACAGAAATCAGAAACTTTATTAGTGGCAGAAAAATGAGTAGCTGCTTTCTCCAATGGATGAAAGAGACTGAAAATACAGAAAAGGTGGGAAAAACCATAGATTTTCTCAAGATGTCAACTTCTGAGTAACTGGAGATTCAGAAAGGCAAAACATAGACAATACATAGGAGAATGTTATAAAAAGCTATTCAAGAAAAAAACTTCCTTAATTAAATGCTATAAATAGCCATACTGAAATGGCCACTGAGTGTCAAGGGTAAGAATGGAATATGAGAATCATCCATTATGAAATTTCAAACCAAAGATGACATCTACTTTTGATCATGGAAATTTAGCTTTCATTGAAAATACCCTTTGACTGAGCACAACTAGAAAAGTCACACACAAACCAGATAACATGTGGGCAGGGATTTGTGAGGTCCTTGGTCTCCAGAGAAGTTGGCACTTGGGCTTTGGATGTACCTGTCCCTCTGCCCTGGGAACCGTTTTTAATGTGGGTAGTGGAATAAGATGGCAGAGTGCTAGACCAGGCTCTGAGCAAAGTCCTCTGAAGGGCAAGATCCAGAGGTCGGAAACCCAATAGCCAGAGACTGGTAGACATTTTATTTTCATTTTAAAAGTTGTTAATATATACTGTGTCTACTTTTCTGTATGTTTAATAAAATAAATATATAATATATAAAAATATTGTAAAGAGCTGCTTTATAAAATTCTGAAAATGATGGGTAAGGCAAACATAGTGTTTTGGGGCCCAAGTAATGGACCAGAATGATTGTTGGATGAGGACTTGTCCCACTTCGTAAGAATACTATGGGGCTTTAGTCTGTTGTGGCAGTCACATGAGCAGGGTGGTTATAGGAAACAGTATCAGCAGCTCTGAAAGCTCAAGAGCAGGTGCAGTTGCTTTGTGTTACACACCCTCCTCCTCAGTGTGACACCAAGCTGAACTGTGACTTCACAGGAGGAAAGTAGATGGCCTTGAAATCTGAGACTTGTTCTTGTTTGCATGTGGAGGACTGGAAAAAGGAAGCACAAAATATATTTATATTTACTTTGGTTTTAACTCATAAACAAGATTGAAGGAACATAGTGAAGGTTTTTGGTCATTCTTATGGTTACATGTGTTGTGCGATGCTAATTATATAATTTTGAGCCAGAACTGAATCCTGTAAAGTGCTTCTTAAATCTTATCACATTTATGCTGTAGAGATCTTTTTAAAATTTTTATATATTTTTTGTATTACCCATTAAACTAATCTTGAAAACTGAAATTATCATTTCTCTCTGTTTCCATATCTGCATCTTATTGTTTCTGAATAAAGGAGTGAATCTTATTTTTTGTTTTTCAAATGGATAAACTGAAGTTCAAAGATTTTAATCTCTTTCAATTGGTTCTTCAACAAGGACTCAGATTAAATATTTTGATGACAAACATAGAAAAGAGTTTAAATCATTCTAGGCTTTTTTTTTTAAATTAAACCTCTTCAATGAATTAAAATTAGAGGCAGTTATTAGCAAATGTAGCAATTAAGCATTCTAATATGAATGCTTGAATGGGAAGATTTAGAGGTGGAACAGATTCTGGTTCTCATGTATCTCACGCAGATCAGAGCCTATCTGTATGAAGGTTTTCTCTGATCTGCAGTGAAATTAAGTAGAAAAAAAATGTAAATGTAGTGAGTTTTTAATGACAATACATTTACTTAATTTCAAGAAATATTTTTAGTTTAACAACACATACACACCTACATTTTTGATGTTTAAAATTTCTTTCTATATATAAGATCATTATAAATAAAATATAGTCTTATTTTGGCCCATAAAAATTGAATTTTGAAGCACTAGATTCAGTTACACATTCTAGAACTATGATTTCTCACTAGGTGAGTGGTAGAACAATTGTGAAGAATTTTTGACTCTCTGGTTCAGGATAAGCTAGCTTTTAAGGTTAAACTACCTCCATCATTTGCCATATAAACTTGGACCACAACCTATTTCCATTGTTTATACTCTTGGAAGTAACAATGTGGTCACAGAGAAGGAAAAGTAAAAACAGGAGGAAATATCATTCATCCATAATCCTCTTTTGGTGATGGTACCTTATATAAGTCTTGTTTGATAACATGGAATTTGGTTCTTAACTATTAGAACTTGAATAGAAGCTTCATAAGTAACTAATTAAAAGATAACCAACACTTGCACTATAATTTGAAAAAGCTCAAATGTTTATATCTCTTAAAAATTATAAGGAACAGACCTTGTATCTGTATCATAAATTGAATATTTATTTATGAAAAGAAAATGTCTTTAGTCCTACCCTGTTCACTGTTATTTAAAAATTTGTCCTGAAGGTGGCAACATTGAATAATGTTCTGCATATTTTTCTAAGTAAAGCTTTTACAGCCAGTTTTAATTAAAGTCTTATATCTTAAAAGAAACATCTTTTCCCCGCCCCCTATTTATTATAGTGTAGGAGAAAGTACTTTACTGATGTTTTATTTTTCCATCCAGTAACCTTGAATGTATATGTTGAAAGAAACCATTTACAACTTTGAAGAATGAAAGTTAACCTAGATAAGGTTCAGGGTAGGGTTCTCAAATGTCCAAATGTAAGATTGGTTTTAAACACAACATATGTTTCCTGCCAAGCAAATTTACATCAATAGATATGTTTAAATACAAGTGTAAGTCATTGCTTATTTTTTTTGAAGTACAAATTTATTTTTCTGTTATTTTGATCAAATTCAACAGTAGTTTAACCTTAAAATGCTAAGTTACATTATCATTTAATGTAACTTATTAACAAAGGAATAAAGTTGTTTTATTAAAATTGCTTTAACAAAAAGTAACAAAAAAGTCAAATAATCCCAACAACCAAAAGAAATGTTGCAATCAACAAGTACCATGTAAAATGTGCTAATGATGCAAATATATTTGATTATCACATCTGGGTCTGTTTTATTATATTTTGTTTTTTTTACTTGTTGTGCCAATTAACAAAGCAAGCTACACTAACCTATATCCATCTAAATCTTCAAAACCTGACTGTGAAAAAAGAAAGGTAGCAAATAAGGTGTCATAGAGGTTAATTGACTTGTATAAGATCTGTCAGTGGCAAAGCCTCAAATGGAACACTGTACTTCTTATCTCTAGACAGTGACAACTGCTCATAGTTATATTTCTATCATTATATTTATAGACAGAGCCACCTCTTTACATGATTTCTGCAACCCAGCCTCATAGTTGCCTTCCTATGGTTTTGTATTAGGAGTTTGTTATATACACTGTTTATTTTGGCGTAGGTTCTTTGGGCTCTATGTAGTAGTGATGCACGCAACGAGGGCTTGAATATATTTTTGGTCTAAACTTATATGCACAATTCCCTCCTATACCTTATTGCAAAACAGGTTTGGAATATTGTCTTGAATTCTCTAATAAGACTCTTCTGAATCAAATGGAAATTTTACAAGTTAATTATAGGATTAGCAAGTAAAGAAGTGACATGGTCAGATAAAGACAATATGAGTGAGACATTGGAATCAAGTTGAATTAGCTATGTGAGAGAGAGACAGTGAAGTGCTCTAAGGCAGCAAGAGGAAGCTGGCATGTGGGGAGCTGAGTGGGAGCTGGACAGGGCCTGAGGCAGCATGAAACAGATGGAGCTTTCTGGCAGGTGCAGTGAGAATGTACCCAAGGCACTATATTCACAGATCTTAAAGATTCTGCACATGCATACTCTATTAACAGGGAGGACACACTGCAACATCATAATTTGCCAATGTAGAATTGCCAGATGAAGAAATCAAATAGGTGGCTCGTTCTAGGGTATAAATTTCCTTGCCACTGCATCTGGAAGGAGTAATTTCTTCTTTTACTTGGCCTCAAGCTATATGACAGATATTTGATGTTATTCTTGCTTCATACAAGGGACTATTCCACCTCTCAGAGGAAGCAAAAATTGCCCTGGACACAGAAATCACAGATGCCTCCAATCTTGGGCATGCTTTTCTGATTTCAGCAAACAAAATTCTGGACCAATTATCTACATGAGGAAACCCAAACTCTACCACTGTATGGAGACCACTTAGAATACTTAACCAATGGCCTTTTTTTTTTTTTTAAACCACATACAGAGGGTTATTCAGTTCCCCCAGAAGTGGTTCTGTATTGTGTTCACGTCGAACATTAAAAGAGTATTTGAATAAGGCATACTTCTTTAAATGGCACCTTTAAGAAAATTCTACATAGTGTTAATGTAGTATTTGGTAATAAAATAACTTCAATGATTTTATTTTTAAGAGAAATAATTATATAATATTTAAATTTTAAATCTTTGTCCCACTATCTTAACAATTCTAAAAAGTTTATTGAATCTCAGCCTATTAACTTAACTTGAGCTTACATAGACTATAAAAGGAACCTAGTGAATAAACAGGTTTGTAAACATATGTTCTCTAGTTATCTTTGCCCTTCTAGGTCTTTAGGGAATATTCAATTGTTTAGTGATCAAAAATGAAATAAAAACTTCCAGAAGTACTTTGTATATGACTATGGAGCCACCTGTGCTGGATGTGGAAAGACAGATTATTGAAACATGCATGCAAAAACTCATAGAGAAACACACAGACACACATATGAAGAATGGTGAACCACTTTCTTATGAAGTATGCCCTTGGGACATCCATCATAATCTCCATTACTCTACATTGCAATTGTTTACATATTTGCCTACCTTTCTTGTTTTACTGTGAGTTCCATGGGTCTGGGGATTCATTTTACTTTTTATAGCCTCAAAGCCTCCCTCACACAGTGCATGGCTTATAATAATAGGTATTAAACAAACATTTGTTGACTAATAGGTTGACTGAGACAATCTTCATTGGAGAAGTTTGGCACATGAATTCATTATGACTCTAGAATTTATAAGGGGAGGTTTGGTTATGGTGATCTGTTTTACAGAGACAACTAAATTCAGGGTCTCAAATGGAGAAGTTTCTATCTCCATTGTTTGGTTGAACTTCTCACCCTGTTGACGTATTACTGAGACTGGCTCTACATTAACTCTGGTAGCCCTAAAGTGGTATTGTTAAAGTTTTCCATCCAACGGTCAAATCTCAAAGAACCTGCTGAGTCTGCTAGCTTAGTTTGTGTCCTGAACTAATTCTGATCGGGAAACCAACCTTGAGTCAAAATTATAGTTTACAGTATGCAATATGTTCTCATTAATCTGGCCTGGATCAAGTGCTTTCACCTGTGACCAACAGTGAAGGGGCAGTGTCAGCCACACCTATAATGAAATGGATTCTGTACAAGAAATAGAGTGGATGGGAGGTGGAGGAGAAGAAAGAGAAAAGAAGGAGACAAAGAGGAATGGGGGCGGGATTCCTACTCTGATGAGTTAAAAATTATACACTTGAAATTTCAAATCTGTTATCTAATGTATGTCTTTCATTCATTTGTTTCAAATATTTGTGTGGCCTATTTATATAGGACCAAAAACTGAAATAAGCATTGGAGTTACAAAGGGATTAGGACAAAGAGCTTACATTTTCTAGCACTTGCCTCTGTAATTCATTTTATTTCTCTCATTCTATTCTCTTCCCTGCTTAGGGGTTTCTTTGACTTTTCTGGTCTAAATGGTAGAACTTAACTTTTAACAGACATTTAGTACAAAAGAAATATTTTTCTCTCTCAACTTCAGAATCCTGGTGAAGAGATTCATTGGCTTAGCATGCTGTGTCCATCTATGGACCAGTCACATGGCTTTGTGAGCAGGATAACATTGTACAGAATGGTTAGCCTGTCATTAACTAGAATTCCCTGAAAAGCAGGTGAACAAAACAATGAACACCTTACAAAACAATCATATTTCTTTTGGCAATGTTAGTGGTGTAGTTATCCTTGGTTCCTAATGTACTCAGAACCACCAAAATCTCAACTGATCTCTGATGAATGTGATCCCCTAAACTGGTATCTTGAGTCCATTTTCCCTAATCAGAATTATTGTTTGTTTCAGGAAAGAAAAATTGTTAAAACAGCATAACTCAGTGCATAAATAGAGCAGATGATTCACTTTAGCATACAATGAAACTGAGATACAGTTAGTTGCCCAAGCCTATATATGTTTAGGAAAAAAACAGCATTAGAAGCAAGAACTTTGCTTCTCAGTACCAATTGTCCCTTCTTAATCAGAGATATAAACATATAAACACTTATAAACATATAAGTGAATCTGGATTGCAAACATTATTTTTGTCCCACATAGTATTTATCTGAAAATTATTTACTTTTTAAAAAGATTATTATTTACTTATATAGAGTATATTTAGGTTAAGAACAAAATTGAGAGGAAGGTACAGATTTCCCATACACTCCCTTGTCCTACACATGCATAACTTCTCTCATAATAAACACCACCCCCCTGGTGATCCTATGGAGTACAATAAAGTCACTCTCATGGTCATACAGTCTATGGGTTTGCACAAATGCATGAGGACTTGTACCTACCACCATAGAATCATAAGAGCGTTTTCACTACTCTAAGATAATTCTTTCTGTTATGCCTTGTGTATCCCTCTCTTCCCATTAACCTTGGCTACCATTAATTTTCTTATGTCATCCCTAGTTTTCCCTTTTCCTGAATATCATGTAGTTAGAATCACGTGATGTGTAACATTTTTATAGTGACTTCGTTCACTTAGTAATATGCACTTAATTTTCTTCAATATCTTGTCATGGATTGGTAGTTTATTTCTTTTTAGTATTGAAAAACATTCCATTGACTGGATATACCAAGGCTTAACTATTCACCTACTGAAGAATATCTTGGTTGCTTCCAACTTATAACTAAAGTTTCTATAAACATACATGTGCAGGTTTTTGTGTGAATGTAAGTTTTCAACTTCTTTGGGTAAATACTAAGGAGTATGATTGCTGAATCATATGGTCAGAGTACGGTTAGTTTTTTGACAAGTTGCTCAATCTTCTACCAAAGCAGCTGCAACATTTTGCATTCCCACCAGACACAAATGAGAGTCCCTGTTGCTCCATATGTTCTCTAGAGTTTGGCTTTGCCATTATTTTTGGATTTTGAGCTCTCTAATACAGTTGTAATGGTATTCCCTTGTCATTTTCATTTGTATTTCCATGATAACATAAGATGGAAATACATCTTTTCATATGCCTATTTTCCATAGGTATATCATCTTACAGGAGGTTTTTAAGTTATTTCATACATTTTAAAAATGGAACTGTTTATTTTCTTACTGTTGTGTTTAAAGAATTCTTTGTAAATTTCCAAAAATATTCCTCTATCAGATATGTCTTTTGCAAACATTTTCCCCTGTGAACGATCTTTTCATTCACTTGATAGTATCTTGTCACAGTCCCATTTATCATTTTTATGGACTCTCATTGCTTGTAAAAGTCATAATTGAACCCCAAGTCATATGTCATATGACCTTTTTCCAGGGATTACCTTAGGGTTTTATAATATTATATTTACATTTAGTTTGTGACTCAGTGTGAGTTAATTTCTATGCAGGGTGTAAAGACTGTATCTGAATTCTTTTCTTTCTTTTTTTTTTTTTTTGCTGTGAGTGTATTCATTATCAAATAGATAATTTTTTCTCCATAATATTCCCTTTGCTTTGTCATCAAAGATCAGTAGAGTATGGGCTTTTTTCTGGGAACTATGGGTCTATTCTTCTCTCATGATGTTTGTCTATGCTTTGGTAACAACATCTCGTCTTGATGTTTCATTTTATAGTAAGACTTGAAGTCAGGGAGTATCATTTTTCTAACTTCTTCGATATTGTGTTTACTGTTTTTTTTTTCTTTTCCATATAAACCTGAGAATTGATTTTTTAATATCCACAAAATAACTTGTTGGAATTTTTGTTAGGATTACACTGAATTGTTGGTACCATGTTAGGATTACATTGCATCTGTAGATTTTGATTAGGACTACATTAAATCTATAGAAAATGTTGAGAAGAAATTACTTATGGACAATATTTCATCTTCTTCTGATCCATGAACAAGTGATATTTGCCCATATACTTAGTTTTGTGATTTCTTCCATCAGAGCTTTGTAGTTTTCCTCATGTAGATCTTGTACATATATATGCTCCATTTTTTCATTTTATGGAGTGCTAGTATAAAAGGTATTAAGTTCTTAATTTCAAAGTCTACTTCTTTTTTGCTATTATGGTTAAATAACTGATTTTTGTATATTATTCTTGTGTCCTGTAACATTATTATAATTTTTTATTAATTTCAGGATTTTTTTGTTGTTGATGATTCCTTCACGTTTTCTACATGGAAAATCATGTTATCTGTATAAAAATTTATTTTTTTAAGTCAATATAATTTTTTTTCTTGTTTTGTATTATTGCATTAGCTAGGACCTTTTGGACAATGTAGAAAAGCAATAAGGAGAGGGAACTTCCTTGACTTATTCTGATGCTAAAGAAAATGCTTCAGTGTCTCACCACCAAGTTTGAAGTTAACTATAGTTTTTTTGTATTCTTTATCAAATCAAGGTCATTATTCTGTATTCCTATTATATGGAGAGCTTTCTTTCTTCTTTTTTTTTTTCTTCTTTTAAATCATTAATGGGTATTGGATTTTATCAAGTGCTATTTCTTTATTTACTGATATGAGCATGTGATTTCTTTTCTTTAGCTTATTGATGTGATGGTTTACATTCATTGATTTTTGCATATTGAATCAGCCTTGTATCTGTTGGATCCCACTTGTTAAAGATGTACAATTCTTTTTATACTTTTTTATTTAATTTCCTAATATCCCTTCTGTTTCTATTTTCTGGAAGAGATTGTTAAAAATCAAATGTTTAATGAAATGTTTAACATTACAATTAAATGTTTAAGGAAATTCACCAGTGTACCAATTGGGGCCTGGTACATTTTGTTTTGGAAGTTTATTAATTATTGTTTAAATTTCTTTTAAAAATATTTATTTATTTGCTTTTGTTGCATACAATGCATTTATTTTTATGTGGTGCTGAGGATGGAACCTGGGCCACACACGTGCTAGGCGAGTGCTCTACCGCTGAGCCAGCCCCTATTGTTTCAATTTCTTAAACAGATAAGAACAATTCACATTGTCCATTTCTTCTTATATGAATTTGGGCAGTTTGTGTCATTAAAGGAATTGGTCAATTTCAATTATTTTGCCAAATTTATGAGTATAGAGTTATTTGTTGTATTTCTTTATTATCTTTTTAATGCCCATGGTCTTCAATGATATAGCAGCACAATTCACAATAGCCAAACTGTGGAACCAACCTAGCTGCCCGTCAATAGAAAAATGGATAAAGAAACTGTGGTATATATATATATATATATATATATATATATATATATATATATATATATATATAATGGAATATTACTCTGCAATAAAAGAGATTAAAATTATGGCATTTTCAGGTTACTGGATGGAGTTGGAGAATATCATGCTAAACGAAGTAAGTCAATCCCCAAAAACCAAAGGCTGAATGTTTTCTCTGATAAGTGGATGCTAATCCATAAAGGGGGGGGGATGGGATGAGTGGAGGAACATTAGATTAGGCAAAGAGGAGGGAAGAAAGGGAAGTGGGCATGGGGGTAGGAAAGATGGTGGAATGAGATGGACATCATTACCCTAAGTACATGTATGATTGCATGAATGGTGTGACTGACCCTACTTTGTATACAAAAGGAAGTTAAAAAATTGTGCTTCATTGTGTACAATGAATTGAAGAGCATTCTGCTGTCATGCATAACTAATAAGAACAAACAAATAAATAAAAAAATAATGCCTCTTTCATTTCAATGTTCATATTTGCTTTCTCTCTCTCTCCCTCTCTCTTCCTAGTTTGCCTACAGTCTTATAGATTTTACTGTTTTTTTTTTTTACTGTTTTTGTCATTCTTGATTTTCCCTATTGATTTCTTATTTTCAGTTTAATTGATTTCTGTTCTAATTTTTATTACTTCTTTTCTGCTTACTTTGAGTTTAATTTGCTTTTTCTTTCCTGGTCTCCTAAGATGTTGAAATTCTGTCATTGCTATGATTTGTTTTCCTGTTCTTTTCTTTTGGATATTCCCATTTTGTGCATTTATACCTTTGTACTTCTTTCATAGTTCTGGGACATTCTGCTCTGGTTTAAAATTTTCCTCCAGTCTTTATTCTCTTGCTTTTCAGTTTGGGAGGTTCCTATTGATATGTTCTCAAGTCTTGAGATTCATTCCTGAGCTGCGTTGCTTCTACTAAGCCGATGAAAGGCACTTCACTTCTGTTATAGTGTTTCATATCCTTATAATTCCTTTTGCTGCTTTTTCCCCCACTTAGAATTTTCATTTCTCCATTTAAATAGCCCCTTCTGCTATCACATGTTGTCTACCACTAGAGCCCTTAGCATATAAATCATTGTTTTATACCTGGTAACAACATTTCTGCTACATTGTACACATTTAGCTTTGATGCTTGCCATGTCAGTTCACTCTGTATGTTTGCACGAGCGCGCGTGAGTGTGTGTGTGTGTGTGTGTGTGTGTGTGTGTGTATGTGTGTTTATGCTGCTGATGTTTGTTTGTTGTTACCTTTTGGTATGTTTGCCTTGTAATTTTAGACACTATGCATTGGGTAAAAGGAACTGCTATATTATGGCTCCAGACTGAATTTCAGAAATGTTTCTCTGTTTTCCTTCTCTATTGTGTAGGATAGAGTGGCTAGAGTAGGCTCCATTGAGGATTTCCTTTCTTTCTTGTCTATTGGGCTCTGCTTTTCTCTAGCAGGCAGGGATCTGAATGTTCTGGTATATTTTTAAATTGTTACTTTCCCCTTTATCTTACCAGAAGCATAGGACATTTTTTTCTCAGATATTTACTGTGAAAACCTGGTTAAGTTCCTAAAGGTAAGACAAACAAAAGTACCTTTCCCCAACATTAGTAAATTGCCTTGGGTATTTTTTACTCTTGCAAATGCTCACATTGAGCCTCCAGAAGTACCTCAGTTAAAGTTCAGGTTTTTCTCATACTGGTTCCCTGGAGGTTTCAGATTGTGAGTCTCTACACTGGTAAGATGATTCTCTGTATCTGCCTGTCTGTCTTGGTAATTTGGGGGGGCAGTGATTTGCCATGTGACCTCACATCTCATATAGATCTAAGAGGAGTTGCTTTTTCAGCTTATTTACCTTCTTTTCTTGTTGTTAGAATAAAATTGTGACTTCCCATCTTCCTACATAAAAGGCTTACTTTTACACTTTAATTTCCAACCATTTACAAAAACAAAATATCCATGCAGTGGTGCCAGGACAAAGGCATTATTCTCTGAGTGTTTGCAATAATTTAGAGTCTCTGTCTACCCTGCTCAGGACCCTATATTAATGTATTAACCTCATCTGTGTACTGGTCAGTTATGAGTAGGGCTTTAAAACATCCATGATTTCAGGTTGACTTGTGGTAGCAATGAACAAGATAAAGGCAAAGACTCCACAAAAAAACTTTCAGGGAAAAAAGTACAGTTACTTTTTGATTATAATCAGCTTATAGCAACACCCCAAAGAGCTGACTTTTGGGTCCCAAGGAAACCCTGTGCTCACAACATAAGACAGATAAGGGAAGATTCTCCTTTAAAGTTAGTGGCAATGTAAATGCTCCATCTCTTCATAGTCTGCCAAGAGCTTTAAAATTTAGTTCCCAAGTTATTTTCTATTAACTCATATGGTTCAATGACTCCACTAAATTAAATTTCTTCATTACTTGGGACTAATTTTCAAAGCATTAATTCAATCAGCTAGACTTCATCTGTTTAGACTACCTACTATAAATGTTAATCCTACTTCAATTGTTAATCCTATTATTTTATTCTTGTAACTATTGAGAATAGCAAAAATGACACAAATCCTACACCATAATTTTTGATGAAGGTACATAAGTTAAAAACTCAGGTTGGCTAGAAGAACTGAAAAAATTTCAAAGAATAGCAGGTCCAAATTTAAGAACATTTGCCACTCAAGGGATATTTCCATAGATAAAGTTAATATTTCACTAAGTAATAATTAAAGAACAAAAGACTTTTAGGAGACCATATTAAATCTGCCTGTACATTGAACAAAAATGTTGATTCTGATCTCAATATTTTCTGACATTCTTTTTCTAAACACATAGGATGATATTAGTCTACAATGGCTGCCATGACAAAGTATCACAAGCAATGTAGCTTAAGCAACAGGGATTTATTTTCTGAAAATTGTAGGGGCTAGATGTGAAAGGTCAAAAGATCACAGGGTCTGGGGAAAGCATTGTTCCAGGCTTTGCATTTGGCTGGTGTATGGCTATTTTCTTGCAACGTCTACACATGGTTTTCTTTGTATGTTCCTGTGCCCTAATTCCTTCTTCCTATGAAGATATCAGTCATACTGGATTTATGCTTACCCAGATCAATTCATTTTTATGTAATTGCTTTTTAAAAGACCCTGTTTCCAATAAGATTACATCCTGAGGTACTGTGGGATACAATTCTAACCTATGAATTTTGGTCTGAGACACAATTCATCTCATAAAGTCATCTTTGCTACTTTTGTTATATGTTTAAACATGCAAAGACCTATGCTGAGAACAACAAAATAGCTGAGAAGCTAGCCACATTGTACTTCTCAGCACCTAAGGTCAAATTTGGAAACAAATGCCTTAGAATCACAGTGTACATAATGAAATATGGTACAGAATGCCAACTATTATGAATATCAGTCTGAGAATTCACACTTCTGATCAGTTTCAAAATTTGTATTCAGCCTTATTATAGGAATGTCTTTTGTTCATTATGCGTATATTACAGAAGAGAAGAATTGAGATAGTTCTCCTGGGGATGTCGGTGGATTAAAGAATGAGATGTAGACTCATGAATATGTCTCAAATTATAGACAATTTTGTTTCAGGGACAAAATTGTTCAGGCAACCCCACCCCTTAAGGATTCAGAATCTTTAGCACATTTTATCTAGCCAAACACCTCAAATCCTTTGAAGAATTTATTTGAAGATTTCATAATAACAAAGACAAGATATAGTAAAACCAAACCTGCCAAAAAAGCTTGAATGAAAAAAAAATTCCTGCAGAAACAACAATATTGTTTACATTATAGAATTACAAAATAGAATTAGACTGAAGGAGAGCACCAGAACTAGGGGCAAGCTTTACACAGACCAGAGAGGCAGCTCAAAAAGTTGATGCTGGTGTATGTTTTAGAATATGAAAATCTACATTTTAATGGAAATAACTAATTAAACCCCAAATGAAATATTCTTCAGGTAGGGTGGGATGATCCCACATCTTTCTGTGCAAAAGTCCTGAAATTTCCTCTGAAGATATAAACTCTGAATTCATAGACATGTCCAAGTGACAATAGATCAAAACCTGGTAGGATATATGAATCCATCTTTCTTCTGTTCCCCAAACTAATCCATTTAGCCAGTCTTCTCAGATTCATGAATTTGGACTGAATCTCACAAAATTTTTAAAAGGGTATTTTTTTTTCTTTTTAAAAATTTGTTTGTTTTAGTTATATGTAAATGTAGAATGTATTTTGACATATTATACGTACACAGAATATAACTTTCCATTCCTGAAGTTGTGCATAATGTGGAGTTACACTGGTCATGTATTCATATATGAACATAGGAAAGTTATGACTGATTCATTCTATTGTCCTAACCATTCCATTCCCTCCAGTCCAATCCCATGAACTTCTACTCCCCGCCCCCATTGTGAGTCAGTATCAGCATATCAGAGAGAACATTTGGCCTTGATTTTGGGGGATTGGCTTATTTTACTTAGCATGACAGCCTCCAGTTCCATCCATTTACCAGCAAATACCATAATTTCATTCTTTTTTAAGGCTGAGTAATATTTTATAGTGTATATATACCACACTTTTTTCATTCATCTATTGAAGGGCACCTAGGCTGGTTCCATATCTTAGCTATTGTGAATTGAGCGGCTATAAACATTGATGTGACTGCTTCACTGTATTATGGTGATTTTAAATCTTTTGGGTAAATGCTGAGAAGTTGTAAAACTGGGTCAAAAGGTCACTTCGTTCCAAGTTTTCTGAGGAATCTCCATTTAGCTGTCCAGAGCCATTGCACCAATTTGCTGTCTGACCAGCAATGTATGAGTGAACATTTTCTCCACATCCTCACCAACATTTATTATTATTTGTATTCTGGATAATTGTTATTCTGGCTTGAGTGAGATGAAATCTCAGTGTAGTTTAAATTTGCATTTCTCTAATTGCTAGAGATGTTGAACATTTTTTTCATATATTTTTTCGACCAATCATATTTCTTTTCTGAAGTGCCTGCCCATTTATTTATTGGGTTATTTGGTGTTAAGATTTTTGAGTTTTTTGTTTTTTTTTTTTGTTTTTTTTTTTGTTTTTTTTTTTTTTTTTTTAATAACCTGGAAGTTAATATTCTATCTGGTGTGTAGGTGGCAAAGATTTTCTCCCATTCTGTAGGTTCTCTCAACATGTTCTGTTTCCATTGCTGTGAAGAAGCTTTTTAGTTTGCTATAATCCTATTTACTGATTCTTGATTTTACTTCTTGTGCTTTAGGGGTCTTTTAAGGAAGTCAGTTGCTAAGTCGACGTGGTGGAGATTTGGGCTGACTTTTTCTTCTAGTAGGCACTGGGTCTCTCATCTAATGCCTAGGTCCTTGATTTATTTTGAGTTGAGTTTTGTCCACAGTGAGAGATAGGTTCTATTTTAATTGTATTGCATATTATTTCCAGTTTTCCCGGCACCATCTGTTGAAGATGCTATCTTTTCTCCAATGTATGTTTCTGGCACCTTTGTCTAGTATGAGATAACTGTATTTTGTTTGTTACTGTGTCTTCTATTCTGTACCATTGGTTTTCATGTCTTTTTTGGTGCTAATACCATGCAATTTTTGTTACTACAGCTCTATAGTATAATTTAAGGTCTGATATTGTGATGCTTCCTGCTTCACTTTTCTTGCTGAGGATTGCTTTACCTATTCTGGGCCTCTTATTTTTCCAAATGAATTTCATGACTTCTTTTTCTATTTCCATGAAGAAAGTCATCAGAATCTTAACAGGATTTTCATTAAATTTGTGTAGTGCTTTTGGTGGTATGGCCATTTTGACAATATTAATTCTGCCTATCCAAGAACATGGGAGATGCTTCCATCTTCTAAGGTCTTCTTCAATTTCTTTCTTTAGTGTTCTGTAGTTTTAAATGTAGAGGTCTTTTACTTCTTAGATTGATTCCCAAATATTTTATTTTCTTTCAGGCTATTGTGAATGGGATATTTTCCCTATTTTCTCTTTCAGTTGATTCATCACTGATGTATAGGAACATAATTGATTTATGGGTGTTTATTTTATATCCTGCTACTTGGCTGAATTCATTTATGATTTCTAGAAGTTTTCTTGTGGAGTTTTTTGGGTCTCCTAAGTATAGAATCATGTCATCAGCAAATAGGGATAAAATTGAGTTTTTTTTTTTTTTTTTTTTTTTTTTTTTTTCCTATTTGTAACCCTTTAGTTTCTTTCTTCTAATTGCTCTGGCTATTGTTTCCAGGACTATGTTGAATAGAGGTGGTGAAAGAGGGTATCCTTGTCTTGTTCCATATTTTAGAGGGAACGCTTTCAAGTTTTCTCTATTAAAAATGATATTGATCTTGGGTTTAGCATATATAGCTTTTACAATATTGAGGTAACCATCCCTAGGTTTTCTAGTATTTTGAACACAAATGGATGCTGTATTATGTTAAAAGCTCTTTCTGCATCTATTGAGATACTTATATGTTTCATGTCTTTAAGTCTATTGATGTGATGAATTACATTTATTGATTTCCATATGTTGAACCAATCTTGCATCCCTGGAAGAAATCTCAGTTGGTCATGGTGCACTATGTTTTTAATATGTTTTTGTATGTGATTTGCCATTATTTTATTAAGAATTTTTTTATCTACCTTCATCAATTTCATTCCTTGATATGTTTTTACCTTGTTTTGGTATGAGAGTGATATTAGCTTCATAGAATGAGTTTGGAAGGGTTCCCTTCTTTTCTAATTCATTGAGTAATTTGAGGAAGATTGGTGCTAGTTCTTCTTTGAAGGTTGGTAGAACTGAGCTGAGAATTCATCTGGTCCTGGACTTTTTTATTTTGGTAGGCTGTTGATGGTGTCTTCAATTTCATTGCTAGAAATTGATCTGTTTAAATTTCTGTGTCCCCTTGATTCAATCAGGTTAGTCATATGTCTCTAGAAATTGGGTGATGTCTTCAAGACTTTCTATTTTATTAGAATATAAATTTTCATAATAGGTTCTGATTGTCATCTGTCTTTCAGTAATGTCTGTTGTGATATTTCTTATTTCATCATGGATTTTAGCAATTTGATTTCTCTTTCTCTTTGTTAGTTTGGCTAAGGGTTTATCAATTTTATTTATTTTTTCAAAGAATCAACTTTTTGTTTTGTTGCTTTTTTAGATTGTTCCTTTTGTTTCAATTTTGTTGATTTCAGCCCTGATTTTAATTATTTCCTTTCTCCTACTGCTTTTGGTGTTGAGTTTTTCTTCTTTTTTTTTTTTAGGGCTTTGAGATATAATGTTAGGTTATTTATTTGTTGACTTTCTATTATTTTAATGAATGAGCTCAATGCAATGAATTTTCCTTTTAGTACTGCCTTCATACTGTCCCCGAGTTTTTGATATGTTGTATCTCTATTCTCATTAACCTCTAATTATTTTTTTATTTTATCATTGATTTTTTCTGCTATCCATTTGTCATTCAATAGCATATTATTTAGTCTCCGGGTGTTAGAGTAGCTTCAATTCTTTATTTTATCTTTGATTTCTAATTTTATTCCATGATGATCTGATAGGATGCAAGGTGTTATCTCTATTTTTTTTTTTCTAAGAGTTGCTCTGTGGCCTAAAATATGGTCTATTTTAGAGTAGGATTCATTTGCTGCTGAGAAGAAAGTGTATTCAGTCATTAATGGATGAAATATTCTATGTCTGTTAAGTCTAAATTATTAATTGTATTTTTTAGTTCTACAACTTCTTTATTTGGTGTTTGGAAGATATACACAGTGGTAAGAGATACGTGTCCAAGTCACCCAGTATTGTGTTGTTATCCATTTGCTTCAAAGAGAAGGGTGTGTTTGATGTATGTAGCTGCATCATTGTTTGAGTCGTGAGTGTTCATGATTATTATATCTTGTTGAGGTATAATTCCCTTAAACAGTATGAGATATCCTTCATTGTCCCTTCTGATTAACTTTGGCTTGAAGTCCACTGTATCTATATGAAGATAGAAAAACATGCTCGTTTAAAAATTCCATGTAAATGATATGTTATTTCTCATCCTTTGACCTTCCGTCTTTGGATATCTTTAGCTATGTGGTCTCTTGGAGACAACATATTTCCAGGTCTAGTTATTTAATCCAATCTGCCAATTGATTGATGAGTTTAGGCCATTTACATGCAGTGTTATTATTGAGATATGACTTTTTATTTCCTGTCATTTTGATTTATTTTTGAATTTTAATTTGAATTAGTTTTTCCATTGATTCACTGCTGTTCTTTTAGTTTTATTTCCTCTCTTTTCTGGTTTTCACTTTTAAAAAAAATTTCTCCGTCATGAAATATCTTATTGAGACAGGAGCAGTAGGGTATGGCTGTAATTCCAGTGTCTCAGGACCCTGAGGCAGGAGAATAGCAAATTCAAAGCCAGCCTCAGCAAATGTGAGACACTAAGCAATTCAGTGAGACTCTGTCTCTAAAAAAAGTAAAAAATAGGTCTGGAGATGTGGGTCAGTGGTCGAGTGCCCCCAAGTTCAATCCCTGGTACTCCCCCCCCCAAAAAAAAAGGAAAGAAATGTCTTATTGAGTATGTTTGAGTATGTTTTGTAGTTTGTGTAATGCAGGCTTTCTAGTTGTGAATTCTTTTAACTTTTGTTTATAATGGAAGATTTTTTATTTCATCATCAATTCTGAAGATTAATCTGGCCAGCAACCATTTTTTTTTTTTTTTTCCCAGAGCTTGATACATATTATTGCAAGACCTCCTAGCTTTGTGGGTCTGGGTTGAGAGAATGTGAGATCCAGATTGGTTTCCCTCTAAATGTTACCTTTTTTTTTTTTTTTTTTTTTTCCTGGCCATCTTTAAAATTCTATGCTTATTCTGCATGTTAGGCATTTTCATTATAATATGCCTTGATGTGGGTCTGTTGTTATTTTGTACATTTGGGGTCCAGTAAGGTTTCTGTTTTTCCATTTGCTTCTTCAGGTTTGGGAAAGTTTCCAATATTAATTCATTGAAAAGCTTGTGCATTCCTTTGGTTTGTATCTCTGAGCCTTCATCTATCCCAATAAATCTTAAATTTGGTCTTTTCAGGTTATCCCACATTTCTTGGAAGTTCTGTTCGTGGTTTCTTAATATTTCTTTCTCTGTGGTCAACTTTGTATTCAAGATTATATATTTTGTCTTTGTTGCCTGAAATTATGTTCTTCAGGTGATCTGGTCTTCTGGTGATACTTTCAATTGAATTTTTAAGTTGGTTTATTGATCCTTTCATTTGAGGATTTTTGCTTTTTTTTTTTTTTTTTTTTTTCCAGAATCCCTGTTTCTTTGTTGAAGTGATGTTTTACTTCCTGTATTTTCTCTCTGATTTCACTCCTTATACTGTCCTTTACTTGGCAGATCAGTTTAACTATGTACATTCTAAACTCCTTCTCTGACATTTTCCACTGTTGTGTTCAGTGTTTTGTTTTGTTTGGGGCAATTTGTTCCTTTGCTTTTCCATGTTGTTTGTGTGTGTACTCATCTAATAGTATGGATTTGAGGCAGTAGAGTTTCTACCCTGTGGATTACCATGTCCCCAAAGGTTTCCAGTTCATTACTGTTTAGGGGGAGATAAGTAATAACAACAACCAATGCAAACAACATACAGCATTAAAACAAATAATTCCTGCTATATGACATCTATAATGTTGATCATCATAATGATCAGAAATGATACAGTTATTACCTACAATAAAATTACCATGTTTGCAAAACGGTTTATAGTTTCAAATGGTGGACAGTGAGAGAAGAGAATTGATATAGGATGTGATGATTATGAGGGAGGAGAAGAGAGATAGAAATAAAAAATTGAAGGACAAATGAAAGAGAGAACAATAAAGATTGGTGGTTAGTGGAAAAAGGGGTGAGAAAGAGAATCTAGGGAAACAAGTAAAAGAAAAATTATATATAAAGTAAAAATTAAAAGAATACAAAACAAAACTAAAATATACTAGTCAAACATCCAAGTCCTCCAAAAACTGATCCATGAAAAATAACTGGCATCAAAAATGCTAGAAATGAGAAATATATACATATATATGTATGTGTGTTTGTGTGTGTGTGTGTGTGTGTGTATAAATGTTCATATGACATTAAGGTCACAAATTAAACAGTAAAAAAGGAAAAGAAAAGAAAAAAAATCTTGATGAAAAATTAAAGAATTGTGACTGTTGGAGTTCAAAAGATTCTCAGCTTCTCTTCTCAACAGTTTTAGGTAGGTTCATCTGGATATGTAATACTCTGGATTTCTCGAGTGAGAGTGGTAATCCCATAGATGGAAATCCCGGAGGAAGATTTTAGGCTTAGGTGAGCCCCAGGATTTCCACTGAATGCTAATTAGTCTGGAGATTTTTAAATCAGGGCACATCTAGGGCCCAGTAATTGCCAGTCCCCTGGGTTCTACTCATGTGGTGGAGGAGCCAATTCTTAGTCCCCTACATAACCTGCAAACCCCACATTTCTTGGGCTTGGGTACAGTCTCCAAACTCAATCTCTCCCACCTCTGCCCTTCCGAATTCCTGGCCAAACACATCACCCTCAGTTGGTCCTACAAGCAGCCAGATTGAAGAGGAAGAGTTAGAGCTGGATGGGTTTCTATAACCAGTTGTCACTTATGTTAACCTCTTTCCATGTTTGATTTTGTCCTGGTCACTTAAGCATACTCTGTGTTGTGCTGTGTGTGTTTACTGGGCCTGTATTTCCAGGCCAAAATTGAGTTGGCCAGGAATTGACTCCCTCAGCTGGTGGCCCCCTGGCCCCAGCTGCAAAATGTTTCCTTCCTTTGTCCTCCACATGCTGCCTGGAGGAGTGGAAGCTTTTTTCCTGCACAAGTATATTGTACAGGGTGCCTTTCAGTTTAGTTGGGCAATGTCCTTGATCTCTAAATGTTCTGTACCCAGATATGTCTCAGGCATCCTAAAAATATGGGTTTCTTTAATTTCCTTATCCCTCCACTTTGCTAGTGGAGGGACTGCTCTGACTGGTGCTTCTGACCCAGTTGCAGCAGTGGCTATGCTGCTGGGAATTTCTTTCTTATTTTATTACATACAGCCTTCTGAGACTCTGATCTGCTTTGAATATCCAGTTTTAAATTCCAGTAAAGTCCCCCGCCCCAGTTTTGTTTACTCATCTTGCTGATGAGTTGCCTGTCTGCTTTCTTGGTTTCACAAAGCAGAGTAGCCAGGAAAATGACCTCCTCTATTCCACTATCTTGAAAACTCCAGAAGAGGTATATTTTATATATCTATATGTAAATACTTATCTACATCATATGTGCTATAAAATGCTATTTTCTCCCAGTAAAATACTACTTATTTATTATCAATACTATTTATTTCTCCAGTAAAATACATTTTACTTGGAGTTATAACCATCTCAATAAACATAGATCTACTTGATCTTTTTAATGGGTAGGGAGGACACTCTATTTACAGTGGTGGAGGCCCATAATGCCACTGACTTGGGAGACTAAGGCAGGAGGATAGAAAGTTTGAGGCCAGCTTCAGCATTTTAACAAGTCCCTAAGCAACTTAGTGAAAAGGGCTGGGGAAGAAGCTCAGTAGTAAAGCATCCCTGGGTTCAATCTTCAGTACACAAATCAAAAGACAACCAAAACAAACAAACAAAATCCCATATAATTGTATAGACTTTCTTATTGAAGAATGAAAAGTGTTTTCAATAATTTTGTGTGTAGAAATCAAGAGAAGTAATTTGATTGCATTTTATTTTTATTTATTTATTTTTCTAATATTTATTTATTTGCTTTAGTTGTACACAATGCATTTATTTGTACGTGGTGCTGAGGATCAAACCCGGGCTACCGCGCATGTGCTAGGCCAGCGTTCTACTGCTGAGCCACAATCCCAGCCCTTGATTGCATTTTTAACAAATGATTTTATGTTATTTTAGTATAAAGCTTAGGTTTGTCACTAATGGGAGACTACTTGATTGATAAAATAGCAATAGACCCAGGAAAATTATATTTTTTTAGTTGTAGATGGACCTTTATTTTATTTATCTATTTATTTATACAGGTACTGAGAATTGAACTCAGTGCTTCACACATGCCAGGCAAATACTCTACCACCGAGCCACAACTCCAGCTGGATATTATTTCTTGAATGAAATGAAAAGAACAAGAAACTTATTTGTTCACAGAGCTATATAAAACAGGATTATCCAGGTGTGATGAAACACACTTTTAATCTCAGCTACTTTGGAAGCTGAGGTAGGAGGATTGCAAATTCAAGGCCAACTTGGGCAACTATATATATATTCTGGGGATGTAGCACAGCAGTAGAACACTTCCTAAAATTTGCAAGGCCCTTGGTTCCAACCCCCTTTACCAAAAGGAAAAAAAATGCAGATTCAGGATGTTACCTAATAAAAGTAAATAGGTTAATAAATATGAATGCTTCCTTGTAATTTGTTTCAATATCTTGTGCAAACAATCTGGAAATGAGAATAAGTAAACACATCATATCATTAAATCTATCATTTGGTGGTATTAATTCTCCAGTTCTCTGGTTAATGTCAAGAGGGTCTGATTTTATCTGTCATTCCAATATTATACCTTCCTCTGATCAATTTAACCATTATAATCTGGCATTATTGAATAGTCTAATTTCAGACAAACCCAGGAGACTGTTATGCATGAGTATTTTATATAATTCACAACCAAAAAGTATAATATAAATAATGCCTATATAATTTGTAATGTGGTATCTCATGATATAATTTAAGGAAAGAGTCCCAATATAGTTCAAAGATGTTTTGTTCATGACTAAAGAAAGGCAATTTTTGAGACATGATGACACAAATGCATCATACTCAGTTTTCCAGAAATTATCCTAACAGACATTTGCTGATGATTTTAGCTGTAAAGAGTAAATAGTAACAGCCGGGCGCGGTGGCGCACGCCTGTAATCCCAGCACTTTGGGAGGCTGAGGCAGGAGGATCGCGAGTTCAAAGCCAGCCTCAGCAATGGAGAGGCACTTAGCAACTCAGTGAGACCCTGTCTCTAAATAAAATACAAAAAAGGGCTGGGGATGTGACCCAGAGGACGAGTGCCCCTGAGTTCAATCCCTGGTACCCAAAAAAAAAAAAAAAAAAAAAAAAAAGAGTAAATAGTAAGGATTTTGTTTCCTTAATGATTAGAAGCTTCTCTTTTGTACTAAATACAAAAAATCAATTAAATTCTTTCTTGTTCTAACCCCAACTCTGAACTATTCTTTCTATTTGCCTGCATATTTGTGAACACAAATAATTGTTGCAAAATTTCTGATTGTTTACTATGATTATAAATGGATAAATTGGGTAATTTCAATTTCTTCCATGATATCTCTTGGCAAAATCACATTTATGCCTTATCTGAGACCAAATCTGCAGATGGCTTTTTAAAAATGGAATTGATGGGTTAAAATTTTAATGTTTGATTAAAAATTTTAGATACTTCTAAAACGTTTTCCTTAAAGGCTTTAACAAATTATATTTTGATGATTAATCAAAGATTATTCATTGTCCCATATATTTAAAAAATGTCATCAATAATTAATTTGAAAATTTTACTTGACAAATGTTATATGCCATTGCTATGTTAATTTTGATTTCCTTGAATAGTTAAGACTGAACCTTTTCTTATGATTACTGGCATTTTGTCCATATTTTTCTTTTGTAAGTTTCCTGTTGAATGCTTTTTCATTTTAAAAGAGGTTCCTAGCCTTTTTCTCTTTGACTTAAGGGATGTTAGATCTATTAAATTTGAGAAAGCCTTCCCTCTTATTTTTTTTTAATTTTTTAAAATAACAATGAAATGGTAATTAAAAGATTTAATGAGACTGGGGTTGTTCAGTTTGTCTTCATTCTGTTTTAATTATAATGCTAAGAGCAGTCAAATATCACTTCCATTATATCACCTCTTCATCAGTCTAATTATCTTCTGGTGCCCTGAAAAGTGGTTGTTAATATCACTTGGCAAATAGTGTGATCCAGAGGAAGTAATAAGCATTTATTGTTTTGTTTTTGTTAAAGGTAAAATGACAGGCCCATGGTGACCTTTCATTTTGGCCTCTTTTGGTCCCTGAGTACTTGGTCCCTAACATTTTGTAGAAGTACAACAATGAATAATCATGTTTTTTTTTTTTTTTCTCCTTCTTTTTAAACAACAAATCCTCTACCAGGGGCTCTGCAGACTTTTAAATTTTCTGCTCTTGGATATAACTACCTTTCCCTGGCAAAAAGCATGAATTTAGTTTGGGATAACTGTAGTATGAACACATACTCACATGCCACTAATCATTTGAACTTCCCAGAAGAAGGGAGAATCTTAATGTTTTTTTTTTTTTGGTTCTCAACTGCCATGTAGGAGTTTTTTCCTGAATCTTTCATCCCATTGCTTTTTGTGTACTAGGTTACTGGGTTTTTTTTTTTTTTTTTTTTTAATCATGATTTACTGATTTTTTTTCTTACTAGCTTTTAGCTGTTTTTCTTCTAACTATAAATATTTACTTTTATACATCCACACAAACACCTTGTAAATAGCATAACCTTGCCTCATTAATAACAGACCAAATTTATTCTCCACCCAGGCCTTAGCCTTTTAATAAGAATTCATCAATTTGTTTGGGAACTATAGCTCCATCAAACAACTGTGATTCTGTTTAAAAGAAATTCATCAAAAAACATTCTGAGGAGCAGAACAGACACTTCACAGAAGAAGAAATACAACTGATCAACAAATATGTGAAAAAGTGTTAAATATCTCTAGCAATTAGAGAAATGCAAATTAAAACTAAGATTTCATTTCACTCCTATCAGAATGGCAATCATCAAGAATACAGGCAATAATAAATGTTGGCAAGGATGTGGGGAAAAAGGTAAACTCATACATTGCTGATGGGACTTCAAATTGGTGCAACCACTATGGAAAGCAGTATAGAGATTCCTTGAAAAACTTGAAATGGAATCATTTGACCCAGCTATCCCACTCCTTGGTTTATACCCAAAGGACTTAAAATCAGCATACCATAGTGATACAGCCACATCAATGTTTATAGCAGCTCAATTCACAATAGCTAGACTATGGAACCAACCTAGGTGTCCCTCAATAGATGAATGGATAAATAAAATGTGGTATATATGCTCAATGGAATATTACTCAGCTTTAAAGAAGAGTAAAATTATGGCATTTGACAGTAAATGGTTGGAGTTGGAGAATATCATGCTAAGCAAAATAAGCCAATCCCACAAAACCAAAGGCCAAATGTTTCCTCTATTTTGTGGATGCTAATTCACAATAAGGCGGGGGGCACTAGGAAAGAATAGGTAGTGGGAAGTAAAGAGAGGGGAGGGAGGAGATGTACAGAGAGGAAAGATAGTAGAATGAAACAGACATTATTACTGTATGTATATATGTGACTCTGTGACCAATATGATTCTGCAATATGTATACTCAGAAAAATGAGAAATTTTATCCCATCTATGTATGATATGTCACAATTCATAGATCCATTTTACTGTCATGTATAACTAATTAAAACAAATTTTAAAAATTTTAAAAGGACATTCTGAAAATGTGGCTATATAAGGGAATATAACTTATGCTCAAGTTGGTTTTGTCCCTGATTATTTAAATAAAATTATTTTGATAATTCCAAAATGTAAAGGATTCCTTATATTGAGAATAATTATATATTAGAAAACACTTTTTGTCTTGAGTAAGTTGTATAATTCTACATTATTATTATTATTATTATTATTTTGTTGTGCTGGGTATTGAATCCGGGGGTTTATGCATTCTAGGCAAGCACTCTACCAACTGAGCTATATTTTAAGGTCCTACTTAATTATTCTTAACTTATTATTAAAAGTACTTGCTCCAGGGCTTTCCTTCTCACACTGAACTTCAAAAATTTTATGGTGGTGTGGCTTAGAACCAATTCGGAATTTTATAAAAAAAAAGTAACTGTTGGACTAAACATCATTGTTTCCTAAGCATATTTTATGTGAGGATCACTCTGCTAAATGCTTTCCTGCATTAAATTTCTAAATTTCTGTGCAGAAATCCCCTGGAGTATATTTTATTTTTCTCTTATAAATGAAGAAACTAATAAGAGTCAGGGAAGTAAAACTACTTGCCAGGGTCTCAAAGGTAATAAAGAGTGGGTCTCTTTGATTTCAAATCTGGTATTCTCAACCACTGTGCTCTCTGCCCCCCTTGCCTAGTAGAACTATAATAGAAGTATGTTTTCCACAGAAACAGAGACCTAGATTTGAGAGGTCTAAATTTGTCCCTCTTCCCAGTTGAAAACATTAAGTTTTGTAGCTGATGTTAAACTAGCCTCTTTCCCTAGGAAGAAGTAATATTTGTTCCATGATAATCTATTTACATAATTTTTGTTAGGACATTATTATCCATATATAAATTTAAAAAATAGGTTACTTCTTTTGTGTATGTGGTGCTGAGGATTTAACTTTGGGCTTTGAGATAGGAGTTTAGGGATGTCAAGGCGGCTGAGGCAGGATCCAAGAAAAATCTTGACCAGGATATGAGACAGGAAGATGAGTAAACATGTCCCTGTTTATGATAAGTCTCATTACTATGACAACTACTGCCACAGAGGGCTTATTGCCCATGGAAACTCCTGCCACAGGTTATGTATTCTAATTAGATGAACATAAAGTAACCAATGGGAACAAATGAACCACAATCTTAAATCTGGTCTGTAGGGAAAGGTACTAGGCACAGCTCAATATGTAAGACATTCAGACATTGGAGCCCTGAACCATTTTCTCTTGCTTGGCCTACTTGGCTCTATTTTATGGAGTGTTACTTACACTTTCAATTTCAATAAATCTATGCTCTCTGTATGTCTTGCTCAATTCTTTGTTCAGGACACCAGGAACCTGGACCTCAGCTGGACACGCTAGTCCAAAACTAAATTATGTTTAAAAATGCTAATGTTTTCTTTTATGATATAAAACAGCTGATTCTAAGAATATTATTTTGAACCTAAGACACTTATCATATACAAGTATATATAAAGCGTAAAAGTATAGAAATTTACATAGATGTCAAATATACATGCTGATTATATTAACAAAAATCAAATGATTTACTATGGATACTATATTTCAACAATTCTAAGATAAAAAATTTCAAAAACCACATTCTGGCTAAATTACATATTTTTATATGTGACAAACCTATCATTTTCAATTTATTGTGAAAAACTTTTCAATCTTTTAAATGACTCACCATGAGACATAGGTACTGTATCCAGAGTACAGCAAAAGATTATTTCTTAGACAAGCAAATGTCTTAGAGAGTAAGTAGCAAGGTTTTAGAGCCAATAAGTAGATCACCAACTTTAAATCAAGAAGACAATAGAAGCTTGTGGCTAATGTTGAATCTGCTCCTAGGATGGCTTTTTCAAATACCAGTAATAAGTGAGACAATAAAATTAAAAATTTAGAAATAAAGACTGAACAATGCTTTTGGCAAAAATAAAATAATGAGCATTTTTTTCTCATTGATATATGGTTTTATATACTAGAAAGACTTTTTAAGGCCTCTAATATGGCATTCCATGATTTCAGATTTATGTTCTGTGTAATTTTGGTACACACTTTGTAGAAATATATTGATGTCATAATTGCAACGTAAGTTGTTTTAGCGGTTCATTTTGGAGTGATTTTTAAATTTATTTTCATGTTTTGCTTTTATTGTTTTCTGAAGATTGTTTCTTGGCTTTAGAAATTCATTTCTGATGAATTTGTAATCACTTGCAATTGTTGCCCTTTTAATTCTCAGCTAGTTTGTCTTGTTAAGACATTAATCAAAATTTATTCATTGTATTATACTATTTTACTTCATATGATATTTAAAAATATCTTCAGTGGACTTGTATCTAGATATCTTCTTTTCTAATACAAACATTTAAAACTACATTTTCCTCTAACCACTGATTTAGCTGCATTCCACAATTTCCAAAATTTTTGTTTGATATGCTTCTATTACAATTTAGTTCAAAATAATTTATTTCTGTTTTTCCCCTTTTATCTGCAGATTATGTAAAAATGTGTTAGTTAATTTACAACAATTTTACTTTTATCTAGGTATTTCACTATTTTTAGTTTTAGTTTAATTTCTTTTGGTGCAAGACAATCATTTTTATGATTTCATCTTTTAAAATTTATTGAGATTTAGCCAGATGTGGTGGCCCATGCCTTTAATCCCAGCAACTCAGGAGGCTGAGGCAGGAGGATGGCAAGTTTAAAGACAGTCTCTGCAAACTATCAAAGCCCTAAGAAGCTTAATGAGAGTCTGTCTCAAAAAAAAAAAAAAAAAAAAAATCTGGCTGGGGATATGGGTCAGTGGTTAGGCACCCCTGTGTTCAATTCCTGGTAACAATTAATTAATTAAAAATAAAATTTATTGTGACTTGATTTATGGGAATTTCATAGTCTATCTTGAGATGCATAAGATACTTTTTGTCTTCTTTGATTATTCTTATATTGTTCTTTAATCCATGCTGTGAGCAATTGAGTTTCTTGCTTTATATATTCAAGTATTATGAGGCTCTGTTATTCAGTACAAGCACATTTATGAATGTCTTTCCAATAAATTTGCACCTTTATTTTTATAAAAATGTCCCTTCATCTTGAGCAATCATATTTGTAATTGAACTGTTGAGCTATATTATAGAATTTTGTTTTAATTTATTTATTATCTTCTTAGTAGACAGATTAAAATATTTATCTTCATATTTCTCCATTTATTTCAAGTTGATATTATGCCACTTTATGTAAAATGTAAACTGGAAGCCATAAAATTCTATTTTTCTTCTTCCTGTTCTTTATAAGATAGTTATTGCATTATTATTATAGTTGTTTCTCTGTATGTGGGATCAAACAGCCACAGATAGAAAATATTATGGAAAAAATTACATCTATATTGAATATGTATGTACAGACTTTCTCTCATCTCTGTTCCCTAAACAATACAGTATAACAATTATTTACATAGAATTTATATTGAAGCAGGTATTATAAATTATCTGAAGATGATGTAAAGTATTTGGGAGAATATGTGCAGATAATATGTTAGAAATACCCGGTGGATGGATGCCATAGCCCATGCTAATCCCAGCAACTCAGGAAGCTGAGGTAGGAACATCACAAGTTTGAGAGCAGTCTCAGCAATTTAGTGTGGCCCTAAGCAATTTAGTGAGACCCTGTCTTAAAATACAAAACAAAAATGGTCTGGGGGTGTAGCCCAGTGGTTAAGCAGCCCTCGGTTCAATCCCTAGCACCAAAAAAAGAAGAATAAGAGAAAAAAAAAAGAAAAACAAAAACAAATAAATACGGGATGCCACAAGGAATCAGACACAAACTCAGAAGAAACTTGGCAAGACAAAATTTACTTCTGCAGAAAGGTGTGCAAAATTTACTTCTGCAAAGGGTGAAGAAAGACTGGCAAGCAGGCACCCTTGGGTGGGCAGTGTGCCTGCTGTTATACCTAAGGCTCCAAAAGGGTGAACTCAGAATTACAAACTATGTGATTGGCTAATTCTAAAATTGAAAAGTGCAAAGGGGAAGGGCTATAATTATGATTGGATACAGATTGGGGAGCTCAGACTGCAGGCTTAACTTTGACAGAAAAGAGAACCTTAATCTTACATATGTAAACACTACACCATTTCTTAAAAGAGACTCTAGTATTACAGATTTGGTAGCTCTTGGTAGTTTGGGAGCCCCTGGAAAAAATCCCCATTGAATATTAAGGTTTGAATATATATCTGCAAGAAAATAGTATCATTTTTACCCTAAGCAATTCTTTGCCTTTTAAAACCTTTAGGAGACAAATTAGTTTGTAAATGTCTCAGATGTTTTTCATTTTCAATGTTCTTCATTTGTTTTCAAAGATTCAGGATAAGTACTGGTATCACTTTCCATCACACTGAAAAATGTGCACTGTAGTTTTGTGCACTTCACAAACTATATTAGCAAAAAAAAAAAAAAAATCTCCTACCTTTTCTTCTTCAGAAATTATCATGATCTTTTCCTCATTCTTGAAAGATATTTTTATAGTTATAGGATTCTGGGTTACATTTGTTCTTTCAGCACTTAAAGATATTAATTCTCTGTTTTTGAGTCTGTGGTTCTCAGGAGATTTTCATGGCCACTTTAAAGTTATTTTCTTTCATGCAGTGGGCAATCTTTCTCCGGAGGCTTTCAAGTTATCTTTGTATCTGTGATTTTGGTAGTTTGACTATAATATGCTGTGTCCTAATTCTATCTATATGTATTCTCTTCTAAGTTTTCTGAGCATGTAGAGTCACTGACTTTATATGTATCACTAAAATTTGAAGGTTTTTATCATTATAACTTTGAAACATTTTCTACACCATTCTCTCTCTCTCTCTTTCTCTCTCTCTTTTTTTTTTTTTTTTTTTTTGAGACTCCAACTCCTTCTTTTTCTTTCTTATTTAAAATGTGGTATTTTCTTAAATATACTGAGGGTATATACTTTTATCTTCAGGTTGGATAATTTTTATTTACCTGTTTTAAATATTGATTATTTCCTTTTTCATCTCTTATCTGCTCTTAAATCTATATAGTGAATTATTTTGTTTCATAGATAATTTTTCAATTCTAAAATTCTTTGGTTATTTTTTATATTATCTATTTATCTGTTTGCATTTCTTATCTTTTTATTCATTATATAAAATTTTCTTTAAATTTATTAATAAGTTAATTCTTTCTGCTTTAAAGATTTTCTATAAGCTGGGCACTGTGGCATACACCTGAAATCCCAGCTACTTGGGAGGCTGAGGCAGGAAGATCACATGTTCAAAACCAGCCTCAGCAACTTAGAGAGGCCCTAAGTTGCTTACAATTTAGTGATATCCTGTATAAAAATAAAAAAAAATAAAAATAAAAAGGGACTGGGGCAGAAGCTCAGTGGCTAAGTGCCCCTGGGTTTAATCCCCAGTACAAAAATGTATTGTCTAAAAATTCCAAAGTTTGTTTCACCTCCATGTTGTAGAAGTGTGGCCTCCCTGCCCGGAATTGAAGAGTTATGCCACAGTTTTCAGACTCTAAATTCTTTTATAGATTTCAGAAAATTTAGATTTTAATTTTTAGCATGCATTGACTGTGATTAAAGTAAAATTTGTATTCAATCAGACATCCAATGAAATTGATTAAAATCCAAATATCCTGAACTTATTCTGTGGTGGGTTGTCACTCAGATCTTTATTGGAATTACTTGCAGCATATACATGGCTGAGCAATTTTTGCACACATGGTGTGTGGTTTCCCTTCTTTGACTCTCTCCTTTCTAGGGTTTCCTGACATTCTCCTGCTGCCTTGTTTGCTCCAGGATCCTTTCCTTTGTTCTTCTAGATAGCCATAAATCAAACTTCCTCTTTAATTTTAGTGATTTAATGCTATCAGTGATTGCTGATGCTCAAGGGTCAAGGCAACAAGCAGATAACTTTGACCCTCCAGGTCATTTCCTCCACATTTCAAATTTCCACTAAAATCTAGCTTTTTTGTTTCCCTTTCAGAACATTCAGACTTTTTTTTTTTTTTTGTGGTATTTTTTTCAGAGCTAAGTTTTATATTCAGGAGGGCCAATTGGTTAGTGACTTATTTCTTCATAAGCATAACACCTTCAGTGTATTTATGAATGTTAAAGTTTTTGAAGAATTAAGGGAAAGAAAACTATCAAGCACATTAAAAACAATGATTATAATAATAATTATAATACCATTAATGCCTGTGGGGAGGTGGGGAGGCAGTAAGAGCCTCTTTAGGAGGTTCTTCTTCCTGTCAAGGAGGGTGTAATCCACCGAAATTAAAGTCTAGAATAATTAGTGAAGAACAAAAGACAAAATTGGAAAGACAGTTTCAAAAAGGTGGCCCCTCAGATGGGTCCAGTCCATATAGGAGCTGGAGCTAGATAATTAGAAAATGGTTCCTGTTGTTTACTTAAGGGGGTACATCAAAGGCAGGGATAAGGTTTCAGGGGTGGAGTCTTGCTTCCTGATGTCTTGCAGTCCGCAGATTGATTGGCATCTCTGCAGGTCATATCCATTTCAAAGGGGCTGTGCTGCTAGAGCAGGTCACCCCATCTCTTGTGCTCTTCGGGACCAGGGGCAGAGGGCAGTAAACCAGAGCAAATGTCCACTGAAGTTACCAAACACCAGATTCTCCTATTCATTAGGCATAGATGAGCGATGTACTCCACACATAGCCCACAGATGGTTCTTGACAAATGCCGTATACAAACTTCTCAGAAAGCATATAAAAGTATCTATATTATTCATTTGGCCATCTTTTTCTGTTGTCACTGACTAAATTGAATTTCTGTTGCAATTTTCTTTTACATACGAGAGACTAAACTTGTTTTTTTTTAAATCAACATGTCATATTTGTTTCATCCTAAACTCATATGTTTAGCATTTGTACTTCTTTCTTCACAGCACTGATTCTTCATTCCAGTGTTCTGACAATTTCTTCATAATAACAAATGTTTACAAATAGAAAAAGAAAACTAACACCTTATTAAAATTTGGTACCTTGTTTTTAGAGAGGTTATATCAGCCCTATGCTAATGTTTTAATAAAAACATTTTACTTTAAACATGTTTTAATCCCCAAGCTATGTTTTCAAATTCCCAACCTTGCTTAAGCAAGAGCATTGCTTTTGAGGCAGTCACTGATTTCATATTTTAACTTCCTTCCTCGGCAGTGGTGCAATATTTTTTCAAATTGTTTAACTTCTAAAACAATTTATCTATAAAATGTAACGTAAAAACAGGCACTTCATTAGGTTGGTAAAAATTTAAGAAAATGTGGTGTTTTTTCTGGCATAGTACCAAGTATATAGTAATTATTGATTAATCTTATCTGAAGAACCATATCTTAAAAATGAAGCATTTTCTTACAACAGAGTTTATTTAAACTTAATATCATGGTTTGATTTTAAAAATAGATACTAAAGTGAAAATTGTGAAGAAATAATGTACTTATCAAAATCTGAAGGTATAAAGCATTTTATTATAGTCATTCTTTAATAGTTTCACTATATTAGAAGTATATTGATTAGTTGCATATTTAATTATTGGAAAAATGATCTCAATGATAATTTTGATTTATCTTTTATTTGGATTAGAAGATAAATATCTTTGGAAGTTGAATATAAGATTTGCATTGGCAACTATTTAAATCTAATAAAGGATAAGAAAGGTTTGTCATTATATTTTATAAAGGTCAATTGTTCCTCAGTGATATTTGGGGAAATATCTCATATTTCCAAATAATGTGAACATTAGGATTATTTCAAGAACAGATTAGAGATAAAATTTTATTATGACTTTTATTGTTTGTATTTATATATAAATCAAAGAAACAAAATTAATGACCCAAATAACTTTCTATCTGACTTGTCATGGAAAATGAAAGCAAATGACACAGTTAAGCATTCTAAGTTAAATGCAATTTTAAGAGAATAAATGCATTTTGCTAATACAAAAAGACTCATTAATTAAGTCTGTGTCAATAAAATATAAAATTGCTCACATGAAAGCATATGTTTTCTGTGACTTATTTGAGTCAGGTTAAAGAAAAAGCCTGAAATATATGTGAATGAAGCTGAGAGGAATAAAAATGTGATTCTATGGGAAAATATTGGCTGGCACATTGCTTTGTATATTGATATTGGTGAATAATCTACAGTCTGATTAAAACTATTTTTCTGGCTAATGATCCAGTGGACAGTCAAAGCATCTATCAATAGTTCTCTATTATGGACTGTTGAAAGCAATTTGTTTGAAAAAGTACTGTAACATCAAGCTCTGTAGGAAACTGTAGCATTTAATTTATTGTAGGAGATATATGATGAATGGGAAGCTTGGTAGTGCATATCTGTAATGGGTACTCAGAATCTAAGCTATGCATTGGCTCTTTCACAAACTCTTGTTCTAACCATAACCAAAAGGTTAAACTTTTCTCAGTGTGGTGACTATGTACTGTGTAAACTTAGCTAATGTGACTTCCCATTATTCTCTCCTCTCTATGGTTTTATGTTAGGCCATAATGAAAATTGTGCTCAACATTTAGAAGACAAAAGTGAATGAGCACATTCTATGTTCTAAAGGTCAGGGCCTGGAATCATGCATGGTGATTGTTGCTTCATGATACCTGTGGTCTACTCACTCCTCCTGTTGTGAAGAAGCACCCAGATCCACAGCACCTCCAGTTGTCGTCAGAGCTTTACAATCTGCTTCTCTGACTCCTGAGCTAGATGAACTATTGCTTAGAACATTAGTTTCTCCTGCAAATCACCCGTAACATTAAGGCAGAAGAGAGCGAAAGAGAGGTGCAAGTTCACTTTGTCCTTGTTGGTTCCAGGTAGTCTTTGTTTTCCTTTACTGCACGATCAGAGCAGATGTTCTTACCAATTGTTAGCCCAGTTGAACCTGAGAATCTTTAGGATTCTCACCAGATATAAAGGCTATGGCCTTTTCTATAGACTTCTCCATCAATTGCATAAAGTCAAATCTATGTAACTACCTTACTCTCTTTTAATTTACTGTGAATTTGTGACTTTGGTCAAACCTAACTTACATGCTTGTTCTAGTTTAGTAATTTTGCACAAATGGTGCTAAACTAGATTGTAATGTCTCAGAGTATATTGACTGATCAAGACAATGCTCAAAGAAAGAGTTCTGTGATCAAATCCCTTTCAGTAGTATCATGTTCTTTGGACATCCTGGAATGCTACTCATTGGGAGAATCCAACCAGTAGCTAAACAGTAAGAAAGGACTTATTGACACAAACCCTACGGTTAAGTCCCTTGTTATAGAAAGGAAGGTGGTAGTAGATCTTACATGCCAGATATCCAGGGCAAATATGGAATTTCTCTTATCATTAGCATACTTCAGTAAGTAGTGAAATAGGTGATTTTTCCCTTATACTTAAAAGTCTATGAATTTTACTATAATATAAGAAATATATATTTGGTATCTTTCTTTGGTTTCTGGGACAGAGTTTTAAAAACTATTGTAACATCCTGAGTGATAGGGGTAATAGGAACATATTTTTGTTATAATATTTGGTCTTATTCCCTAGTTCCTGGCACAGGGCTTCTAAAAACCTTGGGATTTACCAAGTGATGGTGGTGATAGGAGCATCCTTTGTTCTGTACAATAGGTTCCTTTTGTAACTGGGTTTATGTTAATAAAGTATAAAGTTTATGTTAATAAAGTTTAAGGGGTGGTTACCACAGGAACCAATCATGTGATTAGATATTTGGAACTTTAAGCCCCCCATCTGCCTTCTAGGAAGGAAACAGGAGCTAGAGATGGATTGAATCACCTATGGCTAATGACTTAGTCAATAATGCTTACTTAAGAAAGCTTGTATGTAGAGTTTGGAGAACTTTCTGGGTTGATGAACACATGTAAAACTGGGAGAGTGACACCGCAAGGGTATAAGAACTTCCTGAATCTCCCATTCACATACCTTGTCCTATATATCTCTTCCTTTTGTATGTTCCTGAGTTATTTTATAATAAGCCTCCAATAGCAAAATATTTTCTTGAGTTCTGTGAGCCATTCCAGCAAATTTCTTTCTTTTTTTTCTTTCTTTTCCCTTTTTTTGAGACAGTTTTTGACCTTAATCAGGGGTTGTGGAACCCCTGATTTATTATTAATTGGTCAGAAGTACAGGCCTCAAGTGTGGGCTTGCAATTGACTTCTGAAGTGTGGGGACAGCTCTGGGCAACTTTTAACTGGATAAGGACTTTCCAACTGTAGCTCTCAAGAATAACTACAGAATATGTTGGTAATACAATACCCTGAGATAAACTGAAGCTGGCCAGAACAGTCTGATTCTGTTCTAGTCTCTTCCAGAAATAGGATGTCCTTCAACACTTGAGCTTGTTGTTTCCTCTTACTCTGCGCTATAAAGTCCAACATGGGCTTCTTTCCAGAGTCTCTCAGCTATTGTACAAGTGAGGCACGGAAGATGAAACTTCATTTGCTCTGGGCAGCTTTCCTGAGCCTTGAATACTATCTCATCATGTGTCTTGCTGTCCATTGGTAAAGTAATATGCTCACTTCATGTAATGTGTATGTGTGGGGTGAGGTTCTGCCAAGCAGACTTAGACAAGTTGATAACCAGTGCAGTGAACCTGCTTCTCAGTTATGCTGTGTTGGTGTATATATTACTCTTTGTGTTGTGTGTGTACAATTGTTTTGAAAAAATATCATTTTATAGATTTTTAACTGAGTAGAATATCATGTGTAGTCTATCATGTGGTTATTATTGCTCTACAACACTGAACTTGATGATTAAATGGTAATATATTCTTGAACATATTGGATTTATTTTTACCCATGTTTATATAGCATATTTTTGGTTTTTATGTTTTTACTTTTTGTAAAGAGCAGTATTATAGCATATAAATTACAGTTTATAAACAATGAACCGGCACTTAGCAAATGAACAAGTGCCTAAGGAGCCTAAATGATATCTTTACATAGCTAGTGTGGACATATTGGCACATCCTAGTTGAATGTTCTGTCAATATTTCATTCTTGTTTTCATATGATTCAGTAAAAAAAGATGAGCCATAATATGTTGCATTTTAATGTTCATTGTTACATGTTTCAAACTTTTCTATAGAAACATTGTTAAAATACTTGTACATGTAACATTTGACAGTTTATATTTCTTAATATATTTTGCCTCCCTGCTTAGAAAAATGGATTTCTTAGCTGATAATTTGCATTTGTTTTATCATTTGCTCACTTTCTTACAGAATGTTTTTTAATTAATTTGTTAAACATGCTCTTAGAGTGCAATTCCTTTCATATTACATATAAAGTCATTGGTTTTACACAAAATATTTTCATACCATTTGAGTTTTTATACATGCACTTAGTATATTGGTATCAAACTCCTTCTGCCATTGTTTCTATCCCCTTGCCCTTTTCCCTCTCCTCCCCCTTTTTTTCTATTTAACATGCCTTAATTCCTCTCATCCCCCCTCCCTTGCAACTATAATTCAGTATCATCCTAGCAAAGGAATTAATCGACCTTTGGTTTTCTGGGATTGGCTGACTTCACTTAACATTATTTTCTCCAACTCCATCCATTTACCTGCAAATTCCATAATTTTATTATCTTTTAGTGCTGAGTAATGTTCCATTGTGTATATATACCAAATTTTCCCTATCCATTCATCTATTGATGGGCATTGGGGTTGTTCCACAATCTAGCTATTGTGAATTGTGCTGCTATGAACATTGATGTGACTGTGTCCCTGTAATATGCTTTTTTAAAGTCCTTTGGGGATAGACTGAGGAGTGGGATAGCTGGGTCAAATGGTGGTTCCATTCCAAGTTTTCCTAGGAATCTCCATACAGCTTTCCAAATTGGCTGCACCAATTTGCAGCTTTACCAGAAATGTAAGAGTGTGCCCTTTTCCCCACATCCTTGCCAGCATGTTTTGTTGTGTTTTTAATAGCTGCCATTCTGACTGGCATGAAATTAAATCTTAGAGTAGTTTTGATTTGTATTTCTCTAATTGCTAGAGATGTTGAACATTTTTTCATATATTTGTTGATTGATTGTATATCTTCTTCTGAGAAGTGTCGGTTCAGTTCCTAAGCCCATTTGTTGATTGGGTTGTTTGTTTTATTTTTTGGTGTAAAGGTTTTTGAGAGATTTATATATCCCTGAAGTTAATGTTCTGTCTGATGTGAATGTGGTAAAGATTTGCTCCCAATCTATAGGTTCTCTGTTCACCTCAATGATTGTTTCTTTTGCTGAGAAGAAGCTTTTTACTTTGAATCCAAACCATTTATTAATGTTGGTTTTAGTTCTTGTGCTATAGGGGTCTTATTGAGGAAGTTGGGGCCTAATCCAACATGTTGGAGATTTGGGCCTACTTTTTTCTCTATTAGGTTCAAGGTCTCTGGTTTGATTCCTAGGTCCTTGATCCATTTTGAGTTGAGTTTTGTGCATGGAGAGAGATAGAGGTTTAATTTCATTTTATTACATGAGGATTTCCAGTTTTCTCAACATCATTTGTTGAAGAGGGTGTCTTTTCTCCAATGTATGTTTTTGGCACCTTTGTCTAATATAAGATAACTGTAGATGTGTGGGGTTGTCTCTGTGTCTTCTATTCTGTACCATTGGTCAACTGATCTATTTTGGTGCCAATATCATGCTGTTTTTGTTACTAATGCTTTGTAGTACAATTTAAGGTCTGGAATAGTAATGCCACCAGCTTCATTCTTCCTGCTAAGAATTGCTTTGGCTATTCTGGGTCTCTTATTTTTCCAGATGAATTTCATGATTTCCTTTTCTATTTCTATGAGGAATTACATTGGGATTTTGATTGAGATTGCATTGAAATTGTATAGTGCTTTTGGTAGAATAGTCATTTTGACAATATTAGTTCTACCTATCCATGAACAAGGTAATCTTTCCATCTTCTAAGATCTTCTTTAATTTCTTTTTTTAATGTGTTGTAGTTTTCATTGTACAGGTCTTTCACTTCTTTTGTTAGGTTGATTCCCAAGTATTTTATTTATTTATTTTTTGACATTATAGTAAATGGGGTGGATTTCCTAGTTTCTCATTCTGAGGATTTGTTGCTGATGTATAGAAATGCCTTAGTTTTATGGGTGTTGATTTTATATCCAGCCACTTTGCTGAATTCATTTATTAGATCTAGAAGATTTCTGGGGGAGATTTTTTTTGGATCTTCTATGTATAGAATCATATCGTCTGCAAATAGTGATAGTTTGAGTTCTTCTTTTCCTATCCATATCCCTTTTATTTCTTTCGTCTGTCTAAATTGCATTGGCTAGGGTTTCAAGAACTATGTTAAATAATAGTGGTGAAAGAGGACATCCCTGTCTTGTTCCAGTTTTTAGAGGGAATGCTTTCAGCTTTTCTACATTTAGGATGATGTTGGTCTGGGGCTTAGCATAGTTGGCCTTTACAGTGTTGAGGTATGTTCCTGTTAACCCTATTTTTTCTAGCGTTTTGAACATGAAGGGGTGTTGTATCTTGTCAAATGCTTTCTCTGTGTCAATTGAGGTGATCATATGATTTTTATCTTTGAGTCTATTTATGTGGTGAATAACATTTATTGATTTCCTTATATTGAACCAAGCTTGCATTCCTGAAATGAACCTCACTTGTTCGTGATGTACTATTTTTTTGATGTGTTTTTGTATTCAATTTGCCAGAATTTTATTGAGGATTTTTGCATCTATATTCATTAGTGATATTGGTCTGAAGTTTTCTTTCTTTGATTTATCTCTGCCTGGTTTGGAATCAGGGTGATATTGGCCTCATAGAATGAGTCTGGAAGGGTTCCCTCTTTTTTTTATTTCATGGAAGAGTTTGAGAAATATTCCTGTTAGTTCTTCTTTAAATGTCTTGTAGAACTTGGTTGTGTATCCATCTGGACCTGGGCTTTTCTTGGTTGGTAGGTTTTTGATGGCATCCTCTATTTCTTTGCTTGAAATTGATCTGTTTAAGTTGTGTATGTCATTCTGATTTACTTTGGGCATATCGTATATTTCTAGAAATTTGTCGATGTCTTCATTATTTTCTATTTTGTTGGAGTATAGATTTTCAAAATAATTTCTAATTTTCTTCTGTATTTTTGTAGTATCTGTCGTGATGTTTCCTTTTTCCTCACATATATTGGTAATTTGAGTTTTTTCTATCCTTTTCTTAGTTAGCATAGCTAATGTTTTATCAATTTTATTTAGTTTTTCAAAGAACCAACTTTTGGTTCTGTTGATTTTTTTCAATTGTGTTTTTTGTTTCAATTTCATTGATTTCATCTCTGATTTTAATTATTTCCTGAGTTCTACTGCTTTGGGGTTTAATTTGTTCTTCTTTTTCTAGGGCTTTGAGATGTAATGTTAATTAATTTATTTGTTGACCTTTTCTTCTTTGAAGGAATGAACTCCATGCAATGAATTTTCCTCTTAGTACTGCCTTCATAGTGTCCCAGAGATTTCAATATGTTGTTATCGGTGTTCTCATTTACCTCTAAGAATTGTTTAATCTCCTTTGTGATGTCTTCTGTAACCCATTGTTCATTAAATAGCATATTATTTAGTCTCCAAGTGTTGGAATGGGTTTTGTTTCTTTTTTTTTTTATCAATTGATTTCTAGTTTCATTGCATTACAATTTGATAGTATGCAGGGTAGTATCTCTGCTTTTTATATTTGCTTAGAGTTGCTTTATGGCATAACATATGATCTATTTTAGAGAATGATCCATGTGATGCTGAAAAGAACGTGTACTGACTTGTTGATGTATAATATACTCTCTATATATCAGTTAAATCTAAACTATTGATTGTATTATTGAGTTCTACTATTTCTTTGTTTAGCTTTTGTTTGGAAGATCTATCCAATGGTGAAAGCAGTGGGTTAAATTCACCTAGAATTATTGTGTTGTGGTCTATTTGGTTCTTGAACTTGAGAAGGGTTTGTTTGATGAACATGGATGCTCTGTCATTTGGGGCATATATATTTATATATATTTATGACAGTTATTTCTTTTTGATGTATGATTCCCTTAAGTAGTATGAAATTCCCTTCCTTATCTCTTTTGATTACCTTTGGCTTGAAGTCTACTTTGTTTGATATGAGGATGGAAACCCCTTCTTGCTTATGTTGTTCATGTGAGTGGTATATTTTATCCCATCCTTTCACCTTCAGTCTGTGGGCGTCTTTTCCTATGAGATGTGTCTCTTGAAGGCAGCATATTGTTGGGTCTTTTTAAAAATTCAATCTATCAGCCTATGTCTTTTAATTGGTGAGTTTAGGCTGTTAATGTTCAGGGTTATTATTGAGATATGATTTGTATTACCAGTCATTTTAAATTTCATTTAATTCTATTTTATTTTTGCTATTTAGCTTGACTTAATTTCTCCTATGGTTAGTTTTCCTTTATTGTTGTTCTTCCCTGTGAAGGTTTTCATTGTTGCTTTTCAATTCCTCCTTGTGGAATATTTTGCCAAGGATGTTCTGTAGTTCTGGCTTTCTTGTTGTAAATTCTTTTAGCTTTTGTTTATCATGGAAGGTTTTTATTTCATCATCAAATCTAAAGCTTAATTTTGCTGTTTATAAGATTCTTGTTTGGCATCCCTTATCTTTTAGAGCCTGGTATATGTTGTTCCAGGCTCTCCTTGCTTTGAGGGTCTGGGTTGAAAAATCTGTTGTGATGAGAATTGGTTTTCCTCTATAGGTTATCTGATTTTTCTCTCTTATGGCCTTTAAAATTCTATCCTTATTTTGTATGCTAGTCATTTTCATTATAATGTGCCTTGGTGTATATCTGTTGTAATTTTGTACATTTGGCATCCTATATGCTTCTTGTATTTGGTTTTCAAATTCGTTCTTCTTGTTTGGGAAATTTTCTGATATTATTTCATTAAAGAAATTTTGCATTCCTTTGGATTGATTCTCTGCACCTTCCTCAATTCCAATAAATATTTTATTCAGTCTTTTGATGGTATCCCATATTTTTTGGATATTTTTGTTCAATGTATCTTACTGTCTTTGCTGTGTGGCCAACTTTATTTTCAATATTATATATTTTGTCCTCATTGTCTGAGGTCCTATATTCTAAGTGATCCAATCTATTTTTTTAAATGGACTATTGTTTTCCTTCATTTCAAGTATTTCTCTTTGGTTTATCCTCAGACTCTCTATCTCTTTCTTGATGTAATCTTTTGCTACCTGTATTTGATTTCTTATCTCTTTGTTGGAGAGATCAATTTTTGCCTGTATCTGCTCACTTAGGTCAATTTTTAAATCCCAAATCATTTTAATTATGTATATTCAGAGCCCCTTTTCCGACATTTCACTTACTGTGCTTTCTATGGATTCTATTGCTGTAGAATCTTCATTTGTTTGGGGCATTTTCCTCCCTTGTTTTTTCATGATATCTATTTGTTTTCTCCTCTTGCAGTGTAAGTCTGAGGTATTACTCTTTCTGTCCTATTGTTTTATATCTTCCCTACAGGTTACCCGAGGCCTCACTTTTAATGGAAAGATCAATATTACAGCATTCAAAGTACCAAACGTATTGGCATATATCAGTTAGTTTCTATTTTTATTTTCAAAATTTTGACACTTTAACCATAAATGATGAGATCAATTATCTTCTACCATTTAGTCAGTATTTTCGTGTGGTGGTTCACTGTATCTAATGGTAGAAGGGGGGACTTATGGGTTGGCTAAAACATTTGTGAAGTAGGATGTGAGAAGATAGAGGTATTAGATTATTTGACTAGTGAGAGGGTAATCATGGGAATTATGGTGTTAGTAGGAGAAACAAAAGATCAGTATTCCCAAGTAATATTCCCTGTTCCTGGGTCCAGGGCCTATTCCCTGACCTGTAGGCAGAGGAGGAAAATACCTATGGCTCCTGAGTGGGCGGGCCAAGCTGGGAAAGCACCCTGGAGGGCCTAGCTGGAACTCTTGCAGGCTGGGGCTTATTCCCCTGCTGACAGGAGCTGGGATGGTGCTTCTGAGGTGGGCAGGCCTAGCTGGAAAAACATGCCTGGAGGGCCTAGCTGGAACTCTTGCAGGCCAGGACTTGTTCTTTTTTTTTTTTTTTGTGGTACCGGGGATTGAACTCAGGGGCACTTGACCACTGGGCCACAACCCCAGCCCTTTTTTGTATTTTATTAGAGGCAGGGTCTCACTGAGTTGCTAAGTGCCTCGCCATTGCTGAGGCTGGCTTTGAACTCGCGATCCTCCTGCCTCAGCCTCCCAAAGTGCTGGGATTACAGGCGTGCGCCACCGCGCCCGGCTAGGACTTGTTCTTATAGAATTTTTTTTTTAAAGTCTCATATTCTGTTCATTTATTATTGTAAATTTCTCCATGTTTTGAAAATCTCTTCTCATTAATTTCATGCAGTATAATTAACTATAGAATTTTTTAAAATATAAAATAATTATTCACTACTTATTATTAAGAACATCATTGTTTAAAATTCAGATAAAATATTTTCCTTAATATATAGTTTTGTTTCTGGTACTTTTGAGTTTAAAAAAAATATTTTATATGTTATTCACTGAATCAATCTGCTTTTTTCTCACTTTTTTTTTTTTTTTTTTTGGTACTAGAGACTAAAGCCAGGTAAGTTCTACCACTGAACTGCTTCCCCAGTCTTTCATTTTTTTAATTTTAAGAAAGTGTCTTGCTAAGTTGCCTAGGCAGACCTCAAACTTGTTATCTTCCTGCCTCAGACTCCTGAGTCACTGGGATTATAGGCATGCACAACTGTACAGGGCTTCCTCATTCTTTGGAAATGCTTACTGTTTTACTCAGCTTTTTTGCTGCGCTAACCAAAAGACCTGCCAAGAACAATTATCAGAGGAAAAGTTTATTCTGGAGCTCATGGTTTCAGAGTCTTAGTTCTAAAATGGCCAAATTCATTTCTCTCAATTAGAAGTGAGACAGATCATCATGGTGGAAATGTGTGATGGAGAAAATAGCTGGCACTAAGAAACGGAGAGAGAACAAATTCCACTCTCCAGGGAAAAATATATACCCCAAAGGCACGCCCCCAATGACCCCTCCTCCAGCCACATTCTACCAGTTTAAAGTTGCCACCCAGTTAATCCCTATGAGGGGATTAATGCACTGATCAGGTTAAGCTTCTCATAATACAATCATGTCACCTCCAAACTTAATTGCATTCTCACACATGAGGTTTTGGGGTACACCTCACATTTTAAACCATAACACTTTATTTTTTCTCTAGTACGTCTGTGCTCATAACCCACTTTAAAAATGTTTTATTGTGGTAAGAACACTCAACATGAGATCTACTGTCTTAAAAATGTTAAGTGTACAGTACAGTGTTTTTGACTATGGGTACAATACCATAATGCTGATATTTAAAACTTATTCGTCATGCTTTACTGAAACTTTGTGTCCATTGATCAACATCTCTGCAATTCCCTGTTCCCCCACATCCTGGCAACCACCATTCATTGACTATGAATTTGACAAATTTAGATACTTAGTAGAATGAAGCCGTCTGACTTTCTTCCATGGACTTACTTCATGGTATTCTGTTGTATTTATATATTTTTATTTACCCATTTATCTGTGAATGAACACTTCAGTTGTTTCCACATCTTGGTTCTTGTGAAATGAGGTGCAATAACATGGGAAAGCAAATATCCCTTTAAGATCCTCATGTTCACAACCACTCTCCCCCAACATACATTTATTTTAAATCTATAATTTGTGTGAAATTAATTTTCCATGTAATTTAGAGGCTAAACTAATTCTCAAAAAACTTAGCAAGTTTTAGAAGCATGATTAATTTAACAGTCTATCTTTAACTTGTACCTGAAAATTTTTCTTTATTATGTAAGTTAATATTATGTATACTTTAATCTATTTTTGGATACTTTCTATTCAGTTTCTGTGTCAGTACTATACTCAGTTAATTTACACTTTTATATTTTATATCGCATAAATCAAGTCCATTTAGTTTAAATTGGTTACAAAATTTATAAAATATTGAATACTTTCAAAATATTCAAAAAGTGACATTACCTCTTCGCTTTACCTTTTCTTTATAGACATAGCTGGGCATGGTGGTGCATGCCAATAATTGCAGCAACTGTGGGGCCAAGGGAGGATGATTACAGACAGGTTCAAGGCCAATCTCAGCAATTTAGTGAGATTCTGTCTCAAAAATGAATTAAAACTAAACAAACAAACCAAACAACAAACAAAAGCTGTAATGACCAGTGGTGTGTGTTCTTGAGGGCACTTTGTCTCATGACTTAAGCTTATCCTTTTCCACTGGGGTCTCCTTACTGATGTAGCTATTGTCATTATGCAATGTGGATAAGGAACTGAATGCCCATAGTGCAAAGCTTTGACCAAAAGGACAAGGAAAATCTTGGTCTCATACTGTTAATCCTCTTCCCCATAATGAATACTTCTGCAACTTAGTTTATTGTAGTCGCCGGAAAAGGATTGCAGCCTGGAACGGCAACGCCGTGGGAAGGAGTCCAGAGACAGGATGGAGACGAAAATATTCTTTAATCTTACAAGAAACTACAATATATCTATACAATAGCGATAACCCTGTCTTTTCTCCCTCTGGTCTCTTCCCATGCGCCCGAGCAGCAATGGCGCTCGCTCGATCTGCTGAGCGTTCAAATCTCTCGAGAGCCTCGACCAAGTCCCGCGAGATCCCGTCAGACTACGGAAAGCGGAAATGCCCAAAAATGTCTATGGCCCAATAGTCAACCGCAATCTTAGCTATCTCCCCAAACAGGGCTCCTGCATTTCCCCTTTTGTTTTAAAAGAGGGGATGCTCTAGGACGTCTATGTGCAACCAACATTCTTACCCGTCATTGGATAATCAAGGCTGTGCCCTTGACTCCTGTCTTAGGTTGATATGTCGGCCACATGAGACTATCCCGTGCGACTGTGCCTGTCTTAGGTTGTCCCCCTCTGGGGATCTTACCCGTCATTGGCTAACCAGCCATCCAATGGAGCCCTTTAGGATCGACTGTGTAAGATGACTAACAGCCGTCCAATTGTGGGGAGATGCTGCGGCTTTAAGGCAACAAGCCTTTTGGTGACGAGCCAAAATTGCATGGCATACCAAATTCTTTAAACAAATCAGCTGCCCTAAGTTCTATCAAGTAACACACTGAGTTCTCTAAACAAATACCCCCAAGGTACTGTCCCATGAAGTCCCAAACAATGAAAGATCAAAATGTCCACTTGTTATAACACGTAGATCTAGGAGGCCCCATGCATGCAGAGCAGAGGCCACACTGCTGGTGAGGTTGTTTGACATTTGAGCAGCAGGGATGCTTGCAGCGACCGCGATCCCTGCATCTGTAGCAGCAGCCGTCTTTTTTTATGTCTAGACAATGCCACCGGCAAATCTTCAGGGCCGCTCCCTAGAGACTCAAGCATCAATTATTAAAGGAAAGGCAGTGCTATTCCAGCACTGAGTCAAGAGGCGAGTTTTCAAACTAAAAAATAGAATTATTAGATTAGAAAATTAAAGTTGATTTCTGCTCACACACATTGCAGCTTGAGCTCCCACAAACATAAGCTGGCAAAACATCATATTTAGAACAAAACAAAGAAAGACTGAGGGTATTTACTGTATTAAAGATAGATTAAAGAAAAACTAAAAGCACTTTGGAGAAATAATTTGTTAGCTGGAACTCTCGAGTTTCTGCATACACAGCAGTCCTTTACCTGTTGAAATGATTGAAATTAATCATTTATTAAACAAATGAAGTTAATAACAAATAAGCAACCTTATGTCAAAACACCAAAATATCAGGTTATACAGCCCTAGTCATATTTTTCTCTAAAGAGAAATCCTTGGGACACCTATAAAACAAAATTGAAGGTACCTTCACTTATAAAATTATTTACTCAATTTGAATACTCTCAAACTTAAATGAATTAGAGTTATTTGGATCCATATAAATATATATATATTCACAAGCGCTTTGTTATTTTTGATGTCACACTGGACAGACAGACGCACATACAAACATATATTTGTGACGTCACATTAACATGAAATTTAGACAAATACACAGACATAAACACATATATAAAAAGAAAAAAAAATACAATTGTGTGCACACTAAAGAGAGATCTCTTAGTCCCAGCCGGGAGGAATGATACTTAAGTTGTGACGTATTTTGAAGGACTCTTTTAAGGGAATCATTCCATATCTTCATCATGGTCCTCTTGATTTTGTACCTTTTTTATTAATCTTGATTCCTCAACAACTTCATCTTGATCCTTTTGATTTGGTACTTGCTTTATTAATCTAGATGGTATCCATATTGGAGAGGATTCACGCTTTGGAAAAACACAAACAGATCCTCTCCCCCAAATTAACACTGGATCTGGACCCTTCCATGTACCTGAAAGAACATCCTTCCAGTAAACCAAAGGTTTATGTTGTTGATGTGGGTTCCAATGTCTGTCTCCAGCAGAATAACCATCAGAGTCTAAAGTTAAAAAATTTAAGGTAAACAGGGCAACTGCCAATCTGTCCTTAGGATTTTTCCAGTTTCCTTCTTTCTGTTTTAACAACATAACTTTTAGTGTGCGGTTTGCTCTTTCAATAATGCCCTGACCCTGAGGATTGTATGGGATGCCTGTTTTATGGGATATGTTGAATTTTGCACAAAACTCTTTGAAAGATGAGGACGTATATGCGGGGCCATTATCTGTTTTAAGCATTTTGGGGATGCCCAATGCAGCAAAAGCTTGTAAACAATGAGATGTGACATCTTTAACTTTTTCTCCAGAATGTAAGGAAGCAAAAATCATGCCTGAGCATGTATCTATGGTCACATGAATAAATCGCAATTTTCCAAAACTTGGCTCATGAGTAACATCCATCTGCCACAAATGATTGGGCATTAATCCTCTAGGGTTAACACCAAAATGAGGATTGGGCAAATGTGTCATACAAGATTTACAATCTTTTACAATTGTTCTGGCTTGCTCCTTTGTGATTTTAAACCTACGTTGCAAGGTGGTGCTGTTGACGTGAAACTGGGAATGAAATAAAGTAGCTTGTTGTAGCGCTGAAAGTATAAATATTGTTTTTGTAAGTTCATCAGCCTTTTGATTACTTTCATGGAGGGGGCCAGGCAAATTAGTATGTGCTCTAATATGGCCTATGAATAGAGGTTCTTTTCTTGCCCACAAAAGTTTTTGTATTTGATAAAACAATTTAAAAGCTGGAGTATGAGGTGCTATTGGTCCTGCTAACTCTAATTTTGGGACGGCTTGTACAATATAGTGGCTATCTGAAAAAATGTTTATGGGCTGGTCTCTAAAATTTTCCAGAGCTCTTACCACAGCTTCCAATTCCACTAGTTGAGCTGATTTGTGTGCAGTTATGTAAGTCATATTTTCTTTTGTAGTGACTACTGCAGCAGTACCATTTGAGGACCCATCTGTAAATACATTAAATGCCTTAGGAATAGGTTGATTTTTTTATTACCTGTGGAAATATAATAGGATGATTAATACAAAAAGATAATATAGGAGACTTAGGAAGGTGATTATCAAAATTTGCAGAGGTAGAGCATCTAGCTATAGCCCAGTCATTATCGTTGAAGCATAAATATTCAATCTGTGACGATGAATAGGGAGTAATAATAGTAGCAGGGTGAATGCCAAATATTTTAGTAGAAGTTTTAAGTCCTTGAAGAATAAGTTTAGCCACCATGGAGGTATAAGACTCAATTATGCTTTTAGGAGAGATAGGCAAATGTATCCATAATAAAGGCCCTTGTTGCCAAAATACTCCTGTGGGTGTATATTGTGAAGAAATAATAATCAATATCAGCGGTTGAGTTAAATCAAATCTGTCACAATGAGCTCCTTCGATGGCTTTTTCTACTACCTTTAAAGCTTTCCTAGCATCAGGAGTCAATGTTCGCGGTGAGGATGGATCAGGGTCCCCTCGAAGGATATCAAATAAAGGTTTTAATTGGCCAGTAGTGAGGTTTAGTGTAGGGCGAAGCCAATTAATGTCTCCCAGTAGTTTTTGGAAATCATTGAGCGTGGTTAAATGTTCTTTATTTATTAAAATTTTTTTGGGTCTAACAAAAGTATCCATGATTTTAAATCCTAAATATAATATGGGAGATCTGGTTTGAACTTTTTCTTCTGCTATATATAATCTGTATTTTTTAAAATTTTCTACCACGTCACTGAATATATTAAATAAGATTTTTTGATTAGGGTGGGCCAGTAAAATATCATCCATGTAATGTAGACACATGAGGTTTGGATATTTATTTTTAATGGGTTGGATGGCCTTGTCCACATATATTTGGCATATGGTGGGGCTATTAGCCATTCCCTGTGGCAAAACCTTCCATTGATATCTCTGATCAGGGCCATTATTGTTAATAGAAGGAACTGAAAAGGCAAACCTGGGGGCATCCAGAGGATGTAGGGGAATAGAAAAGAAGCAATCCTTTATATCAAGACTAATAACATGGAAATTTTTTGGAATAGCTATAGGATTCGGAAGTCCAGGTTGAGTAGGGCCCATGACTTGCATGGTTTTATTAATTTGTCTAAGATCATGTAATAATCGCCATTTTCCTGATTTTTTCTTGATCACAAATATGGGGGAATTCCAGGGAGAGGTGGAAGGTTCTATATGTCCTGCTTCTAATTGTTCCTGAACTAGTAGGTGGGCCGCTTGTAATTTCTCTTTAGATAGGGGCCACTGAGGGACCCACACTGGCTTATCAGAAAGCCATGGTATTTTCAAAATTATTTTCTCAGTGGCCCCGAAGAAAAATGTCCTTTTCCTATATGATAATGATTTCTTTTAGGGTTAAGCTTACCCTGTACTTTTTGATGATTTCTTATAGGGTTAAGATTACTCTGTAGATTTTTACATTTAACACCTGCAGGTTTGGTTGCAAGGTGTACTCCCATTTGTTGTAAAATATCTCTTCCCCATAAAGTAACCGGTAGATTAGGTAAAACATAAGGCTGAAACGTGCCTTTATGTCCTTCATCATCCTCCCATTTTAAAATTACCGCACTTTTTTTCTGGGAGGTTATTATATCCCAAGCCTCTTAAACTGGTTGAAGCTTTTTGCAGAGGCCAGTGTTTGGGCCATTGACGTAAATTAATGATGGAAGAATCAGCTCCAGTATCTATAAGACCCTCCATTTCTATTCCTTGGATTCTTATTTTACACATAGGCCTCCTTGTACAGTCCCGAACCCAGCAAACCATGGGTTTCGAATCAGTGGAACAAAATCCTCTATTGTTCCTATTTAGAGGCATATTCATTTTAAATGACTTATGTAAATTTGGAAGGAGGAGCAGCTGAGCAATTCTATCTCCCTGATTAATAGAACTTATACTTTGGGGTGAGCTAAGCATTATTTTTATTTCCCCTTTATAGTCTGAGTTTATTACGCCTGGGGTCACTTGCAAACCTAATAAGCTCTCAGGACCTCGCCCGATAATAAGTCCTACAGTCCCTGAGGGAAGAGGTCCCCTGACTCCTGTGGGAATCAGTTGAACCCCCATTTCAGGTGTTAACACTATTCGGGCGGTGGAACAGAGGTCTAATCCTGCATTTCCTCCTGTTCCTCTGGCGAGGGAGTGGATGGGTAATAGGGATTGTGTCGGGGAAGCATCTGAGTGGATGCTTGAGGATACTCCTCCTCCAATGCCTCGTACATTTGTGGGCCCCGGGGCATTGGGCCCCTTGCCCCGTTTTTTGAATTCCTGAACAAAGGATTTCCATGGATGTCAAATTTTGAATAGCATTTATTGGCCCAATGATTTCCTTTCTTACACCTGGGGCAGCAACCTGGAGCACGGTATGAATTTGGTCCGGTTTCTCTTTTAGGATTTTGCCTAGAATAGCCTGATTGATTATGATAATTTTGCCTAGAATATCCTGATTGATTATAATGTTTATGTTGAGCTCTTGTAAAATTTTGAGGGGCAGCATCTCTCACAGCTGCTGCAATCATATTCCCTGTGACAAAGGCATCATTTATATCTTTACATAATTGTATATATATGGAAAGATCCTTTTTATTTTTCCATGGCCTGATGGCTTCCTGGCAATACTTATTAGCATTTTCGTACGCTAATTGGACAACTAATGGCATAACTTGATCAATTTCTCCAAAAACTCTACCTGCAGTTCTCAAAAGTCGATCAGCAAATTCAGCATATGGTTCATTAGGTCCTTGAATTACTTTGGACAAGCTACCTTGTAGATCCCCAGGTCCTTGTACAGTTTTCCATGCCTTTAAGGCAGCTGCGTTTATCTGAGCATATACTCCTGGGGTATAATATTTTTGATCCTGTACGTCTGCGAATTGTCCTTCTCCTGTGAGCATTTCTATATTATGGTCTCCAAACCCCGCATCTGCATTTCTTTTAGCTGTTTCTATACAAAGTTCTTGAAATTGCGATCGCCAAACCAAGTATTGTCCCCCACTTAATGTTGCTTTACATAGACGTTTCCAGTCTGCGGGGGTTAAGCTAAAGGTGTTAAGGGACTCCAGTATACTCAACGTGAAAGGAGCTTGGGGTCCATAAGTCATTACTGCCTCTTTAAGATTTTTTATTGTTTTGAAATCTATTGGCTGGTGGTCCCTCCGTCCATTTTCATATTCAAATACTGGCAGTTCCCAACGTATCTGTGAGTTACCCTCGAGAGCACATAAGCGCTCAGAAAGACTTTTTATTTCTGTTTCTAGGGTATGCAAACGCCTAGTGATACCCTTCATATTTTCTGTAATCGATTTCACCCATGGGGGAGTAGAGGACACAAGTTCCTCCACTTGATGATCCCTTATCTTGGTCTTCCTTAATTTCCTTTTGTTCATTTTCTCAAAATCACCTTTAGTTAATTCCTCCTCACTGCTACTACTCTCATTGGTCCTAACTGACTCAGTAACATCCTGAGTCCCAGGTTCAATTGAGACCATGTATCCTTGAAGTATCTCTAATAAATCTTGAATAGCTTTAGCAGCTCGGATCTTTGTCATTTTGGGGACGCTTCTAATACTCTCCTTACTGGTCTTAGTTGACTCAGCGGAATCTACGCTTTCATGATCGCCTTCACTGTTTTCTAAATCCTCCTCACTAACGACAGACTCATCTATATCAAAGAATTCATCAAGAGCCTCGTACACTTGGGTCTTAGATATTTTCGAACCCATTTTAACCGCTCTGACTAGAGACTCCTGCGAGGTTTCTCAGTTCTTACCTGCCGTGCTGAATTCCCCGTACGGGCCACCAACTGTAGTCGCCGGAAAAGGATTGCAGCCTGGAACGGCAACGCCGTGGGAAGGAGTCCAGAGACAGGATGGAGACGAAAATATTCTTTAATCTTACAAGAAACTACAATATATCTATACAATAGTGATAACCCTGTCTTTTCTCCCTCTGGTCTCTTCCCATGCGCCCGAGCAGCAATGGCGCTCGCTCGATCTGCTGAGTCACCGTTCAAATCTCTCGAGAGCCTCGACCAAGTCCCGCGAGATCCCGTCAGACTACGGAAAGCGGAAATGCCCAAAAATGTCTATGGCCCAATAGTCAACCGCAATCTTAGCTATCTCCCCAAACAGGGCTCCTGCAGTTTATATTTTAAGATGACAATGCTACAGAAGGGAACGGTCAGGCACAGGCTCTCCATTTAAATCTCTTCCTCCTCTATGATCTCCTTTGGTCCCCACTCCTATTTATTGAGATCACATTATAATAAAGCAATAGTACAAAAGTCACATAACTTAGGCTCTACTTTCTGAAGAACTCAGGCTAAACCAGCATTAAAAAAGAAATTTAACTTTACTTCAGGAACACTGTTTAAATGTGTTCCTAAAATGTGTGCTTTATTACTCTCTGTTATATAACTATCAGTTTATATCATAGCTGTGAGCTGATTATGAAAATGTAGTGTTTTCTTCAAGCCCTTTCTCATTAAAAGGGAAAAAAAAGAACTTCATCTTACGAATCACAGAGCTTGGCTTTTACCACCTATGTGTTAGAATGTTAATAATTACATTTACGTTATGGGGTGAAACAAATGGAAAGTGTCAAAAGTCTGAATATGCTTGAGAGAGACAGAAAAGTTGGTCTATTTTGCAATCAAGCAATAGCAGACTACTCAAGACAGAACATGCAAAACAAAACAGACTTTAGTTTAATTTTCTGCCTTTTGTATTAATAATTTAGCAAGATTAATTTCCAGCTTATTTTTTTATATTTTAAGCAAAATATGTTTGTAAAATATTGAAAACAAAGCAAAATCAGGGCAAGTAAAGAGAATATTTTATGAAAAATATATGTTATGTTATTGAAAATTCTTGTAAAGCATTTAAATTTTATAATTGAAGAATTTAACTGAAACATACTTATTTATAATTGAAGAATTTAACTGAAACATACTTATTTATGTTCTGTTGATAGTTAGAACTCCAGTACAATAAATGTTAAATTTAAATGTTTAAAAATTCTATTTATCGGTTTCTTATGTGAATAAAATTTTACCAACGTATTTGTGTACTTATAGTTAATTTCTGTATACAAAACTCTCACTGTAAACCTAGTCTAATTTGGTTTTTTGGTTTGTTTTTGGTACTGGGTATTGAACCTAGGAGTGTTTTGCGACTCAGCCACAGCCCCGGCCCTTTTAAAAAATTATGAGACAGGAACTCTTTGTTTCTTAGGGCCTTGCTTAATTGCTGAGGTGGGCCTTGAACTTGTGATCCTCCTTCCTCAGCCTCCTGAGCAGCTTGGATTACAGGCATGTGCCACCATATGTGGTAGTACTTTCCTTTTTATAATAATAATTGGTGATTAAGTAGAATTTCTTTAATTTTGTTTTATAATTTTCTTTGTAATGTAATGATTTATTTATAATGTAATGATTATATTATAACAAGGATTCTGGTTATAAAAATATACTACACATATAACAAATACGCACACACACCTTGTTCATATTTTTCATGTTAACACTTGTACTGTATGTTATAGTATAATTTAAGTTAATTTGCACTAGAACATATATTTTTTTTGCAGAAAATTTATAAGAAAGATTATTCTTTGAAAATAATTTCTACCATTCCCCCATGACGGGTGTTGATGGAGTGACTATTTTTCATCCCTTTTAGGAAATAATCCTGTTTTATGTCTGTTCTGAAACAATTGTCAACACTTACACTCTCAGTTTTCCTATTTGTGTGACAAACAATATATTCGAACAATACAGTGGCCAATGGGCTGAGAAATCATGAATGGCCAAACAGTAAGTCTATCTTTCATAGGTGTTTGTAGTTTATCCCTTAACTACATTACCTGGTGGGTTGGGTCAATGTAGAGATGACATTTAAGTAGATACCTGTGGCTATTCATATAAAGAAAAGAAGAAAAAAAATCGATGATGAAAGACAGTTAGCAAAAATACTCTAAGGTGGCCAGAAATTGTCATATTGAGAAAACAAAAAGAAGACCAATATGGCTTCAGAGGAAAATGGGAAGGAGCGTAGGAAATGAGCTAAAATACTTCAGAGAGTTAGGCTGGTGGTAAATCCACCCAGGTTTGTAAACCACTGCAAAGAATATTGATCTTATTCTAAATGTGTTGGGATCTATAGGAAAATTTTAAGTTTGGGAATGATATCATCTAATTTATGTTTTTAAATAAACTATTCTTAATTTTAAGTGGAGCAAAACAAAATGTAGAAATAATAGATAAAAGTGCATGCTGTGTCTTGGAAAGAAGTTTATTTATTCAGGAACTCTTTGGTAGGAATGCTTGACAGAAATTAAATGCTTGATCAATGGGGAGGGTTATAAGAGAAAGAAAAACAAGCAGCTCATAGAATTTTGGTCTGAAAAGTTCAATATACAAGAGCCATTTGTTGACAAGAAGAATACAGGGAAAGAAGTTGGTTGTAGTATAGGGAAATAAAATATTCTATTTCAATGATGCTAAATTTGGAATATCTACACAAAATCCCAAATTAAAGATGAAAACTAGATAATTAAATACCCAGCTTAAAGTAGTAGTGAAGAATCAGGGCTGGAAATAGATTTATACTTTATGGGCATGTAAATATTAAACACCACAGGTGGATGGAATTTTCAAGAAAGTTATGAGGCAATCAATGAACAGATTCAACCTCGTACACTCTTTCCTCCTTATTTTTGTTACATGAATCATTTGTAGATATTTTCATTCTATTCTTTCTACTTATTGTTGACTTTTCGTTTTTTATCTTTGATCTGTGGTCAAGGTACTCAACATTGTCACTAGATATTTCCTGCCTGGCGAGTGGTTACCTTCTAGTGGCCTCCTCCCTGAAGAAAGTCTCAGTTCAACGATATTCCCTGGGTACTTTCATGCTTTAATCTATGTCTGTAGATTTTATGGTTTGTAGGTTTGGCTCCATGTTGAAGATAAAGGTTACTGTGGGGATTCTGAAGTCCCAAAGATTTTTCTCTCATCTATTTGTTTAGCTCCTTGTAGAATTCTTTCTTATTCTTTAAAATTCTATATTGTGATATGTGTGCATTATCAATCACTTTATCCTAGTACATAGTGTACAACATGTAACTTGATGTTTTTTTAATGAAAATTTCTTTAATTATGTTATTTGATTTTTGTTCTTCTCTATCATATATTTGTGTGGGGGAGGGAGTTCTAATTTTATGTAGATTAACAATTTATGGCCATTTTTAATTTTTATTACTTTCTAATACTTTTGGTATATTACTGTTTTGGATTTTTAAAATACTTCATACTGAGGTGTTCATTGTGCTTTAATTTTTGTGTGTGTTCTTAGGTGTCCTTTTAATTTTAATTTTTATAATGTTTTCTTTGTGTAATTTTTCTCTGAGTTTTCTAGCTGCCATTTCACCTTCTGCTTTTGCCTAGCCCCACTTGATTGTAAATGATTGTCTATTCCACAGGTATTGGTATTTCTACCCTTATTACTTAAATTATTTCATTAGTGATTTTCAATGTTTATAATTAATTACTTGGTTACATTTTTTTATTTGGTAGTAAACTCAAAAGCTATGAATCACACTAAACAGAAAATTTATTTAGTGAGGAGATAAAGAAAAGAATACCAGAGAGAAAACAGTTATGATATCAAAAGAAAGACTCTCAAAAGACAATAATGGATTGATTTTTAAATTTTTTAAAGAATAAAACATTTAAATTTAATGACTATCACCATTTCATTCTCAGTTTTATTTATATAATTAGTTTTGGAAGATTATGATAATATAAAAGATAATATTGAAGATACTTTTAAAATGGAATTAGTTGCCAAAGAAGCTAATATGTATTTAGTTATACAAAAATTTAAACCAAACGTTCTTAATGAAACCTCAGTAGGCTTTAACTCAATTTATGTAATATGACATGAAATTATTTCATTATTAAAATAGTATAAAAGGAACCAGTAATTTATTGTGTCATGTTACTAGAAAATGTCTTGCAGCTGAGATTTGATCAGGAGCAAAAAGAGAGTTCAAAAATTCTCTGTCTACTCTCTAGAAAAAATTACAATTGAGTTAACAAAACATACTAATTTGCTTTTTCAACTTTGAAAAAAATTTAAAGAATATTCCATGTTCACAAAATAAAGTTTCATCAAAAATCATTTCAGTTAATTATCATTTATTGATAAATAATTTCAATCACATAAGAATATATACACATACATACATATATGTTAATATACATATAACTTGAGCAAAACATATACAGCATCAGAAAAGTAGAAATATTTCCCTTTTGTTGAAGGATACGATATTAATCTAATCAGAATGTCTGCTGAGAACTTTCCATATGACAGATATTGGTCTGGTGTGGAGAACATAGCAGCCTTGGTTGCTGCCCTCACAAGACAGTACCGTATATAGGTGGGCACAGGACACTACAATGTTACATATGAATGGGGAATAGGCAATATTTTGGAATCATGTGAATGCTTAGTTTCTTCAGGATATCTAGTTTTCTTCTAAATTTAATGTTTTCAATTAAGGTGTAGAAGAGGTAAAATAACTGGATAGAAATAAAGTCTAAAAGATATAATCGATGGGGCTGGGGTTGTGGCTCAGTGGTAGAGCGCTCGCCTAGCACATGCGCGGCCCAGGTTTGATCCTCAGCACCACATAAACATAAATGCATTGCATTGTGTACAACTAAAGCAAATAAATAAATATTTAAAAAACAAAACAAAACATATAATCGACTACAGATTGGAAGGAGATGCATATGAGAAGGCCTGGAGGTTAGAGGGGTAACTTTTGAAGATCACTGGGTCATAGCAAGCCAGAATTTTAAATAAAGATTTGGAACAGTTGGAGAGAGGAATGATGATTTTGGCTCAGTGGTACTGAGCCTAGTCTTATGTGAGTTCTATGAGAAAATTAATTTCTACAGAACTGTGATAAAATTAATTTCTGTTCTTTTAAGTCATTAGGTTTGTGGTATTTTGTAGCCATAGTTATAAGGCATTAAGATGAAAGGTAAAAATGAAAAGATATTTTGAGAGACTTTAATTTTAGTATATTCATCTTAAATGTAAGTTTTAATAAAGTTATAATAAACTATTTTTCAAAATGAAAGTTTCCATCAAAATGATGGAATTAAAAAATGTACTTTTTCATCAACTTTCATTTTTGAATCTGAATATAAGTAGTAAACAGAGTATATCAAGGTATTTGCAAAATAATTTTGTTTAATGAATATTTTTGGTTAATGTATGATTTTTATCATCTGAAATATTTTTTGATCTACCATTGAGCTCTTTAGATCCTCAAGAGGAATGAAACTCACTGAAATAGATGATAAAAGCTTAAACCTTTTAAAAAACCTAATTTGTCAAAATATATATTAATTCCAGTTTTATTCTGAACTCATTGAACACTAATATCTGACAGGGAATTAAATGTGTAACATGAATCTAAATTCTACTAAAACAAAATCAGTTATTCTTAAAAAACATATATCCTCAGAGCCCTTAAACGTTGGCCTTCTACCCAAAAAAGAAGTAACATGTAAAGGAGGATCTATGGAAGTTTAGGGAATCATGAGGCTTGCAAAAACCACTGAGTGTGGAAGATAAGAAGTTGCCTGATTCTCAAAAAACTTCTCAGTGTGGTATCTTTGATCTTGGTAATAAATATGCCTCTAAAGCCATGCTGGTTCAGAAAGAGGACTCTGTTGCTTAATCCCAGCGGATCCAGAGATAGTCCCATTCATTCTTCTGAGCCTGGGAGCAGAGAATGAGATATGGCTCTAAATTAAATAAAAACAGAGAAGAAAAGAAAAAAAAAACATAAACAAATGAGGGAAGATTCATAAATATTGACAATTAATTATCTATAGTTATAAGTACTGTGCAGAAAAATCAGGCAGGGTAAGTCAGATGTGACATGCTTTAGTATAGCTATTTTATGTTTGATAAGGACCTTCCTAGTTACAGCAGTTTTCAATACATAAGATAAACAGAAATCTGGTAGGAATGTTCTTAGTACTCTTAATCTTCTGAGTGCCAGTTTGTTTTTCTTGCTGTGGTTTTGAAATAGAGTCTTTTCTTTCTAGGGTTTCTGATACCTCTTCCTCTACACTTAGTCTTCTTTCTATCTTCATGAGATCCACCATTTTCAAATTTCTTCCCCCACCTTTCTCTAGTTTCCACAGATGAGAGAAAACATGTGAGCCCTGACTTTCTTGGTCTGGCTTATTCACATAGCATCATGTAGTCTTGTTCCATCCATTTACTAGCAAATGACATAATTTCATTCTTCTTTATGACTGAGTAAAACTCTATTGCATATCTCTCTCTCTCTCTCTCTCTCTCTCTCTCTCTCTCTCTCTCCACACACACACACACACACACACACACACACACACATATATATATGAGGTGAGTGTGGAGGACGAATAGTGTGTGTGTACACACACACACACACACACACACACACATAATACTTGTCCTCCACACTCACTTTTTCTTTATTTATTAGTAGGCTTCTTCCATAACTTGGCTATTGTGCTGTGCAAACATTGGTGTGTGTGTATCACTATAGTATGATGGTTTTAGTTCCTTTGGCTAAATGTCAAGGAGTGGGATAGCTGGGTCATATGGTGGTTCTATTCCTACGATATTGCTACAGAAAGTGGTTGTACTAATTTGCTGTCCCATCAACATTGTACTTTTCTCCAGCAATTATTGTTATTTATATTCTTAATGATTGTCACCAAACTAGAGATGAAATCTCAGTGTAGATTTAATTTGTATTTTCCTTATTATCAAGGATGTTAAGCTTTTAAATATATTTGTTAGCATTTATATTTTTCTCTTTAGAAATGTCTGTTTAGATCATTTGCCCACTTATTATTATTATTAGTAGTAGTATTTTGTGTTAAAAGTTCATGAAATACTATTAGCTTTTACCCAAGCTTATGAGACATATAAATAAAATTGTGATCAAACTCATTATATTTCTTTTTTTCCTTTTATTCTAAGTTGTTATATATGACAGCAGAATGCATTACATTTCATATTTCAAAGGAACTATACATATCATGGACATCATAATACTCGTATTGATATAGCCAGTACCTTCTTTCTTGGTGTTAAACTTGGGATCTCAAGTAATAATTAGAAGTTTGATTGATAACCATGAATTCTGGACAAGGGGCATTAATTAGATGAGTCAAATATTTCTCATCATATCAATGGTGCCTTAAGCACTGTCTGCACATTAGAATAGTCTTGTAAAAAGAACCTTAATTTCAAGAACCTTAATTTTCTTGTCTAAGGTGTGCTCTTTCTCAAATAGCATTATGTGCACTGTAACATTTATTTCCCTTCATTTCAATATGCCCATGGCTCCTAATATCTCTTTATGTTTGGCAAAGTTTTCTAAAAATAGATTTATTTCAGTATCTTATTCACAGTCAAGTCCACCATCTCCAGGAGTAGATTGTGTGGGTTCTTGCCCTATTTAAATAACCTGTTAAGCTCTGTAATGTGAAAATCTCTTTGTTTCTCAATTTTATTGACTATAAATTCAGTATAGCTAATGGACTTATTTTCAAAATAATATCAAAAGTAAATGAAATCATTATATGATAAAGATATGAGCCCTCCCATGTTTACTGCAGCACAATTCACAATAGCTAGCATATGAAATAAAACAAGATGTCCAGAGACAGATGAATGGATAAGAATATCATATATATACATACATATATATATACATATATATATATATATATGATAGATTATTATTCAGCCATTATAAGAATGAAATTCTGTCATTTCTGGCAATGAGTATAGAACAAAGGACACCTTGATAAATGAAATATGCCAGGCACAGAAAAACAAATACCACTTGTTCTTATTCATTTGTGCAAGCAAAAACATGTAGTTCTCATAAAAGAAGAGAACAGCATATTGTTTATTAGACACTAGGAAAGATAAGCAGGAAGTGATAGTGTGAAGTTAGATAGTGGGTACCAAAATATAGTTAAGTAGGAGAAATAAGTTCTAGCATCATATATCACAGTAGGGTAACCAGAATCTATGACAAGTTGTGCTATATTTAAAAATAACTAGAAAATGAGAATGCAAATGTTCCTAATACATAACAATGATAAATGTTGGAAGAAATGAAAATACTAATTACCATGATTTGATCCTTATATAATGTACATATGTACCAAATTATCATAATAGATCCCATAAATATGGATAAAAATACTACATTCATTAAAAAATAAAATGAAGTTTAAAACATTTTGTTAAATGATGGCAGTACATGTATTGTGGTGAGCCTAGTCTTATAAGGATGGCTGATATTGATAAAATTTTAGTAGTTTCCTGCTTGTGTTGTGACCCTGTTTTTTGTTACATCTGCTCAATACAATGAATTTCACAAAAGTTTGAATTTGTCCTCTAGAAGTTTTAAGAAGTTATATTTTCACCTTTGAAGGACTATATTTTATCCTCTGAGAATTAAGATTTTTTTCACAGAAATGTCATTGTAGCTAAAAGGATTAGTAGTACTTTATTTTATTATGTGTTTTATGTATGTCTTGTCAAATTAGAATGTTAGCTCCATAAGTAGAAACTTTTATTTGTTTTGTTTGTGGATGTTTCCAAGCAGAGTAGACATTTAATAGATATTTATTGAATGAATAAATGGGGGAAATGGCATAAGACCATTTGCATGGCATATTAATTACTTGCAAGTACATATTAAACTTCATCAAACCTGTACCTAAGTAATGATTTTTTTTTTTAACTTATAAAAATGCCAAATGGTAGAATCCTTCTCTGGATAAGAATGGCTTCCTGCAGTCCTAGTTTCTACCATGTTTGCATGTAGAAAAACTAAGAATTTAGAATACTTGATTTATTGCAGTTTTGTTCACAGACAAAAGAATAATCATTCTTAGATCTTTTTGTGAAATAATCACCTTGCTTTGTAAAAGATAGTTTTATTTAAATTTAGATCAATATTTCATTCTGTGGAAATGCTGAGTATTATAATTAACAGGTGAAAGAAAATGTGTGAAAGTTAATTCCCTGAGTTTTAAAATAATCACATTGAAAGTACATATGAAAAAAATCAAAGTCATAGAAGAAAGCGGTCATTTCTGATTTAATAATTCAAAAGGACAGAGTGAAAATAAATGCAGGCATCTTATATAAGAAAAAGAAATTACACATGATTGCCAAGTGAGATTAATTTTTAAAGAAAAGGATCATTTTCAATTTTGTTTTGCATCATATTTGTTGAGATATAATGACAGCAGGAGAAAAATAGTAATGTTCTAAAATGAGTAATGCTGGTTTAATAATGTTATTACAATTTTATTCCTGTGATAGAATTGAGTAGGGTATTTTAACAGTTGATTAGAAAACATGGAAATAAATTTATAGGAAAAAAATGAATACAGCTAAGTATAATAGTAGGTTTAGTATGGTAAATTATACACTTTAGGGTTTGTTTCTGTCCATTTTTTCTGGAATAATATCTTCCCATTCCTTGTAAAGACCTGCCTGATAAAATTATACTGAAATTCTTGTTATTTCCTAAGCATGCCTTGTCTTTTGGAGATTTCATTTATATGAACATGCTATCTTTGTTTTTTGATTAAAATGTCTAAAATATTAATTGAAGTGATTCAATACCCAGGTTAAATATGAATCCATCCATGAGATGTCTGAATAGATTCTGAAGATATTACTAATTTCAGATCCAGATACTTATACACTATGTCTTCAGGTCAGGCTATGTCTGGGGGCTGTGGATTTAAGACGGTAATGACAGTTTTCTCTTTAGGGAGAGTGTTTTAGTTTGGCTTCACTCCATAAAACAATATCTCTCATATTCAGAAAGGTGCTTTATTCCGAAGAAGTTACTGACTTGCCTAATCTTCAGTGAACCACCATTCTTCCGTTTTACTCTTGTCCTCCTTATCTTTAAAATTAATGTTGCCATGGAAAGCCCCAGATTCCCTTCTTTGAGAATGTATATTATTGCCTTCAATCACTACTGGTACAAAACCTGTTTTGAGTCACAGTACAAACAGAAACAGCAATAGGTATTCTATGCTAAACAACAACAACTACTACTACTACTACTACTACTACTACTACTACTACTAATTTGATACTTATAAAATTTTTTGGAAAGGATGGAGTAGTAGACTCAAGCTAGGCTGAGTCTCTGGCAATTATTCCCAGAAAAATTTAGCACTGACCTGCCTGGGAGCTCTTAAGTTTGCTGGGACTAGGAAAGTGGGGTACAAGGAAGCCCTGGAATACTGAGTTCAGATACACTCTGCTGTAGCTCTGAATTAAGAGACCAGATATTTGGGATAGGAAAGACATTGCAATCCTGCTGCGATTGCATGGCAATCCTGTGGGGTGAATGCCTGCACACAGTAATTTGAGGTCTGGTGTCTGCCTCTGTCAAAACTATACTTCAACACTTACAGAGATAAAGACTGGACACTGGAGCACAGCTGTATAGAAAATCTGCTTGCCAGGAGGAAATATCGAAAGCGGCATAAAATGCCTTTCTACCTTGTTGCAAAAGAGCAACTTAGCAGTAGAATCTAATTTGAATTTAGAAACCCACCTAAAAGAGAGTATGCAAGACAGGAAAATATACTAGAATAGGTGGGAAAATAGGATAACAGTGATGTGATCATATTTACCACAAAGGTTTTATATTTTTGACTGTAATATAGCTAGTTATATTATGGAAGATGATAAAATAGAGATTGGTCCAGTGTGCTATAAAGATGCAAATGGCCCAGAGATTGGGAAAGCTATGTTTAGAAGAGATAAATTCTCACTGAATCATGAAGAAAAAATAAAAATAAAGTGAATTAGGCTAAGTATGGAAAGCACATTCCAGAAAGAGGAAACAGGAAAGGTGGAGAAAATATGATGCTTAAAATCTATCACCAGAAAATAGATACTAGATGCTAGAGATGAATCTCCAGAGGAACACATTCAAGTAATGAAATCTCATGTTTTTTGCTAAGGAATTTGAGCTGTAATCTATATGCAATGGAGCACCACCAAACATCTTTAAATGTCAAAAACAAAATCAGATCAACATTTTATAGACCTTTATGGCCATAATGGGGAAAAAAGATTAAATGGTGGTTGGTAGAGGATCAGAGGAGGGAAATGCAGTTCTAATAATCTAGCAGTTTTCAAGAAGAGACTATGAGTGCTTACAATGAGCATTTCACATACATTATTTCACAGAATGAAGGGAGTCTTATTAAACTTTGGTCTTGAGTCATTAGTTGGGGGACTGGTTCGTGGTAATCTCACCAACACTTCCAATCAACTAAAAGAGTTCAAGATACTTAAAAAAAGCATCCACCAACACTAATCAGACCTGAAAAAAAAGACAGCAAGATTTTTGAGTCTAGTGATATAATTGTTTATCTTCAATGAAATTCTGGAGAAGAAAGTATAAGGAAAATATTTCACAGAATTGTTACAATTTTGCTTTAAAAGAGAATGTTATCTAAAGTATACAATTACAATAAATTACAATAAATGAAAATAATTTAATAGATTAATATATTGTCTCAATTTGTCTAGTAATTATTCAAAATATTATATAGATATACTATATCTAAGGTTATCTGAGTGGATTTGTCTTGATTTATATTCTGCCCCGTGGCAAGTAATATAATATCTACTCTGCCATTATTTAAACTGAAAATTAAAGATGATAATTTTGCTTCTTTTAAATCATAGGGAACCATTGAGTGGTAATGAATTCCTCATTATATAATTCTTGGCTTTTTTCCAACTGAAACAAAAACCTACCAACAAGGTATTCTTGTTGTACCACACTATGGATAAATGTATGTATCTGGTATATCAAAAGTGACTGTTGTAACTGGTTCCTTTTGAAAAGAGCAATCTTATCATTTCTAAAATGGTGTCATCACTTGTCTTCACAGTGAAAATAAAATGAATACAACATTCTAGGATTTTAAGAAAATTGACACAATGTGGATGAAGATAGATGGTTGGAAGGTAAAAATAGTAATAACTCAAGGTAAAAAGTACAGCAGTATAGTTGCATTGCTTAGAATATTCTCTGTATCTTGTCTTATAATAATTTGAAAACTGTCAAAAATATTTGTACCGTAATTTTTTTCTTGTGTTAGTGCAAAATAATTTTATTTAATATATAGGAAGTCTCAATTATATTTGCAGTTTTGCAATTATTCTATTAACATATAATTTATTTCTTTACTTTGGGCAGAAGTTATTAAAGGAAAAAAAAATTTGTATAATTTCTATCTTCCCATATCCACACTTAGCCTGTTGACCTACTGGTGGTGATTTTTTAGGAAGTATCTATTTTAGATAAAATCACAAAAAACATATCTAAGAATCATGAATTTAATTTTTTCCTTCCTCTCCTTCTCAGGTACCTGTCCTTGAGCATCCTGCAATGATCTCCTAAACTTCTGGATATTTACAAGCTAGACCTAAAAGTTTCCTTTTGAATTTTCCATCATTTATTGTCAGCTTTACACTGTAGACAGGTTATTAGCATTTCTCAAGAGTAGAAATAATATATGATATATTCTTAACTGAAGGGGATAAGATTTGCTTTATGAATTTTGAAAGGAGAGATAATAATTCTGTTACTATCACCAGGTGTTGTGGCACATGCCTGTAAACCCAGTCATTTTGGAGGCTGAGGCAGGAGGATCACAATTTCAAAGCCTGCTTCAGTAACAAAATGAGATGAGGCCTTAAGCAACTTAGCAAGACTGTCTCAAAATAAAAAAAAATAAAAAGGGTTAGGGATGAGGCTCAGTAGTTAAGCCCTGGCCCCTGTGTTCAATCTCTAGTACTTTCCCCCCAAAATTTTATTACTAGTAATAAGTACCATGATTAAGTACTTATCATACCTTTGCCAAGGCAGTAAATATATTATACATATTGTCTTATTTAAATCCCACAATGATTGTATGTGTTTGTTGTCACTTTTTACATGCATGCTGTAGATGAGAAAAATCACACGCAGAAGTTAATTACATTGTCATATATCATAGGTCTAGTAGGAATTAAAAATAGAAATCTAGAAATCTAACCTGGACTAATTTACTCCAAGGACCATGCATGTAGTCACTATTTTTACATAACAAAACCTCACTGAAGTAATATAAGAATGTGAGCTCTTTATGAATATTGATCCATAATAACTAAGGCATCTGTTAGCTTGCTATACATAAAATTAATGTCTATGCCTTTTTTGTACTTCTCCTCTATCCTTAATTTAGAACTTGCTAGCCCTGTATCATAGAAACAATTTATCTTCACCTTCTAAAGTCAAAATGGCTAATCTGATAAACTAATTGCTAATGAAAAAAGTCATAAATGAAATAGATCTCGTAGCTCCACTTAACACATTTTAAACTCTATCCCTAATAAGAAAATGGCCCACTTTGGTCAGTGGAATTATTGTGAGAGATCCCAAGTAAAATTGAAAAGAAAAATACCATAATCTGATACTGTTGAAGGAGATATTTTGAAAGAATCAAAGACTGATGGTGCTTCTTAATATATGCTGTTTGGATAAATAGTGAGGAAATGACATGTTGCCAGCTACTAAAACAGTTATTTAATAAATGCATTTCTATAAAACATACTGTTATTTAGGAGCTTATAGTAAAGAAAGGTGAGAGGAAAAGGTAAAAAGAAATGTTTTAGAAATCTTGGGTATGTACAGAATCAGGATGCCATGAAAGCACGATGAAGAAAGAAATTTCCAGGGAAAGCTTCTGCTGAAGATGACATTCCAGTTAAACTTTACTGCATGCATGGGGCTTTGCCAACGACATTACGAGCTTTCTGTATCATTGGCATGGGCAAAGTTTTTGCAAGATATCTAATGCTTAGAAAAATGTATGGTTCTTGGGATGACTGCCGAGGAGGGTTGCAAATATTATTTAATTCCATATATTTTGGGATCCTTTGACAATGAAGAAACAGAAGCAGTAGTAAAACATGAGGTTAATATAACAGTATGTATTTCTCTTGTATTGCCCTGAGGAGAAAATGAGGCTTCATTCTAGTACCTACAGTAACAATAATATTCTAAATTTTCTGTTTAAAATATGATTCCACCAAAAATATGAATAATAAAAAGGAGGAGGACAAAAATAGACACATGTTAAATTGCTTGTATGCCAATATATTAGGTATTTACTATGTTTCAGATAATGTAACAATTATAATGGACACCTCATTAGAATTTCACAACAAAATTTTGAAGTACTGATTTGTCTTCTTTTAAAAATAAGAAAGCTGAGGCCATTAAGATGATTTAAGAGACCTATAGTGAATCAATAGTGGGTTCAGGAATCACACCTAGTCCTTACACCAAATATGCTGCTCTTTAATTCTTAAACTCTTAATAGAAGCAATAATCAAGAACTTAAAAATGAATGAATAATCTAAAACCATCACCCTAGAGATAACACAAAAGGCAATGGATTTGAGAGATGAATAAAATGTAAATACAATCTAGGAATTTTATTCACAGATTGAATTGTATAATCTCTAAAGGATAATTGCTTCAAGTAAAATAATAACTATATCTTCTAAAGTCTGTTAGAAAACAAAATGGAATTACTTGAAAGTACTTTTATCTCAAAGATAACTTCTGAAAATCTCTGGGTTTAAAGAACAAATGGGAGGCTTAAAAACATAAATTGTAACTGAACATTGAGAAAAAAACTTGAACATAAATTGAATAGTCAGGTCAGGAATGTGGTTAATCAATCTGAAGTGCACTCTGGAAAAGACATTTATAATGGCTAATAAAAATGTTTGCCAAGCACTTTCACATATAAAGTACCACACAAGGTTAATAATAATCACCATCATTACAGTGATACTTTTCAATTGCAGAACACTTCTCATCTAAGGACTTCACAGAATTATGAGGTATTAAAAAATGCAGCAACATCCCGAAAAGATAATAAATGTTCAATATTTATAGTAAATAAAACAGTGATTCAAACTCAAATAAGATGTGATGAAACACAGAACAGCAGCTTTAAGTTTTTTAGTGTCTTCTAGGTGCTTCTAAACTCATACCATGTCTCTTACAATAGCAAAAGTCCTTCAGAAAACATTGACATAGGAAGATATCTAATTCTTTTTTTTCCTTCAAATTTGTCTTTTTTCCCTTTATTATGCAAAAATTCAAAGATATGGGAGATCAAATGAGTAAAATTAATATAAGTCCATATGTTGCTTTCTTATTAGATGGTTGTTAATATTTTACCATCTTTTTATATCTATTATCTATTTTTCTTTATATTTGAAAGTAGTTGTAGATAGCAAAACCTTTCATTTTTTAATATCTCAGTACATATCTCTCCAAAATGTGAATACTCTTTAATATAACCACACTTCATTATCATATATGTAAACTATCAAGTTTTCTAACATAATAATTATCCAATTTTCTTAATACTGCAATTATATTGTGGTTTTAAACCAGGAAACAATCAGGTTTCATTCATTGTATTCATTTGTATTTCCCATAATTTTTATAAAAATATGATTATTTGGGAAAGAAAACATACTCTAATTAGGATAAACTTCAAACATTTTTAATATTTCTCCTCATGGTATTAGTTGACTGGCTTATCTAATATATTTTCTCTAAAAGAAATTACATCTAAAGTTTTGATTAGATTCAGATTAGATATTTTTGTAGAGTGTCTCATAGTTGGTGCTATGTATTTCATCAGTAAGCACATATGTCAGCTTGCTTCACTGTGATTGATGCTAATTTTGATCACTTGCACACTACATGAATATTTTCATGCTTGTCGATTACATAATGTATCTATTAATGTTTTCTGTGTTAGATTTTTGTCACTGTGACAAAATACCTAAGGAAGTCTACTTTAAAGAAGTAAGGATTTATTTCAACTCAGATTTTCAGAGGTTTCAGTGAATGGTCATTTGACCCCTGATGTTTCTGGACCTGGGTAAAGCAGTATGTCTTGGTGGAAGGACCTGGAGAAAGCTGCTCACCCCTTGGCAACAAGTAGGATTGAGAGGGGGAGGGAGGAAACAAGATGCACCTTTCAAAGGCTCACCTGCAGGGACCTTCCTACCACTAGGCCTCACCTCTTAAGGCTGCACCCTCTTACCAGTGCCACCCTCATATCCAAATCAGAACTCTTTCTGCCTCAAAGGGCAAGTAAATCCTTATTTTCCTACAATGATTTTCAAAAAATAAACATATTTTCCTTAAAATGGTGGCAAATCACTTTTACCTTTCTATAAATATCACCACTGAATCAAGTATTCTTGCTATATAAAGCTTATTACTTGCTGTTATTATTTTTGTTTTTTCCTAAATCATCTCAAATCTGTTTGTTAGAAATCTCTGCCAAGGGGGTCATTTGTCTTCTAACACCCTACCCTACTCCCTGAGTGCTTTCTTTCTTTGTCACAGCAGGACTTAAGCTTATCTTATATGTTTCCTGATCTAGTATAGAAAGTAGCCATTTCTTTCATAAGGTATATGAAATATAGTATATGTATGCATTTGTGTTAAAAAGGAAAATAAGCAAATGTCACACAAAAACACCCGCTTTTTAATGAATAAGTAAAATCTGCAAAGAAATATAAAAATAAAAACCAATAAAATTTTTTAACTACCAGAAGATGGGGCAAATACAGCAAAAGACATAGAAGCAGAACTTTTCTGAGTGTATATCTTTATATAGTTTTGACTTTTGTACAATATAAATATTCATTTTCCATGAAATGAACTTTAAAAATAAAAAGAAATTTAAACCTAAACTTGAAAACAAAAAGAAGGAAATAAATATAAATATGTTTTAAATTCCTAACATAACTATCTGTCTTAAAACCTATCCAAACATTCTTCAACATGTACCCCTTCCCCCAACATGCTTGGAGCATTATCCTTATTAAGAATATGGACCAGTCTTGGCTGCCTTCATCTAACACATAGCATACAGAGAAAAAGGGTAGATTGTTAAAGTTGTCTCAGCATTTGTCTGGGTTTTCTCTATCTCAGGACATTCACTTTGGAGGCCTGAGCTATCCTATAAAAAGACTGGCTACTATACTGTCAGCTGTCATGCTGTGAGAAAGCCAATAGCAAATTCAGAGTCCATGTGTAGGTGTCTTGGCCAACAGCTAATGCCAGCTACCATAAATGAGAATGACCAGACCTTAAAAAGACTCCAGCACTTAGCTTTTGAATCACCTTAGACAATGACCTGGCATGGAGAGGAGTGAGTAGATTTGTGCTACTTTCCCACCTACTGAATGTTGCATGGGACGTATGCTATAACCAATGATTCTAACATATGCAGACACAGTTTATATATTTTGTCCAATGATCTTACTATAGTGATGAAAATTGACTGAATTAGTATTGATAATGTGGAAAACAGAACCATCTGTGGGCAAGATGCAAGAAGTCTGGAAGCCCATAAGGTAACCTCACATGAGCATTCTACCTATTAGAAAAATTTCCGTAAAATAGTATCTTAAGAAATTTAGAATATAAAGAGCACAGACAATGCAGAGGCAGGTTTTTTAAAAAGCTAAGATTTAAGACAGAGTAAGTATTTAGAGAAGCAGATTTAGAAAAATCCAGTGTTATGAGCAGCTGGGTCACAAAGTCACTAGAGTAGTAAGCACTACATGTCCACTTGACAAATGGTTTGGGTCACCAGAGCTACAGCTGAGTTAGGGAAATTATAGCTGAGGCACTACAATTGCTGCTAAGTCTAAAATAGCAATGGTGGTTGCTTTTTTTTTTTTTTTCTTTTTAATAAGAACTGACTCTAACTCTAGATATACTTTTCTTTGTTTTCTTATGTTTTTGTCTTTATCTACTCATAAACCTGACCAGTGGAAACTACCGGAATGTATCTTTTTTCCTTGCCACCTGAAAGACACTAACAGAGACTGCTGGATCCTCTATGGTTTTACACACTTTCAGCTGCTGTAAATGTCTTAGGCTGCTTCTCTCAGAACTGAAAGCCTGACATCAGTATCCCTAACTCTGACCTTCAAGTAAAGAAGGAACTTTATTCATTTATGATATATTTATCAAGAAAATCATTGTACTCCAGGATCTTCACTCTGGGAAGATACAATCCTTGCCTAACAAGGAAAGCAGTAAGGTTGTTATAATTACAATATAGCATGTTATGCTATATGCTCATCATGAATTTATGGTCATAATATTAACAGTAAGGTAAATTATCCTTCTTTAATGAGTCAGAAGAGGGTTAACAGAAGGTATGACATTAATGTTTTATCTAAAGCCAATGTGTAGGAGATGATACACTGGCAAGTAAGAAGCAAAGGAAACATTTGGGCAGATAATAGTAAAAGTTACAGAGCTCTGAAGAGGTGTATTATTTTTGGAGAATGATGACAAACTGTCTACTGTATGGGCTTCACATAAATAAGCCCAGACACTAAGGAAAATAGATGTTTCAAATTATTTTAATTTGGATGAGATAACTATGCTATGAAAAATACCTACCAATTTAGACCTTTTGTACAATAAGCACTGGTCTGATTGTGTAGTGTTTAAAAGTGCTTATTAGTTAATAGATGTCTACTTTTGCCTAAGTGTGTCATAATTTTTTTCTATAATTACAGTTAAATTAGTTGACCCAAAGTAGTAGATACATTATGTTTATGCTGATATTAAACACATGTATTTTGAATACTATCTCTTGTGGCTTCTTCTAGACTATATCTGAAGTAATATATTATTGAATTTGATTGTAAAAACCTAATGATACAAAGAAATAGATTGTAAAATATAACAGTTTATGCCTTAAGGTATATTCTTGGGGTACAAAGAAAAGTGGAGGTTAAATGTTTTCATTATGTTAAAGACAGGTCCCAAATAACTTAAACAGAGTCTGGTCATAAGTGGCCTCAATCTTCTTTTGAGACCTGTAGCCCTATACCTACTTTCAAGTTACATAAGGGGACAAAAGACAATCATGAAGAAACATTTCAACAAGAGTTTCTTTTGAGAATTTAGTTGGAACACTATGAATTTAGCCATGTGTACTCATTTCTCCCAGGCCCCAACCTCAAAAGCAAAAGGGAGGAGAGTAGTTTCAAGGTAATGGCTTAGAATCTATAAAATCTGTTTCCTGAGAGTTAAAGGAAATAGAACTGCAGAACTGAGACTGGCTCTTGGTAGAAAAGCCTAGAAATGGTTAGAACTGCCCCTAATAGAAGGGGAGGAAAGGGCTAAGTCTGGCAGGAAAATTCTGTGTTCTTTCTTGCACCAGACTGAACATTGTGAAAGATGTTTGGGCATGGATCATTGTAATTGATTTTTGGTCTGTCAGAGAAAGAGTTAGTGTCTATAGGAAGACACAAAGAAGTTGTAGGCAGTCAGTTGGATAATTGGGTCAAAAAAGAGGGCAGGGGAAAATTTTTATTGGTACCACTGTAGAATCCAGAAATATTGTTGAGAGTTAAGAAACTTGACAGTTAGAAATTAATAGAAAGCAAACTCCAGAGAATAGGTTGGTCAACCTTGCCTTACTTGTTGCCAAGAATGATAGATCTGAAGTAATTAAGGTTGTATGAAATGGGATGGAATAGAACTGAGCAATAAACTCATACAGATTTAGGCCATTTGGTATTTGACAAGGGTGGCACAGTAGATTGTTGGGGAGAAAACAGTGACCAATGAATGGTGCTAGAAAAATTGAGAAATTCATAAGAGGAAATAGAACATATTAGACCACCACTATACAAAACCGAATCAAACATCTGTTTCAGAGCTACCCATGTGAAAGACGAAACTATAGAGCTCTTAAAGAAAAGATTTGACAAAATCATGCTGAAAGAAGGGTAGTAAATATTTTCTTACATAAGAACCCAAAAGCACACATTGTAAAAGTAAATAATAAATTTGACTACATTAAAATGTCTATCTATTAAAATGATGCCATAAAGAAAACCTTAAATAAAACCAATCACCACATGGAAAAGTCTTCACAACTCAATATACTGAAAAAGTCCCACAAAATACAATAAAATTCTCATAAATTAATGAGAAAAGTTCCGTCCTTTAGAAAAATGATAGAATATCTCTGTAAGAACATCAATAAAGAGGAGGTCTAAATGGTCTAGAAACATAAAATTGTATTCATCTTTACAGACCGTCAGAAAAATTCACTGATAATCAGAGAACTGCACTTTGAAACAACAGGAAATAAAATTGTATATTCCCTAGATATATAAAAGTTAAAAAAAAGAAACTAATGGTATTGTTGTCAAGGATACAGCAGATGGGAATTCTCATATCTTGATGGGCATTTCCAGTCTTACAATTATTTTGAAAAATTAATTTGGCATAAACTAAGAAAATTGAATGTAAATATATTACATGGTCCAGCAACCCCTTTTCTTGGTAGTAAATTCTTTGACCATACACTAAAAGGCATTTACAAGAAGTCATAGCATTTTGCTCATGATAGTCTCAAACTAGAAACAATAGTTTTCATCCAAAGAACAAAAATAAAATGGACCATCTTTTTAATAGGACATAAAATACAGCAATGCTTAGAAGTGAATAACTACTAAAAAAAAATGGATGAATCTCATGAAAATTACATAAAGAAAAATAAGCATAAAACAATATACAATAGCACTTATATAAAGTTAAAAACTATGCAAAGTTATATTGTTTAGAATACATTCATAGGCATCAAGATATTAAACAAAAAACAAAGAAAATATGGCATAAAACCTAGATAGTGGTTACCTATGTAGGAGGGAGAATGCTGCACTCAAGAAGTAAACAGGGATATACTGTGACATTGCTTTGCAGTTTGTGTTCTTTTTCTTTGAACTTGGGTGTGATTACATGAGTGTTTCCTTTTAAATTGCTTTAAAACATTTCACAGTACATTTTGAGTATTTTTTGCTTGTATATATCATAGTTAAAATTTTGAAAAATATTCATAGGATTAAGGTACTTAGTGCTACAGAGTTGATAAGTAGCTTTTCAAACGCATTTCCTCTTCTGTCTGGTTAATACATATTCTTCATTTCATAGACAGGCTTACAGTTAAAGGTGGATGTATAACAACGTTTTAAACAACAGAATGTGAGGGGCAGAGATAATTAGGACTCCATGGCTTGATGCACACATATCTCCTGTATGTGGTCCTGTGCTTTTCTCCTCTTTGGATGACTATAATCTAAGCAGCACTCAGCAAGACCATCTAGTCATCAGTGGAAGTTGGCAATCACCAACATCTTGAATGAACCTATATGATTGAGTGGATGTGGTCACCCTCCTCATCCACATGTCTTTATCATGTATTGTAGTATTTGAGCTTGTGTTGTTTGAATGGGGGGCAGGTTCAAAAAGTAATGGTGTGCTCAGAATTTGGTATCGTCAATAAGCAGAGACAAGGCTTTGAAGGGTGTCTTAACAATTTGAGTTTATAATGCAGGATGAGGGAAACAAAGCTAAATCTGCAATTGTTAACAATTGCATTATACAATAGTGGCAATGGTGAGCAGTTTAGTCATCTTTGTGATTTAAAAAGTGTTCATGTTTCTTACTATGTTCAGTCATGATAAGGATTTAAATTACCTTTGTTTTACTCCATCATGATCTCAGAGAGTTATGGTGAAGAACTCTGAAATTATGTTTAACAGAATATCATTGCCTAACTATGAATGCCAAGAAGCTCCTAGTAAAAGCGGGGTCTCACCAACAGTACCAGACAACCTTCAGTATGTCAAGGGAGTACTTTTTTCTTCCTCAAAATCGTTTGTCAGCTTTTTTTTATTAGATGGTTTATTCTCATTTTCAGTTTTGAGAAAGCTTCATTTATTCTTGATATATGTCCTTTATGATATTCTTGATTTGTCAAAACTCTACTGCCTGTGACTTTTCTTTCTTAAAAGGGCTTTTTAGTGAGCTGAAGTTCTTAAGTTAGATGAAATACAATTTATCAAAATTTACTTTTTGAACTGTACTTTAGGTGTCATGCTTAAGATAACCCAAAGTCATGAATATTTTCTTCTATTCTTTCTTCCAGAAGTTTCAGTAGCTTTATTAATTGTTGTTTTTTTTTTTTTCTCTTTTCTTTCTTTCTTCTTTTTTTTTTTTTTTTTTACCAGGCATTGAACTCAGGGGCACTTGACCACTGGGCTACATCCCCAGCCCTTTTTTGTATTTTATTAGAGACAAGGTCTCACTGAATTGCCAAGTGCCTCGCCATTGCTGAGGTTGGCTTTGAACTCGTGATCCTCCTGCCTCAGCCTCCCAAGTGCTGGGATTATGGGCATGCACCACCTTCCCCAGCTTAACTGATTTTTAAAAACTGGACTGATCTTGCCTTCTGGGGATATATTCCATTTATCATTGTGCATCATTATTTCTATACAGTGTTGAGTTTAATTGGCAAAATTCTGTTAAGAAACCTTCATATATAGTAAAGAGAAATAATGGCCTGCAGTTTTTCTTTCTTATAAGGCCAGAAGTATCCCCACCTCTTCATTGTTGTGAAAAACTTTATACAGAATTTTGGTATTATTTCTTTTCTGTTTGTTGGAATCCTACAATAAAGCTCTTTAAGCCAGGAGTTTTGTGTGGAAAGGTATAATAATAACAAATGAAAATTTTTTTTTTTTTTATTTATAATAGTAGTATGTATTACAATTCATAATGCACATATATAGCATCTTTTTACATACAACTGTTTGTATACAAAGTATATAAGTACCATTCAGATCTTCAATCATGTATTTAGCATAATGATATCCATCTCATTCAATCACCAACTTTTTTTTTTCTTTTTCCTCCCTCCCTCCCCCCCTTGCTCCCTCCCTTCCTCTCCCTTTCCTTTGACCATTCTAGTGTTCCTCTAATCCTCCTATGTACCCCCATCCAACAACATTGTGAACTAGCCTCCTTATATCAGAGAAAACATTCGGTATTTGGATTTTTGTGATTGACTAATTTCACTTAGCATCATATTCTCCAACTTCATCCATTTACCTGCAAATGCCATTATTTTATTCTCTTTTATTGCTGAGTAAAATTCCATTTTGTATATATACCACATTTTCTTTATCCACTCATCTACTGAGGGACATCTAGGTTGGTTCCACAACCTAGTTATTGTGAATTGTGCTGCTATAAACATTGAAGTGTCTGTGTCACTGTAATATGCTGTTTTTAAGTCCTTTGGGAATAGGCCAAGGAGTGGGATAGCTGGGTCATAGGGTGGTTCCATTCCCAGTTTTCCAAGAAATCTCCATACTGCTTTCCATAGCAGTTGCACCATTTTGCAGTCCCACCAGCAATGTATGAGTGTGCCTTTTTCCCCACATCCTCTCCAACATTTATTGTTGTTTGTGTTCTTGATAGCTGCCATTCTGACTGGAGTGAGATGAAATCTTAGAGTAGTTTTGATTTGCATTTCTCTAATTGCCAGAGATGTTGAGCATTTTTTCATGTATTTGTTGATTAATTGTGTATCTTTTTCTGAGAAGTGTCTTTTCAATTCCTTAGCCCACTTATTGATTGGGTAATTTGTTTTTTTGGTGTTAAGTTTTTTGAGTTCTTTATATATTCTAGAAATTAGTGCTCTATCTGATGTGCATGTATTAAATATTTGTTCCCAATTAGTTGGCTCTCTATTCACCTCACTGATTGTTTCTTTTGCTGAGAAGAAGCTTTTTAGTTTGAATCTATCCCATTCATTAATTCTTGGTAATAATTCTTATGCTACGGATTCTTATTAAGGAATTGGGGCCTAATCTGACATGTTGGAAATTGTAGCTTACTTTTTCTTCTATTAGGCATGTTGTCTCTGGTCTAATTCCTAGGTCCTTGATCCACATTGAATTGAGTTTTGTGCATGGTGAGAGATAAGGATTTAAGAAATTTTTTAATCGTCATAAGACTTCAATTTTTTTTGAGAAATTTTGGTGTTAGCATTATTTAAGCAATATGTCCATTTTTTAAAGAATTTGTTTATTACTATAAAATCATTTATATTGTTCCTTTATTACCCATTTTATTATGTCCTTGGCATCTGTTATGATAACCTTTCTCATTTTTGAGATTGGTTGTTGGAGTCGATTCACATCGTCTCAACTGATATGGCTAGACCTGATTTGATAAAATTTTTTTCCATCTGTGGCTTGTCTCTTTAAAAAGTGCCTTTGGAGAAATGAAGTTCTTAATTTTGATGAAGTCCAATTTATCAAAATTCATTTTATAAATAATATAAATTATTTTTGAAGATATGCACTGAAGTTACTGATTTGAGACCTTTCCTTTTTTATTTCTAATATGTTTATTTGATGCTTCTAATTTCCCTCCATGTAACATTTTAGCTACAAACTCTAAATTATGATGTGAGCTGCATACTCTAAATTTTGATGTTTTATTTTCATTTCATTTCAGCATGTCTTTAATTTTTGTTTTTAGTTGTTTGAATAGTTATTAAAGCCCTAGCAGAGCATTTAGACAGACAAAAGAAATTAAAGGGATATGAATAGGCAAAGAAGAACTCAAATTATCACTATTTGCAGATGATATGATTCTATACATAGAAGATCCAAAAAATTACACCAGAAATCTTCTAGATCTAATAAATAAGTTCATCAAAGTAGCTGGATATAAAATCAATACCCATAAATCAAAGGCATTTCTGTACATCAGCGAACAATCCTCATAAAGAGAAACTAGGAAATCCTCCCCATTTACTATAGCCTCAAAAAAATAAAATATTTGGGAATCAACTTAACAAAAGAAGTGAAAGACCTCTACAATGTAAACTACAGCAAGCTAAAGAAAGAAATTAATGAAGATCTTAGAAGATGGAAAGATCTACCTTGTTCATGGATAGGTAAAACTAATATTGTTAAAATTACCATTCTCCCAAAAGCACTATACAAATTCAATGCATTACCAATCAAAATCCCAATATCATTCCTCATAGAAATAGAAAAAGCAATCATGAAATTTATCTGGAAAAATAAGAAACCCAGAATAGCCAAAGCAATTCTTAGCACGAAGAATGAAGCTGGTGGCATTACTATTCCAGACCTTAAATTGTACTACAAAGCAATAGTAACAAAAACAGCATGGTATTGGCACCAAAATAGACCAGTTGACCAGTGGTACAGAAAAGAAGACACAGAGACGAACCCACACACCTACAGTTATCTTATATTAGACAAAGGTGCAAAAACTGGAGAAAAGACAGCCTCTTTAACAAATGGTGTTGGAAAAACTGGAAATCCTCATGTAATAAAATGAAATTAAATCTCTTTCTCTCACCATGCACAAAACTTAACTCAAAGTGAATCAAAGACCTAGGAATTAAACCGAAGACCTTGAACCTAATAGAGGAAAAAGTAGGCCCAAATATCCATCATGTTGATTTAGGCTCCAACTTCCTCAATAAGACCCTTATAGTGCAAGAACTAAAACCATGAATCAATAAATGGGATGGATTCAAACTAAAAACTTTTTCTCAGCAATAGAAACAATCAGTGAGGTGAATAGAGAACCTACAGAATGAAAGCAAATCTTTACCACAAGCACATCAGATAGAAAATTAACCTCAAGGATTTATAAAGCTCTTAAAAGCATTAACACCAAAAACAACAAATAACCCAATCAATAAATGGGCCAAGGAACTAAACAGACACTTCTCAGATGATGATATACAAACAATTAAAATATGTTCAACATCTCTAGTGATTAGAGAGATGCAAATCAAAACTACTCTAAGATTTCATCTCACTCCAGTCAGAATGGCAGCTGTCAAAAAACAACAACAACAACAACAACAACAAACAACAATAAATGCTGGCGAAGATGTGGGGCAAAGGCACACTCTTACATTGCTGGTTGAACTGCAAATTGGTGAAGCCAATCTGGAAGTAGTATGGAGATTCCTAGGAAAACATGGAACTGAACCACCATTTGACCCAGCTATTCCACTCCTTGGCCTATTCCCAAAGGACTTAAAAGCAGCTTACTGCAGGGACACAGCCACATCAATGTTTATAGCATCACAATTCACAATAGCTAGATTGTGGAACCAACCCTGATGTCCATCAGTAGATGAATGGATAGAGAAACTTTGGCATATATACACAATGGAACACTACTCAGCACTAAAAGAGAATAAAATCATGGCATTTGCAGGTAAATGGATGGAGTTGGAGAAAATAATGCTAATTGAAGTTAGCCAATCCCAAAAAACCAAAGGTCGAATGATCTTTTTGATATGAAGATACTAACTTATAAAGGCAAGAGAAAGGGGATGAGAGGAATGAAAGAGCTTTAAATAGAACAAAAAGAGGGGAGAGAGAGGAGGGGGAAAAGGGGGTAGGAATAATGGCAGACTGAGTTATCTGTGATTACCCTTAATACATGTATGAAGACACAATTGTTGTAAAAATACTTTATATAAAACCAGAAACTTGAAAAATTGTGCTCTTTATATGTAATATGAAATGAAATGTACTCTGCAATCATGTATAACAAATTAGAATGATAAAAATTTTAAAAAATACTATAAATCATGTTTTAAAATAAAAAAGGGAAAAAAAGAATCATGAGTTGTTTAAAATTTTTTTAGTTTCCAAATTTTCAAGTATTTTTCTCAGACATCTTTTTGTTATTAATTTGTACTTCATTGCCATTCTTATCAGAGAATATGGTTCATAGGATTGAATGTACCATTATTTCTTAAAATTTTGTTTTGTTACCTGCTTCTTATCCTTAATTCCAGAGACTTCTACTGCAAGTATATAAGCCCTCTTGAAGTTTCTTCACAGCAAACTGATGTTGCATTTCTCTATTTACTAGAGATATTGAACATTTTTTTAATTGATTGTATTTCTTCTTCTGTGATGTGTCTGTTCAGTTCCTTAGCCCATTTATTAATTGTGTTATTTGTTTTTTTGGTGTTAAGTTTTTTGAGTTCTTCATATATGCTGGAGATTAATGCTCTGAGGTGCATGTGGTAAAGATTTTCTACCATTCTCTACGCTCTGTATTCACCTTATTGATTGTTTCCTTTGCTTAGAAGCAGCTTTGTAGTTTAATTCCACCCCATTTATTGATTCTTTAGTTTACTTCTTGGCCTTTAGGAGTCTTGTTAAAGAAGTCAGATCCTAGACTGACATGCTGAATATTTGGGCCTACTTTTTCTTCTGTTAGTCACAAGTCTCTTTTCTAGTGCCTAAGTCTTTGATCCACTTTTAGTTGAGTTTTGTGCAGGGTGAGAGGTAGAGATTCTATTTCATTTTGTTACATGTGGATTTCCAATTATCCTACCACAATTTGTTGAATAGGCTATCTTTTCTCCAGTGAATGTTTTTGGCACCTTTGTCTAGTATGAGATAACTGTATTTATGTGGGTTTGTCTCTATGTCTGCTATTGTGTACCATTGATCTATGTATTTGATTTGGTGCCAATATCATGCTATTTTTGTTGCAAGGGCTCTGTAGTATGAACAAAGAACATAATTAGAAGCTATTTTGAAAATTTATACTCCAATAAAATAGAAAATCTTGAAGACATTGACAAATTTCTAGAGACATATGACCTTGTAGTTTTAGAGATCCTGGGTTTTATTGTGAATCTCATTATTAAATTTTACTTAGTCCATTCAATTAAGATTAATTTTTTCCTTAAACATCAGAGACACAAAAGTCAATTATTTCACAGTTTTGTGGAATTAAACCAAGATTCATTCAGTGTGTTTTAGATCATTTGGGAATAATGAAATATAAAATTTAAGAAATTACATATTGAATCATACATGTTAATATTCTATGAAGCCACATCACATTCATGTACATTCATCTTTGCATCAAAAAATTCACACAATTTATTTTGTGAGTGATTCTGTGTATTTATTCATGGAAGTTTTATTTCTCAATTACATACTTTTAATTTTCCACTTGGAAGACGACTATTCTGAATAAAAATTTATTTTCAAGCACTGTCCTATGAACACTATATTAAAAAATCCAATTAACTTGCACAAATTATAGTGCTCTAAGGGCATTCTTCATTTTTAGAGGAGAAGACTATAAAAACACAAATTAATATTCACAAATGAAAAAATAGTTACATAGAGTGAATTTTTTTTTTTGCTGTTGTTGATTTACTTCCACCTACCAGCATAATCTCCCACAACACATTCTTATTTCTCTGCTTCTAGAAATGGTCACTGAAGGTTGAAGTATTTCTTAGCTTTTGTTTTACCCTTCCCAACTAAAACCTTGATAGTTATCAGAGAATATACACAGAAAAAACAAACCTGCAGTGCTTCAAGGACTTCACCCTTTCTTGCTTACTATCCTAGTTCTGCGAATAGACCATTCTGCTTGTTTCCTATTAGCAAAGCTTCTAAATCAGTGATTCACTGTTTCAGTCCACTCTCAAAGCCTGAAATATTTTAATAAATTAAATTTTAAAATTAGGACAAAATTTCATATTAACCATAGCAGTGATAATAAAACATCTGTATATTTATTCCATTCATTGTTTTAAAAACTAGTGTATTAGAGAAAAATATTTTTAAAGAAATATTTTAAATTCTAAATATTAGTTGAACTCAATTTTCAAAGACTAAAAACATGTTCAAAGTATCTTAATGAAGTGGAATTTATTATGAAAAAATGTAAAAAAGAATCCTTATAGGGTCTGCAATAACTTTCATGAATTAAAAGGAAATGAAGACAAAAACTGAACAGCTATAGATAAATACATGAACAAATAGAATATCCAGTATTATTGGAATTTTAGTACATAACTTCACTTTTAATTATTTTACAGAATTTAAGTTATAAAATATAAAAATAGTAAAGATATAATTTTTGACATCAATTATAATAAAGTGTGTGGGAGTGGGAATTCAAGGAGGTAGTTTTCATATGTGATTGTAGGTAAGTTGCTTAGTAATGTGTTTTTTCTGTCTTATGAATTGTATAAATGTTTAAGGTGTTTTAAACAGTTGAGTGACAACAAATTAGATATTGGTAGAATTTATATAGAAAGAAACTAGAAAAAATCCAAAGTAGGTGACTAAAAAACAGTCAATGAAACACAAAAGAAAGACATAAGAAAAGAAATGAGGAAAAAGTCTACAGATCATACACAAAACAATTAACAAAGTGGCATTAGAAAATCCTTCTTTGTCAGCATTTGTTTTAAATGGCAATATTAAATTCCACAATCAAAAGCTATGACCATAAAATCCACAAGCCAACTATATGCTATTTACAAAGACTTACTAAATCTAAGGATATAGATGGGTTGAAAAGTGAAGGGAGGAAAAAAAATATATTCTATGCCAATAATAACCAAAGAACAGAGGTAGCTATACTAATATCAGATAAAACAGGATTTAATTCATGAAACTCTTTCAAAAGACAAAGAAAAACATCATATAATGATATAAGGGTTAATTCACTAAATCCTCCTGAAAATCTTCCCAAATTTAAAGAGAAACAGTCCCAAGTTGATTCTATGAGGTTGGCTTTATCTTGATATCAAAGCCAGATATCAGAATACCAGAAAAGAAATTTGCACACTGATATCCATGATGAATATGGATGCAAGAATCCTCAACAAAACACTAGCAAACAAAATCCCACCATCCATTAAAAGGATTATGCATTATAGCCAAGTAGAATTTATTCTTGGCATGCAATGATGTTTCAATAGACAAAAATCCACAATTTTGATACACTGCTTTAGAAGAATAAAAAAAAAGAAAAGCCACATTATTTTCAAATGATGCAGAAAAACAGTTTAACGTTAAAGATTCAACACCTTTAATGATAAAATATTTACCAAAGCAGGTCTAAAGGAAACTATCTCAGCATAATAAAGGCCATATCTGAAAAACACATAGCTGACATTTGGTGAAAGACTGGCAGCTTTTCTTCTAAGACCAAGAACAAGACAAGGATACCTTCTTTTCTTGTTTCTATTCAATAGTATTAGAAGTGCTTGCCAGAGAATTCAGACAACAAAAAGATATTTTAAAAAATCCAAATCAAAAAGGAAGAAGTAACAGTATCTTTGTTTGAAGATTACATGATTTATGTGTGAAAACATAAAAAACAAAAACAAAAACAATCTTAGAATTAGCATGCTAAGTCAGCAATTTGCAGGATACAAAATTAAGCATGCAGAAAACAGTTGTATTTCTATACATCTAATATAGTTTGAAAATAAACATTTTAAATTTAATTTACAAAAGTATCAATAATAATAAAATCATAAGGAATACCCAAGGAAGTGAAAGACTTATATACTGACAACTATAAAACTTTACTGAAAGAAATTAAAGAAGAATGAATAAATGGAAAAATGTTCTATGCTCATGGATTGGAAGACTAAATACAGTTAAGATGCAATACTACTCAAAGCAATCTACAGTTTCTTTGCAGGCCCTAACAAATTGCAATAACTTTTTTTTTTTTTTTTTTTTTCTTTTTGCTAGAAATAGGAAAAACATTATAAAACTCACATAGAATTTCAAAGACCAAAAACATCCTTGAAAAAGAGGAATGAATTTGGACATCCCTTACCTCCTTGGTTTCCAAGCACCATACAAGGCTACAGTAATTAAAACAGTGTGATATGGGCATAAATACAGGTATATAAACAAAAAGAATAGTATAGAAATTCAAGAAATGCAACATTAAATACCTGGTCAAATGATTTTCATCAAAGTTATCACAATGATTCAGCAAGTAAAGGATGGTCTCTCCAAAAAATAGTCCTGTGAAAACCAGATATCCCCATGTAAAAGAATGAAAATGAACCCTTGTTTTATACCATATACATACCTAGATGTCCCACAACTATACGCCTACAAAGAAACATGTGGAAATCTTAATGTCACTACGTTTATCCATGGTTTCTTAAATGTGATACCAAAGACGAAGAGAATAAAATTTTTTTTAACATTGGCATATGCATGCAACAATGACAAAACCACCTATTGAATGAGAGAAAATATTTGCAAATCATATACATGATAAAAGATAATGTCCACAATATTCAAAGAACTCCTACAACTTCATAACAAAAATGGGCAAGGGACTTAAAAAGACTTTTCTCCAAGATGGCAGTCAAATGGTCAACAAACATTTTTTTAAAAATGCTTAACATCACGAATCAGCAGATAAATAAAATCAAAATTATTCTGAGTAATTACTTTATACCAATTAGGATGACCACCATAAGCAAACCAAAACAAGGTTGTTGGCAAAGTTGTGGAGAAATTGGAATCTTTCTTCACTATTGATGGGTTTGTAAAATGATACCACTGTCATGGAAATTAATATGGAGGTTCTCAAAAATTTTTGAATTACCACATGATCCGACAATCATATTTCTGAGTATCTGTCCAAAAGAATTGAAAGCAGTGACTTGAAGGGCTATTTGTACAGCTGTGTTCATAGTGGCATTATTCCCAAAAGCTAGAAGGTATAAACAACCCAAATTTCCATTAATGGGTAAATGCATCAAAAAAGTATGACACACACATGCATAAATTGGAATATTATCTAGTCTTGAAAACAAAGGATGTACCGTCACAAGCTGTAACATAGATGAAACTTGAAGGTACTGAGTGAAACAAGCCAGTCACAAAAAGACAAATACTGTATGATTCCATTTACATACAATATAAAAAATAGTCAAATTCATAGAAACAGAAAGCAGGCACGTGATCATTTGTGGGTAGAGGAAGAGGGGAAGGAAATTGTTTTAATTGTAGGTTCACATTTACAATATGAAAATGTGCTGAAGATTTGTGTCAAAACGTGGATATACTTAACACTACTGTTCTGTGCGTTTGAAAGTGGCTAAGGTCATAAATTTATGCTGTGTATATTATCAGGAGCTGCCACATAGGATCTGAGTGCCCCCTAGCTTTGAGCGATGCAAATGTGGAGACTGGCTTCCCTGACTGGGAAGCAGGTGGATCCCCATCTCTGCTCAGCAGAGGAGCAAAGCTTTGGGAGTGGGAGTTACCCAATGGGAGTGGGCTAGCCCTTGTAACATTACCCCTCTGCCTTATATGGAAAAAACATTCCACTGAACCTCCCCTTGTGTGTCCCCCCTATATAAGAATAAAGAATTCAGGTGGCTCTTTCTCTCTTTTTCCAAGGATCCCAAAGGTTGCGAGAGCCATCCTGGATTATGAAAAGTTATTTTGCGTGCTTGTGTGCTTTCTTTGCCATTTTATTAGGTTATTGGTGCAGCCAGCTTTTGTGAACTCAGCATAGGTTGCCAGCCCAGCAAGCTGGAGATAATATGCATACATATATGTATATATATATATATATATTATATATATACACACATATACATATATATATGTGTGTATTTTAAAAATAAAATCTAAATTTTCATAGCAGAATGGTATAAAGGCAAACACAGCCATGAATAACCCTGTGACAGAGGCAATGCTTCTCTTCAATAGGAGGATTTCTAGTTGCTATGCTGACAGCCACAGAGTATTCAGTTCCTGACCTTGAGGTTCAGACACTAGCTGCTCTGGAGTACAATGTTATGGGCACAAGCTGATAATCATAACTGAGTTGCTCATATTCATGACCTTGGTTCTGTTTACTTTGAAGAAAATTTCTCACAATAAATCTTTTTGATGTTTATAACCTATTTAATAAATATGCTGAGTTTGCTCTGTGTCACTTCCTACCTACCAAGGAGGAGTCAACTACTGAGACCCTGCTTTTTCTCTGTTTGTGTGTCTGTTTGTCTGTTCTCCATCCCCTGACCACCTGGTCTAGAAACCTTAATTAACAACCAGACAGGATGTACCAAGTTGGTACATAGCACTTTTACTGTAATCCATTTATAAGTAATTTCTAAATCTTATTCTTTTCCTCTTTAAAGAAAAAATTGCTTTGATATACAGTAAAATTCACTGCTATAATTTATTTTTAATATATTTTGGTTAGTGAAGATGATTTATACATCTTGAGTTACATTTTTTTCTATTCAAATTTGTATTAACTTTTAGTCTTTCTGTGATTTAGCACAATATCTATATTTTTCAATTAAAGCAAATTTAATAATTGTTTTATTTAAATCTTATACATGCATGTGTATTATTTATTTACCTTAACCTATTATTTTGAGAGGGGTATTTTTAAATCTCCCATAATATTTGTAGTTTTATCAACTTGTTCTTTTATTTTAAAAGCTTTTGATTTATGTCAATGCTATATTATTAAAGATGGTGAATATTTATATCACCTCAAGAAATACTCCTTTGACTGTTATGAAATTTATTTGCCTCTTCATATTTATGTTTTTCACCTTCAATCCTATTTTGCCTGGCATTCTTATCATTTTAGCTACTTTCACTTTTGTTATTTTTGTGAATTGGTACTAGGCAAAGAGGAAGTTTCATATGCTCAGTCATCTTTTTTCAAAAATTCTTAATATATTATTTTTAGTTCTCTAAAATTTTTAACAGGGGTAATTAGAAATTAAAGTGTTCTTTCATTGATTTTATACTGAGAAGAATGATGCAAAATGAAGGTGAAAAAAAGTTAAACAGGAGGATTGAAGGAGGGGATCATCACAAAGAGGAAATTCACGAATGAAAAAGATCTTGCAAGAAAATGTTGGCATTGGTGGCATAGGCCAAAAGAAGGAGCTACAGAAGGATTAGATAACTTAAAAAATATTTGATATAACTTTTATTTTTCATGTGTGTGTGTTTATGTGTGTGTGTGTGTGAATTTTTCATCATGATAATGGCTTCTTGGTGAGACTGGCTTCCTGGTGAGAACAGGGAAAAGAGATAAGTCTCATTTGAGTTAAAAAAAAATATTTGGGCTACATCAATGTTTGATTTTTATGTCTACCTTTATAAAATAAATTTATGTTTACTTGAAAAAATATATATAAATCTTGACACCAAAATTAGAGGAAATGTGGTTTTTATTCTCACCTCTTTCTAAATTTCTTATAGAAATTTTTTAGAATCATGTTAAACTGACTTCTCACGGATCTAAGAAAACATCATCACATTAATAGATAAATGGTATATTCTTTTATATGTGCATGGCATGTATGTGTATTTGTTTATATTTATATTAATAACACCATCCTGAATTTTATGGTGTGGGCCAAAGAATATAACATTCCATGCAAACGCTTTACATATCTTGTTCTAGATACACACACTTTTAGTTTGAAATTTAAAATCAACCATACTGAAATAGAGGAGAACTGTTTGGCTTATGTTAAGATGAGGTTATTGAGGTTAGAGTTACTAAATATTTTATTGTCTTTAAAGTTGTCTGGTAAAATCCCTCAGAATTCTTTCTTCAATAATATAACTAATTCCTTGATTTATATATATATATATATATATATATATATATATATATATATATATATATATATAAAACTCATGTAGTTAGTATTATGTGAGGACCCAGGAAATTACACGTAAATAAAGATATAATATGTTTTTGAAGATTAAAGCAGCTTTTTATTCTTTTGACTTTAAAACATATGACTTTGCTTGGACTAATAACACTGGTTTAAAATAAATGGATTTTCATGGCCATGAAATGACATTTGCTTTCATCATTCTATGGCTGTGTTTGTATGTTACTTGCAAGAGAGTTCTCATAAAGCAATGCCTATTAAATCACTCAGACATAATACTCTACAAAAACCTATGAAAATGATAATGACTACTACTAATTAGCTGATCATTGAGCCATAATTACTCCAGGATAAATTAAGCTATGGGTATTAGACAAGTAAGAAAAGTAATGAAGTGCTGTGTCAGAGGGATTTTTTGTAAGTATGCAGTACATTCATTTGACAAGGACAGGATGGGTTTAATTGCTCCTGTGTCCTGTTTGCATAAAAAAAGAAAACCACAATGTTCAAAACCTAACCTGAGAAATTTAGCTAAAAATTAGCATTTTATTCCAGAATACCTTTTTTGATAGTTAGGTATCTTTACAAGGAAAACATTCATGATCAGCACTGAAAAAGCACTAGTCTATTATTAGAAAAGGCAAATGGAGCCCTAAAATCTAAGACTGTAGTTTTAGATAAGATCAACCAAAATGTACTATCGTTATTATTATATTTAAAAGATTGGCAGCTTGTTATTTGACATTTATTCACAAATGGTATTGTATGCAATTATATTAATTAGTTCAATAAAAATAAAAAGTGATGTGAAGAATTAATATTAAAATATTCTTGCTAGAGTCTTTGTGTTTGCATGCATAATTACATAGAAAATTCAGATGACATTCTATTGTGACATCTGCCGGCTAATATAAAAGCTAATATAAAGTGAATAAGTTTAAATACATGAAATGAGAATATCTTTCAATGTCTTAAAAGTTAATTCAGAAGAACCCATATTAAACTACAATAGGCAACATGAACCATATAATTTTGTAAATTATTTGATTTTGTACTATTTAAAGATGAGACCTTATTTATATGGATTCTCCCGGATTATATATCTATTTATATATGATCGTTGGCAATTTTAATTTGGATTTCAGTCTTGCTTAAGATTTTAACTCTGAAGTAATTATGCTTTATAACACATTTGGGTCCTTAAATTTGAATGGGTTTAGCATGGTAGATTAGTGCATGATAGTTCCATCTCACCAATATATTGGAATCCTTCCATTCTGGCATCAAGTGAAAAAAAATTTAAATGATGATGAACTTAGAATTTTAATAGACTGTAATTAATCTTCTGTAGCTTTTTGTAAATGTGAATCTAATGTATCTGCTTTCTATCCTAATTATAATATTGGTTACAACAGTGCAATTTGTCATGCAAAACAGATTTTCTGTTACATTAAAGTGGAAGTAGTACAGCTGGCAGAAGTTTGCTGGGTTTCGAATACTGACACATCATAAATACTAGAGGAAGTTCTGCTGATGTCTTCCATTCTTAGAAATGTGAAGAGCCCCTTTGAATTCAGCAAAGACTCATAAATTCTTATCCTTTTACCATTTCAAACATCCTCATTTTCTGGGATAAAAAGAGGGCAGAACACAAGGCCAAATGAGAATGTGACACTATTGTCCCAGGCTTGGTGATTCAATGCATTTGAAGGACACATTCTATTTTGTCTGTGAAATCAAGTAAAAAGTTGTCCCAAGGGACACACTGGTCATGTTTTTATACCCTGCTCATTGTTTGTTTCCCACACAGAGACAGGCACCTTATCCAGTATTAGAATTTTTCTAAGAATTCCACAGAAGGCTTAGCTCATTGACGTTCACATGGGTATCTTGACACATCCTCTTGATATGTCAGATAAGGCTCTCAATGCTCAGGAGAATCCCAATGGTTGCATTTATTTGTCCAGAATATTTATTTTCAGTTTAGAATGTGCACTGCTCTTTCTAGGAACTGAATGAACAGCAGTGAACATGTTTATATTAATCTGTCCTGACAGAGCTTACAATATAGTGAGGACACCTAAAAAGCACCCAAAAAGTATATTACAAATAAAATAAATATTATTAACAAAAAACAGAATGCTTTAGAGAAAGCTAACAGGAACCACAAAAGCATTTTGTAGAACCCACATTTAATCTTACAACTGAATAGTGAGTAAGAATTAGCCTGACATATGCAATAAAAATAGGACAGGGAGTAGATACAACATGAACTCAGTTCAACACTTGTTATCTTTACATCTACTGAGATGACCAACTGCAGTAGGGTTTGTATTTTGTCTTTAAATGACTGCAATGTCATGCTTTCAATATTTGTTCTAGTTGAACAAACACCTGCTCCAATGTTTCTGTCTATATAGGATTCTCTGTGTTGAACAGATTGTAGATAGGCAGTTTGCAATATTTGACATTTCACACAAATCAGGAAGTGTGGAAACATTTAGTTCCTTTTATTTCAAGGTCAGTATCTCATTTCTTGCATGTCTGTGCTCTGCTATGTCCTAATATACTGACTTGTATTGGAATACATGCTGATATATTTGGAATATACAAAATAATGCAGACCGCAGGATTATCCTGTTCTTCGAATAAGAAGAGTAGTTAAGTGAGAAAAGCACACACACTTCATCACCGAAATTAAATTGGTCATTGACAACTTAGTTGTGCACAGCTTTAAAGAATAATATTACTTTAGTCTCTATCTGTGCAAGGATAATACAAAGGAGAAAAAGGCATAAAAGTGGAGCCCAGAGGCTTATGAAGCGGAGAATCAACAAAGTAAAAAATTCTCTTTTCTTCTTGCTGAATTAAATTATGATATTTCCAATAATTTTACTTTCTTATATTAAATAAAAATATATTCCCTTTATTTATTTTTAATTTGTTCTAATTAGTCATACATGACAGTAGAATGAATTTTGACATATTATACACAAACGGAGCACAACTCTTCCTTCTTCTGGCTGAACATGGTGCAGAGTCACACTGGTTGTGTGATCATACACGTATGTAGGGCAATAATGTACATCTTATTCCACCATCCTTTCCACCATCCCCACACCCCCACTCCTCCCCTCATTCCCATCTGCACAATCCAAAGTTACTTCATTCTCTTCACCCTGCCATGATGAATTAGCATCCCCCTTATAAGAGAAAATATTCAGCCTTTGGTTTTTTGTGATTGTCTTATTTTACTTAGCATGTCCATTTAGCTACAAATGATGTCCATTTAGCTACAAATGCCATAATTTCATTACTCTTTAAGGCTGAGTAATACTCAATTTTAGTGTATATATATATCACATTTTCTTTATCTATTCATCTGTTGAAGGGCATCTAAGTTGGTTCCATAGTCTAGCTATTGTGAATGGAGCTGCTATAAACATTGATGTGACTGCATCACTGATTTTAGTATTTTAGTATGCTGATTTTAAGTACTTTGACTATAAACCAAGGGGTGAGATAGCTGGGTCAAATGGTGGTTACATTTCCAGTTTTCTGAAGAATCTCCATAATGCTTTCCAGAGTGGTGCAAGAGTTTGCAGTCCCACCAGCAATGTATGAGTGTACTCTTTTCCCCACATTCTCACCAACATTTATTGTTGTTTGTATTCTCGATGATTGCCATTCTGACTGGAGTGAGATGAAATCTCAGTGTAGGTTTAATTTACATTTTTCTAGTTGTTAGAGATGTGGAACATTTTTTTTTATATATTTGTTGACGGTTCATATTTCTCCTTTTGAGAAGAGTCTGTTTAGTCCTTTTGCCCATTTATTGATTGTTTTTTTTTTTTTTTTTTTTTTTATGTGTTAAGTTTTTTGGGTTCCTTGTATATCCTGGAGATTAGTGCTGTATCTGAGGTGCATGTGGTAAAGATTTTCTCCTATTTAGTAGACTCTCTCTTAATGTTATTGATTGTTTCCTTTGCTAAGAAGAAGCTTTTTAGTTTGAAGCCATCCCATTTATTGATTCTTGATTTTTACTTCTTGGGCTTTAGGAGTCTTGTTAAGAAAGTCAGGTCTTAAGCTGACATGGTGAAGATTTGGGTGTAATTTTTCTTTTGTTAGGCACAGGGTCTCTAGTGCCTTAGTTTTTGATCCATTTTGAGTTCATTTTGGTACATATGGATTTCCAGTTTTCCCAGCACCATTTTTGAAGAGGCATCTTTTCTCCAATGTTAGTTTTTGGCACCTTTGTCTAGTATGTAATATTTATATTTATGTGGGGTTTGTCTCTGTGTCTTCTGTTGTGTACCATTGGTCTACATGTCTATTTTGGTGACAATACTATGTTGTTGTTTTTTTTAATTGCTCTATATTATAGGTTAAGTTCTGGCATTGTGATGCCCCCTGCTTCACTCTTCTTGCAAAGGGTTGCTTTGGCTATTCTGGGTCTCTTATTTTTCCAAATGAATTTCATGATTGCTTTTTCTAGTTCTACGAAGAATGTCATTGGGATTTTAATAGGAATTGCATTAAATCTGTGTAACAGTTTTAGTAGTATGACCATTTTGATGATATTAATTCTGCCTATCCAAGAGCATGGGAGATTTTTCTATCTTCCAAGGTCTTTTTCAATTTCTTTCTTTAGTGTTCTTCAGTATTCATTGTAGAGTACTTTCACATCTTTTGTTAGATTGATTTCCAAGTATTTTTTTTTTATTTATTTGAGGCTATTGTGAATGTGGTAGTTTGCCTCATTTCTCTTGCAGTGGATTCTTCATTGATGTATAGAAATGCCTTTGATTTATGAGGATTGACTTAATATTCAGCTACTTTGCTGAATTAATTTATTAGTTCTAGACATTTTCTAGTGGCATTTTCTGGATTTTCTAAATATATAATCATGTCATCAACAACTAGTGATAGTTTGAGTTCTTCTGTTCCTATTTGTATTCCTTTAATTTCTTTCATCTGTCTGATTGCTCTGGCTAGAGTGTGAAGAACTACATTGAATAGAATTTGTGAAAGAGGGCATCCCTGTCTTGTTTCAGTTTTCAGGGGGAATGTTTTCAATTTCTCTCCATTTAGAATGATGTTTTCCTTGGCTTTAGTATAGATAGCTTTTACAATGTTGAGATATGTTACTATTTCCCCTAGTTTGTCTAGTGATTTTAATAGGAATAAATGCTGTATTATGTCAAATGCTTTTTCTGCATCAGTTGAGATGATCATATAATTCTTGTCTTTAAGACTATTGATGTGATGAATTACATTTTTGCATTCCTGAGTTGAACCCCACTTGATCCTGTTGCACTATCTTTTTAATATGTTTTTGTATGCAATTTGCCAGAATTTTATTGAGAATTTTTGTATCTATATTCATCAGGGATATTAGTTTGAAGTTTTCTTTCCTTAATGTGTCTTTATTTGGTTTGGGTGTCAGAGTGATACTAGCTTCATGGAATGAGTTTGGAAGAGTTCCCTCTTTTTTATTTCCTGGTATAATTTGAGAAGTATTGGTATTAAATTTTCTTTGAATGTTTTGTAGAACTCAGGTGAGAATTGATCTGATCCTAGGCTTTTCTTGCTTGGTAGGCTTTTTATGTTGTCTTATATTTCATTGCTTGAAATTGATCTGTTTAAGTTGTGTATATACTCCTGATTCACTTTGGATAGTTCATATGACCCTAGAAATTTGTCAATGTCTTTGAGATATTCTATCTTATTGGAGTATAAATTTTCAAAATAGTTTCTAATTTTCTTCTGTATTTCATTAGTGTCTTTTGTGATATTTTCTTTTCATCATGAATTTTAGTAATGTGGGTTTTCTCTTTCTTTGTTAGTTTAGCTAAGGGTTTATCAATTTTATTTATTTTTTCAAAGAACCAACTTTTTGTTTTGACAATTGTTTGAATTGTTTCTTTTGTTTCAATTTCATTGACTTCAGCCATGATTGTAATTATTTCCTGTCTTCTACTCTTTTGGTGTTAATATTTTTTTTGGGGGGGTAGTACTGGAGATTGAACTCAGGGGTACTCAACAACTGAGCCACATCCCTAGCACTTTTTTGTATTTTACTTAGAGAAAGGGTCTCACTGAGTTGCATAGTGCCTCTCTTTTGCTGCTGCCAGCTTTGAACTCTCAATCCTCCTGCTTCAGCCTACCAAGCCACTGGGATTACAGGCATGTGCTGCCATACCTGGCTTTGGTGTTTATTTGTTCTTCTTTCCTAGGGCTTTGAGATGTAATGTTAGGTAACTTATTTTTTGACTTTTATTCTTTTAATGAATGAGCTCAAATGAACTTTCATCTTAGCACTGCTTTCACAGTGTCCCAGAGATTTTGATATATTGTATTGGTGTTCTCACTTACATAAGTATTTTTTCATTTCCTCCCTGAATTCTTCTTCCCTCCATTCATCATTTAATAGCATATTATTTAATCTCCAGGTGTTGGAGTAGCTTTTAGTTTTTTACTTTATTGTTGATTTCTAGTTTCATTCCATTGTGATCTGATAGAATGCAGGGTAGTATTTCTTTCTTTCTTCTTTTTTTTTTTTTCTTTTGTATTTGCGACCAGTTGTTTTGTGGCATAATATATGGTCTATTTTAAGGAAGGATCCATGTGCTGCTCAGAATTAAGTGTATTCACTTGATGATGGATGAAATACTGTATATGTGAAATAATGTATATATATAATATATATGTAATATACATATATATGTATGTATATATATGTTGTCTAAATTATTGATTGCATTGTTTAGTTCTATAGTTTCTTTGTTCAATTTTTGTTTGGAAGATCTATCCAGTGGTGAGATAGGTGTGTTGAAGTCACCCAGTATTATTGTGTTGTGTTCTATTTGATTCTTGAAATTGAGAAGGGTTTATTCGATGTACATACATGCTCCATTGTTTGGGTATAAAAATATTTAACAATTGTTATGTCTTGTTGATGTATGATTCCCTTAAACAGTATGAAATGTCCTTCTTTATCCCATCTGACTAACTTTGGCTTGAAGTCCATTTTTTCTTTTTCTTTTTTCTGAGGATGGAAACCCCTGCTTTTTTACATGGCCCATGTGAGAGATATTTTTTTTTCCCAACCTTTCACCTTCAGTCTATGAATGTCTTTTCCTAGTAGGTGAGTCTCTAGAAGAGAGCATATGGTTGACCTTTTTTCTTTTTTTTTAATCCAATCTGCCAGTCTGTGTCTTTTTATTGATAGGTTTAGGCCATTAACTTTCAGGGTTGTTATTGAGATATGATTTGTATTCCCACTCATTTTCATTTATTTTTTGTTTTTAACTTGACTTAGTTTCTTCTTTGATTGACTTATCTTCTAATGTAGTTCCTCCTTTTGCTGATTTTCCTTCTTCCTTTCTTTCTTTCTTTCTTTCTTTCTTTCTTTCTTTCTTTCTTTCTTTCTTTCATTTCTTCCTCATGGAATATTTTGCTGACAATGATCTGTAGTACAGACTTTATTGTTGTGAATTCTTTTAACTTTTGTTTATCATGGAAGGTTTTTATTTCTTCTTCAAATATGAAGCTTAGTTTTGCTAGATATAAAATTTTCAGTTGGCATCCATTTCTTTTAGAGCTTAATATATATTATTACAGGACCTCCTGGTATTGAGGATCTGGGCTGAGAATTCAGCTGAGATCTGAATTCATTTCCCCTTACACGTAATTTGATTTTTTTTCTCTCACAGCCTTTAATATTCTATCCTTATTCTGTATGTCAGTCATTCTCATTGTAATGTGCCTTGGTGTGGGTCTGCTGTAATTTTGTACATTTAGGGTCCTGTAAGCCTCTTTATAGTTGGTTTTCCCTTTCATTCCTTAGGTTTGGAAAATTTTCTGATATTATTTTATTGAAAAGATTGTGCGTTCCTTTGGTTTGTATCTCCATGCCTTTTTCTATTCCAATAAATCTTAAATTTGGACTTTTCATGTTATCCTATACTTCTTGGAAATTGGTTTCTTACCGTCTTCTCTGTGCAGTTGACTTTATTTTCAAGAGTATATATTTTATAGTCATTGTCTGAGGTTCTCTCTTCTAAATGGTCTAGTCTGTTGGTGATACTTTCCATTGAATTTTTAATTTGGTTTATTGTTTCCTTCATTTTGAGGATTTCTGCTTAATTCTTTTTTATAATCTCTGCCTTTTTATTGAAGTTATCTCTTATTTTCTGTATTTTCTCTCTAATATCATCCTGTATTTCCAAGATCAGTCTAACTGTGCGCCTTCTAAACTCCTTCTCTGACATTTTTTTCTACTGTGTTATCTATAGATTCTATTGTTGGAACATCTTGGTTTGTTTGAAGCACTTTGTTACCTTTTTTTTTTTTTTTTTTTTCATGTTGTTTGTGTGTCTTCCCATCCAGCAGTATGGATCTGAGGCAGTACAGTTTCTTCCCTGTAGTCTTATAGTGTCCCTGTATACTTCTAGTACCTCACCTAAGGAGGAGACCAATACTAAAAGCACGCAATGCAAACAATATACCACCTTAAACCAAATAGCTTCTTTTAAGGAATCTTCATTTTTGTCGCAATAAACAGAAATGATGTGTTCAATTATTGTCTACAATATAAACATTAAGTTTGCTAAAAGGGTTTACCTTTTCAAATGATGGACAATAAGGGAACAGAAGTGGTGTAAGCTGTGATGTTTATAAGGGAGAATAAGGGAAGATGGAGGGGAAAAATTTATAGTAAGAGAGAAGGAGGAATTAACAGAGGTTGGCTGTTAGCATAAGAGAAATGAGAAAGAGAATGCAGAGAGACAGATCAGTGAAAGAAAAAATATATACAGAATTTTTTTAAAAAATGTAAAAATACAATAATACACAATGAAACTGTAATATACTATTCAAACATCCCACTCAATAAATTGATGAATAAAAAATATTTGGATTAAAAGATGGTACATATATGAGAGAGAGGAGGGTGGGGAAAGGAAAGTCTCTATGGAAAATTGACCAATTGATTCTGTTGGCTTTCAAATTTTTTTCAATTTCACTTATCACTGATTAATGGAGTTTTCTGAAGTTTAATGATAGCTCCAGTTCAGTGGGTGCCAGACTGGTTGGCTGAGTAAGCCACTATCAAGATGCCCTCATACCTTCGTTCAGTCTTACCACCCATTGTAGCCAACCCCTTCCATGCCCTCTCACTTCAGGATTCACTGAGCTGTAGAGAGCTGGTTTTCTCCAGTTTCTCCAACTTGTGCTCCCCGGGGGGGAGGGGGGACCTGCCCTCAATCTATGGCTTTCCACAGACTTGCAAGGCCCAGAATGGCCCATGAAGTCTTATCTGCAATCTGATGGACTTGGACTTCAGATTCCCCAGACTCTGCCTTTCTATAGTTCCAAAATCTCAATGCCATTCCACCTTGCAGAGAGACCACTAGGGATGTGCTCATACAGAGGAGTAACCCTGCAAAGAGGCAGCCAGATAGTGGGCCAATAGCACACCCAACAGGAGGCTCTCAGTTGAAACCAGACCTGCAGGTACCTTGACAATATATCTCCAGGCCCTGGATGGTGTCCTCAGACTGAGGTGTCTGTGCACTGAGATGGTAGCAGTGGTGGCAGCAAGCCTGTAGGCCCGTTGGACCTGGACTCTCAGGCCCTAGCTGATGTCCCAAGATTGTTGCAACCTAACCTGCAGGTACCCTGACAATGAACTTCCAGGCAGCAGCGGTGCTCCTTGGGTGGTCTGTTGGTGGTCTGCAGGCAAAGGCAGGTGCTCATTGGGTGCATGTTGAGCGGTGGGCGGTTCGCAGGCAGAAGGTAGGCAAAGGGCCAACTTGCAGGCAGTCTGGGGTGGTCAGGAAGCTATCTGCATGCAAAAGTTGGGAGATGTACTGGTAAAGGGCTGGTGATCACAGTGGACAAATTGGGGGCAAAGAGCAGGGGATCAGTGGGCAGCGAGGGCTGTTTCCCAGAGAAACAGTATTTCCTTTGCTTGAATCGCGACTCATAGGGTGACTCGGAATGCAGCCTCTCTCTAGTTGGCCATCTTCATAAGTATATTTTAAATGTTGGTATTAACCAAAAAGAATGGGAAAACAAAAGTGGTCCTTGATGCCACAGGAAATTCTACTGAGTATCCTGTTGTAATTTATTTTTAGGTATTGCATCAATTCCAGTGGCATATGTTATCACTCCATTTGTGTCTCTCACGTTTCTAGTTTTCATGTTGCTCCAAAACCTTATGGAGTAACTGTGGCTTGACTCATGACTCGATCCTATGTCAAATGCATTTTTCAGAGGTGAAGTGATTCTATCACTGCACTTCATTTAAAACATCCCTGTACTGAGTAAATTCCGCTGCATGATCCCTATTTCCACCCCAGGTTGCCGACCAAGAAGGTGGCCTGACAAACTATTTTGGCCTAGAGATCCCATCTCTGGCTGACATTAGTAGAGGTATGTAAATTTCATGGCACAGAGGTTGTGCCAGAGAACTTCATTTGTGTCTCTAACTATACCCTGGCCACAAATCTCCTATCATGAATGATCAGCATGTTGCTTTCTGATCCTTTGAAATTTTCGTATAAGTATAAATTGGAACGGTTGTGGGGTCCCTCGCTGTAGGCTGACCTTTGCATCCAGCAGTGCCAACACAAGAACAACTCTCCATGGACTCGTGGTTCATGTCTGCACCAGAGATTTCCAAGATTGGTTGTACTCAGCCTCTAGCTCCACATTTGACATTAATTTTAGTTATCACAGAACATAAATATATATATAACAGTTTATTTTTAATTATTTTGTATATTTACTTAATATTTCAGGTTATTAACACAAAATTTTCATATAAATTGAAGTCAATTTGGTCCATACAGGGATGTAAATATCATAAAATGAGGTCATGTTTTTATTTATTATTTTTTATATGGTCTGGTATATAATGTTAAATTTTTAAAAAGTATAGTTTTATAAAATGCTTCCATTTACTCTTTAGGCCATTTGAAAGCAAGTCTTAACAATTTTGATTAATAATAAACAAAGATTTAGTAACAAAAAAATTAGTATTCAGTTCATATTCTAAGAATTTTGCAAAACAATTTTAGTCAATTTATCTTTCTGTTCTCTTTTATTGATAATAAAATGATACTTTCAATTCTCTGATAAGAATACAATTGATGTGATTCAGATAATGTATATTCCACTAAGGCATGACTATTCATTCTTTAGGTTTATAAATTTCTTCAGAATGAAATGTAGTTTCACAAAATACCTCTAATTATTTCAATTTAATCCACTAATCATTGATTTATTATAAAACACAAATCAAAATTTAAAATATTTGTGCTGATTATCCAAATATAAATATTGTTTATGTAGTAACAACTACTTTTAAAATAAAGATTAAATAATCAGTATATTGCATTAATCAATAATTGTCAAGAGTATAGCATAAAATGTCATCTTTGGAGATTACGGTATTAAAAGAAATGAGATCTGACATTGTATCATTTTTATTAGATATTCCTTTGATTACCTTCAGATATTTTTTTCAATGCCATGATAAAAATGCTCATAAGTATGTGGTCTTTCAGCTACAATGTCATTTTAGAATGTCATAATACACACTAAAAATAATTTCATTTATTGGCTGCATCTTTCTCCATTTTAGATAATATCTTTAGGGTAAATTAGTTGAAAGAATTACTTGTATTTGTTAAATGTTCTCTTAGTAAAACAAAATGTAACCCACAGGTTATTCTCCCTTTTCCCACACTATTGTTTGTATTTTTATTGAAAAGTAATCAAGTTATACTAATTTTCCCTAAATGTAATGAAAGAAAAATTGCTCAGAGTGACAGCATCACTTTCATAAAGCTAGTACTCGTACAATTAGGATCATGATTGCAAAGTCTCAACTCCATCTTTACTACCTAAAGAGTAATAAATTGCCCTAAAAAATCAATAGACTAGAGGAAATTGTTGTCACACTGGAATAGACTCCATCATTCTACAGTTATCGTTTGATTTATTGAGACATTCTCTGAGCTAAAGATACAGATCCATCTCACTTGTCATGTCAATTTTTTGAATATATCTTAGACCTTTTTGCACAAGAAAACAATATAGCTGAGTCCTCGAAAGCATTAATCAAAGCATCTAATCTTTAGCATATATTTCTTCAGAATTTACAAAGTAACTGCATTCATTTCCTCCACTGATTATCCTACCAGCAGTAAAAAGTCAGACATGCATATTATTCCCCTTTCTGAAGATGTTTAAACTTAACTACAGAGAGGTTAATGATTTGCCCATGACTCACATACAGCAACTAATTTATCTGGGGTTTGAAATAAAATTTTCTAAATAAATTAAGGGATTTTCACTTTACTTACCTCATAAAAAATAAATATCTAAAATTACGTAGTAAGATTTTTTTATTTGGATATTTTGTAACCCTATTTTGTAACGAAGCTTTTTATATTTATATTTTCATTTGGGAGCCTTCATTTTCTGAGAAGTTCAAGATTGTCCAAGCTCATGGACACCCTGGCAAAAGTTTAGTTTTAGGGAAGAACATAGTAAAATAATATGCTGGAATATACTATTTTCCCTATGACTGGGAACAATGTAGAACACCCAAGCAACATCAAAAGCAGAACCTAAAATAAATACATTAATTAATAAATAGTAGATGAAACAATTTCTATTTTATTTGGTCTAGCAACTTGTGATTATGTTAATCAGATTATAATTTTTTAAGTTAATTCCTGTGTAATTTCCAAATCAATGGAAAATACAGGGTAATGTTAATAACTGTCTAAAAACTCCTTTGGGGCCTATAGGCAGTCAGATAAATGAATGCAGGGTGTCAAGAAAGGAAAGCTAGACTTTGGAAAGCCATGCAAGGTGGCTTATTTCCACAGTCGTAATGTGATAACCAATATATGTCCTTTCTACTTTGTTAATTGACAGCTTTGAAAAAAGTTAAAATTCACTGCTAAATTTCAGGCATGAAGTGCTGTTAAGTGTTATCTGAGCAGACACTGAGCAAAGGTCTCCACAACTACACTCAGAATTAAGGTGTGAATTAATATCAGAAAAGTAGAATGCATGTGTCCTTTGATATAATATTAGGGAAAAGATACTCAGATTTCTCAGACCACTATTGTGGCTTTCTTCCCTGCAGTCACATCCTTTACTCTTTTGACCAAATATATTGGTTGTGGTAGAAATTGCCTTCCAGATACAGATCAACATATTTATTCTCATCTTCATTCTGTATTACTTTTAATAAAAAGTTTAGTACACTCTACCAGCTTAGAGTAGTTGATGTTTGTTATTTTGCTCATGATCTTCTTTCATTTTTCTGTGCCTAGAACACTCCCACAGTCCACATTCTCTTTCCTTAATGGAATCATTATATTGAAGCATTTGAAGCTAACTCCCATTAATCGTGCATTTTCACCTTAGCTTCAGTGAGTAATTTGTATCTATGTGCTAATAGTCCTAAAAGAAACACTGATTTTCCCGTAGTTCAATATAGAAAGCCTGAACATGAATAAATATTAGCTCTAACTTACCATTTTCCATAATGTATCTACATAGAGAATTTTTATTATGGTTTGATTCTGAAAAACTCTTTTTTTACTTATTTATATATTAGGCAATTCCAAATGGGGATTTAATTTATTTGTAGCTATTTTTGCATGTGGTTTTCCATCTAGAAAATGTAACTTCATAAAAGTCTTCTTCTTTTTTTTTTTCATTTCTCGTAAGCTCTTGAAAATATAAAGCTAATTTCTCAATATCCAGAGCTACTAAAAATAATTATTCAGGGCACTCAGCTATGCCATTTTTAAAATCACAAATGGGTGGCTTAAAAGTTATTATTTTACTGAGGAAACATGACATTTTATAAACTTGTATTATATAAAAGTAGAAATAGAACTTCAAGCAAAAGGTTGAGTATTGATACAATTATGCTATTTTAGGATCTAAAAATTCACTCTGTAGGCAACAAGGAGGAGGTGGTGAGAACATTTTAAATAACTTCCCTTGGTCATAATGCTGCTTTTTTGTTGTGTTATGAGAGGTACTTTTAAAATTTCGCTTATAAGGATTCTTTGTTTCTTATGAAAGAACACTATGCAAAATTGGGAGATTTATAACAGAGATACAATTTAAGACTTGAGAATTCACTAATGTAGGTACTATGTCACTATACTCATCACTAAATCGTGGTCAGCTATGTGTCAAAGAAAATTCAGTTTTTTTAAACAAAGGATTAGTAAATTCACGTTCTTCTATTCTTTGCCATAGTAAGATTTTTATGATTCCTATGTAAAAGCCAAACAAATTTAACTTCACTACAACAGTTATATTCCAAAATATATGAGGCCTTTAAAATGACAGTAGTAACACTAGCACCTTATGGAACACCAGCCCCTGGAATGAGCTTTGGAAAACATTGAGTCTCCAAATGAGTGAAGTGTATTATTATTTACTCAGACCTAAGACCTATTGGGAAAATGAGTGGTTGGATTAAAGTGTGAGAACTTATTCTTTCACAGGAATATTCTGGTGGTGGAATGGGGTGGCTATACATGGAATACAAAAATGTTTAGCATGTCCTTATGACATAGCTTACATTGATAATGTAATAATTGTTTACTCAATGAAACTCATTTATGAATGGGAACTGTGGATTCTTTGGAATAAGAATGACTGGAACATCACTATTCTAGATGTTATCATCAGGTTAGTATTACAGCATCATCCTAAAGGTAGAAGCACTAAAGCCAGGTATTGATTCAAAGAAAGATTAATTTTGTTCAATTTTCATGCAAGAGTAGAACAGACAGTTGGTCTAAGAGGCTATATTTGAGATTTTGGATTGCATTTGGTCTTTGGAGACTATAGATCACACTCCACAATCCTTCATTTGGTGCTATCTTAAGTAAATACATAATAAATTATTTTTTGATGTCTTTTACACCTAATCTTTAATAATGCATTTTACTAGGGAAGAAGATTGAAGGTTAGTAAAAGGGTTATACTGAAGAGTTAAACATGTTTTCTTATAACAGGTTATATGGATTGGACAAAATCACAAGCTTCAGGAAAAAAGCTGTTTTTTTTTTTTGTTGTTGTTGTTGTTGTTGTTTGTTTCTTGTTTTCTTTTCAGAAGTAAACCAAGACTCAATGAAGACATAACAATAACAAACACAACTGATTTTAAATCCTGATATTGGTCCTCCCAATATCTACCTTAGTTTATATTCCTGATTTTGTTTGTTAAGTTAAAGATCTTATTGTGTCAACATCTGGAGTAGTACAAAATAAGCATTTTCTATAGATTCAAAGGTAATGAATCACATGGTCCTCAATTATTCTCACTGCTAAATGTGGCTGGATTGCTATTTTCAACAGAGATCCATGAAGTATCCTGTGAGTAATATGATTCCCAAAAAGCTTTTAAAATTTAGAGTAGTGTCATAGTCACTAAAAAAGCAAAGCTATTCATGATTTGTGAGCCAATACTTGACATTTTAAATTTAAAACAAAAATAATTTTGTTTGTAGAAGATTCCCACCTCTGAATTTTATTTGTCCTTTCAGTTTTCAGAAAATCCAATTCTAAAATTTTGCATGATTTTTGAGATTTGTTTATCTTAAAAATAACTAAAATTAATTTATTTTGAGTTGACAAAGGACATCAAATTGAAAGAATATCTCTTATCATGAATAATGTAATTTCTCTCTTGTCATATTGTCATTAGCTTTGACCACATTTTCAGAAACTTTAAAATGTTCACTTTTAATTATGCTTCAGCCATAAGAAATCTATTTTCAGAATATTTGTGACTTTTCCACTCAGTGAGTAAGAAATGGAGAAGGCATGCAGAAATTTTAAAATATCATTTTGTACCATTGAAACCCTTCCAAGGCAGAAAAAAAAAAAAAAGCCCCAAATAAGGTAAACTCATTGAAGCTTTTGTGACATTCTTCCCAACTTTTTCAACTACCCAGACACTTGCTAATATATAAACTATATAGCCAAGAGACTGAGAAGTTGAGCATAAAATAGCTATTGAGGCGCAAAGGAGCTGATAAGAGCTTGTAGGAGTCTCATGAGGCTAATAAAATAAAATTGGAATTCAAACATTAATGAGCCAGGACATGAGGACCCACTATCCTGGATAGAAACATAGATCAGAAATCTCCAACCAAGAGCCCATGCCTCTTTTTACTTTTACCTGTTCAATGATTCATAAGTTGAAAAGGAGAGGTTGAGTAGCTAAGCAGAAATTCTAAGAATCTAAGATTGAGCAGCAGTATCTAAGTGTTAAGAACTTATAAATTCAAGTAAAGTTGTCTCCAAAGTAGATGGGCACTGCTAGAATAGATCCCAGGTTTTCAGTTAACACCATACAAGTTAACACCATAGAGACCGTACCTCTCATTCCTGAGACCATTTTAGAAATCTAGGTCATGCAAGTACTGAAACTTACCCTTGAGCTATTTCTACTTGAATTAAAGTGGTTCACACTCTAAACTAAAAAGCAGAAACTACCAAAAAGACCAGGAGAGAGCACCATCTTGTGCATCTATAATTTTTTTTGCAACATTTCTGACATTCACTTAAAATTTACTGGAAAATGGAAACAGTAAGATGATTCAGAAATTAGAATTAACATATATAGAATTTAAAATGTATGATATACTTAGAAATACACATTTTTCCACTGATGTAATCTCAGCAACTTGAGAAGCTGAGAAAGTTCAAAATCACAAGTTCAAGGCCAGTCTCAGCAATTTAACAAGATCTTGCCAAAATTAAAAAATAATAATAATAATAATAAGAAGAAGAAGAAGAAGAAGAAGAAGAAGAAGAAGGCTGGGGATATACCTCAGTGCTACAGTTTTCTAGGTTCAACTCCCATTCCTGCCAAATAAGTAAAGGCATATGTAAAATAGCAAAATTAGTATGTAATATATAATTTGAAGGAAGTTCTAAAAGATAAATAAAATAACAATTTTAAAAATGTTTCTAATGACAAAATCAGGTGAAGACATCATAAGAAAATTTCTGATTAGTATGTTTTATGAATATAGATGAAAAATCCTAAGAAAAATACTCATGAATAAAATATAGCATCTTTAAAATGTACGATACCATGACCAAATTGGATTTTTTTGGTTAAAAAAAAAGTAAGGATGGTTTAATATGCATAATTTAATTAAGGTAACATATTTGATTGATTAAAAAAAATACATGATCACCTCAATAAACACACAAAATTGTTTGACAAAGTCAACCAGCCTTTAAAGATTAAAGACATTTTAGAAAATAGGAAGAGAATAAAACTTTCTCAGTAAGATAAAGACTATAAATGAGTGCCCACAATCAGCATTCTAATTAATGCTGAAAATCAGATCCTTTACCCCAAGATCAAGAAGAAGAAAAGTAAGTACCCTCTTATTATTTAATTCAATATTATACTAGAGATTCTATTTATGAAAAAAATAAGAAAATAAATTGAAAGGTGTTAAGATCAGAAAGGAAGCAAAAGAGTATATTTGTGGATGAAATAATCTTACATATAAAAATCCTTAAATTTGACCAAAAAGTCTGTTATCATTAACAAATAAGTTGAAAAATAAAATTTGGGGACATGATATAATACTATAATTTTTTTATTTATAAGAAAAATTAATGGCAATAGAAAAATAAAGAACATAATTCTACTTAAATAGTACTGAAAATAATAAAATAAGAAAAAAACTTGAAAGGAACTGCAAAATTGGTATTTTGAATACTATAAAACTTTGTTGAAAGAAGTTAGGATCTAAATAAACAGAAATACATTTGCATTCATGAACCAGAAGAATTAATATTGTTGAGGTGGCAATGCCCCTAACTAGATCCATGTATTCAGTACAATCTCATTCAATTTCTATTTTACTTTTTAAAAGCAATTTTCAAGCTTTTGATTTTTGGGAAAATCTATAAACTTAGAAGAAGACATAGGAAGAAATATCCTAAATCTTGCATTAAGCCCAGACTTCTTATTTTGGTGTCAAAAGTGCAAGCAATAAAGGAAAAAAAAAGTATTTATAAAAGCCGGATACCATAATAACTTAAAAAAACACAATTCTCATTAGCAAATGACATCATGAAGAATGTGAGGAACCAACTTATAATGGTAGAAAATATCTGCAAAAATATGGAGACAGAAAATAGGTTATTAATTGTCTAAGGCTGAGAAAGCGAGTTGTAGTGATAGAGATGATGGGGAAAGACTTTGATTACGAGGAGGTTTCAGTGTGGGGTGATGAAAATGTTCTAAAATTAGAGTACAGTATAGCTATACAAGTCTGTGATTACATTATAAATAGTTGATTGTACTCTTTAAATTGGTGAATTGCAAGGTATATGAATTCCATCTCAATAAAGATATTAAAAATCTCAATAGAAAAGTTAACAGTCATTAGAAATAGCTGAAAGAAAGATTTCTCATTTGGAAGATATGTCAGAAAGAAATAAAGTAATAATGATTAAAAAGGGTGTAGAATACAAAGAAAAAAAAAAGAAAATAAGAAGATTGCATTATAAAAATCACATTAAAAACCTTAACATATATGAAATTCTTGTTTCAGAAATGGAAGAGAGAAATAATTGATAAGAAAGAATATCTGAAGAAATAATGGTTGATAAAATTCCAAAACTGATTAATATCCTTTAGTCATACATTCAAGAGTAAAATAAATCATTCCTACTAATAAATAAATACATGCATACAAATAAAAATATCTTAAACCCGATTTTTGTAGAGAAATAGTTCACTGTAGCACCTGGGAGACCTTCCATGTGTTCACACAGGCCTTAACCACAAGGCTTAATAGCAGTCTGACACTTGTCCTAGAGGAATGTCCTGTGGTTTTCCCTGGAATGGAAAAATAGGCAATTGTGTGTGTGTATCTTACTTGCCTCTCTAGCTTGCAGGTGGTTTCTATGAGACCATTTTTCCTGTCATTTGTTTCTATTGTTTGTGTAATGCATGTGACATTTGACATTCCTTTCTTCTTTTTCAGATGCAAACACAGATTAGAATCCATCCCTAGATTAGAGTTTTTCCTCAGTGTAAAAGTGGCCTTCTGCTTCAGTCTTTTGCTATTTCACCCCCTCCAACCCATTTTAATTCTGTGGAACTAGGAATACAGGGAGATGATACCATGGTGATTTTCCTTTTGCCTTATATGAAATTAATAAACCACCTAAACTTATATGTTATCTTCTTGCCCTTTCTCTGGAACTGTAGCAACTGCACTGACTCTTAAGGACTGCCTAAATATTTTGCATGTCATAGTAAATATTGCATAACATCTTAAATATAGTCAAAGGAAATAAAAATGATACCTTCAATTAGGCAAAACTAAAGCTAATATTTGACTTTTCAGCAAAACTAATGAAAGACAAAAAAAAAGTGGATGATATTAATACAATGAAAGAAAATGACTAGCAAGTGAAAACTGTATATGAAGCAAAAATGCTTGAAAAATTAGAGGATTGTTATATAGTTTGTTACCACAGATTCTCCTAAAAGAAATACATCAGACAGAAAAAATATCAACTCATTTGGAAATCACAAATATAGGAAAAGGAAGTGAAAAATTAATGTAAGTGAATTTTAATAAGCATTGATTGTATAAGATGATGATATCATCTTGTCAGTCCTGGTATGAACAGTCATTAATACAAACATGTCTTAGGTGATAGTTGTAGCTTATATGTGACAAATTTCTATTTTACACTGAGTTTTGAACAAACTAATTTATGAAATGGCTACGGAGGAAACAAGTTTCTATCTGTCATTGTAGAAGAGAATCTTCCACTGTGAAAAGCTCAATGAGTCTTGGGGCTTTAAAAGATATTTTTGAATTTTATTACTATTTTAATTTCACAAGTTTTATGACAAATAGTATGAAAATTTGATACATGTGTACAGTGCATAATGATCATATTCTAAAAACCAAAATCAAGTCTTTTACATCCCACCCTATAGCTTAGATCTGTAACAAGTGCCAGGTGTCACCTCTTCAAAGATGTTTTTCCTGTGCTCCTCATTTAATAAAGTTTATTCTTATTTACAAATTTTCAGTTTATTTTCTTCATGTCATGTATCTTTGGAAGTTAATTAATTAGTCTATTCATTTACTTTCTGTATTTCTTGCTAGAAATTGTCCAGGATCTGTGGGTTACTGGCAAAGTAAGAGAAAGTGTCATCAACAACTGCTGGTCATTCCATGCACTGACTTCACCTATCTATATAATAAGAACCCCAATATGATAATAAGCTTTCAGTTAATAAAATGTTGGACAGGGGAACTATAAATGAAGAAAACCCCTACCTACCTCATTGGCATGGTAGGGGAAAAAAAGAGATTGAGGAGATATTACTCAAGGGTTGAATCATGCCCTGATTCAAAGATACAAATGCTGACAAAAGGTCTCAGAAATGTTTCTATCAGAGAGAAAAATAAAAGATAATTTTTAAGAAGGAGGTAATCAGAACAGGGTAAGAAGTGGTTTGTTCTTCTTGCTAAGATTACTTCATGTAAACTTATATGTTACTGAGTAATAAATGTTATTTTTCAAAGAAACATTACAAAGAACATTACAAACTCTTAAGCTAAAGAATACATGTGGTGAAATTGGGGGTACATGTTTCTCAAATGGAAACTAGGCTTGTGAGTTTTCCCTATAAAGCCTGCTCACTAACATGTCCAATAAAAGGCTGTGTCATCATAATTCCACAAGGTGATATCTAACCTGGGGCTCAAACCTACAAGATTTGCTGTGAGTTCTGTACTCTACTCAGAGAGGTGACTAAACATGGATGGTAGAGCTCCATCACCTGTGCTACAGGCTTGAGATGCCCGAAAGCTCTGGGTCCTTGGATAATGGGAGAAGAAGGAAAGATGATACTGTCTTTGATTCAGTCCTGCATGTCCAGCTCACAGTCTAAAAGTGATTATGAGCTCTGAGGACAATAAACCTCCCTTCTGCTTCAGACTATGAACAACATTTTGAAAACTACCCTGGACATAGCCTTGGAATTCCTACCTCCATCCAAATGAGAAACACTAGGCACACATTTAAAGTCCTTCCCAGCAGAAAGATATGTAATAATAAAACCTCTCTCCTCTTTGTACAAGATGCCCTCCATTCTGTTAAAATCAAAACACAAGAAACATCTCTTTTATATACCATTTTCCCCAGATTTTCACATGCCTTTAGGATAACAGGATATCAAATAGGTAAATTTTGTGATTTCTTACTGGCCTTGACTTTTAAGCCTCAGTATACCAGATATTGTTAACTTCCCACCCAGATAGACTTCCTAACATATGTGAATCTTTTACATTAATGGTCATGTTCTTTTCATTCTTCAAATAATTGTTCTTGGCTGAATAGATGCCAGCTTACCCACAACTACATGCAATATCCCAGGCTTTCCACTCCAGGGCCCAATGGTCAACAAGTAATTCTACAAAAGTATGACCCAGTGCCTCATATAGTACAAATTCATTGAAGCACTTTGTGACCCAAAACTCTCTAAGTGACAAAAATTTGTATCTCTAAGTGACAAAGTTGAACCTTGTTCAGCCTTCTCTTCCTGCCCTAATTTACCTTCCTTTCTCCTTTTCTGAGAATAGCCATCAAAAAATCTGGGAAGATTTCCATAAGAAGACTAATCTCCAAAATTCTCTTGAACTCCTCAGGTCTGTAAAATGTTCACTTTACCTGTGTTGAAAAAGCGATCGTATTTTTTCACTCACACTCATTTGAATATTATGTAAAGGCTTCCAAATTCATATCCTTCAAAGATATGACACCCCTTTCCTTCCTGGCAAGTAGACCAAAGATTAGGGTCAAGTTTTAATGTATGCTAAGCATGCTTTATAGTTTCTGTTCTACTTAGGCATGAAAGGGTTTACCCATCAAAGGAACTGCAAAAGCTAACATACATAGCAGTAGTAACTGGAGAAGAATGTCTGGGAGTATATCAAGGAGGTTGATAAACTGCAAAACAGAGAATTTGTTGACAGGGAGAATTCTCTGAAGAAAGAGGGTTTATCATCCTGGCAAATGGTATAGCAATTGGTTCTAATATGCTCCTGTAATGACTCTAACGTGTCTTAAAAAGTTTATGGCCCAACTAAATGAACTAGAGATTCCATAATGGCCTTAGAAGACTGTGGAGAAAAGGATAAAGACAATTTGGAGAAGTAGCCATGCTAGATTGGGTTTACTACCTGGGACAGGATACATAGGAGTTCTCTATGTTTCTCAGGAGGGCCAACGGGACGTTCACTTTACTAATGCAATAAAGAATGTTCTGTGAGAAGAGCTTGACAGTATCTATCCTCTGTAGGACAGGGCTGATAGTAGAAGATGCTGTTAAACAGTTTGGCCTCCCTGGTAAAAATGAGAAAATCAGGATCCCAGATCAGACAAGGTCTCAAAGTAGCATCTGTCTTTTAGAAACAGGGTAGGCAGTGAGGTCAGAATAGTAGCTAGGACCCTGACCTGCAAAGACTTATGAAAATAGCTAATGAAACACAGTGTTTCTAGCAACAAAATTGGTAGAAATTCAATAATAACATTAATATAATCAAAAGAGATGAAGAATGGATGAGTAGAAATCTGATGTCAACTTCCTTAAATGAAAGCCATCATGCCTTGGTTAATTTGTGGTCATAATCTGCCTTTCAAACTCAGAAGCAGAATAAGAAACCAGATTCTTATGAGGAAACATGCCACCATGACAACTATATATAGTAGCAATTCTTCAAGTTCTTCTCCAGAAGTATCTATGACTATTTGCTATGGTAACAATATACTGGGGAGGAAAAATATTCTTCTTTCAAGGGCTAGCAAATAATGAGACTAAGTTGATGAAACACCTTGGTGAGGGATGGGGAGGTGTCTTTTTGTTTATGTGGGCCTACCTGCAGCACTAATGTCTACTATAGGAGGTAAAGTTGTAAATCTTGGCAGTATCCTTGTGGTGTTAGTTCTTAGGTACACAGAATGCAGAGTTGTGAGATCCATGATAGACTCCATCTCGATTTCAAAGAATTATATGGATAATCTGGGGGGTTACACAGAGGATTGTCACAGGGACAGAAACACCTCAAAAAGCCCCCACTAGGGCAATGACTCATAGGGCAATAGGGTATCCCCAAAGACTATAGAACTGTAGGCTCATCATTGTGCAAGTCAAGCTTAAAAAGACTGTAGGCAGGATTACCTTTATACCAAACCAAGATACGGACATATTAAGGAAAGAAAACTACAAATCAACATCTCTGATGATCTTAGATAGATGTAAAAATTCTTTAAAAAATATTTGCAAATCATATTCAACAATAATATTAAGAAGTTTGTACACCATAACCAAGTTGGTTTTATCTCGGGTATGCATGGATGGTTTAACATGAATAAAGCATTAAATGTAATTAACCACATAAATAGAATTAAGGACAAAAACCACATATTTATCTTAACAGATGCATAAAAAATCCTCTGAAAAAACCTGGCACTCATTCATGGTAAAAACAATGATGAACTATACATAGAAGGAATGAACCTCAGTATGAAAAAGGATATATATACAACAAGCCCAAAGCTGACATTATAATGAATGCAGAAAAACTGAAAACATTTTGTTTAAAATCTGTAATAAGACAGGGATATCCACTTTCATCATTACAAAACTACCGGATCCAAAAAGTTCCACTAGAAGAGTGCTATAGTTAATAAACAAATTCAGTGAAGTAACAGGATGCAAAATCAACATACAAAAATTGATATGTTTCCTTTACACATATAATGATTCTTCAGAGATGGAAATCAGGGAAACAATCCTATTCTTAATAACCTCGAAAAAAAAAAAACTAGAAATAAGTCTCATCAAGGAGGTGAAAGTTCTCTACCATTAAAACTATAGAATATTGATGAAAGAAATTGAGGAAGAAACAAGTAGATTGAAAGACCTCCCATGATCATGGATAAACAGAGTTAATATTGTTAAATGATTACACCACCAAAAGCAATATACAGATTCCATGCAATCCCCATCAAAAAAACAATGACATTCACACAGAGCTAGGAAAGAAAAAAACACAATCCTAAAATTCCTTTGGAAGAATTAAAGACCCAGGATAGCCAAAGCAATTCTCAGAAAAAAAAAAAAAAAAAAAAAAAAAAAAAACAATGCCAAAGGTATCACAATATCTGATTTCAAATTATATTACAGAACCATAATAACAAAAACTGCATGGTACTGGTGAAAAAAAAAAAAAGACACATAGAGAATAATGGTTCAGAATAGAAGACACAGAGACAAATTCAGACATTTTCAGTTATCTGATCCTTAACAAAGATGCCAGAAATAGACATTGGAGAAAAGACAGCCTTTTAAACAAATGTTGTTTGGAAAACTGATTATTTACATGTAGAGGAAGGAGACTAGATCCTTATTTCATAACATGCACAAAATTCATTTCAAAATGGTTGAAAGATTTATGAATTAGACCAGAAACTATGCAACTCCTAAAAGAAAGCACAGGGCTAACACTCTGACACATAGTCAGAGGCAACAATTTTCTCAATGGATCCTTAAAGCTCAGAAAACAGTGCCAAGAGCTAATAAATGTAATGGCATCAAATTAAAGGTTTTTACACAGCAAAGAAAACCATTAAGAATATAAAAAGAGACGCTACAGAAGGAAGCAAATCCTTTCTAGCTACTCTTCCAACAGAAGATTTATATCCGAATATATATTTAAAAAAACTCAAAAAATTAACACCATAAAAATAACCCAATTAATAAATGGGTAAATGAACTAAACAGACACTTCTCAAAAGAAATACAAGTGGCCAAAATATATGAAAAAAATGTTGAAGATTTTTAGCTATTAGGGAAATGCAAATCAAAATTATGCTGAGTCCATCACACTCTAGCTAGAGCAGCAGTCCTCAAGAATATAAACCATAAAAAATGCTGGAGAGGATGTGGAAAAAAGGGAACACTTTCACACTGTTAGTGATATTATAAATTAGTGTAAACACTATGGAACTCAGTATGGAGTTTCCTCAAAAGACTAGGAATCAAACTATCATATGACCCAGCTATACCATAACTCAGTATTTATCCTAATGAATTAAAAGTCCACATACTATAGTGACATATGCATACCCAGGTCAACAGGAGCACAACTTACAATAGACGAACTACTGAATCAGCCCAAATGTCCATCAATGGATGAATGGATAAATACACATACACACACGATGGAGTTTTATTCATCCATAAAGAAGAATAAAATTTTGTCATTTGCAGGAAAACGGAAAGAACATGAGATCATTATGATAAGTGAAATTAGTCAAACTCAGAAGGTCAAGAGTTGCATGTTTTTCTTCTTCTATGTGAAAGCTGAGTGGAAAAAAGGAAAAGAAATGTGATTATGCAGGAATGAGGGGAGTGTCATGAAATGGAGATCAGTAGAGTGGAGGAAGAAGACTGAAGTAGAGAGGAGGAGATGGAAGGGGGAAATACTGGGGAATTACATGGGTTAAATTATATATGGTATAGTGTGCATGTACAAATATGTTACAAATGGTTCCAGCATTCTGTACAAATATAATGCACCAATAAAAAATATGGGGAAAAAAGCTGCAGGGATGAAACTACAGTCCAAGAAATCTTGTTGGGTAGACTGAGCCCAGCAAAGACAAAGGAGCAGATTTGATAGTTCTTGGAGCCCAATCTCTGCCACAGTGTACCTAGGATATAGGACATGGAGTCAATGATAGTTTTCCAGCTTTAGGACTTAAAGTTATTTTGGGACCGGCGAATGAATTGCAGTCTTGTCTGAGCCATCTTGAAGTGGAGGTGTGCCTCTTGGAGAACTGTCAGTATTTTCTTATCAATCTGAGACCACTCCATTGCTTTGGCAATGTCCTGCTCAAAGAGAATTCTTTGTGGAATTTATTGGTTCAGACAGCCATAGGTTCCAACGCAACTACCCCTGACGTGGAAAGAGATACCAGTACGCCCAAATAGCCTGGAGATGCAAGTTGCCTGAAGGAAGAAGAATTACTGCACACATGATAAGTCTTCAATCAGGTCAATTTCCATACAGCCTCTTGCTTCTTAAACAAACAAACAAAAACACTTTTTCTCACAGTGAGTCCTTTGATGTGCTTCTCTATAAATAAAGCATTCGGAGTCTCATTCTTGGTTAGAGATTGGACCCATCAGGTCCAGTCCACCCACCAGGCCCCTACTGTTGAAACTATTTCCCTGTGTATTTTGTTTTTTTATTTCTTATTAATTGTTTTAGACTTTTAATTTCTCAGCCAGCTCACACCTCCATATGATCCTTGTTGTGCAGGACACGGTGACAAAGTCATTTCACATTGAGGGTTTTTTTTTTTTTTTCCTATTTCTCCCTTTTGGAATGGGAGTATCTATGCTGTACCTGTTCTACTATTTTCTTTTGGAAGCACACAGCTTGGCAGTTTCACAGGGGAGAAGAATGCATGATGTTGTACTATTTCTTTCAACCATAATACCCACAAATTTAAAAATAAATAATAATCTCTATGTTTGATTTATCCTGTTTTTCAAGGAAATTGATTTTCAAGTATAAAGAACATCATCAACATAGTTGATAACATTAATGAATGATTTTTATTTGGATTCCAGGAAGAAAATGATATATAAGTGGATATTTGATTTTGAATTAATTTAAGTTTTAAGACTTGGAATAAAAACATCTCAGGAGTCTAAAGAGCTGTAATCATAGGATAACCATCAAGGAATCTCAAATACATGAGTCAAAAATCTATAGCTCATTGATTTTTTTTAAAGTAACACTGTGAAAGAGTGTTACACTTAATTTACAGTATAAAAGGAATGCTCATGTCTTGCAATCAGGCTATGAAACAGTACAGAAAGCAGTAACATTCTCTGAGAACAGGAAGAGCTTCCTGTCTTACAAAATTCTTGCTCACAAATGTCTAGTTTCAAAGTCTTTTTTTTTTTTTTTTTTCCAAAGAAGTCTTGGTGAGTAAAAGTCATGTAATAACTTCTAGGAGCACAAGGCCTGGCAGGGCCAGCCTCATGTACAGATTGCACAAGGTAAAGGATTCCATTTGTATCTTAAGTCAGATAGGTGCTGGGACCGTCCACCTGACTTAGACCATGAGTACATCATTAACATAGGAATTAAAATTTTGCACATTAACACCTTTAATCATGATCTCAGTACTTTCTATAGTAATTCTCTCTGTAAGAACATTCCTGAACTCAGTGCCATGGAACAAGGGCAGGTTTATTATCCAAGTACCTGTCAGATGTGTGCTAACCATTTGTTCAGATAGTGGCTTATCTTGAAAAGGAAAAATACCAACACTTCCAGAAATAATATAAAAAAGCTTCTCTGATAAAACTAAACAAACAAAACCCAACACTTCAAAAAGCATTATATTTTATTTGATTTATTTTTGGCAGCACTAAATGTTAATAATGATTTTTTAAAAATTTTGGACACATCAGATTTCTCAGAGCAAGTTATTTTTTAGTTGTAAGAAATTTGAAGATGTCATTGACCCTTTCTGATCAATCTGCCTGAAATTTTATATCAGGCATGCTTGAGGTTATTTATGAGAGCTATTCTGTGACAGAAGCAATTTACCATAATTCTAGTTACCTCGGTTTTGCAATAAAATGTATTTTTCAACTTGTTTTTTGGATCTTGTGTCATGCTAGGATTTAGGCACAGCTAAACTTTTGGGCACACTGAACAATAAGTGAGATTTTGTAAGTTAATTCTATCTCTCTTTTAGTGTAATTGTCCTTCCTTGTCACTAGGCTACCCTTCTTTCATTCTACTTTATCTCCAATAATAAGAAACCTCTAGATGTTCCTTCATTCAAAATGTTTGAATGTCCTATCATTGGTACTGCAGTACATACAAACATTACTGCCTCCAGAATTTCTTCCTTCTGCCTTATTTCTATGTCCCCTTCTTAGAACTGAAATCTTTTCCTTTCTGTCACAGAATTGCAATGTAATTAATATATACTTTCTGGAAACAGCCAGTGCATGTTCTGGAGCCAGATTTCTGGATTCCACTCTTGTACTGGTTGCTAGAGTTAACAGCAAAATACTATAAACTGGAAGATTTTCCCAGCAGAAATTTGTGGTCTTAAACAGTTCTTTGGGCTCAATCAAGGTGTTGTTAGTATAATTTCATTACATGGAGGGAACATTGAGAGAGAATCTGCTTCATATCTTGTTCCCCCTTTATCTTGTTTATTTGTTTATGAATTTATTGTTTTCCTGGTATTCTTAAGGGGTCCTTGGCTTTTGATACATCACCGCCATCTGCCTTCATCTTCACCTGGCCTTCTCCCTGTGTGTATGACTGTTTCTAAATTTCCCCTTGGGGTTGCAGTCATATTGGACTAGGGATCCTCCCTACTCAAGTATGACCTCATCTTAACCATTGAGATCTACAAAGATCTGATTTGCAAATAAGTTCCCATTCTGAAGTATATACAGGCCTTAATATATTAGCATGTAGGGAATATAATTCTACCTTCTACAACTCCTTACAATAACCTCCCTGAGTAAAGTTTTTGCATTTCTTAAAAATATAATAACATTATTATCTGTCTTATAGTATATTTAACAAGGAGTAATATCTACATAGCATTTGAAACCATGCCTGGCACATAATAAGCTCTACTGATAGTGAGTAAATATGATAATCCTGACATTAATAGATTTAGTAAACATGTCAGGAAAAATTTTTTTTCAACTAAAATGGATCACAGTTTGTATTTTTCTGCAGAAAGAGTTTGGGGGTCATTATTTTTTAGATGCCAAGTGAAATGGCACTTAGGAGAAGATTGTGACATCTATAACTAAGCATTACCTGTAACACTGAAATGTCATGATCACATCAAAAGTTAACATTGAAAATTAACACAGGCTAGTGCCAGGAAGGGGTTTGATAGTGTGCTCCAGTAGCTCTCAGCTACCTGGTCATCTATCTCAGGAGAGTCATGTGACTTACATGTTTTATAGTTTGGAGAAATTGTTATTACAGTTTTATGTGCAAAGTTTTTAGGTGTTAGTATAAAGTCCTAAATGTACATTTCCATACATTACATTAATGTGGAAAAAGAAAAGAAACAATGGCAGAATATTCTCTCAGGCTGGCTAAACTAGGGAATAAACACATTCAGTATTGTTAAGATGTAAATGAAGAACATATTGCACTCTGATATAGCTGCACAAATGTTTGTACTTCCATAATTTTGATAATAATAAAGCTTTGAGGTTATTTTTATACATGTTTTCTAAAATCCCATTAACACCTTTTCCACCTGCTTGCATTTTCTGTTTTATGTTGTGATATTGACAAAATGATGAAGTTCTTCCTATAATTTAGTTTGCATATTATTTTTAAGTGTGCTGCAAACTCTTATGAATATAGATTGTGGGGAACATTTTTAGGCAATTAAAAAATGAGCAAGAACCCAAGATTTCAAAGTGATAGAATTTAAATGATGTAATAAAAAGTTCAGGTCTTCAAATGATTTTTTTTCTTCTGTTTGACAATTTAGACCTTAACTCTTTTATTTGTTTTTTTTTTTTTTTTTGCATCAACTTTATCAAGATGTAATTGCCAAATAATAATCTGCACATAGTTATTTGATAAATTTCAGTTGAGGTATTTTACCATATTTAAGATAACACATCCAGTACCCTGGGATGTTTCCTGGTAACTTTTTTTTTTTTTTTGGGGGGGGGGGTTGGATTTTATTTATTTATTTATTTATTTATTTATTTATTTATTTATTTATTTTTTATTTTTATAATTTTTAATATGTACAACTCATAGTGCATATATTTAGTATCTTTTTACATACAACTGTTTGTATACAAAGTATATTCGTACAATTCAGGTCTTCAATCATGCATTAAGGAAAATGATATCCATCTCATTCAACCACCTTTCCCCCCCCCCCTCCCCTCTTGCTCCCTCCCTTACCCTCCCTTCCCTTGACCATTCTAGTGTTCCTCTAATCCTCCTATGTACCCCCATCCAACAATACTTTGAAATAGCCTCCTTATGTAAGAGAGAACATTTGGTTTGGATTTTTGAGACTGACTAACTTCACTTAGCATTATGTCTTCCAACTTCATCCATTTACCTGCAAATGCCATTAATTTGTTTTCTTTTATTGCTGAGTAAAATTCCATTGTGCGTATATACCACATTTTCTTAATCCACTCATTTACTGAGGGACATCTAGGTTGATTCCACAACCTAGCTATTGTGAATTGTGCAGCTACAAACATTGAGATAGCTGTGTCACTGTAATATGCTGTTTTTAAGTCCTTTGGGAATAGACCCAAGAGTGGGATGGCTGGGTCATAGGATGGTTCCATTCCCAGTTTTCCAAGAAATCTCCATACTGCTTTCCATAACGGTTGCACCATTTTGCAGTCCCACCAGCAATGTATGAGTGTGCCTTTTTCTCCACATCCTCTCCAACATTTATTGTTGCTTGTGTTCTTGATGGCTGCCATTCTGACTGGAGTGAAGTGAAATCTTAGAGTAGTTTTGATGTGCATTTCTCTAATTGCCAGCAATGTTGAACATTTTTTCATGTATTTGTTGATTAATCGTGTATCTTCTTCTGAGAGGTGTCTTCTCAGTTCCTTAGCCCATTTATTGATTGGGTTATTTGTTTTTTTAGTGTAAAGTTTTTTGAGTTCTTTATATATTCTAGAGATTAGTGCTCTATCTGATGTGCATGTATTAAATATTTGTTCCCAATTAGTTGGCTCTCTATTCACCTCACTGATTGTTTCTTTTGCTGAAAAGAAGCTTTTTAGTTTAAACCTATCCCATTCATTAATTCTTGGTAGTAATTCTTGCGCTACAGGATTCTTATTAAGGAACTTGGGGCCTAATCCAACATGTTGGAAATTGGAGCTTACTTTTTCTTCTATTAGGTGTATTGTCTCTGGTCTAATTCCTAGGTCTTTGATCCACTTTGAATTGAGTTTTGTGCATGGTGAGAGATAAAGGTTTAATTTCATTTTGTTGCATATGGATTTCCAGTTTTCCCAGCACCATTTGTTGAAGAGGCTATCCTTTCTCCACTGTACATTTTTGGCACCTTTGTCTAATATAAGATAGCTGTAATTAAATGTATTAGTCTCTGTATCCTCAATTCTGTACCATTGGTCCACCAGTCTGTTTTGGTGCCAATACCATGCTGTTTTTGTTACTATTGCTCTATAGTATAATTTAAAGTCTGGTATGGTGATGCCCCCTGCTTCACTTTTCTTGCTCAGGATTGCTTTGGCTATTCCGGGTCTCTTATTTTTCCAGATGAATTTCATGACTGCTATTTCTATTTCTTTGAAGAATGACATTGGGATTTTGATTGGAATTGCATTAAATCTGTATAATGCTTTTGGTAGTATGGACATTTTGACAATATTAATTCTACCTATCCAAGAGCAAGGTAGGTCTTTCCATCTTCTGAGTTCATCTATAATTTCTTTCTTTAGTGTTTAATTTTCGTTATAGAGGTCTTTCACCTCTTTCGTTAGGTTGATTCCCAGGTATTTTATTTTTTTTGATGCTATTGCAAATGGGGTATTTTTCATCATTTCCCTTTCAGAGTCTTTGTCGCTGATGTACACAAATGCCTTTGACTTATGTGTATTGATTTTGTATCCTGCAACTTTGCCAAATTTGTTTACTAGTTGTAAAAGTTTTCTGGTAGAGTTTTTTGGGTCTTCTAGGTAGATTATCATGTCATCAGCAAATAGTGCTAATTTGAGCTCTTCTTTTCCTATCTTGATCCCTTTAATTTCTTTTGTCTGTCTAATTGCTCTGGCCAGAGTTTCCAGTACTATGTTAAATAGCAGTGGTGAAAGGGGACATCCCTGTCTTGTTCCAGTTTTTAGAGGGAATGCTTTCAATTTTTCTCCATTTAAGATAATGTTAGCTCTGGGCCTTGCATAAATAGCTTTTATTATGTTAAGATATGTTCCTGATATTCCTAGTTTTTCCAGTGTTTTGAACATAAAGGGGTGTTGTATTTTGTCAAATGCTTTTTCTGCGTCAATTGAGATGATCATATGATTTTTGTCTTTAAGTCTATTGATGTGATGTATTATGTTTATTGATTTCCGAATATTGAACCAGCCTTGCATCCCTGGGATAAACCCCACTTGATCGTGGTGCACTATCTTTTTGATATGTTTTTGTATCCGATTTGCCAGGATTTTGTTGAGGATTTTTGCATCTATGTTCATTAAAGATATGGGCCTGAAGTTTTCTTTTTTGGATGTGTCTTTGCCTGGCTTTGGAATTAATGTAATATTGGCCTCATAGAAAGAGTCTGGAAGAGCTCCCTCTTTTTCTATTTCTTGAAATAGTTTGAAGAGCATTGGTATTAGTTCTTCTTTGAAAGTCTTATAGAACTCGGCTGTAAACCCATCAAGTCCTGGACTTTTCCTTGTTGGTAGCTTTTTGATGACTTCTTCTATTTCTTCGCTTGTAATTGATCTATTTAAATTATGTATAGCCTCCACATCCAGTTTAGGCAAATCATATGACTCTAGAAATCTGTCAATGCATTCAGTATTTTCTGTTTTATTAGAGTACAAGTTTTCAAAGTAATTTCTAATTATATTCTGTATATCTGAGGTGTTTGTTGTGATATTCCCTTTTTCATCACGAATGTTAGTAATTTGAGTTTTTTCTCTTCTTCTTTTCGTTAGCATCGCTAAGGGTCTGTCAATTTTGTTTATTTTTTCAAAGAACCAACTTTTAGTTTTGTCAATTCTTTGAATGGTTTCCTTAGTCTCAATTTCATTAATTTCTGCTCTGATTTTAATTATTTCCTGTCTTCTACTGCTCTTGGTGTTGGTCTGTTCTTCTTTTTCTAATGCTTTGAGGTGTGATGTTAAGTCATTTATTTGTTCGTTTTTTTTCCTCTTAAGGAATGAACTCAGTGCAATGAATTTTCCTCTTACTACTGCCTTCATAGTGTCCCAGAGATTTCTATATGATGTATCTGTGTTCTCATTTACCTCTAGGAATTTTTTGATCTCCTCTTTCATGTCTTCTTCAACCCCTTGTTCATTCAGTAGCATGTTGTTTAGCTTCCAGTTGATGGAGTAGTTTTTCTTATTCCTTGTTTTGTCGTTGATTTCCAATTTCATCCCTTTATGGTCCGATAGCATGCAGGGTAGTATCTCTATTTTTTTATATTTGCTGAGAATTGCCTTGTGACATAATATATGGTCTATTTTGGAGAAGGAGCCATGTGCTGCTGAGAAAAATGTGTATTCGTTTACTGAGGGATGAAATATTCTATATATGTCCGTTAGGTCTAAATTGTTAATTGTTTTGAGGAGGCTTAAAGTTTCTTTGTTTAGCTTTTGTTTGGATGATCTATCCATTGGTGAGAGAGGTGTGTTGAAGTCCCCTAGAATAACTGTGTTGTGGTCTATTATACTCTTGAACTTAAGAAGCGTTTGTTTGATGAATGTAGGTGCTCCATTATTTGGGGCATACAGATTTATGATTGTTATATCCTGTTGATGGATGGTTCCCTTAAGTAATAAGAAATATCCATCTTTGTCCCTCTTGACTAGTTTTGGTTTGAAGTCTACCTTATTTGATATGAGAATGGAAACCCCTGCTTGCTTCCGCCGGCCATGTGAGTGATAAGACTTTTCCCAGCCTTTCACTTTCAGTCTGTTGATGTCTTTTTCTATGAGGTGTGTTTCTTGGAAACAGCAAATTGTTGGGTCATTTCTTTTAATCCATTCTGATAATCTGCATCTTTTGATTGGCGAGTTTAGGCCATTAACATTCAGGGTTATTATTGAGATGTGATTTTTATTCCCATCCATTTTTATTTGAATTATGGTCTTTAGCTTGATTTGGTTTCTCTTCTGGTTGGTATTTCCTTTAGTTTAATATCTCCCTTTGTTGATTTTCGTTATCATCTTTCTCTTCTTCTTCATGAAAAATGTTGCCCAGGATGCTCAGAAGTGCTGGCTTTCGAGTTGTGAAATCTTTTAACTTTTGCTTGTCGTGGAAGGTTTTTATTTCATCTTCGAATCTAAAGCTCAATTTTGCTGGATATAAGATTCTTGGTTGATATCCCTTTTCTTTCAGAGCTTGAAATATGCTATTCCAGGATCTTCTTGCTTTTAAGGTCTGGGTTGAAAAATCTGAACATAGTCTGATTGGTTTCCCCCTATATGTAATTTGCTTCCTTTCTCTTGTGGCTTTTAGTATTCTCTCCTTGCTCAGTGTATTAGGCATTTTCATTATAATGTGTCTAGGTGTGGATCTGTTGATATTTTGTTTGTTTGGTGTTCGGTATGCCTCTTGAACTTGGTTTTCCATTTCATTCCTCAAGCTTGGAAAATTTTCTGTAATTATTTCATTAAATAGATTACTCATTCCTTTGGCTTGAAACTCTGCCCCTTCCTCTACGCCGATCACTCTTAAGTTTGGTCTTTTTATGCTGTCCCATAATTCTTGGATGTTATGTTCATGATTACTAACAAGTTTTGCTGTATGGTTTAAATTCTTCTCTAGGACATATATTTTGTCTTCATTGTCTGAGGTTCTATCTTTCAGGTGGTCTATTCTGTTGGAGATGTTTTCAATTGAGCTTTTATTTTGGTTTATTGCTTCTTTCATTTCTGGAATTTCTGTTTGGATTCTCTTTAGAGCCTCTATTTCCCTATTGAAGTAATCTTTTACTTCCTGTATTTGTTTTTGGAGTTCTTTGTCAAAATGATCTTTTGCCTCCTGTACCTGCTCCCTCATCTCATTTTTGAGTTCATTCTTAAGTTCCATAAATATTTGGCATATGTAATTTCTAAATTCCATCTCTGGCATTTGACCAACTGTGCTTGCCATGACATCTACCGATGAGGTATCTTGATTTTTTTGTGTCATTTTCTTTCCTTGTTTTTTCATGTTGCTTGTGTGTCTATTCTTCCTGCACTGTGGGACCTTGACTGTTTCGATTTTACCTTAAAGCCTTATGTTGTTCCTGTAGTACAATGCTATCGGATCACCTTATAATTCCTTTATACTTTTAAAACCTAACACTTTCTATTCAGAAAATCCAAGTTTGGTCACAATGTACAGATTTTGTTAACCCAGATATTATTTCCAATTTACTCTGTACGTTTCTGATAGGGTTTTATAGCTTCAAGTATTGGATACAGAGGTGTTATGTTTAGGAAGAAGGAAGTGTCTTGAATTGTTCTTTCTTGGAAAGTATGAAAAGAGATATCTATTGAAATGGTTTAGTGGAAGTGGTTTAGTATCAGTAGACGATGGAAGAAAGAGAATGGGGTTGACAATTAGGTAAAAAGATCAATTTATATATATAGTAAGTTGGAAAGGAAAAAAAAATGATAGAGTAGGAATTGGTGTAAGAGAGAGGAGAGAGAGAATCAAGGAAATAGAGAGTAAACTATATATAACACCACTTTGCTACCCAGTTTAATTGCGCCCGTTCTAGAAATCCCAAGTTTTGCGTATAACTTGTTTTTGCCTCTGTTTAGTATGCACTGGCAGGATGTAAACATGAAAGATGAAGGAGGAAGAAAAGATACAAGGGTGAGAAGGAGGAAAAGAATGAAAGAAAAAAGGGAGCGGAAGCAAACAAACACACTAACAATCAATGCGGAAGGAAAAAAAAAAAAAAAGCAGAACAAAACAAAGCCAAAAAAAGAAAAAGAAAAATAAACAAACAAACATACAAACAAAAAAAAAAAAAACCCCTCCCTGCAATCCAAAAAATCAAGCAGACCAATAAAAAGAAAGGGAAAAAATAAAAAAAAAAAAAAAAAAAAAAAAAGTCAAACCCCAAGTCTCAGACAAAACGGGCCCTGGGAAGCCCCCCTCTTTTTTTCCTTTCCAGTTCAAACCAATTGCTATTGGATCACAGTCTGTGATCCTGTCAGTGAAATCAAGGCTGCATCCTAGGCCAGCGGCTGCACGGTTCAGTGAAGGAGTGGCCCAGGGGGACTGTGTGTCAGCAGATGAATGGCGCCGGGAAGGGGATCTTCCAGAAGGCACCCCCTCCCCAAGCCCACCCACAGTTGCAGCCCCCTGTGGCCTCTGCACCAGCCTCAGAAACGCCTTCCCCTGCTGACCACCCAAGTCTCACCCAATTGTGCGTTGTCTTCAGAGAGCTGGAGAGTCCCTGGAGGGATGCAGCAGTCGCTCTCCGTCTCCTCCCCTTTGTCAGGACCAGCCCCTGCAGCTTTCAAAGATGGCGGTGCTCTCCTTCCAGTCAACAGCAGCTCCGCAGACTCCTGTATCCTTGCCGATCGCACCGGGAAGCCACACCTGTGACTGTAGTGCAGACAGCGCTGCTTCAGATTGTAGCCCGCTCCACTCTGCCCCTGTTTGCTGATCGCAGATCTCTGTGCCACTCTGTCCGGGGCCCCACTACTGAGGGTCGCGTCAGGTGGAGTGTGGCTCCGAACTGGTGTGTGGACCCGCGGTCTCCCGTGGTTCCCCAGCACCAATCCCACCGGCTGTTATCGCTGGTCTTTATCGCCGGTTTCACGCTGGTGTGCCGTGAGTTTGGCTGGGGTTGCAGTAGTAGCGCGGTCTCCCCACACTGACTTTGTTTCAGACAGCCTGTGCACCACCCAGGCGGTTTTGCAGGAGCCTCGCGGCTCCAGCCGCTGCAGACAGCTTGTCTCTTTCTCTCTCTGGTAGTGGTAATCAAACCATCCAGGAGATCGGTATTTTCAGTCCATATATATATGATGAAAGGCAATTTATCTGCTTTGTTGGATTCTTTCCATGGAGCTGTCCTGAAGTGCGGCTTCCTCTAATCCGCCATCTTGGATCCCCCTCCTGGTAACTTTTTATAAACACTTTCTGTTGGTCTTATCTATTCCTCATGTACAATCCCCAGGAAATATTTGTTCTGCTTTCCACCACTATAGGACAATCTATATCTTATAAAATAACATATAAAAGGAATCACACAAGATGTAAATACTGTTTTCTGTATGGTATATGTTGCTTAGCATGTTTTTCTTGGATTTATACATGTTTGTGCTGATGTCAACAGTTTATTCCATTTTATTGCTGAGAAGTACTACATTGTTTGGCAATGTCACTTTGTCCATTTACTTGCTGATCGACAGTTGGGTTCTTTGTGGTTTTAACTATTACAAAGGAAAACATTGTTAACATTAGTGAATAACTTTTGTATGAGCATATACTTTCAGTTTTCTTGGGCAAATACGTAGGAGTGGAATGTAGATCCTATGGTAGGCATGTATTTAACCTTATAAGAAACTAACAAATGTTTCCAAAGTGGTTGCACCATTTTGCATTCTGTCACTGGTGTTTTGAGAACTTTAGTTATCCATGGTCTTCATAGGTTCCAACATTTTGATTTCATCTGTTTTAATAGGTGTGCATTAATACCCTAGCTTGCTTTGTATTTGGATTTTTCTAAGACTAATGCTATCCAGTATCTTTTTATGTTCTTATTTGCTTCCCATGTATCTTCTTTATTAAAATGTCAGTTTAAACCTTTTGTACATTTTGCTTATGAATTGTTTCCTTCATATCAAGTTCCTAAAGTTTTGTATTCTAAGTGCAAGGCCTTTTTCAGACATATAACTTGGAAATATTTGCTCTGCATCTACAGCTTGCTTTTCTGTTTATTATTACTTTTTAAATAGCAGAATTTTTAAAATTTGGAAATGGTTTATAAATCCATTCTTTTATAAACTGTACTTTTAATCACAAAACCATTCATTTATGTTTTATTTATTCTTTCCTTCCTTTCTTTTCTTTCAGTACTGGGCTACTTCCACTGAGCTACTTCCCTAGTACTTTTTTTATTTTTTTTTTTATTTTTAACTTTCATTTTGAGACAGGGTCTCACTGAGTTGTTTAGGGCCTTGATATGTTGCTAAGACTAGCCTTGAACTTGTAATCCTCCTCCCTTAGCCTCCTCAGTCATTGAGACTACAGATGTATTCCTGCAAACTTGACTCTTCTATGCTTTCTTATGGAAGTTTTAAATTTTAGGTTTTACATTTAGACATGTGTTCCATTATATATGGCACAGGATATGGACTTTTTTTTAAAAAAGTTGTATGAGGATACAACTGTTCATTAGAATTTGTTGAAAAGACTGTCTATTGAATTAATTTTATAGGTTTTTTGAAATTTGGTTGTCTGTGTATGAATTAGTCTATTTCTGAATACTTTATTTTTCTCCTCTGATCACCATTGTTATGTCAATTTCACACTGTCCTGATTATTACAGCTGAATAATAAGCTTTCACTGAGGAGTGTTAGTCCTTCAACTTTGTCCTTTTTTGAGAGCTGTCATAAATACCTAGTCATTTGTATTTCTATATACATTTAGAAATAAACTTGTCAGTTTCTATGAAAGATAATCTGTCTGAATTTGGTTAGGATTATTGACTCTATAAATAATTTGTGGGAAAACTGACATAGAAATGTTGACTCTTTCAATTCATAACCACAGTACATTCTTCCACTTGTATATCATCTTCTTTAACTCCTCTTGGCAATGTATTATAATTTTCAGAATATAAAATTTGTATATTTTTGGTCAGATTTATCTCTATGTATTAAATGGTTCAATATTATTATGAATGACATATTTATTAAATATCAGATTGTTCCTTGTATCAAGATGAAATGTATTTTGATATGTAATCTATATGTATATATTAATCTTGTATTTATATATTATAATTAATGAATGTATTTTGATATATATTAATCTATATATATTAATCTATTTTCTAGATTCTGCTGATTTTATAAACAGACAATCATATTGTCTACAGATAAAAAAAACCCACTTCTTCCATTTTAGTCTATATGCTTTTTCTTTTCTTTCTTGTCTTATTGCCTGCCTTAAACCTCCAGTACAAATTTGAATTGAACTGGTAAAAGTAGATATCCTTTTTTTTGTCTATGAACTCAAGGGGAAGCATTCAGTCTTTCACAATTAAGCATTATGTTAGTTGAAGGTTTCAAGATGTCCTTTTTCTGGTTGAGTAAGATCCATTTGATTTCTAGTTTGCTGAAAGATTTTAAGGGCCATGAATATCAGATTTTATAAAATGCTTTCTCTGCTGTAAATTAACTATTAATACTATTAATTTTTCAAAGGATTTAAGAATAAGGAAAACATATGCAATAATATTTTTACTTCTGTTCAAGTATGTGAGGAATTGTGAAAAGAAAAATCACCATTGTTTCATCATTCTGTTACAATATTCTGATTTTTGTTTCCTCCATATCAATTCTAAAATCTAATGTTTCTCCTCATAATTGTTCCCTCAAAAATATTCTTAATTTTGACAGGGGATGCGGTTTAGTGGTAGAACTCTTGCTAGGCATGTACAAAACCCTGGACTCTATCCCAGCACTGAAAATCATATTCTCAATTTGTCTTTCCCTGTCTCACACTGATATTAAATTTCTGGAAAAAAAAATCTTGATTTCTAAATAGAAAATGATACCTATCATTTTGTGGCCTGCATAAGACAGTTTTACATGTTGAAGGATAGCTCACAACTGAGAAGGATAGTTTCCTTTTATATTTGATTTCATACCTCAACTTGATACTCTATTTTCCTGCATATCATAAAGTATATAACATAAATACTATTACTTATTACCTTTGAGACATTTTTCTTATTCCTTGAGGTAAATAATATCTGCCATATAATCTCCCACCTCACTTTTAGTTAATTATCATTATCATAAAAAAGAACTGTAATAAATTATAATGAATCCCATGTGATAGTTTTGTCTTTCCATTATGAAAGCTAAAGCTCCACCTATCATTTCCTGTATTTGTGCCCCCTCTAATTAATAAAATTGCTGAAGTAACTATTCTATCAATGGTCAAGTCTTCTATTGTTCTCTGGATCACATTTTCTTTTACCTGATATGGTAGCTGTAGATAGGCTACAACCCTGTTCTATGTGGTTTACTGCTTAGAATCCAGGAATAATAGCTTTGATCTGGAATGGCCTTCTCATGACAAAAGTAAAAGTATACAGATGAAATAACTTGGTTGTTGTAGAACTTTTATCTTTGAACTGCCATGTACCATTTCTGATACTTCATTGCCAAAACAACAAATTGGCTAACACAAAAAAATAAAAGCCATGGAATGCATATATAAAACAAACATAAGATTCTAAGAGTGGCAGAAAGAAGAGAGACTGGCAGGGGATCTCAGGTCACATCTGGTGATGAGTTCTATGAGGTTTTTTTGTTTGTTTGCTTGTTTGTTTCTACCATTTATCCCTGATAGGATGTTGAAGATGGCATCTCAGAAATGTTAATTCATGAAGACAAAAACAAATACACACAAAATAACCTCATCAAAATCTTTCTGTATCCAGAGAGAGAGGACAAGGAAGATGGAAACTTGGAAATACAGAAACTTCTAACACATAACCATTGTATTCTAGCCCAAAAAAAATACAAGCCAAAACTGTGAACCTAACTTAGTAAAGGTCAAGTGGAAATGCAGACCTTCATGCTCACAAGTTTTAACAAGGCACCCTCTGTCCTTTCTGACAGAGCTGTGTCCAAGACTAGGAAGCCAGAATTTTCATCCCTGCCCATAGTTAGTGGATGTTAAATCAACAAGCATAGTATAGAAGAATTAAACCACACCATCAACCAACAGGATGAAGTATTTATAGAACAACTTACTCAATAACAACACGATGTATAATCTTTTCAAGTTCTCATGGAATTTATTCCTAGATACACCATATCTTGGGTTATAAAACAAACATCAACAAACTTGCAAGAATTGAAATCATAAAGAATGTCTTCTCTGTCCATAAAGGAATAAAACTAAAAATAATGCACAGCAAAATAATATGAAAATCATCAGACATTTTGAAACAAACACACATTTCTAAATGATGCATAGGCTATGGAGGACATCTCAAGAGAAATAATACTAAACATTAAATTGAGTGAAAATGAAAACACATATCAAAATTTGTGTTACACAACTGAAGAAGTATGAAAAAGGAAATTTATAGCACTAAATGAATACATTAGTAAAAGTAAGCTATCAATCTAATCTAAGCTTCTATCTCAGGCACCTTGAAAAAGAATAAAATAAATTCAAATCAAGCAGAAAGAGGGAAATGATAAAGAAAAGATGAAAAATGAAATTTAAAATAAAATAATACAGTAAACTAATGAAACAAAGATTGATTAAATCAATAAAGTTGTCAAGCCTCTAGCAAGGCCACACACATAAAAAATGAGATGATGCAAATTGCCAGTTTGGGAATGAAATAATACAAATCACTACATACCTGTCAAACATTGAAAAGATCAAAGGGAATATTACCTTAAAGACCTCTATACACATAAATTTAATAAGGAAGTTGAAGTGAACCATGTATTCTTAATTTTAAAACTCCCTAAAAAGAAATTTCAAATTCAGATAATTTCATTGGAGAAATTTAGCAAGCATTTAAAAAATTAAAAATAGTTAAATATAGTCTCTTCCAGAAAGTAGAAGATAATGAAAATTTTCTCAATTAATTTTACGAAGCTAATATTACTCTTATAATAACAAAAGCAAAATCTAGCTAAAAATACAGAAAATTTCCCCTACAAATGTGGTGGTAGTCTGAAAAATTGTCCCCCAAAATATATTCAGGTCAAATCCCTGAAAATGAGAATGTTAACTTATTTGGAAAAAGAAAATATCTTTACAAGCACGAATAAGTGAAGGACTTAATGTTGAAGGACTGAATATTTGTTCTTTATGATCGTGAATGTATCTGCTCTCCCTGCTTTTATCCAATCTGGTGCCATAAGTGCTAGCTAGTGAAAAAGCAAAAAAGAACAAAGAAAAGAAATAAAAGGCATACAAATTATTGTTTAGACTGGGGGTATAGCTCAGTGATAGGATACTTGAGTTTCCAGGTTCCATCCCTAGAATGACAGGGAAGAAAAAAAATGAAAGAAAAAAAACATATTTGGCCAAGTAGGAGAAGATCCCTTTGCAATCCAGAAGTTGTTTCTTATGTCTAGACTGATGATGACACAAACAGAATATAAGAAGTTTTGTTAGTTACACAATTTAGGACTCTGTTGCAGGGCAATTCTCTTAAGCAGGTATAAAAATGGTTTGAGAAAGCAAAGAAAGAAGACTTCCTGGGTTATCACTGTGCATGGGGTATTCGCCAAGGTGAGCTACCCTGTATGGGAAGGGGCTTGTGTGGACTGAGTCTCCTACGGGGTCCAGAAAAGAAAATTACTTAAGTTTTCTTATAAATTTCTACGTAGAAATCTTGAGGAATCAAAAACCAATTCTTGATCTAATACGTAACTTTTGTACGGTCACAGACACAAAATAAATATTCACATAATCACTGCATTTCTAAAAATTAACTGTGGAAAGGTAGACACTGAATATTAAAAAACATACACTATTTCTATAATCACTGAAAACAAAATACTTAGTTGAAAAAAATGGCAAAGCATGGACAAAATTTGTATGTTGAGAATTTAAAACTGAGAAAATAAATAAGTAAATAAACAGAGCAGCACTGTGTTCATGTATCCAAAGACGATTGTAGTAAAAATATTCACTTTCTCCACATTTATACACAAATCTAACTCAGTTTATTGCAAAATCCTAGCAACATTTTTATAGTTATTTACAAAGCTATTATAAAATTTGTATGGAAAGGCAAAGAAACTACAATATAGAACTGAAAAAAAGAAGAACAAAATGGGAAAATATCATTCAACCCAATTTCAAGTCTTTTAGATATGAATAACAAGGCTGTGTTATTGTAGTTATATTTGATAACATAGATTAATGGGACAAAACAGAGTCCACACAAAATATGCAAAAGTATCCTCTGGGGGTATAGCTCAGTGATAGGATACTTTTTTGAAAGTGTCCAGAACAAGAGGAAAGATAATTTGTCAACAAATGTTGCTATAGGAATTGAACATCCACAGACCAAAAGGCAAAACCCAAAATGAATGAAAAAACATTATCTTAAATTCCTTGGAAGTCACTACAGCCAGTAGGGAAGGGACTTGTAACAATGTGAGAACGTCTAACAACAACAGCAACAACTATTATTGCACTTCTGTGATAAAAAGCAGTGCACAACCTCTTTTTTTGAGGCAACCAGTATAGGTGCGTGAAAAGGGCGTGTGCCTTCATTTCTCCTTTGTCTATTCAGAGGTAATAAAAATGCACCCTGGAGTGGATGTAAGGATTGCACCAGCTTGAAGATGTGAAAGCAATATGTTTTTCTGGGTAAATGTCAACTATAGTTAAATTCAATTTTTTTTGTATTTTAAGATTTTTGCATCTGTATCAACTCACATATTATAACATAATCATATATATACTGTAGTTGTATATGTGTGTAAATTCTACCATGTACTATAATTTTGTACTTAGAATATATTGTATAGAAAGTACTTCTCTCATATTGTCCATTTTATTCTACTAACAGCCTTAGTAAATAAATGATATTTTAAAAAGCAGCAATCAATTATCAGAGCATGGACCCATACTATTTGGAGACAGAGCCTTTTTTGTCCTCCTGGTTTCTGCAAATGTTTAGCAAGCTGCTGCAGGAATATGTGTCTAGGCTGATGGTGGAAGAAGAGTAGCTGCCACTATGTTAAAATTAACACAAATTAATCTGATTTTACAGCATGAGACTTCCTCTGAAACTTGCAAGCCTTTGTTAGACTACTGAATTCCAAAATGGTTACATTAGAATGATTACATCAGTTCCTGTTCAATTGTTGTGTAGGTTGGAAGAGAAATTTTTGATGCATTTTTCACTGCCCTCCTTAGGTCCACTCTCTTGTGTCGGACTTGCTTCTTTTTGACAAAATATAGGATGAGCTTTCTAGGAGAAGATATATGTCTATAGCAAGCCAGGTCAGCAACTCATAGATATACAAAATGGAAAGTTTATTGCTTCCCTGCATTTGCTCTACATAAAAAAGAAAGATCACCAATTTAATATCACTGAAGAGAAATGAGCCACTGAGAGCACTGATAAGTTTGTAGATTTTTTTCTTACAGTAGTCAAACAATTTTTTATAATGCATTTGATTGAGTTCTTATTCTAGTATGGGACACGGCTTCTTCGTATTCTGTTTGCATAGATACAATGTGAAAACTTTTGTGGAATTCTCCATAACAGTGAAATAGACCCTATGGCAAAGCTAAATCAACAAGAGAAATGCTCAATACATTTTAAGAAGTATGTTGAAAAAAAGTGTGACTGGATAGAGAAAATGGGATGATCTTTGGGTGCTAAGGGTTCATAGGGAATGAGATTATTACAATCCAAAGTACTAAGCATATATACATTGCATGTCTTAGTGAGATGTGTGTGTGTGTGTGTGTGTGTGTGTGTGTGTGTGTGTGTTATGGTGCTTTATCTCTGTCTGAAATTTTTGTCCAGACTGTTCTCTTTTCTACTCGATGTAAAATTTCTATATATCCTTCCAAACTTGACTCAACTGTCAGTTTCTCTGCCAAGATCTTCCTGATTCCTATACCATATTGACTACTACCAGAATTCATCATTATCTCTCCTGTCTTCCTCTAGAACTTTTATGAATAATCTTGCTAGATTTATGAACAACCCAGCTTTCAGTATTGATGAATTGTGTATCTGCTTGTCTTCTTTAAAACATAATGAATATATTACTTCAGTGTAGATGTATAATTTATCTTTGAATTCTTAACATCTCATAGGAACATTCAATCATCTGTTTGCAATTTGCAATTCATTTCATATTTACTGATTTTCATTTGTCACTTATAGTTAATCAAAAATGCACTGAATGCCCGTTGTCCACTGGGCAGCAAACTCAGTGCTAAACATCTAATTGTAAACATAAATAAATAAAATCAAGTTCGATTCTTGTGCACAGAGGTTTGAACAATGATACAGAAACTTTAAACAATATATAATAACAGCATGAGGGTTTATTTAGAAAGAGGAATGCACAGAGTAAAGAAGGAACCTATACCTTACATAGAATATTATTTTTCATTTAGTTATCAATGGTCACCATGAAATTTTTTGCTCTATTTTTTCCCCACAATTTGGTCTGAGAGTAGTCATTTTCAGAGAGTAAGAAAGGCCAGATTATTAACAATCTTAGAAATTCTCTGTCTTCCTATGTGAATATTGAAAAATTTTATAAGAAATAAAAATAGAAAGAATTGAAAAGTTAATTATTCTTTAGAGATTTATATCTTCATTCCCCATTGTTCTTGTATCTCCTTACTTCTATAATGAGCTCTGTTGATCAAAGTAAGAAATGCTAAATTTATGTACAGGTATAGGAGTCCTCCCTTATCCTTGGGGGATATTTCAAGACCCCCGGTAGATGCAGCCAACCATGGATATTACTACATCCTATATATACTGTGTTTTTCCTTCACATGTGTATGCATTGTTATGGTTCTTAAATGTTGTTATGGTTTAGATATGAGGTCTCCTCCAAAAGCTGCTGTGAGACACAATGTAAGAAAATTTATAAATGAAATAATGAGTTATGAAAGTCTTAACCCAATCAGTGCATTAATCTACTTGAATGAATTAACTGGGTGGTAACTGCAAGCAGGTAGGATGTGACTGGAGAAAGTACATCTCAGACGCTGTGCCTTTGGGACATATCTTTTGTCCCTGGTGAACACAGCCTTATGTCTGCTTCCTTGTAGCCATGTTTTGAGCTGCTTTCCTCCACTGCACTCTTCTACCATAATGTTCTGCCTCACCTAAGGCCCAGAGCAATGGAGCTGACTGTTTATGGGCTGAGACCTCTGAAACCGTGAGCACCAAATAAACTTTTCCTTCTCTAAAATTGTTCTTGTCAGGTCTTTTTGTCACAGTGGCCAAAAACACTGACTAAAACAAATATCTCCCCCAATCCATGTGTTGAAAATTTGGTCACCAGACTATTGCACTACTGGAAGGTAATAGAACCTTTATGAGGTGGAGCCTGGTGGAAGAAGTTAGGTCTTTGGTGGCATATTAGGACTCCAGTGCTTGTTTCTCTCTTTTTTCTTTTTCTTTTTCTTTTTCTTCTTTCTAGCTCTGATGAGGTGAGAATCTTTATTCTATCACACACTCCCAATCATAATATTCTACCTTTCCACAAACTCAAAATCAATGAAGTCAACCAACCATAGACTGAAATCTCTGATACAATAAGCCAAAATAAATATTTCCTCCTTTAGGTTCTTTATCTCAGTCATTTTGACACAGTGACTGAAAGTTGAGTAACACAGAAAATTAGTATAGAGGAGCAAGGTTGTTACTGTGACTATAGTTTATGATGTGGTTCAGAAGTCTTTAGAAATGGTTTATGGGAGGAGCTTGAAAAAGTTTGGGAGAATGAGGCAAGAGAAAACAATAGTACTATAAGTAGAGATTATCATGCAATTCTGATGAGGGTTTAGAAGACTAGAATAATATAGAAATGTGGCTGTGCTGATGAAGTTTCAGATGGAAATGAGAACTCTATTAAAAATTGGACTAGAGCCATTTTTGTTACATTATAGAAAGGAACTTGTCTATATTTTGTGCATGTCCTGAGACTTTAAAAGGCAATAATCTAGTTTATCTGGTGGAGTAACTTTCAATGCAGCACAGCATTCAGGTTGTGGACATGGGATAGTATTGGCTTCTTTCATCCATGTTTACATGAGAATTGGGAATGACAAAGGAGAAAGATTTGAAAAACTTGCAGTTTTGGCCTTGTGGGCTCGGATAACCAGGTTGTAGTGGTCGGGCTTCCCAAGCCCTTTGGAGCTCACATAATCATGTGCCCAGATGCTGAACATAGAGTTATAAGATTTCCAGTTCCTGGAAAAGGAACACATTAAAATTGCAATAGAGGTGGGTGTGGTTGCTAGAGATCAGAAGCATTAAAAATATGCTATATATGTGCATTATGAATTGTAACACATACTATTATAAATAAAAAAGAAAAAGAAAAAATAAATAAATTACATTAAAAAAAAAAAGAAATGAAATACTTGGCACCAATATAATAGAAAACATGTCTTGATGGTATTGAAACCAGCAAGATACACCCATCTCAAGCTCAAAGACATTTTTTTTTTTTTTTTTTTTTAGAAATTGCACCACACTCCTGTGTGTTACTTATATAGGACTTTTCTTATGTTCAGCTTGAAAGGTACTCAGAGGGTGATGCAACTCTGATTCCAGGAAGCTCAGATACAGTTCATGATGGCAGTAAAACTTGCTATTCATGCACATGATGCTGGTTTGTAGGCATTCAGCATGCAAGAGTTATGGGGTCATGGAGGCTTCCACTGACATTTCAAAGGAAAGCTTGAAAGGTCAGCCAGTGGGTTGCAGGGTCACAATCATTGCAAACTCTCTGAAAGGGCAATGTGTGAAGCTATAAGAGAGAAATTGAAGCTGCAATAGAAAACCCAAGAAGTTAGATATGTCAGTAGCATGAAATGCATGCTTAGGAAACCTGCAGACAGGAAGTAGAGCCAGGCCAAGAGGATGGCTTTATGGACTCTGCTAACAGGGTTGTAGTGGCAGAGCTTCCCAAGCCCTTTGGAGCACATGTAATTCATGTGTCCCATATGCTGGACATTGAGTGATAAAATGTAATGTTTGCCCTTCTGGGTTTTGATCTTGCTTTGTTCTAATCCTTCCTTCATATGACCCTTTATCTCCCTTTTGGAATGAATATGTTTTCTGTGCATTATATCCTGTAAGTTTGTAAATTATTTTTTAAAAATTTACAGGGTATCACAATACAGTTTGTCTTTAATCTCTGACAAAAACTTTGGAATTGGATGTTATAGTAATACTGGATCTCTAAAGACAATGGGGCTCTTAGGATTGACTGAATATATTTTTCATTGTGAGCCTCTAGGAGTCAGGAGTGGAGAGTTATGGTTTGGATACTAAATGACCCCCAGAAGCCATGTGTTGAAGGCATGGTCAGTAGCCTGTGGTACTGTTGGGATATGGTGGAAGCTTTGGGAGATTGGTCTTAATGGAAGAAAATTAGGTCTTTGAGGACATGCTCTTGAAGGGGATATTGAAACCCAGCCCCATCTCTCTGATTTTTGTTTGTTTATTTGTTTGTTTTAAATTCCTTCTTTATCTCTCTGTGTATGTATGATGTGTGTGTGTGTTTGTCTACACCTCATACTCCCCACCATGAATAGATCTTAGGAATCATTCTCAGCATATGATTTTTCTTCTATCCTTACTATGTTGGTAATTTTCAGCTTTTCACTTAAAAGAAGTACATTATGGCTTTTCACTGTCATATCTGAGTGGCCAGTATCACTACTTTTGTACTTTGAGGCTACTGTTAAGTAAAATAAGCATGGCATACTATAGTCTGATAATTGAGCTGCTAAGTGACTAAAGTAATAATCAAATAAATTAATCAATCAATACATTTACAAACACATATTGAACACTCTTTACCAGGTACTCTGATAGATACTATAGAGCACTAGATAACTTAAATCCAGTTTAGTGGTTTTCTGGTGCTGGGACTGTAGCTCAGTGGTGGAGCATTTACCTTACATGTGGAAGGCCAACTTAAACACTGCAGAGGAAAAAAAAAAGATAAAGGCAAACAGAACTCTTATCTAATTTTCATATTTCCTTTGCTCTGGAACATTTATCATGACTTAAATCTATGATGCATTGTTTAATTTTAAATTTGAATGCCATTTTAGCACAGTAATTGCTTTGTGTTTATGGTAAAATTAATCAACAATGAAGATCTCTCTCAATAAGTATACCTGTGTCCAAAACCAAAAATGCAATGGTATGTGAGTAGAAATACAGATTATTAATACAATATGGTTATCTAATATGCAAAGAACTGAAATTCTAAAATTTAAAAAGCACATGTTTTTAAGTACACATAATAAATTTATACTTTTTAGAAATATATCAGCATTATTTTTTTTTCTGAATCATGGATAAATCTTTGTTTTCCTTGAATTTTCTTCATGAAAAGAGTACAAATTAGGCAACATAGCACATATTTTTTCTAAAGCCTCCAAAAATATTTTATAAGTACAAAAACAAAACAGATACATTTCTAATTTAATAGAAAACTAATTCAATATTTTTTAAATTTTTAAAACATTTATTTTTTAGTTGTAGTTGTGCATAATACCTCTATTTTGTTTATTTGTTTTTATGTGGTGCTGAGGATTGAACCCAGGGCCTTGCACATGCTAGGCAATTGCTCTACTGCTGAGCCACAACCCCAGCACCACTAATTCATACTTTTAAAGAAATATTTATCTATTCAGAAAAATTCAGTATGTACAAGGTCTATGTCAGGAGAAGATGAAAAAAGATATAAACAAGATATAATTAATTACTTATGGGCATATAATCTGGTATACAATGTAAAGTATTTTCACAGAGAGAAAAAAATATATTTGGTAGTACAATAAATAATGAAGGGATTAATAATCTAGTGCAGAGAGACAAGTATTTCCTGTGAAACATGAAACTAAGTAATAGGAAAGCTGTCTTAACTCACCTTCAGGTAACCAAAAAGACTCCTTAACTAAAGTTCTCATAACTCACCACCAGATAACCAAATAGACTCTTTAACTAAAGTTCTCTTTTCTTTCCATGAGTCATTCCAATTAATGTCCCCAATATTCTGAACACCAGTAACTAGGTTGCTCTTTAACATGGCCATGCTGTTTCCTTGCAACAATTAAAAGAATACTTATCAAGAATCATGTATATATCCCCAAACTGGTTTTGCTAGTAGTATTTATTGCTATAATTACATAATTTAGTAATGAAATAATTAAGTGAAAAAAATCAAATCTATGAAAATCAAATTAAAAACTGCAAAATTTTAAAATAACAATTCTCTAAAAATTGCTTTAAACCTGGGAGGCATCTTAAAATAGTAGAAAAAAAATCTCAAATTGCTTCATGAATATCTTTATATTCTTGCTCTTTTCAAAAAAGATAATATTCAAATAGTTGCATTCTTGGTATGGTGAGTAAATCAGATATTTTCAAGTTAACATTAATCTATACATTTTAAGTAAAAATAAAACTTCAAAGGTGTCTGTGGTGTGTACTCTACTAATTCATATATATCATTTTCACACGTCTTTGATTTGAATAATTTTGTGCAAAAGCTAGGGTAGTACTTTCAATATCTTTATACAGATGAAAAAATAAAATCAATATTTGTTATTTCCTAAAGACCACACAAACTGGAAAGTGACTGAGACACAATTTTTACCTCTTTTTATTTTTTAAAGATATTTTCTTTTTAAAATATTTATTTATATGTTTTAGTTGTACACAATGCCTTTATTCTTATGTGGTGCTGAGGATCAAACCCAGGCCTCATACGTGCTAGGTGAGCGCTCTACTGCTGAGCCACAACCCCAGCCCTTTACCTCTTTTTAATTGGATAATTTGGGGGAGAAGAAATCTATTTATCACCAATAAGTAAATTAGTTTTGTGAACATGAAATGAATAGATATAAATGAGAATGAGATTAAAATATATCATTGCTCTAGAGGGTTAAATTATGTCTTGCCCAAAATCTTTGTCCACCCAGACCTCAAAATGTGGCTTTGTTTGGAATAAAGCACTTTGCAAAAGGAAATAAGAAAGTATATCAAGATGGATTAAGATAGACAAATCAAATAATGGGTGTCCTCATCAAAAAGAGAAAAGGACAGGATACAGAGAGACCCAGGGGCTAGCCACCTGAGTCCACATGTAGACATTGGATGTTATATCCATAAGGCAGAGAATGCCAGGGATGGCCAGCACCACCAGAAGCAAGAAGAGGGACAAGAATAGATTCACTCTTAAAGATAGCTTTGTGGAGGAATTGACTGGAGTTAGGACTAGATTTTATAGAATTCTTATACATAAAGCAGATGGCAAGAATAGAGATGGCAAGGAAAAAGGAGGAAATCACAAAAAACCGAAAAGTGATTATGAAAAAGAGGTGAGAATGCTTTTTATAATTTAGAGTAATGAAATTTTACTTTTACCCAGATAAACAGTGAAATCTAAAAAATAATATTTTTAAACATATTTATTTATTTTTTAATTTTAGTTATAGGTAGACACAATACCTTTTCCTTTTTTTTTTTTTAATGTGGTGCTGAGGATTGAACCCAGTGCCTCACAGGCATGCTAGGTGAACACTCTACCACTGATCCATAACCCCAGCCCTAAAAAAAATAATATTTTAATGTGGTCTTTGTTCACTAAAGGAAGACTTGTTTTAGCAGGATGGTGAAATGTTATTGGCATAATTCCAGTAGTCAGAAATTATATTGTATGTTGTGATGATCTCTGAAGTTGTAGGAAATAGAGGCCTTTTATAGACTACTACCTCTATTGATGTTACACCTTTTAACAAGGTAATTCTCCTTAGGTTTCAATGGAAAACTGTGTCTGCCATCTATTTATGCCAAATACATTTTATCACAGACATGTTAACCATTTATTTCAAGGCTTAATCATTTAAAGCTTCAAAATTGATTGGAAATAGAGGTCAGGATAGAGGGAAAATATATTTTTACCTGTAGAATACTAACATATTTGATTTGAATGCATTAAGAATTGCTCATACTTTGACCTGCATTTAGAGGATGGTATCTAAATGTGCTACAGTTAGTGCTCAAATGTGCTACAAATTCAGTACATTTGCCTTATTATTATTTTGCTAATTCAGTAAAAAAGAACATGCACATCTTATTTGATTGTGTTTAGGGGAGTGGGAGAGAAACTTAAAAATTGCCAAGAAGTCCAGGAAAGGCAAAATGGAAACTGGTTATATTCTAAGCCACACTTGTTGTTTTCCCCAGCAAAGAAATTCCAGATAAGAGCAAGCCTGAACCTTTGTCTGGTCCCAGGTTTGCTCATCCTCAGAGCCATTTAGGGCTATGTATTAGAGAACTATCTGGAGAACTATCTTTTTACATTGCTTATAGCTGCTTCTGCATTTGGCTTTGCTCAGCAACCTTGTAAAGTATGTGGCTTGTCAAAAAAGAGGTTTATTCCTAAATTCTATTTCTCCTTAATTTCCATGCATGGAGTGAGGATGAACTCTGAATCAAGTTTACAGCATAAAAATTGTACTAAAGTAAGAGCTTAATAATCATGTCTTACTTCTATTGTTTTATTGGCTATAAACTTGTTGGTAATCTAACTTAAGCAACATTACGAATTGAGTTTATAGTAGTGTGTACTCCTGTTATCTGTTTTTGTTAAACTTGGTGAAAAAAATTACATTTATAGTAGTGTGTACTCCTGTTATCTGTTTTTGTTAAACTTGGTGAAAAAAATTACATTAATTATATTCTTAGGTTTAAGGTTTTATTTAGACTTAATTTTTTCTTGGATTATAAATTTTAGATGAGGGGATTTTCCTTCCTAAGTCAGACTATCACTTTGCTTTTTTTATGAGTTGGTCTGCCACATTTCCATGAGTCACTCTCCTCTGGTCACCCACCCACTATGTATTATTTGTACTATTTAAGGATAATATAGTGAATAGAAACACAGGTTCTCAAATCCAAATATCAGTTCTATTGACTATGACCCAAAAAGCCTTTAAAAAAATACTTTGTACCTCAGTTTCCTTATCTGTAAACTGAGAGTAAAATCATTGATTTTGTCAATTTCTTATCATCATTCAAGATATAGTACATTTATGAGCCTCAGCATGATACATGCAGCATGTAAATGCTGTCATAAGTGCAATAGCTACTGCTGCTGTTGTCAATGGTGGTGTATATACACTTTACATAAAATTTCAATATATTTCTTCAGTCTTAAATTTTCTATATAACATTTTTTACAAATCATAATCACATGTATTTGCATAGTTTCTAATTTAAATAAACATATTTAACTTCTCTTGATATTACTTTCTAACATAATTACTAAGTATCTTTCATTAAATAGATGTTTTGCCATGCTTGTCTTCTTTACATTTACAATGATGAATAGATGAATAATAATAGTGTATACTGATGGTTTGCAATGTGGTGTTTTATATAAGACACACATGTAGCAAGCCATAGTTCCTAAGAGCTTTAAAGTTGATACCAACTCTCCAGTGTGGCACACACTGGAGAGGCTGAGGCAGAAGAATTTCTACTTCAAAGCCAGCCTCAGGAAAAGCAAGGAACTAAGCAAATCAGTGAGACCCTGCTTTAAATAAAATACAAAATAAGGCTGGAGATGTGGCTCAGTGGTCAAGTGCCCCTGAGTTCAACCCCCGGAACCCCCACCCCCCAACCCCACACAAAGAGTTATACCAATATGGACATCTGCACAGGAGTACAGGCTAATGATTTATAGTTGTAACATTGTTGCATTTTTAGATTTTAATATATGACATCAAGACAAAAACAGATAATTTATTCCATTGATTCATATCTATTAGGTTTTAAGAACTCATTTCAGAAGAAAAGGATATATCATTCATATTTGATAATCATTTAATTTTTAGTGGGATTATTATTTGATTGAGAACATTTGATTATTGAAAATTTATATATGCTTACCAATTATTTTCATACAACACATTATTTCAAAACATGAAAGTATTTAAACACCTGTAAGGATGTATTTGGATCACAAATGTATCCAAGCTGTAATAATGTTTCATGAGCCAAATTTTGCAACTACCACTAGTTTTAAGCCACTGCCTTTACTCTCAGTAATACCCTGTCCAAACAACAGACTCCCTTTATTAACAGTGTCTTCTGAGTCTATTGTTCTAAAATGTTTTATTCTCTAACCATACATAACTTAAGCACAAACAAATGGAAAAAAAAAAAAAAAAAACAACAAAAAAAGAACCCAAAAACCCTGTACAAAAAGTCAATTTATGAGTAGTATACAAAATTTTGCCTCACCTTCAAGTAACTTCTTTAGAGGGCAGAAACATTTTTCCTTTATTTTGTATTTTTAAATAATTTTGCTTCTTCCAATAGAAGGCTTAAAACTCCTGCTACTTAAATTAATCCAGACAGGCAACCACTAAAAAAAGAGTCAAAGATTTGGATTACTGTGGTCACTAGTAAAATATAATTTTGTGCTATATTATGTGTGTGTGAGAGAGAGAGAGAGAGAGAGAGAGAGAGAGAGAGAGATTCTTCTAGTATGAAACAAAATGATTCTATATTATTAAACCAAATGTAAGAATATATAAGGGTAATAAAAATGTTTTATTTGACTATGTCTTGCAACTGTCTTACATGTCACAGCTATTTATGGATACTTTTGACAGAGGCTATTTATCTAGAAGTTACACAAATAAAAATTAAATTACTATCTCTTTAACAGGTGTTTGGTATGATAATATTAATTTAAGACTAATGAGTGTTAAGGCAGGTAATATAATGAGAATTAGAGGAAAATTTCATAATGATAAAAATGCAAACTCAAGGAAGACATAAAATAGTTATTTTATTCATTTCTAGAGAAAAGCTTAAAAATATAAAGTAATATAAATGAATTAAAAGGAAACATAAGCAAGTATCGTAACTTTAGCTGAGCTTGATGGAAGTGACACACAATTAAGTAACATATATAGAAAACTGCACCAAAATTTTTAGAATATGTAAACATTTAACTATGTATACATTATGTTTAGTCTACATTTTAAAGTACAAATAGCCCATATGTTGAGCAATAAAGCAAACCTCAATCAACTTTAAAACATTGAAATTCTACTGATTGAGCACAAAGAAATAAACCACAATTAAATCACACACACGCGCACGCACACACACACACACACACACACACACACAGAGACAACAAACCAACAATATAATTTTTAAGTGCTCAAACTTGAAAGTTAAGTCCTGACTAATTCCTGGCTTAAGAATAATCCACCATAGACACAAAGTTAACCTCCTTGTAAGAGATCCACTTATATGGAAGAAACCATGTGGATTTGCCCTGAGTATACCCTGAGAGGGACTCAGCTGAGTTCAGCATTCCCACAATCTTTGCTAAGGGGATTCAGTATTTGAGAAAAACCTTTCAAAACCTTCATAGGAGGCCAACCACAAGGTGAAAATAACGAGTGACTCTCAGCCATTCAATACCATATTCAATAGAAAAATTTCCCAAGTAAATTCTATTTGAACTTCTGACTTATAGTATTATGAGATCATAAAATATTTTAAAGCCACAAAGATAGTCTATTTGGGTTTATAGAAGTGGCTAGAACTGTCATGAAAAAAAAAAATTTTTATTCTGAGATTAAACCCCAAGTTCAGTTGTTATTTGCAAGGTGCTTAGATACAGAAGTTTAGGGAAAGAACTGTTCAATTTCTTACTGGTGCCAAGGGATTTTGTGGAAATTTTGGAAGATAAGGGTAACATGGATGTCATGTTGTATAGTCTTGCAAGTCTTAAGGAAAATGAAGAATGAGAGGCACATGATGTGGTTTCTAACCTAATGGTCAATTAGACCTGGGTTTTAGTTGAATAAGTAGGAAATTTCAGGGCATGAGGAATGTTCTAGGAATGCTGACATTCCCATTGAAAACCAGAAAAACTCATATTCATGCTTCAGTTGCTGAACCTAAGTGCTCTGGGTAGAAAGGGAAGAGTATTTCACTTTGTGTGATGTATATTAGTCAGAGTTCCATCACTGTGACCAAAATATATGACAGGAACAACCTAGAAGAGTAAACATTTATTTTGAGCTAAAGGTTTTAGAAGTTCAGTCCGTGTTTGGCCAATTCTATTGGGCCTGAGATGAAGCAGAACACCATTGAAGAAGGGCTTAGCAGAAGAAATTTGCTCACTGCATGGCAGCTGGGAAGGATGAAAAGGAGCCATAGGAACAAGTAGGTAGGGCTGCCAGTGATCTACCTACTCCAGGCACAACCCACATGCAGAGTTATCACCCAATTAGTCCCTTCAAACTATTAATCCATTAAAATAATTAATTCACTGGTTAGATTACTGCTTTCAGAATCTAATAATCTCTGAACATTCCTGCATTCACCCAGGAGCTTTAGAGGAGATCTCATATTGACTCCAAAACATAGGGGCTTCCACATGCCTGAGGAAAGACTGATTTAGCTGAAGAATCTCACACTCTTGATGACAAAGTCAAAGATCAGAAGACCTAACCAAGCAGAGAAAAGATATTAGACATGTGTATCCAGAGACCATATAGGGCCAACAGGAATTTTAAAAAGATATTTAAAAGATAATGTACAATGATGATTTAAGACTAGAAACTCTACCACCCCCACTAACATCATTGCCATAGCTCCACAGATAGTATTTAACCCTGAAGATCTTAAGATTAAAAAAAAAAAAAATCCTTAATGAAACAGAAACAAAAATAAAACTGTACACAACTGAAAAAAAAAAAAAAAAACATGATTTGTTGACTTTCCCTTGACCTAAATTACATTGCATTTCTATTTTTAAAAAGTACTAGAAATAAAATTTAAATTTAGCTTTCAAACACTAAAGTGTACTGAATTTTTTTGGATCTTTGATTTTAAGGTTTTCTATGATGATTGTGATTTTAATGAACTTAGCATACATTGGTAGAGTTTAACTTAAGATTTAATAAATGTACTATTTTTATTAAGTTTTATTTGACCATCACCTAGTTTTGTTGATGATTTTCAGAGTCAAATATTAAAAAGCTAGTTCAGAGTTTATGGGATTTAATTTTTTATAATTGCATATTTTATAATAAAAACATTGATAATTTCTTCACATATAAAATACAAACTGTTTTTTACATTAATTTGTGGTTATTTTGCATATAAAGGATGTTCTTAATCATTTTCCACCCCCAATCCTGCTGGCACAGAGATGGAAAATGGCAAAAAACGTTTTCAGACTCCACAGGTCACTTAAAATTATCAAATGACCTGCAGGTAGAACAGACTATGTCCTATTACTAAACCCCAGGAGTCACTAATATTTCTTTTAGCTTAATGAAATAATAGAATGTACTTTTCTTGCTTAGGGTACAATAAAATTCATTTATCTGTCTTATTAAAGACATTTTCTCAACTACATTTTCATTTTCTTTGTTTCATGAGCATTAAAAGTGAATTTCAAAGGACAATAACTAGACTGGAAGTAATTGCTTTCAAACTTTACATGCTGTTTCTTTGCTAAGAAGTCAGATGAATGTATAAGATCAGGATTGATCCCAGGTGGAATAGTGCAGCAGACCAACGTCTTCCTGTTTGCTTTTTTTCTCTCTGTATACAAATACTCCTATCTTTATCTTCCTAAATTTTAAAGAGCATAAAATTGCTTTCAGATTTCCCAGTAAAGCAGTTTCTGAGGAGGGAATATGTTGTGGTTCTTATCTGTCTGATCTCAATTTATTTTATTTCATGTATCTTCAAAATTTGCTTGGCGGGAGATCATTATTCCTAAGATATCAATGGATGAGAAAATACTGCTTTTCTTTGCTGAGATAGTGTTTGCAATTGAGAGTTTACCTTAAAAAGGGTAACACACAAAGGAAGTTTTCCATGAACTTGTGGTGACATATTTCAAGGTGAACTTTATAAATACTGATCTGCTCTTTGTTATTGGTTCTATTTTCAATCAGAGAACCAAATATGAGTAAATAAGAATAAAAAAAAATAGCTAGTTCTTTTACATGAAATCACTTATCGTGCACTTCTTCCCAATGAATTTATATAGCAAATATCCTTCCTATAGTTTGAATTTAGAATGTCCCCCAAAGGCTGATGTGTCCCCAATGTGGCATTATTGAAATGTGTTGGAAACTATAGGAAATAGGGCCCAGTGATAAAGTTTAGGTCATTGAGGGTGTGACTTGGATTGTGGGATACTGGTCTTTTCTTTTTCTTCTTTTGCTTCCTAGATACCATGAGGTGAGCATCTTTCTGTATGACATGCTCCTACCATGATACATGGCCTTGCCATAGACCTAAAAGCAATTGGGCCAACCAACCATGAATTGAAATCTGCAAAATTATGAATCAAGGCAAACTTTTACTCTTCTTTTTTAAGTTTCTCATCTCAAGTATTTTCCTCCAATAACAAAATAGTAACATAGGAAAATGATACTGAGAAGTGTGGTTGTTCCTTTGACAATATCTGAAATGATATGGAGAGGCTTTAGGAATAAACTTTTGGAAGGAATTTCAAAAAGTTTGGTGAAACAATTCAGAGAAAGGATGGAATGCTGTAAATATAGCTTACAGGGCAACTCAAAGGAAAACCAAAATACTGATAAAAATGTGAACAGTAAAAATTGTGCTCATGAGGTTTCAGATAGAAGTAAAAATTCTATTAGGAAGTGGAAAGAGGCCAATCTTTTTATACCATAACAAAGAATTTGGCTGTGTTTTATCCATGGCCTGAGACTTTATTGGAGGTTGAGTTTAAACATGATAGGCTAATTTATCTGGTGAAAGAAATTTCAGGGTGGTATCAGCATGGTTTTTTTTTGGTGCTTTAGACAAATTTACTGAAAGAATCAAGAGTAAAGAGGAATAGAGTGAAAAACTTGGAAAACTCACAATTGGCCAGAAAAGAATTATGTTTAAAGGTGTTTCCAAGGAGGGTGCTGTTGCTAAAGAGGTTAGTAATATTAAAGGAAACCTAGTATTTTGTACCAGGATAATAGGAAAGATGCTGTGAGCATATCTCAGGAGTCCCCAAGATTTCACCCAATGAAGGCTTAAATCTACAGAAGTAAAAACTCATTTTAAAGACTTTCTTTGACAAGACAACTCTGGGCACACTATTTGCACAGAATTACCTAAGGAAGTTTTCCCCTGGCATTCTTTCCAGTGTTTCTCTGTCAAGGCAGCCAGAGACCACTGCAGCCTTACTTTGAGCTGGTCCAGCTATGGCTTGTACCAGCATCAGACCTTGACATCACCCACACAATGCTGATTTTTTAGGCATGAAGAATGTAAACCATGGAAGCTTGCACAGAGATTTCAAAAGAAAGTCTGGGAAGCCAGGTGGTTTGTGGCAGGGTCAGAGTCCTGCAAGCAGCAATGTGCAGTGTTATGAGAATGATTCTAAAGCTGAAATAGAGAACCAGAGAAGAGCCAGCCCAAGGGAACAGAGCCAGCCCAAAGGATTTGCCATGTGGGCTGTAACCATCAAAGCCAGAGAAGTGGTGCTGCCCAAACATTTAGAAACCTACATCCCTCCACAGTGTGCGTCAAATGCTGGAAATGGAGGCTAGGAGTTAATGTTTACCCTGCTTAATTTTAGTCTTTTTTTGGTCCAATCCATTTTGCTATTTTCCTATTCCTTCCTTTTGGGATGTTTACCTGTGCCATTTTATCTTGAATGCATGGAACTTGTATTTTGATTTTTACAGACTCGCAGCTGAGTTTATTTTTAGTCTCAGAGACATTGGACTTGGACAGAATAATGCTGGAACATTTAAGGCTTTGGGGATGTTTGGAAATGGACTAAAATACGTTTTTTCATTGTGAGATGAATGTAAGCAAGCAGAGTGCTATAGGTTGGATCTAGAATGTACCCCAAAGTCCTGTTCCCCAGCTGGGAAGTACTGGGATATGGTATAAAATATAGAAGGCAGAATGAGTGGGAGATTCTATGCCATTGGAAATATATTACTGAAGGAGATCTTGGATCTCTTCCTCTTTTTCTTTCTTTCTTTTCTCTCTCTCTCTCTCTCTTTTTTTGATTCCTGTCTTCAATGAAGTGAGCATCTTCTTCCACCATATATTCCACTGGGAGGCTCTGCTTTGCTACAAACTCAGAAGCAATGGGGTCAGCAATGGAGGGAAACCTCCAAAGCTGTCACTCTTTTTTTTTCAAGTTGACATCTCAGATAATTTTTATTGGTTATTTTTAGTTATACATAGCAGTAGAATCCATTTTGACATAATCATAAAAGCACAGGATGTATCTTGTTCTAATTCATTATCTAGTACTTCTCCTTACCCTTCCCTTCCCTACACACCCTTCTCCCTTACCTCTAGTAATCTTTCTGCTATTTACCAATAGATTTTTTAAATTAATTTCTTGTGGATGTACACGTTGGTGAGATTCACTGTGGTATTTGTTATAGTAATGGGAAACTGGTGAACATACTACTTAAACCTAGATTTGCTGCTTCTTTATGCATTCAGTGAAACTCTTGAATTTTTATCAAGTCAAACTATATATCTTTGCAAAGAGGTTCTATTATGTATAAATGGTGTGAAATTAAGTAAAACTTTAATACGTAAACATTTGCATTTTTAAATAATATTTGTCAGTATTTAGTAGTTGCCTGAGAAAAGCAAGCCTCTTCAGTTCAATGTACTCATGTAGTGCTTTTTTTCCTGAGTTTTATTTTTGAGCTACTCAGGCTTAGAAAGATAACACTGTATTTAAAGAAAAAAGAACTGTGATAAACCTGTAAAATATTCCTGTATTTTCTATGGCTTAGCCAGAAGATAAGAAAATAAATAAATCATTGATGAATAAGAAAGTTGTTATAACATCTTACTATCACAGGGGGAAAACAGAATCAGTAACTGAAAGAGAACAAAAAGAGAAAAAAAATCCCATTCACTCTTTAGATAAAATGTTACTGCTTTAATATTTATACATCACTATAAACTTAACATGTCTGGAAAACAAATTTAGTCCCCTCTTGCACTCATACCCCATCTGTTCTTTCTCATCTTCCCCATCTTGGGGAATGACATAATTTTCACATTGTCATTCAAATCTAAATCCTATAAGCTGTTTTTAAATACTTCAATCATACTGCATATTCAACTCCATAGTGAGTCCTATAGATTTCATCTTCAAAATATATTCTTAATATCCTAACTTCTTATTGCCTCCGGTGTTTCTGCTCTTTTCAAACCACTTTCACCCTTTTCAGACCAGGCAATGTCTGTGCAATAACTCTTACAGTTTCAACTTTTCTCTACCTAGAGATGATCTTCTACACAGCAGCCAGACTGATTTTATAAATGTAAATCAGGGCACATCTTTCCTCCACTCAGATCCTCTGGTATCTTCTTTTCCACTCTCAGGAAAAGACAAATTTGACCTCAACTAAAAGGATCTGTATGACCTGTTTCATGCTGTCCCTCTGTTTCCTCTCCTGTGCATTTCTGGTTTACCTACTTCATTTGGACACACTGTTTCCTGCTAATCTTTGAGAAGCCAGGCCAATTCTGACTTCAGATTTTGCATTTTATTTCTTCTTTGCCTGAAAGGTTCTTCCTCCCACTTCCCACAAACCCCTTTTCCTTACTTTATTCACACTTTTGCTCTAATGTTATCTAGGGATATAAAATTTCTTTGAACATTCCATTTGAAGGTCTTTCCCCTTACCCTCCTTTATTATCTAAAATTGACTTATCAATGCAGCATTATTTTTTTTCTATATTTGTTTATTTGCTGATTATCTGCTCCTTAATGAGGCCATAAACTCCATGAGGGATTTTGGCTAGTGAGTTCTTTGTTTCCTGAGAAACAATGCATGATAGAAGTAATGAGTTCATTATTATTTGTTAAATAACTACAGTAATGGATAAATTGTGGTAGGCATTCCCTCTCTAATGTATCACAAACTCTCTAAGCCTACAACTTTTAAATTCAGCACTTTATAGCAAAAATTATTTGGGTGACAATAAATTCATTACACATTAAGATGCATATCTCATGTTTATTCCATGTATAGAGCTAATGTATTAAAAATATTTTTAGGAAAAAAACATGTTTTGCAGCCAATTTCAATAAAATAATGGTCCTTAAGATAAAGATTCATTTTGTATTAGCTGAGAGAATGGATAACATGACTTTAGAGGTTACAATGCTGGGTATAGTTTTAACAAGTTAGCTTCATTATCTGATAAATATAAGATCATAGGCCAATATGATCAATATGACAAATTCTACCATGAATATACAGCAACATTAGTTTAAAAAAAAAAAAAAAAAAACTCAAATTCTTATCAGAAGTACTTGTCTGAGATACATGTTTTTACTTAATAGAGCAAGAGATTTAATTACAAACAATCAGAATTTTAAAACACAGATCAATATAGTGAATCAACTTTCTCTATGTAGCATTTTTTCCCACCGGGGGACACTCAGAAGTGTCTGGAATATTTTTAGGTGTCACAACTTGGGAAATCATGTCACTGGTATCTAATAGGCAGAAGCCAGAGATGCTGCTAAACTTCCCACATGTACAGGTCACCCACAACAAACTAACCCACTGTGAATGTTAGCAGAGCCAAGGTGGAGAAACTGTGTTTCAGGCAGTGCGATGATTCTGAGTTTTCCTTTATAATAAAAGACAAAAAGAAATTTCAAACTCCTTTAAAACTTTGTACTTGCTACTGTATGTGTACTCTCTCTGAATTGCAGCCAGCTCCTTTTCTGGCCTTTTTTCTCTAACTTACACGACTTGCAATGTCTGCTCGTCCACCTTGCTTTCTGCTACTTTTCTGGAAAACATGGACACTGAGAGAATAATTATTTAGTCAAGGATGTTCTTTTTTTTTTTTTTTTTTTTTTTTTTTTTTGGTTATTTCATTGCCTATGTGACCACCATTTACAGGTGGGTTCATTGTATTTTTTCCAAGACAGATGATGCTCTGAAACCATTGTTGGATGAATTGATTGAGTAAATACTGACTTGAAATTTTAACTAAATTCAGTGAAACAAATCATGTTTACTGTAGAATTTTCTGATTATAACTGTTCATGAAATTATTTGCTGTTTCAATATATTTAATACTACCCTTATTGAAAAACAGCATCACTGTTGAGATATTTAATTTCTCCAATTCAGCTTTATCAGTAAACTCGCCGGCTTAATCGGACATTGATAGGAAAACCAATTTTTTTTTTCAAGTAGATTAACTTGAGGTTATTCCATGACTTTCATTCTATTATAGAGGTACATTTGAATTGAAAATAAAATATCTTGTGATTTAGTATCACATAAAGTGTTGCATGGTATATTCAAGTACATCAATATATATTGAGGATCACTTAGAGAATACAAAACTGGGGTTTATTTCAACATACCTGAATTAAGTCCATGTTCAACCATTTGCTTGTGTGATTTTATGCAAGTTGTTTAATTACTAGGACCCCTGTCTTATGGAGTATCATAAAGTAAAATATGATTATGTATAAGTATCACATCTCATATGGTCACTAATGTTTGGGAAGTCCACAATAAGCAACAGTTATATTACTATTAATATGTAAAGACTTGATTGTTCTCATGAATCTAGAAAAATTCATAATTCCTTAATAAATTTGATAAGGAATGATGTACCATATTGTGCTCCTGGTTATCTCTAGTTACTTAGGGAAATTTCTAAAGCCATTTATTCATTCAATATGTAGCATTGAGAATATTATTTATGATACATATGTAAAAGAGAAACATTGATTAAAACATCATCTCTCTGCAACTTATGTTCTAGATGGAAGAAACAGATACTTAGCAGATTTAAAAATACATAATTCATGCTGTGGATGAAACTCAATGGTAGTGCACTTGCAAAGCATGTGCAAGGCCCTGGGTTCAAACTCCAGCATTGCAAATGAGCAAAGGCGTATAATTCAGTACATAAGTAAAGCCCTTACTGTATCAGATGATGAAAAGTTAAGTAAGGAAGGAAGTTTGGTATTGCTTGAGGTTTACATTTTGGCTCATATGAATCTCAAATTACTTTCCATATATAATGTGAGATAGGATCAAGTTTCTTTTTTCCTAAAAGGATGTTCAGTTATTCAGGATTCTTCCTGTGTTCACCTTCACCTCCACCATGCCACCAGAACTTCACTTTCCCTATTAGATTTATTTGGACTTTTTTGTTTGTCTGTTTAAAGAAAAATCAAATGAAATGTAGATCTATTCCTGAGATATCTGTTCTATTTTATTGATCTATTTGTCTTTCTTTGTAGCATTCCCAATTAGACTGCTTGATTACTATATTACTCTAAGTCTTGAAATCAGGTAGTATAAATTCTACAATCTTGTTTGTCTTTCTCAAGATACTGAGGATTATGTTTTGCTTCTCTGAAAAATCTAGAAATTTTTATTTGATCTGACAGTTAAATTTTCTGGAATCATATTCCAAGTACTCTCTCCCATGTGATGGGCAGCAGCTGACTTAAGCACCATAGACTAGAGTAATTCACAGTGACAGCAATTTGGGAAGAGTTTATATGCACAATTGGAGGCTCAGTCTTGGTCTCTATTTACTTCCCAGTGTTTTCCCCTTACTTTCTAGCTGCTAAGATCAAATCAAATTGTCTTTTGAGTTCTTAACAAAAAAGGATTTGAGGTTTTATCTAAATTTTAACATTGGCATCAAGTAGTTTATGATTTAAGAAAAGAAAAAAAGAAAAACTGTAACATGGAACATCATCAAAGATAATATTTCCATCTTCTAATTGTCAGCTTTGCAAGAGGTTCTTCATGCTTTTAATTTTTTTAGTGCCTTCTCGTAGTTGTTGGTGTGTAGTTGTAGGTATATTGTGCATTACATACACATTATAAACTAATATTATATGTATATCATACATATTATGTGTATACATACATATTAAATCACAAACTTTAAAAATTTGTTATTAAAATATTAATTTTCTATTCAAGAAATATGTTAGAGTAGGTCATTAAGAAAGATAGAGATAGTACAGAATTCTTCAAATTATTCTCTATACCAATAAAACAACTTGAGACATAATAAATTTCTTAGCAATGCATTGATGATTTTTTATTTCAGGTGGAGTATTATTTTGTTGATATAATGCTATAATGAAATAGTTTTATTTGAAATGAAAATGAGTTTCATATTCCAATTCCTCTTCTTCATTTTTCCTCTTATTCTCTTTCCTTTTTGCTTTTTCTTGTAGAAAGATAAATTGAATTCTTAATTAGATTTACCAATTGTCTAATAGGTGGCTTTTACAGCTAAAATCATATTTAATCTTTATTATTCCAGATTTTATATTTATAAATTTGTGTATTTACTAAAACTTATATGTAACCCCCAAATCAGTACTGCAATTTCATGGTCCCTTGGGATGTGGTAAGAGCTGCAAAAGCAATGAGTTTCCTAATAGGAAGATTTCACCTGCAGTCAAACAAGGTGATGCTCTGACTTTGTGTTTCAGCTCTTAGATTATAAAAAAGTGTTGTTTCTATGGTCATATTTGGTGTAATATTTTTTAGATTCTTGTGCCTTTTAATAGTGATTTTGGTGTTTAAAATGACTCTCAAACAGTGCCAAAGAATTCTCTAGTGTTCCTAAATGCAAGATGGCTGTGATGACTGTGATGTGTTCTCTGTATATAGAGAAAATGCATGTGCTAGATAAACCTCATTCAGGTATGATTGTGTTGTTGGCTCTGAGTTCAATATTAATGACTCAACAGTGTTCATTACTGTGTCTTTAAATAGAAACACAGGTAGGAAAAAGTTATGTGTTGAAACAAACCCTATAATTTCCCAAACACCAAAGACTCAGCATCTGCTAATTCAATGTTCATAGTGACTTTATAAACCATAACTACCAAGAATAGACAGAATCAAGAATATGGTTTTACATGTGTTGTTATCCACATTATACAATTTTAAACACTATTTCATCTTCCCTTAATGTTCAGAAGCAGGTTTTCAAAGCATGAAGTATGTAACAAAAAACTACTCAGATGGGCATTTGTTTTCTTTACTGAATTTTTAAATAGAAACCAATAAGTAAAATTAGCCCTACATATTAGTCAAGGTATTCTAGAAAAATTCAACCAATGGAGTATATATTTTGAAATACAAGCCAGGAGATCCAATGTTCAAAGCAAGAAAGTATGCAAGTCTCAGCTCAAGAATATAGAGTGGATTTACATTTCCTTTGCCTCTTTTATTCTGTCCAAACCCTTACTGGATTCATGATGCCTGACAAGGAATGAGTATCTTCTTTACTCAGTCTACCAACTCAGAAGACATCTGTTCCAGAAACTCCTTCACAGTTGTTTTACCAGCTGTGTATCCCTCAACTTAGTCAAGATTACACATAAAATTCACCATCACACCATATCTAGCATGAAAAAGCATGAAATGATTTTGACTTAAATTATTGAGTTGAAGGCATATTTTTCCTGACAAAATGACATTTGTATTATCTATGTGTTTTCTGTAAATATTTTAATTTTATAGACTATCAAAATGAAACATTGTTATAGAATTGAAAAAGAGTCCCTAGAAGTTAATTTATCTTCTAATTTTTCCTTTAGCAGCAAAATGAAAATTTTAAATTAGTTTACACTTTATTTTTAAATGTTGTTCCTCTGAGCTATAGGTTATTAATAAAATAAGTTTTATATATAATATACATTTTATATGTGAATAAGTATATGTGTAGCTTGAAAGTTCAGGAAAGATGTTTAAAAAAGTGAAAACTTATCTTTCCATATAGTTCACCTAATTTTATTTAGGTTTAACAAATCTGAAATTATAACACTAAATTGAAAGGCATTGTTTTAAAAATTAAATATGTTATAGAAGATTCTGAGCAAAAGAAATTTCTCAGGATTCTTTCAGAGAAACAAATTTTATAAGTTACTATGAAGTCAATGAAAAGCTGATTGTTACTACTAGATAGAATGTTTTAGATAGAATGTTTTAGTTGCAATTATTTATTATGAATTTATGTTGCCATCAGTCAAAAATGCAAAAATAAAAAAAAGAGTAGATTTCTTACTAATGGGGAAAAGAGAGTTCAGAAAGAAAGTGGAAATCTTTATCACAGTGACTTGTACAAAATAATTATTCAATAAATATATACTGGATGAACTGTACAATGAATGTTCTTGCAATATCGATGCCTCTGCTCACAATTGACAATATTATGGTTGATATATAGCACTCTACTTTGACATAAAAAGGCTAAGAATCTTGAGCTAATGTGGCAACTTTAAGAAATTTAAAATGTGATATGGATATCTACTATTTTTTATTTCACTTCCCCCAACTATATTTGTTACTAGACAAATTTTTTATTTACAAAAGTTCTTTTTCTACTTTTTCTCTCTTTTAAATGTCCTCCTGGAAAAATTAAAAAAAAAAAAAAACACTAAAATTTCGTTTTCATACTGATTTGCTTTTCCCAGCTCACACTTTCCTGACTGTTTCACATACCCAAAAGCAACATTTTTATGTGGCTCTTTGGATGGGTTGACTAATTTCGAGTCAGTTATTTTCTCACAGCATGATAAAATCATAATGTATTTCTCTTTCTGAACTTTGGATTTAGTTCATACCTTGGAATATAGAATTACAACAAAACAAATCTTGCCATCTGGAGGTTTGAGAGTCATATATATATATATATATTTTTTTACCTTTATCGTCACCGCATCTTTTCACAAATTCATAAGTACACGAGAATAAACACACACTATTGCCAGCTGAGTTTGTCAGTACAATAGACAGTTATGACAAGTAAATTGCCAAGAAAACGTTTACAATAAACATGATTTTGATGATAAATTGTACCTCTAAAATAGACATAAAAACTTCTGGGCATCTAATTTTTATATTACAGAGTTGGAGAGAAACATTTCTCATTTGAAGAATTTAAGGTGTTGACAATTTCAAGGCAACAAATACCTACCAGCAATAGTTTACTGTGTTGTTGTAGAGATCAATCTTAGAGAAAAACTGGCTTTTCTTCTGTCGTGGTTAAAAAGCTGAGTTTCTATACAGATATGGGCTCAGAAAGACAAGTGTATGCAAAGCATTGGAGAACCATTTTTTTTTTTTTTTTTGATACTGGAAACTTTCAGGCTAAATGAGAAAGTTAAATGAAATATTGCAAGGCTATTCCTTGTATGTCCAAGTTTCTGGGAAGCAGTGTGGGTATCAGAATTCAAAGATACTTTGAGAATGGTGGACTATGAAACAGGATGTTTAATCCTCCCTAACAAGTTCTTTGTTGATAGCATGTATTCAAAAGATGGACGTCTGGGATCACTGTTGTAATATGTATGTCTAAAGCAAGTCCCCATTAAATTTCTCACCTAAAGCTCTTAATGGCTTAAAAAAAAAAAATGGAGTCCTCAGCAATGCATCTGGGAAAACCCTCTTGCTTCTAGTATTTCTACCACTGATGCATCAGACCCTTGTCTTTTCAGATGATATCCCTATCTTGCTCTTGGTTTTCCTGAAAATATGCATGGAAATTTATATTCGTGAATGAAGGATCAATTACTGTGATGCAGTAAGGAAACTTTTTGTTATGTTGTTATGTTGTCATTTAATTTTGTCAGAAGGCCTACTCAAGAATTAAAGAATTGACTGAGAACTCTGCTCATATCAAGATAGTACCACACATCGAAGGCTTCATTTTATGTGGCTTGAGGTGAGAGCAAAAAAGGTTCACCTCAGCCATGGTTCAGACCATCAAATAAGTTTTGGCAGCCAGCAACCAAACTTGAATCAGCTAAGATAATTTATTAAATATTAAAAAGAAGACATAATCTTTTGCACCGCTGGAACTTATAATGCATTGAATATATGGAAGGACACAGAACAACGTTTTTCATTGCATTTACCCAGAACCTATTAAATATCGAGCAAACAAAAATATAATTGCATAGCATACACTTTACTGGTGATTTCTGTGTGATTCCTTAGAGAAGAATTTTCTTTATGCACAGGTGTTAATAGTCTGGTCACGTACTTTAAGAATAGAGATTACATTTCTAACATGTCATTGAAAGCAATTGCAGGGAAGTTTCAGACTATAATCTTCTGAAATATTGTAGAGTTTCTTTGCATTAACCTGTGCACAACTCAGTTAATACAATCTGCTACTAGAATTTCACAGATCAAATGCATGCAGTATTTTATATTCTTTCTCACAGACTTACAAATCTAAAAAAAAATGACTCATTTATTTTCAATTATAGCACATATATGTAACTGAGTGGCTTCCATCTTTTAGGGGGGTGTCTAGTGGAGAATGTAACATCTCCAAGTATAACATTGAGGTCCTCAAATACCAGGTTTAACAGGTAGATATATCTTTTTTCTCCAATCTATGATCTAAGATAGTATCAAAAGTGATCAGACTGTAAGAATGGGGTTCTAAAAGTAAATTACTTGCTATCAGGATGACAATACAGACCTCAATAAGACAAATGAATTGTCATCAGTGCCTGTAACACCATAGCAGAGTGACTGCTAAGACTCACTATTGATTATTTAGAATAGACTGCTTATGGAAGGGGATTCTCTAGGTTGTGCACAGGTTCAGAGATGTGGTTTAAATCATAATTACAAGGACTGTGAAATTTTATGACTGTTTGTAAGAGCCACTGGAGACTCACATCTATAACCAGCCTTGTGGAAGGGTCAGAAAGCCTCCTCAGAAGCTCTTTTGGAGACTTTTTTTTGTGCACAGCTGGAGTTCAGAGAGAGGTGAAGACCAGTCAGGACCTGATTGTAAGAATGAAAGATGTATACAGAAGAGCAAATGTTAGGGTAGGCAAGTATCCTACATGAAAATTAGAGCCTTAATCAAGAAGGAGTGGATCCTGATATTTCAGTCTGCTAACTAGGTAGATGCTCTTGAGAACTTGGAACACATAGATCTCTTGTCCTTAATATGCAGTCTGTGCTGTGGTGAGGTCTTGAATGAGAGAGATGCCTTACAAACAATGCATACCCTTTTTGGGAATTTATCCTTATCTACTTTATTCTTGCATAATTATAGAAAGATTGTGAAAAATTTTCAAGTGAATGATTTTTCTGAGTTGGAGTAGTATTTGGGTAAAATTAATCACTTTTGGTAAATAGCATTTATGCTTAAAATGGAAAAATCACTATGGGAATGCTGACCTTTATTTATTTTACTATATGAACCATCTTAATGAGACTAGCATTAAGCAAAACCTGACTGTGAAAGTGCATGGCCTCCTAAAGGAAAATATGGATTATATGCCAAAGAAGCTGCAAGACTGGTTAACATTTATCAGTGGGAAGAAGGAAAATATGCCCAGTAGTGTATTCTGAAAGTGCTGGATCAAAGGGGCCAGATTATAATTGAAAAACTGGAGTTTTCTGATAATGGAACATCCTCCCATTACACAGGATTTAATACTCTGAAAAGACATTTGGAAAGATATTCCACTATACCGTTCTGATTGGCTCTTATTATCTTAGAAAACAAAACAGAATGCATTGAATAGAAAAACTAGTAATCTGTGACATACTGGAGTAAAAGAATAGAATAGCTCAAAGTAATGGCACACTACACTGGGCCTACCCTAAAATATTGGAAACCCACAAGATAATTATTTTCCAAGTAACTGTGTGTTTGTGAGGAGGGCATTACACCACTGAGACCAGTGGTTGTCCTAAAACTGGGCTGATGGCTGGAGATGTCATTACTATCACATGCTCCATGTATCAGTGGGATGATAAGATCCCAGCATAGCAATGTACAGCAAAGTCAGAAGAGCAACCAGGGATGCCTGGCTCATGGTGATCTGTGGAAATGCTAGTAGATCATGAGGTACCAGGTAAAAAAGAATAGGCAACAAAATACTGATGTATCACACACATTATGCATGTATGCACACATTATGCATGTATCACACACACATGTGTGTGCATATGTATGAATAAGCAGAATGCTGAAATCACTGAACAGTCAAAATCTTAGTATTTTTGTTTGTTTGTTTTCTTTTTCTTTTTTTGGTACAACCACTGAGACACATACCTAGCCCTATTTTGTATTTTATTTAGATACATGGTCTCATTGACACCTTGCCATTGCTGAGGCTGGCTTTGACTCATGATCCTCCTGCACTGTTGAGCTTACAGGTGTGCACCACCACACCTGGTGAAATCTAAGTTTTATCACTTGAACTAGTGCTCAAATATAAAACTCACTGACAGAAGGGGCATTGGGTCTCTATGAAGAAATACCTTAAAAGAAGGGTAGGGAGATAATCTATGCTATTGGTGTGCTTCCCAGGCCCCTTCGTTGGGCCAGTGCACTTTCTCCAGATTTTGGGAGCAGGGAGAGCACATTACAGCCCCTTACACAGAGTATGCACCTTGGAGCAACAAGGACTGCCTTGTTCAGGAGATTATGAACCTCTTGGCACCTTGCTACAGACTGACTAATGCAGGGTACAAAGTGCTGCCCACTTTGCCCTGAGGTGGGACCAACTGTGTGGCATAACTGTCACTCCAGGGTGAAGCTAGTCTCCACATGAGGTGATTTCCCTGCCCTGTGTTGCTTTCCTCTTTTTCCTTCTCCCAAAAGTGCTCCCTCTCTGCGTCACTTTTATGAATGATTTCACAAAAGTCTATTTTAGTTTTTGGTTCTAAGGGAACTCAACTCGGGAATCATGTTCAGAGTGAAAATTCTATCTGCATCCTGGAGGCAGGAGAAAAGGCCTAATGGAAGCTTTCTACATCATAATGCTCCTCTCTGTTTTAGGCACATAGCTGAGCAACAGTAAAGACAACCCTCATTCTTCCAGGTGCTAGAGTGTAGAGGTGAGAGATCCTTACACAGCTTATTTCTGTCATTTGTAAAATCAGAAAAGTAATAGTGTGAATGGCACAGAAGAACATCCATGTAAAAGTATTTATTGTAGGGACAACTCAGAACAAGTAATCAATACTCTTCAAGTGTCAAGTGTTTTTATTATTTATTTAAAAATTATCTATTAGGCATTTTCTTTTCCTCTGATACATTAGATGAGTTAATATTAATTATATTAATAATTGCTAACATTAAATTGGTTCGTATCTATGTTCTAGGCCCTATCTTACAACATTTTATGTACATCTGTGTAATACTTTTAAGTTATTTCATGAGATTATAAACATTCATATTTGTATTTTGCACATGAAGAAACTGAGGAATTGATGCATATGTGGCTTCTCCAAGTGCTCAAAACTGTTAAGCAGTAGATATGGGGTAATAATCCCAAACTTCTGATTCCACAGTCCACACTATCAACCACTACACTTCCCTTCCCACTGCCATTGCTTGTAGTGACAGCACAAAGTTATATAAGTAATTTAGGGGCTGGAGGTGTTACTCAGTAGTGGTACTATATGTACCTAGTATTTGAGAGACTGTGGGTTCAATACTTAGCACACACACACACAGACACACACAAAAGGTAGCTAATTAGAATTAAGTAGCATATTTTAAGAGAAAATATAAATATTTTTGTTTTCCTAATATCATCATTATTTTCTTTTCAACATTTTTTTTGGTAGGATTCTATCATTTGGTAGACTATATTTGGAAGGGAAAAATACAAATACATTTCATTTTTACTCTTCAGTTCATAATGTAATGCAAAAGTGGTTTGGATAGAAAGTGTGTACTGTTGTGTTTTATCTGAGGAAAATGGAAGCAGCTTGTTACAAAAATCTACTTATATAATAAGTTATATTTTTCTCTTTAGAATTTGAACCATTATAGATTCATTCTTATTGTGAAGATTAACTTTTCAGAACCATTTTGATTTTATAGGAAAATTCTTTAAATAATACAGGAAAGAAATGCCTTCTTTGATTTCTGTGTCTTTTTTGAAATGCATTTTGATGATAGAAACTATAAAGCTATGATTTCAATAATAATATATATTATTATAATTCATAATACATTTGTGGTCAATTTCATATAATCAACATATTTTCCTAGTTCTAAGTAAAGTATATTATTGGAGGCATGATTGTAATAATAACTTAGTATATGTGCCCACCACTAGGCTATGAAAAAAGCCTCTGTAGTAATGCTGTGAAGTAATTATTATGAACTTCATTTTACAAATGAGGAAACTAGGGCCTTGAGGATGCAGGAAATTGCTGCATTCCCACAGCAACTAGAGGCAGAACTGAATCTCGAACCCAGGAACTATAGCACAACAAAGCCTATTCTTATTAATTAATATGTTTTCCATTTTCCAGGAGAGACAAATCAGAATTATTTGAATTTTGAAAAATATAAGACATAAATTAGATGCATAGAGAAGTAGTGTGTAGGTAAAGTAACAAGTAAATCTGGCAATTCTGTTGATTGACAGGACTAACAGTTCAGATAAATGCTTGTAATGTTTGGGCAAGTTCTTTTCCATTGATTTGTCAGAGACTGTAACTTTATTTGTCCAGTTAATTCAATCAATAAAAATAAGACCACTTGTTTTTTCTAATTATTATATAGATTTATAAGAAAAGATAAAGGCAATATGCAAAGAACAGTGCATGGGTTGGTAGATCTGTATTTTTTTTCTTTTATTCTAAGTTGTTGTATATGACAGCAGAATGCATTACAATTCATATCACACTTGTAGAGCACATTTTTACATATCTCTGGTTGTATACAAGGTATATTCACACTATTTGTGTCTTTTATACATGCACTTTGGGTAATGATATCCATCTCATTCTACCTTTTTTTGTTTTAACCCTTTTGCCCCTTCCCTTCTGCTCCCTCCCCATTGGCCTTTCTAGTGTTCCTCTAGTCCTCCTATGCTCCCCATCCCAACCCCACTGTGAATCATCCTCCTTATACCAGAGAAAACATTTGGCATTTGGATTATTGGCATTGGTTAACTTCACTTAGCATTATATTCTCCAACTTCATCCATTTACCTGCAAATGCCATTATTTTTTCTCTTTTATTGCTGAGTAATATTCCATTGTGTATATATACCACATTCTGTTTATCCATTCATCTAATGAAGGGCATCTATGCTGGTTCCACAGTTTAGCTGTTGTGAATTGTGCTGCTATAAACATTGATATGGCTGTGTCCCGGTAGTATGCTGTCCTGAAGCCCTTTGGGTATAGACCCAGAAGTGGGATATCTGGGTCATAAGGTGGTTCCATTCCTGATGTATTGAAACTCATTCTATCTCCTATAAAATGTGGACAGTATTGCCTATCACTTTTGATTGTGGAGGACATGAAACATCATCCTCCAGGTGCATGATAATCATACTATCATTAATAGCCAGATTTTTATAGTTTTCAAGACAACCAAACCACAGGATTCAGCTTTTTTCTTTTCCTGTACTAATACAGAATCCACTCGTAATAAATTGATTAGAACAACTATGCAAGGTAGTCCTTACAGTACTTTAGTACACAGGAAGATACTTGTGTTGGTTTCCCAGAGCTACTGTATAAAGTGCCACAAACTAGGTGCATTATAACTATAGAAATTTGCTCTTTCCCAGTTCAGGAGGACTTCAGTGTCTCCCGAGAAAGTTCCTTGCCTAATCCTGTTTCCACTGTTCCCCAGTGTTCCTTGGCTTGGCTTGTAGATGCATCATTCCAATCTCATCTTCTTCTAGTGGTGCTATGGCTGTCTTCAACTTGTGTGTGTTTCCAAGTTTCCCTCTTTTTAAAAGACTGGTCATGGTGAATTATGGTCCCACCTTGATCTGGTATGGTCTCTTTTAAAGTAATCACATCTATAGTGACTTTGTTCCTAATAAGGTCACATTCACAGTCGATGGGGTGAGGAAGTATGACTTCAATGTATATTTTGGAGAATACAATTCAACCTAAACAGTACTTAAATAAATCATTTTGAAAAGTTGTCACTATATTAATGATTCTGTTTTAATTCATCTGTCTTTGCTCCTAGTAATAGCTCCTTAGAACCAAACTAGCACAGTATCAATATTTGCATTTTCACTTCTCCTTCACTCCCAGAGTCCCTTGATTGGTACCATAGTAGCTGCAGGCCTCCCTTAGACAACATATCCTTCTAACCAATACACTGCATCACACGTTATATAGATGATTCCTTTATTTGTCATGTACGAGGATATTTATGCCCAAATTACTCACTTGGTTGTAAGAATCACTAATATAGTTGTGCCACTTTCCAAAGTCTAGAAAAAGATTGCTATGGAGAGATTTTTATTTATCATTAAAATAGCAACCTATAGACCCTCAAGAGATACAAAAATTGGCCAATTTTCTGAAATAAAATGTTTCAATATAGTCACATTTATTAGGTTGAGAACATAATACGCACCTATATGTGTACTGTAGGGAATAGTATTGGTAAAATGGAGTTCAGTAAATCAGTTGTTGTTATAGAACAGGGTCTGGGTCTATAGATTCCTGCTCTTCACCATTCTTTGGTATCATCCTCTTATTCACTCGAAGTGTACGTGGAAGCATAAATGAATATCTATTACAGCTTATGTAAATTTGCCATTCTGATAGAACTTTAGTACAAACTGCTAAGTAGTGACTTAGATCATTTTTATACTAAAAGGAAACTCTCAAAACTAACTCTAGATTAATTGAAGATAACTTCTTATGAAAACAAATTAAAGTTTTTTGCTTATGTTTGAAGGACATTTTTTTTATCAAACATTTTTAACACCAAATGGCAAGTGAATCATAATATATACTGATACTTCAGATTGAACCTAGAGGCACTTTGTCATTGAGCTACATCCCTTTTTGTTGTTGTTGTTGTTGTTGTTGTTGTTTTAAGATATGGTCTTGCTAAATTACTGAAGGTCTCACTAAGTTGTTGAGGCTGACTTTGAACTTGCAATTCTCCTGTCTCTGTCTCTCACATTGTTGGGATTATTGGTGTGTGTCACTGCACCTATCATAAATTATTTCTTTAATACATTCATCCAACAGGTATTTGTACCAGAATCACAGTAAGCATTTGTGAATTATACAGAAAAGCAAATGGGAGCCTCAATCTCAAGGAAATTTGATGCTAGGAGAAGGAGAATATGATGAGCTAAACTACCAATAGTTACACACCATAATATGGAAGGAAACCAGAGCTATGTAAAGATATATAGTGTGGTTTAAATGAAACAGAAGTAACTGTCTGCCTTTCCAATTTGAATGGTATTTCTTGAGAGAATATCAAAGGAGGCACTGGCAAGGACCCCAGTCTCACCTTTTTGAGTTCGATTTTTTTTTTTTTTCTGTGAAGTAAGGATGTTAATATCCACTTTAAAAACTTACTTTGAAAATGAAAGATTTAAAAAGTGAAAATGCTTTGTAAAATACTATCTAAAAGTGAATTGCTCTTTTTATGATATTTACTAGTAGGTTATCTCTACAGATGGGCATTACTTCAATTTTTTTTTTCCTGTCCACCAGTGCACCATTAATTAGATTACTGTGAGAATGATACCTCTCTGGAAATAAACAAAAAAATGCAGCAAATATTTAACCTTGTTTTTAAATCCATAATCTGATAATAACAACTTGCTCTTTTGGAAGTTGAGCCAACCTAAACACCTGAATGAAATGTTTAGAAATTTATTATTTCTTTACAGAGAGTTCATGCAATGTATGAGCAATACATTTGAAGTCTAGGCATATAGCTCAATGTATACTCTAAATAGAGAACACTGGGATATGATTTTTATTTGGATCATCTATGTTTGCAAATATTTCAGTGAAGAGAATGATTTTCATAAAGTTTTTCTTTCTGCCAAGTTTAATAGAGGTCTGTACAGCTCAATACCTTCATTGAAAGAAGGAAGTAGGTTTTTGATTTATATATTCCCACGGTTTTTATAAAATGCTCTATTTTTTGTCACACATAGCTTTTATCTTCTGGTGAGTTGCTAATGTGAAAAAAATATGTAACTGATAATATTTTCAAGATTTTAAATAAAAAATTAAAACTTTCTGAGGCAGGAGATCTCGGCTATATCTGGATAAGATAGTTTTAAAGACTTTCACTTGTATTAATATTTTCAGTGTGAGGTGATGGGTTGAAAAGGGGGATCTGATGTGAGAATGATTAAAAAAGAGGCAAAAGTGAAAAAAGCTGATGAATAAGCAATACAAATCAACAATTAGCTCAGAAGCTTACTTTTTATGTTAGAATATTTCAATGCCTTAATTTGCAGACTTTTCTTTTTAAAAAATTTCCTTTGTCCTACACACCTATATCTGTAATCTGCTTCTAATTACTGACAAAGATAAAGGGAGAGGGACTCAAGAGGTAAAATTTTAATTTCATTTCACTCATAGAAAACCACACTTTAAATATTATTTAGTGAGTTACAATGGAGAAGTATTAAGAAAGGAGTTATAAATTTTGTCCATCACTGTTCTTTTCTCCAAAGCTCAAAATTACCCCATGTTAACTTGCTCCTCCTACACAGCTTCCTAAAATATGTTATACTAACAAAGGTGAAGAAATGACTCTAATAGCATGCAACACAAAATTTTCCCATTTATTTCAGATTTTCAGCAGATGTCACGAATGCCAATTTCCTAGAAACAATATGTCCTTATAGACTGAATGCTTTCCCAGATGACTTACTGATGACATTCAAAGAAATTTTGAAGTCAGCTCTGTAAGTTGAGTTTCCTCACTAACCTGTAATATGAGAGATGGCATGGAATGTGTCAGAAGTTTGAGGCTGTTGATAGAAACTCTTAAGAGAGTTTAGTCAGCATGCTCTGTGGCTTCCCATGTATTAGGGAAGTCCAAATGAGTAGGAATGGGATGATCAAAAGAAGTTAAGGTCATAAAATTTCAAAAACATACTTTTACTCAAATTGCATCTGAGTTAAGATATAATTCTGGGAAAAAAAATTCATTGTTATATCTAGTGTTTAAAAGAAATAATTTATTCTTCAGGATTCTGTTTTAAACTTCTATATAGAACAATTCTTTTTCAGTAAATAAAAATAAATGCATTGGTTATTATGAGTAATCAAAAACTTACGTGAAATGCCCAGCCAATGGTAGATATTCAATAAATATTTATTGAATTTATTAGTTTATGTGAGATTTTAAATACAACTGGCAAACTAGTAGCATGGTCCAAGGCAAACATGTTTTCAGGGGTTAAGGATCACCTTATGAAGGAGATCATATTAAATTAAAAATGAATGCCTTAATTAAAATAAAAGACCTTCAACAAGAACCTCAAGAAGAATGCTGAATGCTATTAGAATCTATTCTAGCTATCCTGGATAGAAAAGAAAAAGAAAAGACTATCAATAAAAACTGAAAGAAAAGTTTTTACTTAGCTATGAAATGGACTGATGGTATAATACCAGAATGTCCTCTTCTTCTTCACCCATTTCTTTATTTCTAGATCTTGAAAGACATAAGCCAACATGAAACTTTGGCAGTCTGAAGGCTCAGAGAGGAAGACATTAACCCTGCCAAAATCTAACAACAGCTCCAAGAAAATGAGAGGTGCTTCTGGGAACTGTGCATGAGGAAGAACAATGAGGAGTCTCTGGTGCCTGGCTGAATATTAGTGAGCATCACATGAGTCCATCTAAGAAGGGGAATATTGGATAAGCATGGCTTGAAGGATTACTGGGAACTTGGTAAAGAACTCAAGTCAGCATATTGGTGGAATAACTGTCATACTCTGGATACCTAGTATAAAATAGCATATATATATATTATAGGGGATGTTGAGGAAGGAAGAAACTTTGTTTATAAGAATAAGCTCATTTATTTAAGGGTAGTGGGAAATTTTCCAGATCTCTTAAAGTAGGGATATCTTGAAGTAGCTTGACCATATGAGGATTATTTGAAAAGGATGGAAGTGAATCAATTCAATATTTTGTAAATTCTATCCTACCAAATTAGCATGATCAGAAATTCATTCTGTTGCAATTTCTAGTTCCATGAAAAAGGATTTTAAGACAACGAAACCATGAAAATATAGTCCATCCAAGACTAATATACTAGTAGGCAGTTAAAGAGACAAAAAAAAAAAAAAAAAAAAAAAAAGAAAAAGCTAAAACAAGTACCTGGGGCTCCATGCCCAATCGTTTTACTTCCTAAATAAAGCTGTTGGAGATCAACAGCTGCATATTTTCCAACATGATCTCATTTTATAATGGGTCTTTGGTGAGTATACTGTGGTTCCAGGTGTCATTGTCTTTTTGGTCTTTGGCATCCAGAAATGTAACATTTGCATGACAAATGATTGCATGGGTTTTGGCAGTGAAGGGCCATTCTGCTGTAGGAAGATACACAGAGAAGGGCTTGCAGCTGAGGCTAGTTTAATGTAACTCCTGCCTGCTTGGCTAGCTCCTTTTGGATTTCTATGTGTATCGGTCAGGTAGGGGCCCTGATGTAACAGTTGACATTGCAGCTGTGGCAATAAACGGCAAGCAAAGTAGTTGCTGCTGCTATTTGAATTAAATCAACTTTATGTTAGCTATCCAGCAGATGCTTCTGCTATATAAATGGAAGAGACTATTTGCAAAAATTTCAAGTGGGTCACATCTTAATATTCCTCCAGTTCCTTTGAAGTATTCATGATAATTGAAATACAGCCCCCTGGGATTGATCACGTTTTGCACATATTCAATCCACTTTTAATACTTTTCTTCCCAGAAGTCTGTACTGTCAGCCATGGAATAAAATATTTTAAAATTTTTCTTTTTTAATTCCATATGCAAGTAGACTCTTTCCCAACTTCCATATTCAAATACTGCTTTGCTTCAAAGAAACCATAAAGCAAAAATTTTGTATGGAAAAATATATATATATATATACATAAACTCTGATCTTTTTTAAGTGTAGAGAAAGATGAAACTAGAGTTGATTGTCAATGGCCATTTGTATATGAGTTCATATACAAGATAAAGCAAAGCAGAATGAATGGGGACACACATAGGAGAGAGTTGGAACAAAGACAATTTAAAACCACATTTTAAATTAAAAAAAGAAAAAAAGGAAAAACCTCAGCTTGAAATTCTAGATGGATGACACTGTTTGCAATGTTTATTTACTCACGAAATAAATCTTACTAAACACCTTAACAAACACAAGCCACTGTACTACATACTAGAAGTCAATTTCCTGTCCTGAAGGAGATTACAAACTCTTGGTGAGAGAAAGTTCTGTATGAGTGGAATAGCTGTCAACTCTAGCCTTTCTATTATCACAAGAAAAGATATTCTAAAATAATCACTGAGCAGGTTAAGTGCTGTTAAAATTTATTCATGTCCAAATTTAATGTAAAGAATCACAAATTTACATTTCCAACTGAGACGACTTATTTTCTAAGTTTCAAATATTCAACTCTATATACCTTCTCAGTAATATAATTTCAATGTTTCAAAGGCACATAATATTCAATATGACTACAATCTTAGTTTTCCAAATTGAGACAATAATTAAAATTTTTTTGTGTATATTTAAGGTGTAAATATTATAAGACACATATACAGCATATAGTAAAATGGCTAATCTGGGAATAAATTAACATATAGATCATCTTGCCTAATTACTGACTCTTTACATCACACCCACTCCCGTGCCAAAAAAACACCTGTAATTTATTCATTTAGCAAGAATTCTGAATACAATTTTCTATTTTACACTGCAATTCTCACATTGTATATCTTTTACTTTAATCATCCCACATATTTGCTATGTTATATCTTTTGGCCTACATTTCCCCAACCCCCACTGTAACCATTCTTTTATTCTCACTCTAATGAAAGATCTTCTGTTCCAATGTTCCTTATGACATTAACTGGTCCTAGTATGCATCCATTTACCAAAAAATAAATAAATAATTAATTAATTTTAAAATTGTGTTCTTTCAACCAACTATAATGTTTCTTTCTTCTTTCCCCACATGTCTAATTTACCACCAATTCTTGTCTCATTTTGCTGTTAAATGACTTTAATCTGAAACATCTCCTTCTCAAGTGCTGCCACTCAACTTCAAGCTAAAATTCTCTGTCATTTGGGTTTTTCCATTGGTCTGGAAACTGGTCTTCCCCTGCCCACTTCTGCTCTTTTCCATTCTTCATACTGCAGCAGAGTGACTTTTTCAAAATGTTGTTCATATGCTCTTTCTCTAAAAGGAAAACTTTCAATGTCTGCTATGCTCTGAGGATAAAGGTCAAATTCCTTAATAAAGTGAATCAATTGAGTTCTCTTAGGAACAAGTAACAGAAAAATCAACCCCAACTGGCTAAATCTATCAGAGGATTTATTAGTTTACATACATTAAAAGTCTAGGAAGTGACACTATTCAGGCACAAGTTGAAGCACCTATTCCCATCTCTTCTTTGTCCTACAGAGCCCAGATGAGCTTCTGGCTCTCATCACCCCTCATGTGATGTTAATAAGAAATAATTACCGTCATTTTAAGCCTTTGATACTTGAGGGTTTCTTCCTTCATTTTAGCTTAGTGAAAACTGAATGTAGAATTGGCTGTCTGTCTATGAATGGAATGTTGTGATGACCAAGTGCCACAGTATAGGCATTAGCTGAAGAGAGAGGACAGAGGCAGGGAGAACACTAATAGGAGTCTAGACTAACCAGGGGAATGAAACATTGGGTTAAAGGATCACTTGGTAGGGAGAATATGTGCTTATTAAACTTTGAACTTTACTGAAAAACTTTTTTTTCCTGCTCCAAAGCATACCAACTAATATTTATTTAGCTATAATTTTTTGTGCCAGGTTATCTGCTGGGCCTTTTGTAAACATTATCATATTCAAGTCCCTCAGCAATGTATATTAAGTATTACTATCTCCATTTTTCAAGCAAGGAACATGAATCAGAATGTTAACACTTACCCTTTCCTTACAGTTGAGACATGGAACAATTAGAGCGCAAACTACATGGATCTGACTCCAGGGCCTGCATTTGCAAACTAAGCTGTTGTGCTTCTTAGTAGGAATACAATTAAACTTGATGGAAGTTGAGAGTACTTGAAGATATTTGTTATATGTAATAACTGTGGGAGGTCTTTACTATCACAATAATTTAATGTTTTCTTATCTTCTGTCAATGTAGTTTGTCAATATTGATATTTTCCAAGACAGATTTTGCGTGCAGGAAATATTATTTAGAGATTTGTTTAGCTAAAAATGTATTTGAATTATTAGCCTCAAAAAATTGAAAGCTTAGTGTAAGCTGCCTGTTGTGGCCAGCCACGGTGCCTCCACGGGAGGAAAATTCTCGGAGGCAGAGTGAAGCTTTTACTACTTTTACTTCTACTTTCTCAGAGCTTAGAGAGGGAAAGAAAGATTTTTAGAGAGAAAGATTAAAGCAAGCTTTTCTTCTTGTCTTCTTAGCTTAGAGTCTTAGCTTAGAGTAGCTTGTCTTCTTAGCTTAGAGTCTTAGCTTAGAGTAGCTTAGAGTAAAGAAAGATAGAGCTTAGCTTAGAGAAAGATTAGAGCTTCTTTTCTTCTCTCTTCTTTCTTCCTTCTTCTGTCTTCTGTCTTCCTCAGGAGTCTCGGCCTAACTCTGACCAGTCATTACTTCTTCTATCTGGTTTCTCTTCTGTAACCGCTCTGCCTACGTTCTGACCGCTGATCTGACCGAGTGGAACTTATGAGCTTCCAGCTCTTCCATTAATTTTGTATTTATTTAAGTCTAGCAAATTTAGCAACCACTTTTATGAGGCTTTTGATTAGCATTTGGTTCCATTTATAAACTAAGTTAATTAAACTCTTTTAAATATTTTAAACTAAATTTATAAATTAAATATATTTGTTTTATTATTTAGGTACTTCAAATACATGATTTTAAAGCAAATTTCCAGGATATTTAAAATATCCCTATTCCCTCTAATAAATTAGATCTAAAAATACTGTGAAGTTTAAGTTCTTTCTAAATGTTATACTCCATAAACTAACTATAATTACTATATAAAATAAGAAAAGCTCTGCTTAAATTCATAGGCATAAGTCAATTATTTATTTATACTTTTAAATTGAGTCACCAATTTTACCTATTATTTTTTTTTCCAAAAACATATATTGGAGAAAAGATAGCCTCTTCAACAAATGGTTCTGGAAAAACTGCAAATCCACATGTAACAAAAAGAAATTAAACCTCTCTCTCTCCCTCTCACCATGCACAAAACTCAACTTAAAGTGGATCAAGGACCTAGGAATTAAACCAGAGACCTTGCGCCTAATGGAAGAAAAATTAGCCCCAAATCTCCTTCGTGTTGGATTAGGCCCCAACTTCCTTAATAAGACTCCTATAACACAAGAATTAAAATCAAGAATCAAAAAATGGGATGGATTCAAACTAAAAAGCTTCTTCTCAACAACAACAAAAATCAGTGAGGTGACTAGAGAGCCTACAGAATGGGAGCAAATCTTTACCACAAACACATAAGATAGAGCACTAATTTCTAGGATATATAAAGCTCTCAAAAACCTTAACACCAGAAAAAAACAAACCAACAAACAAACAAATAAATATCCCAATCAATAAATGAGCCAAGGAACTGAACAGACACTTCTCAGAAGAGGATATACAATCAATCAACAAACATATAAAATAATGTTCAACATCTGTAGCAATTAGAGAAATGCAAATCAAAACTACTCTAAATTCATTTCACTCCAGTCAGAATGGTAGCTATCAAGAATACAAAGATCAATAAATGTTGGGGAGGTTGTGGGGGAAAAGTCACACTCATACATTGCTGGTGGGACTGCAAATTGGTGCAGCCAATCTGGAAAGCAATATGGAGATTCCTTGGAAAACTTGGAATGGAACCACTATTTGACCCAACTATCCCTAGATCTACACTCAAAGGACTTCAAAACAGCATATTTTGGGGACACAGCCACATCAATGTTTATAGCAGCACAATTCACAATAGCTAAATTGTGGAACCAATCCAGATGCCTGTCAGTAGATGAATGGATAGAGAACATTTGGTATATATACACAATGAAATATTACTCAGCATTAAAAGAGAATAAAATCATGGCATTTGCAGGTAAATGGATGGAGTTGGAGAATATAATGCTAAGTGAAGTAAGCCAATACCAAAAAACTAAAGGCCAAATGTTTGTTATTTTTTTTTTCTTATGAGGATGCTGACTCATAATGGTGATGGGGGTGGGGGGAGCATGGGAGGAATGGAGGAACTTTAGATAGGGCAATGGGGAGGGAGGAGAAGGGAGGGGGCAAGGGGTTAGGAAAGAGGGTGGAATGAGTTAGACATCATTACCCTAAATATATGTATGAAGACACGAATGTTGTGAAAATACTTTGTGTACAAAGACTTGAAAAATTGTGCTCTATATGTGTAATATGAAATGAATTGAATTCTGCCCTCATATATAACAAATAAGAATAAAGAAATAGTGAAAAACTTTTGAGCAGAACATTGGTAGTCTGAGTTGACCATCATGTGTTCCATTTAAAATGATAATTTAAACAATAAATGAACTCAAGGGAAACAAACCAAAATGTTATTTTCAAGTAGAAAAAGGAAAGTACTATGCCACAGACAGGCAGGGTCAAAACATGAATTTCTCCTTCATCTCCACTTAGTAAAAGAATCTCAAATTAAGGCAAAATCTAAAGGTATAAACCAATCCAAAAATGTGCCCACAGAAGCATAACTGGAACATGAAGACTAAATAAAAAGCATAAGGATCAAACTCTACTTAAGCCTGACTATATTAAGGGAACATCAGTACATAATTTCTTTTGGATAAAGTTTCTTAAATATGAGAGTGCACTGTGTGGTCTCATAGAGTCCGAGGTATCTGTCAGCTTTGGCTGCCATAGCAAAATATCATAAACTGTGTAGCTTAAAATTTATTTTCCACAATTCTGGAGGCTGAAAATCTGTTCACCTTGTCATTATGTCCTCACATAGTAGAAAGAGACAGGCAGCAGACATCCTGTGACTCCTCTCTTCAGGGCTCTGATGCCAACATAAGGACTCCACTTTCATGGCTTCCTCTAACCCTAATTACTTCCCTACCAGCCCATCATTAAATCCCATCTCATTGGGGCTTTCAATATACGAATTTAGTTGGGAGCAAAATTCAATCCTCAGCACCTGATAAATGCAGAGTATTATAATTTAAACTAAAAAGAGAATGAGAAAGGTTGTCTCAGAAAAAAAAAAAATGTTACTATGGCTATTGGCACATAGACCTGACTAGAATTAAAAGAAAATGAAATAGAAGCCAACATGTTAGCAAAACCTTTTGGAGATATATTACCAGCAGTGCTATCTAGCTTGATTTTAAAAAGACTCTATTCTAATAGAAAATATCCCTTGGTCCCCAACTTTCTACAAGTATGTAGAAGACAAAAATTTATTCACTGACAAGGAGGGCACATCTCCAGTTACCCTAAATAAAAGAGGATATTCTTAAAGACACAGACAAATGCCTAGAGAACAGTGGACAGAATTGTTTATGGGATAAACAGGAAATTGATCAAGAACTGTATGCTGTATCAGGTTAAAGGCAATCCCACATTTCCTCAGTGGGATATAAGAATTTCTCTAAGAATGAGTGCTTTCTGTAAATATATAAATTTCCTTTTGTTTCTATGGGGATACTCATTGTAGATGTCTTGACCCCCTTGCCCTCACTTTACTTTAGACATGGAGATGGCAGATAGCTTGTCTTTTTAATTGAAAGTACTTCATATCAAGAACAGCCCCACAACACATAATTTGGATCAAAGGTCTGGTCTTTGGACCTGCTTTTATTTTTAATTAAGTTATTCCTGTGATTTGAGGAGGGAGCAAATATATATTTTGTTTGCAGTATGCACATGAGTACTATGGCCGTTTGTATTGTTGGTTTAACATCATTCATTCTTTCCTTATAGTTGCCATGCTTTCTGGTACCATTGACTTCAGGGTTGTCCATGCGAAACACATGTGCCAATTTAATATGCACATTTGTGCCTTTTGACACATCTGGACAGATGGTTTAACTGCAACTGAATGGCTTTGCTAGTGTTCCTTTGCTTTAACACTCCCTCGCAAAGCACTTTTCCTAAATAGAAGTACTTCTTCATCCCAAATTCTGTATTGGGAAGACATATGGAGCCAAGTCTAGCTCATCCAAAGCAGAGCCCAACAGAGCCACCATGGACCAGAAAATCTCACTGATGTGTAGGAGAAATAAATAGTTGTTAAGTACTGAGATTTAAAAAAAAAAAAAAAAAAAAAAAAAAAAAAAAACTGTTTTAATACCAAAAATAGCAAATTCCAAATATCTTAAATTTTAATAAAATGATAAAATTCTTATAATTCTCAATGGTAACAGCAGGGTTTAATGTTTTAGTATTGAATAATTTCAGTTATATAAAATTATTTTTAGAATTATATGTGTTTATTACATGAAGAAAAATCACTAAAATGAAAATAATACTTATTTTTAAATAATAGATTTAAGGTAGCATGTGAACTTTGTATTCAGAAGATCTAGATTCAATTTTCATTTCAAGGCAAACAATTTAGCTTTTCTGCCTGAGTTTTGTTACCTTTAACCAATCTGTTTCTGCATTAATGGGATATGGTAAAACTAGATAAGATGTGAATATGTAGTTAGTAATTTGTGTAAGTAAATTAATATACGACTTTGTAGTAAGATGTACATGCATGTTATCTATTATAATTGTTTTGATATTGTTATTATGATTTCTTTATTTCCCAATTTTTAAAAGTGGGTCTACATTACTCTTGGACAAAAATCAAAATCATAAAAGTGGAAAAATTAAACTTCCAAGTTTTATCATAAAAATACCATAAAATGTTAAATGGTCTATTGATGAGAAGAAATGGTACCAAGTCAAAAGGAATAGTGAGCAGCTAACAGACAACCACAGAGCCGAAGCACAGCAGAGCTGTTCTGATTAACAGAGCGTGGCTCTCAGAAAAGCTACTGATTAATCTCCATGTATTGTAAAGCATAATTTAAAGGTGACCTAGAAATGTGAAAATGGACAGAGGAATCATTGCAAACGATACTTATCTAGAGAGAAACTTAAGAACATTCTTTGCACCCAGTGGGATGCAGTTTGATGAAGTCCTGCCTTATGTACTAGGAAAAATAACTAATGAAGGCTTGGTGCCTGCCGAGAGAGAACAGACTGAAATCTCAGCTTTTACACCTCTTTAATGGAAATAACCAAGAGACTATGACTTTTTAGCGGAGTTACAGGATCTCTTCAGTACAAATACTTATAAGGCCTTTATGATCAAAAGGGTGTTCTGAGGTCAAAGCTTCCAGAAACTTGCTGAGTCAGCAGTGAACATTGGGCATGGGGGGAGGGGAGAAGAAGGCTGCTTTTACAAAAGCTAGACGCATACATATGAATTATAAGTATGTTCAGATCCTAAATATTGTGATAGAGAAGTAAAAATTAATTGTTAAAATTATTTTCTTACTGCAATACAACAAAAACCATATTTTTATTTACCATAAAACTAGGGGTCATAAAATCTGCTAAGCTATCTCCTAAATTGCTCCATAACTTTGTATATGATGCTTAATTCGGATGGCAAGAGGTTCATTTTTATGAAATTGTGATTGCGTTACATGATCTTTTATCTTTTCTCTTTCTAACCTTTTTGTATGTTTTAATCTGTCTTGTTCTGTAGGCATTTTTCACTTAACATAAATATAAAACCATGGATAATTGGTGCCTTAAAATAGACATTTTCAAAGTTTAAATATGTTAGCAAACACATAATATGTGGTTCAGCAAATTTCCACAAGTGTACGACTGTGTGCACTTAACTCAGATTAAGAAACAGAACATTCCCAGCAACCCAGATGTTCCTTTCACATATTCTTTGCATCAGTAGCCCTTCTTAAGGGGAATGTTATTCTGAGTTAGAACAACAGAAATGATTTTTACTTTCCTGAAAATTATAGAACTGGAATTTAAAGCATGCCATTTCTTTTTTCTGTCTGGCTTCCAATTGTTAGATTTTGCAAGGATGTTTAAAATAATAGGTAATATTTTAGTTGAGAAGATACAGATGGATAATCAATGCTCAACTGCATTGTTAAATAGATAATCTAAAAAAAGAACACCATCCAGTGGTGGCTATTTTTTTATATTTTCTATTCCTTTCTTTGTGGCAGCTTTTGGACTTCAGCAAAGGTGCTTTGGTGAACAAGGTCAGCATTACTGGTCTTTTCTTACTTGCCTTTGAGATCATGTAGCACCACATTCATCACAATCTGTTGGTTCCAAGGAAGTCATAAACCCACCAGATTTCAGGGCAAGGAGGAAATTAGATTCCACCTTTTAAGGGATACTCAGGTATCTAGAATAGAGAATGGCAAAATTTCTACAAAAGACAAAATAAATAAATATTCTAGAACTTGTGGGGCCCATAAATGTGTCACATATTTGTCATTTTTGTATAACCATTTAAAAATGTAGAATAAAATTCTTAGCTCATGAGCTAAACAAAAAAGAAAGAAAGAGAAAGAAACATGTAAATAGTACAAATCCATGTGGATTTGGTCTACAGACAATAGTTTGTTGATATCTATTTTAGAAGAAGCTGTGGGAAGTAATATACTGTTGCAGGCATCATTGGAAAATGCAATATACCTCAAAAATGAGTATGAGAGAAACTTTTAGGCAAGTTAAAAGACTACTGAGACTGGATATGAATGGGAAACAGAATGGAAAATTAAATTCTGTGCAAATTTCTTAGACCATAAATACTTAATAAAAATTTTATACTTAATTATTTATAACTGTCTGTTCTTATGCCCATGTTAATAAATAGCTTGTTGATTGGTATTGCAAAAAAAAAAAAATTATAAGGTAAATGATGTGAGAATGGTTAAAAAAAAAAAGGTAGAAGAACCAGCTTATGAAGGCTCTTCAACAGCATGCTGAAATGTTTAACTGAACATTACCAATAACATGCTAAAAAGATGAAGCTTTTGATCAGAGGAGTTCTGATCCTTCATCTTGAACTCATTATTAATTCATTGTTAATGCTCCAGGATGCAAAGGACCAGAAGATACAGTGGGCAAAATGTGCCCTCCATTCTCTGTAATGCTCTTTCTGCTTTGGCCAGAGAAACTTTCTCAATCTTTAGATTTCACTGAAGATCAAATAATAAAGAGTCATTGTTTAAAAAAGATAATTACTAAAGTAATTGATAATCATTGCTATATACAATGGGGAACCAGAGAGGACTTCAAAGCAGGGGAATGTTATGCTGAATTATTTTTTTTTATATGCTATTCTTATGATCTTGTGGAGAAGATGTCATTTGAAGAGAGTAAAAGCGTGATTCAGAGAAGCCAGGTAGGAAGAAGACAATTTGAAAAGCCTCAGTTAAAGAAAATGGTAGTATAGATTTAATAAATGCATTTAGAAAGCATTTTTAAAAATTATTTATTTATTTGCTTTAGTTGTACACAATGCAAAGCATTTATGTTTACGTGGTGCTGAGGATCGAACCCAGGCCGCGCACATGCCAGGCGAGCGCTCTACCGCTGAGCCACAACCCCAGACCCTAGAAAGCATTTTTAAGAAATAAACTGGATATACCTAAAGTGGAAGTTGGAATCCAATATTATTCTTAGATAAGTGCAAAATAACTCTGATGTAAATGTAATAAGAAAAGCAGGTATGAAATTTGAGAAACAACATGAGATATATCATGAACAGATTAGGTTTGAGTTATCAGAATAACAATACTACTCAGTGAGCAGGTGAAAATACATACTGGAGCATGAAATAAAAATTACAAAGTCCTAAGATAGAACACAGCTAAAGAGTTAGGAGCAGATTACACCCTAATGGGATGCATGTAGTGAGAAAGAAAAAATGATTAAGACTGAACCCTAGGGAGTCAGTCATTTAAGATCCAGAGAAACAGAATACAAGGAACAATTGGGAAATATAGAAGAATCAGGAGGGTGCACTTAAAGAATGCAAAGAAAAGCAAATACTTGGAAAAAAAGAATTCAGCAGAACAAATTCATCAGAGATGAACTTATGTAGAATGATAATTCAAAAGGAGCCACTGATATCAAGGCAAGCACATCATTAACGAGTTTTGAAAAAATACTTTCAGTAGAAAAGTTGGAAGACAAATCATATTTGGTCAGTGATTTCTAGGCTTTAATATTTTGATTCATTCCATTTTGTATAGATTTTATATAATTTCTGGATCAACTGATACTGATTTATAAATACAAGTGCAAAAAGATTTCTATTTAGAGTCTCCAAGTGAGTGAATTAAATCATAGCAAATATGTGTACTAAAATTTAAATTCAAATATTTTCAATAAATGTACGCAAAACAAATGTATATAAAATAAATTTCTGCAAATTTGCAAATGGTAATTTATGATTTCTAATTTTTTTCTCATAAACAAAGATCCCATATGAAATAGTGAAAGACAATGCCACACATCTGGGAAAAGTTGTGTTGGAAAATAAACACAGACATCATGGAAAAACAACCAGATTATAATAAAAAGTGAAAGATCCATGGATCTCTAGGAAAAGTCATTTGTAAGTAATGAAAATCATATTATTATTAAATATTTATCTATTGAATTAGGATGTGTGTGTCCAGAACCATGAGGGAGGATAGGCATAGTGGGAGAGTTTGTGAATGTTATCTTGTCATTGTTCATATTTTCTTGGAGAAATCAAGATGCAAAAGAGGCACTGGGAATTTAAGGAAAGAGAACATGGTTAGAATCATATATTTGATGTGAGACTAGTTAGCATAAGATTTTTTTAAGCCACATTTGGTTGCAAAAATGGATGCATGGAGTAGGTAAGGAGTTATATTTAACTAGGATTGGCATTTAATGAAGAGAAAAAGGGGAAAGTAGAGATGTATAAGGGATTTATGGGTATAGAAATTTTTATAATGATTGGCATTGAAATTCTTAAAATCAATATTATGGATGTGTACTTTTCATATAGTAAAAAGCTCCTATTTGTATGATTTGTTTTGGAGAGGTATTTGGTTCTTAGCAAAATTTAGAAAATGGTATAGAGACTTCAGATGTAACCTCAGCCCAGGCAGGTACATATCCTTCCCTCTTAACAACAACAACCAACAGTAGTCCATTTGTTACAATTGATGAACCTACACTGATACTTTGGTATCAACAAAGTCAGTAGTATATATATATATATATATATATATATATATATATATATATATTATATTTATTTATTTACTTTAGTTGTACACAAATGTAATGATTTATGTTTACGTGGTGCTGAGGATCGAACCTCGGGCCACGCACGTGCGAGGCGAGCGCTCTGCCACTGAGCCACAACCCCAGCCCCTCAGTAGTATATATTAAGATGCACTTTTGTTGTTTATTCTATGGGTCTGCGCAAATGTATAACATGTACCCACCATTATACTATCATATGAAATATTTTAATACTAAAACTCCCTGTCTTCCTCCTATTCATTCTTCTCTCCCCTGTAACATCTGGCAACTACTAATATTTTTACTGTACTTGTAGTTTGGCCTTTTACAGATGTCATATAGTTGAAAACATACAGCTTGTAGCTTTTTTAGATTGACCTTTTTTTTTTTTTTTTTTTTTTTTTGGTACCGGGGGTTGAACTCAGCAGCACTCAACCACTGGGTCACATCCCCAGCCCTTTTTTTTGTATTTTATTAGAGACAGGGTCTCACTGAGTTGCTAAGTGCCTCGCCATTGCTGAGGCTGGCTTTGAACTCGCGATCCTCCTGCCTCAGCCTCCCAAAGTGCTGGGATTACAGGCGTGCGCCACCGCGCCCGGCTATGATTGACCTTTTTTTTTTTTTTTTTTTTTTTTTGGTACTGGGGATTGAACTCAGGGGCACTTGACCACTGGGCCACATCCCCAGCCCTTTTTTGTATTTTATTTAGAGGCAGGGTCCCACTGAGTTGCTAAGTGCCTAGCCATTGCTGATGGCTGGCTTTTGAACTCGCGATCCTCCCGCCTCAGCCTCCCAAAGTGCTGGGATTACAGGCTTGCGCCACCACGCCCGGCTTGATTGACCTTTTTTTAAAGTTAGTAATATGCATTTGTTTTCTTCAAGTCTTCATTGCTTGCTAGCTCATTTCTTTTCATTGGAGGGTAACATTCCATTGTGTGATACACCAGAGTTTATCCATTTGCTTACTGAAGAACACCTTAGTTATTGCCAGGTTTTGACAATTTTGAATACTGGTACTACACATGTCCAGATGCAAGGTTTTGTGAGGACATAACATTTTATTTATTTTTTTATTATTATTTTTAAAATATTTATTTATTTGCTTTAGTTGTACACAATCTGTTTTTACGTGGTGCTGAGGATCGAACCCGGGCCGCGCACGTACTAGGTGAGCGCTCTACCACTGAGCCACAACTCCAGCCCAGGACATAACATTTTAGGTTTTTGTATAAATCCTAAGAAGTGGGGTAGTATTGAAAGAGGATTGTAAGAAACTGCCAAACTATTCTAGAGTGGCTAGACCATTTTATGTTCCTATCAACAATCTGTTTGTTGTAACACCAGCATTTAGAATTGTCAGTATTTTGGATTTTAGCTATTGTAATAGCTGTCTAGAAATATCTCATTGTTTTACCTTGCAATTGTCTGATGCCATATGATGTTGAACATCGTTTTATATACTTATTTCCCATCTGTGTATCTTTTTTGATGTGGTATTTTTTCAGATATTCAGATATTAGAACTTTTTTCCTGCTTTCGCTTTCTTTGTAATGATTTTAAGATATTTTGCTTTGCTTTGTTTTGTTTTTGTACAATTGTTGCCAATGATTTTTTTTTTTTTTTTTTTTGGTACCGGGGATTGAACTCAGGGTCACTTAACCACTGGGCCACATCCCCAGCCCTTTTTTGTATTTTATTAGAGACAGGGTCTCACTGAGTTGCTAAGTGCCTCGCCATTGCTGAGGCTGGCTTTGAACTCGAGATCTTCCTGCCTCAGCCTCCCAAGTGCTGGGATTACAGGCGCCACTGCGCCCGGCGCCAATGATTTATGAGGTGGGTGTTTTTTCCAAGTCTGTAGATCGTCTTTTTCATTTTCTTGAACATTTTAATTTAAATGAAGTCCATTTTATTAATTATTTCTTTGATGTATTGTGTCTCTCATGTTCTATCTAAAAAGTCTTTGCTAAATCCCAGATCTAAACTTCCTCCTAGTTGATCTTCTAGGAGCACTATAGTTTTATACTTTATATGTAGATCTGTCGTCCATTTTGAATTAATTTCTCTTAAGGAGATGAACATTGTAACAGATTTTTTTTTTTAATTGCATGGCCAGTTCTCCTAAAATTGTTTACTGGAAAGACTATGTTATTTCATTTGCTTACTTGTCAAATATCAGTAGACTTACTATATTTAAACAAGTCTATTTCTGCACTCCCATGCTGTTCTATTTATATATCTCTCTATTCTTTTCCTAGTACCACATTGTCTTAATTACTATAAATTTGCACTAAATTTTGAAGTTGGACAATATTAATTCTCCAACTTTGTTTTGTCCTTCAAGACTGTGTTGGCCTTTCTATGTATCTATTATTTCCATATAAACTTTAGAATAAATTTGTCAACATCTACAAATTGTCTCAGGGTTTTGATTGACATTGTGTTGAATCCATACAGTAATTTGTGAAAATAAACATCTAGAGAAAATTGGACCTTAACCCATGACTATGGAATGTCATTTCGTTGATTTAGACATTCTTAGATTTTTTTTTGAAGAAGAAGAAATGTGAAACATTAAATTATTAACTTTAGATATTTCTTCTTTTTAAATATATGTACTCAAGACCATAAATTTCCATCTATACGTTGCTTTATCCACATCTTCAATTTTGTAAACTGCTTCATTTTTATTTTTATATAGTTCAAAGTCTCTCAAGACTTTGTAATTGACCTATGTAGTTATTTGAAGTGTGTCATTTAATCTCTAATTACTTGGGGGATTTCCAGCCATCTTTTGCTAGTTATTTCTAGTTTAATTACATAGTGGTCTGAGAGTGTATTTCATATGATTTCTGCTATTCTAAATTAATGGAGGTGTTTTATGTCCCTTGAAATGGTCTATCTTAGTTAATGTTCCATGCGACCTCCAGAATAATATATGTTCTGCTATCGTCATATGAAGTTGTCTATAAGTACCGATTTTATCAAACTGATAATACTGTTGAGTTGAATTATGTTATTACTGATATCTAGACATACTGGATATGTACTAATAGAGGGATGTTTGCAGAAGCCCCAATTGTTCGCGGGACTTAGCCCAGAATCTCGTGGGACTTGGCGCGGGATCTATATAGACTTACGCCGTGAGAAAAAGCTCGCCGGCGCCATTCTGGTTGAGTGCGTGAGACTGTACCCAGGAGAAAGCATGCTAGATGAACGCTATTGTGTATGTGTTGTGGTTCTTGTAAGATTGTGTGCCGTGGTTTCTTGTGAGTGTGTGTGAGTGGTGTTAGAAGTTACAGGAGACAGAGAGAGAAGAATAAAAGAACCTTTTTGTTTCCATCCTGTCTCCGGGTTTCTTCCTGTGGCGCTGCTGTTCTGGACTGCAAATCGCTATAGGCGGCTTCAGGTGGTGGCCCACACAGGGAATTCGGCCAGGAGGTAAGAGCTGACTGAAAATGGGAGCGAAAATAACCAAAGGTCGGATAATAAAAACCATGGATGAGTTTTTCGATATCGCAGATTCAGTGGATAGCGATCAAGAAAGCATAGCCTCTGAGTCAGTTAATACCAGTGAGAAGAGTAGTGGTGTAAATTCAAAAGCAAGAGCTACAAAAGCCATCAGAAATGTATTGAAATTAGCTGAAGAATATGTACTCTCCTTAGAAGCTGAAATTCAAGACGTCAGTAAAGGTGATAATAGTGAAGGGGAATCTAGTGATTCTGGGAGCAGTCTCCATTAAAAACAACAAAAAGAAATTAAAAAAGAGAAAAGACCGTCAAGGAGAGGAACCACCTGTGTTCTCTACTCTTCCATGGGTGGAATCCATTACAGAAAATATGAAGGGAATTACTAGACATTTACAAACCCTAAAAACAGAAATAAAAGGTCTTTCTGAGCACTTATGTGCTCTCGAGGGTAACTCACAGATAAATTAGGAACTGCCAGTATTTGAAAATAGTGGACAGAGGGTCCACTACTCAATAGATTTCAAAACAATAAAAAATATCAAAGAGGCAGTAATGACATATGGACCACAAGATCCTTTCATGCTGAGTATGCTAGAGGCCCTTAACACCTTTAATTTAACTCCTTCAGACTGGAAAATTCTATGTAAAGCTGTTTTAAGTGGAGGACAATAGTTGGTTTGGCGATTGCAATTCCAAGAACTGTGTATAGAAACAGCTAAAAGAAACACAGCTGAAGGGTTTGGAGATCAGAATGTAGAAATGCTCACAGGAGAAGGGCAGTTTGCAGACTCACAGGCTCAAAAAATATTATATGCCAGGCGTATATGCTCAGATCTATGCAGCTGCATTACAGGTGTGGAAAACTTTACAAGGCCCTGGCGATCTATAAGGTAGCTTGTCAAAAGTAATTCAAGGACCTAATGAACCGTATGCTGAATTTGCTGATCGACTTTTGAGAACTGCAGGTAGAGTGTTTGGAGACGTCGATCAAGTTATGCCATTAGTTGTTCAATTAGCATACGAAAATGCTAATAAATATTGCCAGGAAGCTATCAGGCCATGGAGAAATAAAAAGGATCTTTCCATATACATACAACTATGTAAAGATATAAATGATGCCTTTGTTACAGAAAATATGATTGCAGCAGCTATGAGAGATGATGCCCCTCAAAATTTTACAACAGCTCAACCTAGACATTATAATCAATCAGGATATTCCAGGCAAAATTATCATAATCAATCAGGTTATTCTCCCCAAAGAGAAACAAGACCAAGCTCATATGGTGCCCCAGGCCACTGCCCCAGGTGTAAAAAGGGAAATCATTGGGCCAATAAATGCTATTCAAAACTTGACATCCATGGAAATCATTTGTCCAGGAATTCAAAAAACAGGGCACGGGGCCCAATGCCCTGGGATCCACAAATGTACGAGGCATTGGAGGAGGAGTATCCTCAAGCATCCACTTAGATGCTTCCCCGACACAATCCCTACTACCCATCCACTCCCTCACCAGAGGAACAGGAGGAAATGCAGGATTAGACCTCTGTTCCACCGTCTGAATAGTGTTAACACCTGAAATGGATGTTCAACTAATTCCCACAGAAGTCAGAGGACCTCTTCTCTCAGGGACTATAGGACTTATTCTCGGGCAAAGTAAAAGCTTATTAGGTTTACAAGTGACTCCAGGTGTAATAAACTCTGACTACAAAGGGGAAATAAAAATAATGCTTAGCTCACCCCAAAGTATAAGTTCTGTTAATCAAGGAGATATAATTGCTCAGCTGCTTCTCCTTCCAAATTTACATAATTCATCTAAAATGAATATGCCTCAAAAAAGGAACAATCGAGGATTTTATTCCACTGACTCGAGACCCATGGCTTGCTGGTTCGAGACTGTTCAAGGAGGCCTATGTGTAAAATAAAAATCCAAGGAATAGAAATGGAGGGACTAATAGATACTGGAGCTGATTCTTCCATCATTAATTTACGTCAATGGCCCAAGCACTGGCCTCTGCAAAAAGCTTCAACCAGTTTAAGAGGCTTGGGATATAATAACCTCCCAGAAAAAAGTGCGGTAATTTTAAAATGGGAGGATGACGAAGAACATAAAGGAACGTTTCAGCCTTATATTTTACCTAACCTACTGGTTATTTTATGGGGAAGAGATATTTTACAACAAATGGGAGTACACCTTGCAACCAGGCCTGCAGGTGTTAAATATGAAAATCTACAGGGTAATCTTAACCCTAAAAGAAATCATTATCAAAAAGTACAGGATAATCTTAACCCTAAGAGAAATCATTATCATAAGGGAAAAAGACATTTTTGTTTGGGGCCACTGAGAAAATAATTTTGAAAATACTATGGCTTTCTGATAAGCCAGTGTGGGTCCCTCAGTGGCCCCTATCTAAAGAGAAATTACAAGCAGCCCACCTACTAGTTCAGGAACAACTAGAAGCAGGACATATAGAACCTTCCACCTCTCCCTGGAATTCCCCCATATTTGTGATCAAGAAAAAATCAGGAAAATGGCGATTGTTACATGATCTTAGAGAAATTAATAAAACCATGCAAATCATGGGCCCTACTCAACCTGGACTTCCTAATCCTGTAGCTATTCCAAAAAATTTCCATCTTATTACTCTTGATATAAAGGATTGCTTTTTTTTCTATTCCCCTACATCATCTGGATGCCCCAGGTTTGCCTTTTCAGTTCCTTCTATTAACAATAATGGCCCTGATCAGAGATATCAATGGAAGGTTTTGCCACAGGGAATGGCTAATAGCCCCACCATATGCCAAGTATATGTGGACAAGGCTATCCAACCCATTAAATATAAATATCCAAACCTCATGTGTCTACATTACATGGATGATGTTTTACTGGCCCACCCTAATCAAAAAATCTTATTTAATATATTCAGTGATGTGGTAGAAAATTTTAAAAATATATGGATTATATATAGCAGAAGAAAAAGTTCAAACCAGATCTCCCATATTATATTTAGGATTTAAAATTATGGATACCTTTGTTAGACCCCCCAAAAATTTAATAAATAAAGAACATTTGACCACCCTCAATGATTTCCAAAAACTACTAGGAGACATTAATTGGCTTTGCCCTACACTAAACCTCACTACTGGCCAACTAAAACCTTTATTTGACATCCTTCTCAGGGACCCTACTCCATCTTCACTGCGAACATTGACTCCTGATGCTAGGAAAACTTTAAAGTTCGTAGAAAAAGGCATCGAAGCAGCTCATTGTGACAGATTTGATTTAACTCAACCACTAATATTGATTATTATTTCTTCACAATATACACCCACAGGAATATTTTGGCAACAAGGGCCTTCATTATGAATACATTTGCCCGTCTCTCCTAAAAGTATAATTGAGTCTTATACCTCCATGGTGGCTAAACTTATTCTTCAAGGACTTAAGACTTCTACTAAAATATTTGGCATTCACCCTGCTACTATTATTAATCCCTATTCATCATCACAGATTGAATATTTATGCTTCAATGATAATGATTGGGCTATAGCTAGATGCTCTACTTCTGCAAATTTTGATAATCATCTTCCTAAGTCTCCTATATTATCTTTTTGTATCAATCATCCTATTATATTTCCACAGGTAATAAAAATCAACCTATTCCTAAGGCATTTAATGTATTTACAGATGGGTCCTCAAATGGTACTGTGCAGTAGTCACTAAAAAAGAAAATATGACTTACATAACTTCACACAAATCAGCTCAACTAGTGGAATTGAAAGCTATGGTAAGAGCTCTGGAAAATTTTAGAGACCAGCCCATAAACATTTTTTCAGATAGCCACTATATTGTACATGCCGTCCCAAAATTAGAGCTAGTAGGACCAATAGCACCTCATACTCCAGCCTTTCAATTGTTTTATCAAATACAAAAACTTTTGTGGGCAAGAAAAGAACCTCTATTCGTAGGGCATATTAGAGCACATACTAACTTGCCTGGTCCCCTCCATAAAGGTAATCAAAAGGCTGATGCCCTTACCCAAACAATCTTTATACTTTCAGCGCTCCAACAAGCTACTTTATTTCACTCCCAGTTTCACGTCAACAGCACCACCTTGCAACTTAGGTTTAAAATCACAAAGGAGCAAGCCAGGAACAATTGTAAAAGATTGTAAATCTTGTATGACACATTTGCCCAATCCTCATTTTGGTGTTAACCCTAGAGGATTAACGCCCAATCATTTGTGGCAGATGGATGTTACTCATGAGCCAAGTTTTGGAAAATTGCAATTTATTCATGTGACCATAGATACATGCTCAGGCATGATTTTTGCTTCCTTACATTCTGGAGAAAAAGTTAAAGATGTTACATTTCATAGTTTACAAGCTTTTGCTGCATTGGGCATCCCCAAAATGCTTAAAACAGATAATGGCCCTGCATATACGTCCTCATCTTTCAAACAGTTTTGCACAAAATTCAATATATCCCATAAAACAGGCATCCCATACAATCCTCAGGGTCAGAGCATTATTGAAAGAGTAAACTTCACCTAAAAGTTATGTTATTAAAACAAAAAGAAGGAAATTGAAAAAATCCTAGAGACAGATTGGCAGTTGACCTGTTTACTTTAAATTTTTTAACTTTAGACTCTAATGGTTATTCTGCTGGAGACAGACATTGGAACCCACACCAACAACATAAACATTTGGTTTACTGGAAGGATGTTCTTTCAGGTACATAGAAGGGTCCAGATTCAGTATTGATTTGGGGGAGAGGATCTGTTTGTGTTTTTCCAAAACATGAATTTTCTCCAATATGGATACCATCTAGATTAATTAAACAGGTACCAAATCAAAAGGATAAAAATGAAGTTGTTGAACAATCAAGATTAATAAAAAAGACACAAAATCAAGAAGACCAAGTTGAAGACATGGAATGATTCCCTTAAAAGAGTCCTTCAAAATATTTCACAACTAAAGTGTCATTCCTCCTGGCCGAGAAAAAGAGATCTCTCCTTAGTGTGCACACAATTGTATTTTTTTCTCTTTTTATATATGTCTTTATGTCTGTACATTTGTCTAAATTTCATGTAATTGTGATATCACAAATATGTTCGTACGTTTGTGTGTCCAGCGTGACGTCACAGATAACTAAACGCTTATTAAAAAAAAAAATATATATATATATATATATATGGATCCAAATAACTTTAATTCATTTAAGTTTGACAATATTCTATTTGGGTAAATAATTTAATAAGTGAAGGTACCTTCAATTTTGGTTTATAGGTGTCTCAGAGATTTCTTTTTAGTGAAAAATGTGATTAATGCTGTGTAGCCTGATGTTTTGGTGTTTTGACATACAGATGTTTATTTGTAATTAACTTTATTTGTTTTATAGCTGATTAATTTAAGTTATTTCAACAGATAATCTCATACAAGTTCACAGAAACTCGAGGGTTCCAGCTAACAAATTATTTTTCCAAAGTGCCTTTAAATTTTCTTTACTCTATCTTTAATGCAATAAATACCCTCAGTCTTTCTTTGTTTTGTTCTAAATATGATATTTTGCCAGCTTATGCCTGCGGGAGCTCAAACAGCAATGTGTGTGAACACAAATCAACTTTAATTTTCTAATTTAATAGTTCTGTTTTTTAGCTTGACAACTCGTCTCTTGACTCAGTGCCGGAATAACACTGCCTTTCCTTCAATAATAAAAGCTTGAGTTTCTAGGTAGCGGGCCCTGAAAATTTGCCGATTGTATTATCTAGACATGAAAAACACGGCTGCTGCTACAACTACAGTGATCCAGTCGCTCCAAACATCCCTGCTGCTCAGACATCGGACAACTTCACCAACAGTGTGGCCTCTGCTCTACATGCATGGGGCCTCCTTGATCAACGTGTTGTGACGAGTAGACATTTTGGTCTTTCATTTGTTTGTGACTTTGCGGGACAATGCCTTGCTGATATTTGCCTACAAGACTCAGTGTGTTGCTTGATAGAACTCAGGACAGCTGATTTGTTTAAAAAATTGGATATACTATACAACTTAGCTTGTCAACAAAAGGCTTGTCGCCTTAACAACATCCCCTCTTTTAAAACGAAAAAGGGGGAAATGCAGAAGCCCTAATTGTTCGCGGGACTTCGCCCAAAATCTCGCTCCTGGGACTTGGCCCAGAATCTCGCCTGCAGGACTTAGCCCAGAATCTCGCGGGACTTGGCGCGGGATCTATATAGACTTATGCTGGGAGAAAAAGCTCGCAGGCGCCATTCTGGTTGAGCACGTGAGACTGTGCCCGGGAGAAAGCGTGCTAGATCAACGCTATTGTGTGTGTGTTGTGGTTCTTGTAAGACTGCGTGCCGTGGTTTCTTGTGAGTGTGTGTGAGTGGTGTTAGAAGTTACAGGAGACAGAGAGAGAAGAATAAAAGAAACTTTTCGTTTCCATCCTGTCTCCGGGTTTCTTCCAGTGGCACAGCCATTCTGGACTGCAAATCGCTACAGGCGGCTTCAGATGTTGAAGTCTCTAATTAAAATAGTGGCCTCATCTATTTTTCTTTACAATTCTATTTTTTTTTTTTTTGTAGCTTGTATATTTTGATGTTAGGTAAATGCTTATTAAGGATTGTTTTGCTTTCTTACAGAATAGACCTCTTTATTTCTATTTAATTGTTTTAGAGGCAATTTTAAAAAATGATTAAAAAGCCTCATTTTTCTCAGAACATTTCCTAGCTTTGTGGAACCAAGCACATCTTGTATATTCTTTACCCAAGTCCTGAAACTGACCACTTCTCCAAGAAGTTCCAGTTAATTTATTGAAAAATGATGTTCAGAAATCATGATAAATGTGCTGTTCATTTATTCTAAGGCATTTTGAGTTTAAAACTTGTATAATGTAAGAGAAAAGCCTTTCAAGGTTCCTTTATGTAAGTAAATGTGAAGGATGTTCAGCTGTTTTCAACTGATTCTCCTGCACTTAACTGTAATATTTAGAGTGTATTATGTAAATACACAAAACGTTTTGTTTTGTGGTGAATTTCATTTGCAATATTTTAAATGGGACCACATATGAATACATACCTATTCTAGGTTAGTCTTTACCATATTTTATTTCAAAGTAAATTCTGTGCACTTATAGACAAATATAAACAAATAAATGCACATTTATCTATATGTGTAACATATGTATGACCACATATTCATATACATAATGCATGTTTTAGTTACCTTGCCCATTTTGTGTTGCTTATTAAAAAATAAGAAGCATATTCAGAAGAAAAAAGATATCCCACTCTCACTGAAACATAAGTACTGAAAACGAGGGTGATTCAGATCTTATACACTTATTAAAATCTATGTTCATTGAGTATGATTGGACACATGATTTTAAATGATAATATTTTTGTTTTTTGATGATCATATATGGATGTTTTTATCTTATATAAACTCCAGTGCTATACAAAATGAGCACAAAAAGAGCACTGAAAGCTGCTCTCATTTTGAGATAAACAGGACAGGTGATTATTGCATGGTGACACTTGTTTAAAATTGGAAAAATATAAAAGCAAATAAAATATATATTTATTTTGTTTGACATTATTTTATTTATTTAAAATCATATATTCTTGGGATGTATAGGCTTCATAGACATGTGGGACTAGGAATAAGAACATTTTAAGTGCTGAGGCTCTATCTAACATCATAATCCCTTTCTGTGTTGTTGATGCAGTTTTTAAATTGCTTCATTTGGGGAACTTGGCTTCCAGCAGCCCACATTCCTCATGTGGCCTAGCTTAGTCTTCAAAATAGGACCTGAATCTCTTAATTCAACTACATCATCAAAGTTATGAAAACATAATATTAGACATTGCTTGGAATGCATGCCTACCAAGGAAATCAACTATGTCCAGGGAATTAATTCTATAATTGGCATCCCTAACCATAAGTTAGAAGTGTAAGACAACTAATTCTCCTCAAAGATGGAAAGTGGTCTTAGAGAAGGTCTCAGAATAAAAACCAAGAAAACCTATAGTCTTATGAAATAATGTAAAAGATAAATAAAAATCTGTTGTTTTAATTGTAGAATGTGTGTAGGAATGAATGAATGAATGTGTATGATGTAAATAAATATTTTGTGCAAATAAAACTAGAACCCGAAAGTCAGAGATGATGCATCAGAGGAAGCTGGAGGGTAGAATGTAGTGTTAAACAGAATATTAGGAGATGAGATGTGTGCAGCAAGAGTACACAGTGTTTCACAGGAAGTGGGGTCATAAAGAGTCTTACATGAAGTGCTTAAAACTTCATCTGGAAGCTTTATTCTTGCAGAGGAAAGAACTCCTTATATTTTTATTTTTATTTTAACCAGGACAACCTCATCAGATCACATTTTTTATTTTGCAAACCAATTACTTTGGTAGTAGTTAGTGATTGGCTTAGAGACTAGAAGTTCTGTGTAAGAGAGGAATGATGAGAGAGCTTCACCCAGGGATAATAAAAAAGATATACAAGGTGAAATAAACAGATCCTTCTAACTGGTTTTATTTGAGGGAAAATGGGACATGAAATGAGACATCTTATTTTGGATTAGTCAAGTAAGTTGATGATTGTATAGTCAATGCTCCATATTGTGAGTTCTCTATCCCTGGATTCAGATAATTGCAGATGGAAAATATTGAGGAAAAATTTGTGTCTACTAAACGTATAGAGAATTCTTTCTTGCTATTATTCTCTTAGTCATACAGAGTAACAACTCTTTAGGTATTCTAAGTAGTATAGAGATTATTTAAATTATGTAGGAGAATGTACATAGCTTATATGCAAATATGGCACCATTTTCTATAAGGGACATGAGTGTCTTCAGATTTTGTTATCTGCTGGGGTCCTGCAAATAATTTCCCATGGATGCTGAGGAATAGCTGTGATATTCACAAATAGTCTGAACAACCATCCCAAGTTTCCTGGGACAGTCTAGGTTTTTATAAATCATCCTTTCATACTTGCTTATGTGCATTGACCCCTTTCCCTCTCAAGTGTATCATTTTTTTTATTTGCTTGTTTGTTTATCCCCCTAAGTTATTTATTGAAAGCAAGAATACAAGAAAACAGAAGAGAAAATTAGTTTGGAGGATAAAATAATAAATTATCTTGGGACACATTGAGTTAATAGTGTCTTGCTACATTCAATTATAAATGATCATATTAATCCAATGACATATTTCAGTATTCTGTAACTCATTTAACAATCATGATTAGATCAGTTGTTTAGCATCCTGAATAAGGGATTTAGTCTTGAGGTACAATTGTTTGTTTCGCTTTCTTCCTTCACTACTGACTGCATTTTTAATCCTAACCAACTTTCTTACAAGTATACACAGTTACAAGGGATTAAATATGTGATTAGCAACTATTTATTATAATTTTGGAACAAACGCTTAAAAATTGTGCTAATGTAGTTTCAGTAGTTGCTTTTGCATGTGACATCAAGCAGATATGCATAGAATATATTTTTTAAGAAAAACCTTTGATATTTGGTCTGATAAAATAGTTTGTGATGTTTCTGTACACAAAAATCAGAAAATGAATAAGATTATAGTTAGTAAAATATTTTAATTTCTTTGTAATGATTTATATGACAAAGGAACAGTATTTGAAAAAAAGATTTTCTACAAAGTGAAGAAAATTTAGTTACTTTAAGATTTAAGGATAACTTAAGAAGTATTACATTCTAGTTTTCTTATTCAATACAAATATAATGAAAATCTTACTTTCTTTTTCAGTTTTTATGTTCTATATTGAATATCACTTTTTAAATATAAGATGTAACACAATAGTTCTGTTTTTTAAATCTATGTCTTCTCAACTGTGTGAATTAAAAATATTTTCTGTGGTCAATTCTCTTCTATTTAATCTAATACATATTCCATGGGAGCAAGGTAACAAATTAAATAATAATATCTTGAAAACAAATTAATTTCTCTTCAAATCCATAATTTAGCATGAGGATGTATTTTTAAACCTAAACAAGTATTCATTTGATAGTTTTATAAATACTTCTGTTACTTTCTAACAGTGTTTACTACCAAAATAGAAATTTATTTTTGTAATTTGATAAGCCAATTATTTTAAAATGCAAATATTTAAACATTCTTCCTAATGCCCCAAATTACTCTTGTAAGTCGGTGTGATTATTTAATGAACAACTATTAGATGTCATGAAAAATCGTGTTAAATATTTATCTGTGCCCCAAATTAGTGTGAATTATACAGAGAACAGACATGGGACACATTTGCTTTTAGTGATATATTTTTAAAATTCTGACTTAAGTTTTTAGTTTTGTAAGGAATGACAAATTTTTCACTATGGTCTTTAATTTGAGAATGTAGGTTTAAATATTTGCTATTTCAAAAATCCGTGGAGTGAGGACATGATGATTTATTCTTTAAAAGGAAAAGAATTTACAACCTGAATCAATTGTGGTGCTGACAACAAAGCTGGTGGGTAGATTGTTCTCTTGAGCTAAAAAAAAAAAAAAAAAAAAATTATGAAACTTAAAGAAGGAATAAGAAGAGTCGGGGCAGAAAGAGAAAGCCTAAGAGAGTCGAGTGGGCTGCTGTGTGGAAGGAGGTGAGACGCCAGCATGACAGAAGGCATGACAATAAGGATAAGATGAATTCAAAGAACAGGGTGGATTTTAGTCTAAAGAAGGATGGGGAAAGCTAAATTGTGTTTCCATAAAATAAATCAGTGGGAGAACCTGAAAAGAAAGTGCTAGAGGAACTGGGAAAAAAATATTGACGATTTTTAATATGGGCATTGTTTTAGCTAAGATGGTTACATAAAATTTTCTAGCCAAGTTCAAATTGGAGTGCTTCAGGGTATTATGGAGTTGGAACCTATATTTTCCTTGGCATCAAAGAGACTGGCTATTATAAGGAAGGTGCATACTGATCACATGCAGAGCTAGTCCTTGCTCTCTTTTCCAGGGCAAACACAAGTAATACATTATGAAACTTTCCCCATGGAGCCTGGATATGGTGTCCCAACTCTTAACTACAGTACTTCAGGCAGCCATTACCAACCAAAGTGGACATCTGACCAAAAATAACTTTCCTGTATCTATTTTGAATCTTTAAGCTTGTACTAATGAGAGTAACATGAAATAACCAAGTAATGTGCCTAGAAAAGACATCACATAACCTTGGGTTAAACTCTTGCCTGCAGTAGTTGAATCTCTGCATTTGAACCAACACAAATTTTAATTCACTTTGTTGTTGACAACAAAACCACAGGGAGAGCTTTGAAAATATAAAGCAAATTTCTAAGTTCAATATTTGGGCACTTTTGTGATGTTGTCCCATATTCTCAATCCATTTCTTAAGATGAGAGTTTGGGGATGAACTCTTTCTCCTCAAGAGTTATGTGTAAAAGCCCTAACCCCCAGTACCTCAGCATGTGGCTCTATCTGGAAATAAGTCCTTTAAAGAGGTAAGTGTATTAAATGAGTAATGGTAGGGTTACCCTTAAATCAACCTGACAGCTGTGCTAATAAGAAGACTAGGACATAGACAATAATATAGTTTAGGTTTTCAGTGTTTCCCAAAGACTCACATGCTAAAGGCTTGATTGTCAGCATGTGACACTATTGGAAGATAGTGGCACCATTTAGAGGCTCCATCAATGGTAGAGCCCAGTGGGAGTAATTTAGGTCTTTGAGGTTTGCCTTAGAAAAGGTATTGGGTTTCTTTTTCCTTCATCTCTCTTCCTTCCTTCCCAAATGGGGGATGAGCAGCTTTATTCCATTACACATTCCCCACCAAGATGCCTTGCCTCACCACAGACCCCAAAACAACAAAGGAAAACAAACATTAACCAAAATAAGTCATCAATACTTTTAAGTTGGTTTTCTCAGGTATTTTGTTACAGTGATGAAAAACTTCCTAATATAGTGTACAGATTTCAAGAAGTAGGGTCATTACAGCAACTGTACCTGACAATGTGAGTCAGATGCCCTTGAAATAGTTTGTGAAAGGAATTTGGAAAGTTTGTAGGAAAAAAAACAAAAACAAAACAAAAACAAAAAACAAACAAACAAACAAACAAAAAAAAAAAAAACCCAGAGAAAGCCTAGAATGCTGTAAGCATAGTTTAATGGACAATTCTAATAGAAATTGACAGTAAAAGGTAAAAGTCTGGGCTGATAAAATTTCAGATGAAAATGAGGACTCTGTTGGGAATCATATTAGAGGCAGAGTGTGCCCCTTCTGGAGAAAGATGTGTCTACAATTTGTCCATGCTCTGACTTTGTGGGATACTGAGTTTTAAGGTGATGGATTAATGAATCTGGTGGAGGAAATTTCAAGATGGCACAGAATTCTGGCTGTGGCACTACTTTTTGTTAGATTTAAAATAAGATTTGGGAGCAAAAAGCAGAGCAGAATGATTTGAAAAACTCTTAGTTTGGCCAAAGAAAAGAGCACATTTCAAGTTGTGGCCAAGAATGGTGTGATTTTTCAGGCATTTTGTCACAACAATGGAAAGCTGACTCACACAGACAACAAACAGCACAGACTGAGGCAAGAGAACAGCCATAACTGAGACTTCTAGACTCCAGAATTAAAAAAAAAAAAAAAAAAAAAACATTTCTATTGTAAGCCAGCCAGACTGTCAGATTTCATTATTGCAGCCCTTCCCTAAGCAAGAGAAGACAATGAGAAATATTTACTAGAGTACACATCAGTTTAAAATGCAGAAATGTCAACAGAAATATCACCTCCTTCTTGAATAGACCACTTTCTAAGAGTGAATTTTCATGAAGTCAGCTAAATATTTATCAGAAGGTTAGCCAAATGGTAAATCTAGTAGGTATTTTATTGGCTGAATCCCACTTCAGTGTTTGATTTTGTCTCTTTGACTATTGTATACTGTATGTTTGCAAAGTATGATCTCTTTCACCTGATTTCATAGCATATTTTTATAAAATATGTTGTTTAGCAATATTTTTCCTTTTCTTTTATTCTAAGTTGTTATATATGGCAGCAGAATGCATTCAATTCATATTACACTTACAGAGCACATTTTTACATATCTCTGGTTGTACACAAAGTATATTCACACCATTTGTGTCTTCACACATTCACTTAGGGTACTGCTATCCATCTCATTCTACCATCTTTTTTTTTTTTTTTAAACCCTTTTGCCCTCTCCTTTCCCTTCTTTCCCCATTGGCCTTTCTAGTGTTTCTCTAATCCTCTTATGCTCCCTGTCCCAACCCCACTGTGAATCAGCCTCCTTATATCAAAGAAAACATTCAGCATTTGGATTTTTGGGATTGGATATCTTAGCTTTATATTCTCCAACTTCATCCATTTACCTGTGAATGCCATGATTTTATTTTCTTTTATTGCTGAGTAATATTCCATTGTGCATATATACGACATTTTCTTTATCCATTTATCTACTGAAGGGCATCTATGTTGGTTCCACAGTTTAGCTATTGTGAATTGTGCTGCTATAAACATTTTGTGGCTGTTTCCCCATAGTATGCTGTTTTTAAGTTCTTTGGGTATAGACCAAGGAGTGGGATAGATAGGTCATAAGGTGGTTTCATTCCAAGTTTTCCAAGGAATTTCCATAGTGCTTTCCAGATTGGCTGCACCAACTTGTAGTCCCACCAGCAATGTATGAATGTGCCTTTTCCCCACATCCTCTCTGACATTTATTGTTGTTTGTGTTCTTAATATCTGCCATTCTGACTGGAGTGAAATTGAATCTTAGAGTAGGTTTGATTTGCATTTCTCTAATTGCCAGGGATGTTGAACATTTTTTGTGTGTGTGTGTGTGTGTGTGTATTTGTTGATTGTATATCTTCTTCTGAGAATTGTCTGTTCAATTCCTTGGCCCATTTATTGATTGGGTTATTTATTTGTTTTTGTTTTTTCTGGTGTTAAGGTTTTTGAGAGCTTTATATATCCTAGAGATTAGTGCTCTATCTGATGTGCTTGTGGTAAAGATTTGCTCCCATTCTGTAGGCTCTCTATTCACCTCACTGATTGTTTCTTTTGCCTAAAAGAAGATTTTTAGTTTGAATCTATCACATTTATTGATTCTTGATATTAATTCTTGTGCTATAGTTATCTTATTAAGGAAGTTGAGGCATAAGAAAGAAATTAAAGGGACACAGATAGTTTAAGTAGAACTCAAATTATCACTATTTGCTGATGATATGATTCTATTCCTAGAAGACCCAAACAATTTCACCAAAAATTTTCTAGAACTCATAAATGAATTCAGCAAAGTAGGAGGATACAAAATCAGCATCCATATATCAAAGGCATTTCTATATATCACTGACAAATCCTCTGAAAGAGAAACAAGGAAAACTACCCCATTTACAATAGCATCAATAAAATAAAATAAAATAAAATAAAATACTTAGGAATGTACTTAACCTAAGATGTGAAAGATCTTTATAATGAAAACTACAAAACACTAAAGAAATAAATTTAAGAAGACCTTAGAAGATGGAATGATCTACCTTGTTCTTGGATAGGCACAATTAATATTGTCAAAATGACCATACTACCAAAAGCACTACATAGATTTAATGCAATTCCAATCAAACTCCCAATGACATTCCTCATAGAAATAGAAAAAACAATCATGAAATTCATATGGAAAAATAAGAGATCCAGAATAGCTAAAGCAATCCTTAACAAGAAGAGAGAAGCAGGTAGCATCACTGTATAGACCTTAAATTATACTACAGAGCAATAGTAACAAAAACAGCGTGGTACTGGCACCAAAATAGACTTGTAGACCAATAGTACAGAATAGAGAACACAGAGACTATCCCACATAATAACAGTTATCTTATATTAGACAAAGGCACCAAAATGTACATTGGAGAAAAGATAGCCTCTTCAAAAAAATGGTGCTGGGAAAACTAGAAATCCATATGAAACAAAATGAAATTAGACCCCTATCTCTCACCATGCACAACACTCAAAGTGTTCAGCATGGTTTTTCAAAAATATAATTTCTACTGAATTTTCCTTGTATTTCATCTAAATATATTCCATTTTACCTTAATTATCCTTTTCATTCTTTTTTACTGATGAACACACTTTCTTTTTATATAACACTAGAACGATTTCCCTTGATAATGCATAGCTTTCTTTTAAATTAAGTATTACTTTTTGTTTAGTTTTGAATCCCATCAAAGCACCTATGATGCTGTTTCTACATTTTATACAATTTTATCTCTAATATCTAGAGTCTGTGCATTGGTATATAGATATCTGGTAACATAAAGGCTGTTTCTAATTCTCTAATTATACTTTCAAATGACTTGATAGGAACATTTTTCATCATTATGTTTCTTTTATAAACAGTGTTCTCCATGTCCAGGCCATTAGTGGCATTCTATTTAATGCAATTTTCATGCAGGTATCTCCATATATTTTTCTCTTTAAAAATCAAATACACAAATATTCAGAACAAAAGAAAATTACATTCTTTCTAACAAGTTTTAAAAATCACTTACTGATGTGGGTGACCTTATCACTATTTTACAAATACGACATTGTGTGAAGATAAAAGATTTACATCAAAGAGCGGAATTATTTTAAAAACTAGAAGCCAGGTGAAGTGACACATGCCTGTAATCATGGTGACTCCAGAGACAAAGGAAGGAGAATCTTAAGTTCCAGTCCAGCCTGGACAATTTAGAGAGACCCTGCATCTAAAAAATAAAATAGGACATGGATGTAGCCCAGTGGTCGAATGCCCAGGGATTCATTCCCCAGTGTCTAAAAGAAAACCAAAAAACTAGGACTAATAAAAATCCTATAGGAAAATAAGTCACCAAGGTATATCTGAGTCATATTTTGGATACACATGACAATAATTTTTAAATTCTACTTGTCTTACAAAAGCAATCCAAATCATTCCAGTGGTAACATATTTTGACTTTCAAAGCATGTTTCATGCTTGTTTCCATGTTTTATATATTATCAGTTTTTTAAACTCAGATCTACTATCATCTTTTCATAGAAACATTCTCTGACTTTAACTTTCCCTTCCATGATGGCTTTTTTTTTTTTTTTTTTGTAAAGCTTTGCATTGTTGCACATTTGAAATTCTATTACCTCTATTTATTTACATGGCTGCATTTTTAAAAAAAACTAGACCACAACTCCTTGAATACAAGAACTTACTCATCTTTATATATTCATTATTTACCACTTTGGCAAATAAATACTAGGTATTTATGTGTGTTAAAGGAAAGAATAAATGCACATGAAGAAGATTGTTTAAATATAGGAGATTTATGATTATAATTTTTACATGGTTAAGACAACCTAAGAAGTTGTGTGCTAGCAATTTGCATCAAAAGTGAAGTGTAATAATGTCACCTAATTCTTAAGAGATGGAGCTGCACTATTAGAAACATACTATGTCTCTCTCTCTCTCTCTCTCTCTCTCTCGCACGCACACACACACACACACACACACACACCATATCTCATTTATCTATGTACTCCAGTATCTAAAAATAATTGTAGTAGATATTTAGTAATATTTGAATAAGTCAAGGAATGGTGAGTAGAAATAGGATTATGGTGTGCATTTATTACTATAAAAATGAAACACTTGTAGCATTGACAAATAATGTGGGGTCCAAATAATTTTGAAATTATTGAAAGAGTATTAAATATCAAATATAAAAAGGGTATGCCATTAATTTTGTTATCAAAACTCTGATCACATAATGAGCTATTTTGTTTAAATGAAGATAACTTCTCATTCTTCATACCATTATTTTGTACACAGTGTAAGAAAAATAAACACACTTATTCAGATATTAATTGTATTTTCCTGGTTAGCTAGCATTCTTCATCAAGATTGAAAGGGGCACTAATGTCACAATTAGAGGCACTAAGAGCAATCACTGCAGGTGGTCTGGTTGGTTTATGAGTGCAGATGTTCTTCACTGGTATTCTGTAAGTATTCCTTTTGTTTTGCCACAAAACACTGGAGGATGGCTTTTCCTGATCAAGAAAAAATATCTTTCAGTAAAAGGTATATAAAATGAAGTTTAAAAGAAAGAAGACAACTTTGAAATAAATTTCAGCATATGTACATTTCATGATCATTTACATGTTTCAATTTTTATTTATTTCAAACTATCCATTTCTGTTTTGACCATCAGGAATCTGTGCCATTGTAAAGTTAGATTTCTTTGAAATAATGAACTTTTGCTTCCTGAATTTTAAATGCAAAATCTAGCATGTTCATTTTCACGTGAGAAAACATGTGGTGATAGGCCAACACCCATGTTTCTCTTCAAGGTTGCTCAAAAATATACTTAATTATGAACAAAAAATGACATTTATATAAATCAAATAACATATGTACCTTTACATAAATCAATTGAATTTGTATTTATTTTTCTTTACTGTTTTCTGAGGTTTGTACTTTGTTTTAGTGAACTTTGTTTCCTTTGTCTTCATGATTTGCATATGATTTTTCTCTCAGTATAAAACACACTCATCTCTGCTCTCTGTTTTTCAAATTCTCCATAATTTTTGGGATTCAACAGGAGCTTTCCAGTTCAAAAAAGCCTTCCAGAAACATTTCAGTACCACTTAAATTTCTATGCTCCTTTGTACTTATGGAGAGTCTGTTTCTTACTGCTTCTGAATTGCTTTTACACACAAACAGACACACAAATTATGTCTCCATAATAGTAATGAGGTTCTCAATGGAATGACAGACTGTCTTATAATATCTTGATTATTTCCTGTTTCACTAAACTGAGAGATAAGCATAAAAGCCATCAAATATTTTAAATTAAATTAAAGAAAACTTTCAAAAATGTATTTTTATCTTAGAAAAAGAGTTACTATTACTTTATGCAAATGCTTTAATGCTGAAGCAGAATAAAAGTTAACATAGCAGCTGGGTATGGTAGCATACGCCATAATCCCAATGGCTTGAGAGGCTGAGGTAATCACAAGTTTGAATCTAATCACAATTTAGTGAGGCTCTAAGCAATGTAGAAAAACCCTGTCTCAAAATAAAAAATAAAAAGGACTGGGGATGTAGCTCAGTGATAAAGTGCCCTGGGTTCAGTCCCCAGTACAAAAAAAAAAAAAAAAAAAAAAAAAAAAAAGTTTACAGTAGTAAAACAGAGGCTGCTGAATTGGTAGCAGACACTGTGATCCCAGAAATTGCACTATATGTTGAAAAGCTAACTGACACATTCTTTATTTTGGGTATGTTCAGTTGAAGACAAACCTCAAAATTAAAAACAAAACCATTTATTGTCTTGGATGGTTCTGTAGTTTATCCGAGATCATCTGAATGCATCTTCTCTTCCTTGTGACATTGACTGAAAGCAAGATCATTTTTAAGCCTCTGTGAGCTGGCATGTCCAAGATGGTTCACTTACATATCTGAAAGTTTCCTAATGGCTGTTGTCTAGGAAGATCTCAGTTGAGACTATTGATCAACGTGCTATAGTTATGTATATGGCCTCCTCTTTTAGCTTGGATTTTTTAACAGCATGACAGGTTCCAAAATGGAGTATTCCAAGGGTATATAAATAACAAATCTCTGGGCACAGCATGAGAAGTTGCATAGAATCATTTATCAGTTTCTGTTGAGCAATACAAATAATAAGGCCATCCTAGGAGAAATGCAGAAATAGATGTTACTTCTTAGTAAAGGGAGTGGCAAATAATTTGTTGTCTTCTTTAAACATAAACTCTGATTTTCATGAAAATCATAGACATTCAACAAAGAACTACCAAATTAACTAATATTTCTAAATTAGACCTTTCACCTCTTAGAAGTTAATGTATGTAAATTTAACTAGATTTTCCATGTTGCAATGTGAAATTACACTTAGATTACTAAACATTATTTTTAATGAAGAACTTTTCAAAATATTAACACACTTTATTGGATTTGTGTAAAGCAAATAAAGTTACCTCTCTTCTTATGGGAGCTTTGGATATTAATGTTTTAGGAGTATTACATATAGAACTTTCGCGATGGCACATGCCTGTAATCCTAGCCCTTGGGAGGCTGAGGCAGGAGGATCACTTGTTCAAAGCCAGCCTCAGCAATGGCGAGGCACTTAGCAACTCAGTGAGACCCTGTCTCTAATAAAATACAAAAAAAGGTTGGGGATGTGGCCCAGTGGTCGAGTGCCCCTGAGTTCAATCCCCAGTACCAAAAAACAAAAAACAAAAACAAACAAAAAACATATAATTTTTGATTTTTGATCATCTTTTTATCTGCCTCAAAATATGAAAGAGAGGAATTTCATAGTGTTTGTGTATCCCAGTGGGTGGTCTCAGATAATATATCAATCATCAACCCATATCATTAAAGATTCAAGTAACTGAATCTTATGTTTATGTGTCAGGTTTAACAGCCCTAGTTGACCCCCTTTTTTTTTTTTTTTTTTCAGAGATTCCCTAAAGAGTCCATTCAGGTAATTTAATGTTAATAGTTCAGTGAGTTTCTACAAGTTACTATATGCTAATATAGAAACTATATAAAAGTGGAAAACATCATCAGAATATAACAATTATAGCCAGGAGCAGTGGCAAACTCCTGTAATCCCAGCAACTGGGGAGACTGAGGCAGGAGGATCCTAACTTTGATGTTAGCCTCAGCAACTTAGTGAGACACTATCTCAAAATTTAAAAAAAAAAAAAAAAAAAAAAAAAAAAAAAAAAAAAAACCAATAAAACGGACTGGGGATGTAGCTTAGGGGTCAAGTGCCCCTGGGTTTAATTTCCAGCACCCAAAATGTATCAGGGCTGGATTGAGAGTCTGGCATATTTTACTGGGTCATTAATTCAAAGAATATTGCCAGTTAATTGTGATTTCTTGAGAAGTGCTACCACAGTGATGGGGCTTAAAAGAATAGCACTTTTCTATTAGAAACTACAAATAAAACTGTTAAAAATTGCCTTAAGTTTCCTGTAATACTGACCCTAAGATTTAAAATATGCATTGTAGAGAAAATATATAAATAAGCCAACTATGAACTTTACATACTGATAGGAAATACTATTCAATTAGAAAAACAGAAAATACATTATTATAATACAGTTTTGTCAATTGCATTATATTTCACCATCTGTGATTTTTAAAATTCTTTATTTTAAAATAAAAAACAGTTACAAAATGTTACAAAAATCATTATAGGATTTTTATACATCTAAACTGAGCTCCTCAAAATGTTAATGTCTTCTATTACCACAATATAAAGGTCTAAACCAGGAAATTAATACTGATACATTAAATATCATGACTTATCCTGAAATATGATTCAAGATTATATATTACATGTGTTTTTTATGTCTAACTAGCCTCCTTTAATTTGAGACAGTCCCTTAAATTGGAGACATTCCTATAATGATAAGAAAATGAAAAAATGTCTCTGAAAATATATGTAATTTATAAATAAAAAAATAATTTCCCTTCATGTATTAGTAACTGAAAACTTGGGAAAATGGGCTCTAATTACTTCTATCTTCCTCAAAAATATCACTTCCTTCAGGAGATTATAGTTAATCTAATAGCCATTTCAAGGACACGCATTTGCCCACTAAATGACAACAGAAAGCTTTTCTATTTGGCAGGACATTTTTCAGACTTGTTCAGAGTTCCAGGTTATGGAACACCACCAGCACTATCTTTAAGAAATGGTGTATAATATTCTGATATTATCTGAGGATGTATGAGAACTTTAGAGATGTCACATTTTACTAGAAGATTCAACATTGAATAGAACACTGTCTTGTAACTATGTGTCTGGTCCATTGTACTATGAGGTATTTAATGAACCTGGTCATCTCTATTTATTCACACAACACACAATCATGGTATCTAATGTACAACCAATATAGTGTTGATTGTCCTTACATGCTATACATACATATATATGTATATGTGTGTGTGTGTGTATATATATATACATATATATATATATCTTCATTGCACATATATAATCTCCACTGTATCTTAAAACACCTTCAAAAATATTAATATAGATATCTGCTTAATTCTTTACCATATAATGCTTGTAGTTTTTTTGCCAAAACTGAGAATTCTTTGCAGGCTGGTTTGAAGTTCTCCATTGGTCAATTGTTTTGTAAAACAACACAATAAATTGCCTACTCTTAATCATGAAAAGTCTTTTATTTAACTCACATATCTTTCTTAGTTATCGTTCCATCAATAGAAACAATAAAATCCAGGTTTAGGCTAATCAAATGTAAATAAAAATATGCTGTGGATTCTTGTGAAATTTTGCTCCTTTCATATAAACACTCCTTTTTTCCTTTTCTTAGTCTTCCATTGAAATTAGTACATTACTATGCATTTATAATTAGTTGATACAGCATGCATCTTACAATCATAGTAGACACTGGGAAAGCTAAAGAAAATTATACGCTTATAGGTCCACCTTTACTGTGCAGAGGAAACAACAGCAATTGTTTGTACCTAGAATACATGTACATGAGATAAATAATCCCAATACATTGTGTCACTCTATCTGGGCTTCCTGTTACTTTAAACATGATTCTTCCTGAGGGATACAAAATCTGTGAGACCATTTGTTTTGTTTTGTTTTGTTTGTTTGGGTACTGAGAAATGAACACAAGGGTGCTTATACACTGAGCAACATCCCCAGCCCTTTTTATTTATTTATCATTAAATTTTGAGACAAGGTCTCATTAAGATGCTTAGGGCCACACTAAGTTGCTGCGGCTGATCTCTAACTTGCAATCCTCCTGCCTCAGCCTCCAGAATTGCTGGAGTTACAAGAATGTGACCCTTGACCAGATCTGTGAGTCATTTATAAAGGCGAATTATAACTTTTTCAACCAGAGTTAAAATTCTACAATGGTTGCCATCATGTTTATGTTAACTTTCTAGTGACTAGTATAGAGTCTCAGACATACTACAGGGCTGGTAAATATTTACTGAATAATTGTATCAATGATTGAGTTAAAAAATTCCTAGGCATAGATTATTTTAGATTGAAGTATTCTCTTTTTGAGATGGTTATCCTTACTCAGAAGAAAAGATAATTGATTTTTCAAGAATCAATACAAAATCAAAAATTAATCAAAAGTGATACTTGCTTTCCTTCTGTATGTGAGCTTTACTTTAAGCTTGAAAAGTTTCTACAATTATTTCTTGGTTAATTGATAGTACATATTCTGATTGAACTGTCCTTGGCAAATATAGTGAATCCCCTATTATTATATCTAGTCTATAAATAAACTATTCTTGACTTTATGACTTACTCCAAGGATATTGTAATAGCCCAAACCACTGAAGGTATTAATTATTCCACTTCTTAAAAATGCAGAATATTTTAAAGTGTTATATTCATTACAACAAAGTTCATATTGTGGCCTAAAGGGTTTTAATTGTTTATTTATTTATTTGTCTGTTTACTTATTTTGTACTGGGGATTGAACCCAGGGGCATTTTACCACTTAGCTACATCTCCAGTCCTTTTTACTTTTTTTATTTTGAGAAGGGGTCTTTCTAAGTTGCTGAGTGTCTTGGTAAATTGCAGAGTCTGGCCTCAAACTTGCAAATCCCCTGCATCATCCTCCCTAGTTGATGGTATTATGGGCATGTGCTGACATGCCTGTCTTAAGTAGGCTGACTTTTCTATTCCCTCTTTTCTCTTGCTCTTCTGTTGACAGAGTTTTAAGGTAGAAACAGTCTGAGCCATCTACTGACTCAGACACCCTTTAAGATGTTGATTAATAAGAAATCAATCACTATGAAAATTAAAGTTGATTTATTACAGCAGCCATAGTTACACTAACTGGTACATCCACAGGTTTGCTGGAATTTCATATGATCAGACTGGAAAACTGGCAGTGACAATGAAAAAGTAAAGGTCAAAATGACAGCCAAATCACATCAATGAATCAGGAGGGTGATGAAACTTCTGTTTTCACAGCTGAACACTAGAAATGGTAACTTTGATTGCTATTGGCATTCAACACTGGGAATTGCTGCTGCCTTTGTTGATACTAGCACACCAGGATATCTGAAGTAACTACAGCCTCTACAATTTTGGGTATTGGAAACTGTTGGAAAAATGAGTGCCCGTCCTTTCTGGCATTTGTACAGGATGCAATCACCTAGATATATGCTGCAGACTCATCCTGGAAGGTTATTCAGGGGTACACTAAACAAGCATATAATATTAATTTTGAAAAATGTGTTTGTTACCTACTACTAAACAATAAGTTAATCCCAAATATAAATAAAATGATAAATATTAAGCATCCTGCAGATTTTCTGGGTCAGGAGGTCATCAACAGATCAGCTAAGTAGTTCTAGCTAAGAGTGTCATATGAAGGACCTGGTAGGGGCTGCAGTTATCTACTGGATCGACAGTGGAGGATGACAAGATGGCCCACTCACATGGTGGTTGGCAGGAGGCATCCATTCACAGCCATGGGAGCATGTTCATAGGACCATCTGTGTGTCCTCATGACGCAGCCCTTTGCTTCCTCCAGAGTGAGTGATCTAAGAGAGAAGAAGACAGCCTCATAAGTCACCTGTCTTTACTTCTGTCATATTTTATGGGTCACCCAGACCAACAGTTATACATGTGGGAGAGGACAATGCTACGGTGCCAACTATCAGGAGGGAATAATTGGGCACCATCTTTTAGGGTGGCTACCACAAGAATACGATTTGTTTTATCACTGTATATCTCATTTTTGGTTAGAGAGTTTTAATGAGAGAATCTATGAACTTCAAATAAGATATTATTTTATTGATCCAGGTAGTTCCAAATATGGCTCTGAGTTTGACATTTCAGTTGATATTTCTATCAAGTTTTGAGGTTCCAGTCCACTTTGGAGAAGGCTAACTTTTTTGACTCCTAAAAATGAGAGTCATCAATTGTTGACAATTTCTAGACCTTCATCTTCCCAACACAGCATCAGCCAAATGGTCCAGTGAAAATGAGGAAGTGAAACAAGAAACTAATGCTGTACAATTGTCTGGATTGCAGGCTAATCATGTGACTTAGATGCTGTCAATGCCTGAGGGAGAGGAAAATAAAGAACTATACTGACTATCCAAAAGAAATGATGGACATTCAGGAGCAAGTGGCAGCCTAGTTCATCATTGCCTAAAGGAAAGTATGCATACTGGCAAAATGCAAGGAAAGGAAAGAGGGTGTGTTGAATCAGAGTGGACAGGAAAGGTGTCACCAAATATAAGGAACAAAGTAAAGGGTACATCATTTTAAATTTCATAGGGAATTTTAAAGAGATAAAATTTTACCTTTTTAGAGAAGACTGTAGGCATTTGAATAAATGAGAGATATTTTTTAAATGTTTGAGGAAATAATGGATACAGAGATAATATGAAGACAAAGTAATCATGAAGGTAAAAAATGTTGACTACTTGAATTGTAGCAATATCTAAGAGTAGAAGCAGAGGAAGCCAACAAAGGTATGTTTTGAGGACAGAGTCAATATAAATTTGCTTCTGAATTGTTTGGGGTGTATGAAAGACACATCACTCAAGAATGAGATGAGAATGTTTGTTTGAGCTCTTGAAGCAGAAGCAAGATTTTAAAAATACTATTTATATTTGCTTTTGTCAATGGCCATGAGAATCAATCAAGAGATTTGCTTTGGACCTGGTTTAGTTTCAAGGGCAAATTAAATATACAGAGAGATGTTGATTAGGTAATTCAACATACCAAACTTGGTAATTCTGAAATTTAGAGATATGAAAGAGGATGATGAATCAGAAGGGAGACTGGGATAGAGGACTATGTAAATCAGAAGAATTCAGACAGCATTCTTTTAGTAGCCAATTACAGGGAGTGAGCTAAAACAATGGAATGAACAGATTCTGCTGACAGGCTGAGGGTTCTAGGAGCACTAAATTATAAACATTGGACTTGGTAACATTATTGTCACTAATAATCTTTTTTTAAAATTTTATTTTTTATTTGTTCTTTTTAGATATACATGACACTAGAGTGCATTTTGACATATTATACATACATGGAGTAAAACTTCTGATTCTTGTGGTTGTACATGGTGTGGAATTTTACTGGTTGTGTTTTCGTACATGAACATAGGAAAGTCATGTCTGATTCATTCTACTTGTCTTTTCTATTCCTATTCTTCCTCCCTTCCCTTTACTCCCCTTTGTCTAATTCAATGAACTTCTATTGTTCTCCTTATTGTGTTTTAGCATCTGCATATTAGAGGTAACATTTGGCCTTTGGTATTTTGGGTTTGGCTTAATTAATTTAGCATGATTGTCTCCAATCCCATCCACTTGCTGTAAAATGCTATAATTTCATTCTTCTTTATGGCTGAATAATATTCTATCGTGTATATATACCACATTTTCTTTATGTATTCATCTATTGAAGGGTACCTTGGTTGGTTCTATAGCTTAGCTATTGTGAATTGAGCTGCTATAAACATTGATGTATCCTGGTCACTATAGTATGCTGATTGAGTCCTTTGTATATATACCAAGGAATGGGATAACTGGGTCAAAATGTGGTTCCATTCCGAGTTTTCTGAGGAACCTCCATACTGCTTTCCAGAGTATCTTGTCACCAATAATCTTGGCAAGCTTTTCTTTAGTTGTGTAAGCAGACTGAAATCCCCGGAGGTAATTCAAAGACCATAGGAAAGGATGAATAGGAGGTTGCAAGGAACTACACTGCAAAAGAGAGAAAAGAAAGGAATAGAGTCTACAAAGGGATGTGGAGTAGAGAGATATGTGTTTTTTCCCCAAGAGGGAGAATCTTTTCACCCAAAGCCCATGTAGAAGTTTCTGGTACCTTTATGGAGTTAACTCTCTATTTACTACTTATTTATTCATATTCTTGATTTTCATAAAGGGATAGTTTTGTACAAAGTTGAATTTCCATTCTAAGCACTGAAACAGAGATGAAGATTCATATTCAAAAGTTAGTGGCTATATTTTCTCAGAAAATCCCAGAAATGTATAATACCTGATTAAAAACTTTAAGATAAATTACTTAAAGTTTTCCATTTTATTCCTGTACTTTTTTAAACAAAATATTCTTTCATAGACCAATAATACGAAAATAAAACCTGGGTTTTTGGTGCAGTTTCCTGCAGGAGCCCTGTTTGGAGATTGGCTTGAATTGCAGTTGACTATGAGCCGTGGAGATTTGGCCATTGTCGCCACCCGTAGTCTCACGGGATTTTGTTGCGAGATCTGGAGTGACTTGGCCAAAATTGCTGATCGGGTCAGCGCCATTTTTAGTGGTGTGTTTGGCGTGAGTTAGTTGTTAGAACCAGAGAGAAAAGTTATCAGTTTCCTAATCTATGAGCCACCAGATATGGGTGCTTACATAAAAGGTTCACAAAATGTAGTACAAACATTCCATTGTTTCCAGATCAAGAAATGAAAATATTACACTCAAAACACATGATAAAAATAAAAATATAAAGATATCCTCCAAACTGAAAATATTAGGAATCACAATGTAGAGCCATAAAATATGCATATCTTTTTCTTTTCCAGATACATGATTGATTTAAAAGCTTTAGTCAATCATACTCTTTGAGTTTCTATTTTATACAAATCAATGTACACAAACAAAAATATAATAACAAATAATTAGTGTTGGCATGTTGTGGCTTAAAATAAGCCTCCAAGATTATTTGAACAGAGTTTTACTGGGCTCTGATAGCTCCTATTTCCTGCAGGAGACAAATTATTTCAGAGTGTACATTGACTTAGCAATTACTGTTTTTATCAGTTTGGAGGGGTTCCCAATTTTATACACTATTTGATCTACACCATCACAGTTTTGGAGTAATAATGACATTGAGATATTCTGATCAGGAATATTTTAGTATTTACTATTGATGTAATGACAAAGTAAGATGACAATCTTTATCTGATAAAAATACATGAAAATTAGCTTTTGTGTTACTCAGTGAACTAATAATATATCAATTCTTTTTTATGTGTTCCCATAGCTCTATACCTGCCTACATTTATATGATTCACAGCAAATTATTTTCTGATTATATAGGTTTTATATGATCTAGGGATTACATTAGATAGATAGATAGATAGATAGATTTTTTTTTGGGGGGGGGGTACTGGGGATCGAACTCAGGGCCATTCAACCACTGGGCCACATCCCCAGCCCTTTTTTGTATTTTATTAGAGACAGGGTCTCACTGAGTTGCTAAAGTGCCTCCCCGTTACTGAGGCTGGCTTTGAACTTGTGATCCTCCTGCTTCAGCCTCCCAAGTGCTGGGATTACAAGCGTGCGCCACCGCGCCCGGCTTGGGATTACATTATATTTTTAGGATTATATTATTACATTTTGACTGTGATAATTTATACAAAATGTTGATAAATAATAAAAATGTATCTTAAAGAAAAGATAAGGGGGGAGGGGAGGAAAAGGGGCAAGGGGATAGAAACAATGGCAGAAGGAGTCGGACATCAATATACTAAGTGCATGTATAAAAACTCAAATGGTATGAAAATACTTTGTGTAAAACCAATGACTTGGAAAACTGTGCTCTTTATATGTAATATGAAAGGAATTGCACTCTAAAAGCATGTATAACAAATTAAATTAAAATTTTTTAAAAATTAAATTAAATTAAAGATAAACATTGAATTAATTTCTTGACTATATTTTATAACATGTATTTATTTCTAATGATTTTGGGGGAAATTGATGGTTGTTACATCTAACTTACTATTTAATTTACTGTAACTTTAATTCTTTTCTTGGTTATCCAGCACATGCACTGCTCTTAGTAAAGTTGCCAATAACCCCCAAATTCTCTCTCTGCTGCTTTTTTTTTTTTTTGCCTTAAAATATTGTAATATGACAAAATGAAAATACATATGACAAAATTATTCTAAATAGTGACAGCTGTCCTATATAGTACCATTTGCATTACAAAAATTCTTTATACACTGGTTTCTCTAGTTCAATAGAATATTTGACTGAAAATAATAAAAATGTTTTATTATGTTTTTATTACTAATATCACACAATAGCTATTGACTCTAAATGCTTTCCCTTACATATTGAAAAATTATATCACTTTGAATATCTTATTTTTTACTTCATACAACTTATAACATTTACAATTTTTTTTTTAGTTTGAAGTTGTTGTATATGACAGTAAGAATGCATTACAATTTGTGATACACGTATAGCACACATTTTTACATATCTCTGGTTGTATATGAAGTATATTCATACCATTCGTGTCTTCATAGATACACTTAGAGTAATGATATCCATCTCATTCTACCATCTTTTTTTCCTTTTTTTTTCTTTATACCCCCTTGTCTCCTCCCTTCCCTTCCATCTCCATTGACCTTTTTAGTGTTCCTCTAATCCTCCTATGTGCCCCGTCCCAATCCCACTGTGAATCAGCCTCCTTATATCAGAGAAAACAGTCGGCATTTGGAATTTTTGGATTGGCTAACTTCACTTAGCATTATATTCTCCATTTTCATCTATTTACATGCAAATGCCATTATTTTATTCTTTTTTATTTTTGAGTAATATTCCATTGTGTATGTATACCATATTTTCTTTATCCATTCATCTACTGAAGGGCATCTAGGTTGGTTAAACAACCTAGCTATTGTGAATTGTGCTGCTATAAACATTGATGTAGCTGTGTCCCTGTAGTATGTTGTTTTTAAGTCTTTTGGGAATAGACCCAGTAGTGGGATAGCTGGGTCATAAGGTGGTTCCATTCCAAGTTTTCCAAGGAATCTCCATACTGCTTTCCAGATTGGCTGCACCATTTTGCAGTCCCACCAACAATGTATGAGTATGCCTTTTTCCCCACATCCTCTCCAACATTTATTGTTGTTTGTGTTCTTAATATCTGCCATTCTGACTGAAGTGAAATGAAATCTTAGAGTAGTTTTGATTTGCATTGCTCTAATTGCCAGAGATGTTGACCATTTTTTCATGCATTTGTTGATTGTATATCTTCTTGTAAGAAGTGTCTGTTCAGTTCCTTGGCCCATTTATTGATTGGGTTATTTGTTTTGTTGATGTTAAGATTTTTAAGTTCCTTTTTTTTTTTTTTGGTACCTGGGATTGAACTCAGGGGTACTCGTCCACTGGGCCACATCCCCAGCTTTTTTGTATTTTTATTAGAGAAAGGGTCTCACTGAGTTGCTAAGTGCCTCACCATTGTTGAGGCTAGCTTTGAACTCGTGATCCTCCTGCCTCAGCTTCCCAAGTGCTGGAATTACAGGCGTGCGCTACCATGCCCAACTAAAATTTTTAAGTTCTTTATATATTCTAGAGATCAGTGCTCTAATTGACATGCGTGTATGTAAAGATTTGTTCCCAATTAGTAGGTTCTCTATTCACCTTACTGATTGTTTCTTTTGCTGAGAAGAAGCTTTTTAGTTTGAATCCATCCCAGCTTCTTTTATTTAGTTTTTTACTGTCCAGAAAACTTGTCTGGCATTTTAGGCTTTACTGTATACCTTTTCTTTGCCCTGCTTCTGTGACCCTATATCCTCAGATGCTACTACTTTGTGGGGTTATGTTTCTTCCTTCCTTGCTTCTGCTTTCCTTCTCTCTTTCTTTTCTTCCTTATTACCTCCCCCTCTCTCCCTCCTACATTTATTACTATTTTTCCCCTTCTTCCTCCCTTTCTTTTTTCCTTCATCTTTTTTTTCCTGTCATATTCACTTATTTTTGGTTACTCCTTATTCTGATCCTAGATGTTTGTATTGTAAAGGCTTTTACATTAGGTGACTGATTTTTTTTTTTTTTTTTTTTTTTTTACTTCACCAGTGTTTCTTTTTATTTTATTTTTTTTTATTTTTAGATTATTTATTTACTTATTCATAATGCACAAGTATATCATCTTTTTACATACAACTGCTTGTATACAAAGTATATAAGTACCATTCAGATCTTTAATCATGCATTTAGGATAGTGATATCCAAGCATCTCGTAAGCTTTTACAAAACAGAACTGCCTGACTTCATCCATGGAGATGTTTAAAATTTCCTAGGGTCGATTCTGGACATTTTTCATATTTTGTAAATTTCCTAAGGTAATTTTAAAGTGTTGCCAAATTTGAAAAACACTGATATATATATTTCCTACTGATCTTATCCACTCATAAAGCTTCAACTCCCTTCTCTATAAACCGATTTATAAATATGTATCAGTAGCTACAGCTTGTTTCCTGAGCTTGTTATAGATAATTACTCAGTTGGATTCCTCCTTTCCTTAGCTCATCGAACTCTTCTGAGTGCTACCACATGCTAGGCACTCTGCTGGACATGAGTATTTAGAAATGAGCTGTCTATAGTTTTTATCCTAATAGAATTTGAGGAATATATGGAATAAAATAAACAGACAACTAAATACTGTGGTGCCATAGATAAGAAAAAGATAAGAGGAGAATAAAGGACATGCATATAACCCACATTAGGGCAGATGTTTGAATTTTCATGTATGTATGTATGAAAGCTAAGATATAGCTAAAAAATGGAAATATATTTTGCTGGAATGAAAATATAATAATACAGAAAGAGAAAAGATCATTCACAGGAATAGGAGCAAGGAAAACTAGAATATATTTAGAATAGAATATATACAGTCTTTTCAGCAGAACATTTTTTGCTATTAATGATTTCCCAATAAATTACCTCTGTTTATTTTCTATCTAAACTTCATAGAACAAATATAGCTATCAATTAAAAAATTTGGTCAAGATGTATACAAACAAAACATATTTATGCCCTCAAACCTACGCAATATGTGGGAAGCCTCAGTCATATTCCAGAACAATGCCCTCAAACCTACGCAATATGTTGGGAAGCCTCAGTCATATTCCAGAATAAAAAACAATTGGCAGAATGTCAGATTTATGTGATAGAGGATGCGCCCTCGAGGACAACTCACAGATACATTGGGAACCGCCAGCATTTGAAAAGAAAAATGGACAGAGTGTCCATCAATCAGTAGATTTCAAAACGATAAAAAATCTCAAAGAGGCAGTAATGACTTATGGGCCCCAAGCTCCTTTCACGTTGAGTATGCTGGAGTCCCTTAACACCTTTAGCTTAACCCCCTCAGACTGGAAAAGTCTATGTAAAGCAACATTAAGCGGGGGGCAATTCTTGGTTTGGCGATCGCAATTCCAAGAACTTTGTATAGAAACGGCTAAAAGAAACGCGGCTGCAGGGTTTGAAAACTATAATATAGACATGCTCACAGGAGAAGGGCAATTCGCAGACTTACAGGCTCAAACAGATTATGACTCAGATATATATGCTCAGATAAATGCAGCTGCCTTAGAGGCATGGAAAACTGTACAAGGACCTGGGGATCTACAAGGTAGCTTGTCAAAAGTGATTCAAGGACCTAATGAGCCGTATGCCAACTTTGCTGATCGACTTTTGAGAACTGCAGGTAGTGTGTTTGCAGATGTTGACCAAGCTATGCCTTTAGTTGTTCAATTAGCTTATGAAAATGCAAATAAATGGTGCCAAGCAGCCATCAGGCCATGGAGAACTAAAAAGGATCTTTCCGTATATATACAACTATGTAAAGATATAAATGGCGCCTTTGTCACAGGAAATGTGATTGCAGCCTCAATGAGAGGTGCTTCCTCTCGAAATTTCACAAAGGCTAAACGTAGACATTATAATCAATCAGGATATTCCAGGCAAAATTATCATAATCAATCAGGCAATTCTAGGCAAAATCCCAAAAGAGAAATAAGATCAAGCTCATACCGTGCCCCAGGCCGCTGCCCCAGGTGTAAAAAGGGAAATCATTGGGCCAATAAATGCTATTCAAAATTTGACATCCATGGAAATCCTTTGTTCAGGAATTCAAAAAACGGGGCACGGGGCCCAGTACCCCGGGGCCCACAAATGTACGGGGCATTGCAGAAGGAGTATCCTCAAGCATCCACTCAGATGCTTCCCCGACACAATCCCTACTACCCATCCACTCCCTCGCCAGAGGAACAAGAGGAAATGCAGGATTAGACCTCTGTTCCACCGCCCGAATAGTGTTAACACCTGAAATGGGGGTTCAACTGATTCCCACAGGAGTCAGGGGACCTCTTCCCTCAGGGACTGTAGGACTTATTATCGGGCGTAGTCCTAAAAGCTTATTAGGTTTGCAAGTGACCCCAGGTGTAATAAACTCAGACTACAAAGGGGAAATAAAAATAATGCTTAGCTCACCCCAAAGTGTAAGTTCTGTTAATCAAGGAGATAGAATTGCTCAGTTGCTTCTCCTTCCCAATTTACATAATTCATTTAAAATGGGTATGCCTCAAGAAGGGAACAATAGAGGATTTTGTTCCACTGACTCAAGTCCCATGGCTTGCTGGGTTCGAGACTGTTCAAGGAGGCCTATGTGTAAAATAAAAATCCAAGGAATAGAAATGGAGGGATTAATAGATACTGGAGCTGACTCTTCCATTATTAATTTACGCCAATGGCCCAAGCACTGGCCTCTGCAAAAAGCTTCAACCAGTTTAAGAGGCTTGGGATATAATAACCTCCCAGATAAAAGTGCAGTAATTTTAAAATGGGAGGATGATGAAGGCCATAAAGGAACATTTCAGCCTTATGTTTTACCTAATCTACCAGTTACTTTATGGGGAAGAGATATTTTGCAACAAATGGGAGTACACCTTGCAACCAAGCCTGCAGATGTTAAATGTGAAAACCTACAGGGTAATCTTAACCATAAAAGAACTCATTATCAAAAAGTACAGAGTAATCTTAACCCTAAAAGTAATCATTGTCATAAAGGAAAAAGATATTTTTTTTTTCGGGGCCACTGAGAAAATAATTTTGAAAATACCATGGCTTTCTGATAAGCCAGTGTGGGTCCCTCAGTGGCCCCTATCTAAAGAGAAATTACAAGCGGCCCACCAATTAGTTCAGGAACAATTAGAAGCAGGTCATATAGAACCTTCCACCTCTCCCTGGAATTCCCCCATATTTGTGATCAAGAAAAAGTCAGGAAAATGGCGATTGTTACATGATCTTAGACAAATCAATAAAACCATGCAAGTTATGGGGCCTACTCAACCTGGACTTCCTAGTCCCGTAGCTATTCCAAAAAATTTCCATCTTATTACTCTTGATATAAAGGATTGCTTCTTTTCTATTCCCCTACATCCTCTGGATGCCCCCAGGTTTGCTTTTTCCGTTCCTTCTATGAACAATAATGGCCCTGATCAGAGATATCAATGGAAGGTTTTACCACAGGGAATGGCTAATAGCCCCACCATATGCCAAATATATGTGGACAAGGCTATCCAACCCATTAAAAATAAATATCCAAATCTCATGTGTCTACATTGCATGGATGATATTTTATTGGCCCACCCTAATCAAAAAATCTTATTTAATATATTCAGTGATGTGGTAGAAAATTTAAAAAAATATGGATTATATATAGCAGAAGAAAAAGTTCAAACCAGATCTCCCATATTATATTTAGGATTTAAAATCATGGATACTTTTGTTAGACCCCAAAAAATTTTAATAAATAAAGAACATCTGACCACCCTCAATGATTTCCAAAAACTACTGGGAGACATTAATTGGCTTCGCCCTACACTAAATCTCACTACTGGCCAACTAAAACCTTTATTTGACATCCTTCGTGGAGATCCTGATCCATCTTCACCACGAACATTGACTCCTGATGCTAGGAAAGCTTTAAAATTAGTAGAAAAAGCCATCGAAGGAGCTCATTGTGATAGATTTGATTTAACTCAACCGCTGATGTTGATTATTATTTCTTCACAATATACACCCACAGGAGTATTTTGGCAACAAGGGCCTTTATTATGGATACATTTGCCCGTCTCTCCTAAAAGTATAATTGAATCTTATACCTCCATGGTGGCTAAACTTATTCTTCAAGGACTTAAGACTTCTACTAAAATATTTGGCATTCACCTGCTACTATTATTACTCCCTATTCATCATCACAGATTGAATACTTATGCTTCAATGATAATGATTGGGCTATAGCTAAATGCTCTACTTCTGCAAATTTTGATAATCATCTTCCTAAGTCCCCTATATTATCTTTTTGTATTAATCATCCTATTATATTTCCACAGGTAATAAAAAATCAACCTATTCCTAAGGCATTTAATGTATTTACAGATGGGTCCTCAAATGGTACTGCTACAGTAGTCACTAAAAAAGAAAATATGACTTACATAACTGCACACAAATCAGCTCAACTAGTGGAACTGGAAGCTGTGGTAAGAGCTCTGGAAAATTTTAGGGACCAGCCCGTAAACATTTTTTCAGATAGCCACTATATTGTACAAGCCGTCCCAAAATTAGAGTTAGCAGGACCAATAGCACCTCATACTCCAGCCTTTAAATTGTTTTATCAAATACAAAAACTTTTGTGGGCAAGAAAAGAACCTCTATTCGTAGGCCATATTAGAGCACATACTAATTTGCCTGGTCCCCTCCATGAAGGTAATCAAAAGGCTGATGAACTTACAAAAACAGTATTTATACTTTCAGCGCTACAACAAGCTACTTTATTTCATTCCCAGTTTCATGTCAACAGCACCACCTTGCAACGTAGGTTTAAAATCACAAAGGAGCAAGCCAGAACAATTGTAAAAGATTGTAAATCTTGTATGACACATTTGCCCAATCCTCATTTCGGAGTTAACCCTAGAGGATTAATGCCCAATCATTTGTGGCAGATGGATGTTACTCATGAGCCAAGTTTTGGAAAATTGCGATTTATTCATGTGACTATAGATACATGCTCAGGCATGATTTTTGCTTCCTTACATTCTGGAGAAAAAGTTAAAGATGTTACATCTCATTGTTTGCAAGCTTTTGCTGCATTGGGCATCCCCAAAATGCTTAAAACAGATAATGGCCCCGCATATACGTCCTCATCTTTCAAGCAGCATTTTTGCGCAAAATTCAATATATCCCATAAAACAGGCATCCCATACAATCCTCAGGGTCAGGGCATTATTGAAAGAGCAAACCGAACACTGAAAATTATGTTATTAAAACAAAAAGAAGGAAATTGGAAAAGTCCTAAGGACAGATTGGCAGTTGCCCTGTTTACCTTAAATTTTCTAACTTTAGACTCTAATGGTTATTCTGCTGGAGACAGACATTGGAATCCACACCAACAACATAAACCTTTGGTTTACTGGAAGGATGTTCTTTCAGGTACATGGAAGGGTCCAGATCCAGTATTAATTTGGGGAAGAGGATCTGTTTGTGTTTTTCCAAAAGACGAATCCTCTCCAATATGGATACCATCTAGATTAATAAAACAGGTACCCACATCAAAATGATCAAGATGAAGTTATTGAAGAATCAAGATTAATAAAAAAGGTACAAAATCAAGAGGACCAAGATGAAGGTACAGAATGATTCCCTCAAAAGAGTCTTTCAAAATATTTCACAACTTAAGTGTCATTTCTCCCGGCCGGGACAAGGAGATCTCTCTTTAGTGTGCACACAATTGTTTTTTTTTTTTTCTTTTTATACATGTCTTTATGTCTGTACATTTGTCTACATTTCATGTTAATGTGACGTCACAAATATATGTTTGTATGCTTGTTCGTCTGTCCAGTGTGACGTCACAAAGAACAAAGGGCTTATGAAAAAGAAAATATATATATATATGGATCCAAATAACTTTAATTCATTTTAGGTTAAGAGTATTCATTTTAGGTAAATAATTTTATAAATGAAGGTACTTTCAATTTTGATTTATAGGTGTCCCTGGGACTTCTCTTTAGCAAACAAATATGACTAGTGCTATATAACCTGATATTTTGGTGTTTTGACTTAAGATTGTTTTATTTGTTATTAACTTCATTTGTTTAATAGCTCATTAATTTCAATTATCTCAACAGGTAAAAAAATTGCTCTGTATACAGAGACTCAAGGGTTCCAGCTAACAAATTATTTCTCTCAAGTGCCTTTACCTTTTCTTTAATCTATCTTTAATGCAGTAATTACCCTCAGTCTTTCTTTGTTTTGTTCTAAATATGACATTTTTCCAACTTATGTTTGTAAAAGCTCAACCAGCGATGTATGTGAACAAAAATCAACTTTAATTTTCTAATCTAATTATTCTATTTTGTAGTTTGACAACTCGCCTCTTGACTCAGTGCTGCAATAGCACTGCCTTTCCTTTAATAATTGATGCTTGAGTTTCTAGGTAGCGGGCCCTGAAGATTTGCCGGTGGCATTGTCTAAACATAAAAAAGACGTCTGCTGCTCAAACATCAAACAACCTCACCAACAGTGTGGCCTCTGCTCTACATGCATGGGGCCTCCTACATCAACATGTTATAACAAATGGACATTTTGATCTTTCATTGTTTGGGACTTTACGGGACAATGCCTTGCGGGTATTTGTCTAGAGAATTCAGTGTGTTACTTGATGGAACTTAGGGCAGCTGATTTGTTTAAACAATTTGATATGCTATGCAATTTGGCTCATCACCAAAAGGCTTGTTGCCTTAAAACCGCAACATCTCCTCACAATTTGGACGGCTGTTAGTCATCATATATAGTCGATCCTAAAGGGCTCCATTGGATGGCTGGTTAGCCAATGACGGGTAAGATCCCCAGAGGGGGACAACCTAAGACAGGCACAGTCGCACGGGACAGTCTCATGTGGCCGACATATCAACCTAAGACAGGAGTCAAGGGCACAGCCTTGATTATCCGATGACGGGTAAGAATGTTGGTTGCACATAGACGTCCTAGAGCATTACCTCTTTTAAAAACAAAAAGGGGGAAATGCAGGAGCCCTGTTTGGGGATTGGCTTGAATTGCGGTTGACTATGAGCCGTGGAGATTTGGCCTTTGTCGCCACCCGTAGTCTCACGGGACATGTAGACATTTTTAAGTCACATTGCATGTCAGCAACACCAACTTACATCTCCATTGCTGCTGGGGCTGCAAGAGATATCATGTTCCCATATGTAGTCTGGGCCTTCCTCTGTCTACTCCATTGTTGTCGTGAGTATGTCTCTGTCACTTTCAATTTTTGTTTTTGCATAGAGTTATGCAAGCCACAAAAATTAAAAAGGTTAAAAAAGAAAAGATTATAAGAAAATTCATACAGAAGGTAATAAGTGATAAAATTGAAGCAACACAGCACCATACAAATAAAATTTATAACAAGAATATGATCAAAGAAGCATTTCACAATTTTTTTTTGCAACAACATTTACCACCTTCACTGAGTATTCACTGAAGCTTCCTGTCCTAGATTCTTCTCACATGTGCCAAAATAAAGGAGACTATCAGATCCTCTGAGTTTACTGATTAGCTTGAAATTGTGCCATCACCATAACTGAACTGGCGACAAATTGTGTCTGCTTCAAACTGCTTCTCAACTATTTTCAAAGTTCAATTCACCTTCTTACTTGAGAATAAGTTATTTTTGGAGAATCATTTTGCTTATTTATTTATTTATTATTTTAGTTTATTTGATCTAATAAACAGACATTTGCTTATGTGTGTTTTGCCTTGGAATTATTTTAAATGTCAACCTGTTATACAAACAGTACATGTTACTGAATAAAAATCGACTGTTTGTTAATGAAGATTTTAATTGTTTAGTGATGATAAGTAGATAATTCAAACATCGTACACTCTAACACTATCAATTGCTATGATTCTAAGAACTTTTAAATGTTGTAGTTATAATTTTAAGAAATTAGTGAGGAGTTTTAACTGGATAAGTATCTCTTCATTTTTTTTTTTTTTTCCAATAGGAAATGGCATCAGAGTTGGCATTCTCTTAGAGTAGTTAATTTGGGATAAAGGATTACTTAGGTTACCTAGAAAAGTCAATGCCTTTGCTTCGTCATGGCCAGAAGATAGGGCTTCAGTGCAGTGACCTGTTGAGAGAAGATGTAGGTAGGTTTTAAATTCTAATATGTTGTTTCTTCCATGATAGAAAATGTGTATAAAGATGTCTCTGGAAAACTCTTTGAACCATCTTAGTGATATGAATTTATTTGAACATAGAAACTTCGTTCTGCTGTCAGTGTTCTAACAGGATCAAAGGAGCAAAACAGAATGGAATAGAACTAGCTAAAATGCTGTAACAGTAACCCAGGCAAACAATTCCAAGCAATCTCAAAACAGCAAAGAAAAGAAAGATAGGGAGAAAGTGACGGATTTTATAAATGTTAAGGAGGTGTTATCAATTGTAAGGACAGTGCTAAGCACAAAATATTAATGTCCAACTGGATTATTTTCAAAATCAAAATGATTACAATTATTACCTGTACTAGGTATGTACACAAAAACTTGGCATCTTAGGAAAAATAGGGACTTTGAGCTGCCTTAGTCATGTCTCCTGATGAATTAAAATAATTAAATGTTTAAAAATAATTAAAATGGGCTAACATGTCAGATACTGTGATAACTATTTTCCATAGGTCAAATCACATAATCCAAATACTATCCCATATAGTCAAGTTCTATTCTTATGCCTAGTTTTTAGTTGGTAAAACCAATATCAGATATGTTAAAAATATACAAAAGTGACCAACCAGTAACTTGTATTTGAACACTGGCTTTTTTGATCAGTAGTCCTTTTACCTCACTATTTCCTTTTCATTCTGAACTGTTTATAAAGGAGTAACCTTCTATATTAGAACATTTTGCATTGCTATAACAAAACACCTGAGTCTGAGAACTTTAAATGGAAAAATGACTTAATTAGCTCAGAATTTTGGAGGCTGACTGTCCAAGACTTGGCAGCCCCATCTGTTCATCCTCTGGTTGAGGGCCTCACTGCAGTTGGCATCACAGTGGTGGAAGCATATGCAGAAGGTCACAGAGTAAGAAAGGAAGCAAGAGAGATTCAGAGGCCAGACTTACTCTTTTATAACAATCTTCTTTCACAGGAACTAATACAGTTCCTGTGAGAACCACATTACTCCCCTCTCAGGGTGGAGCATGCTGACCTAACCACCTTCCATAGGCCCTACCACTTAAAGACTCCACCACTTCTCAGTGTCACCCCACTGGGACAAACTCCTAGCACATAAAACTTTGGGAGATACACTCAAACCATTTCCAAACCATAGCACATTCCTGAAAGTAATATCCTCAAGAAAAATTAGTAATGATAGCCTGACAATTATAGTTGACTCTTCTTGTGTGGAGGAGGTAAGGAGACTGTCACAGTTTGGGTTAAGGCAAAATTTTCTTATTACCCACATGATCCATATGGACACTTCTTGGCTTCCCCTTACCCAATTTTGATGGGAAATGTACAACTGTGGCAACCATACTATGAAAAAGGCTTATTCATTATGTGCTCAGATGCCTTACCCTGGATTATCAGGGGGAAAAAAACCCACAAAACTAAGATCAGAAAATGAAGTAGCTGAGGGGAAGCAATATCTAAAATGAGTATTATAAGAAGAGGAAGAGAAATGTTATTTGTGACCTTGAGAACAGTTGCAGTGCTGTGGACTGTTATTTGTACAACTTATTTTTCTAAGTTTCTTGCAGAGGTTCACTTTCTGAGTCAGAAGGAGTAAGCCCACTTCACATATATCTACTGCTGAATTGCATCTATAAGGTCTGACAAGTCAGGAAAACAAATCCTGTAAGAATGTGTTCAGCCACTATTTGAGGATACCACAAGTAAGCAGTAGCAGGTAGGTTGGGGAGGAAGTTCCAAATTTGGAAACTAAAGTATGTCCCCTGTGTTCTCTTTTTGCTCTCCTATCACCTGGTCTGAACTCCATGCAATCTGAAGCACAGCTGTGGCCCCTGAGGCAGAGGCCATTAGTCAAAAAGAGATCCAACAGGACACTCTAATTCTGGAGTGGAAATTCTCCATGTTCCCTTTCTCTCATTTTCTCTGTTCTCTCACATTCTAATCCCCAAGCCATCTGTGGTGACAGCAGTTCTGAGGATCCAAAATTTCAAGGGAGAGAAACTTGCATACTGATCAGTGGTATTGTGGTTCCAAAGGGGAGGGAAAGCCCCTGTTGGTGTTTTCTATTTGCTGTTCTAACTACTTGGGCGGAAAGGCAAATGCAGTTATAGAAATGCATGTCAGAGTGGGTAAAAAAGCCATGCCATTTTGATAGAAGAATGCAAAGGAGAGCCAGAGAACCAGTAAGCACTAGACACACTGTGGAGAGGGAGTTTCCTTAGGAAAATGAAACTTTATGAACCTCTTTATGAAATCCTGGGTTCATTCTTAAGCTGCAAATGCTGATATCTGATCCTCATGAGGATAGCACACACCTAGAGGAGTGGACTAACAGGCCATCTGCTGTTCCATCATGCTGATCCATCTTCTTGGGGAAGATGTCCAAATAGCCCAAATACTGAAGACTGGAACACTGAAGTGACATGGGCACCAAGTTCACAGAAGATTGTTGGAAACCAGGGTCTGAAAAGATTTCTTAATGAGAAATTCTAGTTGGAAAATGATATACATACCCTGTGAGGTTCTGGATTAGAGACAAAATTGTGATAGCATGCAACCAATATGTTCAAGAGACCAACTGGATTAGATGCCCTCCACTTGGAAATAAGAAGTGAATTATGATTACATCCATTATCAAAGATAAACAATTAATTATTGCTCTGTTAGAAGTGTGTTTAAGTAGGAATACAAGAATACAAGAACAGAAAAAAGAAAAAAATAATAACAAGTATTGAGATTGGTTGAGTGTACACAATGGCATAAAAAAACAAAGTGCTTAAGTTATTTTTCAGAAAAATCCCCCATACTCCACTCCAGGATGGTTTGAAACCAGCTTTTCAATAATAGACATACATTTAAGAATATAGCCTATCAGAGCAATGATCTGAGGTCACAAGCTCAAAATCACCCAAGAAAAAGCACAGTAAATCCCCCCAAATAAGAAACAACCAGTCTTTGAAGAGGCATGATGGCTATTTACTTCTGCATGAAGAAAACCCCTGACTCCTCTTTCTCACCATCTGATCAATAGGCAGCTTCTCATTCCTCCCTTCCTATATATTCTCATACTACCAACTCATCTATCAGGGAGATCTGAACTCTTTTATTATTGCAAAAACTGGTGCAGAAGCATTAGTTTCTATGCATGTCAGACATTGAGCCCTTACTCCATGTGAAATATATTTAACAATTGAAATATTGAAACAACAATAATGTCAAGAAATCATAAATAAGGTTACTTCTATTAAACACAATATTAAAGGTATATGATTTTGTATAGAAAGCATATTTTAAAGCTAAAGATTTAATAATATAAATATATATTTTTCAATATAAGTCATTACTTGTGAGTTATGTTTGTTTTTTTTTAAGTGCAAGTAAGTAGTTACTAATTAATAGTGATCAATCTTCTCATTTTTCTAGAAAACTATTAAAAATAAATGCTAGATATTGATTGATGAACAGAATGGTTCCCCAAAGAGAATAGTTATTTATTCATGAGCTATAAAACATACAAATTATTTTTGCATACTAGAACACAGCTTAATTTTGAGCTTCAGGTAGAGACTAATAATTTTTCCTTATGAATCTAATTATAAGTGTCATTCCAAAGCTATTTTTACTTCTACTTTGGCTTAGTAACATTTTTAATTTCTAGTAATAGGAGTGTGCTTAAAGATTCAAAAGGTAAACAAGATGCAGACTTTACCTTTTTCATTTTATAATTCAAGAACATACTTTCCTAATCCCTTTTTGCATATGCACCAAAACACAAGAGGAAGAACACTATAATGGATAATCAATGAGGAATTAAAGAAAATTGTCTTATTCTTGTGCAATTTTTGGAGTGCATTTTAAACATGCTGCAGTTGCTTTCATACATTGAACCTCTCCAGAGTTATTATTTCTTATTGTGTCTATAACAATGTTGTTTTTCTGGAAAAAGAATATTTTTTCTAATCTATATTTTAATTTTTTAAATATGTACAACTTTTATATTTGCAGTTATATCCTTTTATTACTAATATTTCCTTAAGCATTCTATTTTAATTTTAATCTTTTTAGTAGTTTGTCAATTTTATTTGTCTTTCCAAAATTCCTTTTTTTGTTTTTTTGGTTTTTTTTTTTTTTTTGGTTCTCTTTACTGCATTGATTTTGTTTTTTAGTTTTGTTTCTCACTACTATGTTTTAATGAATTGTTTTAATTGTTTTGTCACTGTTGTTGCTCAAATCTCCTCTCTGGCTTCAGTTTTCTTTCTGTTAAAGGGATGACTTTGGATTCTTAATGTTTTAAAATGTCTTTTAGTGTGCTCTTAATAATAATTTTATAATATGTAGGTATTTTTTCACATGTAGTTCTATCCTCAGTACCTTTATCATGGCATTTACTTTTATTTCCTGATGATTTGTGGTATTATTTATTTACTTTTTATTAGGCAATTTTTGTATGATGTGTCTAGATACACATTAAAAATCTATTATATAATCTGTAATGAAAAATTTCAACCTGTAGAATTTTTCCTGTTTGATTTTGGATATGTCTCCTCTGCCCTCACCCCTCCCTCACAATGTCATGATCCCTTCTTTGTTAGACATACATTATAATTATTTATTCATCTTCCCCATCTCTTAGTTCCTTTTTCTTATCATATATAATAGTTTCACAAACACAAAGTTTTTCCATATTCATTTTTATTTTCAGCATAATTTTTAAAACAGTCTCAGCCTTACAGAAAAGTGTAAGAGCCTTTAATGAGGAAGTAGCTAAGATGGCGGCTGGCTGAGAGCCAAGAGGAGGCGTTTACTTGTTTACACCTGACCTTAATGTAATTGACTAAGAATCTTTCTGTGCCCGTGGGCACTGCTTGCTGCACCTGTAAGTTGAGCTTGTGACACGTGTATGCTTGTTAAGAGAACTAAAGTTCCTGTGAAGGGTATAGGTATTTAACCAGACTGGGGGCATCAGAGGGGGAGAAGACAGAGAAGAAGAAGAAGCAACAATAAAGGAACTACTCATTCCCAGTCTGCCTCTGATTTCTTTCCCGCGGTATCAAGTGGTGGCCCGTACGGGGAATCAGCACAGCAGATAAGTACTGAGGAACCTCGCAGGAGTCTCTAGCCAGAGTGGTTAAGGGCGAGGCAAAATGGGTTCGGAAATTTCAAGGAACCGAATTGTCAAGGCTATTAAAGATTTGTTAAAGATAGTTAGGGAGTGCCTGCTCTCAACTAGACCTAGGGTTCAGGAAAGTGTTATTGAATAAGTTAGGGCTAGTGAGGGTAGCATTAGTGAGGAAGAATTAAGTGAAAGTGATCTTGAGAGCACAGTCTTCAATAAAATGAGCAAAAGGGAACTAAAAAGGACCAGGATGGAGGACCGTCAAGTGGAGAAACCACTTGTGCCTTCTGCTCCCCCATGGGATGACTCAATTGCAGAGTCTATTAGGGGTCTTTCTAGGTGCTTGCGTGCCCTTGAGAGTCAAAGTTCACAGAAACTATGGGATCTGCCAGTGTTTGAAAATCAAAATGAACAAAGATACCATCAATATTTAGATTTTAAAACTATAAAAAAATTTTAAAGAAGCAACAATGACATGTGGGCCCTGAGCTCCTTTTACCATAAGCATGTTAGAATCTCTTAATACTTTGAATTTAACTCCTACAGATTGGAAAGGCTTATGTAAGGCAGTATTGAGCAGGGGACAATACTTAGTTTGGAGGTCTCAATTCCAAGAGCTCTGTGTTGAAACCGCTCCTAGAAATGCGGCTGCGGGATTTCCAAATTGTAACGTAGACATGTTAACTGGAGAAGGGCAATATGCTGAACTACAGGTTCAGATTCAGTTCGATCCTGGAGTTTACACTCAGATATATGCCGCAGCTGTTAAGGCATGGAAAACATTGCAAGGATCTGGTGACTTACAAGGTAGCTTGTCTAAAGTCATTCAAGGACCCAATGAGCCATATGCCGAATTTGTTGATCGTCTTTTACAGACAGCAAGTAGGGTTTTTGGATATGTTGATCAAGCCATGCCATTAGTTGTTCAGCTGGTATATGAAAATGCCAACAAATATTGTCAAGACGCTATCAGACCTTGGAAATCTAAAAAGGACCTTTCTGTTTATATAAAGCTTGGCAGGGACATAAATGGTGCATTTATTACAGGTAGTGTAATCGCAGCAGCCATGAGAGGTGCTTCTCCTCTTAATTTTACAAGAGGGGCTCGACCTAAAAGTTATTATCAGTATAGTCAACCAGGTTATTTTAAAAATAATGTCCCTAAAGAAGGCAAGAGACAATAGAAATAAAACCAAGCTCATCTCGTGCCCCAGGCCGCTGCCCCAGGTGTAAAAAAGGAAACCATTGGGCTAGTAAGTGCAGATCCCAAACTGATATTTATGGTAACATTTTGTCTGGCAATTCAAAAAACGGGCACAGGGCCCAATGCCTCGGGGACCACAAATGTACGGGTCATTAGAGAAGGAGTATCCTCAAACACCTATCCAGATGATTCCTTGACACAATCCCTTTTACCCATTAACTCCCTTGTCAGAGGGACAAAAGGAAGTGCAGGACTGGACCTCTGTTCCACTGCCCGAATAGTGCTAACACCTGAGATGGGAGTTCAACTGATTCCCACGGGAGTCAGGGGACCTCTTCCCTTAGGGACTGTGGGATTTATCCTGGGGCGAAGTTCAACTAGCTTATCCGGACTTCAAGTTACTCCAGGAGTGATAGATTCTGATTATCAGGGAGAAATCAAGATTATGCTCAGTTTAACTCGAGGCATTGGTTCTGTTAGCCAAGGTGATAGAATTGCTCAGCTACTTCTTCTTCCCAGTCTACATGACTCATTTAAGTGTATGCCTCAAAATAGGAAGAATAGGGGATTTGGATCCACCGGCTCGGGATCTATGGCTTGCTGGGTTCAGGATTGTTCACAGAGGCCTATGTGCAGACTTAAAATACAGGGAATAGAAATGGAAGGGTTAATTGACACTGGGGCTGACTCTTCTATTATTAACTTCCAACAATGGCCCAAACATTGGCCTTTACAGAAGGCTTCAACTAGTTTGAGATGCCTAGGATATTCCAATAGCCCAGAACAAAGCGCAACAGTTTTAAAGTGGGAAGATGATGAAGGGCATCAAGGAACATTTCAGCCTTATGTTCTGTCCAGCTTGCCACCTACCTTATGGGGAAGAGATATATTAAAACAAATGGGAGTACACCTTACAACTGAGCCCGTATGTGTTATAAGTAAAACCTGGAGTCAGATGGAAAAACAGGGATATATTCCAGGTAAAGGACTAGGAAAAAATCTACAAGGTGATCCTAACCCTATTGAGCTTAAAGGAAATCGTCATCGAAAAGGTATAGGATTTTTTTTTTTTAGGGGCCACTGAAAAAACAATTTTGAAAATACCATGGCTTTCTGATAATCTAGTTTGGGTCCCTCAATGGCCCCTATCTAGAAAGAAATTACAAGCGGCCCACTTACTAGCCCAAGAACAACTAGAGGCAGGACATATAGAACCTTCTACCTCTCCCTGGAATTCCCCCATATTGGTGATTAGGAAAAAAAATCAGGAAAATGGCAATTGTTACATGATCTTAGAGAAATCAATAAAACTATGCAAGTTATGGGCCCTACTCAACCTGGGCTTCCTAATCCTATGGCCATTTCTCAGAATTTTCAGCTCATAGCCATTGATATAAAAGATTGCTCTTTTTCCATTCATTTACATCCCCTGGATGCCCCTAGGTTTGCTTTTAGAGTTCCCTCTATTAATAATGACGGACCTGACCAAAGATTTCAGTGGAAAGTTTTACGCCAGGGTATGGCTAATAGCCCCACTATGTGTCAAATCTATGTAGATAAAGTTATTCAGCCTATCAGGAACAAATACCCAGAGCTTATGTGCCTCCATTATATGGATGATGTTCTGCTTGCTCATCCTAATCAAGAAGTCTTATTCACCATATTTAGCGATATATCAGAAAACTTGAAATGATATGGACTAAACATTGCTGAAGAAAAGGTTCAAACTAGATCTCCAATATTATATCTAGGATTCCAAATTATGGATACTTTTATTAGGCCTCAAAAAATCTTAATAAATAAGGAACATCTAGCTACTCTTAATGATTTTCAAAAATTGCTAGGAGACATTAATTGGCTTTTCCCTACACTAGGCCTCACTACTGGCCAACTAAAACCTTATTTGATATCCTTCACAGGAACCCTGATCCATCTTCACAGCGAACATTGACTCCTGATGCTAGGGAAGCTTTAAAGTTCGTAGAAAAGGCCATCGAAGGATCCCATTGTGATAGAATTGATTTTACTTGACCACTGATTTTGATCATTATTTCCTCACAATATACACCCACAGGAGTATTTTGGCAACAGGGGCCTTTATTATGGATACATTTGCCTGTCTCTTCTAAAAGTACAATTGAGTTTTACACCGCCATGGTGGCTAAACTTATTCTCCAAGGACTTAAGTCTTCTATTAAAATATTTGGCATTCACCCCGCTACTATTATTACTCCCTACTCATCATCACAGGTTGAATATTTATGCTTCAATGATAATGATTGGGATATAGTTAGATGCTCTACTTCTGCAAATTTTGATAACCATCTTCCTAAGTCTCCTATACTATCTTTTTGTATCAATCATCCCATTATATTTTCACAGGTAATAAAAAATCAACCTATTCCCAAGGCATTAAATGTATTTACAAATGGGTCCTCTAACAGCATTGCTGCAGTAGTCACTCAAAAAGAAAATATGATTCATATTACTGCCCATAAATCAGCTCAATTGGTAGAATTAGAAGCTCTTATTATAGCTCTTGAAAGCTTTAGAGAGCAGCCCATAAATATTTTCTCAGACAGTCATTATATTGTACATGCCGTCCCTAAATTAGAGCTAGCAGGTCCAATAGCACCTCATACTCCAGCCTTTAAATTGTTTTTCCAAATTCAAAACCTTCTATGGGAATGTAAAGAACCTTTTTTTATTGGACACATCAGAGCTCATACTAACTTGCCCGGTCCTCTCCATGAAGGTAATCAAAAGGCCGATGCCCTTACTCAAACAATCTTTATATTTTCAGCTACCTCGTTCCATTCTCAATTTCATGTTAATAGTACTAATTTACAACAAAGGTTCAAAATAACTAAAGATCAAGCTCGAACAATTGTGAAGGCTTGTCAATCTTGTGTGACACATTTGCCCAGTCCTCATCATGGTGTTAACCCAAGAGGATTAATGCCCAATCATTTATGGCAGATGGATGTTACTCATGAGCCAAGTTTTGGAAAATTGCAATTTGTTCATGTGTCCATAGATACATGCTCAGGCATGATTTTTGCTTCCTTACATGCTGGAGAAAAGGTTAAAGATGTTACATCTCATTGTTTACAAGTTTTTGCTGCATTGGGCATTCCCAAAATGTTTAAAACAGACAATGGCCTCGCATATACGTCTTCATCTTTTAAACAATTTTGCTCCAAATTTGACATACTTCATAAGACTGGTATTTCGCATAATCTTCAAGGCCAAGGTATAATTGAACGAGCTAATTGCACACTCAAACTTGTGCTTTTAAAAACAAAAAGGAGGAGACTGGGCGACTCCTAAAGATAGATTAGCCATAGCCCTTTTTACTTTAAATTTTTTAACTTTGGATTCCGAAGGATATTCAGCTGGAGACAGACATTAGAATCCACATCAACAACATAAACCTTTGGTTTACTGGAAAGATGTTCTTTCAGGAACATGGCAGGGCCCAGATCCAGTATTAATTTGGGGGCGAGGATCTGTTTGTGTCTTTCCACAGCACGCGTCCTCGCCGGTATGGATACCATCAAGATTGATAAAACAGGTGCCAAATCAAAAGGGCCAAGATGAAGTTGTTGCGGATCCTGCTCTTAATGATTCCCTTACATAGTGGAAAAGAGGTAATTTGTTATCAATCCAAGCACCTGTGCAAATTTGTCTCTTTTCCGACAAGGGGACCTCATCTTTGCCTTTTCAGCTAAGAAACTTTTAAGCTGCGCACTTTTTCCTTCAATAAACTCACAACTTAAGTCTCATTCCTCCCATCCGGGACGAGAGGATCTCTCTTTAGTATGCTCACAATTGTGTTTTTCTTTTTTATATATGTCTTTATGTCTGTGCATCTGTACAGATTTCATGTAAATGTGACGTCACAAATAACAAAAACTGAGCACTCATGAAAATTAATTAAAAAAAATGGATCCAAATACCTTTAATTCATTTAAGCCAAAAGTGTTCAAATCAAATTGGGTAAACAAATAAAAAATGAAGATACCTTCAAACTTAATTTATAAGTATCTCTAGGACTTCTCTTCAGCAAGGAATATGACTAATACTGTTCAGACTGATATTTTGGTATTTGACATGGGATTATTTATTTATAATTAACTTTATTTGTTAAACAGCTGATTAATTTACAAAGTTTAATTGTTTCAACAGGTATAAACAGATGTGTGTGATTCTTTATAAGGGTTCATAAAAGGTTGCTGTGTATGCAGAGGCTCAAAAGTTCCAGCTAACAAAATATTTTTCTACTTTTCCACAAAAAGTTAACTGCTCTTAACCTTTCTTTAATCTGTTGTAAATGTAATATTTTGTCAGCTAAATACTCTCAGCCTTTCTTTAATTCATTCTAAATGTGATATTTTGCCAGCTAATGTTCATGGAAGCTCAAGCAGCAATGTATGTGAGCAGAGATCAACTCCAGAACTAAAACACCTGATCTAAGATCTAATAGTTCTATTTTTAATGATAGTTTGAATTGCACTCCTACAACTTGCTTCTTGACTCAGTGCTGGAATGGCAATGCCTTTCCTCTGATGATTGTTGCTCGAGTTCCTAGGTACATCCCTATGCCAGTCTTAGCGGGCCCTGAAGACTTGCCAGTGGCATTCTCTAGACATAAAAGAGATGGCTGCTGCTGCAACAGCTGCAAGGGTCGCAATCGCTACAAGCATCCCTTCTGCTCAAGCATTAAACAACCTCACCAGCAGTGTGGCGTCTGCTCTGCATGCACGGGGCCTCCTAGATCAGCATCTACATTTTGAAATTGTCAATCAATGTGTTGATCTTCTCCAGGAGCAAGTGGACATTTTGGCAGATCTTTCTACCATAGGTTGTTTAGGACATTACACAGGACAATGCCTTGCAGGTATCCCTTTTCTTAACCTTAATAGGGCAGCTGATTTGTCTAGAGAACTTAGTACGCTACTTAATGGAACTTGGCTCGTCAGCACAAAGAAAAATGCGCTTGCTGCCTTAGAACCGGAGCATCTCCTCATGATTGGTTGGCTCGATTGGACGGCTGGTAGTCAAAGACGGAAAGTCTCATGTGACCAACATATCAACCTAAGACAGGAGTCAAGGGCACTTTACTTACGGACTTGATTATCCGATGACGGGTAAGAATGTCAGTTGCACATGCAGACGCCTAAAGACAGGCACAGTCGATCCTGATGTGGTGAGGGTCTTCACCCATCCATTTAAGCTATCCCTCTTTTAAAACAAAAGGGAGGAAATGTAAGAGCCTTTAATGAGGAAGTAGCTAAGATGGTGGCTGGCTGAGAGCCAAGAGGAGGCATTTACTTGTTTACACCTGACCTTAATGTAATTGACTAAGAATCTTTCTGTGCCTGTGGGCACTGCGTGCCGCACCTGTAAGTTGAGCTTGTGACACGTGTATGCTTGTTAAGAGAACTAATGTACCTGTGAAGGGTATAGAGTATTTAACCAGACTGGGGGCGTCAGAGGGGGAGAAGTAGAGAAGAAGAAGAAGCAACAATAAAGGAACTACTCATTCCCAGTCTGCCTCCGATTTCTTTCCTGCGGTATCGTTGCCTAAGGCGGCAACAGAAAAGTTGAAGTATGGTACAAATAACTTTCTTTTTTAAGCCATTTGAAAATAAATTGCCAACTTGATGCCATAGCTTCCTAAATATATTGTGTATCATTCTTAGAAACAAAACTGTTTTCTTATATAGTCATAATAAACCATCAACATCAAGAAATTGATACTAATTCATTATTGTATCTCATGATCTGATCCAAATCATGCTATCAATTGTCCCAATAATATAATTTATAGCAAAGAATCCAGTTCAGAGTAATATCTTCTACTTAGCTGTCAAGACTTTATAGTGTCTTCCAATTAAAAATGTTTCTGCAGTCATACTTTGCCTTCTATGTCTGAAATTTAAAGATAACAGCTTAGAAATTTTGTAGAATGCCCTCAATTTTTTGGTCTGATATTTCCTCACAATGAGATCTTCATTTTGCTTCATTAACAAGACTATTAGACAAGTCGTGGGTATTCTTTTTGTTGCATTTTATCATTTGTACACCCATTTGGGTTATCTCGTTTCACTGTTCCATTACCTCTCCTTGATTTTTTCATTAAAAGTCCTGTCTTGGTGGCTTTCTCCATTGTGAAGAGATTCTACTGCTTTTTTTTGTAAATGTTTATTTTACCAGTAGCATCCCATTTATTTATATTAAATTGACAGATAACACTGTATGTTTGTATACTATACAGCTTGATGTTTTGAAATACACACACACACACTGTGAAATGGTTAAATCTAGCTAATTAGCAAGGGCATTATTTCCATAGTTAACACATAAAACATAACTTCCACTGTCTACATTTTTCAAGAATACAATGCATCATCATTAACTACAGTCATTTTGTTGCACAATAGATCTCTTAAAATATATTCCTTCTAATTGTAATTATGTATTCTTTGACCAACATCTCCCCATCTTGTCCTCCCAGACTCCTCTCTTGCTCAGCATCCTCTTCTACTTTGGCTAAGACAGCCCACCTCAGACTCCACCTTCAGAATGTGGATGTCTTGCTCCCTCCACTCATATTCTGATTATGCCTCTCTGCAAGATTAGCTTCTTTGCAAGAGTTGTACTAGGCCACCCACTCATGCTATGCTCACTCCATGTGAAGGCACCTCCTTCTTCAGCTCAGGCTTTGACTCCTTGTGCCAGATATTTCTCTGCATTTGTAAACATTAGTCTTCATTGTAGTTTTATTTCCATCTTCCCTTTTATATTTTCTAGTTTCCTGTTGCATAGTCAATGAATTATTCACTATTTTTCTATCTTTATTCTCTTCTAATACATAAACTTCTGTGTTCTAACCTAAAATATCTATTCACCCACCACTTCTTGTGCTGCACCTTTATACCCTTCTTTCTTCCATTTCTAATGCTTTTTAAAAATCTATATTTTCTCTTCCATTTTCTGCCTACCAATATTTTGCTTTTAATCTCACTATTCTACTGAAATTTGCCTTTTTATATTTAATAGTGACTTCACAAGTTAAATCAGCCTTTTTTAGTTTTCATATTTTAGTACTAAGCATTATCATTATTTTTGAAGAGTAAACAAAAAATACAAAAAATTACTTAAATAATTACCATTGTTGCTTACCTTGTAAGATATTCATATCCATTCATATGACACTCTGTCGGGACCTTCTGGACACTGTCAGCTGAGAGGATGGAAAACTCTGGCTTTTCTGGCTGCTTGCCATGCTACCACACACTGTTACGGACCTAAGCTAAGCAGGGGGCATGGCTGTGACATATCGTGAGAACCAGAACCGCCCTGCTGGTCACTGATTGGCTATGGTCCATTATAAAGTGCTGTCCACCCTTTCAATAAATGAGTTTTTGGCACCACTTCTGACCAAACTCCCTAACGCAGCTCTGAGTCCTTCTGAAGGTGGAGGAGGGGGCGTTAGCGGCTCTTATCTTCTCAACCTGTCTTCACCAGGTAGGCTCCCCCTACCCTTCTCTGCTGAACAAAGAAGGATTCGTTTTGGGCCCACGGGAGCGAGGGGGGGGCTAAAGACCTTGGCCCCTTACCATAAGTTCGCAACAACACTCCAACAAAATTAAAGGAAAAATGTTCTTATAGGGTAAAAAGCTCAAATATCAGAACTGATTATCTGTGGGCTTAAAAAGGATTTTTAAAATTTAAAAAATATAAATGAAAAAAATGTATATATATTTATAGTACATTGTTAATAAAATCATGATGTTAGTTATTTTTAAACTACCCAAATTTAGGATATTATGCAGAAAAGCTTTTAACTTTAATTAACTTCAGAACAAATTTTAAACTTTGATATTGACAAAATTTATTTTCATACAAAATTATAGATGAGTAAATTTAGTCATGTGTGCCTTGTGAAACTTTAAGGAGAAGTCAATCATGGAAGGGCTGTGGACTTGGCTCAGAGGTGGAGCTCATGTTTACTATATATGAGTCTCTCTCAGCATCACCACCAACAAAAAAGTTAATCATTACATTTTCCCTATATTTCAGAAAAATGTAGGAAAGATATAGTTCATTATAAATGTACACAAATCTGAGGACCAAAATAGATGCTCTGAACTTTATAAGTCAATAAGATTAACATATCTGTGTGGATTTTAAAGAACTAATTTATAATTATTTAATGACAATGCTTTGGCACAATTATATTTCCCTTGTTGAAAAGGCTGATTACAGCTTGGTAATGGCTAAATATTTTCTGATTCATGGAGTTAGCATAAAATATTTGCCTAGAAGTGAGGTATGTGACCTAGCTTCCTTATGAATAGTAATTGGATACCTGGGCAAGGACAGGAAATACAAAAAGAAGCCTAGGCTGTTTGTCCCAATCCCAAAATGAACATTCACAGTGAAAATTCACTTTTGATACTAGCAGGTTAAAAATTAATCTATTTAACAAATATTTATTGAGCATCTACAATGTCACAATGCTGAGACAATAATAAAATTGAACAAGAAGACTTGCCTCCATGCTGATTTTATAGTTTAGAGGATTTAGTGCTGGAGAAAAAAAAATGTAAGCAGCACATTTCATTTTAAGCTTTTAAGTGATTTAATAGGGAGAGTAATTGGATACCTGGCCAAGGATGAGTAACATTTTCAAGACGTCTTTTCATTGATTAAGAGATCCTTAAGACAATACCTTGGGGCTAAGATATTTTCATACATAAATCACTCTGTGAGATTATGTCTTTCTTTTGTCATGGGAATCTCCTCTAGAATGATTCAACCCTCTTTGGCTGAGATATAAAGCTGCTTAAGCAACTTGCTTGTAAACTAGATACCTGAAATAAATCAGTTATGCTATGTTTAACATGAATGTGTGATGAGATGAGCTTTTTGTTAAAGTAATTTGTTTAAAATATTTTTTTTCTACCCTTGAAATGTAACAGCAGATCATTTATGAAGACACCTGGTCAGTGTTTATGTGGCATGTTACTAGGCCCATGCTTGCTTCACTGTTCTCAATGAATTCCAGCCTCACTCAGCTGACCCTCTGAGGAGAACCTCCCCCACGACCTTGCATTCAACAGAGAGAACTGCTATCCTTCCTCTGGCCAAGGGAGGACAGTGCAGCTCCTTCTCAACCATGTTCTTTGCCTGGAGTCATGAAACCCCTGTTTCCTTTGAGAAGAAATGAAACTCCTCAGTTTCCTTTTGACTAGGAAACTTTTCCTTTCCTAACAAGGTCTCTGGAGTATTGAGAGGGAATCATCTGCAAGCTATTTTCATTTGCATTTTTCATTGTTAATATATTTGAAAGCCTTTTTAAAAAATGTGGCATTATTTCCTCTTTGTTAAATTGTTTGCATGTCTTTTGCTCACTTTTATCTTTTGAAGCTTCAGTATGCCTATTGTTTTATATAAAGTGCGACATTTTCACAACCTTCTTGACGTATATTTTACATGTCATAGTTTTGTTCACAGGTGATTGCTTTTTAGTGAATTTATCAACTTGTACAAACATCACCAATTGTCACCACCCCATTAAAGTCCCTAATGTATGATAACTATTAATCTTCACCCTGTTGCCCACCACTGTGTACCACATACAACCACTAATCTACTTTCTGCCATTTTAGATTTATCTTTCTAAGACGTTCCATACAAATTGGAATCATGAAATATGTGTTGTCTTTAATCTGATTTCCTTCACTCAGCGTGTGTCAATAGTACATTCTTCTCCCACTAAATTATATTCCATGGTAAAGATATTTCATGGACAATGTCTATGAATTCATCAGCTAATGAACATTTAAGTTGTTTTAAATTTTTGGCTTATGAATAATAATGCTAAGACCATGGAAGCTTTTTAGCTATCTATCTCAACTTTTAAATAATTAGGTATATTTTTAATCTCGTCAGTCCTTCCTTATTTTTTTTATTTGGATTGTGTAAATCTGTATAACAAAAACTAAAACTTCTGTCAATTACTCAGTCATTTAATTTCTCATCACTCAAAACTTTTAAATAATTAGGTATATCAAGGCTGTGCCCTTGACTCCTGTCTTTTTTAATACACTGAATATTTTACATTATATCTAAGTATTTGTATTTATGAATATATACTCAAACAGCTGCCCATTACCTATGTTAAAATGATAAAGTCCCAAACAATGAAAGAGAAAAATTGCAAGAATATCATAGTTGAATATATTAGCAGCAGACGTCTTTTTTATTTAACAATGATGGTAGCACTTTTTTTATTGTAGCAATTGTTTGCTAAAGAGAAGTCCCAGGGACACTATAAATCAAAATTGAAAGTACCTTCATTTATAAAATTATTTACCTAAATTGAATACTCTAAACCTAAAATGAATTATCCATATATATATATTTTTTCTTTTTCATAAGCGCTTTGTTCTATGTGACGTCACACTGGACAAACAAACATACAAACATTTATTTGTGACGTCACATTAACATGAAATATAGACAAATGTACAGACATAAAGACATGTATAAAAAGAAAAAAAAAAATACAATTGTGTGCACACTAAAGAGAGATCTCCTCGTTGAATCATTCTATACCTTCATCTTGGTCCTCTTGATTTTGTACCCTTTTTTATTAATCTTGATTCTTCAATAACTTCATCTTGATCATTTTGATGTGGTACCTGTTTTATTAATCTAGATGGTATCCATATTGGAGAGGATTCGTCTTTTAAAACTGAGGATTGTATGGGATGCCTGTTTTATGGGATATATTGAATTTTGCGCAAAACTCTTTGAAAGATGAGGACGTATATGCGGGGCCATTATCTGTTTTAAGCATTTTGGGGATGCCCAATGCAGCAAAAGCTTGCAAGCAATGAGATGTAACATCTTTAACTTTTTCTCCAGAATGTAAGGAAGCAAAAATCATGCCTGAACATGTATCTATGGTCACATGAATAAATCGCAATTTTCCAAAACTTGGCTCATGAGTAACATCCATCTGCCACAAATGATTGGGCATCAATCCTCTAGGGTTAACGCCGAAATGAGGATTGGGCAAATGTGTCATACAAGATTTACAATCTTTTACAATTGTTCTGGCTTGCTCCTTTGTGATTTTAAACCTACGTTGCAAGGTGGTGCTGTTGACATGAAACTGGGAGTGAAATAAAGTAGCTTGTTGTAGCGCTGAAAGTATAAATACTGTTTTTGTAAGTTCATCAGCCTTTTGATTACCTTCATGGAGGGGACCAGGCAAATTAGTATGTGCTCTAATATGGCCTACGAATAGGGGTTCTTTTCTTGCCCACAAAAGTTTTTGTATTTGATAAAACAATTTAAAGGCTGGAGTATGAGGTGCTATTGGTCCTGCTAACTCTAATTTTGGGACGGCTTGTACAATATAGTGGCTATCTGAAAAAATGTTTACGGGCTGGTCCCTAAAAATTTTCCAGAGCTCTTACCACAGCTTCCAGTTCCACTAGTTGAGCTGATTTGTGTGCAGTTATGTAAGTCATATTTTCTTTTTTAGTGACTACTGTAGCAGTACCATTTGAGGACCCATCTGTAAATACATTAAATGCCTTAGGAATAGGTTGATTTTTTATTACCTGTGGAAATATAATAGGATGATTAATACAAAAAGATAATATAGGGGACTTAGGAAGATGATTATCAAAATTTGCAGAAGTAGAGCATTTAGCTATAGCCCAATCATTATCATTGAAGCATAAGTATTCAATCTGTGATGATGAATAGGGAGTAATAATAGTAGCAGGGTGAATGCCAAATATTTTAGTAGAAGTCTTAAGTCCTTGAAGAATAAGTTTAGCCACCATGGAGGTATAAGATTCAATTATACTTTTAGGAGAGACGGGCAAATGTATCCATAATAAAGGCCCTTGTTGCCAAAATACTCCTGTGGGTGTATATTGTGAAGAAATAATAATCAACATCAGCGGTTGAGTTAAATCAAATCTATCACAATGAGCTCCTTCAATGGCTTTTTCTACTAACTTTAAAGCTTTCCTAGCATCAGGAGTCAATGTTCGTGGTGAAGATGGATCAGGATCTCCACGAAGGATGTCAAATAAAGGTTTTAGTTGGCCAGTAGTGAGATTTAGTGTAGGGCGAAACCAATTAATGTCTCCCAGTAGTTTTTGGAAATCATTGAGGGTGGTCAAATGTTCTTTATTTATTAAAATTTTTTGGGGTCTAACAAAAGTATCCATGATTTTAAATCCTAAATATAATATGGGAGATCTGGTTTGAACTTTTTCTTCTGCTATATATAGTCCATATTTTTTTAAATTTTCTACCACATCACTGAATATATTAAATAAGATTTTTTGATTAGGGTGGGCCAATAAAATATCATCCATGTAATGCAGACACATGAGGTTTGGATATTTATTTTTAATGGGTTGGATAGCCTTGTCCACATATATTTGGCATATGGTGGGGCTATTAGCCATTCCCTGTGGTAAAACCTTCCATTGATATCTCTGATCAGGGCCATTATTGTTCATAGAAGGAATGGAAAAAGCAAACCTGGGGGCATCCAGAGGATGTAGGGGAATAGAAAAGAAGCAATCCTTTATATCAAGAGTAATAAGATGGAAATTTTTTGGAATAGCTACGGGTCTAGGAAGTCCAGGTTGAGTAGGCCCATAACTTGCATGGTTTTATTGATTTGTCTAAGATCATGTAACAATCGCCATTTTCCTGACTTTTTCTTGATCACAAATATGGGGGGAATTCCAGGGAGAGGTGGAAGGTTCTATATTGACCTGCTTCTAATTGTTCCTGAACTAATTGGTGGGCCCGCTTGTAATTTCTCTTTAGATAGGGGCCACTGAGGGACCCACACTGGCTTATCAGAAAGCCATGGTATTTTCAAAATTATTTTCTCAGTGGCCCCGAAAAAAAAATATCTTTTTCCTTTATGACAATGATTACTTTTAGGGTTAAGATTACTCTGTACTTTTTGATAATGAGTTCTTTTATGGTTAAGATTACCCTGTAGGTTTTCACATTTAACATCTGCAGGCTTGGTTGCAAGGTGTACTCCCATTTGTTGCAAAAATATCTCTTCCCATAAAGTAACCTAGGTAAAACATAAGGCTGAAATGTTCCTTTATGGCCTTCATCATCCTCCCATTTTAAAATTACTGCACTTTTATCTGGGAGGTTATTATATCCCAAGCCTCTTAAACTGGTTGAAGCTTTTTGCAGAGGCCAGTGCTTGGGCCATTGGCGTAAATTAATAATGGAAGAGTCAGCTCCAGTATCTATTAATCCCTCCATTTCTATTCCTTGGATTTTTTATTTTACACATAGGCCTCCTTGAACAGTCTCGAACCCAGCAAGCCATGGGACTTGAGTCAGTGGAACAAAATCCTCTATTGTTCCCTTCTTGAGGCATACCCATTTTAAATGAATTATGTAAATTGGGAAGGAGAAGCAACTGAGCAATTCTATCTCCTTGATTAACAGAACTTACACTTTGGGGTGAGCTAAGCATTATTTTTTATTTCCCCTTTGTAGTCTGAGTTTATTACACCTGGGGTCACTTGCAAACCTAATAAGCTTTTAGGACGCCCGATAATAAGTCCTACAGTCCCTGAGGGAAGAGGTCCCCTGACTCCTGTGGGAATCAGTTGAACCCCCATTTCAGGTGTTAACACTATTCGGGCGGTGGAACAGAGGTCTAATCCTGCATTTCCTCTTGTTCCTCTGGCGAGGGAGTGGATGGGTAGTAGGGATTGTGTCGGGGAAGCATCTGAGTGGATGCTTGAGGATACTCCTTCTGCAATGCCCCGTACATTTGTGGGCCCCGGGGTACTGGGCCCCGTGCCCCGTTTTTTGAATTCCTGAACAAAGGATTTCCATGGATGTCAAATTTTGAATAGCATTTATTGGCCCAATGATTTCCCTTTTTACACCTGGGGCAGCGGCCTGGGGCATGGTATGAGCTTGATCTTATTTCTCTTTTGGGATTTTGCCTAGAATTGCCTGATTGATTATGTAATTTTGCCTGGAATATCCTGATTGATTATAATGTCTTTTAGCCTTTGTGAAATTTCGAGAGGAAGCACCTCTCATTGCAATCACATTTCCTGTGACAAAGGCGCCATTTATATCTTTACATAGTTGTATATATACGGAAAGATCCTTTTTAGTTCTCATGGCCTGATGGCTGCTTGGTGTGTCCAGCTTGGTATGCAGTTCTCAAAAGTCGATGTCGGCTCAATTAGGTCCTTGAATCACTTTTGACAAGCTATAGTTTTCCATGCCTCTAAGGCAGCTGCATTTATCTGAGCATATTTTGAGTCATAATCTGTTTGAGCCTGTAAGTCTATTGCCCTTCTCCTGTGAGCATGTCTATATTATGTTTTCAAACCCTGCAGCCGCGTTTCTTTTAGCCGTTTCTATACAAAGTCTTGGAATTGCGATCGCCAAACCAAGAATTGCCCCCCGCTTAATGTTGCTTTACATTTTTTTTGGACTCCAGCATACTCAACGTGAAAGGAGCTTGGGGCCCATAAGTCATTACTGCCTCTTTGAGATTTTTTTATTGTTTTGAAATCTACTGACTGATGGACACTCTGAGTTCCACCCATGGGGGAGTAGTCATTTTTAATTTCTTTTTCCTCATTTTCTCAGGATCACTTTTACTAGATTCCTCACCACTGCTAATTTCACTGACAGCATATCCTGAGGCCCAGGTTCCAGTGAGAGCAAGTATCCTTCAGCTTTCGCCAATAACTCCCGAATAGCTTTAATAGCTTGGATTTTTGTCATTTTTGGGTCTCTTCTAATACTCTCTTTACTGGTCTCAGTTGGCCCAGTGGAATCTACACTTTTTTGATCACTTTCATTTTTGTCTATATACTCCTCACTGAGAACAGAGTCAGGTATATCAAGGAGTCTTTGCATAGCCTCTATCACTTGGGATTCAGTTATATTCGAACCCATCTTTAGAGACCTTTCAGTTCTTACCTGTCCGCTCTGAAGTTCCCCGTACGGGCCGCCACCTGTTGCCGCCTGAAGCGCTCGGAGCACTGGAGCCGCGGGAAGAACTTCAGAAGCAAACTGGAGACAAACAGCTTTTTATTCTGATAACTTTTCTCTCTGTTCTAACAACTAACTCACGCCAAACACACCACTAAAATGGCGCTGACCCGATCAGCAATTTCGGCCAAGTCACTCCAGATCCCGCAACAAAATCCCGTGAGACTACGGGTGGCGACAATGGCCAAATCTCCACGGCTCATAGTCAACTGCAATTCAAGCCAATCCCCAAACAGGGCTCCTGCTGTCCATATATGTTACCAAACATAGGTTATGAGTATTTTTCATTTTGCTTTGTTTTCTTCAGAAAGGATAAAAATCCCTTGGGTGTTCAATCTCATAAATTCAACTACATAAAAGGTATGCTTTGACTCCAGGAGTTGGAGTCAAACATTTAATTGTGCATATTTTTTTTTTTTTTGGAGGGGGATCATTCTGATTATTGTGAGATTGTTGTAGGATTATTATCATAAAAACTTTCAGTTTAGCTTAGAAGTGTTTCTCAAATATCTTTTCAGAGCTTGAGGACTTCTTTTGGATCGCTTGCCACAAAGATTACATTCTCTTTGGAGTTCAGATACTATACATCAAAACATTGGAGCTTTTGCAAGTTTTCTCTCAACAGGGGAAATATATCCCCTACAAACTAAAGGCAAAGTCAAAAGAGCAGTAAACAACTTTCTAACTCTTTTCTCAGAGTTTCCTTCATTAAAGAATATGATTGCACTATGCCCTCCTCATAGTATCCTTCATCATTCATGCTAAACCAGTGATATGAACAGTGTAAATATGAAATTGCAATAGGCAGATTCTTAATGTCTGGACTTTTTGTTTCTTATTGTTGTTCATGGCTTTCTTAAACCTAAGCAAGAAATCTAAGTAAGAAAAATAATAAAAAATAAATAAAATGTTGGAACAAATACTTTCTAAATATAATTACTGTGTCTTTCAAAGTAGACTAAAATTGACCTTTCCGGTATAATGTAATGCACGCCTATGAACAAAGGCAAATCACATACTCTTGCAAATATTATTGTATTTTTATCAAGTTCTTTCATTTCTAATTATGATTTTTATTTTCTAATCTACTATTTCATTTTATGTGTATGAATTCATGACTCATATCTCCTTCATAAGTATGACTTTTTATTACCCAATGCCCTCCTTTATCTTGTTTATTGCTTTTAATCATAAATTCTACCTTGTCTGATATTAATATCACTTTTCTTGCTTGCCTTTTGTTTGCATACAGCTGTTATCTATTCATTCATCTACTAATTTCAATTTTAATTTTCATCATGCTTAGAGTATATTTATTGTAAACATCATCTGGGCTATGTTTTTTTCCAACCTTTCATCTGACAGTTTCTGTATTTTAATAGATTTAGTCAGTTAACAATATATATACTGAATGATATGTCAGATTTATCTTGTTACTTCATGTTTACTTATTGTACTTTAATATTTACTCATTTTCACTTTCCTTTTGCTTCTTTGTTCAATGTGTTCATATGTGTGTGTGTGTGTGTGTGTGTGTGTGTGTGTGTGTGTGTGTGCGTGCTCCTGCGCATGTGTGTGTGTGAACATTTTATTGGGGATGGAACCCATAGACACTTCACCACTGAGCTATACCCATAGTCCTTTTTCTGAGATAGGGCCTCCAGGCTGGCCTAGAGCTTGCTAACCTCCTACCTTACTCTGCAGAATCTCTGGTATTACAGGTTGGAGCCACTGTGCTCTCAGGGTGTTTGTTGTATGTTCCACTTTCCATCCCTTGCTGATAAAAAAATTTTGCATTTCCATTAACAGTTTTATTTTCTTTCCCTTATCTTATCATCAAGCACTATATCCCAAATGTTTTCCCATGGAATGGAAGATACTTGAATTCCTCTACATTTCCCTAAATGCAAATAAAATATCTTTCTGATATTCTCATTTCCAGTATGTTTATCTCCTTCTATTTCCCTTTCACTATTCTGGAGTTGCCATTGTAATTTATTTTATTTCCTTACTTCTTTTTTTTTCCCACTTATTCATTGTCAATACATTCCTTTTTTTGTATTCCAGTATTAATTTCCCTTATAATAGTTCCCTGTTATATCAAGAATTCTTTAAATTTATGTTCTCCTTCCAGTTTCATTTAATTCAGATATGACTGGCATGCCCAAGCATAACACTTTTTCAGAAAGAATATATGTATGTATGGGTAAATATATATGTATATATAGGTGTATACACACACACACACACACACACACACACATACACAAACACACATTCCTTTTCTAGGTGCATTTTATTTCTGTCTGGAATTTGTTGTTTCCTTTATGACCTAACATTTTTTATTATTATTTGCACTGTTGTATATCTAGCCTAGAACTTAAAGAATTTTTTAATCTATAAACTGATGTTTCTTTGATTAATCAGTTTTTACTTTTGTTTTTGTTTAATCATTACCTCACCTTTATTAGTGTATATATATTAAGTATATTATAATATACAAATATATGTGCTATATATAAAGTGTATATTGGCAAAGGCGTTCCAGCACCTGCTGTCTGACAAGGTCACAGCATGGGGAACACAGCCACAAGGCCTCTGTATCTGGAAAACGGAACTATTTGATTTAATAATGTGTTTTTTTATTATTGATAATTATGATGTGGATGACAAGATATTTGCCAATTCCAAGGGAGAAAACATGTTGTTTGGACCTGCAGGAATATTCCCAGAATGGGACTAAAAAACATAAATAAGAAATGTCCACAGGTGTGCAGTGTTTCCCAAGAAATAAACAACAATTTTTTTTTTTTTTTTTGAAAGTTCATAAAAACAAAATTACAGATTAAGATTTCTGGGAGAATCTTGGGCAACAGGAATTGTTTGTCCCTCAGTTAATAATTCCTACTGAGTCTTTTGTTCTAGGGCCACAATCCTTGAAAAGTTCTAATTACAGAGAAAGAATTATTTTACCCATAGTACAGGGTCCACCATACATAGCCTACTTGATTGAGGAAAGATTATGGTATCCTTCAACAGACCCTCCTTTACCTTACACAGGGATTTATGATGAGGATGGAAAACACATAGTTAATATTGATGGCAAATGGTTTGACATACTGGGTTGACTTACAAAACTTACCTTTTAGTTAAAGATTACAAAGATTTAAGGCCCGGTGCACTTTAACAAAAGAATAAAGAAACTCTCTGAGAAAGCAGTTCAATCAGTTTTTATGAGAAAATAAATGTAGGCACTAATTAAAATAAGTTTTATAAGATATATTTTTAGAGTAATGTTAGAAATATTTTCAGATTCTTAAGTTTTTAGGTGTATGGGTCTTTAGGTGCTTTAAGATTATAGATTTTAGGTTATAGTTTATAAATTATAGGTTATCATAAGCATAAGACTTAAGGGGACTTTTAGATGGGAACCTTAGATTAGAAATAAAGTACAGGTGTATTTAAAGTTAAAGATTAATAATAGGTTAGGACACATAAAATCTGGTTATGTAGTCTGGCAACTGTTAAACAAGGAATTGTTACAATCTGGGAGAATTTCACTATCTGGAAACTGTAAATCAATGACGTATTTTGTTAGAATGATTCTGTACCCATAATAAAAGAAAAAAAAAAAAAAAAAACATATAAATAAAGACCCAGAGAAAGCAGGATCAGCTTTCTCTCTGGAGATTGCTCAAGGAGAAGGAGTCTCCATCCTGTTTCTTACACCGACACCACTCATCATTCAGGACCCCCTGGATCTCCACCTGGGGCTGGACCCCGGCAGTATATAATATATATATATCAAGTATACACACTCACATATATATGCGCATGTGTGTGTGTGTGTGTGTGTGTGTGTGTGTGTATGCTTCTTTTGTTGTTGTTGTTCATTTTTGCTCTTTCCGAAACCTTCATGAACTTTCTAATTCATGCCCACAGGCTCCTGGATCTATACACAAGCCCCTTGAATTTAAGCTTATGATTTGTCTGTCTGATTTTTCACTATATCTGCACTGCTTATTCTAGGCAGTTAATCCTTATTTCACCAGTGACTTTTCTTTCTTTTTTATATAATTACCTACTGAGATTTTAAGTGAAAAATGTGTGGGTTTATTAATGACCAAATATCTTGAGTGTGTGTGTGTGAGAGAGAGAGGGAGAGAAGGAGGGAGAGAGAGAGAAAGATAAAGGAAGAAAGAGAGAGAGAGAAGCTTGAATGTTCTTAAGCACTCTTAATTTTGTAGCCAGGTCTTCAAAACTTTTATTCATTGGCTGTTTCTTATTTTTCTGCCAATTCTTCATTAATCTGGTAGCTGAGTTCCTTGAATAAACAGTACTTTTTTGTTGCTTAATTTTGACTTAGGACTAGTTTTTAGAATATTAAAAAAAAAAAAAAAATCCATAGTAGACCGTGCAAGGGGGCCTCTACCCCGGGCTATTTACGTTGTCAGTCAGATGGTAAGGCACCTGAAGAAAACCTTCTCACCTTTTTATCTCTCAATTCACCCAGTCTCAAGAGCAAAAAGGGTCTAGTGCACTCATTTGCCACGCCCACGCCGTGACCTTTTGGAGGACAATGAGAGCAAGCTCCCTAATGTGGAGCTAAAAGCAAACTTTTCCTGCCGAGTCCTCGAGTCCTCTAACCTCTGCTAAGAGTTATTGTAGTTAAGTGTTTTCTGTTCCTTACTCCATGGTGTCGATTCTTTTCTGTGAGTCTTATTCTGCAATAAATACTTGGCCAGTCTCTGAGGAAGAAATTTCAGTGCCAATTCTCTTCTTCACTAAGTTGAGTCCCTAACAGAACTCTGATCTCATTCAAAAAACATTTGCCTGATGGATCCAGAAATTGGTCTTCTTTGTAATCCAATACTATATATTGACAGCTTTACTACTTTGCCTCAGTGCAAGTATAACAAGATCAACCTGTGTTACCCAGCATTTATTGATAACAATTTCTTACACGTGATTTTAATAATTATATACTTTCTTATCTTCAGAAAATGCTTTTTCAAAGACACTAATAAAATATGGACAGATAAAGAAACAATCTAAGTGTCTGGATGAAGGAAAGAATAAAGAAAATGTGGCATATAAACACAATGGAATAATAGTCATTATAAAAAGAATAAAATCCTGACATTTGTGACAACATGGATGAACCATGAGGACATTATACTAAGTAAAAAAAGATGGCCACACATGATATCACTCACATGTGAAATAGGAAAAAAAGAAAAAAAATCAAACTAATCAAAGCAGAGGGTAGAATGGTGATTCCCAGAGGCTGGGTCATAGGGCACACACGAAGAGATGTTGGTAAAAGGAACAAATCCAATTACAAGATAAGTTCTAAAGTATAGCATGATTTATATCGCTAATTATACTGTATTGCTTGCTTGAAATTGGATAAGAGAGTCAAATTTTTTGTTCTAATTAGTTATACATGACAGCAGAATGCATTTTGACACATTGTGCACAAATGAAGCACAACTTCTTATTCCTCTGGCTGAACATGGTGCAGAGTCATACCATTCATGTAATCATACATGTACATACATGTACATAGGATAACAATGTCCCTCTCATTCCACCATACTTCCCACCCTCACACTCCCTCTCTTTCCCTCACTTCCCTCTGCCCAATCCAAAGTTCCTCCATTCTTCCCTAGCCAACCACCCTTATTACGGATCAGCATCCACATATCAGAATATTCAGCTTTGATTTTTTGGGATTGACTTATTTCCCTTACCATGATATTAAGAGAGCCAATTTTAAGTGTCCTTCCCATACACACATATACGTATATGATTGGTAACCCTGGATGTTGATGGATGTGCTAATTCGATTGTGGTAATCATTATACAATATATAAATATCAAACCATCACATTGTGCACAATGAAAACATACAAATTGTTGTCAGTAACTTAATTAAAAATAAGCAAAAAATGATGGTTTAAAAGTGCCCACTGTCAGTGCGGAGGGCCGGCCTCCGCGGAGATGACAGGGTGGATCCAATCGATGCTGAAGGGGAAAGTCGGCCGAAATGGAAAGAATGCACACGAGTCAGGTTGCAGAAATTCTTCTCTCTTTTACTTTTCTCAGCAATGGTTTTTTTATACATCCCAGCAAACACAGTAATTCACATTCCAAATATTGGAGGTTACATAAAAGAATTTCAGGAAACTCCAGGGTCGTATAATCAGGGGGAAACCAAATATTTATCCTAAGTACATACTACTGATTAATCTTATCTATAGAAGAAAACATTCTAGAAACCTTAAAGCTTGTATTATCTAAACTAATGTTAAAAAATTCCTCAACTCTAGGCATGCCTGCTCATAAAGTTATATTGCCCTAGTATCTTCTTTAAACTTCAACTGGGCCTAGACTTTCTGACTTCTACTGTGTCCCTATAATAACTTTTTATTTTGGGGCTCAGGAAGAAAAGATATATGGTTGCCAAAATTCTAAATTTGCTGAAGGATAAGGAAGGGTCCTTTACAGACACACAAAAAGACCATTAGCTTTTCAATGGAGAGAAGTTTAGACAATGGGTAATGCTGCACCTTGTAGGGAGGGGCTATTTGCAAAAGCTAATATTTAGCTGAAAAAACCTGTCTTGCTGGTTTAGCTAGCTTCTGGCTAGATTCCACAGGGCCATAGAACTGGTTTTATTTTTGATAATTAAATGTATTCAAACTTGGTGGCCATGCAGCAGAAATACATCAAAAGCAGACAAAGTTATTTCCTCTATAGTTGCATAAAGGTGGCATCTCATCAGCAAAGAGGAGCCAAGTTCAAACTTCCAGGCATTTAACTGGAAGGAGCTCGGGCTCAAACTCATTTGCATAAATGAGGAAGAACTCAGATTCAAACTGCCCCGAATTAACGAGGTGGAACCCAGCTCGATTCCTGGTTGAGAGACGCCACAGTCAGGTTCTAGGTCATGCTCTCCCTTACAGCAAGTTCTGGTGTGCCCCAGTCACAACATTTGGAAGTATTTTTTTTTTTTTTTTTTTTTTGTGGTACCGGGGATTGAACTCAGGGGCACTCGACCACTGGGCCACATCCCCAGCCCTTTTTTTTTTTTGTATTTTATTTAGAAACAGGGTCTCACTGAGTTGCTAAGTGCCTCGCCATTGCTGAGGCTGGCTTTGAACTCGTGATCCTCCTGTCTCAGCCTCCCAAAGTGCTGGGATTACAGGAGTGCGCCACCGCACCCGGCTTGGAAGTATTTTTCTTTTAATATTTATTTATTTGCTATAGTTGTACACAATGCAACGCATTTTATGTTTACGTGGTGCTGAGGATCCAACCCGGGCCGCGCACATGCTAGGCAAGCGCTCTACCGCTGAGCCACAACCCCAGCCCAGTATTTTTAATATATGATTGGAATCAATATGATTTCAATATGATTAGAATCAAAATTTTTTTTTACAGTTTTCCATGAAATCTCTTTAAACTCACAGTCTGAAGGGAATAAAAAACACTTTCATAAAGTTTGTAGTGATCCCAGAATACATTATATATGACTATTTTAGAGTTTTAAATCTAATTCTTTGTGACTAAAGCATTGTGACTATTCTGCTTTACATTTATAATGTGGAAATAAAACAACAAATTTTAGAATGCATTGTTTTCCAGGTTCTAGGGACCTTGGATAGATTAGTTGAAATGATATAATCTTCTAGCCCTAAGGCTAAATGCTTACTCTTCTATAAGTGCTAACCCTCAGGATATCAGTTATTAGTGGTACAGTGGAGTATATCCATCCAATAGCAGGAAACATGACAATGACTTCTAAAAGTAAGATATAAGTTAAGAGTTACTAAAATTACATCTGCCTTTCCAAACTTACATAGATAAAAGCAACTTATATTATGTCAGATGCCAACCTCCTCCTGCAGACAAGCTTTTTGGAAACAAGATTGCTTGGAGATGAAGTACTTGGCTACTCCATTTGTGACAAGTGCATTTGAAAATGTTGTAAAATAGCCATATATTATGGACCTTTTCACACACATGACTATTAATGCAATGAGACATGACAGAGCATGAAATGCACAATACCCATTCACTTTGAGGGCTAAGTGCTTGGTGCATCCATGTGTGAATTAATACAGTGTAGCATACTCCTGGTCTCTAAATGTCACACAGTGATGGTGATTTAGATTGTAAAATGCCTTAATCAAGCATTATTTGGAAATAACTATATGCTGTCCTACTGATGACAAGGTTTAAAAGTGTTGAGCTAAATAAATTATACTATGCTGTAGTCAGCATTTATTAATCCCATCAATTGTGTAAATTATTTTGAATTACTTTATTTGAACTATACTTCAAATCTAAAGTCTTATAGGAATCATAAGACATTGGAAAAGCAAATTAAAGCAACACTTTTAATTCCTTTTCAAGAAATATAAGTACGTATATCAATATAAATTTGATTATATTTACTTCTATGTATTTAAGGACAAAGGCATCCTCCATTGGTAATTTTTACTTTATCTCTGTGTCTTAAATTTGTAATTTCTTTTTCTCTAATAATTATTTCCCCATGATGCATATGTGAGTGCTTCAATCTCTTTCATGTTTAAGATGACACTTCTGTAGATCCTGCATGCCTCTTTTTCCTTCTGTTCAGGACATTCTCAAATATCATCCTCACTTGCTGATATCACTTCCTTACCACCACTCCACCTGACAAGAATCAGGTAAGTTTACCCACTACCCCACTTGGATCTCAAACCTTAGTTATCAAACTGATAGCTTTAATTAGTCAACAATCATATCTCAATTAATTATCATAAGGAGTTCTCTTCAACCGTCTTTTGAGACCCATCTGTGTTCTGACTATTTTGATTGCTCTCTTCCAGAATATTCTACCACTTTTGGTTTATATTATACTTCTAGTTGCTCTCCTTCAGCATATGAGGTTTTCCCCTTCAGGCTTATTCTCTCTCTTCAGAGTCTTTACATATTTTTGTTTTCCAAGATTTTATTCTTGCCCTTTACCTTTAAAAATCTAACTCTGTATTTAAATGGGAAATTTTTGTCATACTGTGAATTTTCAGGGCTTACTATTCAAACAAAACCCTTAACACTTGTCTCCTCTGAGCAGTAGTTCCAAGTATGCACTATTACTCAATACTTCCACCTATAGGATTCTCAAAGTCAGCACAACTCAAATAATTGTCTTCTGGAACAATCTGCCCCTTTTCTGATAATCCCATTTTAGTGAATGGTTTCATTAATTCATTTATCTAAAAATACTGAGTTTCCCATTTTTCTCTACATCCTCCACTGTACAGATGTCTCTATGATTACTTTCTCCAAATTGTGAATGCATTATTAGTGAATTCATGCTTATACTTACCAATCTATTATTTTTACTAGCTATCTGTATAACAAATTGGCCCTTTATATTGCTAGAAATATTTTTGTAAGAGGAAGTCATTCTTTCAGTGTTTTAATGTATTTTAAAATTTTGTTAGATTCAGTATATTAAATAAATTTATTTCCTAATTAGGGCTTCCATACAGCATTCTTCTCACAGCATTTGTTAGCTTTTTATTTCTTTATTCTTTTATTTTTTATTTATTTATTTTTGGTATTGAGGATTGAACTCAAGGGCATTTAACCACTGAGCTATTTCCCCAGTCCTTTTTTATTTTTTAATTTGAGACTGGGTTTTTCTAAGTTGCTTAGGGTCCTCACTAAGCTGCTAAAACTGGCCTAGAACTTTTGATCTGCCTGTCTCCACCTCTTGAGTTGCTGGGATTACAGGTGTGCACCACCATGTCCAGCTTTTAACTTATTCCTTAGTTGAGTATATTTTATTAGCATATTTTTATTATTGACCCATTGTTTCTTAACATATTATAGTCTCTCAGGTTTGAGAATGTCATGGTATGTATGGGGGGTGTATTTGATTCTTCACACTTTTACCACTTTTGTTAATTCTCATATCCATCATCACAGTCAAATGCTGAGCAGTTTCATCAGCAGTAGAATCCTTAGTGTTTCTTTTATCAACACATTCATGTCCCTTATAGCCCTCTCTCTCCTTATTCCTAAGTGATGATGACCACTAATCTATTTTCTATTTCTATAATATTGGCATTTCTAGAATATTATACAAATTGATTTATACCATATATGACTTTTTATTTTTTATTATTGTTTTACCCCCACTCACTTTAATTCCTTTGAATTCCATCCAAATTGTGTGTGCATAAATAGTTTGTTATATTTATGACTGAGTTACTGAGAAATAGTCATGGTGCAGGTATATGCTGTGTGTTTAAAACACAGTCAGAAGGCTTAAACTATATCAGGCTCAGAGAGCTTATTGTTTTCATCATGGCAAATCATATTAATGAAGAAAATAACCAAAAATATAAAATGAAAATAAATGTCAATCATTTATTTCAGATAAAATCATGCATACTTAATGAAGATAGAACTATTAGAATTAAAATAGTCATTATCCAAAAATTAATGATTCTTCCCTCCAAATCAACATCAGTTAAAGGTAAAACACAAGGAAGAAATCTCATTTCTCAATTTTGTATGAAAATAGAACTGGAAAATTGGTTAAAAATATTGTATTATTTTTCTAATGTTATGAAGTAAATTACCCAAACTTAGCAGTTTGAAACTATACCCATTTATTGTCACACAGATCTGTTGGGTAGATTACCTGGGTTTTCTGCTATGAGCATTATGAGAACAAAATGAAGAGTCTACTGGCTCTTAAATAATCAACTTCTAAATTCATATAGGTTATGGGCAGAACTAATACAGCCTTGTGGCTGTAGAAGTGAGGGACCATTTCCTTGTCTGCCCCTCCAATTGATTGGCTTACTCCAGTTTCAAGGTAGCATGTATTCATCAAGGCCTTCTCATGGTTAGATTCTCTTTGACTTATATTACCAGATTAAGAAAACCCCTCTCTTAAAGGGACTCAAACTTCAGTTCATTTTAGTGTCCTACCTGGTAATGGGATTAACAGGTACCCCACTTTGGGTGAAGCTGTTAACAAATATTTGCCTTTGACAGGCTTGAGACTCTGAGGATAACTGCTGTCTATGAGGAGAGACTCAATTTTTTGAACATGGAAATTCACATCTTAGCTTTCAGATGATTAGATGGTTTTAGTGTGATAAATTGTCACACATAGGAGGGTAAACTGTGAGAGACAGCTATGTTGACATCAGCCTTACAGAAAACCCTTCAGGATGCATGCACTTAGGTGTATGTTGAGTGGAGAGTGAGTAGTCCACAAGGAAGGCAGCACCTGGAAATGAAATCATTATAGCATAAACCCCCTGAGCTTCTATAGAAAAGGAATACATTTAATTATTTTCTTTAAAAAGTGGAATATTGTCTGTGTGTTCTATAACGTGGGTGAATGTTGTATCTCTGACCCAGTCTGACACACTCATGTAATCAAAAAGTAAGCAGAGTAAGATTCTTATTGTTATTGCTGTGGGGAGAAAACTCAGAGGCTCTGCATAAGGGACTTAGACATACAATAAATCTGTAAGGCCGAGAGCATGTAGAGAGTCTGCAGGAAAAGAGATGTACAATGTATCTTGTAGTGGATGTAGAGTGAATGAACTCTGAAAGTCCAAGTGCTAAGAAGTCTATTTTAAGCAAGTGTGTAGGTGGAGCTAAGAATTGTCAAGGTTGATGAAGTCGCACAAATGCACTTACCCACTTCCCTAGAAGAGAACAAAATGAAGCCGAAAAAATGATCCACAATATCTGGATAATATAAAATGAGAAATTAAGGTTTGATAAATTAAGATATTCTTTAAGTTTACCTGGCTAAAAGCTTTAAACTGTTCCTAGGAGGAGATAAATGGTGTGAAAGAACATAAGAAATGTAGTTCATAACCTACAATTCCTGGAAATTTATCACGCTACGTTAAACATAGAACGACTCTAGCATAAGGTAGTCATTCTCTGCCACCATACCCTTATATATGTCCTGATATAAAATGAAGCTAATTCAGAGTGTCAAATCCTTCCTAGAATAACCCCTAGAGTGCCATATACATCTGACCCATGATGTATTACCAGGTGGGGCATTTGGGACCACTGTAATATAGACCCTCTGCACCACAGTCAGTTTCAAAAGAGGATATCAAGACAAGTCACAATTTGCTGCACATGGTTGTTTATTTCAGTCACCAACAGATAACACAGAATTCCCATGTCAACAGCTGAGTTCAGTAAGGAGAAAGAAACAGCAACAATTATGTGATTAATGTGGATTTAATATGAAGAATTATTAATTAGCAACAAAATCATTCCTGAGGTAACTGAAAGAGTAAAAAGAGAAAAGGAAGCTAGCAGCGGCAGAAGCACTTATCAATCCTACAGCTCAAAAAGAAAGAGAGGGTTGGAATTCCTTTTGGTAATTTAGATCAATTTCCTCATTTTCAAAATGAAACAATTGAACTAAATTTTGTCTAATGTCCTATGGGTAATATTTGCTACAATCTGTGCTCTGAAATTCTGTAGTGTAATATATCATGCACAATTAACTCCTATGTGACACTAAAGTGGGATTGTGTTTATATTTCAGTTTAAATAATAAAAGCTGGCATATTAGAAGAATGCCACCCAAATATCCAAATAATAATGGCCCAACCATTATGGTGATTACTTCATACTTATGTTGATGTCCTAATAAAGTAGCCTTAATCAGGAGGGTGTGTTCTCTACTCAGTGACTTAGGGATCTCTATCTTCTCAACATGGCTCCCCCTTTCTCTCATTCACTCTTCTCAATTTTGGGAAGAAAAAGAGCACATAGGATTTATACATGGGAAGTGGCTAGAGTTCAGTCACTGTCAAGTTTGACTAAAAAGAAGGCAAGAAAATTTAGTTTATTTATGTTACCTATAGAAACACGTTGGTTAATCATTGTCTCTGATACAGCTAGTTTTATGTAAAAATTTTTGACTTTAAAATTTCTAAGGATATTAACTAGTCCTATTTGTCTGTATGTCTTTGCTTTTCCAAAAGCATATCCACATTTTTTTCTTATTTAATGAATTGATTATTATTCATTAGTGAGAGTCTCAGAAACAATCATGGACGACAAATCAGGAGTGTGAGTACACTTGTAGGAAATTTGTCCTTTCCCATCCAAAGTCTGAACCTAGCACCAGAATCAACATAATATCTTCTATAAGTCTTTTTTTTTTTTTTTAAACTGCATCTTCATGTGAGAAAGTGTTAGCTCTTAAGAAGCACTTATGAACTGGGTGACACACACCTGTAATTCCAGTGCTTAGGAGGCTGAAGCAGGAGGATTACAAGTTCAAGGCCAGCCTCAGCCACTTGGTGAGGCCCTAAGCAACTTAGTGAGACCCTATCTCTAAATAAAATATGAAAAATAGAGCTTGGATGTGGCTCAGTGGTTAAGTGCCCCTGAGTTCAATCCCCGGTACAAAAAACAAACAAAAAGCACTAATGACATAGACACAAAAACTTTTAAACTTCGTGAACAAAGGTGAAGAATAGACACACCAGTATGTTAGTTGTTCTCTTAACCCACATTTTCTAAGTGGGGATCTACTAACTTAGTTTCTAAGATTAACATTTTCCCTCATTGTCTAGGGCTATAAAGGGATCTGGAGTTCTACCTTCAATAAAGGTGGTTTTCCCAGCTGCCAGAAATTAGCAGGCAGCAGGCCTAAGCCTTACAATAAAGTGTCCTGAGGATAACGATAGGCAGTGCCTCAGGCACGATGGGGGAAAGTGTGGAGTGCAGAGGCTTCCAGGAAGGGTTCTTTCCCAGAGCTCTTAGACTTTGAGCAGAAAAATATTTTTGCCTCAATTTCCACCTAATTAAGATATAGGGCTGGACAAAATTTATTTCTAAGGTAGTTTTCAGTTCTAATTTTTAATAAGTGTAGTAGCCAAGAGCTTTGCTCTGGAGAGAGACTTAAATTTGAATATTGATTCTGACTGTATCATCATAGGAGAATGATTTAATCTTTCTAAATCTTAATGTTCTCATTAACAAACTGGGGATAATTCTGGCACTTTCTTTATAGGTTAGCATGCTGCCTCATCTATAAAAATAGCTGAATACAAGGTAGTTGTCATTAAAATTTCTGTTACTGGATACCAATTTCTTAAACATATAAAGTAAAACTTTCTCAAATACTTCAATAATTTAAATATGAAAATCAATAGGACAGTTATGAGAGTTGAAGGAGACATGCATATAAAAGGATTTTGTACATTATAAGGTATGCATTGTTATGAGTTTTGGAGTACTTACCCTCTCAAGAAAACAGAACTTACTTAGTAATTTAAAAATTTAATCTCAACACCTTTTTCTCCCCTTAAATACAACACTGATATGAACTCATTTAAACAACCGAACCTCTCTAAATATGAAAAGGATGCTTTGCCTTGTTATCAACCAACTGGGAAATACAGGTAAAACCAGCAACATTTAAACAGCTCAGTTTTAAATTTTATTACTTAGTAAAAATCTTTTTTTTTCCTGTTTATTCATTATTTGTAATAGGGAGGATTTTGCAATAATCAAATATAATAGTTTTTAAAGCAATTTTATATAATTTTTTCTTTAATTGAATTGGAGACAAGATTGATTTGGGAGATACCAATGGATTATAGTTGTTTTGTCATACCAGTCAATGTTAAGATGATAAGACTTGTAGTTTTGGAAATAGTAAAGGACACAGCAGAGCAGTGACATATTTTAATGAGCCTTGTAGCATAAGTAGCATTCCCATAGCTAGACATTTAAACCCAGTTAATGGGATAGAATAAGGCAAGGGATGGGGTGGGAAGAGAATAAAAAAGGAATAAAAATGCAAGACACTGTTGAAAACTTCTTAAAACAATTTTCAGCATGGAAATTTAAGTTTTAAAATTAAATGAAATGAGTGAAATAAATGTTAAATAAAATAAATGTCAAATGAAATCAAGTTCCCAAACTCATGATCATAAAATAATAAGTGGAGTTTTAAAGAAAGCTTTCAAGGGGAAGGTAAAAATGAGATTGACAAATCAGTGCTGTAGAAATGACAAAACAAGTTAATGTCAATGTTGTTTCTTACCTAGAATTAAATATGTGATCTAGCAAAGTTTCATTTCCAAAATATTGAACTTCCAAATTTAGTTTTTATATTGTCACATAACGATATTCAACAAACAGGAAATGCTCTGTGTGAATTGAACTGTACTTTCAAATCCCTGTTTTTGATACCCAGATGTATCTAATTTTGTTGAAAGTACTAGGTACTCTGAAGTTAGATTTCATAGGAAGTTTAGATTCTCCTTTCTTTCTTGAACTCAGTGAAATTCTTCAGCAGTGTAAATCCCTTTGAAGTCAGGTTGATATGCCAATGTTGAATCAAATTTTGTGAACTTCAAAGCTCGCTCTGTTGTAGAGGATATCCTGGTGAGGCTAGATATTGCAAAAAGAAATGAGAATACTACCTGAACATTTTAACTAACTTGGTTTCCAGGTAGGAAGTGAAGTTCCTTATTTTGTTAATGTTCATCTTTTTTATATATTTACAGAATTCGGTACTATGCTATTATTATTATAGTTCAAAATTTGATTTATGCTTATTTTAAGCTATAGAATTCTGATGAGTTTACTTCATATGGTAATTTTGTTTTCTTGCTGGAAGGAGTTTTCGTTAAAAAACAAAACAAAACAGAATTTTGAATCATAGAAGCTTCATGAAAGCTTCAGTCATGTATCCTTCGGTAAATTACATTAAACATAGGATTCATAAAATAATTACATTACATGACTCTTATAAGAGATAAAAATACTGTGTGTGTGTGTGTGTGTGTGTGTGTGTGTGTGTATGTGTGTGTGTATGTGTTTGTCCTTCATCTGGACTTAACGTATTTGATTAAGGTTAATTTCCTTCTTTCTTTTTCTCTCCATGGAACATGGAACACTGGAAATTATTAGAACCATGAATGTTCACATTGCTATTTTGATTGATTTTTCCAAAGTGATGAATGTATAGGCAGTATGCTTTATGTGCTAAAATGAGATGTCATTATATTAAAATTCTATTGTAGACTCCTCTTCAAACAAATCAAAGGCTATTACAAAAAAGAAACTAAGTGTTACAATATCAGAGGGGAGCCTACAGATTAAATTAAATGACTGCATCCGTTCTTTATCAAATTAGTATTAAGAGTCAACCACACAGGAGGAATAATTTTGGAAAAAAAGTTAATGAAACAAAGAATGCTGTACTTTTGGAGAACGAAACAAAAAAAAAAAAAATGCTGTACTTGCCTTTAGAGTGCAGAGAGAATCAATAAAAAGATATAAATACAAGTATGTTATATAATAGTAATAAAGTAAATAAAAATAGTAAAAAGTGTATACAAAAAGCAGAAAATGCGGAGCAGGATTAGGTGGATCAGAAGCAGAGTATGTCCCTTGATGTGGGGTATATTTTAGATGAATGAGTGGGGAAGACCTTACTGAGTTTATAAGATCAGTGCCAAGATTTGAAGGAGAGGGGTGAGTGCTATGGATAGCTGGTAAAGACATTTGTAGCCAAGAACCGTCCTTCAACTGTTTGAGGTGCACAGTTTGCTGGAAACAATATAAGCAAGGGGGATAATAGTAGGACATGAGAAGAGGGAATCATATAGGATGGGGAAGATAAGGCTACTTTAAAGACTAAATTTTATTTTAAGTGAATCAGAAATAGCCATGGGTGGAATCTGTGGAATAATTGAACTGTTTTGTTTCATATTTTGAAAGATGGTGCTCTCACTGCCATGAGAAGGATAGAAGCAGATAGAGTAGTGTACGATGTTGTAGTGATCATAGAGGAGAGGGCAGAAGATCACTCCTAGTGGGTGTGATGGGAAAGTGGTCAGGCACAGGTTCTAAAAGTAGCACCAACAGAGGAAATAAGGAGACCCAGATGACCCATTTTGTTTTTCTTTAAGTAACAGAAAGAATGAAGTTCTAATTACAATTTAAAGAAAATAAATACAAGTGGAACAATTTGTTTCTTTGTTGATTTTGAGTGTGTAGAATCAAAAGCTCAGTTTTGATGAAGCAATGTCTCCAAGTCACCAACCCTCCTTATTCAATTAAGATACAACCAACCGAACTACATTTAAAAGACAGATGTACTGTTAATAATTTGGGGTGGCAGTTGTCACAGTTCTCTTAATTTGATTTGGTACATATTGTAGCCTTACATTTCTGGGATCCAACAGTGTTAGCAAAATGAAGCCTCAATGGACCAATATCTAAAACTATTACTTGGTACCAGGTGTAGTTTCTGATAGTTCACATTGAATGAAAGGTCACCAGATTAATTCAAAGGAAACATTATCCTTTTGTTAATTGTTATCTATCTTGCCCTGTTGTGAAAGCTCCACCAGGACATAAATTTTGGTGAGTTTGTCAGCTACTAAAATAGGGTCTGGCAGAGTGGAAACACTGAATAACTATATTAAAGGTAACATTTTTTTTAATGAGATGACCGGTTTTTACTTAACATTTTCAACTACCTCTAAGGCAAGGAAACTGATTTTCTAATTGTTATCCAATCTATAAGTTCAGTACTACTAAATACCTTCTTACGGAAAAAAATCTTACTTTTCTTCCACCTGAAAATAAATTTCCTTTGAAATCCAGATTTTACACCATTACATATGATGCAAATAAAAACTAACAATCAATGTCTCTTTCCTCCCATTACTTTTTAACTATTAGAACCAATACAATGTGGTACAGTAGAAAGTACACAAAACATACCCCTAGAAATAACAAGCTCAAGTTTTAATTTTACTCCTTGTGTGGTTTTGTTAAATCAAAAAATTATAAAACCAGTCAAAGTCTCAGTTCTTTACATCATGGTAATATCTGTCCCCAATTATTTGAAGTGTTGTAAAAATAAAATATTCTCATAAATGATAAATATGTGATGAGCCTTAAGTGTCTACAAAAACATGTTTTATTATAAATTATTAGAATAAAATCATGTTAATGTAATTATAAAAGGTTATACATACTGTGATATTATACAACATTTTATATAAGAAAACATGATACATTAAGAAAATTAGGATAAAATATGAACTTATGTCAACTGATAGTTAAGTGCATCAATTTGTTGGCAGTATTCATCCAGATATCATTTATAATATAAAATAGAAATTTATGTCAGTTACTTAGATGATATAAATTTCAAAAGGGCAGTGAGTAATTTGGATGCTATGTAAACAGGTCAGAAAAGACATTATGGATTTGCAAAGAATGTAAGAAGAAATATACTAAAGGATTTTTCATTCTGGTTGCACCATATAGTGAGGTTGCCTCAAAAAATAGCAGGTGAAAAATGGCCAAATTAAGTTTGCAATAGACTGCATGTGCTTTTGGAATGGCATTCCTCCTTCAAGTTAGTGATTTTATGATAAGAAAACCCATAGGCCAACAAAATAAAGAGGGGATCTCACTTGGAGTATTCTTCAATTCCTTGACTACCTTGAGAGAAACATCTATGAGGACATTTGTGAAAGACAAATATGAGGTCATGGAGGAAAAATATGTATTGTAGAGAGTTAGTAGTAGCCCTTGTCTGGGACCTTTGACCACTCACTGCAGATCTGCTCATTCTGCCATAAACTCTAATCACATCAGTATAGAAAGTACACACTGTACCACTTTCCCTATCCTGTTTTCGTCTCTGACTATTATGGAAACTCAGGGCAGGAAAAGACAGAAATTTACTTGCTGTGCATTTTGTAAATGGCATAGGATCTCAAAATTGTTGGCAATCTTGTTTGAACTCTTCTGCCCTCCCTGTCATGCCTCAAAACTTCCAGGCCCTCCAGCTGTAGTGAGAGAAGGAACACTACAGGAAGTCTAAGTTTCGAGTTTTGATTTGATTTTGAGCTTTTAGGAATATGCAACAGTTATAATAGATGCTGTCATAACAATTTCCACTTCTCCATACACCAGAGAAATATAAAGTAGAAAAATAATGGGAACTGGGATAAATAATACTAGCATCCAAAAGATCCAAATGTGTTTATATGTAAAACAAATGAATAATTTGATTTTATTCTCAACCTGAAAAAATACAATAATTTAGGGAAAGCAGCAATGAGTGCTTGAGTTGCTCAACTTTAAAGTATTCGTATACTATTTTCATTAATTCCACTTTGCTATTTCTTGGTTTCCATGCTTACAATATTATTCAGAAAGAGTGCCATTTACAGCTCTTACACCTAAAGGATGGAATTTATTTTATTTATTTTTCCAAACGTAAATATTTAACATGAAACTACATTTACATTATTGCTCCAGAATAGTCTTGAAATTTATGTTTGAAGAAAAAGAAAAGCAAGCATAAAATAAAATAGTAATAGAGATCTGTTCTGATTACTTACACATTACCAAATAGCATTTTATGTCTTTTTAGTGCTATTCCTTTCCCTCTATAAATAACACAGTAATAGTTTCTTTTAGCAGAAAATAACTCCCCAAACAGGTAAAAATCTCTATTTTTTAAAGTTTTCTGAATGTTATCAAAATAGCAAAAAATGAAAAAAAATCTTGAAATTGACTCATTATGGTGAATTAAAAAATCTATTTCTTAATCAACTCAAAATGAATCAGACTTGAAAATTAGGTCAGAAACCAAGGAAAAGAAACTACTCCAAAAAGAAATGTAGGGTCAACACTTTAGCGTATAGGTACAGGAAACAATTTTCTCAGTATGACTTTTAAAGCTCTGGAAATAATGCCAAGAGTTAATATATATAAATGGGATGACATTAAATTAAAGAGCTTCCACACAGCAAACAATTAAGAATGTGAGGAGAGTACCTACAGAATGTGAGAAAATCGTTCTTACCTACTCGTCTGACAGAGGATTAATACCTAAAATGTATAAAGAACTCAAAGAGCTTGACACCAAGAAAGCAAATAACCCAATTAATAAATGGGCAAATGATATTAAACAGTCATTTCTCAAAAGAAGAAATACAAACGGTGAACAAACATAGGAAAAAAATGTTGGACATCATTAGCAAATAGGTAAATGCAAATCAAAACTACACTATTTTCTTACAACAGAATGGCAGTCCTCAAGAATACAAATAATAATAAGTGCTGGAAAGGATGTAGAGAAAAAGGAACATTTTTACACTGTTGGTGGGATTGTAAATTAGTACAACCACTGTGGAAGTCAGTATGGAGGATCCTCAAAAGACCAGTCATAGAATCACCACATGACCCAGCTATACCATTTCTTGGTAGTTACCTGAAGAATTAAAGTCATCTTTCTACAGTGATTTATGCATACCCACGTTTACAGCAGCACAATTCACAATATTCAAACTATAAAACCAGCCTATGTGTCCATCAATGGATAAAGAAAATGTGGTATATATACACAGTGGAATTTTATTTAGTCATAAAGGAAATTTAAATTATAGCATTTGCCAGAAAATGGATGGAAGTAGAGACCATGTGTTATACAAAATCTGTCAAACTCAGAAGGATAAGGGCTCTATGTTATCGCTCATATGTGGAAGCTAGAGAGGAAAAAGAAATACAAAGGTGGGTATGGATCTCCTAAAAATCAAAGGGAGGCCAGTAGAGGAAAAGGACTAAAGGGTGGGACACACGGAGGGAGGAGAAAAATTCTAGGGAGTGATATTGGCCAAATAATATCATTGTATTGTGTGAATGTATGAATATGTAATTAAAAACCCCCATCAATGTGCAATTATAATGCACACATAAAATATGAGGAGATTAAAAAAAAAACTTTAAAAATAAAAAGTAAAAGAATGTTTTTCAAAGAGCTAACTTTTTGGTATGGTGGCATGTGTCTATAGCCCCAGCTCCTTGTGAGGCAGGAGAACTGAAAGAACTCAGGAGTTCAGGGCCAGCCTGGGGAACACAGTAAGATTACTTCTCTTAAACACACAACAAAGAAACAAAATACCTAACAAGTATCATAGCTTAGCAGCACAATACACTGAAGAATATCAGCTGAGATCCTCCTGATTACATTTTTGAATGGCAGCTGCAGCTGGCTGTTGACTTTCAGCATTTTGAGAGTATTATATGCCATACTGTTAACCTGAAAAGATCAAAATTAAAAATCTGAAGCATAGTATCTACTGTGTGTCTATCACCTGTGCATCACTGAGAAGTTGAAAGGTACTAAATTGAACTATTTTAAGTTGAGGCTTATATAAATATGGCAAATACAAGGTTATATTCTGTTCCTTTTTGTCTTTATGCTCAGTTTCCTTGCTTTTGCAGCTGTTTGTTTTTTTTTTTTTTTTTTTTTTTTGGGGGGGGGGATCTAGGGATTGAACTCAGGGGCACTCGACCACTGAGCCACATACCTACCCTTATTTTGTATTTTATTTAGAAACAGGGTCTCACTGAGTTGCTTAGGGCCTCACTTTTGCTGAGGCTGGCTTTAAACTCGTGATCCTCCTGTCTCAACCTCCCAAGACACTGGGATTACAGGCATGTACCACCTCCTCTGGCTTTTTCAGCTAAATTTTAAGGAGCAATGTTAAATATTTTAATTTCAAGATATCAAAACAAATCTATGCATTTTCCCCTATTACATGAATCATGTGAATGAGATGTCAAACAATTCCTACTTATTAGGGTCATATTTTGACCTTAAATTATTAGTGCCTAGAGTTGTGAATCTAATTACTGAATGACCTGATTTTGTTCTGTCATTTTATAGAGGAGCATTCATATATTCATTAATATGGCAAATATTTAATTATTATCCAGGCATCATGCCACTGACCAGGTGCCAGTAGTGAGAAACAAACCAACTAAAGACATTTTCTGCTGAATTGGGGTCATATTTTGAAATGGAAAGTAAGACAGGGCTAGTTTAAGCAGTGACATTCTGATGGATGTTATTAAATGAAAAGTTAGGTAAATTACAAAGGTTTGGGAGTGGATTTTATATGGAGAAAGGAGCATGTGCAAAGTTCCTAAGGATTATCTAAGGAAAGTTTAAAATAAAAATAAAAATGGATTGCCCTAATTCCTCAGTGAATATGGTACTGAGACTATCCATGAAAGTTTTCCTCTAAATTTCTGAAGGTTTGATCTCAAGTTTCTTTAATATTGCATTAGTAATTAAAGAACATGATTATGATATTATAATAAAACTGCTGTTTGGTCTCTGCCACTCCCATCCCCCAGTAAAACTGTTGTATCTTCCTGAATGCTAGGTTTGCTAAGTGTACCTTAGCCTTTCACTCTCGTTCCTGGCACAGAGCTCCTAATCCCTTGATATTTCCTTGGAAATATTCATGAATGTCTTTTCTTCTACTGGGGTTTGTCTTGGTGTTTTTCTGGATGGGAGCTGGTCACCAGCTGATTAGAAGTTGGACATAAAAGTCTCACTCCCCATCCTATGGGAAGGGGAAATCAATTGGAAATAGAGTTAATCTTGCTTACATGGTGAAGCCTCCATAAAATCCCTGAACTACTGGATTAAGAGACTTCCTGGTTGCAGAGTATATGGAGCTTCCAGGCTGATGAGTTCATAAAAACCTGTACCCTTTCCCAAATACCTTATTCTATACATCTGTTCATGTGTCTGTTCATTTTTATCCTTTCTGTTTATTATTAATGCAATAAACTGGTAAATGTGTTATTCTGAATTCCGTGAACTTATCTAACAAATTTATCAAAGTCAAGAAGACAGTCACAGGAACCCTAATTGGTCAGTTGAACAACCTAAGACTTGCAATTGGCTTCTGAAGTGATGTGTCTCCTGGGTCTGAGCCTTCAATCTGTGACATCTGATATTATCTCTAGGTAGATGGTGTCAGAGTTAAACTACAAATACCCAGTTAATGTTCACTGGAAAATCACTTGGTGTGTGGAGAAAACACTACATACACCTGGTATCAAATGTGTCCTGCATTGTGTGGCACGAGAATAGGAAAATCAATTTGGTTTTACTATCTAACACAATAATTCTCCACTTCTATGTGCTTTTTCTACAGTAATTCTACATTTCTATCTAGAAAAATAACTAATGATACTATAGCATTATTCTACTTTCTCAAGTTACTAATGCACCATTGGGTATTAATTAAATGTATACTCTTTTGAGTTATTTTTGAGTTCAGATTTAAAAAATAATGGATTGAAGGAGTTGAAGATCAGGAAAGACAAATACTGTTATTTTGTAGGGCAACTGTGTTAGATAATCCATATTTCTATCAAGTATATAGCAATTTTAGGTTGAATTCTGTAAGAAAAGTTTTACTTAATGAATCACTCCAAAACATCTTTATTTTAACCATCAAATTCAGGCAATAAAAATTCTACAGAAATGGCTGCTATCAGAACATTCAGATTAAAATAATGATGAAACAAATTTTTTCCAAGAAGATCAATACAGGAAAGGAAAAATAAAGTGTGCTGTTTTCAAGACATATTTTAACACTCCCCCCATAGAGGATGTGTGTTCCTTTGCCTTGAATCTGGGTGGCTGGTAATTCTTTCAAGAATAGAATATAGAGAAGTAATACTATGTGACTTCCAAGAAAGGTCACAAAATATCAAATAGCTATATAGTAAGGTGATGCTTTTGTATCAAAATCCTGAAATTTGAAAGTAACAGAACTTTTTAAATTGTTCCTTAACAAATGATTCTAATATTTGAGAGGAAAAAAATAATTATGGTTTCAGATTTCTGTGTGATTATGTAAGTGTAGTTTGAAGAATGGTGGGTTTTCTTCCTTAATAAAGAATGACAACCTGCTTTTTAAATCCACTAGTGTCCACTTTACAGGTTAGTTAAAGTAGCATGCATTCCACAGCACACTCAATCATTTGTAGAGGCAGACAGCTATTGTCAGATATGTTCAGTGTTTGAGCCTCAGGATGCCTTTCTTATCGGCAGACTGCAACTCTTGAGACATTAAATGTGACAGAAAAATGTGCGTCTTTCTTCATAATTATCCTTTCCTTAATGAAAAATAATAATGACATTCATTTGCAATGCCATATCATATTAAAATACGCACCCTATAAAACAGAATTCATAAAATATGCGGTGAAGATGGAGTTTTGTGCCACAGTTAACTGTTCAATATAATATGAAACAGATGGATATCGGTTGTGATTTATATAGTGCAGATTTCTTAACTCATGACATAATTTCAAAATTTTGGCGCCATAAGCCTGTCCTTATCTTCAGTATCCAAAAGTACATGAATAGCACATGTTCACACTTAAAGCCCAGGAAATAAGAGGTAAAAATCACTGTACTATATTACATTTCCTGCTGAATAATTTTCTATTATCTCATTTAGGTCATACCTCTAATAAAAGTGAAGAGAAATAAATCTCTTAGGGTATTAATGGGAATGTTAGAGCAGATAGAAAACAGAGAAAGACAAAATCTAGTGCAGGTAGTCCCTTTTTTATTTGGTTAGAAACCTGAAGAATATATGGACATGTAAGAAAGGGTCTGAGTCCTTTCCATGTCATGAATTTTAACCACAATTACACTTGCACTACATGTTAGGTAGGCATTGCAAAAGCCAAGAAGATAGAATTCATTCATCTGGCATCCATTTATATATTTCATAATTAATTAATTCAAATCAGACATAGTGTCCCGAACATGGTAGAAAAATTTCTGCCCTCCAGTTGCTTCCAAGTTTAAATAGAAGGTGAACCAAAGAATGAGCAAGAGCCAGATTTGCAAAACCCTATCATGCCTAATTAAAGAGATTTGATCTTATCAAGTAGATGATGAATAGTCCTTATAGGCTTTTAAGAAAGAAATAATAAAGTTAGATTTTCCTTAGAGAAATATAGAATCTTGAACCTATTTTGTAAATGATAAACAGTTATTTAAGTATTTTGAAGAAGAGATTAACATAATCAGATTTGTATTGCAATGAAATAATTTGCTCTGTGGTGGTTTGGTGATTGGATCAGAGGAAGATAAAAGTGAAAGTTGTAGGAAGCATTATATTCATAGATTGCTTGCGTAATATCTGAGAAAAATAGAATGGACTAGGGAGTTTGAAGAAAATTACTTGCATGCTATTGAAGAGATATTAAGGAAACAACAGGGTTTAATAAATGATCAGATCTGTAAAGTGGTGAGGATATAGGAAAAGACAATAAAGAAGGGTTGGGAGGAGCTAGGGAATATGATAACATTATTTTATTCATGTTATCTCACAATGTAGATAAAAAGTAAAAGTAGATAACAGTCCCGCAAACTGCTACTATTTTTTCCTTCTCTCCTTCACCACTAATTTCCTGAAAAAAAAAATCTCTATATTTCCTGTCTCTAATCTCTCTCTTCCAAATCTACCTTAAAACACATTAATCAAAATTTCATAATCCAACTCTATTTAAAATACTGTCATCAAAATCATTAATGATTTCCGTGTTCCCAAATTCACTGGTCAAGATTCAGTCTTTACCAATTGGCAGTATTTCACATAGCCATTCACATTTTTTTTGTACTAGAGATTGAACCAGGAGGCACTTAACCACAGAGTACATCCCCAGACTGTTTTTAATATTTTTATTTAGAGACAGAGTCTTACTAAGTTGCTGAAGCTGGCCTTGAACTTGTGATCCTCCTGCCTCAGTCTCCCAAGTTGCTAGGATTACAGGAGTGTACCACCATGCCAAGTTTGTTCACTCCTCTTTTAACAGAGACATTCCTTGATTTGAAATGAGGTTACTTTCTGAAACCCATTATAACTTGAAAATGTCCTAAGTAAAAAACAGAGTTGATACACCTAACCAACCCAATATCTTGGCTCAGCAGTACAGTACTCTGAGGGATGCCAGCGGGCAGTTTACCCAGTGACTGTGAGTGAAGAGGAGCTCCCTGCTGCTGCCCAGCCCTGTAAGAGAATTGGAAGCCCAGGAAAAGGTTGAAATTTAAATTTTGAAATAGGGTTGTTTAGTCATCTTTTTCACTGCTGTGACTATAGGACCCAAACTGAACAATTTTAAAGGAGGAAAATTTTATTTAGGGGCTCATAGTTTTAGAGGGCTTAGCCCATAGAAGGCTGGCTCCATTCCTCAGGGATCTAGGCAGAAGAATGTGGCAGAGGAAAGCAGCTTCCATGAGGATCAGGAAGCAGAGAGAGGTCTCCATTTGATACAAATGCATACCTTGCCATGTGCGGTGGCGCACGCCTGTAATCCCAGCACTTGGGAGGCTGAGACAGACGGGAGGGTTGCGAGTTCAAAGCCAGCCTCAGCAAGAGCTAGGCACTCAGCAACTCAGTAAGACCTTGTCTCTAAATAAAATACAAAAAAAAAAAAAAAAAAAAAGGGGGGGGGTGGGGATGTGGCCCAGTGGTCAAATGCCCCTAAGTTCAATCCCTGGTATCACAAAAAAAAAAAAAAAAAATGCATACCTCAAAACCACACCCCCAATGCTTACCTCCTCCAGCCACACCCTACCCACTTTCAGTAACCACTCAGTTAATCCCTATCAGGGGATTATTTCACTGATTGGATTAAGACTCTCACAACCCAACCCAATCATTTTTCCTTTGAATCTTCTTGCACTGTCTCACATGTGAGCTTTTGGGAGACACCACATCTAAACCATAACAAGTTTATACTGAATGCATATCACTTCCAAGCCATCACAAAATTTAGAAATCATAAGTCAAATCATAATAAATTGAGGAACTATATGTATGATTTTTTCATTTGACATTCAGGAACACATGCTATGTTCTCCTGGTTTTCTTCTTTTTCCTTAATGACTTTCCTCTTATCCTTTATTGCTTTCTCTTCCTTTTCTCTACCCCAAAATGTTGGTGTTGCTATGTTGTACCAAAAATGTTGTATCCAGCATAATGCCAATCAAAACTCCAAGCCACGTCACATTTGAGCCAATAAAAAGCCTTTATTAAGCTGATAGTGGCCACCATCCTCACACATCACATAGTGTGACAAGATGGCGCGCAGGCAGTGATTTTTCAAGGGTTTATAAAGAGCAAAATCACAGAGGGCGGAATATTCAATTGCAGGGTTTCAGCCAATGCAAGCAAGTCACAGTACGGAAGCTGAATCTAGGCAGTTAGCAAGACAAAGCAATGGGCACAATAATATTTCCCATGGGACATTCCAGGTTGATATAGCAATGATCAAGTAGAAGGGAATGGGGTCATGATGACCCTAGTTGAGTACATATTAGAGAATGGTTACTAACGTCTAGACAATCAATCTCTGACAAGGTATGTTGCCCAGGAAAAATGGAAACCAAAGAGAGCAATTTTACATTGTATAGGAATTGCTGTTTTTATGCTGTCAAGCGTATTATGCTAGGTAACAATTAATGGGTACACAGGCAGGACTTTCCGTGTTCTATTATTTCTGAGAAACAGAACTATTTCTCAGAACTCCTAAGATGGCTGCTGAAGAACAAGATGGAGTCCCTTTAGTTCTCTTATCACAGTTATAGGCTCAGTTCTTGATAATCTTCTCAATTAATATTCACATTTCTGATTACTTCATTATGGCTCATGACTCTAAGTGTCATTGTTATGCTACTTATTTCCAATTAATATTTTCAATCCAAACCTCTTTTCTAAACTTCAAACACACAGTCAACCACTTCTTCAACATTTTTATCTACATGTCTAGTAGTCATGTTGAATTCAACATATTCAAAATGTGCAGCTTGACCAGTCCCCTGCCCTAACTTTCCCCTACCACAGCAATCTGCTGCAGCAAAACCTTCTTCAGCTAGAGTGAAGTCAATTAGCTTCTCCAGCTTCCCACACCAAAACTGTTGGAGTTACTCTTGAATATTTTTGGCGCTCACATTTCATATCAAAGTCATCAGAAAATCCTGTTATTCCTACCTTCGATATGTTTCTAGAATTCTATTATTTCTTACCATATCTACTTCTATACTTATAGTAGAAACACTGCAATGTCTCAAGTACACGGTTGTAATTGCTTTTAACTAAAATCTCTTCTTTTACCCTATGCCTTCAAAATATCTTTTTAAATAAAAGCTAAAGTGAACATTTTTAAAGTCAGCTATGTTGCTTTTCCTGTTAAAACTCTTAGTAGCCACTTATTTCATTCAAAGACCTTACTGATTAAAAGCTTTATGTACTGTGGTAAATCTAGGATCTCCCTGCCTTCATTTGCTACAATCCATCCCCTCCCTGACTCAGCCCCAGCAGCACCTTCCATATTGCAATTCCTTGAAATGATAGTCACAATCTTGTCTTAGAGGAATTGCTCTAATTATTTCCTTTTCCTGCAAAATTGTCCCTTCATATCCCAGTTTAACTAGCATCCTCACATTGCTAACAACTTCACTCAAATTTTATTCCTCAATGAAACCTATTTTGCAGCATCTCACTTGGAAAAATAGTCATTAGGAGACAAGGAAGAAAACCAGAAATGCAAGGAGCTAGGAAAATATTGGCTAGAAATTACTAAAAATAATGAAGTATTTTGGAAAAAAAAATATCATGAGATTTATATAAGGACTAAAATGATCAGTATTATTTAGTAGTAAACAACTTGTTTGTGCTATTGATAAGCTGATTTAGTCAGGGCAGTGGTGCATGCCTGTGATCCCAGCAGCTCAGAAGGCTGAAGCAGGAGGATCACAAGTTCAAAGCTGGCCTCAGCAACATAGTGAGGCCCTAAGCAACTCAGAGAGATCCTGTGTCTAAATAAAATACAAAAAAGGACTGGATATGTGTCTCAGTGGTTAAGTGCCCCTGGGTGCAATCCACAGTAACAAAACAAAACAAAACAAAACAAAACAAAACAAAACAAAATAAACAGCTCATAGCTCATTTAGATTTTAGATTATTAGGTGAAAAAGCAGGGGTATATTGGATCTATAGAATCCTTGTCTTCATACTGTGGGATATGTATAACTGATTGCACTTCTAAAGGCAATCCAAAGACACAGAAATTCAAGGACCATTTTATCCCCATTAACTTCTACCCAAATAGTTTTCAAGAAAGAAAGGAGAATCATTTTTCCTCATTCATAAAATGAACATAATAATACCTGGTTGATAGCTATAGAACTTTTCCTAGAAAATTAATTTGAAGTTACTATTCTTTTACTATATTATTGTGCTAGTATTTATATTCTCCAGGAGAAAGCAGAATACCTTGGGCCAAATAAAATAATTTTTCAAATTATTTTATTTATTTAATTTAATTTTTATACATGCTTTTAGAGTGAAATTCCTTTCATATTACATATAAAGAGCACAGTTTTCCAAGTCATTGGTTTTACACAAAGTATTTTAATACCATTTCAATTTTTATACATGTACTTAGTATATTGATGTCCAACTCCTTCTGCCATTGTTTCTATCCCCTTGCCCCTTTCACTCACCTCCCCCCTTTTTTCTATTTAATATTCCTTCATTCCTCTCATCCCCCCTCCCTTGCCACTATAATTCAGTATCCTCATGGCAAATGAATTAATTGACCTTTAGTTTTTTGGGATTGGCTGACTTCACTTAGCACTATTTTCTCCAACTCCATCCATTTACCTGCAAATGCCATGATTTTATTCTCTTTTAGTGCTGAGTAGTGTTCCATTGTGTATATATACCAAAGTTTCCCTATCCATTCATCTACTGATGGGCATCGGGTTGTTTCCACAATCTACCTATTGTGAATTTTACTGCTATGAACATTGATGTGGATGTGTCCCTGTAGTATGCTATTTTTAAGTCCTTTGGGTATAGACTGAGGAGTGGGATAGCTGGGTCAAATGGTGGTTCCATTCCAAGTTTTCCTAGGAATCTCCATACTGCTTTCAATATTGGCTGCACCAATTTGCAGCTCCACCAGCAATGTAAGAGTGTCCCCTTTTTCCCACATCCTCGCCAGCATTTATTGTCGTTTGTGTTTTTGATAGCTGCCGTTCTGAACAGCGTGAGATAAAATCTTAGAGTTGTTTTGATTTGCATTTCTCTAATTGCTAGAGATGTTGAACATTTTTTCTTATATTTGTTGATTGATTGTATATCTTCTTCTGAGAAGTGTCTGTTCAGTTCCTTAGCCCATTTATTGATTGGGTTGTTTCTTTTTTTGGTGTAAATGTTTTTGAGAGCTTTGTATATCCTTGAAGTTAATGTTCTGTCCTATGTTTATGTGGTAAGGATTTGCTCCCATTCTGTAGGTTCTCTGTTCATCTCTCTGATTGTTTCTTTTGCTGAGAAGAAGCTTTTTAGTTTGAATCCATCCCATATACTAATGTTTGGTTTTAGTTCTTGTGCTATAGGGGTCTTAGTGAGGAAGTTGGGGCCTAACCCAACATGTTGGAGATTTGGGCTTACTTTTTCTGGTTTAATTCCTAAGTCATTGATCCATTTTGAGTTGAGTTTTGTGCATGGAGAGAGATAGAGGTTTAATTTCATTTTATTAGTACATAAGGATTTCCAGTTTTCCCAACACCATTTGTTGAAGAGGCTGTCTTTTATCCAATGTGTGTTTTTGGCAACTTTGTCTAATATAAGATAACTGTAGATGTGTGGGGTCATTTCTGTGTCTTCTATTCTGTACCATTGATCAACTGGTCTATTTTGGTGCCAATACCATGCTGTTTTAGTTACTATTGCTTTGTAATACAATTTAAGTTCTAGAATAGTAATGCCACCAGCTTCACTCTTCTTGCTAAGAATTGCTTTGGCTATTCTGGATCTCTTATTTTTCCAGATGAATTTCATAATTTCTTTTTCTATTTCTATGAGGAATGACATTGGGATTTTGATTTTGATTGAGATTGCATTGAAGTTGTATAGTGCTTTTGGTAGAATAGTCATTTTGACAATATTAGTTCTACCTATCCATGAACAAGGAAAATCTTGCCATCTTCTAAGATCTTCTTTAATTTCTTTCTTTAGTGTGTTGTAGTTTTCATTGAATAGGTCTTTCACTTCTTTTGTTAGGTTGATTCCCAAGTATTTTATTTTATTTTTTTACGTTATAGTAAATGGGGTGGATTTCCTAGTTTCTCTTTCTGAGGATTTGTTGCTGATGTACAGAAATGCCTTAGATTTATGGGTATTGATTTTATAACCAGCCACTTTGCTGAATTCATTTATTAGATCCAGAAGATTTCTGGTGGAGTTTTTTCGGATCTTCTATGTATAGAATCATATCGTCTGCAAATAGTGATAGTTTGAGTTCTTCTTTTCCTATCCGTATCCATTTTATTTCTTTCATCTGTCTAATTACATTGGCTAGGGTTTCAAGAACCATGTTACATAATAGTGGCGAAAGAGGACATCCCTATCTTGTTCCTGTTTTTAGAGGGAATGCTTTCAGCTTTTCTCCATTTAGGATGATGTTGGCCTGGGGCTTAGCATAGATGGCCTTTACAATGTTGAGGTATGTTCCTGTTATCCCTATTTTTTCTAGCTTTTTGAACATGAAGGGGTGTTGTATCTTGTCAAATGCTTTCTCTGTGTCAATTGAGATCATCATATGATTTTTATCTTTGAGTCTATTGATGTGGTGAATAACTTTTATTGATTTCCTTATGTTGAACCAAACTTGCATTCCTGGAATGAACCCCACTTGATCGTGATGTACTATTTTTATGTGTTTTTGTATTAGATTTGCCAGAATTTTATTGAGGATTTTTGCATCTATATTCATTAGTGATATTGGTCTGAAGTTTTCTTTCTTTGATTTGTCTCTGCCTGGTTTTGGAATCAGGGTGATATTGGCCTCATAGAATGAGTCTGGAAGGGTTCCCTCTTTTTTCTATTTCATAGAAGAGTTTGAGAAATATTGGTGTTAGTTCTTCTTTAAATGTCTTGTAGAACTCGGTTGTGTATCCATCTGGACCTGGGCTTTTCTTGGTTGGTAGGTTTTTGATGGCATCCTCTATTTCTTTGCTTGAAATTGATCTGTTTAAATTGTGTATGTCATTCTGATTTACTTTGGGCATATTGTATGTTTCTAGAAATTTGTTGATGTCTTCATTATTTTCTATTTTGTTGGAGTATAGATTTTCAAAATAATTTCTAATTATCTTCTGTATTTCTGTAGTGTCTGTCATGATGTTTCCTTTTTCATCATATATATTGGTAATTTGAGTTTTTTCTCTCCTTTTCTTAGCATAGCTAATGGTTTATCAATTTTATTTATTTTTTCAAAGAACCAACTTTTGGTTCTGTCAAATTTTTGAATTGTGTTTTTTGTTTCAACTTCATTGATTTTGGTTCTGATTTTAATTATTTCCTGTCTTCTACTGCTTTTGGGCTTGATTTGTTCTTCTTTTTCTAGAGCTTTGAGGTGTAATGTAATTCATAATGTAATTCAACAAATAAATGTAATTCATTTATTATGACCTTTTCTTCTTTGAAGGAATGAACTCCCTAAAATAAATTTTCCTCTTAGTACTGCCTTCATAGTGTCCCAGAGATTTCGATATGTTGTATTGGTGTTCTCATTTACCTCTAAGAATTTTTAAATCTCCTTTTTGATGTCCTCTGCAACCCATTGTTCATTCAATAGCATATTATTTAGTCTCCAGGTGTTGAAGTAGGTCTTGTTTCTTTTTTTATCATTGATTTCTAGTTTCATTCCATTATGATTTGATAGTATGCAGGGTAGTTTCTCTACTTTTTTATATTTGCTTAGAGTTGCTTTATGGCATAATATATGATCTATTTTATAGAATGATTCACATGCTGCTGAGAAAAAAGTGTACTGACTTGTTGATGGATAATATACTCTCTATATATCAGTTAAATCTAAGCTATTGATTGTATTATTGAGTTCTACAGTTTCTTTGTTTAGCTTTTGTTTGGAAGATCTATCCAGTGGTGAAAGCGGTGTGTTCAAGTCACCTAGGATTATTGTGTTGTGGTCTATTTGGTTCTTGAACTTGAGAAGGGTTTGTTTGATGAACGTGGATGCTCTGTTATTAGGAGCATATATATTTATGACAGTTATTTCTTGTTTATGTATGATTCCCTTAAGTAGTATGAAATGCCCTTCCTTATCTCTTTTGATTACCTTTGGCTTGAAGTCTACTTTGTTTGATATGAGGATGGAAACCCCTGCTTGCTTATGTAGTCCATGTGAGTTGTATATTTTATCCCATCCTTTCACTTTCAGTCTGTGGATGTCTTTTCCTGTGAGATGTGTCTCTTGAAGGCAACATAATGTTGGGTCTTTTTTTTAAATCCAATCTATCAGCCTATGTCTTTTAATCAGTGAGTTTAGGCTGTTAACATTCAGGGTTATTATTGAGAGATGATTTGTATTACCAGTAATTTTAAATTTTATTTAATTCTATTTTATTTTTGGTATTTATCTTGACTTGATTTCTCCTATGGTTGGTTTTCCTTTATTGTTGTTCTTCCCTGTGAAGGTTTTCATTGTTGTTTTTCAATTCCTCCTCTTGGAATATTTTGCCAAGGATGTTCTGTGGTGCTGGCTTTCTTGTTGTAAATTCTTTTAGCTTTTGTTTATCATGGAAGGTTTTTATTTCATCATCAAATCTGAAGCTTAATTTTGCTGGATATAAGATTCTTGGTTGTCATCCCTTATCTTTTAGAGCCTGTTATCTGTTGTTCCTGGCTCTTCTTGCTTTGAGGGTTTGGGTTGAAAACTCTGCTGTAATGAGAATTGGTTTTCCTCTATAGGTTATCTGATTTTTATCTCTTATGGCCTTTAAAATTCTATCCTTATTTTGTATGCTAGGAATTTTCATTATGATGTGCCTTGGTGTAGATCTGTTGTAATTTTGTACATTTGGTATCCTATATGCTTCTTGTATTTGGTTTTCAAATCCGTTCTTCTTGTTTGGGAAATTTTCTGATATTATTTCATTAAAGAGATTTTGCATTCTTTTGGATTGATTCTCTGCACTTTCCTCAATTCCAATAAGTCTTTTATTTGGTCTTTTGATGGTATCCCATAATTCTTGGATATTTTGTTCATGGTTTCTTACCGTCTTCACTGTGTGGTTAACTTTATTTTCAATATTATATATTTTGTCCTCATTGTCTGAGGTCCTATCTTCCAAGTGATCCAATCTATTGTTGATACTATCTATTGAGTTTTTTTTAAATGGCCTATTGTTTTTTCCATTTCAAGTATTTCTGTTTTGTTTTTCTCAGACTCTCTATCTCTTTCTTGAAGTAATCTTTTGCTACCTGTATTTGTTCTCTTATCTCTTTGTTGGTGTGATTGATGTTGCCTGTATTTGTTCTCTTATATCTTTGTTGGGGAGATCAATTTTTGACTGTATCTGTTCACTTAGGTCATTTTTTAAATCCCAAATCATTTTAATTATGTATATTTAGAACTCCTTTTTCAACATTTCACCTACTGTGCCTTCTATGGATTGTATTGCTGTAGTATCTTGGTTTGTTTGGGACATTTTCCTCCTTTTTTTTTGCATAATATTTATGTTTTCTTTTCTTGCAGTGTAAGTCTGAGGTATTACTGTTTCTGTCCTATTGTCTATCTTCCCTACAGGTTACCTGATGCCTCACTTTTAATTGAAAGATCAGTATTACAGCATTTAAAGTACTCAACGTATTGCCATATGTCAGTTAGTTTCTATTTTTATATTTAAAATTTTGACACTTTAACCATAAATGATGAGATCAATTATCTTCTACCATTTAGTCAGTATTTTTGTGTGGTGGTTCACAGTATCTAATGGTAAAAGGGGGGACTTAGGTGTTGGTTAAAACGTTTGTGAAGTAGGAAGTGAGAGGATAGAGGCATTAGATCATTTTACTAGTGAGAGGGTAATCATGGGAACTAGGAGAAACAAAAGATAGGTATCCCTATGTAATATTCCTTCTTCCTGGGCCTGGGCCCTGTTCCCTGACCTGTAGGCAGAGGCAGAGATTACCTGTGGCTCCTGAGTGTGTGGGCAGAGCAGGGAACAGAAGCAGGTGGGCTGAGCTAGAACACTTGTAGGTGGGCAGAACACTTGTAGGCTGGCCTAGCAGGAATGCTCGTGGGCAGGGGCTTGTTCCCCTGCTGACCCAAGCCAGGATGGTGTCTCCAACAAGCTGGGAAAGCACATCAAAGGGCCCAGCTGGAACTCTTGCAGGCCAGGGTTTGTTCCCCTGCCAACCCAAGCCAGGATGGTGTCTCCAAATCCAAATAAAATAATTTAAAAATGAAATAATTGTACTATGCTTTAGGAAGTATTTGGATTTATATTCTTTGAAGCAATAATAAGATGATGTCTTTGAAGACCAAATTTTTATAAAACTCCATATAAATTGCTTTATGGATTGTATACCAATGGTGTTGTTTTTTGTATTAGAAGGTGTCATTGTTTGAGGCATTTTTTCACACTCATGATAATTTTACAATTATATGATTGACAGTTATTTCAGAGTCAGTAGCTGTAGCCTGCATAGCTACCTTACCTCTTAACCTTGGGTTCAGTCTGCTGTTTTTTTTTTTTTTTTTTTTTTTTCATAACAGTAGCCCATATCAAATTGCTCTACATTTGTGTCCTGCTATTGTTTTTTCTCTATTGATAATGTTATGTTTTTTGAAATAGTGCTTGAGGGTGCTCTTGTAGTATTACTTCTATGTGTCTCGTGGGAAAGTAAGCTTAGAAATTTTATCCATTCTTAATATCACTGCAACATTCCATTTTATATAATAATCTTGAAATCTTCACTTCCAAGTTTATTTATCCACTTCAAAATTTAATTTTCCCTACTTTCAGGACCAGAAAATGTATCAAGTAAAAATGGTTTTCTTAGGGAGTAATCAACATTTTTAAAATAAATTTTTAAAATAAATTTGGTTTTGCAAGGTCAATCATACAGCATAATGTTTGAAATCTTGTACTATATTGTGTAAATTAAACTGAGCCATATGAAATTCAATCATTTATCTTTTTATATTTCCTTAAAGCTACATTAATTAAATTAACAGCACAAAACATTTAACTGGCCTCTAATTACTGACTATAAAATAAAGGGACAGACTACAGAACACGCTAAAAGAAATAAAACCACCTGAGTACAAGTTAACTGCCTTCAAGTTAAAAGGCCATCTGGCTGCTACATCTGTTGCCTGTTGATTGCCCTAGTTCATTTGGTGGTCTAGACTACTAGGTGAGGGTGAGAAGAATTTTCCTCAATAGAAGAAGATCATACCTTGACCAAGAGTTTACAAGGTGCTTCTTTTCATTAGACACTCATGATTTATTCCAACATTTAACTATTTTCTGTTTGGTGTAGAGATCTGTCCTATTACTCCGATTCTATCTTGGGTTGAAGACCTGCTTAAGCCTGCCAACATTAAATTGAGGAGCAATAATTGAATGGTGCATCAATAGACAACTCTTGCACACTTCCTCTATAGTTAACACTATGATAGGAGACATGTACTTGCAGAAATGAATGAGACAGAGTCACTTCCTTCTGTTTGGGATATAGTCGATACTATGTTGTATGACTGAAGAATTGGGAACATGCAAATGAGCTGTCATGAGATGGTGCTTGATTTTAGGCTATTGAAGGCATTTTAATTATGGGAGAATGACATAAACATAATGCAGATATTAGGTTTAAAATATTAAAGGACAGACAAAATATTGGGTAAATCTGAAAAATACTATTGTAGTCATTCAAGAAAGATCAGTTCCTGTCACCTTGTAGTCTCCTTTATTTTTAACAACTTTACCGAATGCTTGACTAGACAGTTTGCACATTTTTTCCACTTTACACTGTTTCTAACTAGGGAAAATCACCACATTTCATGGGTTTTTCATTGTTTTATCGTAATTTTTAATACTTGTTGTCAATAGTCAAATTCAATTCTTTTACTCACCCTCCCATCATTCAAATCTTTTCTGTTGGCACCTCTGATCTTCCCTCCCCACCTATATACTTAATCCTACATAAATCCCCAGCATTTGACCTAGGTTTTGTCAGCTCAATTTACAAGGACTGGGAACTATAACTCCATCTCCCTGTCCCAGAAGAATTCATCTTTCTGCTATAAGCCCACTTAACTTCAAATTGAACTGTCACGTGGAATATCCCACATCTTTTCCCTTCTCATCAAGTGAATCCATAGTTACTTACAATTTTCAGAATCATATTTGAGTGTTATCTCTGTGTCTTAAAGCTTTCTGATCTTCCTACCTGGGGGATCATTCTTTGTATATCTGGTGATTTGCCCCAGGAAGTGCCCTAGGAAATGTGTCACTGTTATGTTTGTATCTTGATGGAGATATCTTTAAAACTATGCCCAGGTTTCTCATGCATATTTCTATTTTCTTCTTTGTCCTAGAATTAACTCTTATAGAACAGAGCCCTATTTAAGTATTCAGTATATTTAATGATTTTGCTCTTTCAAAGATAATACATTCAAATGATTTTAGAAAAATTACCTATATATGTAAAGTCTCAGTTTGTATGTTGGTAAATAAAGAAGATATATAACTTCTGTATATTCAAATAAATGGCTACAAATCTACTTTCAGTAATAGCATAATAGTTTTTATTGATCAAGCCTTCCAGAGAACAACTAGAAATCAGGAAAAATATTTTCAAAACCTGTTAAAAAGCACTGGTCACATTACCAAGGCAGTAAGAACCTGTGGAACCCAGACTAGGAGAGAAGATATAACCAGAAGCTAAACCTGATATTTGACACAGTTTGGTGGAATTTCACTTTCGATAATGGTATAAAAGAAGGTAAAGAAGGACTTTGACAGTTTCACTAGGCTGAGGAGACAAAAGTTGGAATTTAGTGGATGACATGGAGAGAAGCCCAGTAAATAACATTCAGTCTTCAAAGAAGCACCTGTAAGGCAATATCCCAGGAGTAAAGAAGCCAGACTGAATCTATGCAGACCCTGATTGGATAAATGTGATTCAGTTGAAGAGTGTCTTACAGGAGGAAAAGAAAAACATTTCTGAGCAAAGTGACATCACCCATAGATCCCAAAACTTTTTTAGTATTTTAACTACAATGCCAATCTTGCAATTAAAAAAAAAAAAAGATATTATCAAGACATACAAGAAAACATGAACTAACCAAACACTGATAAGAAAAAATAAAAGAGACAAGACAGACCTACAGGAGATATATTAATCAACAAATGACTTCTAAAATTGTGTGACTAATAAAGACAAAAGTGGCTAGTAACTAGAAAAAAAAATTTAAAAATTAAATTACTAAAGTCAATAAGTAACTAAAATTAAGATTTAAAGAATGTAATGTTGAATTGTACCGTATGTCTGAAGAAAGTCATCGAACTAAAACAGATACAAAATTAAAGAAAATACAGAAATAAGATATATTAAGAACTTTTTAAAAACACATGCATAACTGAAGTCCAAGTGAAAAGAAAGAAGCAGAGAAGAATAAATATTTGCAGTAATAAGGTCTGAGATACTTTTATAACTAGTAATCCATACCCACAGATTGAAGAGACTTAATGATTCTCAAGTAGAACAAATCCAGAAAGGAAAACAACAACAACAACAACAATAACAAAAACTCACGTAATAGAAAAAGTCTGAAAACCAAAGGAAAAGAGAAAATCTTGGAAGCATGTTTAAAGGGATACTGTTTTAAAAGATTAACAGCTTACTTAACACAGGCTACAGGCAGGGATTACTCAGTGGGTCTACTTTAAACCGACATATTAAAACTATAAGGGAGAAAACAATATACTTTTCTATCCTATTGCAAGGTTCATGGCTGAAGTTTCTATACTTAAAAAATGTAAAAAAAAAAAAAAAAAAAAAAAAAAAAACCAAAAGCAAATACATTTATTTGATGTTTTCTTTGACATATAGACTTTAGAAATAAGCCTCAAAGAAAAAAGGAAACCAATGTATTTTTATGTTAATTTTGAAAATGAAGTGGATGGTTGTGGAGATGTGATTGGAAAAAAAGGCTATGGTCTAGTGACAAGAAAGTGGAAGGAACTTGTCAGTCCCTGCTCTTTAGGATTCATTGCTGGGTTCCTTTGTCATCAGAGATAAAGACACTCCATTCCTTTGAGTATAAAGATTTTTTCTCACATGAGGGTCTTATGACTTCCTTCAGAAAAAGGTCAGATAATCCTTTTATAGTCTGCTTATAGAGAAAAGGGGCACAATTTTTTTTTCCCCTCAAAAACCAGGTGCCATATTTTGAAGTAGCATGTTCAGAATCTCATTAACAATATTTACATGAAACCTGAGATCTTCAGGCTCTACATCATGGGCTCTTGCTACATAAGATTGCTACCTTCAAATTAAATCTTGTGATCTCTCTATGGCAAAAATTTTCTTTAAACTTGAACTTTCTTTTTTGACATGTTTTTAAATCCCAGTGCTATTTTCTTTACTAGATCATGTAAAGGAAAAATGTCATTGAGAGGATACACTGGTGATTATTGAACATCTATAGTGAAATTTATAATCTGCTAAGAATATTCTACATACCAATATGATTTAAAGTATAAAGCTTCAGTCTTGGAGCTCAGTAGAAATGGACACCCAAGGGTTTAAGTCTAACTGAGTGAATCTGGATATGTTGGTTTTTATTTAGTGATTTTAGTTTCCTTCTTTCAAATTGTAAATTTTGAGAAGATAAACTATAGTATGTATAATTTAAATTTTATTTTAACGAATATCCTATCAAACAGTTGCATTTTTATAAAATTCTATTTTTATTATTTACCTAAATTTGAGATTTCAAGGTATTGTGTTTACTGTTTCTTTCCTTTAGTTTGTAAAAAACAATGTATTTTATTTTTTACGTATTCATATTAAATTAAAAAAATCAAGACAATTCATAATTATACCAAACCCATTAATCTAAATTTATTATACATAAGCTTGAGCATATTAATATACATTGACATTTATATATTCGTGAATGTATATATATGTATGTATTTATATTTAATCAAATGCATTTAAAACTCTGACACTTAACAAAATTGACTTTTTATTAAACTTACCAGCTCATAGTTTTCTTTTCAATTACTTTCTCTAGATGAATCTTGGTAGGGCTGATTTTCACCCGGTACACACTTGTTAATTATCAGTGTCAATATTTATGCTTTACCAGTTGTAAATATTCATTATTTTGGGATTTAAATAACCACACAATCTTGTATTTATTTGTTTAGGTGGAAAAATATTTTTTATTTGTATTATTTATTTGTTTTAGTTATATACAATACCAGAATACACCCTGTTACCCTGGGGTTAAAATCATGGAACACAACATTCCAGTTCAGTTCTCAGTACTTTTTGCCTGCACCCCCCAACACACACACACTCCATTGATCCCTCTCCAATCCATTTATTTTACTTTCAATTTTCTTTTTCAGTTAATGTCCTGTGTATATACCTGATACCAGGGTTCATGGTGCCACATCCAAGAACACACATTGAAAAGATTTGTCAGATTCCTTCCACTGTTCTTTCCTTTTCTGGTCCCTTTTTCTTCCTCTTCAATCCCTTTCATCTGCTCTATGTATTTTCCCTCTATTTTGATGAAATGCCTTACCCCCCCCCCCTTTCTCTCTCTTTCTTTGTTTTTATTTTTATCTCCTCCCACCTTATTTTGTGTAGGAAACCATAGGTGAAATGCATGAGGACATTTCAGCATCATAGCCAGGGAGGGGGTAGATCTGGCAATGGTAACTTCCTGTCCATTGGCTGTCCCACCAGGATAGACCACCCTATGCATGTGTACTTTCCCTGTGCTCTGCTAGAAGGTCCCAGGCAGCACTGGATATGGGTGTGACTGTAAGAGCCCTAATTGAGGAGATAGCTAGGATGGCGGCTGGCCGAGAGCCATAAAGGTGTTCAAGTGTTTTCACCTGATATTCATGCATTTATCTAAGAATCTTTTTATGCCCGTGAACACTGCATGACGCACCTGTAAGCTCGAGCTGTTAGCACATGTCCTTGTTAAGGCAAAAAGTATTTAGCCGGCTGAGGGTGAGTTAGAGTGGTGGTTGGAGTTGGAGTTGGAGAGGTTGTTGGAGCCGGAGAGAGAAGAGAGAAGAATAAAAGAACTTTTTCATTTCCATCCTGCCTCCGAATTTTCTCCCGTGGCGTCGTTGCTGCAAACGGCAATCACTACAGGCGGCAACATGTGACCCGCTAGGAAGTGAGCAGCCTACCTGCCCCCACCTCTATCCTATTTTGGGGAAGAACTTTCCATAGAATTTTTTGATGTCTTCTGCTATCAATAAAGCAAAGGCAGGCTCCTTTGTTAGAAGCTGGATCCATCTTGTCAGCTTTGCCAATCTCTGCTTCCTCTTTGAAACTAACTTTCTGTGTTCTGTGGAAATTTCACTGTTCTACTTTTCTTAGCTTTTGTTTCTCAGCCAGCCCTTTACACTGAAGGGAAACCCATTCTTTCATCTAGCCTGACATGGGTGATTATTTTGGATTAGCTTCCACATATCAGTGAAAACATCCAATCTTTGACTTTGGGGGACTGGCTTATTTCACTTAACATGGTAATCTCCAGTTGCAGCCATTTAATGGCAAGTGCCATAATGTCATTTTTCTTTATGGCTGAGTAATATTCCGTTGCATATATATACTGCTATACATTCATTTGTTGAAGAGCACCTATGTTCATCCCATAGCTTAGCTATTGTGTATTGTGCTGCTATAAACATTGATGCAACTGAGACTCTGTAGTACTCTGATTTAAAGTCTTTTGGATATATATTGAGAAATGGAATAACTGAGTTATATGCTGGCTCCATTCCTGTTTTTATTTTTTATTTTTTTTTTTTTTTTTTTAATTTAGGAATCTCCATACTGCTTTCCTTAATGGTTGCACTAATTTACAGTATGAGTGTTCTTTTTTCCCACATCTTTGTTAACATTTATTGTCATTTGCATTCTTGATAATTCCCATTGTGACTAGAATGAGATGAAATATCAATGTAGTTTTAATCCACATTTTCTCAATTGTTTGACATATTGAAAACTTTTTAATATATTTTTGGCCATTTGTATTTCTTCTTTTTATTTTCAGAAGTGTCTAGTCTATGTAGTTGTTTTTCCCATTTATTGACTGGGTTATTATTATTATTTTTTGGAGTTAAGTTTTTTGAGTTCTTTGTATATTCTGGATATTAATGCCCTACCTGAGAATTTTCTCCCATTCTCTTAGATATCTCTTCATGCTTTTGTTTCCATTTTTGTGCAAAAGCTTTTTAATTTGATGCCATCCCACTTACTGATTTTTTATTTTAATTCTTGCACTTTAGCAGTCCTGGTAAGGAAGTCAGTTCCTATGCCAACATATTGAAAAAAGTTGGACCTGCCCTTTCTTCTAGCAGCTGCAGGAGTTGTGATCTAATTTCTAGGTCTTTGATCCACTTTGAGTTGATTTTTGTTCAGGGTTATAGGGAAATTTATTTTATTCTTCTACATATGAATTTCCAGTTTTTCCAGCACCATTTGTTAAAAAGGATGTCTTTTTTTCAATGTGTGTTGTTGGCACCTTTGTCTAGTACCAGATGACTGTATTTATGTGGGTATATCTCTGTGTATTCTATTCTACACCATTGGTCTTCATGTCTGTTTTGGTACTAGTACCATGCTGTTTTTGTTGTTACAGCTTTTTAGTATAATTTGAGGTTTGGTGCAACCTGTATTTTAACCCTGATTATATCTATTTCTGGCCAATAGTACATTGCAAGTTTTCTAACTATGCCCAAATTTAATTTCTTCATCTATAAAATTAGAATCAGTGATTTTCTGTGATTTGTGGATAAGAAATGACCTACCAACATAAACTAAAGTCTTTAGTACTTATTTATCAAATAATATATTTATTGTTATTGTTTCTTCTATGGAATTTTCCTGATTGTACTCATATGGAAAGTATAGCGGTTCTAGAGTCAAAATATATACTGTGGTTGTTATCTCAGGGCATAGCCAGAGCCAAAGGCAGGTGCCTTACCACCAAAATCTGCGACTAAATTATGTTAGTGCTAACAGGTAGTGGTGCTATCAATGGAGGAGTTAGAATGAATTAGGAATGGTGAATTTTGATATAGGAAAAATGAAAAAAATTTTTTCTACTCTTACAAAAGAAACTGCTTATCAAAATGTGGGTAGTCCTCACCATCAGCCACTAATTCTACTGCAGACACCAGCTGGTTGTCCATAATTCCACTTAGTTCTGACACTCTTCTTAATATGAATGAAGGCTTCATTACATTGGCATGCTTTACTATATCACTGGCCCTTGGTGATGAATTTATCCTCTTGTGCCTCTCTACTACCCAGAAGTGAAAGATAAGGAGAGATGATGGTTCAAACTCTCTAGTCAAGTCTGAGTTTTTCTGGTGACTCGTTTCCCTCCCTAAGTTACCTAGTGTCTACCTGCAATTAGTTATTTTTCATTAGTATAGAAAAGAAATTTTTATCACTCCATAGCTTCCAAAGGTAGTAGGAAATGTATTTCAGGAAGCAAGGATAAAGAACAAATACAAATCTCACAATATAACAGGAAGAATAATAGTTATTTTGAAATTTCCTTTAATGACCAATTTACTTGGCTAACATAGACACTCTTAGGTCTGAATATGTAAAGATTCATCAGCATTTTTTTTTTTTTATATTATGTTTCAAACACTGGTTAGGGTTAGGGTTAGGGTTATATGTATTTCTGCTGTTTTTGTGACAAAATACTTGAGAAAATCATCTTAAAGGAGATAGCTCTTTTTAGGGCATTGGGGTACCAGGGATTGAACTCAGGGGCTCTTAACCATTGAGCCCCATCTCCAGCCTTATTGTGTATTTTATTTAGAGACAAAGTCTCACTGAGTTGCTTAGGACCTCACTTTTGTTGAGGCTGGCTTTGTACTAGTGAACCTCCTGCCACAGCCTCCCGAGCTGCTGGGATTGCAGGCATTTGTCACTGAACCCAGTGGAGATGGCTCTTAATTGCAGAAGTTTCAACCCATGGTCACTTGGCTTCATTGTTTTTGGTCTTGTGGTGAGTTAGAATACCTTAGATGGGGTGAATGGAGGAGCAGAGCTGCTCACTCATGGCCGCAGGGAAGTAGAGAGAGAACTCAATTTTATATCAAATATTCTCTCCCACAACCTTGTAAGCCATGAATCCACAAATGAGGTCAGAACCCTCATGATCCAATCACCTGCCAAAGATCCCACTACTGAATTAGGGACCTAAATTTCAACAGATTAGCACTTGGCTGACATTTAAGATCCAAACCATAACATATTTTCTAGGTACCATTAAGAAAGAAGACAACAAATAAGAACTTACATAATAGTAAAAAGATACAGGGAAATAAAAACACAAAAAGCTAACAAATAATGAAAAGTAATAAGTACAGAATAAAATAGCAGAAAGAAATAAGGATTGATATATGGCTATGTTTGATTGGATGGTCGAGGAAGGTCTCTCTGAAGAGATGACCTGGATAATATAAAGAAACCTGCCTTGAAAATTACAAACTGGTTGACTGTACTAGTCAAAGAGAATGTCTAGGGTAAAGGACTCAAATAGGTACAACCTTGGGTTGTTTGAGGAAATAACCGGATAAGTCACGTGTTACACACATTATAATCAAAGCCTTTATATATAGTGAGGGCAAATGAGGTTACTTACTATTCCTCCTTTAAACAAAAAATATTTTAGAACTATACAAGGAAGTGAAAAATGGATGGAGCCTTTAATAATTAATAAGCTCCACTAGAAGGCCGAAGGAGGAAGAGTGAAAAGACATTTTAATACTAGAGCAGGGAGAATGCTGACATTATTTGAAAAAAAATGAAGCTTTATACAATATAGGTAATTTTATGTCATTGTGGCATTGTATGAGATCATGGCAGCAATAAATTAGAGAGGATGTAAATGCAGCAAAGAGTGAAACTTGGGAGTGATGACAGCAGAAAGGGCAGAGTATAAACTTCTGAAATTTTGTCTCTCCATGAAAAAAGAAAAAAGAAAACAATTCAGAAATGGTTATAACCAGCTTTTTCTGAATTCTGAAAATTAGCCAGTCTTACATCAATGCAGGAACATTTGTTCAAAGAAAAAAAATATCTAAATTTCAGAACTAGCAGTGAGTTTCATGGCATTTAACTTACCTTAATCCCACTCTATTTTTCCCCAATTCAGTAAGATCTTTGAGAAATAACAGCTTATATTCCTAGTATTTGAGGTAACAGCATGGAACCACATTCCCAGATAACTGCCCTTATTTGATCTATGTGATAGTTCCCAGAAAGAGTCCACTCAAAAGACTTGTCTCTCACTTATATTTAAAGCTAAATGCCTTTTCCCAAGGAGCAATTATCAAAAGCATTTAGAAGCAAATACTTTAATGCCACAGCTTTCTGATTCAGAGGATAACAATCAGTACCAAAATCAAAGGAGCCAAAACCCCTTAAAAACAAAAGCTGAAGAAAGAGTTATCCACAGAGAATTTGAAAAGTTCAGGCATGTTTTCTGAATAAAGAAGGCCATGCAAATGTCTCTGCTGTGTGTATGCTTATAAAATACTTGAGAACACTAAGCTCTCATTTTTGTTTGAAGCTCAGATTCTAAGCACGGAGAAAGTAAAGGCTGAGGCAGGGTTTTAAACTGCCTAGGTGAATATTGTAGGAGAAGCCCAGCATAAACACACAAGGTCCTTTTAAAAAAAAAAAAAATTATTTATTTGCTTTAGTTGTACACAATGCATTTTGTTCAATGCGTTTTATTTGTACATGGTGCTGAGGATGGAACTGGGGTCACCCACGTGCTAGGTGAGCACTCTACCGCTGAGCCACGATCCCAGCCCTACACACAAGGTCCTTTCAGTAAAGGATGGGAGATTTAGTTAAGGACATATTTGAGAAATTCTCTGTTCAATTTGATAACTAAATCAACTAAATTAATTAAACTATTTAAATGTAGTCTTCATGGCTGTTAGAAATATCAGTAGGTTCCCATTTCCCCAAGAGAGGCCCCTACCCAGAGATGGTGCTATATCCACTGCCCCACCTTCTCCCACTGAAAAGCTTCCCCCTCAAGGCCAGTCAAAGTTTCCCCTCAGGCCAGTTGGAGCTGCATGCACCTCCTAAGCCTAGGTACCTAAAACCATACATGCCTGATGTGCCTAGAACCAATAAGATGGTCTCACAATCTTCAGACCTTCATGGCCTAATTAGCATATGACATACACCACAAATAGTAGATATAAGCGGAAGCCTGCTCTCTCCCTCTCTGCCATGGTCCCTGCTCCCTGTTCTTTCTCCCTTCTCCTTCCCTGCTCCCTGCTCCCTGTCCCTTCCCTCTTCCACTTCCCTGCTACTTGCTTCTTGCTCCCTGCCACTGCTCCCTCTTATAGGATGCTGCTGCTGCTATCTCTACTCTCTCATCCCTCCAGCAGCCACCTTGCAGCTTCCAAAAATTCTCTTGGCTGGCTTTCAGTCTCTCGGTGTGCTCACTCGCCTTTCAATGGCCACAAGTAAAGAAAACAGGTTTAACATAATCAGTTCAGAAAAATTACTAGGCAGATAACAAATGCAACAAACAATAACAACAACAAATTCTGTTGGGGGAGAATCTGATCTTTAGAGCTGCCATTTTATTCTCAAAAGTCTCCAGTTTCAATTAACATACATGAGCCATACAAAAATAAGAAAAATGTTCTGTACATTTTGGAAAAGAAGCAATTGATATAAACTAAAAATGTGAAGATTTATTAGAAAAAGACTTTGTATCAGCTATGTTCAATATGTTCAAAGTTAAAAAAAGTTCTTGAAAAAGAAACGAGAAGAATAAGAAAATTTTACCATCAAACACAAAAATCAATAGAGTGAAAGAAGTTATTAAAAACAGAATCAAATAGAAATTCAGGAGTTGAAACTATAATAACTGAAATGTAAACTTTGAAGACCTAACAACAGATTTGATCAGATAGAATAAATAATCTTTAAACTTGAAGATTAGTCAATTGATATATTGATATTATGCAGTCTGAGAAACATGGAGTAAAATATAAAAGAAAAATGAAGAGACCTTCAGAAACCTGTGAAAAAGTCCAAAGCACCTTAATATACACATAATGGAAGTCTGAGAAGTAGAAGAGAAAGAAGAGACCAGGAAAAGTCTTTGAAGAAGCAATGGCTGGAAAATTTCCAACTTGGTTCAAAACATTAATTTACACCCCACCTCTGGAGGGGGAAAAAAAATCCCTCAAAACTCAATGAATTCCAAGTAGGATAAACTAAAAGAGATTATTACCTAGAAATACGATCATAGTCAATTTGTCAAAGTAAAGAGAATCTTAAAAACAGCAAAAGAGAAATAAATCATTAGGTGAAAAATATCCCTAGTTACAATAACAAATAATTTCTTGTCAGAAATCATAAAGGCTAGGAAGTAGTAGGATGACATATTCAAAGTGTTGAAAGAAAAAATCAACTAATCCTTGTATATCCAGTAGAACTACATTTCATAAATAACAGAGAAAAAGTAAATTGTAGATAAACAAAAGCCAACAGAGTTTATTGGTGTCAGATCAGCTATACAAGAAAAGGAAAGGAAGTTCTTTAGTGTAAAATGAAAGGAGAATAGAAAGTAATTCAAATGAAGCAATAAAGAACACAAATAAACGTAATTAAAAAGAAGAAATACTAAATAAAATATAAATTTGGTAGTAACTAATTTTTTCACCTACCTATGTTGAAATGCAAATTTATAAAGCACTAATTAAAAATCTATGTTGATGGAAATACACTGCTTAAAATTATAATTTGTTGCAGTAATAGTGTATAGAGATTTAAGAATATATTTACAGAAGAGCAAAGTTGATTACACTATTAAAAGTAAATTAGTATGAATTAGATTTTTATAGATTAAGTTATTAATGATAAAAGTGAAATTAGTAAGAAAATACTTCAAAAGTATAAAGTACAGAAACAAAAAGGAATTAAGATACTACACTTAATAAATCTATATTACATAAAAAATAAGACTATAATGGAGAAATTGAGAAATAAGAAAGCTTTAGGACATAGAAAATAGCAAAATGGCAGATGTAAATAAATCTTACTGTAGTAAATTGAATGCCATCTCATCAAAACATAGGTCCATATGAAGTTCAGTATGTGGTCTTATTTAAAATGAAGGTTGTTGCAGAGGTAATTGCAGTAAGATCTCAAAATGAGTTCATACTGAATTAAAATAGGTCCAAAGTATAATGATGAGCAAAGTCTTTATAACTGTTGTTTGTCTAAAGGAAAAGACACATAGACAAAAAATTTTAAAAAACCAACAAAACAAACATACAAAAACAGGCTTTATAAAGATGTAGGTAGAAAGTGGAATTATTCTACCATAAGCCAAGGAACATTATGGTTTGCTGTCAATTACTAGAATTTAAAAGGGAGTAAATAGATTGTCCCAGGGAGATACCTAGAGAAAATTCCAAACTTGCCAACAACTTGATTTTGTGCTTTTGGCATCTAGCACTATAAGAGAATGAATTAATGCTGTTATAAGCCAAAAAATTTATGGTAATGTGTTGCACCAGCCTTAATATATTAACACACCTACACTAGTAACAATTTAGTAAATGGATTAAACTCTCCAGACATGAGGTAGAATTTAGAAGAATTAATAAAATAAAACACAATTCAACTATATTCTGTATATACAAGAGCCATTTTAGATGCAAATACACAAGTAGATGGAATTTTAGATACAAATATACAAATAGATGGAAAATAAATGCATAAAAATCATATACCATGTAAATGGTAACCAAAAGAGATAGAATGTCTATAAAAATATCAGACAAAATAGACTTTAAGACAAAAATTGTTACTAGACACAAAGCTAAGAATTTTAAATGATGAGATGGTCAATGCATCAACAATATATAACAATTGTAAACTTATATGTGCCTTCCAACAGAGTCCCAAAATTTGAAATGCAAAAGTTGTCAAAACATAATATGCAAAGGGAAGAAGTCAATGATTCAACAGTAATGCATGAAAATTCCACCCTCCTATTCTTAATAAATATAATAACTAGTCAAGGAACCAGAAGACTTTGACAACAAGAAAAAACAGCTGGACATAGCAAGTATCTATAGAACATTTCACCAATTATAGCAGAATAAACATTTTTCAATACATGGAACATTATTAATAATACCTCATGTTTGGTCATAAAATAAATTTCAGCAAATATATAAGGAATGAAATCATACAAAATATATTCCCAGAGAATAGTAGACAAAAATCAGATATCTATTAAGGAATTTGGGAATTTCACATATATATGTATGTTAAAAAATTCTAAATAACTAATGGATGAGAGAGAAAATAAAAATGGAAATCTAAAATACAGCTTTAAAATGTATGAAAAGAAAATATAACATATTAACATTTATGGAATTCATGGAAAAAAATTGTTCACTGGAAAATTTAAAGTTGTAAACACCATCAAAGAAGAAGTACTTCAAATGAAGTTATGTCTTTTTCAGAAAAAGGAATTGAACTTGAGAACATTATGCTAGGCAAAATAAGTCAAACTCACAAGGTCAAGGGTCAGATGTTTTCTCTCATATGTGAGATGCAGAGAAGTAAAAGGAAAAGAAAAAACTGTGTGTCAGGGTACAAGGATCTCATGAAAATCAAAGGAAGATCAGTAGAGGAAAGGCACCAGGGAGTGGGGGGAAGGGAGAAAGGAGGTAAGTATTGGGAAGAGATATTGGCCAAATTATATGGCTATGTGCACGTATGAACATGTAACAACAAATCCCACCATTATGTACAAATATAGTGCACCAATAAAAAATGTAGACATAAAAAAAGAAATATTTAAAAATATATAACTTAACCATTCATCTTAAGAAACTATAAAATTCAGAGAATAGGATATCCAAAATAATTAGAAGGAAATAGTTAATATTAGAGAAGAGATAAATAAGTAATTAAAGTATCAGCAAAATAAAAGAAAATTGTTCTTTGAAAAAATAAACCAAATTTAGAAACTTTTAGCTAGACTTACCAAGCAAAAAATGAAAGGTGGTATTAATTACTAATATCTAGAATGAAAGAGGGAATATTACTAGCAAACTTACAAAAAGTATGGATAATGAAATATTAAGGTGATTTGTATACCACCAAACAAAAAACCAAATTAGATAATCTGGAAGTAAGGACAAATTTTTAGGAAGACATGGACTAAAAGTAACACAAGAAAAAATACAAAGTATAAATTGACCTATGTTGATGCTCAATAATGATACACTAAAGAACTGCACTTGTCAGAGTACTTTAAACTGAAAAAAACATAGTCAAAATTTATCTTATCCCAACCCTCCAAATCCCCAGCTTTCAGTTTCTCAGGCCTCTTTGTCTCCTGGAGTGCAGTACAAAGCTTTCTCTGAAGTTACCCTACTTGACAAAGCGTGTTCCTCTGGAAGGAATACAATTGTCTCTTTCCTGAAATCATCTTACCATAGTGAAATTATTGAAGAAGCTAGAGACAATCACCACACCCACTTGGAAAGACCTCTTAATTATTTTTCTGTGTGCTATTACCTGAAAACTTCATTTACACAGACAGGCAGCCTGTTTCCAATGCAGCTCCACCCTGATCTTCCCATTACTTGTCACCAACCCAAAAGCTTAAAGGAACATTGTCCTGGTTTATTGGGGGACCCATTCATCCTCCTTAAAAATCATTTACTTTTCCCCTAAAATTGCCTAAAACTTCTACTTCTCTCTGTCCTATGAAAAATGTATTTAAATTTCAAACTTCTGACCATTTATTTGAATTTCATACTTTGTATAATGTTTATCCACTTGCGTGTTAATAAATTTGTATGCTTTTTCTCCTGTTAATCTGCCCATTGTGAGTTTACTTTAGTCTCAAATTATCAAAACTTCATGAGGTAAAAAGAAAGTTTTGTTTGCTTTCACATTTATAAACCTACAAAAAGTGAAAAATTCATTAGTGAATAAAAAAATTAGTGCGTGCACACATGCACACACACACACAAACAGTTCAAGATTAGACAGTTTGGGTAATGAATACTAATGAAACATTTAAATATGAAATAAAACTAACTTTGTACAAAATTTCTTGATAAATAGAACATTTTCTAATTTAGTCTAAGAATCTACAGACTGATATAATAGGGATGAAAATGCTGCTCTTACTAAAAGCATTTATTTTTCACTTGGATCTGAAGATATTTTGTGGAGAATTAAAAACAGAATAAAAGCATGTCACATTGCTTTCATATTCCATGTGTCTCCTTTTGCTACCTTAAACTTTGGGCCAGATTGCTGCTCAATTCTGCAGGTAGATATATTAATCTTTAAAGTGTTTGCTTTAGCCCTAAATTTACCTAATCTCCTTCCTCTCCCTCCAAGGCTGAGGACACCAAGAGTAATTAGATATATTTAAGATACATTTAAGATTTACAAGGAGATCACAATAGATTATCAACCACCAGCTTTTACAACATCCTATTCTAGACAATTGGAGTGGCACATAGAATTCATCAATCATTGTTCTAAACCTGAAGGATGGCCCATTTGTTAACCTAACTAACTCCATTTTGCCTTAATATCTTCTTTATTGTGTAGAATAGTCACTTTGGATTCTAGGAATAGCGTATCTGAAGGATAAGCATTTTGTGAAGAGATTCAAAACTCTCCCCCCAAGCAGCAGCAACTTGATGAGAAGCCTCTGCACGACTGAACCTAAGACAATAATCAACCAGACAATGGTCTGATTAAGATCACCAGCTATGTAATACACAGACCCTTGCCTTTGCTACTTCCCCATGTACTCAAGACTCTTTAGCACCTCAGAGAAACAGACTTTCAGTCACTAGCCTGTTTTTCTTCCTTCTAAAGCCACACTGAGAATAAATTATTTATTTTTCACCATTACTTGTCTCCTGTTCAGTCAATTGAGACAAGTGGTTAACCTAGTTGTGTTGGGAATCCCAATGTCAGGCTTATGGTCTAGGACTGGTAACAATTTTCCCTAGATTATGGGTGCATAAAGTCCTCAAGTAATTACTATCAAACCCAAAGTAGCCATGTATCAAAAAGATCATACACCATGATCAAATAGATTTATTATAGGAAGATAAGACTTGTTCCCAACATAAAAATCAAGGTAACATATCATACTAATTGAGGAAAAAAAGTGCATGAATATTTCAATAATTACAGAAAAAGCATTTGCCACATCCAACATTCTTTTATAATAAAATCACTCTCTAAACAAGGAAACTAGTAAAGAAGGAAATTTCCTCAACCTCTGTTAGAGTGTTTATGAAAAAACACATAACATCATTAATGGTGAAAGACTGAAACTTTAACTGGAGGTCCGAGAAGTTCCCAAAGACAAGGACCTGAACTCAGGATACATGGGGCCCTTGGCATACAAGACCGAAAACAATTTCAGCACATTCCAGTTAGAGACACAGATTTATTTATAAAAGCAAATGCATATTAAAGGGAGAATGTGGGCTATCTCAGGGAAGAGACTATTTTGAGAGGTAAATTTAAAAATTCACATTTAAGGGAGAATGAAAACCATCTTGAGAGTGCAAGGCAGAATGCCAGCCATCTTGATAATGAGAAGGTTGAGGGCAAAGCAAGGGATATACCTTCGAGGGAGAATGTGCATCCTCTCCAGAGGAAGAGTCAGCAACTTCTTGTCATGGGGTATTAATATTTATGGAGGAACAATTGCTAGGGGCTGGGTTAGAGGTGGACACAAGGTAGAGTTACACAATTTAGAGTTCACGTTCCAGAGCTTGAATATTGAATATATTACTTTTTGTAGGTAAGGGAATGGGTCAAGGGTGAGGGACAAGGAGGATGGCAAAGGGCATAGTTGAGTTGCTCTGGAATGCTTGTTTTCCATATTGGTTCCTGGGTTTCTTCCACATTCCAATGGTTTAAAGCCACTTCTCTTTTGAGACTCAGTCTATCTTTCCTTTTCTATATTCCCAAATTCCTATCTCAAACACTTTACCCATCTGATTAATAACAAGAAAAGGAGATTCACTCAGGAAAATAATAAGTTAAATTCTCTATAGATGCAGACAATATGTTCTTATATACAGAAAAGACTAAAGAAGGTATGTATACACACACACATACAAATAGAGCTAATGAAAGGAGTGTGCAAGGATGTAAGATTAAGAGATCACAACATTAAAATTCAATTGCATTTCTATACATTGGCAACACACAGTATGGAAATAAAATTAAAAGAATATCTCATGCTGAGAGTGAAGATTTGGGAGGCTGTGACCCACCTCCCTACTGTTTTTCTAATCCATTTCTCTATCTCTAACATCCTCTTTTTGGTATTCTAAGTGTGTTTTGTTTTGTTTTGTTTTTAACCGGGGATTGAACCCAGAGATGTTTACCCCTGAGCCACATCTCCATCCCCTTTTTTATATTTTATTTATAGACAGAGTTTCCCTGAGTTGCGAAGGCTGGCTTTGAACTCATGATCCTCCTGTCTCAGCCTCCCAAACCACTGGGATTACAGATATGCGCACCACCCCTGATTTGGCATTCTAAAGAGAATCTTCTGTAATATTTTCTTCTTCTTCTTGGTTAAAAAAAATAGCATGTTTCTCTAAAAGAGAAATATAGCTGCTGACCCAAGGAAGTTCTAGCTTCTTTTGGTATGATAAGGAGGCTCCAGAGACTTGGAATGGGTTGAACACCTGTGAGACTCCTTTCTGCCAAGAACAGAAAAATGGGCAGAACCTGTAGAATTCCTGTCTTGTCCTAACTTATCCCTTCTCCTCTTAAAAGCTTTCCTAATCCCACATCTTTGGAGACATGGGACTTTTGAAACAATGAAATATCTTTCACATTCCTTCAAAGTTGACTTTGAATAAAACTTCTTTTCCTTCCAATTTGATTCTGAATATTTCTGGAGCAGTAAGCTTTATGGCCTAGGGTCTTTTCTTCCTGGCCAGATCTTTTGCTGCCTGGTAACACTTTTACAGTTGCACTGGTAGAAATAAAATTCTGAGGAATAAATTTAACCAAAGAAGTACAAAACATGTTTATTAAAAGCTAAAAAACAACATTCATAGGTATTATAAAAGACTTATAGCATTTCTTCAAAAAATTTAGTCATATAATCACAATAAACTTACTGGTTTATAAAACATCTGTGTTCAAATTGTGTTTATGGCAAATGAAACAAATTAAGATTACTCAGGTGGCTAGAGCTTTTTAATAATATTTGTGGAAAAGACATTTAAGATTTTTTATTTGCCCAGGTTTTCCAAATTGTTATTATCTTTTTCTTCTTCTTGTTAGAAAAATGTTGAACAAAGTTAACTTATGCCGGGAACGCCGTGTTAGTGAAATAAAAGGATTTATTAGGGACCACGTGGAAGGGAAGGGGTAGGGAGAGGGCATCCTGGAAGGGAAGGGGTAGGACAAAGGGAAAGGCAGGGCCAGAGAAGAACAGGAAAGAACATGGGCCGGTTTCAGTCTGGAGCAGGCTTAAATAGCGAACTGGTGGTCTGAGGGACCCCTGGAGCGAGTCTGTGTCCCCATAAGCTGCCGGAGGTCAAGAGGGGGCGGGGAGAGCTGGCCAGCCTGAGGCACTTGGGAGGTTTAGTCTTTTCTCAAAGTACCTGGGAGGTGTAGCCTCCATTTGCATTTTGATGTGTTAGCTATCAGGTGCTAGAGAAGACAGTGTAAATATGTACATTACAAAGGCATAAAGCTTCAACTTTAGGCTTAAATATTTTTTATAAACAATGAAAGAAGCTTGAAAGCGAAAGCCCCAAGTATAGAAAAGATGGTCAGAAAAAAGAAGATGTTCATCAAACAAAGGTGAGATTCATGATCTTAATTTAAATCAATGCCATCTCCATTCTTAGTGCAATAATTCTCCCTTTCTTCCATGTTCCGGAGCTGGAGGCACTCTTACAAATGGAGATTTCCTTTATAGATATAAATGTCTTTTAACGGAGGGTCTTAAGATGGCAAGCTGAAAATAACCTTAATATTGGGGAGGAATATTTTGGAAACACTTAATTCCTTAAAAGTCTTCAACCAAATACCAGCAAAACCAAATACCAGCAAAACCAAACCAGCCACATATCAAAATATATTATGATTTTTAAGTCCAACTTGGTTTTTTAAATTAGATTATAGGCATACTTCAGTTTATTGTGCTTTACTCTATTGTATTTTGAGGATAATGCTTTTTTGTTTTTCCAGTTAAATACTGTGGCTACTCTCCATTGAGAAAGTGTTTTGTCATAAATTTCCCAACAGTGTATACTCACTTTAGGCCTCTGTGTCACACTTTGGTAATTCTCATAATATTTGAAACTTTTTCATTATTATTACATCTGTTAGGGTCATTGGTAATTAGCAGTCTTTGATGTTACTCTTGTAACTACTGTGGGGTGCCATGAACTATGCCCATATAGGATGGTAAACTTGATTGATAAATGTGTGTTTCTCATGCAACATTTCCCAATCTCTCTTTTTTTTTCCCCCCCTTGGGCTTCTTTATTCTTTGAACTATAACAATATAAAAATTATGCCTGTTAACAATTCTAAAATGATATCGAAATGCTTATGTAAAAGGAAGAGTGGAACATCTCTCACTTTAAATGAAAAAAAAATCTAGAAATTATTAAGCTTAGTGAGGAAGGTATGTTAAAAGCCAAATTAGACTTAAAGCTAAGACTCTTATCCTGAACAGCTAGTTAGTGAATGCAAAAGAAAAGCTCTTTAAAGAAATTTAAAGTGGTACTCCAGGAAACATATTAATAGTAAGATAGAGAAACACCCTTACAGATGATGTTATAGATGAAGGAGGATCTATAAAGACACTCAACTTCACCTGCTTTTAGTTGACTTTGAAAATCTTTATTTTTGAAGGTCACAAAGCAAAGCAATGTTGTTGGGACTCATGTCTGCCAAGGGGAAGGACTTTGGCTGCTTACCATGCCCTAGTAGGACCGGGGCTAAGCAAAGGGGTGTGGCTATGATGTAGCGTGAGAGACCGAACCGCCCTGCTGGCTGATTGGTTAGTTCTAGGCCTATTTAAGTTCAGTGCCTGGTCAATAAATCCGAGTTTTGGCTTCTCGCTTGCTATACAAAACTCCCTGGGTGTGGCGTGGTTTCTGTCCATCAGGCAGAGGAAGGCACTCAGCTATTTTTGTCCTTAAGCCCATCTTCGCCGGGTAAGTTACTTTCTTTCTGCGGGCAGAAAGAAAACCCCCTTTAGGGCCCAAAAGGGGGGTAGCTTAGACCTTGGCCCCATTCATAACTCAGCAGCCCCGGCAGGTTGGCGCCCAACACGTGGGGCACGAAAATTATCGGTGGGCTTAACACAGTTAGAGATGCAACGTCTCTTTCTCTGGCAAAAATACCCTCTATTATGGGGCAAGCATTAACATTTAGAAAATCTCAAGACCCAGCCCTCGAGGCATGGCGATGTATTTTAAGAAAGCAAGGTCTCCAAATATCTGATAGCCAAGCGGAAGTGATTTGGAATTCATTAATGCGGGCGGCTCCCTGGCTCCCAAAGTCTGATTTTAATTCTTGGAAAATGTGGCGCGAAGTGGAACAAATTTTAAGAGAGCAAGAACATGAATACGGGGAAATCCCGCCTCCGGGAGTTTATCCAACTTTATCTGCCCTAAAAACATGCTCTCTCTTGGAGACAGCAAACGAATCTGCAGAGGCCACAGAGCAAACACCTCAGATCATACAAGTTGAGGTATCAGAGCAGGCCCTGCGGGAGAATAAAATATCTAATCTTTCCCGGTCCGGAGAATTAAACAGCCCCTCCTGGTCTGCGAATTTGGAGAAGCCTAACCAATCCCTAAAAACAAAGAAATCTCGCTCCAGGGAATTAGAAAAAATTACAGCCCCTCCCTTAGAGAGCTCTAACAAATTCCCTGAGGACAAAGGCCACCAGCCACATGGCTCACCACCTTGTGAGTGGGATCCACCATTTTATGAGCCAGCCCCTGCTGAGCCTTCTGCCCCACCACTATACCAAGAGGCGCTAGCGCCCTCTGGTGGGCTTTCACCTGTAATGGTATTTCCAGTTAATTTAACAAAGCCTCCTATAGCTAGAGTCACTCAAAAAGCTAATAAAGATCTGGCCACATTTATTGAGAGAGTGGAAAAAAGCCTTCAAAGGAAACTTCCATCTGGTGACCAATTTGCAAAAATGTTAGTTTGGGAAGGAATGACCGCAGATGACAAGCTGGCCTATGCTGGGTTAAAAGATAGATCTATGGGGAGATGGATTATTGCCACCAAAGATATGGGTTCGACAACTCACCAGTCTCATATATTGACCACTCCCCTTAATGCCCACACTGAGGTATTAGCAACAGTTTTAAATGGAAAAGGAGCCTATTTTAAATATGGACGACAAGACCATTTTTAAAAAGACTACCCCAATGGCCCTGGTCGGCCTACAGAATGCTCCCCTGGCCAGATCTCAAGAGATTTAACCTTAATTGCTGTTGATATTAAAGATTATTATTTTTCAATACCTCTTCATCCAAATAATTATGAAAAGTTTACATTCTCTATTCCCTCAGTCAACTTCCAGAAACCAGATGAGCGATATGAATGGATAGTTCTCCCTCAAGGTGTGGCTAACAGCCCAGCCTTTTGTCAATATTATGTTTCATGTCTTCTGTCACCATTGATGAAAAAATCACAGCTCACCATATATGTTTATATGGATGACATCATCCTGGGAGCTGCTGATGTCCAACAACTGAGCTCAGCTTACCTAACCCTTCGAGAGCTCTTAGAAAAAGGAGAGTTACACATATCCAATGATAAGATACAAACTATTCCTCCCTTTAAAATATTGGGGACAAAACTTAGCCTAGACTCGGTTTGTCCTCTCAAACCTCAACTAGTCATTCAAAAATCTTATTCCTTGGCAGAGTTATAAAAGCTATTAGGAGAGCTAAACTGGTTAAGACCATGGCTTCATACATATCTCTACTGAGGATTTATTACCTCTCTTTGAGTTGCTACGGGGAAAATCCCCCTCTGATGTGATTTTACTAGAAGAAAGTCATCTGTCAATATTACAAAAAGTCCAAGATGCCCTCAATTCAACCCAATTGGCTCGATACCAACCAAAGCAACCTCTATATCTGTGGATTTTCTCAGGTGTTAAGCTCCTTACAGCTGTGCTCTCCCAGATGGGAAATCCCTTACAGTGGATACATTCCTCTGTGGGAGGAGCACCTCGAGTTTATTCCCAATTAGATCAATTAGCAGATCTTGTAATAAAAGGGAGAGATACATCATTGATGCATTATGGAAAAGACCCAGATATTTTATCAATTCCTTACCATTTGTCAGACTTTGAATGGATACAGAGAAACAACCCTAGAGTCTCCTATGCCTTAGAAGGATTTCTAGGAAAAGTTGACTGTCATTACGGGTCAACCAAATGGCCCTCTTCTTTTCCCAAACTGGAGTGGACTCCCCCCATCCTTTTTTCCTTCAAGCCACTCCCCAAGGCAGTAAATGTCTTCACAGATGGAGGAAAAGAAGGGTCAGCAGTTGTAGTATTTCACCCATCCTCAGGCCAAAGGACACAATACTTTGAAGCAGTTACTAGTTCTGTTCAATTTAAAGAATTATATGCTGTTACATTAGCCTTGACCCATGTCCAAGAGCCTATGAATCTTTTCTCAGATAGTTTATATGTAATTAACCTATTACCTACTCTAAATGCCTCATATATAAAGATAGATAATAATCCTATCACCCCTCTGATGATCCAGGTTTGATCCCTGTTAAAGGGGCGTAATGAACCTGTTTTCCTCCAACATCTTAGGGAACATCAAGACTTATCTGGGCCCCTCTCTGAGGGAAATCAGGCCACTGACCACTTGGCCACCACAGGTGTATTAACAGTTACAGTCCCATATCAACAAGACCTTCAGTTAGCCCAAGGTCTTCACGACCTTACTCATTTAAATTGGAGAGGTCTACATCATAAATTTCCTTTAGTTCCTATAAAAGATTTTAAAAAGATTATAAAGACATGTAAGTCCTGTTTGCCCTTCTTACAGGTCCCACCTCTCCAGTCCCCTGGGATAAATCCCAGAGGCCTACGGCCCAATGCTATCTGGCAGACTGATGTAACCCATTATGTGCCATTTGGAAAATTAAAATATATATTTATGTCCATAGATACTTATTCACATGCTTGTTGGGCCACGGCACATTCTAGAGAAAGGGCTAAACATGCTGAAAGTCACTTTTTACAATGCTTTGCTATTCTTGGATTGCCAAAACAGGTTAAAACTGATAATGGACCCTGTTTTGTGAGCAAATCATTACAAAAGTTCTTCCAAACTTGGCATATTAAGCATACCACAGGGATCCCATATAACCCAAAAGGACAAGCCATCATAGAGAGACATAATAAAACCCTAAAGGACCAATTAATAAAACAAAATGGGGGAAGCAACCCCCATGACCAGTTGAAAACAGCTATGCTTACTTTAATATTTTAAATTTTTCCAAACAGCAGCCTCTGTCTGCATTTCAAAGACACTGGTCTAACCAAACGCCTTATGTAAAAGTTGAGGTCCTATGGAAAGACCCATTAACTAGAGTCTGGAGAGGTCCTGATCCATTAATAAGTGCTGGCAGAGGTTTTGGATGTGTCTCCCCAATGGGAGAACAAAACCCTATATGGGTGCCTGCCAGAGATCTCAAATACTGCCAATCCGACCAAAATGACTACCCAGGAGCACAAGTTCTTGAGGAGTGATCCTTTCTTTTTTCCACAGAAATGAAAACACCGTGACAAATCTCCTGTCCTGCTGTGATTAAACTTCTCATCACATCCATTCCAAAATTCATCAAAAACACTATCTTGGACTCCTTCTTTGTCAGTATCTCAACCCTCTGCGATGAGAGAAGACAGACTGTGCCATTCCTGTAACAATTATCTGGACTTTGTGCTGGACGGCTTCCTTCGGACTCTAAGAGAAGAGTTCCATTCCTGTGACAATTGCTCGGACTTTATGCCAAAAGACTTCCTTTAAACTAAACTAAATGGATGGACTTTCTCCCTTGGATAAAATCCCTGCTAATTGGGTGGACTTTCTCTTTTTGGTGAAATCCCTGATTGTCATTGTCTTTGTGTGAACTTTTAGCCCTATAGAACTAGCCAGATTGATACAGCTGGGTGGTCTGCTGTCATGCTGAGCTATAGCCCTACAGGCTTGGCCACGGTCCTTAACAGGATGCAGAGGTTTGCCATCCAGTCAAGCCTTCCCAAAGGTGACTGTCATGTCCCGTGTGCTCCCCGTGGCCACTTGCTGGCCGTAGGTATACCCACCTAAATTGTTAGAGTAATAGCCAATGACGGGTAAGATTTTTCCCAGAGAGGAGAAATCAACCTAGACAGGCACACTCTCAAATGAGTTGGACACCCTACAAGATGGGACATCCCATTTTTGAAATATAAAATGGAGAGACCCCCATTTTAAATAAAACAAAAAAGGGGAATTGTTGGGACTCATGTCTGCCAAGGGAAAGGCCTTTGGCTGCTTACCACGCCCTAGTAGGACCGGGGCTAAGCAAAGGGGTGTGGCTATGACGTAGCGTGAGAGACCGAACGGCCCTGCTGGCTGATTGGTTAGTTCTAGGCCTATTTAAGTTCAGTGCCTGGTCAATAAATCCAGGTTTTGGCTTCTCGCTTGCTATACAAAACTCCCTGGGTGTGGCGTGGTTTCTGTCCATCAGGCAGAGGATGGCACTCAGCTATTTTTGTCCTTAAGCCCATCTTCGCCGGGTAAGTTACTTTCTTTCTGCGGGCAGAAAGAAAACCCCCTTTAGGGCCCAAAAGGGGGGTAGCTTAGACCTCGGCCCCATTCATAACTCAGCAGCCCCGGCACAATGTATTATTAGTGTCCCACTAGCTTTACTGTAGACAACACCTCTGATGTGTGACTGTGATAAGAATGGTAACCCAGGATATTTTTTAGGGACTCAGAGCTGCTTGTGCTGAAACCATGGACTCTTCACATGGCCTGCAGATGTCCGATAGGTGACAAAATGTATGATGAGAGTCTTGACCTCTCTGCCTTGGTATTGTCTCCTTTGATTCTTTCAACTTGGGTCAGATTCCTGAACACCCTTTCACATAGACATGCTAATTTTTCAAGGATTTTTTGTTGATTTGCTCTAAATTTACCTAATCTTTCTCTCTCCCCCCTTCAGTGATGAAGACATCAAGATAAGACTAACTCAGATATTTTCAAGGTTTATCAGGACACCATGGGTCAACAGAATACCAATCTCCTCCAGCTTTCACATTGTCTGGTTCCAGACAATGCAATCAGTATTTCGAAAACTCCAGTCACTATCTAACTAATCCCATTTTTTCCCTCTGACCAATTCTCTCTTTGACTCATTTATCCTCCTCAGCTTATTTTAAATTCCAGAAACAGTGAGATTTCCACCCCATGACTGGAAATTATGTTAATCACAAGCAATAATGATTTTCTTGGAAGCAACAAGACCTGTACAATCACAACTGATATAACTTTCTAGCAGCCCACAGCCTGACCAGAATTGCTTAACTATATGTACTTCCTGCCCCTGCCTTGTACTCTCCCTATAGAATCCTGAAATTTTTATTAGTGCCTTGAAGTCAAAGCACAGGATGCTATTCAACTCAAACCTATTTCCTCTTTTCCAACCACTCATCTATCTTTCTGCTCAGGATCATAGGGAGTGGCTAAAACTGGTCTTTTAGGACCCTTGGAGCTCAGGCCACTGGTAATGACATGGAGAATGTCTTAGTGTCCTGGATAGAAGAGCAAAATAAAAGTATTCTAGAGTAAGGTGGAGATAGTAAGAAGACCATAATTAAAAGTTGATTCTAAAGATGTAACACAACTGACACAATCTCATGAGCAATCTTTAATGGAGATGAGAAGTAGCTCTTGAGATGGAATCTATTTATGGTGAAGATGCTATAAACATTGCTGAAATGCCAGTAAAAGATTTAATATTACTTAAATATAGTTGATAAATAAATAAGGAGATTTGAATATGATGACTTTGATTTTGAAAGCATTTCTATAGAAAAAATGCTATTAAGTAGTATTATATGCAACAGAAAATTTTTTGAAAGGAAGTCAATTGCTGCAGCAAATTTCACCATTTTCTTATTATAAGAAATTGCTACTGTAAAGGTCCTGTTTCACTAGTTTCCCACGAACCACAAAAAAACCGGTAAGTAATGTAATACACAAATGGAGTTTATTAAGACAGCTAGCTGGGGTCAAGCTCTCTCGCAGACACACAGGATGGGCAAGACCCTGAACAAGAAAAGCCTCCAGGCGACCTGCCCAGCTGCGACCAGAACAAGAGGTAGGCACCCGCCCGCTGGAAGGAGAGACCCAGCCACCAGATTCCCAGGCTGCCAGGGCCCAGAGTAGCATCTCCCTGCTGCTACACGCAGGGCCAGACCTGGGGAAGGGCTTCCTCCATTATCGGGAAGAGTGCGACCTGCCTAGCTGCAACCAGAAAAAGAGGTAGGCACCTGCCCTCTGGAAGGAGAGACCAGCCACTAGTTTGCCTGGCTGCCAGGGCCCAGAGTAGCATCTCCCTGCTGCTGTAAGCAGGGCCCAGCCTGAGAATAAGCCCCTTCCACTATTCCACTGTGCCACTCTGCAACTGACCAAAGGTGCAGCCTTGACTCCACTAACAGGGTTGCTGACTGGACATGATCTGGGTCAGTTGGCTTAAATTGGAAGGGAAAAAAGAAGGGCTTCCAAGGGTCCATTTTGTTTGAGACTTGTTCTTGGGTTCAACGTTTTTGTTTTTGTTTGCTTGTTTGTTTGTTTTGTTGTTTCTTGGGGTTTTTTGTTTGTTTTTGCTTTGTTTTTGATTTGATGGACAGTGTGTTTGTGTGCTTCTGCTCCTCTTTTCTTTCTTTTCTTCCTGCTTACTTTTATATTTTTTCTTCTTCCTTCATCTTCCCTATTTACACCATGCCATTGCATTCTCAACAGAGGCAAAAACAAGTTATACGCACAAATTGGGATTTCTAGAACGTGTACAATTGAAATATATAGCAAAGTGGTGTTATATATAGTTTATTCTCTATTTTCTAGACTCACTCTCTCTCTCCTCTCTCTTACACTAATTTCTACTCCTTGTTCATTTTTTTCTCTTCTTTTTTTTTTTCTTTTCCATCTTTCCTTATTTCTCCTCTCAACCACTGCATAAGTTAGGTTTATATGTAAATTGGTCTTTCCATCTAATGATTCACTCCATTCTCTTTCCTCTCTCGTCGGCTGATACTAAACCCCTTCCATAGAACTCTCTTTTCATACTTTCTAAGAAAGAACAAGTCAATACACTCACTTCCTTCTTCCTAAACATATCACCTCTGTGTCCATTACTTGCAACTATAAAACCCCATCAGAAGCATACAGAGTAAATTGGAAACAATATCTGGGTTAACTAAATCTGTACATTGTGATCAAACTGGGATTCTCTGAATAGAAAGTGTTTGATTTTAAAGTGTAGAGGAAATATAAGGGGATCTGATAGCATTGTACTACAGGAGCAACATAAAGTTTTTAAGGTAAAATCAAAATAGACAAGGTCCCACAGTGCAGGAAGAATAGATGCACAAGCAATATGAAGAAACAAGGGTAGAAAGTGACACAAACAAATCAATATACCTCCACAGTAGATTCCATGTCATGCACAGTTGGTGCAATGCCAGAGATGGAATTCAGAAATTACATATTCCAAATGTTAGCGGAACTTAAAAATAAACTAAAAAATGAGATGAGGGAGCAAATACAGGAGGTGAAAGATCATTTTGACAAAGAACTCCATAAACAAATACAGGAAGTAAAAGATTACTTCAATAGGGAGATAGAGGCTCTAAAGAGAAACCAAACATAAATTCCGGAAATGAAAGAAGCAATAAACCAAAATAAAAGCTCAATCTAAAGTATCACCAACAGAGTAGATCACTTGGAAGAAAGAACCTCAGACAATGAAGACAAAATATATATCCTAGAGAAAAATCTATATTACACAGCAAAAACGTAAGAAACCAAGAACAGAACATTCAAGAATTAAGGGACAACATAAAAAGACCAAACATAAGAGTGATTGGGGTAGAGGAGGGGGCAGAGTTTCAAGCCAAAGGAACGAGTAATTTATTTAATGAAATAATTACACAAAATTTTCCAATATGAGGAATGAATGGGAAAACCAAGCTCAAGAGGCCTACTGAACACCAAACATACAAAATCACAACAGATCCACACCAAGACACATTATAATGAAAATGCCTAATATACTGAGCAAGGAGAGAATATTAAAAGCCACAAGAGAAAGGAAGCAGATTACATATAGGGGGAAACCAATCAGACTTTGTTCAGATTTTTCTACCCAGACCTTAAAAGCAAGAAGATCCTGGAATAGCATATTTCAAGCTCTGAAGGAAAAGGGATGTCAACCAAGAATCTTATATCCAGCAAAATTGAGCTTTAGATTTGAAGATGAAATAAAATCCTTCCACGACAAGCAAAAGTTAAAAGATTTCACATCTCGAAAGCCAGCACTTCTGAACATCCTGGGAAAAATTTTTCATGAAGAAGAACAGAAAAATAACAATGAAAATCAACAAAGGGAGATATTAAACTAAGGGAAATACCAAACAGAAGAGAAACCAAATCAAGCTAAAGATCATAATACAAATAAAAATGGATGGGAATAAAAATCACATCTCAATAATAACCCTGAATGTTAACGGCCTAAACTCGCCATTCAAAAGACACAGATTATCTGAATGGATTAAAAGAAACGACCCAACAATCTGCTGTCTCCAAGAAACACACCTCATAGAAAAAGACATCAATAGACTGAAGGTAAAAGGCTGGGAAAAGTCTTATCACTCACATGGCCTGCGGAAGCAAGCAGGGGTTTCCATTCTCATTTCAAATGAGGTAGACTTCAAGCCAAAGTTAATCAAAAGGGACAAAGATGGATATTTCTTACTACTTAAGGGAACCATTCATCAACAGGATATAACAATCATAAATCTATATGCCCCAAATAATGGAGCACCTACCTTCATCAAACAAACTCTTCTCAAGTTCAAGAGTAAAATTGACCACAACACAGTTATTCTAGGGGATTTCAACACACCTCTCTCACCAATGGATAGATCATCCAAACAAAAACTAAACAAAGAAACCTTAGGACTCCTAAAACAATTAATAACTTAGATCTAACGGACATATATAGAATATTTAATCCCTCAGTAAACGAATACACTTTTTTCTCAGCAGCACATGGCTCCTTCTCCCAAATAGACCATATATTATGTCACAACGCAAATCTCAGCAAATATAAAAAAATAGAAATACTACCCTGCATGCTATCAGACCATAAAGGTATGAAATTGGAAATCAACGACAAAACAAGGAATAAGAAAAACTGCTCCAACAACTGGAAGCTAAACAACATGCTACTGAATGAACAAGGGGTTGAAGAAGACATCAAAGAGGAGATTAAAAAATTTCTAGAGGTAAATGAGAACACAGATACATTGTATAGAAATCTCTGGGACACTATGAAGGCAGTAGTAAGAGGAAAATTCATTGCACTGAGTTCATTCCTTAAAAGGAAAAAAAAAAAAAAAAACAACAACAACAAATAAATGACTTAACATCACACCTCCAAGCACTAGAAAAAAAAGAACAGATCAACACCAACAGCAGAAGAAGACAGGAAATAATTAAAATCAGAGCAGAAATTAATGAAATTGAGACAAAGGAAACAATTCAAAGAATTGACAAAACTAAAATGTGGTTCTTTGAAAAAATAAACAAAATTGACAGACCCTTAGCGATGCTAGCGAAAAGAAGAAGAGAAAAAACTCAAATTACTAACATTCGTGATGAAAAAGGGAATATCACAACAAACACCTCAGATATACAGAAAATAATTAGAAATTACTTTGAAAACTTGTACTCTAATAAAACAGAAAATACTGAATGCATTGACAGATTTCTAGAGTCATATGATTTGCCTATACTGGATCTGGAGGCTATACACAATTTAAACAGATTGATTACAAGCGAAGAAATAGAAGATGTCATCAAAAATCTACCAACAAGGAAAAGTCCAGAACCTGATGGGTTTACAGCAGAGTTCTACAAGACTTTCAAAGAAGAACTAATACCAATGCTCTTCAAACTATTTCAAGAAATAGAAAAAGAGGGAGCTCTTCCAGACTCTTTCTATGAGGACAATATTACCTTAATTCCAAAGCCAGGCAAAGATGCATCCAAAAAAGAAAACTTCAGGCCAATATCATTTATGAACCTAGATGCAAAAATCCTCAACAAAATTCTGGCAAATCAGATACAAAAACATATCAAAGAGATAGTGCACCACGATCAAGTGGGTTCATTCCAGGGATGCAAGGCTGGTTCAACATTCAGAAATCAATAAACATAATACATCATATCAATAGACTTAAAGATAAAAATCATATGATAATCTCTATAGACGCAGAAAAAGCATTTGACAAATTACAGCACCACTTTATGTTCAAAACACTGGAAAAACTAGGAATATCAGGAACATATCTCAACATTATAAAAGCTATTTATGCAAGGCCCAGAGCTAACATTATCTTAAATGGAGAAAAATTGAAAGCATTCCCTCTAAAAACTGGAACAAGACAGGGATACCCTCTTTCACCACTGCTATTTAACATAGTACTGGAAACTCTGGCCAGAGCAATTAGACAGACAAAAGAAATTAAAGGGATCCAGATAGGAAAAGAAGAGCTCAAATTAGCACTATTTGCTGATGACATGATAATATACCTAGAAGACCCAAAAAGCTCTACCAGAAAACTTTTACAACTAGTAAATGAATTTGGCAAATTAGCAGGATACAAAATCAATACCCATAAGTCAAAGGCATTTTTGTACATCAGCTACAAAGCCTCTGAAAGGGAAATGATGAAAACTACCCCATTTACAATAGCATCAATAAAAAAATACCTGGGAATCAACTTAACGAAAGAGGTGAAAGAGCTCTATAAGGAAAATTATAGAACACTAAAGAAAGAAATCATAGAAGAACTCAGAAGATGGATGCTCTCGAATAGGTAGAATCAATATTGTCAAAATGTCCATACTACCAAAAGCATTATACAGATTTAATGCATTTCCAATCAAAATCCCAATGTCATTCTTCAAAGAAATAGAAAAAGCAGTCATGAAATTCATCTGGAGAAATAAGAGACCCAGAATAGCCAAAGCAATCCTGAGCAAGAAAAGTGAAGCAGGGGGCATCACCATACCAGACGTTAAATTATACTATAGAGCAATAGTAACAAAAACAGCCTGGTATTGGCACCAAAACAGACTGGTGGACCAATGGTACAGAATTGAGGACACAGAGACTAATACATAATAATTTCAGCTATCTTATATTAGACAAAGTCGCCAAAAATGTACAGTGGAGAAAGGATAGCCTCTTCAACAAATGGTGCTGGGAAAACTGGAAATCCATATGCAACAAAATGAAATTAAACCCTTGTCTCTCACCATGCACAAAACTCAATTCAAAGTGGATCAAGGACCTAGGAATTAGACCAGAGACAATACGCCTAATAGAAGAAAAAGTAAGCTTCAATTTCCAACATGTCGGATTAGGCCCCAAGTTCCTTAATAAGAATCCTGTAGCACAAGAACTATTACCAAGAATTAATGAATGGGATAGATTTAAACTAAAAAGCTTCTTCTCAGCAAAAGAAACAATCAGTGAGGTGAATAGAGAGCCAACTAATTGGGAACAAATATTTAATACATGCACATCAGATAGAGCACTAATTTCTAGAATGTATATAGAACTAAAAAAACTTAACACCAAAAAAGCAAATAACCCAATCAATAAATGGGCTAAGGAATTGAAAACACACTTCTCAGAAGAAGATACACATTTAATCAACAAATACATGAAAAAATGCTCAACATCACTGGCAATTAGAGAAATGCAAATCAAAACTACTCTAAGATTTCATTTCACTCCAGTCAGAATGGCAGCTATCAAGAACACAAACAACAATAAATGTTGGCGAGGATGTGGGGAAAAAGGCACACTCATACATTGCTGGTGGGACTGCAAAATGGTGCAACCGCTATGGAAAGCAGTATGGAGATTTCTTGGGAAAATGCGAATGGACCCAGCCATCCCACTCCTGGGTCTATTCCCAAAAGACTTAAAAACAGCATATTACAGTGACACAGCCACTTCAATGTTTTAAAGCAGCACAATTCACAATAGTTAGGTTGTGGAACCAACCTAGAAGTCCTTCAGTACATGAGTGGATAAAGAAAATGTGGTATATATACAAAATGGAATTTTACTTAGCAATAAGAGAGAATAAAATAATGGCATTTGCAGGCAAATGGATGAAGTTGGAGAATATAATGCTAAGTGAAATTAGTCAATCTCAAAAATTCAAATACCAAATGTTTTCTCTGATATAAGGAGGCTAGTTCACAGTGTTGTTGGAAGGGGGTACATAGGATCAGAGGAATACTAGAATGGTCAACGGAAAGAAAGGGGAAGGGAAGGAGTAAGGGGGGGGAAGGAAAAAAAAATTGGTGGTTGAATGAGATGAATATCATTATCCTAAATGCATGATTGAAGATCTGAATGGTACTTATATACTTTGTATACAAGCAGTTGTATGTAAAAAGATACTATACTTGTACATGATGAATAAGTAAATAAATAATTTTAAAAAAGGATGAACATTACATTCCAAAACATTTTTAATTTTTTATTTTTAATGTAAATATCAGTTTTCTGCAGCCCTTTACATTTATTTTGTTTCGCCTCAGGTTTTCAGGAGAATTCTTCCCAACAGAGTTCTTGCCAAGCATATTATTTTATCACACTATGAATATTTATTCTCTAGTAATTTGTAGACTCTTCAAATAATGAGAATGTCATAGACAGGCTTGATTTATAATTTTGCCAGCATGCATCTTTTCTTCTTCAACTGGGGAGACAGTGACTATCTGTCCCTTTGAACCAGATAATTTTGCTTAGTAACAAAAACAAGATCAGAAAATTGCGTACATATTTTCCAATTGTGTGAAAATATGTTTACAATGACCTAATTATTCCTTTGGATAAAAAGGGCAATGTATAAATTATTATGAATTCATCTCTCATTCATCTTTAACAAAATGATAATATTCCAAACTCAATTTCAGTTACTACATTTAATCCACTTTTCTGTCTCACAGAAAATAAATTATTTGAGAATCAATGTTTATTTTGTTCATTCATACAAATTAATCAACCTGATAGAGTATGATAAAATTAAGATCTGAACTCAAGAGACAAAGAGGCCAAGTGTGTGTGTGTGTGTGTGTGTGTGTGTGTGTGTGTGTATGAGAGAGAGAGAGAGAGAAAGTGGGACACCTTCAACCTGTCCTTCAATTATATCATTACTACATGAAGTTCACGTTGCTGTCTGGTTGCTGTGCCATGAGTAGCAATGTCCTTTATCTTCCTGATCATGTGTTCTCTGTTAGCATGCATGAAACTGCAGCACACTAGTTTGTTAGCTTAGAAGTGGTGAAACCTCAAGCCCATGATAGATCTTGATTCATTGATATTAAGGGGCCTCCCACTCAGGTCTACAGTCCCTGAGAACATCTCACAAATGTTCACCAACAAGTCCTCAAGCCTCTGCCAACTGCTAAGGGTTGTGGTTGCCTGGTGATGCCTCACTGTGCTACCTATGTAACACTGATCTTCTAAATCCACATTGATGCCTGCGTAACAGTTGACTACGTCTCTATCTCTATATCAGCACTAATATCTTTAGCACACAGAATTGGTTCCCATGGGTATTTCTGGCACCTCAGTTGTGCCATATTCTCCAGTATTGATCACAAAGCAACACTGTTTTATAGACCTGACATATCAAAAAATTGTTGTGTGAAACGATATAATCCCATTTTAACTTTTAAGTCTGTGTCTCTTCAGGATTGAAATGCGTGTCAACACAGGTAGGAGACAAATCAACATGACAAGCTGTCATGTTCTCGCCTACGTTTTAATTATTGCTATTGATTGAAGCTTGTATATGAGAATCTCTTTTACTTTGGAATTACTTCACCGTAGGCAATTTAATTACCTAAGGAATTAAATACTTGCTGCCCCTTGGAAATGCTAAGCATTTTTGTATTCTGATTTGGATCACCATTTTGACTTATGCATGTTTCTTCTACATACAAATAATTATCTAATTAAGTAGAGGGAAAAAAATCATCTTTATAGTGCCCCTATGATAAACTCTTTGATACAAAGTATTCCCAAATTATGCAATTGTTTTTTTAAGAATTTTGAAAATATGATGGATACACAAAACTATTTTAGAGAAAATACTAAAAGACAAAAACATAATTTACATAATTTTTCAATTCTTGAGACCATGTATGTGGTTCTTTTTACAAGGTACATTTAAATAATTGGAACTAAGAAGAATAACCTAGGTGGTAGAAGCATGGTCAAAACAGAAGTTCTACATGACACTGACTTTCCTGGACTTGCCTCATAAGACTCTTCTGGTTTGGACCATGACTCCTCTTGAGATAGATGGTGTTATAAGTTCTTCCTGTGGTTTGGTTCAGGATGTCTTATCCATTTTCATCATGTGAAAAGCAAGATAGTTAACTTTGGATAGTGTCTCATGTCAATTGTCTGCAATGTGTGTTCCTGGAGTGAGCTTTGTGTTCTGAGTTAAAATCATGGTCATTCCACAACTCCAGGGACATTTTCTCACTTCTGTTCATAAAAATTGGAGCAGCTTCTCCTTGGTTCCTTTTCTTCAAAACGATTCCATAAGAACTAGGCACTTAATGTCTTATTGGTTATTTTCTCTAAAACCTAAAGATCATTAGCTATATGTTCCTATTCTATGGAGAGAAGTATAATTAATGAAGAATTTCATCAAGTTGGCTGTATAGACCAATGCAAAAGTGATTTTGGAGTTCTTTTGGTTCTTTAATTAGCATGGACTCTCTTTAATCACTAACAGGGACTTATTTTCTTCTCTTCCTTTCCTCCCTCCCAACTCCCACTTTCCTTAATTTCCTTCTCGCTTTCCCCTTTTCCTTCTTTTCATCTTTGTAATTAGAAAACATTTTCTTATGCATAGAGAAAATTTCATCTGCAGGGAGAAATTTTGAAATGTTAACTCTTTGAGTTTACATGATGATGAAATCATCAATGCCAATATCTTGGATATTCTCTTAATAAAGTCTACATGTTCTGCTATTGCTTAGCTTTTTTTTTTTTTTTTTTTTTTTTTTTTTTTTTTTTTTGAAGAGGACATTTTCTGAAAATACTCAGGGTGTTTATTATATGAGTGAGTTCAAGATAATATGATGGATCAGAATCTGAACAAGTGAGAGACAATTAGGTAATTTCATGTGATGTTTGTACCAATCATTCCTCATTTCTTTTTTCCTATTTTTCTCTTGGTAAGTAATAGGTTATCATACATCTAAGGTATGTAAAATATGTTTGGCCTACTTGATGCTCTTTTACTTTGAATACTATTTTTTCTGACTCCTCCTCTTCCCTCTATGCATCAAATCCTCCTGTCTCTACTCCACATCCCATGGTATTTTCTTTGCTTTGTACTGTAATCTTTCTGCTTTTTTCTATTCCCTACAAGTGCTAGCCCTCTGAATTTATTCACTGAAATTTGATGTTTTTTTTTTTCCCACTACATATTATATTTCAACTCACCTCATTCACTTTTCATTTGGAATTTTTTTCTTTCCTTTTTTTTCACCATCTATTTTCTTTCACTCTCTGTTGCCAGTCATCCATCCTTGTACCTGCTTTGCCTTTAATTTCTTATACTTATTAACCATGTTTGTTAATCAGCTACTGACAAAATGAGTGCTGTGTAAACAACTACTCCAGAAATCAAGATACATAACTGTGAAATACAGCATGAAAATATGATATGTGTATACAACATATAACATCAAATCAGAATAATTAGCATTTCATCTTTGTTATTAATTCACTGTATTGGTAGATTTCACCTTCCTCTTTTCTTGTTCTTTATAAAATATGTGATGAATTGCCGACTAAATTGATAGAAACTCTATTGACCTCACGGTTCTATAGATCACTGGAACTTATTTCGCCTCTCTGTATTTTGGTCCCTGTTGCCTAACCTCACCCTCCTCTACCTTTCTTAGCTCCCAATGATCACTCTTGTACTCTCTCCTGCTAGAACCTACATTTTAGCTCCTACATATGGGCGAGAGCTTTTGTTATTTGACTTTCTGCGCCTGGCTTATTTCACTTAACATAACATCCTCCAGATCTACCCATTTGCTACAAAGGACAGATTTAATTCTTTTGTCATTGAATAACTTTACATTCTATATTCATGCCTCATTCGATTTATTCATTCATCCATTGACAGACACCATGGTTGATGCCATATAACTGTTATTGTGAATAGTGCTATAATAACTGTGGGAGTGCAAGTATCTTTTAAGTAGTGATTTTATTTCCGTCAGCTATATACTCTGTGGACGAATAATTGGATCATGTGGTAGTTCTATTTTTAATTTTTTTTAAAAGTTTTTTGTGGAACCTGCCTTCTCTTTTCCATAAGGCCTATACTAATTTACATCCCTACTAACAGTGCACAGGAGTTCTCCCTTGTCTACATTCTTACCAGTGTTTGCAATTTTTTTGTTCTTCTTTATTATAACTGTTCTAAGTTTAGATGACATTTCCATGTGGCTTTGATTTGAATTTCCCTGATGACAAGTGATGTTGAACATTTTTTTCATATACTTGTTAGACTTTGTATATTTTATTTTGATAAATGTCTATTCAGATCATGTTCCTATTTTTTAAACAGATTTTGTTTCATTTTCTGCTGTTGAGTTTTCTAGTTCTTTATATGCTCTGGATTGTAATCCCTTGTTTGATGAATACTTTGCAAATATTTTCTTTTATTTCATAGATTGTGTCTTCACTCTGTTGATTTTTTCTTTTGTTGTGCATAGATTGTTAGTTTGATGTAATTTGTTCAATTTTGGTTTATTGTCTATGCTCTTTAAAATACCATTGACTATGCTGATGATCCTAGGGTTTGGATGTTTCTTGTTTCTTAAAAATTTGTATATTTAAGGCTTGATCCTCAGAGAGGTAGTAATGAGCTTCTTAAAAGGTATGGCCTAATGGGTGGTCCTTAGGTAAATGCCTTCTGAAAGTATTACAGAACCCCATATTCTCTGGATTCCTCTTGAGATGTCACTTTTTCTTCTTAAATGAACTTTTTTTTTTTTTTGGTACTGTGGTTTGAACCCAAGGGTACCTTATCACTGACATACATCCCCTGCCCCCTCCCCTTTTCATTTTGACACAGGCTATTGCTAAATTACTGAGGGTCTCCCTAAATTATCCAGGATGTCCTAAGACTTGTGAGACTCCTGTGTCAGCATCCTGAGTCTTTGGGATTATAGGCATGTACCACCAAGCCTGGCTTCTCACATACACTCTAGCATATACCCCTTGCACCAACCATGAGGTCCTCATCAATAATCAAACAATGGGAACACTTGATCTTGGATATTCATCCTCCAAAACTATAAGCTAAAAATCCTCTTTTCTTTATAAAATCAGTCTGCCTCAGATATTTATAGTATTGAACAGTGGACTAATAAAAGATATATTATTTTAAAGTATTTTCCCTATGCTTTCTTCTAGTGGTTTGATAGTTGCATATCTTATATTTAATTAAATCATTTGTCCATATTTAGTTGATTTATTATATGGTGAGAATCTAGTTTTATTCATCTACATATGGATGTTCAGTTCCCTTAATATCACTGAAGAGACTGTCATTTCTCCAAGCATGATTTTTATGACTTTGTCAAAGATCATTTGGCTGTAGTTCAGCAGATTTTTTTTTTTGGATACTCTATTCTATTTCATTAATCTATAGGCTAGTTTTTTATGCCACACCGTGCTCTTTGGAGTTACTTTAGTTATGCCGTAGATTTTGAGATGAGGTATTGTGATACATTCAGCTTTATTCTTTTTCATTCAAGATTGCTTTTATTATTATTGCTTTGATTATTTGAGATATTTTGATCCCTTATGATTTTTAAGATTGATTTATTTTTTCTTTTTCTGTGAGGACTGCTATTGGTATTTCGATGGAGATTGCATTACATATTTAAATTGTTTTGGGTAATATGGACATTTTAATAATATTGATTCTTCCAATCTATGAACATGGGAGATCTCTACATTATGTGTGTGTGTGTGTGTGTGCACACACACGCATGCACAAGCACATCCTACTCAGTGTCTTTCATTAGTGTATTGCAATTGTTAGTCTTGAGATCATTCACTTATTTGGTTAAATTTAGTATTACTTTCTTTTGTAGATCTTGTGAATACAATTGCTTTCTTGACTTCTTTTTTAGAATGTTCACTTTTAGTATATTAAAATGCTTTTGATAGGGCCAGGATGTAGCTCAGTGGTAGAGTGCTTGTGTATCATGTACAAGGTTCTGGTTCAATAACTAGCATCACAACCACAAAATGCTCCTAGATTTTATATCTTGATTTTATACCCAGTAACCTTACTGTATGTATCTTTCATTTTTTATAGAGTTTTTAGGTTTTTCTGTATGTAAAATCATTTCATCTGCAAAGAAGGATATTTTCTAAATTTCTTTCTCTTTCCTAGGCTTCCATTAGTTTTTGTTTTTGCCTCATTTATATGGCTAGGACTTTCAGTACTATGTTAGAATAAATATTGTAAAAATGTACATCCTCGTTTTGTTCCAGATTTTTAAAATCACACTTTGAATTTTCCTTATTCAGTATAATGTTGGCTGTGGTTTTGTTATATAAAGCCTTTATTGTGTTTTGATACATTCTTTCTATACATGATTTGTTGAAGTTTTTAGGTTTTTTTTTTTTTTTTTTTTTTGGTGGTGGTGCTGGGGATTGAACCCAGGGCCTTGTACTTGCAAGGCAAGCACTCTACCAACTGAGCTATATCCCCAGCCCCTGCTGAAGTTTTTATCATGAAGAGATGATAAATTTTATGAAATATTTTTTCTGACATTATTGAGATTATCATTTTTCTCTCCATTCTGCTTTTTGTTTGTTGGTTCGTTTCTATGGTCTTAGAGATTGCATACAGGGCACTCTACAATTACATCCCTATCCCTTTTTAATTTTTTATTTTGAGACAGGGTCTTTGTAAAATGTTCAGATTGGCATCAAATATGGGATTCTCCTACCTCAAACTCCTGAGTAGCTTGGATTACAGGTATGTACCACCGTGCCCAGCCCCTTATTCTGTTAATGAGAAGTATTATGTTTATTGATTTACACCTATTAAACTATCCTTGCATCCCTGAGATAAATTCCACTTGAACATGGCATATGAATATCATTTTGATGCCTGGTTGAATTCAAGTTTCCAGTATTTTGTTGAGAATTTTTGTTTTTAAAGAGTATTAGTCCATATTTTTTTCTTTTTCTTTCTTTTTTTTATTTTATTTATTTATTTTTGGTTCTTCACTATTTTTTGGTATCAGAATAATGGTGCTGGACTCAGAAAAAAAAAATGAAAGAGTTTATACCCTTCAATTTTAAAAAAAGTAACTTGAGAAGAATTGGTTTTAGTTCTTGTTTTATTTTATTTTTTTTTAATTCTGCAATAGGAATATTGTGTTATGTATAAATTTGTTTATTGTGCTTCAAGAAGTTACTTTACTTTTTCTTGTTATCTTTGATTTTATAGCTTTGGAGTCATTATTTGGGGTTGGGATGGGGAACATAAGTGGATTAGAGGAACACTAGAATGGCCAATGGGGAGGGAGGGAAAGAGAGGGGGCAAAAGGGTGAAGAAAAAAAAAAAAAAAGATGGTAGAATGAGATGGATATCATTACCCTAAGTACATGGATGAAGTCACGAATCGAGTGAATATACCTTGCATACAACCAGAGATATGTAAAAATGTGCTCTACAAGTATAATATGAAATGCAATACATTCTGCTGTCATTTCTATCAACTTAGAATAAAAAATAAATTTGAAAAAAAATAAATTCAGCAATAAAACCATTCTGTCCTGGACTTTTCTTTCAGTCATTTTATTGAATAATGATATGTCCAAGTTTTATATGTCTTTTGGTTAAATTTTGGTAAGTTATGTGTGTCCAGAAATTTCTCCATTTTTTTCTAGGTCTTCCAGTTTGTTGGCATATAGTTTTTTTATAATTGTCCCTAATAATCCTCTGTAGTTCTGTGTTATCAGTTTTAATGTCTCCTTTTCCTTTTGTAACTATATATTTTTTTTGGGTTGTCTAGCTAAAGTTTGTCATCAAAATTGCTAAAGTCTATCAATATTGTCCTATTTTATGTCATTTTATTTTATTTGTGGTAGTGGGCAACCAACTCAGGGGTGCTTTAATACTGAGCTATATGCCCAAGCACCACCTTTGTTGTCATCAGTGGCGGCTTCCTCCTCCTCCTCCTCTTCTTCCTCTTTTCCTCTTCCTCTTCCTCCTCCTCCTCTTTCTTCTTCTAGTTATTATTTTGGTACCAGGGATTGAGTCCAGGGGTACCTAACCACTGAGCCACATCTCCAACCATTTTTATTTTTTATTTTGAGACAGAATCTCACTAAGTTGCTTAGGGCCTCACTATGTTGCTCAGGTTGGCTTTGAACTTGTGATCCTACTGCCTCAATCTCCCAAGATGCTAGGTTTACAGAGGTGTGTCACCATGCCTGACACTTATTTATTTATTTATTTATTTATTTAGAGACAGCTTCTCACTAAGTTGACTGGGGTGGCCTTGAACTGAACTTGCCCTTTTCCTACCTCAGTTTATTAAGTAGCTGGGAATACAGGTATGAGCCTCTGTACCTGGTTTCAATTTTGTCATTTTAAAAAACCAATTGAAGTTTTGTTCTTTGTATTTTTTTTAGTTTCTACTTTGTTTATTTCTTCTCTGATATTTATTTTTTTCTTTCTAAAAATTATGGGTTAGTTTTTCTCTTGTTTTACTAGTTTCTCAAGTTGCATCACTAGGTTGTTTATTTCTCTTTATATAGGCAATTATCATGATAAACTTCACTATTTGTACTGTTTTTGTTGTATATCAAAGGTTTTGGCATGTTGTGTTCTCATTCTTATTTATTTTAAGAAATTTTTAAAAATTTCTTATTAATTTCTTCATTGACTCATTTGTCATCCAAGATTATATAGTTTAAGTTTCATTTATATATAATTTCTAAATTTCCTGTTGTTGATTACTAGTTTTATCTCATTGTTTTTAGAGAGGATATATGATATGATTTCATTCATTTAAAAATATGTTGAGATGCCTTTTGTGACCTAACATATTATCTATCTTGGATAATGACGTATATTCTTCTATTTGATGAAAAGCTCTATACATATCTTTTAAGTCCATTTGATCAATAATGTGATTTAAATTCAATGTTTCTGCTTTGATTTTGGTTTGATTAATCCGTTCATTGATGCAAGTGGGCTATTGAGGTGCCTCAATATTTAGTGTATTGGTGACTATCTCTCCTTTTATTTTTAATGATGTTTGCTTTATGTAATTAGATAATACAGTATTAGATATATTTTCTATTGTTATTTCCTTATGCTGAATCCCTTTATGATTATATAATGAACATCTTTGCCTATTTTTATAATTTTTTACTTAAAATCCATTACATCTGATAGTATAGTTACTCCTGTTCTCTTTTGACTTTGGTCTGCTTTTTCCCAGTTTTTTTCTTTCAGTCTTTGTTTATCTTTACTGATAACGTGAGTCTCTTGCAGAAAGCATACTGTTTGGTCTTGTGTTTTTAAATCGAATCAGTAGCACTAAATCTTTTAGTGGGAGAGTTTAACTCATTTACACTCAAAGTTACCATTGACAGGCAAAGACTTATGCCTGTCATTTCATTAATTTTTATAATATTTTATAAGCATTTTTTCTTTCTTCCTCTCTTTTTCCTCATCTTTGTGATATGTTAGTTTTCTGTAGGAGTAAGACTTGATTCTATTCTCATTCTCATTTATGCATCAGTTTTCTTTGTGGGCTTTATACTTTTGCTTATTTTTATGATGGTAAAATTATTCTTGCACTTCCAGATATAGAACTCCCTTAAACATTACCTATAAGGTCATTCTGGTGGTGATCAATTCCATTTGTTTTTGTCTTAGAATACCTTTATTTCTCTCTCTCTCTCTCTCTCTCTCTCTCTCTCTCTCTTTTTCCTTTTCTCTCTAAAGTATAAATGTGCTGAGAATAGTATTGTGATTGGAAAGATTTTACTTTTTTTTTTTTTTTTTTACTTTCAGGACTTTAAATATATCATCTTAGTCTGTCTTGATGTAAGATTTCTGCTGAGAATTCTGCTGTTAGCCTACTAAAGCTTCCCTTATGTGCAACTTGATGCTTTTCTCATGTTTTTAAAATTATCTTTTTTTCTTGGTCTTTTAACAATTTAACCATAATATTCTTGGAGAGAAACTTTCTGGTTAGATATGATTAAGTTTCATTGAACTTCCTCGACTTGTATGTCTATTTTTTCTAATATTTGCAAAGTTTACATTTGTTATTTTACTAAATAGATTTTTGTGGACATTTACCCTTCTCTCCTTCTGGAATGCACACAGTAAAAACATGTTTGCTTACAGGTACCCTATAAATCTTAAAAATTCTCTTTCTTTTCTTAATCTGACTTATTTTGAAAGACCTATCTTCAAGCTCAGAAATTCTTTTGTTTGCTTGATTTAGTCAATTACTGAGGCTCTCAATTGCAGTTTTTACATGGTTTATTAATCTCTTAAGGCCTGTGATTTCTGTGTTTTTTTTTTTCTATTTTTTTTTTTGCGGGGGGCATTGAGTATCAGGAATTGAACTCAGGGTCACTTGACCACTGAGCCACATCCCCAGACTTATTTTGTATTTTATTTAGAGACAGAGTTTCACTGAGTTGCTTAGGGCCTTGGTAAGTTGATGAGGTTGGCTTTGAACTTGCGATCCTCCTGCCTCAGCCTCACCAGCTGCTGGGATTACAGGCATATGCCACCGCACCTGGCTCTGGTTTTTATTTTATTTTTTTGATTGTCATCTCTGCTGAATTTACCACTTAAATCATGAATTATTTTCCTAAATGATTTGTCTATATTCTCTTATGTCTTGTTGATTTTCCCTAAAAGTCAATTTTAGTTTTTATTTAGGTAATTCATTCATTTCTTTTCTTCGGCATATGTTACTTGTTATTTTTTTCCTTTGGAAGAACCCATACATTGCTTTTTCATGATTCTTCTGTCCCTACTTTGATATTTGCATGTCAGGCCATCATTTTCCTTTTCCAAGTCTATATGGTGACTTTTGTAGTGAAACATTTTCTCCTGGATATGTAGTGTTAGTTGGCTTAACTTCAGGAATTTTGGCTCTAGGTGGGCATAGTAGTCATGTAGTCTGCATGTACGTTTTTCAGTGATACCTGTGAATTTCTCAGTGACCTTTCCTGAATGGTTTTGTGGGATTGTTCAGCCAGCTAAGGTGTATATTGGTGACTCTGGTTTTAGGTGCAGGTTTGAGGCCTATGTTTCCATATGTCACTGAGAATATGATCTTCTGCTTGGTCCAAGCAGGTGAGGCCTATCTAAGAGTGTGTCAGGGAAGTCAAGTTGCCTGTCAATTTCTGATGGCCATGTGGTAGCAGGCCACTCTGGTGGGCTTAGGTAGGTAAAGCATATCATGTTCAGTTGCCGCAACACTCAACTAAATCAGTCAGGGTTACTCCAGGTGGATTGGGCTGGCACTAAATAACCACACAGACACAGAAATTACCTTTTTCATGGGATTCAGTGACAGCTTCTCTGCACCAGATCCCACAAGGGAGGCCAGAGAGGCAGGTAAAAAAGAGAGAGAGAGAGCACACCTGAAACCCTATTTATTGGGGGGAAAGACATTCAAGAAAGTTCAACCCAAATAAGGCAAGGGATTGGATTTTAGGGGGTTGCTTGGTGATGTCTTGCAGTCAGCAGATTGACTGACATCTTGGAAAGCCACACCCATCTCAGGTACTGTGTGGGATCAAAGCAGAGTGAGCAAAAAGGACACATACATGGCACAGTCCAGTCAGAATAGCAATGTCAGTCCAGCATTCTCATGTGCTCAAATGTGCATATCTCACACACACACAGCCCATGGCTGGCTCATGACATTCAGTAGTTAGGGCCTCGCATGCATTAGTATCTGAGGGTTAAACAGATGGTAACATAGGGCTTTAGCAGTCAGAGCCACTCAGAGAAGGCAAGCTGTCAAGCTGTTTCCTTGGGCCGAGGTCAGGTGGGCAGAGGTGACCATCTTCTTTGTAGGACTGCAGGATGGTGGGCAGGAGTGCCTGTCAGTTTTCATTTGCCACAGGGGGTGAAAGCAGCTGTCTGCTTTGCCAGCCTGCAGTCAGGCCGTGTCTCATGGCACCATAGCACTATGTAACTGAAGTTTGTGTGGGAGAGGGCACAACATGGGCTAGGCTTTCTCCTGGGTAAAGCTGTGGCATAGATTCTTCATTTGCTTTCTAATCCTGACTCAGAGCCTATAAAGACTACAAGCTTCTCCACCAGAACATATTTCAAGTATCCTTGGCTTTAGTGGAGAATGTTTAGAAGTTTCTTGTTTATCCATTTCTCACCATGCAAAGTCCTTTCTTGTTCAAGATTCACTTCAAATAGAAAGAACTTACAGCCGATATTTTTTATTTTGTTCCCTTGCTTATAAAGCCACTTTGTCTTTTTGTGCCATAGGACCTCTGCCACGTCCCTTCTGCACTAGGACACCCTTCTTCAAACACTCTCATGGAATAGTTATTTTTCCTTTGTTTTGGTTCTTTTTGCAGGGTAGCATGACAGGCACATCTAGTTTGCTATCTTGCTGGCACTTACATCTAGTTGATTCTTTAACTTCCAGACTCAAATCAAGCACCATTGCTTTAATTTCTAGTTCCTTTCATCTTCCTCCAGTTCCACTTCTTTTCCTTGTGAGTAAAGGATCTCTGTGTAACTAACTTTGGAAAAAGGGAAATTTAAGTACTTATATCACCCATAGAATAGTTTGCAGTCTAATTATGTGAAGGGAAGAATACAGCAAACCTTAGGAAAATGGAATACAACAACTTGGATGATTTACTCTCAGTTTCTCATCTTTACCTCTCTCTGTGGTTGTGGGTTTTATTCTTTCTCACAGCTCACTGGCTTATTCAACATGATTGGTAACAGTGGAAATTATTCAGCTTTACATTTGATATTTTTCACCTTCATATGTTTTTTTCATAATTCCAGTTTGAGCAAATCAGAAAGGCCTGGTCAACATAGGCAGAAACTTCTGAACCTAGCTACTATGCCCAGTGTATAAATAAGAGATTTTTTTTTTTTTTTTTGTCTTATTGGGATTGTGCCCAGAGGGACTCTACTACTGAGCTACATCCCCAACATTTTTTATATTTTATTTTGAGACAGGATCTCACTCCTTTACCCGGCTGGCCTCAAACTTGCAATCCTCCAGCCTCAGCTTCCCACGTCACTGAAATTACAGGTGGGTACCACCATACTCAGCCAAGAGATAGCTTTAATGTAAATAAAGAGAGATTTTCAGTGAAGAAAGGGAGTGTGGAAAAACCTCTGAATGTCTTTCACATCTCTTGCAGCACATTTTTCCTTGTCTTATCTATAAGCATAGCTCTAGCTCTAATTCTAGCACAGCTTTTCTTGTCTTCATTATAAATATTGCTCATCTATGATGGATGCTGCTATAGACAGCATAATTGGGTTAATAGCTGCATAATTTCTGTATATAAATAAATTCATCTGCATGACATAAAACCAATAATTATTAATTCACTTTGTTTTAGGGTAATGCAATGGAAAATACTATACTGTTTCTTAAAAAAAAAAAAAATTATATGGATTCTGGGATGACTCCCTTGACAGGAAAACTGCTCTGTTCGATAAAAACTGAGTAGTGTTTCATCTGTAAATATAGATACCACACTTGAGGGAGAAAATATAAATCATACTATCAGCTGTAGAGCAGCATGACCCTCAAACTGTGAGTCTACCTCATTTGTTATATTGCACATGTGAGAATTACATATTAATCTGTCTGCTATTACCAGTGATAACCTCCATAATAGGTGCGAGGAAAGGGGAGATGGCAAGTGCTTTGAATGAGCTGCAAGAAGCCTGTTAAGTGGCAAAGTATGCCTAAAATACACCCAGGGAAACATATTATCCTTTAAAAACACAGGAGTTCCTTCTAGGCAGTAAAATAAAATCCTCTGTGGCCACTTTTGCTTTATGTGATATTCTGAATGTTATGAATAAATGTGATGCTGACTGAAATAATTTCCCATCTGGTGGCTGACCGCTCTGCTTTGCCTTTTGTTGGTAACACAGCTGAGGACTACTTTGAAACCCAGATGAAGAGTTACTCAGATAAACTGCAAAGGGAAAGGCCTACTTACCAAACTTAGAAGAACTACACTAAATGTAATCTCAGTTTTATGTTGCTCCCTAATGAACTCAGAAATCTGACTAAAAATTGATATTAGACATCATTAGGACTACCATCTGTGTATTTCTACTCAGAATTATATATACTGGCTTGCATATTTGATTATATGGGGAAAATGTTAATGATGATTCTATGATTGTGCCTTAATAAATCCCCAAATGATAAAATAATTACTTAAATAAAACACAAAGCATGATTTCCAAGATGAAATCTGTCTTTGTTTTCATGTTCAGGTGCTGTTTTATAAATTTATTTAGCAACTAAACATTTACTTAACAAATGCTATTTACAGTGTTACAGTGAGGATAACTTAAAAGCAATTCAATAATGAACCCAGAAAAGTTTAAAATTTTCACCTGAAGATTGATCAGTATTATAACTTCCAAGGACTTTAAGGATTATAAGGTTAAATAAACATCATTTGAACATCAGGGAATGCTTCATGGAGGAAGGATCATTTAAAATGGAAATTCAAGAATTACTAATGCTTAGATGAGCAGATATGAGGACAAAACAATTACTATAGAAGAAACTTATGTGACCAATAATTGCTACTTAATAGGTACTAGGTAAGCCTGAATTCAGGTTTCCACATAGCCTTAGTGAAGAAAGGATGTTAGAGGAACACTGCTCTGAGGAGTGGTTAGCAGTACAAAGGCTTGGTCTACAGGCTTTGTGCAGGAAGAACGTGAGGGAATCAAGCCTGAGAAGTCTCAGTGAGGAGGGCTTTAAATATTGCTCTGAGAATGTTGTATTTTATTTAGTGATGGAAGGAAAACTTGAAGTTTTCTCGGAAAGAACAAAGTAGTCATGGTTATGCATTAAGTAGATTAACCAGGCTGTAGGTTATAGAATGGATTCTGGAGGAGAAACTTGGAGTCAGAAACATTAGTTAGGGGGGTTATGAAACGATCATTTGGAAAGACTAGCAATTCATAACTTTGTTACTTCTTTTCCTTTGGAGAAATAGTAAGATTCCACATTCTTGCACAGTTGAAGTTAGAGCAGTCTTATGACTTATTTTGAAAAAAAAATCATCTGGACAGAAAAATTTAGAATAAGAGAATAAGGACATATTTTGCTCCTTCTCATTACCTCTGCTATTCCACAAAGTGGCTGTCCTATCAATATTGGCCCTGGAGTAAGAATGACAATATTGCATAGCAATAAACATGTTCTAGTTAGGCCTGAATACGTAGCATGAGAAAAAAAATAGTTCTTTAATCAAAGTTAAACCATTAAGACTTGGGAGTTGGTTTGCTTATTTCTATTACCTGACCTATACTGACTGACCAAATGAAAGGTAGTTAGGATATGGAGTAGCATTGAGTTGGAGAAAGAGAAATGTAAAGGTAAAAATGAGATTGCTATTTTATGGAAATGACATTGTTTAGATTATTTTGATTCTATACTTTGTGAATTTTCATGATTCTTACATTTTACAACAGTTGACGGCAAGGTCCTTCCAGTTTTCCATAAGATAACCAGTATCATTTTGGATCATACCATATCAGACTTGGAAACTTAAAACCACACAACATTTAGTAAAGAGATTAGTTAAAGGGATATTAAGCATAAAATCCCAGAAAACTCTGAAGTAAACTAAGATGCATGATTTCAAAGAATTATACTCTTTCAAAGTTTTTTCTAACCCTTTCTTGGTCTTGATAAGTGGAGTTATGGTACCTATTTCATCTGAATCACATAGAGTACTAATAAAAATATGAATTTCTCAGCCCCAAATTACAGTAAGTATTATGGTCTCTGGTGATAGAGCTTAGGAATTTGTACAATGCATGAAAATTTTGGAAAACTGTAAGAAATACCAATAGTGTTAAAATACTTTCCCTTCTCTAAATTTTTAAGTCTTTTCAGTTTTTATTTTTGCTTTCCTCAAGTAATTTGTGTCTCATAAATTTTAATAAACTGTATGCTTCCATGAAGCATGAACTATTTACATCTTTCATTCTCCACAGTGTCTGGCATAGTTATCTCACACTAACAATAGAAAAAAAAAGTACTCATTATATGGTTTACTGATCTTAGCCACAAACCACAGAGATGCAGAGGAAAAATCTGGTTTATGACAGTAGATATTTCATGGAAACCTAAGAGGGCCTTAGAAGTAGAAATCTAGCAGTAACTCCCAGTCATGACCTCAAAGTTCCTCTAGGGAGATACTGCCCGTTTGGAACTCTAATAATGCTTGACATTTTATAGCAGGAATTGCGCAAAATCCACCCTTGAAAAATTGGTGTCTCCAGCAGTGTTCTAGAAAAATGATAAATTCTGGAAAAATTCCCTTTGCTCACTTTCATGTTCAAGTCTTTCATGAGTAACAGAGGGTAAAGACCCTAGGCCATATGGCTGCCTCTGAGGTCAGGGGAACATCTTCCTTGGCAATGCAGAACCCATAATGTGAGAACATTCCAAAAGGAATGAAAGATTCTCAAGAAACTGTACTAGCCACATGAAAAATGTCAAATCTGTGATTTAATATAGAATTAAGGTGCTGATAATCTAGACAGAGTGGCCCAGGAGGACAATATAATGACAGTTTTTAACTGCTAGGTGATTTCTTTGAACTAAGATCCAGTTTACTAATGTTCTCTATCTAATACAAATCCATTCAGTTCTCTGGATGCTGGTGTTTTTGTCTCTAAAATGAAGGTCATAAAATATAGTGTCTGTAATATCTCTTTTGCTCCACAGATTTTACCATTCTTTAATTAATGTCTATCCAGCGGAGAAATTAATATAATTTCAATGACAAAAAAAGAAATCTTTTGCACATATACATTTGGGACCAGTGGGCATTAATTAATATGCACTAAAATTCAGCCTAGGTATTTTAAGTGTGATACATGTGAACTTATAGGTGATGTATAGGCAATAATAACAGGATGAGAAACAAGTAATTCACTTAGGCTTCTTCCCTAAGAAATAGAATTTTTGTTATTGAAACTGATCACAGACTCCCTGAAATACCACAAATCTGGAGTGTGATTGGTATTTTTAAAATAACATTTCTCTTATACTCCTTGTGATATTCCTTATATTCAAATTTATGCATTATTTTTCTTTTTTAGTAGCAACTGGAAGCCCTTTGTCTAGATCATCTATAAATGTGGTATGAAGCACATGATCTGAGACTGCAGTGTTCAGAAGCCTTTTCCCATTGCTTATTGGTTGTACGTTTACCTCTTGACCTACGTAATGTTTCCTGTAATGCTGAACCAGCCATATGGGGAGAGGGTGAGTGACCTCACTGACAATATAAAATGGCCAAATATGTTCCCTGTAACCTCCAATGAGCAAGATAAAAAGGGGGCAAGTGCATAAAATGGCAGTATGGGAAGCTATTCTTTTAAAGAAAAGCCAGGGCATGAATAAAACCTTTTATAGGATTATAGATAATGTATTTTTATTTTAATATACAACTTTGCTACAGCATTTTTTACAAGAACAACTGTGTACTTTATATTAATGAACATGGTGGAAGGGTACAAACCCTAGATTAGATTTTCTTTGATGATATATATTATATAGAAATCATTAAATAATTGATAATGCAATATTGGAATAGAATATCAAAGAAGCTAAGTGTCTAATGAAATAATGATACCAAATGAGATTTCAGGCTACTCATCTTCACTGTCGGGATGAAATACATTCTTTTTAAGTATTACTGCCACAATTTTCTAGCAGTGATTCTTTATTATCTCCATGGCTATTTTCTCCCACTTACCCTGAGTAAGTGACTATTACAGTTCAGATAAATGTCAAGAGATCTTTCATCTGGCTCCTGAATGTCTGAGACATTGCCACTCCTCCTTCCATTATGTCACACACCAACTTGCCTTTACATGGAACAGACCCAGGTCCCATGAGCTCATCCAAATTTGAAATTTTATCCAATTTTTTTTCTGATATTAATATACTATTCAAAAAGTTCAGATTTATTTTATTAACTCACCTCTCTTTTGAAATTTAAATTTATAGGAAGTTTATGAAATCTTTTTATTGTATTTCTTCAATCCTCATTTCTTACACAAACATGTTATAAATGTGTGACTGAATAGTAAGTATCCGAATCATATCCCTTCAATATTTTATTGTTATCTGAAATTTTACTCCCAAGCTTTATTTACTTATTTATTTACTTGGTACTAGGGACTGAACCCACTTTTACTCCCAAGCTTTATTTACTTATTTATTTACTTAGTACTAGGGATTGAACCCACAGGCACTTTACCACTGAGTTACATCCACAGCCCCTTTATTTTTTGAGATAGTATCTCCCTAAGTTGCTGACGCTGGCTTCAAAATTGTAATCCTTCTCCCTCAGGCTCCTGAGCTTCTGGGATCACAGGTGTGTGTCACCTCGCCTGACAACTCCCAAGATTTTTTTTAGTTATATTGTAGACATTGGCTTGTAGACATTGACTTCTCTGGCTAAGAGGACTTGAATTCACATATGCATTATTATGGAACAATTTTAATTGGCACTTTAAATATATATGTTTATTTATTTTATTAGTTCTATTTTAGTTGTGCATAACATTATAATTCATTTTTCATAATTATAAAAGTGTGGAATATAATTTGCTCTAAATCAGTCCTCAGTCCTTTCCCTGTTCTTCTCCTCTTCCCTCACACTGTTTCCTTCCCTCTACTCTACTTATCTTTCTGCTATGTATAGTTTTTTTTTAAAAAAAAAAATTAGTGCTTTGTGATATAAATATGAGTGAAATTCACAGTGGTGTATTCATACATGTACATAGTATAGTTAGGTCAGCTTTATTCCACTGTTCTTCCCTTATGATGTCCCTTCTCCATCCCTCTACTGGACATATTTATTGTGGCTACAAAATCCTGGGTATAGAGGAAAGGTACCTACAATATAGCTAAGTGGTTCAGAATATAAATGCCATTAAAATCCCCACATAGTGAGTCAGTATCATTTTAAACCCTTTTATATGGAAAGTGTTTAGTGAGTTGGTTGACATTATGAGATACCTCTTGAAATATATTTATTTTGGTTTCCATTATTTATTTATGTGGGATGGCTTGCAAAGAGCCCTGATAAAGACCAAGCAGCTACAGTTCCTTCCAAGCAAAATCTTTGGTATGGCTGCTGCTAATAAATGTACTGATGGGTTAGATATTAGTTCTACTCCCTCCAACTTATCCAGGCAGCGTATAAATGGATATTAAGGATCTCACATCTGTCAAATGTTATCTTAAATGTTGCTGATACAGAAAAAGGAGTTTTTTACCTTTCTAAATAATCAATGGAACTGGATTCTAGCTCTCATGTTTGGTTATCACATCGTTTCTACAGAAATGGGAGGTTTCCTTTACCTACAACATTTGTAGAGAATAAAATAGTTGCCTCAGTCCTATTTTTCCACAATCATTTATTAGATAAAAGTACAATATTGAAATAATATGTCTGGTAAGAAGCAGGCATAAGTGCTACTCCACCACAATGAGCTGTTCTCCTCAGAAGCTCTACTCTTGAGACAGGGCAGGAAATAAATTCAGATTTTCTAGGGCCTGCAGTCTGCTTCTTGGGGTAGGGCTCACAGGTGAGGAGTGAGTGGAAACATCTCCAGCAAGGAGAAATACCCCAAGTATGAAGATGCTGATAAAACATCACATTTAGAGTGTCAAGCAGTCCTCCTTATATATCTCAGACTCATTTTTGTGTCACAGGCCATCCAGACCTTCCATTTGGAGTATAGTGAACAAACTGCTGCTTTGGCTCAATGGATCACAGTTTGGTTACATTTTTGCTCAGGAGCATATGTGCTTATTGTGGTCAACTCACTGACTTGGGAAAAAAAAAATTTCTGAAAGGCAATTTGTATCTTTATTAGAACAAATATTTCCCAAGATGCTAAAGTCTGCCTGGTTATTAGAGAAATCTAATTTCATTTATTCTCTAATGGTACGCCAGACAAAATATGTATTGTGCATGAAAACAGTGACTTTTTAAAAAGTTTCTGAAGTAGTGTTTATATAAAAAGTTTATTATAGTTTGAAATATTTTAAAGAATAAAAGACATTAGTAGAAATATGAAATGGATGCCCATTATATTAATTATTAATTTGTGTGTAATCATATTATGCCAACTTAGTAGCTCAGAAAATATATAATTATTATTTCATAGTTTTTGAGGGTCAGGAGTCGAGGTATAACTTATCTGGATCCACTGCGGTAAGAACTTTGCTTTGTATTTTGCAAGACTACAAAAAAGTGTCAGGCTGGGCTGCAGTGTCATCTCAAGGCTCAGCTCAGGAAAGCTCTGCTTCCAAACACAGGATATTTTTGGGAGAATTCCATTCTTGTGATTGGAATGCCTGAGCATCTCATTTTTGCTGGTGGCTGAATTGAGACCATCTTCATTTTACCTATGGAGCCTCTTTCATAGGACAGGTCAAAACAGCAACTTGCTTCTTCCAATTTAGCGAAAGAGAAAAAGACTGTAAGTAAGAGGCTCACAGTCCTAGGTAATCAAATCCACAGAAATGCCACATATGCATTACCTATGTGATCTTCTACTAGACCTCAGCATGAGTTCTTCCCATCCTCCAAGGGAGAGGATTTTTCAAGGTGTGAATATCAGGAAGATGTGTCACTGGGGTCATGTCAGAGTCTGTCCACAAAATTAATATTCTGACCCCTAAGTGTGACCCTTCCATCCACGAAACGAATTCTCCACAAAGTCCCCAAGAGTCTTGTATCATCTGCTCAGAATCTCACCATCTAACTCAGGTCCCGGTGTAGATGAGTCTACTTTGGTGTAGTTCTCTTGATTTGCAGATCTGTAAAACTAGAGAGACAAGTTATCCACACTCAACTTCCCAAATTAATAGTAGAATAAGCCTAGCAAACCATCCAGGGAGATTTCTGTCCTAAAAAGGAGAACTTGAGAGCCATGACAGTCGACAGCAGTTCTGAGATACAGTTGGGCAAAAGTTGGATATTCCTTGATCAGGTTTTTTGGCTAGGAATACTTCTCCCTTTCTCTTGGTTCTGCCGAGTCCTTTTTCATGAAAGGTAGGTAGCAGAGTGGTTTTATTAGCCTGCTTTTTGACTGTAAAATTTTAATGATCCAACAGCTTCTTTTCATTTTGAACTCTCTGTCTTTTTCTGTCCCTTTCACTCCATGTTTCCAGGGTTTTTTTTTTTTTTTTTTCTTCTTCAAAAAATTTGTGGATTTTTTGCTAAGTTCACTGGGGTTCGCTCCAGTAGATGGAAACCACATTTACAGAGTTCTATGAGAGAAGCCCTTTTAAACCTGGGATCCCAGCTGAGTTAAGGGACAACAGGACGATTTTTTCCTACAGGTCCTTCCTATTGCTAGATTGACACATTCCATGAGGTATACTTTTATCTCTTTAATGGATACTCAGTGTGAATGAATACTCTGACCTTTTGATCATCTTAAGCGTTTCACAAAATGTATACTCACTTTCTCAACTTCTCTAGAATGGGGCTTATCTCTTTTCCACTTTTCTTTTTTTCTTTCTTTCTTTTTTTTTTTTTTTTTTTTTTCTGTTAATGCTAGCAAGTAATTCCTTGGTTTTAGCATCTTTTGTTCTGTGGAAAAGCTAAAAACTCTTCAAAATAGTCCAGTCTTAACTCCTTTTTGTTTAACAGTTCTCTAATTTACATTTCTCTTTTTGTATTTTAGTATAAGTAGAAAGAAACCAGGCAACACTATTTGGAAATCTCCTTAGATAGATAACCATGTTCATCACTTACACAGTTTGCCTTTGGCATAATGGCAGGATGAAATTTTGCCAGGCTTTCTACCACTACATCACAAGGACTCTTTCTTCCTCTAATTTCCAATAATGGTTTCTCAGTACTGATGCCTTGAATTCCAGATTTCACTTTTATAATTTAAAAAATGTTATTACTGAGTATTAAACCCAGGGGTGTTTTACCACTAAGCTCCACTCGCAGTCATTTTAAAATTTTTTTGAAAAAATTTGTGACAGGGTCTCCCTAAGCTGCTTAGGGTCTCACAAATTTGCTAATGCTGGCGTCAAACTGTAAAATTTTGCAATCCTCCTGCCTCAGCCTTGTAAGTTGCTGGGCATACAGGTTTGCATCACCAAGCCAGGCCAAAGTCCAGATTTCTACTAATAGTCTGTGACAAGTGCATTAGGCTTTATCATTGATGTAACTGGAGTTGGGAACATGGTGTCTAATCTGCCTGTTAATGCAACTTACTTGTACTCTCTGTTCCTGCACATGTGTTCTAACAGATAAACCATTTCCATCTTCTAATGGATTGCTTCTGAACACAACCTACCTTACAATTTGATATGTCCATCAGAGCCAGTTAATAATTAAGAATTTTTGCATATATTTGAACATGATTCCCCTTGCTTAAGCATTACCTATCTATAAGGAACCAGTAACACACAGTACACATTTATCTAAAAATCCATGTAGGTCTGCAATGAGTCTACTCAGAAGTCTGTGCTGTGGTTCTCCCAAGTAGAATATCATTCATTTCACCATAAAAATTTGCTAGCATTGACACTTCCAGTATCAAGAGAATTGGGAAGGTTTTATCACTCAGGTGGTAGGGATGCTTGCACTGCAATATGGACCTGCAACAGAAACCTCTTCTCATCCAGATACCATTTGATTCTGGAAGCCTTTTAGAAGCCACTTTGTGTATGATTCAGGTATGTAATTCCTACATGTAACTGAGAGTGTGCTACCATTGCTTCCTTCTTTGTAGCATGGCATGAAATATGCAACAATTTGTCCTTGATCTTGCAGGAAATACCTTAAAATCCCTTTGACCCCTTGATTCTTAAAATCTTCAGTGAAGGAGTTGGTGCCTGAATCTTCATAGAATTCCCCTGCCACATTCGAGTGCATGTGTAAGTCTTCCTAAGGATTCCCGCATGTTATCCTTTTAATCAGGATGATGCCACCAATTAGCATGAAATGGATTAGTATGATATTCTGTAAGATGCCCAAGCAATTAATATCTTTTCTTTTCTTTCTTATTTTTTTTTTTTTTACTACCTCATAGCAGAGAGAAGAGTTAACATATTTCTTAGGCAAAACTCTTAAGTGAATGGTTTTCATCTGATGTGGCTGCAAATTCTTTTTGGTTTTATTTTCTCATTAGAATAAGAAGAATGCATTTATCAAATGAATGACAACATAGTGTCTATGTACAATTTATTAATCCACTCTAGCAGTGACAACTCATCTGTCAGCTTCACTGAAATCAAGGGAGATTATTATTTTACAGCTGTTTTCTAGAATCTATTTGTTCTCAGTGGAAGCTAAACTAGAGGAATAACTGATAGGGGTATGAGAGATTCACCACCTCTGCATTCTTCAGAGTTTTAATAGTGACACTAACCTTCACTTTCCATGGAACAATGGGAATGCCCCATTTTTAGGTTATTCTCTTGGCAGAGATTGGGAGTTTAAGAGATTTATTCTTGGATTTCTTCATCTGTGATAGTGATATTGGTTCATTGGAGATCAGGAACAGGTTCTTGTTCCTTGGAGTTGAAGAATAAACACCTAGCAAGTTTTATTTAGGAAAGAGAGAGACAGACATATCCACGAGAAGGGGACCTCAGAGCTGAAAAACCCATGGAGAGGTGTGACTTGCTTGCTTATAGAACCCAGAAACCCCCCTCTTTAATCATTGTTTTCTCTTTCTTCCCTGTATTCCTGAGTAGGAGCAGGAACACAGAGGTTATTTGTCAGAAACCCAGAGTGCCAAGGAGCACAATTGGGGAAGTTAAGAATTAGGAAACCATTGTTCTTTCTTTGGTAACCAGTTGTCACCCTCTCAACCTCCATCTTTCATTATGTACACTGACTGCCTGACCTCTACCCCGTCTCAATAGCATTTACCCCATGGTAAAGGGATGCAATACAGGTCCTCAGACTGCCAAGTATATAAAATCATACTTTGGGACTGAAGAAATTATCAATAAGTGAGTCTATGAACCTACTGAGTTTTCTCTGAGTTAAGTTTTAGAAAGCCATTTTTTTCCCCCTTAGGTCCTAAGCTCCAATGGGAAGGGGAAGCTGTGAAGAGAGTTTGGATCTGTAAGTAATAATACACACAAACAATGCTTTGAAGTCTTTTCTAACTTCTATCCTTTCTCCCATGTCCAGTCACTCAGGTAATGACTATGGGTCCCTTCAAGGAAAGATCTGGGGAAATCGTGAAAGTACTGCTGTGGGCATTGCAAGTTCATTCTTCCTAGGGAACAGACCACCTTTTTATCCAAGGTGTTCTGGACTTAAAGACTGGATAAGATCTGTAAAAGGAACAAGAGATCAAGATATTGGGTTCAGCAACCCCTGTATCGAATGCCTTGTTCTTACTCTTCTCTGGCTATTGACGTTCAACACTTATATACTGTGCTATGGTATCCCCATGCTCTACTATTACTGCAATTTCTTACAGGTTAGGTGCTGTGGCTGCCACTCAAACCTTGTTTGAGTAATTGTGATCTCTGACTTCTAGAGGGTGTATCAGAACTTGGCTTTTATTACTTTGGGGAGGCATAGTCCCATGAGTATTAATGTGGCTAGATCTGTGATCACTTCTACTATATGATGTGTGCCAAGGTGACCAAAGGACCTAGTAAATGCTGGTGTGCCTTTCACAGCCCATTTCTGATGGCCTTGGTGGATGGCATGTCCTGAGAGTCCTCCTTTGGAGCATAATTATCTGATATATTTGCTTATCTTGCATAATATATCCCTTCTAGATTTTATGATCCTAGGTGTTCTCTGCCAGGACACTAATTTAACATAACAGACTCCCTAGGCTGGAGCCTAGCAATCTGCAACTATTACTCTCAGATCTGGTATGCTGCTCAGCTGCCACCTCTCTCTCTCTCTGGAGGATGCAATTGGCTCCTTGTAAACTGTCAAAAAGGCCTTCTGTGTCGCACACTTCTCTATCTTCACACTGTTTTTCACACCTTGGTTTCTCATTATCCCTCTGTGGGTTACCAATGGTGTTTACTAAACTAGGCAACTCTGCTGTCATTGTAGGTATTGCTCCTATCCAGAAATTTTGGATGATTTCAGAGGTCATCATTTCAGTGAGATAGTTACAATTGGATCCCCATAAAATAGAGTCTCTAATTTAAAACTTAACAATATTTTGAATGCTGAAAACTTAAGCTGCTTCTTGCTTGCCCTTCAAAACAGGTGACTATTAATTAGAACACACACACACACACCACACACACATACACACACACACACACACACACACACACACTTATGAAAATATTCTGAATTGCCTATAAATATCATCAGTTTCTGCTTTTTGATAAGGTTCAAAAATACAAATAGGCACATTTTTTTTTCTGAATAGTAAAGTAGAAGCATATTTTGTAGTATTCAAGTTTACATGAAATCAAATTCATTTCCTGTATTAGTTTCCTATTGCCAAGTAATTAACTATCTCATGACTTTGTTGTTTAAAACAATTGAAATTATTTCATGGTTTCCTGAGTCAAGAATGTGGGCTCAGCTTTTCAGGGTACGTCCATGTTAGGGTTTTCTGTTAGGTTTTCATTAAGCTGTTGTTTAGCACCAACTGTAAGCTTGTTTGTGTGGCTCATGAAAGGATTTGGTGCCTCACAGTTCCTCACTGACTGTTGGCCAGAGCCTCTCTCAGTTCCTTGACATGTAAGCATCTATACAGAATAGTTCACAACATAGCATCTGGGTTTTAGAGTGAATAAACTAAGAGAGTGATTAGTAAATATAAATAAAAGAATATGCCCACTTCGTCAGTAAGTGGGAAAGATAGCAGATGACATGACACCAAGAACCCAGGATTACTAGGGGCCATTTGGAGGTTGTCTGTCATATTTCTCCTCCAAGAATTTTTGTGGAACATCTCTTATATTTTGATGAGGACACTGCATAAAATAAACCACAGTATGATTGCTTAGGACATTCTGGGTTTTCCTATTATTCATGCTACTTGCTAGCAGGGCAAATTTTGACAAATCCTCTCATTTTGGAGAGCCTCATTTCCCAAATCTGAAAATTGAGATAATAACATAAGTCCCGGCCAAACATTAGGATATATGCCAGTGCTAGAAACTTATAAAGAATAAAGTTACTTTTTTCTCCTATAAACTTTGTAGTATAACTAAAACTTTATTAGCAAATGCAAATGAAAAAAAAAAAGATTTCAAAAATTATTTGCAATCTTTTGTTTCTACCATTTCAATGGGAAGTAATATACTTAGATAAAGTATGAAATCAGTCCTGACTGGATTTCAGTCTTTGCTCTACTGAATTATAAAACCACAAGTACAGTGGTCAGGCAGTGGTGGCTCTCATTACTGTACTCCTATGCCCATCTATTCTCTTGGCAGCCTTGGAGCCCCCAGACAGGAGACTGTGTGACCTCTTCCTCTCTCAAGTTTATCCATTTTGATTTGTAACAAATGGGGGTGGGCTGGGTGATTAGAAAGATACCTTTGAGGTCTTTCCATTTTCCTATAAAGCTATTAGAGGCTGCACCTATTTTCACAAATAATGTTTCCTAAAACTTATTTCTATAAAAAGAAAATTCTTAGCAATTTCTCCTTATATACTGGTAAATACACATAAAAGTTTACCTTAGTTTATTTCAGATATTATCATGTTACATTACCATTATTATATATTTCATTAATAATAAGAAATAGGTTTATCAAATGTTAAGTTGATCTGAAATCTGAAAGAAAAGTGAACGTACTTTTACTAGATTTTAATATATTTTCCTATTGTTTCATATATCATCTTTGTATTCCATAATAAATTTATTTAGTGATCAAATAATAGAATAATCAAAGACAATCTATTAGAGGGTTTTACAATGTATATTAGTTCTTTTCTATATTTTTTAAAATAAGATGCTTTGTTTTATCTAAATAAAAACTATTCAGTGAGGCAGAAATATGGTTTTAGGGGCCCTTTTGGTTCATATTAGGAATGGTTTTGTAATAGACATAGTAGAAGTGAGAATCTTATAACCTGCTTCCCATTTATATTTCGCAGGATTTGTAGAGACTGCTTCCATTCCTTTAGATATGTGATCCTGCGGTATCTTTGGCAGTGTCCTATGGGGCATATATAGAGAATAATATAATCTGACACTTAAATAACCATAAATGACTAAATAAATGTCCAAGTCACTAGGGGAAAGAGAAGGTCATAGAATCTGTATTTCAGCTGGCAGAGCAGGAATAAATTATGCCCCAGAGAATTCACCACTGTTCAAGGAGGAAGAGCATTACCTCTGTTAACATATTGACAGAGGACAAAGAAAGGTTTAATTAACTTAGTAGTTAACTTGAAAAGTTTAAAAGAATCTAGAACTAGAGAAGTGGTATCAAATTCATTTTCTTTCCCTGATAATAAGTATTAAATTATACAATAAATATGAAACATCAATTACCATGCTATGCTTTCATAGGGTTTATAGTTTAGTCAATGAAATTGAAATTAATTAACATATTAAAGAAATAACTGTACAAGTACAGACCTGTATATATGCTATATGCATTAAGAGTATTTATAGGTGAACTTGCATCAGTCTTAGCAGGTCAGAAAAACTTAAAAGAGTGACTGGACCTGACAGCTGATGATTGAGGTCATTTACTAGCTATTTAACAAAAGTGTCAAAGAGAGAAAGGATTTGGACTGAAAGAATAATGGGGGTGTAGACTTTGTGGTAAAATTTTTATGTATGACTGCTTGATAGAGAAAGAAAACTGATGTATTTGGCCAGGGACAGAGAAGGAAAATATAAACTGAGACACAGATGGATTAAGACCTTTGCCTAAGTTCTGGAAATATTGAAATACCCAATTGCCTCAAATACAAATACAAAATAGACTAATGCATAAATAAAGGAAACAAAGTTCAATTCTGTTTAGGGAATAGTTTGGTACATTTAAAATACATGAGATACTGGAAATATTATTTTTGGTACTAATGCTTTTTAGCTTCTGGAGAACATGCTACATAGCAGGAATACCAACACTGGGTGGAGCCTTCACCATGCAAGGCATTGTAGGTCATGTTAATATTTTGTTCTTTATTGTAAGCAGAAAATCAAAACATGTTGTTTGTGGAAGGACAAACAATTTGAAGAGAGGAGGAATGGTTATACATTAATATTTTTGAAGGTACCATGCTATATTGGAAAGTATAAGGGAAAAGAAGATAGAGTTATTGCATTTTAGGAAGCAAAAATAAATGGAAAAATTTGCAGGTTCAAATTTTTTCACTTAGATTGAGTCTATTTATTGATATTCTGAACACTGGAGGAGAATGAGAAGTATTTGGGGAAGCGGAAATGTGATTATGACCTGTGTTTAATTTCAAGCAACCTGAGAAACTTGAGTTGAAATATCTGAGAGTTAGATACAGAGCTGTGGATTCAGAGGAGATCTCTGAGCTAGGGATATTGTTTAAAGGGCTGTTGTCACATAAGGAAATGAGCAGAAGATGATACCTACATGAATTATGTTCACCCTTTATGTGGCCCCAGGAGAATCTGAGGAGACTGGGAAGAATCATTAGGAAGGTTATGAGTGAACTCAATGGAGATGAAAGATAAATGCTAAGTAAAAGAAGGATATAAGAAGACCAAACCCAAAGTATAATTCAATCTTTAAAAAGACAAAAAGATAAACAGAGAATATAGATAAGGAGGGAGACTACAGGAAACAAATAATGCATTTAAGTGTCTGTAGTTTGTGCATTTATGTTCATTGATTTGTTCAAGGAGATTTAGCAGAGACAATCCTTTTGTTAGCCTTTGTTCATTCAATAATTCATTGAATGAATTACCTACTGTGAAATAAGAGAGAAAGAGAAAGAGGGTGGTGGAGAAATAGAGATACTTTTTGTCTTCCTGGAGTTTGTAACCTAGTATTGGAGTAGAGGAATACAGGAAGTAAACAAATCAGTAATACATGATTTCAAGACAAATTAAAGCAGAATAAAGAAAAACAAAAAGCTAGTATGTATGAGAGAAAGATGTTATATTGTAGGTGTTCAGGAAAAATCTTTTCAGACAATAGTAACTGGGAAGAACTCTAAATGAAGTAAAAGACTGAGTCACAGGACATCAGGTTGGCTGAGGAAGAAGAAGACGCATGTACCTTGAGCCACAAAGGGAACTTGGTTTGTCTGGAAAATGCAAATGAGACCAAAACAGAATTAGCCATGGGGATAACTGTGTTATAAAAATTTGCCGAACTTTTTAAGACATAAGAAATGATGATTTTCTTTTATTCTGAGTGAGATAAAAGATCATGAGAAAGCTGACTTGATTCTGTTTCTAAATAGTATCAGGGCCACGCTTGCTGCTGTGAGGATAAAATACTGATTCTGAAATGTGAAGACAAATAATGAGACCATGAAAATAAAATAGTCAATAATAACAAAACTGGCTGTTAAAATAAGCATTAGGGGGCTGGTATTGTAGCTCAGTAGTAGAATGCTTGCCCAGTATGTGTGAGGCACTGGGTTTGATCCTCAGCACCACATAAAAATAAATAAATAAAATAATGTTATTGTGTTTTTCTATATCTAAATTTTTTAAAATAAGCATCATCACAACAGGTATGAAAGGAATTGTAGATAATAAATGTAAATAAATCTAAGAACTTTATTGAATAGCAGAGTATAGAAATGAGTAAGACATATAGAAGGATGTAAGGTCAGAAACATGTATTTTATGTAGGAGGATATTAAACTTTATATGTTGTATATGGTTGGAAAAGATAAAAGTGTAAGAGAAAACAATCACTAAAGTGATTAGTGAGCCCTTTAAAAATATTGATTAAATACTGTGCCAGACATAGTTCTCTAGGGGATTTAAAAGTAATCAATGTACCTGCTGTTCAGCCTAACACCAGTGGTTGGGGAGAGAAGGTAAATATACTAAGTGAACCAAGGCTGGGCAGTGAGAGGGAGGAAGCCAGAGGAGGATGGGAAAATGGCTATGATGTGAGATAGAGCTCTCAGGAAAGGATTCTGGGAGAGTGACCATGAAGAAAGACATAAAGAATATAGGTCATGTTGTGGCAAGTAGGTATCAAACTTTATGAAAACAATTTTTATAATTGCCCATTCTTTTTGTTTCCAATAGGGTTAAAGCTGAACTGATAATTTTTAACACTGAAAAAATTCTTGCTCATCTACTGAAGGGAAGATTAAAATAATAATTGCATCATTTTCCTTGAGCATAGCAAAATTATTCAGAAAGTCATCTTCCTATTTTGAAAAGAACTTGGACCATAAAAGTTCAATATTTTTATTAATATATGAGAATGAACATGCACATAACTTCCATTTTACAAAATCTAGGTTTGCAATATACCATTGAGTATATGTACAGTCATTAGGAGGACAGAAAACTTGGGCTTCCAAACTGCTAATATTATAACAATTACAAAGACAACATTCATTAGAAGGCAAAATAACTCAGTCATCTCTCGAGCATACATATATGTATGTATACATATACATATATATGTATATGCATATTTACACATGTGTAAAATATTTTTTTTCTTTCATAGCTGTTTTAAAGTACTTTAAAACTGCATTACCTCCATGGAACATGTCCTAAATAATGTTTTGTTGTTTTCAGTAGTTGTATTATTGTTAGTGACCTCTATACAATTAATGTACCTACCAATGGATAGGTGTAGTATTTGCATTCATTCAAACTCAAGGTAAGATAGTTTCTATAAAAAGTAACTATTTAGTAATTTTAGTAACATTCTTCTTTAATTGGACATTTGAAAAGATCTTGATAGCACACAGGATTTTATAGTACATACAACCTTCAACCTTTCTCATTATTAATGTGATTATGTGATGTTTTTATAATGTAAATATTTTAATTTTCCAAAATAATTATTTGAGATAATACATTTAAATAATTAGCAAAGGACATGGCATAATGAGATAATAAGAGAGATGGTTATTTTAATGATAATATTATCTTAGCACATAATAACAAAATTATTAGAATATAATATAGTCCTACAAAAAGGTGAAAATGTATAAATATCTAAATGTTTTTAGCATGATGAGATGATTTTTCAATATGCTTTGAATTATTAAATTTACTTTCAACAGTGAAAAACTCAATGCCTGTATAGATACATAGGAACTGAAATATAAAAACAAAATGATTAAAACTCATTAATACAGTATTTGAACAAATGAAAAAATAAATGATTTTCTGCTTCTCTTGAAATTACCTATGTCCTCTTTATTGCATTTTGGGCATACTATACTTAATTTTGCACCATACTTGATTTCTGACACAGAAACACTGCTGAAGTATTCACTTTCTTTGATTGGTTTACAGCTCAGGTCAATTACCTGTTATAAATAATGGACTTAAATGATTATTCATAAAATTTCTCAAGCAGGTATTAAATTCATAGTATTCTTGGAATAAAAATTTCACTCACTTTTTAATTTTGTTTTAGATTAAATTAATAAATTGGCCATTTATATTTTAGATGGATGTAGCACTTATATGCATTTAAAGTGGTGTTTTTGTCATTTATTTTTGATCTGTGCAAGTAGTTTTAATATCAGAGTTGGCTCATGGAGACAGAGCCAGTGCTCTGGAGGAGTGAGCCTGAATGGATGCTCTGCACTTTCATGGTACCTGTTGTAAAAAGTGGAAGATTTTATTCCTTACCAACTCTAAGTAGTCTCACAAAATATAAATGCGGTCTAGGTCACTTAACTTTGATATTCTTTTATTCATCTTGACTGTTAAAGTCAGAAGTATACAACTGGTGTACTTAAATAGACAGTATAGAAATGCTTGCAATGAGCTTAAATTCTACATATAAATCCTAGGAAAATTTCAAAGTGAACCTGAACATTTTATGCCATATTATGATATACATTATTAACTTCCACAATACTTTTTTTTCTTGCTGAGCAATAATAAACTTTCACAACAGATATATTTTCTTCTGTTTGTGATTTTTTTTCCTGATTGATAACAACATTTAATTTACACACACACACACACACACACACACACACACACGTATATAATTTAAACCACCATTTGATAAATGAAAGTTTTGTTTCTGAGGAAAGCAGATTGTATCAGGATGGTGCAGTTTAACAAAATGCCCACCTGGGCTCAGGACAGAGTACCAACTGTTACAACTGACATGAATCAGATGCTGCAAGTCCAAAGAGCTAGAAGGTGAGGCCTGCTGTCCTTTAAGGATAGAAATTATCGTATCGATTGACAGAAATAGAGTAATGAGTATATCAAAGTACATTTGATTGAACAGGAGTGTAAAGATGGACGCTGAGCTAAAATAGGTAAGTATTGTCAATTGTTATGTGGAATCATGAATGTGCTGTTCTCAGGAATCCAAACTGAGGTTACAAAAATTGATTCAGATAAAAATACATGGATTAGGAAAATTAATTCCCCCACTGCTTCCAGATTTCCAATAGAAATTCTCATTTGAGGTTTATTGACTTTATTAAATTTTCCAACTATGTTATTAAATTTACCATCATTATAATCCCAGCTTGCCTAAGGGATTTAGGGGGAAAAAAAACCCAATCCAAGACTACAGAAAATTCTGCAAGTAGTTAAGTGATTGCACTGATTCCCCTTTCACAGATAACTACCTATAGCTGCCACATGAATATGTACTGGGAAAAGTAGGTGCTGTTATGTTGCATATAAATTAGCTTATTATGTTTCAACAGTTACTTTACATTTTCTTATTTTCTTTGATGTTATGGTTTTGGAGTCATTCTTTTTTTTTTTTTTTTCCCCTTTTTCTTCTTTCCCCTAACCAAGGAAGGCTCTCGCACTGAAATACCACTCCACTACCATCCCTTCTCATTTTGAGACAGTCTCACTAAACTGCTGAGGCTGGCTTCAAACACACCATCCTCCTTCCCCAGCCTCCCAGGTTATTGGGATTACAGCTGTGCCTAACTATTTTTTCTCTGACTTCACATCTAATTTGATAAAACATCTTATTGATTCTATATTCAGAAAATAACTGACCATTTCTCACTAATTCTACTGATTCTACACTGGTCAAAACCACCATCTATTTGGACAACTGGAATTTCTTCTTAAAAGGTTTATCTTGCTAGTGATCTATTCTCAACAGAAGTGACAAAATGATGCTATTTTAAAAGACATCAAACTGCATTATACATCTCTCAGTGTCCGCCAGTGGCTCTCTTTCTTACTGTAAATGCAATCTGAAAGTCTTTCTAAGGGGCTTACACAACAAGCCCCTTGCTTACCTGCTCATTTCCTGTCAAATATTCTCTTCCAGCCACCTGGTTTTCTTGCTATTCTGTGCTTCATAGGGCTTTTAGCTGCATCCCTTGCCTCTACTCACAAGAGGCCAATAGAACTCTCTGCTCAAGCTGAAAAAAAAAACAAAACAAAATAAACAAACAAAAAAAAAAAAAAAAACAAAGAAAACCTCCAGACATTGTCAAATATGGCCAAGGGGAAAATTTTTTTACCCCCCTCTCCACCAAGAACTACTGAAATCATTCTAGTATTTATTTACCATGTCTTTGAATTAATTTTTATTTCCAGGTATTTTATATAACTATAACTGGCTGATTGCTATCTTTTCTAACATGTGTGTTGAGTTTTGGTAAACAACATATTGCTTTTTGTAAGAAGGATCCAAAATTAAAACTGACTACTTAATATCATACTGCAGACAAATTGTGTTGTCTTTAGAATACTTCAGAAATCATTACTGTATCTATAGGATCACATAAAATATTTTCTGAACATTGAAATGTGCTTCTGAAGAGAAATTGCAGTTATTAAAAAATTGAGCTCTACTTTTTTAACATAATATTTTTCAGATATTGTGCAACAAATCACTCCAATAAAAAAATAAGCACTAAACATTTGCTTGGTTTTCAAGTCTACCACTTGAGGTTCTGCTGAGCACAGAGACAGACAAGCAACACACTTTTGCATCTGTAGTCAGTTTCCAGTCAGATGTGCACCATTGCTGATCTTGGTTATACCATCTCACAAGTCATAGCTTGGATAACAGGACAAAGTTGTCTCAGCTATGCAAAGTCTGATTCCAACAGGTTAGCTTGGATTTGTTCTTACAGTGAGGGCAAATTGCAGTAGAGAATAATTCTCAGAAAGTCTCTTGGGCTCAGGTTCAGAAATGCCATACCATGTTCTGCTATGTTCTGTTGAATGAAGCAATCCACAGGGTCAGTTCAGGTTCAGGGCTTGGATGAAAGGACTCCACCTGGTGGTAGGAGGATCAAAAATTTCCTTTGCAAAGGAATAAAAGATCACTATTAATACAATTACTATTACCAAAACCAGCATTATATATAAACACATACATACATACATATGATGTTTGGAAATTTCCCCCTGCATTCCCCTTCCAAGTTCCTAGTGTTTTACATAATATATTTAAAATCAATATTAATCTAGCATTATTCAAACAGGTGGACATCAGACATCCTGTTTAATTTGGTATTAAGTGGCATACTGGGCATATAGCTGAGCCCAATGACCAAAATAAACAAAAAGAAGCAGTTTTGCATGAAAATCACCAGTGATTTTCTGAGATGTTTGTATTCATCTAAAAGACATATTTTGCAAAGTAAATTAAAATGTTAATATCTACTTTGAATAAAAATTACTTTGTCAATACAATTATCAATGTAACATAATGAGAGAAAAACGAAAATCACTCCCAAGAAGATAACTTTAATGATTTTTCAGAACTTAATGTTTGCCTTTCAAGGGATTATCAGCTTCCTCAAACATCTGGCATTTTATATTTATGTAAAGAATTTGTATTTGGATATTATTTAATTAGGATCAAACATTTCTGATGTCTTCCACTGGTATGTAGAAAATAACAATCTGTGCCAACTCACTGCAAAGTCAAAACACTTTCAACATGCCTTTGTATCTATTTGAAACCATTTTAATTCTTTCCTTAATTTTCAAGGTTCCTTAATTCCCTCCCTCAAATTTAATTTTTCCTCATTTGAATTTTGTATAAAATTATAAGATTAAATGCCATTAATCAGGTGAACAGTTCCTGATCTTTTATTGAGATGATGAGTTTTGTTGGATATATCCTATATATTGCTCTTGTCTTGAGGAGCAAAATATTCTATGTGACAATTTATGTTACATAAATTAACTTTACTTAATTTAAGGATAAATGTATGTGTTATGAAAAACAGATTATAAAAAAATACAAATATGTTAGAAAAATAATACTTGCTATTTTAATAAATTTGGAAGAAAATACTTAAAAAAGTACTAAAATGTGTGGCTATATAGTCTTACCATGGAATATTTTAATATTTTGTGTATGTTTTATGCATTTTTTTTTTTTTTTTTTTTTTTTTTTTTTTTTTTTTGGTACCGGGGGTTGAACTCAGCGGCACTCGACCACTGTGTCACATCCCTAGCCCTTTTTTGTATTTTATTAGAGACAGGGTCTCACTGAGTTGCTAAGTGCCTCGCCATTGCTGAGGCTGGCTTTGAACTCGCGATCCTCCTGCCTCAGCCTCCCAAAGTGCTGGGATTACAGGCGTGCGCCACCGCGCCCGGCTTGTTTTATGCATTTTAATTTTTATGAGTATTTAAATTTCACAACAATACAAGGTACAATTATCCCCATTTTATATATATATATATATATATATGTATATATATATATATATATATATATATATATATATATATACACACACACAGACATAAGAATATATATGTATATTTAGGAGTCACAGAGAAATAATTTAAGTTCCCCAAGGTCACAGGCAGTGACGTGGAACAAATTAAGAATTTTTAGACTAACTAATGTTTCTTCTTCTGCATCCTTCATTGTCATGCAGATACTTTTAGGGAAAGATTTTCTAAAGACACACTACTGGTGCACAGGATTAGTATGTATTTTTTTAGGCTTATTTACAAATTTTGACAGAAACACCAATGTTCTTTATTTTAATTCAGGGTGCCCATAGTATGAATCTCAGAAAAATGTCACAAAGAATTTTACATGTATTAAATATTTCTACCTAATTTATAATAGCAGTAATTGCATTATTTTTGAGAATAAGGGAATTTTAATATTATTTTGTACATGTGGTTTTTGGAAGGATAACAAAATATGTTTTAAAAAAACTTTTTTACTCAGTATGATATCTAGAATAAAAAATATCTGAGGTAATAGATAAAAAGAGGTTCATTATGTTATATAATTTAATCATGTAATTGCTTCAATACTTTTTTGGATAGATTTATTTTAGTTATTTAATGCTGCATAACAAATTGACCCCAAACTTAGCAGCTTAAAACTACTAATATTTATTTTCTCTTAGTTTCTATGAGTATGAAACAGTTCATCAATGTATCTCTGAATGTGGTCTTTCAAAAAGTTGTAGTAAAAATAAAAGAACATTGGTCATATCAAAGCTCAACTGAAGGGCAGAACTGGCCTGTAGGATAATTCACCTGGCTCTTGGCAGGCCTCAGGTTGTAGGTGACTGTTGTGCAGACATCATCTCCTACAATGTCACCCACTCTGAGGCACTTCATGTGGCATATCTGGCTTTCCTAGGGGCAAGTGAGGAGCAAAGTAAGGGGGACAAGCAAGATGGAATTCAGAGTAACTTCTTCTCAGAAGGGGACCTCATGGCATTTTCCATAGTCTGTTCATTAGAAGCAAGTCACTAGACCCAACCAGGGGGTTTGCACGAAGGTATGAATACCAGGAGAGAGAATCAGCAGAGGCCATTGTAGAGATTGTCTTTTATGGGGCATTTTTCACAGATGAAGAAAGCGATCCAAATTTAAACATTTAGAAGTATAGCTAGAACTTGTACACAAATATTATTCTAAACTCTATCATTGCATCATAGTTTCTGATATTATTAATTATGTTTAGTTAGTGAAGGTAAAATGCATATAAATTTATTATAATAAAATATGGAATATGATCAATATTTGAAGAGTAGTGTAAGTAGAATAAGTGAAGATTTCTATCATGTATGTGACTTGGCATAGTTAGTTGAAAGGGAGGTAGAGCCCAAGCCTTTTCTTGGTCAGACTGTAGTATTAAGCACAAAGTAGAAAATAATTAATAGCTGAATGTTAGATACCCCTGTCCTTGAAAGACAGTGCAGAGAGAGAGTCTTCTTGAAGGTCAGCTGAAGCAGTGCATCTGAGCATCTGCTTTGATTGGGAGGAGACTGGCCCACTGTGAAAATATATACATAATCTTGGGCAATGGCCAAGCACTTGACTACCTGATCAAGGGCCTGCAAATAGGATGAGAGGATAAGAGATGAGAAGATCTGAGTATGCATGTATATGGACATATGGAAGAGAGCACAGACATTTTTCCCCCTTAAAGCCCAAGCATGTGTATTACATGTCCTAACCTTGCTATTTTATCACAAGTCCTCAAATCATACCCAAAGTGCTTTACTTCTTGTGTTTTCACTGTTGCATCCACTTAAAAAAATATGGTATCTGTATATTAATTCTATCCATAATACTAATGTTCTTTTGGAAATAGGTATAAGTTTTTCCAAGGAGGAGATATCCAATATAGAATAAGACTCTGAGTAGCGTATCCCACAGCCATAGTGTATGGCTGTTTGCAGCAAGTCCAGTTCACAAGAGCAGTGCGGGGTGGCAGGTCTTGCAGTGCATATCAGGACCTTGGTAGGCATCTTGAGTCCGTTGACCTTTTGTACCCTCTAACCTATGTCAGGTGCAGTTGTGCTTTAATCTCCCTAGCTCTCTGTTCTTGAGTATGAATCCAGAATAGATCCTTTGTTTTTTTTTTTTTTTTTTTTTTTTGTTTTGTTTTGTTTTGTTTTTTACAAATTTTCTGGTTTTTACTTAATAACAAGGACTTCAATTAATTTAAACTCATGTAGATACTTGCAACATCATCCATCCAGTTTTAATTTTTTAAACCAAAGGAAAGCATGTTTTCAAATGTCTAATAAAGCTTTTTAAATGTGTAGTCACAGATGTTATTTCTGAATTTAATTTCTGCCAGATTTGAAAACTTGTGTTTTTTATGCAAAGGCACATCAAGGGGAAAAAACTATGCAAATAGAAGTCAGAGATTACTGTAGATGCAAGTGATACAGAAGAAAATGTGGTTTTCAGTAATTGAATAAATGAAATGGCAAATGCTATAAAAGGAAAGTATTATATAACAATTCATAACAGGTACCAACATAGAGAGCTTGATATAGTCCTCAATTATGATCAGTTTTGACTTCTGGTTTCCTTACATTGAAGAGCATGAATAATATAATATGTATTCACATAAATACCACTGGTAACAAGCTCCAAGAATGTCAGGTGATGTTTCCATGCCTACCAAAGAGGCTTTCTTATCAGCTTGCCCATATAATAGGACACAAGGAGGACAATGAGAGGTGATGTTTAAATGTAGAAATGAATTTAAGATTTGGATGCTATTAAAAATATACCTAAAATATAAGTAAAAGCAAAAATTTATAAGAAATCTATGAGGAAATATGAAATATTCAAGAACAACTTAACTATAAATAAAATAATTATATGTAAATGAATTCTAAATTATAGACATATCAATGGACCTTTTGGTAATGTGAATTATCAATAAAATATATTCTTACTGTGAGTAAAATTTAATGTTTTTTTCAACTTACAAATTCAACAAAATTGTGTATTTCAAATATAAGTGTGAGTACACAGAGTAAATGTTAACTAAATATTAACTTCTTTTCCTTATTGGAAAAAGATCCTGAGAAAATTACATTGTTTTAAATAAAGGTCAGTGTTCAGAAAATTGGAATTAGCATTGTTGGAAACACTGAGGGTAAGGAATTAAATGTTCAAATTAAAAAAGAGGTCTGGATTTGGTGGACTTCCCTACAAAAATTGTTTCTCCTTTTCTCCAGATTGATCACTAAGTTGATCCCAAATTGTTGTGATCAAAGAAGGCTTTTATGATAGGCACTGGTGTATCTATTAATTTCATGATTTTTGCTTTTAACAATATTTTAATTGCATAATTAGAAATAAAAGAGTATATTTAACTTTTGATCATTTTGGATAATAAATCATTTTGACACGAACTTTTGGCCTCAAATATATTCCTGTTATTCCACATCACTAATTGTTATAAAATCATATGTTTTGATCATGACAAAGCATTAAAGCAGAGGGATTAATACCAGGAGGATTGAAATCAGGAAGGAAAGTTCAAACTAGCTTAGTAAACTTGAGTGAATTTCAAATTTTTGGTGAGGTTGTACTTGGGCAAATTCTTAATCTATTTCAGGTTCAGTTTCTTATCAGGAAATGAAAGTAGTAGCAATATCTACCATACACATATTGTGAGGGTTAAATGAGATAATATATGCATATTTCTTAATAGTGTTGGCTAATATAATGTGACTCAACTTTGTTACCTATTTTTATTACACTATAAATATAAGTAATCATTTGCTAATTATTCAAAGTGAGTAAAGTTCATAATTTCCAAATTTCTTTTCTTCAGTTTTACTTAGTATAAAATGTGAGCATGTGATCCATTTTGAACATGTTTGCAAAAATTCATGTCATGGACATCTGTAGAATAGATATGCTATGTCCCTGGTGTGGTAGGGATTATGACACACCAGCAGCTCGCACAGGTGGATATAACAATGCTTATTCTTCACATAACTGAGGTCTCTAAGGGCAGGTCTTTCAAGAAGTTCCAAAAGGGCTGGAGAAAGGAAGGGGAGAATATTGGTCTGGGTTTTTATTGTGGCAAGAATGTCAAGGTCAGGTGATGTTTCCATGCCTACTGAAGAAGCACTTAGGCTTTCTTATCAACTTGCCCATATAGTAGGACACAAGGAGGACAATGAGAGGTGATGTTTATCAGCACAGTCACATAAATTAAAAAAACAAAACAAACAAAAACATGTCAGACTCCTTATTATATAGCAAAGGACAGATTGTGAAATCTTTGGTATTTTTGCTTCTTTATATCATCTTAAAAATTATTCTCAAACAGTGCTGTAATGTTATTAAATGCATTGATAGTGCTCAATAATATTTCTGGAATTCACAGGCAAATATTTGTATGGTTTAAACAAATGTAATTGTCTTCTTTCTCTCCTTACTTTCTTTCCTCTTTAGGTCTGCTTTCCCTCTCTGCCCCCTTTCCTTCTATCTTCTCCTCCCTCCTTTTACTGTGCCTTCTTCTTTTTCTTTTTTATTTATGAATAACTTCATTTTATCTTCACAATGTTGTGGTAGAAATGGTAAGAAAATAATGCTTGTCCCATAATCTGGATGTTTCATGCTGACTTCCACATTGAGTGGCATAGTAAGCACTAAGGAAGCATTTTTGACTGTTGTGACTGACATCTTATCTTATTTATACTGCACCTTGGTGGAATGGTAGAACATAGCTTATTATTGATACTAAATTCTTATACATGGTTTAAAAATAGAACAGAATTTTAAATGATATCTAGAGTTCTTGGAAATTTTGTCCAGTACAAACATGTATCCATTTTTAATAACAGTCAACTTGATCTATATCTTCCAAATTTTATCAAAACGGGTTTTTATTTTTCTTATATTAGTCTGGTTCTCAATTTTAGCTATCTGTCATAAAAGGACCTGTAGGCATATACTTCATAGATTATTTTTAATTTTAATTTTTAATACATTAAAATTTCTTGGGGCTATTTTATAAGACTATTTCCTTCTTCCCTAATAAAGCATACATATATTATCCAAACTAATTTATATTCTGTAAGTTCAATTCTACAAGCAATTTTGGAATGTATATTTTTGGATCCTTTCTTAAAAGTAAAGTAATTTCTTAAAAGTGAAGAGATTAAGAGTAAGAGAGACAGAGAAGTTATATTCCTTTCAGTGTTGAAGTGCTTACATTAATTATTAATACATTAGGAGCTTTAAGGTTTAGACAGATAATAATTAGAAAAGAAAGATACAATATAAACCATAAGTTAATTAACATTTTTAACAACAAACAATGGTATTTTTATAAGTTTTCATATTTCTTGACTAAGCTATTTCTATGTATTTTACTGCATTTAAGAAAACCACAGCAACAAAAAAGATGTTCAATTCTATCTCATAGTGAATTAATTTATAAAAAAGATAATAATCATATTTAGTGAGATAAGAGTTGACTTAGCAAATAATAACTAGAGAAGATTAATAAAATAATCAGGAAAGATTTTGTACATAAACATGACCTGAAAGATAGAAATTTGAGAATAAGTTATTACAAGTAATCATAATAAACAGAGTCACTAAGTGTATGGTTAGGCTTAAGGTAAGTATATGATCAAGATAATTTTTCTGTAACTGTCATTTTTGTGCCCAACAATAATATTAGAGTGTATGCAAACAGAAAGATCATTTTTTAAAGATTCAGTTCAATGGGTGATACTATTAAAGATGTGATTTAAAAACCCAATTTAGTCCAAGAACATATATACACAGAATATACACAAAATATACACAGAATAATTTTGTGAACTGAAAATAGCTTAAGAGCTAGAGAATCTAAAGGACTTTAGGTGAATCAATGGTTTTCTAAACATTGAAATATCCAAGGTATTGAAGAGATTAAAGTTATTGATGCCATATTCTATTTCTAGTAATTCTCAAAATCAGTTTAATCTGTTTTTTAAAACTACCTAAATATTTTTAATGTGCAGTCCTGATTGAGAATCATTTCTGTAAGTAGGCAAGGTCCTGGAAGAAGAAAATTACATGTAAAAAATCTTTCCAGTGGCATGGATAGCTTTATGAAATTATAAGAACTCTAGAAATAATCTCAATGAATAATGCCCCCCCCCCCCCAAATAAGCAAATGCAGATAAGGATAAATACTTCAGGGAAAACAGAAGTGATTTTTTATGATTTAATATAAAATACCTTAAAATACATTTTTTAAAACCTTTTCTGAAGAGTCTAATATATTATTAATCAGAATTAATATAATGAATCAGAGATAATTTTACATGCTGATATGAATAAATGTGTAGATTGATATCTAAAGATTTCTGGTGCTGTCTTACTTACTAGTTCAGTGCATGAAAGAAATTTTAAAAACTACTAGACTTGTAGCAAGATGGGGATAAACTTGGCTGATTTTACACCATATTAGTCTTCCTGCAATATAATTTAGTATAGCCTGAACTAAGCAGAAGTGGAGGTTAGCCTGGGGTTAGGGAAAAAGCAATCACTTGCTGTTATGATTATTCTTATTTAAAATTCTACAGCCACCCCTGCCTCCCTACCCCTCAATTTATCCTTTCCCTTCTCTGGCTTGCTTTGTGCCTGGCCTCCATGGAGTATATGACCTGAACTTCCCTGCCTGATGATTTCTGGGCTTTTGAAAAAAACAGGATTTGCAGACTTGGTGGTAAAGAAGTCTGCCACAGTTAAGTCTGCCACAGTTACACAGAGAGATATCTTAGAATAGAAAAAGAGTGTGAATATTTGGTTCAATATAATTGTACACTAGTGGCCATCTAATGCAGAGGCAGCTGTTAATAATCAAGAGGGTATTTTATAGCAGTCAATCACCCTCTTTCTTTAAACAACGTAGTGTTTGATTAAAAGACTTATACACAGAATGTACATGACAATAGGGATATGTAGCACTCAAAACCTTCTACTTAACTTTTTCTTATTAAAGCTAATCTGGCTATTTAGATCTGTGGAGTCATCAAATCACTACCCTCAGAGGCCAGTGATTTGGCATGATTTCTTGGGAGGACCATAGAGCTGCATGGAGTCAGAATGATTCCCTAGGACCTCTTCATACAAAAGGGATAGTGATTTGTTTGCATCATGTATTTATAAGACTTTTTTTTCCCTGTCTGTAATGATTCTGCCAGTATCATATGTGAACTTATAAAATGCCTTATTCACACTTATAATCTGTATGTGGAAATTATTTCAGACCTGGGGTCTCAGTTTAAGTTACTCCATAATAACAGACCTTTAAAGATCTTTGAATAACTTTCCTGGTAAAGAACCCTGATTAGTAAATTACTGGTTCAGGAATCTAGAATGGGATGTTAAAAAATAATGCTTATAATTGCATGCTATCCTCAAATAAACTGCAGAAGCCTTGATTGATGATAGTTGTGCATTTTTGATATTAATAAATTATTTCTTTTTTCCATTTATTTTGTTTGTTACCTTGTGGGGACAGAAGGGTTGGTAGACAATACTAGTTAGGATTCCAGGTGGGAGTGTAACTGGATTGACATTACATGTGATTATGTAATTGCTTAAGGATGTCTTCCTTATGTTTAGTAACATGATTTATTCAGTTGAAAAGAAAGAAAGGTGATGATAAGTGGAAAAAGTGGTAAATTGAGCTATGTAGTTTATATATTTTTATAAGAGGTTCTTCTTCTTTTTCTACCCTATTTTATGCCAGGGAATCTGAAACCTGCTCATATTCAGGTTCTTTTGCTTGCTGGTAAACTTTACAATATATTAACCTTGACAATTCCATGATAGTTCTTATATTTGGAATCTAATTTCCTAACCTAATATATGTTAATTTCCTTACTAAAGAACTGGATCTAAAGAGGTTTCATTGGCATTCTGTTATGATCCTGGTTGAAAACATTGTACCGACTCTGGAATTTTGAGGAAAATCCATCAATATTTGGTTTATTTCATTTAGATAAATGTGTTTAGAATAAGATCATAAGGGAGAGTAAATATAGAAGATTTAAGGCAAACATATTAGACTGAGCCCAGAGACATTGCATTTTATGGTTGAAAACAGGATGAATGGCCAGATTACATAAATAAATAAGCTTTGGTGAAGAATCTATTAACAGAGTTGTCAGGACTATTCAGTAATTATGCCTTACTAAAATAGAAGACATTTTTATATGATGATTATTGAGGTCTGGAGGGTCACTTATAAAAATTGAAAACAATATGAGAATTTTAAATTTTGGTTAAAATTTGAGCTTAATACTATAAATAATGAATAAATTGTTGAACAGAAAAATGAAAGTGTGTTTGAGACATATTCATTTGAAAGCATTCTGCAAGTGAAAGGAGCAGAAATTAAAGCAAAGTAGATACAGTGGCAAGTTATTGAAGTGGAAAGATACAGTTTATTAGTGAAAAGAATTCTGCACTAAGACTTATAACTTATCTTTCCACAGCTTCAGCCTCATTCCCATTTCAGTGAAGATAGGTGTGTCTATGTAAAATTCTTTATAAAATGGTTTTTGGCAGGGATGTAGCTCAGTGGTAGAGCACTTGCCTAGTATGCACAAGGCCTTGGGGTCTATCTCTATCACTGCAGAAAAAAAGATGGAGGTAATCCATCAACAGACCTTATGAAAATGCTTTGAATATTGTAAAATGTTGTGCAATGTAAGTTTTTATTTGCCTATATTAAGTTGACTTTTAAAGTCACTGGAGTAGTACAGTGGCAATAAACATAGACAAGAAGAAATGGGTTGGAGAGCTTCCATTTAGGAATAATGGATAAACTATAGTTAAGTAGAATAGGGAGATCAAAAATGTAGTTAATGATGATATAAAGTTTGGAACTTCATACCTAGGGCAATAGTGCTGTTACTACAAAAAATGTAAATGGAGAAATGGGGCCAACTGATGAAAAGGTTCCTTTTAGTTCAGAAATACATGAGACAGACATGGAAAATTTTAGCTCAAGGAAGCAAATCAGCCTAGAAATGTGTGATTTCTGTGGACATTTATTAAGACTATGGTATGAAAGATATTGTGGTATGTAGTTATACAAACCATCTCTTGCCACAATAATTCTGTATAACACACTACTCAAAAACTCATTAGCTTAAAACAATCATGTATTCAGCTCATGGATCTGAATGTACCTTTACTGCTGGTGGGGCTTATTTACATATTGGCAGTCAATTACATATCTTACTTGGTTGCCTTTGACTGGGTTCCTTATGTCTGGAGGTCAGCTGACTGATGTTCTGGGATAATTTCAGCTGGAACAATTGGGGAGACACATCTCTGCTCTTGGTGATTCATCCATAGCTGTCTATCTTAGAGAGACTTTTATAACAAAGCTAGATTGTTGAGGAGCAATCAAGTCAAAATTCGTACAGCCTCTTGAGGCGAAGGGTTAGAATTAGCCTGATCACTTCTGCCACATTCAATCAGCCAAAGCAGGTAGTACTCAGTCCAAAACCAGGTTGAAGGAAATATGCTTCCATGCCCCATCTCATTAATGAGAAGAATTAAATTAACCAGAAAGTCTGCAGATGGATAGAGAGGGGAAGAGATGAGGCCATTAATGAAACCAGTCTGCCTCAGTAATGTTACAAATTAGTATTTATCAGCAAATACTCTGAGTGCCTATTCAGGCACTTACATAAAACAAGGAGAGTTCTCTGCATAAGTAATAATTATATGTTAGAAAAATTAGTAACAAAATGTCCTTTAGTGATAAATGCTATAAAAATACAAGAAAGTGACATGATAGAATATTTCTATGTGAATGGTATTCTAGAACAGGTGGATTTCAGAGTAGTTGAGAAAAAGAAGAGGCTTTTTGAAGATGAATGCAAGGATCATTCAAGATATTAGGGAGAACCAATGCAAAGGCCATAAGGGGAAAAAGATATTGGTGTATTTGTAAACTGGGAAGAATATAGTGTTACAAGAACATACAAATCAAATGGTGAGTGATAGGAGGCAATTTGAGAAGCAACCTGGAGACAGAACATAAAAATCCTTAAAGGTGAATATAAGAGCCTCAAATTTTGTTCCAGTGAGAAAACCTGAAGAGTTTGAAGCAGAGAAATACTATCACATGATTGTGTATTGAAAATGTCATTCTGGATGTTATGCAGGTAACAGATGCAAAGTAGGTATAGATGATGAGTCTTCTTATATTTAAGTTCTAAGTCAGAGACATGTAGAGAGGAACAAATGAATAAATAAAATAATTGTCAAATTAAAATAAGGGCTAAACTACAACACTAACAGAATTCTGAGTGAAGCCAGAGGAAAGAATACTTCATTCTGACAGGGCGTCTATGAAGAAGTCATAGATACAACAGCACTTGAGCTGAACATTGAAGAATGAGCAGACATGAAAGACATTCAAGGCATTGGACAGCAATGATCAGGGATTGAAGTTACAAATTGCATCTGTGCTCAGATGTTATTTAAGCACACATTTATGAAATTTCAAATGCATATAAGCATGTGTGTGATGTTCTATTTGTGACAGGATAGTGGAGGCTCAAAGCACAGTCTCAATGCTTTGTTCTTAAGACTTTTTTGTTACATGCTTTACAATTATTTTAACAGTGCTAGAGTTTCTTCCTTCCTAGCTACAATTTTACAATAATTCATTCTTAGGAATTTCAAGGGAATGTTCAGGTAATTATCACAGGTAACTGTAATATATTTCAAATCATATGTGCTAAAAATAAAAAAAAAAAAATCTGTGTATGAGAATGATATCACAATAAAAGATCACAGGAAAGAATTCCAAAGCAAGAAATAACATCGTTTGAATTATTTTTCAGATGGAACATGAAGACAGGATATCAAAACATCTCAAAAAGAATTTGAGATCTATGTTTTCTAATCATGGAAACGTGTTGTTAAATTCTTTAAATATTTAGGTGTTGAGTTTAATTTTTCTCTCTCATTTCTTGATTTCCTTCTCTAATAGTTTTTTTTCCCCTTATTTCTTTGTTCTTTGCTCTTTTCTTCCTTCTCCTAATCTCCCCCCCCCCCCCCACCATCCCTCTGCTTCCTGGTGCCATGTCCCAAGCTTCTTTCCTTTGCCACATACTTCTGGTATAATATTCTGTCACACCTTGAGTCAAGAGGAATAAAGTCATTTCCCTTCTGTCCCATTCTCTCTTCTATAAGCTCTTGTGTCTTCTCTTCTTTCTCCTCCTTTTTCTTTTATTACTCACAAATATTTAGTTGAATAAATACCTAGGCCTAATTACTCAACAACATTGTTTTCATTGCTATTTATTGATGACCAGAGGTTATTTTTCTGGTTATCTTTATAGTCTTCATCACTTCTTGTTCTAATACAGCAATTCATTCACACTTTCTTTGAATTCACACAATTCATAACACTATTTATCAATAAGTGTTAACAACCATGAGAGTTAACATTGAATTAGTAAATTTAATCTTAAATTTGAAACACAAAGAACATGAGTATTGATCCTCATGTAAATGGGATCACAGCATGTATCTTTTTACTGGTGAGTATCCCACACTGTTGCATGTAGACGCAGATTATTTTTTATATTGAATGTTGCTTTATTGCATAAAATTACTAGCCTTTTGTAGACACTCCAGAGTCAAAGTTTTGAATTCCAATATCAGGGTTTTGAATTTTTTCTTGTTTGATACATTTAAAATTAAAATGCTGATGCTATACAAATTTGTGGATTTGTCTTTGGTGAATTTAAATATCCAGCCATGTTGGGAACAGACCCAGCAATTAAAATGCTCAGTCAAGAGGTTTCTCAGTCAGATGTTGAACTTTAAAATTATTGTACCAACTTGCATTACAAATAGTAATGCACACAGTCCCCGACTTCTGATAGTTTGAATTTTGGTATAGATTCTACAGTGGCATGAAAGCAATGCATTCAGTAGAAATCATTTTTCACATTTTGAATTTTGATCTTTTCCAGGCTAGCAATATCCAGTATGACACTCTCTTAAGATACCAGGTTATAGCAGTGAGCCACACAGCTCCTAGTTGTAGTGAGATATCAAATCTCACTACACTGTACGTAGAGATACTCCACAGTATGCTGTGTTCTTGGGCTGTGATATTCAGTAGCTCAAGTGTATTAAATGTATTTTTGACTTAAGAGGTTTTCAACTTAAGATGGATTTACTGCGATACAACCATACTGTAAATGAAGCAGCTTCTGTATTTGAGCTCTGCTGTGTCCCCATTCTGTCCAACATGTGATGCTGGACTCATTCTGATGTTAGCCTTTTTGTTGGGATCTAGCACTTTGTCATTGTGTCTCTGATTGGCATTTGTTTGATGACAAATGATTTCAAGCAATTTTATACATGTGTATTGACCATTTAAGTATTCCTTTTGCAAATTACCTGTTTCAAAAATACAGATTATTTTAAAACTGAATTGTCTGATTTTTTAAATCAATTTGAAGAAAATTTTATATATCCTGGATACAAAATATTTGTTAGTTATAAGAATTTGGAAATAAAACTTTATTTTAATAAACTATAACTATATAGATTTGTTTTAAGGGTAGTAACCATTATTTCCTGAGCTTGGAGTATCAGTAAATGTCTAAACTGATCAGTATTCTGCTAAATATTTGACTAAAGTCTTCTGTGTAGCTTGTTTTTCCCCCTCCTCACTTGCTCTCTTCTGCTAGTCTTGGTGTATGCTTCGCTACCTTGCTTAGACACATAGGTCTGTATTCTTTGTTCAAGTAGTTCACTGGACACTGACAGGTTTCATACTCCTTGTGATGTGGTTGTAACATTCTATCAAGTTAAGGAGATGCTGCAGTCATGGTTTTCACCAAGACTGCTCTCTCGCATGTTATCTCTCTCCTTCTAGTAGGGATATTTTTTAAATGTATTTATTTATATTCTAATTATTATATATGAGAGCAGAATGCATTTCAATTCATAGTACCCATATAGAACACATTTTTTTCATGTCTCTGGGAATTGGTGAAACCAATATGGAAAGCAGTGTGGAGATTCCTTGGAAAACTGAGAATGGAACCACCATTTGATCCAGCTATCCCACTCCTCAAAAACAGCATACTATAGTAATGAAGCCACATCAATGTTTATAGCAGCACAGTTCACAATAGCAAAATTGTGGAACCAACCTAGATGCCCTTTAGTAGATGAATGGATAAAGAAACTGTGGTATATATACACAATGGAATATTACTCACTATTAAAAGAGAATAAAATCATGGTATTTGCAGGTAAATGGATGGAGTTGGAGAATTGCAGGAGCCCTGTTTGGGGAGATGGCTTAAATTGCGGTGGACTACGGGCTTTGGCTTTGGACATGTTTGGGCATTGGCGCCTTCCGTACTTGGCCCGGGATCTTGCGAGACTAGGCCGGAGATCTCGAGGGACTTGAGCGAGATTGCGGATGAGGTCTGCGCCATTTTGGAGGTTAGAGGAGCGTGGACGGCTTGTCGGGGTGTAGTTAGAGCCAGAGAGAAAAGTTATCAGAATAAAGAGCTGTTTGTTTCCAGTTCGTCTCTAAACTTCTTCCCGCGGATTCTTTGCTCCAAGCGGCCATCGCTTCAGGCGACTACAGGTGGTGGCCCGGACGGGGAATCGACACGGCAGGTAAGAACTGAGGAACCTCGCAGGAGTCTCTAGTCAGAGCGGTTAAAATGGGTTCGAAAATAACTAAGACCCAAGTGTACAAGGCTCTTGATGGATTCTTTGATATAGCTGAGTCAGTTATTAGTGAGGAGAATTTGGAAAAAAGTGAAAGTGATCATGAAAGCTTGGCCTCGGCTGAGTCAGTTAGGGCCAGTAAGGATAGTATCAGTGTGGGCTCAAAAATGACAAAGATCGAGCTGCTAAAGCTATTCAAGATTTATTAGAGATAGTTCAAGGATACATGCTCTCAATTGAATCCGGGAATCAGGATGTTACTGAGTCAGTTAGGACCAATGAGAGTAGTAGTAGTGAGGAGGAATTAAGTAAAAGTGATTCTGAAAAAATGAACAAAAGGAAATTAAGGAAGACCAAGATAAGGGACCATCAAGTGGAGGAACCTATGTCCTCCACTCCCCCATGGGTGGAATCTATTACAGAAAATATGAAGGGTATCACTAGGCGTTTGCATACCCTAGAAATAGAAATAAAAAGTCTTTCTGAGCACTTATGCGCTCTCGAGGGTAACTCACAGATACTTTGGGAACTGCCAGTATTTGAATATGAAAATGGAGAGAGGGGCCACCAGTCAGTAGATTTCAAAACAATAAAAATTCTCAAAGAAGCAGTAATGACATATGGACCCCAAGCTCCTTTCACGTTAAGTATACTGGAGTCCCTTAACACCTTTAGCTTAACCCCCTCAGACTGGAAACATCTATGTAAAGCAACATTAAGTGGGGGACAATACTTGGTTTGGCGATCGCAATTTTAAGAACTTTGTATAGAAACAGCTAAAATAAATGCAGATGCAGGGTTTGGAGACCATAATATAGAAATGCTCACAGGAGAAGGGCCATTCACAGACTTACAGGCTCAAAAATATTATACTCCAGGAGTATATGCTCAGATAAACGCAGCTGCCTTAAAGGCATGGAAAACTGTACAAGGACCTGGGGATCTACGAGGTAGCTTGTCCAAAGTAATTCAAGGACCTAATGAATCATATGCTGAATTTGCTGATCGACTTTTGAGAACTGCAGGTAGAGTTTTTGGAGACGTTGATCAAGTTATGCCATTAGTTGTTCAATTAGCATATGAAAATGCTAATAAATATTTCCAGGAAGCCATCAGGCCATGGAGAAATAAAAAGGATCTTTCCATATATATACAACTATGTAAAGATATAAATGATGCCTTTGTCACAGGGAATATGATTGCAGCAGCTGTTAGAGATGCTGCCCCTCAGAATTTCACAAGGACTCAACCTAGACACTATAATCAATCAGGATATTCCAGGAAAAATTATCATAATCAATCAGGCTATTCTAGGCAAAATCCCAAAAGAGAAATAAGACCAAATTCATACCGTGCTCCAGGTTGCTGCCCCAGGTGTAAAAAGGGAAATCATTGGGCCAATAAGTGCTATTCAAAATTTGACATCCATGGAAATCCTTTGTTCAGGAATTCAAAAAATGGGGCACGGGGCCCAATGCCCTGGGGCCCACAAATGTACGAGGCATTGGAGGAGGAGTATCCTCAAGCATCCATTCAGATGCTTCCCCGACACAACCCCTATTACCCATCCACTCCCTCACCAGAGGATCAGGAAGAAATGCAGGATTAGACCTCTGTTCCACCGCCTGAATAGTGTTAACACCTGAAATGGGGGTTCAAATGATTCCCACAGGAGTCAGGGGACCTCTTCCCTCAGGGACTGTAGGACTTATTATCGGGCGAAGTCCTCAAAGCTTAGTAGGTTTGCAAGTGACCCCAGGTGTAATAAACTCAGACTACAAAGGGGAAATAAAAATAATGCTTAGCTCACCCCAAAGTATAAGTTCTGTTAATCAAGGAGATAAAATTGCTCAGCTGCTTCTCCTTCCAAATTTACATAATTCATTTAAAATGAGTATGCCTCAAAAAGGGAACAATAGAAGATTTTGTTCCACTGATTCGAGACCCATGGCTTGCTGGGTTCGAGACTGTACTAGGAGGCCTATGTGTAAAATAAGAATCCAAGGAATAGAAATGGAGGGACTTATAGATACTGGAGCTGATTCCTCCATCATTAATTTATGACAATGGCCCAAACACTGGCCTCTGCAAAAAGCTTCAACCAGTTTAAGAGGCTTGGGATATAATAACCTCCCAGAAAAAAGTGCAGTAATTTTAAAATGGGAGGATGATGAAGGACATAAAGGAACGTTTCAGCCTTATGTTTTACCTAACCTACCAGTTACTTTATGGGGAAGAGATATTTTACAACAAATGGGAGTACACCTTGCAACCAAACCTGCAGGTGTTAAATGTGAAAATATACAGGGTAATCTTAACCCTAAAAGAAATCATTATCCAAAAGTACAGGGTAAGCTTAACCCTAAAAGAAATCATTATCATATAGGAAAAAGACATTTTTTCTTCGGGGCCACTGAGAAAATAATTTTGAAAATACCATGGCATTCTGATAAGCCAGTGTGGGTCCCTCAGTGGCCCCTATCTAAAGAGAAATTACAAGCGGCCCACCTACTAGTTCAGGAACAATTAGAAGCAGGACATATAGAACCTTCCACCTCTCCCTGGAATTCCCCCATATTTGTGATCAAGAAAAAATCAGGAAAATGGCGATTATTACATGATCTTAGACAAATTAATAAAACCATGCAAGTCATGGGCCCTACTCAACCTGGACTTCCGAATCCTGTAGCTATTCCAAAAAGTTTCCATGTTATTAGTCTTGATATAAAGGATTGCTTCTTTTCTATTCCCCTACATCCTCTGGATGCCTCCAGGTTTGCCTTTTCACTTCCTTCTATTAACAATAATGGCCCTGATCAGAGATATCAATGGAAGGTTTTGCCGCAGGGAATGGCTAATAGCCCCACCATATGCCAAATATATGTGGACAAGGCTATCCAACCCATTAAAAATAAATATCCAAACCTCATGTGTCTACATTACATGGATGATATTTTACTGGCCCACCCTAATCAAAAAATCTTATTTAATATATTCAGTGACGTGGTAGAAAATTTAAAAAAAAATACGGATTATATATAGCAGAAGAAAAAGTTCAAACCAGATCTCCCATATTATATTTAGGATTTAAAATCATGGATACTTTTGTTAGACCCCCCAAAATTTTAATAAATAAAGAACATTTAACCACCCTCAATGATTTCCAAAAACTGCTGGGAGACATTAATTGGCTCCGCCCTACACTAAACCTCACTACTGGCCAATTAAAACCTTTATTTGATATCCTTTGAGGGGACCCTGATCCATCCTCACCGCGAACACTGACTCCAGATGCTAGGAAAGCTTTAAAATTAGTAGAAAAAGCCATTGAAGGAGCTCATTGTGACAGATTTGATTTAACTCAACCGCTGATATTGATTATTATTTCTTCACAATATACACCCACAGGAGTATTTTGGCAACAAGGGCCATTATTATGGATACATTTGCCTGTCTCTCCTAAAAGCATAATTGAGTCTTATACCTCCATGGTGGCTAAACTTATTCTTCAAGGACTTAAGACTTCTACTAAAATATTTGGCATTCACCCTGCTACTATTATTACTCCCTATTCATCGTCACAGATTGAATATTTATGCTTCAACGATAATGACTGGGCTATAGCTAGATGCTCTACCTCTGCAAATTTTGATAATCACCTTCCTAAGTCTCCTATATTATCTTTTTGTATTAATCATCCTATTATATTTCCACAGGTAATAAAAAATCAACCTATTCCTAAGGCATTTAATGTATTTACAGATGGGTCCTCAAATGGTACTGCTGCAATAGTCACTACAAAAGAAAATATGACTTACATAACTGCACACAAATCAGCTCAACTAATGGAATTGGAAGCTGTGGTAAGAGCTCTGGAAAATTTTAGAGACCAGCCCATAAACATTTTTTCAGATAGCCACTGTATTGTACAAGCCGTCCCAAAATTAGAGTTAGCAGGACCAATAGCACCTCATACTCCAGCTTTTAAATTGTTTTATCAAATACAAAAACTTTTGTGGGCAAGAAAAGAACCTCTATTCGTAGGCCATATTAGAGCACATACTAATTTGCCTGGCCCCCTCCATGAAGGTAGTCAAAAGGCTGATGAACTTACAAAAACAATATTTATACTTTCAACGCTACAACAAGCTACTTTATTTCATTCCCAGTTTCACGTCAACAGCACCACCTTGCAACGTAGGTTTAAAATCACAAAAGAGCAAGCCAGAACAATTGTAAAAGATTGTAAATCTTGTATGACACATTTGCCCAATCCTCATTTTGGTGTTAACCCTAGAGGATTAATGCCCAATCATTTGTGGCAGATGGATGTTACTCATGAGCCAAGCTTTGAAAACTTGCGATTTATTCATGTAACCATAGATACATGCTCAGGCATGATTTTTGCTTCCTTACATTCCGGAGAAAAAGTCAAAGATGTCACATCTCATTGTTTACAAGCTTTTGCTGCATTGGGCATCCCCAAAATGCTTAAAACAGATAATGGCCCCGCATATACGTCCTCATCTTTCAAACAGTTTTGCGCAAAATTCAACATATCCCATAAAACAGGCATCCCATACAATCCTCAGGGTCAGGGCATTATTGAAAGAGCAAACCGCACACTGAAAATTATGTTATTAAAACAAAAAGAAGGAAATTGGAAAAGTCCTAAGGACAGATTGGCAGTTGCCCTGTTTATCTTAAATTTTTTAACTTTAGACTCTAATGGTTATTCTGCTGGAGACAGACATTGGAATCCACACCAACAACATAAACCCTTGGTTTACTGGAAGGATGTTCTTTCAGGTACATGGAAGGGTCCAGATCCAGTATTAATTTGGGGGAGAGGATCTGTTTGTGTTTTTCCAAAACACGAATCCTCTCCAATATGGGTACCATCTAGATTAATAAAGCAGGTACCGCATCAAAATGATCAAGATGTAGTTGTTGAGGAATCAAGATTAATAAAAAAGGTACAAAATCAAGAAGACCAAGATGAAGATATAGAATGACTCCCTCAAAAGTATCCTTCAAAATGTTTCACAACTCAAGAGTCATTCCTCCCAGCCGGGACGAGGAGATCTCTCTTTAGTGTGCACACAATTGTATTTTTTTTCTTTTTATGCATGTCTTTATGTCTGTACATTTGTCTACATTTCATGTTAATGTGACGTCACAAATATATGTTTGTATGTTTGTTCTTCTGTCCAGTGTGACGTCACAAAGAACAAAGCTTATGAAAAAGCTTATATAAAAATATAATATATATATATATATATATGGATCCAAATAACTTTAATTCATTTTAGGTTAAGAGTATTCAATTTAGGTAAATAATTTTATAAATGAAGGTACTTTCAATTTTGATTATAGATATCCCTGGGACTTCTCTTTAGCAAACAATATGACTAGTGCTATATAACCTAATATTTTGGTGTTTTGACATAAGATTGTTTATTTGTTATTAACTTCATTTGTTTAATAGCTGATTAATTTCAATTATCTCAACAGGTAAAAAATTGCTGTGTATACAGAGACTTGAGGGTTCCGGCTAACAAATTATTTCTCCAAAGTGCCTTTTGCTTTTCTTTAATCTATCTTTAATACAGTAAATACCCTCAGTCTTTCTTTCTTTTGTTCTCAATATGATATTTTGCCAACTTATGTTTGTGTGAGCTCAAACAACAATGTGTGTGAGCAGAAATCAACTTTAATTTTCTAATCTAATAATTCTGTTTTTTTAGTTTGACAACTCGACTCTTCACTCAGTGCTGAAATAACACTGCCTTTCCTTTAATAATTGATGCTTGAGTTTCTAGGTAGCGGGCCCTGAAGATTTGCCGGTGGCATTATCTAGATATAAAAAAGACGGCTGCTGTTACAGCTGCAGGGAACGCGGTCACCACAAGCATCCCTGCTGCTCAAGCATCAAACAACCTCACCAACAGTGTGGCCTCTGCTCTACATACATGGGACCTCCTACATCAACGTGTTATAACAAATGGACATTTTGATCTTTCATTGTTTGGGACTTTACGGGACAATGCCTTGCGGACATTTGTCCAGAGAATTCAGTGTGTTACTTGATGAAACTTAGGGCAACTAATTTGTTTAAACAATTTGATATGCTATACAATTTGGCTCGTCACCAAAAGGCTTGTTGCCTTAAAGCCGCACCATCTCCTCACAGTTCGACGACTGTTAGTCATCATACACAGTCGATCCTAAAGGCCATTGGATGGCTGGTTAGCCAATGACGGGTAAGATCCCCAGTGGGGGACAACCTAAGACAGGCACAGTCGCACGGGACAGTCTCATGTGGCCGACATATCAACCTAAGACAGGAGTCAAGGGCACAGCCTTGATTATCCGATGATGGGTAAGAATGTTGGTTGCACATAGACGTCCTAGAGCATTACCTCTTTTAAAACAAAAGGGGGGAAATGCAGGAGCCCTGTTTGGGGAGATGGCTTAAATTGCGGTGGACTACGGGCTTTGGCTTTGGACATGTTTGGGCATTGGCGCCTTCCATACTTGGCCCGGGATCTTGCGAGACTTGGCTGGAGATCTCGAGGGACTTGAGCGAGATTGCGGATGAGGTCTGCGCCATTTTGGAGGTTAGAGGAGCGTGGACGGCATGTCGGGGTGTAGTTAGAGCCAGAGAGAAAAGTTATCAGAATAAAGAGCTGTTTGTTTCCAGTTCGTCTCTAAACTTCTTCCCGCGGATTCTTTGCTCCAAGCGGCCATCGCTTCAGGCGACTACAGAGAATATTATACTAAGTGAAGTAAGTCAATCCCAAAAAAAAACCAAATGCTGAATGTTTTCCCTGATATGAGAATGCTGATCTATAATGGAGATGGCGGGGGAGCATGGGAGGAATGAAGGAACTTTAGATAGGGCAAAGAAGAGGGAGGGGAAGGAAGGGAGCAGGGTGGTAAGAAAGATGGTGAATAAGATGGACATCATTACCCCAAATACATGTATGAAGACACGAATGGTGTGACTATACTTTGTGTACAACCAAAGACTGGTGTCTTAAGGAACCACTGCTTTGTTGCTTGAAGTTGAAAATCATGATTTTATTTGTCTCTGGTTTTGGTTGTTTCAAACTTAGAATAAATCCAGTCCCTGTTTTTCCATCTTGGCCTAAAGCAGAAATGCCCTCTTTCCCATGCTTTCACATTTGTTTCTGATTTTTGATACACATACACAACACAAACACATGCACATACATGCACACATATGCACACATGCATGTGTGTACACACAAGCATGAGCATTATCCAAGTCTTTAAGGTATATTCTCTTTCTTCTTCTCTTCCACTCTCTGTGCTCTCTTTGAGTATCTCCCATGTTACCTTGCGTTTTAACTATTAGCCATCAGTTTCAGATACACTGTCAGCTTTACACATCCTAAAGATAAAGATACAGATATTGAGTATTCACTTTTATAGTAAGAATGACAGAATATAGAAACATGGTTTCATATTAGGATCTTCATTACATTTGTTTCTTCCAATGCATAAAACTATTTCAGCATTGGTGTTAAGAGTACCTGAAAGAGAAATTATCAGAAGAGTGGGGAAGGATTTTGCCCCCCCCCCCCCTTGGCTAGAGAGTCCTTCAGCTATCTCAGTAAGCCTTTCTGGAACATTTCTTATTTGATATCTGAATTTTTAAATTAATACATCCTATACATGAGTAGAAGGTAATCAGTGTTAGTAGAGATCTACTGATAGTATATTTTTTCTGTCCTGGAATTTTATACTGATTTGCTTTATTTTTTTCTCCAAATTTCAGCATTCTATTCAGTTGCATTCTAAGACTCCTTCTATGTAAATTCTCTCCCAGATGGACTTGAGCATTTTAGCCACTGTATCTCTAGCTACTGAAATTGTACTTATTTTGTGACCTTTAAATTGAGTGCATCCCATTCCATGAAACCTGCATAATTCACTTTTGTGTGATTCCAATGACACCCTGAAGATAGTTATTTTATAAGGAAAACAGGCTTCTGTAAAATTTCAGTAGACATAAAGATAGGGAGAAAAGTTACTTTTTGGAAGGCAGTTTATGCTTAGAGAAGGAAGAGATCTGTCTTTGGAAAATTACTTCAACAAGCTTATCTTCACTCATAAAGAAACTTTCTGGATCAGGGGTTAAATAAACCCATGTTTAAGCCTGATGAAAATGAAAATGCTGAAGTTGTTCCTGAGACCACAGGAAAAAAATATATATATACATACATACACACACACACACACACACACACACACACACACACACATATATATATATATATATATATATATATTAAGAGTAAGAGGAAAAGGAGGCTGAGACTTCATGAAAGAAGTGCTAAGAGGAAAAAAGAAGATCTGGAGAAACAGTGGTCTACCATAAAATTGAAAGGAAAACAGATATAGCTAGGAGGTTTTTGCATTGGTCATGCTGTGATGTCATGCTAAATTATGCTTTGTATGTTCTGAAAACATGACAAATTCCCTGTTACTATTCACATTCACCAATATAGAAAATGTGTCAGATGTCCATTGTGATTCTCATATACCACTATGGTCTTTAAGATAATATTTTGTGAGTATAATAAAAAATTAATTCTGATTTTGGTTTGAGGAGACAGGGGTTCCAGTCTTTGTTTTGTTAAATATAATATTACAGATATCCTGTTGTTAGCAGATATAAGAAAACTTTGCTATATCTATTAGTGCTAAATTTCAGAAAATTTTTTCTTTAAAACCCAATTAATGTCATGATTCCCCTAGATAACCAATTGCTGGATGGAAGGTCAGGCTGGAACCAGGTATTTAAGAATTTGAACCATCTAGATGTTAGGAACCACCAGAGGTGTTTGGGGTTCATTTTGTAACTTTTTTTTCATAGAGATGCTCACATTGTGTTGGAAAGGAGCTTTTTCCCTTTCGAAGCTAGTTGGTAACTTTTTTGTTTATTATTTAGGAATGAAGAGAACTAAATTTAAGTAAATAAATACATATGTGAGTGTATACGCATGTACTATACACACACACACACACACACACACACACACACCTTCAGGAGAAAATAAGTTGGTTGTAAACTCCTCAAAATCAAGGACCATTATGCGACTCTTGCAGATGAAATGTATAGTATTAGTAATCACATTGCAATTTATGGTCTGGTAAGATACAATGTAGAAATAGTAGAGACTGATTCATTCTTTGAATCCCCAGTTTCATTGAATAAATAAAATATTTTTTTCTTTTACTTCTTTCGTTTGACTTAAATATTCCCAGATTTTACCTTAGATGTAGCCATGTTTGCTATATGTTTACATTAGACATAGCCATGTTTGTTACAATTTTTTACTTTTCTATTATTACTTTTTAAAAATCAGCTTGAATGCACTTGCCTTTGGGCAGTGATTTTTTTTTCTTCCCTTTTCTCTAAAGCAGCATGCTCTTCTATGATGCATTCAAGGTCACAGTCTCTCTCCCCTTGCCTGCTGTACATAGGCAGAGCAATAAAACAGGTAATACTCTTACTCAATTGAGGTGCAGATCTCATTTCTGCTGAACATCTGTGCAGTATGGATCTCCATATTATACCCTAAGCACCAATTTTTTGGTAATATTATCGACTTTGCCTCTTTGCATTTTTATTTACATTGATATGACTCAATTGGGATATGCTGTTGTTCAGGCATGCATAATTCTTAATGATATGAAATGTAGGAAAAACCATACCACCATTTAAAAAATGTAGCTTTGAAGCAGTACAATTTCTTTTAAAAAACAACTTAGAGAGGAATTAAATATTAGAAAATAAGCTGTTTTTAGAGAATCATACTTAAGGGAAAAATATTGAATCATTATTTAATAATGAAAACAGATCATTTTTATGATAATATTAGAACTATGTCTCCTTTTCAGCCTTTTCTCTCCCTATCTAAAGAATGTATTTCACTGCAGTGTTGATTTTTAAAATAGACAAATTGGAATGATATGAACCAAAGGCAATGAGCATCAATAGGTACAAAAAGGAGCAAGCTAAGCAATATATGTATTATTATGTTGAGACTAGCTGATAAATATTTAAATCTTTTGAATAAAAAGCGTCTATATGCAAGCATAGACCATTCAGGCAAACAAGATTTAGGAGTGTAGCACATCTAATTCATTTGTGTTTTCTTTCTTGATATCTACAAGTAAATATATTTCCAGTGGGTTCAGGCACAAGTAAATGAAATAGTAAACTGTGTGAAATTTTTGAAATGGAGGATTATTGCATCCTACTATTCATTTAATGTTTAGGCTACTGCCTTTTTGATTATTTATTCAAGGGTACAAAAGATTGTGCTGAAGCCTCTAAAATCATTCTTTTTATAATGCTAACTGTACAAACTGCCATTTATGGTCTCTAAAGAATAACAAAACTTATCTTGATTACTTGTCCAATATTGTCATTTTGTTTACATATACACACGAACATGTGTTGACACACATACACACGAATAAGTAATAGAAGAATTTTGCTTTTTGAGAATTATATTCAAACAAAAATGGGATTTTATTTAAAGTTTATTAATATTTTCCCTACAAAGCAGGACTTTTTGTTCACTCAGTCCCTCTCACATTGTAGATAATAAGTTAATGTTTGTTGTGAGAAGAAATAAATTAACATTTTCTCTTAATTCTCTGCAAACACCCTCAGGAAGTTGGTCTTCCTGTGTGCTTCCATAATGCTCAACTCATAATGACTATTTAAGTATAATTTATTGAAATCAAACATTTTATATTCTCCTTTATTAACCAGTTATATGCTCCTTTTAGAAATGGACAGAATCCCCAGTACCTAGCAAAACTAAACATAGAAAGTACTTTCTAAATAAATGACCTGGCTCTGTGTTATGTAATGGAGAGATATGAGAACTTCATAATGGACCATAAGCTAATAGCAGCACTGTGCTGTGTTTAATTTAGACTCTGCAGCTAGACTGAGATGTAGGAGACTTTGCCAGAGAAAAGCAATAAAGATAATTATACAATTGGAAACAGAATTCCTATGAGAAAAGCCTAATGTAATTAGTCAACTGTGTTTTAGTGAGGATAACCACAAATGTGTATGAGGGAAAGGTATTTAATAATAATCAAATCTGCGAATGTGAAGTAAGCCCCTAGGAGACAGTGCCACATGTTTACATTGCACATTTTCCTGGGCTCTTGTGAGAAATAAATCAGTATTAAACAACAATTATGCAGTTTAGTTATTTCTATTGATCAAATTAAGCAGTTGTTTGTTAGGTTTCCATTTAAAACCACAGATATGATATATTTTATGCCATTAAAATGTGGGTTCATTTAAAAATACTTTTACCTCTTTATTCAGCAAAGCAAAGTAAGGCATAAAATGATTTTTTTCACCATAGAAGCTTCTGTTCATCACTATTCCATAACTGTATTTTATGGCTATGCCTTAAGAAATGACTTAAAATTTATCTAAATAAGGGTAGAGCACACTATATTGTCTTTTGCAAAGACAACAATTAACACAGTAAAAAGGGATCCTTATATACTAGTAGGTATTCTCCTGAAATTGTAGTGGCAAAAAAAATAAATATATAAAACCTGAAAATAATAGTAAACTTAATTAAAAGAAACCCTATCATCTACCACTACAGCAATCAAAAAATTAGAATAAAAGGAAAGTTCTCAACAGATTTTATTCCTGTCTTCACAAAAATAAAGTCAAACAGCTGTGGTCACTGACATTTTTCAATGTTACAGGCTATTTTCCCAAGCTAGACTGAGGTTGGGATATTCTGAGCAGAGATGTTTGAAGATTTTATGGGGTAATAAAATATTCAATGAATAGATTATAAAGCACTTGATAAAATTTTAGAGTCATATAAATATCAAGAGATGTAGTCTGTTGGGAAAAGGAAACAAATGCACAAAATCATTCTTGGCTTTACCAGGCTGGTTGGACTTTTTGTGGGGGATGAAAGAGAAACAGGAAGGTCCAAGGAGGCCAGAGGTACAAAATAGGAAGGTAAAATGCATATGGGATCCTTGGAAGTACTTTGTGTCATTTCAAAAGTACAGAAATAATTACCATTTTTAGCAACTAACTAAAACACCTTGACCTCCTGTCATGATAATAACTGAAACTATTTTTTTTAAGTAGATCACTATTTGAAAGTTACAAGCCATTGGTTAACAACAACAACAACAACAACAAAAACTCATTCAAACCATTATTTTAATCTATTTTACTGACATTAATTGTATCTTAGTCTCATTGTACATCATCTTTCCCTATGGTGTTTATGCCATTTATTAGAAAAGACTAGTGTCAATTTAATGAAAATATATGCCTTTTACTTGTATTTATGTAAATTAATACTAAAACATAGAAATTGCTTAAGTTTGTATGCCTTGCTAAGAATACATATTTAAGATGCAGAGAAAACCACCCAGGGAGCAGAAGATTGGAAGGATCTTTGCAGAGTGTTCTGTCAGAAGGGTGGCAGACAGGTCCTTTGAAGCTAATGTACTCAAATTTCCTGGGGCTGCTGCTGTCTTCCACAGGAGCAGCCGCTGAATGAGAAATATTTCTGTCTAATCCTGCTGAAGACAGATAAGTCTGCCAATTGAAACTGTAAAGTCCTGACAGCCAACGGCATTAGTTTTGTAATAGCAAAAGACTGATGCTGAAATATCAGAAATGGAACAGCATTCTCTGACAGCAAGAAACTAACATGTTTGACAAGAAATTGGGACCATGATCATTTCTAGTCAAACAAGACGTCTGTTCATTCAAAGCATCAAATTTACTTTCATTTCCAAAGTTCAAGATTCATTTCATTACTGACACACTCTTTTCCTTCCCCCTTATCAAGTTAAAAAACTTAGAGAGTTTGATACATTTTACCAGGTAACAACCTCCGCTATTTTCCTTTTAATAAGGACCATACAAAAAAGCTACAGTGTTTCCTATGTTGTGCTCCATCACTCTGCCACACTCATTCATTCAATCCGTTCTATTAAACCATTACGTCTCTGCACATTTCAGACTTTAAAGAACTGTTTATTCCAACATCCATCAAATTTGAGCACTTTTCAGTCCCTCCCCTTCTCCCCGCATTCTATCTGATAACTCATCTAGATGTTACCCATTGGTCTTAAATCCTTTATGATAGATTAGATTATCTGCATTGGCTTGACACAAACCACAAGGGAAAAAAAAAATGTTTGCCATTAAACTATAGTGACTGAAGAAAATGGAACTTGCCTGCTATTTCCTTAATATTAAGGGTAGGTAACATTTGATTTACTGATTGGGGCAATCCCCTTGTATACTCCATTTTAGGAGACTGAAAAATAATTTATCAGAACCAAGGCAACACAATTCAAAGAATTTTGTAACATGGAAAAGTCTTGAAGTCTTCCCATGTACATTAAGAATAATTTTCAAAACAAATGCCAATGTACCACAAACTCTATCTATCTATCTATCTATCTATCTATTTACTGTGATTCTGTTGATTTAATCCAGAAGCTCTCATCTGTTGGCCAAGTGCTTTACCAATTAGCTTCATCCCCAGCTTTTTTTTCCTTTCTTTTTGATACAGGTTCTGGCTGAACTGCCAAGGCAGTTAAACTTGGTGATCTTTCTGCCTCAGTCTCCTAAATACTGAGATTACAGGCATTTGTCACTGTGCCTGGCAGCAAACTTCATTTTATTTATTAGGAGCTTTAAAATATAGTACATATTTATTTTAATATTATTATGAAGAATGGCACTTATCCATTCTAAATTTAAGTCAAACATCCCTAAATCAAGAACAATGCTCTTTAGTTAATTATGCCCTTCTTAATTTTTAAAAAATTAATCAAAATCTGATAGTACATTTTATAAATAGTAACACTATTATTATCATACAAATAGATATACAGTAATCTGTGAGCAGAGTGAATATTTCTGGTATAATTTATAATTGACATCTGGTTTAGAAATTTGGCAGTCATGTAATACCATGTAAGCAATAGGAAGATGAACTATTGACACAAAATTCTGTCTTTTCCTAATTGTCATTGATGTCAGCTCAATTACATTCTCTTGTTGGCGTGTTTTGCACAACGAATCTCATTCCACAATTATGACATTTTAAAAATGGTTAGCTATCATGAAACAAAGGTGACTTACATTTAGTTTACATTTTTAAATGTTTCATGATATTTTCAATACAATAGAATTATTAAAGTTATAGTTGAGAACAAATTGGTATAATATTAAACTTCTATATTTTAAGTATATTTTAAAAACATTGTTCAGTCTTAAGTGACACATATTCTGTGTACATGTTGTGGGCTTTGAAATCAGCAAGTATAACCGGAAATCCTTTCCAGGCTCTACAGTTTATTAGTGTTCTGTGTCCTTGGAAGTAACAACTCTAATTCTCATTTTTCCCATATGTAAAGTTGATGTTTGTTTCAGATTGACCCATCACTGTATTCTTTAGTAGGATTGCATAGGAATGGAGATGTGTCATGAAGAAAAGGAATAGTGCAATCCCAAGGAAAACTTGAAGTACATATTTAGTCTAGTCACAGTGGTTACAACAAGATATGATAAGTTCGATGCCTGGATTTTTTTATAGTGGTCTTGTTCAGTTCTCCTGATTTGGTTCTAAGCAATGTATGATTGCATACAAAGAAAATAAGAAAGATCTGGATCACACACAGATTGTTAGAATATGAACACAAAATGGCAACACTGTTGATAATAAAGTTGGGTAAAAATAATTCCAGAACTTTATTCAATCTGTTTCAGTAATGTATAGCTTCAATTAGGTCTTTTAAGGAAAATAGATTGTTTGCCCAACAGTTTGACTGCATGCCTGTTATAAGTCAAGCAATGTGTTTGATAAATTAAATAAAATGTACTCTTTGCCTTCAATAAATTCACAGTGGTAAAAACAAACAGACACGAGTGGTGCATGTTAGACATACATGCGCCATAGATGTTCGTTGGCTTACAATGGGTTTATGTCCCAATAAACCCCCTATTATTTGAAAATATGGTAAGTAAAAAATACATTTAATATATTTAACCTACAGGACATAGTTTAGCAACACTGTACATTGTACAGTGTGGATTATCAGCTGTTTCCCATTAGGACTTTGGGGAGGCTGACTGGGACTACAGCTCCCTGCTGCTGCCCAGCATCTCAGAGAGGTGGGAAAAGATCAAAATTCAAAAGTCTAAGCACAATTTTTACTGAATCCCTGTCACTTTTGCACCATCATAAAGCTGAAAATTGTTAAGTAACAACATTTTAAATTGAGGAACACCTGCAAATGCCTAGGTATATGATAGAAGAAAACAACAGATATAGATGAGAATCGTCACTCAATTATCTGTTTTCTCAGTGCCAACTTAAAATGTCTGAGATAGTTTGGAAATTTTGAGGAAGGCAGAGGAGCCAGAAGGAGATGCTCATCATCTGTAGTGGCCCTTAGAGCAAGAAAATTATTATACAATAGCATGTCTCTCTGCTTCTCCTGAGAATGAGAAGGGGATCTTGAAGAGAAAGATGGGAAAGAATGAGAAAGGAGCAGGACCTTCCCAGTTACAGCACATTAATTAAAACATATTTTTAATTTCTGCTGCATTTCTAGCAACTTTGTTACTGTAATTTGAGTGGCTTTGTCTAAGAAGCTTAGACCTATTCCTCATTTTTCTAGAAGGACAAAATTTTCAATAAACATGTGGGACAAATAGTCCTTAATTTCACTCATTCTTTGTAAGTTAAATTGCATTATTATTCCTGGTATAAGCTGCCTTTTTATACCTCCACTCTGCCACTTGTGCTACTTTAATATTAAGGATTAGACAGACTTTATTGTCATACTTTTCTGGGCTGTGGTTTCAAATCCCATTGCTTCATGTAGGAATTTTCTATGGGGTAATATGGTTTTAGTTATCACCAGTGACTCTAAATATCATGTCACCTGGCTGATTCATTTTATTCAGTTATTACAGAATACCCATAGGGGTCTGTAATTATCTTTTGTGGACCTTGTTCTCAGGAAGGGCTATTTTGTCCTTCACTTTCAATTTCATACTAGATTATATCTTCCACTCTTTCTCCTTTTAGCATTTATCTACTGACTTCTGCATAGGTTTAACCTTTCATTCCTTGAAAATTGTAGCAGTTGGCTCTATGTAGATCCCTAACACCTCTCCTCCCTTAGTCCTTGATTTCAATGTCTTGGTTCACAATTTTTATTAGGTATTGTCCTGACAGTTCTTTGACCTTGTCTCTGGGTGCCTAGTTTTCAACTGGCATTCAGTCACTAAATCTTATCCGTAATGATGTCCTAGATTTGTTATTAGGAATAGTTTTGACTCCTCTTGAATCTCAATGTCTAGTACACAGATTTTCATCCTGTCTTACAGGGTGACTTCTTATTCTCTGACTTTACCAAGGCATATAATTTGTTGTTTCATTTTTCCTCATTCCTCAAGTTTTTCTTTCCCTCCTTTTCCAGTTTAAATCATTTCACTCTCAAATCTCTTCTTTTTCTCTCCATTTTTCTAGCTTTCCTGGGAAAACTCCAACCGCAAGAGAATAAAAGAAAAAAATAAGATGAAATTTCTTCCCACTCAGAATCTGTACCATCACAAATGAACATAACTACAGGGAAAAAAATATTACAAAAACTCTGCCTTTTTCTTTATATTAAGATCACTAACCTCAAATGGGCCTAAGTCCATTCATGCTCCTATTCTTCTAAATGACTCATAGTTTTATACCCCTGCTAATCTTTTGGTGCCTCCTCTCCCATTACATTCAACTGATTACCTAGATCTTATTTCAGATTTCTAGTACAATCAATTTTAAAAAGGCTTTCCTAAGCCCCCACCATCATATAGACTTACCTGCATCACATCCATAAACTGTCTCTGCATCCTCATAATTGCTGTCAAACTGCCTGTGTAGCCATCAAAGGCCAATGGCTTTCAATTGTGCACATGTCCTTCTACTAATGGCCATCTCATCATCCAGTTTTATGGCACTTTCAATTCACATTGGCATTCAAATATTGTTAAATTTTCTCTACATTTAAAAGAAGTATCTCTCTATCCCTGTATCTATCTACTCCATCCTTTTCAGGAAACACCTCAAGTATTTGGTTTCCTTTACAATGACAACCCTCAAAGTGGTCCAGGTCTCTAATTTCCCAACTCTTTTTTTTTTTTCTGGAAACCACTTTAATCAGATTTTCACTACCATTACTCCTGTGAATCAACAGCCAAACTCAACAACATTCTCCAAGATGTTACATCCTCTGATGAATTTTACATTCTTATTTCTTTGACCCTTAAGCAGCAATCTCTAAGCAATCCCACAACTCTGCTTTCTGGAGCCTATATTTTCTTTTGCTATTCTAACTTAGTGTCTCTCTTTCAGTACTTTCCTCGTTTTCCCTTCCTTTCCATGTTCATCAAGCTCTTTGGTTTTGTTCTGTGCTGTCTTGTGGTGATTTCATCCATTTTCATAGTCACATATAACTTCAATATGCCATGAACTCTCATATTAGATCGACAGCCAAGGTCCCTCTCCTGAACTCCACACCCATGATTCTCATTTACGAGTGTAAGGTTATTTCAACTATAAAATGCCCCTCCCATCAGTACTGATATTTTCCTCTCTCCATCCCTACCTTTTTTTTTTTTTTTCATATTTCACTTTTCCAAAATTCTGGAGTCATCAAATGTATGTCCTTCTTACTCACTCTGTATACAATTCATTAATAAATCTAGTCAGCTAGACCTTTATAGCTGGTCTTTATCTTTCTGCCTTGCCTTTTACTTCAGTCTATTCTCAATGCAGCTCCCTTATGATCATTTTGAAATATACATAAAGTCAAGCCACTTCTCTGCTTAAGTTATCCAGTGACTTTATAACAAGGTCACTGCCAAAATGTTTCCAATGCTCTTGACCATGTGGCTTCTATCTGCTTTTTATTCATTCCTGCCATCCCTCTATATTTAATTCTTTCTATTTTCAATTCTTTGTCCTCCACTTACTCTTCCAAATATTTGCTCAATGTTACCATCTCAATGAGACCATCCCTAATGACAGTATAACTTCAGCCTTGCCCACTACAGAAATCCATATTTCTCTTTCCTGCTTTATTTTTAGCAGTATTATATATTGCCATGTGATGAAATGTTTAGTTCTCTTTGGGTTCATTATACGTTTCAACCCTACTTCTGCTGCCCACTATCTATGTAGATTTTAAACCCACAAGGGGAGGGGTTTTTAATCTGATTAACCTGTTATCTATACAGTAAATCTAGATACTGTATTTTTTTTGTTGTTGTTGTTGTTGTTGTTTTGTTGTACTAGGGATTGAACTCAGGGCTACATACCCAGTCCTTTCTTGTATTTTATTAGAGACAGGGTCTCACTGAGTTGCTAAGTGCCTCGCCATTGCTGAGGCTGGCTTTGAACTCACAATCCTCCTGCCTCAGCCTCCCAAGTGCTGGGATTACAGGCCTGCCCCACCTCGCCGGGCTTATCTTCATTCTTAATACATATTTTTCCAGCTAGAACAAATAGGTGGACATTTATTATACTCAGTATAGCTTTTACAGTCAGTGTAAGGTCTGGACTTTTGTGGCTGAATAAGGAACATTTCTACAGACTCGGGTGTCTACTTCACTATACCTCAGTTTCTGTTTCATTGATTTTCCAGCGAGTAGACGACATTATCACTTCAGTATTTCCAACTTGTTACTTGCCAATTTCAGACAGAATCCAGACTTGTGTTTACAAGGGCCAGGTGAGAGTGGTAAAAAGCCATACCCTATGTTCCAAATACCGAAAAGTTCAACTATTGTAAACTTGACAAATAAAGTTTATAACACCCAAAAGAAAGTTAAGTTAAAATGCTGAGTTTGATTCCTGAGTTTTCCATGGGACTATGATAGCACAGTGGGAGTCAGTTCACTGTCCACAGTCTTCCTCTCTGTTCCAAATCTTACTTCATTTTGTTTGAGTTTTATATATTTTATTGGTTCTTTTTATAGTTACACATAGCAACAGATTTTATTTTGACAAAATTATAAAAGCATGGAATATAATTTGTTCTCATTCAGTCCCCAGTACTTCCCTTTCCCTCCCACCATTTGTTCCCTCATGGTACTCTACTGATATTTCTATTTACTTATAATTTTTTTCTGTAATTAGTTCCTTGTGGATGTTCATGATGGTGAGATTCTCTGTGGTATATTTTTATATGTAATGGGAATGTTAGGTCAGATTCTTTCCACTGTCTTTCGCTATCCCATCCTTCCTCTATTCTGTTTATTCCTCTTTGCCTGCTCCTCTGATCATTCTTCTATTCTTTTTTATTTTATTTTAATCCTTCCTACCTTATTTTGGATTAGCTTCTACATATCAGAGAAAGCATTTGTCCTTTGGTCTTTGGGGACTGGTTAATTTCACTTAGAATGATAGTCTCCAGATCCATCCATTTATAGGCCAATGCAATAAAGCCCTTCTTCTTTATAGCTGACTAATATTCCATTGTGTATATATACCACATTTTCTTTATCCATTCATCAATTGAGGGGTACTTAGGTTGGTTCCATAGCTTGGCTATTGTGAATTGTGCTACTATAAACATTGATTTGGCTGCACCACAGTAGTATGCTGATTTTAAATCCTTTTGTTATCTACTGAGGAGTGAGATATTTGAGTCACACAGTGATTCTATTCCTGGTTCTTTCAAGAACCTTAATACTTCTTTCCACAGTGGTTGCACCAATTTGGAATCCCACCAACAATGTATGAGTGTACCTTTTTCCCCACATCCTCACCAACATTTATTGTTACTTGTGTTCTTGATAATTGTCATTCTGACTGGAGTGATAAACTCTCAGTGTAGTTTTAATTTACATGTCTCTAATTGCTAGATGTTGAATATTTTTAAATATATTTGTTGATCATTTGTATTTCTTCTTTTGAGAAGTATCTTCTGTTTATTTCCTTTGCCCATTTGATTGATTTGTTTGCTTATTTATCTATTGGTATTAATTTTTTTTTTAGTTTTTTGTATATCTTGGATATTAATACCCTATCCATTTTGAACACAGTGTGAATATCCATACCCAGATACATGGATGTGGCTGCTTTGTTTCTGCAGATCAAGTTCTGTCAATAATCATAATAAATCAGCTATTTGCTTTTGGTTTTTATGCTTCCTGATTTGAACATTGGAAGTGGCCAAACCCTTGAAGTGGACTTGGGGTCATTTGGACCAGGTATTTTGGATCCCAAATATCTCGGACATGGTCAGAAGGGAGAGGCATGGAATTCAGGTGGATTGGTCCTTCAGTTCTTGAGCTACTTTATTGCAGAGGAGAGGAACATCAAGAGGAGGGCCACAGTGGTTACCTCGGACCTCTGCCCAAGTTTAAGGATGATACTGTTTAAGCCTTTCGTTTTTGAACTTTTTAAAAATGTGAAATATATTTCATTATCTCATTAGCAGGAATAAGATAAAAGGGTTGATGTTATGCTAAATTATAAGTCTGAATTTAAATATTTATGAATCATAGTATGATAGTACTCATTACTTACTATTAGCACTACTACTACTATGTTACCATTACTACTGAAATTATTAATCAATATAGTACATGGTCGCCTTATATATCTATCTTAATATGTACAAAAATATTTGGAAATATATACATTTTATGTAATTATATAAGGGATAAATGACAGATGTCAATTTCATAGCTCTTGATTATTATTCCTCTTTTATGTATCTCTTTATATATACTATTAACATTTTCTTCTAAGTATATTGATGCAAGTGAGTAAGTTGTATTAATAGAACAATTATGAAATGGGGCATTTACCAGTGTTCCATGCAGAATAACTGAATTCATGCAATTTGTTTATCCACTAAGCAAAAAATAATAGTTTCCAGAGAGACTTATATAGATCTTTTACTGTGGTAGGACTGGATTTGATTGCTTCTCATATTGAATAGGTAGGACTTTATATATGGCAACCCTAAGGAAAAATAAATTTATTTCAGTCTCATTGGTTGAGTATATTTCCAAGGTAACAGTGATCAAAGATGTGTTGATGACATTGGAAAACTTCAAAATCTCTTTTAAATTATAGAATTCAAAAGTTGTATCCACAGAAACTAAATGTAGCTTTCCTGTCATTGAGATGTACTTGTTAAAATTTTTTGACAGTAGAAGATTTATTTTGATTATCAATATTACCTTAAATTACAAAAATGTTCTAAACAATTGATTGTAAATTGTTTAAAACATTTCTCCAAAGTTGGATTAATGTGGTTTTACCCAGCATATTTACATCATTACTCTAATATTTAATCAGTCTGGATAAATTTTCTTTATATATAGAAAAACCTTTATAATAAACAAGTATGCATTTCCATTGTATAAATAGTATAGGGAGAAATCTTGGGTGAATTCATATATGTCACACTATGAAGGGGGATTCAAACAAGGAATGCAAAGGTGAAAGATTACATTCATTTGTGTAAAGCAATTTAATTTATGCTTCTATGACTAGAAAGATATATTTGTAGCTACCATCATTATTGGAAAAGCAAGTTTATAAAACCCTCTCTGTGTAGCATGCACATATTGTGTAGTATCAAGAGAAAATATTGTACGTGAACCACGTTGTACAAGTTAATTGGCAGCATCAGTAAAAATGAATCAATCATATGGACATCTCAGGTACTGAATAAGGAAGAGATGAAGGCAAACTATTCTAAGACAGAAGAAAATTCATATTACATTTGGCAGCTCTGCTTAATAAAAACAGTAAATCAGTATGTCAGAAGTTGTGGGAAATCATGCCTTTTATTAGAGTATTTCATGTATAGATCCCAGTGGTGCTTTAGCCACCATATTTTTCAAAAAATAAAATTCCATGTATCAATTTTAAAATATAGAAATTGGCTTATCTTCATTGCCCTTTTGATCACGTTAACCAAACTCATGAAAAGAAAGCAACAGTCACAGCAGTCTCTGTAGGGAGTAATTTCATTTTCTTAAACAATGATCAAATTACCTTTACTGCTCTTCAGGTGCTGCCAGTACCATCTTTACATCTGCTCATTAAGCAAAGTCTGCCCTTCCTTCTTCAATCCCTAAAACTTTCCATGCTTACATAAGATTTTAAGGAGCAAATGTTTGACCAAGAACTGCCTTACTATGTTCACAACAACTTTGAAGATGGTAGAGATGTCAAGACAGAGAAAAGTGTCACAAGGATATGAATACTATGCAATTTGGACTCATGCATGCCTAAGCTCAAATGCTGCCTCCATCTCAAATTGTACCCACAAGAAGCACCACCCACACTCTAGCTCTCCCTGTCCTGCACTGCTCCCTTAAATTGTTTAACAACTCCTTCCCCATCACTAAAATATGGACTCCATGAAATAAAGAACATTTTTATGCATGGATACATCCCCAATATTTAAACATCTGGCTAAAATAGGCTCAGAGAAAATACGAAAATATATTAATTAATGAGGGAATTCAGAAACAGCATCCTAGTGACTCCTTGATCACTTATCCTGTCTATAGTTTTGCTTAAGGTTACAAAATCAGCAAATTGCAGAAATCGGATTTGAACACGAGGCTTATGTAAGTCCAAGTTATATGCTGCTCTGATTAATTTCTAAAGTTACAAGGCATGCTACTATCTCAGGACCTTTGCACTTGCCACTCTTCAGACTGAAATGTTTCTTGAATATAACAGGATGGCTTTTCCCTTAGCTTTTTACTCAAATGACAGAAAATCATGACCAGAATGAGTGAGACATTATGTGTCTAGACAGGCTTTTTCTCTAGGAGACAGAAAATTATTGAAAAGTTTTGAAAACAGAAATACTTTACTTGGTTTATTGTTCAACAGGATCACTCTGTCTAAACCCTTGAGACTAATTCAAATGCTGGAAATGACAGAAGCAGTGTGTCAGGAATACTATTTTAGTTCAGGAGACAAGAGTCCTTACCTGAGAGTGAAGATGTTGGAGAAAGAACACATGGTAGTTATAGAGCCAAGGGTTTTAATATAGGAAAGGATGTGACATAAAAATGAAGAGAAAGTGTGGGTGATTCCTTATGACTTGAGGATAAAGAATAGTTAGAATAGATTTGTCACTTACTTGGATCCAGAAAACCACACAGGAACTAATTCTGGAGGAAAGATCAGGAATCCATTTCAATTCACATTGTTAAAACAAGCTTCAGTGGGATATTTAATTTGGACGTCATCAAAACTACAGAGCATATCTCAAGTATCTAGATAAGATTACCAAAGCAAATAAAATGGAATGGAGAGAGAAAAAAAAAAAAAAAAAAAGGTATTGAGAGTGAACCCAGGGAGATCATGTTTAAAACTCTTAAAGTCCCAAGTTTTCAACTGCAAACATAATAAATATCAAATATTATTTCAAAGGTACCATAGTGGTCTACTTGTTGCACAAGTTAAGTTTGTACAGGTGTGCCACATCTGAAAGGAGGGGGGAAAGTGGGTTTGAACTACTACAGGAATGAAGAAAAGCCAGCAGAAAGACTTAGAAGCAAGCCTGGGGCAGGAAATAAAAATAGAGATATGTGCTGTCCTAAAAGCCAAGTTATAAGGAGTTGGGAGTGGTGGGCAGGATCATAACAGGTAATAAATCTAGATTAAGTAGGAATTAAGAACAATCGGAATCCATTCTACTTCCTTCTATAGGTTGGCTTAGTTTTCTCATACTGACATCCACCACAAGGCTGGAAACACAGTTTTTACAATGTTCTGTGCTTTATGAAGCACAGAACTTTTCCACCTCAGAGACTGAAAAGGTTGTAAGGATTCAGTTTAAAATTTCCTGGAAAAGATGCTTATTTATGACTATACTCTAGCCCCTTGGATAAAAAAGGAGCACAGGTTTGGTATCTTTTGTTGCCATTTGCATACCATAACTATGGTAAGAGAAAGACCATTTTCAAGACAAAGGTATCTCTACCATAATGGTTTATTGCCTAGTAAGAGCTGACCATGTATATACACTTCCATTTATTTTCTCTTTTTTCTCAGAAGGAGTAAGAACTTGGGATAGCTATATGTTAGTGCTTCTGTTAGACTTGTGAGGATATTCAGTCAGTCTTCAAACTAGATATTTTCCCTTAATGTTTTTATTAGTGCATTATAGTTTACACTAGATTTCTAGCATTCTTGAATGTACAGGAGTTTGGGCCTGTGTCTCATTTTAATGTCTAAATGACTCCTGATAACTTTACCTCTGGACATATAAACTATTATTATTGACAGAACTGCTAAGTTTTCTACCTGTTCCATTTTGTTTAAATTTGCATTTTTAATTCTCCAAAATTCTGTGAGATATACAATATTATTATTAACTCACCTGGTGAAGTTATTAACTAATTTACAAACAAATACCAAAGCTGCAAAAAAAAAAAAATAAAATAAAATAAACAAAAGCAACTTTTTGTGAATTTAAGTGTCTTACTCAAATTCATAAAGGTAATATATACTAGGCTTTAAATGTAGGTCTATTTAATTTTAAAATGTATGTTTTCTTCAATCTCAACACTTTAATTTGATTTTGATCCATAAACTGTGTATGCTAGTCTAATGTTAATATCTGGTACCACCCATCTTAAAATAAAGCTCCTTTATTCACTTCATGTTTTTGTCATATATGGAACTAAGATTTAATATCAACTGTATAGTATAGGGTGATAGGTTGCATAATAGTGAAGGAAAACATTTTTTCTTTTTTGTACTGGGATTGAACTCAGGGGTGCTCTACCACTGAGCTACAATATTTTGAGACAGGTTCTCACTAAGTTGTCTAAGGTCTCTCTAAACTGCTAAGGCTGGCCTAGAACTTGTGATCTTCCTGTTTTCCAAGTCACTGGAATTATAGACATGTGCTACTGCATGTGGTTCAAAAACAAGTTTTGGAATGAAGTGGAGTAGGTTTAAATCTAGACATTTATTTATAGTGGGTGTCTAAGTCTCTTTTCTGTTCCTTAACTGAATATCACAGATCAGGTAACTTATAAAGAATCAAGGTTTTTTTAACCTGTGATTCTAGAGACTGGGAAGTCTAAGAATGTGGGCCTTGCATCTGCTCAGCATGTGGTGAGGGCTTCCTGCTGGATCATGGCAGGTGGAGGTATCACTGACACAATAGAGCAAACTCAAGTCTCTCTTCCTCTTCTTATAAACCCACTAATGCAATCATGGGAGCCCCATCATTGTGGCTTTATTTAATTCTAATAATCTTCCAAAAACATAAGCTCCAATTACCACTAACAAATGACTTGGAAATTCAGGTTCAACATGAATTTTGGAAAGGACAAATACCCAGACCACACAATATTTATCCTCTAGAATCTCAGAGCTTGTTTTTTTTGTTTTTTTCCTGTAAATTGAGTATGCTTTTGTAATGCCTCATAAAATTCTTTGTATTAAATTAGTTGATAAATAAAATACCTAGACTAATTCCTAGCTTACAATGTGTGTAAAACAGTACATGTTGAATCCTCAAGCTGCAAAAAGAAGGAGGAAAAAGATTCTGCTGCATCAGGACTAGACAACTGATTGGAACTGCATGCAGAGAGTAGCTATCTTAGAAGACTGCAAGTTTAGGTCCTTAGAGAATTAGAATTATTATTCAAATTATCTAAGTAGACCCCAAGAAATGGACAGTACAGGCAGGACAAATTGGAAATGTCAAGATTTTCAATTCAGCATTGGTTCATGGTAACACAGAGTCTGTATTCACCAATAACATGGTAAATAGTGCTTAGCCCATTTATGCATTAAAGACTAATAGGAACTACACATAGGAATTAAGCTATAAGCAAATGTCTCTGGTGCATTCTCCAGGACTCCAATCTTAGTATGTAAACAGAGTGGGAATTGATGCTGTTTGGAATTATTTAGTTTTATTCCCTGTAAAAAGGTTTGGAAAATCACTTTACCACTAAGATCATGCAAGGTTGATAAGCAAGCCTATGTTCACATGTGATCATAAGACAGGAAATTATTTCTGGTTCTCACTAACCTGTAATCTGCATTGGACTTGTCTTGGCTGTTGATCTGAGATAGGCTGAGCTGATATTCCCAGATTAATTTTCTTCATAACTGGAAAGTAGGAAAGGACTAATGGCCATTCATTTTGGATTCCGTCATTTATGCACAAAGAATGATCAGACAATATCTAGATGCATTATGGAACATATCACATAGTGTGGGGAAAGTTAAATTTTGGAGGATGAAGTGAAATTTATTGCTATAAAACCAAATTATTTGATATAGATAATTAACTACATTAAAGCTGAATAGCTTTTTGATTGTCTGGCAATTACAGTCTCTGGGTTTATATTCTTTAATAGCAGAGAGTAGATTGTCCTGATTTTCTGTTGAGTGCAGAAGATTTGAAACAGTGAAAGGATGCAGCAGACATTTTCCTCCCTTCATTTCAGCTGCCAAGCACAAGTGTTAGACTCAGTGAATTAATTTTGCCTATCCATGATAATTTCAACCGAAAAGAAAGCTGAATACCTCATATTATCAATTAAAGACCATATATTAAGCCAGGAACCTTTAATAAGATTTTTCTTTGTGAATGACTTAACTGCTTGTGATTTTGAATATTTTTGTTTCAGGAATGCCCAAGGAACTTTGTATTCACATTCCTGAAAATAAATTATAGCAGGATCTTCTATGAACACAAAAGAATTTTGGGCTGATTTTTGAAATCAGATAAGTACCATTTTCTGTTAGAAGTTATATTAATGATATGTGGTTATTTTTAGCAGATATCCCCACTATGAAAACAGTAAAACTCCTAATTTATTAAAATACATCACCCAGAGTAAAAAGCATCATCAGATATTTTAATTCCAGATTAATTATTAATGGCATTGGTTCCTACAAATAATTCTGAACATCAGTGAGACTTATTAAAGTAAGATTCAGCAAATGCAATTAATCCACTAGATTGCACAATTTAAAAAAAGATAAGCTCAACTACACTGAACACTAAATAATAATTTTAACAACCCCTACAGAAAAGAAATAACCTAATTAATAAGTAAGAAAAGTACACATTCAAGTGGTACTGTTGTTGAAGTATAAATAAATTATAAATTCTGTTGAGAATCAGTTCTGGTTATAAAGAAATAGTTTCTATCACACTAATTTTTTCCGTAAATAAAATTATGAACTATGGGAAAAATTCTGTTTGTGGACAATAAAGAATGATTAAAACAAGTTGATGGGAAAGGAGTCAGCCCATAAAAGAAAGAAAAAATAAGAGTGTCATTTTATTTTATATAGCTTTGTTCTTGAGAGTGTTCCCCAGTACAGGAGCAATTTAAAGCTAGAAATCTGTCAGTGAAGTACAATGCTTTGGGCTCAGCATCTGACAAAGGATAAACTTTGGGGTTGTTTAGTTGGCTGGTAATTGAAGGGTAGGGAACAACACAAGGAGGAAATCACAGAGATGGACAGCCCAGCATCTGCACATCAATTCATTTCAAGTTCTTGAACAACTCCTGAACTACACCTGAGTGGAGAAGACTCTAAGGAGACTGGTGGAAAGAAACACCTGGGATTCAGAAAAGCCTTAGCAGATTCCACATCTGTCCTGAAAGAAGGCAGACCAACTAGGAGACCTTGGTAAAAAAGGTTGAATTTCCCAAAATTGACCCTATCCAAAGTTAAAAGTGAGCATTTATTAATTTAACTTCCTAATAGAATAAAAATCAATATTCTTCAGAAAAAAAAGATATTATAATTAAGGATATCTAAGTATTTTATTCACTGTGTCTGGTATACAATAAAAAAATAGAAAAGAACAGGAAAAGAAGTCAAAGAAACATACATGCAGTTAGTTCACATATTGGAATTAGCAGATGAGAACTTTAAAGTAGCTAAATTAATTGTGTTCAAGTCTTAAAGAAGATGACATAATGAGGTAACCAATAGGAAATCTCAAAAGGGAACTAGAATCCATGAGGGGAAAAAAATAGAATTTTTACAAAATAGAATTCTTACAATTAACAATGTGTTAAATGAAAAGTTCACTTAGGGTACTCACAGCAGATTGGAGATGGCAGAAGATATAAAAAGTGAAGCCATCAAATAACTTCTGTAGCAATATCAAGTGTTCCATGTTTGTGTAGAAAGAGAAAAGAGAGAGAATAGGGTGAGGAAAAATATTGGAGATTCTACAACATATATACTCAGAAAAAAGAAATCATATCTCATCAATGTATATTAAAGTGCATAAATGTATTCTTCTGTCATGTATAACTAATTAAAACAAATTTAAAAATTAATTTAAAAAACAATTAAAAAAAAAAAGAAAGACTGAAAATATCCCCAGTGAAAGATGTAGATTTACAATCCAAACAAACCAGGCAAACACTAATAAGGCAGATACAAGGAAAACTACACATAGGCACATCATTGTCTAGATGCTGGAAACCTCAAGAGAAAAACCAGAACAAAGAACACATTCAAACAGCAGCGTAATGGCACAAGAAACAATTGATGACTGCAGTAAAAAATCATAAAACAGTGGCTCTTCATGTGTTTAAACTGGGAGACCCTTCAAGTTAATTCTAAACCCAGAGAAAATATCCTTCAGAAATAAAGACTAAACACAGATATTTGGATAAAGGCAACATCCGAAAGAATTCAGAACAAACCAGTACATTCGTCCTTGCAAAATGGTGTGATGAATTTTTTAGGCAAAAAAAGACATGACATCAGATGTAACTCTATTGGTGATTACACTTATATTCTTTTTAAACAGGAAAATTGACAGTTTAAAACAAAAGTTATAATTTGGTATTTGGGGCTTTGAAACATTTGTAGATGTGAGCTGGGTTTGATGTCACATGCCTATAATTCTGGTGGCTTGGGGGGCTAAGGCAAAGGAATTCCCAAGTGTGAGGTCAGTCTCAGCAACTTAGCAAGACCCTAAACAACTCAATGAGACTCTATCTCAAAATTAAAAAATAAAAAAGAGATGGAATGTAGCTCAGTGGTAAAGTCCCTGGGTTCAATCCCCAGTACCAAAATAAATTAATTAATTAAATTAAACAAACACAACAACAACAACAAAAGAACCAAAGCCATTTGTTTATGTGAAATATAGGGCAATAATGGCATCAAATGGTGGGTTTATAAATGAAAATATACTGTGATAAGGTTCCAATATTTTAATTGAAATGAGAAAATAATAATTGTAAGAAGACTGGAAAAGATAAGAATGGATATTTTAATCCTTAAGACAGCCTCTTTTTATAAAGACATTCACTTGAAAGTTACTAGAGCAATTATATTGAATGATAAAAATATTTTATTGACTGAAAACTTTTGCTTATTAGAAGTCACTATTATGTAAAATGGAACTACAATATAAACATATTTGTAATATATGATGAAAGTCATATCTAAAATATATGAAATCAATAATAATCATACTAACACCTTAAAAAGTTCAGTATATACTTACCATATGAACTAGCATTTTTACTTATAAGCCTTTATCCAGGAGAAATAAAAGTGTATTTCTACAAAATGTCTAGCACAGGAATGTTTATAGAACTTTTATTCATAATGGGCATACATTTAAAAATAACGCAAATTCCATCATAGGAGATGAATAAAAAAATTTTTGATAAACTCATTCAATGGAGAATTACAAAATAAAATACAAAAACTGAGCAATATTTATAACAACATAAATAAATTAAAAATATTTTGAGCAAAATAGGGTGATCTCAGAAGAATCACTTGTGAATGCATTTACATGTTTAAGAACAGCCAAAACAAATTGGTAGCAATAGAATTGTGACATGGTTGCCTGAAGCAAATGGGGTTGGAGTATAAGGCAGGTGACATAAGAGGGTTTTATGAGATGATGTAAAACTTTTCTTTGATAAGAATTTTAGTTGCACAAGTATATATATTATGTTTACTTGGAATTATTAAATAATGAAGTTCAATTCTATCACTTCTCTGAAAGTATATTTTCAATGAAAGTATTGCCTACATAAAAATAAAATAAATTCTGGAATTTTGTTTTAGTGCTTGGCATTGTCTATAAAGACTTTTTTCTAAGCTAATATTTCTGTTGCATCAGCAAAATTTGAAGTTATTTTGCATATAAATAGTTATTAGCATATAAATAGTTGCATTGTTTTAATTTTATTATTATTGCTTTTACTTATTCATCAATCAGAAATGAATGTAGGAATATATAAACAAAGTTTACCATCAAATATATCTGCAATTCAAAAATGAGAGAGAGATTTAAGAAAAAAATGCCATGTTGCATTATATGAGCAAATAGAAGATTAGCTCACATCTTTTAAATTTTTTACTTCTTTTTCTTTTATATCTTTCCATGTTTAAAATGCCTTAAGAAGTAAGTTCAAAGATGACTTCAGGCCTGCTGCGGTGGCATACACTTGTAATCCCAGAGTCTCAGGAGGCGGAAACAGGAGGATCATGAGTTCAATGCCAGTCTCAGCAAAAGCAAGGCATTGAGAAACTCAGTGAGACCCCGACTCTACATAAAATACAAAATAGGGCTGGGGATATGGCTTAGTGGTCGAGTGTCCTCGAGTGCAATCCCTGGTGGTAAAAAAAAAAAAAAGAAAAAGAAAAAAGAAAAAGACTTGAGATATATACCAGTCCTGACATCTGGGGATTCTAGAATAGATAGCATTTCAAAGTCTATTTCAGAAATAAATGAAAGACTATAAATGTAAGTTGAGGAAGTCTTTGTATTAAATACACTAAAAGGTTGGTTTGGGGAATGCATTACCATATTGCTCTCATATATCCTTGGAAAGGTAGGTGTGTATGTGTGTGTGTGTGTGTGTGTCTATATTATTTTATTTATATATATAAATTTATTTGTGTATATACATGTGCATATATATATACTTACATATTTATAGTTTCCATTAAAAATTCTCAGTTAACATTTTATTAGTCATATTCCATCTCTATGATTTTCCCCTTGAGTGAATTTAAATTTGTAAATTTATTTAATATTTGCAAAGGTAAAGTCATTAAAATCTTTGCTCTCTGGTTGGAGGTAATTTTATTTTACTTTTTAAAGTTACACATAACAATAGGATTCATTCTGACATAATTATAAAAGCATGGAATATAATTTGTCCTAATTTACTACTTCCCTTTCTCTCCCCCACTCCCTCCCCTATTCCCTTCTTTCTGCTCTACTGATCTTTCTGCTATTTACTTATAGTATTTTAATTTTTTTTAAATTAGCGTCCAATGGATATACATAAAAGTGAGATTCACTGTAATATGTTCATATGTGTACAAAGGAAATTTAGGTCAGATTCATTTCACTCTCTTTGCCTATCCTGTCCCTTCTCCCTTCCCTTCATTTCCCTTTTCTACTCTGTAATCTTTCTTCTGATCTTTTTATTTCCCTCACCCCTTATTATTAGCTTCTGCATATCAGAGAAACAATTTGCCCTTTGACTTTTTGGGACTGCCTTATTTCACTTAGCATAATAGTCTCTAGTTCCATCCATCTCCTGGCAAATCCCATAAATTCATTCTTCTTTATGGCTGAGTAATACTCCATTGTGCATATATATCACATTTTCTTTATCTAGTCATCTGTTGAAGGGAACCTAGTTGGTTCCATAGCTTGTTTATTGCGAATTGTGCAGCTATAATCATTAGTGTGACCCTGTCTATAACCACTTTGGAAAGTAATATGGAAAATCTTCAAAAAACTAAGAATAAGACCACCATTTGACCCAGCTCTCTCTATTATTCTCTCTCTCTCTCTCTCTCTCTCTCTCTCTCTAAACACACACGCACACACACACACACACACTCTTGCTACATATCTAAAAGACTTAAAATCAGCATATCATAGTGATGTATTTTCAGTGATGTATATGTATGCATATACATACCACACACACACAATGAAAGTAGTTTTATGGTGCTGATATTTATACATTAATAGAAGATAGTCAAAAGCTTACATAAGTTTTTTTAAAAATTTTTACCTAAATTTATCATAAACTTTTAAAGAATATTCATTTTTTCCAATTTTATTGTTTATGTGAAAAGTATCTATTTTTCCTCACTGCTTGCAGCCTACATACTTAACAGGAAGGCATTTAAATCAAACTCATGTTTATATATCCACATGAATAATTCATTCCCTATGTAACAGTGAAATACAAAGGAGAAAGAAAAATATACCTGCCTTGTCTGATAATTTGCTTTTAATTCAAAAAAACAGTTTTCTCCTTTTGTTGAGTTCAGAATAATGGATAAAATGTTGATAAAAATATAAAACTCAGAGCTTCAACAATTTATTTATTGTGTAAGTTCTTTAAAAAATCAAATATCTTAGTCAACATTTATTTCTAGAGGATTAAATCTAGGTGAGACACTGATGGTGGCACATAAAGTAAGATTGAAAACTTATTTATTCTCTTTTTTTGTTTATTTAATTATCTTGACCCCACTTAATTTACAAAGAGATAAAGCAGCCTACAGAAAATTTAGCCTGAAAGACTTATTCTATAAATCATAAAACATCCTCTGCAGGACTGAGCCCTTTGATTGCCTGAATCTCTAAGCCAGTGCTAGCATCAAAGTAGGTTTGCATTATATTTGAACAACTTGGGTCCAGATAGTTCTCTTCCTGGTTTACATAATTGTAAGTGTAGTCATCATAGTCATCATTTTCATCATTCCAGATCCAAATAAGTCCATTTTTTTACTTTTATTTTGCACATTTTGTGTAGCATTTTGTGTAGAATTGTATTTACTTCATCAATAATTTATTTATTTTTTATTTTTTTAGCATCTACCCTCAGGCAACTGAGCTGGGTATTAGGGATACATGGATGAAAGACAGTCTATTCCTTTACAAATTTCACATTCTGATTTTATCAGAAAATGAAGAGGGAATATGTGTCTGACAGTATAATATGTGCATATATGTGTATATATGCACCAAATTGTTTGGAGATACACAGAAAATTCACATAAAACAGCCTGAGAAATAAAACAAAGTATCATTTAAGAAATTGTTTTAATGTATTTCTTTTTTCTCCACAGGATAAATGGGTGATTATTGGAAAATATGTAACATTGTCAGGTAAAGAGAGAGAATTCACATTGAATAGACAAAAACCACCAGGAACTCAAGAGAACACAGTTTATACTTTGGCAATTGTGTGCAAATCATTTACCAGATCTGGATCAAAATCAGCAGGTGAAGTTGAAAGATAGTCAGAGACTAATAAGTAAAATGTTTTGGATGCCATTCTGAGGAGTTTAGAAAGACAAATGGAGACTAATTTCAACCAAGGTGGGACAAAATCATTAGGAAGGCCACTCTGCAAATGATTTGTGGAGTTGTCTGAAGTAGGGAGAGGTTAGAAGCAGAATGGTCTCCTTCATTGTAGATAGTAAATTTTTAGTTCACAAATTAAGATGGTACCTATGACCACAGAAAGGATAGATGAGATACAAGGGGTATTCAGAAAGTAAAAGTTTGTGATCATTAGAAGGTGTGAGACCAGGCAGAGGGGACAATTTTCTGATGCAAGTGATTTCTATGTGGAATCTCCATTTGCCAATATTGAAAATTGAGGATGAGGAACATAGATAGAAATATAATAATTTCAGATAGATCATTCACAGGAGAAATTCATAAATGTGTGAAGTATTAATTACCGAATATTCCATAGTAAGAAAAATAGGCTACACACACACACACACACACATACACACACTCCTTATATAGAAAAAAGTTTCTCAAGGAAAATAGGTAATCATGATGTGAAAAATAGGAAATTAATGACAAAATTGAGGTAATGTGTGAAGAGAGACAAGAAACAAAGTAGAAAATGTAATGGAATTTTTTAAATTGAATTTTTCTGTTGCATTTCTTTGGATTTCCTTCCTATTTTTTTCAATGGGACTTGTAATGTTTGGCTCATATATTTTGTTTTCCAATAAACTATAATTTTGTTTCAAAACATCAAGCCTATTTATATTATTTTTCTATTTTTGGGTTTTTTTTTTTTTTTTTTTTTTTTTTTTTTTGGTACTGGGGATTGAGCTCAGGGGCACTGGACCACTGGGCCACATCCCCAGCCCTTTTTTTGTATTTTATTAGAGACAGGGTCTCACTGAGTTGCTAAGTGCCTCGCCATTGCTGAGGCTGGCTTTGAACTCGCGATCCTCCTGCCTCAGCCTCCCAAGTGCTGGGATTACAGACGTGCGCCACCGCACCCGGCTTCTATTTTATTAATATATTTTTTCATTAACTAATGTATTTCTTCTATTAACTCCAGAATTATATTTGATAATATTTGTAATTTCTTTCTATTTGTATTTCTTATATATTTGATAATTTCTTGTTACAGTATGTGGGTATCTAGGATCTAGTTCCCTGACTCTCAATGAAACACACAGTCAGAAACTAAAGGACATTGCAGCCCTAATATTTTAAGAAAAATGTATTTTTCTGCCTACATTTTACATATAAGACAGTAATTTTTTCCAAACTAATTTATAAAATTCTATGCTCAAAACATCTTGAGAGCCTATCATAAATATGATTTTTGCCCCTGAAGATCACACTGTGGAAGAAATGGATTTATAAGGAGATCATACTGTAGGGGTGAGTAATAGGGGTTAAGGCAAGCTGTTTAAGCCACAAATGAAGGTTTCACATAAACAGTAGCACTGTGCTTGAGAGAGGGGATGGATATTTGATCAGCTGCATGCAGAATTTTAAGGTAAAACTGGATCTTATGAGGCTGGTGTCAATGGTGACTTACTATGGAGGACAGGTGATACAGCTATTCTTCAGCAAGAGGCAGATCCTTTAACAATGGGGGTCTTGAGAGGAGAGAAAGCCAAGGGAGATGAAGGCACCCACAGAGAGAAAGCACCATTTCCTCAAGATACGTGGTGCAGCACTGAACATAGTCTCTCTCTCTTTTTCTTATGAGGATATATCAGAATATGCCATTACCGTCTTGGACAATTAAAAGTTAACTTTTGATATGTTAAGACAATCAGCAGGAGGATCTCAAATGATTTCCATTAAGAAAATCAGGAAATTGCTGTGAGCATTCATTGATTTCATGCTATACTAATCACTATATTCATCATTGCATTAATATTTAATTATGTACATCAGGGCTTCAGTTTCAAATATTTTTTAAATCGCATATAACTGTAAATAAACATTGGTAATTATTGCAAAAAGTGTAAGTGTATTTTCAAAAAAATCATGACTAGTGTGCACGAAGGTACTTTTTCTCCTCCTGAACTTGAAGATAGTTGTACATTATAGTTTAAACTCCCACTATCTGAAGTCTTTATAGTGAAATGAAAACTCTTGGGAATGGTTAATTTGTTTAAATGCATATTTACTGAGTGCCTCCTATGTCCTGAAAGGTGGTCTGACCATGTTTAGAAGTACTACTTGTATTATCCTTATTCTGAAAAAAAAAAATGTTCCTAGAAGAATAATATAAATTTTAAATTATAAATTAAATAGAAAAAACTAAGTTTATTAATAAATAAAAGCATCAAGTAGAGATGTGAGTGAATGAGTGAAAGCTTATTCAGTCCTCAACACTGTGTTGGGTATTCAAAACAGAATGGGTTGTACCCATTCTATTAATCTGCAGAGAATTAATCTCTGCAAAGCTGTGTGTACAGAGAGAAGAAATTATGGAATAAATGATCACTAAATATATGATGGGGAATATCAGAAGAGATCTCAGAGGTTTCTATTTAAAATTGCACAAAAGATGAGTAAGATTATTTTATCCACATAAATAATATTATTGACATCAAAGAGTGCTATTAATGTTACTTTGATTTATATAAAATAATACATCTCAAGATTTGGTCTTAAAGACACATCTGGGTCTTTATTTTGGTATACTTATCAAGCTATTTGATCTTAAAGGACTTTAAGTTTTCAGTCTTTAAATTAGGGATATAAACAAGGGAATAGCAAAATTCCTTTTTATATTTACTGCTAGGTGCAGCCTTTGAATGTTTGGGATTATCTACTGCAATGTGAATTTAATTCTCTCTTTTAAGCATTTACTTTCTTTGGTATTCTGCTTATTTATTTAATTTGGCTTTGAAAATAAGCATATTAAAACCTTAAACACACTCTCTCTCTCTCTCTCTCTTTCTCTCTCTCTCTCCCCCCAACCCCATCTGTCTCTATCAGTCTTTCTCTCTTTTTCTCTCTCCTTTATTTTTTATCATGAACCAAAATTTAATTTAAAGTTATTAGAAGTTTAAATAGTAAAAAAAAAAAAGTAATCTTCAGGTATTACCATAAATTCTGTGTTAATTTTTCTGTGCTCTGATTTATATTAACATTTAATGTCTAGTTTCTATAAATGAAAAAAAAAATATTCATAAAGAATTGCTCCTGTAGTTAAACCACTCTGAAATACTGTAGAATGCTTTCAGGAGACATGATTTTACTTTATTCAGTTCTCTAAGCTCACCAATTTTCTCAGCAAACATCTGAGAACCTCATCAATGATTTCTTTCTCCTCTGTACTATTACTCACCTATTCACTGCCATCTTTATAATCACTTATTTTCTAGGAGTAGCAAGAACCTAATCTAAAAGCAGAGAAACTTCAGGCTCTAAATATGTCAAGAATTAGTGAATGAGAATGTAATAAATTTCCTATAGGTAAGATTTCTAAAGCTTAGTACTATTCATATTTTGGGATAGATAATTTTTTGTAGTGGGGGACTGTATTGTTCTTTGACAAATGTTTAGAAATAACCCAGGGTTCTATCCACAAGGTGTGTGAGTAGCATTTCCACCTCCTCAGTTGTAAAATGCAAACGGTCTTAAAACATTGTCAAATGTCCTCTGTGGTCCATAGGATTGCCAGCTAAAATGCAGAATACCCAAAGAAATTTGAATTTCAAATTACTAACACACACACACACACACACACACACACACACACACACACACGTGCATATATTTAGTATAAACGAATATAAAACATTGTATGGGTCAATTATACCAAAAAAAGTATAGTTACCTGAAATTAAAATTTAACAAGGTATCCTGTATTTCCATTTTAAACTTGGCAATTTTAAACTTGAGTTGGTGGGCAGGTAGTACAAGTGTACTATTGAACCACTAATTTAGGATTACATTAGAAAGTAAAATTAACATGTTTTAGACATAATTTTGACACAGCCATGTGTTAAAGCATTTAGTTAAATGAGTTAGTGCTAATATTAGTGTAATTATTTTGGTGTGTTCAAACATCTGCAAGGGGGGGAGAAAATATTTCACTTTGTTTCTCTATTGTGCCTCAGTTCTTGATTGATTTAGTACTCTGATATCTGTGAAGACAAGTGGCTTCACTGGCTTCAGTTTTCTGCAGTGTTCATTGGGCTAGAGGCAGGCTTTCTTCAGATATAAAAATGATGGATAGAATTCAGAACGTGAGAGCTGTTCTCATGATAGTGTAGACCTCAGGAATACACATTTGCCCTCTGCATAAAGCCTACACACTGCTGGAAACCCCAAGTGCATAGACATTGAACCATTTAATCTGTTCTGGGCCTCAGTCGCCTAATCCTGCAGTTGATATAACCATTGGTAGACACTTACAGGTCTCCAGACGACACAGCTAAGGAAGATAAAAAGACAAGGTGAACTTGTGTTTGCCCTCTCATTAAATTTTGCAAGCTGCTATGTTTAAGTTTCTATTTTATGGACCACTTAGGCAACTATTAACCTTTAAAAATACATTAGCATTTTTATTTCAGAGTTTCAAGAAGACACAGACTAAAATAGAAATAAGTGATGGTGGGGAATTCTGACTTACAAATTGATATTCAAATGTTCAAGACATGTTTTCCCTACTACCATGTTAATGCAATATTCCAAATAATCCACCTATTATAGTTCTCTTTAAAAACTAGCTTTGTCTTTTGCTAGTACAAATTGTATTATGATGGAAATAAGCACAATGAGGTTTGTTGAAATGCAATGTTAGAGAAGAATTACTGATGTTCTATTACTTTTAAATTGAAAGATGATGAAGGATTAAATGAGCAAAGAGAGACTCATTTACAAGCAGTAAAACTGAATCTACTTCCCTTATAAGATGATAATTAAATACATTTTTATTAGAGCCTTTAAAATTTCATTTTTAATTTGCAATGGCCAGAAATTGTATTCTATATTGTAATTGTTTTTGGTAGATAATCATTGCATAAATATAAGTTTAAAATATTTTAAATAGTTATCAAAATGTTATTGCTTTTGTGTTATATTTGAAAGAATATGATGTTTTTATATTAGTCATAATATTTTAAAATATGATTTTGACATTGCATGAATATTATTCTCAAGGACATATTTTGGCTTAATGATTATTTGCTTTGTTTTTGGATGTTATATCAATCTGTTTTGAGCTTGGATACTGAATAGTAAATAATAGGATTCAAAAGTCTCCATGATTTTGGAAGTTCAGCATGCACAATCTACAGTAAACTAGGCGTGCAGGTTATAAGGAGAATCAAGCAAACCTTCAAATTTAAATATTAAATCCCTAAGCATGTCTGATTGCCTTCAGTGAGCATGATTTGTTCTATGTGATTGAGATATAAAGATCCCTACAGGCTGAAAGGTTTGAAAAACAGAGAAAATTTGGAAGCCTTATCTACCCTATTTCAACTAATTTGTGCTTTGAGATGAGAAGTGAAGAACTGAAGAGGTGCCAGAAAGATGAAAGGGGGCTAATCTAATGTGCAGAGTGATTCATTGTTGCATGCTTATCTTTTCATAAAAAGTTCTAGGCAGATATAGAGAGTCGGAACCTTTCTCTTCAAACAAGTTCTTCCTATTATGAAATTTGATAGACTCAAGACATTGTTCAATCCATGGTCTAAACAAGGGGAGATGCAGTAAAAAGGAACTGCTGAGTTGTCTATAGAGTAGGAAATCACTAATCTTGAAGTAAGAAAAAGTAAGGGCATTTGAACTAGTTCTACAGGTAAAGGGTTGGAGATAGAAGGAGTAGCCAAGATTGTTTTAGCTTAGCTGTAAGGGAGCTTACATTAAGAAAAAGCCCACTGTGAGAAGCAAAAGGCCAGAGATAGCCATGGACTATGATGACTGCCAGAAAGTGTACTCCTCTCCACCAACCTCCTTTGTAGCCAATCTAGCTTCAAGGTTGCTGGGGATTGACTGGAACATGACTTCAGCCACTTTGCCATATGCCATAAGTGACTATAATTATGTCTTGGGCAATAGTTAATGAAGTTTCTAAACTTACATGTTAATTGGCAGTTATGATATGGTAGAAAGTATGGTCATAGCATTTGGGTAAACGTGTGAGATTCTCAAATGTACTTTCTTAAACCAAAAGAGTGAGGTAGTATCATTTAATTTATGGAACTAATAAAAATTTCTGATTGTGCTTTTCTTATTTTTTGGTATATTGTACTATACATAGTAATAATTTGTCAGATTATTTCACTAAATTTAGATGAAATTTAGAGATTAGCTTTGCCATGATTGATGTATATAAAATTTAATTTATTTTTCTAGAATGTTAATATAAATTAACCCATTCAATTAATTTTAATGATGGACAAAATCACCAACTATATGTTTAAATTTAGCAAAAAAATCCAAGGTTCTTTTTATTTAGAAAATCTTTCAGAGGCTGGGTGCAGTGGTGCACAACTCTAGCCACAGGGGCTCAGGAGGCTCAGAAGGATAGCAAGTTCAAAAGCCAGCCTCAGTAACTTAGTGAGGTCCTAAGCAACTTAACAAGACCATTTCTCAAAATATAAATAAATAAACAAACAAACAAACAAATAAATTAATAATAAAAAGGCTGGGGATGTGGCTCAGTGCCCTTGGGTTCTATCTCCTGTACAAAAAAAAAAAAAAAAAAAAAAAAAAAAAAGACAATAAAGAAAATCTTTCAGAAAAATTGGAAATTTAATTTTTAATGTTTTAATTTATGTTTGGAAATCTTGAGTGTTTTTCTTAGTGTGTGAGATACTCTGGCATTAGAAATGAAATCCAGTATAGGGCGTGTATATGAGATGAAGTTTCTCCTTGGAAACTTTGAAACCTTGAAAACAAAAACATTCTGGAAATTCATCATTGTTTAGTTTTAGTCCAAACCATTCAATATGGCTTTAATTAGCTTTCAAGTCTCCAGTACAGAATAGAGTGGAGGCAGAAATAAATTTTTTAAAAGAAAGTACAGACTGTGCTGAAATGCACAGCCTAATCTTCAAAAAATACTATATTCTAAGTACAATCTACTGTTGTCTTATTGCCTTTGTCTCAATTTGATTTAAAAATATGTTCTTTCCCTTTTCCACAGAATATAAATAGCTTTAGAAATGTAAAGTTAACTTTGAAAACTATAAGGCAATAGTGCTTTTTCTTTAAGAGCTCAAATTAGGAAGGGAAAGTGAGCTCTTAAGCTCTTAAGTTTCTTTATCATTCATCAAAGTATTTGATATGCTATTTATTCACAGGTTATTAAAACAGGATCCAAAGATGTGTATCTAAATTGTAAAGCAATTTTGTTCATCTCCATATGAGTTCCCAAGTTATGTCCAACTCTTTACTTATGTTTTACTAAGGGCAATGACACCTGGATATTAGAACATTAAATGAAGTTAAAAATGACACAGGTGCTTATAGGGCAGATTTGAAATGACATTGGAAAATTATAGGTTTGAATTCATTTTTCCTGAAAATTTACTTTATAATCATTGTCCCAATTTAAGTTTGTATATGTATGCATTGTTTCCCAACTGATTAATAGTAATGACATCATACAATTTTTCAATGCATTAATTTGATCTCAGATCATTTTTATAACCACTATCTCATTTTTAATTTGTGGAACTCCTCACAAAGTTGGGCCATTGTTTTTATCCACATAAAGCCTAAGAAAGTTCATATAAATATTAACTAACTTGCATAAGTCTCCACTGATATTTCCAAAGATATTTTCCCTGTGTACTCTGTTTTGTCTTATGCATGCAAAACTTCAGTTCCATAAGTTATCACCTTTTAAAAAATATTTTTGTGAGATGGTTAAGCCAAGATAGTATTATTTTGTCCTGAATGTGAAGGATTCTTTTCTATGGAACCACATTATTTTCTGTACCTAGGCAATAACTGTTCTCTCCACCTCTGTAGATTGAAGATTTTCACTTCTATGGATAGGACAGGGCAGCCATTTTTATTTTCTATGTTGCCAGTTGCATTACTCAGAACATTGTGATAGTCTAACCTGAGTACCTTGCTCCCAGTACTACTGTCTATGTGACTTTGAGATAATTACAGTTTTTCCACGTATCCATGGGGGATTGGTCCCAGGACCCCATGAACACCAAAATTTGCTTGTCTTCAAATTCCTTATATAAAATGGCATAGTGTTTGCACATTACTTACTCACACATTTATGTATGAATGTAAATACTGTATAAATAGTTAATGATATTATGCTGTTTAGGGAATAACAACGAAGAAAAGAAAGCTTGCACATGTTCAGTATAGATTCAGTTTTTCTGTTTATTTGTTTGTTTGTTTTTAAATACTGTCATACCACAGTTGGTTAAATCAACAAATGTGGGATCCTGGGTTACAGAAAGGAGACTATACTTCTTTATGTCTGTTTTCATGCCTATAAAGATATGAAGAGTTGCTTGTAAAAATTAAATTAATTAATATATGTAAAGCTTAATATATCTTAGTTATTATTATTAGCTTTTAAATTTTAAACATAATAATCTTTAAGAACAATCAGAATAATAATTATCATTTTACTGTTTCACACATTTATATGAATTTTGTGATGAGACTCTCAAAACAATCCTATGATGTAAATGCTAGTACTAACCTTGAGATTATATAGAGGTCTATAAATGGTCTAGGGTCACATAACTAGTAAATGGTGGCAGTTGCATTAAAAGTCCAAGGATTCTAACTTCAGAGCCATGAACCTTAAGAGTTATTTTTTTTTTAATTTTTAATTTATTTTTTTTTATTTTTTATTTTTATTTTTTTTAAATTTTATTTTTATAATTTTTAATATATACAACTCATAGTGCATATATTTAGTATCTTTTTACATACAACTGTTTGTATACAAAGTATATTCGTACAATTCAGGTCTTCAATCATGCATTAAGGAAAATGATATCCATCTCATTCAACCACCTTTTTTTTTTTCTCCCCCTCCCTCCCCTCTTGCTCCCTCCCTTACCCTCCCTTCCCTTGACCATTCTAGTGTTCCTCTAATCCTCCTATGTACCCCCATCCAACAATACTTTGAAATAGCCTCCTTATATAAGAGAGAACATTTGGTACTTGGATTTTTGAGACTGACTAACTTCACTTAGCATTATGTCTTCCAACTTCATCCATTTACCTGCAAATGCCATTAATTTGTTTTCTTTTATTGCTGAGTAAAATTCCATTGTGCGTATATACCACATTTTCTTAATCCACTCATTTACTGAGGGACATCTAGGTTGGTTCCACAACCTAGCTATTGTGAATTGTGCAGCTACAAACATTGAGATAGCTGTGTCACTGTAATATGCTGTTTTTAGGTCCTTTGGGAACAGACCCAGGAGTGGGATGGCTGGGTCATAGGATGGTTCCATTCCCAGTTTTCCAAGAAATCTCCATACTGCTTTCCATAACGGTTGCACCATTTTGCAGTCCCACCAACAATGTATGAGTGTGCCTTTTTCCCCACATCCTCTCCAACATTTATTGTTGCTTGTGTTCTTGATGGCTGCCATTCTGACTGGAGTGAAGTGAAATCTTAGAGTAGTTTTGATTTGCATTTCTCTAATTGCCAGCGATGTTGAACATTTTTTTTTATGTATTTGTTGATTAATCGTGTATCTTCTTCTGAGAGGTGTCTTCTCAATTCCTTAGCCCATTTATTGATTGGGTTATTTGTTTTTTTAGTGTAAAGTTTTTTGAGTTCTTTATATATTCTAGAGATTAGTGCTCTATCTGATGTGCATGTATTAAATATTTGTTCCCAATTAGTTGGCTCTCTATTCACTTCACTGATTGTTTCTTTTGCTGAAAAAAAAAGCTTTTCAGTTTAAATCTATCCCATTCATTAATTCTTGGTAGTAATTCTTGCGCTACAGGATTCTTATTAAGGAACTTGGGGCCTAATCCAACATGTTGGAAATTGGAGCTTACTTTTTCTTCTATTAGGTGTATTGTCTCTGGTCTAATTCCTAGGTCCTTGATCCACTTTGAATTGAGTTTTGTGCACGGTGAGAGATAAAAGTTTAATTTCATTTTGTTGCATATGGATTTCCAGTTTTCCCAGCACCATTTGTTGAAGAGGCTATCCTTTCTCCATTGTATATTTTTGGCACCTTTGTCTAATATAAGATAGCTGTAATTATATGTATTAGTCTCTGTATCCTCAATTCTGTACCATTGGTCCACCAGTCTATTTTGGTGCCAATACCATGCTGTTTTTGTTACTATTGCTCTATAGTATAATTTAAAGTCTGGTATGGTCATGCCCCCTGCTTCACTTTTCTTGCTCAAGATTGCTTTGGCTATTCTGGGTCTCTTATTTTTCCAGATGAATTTCATGACTGCTATTTCAATTTCTTTGAAGAATGACATTGGGATTTTGATTGGAATTGCATTAAATCTGTATAATGCTTTTGGTAGTATGGACATTTTGACAATATTAATTCTACCTATCCAAGAGCAAGGTAGGTCTTTCCATCTTCTGAGTTCATCTATAATTTCTTTATTTAGTGTTCTATAATTTTCGTTATAGAGGTCTTTCACCTCTTTTATTAGGTTGATTCCCAGGTATTTTATTTTTTTGATGCTATTGCAAATGGGGTATTTTTCATCATTTCTCTTTCAGAGTCTTTGTCGCTGATGTACACAAATGCCTTTGACTTATGTGTATTGATTTTGTATCCTGCAACTTTGCCAAATTCGTTTATTAGTTGTAAAAGTTTTCTGGTAGAGTTTTTTGGGTCTTCTAGGTAGATTATCATGTCATCAGCAAATAGTGCTAACTTGAGCTCTTCTTTTCCTATCTGGATCCCTTTAATTTCTTTCGTCTGTCTAATTGCTCTGGCCAGAGTTTCCAGTACTGTGTTAAATAGCAGTGGTGAAAGGGGGCATCCCTGTCTTGTTCCAGTTTTTTAGAGGGAATGCTTTTAATTTTTCTCCATTTAAGATAATGTTAGCTCTGGGCCTTGCATAAATAGCTTTTATAATGTTAAGATATGTTCCTGATATTCCTAGTTTTTCCAGTGTTTTGAACATAAAGGGGTGTTGTATTTTGTCAAATGCTTTTTCTGCGTCAATTGAGATGATCATATGATTTTTGTCTTTAAGTCTATTGATGTGATGTATTATGTTTATTGATTTCCGAATGCTGAACCAGCCTTGCATCCCTGGATAAACCCCACTTGATCGTGGTGCACTATCTTTTTGATATGTTTTTGTATCCGATTTGCCAGGATTTTGTTGAGGATTTTTGCATCTATGTTCATTAAAGATATGGGCCTGAAGTTTTCTTTTTTGGATGTGTCTTTGCCTGGCTTTGGAATTAATGTAATATTGTCCTCATAGAAAGAGTCTGGAAGAGCTCCCTCTTTTTCTATTTCTTGAAATAGTTTGAAGAGCATTGGTATTAGTTCTTCTTTGAAAGTCTTATAGAACTCGGCTGTAAACCCATCAGGTCCTGGACTTTTCCTTGTTGGTAGCTTTTTGATGACATCTTCTATTTCTTCGCTTGTAATTGATCTGTTTAAATTGTGTATAGCCTCCACATCCAGTTTAGGCAAATCATATGACTCTAGAAATCTGTCAATGCATTCAGTATTTTCTATATTTTATTAGAGTACAAGTTTTCAAAGTAATTTCTAATTATATTCTGTATATCTGAGGTGTTTGTTGTGATATTCCCTTTTTCATCATGAATGTTAGTAATTTGAGTTTTTTCTCTTCTTCTTTTCGTTAGCATCGCTAAGGGTCTGTCAATTTTGTTTATTTTTTCAAAGAACCAACTTTTAGTTTTGTCAATTCTTTGAATGGTTTCCTTAGTCTCAATTTCATTAATTTCTGCTCTGATTTTAATTATTTCCTGTCTTCTACTGCTCTTGGTGTTGGTCTGTTCTTCTTTTTCTAATGCTTTGAGGTGTGATGTTAAGTCATTTATTTGTTGGTTTTTTTTCCTCTTAAGGAATGAACTCAGTGCAATGAATTTTCCTCTTACTACTGGCTTCATAGTGTCCCAGAGATTTCTATATGATGTATTGTGTTCTCATTTACCTCTAGGAATTTTTTGATCTCCTCTTTGATATCTTCTTCAACCCCTTGTTCATTCAGTAGCATGTTGTTTAGCTTCCAGTTGATGGAGTAGTTTTTCTTATTCCTTGTTTTGTCGTTGATTTCCAATTTCATCCCTTTATGGTCTGATAGAATGCAGGGTAGTATCTCTATTTTTTTATATTTGCTGAGAGTTGCCTTGTGACATAAAATATGGTCTATTTTGGAGAAGGAGCCATGTGCTGCTGAGAAAAATGTGTATTCGTTTACTGAGGGATGAAATATTCTATATATGTCCATTAGGTCTAAACTGTTAATTGTTTTAAGGAGGCTTAAAGTTTCTTTGTTTAGCTTTTGTTTGGATGATCTATCCATTGGTGAGAGAGGTGTGTTGAAGTCCCCTAGAATAACTGTGTTGTGGTCTATTTTACTCTTGAACTTAAGAAGCGTTTGTTTGATGAATGTAGGTGCTCCATTATTTGGGGCATACAGATTTATGATTGTTATATCCTGTTGATGGATGGTTCCCTTAAGTAATAAGAAATATCCATCTTTGTCCCTCTTGATTAATTTTGGTTTGAAGTCTACCTTATTTGATAAGAGAATGGAAACCCCTGCTTGCTTCCGCCGGCCATGTGAGTGATAAGACTTTTCCCAGCCTTTCACTTTCAGTCTGTTGATGTCTTTTTCTATGAGGTGTGTTTCTTGGAAACAGCAAATTGTTGGGTCATTTCTTTTAATCCATTCTGATAATCTGTGTCTTTTGATTGGCAAGTTTAGGCCATTAACATTCAGGGTTATTATTGAGATGTGATTTTTATTCCCATCCATTTTTATTTGAATTATGGTCTTTAGCTTGATTTGGTTTCTCTTCTGGTTGGTATTTCCTTTAGTTTAATATCTCCCTTTGGTGATTTTCATTATCATCTTTCTCTTCTTCTTCATGAAAAATGTTGCCCAGGATGCTTTGAAGTGCTGGCTTTCGAGTTGTGAAATCTTTCAACTTTTGCTTGTCGTGGAAGGTTTTTATTTCATCTTCGAATCTAAAGCTTAATTTTGCTGGATATAAGATTCTTGGTTGACATCCCTTTTCTTTCAGAACTTGAAATATGCTATTCCAGGATCTTCTTGCTTTTAAGGTCTGGGTTGAAAAATCTGAACATAGTCTGATTGGTTTCCCCCTATATGTAATTTGCTTCCTTTCTCTTGTGGCTTTTAGTATTCTCTCCTTGCTCAGTGTATTAGGCATTTTCATTATAATGTGTCTAGGTGTGGATCTGTTGAGATTTTGTGTGTTTGGTGTTCGGTATGCCTCTTGAACTTGGTTTTCCATTTCATTCCTCAAGCTTGGAAAATTTTCTTTAATTATTTTATTAAATAGATTACTCATTCCTTTGGCTTGAAACTCTGCCCCTTCCTCTACGCCAATCACTCTTAAGTTTGGTCTTTTTATGCTGTCCCATAAGTCTTGGATGTTATGTTCTTGATTTCTAACAAGTTTTGCTCTATGTTCTAAATTCTTCTCTAGGACATATATTTTGTCTTCATTGTCTGAGGTTCTTTCCTCCAAGTGGCCTACTCTGTTGGAGATGCTTTCAATTGAACTTTTATTTTGGTTTATTGCTTCTTTCATTTCTGGAATTTCTATTTGGTTTCTCTTTAGAGTCTCTATTTCCCTATTGAAGTAATCTTTTACTTCCTGTATTTGTTTTTGGAGTTCTTTGTTAAAATGATCTTTTGCCTCCTGTACCTGCTCCCTCATCTCATTTTTGAGTTCATTCTTAAGTTCCATAAACATTTGGCATATGTAATTTCTAAATTCCATCTCTGGCATTTGACCAACTGTGCTTGCCATGACATCTACTGATGAGGTATCTTGATTTGTTTGTGTCATTTTCTTTCCTTGTTTTTTCATGTTGCTTGTGTGTCTATTCTTCCTGCACTGTGGGACCTTGACTATTTCGATTTTACCTTAAAGCCTTATGTTGTTCCTGTAGTACAATGCTATCAGATCACCTTATAATTTCTTTACACTTTTAAAACCTAACACTTTCTATTCAGAAAATCCAAGTTTGATCACAATGTACAGATTTTGTTAACCCAGATATTATTTCCAATTTACTCTGTACGCTTCTGATAGGGTTTTATAGCTTCAAGTATTGGATACAGAGGTGTTATGTTTAGGAAGAAGGAAGTGTCTTGAATTGTTCTTTCTTGGAAAGTATGAAAGGAGATATCTATTGAAGTGGTTTAGTGGAAGTGGTTTAGTATCAGTAGACGATGGAAGAAAGAGAATGGGGTTGACAATTAGGTGAAAAGATCAATTTATATATAAAGTAAGTTGGAAAAGAAAAAAAATGATAAAAGAGTAGGATTTGGTGTAAGAGAGAGGAGAGAGAGAATCAAGGAAATAGAGAGTAAACTATATATAACACCACTTTGCTACCCAGTTCAATTGCGCCGGTTCTAGAAATCCCAAGTTCTGCGTATAACTTGTTTTTGCCTCTGTTTAGTATGCACTGGCAGGATGTAAACATGGAAGATGAAGGAGGAAGAAAAGATACAAGAGTGAGAAGGAGGAAAAGAATGAAAGAAAAAAGGAGCGGAAGCAAACAAACACACTAACAATCAATGCGGAAGGAAAAAAAAAAGCAGAACAAAACAAAGCCAAAAAAAGAAGAAGAAAAATAAACAACAAACAGACAAACAACAACAACAAAAAAAACCTCCCTGCAATCCAACAAGACATCAAACCAACAAAAAGAAAAGGAAAAAAAAAAAAAAAGTCGAACCCCAAGTCTCAGACAAAACGGGCCCTGGGAAGCCCCCCTCTTTTTTTTCCCTTCCAGTTCAAACCAATTGCCATTGGAACATGTCCAGACAGTCTGCGATCCTGTCAGTGAAATCAAGGCTGCATCTCAGGCCAGTGGCTGCACGGTTCAGTGAAGGAGTTCCCCAGGTGGTCCGTGTGTGTCAGCAGATGAATGGCACTTGGAAGGGGACGCTCCAGAAGGCACCCCTTCCCCAAGCCCACCCACAGTTGCAGCCACCCGTTGCTGCTGCGCTAGCCTCAGAAACGCCCTCCCCTGCTGACCACCTGAGTCTCACCCAATTGTGCGTTGTCTTCAGAGAGCTGGAGAGTCCCTGGATGGCTGCAGCCGTCGCTCTCCGTCTCCTCCCCTTTGTCTGGAGCTTTCAAAGATGGCGGTGCTCTCCTTCCAGTCAACAGCAGCTCCGCAGACTCCCGTATCCTCGCCGTTCGATTTCAAAGCTGTTGGGTGAATGTCTCCCTGCCGAAGTAGCACCGGGAAGCCACACCTGTGACTGTGGTGCAGACAGTGCTGCTTCGGACTGTGGCCCGCTCCACTCTGCCCCTGTTTGCTGATCGCAGATCTCTGCGCTGCTCTGTCTGGGGCCCCACTACTGAGGGTCGCGTCAGGCGGAGTGTGGATTTGAACTGGTGTTATGGGCCTGCGGTCTCCCGTGGTTCCCCAGCACCAATCCCGCCGGCTGTTATCGCTGGTTTTTATCACCGGTTTCACGCTGGTGTGCCGTGAGTTTGGCTGGGGTTGCAGTAGTAGCGCGGTCTCCCCACACTGACTTTGTTTCGGACAGCCTGTGCACCACCCAGGCGGTTTTGCAGGAGCCTCGCGGCTCCAGCCGCTGCAGACAGCTTGTCTCTTTCTCTCTCTGGTAGTGGTAATCAAACCATCCAGGAAATCGGTATTTTCAGCCTATATATATATGATGAAAGGCAATTTATCTGCTTTGTTGGATTCTTTCCACGGAGCTGTCCTGAAGTGCATCTTCCTCTAATCCGCCATCTTGGATCCGCCTCCTTAAGAGTTATAAACAGATAAAGTTATAAAGTTAAGTGTATATTTCAGATCAGGTTCTCTCTAATCTTGACTTTCATACATGCAGTGAAATGACTCTTTCACACTTAATTTAAAAGGCTACATGCATCAATTGAGATAAAATCTAGTTAGCAGTTTTATATGAAAATATCGTTCTGATTCTCTTGCATTATTCCTTAGTTTGTGAAGACACAAGTACACCAACACATCCTAGGCAGTCTGAGGAACTTTGTGACTGTATGACATTAGTCAGCCAGGCAAATGAGCCAAGGTAGTGCAGGAACAGTACTCAATTAGGATCTTCACTACTGGAACACTCGATTATTTTTTTCACTTCTTAAAAAAGTCATTTTGTGAATGCTAAGATGCAAGCTTGTCCTCAAGCCATACATCTGTACTGTGAGACAGAAAATTGCGCTTCACTTTTTTTCATATTCCTTATTTGCTTATTAAATATTCTGACAGTCATACTCCAGTATTATAAATCATACATTTTAATAATTTATTTAAAAATTGACATGCTGCACAGGGTGAAAGCTTGTGAACTAGCTCTGTTTAGGACCCATAGGTCTTGATGCATATTGGTAAAATAATAGTGCAGGGAGCTTACACTATTTAATAGCAAGTTGTCTGTGGTGGTGAATAAGGGAAAGTGATCATGATTAAGGACATGAACATCCATTTCCTCTATTATTATATCTCTTTTAATTCTAGAATAAAAATCTTACTATGTCACTGGAGAAGTACTTGATTATATCTAAGTAAGAGGACAAAGCATCCTCCTTTACAGCTGGGAAGCAGAAAAATAAAGTTGTTTTAGCATTACCTCCTGAATTAAAGCAGAGAGATAGCTTTAGTAATTTAACATTTTCTCCCTATTAAGTAAAATGGGGTCATGATGATAGATAATTATATTTAAAAATCTACTTACATAGCAAATGCTAAGAGCATATCTTGAATTCTGTGAATTTGCTGCATTAAGAATTTCTTGGAATTCTTATTAGACCATCAGAGTATTCAATTCCTTCTGTTCACTTTGTTAACTGATGGGTCCCATAAATATTGAACCACATGAATTGTACTGATTATAGTCTCTGTGCTCAGAATTCTTACCTTTAATTAAGTGGTGAGGGTTATAAATTTTGGACCATGAATTGTCCAGGAAGTCACAGTTTAGAATGATTATCAACCAATCAGATCTGTAAATTTTCTTTTCTCATTTTTTGAAACAAATTGAAGCTGCTATATAACTCTGAATGTGATGGATACAGAGTGTTTGTTAGTTTGGCCTTCTTTGTTTTTATAAGCACTAATATTTTGGAAGATAAATAGCGCTTGATGCTTCATTTACTTTGATTGTTTTTAATTTCAAGATACTTTGGAAAATTTATTATACCATAAACCTTGAGTTAGCTACAGCTTTTCTATTCTGATCCAAATAAGCAACAGTCATCAAAAACTTCAGTAATTCAGAAACACTCTGTCATGGCTATACCAACAAAACTGTTTCAGAATGGAGCTAATTATTGATTATCCCCAGGGCTTCTGAGATCAAGTATACATCAGAGTAGTTAATTATGCCCTCATCCCTGCAGAGTTTTTGCAATGGCAGGTTCAATTTACTTAATAAAAATATTGCTTGGTGAGATTTGCAGATGAGTCAATTAGATAGTCATTAATTGGGTAGCCATTGGAAATGGGGTGTTGCCCAGTTGGGAAATGGTCTACTCTGTTGACTAATGTATACTAATGCCAGCATTAATGACCTTTGAATTTTCCCCCATGTATCCAAGGGAAAGCAAATTAACGAACCATCCAAGAAAAAAACAGATTTTGCTGAACTGGTATGTTTTACAGGAGAAAGATTAAAATTGCTCATTAAATGTATTAAACCCACAAAATTTCAGAGTAACAGAAATTGCTGTATTTAACTAAAAAGACCTAAATACTGGAGATTTCATAATGAATAGTCACAGTATCATATCTTACATATTTTCATTAAGTAGGTGATTTTAATCCCTTTGAGTATTTTTTATTGTGACTTTTAAAATTGCAAAGAATTATAGTATATCCAATTATTAAATAAATTATGTAAATAGTGTTAAGGAGCTTACTGAAAACATTTATTAAGGAGTAATTGGAAAATTAAAGAATGTTCACTTTTTGAGCACATGATAATTAAACTAATAGAATTATACCATGTCCTATTTATGAAACTTATCTCAAATTGCTATTATACTTTGCTGGGTATATTGTAATCTCTATATTGCTGCAATTAATTTAAAGTAGCATAACTGATTTTCAAGACAATCTTTGTAGTTTGTATATGTATACCCTAAAGAACCATATAATCAAATAATGAATCAGGAGAAGAGAATATATTAAGAAAAAATATGGCAACTTGAAATATATGTAAAAATGAACCTATTTTTTCAAAGTGCTATACATTGTGTCTTGGAATCTTTTTCAGTTTCTTTGTGAGATGAAAAGAAATAGTTTTTGTGTATGTGATCCAGCAATCTAATATAAATCAGTGTAAGCATGGTTAAGAAATTAAGAAAGCTTAGCTCAATGTATTACTTGGTCAATATTAATATCACATAAAAATAAGATATAGAATAGAGGAAAAACCTCTTTGCAGAGGCCTATAGAATTTGTTCTTAATTTGTTTCTAATGTCATTCATAACTGCTCTGAGAATTATTTTTTTCCTCATACAAGCCATTGATGTCTGCAGATTAATAGCAATCTTAGTAAATGTAGCACAAGTATTTGCTAAAGTATGTTTCATTGAACACTAATGCCAATGGTAAATAATGGAAGAAAATGATGTGGTCAAGTAAGTCTGATAAACACCATATTTTTGTTTTTGCTTTATAAAGAATCATTGTATATAAACATTTATGACTTAATTTTTCTTGTAATTTCTAAGATACATCTATAATGTCATTGTATATCTCTAATTCATTCATTCTTATTACTATGCAGATTCCACTATGAGAAAGATTGTTTATTCAATCAATTCTGAAATTGTTCACATAATCCTTTGAAATATTAAAGGCAGAATTATATTTGATTACTTTGTATTTTCCTTTGTTTTATAAATGATTTATTAAGAATACAATATCAAATGTTATAACAAATATACCCTTCTTCAGGAATCCTACTGTCTTGTAGAATATAAAACCATGCATATAATTAGCATGATATAATGGGATTATATTTCTATCTACAATTCTATGATTATTCTGATTTAGGAAGATAATAAGTAACAGTATGACGTGTGAGCTTGTTCTTATGGGGAATTTGCATTCTACCAGGTGGAGAAACCAGAAGAAAAACATGTAATAGGAAGAAATGCAATCAGTTCTGTAGAGCAGGTAGATAGACAAATTGTGATAGTGAATTAGAGTGGAAAGGAAAATTATACCCAGGGGAGAAGGCATAGGTAAAACAATATTATAACTCTCAAAGTACCATATAAATTAATTTTGTTATAGTATTTATACAAAATAATTTTACTGCTTATTATGGTTTGGATATGAAATGTTCCCCACAAACCTTCTGTGTTGATACAGGAGATGAATTGATTAGATAAGGAGATATGTAAACCAACCATTTGATGGATCAATCATTCAAAAGGACTACAGTACTGAGTCATAACCATAGGCAGGTAGGGCATGGTTAAAGAAAGTGGATCACTAGGGTTGTGCCCTTAGTGATTTAGGGAGTATATCTTGTCTCCATGGATCCTATTTCTTTTTTTCTGTTTCTGAAATGTGATGAGCTAAGCAGCCTTCCTCTACCACACCTTTCTGCCTCAATGTTCTACCTCACGTCTGACCAGAGTAAAGGACCAAATATGGACCAAACCTCTGAAACTGTGAATCCCCCAAAACGTTTCGTCCTCTAAATTGTTCTTCTTTAGCACTTCTGTCACAGCACAGAGAGTCTAACTAATGCATTACTCTTTAATTTTAAAATCATCTTTGTTGCACCATTTTTTCATGCATACTACTATTAATCATCTGGGTCAGATAATATTGTGTGTGGAGACCTGTCTTGAACATTATGGTTATCTTACAGAATCCCCTTTCTCTTGCAACTAGACATATTCCTTTTGAAGCAACCAAATATTTACAAATATAACAAATATTCCCATCCTCTGAGAAACATAACTGCCTTACTTGATAACCACTACTCTATTAACAAACTCTGTAAAACTCTAGCAAAATATTAGAAGAAAATTATGTGATAATCATGTACTTTAACAGTGAATAACTGAGTTAGTGCAAAAAGGATCTCCAAAAATTGTGTGCATTGGTGGAAAAAGGAGGAAGAGTAGGGGAAGAAGAGGAGCAAAAGAAAACTGAACAAGTCTAGTTAAGGCACAGGTAGAAACAGAAGGAACATTAGTTAAACCCATGAAAAGTTAGCAGTGACCTTCAAAAAATATTTTATGATCTTAATGGAAGTAGAATTTTGAGAACAATAAAGATTTCCTCCATTGTATTTTTTCTATTACTGCAATTCTCCAATTCTAATCACTATAGGACTTTTTAAAACATACATGTTTTTTTTTTTTTTTTTTCCTTCCTCAATTCCTTTGGTGTTCTCTGTTGTCTTGGAGACAATTTGCAAACCAGATACTGCAATAACTTAACTCTGCCTAATTTCCTAAACTCAGTTTTTGTTACACTCCCTACTCCTTATGTCCTCAGCAAAACCAATAGGACCTAAACTATAATATATGCTTTGTGCACTTACCCCCGTAACCCTTTCCCAGTCTCTCTGGGTGATAAACAGTAGCCCTCAACAATCTATTCTTAAATCAGAATAAAATAAATTTGGAAAATAATATTCATTTTAAGGAGTCTTTTACACAATAATAAAAAATACGCAAAAAAACAAACAAAAAACAAAAGTAGGTCAGGGCAAAGGAAACCTGAAGTGCAGGAAGGGAATACAGTATAAACAGAATACTTCGGGTAGCCTCACTGAGAAGCATTTGAGCATATTCTTTAAGGAATTGTGGAACTGACCCATGCATTTAGAGAATAGATATTTCAGGCAAAGTCTAAGCCAGTGGCAAACCGGGTGAAATCTGATGTTTGTCTAACATGTGCTTGGGACAGTCAGGTCTAGGCAGCAACAAAAGCATGAAAAGAATAGTAGATGAAAAAAACAAAGTCATGACTGAGGGGTATGTGGGGCTTCTTAGGCCATTTTGATGACTTCTCTTACTCTGTGAGCAATGGGATGCATTTGGAAAGTTTGAGCAAAGCAATGTTGCAATCTCACATTTTTAATAGGAGCTCAGGAGCAGCTTTCTTCAGAGTGCTATTGGATCTGTAAAGTTGAAAACAGAATATGCAAAGGTGGAGTCGTCCAGGATAGAATTGCTGGTGAATCAAACCAAGGTTATAATGGGCAAAATGAAATGTCATTAGAATTTGAATAGATTTTTTGTTTGTATCAATCTATTTTTTCTTTTAGCTGACATACATTTGCTATTTTAACTGTTTCCATGAAAGATTACAATATACAACTTTGATTGATTAAAGTCTACTATAAATTAGTACTTTATCACCTCCCAGATGTAGAAGTAGAACAAGAATTTAGAACTCTCTGATTGATTATACTCTCCCATATTATTTATTATATTCATTTTAAATCTGCATTTTTATTAGTTTTAATTAGCCATACTTGACAGTAGAAAGCTCTTTGATTCATTGTACACAAATGGAGCAGAATTTTTCGCTTCTCTGGATGTACATGAAGTAGAGTCACACCATTTGTGCAATCATAAATGTACGTAGGGTAATGATGTCCATCTCATTCCACCATCTTTCCTACCCTCGAGCCCCCTGCCCTCCTTTGTCCCATCCACAGTTCCTCCACTCATCCCATAACCGCTCCCCCCATTATGGATTAGCGTCCACTTATGAAGAAAACATTTGTCCCCTGTTTTTTGGGGATTGGCTTATTTTGCTTAATGTGATGTTCTCTAATTCCATCGACTTACCTGCAAATGCAATAATTTTATTCTCTTTTAATGCTGAGTAGTATTTCATTGTGTATATGTACCACAGTTTCTTTATCCATTCATCTATTAAAGGGCATCTAGGTTGGTTCCACAGTTTAGCAATTGTAAATTATGCTGCTGTAAACATTGAAGTGGCTATGTCACTGCAATGTACTGTTTTTAATTCCTTTGGGTATAGACCAAGGAGTGGGCTAGCTGGGTTGAATGGTGGTTCGACTTCAAGTTTCTTAAGGAATCTCCACACTGCTTTCCATATTGGTTGCACCAATTTGCAATCCACCAGCAATGTATGAGTGTGCCTCTTCCCCACACCCTCACCGACACTTATTGTTTGTATTCTTGATAGCTGACATTCTGACTGGAGTGAGATGAAATCTTAGAGTAGCTAAGGAGCTAAACAGACACTTTTCAGAAGAAGATACACAATCGATCAACAAATATATAAAAAACTGTTCAACATCTCTATTACATTTGTGTCTGTTTTAAAACCTCTCAAAACCTTACTATTGCTTTAGTCAATGTTACTCATTTGCTCATGTATCTCCATTCTAGTATTCCTTCTTTCTTCTTGTTTTACTATATTTTTGTCTAGGATAATATTCGTTTTGTTTTTAAGAATTTCCTTTGATATTTCTTTTGGCTTAGACTTTTGGCAAAACATCTATCAATTTTTATCTATGTATACACATGCTTACATAGCTAAAGTTTGCTGCAGGATAGTTTTCAAGAGATCTAGAATCAAGGGTTGAATGTTTTTTCATATATGTTGAAGCTAAAGAGAAAAATAATTTTAAAAAGTGTTCTCAGGGAAAAGAAAGGAGACCAGTGGAGTCAAGGAAGTGAGGCAGGGAGGAAAGCAGGACCTCAAAAAGTACTGGGGAATGAAATTTCCTAAAATATGTTATGTCCATGTGTGAATATACAACATAAATTCAACTTGCATATATAATAATAATGCACTAATTAAAAAGTAATAGAAAGGACATCAATAGAGTGGAGCAAGAGGAAAGGAAAAGAGAGAGAGAGAGGGAGTGTACAGGCACCTGGGGAATGAGATGAATCAAGTTATGTGCATGTATGAATATGCTATAATAAATCCTCATAATTGCAATTCACCAAAACAAAAAAGACTTAAGATCTGAGATAGCAAGCATTTTCTTTTAGAGTTCATTTGTTCTTTTTCTTTTATTTTTGTTTCTATTATTCATATTGTAAAGTTACCTTTGGTTTTTATTCTTTACAGTATTATTTCTGGATTGGTTGCTTTTTTTGTTTGTTTCTCTTGCTGTTGTTGAACAGGGATTTTCTGCTATGTCAGCAAATATTGTTATTTCTCTTCTTGATTTTGTAAAGCTTCAGTAATTCGTGGTTTATTTACTTACTTAAGCCAGTTTTGATAAGTCTGTTTTTTTATTGCTTTGCACTTTATTTTTCATGCCCGCTAAACACTGCAGTCACGTATGTTACAGTTATACACCTTCCATGTGCTAGCGGTTTCTCATACTTCCTTTTCTTCTCGTGCTTCATGTTATAAATCTATACTGTCCTAAAAGCCTATTTACAAGTTCTATATGAGATAAATGTGTGGATGAATCTATCTGTTTAATTATTTGTTGCCATTATCATAATTTTCAACTCCTGAACACTGCATTTTATGTTTTTGTACTTATTCTATTCACTGGTGATTTTCCGTATGTTGACATCTACTTTAGGAAATGTATTAGTCACAATCATTTTCAAATTTATGTGTGATAAAAGCTATGCCAAGTCACCTAAGAATATTTTTGTTAACTTGTATTCTTTCCATTTATTTCTGTTTTCTGTTAGCTTATTTTGATTTTACATGAATGTATGTTTCTGTGTGTGAATGTGTGTGTGTGTGTGGGGGGGCGTCTGATAAGTTTTGATTATATGTCTGAAATTGTGTTTCAAAGAGTACAAAGATTCAGAATGATACTATTTTTCGTTTCTTGTTTTTCAGACAATTAAAAAAAATCATCAACTTGATCTTGTCAGGGTTCAATATGACTTGCGACTAAATTTCAATCGTACTTTGGCATTTTTTTTTGTTTCCAATTTGCATTTATTCTAGACTATTTCAGGACTCTGAAATAAAAACCTGTGATATTTCCAAAGTATCTACTTTTTGGTGGAATTCAAATATATTTTTGCCCCTTATTTTTAGACCTATGAAATTCCACCAAATTCTAAATTGCTATTTTTCTGCTTGTTATCCAATTCTTTCAAGGAGGTGCAAAGACTGTAGCCCATCAGGATTTTGAGGCAAAAAAGAAGCAAGAAGCAAAGGGGATGAGAATGCTCTGGTCATAAGGGATATCACAGAAATTAGAAACTGGCATTTGATATTTATAACTGGCAAATTCCTCAAGGGAAAAAATACAATTTGTTATTTCATTTTTATTTTGAATCTCTACTTCTCTTTTGGATTCTGGCTAACTCAAATGTTCTCTGGTGCCTAAAAAATCTGTGTATGTGTGTGTGAGATAAGAGTACACATGTTGTACTTATAAAGCATGCATGTTGTACTTTATCAAGGTTTTAATTGTTCTTATGGGGGACTTGCTTTCTGATGTAGACTGTTGTGTCACAACTGGAAGAAATCAGTTTGGAGGATTTTGGGATATATTTTTATTTTTCTTTTTTTCACATATATATTTTGTACCAGGGATTAAACCCAGGGATGCAGGGGTGCTTAACCACTTAGCCACATCTCCAGACAATTTTTTACATTTAATTTAGAGACAGGTTCTCCCTGAGCTTAGGGCCTCACTCAGTTGCTGAGGCTGACTTTGAACTCACAATCTTCCTGCCTTAGTCTCCTCAGCTACTGGGATTATAGGCATGTGCCAAGGCACCAGCCTTTTGGGGACATATTTTAAAATTAAATTCAGTAAAATATTACTTCAATATAGCATGTGAGAAAATAAAGAACTCAATTGCAATTTCAAGTATTTTTGATCTTTTGGCTTGAGTCACTTAAAAATGGATTTTTCATTAAATGGAATTGGGAAAGCTGCAGATGGTGCAGTTTTGATAAGATAATTGGTTGTATAACTGCAGCTTAATAGTTTGAAATGAACAATATGATATGAATGCAGGAGTCATTGGCTTATACAGACACTTTAAGATATGTAGTCAGAAAAACCCCTAAGGATGTGAATATGAATTGGGAAGAAAAGAGGAATAAGGACTGAGTCCTGGGACACCTCAATAAACAAGGTTAGGAAGAAAAGGAGGAACCAGCAAAGATCCTGAGAGCAAGAACTAAAATGACAAGGGCAAGACAAAGAGAATATGATGCCTAGGACACCAGATAAAAAAATATATTAAGAAGAAGAAAATGAACATCATTAACTATTAATGAACAATATTTGATGCTGCTTCTAGGTCAACAATGATAGAGAAATTTCATTACTGATTTAGGAAAACATAAAGATTATTGGTGACCCTACAAAAGCAATTTCAAGAAGGGAAAATCTCTATTTGGACTGAGTTTAAGAAAGAAAGAAAAAGAAGGAGGTACTTGGATGCAATAATCATAAACAGCTGTGTTAGAAATTTGGTTCTAAAGAGAAACAAAAAAAAAATAATTTCACTAAAGAGATGGGAAACAAGTAAATATAGATTAGAAATAAAAACAATGGCCAAAAGGGATGATTGGTCAAAATACTTTATTTCTATATTATAATAAATAAACTATGCATTGCTGCTAGCAATAGTACAGGAAAATGATCTTGTAGAGGAGAGAGAAATGCTGACATGATATTCCCATGGAGCTGCTTACAAGCACAATATTTATTTACCTAATCTTCAAATAAGATACTATTATTTATTAATGTGTATATCCTTTATTATTTCTCCAATTTTATGTATGGAAGGAGAGGGGCTCAGTAATTTATCCAGATTCTGCACACATTAAAGCATAAAGATCAAGCATGGTGCATGTATACTTCTTGTGATACAGTGATGACAGTGAACTTGCCTCAGCTGATGGCCAGCCCAAGGACCACTATATTCCCAATAGGCTTTTTGTCCAAGGCCTGACTAGATGGTGCTACATTACTAAATGTAGTTACATTTCCTAATGCTCCCAACACCTTTTCTGTAAAAGAACCTAACTTGGCCATAAAGAACTGACTTAAAGGGGTTAGGGCTATGGCTCAGTGGTAGAGCACTTGTCTTGCATGTCTGGGTTTGATCCTCAGCACTCAGCACCACATAAATAAAATAAAGGTATTGTAACTGACTTAAAAACGGAAAGCAGGAAATCAATCCATTTTCTCTGCATTAACAGGTTATTTTGTTTTACTGAACTATGAAAATGGGTATTAGGAGGAAATGTAAATTGGTAAGGTGAGTTGAAAGATCTACTTAAGGTTTTGAATTACAGGATTTTATTTTTCTGAAGATCAGAAACACAGGCTTTCTGATTGCATTTCTTTGAAGATAGGATGGATGACGTGTGTACAGTCTATGGGTGATTACAAAACAGCTTTGAGTAAATCTTCCCGGGAAGCACAAATTTTTATCCTTCAGTAATCTCAGTGGTTGGTGTGGTGGTTCATTTTTTTATGGCACTGTGCTTACTGTGGTCCAGCCTAAAATATTCAAACCTATCCTTTCTCGTAGTGGAATTTTTCTTCATATCTTAGAGTCTTAAATACAATATTTAATTTTGTAATGAATTTTTTTATGCTATTTTCTCATATGTGGAAGATCTGACAATTGCCAAGAATTTTATTTAACAGGTCCCCATTTTCATTTTTTAATATGACCCTGTATATCCATATTAATATTAATATTAATCATGTATAACATGACAAATGATTGTAAGAAATTTGTGTATTTTTAATATTGAGATGCTTTCCTAGCAACATATTTGCTTTTTTTCTTTTGGCTATGCTTTTCACTGGCCTCTTAACAGATGCAGCTGCACAAGCATGCTTGATGGATACACACGTGCACACACACAACTGATAAAAAGGCTTTTCACAGCACACATGCCTACACTGTGCAAGTTTCAGTTAGATAGATTTAGCTATTGATGTGATAGGTCACAATGCAATTTAGAAGCAATTAAAAGGTAATGAATGTGCTGAACTGAAACCTCTGCCTAGCAGGCTTTTTCTGTGTACGCTGAGAAAGTAGATAAATTTGTGTCTTTATTGTCCCCTGAAGTAATGACTTCAGGCAAAATGGCAATGTTCGTGGCTACAGACACCTGCCTAACATGGGTGAAGGACAATCTGGCCTTCTTTTCTTGCAATGTTTACACAGAAAGTTATGAATACTTACTTCATGGTGCAACAGCATGAATCATCTTACAAGCAGTTATTAGGCATGGGCTATTTTAAAGTCAGATTGCCACTGTGCACCTTTAAAGGCACACTGATGACAGTACATATCTTGTGATAATAAATAATGGCCATCCTTAGTGGTGTGTGAAGAAGTGCACAGGCAGTGTGAATTGGTCACCTCACCCACACATTTTTCACAGGCTCTTGCCTGACTACGTGTAAGAGGAATACACTATGAGGCAGGATAGCAAAAATGTGTGCAAATCACTAACAAAAAAATAATTATGGATGCCATTGTAGGCATGGAACCATCAGATGGTCTTGTTCATATGGCACAGTGCAGCTAAAGTAGTACATTGACATTGTGCTATTTTAATAAAATGGATATATTTTTATTCTAAAAAGCATTCTGATTTACCCTGTCATTATATGAATGTATAGTCCTCAATTCATGTGCAGATTTTTTCTGTTTCATAATTAAACAGAAATTTTGAACATAACCAATTTATAATCATGCTTCAAATTTAGAACTGCTAGTCTAACACCTTTTCCATACATTCCTTATTTTTCTTTTTATTATCTTATTTTCCATATAGATTTAAGATTAGATATTCTGGATAACGTTTTGATCAAGAAAAGCTAGTCTTCTTGAAAAAATATTATGTAACTTTTAGGTGAATTATTTTTAATGGCAAATAAGAAAAATACATAAAAGAGCCACTAAAGACTAATTGCTTATTTATTTATTGGTTTACTTTTTCGATTTACTGAAGCATACTTGACAGATAAAGATTTATGTATTTAAGAGGTACATATGATTTACATATATATGTATATACCCATATTTAAATAATTACCCAAATCAAGCTAATTAATCCATTCATCACCTCAAATAGATAATCCTTTGCATGTATGCACTGATGCTTAAGATTTACTCTTAGCAAATTTCAAGTAAACAACACAGTTATTAACTGCAGTCATCAATCTGTACACATCCCAAACTAATTTGTTTTACATAAGTCAGTTTTTGTTACTATAACAAAATACCCAAAGTTGATACTTTATCAAGTGAAGAGGTTTATTTAGTTCACAGTTATGGAGACTGAAAATCCAAACAGCATGGCACTGACTCTAGTGAAAGCCTGATGGAAGACAGCATAATGACAGAGTGTATGTGAGGGACAGATTACATCATAAATCAGGAAACCACAGTGCTACTAATTTCCCATGGGACTATGTTAATCCATTCTAAGGGCAGGTCTCCAATTAGCTAACAACTTCCCACTAGGCTCCCCTTGTTAGTAACCCCCCATCTCTTAACATTACCACACAGGGAATGAGGTTGCCAGTAAATGCACCACAAATCATACTAAAACTAGAGCAAGATTTTGCTCTATAAACAAATTATTTATTTTCAATGGAGATTCTCTTACCACATCATTAATCTCTAAGTCCTACTCTAAATTTTACACTGATTTTATTATTGTTGATAGACCTACCACTGACATAAATTAATAAATATAGGAAAAAAATTAATTCATTGATGCTTCCTGATGCCATATGTAATATCCCTTAGAACAAATAGCATTAACCATTGTACCCAGAGAAGTTATAGCAAACCTACTGTGTATTAATGCTGGAAGTACAAAGAAGAATAGCAGTCCCGGTCTTTGAAAACATGAAATGCAGTAGAAAATGTATAAGTAGTGTTTTAGCTCTATCTGTATTTTTGCTTTTTCCACAAAAATGTAGGTAAAATATAATATGCTCCAGTCTCACTATTGGCTTTTTAAAGCATATTAATCAATTTAATTGGATTTATTTAGTCACATGATAGTTTAGTAATGCACAAATATACTCTAAATTTCACAGTAGGATTTACCTGTAATTATCCGAGTAACAGTAGTGAGGACCCAGATCTATCAGTAACAGATATTGTGCACCACTGTTTATATTGACCAGACAAATAATTCCTCAAATATGAGTTGCCTTAAGAGCATTACAGCTAGGACAAAGGGCTTTCTGTGCCTCATTCGTTTAAAAATTAGTGACACTAATAGTCACAGAAAATTGTATAGTGTCATTTGAGATTGATATAGCCAGAAGACATTTTTTTTCCAGCCTTGCCTTCCTATTCTTATGGAATATACCTGGCTATATAGCAACCCCAATTATTGGATTAAAAAGAACCAAGAATAGAAAAAGAAGCAGAGTAAATAGGAAACTCCTAAAAGTCATAGGACTATAAGCAGCTATAGACATTTAGATCTATAAAGATATATAAAATATTATGTAGGTAAATAGGTGTACTGACAGTAAATTTCTAAAGAGTGTAGAATATTTATTCATTTATTGAGAAATCTTACAGCTTTTCATCTTAACTTTTTTTTTTTTTTTTTTTTTTGGTAATTGAACTCAGGGCACTGACCACTGAGGTGCCCTTTTTTTTTTTTTTTTTTTTGTATTTTATTAGAAAGGGTCTCACTGAGTTACTATTCGCCATTTATTGAGATCCTCCTGCCTCACCAAAGTGCTGGGATTACAGGCGTGCGCCACCGCGCCGGCTCATCTTAGACTTTTTATCCTTGGACACATGTATTTCTAAAAATAATAATATTTTTCTTAATTTTGATAAAAATGACTAGAATACAGTAGTTAAAAGCATTAACTTCCCAAATTAAATTTATTCATTTGAAAATAGAGGCAACATTATTTAAAACTCATAGAGTTGTTGAAGGATTAAAGGAGAAAATGTTGATAAAATTACTTAGCTTGTTCCTCATAACTATTGCTGTTTCTTTGTTCTCATTATTTTCCATATGGGGGAAAATAAACCAGATGGCCACCCCTCCCCCCCCCTTTTTTTTTTTTTTTTTTTGGTACCAGGGATTGAACTCAGGGGCATTCGACCACTGGGCTACATCTCCAGTCCTTTTTTGTATTTTATTAGAGACAGGATCTCACTGAGTTGCTAAGTGCCTCGCCATTGCTGAGGCTGGCTTTGAACTCATGATCCTCCTGCCTCAGCCTCCCAAGTGCTGGGATTACAGGCATGTGCCACCACACCCGGCTCCCCTTCCCCTTTTGGATATCCCATGCTACACATTTTCTTTGCAGATATTATTCTATCTGACAGGTACTAGCCCACTGTCAAGGGTATAGTTTTAGATTCAGGGATTCAGTGAGTCAATTCCCATATATCTCACCTGATCACCTGTTTGGAATGTGCATATTCATTCAAGCATAATATGAACTGGGGAGATGTCTTCATCAGCATACTTAGTTGAGATAGAAATCCTTGTTCAACTAAATTTGAAAATACCACATAGTCTATTCCTGATTTACAAGTTTCACAAGGTAAATTAGCATGTAAATTTTTGAATTTAAGAAAACCTTTGAATTAAAGAAACAATTTTTATCCTTTATTGCTATTCTTGATAACTGGAGGTGGGCCAGTTTGGGGGTTATTTATCTAGATTATATTACTGAGGTGTGACTATCTTCTCTTATCTTTAACACCAAACATTCCTCAATTGATGTCCTTTGTTGAATATTCCAGCATTATTATTTATGTACTTCTAAGCTATTTCTTGAGGCTATCAATTTAAAGGCAAATATTATTTGAAAGGTTTCTTTGAGGGAAATTTTTACTCTTTGGGGGAGAGAGCAAAGCTATCTGAGAATAAAATACGAGACTTAAAATACTGACACATTCAGTTTCCCAAGCTAGCAAAGCCGAATTAATATACAATTTTTCTTTTCTAGCATACATTGCATTTCCTCAATTTCCAACTTTTACTGATTGTCAATAACATGTCAGAAATGTGTAGAGCCTGCCCAGGAAAGCTGACTGTTCAAAACTCTTCCTAATTCTTCATCCAGTGGTAAACAATGGCAGCTTGAAACTGAGGATCATGGATCATGGGGCATTTATGTAATACAGAGCACAGCAAGTGGTAAAAATCAGGTATTGTTTGCTTTGTGTTGTTGTAAACATTCCCAGGCACACAACTGTAAACACGCCTATGTTCTCCTCCTCCCTCACATTCTTGGAGCTCAATGTTTGTTCAGGCCTCCTTATTTCTTACCTGGAATATTGCAACTTTGACCTCATAATTTAAGTTTACTGCCAAATGTTTATTATGAAAACAATAAGTTAATGAGTAAATAAGTAAAAGGTGTTCATGGTTTACCACTTAATTTTCTCTTTGTTTTCTAATATCAAAGTGTTTTATCAGTTCTCAAAAGGCCCTTTATAACTTGGTAATTTCTCCATTTCCAGTTTTACAGTATTTGTCTAGTCAAAAAGTCCTTTCTTCTATTTCCCAATAGCAGGATCATCATCTTGAAGGACATTTGAAATATCAGTTCTCTACTGTTAAATATTTCCTGAATAGCCTATCTTAGTTGAATTTTCCTTTTTCTTATCCACCGAAAATTTATAACTTACCAACAGAACTAATGACCCAGAAATTCAGCTATCTATTAATATTGCTGCTCTTTCCATTGGAGTGGAGTTTATCAACACTTTGAGAGGTACTCGCTCTTGGATTGATGGTACCAAAAATATTCTTACTACATATGCCTATAGCTGATGGAGCACAGAAGAATACTAAGGACAAATTTGACAGCCCTTTCCACAATTTTGTACTGTATGAAGTCTCTGTACCATAATGATGAGGCACAGAAAGTTTGGGCCATCAAAAATTCCTTCATAAAATAAGCAATCTCATTTAAGAAGTTAGGCATTTAAACTGAGCTTATGAGAGATTGTGAAGTGAGGGTTATTAATGCAGAACCAAATTACTTTAGAGCAGGCAAAATAGTGGATGCTTATAATGGATTCTTCTAGTCATATGTCATCTGAAAAGCTCATATTTTCAAGAAGTGAAGGGAAAGTGGGTTGGAGTGAAGATCAGGAAAGGATTTCTCTTTTTAATCCAGGATTAATTCCATTATATGGTGGGGGTGTGTATTATGGCACATGGTGGATGTTGATTCATAACCCCATTTAATGTTATATGACACACATGTTTAAGAGCAATCTATTTTACCTGCTTCCAAAAGCCGCCTGAAATTCTATTAGGAAAAGGATCTCTGAAGAAATGCATCTTACTTGCTGTAAAGGGTTTACAAACACAGGTATCTCAGAGCAATCCTGCCTCTACAACAAGTGTTATCTTAATACAATGCTATGCTGAACAGTCATAAGCTTCTATACTTTCAATTCTGCAGAAAAACATATTAGGAGGAAGACAGTGTATCAGTGCCTGCCTGTGATGCTTTTGACTAAATAGAAATTGTACATAAAAAGAAGAAAGATCGTTATCTAAAGTGATGCTCATTCATCCTGCAAATGTTTACTTGATGTCCATGTTAAACCAGACACCATTTCAGGCCCTTAAGATAAAACGGTGACTATAAAAAGACACAATTCTTAGTCTCTCTGGGAGACAGATATTAAATAATAACTGTAAAGATGCACTATAAAGGGAAGCAATGATTCTTTGAAAGCAAGTGTAAATCTAGGTGTCTCAAGCCCTGAAACTATTATAATTTGTTAGCCTTTTTAAGAAAAAGGTACAAAGTGCAAACAAAATCTAAGCTGAAGGAGATTTTTAGGATTGCTAAAAAATAAAGGATATCAATGCTTAAATTTCATCAATGTAACTATCCATCTCTGTAAATGATAAAGCAACTTGATTTAGAGAGTATCACTACATAGCAACAAAGAGAGTATCAGAAAGAGTACCTTGATACTATAGGTGATTCTTGATCTGAAATGCAAGACAAAAATCTATGTGTAGTAGTTAACTAGATATGGCAAGGGATAGAGAAGGACTGAACATCTCAGAAAGTATATGGCTCAGGTGAAAGCACTGTAATATTTAAGTTGGTGGTATTTTGTGACAAGTGATTGGACAATTTGACCAGATCACTGAGAGTAGAGGGACAGTGATAGCCAAAGAGCTCAAATAGAGGCTGTTGTCAAAACAAAGTCATGCTAAATCATACCATCATTTCTAGTTCCCTATTCTACTTCTAATGATGCTTCTTCATAATATAAGTGGTGAAGGCATAGAACAATTAGGGTATCTCGCACTGTGGGAAATCCTCTTGACTATATCTAGGATTTAAGCCCATGCATCTCTTGGCTTCTCAGTATCTTCTTTAATGCACATGTATATAGACTTGCTTGATTTGAGTTTTTCTGCTTTTATTCCTATTATTCATATAAAAATAGTGTGCATGTGTATTCTTGTTTTTATTGTTGTTATTCATGGATTTGGCTTGTATTGTTTGGAGAATTCTTTGTAGGTAATTGTTCAACCCTGAGTTACATATGCCCCAAGCACACGGATTCTAGAGAAAGAACTTAAGAGATCTCAGCAGAGAGATCTTGGCCATTTTATTACTCAGGTACTCCTTGGTGGTGGCAGGTTAGGATACAATAAAAGGCTGCCCCAAAGGGAATATATACAGGACCATTACATGCCCACTGTGCAGATGGATGTCTTCAGATGTTTTATGAGCACATTCTTTGTACAACCAACGTCACTGTGCTTTGTTTTCACCCAAAGATTGGGTACATGAAGTGGCCAGCTTCCCTTTTCCCTTAACTTTGTTTTCATGTTTTGTAGAGTCCTTATCTTACTGCAATCTTTTCTAGGCATTTGATCAGTGTTTTAACACAACAATTGATGATTCTGATGCTTACATTTGTCTATCGCTTTCTGTTAGTGAAGTGCCATTTATTTTCTCCTTGTTAATTAATTACTTTTATTGTTTTGTTTGATACAATATTTGTGCATAATATTCATGAAGTACAGTATACTGAAATTCCTCTTATGAGTGAAATTAGGTGGTGTATGTATTTCTGTGTCTTATTTCACTTAACACAAAAGTCATCTGACTCCATCTATGTTATAAATGACAGGATTGCATCCTTTTTGTTTATTGCTGAATAAAATTCCACTACATCATATTTTAGTTATGGTATTCCTCTGTTGATGGGTATTGAGACTGATTCAATATCCTGACTATTGTGAATAGAGCTGAAATAAACATGGAAGTGCAGGTGTCTCTTTGACAGGTTGATTTCATTACTTTTGGTATAAACTAGTAATGAGATTTTTGGATTGTATATTGTTTACATTTTTAGGAACTTACAATATTTTTGATAATAGCAATACTAACTTAGAATTCCATCAGCAGTGTGTAAGAGTTGTTATTTTTCTGCATCTATGCTAGCATATGTGATTTTTGTCTTTTTGATTAGAGACTTTCTGACAGAGGTAAGGTAGTTACTCATTGTGGTTTTGATTTGCATTTTCCTGCTGGTTAGTAGTGTGTTTTTTTTTCATCTATTCATATATATTTCATATATTTATATTCTTTATGTATTCCATATATTCATTGACAGATCATAAGTCTTCTTTTGAAAAATACCTATTCAGATCATCCGCTCATTTCCAAATTATTATTATTTTGCTCTTGTTGGGTTGTTTTTATTTTTATATATTCTGGATGTAACCCATTTTTAGATGTATATAGTGCAAATATTTTTCCCTATTCTGTAGATTGTATCTTTGCTTCATTAATTATTTATTTTGATGTACAGAGCTTTAGTTTGATGTATTAGTATTGATCAATTTTTATTTATTTATTTTTTGCCTGTTTGTATGGGTATAGGGGTCATATCCAAAAAGTTGTTGCCCAGGTCAGTGTTCTGAAATGTGTCCTCTAAGCTTTCTTTTAATAGTTTCATATTTTTGTATCTTACATTTTCGGCTTTAATCCATTTTTGGTTGGTACTTGTGACTGGTGAGAGAGAGTGGTCTATTTTCATTCTTGTGCATGTGGACGTTCACTTTTCCCAGCATCATTTATTGAAGAGACTTTCTTTTCCCCTTTGAGTATTCTAGCTCTTTTGTCAAACATTAAGTGTGGAATTATTTCTGGGATGTTAATTCTTTCCTATTGGTCCATGTGTCTCTGCCATGCTGTCTCAATTACTATAGCTTTATAGTATATACTGTAGTCCTATGATATGATGCTTGCAATCATTTTCCTTTTATTTAAGGTTTCTTTGGTCTTTTGGGGTCCTTTGTGGTTCCCTAACAATTTCAGAATTGTTTTTCCTAATTACGTGAAGAATGGCATTGGTATTTTAAGGAGGATAGCATTAAATCTGTAGGTCATTTGGCATTACATAGATATTTTAATATATTGATTCTTCCAATCCATGAACATGGGATATTATTCCATTTATTTGTAGCCTTTTTATTTCATCAATATTTTATTATTTTCTTTACAGTAATATTTGACCTCCTTGTTTAAATTTATTCTAGGAATAATTTTGTGACTATTGTAAATGGGATTTTTCTCTTAATTTATTTTTCAGAGCGCTCACTGTAGAAATCTCACTGATTTTAGTGAGTTAACTTTGTATTCTACTCTTTTACAGAATGCCTTTATTAGGGTTAACAGCACTTTTCATGGGTTCTTTAGAGTTTTCTGTATATAAGATCATACCATCTGCAAACAAGGATAGTTTGACTTCCTCCTTTTCAATTTGGATGTCCTTTGTATATTACTTTTGTTATATAGCCCTGGCTAGGATTTCTAGTACTATGTTGATTAACAGTGATGAAAGTTGGCATTCTTGCCTTCTTTCAGATCTTAGAGGAAAAGTCTTTAATTTTTCTTCATTTAATATGATATTAGCTATGTGTTTGTAATGTATGGAGTTTACCTTGCTAAAACACATTCCTTCTCTACATAATTTGCTTAGAGATTTTATCATGAAGGGACGTTTTTTATTTATTTACATTTTTTTGGTCTGGGGATTTAACTCAGGGAAGCTTTACCACTGAGCCACATACTCAACCCTTTTTATTTTTTATTTTGAGAAGTGATCTTTCTAAGTTGCTTGGGGACTTGCTAAATGGCTGAGATTGGCCTTGAATTTGAGGTCCTCTTGTCTCAGACTCCCCAGTTGCTCAGATTAAAAGCATGTACCATCGCACCTGGGGGATATTGAATTTTGTCAAATGATTTCTATGTATCTATTGAAATAATCAAAAGATTTTTTCTTGGTTTTTCTTAATATGGTATATCACATTTTTTGGTTTTCATGCATTAAAACATCCTTGTGTCCCTAAGATGAATCTCACTTGACTGTGAAGTGCTTTGGTTTGGATGTGAGGTGTTCCCCAAAACCTCATGTGTGAGATAATACAAGAACATTCAGAGGTGAAAAAATTGGGTTAAGAAAGCCTTAACCCAATGGGTGAATTAATCCCCAGATGAAATTAACTGAGTGGTAACTGAGTAGGGTGTGTCTGGAGGAGGTGGGTCATTGAGGGGTTGGACTTTGGAGTATAGATGTTGTATTTGGCAAGTGGGGTCTCTCTCTGCTTTCTCATCATTTGAGCTGATTCCCTCTACCATACTCTTCCACCACAATGTTCCTCAAAGCTTGAGGAATGGAGCTGTCTCTTTATGGACTGAGACCTCTGAAATTTAAGCCCCCAAATAAATTTTTTCTTCTCTAATTCTTCTTATTAGGTCTTTTAGTCACAACAGAGGTAAAGTTGACTAAAACATGGAAAGTAGTCTTTCAAATGTGCTACTGCATTTGGTTATGAAAAGGAAGTTTCATTTTCTATGTAAGTAAACCAAAAAAGAAAAGAGAAGCATGAAGATGACTTACAATCAAATACTATTAGCCAAAAAGGAATTCAGAGGAGAAGGAAGAGGAGGAAGGAGAAAAATTAAATAATAATTTAAAAGAGCAACAAAATATCTTAGAAAATGAAAAAAAAAAAAAAACTCCAATAAAAAGTGACTTGGAAAATTTGTGAGTCAAATAGGCAGCACTTTTTAATTATCTTAATTTTGTGATCATAACTGTGAAGAAATACCAGAAATCAGCAAGGGACTCAATAAACATACAGAAAAGACACAGCTACAGGACATACATAAAAATTCTGTGTCCAAAAAGTATAGAGATGAACTAGTTATACATGTTAACATTATGAAAGCAATAGAAGAGAAAAACAAATAACTGCGAAAATCAAGACTAAGTTAAAAGAAAAAAATGAAAATTAGATGCTAAAAATGTTCAAAGAAATATATGAATTTTAAATGAAAACCATGATCAAAATAAATGATGAATAGATGAGAGGGATTTTTAAAGAGCAATCATTAGACAAAAGTGACAAAGAAGATGCAGCACACTTATATCTGTAGTCCTTACTAAGATAAAGACACCAGAATAGAATGAGTATCTCAAATTCAAAATTTCCATAGTAATAGAGAATATAATTATAAATATTTAAACAACAAACCCATTATATTCTAAGACATATTAACCCAGAGTAGCAAATATCTTGGTAAAATGATTGGACTTTAAAGAACAAAACCCTTTTATCATATAATTATAAAGATCAAGTTATATTATGGAAAATAACCACACATTCTGGTTATCCTGAGGCTGTTCCAATTTGAACTTTCTAAACTTCTCATTTTTAATTATTCTTAATTTCAAAAGAGTTCCCTTTTGGAAATAAATCTTCAAATCAAGTCAATATTGCACTACTGACAATTTTTAATGTCTGTAGACAGTAGATCCCTCTTTCTGAGGGATATTATTTAAAGAGTTGGCCAAACAGTTTCTAGGATGAAAGTTACATACATCCCACCCTGAAGTTCCAAGAACTTACAATATATATCTACTAAGACTTTGGAATTAGTTTCTTAGATCAAAATCAGTAGAACATAGGCCGCAGGCCAATTCAAGTCCCTTGTCTATTTCTATAAATAGCTGTATTGGAGTTTGCATTTATATATTGTCTGTAGCTGTTTTTTCACAGCACCAGACTTGAATTCTAGAAGCAGGCATCATATGGAACAGAATAGCTAGAATAAGTACTACCTCCCCTTTTACAGAAAAACATTTGGGTAGTCTATGCTGGTATGTCCAAACTAGAATTTGAGAATACTTGAAGTGAATTGTAAAGCAATCATTAAAAATATTATGTTGATCAAGTGATTTTATTATTGATGATTTTGAATAACCAGATTGTTAATTGCCAAACCATAATTTCTACTTTATCATCATATATGGTTGTGCAGAATATATTAATATTTTCTCTTTTTAATTTGGTTTTATTAAGCTCAATCACATTAGATGTTAAAATATGCATTTTACAAACAATCTGATATAACAGAATTGATTCCTTGAAGTATAATGTGTTAATCTTCTTTCCACAATTCTAAATTGAACAGGCAGCTGCTGTCAAATGATGAAAAGCAAATCTTCTTTCCACTCCCACTGACTGCAAGACTAAGAACAAAGCTGCTGCAGCATTCTCATCACCTGCTGGCTCAGAAGTAGACAATAGGTTTTAATAAATATCTCTCACCAAAGCTACTTCATGCCAGCATCAGCTTGCTGAGTTGGATTCAAGTATACAAGTTTTAGCTAGCCTTTAATTATGTCTCAGAAATGCTGCATGAGCAATAACTTAACTTTCTAAAATAAATATCTTGAGCATATGACAGTGGCACATTTTCTTGTTTTTTTTTTTTTTTTTTTTTCCCCCATGTTTATAATACAGTTACAGAAGACTGGAGAGCATCTCCCATTGAAAATCTAGTAGCCATTTCATAGTTTTCTTTTTTTTTCTTTTCTCATCTGATTGCAATACATAAGACATATAAAATGTCAGCACCGTGTGTTGGAATAACATACTTTAATACATTAAAGATAGATATATGTAAAAGCAAAAAGATATGAAAGCAAAACAAAATTGCTGATTTAATAAAATAAAAGTAGAATTTCATAGAAAATGAGATTTTTTTCTACCTAAATCTTGAAAAGTTTATTTTTTTCTTATTTTATGTTAGTATTAACTTTGATTTTCTGTTAGGGTTGCCTTTTTAAAAAACATATATGGCCATTTACACTATGGAAACATTTATTTGATTTATTCATACTTCATATATAAAATAATTAAAAATAGATTTCTATAAAAGTTTTCAGGGCAGTCCTATAAATAAATTATATTATTTCATTTGGAAATTCATTAAAATTTAACTATTAGCTTTCTTTTTATAAAGTCAATTACTTCTTTATATATATTAAATTATACTAAATATTTATGTAGTTGTATTGTTTGTGTAAAATTTAAAATTTCCAGAATGTTTATAACTTCTTGAATCAAGTAAACTAAATTATAAATACTATTACCTTAAGTTTTTATTATTTTTTTCACAAATATTAAAAATTTAAAAAATAAATTTGAACTGTAAGACTAGTCAGATATCCTATGATGCCAAATAGTATTTTAATATCCAATATGTAATATAAATACATAACATGATGTCCTTCTTAAAATATCTCCACAGCCAACATTTTCTTATACAAAATATTTTGTAATAGCTGTATTTCATAGAATGTGTCTTTCAAGATAGCACTTTAAATCAGATCAGAAAAATGTAGAATTACAACTTTAAAATTCAATCTAAATTTAAAATAAATAAATTAACAAACAAATAAATAAATGTTAAATTCAAAATGCAACTAGTAGAAATTGGAATTGTGGTCTTGAAATAGATCTTGAATATCTGTGTTCTTCCCAATCGTTGCTGCTAAGAGAGATTACATAAACGATTTCAAATGACTTATGACTACAATATTATTACTTTGATGATTGAGGAGCAATATTTTCAGCATTTTTTTCCAAATATGCTAGTTTAAAATTCACATATATGTATGTCTTGTGGTTTAATCAAGTGTTAGGACATTTTCAGACAATTTTGGATTAGAATGTAGTACATTGTTACAGTTTCCTTTTAGAAATGATGGAGAACAGATTCTTAGTTATCTTTTTCATGGAGGATATGGGATTTTAGGAATGTATTGTTTGTTTTTAAGTGAATAAATGTTTAATTTTTTCATAATTTTATACTCCGTATCAAACAATCTTGGGATAAAGAAAGCATCCACCCCCCAGGTAAATATTATGCCTTCCAAGAGAGGTAGGTTTTTTAATGCCAAGTATATTGGAATTTATTTTTCACAGTTGATTGAGGTTCCCTATTAAAAGAAATAGTCAGGGAGTTCTTGTTATGAACGTCTAGGTCATAACAGTTCTTTTAAAAATCACAAAATGAGGCTAGTAGTGCAGTCCAGGCTTCTTGAGTTCAGGTTATTTCCTTACCTAATACTGGGTAATTTGTTTCAAGTTCTTGTTTTATGTGAATGTGGAAAAACTGCTTTTGTCAATTAACTAAAAATACATAGTCCTGTAAAAACATGTTTTCTAAAACTATGACTTGTTAGAATCTTGACTGTGTAAGTTCTGTAAGAATGGAGTACATTACTCTTGCATGGAGAATCTGAGCCACCTTGAAATCTTTCACACTTTCAATTTCCAGATGAAGGTGAGTGCTTTGGAAAAGGGGTTTATGGGCATATTAATCCACAGTTATCTTTGTAATTACTTTGTAATTTTCTACTAAGTCTGCTTTTCAGCAGAGGACAAATGATAACCCCCTTTCACATAGCCCAATTTTGCTTTGCAACTATGGCAAAACTGATTTGCTTAAATTTTACCTGGACTCCATCCTCCCCTTAAATATGGTAAATTGATAGCTTCATTCTTCAACTAGGCAGTACTTGATTATGTGGGAAGATGTTTAGAAGATAAAATTCTGTGATACTTTTATTTCCTCACCACTTACTTGAGCTCAACTATATTTAAATTTGATTATTTTCCACAATTTAACATTTTTTTTGGGGGGGGAAACCATAGGTCTTGCCAACACTTAAAATTTATTCAGTGGGTTCTATAAACTTGTTAACTGGGTTCTAGAAAAGAGATGTTTGTAGTTATACTAAAAGTTGTCTGCAATTAAATTTAACAAATTCTTTTAGCAAATGTCATTTAACCTACATTTGGACATATGGAAGGCATAACTTTGTGTGCTTCATATTCAATGAAAAAGTCATTATTCATAATCTTTCACTGAGACAAAGAATTAAATTTGTGAATATAAATGTAACATAATAAGATAAAAATTATAAATTCCTATGAATAGCAAATCTTAATTTCATTCTTTAAGATATGAAATAATAATCATTTCAGAATTAAAGAAGTAATACTTAAATGCAAATTACTATTAAATTATTAAACTTAACTATAGGAGGAAAAATACACAGATGCACAGCATTCTCATTCTTTCACCTGTTTATGCTGATTATTGAAGGGTCAAGCCTAGATTCTTTGCATAAATATTTTAGAAAAACTAGTTTTTCAGTCTTTACATACTGCAAAAAACTGAACTACTGTGATAATAAATTAACATCTATATTCATTTTAGTTCAGATCTATTAACAACTATTTATAACTTTAAAATGACTTTTTTTGGAAAAATATTGTTACTGCCTAATAATACTGATTAGAAAATCACCAATAAGAGTACTAATTTAATTGTTTCCAATAGAGGAATAGAATCATGAAAATTGCTAAGGCATAATATTGAGATACAATTACTTCTTAATGCACATTTTGTGTAACATTACCTGATACATGAATGGCTGTCATTTTGTGCTGTTTTAGAAATACGTCAAGCTCTAGAGCTGTAACAGGTTCACTCATGTAGGAGGCTGTAGGCTTCTCCTGCCAAACCCTTTGCTTGTTGCAGTCAGAGCATGTCAGGGGATGAATGGTAATATCAAATTCCCTCTATCCCTAAGTATAAAACTGTGAAAGTGTGTCTAATATGCCCTCTACAGTCACAGTGAACTTTTGATACCTTTTATGACATGCTAGGAACCTAGGAAAGCACTGTCATTACTGCTGAGGTGAAGATTTTTTTATAAAGAATTATGCGTAGTTCTCTGTGTTATAGTTTCTGTCACCCTTAGGGAAAGAAGTTAATTGTTTTTAAGCCTCTTGAGTGATTCAGTATTAGTCTTACAGCAAGATGATCCTCCAAAGAGAAAGAAACACACAGCTTACGAAACACAAGCATCTGTCTTTGTCTCTCTTGCCTCTAAATTTATGCTCAAGGCATTTTTATTAAAACTAGAAGAAACATTGGTAGACATCATTTAAAAATGTCATGCAAAAACCTGAACTTTTCACTCCATTATTTTATAGAATATAATCCCATTTTTTTCTTTAATTTTAACGTGAACCTTATTTAAAAATAAGTCTGAACATGACTAGGTTCTCATTCAAAACTTAGCCTGGGAAGAAAGGTCATCTTTTCTGTTTCAACTGAATCTCAATACTGGGCAGTTCTAAAGAGAGACTGTCTAGCACATCATTTCCCTAGAACAAGACAATCCCTTAAGATCCCCTAAAGATCAATTATATCTGAAACAAAGGTAGATATGGTGTTAATGGCTTCACACTCTTTACTTAGATATTTTGAGTGAACAGGAGGACTTTAAGGATTTTTCTACAAGGAATTATATTTGAAAGACAAGGAAGATTGTTATCACTGAATACATTTTAAAATGATACTGAGTCATATAGTAAGAAATGAAGATGACTGGAATTTCTATTATTTGGTAATTTTTTGTAAATTGGACATATTGTAGTTCATTATTATAATAAAATCTATATCTTTAGGTGATATCCTTGGGATAATGTACTTACCTCACTTAGTAAAAACTCCCCCCAAATTGAATTACTATTAATTCATAAATGAATAATGGAAGCTTCCAGGTTGCTGAGTGCATCCACAAACTGCCACGGGGTGGCATCACCTGTTGAGTGCCCATCAACAGATGAAAGATAAGAAATGTGTATATACACAAGGGAATATTATTCAACCCTACAAAGAATGAAATCCTACCATTTGGTGCAACATGGATGTTACTGGAAGACATTGTTAGCTGAAATAAGTTAGGAAGATAGAGACAAATGCTGCCTGATCTCACTTATAGGTGGAAACTATATAAGTTGATATCAGATAAATAGAGAATAGAAGAGTGGTTACCACAGTCTGGAAAGGTTGGGGAACAAGGGCATAAAAAGACAATGGTTAATGGGTATAAGGGTATAAAGGAAATGAAAAATGACTTGTAATGTTCTATTTTAGTAAGGTAATTATGATTGAAAACAATTATATATTTCAAGATAGTAGAAAGGATTTTGAATGCTTCAAGCACAAAGAAATGAAAAATGTTTGAAATGAGAAAATTACTCTGATCTGATTATCATATATAGTATGCATATATTGAAGTACAATTAATATGTGTAAATTAAAAAAGAAATAGACTAAACAAAAATTAAATGAAAAAAGTATAAAACTTTTAAAATGTAAACATATAAATGCACTTAGAACAATATAATAGTGTAATGGTGATGTGAAAATCACTTTTGATTTTAGAATAAAAGTTAAAAGACAAAAATATTAAGAATATGGATCAATACACATATTTATTAACAAACTAACTACATAAAAACATACAATTTGAGATTTGTAAAGTGATGTGAGCACTAAGTAATAGTGTGGAGTGTTTTCATTCAATTGAAGTTAACTGCTTAAAATGAACTATTATATTTTAAGGAAACAGTTGTTCAAGATCTTCCTGCAGCAGCAACAGACTACCTCAGAGGTGGCTACCTAGGCACAGAATATACAATGGATGGGGTCTATGAAAAAAAAAAAAAAAAAAAAAAAAAAAAAAAAAAGAGCTCTAATCCACAATCTGAAACAACTAGTTCAGAAAGCAAACCAAACATCTATAGAAATCAATGCAGCAAGCCAACAACAACCTCTGTAGTAATTGGTCTCAAATGTCCAATTCTTGTTCAGTAACTGACAGCTTTCCTATTTTTTGCCCCTACTGGCAACATAGGACCAACTGGGGAAAGACCAATGCATTTCACTAACAAACCATGAAGGAATCTCTGCTTCTTATGAGCCTGTCTACAACTTTCCAGTGCCAACAACCTCTAATCAGGGCACACCCAAAGCTTTCCCTTTTTCTACTATATAGTTTTTCCATTACCCCATCTGCCTTTGAGTCCACCCAAAGGCAAGGGATGGAGGCTAACTCCAGTGCTATAGTAAGCCAGGAATAAATACTTTGGTTTCTTCTGGAAAAAAAAAAATCACATAAGATCACAAAACACAGTCAAAACAGTCTTGAAAAACAAAATCAAAGCCAGAGGCAAAAATTTCCTGATTCCATAATAAAATATAAAACTATTTGAGGCCACTAAGATTACAGGTGTGCACCACAGTACCAGACTCAGTTCTGACTTCTAATTCAGTTCCTAAATTGTTTCCAAGAACACCTTGCTATACCATGCTCATGTATGCTACCACAAAGACATGGTGCATATGGCAGCAAAGATATGATTCCTGTCTTTTGAGAACTAACATTTCAGTGAGAGACAACATGCAAATGAATAATTACAATTTAATGTAAAGAAGCAATAGTATACATGCCCACACCCTAGCATGCTTCTTTCTGCCCCAGAAATAAGTCATCTAAAATCTGTCACAGAAGCACCGACATTTTGTTATGACTTTTAAGAGAATTTTTAAGAGAATTCATAACAAATAAAACTTACATCATGGAAAAAAATATAGTTCTTTCAATTCTATTACAGAAAAACAGACAAAATCTCCTTCCATCCCTCATCTGCCTTTCTACCCCCATTTTATGAGACAATGGTGGTATAATTTCTATCTCCCTTTGTACTACAGCATGCCACAAATACAAAGAAAAGAGCAACAATATTATAGTTTTAAGTGTTGGCGGTGGATCTAGAAGTTGATATGTCTGGTATAAAATCTGATAAAATACCAGTGTTTTTCATTGTACTACCAAGTTGACATGGAGACATTATGAAATCATCCATTCATGCTTTCATAACAATGGTAGGGACACAGTACATGCTAACTACATTCTTGTGGAATTAAATTTCAAATATTCCTGTTTTGATTTAACCAAATCTGGCTCATGCCTTGTGCTATGCCTTCTAAAAGGGTTGTGCACACATATATGTGCATATATGTATATATGTAGGAGAAAGGAGGAATTAATGATTTTCACTTAGAATCTATGAAGAGAAAAATGAAAAACCTGCCTTATAATTTGCTTATATTGTTTATTATTTACTTTCCCTTACCCATGGCAAAAAATAGTATTTCCAGAGGAACTTTATAAATAATAAGGATGTAAGTCTGTTTCATTCAAAAGTTATAAAAATATTTACTAACATGTAATTTTTTTATGTCTTGAATTATATACTTTTTTTAATGCTCAAATAATTTTGCCCAACAGGTTTTTGTTCCTTGATTTCTTCATGGAAATGCAATGTTTTCTTAAGAGACTGTACACTGAGCAGACAACTAAAAACACAAAATAAAATGGAATAATAAATGGGCCTATGAAATTGAATAAAGCACCAGTTATTGTTCTGTGGATGGAAATACATAATAAAAGTAAAATGCCAGGGAGGCTTTGGAGAACAACTTCATTATCGAATGTGGAAGAGAAAATTCAAGCTTAGTAGTTTAGAATTATTTTCCAAACTGCAGACGGCCATCATACAGAAATATTAGTCATTTTTACTCAGCTTACAAATTTCTTCATAAAGATTTATTTAAACTTAATTAATCATTCCTATGCTCAATACTTGATTTATTTTAAAATTTAATATTTTATATTCATTGATATGAGTTTGGCCTCACAAAATATATGTAGTAATTTATATATGTATATACATTTATATAACTATATAAAATGTGTATATACACATATATTCTGCTTCATTGGTTTTATTTTGCTTCTTCAGAAAAAAGAAATTTGATCAGTCTTAGCAGCATTCTTTTGTTTGTTTCCTCAAAGGGAGTTGATGTGCATTTTCTTGTTTGACGGAGAATGCAACTCTTATCTTCTTCATCCAGGATTCTGTGAACACTCCACAAAAGCAATGAAAGCCTTAAAGTTATCATTGTTGCTATATCTCTACCCAATGTTTTGACACTTTTGCATTCATGTTATCAATCATGTTATCAGTCAATTATCTAATCAAAACACATTGCTAGTATGATCATAGTTATAGATATCTAAACACTGTGTTCCACTAGATAGTATTATTTTCTTGAAATAATGAAAAGTATGGTATGTGTCTGTATAATGCATTTTATAAACTGGAGTTTATGTTTCCAAATAAACAGTTAAGAAGCTTGAATTTTCAAAAATAAAAAAATAAAAAACTTTTATACCTTGACTACCTTGTATATCAATATAGAATCTCTTTCTTGACTTCCAACAGTCCAGAATGAAACCTTGCTATACTTACTAGCATGAATTAAAACTAACTTATTTCCTTAAAATAAGTAACTATATTAAAATGAGAATAGCCTATGATATGTAATACTCATTACCATGTGTTTGTCTTTGAATCTAAATTAATTACTGTTTAAATATTATTAGTGTTTAAATATTTATTATTGTATTGTGCATGATTTGATTTTAAGTACAAGGTTTTGTTTGTCTTTTTGTTTATTTGGTACTGGGTATTAAACCCAGGAGCACTTAACCACCCATCCCTGTTTAGAGACAGAGTCTAAGTTGCTAAGGGTCTCCATAAGTTGCTGAGGCTGGCTTTGAACTCCCAATTCTCCTGCCTCAGCCACCTAAGCTGTTGGTATTACAGGGGTATTACAGGGGTGCACTACCACACCGGCTAAGCAAACAATTTTTAAAAAAATCCTAGATGTTCCTACAATTTTTAAAATTTAGATATTTATTGTTTCGCCTGAATCCAATACATATTAATCAACATTATTCAAACTCTTAGTAAATTGGTGCTATGATTCAAGTACATGATCTGTGTTTATGTCAATAACTATGCTGTTATGCTATTTTAAGGCCAAAAAATATTCTTCATGGGTAAGTAGAATAATATCCATGATCAGAAAAACATCCTTGATAGACATGGTATGCACTAGTTTCTTCCTTCGTAGCTATTTTTTCATTTTTCTTTTTCTTCTTTTCTTTTCTCGTTTCCTCCCTCTTTCCTTCTTTTCTTCATTTGCTCAGTTTTTGTATTTTAATGATGTAAAAAAAAAAAAAAAACCCACAAATAATAAGTATAGTATAGTATAGTATAAGATTCAAATTAGCTCTGCATTTCTCCTCCCCAGTGGAAACCACTCTCCCAACATCTTGTCTTTACCTTCAGGGTTATCATCAGCATTCACAATCATCTTTGAACTTTTTAAAAAAGATAATTCTTTATATTTGGGTAGAATAGCACAGAAACTAGCATAGAAACTGACTCTATAAAAAGTTAAGATATGCTACCTTTCAGAATTTTAAACTATTTAAATGCATAAAATTTGGGGCATTGATTTTCTAATCTATAATTGATGTTATGTATTCACATATATAAGAGAAAAGTACTGTAGCTGTTTGTCAGGGATCAAAAATGAATGGACCACTTTCTAAAATTTGGGATCCTTTAGTATTTACTAGTGTCTTAAAATTTATAATTTTTATATTTTTATTCATTGTAGTTAAATATTCACCTTTGAATGTGAGTTTTGAACTTGTAATTTTGTATTATTTTTCTCAAAGAGAGTTTCTCAAATTATGTAAATATCTGACTTCATAATTCTTTCTCTGAACCTGTCCTCTAGGGTATTCAAGCACTTCATTGTATCTGCTAACCTCTAATTCATAGATCCATATTTTTAACTTTTCCAAATAATCTACACTGACATTTTTGTTGGGGAGTTTCAATCTCTGAGAGCCACAGAGCAAGAAAAGCACAAGGAAACCTAACTGCTACACAGGTTTCTGGCTCACATGCTTTTTGCCACTATGATTAAAAAAAAAGTCTGGTTATCATTGTCACTATTTTCCCTAACTCTAGTGATGGACTTAATTCTCTTCCTTGCTTTAACTTGATATCAAGTCTTTCAACAGAAGGAGGATGAGGAATCTAAATATCTAACACAGGCAAATGCAGACATGAAAAGCAGGAAACTTCTAGAGGAACATTAATGTCCTCAAAGTAGCAAATTGTGTTAATAATAAATACATCCTAAAACACATAAGATTCATTAAGACACGAGTAATTTAGTGGTTTTGGTATCTAATTAGGTTTTAAAAAAATGGAACTTTATAATAATATTAACTCTGTGACTCTCCTCCTATACCTAAATTAGTTGAACCAAAGTAATTGGAAGTCTGAGATCTCATTTTAAAAACATGTTCACAAATTATGAAAGAAGTGTCCTCTTCAAATATGTCTTCTCTAAATGATGACCGAGGGTTCCCTACCTATACCATGTATCATTGAACCTCTAAGATCAACCCCTTAGTTGGTCAGGCATGCTGTATGATCTGACTTGTTGACTTGTCATTATTAGAACTGTGAGGCTCCTGCTTGACCCAAGGACTATTTATTTTGAACTTTCTCTTCTAATGCTTATTAGGGACCTACTATTATTGGATATCATGCTAGGATATATACGTGTGTGTGCGTGCACACTTGTGCGCGTGCATCTTATGAATATACATATATCCTTGAATCCTTACTTCAACTCTTTTATAGGCTGAATTATGTCACCAGTGAAGAAATATTGAAGATCTAGCCCCAGTATCTCAAAACATGTTAATTCAAAATAAAGTTGTTGCAAATGTAATTAGTTAAAAAGAGGTCATACTGGAATTGGATGGGCTTTTAACTAAATGGGACCAGTGTCCTTATTAGAAAAGTGGAAACACAGAAAGAGACAGAGAGGGAGAAGGCTCTGTGACAAGATAGGCAAATATTGGAGTAATGCAGTCTCAAGCCCAGGAATGCTAAGCATTATTAGCAAACCACCAGATGCTAGGAGAGAGGGAGAAAAGGGTCTTCCCACCGGTCTAGAGGGAGCATGAGACTGGCAACACCTTGATTTCCTGCTCTCAGCTTCCAGATCCAAGACAACATCTCTTATTTTAAACTTCCTAGACTGGTAATTTATTACAGCAGGCTTAGAAAACAAATACAAACTTTGTGTGATAGATTCATTTTCATTATACAAGTGACTAACCATTGTCTCAGAAAGGTGGTATTGTCCAAGTTTACTTATTGATAGTAAATAGTGCTGTCTAGTGTCAAATCCAATGTTCTTTTCCCTATAAGTATTTCCAGTCACTTCAAAACTCATGTTACCTGCCTTTTCCATAATTTGGGATAAGTCAAGTATTCCACAGAAGTTTCTGTGTGCAATTTTAGATGCATTCTTCACTCAAAAATAAATAGCAGCATAGCCTTTTTTATAAAAATAAAAAAGAAAGTAGTGACATTCTCTGATGTTTCTAATTGGATGCCATATGTTGAACTCTGTCAACCCTGTTCCTCCCTCTGCCCTCTGTGACACCCTTGAAATACAAGATAATGCTAAAATTAAATCAAGATTGTATGTGCTAAGAGAATCATAAAAACTGTATAATCCAGATATCTGGTTAATGACTGAACACAGGAGAAGCACGTGAGAACTCTATTTATAAAAATCAATATAAGCCCTCATTTGTAGAAACAACCTTTAATGCCTTCTCTGTTGACATTGATATCAGTTTTGAGGAAATATTTTCTGCATTATTTCTGGAAACACTTCTCAACTGCAGGTTTGGAATAGAATCAGAAACATTCATAGGGTTGTTTTGCTATGTATGAATGCAGAACAAAGTGATTTTTAGAAAAAAAGTTTCAAGCCTAAAGCATAACCAGATGATTTTTAGACATTTATAAGATATTTATATACACTTATAAGATAGACACTGTTAAAATGAGGCTTCTTTGTAGTGCAGTGACTATAATCTGATGTTGACAGTGCTATAAAATGCTTTTCTAAGAAAAATGGCTAATATAATTAACAGTGACAATATTAGAGTATTTCTTATTTCATTTTAATTTATTTAATCTTTACTGTATTTGATGGATTAAATTGGAGAATAATTTAGCAATATGAATAATCTACATTCTGGACAGTCTATTGAATACTGAAAGTTTCCTAAAATAACCTGCAAATTTAGAGTTTTGATCACATATCATCTACTGAAAGAAAATGAAGTCCCACGGCTAATATAATAATAATTACAAGAAAATTTGAGATACAATTGCATCATTTAAATTTCATTTCCTGCTATATTACTAAGACTTTTCAGTAAAAACTTCTAAAGATGAATCTTATCAATTTTCACTTAATAGATTCTAAAATGGAAATTGCCAAGTGATTAGACAAAACAAACTATGTCTGCCAGTGCCGGACTGAATGAGATTTTAAGAGACAAATTGATTTAACCATATGCAAGCTGTGAGTATTGTTCAAGTTAAAATTTCAAACTTATTTTCCTACCTACCCTATTATTGGCAAAGATAATGATAACATATTTAAGTGAAAATAGCCCAATTAATGTTAGATAACAAATCAAATGGACATATAGTAATTAAATGTTATAATCATATGAAATGTGCCATAATTGGCTGAAAAAAAAGTTATAATCTCATGGAATGTGCCCTAATTATAGACCTACTTATAGTGCTCTGTCTAATGAAGCAAAGAATTTTTTTCTTCTAATTTTGAATGAATATATACTAACACATATCCTTATCAGGTATGTATCTTGCATTGCTGGGCTCCTAAGCTTAATTCAAAGCAATTCTTGATTATGTGTGTTTATTTCCCAATCCCTTGAACCTAGACCAGGCTCTTCCCATCTAATTTAGTTTATGCTATTACATGCTCTTAATTTAAATTTTGCTAAGTGATCTCAGGCCAAGTTGAGAGTTACATTGGTACAAAAAGTTTGTGCAAAATTCTTCGACTCTCTGGTTGAAAAAGATTCTAAATTTAAAGGTGTTTTTTCAATCATAAAGTAGTTGATACCTCTGTGTAGTGCTGCAATATGTTAAAACACTATCCCAAGTCCATAGAATATTTTTAGTTTCTACTTAGACATTTGGGGGCTATTTGGATAGGTGACTACAAGGTATGCATAATTAAAGGAAAATATCATGGACACTAGGTCCCCTTAAAAAGGTCCAGATGTGTGGGACACTTATGAGTCATTGGTTTGGCTTAAGCTCTATGAGTTGATACTTGGATTAACTAACTAAACCAAGCACAGGGACAAATGTGCCATTGCTGGGATCCTTTATCACCACATTTGATGCTGGTTATGCTTGAAGGAGAGAACAATGAACTATCTGCATCAGGAGGCTGTATAGGGGGTTCCTTATTATAGGGTAGGCACAATTTCCACTATAAAATAAATTTTCACTAGCTTCATTATAACTTGATTCATATCTTAATTATAAGTCAGAGAAATGAAGAGAGTATCTTAGGAATAGTTCAGAGACCCATTTTTGTGTTATTTCTTCAATTTTTTATTTAATAATTTAAATTAGTGTTATCTCTCCTTGAAGATCTGTATTCTTTATATATTTTTTACCATTCATTTATAGATGACTAATAAATGTTTATTTTGACTGTACAGGCATTATTTTAGCCAGAGAATTTATAGCAAACCTACTGTGTATTAATGCTGGAAGTACAAAGAATAGCAATCTCTGACATTTTTTTTTTTTTTTTTTTTTTTTTTTTTTTTTTTTGGTACTGGGGATTGAACTCAGGGACACTCGACCACTGGGTCACATCCCCAGCCCTTTTTTGTATTTTATTTAGAGACAGGGTCTCATTGAGTTACTAAGTGCCTCGCCATTGCTGAGGCTGGCTTTGAACTCGCGATCCTCCTGCCTCAGCCTCCCAAAGTGCTGGGATTACAGGCGTGCGCCACTGCGCCCTGCAATCTCTGACTTTCAAAACATGAAATGCAGTAGAAAATGTGTAAGAAGTGTTTTAGCTCTATCTGTATTTTTGCTTTTTCCATAGACTATCATCACTGCATTGATAACTTTTGCTTCTTTGTCTACAGTTGGTTGCATACATGTGCATTGATTTACTTCTGGGCTCTATTTTTTTATTGTTTAGTTCAGAACCTCCAAAATTCTCATGTATTGAAGATTTGTTCCCCAGTGTGGTATTGTTTAGAGATATCCAACTGGGGCTTATAGGATAAGGTGGAATCATGAGGGTTTAAATTCATCAGGGATAGGAATAATGGCAGAATGGGTTGGACATCAATACATTAAGTGCATGTATAAAAACTCAAATGGTGTGAAAATACTTTGTGTAAACCAGTGACTTTAAAAGTTGTGCTCTTTATATGTAATATGAAAGGAATTGCACTCTGCAAGCATGTGTAACAAATTAGAATAAATAAATAATTAAATTTTAAAAAGAGAAATATAAACTAAAAAAATAATAAAATAAATTCATTGGAGCATTAATCCATTGATGGATTCATAATTTGTGTGGACTATTAGAAGGTAACCAAAAATAGTAGGAGGTAGGACCTAGTTGAAGAGAGTGAATTTTTAAGGGTATGCTTTTAGGAAATATATCTTCTCACCTGCTCCTTCCTCTCGCTCTGCTTCATGGCTGCCTTAAGGTGAGCATCTTTCCTCGGCCACACCCTTCCATCATGAAGTTCCTGCTTCACCACAGGCCTAAAGACTTATTCCCTCCAGTTTCCTAACAGTCACACTCAACTTTCTTGTAAGGTAATGAACATCAACAGCTTGGTCCAGCAAATGAGACCATAAAATAGCTCTGCTAACAGTTTTGCCTGTGAGCATCTATTTTAAAATGCATAAACACATAAGGAAGACAACACCTGTGCAAACTTCTTCTCTTTCTGCAATCATGGTACCTCACATTCTCACGTGTTCCTTACCTTAACCAGATGACTTTCATATATTTTCTTCAAATGCATATTTTTCTAGTTGACCTCACTAGAGTTGTTTTCATTTAAGCTGTATTTCCATTGCCACAATCAGATATTTTATAGATGAATATAAACTACATGTTTAACAGTTTTATTCATTAAAATATATATGTACTTATAAAAAAAACTTAAAATGGTTGAGTATAATTTATGAAAATGTCAAAACAATGAATTTTTAAAAATAAAATTTATGCAACATAAGTATCAATCAAAATACAATATTTATTTAAATTATTTTCTTCTATTTTCTAAGGTATTTTCTACCACTATTGTGGTATTTTCTATCACTATTCTTGTAGCTGCACAAAATGTTTCCTGAGTCTTTGCATGTGACTCTTAATACTCATCTCTCCCCTTTTTTTAACTTATGCGTGTTCACTTTTGTAAGACATCATAATATGATTTTCAAAGCAACTATATTTTCTTCTCATAAATTTCTCCTGGAAATAATAGTTGCAAGAAGCATTGTGAGTATCTGATTAAAGTGTTAAAAAATAAGGGAAATTAGATCTCATTAGGGTAAATGTCTGCATGTAATATGCTTTTCTATGTAGCGAAAACTGTATAATTTAAGCCATTAGGCTTGTGGCAATGCATCCCGAAGAATATAGTATTATCTCTAATTTTCTAATTTTTGTGTAATGTAAATGATAATAAATACAACGTAAATGACACAACAGTTATTTTTATGATAATCTGAGTGGTCTTTACTTGTGTTTTGAGGGGCTTTATCTCCTCCATTGTCCAATGATGGCTTGCATCTCTTTATTAGCAACAGGCATATTTTTATTAGATAGTGTGTGAATATTAAACCACAAAATGAGATGTTTTGTTAGAACCTGTTATATTATTGTGTGAATATTTTCACTACACATAAAAAATGTTGGCCACAGAATTAATTTATGTCATTTCCTGTATTCATAGATTTCTGTGTACTTTAAACCCCCCTCTATTCCAACAGCCTTTAATTTGCCATTATCCATGATATTAATTTCTGCTTTGTTCTTTCATCAAAGATAGTATGGGTAAGAATTATTCCTATCCTTTTTCTTGAATATCCAACCAAAATGTCTTTATCTCAAATATTTAAAGTTAAAATAATATCTCAAGTTTTTTTCATGACATACATACTTTTTCTAATCTGTAATAATTTTCACTTCTATGACCAATTAAGAATTTTTTACTTATATCTATGCACATAACTTCTATCTTTTTCTACCCATTTCATTTAATATATTAAACAAACAATTCTATCTTGAATAAGATACAATAAGTTTTTTCTACTCCATTTATTTTCTGTCTTTTCATCATGTTAGATACATTTAATAAAGAAATATAGAAAGATGAATCATATAGTTATTTTAGAAAATATGTAGCCCACATAATCCTCAAAAATAATTTACGTAATTTATAAAAAGTATAGATACAATAAATACAAAAGTACACTTAGAAACTTAAATCTATAGAATAAATATAAAATAGAGAGGAGGAGGGGCAATAAAACAAGGAAGCTTATTTGAGCATTTATGCTGAGAAAGAACTTCTGCTAATTTATCTCTGAGTTTCTTTGCAGTCAAACACCAGAATAAAATAGAATGGACAATCAAGTTTTGATATCTAACAAAGGAGACCTACATCTTTAATGGTGGGCTCATTTTATTTCTTGGCTCTAAATTCTGAGGGGAATGTAATAACATTTGTGTTATCACTTGTTCAACTTTATATGTAAGAATGATTTGTGTCAGCTATTTGATTTAAAAATCACATTGAAATTTTGTGCATATTGTAATTCTTAAGTAAATCTTCAATAAGACTTAAACATAAAGTATTATTATATCCTGTATAGGTGGTAATGTGAGTTAGAAGCTAATATATATTACCTGGGAGGATAGCTTAATGGTGAGTTAAAATTAGTGATAGTTAACCTAAAAGTACTGACATAATTGGTTTTGCTAAGTCTGGCTGTGAAAACCATGATTAATATTCACATCAGAGGTGCCAAAGGACACTTGAGAGACAGATGTTATGTTTATTTAAATGAAAGATGATACATAGTAAATACACAGGGAAAAAGTACTATTCTTGAAATATACATGTTATGAATGTTGAATCAGCTATCATACTAACAAAAGATTGCTTTCCTTTAGATACTGTTAACTCGCATTTCCTTTATCCATGCATCAGTTGATGGACACTAAAGTTGTTTCCATTTCATTTCTTTTGAATATATACCCAGTACTGGAATTACTGGAATTACAGTTCCATTTTCAATTGTTGGAAGAATTTCCACGTTTTCCCTAATTCCTGTGCTAATTTTCATTCCCACCAGTAGGGTGTGAGTAGCCCATTTTCTCCACATTCTTGCTAGCACATGTTATTTTTTGTATTAGATTAATAACCATTCTTTCTGGGTTGACGTGTTATGTCTTTGTGGTTTCATTTGCATTTCCCTGATGACTTGTGATATGGACAGATTTTTTCATACACTTGTTAGCCATTAAAATGTCTTCTTTTGAGAAATATGTACTTTGATCTATTGCCCAATTTTTATTTGAATTGGTTTTACTGTTGTTGAGTGTATTGAGATCCTCATATAGTCTACATTTTCATTCTTTTTCAGACATATAGTTTGCAAATATTTTCTCTCATTCTGTAGGTTGCCTGCACATTCTGCTCATTGTTTCATTTTCCTTTGATGTATAGAAACTGATGAATGGATAGAGAATATGTGATATACCTATGGAATACCATTAAACTATAAAAAGAGTGAAATCCTGCCATTTTTGACAACAAGGGTTGAGCTAGCGATCATTACAGTAAGTGAAATAACCAGGCACAGAAAGGTAAGTAGTGCATGATCTCATTCATATGTGGAATCTAAAAAAATGTTGATCTCATGGATGGTTGATTTCATTGAATGGTGGCTACCAGAGACTGGGAGAAGAATGCACATGGGAAATATGGGGAAAGATTGATTGATGCTTGTTAAATTATAGAAAGTTAGAAATAAGTAGTTTTGGTGTGCTGTTGCTTGCTAGGTTGACTACGGAAAATAATTATGTTCTGTGTATTTTAAATAGCTGGCAGAAAGGACTTTGAATGTTTTTACCATAGAAATGATTAATGTTTGAGGAGATAGATGTATTTACCGTGATTTAAACATTACATAGTATATACACGTTTCCAAACGTTTCATGATACATATAAATATGCACAATTTTTGTTTTTTTGTATCAGCTAAAAATAAAATATAAAAAGATAATATATATTATATCAGTGATACACACACACACATATATATACATACATATATATATATATATAAATATATATATTAAGAAAAAGTTTTTGTGTTAAACAAATTACTTTGGACTATATTTCATAATAGCATAGATGTTCCAAACTTAATTATGTGTTCTTTCAGGCTTTTGGTAAATGAGACAGCACCAATTTTTTATGATTTTCCCCTCCTAATTATTGGTTTTTGAAGTACAATTAGCAGAAAACTAAGAATTATAAGCTAATTTTAAAAGAAATTGAATCTTCTCAATTTATGTCAATATATTTCTGTGAAATCTGAATGAAAGACTGCAGTAAATTTTCAACAATTTGTAAGTTGCTTCCTGTAACAGAAGTCTTTGGATTGAGGTTGAGAGTTCATTTCAGGGGAAATTTCCAGAGTAGCCATAGAGAAAGAAGCATGAAACTGTAGGAAGTCAAAGGGAAACATCTGTGTGTATAAATTGGTTAAATGCTGGTAAAAAGTTCTGTTCCATTTAACCTCAGAGGAGTGTCTATGATTTAGAAGATTAAATTCTATCAAAAAGCACAATGTGGCGGCTGTTCTCAATAGACTATCAATCCTAAGGATAGTCAAGTTCAGTTGTATGAGTGGAGTAAAGTTTATGAAGAAGAAGAGAAAACTGAGCACAGCAATCAAAGAAGGTCTGAACTTTACAGTTGGCTCCTTCAGAGAATGCTTCTAATTAAAACAAACAGACAAACACCAAGGTGAGATCATGAGTAGAAAATTAAATTGTCTGAATGATAGGAACTCTTTTCAATTTGAGCTCACAAAATGTCCTCACTGGGAACACAAAGCTTAAACAATGGTACAAGTTTTGCAGTCTGCTTTTTAGCTCTTTAAATACCTTCAGTACTTTTATCTACTACCAGTAAGGAGCACCCCCAAAAGATCCCTCTCTGTGATGATGGCCTGTCAGATTCCAGGTTTTCTTCTCATTTTCTGTAAGCATTTTTGTTTATTATTTTCTGGAAATAACTTCTTTTAGGATGAGAAATAAAGTTCACCTATGGTTTGCTAGAGAACTCTAGTTTTTGAAAGCTTCAACCTTGTATTTCTTGTATTTTTGCTTACGGGTCTGTGATTTTGTAACTGATGAAGGATGAGTTCTTCTGGAATTTGTTACCAAAGCCTGATCCATTTGATCTTTTCTGATTCATTGTTCCATTTCTTTCATTTATCAAAAAACAGTCAAACCTCTTTTATTTTAAATTCATCCCAACAAGGCTTCTTACTAAAAAAAAAAAAATATAATCACTGTTACATTGTTTATGCCATCTTTCCACCTCTCTGGGTTTCTGGTCATAGGCAGTTTCCACAGAGGTAACATTTTTGGAGAATATTATTTTCAGCATTTGCCATGTCAATCATCCAATCTTGCTATTAAGTAGTAAAAATGTGAACTAAACTTTTCCTCTCCATTCTCTCCCTAGGACTTGTAAGATTGTGGAAATTTTTGCTTGGAGATTCAATGTAAGTTGATACAATCAGATTATAATTGGTGTTCTTCAAATAAGATGATTGCTTAAAAGCGAACACTTCAGGTCATTATCATTAAAAATTTAAGAAAGAAAGTTAACCATACTCTATGATTCTAATTGTATTAACCTAGGTTACATTAATCTTAATTTGAGAGATAATTGAAGCATATGTGCCTAAAATTTTATCTTAACAATCATATTTTTAAAATAATCCAGAAATAATTAAGCTTGTCTTTATTATATTATTTGGGCTTTCAACCGGGAATTGAAATATTTAGTATTACCTTTACTACAAAGATTGCAATCTTGGAACTGTATTTCAAATTGGAGATACTGAGTTTTCACTTTCAATCACGACATGCACATATGATACTAAATGTGACACTATTTTCATATTGGTCATTAAGTTAGATGGATGTTATCCTCAGTCTCTACTCATCTTCCTTTTCTGTGTGTCACATATGCCTAGAGGACTACAGGAATCTTACAATTGCAGGCAAAGCAGAAGCCTTTTCTTCTTAGACACTGAGACTTTTTAAAATAAATTAAAAGTTTGAGATCGCCCTAATAACTTAAATGTTGCGGGCCAACCATGGGCTGTGTGTGAGCTATGCACACACACAGCCCATGGTTGAGCTTATGGGAGGACTGGCCTGGAATTGCATGCTCTTTGGGCCTTGCAACACACTTGTACACTTTCCTTTTGCTCTGCCTGTGTTCCCACACAGCACCTGATATAGGTGTGACTTGCCAAGATGTCAGTCAGTCTACTGACCACAAGACATCACAAAGCTAGACTCAACCCCTTGAAACCTGACCCCTTGCCTTATTTGGAAAAAACACTACAGCCAACCTCCCTTTGTGTGCCCACCCCTATAAAAATAAAGAATCCAGGTGCAAGCTCTCTCTTTCCAAGGTACCCCTAAAGTCGAGAGCCATTCTGGATTTTGAATAGGTATTTCTGTGTGCTTGTGTGATTTCTTCACTGTTTTCTCAATTATTTATGTAGCCAGATTTTGTGAACCCAGCATAGGTCGCCAGCCTGGTTAGCTGGCGATACTTAAAAAAATTCTAGACAATCATCATTTTGCAGATTACAGATTTTAACATTCTGTATCATTTATATCAATGATAATGCTTATTTTTATTCATTAGTACTGGAAACATGTTGACAATAGGGACAAAATTATTATAATAGTAGTGTTTTTACATTCATAAATATACTAATAAGATATGCTAACCCTCATTTGTTATATTGTTTTGATAATTTACAAAAATGGTACAATATTAGCACACTATCAATAGAATAGAGGCCTATGGCAATTTTCTCATAGATATTTATGTGAATCTGCATGATCTGTTTTTATCAAGCAATAACTGTATCATTAATAAGTTCTTGCATTTTTTAGTCACTAGTACACTTATAATGTGAAGTGACCTTTCACATTGATTTCTAATTCCTCTGGAACTTGTTTTTAAAATAACGGGAAGGATTAATGAATTACTAAGCAGGGTGTTACTAGTGGTATAGATCTTTTCAAGATGATTAAAATGTATTATAGTTGTAAAAGATAAAATGAAGCAATCAAAAATGAAATAAAAGATTACCTTAAAAAACAAAAATTTCTCATTTTTATGAGTATGTTAGGTCGTAAGACATGAGCATTTGTTTTAATAATGCTTTAAGTATTTATTGTATTTCATTGAGTTTCCATGGAAATAATATTTTAACTGATAAACGTGAATTATAGTGATTATAGCTTACAATCATATATTACTTTTTAAAATTTAAATTACTCTTATATATTCATTCTAATTGCATCCTTTCTTCTAGACACCACTAACATAAGAAATGAGGTTATAGCACACATTCACATTATTTTAATTATTTGAAAAAATTAAAACACCTACAATCCCAGTGACATAGAAGGCTCATGTTGGATGATCTCAAGTTCAATGCCAGCCTCAGCAACTTAGTGAGGCACTTAGCAACTCAGTGAGACCCTGTCTTTAAATAAAACATCACAAAGGGCTTGGGATGTTGTTCAGTGGTTAAGTACCCCTGGGTTGTTCTTAGTATCAAAAAAAAAAATAAAACGAAAAAGAAAGAAATCTCTTTCATAAATGAAATCTCTCTCTCTCTCTCTCTCTCTCTATATATATATATATACATATATATACATATATATATACGAGTTGATTTAAAAATATATATATATATAGAGAGAGAGAGAGAGAGAGAGAAATATAAATCTATAGATATAGACAGATAGTTTAAAAATACTGTTCAAAATTGCAGTGCCTTGTGGAACTACAAATGTATTTAGGCCATTAATAATATTTTAAGTTGTTCTTGGAATTATTTACTGTTTTATATTAGAATACTCAATGGTTCTATCTTTATGCTAATAATATTTTGCTGCCCTTTTCAAAAAAATAAACTTTCACATTACATTTCTAATTTATGCTGATTGCCTTTCTTCTTTCTAAACTTTCTGAAATTGTTTTTTTTCCCCAGAACTGAAAACATGTGCTCTTGTATTTTTTTCCAATAGATTATCTCCTTATTGTGTTCTCAACTATTTATTTCTAATTTATTGATTTCTTGAAAAAACAGCTTAGGGATCTAAACCTGAATTCTTTTTAAGGTATCTGTTTCCTTTTCTTCCTTTTTAAATCAACTCATAAAATTGCAGATTGTTTTTAGCAAATTTAAAACAGCAAATATAATATGTAAGTGCGTGCTATTACAAATAAAAAACATACTATAAAATTTATAAAATTTTATATTACAAATAAAAATATATATTTTATTTGTTTTATATTACAAATAAAAAACATACTATAAAATTTATAAAATTTTATATTACACCAGATTAGCTTTTGGACTTGAACTAATATAAAATTTATAACTTTGCTGTTCCATATTACAATTCCTACTAGAATTATTTGAGAATATTTTTGTGCTTTTATCTGGTGAGACCAAGCAAGGTTAAAGAACGTGAGATCAGAAATTCTCACAACATTCAGTGACTATTATAAAGTGAAAGTGATATACAATGACTTTTGAGTTAATTGCTGCTTAACTAAAAGCAATATTTACCAACATATGAATAATTGTCATTAAATTTGTTTTACTTTTAACTACATTAAGAGCAAAACTGTGTATCTATTGATTATAACATATGAAGGTATCATAAATGACTTGAAGAATCAATCAATATTGTTGCAAAATCTTTTTATTATAAATAAGTCTAATTAGATACTTTTCTGTATATCAGTATATAATTCTATATTTTGAAGTATTTATGAGTACAGAGAAGGACAGCTGCAATATTTCATTTTTCTCCTTGTAAATGGAATAGGTACAAGGTACTATCAACCTTTGTTTATATTTCTAATATATAAATACATGTTATATATAAAAGATATGAACTACCTATACAGAGACATAGCTTTTGTAAAACCAAATAAAGACAACTTGCAAAATGTGAACCATCATACTTTTATGTATAAAATTAAACTGTTCACAAGATTAAGAAAGAATATAATAGTTACATAATAGTAACTTTAAGTTTGGTGTTATTCAATACAGGACAGTTGATCATAACCTGATAATTAAGAGTATGTAAAGACATTATATTCTATTGATTTAACAGTATGTAGATAAATGGATAAATTAACTTGGTTTGAGCAAGGTTTATCAGTTTAAGGAGACTATTCATATCATAGAAATTTTCTTAAATAACTCCTGATAACTGATTCTTCTGATAAATCAATGCTGTATTTCCCCAATATAGCACACTAAAAAACACAACACTTATTGAAAGGCAAATTCTTGTGATGCTCAGCATAATGGTATATACTTGTTACCCAGGTACTCAGGACACTGAGTTAGGAGGATCACAAGTTTCAGAACAATCTGGCCAACTTAGTGAGACCCTATCTCAAACTAAAACTTAAAATGGCTGGTGATATAGCTTAATGGTTTAGCACACCTGGATTCAATCCCTAGTATTAGAAAAAGAAAGAAAAATTCTTGCAAACATTTGACTATTCTGTTTTCTATGAAATATGTGTATTTGATTGAAAAATTTCAGTTTCATGCTTATATATTTGTGCTGTTTATGTCATACTTTTTATGGTAATTATATAACATATATCATGTAGTATGTGATATTATATAAGATATTTTAGGTGTTACTAATAAAATTTTATTATGTTATTTATTATCCAGCATATGTTATTGTTTTAGTTAGCTTTTCCTTGCTGTGACTGAAAAAAAAAAAAAAAGAAAAGAAAAGAAACTGACAAAATCAACTTAGAAAAGGGAAGGTAGATTTTGACTCATGGTTTCAGTCTATGGTTGACTACCTCCATAGCTCCAGGCCTGAGGTGAATCAGAACATCAAAGCAAAAGGGTGCGGTAGAAGAAGCAGTTCAAGACAAGGCAGCCAGGAAACAGATAAAGAGGTCCACTAACTAGGGACAAATATATATTGCAAAAATACACCCCCAGTGACCTACCACCTTCAGTCACACACTATCTGCCTGACTTTACTAACTAGTTAATCCATAGCAATGGATGAATCAACTGATGAGGTCAAAATGTTCATAATCTATTCGTTTAAGTTTGGAACATTCTTGCTTTATCTCACACATGAGCTTTTGGAGAACATCTCATAGCTAAACAATAATATTCTACCCCCTTATCTCCAAAATCTCATGCCCATCTCACAACGCAAAATACATTTAGTCCATTTTCAAGAGTCTCCATAGTCTTAACAATTCCAGGTTGCCAAAAGTTCAAGTCCAAAAGCTAATCTGACACTCTAGATAAACTCTTAGTTATGAGCCAAGATCAAAAGTAAGTTACATATATCAAATATATAATGGCACAGAATAAATATTTCCATTCCACAAGAGAGAAACAGGGGATAAAACCAAAGCAAGACTAAAATCCAAAATTTGTGACACAGAGCATCATGGTGTTCTCTTGGAACGGCTTGTATAACTCTACCCCTATGATCTTGTTGGTCTCAGTCTATATAGCCTCTCTTTCAGCTTGTCTTTACTCAATTCTTGAAGCTTTCCTGGGCAGATATTTCACATTACTAGCATCTCTTAATCTTGGAGTTCTCCATTGCAGCTTGACTTCATTCTCACTTCTTCACATATCATTTTTTGAAGGACATCCTGCAGGGACCCTGACCATACTTTGTCTATTCTCACAGGCCTTTCTTTGAAAACTATGTAGAAGACTCCATGACCCCATATTTACAGCATACTTCATTCCTAAAGAATCAGCACAATGTGGTTAATTCCAAGGTCTGCCATCATCTTGAGTGTAGCCAAATCTCCTGAGACCACAGCTGCATCAGGCTATGAGTACCTTGGCAACTGAACATGATGACAACTCTTCCTAAGGCCCCCACTGCATAGATAATGCCCCCATGGTTTCTTCTCATAGAAATTTTAACTTTTATACTCTTGCACCTTATATAGATGTGTGATCTTACCAATTTCTGTGATGCCTTTAAGTCATTTTTTCTATTGTCTTTGTACAAGGTTCTTAGCTTCTCTTTAGTGACTACAACCTCTTTAACAACCATAACTTTCCAAGCCTCAATTTACTCACAATATTATAGCCAAACTATGAATTTTCAAACTCTTTCTGCTCTGTTTTCTGTTCCTGATTATCACAGTAAACTTGAATGAAAACTTTCATCGATATCCATGCCATTGTCTGAATGCTATATACTGTCTTCAAATTACTTATGCCACATTAATTAATCCATCACCTTTAAATTCAGCCTTGAAGATTTCAGATTGGGTAAAGCATAGACAACTTCTTTGCTAGAATGTAATATGAATGGCCTGTAGTCCAATTTCCAACAGAGTCCTCCTTCTCCTCTGAAACCTCATGAGCCCAGTCCACTGTTTGTAGTCCTCTCAACATTCTGGTTTTCTGGAACCCTACCAGAATCACACATTAAACCCCGCTTAAAATATTTTAACACTTTTCTGGCCTGCATCTCTAAACTTTTCAAATATTCTCCCATCTATTTTAAAAATATCCAAAATATTCTGAACCACATGATCAGGCTAGTCACAGGGTTGTTGCTTCTCAATACCAATTTCTATTTTAGTCAGCTTTGTATGACTGTGATCAAAAAATCTGAGAACTTAGGGAACAGAGTTTGACTCATATTTTCAGTGATTGAACCCATAGTCACCCGACTATAGTTCTGTGTGTAAGGTGAAGTAGAACATCATGGCAAAAAGGTATGGTAGAGGAAAGCAATATGATATTCAGGAAGTAGAGACAGAGGGCCACTCAGCAAGAACAAAATATATTACACAAAAGCATGCCCCCAGTGACCTACCTTCTCAAGCCAAACCCTGCCTGCCTACATTTACCACCCAATTAATTTATATAAGTCAATGAATTTACTTCTTAGGTTACAGATCTCAAAATTTAATCTTTTAAATTTTGACAATTCTTGCATTGTCTCACACATAGCTTTTGGGGGACACCTCATATCTAAACCATAACAATTATATAATAATATTTTATCAATATATTATTAAAAATCAATATATATTGATTGTTTTAGTCAATTTTTTTTTCTGCACTGACCAAAAAAACTCACAAGAACAATTTTAAGGAGGTTATTTGGGGGTTCACAGTATCAGAAGTCTCAGTCCATAGATGGCTAACTCCTTTCTTTGCTGCTTGAGGTGAGGCAGAACATCATGGTAAAAGGGTAAAGTGGCAGAAGAGAGAAGAAAGGGTCAAATGACAGAGAAAAGTGGCTCAGGACATCTCATCAGGAAGTGGAAATACATCACTCCTTTCATCAAGGAGAAATATATACCTCAAATATGTACTCTAATGATTCACCACCTCCATTCACACCCTACCTGCCTATAGTTGCCACCCAGTTAATCCCTATCAGGGTATTAATGAACTGATTAGGTTAAGTCTCATAACCCAATCATTTCACCTCTGAACACTTTTTTTTATTTTTGTCTTGTCTCACACATGAACTTTTGGTGGCACACATAATATCTAAACTATAATATTTACATATAAATTTTAAAAATAAATGATGTAGGTGGAAAAATAAATATGAATATTTTTACAAGTAATATAGTTTGGATTATTTCTTAAAATGGAAACTGAAGCAAGGTCACACAATTATAATTCTTGCTGAGGGCATGTCTTGAATTGTTTTATTTCTAGTCCAATCTTCATCCTGCCAAATTGTTGCTATTCCCTCACTACAACTTAGAGTGGACATGATCTACTTATTCATTAAATTAAGTATTATAATAAACTTCTAAAACATTTATTCTTTTGACTATTCTCACAGTTTTCTCATAATGGTTGTTGCAGAATTTTTTATGTGTCTTTTTGTATACTTTGTCAGTATGTTTCTATAGGTTGGGAAGACTAAGATGGAAGTGTGGTATCTAGGAAAGGTTTTCCTCTATCATCACATGGTGGAAGGGCAGAGAAAGTAAGAGATCAAATTCCCAGCCTTAAGCTCCCCCCCTTTTTTCATTGTGGTGTCTTCAACCTACTCTTAATTACTGAACAAATCCATTTATTAATCTATTAAGTTAATGAATGGGTAATAAAACTCCTTCACATGTCAAATACTGTAATATGTGTAGAGACACAGAATACTATTAAGGTAATAATAAATGGTAGTATGTCTAAGCCGTTTTTAAATGATCTAAATAAATTCATGTGGGTGAGTCCTCACCACCCAACATCTCCCACTGGCCTCATGCCCCCCCCCCCAGTGACTTTTGAATTAAGTTTCAGAACACAACTTTGGACAGATACGTTTGAATTCACAGCAATATTAAGTGGATCTTTTCCATTTATGTACTAATGTTGTTTTGTATGAAACAGTTTGTCAAACCATAGTTCAGATAGTAATGATTACAAAGGGTATTGAGGAAAATAGGTGTGATTTTTCTAAAGTCACTAGAAAAGTTGCTACATCTTTAGTGTGAAGGTATATTTTAAGTCCAGAGTTTACACTTCATATATTATTGTGAATCAATATGGAAATTTAGATAAAAATCTTGACTATTAACCAAAATTTTGCTAATGCTTGTGTTCTAAGAAAATGGTACATGGCTCCTCTTTCAAAGTGCTAAGGTTCTACTGGAAAAGAAAAAAATTATAAAGTAATAATAATGCATGAAGCATATTAAAAAATAGAGTGTTGCTCAACCTGTTTATTTTAGCAATTGCACATGTTATGGGAAATTTATATTCAGTGACTAGCAAAGTTTTTAAGTGTTTTCTCTTGTTTTAACTATGTATCATTTTCAGCTACATTAAAACATAAAAAATATATTGCTGTATACTTGTGGAAAAGAATTTCTTTTAATAAACATCCCAATCACTAATACATATATTCATTTTCATTACATATTTTATAATATCATTTATATTCTTCAATAATACATAAATCTCAATTATATATATTTACAATTATATTTAAATTCAAACCTCAAATTTATATTTAAACAATTACAATATATAAATTATTAAACTTTTTTTTATATCATAATTTTTTTCTAAAGGAAGATTGTTTAAAAATGCAAATTTACTGTTATAATGGATACATTGTACTATAAAAAATAAAAGCTCTGTAAAATTGGTAAGGCTACAATCAGCAAATGAAATTGCTGCATTTTCTCTATAAAAATCTGTTCACATATATGCTATTATCCTTAAAGAATGATCATTTTCTTGGAGTTTTAAATTTTTAACTCCTTTGAAAAAAAAATAGGGAGATTTCTTGTAATGGGTTATGTTTCCTAACATATTCAGAGTAGCATATTTATTACCATGAATCATACGTAAATAATCATACAACACCTACTTTGTCATCTAGTTAAAATATGCAATTTGACATTTTGTACAGAAAATACAAAAAGTTTAAGAAATTCATACTCGGTGCTCAGTAATATGTTTTATAAACTAAAGGAGTTAATACCAGATCATATATTCTAATATGTTAAGATTTTGTTCTGATTGTTAATATTTATAAATCTGGTCAAAGTGGTTAACCCTCTGTAACAGTATGCTTGAATTTAGTAAGATAGCATTTTTCTTGTTATGAACTTTTTAACATATTTGACAAACCTCTCCTTTTGAGTTCTTTAAATTGTGACTTTTGTCTTGACCATTTTACATTATGATGCTTGTTCGATCATGAGCTTTAGCTTACCCCCAAAATATCTCTGTTGAAAGACAGAATGTTCTATTAATCTACATAAAGATGTTACTGAAAAGAAACACTAGAAATTAATAGAGCAGTCCAACCAAATAATTTTGGTTATAAACTTTCATCAATAATGGAGTGTTTGAAAAAAATGCTTTCTTTTTTCATGTAAAGAATTTTGAAATGTGTCAATTAAATAACTTTCAGTTTTTGACAGTGATATAATATGCATTTTAATTTTGCATTGCCAACTTACTATTTTTGAAGAATCTTTTACTTCACATCCATATCTGAAATTAAGAATGACATAGGAAGCTTTGCAATAACTAAACCATTTTTCATTCATTTTCTTGCTTTTTAAGAACAGATTTTAAGGGAGGTGTTTTTTCTAGAATTAGACTGAACTGGATTGCAAAGTGACTGAAATAATGAAGAACTAAGCTTGAAAACCAGAGCATGTTCCCTTTTATTTTTATTATCACTCTTAATGAAAATAAGAATATGTATTTGAAATTTAATAAAACATAACATGTTGTAAAATGTTGTCTTATATAACTTAACAACTGTGTAATTAATCATAAACATATCCATATGTTATATTTACCATATTTACCTTCAAAATGTACTCAAATATCCTGGGTACTTTGAAATCTGCATGTGCTTGCTCCACTGCTAACTTATTCCTATATTAATTTTCCTCTCCTCTATTGATACTCGACACATTTTCAATATTCACCTCTGATATCAGTGCCTTCTGCAGTTTCATTGACCTCTGATCATTATTATTTTTTCATTTGATTCAATTCTTTCTGAATTTTTTTTGGCCCATTACATTTGTCTTTTAATACTAAAATATATATGAAGGCATCTAGCTTTCTTATTCTGGAAATACATCAAAGAAGATGAGTATAAAATCAAGGATACTAGAGTTTTGCAAAAAGTCAAATGAAAACACTCGTTTGTAAAGGAAAAATAATCACCACAAAGGAACACTGTAGATCATTAGACAATGGATTTAACATCAAGGATAAACACATAGCATCCAACTCTAAGCAATATGTCTTTATTTTTACGAAGCTCTTTGCAGTTTAGAAAATGTTTCTATGTATGTGGAAACTTGCTAATTACTTCCCAAGTACAATTCTCCTTTTCTACTTCGGAATCAGATGTATAGCTCCAGGCTTTAGTTAAGCATAAAGCCACAAAACTAACAGACTATTTCTTTCTTTCTTTTTTTTTTTTAATGCTTATTTATTTGCTTTAATTGTAGACAATGCATTTGTCTTTATGTGGTGCTGAGGATGGAACCCGGGTCGCGCACATGCTAGGCAAGCCCTCTACCGCTGAGCCACAACCCCAGCCCCATAACAAACTATTTCTAAGGCTCCTTTGCATTTAGATAACTGAGTTCTGGCTAATGGGAGATGAGGTAAGTAGACCCTTCAGAAAGTCTCTTTATAAGAAGTGTTCTTCTTCCTTTTCCTTTTTTTTTTTTTTTTTTTTTTTTTTTTTTTTGTTGTTGTTGTTGCCTGGGACACAGAAGGGATGCTTGGAACTTAGATCAGGTCTTTTTTTGTTTTGTTTTGTTTTGTTTTTTTGTTTTGTTTTTTGCAAATAACTTTTATTTAAAATCAATCCATTTTAACTGACATAAAATCTATACATATCTTGGGGTTGCAATACACTAATGTTGCAATACACTAATGTTTATCATGTGATATTTAATTCTTTTTAATTTATAATAGTAATATGTATTACAATTCATAATGTACGTATATAGCATCTTTTTACATACAACTGTTTGTATACAAAGCATATGAGTACCATTCAGGTCTTCAATCATGCATTTAGGATAATGATATCCATCTCATTCAACCACCATTTTTTTTTTCTTTTCTTTTTTATTCCCCCCTCCCTCCCCACTTACTCCCTCCCTTCCCCTCCCTTTCTTATTTTATAAAATATCTCTAGCTCAGATTTATACTGATCTTGGTTCAGTAAGCCATTTTCCTTAATATATTTAATGTTGAAGTCAAAAGATTGAAATAATCTACAATAGACACTAAACAAGTATTTGTTAGGATTAAACCAAAACAATGCTCTTCTCCCCCTACCCTGAAAAGAGCTAAATTCCAAGGCATGCAATTGATTTGTGGTTGAAGTAGGAATAGTGACAATACTTAGAGGTGTTAGGTCAGTACTCATCATTTGCTGTCATATTTCTGATAAGAGATATGTGTGGCTTACTACAAATTCAACCTGTATTTGAAACTAACATTAAATATAAAAATACTTTACTTCAAAACTTATTCAAAATTGACTTTTTATATCTAGAGACCTCATATCAGAGCTAAAAGAAGGAAAGTGTGATCAATAAAATTAATAATTAGTCAATGAAGAATGAAATCATGAGTTATACTAAAATTGGATTTACTTGCCTCTTTAAAGGACAAAGTGATACAATCTGATCTGCAGATTTTCAGAATATAACTACCCTTCTCTGCTTTCAGGCAGTTCACATTTCAGTCATGAATATTTGGACCAAGCAAGATAACAGAATGAAGTTGGTCAAAACACTTCTTTTGTTGTAGGTATTAGGAAAAGAGAGAGATAAGTTGAGTTAATATCTTAGGTCGGGTTCTACAGATTCTGGGACTGAGACAATGACTCAGGTGTGCCTAATTTGTTTTGAGAGTAATCCTAGGGATAATAGGGAAAGGGAATTGTGATAGAAACTAAACAAACATAATTTTAATTTGGAGTAAATCCAACTCCATAAGGATTCCGTGGTGAACCTTACGTGAAAAATAAAGAAAAGCTAGAACTCAGGAGGGTAAAAACCAGTGGAAATATGTTAACTGAAGAACATTTCCAATACTGGCTCAGTTCTCCAAGGGCATCAAGGAAATTCATGAACTTGCAGCCTTTTCCTTTATAAGAATTGAAAAGACCCTCTTGCTCATTATATACTCAAGTAAAAACTTAAAACAAATAGTTATCACTTTAAATGTTTCTTTTAGATTTTTTTGGAATTAAAAATTAGACCAGTAGTACATTTACAGAAACTTTTAAGAAAAGAAGAGGGAATAGTTTAAACAATTGTGTGCCAAATATTAGGTAATCTAGAAGTAAACAACTTTTCAGAAATAAACTAATGAAGCTGATTTCAGGAGAGATAGAAAACTGAAATAGACCTACAAAAATTTTAGATTAAATTCATAATCAACATTTCCCATGAGTAAAAACCAATGCCAAAATAGCTTCACAGGTGAATTTTACCGGATGTTTAAAAATAATTAACACTGAGACTTCACAAAGTTTTCCCCAATGGAAGAGAAGGAATACCACTCCAATTCATTTGAGATACGTATATTTATTGCCTGACATAAGAATCAATGACCTCACAATAAAATAAGTAGACTTTAAAAGTATAAACACTTGTATAAGCATAAATACAATATAATCAATCCTAAAGATTATGACAAGTAATAATGATAGATGTCTGTTCATCAGGAAAACTTAAATATTCTAAATGCATGCATTTTTAATTTTAAAATGCCAAAATTTAGGAAGCAGTTTTATAGAGCTAAACCAACATAAATACACAATCATAATTGAAGAATTTAACACATTTATTTCACTAATATAGGACATGAATGATGAGTCACAAATTATAAATATATGAATACTATCAATTGATGATATTGAATTTAAATGTATAGATCATACACACAATAACTACAGAAAATACATTATTCTCAAGTGCCCTTAAATTTTTCAATATGAAATACCATCTACTGGTCTACAAATTAAGAGAAAAAAGGTGCCCCTTGCCTTCCCAGATGTGTTCAATTAATCTCCTCTATGTTTGGTTAAAGAAAGCTAATTCCAATGTCCCAAGGGTCTCTAAGAAGTAGCTTAAAAATACAAGGACTTTTGCAATTAGTATGACAATTAGTTGCATTAAAAATGGTTTACATGTACATGTTGCTACAGGAAAACAAGATTACACCTAACACAGTTTGGAGAGTTACAAAAATTTTCTTGGCAGAGATAAAATCATTCCAAAGGTAAAATAGAATTAGCATGAATCATACATGCTATCAAAGCAATCCATGTAAGGGTTATTTAAGCAAAGGTCAAAATGGGAACATCTTTTAAGACAAATTGTCTAATGTATGTGAAGAGTCACATTAATTGAAATTTTAAAATTTGATTAGAAAACTGGAATATAGCCAAATACAGAGCAGAAGTAAAGTGAATACAATCATTCAAAATGTTATAGGGTCATTTAAAGGAATTTTGGACTTTGTATATTGTTAATTGATGCAATTTGCACCTGGCTTTCTGGATTTTATCTTACACATACACTCCAAATTTATGCCAACCTACTGCATAGAGCAAGGAAAGAGTGATAAAAATATCTGGGAACCAACATGAACCAACTTTGTGCTACTATGGTCTGAAGGTATTGCCCCAAAATTTATATGTAAAACTTAATTATCAAAGTGAGAGTATTAAGAAGTGAGGCCTTTAGGTGGTTCTTAAGTCATAAGGTAAGTCCTCACAGATAGAAGGGCTTGAGGGAGTGGGTCCATCCCTTTCTATCCCTTCCTCCTGGTGAGGACAGCATTCCCCCCCACCCCTGCCCTCTGGCAGTTGCAGCAACAAGGTGCCATTTGGAAGTAGAGAGAAGCCCTCACCAGACAGGCAATTTGTAGGCACCTTGATGTTGGATTTCCTGGCCTTCAGAACTATGCAAAATACATTTCTATTATTAACAAATTACCCAGTTTATGATAGTTTGTTATAGAAAAACAAGACTCCAACGAATTTTGCCATAATTTTATGGACAGTATAGAAATAAACTCTAAATTGAAACACTTGTCAGAACAGTCCCTTAGAGTTTGCTCAGCAACAAAATATAAGGGTCTAGTTTTTGGTATCTGGATATACTGTAGCCACATATAAAATATAATAATTTAGAGAGATAATTCATCATATTCTAGTTTAAGTTTAGGAATAGGGAACTTGGGCTTAAATGTTGGCTTTCTACCTATCTGAGGGTGGGGACTATTCAACATCTGAGCCTCAGTCATTTATGGAGGATAATAAATGGTGATAATAATCCTTGTGTTACAGACTTATTTTGAGGCTCAAGAATACTCTATATTGCACATTATTGACTACATATTAGTGTATCTAATATATGGTGCATGAAACATAGAAAAAATGACTGTTTTGAAAAATTAAAATGATATTTAATTCATATGCAATTGCCCATATTTCTATTGTTTACTTGGTCCAAACTTTCTTTGATATGTTGTATTTTGAATCTCTTTAAAATTGATATAAATGTAATAAAGGTGCATACTTCATTTATATTAAGGAGTTCACTGGGATTTTAATCATACAATTAATCTGTAGCTTCATTTTACCATATTCATTTACTTATAACCTCAGCTTAACAATTTGATTTATTTTTATTATAATTTCTTCTTTACCTTTCAATAAACAGGATTATGATACACATTTTCTAATAACTCATAAATTGACCTATTTTTTCAGTTGTTACTTTCATTTTATATATTTAAAAATAATATTTATTCAAATTATGACATATACATGTTTATATACAAACTCATGGGGAAATCTACAAATGAATAATATATAACAACTAATACATTGGTTTAAATATAACCAGAAATAATTACAATTGATTTCAATAACCACATGCCAGTCCTTCACTCATTTCAAACATGCTTTTGAGGGCCTGCCACATTCACTTGTCTTCTCTGACTATGACATAGCTATCATAGTCAGTTAGGTGAAAACCAGCATTTCTACAATGACCTGCATTAGTTAAAGGAGGAGATTTATATAGCATTCAGCTTCCTGCAGAGAATATCTATTACAATAGTATTCTATTATGAAAGAAAGATTTTTGATATTGCTTGAGAAATAGCAGCAGAACTGCAAAAATGTGAGTTCTGATAGAAAAATTGTTAATGTTAAGTAAAATTTTTACCGAAATTCACAATAAACTTGTTGTTATTAAATGAAAATGACAAATTTATTGAAGAAAATGTCCATAATGCATACACACAAAACATATAACCAATAGTGTTAAGTCCTTCATGCTGATATACACAGTAAGCTTTGTGACATTCTTTATCATTTAGTAATTTTTTAGCATTCTTTATCTTTAGTAAAATAGTTTTATTCTCATTATATTTCATGAGATTTATCATGAATACTTATGTATATAAACTTTGTTTCCATTTTATTATTTGATTTTATATTACTTTAAAATGATTTGTCCTATGAAAATGATACAGTATATTCTATTTTGGATGTTATACAGTTTTATTTGTCTATAAAAAGATATACAGAGTTCATTTTTACTATTTTTTTCATTTTGTTCCATTTATTTTCTCCAGGAAGATTTGGTAGAAGTCAAGTCCCTTTTTCTCAGTGTAACGAACCAGAGCTCTAACTTATAAAGCCCTCTCTTGAAAAATGGATGGTAGAGTACTTTAGATTTAGACAATATTACTGGAAAGTATTTTGATATTGTAATTTTTTGTCCCCCCTCCAGTCTAGTACAATATTTTTTACTTGTTACTATTTATATAGCCAATTCATACTTGGAATTACTTTAATCATTATCTGTCATTCTATTGGGTTATCATTCATTCTTTCATTGTATGCTGCTCTTTAGAAATTATTTTTTTCTACTTTCCTGTCTTAATTTTCTTGAAAATGTTTTCCTAGTTTTAATTTTGTTGTTGTCTTTATGTTTTTGTTTTTACTCTTATTCTTGAACTTTCAGTCTTTCCTATGGCAGTCTCAATCATATTGCAGGACACGGGGTGGGGTTGGGGGTGGGGAGGTGGGAAGGTATGCCTGCAAATGCACCCTGGATTCCAGGCCGGGGATGCCAGCCAGGTACAATTGTACCTGTATGTCTCGCCAGCACCCCACATGTGTTGTTTCAGGGAGTTTGAATGACAATTAATGGTCAATTAATTTCAGTTTGATAATAGATTCCAAATGGAACATTTATGATTTTGTCTGACATTTCTTTTTCTACATATCAACTCCCCAGACATCCTTGCCAAAGGGTGCTGAGCGATTCAAACTAAGCTGATAGAGAAGTTTTCCCCAATATTCCAAAATTGGTCTATGGAAATGAGAAAGTGTGTTTGTTCTTGTTTTTCTTTTGTTAAATGAAAGTCTGTGAAAATTTGGGCCTAGAGCTTCCTCCCAGCTAACTAACAGAATTAAAGGTTGGGGTGAAATGTGGTTAGAGAGAGAATAAAGATTGATTTTCTGTTTCTAGTCTTCCCTGGGTCTACTACTGATTTCTCTCTCTCTCTCTCTCTCTCTCTCTCTCTCTCTCTCTCTCTCTCTTTTTGGTTAGGCAAATAAATATTACCTCAACTCAATTAAACTGTGAACAGGGTTTCTTTTCTTTGCAAATACTGATGTAAAACAATAAAATGTCCTAAACAATAAAGCTTATTTTAAGTCTCGAGAACAGTATCTCTCTTTTAGAAATACTTTTTATGCACACATATAAATATTGTTATATAATTTTGTAGCAAGCAACATTAATGCCTCTAAATTAGATGCCTATCTTTTACCCACACAAAAATGAAGTGTTCCCCACCCCCCACACACAATTACTTTGGTGATATCACAGAAACTAGGTCATTTTAGTAAACCAGGCTTACTAAAATAATGCAGCAACTTAGTAGTTGTTCCCATACTAAGAATAATGTGATGGTGGACATGATGTCATCAATAAGTGTGAATTTTAGCTAGCATTCCTGGAGATGCTATGGTTTTTTTCCTTCAGAAATTATTGTGACGTTTCTGTTGTTGAAGTATTAAGTGTTCTTTTCCAGTTGTCATTCTAAGGAGAAATTAATTCTTCCTAACAGAAATGGTTTCCTAGTCTTTTTTTGTGAATTTGGAGCTGGCTTACCAGAGACAATGCAGCCCATGTGGTAAGCTGAGAGAAAAAGAGAACATCAGTATCTCAAAGTTATAGCTATCACCCTGCAGAGAATATTGAAGAAAGAAAAGCTTCTCGTATAGATCAATGTATACTGTCCTGTGCAGACCCATGGTACTTCCAGCATATGAAAATACAAAGACTAACACTTATTATCAAAGTCCCTTAGGAAAGCAACAGATACCATAGTATAGAGGAAAGAGGTAAGAGGAATAAGGGGGAAAAAGATGCCAGTGTGATTTTGCTTAGAGTTATGATTTTATCTTTACTATGGAGATTGTCACATTATTTCTCAGTGGGGGAAAACCACAGATTTCTATTAGAAAACAAACTCCATGTTATCAAATATACACATGTAAATTAAGTAAGTTCTACATAAGGTTTATTAGAGTCTAGATTTAATCATGCACAACTAATCTTTACATTTCCTGAACAAATCCCAAGTTTAAAAATCCCACTGCATGCATTGTCATGTCTGAGCCTAGCAGATATAGTTCATTAACTTGATAGTGCCTTAAATAAACAAAATCAGGTAAATAACTTTCATTTTCTATTTTAGCAGACATTTTTATGTGTAATTACTGGTGCTCTGAAAGGATAAAAAAATGTAATATTTTGGACAGTGTTCCACAAGAGGGGACTCCCAATTGTTCTTGCATTTGTTTTATCATGATATGTATATGTATATTAGCATAATAAAAGTATTGGATATTAAATGTTGATGCATTTCAAATTATCTGCCAAATGGTGATGGGGTGAAAACTACGTAGAGGGCATATTTTGGTTCAATACAAAGACAATAAACAAGATATGTGAGCAATAATATCACCATCGTTCCTTGTGTGAAAACGTAGGAGATTTTTAAAAGGATTTGGCTTTTGAACAATTTTAATAGGCTTCTGCAAAGCTTTAATTAGCTAGAGATCCAAATAGTAGCTGACAGCTAGCAGAATTTCTTGTCTTAAAATCAAACTAATTAAATTGCAGAAGGAAAACATTTCCTTCTAGCACCTGTAATCAGTTATCCTTGCTTAGCAAAAGGTAAACAACAACAACAACAACAACAAAAAAAAAAAAACCAAACAAACAATATGGAGTCTTATGGACTAATGGTAATAAAAACAGACAAATTTTTGGTTGTGAAACAACAATGGTCCAGTTTCCAAAAATATTAAGTTCTTAGGCAACCTCCAAAAGGAATATATGTTTTTGTTTTAAAAAATATTTTGAGAAAAGAATAGCTTGAGAAATTAAACAGAATTCAGCAGTATTTTTGTTAAAATTCTAGCATAAGCTTGACATTTTTTAGACATTTGCTGCTTATTTACATTTAAATATACATCATACATAATATAATTTCTAATGCATTATAAAAATTACTCAAATATTCACACAAATATCAAATTTTGGTAGAATGAGTTATCCATCATTACCCTAAATACATGTATAAAGACACAATTTCTGTAAAAATATTTTATATAAAACCAGCAACTTTAAAAATTGTGCTCTTTATATGTAATATGAAATGAAATGTACTCTGCAAACATGTATAACAAATTAGAATAATAAAAAATTTTTTAAAAAGTAAAATAAAACACCAGTGTCAATGAAAATGTCTCAAATCCCTATCAATTATAATATTCATGGACTATAACAAAGATTTATCAAAAGTATATGGCTATCTTGCAAGATGGTAGAGTAAATCTTTTTAAACAGTGACATTCAAGTTTTCTTAGCTAACTGCTATAAAGGATCATTTGTTTATAAAAAGAAAATTCTACATTATTTACTTAACATTTGGAGTTACACTAAAAATCCACTGTCAAAACTGAAAAACACTATTTTGCTATGAGATATCTTTAGAAATCATTTACTTCCTATTCTCACAATTCCTTTTTAGATAAATGCCTATGTCACTTGGGATTCTGTTCCTCTAAGTATTGCTAAGTGGGTGGGGGAAATGCTTTTCTCCACTGCTAGCACCATAGTCAGAAAGACTGGCTTTTTATCAAAGAATTTACATCTCAGACACTACTGCTGATCCTGAACCTGAAATTGATGTAAGACTTGAACTATAAAAGAAACTTTAAGTAATTGCAAGGAAAATTAAAAAAAAAAAAACAAAACAAAAAAAAAGTAACAGAAAAGCATCTTCAGAAGAATAAAAGAATTATATAGGTGTATGAATCAAGCATAAATTAGAACGACAAATGTGATGAAAGGAAAGAAAGGAAAGTAAACAATCATGTTAATTTTTATTTCTATTTGTTAGAACTGTTAATGTCTTCCCTATTTCTTCTTCTCTTGTTTCTTGACACATATTTTGGAGTTCTGTTCAGTATCTGTCTCTCCAATCTATCTGTCTTGTTTGTTCTCTGTTCAGAAAACAGATTTAAGGACACATAGACAATGTTTTTGTTGTCATTGTTTCCACTCTGTTCAGAGTAAAGGCCTTTTAAATATTTTGTCCCAGTGGTCAATGACTTTCACTATTTGGAAATAAGAAACACTGAATACTATCATATGTCTAAAGATGTTATAAAAACTGAAAATACAATTATGAAACAAGACATTCTCTGCCTTTTTTAGTTTGCTTGTCCTCACAGGGGAGTCTGTGACAAGGATCAGGTTGGTACACTTTACATGGTAGGTGATTATAGAGGAAGGTTTGGATGTGAAGAGAGTGAGACAGATAATAAAAGGAAAAATTCAGTTGTAGTATTGAAATAATAGCTTTAAATAATTAGGGTGGTAATTTTCTGGGATGTTAGAATGGCATATAGAATCTTCTATAATTTTATATTTTCAATGACAAGAGGCTGGAGCATTTATCTACCAGTTCCTATTGCCCAGCAGTTAAGGACTAGCCCCAGCGACTATATCTTACTTCATAAATTCTGGGTTTATCTTGAGTCATAGATGAACAGTATGCTTTATATTTTAAAAAGGAAAGAAAATAGAAAAAGATGGAAAAATACACAATTTCTAAAGAAACATGAAGTTATAGGTCAGTTGTAACTGCATCTAAAATCATGGTGAGCTGAAAGGATATTAGAGGGACAGCAAAAATACCTGCCATAATATCTGCTTTCATGTCTTCTCTTCATGATTCAGGAAATCTTAAAGTCTAACTTAAATAGTGTCATTAATAGAACAAATCATAGTCCCATTGGATAACTTGTATCAAAGTCCAAATTAATACTCATCTTTTTTCTTGGATTTTTAAGTTTTCCCATCACTTTAAATAGCCAACTCTGTAGGATCTAAGCCCTTAGTTTCTAGGTACCTGCCAAATGATTATCATCACCAGGCAAAGAAGCATGATGACAGGTCTACAGATCACTGAGTTCCATATCTATTCATGATAGCCCCTACTTAAAGAGCAGCAGCCCTAACTTTGTAGCTTCAGGTAACCCAATCTGTAGAATAATTCCTTTCCTTGTTTTGTTGTTTATCGATGCCAGGTACAAGTTTTGTTGTTTATCGATGCCACCACCCTGGATGGAGGTGGCACCCTTGTCTCACAGGATGTAACATTTTAGTTAGAATTTTACCTGAGACTTTAGGAGACCATTTTAATTTCTATGAGAATGTTTCTGAATGAGGATGTAAAGAATCAAGAAACACTGTAGTCAGGCTCAGTTTTGCCCCTATTTCATCATAAAATGTTATCACTGTGTTAGAACCCCATGAATGTAAAATTCCAAGTGAAATTCAATGAATTCCAAGTGAAATTCAATGAATGTAAATCAGACCTTCACTGAGCTCTAAATCATGATTTTGCCAGAGAAATTTTAGTCAAGGATCCCTATCCAAAACAAGTATCAATTTCAACAAGGATGAATTACTGAATCTCTTGGCATTGAAGGGGACAAAGTAATTAACTTATTTCTAAATAACATGCTGATCTTTTTCGCAAGATGTTACCATAAGGGAGGAACAGGCATCGTTCACTATTACTGACAGAGTAAGAATCCTAAATTGGCAGTAGTAAAATAAGTCTTGATGTCAGCAAAGCCATTCTGGTGACCACCACATTTGCTATCATGCTACCACATTTGTGGCCCATTGCAAAAGCATTCCTACTCCCAAGTACAGAGGTTAACTGAGGGCTACAAAAAATTCATCACGTCCACTATTTTGTTGAGTCATTTCTGTACAAAGGAGCTCTCTGATAAAGTTTGATAGTGAGACCAAAATATCTACTAATATTTTTATTCACTTCCATAGGTTCATTCACCTGTATTTTCCTCACTATCCCTGATATAGAATTCATTAGTTATTTGCCTTTCACGTGCCTAATACCCCAGGTAAGTCACTTATTAGTACCCTTGATATATACATTCATTCATATATATAAATATATACACACATAAATATATATACATGCATGTATATATATGTGTGTGTATATATAATGTGTATACACACACACACACACACACACACACACACACATATATATATATATATATATCAGACTAGTTATTTCTCCATACAATGTAGAAGTACCGCATGTACAACTTATATCTCTATCCAGTTTAATGTTTTCCATTTGTTACTGTCCTTCAAGGATACCAACCAGATCAACTCTTGTGTGGAAATATTTCATTTTCAGTCCACATCTACATTTCACAAAACATATCTCTAATTCAGTCCTGTGTTTTTCCTCTCCTGAAAGCTGGTCATATGACCAGCAGGACAAACAAAAAAAAAAAAAAAAGAAAAGAAAAGAAAAAAATGAAGGACAAGCACTTATACAACAGTGGTGCCCATCTTGTTTTGTGATTTCCTTGTGCTGTATGAAACTTGTTGGGGTCATTATAAAATATACTTTTACCACTGAATACTGGTAATTTTCTGGATTATAGCCTTATAACTCACTGGTTCATATAACATTCAACTTATGAAGTATAATAACTTCAGAGTCATTTGAAGTTCTTCAGTCAGGTGCTCGGTTTCAAATGGGTTCGCAGCATACCAGAAACTGTTGTTTAAATAGAAGGCAGTTAGCCGGGCGCGGTGGTGCACGCCTATAATCCCAGCACTTGGGAGGCTGAGGCAGGAGGATCACGAGTTCAAAGCCAGCCTCAGGCGTGGCGAGGCACTTAGCAACTCGGTGAGACCCTGTCTCTAATAAAATACCAAAAAGGGCTGGGGATGTGGCCCAGTGGTCGAGTGCCCCTGAGTTCAATCCCCGGTATCCCCCCCCCCAAAAAAAAATAAATAAATAAATAAATAAAAGGCAGTCATTTGGGGGAAGAAAGTGTTTCTGTTTCTAAAACTCTGGTAGTCAGATTTGTGACTTTGTCAACAGAGCTTGCCTGGTATTTCTCAAAGAACTTTTGGCTATTGTAGATTTCTCTAATAAAATTAGATCATCTCCCTAACTCTGTAAATCAACAAGGCTCTGCTTCAGTTGCCTTTTTTCTGTGTTATGGTCTGCAAATTCTCTGCATGCAGTAACTTTGGGTAATTGTAGACTTAACATATTTGTTTCCCATCTCTCAAGGATCAGTGTCATTCATTGTTTGATGTCTACATGTCTCTAAAATCATCATTTTGTGTAACTTGTTTCACTTTTTTGTTATTGTTTTTGCTGTTGTTGTTACTGGTTCAGACATGAAGGTTAAAGGCAGCAGCATCTAGATACCCCACTGCTGCCAACAGAGAAATTCCTCCTTTTCCACTTTTAAGATTTTCTCTTTGTTCTTGTGTTTTAGCTATATAAATATAAGAAGCCAATAAGTGGGGATTTTTTTGTATTATTTTTCTGCATTTGTTCCAAGCTGCTAATTGAATATGTTATTATTGGATATGTTTTCCAGTTTTGTGTTTCAGGAATTTTATTTTCAAATACTGCTTTTCCCAATTAATTAAAATCATTTTCTCTCACCCCCACCACCCTGCCCTCCCTCTTTCTGTATACCCTATTCCCCTTTCTAGGATTTCACTTACATCTATTGGAAAATGTTTATTGGATCTCATGTATCTGTCATTCATGCCATCCATTTTCTGTATAATTCTCAAAATTCTCCATATTTAATTGTAGACATTTGAGTCTGACTCTAAAACCAGTGTTTTAATTATTTCCACTGTATACACAGTACTATTAAGCCCAACATAATTTTATTCAGTTAAATTGAATATATAATTGATACATAATTTTATCCAATTAATTACTCCTTTGTAACTATGTACACGGATCCCAAGAAGCAGTGGATTCCAAGATTCTGCTGGTGAGAAACGAGAAAGCATTTACTTTTCTACATTATGCTATGTCTGATTTATTCTGGCAGCCTTAAGAGAGTCATTCTTTCTAACAGCTTAGCTTAAATTATATGTTGGATATAAGGATATGTTAATGGCCTGTCTGATATATTCAGCTGACTCAGTTTTATAATAGATTTAAAGTCCGATGCTGTAATTTCTAACTTATCATCTCTGCTAACTCTATCCTATAATTCTTCCAATCTCAATGAAAAAAATTTCCTTTCCTCAAATTAACTCCTTCTCAAATTGATAGTCTTAGTGCCCATCACTATTGCCAATCAGCTTATTATTTTTTACCTTCTAATTATGCTTGGAATACTTTGTGTAAAGTATTTTCTCATATGTATCTCCATAAAAAAATGAAGAGGCCAAAATAGCGTGTCCAATTTATTTTATTTCCCCCAGTATTTATAATTGTTCTCTACTCCAATCAATACATGTTGGATGAGTCAATTATCAACTAATCATGCTTAGAAATTAAGAATGCTTGTATCAAAGCGTTGTGTAAAAATACTATTATTTCATGCTTAAAGTAAACCTTATTATGCATTTTGGGGGTGCTCCTTTTTCTAACCTGGTATACTTTTTATCCATTGCCCCAGTGCCTGTAATTTATCTTGTTCTTTTGTGTTCAATGACATCTTAATTAATGAGCCCTCCTTGTTTAAAGGAATTCACTGGAACATGAATGATGAGATTCATTTAAGGTACCTAGCATTTCTAGTACCAGTTATATCAAGTAATAATAGTTCCCCATTCTTTTCCTTTAGTTTATGTTACTGCCCAAACTTTCTAATCTAGACTGAAAAAATATTACATGCTTCTTTCCTATATTCAAGTTCTATTCCTACTCCAATATAATGATTAATTTTTTATATATGAAAAATTCTCTACTTCATTAGTTTTGCCCTCTACCATAAAGGAACTAACAAATATTTTTTCTAATATATGATCTTCAAAGCTAACTGCTCAATTTACTAACTTTCAATTACTATTCTTGTTAGCTGCTCTGCCTCCTACTTCATCAGTAATATTGCTATGGTCTATATTTTGATTATAGGGGAACAGCACATTAGTGTACTGATTTCCAGAGTGAGGTTGAAGCAAGGTATGTTATTGGCATATAAGAAGAAATTGTTATAATTTCTTAACAATTATTTTTTTATCTAAAATTTAAACAGATGGATATCTACCATTGGTGATTGTTTAAATTTATTCTCAAATTGAATGGGCTGCCAGTGCTCAACCATTTGACCAAACATTATTCTAAGTGTCTATGAGGTATTTTTTGGATAAGGTTAACATTTGAGTAGTATAGTGAGCAAAGCAGATAAAATTTCATAATGTGAGAGGTCCTCTTTCAATCACTGCAAGACCACTATAGAATGAAAATGCTGAGTATGAGGAAACTCCATCTCCTTGATTGATGAGGCATGATGTTGGTCTTTCCTGACCTCCAGATTCTGACTGGGATGTCTGCTTTGTCTGGATCTCTAGCCAGCTGGTTGGGGACTAGAACCATTTTTTTTTTTTCCTTATCCATACTGAGACTACTCACCAGCAATCCTGAGTCTCCAAGCTCCAACTCAGCCTGTGAGTCTTTGGACCTCTCAGCTTTCATAATCCCTGAGTCAATTCTTGCACTAAGTCTCTTAGTGAGATAAAGACAAATATGTCCTACAGAACACATGCACATATGTCTTGTTGGTTCTGTTCTGCAAAAACCTATCTAATATACTCTTATTTAAAATAGTGATTGATACAAATAATAGTGTGAAACTTTTCGATGGTTCTTGAGCTGTGTTCCCTTCCTCATCACCATTTCTCACTCCTTCCTATGAAATTTTTATCTTCTCTCCCTCTTTCTCTGTGACTATGAATCCTATGGTCTTTATGGGGTCTGCACTTTCACACTGTACACTAAAAAGAGTGTTTTGCAGGTTATCTATCTTAGGCTTGTTGGTCTTTTCTTTCCCACACCATTTCAGTAGCTTGCTTTTCTGTTTTTGAGGTTCTGGAGAAAGACAGCATGTATCTTTGTTTACACTGTATTGAACTGAGTTAATCTGTTTACATGTATGTTTTTCTCACAATAATGAAACTTTCAGGTCTTCATTTTGTTCATCTTTACATCCTGGTTACTTAGTATGTTGTTAGGTAAACAGAAAAGGACAATAACCTGCTTTCATCAAAGTAACGTAGACAGTTAAGTAGCTTGGCAGTGATAATCTGGCAAGAAAAAGTCAAGACTTTAAAATTGTCTATAGGAAAATAATGAAATTACTTCTTTAGAAAACTTTAAAAACCTAAAAATATTTAGAGATATATGAATAACAAAATTGAAATAATACATCCTGCACAAGCATAGAATAGTAATAGATCAACTGAAACTAGCAATATTATTTTGATTCAAGACGGTAAAATTTACTAAAATATTTTTCACCTTGGTCGCTTTATCTCTCTAACTTTTCATTCCTTTCTTTCAATCACTTTAGTAAATTAGGGATGATAAACTAAAAATGGGCAGAACTGTGATTTTGATTGTATGGAAATTTAACACAATACAAACATATATTTTTCTGTGCTTGCATTATTGGGGAAATAACATATTGACTGGAGCTAAAGCATATGAGCTCAAGTCGGCAGATGAAAACTCTTTAGTGAGTTTCCAACAGTGAATATACCCAAATAAGACATTTTTTAGGTGAAAATATAGGAAACTTGTGCCAAATTCTCATTATATGTCACAGAATATTTAATATTAATTATTCTTTTGATAAGAACATTAAGATGGTTCCTTTAGGCTAGGTTGAAGTACATGAATGAATAGCAAGTTTTCCATAAGCTCTAAGCACCTTTCTGAAATTATAGTATTTGCAGATAGAAATAAATTTAAAAGACAGGGCCTCCTGGCCTTCATTACAAAAGAACCAAGTAAATTAACTGGGAACACAGCAGGGTTTTATTATCAAGGAAGAAATTAGTTCAACGTCTTTTTAAACACAATTTTGGAACTGTGAGTTCACTGGAAGGCAAAGTAAGAAATATGTTTGACTGTCAAGGAGAAGTATTCATTAGCTCCTGTCAGTTCTCTAATACGTTCTTTAATTTCCTCTCCTTTCCCGCCTTTCCCCTCTTCTTAATAGCACTGCCTCCTCACATTTTTTACTTAATGTGGAGGACAAGCATTCTAGTAGTCTTTCAAAATCATTCATAAAAATTATATGTCATTATATTTTATTCAAAGGATAAATACTGATGCTTCCTGACTTAAATGTGTTACCCAATAAATCTTCTCTGAGTTAAAAATGCCATAAGTCAAAATGAATTTTATATATCCAACCAACGGGACATCATAGGTTAGCATTGGTTTCTCACACTTGTTATCACATAGGACCTGCATCATGCTGTTGCTATTCTCCAGCATTATGACAGATTATCATATCATATATTGCCTTCCTAAGTAAAGATAAAATTTAAAATTTGAAGTATGATTTCTCCTGACTGCAGATTTCTTTCACACCATCATAAAGCCAAAGTGTTGTAAGTTGAATCATTTTTGTAAATCAGGTACCGTGTGTAACCAGTTTATGAAGTGGTTAATTAATAGTTTATTAAAAATCCTTCACAAAATTTTCTTTTTTCCTCCCTTCCTTCCTCCCCTTTCATTCTTTCTTTCTTTCTTTCTTTCTTCCTTTCTTCCTTTCTCTCTCTCTATTTTTGTTTCCATTTCTCCTATTGCTAGTAAGGCAAAATGTATTTTGCCAAAGTGCTCAAGTTGCCTAACATAGAAGACTCTAGCTGTAAGAGTGACTTTAAGCATCACTTGTGAAGTTTTAAAGCATAACCACCCAAACACACCCATACATATTGAATTGAAATCTCTAGAAGTGTGACTCAATGTTCATATAATCTGAAAAGTTTCACTATTAATTCCAGTATTTGCCAATGGATGACAAAGATAACACATAGAACAAGCAGCTACTAGATGGAATATAAAAGCATAGTAGCAGTATGAAAGGGTAGTTTTCATTATAAGTTTTCGGTGAAAAATCTGTGGCTTTACAAAGTACTTACTTGGGTGCTTAAGAAATCACATTACTGAAAACTGGTATTATTGACATACAGATACTCTTGTAGCTTTCTTCCATTGCAGATGGGGTGAATTTCATCTCTTGCCAAGTGTGTGTGTGTGTGTGTGTGTGTGTGTGTGTGTGTGTGTGTGAGAGAGAGAGAGAGAGAGAGAGAGAGAGAGAGAGAGAGATCATCATATCAAAAGTACCTTATGGTAGAGAATAAGTGAAATTTTAGCAAATTCTCTAAATAAAACTCTTCTTCTTTCTCTCTCTTACTGCCTGTCTAATAGTGTTTTAGCATTAGAAAATTAGTTGTGAACAAAACCCAGAATAGACAAACACCCTAACTTCCAAGAGCTAATGTTTAATATTTTATTGAAAGGAAAGAAAAAATTGTGAATAAAAAATTACTTTCAGATCCAATAAATACTAATATGAAGATGAAGTATATCATCATAGAAAATTACTGAAGGGGGTTTCTTTAGCTAAGATGGTTGGAGATTAGATTGTATGATTAAATATATATATATAACTCTTTTTAATAAATTAATCCATACCTACATATTTAACAATGAGTGAAAATACAAACCATCAACTTGATTAACTTTCTTGACTAACATGGTTATTTGCCAGTGTGATCCCAGAAGTTAACTATTTTATTTCAGGACTCTTTAAACTTGTCCTTGGTCGCTCAGGTATGTGAATGTTTCAAAGTAAATAGTCATCCTAATGTATAAAGCAACTCAAGTGTATGCAGTTCCTAATGATAAAAATGAATGGCTTCTATGATTAAAAGCATGAAAAAATGTCCCTTCCTAAACTGCATCCTTTAATAGTAATAGAATAGCCAGGAACAGAATAGTTAGAGGACATGAAATCTGAAAAAAATTATGTGACTTATTTTTTAATACATACAAAGTGATCCAATTAAGAAATATATCAAACTATTTTTTGTGCACAGGTGAAAAATAAAAGTCTAAATTATGGAAATTAAAATTGCTGCTCCTCTACCTAAATAAATTATTCTCCTAACGTTATGTTTCATATTATATTTCATGGCTTTTTGGTTGTTATTCCTCTGTCATGTTGGCAGAGATTCACATTTCTGTTAGGTCAAGCATATAAATTATAGTATAATGTTCTTTACAAAAAATTGTCTCAGGGTTGTCTTTTTTGTGCCCAAAGTAATATGATAATCATAGGGCCAAATAAGCTAAGCAATAAATTAAAGTCAAAAATCTGACCAAAAACAATTGTAGAAGTGATTTTAATATATTTTAGTGAGTTACACATTATTGATAACATGAAATGATTACTAAAAAGTACAGAGTGATTCTAAGTGATTCTAAAAATTTCAAATAAGTATCATCTATGTTTTCCATATTATACATGTCATTGCAACTGGAAAAACAAAACAAAACAAAACAAAGAACATCCTCAAGGTCAAAATTCGCCTATAATAAGCAATTGTTAACAAGTTTGTTGTGGTGTTTACTATTGTTCTAATTTCCAAGAAAGGAAAAACTTCATTAAACTAAAACCAATTAATTTTAAAAGGCTTCAAATTGCAACTAATGAGCCCATAGGATTCATTACCAGTGAAGGTCACAGAACTAACCAGAATCCTGAATTTATCTTTATCTCTGGTTGTATGACCCACTGAGCTCGGATTTGGGAGGTCTATCTGGCAGCAATCAATCAGACTGCCACCCAGCAATCAGACTTCAGCAAGGCACTCTAATAAAAAGAAGAAGAATGGATTCTGTGGACCATGTGCCTCATAGTAAGCTCCACCGTTTTTTTCTAATGGCAGCTCTAATTTTGATAAAAAACAAAAAGCTTACTTAAATATTGAAGTGGCCTTGTGCTTCTTAGTAATAAAAAATAAGCAGGTTTAGCTAACACATTTATATCTTATTAAAATCCCTGATGGATAAAATATATCATTTATATTAGTAAAGAAAATATCAAAGGGAAATATAGCCATATAGGTAGAGACAGAGTGTACCACATTGAAGTAGGTAAAAAAGCACCATGTAAGCCACCTTTGGCCACAGTGTCTAAAACTGTCAAGAAGTGTTTACTAAACACATTTTAGTATTTAGTTGTTTCTTCATTGATGCCTTTACTTGTTCCATCATTCATTTTCTTGGAAAGACTTTTGTTAAATATCTTCAGAAAAATAAGTATTATTGTGTGGACAGTAAAATACCTACAACATTGGTTCTCCTCTAAAGAAATTTACCTGAGTGAAGACAGTAAGAAGAATTTTCCAACTATACTAAAATATCATGACAGCTGCCATAATAGAAGTTTTCTAGAGAACATTGGAAAAATCAGTGGATACCTGGTCAGTGTAATAAGTTCTTATTCAAACACAATCTTTAAAAACTATCTTTCTCTTTCAACAGTTTTGATTAAAGTGTTTGGCTGCTCTAATCTACTAGAATTTACCTGGACTTGGAAGTTTATAAATTTTTGTGCACATGCTCACTATTTTTTTGTTTGCATTTTTTAACATCCTATTTGGAAATACAAAACAAGATGGGGAAGACCAATTTGGAGCCTATTGAATAATCTTAATTTTTTATTAGTGTCTGAATTAAATCAAAAGAGGCTGTATGTACAAAGTACAATGAAGAAGAAACAGATGTTTTGGTTTATTGAATGTTGGAGTTGAACAAAAAGAAGTTTTTTGAATTGAATAATGAGATTCTTTCACTTAAAGACAATTGAGGGACAAACCAATATATAATATTTGGGGCATGCTAATTTTTATAAGACTGTATAATTCTAACAGACAATCGAGATAGTCCAATGGGTACATGAGAATGAACTCCTGCAAAAATATTCATCAACATTTTTCATCTTTAATCAGAGAGAGTGAAATTTAATTTTATACATTTCAAATAAATTCATTATTTTTTTTCAAAAGTAGTTAGTGTGCAATGCAAATAAGTAAGCTTTCAGAAATGTTTTTTCTCTCAGTTTGTAGCATCCTTCTGAATTTCTGAAAGCTTAAATTTGGACTAGGATTTATGAGTACTCTGCTAAAAGTGATTTGAAAAATAATTATTGAATACACACACACACAAAGAAAAAAAAAAAACAGGAAGAAAAACAAAAATCAAAGAAGTGCTTCAACAGCAAAGTCCTTTGAAAATGATTTTTTAAAATATAGTCAACAGTTTCAGCCGGGTGTGGTGGCGCACACCTGTAATCCCAGCACTTGGGAGGCTGAGGAAGGAGGATCGCAAGTTCAAAGCCAGCCTCAGCAATGGCAAGGCACTTAGCAACTCAGTGAGACCCTGTTTCTAATAAAATACCAAAAAGGGCTGGGGATGTGGCCCAGTGGTCGAGTGCCCCTGAGTTCCATCCCTGGTACAAATAAAGAAAAAATACACACACACACACACACACACACACACACACACACACACAGTCAACAGTTTCAAATGCTTTATATTGGTCAGATCAGAATAAGACTGAACAACTTAATGAATATGTTCTAGCAAGAAGGAGACCATAACTTTATTTGAAGTAGAAGCAAGATTTAGAATGTGTATGGTACAGAAAAGTGATGAAGTGAGCACAGATTATAATTTACATGGTAGAGAAACCAGCAGAGAAGGAATGAAGTGGAGGAATAGCTAGAGAATTCATGTTTAAGTAACATGTTATTTTTCATTTTGGTATTGATATTTGTTACTTACAGTTTTATTTATAGTTTATTTTATTTATTCATATTTACTCATAATTTCAAGACAATTTCAAATATTCACGTTTCCCAGATGGTAGCAAAGAATATGGAGAACAGGGACAGTGGATTTGCAAATACAGAAGAAAACACAGAGAAACAATTGAGCAAAGTCCTGGATTTAATGAAAGTGAAGAAATTAGATCTGAGACGAAGAACTTAAAAGTAGATTAGAGGAAAAATAGGTGATAGATAAACAGGAAAGAATCTTAAACACTGTCTGCTAAAGAACCATCTTTATAAAATCATTTTTGCACTTCTTTTGAATTGGATATAACATGCTATTGAGAAGCTCAGAGTTTAGCTACTATTTACTAACTGAGTAAGCTAGAACAAATGACAATCTTGAATATTAGTTCTCCCATTTAAAAATTGAAATAATAATTTCTATCTTTAAGAGTTCCTGTGATAATGAGATGAGACAGCATTTGCAAAATTATCTAATAGAAAATGTAGTAAAATGAAAGGTGGTGAACAAAGGTTTGTTCTAGTAGGGCATACCAGTGAACAGCATGCTGGATTTATTTCTTTTTCAGTTGACCAACCTTAGATTGGTAAATGAAGTTCTTGCTATGACTCTGGTTATAAAGCACTCTATTACCCAGATTAAAATGTATTTAATTTTGAAAGCATAATCCTTTCCTTTTAGCAACTCTCCTAGATGATGGAACAAGCATTTACATAAAATTATAAATGTGTTTTTAATTACTTATTTATTTTTCTATATTCCATGCCTATGATGGATGGTGCAACACAAGAATGCTTTCTAAATTATACACAAATTAATATTAACAGAAAATTTTGCTGCATTAATCTTTTTCAAACATAGCTGGTTGTAATTATCTAATCTCTTCCTTTCTCTTATATTATAGTCCCATTTAAAGCAAGACTGATTCAAAGGAGGAAAATCACAGCTGTGGTCTTCCTGACTGGATTTTTAAATGATGGCAACAATGAATAAAACTTGAATTTTCTGAATATTCCTTGCTTAAAATGCATACGTCTATCATTCCCATGTGAATTTTAGGAATACTCTTTTTGCTTGGTAGTTTACCCCACAATTTCTGGAAACAAATTATGCATGAAGTGTGGAATATCCTCTCACAGCAGCCACTTCAAAAGTGAGACTAAAATATTCAATAAAGAAACAACACACTTTAAAATAATGAAATAATAATAATAATAATAATAATAATAATAATAATAAAAGAAGATCAAAGGAGTAGACAAAGGGGAATGAAAGAAAGGGAGGAAGAATGGGAAATGGAAATTCAGTGGAATGACTCAGACCTAACTTTCCTATGTACATATATAAATATACCACAGTGAACCTTACCATCATGTACATCCACAAGACACTAACTAAAACAAACAAACAAACAAAAAACTATAAGTAAATAACAGAAAGATAAGTAGGAGTAGAGTAGAGAAACAGGCGCGGGGAAGAGAACAGGGGACATTTTGGGGACTGAATTAGAACCAATTATTTTCCATGCTTTTATAATTATGTCATAGAATATTGTATTTTCATGTATAACCAAAAAGAACCAATAAAAATATAATGATGAAAGTCTTATTGAAGTACATACTTTCAAGACATATATTCATCTTCATTAAATTCATTTATGTTCATATACATCTCCAAAGTGATCTTTTATAATTACCCATCACCCTTACTTTTCCACTCCCCCAATTAACAAAAATTATCAAAAGAACAGTTCAAAATACCCTCCTGCTTTGTTTTGTTATAAATCTTAGTTAAGGTGTCTCTTATTTACCTAATCACTGTTAATTTTGAAATGTATTCTTTTCCCACACCCCCCTCTATGGGAATATCCATGTCCTCTAAATCACATGCTAAGTTCTACTGATTTCCCCTTTACACATACATTAAGGATATTCTATCTTCTAATAGCATGTTATTATAAGCATGATAATATAATACTCTGAATATTTCTTTCTTTTTTTTAGGTGGGGGGGGTACAGGGGATTGAATTCAGAGGCACTCGCCCACTGAGCCATATCCCCAGCCCTATTTTATATTTTGAAACAGTGTCTCACTTTTGCTGAGGCACACTTCGAGATCCTCCTGCCTCAGCTTCCCCAGCCACTGGGATTACAGGTGTGCATCACTGCACCCGGCTAAGTATTTCTTACCTGAAATGCCACACCATTTCTCTAACTAGACTCACTTCTTGCAAACTTGTCCCCTTCCAACACATTTTCTACGCCATCTATATTATTATTACCTTCCTTACCTTTATGTTCAAATTTTTCTAATCACTTTTTTTTTACTTCAGTGGCTGCTGTCCCTCATCTATATACATTAAAATTCAGCAATACAGATCTACATATTATTGTCCAATTTTTTTCTGCCGTCTTCTCCAGCCATTCCTTTGACACCCACTTGGTTATCAATTGAGATGTCCTCCACTCTATTGCTGCTTGTTCCCTCAACCACATCACAGAAAATTGAAAGTTGTTCGAAAACAATAATATTATCTTGCTATTTTTTTCTTGTATCATTGCTTGACACATAGATAATACTTTTTTTCCATTTAATGCATGAATTAATGGAGATATGGATAAAATATATTCATAAATAAATTAGAAAAATTAGCACCCACTGTTGTAAAGAGGTTTTTATACTGCTCTATCATAGTAAAGAGGTTTTATACTGCTCTGTCATATTAAATCATGATCATGGCTGCTCTGTCCTATTTTTGCCTGGCTAAAACTTATTCCTAGAAAATTCTCTTAAATTCTCTAATATCATAACTATCTTTTTACATATTCTAAAATTGAAGTAGAAATATATGTCTATTTCTTCTTGTTCTTTATTACAAGCAGTACCTTTGTAAAACATTAACAGGCAACAGTTACAAAGTTTACAAGAAAAATACAAAATGAAATTAGCAGAGCAAAAAAAAAATTCAACTTATATAATAGCTATGAACCAAGAAAAATGATTTTTTTATCTTAAATCTTTACTTAGTTATATCCCCTGTTTAGAGATCAAAGTAAACTTTACAACAAAATTTTATCTTTTTTTTTTTTTTTTTTTGGCACCAGGGATTGAACTCAGGGCCACTTGACCACTGGGCCACATCCCCAGCCCTTTTTGGTATTTTATTAGAGACAGGGTCTCACTGAGTTGCTTAAGTGCCTTGCCATTGCTGAGGCTGGCTTTGAATTCGCAATCCTCCTTCCTCAGCCTCTCAAGTGCTGGGGTTATGGGCGTAAGACACCACGCTCGGCTAAATTTGATCTTTTGAACGCAACTCTAAATGAGTTCAAGTCTAGCCTATTTTGGAGCCTTTCTAACATGGAATAAGGTAGGAGGCACAGTCTTATCTCAGGTAAGGCAGGGCTCTTGAAAACTAACACAATACAACATTACATATAAAACATGTATCAAACAAAGGCTAAGAGAGCTTTTAACTTTCTTTCGTGGAAAAAAAAGTGGCAAAATGCTTCCATGTTTTACAATGTCACCTTTAAACAGATCAGGCTTTCCTTATTACCCTCCAAAATTACATTTAAATTCCAATACCAGTGTAAGAGTAACACAAAATTGTATATATAACTTATTGATAACAGGTTAATTTGTCCAGGTATAAAACATCAAATGACATGAATAAATACCAATCAAAGTTGTCATATCTATAAAAACCTGAGACTATTGATACAGATATTTTTAGTATGGAAAACACCAACTTGGCAAAGTGCTCTCCTAAGCTTTATATTTAACTGAATTTAACTTTTAAAGTACAATTTAGAATCCATAGTTTACAGTAACAATCATCACAGATCTGCGTGGGTTAGCAAAACTCAAAGGATAGCCTTAGATCTCTTATACATTAAGAAAATAGTGTTCATAATCAGAAATTGACTTAGTTAAAGCAAAAGAACATAAGACAGGTCTTCAAATGACAGTGTGGCCTTTCCGTGTCGGATATAATGTAAAAAGAAGAGCACTTACTGGTTTTCTTGCCAGTAAATTTAGATAAACTTTCATTTTATAAAATTTTACATAACACTTAGACAAGGTTTAGACAGATATAGTTCTCAGATGCATACATATACCTAGTCACATATATTTATATTATAAACTATATTGTTATAACCTAAATAACAATTATTTGTTTAACCAGATACAAAGTAATTATTTAAGACTTTAAAACAGGCACAAACCTTAATTCCTTTAAGACTTATTTAAGTAATTATTTAAGACTTTAAAACAGGCACAAACCTTAATTCCTTTAAGACTTAGTTTCCCCAAGTAATAGAACATAACAAATACAAGAAACTTATCTTGATAAGAACAGATCAATGTTTCAGACTTTGCTTCATATCAGTACATTAAATTTCAAATAACTTTAGCTGTGCTAATTATAGCCAATGTAATGATAAAACTTTTGAGGTTTACCTTCTGCAAACTTTCTGCAACTTAAACATTCACAGCTTCTTTATACCTTTAGTTCTGTTCTCTTTCATCTTGGGCTTTAGTAAAAGAATATTACTTTACCAGACAAACTACTTTCTCTTCCAGAAACATTTCTTTTTTTTTTTTTTTTTTTTTTTTTTTGGTACTGTGGATTGAACTCAGGGGCCCTTGACCACTGGGCCACATCCCCAGCCCTTTTTTGTATTTTATTAGAGACCAGGTCTCACTGAGTTGCTAAGTGCCTCGCCATTGCTGAGGCTGGCTTTGAACTCGCAATCCTCCTGCCTCAGCCTCCCAAGTGCTGGGATTACAGGCATGCGCCACCGCGCCCGGCCAGAAACATTTCTTTTACCTTCTAATTTTCCATACTAAAATATTTCCATTCATATAACTTTCTTTTTTCTTCTATAGTTTCAGACCCTTTTTTAAATTCATATTCTGAAACAATCCTTATTCATGTTATCTGTGCATTCGATTTACACACAAATTTCATTCCAGGAGAGGAATTAGGTGGTCTGGAATATTAAAAAATGGTGTCTTAATCTTGTCTCTCTCAGATAGCATTGAAGGGGTTGGAGCACAAGATATTTTTGAGCATGACCTGTCTGCCTTATCATTATCATGATGCCATCAATTTTATGTGAGTTTTCCACTGTCTATGGTACCCAAAGGCTCCTTGTGGAGATTTTTTCTTATACTAGGCATGTTGATATACAACAGAGGAGCCCATTTCCACTCTTCTTTTTAAGTTTCCTTGAAGATCCTTTTGCAGAGGTTGTCTACAGAACGTGGGTTGGCCTTAGTTTCTTTTTCTTTTCTGGATGCAGTTGTTTATTCTGCCAGTGTCCCCATGCATTTAGTTTGACAGGATACTGTCTTGCCCCGTGATGTATATCAAATGGCCAAAGGGGTTCAAGCCAGATTTTTTTTTTTAATGGTGCTTGGGATTGAACCCAGGGCCTTAAGCATGTGAGATAAGCACTCTACCATCTAACCTATATCCCCAGCCCTTATGTCAGATCTTAAAAGGAAAGACTATTCCTGTCCCAAGGAATAACACTGCTGAAAACTACTGCCACATCCTTTTTAGCCATCAACCTCTAACCCCCAGGAGCAAAAGGGGCTTGAAAGAAGGGCAGAGGCCAGATTCCATTTCGTGATTTTTTCTACAGCCAGGCAGCTTTTGGGGGATTTTTTCTTCCAGTTTAAGGTTGGAGTCCTTGATCACAGTGAAGTGACCTGCAACTGTCTTGGGTTAGACTGAGGAACAGAGGTGAGAGTGCCAGCACTGGGTTTAAAAGATTAAAAATTTTTAACCCTTTTTGCTGGAGTACACATCAGAGAAAGTGCCTTCTGACACCTTTAACTTAATTCCTGACTGTTCAGACTCCTTATCATGTAACTCTGTAACTGTACATACAGAATCTCGTTTATATACTTCATTTCTGACAGACCAACTTCAATGTCAAGATTACATAATAATCCAGAAAAACCATTCAAAGTCCAGATTATGTTATAGTAAGCCATCTTTCTCTTAGACAGGCTTATACCTATACCATTCAGCCAAGATCTCTCTGCTCAAGAAACTACAGTAAGATCGAGGCAGCATGGTCTGTGTCTTAAAGGGCCAGTAACAGATACAAAGAAACAGACAAGAGAAGATCATCAAAACCAGGCTGACATATGAGAACTTTTAAAACAGACAGACCTGCACATACAAATTTCTTCCATGTACTTTACTTTTGACAGACCAACTCCAACTTCAACATTATATAATAATCAGAAGCTTTTTAAAAGCCAGATCCTTACAGCAAAACATTATCTTAGACAAGGTTATACCTATAGGTGGCCTTTCAACTTACTTTACCTCTGACAGACCAACTCCAATTGCAAGATTGTACAAAAAAGAAACATAAAGAGAGACAACCAGAGAGGATCTCCAAAACTATGGCCAAGAGATGGGAATATTTAAATTGACCACCTGAAATCTTTCCCAAGAGACTACCTATAGGATCAATGCAGTATTGGCTATGTTTTTAAAGGGGCAGTAACACATACAAACAAAACAAAAACACAGACAAGCAACCAGACGGAATTCCCTAACCCAAGGCAAAAAATAATAATAATAATAATAATAATAATAAATATAAAAAACAACAGATGAGAACCTAGAACATATCAGAAGGGAGTAAATATCCTTAGATCCTTAGGTTTTTGAATCCCACTTAACTATGACTCCTATACCAGTGGCACAACAGATATCCCCAGAAAGAGGGACCAGGAGTTCCCATGAAGAGGAACCAGATGTTTAAAATCAATGTTCTTGGCGTTCACACTGAATGACTTACCAAATAGCCAAGGGTGTCACAAATTTACAGAGTTCAGTTTCCTTTTTCTCAAAGTGGACCATGATGGAGCAACCTGTACCATTTAAGGAGAGAAGGTGGAAGTTCCCTGGAGCTTCTGCAGCTACTAGGATGGTCCCTCAGTCCCTCCCTTTACTCACAGGAAGAACTCCTCTGGTTTGACCTGAGAAAAACTCACCCATCTCCTAACTCTTCTGTAGTTGGCTCTCAACAAGTTCACCAGCATGATGAATCCTCAGCATGGAAGTTGTGTTCCTTGGAAACCCAGGCCTACCCAAGAATGCTCGAGCAATGGTTGCTCTCGGGTCTCATCTGAGTCATCAAATTTGTTGCTAAAAGCTCAGTCTTTGTTCCAGATTCCAATCCAATAAAAAGGACAAGGTTTTATGAAAAAGGAAAAAGAAGTTTTATTGCTTTGCTAGCAAAGGAGAAACACAGAGGATTCCTATCCCAGAGGCTGTGATTTTTCCATTTCTTCTTAATACCAAGATTTTTTTGTAGCTCCAAATATGTGATTGTTAATGTTATGTATTAAATTAATTAGACTCAAATTATTTCTGTTTCTATGATGGTGTTTATGAAGAGGTTAACATTTGATATGATGGACTATTAAAAGGATTTTTATCTCCCTAATATGCATAGGCATTATCTAATTTGTTGAGGCCCTAGCAGAACGAAAAATCAGAGGATGGGTGGATTTTTTCTTTTTGTCTGACTGCACGAAGGATGGAAGTGGTGATTCCCACCACATCCCCATTCGACTCACCTATTCGACTTGTGTGGAAGATAGATGGATCACAGAGAATTAAAGTGGATTATCTTAATTTTAACCAGGTGGTAATTCCAATTCCAAGTGCTATATCAGATGTAATTTTATTGCTCAAACATATCAGCACATCTCCTTGAACCTAGTATGTTGCTAGTACCTGTTGGTAAGATTATGAAAAATAGTTTTATTTCGGATTATAGGAAAAAAAATACATTTACAGTTTCCTATCACTGGAGTGCATCAATTCTCTAGCCCTGTGTCAAAATTTAGTTCATAGAGATGTAAATCAAACTATATCTCATGATTCCCCTACACGGACCTGCCAAAGATCTCCCAAGCATTCCTATCTGCTACTGACACTTTTGGTACCATTGTATCTTCTGGGTTATGTGGTCCAAATAATAGAGTATCTTTCTTTTTTTAATTTAATTTAATTTGTTATACATGCTTTTAGAGTGCAATTCCTTTCATATTACATATAAAGAGCACAGTTTTACAAGTCATTGGTTTTACACAAAGTATTTTCATACCATTTGAGCTTTTATAGATGCACTTATTATATTGATGTCCAACTCCTTCTGCCATTATTTCTATCCCCTTGCGCCTCCCCTTCTGTACCTCCCCTTTGTTTTATTTAACATTCCTTCATTCCTCTAATGCCCCCTCCCTTGCCACTATAATTCAGTATCATCATAGCAAAGGAACCAATTGACCTTTGGTTTTCTGGGATTGGCTGACTTCACTTAGCATTATTTTCTCTAACTCCATCCATTTACCTGAAAATGCCATGATTTTATTCTTTTTTAGTGCTGAGTAGTGTTCCATTGTGTATATATACCAAAGTTTCCCTATCCATTCATCTAAAATAGTAGAATATCTTTCAAAGCAACCTGGACCTAATAGAGAGTCTTTCTTATTCTGGACCCCAGTTAAAACTAGCAACTATTTAAGTCACACACAAAAAAATGGGCCAGATGAACACAACAGACTAAGTAATATGTTATCTTCAAAATCCAAAGAACACTACTTGGCATTGTGCTTTTTTTGGGAGTGGGGAGGTTATGCAGGGTGGGTTGCCAATGCAACAACTTGTCCTTTACTTTAGAAGGGAGGGGTATTTTTACATGCTCTGCTTTCCTATTTATTGTGAGAAAAACCTTTTCAAGATAAACAAGAAGCGAGAGGCTGCAGGAAATTGGCCTGATTGGAGACATCACTGTTGCAGTAATTCTTCCTTTTCCAGGCAGCTAGAAAAGGCTTGGTGCCTCAAAGCTATTTGCATATACTTGTATCTCTTTCTACCTCCAGGAAGTTGTGGTTTGAACCAAGGTTGTCTGAACCAATAAATTCTCTTTGTGGAAATTATTTTGCCAAAATCAGAGTAGTCTCAGTTTGGTGAGATGACATGAGAGTTCTCTGAGAGGCATACCTCTGCTTGGAGATGGCTCAGACAAGCCCACAATTCATTCTCAGCTCCAGAAATTAATGGCTGTCAGACACTTAAGGGTCCCACTACCTCTCAACATTATACTGGGAATCAAATTTCAACATGAGTTGTAAAGGGGATGAACTATATTGAATCATAGCCAGAGTCCAATATAGAATCCATGATATGGTGCCATATCCTGGGATGAGCAGCTAGATACCTTGTGGCAGGTTGATTATATTGGATCACTTTCATCATGGAAGAGGTAAGAGTGTCCTTATAGAATAGACACTTTGGGTATGTATCTGCCTTCCTGACAATCAATACTTTCACCCATAGAATTACAGAAACAGAATGTTTTATTTGCCATAATGATACTTTACACAGCATTGCTTCCTATCAGGAAAATCACTTCACACCCCAAAACACTGGCAATTGGCCCATGCTTATGGGATTCACTATTCTTATCACGTTCTGTAATGCTGTAAAACACTTGATTTGATGGAATAGAGGAATTATTTTTGAAGACTGATTTAGTGCATCAGCTAGGTGGCAGTACCTACTACCGAGGCTGAGTCAAGATTCTCCAGAGTTTATATAATGCTTGGAATCTACATCCAATATATGGTCCTATTTTTTTTTTTTTTTACAGTTAAACTAAAAGGCCCAGGAATCAAAGAGTAGAAAAAGGAGTGAAGTCATTCACTATTTCATCTAGAAGCCCATTAGCAATATGATTGTTTCCAGTCCCCATGAATTCATACTCTGCTGTCCCGGAAGTATTAGTTCTAAAGGGAGGAATGCTTCCAGTATCAGGCACAATGATTCTGTTGAACCACAAGTAAAGAGGGCCATATTGCCACTTTCAGCTCTCAGTCCTCTGAATTTGCAATATCAACTCCTTCCCAAACTCCTGAAAAATAGTTACTCTCTGGGTGATTAATCCTGATCACCAAGGGAAAACTGGACTATTACTCCACCACTGAGATACGAAAGAAAATGTATGGAATATAAAAGATTCCTTAGAGTGTATATTTCTATTGCCAAATGTTTTAGTTAGCTTTTTGTCACTGTGATCAAAGTATCTGACAAGAACAATTTAGCAGAGAAAAAGTTCATTTGGTTTACAGTTTTAGATGTTCAGTCAATAGTGAGTGAGTCAACTCCATTGCTTTGAGTCCTAGATGACTCAGAACATCATGTCAGAAGAGCATGGTGGTGTAGCATTGCTCCATTCATGGTGGCATGGAACAGGGAGAGAAAGGGAAAGGGGCCACAGGGAAAATGAACCCTTCCAAGACATGCCTAAAGCCTAAAGTGACATAAATCCTCCATCCTTCTTCCCCTGCCTACAGTTACCACCCAATTAGTCTATTCAAACTAGAATAGGCTGATTAGGTCAGAGGTGGGTATTTCTGCATTAACACACAACCTCAGGGAATATCTCATATCTAAATTGTAACACCATATTCTGTGATTGAGGTCAATGACCTACAACAATCCACTCTTGGCAGAACTAGCAATGACTCAAGACCTTTTATGAATGAAGTTTTCAGTCACAACAAAGAACTTGCTAAGGGCAAAGGGACTATAGAATTTTTTTTTATTTTTATTTTTTGAATTTATAATAGTAGTATGTATTACAATTCATAGTGCACATATATAGCATCTTTTTACATACACCTGTTTGTATACAAAGTATATTTGTATCATTCAGGTCTTCAATCATGCATTTAGGATAATGATATCCATCTCATTCAACCACCTTTTGTTTTTTTTCCCCCTCCCTCCCTCGTTCCTCCCTCCCTTCCCCTCCCTTCCCTTTGACCATTCTAGTGTTCCCTTAATTCTCCTATGCAAAATGGTGCAACCGTTATGGAAAGCAGTATGGAGATTCCTTGGAAAACTGGGAATGAAACCACCCTATGATCCAGCCATTCCACTTCTGGGTCTATTCCCAAAGGACTTAAAAACAGCATATTACAGTGACATAGCCACTTCAATGTTTATAGAAGCACAATTCAAAATAGCTAGGTTGTGGAACCAACCTAGATGTCCCTCAGTCGATGAGTGGATAAAGAAAATGTGGTATATATACAAAATTTATTTGGAGATTAAATATAATTTATGGAGAGTCATGAGGATGCCAAGTTGATGAAGAGGTAAACTTGTGATGGTTAATTTTGTGTTGACTTGACTGTGCAACAGTATGCCCCCATATCTATTTATTTGTGGATGTATTCATGACGGTATGTCCAGAGGAGATTATCATTTGAAGTGGTGGACTTTGTAACAAAGAATTTGCCCTCCCCAATGTGGATAGTCATTACCCAATTATGCAACTTATTTATGGACAGAAAAGAAAAAGAAGAAGAAGGAGGAGGAGGAGGAGATCATCAACTTATCTCTTTATGATTGAGCTCGCTCCACCTTCTGCCTTTGGCTTCAGACTGAGACATATACCACTGGCATTCCCTTTTCTTAGGCCTAGGAAATAAAATAAAAATTTATACTACTGACTTTCCTGGTCTCCATCTTATAAATGGCAGATTGTGGCTCTTCTCACCATCTATAATTATGTAAACCAATTCATTCATGTAAATATGAATTAATATACATATATATGTACACATACATATCCTATTTATTTTATTTCTCTGTAAAACACAATAGTCTGCCAGATTCTCTTAGCTAGAAAAGTTTATCAGATTATGTCATGAAAATAGCAAATTCTAGCTGCATGGCTTCTAAAGTACCAGAAAATTCAAATGTTTGCTCTATGTTTCTTTAACTTTGGACTAAGCTACATTATAGTGATACCTTTTCCCTCCTCTTTTCTATTCATTCCAACACTTCTTTATTTATAGCCAGGGGTAACATCTAAAGTCATTGGTATCTAAATACTGAGAGGACATGTGAAAGTAGGAAGACTGGGAGGCCAAGATGTTTCCACTTAATATTTTTATGTTCTCTTAAATGTGTGTCTAAATAATCTAGAACTATGTTAGAGTCAAAAAACAGAGCATTTCATATTATAGAAAAATATAACTTATATTTTACTGTTAGGCTATTATTCTATAATTTTAACAAATAAAATATTTTGATTAGTGTTTTATGATTTCATGAAATCTGTAAATTAGAAATAATCTCTTTCTAAACAGTGGAAGTCAGATCCAAGATATGTAGCAGATAAGATTAATGTGCTAAGTCTACATGTCTTCTAAATATCCTTTCATTGACTTACCCCTTATAAAAGTTATTAGCATTCCATTACTTTGCAATTCATCAGCATCTCCAAATCACCTAATACTGATTCAAACAAAATAAACTAGAAGTTGACTTGTGATTAATTTTGGAAATATAGAATATTCATGAGTTATTCCATTACTATTCTTATGTATTTAAATCTCTCTTAATAACTACTTTTGGAGAAATAATTGACTTGGTCATTCAATCTGAACATGCATTTGATGGTTATTAAACCCAAACACATGTCTACAGAATTCAAATATCCAATCTCCATTAAAATTCAAATTCAAAATCAACTCCTATTCATAACATAATTGTACTGTGTTTTGACAAGTATATCATCATAATGTGAGCACCACGTTTGAATGTGCAACTATTTTTTTTAATATCCAAGAGCCTGTTTTTCCCTTTATCAGATAATTTGCTTATTACAAATTTGCTATGTGCCTATAATAAAAATGCTTTCACAAACTTAAGAAATCCTCAAATAATTTGACATTATGACTTTAATGCTGAATATACAATATTATTTGCATAATGATTAGTATACACCCCAGGGTTGATACTACTGCCAGTGTACTTACTAGTGTCAGATGAAGTGACAGGATACATAGGAATAAAGCTGATTGGGATGATATTTGAATGAAGATAACCACCCTGGAAGTCACGGACCAGTCTGCTATAACAAAAGTAAAATGGGGATGAGGATGTGGGTAGAAGGATATTCTTTCTTTTATTAATTATAAAAATCCCATTTCTCTGTGAAGAATGAACTTCAGATTCACTCATTCAAGTCATGTGGTGGCACACAACTTTAATCCTAGTCACTCAGGAGACTGAGACAGAAGGATCACAAGTTCAAGGTCAGCCTCAGCAGTTTAGTGAGGACCTAAGCAACTTAGTAAGACCCTATTTCAAAATAAAAAATAATAATAATAAATGAATAAGTACACTGGAGATGTAGTTCAGTAGTAAATTGCTTCTGAGTTAAAGACCCAGTAGCCCCACCCACAAAAAGCATTCATTCATCAAGTATTTTTGAGTACCTATCATATATTAAAAATGTGATAGAAATTAATCAGCTAAAAATTATTCATGCCTTATAGGACTTATTCAAAAGGGGAAGGTACTTGAAATCCTTATCACACAACTAATTGCAGTTGTGTGACAAAAAAATATATATATATGTATATATATGTATATATACATATATATATACACATATATATGTATAGAAATGCATGACAGCATTAAAAAGAGTGCTTGATACAGTCTGTGAAATAGGAGGAGGTTTATTTGTGGTACCATCTGACATCAGAATAATGATTAAAGGTGAGCTATGTGAGAAATATAAGATAAGCTGATATAGTTAGAGGTTTAGGCTCATCAACCACAAGGTATCTGAGATTGACAATATTATGGTTTAGTTATAAGATGCCTCCCTAAAAGCTCCTGTGTTAGTACGAAATATTCAGATGTGAAATGATTGGATTGTGAGAGCTCTAACCTAATCAGTCCATTCTGATTTGAATGGACTTACCAGGTCTTAATTGTAGGTGGTTAGAGCATGTTTGGAGGAGGTGGGCCACTGTGGGCGTGTCCTGGAAGAGTACAACTTCCTACTCTGCTTCCTGGCAGCCATGAATGGAGCAGCATTCCTCCACCATGACCTGCTATATATTGTTTGGCCTTACATTGGGCCCAGAGCAATGGACTTGGCACCTTGGTCTACTCCTCTGGAAACATGAGTCAAAACAAACTTTTCCATTCCTAAGTTGTTCTTGTTGAGTATTTTGGTCACAGAAATACATATTTGACTGACACAGATGAGATAATTGGGAAAAAAAAAAAAAAGTCGGCATGGCTGACACACCCAGAGAATTAAGGAAAGAGTAATTGGAGATCATACTTTGAAAAAGACAGAAGTCAGATAATGTAAATTCTCATAGGCCACATTAATTCTACTGAATTTTATCCTAAGAAAAAATAAAAAGTTTTAGTAAGGTCTAGGTATATCAGAAAATGAAGTATGTAAGGCCAATTCCCTTTTGTTTTTTATTGTTGGAAATTGAGTTCCTTTTCAGATGCAGTGTTGGTGGACTGCTAGAACATAAATGCACAAGAAATAAACTTAGGGATGGAAATCCTGAAGGGTATGGGAAACAGTAAAATACAGAACAATTATCAATCTTGCTTCAAATGAATTCTTGCCCTCTTTCTAATGTATGGATTCCACTATAAACATCGTTCACTAGTTGGTTGACTGGGTCTCAGGTTTCTGACTCTAGGGTATGGTTTCGGCAGTAACAATATCAGTCTTACTGAGGTGAAGCTTTATTGTTGAGACTGTATGCTCTCTTGCCTGCAACCCAGATCTGATTCTATTATGTAAGAAAAAATCCTGACCTATCTCACAAATCAAATATTCATGTAATCTTTTATTATTACAAGTCTTGTCTGGCTTGAGAGCTTTTCAATGAATATGCTTATGAGAAACTACTAGTCTTATTATGTGATTGCAAATTAAGAGGTCCATTAATATATGTATTCCCAAACTTCTTGGTTAAATTTGTTCTATTTAATTATACATGAAAATACAATGTGTTTTGACACATCACACATAAACCAAACTTTTTAAATTTATATGTTTTAGTTTTTCTAAACATCTGTTGAAAATTATTAAGATACAGATACTTCATCTCACACCTTTCTCCTTTGAAGTAAATATAAAAATAAATTTGACTTTCTTCATCATCATTTGGAATTATGTGAAAATGTGATTTTAATGTTTTTGTAGTATATTTGGACCACTACAAGTAGACCATACAGGCTGTATATCTGTAAATTAGGCTTTCGTATTTTTCTTATCAAACCAGTTGTCATAGTGATTACTAATGATGGTATGTGCATGTTTTGGAGAGGAGACACAGTGGAACAGCTGGAGTTTAAGCTGATGGGTGTGAATCAACTAGACATGCAGATTGCTTGTATCAGAATGTGTTTGAAATAATCTTATATTACTATCATTAATTCATCATAAAGTGCTATTGGGAATATCTAAGAGTGTCTGCTCTTCTCTCAAAATAAAAAAATAAAACTAGTGTTACTGATTTTACTAGTTTTACTGATTCCTGGGATGGGAATTTATATTTTTAACTCATGAAATAAAAAAAAATTACATCCAAAATCTGCTTCTTTATTCATTTTATGAGTCCTACACCAAATCTTCTGTTTTTCCATTCATTTTAAGAGAATGTTCCTGAAATAACAGTAACAACCAAAGTCACCATTTGATTGAAAACATAATAATCCACTCTTATTTTTCAAGACCCAACCATTTTGTCCTCCAGAAATAATTGATATTAAGTGAATGTGAATTTCCACCTACCACTATTTTCCAAAGTTTTTTTGAAGGTGAGCACCATTCTTCTCCTATATCTTTAGTATGAAATAACCATCATAAAGCAGCCCAATAATGATGCATGGAGAAGGGCACATCATTTCTGTGGCATCTTTCCCAACATGCACATGCTCAAAATAATCATGGAAAGAAAAAATCAGACCGACCAAACAAATTGAGGGACATTACACCAAGTAACTGATCAATACTCTTCAGAATGTGTCCATGTCATGAAAGACAGGAAAGACTGATGAAGTGCCATAGAACAGATGAGACCAAGAAATTATAACCAAACCCAATGTGGGGTCTTGATTAGATCTTGAAACATAAAAGAGATATTAATACAAAAATGGATGAAATTGAAATAAAGTATGTGAATAATTGATGCTATCATACCAACATTAACTTAGTTATAATTGTACTATAAATATAAGTGATGTTAACAATGGAGGAACTGGATATAGCATATATAGAAGATCTTCAAATTATTTAATTGAAATTTTATTTAGCTAGCTTTAGATTCACATGCAGTTGTAAAAACAAAATAATACCAAGCTTCTTGTACACTCTTAATTTCCCCAACAGTGACATTTTGAAAAACTTATATTCTGGTATCATGACCAGGGAATTTATTGATAAAATGTGCTCATCAAGCCTGTTTTACTTGAACTCATTTGTATATTTGGTATTTCTATTTTGGGCAACATTTGTGTGAGTTTATTTGTTTCAAAATCAAAATTTAAAAAGAGGAATGTGAAAGGAAAATTTATCTTTGGTTTAATAATTTGGTTGAATAAATGGTTGAAAAAATTATCTGGATCTTTTGAGAATTGTGTTATTCAGTTTGATTAATAAAACACTCAAATATTATCACTGTGTATCAGACAGTTTTATAAGTACCCCATAAAATAAGTAGTATTTTTATTAAATGGATACTACTATAAATAGCTAAGTACATATGAACAAATTAAGTTCAAAATAAATAAAAAATTTATGTAAGGTCATAAGTGTTTTTTTTCTCATTTTTGTGTATTATAGTTGTGCATATTGATGATATTTGTTGTTACATATTCATACATGAACACTATATAATGACATAATTTGGCCAATCACTCCACAGCACTTCCCTCCTCCCTCCATGCCTCCCACCCCTGTTCCCTTTCCTCTACTGGTCTCTTTGATTTTAGGAGTTTCACCTCCACATGTGTTTGCTTTTTGCTCTCTGGCTTTCACCTATGAGAGAAAACATAAGGTTTGTTATAGTTTGGATGTGAGGTGTCCTCCAAAAGCTCACATGTGAGACAATGCAAGAAGGCTCAGAGGAGAAATTATTGGATTATAAGAGTCTTAAACCAACCAGTGAATTATCCCCTGATAAGGATTAACTGAATGGTAATGGAAATGGTAGGGTGTGGCTGGAGGAGGTGGGCATTGGGACATAGGTTTGGAGGATGTATTTGCATCTGGCAAGTGGAGAGTCTCTGCTCCTGATCACTCTCTGAGTTGTTTCCATCTGCCATACTCTTTCACCATGATGGAGCTGGCTGTATATGGACTGAGACCTCTGAAACCGTGAGCCCTTAAAAAAAAACTTTTCTACAATTGTGCTGATCAGATCCTTTAGTCATAACAGTGAAAAAGCTGACTAAAACAGGATTCTTAGCTGAGTTTGACTTAATTTCACTTAACATGATGGTCTCGAGTTCTGTCCATTTTCCTGAAAATGGCATCATTTAATTATTAATTTTTTATGGATGAATAAAACTCCATTGTGATTACACACCACATTTTCTTTATCCATTCATCCATTGATGGATACCTAGGCTGGTTCCATAGTTTGGCTATTGTGAATTGTGCTGCTATAAACATGGGTATGTACATATCACTGTAGTAAGATGAGTGTAATATGCATTTAAATTTTAGAATTCTAATATGTGAAGTATGATTCCATAGTCTATGTTCTTATCTATTGATATTTTGGAAAATAAAGAGATGCTTGTAGAAGCTTCCATTTGCTATTTCTCATGCAGACCTACCTCTTTAGTCAAATGACAAATATGAGAATTACTGTAATTGTATGGCATACTTATTTCTCAATTACAAATCTAATAAGTTGTGTAAGAATAACCAATTCATTTTAGGATCAAATTTGTCATATTTTGAGGTGAACATCATTTGATACTTCATTTATTACTTGATGCTTGAGCCTCCACTGTGACTAAAGGAAGAAGATTACATTTAAATTTCAAGATCAATGAAATAGAACTACTATCAACAAATATGCAAAAGATCTAATTTTTGTTTTGTATTCTGGATTCATGGTCATTGATTTCCATTTGGAGAAGACTACAAAGTAGGGGGAAAAAAGTCTACAAGTACACATGTGGAGAAAGGAGAAGTTAGAGTGGATTTATAATCTGTAAACTACCCATTTTGTATCTATAGCCCTTTATAGGATCCAAAAGTCATTACATTTGCCAAAGCATTGAGAAGTTCACTGGTAAATAATGTGTTAGCACCTTTGAAAAGCATTTTAATAGTTTTGGAAGGCACTTATTTTATGTGGGTGAGAAGGGCAGGCAGCATAGCGATTAAAAGGACAAATTGTAAACCCTAAAGGCCTATTTCATACTCATCAGCTACTAGCCGGGCAAATTGAATAAACACTCTTATGTCTCTTTATTCTTACTTGTAATACACATAAAGGGTTGCTATAAGTGCTATATGAATTATAGAGCAATCTTGCACCTTCTGCAATGTGAAACCCTTACTTGATTTCCTAAAGTGAGAGCCACTCTCACTGCTAATCAAAGCAAGTGTTTAACTTCATTCTTCCTACTTTTGAGATTTCATTTCTAATGCTGCATTCAGAATTTTGGAGTTTTGTTTTTACTTTGTTTATTTGCATGTGGTTATCTCTACCTGGGTCATTAGCTAAATATCTAATTTTGTTTGTTTGTTTCTATAGTAAAGAGTTTGGCTTCCTATCAAGTTTTAAAGTTGCACATTAACTGTGAGGTTTAACTGTTTTCAAGGCAAGAAAATGACACATAACTGCTTTAAAGCTGGCTCATACAGCAAACAATACTATCATAGTAAACCTCTGTATTTTATCTTTTCTGGTTCATCTGTTTACAAAAGAATAGGTTACTTAACTCAAAATAAGTTTGCTAATCCACATATCAGTTGAGGATCATTGTAATTGGCTAATATAACTCCATTTCAAGCTGAAAATTTCTAGACTTTGGTGAAACGTCAGTGTAAATGTTTTTATAATAAAGTGATTTTCAATTTCTTTGTGCAGTAAATTTCTGAACTCAACAAGCAGTGTCCTATTCATTTCTACTCTAGGATCCAATAGTTATTCATAATTATTTATAGGCAGAGCAAACACCAGCCAAACCCAGAACAATGTATGCCAAGTAATAGCTCAACAGATATATATTAATAGAAATGTTGAGGAAGTATTTATATGACAGTGTGAGCTGCAAGGTATTGTTGTTTTCTAACTTAAGAATTATTAATTCTCAATTTTAATAGTATAGGCATTTATTTAGAAGTCAAATTCAAAATGTTATTTGTCCAAGTGTATTTTCAAATGTGCATTGTCTTGAAATGTATGTGTGCTTTTAAAGGTGTTATATGCAATTCTTTTTTTTTCCAAACATTTATTTGCTTTAGTTGTACACAATGCCTTTATTTTTTTTATGTGGTGCTGGGGATCGAAACCTGCACGTGCTAGGTGAGCGTTCTACTGCTGAACCACCACCCTAGCCCCTGTTATGTGCAATTCTGAGGACATTTAACTATAAAGTAAATGGTCTATGGGAATCATGTACTTGAATTCAAGAATGATTATGTACATAATACAAATATTTCTTAATATATTTGTTCAATAAATTGTAGTTTTCTAATCTCTTGAAGAGTTGAAACTTTCTTTCTTTTGTATGTCATCTTACCAGATAACAGCTGAAAAAAATCGCTGTGACACACAGAAATCTCCTATCTGGAACACAGCACAGTTACTTAAATGCTACCACATTTCTACTAATTCAGTATAACCCATCTTCCATACAGAAGCAAATTGAGATTTCAAAATGTAAGTCAGACAACACTGTTTTTATTTGATTATTTTTCCACTGCAATTGAAACCAATCCTCATTATTTGTTCTGATTCACAAGGCCTTCATAATCTCCCTGTCTACTTTCCAAGTCTACCTGCTATCACTCTCACTATTATTTAATATGTACCCTTTAAATTATTTCTCTTTTTAATCTTACATTTATTAATTTTTGTTTACATGGAAAGTCTTTGCACATATCATTTCCTTCACCTAAAAAATAAAATGCTAATAATTCTTTCTACTTTTATACATCTGTTTTTCAACTGTAAGTATATGTAAATATTGTATCTTAATAGAAGCCTTTTTTCATCATCTTACTTTTTTGACACCAGATATTTTATAAGCATGAATTTTAAATTAATATAATTTAATTGTTCACTGTCTTTTGAACTTTCTCTAGATATGAAGATCTGTGAGATTAGATGCTGTATTTGTCATGTTTACAAATTCATCTGAAGTACCAATTCAGACAACTGGCACATAACATACATCCTATCAATATCTATTGAACAACTGGAATAAATGAATTAATTAATAAGGCTCTTTAGGTGCTGGGGTTGTGGCTCAGCGGTAAAGCGCTCACCTAGCACGTGTGCAACCCAGGTTCGATCCTCAGCACCACGTACAAATAAACGCATTGTGTACAACTAAAGCAAATAAATAAATATTTAAAAAATCAAAAAAAAAGCTCTTTAATGGAATCATCAAATTGTATAAATATGTATGTAAGTATTTATTAATATTAGTCTTCTTTTGGTTTTTTGATTCTAAATAACTATATCTAAAGACTTCACCCACATGTTTTAAATAACAGATTAAATTAGTTTTTTCAATTATTTTACAAATATCCAAAAATGGGAACTCTCTTCATAGAAAATTAGGTTTTGCTATTTCCTCAGTAATAGTACATATATACTTAAAATTTCTATCAATGTATATTTTATACACATATATATCTACAAAGACCAAGAAAGAGTTCAAAGTTGGTTTAAAGATGAGCAGAGATAGAGCCAGGCACAGTGGGTCATGCCTGTAATCCCAGCCCCTCAGGAGGCTAAGACAAGAGGATTCTGAGTTTAAAGCCAGCCTCAGCAAAAACAAGGTGTTAAGCAACTCAGTGAGATGGTGTCTATAAATAAAATACAAAATAGGGCTGGGGATGTGGCTCAGTGGTCAAGTGCCCCTGAGTGGAATCCCCAGTAACCTCCCCCCCAAAAATAACAGTGATTTATATATATATATATATATATATATATATATATATATAAAATATCTGCTCATACATATATATGTACACATGTATATGCATATATATACATATAATCACATATTCATATATATGCATGTATACATATATATACATATTCATATATACATAGGTAAACACACACACACACACACACACACACACACACACACATTTGTAGATAGATAGTGTTGGAGGTATATCCTGATGTGCAATTTTAATTTTATTGGATTCACAGCATCAATTTACCAGTGTAAAACTTGTCACAAAACAAACATAATAACATACATGTACAGAATTTGTGTGGGGAAATTCCATTTGGAAACATTTTTCCTTTTTTTCTGTACTAGGTGATAGAATCATACATGTAAAGTAGCACTGACATTATAATATTGAAAATACAAAAATCAACTGGGTAGCTGGGCGCGGTGGCGCACGCCTGTAATCCCAGCACTTTGGGAGGCTGAGGCAGGAGGATCAAAGCCAGCCTCAGCAATGGCGAGGCACTTAGTAACTCAGTGAGACCCTGCTTCTAATAAAATACAAAAAAGGGCTGGGGATGTGGCCCAGTGGTCAAGTGCCCCTGAGTTCAATCCCCGGTACCAAAAAAAAAAAAAAAAAAATCATCAACTGGTAGTCTTTTTGGTTACATTTTTAAAATTAAATTCTTTGTATAATATATCATTTTATATAATGCAATGATTTTTAAACTTTCAAATATACACTTATTTTACACATATTGCATGTTAAACACTAAAAGTTAAATGGAACATATCATCACTCCTAGCTTAAATGTGAGGAAATGTAAACATAGTTTACTATAAATCTCTGAAATTCTGACTAACAGTTTAAATATCATTCTTTGCTACTATTTTTAGAAAGTCATTCAAAAACAAATAAAACTGCATTTCTTTAAAACCACTAAAATGTTGATCTAAAATAATTTTATAAAGAACAAATGAATAAACATCCTGCTTGATTCAAGTTTCAATAAAAAACCTGCAATATATGAAGAAACATAATTTACCCTGACACAACATCATTATTTGTTAAGATAAATTAATAAACAGCACCTTTGGGTGCAACCAATCTATTCAATTGCTGTCACTGTTGATTAGAATATCTGTCTAAACTGTAATAAACTGTGAATGTATTAATATATGATAGTGTCTTTTGTTTGTTTAATGTGAAGCAATTACCACTTATTCATTCCACCAATCATGATTTTCCATGAGTGATTCTGCTTCTTTCTTAAGGTGTTGAAATGAGCAAGGCCATTAGTCACATTTTATTGTTGCCAAAAACCATTATTTACTTTGAGTTAGAGATACAGTGGTGATTTAAATAGGTATCATGCAACCTTACTAATCAGGTTTGTTCAAGAGATGTTTGATCATTAATATCAGAAAGGGAAAGTATCACAAAGGAAGAGAACATTAATTGAATATCAGTGTATTATATTGGCTAATTGCAACAACATTCAATTCAAATCCTCTATGGATGTTTTCTCTACTAATGTTAAAATGCTCCTTATTTATTAATATTTGGTTTTATAAAAACTCTTCTACAAATAAGATAGTTAAGCCAACTAAATATTAAATGTTTCAATAAACCTATCACTGTAATTATTAAAATACTGTTTTTATTTTCTAAGTTATGATATTTTATAATCATTTTCTCTCATTTCTGGTTTTTCTATTTTTTATTTCCTGAAAACTAGGTATTTAATTTAATTTAATTTCTATAAAATAGTTATGTCTTCCACATGACTTTCCATTTCATGAATATATTTAAATTTTAAAATCATCTGGCTCTTTTAAATTTATATACCATATTTCTTTCAAAATTCCATCCCATTGTAATACATTTCTATTCCTGAATAACTATAAACAATTTCATATATTTCTATATTATATGTCAGTTATTGACATAGGAACAAACATTATATTGAGCTGTTAAAACCTTACTCACTTAGAGTAATAGTCACAATTTTTCCAATTATATTTTTTCAATACATTAAAAAAAAAGAAACTTAGCTTCTCATCAAGTTCCTTTTAACATTTTAAACCAAAGGTATCCAGTCAATCCAAGTTTTTTTGTTTTGTTTTGTTTTTGTTTTTGTTTATTTTTCTTTTTGGTACGGGGGATTGAACTCAGGGGCACTCGACCACTGGGCCACATCCCCAGCCCTTTTTTGTATTTTATTAGAGACAGGGTCTCACTGATTTGCTAAGTGCCTCACCATTGCTGAGGCTGGCTTTGAACTCACAATCCTCCTGCCTCAGCCTCCCAAGTGCTGGGATTACAGGTGTGCACCACTGCGCCTGGCAAGCCAAGTTTTTTTTTTTTTTTTTTTTTTTTTAATCAATACTAGTTTATTTTATGTTTGTGACTACCAATGATATATCACAACAAAAAGAACATAAGTTAAGAAATAGACTACACTGTGTACAAATACAGTAATAAAAATCTATTTGCTTTCCCCCAGCATTATTAGAATCAAATGTAAGAACAACAGTGATGCTCTGGAAGCAAGTCTAGAATTATCTTCAAAGTACAAATAGTTATATTAAAAGATATTAATCAAAAACATTTTATTTTTTTTTCTCTGAAAGTTATAGTTATATGACACAAATGTATGATGTGAACATGTTCCTCATATAAATGGGAATTTGGTTTTATTTTATTCTTATTAAAATTTTATGTTATTGCTCATTTACTAAGGAATTTTAGCATTGGTTTGAAAAAAATTGTATAAAAAAGGACTACATAAGCATATAAATCTATTGATTGTAAATGGGAACTGCCCAAAGGACTGATTTCTATCTGGTTTCTATCCAAAAACTGACAAAAAAGGGTGCCAAGTTGAAGATCTCTGAGAGTAATGATAACAACCTAATACCAAAGTATAAGTATAATGTACCACAAATTGATGCTAGAGGAAAATCCTGGTTCATTGTATGATATCCAACAGAGACACCATAATATTATAGCCAGAGACCAAGGGGGAAATCCTGAGTAGAAACTGGTAAACCTCTTCAAAAATATCACTCACAGTCCCAGAGATGACACATACCCAGACAGAGCTTGAGAGTTCTATAGAATCTCTAATCAGACTGTGTGTAGAAAGACATTTTTGTATGAAACCTGAGTTAAATGTCTGGGACAGTTGCCTGAGTTTTCAATTGCTGAAATCTCAAAAAGGAAAAACAAAACAAAGGAAAACAAACAAACAAACAAACAAACACTTCATGGTAATAAGCAACTGTGACACATGTTAAAGAACCAGTTAAATTTGCAGAAATTGAACCTAAATTTATAGAAGTAAATTTATATGAACTTATTGAGAGATAATTCAAAATTTTTGTCATAAAGATGCTCAATGGATTAAAAGGGCATGGACAGAGAACTAAGTGGAATCTGAAGAATGTGAGGACAAAATAAAAATATCAACAAAGAAATAGAAAGTATAAAGAAGAACCAAAAGAAAATCTGGAAATTACAAATACAATTTCTGAAATGAAAAATTTCACTGGATTAATTTGACAGCAGGTTTGACCAAGCAGAAGAAAATATCTGTGAACTACATGATAAGAATTTTGATATAACTGAGGCAAAAAGGAAAAATAAAAGAAATAAAGAAAAAATAAAATATAGTCTAAGGGACTTTTGTGACACCATTAAGTAGATCATAATACACATCATGGGAATTCCAAAGGAGAAGAAAGAGAAAAGGACAGACTGTATTTGAAGAAAAGAAGAGAAAATTCCCAAATCTGAAGAAAGAAACAGATACATAAATTCAGAAAGCCCAGAGAGCTCCAACAATAGTAAATCTAAAATGAACTATACTGAAACACATCATTAGAATACCATCACATTATGAAAGAGATAACCTTATAAATAAGAAAAGAATAGTGACTTTTCTCATAGATAAAATCTTCTCTTAGATCATCATCAGATTTCTCAGAAGAAACCTGAAAACTAGAATGTAATGGATAATATATTCAAAGTACTAAAAGAAAAAATATCATATCAACCAAGAATTTGATGTCAGGTAAAAGTCACTTTTAAAAACAAAAATAAATTAAAATCTGAAAAAGTTCATAAACACTAAAAATTCTAAAAGAAGTCCTACAACTTGATATGAGAGGACAAAAAAATAGCAACATAAATCTACATGGTAATTTAAAAATACCTGATAAAAATAAACTTAGAAATAAACATATCCTGTAATAGTATAAGACTGGTGAGTTAATCACCCATAAAAACTAATAAAAATCATTTTTAAATAGTATATGAAGGCAATTAATATATGTTAATGGGTCCTCAATCTAAGATGTATTTGTGTTATAAACAATATAAATCAAAAAGGGGTTACAGATATAAAATAATAGAATTTTTATGAGAATGAAGTTGTCATCAGTTCAAAATGGATTGTTATAACTTTAAGATGCTTTATGCAACTGCAATACTAACCACAAAGAAAATAGAGACTTAATATGCACTAAAGAAAATGAGAAGAGAATAAAAGCATGTCACTACAAAACATATCAACAAAACACAAAATAAGCCAACAGGAGAGTAAAAGGGAGATTAAAATGTAGAAAACAGAAAAGATAATATGACGATAGCAATTCCTTTCCTTCCTGTAATTAATTTAAATTTAAGTATGTTAAAGAAACAACTGAAAGATGGATGTCGGAATAAATTCAAGACAAATCAAGATTCAATTATATGCTGCCTACCATCAACTCATTTTAGATCTAAGGACACACATAATTTAAAAGTTAAAGAATCCCAATGCCCATCAGCAGATGAATGGATAGGGAAACTTTGGTATATATACACAATGGAACACTACTCAGCACTAAAAGAGAATAAAATCATGGCATTTGCTGGTAAATAGATGGAGTTGGAGAAAATAATGCTAAGTGAAGTTAGCCAATCCAAAAAACCAAAGGTCGAATGATCTCTTTGATATGAATATGCTAACTTATAAAGGCAAGAGAGAGGGAATGAGAGGAATGAAAGAGCTTTAAATAGAACAAACAGGGGTGAGGGAGGGGAGGAGGAAAGGGGATAGGAATAATGGCAGACTGAGTTATCCATGATTACCCTAAATACATGTATGAAGACACAATTTTTTTAAAAAAATACTTTATATTAAACCAGCAACTCGAAAAATTGTGCTCTTTATATGTAATATGAAATGAAATGTACTCTGCAAACATGTATAACAAATTAGAATAACAAAAAATTTTAAAAAAGATATTCCATGCAATTGCAAACTTAAAGAGAACAGGGGTGGCAAAATATATCAGATAAGACAGACTTAGAACAAAAATTGTCACAAGACACAGAAAATAAACACCTTTTAAAATGATAAAAGTTGATTTACCAGGAAGATACAATAATTATAAATATTCATGCACAAAATATTACACAACCTAAGTACACGAAGTGAATATGAACAGAATTCAAGGTATAAATATACAGCAAGTCCCATATTGTATGATGTTGTAATATTCCACTTTCAGTTATAGATAGAATAATCACACAGAAGATCAATAAGAGAACTGAGGACACTAACAAAACCAAGGACCAATTTCACTTTACAGAATATATAGAACACTGACTCACCAACTGCTGAAAACCCATTCTTCACAAGGGCAAATAGTCCCCAAAATAGAAAATCTGTTAGGTCAAGAGTCTTAACATATTTAGGAAGAATGCAATTATATAAACTATTTTCTCTGGCCATAATGAGGTAACAAGTAAGATTAATAGCAGAAGGAAATGAAAATCCATAAATACGTGAAAATGACACATTTTAAAAAACTGATGTGCCAAAGAAGAAATTACAGTGAATTTTAAAAAGAGACAAATGAAAATGAAAACAATGTACTCACAGTTGATGGGATACAGCAATGACAGTACTATAATGGGAATTATATGGTGGTACATTTTTATGGAAGGAAGGGAGAGGGGAAAGAAGGAAGGAGGAAAGTAAGGAAAAGGGAGGAAGGCACAGGAAGGGAAAGAGAGAGAAAGAATAAAGAATTAGCAATCTAGCCTTATACACTAAAACACTGAAAAAGAAAAACAAACTAAGCCCAAAGTTTGAAGAAGGGGATTACCAATAAGGATAGGACCAGAGGTACTGAAATAGAGAATAGGATAACAGCAGTAAATATCACAAATCCAAGAATTGCATTTTTGAAAAAAAATCAACAAAATTAATAGATCTTTAAATGGACTAAGAAAAAGAAGACTCATATAAAATAAGAACTAGAAGTGTAGATAGTCAAGTGATATCACAGAATTAAAAAAAATCTCCATGCACTACGAATTGTATATACCAATTATATGCCAAAAATTGCATAGCCTGGAAGAAGTAGATGAAATATTTGATATGTAAAATACTCCATCACACACATACACACAAACATAAAAAATATGAAAAATGAAATAACAACCCAAGACCAGAGATTGGAGACTGCATAGTTCTACCAAACTTTTAAATAAATAATACTCCAATGAACTTCTATTCTCCCTCCACCCTTTATCGTGTGTTAGTATCCACTAACATTCACCCTTTGGGTTTTTGGGACTCACTTATTTCACTTAGCATGATAGTCTCCAGTTCCATCCATTGACTGGCAAATGCCATAATTTCATTCTTTTTTATGGCATAGTAATATTCTATTGTGTAAATTTATCCATTTTTTTTATCCATTCATCTGTTGAAGGGCACCTATATTTGTTTCATAGCTTAGCTAATGAGAATTGAGCTGCTATAAATATTGATGTGGCTGCAACACTGTAATATGCCGATTTTAAGTCCTTTGGGTATAGACTGAGAAGTGCAATAACTGAGTCAAATGGAAATTCCATTCCAAGTTTTCTGAGGAATCTCCATACTACATTCCATAGTGATTTTACCAATTTGTAGTCCCATCACCAAAGTATGAGTGAAACTTTTTCTCCACTTCCTCACAACATTCATTGTTACTTGTATTCTTGATAATAGCCATTCTGACTGGAGTGAGACAGAATCTCAGTGTAGTTTTAATTTGCATTTCTCTAATTGCTAGATATGTTGAACATTTTTTCCTATATTTGTTGACAATTTGTATTTCTTCTTCTGTGAAGTGTTTATTCATTTCCTTTGCCCACTTATTTGTTTTTTTGGTATAAAGTTCTTTGAGTTCTTTGTATATCCTGGAGATTAATGCTCTATCTGAGGTACATGTGGCAAAGATTTTCTCCCATACTCTAGGTTCTCTCTTCATATTCATTATTTGAATTAGACAAAGGGAAGGGGTGTAAATATGAAAGACAGTAGAATGAATCAGACATAAGTTTCCTGTGTTCATATAAAAATACAAAACCAGTGAAATGCCACAGCATGTACAATCACAAGAATGGTCTCCTAATTAGAAAAAGTTATACTCCATGTATGTATAATATGTCAAAATATACTCTACTGTCACATATACCTAAAAAGAACAAATAAATAATAAAGTAAATGAGGTGTTTGGATTTTGAGAGTATTTAATTGAGCTTATCAAAAAAATCAAAGCAAATATGTGCATTCCTAATTACCATTTTATTAAGATGCAGGACAAAAAGAAATCACAGAGCAATAGCCTTGATAAATATTTGTGCACAATCACTCAGTGAAATAGTAGGGAACTGAATTCAATAGCATATTGAAAGGATTGTATATCATGATCATGTGGAATTTATAACTGGAGTGGAAGGCAGTTTTGACTTGAAAATCAATCAATATAAGTTATGACATTAACAAAATGAATGATGACAATCATATATCATCTCAAGAGATACAGAAGAAGCATTTAATGAAACAATATCTTTTCATAATAAATAAATTCAAATAAACTAAAAAAAGAAGACAAATATGTAAACACAATTACAGTCATACAAGACTATCCCACAGCTAGCATCATGCTCAGTTCAAAAAGGCTGAAATGTTTTTTCTCTAAGATCAAGAAGAAGGTAATGATGACTATTCTTATTTTTCTCATTGAACATGGTACTGGAATTTTTACCCAGGGTAATCAAACAAGGAAAAGAAGTAACAGGCATTCAAATTAGAAGACTCGGAAATTTAGGGAGACCCAAGTAACTTAGCAAGACACTGTCTCAAGATTTGAAAAAAAAAAAAATTAAAAGGACTGGAGACGTAGCTCTAATAGAGTCCAAAGCAAGATGTCAAAGAGAGGTTTGCAAATATACATCTATTATAGTATTATCCTCGATAGCCAAGAGGCAGAAGCAATGTAGATATCCACCAGATGAATAAATAAAGGATATGGTATGTGTGTGTGTGTGTGTGTGTGTGTGTGTGTGTGTATGATTATGTGAACTTTAACAAAGGAGAAAGTCCTATCATATGCTGTAACATCAATGGACCACAAATATTATGCTAAGTAAAACAAACCTGTCATAAAAGAACAAATGCTCTATGGTTTCACTAATCAGAAGTATCACAAATAGTTAAATTATAGTAACAAAGCAAGATGTTTAACAATGGCTGTGGAGAGTATAGAGAAGAAATCAGTGTCTAACTGCTATAAAGCTTCACTGTGTAAAGATGAAAAAGTTTAAGAGATTATTTGCACACAGCAATATGAATAAACACTGCTGAACTGTACACTTCAGCTATTTAAGATGATAAATTTAATATCATGTATGCTTTCACCATAATAAAAATATAAAAATATAAAAATACACATAGAGCATTATTTTTCATTATGAGCATCCAAGAATGTGATTAGTTTTTAGTGTGTCTAGTCTGTTTACTATTACTGCTTTCACCTGTACTGCAAATCTGAGACATTCCTGAGTGCAACAGAATCTACAGTCACTGTCTTTGCTAGTTTTGTAATTTAACAAGCTGGAATAATTCTCTTTTGAGTTGCAACTCGGTGGTAGGTGAAATAGGAGAGCTCAGGACATTTTCTTCTTTAATTTAAAATGTGAACATTGAATATACATGGCCACTCCTGTTGGTTTGATTTCCTTAGATAAAACTAATCAAAAGAAAGGCTTGTTTGTATTACTGAAATTTCCATTTGAAGAGGAATAAAAATAAACACAGTAGCAATTACAATACCTCATTTAAAAGAATTACTACATGAAGAAAATACTGGTATAGATACATTCATATGGCTTTGTGGCATGTTTACCAAAATCTGAAAACTGTGAAAGAGTTAACCACATGAAGACAAGGTCAGAGAATACTTCCAATTTAATAAATACCTATAACCAAAGTTCTGATTATATAATTTTAAATATACCAATATGTATATGTTAATGAATTAAAGAATAATCCTCCACAATGAGATCTTTTTAAAACAATCATTTTAAAATCAAGTAGTAAAAACTTTGAAATAGATAAATATAAGGCATTAAAGTGAAGATGTTTGCTGTGTTGATGATAAATTTTATTATTAAATCTTCCATTTTGCTTTTTGGCTTTTAGGCTTTTCTCTTAATTTTAGTTAGCTAAGGCATCCCATATAAAAGTTGTGTAAAAGATTTAATCCAAATATCTGGTTTTGTTTTCCCATAAAGTTTCATTACTTCATTGAATTTGTTGTTTTTACATCAAAACTATTGTGGAATAATCCTTTTTTTTTTTTTTTTTTTTTTTTTTTTTTTAGATATTTAGGAAGTCTTTTCTATTAAATTCATTTACCAAAACTCAACTGATATTTGCACTTTTAATAATGTTTGAGGAAATGTAATGATAGAAAGCTACCATGAACTTAATAGATTTAAAAACAGTTTTTATTTTAAGATAAAATGTTTCAGACATATTGGAAAAATTATTGAATATGTTTATAGTTGTATTTCTGTATAAAATGTAAAATGCACTCATCTTGATGAAATGTGGACTTCCATATTGCATTGGCAAACATCAGAATGTTCAGCATCTTTTATTATACATACAGGGAAAAATAAATAAATGAATAACCCTAATTACATGAATAGTCTACTAACAAATATCTCATTTTTCAGAGGTAAAAATGAGAATGAATTATTTATGGAATATGAAAAATTGTAGGATAATTTTATATGTGCTAGAATTCTAATAATTTCATTCATGATATCCTTATTCTTTTACCAAATATAAGATGATAGTAAAAATCAATTCATTGAAGAATGTATTTAATGGTCAACTCTAGGGAAATTAGAAATGTTAAAAGTCAATATGCTATTCTTGTAAATTAAAACCTTGGTCATCATTTAGTATATTGATATTTAATTTGTCAAATGATCAGTAAACAGTAAATTTATATCTTGCAAGTCAATATTTAAATGTAGTTTATGTGTCATTAGCTATGGATCACAAGACAGATCTATTTTTTAAAGTCTTTTACATAAATCCCAGGATTTGTTTTCCATTTGTTGTTGTAATATAGATATATATTTTTTCTGGTATAAGGGATTGAACCCAGAAGCACTTAACCACTGAGCCACACCCCCTTCCCTATTTAATTTTTATTTTAAGAACAGATTTTCACTGCCTCATTGAATGCCAACAACATTTCAGTTAAGTAATCAATCATTGACAGAGTTCCTACTCAGTAGTTCTATAATAAACCAGAAATAACCATAGGAATCAATATAATGATATATATTCAAATGATAAGACAAAAGAAAGTTTTCAAGTAAGGAGGTGTTCCAAATTATTCATTTGTGTATCTGTCATCTTAAAGTCTTTCAGCTAAAACCTATTCATAAATGATATGTAAACAGACAAACCAGCATACATGGGGGTGATACATTGAGGATATGTTTCAAAGTAATTTCCTATTATTTATGATAAAAGAAAACCTAGCTTTCCATCATGCACAGAGATTTTTAGGCACTGGAATATTTTGTAACCCGTTGATTTCTTTATTTTTAATTGAAGCCCATATTATCAATATAATGAATAAATAAGTAGAAAACACTTTGAAAACCAGTATCCTGCCACAGTGAGTTACTTCGCCTATAATTTGTCACACAAAATGATAACTGGGAGAAATTCTTTTTTATAGGCCTATATTTTTGGTAATGTAATTTGTGATACTTGATAAATATTGTCATAATATCTACTTTTTCTGGTAAAAACGACATGTGAATTGAATACTAAAAATGCTATTTAGTTAATCCAACACACATTCAACAAAGTTGTTATGGCCTTAAAATAACATTCAATAACATACTATAAGAGAACTTCCATTGACTTAAAGATTTTTGGTTTATTTTATGTTTGTTTTAATGACATAGATCATCTTATTCACTAGTAAATTTTTCCCTCTAGGTAAACTATGTTCTTTAATAAATAAATATTTTATTCAAAAAATGCAATATTAAAAAAATTATGTATTCCTTTGTTCTTAGGGCTTGTTATGTTTACAGTGCTATTTACACTCCTTACCTAGTCATATTGTAGCAGCATATTTCCATGAAAAAAATATCAATTAATGTGTACAATAAATGTTTTCACAAATTAGGACAATGTCCAGCATAGAACATTTGCTCAATTAATATTTGTTGAGTGACTAATGAATGGATTGGTCTGAATAATGGTTCTATTTCTAAGTAGTAATACTAATGTTTGTCTCATCAAAATGTTTTGGAAATCTTTTGCATATGTGATTCAATCCATTATACTTTTTTGAGTATTCCTTTAGATAGTTGTTCTGTAAAGTTGCATGTTCTGCCTGTGACTGCCTGTTGTGTCTTCAACTATCACTTTTTATCTATTATATACCATTGTCTGGGTCTGTGAACTGCATATATTTAGACTGATTTTACTATTTGCAAGATCCTTCAGAGAAGTCTCTATGTACTTGGTACTTAGTTGACCCTAGGCAGTTTTGTGTTTTTAGAATTCCATCCTAAAAATGTGTGTGTGTCTGTGTGTCTCTCTCTCTGTGTGTATTACTATATCTGTTTTTATCTTTATATAGAAAATCTCACATATAGCAATATATAGATGTAGATTTAAAAATATATTGATTGAGGAAAAATGTAGGTTTTTTAAAAGCAGGGAATAGAATTAAACTGTACCCTAATCTTGTATTTTACTAGAGTTTAGCAGAGACATGAAATTCAAGTATAGCCAACTCTTTCCAGTCCATATTAGTAAGAAGAACAGAGAACTAGAATAGAGGCAGGAAAAAAAAATGGGGTTACCTCATCGGAAATGTCCAGCAATATTTTCATGCTGATGCAAAGATCCATTTGAGATGAAAATAGTGATGATGCCAAAGATGCTGTGGACAGATTCAGAATGCCACTTTTGTTATTATAACATTTTAGTATTAGTATCTTAAAGTTCTTTAAAAATTATCAATAATTAAATATAATCAAGTATAGTCTAAACTACTGTTTTGAATGAAAAAAAAGGTAGGGTGAATGGGAGAAAGAAATGCCTGAGGAAATATGCCTCTCTAAAACATATGCACTGCTGTGGTTCAAGATGAATCTACTCTGTTTCTAGAGAAAGGTCATAAATATTAACATAAGAAATAATTAGTTATAGTAACTGTCCCTTTCTAGACATTTTGTAATCATGCCATGTCATAAGATCATTTGTTTCTGCAGTCTTAATTTTAAAGTATTCAAAAAAAGAATCTTTTAACTGTGCTTCACACTGGAACTTTTGAAGATATATACCCAATATGTGAAGCAAACAGTAAAGATTTATGTTGTTCAGTAGCATTGCATGAGTCAAGTTGACATCTTGATCAATTAAAAGTTTTACAACAGCTCAGTTTTCAGTTTTAATGAACTTTGTATCCAAGAGGCTCATATAATTCATACCTACTTGGAGTACCTGTCAGAGGAGTAAAGATGGCATTGGGACCATCACAATTCAGATTGCAAGGTTTTGTTTAGTTTTTACTGATTTTATCTTGGTGGAAATTAAATGGTATTTATTGAGCTTTCATTATATGCCCAGGTTCTACACTAAGGGCTTTACATATACCTTCTCATTTAAGAAAGTTAAAATTCCAAAGATAAAATTGTTCAAGGAAACTAAGATTACATTTCTAACTTGTACTAGACTTGAACTCCAGAATGCTACAAGCTGAATCTCCTGAACCTCTCTCTAAAACTACAATCTGGTTTTCATGAAGTTAGTGGGGAAAAAAATGGGGAAAATTTAAACTATATGGAAAGGGAACAAAATTTTGAAAGTGTAGTGAAAGAGATTGATAGGCTGACTTATTTAATTACCTTAGACTTCATTTTTCTGCTCACAATAGATGCAGATCATTGTATAAGAATGAGAGGGGAGCGGCCGGGAAGGGGCAAAGGGATAGGAATAATGGCCAAATGAGTTAGACAACAATACCCTAAGTATATGTATGAAGACACAATTGTTGTGAAAATATTTTATGTAAAACCAATGACTTGAAAAATTGTGCTCTTTATATGTAATATGAAATAAATTGCACTCTGCAAGCATGTATAATAAATTAGAATAAAAAATAAATTTAAAAATATTGAAAAAGTACTTAAAGTGCCTTATAAACATTACTAGAATATTTTAAATAAAATTTCATCTTGCCAAGCCAATAAAAGAAAAGAAAAGAATGAGTGGAAAGGTGTAGAAAGGTATAATAGTAGCTACATAGGAAGAAACAACTTTGGGGAAATCACCAGGAAAGCAAATAATGAGGAAATAACTAAGAATTTAACTGAAATCTATACTGAGGGTAAAATTTAACACAGACTTGATATGCCCATTTCATTAGCAAGTACCTCATTTTGGATTCTTTCCTACTCAGGGTTTTCTTCTAATTTTTAGTGCCACATCTCCAAAGGCATTGTTTTAATAAATACCTATTGAGAACTTCTTACTGCCAGACCCTCTCCTAGATGCTGGAGATACAGTTGTGAGTAACAGAGTCCTTGTTCTTAAAAATACATAGATTGCAATGAAGAAGATCCAACAACATAAAAAAATCATCAATAAAGATGTAGGGATTCAAGTACAATGGTAAAGACACTCACATGATTTAAGTTTTATCCCATTTAAATGATGGCAAATGGAATGAACCAGCATGAAGAAGATCTTCAATTTAAAAATGAGAGAAACACAAGACAGGAAGCAAATAGAACACAAACTTATGATAACATAAAATTAAGTCTGTTCAGTGAAGAATGTCTTGGACAAAGTGCATAAATATAGTAGAATATAATGATGCACATAAATCAGTAACATTCTTTTCCTAAAATAAAACAAATCAACAAAACATATAACATATATCCCAATAAACTATAATGAAGAGGATGTGATGAAACAGTATTCAGGGAGCTAATGGAATTCTAGCAAGTATTTAATCTTCGATCTAGTTGTAATGACAGAAATAAAAAAAAGAACAAAATTAAATATCACTTTATATGAATAAGAAGGACAAAATTAGAAAGCTACATAATGCAAATATTAGTGTAGGTTATAGGTGTGGAAGAATTCTCACACTTCCTCAACACTACTCATGTGAGGGCGTATGGTATAAGCATTCTGGGTAACAAATTGTTGCCCTGGATAATTAGTCAAATCAGGTACAAGACAATGATACAATACAGCAATTCTGCTCCTGCATGATTATTTCAAATAATTCTCACATGTGAGAGAATATGTGTGATGATGCTGTTTTCATAATTAATTATTTCAGGAAATAACAATTTGTAGATAAATGTGATGCTTATTGCTTAAAGACTAAACAGTTGTTGTATGTTAGGTAAACACCGATGTACTGTGATACATCAGAAGCAACATAAAATTTGTAAACATAAAAAGGCAAATACAACTTAAAATACACTATTTGAAAAAAGAACATAATGACATATGTAACCACAGAGCATGTTCAGAGAAACATTAAAGATATAGTCATCATTACCTGTGGTAGAGAAGGTGAATCAGAGTGAGAAATTGGAATGAAGTAAATAATTCCAAATGGTATTTATGTCCCTCTTTCTAAGGTTCTCATAAAGAAAAACAAGTTAAGTGATGTGATTTGATGTAGCAGGTATACTTTGAGTCTTTTTTTTAAAGAATGAATTAAATAATGCTAAATAGTACAATCAATGAGAGAGAACATCTACTCAGCTTACAGTCATACAAAACAATGAAAATGAATTAGCTTTAGAACACGGTCCTCAGACTCTGTTATACTGTACAATCAGCCCACCACAATTTTTTCAGGAGTCCAGAATTACATTCCATTTTTCTTATCTTCTGTCATATTTTTCCAGAAATTGTATCATATGGAATGTGGGGTACAGGTAATGCACTTTTTTTAGAACATACACTAGTTTTCAGGAGGACGAATACTGCATCAAAATTTGAGATAGGGCTAGTTCAAATGAATGGGAATAAGGTCAGGTTTTCTGCTTCACAGAGGACTGCCTGTTGAATTGTAATAGGTTAATAATTCTAAGAAATATGTTTTAAGTGTAAAATTATAAGTTCTTTCATAAATGAAAATATATTTTGGTGATATGGTAAAGTCCTGGATGATTCTGACCTGTGATTGTCAAGCAGGGTAAGAGCACATTAACTCAATATTTTCTAATATTATAGTAGAAATGAAATCTCACAGCTAGAATATTCCCAAGTCTTATATATAATGTAGACATAACAGAACAATGATTATAAACCTTTTCCTAGACATAGTAAAAACTGATCAAACAAATCTGCCTTTACTTTAGGTATCAGAGGGGTTAAGGATACGATAAAAAAAACATCTGAAATTACTTCTCAATATCTTGATAAATGATACCATCTATCACCACTAATGTGGACTAACAGAATAGAATTAATTATTTTGCAATCATGATCTGGTTCAAGGATCAAGGTCATGTTATTACATCAGTAGCACATTGACCAGCGTTGAATTATTCTTGATGAGACATCCAATTCTTAAATCTTGAGCAGGAAGTCAGTAGTGTCCTATAAACAAGTATCGATTATGAGGCATTTCAGCCTTTCCAGTTATTCACAGCTCTTACATGCTGCCTCTGTGAACTATAGTAATACATGTGGATTTGGAAAATAACCTCTAAGGAATATTAAGTAACTGAGTGGCATGTTAAAAGAAATTATCAGTATGATTAAGTGTATATACTTGAGTATTTAGTATTTATAATGTTTATGATGATACTTCTTAATATCTTGAGATATATATTAGTAGTGCAAAAGAACTTCAATTGATATAAATATTAGACAAAATTACAGTAATTTCTTGTAAATTTCTCCTTTATACATGTAAAGACACCTGGAACTGTCATTTTCCTTCAGGATCCAGTTATAAGACTTTGAGCAATCAGAAAATGTGACAAATTGAAAATGTAATCTCCAAGATGAGTAGGATTTCAACAAACCATGTATGTACTGAAATTTGAAAAAGATATTTTTTCTAGCTCTTAATGTGTGTGTGTTTATATCCATATAGATATCAGATGAAATAAACACCTGATTTTATAAATAAATGTCTAAAATATAGTAACTGTAATTTTAGTACTTAAACTGAATAATTTTTAAAGACTACATATGCATCTTTTCTCAGACATGGGATTACTGGCATGCATAGTTATATCTATATAAAATTAGTTATAGAAAATAAATGATTAAATCAGGACACCTACTTTTCAAGACCTCTTGTATTTAATACCAAGGAGGATATTTCCTTACTTTATTGGAACAAAATTATTTTTCTTTATTTTTTCAAAAATATTATACCACAAAACTATTATTGAAGAAATTATTAGAGCAAACATTAATGCTTTTGAATATTACTACCATTTTCATAACCTGTAAACTGTGGATATTTAAGTTTGCACCATATTATAAAAATATTCCAAATGTAAAAATTTTTGGTAGACATTTGTACATATTTATGAGGTACAACATGATGTTTCTATTTATGTATATATTGAGTAGTAACTAACTTAGGAAAATTAGCATATCCACCACTTTTTATGATTTCTATATTGTGAGTACACTCAACATCTTCACTTTTAAGATATAAAACACATTATTATTAATTATATTCATTCTGTTGTGCCTTAGAACACCAGAATTTCAATCTCCCCCCTTTCTTTCCTTCCCCTACTCCAGTATCTGGTAATCACTATTTTTCTCTCAACTTTTACAAGGTGAACATTTTGTTTTAGATTCCACTTAGAAATAATATGATGCAGGGTTCTATTATTTAAAAATGGACTGAATATCTGAAGAGATATTTCTCAAAAGAAGACATATAAATGAACAACAGATATATGGAAAAATGCTCAGTACAATTAATCATTAAGGAAACATACACCAAATTAAAATGAAATGCTATCTCTTCCCAGTTAGAACTGCTGTTATCAATGAGACAAAAAATAGCAGATGCTGGTGAGAACATGTAAAGAGAGAAACTTACATATTGTTGATGGAAAACAATACTGAGATTCCTCAAAAATGTAAACAGAGAACTACCATATGATCCAATGATCCTACCATTGACTTTAAACCCAAAGGAATAAAATCAACATGCCAAAAGGACACCTGCATTCCCATGTTTATTACAGCCAGGATATGGATAAATGAATAAAGGAAATATGGCAAATATGCACAATGGAATTCATCCAGAAGAAAACATGAATCTTGCCATTTGTAACAACATGGAGTAATTTGGAGAGCATTCAAAAATGTTGAACATATTTTAAGTAAAATGAGAAATCCTACATGCATGAATTATAGAGGATGCTTATAAAGATGTATGCCTATATTGCTAAACTCATTTTAAATGTCTACTTTAAGACTGAGTAAAAAATGAACAAGATCAAAAATATATGCTAAGATTTGTGAACATTCGAAAAAGAGAAAGAGGCAGAAATAATTTAACGATGCATGCTCTGAGCAGATTGGTTATTAATAACTACCCTACTATTGCAAATAAAATGTAAAATATTTTTAAATCCTTAAATGCATGAAAAAACTAAACATGTAGTCATGAATTAAAGGCTATAGTAAAAGTTAAAAAAAAACACAACAGCTTGTGATATTTGGAAAATTTGTCATTCGGTTTTGAGGGACTATAAAAAAAAAAAAATTCAGTACAATATAGCTCCAGACTTGATTTACCTAAACTCACGATGGGATCAAAGAAATCTGCTCATACTCATTTGCCAGGTGGAAAATTAATTCAATTTTTGAGGTTGTTAATATTGAATAGCATCTTTACAGCCATAGACAACAACTACCATGCAATAAAACAGTCATAACACATTCCAAGAAACAGGATAAAAAGATAAAAAATAAGCAGACAAAACAGAGACAGTGCTTAGTGTCATCTAGATATTGAAATTATACATGTGCTCTGTAACAACTATAATTGATATACCTTTCTTAGAGAAGAAACCACTTGAAAAGATATCTTCTAAAAGGGTGAAATAAAAATAATAGAACTAAAATTAAATAAAGAAGTAAATAAATGTGTAATATCTCTTAAACATAACAGTGCAGAGGGCTGTTGTTATAATGTAAAGTAGGCCAAGATAAAGAAAGAATTACAAAAAACATTTAAAGGGCAGATGGTCTCACCTATGTGAGGTTGTACCCCTGCAACCAGAGGGAAAACAGATATGAGTCAGAAATGATAACTGAAAGAAATAGAAACTGAAATTTTTTTCAAAACTGATGAAAAACATAAACATTGAGTCCCATCTGGAAGAATTATGTTTTTCAAGCAGTGTAAATACAAATAAAATCACACATAGGCAAATAATAATAAGCATTTATCATTTTAATACAAAGTGAAATCCTCAAATTATCTGACTGCAAAAGAGACACTGCCTATGCTATACTTTGGGGTTCTGTGCAAACCTGATGAAATTTCACTTTTTACTAAATACCCCACAGCAATTCATAAGTGTATGCACTATAATGCTTTTATAAACAATAGTTACGTAAGATGATGATTCCCTAATTTGAATTAACTCAGTGTTCATTGACAATAACATTGATAAATCATGAAATTATGTCAAATTGGAGTACAACTCACAATGAAAATTCACAAAGTAAAGTGCATCATATGTATTTTTATACATATGTGTTACAACAAAATTATCTTAGGTAAATTCTGTTAAGATGAAATTGAAAAGAAGACCAAATAGTTAAGAATCAATCTAACAAAAGCCTGAGAATTTATTATCACACACTATAAAGAACAAGGATGGAGATGTGACTAAGGAGGCATGAAGGAGTGGCTTGCAGTGTTAGTAAGTTTCTTAATCTGAGTACTAGTAACACTCTTTATGATTAATTATTAAACTGTGTGTATATATTTCAAGCATTGTGTTTATGTGTATGCAAAAGTTCAAAATAAAAAAAATTTAAATAATTAATCTATGTTCATAATAGTCTTATATTACTTTTGAAACAAATCATCACAAAATCACTGGCTTAAAACAGCAGAAATTTATTATTTTATAGTTCTGCATGTTAAAAGTTTGATACGGCCTTGGCCTTATTGAGTTGAAATCAGGTGTCAGCAGGGTTGTGTTTCCTTCTGGAGGGTCTCCTACATACATGTACAGAAAATCCATTTCCTTGACTTTTCTGGCCTCTGGAGGCCACCCACAGTGCTTGGGTCAAGGCCTCCTCCATTTTCAAAGCCTTTTGTGTTGTCTTTCTTGGACTGTTCTTTGGTATTCACATCTGCCTGTGAACTTCTGGCCCGCTACCTTCTTGTGTTTTTAAGAATGATTATATGATCTCATTAGGATAACTTGGGACAATCTCCTTATATTAAAGTGAGCAACCATTATTGCCCCCTCACCATATCACCTAACATATTCCCAGTTCCAGGGAGTTAAAATGCGGGCATATTTGGGGAGCCATGATTCTGCCTATAACAACTCTGAACATTTTCCTCCAGTATGTGAAGAGTGACTGCTATCCTTAGCATATGAAGTTGCTGCCAAGGCCCATGGTTAACTAGTGGACCTTCTAAATTTTGCTTTTAGTTCTCATGAGTTTTTTTCTAGTGAAGCATTTTGTTACATGCTAAATGAGATTAGTTAAGTTTCCCAACTTTCCTCTTCACATCTTTTAGAGAACCAATAGATATTTAACAAATTTTAAATCTTAAAAAATAATAAAGTTTAAAACAGACATTTTTCAAAAAAATCATAGTATTTGACTTTTACATCTCCGAACTCTAAGATATGATACAGTTTTCATATAGTTCTTTTTGTTCTATATATCAGATTAAAAAGTTTCCTAGTGTATGTTTTTTGCAAATATATGTTTTTACAATGTATATTACCTTTTTTGTGAGGACTTATAAATTGGAATTTCCAGTTAGGTGATCTTATTAACTTAAAGCTTCAAGATATTATTTTAATTTATTTGGAATAACAATATTACTCAAAGATTTTTATTTTCTATTAGTTGTATTAAATGTGAACTCTGTTTATGATTTATTTTTAATTTACAAGAAAAAAACACATTGTTAAAATTCAATTGATTATATTCCAATCATCATTCCAAATACAGATGAAGAATATTTTTAAAATAATTTTAGAGAGTCTAGCTATAAATCCAAATTGCCTATTATTTATTTTACATATTAGAAATTTACATAGTATTTGCAAAATTATCCTATACTGTGTAATCTTCACTAATTAATACAGAATTATTTCTGAGTAAAATTTAACTTTACATATTTGGTTTTATTTTCCTTTGTTGACATACTTAATTCTCAAAAAATACCTCTCTACATTATGTCCACCTTTCATTTATTTTTTCATGGCCCTCTATTTTTTTTTAAGGTATGATATAGAGTTTTGTGCTTCTTCTCAATTCTTAATTTTTTTATAATCTACATAAGTTTATGCTCATTCCTAGAGCCCCTTGAGGCTCATAAAAAATAAGTAAAATTGTGCAAATGACTTCAACTGGCTTATTTAAGATAAGCATCTAAAATTTCCTATTTATGCAAATTTTATCCTAATTATCCAAAAGTTTTTAGAACAATGACCCCAGGAGTATGACCCTTCTCCATAAACATCTTCCAATACTAATAGGCTCAGGAAGCCCTCTTTCTTCTTTCCTCTCATGTAAATGAAAAATGCTAAACTTTTGTGCACTTTAATGTTATTAAAAATCAGAACCAGCAGGGAGCCTTAGTAAAAGCTTATGCAATATTTCGGAACTGTTGAATAAGAAAAATATCTAGGACATGATCACCTCCATGTTGCACTTATTAGAGAATTTCCAAAAGAGAGGCAATTACTTCATACCAAACTCTATGAGTTAGTATGTTTCCTTTTCCTGACCCTAAACAATCACAGAATTAGAGTGGGTTTTCAGCAACATTTCAGAAAATTTAGTCATCTGTAAATTGCCTTTCTATCTCAAAAAATAGTTACTTGTAAAATATTTTAGAACATTATACTAATAAACATGCACAAAATGTGTTTGTAGCTCAAAAGTCAATTTTATTTGAAAGTTTCATGTATTTCATTTTTTTCAAACAAATTAATTACAAAAACTATGCTAATGGATATTCCAAAATTATCAATGCAAAAGTATCATTGTGATTCATGTATCTCTTTGTGAAATTGAAGATTTAAAAGGGAGATATCACTAAAAACTTGCAAGTACAAACTAGAAATAATTTTCCCAAAGTGGTTTTTCAGCTTTAATATTAAATTAGCACTGAATACATTTTATTGAATTGTGAATATGATTTTACATATTTATATTTTTAAATTTCAGCACTAGGCAAATTCTCCTAAAGTTTACTTGGCATTTCATCAATGAAAACCTGAGGAATGAATTTGTTTATCAAAATGAATAATGCTAGTTTACTGTTGAGTTGGACTATAAAGTAAAGAAAGAAAAATAATTTTGATTAATTATCAAAATTAACCAAGTTTATCAAAGTTTTGTCTTGGATGACACATTTAACTTACAGTTAAATGTACACTACCAAAGCTAATTCTCTTATTCACTGAATTTGCAAAGTACATATCTCACAAAGTGTATATATCACAAATATACCACTTTATTGCTGAAATTGTTCTTTACAATGTTAAAATGCAACAATTAATCATTTGATTTTATCTCCATGAATCCAAACTTCATAAATTAGCCCAAAACTTTGCCAGTTCCATAAAGTTGTTTCTCTAACAATAGAAATTTAAAAACCCTCTGTGGAAGTGTAAGTTGGAAATTGCCTGTTCAAAGAAATTTATGATTTTATTACAACTGCGTATTGACTATTTCTCTAGTAACCTGAAGGCAGAAAGTAACAGTTTATTTATTCAAACTGCAAATGAAATTGGGCAAGAAAAGTAATTAGCAAGCAACAACAACAACAAAAAAATAATGGAAAAGCTCCATAAAAACAGTTTGGGATTTATGTGGGTTGTCAGATCATTAGAAAAATAACACTTTAATTTTAAGAAGCAGGGAGGTATTTATTCATTTATATACACACACACACACACACACACACACACACACACACATGAACTACCTAAATACAGGTGTAGATTTTAAAAGTCAATACTGTTACATTGCACTGTTTCTGAATTTTAATTATTATTAATAACATGTTAGATTTCTGATTAAAATAGAAAATTTATAGTGAACAATGTGTACTCTTCAAATTAAATAGAGAGGGCATGTTTGATAATCCTATCTTTGAAATATCAGTAACAGATTTTTTTTATAAGTAAAAGATCTTCACTAACATTGCACACACAGACACACCACACACACACACACACACACACAAAAAAAAAAAAACAAGTTAATACTTCTTTAGTTAACACACACACATGCACTAATGAATACATTGATATTTGTGCCATTTGTAGCATGATAATAGCACTATTATCTGTGATACAGTATTTTGTGACATGAAAAATTTTCTGAATCTTCCTGGAAAAGTTACATATTATTTGATACACAAAGACTTATTATAAAGTAATAAATATATTAGTCATTGAATTATCAAAATAAAAACAAAAGATAGTTTACTTAAACGCAATACTTTGTACAAGATCTACTAGGGAAGTTACATCACAGACTAGAATAAAATAAATAAATTTTTTTTTTCTAAAACATATGGTGTGTTACATTCTCATAAAAAACTCAAATTTTGTGAGGTACCATATACTTCACACATTGGCACCTTAGTTCTCGGTATTTTCTTTCCTTGAAAGGTCCTCTCCATGTTCATTATCTACATCAATGATAGTTGGTTTAGATTCTATCATTTGTGAAGTAATTTACTTGTGCACAATTTGGAAAAATCTTTATTAATTCAGTAAATATTTAAATGAATAGAATTAAATTTTCACCTCTCCATGTGCACACCTTGGTAGAAGTTGGTAGAGGGGGAGAGTTGGGCATTTAATATAACTAAAATATACTAATGTAATTGATATAATAGAAAAATGAACAAGACTTTCAAGGAAAGTCTAACTGCATGTGGACAAATATGAAGAACTCTAAGAGAAGACACAGCAAATGCCCCGAATCCCTACTCACTTATTGTAACCCCTCAAGTATCTACTGCTCACCAACCTCCTCCATTGAAAACACTACATAGTGCTTAAAATGTGTTTGTTGGATGAATAAAAATTATAGTCCATAATTAATTATAAGACAATTCCTATACTTATTTTACCAACAATTCAAAACTGTACAAATGTTTCTGTATTTCTGCAATTTTCTGCTATTTGCCTTTGATCCCATCACTTTTGAAATAAGAACAAATTTCTAAGTGAAAAAGAGCAGAGTATGAGATTAAAGAAAAAGAGCAGAGTGTGAGATTAAATATATTGTTTCTTCTTTTTCACTGCAATCTGGCTTAGGCAGCATCTTGCATGGATGCTCAATTTCTTCACATAAGAAACTGAAAATATATGCAGAAAAAGTAATGGCCAATTTTGGTTGTCTTGTCTTCCCTAAGTTCCCTTCTCCTTCTCCAAGAATTCTCCAGTGTCAATTGGGTTGTCTCTTCCTTTCTTTCATTTTCCAAATATTTCATTTTTCAGGTTTTTTTAAGTTTCTTCATACAGATGCATTATTGGTCTTATTTTAACTATTCTATCAGAGATGGAAAAGGAAGTCTAAAAAGAGTCTTGGATTTATTTGAGTCAAACAACCTGAATTCACATATATTCTATACTGGAATAGTAACTTCTAATTTAGATAAAAATCCTTTCTTTATGATGTGCAAAATGTTGCTTAAGTCATTGGATGTATACAAAGTATTTTCACACCATTCATGTCTTCGTATATGTACTTAGGGTAATGATTTCTAATCCATTCTACAGTCTTTCCTACCCTCATGCCTCCTCCCTTCTTTTCCCTCCCCTTTGCTCTATGTAAATTTCCTCCATTCTTCCCATGCTCCCCCCACCACTGCAGCATTGCCATTATGAGTCAGCATCCTCATATCAAAGGAAAACATTCTGCCTTTGGTTTTTTTGGGATTGGCTTATTTCACTTAGTATTATATTCTCCAACTCCATCCATTTACCTGCAAATGCCATGGTTTTATTCTCTTTTCATGCTGAGAATATTCCATTGTGTATATATACCAAAGTTTCCCTATCCATTCATGTACTGAAAGGCATCTGGGTTGATTTCACAATTTAGCTGTTGTGAACTGTGTTGTTATAAACATTGATGTGGGTGTGTCCCTGTAGTATGCTGTTTTTAAGTCCTTTGGGTATAAACCTAGGAGTAGGATAGCTGGGTCATAAGGTGGCTCCATTCCAAGTTTTCCAAGGAATTTCCATACTGCTTTGCATATTGGCTGCACCAATTTGCAGTCCCACCAGCAATGTATGAGTGTGCCTTTTCCCCCACATCCTCGCCAACACTATTGTTGTTTGTATTCTTGATAGCTGCCATTCTGATTGGAGTGAGATGAAATCTTAGAGTAGTTTTGATTTGCATTTCTCTAATTGCTAGGGATGCTGAACATTTTTTCATATATTTGTTGATTGATTGTGTATCCTCTTCTGAGAAGTGTCTCCTCAGTTCCTTGATCCATTTATTGATTGGGTTATTTGGTTTTTTGGTGTTAAGGTTTTTGAGTGCTTTATATATCCTAGAAATTAGTGCTATATCTGATGTGCTTGTGGTAACGATTTGCTCTTTTGTTGAATAGAAGCTTTTTAGTTTTGTGTAATATGAAGTGAATTGCATTCTGCCATCATATATAACAAATTAGAATAAATAAATAATTTAATAAAAAACCCCAATGGTATAAGTAATACTGAGCAATATTCAGAATACTCTGAGACTATGAAAGCATTTAAGTAATTTTATACCTAGTACAAGGGGCAAATAACAAATTATTAATTTCAACAATCATTGAAATAAACTGTCAAGAGATACATATTACAAAATGATGTAAATCCAGACATTAAAAACTTAAAATGTAAAAAAATCAAAACAAAAAATGTTATTTAAATAAAACAATTTTTTAAATATATGTGAAAAATACTTAGCTTGCAGCTCAGTAAAAAAAAAAAAACTAAGTGAAAGTTTCCTTTTAGTGTGAAATATAAGTGAAATATAATATTTTCTATAGAACATATAATTATGATTCAAAATGATGTATTTAAAAAAGAAACAATTTTCAGGTAAAGGAAATGGGTCAATTTATTCTATGTCCTATTTATAAAATTATGGATAAGAATTTTCTTTAATAATCCTTTATACATCAAGTAGCTATAAATATTAAATACTTGAGCTAAAGTGTATGTAGAATTAATTTTTCTAATATCATGCTGGTATTTTCTGGGTGACTGATATTAAATAATGAAAACTCTATCCTAGTGCACAAATTAAGTAAACTAATCCAAATCTATTACTCTTTCACTTCTTTGGGAATGATCTATATGTCATCAGTTTTAACATCTTATTGAAATAGTATTCATTTTTCTCAAAATATGTAATGACTATGCTTGACTTTTGTGTTATTTTGGGGGCAAATGAATATTAATTATGTTATAACATAGTGGGAGAATCCTGTTAAACATGCATGGATCTGCCTTGCACTTTAGATAAACTAATTTGACAAAAGTGTCATTGGATAAGTCATGATGCGATATATTTCTGGTCATGTGATAATGTCAGCACTCACGTAACAAATACAAACATTCATGTACAGCTGACAATGGGAAAATATGAGATGCTTGCTTTCACTTTTGTTTAAATTTGGGATGCATGGAACATACTCTGAATCATTGCTATTTTGAGTGAACATTATAAAATCAGTTTGACATTCTTTTATTAAATACCTGTTGGTATTAAAGTTTTAAAAATCTTAACATTAGGACATGAATTTTATAACATATGACATAATTTAATTAATGTGAATAGTAAAAACATTATTTTTTTAAATCTATATGTATATCTTTAATCCCTCTTTTTTTTTTTTTTTTTTGGTGGGGGAGGGTACAGGAGATTGAACTCGGGGACCTTCAACCACTGAGCCCTATTTTGTATTTTATTTAGAGACAGGATCTCACAGAGTGGCTTAGCACCTTGCTTTTGATGAGGCTGATTTTGAACTCAAGATCCTCTCCCCTCACTTTCCCAAGCTGCTGAGATTACAGTCTTGTGCCACTGTGCACGGCTCCATCCCTCATTTAAAAATTTTAAATGATATGATTTTAATATGGCCATCCTTCAATAGTAAATAAATTTATATATAATTGTCACAAGAAATAATCATTCTAAAAGTAAAGCAGATGCCATTCTATACCATTGAATTATCTCTGTTCTCAAACTTGAATCATTTCCATTTAATGTATGTTTTTGCCACAGCCATCTCTCAGTACCATTTTTTTTTATTTTTCAAAAATGCATTTAAATTCCAATTATAGTGTGAAGAATAACACAAAATTGTATATATAACTTATTGACAACAGATTACTTTATCCAGCTATAAAATATTAAATGACATGAATAAGGATCAACCAAATTTAATATTTCTATGCAAATCTTTCAGTACCATTTTTGAGTTAATGAAATTAATTATTTACCTTCACTCTTAGTGCCATTTCCCTATTAAAGTTTTTTGTTGCTATCTTTGGAGAGGTATAAAAAGTACTTTAGGAGGTAGTTATAGACACATTTAAATATTTAAAAGTATAATGAAGTTATGGAGATGCAGTATTGAGTACAGCATGCAGAACACTGAAAATCTCAAAGGTGCCATCTCATCATTAATCACCGGACCATTACTCAGTTCCCATTTTCTTTACATTTATTTATTTATTTATTTATTTATTTATTTATTTATTTTTGTCCTGTCATGGAGAGATAATTTGAAGAATTCCCTGTCTTTATCATAACATAAATTACAATATTGTAATTTCTTTCAGATTCATTCATTGCTCATTTTTACCTCTTTTACTGGTAAATAAAAATTTAAAAATTGCATATGTTATGATGCTTTCTGAAATTTTGTTTCTTTCATTCTAGGTATGATTTGATTATCTTCTATATTCTAGGACAATGTAGAACTTAGCATGGTCCACACATTTCTGCCCAGACTTGGAAGAGAGCTACAATTCTTGTGTTACAGAATTTTTAGTACTTTATAGTCATGTCTTTCAAATTTACATTTTACTTATTTATTTTTTATTCTAATTTTATATTTTACTTTTTATTGCAATTTAATCAATAATGCTTCTATAATTCCGCATGTTCATTGTCCCTAATATAATAAACACTATGCAGTTGCAGTAATTCTGCCTGTGGGAGATTCTTGTCAATACATACACTTATATTTTTATCCTACTATGTTTTTGTAAAGGTTCATAAACTTTACTGGTTTGTGATGGCTAGAATAAAATCTCTTAGGATATGTAGTACCCCAGACCATCTTTCTGACACTACTTATGTTTTTTTTCTTTTTTTAATTGGCATTAGTTAAAGATAGTCTCCTGAAAATGTTAACATGTATATGTGAATATAAGCTCTGTAACAGCTCTGAACCCATGTTCCCAGTGCCACATCTCCAGGAGTTAGGAGAGGGTTTATTGTGTGACAACATTTCAGAGTACCTGCTATGTAAATCAACATAGAAACAAAATACTCCTTAAAACACATTTTCTGGTGATGAATTAGGGTAAGAGATTGTGACTAACACTTCAAATTACAAATTACACGAGAGGTCACTTATTCACTTTCTCCACAGCTGAAATATGTACTGAGAAAGGAATTACAAATGCCATCAAAATCAACTTCAACACACAATAGTGTGTGGCTTCCTATATTTCATTTTAGAGAACCAGAGAGACACACTTGGACGTTTCTAGTACTGAACTATATTCGCTCTGATCATTGTAATGGGTCATTTAATTTAGTTTATTACACAAAAAATAGATCCTGTGGAGTTTTTCAATTAGTTCAAGATTCTGTCTTCAATGTGTTGGTCTGAAAACATCAAACAATATCAGTTGGAAAGTTTTCTTCATATTCTTTTAGATTTTTAGAATTCCAAGGTCACTGTTTTAAACAGCACTAAGACAGCAAGTGGGGAAACACAAAAGAAGGACAATTTCAGTGTTTCTTTTGATTTTTGTGGTTTTGAGAAAGAAAAAGGGAATGGGTCAAAGGAAAGAAGAAATGTCATCTTGAGGTGACTCTAGTTTTTAACATGAGATAAAACTAGCTATTCCCCAAATGACATGATTTTTTTTACACTAAAATAAAATCTAAGCAGCTGAGGTCAGAATAGAGTTTAAAATGCCACCAGATATAAGATTTTTCTGGTGTTGCAAGTACTACTAGATTCGGTTAGAACAGCTGGATTTTCAGAAAACAATTTAATCTAAAATTAAAAATAAATATTTATCTGCATATTCGTGTGTGTTTAATGTCTTTTGCACAATATTCTAGTCTATGCAATGCTACAGAAGAATGTCCTTGCTTTTAAAAGGGCTAACTTTATTAGTCATGCTAATATATTTTCTAAAGCACATAAAAACAATCTGCATTCCTCTAGCCAGAAAAGTATCTACTTAACTAAATCTGTCACTTTGCTTTCCTAGTATCAGATTTCCTTGTTTCCCTTTATCTTTACCTAACATGTTTTGTTCTCATGCCTTTCTCTTGCATTTTATAAATTTATCACTCATATCCATGCTTTCATGATATTCTTTACGTTTCTCCTTCACTTTTTTTATCAGTGTTCTTTTTATTTTTTACAAAAATTTTCAATTATTTCTAAGATTTTATCATCTCCATTTAAAAAGGAAAATTCTATTCTGTTATTTTTCTCTTTCATATTTCTAAGACTCTGAGAAGTGCCAGTTAAAGACACATTGCATGCATTCTCTAGGACAAAAGCAAACTGTTGAACAAACAGAGTCAATTCAGTAATGAACCTATGAGGGAAGCAAAAGCATAGGTAGTTGTAGTGTTTAATTTTATATGTTAACATGAGAGGGTTCAGGGATGCCTAGAGAGCTGATAAAAGATTCCTGCTGGATGTGTCCTCAAGGGTTTCCAGAAGTTAGCATTAGAATTAGTAGATGAGCTAAGCAGTTGCACCCTCATAAATGGGACAGAATCCATTCAATCACAAAGCCTGAATGGAACAAAAAGGTAGATGAAGGGCAAATTATTTTCTCTTTCTTTGAACTAGGACATTCATCTTCTCCTTCCCTCAAATCTTAGAACTCCTGGTTCTCGGACTTCCCGATTCACACTGAATTGCATCGAGGCTTTTCTGGATATTTCTAGGCAGTGTATCATTAGATTCCTGCTTGAACAACCAGAGCTCTGTAGTCAAAGGACAAATGAATAATGTGGTGAAGATATTACCAAATACTAACTGAGAACAGAAGAAACAACTGGAAGTTGGCATGGACCATGGACGATGAGCAGGACATTCTATTTTTCTTCTTTGTTGCCTGTTTTTCAGTTTTCTTTAATCCACTGTTGTGGAGTGTTTTCAATTCTAAAATACACAAAAACATAGATGATAACTGAATATAACATGTGCTGGGGATTTAAAAAGGGGGGCCAAGGTTTTTAACCCTCCCTAACCCTGGGTGAACTTTCTCTATCCAGCAGAGAAAGCTGGGAGAGTAGCCTCCGGGAAGGCCTGATCGAGAACAGTTAAGAGCCGGCTGGAGGCCCACGCCAGCCCTCGCGATTGGGGGACACTCAGGACGCTCCAGGGAGCCCGGTCATTGGTCAGTGCTGAAGCTCGTTTATTGAAAAGGTAGACAGCGCTTTATAATGGACAATAGCCAATCAGTGAACAGCAGGACGGTTTGGGTTCTCAGGATATGTCACAGCCATGCCCCCTGCTTAGCCTAGGTCCCTAACAGGGCTGGCAAGCAGCCAAAGTTTTCCATTCCCTCTGCTAACAACATTAAGGCCCAACAAACAGGGTTTAAACTTTTATCATTTTAGCAAGATACGATGTTGGTTAATGATAAGGATTTTAGAATAAGACAGGGCAGAGTAAAGTGGAAATTTCAAATCTATGTTTTATTCTTGGTTGCAAGCAAATAATCTTAAATGTCCTTAAGAGGGGTATTAGAAGGATAAAGCACACAAATTATGTAGTATACGAAGATTGATAAAAGTATTAGTTGACAAAACAAGACTGATCTACTTGCCAATTTTATTGACCGCTTAATGAAAACAAAAAGAGTATGATTTTTTTTTTTTTTTTAATTCCCTGTCAACACACAGGGACGATTTTCCTCCTTTCTTCTGACTCCTCCATTTGGTTTCATTCTGTAGCCTCCTGTCCATTTTGTTTTCTAAATGTTGAAGCTGTTCAAGTTTGAATGGTAGGCATCCTAATTTTTTTTTAGTCTGTTCTCTCTCCTTAAGTCTTCATATATAGCTTTCTTGGATTTTCATGCAGTTTTAAGATGCTGTCTAAATTTAGATGTGTAGCCCATTAACTTCTGAGTTTTGTGAGCCTAATTACTTGTTTACATAGCATGCATTCCACGTGTGTCTAACAATGGGGACACATTTTGAGAAATGCATCTTTAGAGGATCTTATCATTGTACTAATCTCCTTGTGTACTTATACCAAACTGGATGTTATAACCCACTACAAACCTAAACTATATGCATGGTTTAACCCATTGCTCCTAGAGTTATGATAAACAAAACAATAGGAAATCAAAACTAGCAGAAGAAAATGATGTAATCAAGGACTTGAGATAGATGAGGCTGCTACCAGTTAACATGGCATACTGTTTTACAATCAACCTTTTTTAAAATGAGTATAGTACACTGTAAAATAGCACTAAACTGTGTAGTATCATAAGTGCATAAACCAGTAAAGTAATAGTTTTGTTATCATTGCCAAATATTTATGTACTCTACCTAAATATATGTGCTATAGTTTTATATGACTAGCACTGTAGTAGGTTGTTTATACCAGCATCACCACATTCACATGATTAATGCTTTGTGTTACATTACAATGGCTACAGTATCACTAGATGATGAGCATTTTTAGCTCCATTATAATATTATAGGACTACCCTTATATGTGTGGCTTGTCCTCCACTGAAAAGTTGTTTTTCAGCACATGACTGTGTTTATTAAAATATTTCAGAGTCATCTTCAATTTAACTGATACAGAATTTTGTTGTCTCTTCCTCCAAACTGTTTTTCTGCCAGCGTTGCCAGTATTGATAGAGAGTACCTGTATACACACTATGGTTCACGCTAGAGACCTGGTTGTTAGCTTTGCCACATCCATGTCATTCTCTATATTCATTATGACCTAGTTAATTCTGCTTCTGAAGATATTCATATCAACTCACTGAAGTATCCATGCCATGCTTTGTCAACTTTGCTTGGCAGCAGGTGATGATATCAACATGAATTTATATTTTTGTCTTCTATTTTGTTCCATTGGTCTTTATTTCTGTTTTTATGCCAATATCATTTCATAGTAAATTTAAATAAATATTTAATAAAAACATGGTTACTTTAAATTTATGATACTTTGTCAGTACTGTGATCAAAATATTATTATTTGTGAGTTGGCAACTTTGAAATCATTAGCTGTCAGAAAAAAATAATCATTTAGAATGTAAAAACTAGTGTGTTCATGAAAAAAATTGAAGAAAACTTTCAGTACTCTGGAACCTTTATTAAGATATTAAACACAATAAGGGAAAGTTAATATTGTAATGATAACAATATAATTAACAACAACATAATGTTCAGTAGGTATTGAGAAATTTTATAAGAACTTTATATATTTCCATTTATTTAATCCTAAAATAACACTATATGTCCCAATTACACAAATATGAATGCACTTGCACAAATATTTAACTTTATTTTTATGTACTATTAACATAAGAAATATATACAATATAAAAGTTGAGGGGCTGGGAGGTAGTGCAATAATAGGACTCTTGCCTATCATGTTCAAGGCCACGGGGTTCAATTCCCACAGGTGATCCTGAGAAATAAATACTACACTTTTTGTTTTATGCATGTGTGTGTATGTGTGTTTGTGTATGAATTCATCATTTACATAGCTACCTTTATGTTGAATTTTTCTTTTTATTGTACCTGGGGCTAAAAACAATGATTTTCTATATTTTTCCATTTTTCATAATTTGAAAAACCATGTTTCAAATGAAGTCAGAGGCTGGGCTATAGTTGTCTCTTAAGAAAATGAAACAAAACAAAACAAAAAAGAAAACAAGGTAGCACCTTAATATACAAGGATGTATTAGTCAATAAGAACACCATTCAAATATACATCATACTTACTAATTCATTCATTAGCTTATGCAAATTACCAATATCTTGAACAGGATCAACCTTTTCTTGTTAAATAAAGGTCTTAGAACTTTGTGGTTGTTGTGAATTTTACATAAAGTAAAAGATCACTACTATTTATTAAAAGATCACTACTACAGGAAAACATACTTTATAAAGATTATTTATTTTTCTCCTTATTCCTTACTTGGAATGTTAAAAACTTTGTAATAATCAAAAACATTTTTGCTTCCTCCAGTTAATTTCATGAGATGAGCATTCCTTACTACCATGATCTTTTTTTCTTTATTATTTTTGAGAGACATGTCATATAGCTAAATTGCTAGTGATAGTATTATAGAAACCACTTATTTTTTGTTAATGAATGTAAAACATACTGGTGTATACAAGTGCTTAGGTAAGAAATTAAATATGTAGCTTGAATGTCAAATATGAGTAAATAAATGGGCATTATGGATTTAAAGGGAAGGTTGAAATAATTGGAAGTAATTTCATTTTGGGAATATTTTAAATAGAAGTCCAAATGCTTTCAGCAACCTCTTTTTAATACCATAACTATGTCTAATTTTGTGTAGTAAATAATATAGCATTGATCAAGGAGAATCTGGTCTCTATAGTAGGGTTCTGACTTGTAATATCTATTATTTTTTAAAAATTAAATGTCATACATATTGTGATGTATTCAGCTCTCTGGGGGCTTGTGTCTAACATGGTGATTTAGGGTGTGTCTGGCCACACAGATGATCAATATGTCATTTGAATGGAGATTTTGGGTCACAGGCGATCATCTTGACCTAAAGGTGACTTAAGGCTGAGGTCTGTCTTCTGAGAATTTATCATATGTATGCAATGGAGTCCCAGTAAAGATGTGGGACTAAAGCCTCAGCTAGGCCATTCTGGGGACACTCCATGTGAGTAGATATCATCAAATATCAATGCTGGTAACATCATGCTGTCATTACTCCATAGAGGGAAAACATCTAGAAAGTTGACATATGAAAATTTCTTAGACTTTGATGTATATGCCTCTGTCCTAGATTAACTTGATAAATATTGTCTCATAATAAAAATTTTCCATAAGTATAACAGCTTTCAGTGAACTTTGCAAGTCCTTATTATGAATTATTAAACCCAAAAGTAAGCTGAAGATTCACCCAAATTTGCAAATGGTGTCAGAAGTGAGAATAGTCTTTGAATTGTTCCTTGGCTTTTCAAATTGTAAGTTTTATATTTTTAACACCTACTGAGAAACATAGCAAACAAAAAATATTTAAATTTTATATTTTGTGGTAAAAATTGGTTGGATACTCAACAGACCCATTCCTTTCCACATCTTACTGGTAAATATTCCCCATTCTGCCTGAAAATTGGAAAACATTTATGTGGTTGGTTTTTACCACTGGACTCTAAGGGAAGTCAGACATATTGTCAAGTCTTAATTGAACATGAGCATGGTCTCTTCAAAGTACTTCTCACTTTTAACCACCTTTTAACTAGATGCCAGCAAGGTAGCCTTAAAATTAAAGATGGAAGACTATGTATCTATGTGGCAATCTCTGTGGCAGTACGAAAGCTGTTTGAGCCCCAACCACCTAACGATAAATGACTAGTAAGTGAAAACCATGTGTTTATGTTGTTACATAAGATTTTGGGTTCTGTTTTCTACTTCTCAAAATGTGGCCTAACATGACTAATCCATTATATATGAATATACCACAGTGATCTTCACAATAGTGTACATCCAGAAAACTGGGATCCTAATTAGAATAAGATATACTCCATTTTTGTATAAATATATCTATAGACTCCACTGTCATATATAACTAAAAAGAACAAATAAAAATATTTAAAAACAAAACAAAACAACAACAACTAAAAAGCATTCAGACAATATAGAGCAAATGAGCAAATTCTGCTTTTTAGTATAAAATTCAGGGAAAGGTATGCTGAGGGACTTAGCTTGAGTCAGAGAATGCCCCCTCAATTTCCATCCCCCAGAAGACAGTACCATATAAAATCATATTAACACAGAGAAACCATAGTAATTATATGGACAAGAGAGGAAGACCTTAAAAATGGATGTGGTGCAGCTAATTATATCTGTGTCTGCCAAAGTAGAATTTGAGACTTCAAGCTTGTTTCTACAAAGATTTTTTGCTGCTAAAATTTATGTCTGCTATGAATGCTCCATTCAGTATGTAAATAATATATACATTTTCATATATATATATTATTAATATATGTACATATATACACGTATATGTATGTGTGTGTATATATATATATGTATATATATATACACAACTATGTGTTAATTGTCTAGACCTGAATTGATTGCCTTCAGTGGCATCTATGCAGAAAAGTAAAATTTAATCAAAAGTAAAAGCCATGATTGATCCAATCAGCCTATTTAGCCTATACGGGGCACTTTGGATCAAAGTGGGATTTTCAAATTTAATTAAATCCAGCAGTTTTGTATGCTTTAAGTTTAGTGTTTACATAATGCCCTACCGATAGTCTTGATTTTTCTTTCCCTCAATATTGAATTTACTCATTGTTTTTAGTTTGTTTAGTAACATTTAACCATGAAGAGAAGCCAGATATTGCAGTATTTGCTCAGGAGGTAAAAAGTTTTATTAAAATAATTACAAATATAATAGGTTCTGAAAATTCTATAAAATGTTCAGTAATATGTTTCACATCTTTCCAGAACTTATTCACAAATGTATAGAAAACTTCCTCAAATATATTGATTGTTTTAAACAATATATAGAGTTGACAAAAATAATTTTAGTATTGGTCTTCACATATGAGTCTAAGTCTATGCTAATTGTCCTAATATATATCTGAGAAAAGCAGAAATAATTTGACAGATGGATATTTATTTTAATGGAGATATTTCTCTATTACAATACATTAGAATAAAAGGCACTTGTTACATTAATTTTGAATAATTCTTGAATAATATTGAGACACTGGAACTGAATTTTAATATATATATTTAGGAAATGCAGTATAGAAGGACATTTTATTTTGGCAAATGTACTAAAGAAGTAATTCTTGAAAAAAATTACTGAATCCTATCATGTTCATAACTACTGTTTGAAGATATAATTATTTATCTTTGTGCTTGAATTCTCTACAGAATATAATAGTAACTATAATTTATTGATGGATTCTTTCATAATTTACTCTTTTCATCCACTTTGTCTGCTCAGACTGCCCTAACATAATATCATAGTCTGGGTGGCTTAAACAATAGACATTCATTTTCTTACAGTTTCAAGGCTAAAAGATCTCAGATCAAATTTCAGGCAAACTCCTAACTTGTAGATTTCAATTTTTATGCTGTTTCCCTGTGATCATGAAAAGATAAAACAAAGGCTCTAGTGTCTCCTTTTCTTTTTCTAAGTATACCCACATGCCCACCCTGTGTGATCAGTGTCTCTCTTATGACTTTATTTAACCTAAGTACTTTCTTAAAGTCTAGGTCTACTAATACAGTTACATTGAGGGTTACAGATTTAACAAATGAATTGTGAGGATCCATGATATCCATTGAATATTTATCAGTACCTAAAATATGCTAAGCTATGTGTGAGATTATATATATGCTTTCATACTTGTCATATTTTCATTGGATTAGACAAAGGGAAATTAAGGGAAGGAAGTGGAGAGGGGAATCTGAAGGAAAGTAGATTTAATCAGACATAACTTTACTAGCCTTGTATTTGAATACACAACCAGGGCAACTCCACATCATGCACAACCACAAGAATGCGATCCTAAATAGAATAAGTTATACTCTCTATATGTATAATTTGCCAAAAAACATTCTACTATCATATATAACCAAAAAGAACAAATAAAAAAATTGTAAAAAGTAATAAAAATATAAAGGTTTTGGCTCAGTGGGTGCCCCTGGGTTCAATCTCTGATTTAAAAAATAATAATAATTAACCTTCTGATTCTATCAAATTAACACAAAAAACATTTTCTCAACTCCATAATGAAGCTTCTCCATGTGTCACAACTGAGTATCCTTAATGGTGCTGGTGATAGGGGGAGGGCTATAATGAGATAGAAAAAGTCCAGTTTCAAAAAGAAAAAAAAAAAAAAAAAAAAAACTAAGAATTAGGCTGAAAACACTGCAAGTGCTAGAAGAAAACTGAGTGCAACATGTTGTGCAGGCACTGACTTCTTTATTAGGCCTCTTAAAACTCAAGAATTAAAGCAAGAATTAATAAGTGGGACACTTTCAAATTAAAAACGTCTGAATAGCAAAAGAAACAAGAAAAAGAAAAGAAAGCATGTGGAATGTGAGAAGATCTTTGCCAGCTATTCTGGACCACCATTTGACCCTGATATCCCACTCCTTATTATTTATACAGAAGAATTAAAATTAGTATACTATAGTTTTGCTTGCATACCAATGTTTATAACAGCTCAACTCAGAAGAGTAAAGTTATGGAACCAGCCGTGATTCCTCAATGAATGAATGGTTATAGAAAATGTGGTATACATAGACAACAGAATTTTATCCAGTCATAAAGAAGAATGAATATTTCCTCTCATATGTGGAAATTAGAGAGAAACCATATATATAATATTTTCAAAGGAAGAATCTCATGTAAATAGAAAGGAAAACAGTGGAATAGAGAAAGGGGATTGAGGTGGTAGAAGGAGAGATACGAAAGGGGAGGAACTGTAGAATTAAATTAACCAAATTGTGCTACAATAAATTCACTTTTATGTATAACAATAAGGCACCAATTAAAAAAGACAAATTATTAAAAGGAAGACCAATATAGGAATCACGGGGAGGGAGAAGTGGAGGGAAGAGAGTAGTACTGGGGATTGAAATGGGGTTAATTATGTTGTACACACTCATGATTATGTCAAAATTAATCCACAATTGTGAAAATTATAACACACTAATAAGAACATAAATTTTTAAGGAATGTACCTTAGAAAGTTGAAATAATGTTAAGATGTAGTAATCTAAAAAGCAGAAGAAAATCTTTATGAATATAATGAAGCAAAATTAGGGAAATGAAATAAGGGGAAATGAAAGAGAAAAAAAATTATTGAATAAATTGTTCAAATGAAAACAAATCTTTGGTATAAATTTCAAATATTATGAGAAGAACACTTGATGAAATATATTTCATTTTGTGATTGATTAGTATGTTTCTGGAAGTAGATGAGAAATAGCCAAATTAAAAGTAAAGTGAACTAATAAGGAAATGTTAATTTTTGATAATGTGATATTTTTGAAGAAACCAAGAATTTAGGTTGTGGAGATTTATTATTGTTGTTATTTTTTTTTAGCTGTAGACACAATACCTTTATTTTATTTATTTATTTTTTATGTGGTGATGATTATCGAACCCCGGGCCTCATACATGATAGGCAAGTGCTCTACTACTGAGCCACAACCCCAGCCCTAGATTGCAGAGTTTTAATTTATTAACTTTTTACTATCGGAAAGAATGAATTTGACACACTTTGATTTTCCTAACATATAATGTATATTTTTATTTGACAAACTTAGAAAAAGTTAGTACACTTACAATATAGTCACTCATTAGTTGTAAAAATGAAATAACTGCCCATCATAATTACTTAGTGTTATGGTTTGGATATGAGGTGACCACCTAAAGCTCACATGTGAGACAATAAAAGAAGGTTCAGAGAAGAAATGATAGGGTCATGAGAACCTTAACCCAGTCAGCGAATTAATCACCTGATAAGATTAATTGAGTGGTTACTGAAGGCAAGTGGATGTGACTTGAGAAGGTGGGCATTGGTGGCATGGCTTTGGGGTATGTATTTGTATCCGGTGAGTGGAGTTTCTCTCTTTGCTTTCCGATCATCATGTGAGCTGCTTCCTTCTGTCACACTCTTCCTCCAAGATGTTCAGCCTCACCTTGAGCCCCAAGGAATGGAACTGCTGTCTATGGATTGAGACCTCTGAAACTGTGAGTTCCCAAATAAACTTTTCCTCCTTTGCAGTTGTTCTCATCAGGTCTTTAAGTCACAGTATTGAAAAAGCTGACTAAAACATTTAGATAATATGAATGTGAATTAGTTTTATTTTGCCTATTTATTCTCAAGAAATTACATATATTTAGTAGAAATTTTGCGTATTAAATCTAGTACTGCATTTTAACTAAGCTAACAAATAGCTTCTGAGCTTAACTCAACAGGGTGTACTAGTCTTCATACAGGATAGAAATCAAACTTCAGGGAGTACTGATCTCCCAGGGGATTATAGAGACTCTTCTGAAAACAATATTGACTCTGGAAAAAGGCTATGAAATATAAAAATAAGCTTTAAAATAAATGGTTCAGGAAAAGAAAAAATATAAAGAATAGTTTGCTTTAAATAATAGGAAACTACAATTAGGTACAGTAAGAATACTTTGAAGATAGAATTAATAAGAAGTAAAATTTTAAAAGTCATTTCAAAGTACAGTGTTAGATAATAAACTATTATTTAATTATTATATACATTTATTTTTCTTCTATTTTGCAATTTTAAAGGTAAGAGCAATACTGTGATGTTATTCAATATTTCTGTTACTTCCATGTTACCTTGCAATAGAAAGTTTACCAATAAAACCTGTCAGTTGTATTAGAATTTAAAATTGTAAAAGGATAATTTTGAAGATCCACCTCTAGTCTATTGCAGAAGGCTTTGCAGAACTAAGTCCATCATCATTTTTTTCACAGAGTCACTTAAAATTATGATGCCAAATTTTCTTAACAACAAAAGAAGGGAAGGAAGGAAGGAAGGAAGACTTATAAAAAGAAGGAAAAAATAAAAGATAAAAACAAATTTTACCCTCTATATATTACTTTTGATTGGTTTTATAATTTATATTCTTATTAATAATTGTCAGAGAAGAGTGGAACCAAATTAATTTTTAAAATGATTGGAATAGTGGTCAAGGGTATTGCAACAGTTGAAAGTCACTGAACTCAATACCACTGGGCCAGACTTTGGAAGGGAGTAAAAAAGTTCTGGTGGGCATTGGAGTTGAGGTTGGTCAATGTGATTGACCACCTGTATTTGCTTGTTGGCACTTTTGGAAGATATTTTCTTACCCTTATGTAGAATCTTAGGAGAATCATCTCTCAATATTGATTGATTGAATTCATTTTTTTTCAAACGATATAGAAAAAACTTACATATATTGGCGAGTTACAATGTGAAGAAATTATCATTTGTTGGTGATGAAAACATTCAGAATCATCTTTTTGTAATATTCATATGGAATTATTATCTATGGTCTCCATCCTAGGCAATAGAACATCAGAACTATCTTTTATTTAGTACCCATTGTTGAACCTTTCCCTACCCCTTCTCACCACTACTCTCCCCAGACTCTGGTATTCACCACTCTGCTCTCAACTTCTATAAGATTTTATATGAATGAAATCAGGCAGTACTTATCTTCCTATGCCTATCTCATTTCTTTTAACATAATAATCTCCAGTTCCATCCAAGTTGCCACAAATGACAGAACTTTATTCTTTGTTATGACTGAGCAGCATTCCATTGTATACATATACAACATTTTCTTTATTTATCAACTTATGGACAGTAAGATTTATACCATTTATATCATTTCATTGCTCTTGTGAATAGTGCTGCAATAAACATGGTAGTGCAGATGTCTTAACATTTGATTTCATTTCCTTTGTACAAAAACCACAGTCCTCTTATAATTATAAAAGAAAACCCTGACCCCCATAACATTTTTCATGACTACACTAATTTGCATTCTTATAATCAGTATTAATTTTATGTCTTTTTTATAATAGCCAATTTTACTGATGTGAGGTATTATCTCATTGTGATTTTGATATGCATTTCCCTTATGATTAGTGATGTTGAACATTTTCTCAAATACCTTTTGGTTCTTTTGGTTATTTGGAAGTCTTTCCCTTGAGAAATATCTGTTTAGTATATTGTCCATTTTAAAATTAGATTTTTTTTTTTTTTTTGCTATTGGGTTTTGGAGTTCCTTATTTCTTATGGATATTAGCACCTTGTCAGATGTATAGTTGAGAAATATTCTCTTCCCTTCTGTAGGTTACCTCTTCACTCTATGGTAACTTTGCTGTGCAAAAGCTTTTTAGTTTAATATAAAAGCACATAAACTAAAGAAATAGAGAAAATTTCCTAGAAGGAAACCCTTGGTCTGCAGTCAACTGATTTTCAGCAAAGGTTTGGATAACATGACTGGGGAAAGGAGGGTTTTTTGTTTGTTTGTTTTAATAAGTGATATTGGGAAAAATAAGAAAGCATGTGCAGAAGAATGAAACCTAGTCCCCATATCTCTCATCAATTGGAAAACTCAACTCAAAATGATTTCAAGACAAAATATAAGCCATGAGAAGATGAATGTAATAGAAAAAAATGCTTTAGGACATTGCATTAGACAGAATGAATGAGAGGCCAAAAGGAAGCAAGCATAGGCAAATGGACACTCCTAATCTTAATGAAATTGACAGGATCCTGGGAAGAGAAATACATTCAAAAGGAGTAAAAATTATAAATCAAAATAAAATAAATAACAATATCATATATAAATGCTCTGTGAAGAGAGAGGTTGGGGCCTGTAATCGGGAAAATATCTATATATAGCTTAGGAAAACTAAGCAATTTAAATTAACAGGTTGCTTTTGTCAGATTTATAGATTCTTACCTCTTTCAAAATATCCCATTAAAAGCTATAATTTCATTTGTGTTATTTTTCCTCTCTCCATTACTTTTTTCTTGCTTTCATAATATCTGTCTGTACTATTTCTCTTTTTTCACGATTTTTTCTTTGTCTCACTCCTTCCTTTCTATTAGTGTTCCATTCTAAGTTAGTCTCTCCCTGATGTCAGGGCCCATTAGGCAAGTAACTATCATCTATTCTTTTTGATTAAATGCTGATGTGCTAATGCCTTCACTTAGAAAAGTTATTATTAAAGCCTTTATACAGGCAAGAAGAAGAAAATCAAATATGTTGAAATAAACTTAAAAAGATAAAGCATTAAAAACAGCAGTAAAAACAACTGAACGAAGATCATTCCTTTTCCTATACTCTGTCACTTCCCTACATTCACCATTGTCCAATTAAGTAAATTTCTTTTCTTTTCTTTTCTTTTTTTTTGGCTACTGAGGATTGAACTCAGGGGCACTCAACCACTGAGCAACAGCCCCAGCCCTATTTTGTATTTTCTGTAGAGACAGGGTCTCACTGAGTTGCTTAGTAACTCACTTTTGCTGATGTGGGCTTTGAACTCATGATCCTCCTGCCTCAGCCTCCCGAGCTGCTAGGTTTATAGGTGTGCCACCATACCCGGCACTACTAAATTTATATTTTTTCCTTCATCCCCCCTTGTTGTGTGTTAGCATCTGTATATCGGAGAGAACATTTGCCCTTTGGTTTTGAGGGTTGGCTAATTTCATTTAGCATGATAGTCTCCAGTTTCATCAATTTACCAGTAAATGCCATAATTTCATTGTTCTTTATGGCTGAGTAATATTCAATAATGTATATATGCCACATTTTCTTTATCCATTCATCTGTTCAATGACACCTAGTTTAGTCCCATAGCTTAACTATTGTGAATTGAGCTGCTACAAACAGCTAATGGGGCCATCTCACTATAGTATGCTGTTTTTTAAGTTCTTTGGGTATATGCCAAGGAGTGGGATAACTGGGTCAAATGGTAGTTCCAGTCCAAGCTTTCTGAGAAATCTCCACACTGCATTCCAGAATGAATGCACTGATTTGCAATGTATAAGTGCACCTTTTCCTACATATCTTTGCCAATATTTATTGCTACATATGTTCTTGAAAATTTCCATTCAGACTGGAGTGAAATGGAATCTCAGTGTAGTTTTAATTTTCATTTCTCTAATTGCTAGAAATTTGTACATTTTTTCATATATTTGTTGACTGTTTGCATTTCTTCTGTGAAGTGTCTGTTCAGTTTCTTACTCCATTTATTGATTGGGGTATTTGTGGGGTTTTTTTTTTTGTTTGTTTGTTTTTTGGCAGGGTGGGAGTTTGAGTTCTTTATATAGCCTGGAGATTAATGCTTTATCTGAGGTGCAGGTGACAAATATTTTCTGCCATTCCATAGGCCTTTTCTACAGTTTCTTTTTTTTTAAATATTTTTGTTAGTTGTTGATGGACCTTTATTTTATTTACTTATTTATATATGTGGTACTGAGAATTGAACCCCGTGCCTCATGCATGCCAGGCAAGCACTCTACCACTGAGCCACAACCCCAGCCCAAAGTTCTTGATTGTTTTCTTTGCTGAGAAGAAGCTCTTTAGTTAATGCTAGCCCATTTATTGATTATTGATTTTACTTTTTTCATTTTAAGAGTCTTATTAAGGAGATCAATTCCTAAGCTGACATATTGGAGTGTTGGGCCTACATTTTCCTCTAGTATGTGCAGGGCTACTGGTTTAATACATAGGCCATTTATCCACTTTAAGCTGAGTTATGTGCAGGGTGAGAGAGATAGATTATATTTCATTCTACTACATATGAATTTCCAGTTTTCCCAGCACCACTTGTTGGAAAAGCTATCTTTTCTCCAATGTATGTTTTTGGCATCTTTGTTTAGTACAAGGTAAGTATTTTTGTGGGTTTGTCTCTGTGTACTCTATTCTGTTGCATTGGTCTTCTTGTCTATTTTGATGCCAATATCATGCTGGTTTTGTTATGATAGCTCTGTAGTATACCCAAATTGAACCAGGAAGAGAGAGAAAATTTACACAGATCAACTTCAGATAATGAAATTGAAGAAGGTATTAAAAGCCTACAAACAAGAAAAAACCCAGGACCAGTGGAATTCTTTGCCAGGTTTTACCAAACCTTTAAAAAAGAACTAACAACAATCCTTCACAAATTACTCCATGAAATAGAAAAGGAGGGAATTCTTCCAAACTCATTGTATAAAGTCAATATCACTCTGATACCAAAACCAGACAAACACATCAAAGAAAAGAAACTTCAAAACAATAATCTTGATGAACATAGATACAAATTCTCAGTAAAATACTACCAATTTATATATAAAAGCATTAAATATATCCTGCACCATGATCAAGTGGGGTTCATTCCAGGGATGCAAGGTTGGTTCAACATATGGAAATCAATAAATGTCTGTCTAACAATAGATTTAAACACAAGAATCGCATGATTATCTTAATAGATGCAGAAAAGGCATTTGACAAAACACAGCATCCATTCATAATTAAGACACTAGAAAAAAAAAGGGATAAAAGGATTATATCTCAACTTTGTAAAAGCTCTATATGTTAAACCCTAGGCCAACATAATTCTAAACAGAGAAAAACTGAAAGCATTTCCTCTAAAAACAGGAACAAGATTGGCTCCTCACTTTCACCACTACTATTCAACATAGTCCTCCAATCATTAGTCAGAGCAATTAGGCAAAAGAAAGAAATTAAATGGCTATGAATAGGACAAAAAGTGCTAAAATTTACTCTGTTCACTGACAATGTGACCAATATTTAGAAGACTCAAAAACTCTATCAGAAAACTACAAGACTCATCAATGTATTTAACAAATTAGGAGGATACAAAATTAACATTCATAATCAATTCCATTCTTATTCTCCAATGACAAATCAGCTGAAAAAGAAATTAGAAAAATCATCCATTCACAATACCTTAAAAAAATTCGTAAGAATCAATTTATCAAAAGAGATGAAAGAATTCTATGATGAAAACTGCAGAACACTAAAGAAAGAAATTGAGGAAGATATTAGAATATAGAAAGACTTCCCATGTTCTTGGATAGACAGAATTAATATTATCAAAATGGCCATACTACCAAAAGAACTATACAGATTTAATGCAATTCCCATCAAAATTCCATTGTCATTTTTTATAGAAGGGGAAAAAGCAGTCATGAAATTTACTTGGATAAATAAGAAATTAAAAATAGCCAAAACAATTATTAAAGAGAAAAGCAGGAGACATCACAACACCACACCTAAAAGTACTTAAGAACACAAATTTTTAAGGGCTGTCATCTCCTTCTTGATAGGAGATCATATTCTGTGATATAGTTTTCAGTGAAATGTCTTCACTAGCAAATAGTACCTTAAGAATGCTAGGCAAAACATATTTTAGCATTAAAGTAATTTTAATAAATATTGCCATTTAGCCAAAATTTTGATTTAAGCATGTATCAAATAATAAATCAAACACTACTTATATACCTATATTTAGTCATTCAACGATATAAACTTTTTTTAGCCATCTCTGTAATAGAGAAAAATATCAATTTTTTATTGCTTGTTGTAAAAAAAAGAAGAAATAGATATAACATTTTGGTTTCCAAACTACAATTGCCACTTTAATTTTGCTTGAATGTTCTAATAGTGTTCAGCGAATAAACTTTTGTTATTCACTCTTGGACATGCTTAATTTTGTCTTTTCATGTTAAAGAACAAGGAATAAAATATTTTGAATCCTTTTTCCAAAGGATTTCCCCTAACTTATATTATGTGACAATACGTACACAAATTTTCTTTGTATTTAGTGAGATCTCTGAGAATTGTCTACTCAATTACCATCTTCCCCTTTTTACTAAAAGAGTTTGAGTAAGATGTCTGGCTGGAAAATTGCATTTCCCAGCTGCCCTTGTAAATATTGATGGCCAAAAAGATTTTTTTAATTTTTTTTTATTTTTTGATCTTTTTATTTTTTTATTTTTCATAATAGTAGTATGCATTATAATTCATAATAAACATATAGAGCATCATTTTACAAAACACTGTTTGTATACAATGTATATTCATACCATTCAAACTTTCAATCATGCATTTAGGATAATGATATCCATCTTATTCAACCACCTTTTCTTTTTTCCCCTCCATCCCCCCTTGCTCCCTTTCTTCCCCTCCCTCCACTTTGACCTTTCTAGTGTTCCTCTAATCCTCCCATGTACCCCAACCCAACACCACTGAGAATAAAGCCTCCTTATATCAGATAAAACATTTGTTATTTGGATTTTTGAGATTGACTAACTTCACTTAGCATTATATTCTCCAACTTCATCCATTTACCTGAGAATGCCATTATTTTATTTTCTTTTATTGCTGAGTAAAATTCCATTGTGTATATGTACCACATTTTCTTTATCTATTCATCAACTGAGGGACATCTAGGTTGGTTCCACAATCTAGCTATTGTGAATTGTGCTGCTATAAACATTGAAGTGGCTGTGTCACTGTAATATGCTGATTTTAAGTCCTTTGGGAATAGACCCAGGAGTGGGATGGCTGGGTCATAAATATTTTGTAACACATATTTGTATGCATATGGATTAAATGAGATTTATATTTTTAATGTACACTGCTATTGTGGTAATGTAGATTATATTTAAGATTAGATGGACACAGTTAAATGTGCTAAATTAATAACTATATCAATGCTAATTTCAGAACCTTTATCATATTATATATAAATATTACCTTTGAAGATGAACTAAGTATTCAACACACTTAACTTATGAATGGTAGAAATGATATAACAGAATATGAAACAGTCTTCTGAATCTACAAAGAGAAACAAAAAGGATATACACCAAATGTGTTATTGTTATTTTACTTTTTTATAATAAAAAAAGAATTTATATATAAATATTTGAGAAAGAACAAAAATCAAATATAAATTTAAATCATACTGAGCAAATGCAAATTAAAAAATATTTTCTTACCTGTATTCATAACATATTAACAGAGTGATGTATTTAATCATATGTAGAATATTTTTATATATATAATTTAAAGTCCTCTCCATTAATGCTTCATTTCAGCTGTTGAATTTATATACTGGAGACTCTGTGAAATATTTTTAAAACTCTATTGTGTGTCAGTAATAGACTCAGTGAGAATTCCAAAGACTACATTTTTATTTATTGAGTAGAAAAGGAGGGGGACATCTTATATGTCCATGTCTCCTAGGCCTCTCTCAAAGGTTACAGACTGTTTCTGTTATTAGAGTTTTGTGGAGATAAATACCTGTGCTCCTTTCAAAGACCTGGATAGATAAGTATGTCTATCAAATTCTAGTCAGAGTCTGGCAGAATAAAGCATGACACACTCTTTCAATATGTCACCTCTATTTTTTGCTTTCTTTATTTTTCATTTTTTCTTTATTTAACTTTAGTATTCATTGTGTAAAGTCTGGCTATAAACTGTGTAGACATTCTGAACTACCAATGACAGTGGTATGGCCAGTAATAGAACAATACAACTATTTCACACTCTAATCTTTGCATATAGTCAATAAGCCAAGCTCTTATTCCATAATCTTCTTATTCTAGAACAATGTTTCTCAAAATAATATCTAAGAATTTTTTTAAATCACTATCAACTGGGTTTTAGGTTAAAAATATAACTATGGCCCCACTAGGTTTATAAGAAATCTTAAGGATTGGGCTCAACTACTATTAATTATCTATTAAAAACTCTTGTGTTTGGTTTTTGTGTATTTATTCTTTTAAGGTGTATTTATGGGGGGTGGGGATGTAGCCCAGTGGTAGAATACTTGCCTAGTATACATAAGGCTATGTATTCTGTCCCAAATGCTATTGCATATACATATAATAAATAACTTAGTATTTTATAGGCATATATGCATATTAGATATATTTTTTAAACATATAATTTCCATCACTCCTCACTGTTATATGGCTGTCAATGTTTGTATTAGGAGTTGATTTGCTTCATCTGTTGAATTTATGTATTAGAGATTCTGTGAAATATTTTCAAAGCTGTATATTTTTAAAAAATAATAAAAATAATTTATTATATTTTTAGTTCCTTCTCTGAGAGTTTATCAAAGATCTATTATGTACAATGAATAAAATAATTATTGATAATATTTGTTTAATGAAATTAATTTGTTCTATCTAAATGTACACAGGGTTAAAGTATTTTTTTTCTTTTCTTAAAAGAAAAAGAAATTACATTATTAATTCTCATTAAAAGAGCATAAGTTTTAAAATCCAGTAAAAAAAAAAAAAGTAACTAAATATCATCCTGATGTCTTATAAATTCCAGTTTTAGCAATCCTTTGATCTTTAAACATCAATAGAAGTGGAAATTACACAACATAATTAGACTATTAATAAAATATTTGAATGAATAACAGAGAACATAATATATAAATTCCACATATAATAACTCACCACATTGATTTACTGAGTAATGAAAATTGCTTTCTTAAATTTCATGATTCTTGGTAAATTAAAAGATGTATCAGGTTACAAGTTGAGCTATACTACACACACACACAGACACACATACTCAGTGTTCTACTGAGGCTGTAAGTGTTATAGGTGCATAGAGTGGAAGTAGAATGATGAAATATATTTTCTGAAATGAGTCACATGTGAACTCACAATTAAAACTGGTATTTGAGGGTTTGGGGTTGTGGTTCAGTGGTGGAGCGCTCGCCTAGCGCGTGTGCGACCCGGGTTCGATCCTCAGCACCACATATACATAAAATGGCATTGTGTACAACTAAAATAAATAAATATTTTTTTTTAAAAAAACTGGTATTTGAATCAAGTATTATGAACTTGAAAGATATAAACAATGGGAAGTAGAATGATGATAAAAGACAAGATAAGCCGAAACACAAGGTTTTAACAAATGCATAGTGTGCAAGACAAAAGCCAAGTGGTTAACTCTAATTGCCACAAAACAAACAAACAAACAAACAAACAAAAGCAGGCCCTGACAGGAAGTCACAGAATCCACTAAAAATGATGTAACATTATGGGGATTTTTTGCGAAACGATATAGGAAAAAAATTTGGAGGGACAATCTTAGCAGTATTTTCAAAATTACAACTATGATTCTAGTGGGAAAGATGGTTAACAATGAGAAAGACAAAGGTAGACATGTAGTTTAAAACTAAATTCTGGCCAGGAACATTGGCACAAGCCTGTAATCCCAGCATCTTGAGAGGCTGAGGCAGCAGGATTGTTAGTTCAAAGCCAGGTTCAGCAATTTAGCAAGACACTGTCTCCTAATAAAATATAGAAAAGGGATGGGGATGTGGCTTAGTGGTTATGTGCTTCTGTGTTCAATCCCTGGTACCATAACACACACACACACACACACACACACACACACACACACACAATTAAAAAAACAAAACTAAATTCTGGATACATCCCACAGTATTACCTCCACATTCATGTTCTGCTGATTTTAACATTTAAACAAAATCATAATTTTTTAATTTTTTCTTCTTCTCATGCCCTGCCAAGCTAATCTAAGTTAGGATAAATCCTTTGAACATAAGCCAGTTGGATTTACCAATTAAATGTTTTTATGCATTAGCCTCTTCCACTCTTTAATCCATTCCTATTCTGCAAATGTAATTGTTTACCTGTAATGAAAAATTAATAATGTCTCATATACTCACACACATCTACACTTACATACCCACAGTAAACGCCTATTTGAAAATCATTCATGGTTTCCTATTGTTAATTTGGTCTATAGAAATCTAAATATATTGATCTCTCATTCTTGTGTTCCATGATCTAAGGAACTGGGGCTGGGGTTGTGGCTCAGTGGTAGAGTACTTGCCTCGAACATGTGAGGCACTGGGTTCCATCCTCAGCACCACATAAAAATAAACAAAATAAAGACATTTGTCCGCCTATAACTAAAAAATATTAAAAATAAAAAAGAATCTGTCTCTTATGTTTGTCAAGCTTCCTCCTATGGTGTTCTATCTTTTACCTGCTTTAGTTTTTCTGAAGTTTTAGGTTCCCAAATACCACATCCTTCTTTGCAAAGGTAATTATACACATAATATTCCTTTGTTAAGGGATACTTATAATCTTGTCATCACTTGGTTGACTCTAATGCTCAGATCTCAACTAAATATTAACTTTCTCAGGAAAGGCCTTTTTGCCCCCTTGCTAAGTCAAATTATCTATTATAAACTTGGATATTAAAATGTGTCCTTTTTTTTATTATGCCTTCTATAGTGAGGTCCATTGATATATGTAGTGTCTCCCCATACAATCTATAAACTATATGAATGCTGTAGAAAGCCACTTTTTTATTTCAACACTAACATAATGCCTGTCATGCAAAGATGTCAACAAATAATTATTAAAGTGTGAATGACAGTGCAATTAAAAAGTAAGTTGGAAATTCACTGCATATTTTAGGGGAGAAAAAATATGATCTGAATAGGACCTTTATTGTAATCAAGGGAAACATGGATAAGTGGACCAATATCCATAGATCATAATGATTGCTCAGATGCCATCTCTTGCAAGGTGGCAGCTGCCTCTTGGTGTCATTTCTTTTTTTACATATTTTTTAGTTATCGATGGATATTTATTTATTTATTTGAAGTGCTGAGAATTGATCCCTGTGCCTCACACATGCCAGGCAAGTGCTCTACCACTGAGCCACGACCCCAGCCAGTGGCTTGGTGTCATTTCTTGAGTTCAGGACACCAGTTTGTTTCATGGTTATTGGCTTATCTTGATCATTTGATTACAAATTTAAATTGATATTGCCATTTATTTCCTTTAATTTTTCCTTTGATTTTTAATAACAATTGCTTAAATTTATTGAAGAAATATAGGATGAACCTGGCTACTATACATTTCTAATATTAAATCATGTTATGTTTAAGTGATGACCAACAATGGTTGCCTATCTTCCTAGTTCTATTTCACTAGTAGATCTGTTAAATTTCACATTTTTTTCAAACTCAACTCCATATTCTCCCACTTAAAAAGATTACTTTTACATTTTTATTCACCATTTTTAATAATCTTAACTACTATCCATTTTTATTACTTTTTTTTTTTTTTTTTTTTTACTGGAAAAGGCTATTCTCCTCTTGCCTAGTCCTGGCTGTTTGTTATATCACCTTATTGGTAAGATTTCACTGACATTTTTCCTGATATAAATGCTGTTACTCTGCTTTTATAACATCCTGTGACTACTTCTGCAATAATACTTATAAAATTATAATCTAATAATTGTCAGGTTTCTCTGCTAATTTTGTGGGGGAAAAAATAGTTAGCTCTTACTATTTTGCTTAAATTTTGCCAACAAATAGCCCTGTGCTTGGCATACTGTGGGCACATAACGAATGATTATGAAATGATTTGAATAACCTGAAAACAATACGATGAATGTATTTGAGACTAAATACATATGATGACATATAATATGGGTTAGAAATAACTTAAGTGTTGCTAAGTGACCAATAATGAGCCAACAGAAGTTAAACATTGAATATGAATGCTTCTTTAAGGACAAATAAAATTTTGACACTTACCCATGCTCATGCTTTAATGGACTATTCTACTAAAGCTAACAAAGATAATATTTACATTGGAAGTTGAGTCTAATCTCTGGGCACAGATTTTTTAAAATAGATATAAGTGTTGGATACTTTATGCATTAATTAATATGGTCATTCAATAGGTATTTGCTTATGTTTGACATTTTTTTGGTAATAAGCATGATAATGGGAAACAACTAAATTTATTAATTATTTCTTGATAAATTTATCTTAGTGAAGAGCTGGACATAGAAATGGAAGTATAGAATACATCAAGTATTATGAAGAAAGTATACATAGTGTTATGAGACCATGTCACAAGATAGCATCAATGAGGGTCCTTTGTATATCATTCATAAAATGTAAGGATTTTTCTGGAAAGCAACATTGGGTTGAAATTTTAAAACAAAAGGTTATGTTTATCAAATCAAAAGAGAAGACTAAAGTGAGATAATGTTTAAAAAGTGAACTTATTTACCCATCTCCAAGTTAGACCTTGGTTCCTTGTCATTATAATAATATAAAGACAAATGGTTGTTTGGTTTCTTCAATTATTTTCTTTTTTCTTCTTTTAATTATTCAGAAATAACTTATAGTATCTTTGATCAAATGATCTTACTACTCCAATATCAGCTCCAAGTCAATTGTCAGAAAATATTCAAAATTTAAACACTACTCTAACTCAAACCACCAAATGAAATCCATTCTGTATAATTTCTTGTAATGCTATTCTTAAAGAAAAGGTATACATTTAATTCCTGAATAATATTTTATATAATTACATATCATAATAAAGGTAAAAAATAGTATTTTGGGTTCCTCAAAAACATGCAGAATTATAAAATTAATTTGCATCAGCAGCTTTTAAGAAGATTCAATATCTTGCTATGTGGCATTCATAGGTCTCAAAAATAATATTGAATGCTAGGTTTGACATTTTACAAGCAACCACAAAACTAGACAAAAACTTAATAATAAATTGTATGTAAGAGAAAAGGAAGGACACAATGAAATTCTCCTTATTTTAGTTTATTGTAAAAAAGCAATTTTCAAATTTTATTTATAAAATATCACAGTAGTCCAATGATGTACCTTTTCATTGTGTATTGGATTTGATAGCATCAGGCTTCTGAAAAGAAGTAAAAGGGCAATTCTTGCAGCTGAAGGTGACCTTTATTCCATATTTTTCTAAGTTCCTCTCCCAAGATTGTCAAGCAAAAAGGGGAAAAAAAATTAGGAGGCAGTAACTAGCAGAATTGAGCTCTTTTTCTTTTATACATTAAATAATATTGATCTCTATGCATTCATCTAATTGATTTTTTTTTAAAATGATATGCACAGAAAAGTAATTCACAAGTGTTCATTCTGTCATGGTGACTAACCAGTTTTCTGTGTTCTGTGTTTTACAGCTCTCAGAAAATGCTGTGTCAGTGATGACTTTCATTAACATGTTGAGCACATGTCAAATGTTCCATATTAATGGTCCCTTATAAATGGGAATAGTTCCACTGAGTTGCTTAATAAGAAACAATAATCAATGAGAAAAGCTGTACATAAAAGTGCATTTACTTTTACAAAATGAGTTTCTCTAAGATAGAATATACAAGTGTAAACTTCTGGATTTCTGTAACACCAACTTACCAATAAGCATATATTTTTGATCTTTTGAGTTCATTTACACCAGTCAATTTAATGTGTTTATAATACAACTATAAAATCCCAGCTCATGGTGTAATTATAATATTTTCACTGAGCAAGGATAATAGAGTATATTTTCATGTGTTTGCAAAGCATGTGGCCTTGTTGGGACTCACACCATAGCCTCTCTTGTCTGTTCTAAGAACACTGTTATTCTACCTCCAAAGTACACATTGGTCTTAACGTAAATTATCTTCTGTACATAAGAGATTCCAATATAGCTCCTACAAATATTACACCTGTAAGAAGAGTATTGAACATATTCATAGTTCGTAGACTATTTATCATTAGAATTAACATAAATACATCTCTGTGTTTTGACTCCTTATAATGTTCCTGAACTTCAGAAAGTTAATAATTTTATAAATTCTCTATTTGGATAATCTCTTTCCTGCATTGTTGTTCTCCTTTTTCTTTTGCCCTACTGTATTCTTGTCTTTTATTGTTATCTTGGTATCTGCTACATAACTATCTATTGTTCTTTACATTTATCATAATAGACCTTTGATATACTGGGATGCTAGTAAATTTTTAATGATCACTTTTGTGAAAAGAAAACGCCACCAATATGTTGGGGATTTAAGAACACATCAGCTGAAAGAATAGAAAAACTTAACTCTCTGGCTTTCTCCCACTTCCTGATACAGGAACTTGGCCTAGCCAAGGGGCGTTCCCCTGACGTGTGCTGAGAAATCAGATCGCTACTAAGATAGGCTAATGGCTCCGCCAATGTGATTTGCTCATGCTCCCTATGTGCTCCTATGATCTTTCTGCTGATTGGCCTATGTCTTCTATAAATGTTGTCCATCTTCCTCAATAAACTGAGTTCCAGCTTTGACCAGTCTCCCTGGTAATTCTGAGAGTCTTCTGAAGGCAAGCGTGGATTACCAGTCGACTCCTGCAGTTCCCGATCTCGCCTTACCATTGGGGTGTGCTCCCCGAGCCTTCTCTGCCGGCCAGAGGAGGCTCACCCTGGGTCAGGGGGAGTTAAAAACCCAGGCAACCTTAAAACCCCAACACCAATATCTTTTGTGTGAATAATTTTACTACAGCCTATTTCAAGATACCCTTGAAATGCCAATAAATGACGACTTGAGACGAGATGTTAAAAAATGGTTCTCCACAGCTGATGTAAGCCAGCTCCAGCACACCACCAATTATCTATTCTGCATAATTTTACCAGACACATCTATCATGTGTCTTACTTGTGCGTACAATTTTTTCTTCTAACAACATTAGTACATTAGATCACCTGAATAATAGCTGGTCTAAAGGAAAAATAGAAAACCTCACAGTTGGAAGCACTATATTCTTCCACTGAGATGAGTGAAGTTCTGAAATGTGGCAAAGAACAGATTCATCTGTAGCTTCAAGGAAGAGTGGTATTGTTAAATGAATCCAGATTATAGAAACATTAATATTTAAAATAGCTTTGTTTATCTTCTGTGAATCTGTTTCTTCATTTTTTTGAGTCTGTAAAATAAAAACTAATTCTTAACTTAGTTTTACTGTAAAAATTAAAGTTGTTGAAGGAAAATTTAATTCTACCTTATGAGTTGTATATGTTGAGATTCCAGATCAGCAGGTAAAACTATTTATCTTGAGATATGTCTGAAGTTAGTAGCATTAATCAATATGGTAAAATATAATACACAATGAAGTAATATTTGTGCCTATACAATGTAACAGGCAGGCAAAAACAAGTGATTTGAAAAGGAAGAATTAAATCACTCTTGAATAGTTCCATTATATAATCCAGCATTTGAGAGGGTCATTAGCAGGTAGACTTGTAGTTACCAGGAAAATTTTCTAGTCAAGAACTCCAGTTCTGGGCTGGGGTTGTGGCTCAGCGGCAGAGCACTCGCCTCGCACGTGTGCGGCCCGGTTCGATCCTCAGCACCACATAAACATAAATGCATTGCATTGTGTACAACTAAAAAAATAAATAAATAAATAAAAAAAAAAAAAAAAACCTCCAATTCTGGGGCTAGGGCTATGGCTCAGCAGTACAGTGCTTGTCTTGCATGTATGAGGCCCTGGGTTTGATCCTCAGCACCACATGAATAAAATAAAGGTATTGTGTCCACCTACAACTAAAAAAATAAAGAAAGAACTCCAGTTCTGAAGACATGTATGAATAAATAAACATATCTATGTAAAATATCTATGGAGCATAGATAATTAGATGACATACAGACAAAAATAATTTAAACAGATTATTCAGCAGTTTCATTGCCAAACCTAGAGACAATTTGAAAATGTCCAAATAACAGGAGGGAATAAAAGCAAAAGACACAGCATAGGCCTATTGTAAATCTTACTGGCTATCAGCAAAGCCCCAAACTGCAACCACATGTTAAATTAGAACTGTGGACTCAAGCTGAGCCCAAAACCAATGAAATGAGTGACTGTAGAAGGAAGAGAAGAAGAGTATATTATAAACCTTAGTTTGTAATTTTCTATCAATTGTTTATCCATTCCAACTATGCCCATGCATTTCTATCCCTATTATTACTCAGAGAGATGATTTTTCATTTGCCTATTTCTTTATTATGATATGTTTATATATATATATATATATATATGATGTGTTTATATATATATGCATATATATACATATATATATATGTAAGTAAAGTAGAATTTGACATACTTATACAAACAAAGAGTATATCTTATTCTATTTGGGATCCCAGTCTTTTGGTCATTTTTTTTATTTTTCACTATTTTAAAGATACATCATAAGCATCATCTCCTCTGTGAAGCTTGATATATCCATGTACATGGATCTCTCTCTTCTCAAGATTTCTATTGCATGTCACATTTCACAGAACTGGCATAATATATTTTTCACATATGGAGATACTCTTATCTTTTACCTTATGATTTCATTCACAGCAATGAATATGTCCATTATCTTAGTTTATAAAATACCGGGAGAAAAAATGATAAATATAAATAGTGAGTTTTGATTAATCCCTTTCTTCTAATCCTATTTATTCTACAGATAGGCTTATAATTCAAATTAGTTCTGTCTAGAGGATGCTTCTGAAAATATATTAAAAAAGATATTTTATATTCACTCTCCTTTAAAATCTGAAACACACACACACACACACATACACAGGGTGCTTTTGGTATAGTAAATTTATTTATATGAACATATGGTAAGGTAAATGTATGAATTTTAAAGTTAGATTGTAGGTTCAAATCACATACTATGTATTAATAGCTCATTGATCTAGACATTTTGTTTATCTGTAAATTAGGTGTACTTGTTTTGTGTAAGGGTTAATTCCTGCATCATAAATTATCTTAACACACTAATAAAAATAATGAGGGCCTATGAAGTATATTTCCCTTACATCAATTTTATCCCTTTGTGTCTCTTCTTTCTTGCCATTTTTCTACTCAAAACGTGTAGTAAATTGTAGATTCATCCTTGATATAGTTGAAAAATCAAGTGGTGTGACACCATGTATAGTGTTCATTAAACAAATATAGATTGGATTTGATCCACCCGGCTTCAGCACAAACTGCTGTGTCTGTAACCTCCTTAATGGCCAATTAATTCCAAAGAGCATAAAAATTGCTCTTTGCCCTGAAATTTAAAACTCTAGTTGTAGACTATATAAATAAAAGACAGAATACGGCCTAGACAGCATTATTAAATGGTTAGCCTGCTGAATATTCAATATTTTGTTCCTAGTATTATTTTACTGGTCTTAACATTTTTACTTGGAAAAAATGCTATTTTTAGGCCCATTAATATTCATGATCAAATGTAATGTAAGAAGAACCATTCTGTTTAAATTAAATGCTTAGTTGTATGTTTAGAATGGTTTTACTGTTGATCACTTAGCTGAGTCCAAGACACCATACCCAATACCAGTTCTGGATTGTCTGCCATGAAGAAGAGTTGTGTTTGGGCAGGGTGTTTTCTTCTGGAAGATAGGTGGGGAATAGTGATTGAAATGCTAATGATATTCAATCTATTCTGGCTTAGTAAAAGTAGTCTCTCATGATGAAGATTTTCATGAGCAGAATTACAAAATAATTGAATCCTCCCTACTAACCATTAAGATCTAAGTTTTCTGATACAAAACAAAATGCTATTATTATCTGTATCTGTCCATTTCTCTTTTCACCCGTTGCAGTACTTGATGTGACTTTCAAAATGACTTTGCAAAATACCTATCATTTATTTTATTAAAACCATTCCTTGTTTCCTAGTACTCCAAGGATATCCAGTGTTTGTTCCCACAACTATCCTCTTCACACAACTACACTGATTTTTAAATTAAATTTATTTTAATTGATATATAATTAATATTAAGCTTGCTAATTACATTTCCTTTCACTCATCTTGCATTATTACTTCCAAGCTTTGTCACATGATAGTCCCACTATTTGGTGAATTCTTTTGCTCCCTATTGTATCTGACTAGCTCTATGACTTTAGTTCTTGCTTTAAGGTTATTTTTTCTATAATGTCTGTATGTGTTCAAAATTTAGTATATTAGGTGTTTGAGTTCTGAAAATCTGTCTCAGAAAGTATCAAACATTAATCACGTTAGTTGTTTGTATTTACTACTAGATAGTAATGTTTGTCATAAAATGTAGGCTCAAAAATAAGTAATGGAGAATTTTGGTCCATATAACCTGTCATAAACTTATCCCTTCCCACTTCTCCCCATGAAGTACACCCATAAACTTGGTAAATGAACAAGAAAATACAAACATGAAAAGGAGTAAACAGAAAGATGCAAATCCTTCCATATTTGGAAAAATACAACAACATGGGTTTCTTACAACTCCCTCCCAACAGAAAAATCACACTGGGTTTGATGTTCCAAGGCTCATCTAGCAAACATCTACCAAAGGAACATAAGTAGCTTTCTTCCTTTGTCCCCTCACTACCACTCAGGATCATATAAGAGTCTATTTGACAACACCAAATAAACCAGGAAGAATTGAAAAGATGAACAAGAAAATGTACTAAAATAGGGTCACTTGGAGAAATATTCTCCTTTTTTATTAGGTCTAATATTTCCCTTCATAATCCAGAGACACAAGGCTCAGTAACACCCATGAGGTGGATTCTGCTACAATGATTCCATACATATGAAGTACTCCTTGTCCCCAAGGGTGGAGAGTCTATTCTTCTACCAGTGGAGATTCTATTCTTCCACCGAGGCAGCCCAGCCTGGTGAAACATTTTCATTTCCTCCAGAAATACTGCAAGGAAAGTAAAAAGTCCTCTGGCATGAAATACGCAAAGCAGAAAATAATACCTAAAAAAAAACGGTGCCAGGTATAGTGCAATCCCAGTGGCTTGGGAGACTCAGGTGGAAGGATCATGAGTTCAAAGCCAGGCTCAGCAAAATCTAGGCACTAAGCAACTCAATGAGACCCTGCCTCTAAATAAAATACAAGATAGGGCTGAAGATGTGGCTCAGTGGTCGAGTGCCCCTAAGTTCAATCCCAGTACTATCCCCAAAAAACCCTCCAAAAACAAACAAACAAAAAAAGCTTAGTGACACTGTGATTGGAACAGTAGCCAACAAAATGGCCAAGGACTAAAGATGGTTCTGTCTGGCTCAAGAAATGCTTTATATAAACAAAAAATCTCCTATTATAATAGATAAAAATATTTAGGATCTGGGATACAATAAAAATATAACCTATACTAAAGATCAGAAGAATCAAAATTTAAATAAGAAAGAGCAATCAACTTATACCAACAACAGTGTAAATCAATGTTAGAAATTATCTGACAAAGATTTTAAATTAGCCATCATAAACATGATTCAATAGACAATTATAAGTTGAAAAATTCATCAGAGACAAATTATATAACTGAAATTATACAACTAAAAAGTGAAATTATATAACTGAAAACAACAATAACAAAAATTTGAAGAAACAAACTTGATGGATTGTCTCAAGAATAGTGTAGAGAAAATAGAGGATAGAATCACTGAACTGAGGAAAAATAAATGTTTACCCAGTCTGAATAACAGAGAAGACAAACCGGAAAAAAGAAACAAAAGCAACACTGTCTCAAGGATCTGTGGAACAATGAAAAAAATTCAAATATTCATATTAGAGTCCAAAAAGGCCAAAGGAAGAGTGGAACTGAAAGAATATTCTAAGAAATAATTGTTTAAAACCTCTCAAATATTGCAAAAAAATATAAAGTACCAGAATACAGATACTGAGTAAATATCAGTAAGGCAAACAAAAGAAATAGCATATAAGATATATCATAACATATAAGATACTTCATAATTTAATGTCCTGGGGCTGCAAGCAAAGTCAAAACCTTAAAAGTAACCAGATAGAAATGATACTACACTTACAGAGAAATAATTTGAATACCACTGACTTTCTCATTTGAAACCATGTAAGCCAGAGAAAGAGGCATATTTTTTTTTGAGTGTAGAAAGAAAAAAAATATATATATACCATTAATTTATATGTTCAGCAGGAATATTTCTTCAAGAATGGTAAGGAAATAAATTATCTCATAGTCGTAGCTCAGTGGTAAAACACTTGCCTAGCATGTATGACACACTGGGTTCAAACCACAGCACCACATAAAAATAAATAAATAAAACAAAGGGCCAAGCATGGTGACACACACCTGTAATCCCAGCAGCTCCAGAGGCTGAGGCAAGAGGACTGTGAGTTCAAAGCCAGCCTTAGCAAAATCGAGTCACTAAGCAACTCAGTGAGACCCTGTCTCTAAAGAAATACAAAATAGGGCTGGGTATGTGGCTCAGTGTTGGAGTGCCCCCAAATTCAATCCCCAGTGCCCCCCCCCAAACAAACAAACAAACAACAAAACAAAACAAAATCAGGTATTGTGTCCATCTACAAATACAAGTCACAAGTAAGAAAACTATACAAAGCAAAATACTTAAGTATACTATAAATAAATCAAGGCAAAGTCCTAGCTTAAAAAAAAAAAAAAAGGTAAATGATATACAAGAAGTAAGGGAAACACAGAAAATAAATGAAAAAAAAAGATATAATGAAAAATTAATCCCTAATATAGTAATAACTACCTTTAATGAAAATAATTTAAAAACATCAGTTATCGAGAGTGGATGAATTGTGCTCTTTATATGTAATATGAAATGAAATGTACTCTGCAAACATGTATAACAAATTAGAATAAATAAATAAATGTGGATGAAAATAGGGTCCTGCTGTTTATAAGAAGTACACTTAAAATTAAATGTTATTGGCAGATAGAAAATGAAGAATTGAAAACAGAAATACAAAACAAGTTAAATTATAAGAGAGGTGGCAATGAAAATATTGGAATAAACTTAAAAGCAAAGATTACTGAAGATAAAGAGGGATATAACTTAATGATGAATAAACAATAAAACAGAAATATAATACTAAATGTGGGCATATCCAGAAACAGAAATTCAACGTTCATAAAAGAAATGTTGATAGAACTAAAAACATAAATACACCATTAGCAACTATACTTGGAGTCTTCAACACTCCATCACAAGGCTATTGATGGTCTGATGCTGCTAATACATAGAAAATGAGAAAGGAAACAGAAGCTCTGAGGAATACAATAAACTAAAATGATCTATGTAATGCATATAGACCATTCTATCAAACCACAGAATAAATGATTTTTCAAGTATTCATGAACATTCAGTAAGATGGATGACATCCCTTGGTAGGTTATAAGAAAAATCCTAACAAGCTTAAAAGAAATTTAAGCTTTAAAACATATAATATATGTTTTCTGATTCTAATGAAATCAAACTATAAAACAATAATACAAAGATAACAGGCAATTCTTGCATAACTTAGTAAACTTAGCAATTAAATAACACAGTGCTTGATAATTCACTGGTCAAGGAGGACAAATATAAAGTGCAAAGTTCAGATTCTAATGAAACATTACATATCAAACTTCTGGGAATGAAGCTAAAGCAATGCCAAGAGGGTCATTTTTAGCAGTAAATACTTACATTAGAAAATAGGTAGCTATCAAAATAATAATCTTATTTTCATCCTTTAAGAAACTATAAAAAGAAGAGCAACATAAGTCCATTACAAGTACAAATAGATAAAAGCACAAAAATTAAAACAACAAAAACAAAAAAAGACTCAATGAAGCACAATTAATAATTTAGTTTTGTAAGACTGAAAAATGAAAGAAAGACACAAATATTCCAAATCAGGAATAAAATAGGAGAAGCTATACACATTTAAAAAATAAGCAAAATTGAAGTCTGATTTTTGATTGTCTACTAAAACTTAGAATAAATGGACCAATTCCTCAAAAACCATAAATTACCAAAACTCAACCAATACGAATACTTGAATAGTACCATAATTATTGATAATATTTGGTTTATAATTTATAATTTGAAACTTCCCTAGAGAAATCTTCATATCCACATATTTGTACAAAAGAATTATACAAAATATTTAAAAAAAAATATTAACATCAACATTACATAATCTATTATGTAATGTTATTCTATTCTGGTAATGTTATTACCAGAAAATGGATTCACTCTAAAATAAAACTCTTCCACTAAAATTCTATACCCAGAAAAAATATCCTATAGAAATGAAAACACAATAAAGACATTTTCTACCAGATAAAAGTTGACAATCATTATTTTTAGCAGATATACAATACAAGAACAAACAATAGTAATTGGGTTCAGAGAAACATTACAGATCAAACCAAGGTCTAAAAGAAGAAGAGAAGAACATGGTAAAAGATCAAGTATTTGAGTAAGTATATTTTATTATCTGTTACATATTATAATGTGTATACACATAAAACACACATTTGCCTTAAATATTAATTGTTTAAAATACAAAATAATAATGTACATTTGGGTTTGATACATGTAAATTTTTTTTTTAAAAGAAGAATTTAAGCTATGGCAGAAATTAAAAAGAATTATATTATTATTATAGTTTTATTTATTTATTGTGGTGCTATGGACTGAACCCAGGGCCTTTTACATGTGAGGCAAGCTCTCTACAAACTAAGCTATATCTCCAGCCCAATAATTAAATTATTGTAAATTTTTACATTGTAGAGTAGAATATTATTTAAAGGTAAATTATGATATCTTAAGCATGTAAGCTATAACCTCTCAAATAGGTAGTAAAAAGTGATAGAGAAAAATTTAATTGTTAAAATTAAATGGAATACAAAATATACAAAATACTGTACCCAAATCTAGACAGGAAAGAAGGGTGAAAAAAGATGAACGCTATGGAGAACAGGTAACAAGGTGATACAGTTAATAGGCCATCTCAATACTACTTAATGTAACTGGACTAAATATTCCATGTAAAAGGTAAAGATTGTCAAAGTATGAAAATAAAGATCATTATTTATGTCAAGTACACTTTAAATGTATAAGCAAAGTGAGGTTGAAAGTAAAATTTCAAAAAAAAAATCACAAAATCACTAAGCATATGAAATAAAGTAACACAATATGAAATTATAGGAAAACAGAAACCTAAAAGTAAAATTATTAAATTTATGTACTGAGATGATGATGTAAGAAAAAGGTGAACATGAGAAGAAAATTTAAAATGAAAATGTTGCAAAGTGTCTGTAGAGGGCCAGGCGCAGTGTGCAAGCCTGTAACCCCAGCACTTGGGAGGCTGAGGGAGGAGGATCGCAAGTTCAAAGCCAGCCTCAGCAATGGTGAGGCACTTAGCAACTCAGTGAGGCCCTATCTCTAATAAAATACAAAAAAAGGGCTGGGGATGTGGCCCAGTGGTTGAGTGCCCCTGAGTTCAATTCCAGGTACCAAAAAAAAAAAAAAAAAAAAAAAAAAGAAAGAAAGAAAGAAAGAAAAGAAAATTATACAACCAAGAAAAATAAATAAATTTATTAAAATTGTGTTCTTTTAAAATTAATTTGTTTTAAAATTAATTAAGGAAAACATTACACCATGATTTTTTACATGAACTCACAAAATATTTCCACATATTTTTAATCCAATGTATTACAATGTTTTTCCAACTGAGGTAACTTCAAATGAATTGTTAATTATCACAGTATGAATAAAGCCCTCTTTCTCATCTTATATATCTCATATATCAATGCTATTCCTATAGAAATGAACTTACTTTGATTTTGTGTTTGGGTGTAATTCATAAAAGAGACCTCACAGTTCTGCCCAAGATAGTGGTTGGCTTAAGGTAGGAATTCTATAAATACCATTTCAATTATCTTTCTCTGGAACTTTTTAAAAATCTGATTTATTTTTACATTTTTTTATTAGAGCATTAAATTTATGCATAGGTAGTAGTTGAGTTCATTTTGACAAAGTCATACGTTCAGGGAATTTGATTTTCTCCATTTCAGTCCTCGACTTTTCCTCCTCCCCTCCATTCCTCTATACTCCTTCCTCTACTCTACTGATCTTCCTTCTGCTCATTTATTTATTTATTTTTGATTGGTCCTTCTTCTCAGACATAAAGGTGGAATTCTCTGTGATATATTTATAAGGCATATGGCATCATTTGGTTAAAATCATTCCATATTTCCTCCCTTTTCCTGTTCCTCTCCACTGCCTTCTTCTACTCTACTTACCTTCCCTCTCTCTTTATAAAATTTGATTTTCCACACCTTTTTCTCCTTATTTTTCTCTAGCTTCCATATTCGGGAGAAAACATTTGACCCTTGATTTACTGTGTCAGACTTACTTCAATTAGCATGATATTTTCCATTTCTATATAAATCTATATAAATCTGACTTGATGCCATGATCACTCTTTATTTAAAGGTGTATAGTATATTTTTAATTTTATAAAAGAAATTCAATTAAATGTCATTAAACAAATGATGTGATATATATTTGTGAAATACATACTAAGTTAAAGTTAAAAAATGCTAAAATAATCTTTGTGATGATAAAAACAATGCTAGGAATAATACATGGAACAATACGTGATAATGGCAGAATAAGTCTTGAACGTTTTTAATGGTTTCCTAGTAAACAAATTCAGGTATATTGAAAAAGAAGTATATACCTGCCAATTATTATCTCTATGTATAAACTGCTGAGTAGGAGAAAGTAGTATTTGTGCAACTCCCCAAACAGGATCATTTCTACATTTTGCTATATATTTTCTTTTAAACTTGCAGTTAAAAAGACAAAGTCAATAATATAACATGGATGACAAGAAAGATGAAATATTTTATGTTTTTTTGTTCCCTTGAGTGTGTATCTCTAAACATCCCAGCTAGTTCCTCATCATTTCATTGGGATATGAAGGTTTATACATTTTCTATTAACCTTATTTCAGTATACAATAATTAATATCAGGAATATTATTTCTCAGTACTATGTTGTTTTTATTTCAAAAAATATTTAGGGCTGGGGTTGTGACTCAGCAGTAGAGAGCTCGCCTAGCATGTGCATGGCCCAGGTTCCATCCTCAGCACCATGTAGAAATAAATGCATTGTGTACAACTAAAGCAAATAAATAAATATTTTTTAAAAAATTTAAAGGGCTGTTTAACACAGTGCATGCCAAATAAGTTTCCAAGTCTTCAGCAACTCAAAGTCTCTCAAAATTACTTGCTCCAAAAAATACCTGACAGTACAGATTTGCTAATTTTTTTTCAGTGAGATTAAGCAACTCAAAATTATTTATTAATTATCATCACAGTATGAGCAAAACCTTCTTTTTTGGAGGGGCACCAGGGATTGAAGCCAGGGGCACTAAACCTCGAAGCCACCTCCCCAGCTCCTTTTTAATATTTTAGTTAGAGACAGGGTCTCTCTGAGCTACTTAGGACTTCACTAAGTTGCTGAGGCTGGCTTTGAACTTGCGATCCTCCTGCCTCTGCCTCCTGAGCTGCTGGGATTTATGCACAGCCACAAAATGTTCTTTTAATTGATATCCTATCAGCTTATCAGTTTATATCAGTGTTCTATTTGTGAGAAATAAAATATGAAATAATTGTCATTAAAAATGAAAAAAAACATGAATAAAGAATATTGGAAATCCTTAGAATAGCTAATATTTATGTGGGAAATATAGTAATTTCCCACAGAATTTTCTTGACTCTCAAGATCAGTGACTACATAATATGATCTCATTATATTTGTCACATTTCACAATACTATTGAACAGTTGACTAATTGTGAACTAAAAGAGGACAATTAATGGTAATAATATCAGCTAATAATAATAAATACTAATAATATATAAGATTATTATTTTTCTGATTAGTGAAGAATTCCATAAAACGTGGTATTGTGTGTATGTTTTCTGTCATTTAAAAAATCAAATGCATGTTATTTTAAATACAATTTCTTGAAGTCATAATGTCATTCTACCCCAATGTCTTCATATGGCATATGTAAGTAGAGATCACATTTATCTTTTTTAAATAAGTGACATTTAAATCAAAGTACAAAACACTGAAGAACTACAAGCAGTAGATCATAATAACATCATTTACCAATATTTGTATAATCCATTTTAGATATTTTAGAGTGCTTATTTCTTTTTCTTTCTATATTAACAGACATATTTGCTCTTTTATTATTTGTTCATATAAGCACCCTATCAGATACTAAAGTGATAAAGTTTTAGGAATTCTATGTACTTATATTCTATCACTTTTCTGAAATGGACCATGAAACATGGACCATGAAAAATCAAAGTATTTTAGTCATAACCTAATGTGCACATTGAGAAATAAGTTACATACATAACATTGACTCTGCTTTCTGCCCCTAAGGGTTGTTTTATCTACATATTTCATTTTATAAAATGGCATCAAGCTATAGGTGATCTTTTGTAGCCGACTTTTTTCACTTAAACCCATGATGATAAGATTGTCTACTTTGACATCTACTGGAAATTTCTTCTATTTTATTTTCAAGTATTAATCCATTGTATTGGTAGATCTCATGATTTTCATTCAAATTTTTGGCTGTCATAAATAATGCTGCTATAGATGTTCACATTTCAATCTTTGTGGTACATACATTGCTTCCCCCCCCCCTTTTTCTTCTCTCTCTCTCTCTTTGTTAGGTACATAAAAGGAAACTTTTAGTAAACTACCTAGGAGTAAACTTCTAATGCTTTATTTAACACATTTGAAATAAACTCTCCAAATATTTTACAAAGTGGCTGCACTAAATCAGACTCCCTCAATCAATATGTTAGGTTTCCAGTTTCTTCTCCTCAGAAACACTTGTTAAATTGTCTGTCTTGTTTATTATGCCTATTCTAATAGGTATGAAATGACTCTAAAGGTATAGTCAGTGTAGATAGAGTCAAACTGCATTATTTATCATTGGTCTCTATTTTATATCTTGCATTTACTTTTTAGTAGGAAAAGAAAGGAAAATGTTACCCATATTAATGCCTTCCACTCCTTACTTCTCTATCTATACAAGAAGATACTGAAAGAACAATGTCAAATATATGCTTTGCTTAAAACACTCTGGCTATTTGATAACTACACATCAGGCTACTATCTCTTTTGATACACAGGCTGTGTTCTGATCATGTTGCATGTATGACAGTGCATTAGGGCTGGGTGGATAGCAATGGAGGGGTCAAACACTTTTCATAAGAAGATATGGGCAATTGTGATTTTAGTGAAGTATTTTTACACAGCTGGAATTAAGTTTCTGCTGTGTTTATCTAGACTTGGAGCCTAAAATTTCATATATCAAAACCTTAATCTTTAAATATTTTCCAGCAACTCTATAAAAATTGGTTTTCCTAAAGCAATTGAACAATGTTTATACTCATTAACTGTTGGAAATGGGCATCTTTTCATAGTTTGTATATTTACTGTGTATATAAAGTTGCTTATTAGTATGACCTGACCTCTTTAGGGGTACTTAATGAGTAAATCTATATAATTTACCTTTCATATGTCTTTCAATTCTCACATTTAAGAATATTGTTTGTATCAAAAAAGAGTTGGAAGCCAATTCATTAACATAATTGAAGTACTCCAACATCATCCATGCTTCTTAGAATTTTCTTGAAAAAGTCAAAAGGAATTTCAAATCTTTCAATTTTATTTGATATTTGAGTGCTTTAAGATAATGTCACAGGTAGACTTGCAGAGTAATGTTTCCTTATAATTGTACTCTCTCAAGTATTTCAATGTCTACTATGTGTGAGGTACTATGCTAAATACTTAGGCAAATGTACTGTGCTTACATTTCTTACATAGCAACATTTTTGTGAAGTTATTGTAGTATTTCAGGCATAAGATATTTTGACTGATATTAGGGTGGTAAAAATGGAAATGTTAACTATGTCCAGATTTAGAGTTACATTCATAGTGATAAAATGTCCTGTAATTACTGAATCTGAAACTTGGGGAAAAGGAAGCCTAATGTATAGAAAGTTAACACATCCTTGTAATTTATGTACTAGAGATATAAAGGTAGTTATCTAGTTGAAGAGACTAGGGAATAGTACTGAGTCATATAAAAGGAGACAAGATTTTAAAAATTGATATGAAAGACAATTTAGTAATAAATGTAGACTCCTAAAAATGAAGGTTTTTCTTAGAAAATTCAAAAATTCTGGAAAATTTTCAAGGATCAATATATAAATATATCTGACTTGTAAATCATGTGCCATACTTTTAAATTAAAAACGATCATAATGAAAGTCTTATCATTTGCTTATCTTAGAAACCAGTTTATGCTGCAACTACTTCAGAAGTTGAGCATTGTGTTTCATTTATGAAAACTAGAAATGGTCTGTTTTTGTATAATATATGCCAACTATTATCAAAAAGAAAAAAAGTTCTTCTTCCATCTACTAAGCTGTAAGTTTTATAAGTTAGAGTGTACAAAATACCTTTTTCACATATGAATCTTAAATGTGTTGTGATATTTTTAAAATTTAGTGAGAATTTATTAAGTGAAATATTAAACTTCTGTTTCTTTTTAATTCTTCATGATTTGTTTGCTTTCTACCAATTTTGTACTATCATTGTAATGTCTAGGAAGCCAAAATGATCCAACATTTACAAATACATTTTCAAAGTGCCCTCATGAGGCATCTGTTTATATACACTTTCAATTTTTTTGTTTTTTTTGTACTGGGGATTGAGCTCAGGGGCACTCAACCACTGAGCCATATCCCCAGCCCTATTTTGTATTTTATTTAGAGACAGGTCTCACTGAGTTGCTTAGCGCCTTGCTTTTGCTGAGGCTGGCTGTGACTCACGATCCTCCTGCCTCAACCTCCCAAGCCACTGGCACTAAAGGCATGCATCGCCAGGCCTGGCTTAGACTTTTAATTTATGTTACCACTTTAAGCTGCATCATTTCACACTGAAAGAAAGCACAGCATTTTATTGTTCTGCAGCCTACCTTTTTGTTATTTTCAATGAACAAAGTAGTTAACAAAGAAAATATATTATTACATAAATACTAGATTCTCAAGCACAAAAAAGTGCCTTATTTTAAAGAAAATTGATGAAGATCATACTGTAAGGCACTTTATTTCTGACAAGTAAAACAACATACACATCTCAAAGAAGAAGCAGATGTCAGACATTAATGATAACCAGAGTGCATTTCCATGGTCCAGTAGTTGGTGGTACTTAATTTCAACAAAATCACGTTCCTCCTACAACCTTTTCAGTGTGTCTGTGTAAACTTGACAGTAACTTTAAATCTTGTTGACAACTACTTCCCTTATCTTTCAGCAGGCAGTCAGTTGCAGTTCAAGTAGTATCACACAGAGAAGTAATACCCAATTTTTCTCTCATTCTCTAAACTCAAATGTAGTCATTTGGGACAAAGCCAAATGTTGGGTCAGAAATGCTAAAGCATCCCAGAGGATATTAAATCAGCTGAACAATTAGAAATTCAATAGAAAACACTGAGTCAGTTTCATTCTTAACACAAGGATCACCTTGACTTCTAACCTGTTCCAGACATTATTGTTTGATGGTTGAGAAGAAGGAATTGCTTCTCTAATAGGAGAGTAAAATGAGATTATACAATCAGAGGCCAAATGAAGACAAATGGAACAAGTTAGGTAAAGCTTTACTCTAAGAATCGGTGTGACATGCGATTATTAATATTCAGAGAATTGCTTTTTGCTGCTGTTTTGCAAAGAACTCCAAAGGCCAAAAATGCAAATGTGCAGTATAACTGCTTAGTGAAGTAAATATAAATAGCACTGTGTGTTTGTGTGTGTGTGTGTGATTTCAGGAAAATAAACAAAATTCCAGTATATCACTGCATCCATGATATATTTACATACTAATTTTTAATCTGGGTATATAAATCAGTGTTCAGCTTTGACAGCTATGAAAGTAGGTGTTAATAGCTTAATACGTTTGTTTAAAAAGAGACAGCTTTGAGTCCTAGGTTTCCAATTCATTAGATACACAATATTGGTTATTTCTCATAAATGTTTTGAACTTGAGAATTAAAATGGGCATAAGTACTCCCCACAGGCTTTAATTGTGTCAATCATGCATTTAAAAAAATGCAGAAGAGTCCAGATAGAAACTTAATGATCATAGTACTAATAGTTTTTCATGCTATTAGTATATTTTGCCATTCCACATATTTCAACATTTGCTCATCCTGTTTTCATGATCTGCATTGTATTTATTTTCTTCTCATTCTTTAAAAATTCCTCTGGAACCATTTAATTGTGTGGCATTGGGAAATTTTCACCTCTTTTATGTTACTGTAGCACCCCATGGAAATCTATTATGATTCCACTTACCAGTCCATAAGAATATCACCCATTAATGTGTTACTCCACAGATGAAACTGGAACATCTTAAACTCACACTTATCATGTCTCATTCACATTTTTATCTCTAGAATTCAACACTAATGTTTAGTATTCTAAAGTACTCTCTTAATGTTGATAAATCAAAATTCTAAAAGTGAGAGTATAAAATGAAAGAAATAAGCAATTGTTGAATTGCCTTTCTGTTTTTATGTATTTTTCTCTTTCTCTTCAGGAATTAAGTGTTTTTTGTGATTTTACCTTAATTTTATTGCTAATATAAGAAAGAGAATTTTTCACATTAACACAAAGATTGGGACTCTATTTAGGAACATAATGAATAATGCCTTAATATTTAATTTTATTTTATTTGAGATCTCTACATAATTCAAACATAGCCATTCAATTTATACAAAAAGAAAACACAAATTATTATAAACTGTTGTGACAGCAAGTTTGAAATGCATTTGTTATTTTTAAATTTGATATCATATCATAACATAGCATAGGCACAACTAACATGAACCCTTATAATTATGGCATTTAAAGATGAAGTATTTATCAGCTTTTTAAGGTTTATAGCTTATAATTTAAAATAATTATTTAGTTGAAAAATATTAATATCTTACTCATTTGATACTAAACTATTATCTTATATCTTGTAAAATGACATAACCCCCCCAAAAATACATATCACAGATACAGTCTCTATGGTCTAGTTTCTCCTGCTACCTTGAATCACCTGAATTTTAATTTTTGAACCCACTGAATCAAGTTTAGGCTATAACAGAGTAAATACCTATCTGCTTCTTTAGAGAGGACAGTTTGTTGAAGAATTGGCACATTCCTAATTGCATTACATGTCCTGGCAAAAAGTTTCACTTCATGTGAGAAATTTTGGCATTATTCACTGGAATGTCTTAAACTAAATCAAGAAATCAGCACTGGCAATTAGATTACTGGAACAGTTTGGTTTTTCTAAATATGACAGTGTGTAAACCAGAGACCACATAAAACAAATATATGAAGCAGGTGTGAGACAGACTCAGAGTTGGAAGACTGCCAACTGATCAGCTCCACAAGGTTCTATTATCTAACCAGAAACACATTTTGTTGATATTTAGACTTTTTCCCCCTAGATTAACTTCTGCCAACTGGATACAGATCAGTGAGCATAATGGCCACAACCATTCCAGATTCAGGTAACTGATTGGCACTAAAATCTAGTCTGTACCTGAGGTTTTCTCTGCTTGCATACATAGATATTGATATAACCATGCAACATCAACTACTTTTCGAGCTCAATATACAAAACAATCTACAAATATATGCCTGCATGTCATTCACATCAGAACTTATTTATACAAAAAATTTAGATGCTAATCAGATGTATAAAATATAATCATTAAATTGTTTATCCTGAAGTACTGAGTGCCAAGTGATAAGTTGATAGAGTTACGTCTATGAAAAGTCATAGATTATAAGAGGTGATAGATGTGTAAAGGACAGGAATTATATTTATACAAGAAACCATACAACTATATTGACTGTTCTCATTTATAATTCTTAATTGAATGTGATAAAAATAATTTTCCATAGTTTTTTATATCATTATGTATTCAACAAATCTATTCAAATAGTCACAGTCAGGCCTCTTTTCCAAGTCAGAACAAGACTTATGCTACCACTCATGTATGCAGGTTACTTGATTCATTCATAATGCTGGAGCATTTTACAATTGTTTCTTTTTCCCTAACAATAGAGAAATCTTTATGCAGATTCATTTTTGAACAAAAATGAATGACAAAGTTGGGACACAGATATAATTTTTGATCAAGGAATAATAATAAATTAGAAATACTTTCCTTATATATTGGCAAATATTGGGTTGGCCTTCCAATAGTCATTTTAAAAAAACACAGAAACTACATTGAGTAGAAATGACATTAAACATAATGCACCTGCTAAAAGCATAGTTCATTGATTTTGGACAAATGTACAGAATACTGAAAACCTCATCCAAGCTATGCATTTTTAAAATTTCCATTTTATTACTCTATAGAGATGATCTGATGACTGACAATAAACTTTGGATTTACTATTATAGCATTTCATCTCTATCTATGGAATCATAGAGAATGTACTGTTTTTAGGTCAATCTTCTTTCACATATCATAATGCTTTTCAAACTCATCATTTTTATTTTTATCAGGAATTTTTTTCATTTCTTTTGTTGAGAATTATTCTCTCAATATTTCAAAATTTGTTTAGACATACACAAATACTGATGAATATTTGTTTTTATTTATATTGTATTATAAGTAATATTCATCGAAATATTTGTTTACAAGTTTGTGTGGGTACATATTTCCTTGTCTCCTTGGTCTTCTTTGGGGACTTTAGTGGCTAAGTCAAATAAATATGTGTTTTAAGATATTATCAAATGCTTTTCCAAGTGGTTATAAAATTTCACATTGTCAGTGGTAATAGTCATGATTATTTTGCTTTAAATCTTAACATTTGGCATTGTAAGGCATTTTAGTTTGGGTCATTCTACTGTATATAACATGCTATCTCACTATAATTTTGGTTTGAAGTTTTCTGATGACTAGAGATATTGAACATTTATTTGTGTATTTATTGGATAATCACATAAATTTGATTATTTGTGTGTTCAATGTTTTTCCTTTCTGTTGAGGTTATATGTATTAGTAATTTTTAGGAAAAATATGCAATTTTATTTAGGTTTTTTAAAAATTTAACTGATATATAATAAAAAAGGTACATACGAATGGGATGTCATGTACTGTTTTAATGTATTTATTTGTTGTGTAAAGTTTAAATCATGTTAAATATATATAATGCCTAAAAATTTTCTCTTCTAATAAACACATCCAAAATCCCTCTATCATTTATAAGTATACAGTAGTACATCCTTGTTAATAACATCTTCTTTCTACCTAAATGTAACTATATACCCATTCATTGACCAACCTTTCTCCATCCTTCCCCTACACTACTCTCCAGTGTATAATAACAATTATACTGTCAACTTCCATCATGTAGTACCTGTTTTTCTGTGCCTGACTTATTTAACATATTGACCTTCAGTTCCATCCATGTTTTCAGGAATGACAGCATTTCATTCTTCTTAAGTCTAAATAGTATCCCATAGCTTATATGTATCACTTTTTTATTCATCAACTGATGAATAGTTAGGTTGATTTTAACTCTTGGATATTGAAATAGTACTGCAATAAACATGTCAGTACAGATGTCTCTTCAACATACTGATTTCATTTCTCTCGGATAAATATCCAGAAGTGGAATAAAAATTTAAATCAATTTTGACTTGGTTTTTGTATCTGATGAGAGGCAGGAGTCCAGTTTTATTTTATTTATCTAAATTCTCACTTAACCTACATTATTTATTAAAAAGTTAATAAGCCGACCCCGGGAGCGCGGGTAGGTCCGACTTGCTCGCCTGTCCGCTGGTAGCAGGGAGACCGGCATTGGTTGAAAATCACCCTCGGCGCTGGCGGTGGCTGTGGGTGAGATTTGGCGCCCAGAACCTCCAGGGGCCTCAGCTCGCCGCCCACTACCCGTGTAGGAGGGCGAAACCCAGGCCCCTGCAGCCCCGCTGCGGCCACTCGCGCGGTCAGACGCCAACCATTCCTGACCCCATCCTCTTTCCGCATGACGCCCGTTCGCCCCAACTTGAGGCCGAAGCCGCCTCATTTTTTAAAGATGATAAATTAATTTATTAATTACAGATTTTCATGAAATAGTTAAAATATTTTATTTAAAAGGTTATATTGTCCAAAATTTAAAAAAGGAAAATAGAGCTTTAATTTATTTTTCTTAAACTTTTGTACTAAAACCTCCATTATAAATAGAAGTAGTAAGAGCAGATATGCTTGTTTGGTTTGTCATTTAAGGAGTAAATCAGTCTTTCACCTTCAAGTTATTGTATTAACTGCAGGTTGTATAAAGACACACTTTAGATGGTCAAGAAAATCTATTACTTTCTTGAAAGGTCTAAGATTAGCATATAATGTACCTTTTTCAGCTTATTACTATGGTGAATTATATTTATGAATATTAAAAGAACTATACAAATAAGCCCATTCCAATTGTAATAATTTATCATTTTTACTAAATATAATTCCTGGATTCAATTGGTTAAATTTTTGTTTGAAATATTTTCATTTATATTCATGAAATATATTAGTGTGCAGTTTCCTTTTCTTATAAATGCTTTGTTTAATTTGTGTTTTGGACAACCTTGACCTTATAAAATTAATTAGAAAGTGTACACTCTTCTTTTCTGAAAGAATTTATATAATGTTCATATTATTTATTCTTTAAATATTTGAAGTATTCTCCAGTGATGCCATTTGAGCTGCTTTTTTAAGGATGACTTTTAATGCATAATTAAATTTATTAATTCTCACAAACTTATTCAGATTTTATTTTTCATTTCTGTCTTGTAACTTTTAAGTTTCTTAAATTTGTCCATTTCCTCCAATTGTAGACTACATCTGGATAAAATTTGTTCATTATTTTATACATTTAAAATCTTTTGTAAATAGATGATGTCACCATTTCATTCCTAATACTAGCAAATTATGTACCTTTTATTTTTATGACTGATGAAACTAGACTTTTATAAATTTCATTGATCTTTCATAAAGGTCAGTTTCATTTTTGCTTATTTTATTTTAGTGTATTCTCTATTCTAGGCAAATATATAATATATGAAATTAACACACATTTCCCTGTCACATGGAAATACACATGGTCCTAAAAATACCTTTCACGCCTTTAGGGACATACATTTCTAAGAGAACATCCTGTCAAATTATCCCTAGATGGTGGAATGTGTATACATGGTTGTAACCTTATCAGAATTTCTGAATAAATTTCCTGTATATATTTGTGAAACTCTGTTCCTCATTGCTCTTCCCATTGCCAGGGCACTACAGAGAAACAGAACCATAGGATATATGAATATAGATGGACACAGACGTTTATTATTAAGAATTGACTCATATGATTATAGAAGTTGCTAATTTTAAATTTTCAGAATCAATGTCCTAGAATACAAAGGCCAGAAGCTCCCGTAAAACCAGTAAGACTGTATATCCTAGAGGCTGTCAAACAACAGGAATTCTCCTATTTGGGAGAAGATAAACCTTTTGTTGTACTCAGGCCATGAACTGATTGGGTGAGGCTCAAACTCATTAGGAACCCAAAAGAAATCTACTTTGCTCAATATACTAATCTAAAAGTTAATATAATCACAAAATCACCCTCACAAAACACCCAGAATAATTTTTCATTCAAATATCTAAGTACTTCATTGCCTAGTAAAGTCAACACATAAAATTTACACCACAGAGACAAAGTGGGTAAAAGAAAATGTAGTTCTTAATTAGACTTTATATTTTATTCTACAAGTTGAAGATATTTATCTCTGTATTCTCTGCAGCTTGTATTCCATCAGGTAAATCCATCTACGACATTTTGTGATTAAGTCTTAACAAAATCTGAAGGAGTGGTCCTCCAGTAATAGAGCAGGGTAGAGAAACCTGCAATATGGAGGCAGATTCAACCAGGATTCAATTGTGCCCCAAATATGATCTCTTTGACATAGTATACACTGCAAAACTTCTCCCATTTATACATAAACTTTTTAAATATATCTTTAAAAAATGTCAGAAGACTTTGATGTGCATGGTACAACTACCTGGTACCATGTGCATGATACAGTGGCATAGTGTCGGCCACTTGAGGATCACAGTGGTGTCCACATCAGTTCATGTCCTTCAACTAGATATTCTCAAAGCACAACATCAACAGTCTTAAGACACTCATCACATCATTCAATTCCTCTGCTTTCATACAATGACTTTCAATATAATGAAATCACATACCTTGTCTAAATTGTAAAATCTAATGTTATCTTATCCTGTCCACTAAGGACTTTTGAAGTAGCTGACATCTACTGATCATGTTCTTTCTCCATTTCTGTCTGGCTGCCTCTTTCTTATCTTTAATGTCTCACCTCAGAAGCCATCTTCTCACAATTTCCTTCATTTTGATTCTACAGAAGCAGGTATTTTCCTTAATTTCTCAGTCTATTTCACCTGTACATTGTCTCTTCATTAAAACAGTGCCTTGAATAGGGAGGCACAACACATACTTTTGAATGAAAGAATGAATGATTTCAGATCACCTCAAACTTTACTTCTCTTCCATGCTTTCCTTCCCACAGTCTGTTAATGCTCACATGTACAAGATCAGAAAGTTCTGTTGATTCGTGATGCTAAAGAAAAGTAAGCTTATTATTTTTAAAAGTTAAAAATCTCCAGACTTTAAGAATAAGTTGTAGAAGTATTGAATCACTTTAATCTTAAGAGAAAGCAACTGCATTTGCCAGCATTATACTTTCAAATTATTGGTTTAACTACCTGTGGCCGTTTTGTTGAATTACAATGTTTTCTTTTCTATAGATTATATTTTCTCTTTGTTCAGATGAATGGTTGAACCCATGTGTGTCTCTTAATTTAAAACTCCTAGCTTTGGCCACTGTAATCAATCAAGTGCCATGCACAGTTCCCTAAATATTTATTTTTCTTGCCTCAGTAGTTATTTAAATTTCCCATTAGAAATCACTAGGGTAAAATGTTAACAAGTACCTTAGCAATTTCAGTAGGTTACATGAATAATATTTTAATATTTTAAAATATGTGATAGAAACAGGATATTTAACCAAAAAATTCCTTTTTATGGTTTAAAAGTTGGAACTTTGAAGTTGAATATGGAAAGTATATTTTAAGCCAGGATTCCTACTTTTCTTTCCCCCAGGAGAAAAGAGCTCAGTCCTATTTTAAATTAATTCTGTGATACAATTTCCCATTAGTAATTTTAAGTTTGAATTTTTCTTAGATTTTCTCTAACCTTTGGTGGTTATGTTTTCTTAATTACAAAAGGAAATAAAAATATATATTTACAAAAGGTATTTTAATGAATTTGAGGTCTTTATCTGAGAGCATGTTTTTACACGAGCCATGAATACTGTATCTGGTTACCAAGTACTACAATAGTAACATTAATTCTTTTTCTGTGTATAATTCAGAACTTTGCTGATTTTGAACAACTATCCTGCCTGTCCACAAATGTGTGTATGGGATATCTCTACAGTCCCAGAAAGACTGCTCTAAATATCATCTGGCAAAGTAAAATTTACTTATTTTAAAAGGGAGAGAGAGTATATGTTTTGCATCACTTAGTTTGTGCCATTCAACCATATACCCCACTTAACATTTTTTTTTTTTTTCCCCCTATATTTCTCTGGGACATTGGATCCAGAAGATTTCAAGGGTCAGAGATATTAATCATATAACATCATGTTGGTGAGAACAGCCCCAATCCTTGCTCTCTCCCTTATACATTAGAAATTCCTCATCAGTACAGTATTTCCTAAAGTATCAATCAAATGCAGAAGATGACCTAGTTGAGATATTAATTTAGATTATACTTTTAATGTTGAGATACACCTGGTTAACTTGTTTTTCATTTTGTAAAGGTGAAATTTTCAAAGAGTTGAATAAGTAAATGTGCTCTGTAAATCTTTAAGAGGGAACTATAGTATTCAAAACTCAGCAAAATAATTTATTAATACAGCATGTATAATTTACTATGCAGAAACTTCATTTAAATATTTTGTAAGACTGGAGATTCATGAAACTTGCCTTGGGGAACTCTACCCTTCTGATAATCTAACTGTAGGTTGAAGATGCACATGATCTGCTATGTAAAAGAAAATGATTGATATTTTGCCAACTATTTTTCCCTTGCATTTTGCCACTGAACCTCATTCTATCTAAACTATTATTTCCGCATTCTTATTATCAATTACTTAATCATGAAACAATTTTCACATATTTTTGTTATGTTAAAATGTATTAACCTATTAATTAGTATATGCAAAACTATGTTGTATAACAAATATTGCAATAATAATGATCAAAATCTTAGTGATCTGACCAAATAAAATTTACTTTTTCATTTATACCAAAGTTCTATTTGAATCAGGCTGCTCTTTTTTGTAGTTCCTATCAAAGTGATGATTCAAGATATTCTTATCTAGAATGAACTGCAGTTTCATTCTGTAACCTGTAGTAAACATATGTTATTCTATGTAGAATTATATTTGAATTTACTGCTCAAATGAGAATTCTCCTCTTTTTTAATGTTGTTGGGATAGAGTTGTTTTTCACTCTAAATTATAAAAATAGTAAATACTCATTTTTCCAGGCCACCTTGGTACATTTACCGGGGATCCATTGATAGTAATCTGACTCACCCTTACATGATCATGGAATCAAAGAATCAAAAATATAAGTAACTTGTTTGGTAAAACTGGGAGTTAAATCAAGATGGAGTCCAAAGGCAGTGAAGGCGTGTGTCCATGCTAGCTGCAACATTCAGGACAACCTGCTAACAGTGTCAAAGTGGTTCACAGCAGTAATTAGTACCTACAAGGTCACAACAGTTTACCACATGGAACAGTTCTCAGTGTCAATCTCTGCATCCTTCCTTGTTGTTATGCTTCCTTTAAAGTCCTTCAGAGTTCAATAAATGGTAAAGTCCCATCAGCTAATGGCTTGTGTGTGTGTGTGTGTGTGTGTGTGTGTGTGTGTAGGTACCGAGGACTGAATTCAAGGCCACTCCACCTCTGAACCACATCCCCAGCTCTACTGTTTTATTTTATTTACAGACAGGCTCTCACTGAGTTGCTTAGCGCCTTGTCATTGCTGAAACTGGCTTTGAACTTGAGATTCTCCTGCCTCAGTCTCCAGAGCTGCTGGGATTATAGGCATGTGCCACTGCAGGCAGCTCCAATGTCCTTTTAATGAATTTCTTGTCTACTAAAATTAGAGATACTTTTGTTTTGCTTATAAATGAACTCTGACAACAAGCTAGTAACATGAGACTAATCAGTTTTAAATACTTCTCTTTTCAGATATGAATAAGTGAGCATCAGAAAATCATATAGTTTGAAATTTAAATTATGTTATGATGGAACTAATGAATTACTATGATGGCATTACACGAACCACTTCTGGAAATAAAGAATTATTTATGCAAAGTTCCCAATTTTAGGACCAAGCAAGGAAGTCTAAGGTTTTGATACAAGGAAGGGCTACATCAAGTATCTTCAACATTTGTTCTACTATAAATGGGCTTCTATTTAAGAGCACAGATCTCATGAATTCATAATTTAATAGATGCCATGACGGTCAAGAATGACATCAGAAGTTTTGGCCTAAATCAGTGAATTAACCAAACCTGAGACCATTCTGGAATAAAATATTGTTTTCTTTTCCCATGTACAAGTAAATATATTATTGATCATATATTCAATGAATTAAAAAGGAAAAATATTGACAAAATAGTTTCTAAGAGTTTGAATGAATAAAGCAGAGTTCCAGCTATGAATTTGTCTCAAGAAAAATATTATGGAAAGCAAGAACCAAACTTTTGAGTCAGTATAAGATTGAAAATATATTTAAAGTAGAATCCCTTTTTATGTGTAAAAGATAGCAAGCATATGTTACTAACCAGATGTATAACAAATGCAGGAAGAGGGAATAAAGAAAGATGTTAATAGAAAATAGTGTAAAAGTTTCAAAAAGAATGGTTTAAAAAATAGATTAAAAAAAAAGTGTTTGAAGAAGGCTGCATCCTTATACCTTCCCTTTGAATGGGCTTGATCAAGCTGTGCATATCCCAGACAATTCTCCATGGAAACTGTAAGAAAAGAATTATGGTGGTATCATAAATTTTCTTATTTTCAAAAATTTCAAAAATTTCAAGTCAATATGCCAATTTATGTTTTAAATCTGCATATCAATATATATCACAATGGTTAGCATAAAACTATGATGACATTAGTTTTAAAATTTTGGATTGAAATGCATACAAAGTATTGCCTCAGTTATTTAATTGGAAGGGAAATAAATCAGGCACTTTATTTGTTTACTTTCTGTGATACTGAGGATTGAATGCAGAGCCTTGAGCACACTAGGCAATCACTCTGTCACTGATATACATCCCCAGCCCATAAATTAGGTATTCTATAACGAGGAAAATTACAATAAATTTTTAAAAAAATGTCTGAAACTGGACACTTTCATGCCTGTCACACATAATTATGATGCTCTCTATTTTCCTGAGATAGAACACTATAAATGAAGGACAGGTTGCCTAAATTCTCCCTGGTGACATAACCTGAAGGAAATGACAGGCATTTATTTACCCCCCAACTAACACAAAATTAATTTGAATTGTTCTTGAAGTATGAGAAACTAAAATCTCATTGTTAATTGTAGGTCCTTTACTTATTAGACATTTTTTCACTTAATTACCTACAGAGAAAAGAAATTTAACTACAGCTTGTGTAGCAATTTGGTATCATATTATCTGTTTCTATTATGATATTTGTTTTTGATATGAAAGTAAAAGGCTTTCTTTAATTCTCAAATTTTTAATTCAAGCTAATGTTTGCTTATAGATAAATGTTCTGCAGTTGCTGGAGATTGGCTTCATTTTAAAAAATAAAACAAATATTTAGTCACTCTCTTTGGTGATATTGAGAACATATTTTAAAATATGGATTCTTTATGACATGGTGATTTTTTTCTTCTGATGTAGAATACAATATTTATTTTAATGAAGAATAATTTTTCAAAAGTCATTTGATTGACTTTTTGTTCTATTTACATATATCTGATTAAATTTATATTAAAAAGCAAGTTTTCCACATGGTTTTGTAGCTTTAGAGACAGAATTAAGTGGGTTTGACTTTTTAATTCTCTGATTTTGCTGTTTAATCTGAATATATCATGTAGCCATACAAGATATACATTTATTTATATATATATATATAAAATATTTACTCACCTTATAATGTTATTTTGAAGGATAAATGAGAAAATGTATGAAGATATGAAACTGATTAATGACTATCAACTTCTAAACATATTTGTAGTGTGGAAAAAAATTGTTTCCTTATAAAAATTTAGACTTGCATGAAATTTAGACTTAAGTAACACATATTATAAATTGAACAGATAATAAAATGGAGAATGAAACATTATCTCATATAATTAATAATAGACTTAATAATATAATACAAATATTTCAATCCCCTGTTCCATAATGTTTCCAATATGATTTTTATATTAGTAGAAATGGAGTGGCATATAGACAAAAATCAAGAATGTGAAAGAAATATGGAACTTAAGATTTGTTTTTTACATGCTATATTTGGTTTTAAGGAAAGAGGTAAGGAATTATGAAAGTATAAATGTCTAAGTGCTCTTCGTATCTTATATCATTTCCATTTAAAAGATAGTTGCATTGATTGATAAATTATATTGTCTCACCATGGCCTGTGAAGAGAGGGAATAAGTAACCGTCAGCCCCCCCCCCCCCCCCCCCTACCCCCCCCCCCCCCCCAGAGGTGTGGGCCAGCTGGAAATAAAAGGCAGGAAAAGTAGTATTAAGAAATAAAATGATGCAAGAAATGTATATTGAAAGAGAGGGTTTTATGAGTGGAACAGACCTGATGGGTCAGATCCTAACAAAGGGAAAAAGCCTGAGAATTCTTTATTTATAGTGAAACTCATGAAAGGAGTTTGTGGTGAAGAGGGGTTCTTCAAGGTACACCAGAAGTCAGAGGCTGTGGGGAAGTTGGCCTGGTTGGGGACTTACCACTTCTGTGGTAATTCTTCCTCCTCCAGGCAGCTGGCACCTCAAGACTAGTTGGACACGCTGATACTTCTTTCCATCTCCATGAGTTGGGTTTGAACCTAGGGCTGTCTGAGCCAATAAATTCCACTGTATCACAGAATTCTCTTTGAGCAGGACGTTTGCCAGGGCAACAAAGTGGTCTCAGATCAGTAAGATAATACCAACAGTCCTCTGAGGGGCTCACCTCTCTTAGAGATGTTTCAGACATGCCCACGGTTCATTCACAGCTTCCAACAATATTGTTTGTAACGTACAAAAATAATATTGATGCTTATTCATCTGACAGTACAATATGGGCAAAAATAAATTGAAGAATTGTATGTGTCTATCATTGTCATATAAGTTCCCCAAAATCTACTATCTATGTTGGATAAAATTCTTTTTAACAAATGATGCTAGGAAAACTGGATATTCATATGTAGAAGAATGAAACTACATCTGTAATGCTAAACCAGCACCAAATCAAACTGGATCAAAGTCCTAGGAATTAGACCAGAAGCCTTGCAATTGCTGGAAGAAAACAGGGTCAGCACTCTTTCACATTGTCTTGGACACCAGTTTCCTTAATATGAACCTAATACTCCAGAAATCAAGCCAGGTATGGTGGCGCACACCTGTAATCCCAGCTGCTGGGGAGGCTGAGGCAGGAGGATTGCAAGTTTGAAGCCAGCCTCAGCAAAAGCGAGGCACTGAACAACTCAGTGAGACCCTGTCTCTAAATGAAATACAAAATTGAGCTGGGAATGTGGCTCAGTGGTTGAGTGCCCCTGAGTTCAATCCCCAGTACCCCCACCATCAAAAAAAAAAAAAAATGGAAATAAAATGAAGAATCAATATGGCGTCCCATAAATTTAAAAGATCTTTTGCATAGCAAAGGGAATGATAGACGAGTGAAGGGAGAGCCTACAGAATAGGAAAATGTCTTTGCCATCTACTGCTCTGAGAATGGATTAATACTGAGAATATATAAAGAACTCAAAATAGCAACAAAAAAACAAAAACACAACTCACACAATAAATAAATGGGCATAAGAATTAAACTGACACGTCTGAAAAAAGAAACAAAAAGTGGCCAACAAATATACAAAAAAAAAAAAGTTCAGCATTTCTAGCTATAAAGGAAATGCAAATCAAAGCTACACTAAGATTCCATCTCACCCCAGTCAGAATGGCAATTATTAAGAGTACAAATAATAATGAATGCTAATGAGGATGTGAGGAAAAATTACACTTAGTCATTTTTTTGATGGGACTGCAATTAGTAAAACCACTCTGGATAACAGTATGTAGGTTTCTCAAATATGAACCAACTATCCCAACTATCTGGTATTCATCCAAAGAACTATAATTACCATACTATAGTGATACAGGCACATCAATGTTTGTAGCAGTGCAGTTCACTATAGACAAGTTATGGGACCAGCCCAAATATCTATCAATGTAAGAATGGATTAAGAAATTGTGGTATATATACACAATGGAGTTTTATTCTGCCATAAAGAAGAATGAAACTATGGCATTTGCTGGAAGATGGATACAAAAAGAGACTGTCATGCTAAGTGAAATAAATGAGACTCAGAAAATCAAGGGTCAAATGTTTTTTTTTCTCATATGTGAAAACTAGAGCAAAGTAAGGGATAAAAATTGGAGATCAACTATCATAAATATATACAGAATATTAGTGGAATAGAAAGAAGAGATCATAGGGAAGGGGGAAGAAAAGGAAAGGGAAGGAAATGTAAAATGACTAAAGAAAATCACATTATGTGCACATGTAAATATATCATAGGGAATTCTATCCTTATGTATATGTAGAAAGCAACAAACAAAAATAAATACATACTGGGGATATAGCTCAGCTGATAGAGTGATAGCCTCACATGCACAAGGCCCTGGTTTCAATCCCCAGCATAAATAAATAAAATACATAATTCAGTGAAAGGAAGATTAATAGAGTAAAGGAAGGAGAATAGGGGGAAGGAGGACAGGAAGTAAAGGTGGAGGAAATGGTGACTGAAATGGAGCATATCAAATTCCTCGCATGTGTGATTTTGTCAAAATAAACCAAACTATTATGTATAACTATAATGCTCTAAGAAAAAATCAAATATATATTTACTTATATAATTTTACATAAGAATACTTGTTTATATTGTTTACACCCAGATATAAATAGTACTAATTTTTATTTTTAAATAGCTAGTATTTTTTCTTAAGTTCATACTTGTATATTCTCCTCATAATTTTACATGTATAAATTAAAATATTTTTGTTAATTAATAATATAACTCTACAATAATTATTGTAAGTATAAAAAGCATGTCCACAAAGATCCATTGTTTTAACGAGATATCAGTTAGTCATGATTACCCACAAAAAAGCAATCACTTATACAGGTACAGAGTATATGAGTGTTCAAAACACAAGGCACTGTATTTGCATACTAACTCAGCTGAGATGAAATACCCATTCAAGTGACATGAAAATAATCTCTTTTGGTCTCTGTCTCTCTCTTCCATGTGCAAGCATGCAGACACACACACAAATGAACACACACACACATGCACACACACACGCGCACACACACACACACACACACACACACACACACACAATAAACGGAACATCTAGCCAAGAGTACAATGCACAATTGTTCTTTTTGTATGATGATTGAAATTATAACACATACAAATAAACATGAGTGATGTTTTGATTTTTAATATTTTCATTCAATTTAAACAGTATTGGATTATCACAATCAACTACTAAAATTAAAATTTTATAAAATTGGTAAACCATAAGGAACCTGTGTTCAAGCAAACAAGAAAGAATCTAGCATTTCTAGGGCAAAACACATTAAGAAATTGCAAATAAAATGTCACAACAAAAAGCAAAGAAATGTAGTCATTTTGTTTTAACTAGAAACTGAAAATCACTGAATAAGAACTCTCTGATGCTAAATATTGTCCTTTGCAATTATAAACTCAGCTGATTTGCCATCTGCAGAAATAAAGCTAGGCTATTGCAAAAGATTATAAATATGAATTACTCTAACTGCATATGTGGGCCAGCAGATGTCACTCTTGTTAAAACACTGCCAGTAATCATTTATGAAGGGTAATTGTCTGGTGTGGTTATGGGCAGAATTTCAACATCTGAAGGATTTAGCCTTGACCCTTTTTTCACCTTACCACCTACTTTACACTAATGATAACAGGATCAGTAAATTAAAAGCATCAGCTGCCCCTCCATCAGATGCCAAAGCTGTTGGTCTAACTATAATTTATGGTTGATGGTTATATAAGCAGCATTGCCAGATCCATGTAATTATTAAAGATGTAACCAGACACAAAGAATAAATGTTGCTGCAGCTAAACCAAGCCCTAACATTACTATAATTAGGCTGATGATTCATGGCATTTCTTCCTCTTAGAAGGTATCTAGAGTAGCTATAAAATTACACTTCAATTTTTTAAATTACATATTTTTTTTCTTTTATAAAACTAGACTTTGGTCATTTCAGAATAGATGAAATGACCATCACTCATAACTGGTCAAAGTGGTCATAACCCAAGAATGTGACCTTTTGAAAAATCAATGGTATGGAATATTTTTAAGATGTAAAATATTTAAAAATACATGTATTTCCAGTAATAAGGCATATTATCTGGAATATTCATGTATTTAATGTATATAACATATATGTGCATATTTAATATATATATTTAATGCTTACAAAAATAAAATAAATGATATGTGGTGTGCCTTCATATGTACTCACATGTGCTTGTGATCTACTCCATAAGAATATAAATATATATTTTATATATACATATAACATTTATATGTATATATATTAGATTTTTTATTTCTTTGCCTATATTAGTTGTCACATAGGAACTAAAATTCTATCAAGACTTTTCTTTAGGCAAATTCACTATTGTGTTAAATGAATTATTGTATTAATGGGATTGTTCACAGTTTCTTTGGCCACAACTATGAGTAAGACTAAAATTACTTGAGAAATCCTGTATTCAAATAACAGTTCTATAGTTTTATGGGCTTATATAAATTGCTTCACTTTTTTTTATCTGAAAATCGGATAATACCAATAGCTTAGATTTTTTGTATTATTTAGATACAATAATATAAATAATAGAATGTCTGAAGTACTTGGTTGGTCCTTGTAGGATTTCAAGGGGCTTAGCTCTCATACTGAGTAATTTTAAGTTCCCAGTGTGACCAATGATATGAATGAATGTGTCCATTGTGTGGTCATTCAAAACAAATACTAAATAATATTAGATTCTTCAATTGGAAGATGTCCTCATTCTATTTCCCTAGCTCATGTAAAATTATTTGCTAGTTTACATGCTTTAATATTTTTAAGAAAATGGAATTCAGACACTGAATATTTCCACAGCTCTGTCTCAAAAGATAGCTTTTTTCTGTTTTTGACAAAAAGACTATTTGGTATCTATCTTAGTTAACAGTGACTTAACATATGCTTTTCAATTGTTACATCAATTTGGCTCTACACAGGAACTCAGAAGATCTAAAAATATATTTCCACTGTAGAACACTTGGATTATCATTCCATAACAGCAATAATTTTATAGCAATAAATTTCAATTTTTTCAATGTTTCTGTATATTAATATTATGATATTTTTAATATTACCTACTTTATAGTTTCATTTTGAGGGTTTAATAAGATGTTCCTTGTAAAAATATCCCAGTGCATCACATATAATAAGCATGGCATAAATTAATTTTTTTTGCCAGACCTATCATTCTAAGTGCTTGCTCATAAAGATGAAACACATTTCATTACCTTATATCTTAGCATATTGTTACTAAACCCTGCTATCATTTCTCAGATTCCTCATATTCTATTAACTTTACATTTTATTATTGTTTTAGGAGATGCATCATAACATTAACTCAGCCTGAATTGCCTTAAAAATTCTTACATAATTTAGAATTACTTTAATTATAATTAGCAGAAAACACAAATGACTTTAAGAATATTAATTTTGACTCATTTAACTAAAATGTAAAGGAATAGATCTTAATAATTCTGATTCAGAATTACTGAGAAGTACAAATGAGGTTGCCAAGACCTACCTCCTCTTCCCTTTCTCATTCTACATGATTCAGTTATATGAGACTTTTTCCTTTTCATCTTTAAGGCAAAATCTATTTTAAATGGAACAAAATTGAAAAATTTGTGTGTCTGGGTGTGTGTATGTCTCTGTGTGTGAGAGAGAGAGGGGGAAGAGAGAGAGAGAGAGAACAAGAGACAATTATCTGCATTTTTTGTATACGTTTTTTATATACTTTAAGGTACTTTTGAGATTCCTGTAGCTGTCCTGATTACTGATCTGGTATGAGAATCTAATGTTTTCCATTTTCTGGAACTATCTTTGGTTCTAAACATATTTTGTTTTGTAATTTAATGTTTTATTGATCTATCTTCATAAATTATGATGTATCTAAGTAGGCCCTTCCAATTTGAAAACTCATATACTTCATTTGTTAAAAAGAAAAATATATTTCATTGATTATTACATTGCCTTTATTTTCTATAATTCTTGCGTTAATTGTCGCTGCCCTGAAGTGATTGCCGCTTGGAGCAGCGATACTGCGGGAGAAAAATCAGAGACAGGATGTAAATGAAAAAGTTCTTTTATTCTTCTCTCTCCGGCTCCAGCAATACACACTCCTACAATCACCACGCCACACACACACACACACAAAATGGTGTTCACTCCGCACGCTCTCTCAGGTTAAGTCTCACGGCTCAACCAGAATGGCGCCGGCCAGAGTTATCTCCCGGCATAAGTGTATTTTGATCCCGCGCCAAGTCCCTTGAGATTCTGGGCTAAGTCCCACAGGCGAGATTCTAGGCCAAGTCCCAGCGAGTGAGATTTTGGGCCAAGTCCCGAGAACAATTAGGGCTTCAGCATTTCCCCCTTTTTCATTTTAAAAGAGGGGATGTTGTTAAGGCGACAAGCCTTTTGTTGATGAGCTAAATTGTATAGTATATTAAATTTTTTAAACAAATCAGCTGTCCTGAGTTCCATCAAGCAACACACTGAGTCTTGTAGGCAAATATCAGCAAGGCATTGTCTCGCAAAGTCACAAACAAATGAAAGACCAAAATGTCCACTCATCACAACACATTGATCCAGGAGGCCCCATGCATGTAGAGCAGAGGCCACACTGTTGGTGAAGTTGTCCGATGTCTGAGCAACAGGGATGTTTGGAGTGACTGGATCCCTGTAGTTGTAGCAGCAGCCGTGTTTTTCATGTCTAGACAATACCGTCGGCAAATCTTCAGGCAAATCGCCCGCTACCTAGAAACTTAAGCTTTATTGAAGGAAAGGCAGTGTTATTCTGGCACTGAGTCAAGAGGGGAGTTGTCAAGCTAAAAAACAGAACTATTAAATTAGAAAATTAAGGTTGATTTGTGTTCACACACATTGCTGATTTAGCTCCCGCAGGCATAAGCTGGCAAAATATCATATTTAGAACAAAACAAAGAAAGACTGAGGGTATTTACTACATTAAAGGTAAAGAAAAGTTAAAGGCACTTTGTAAAAATAATATGTTAGCTGGAACCCTCGAGTCTGTGTGAACTTATATGATATTATCTGTTGAAATAACTTAAATTAATCAGCTATAAAACAAATAAAGTTAATTACAAATAAACATCTGTATGTCAAAACACCAAAACATCAGGCTACACAGCATTAGTCTTATTTTTTAGTAAAAAGAAATCTCTGGGACACCTATAAATCAAAATTGAAGGTACCTTCACTTTTTAAATTATTTACCTAAATTGAATATTATCAAACTTAAATAAATTAAAGTTATTTGGATCCATATATATATATATATATTTTTTTTTTTTAATAAGCGTTTAGTTATCTGTGACGTCACACTGGACAGACGTACAAACCTACAAACATATTTTTGTGACATTACAATTACATGAAATTTAGACAAATGGACAAACATAAAGACATATATAAAAAGAGAAAAAAATAAAATTGTGTGCACACTAAAGAGAGATCTCTTTTTCTCGGCCGGGAGGAATGACACTTAAGTTGTGAAATATTTTGAAGGACTCTTTTAAGGGAATTATTCCATGTCTTTATCTTGGTCTTCTTGATTTTGTGTCTTTTTTATTGATCTTAATTGTTCAACAACTTCATTTTTATCCTTTTGATTTGGTACCTGTTTTTATTAATCTGATGGTATCCACATTGGAGAAAATTTGTGTTTTGGAAAAATGCAAACAGATCCTCTCCCCCAAATTAATACTGGATCTGGACCCTTCCATGTACCTGAAAGAACATCCTTCCAGTAAACCAAAGGTTTATGTTTTTGATGTGGGTTCCAATGTCTGTCTCCAGCAGAATAACCATTAGAGTCTAAAGTTAAAAAATTTAAAGTAAACAAGGACACTGCCAATCTGTCTCTAGGATTTTTCCAATTTCCTTCTTTTTGTTTGAATAACATAACTTTTAGTGTGAAGTTTGCTCTTTCAATAATGCCCTGACCCTGAGGATTGTATGGGATGCCTGTTTTATGGGATATATTGAATTTTGCGCAAAACTGTTTGAAAGATGAGGACATATATGCAGGGCCATTATTTGATTTAAGCATTTTGGGGATGCCCAATGCAGCAAAAGCTTGCAAACTATGAGATGTAACATCTTTAACTTTTTCTCCAGAATGTAAGGAAGCAAAAATCATGCCTGAGCATGTATCTATGGTCACATGAATAAATTGCAATTTTTCAAAACTTGACTCAGGAGTAACATCCATCTGCCATAAATGATTGGGTATTAATCATCTAGGGTTAACAACAAAATGAGGATTGGGCAAATGTGTCATACAAGATTTACAATCTTTTACAATTGTTCTGGCTTGTTCTTTTGTGATTTTAAACCTACGCTGCAAGGTGGTGCTGTTGACGTGAAACTGGGAGTGAAATATAGTAGCTTGTTGGAGCGCTGAAAGTATAAATATTGTTTTGTAAGGTCATCAGCCTTTTGATTACCTTAATGGAGGGGACCAGGCAAGTTAGTATGTGCTCTAATATGGCCTACAAATAAAGGTTCTTTTCTTGCCCACAAAAGTTTTTGTATTTGATAAAACAATTGGAAGGCTAGAGTATGAGGTGCTATTGGTCCTGCTAGTTCTAATTTTGGGATGGCATGTACAATATAGTGGCTATCTGAAAAAATGTTTACGGGCTGGTCTCTAAAATTTTCCAGAGCTCTTACCACAGCTTCCAATTCCACTAGTTGAGCTGATTTGTGTGAAGTTATGTAAGTCATATTTTCTTCTTTAGTGACTACTGCAGAAGTACCATTTGAGGACCCATTTGTAAATACATTAAATGCCTTAGGAATAGGTTGATTTTTTATTACCTGTGGAAATATAATAGGATGATTGATACAAAAAGATAATATAGGAGACTTAGGAAGATGATTATCAAAATTTGCAGAAGTAGAGCAACTAGCTATAGCCCAATCATTATCATTGAAGCATAAATATTCAATCTGTGATGATGAATAAGGAGTAATAATAGTAGCAGGGTGAATGCCAAATATTTTAGTAGAAGTCTTAAGTCCTTGAACAATAAGTTTAGCCACCATGGAGGTATAAGACTCAATTATACTTTTAGGAGAGATGGGCAAATGTATCCATAATAAAGGCCCTTGTTGCCAAAATACTCCTGTGGGTGTATAATGTGAAGAAATAATAATCAATATCAGCGGTTGAGTTAAATCAAATCTGTCACAATGAACTCCTTCAATGGCTTTTTTCTACTAACTTTAAAGCTTGTCTAGCATCAGGAGTCAATGTTTGCTGTGAAGATGGGTCAGGGTCCCCACGAAGGATGTCAAATAAAGGTTTTAGTTGGCCAGTAGTGAGGTTTAGTGTAAGTCGAAGCCAATTAATGTCTCCCAGTAGTTTTTGGAAATCATTGAGTGTGGTCAAATGTTCTTTACTTATTAAAATTTTGGGGGGTCTAACAAAGGTATCCATAATTTTAAATCCTAAATATAATATGGGAGATCGGGTTTGAACTTTATCTTCTGCTATATATAATCCATATTTTTTTTTTAATTTTCTACCACGTCACTGAATATATTAAATAAGATTTTTTGATTAGGCTGAGCCAGTAAAACATCATCCATGTAATGTAGACACATGAGGTTTGGATATTTATTTTTAATGGGTTGGATAGCCTTGTCCACATATATTTGGCATATGGTGGGGCTATTAGCCATTCCCTGCAGCAAAACCTTCCATTGATATCTCTGATCAGGGCCATTATTGTTAATAGAAGGAACTGAAAAGGCAAACCTGGGGACATCCAGAGGATGTAGGGGAATAGAAAAGAAGCAATCCTTTATATCAAGAGTAATAAGATGGAAATTTTTTGGAATAGCTACAGGATTAGGAAGTCCAGGTTGAGTAGGGCCCATGATTTGCATGGTTTTATTAATTTGTCTAAGATCTTGTAACAATCGCCATTTTCATGATTTTTTTCTTGATCACAAATATGGGGGAATTCCAGGGAGAGGTGGAAGGTTCTATATGTCCTGCTTCTAATTGTTCCTGAACTAGTAGGTGGGCCACTTGTAATTTCTCTTTAGATAGGGGCCACTGAGGGACTGGCTTATCAGAAAGCCATGGTATTTTCAAAATTATTTTCTCAGTGGCCCCGAAGAAAAATGTCTTTTTCCTTTATGATAATGATTTCTTTTAGGGTTAAGCTTACCCTGTAGATTTTCACATTTAACACCTGCAGGCTTGGTTGCAAGGTGTACTCCCATTTGTTGTAAGATATCTCTTCCCCATAAAGTAACCGGTAGGTTAGGTAAAACATAAGGCTGAAACGTTCCTTTATATCCTTCATCATCCTCCCATTTTAAAATTACTGCACTTTTCTCTGGGAGGTTATTATATCTCAAGCCTCTTAAACTGGTTGAAGCTTTTTGCAGAGGCCAATGCTTGAGCCATTGATGTAAATTAATGATGGAAGAATCAGCTCCAGTATCTATTAGTCCCTCCATTTCTATTTCTTGGATTTTTATTTTACACATAGGCCTCCTTGAACAGTCTTGAACCCAGCAAGCCATCAGTCTTGAATCAGTGGAACAAAATCCTCTATTGTTCCTTTTTTGAGACATACTCATTTTAAATGAATTATGTAAATTTGGAAGGAGAAGCAGCTGAGCAATTCTATCTCCTTGATTAACAGAACTTATACTTTGGGGTGAACTAAGCATTATTTTTATTTCCCCTTTGTAGTCTGAGTTTATTACACCTGGGGTCACTTGCAAACCTAATAAGCTTTCATGACTTTCCCCAAGAATAAGTCCTACAGTCCCTGAGGGAAGAGGTCCCCTGACTCCTGTGGGAATCAGTTGAACCCCCATTTCAGGTGTTAACACTATTTGGGCAGTGAAACAGAGGTCTAATCCTGCATTTCCTCCTGTTCCTCTGGCGAGGGAGTGGATGGATAGTAGGGATTGTGTCGGGGAAGCATCTGAGTGGATGCTTGAGGATACTACTCCTCCAATGCCTCGTACATTTGTGGGCCCCAGGGCATTGGGCCCCATGCCCTGTTTTTTGAATTCCTGGACAAATGATTTCCATGGATGTCAAATTTTGAATGGCATTCATTGGCCCAATGATTTCCCTTTTTACACCTGGGCAGCAGCCTGGGGCACGGTATGAGCTTGGTCTTATTTCTCTTTGGGGATTTTTCCTAGAATAGCCTGATTGATTATGATAATTTTGCCTGGAATATCCTGATTGATTATAAAGTCTAGGTTGAGCCCTTGTGAAATTTTGAGGGGCAGCATCTCTCATAGCTGCTGCAATCATATTTCCTGTGACAAAGGCATCATTTATATCTTTACATAGTTGTATATGTATGGAAAGATCCTTTTTATTTTTCCATGGCCTGATGGCTTCCTGGCAGTATTTATTAGCATTTTTGTACGCTAATTGAACAACTAATGGCATAGCTTGATCTACGTCTCCAAACAATCTACCTGCAGTTCTCAAAAGTCAATCAGCAAATTCAGCATACAGTTCATTAGGTCCTTGAATTACTTTTGACAAGCTACCTTGCAGATCGTCAGGGCCTTGTAAAGTTTTCCATGCCTGTAATGCAGCTGCATAGATCTGAGCATATATGCCTGGTATATAATATTTTTGAGCCTGTGAGTCTGCGAACTGCCCTTCTCCTGTGAGCATTTCTACATTCTGATCTCCAAACCCTGTAGCTGCGTTTCTTTTAGCTGTTTCTATACACAGTTTTTGGAATTGCAATCACCAAACCAAGTATTGTCCTCCACTTAAAACAGCTTTACATAGACTTTTCCAGTCTGAGGGGGTTAAGTTAAAGGTGTTAAGGGCCTCTAGCATACTCAGCGTGAAAGAAGCTTGTGGTCTATATGTCATTACTGCCTCTTTGATATTTTTTATTGTTTTGAAATCTGTTGAGTAGTGGACCCTCTGTCCACTATTTTCAAATACTGGTAGTTCCCAATTTATCTGTGAGTTACTCTCAACAGCACATAAGCACTCAGAAAGACCTTTTATTTCTGTTTCTAAGGTTTGTAAATGCCTAGTAATTCCCTTCATATTTTCTGTAATGGATTCCACCCATGGGGCAGTAGAGGACACAGGTGGTTCCTCTCCTTGTAGGTCCTTTCTCCTTTTTAATTTCTTTTTGTTGTTTTTATTGGAGACTGTGCTCCCAGAATCACTAGATTCCGCTTCACTATTATCACCTTTACTGGTCTCCTGAATTTCAGCTTCTAAGGAGAGTACATATTCTTCGGCTAATTTCAATAAGTTTCTGATGGCTTTTGCAGCTCTTGCTTTTGAATTTACACCACTACTCTTCTCACTGGTATTAACTAACTCAGAGGCTATGCTTTCTTGATCGCTATCCACTGAGTCCGCGATATTGAAAAACTCATCCATGGCTTTTATTATCCGACCTTTGGTTATTTTCACTCCCATTTTCAGTCAGCTCTTACCTGCCGAGGACACCTCCTCCTCACCAGGACCACTCGAGCTGGGGCCAGGCTGCTGCTCATGCGGGGGGGGGGCCAGGGGGCTGGGGGGGGGGGGGGCCTGATGTGTCTGCACGCTGCAGCCAATCCCTATGCCACTTGCCCGCAGTGCGCTGCCGGGCTGTGCTGCTAGAGCCCGGACACGCCTCCACGCTCCTAGCCGCCTGCTTGCTCCTCGCTGGCTGCCTGATTCCCCGTATGGGCCGCCACCTGTCGCTGCCCTGAGGTGATTGCCGCTTAGAGCAGTGATACTGCGAGAGAAAAATCAGAGACAGGATATAAATGAAAAAGTTCTTTTATTCTTCTCTCTCTCCGGCTCCAGCAACACACACTCCTACAATCACTGCCACACACACACACACACACACACACACACAAAAAAAAAAAAAATGGCATTCACTCCGCACGCTCTCTCTAGGGTTAAGTCTCACGTGCTCAACCAGAATGGCGCTGGGGAGAGTTATCTCCCTGCGTAAGTCTATTTTGATCCCAAGCCAAGTCCCTTGAGATTCTGGGCTAAGTCCCACAGGCGAGATTCTGGGCCAAGTCCCACGAACAATTAGGGCTTCTGCAGTTAATCCTTCTGAAAGTGCTCCCCTAATTATCTTTTCTTTATTCTCTTATTTCTTCCTATTTTATGTTTTATTGGCTCTATTATTGGAATGATGTAGTCGTCAACTGTATTTTCTAATCCTTCTAGGAATAGAAAGCAAAAATGTTTCAAATGAGGTGCTGTGTTTGAGAGTAAGAAGAGTTTGGGTAAATAAATTGTGATTGTGAAAAAAAAAAAGTATGCATGGAGCTCTGGATCAGGAATGTGCCACGTTCTGGAGAGCACTCCCATGTTACAGAACATTAGCTTTATTTAGTAATGTAAATAAGGCTTCAATAAACTATTTACCAATCCACCACAGGAGCTAGCTACTTAATTCTTAATAATAAGTATATGATGAACCAATAATTCCATTGGCCTAAACTCTAAACTACATTTCATTTTATGTGATTTTAGTTCTTGGCCAAAATCGACATATTGCCTTCTACCAGGATACTATCAATGGCTGAAAATGCAGAGGAAGCAAATCCATATCCAGCTGAAGTGTGCAAATCATGGATCTCTCCAGGATAAAATGGGCCTATTATAATCAACCAGGTATCAGGTAAATGTCTTATCTTCCTGGAAGAGAATATCATGTTTTGAATAAAAATTGATATATATTATTGACAGGAACTCGGCAACAATGGTAGCCAGGTCAATCACAGTGAAGCGAAGTTCCTGTCGTTGAGCTCAGGTGCAGCCTTTATCACTTTCTACACATGCCATGAAGTATGCACCATTCCTTCTCTCCTTACTTTGGGTAACACTTCTAGCAAGAGCAGAGTCACTTCTGTAGTTAAACTGCTCATGAGACATTCTTTTTCTTTATAGATCCAGCATTCTCTGACTAGCAACTTGTCATATCTACAATCCAACTGAGTGATTTAAAATCTATACACTAGCATTCAACAATTAGAAAGTGAAACTTAAAATTTAAAAAGGTGAAACATTACATGATAGAATAAATACTTAGAAAGTTAAAAATCTCACGTTGAGAAGTGCACAGTATTGTCTTAGAAATTTTTAAAAGACTCAAATAAATATACTAACTAGAGATACTCTCTCCTATACTTTGGATCTTAAATGTACCTCAAACATGTTGAAGTTCTATCCCCAGCCTGTGACACCATTGAGAAGTGGAGGAAACTTTAGGAGGTGGATTAGACCTAGTAGCAGGCACTCAGAACAATGGAAGTGGGTCCTTTAGACTCCTGTTATTTATGATGTATTTAATTTTATGTTCATAACATGCTGTATTGTTTCCTATAAATTTTTGTAGTAATATATCTGAAGTCACATACCTTAGGGGAACACTATATGATTTCAAGACATAGTGCTACTATAGCAAAATAATAATCCACTATAAGACCATATATAAAGTTAATTGATTTTTAAAATAACAATGTACAAAAATTCAATGGAGAAAGCCAAATGGTGTTTTAGCAACCGAAGATTTTATGTATAACAATATTTGTTTCAAAAATAGTCAAAATATTAACTTGAAATGTACCATAACCTTAAAACTAAAGTGAAGACTGTGTGAAAACACTAGAAGAAAACAAAAGTGGAATCCTTAACTAAATTAAAGTAGGCAAAATATTTTTATATAGAACTCAAAACTACCAATCATACAAAAATATTTTTATTTCTCTTTATTAAGATTAAAACCCTGGGCTGGGTTGGTGGCTCAGTGGTAGAGCGCTTGCCTAGCATGTATGAGGCCCTGGGTTTGATCCTCAACACCACATATAAAGAAATAAAATAAAGGGAAAAAAAAAGTTTAAAACTCTGCTTTTTACTATTTAGAAAATTACATGATAAGACAGACATCTCTAGAATATATGAAAAATCTTGCAACTCATTAATTAAATTAAATAATCTCACAAATAAACAAAATATTGGAAGTCATAAAAGAAATAACCAATAAACCTCATTTAAAAAAAAGCTCAATTTCTTTAGTCAGCAGGGTATATATACATAAAATTAAAATTGAGATTGAATAATAACATTGCATTCTAAGAGAATGCTACATTAGCTTATTAGTTCAAGTACCTTTTTGGATGCTTCAGATTTTCTATAAATGTGATTATATTGTCTGTGAAGAAAATTTTACCTTTTCATTTCTAATTCATAAGCCTTATGTTTATTTTTCCATCATGTTACATTACTTAGATATGTGCAACACTGTTGAATAGAAATGTGCATGGATTTTGGGAAAAAGCATTTTTCATTCAGCCTTCCATTTAATGTAATGTATATGAGTTTTCCATAGATAATATTTTATGAGTTAAGGAAAATATTTGCTTTTCATAATTTTGCTATAGTTTAACCTTGAATAATTATTAAATTATGTAAAATGGTGAAAAGGGGTATTTTGTTTTTATTCTCAATGTTGTAAGATTCATTTGCTGGTTTCTTAATTTAAAATAAATGTTGCATTACTGTAATAATGATGGATGGTAATTATAATGATGAATTTATTCTTTTTCACTTTGTGAATATATTCAATTTACATTTTTTGTACCTAAATAATATTTTATTCTAATTTGTTATATATGACAGCAGAATGCATTACAATTCATATTACACTTATAGGGCATAATTTTTCATATCTCTGGTTGTATAAAAAGTATATTCACTTCATTCCTGCCTTCATATATGTACTTTGGATAATGATGTCCAACTCATTCCACCATCATTTCTAACCCCCTGCCCCTACCTTTTCCTTCCCACCCCTTTGCCCTATCCAGAGTTCATTGGTTCCTCACTTTCATCCCCTCCCTACCCTGCTATGAATCAGCTTCCTTATATCAGAGAAGATATTTGGCATTTGGTTTTTTTGATATTGGCTAACTTCACTGAGCATGATATGTCCAACTCCATCCATTTACCTGCAAATTCCATTATTTTATCCTCTATTATTGCTGAGTAATATTCCATTGTGTATATATACCACATTTTATTTATCCATTCATCTACTGAAGGGAATCTAGGTTGGTTCCACAATTTAGCTATTGTGAATTGTGCTGCTATAAACATTGATGTAGCTGTGTCCCTGTAGTATGCTGTTTTTAAGTCCTTTGGGTATAGACCAAGGAGAGGGATAGCTGGGTCAAATATGGTTCCATTTCCAATTTTCCAAGGACTCTCCATACTGCTTTCCAGATTGGCTGCACCAATTTGCACTCCCACCAGCAATGTTATGAGTGTGCGTTTCCCCCCACATCATTGTCAACACTTATTATTGTTTTGTATTCTTAATAGCTGCCATTCTGACTGGAGTGAGATGAAATCTTAGAGTAGTTTTGATTTGCATTTCTCTAATTACTAGAGATGTTGAACATTTTTCATATTTATTTTTTAGTTATAGGTGGACACAATATCTTTATTTTAATTTTATGTGGTGCTGAGGATCGAACCCAGTGCCTCATGCATGCTAGGCTGGCACTCTACCTCTGAGCCATAACCCCAGCCTACACTTAAATAATATTCTTGAACATTTCCATTGAATGTGTTCCAGAAATACATTCTATCAGCTTTTGTCTTTGAAAAAATAGAATTTATTGCTTCATATTGAAAGATATTTTCACTTAGATTAGAATTTCACTTAGCATTCTAGATTGATATTTTTTCTTTGCCATTATTTTAAGGATGTCACTTTGATGTCTTCTACCTTTAAGAGTTTAAGATAAAAAGTCTGCATCCAATTATCTGTAAGTAATATGTCTTTTATAAAATCTGGTTTAATTTTTTATTATATTACTGGTTTTCATACATTTAGCTATAATGTGAATTGGTGTGAATTGGTGTGATTTTTTTCCTATTTATAATTATTATTATTTGTACTGAGGATTGAACTCAGAGGCACTTGACCACTGGGCCACATCCCCAGCCCTTTTTTTGTATTTTATTAGAGACAGGGTCTCACTGAGTTGCTAAGTACCTCACCATTGCTGAGACTGGCTTTGAACTCGTGATCCTCCTGCCTCAGCCTCCCAAGTGCTGGGATTACAGGCATGCACCACCACGCCTGGCTTATAATCCATTTTATTTATAGGTTTTTTAAACTATAATATTGGGGAAATTTTCATTATTTTTTCAAAATTTTACGGTTCTCCCTAAGATTGCTTAAACAATGAAGTACTGAATAGAAACGTATATAGCCTTTTTTTTAAATGTGTGCTTTACTCTTTTTAAAATTTTTCTGTCTTGTTTGCACCATATATATTGGATTCTCTTCAGATTGATATTTTCTTTCAGGCCATATTGTTGTTACCTTACAAAATTTCCTCTTAGATAGATATTTTATTTTTCATCTGTAGTAATTCCATTAGGCAAGCTTTTAAATATCTCATTTCATTTCATATTATATCTAGCTTTCTTTAAAATACTGAGTATCTGGCCATATCCATGATAGTTATTTTAATATTCTTGTCTTTTTCATTACTGTTTTTCTTTCATAGTCTATTTTCACTTATTTGTCTTCCCTCTGATTACTGGTCACATCTTTTACTTTTTTCTCATATCTACCTTTTTGGGAATCTTTGGTATTGTGAATTATATAGTCTTGAGGGATAGGTTTTTAAATTTTTTCTTTTTAAAGTATTGAGGTTTTTTGTTTGTTTGTTTGTTTTGTTTTTTTTAATGTTTTTCAATCAGGGGATCACTTGAAGAACACCTTGATCATTTTGTGGCTTAAGGGTTATCACAATGAATCAAGAGTACCCTTTAGTAGAGTGTTTATTCAGCCCAACTAATAAGGTATAAGCCTTTGAAGAAATTCACTTAATAATTGATATATTTAATATTCTCTCTCCACTCTGGTTCGTGAAACTCAAATGATACTCATTCCTGTATGACTTCCAAAAATTTTGTACTTACAGCTAACCAATGATTTTTTTTCTACTTGCTCTTTTATATCTGGTCTTATGGAATTTCATGCTATCCATCTTCATACTGGTATTCAAACAAAGACTAAAAATTACCCCTTTGCAGATTTCTATAGGTCTTTCTCTGTGTCATTTCCTTCTTTCTGTTACACTGTTTCAAAAATTCTAGTCACTTTGACATGCTAGAAAGTTACTATTATAATAATTACTAATAATAAGTAATAAGTAATAAATATAAGCTCTAAAGTATTATTTTAAAATCAAAAACATTTGAAGTATAGTTTTAAATATTTTTCTGGATGTAAATGCTGTACATTTCATAAGGCATTTTGTTTTCTGCCTTGAAGGCTAATATTAAAAAGGACAGTAATAGTTACTCATTGAATAAAGGGTTTTGTACAGTTTGGTTGGATTATCTTTATTTTTCTAACTTTCCATCTTTATGTATATTTAAAAAAAATATATAAAAGGAATAACAATAGCTAGAGTAGAGGAAACCAAATGCAATAAGGGAGGAGGAGAGGGAAATAAGAGGTACTGGGGATTGAAATGGAACAAAAAATTCCATGCCAGTATGATTATGTCAAAATAAACCCAACTATTACATATAACTATAATGCAGTAATAAAAGCATTAAAGCTGATGAAAAAAAATGAAAGTAAGAAGAAAATAGAGAATCATTTGTGAAGCCATCTGTTACTTGGCTTTTTGTGCAGTGACTTTTTAAAAAATTTGTTCTAATTAGTTATACATGAAAGTAGAATGTATTTTGACACATCATACATAAATGGAATATAACTTCTCATTCATCTGGTTGTACTTGATGTAGGATCACACCAGTAATGTAGTCATATATACACATAGGATATTAATATCCAATTCATATTACTGTTCTTTCTACCCCCATATGCCCTCTCCTCCCTTCACTCCCCTCTGTCTAGTCCAAAATACCTAGTAGCTAAATCCATTGTTATATACTTATTATTACATTCATTTTGTTCATCAGATTTAAAAAGTTAATATAAAAACATTACCAGGGGCTCCCAAAATACTGTGGGCTCTAAGCACCATGCCATCTGAGCCTTGACAGTTAAGTCAATCCTGGTGGAGAAACTGTTTCTTATGTAGTATGAAACCATGATTACTTTTTATTAGAGTACATTTTGACATAATTATATAAACATGTAGTACATATTGTTCTAATTAGGATCCTAGTCTTGTAGTTGTACTTGATGTGGAGATTCACTGTGGTAAATTTATATATGTACACAGGAAAGTTAAGTCAGATTCATTCCAATGTCTTTCCTATTCCTGTTCTCCATCCTTTGTTCCATTCCCCTTTGTCTAATCTACTGAATGTCTATTCTCTCCCATCCCTTGTTGTGTGCCAGCATCCATTTATGAGAAAGAACATTGGACCTTTGGTTTGGGGGACTGGCTTACTTTGCTTAGATAATAATCTCGAGATTCATCCATTTACCAGCAAATGTAATAAAGTTATTCATTTTTATGGTTAAGTAATATGCCATTGTGTATATAGACCATGTTTTCTTTATTCTTTCATCTGTTGAAGGGCTGGTTGTTTCCATAGCTTAACTGTTGTGAATTGAACTGATATAAACATTGATGTGGCTGCATCACTGTAGTATGCTGATTTTAAGTCCTTTGGGTATATACCAAGGAGTATGACAACTGGGTCAAATGATGGTTCAATTTCAAGTTTTTTGAGGCATCTCCATACTGATTTCCAGAGTGTTTCCCTCAATTTGCTGTCCCACCAGCAATGTATGAATATGCCCTTTTCCCCACATCCTTGCCAACATTTATTATTATGTGCATTCTTGATTTTTGCCACTCTGGTTGGAATGAGATGAAATTTCAGTGTAGTTTTAAATTTCAGTGCATTTCTATAATTGCTAGAGATGTTGAACATTTTATCATATATTTTTGGTCCATTTGTATTCCTTCTTCTGTGAAGTGTCTATTCAGTTACTTCGACCAATTATTGATTGGGAAGAATAGAGGTATTTTGGACTAGACATAGGGATCTGAAGGAAGGGGTGGGGCATGGGGGGGTAGGAATAATAGTTGAATGAATCAGACATTATTGCCCTAAGTGCATATATGATTGCATGACCTGTATAACTCTACATCATGTACAACCAAAAGAATGAGAAGTTATACTCCATTTATGTATGATGTGTCAAAATGCATTCTACTGTCATGTAAAACTAATTAGAACAAATAAAAATATATTAAAAAAAAAAAAGAACATACCCTCTTTGCTATTCCCATCCCCCATCCAAGAAAGGCAACTAAATGAATCTGATATAACTTTCCTATGTTCTTATATGAATATGTGACCAGTGTAACTCCACATTGTGTTCAACCACAAAAATGGGATCAAAATTGCAATAGGTTGCACCCTATGTGTGTCTAATATATCAAAATTCACCCTACTACCATGTATATCTAAAAACAACTACAACAATGAAAGGTAGTGCAAAATTACCCCTCACTGGATACATACCAGTTATACTACCACCAAAACTGTTTCATAGTACTTGTTACTTCTATATATCTTAGTTAATTCTCCAATTCTTAGTTAATTCTAAATTTTATTTCGAAGTGATGACAGTGAAATGGCATTCTTTAGTTGTTTCTACTTTCCCTTCCTTCACCATTGGTCCAGTTGATCATCTTTTCGTGCCCCTAGCCATTAGGATTTTTTCCTATTATGATTTTCCTCTCCTGTATTTTAGGATTCTTCTACTCTACTGTCTTTATATCTCAGAACTATTTATTTTTAATATATTTTTGTTAAATATATTGCAAATATTTTCCTCCAGTCTGCAAAGTTTATTTATGAATCCTTTGCCATGAAGTACTTTGGCAGCACCACATTTTAATGTAGTCAATTCCATATCATTGTCCTATATGATCATTGCCTTTTGATGCTTCTTTAAGAATGCTGTATCTTCTCAATACTGCTTTCCAGATTGGTTTGCACCAATTTACAGTCCCACCAGCAATGTATAAGTGTGCCTTTCCCGCCATATCCTCGTCAATAATTATTGCTGTCTGTATTCTTGATAACTGCCATTCTGACTGGCATGAGATGAAATCTTTGAGTAGTTTTGATTTGCATTTCTCTAATTACTAGATATGTTGAACAGTTTTTTACATATTTGCTGATTGATTGTATATCATCTTCTGAGACGTGTCTGTTCTGCTGCTTAGCCCATTTATTGATTGGGTTGTTTGCTTTTTTTGGTGTTAAGGTTTTTGAGTTCTTTATATATCCTGGAGATTAGTGCTCTATCTGATGTGTGTGTGGCAAATATTTGCTTCCAAAACATAGGTTCTCTATTCATCTCATTGTTTCTTTTGGTGAGAAGAAACATTTTAGTTTGAGTCCATCCCATTTATTACTTCTTGATTGTATTTCTTGTGCTATAGGAGTCTTGTTAAGGAAGTCAGGTCCTAATCTGACATGATGCAGATTTGGACCTACTTTTTTCTCTATTAGGCACAGGGTCTCTGGTGTAATACCTAGTCCTTGATCCACTTTGAGTTGTATTTTGTACATGGTGAGAGATAGGGGTTTAGTTTCATTTTGCTGCATATGGATTTCCAGTTTTCCCAGCTCCATTTGTTGAAGGGCCCATTTTTTCTCCAATGTATGTTTTTGGTGCCTTTGTCTAGTATGAGATAACTGTATTTATGTTGGTTTGTCTCTGTGTCTTCTATTCTGTATCATTGGTCTGAGTGTCTGTTTTGGTGACAATATTATGCTGTTTTAAAAAAGAAGTCATAATCAAATCTTTCTGGTGTTCTTTTTTAATACTTTTGTATTTTTGAGTTTCAATAAAAAAGCAAGTTGCAGAATGAAATAACAAAGAAAGAGTAAGAAAGAAAATACGTGAAAGAGTTTTTCACAGCAAGATAGAAAGGAGAAATAGATGGTTGGTGGGCATTTGAAGTAGTTGCAGATAAAGCAAGAGGAAGAACATGGGATAAGAGGAGCCAGTATAAACTAGAGCTAGGAAAACAAAGATAGGAAGATGCATTCTAATTAATGCTTTAAACCATTAGGTGAAATACATTCAGATGGATTGAAGATACATTCAAATGTTGGCTATTGAGGTAACAACTATCATTCCAGTTAAAGAATTATTTATATGATCAAAGTTGACATTAGAGTTTTTAATATTAAGCCATCTCAAGGTGAAGAAAGTTCTTTTTAAATATGGGTTTAGATTTGGTGGTATTTGAACATTCAACAAATGTCCATAATTCTTTGGCTGTGTATCTCTTCATAGTTTTGCAGGGGCATAGGAGCCAATTCACTAGCTGCTATGAACTTCTGATTCTGGTTTGCTACCTAATGGTCTTGCAGCTGATTGTTCCAAAGGTGCAGTGTTGTGGGTCGTCTGTTTAAATTTTGTGCAGTAGTTCAGGATAGGCTTTGGAGTGTCCCTTTGATTGTTGTGGGTCACCATGTACCTGCTCCCCTCTACAGCATCCTTTTTGTGAAGACTTTGGTACCTGTGAGTTCAGGATCCTTTAGTGAAGACTTTGGTATCTGTGAATTCAGGAACTCTGGTTGGGGGCTTCTCCATGGGTGTTCTATGGTGCAGAAGTATTTCCCCTGCAGACACCATTCTCTGGGGTACTGTAATAAAAGGACCCAGGTAGTTCCCTTGGGCTGTACTTTCCACTTTCCAAGGTGGTGAATGGTGGGAATTGATTTCCTCTATTAACTATGACTGATGCAAGGTCCCATAGTATCCAAGCAATGCCCTTTTACTCACCAGTGTGATCATGGGTCAGGCTGGGCACCAGTTAATCCTGGGAGCAGCCACTTCCTGTTGCCTGGGCTCTGATAATTTTGGGTCTTAACTGACAGATCTATATATGTTATATTTGAATTAACTATGTTTTCTCAAATCAATTCTGTCTTTTCAATGGAAAGTATGAGCCTATGAGATGAGAAGTTAGAAATGAAATCTTGGATTATTAATATCTCTTTTCAAAAGGTATTTATTCTTTACTATTTGTGTTCAAATTAGAAATCTTCCCTCATTAATGTCTGTGAGGATGCCTTCCAATTTCATCTACATTAGCATTATTATTAATAGTTCTGGTCTTATTTTAAAACATCTAGTCCAGATATTTTATATTTAATATATATGAACCAGAATATACTAAATCATATATCTGGAATAAGAACATTAGAAATTTTGAGCCATATAGCTATAGATGTATTGAGATATGTAAGCCACCAAAAGTAGCAAGTAATAATTTATGCTAAATAAATTGTACTCATTTTTCTTTAAAGTTATTGTGAAGATAAATCATTATGCACAGCTATGATGAACTTATCTGTTTAACTATTGCAGTCTCAGAATTACATAAAATTTTGAGAATCTTGTTTAAAATTATGTTTAGAGTTCTCTCTCTCTTTATACATATATATGTATATACATATACATATATATACACACATATATATACACACACATACATATACACACATATATATATACTCACATACATATATGCATTAGACATTTTGATCACATTGTCAAAGAAAAATATAAAGAAACCATTGAGACTATTTCAATTAATATTCTATTTTTCTGTTAAATGATAAAAAACGTACTGAAGTTAACAAATATCATAAAAGAGTCCATCCATTTTTAGGAACTAAAGACATTTTTATGATATTGTCAGTTTTTCCTAGGTTTTAGTACAGTAAAATTTTGAAAGGGCAATTATTTTTTATTTTAAAGAACTTTATTTTTTGTTTCTAATTAGTGATACATGACAGTAGAATGCACTTTGATACATCATATATAGATGGAGCATAATCTTGTTTTTCTGGTTGTACATAATGTAGAATGTCACCAGTCATATAACAAATATTAACTACATAGTAATAAATTAATGTGATTAACATATATATTCATAAAACTATGTAATATATATTTATGTTACTATGTACTTTGAAATATATAAAATTTTATTTGTAGAACATTTTTAATCTCTGTAGTATATTTGTAATTATTTCTGTCACTTATGGAAGATGCAAAAGGGGTAATAGGAAATTTCATAAAGTTATTCTTCATTATGGCTGAGTAATATATATATATATATAAAACATTTTCTTTATCCATTCATCTGTTGAAGGGCACCTAGGTTGGTTCCATAGTTTAGCTATTGTGAGTTGAGCTGCTATAAACAGTGATGTGGCTGCCTCACTGTAGTATGCTGAATTTAAGTCCTGAAAAAAATGGGTTTTGTACCAACTAGCATTGTTTGGCCCATTCTGTCAATTCCCTTGGATAAGGAATGCATATGAAATGTTAAGTTTCAAAATTAAATGACTAATTGAAATCCATTTAAAATGCATAATATATCAAAGTTGGACCTATATTCACAATATGCCCAAAAATATTTCAGGCATTAAAATCCATGTATGTATACTATGTCAAAATACACTCTAGTGTCATGTATATCTAAATAGAACAAATTTTAAAAAACAGAATGTCTAAAATCTAAACACCAAAAAAAAAAAAAAAAAAAAAAAAAAAAAAAGCATGTATCTTTGAGAAAGAAAAGTTGAAATTTTGGAAGATATAATTATATAATTTTGAGGCAGGAAGAATGGTAGAACATTTCCTTGACATAAAAAACAGTATTGTCTGGAGGCTGAGGCAAGAGAATCATAAGTTCAAAGCCAGCCCCAGCAACAAGGAGGCATTAAGCACTCAGTTCAGTGAGAACCCCTCTCTAAATAAAATACAATAGGGCTGGGGATGTGGCTCACTGGTTAAGTGCCCCTGAGTTCAATCCCTGGTACCCAAAAGCAAAACAAAACAAAACAAAATAAAAAACAATATTGGAAGGCTGACCTCAATGGTAAGGTTGAAATATTTCAGGCCATATTTTGCAAAACTACCATGAATCTCAAATTCCTTGTTATGAACAAACAGAGCAAATAAAAGGGAAGGAATAGAAATAATGAAGTCATGGAAGTAATTTATCATAAAACTCGCAAACATACCCTGCATGAAGATATCTTCTAAGTATTGAAAATTATTACTTTGAGATCAGTAGTTGAGAACAAGTAATAAACTACCTACCTAATTTTTTTTTGTCTCTTAGGCCCCCAAAATTATTATTGTATATTTGTGTATATTTGTGTATATACCTACTTCTAAAGACTAATAAGATTCATGGAATTACATAGAGAATCTATGGGAAATGGTCTACAAATTCCTAAAATTCATCAAAAAGCTTTGCTTATTATTTTTTAATGTATTTTTGAAACTAATCACAATAAATAATTTTATTTATAATTGAATAATTAATTATAACTAATTGCCAGTTATGTAGAAATCTCATTTTAATAAGATTACATTATTTTGTATAGTTATGGTATATGAATATGATAGCATATTAAAATAAATATTGAAACACAAAAAGGTGGAAGCAGAAATAAATATGGTCTTGACTTTGTAGGTTAATATTTAATAGTGCTTTGGGAATGATAGGTACACTTGGTAAAATATAAGTGCAAGCAATAATTTGTTTTTCTTTTTTAATAAGAAGGACAGAAAATAAAGCAAAGGCACATAAGAAACCCACTTATAGAGAGCTGTCATTATCATGTGCATATCATTAGATAGATATGCACCTATGCATTTTTTGCAGCTTGTTGATATATGTGCATAAACAACTTTACATTTATAGGAATGTTGCAAGAATTACATAATCCTATTACTTACCCAGATTAGCCAATTATTAGTGTTGTCTTACTTTTTTCCCCCACTATCCTTTCTTCCCCTCCCTCCTTTGTGCTTTCTACTACATATCTATATATAACTAGATCTTTCATACTTAAATGCTTATTACCACAGACAAGATATTCTCTTAAATGACCACACTATGCTGCTCAAAATTGGAAAAATTACAGTTGATCTATTACTATCTAATACTATCCTATCTAATACTATCTAATAGTAATTGTATTAGATGTGTATGTTGCTCAATAATATATCTTTTATCACCTTTCCTCAAAATTGCAAATTTAATTATTATGTCTCCTTTGTCTCCTTTAGTATGAAATGATATCTTATTCTTCATCTTTTTTAACTTTGATCTTTAGATAAAATTAAAAAGATGTACAGTATTGTTGGGACTCATGTCTGCCAGGGGAAGGACTTTGGCTGCTTACCACGCCCTAGTAGGACCGGGACTAAGCAAAGGGGTGTGGCTATGACTATGATAGTGTGAGAGACCGGACCGCCCTGCTGGCTGATTGGTTAGTTCTAGGCCTATTTAAGTTCAGCACCTTGCCAATAAAATCCGAGTTTCTGGAATCTCGCTTGTTATACAAAACTCCCTGGGTGTGGCGTGGTTTTTCTGTTCACCAGACAGAGGTAGACACTCATCTATTTTTGTCCTTAAGTCCATCCTCGCCGGGTAAGTTGTTTTTCTTTCTGCGGGCAGAAGGGAAAACCCCTTTTGGGCCCGAAAGGGGGATAGCTTAGAACTCGGCCCCATTCATAACTCAGCAGCCCCAGCAGGTTGGCACCCAACATGGGGCGGGGAAAAAAATTATCAGTGGGCTTAATACGGTTAGAGACACGCAGCATCTCTTTCTGGCAAAAATACCCTTTATTATGGGGCAAGCATTAACATTCAGGAAATCGCAAGACACAGTCCTCGAGGCGTGGTGGTGTATTTTAAGAAAGCAAGGTCTCCAAATATCTGATAGCCAAGCGGAGGTGATTTGGAATTTGTTAATACGGGAGGCTCCCTGGCACCCAAAGTCTGATTTTAATTCTTGGGAAACGTGGGATGAAGTGAAACAAATTTTAAGAGACAGAGAGATTAAATATGGGAAGTCCCGCCTCTGGGAGTTTATCCAGCTTTATCCACCCTAAAAGCATGCTCGCTCTTACAAAAAACAAAAAGATCTAATCTTTCCAGGTCCGGAAAATCAAACAGCCCCTCCCGGTCCGCGAATTTAGAGAAATCTCGCTCCAGGGTATTAGAAGTTACAGCCCCTCCTTTAGAGATCTCTAACAAATGCCCTGAGGACAAAGGCCACCGGCCACATGGCTCACTACCTTGTGAACGAGATCCGCCATTTTATAAGTCAGCCCCTGCTGAGCCTTCTGTGCCACCGCTATACCAAGAGGCGCTAGCGCCCTCTAGCGGGCTTTCACCTGTAATGGCATTTCCAGTTAATTTAAATCCTAGAGAAGACAGACCAGGTATTTGGTATCCCTGGGAGACTCAAGAATTAAAAGAATTAAAAAAGGCTTGCCGGGCGCGGTGGCGCATGCCTGTAATCCCAGCACTTTGGGAGGCTGAGGCAGGAGGATAGCGAGTTCAAAGCCAGCCTCAGCAATGGCGAGGCACTTAGCAACTCAGTGAGACCCTGTCATTAAATAAAATACAAAAAAGGGCTGGGGATGTGACCCAGTGATCGAGTGCCCCTGAGTTCACTCCCCGGTACCACAAAAAAAAAAAAAAAAAAAAAAAGGCTGTAGCAGAAGATGGTCCAAACTCACCATGGGCAGAATGCATTTTACAAAATCTCGCTCATCACGCCTGTACGAGTAGAGATTGGAAAGATTTAACAAAAGCTGTGCTCCCGGGAACGTTATTCCTTAAATGGTGTGCATATTTTTCTGATAAATGCCATATGCAGGCTGAGAGGAACCAAACAGCAAATCCTCCCATACCAATAACCTTTGGGATGCTGTCAGGAACTAGTGATCAATATGCCACAGGAATTCAACAAGCAGCATTACCAGCTCCGTACCGAGAACAGGTGCGAGCTGTAGGGCTGGCAGCATGGAAGAAGCTAGAGGAAGGCCCCACAGAGCTTCCTATAGCTGAAATCACTCAAAAAGCTAATGAGGATCTAGCCACATTTATTGAGAGAGTGGAAAAACGCCTTGAAAGGAAATTTCCACCTGGTGCGATGAGGGACCAATTTGTCAAAATGTTAGTTTGGGAAGGAATGACCGCAGATCACAAACTGGCCTGTGCTGGGTTAAAAGATAGATCTATGGGGAGATGGATTATTGCCACCAAAGATGTGGGTTCGACAACCCACCAATCTCAGATATTGACCACTGCCCTTAATGCCCACACTGAGGTATTAACAGCAGTTTTAAATGGAAAAGGATCCTATTTTAAGTGTGGACGACAAGGCCATTTTAAAAAAGACTGCCCCAATGGCCATGGTCGGCCTCCAGAATGCTCCCCTGGCCAGACTCAAAGTCCAGCTGCCCCTAGAACACTCTGTCCTAGGTGTAAAAGAGGGTATCATTGGAAAAAAGATTGCAGGTCTAAATTTGATATTCAGGGGAAACCTTTAAACTCCTGAAGGGGCACCCTCCAGCCCCGTTACACCAAGGAGGTTCCCCTGCTCACAGTCCCCCTCAGGTCCATTGAACAGTTCCTATTGTTCCAGGGATTAGACCAAAGATGGATATTTATATATCAGGAAAGAAATTTCATTGCCTAATTGATACTGGGGCAGATCGTACTATACAAAGGAAGGAAGAGATTCCACCCCAATGGGAACTAATTCCAGGGCCTCAGTTACTTGGAGTAGGTGGAAACACTCATTCACAAGAGACCAGAAATTGGCTTAAATGGAGAGATATAGATGGAAACCAAGGGGAAGTTCATCCCCTTGTGGCCCTTGGATTAACCTCTAATTTATTAGGTCAAGACATCCTAGGAGAAGCTGAGGCGTACATTACTACAACCCATAGAGAGCTTCAAAATGATATATTAACTAAAGATACGGAGAGAAAAACTTCCAATCATCAAATAGAGTCTCACCCCCAATCCTAAGGGCCACTGCTCCCCAAGTTCCTGCCATTCAATGGCGAGATGGCCCCCCAATCTGGGTCGAGCAGTGGCCCCTTCCTACTGAAAAACTAAACCATTTGAGGGCAATTGTCCAAGAACAGTTAGCCCTAGGACACATTAGACCTTCTCTTAGCCCATGGAACAGTCCTGTTTTTGTTATACAAAAGGCCACAGGGAAATGGAGGATGTTACAAGACCTCCGAAAAATTAATGATAGGATGTTCCTTGATGGCACACCTCTGCGTGGCCTCCCCTGGATCCCTTCTATCTCAAAAGATTTAACCTTAATTGTTATTGATATTAAAGATTGTTATTTTTCAATACCTCTTCATCCAGATGATTATGAAAAGTTTGCATTCTCGGTCCCCTCAGTCAATTTCCAAAAACCAGATGAGCGATATGAATGGATAGTTCTCCCTCAAGGTATGGCTAACAGCCCAGCTTTTTGTCAATATTATGTTTCATGTCTTCTGTCACCATTAATGAAAAAATCACAGCTCATCTTATATGTTTATATGGATGACATCATCCTGGGAGCTGCTGATGTCCAACAACTAAACTCAGCTTACTTAACCCTTTGAGAGCTCTTAGAAAAAGGAGGATTGCACATATCCAATGATAAAATACAAACCATTCCTCCCTTTAAAATATTGGGGACAAAACTTAGCCTAGACTCAATTTATCCTCTCAAACCCCAGCTTCTCATTCAAAAATCTTATTCCTTGGCAGAGTTACAAAAGCTATTAGGAGAGCTAAACTGGTTAAGACCTTGGCTTCATATCTCTACTGAAGATTTATTACCTCTCTTTGAGTTACTACGGGGACAATTCCCCTCTGATGTGATTTTACTAGAAGAAAGTCATCTGTCAATATTACAAAAAGTCCAAGATGCCCTCAATTCAACCCAATTGGCTCGATACCAACCAAAGCAAATGTTTATATTTATGGATTTTCTCAGGTGCTAAGCTCTTTACAGCTGTGCTCACCCAGATGGGAAATCCATTAGAATGGATACATTCCTCTGTGGGAGGAGCACCTCGAGTTTATTCCCAATTAGATCAATTAGCAGATCTTATAATAAAAGGGAGAGATACATCATTGAGGCATTATGGAAAAGACCCAGATATTTTAACAATTCCTTACCATTTGTCAGACTTTGGATACAGAGAAACAACCCTAGAGTCTCCTATGCTTTAGAAGGATTCCTAGGAAAAGTTGACTGTCATTACGGGTCAACCAAATGGACCTCTTCTTTTCCCAAACTGGAGTGGACTCCCCCCATCCTGTTTTCCAGCAAGCCACTCCCCAAGGCAGTAAATGACTTCACAGATGGAGGAAAAGAAGGGTCAGCAGTTGTAATATTCCACCCATCCTCAGGTCAAAGGACACAATACTTTGAAGCAGTTACTGGTTCTGCTCAATTTAAAGAATTATATGCTGTTGCATTAGCCTTGACCCATGTCCAAGAGCCTATGAATCTTTTCTCAGATAGTTTTATATGTAATTAACCTATTACCTACTCTAAAGGCCTCATATATAAAGATAGATAATAATCCTATCACACCCTCTGATGATCCAGGTTCGATCCCTGTTAAAGGGGAGTAATGAACCTGTGTTCCTCCAACATCTTAGGGGACATCAAGACTTATCTGGGCCCCTCACTGAGGGAAATCAGGCCACTGACCATTTGGCCACCACAGGTGTATTAACAGTTACAGTCCCATATCAACAAGACCTTCAGTTAGCCCAAGGTCTTCACGACCTTACTCATTTAAATTGGAGAGGTCTACATAATAAATTTTCTTTAGTTCCTATAAAAGATTTAAAAAAGATTGTAAGAATATGTAAGTCTTGTTTGCCCTTCTTACAAGTCCCACCTCTCCAGTCCCCTGGGGTAAATCCCAGAGGCCTACAGCCCAACGCTATCTGGCAGACTGATGTAACCCATTATGTGCCATTTGGAAAATTAAAATATATATTTATGTCCATAGATACTTATTCACATGCTTGTTGGGCCACGGCACACTCTGGAGAAAAGGCTAAATATGATGAAAGTCACTTTTTACAATGCTTTGCTATTCTTGGATTGCCAAAACAGGTTAAAACCGATAATGGACCCTGTTTTGTGAGCAAATCATTACAAAAGTTCTTCCAAACTTGGCATATTAAGCATACCACAGGGATCCCATATAACCCAAAAGGACAAGCCATCATAGAGAGACATAATAAAACCCTAAAGGACCAATTAATAAAACAAAATGGGGAAAGCAACCCCCATGACCAGTTGAAAACAGCTATGCTTACTTTAAATATTTTAAATTTTTCCAAACAGCAGCCTCTGTCTGTGTTTCAAAGACACTGGTCTAACCAAACGCCTTATGTAAAAGTTGAGGTCCGATGGAAAGACACATTAACTGGAGTCTGGAGAGGTCCTTATCCATTAATAAGTGCTGGCAGAGGTTTTGGATGTGTCTTCCCTATGGGAGAACAAAACCCTATATGGGTGCCTGCCAGAGATCTCAAATACTGCCAGTCCAAACCAAAATGACTACCCAGGAGCACAAGCTCTTGAGGAGTGATTCTTTCTTTTTTCCACAGAAATGAAAACACCGTGACAAATCTCCTGTCCTGCTGTGATTAAACTTCTCATCACATCCATTCCAAAATTCATCAAAAACACTATATTGGACTCCTTCTTTGTCAGTATCTCAACCCTCTGCGATGAGAGAAGAGGGACTGGGCCATTCCTGTGACAATTATCTGGACTTTATGCTAGACAACTTCCTTTGGACTCTGAGAGAAGAGCGCTATATCTTATGACAATTATCTGGACTTTATGCTGGACGTCTTCCTTTGGACTCTAAGAGAAGAGTCCCATTCCTGTGACAATTGTCCGGACTTTATACCAAAAGACTTCCTTTAAACTAAGCTAAATGGATGGACTTTCTCTTTTTGGTGAAATCCGTTATTGTCATTGTCTTTGTGTGCACTTTTAGCCCTATAGAACTAGCCAGATTGATACAGCTGGGTGGTCTACTGTCACGCTGAGCTATAGCCCTATAGGCTTGGCCATGGTCCTTAACAAGATGCAGAGGTATGCCATCCAGTCAAGCCTTCCCAAAGGTGACTGTCATGTCCTGTGTGCTCCCCTTGGCCACCTGCTGGCCCTAGGTATGTCCACCTAAAGTGCTAGAGTGATAGCCAATGACAGGTAAGATTTTTCCCAGAGAGGAGAAGTCGACCTAGACGGGCACACTCTCTAATGAGTTGGACACCCTACAGTATGGGACATCCCATTTTAAATAAAACAAAAAAAGGGGAATTGTTGGGACTCATGTCTGCCAGGGGAAGGACTTTGGCTGCTTACCACGCCCTAGTAGGACCGGGACTAAGCAAAGGGGTGTGGCTATGATGTAGTGTGAGAGACCGGACCGCCCTGCTGGCTGATTGGTTAGTTCTAGGCCTATTTAAGTTCAGCACCTTGCCAATAAAATCCGAGTTTCTGGAATCTCGCTTGTTATACAAAACTCCCTGGGTGTGGCGTGGTTTTTCTGTTCACCAGACAGAGGTAGACACTCAGCTATTTTTGTCCTTAAGTCCATCCTCGCCGGGTAAGTTGTTTTTCTTTCTGCGGGCAGAAGGAAAAACCCCTTTTGGGCCCGAAAGGGGGATAGCTTAGAACTTGGCCCCATTCATAACTCAGCAGCCCCGGCATAGTATAATATATTTTCCTCTCCAAACAATTGGAGACAAATCTTACAACGGTAAAAATTTACCAAAGACACTATATTAAATATTTACTCCACTTTTGCATTCTATTTCAAAACTTAAGATGGTCAGTTAAGACAATTTTCCTCCAAAATATTTTTGAGTGGAATTCATATTTATCATAATCCTTTTTATGCAATCCACCATTTAAATGCTATGTCACCATTGATATTTGGCTTCCTTTAATGCCTGAATTCAATGTTAAAACTTTTTATTGAAGATATTAATAAATTTTGGACAGCACTATAAAAGTTTTGAACTCTGTTCACAGATCTAGGCTCATATAATTGATGTTAAATACATACAGTCAGAAAAATCTCTGAAAATCATTATTACTCCTCTGGCAGTCCTGGGGGGAAATTTTTCAAGAAGATACAAGACCAGGTAAATCTTTGTCATTAAAAAGGTATTAGTAGTTTATCCACATTAAAGCATATTTGTCCCAAATAAAGGGAAAAATGGTCATAAAATTTCTACCCTGGAGGCGTGTGTGGGTAAATAGTGAAAAAGAAATTTGAAGTTACTTACCTCTTGATTCTAAAACTCAAGCAGCTTTTCCTTTCAAGACGTCTATTTATAATGTTTAATTCAATTGATACATGTAGATTGGTTGTTCTTTCACTAATTCTTTCAGTTAATAGTTATTTATATTTGCAAAGTACTACACAATGTTGGAGATGTTCAATGATGAACAGAAATGGACATGATTCTAAATTCTTCTGAATATGATGAGCATCAGAAATAATCACCATATTATTAAGCAATTGCCAAATGTAACAAGCATCCTGGAGAAAAATGTAAAGTGTCATAATTTTATATCTGTACAGAAGATTATGAGGAACTATTATTTTCACTGAAATCTGAAATAAGAAATGCAATTTGCTACTTAAAGAGAACAAGAATGGCATTTTGAAGGGGCAGAAGCAAGAAGGATCACCACTTGATCCTCAGGAACCTGTGTGTAAAGAGTAACGCCAAAAGTGGCATGAAGGGAAACTTCAGTAGGACACAGAACAGGCCTTTATTGGTCATGTAATGAACTTTGTTTTTGTTCTAGAAAATTAATTAAGTTCTGAAGGTTTGTATTTAGGGAATTATCATAATCACATTTGTGTTTTTAAATCATGATTGCTCCAGTAATGATAATAGATTGCAGGAAAACAAAAATATTTAAAATACTGCAGAAGTCTATGTAGGGTAAAGGTGATTTTGTTAAAACCAGAGTAGCATATAGATTCGAAATTTATTTAAGAGACAAAATATGCTGTGGTGATAGACTGAACAGAACTCTTTCTAGTATGCAAGCTTGTCCAGAATCCATTCAGCAGCATATTATTGAATATTTACTTTGTCAAGCTGAATTGCCATGGTGAATGAGTTGATTGTTTTCTTTTCAAAGACCTAACAGTCTAGGAGACTAGAGAAATAACTAGCATATTTTAAAGGCAGCTTAATCAGCTTTCCTCTTAAATTGTTTTAGATACTTCCAAATTAGCAATTAATTAATTCTGCTAACTTCTAGGATGTAGGTATTTATGAAGACTAATTAAACACAAACCCATATGCATTGAATTTAATAGCTTAGCTGTTAGGGTGCCTTATTTCCAACAACACTCTTCTCTGGAACATTTGTTAATATTTTCATTTAGCTAAGGTGATAAAACATCCCTGAGTCCTTCAGGGCCAAATGCTTATAACCCCCAGAGATTACTCTGCTGTTAGTAAAAATATCTTATCACTCTCACTATGTACTCTTCCCAATAAGCAGATAAATAAGATTTCAGCAAGCAATCTAAACCCATTATCTCCTCTCCCTTCTGTTTCATCAAACCTGTTTTTTGTAGTTTGGGCGCCTAGCCAGAACTCTATAAGATATCTATTATGGATTGTGTTTACACCCTTTATGATGCTGTAAATCAGGCTTTTAAAGTGAGACACATCATTGTCATAACATTTCAAGTTGCTGTTGAGAGCAAGCAGAGTCTATCACTTATTGACTACAAGAAATAGAAAATAGTTCAGGCTAACTTAAGAAGTGAATTTATTAGAAGGGCTTTGGATATCACCATTCTATGATCTACTTGTAGCCGGAGTCCCAGGGGCAGACTTTGTCTATTGAGAAGCACAGCTTCAAGAACATGGTACTGCTAGCAGAGAGAAAAATAGCTTGGTCACCAGGCCTTTGTTAGGTTTGCTCTTTTGGCAAGACTAAAGCTGACTAAATGTCTACAACCAACGTAATAAGACTTTTTTTTGACTGGCCATTTTGAGAAGAGTATATCAAATATCAATACTTAGATAAATTTAGCTGAATACCAGCATTTGGCTTTTGATGTGACTTGAATTGTAGACATTCATGGAAATATGAGTAAGTTCAGAGGAAAAGTGCTCACAAAGCTAATCAGGTGAGTGTGCAATGTCATTCAAGGGAGGCTATTCCAATGATTAGAGAAGTTTCTCCCATAGATCCTCAAGAGAAATGTATTCCAGGATGCGATGTACAGAAAATCAATATAAATTAGAACACAGTAGCAGTGTCTTATAAATAATTTCTACTTTGCTTACTTTTTTAAAAGTTTGCATGTGTAAGTAAGTAATATTTATTAATGTTGATGACTACTGCTACATTTTAAAGGTCATTTTTCAAGTGAAAGACAAACTTTTTGTTTCACGAGAAAGCATATCTGCAAAGAATACTATTAATATTAGCATCTGTACTAACACAGCTCACTGTCACTGCTTTCACTCGTGTAGTGGTACTAACAATCATCATTGCTTTTGAACCATCAGTTCTGGTGTTAATATAGTGAAAAGTGAAATAGCATCTCATTAGTATTACTGACAACTGTTCTGAGTTTGCAGACTCACCAAAAGTACCTCAGGGACCATTGAAAATCCAGAGGCACATTTTGAGAATGAATGGCCCAATGTGGGATCTATTCCAAATAAAAATTTTCTAAAATGGTCCATGGAAGATACTGAATAGATAACAAGCCATATTGCTAAAAATATTCAAAGTGAAACACCAAACATAAAGCAATAAACAGAAGTCATGAGGGAGTGGAATTCATGACATTGATAGAAAAATAGAATGGATAAAGAGGACAGAAGTACAAATAAAGACAAAGAGGTAGAAAGGAAAAGCAGCTGATTCAGTATAACCACAGGTTACTATAATTGGTGGGGATGCTGGTGCTCCTTTAGTTATAATGTCAATTTTCATAAACCAGAAGTATTATGCCACCAACATAAATATTTAGTCACCTAACAATGTCTGCTGCAAGCAATCTTACAATCCATATTTCTCACCTGCAGTAACATGTACATGTTTTAATTTTTGGAAGGATTTTTTTTAAAAAAATATTTATTTATTTGCTTTAGTTGTACACAATGCATTTATTTGTACGTGGTGCTGAGGATCGAACCCGGGCCGCGCACATGCTAGGCGAGCGCTCTACCACTGAGCCACAACCCCAGCCCGGAAGGATTTTTTAATGGAAAAAAAAATAGTACATATCAGATTGTAATTGTTACTTGTATGTTATGAATCAGAAGGTAAATCTACTGGATCAGAGGGGAACTTTGTAAATTTTCATTAATAGAAAGCAAAAACGTTAGAGCCATGAGTTCTGAAAAATATGCATATATCAGCAAGAGAAAGAAAAAGAACTTGGAGATTGTTTATAGACATGATAATAATACACATGAACATTTCTTTTTTTATAATTAAAAGAAGAATGAGATAAAGTAAAAATACATTTGGAGATCAAACGTGGGATGAAAAATTTTTAAAAAACTGAATTCTAATTATCTTTGTTGCAGGATAATTTCCCACATCTATGTAAAATTGAGTGTACAGTAATGACTGTTGAAACCAAATAGCTCACCTTTGAGGAGATAACTGAGAATTTCAGAAATAAATTTCAAAGTGCAAGTAAGGGACTTTTAGAGACTGATTTTGAGTTGTAGATAAGATTCCCTTTAGCTGGGCATGGTGGTGCACGCCTGTAATCCCAGCACTTGGGAGGCTGAGGCAGGAGGATGGCAAGTTCAAAGCCAGCCTCAGCAATGGCAAAGCACTTAGCAATTCAGTGAGACCCTGTCTCTAAATAAAATAAAATAAAAAAAAAAAAAAAAAAAAAGGGCCTGGGGATATGGCCCAGTGGTCAAGTGCCCCAGAGTTCAATCCCTGGTTCAAAAAAAAAAAAAAAAAAAAGATTCCGTTAATTATGTCTCCTTACTCAGAAAATGTTTGTGTAACGCAAAATTTCAGTTCTCTCCATAACTTGTCCAAACAACATATAAACTACAGATTTGTACCTTCAGCTGCCGCTGTCCCCCAACCCCTTGCAATCTTTATTGTGTGGAAATCATAGGCGTGATCAAATTTCTAAAAATAGGGTTGAAATTTGTTTGAAATGTTTGTAATTGCAACGTCTGATACAAAACTGTCTGAGCAAACTTAAATCTACCTGAAGCTATATGCTAAGGCAGTGGAGTGAGCCAACAATTGCAGTATGCTTCTATATCACAACTCATTACTCAGACATGATAGTCAACATTGAATATCAGAAAGATGGAGAATATATCACAAGTCATTACTCAGACATGATAGTCAACATTGAATATCAGAAAGATGGAGAAAATTTCTGGTTTTCTGATGTTAATTTGAAAATCTAGTGTAACAATTTCTTGGAAATAAAAGCAATTAATCTAATGTTTAACTAGAAGAAGAATAAAGTGATACAAGCTAACATAATTTTGGAAAAGAGTAATGGTAGTTTATTGCCTTTAATATATTAAAATAAGAAATAATGTCTGTGCTGCATATTTAATTTATGACATATTTTCCTCCTCTGTTCTAGATGAAATATTTCATAAAAAGATTATGACCACTTAACATGTAGACAAATCAATTGTACAGAATAGTCATATCCAGGTGTGTATAAAAACAATTAAGTCCTTGGTAAAGGTCATGTTATAATGATAAGTAAAGTAGTATTACTTACTATTCTGCACTAGCACAAGTGACTAAATATGTAAAGAAATTCACATCATATTATATTATACTACATTTATAAAGTTTAGATCTTCACTTCAGTCTCAATTTCTAACAGTATTTTATAAAATTTCTGAAGTTTTCTATTATTCTACTAAAATTTCTAAACCTAAATGAAAATATACATACACACAATAACATAACAAAGTTTATTTTATAACAATGGAATGATAAAATAGACATACAAACAATAGAAAACCCAACTAAATATGTTTTTCGGAAGTTACAGAATAAGTTAAATATACCTAAATATCTCATACAAATTTATCATAAATATACACTCAATAAAATGAGAAAAAAATACACATGAAATTATAAAGATCACAAGTCATAAACAAATATATTAATAGATTTTATCAAACTGTGAATCAAAAATAATTAAATTATAATACTAAAATTCCAATGTGGTTTTCAAGTTAACTTGTTAAAAAATATTACCATAATATTGAGTATTGTGTGATAATCCTAATATTATTTTAAGAGAATGTTAATAGATGATAAGTTTTTGGAAAATATTATGTTTTAGATTAATTTTCATTTAAAATGAGTTTTAACTTTCAATCCTATTTCCACCTTGTGAAACACAAATTTATGGAGAATTTACCAAAGGTTTATATACAATTTGTGTCTAGATGTGAAGGAGCCTATAATCAAGGAGATAGCTAAAGATTGCGGTTAGCTGAGAGCCATAAAAGATGTTCTAGTTTCCACCTGATAGTAATACATTATCCAAAGAATCTTTGTATGCCCGTGAACACTGCGTGACGCACCTGTAAGCTCGAGCTGTAAGCACGTGTCCTTGTTAAAGCGATATGTATATAACTGGGTGAGTTTAGTTAGTGTGTGTGGGAAGAAGAAGAAGGTGGTGGTTGGAGTTAGAGCATTTGGAGTGATTGCTGGAGCTGGAGAGAGAAGAAGAAGAATAAAAGACCTTTTTTCATTTTCATCCTGCCTCCGAATTTTCCTGCGGCGTTCGTTGCTCCAAGGCGGTTTCCGCTTCAGGCAGCAACATAGATGTATAGGTCTAAATCTGGACTCCAATATCCTGGAGAAATGCAATTATCTTCTACTTTCTAAGGAAGATTTATGAATTTGTTTTTCATTATAAAATGACCATTTTGGGGACCTTTCAATTAGGAATTTGACTATGCTGTAGTAAAAATGGAATGCTACTCCAAATGGGGAGTTTCTAAAGGGAAAGTACATTTTCATGACTAATAATATAAGTTGTTGTAGGTAAACAAATATCTCAAATAAATTACACACACCAGGAAAATGGCCTTTAAGAGTTGAGAAAGAAATACAAACCTTCACTGAGCCTGGAAACACTGGAATGGGGGTTAGATTTTAAGAAGTTGAAGCTGGGTTCATGGCACAGGCCGGTAATCTCAACAGCACTGCAGGAGGCTGAGACAGGAGGATTGCAAGCTCAAAGCCAGCCTCAGCAATTTATCTAGGTGCCAAGCAACTCAGTGAGAATCTGTCTCAAAATAAAATAAATAGGTTGGAAAAAAGACACCGGAGAGAAGAAAGTATTAGATTAGGAATATCATACAGAATGTTAAGTCATGGATGCAGGAAATAGTCAAAAGTAGCTGTGGCTCAAATTTTACTTCTATGGTTTGTCATGGTTTTGTTATAATCAAATCTCAAATAATTATTAAATTATTTCAAACTTCAATATATTAATCACATTTGGAGGATTAAGATGAACCTATGTCCCAAATGGGGATGAAGGCTGTAAAAGTAGGTAGAATGGGTCTGGGGTCTGATGGAAGTAACAAAATAAGGAGTGTTTTTTTCCAAAAATGTTTGGCATTGTCACCCGCATTTACTGTGACAAGTCCTTGCTTCCCCGAACATTGAAGTATAATGCTGAAGAAGCACACTGAGGCAGGTAGAGTGGGAAAGGAAAGGCTTTATATAAAGGACAGCAGAAAAAGTCTTCCCCCAGAGGCAGAAGGGGACCCAGAAAACTGGAATCCGTGGGAAGGGGAGGGCTTCTCTCTTGTATATCTAAGGTCCTCTTTTGTTCTTTTTGTTTATCTCTTTCTGTCCTGCCTGGAACCAGAAAGCCAAAAAGTGTGACAAAGTTGGGCCCATGGGGTGTGGGGAAGAGTGTTCTGGCAGGAAGGGCTTAGGGAAAGTTGATTAGCATTTTTTTTGTTTGCTGGTAGCTGCTTCATTAACATTCTTTAGGATGGGCCCATGACCTTGCAATCATTGTCAATCTCATCTCCCTTGGGGTTGTTCTGGTTTACAAAGGGCTCAGACTGACTCCATTTCTCTTATGGACTCCATTTTCTTTATTAGACTCCGTATTAGACCCGATTTGCCTAACTACACTCACTACCTAACTTTAAATCTGGCTTCAGCATCATTCTGCAGAAGGATTTAGTGTTGAGGGAACAACTAAATATCAAACAAAGGTAAAATGCACTTATGAATCCCAAAGCTATTTGCTAATGACTGAGAGAATAACTTTGGGAAGAGAACTAATAGAATTTAGGCCTTCCCTTCCTTAGTTAACATGGAGTCTATTATTATAGTGTTTGGTCTTTAAGTGCAGTGAATGCTCTTTCTTGAAAAAATACAGCACATCCTGGCAGGCTGAGATTGCTATTTCACAACCAAAACCACTAAAAGCTGGATTAATTGGGAAAATTATATTATGAAAGGTGTCACAGAGCACAGTGTAAATAATAAGGAGTAGATGATGAAAGTTCTCGCAGGAAAGAACTGTTCTGATGTAAGTTAGCAATATCTAGCTCCTTATTTTTTCCTTGTGGATACCTATAAGCTTCCCCAATGAACATTTACTGAGTGCAGGACATACTTGGAAGACAGGAGAGTAAGGCCAAAGGCTTATAAAAAGGCACACAGTAAAATCATCTACATCCTTGTAATAACTAGAATAAAAGACCTGCCAGGTTAGGTGCCACTTCAAAAACAGGATGAATATTCACCTTAAGAGATTTGTAAAATTCTAAGTTTCCATGAAAAAAATACTGGTTAAGGACAGAAGGAAGTCTCTTAGAATCTAAGCAAAATCCTCAGGGGGCAAACAAATCCTGGAATCCAGGTTTTACTGAGAGAAACAGAAAAGTGTTACTACTGCAGCCAGCCCTGAGGCAGCTCAATCCTTTTCAATATTTCTCATGCAAGACTCATTGAATCATATCCAAGATTCCTTTGTGTCCACACTACCCTTCAGTCTGAGAACAGAGAAAATTTGATGAACCCAACCTAATTCTATCCTAAGATTGGAGCCATAAAAAAAAAAAAAAAAAAAAAAAAAAAAGAAAGAAAGAAAAAGAAAAAGTTTATTTCTGTTTTAGTAAGATATTTATTTGGCCTGACCAAACTCTGGGGAAAATCTTGTTTGGAATTCCTGCCTGTGCTTTGAACTCACACAGGCCTGGCTCTCCTTGACCAGATAACAACTCTCCCTAAAACCCTAATGGTGCCTCATAAACTTTGATATGAAGTCTGACTTTACTCCCTACCTTGGAATGCAATGCCATGTAGATCATTAATTTTCTATTTGCCCTTGTATTGTGTATGTCTAAACCCTGTTAGCTGTAAGTTCCCAAGATTTTTTTTTTGTAACTCTTTGAGCTATAAAAACCTTGTCTTGCTGGAGAGCGGGGCTGATCCTGAGCCCAGTGTTTGGGAGGGGCAGCCTCTGGCCAGGACAATATAAGCTGGCTTTAATTTGTGTTGCCACCTGTAGCTGCTGCCGACTACAGGAACGATACCGCAGGAAAGAATTCGGAGGCAGACTGGAAACAAGTAGGTTATTTATTCTGCTTTCTCTTCTGACTTCTCTCTCCAACTCCAACAACAACCTGGAGATGGCCCTGCATATACGTCCTCATCTTTCAAACAGTTTTTGCGCAAAATTCAGTATACTTCATAAGACTGGTATTCTGTATAATCCTTGTACGGGCCACCACTTGTTGCCGTCTGCAGCTATTACTGCCTGCAGCAACGATACCACGGGAAAGAAATCAGAGTCAGACTGGAAATGAGTAGGTTCTTTATTCTGCTTTCTCTTTTGACTTCTCTCTCCAACTCCAACAACAACCTTCACACAACTCCAACCCTACCTAGTTAAATGCCCTTCACCTTAACAAGTATACACGTGTCACAAGCTCAACTTACAGGTGCGTTACACAGCATTCACGGGCACAGAAAGATTCTTAGTTGATTACAATAAGATCAGCAGAAAACAATTAAACGTCTCCTCTTTGGCTCTTAGTCAACCGCCATCTTAGCTACCTTCTCATTAAGGCTCTTACAAATTTGATTTAAAATTGAAGTTGGTGGTCTTTTCTTTGCATCTTGGATCAACATTTTTGGAGGCCCCAGTGAGATTCAGACCACCACAAATTCTGAAGCCGGACCTTCACTTTGGGACTCTGGGACAGAGTGTCGCCCCAGGGGGTGTGCACCTTGAGACATTCCAAGGCCCCGGGGTGTGCCTTCGGTCCTTTGGATTACTGGAGTGAACTGCTGCATCAAAAGAATTAGCAAGCATCCAGTGGAGAAACCTCTACAGGTAAGTGGCGCCCCGATAACATCTGGTATCTGGTTTTGAGATCTCTTCTGGGGACAGTGAGGTGCCTGGCAAGGCACATACACTCCTGTCTGGGGCAGTAGCTAAATGTCACACTGTCCTCTGGTACTGGTCTGGTTGGGAATTCCTACTGGGGACAGAGAGGTGCCTGACGAGGCACATATGCACTCCTGTCCGGAGCATTAGCAAGACGTTGCACTGCTCCCTGGTTGGTTTGGCGCCTGGTTCTTGTTCCCTTGTGTCTTGTTCTGTGTTCTATGGTTTTTCTGCCTTTTCATTGTGTGTCTTCTCTGGTGTAAATATAAGAAAATTTAACAACAAAATGGGTAATGAGACATGTAAGCCTGATACTCCTTTGACCTGTGTTTTACAGAACTTTGACAAACCTTACCCCCGCTTTACTAAGCAGGATTAGGGAGACAATGTTACCTTTTTCTTTCTAGTTAACTTCCTTGAGCACACCCACTGCAGGAGGGAGATAACTGCTGGGGATCTGGGAAATGAATATCTCTGAAATTAACAAGTGAATCCTAACAACCATCTGGGCACTCTGGGAACCCCTACTGAAATGTAACACTTAAAAAAAAAAAAAAAAAAAAAAAAAAAAAAAAAAAAAAACACAACTCCTTCAAAACCCTTTGTCCTCCTGGTGGAGAGAGTCACAGCCTTTGGGACACGAAGCCCCTGTGTTTCTCCTTTGCTAGCAAAGCAATAAGCCTTGTTTCCCTTTTTTCTCAAAACTGTGTCCTCATTATTTAATTGTGTTAATTGGCTTTGGGTACAGGGACTGAACTTTTTATTACACATTTTGGTACCCCAGAGCAGCCCCCACTCCACTTTCTTGGGCAGGCCTGGCACTCCATGCAATTGTACTTCCATGCTGAGGATGTAAGGTGAACTTTATGAGAGCAGACAACTGGGAAGTTAGGAGTCTGGTGAAAGTGCCTAAGATCCAACCGAACTAGAGGAGGCATTTTTTTAAGTAAGGGAAGGGACTGAGGGACACCCAGGAGCTGCTGAAGCTCCTTTTACTTCAGGGAACTCCTGCCTTCCTTCCCTACACTGTAAGGATTGCTCCACCTTTGTCTACTTTGAGAAAAAGAAAACTAAATGCAGAAAAGTCACCACACAGAGACCCTTGATGTTACACTTCTGGTTCCCATTTGTGAGAGCATCTGATCCCTTCGTCGGGGACCTCTGTGACACAACTGGAGTAAGAGCCATGATTAAATGGTAATTGGGAACTTGGAGAAATTTTCCCCTATCTGGTCTGTTTTAAAGATTTCTGTCTTTCGCCATAGTTTGGGGATCCTCTCTGTCTGTCATTGTGGGTTTTGTTTGTTTGTTTGCTTGTTTGTTTGTATCTGTTTCTGGCCCTTTAACACATGGGCAATAATATACTGATCTTATAGATTGTTTCTCAGAAATGATCGTGGTTAAATGGGTCACCTATAGATGTAAAACATGTCTAAAAAGATGATGTTTTTACTATAACAATCTGGTCTTTAAATGGTTTTCTAAAATATAGTACAATCTTGCAGTTGAAAGTTGATTTGTCAGAGATAAAATAATTAATAAGGAGTTTTAACAGTCAAAAACTAAGGTATCATAATTTTTATCTAGACCTGTCTGGTTACCAACTAAAAAAAGGTTAAATGCCTTTGAGAAGTGTAAGCTGCCTGGTACCGAAAACAGGGAGGAAAACTCTCGGAGGCAGAGTAAAGCTTTTACTACTTTTACTTCTACTTTCTTAGAGAGCTTAGAGAGGGAAAGAAAGATTTTTAGAGAGAAAGATTAAAGAGCTTTTCTTCTTGTCTTCTTAGCTTAGAGTAGAGTCTTCTTAGCTTAGAGTAGAGTAGAGTAGAGAGAAAGAAAGATAGAGCTTAGCTTAGAGAAAGATTAGAGCTTCTTTCTTCTCTCTTCTTTCTTCCTTCTTCTTTCTTCTGTCTTCTGTCTTCCTCAGGAGCCTCGGCCTAACTCTGACCAGTCATTACTTCTTCTATCTGGTTTCTCTTCTGTAACCGCTCTGCCTACGTTCTGGCCGCTCTGATTCTTCTGACCGACCGAGTGACTGCCCAACTGACTGAATTCTCCGTTCTCCTAACTCGGACCGCTTTCACCGGGTTATATACCTTCAGCTTTTCGGGTGCCTACAGGTGCGTCACATACATATCAGGTGGAACTTATGGCTTCCAGCTAGCTGCAACAGCCCTTCCTAATTAGGGCTCCTTCAGAGAAGTTTCTGAAGATTCTGCTAAAAAAATAAAAATAAAAATAAAAATAAACATAAAACACTTTGCCAACCTTCCAGACCTCAGCCAGGACTTGCATTGAAATGCAAATGAGGAAGCAAGCAAGCTTAAGCCCCAAAAGAAAAAAAAAAAAGTAAAAAAGTAAAAGTGTCTCTTTTTACCTGGGCTTACATTACCGGCCAGTCATTTTTCTAAAGACTTTTGTTTTGTTTTGTTTTTTTTCCTTAATATATATATATATATATATATATATATATATATATATATATATATATGGGCTCATGATTTTGATCCTATGCACACAGGTTAATGTTGTTTTGGTCAGTTCTATTTTTTTTATTCAACTATGGAGTTTTAAAACACCTGTAACATTTCAATGGAGTGCAACGAGCTACAAGGCCTCTGCTGTTGTGTTCTATGTTTGTGTGTCTATATGTACATGATATAAAGATTGGCAAATAGAAAATGAGCACTCATTTAAAAAAATCTTATAAATGGATCCAAATACCTTTAATTCATGTGTTTTAAAAAAAGGTTCAATTTAAATTGGGTAAACAAATAAAAACAAAGATGCCTTTAAATTAAACTTAACTCACAAGTCTCTCTAGGTGGTCAAAGAACTACTAAAAATGTTTAGTTAATATCCCTTGGTTCTAAGACTTACCTTCAACAAGGAAGAAATGGGTAATAGTGTTCAAAATACTTGCCTGACATTTTGATAAAATAAGTAAAGTAGATTTGACATGGGATTACTCATTTGTGAATAACTTTGTTTGTTAAACATCTGATTAATTTATAAGGTTAAAATGCTAACTGTTAAATATGCCATCAAGTAACTCCTTGAATTTCATTGGGTAACATTATTGGTTGTTTTCATAAATTGGTCAATTAAAAAGGGATTTTTTTCCCAATATTTATTTATTTACTTTAGTTGTACACAATGTGTTTGTTTGTACGTGGTGCTGAGGATCAAACCCGGGCCGCGCGCGTGCTAGGCGAGCGAGTTGCTTTGTCATCACTGAAAAAGGTTGAAGTTCCAACAGGTATAATTCTATATACTTGAACATTGTGTTCTCATGAAATGGTTACCAGATGTGTGTGATTCTATATACAAAGGTTTATAAAAGATTTCTCTATATACAAAGACTCAAAAGTTTCAGCTGTTCCAATTAAGAGTACTGTAAATAACAAAATATTTTTATTAAGATGAAATAATTTGTCTAAATTCAAATTATAATAAGGATTGTTTCAAAAGGTGAACAGAAAAAGGGGTTAACACATGGGAGAAAGAAATTAGAAGTATGGAAACCATATTTAATAAAAGGAAAAGAAAATGTTTCAAGATAAGAAAGTCTTTATGTGATGAAGTAAATAAGAGGGTTTACGTAAGTGATGTAAAAGGCCTGTGTAAGTTGGTTAAATAAGTACATAAAACAATCAGGAAAAGTTATTTAAGGTTTTGTTCTTTTTTTTTTTTTTCCCCCTAAGGTCAAATGTTAATGTACTGATATAAACCAAGATTTAATCTATGTGGTAAGAGGACAAGGATGTCTTAAAACATTAATTTACCCATAACATTGTGTTTATTAAGTTTTGTTTTTTTTGAGCAAGTATTCTGAAAGGAAGTAAGAATTATACAGCTGTGGTTAAACAAACAATTGTTATTTTAAAATACTATAATGTTATTTCTTTAAGAGCTAAACTTGATTAATATAAAAACATTAATGTAATTGTGGTGTTGTTACTATTCTTTGTATATTAAATGTGTTCATATCTTTCAGATATATAAGCCTTAAGGTAAAAGCTCTGAGACAGCATTATATCAAGCTAGTGCTCCCCAAACTAGAGTTGTATAGTATCATTTAAAATGTGTTCTACAACTGGACCTGGTATCAATAAGATATAAAGTTTTATGTTACTTTTTACACTAGGGTACAATTTAAAGGTATTTAAGTTAATGAGAGCCTAATCTATATAAAGGTTAATATTGTAAATCACAAAAACATTTTTTCAAAAAAGGTTAAATACTCTCAGCCTTTCTTTAATTTTTTTAATGTAATATATTGTGTTAGCTAATGTTCATGTGAACTTGTCCAACAATGCATGTAAGCTCTGTAAAATTCTATATAAGAAACAAAGATCAGCTTCAGAACTAGCGCACTTGACCTAAGGTTTATAAAGAACCCCATCTTACCTAAAATAAGGCTCTTCCTTCCACCTTACTACATGCCAGAATGGCTCCAAAGTAGACCAAACTTCAATTTGTTTACTGTTATGGTCAAAGGAGTGATTCTTGTTGTTAAGGCTACTACGATTTCAAACAGGGGTTATAATATATAACTCAGTCAAAATTCAAGATAGTTATTACACAAACTAAATGTGTTTTTACTCTTGTTAATTTTATTTTGCATCTTCCTCATAAACTGTCTAAAGTTTGCCTGTTAATGCTTTGCAGATTTATTGCTTCAAGAACACAACCTGGTTATTTTAAGCCATCACCTACGGGACAGATAGGGAGCACAGACCCTAGCTGATAAAAAAGAGTAAATAACTGTAAGGTTATAAGCATTAAAGTTAAAGCCCAGTGCTCTCAATTTAAGATTGGTGAAACCAATTTGCTAGATATTTAAGATCAAGACTTTAAGTTAAATTAAAAGGGCCAAGAAAACAAATATTTGGCTCTTGCCCTCAGAGTCAGTCTGAATCCAGGGAACAGTGAACTTCTCTAAAGAGAAGTTCTTTGCAACTCTGGGCCACATAACTTCCCTATTAGAGAGGTTGTGAGACCTATGGAGAAGAGAAAGCCAGTCAGTGCCCTTGCTATGAAAGGAGGGTCCTTGGAGAAGGGAGACAAACATCCCTGCTGCTTCCAAGGAAAGCCACATGGTCAAGCAAGACCTGGACCCATCTGAGTGCATAAGGCTCTAGCAGAAGAGAAAAGCTGCTCTCAAGTTCCCACGAGAGTTACTCCCATGGGAATTCAGCTGACGCTTAATAATAGATAGAAGCAAAAGTCAGTTTGACCTACTTCATCTTAAACACCTAGCAAAAACAGTTGAAACCAAAACACAACCATTCCTGGGCATTTAAGAAATAATAGTTAAACATAACTTAAGATATACACTTGTATTAGCCCCCAAAATTGGTAAGACTGAAGGCTACAAAAGAGATTATCAGGCAGGAATGCCTGATAACTCTAAAAAGAAACTTTTTAACTATTAAGTGACTGCCAAGTCAAAAGTTTTAAGGCCTACAGATTTTTCTAACCTACACAGGTAGGCTTAATATTCACTAGTATGATTATCTAGCCCTAAGTAACACAAATAAAGGGTTCTCTACTATAGAATATACCAGTAGTAAAAAATTTATATGATCAGATGATATTAAGTAGCTTAACTGCATCTTATGGGGATAGACATCTGTAACATTAAAAGTTAAATGTTGTGTTTACATTCCTGATAATTCTGGGGATGTTAAAGGTTTAGTTTCCCAAATAAAGGCCTTGTCCACTCTGGCCTTATTATGGGAACAACTTCTCTTCCATTGTACCTCCTGGTGAGAAATTATTGATTGCTGTCATCTTCATGGCATACATTGACATGTTCCAGATGCTGCAATGTTTATTCAGTACTCATGTTTTTTTTTTTTTTTTTTTTAATTTTATTTTTTTGTTGTTATTGTTTTTCTCATAGAAGCACCCGTGACATTACAACCTGTTCTTCCCCAGGCTTCAATCCAACCTGACTTCTAAAAAGGGAACTCCAACTACTTGCCCCTTCACATAGCCCCCTTTCAGCTCGAAAAAGCCTGATTTGGTCATCGTCCTGTTTCCTTACAGTAGTAAGGAGTTTCTAAAATTAGAGGGGGAATGAAGCCAAACTTTGTTAGGCAGTTAGTATAGATGGATAAATCAAGTCAGGTTGGACCAAGAAAGACAATTTTGAGTGAGTCCGGGTAAGTTGGAGACTTGTTGGCCTGAGGGATTGGAATGTTAATTCCTCCAGAGCCCTTCCTCTACCCTATCAAAGATTTGAAATGGACACATGAGTCAAAGGGGGACTGATGAACCTAACCTAATTCTATCCTAAGATTGGGAGCCATAAAGTTTAAAAAAAAAAAAAAAAAAAAAGTTTATTTCTGTTTTTCTAAGATATATATTTGGCCTGACCAAACTCTGGGGAAAATCTTGTTTGGAATTCCTGCCTGTGCTTTGAACTCAAACAGGCCTGGCTCTCCTTGACCAGATAACAACCTTCCCTAAAAACCTAAAGGTGCCTCATAAACTTTGATGTGAGGTCTGACTTTACCCCCTACCTTGGAATGCAATGTCATGTAGATCATTAATTTTCTATTTGCCCTTGTATTATGTATGTCTGAACCCTGTTAGCTGTAAGTTCCCAAGATTTTTTTTTTGTAACTCTTTGAGCTATAAAAACCTTGTCTTGCTGGAGAGTGGGGCTCATCCTGAGCCCAGTGTTTGGGAGGGGCAGCCGCTGGCCAGCATAATATTAGCTGGCTTTAATTTGATTTAAAATTGGAGTTGGTGGTCTTTTCTTTGTGTCTTGGATCAACAAATTCTTGCTGGTAGAACAGATTATTGACTGGGTCATGGATGTGCATTAACATATAATAAAGCATACTTTTTATATATGTTGCCTAAAATTAAAATTACTTTATATACAAAGAAAACAGACTCTTTAACCAATACTCCAGAAAAAAAAAAAATTGTGGCAAAACAACTAATTTTAATATTTTTGGTTCTTTTTATTATTATTACAGTTTTTGTTTTGGTACCAGGGATCAAACTCAGGTGCACTGAGCCACATCCCCAGACCTATTTTGTATTTTAGAGACAGGGGTCTGACTGAGTTGCTTAGCCCCTTGCTTTTGCTGAGGCTGGTTTTGAACTCATGATTCTCCTGCCTCAGCCTCCTGAGCCACTGGGATTGAAGCCAAATTTAAAGCTAGGTATTGAGTGTATTTAGGCAAATCGAGTCTAATAAGGAGTCTAATAAAGAAAATGGAGTCCATAAGGAAATGGAGTCTGTCTGAGTCCTGGAAAAATTAAAACAACCCCAGGGGAGATTATACTGTCATTGTCTGCAAGGTCAGGGCCCATCCTAAAGAATGCTAATGAGGCAGCTCCCAGCAAACAGAGATGCTAATCACTTGCCCTAAGCACCCCCCCCCCCAGGAGACTACTCTTTTCCCACCTGCCAGGAGCCCACCTGTGTCACACCTTCTTGCTTTTACTATCCCCAGCTGGACAGAGAAAGAGAGATAAACAAAAAGAACAAAGGAAAACTTTAGATATAAAGGGAGAAGACCTCCTCTTCCCACAGATTCCAGGTTTCTGGGTTCCCTTCTCCCTCCAGGGGAAGTCTTTTTCTGCTATCCTTTAAATAAAGCCTTCCATTTTCCACTGTACCCTTGTCTTGGCGTGCTTCTTCCGTGTTCGGGGGTGTTCGGGGAAGTAAGAACTCCTCATGGTAAACAGTGGTATCAGGATTACCGGCATGCACCACGATGACCAGATATTATTATAGTGGTTGGGTTCATCCTGACAAACTCTTACATGCACGGAATTTGGTTTCTTTTCCCTCCCTCTTTTCCTTCTTTTCTCCCTCTCCTTTCTCATTCTCCTTACTCTACTATACTTCTTTTCACTTGTCCATCAGTTTGTATTTGATTGGTTCTTTATGTTACCTTATCTTCACCTCCCCCTTTCCTTTATTCTAGCTTCTGCTTATGAAAAAAAAATTTGACCTTTGGGATTATGAGTTTGGCTAATTTTACTTAGCATGATGTTCTATATTTCCATCCATTTACCAGCAAATGCTATAATTTGATTCTGTTTTAGGGCTGAGAACTGGAATTACCAAACAAGGACTATAAGATTATCATGATATGTATGCTCAAGACAGTAGAAAAGAGAGCAGCAAAATAAAGGAAAGGAATAGGTGGTTTACCATTACTCAATGCAATTAAAAAGAACAAAAGATCATTCTAGATATTAAGGAAAAGCTGAAAGTATTGACGTGGAATATAGAACAATTAAAAACACTCCAATGGAAACCAAAAAGAGAAAAAAAAAGTTGGAAATAGATGTACATGATTGAAATAATGTAGGGCAGATACAATTTGTGTAGTTCTCACTATATGCAATTATATTTAAGTGAAACATGTTTAGAATTAAAACTTTTTTTCTGGCTGGTTTTGCATTTTTATTGCACCTCATATTCTTTTAAGCCATTTTATCAATTTATAAGAAAATCTCTCATGCTTTTTAGATTAAGTGAATTAAGTATGTGAATTAACTTATAGAGAACTGTCATTTTTACAAGTCCCATTTTGGCACTTGCTGCATCATACCATTTGTTCAATTTAAAAATATTCCTAGCCGGGCGCGGTGGCGCATGCCTGTAATCCCAGCACTTGGAAGGCTGAGGCAGGAGGATCGCGAGTTCAAAGCCAGCCTCAGCCTTGGCGAGGCACTTAGCAACTCAGTGAGACCCTGTCTCTAATCAAATACAAAAAAGGGCTGGGGATGTGGCCCAGTGGTCAAGTGCCCCTGAGTTCAATCCCCAGTACAAAAAAAAAAAAAAAAAAAAAAAAAAAAAAAAAAAAAAAAAAAAATTCCTAGTTAACATTAACATTTTTATTATTCTGCTCCTGGAGCATTCTTACTGTTTAATTTTGAATGTATTTTAATAATTTTGACTGTTTTAAATATATTTTATATTGTTTTTCTCGAAGGCTTTTTATGATAGGAACTAATTGTTTGCAATTTATTTGTTTTCTCATTAGTCTGCTCCAGGAACAAAAATCAGGTAATATAAACATCTTAATAATAGTATTTTTCATATTAAAACAGGTCTATTTTCTATTTTAGATTATTTTAAAATAGCATTTGATAGAAAATATAATTGTATATTTGGTATCTTTGATTTACTCCAGTTTATAAGTAGTGTCTAATATAGTGTTTCTACCAAAAATGGGTTCATAGTATATCTAATAGGACTCTTCCCAGGAATAAACACAATCATTAAGGACCAATGATTGGCATGTAATAAATGTTCAATAAAAAGTTTAAATAGAAGAATGGACAAACAAAAGTTTTCTCTTAGTTTATAGCATTTTCACTTTTTACCATTTTAAAATCTCCTTTTCCTAAGCTTAAAAAGATTGTCTTCAGTTTTTCCTATATGTTCTTTTTGCCCTAGTTTCTACATCATAGTATACACATATCACACAAAAGCACATATTTAATCACAATGCCCAAGACTTTAGAAACTTCAACATTTGAACGTTCACATGTGGTTAGTTTCTTCAATTTCATTAGATGAATCTGAGGTTATACAGAACAGAATCAATTCTTATTTTGAAAAAAAAAAAAGCTTCTATATAAAATTTCTCTATACTGTTCATATAATCTGTTGTGAAAGTAGCATTTCACTCAGCCATATGGGAATCTATCTGTAAATAAATAGATTTAGATTATATGAATAGAAAGCAATAATTTTACCCAAAGGCTAACATATTTTTAATTCATGTGTGTGTGTGTGTATATATATATATATATATATACATATATATATATATATAATTTTCCCAAAGAGACATAATTTTTTCTTCAAAGGATGCTATGACAATGCTATTAATACATTGTGCCGAAATATGAAATATAGGCATTAGGCTATTTTGCTAAAATCCATATGCATTTTCCTATTCAGGTTTTTAAGAAATTAATTCATTCACATTTTCTTCTAAAGCCAGATCATATATTGATAATGACCCCAAAATCAGCTCTAGTTAGCAGTACTATGAAGTGAAACAAAATAAAACAAGCACAGTATTTAAGAATATTGAATGTGAGTACACAACATTGTGAATATTATTACTCTAAGCTTTTGTGATTATGTAAAAATTATCCTAATATTATATATAACTAAAAAAATCAATAAACTAAAAAAAATTGGATAAAGTAGCAAATTTTATATTTCGCATGTTCCACCAGAATTAAAAGCAAATAAGTTTGCTTGTGAGCTGACTTTTAAAATTAATTGTTTCCTTCTTAGGAAAGCCATTTAAAATATCTAAGGAATATACTAAGGACACCATTTAAAATATCCATAAGCCCTGTCCCTTTTTTCCCTTACTTTATTATACTGTTTGCATCTGAGAGAAACATTTCACCATTGATTTTCTGAATGTGTGTTATTTCACTTAGCATGATGTTTTCCAGTTTCATCCACTTTTGAGCAATTGCCATATTTTCATTCTTCTTTATGGCTAAGTAAAACTCCATTGTACATATACCACATTCTCTTAATCCATTCATTTATTGAAAGGCATTTGGACTGGTCTCATAACTGGGTTATTATAAGTTGTACTGCTATAAATATTAATGTGGCTATATCACTATAGTACATTGATTTTATTTCTTTTGAATAAATATACAGGAGTGGAAGCTTTTGGGGAAGCTTTTGAGGAAGCTTCATACTGCTTTCCACAGTGGTTATAGTAATATGCAGTTTCAGCAACATTGTATGAGTGTACCTTTTCCCCCTAGACCCTCACTAGTATTTATTATTATTTGTATTCTTGGTAATTGCCAATCTTACAGGATTGAGATAAAATCTCAGTGTAATAAAAACTAAGGGGATTCCTAAGGATGATCAGTGGAGGAGAAAAAGGGGATAGAGGGGGAGAGATGAGGGATGGAAAAGGAGAAGCGGTACATAATTAATTTAATAAAATTGTGCTTTGTGTATGTATAAATTTATCAGAGTTAATTCTAAGTTTATGTATATCTATAAAGCACTAATTAAAAATGAATAAATGTGTGGAAGATAAACCAGTAGAGTAGATAAAGGGAAAAAGGAGGAGGAAAAGAGGAGGAAAAAGAGGTCACCAGGGACTGAAATGGTAATTAAATTCTATGTGTGTATGATTATGTCAAGATGAACCCAGCTATTATCTACAACTATAATACACTAATAAAAGCAAAGTAGTAAAGTTATTTAAATATAAAAATTCAAAATAAAATAATTTGAATAAAGATTTAAGCATATTTAATTATAGTCCTCTTAGAAGTAATATTTTCTTGCATTCTTTTAATGTACAAAACCAACCACTTGTACCATTAGTTAAAGAAATTCTAAAAAATAAAATTTCTGAGTCACATAAAAACCTAAATTTTTTAATATCTCATGACACACTGAAAGATTTGGAAACATGTCTGTAAGTAGAAGACTAGGCCAGGCAATACTGCAATAACAATCATAAATCCTCAATGGCTTAAAGCAACAAAGATGTGTTTGTCATGTGATGTGTCTATCACAGGATATACAATTGGATTTGGAGGAAAGCCTCTGTCAAGTTGTTTTTTGCTTATCTGTTGTTTTATTTTGTTTTTGCATTACTGGAGATTGAGTTCAGGAGGATTCTAACTCTGACCTACCTCCTGAGTGCTTTTTAAAACTTTTTAAAATTTGATACAGATTCTTCCTAAAATACTCCTGAGTAGCTGGATTCAAGTGTGCACCACAACTCTTGACTTGTCAAATGCTTTTTTGCCATGGAGCCTGTTTTGAGGGAGATTCATCATATGGTCTGTATCCTCCAAAATTCAAATCTTGAAAATTGCCAAAATGATAGTATTAAAAAGTGAATTCTTTAGGAAGTGATTAAGTCATATATGTGGAGCCCTCAAAAATTGCTTATAATGACATAATGTTCAAGGTGCCATATTAGAATCAGAGGGATGCTGTCACTGGCCACCAAACCTGACCTTACCTTGATTTTGAACCTCTCAGCCTTCAGAACTTTCAGAAATAAATTTATATTATTTCTTTTTTTTTTTTTTTTTTTTTTTTTTTTTTGGTACGGGGGATTGAACTCAGGGGCACTCGACCACTGGGCCACATCCCCAGCCCTTTTTTGTATTTTATTAGAGACAGGGTCTCACTGAGTTACTAAGTGCCTCACCATTGCTGAGGCTGGCTTTGAACTCGCGATCCTCCTGCCTCAGCCTCCCAAAGTGCTGGGATTACAGGCGTGCGCCACCACGCCCGGCTAATTTTATATTATTTCTAAGTTACATAAAAATGGATAATCAAGCACACTCATGTCTGGGATGATAGAAAACAAAAGAAACACTTATCTACAATTAATAGGAAACACTTATCTACTACATGTGCTAGGCCATCTTAAAAGAAAAGACACATGCACATGCACACACACTCAGATGTACATACACAAACATGATATATTTAACTTTATGATGTGGCTATTTTTATTATCCATATGTTATAGACGATAAAACTGAAATACAGAAAAGGTTATACATTATTTTGACTAGTGTCACACAGTAGTTACAGAACTGGAGCTGTAATATAATCCACACAGTTTATTCTCATAATCCATAATCCTACCCAATATGTTATATTTTCTTTTTCTGTATTATCTCGTAAGTAGAAATTGATCCATATCTCTACTTCATAATTTTTATAAGACACACAGCACAATGCCTAGCCCACACACTCAATTAATGTTCCCTTTCCCTTTATCTGTCTGTACTACATGTAAGACACAGGTATTACACTAATAGCGCTAAGTACTCTAGGCAGTCAGGCTTAAATCTCAGTAGAAGTACTAACTTAAAAATATGATTTCTGTCCTTATGCACAGTGGAATAACTTAGGAAAGAATGATCTCAGCTCTTTGCCTGAGAAAATTTACAACTGTTTCCTCTGTGATTATTAATAGCACACATTTCTTGCTCAAAAACTATTCTAATTTGGAGGATATATTTATAGAAGGCTTACATATGAGCAAAAGTGGTATAGATTGAATTGTGTCCCTTCAAAATTCACGGCGAGCCCTCTAGCGTGAAGGTATTTGGAAATGGTGCCTTTGGTAGGTAATGAAGTCACGAAGGTGGGCCTTCATGATGACATTACTGACTTTATGAAAAGAGACACCCAAAAGATTGATCTTTCAAACTCTTTCTTTCTCTCTTAGTGATGACATGGGAAGAGAAAAGAGCCATATGTAATCCAGAAAGAACCCTCACAGAAATTGATGTTGCAGAAAACCTGATCTCTTTCATATTTTCCACAACTGTAAGAAGATAAATTATGCATTATTTAAGTAATCCAATCTATGTCATTTTATCATGGCAGTCTATGCTAATACACACAATATCATCATAATGCTCTACACATTGTACTAACTAGCAATAAACTACATGCTAATTAAGTCATATGCACACAACAGCTTACTTGCTTTATTTGATCAACTAGGAACAAGTGGTTTGGTTCCAAGCCATCTTTTGCTGGGAACTATTAGGGTTGCTGCAGTTTTTAACTCTCCCCGGGGGCCCTAGGAAAACCTTCTCTGGCCAGCAGGGAAGCCCAGGAGAGCACACCACAGCGAGAGGCAAAATTGGGAAAGGTAAAGACCGCTGGCAATCCCACCCCTGCCTTCAAAAGACCCACAGATTGCCAGGGAGCCTGGTCAGAGCTGGAACTCAAGTTTATTGAGGAAGTTGCACAGCTTTTATAGAAGACATAGGCCAATCAACAGAAAAAATACAGGGACACATAAGGAGCATGGGCAAATCGTATTGGCAGAGCCCCCTACCCTATCCTTAGGGTAGTTTTTGTTCCCATGACACATCAGGAGAATACCTCCTGAATAGGCCAGGTCTGTAACAGGGAGTGGGAAGCGACCAAAGAGTTAAAGTTCTCTATTCTTTCAGCTGATGTGTTCTTATGTCCCCAACAATCTTTCTTAAATGTTTAAGTTTTAAACTTAAGAATAATATGAGATAAACTTGTAGTACTGATTTTTTATGCTTGATTTTTGTTCTTTCATTAAGGTAAAAAGTTTCACTACATACTTATCAAAAGTTGAATTCTGAAAGACATTTAAAGATAATATGTGAATGATTTTTCAGTTATTGGTCAATAGACTCAATAAGATTAAATCACTTTTATGTTAGCATATACATTTAATTTATACTGTATATTATTCTCAATTCTTCTAGTCTTATAAAATATTTATATCTATGGCAAAGATGAAATTGAAAGATTAGTTCATATAAATTTTTCAAATAAATATATACCTGATAATGATGTTTCAGTCAATGCTCCCCCCAATATATGAAGGTGGTCTGATAAAATGGTATTGCTTAGTGATGTCAAAGCCATCTTAATTTGTGTAAGTATGCTCTATGATATTCATACAATGATAAATTACTTAAAAACTCATTTCTCAGTATTTGTATCTTGTATTTCTGCTGTGAAATGATATGACCATACTGAATTCCAAAGTAAATGCAAATCTGTTCCCCAAATTCTTTGCCCATACATAATTACAATGTATGTATTTGCTTGAATTAGGACCATTAGGATCTGTTGGATATTTAGTGGGTCCACTTCCATTAATAGACTACTTTAGCTCCAACTTCCTCAGTTTTTTTTTTTTTTTTTGTCTCAGCTTTTTATATTTTCTTAAATTCATTAGTCATCAAATATCTTAATGTACCATAATACATTGAATACCTAGTATCCACATGGATACAACTTTTTTCTTATACAAAATAATAATCAGAAGAAAATATTGTCCTGATTGATGTTTAAAAGATTTAAGCATCAGAATATGTTAAATATAACTAAATATGCATACTTAGTATCAATTAAATGTGGATTATTGTGTTGGGGACTTAAGAAAACATCAGCCATAAGAATAGAGAACTTTAACTCTCTGGTTGCCTCCCACTTCCTGGTATGGAATTTGGTGTTCCCTTGACGTGTTGTGAGAACTGAAACCACCCTAAGGATAGGCTAGGGGCTCCCCCAATGCGATTTGCCCATGCTCCTTATGTGTCCCTATAATTTCTCTGCTGATTGGCCCATGTCCTCTATAAATGCAGTCCATCTTCCTCAATAAACTGAGCTTGCTTTGACCCGAACTCCCTGGAACATCCCTGTGTGTCCTCCATCACAAGGGCTGGCGTGGGCCTCCAGCTGGCTCCTACCGTTCTCGATCACACTTTTGCTGGGGCATGATTTTCCTTAGCCTTCTCCACGGGCCGGAAAAAGCTAAACACAGGTCGGGAAGAACTAAAAACCTCAGCAACTTAAACAAAACCCCCACAAATGGCGCCCACGCAGGGCATGAACGAATTGTAGCTTAAGGTTTTCCGCGGATTGAGCCAAGCGAGATATAAGGTAAGAGCATCTTCTATAGGAAAATTGGGTAATCTCATAACAGCAGTCTCAGTAGTTATCCTTCTCGGGGCCCATGGCAACCCTCCTTGCTCAGATAAAGGCCATCCGCCATTTTCTACTCCTTCCTGCGTGCACCCAGCCTGGCTGCGGGAAATTCCGCCAAATGCAATAAACTCAGAGCGGGCGCCAGCATGGGAACAAAGCCGTGACCTGGCGGGCCCAAGGCCAGCAACAAAGAACAGGTGCCCTCCCACAGCACCATGTGAGCAGCGGCCAGGTAGGGTCACCAACTTTCCTGGGCGCGCCACCCAGTGCCCGGGGCAGCTTGCGGGGCTTGTGCAGCTCAGGTGGCTCGCATGGCTGGGGCGGTGCTCGCGCCAAGGAAGGAAGCACACGTGTGCAAAAACTTCGCCTTTTCTAATAGCCCAGACTTATGTCAACAAGGTTCAAACTATACCTCCTTTTAAAATCTTAGGAGCTGAGTTTGTCTGCTCACAATTACAGTGCCCCACCCTTCCAGACCTCAGCCAGGACTTACATTGAAATTCAAATGAGGAAGCAGTAAGCTTAAGCCCCAAAAGAAAAAAAAAAAGTAAAACTGCCTTTTTACCTGGGTTTACATTACCGGCCGATCATTTTTCTAAGACTCGTACTTAATCCTATGCACCTAGGTTAATGTTGTTTTAATTGTGTTGTGTGTTCACTTCTGTTTGTATGTTTATATGTATGTATTAAGATTGACAAATAAAAATCGAGTGCTAATGAAAATTAATTTAAAGAAAATGGATCCAAATACCTTTAATTCAGGTTATTTAAAATGTTCAATTTAAATTAGGAAAACAAATAAAGGTATCTTTAAAACCAAAAACTCACAAGTCTCTCTAGGTGATCAAAAAAAACTAATATAAACTTGCTTTAATTTAAAATTAACAAGTGTTTTTGTTCCCTTCTGCCTTGTTCTGTCTTCTATGGTTTGTCTGCCTTCTCATTGTGTGTCTTTTCTGGTGTAAATGTTAAAAAAAAAAGTAAATTTATAAATAACTTTATTTGTTAGACATTAATTTTCATGGTTAAATTGCTCACTGTTAAATATGCCATCAGGTAACTCCTTAAATTCCATTGGGTAACATTATTGATTGTTTTCATAAATTGGTCTTTGTCATCAGTGAAACAGGTTAAAATTCCAACAGGTATAATTCTATATACATGAACATTGTGTTCTCATGAAGTGGTTAACAGATGTGTGTGATTCTACAAAAGGGTTCATAAAAGATTGCTGTATATGCAAAGGCTCAAAGGATTCAGCTGTTACTGTTGGGAGTACTGTAAGTAACAATATTTCTATTGAGATAAAGAGTTTGCCTAAATTCAAATTATTACGCAAGTAATCTAAAAAAAATTAAAAATTATACACCTATAGTTAAATAACTATTATTTTAAAACATTTTAGCCCAAGGTCTTCACGGCCTCACTCATCTAAATTAGAGAAGACTACATCATAAATTTCCCTTGGTTCACTAAAAACATTTTTGAACTATAGATAAACTGCCTCCAATGAAAAGCTAATAATCAGGTTGCTCTTACTATTAAAATAGATAAAGCTTTATCATGTCCTGATAATTCTAAAAGTAAAATGCTCCTTGATAACTTTCATTAACCTCTGCACGCTAATTCATTTACCATTATGGTCAAAGGGGTATTCTTGTTGTTAAAAATCAGGGGTTATAGTATATAACTCAGTCAAATTCAAAATGGTTATTAAACTGTTTAATGTTTGCCTGTTAATGTTTTGCAGAGGTATTGCTTCAAAAATACAACCTGAGTTAATTTAAGCCATCAAGTGTTATATTTACATTTCTAATAACTCTGTGCATGTTAAAGAGTTATATTCCCAAATAAAGGCCATGTCTATTCTGGCCTTTTTATGGAGATAACTTCTCAGCCCTCACACCTCCTGGTGAAAAATTATTGACTGCTACCATGTTTATGGTATGCATTGACATGTTCCAGATGCTGCAACATTTATTCAGTACTAATGTTCTTTGTTTCTCTTATTGAAGCTCCCGTCCTTGATAAATGAAGCCAAAGTCTGTTGGGCAGTCAGTGTAGACTGGTGTTTTTGAGTGAGTCCAGAAAAATTGAAGGCTGTTGAGAAACTGTCCACTGAAAATTTAAAATGTTCATTCCCTCAAGACCCTTCCTCCACCATTGTGGAGACCCTGCCCCTGTCTCAACCTGTACCAGAAAGTGCCGCTTCCAGGATGAGCTTTAGGACTTTCAATATCACCCCTCCTCCTACATGTTATCAGGGGAGTCCCCACTGCCAGCATTCAGTCTCACTGATTCTGTCTGCTAGTTTCTCAACCAAACTTAGAGATGGCATATTATGGAGAAAAATAAAGATTTGTTCTCCCCCAATAAGACCAGTGAGAAATATAATAAACAAAGGCAACTTAAACTGGACGTAAACTGTCTTCACCCAATGGCCCATTAAACCCTCTCCACCTGAGGGTTTAAGGGTGTATTAAACCAGGTTAAAACAGATAATAGACCCTGCTTTGTGAGCAAATCATTAAAAAATGTTTTCCAAAGACGGCACGTTAAACATACCACAAAAACAAGCCATCATCGAGGGGCACAATAAACCCTAAAAAATCAATTAATAAAACCAAAAGTGGGGAACAGCCCCCATGATCAGTTAAAAGCAGCGATGCTTACATTCAATATTTTAAATTTTTCCAAGCATTAGCCCTTTACTGCCTTTCAGAGACATTGGTCCAGCCAGACACCCTACCTAAAGGTTGAGGTCCAATGGAAGGACCCACTAACTGGGTGTTGGCGCAGGCCTGACCCACTTATAAGTGCTGGCAGAATATTTGCATGTGTCTTTCCAATTGGGGAACCAAGTCTTATTTGGGTACCCGCCAGGGACCTCAAATACTGCCAATCAGAACATAGTAACCACCCAAGAGCACATTCTCTTGAGGGGTGATTTTTTCCCTTTCTCCACAGGAATGAAAAAACCATGATGGATCTTCTGTCTCATTGTGATTAGACTTCTCATCATCTCCATCCTAATATTAATCAAAAACACTATTTTCCTGGACACCTTTGCGAATATTCCAACTCTCTGTGGTGAGAGAAGGGGGACTATGCCTGTTCCTGAGAGAAGAATGTTATTTCTGTGCCAACTGCTTGGGCTTTGTCCAAGACAGCTTCCTTTGGACTGGACTAAATGGGTGGCTCCCCTACCTTCTCCCCTTTGTGGGAAGCCTGGTTGCCCTTATCCTTGTGTTCACCTTTGGGCCCTGTGTAATCAACAAGCTTGTTCAATTCCTTTAGGACAGGGCCAAATTGGTATAGCTTGGTAGTCTGCCAACAATATGCTGCTTTCAGCTATGCTGAGTGGGAGCCCTAGAAACTTGGCCATGGTCCTTATCAGGATGTGGAGGTTTAAACCATTCTTGAACCATCTTTGGGAAGTTTTCCCAAAGGCCACTGTTCTGTTCCATGTCTTCCCCCCGGCCACCTGCTGGCCTTGGGTGAGTCCACCTGAAGTGCTAGGGTAGTAGCCAGAGACGGGTAAGATTCCCAGAGAAGAACAACCTAAGACAGGCACACCCTCAAGTACGGTGGGCCCCCACTAAAAAAACAAAACAGGGGAGATGTTGGGTACTTAAGAACAAATCAGCCAAAAGAATAGAGAACTTTAACTCTCTGGTTGCCTGCCACTTCCTGGTATGGAACTTGGCATTCCCCTGATGTGTCGTGAGAACTAAAACCACCCTAAGGATAGGTTAAACTAAAAACCACCCTAAGGATAGGTTAGGGGCTCCCCCAATGCGATTTGCCCATGCTCCTTGTGTGTCCCTATAATTTCTCTGCTGATTGTCCCATGTCCTCTATAAAAGAAGTCCATCTTCCTCAATAAACTGAGCTCGTGCTCTGACCCGAACTCCCTGGAGTGTCCCTATGTGTCCTCCATCTCGAGGGCTGGTGTGGGCCTCCAGCTGGCTCCTACCATTCTCGATCACGCCTTTGCTGGGGCGTATTTTTCCTTTAGCCTTCTCTGTGGGCCAGAAGAAGGTAAACAGTTCGGGAAGAACTAAAAACCTCAGCAACTTAAACAAAACCCCCACAGATTATTGAGGAAATTTACTTAAATTTGATACTATAGAGCACTACAATTAGTCTTAAAGAAGATGAATTTCCACAGAAATTTTGAGTTAACTTAGATGGCTTTTAATATAGCTATCTTCCCTTTTTTGCTAGGGATCATTCATTATGTAAATTTGGCTATATTCTAAAATGAACATGTTGGAAAATACTTTAAAGTTTTCTTTTATTTTTCTGCTTCCCTAATTAAAAAGAAAACACTCTTGTCTTCCCTTCCCTTCCCCTTTAAGAGAAATACATATTTCCAGTATTTAATATTCAGGAAATTTGAAATTATCAAAAGTACATCTTAAATTTTTAATGGGAAATGAGTGACTGCTGTATATATTGGAAAGTCATGGATAAACCAAGTCCTGGACATTGTATGATTATTCTACCCACTTGCCTCTTTGCTATATATAGGGTGACCTGGGCCATCTTGGTTTAGGTCTGATAACACACTACAGTATCCTTTTCATTCTAAAGTTTGGCCCAATTCGAAAAATAAATTATGTAGTCATTCTTTTCATGTTGAATGTAATAGGAACAGGAATGGAATTAGCCCAGAGGAGATTAGAGAAAGCATTTAATTTTAGACCTTCTGAAATCTCTCAAAATATGCCTCTTAGAGTTAAGTTTAAACAGGACATACTTTGAACTCCTGTTCACAGTGAGTAACTCATAATCAATATATTTTTATCATCCCCTTCATTGCCATTTTTCCTTCATAACCAGTTTAACTGCCAAGATTTTATTAATGAAAAGAGACCATAGTTTTTTATTATCTCATGACTCTAGAAAATCACCTTAGAAACTTGGCTCCTATAATAGCTAAATTAAGTTTTGAATATATTCTTTTTTATGATCATGTCATATGTATACTTACAGATTCAAATAAAATTGAATAATGTTGGAGATTGAGAAATGACAGACTACAGGTAGCCTACATATACTGGCTGCTCCCCAAGATTGAAACAAATCAAGTGGTGAGGTTGCACAACCAAGCAAAAGAGCCATGTAACACACAGTAGTACAACACAGCAATCAGTGACCAGGGGAAGTCCAGAAATTTTTGTTCTTAGAATAATAAGAAAAAGATAAAGGAAGTGATCTAAGCCAACACAGGATGTGGCCTGATTGGTGGTGGAGAGGACGCTCCCCTCCAGGGTCCTGTAAAAGAACCCAGGTGGTTTTAAGAAAGGTAGACTGAGCAGAAAGGAGACTTGAATCCTGTTCAGGGAGCCAGTGGGAAAAAATATCTTCAGGTCTCTACAGTTTCAGTGAAAATCAGGGAAGGATAGTCATCTTAAAAGAGGTTTCACTGTGTAGACATTCTGCACTGGAGATCAGAAAGTCCTTCTCATCCTTTTTTCTTTTCTATCTGACTTCCTTCCTTCCTTCCTCCCTTCTTTCCTTTGCTTCTCCTTCCTTTCCTTTTCTTTCCTTTCCCTCCCTCCCTCCCTCCCTTTCTTCTTTCCTTCTTTGCTTCCTTTCTCCTTTCCTTTCTCTTCCTCCCCCTCCCTTTCTTCTTTCCTTCATTGCTTCCATCTTCCTTTCCTTTCCTTTTGTTGGGGACATTAAACAGCACCCCAGTAGATGGAAACTCTGGCTTTCTCCCACTTCCTGATACGGGAACTTGGTCTAACCAGGAGGCATTCCCCTGACGTGTCCTGAGAAATCAGTTTGCCACTAAGATAGGCTAATGGCTCCGCCAATGTGATTTGCTCATGCTCCCTATGTGCTCCTATGATCTTTCTGCTGATTGGCTCATGTCTTCTATAAACGCTGTCCATCTTCCTCAATAAATGAGTTCCAGCTTTGACTGGTCTTCCTGGTAATTCTGAGGGTTTTTGAAGGTGGGTGTGGATTACCAGCCGACTCCTTCCGTTCCCAATCTTGCCTCACGCTGGGGTGTGCTCTCCCAGCCTTCTCTGCCGGCCAGAGAAAGCTCACCCCGGGTCAAGGGGGAGTCAAAAACCCCGGCAACTTTAAAAAAGCCCAAAGCCAGACACCTTTCCCTCCCTTCCTTCCTTGTCTTCTTCTTTCTTTCCTTCTCTCTTTCTCTCTCCTCCAAAACCTAATCTCCACTTTTTTTCCCCCTCATCAGGTGGGCAGGTGATTACTCTGAGTTTCAAGCTGGGCTCAGAATGAGACCTGGGCACACACCTATTCACAGTTCTGAGCAGAGAAAGGCCTTAGTATATTCCCACTTTCAAATTGTTGTTCTTAGCTGGAATTGAAAAGTATAGAAGAATGAGAGAAATTTTTAACAAACCCGGTCTATAAAATCAAAACCAAGAGTGTATAGAAAACTTGAACATCCCAAATAAGCCATGAGATTAAAGAAGTAATTTAAAAACAAACAAAAACCTCCCAATAAAGAAAAGCGCAGGTCCAAATGATTCATAGCTAAATTTTACCAGTTCTTTAAAGCACTAATACCAGTGTTCCTTAAAATTTTCCATGAACTAGAAAGGGAAACACACTCATTCTGTGAAGCCAGTATCACCCTGATGCCCAAACCAGACAAAGACTCAACAAGGAAAGAAAATTGCAGAGCAATATCCTTGATGAATAGACATGTAAAATTCCTTAATAAAACATTTGTAAACCAAATTCAGAAGCAGAGGAAAAAGATGATACATTCTGTTTTTTTTTTTTTTTTTTCCTACTTCTTAATTGAGGGAACAACATTTCACATTCAACCTAATTCTTAACAAACATTTAAACATGTAGTCAGTATTTGGGGGTTATAGGTTCAATGCTGTACAGTACACCTATATTTGTTGAGCTGCAATCCCTTCTCTCCCAGGCACTAGAATCTATCATTCCCTTCTCTGCTTCTAAAGGTTTGATGATTTTCTATATTTCGTGTAATTAGAATCATTCAATGTTTATTCATCTCTGACTGGCTTCTTTTCCTCAGCATAAGGTCCTCAAGATTCATTCGCTTTGTTGCCAATGGTTAGCCATATTCTTTAAGGCTGATAATATCCCATCAAATTTATTTGCCATATTTTCTATATCTGTTTATCTGTCAATGAACATCTAGGTTCTTTCCAAATCTTAGTTATTGTGAAAAATGCTGCAGTGAACATGAGACTATAAATACCCCTGGAGATCCTGATTTCCACTCTTTAACATGTATAATTAAGATTTGGGGATATTTTAGGATTTCTGAATTATATCATGGCTCTGTTTTTAATTTTTTTAGAAACCTCCTTAGTATATTCCATGGCAGCTACAGCATTTTATGTTCCCAATAACAGTGTACAAGGGTTCCATTTGTTCCACATCATCATCAATATTTATTTAGTTTTACTATTATTATCTGTATAATGCCCATCTTAAAATGTGTGAGATGACATTTCACTGTGATTCTCATTAGCATTAACCTCATGATTATTGACACTGAGTACCTTTTCATGTTCTTATTGTCCATGTATGTCTTTTTAAGAGGAATGTCTATTCAGGTATTTTGCTCATTTGAATTGGGTTTTTTAATTTTAATTTTTTCCCAGTTGTGTGAATTTCTTATATATTTTGGGTATTAACCCTCCTCATCAGACCTATGGTATGCTAATATTTTTTCTCATTCTGTAGTTTGCTTTCTCAGTCTGTCCATTGTTTCCTTTGGTATGCAGGATTTTTATTTTCTTATAGACCCATTTCATTCATGCTTTTTATATTTATGTTTTTGGTATCATAGCCAATAAAAATTTTGTGATAGCAATTTACTGTACAAAATTTTAGATGTTTATCTTTAATCTATTTTCTGTTGATTTTTTTTTGTGTGTGTGATTTGTAAAAGTCTAATTTTTTTCTTGAAATGTCACTAGTGATGTGCCATGTTAATATAATGTAGGGCTGTAGAATTCATTCTTGGGCACTCTGCATGTGAGGTAGGCTCTGCCTTTGTTTCTGCTCCTGGCTGTGTTTGAACCACCCTCTCCCTTCTGCAGAACCCATAACCTTGAGTTAACAGAAGGATTTCATCATTGCCATGTCAATCCTTGCACTGTCCTGTGTCATTGTTTTTACCTTTCTGAATGGCTTATTTACCACCATAAAAATATACTTCAATGTAACCTGAAATAATTTAGCAAACAGGCAAAGAAAACATGTGGCACTATCCTCTACTTGTATTGCATTTTTCTGTTCATTTTATAGGAAAAACATACCCTCATGTAAATTGCATATATCCTTTATTTCCACTACGCCCCTCCCCTGAAACTCTTGATCTTACTTCAATGAGGAGTTTTATGACCCATCATGTATTAACCTTCCCCATATCTTCTCTCTCTCTCTGTCTCTCTTACTCTCTCTGGCTCAGGCTTTCTCCCATCCACCCGTTCTTCTCTTTTCAATACCTTTGAGTTGGGTTTTGTTTTCCCCACTTTTTTTTTTTTTTTTTTTTAAATCCTTCTAATGTTAGAGCACAAACAGAGCCCTTGGAGTTGAACCACATCTCTTATCTTCACTTTGTCCCCAAGTTATCTTAAGAACTCCTACACCTATAAGCCTCAAATATAAACACACACACACACACACACACACACACACACACGCACACACAGAGTGAGAGAGAGCGAGAGAGCTAGTGAGAGAGAGAGAGAGAAAGAGGCAGGCAGTGCATTCTTCAGGAGTGACGTATTTTGTTCACCACATACCTTAGCACTTAGAGCAGTTCTTAGTTGTAGTTGGAGCTTAACCTATTCTTATTGATTAGAAAATAAAAGTGAAAACACCTGCTTTTTGTTGAATGTTGGAACTACTCAGATATTTTCTCAAACATTATGTTTTCATTTCCTCATCATAATCACCCCCTGCTTCTCAACTCTGTTAATTAAGAAATCTGCTGACCACCATCTTTTCTCATCTGTCCCATATCGAGTTTTCTAATTTGGGCCAGAAGCTTGTTATGGCTAGGCATTTTTAAAGACTGATGTGTATATGATACAAGATTTTCAAGTGTGTATTTCACTTTATAACCATTCATAGCTTTCTGAGAATTAATTGTATATCAAAACTGTTTTAATGCTCATTTTTATATAAGATATATATGTAACATGTATATATAATATATATGTATATATATAATATCTCTGCTGTCAGACTTCTAAAGCCACCTTCTGATAGTCTTTATTTATTTATTTTTAAATATTTATTTATTTAGTTAGTTGTGCACAATGCCTTTATTTTTATGTGGTGCTGAGGATCGAACCCGGGCCGCGCTCGTGCTAGGCGCGCACTCTACCGCTGAGCCACAACCCCAGACCTGATAGTCTTTATTTCTAATATTTCTTTTCAGAACCCTATAAGATTTTCATGAGATTACACTTCACAACACTAATCTCCTCTTTGACAGGATTTATTCTCTTTTTTGAATCTAAGTGTACTCATATTTGTTTCTTTATATTCTTTTCTTTGACAGTTTTTACCTAATTTTGTAGCGATTTTTGCAAAAAAAAAAAAAAAAAAAAAAAAAAAAAAAAAAAACACTCGATTTTTTTGCCCCATCCTTTCCCCATACCCCAGGAAACCCACCTAATATATCCCAACAGAAACACTTAGTATATTTGTTCATTTTCCTAAAGGAATTTTTTAACAATTACTTAAAAGTATGACTATCTATGACTCTCTTATTTTCCAATTCTTTATTAAGATATGGGCATGGAAAAAGATTTCTCTTATATAAGAATCAGAACAGCAAAAAAGCAATAACATTCAATAACATATGAGCATGAGAATCACTCCCTATATCAGGGAAGCAAGTTTATGAGCAACAGAAGGAGTGATGAGAAGAGGAACACAAGCCTGATTTTCCTTTTTAAAGGAATAAAGAAATCTGGGTTCATCCCAATTTCCTTATTCTTTAGTATTTTGCTCAATCTCTTCAACAACAAAAACACTCTCAGCTTAACATTTGTTCATTGCTCCACTAGTTTTTGGGTTTTCCATTAAAAATTAATAAAAATGTCTTTCCTTTTATCTTTTGGTTTCTGTAAGAAGGATTAGGAGTATTATATTTAAGATATTACAATTAAAGATCTTTATTTTTCTCATGTATATAAATTAGTAGTCTACCTTAAAAGCAAATATAGCTTTATATTTTTAAATTGTTTGAGCTTTATGTATTAAGTAGATCTAAAAAAATAATTAAAAGTTATTTGGATCCATCTTAGCAACACCGATCTGCTCTATAGCCTAGAGTGTTGGTATACTCACCCATAAATCCCTTGGGACAGGAGTTCTACATAACCATTCTATGTGCTTCTGCTGAATAGGGTTATGAATCTAAAAAGGTAGGCACCTTCTAGAAAACACACTCTATAAATATATAAATAATATTTTGACTAATCAGAACTTGTCATGGTAGTTTTTTTTTTTAGGAAATATAACATTTTTCTCCAAAGAATATTGCTTACTGGGGTGTTTTTAATGTAGGTCATATAAAATTGATGTTGTCAGACCTCATTATATCTACTTGTTTTTGCATAAGATTTACAGATGCATAGAATTCATGCTGGTACGGTGACTACTTTTGTGTATTGAATCTTAACATTTCAAGTGAGGCTTTTACTTTTAAAACCTAAACTGTAAAACATATGTGACAGGCTGATAATTCTAGTATGTAGATTTATAATAAAGGTAATAAATGACCACTCTGACTAGCTTTTAAAATGACATAGGCCATACACTGATCATTAGCTATGAGGTGGAGAAGTGGTAATTTTCTAAATTTCTTTATATAATTTTAGTGAATATGTGCATAATATTTTTATTTCCATATACCTGTCAGGGATTCAATAGAATTTTTGTGATTTTCTCTTATAAAAGAAAAATCAAGTCTTCTGTAGTGAAACATAGCTAGTAGGGATTACATACCTGCAGTTTTTCAAATGGTCACTATTCTACAATCAATAATGTGTGTCCTTATATTGTATTTGTCTTCTGTCTTCAAGGGCAGGAAGCAAATGAAACATTATTATTTAAAAATCTCTTAAGCAACAAAATTGTTGCCCGTTAGACCATTTTTACTCAGGGGATAAAAAAAAGGTGCTTATTACCTATATGGTAGGCACCCTGCTGGATACTAGGAATATGATATAATAACAGATTAGACTAAGAGTACACAGCTGATTGGATGAAAAGAGTTGAGACAAAACAAAACAATATTATTGGCATTTTAATCAGCATTTTCACCACTGTTATCAAAAGACTTGATCAGAACAATTAGAGGAAGAAATGTTTATTTTGGGACTCATGGTTTCAAAGGTCTCAGTCCATAGATGGCCAGCTTCATTGCTCTGAGATAGAGGTGAGGTAGAACATTTTGGTTGGAAGAGTGTGGTAGAAAAAAGTGGCTCAAGACATGGCACCAGGAAGCAGAGACAGATAGACTCCCCTCACCATGGACAAAATATATATACTCCAAAGGCATGCTCCCAGTGACTCTCCTCCAGCCTCACTCTATCTGCCCACATTTACCACCCAATTAATTCTTATCAGGGGATTAAAGAACTGATTAGGTTAAGAATTTAATTTCTAAGCTTTCTTGCATTGTCTCAGGAGCTTTTGGGGGACAGCTCATATCTAAATGATAGCAATTGATATGAATATTGGGAGTTTTTAAAGTAACAGGAATATCACATGATAGAATATTAGATATGAAAGAAGTCTGAGAATGCTTATCTGATGAAATATATAACTTACCCAATCAAGGGTTTAGTGATATTGTTTACCTGAGTTGGGAATAAAGTAAGCAGGGAGAAATTGAAGGAAGGAATAGTCATCCCAGGAAGAAGGAAAAATACATGAAAAGCCTAAATGATAAGGGAAGTGGAAAAATAATAGAGGATGTACTGAACTAGTCATGATTTACTTTAGCTGGTAGAAGAGTGTTCACTTTGGGAAAGGAGTTGAGAGGTCAAACTGTTGATATTGAACTTTTCTTTTCTTGGCAGGTACTTGAGTTGAAACATTTTTTATCATTGACATGAATTTTTCATTTGACCCCTACAGTTTCTCAATTATATCTTCTGATCGTAAACATGATTCCTTTGTTTCTACTTATTCAACTCCAGTTTAATCAAATTGTCACATATGCTAATGGTGCTCTCAGGCTTAAAGCATAACACTGCCTTTATTATTCCATGTATAATTTTCTTCCAAAAATCTGAAGAAGGCTCAGCTCCTACAATGGGATGTAAGAGAAAGCACTCTTCATTTTAGTCCTCATTTGAGTGTGTGTGTGTGTGTTTTCTTCCTGTATTGAAAGAGAAAATACCTATTTGGATTATAAAGAAAATAACAGATTTAAAGCAATTGTGCCAGAAAGCAATGCCAAACCAATTAGGGACAGTGATATTCAATTCCTTACTCCAAACTGAGAACAAGCAGAGGCATATGTAGAGAGTGTAAGAAAATTAATGTCTGCCTATAAGAATGTGAAATATTAATAGGTCCACAATAAAATCCTGAAACTGAAAAAGCTATTACTTGCATTTAAGTAATCAGCTTGCATTTAATAAAAGTTTAATAATTAGACTCTGAAGTACATGCACTCAGATCAGCTTTATACTTTTTCTAAAGAAGTGCTTTGCGAGCAAAATTATTATTTATTGAAGAAGTGTGTTAATTTTAAAGATTAAATGCTATATAATCTTCTTCATGCCTTTGATTAAACATTATGATGACTACTACCTGTTTCAATACTATTATGATTTTTCCTTACATTATTAACTTGTTTGAAAGTAAAATGTGACTCTGCTTTTGACTACAGGACTCAGTACAGGACTAACAAGTTTTTGAACAGTTTGTTATTCTTTAAATTTGGATGCTGTTTCATATAAGTATGCTGATACCTTTGATCAACAATTATTTCCTAATAAAAGGAATTTATGAATATGATAAAAATATTTAAACTGTTTTACCAGGAGGCTTTTGAATACTAAACAACATAGTGTATGTGCTCACAAATTTTATATGAAAGTTTTTATACACAAGAATAATTTATATACTCATGAACTGTATGAAATAATATTTGCAACTACAAAATAAGCAGTTTCTAACCATAAAATATTGCCAGATAACCAACCAGGATTAAGTACCATATTGGAACAAAAATAGTCCAGAGCTACACTTTCAAAGCTGAGCACCTGCTGTAAAATAACCATCTGTGATTAACTATAATTTAATTATGGATTCATTCATTTTGTGTACACTGGAAGGATCTCATAGGTCTTCCCCAGTTGGTCCACAATCAACTTCTGGCATGATGTAAAGGATACTTGCACATTCTCTTAACAGCACCTGCTAACTCTAGCTCATTGCAAATTTTGTAAAAACCTTCTGGGATTTTATAGTGGCATTGATAGGCAAATAAATTATTAAACTAGAATCAAAGCAGCATTAATTAATCATGTGTCTTAGAAAGCTGATGCCTTCAACTTTAGGATAAGTTTGTGTTTACCTGTAAAAATGTCATATAACTTTAGATATTTAATGGAATAATTCAAGGAGCCAAACATTTGTGATCATTTAAATATTTTATGAAGGGGATTTTATCATTTTGTCCACAATTATTTAATTGTTATATTTCCTTCCTAGAATCTTATTGTGATAAATGTTTTTCTTTGCTTTGATGATTATCTGATTACCTTTTATTAGATATTTTTAAAATCTTGTATTCTTATATTTTACATTTTTAAATAAAAATTTCCATCTTCCAACAGCCACTAACCAGAAACTATTTCCCCTGACTCAGATTGATTTTCAGAAGAAAATAATGAGACAACACTGAGTTTCATCTAAAATAAAATTTACAGCAAAACACCTAAAATTCAGTTCAAAAATCAAACAGCCAAAGCCCCAGAATGAAATAAAAAAATGTATCTAAGAGAAAATAATGGACCTAATTAAGGCAACAGAATTTATGACTCTTTAACTTGGGGCTATTGAAATGCACTCTACCTCCATCTTCATAGTCAAGTAGACTATTGAAGCATTGTAACCATTGGAAATGTTACCAAAACCTTGATCAGTCCTTGTCTCTGATGCCAATCCAGGAATTAGGATACATAAATTCACTTATTAATTTGAGAGAGAATCGTTTCTGAGATCTTCTTGTGCCATCCCAAAGTCTGAATTACTTCATTCATGGAGTGGGTGTGTACTCAAGGTGACACCACAGTTTAAGAAAGAAATCTCCAATTTCCCTGATATTGGAGAGAAGAGAATAGGGAGGAGGAGGGAGAGAAGAAGAGAAAGAAACGTGTCCATTTTAGAAATAACTCACAGTGGCAGAGCAGCCAGGCTATATTCAAAGCATAAAGTAGACCACTATTACAGAAAGATCTAACGACTTGAAAAGCATTGTTCCCAGAACACAGTCATACTTAGCCCAACCTGTGGTTTCCTCCTTAGAAAATATGTGTCTTGAAGAGAGTTGTGGCTCTATGATTTGACCTAAAACTAAGCTCAGCCTGGAAAAGGGTAAGTGTAGAGGTGAATACCCTATACTCAGGGAATAAATTACAAAACTGACCTTACAGAAATAAGAAGGATTATATAGTGTACCATAGGAGGAGATAATGTATAAAAGTAATGTATAAAAGTAATGTATAAAAGATAATGTATAAAATAAAAGTCAATGGGAAAAATTAGACAATATGAACAACTTCTTAGAGAAAACACAACTACTGAAATAGATTCAAAAAGAGAAAAATAGCTAATAAAAGAAGACCTATGACAAGCAGTGTGGATTAATTAGTAATCAAGAGGAAGAGAAAAAAAACAGAGACAGAGAGAGGGAGGGAATCTAGGTCCAAAGACTTCACTGATTAATTTTACCAAACATTTGGGGTGATAATAGCAATGTTTCTCAAACTATTCCAAAATATTGAAGAGGAGGAAAACCTTCCAAACTCAATTGATGATATCATTACTTTGATAAGCATTAACTTTGATACCAAAGCCAGACACTGATATTACAAGAAAAGAAAGTTATAGGCACATATTCTTGATAAACCTAGATGCAAAAAATCCTCTACCAAGCACTAGAAAACTGAATTGAACTGAATATTAAAAGGATCTGTACCAGTATCCAGTGGAACGTATTCCTGAGGTGTAGGGCTGATTCAACATATGCAAGTCAATAAATATGATACAGCATATTAACAGAACAAAGGAAAAAAATGTAATGATCTTAAAAGACAGAAAATGCCCTCAAGGAAGTCCAACCTTTTATGATAAAAACACTTTACAAATTATGTAAAGAAGTTATCTATCTCAACACAATAAAAGCCATATATAACAAGTTCATACTTAAAATTGTCCTCAAGTGTAAGAAGTTAAAAGCCTTTTTTCTGAGACCAAGAAGAAAATGAGAATTGACACTATCACTGTTGCCTAAAGCTCAGTCTTTGTCCTCAATGCCAATCCAACAACAAGGACATGGTTTTGAGGAAAAATAAAAAAGAAGTTTATTGTTTTGCTAGCAAAGGAGAAACACAGAAACACAAGGACTCCTATCCCAAAGGCTGTGATTCTGCCCTTCAGCAGGAACAGGGGATTTTTAAAAAGGTGATTCAAAGGCTATATCCCATGTGTTCTCTGTTGAAGTTGTAATTCAATTGATAATTTGGGAGGTGGTCAATTCTGAGATCTTCTGTTACCATCCCCAAAATCTGATCTTGGGCTCAAGGACAGATAAACCTGTCTAAAATGGGGAAGAAGGGTAATTCTGTTTCTCCTAAGATTAGGAAGGGGGAGAGATTAGGGAGGAACAGGGAGAGAGAAAGAGAAAGAAACATATCCATTTTAAAAATAAGTTGCTATGGCAGAGCAGCAAGGGCTAAACTCAAAGCATAAGATAGACAACTGTTAGTTACATCACCACTTCTATTAAAGATAGTATTAAAAGTTCTAGCTAGAACAATTAGGCAGGGAAAGAAATGAAAGTCATCCAAATTGAAAACTAAGAAATAATATTGGTTTGAGGATGACAAGATGTCAGATATACAAAACACTAAAGATTTCACCAAAACAATTATGAATAACTAATGAATAACTCAACTTAGTGAAGCTATATGATAAAAAAATTAACAAATAACAGTAAATAACATTTTTATTTCGTGAAAATGAAGTATTAGAAAACTAAATTAAGAAGGCACTCTGATTTATGATAGCATAAAAATAAGATAGCAATAAATTTAAGTAGAAAGGTAAAATTCTGTACACTGAAAACTGAAAAATATTAATGGAAGAGATTGAAGAATATATAAATACTAGGAAACAAATCCCATCTTAAAGGTTTGGAATAATAAATCTTGTTAAAATTCCTATACTACCCAAAGTAATCTACAGACAGAATGCAATCCATATCAAAATTTAATTGCAACAACAGCAATATCAATAATAAAACAAACCCTTCCAACAAAGTCCAGGACCAGATGACTTTGCTGAAAAATTTACCAAACAATTGAAAAAAAAAAAAAAAAAAAAAAAAAAAAAAAACCTATGAGAAATAGTGGTTCATTTTTAAAACCTAGTATTCAGCCTTAATTGGATCAATTGTAGCCTTTCCCTTTTGTTGGCCTTAATTCTAAAATTAGCCAATTGTATAGCTTGTAACCCAGAACTCTTCCAATCACTGAAGGGCAGTGATGCATTAGGTTCCAGGTATAGGTTCCAGATATATAAGCAGATGGACTGCCCACACAGGTGTGCTTGTAATCAGGTTCCTAGCATGCCCTCTTGCCAGAAGTAAAAGTTTGTCTTGCCTACCCACTTTTGAGCACATGTTTGATATTTTTATGGCTCCTCATTATTTCTAACATATCAAACTTTCAAAATCAGTAGAAAAGGAGAGAAGATACCCAAATTCATTCTAGGAGGCTATAGTTATCCTGGCAGCAAAAGCAAAGATATCAATAGAAAATCACTGAGTAATATTCCTTATAATTGGAGATGCAAAATCTCTTTATATAATTAAGACACAATATAAAAATGATTCATTATTGTGACCAACTGGGAAATTTTCCAGGAATTGAAGATAAATATATGAAAATTAATCAATGTTATATATTACATTAAAAATTAAGGAAAACAAAAGCAATTTGGTTTCTCAGATACATAAAAAGCATTTGGCAAAATTACAGCTTTTTATTTTAAAAGCTTTCAACAAAGTTATAATAGTAGGACCTTCCCCAATTAAATACAGGACAGTTATAAAAACATAACTAAAATCATTCTTTTTAAAATTTCATATTATTTATTACATTTTTTCATGTATCATCCTCTACTAAGGCAAAATTTCTTTTCCATATTTTCCTGCTTGTATTATAGTTGTACATAATGATAGGACTTGTTACATTTCATACATGCACAGAATTAACAATATTATTTGGCCAATATAACTCCCCAGTGCTTCCTTTCTCCCACCTTACTTCCCACCCTTTTGATCCTTTTCCCCTTTAATTTTCATTAGATCCAACCCCAACTTTCTTTTCCTTTTTCCTTTCTAGCTTCTTCAAATGAGAGAAAGCATAAAACCCTTGACCTTCTCAGTTTGGCTTATTTCACTGTTGTACCCAATTTTCAGGAAAAAATTATCACAAGCCACTCATGTAACAGCCAAAGAAGACTTTATTCTGACCAGGGCCACCAACTACTAACCGCACAAAGCAGGGTGGTAGAAAATGGCACCTGCTCATAGCAAGGGAAGGGTTTATAAAGCACAGGGTTAATAGGCCCTCAGGTGGAGATGGTTTAAGGGTGGGTTATGCCCTCAGGTGGAGGTAGTTTAAGGGTGGGTTAATAGAATACGTCTTCAGGTGGAGAAGGTTTAAGTCACCACTTCTTATTACATCACTTAACATAATGATCTCTATTTCCATCTATTTTCCTGTAAATAACATAATTTTATTTTTCTTTATGATGAGTAAGACTCCATTGTGTATACATGCCATATTTTCTTTATCTATTAATCTGTTGATGGACTCCTAGGCTGGCTCCATAGTTTGACTATTGGGAATTATGCTGCTATAAACATGGTTATGCATGTGTCACTGTAGTATGATGAGTTTAATTCTTCAGGATAAATAACCAAGAGTGGTATACTTGGGTCATATGGTGATTCCATGCCTAGTCTTTTAAAGAAACTTCATAATAAATTTCATAGTGGTTGTACTAATTTACAATCCCATCAACAACAATCAACAACGTAAAAGTTTTATTTTATCTTCACATTCTCTCTAGCATTTATTATTCTTTCTGTGCTTAATGACTGCCATTCAGACTGGTGTGAGGTGAAATCTCAGTGTATTTTTTATTTGCTGAGATTAGGTAGGGAGAGATTAGGGAGAGATTAGGGAGAGAGAAATAAAAAGAAAGATTGTAACCAAAAGCTCTGTTCTTGTTTCAACACCAATCCAATAACAAAGACAAGGTCTTGAGAAAAAGGAAAAATAAGGTTTACTGCTTTGCTTGCAAAGGAGAAACACTGGGGACTCTTGTCCTAAGGACTGTGATTCTGCCCATCCACAGGCTTTTATAGAGGTGATTCAGAGAAAATGAGATTAGGGAGGAGAGATCAGGAAGGAAAAATTAAGGAAAAGAAGATCAGGGAGGAGTTTAGGGAAAGAAGATTGGGTGAAAAAAATCATGTACATTTCAAAGCCACAAGGGATATAGTCAAAACATCAAGTGAACTATAATTACATGTCCTTTTAAAAATAAATCACAGTGGCAGATCAACAAGCGCTATAATCAAAGCATAAAGTAAACCTCTGTGACACTATTGGGAAAGTCATTGCCTGTGCCTATATGCTGGAGGATAGACCTTATGTTTTCTTCCAGGAGTTGCATAGTTTCTGGTCCAATTCCCACAACTATTTTTGTGACAGTTGTCCACTATATGCTTTGACTATAGTCCTTGCTGCTCTGCAACTGCAATTTATTTTTAAAATGGACATGTTTCTTTCTCTTCCTCTCTTCCACCTCCTTCCTAATCTCTCCCCTGCCCTAATCTAATCTTGGGGAAACAGGATTACCTTTCTTCCCAGTTTAGTCAGATTTATCTGTCCTTGAGTATAAACCCACCACAGGAAAGAAGTAATCCAAGTAATCCGTACTTTGGGGATGGTAGCTGAAGAGCTCTGAAATGACTATCTTCCAAATTAAAAAGTGAATTACAACTTCAACAGAGAACAAGTGGGATACATCCTTTGAGTTATCTCTTTAAAAGCCCCCTGTTCCTGCTAAAGGGCAGAATTACAGGCTTTGGGACAGGGGTTCCCTGTGTTTCTCCTTTGCCAGGAAAGCAATAAGACATTTTTCCCATTTCTCAAAACCATGTCCTTGTTACTGGATTGGCACTGGGGTCAAAGTTGAGCTTTCAGTAACATCTTGAGTTGATTTTTTAAAATTATTTTTTATTCTAAGATGTTATAAATGACAGCAGAATGCATTACATTTCATATTACACATATTGAGCACTTTTTTACAAATCTCTGGTTGTATGCAAAGTATATTCACACCACTAGTGACTTTATACATGCACTTAGGGTAATGATATCCATTTCATTCTACCATCTTTTTTTTTCCTTCACCCTTTTGCCCCCACCCTTCCCCTCCTCACCATTGGCCATTCTAGTATTCCTTTAATCCTCCTATGCTCCCCATCCCAACCCGACTGTGAATTGGCCTCCTTATATCAGAGAAAACATTTGGCATTTGACTTTTGGGGATTGGCTAACTTCACGTAGCATTATATTCTCTAACTCTATCCATTTTCCTGCAAATGCCATGATTTTATTCTCTCTTATTGCTGAGTAATATTCCATTGTGTGTATATACCACATTTTCTTTATCCATTCATCTACTGAAGGGCATCTAGGTTGGTTCCACAGTTTAACTATTGTGAATTGTGCTGCTATAAACATTGATGTGGCTGTGTCCCAGTAGTATGCTGTTTTCAGGTCTTTTAAGGGTCCAATCTAACATTATTATTAATGATAAAAGATTGAATTTTTTTTCTTTTAGAGCTGAAGCAATATAAAGTTGTTTTGTTTTGTTTAATTGTGTTTTGTTGTTTTCCTCAATATTTCTATTCAACATTGTAATGGAAGATTTGACCATGTCAATTAAAAAAGAAGAAGAAATGAAAATGTATAAGGATTAGAAAGGAGAACTAAGGCTACCTCTATTCAGAGACAATATCACTCTCTATGTAGAAATCCTAATTTGTTAATTAAACATTAGGACACAAAAATGTTCAAGAATTTAGGACAGGAGATAAATGTAACTGAACCAATTGCATGTTTATAGACTTGTAAGAAACAATGTGAGAATGAAATTAAGAAAAATAATTAAATTTCTATGGTGTTGGGACACATACTCAAAAGATAGTTCTAATAAAAGCAGAATAATATATATATACTGCAATGACAAAACACTTCTAAAAGAAATGAAAAAACATATTTAAACAAATGGAAAGCGGAGAAAGGATCACCACTCCCTCATACCAACCCCACCCTTAACCACCCAAATTAGGAGCCACCCTGAGCTCTGATCCCTGAACCTGCCCCATAAAATTCCGGAAACTCAAGCCTGTTTTGCTTCTCTTTGTCTATGGAGAGATGTGCCCTTATTTATCAGGTCGGACAAATAAACTCTCATGTGTATCTCTGCCTGTTCTCTATCTTTCATTTCTCGCTAGCCCTTCTCCCACTTTCTCACTTTCCTTTCAGAAAGACATCCAGGTTTCATAGACTGAAAAGTTTAACATGGCTAAGATGAGAATACTCTCTGAATTGAGCCATAGTTTAAAATCAGTCCCTATGGAGTTCCAGCTTCAGTTCTTGCAGAAAACAAACACTGTTTGTTTTTTTTTTTCTAATTTAAAAAATATAGAGTTTGGGGAAAGGAGAAGATATGGAAAATAATTACTAATTAGCATAATTTTGGGGGAGTTAGAAATTATTTTAAACTTAGATGGTGGTTGTTTTAGTCAGCTCTTTCAGTGCTGTGACTAAAAGACCCCACAAGAACAATTGTAGGGGGAAAAGTTTTCAGGGGGCTCATGGCTTCAGAAATTTTAGTCCCTAGAGAGCTGGCTCCATTTCTCAGAGCTCAAGGTGAGGCAGGCCATCATGGCAGAACAGTGTGGTAGAAAGAAGCTGTCATTGTGTCCCATACAATGAAGGATCAGATAACCGCATGGAGTTGTGAGCTGGCTGAGAAGTTAAAAGTCTGAAATATATTTAGAAATAAAGACAAAGGTTCACAGCTGGGGCCTGGTGGGTTGATGGGACCTGATGGATCCAATCTCTAATAAAGGAAAAAGGCCCATGAAGGCTTATAATGAAACACATGGAAGGGGGATTTATTATAAGCAAAACTTTTTCAAGATAAACAAGAATGGAGAAGCTGTAGAGAATTGGCCTGATTGGCAACATCACTTGTGCAGTAATTCTTCCTCCTCCATGCATCTGGCACTTCAAGTCTGCCTGGGCACACAGATATCTCTTTCTGTCCAGGGAATTGCATTTGAACCTAGGGCTGTCTGAACTAATGAGTTCTGTTGTATCATAGAATTATCTTTGAGCAGGACATTGCTAAGGCAATGGAGCGGTCTCAGATGGATGAGATGACCTGGAGAGTTCACCAAGGGGCACAGCTCTGCTTAGAGATGGCTCAGACACAACCACAGTTCATTTGGTGCTTCCAACAGCAAGTGTCTCACATGATGATCAGGAAGCTGAGAGAGAGATCTCCACATGCCAAATACAAATATATACCCAAAATCCATGGCTCCAAAGCCCCACATCCTCCAGCCATACCCCACTTGTCTTCAAGTATCACTCAATTAATCTCATCAAGTGATTAATTCACTGATTAAGTTAAAGCTATCATAACCCAATCATGTCCCCTTTCAATCCTTTAATGTTGTCTCACACTTGAGTTTTTGGGGGACACCTCACTTCCAAACCATAGCAGTGGTAGTGATGATTATTTTATTCTGTGAATACACAAAAAATGAACTTTACACATTACTTGGGTGACCTCTGCGGTATATGAATTTCATCTCAATAAAATTGATTAAAATGTTTCTATAATCCATACAGAAATATAAAGGGACTCAGATTAGGCATAACTATCTTAAAAGAGGAACAGCAGTCAAGGATCACACTTCCCATTTAGATGCTTACTATACATCAAATTTAATCTAGATATTGTGGTAGTGGCATAAGGTCAGACCCATATATCAGTGCCATAGAACAGAGAGTCTAGAGGTAAAATCTTAAACTCATGGTAAGATAATTTTTAACATGAGTACCAAGACCATTCATCAGGGAAAAATTATTTTTTTTAACCACAGGCAATTCATATCCCAAATAATAAATTTGTGTATCAACCATGCCCAGAAGTAAACTCATAATAGATCATAGATTTATATATAAGAATTAATCTATAAAACTTTGAGTGGAAACATAGAAGTGAACCTTCATGTCTTTGAGTCAGGAAGGATTTCTTCATTTCTAACACTAAAAATAAAATACACAGCAAAATAAGGAGACAAGGAAGAAAGAAAATGAAAAAGTTTGAGAAACATAAATTTGTTGTTTATGTTTTCAAGAACACAATAGATAAAATGAAAAGGCTACCCACAGAATAAAAGAAGATATTTGCAAATAATGTACATGGCAAGAGGCTTGTGTTTAAAATATATAAAGAACTTTTATAATTCAACAAGTAAATGGATGGAGTATGAATATATGAATTAATGTTTCCCCCAAAATGATAGATAAGTAAAGTGTCCAATAAGCACAAAAAGGTGAACTAAGAATCATTAGTAAATAGGAAAATGCAAATAAAACTAAAATGCTAATAAAACTAAAACCATAATGAGATGTCACTTCATTCCTGTGAAGAAGTATAATAACATAAAGAAAAACAATAACAATTATTAGTGAAAAATGGAAGATGCTACATTCATTGCTGTTGGAAACATAAAATAATGTGGCCATTTTGGAAACAGATTTGAAGTTTCTTAAAATGTTAAGTATTACCTACTTTATGATGTTTAAGCATTTCACTCCTGAGTAAATACCCAAGAGAAATGAAATTATATGCCTTCATGTGTTATCACTGTATTATTTACAATAGCCCCAACTATACTTCAACTGATGAATAGATGAACTAAATGTGGTATACATACTGAACAGAATATTTTTTCAAGCTTAAAAAAATGAAGCATGAATATGAGCTGCAACATGGGTAAATATTTCAATGAGAAAATGTTTTTCTCATTGAAAGAAGTCAATTAGAAAATACCCTCTATTTTGATAATAAATCAATTATTTTGATAATTTGATTTTTTATATACTGAATTTCCAGAATGGGGAAGGAGAAAGCAATGTGAAATGATTGCTAATTCATGTGGGATTTCTTTGAGGACAAATACAATGTTTTAAATCAATATTGTGATGATTGTAAAATTCTGTGAATCTACTGAAAAACAAATTCACATTAATTTGGTGAGTTTTATGATATATTAATTTCATCTCAATAAAGTTCATTTTATTAAAAAAAGTAATGTCTAAACAGTCTTAGGAAAACTGGATAATGAAAAAGAAAAGTTCAGTGATACTGGGACACTGCACCATATCAAAGTCAAGAGTAATGAATGAAAAGGAGACTAAAAATGAACAGCTGAAAAGATGAGAAATTATGGTGTCTAATGCCAAGAAAATAGAATAAAGTTATTCTGAGAGGAGAGAATGCCTAATTGTGTCTATTGTTGCTGACAGTGCAAGCAAAGAGAAAGAGAAATTTCCAGTGATTAGTAACATTGAGAAAAATTATGTTGGTGGAATAGTTATTTTTCAGGACCAGAATACTGAATTCAAGAGAGAATGCAAGGAAGATACCTAACATAGAGAATATCAATAATGGTTTCAGACATTTATCTAAAACAAAGATAAAAGCAAAACAGTGAATGAAGAGTGAAGTGTAACGTCAATAACAACGATGCAGTGAGTAGAGAGTAGCATTATGCAGGATAGGCAGGAAGAACATTGTGTGACCTGGAAACACATTCTTGTCATCCATTGTAAAGTACACATGTACAGTTAGGTAGGTTGACAAGGTGGTTTAAATGTGCATCCATTATTTACAAAGATGCCCCCATTCTAATTCTGTGATCCCACTGTTTTTCTAGGTGGACCTTCAATTTCTCCACAGTTTAATTTGATCACGAAAATCATTGGGAAGCAAGATGTTCAGCTGAGAATGGAGACAGAGTAGGAAGTGTTTGACATTTGAGGAAACAAGTGAAAATATGGTATATTCATCTAGGAATGTAAGAAAATAGCGACCATACAAAGAGGAAGCCCTATATAATATGTGATTCAAATACTACATTTTCTTTCTTTCTAACAAGGACTTTATAATACCACATTTTAAAAACTGTGTTACTTCTATAATCTTTATTTCCTTTGCAAAGATGACAAAGAGAAATTTATCATTGAAATGCATTCTTAGTGTTCTTGTTCCTTTCCCTCTTTGTCTGAAAAATCCATTATTTTTTGCAAATAAAATGCTCAAAATGCTCTCCTTTATACTCAGTTTGTGTATAATGTGTCAAAATGCATTCTACTCTCATGTATAATTAATTAGAACAAATAAAAAATGCTCTCCTTTTAGGTGCTTATGTGATAATGCCACACCTATTTACTTGATATTTTAGATCCCTCTTTTCATACTCCATGTTATTAAAAGTTGTAATTCTGTTTTTTCCATTAACTTCTTCTTTCCAAAGATGTATAGGTTCTCTGTCATCCTCCTCTCATTTCCTTCTATGGGTCTTAATAAAAATTCTGCACCCCAAAATATTATTTTCTTTAATCTTGGGCTCTTTTAATTTGGAAGATCAGTGGAGGCACTTGTGGATTCCTTCTCCTTCTCCTTCTCCTTCTCCTTCTCCTTCTTCTTCTTTTTCCAGCGTGGGGTGGGGTGGGGCAGTACCAGGGATTGAACTCAGGGGCACTCAACCAGTGAGCCACATTCCCAGCCCTGTTTTGTATTTTATTTAGAGACGGGGTCTCACTGAGTTGTTCAGTGCCTCGCTTTTACTGAGGCTGGCTTTGAATTCGTGATCCTCCTGCCTCAGCCTTTTAAGCTACTGGGGATTACCGGTGTGCACCACTGTGCAGGCAACTCCTCATTCTTCTGAGCCTTACCACCAGTTGCAGTTTTCCTTTCTTAGTGATTCATGTCACTCTTCACTACACACTGATACAGTTTGTTCTAAGCTCACATACACACATTTTGTTAAGTGAAAATAAGTCTGTATGATTATAAATGATATAAACTCAGAGAAAATAGGAAATCTTTGCTAGAAGGAAATTTTAAAATAATCTGTGCAACTGCCTCATTTTATAGACGAACATATGATCATGCCTTTCAAAAAGAAAAAAAAGTTAATCATAACTGCAGGAGCCCTGTTTGGGGATTGACTTGATTTGCGGTTGACTATGAGCCGTGGAGATTTGGGCTTTGTTGCCTCCCGTAGTCTCACGGGACTTGTTGCGGGATCTCGAGTGACTTGGCCGAAATTGCTGATCGGGTCAGCGCCATTTTTAGTGGTGTGTTTGTCGTGTGTTAGTCGTTGTTAGAACCAGAGAGAAAAGTTATCAGAATAAAAAGCTGTTTGTCTCCAGTTCGCCTCTGAAGTTTTTCCCGCGGCTCCGTTGCTCCAAGCGCTTCAGGCGGCAACAGGTGGTGGCCCGTACGGGGACTTCGGAGCGGACAGGTAAGAACTGAAAGGTCTCTAAAGATGGGTTCGAATATAACTGAATCCCAAGTGATAGAGGCTATGCAAAGACTCCTTGATATACCTGACTCTGTTCTCAGTGAGGAATATATAGACAAAAGTGAAAGTGATCAAAAAAGTGTAGATTCCACTGGGCCAACCGAGACCAGTAAAGAGAGTATTAGAAGAGACCCAAAAATGACAAAAATCCAAGCTATTAAAGCTATTCGGGAGTTATTGGTAAAAGCTGAAGGATACTTGCTCTCACTGGAACCTGGGCCTCAGGATATTGCTGTCAGTGAAATTAGCAGTGGTGAGGAATCTAGTAAAAGTGATCCTGAGAAAATGAGGAAAAAGAAACTAAAAAAGACCAAGAAAAAGGACGGTCAGGTAGAGCAGCCACTTGTGTCCTCTACTCCCCCATGGGTGGAATCCATTACAGAAAATATGAAGGGTATTAGTAGGCATTTGCATACCCTAGAAACAGAAATAAAAAGTCTTTCTGATCACTTATGCGCTCTCGAGGACAACTCACAGATACTTTGGGAACCGCCAGCATTTGAAAAGAAAAATGGACAGAGTGTCCATCAGTCAGTAGATTTCAAAACAATAAAAAATCTCAAAGAGGCAGTAATGACTTATGGGCCCCAAGCTCCTTTCACGTTGAGTATGCTGGAGTCCCTTAACACCTTTAGCTTAACCCCCTCAGACTGGAAAAGTCTATGTAAAGCAACATTAAGCAGGGGGCAATTCTTGGTTTGGCGATCGCAATTCCAAGAACTTTATATAGAAACAGCTAAAAGAAACGCGGCTGCAGGGTTTGAAAACTATAATATAGACATGCTCACAGGAGAAGGGCAATTCGCAGACTTACAGGCTCAAACAGATTATGACCCAGATGTATGTGCTCAGATAAATGCAGCTGCCTTAGAGGCATGGAAAACTGTACAAGGACCTGGGGATCTACAAGGTAGCTTGTCAAAAGTGATTCAAGGACCTAATGAGCCGTATGCCGACTTTGCTGATCGACTTTTGAGAACTGCAGGCAGTGTGTTTGCAGATGTTGACCAAGCTATGCCATTAGTTGTTCAATTAGCTTATGAAAATGCAAATAAATGGTGCCAAGCAGCCATCAGGCCATGGAGAACTAAAAAGGATCTTTCCGTATATATACAACTATGTAAAGATATAAATGACGCCTTTGTCACAGGAAATGTGATTGCAGCCTCAATGAGAGGTGCTTCCTCTCGAAATTTCACAAAGGCTAAACGTAGATATTATAATCAATCAGGATATTCCAGGCAAAATTATCATAATCAATCAGGCAATTCTAGGCAAAATCCCAAAAGAGAAATAAGATCAAGCTCATACCGTGCCCCAGGCCGCTGCCCCAGGTGTAAAAAGGGAAATCATTGGGCCAATAAATGCCATTCAAAATTTGACATCCATGGAAATCCTTTGTTCAGGAATTCAAAAAACGGGGCACGGGGCCCAATAACCCGGGGCCCACAAATGTACGGGGCATTGCAGAAGGAGTATCCTCAAGCATCCACTCAGATGCTTCCCCGACACAATCCCTACTACCCATCCACTCCCTCGCCAGAGGAACAAGAGGAAATGCGGGATTAGACCTCTGTTCCACCGCCCGAATAGTGTTAACACCTGAAATGGGGGTTCAACTGATACCCACAGGAGTCAGGGGACCTCTTCCCTCAGGGACTGTAGGACTTATTATCGGGCATAGTCCTAAAAGCTTATTAGGTTTGCAAGTGACCCCAGGTGTAATAAACTCAGACTACAAAGGGGAAATAAAAATAATGCTTAGCTCACCCCAAAGTATAAGTTCTGTTAATCAAGGAGATAGAATTGCTCAGTTGCTTCTCCTTCCCAATTTACATAATTCATTTAAAATGGGTATGCCTCAAGAAGGGAACAATAGAGGATTTTGTTCCACTGACTCAAGTCCCATGGCTTGCTGGGTTCGAGACTGTTCAAGGAGGCCTATGTGTAAAATAAAAATCCAAGGAATAGAAATGGAGGGATTAATAGATACTGGAGCTGACTCTTCCATTATTAATTTACGCCAATGGCCCAAGCACTGGCCTCTGCAAAAAGCTTCAACCAGTTTAAGAGGCTTGGGATATAATAACCTCCCAGATAAAAGTGCCGTAATTTTAAAATGGGAGGATGATGAAGGCCATAAAGGAACATTTCAGCCTTATGTTTTACCTAATCTACCGGTTACTTTATGGGGAAGAGATATTTTGCAACAAATGGGAGTACACCTTGCAACCAAGCCTGCAGATGTTAAATGTGAAAACCTACAGGGTAATCTTAACCATAAAAGAACTCATTATCAAAAAGTACAGAGTAATCTTAACCCTAAAAGTAATCATTGTCATAAAGGAAAAAGATATTTTTTTTCGGGGCCACTGAGAAAATGATTTTGAAAATACTATGGCTTTCTGATAAGCCACTGTGGGTCCCTCAGTGGCCCCTATCTAAAGAGAAATTACAAGCGGCCCACCTACTAGTTCAGGAACAATTAGAAGCAGGTCATATAGAACCTTCCACCTCTCCCTGGAATTCCCCCATATTTGTGATCAAGAAAAAGTCAGGAAAATGGCGATTGTTACATGATCTTAGACAAATCAATAAAACCATGCAAGTTATGGGCCCTACTCAACCTGGACTTCCTAGTCCCATAGCTATTCCAAAAAATTTCCATCTTATTACTCTTGATATAAAGGATTGCTTCTTTTCTATTCCCCTACATCCTCTGGATGCCCCCAGGTTTGCTTTTTCCATTCCTTCTATGAACAATAATGGCCCTGATCAGAGATATCAATGGAAGGTTTTACCACAGGGAATGGCTAATAGTCCCACCATATGCCAAATATATGTGGACAAGGCTATCCAACCCATTAAAAATAAATATCCAAACCTCATGTGTCTACATTACATGGATGATATTTTATTGGCCCACCCTAATCAAAAAATCTTATTTAATATATTCAGTGATGTGGTAGAAAATTTAAAAAAATATGGATTATATATAGCAGAAGATAAAGTTCAAACCCGATCTCCCATATTATATTTAGGATTTAAAATCATGGATACTTTTGTTAGACCCCAAAAAATTCTAATAAATAAAGAACATTTGACCACCTCAATGATTTCCAAAAACTACTGGGAGACATTAATTGGCTTCGCCCTACACTAAATCTCACTACTGGCCAACTAAAACTTTTATTTGACATCCTTCGTGGAGATCCTGATCCATCTTCACCACGAACATTGACTCCTGATGCTAGGAAAGCTTTAAAGTTAGTAGAAAAAGCCATCGAAGGAGCTCATTGTGATAGATTTGATTTAACTCAACCACTGATGTTGATTATTATTTCTTCACAATATACACCCACAGGAGTATTTTGGCAACAATGGCCTTTATTATGGATACATTTGCCCGTCTCTCCTAAAAGTATAATTGAATCTTATACCTCCATGGTGGCTAAACTTATTCTTCAAGGACTTAAGACTTCTACTAAAATATTTGGCATTCACCCTGCTACTATTATTACTCCCTATTCATCATCACAGATTGAATACTTATGCTTCAATGATAATGATTGGGCTATAGCTAGATGCTCTACTTCTGCAAATTTTGATAATCATCTTCCTAAGTCCCCTATATTATCTTTTTGTATTAATCATCCTATTATATTTCCACAGGTAATAAAAAATCAACCTATTCCTAAGGCATTTAATGTATTTACAGATGGGTCCTCAAATGGTACTGCTACAGTAGTCACTAAAAAAGAAAATATGACTTACATAACTGCACACAAATCAGCTCAACTAGTGGAATTGGAAGCTGTGGTAAGAGCTCTGGAAAATTTTAGGGACCAGCCTGTAAACATTTTTTCAGATAGCCACTATATTGTACAAGCCGTCCCAAAATTAGAGTTAGCAGGACCAATAGCACCTCATACTCCAGCCTTTAAATTGTTTTATCAAATACAAAAACTTTTGTGGGCAAGAAAAGAACCTCTATTCGTAGGCCATATTAGAGCACATACTAATTTGCCTGGTCCCCTCCATGAAGGTAATCAAAAGGCTGATGAACTTACAAAAACAATATTTATACTTTCAGTGCTACAACAAGCTACTTTATTCCACTCCCAGTTTCATGTCAACAGCACCACCTTGCAACGTAGGTTTAAAATCACAAAGGAGCAAGCCAGAACAATTGTAAAAGATTGTAAATCTTATATGACACATTTGCCCAATCCTCATTTCGGAGTTAACCCTAGAGGATTAATGCCCAATCATTTGTGGCAGATGGATGTTACTCATGAGCCAAGTTTTGGAAAATTGCGATTTATTCATGTGACCATAGATACATGCTCAGGCATGATTTTTGCTTCCTTACATTCTGGAGAAAAAGTTAAAGATGTTACATCTCATTGTTTGCAAGCTTTTGCTGCATTGGGCATCCCCAAAATGCTTAAAACAGACAATGGCCCTGCATATACGTCCTCATCTTTCAAAGAGTTTTGCGCAAAATTCAATATATCCCATAAAACAGGCATCCCATACAATCCTCAGGGTCAGGGCATTATTGAAAGAGCAAACCGAACACTGAAAATTATGTTATTAAAACAAAAAGAAGGAAATTGGAAAAGTCCTAAGGACAGATTGGCAGTTGCCCTGTTTACCTTAAATTTTTTAACTTTAGACTCTAATGGTTATTCTGCTGGAGACAGACATTGGAATCCACACCAACAACATAAACCTTTGGTTTACTGGAAGGATGTTCTTTCAGGTACATGGAAGGGTCCAGATCCAGTATTAATTTGGGGGAGAGGATCTGTTTGTGTTTTTCCAAAGCACGAGTCCTCTCCAATATGGATACCATCTAGATTAATAAAACAGGTACCACATCAAAATGATCAAGATGAAGTTATTGAAGTATCAAGATTAATAAAAAAGGTACAAAATCAAGAGGACCAAGATCAAGATACAGAATGATTCCCTCAAAAGAGTCCTTCAAAATATTTCACAACTTAAGTGTCATTCCTCCCGGCCGGGACAAGGAGATCTCTCTTTAGTGTGCACACAATTGTATTTTTTTTTTCCTTTTTATACATGTCTTTATGTCTGTACATTTGTCTACATTTCATGTTAATGTGACATCACAAATATATGTTTGTATGTTTGTTCGTCTGTCCAGTGTGACGTCACAAAGAACAACGTGCTTATGAAAAAGAAAATATATATATATATGGATCCAAATAACTTTAATTCATTTTAGGTTAAGAGTATTCAATTTAGGTAAGTAATTTTATAAATGAAGGTACTTTCAATTTTGATTTATAGGTGTCCCTCAGACTTCTCTTTAGCAAACAATATGACTAGTGCTATATAACCTGATATTTTGGTGTTTTGACTTAAGATTTGTAGAAGCTCAACCAGCGATGTGTGTGAACAAAAATCAACTTTAATTTTCAGCTCAACCAGCGATGTATGTGAACAAAAATCAACTTTAATTTTCTAATCTAATTATTCTATTTGTAGTTTGACAACTCGCCTCTTGACTCAGTGCTGCAATAGCACTGCCTTTCCTTGAATAATTGATGCTTGAGTTTCTAGGTAGCGGGCCCTGAAGATTTGCCGGTGGCATTGTCTAAACATAAAAAAGACGTCTGCTGCTACAGCTGCAGGGATCGCGGCCGCCGCAAGCATCCCTGCTGCTCAAACATCAAACAACCTCACCAACAGTGTGGCCTCTGCTCTGCATGCATGGGGCCTCCTACATCAACATGTTATAACAAATGGACATTTTGATCTTTCATTGTTTGGGACTTTACGGGACAATGCCTTGCAGGTATTTGTCTAGAGAATTCAGTGTATTACTTGATGGAACTTAGGGCAGCTGATTTGTTTAAACAATTTGATATGCTATGCAATTTGGCTCATCACCAAAAGGCTTGTCGCCTTAAAGCCGCAACATCTCCTCACAATTGGACGGCTGTTAGTCATCATATATAGTCGATCCTAAAGGGCTCCATTGGATGGCTGGTTAGCCAATGACGGGTAAGATCCCCAGAGGGGGACAACCTAGGACAGGCACAGTCGCACGGGACAGTCTCATGTGGCCGACATATCAACCTAAGACAGGAGTCAAGGGCACAGCTTTGATTATCCGATGACGGGTAAGAATGTTGGTTGCACATAGACGTCCTAGAGCATTACCTCTTTTAAAACAAAAAGGGGGAAATGCAGGAGCCCTGTTTGGGGATTGACTTGATTTGCGGTTGACTATGAGCCGTGGAGATTTGGGCTTTGTTGCCTCCCGTAGTCTCACGGGACTTGTTGCGGGATCTCGAGTGACTTGGCCGAAATTGCTGATCGGGTCAGCGCCATTTTTAGTGGTGTGTTTGTCGTGTGTTAGTCGTTGTTAGAACCAGAGAGAAAAGTTATCAGAATAAAAAGCTGTTTGTCTCCAGTTCGCCTCTGAAGTTTTTCCCGCGGCTCCGTTGCTCCAAGCGCTTCAGGCGGCAACTGCAGGCAGTGTGTTTGCAGATGTTGACCAAGCTATGCCATTAGTTGTTCAATTAGCTTATGAAAATGCAAATAAATGGTGCCAAGCAGCCATCAGGCCATGGAGAACTAAAAAGGATCTTTCCGTATATATACAACTATGTAAAGATATAAATGACGCCTTTGTCACAGGAAATGTGATTGCAGCCTCAATGAGAGGTGCTTCCTCTCGAAATTTCACAAAGGCTAAACGTAGATATTATAATCAATCAGGATATTCCAGGCAAAATTATCATAATCAATCAGGCAATTCTAGGCAAAATCCCAAAAGAGAAATAAGATCAAGCTCATACCGTGCCCCAGGCCGCTGCCCCAGGTGTAAAAAGGGAAATCATTGGGCCAATAAATGCCATTCAAAATTTGACATCCATGGAAATCCTTTGTTCAGGAATTCAAAAAACGGGGCACGGGGCCCAATAACCCGGGCCCACAAATGTACGGGGCATTGCAGAAGGAGTATCCTCAAGCATCCACTCAGATGCTTCCCCGACACAATCCCTACTACCCATCCACTCCCTCGCCAGAGGAACAAGAGGAAATGCAGGATTAGACCTCTGTTCCACCGCCCGAATAGTGTTAACACCTGAAATGGGGGTTCAACTGATACCCACAGGAGTCAGGGGACCTCTTCCCTCAGGGACTGTAGGACTTATTATCGGGCATAGTCCTAAAAGCTTATTAGGTTTGCAAGTGACCCCAGGTGTAATAAACTCAGACTACAAAGGGGAAATAAAAATAATGCTTAGCTCACCCCAAAGTATAAGTTCTGTTAATCAAGGAGATAGAATTGCTCAGTTGCTTCTCCTTCCCAATTTACATAATTCATTTAAAATGGGTATGCCTCAAGAAGGGAACAATAGAGGATTTTGTTCCACTGACTCAAGTCCCATGGCTTGCTGGGTTCGAGACTGTTCAAGGAGGCCTATGTGTAAAATAAAAATCCAAGGAATAGAAATGGAGGGATTAATAGATACTGGAGCTGACTCTTCCATTATTAATTTACGCCAATGGCCCAAGCACTGGCCTCTGCAAAAAGCTTCAACCAGTTTAAGAGGCTTGGGATATAATAACCTCCCAGATAAAAGTGCCGTAATTTTAAAATGGGAGGATGATGAAGGCCATAAAGGAACATTTCAGCCTTATGTTTTACCTAATCTACCGGTTACTTTATGGGGAAGAGATATTTTGCAACAAATGGGAGTACACCTTGCAACCAAGCCTGCAGATGTTAAATGTGAAAACCTACAGGGTAATCTTAACCATAAAAGAACTCATTATCAAAAAGTACAGAGTAATCTTAACCCTAAAAGTAATCATTGTCATAAAGGAAAAAGATATTTTTTTTTCGGGGCCACTGAGAAAATGATTTTGAAAATACTATGGCTTTCTGATAAGCCACTGTGGGTCCCTCAGTGGCCCCTATCTAAAGAGAAATTACAAGCGGCCCACCTACTAGTTCAGGAACAATTAGAAGCAGGTCATATAGAACCTTCCACCTCTCCCTGGAATTCCCCCATATTTGTGATCAAGAAAAAGTCAGGAAAATGGCGATTGTTACATGATCTTAGACAAATCAATAAAACCATGCAAGTTATGGGCCCTACTCAACCTGGACTTCCTAGTCCCATAGCTATTCCAAAAAAATTTCCATCTTATTACTCTTGATATAAAGGATTGCTTCTTTTCTATTCCCCTACATCCTCTGGATGCCCCCAGGTTTGCTTTTTCCATTCCTTCTATGAACAATAATGGCCCTGATCAGAGATATCAATGGAAGGTTTTACCACAGGGAATGGCTAATAGTCCCACCATATGCCAAATATATGTGGACAAGGCTATCCAACCCATTAAAAATAAATATCCAAACCTCATGTGTCTACATTACATGGATGATATTTTATTGGCCCACCCTAATCAAAAAATCTTATTTAATATATTCAGTGATGTGGTAGAAAATTTAAAAAATATGGATTATATATAGCAGAAGATAAAGTTCAAACCCGATCTCCCATATTATATTTAGGATTTAAAATCATGGATACTTTTGTTAGACCCCAAAAAATTCTAATAAATAAAGAACATTTGACCACACTCAATGATTTCCAAAAACTACTGGGAGACATTAATTGGCTTCGCCCTACACTAAATCTCACTACTGGCCAACTAAAACCTTTATTTGACATCCTTCGTGGAGATCCTGATCCATCTTCACCACGAACATTGACTCCTGATGCTAGGAAAGCTTTAAAGTTAGTAGAAAAAGCCATCGAAGGAGCTCATTGTGATAGATTTGATTTAACTCAACCACTGATGTTGATTATTATTTCTTCACAATATACACCCACAGGAGTATTTTGGCAACAATGGCCTTTATTATGGATACATTTGCCCGTCTCTCCTAAAAGTATAATTGAATCTTATACCTCCATGGTGGCTAAACTTATTCTTCAAGGACTTAAGACTTCTACTAAAATATTTGGCATTCACCCTGCTACTATTATTACTCCCTATTCATCATCACAGATTGAATACTTATGCTTCAATGATAATGATTGGGCTATAGCTAGATGCTCTACTTCTGCAAATTTTGATAATCATCTTCCTAAGTCCCCTATATTATCTTTTTGTATTAATCATCCTATTATATTTCCACAGGTAATAAAAAATCAACCTATTCCTAAGGCATTTAATGTATTTACAGATGGGTCCTCAAATGGTACTGCTACAGTAGTCACTAAAAAAGAAAATATGACTTACATAACTGCACACAAATCAGCTCAACTAGTGGAATTGGAAGCTGTGGTAAGAGCTCTGGAAAATTTTAGGGACCAGCCTGTAAACATTTTTTCAGATAGCCACTATATTGTACAAGCCGTCCCAAAATTAGAGTTAGCAGGACCAATAGCACCTCATACTCCAGCCTTTAAATTGTTTTATCAAATACAAAAACTTTTGTGGGCAAGAAAAGAACCTCTATTCGTAGGCCATATTAGAGCACATACTAATTTGCCTGGTCCCCTCCATGAAGGTAATCAAAAGGCTGATGAACTTACAAAAACAATATTTATACTTTCAGTGCTACAACAAGCTACTTTATTCCACTCCCAGTTTCATGTCAACAGCACCACCTTGCAACGTAGGTTTAAAATCACAAAGGAGCAAGCCAGAACAATTGTAAAAGATTGTAAATCTTATATGACACATTTGCCCAATCCTCATTTCGGAGTTAACCCTAGAGGATTAATGCCCAATCATTTGTGGCAGATGGATGTTACTCATGAGCCAAGTTTTGGAAAATTGCGATTTATTCATGTGACCATAGATACATGCTCAGGCATGATTTTTGCTTCCTTACATTCGGAGAAAAAGTTAAAGATGTTACATCTCATTGTTTGCAAGCTTTTGCTGCATTGGGCATCCCCAAAATGCTTAAAACAGACAATGGCCCTGCATATACGTCCTCATCTTTCAAAGAGTTTTGCGCAAAATTCAATATATCCCATAAAACAGGCATCCCATACAATCCTCAGGGTCAGGGCATTATTGAAAGAGCAAACCGAACACTGAAAATTATGTTATTAAAACAAAAAGAAGGAAATTGGAAAAGTCCTAAGGACAGATTGGCAGTTGCCCTGTTTACCTTAAATTTTTTAACTTTAGACTCTAATGGTTATTCTGCTGGAGACAGACATTGGAATCCACACCAACAACATAAACCTTTGGTTTACTGGAAGGATGTTCTTTCAGGTACATGGAAGGGTCCAGATCCAGTATTAATTTGGGGGAGAGGATCTGTTTGTGTTTTTCCAAAGCACGAGTCCTCTCCAATATGGATACCATCTAGATTAATAAAACAGGTACCACATCAAAATGATCAAGATGAAGTTATTGAAGTATCAAGATTAATAAAAAAGGTACAAAATCAAGAGGACCAAGATCAAGATACAGAATGATTCCCTCAAAAGAGTCCTTCAAAATATTTCACAACTTAAGTGTCATTTCTCCCGGCCGGGACAAGGAGATCTCTCTTTAGTGTGCACACAATTGTATTTTTTTTTTCCTTTTTATACATGTCTTTATGTCTGTACATTTGTCTACATTTCATGTTAATGTGACATCACAAATATATGTTTGTATGTTTGTTCGTCTGTCCAGTGTGACGTCACAAAGAACAACGTGCTTATGAAAAAGAAAATATATATATATATGGATCCAAATAACTTTAATTCATTTTAGGTTAAGAGTATTCAATTTAGGTAAGTAATTTTATAAATGAAGGTACTTTCAATTTTGATTTATAGGTGTCCCTCGGACTTCTCTTTAGCAAACAATATGACTAGTGCTATATAACCTGATATTTTGGTGTTTTGACTTAAGATTTGTAGAAGCTCAACCAGCGATGTGTGTGAACAAAAATCAACTTTAATTTTCAGCTCAACCAGCGATGTATGTGAACAAAAATCAACTTTAATTTTCTAATCTAATTATTCTATTTGTAGTTTGACAACTCGCCTCTTGACTCAGTGCTGCAATAGCACTGCCTTTCCTTTAATAATTGATGCTTGAGTTTCTAGGTAGCGGGCCCTGAAGATTTGCCGGTGGCATTGTCTAAACATAAAAAAGACGTCTGCTGCTACAGCTGCAGGGATCGCGGCCGCCGCAAGCATCCCTGCTGCTCAAACATCAAACAACCTCACCAACAGTGTGGCCTCTGCTCTGCATGCATGGGGCCTCCTACATCAACATGTTATAACAAATGGACATTTTGATCTTTCATTGTTTGGGACTTTACGGGACAATGCCTTGCAGGTATTTGTCTAGAGAATTCAGTGTATTACTTGATGGAACTTAGGGCAGCTGATTTGTTTAAACAATTTGATATGCTATGCAATTTGGCTCATCACCAAAAGGCTTGTCGCCTTAAAGCCGCAACATCTCCTCACAATTGGACGGCTGTTAGTCATCATATATAGTCGATCCTAAAGGCTCCATTGGATGGCTGGTTAGCCAATGACGGGTAAGATCCCCAGAGGGGGACAACCTAGGACAGGCACAGTCGCACGGGACAGTCTCATGTGGCCGACATATCAACCTAAGACAGGAGTCAAGGGCACAGCTTTGATTATCCGATGACGGGTAAGAATGTTGGTTGCACATAGACGTCCTAGAGCATTACCTCTTTTAAAACAAAAAGGGGGAAATGCAGGAGCCCTGTTTGGGGATTGACTTGATTTGCGGTTGACTATGAGCCGTGGAGATTTGGGCTTTGTTGCCTCCCGTAGTCTCACGGGACTTGTTGCGGGATCTCGAGTGACTTGGCCGAAATTGCTGATCGGGTCAGCGCCATTTTTAGTGGTGTGTTTGTCGTGTGTTAGTCGTTGTTAGAACCAGAGAGAAAAGTTATCAGAATAAAAAGCTGTTTGTCTCCAGTTCGCCTCTGAAGTTTTTCCCGCGGCTCCGTTGCTCCAAGCGCTTCAGGCGGCAACACATAACTATGTTATCAATTTAGCCATTCTTTTGTGACAGAGGTAAGTGCAAGCCAAAAGTCTCAGCAGTTCACTATAATAATCCTTTATGTCATACTCATGTGTCTGCATTTGGGGTGTAGTTTGATCCTTTGAATGGACTTCTTTTGGTTGCCTGCTTCATAAAACCTAGGCTATGAGGGCAATGGCCTCTTGGAATATGCTAGTAACACATCAGAGGTGAAAATTCCAATAACTTTGTCATATTCAAGGCTTTAGAGTAAAACCGGTATATTAAAAATCTGCCCACACATTATATTAGACAAGTAGCTCACAAAGCTGACACCAATCACACTAGTACTAAGAGTATAAGATGCTCACAGAAAGAAGTGTAGAGGAAAGGAAGAATGAGGGACAAACAATACTACATATCACAAACAGCATATTGGGATTATCCAAAAATTTGTCATGCTAACTTATGAATTCTGATATTGTTTCTTTCAGTGTATGTTTTGTAAGTTGAAACTCAAGATTTGTTATTTCTAAATTGAATTATTATCACTCTTTGAAAGGGACATTATGTAAAAGCATATAGCAGATATTCAATAAAATAAAGTTATTTTACAATTCTTATTAATAATGAAATAATAGAGAAAGAAGGTGTTAAATTTCTTTCAAATAATTGGCATAGACCAGTGGCTCTCAACTATGTGAAAAAAGACATTTGGAAATACATGGAAATAGTCATGACTGTTAAATGTGGGTGGATTGGAGTGATAGTGGGTAGAGGGCAACACTATTACAAAGCATGCTACCATGCAAGGGAAGAGCTCAGATAAAGAATTATCCAGTCTCAAATGTCGATAGTACCAATAATTAGAAATCCTGTCATAGTATTTCCATATAAATGAGAAAATGACTAAAATTGCCACAATATTTTTTTCAATAAATTACCTGACTTCACTTATCCCAATACTCATTTTTTGGAAACAATTTCTAGTGATTTTTGTTAGAATTCTCCAACTCTCACAGTGAATAGAAGGTAAGTAAGAATAAAGCATAAGCATACCAAATAACTCATGCCTAATTTTTGTGAAAATATTAAGATAAGTTTAGTATTTATTCATAACATCATGGAACAGTTCAGATAAATTTGAATAAATCTCTAACTCACATTATGTTAAAAACTCTGTTTTTAGAGCTATTGTCTATAGACACACTTATGTAGATTTGTTTTCCCATAGATTGCCACACTCTTTAATCAAATGCTATGTTAATAATGATTACAGAGCATAACACTAGTAAGGAACTTTCTTAAACATGAGTTGAGTTATGTGGTGAAGGAACTACATAGCAATTGTAACAGGATACTAAATAATAGGTTTAGCTATTAGGTGCCCCCAAAGCTTATGTGTGAGACTGTGCAAGAACTTTCAGAGGTGGAATGGTTGGATTGTGTGGATTGTGAGAGTTATGACCTAATGAGTAGATTAACTTGGTGGTAACTTTAGGCAGGTGGTTAGTGGATGGAGGATGTGTGGGTCCCTGGACTCATACCTTTGGGTTTTACATTTTGTCACTGATGAGCATTGTTCTCTCTGCTTCCTGGTTGCCAGGTTTGGAGCTGCTTTTCTCCATCACATCCTTTCACATGCTCTGCTTCATCTCAGCCCCAGAGCTATGGAGTTGAACAGCCATGGACTAAACCTCTGAAACCACGAGCCAAAATAAGTTATTCCTCAATTATGTTGTTCTTGTCAGGTCTTTTGGTCACAATGATGAAAAATCTAACTAAAACAAAAGTGGTAAGACAACTTCCAGTGATTTAAGATTTAGATATTATATATAATATAATATATACATAAAAGCAAAGTGCGTGTGGTCAATTCAATGACAAACAGCAATGGCTTTGGTATTTGATATCTTATGCAAATTTAACTGTATCATAATGAATAATATATTGAAGAGACAGAAGTATATTTTGGATATTTAATTTATAGGGGGCATTTTGAATTTTACAATTTTGTAGAAACTACCAATTTGTGCTAAACAAATATTTCATTTCTGAAAAATATATCTCCACCTTTCTTGTGGGCCTGCTAGAGACTTGATACCTGAGCAGGTAACTTGCTACATGTTCTTTTGCTTCATTATGAGCTGCTTATAATGAAATAGATGCTATGTGAATAACTAAGACAGCAAAGGAAGTGTATGCAGTGTACAACTTTGGGTGGAAGTAGTAAATATGAGGACACAAGATAAACCAAAAGCTCAGTAAGTGTGTATAGATTACTCATGTAGTACACTTGCTCAAGATGTGTTGCAAACTTTCCCTAACACATATCTATGGGCTCATGGCCAGTTGATCATGAGAAAAAAGACATTTATTTGACCACGGAAAAAGTATTTGAACCTGTTTCTGTGCATTTTATTAACATCTATCAAATGTGTTTTGTTTTATCATTACATCTCCATGCAAAGAAATGAAACCTTCCTATTGAAGTTGTTGGGGTTTTAGCGGTACACCTAGAAACCCAACTACACAGGAAAGAGAGATGATCTGAGGGGACTAATGCTTGGGGGTTTATGGTGCCCAGATGGTAATGTACTCAGGAATAATCATATTGGAGCAGCAGTGACAAATAGAACTGTCAAACAATTTATAAGGATTGGCCTCTCAAAACATGCCCTGACTTTATGGTATTTTATATCCAAAGAAAGAAAGAAGGGGAGGAGGAAAAGAAAGAAAACAGAACAATACCCAGTTTCATTATTTAGTTAGAAAAGATGACCATTATATACATGCCTGTTAACTCTTTATTGAAGCTGAAGTCGTGAGGAGAAAGAGAATTTGAAAAGAGTAATGGAAAAATTTACACATCAGCAGTGATTCTGTGATATTTATCCATTTTTTCATATTTTCTATATTATGCCAATTTCTTTTTTTTAATATTTATTTATTTGTTTTAGTTGTACACAATGCCTTTATTTTTTACATGGTGCTGAGGATCGCACCCGGGCTGTGCACGTGCTAGGCCAGCGCTCTTCCGCTGAGCCATAATCCCAGCCCCGCCAATTTCTTTTTTTACCCATCTCTGTTTCAGCTATTACTTTAAACACTTTATGACTGATGTTAGTTATAGTTCATAACTTTGGCTTGAAGTTTCAGAGCATCAAAAAGGAATTGTAACTAAACTGGAAGAGTAATGAAATTCACCCAGAAAAAAGAAATGATTGATATTTCATAAATATCTATATTGAAGAAGGTGATAACCTTTTTTTATTTCTAAGTGATATCTTTTCTGGTGCTAGTTGAAAGCATGCTGTTGTCTGGAAGTTGATGAATTCTGAGCAGCAGAACAGATGGAATATGTTGGGTATAATAATCTGGCATTTAGCATCGATTATCCTCTCCTCTAGTAATCTCTAGTGAACTTTTCTCCAGACAGCACACTGGGAAGTTAATAATTATTTTTCAATTCCTTTGTTATTTGGTTAATGATGAGAATTGTGTGCTGTCAAGCTAGATGTCAGTTGGCTCTGCTGTTTCAGGTAAGTAGTAGCGAAAGTCAGGATGCTTTTAATTGTGAGAGGAAGCAAGGGCTAGAGCATTTATCCTTTCTCCCACTTCCTCCCACTGTATATCTTCTCCATGGCTCCTGCTTCAACCTGGTAAGCACGCCATGCATCCTATTTCCACTGGGTACCCATGAACTCTGTTAAACATTTTCTCTTTACTTTATCACTCCTTAATAGCATAGTACTTGTTTCTTGTCCTTAATAATCTTGGGAATTGGAGAGGCCATCACTGTGGCTTCTGAAACATCAAATTTTATTAAATTCCTGCTTTTTTGTATTATTATATTTGCATTTGTGTTCCCAGTTACCCAGACTGAAACATTCTGCTGTTTGTTTGACATTTCTGCTATCAAACAAGGCCTTTGAATTGTGGATAGAAGTTGCTAGACTGGACTCAGTGTTCCCTCTAAACAGAAGTTCATTTTATTATGAATCAGGTTAACTAGCTAAACCTTGCATCCCAGGGCCTTGTCATTGCCATGCTGATCGACATGACTGTCGATGTGGTTATGCCTTCTCTGTCTGGGTTTGTGTATATTCAGGTAGCATTGCAGACAATATATTTCCAAACTCAGTATTTCCAGAGTAACCTCAGATTTTATAATCACTTTTATTTAAAAAGGTAGAGCAAAACAGAACAAAACATCAGGAGAAACTCTTCTGTATTGAACTCTAATCAATATGACTGTTTCAAAAGCAAAATTAAGCTTAGAGTAAGATTTGACATTTTATGTGATATTTTCAAACATTTTACAGTTGAATGTGATACACTTTGACCTATAATTTATAAGAACTGTTTTTCAAGTTTTACCAAATTGTGAAAAGCATTTTTCTTAGGATATTAAATATTTTTTCCCCTTTTCTTAAAAAGTTTCTGGCTTCATGTAGCCCTCGAAGAGTCTCATAAACCTTGGATTGATTAAACAAATAAAACTAAACCCTTACTTGGAAGGCAATTTCAAGTGGTTATGTTGTCATGAATTTAAAATTATATTTTTAAAACTAACTTTTCTCAAGGGTATCTGATAACCTCTAGTATCCAACATGAAAGGTTTAAAGAAAAAAATCCAAATACATTTATTTTAATCACAATGGTGTTACCAGTAGTACTATGTGATCTGTAAACTGATATGTCTTGTTGATCTGATTTAATGCATTTTCGTAATGCTAATTATTGCTCTATTCCAGCAGATTGCCCAAACCACACAGTGTATATTACAAATCAGAAAATGTTGAGAGAGAAGGTTAAATGTCTGTAAAATAAAAATGAGAAATAGCATCTTGGTAAAAAATGGGTTTAGATTCTAAAATATCTCTATATTAATGTACATGCATATAGTTAAGACAGAGATAAAGCATTTTGGATTCCTAAAATGTATATTTTAGTAAATTTAATAATGCAAAACATATATTCAACTTCATATATTCTAGTCATCTGGCATTTTCACAAATATTGGTAAATTTTAATTACTATGGCAATTAAGAGGATCTTAGAAAATACTTATAATGAGCTGAAGTCATATGTTTTTGTTGTCACCCTGGAGCTTTAAGGCACCTGCCATATGTTGTCTTTAGTAATTGCAACAGTTGCCTTCTCCATGCAACATAAATACTTATTAAATTATAGTGTTTTACACGATATATTCATTTAAACTAAAATGTTTTTGAAAAAAAAATGCCTCAGGATTTTTCCTTTCTCATTCTATTTAAAGATAACCAACAAAGATCAAAGGAATAGTCAAAGAAAATCATATGGGAAATAATCTGAACAAATAAAAATAGTTATACTGAAGAAAGGATCAGAAAATTCGGATATTGAGAACATTTTGCCTCTTTGGTTTGAGATTTGGGAAATAACTTTTAACCTGTTTCATACTGCTTTTTTCTTTTATTTCAAGTAGATTAATAAAAAAATGAATTCTTTTATGTATATCAAAACACATTGCAGTGAAAAAGGAAGATAAAGTAAGACTATAAATCTGTCTTGTATAAACTGAAGTACAAATTTAGATCATTTTGTTACTCTTGTTTCAGGATAGTTTGTATTGGATTCCGGGCAGGGAGGCTGCGCCTCCCAGGTAGAAGGCCACACCTCCCCAGGTATTTATGAAAAGACTACATTTCCCAGGTACCTCAGCCTTGCCAGCAAACCTGGCTAGCAGGTGCCCTGGCCACCACCTCCTGACCTCCGGCAGCCTATAGAGCATGGACTCGCTCCAGGGGCTTTCTGACCACCAGTTCGCTATTTAAGCCTGCCCCAGAAAGAAAACTTTCTCTGTTCGTACCTGTCCCTGTTCCTGTTCGTCCCTGTTCTCCCTACCTTCCGCATGGCCCCTAATAAACTTCCCTTTTATTAAAATGGCGTTCCAGGCCCTAAGTTAACTTTGCCTTTTTTCTCTAACAGTTTGAAAAATAAAGGGACATTAGCAAATTGCATGATGCTCTTATGGCAAGGAGAAACCCCAAGAAATTCTGGTAGCTGAGCCTCAGAAGCTTTTAAGAAAAAAATATTTCACATCTCATTTTTTGCCTTTAAATTCGTCTTCCTGAGATTCTCTCTGTTTCTGACTTCTTCATCCTAGGCCCTAGATGTACAAACCATGGGAAAAGACAATGGTATAGTTAGTTGACAGCACTCTGGGTCAGAATGAGCCCAGGAGAACTTCAAATTATCTGTATTAAGGATCTTTATATCTCTAGAGAGATTTTGCTCAAGGTTTCATTTTCTAAGATTTTCTCAGTTCTATGGAGGTAGAATCTCCTTTTAATACCATAGTGGAAAAGACTAAAGTTTTGGCTGTTGTTTGTTTGTTTGTTTGTTACCAGGGATTGAACCTTGGAGCACTTAACAATTAAGCCACATCCCCAGCCCTTTTCCACTTCTTTGAGACAGGGTCTCACTAAGTTCTAAGTTGCTGAGGCTGGCTTTTAACTAGAGTCCTTTTGCCTCAATTTCCAGAGCAGCTGGGATTACTGGTGTATGCCACTGTGCCCAAATGGGACTAAAGTTTAGAAAGAGTAAAAATGTGAAATAATGTTTAGGTTGAGTCTAATTTTATCCTCTATGCAACACTTTTCCTATTCCTACCATCAGTAATTATTCTTGAACCAGGATTTTCTCCTGAAACTAGGGTCTAGTTTTAAAACCTGTGAGAATAAATTCCATCTTGATATATTTCCTTTTTCCTTCCACTTATTAGAAATATCTTTCAATTGTTCAGGGTAGATTTTGGTTTGCTAGTTACATAGCATTTCTTGTGCATTGCAAATGAGCTAGAAGATAATATACACCCTATGAAACTGTACATTTTCAATAAGATGACCAATCCATTATTGAGTAAAATAAAAGTCACAGAGAACAAAGGGAGATGCCACATTCAAGATTATAGATTCCATTATCTCCAATAATATTATTCCTTCAGTGGCAAAACCAAGGTCCAGATATCAGAAGTAAGTCTGTTTACATGAGTAGTAGCAGCAAAGCACACAATACATAGTTACTAGGTGCTTAAAAGAATCAGGAAGAAAAAAAAAAATATGTCAACTTCTGCATTCACACCAAAACTCACCATTAAGCTCTGCTTAAAACATTCTAAGGTTTCTCTAAACTATGTCTACAAACTTTCCCAAACTATTTCCACAATCTAATATTAAAGGCTTTTGAATGACATGATCAGGTTAGTTACAGTAATTACCCTTTTCTCAGTATGAATTTCTGTGTTAGTCAGTTTTTGCTTCTGTGACCAAAATATCCAACAAGAATAACTTAGAAGAGGACATGTATATTATGATCTTACAGTTTCTGAGGTTCATTTCATCATTGGCCACCTCTATTCCTCTGGGCCTTAGGTAAGGCAGAGCAAAAGTAAGTTAGATAAGGCTGAGGAAAGCTTTTTGGCTTATAGGGGCCAAGAAACACAGAACAATTGTGGAACCAGGAACAAAACATATTCCCCAAGAACATGACCCCAGTAACCTATTTTTTAAATTAATTTATTTCTTTTAATTAGGCATATATGACAACAGAATGCATTTTGATTCATTGTACACGATTGCCTCAAAATTTTTCATTTATCTAGTTGTATGTGATGTAGCATCACACCATATGTGTAGTCATACATGTACCTAGGGTAATGATGTACATCTCATTCCACTATCCTTCCTATCCCCATGCTCCCTCCCCATCTCTCCCTCCCCTTGGCCCCATCAAAACTTTTACATTTTTCCCATGTTCCCCCCATTATTGATCAGCTTCCACTTATAATACAGAACATTGGGCCTTTGAGTTTTGGGGATTGGCTTACTTCACTTAGCATGATATTCTCCAACTTCAACCATTTACCTGTAAATGCTATAATTTTATTCTCTTTTAATGCCGAGTAATATTCCATTGTGTATATATACAACAGTTTCTTTATCCATTCATCTATTGAAGGGCATTTAGTTTGCTTCCACAGTTTAGCTATTGTGAATTGTGCTGCTATAAACATTGATGTGGCTGCACTGCTATAGTATGATGATTTTAAGTCCTTTGGGTACAGACTGAGATAGCTGGGTCAAATGGTGGTTCCATTCCAAGTTTTCTAAGGAATCTCCATCCTGCTTTCCAGATTGGTTGCACCAATTCGCAGTCCCACTATCAATGTGTGAGTGTGCTTTTTTTCCCATATCCTTGCCAACATTTATTGTCTATATTCTTAATAATTGCCATTCTGCCTGGCATGAGATGATATCTTAGGGTAGTTTTGATTTGCATTTCTCTAATTTCTAGGGATGTTGAACATTTTTTCATATATTTTTTGATCAAATGAAGAAGATATACATTCAATAAGTAGCCTATTTTCTCTAGGAACACCTCATGTGCCTATAGTTATCAACCAATAATTCATTCAAATATTAATCCATGAGTGGATTAATACACTGATTAGGTTATGGCTGCCATAATCTAATAACTTCTCTGAATTTTTTTTTTTTTTTTTTTTTTTTTTTTTGTGGTACCGGAGATTGAACTCAGGGGCATTGACCACTGGGCCATATCCCCAGCCCTTTTTTGTATTTTATTTAGAGACAGGGTCTCACTAAGTTGCTAAGTGCCTTGCCTTTGCTGAGGCTGGCTTTGTTCTCGAGATCCTCTTATCTCAGTCTCCCAAGTGCTGGGATTACAGGCGTGCACCACCACACCCAGCCATCCTCTGAATATTTTTGTGATGTCTAAAGTGAGCTTTATGGGGAAACACTTCATTTCTAAAACCATTGAATAATGGTATTTATCAAAGAAAATCAATTGAAAAATAATCCTGTGTTTTGGTTACTTAGTTCATTGAATTTAAAACAGACTTCCAAACATGGCATATCAAAACTGAGCAAGTCAAAATTGCTTGGGCATTCTGCTTTTATATGATTTGTTTCACAGTAATTTTCTCTTCATTGGCAGAAAAGAAATCATATGTCTTCCCATTACTCATATCTTGTTCAATAATTTAACTGCTGTAGTTTATCTGTTTAGGGATCTGATAATTCTACTAGCCCTTAAAACAAGACAAAACTCAAACCAAACCAAGGCAAAACAAAAACAGTTTGAAATTATCACTCTGTTAAGACAGACTAACTGGCCCACAAGAACCTCATGAGATAATTCCTGCTTTCTTACTCCAGGCCATGCTCTGGATGGTAGTTTGAAATGGCAGGGTATAGCATTGGTAAGAGAGTGTCAACAATTTTTACAGAAGCATGGAAATGGAGATAATTTGTGGCTTTTTTAAGCTACCAGTTGCCTAAGTCTGTGTGCATGAGTTTCATTTTGGAAGCATGGAGTTATTACCAGTCCTTACCTAAACTTGCCTTCTCTGTTCTATGTATGTTGTCTAGGAGGCAGAGAAGGAAAATTCTTCATCTGACTTGTCTTTTTTTTAATGCTTCATTCTTTCTGATAGTTTCCTTTATCTCTGCTAGGTCTCATTTTCTTCATGAATTTTCAATGATACATTTTTCCTACTATAAAATAATTAATTATCTGTTCATTTCCAGATTTCTCTTTTCTTCATTATGTTTTTAATCTTCTACAGATTTTCCTCCATTTGATTCTAGTATAGAAGGAAGAATCCAACAACTCCATGGTAACATAAAGCATGATCTCAAAACTAGATTTTAAAATTTATGAAAAAACTGGTGGGGAAGAAGGAAGAAATAATTATTTGCAACCTTTGAGAAATCCAGGAACATGGCAGCTTTTGTCCAATCTTAAGCTCATTACTTTAATTAAAGTTACAATTTTTTAAACTCAGAATTTAATTAGTTAGCTGTTAATTTTAATCACCACATATTATTTGGAAAACAAATATTTGTTGAAAAACTTGCTTAATCCTGGAAATAATGAAATGCAGCTAATTCTAATTCACCATATCTCCAGCCCTATGGGTTATCTGTTTCAAACAGAAGTTTCATGAAGAAGTTCCTTACTATTTGCTATAGTCCCAATGTGTCCACCCCAAAATTATGTTTTAAAACTAATTCCCATTGTGATGGTATCAAGAGGTGGGTCTTTTAGAAATTGATTAAGTTAGGAAGGCTCACCAATGGAATTGCTATCTTTATAAAAGAAGTTGAAGGAAACTGACTTACTCTTTCACCATGTGGAGACACAGTCTAGGGAGACTTCTAATATTAAATTATATGCTTGTCAAGACTATAAATCAAACACTTAATGACATCTGTAGGGGTTCCCCTCTTATTTAACCCTAACCCTACCCCTAACCCTAACTTATTTGTGATGCCAGATATAATATTCCCAGCATGTAAAAACATATTTGCTTCAGAAGGTAACCTATAGGCATAAGTGTATATTTAGATCAAGTATAATTAAATTAGCTAAAGGTACAAAATTATGTTGGAAGTAATATGGGCCTGCAAAGTAGGAGGAGATATAGAGTTGTTAGCACAATTTTCTTGATCTTGAAAGTCTACAGTAGCAGAGGTAGGAGATAGCAAAGGGAGGGTATTCTATTGCCAGAGCCAATGTGCAAACGAGGTTGTATATTTCTGGATCTGCAAATCTCCATCTGTAAGTGTCACTGCCCTTTTATATTTGGAAATCCTATAATCATCCTATAAGAATAAAATTATATATATATATATATATTTGTTTGTGCATGTGTGTGTATATACACACACACATACATACATATATATGTGTGTTATATTTCTTTTTTTTTTTCCTTTATTTTGATAAACAAGTCAAGTTGTTCATTTTTCCTATGCTCATTCTTATACAGGTACTACATAAACACATGATCAGCTAAATATTCTGATTAAATGCAATAGTTCACTAAGAAACTGTTCTCTTAAGTATTGCTTTTGCCTACTTAAATTTTTAACAAAATGCAATAATTTCACCAGAATGACTTTAGAAATGTAATTTATTGAAAAAATACAGTTTAAAAGAACAAAAAGTTCAATTTTTTTTACATAATATAATCTGAAAGAGTTTATCTTAAGGATACAAGTGAGCCCTGAAAAAATTTTAACAGTGAATATTTCAAGATCAGTAACACATTTGTAAAGGAGAAGCATCACTGATTTTCACTTTCAGCACTCTTCAAATGTGACAATTGTAGGTTGTCAATTATACCTACAAAGTGCATTGAACCCAAAATTAATTTAGGAAACCACTGGTTTAAAAAAAAATAACAATAAACATGAAACTGCAAAACTGGAATATAACATACAGTTCAGATAAAGATTAATAACTACACCTATTGCTAAATTATTTTTAAAAATTAGGTCATGGAGAAATACTGTTTTAGGTTGTGACAAAACTTATTCATGAGGAAACTGGTTAATATTGTAAAAAAATTAATGAGTTTACATGCTAAGTGAAAAACCACATATCAATATTTATTTGATCTGTGTTAAGATTTTAATAACAAATAAACCCATAAAATAATTATATGAATGCATTAATATTTATTAATAACTCTTGGAAATTAATTTTGCAAGAATGATACAAAGGGTAAATATTTACATCAATTAATATTTGTTAGTACATGGAAAGTGGAAAAATCTAATCTTTTGCAAGACTAAAAGCATAAATAAGTTAAAGTCCTCCTACATAGTTAAGACACATTCACTGTTGGAAACAGAAATTTTATATCTTAATATGTAAACATAGTAGTATTATACATTAGACAATAAAAATACTATTGATTCAAAACAAAAAACATGGTATTGTTAGGCAATGTACAAAATAAGGAAAATAAAATGTCATTATTATATAAAGTACTCAATTAGCATTAATAAGACAATTGCAAATCAAAACATCTTGAGCAAACAGTTTTTCACTTTGTTGATTTTCATAATAATAAGTAAAACAAATGACCAACTCTGACGAATACATGTGGAAATATGCACTTTTGCATATTGCATATAATTCTTATAAAGAACTAAATACACTATTTTCAAAAGTTGACTCATTTTTACATATTAAAAATTACTTTGTAAGAAAATATATTAATCTTTATTAAAAAATTGAAGAGCATGAAATCATCAGCGTTATGCTAACAGCTGGAAGGTATTAAAAATAAGATTTTTTTTCCACAATTGTAAGTTTCAATAAAAAGCATGTATTAGGCATGATTTATATGCTGTCTTGACTTAATTTATATTCTATACATAAAAAGATAAATAATATTTTGTTTATGAATTGAGGTGAGGAGACTTAAAACTTGGTGTGCATGCTCGTGTGTGTGTGTGTGTGTGTGTGTGTGAAAGAAAGAGAGTGATAGAGGGGAGTAAAAAATAATAGTCAAGTTTGCTATAGTAAATGTCTGCAATAAAAATGGATTTCTACCTCCTAAATGCAGTAGAAGAGTGTTAATATGTTAAAATATAAATAATGTGTACGTCAGCCATTCTGAGTCTTAAGTTTGTTTGTTTTTTGCTAATTTTTTACTCTTATTATTATTATTAATTCTTTTACTACCTCCTAAATTCTCCATTGCCATGTTTTGAATTCAGTCCTCAATGACCTGAACTTCCTTTCGTGCTGAAAAGAGCTAAACTTTGCATCCAACATGATATAGTACAAAGCATGGTGTATAGCTTCTCAGAGTAGATAATAACAGACCTTGCAGCTTCCACCTTTCTCTTTCTCCTATTATTTATTCTCATAATATTCTTATGACACATTATGAGGTCATTAAAGGAGTTCTAAGGAGTATCCATGTGTGGAATTACTGAATCCTCTTGCCAGATGTACTGGCAAATGAATATACATTTACCCATTTAAGCCTTCTGGTGATCATAGCTCAAGCCGATATCTTCCCTGCAACCTCAATAGACAAGAAATATAAGCCAATCATGTATTCTTGACAGTACAAAAATCTGGAGACAACACAGTTAGTCCTCCTTTTGTAAGGTTTTCAATATACACAAATATCAGTTAATTGTAGTTTAGTTAAATAAAACTAGTCCCCCAAGAACAATTCTTCTAAATTTAGCTACCATACTCTATAAAACAGAAGTAAATACATATCATATAAACTTTACTGCTAGTTCATGTGTCCATAAGCATATATATAAATAAGAAAGACATAACAAGTTCAATATTGATTTTGTCACTTTTATCAAAGTCTGTCACTGATTGATATCTGCTCCTCCATTACTCAGTTCATTTGATAGCAAAGCATGGAATTGTGTTGCATCTTTGTCTCCTAGTGATAGATCCATGTGACATTTAACAAAAATGGATACGTTTTCTTTGCTGTGAACATAACTACAGGATTAAATCCAAATGTAATGAAGTCATAGAAGAAATAGCTTACATGGGAATGTTGACTACTGTCATTTAAAAACTCAATGTAGGTAGTCAGGGGATCTTACTGGGAATAAACTTGACAACATAAAGAAAAAAAAAAGTTTTTATGGTGAAAAACATAGATTCCCTAGAAGAAGTAACATCAGCAAACTATCTATTTATTTTTGTGGTGCTTGGTATTGATCCCAGGGTCTCACATTTACTAGGCATGCACCCTACATCTGAGCTACATCCTCAGTCCTAAACATCACTTTCATTTTTTAAAATTCACTTTACATTTATCACCAAAATAAGAGACTTTAATGTTTAGACAAAAATTTAAAGGTCACTGAAAAATTATTATTTTCTACATTAATTATTAAGGTATGCTGGTATTAAACAGTATAGTACGCTGGTATTAAATCTTTTGGGATAGCTGGGTCATGTGCTGGTTCCATTCCTAGTTTTTTGAGAAATTTCCATATTGCTTTCCAAAATGGTTATATTAATTTGCAGTCCCACCAACAATAATGAGTGTACCTTTTTCTCCACATCCTAACTAGCCAACAGTTATTATTATCTGTGTTCTTGATAATTGCCATTCTGATGGAGTGAGATAAAATCTGTGTGGATTTGATTTGCATTTCCCTGATTGCTAAGATGTTGAACATTTTTCATATATTTATTGGCTATTAGTATTTCTTCTTTAGGACAAATGGATAAAGAAAATGTGCTATACATAAACAATGGATTTTTACTTCATCATAAAGATGAATGAAATTATGGTATTTGCTGGTGGGGGAGTGAAACTGTTGAACATCATCCTAAGTGAAATAAGCCAGACCCAGGAAAGGCAAGTGTTTTTTTTTTTTTTTTTTTTTTTTTTCTCTCATATGCAGAAGCTAGACCAAAATAAGGGGAAAAAATAAAATGGAGGGTGGGGAAATCTATGAAAATTGTAAAGAAATCAGTGGATTAGAGGAAAAGGATTGAGGAGGAGTGAGGAGGGACAGGAAAAGGAAGAAATGGTGGAATTAATATGACCAAATTTTCCTGTGTATGTATATGAATACAGCACATTGAATTCACTTTTATGTGTATACATAATGCAATAATTAAAAAAAAAACTATATATAAATAGAAGAAAAATCAATAGACAGGAGGAGAGGCAACAGGGAAAGTCAGGAAGAGAGGGAAAGGGGAAGTAAGAAAGACTGAATTAGAGCAAATTATCCTCTATGTTTTGTAAAATTATGTCGAATTAACCCCAATGTTATGCAACACTATAATTAAGTAATAAAAAAGAAAGATTATTGCATGGTGTCAGTTAGCATGGTCAATTTTACAGCCATACAGCCATACAGTGTTTTCCAAAATGAGAACTACCTTCATTTTTTTCAAATTATAGAGTTTGTGGATAAATTCTTACATAATTATATGGCTAAAAAACTCTGTCACACACTACTCATTATATGTCTTAGGGCTAAAAATTGAGTTCATTTACCTCAGGTTTTCAAAATTTTGAACAAAATACTATAGCTTTCTGTTGGTCATTGTAAGCCTGCCAACACAGATAATTTTTTCTTTAGTATAATAGTTGGTAACCAGGATCTTTATCTCTTTCTTTACTTCATCCCTTGTAACTGCTGCCTATAATGAACAAAACTATCCTGGAGATAAAATCATACCTATTAGAAAATCAGTGTTTATGACTCATGAAGAATATTTGTTAGAACAAAAAACTTTTGTGCATCAAGAAGAATGTAACAATTTTTGAAAAATATTCAGCCTCAAATTAATACCATTCTTGATTTTTTATACTAATAATGTCTTTATAGCTCAGAGGATTATATTTTTCCACTCCTCTTATCACAGTATTCAATCATTTTGAATGAATTATTTACATTAAACAAGTTGAATAATGGAGTTTTTACTCTGCTGACAAAAAAAATCTTTTTCCTCATCTGAAATGTTTCCTCTCAGTTCCAGATGTGTACAGCCCAAGGGTACCTGGGCTTTTTATTTGGATGTTCCATAATCACTTTGAAAGAAATATATCACAAACTTATTTTATCTGCCACATTGCTTCCCCATATCCTTACATTGTAACTATCTCCAGACAAGAATTTTGGCTCTAGTAACTTAAGCACAGGACAAACTAGAAGCAAAGAGAAACATGTGTTTTTGAGAAAAATTTGGGAAATAACTATAAGAGTTTTCTGGAAAATTCTGTAATTTCCAGTAAACAATTTTAAGAGTCAGAATTTCATCCTCAGGCAGAAGACTGGAAAGCTATTAAGCTCCCAAAGGGACATATGCTAAAAGGCTCACTTTCTATGTAAACAAAAGAAAAGGGAACTCCTCCTAGAAGTCAGGTCCTAAAAGAAAACAGAAAAGGGAGTTCCTGCTAGAAGTCAGCATCAGATTCCATGTTGTCTTTAAGATCCTTGTCTGTGATGATTTCAAATCTGCTATGGCTCAATGTCTGACATACATTTCTCATTTTATTCCTATTATGCATAAGAGACTTTATTGTAGAAATTTTGTTTTAAATCCAGCATTTTATACTGAAGTTTGTGTGCAATTGGTAGTATTACTTGTTTTACTTTGTGATTTGCCATATGCTAGGAGTAAAGTTTTGACTGTTTTTCCTCATATGCTGAGTAATTTTCATTGAATGTTAATCACTATGCATAAAACATAATGTATAAATAACTTTAATCATCCTTAGCAAGGATTAAAGCCCAATTTTCATTAATATAATCACAGATTAAAATATTTTCTTTGCCAATCCTCTCTGGCAGTTAAAAGAATGAATAAATGAATGAATACTTATAGGTGTACAGAGACATTACCACAGCCTATTAGATAGAAACACAACCAAAGGGATTCTAGATATTGCATTTTTTAACATTTTCAGATGAAAAATTCAAGGAATGAAGGAATAAATAAATTCAAGAATGAAGGAATGAGACTGGGTGGCATATATCTGATTATTTAATTAGTGTAAAGAGAGGTCTGGAGATGGGCATTGCTTCTCATGAAGTTGTCTCATGAGATGGCCAAATGATGAAAATGTGGATAAATCAAAGTAAGAAAATCAACATCAATGATATATAAAGGAGAATTGTAAAAGAACTCCTCTAAATGGTCAAAATTTTGAAGATATGCTATCTCATCCCACATAAAGGCTATCAGAGGATTTTAATTGCAAAGTAGGCTATCTCCATAGTCATCCAGATGTTAATTTAACATGAAGACCAAGCATAAAATAATAAGGGTCACAGGAATGACATGTATATCCTCAAAAATATGGCCTTTCCTTCTGCAGGGCTCTCATAATCTCTACCACTGCTGAGTACTCAATCTGCCCATAGCATATTTCAATGATGAATTTGTGATTATGATTCAATGCCTGGGGGAGTTGAGACACTGCAACAAAGTAAGGGAAGGGGGGGGGAAATCTATGTTATTTATCTATAGTCTGCTTACTAGTCTCTTGCCTTAGATTCTGGGTCAGTGGAAAACTTCAAAACCCAATAAAGACTTGACCACCATACTTGCATTAATTTCTTATGAGAATAAATTATTGGATTACTTACAAGGATAAGAATCATGATCATCTGAATGCCTGGTAGAAGAGGAAGTGGGTAAAAATAATTAAGCAATGATTATCTATTCAGGCCACGAAACTGCTACAAAACTAAGGACCATAATAGTTGTATATTATGAAGCTTTCTTCACCACTACTCCCAACCTCATGCCTTTTCTCCCACAAATAGCACTAGTTAGCATTTCAAATTTCTCTTAAAGAATGGTAGCACATTGATCAAATTGATAACATGCTCTGACAATATGATAATTTGGCGAACATGTGATTCCTTATTTACGGAAATTATCTTTGATGGAAGACAGATAATATTGGTATTGAAAACCAAAGGGTAGAATATGCTAGATATCTGTTATGGCTTAGATGTGGTGTTCCCTAAAAGCTCACTTGTGAAACAATGCAAGATGGTTTGGAGGAGAAATGATTGGGTCATACCCTTAACCTAATCAGTGAATTAATCTCTAATGGGATTAGCTAAGTGGTAACTGGAGGCAGGTGTGGTGTGGATGGAGGAAGTGTTCATTGTGGGTGTGGCTATGGAGTATATATTTTGTATCTTGAGAGTGGATTCTCTCTGCTTTTTGATCATCACATGAGCTGCTTCCCTTTGCCACACACTCAGCCATGTTATTCAGCCTCACCTTGAGCCCCAAGGAAATGGAAGGAAATGGAGCCTGCTGTCCATGAACTGAGACCTCTGAAACTGTGAGTCCCCAAATAAACTTTTCCTTCCCCAAAATTATTCTGGTCAGATCTTTTAGTCATAGGAGCAAAAAAGCTGACTAAAACAATATCTTTCTTCATTTTCCATTCATATTTGCCTTTTCACTATATAATGGTTGATGTATATTGTATCATATGGTCCCCTTGCTTTGGGTTCAGTCACTAGCAGTCCTGGCAAGTGATTGGGAGAAGGAAATAGAATGTAGCCAATGATTTCCCCTTGGCTTCTTCTCTGTGGGGACACCTTGGGTCAGTTAGATTCCTCTACTAAAGATTACAGACTTTTTGAAGGATTTTTTTCCATATACTACTGCAGGAGCCCTGATTTGGGAGATGGCTAAGATTGCGGTTGGCTGCGGGCCATGGAGATGTTTGGGCATTGCCACCTTCCATGGTCTCACGGGACTTGGCTTGAGATCTCGCGGAACTTGGCCCAAGATCTCATGAGACTTGAGCGGAGATCGGAGCGGGTTGGCACCATTTAGTTGTTGGTTGTTTGGTGATGTGTGTGGTGCGTGTTAGAGTTGTTGTCAGAGCCGGAGAGAGAAGTTAGCAAAATAAAAATTGTTTTATGGGATATATTGAATTTTGCGCAAAACTGTTTGAAAGATGAGGACATATATGCAGGGCCATTATCTGTTTTAAGCATTTTGGGGATGCCCAATGCAGCAAAAGCTTGCAAACAATGAGATGTAACATCTTTAACTTTTTCTCCAGAATGTAAGGAAGCAAAACTCATGCCTGAGCATGTATCTATGGTCACATGAATAAATCGCAATTTCCCAAAACTTGGCTCATGAGTAACATCCATCTGCCACAAATGATTGGGCATTAATCCTCTAGGGTTAACACCATAATGAGGATTGGGCAAATGTGTCATACAAGATTTACAATCTTTTACAATTATTCTGGCTTGCTCCTTTGTGATTTTTAAACCTATGCTGCAAGGTGGTGCTATTGACTTGAAACTGGGAGTGAAATAAAGTAGCTTGCTGGAGTGCTGAAAGTATAAATATTGTTTGGGTAAGGGCATCAGCCTTTTGTTTACCTTCATGGAGGGGACCAGGCAAGTTGGTATGTGCTCTAATATGCCCTACTAATAGAGGTTCTTTTCTTGCCCACAAAAGTTTTTGTATTTATTAAAACAATTTAAAGGCTGGAGTATGAGGTGCTATTGGTCCTGCTAGCTCTAATTTTGGGACAGCATGTACAATATAGTGGCTATCTGAAAAAATGTTCATGGGCTGCTCTCTAAAATTTTCCAGAGCTCTTACCACAGCTTCCAGTTCCACTAAGTGAGCTGATTTGTGTGCAGTTATGTAAGTCATATTTTTTTAATAATATTTTAAAAAATTATTTATATACTTATTCATAATGCACAAGTATAGTATCTTTTTGCATACAATTGCTTGTATACAAAGTATATAAGTACCATTCAGATCTTCAATCATGCATTTAGGATAATGATATCCATCTCATTCAACCACCAATCATATTTTCTTTTTTAGTGACTACTGCTGCAGTACCATTTGAGGACCCATCTGTAAATACATTTAATGCCTTAGGAATAGGTTGATTTTTTATTATCTGTGGAAATATAATAGGATGATTAATACAAAAAGATAATATAGGAGACTTAGGAAGATGATTATCAAAATTTGCAGAAGTAGAGCATCTAGCTATAGCCCAATCATTATCATTGGAGCATAAATATTCAATCTGTGATGATGAATAAGGAGTAATAATAGTAGCAGGGTGAATGCCAAATATTTTAGTAGAAGTCTTAAGTCCTTGAACAATAAGTTTAGCCACCATGGAGGTATATTGTATATTGTGAAGAAATAATAATCAATATCAGCAGTTGAGTTAAATCAAATCTATTACAATGAGCTCCTTCGACGGCTTTTTCTACTAACTTTAAAGCTTTCCTAGCATCAGGAGTCAATTTTCGCAGTGAAGATGGGTCAGGGTTCCCGAGAAGGATGTCAAATAAAGGTTTTAGTTGGCCTGTACTGAGGTTTAGTGTAGGGCGAAGCCAATTAATGTCTCCCAGTAGTTTTTGGAAATCATTGAGGATGGTCAAATATTCTTTATTTATTAAAATTTTGGGGGGTCTAACAAAGGTATCCATGATTTTAAATCCTAAATATAATATGGATGATCTGGTTTGAACTTTTTCTTCTGCTATATATAATCCATATTTTTTTAAATTTTCTGCCATGTCACTGAATATATTAAATAAGATTTTTTTTATTAGGGTGGGCCAGTAAAACATCATCCATGTAATATAAACACATGAGGTTTGGATATTTATTTTTAATGGGTTGGATTGCTTTGTCCACATATATTTGGCATATGGTGGGGCTATTAGCCATTCCTTGCGGCAAAACTTTCCATTGATATCTTTTATCAGGGCCATTATTATTGATAGAAGGAACTGAAAAAGCAAACCTGGGGGTATCCAGAGGATGTAGGGGAATGGAAAAGAAACAATACTTTATATCAAGAGTAATAAGATGGAAATTTTTGGAATAGCTACAGGATTAGGAAGTCCAGGTTGAGTAGGGCCCATGATTTGCATGGTTTTATTAATTTGTCTAAGATCATGTAACAATCGCCATTTTCCTGATTTTTTCTTGATCACAAATATGGGGGAATTCCAGGGAGAGGTGGAAGGTTCTATATGTCCTGCTTCTAGTTGTTCCTGAACTAGTAGGTGGGCCACTTGTAATTTCTCTTTAGATAGGGGCCACTGAGGGACCCACACTGGCTTATCAGAAAGCCATGGTATTTTCAAAATTATTTTCTCAGTGGCCCTGAAAAAAAATATCTTTTTCCTTTATGATAATGATTACTTTTAGGGTTAAGATTACTCTGTACTTTTTGATAATGATTTCATTTAGGGTTAAGATTACCCTGTAGATTTTTCACATTTAACACTTGCAGGCTTGGTTGCAAGGTGTACTCCCTTTTGTTGCAAAATATCTGTTCCCCATAAAGTAACTGGTAGGTTAGGTAAAACATAAGTCTGAAATGTTCCTTTATGACCTTCATCATCCTCCCATTTTAAAATTACCGCACTTTTCTCTGAGAGGTTATTATATCCCAAGCCTCTTAAACTGGTTGAAGCTTTTTGCAGAGGTCAGTGCTTGGGCCATTGCCATAGATTAATGATGGAAAACAGGTATTCCATACAATCCTCAGGGTCAGGGCATTATTGAAAGAGCAAACCACACACTGAAAATTATGTTATTAAAACAAAAAGAAGGAAATTGGAAAAGTCCTAGGGACAGATTGGCAGTTGCCCTGTTTACCTTAAATTTTTTAACTTTAGACTCTAATGGTTATTCTGCTGGAGACAGACATTGGAACCCACACCAACAACATAAACCTTTGGTTTACTGGAAGGATGTTCTTTCAGGTACATGGAAGGGTCCAGATCCAGTATTAATTTGGGGGAGAGGATCTGTTTGTGTTTTTCCAAAGCACGAGTCCTCTCCAATATGGATACCATCTAGATTAATAAAGCAGGTACCACATCAACAGGATCAAGATGAAGTTGTTGAAGAATCAAGATTAATAAAAAAATACAAAATCAAGAGGACCAAGATGAAGATATGAAATGATTCCCTCAAAAAAGTCATTCAAAATATTTCACAACTTAAGTGTCATTCCTCCCGGCCGGGACGAGGAGATCTCTCTTTAGTGTGCACACAATTGTATTTTTTTTTCTTCTTATACATGTCTTTATGTCTGTGTATTTGTCTACATTTCATGTTAATGTGACGTCACAAATATGTTTGTATGTTTGTGCGTCTGTCCAGTGTGATGTCACAAATAACAAAGCGCTTATGAAAAAAATATATATATATGGATCCAAATAACTTTAATTCATTTAAGTTTAAGAGTATTCAATTTGGGTAAATAATTTAATAAGTGAAGGTACCTTCAATTTTGTTTTATAGGTGTCCCAGGGATTTCTCTTTAGCAAAGAATATGACTAGTGCTGTATAACCTGATATTTTGGTGTTTTGACATAATAATGTTTATTTGTATTTAACTTTATTTGTTTTATAGCTGATTAATTTGAGTTATTTCAACAGATAATCTCATGGAAAGTTACAGAGACTCGAGGGTTCCAGCTAACAAATTAATTTTCCAAAGTGCCTTTAGCTTTTCTTTAATCTATCTTTAATGCAGTAAATACCCTCAGTCTTTCTTTGTTTTGTTCTGAATATGATATTTTGCCAGCTTATGTTTGTGGGAGCTCAAGCAGCAATGTGTGTGAACAAAAATCAACTTTAATTTTCTAATCTAATTATTCTATTTTTTAGTTTGACAACGTGCCTCTTGATTCAGTGCTGTAATAGCACTGCCTTTCCTTTACTAATTGATGCTTGAGTTTCTAGGTAGCGGGCCCTGAAGATTTGCCGGTGGCATCGTCTAGACATAAAAAAGACGGCTGTGCTACAGCTGCAGGGATCGCGGTTGCTGCAAGCATCCCTGCTGCTCAAGCATCAAACAACCTCACCAGCAGTGTGGCCTCTGCTCTACATACATGGGGCCTCCTAGATCAACGTGTTATAATAAGTGGACTTTGATCTTTCATTGTTTGGGACTTTACGAGACAATGCCTTGCGGGTATTTGTCTAGAGAACTCAGTGTGTTACTTGATGGAACTTAGGGCAGCTGATTTGTTTAAAAAATTTGTTATGCTATACAACTTGGCTCGTCAACAAAAGGCTTGTCGCCTTAAAGCTGCAGCATCTCCTCACAATTAGACGGCTGTTAGTCATCATACACAGTCGATCCTGAAGGGATTCATTAGATGGCTGGTTAGCCAATGACGGGTAAGATCCCCAGAGGGGGACAACCTAAGACAGGCACAGTCGCACGGGACAGTCTCATGTGGCCGACATATCAACCTAAGACTGGAGTCAAGGGCACAGCCTTGATTATCCGATGACAGGTAAGAATGTTGGTTGCACATAGATGTCCTAGAGCATCCCCTCTTTTAAAACAAAAGGGGGGAAATACAGGAGCCCTGATTTGGGAGATGTCTAAGATTGTGGTTGGCTGCGGGCCATGGAGATGTTTGGGCATTGCCACCTTTCGTGCTCTCACGGGACTTGGCCCAAGATCTCGCCGAACTTGTCCCCCAAGGTCTCACGAGACTTGAGCGGAGATCGGAGCGGGTCGGCGCCATTTGGTTATTGGTTGTTTGGTGGTGTGTGTGGTGCGCGTTAGAGTTTTTGTCAGACCTGGAGAGAGAAGCTAGCAAAATAAAAAGCCTGTTTGTTTCCAGTCTGCCTCTGAACTTGTTCCCGCGGCGTCGTTGCTCCAAGCGGCAATACATACTACTCTACTTCTCTTGACCTTCAGATCAAGTGTGCTAACCAAGCTGCTAGAAGCCCTACCTAGTGTGTTAAATATCCCTTAAGATTTTCCTACAACTTCCTTAAACTAATGTACACTATTTATTCCCAAAACCTATGTAAATTACGATTTCCATCTCATAAAATACCCCAGTACAAACCATCTATTTCGGCAGAAAACTGTTCTTCATGGGCATTCTTGTATTGATGCCAGTATTCATTTCTTAGTCTTCATTCATTTAGCTTTATCCTCATCTGCAATATACAGTGTCATGTTTACCTAATTTATTATAGTAAAGACTGTCATTAATGAATGTTTAATGTCCAACACCTCAAGTATGTCTAATGATACATGGCACTACCCTCACATTCTTTTAAAGAAGATCAAAGCAGCTCCATAGGTGTGTGACATGTGAGGTCACAAAAGACCACATCCTGAGAAGTCCCATGTATTTGGTTCAGTGCTCTTCTGTCACTTTCTAAAAATACTTAACACTTTCCCCACTTTGCTAATGAAGTTTCATGGAACAATTGACCATGTTTATGAGAAGAAGAAATTAATACAGTGAGAATATATCATTATTTGCTGAACTGTTCACATATAGCCTTTGCAATGTTCCATAAACATGCAATTACAGTAGACCCTTAATTTGTGGAGTTTAGCAAGACTCAAGGCAAATTTAAATAAGAGAAGCATGTACTTCTGAGACTGAGAAAGTGGGGTCGCTAAATTCCCTGAGATGCCTAGGTTTTCATTTGAACCAGGACTTCAGTTGAATGCAGAATAAAGGCAATGGTATTTCAAGAAACACACCAGCCAAGGAAACTTATTCTTTCTTAAATGTGTTACTTCTTTGTATTAGCTTAGGCTAAAAATTACAACATAGCAGCAAAGGAAAGGAAAGAGCAACCTCATAGTTTCATTTCAGTCCTCCCTTATGATTAGTAAGGCAAATACAGACAGGACTGGCATGACAAAAGTGAAATAAAAACAATTGAATTAACTGTGTATGATATGAATTGTGTAACTGTTATTCCTCATAGGTATTTAGCATTCTTATATTTTCTTTGAAAGCTGCAAACAGTAAAATTCATATTAATAAAGAAAAAAATTGATTGTTTTTATTTAGAATAACATTAATCAGCAAATACAAAAACACTATAAGTTGAGAAACAGAAACGAATATTGCTATCTGCAATGGAATTTCTTTCCTGCACATTTAACATAATATTTCCTCCATTCCCATCCCCTCAACTTTTCCTGTTATTCTGGGCTCTGAAAATGATGTAAATGATGTAAGCAGACCTGAAAAAGAATATAGTCACAAATGCAGTGGAGTCTAAGAAATATATGCATTAATATAAACACACACACCATTTATCAACTTGCTCCCCAGAAAATTGAGACATAAGATTTTAGTTAAGGAACAGTGGTCACTTCTAAAATATGCTTGTTAAATTGAATCTAAAATTCCACAGATTCACAAGATTCTTTTTTTTTTTTTTTTTCTGAAAATTTATGTGGTTAAAATTCTGTAATTAAGTAGATTAGGTACTGATTAGTTTATAGGATGTTTATCACAATACTATCAAAATAATAATTCCTTTTTCCTTTTCCAAAAGAAAATAGGCTGTTGTAAATTCACAGGCAAGTGAAATGCCTGGGGGACAACTGGAGTTCTGTACCTTATGCCCTTCGTACAGTTTTGTGAATAAGTCGTACAATGAAGAATCTTAGTAGCTGCATCATTCCTACTATGTGCTAAAGACTGTTTTTTAATCCACACTCACATATTCTCTCCAGGAAATTGCTAAAGTCCTCCTAAATAAAGTGCCATGCTTTTCTCTTTTATATTTTTCTTAATAATAATAAAAATTTTTTCAACTTTCACACATAAAAATTTCCAAATATTTACTTGGATGTTTACTATCAGGATGCTATTTCCTAGGTGTCTTAGTTTTTAAAAAGTCAGTATCAATTTTAAAACAAGAAAAATAAGGAAAAAAAAAAAAACACATAAAACATCCAAATAAATGAATGCCCTAAATAAATGTTTAGATATACACATGTGTATTAGGTTCAAAAATTTCACATTTTATTAAAGAATGCAGAATTTTTATCTTCTTCGTACTATGATGGATCTAAATTATTGTTTTAATCTGATACCAGGAGAGACATTCCAATTCCCAAAGCTTTGACATCTGTGCTCTTTGCTCAATGTTTTTATTAACTCAATTTAATGGAACCTTTTTTATGGTGACCTTAAGAATTTAATAACTCCTCCATGCAAGGACAATACCACCTGCAGGCTCCACTGGGATTAAACTGTGGTAGTTCAATATGTCTGCTGGAACACATTAAAGAAAAGGAGGGGCGGAGGGAGAAGCAGCTACACAAATCAGTCACTTCCCTCTGACTGACAAGTACTGCTACTGTTTATGATGGTCAATCCCAGACGTGTGTAGAAAATTTTGATGTTTGCTAAGGTAATAGGCAGCTCACTCACAGCTCCTTAACAATATTAATCTAATTTTGATCATGTCAGATATGCTAGCAATCTTCAATTCTGAAGTGTCTTTCCTCCTGACAGACATTCTGAATATTTTATAGATACGATCAATATGTTATTAGTCAACAACCTGACGCTAGCCAATGAATTAATCCTTTTCTGTCAACCTAGCAGTTTCTAGTCTTTTGTAACCTCATTCCCTCAATATAGATGGGTCCTGGCTTAATCCAATTAAGATAAAATTAACTTTTTTCCTTGTGGTACTCTCCATCTATGTTAATTCAGATCTCTGAGGACAGCTGCTCCAAGCAAATAATTTTATGCTTGACCTTTTATGTACAATATTAAAGTAGTATAGATATATGCATGAGAAGTCAATGAGCTGTATATTTTTGCCCTCCTTTAACTTCCTAGTAGTACTGGAAAAAATTCAACTGCACACAGAGGATTACTAAATGACAGTGATATATTTATTTGGGTTGCAAAAAGGACTCTGTCACTTTAGCTTTGTGTTTAGTATATGTGGTATCTTTGTCTTTTTGAAAGGTAAATTAATAATACAAGGTGGCGTTACTATGGGAATTATTGTAGATTTGACAAGCAAAAGATGCTTTAGCCATCTATAATATGCAAACTAATAATTTATCCTCCTGGTACTCATGCACTAGAATGACACTACCTGCTAAGAAAAAAAGAAAAAACTACAATTGAAAAGATTATTTCTCTTTGCATAAAGGCATTAAATCTAGGCTTTCTCTGTCATTTGACCGGTACAATGATTATGTCAGGATAATATAGCAAACTTTATTCCTAAGCAGGTAGGATGCAAAGCTTTAAAGTTCAGTGACTGCTATGTTTTAAAGATTACAGATCTAGTAAGCTACAGGAAAACATTTAAAAGTTTGTCTCCTGAGTAAAATTCCTTTCACTTTTTCTATCCTTTCCTTCTTCTTCTAGCCCAACCCTACCCCTACCCCTAAGGAGTCTTTGGTCTCTAACTTCCTTTGAGGTATTTAGGGAGATCTTGCTTTTCTTCTCCAAATAAAACTTGTTCTGAAGAAAAGATAAATGACAAGTCATTTCCACTTCTATGTGCATTTAAAGAAATATACTGTTTCCTCATAGATTTATGAGAATGAAAGTCTTTGACCCTGCAGCACAGATGTGAAATATCGATAAGGAAGTAGTGGAATAATTTTTATTTCAGCAAGTAGATACCATGAGAGACATTCGAATTCCATGGCATTTGATTATATCTGACTGTTGCTAGGAAAAACCATAGGAAGCAAAGCTTCTACCAGTAAAGAACAGGAAAAAATGCTCTACTAAGACTAAAGAAATAGCTTATTTTATGTTTTTGACTTAGTGCCACAATCCTGTGTACCTAATCTGTATGTTACTATAAAATGTTTCAATAAGGAGTAAACATTTAGACCCTTACCACCTAGACCTCATTAGTAGAACAATGATATTTGTGAAATTCCCTGTACTAACCAATCTAACTGCCAAGTTTCCTCAACTTAAAAATACTATAATTAAGCATTTAGTATGATTTTTTTTTTTTTTTTTTTTTTTTTTTTTTTTTTTTGGTAACGGAGATTGAACTCAGGGGGACTTGACCACTGGGCCATATCCCCAGCCCTTTTTTGTATTTTATTTAGAGACAGGGTCTCACTGAGTTGCTAAGTGCCTCGCCGTTGCTGAGGTTGGCTTTGAATTTGCAACCCTCCTGCTTCAGCCTCAGCCTCCTAAGTGCTGGGATTATAGGCGTGTGCCACCGTGCCTGGCTTAGTTTGATCTTTTTTAATATAAAATTTGTTAAACATATTTGGAAAGTCAATATTTTGAATGGTCAGCATATTTATTATTATCTTCAGTAATTATTGTTTTTGTTTTCCTTTCCACCATTTTGTCTGAGACTTTTCGATTTTTATCTTGTCTAAAATCTATCCTTTGGAATTTCTTAGAGTATCTTGTGATAGAAATGTTTGTTCAATTTTTACTTATCTAAGTGTTAACATATCAGTCTTTTTCCTGAAAGAATTTTTCTGGTATATGAATCTAGATTAGTCATATTTTTTTTAAATTTATTTTTTAGTTGTAGTTGGACACAATACCTTTATTTTATTTATTTTTATGTGGTGCTGAGGATTGAACCCAGGGCCTTGCACGTGCTAGGTAAGCGCTCTACCGCTGAGCCACAACCCCAGCCCTAGCCATAATCTTGAGAGATACTCCTATCAAAAACATTTTTTGCCTGGGAACTGAGTCAGGAGAATTGTGCATTCAAAGCCAGCCTCAACAACTTAAAAATAAAATATAAAAAAGGTTGGGTATATGGCTTGTGGTTAAATGCCCCTCGGTTCAATCACTGGTGTGTGTGTGTGTGTGTGTGTGTGTATGTGTGTGTGTGTGTATATACACCTACTTATATATACATATATATTATATTGTTAGTTTGGCTTTCATTATTGACTTTGGAAAGCCAGGCAATTGGTATCTTCTCTTCCCCTTCTACTTAATCAATGTTTTCTCTTTAAGTTTTTACAATTTTTTTTTCTTTTCTATCTACACTGCATAAGGGATATTTGCCTTCCTTTATTCTATTTGGAATTCATTAGAATGCTCCACATAGACATTCTCTCTTCAGTTCTAGATTATATTTTTTTCTCTTCAAATTAAAATTCAATTCCATAGGTCCCTTAAATATTTGTAATTTCTGTAAGTATTGGATTAATTTCAGTTAATCTGTTTCAACCATGTGCTTAGTTTCAGAGGCATCTGGAACCTGTGGGACACTTGGCCAAGACAGAGTAAACTGCAATAATGAATGACGAATGTAGTCCTGGGTTAGGATGTGAGGCAGACCAGAAAACAGCTGCCCTAGCTTTTCAGCATCACCTACAGAAAGGAAATGGCCTGAAAATTTGTACTTGGTTGCTCTTTGGTTCTCATGATATCTGCCAATACAGGCTGGTTTTGGTTGTATTAATAAAGGAATATGAAGGACTCTTCCCTTGGTGAGACAAAGGCTCTCCTGAGACCTGGGTCATCCCTTGCATGATTACTAATCTAAAAACAAAATGTTTAAGTCCTGCACCTAAGAAAGGAGTCCAAGGTGACTTCACGCCTTGCCCCTGTGTTAGCCTGTGCTTTCTTCTTCCTTCTGGACCACACATTTGCCTTTATTGAAGCCATATGTGAGTGTATCTTGTGGAATGCTGTGAGCCTTTTAATTACCTGACCCTGTGTAACTGCAGCACAAGCATTTGTGAGATACCCTCAGGGCAAAAGCCACCTTGACAGCATGTTTGCCTCCTGCTCACCATCCAAGGTTCCTACCTTCTTTGTTTTTAACCTTTCAGAATTTCCTGTTTTCCTGCCAGATCATCTTTCCAGTTAAAATTTTTAAAAATATTTTATTGATCAGTTTTAGGTGCTTTCAATGGAAAGGTGATTTGGATAGCTAATATATCATACTGCCTGGGATGAAAGAAAATGAGAATTAATATAGAAAGACATAAGGAAATTACCCAAAGGAGACACCATTGTTACTTTGTCATCAATGTATTAAGAATTATTTTTAACCAAAAGAAATTTCCAATTATTCATCTTACAACCACCCCCACCAGTATCACATGCATGCATGCTTACATTAACACACATATGTACACCCACGCACCCACACACACCACTACTTAATACTACGTATTTCTATGTGGTTTATAGAGAGAAGAAATCAATAACTTTTAACTGTTAAAAATACTCAGAATTCACAGTGTTTCCAAATTATTGTCTTCATTTTTGTTGCCAGTGGGAGAGATAGTCCATCATTTAAATGTGTTTCAGACTTTATTCCATACAAAATGGCAAATGGCTATGAAGAAGGATGTCTTATCTACACTTTTTATCCTAAAGTGAATGAATGAATATATCATCTTTTTCATTTCTAAAAGGTTTTAATGAGAAAGGAAGAAAAAGTCTGATTAATGCTTTGGTAACTGGAAGAAGTCCTGAAGGAAGATATACATACCATTTCAGGAAGGGCAAAGTAAGAACAATTCGGGGTATCCAGGGTACCACAGGCAAAGCTGACCATGTGTGCTTAGTTTTGGCCCAGTGTCCTCTGATAAGCTGTGAAAAGAAGCATCAGAGTTACCTCTGATGCACTTCCTTGGCAGGCTGTGTCTATTTGGCAGAGCAAAGGGAAAGGCCCCTCATTGCTTACTTGCGTACTTCCCGCTTGGCTCCTTTTTAATTGGCACCTGCCCCTTGTTCAAGTGGTGGGTGGCAGAGCCTCAGTGTGTGCTCTGCAGCTGAGCAGCTATGACCAGCAAGCCTCCTTCAAAAAGATTCTAAGCTTCATTTCTGAGCTTAGGAGGTTTTAGTTGGTTTCATTTGTGGAAAACCTACAAGTAAACCTTTCACCTGAAAAAAGATAAAAGAAAATTTCACATAGAGAAATCATCCAGGGGCCCAAACAAGGAGACAGTTGGAGATAGACTATTTTAAAATCTGTTCTGCTGGTTCTGATAACTTAAAAGAAGAAGAAAAAAATTCTATGTAGAGCTCAGAGGGTTGAAGTAAGGCACACTCTGGTGACTTCTTTCCTTTGGACCTGTGCCCTTCTCGTTAGCTGAAGGGGTTATTTTTTTCCTATAAGGAACATATTATTACTGTGAAATAAAAATACAAAAAGTAAAAATTAAAAATTCAATGGAGGAAAAATGGCATGTGCCTTAATTGAATCTCTGTTAAAATAGAAAATCTGTCAAAATATTTTGAGGGTTTGGATAAAACTCACATATTATTTTTATTTAAAATAGAACTCAGTTGACATGTTTGTGTTTCTAGTTTGATTTTAGTTGTAAATTATTAAGTGATATCTTTCAATCCAGATTCACAAGTACTACCTATTTCTGTACTATTCTTTCATTCTTAGTAAACAAATTTCACCAGTTACTACTCAGAGAGTAGCTCACCTTTAGACAAAGAATCATTTGATTAAATGCTACAAAAAAGACTGTTCTATTACTACACCTGACCTAGTAAGTTCCTTTAAGTTCAAAATTGAACTATTTAATGACTTACAACATTTTCTCTATTCCATATATTTTGTACATGATATAAAACACTAAATATTAAGTACATATTCTTTTAATCTCTGTAAGGAATCTGTAGTTATTGCAGTGAATTGTGGATACTAAACTGTTAATGAATTATATCATATACATGATTCATGGCATGTGTTTTCTATGTAGGGATAAACTGTTGAAAACTCCTACCTTCTTGTTCAGTTCTTTTGGTAACTGGAGACAAAGGATCATCAATACATGGTCAGTCCAAAGACACTCCCATACCTTCTGTTAGTTCTCCATCACAAAAAGTGTTCAAGATCTGGAGTTCCAGTGCAAGATTATCTGCCCACTCCCTCTTCAGTGAGAACTGAAGCAAGGAATTTTAACTTACAAGCTTCAAGTTCTTTTTTTCCTGAAAAAAAAAAAAAAAAAAAAAAAGGAAGGTGATTGTATATAATTCACAGAGTTCTTGTGAAGAATTAAATGAATGAGTTTATACAAATCATGAGAATTGTTGGCATTAGTTAACACATAATTATTTAGAATCAGTCATTATTAAAAAAAACAAAAAATAGGAAACCCTCTAGTAGTCAACTAAATGAAAAAGAAGGTAAGAAAGAGCCTAAGGAAATCTGGTCTCTAAAACCTATCTATACCTTTTGAGAAAAAATAAAATTTAACTTACTCTGACTATAAACAATTTTTAAAATGTTGTAAAAATCCTAGAGAAAAAGCCATATCATATTTTGTTTCCACGTTCATCGTAAGTATTCATTTTATTATTTACTCAGATTAAGAGACATTGGGTAAAATAATCTTGAAAGTACAACTTAGAAAGGTAACACTTGGTGACTGTATTTTATGTAAATAATTATGTAATAGTAAAAATTTATAATTGTCCCTGCTTGTTTTTTTGTTTTATGGAGTTTTGAAATTTATTGTATAAGTAAAACATATTTGTATTAATTTAAAAGGGATCATGAATTAAAATTTACAATTAAGTGATAATATACATAAATAATTTAGTGCAGTATCTATTACATTTTAAACATTCCATAAAAGACTATGTTATTATCATTGCTATTATCATCTTTATCATTTTCATTAGTAAAAGCATTATTGCTAATTGTTAATAAAAACTAATTACTTCTTCAAAAACAAGTATTTGAATGTTCAATTCCTATTTAGCTTTTCAAATACTACTTAAACATGAATGAAAATAGGAAGAAACAAAGTACACATATTCACATAATGTCCACTGATAAAATGATAATCTGAAATAGCATTTGTTTGCAGGATTATAATGTCTAGGTATGCAAAATACACTTAAAGCTCATGCTCATAAAATAAGGATTGGTGCTTCTCTTTTTACTTTGTCTGTTTTTAAAAAAATCTTTGTGGAGTTTTCCCCAACATTTTGTTTTTAAATGTCATCCTCAGGAGTAAGAATAAATCTCTTTCAGTTAAGCTTGTTCCTTATCCTTTATATTTATGCTACCTTGCCATATTTACTGTGAATTACTGAGAAGTCATAGGCATGTGCTAAAAAATGTTACAATACACACTGTATCCCATTATGTTTACACTAAGTACAAAATCGAAGTTTCAGATTTGAAGCAAAAAGTACAAAGAATATAAAAGGATGTTTATACAGAGAGGCCCCTAGTTCCCCTAAAAATAAAAACTTTGAACTATATTTAGCTTGAGTAAGGGTCAGCTACTGAGCAAGATGTCATGCAAATGTCTCCGTTTAGTTTATGAAATTTGTTCAGATGACATTAAGTGTTAACTATATATTTTTAAACATTTTTGATGAATACATAACTGTATGTATGGGGATATAGTGTGATGTTTCATTGCATAATGAAACATTTTATAATGTATACATAGTGTAATAATCAAATTAGGATAATTAGTATATCTATTACTTTGAATACATCTTTTTTTTTCTTTTTTTGATGTGGTGATAGTGTTAAAATCCTCCCTTCTACCTATTTTGAAATATAGAATGCATTATTATAAAGAATATTCATCCTCTGTGCAATGAAACATGAAAACTTAGTCCCCCTATCTAACAGCAACATTTCACCCACTGACCCACTGCCCCCTTTTCTTCTCCCCATATTTTCTTCAGCTGCTAGGAAATACTACTCTACTCTCAACTTATACAAGATCAACATTGTCAATTCCACATTTGAGTGAGAATATGTATGCCTGGCTCACATCATTTAACAAATTTCTTCAGGATCATTCATATGGTTGCAAATGACAGGATACATTCTTTCTATTGTTGAATAGTATTTGTGTGTGTGTGTGTGTGTGTGTGTGTGTGTGTGTGTGTGTGTGTGTGTTTTCTGTATTTATCCAGTGATGGATGCTTTCATAGACATTTTATTCCACAGAATTCCATATATTGACAATTGTGAATAGTGCTGCAATGAACAGTGCAGTGTGATGTCTCTTTGACATATTGACTTCATTTTCATCTAAGTGTTTTAGTTTACTTTTTCATCAATGTAACCAAAAGACCTGACAAGAAAATATAGAGGAGGAAAGGTTTATTTTGGATCATGATTTCAGAGGTTCAGTCGATGGCTGGCTGATAACATAGCTCTGGGCCTGAGATGAGGTAGAACATCAAGGTGAAATGGTGTGGCAGAGGAAAGCAGGTAGGCATGTTATGGTCAGGAAGCAGTGTGAGAGCTCCACTCTCCAGAGACAAAATATAAATTACAAAGTCACAAACCCAGTGACCTACTTCATGCAGCCACACAGTACTTGCCTACAGTAACCTCTCAGTTAATCCATATCAGTGGAATTATGTGCTGGTTAGGTTACACCTCCCATAATCTAATCAGTTCACCTCTGAAAGTCCTTGAATTGTCTCACACATGAGCTTTTGGGAGACACCTTATATCTAAGTTACAACAGTGGGATAATTTGATTATATGGTATTTCTACCAACTGCATGCCCATATTTATTATGACACTATTCTTAATAGATAAGATGTGGAATCAACTTAGGCATACATCAAAAATGAGTGGATAAAGAATTGTGGTGTATATAAACAATGAAATAAAATATTAATATTTTTCATCTTTTGAGGAATCTCCATACCATTTTTTAAAGGTTGTTTCCTATGTGACTAACATGATGGACTAAAATACCATTTCTAACCTATTGTTATCTAATGATGATGAAGTTAAATACAACTTTTATTGTAAATATTTTTGTAAAGCACTGATATCATTATCCTACTTGAAAATCTTGCTTTGATCTTGTCCATGTTTTTGATAATTTTATTCTATTCACACTATGCACACTTACTTCAATTCCTCCTATACCAAATGGATCAAATCTACTAGAGGCCAGTTAGCAGCTAAGCACTTTGTCAAAGATGGAATGGGTCTTTTTGCAAGTGCCATATTTGATTCCCCTTACATCAAAAATTCATTAAGTTCCTACAGCAGCACCTTGCATGATCCTCCAGGCCATTTTCATTCCACATGTACTCTATTAAATCACTTTGGTACAATAGGTCATAACAAATTTAACATGGCAATGAACTTTGAATCTGAAAGCCTTCATACAAGTTCCCAAGATTAAGAACTTTGATTAATCTTTACTTTTATCTGATTATAGCGGAATAAACAGAATGGTTTTCAAAGCCACAAATGAATAATTATCTGACCTCTCTCGTTTCAATTAATTACTTTATTTTTAAAAAAAATATTTATTTTTCTGTTGGACACAATACCTTTATTTTATTTATTTATATGTATTGCTGAGGATCTAACCCAGGGCCTCACACATGCTAGGTGAGTGCTCTACCACTCAGCTACAACCCCAGCACTCAATTAATTACTTTCAAATGTCTTTAATAATCTTATATGTCTATGGAACATGCCATACCTCCCAAATAAGTAAAATTTTGGCCTAAAAATATTAATTGTATGCATGACATAAATGAAGAAATTGTCATAAGAAATTTGTCCATTATGAAATTGTCATTTTCCATTAAATTCTAAAATAGTAAAAATATACTATAAAATATCATGAAGCAAGTTTCATTCCTGTTACTAGAAGAAATTCATTATACATCTCATTTAAAGTTAAATCCATTATCACAACCATCAAAAAGACAGAACAAACATAGACACAGTTGATATCTTTTTGTTATCTGTATTTTATGGATTGTGTTTGTGTGTGTACATTTTTTGAAAGCAAATAGCTAGATATTGCTAATGTTAAAAATCTTTTAAAAAGTTGGTCTTTAGATAAACAATGAAAGGAACATCTTCCTGCCCTTTGCTGTTATGAACTGCTGAAAGAGATGGTTATTATGGTGATAATAAGTATGTATTGATATGTATCATATATACAATCTATTTTCTTCCATGTTAGGATTCTTTGTGTGTAAACTACCAGACAGTATACTTGAGACTGGTTTGTATAATAAAATTCATCCATTGGTTTCCATTATTGCATGATCTAGACATAAAGTAGGCTTTGAGGTTGAGTCAGTGGCTCACTAATGAACCAGTACTTTCTTGCCTATCAGCTCTAGTGTCATGGCCTCATGGTCAAAGCAATTCACTCTGTACAGCACACCATTTAGATGGACAGAAGCTGGCTTCCCACAGCTTTTGGAAAGGAAGAGGATCCTCTTTATTGAACAATTCTAATTAACCAAAAGAATTCCATGCAATAGTTAGCTCAAGTTTGATTTCCTGGATCATTAAGGTTTCAAGAATATAAAATGTGGATTTCCATCTTAGATATTATTTTGTGATATGTAAGTGAAGTAAAAGAATATTAGAGTGAAAGATATTTTTGTGTACCGACATTCTTAAATTTTACCTATCATCTCTCATTCCTGACTAAGCCTTGGGAGGATATGAACTCCCCAGATGAAAGAATCACCCCAAAAGTAGAAGACATGGAATCTGTAAAATCAGTGACCCAGCATAGCAAAAAGATGCTGTACATTCCCAGAATGATTATGAAGGATATTTTTTGGATAATAATATTCAAAAGATATAAAGTGTTTCTTTTTGTAAAAAAATAAGAATTAAAGTAGAACAAGTAGATAACAAATATAGACTGTTACAAGTGAATAAATACTAGTGGCTAATTAACATATGAAATGATACTCAAATTTATTTGGTTCTAGAAAATTATTTTAATCTACACTTTAATTTTACCCTTTGCATTTGCTGTAATTGTGCATTTTCCAAGAACTAAATAACTTCTAAATTTGTTTTTTGATCAAACATTCAATGACTCACTTATTATCATTGGTTAATTTAGTATATAATCTCTGGATCATAAATGATTGCTTTGGGATGCCAATTTCTGTTATTTTCATCATATTTTTCCTAGCACATTTTTAAAAAAGTTGCCTAAACATATGTGCCATTTGCTTGATATGTCACTTTTGGAAAAGTGAATTTCAGGTTGTCACATTTGTAAATCTGCAGTTGTAAAGTATTGTATTACATTTTACTAAATCTCCTGTGTTGTAATCTAAAACGTTAGGTTGACAGGCTCTATCATTAAAAGCAGACACTTGTGTTTTCTTTACTAATTTACATTATGGCAATTAAAACTACCAAGTAGAGTTTATCTTGTTGCCAACAGGAATACTGTTTTTTTTTCTTTTCAACGTAGTTTTATTATAAATTTAATACAGATAAAACAACCAAACAATACTACACCATTTGTAGGGTGTGTCTAAGATGTAAAGACTGAAATGCAATAAACACGTAGCAGCCACTGTGCCAAATGCAGCATAGCCCTTGAAGCCCCATGTGAGCCCCTTTCCCTGATTCTAAGCTGCTTCCTCAAACCTCAGGATACTGCTCAACAAAACCTTAAATTTGTTATTTGTTTAAGGATGAAAACCTCAGCTCACTACTTCCTAGGTCATTGATCTTCAGCAAGATCTTTTCTCTTTCTCTATATAGTGTCATATGTTTCTTTGTGTGTAGGTGTGAGAAAGACATTAATATAGGAATTGTGTTTATGTAAATGTAACCAACTGCACACTATTTCATGCACATATGCTAACTAGTAATAATGGCAGTATTAGTAATGACATTAGAATTACACCATGAAGAGAAAAAAGAGAATTAATCACATATTATCTTTTTATAGGATATTTCAGAAATAATTCTTGATTTATTTTTTCAGTTTCTCAAGTCCCTATTTTCTTTGCCTTCTGTTTGTTGAGAGTCACACAATTGAAGATTTCAGTGAGAGTCCCATTTCCTTCACAAGATCTTCAACTAAGGGCACATTGTTCCTTAAATATCAATAGGAAAAGAAAGGAATTGAGATTATCCTCATTGAGATTCTCCCTGTAGTGTGCGTGTGCACATGTGCACACACACACATGCACACACACACCCAGAGAGAGAGAGAGAGGATAAATAACTATTATTTGAATGTGGACATGTGATAACAGAAGGAATAGGCAACACTCAGGCTGTGCAGGAAAAATAGCATGTGTACAACAGAAGGCCTAGAAAATATGAAATTAGAAATAGATAGAGGCAGAAATAGTTTAAAAATAAGCATCCCAGTAAATGTGTAGAGCAGGCTGTTACATTGTTATGAAAGAAAATTTGTTATTAAAAAAAAAAAAAGCTTAGATAACAAAGAATGCTAGGACCATGCCACTGTGACCAAGGGGAAGAAGAGGGTGGATAACTGAGTGGATATGGAGAAGGAACTAACCCAGAGGAGTGCCAGCTCTTTGGAAAGGAGCTGAAGTCCAAGTTTCTATCTATGACAAAGCACTGAAATTTTGAGTTTGTTGACGCTTAGATTTCAGTTTAGATAGAAGATATTCTGATATTGGAATCTGATGTGCAACATCACAATGTCTGCACTTCAATTTTTAAAAGCAGATGTGATGTCATGTCAAAAAAACAAAAAGGTCTAGGATTTAGGGTGTATAATTAACCTAATTTATTTGTCCCTTAATTCACTTAAAAGATAATATGGAAGCTTAGTATTTTCTATACTTCTCTTGTGCACCAGGAATATAGCTGCAAATAAGATTGTCTAGGATTCATACCATATATAACTTAAGGCCTAGCATCAAAGACTGGTGATTAAGAAAGCAATTATATTGCAGTCTTGATAAGCAAGGTGATTTGGAAGTGAATAACAGGGTGCCTAACATCAGGTAGTTCAGTTTTTAAACTGCCGAGTATAAACTCAAGGCAGAATCTCATTTTTAAGAACTAGACAATGAGTCAATTTTGGATTATATGAAGATGCAAGGACACTCAGATATCCAGAGCTTTCTCTGGATATAGACACCAGGTGTCTACTATTAGGCTAATTTCAGATTTTACTGGAAGTATAAGATCTGATTGGTTTGTTCATGTCATACAAAAATTCAAGGATATTAGCCTCTTAGGCAATAACTATTAGTAATTAAAAATGGACAGATTAGAAAAGGAAGGAAGTAGTTCATCCATAGTTCAGTGGCATGCCTCAACAGCATTACTGATTTTGGAAGAATACAGTATAAGATGTTAGGCTCCTAGTGGTAAGATAAACATGAGCTGTGAGGCTTTTGATTTTTAAAATAACCTAAATTAACAGTTCAGTCTAATTTACAATGGTTATAGTAAGCAAAAATCAGAAGGGGGCAGCAAAGAGCTGTCCGGGACAGAAAAATCATCTAATTTGAAAAGTGGAGAAAGAGGAAGGATTACTATGGAGTAAGTTAATAGAAAAAGCTATTCCAACTGGATGTCAAATATCATCAGAGTCATGGATTCAAGATCACCTCTGCATCCTAGAAATTATTTGGCCCTGGTTTTCTTCCTATCTCCAAGCATTTCTTGCCTAAATGTTTGGTCTCTATTCATCCTTATACATTGGTTTTCCAGGGTTCTAGACTTGGTCTACTGTATTCTTACTATCTGTGTTCTATTTCATTTTAATCTATATTCTCTTATCTGTTCTCATAGTAATAATTGCCATCAATATGTCAACAGTCTCAGCACATATAATCGCCTTGGTTTCAATTAGAAAATTATATCACTTTTTGGTAAACAGATTTCAAATAGCTACCCCTGTCTTCACGTAAAACATCTCCTTTTCCTCCAAGTTATTGGAACCCCATCTGCAGTTAATTATCAATTACTAATTTTAGTCTCATTTCTCATTTAGCAAAGCTAAATATTGCTAATCATAAAAAATATTTTATATGATAGGAATTCACATGTATCCACCATTGATCACTCTTTCAATATCTCAACTCCATCACTACCTTCCAACCAGATGTTACCACCTGCATATGTGGCAGACATGTCAAAAACTAAACTCATTACTTTCATCAAATATGTATGCCTCCTATATTTGCTTTCCTAGGTAACCATGATTTTTTATACCCATTGGCTAAAGTAGAATGCTCCTATTATTTCACATTAATTTTAGATCATCAATGATATCCCAGTTTAAAAATCTAATAATTTCAACATTTCATTCATTTCTCAAGGTTTCAATGATATTGACCTTGGAGAAATAACTATTGGTAACTAAAAACGTACTATCAGAAAAAGATGGGCTTTTCCTTCTGCTAAACTTTTCAAAAGCGAGTTTACACTATCTGTGCCCATTTCTTCACACATGATTTTATCCTTAAGCCATCAAAAACTGATTTTCAGTCCCATTGATCCAAGGGAACTACACTACCATGACACTGCGTCATTTTGTTCTTTGTTCTATTCAGTAAACATTTTCTGGTGTAGTTTGTCACTGCAGTATTTGAGAATACTCAACCCAACTTCCTCGGAATGTTGTCTTAATATAGCCTTTGAGGGAATGGTCTTTCCTCTTCTGTTTTTTTCCTGTTACTTTCTATAGCTTTTTGTGTATGTGTGCGTGTGCATGAAAGCACACATTTGTGGTTTCAGTTTTCTCTGACTACTGTAAGAAAATACTGGTACTCAGAAGAGGCAGTTGACCATCTTCCTAGTACTTCCTTTCCCTGTACCCCATCTCTGTACATGCTATGGCCACATCTCTGTCTTCAACCATTATCTACATGCTGCAGATTAATGTGTGTCTATATCTATATATCTGGTACTTCACTTAGAAGTCACATGGGTATATAAAAATTAACGTGCTCAAATCTAATGTAGCATCTTCTTCCCTAACCATTATATCTCTCAGTCTCTATACTCCTCCTCTTGTACAAATGTGATTTCTGAAAAATCACTAAGGATTTCTTGGTTTACCTTTCCTTTCATTTCTCGCAAAAAAGTTAATCCATCCTTTGATTTATTTTTGAAAATTATGATACTCTTCTCTCCATTGTCTCTACTGGTGTTAGAACTTATCAATTCTTTTTTAGATTGCTACAATAAAACTCCAATAATCTGATTTGCACTTGTATTTTCTATTCTAACAACCTTCTACAATTGTACATCTCATCAATTCACTTCCATACATGTCTCTTTAGTTGCTCCACAGAATCTATAAAAAATGTGCACAATTCTCCAAGTCCATTATTAGCTCCCATCAATTATTGGTCTAGTCAGAGCTCTCTGTCTCTAATAAGTTACTCTCCTGTTATAGTAACAAAAATGACATTAATAAAAATTATTGATAATAATGATGACATGTATTTAGTAAATATTTACTCTGGGCCAAGTGTTCAGTTTCTTAAATCTATTAGACTCATCCTTTCCTCTTGTCTTTGTACTGGTTAATTATTCTCTCAGAATATGTTTTCATAGTGTTCATTTACTTACTCATTCCCTCAATCAGGTGCCAACACTACTCAGATTTGGTTCCTATTATGGTTTAGATATGAGGTATCCCCCAAAAGCTCATGTGCAAGATAATGCAAGAAAGTTTAAAGGTTAAATGATTGGGTTATGAGAGCCACTAATCAGCGGATTAGTACATTAATCCACTTATATGGATTAACTGGGTGGTAACTGTAGGCAGGTAAGAAGGTATGGCTGAAGAAAATATGTCACTGGGGGGTAGGATGGCCTTTGTGGTTTATATTTCAACCCTGCTGAGTAGAGCTCTCTCTGCCTCCTAGTAGCCATGTCCTGAGTTGCTTTCCTCTGTTCTGCCCTTCATACATGATTTGCTACCTCACCTTGAGTCCAGAACAATGGAGTTAGCCATACATGGACTATGACCTCTGAAACTACGAGTGCCAAATAAACTTTTTCTTCTCTTAAAATTTTTCTTTTTCTTTTTTCAGGATTTTTGGATTCAGCACCAAAAAAGCATTAAAACAGTGCCCCTTATTTGTACTCTCATAATGTGCTATACACCTTCTTTGGGAAACACCCAAAAGGTCCTAATTAAATAGAATTCTAAAGTGGAAACAAATTCAAGGCTTAGTTAACCTATCAATTTGTTGTAACTGAAGTACTGGCTATACAACATACACCACAGATGTTTGGCAAACTCTCATAAATAATTTAAGGACATTTGAATAGAATCGAGACCCACATGACTAGATAATATGAAAAAAATTGAGGTTATAGCTACTAGAGACCCAATTTTAATTATATCTTTTAGAAATATAACTATAAATCCAACATTTGACCTATGGCAAAATTATATTTGTACTCAGTCTGTATATTATATTTGGGGGATTTATTGATACCTTGTGATCAGGTATTACATGAATCAAAATAACAGTTTTGCAGCTTTATGGTTACCCTGACTACATATTGTCACTAAAGATTTTTATATGAAGTAAATTCTAGCATTTTTCTCAGGTTAGTTCTATTTAAAATACCAAATTATATTTAGAATAATAGCTCCATAAGTGAAACATGTGATTCTGGCACCAGGCTGGCATAAAATTCCAGAGGTGTTTTTTTTTTTTTTCAACTTTATGCAGACAGAAGAGAAGTGAAACCCTTTTTCTTTGAATTTGTTACAGCATGGCACCATGTAGGAACCAAAGCAAAGGTCAGGTATTATTAATTATGTATATCTTGAGGCAATATTTTCTTTGAATATGAAAAGTTTTCACTTTCTATATGTATAACTTTTAATACTGTGGAACTCATTTCCTAGCAGATTCAAGCCACTCTGGAAGATTTTCAAAAGTTTTATTCTCTTTTTTGGATACATCTGAATATCTACATCTATTTTCTGGATATATCTAAATGCCTATAGAAAAGAAAGTGCATCTAAAGGACGACCATCCTTTTCTCCACCAATGGTATTCAAGCTCCTACTTCTCAAATCCTGATTTCAGAAGTATGTCTGTTTACTAAACCTCGTGTTATATTTTTTCCACTACTTCTCTGGCAGATATTTGCCAGATCCTTCCTCCCTTGTTTTAGTTTTACTTCTGGGTACCATCTTTAACCTTCATTTTGTATTAACTTTAGAAGGTGTTATTTTACTTACAATTTAGAAATTGAAGGAATTCTCTTTCAGATCACACTTTCCTGAGCAAATAATAAAGACATAAATTTTGTTAACAAAATTCTTTGGAAATATATCTGCCTTTAATTTGTAAGAAAGAATATTGAATATTATAATTCATACTAAAAGTATAAGCAGATTGAATCTATTAATTTCTATGGCAATATATGTCTCTTGAGAAGATATTTTTAAATCACTTCTCCTTTAACAAGTATATTAGAATAGTAAAGAGAAGAAAGACAATCAGTGAGCATCTCTAACAACTCAGTGTTCACACACAAAGAACTGAACTCAGCAATGCAGGCACATAGGCACGTTGGTAATTATGCCCAACCCATAAGTGTGTTTGATCCACACGCTGAGCTATTATAAAATATGAGGAGCCAGTATGACGAAGCCGACCTAATTTGGTTCAGAAAAAAAAAATCAGGATTTTCTGATGGACCTTTCCTTATCTTTATATCCAAAACATATTATGCCTTTCATTTTCACGAGCCAGCCCATAGCTTATGGGTTGGCATGCAGTACATTCTAAAGACAGATGAAAGAATGAGTGGTGAAAGAAGTGCATGGGGATCACTGAATGAGCTTAAGTAAGATTGGCCACCAGCCTTAAACAGAATATATGTCAGCCTGGTAACTGGTTGAGGAAATATTTTGAGCATGAGGTTATGTGACATTTAATAATCAGAGTCCTGATTTAATCTGACATTAACCTATATAAACAGTAACAAAGATAGATGACTCACATTATTTTTATGCACCTTTAAATAATTTTATTTGGTTTGTACTACATAACAAAATTTACTATTGCATCTTCCTAAATGTATAAATATATTTTTAAAAATTGAATGCCAGGATTCTTTTTATAATATTTGATATAGATAAGAGTTCCTTCAAATAAATGAAAAAGCAACTGGTTTTATAATTACCTAAATGCTAACATTAAGATTTTTCTTCATAAGCTTCACTGAATCCACTTCATTTGTGCAAAAATTATCTGTACAAAATAGTTGGTACGTTTTTTCACTTACTTATTATTTTACTTATTTATTCAAGAAAAAAACATTTTAATGGTTACTTATTATGTATTATGTCAACGATTACTAAATGTCTATTTTGAGTTAGGTTACTGAAAGAATCCATCTGACTACATAAATTATACTAAAGTGAAGCTATAATAGAGATAATCTATACAAAAGAACAGACAGGCAAACATCAAGGAGATCCCAGACATCAAAACAGGCAAATATCTTAAAGGTCTTCTCTCATTCAGTCATGACATGCTTCAATCTCAGTATCAAACCATGATAAATCTTTGTGTCAGGAAATCTGAGCCTGCGGTTCACTGGGAGCATTTGTTTAATTTTCAATACCCCATTAGTCACATAGCCAAAACCAAATTAGATAATTTATTAAACTAACTGCAAATCATCACTCTATACATTTTCTATAAATGATGTTCTCATACTTCTAGGGGAGATTCAGAATTTTATATATGCCAAAATAAATCACTAATACATCATTTCACCCTGTTTTTTGCCAAGACTTAATAAAAATGGAACTGTGGAAACATAAAGCCACCATAGATAAGATGCAAGTCGACCTTATTTTGCATATCTTTCTTTCTTTGAATATTGGAAGTCAAATTGCACTTTTTAATTTTTCAGGTTCAAGTGCTAGAGGACTGGACAGGGTATAGGAATTAGCTCCTCCTGAGGAAAAACTGTGTAACAGTATGGTGACGGTAAACCGATGAATGTTGCTTCATGTAGAAAATATGATTTTTACCCTTGAGTGGCTACTATTCACTATTGTCCAATAGGTTCTACATGTTGAAAGTAAGAGTCACCATATGAGAAAGGAGATTAGAGAGAGAGAGAGAATGAGGCACTTAGTCTCTCTTGTCCCATTCCTGAGGTGTGGGTTGGCTGTCACCCCTCAGTGTAATCACATAGTTCCTTTCTGCCATACAGTTTTGTCTCTAGGACACAACAATTCCCCCACTTTTTTCCAATTTAGTCTAGGGTTAGAGGACGCAGTTATCAACTCTGGGGTACTTTACCATCTTTGCTGCTTAAATTTTGCTGTCATGGAAGAATATTAGAAAAGATTCTTGAGCCAAAGTGCTAGTTACTAATTTTTGTTTTATAAATAAGAAACAGGCCCTTTCATTTTTTGTTTCTTTTGTTTAAGATATTTTTCCACACCATACTGCCTTTTTTCAAAATTTGCTCAAACTGAACTAATTTATGCTTTGGTCTTAGAAGTTAATTCTTCTAGGAAAGTACCCTATTTGAATAACTAGATTGTTCTTCTCTGCCTCTGTGATTTCCCAGAATATTGTATATCTCATCATGATATTTGAAACACTGTTCATTTTTAGTCTGGATCCCCCATTAAACTGTGGTTCAATGAGAAATAACATGTTTTTTATATATGTATTGATTTTAAGAACTAATTTCTGTTTCTAAAACATGGTAGACACTTAAATAAATATTTACTGAATTGAATAGGTAAATAAAGGATAAATAAAACTGTAGAAGGTATTAACATTTGAATTCCTTGCCCAGTGGCATAAACATACTGATAATGTCTCAAGGGAAGGGAGTATAAAAGTGTATTCTCTTAGGCATTGGAGATGCACAAATCTGAGTTTTGTCACACTTTCTGAAGGCTCTCCTTTAGTCCATGCTAAGTGCTTGTCCACTGTAATATGATACTCTTACACTTAGGTTCCTCCCTGTTCTTATTTGACTTTCTCTCTGTATCTGGAACTTCCATAGTATGAATTACCATCAACAAGCTTATTTTTACTAATAAGAGCTTAATAAATATCTTTCACACTTGATATCTCCATCCATTTGGAGAAAGTTATTATATTAAAACAATATTTTGGTCTCTTTTTTTTGTGCAAAACAGAAAAAAGAAACTTATATGACTGGTGATTAGGAGAAACCAATTGAATTTGCATTTACTCTGTCTGTTGAAGATCTGCTTACTCAGAGAAGGAATGCATTCTTATGTTCTTTTTTCCAGTCCTATTGCAAATCTTTAAGTACTTTATTTTTTATTTATATTTTATTCTAAGTAGTTACATATGACACTAGAATGCATTTTTGACACATCATGCCTAAATGGAGTAGAATATCTCATTTGTCTGGTTGTATATGGTATAGATTTATACAGGTAATGTAACCATATCTGCATATTGGATAATAATGTCTAATTCATTCTGTCATTCCAACCCCCATTCCTCCCTTCACTCCCCTCTGTCTAGTCCAAATATCACTCTTCTTCCTTCCCTGCCATTTTGAATTAGCACCCACGTATCAGAGACAACATTTGGCCTTTGGTTCTTTGGGACTGGCTTATTTTGATTAGCACAACATTCTTCAGTTCCATCCATTTACTGGCAAATACCATAATTTCATTCTTCATTAAGGCTAAGTAATATTCCATTGTGTATATATAACATGGTTTGTCTATTCATCTATTGAATGGCACCTAGGTTGGTTCCATGATTCAGTTATTGTGAATTAAGCTGCTATAAACATTGATGTGGCTGTGGCACTTTAGTATGCTGATTTTAAGTCTTTTGAGTATAGGCCAAGGAGTTGGAGAACTGGGTCAAATAGTGGTTTCCTTTCAAGTTCTCTGAGGAATCTTCATACTGCTTTCTATTGTGGTTATACCAACTTGCAATTCTACCAGCAATGTATGAGAGGACCTTTCCCCCAACATCCTTGCCAATACTTACTGTTGCTTGTGTTCTTGATGATTGCCATTTCGAATGGAGTGAGTTGGAATCTCACTGTAGTTTTTATTTGCATTTCTGTAATTGCTAAAAGTTGAACATTTCTTATATATTTGTTGATCTATTGTATTTTATCTATTCAGTTCCTTTGCCCATTTATTGATTGGGATTTTTTTTTTCTGGTGTTAAGTTTTTTGAGTTCTTTATATATCCTGGAGATTAATGCTCTATCTGAGATGTGTGTGGTAAAGATATTTTCCCATTCTGTAGGCTTTATCTTCATGTTATTAATTGTCTCCTTTGCTGTCAAGAAGCTTTTTAGTGTTATGCCATCCCATTTATTGATTCTTGATATTACTCCTTGTGCTTTAGGAATCTTGTTAAGGAAGACAGTTCCTAAGCCAATATGGTAGAGATTTGGGTATACTTTTTCTTCTATGAGGCACAAGAACTATGTTATAGTGCCTCACTAAGTATTTGATCCACTTTCAGTTGATTTTTCTGCAGGCTGAAAGATAGGGGTTTAATTTCTTTTTGCTACATATAGATTTCCAGTTTTCCTAGCACCATTTGTTGAAGAGGTTATCTTTTCCCTAAAGTATGTTTTTTTGTGTGCTTTTGTCTAATATGAGATATCTTTATTTACGTGGGTTTGTCTCTGTATCTTCTATTTTGTACTATTTGTCAACATATGTGTTTTGTTCTGAATACCATACTGTTTTTGTTACTATGGCTTTGTAGTATAATTTAAGGTCTGGTATTGTGATACCTCCTGCTTCACTTTTCTTGCTAAGGATTGCTTTGGCTATTCTGGGTCTCTTATTTTTTTGAAATGAATTTCATGATTGCTTTTTCTACTTCCATAAAGAATGACATTGGGATTTTAATAGGAATTGCATTAAATCTGTTTAACACTTTTGATAGTATGGCCATTTTGACAATGTTGATTCTGCCTATCCAAGAGCATGGGAGATCTTTCCATCTTCTAAGGTCTTCTTCAATTTCTTTCTTTAGTTTTCTGTAGTTTTCATTGTAGAAGTCTTTCACCTCTTTTGTTAGATTGATTCCCAAGTTTTTTTTAAGTGTGTTTTTGTTTTTTTGAGGCAATTGCGAATGGGGTAGTTTTCCTAATTTCTCTCAGTGGATCCTTCACTGATGTATATGAACATGTTTGATTTATGTGTGTTAGTTTTATATCCTGCTACTTTGCTGAATTAACTTATTAATTCTAGAATATTTCTGGTGAAAATTTTTGGATCATCTAAGTATAGAATCATGTCATCAGCAAATACTGAGAATTTGAGTTCTTAGTTTCCTATTTGTAATGAGCAAATACACTTTCTTCTCAGGAGCACATGGAGGATCCTTCTCTAAAATAGACCATATCTTATACCATAAAGCAACTCTTAGAAAAAAAAAATAGAGATGATATCCTGCATACATCAGATTATAAGAGAATGAAATTAGAAATCAATCATAGAATAAAATTAGAAGCTACTCTGACACTTGAAGTCTAAATAATATGCTATTGAATGACAAATGGATAGCAAAGGAAATCAGGGATGAAATAAAAAAAAATACTTAGGGTAAATGAGAATAGTGATACAACATATCAAAATCTCTGGGACACCCTGAAGGCAGTGCTTAGAGGAAAGTTAGTTGCATTGAACTCATTCATTAAGAGAATAGAAAGTAAATGAATAAAAGACTCAACATTACATCTCAAAGCTTTAGGGGAAAAAAAGAAGAACTAATCAACACCCAAAGTAGTAGAAAACAGGAAATAATTAAAATCAGAGCTGAAATCAATGAAATTGAAACAAAAGAAACAATTCATAAAATTGACAAAATAAAAAATTGCTTCTTTGAAAAAATAAATAAAATTGTTAAACCCTTAGCCACACTAACAAAGAGAATAAAATTCATAATGAAAAAGAAATATCATAACAGACGCTACTGAAATACAAAAGATAATTAGAAACTCTTTTGAAAATTTATACTCCAATAAAATACAAAATTTTTGAAGACATCAACAAATTCTAGAAATATATGACCTACCCTGAATCAGGAGAATATACACAATTTGAACAGATCAATCTCAAGCAATGAAATAGAAGATGCCATCAAAGGTCTGCCGGCTAAGAAATGCCTAGGACCAGACAGTATTATAGATAGCAAGTATATATATTATATATAACAAGTATATTATTATATGTACTTATACATTATTATACAAGTATTATATATAACAAGCATTTATATGTGTGTGTGTGTGCACACGTGTGCGTATAAAACAAGCATTAAAAAGACATCATTTGAATATTTAAAATTGAGGAAATAACCTAGTAATTAATGATTAGCTCAATTATGTGTTCTTTTTCTTCATTTTATCTCCTTTCAAGGAAACTGACATACCCTGAATTGTAGGTGGCAAAGTGAACACAATAGCTCTAATTGCTCCTTCAATTTTTGGTAATCATAATTTTCTTTCAAAAATTAAAAGAAAACAACCTTTGTTGATTTAAAATATCCTTTGCAATATCCTTTGTCAGAGTGACTCTCCTTTTCTCTCCCTCTGTATTTCTTCCCTTCCAAATTTGTGTCTACATTGCAAACATGCAAATTTTTCTGTTTAAACCATGAAATAGTTCATCTATGAGAATGTGCATCTGATATTCCCTGTGCTTGAGATTCTTATCTCTATTTCTATGCCTATTTAACTCCTATTGACCCTTTAATTAGTACATTCATTATCTTAATATTTGCTGTATTCCTATTTGAATTTTTCTTTATCCCTGAGCTGTGGGTAAGAATCTTCCCCCTAGAAGATTTACTTCCTCTAGACTCTTATTAAATTTCTTGATGCACTAACTTTACTAAAATGGAATTTTCCCATTTCTTAATCTGTTTCCCTCTTCAAGATAACTGACAGAATCTGTGTTTTCTTCAATATTTTATTCTTACAATACGAGACCTACCATGTATGGGAGTGTCTAGTGAGTAAACAGTGGCTAAATAATAATAATAATAATAATAATAATAATAATAATAATGCCTCTTTTAAAATCTGACTTAAATCTAATTAATAATAACTTCTATACATTGAGTCCAAGAAAACTGAATTTTATTCTCCCTCTAACTGCTTTCATTTTTCTTTTGGTAATTCCTTTATTTATCTTAAAAGTAAAAGTCATTAAAGAGATCTCAAGAAAGGATTATTTGGCAAGCAAAATAAATATCCACACACTGATGTTATTTTTGAAGTGATCTAAAAAACATAGTAATGTTAAGATTAATAAGTAGAGGAGTCTAAGTAGATTTCCCCCAAATGTTGAAAACAATATTTAAAACTTAGTTACAGGCTTATGATGATTTCATGGAAAGGTCATCAAGTTGTATTATAATTGGGAAAAAAAAGACACAGGGAATTACAAAAATTGGTGTCTGTAGAAAGGGTCAAATGATAGAAAATTTTAATCTTATTGATAGGTAAAGGTAAATGTTTAGTAAAATAATTTATGAATAGATGTTAAGATATATTGAAATAATATGTCCTATTCAATTATTTTCTCCCATAATAGGAACAAAATACTATGGCCTATATTTGCAAATATTTAAAATCCATAGGATTGCCAGTTCCTTTGCCTCAATCTCATGCTCACTGAATCTGCTGAATTACTAATTGGATTCTCAAGCCACTAAATAATAAAGCAGATGTCCTCCAACTTGAATATGGAAAGCAATATATCCAACAAAATCAATCTTAAAAACCCCCAATACAATTCTGTATTACAGATTAATATAATTTTGGCTAGGTGTCAGAGTCAATGATTTCTTCATCTCCCCAAAATCTGCATGAGCAGTCCACAACTTGCTTTTACTAGTTAATATTTTAACAATACTGCAGATTAACTGAAAGAATATGTTAACTTGAAATGAGTCTCAATATATAAGGTCATTGTCTAACTCACACTTTAATTCCTCACCATTAAAAGGTAAAAATGTGAAATTCAACTAAAATAATCTGCATTTTTATGCATCAAGTAAAAATGAAAAAGTTGGAAGTAAACACATTTTGAAAACACAATGTATCAATTCCTACAAAGTACAAATAGTAAATATATTACAATGAAAATTCATTAGGCCATTTGTGTACTTACGAAAAGAGTTATATTCTTGAAAAACACTATTTTCTTCCTGTTTTTCTTTGGTGTAAAATATACAACATTGCTTATAGTAAAATAGTTTTTAAATTTATAGTTTTACAACTGAAATAATTTATCTGAATTAAACTATATGACAGCTATGAGATGGAATATATAGTAGAATTAATTACAATTATTTTAGAAAGTAAATATATTGCAGATGTTCATATGAAATATGTTTGGTACTGACACCATATAGAATATTAAACAAAATGTAATGTTATGACAGGAAAAAAAAATTAGTGTGAACCGAAATTTAAAAATAAAACATTTTATAGTTTCTTTTTATATTTTAAATGTTTTAATTTAAAATTTTAATGAAGCAATGTCTCCGTTTATTCAAGTGACAATTTTCCCACATCTCCTATAGTTTTTAGTTAGATTTCTCCTCATCTTTTTTATATCCACGAGGAAAAGAACCCATGTTCTTTATTTATTTGTTCTTTTTAGCTATACATGACAGTGTTGTGTATTCTGACATATTATACATACATGGGGTATCACTTATTCTAATTAGTATCCTATTCATGTGGAGTTGCACTAGAGGTGTATTCATATATGAACATAGGAAAGTTATATCTGATTCATTCTACTATCTTTTTCTATTCCTATCTGCCCTCCCTTCCCTTCTTTCCTCTTTGTCTAATCCAATGAATGTCTATTCTCTCCCACCCCTTATTGTGTGTTATCATCTGCATATCAGAGAGAACATCAGACTTTGGACTTTGGTGTTTGGAACTGGTTTATTTCACTCCTTGGTATGTACTCCAAGGACTTAAACTCAGCAATACTACAGTGACGCAGCCACATCAATGTTTATAAACCATGGTTTTCTAAGATACACTAAAGCATGGGATCTCTGCCAGCAGATTGTAATCAATGAAGAAATCACTTTGTGAAGTGGGAAGCACATACAGTTATGCAGGCACCTCAGTGGGGACCCTGTAAGGCTCAACATGGTCCAGGAAGGGGTGCTTCCTGTAGGATGAAACACACCTACTGTAGGTTGAATTCATCCCCAAAGTTCATGTGTTGGAAATTTAATCTCCAAAATTGTTGACAGGACCTTGAAGAGATGTTTAGGTTATGAGGATTCTGCCTCATAAATGTATTAATGTTATTATTACAAAGGTGGGTTGACAGTAAGAGTGGTTTGTTATAAAAGTAAATAAATTTGGTGCATTTCTGTGCTCTCTCTGTCTCTCTGTCTCTTATGACTGCTCTCTAATCTGTCTTTTTTTTTTTATGAGAAAATGATACAATAAGAAAGCCCTTTTTAGATGCAGACCCCTCAGTCTTGGACATCCCGGCCTCCAGAAATGTAAGAAATAAATATCTGTTTTTTATAAATCACTCAATATTGGCCATTCTGTAATTGCAATACAAAACAGACTTTGGTGATCCCTTTCTGCTTTCTTTCCTAAAAGTCAAATTACTGAGACAGTGGGACAAAATATTATGTATCCTAAGAGAAATGCAAATTCTTCTTATTCTTTTAATATTATATTTAAGTTATAAAATTGTAGCCTCATGATGCAGATGCTATGAAAATGTGATCTCAACTAATATCTGTAGGTTTTTTTCAGATAAATTTTTACCTTAAATTCTTCTATTCACATATCTTATAGAGTTCTTTTGTTCCTGTTTATGTTTATAAAGGTATGATGACAATGATGAGAGAGACATATTTTTAAAGTCCCTATGACATATGAGGATACAAAAAAAAAGAGGAAAGGTGTTAATGTGTTCCATATAAGACACAAAGCTGAAAAACTCACATTTATTGATGTTCCAGAAAGAAATTAGACAACTCTTATTTCAGAAATATTGAATATGAGAATGTTTCATTTTATATCACAAAGAGATTACCATTAACTAAGTAGATAATTCACACACACACACACACACACACACACACACACACACAATGCATTCAGACTACAGGGCAATGATCAAGAGAAGGTTGTAATCTGAAGAAAAGACACATTGTCACTTTCACGTTGGATCACTGTAGATGGCAAAATGTGACTTTTCAGGATGGCTATGACTTTTAGGAGTCTTCTCTTTAAGGAAATTACAAAGCCATAGAACAGAAAAATAGGCTTCCTTTTTCCTTTGGGAATCACATAATGTGTGTGTGTGTGTGTGTGTGTGTGTGTGTGTGTTTTTTTTTTTTAATGATAGAGGTTGTTTATAACATGATGCTCTTACACTTTGCTAAACAAGTTTTGTTTCAATTCCTTCCTCCAATTTCCACAGTGACAAGCCAATGTCTACAGACTCATCTTCTCCACATTTCATATCACATATGAATGGGTTCCACTTCATTAACAATGCCAAATTTTTGTGAAACACATCTTCTGCTTTGACTCTAGACATTTTAGACTCTTTAGCTTTATCTATACATCATAGGCTTGTTTTTATGGTAGGAACCAGACCTTATCTGTTATATTGTTTCTTGAACTTTTTCCTGACCAGACATCTGAATTTTGATTTCCTGAACCTGTGCTACTATGTCATCTTAATATATTACTTTGCACTTTAATTCTTTGCTTGTCACTTTCTATCACAGAATATAAATTCTATGACAACAAAACATGAATTAATTTGATTTATTCAGGAATTAAGAGTGTCTGGTGTGTATTATATGTTCAAAGATTATTAACTGATTAATGAAATGAATTTTCTCTCATCTCCTTAACTAAATCTTATTTGTGTTACAAGAATCACACAACCATCTATGTAAATCCATTGACACGACAGACCCTCATACACTTGTCTCTTTCACCTTGTTTAATTTCTGAATATATAAACACACCTAAATTCAAAATCATGCTGATATAAATAGAAAAATATCCTAAAAGCCACAATAGTATTAACACTAATATATTTTGACACGTATCATATACTGAATATGTGCTAAATAATGAGTAAGTACTAAATACTGTACAATCACCACAAGTGCCTCATCAAATTTATCCTCACAAATAATATATGGTGTAGTTGCTAATGCCATACCTATTTAATATATGAGAAAATAAAAATAAAATAAGTGACTCACCCAATGTTTGGGCCATGTGCATCAGAGTTAATCTGAGGTTAGTTTGACTCCAAAGCTCAATATAATTTCAAATACTGCCTTATACAGTCTCTATAAACATTTCAAAACTTTTGGGAGCCATATAACACTGAACCTAAATTATTTATTACATTGTTTTAAGATCATAATGAGCCCTGTTTAACAGGCAAAAAATTTAAAACATAAATTTACCTTGAATTTAAGCAGATACAAAATAGTATATATTCTGTAATGTGTAATACTCTGTGATAATTTTAAATTGAACCCTGAATCTAAAATTAAAAATATAAATGTACCCCTATTTTTTGTTTTAATTTCATTATATTTCTTGCCTAAAACTGAGGCTATAGGTTCTGAATATTTCCTGTGGGTCAACTGTATTTATTAAATAAAAATAGTAACATATTTCTTCATTGAAACTAAGAATATGGTAATTTACAAGTATTTCCAATTTAGAGCTACATTTCTATCGTTCTCCAAATGTTTAGAAATTTTGATATTGTCTTAGTCATATGTTTTTAACAATTAAGAGTTTACTTTTCCCTGACATGACTTTAAATGTCAAGAGGTTTAAGTCTTTAACCTCAAATTTAACCAAAATATTAGAAAAGATCAAATATTTCTAGTTGATGTAAATTAGAGTTTAAATTGCAGAGAAATAAACCTGTGGAAGGTTCTCTGATACACAGATGCTAACACACAATAAATGGAAGGGATAGAAGTTCATTGAATTAGATAAAGGGGAATGAAGGGAAGGGAAGGAGATAGGAAGAGGACAGACAGTAGAATGCATCAGACATAACTTTCCTATGTTCATATATGAATGCACCACAGTGAATCTCAACATCATGTACATACACAAGAATAGGATACTAATTAGAAAAAGATATATTCCATGTATGCATAAAATGTCAAAATATACTCTACTCTTTGGCTGTGGCTGTGGCTGTGGCTCAGAAGTGGAGTGCTCTCCTGGCATGCGTGAGGCACTGGGTTGGATCCTCAGCACCTCATAAAAATAAAATAAAGATATTGTGTCCACCTATAACTAAAAGTAACTATACATATATATATGTGTGTGTGTGTGTGTGTGTATACATATATACACATATATACTTTCATGTATGTCTAAAATGAACAAATAAAAATTTTTATTTAAAAAATTACACTTATGACCATGAACAAAGGTGTGAAAATTAATGAAATTTCCAGGTCCCTTACTATCACTCTGAGAGCAAGATTGAGGTATTTGCAATACCAATATATCAGACTATCCATTAATCTGCATGCCTCTCTGCTGGGAGTATAGTTTGCATATATCACTGGAGCATATCACAAGGATAATGTGGTCTTTCATGGGTCATTCACATGAAGAATCTATTATCTTATACTTTAATCATTCAAAATAGAGAATGACTGGTTTTACATCCCTTTAAAAAATGCACTATTTGTACCTAAAATTAAAATCAAAATTCACTAGGGATTAGGGGATTATAATAACAAGTTAATACTATTAAATCAAAACTTAACCCAAACTATACTTCTGTTTAATTTTTAAATAATATCTATTTCATAATATACTCTCTCATCTAGGAAAAAAGTACAAGATTTTATTGAACCATACATGGGAAAAAGAACAAATGCAATAAAAAATTAACATAAGTACAAATTAGCCACTTGTTATTTATGAAACAATGTAAAAAATATAATATTACTGTAAAGGCTTAAACACAAAAAGAAATCTCACAACAAGTAATTCAAAATAGTACGTAGACTATGTATTTCATAAACAATTTTAAGAAAATATAATAATTACATGCAAATGCTGCAAGAGTAGAAAATAAATATCAGAGAAAGATACCATGTTTATGTGTGCAGAGAAGAGCAATCACATGAAGAAGTAGCAAGAAGGCAGGCATCTGCAAGACAAGGACAGAGATTTCACAAGGAACAGAACTTAAAAACACCTTGGTTTTGGACTTCTAACCTAAAGAACAATGAGAAAATTAATATTCATGTTCAAGCCACCTGGTCTGTGATACTTTATTATGGCTATTCTAGAGAACTGATAAATGCAGCTTTCATCAGCTGCAATTTATTAAAGTTGGTCTAACAAAGCACCTGGTACAACTTCTGTAGAAATATTTTCTATCTAATTGATTAAAAGTAGATTACATTAGATCTCTTCTAGCCTTAAAGGCACAATGTTTCATCTTGACTAGAATTGACATATATTTCAATAATGGTATTATAGTTTAGATATGAGGTGTTCCCCCAAAACTTATGTGTAAGACAATGCAAAAAAGTTTAGAGGTGAAATGATTAGCTTTAACCTAATTAGTGCATTATTCCACTTATGGATTAAGTAGGCAGTAACTATAGGCATGTAGGCTGTGGTCAAAGAAGAAGAGCCACTGGGGGCAAGCCTTTGGGTTTTATATGTTGTCCCAGGTTAGCAGAACTCCCTCTGATAACTAATCAACATGTCCTGAGCTGTTTCCTCTGCCATGATGTTCTGCCTCTCATAGGGGCACAGCAATGAAATCAGCGATCTATGGACTGAGACCTCTGAAACATTGAATGCCAAATGAATGTTTTCTCCTCTGAAATTGTTCTTGTCAGGTCTTTTGGTCACAGAGGTGAAAAAGCTGACTAAAACAAATGCCTTTTCTTTTTCACTCACAGAACCTTAGCCAAAACCAATAACAAAAGTCTTATAAAAAGTTGAATCCACTGACATAAAATCCCTCATAACATTTCCCAATACATAAAATCCCTCATAATATAAAAAACAAGGAACCAAGGGACATTTTTTTTTCCCCCTTTGGTACCAGCGATTGAAACCAGAGGCCCTAAATGACTAAGCCACATCCCAAGCCCTTTTTTTTTTTATTTTGAGATAGGGTCTCACTAAGTTGCTCAGAGCCTTGCTTAGTTGCTGAGATTGGCTTGAACTTGTGATCCTCCTGCCTCAGCTTCCCAAGCCACTGGGACTACATGCACCATTGCACCTGGCTCAAGGGACCTACTCCACAGAGAAGTAAGTACAACAGTATAAATCTGAGGTCTACTGGCCTAAGCATATTCATCTAGAATATTGACTTTTATAGAATTAGAAAATGATCTCTGAAAAGTGCAATTGAGCTGCTCTCTTGAAGAAGATGCTATGCAAGGGTGGAGTGGTATATTCTAGGACACAGGATACACCTTAAACCATGCATCATGATATAATTCTGCTTCTCTAGGAAAGAAGAATCAAGAAATGGAGTAAGGATGTTCACACTTATCATCATGCTCCATGGTTAGTTTCAGAAAATTTATATTACATATCACCATAGCACTGAGAACTGTAGATTTAGAAATTCTAGTCCTAAGACAAAAGAATGTTTCCAGTGGGCACAAATATCCCAAAAAACATTAACCTGCCATGTGATTACTTCAATCAAGGGGAAAAACAATATTTGTATTAGTGATGTTTCTTCAAAATCAAAACCAGTAGGACAGATGATAGAGAAATAGAAAACATAGAATGGTAATTGGCTAACAAAATTATGTAGGTGGAGAAGGTCCATATAATATGCTGTCTATAAAACTGGATACCCAAGAATGCTTGTGTTGTTAATTCAGTCTGTGAACAAAAACTTCTGAAGCAGGGAAAATGATGGTGTAACTTTCAGCCCAAGGCCAATGGCCTGAGAATGGGGTTGCAGACAGGAAAGGAGTGGGAGGAATGGTATAAGTCCCAGAATCTGAAAATCTGAGAACTAAAGCTCCTATGTTCAATGGAAGAAGATGGTGTCCCAGGTCCAGATGAAAGAGCAAATTCATTCTTTCTCTCCCTTCTAATTTTCAGTAAATTGTATGGTGTCTGCCCACATTAGTGCAAATAGATATTCTCCACTCAGGGTACTGATTCAAATGCAAATCTCTTCCTGAAACATCATCATGAACACACTCAGAAATAATGTTTTTCTAGCTATCTGGATGTTCCTTAACCTATTTAAACTGATGACCATCACAATTGTTTTAGTAAGTAGGCCATTGTTAAACAATAGGGGCGGGGGAACATTGGCATCCAGGTGGTATACTTGCATATGTCTGGGAATTCCTTTGCCTATTTTTCATGATAAGTGGGCAGGTACCTCAGTGGTGGGCTAAAAAGAGACTATAACTATGGTTTCAAAGAACTCAGAAAATGAGGTTCTGGGTCACACAATCAGAAATTTTAGAATAAATAATATTAGAATATCAGCAATGTGTCACTAAGATCATGTTCAAGGATTTGAATTTTAATCGGTCTCCTTAACTGTTTTTTCTCTTATAGGTTTATTAAGAACAAAATAAAGAGAACTATGAATATGAATATGAGTTTGTGCACTACCCAGATGCTGTAGTTGGGACTAAGGTACATGCTTTTCCAACTGTTATGAGTGAGAGCTGCTACTATCTCCCAGCTAAACCTGTGTGGACATTGCCTTTATCATAAATGAGCTGCTTTATTCAAAATCACACTCCTATTTCAGACCTCCTACATTCAAAGACTGGTCCATACATCTAGAGTATGTAGACCTATAGACCTAGATTTATTTCTTCAGGGAAGGATAACTATGAGAAGCCATACCAGATCTAGAACTCTTGAGGTGTTTCTTATAGTGCTTCACAATTCTTCTCCTTTCTTTGCTCAAACCTCCTTTTTTTGGTATCTTCATATATAATGTTAATAATAAAAGTACTTCTCAGTAAAAATTTTATTTATAAAATTTATAGTCTCCATTTCTGGACATTCTTCCAGAGAAAAATGCAAAGCAAATGATAGCCATGACATATTTGGTCAAAATAGCAAACCATATCAACAACTCTGATATATGTTCTCTGTTTCACTTAATCCTTATGATAACCTATACCAGATACTTCTGTTTTGAAGCTCTTAATGTTTTCTCAATTAAACATTGGTATGGCAAGTACTGCCAGACTCCTCCATTTCTCTGAGAAAATTACCTGTCCTTTTATAGCAGTAGCCCAAAGAATTGAAGTGTAATACTGACACACCAATTTTTCAAACGAATTTGCAGAGACTTCAGCCAAAAGCAAGACAGGGAAAAAAGGATATAGTTCTCACAAGAGAGAAATAGATTTTCTGCTTTGACTATTTATAAGAACTCAAGGAGATAAGTGAGCTGATAACAACAGTATTTTCAAGGAAAATGTCTCAATGTTTTATTTATCTCTTTATCAAAATATTCAGGGTATTTGAGTAGTATTTAAGGATCTCATTACAAAATCATTGACAATATTTCCTCTTCTATCTATATTCCACAAATGAAGAAGTTATGATATGATGTAGATTCTCAGATACATTATTAGTGTTTAATTATAGCCATTATTTTAGCTAACATTCTAGATACATTTATACACATTTTCCTTATATGCTTACCAATTATTCATTTTACTTCTTAATTTCATTTATCTTCATTTTATTTACCTTGCATATATGTTTAATTGTGATTAATTATGAAGTTCATATTATAATTCTTTTATATACCTTCTAATATATAAATATAAATACATCTTATTTTCACCATTTTTGTGCAAATATGTTTACCATTATTTAATTTTGTGGCTTTAAGGGTTTTTTCATTAAAGATACAACAAAATAAATAGAACAAATATTGCAAGATATATGTGTAAAATGTTTTTTTTCCTTAATAATTTCTATCACTTGTAGTTTTCAATACCTCATCCAAATATCTGAGAACTGTAGCAATTAATTTAATTCTATTTTTTATTGGTTTTTAAAAAGTAATCTAAACTGCAATTGGAATGTTTTGTTAAATAGTGAGAAAATTTCTTAATTAATTTTGTCAATGTTTTAACCAGTATTAATAAAATTATTTAATAAGTGTTATCTTTCATATGCATAATTTGGGATTTTTCTTTTACCATATGTTATTTTATATTTTAATATTGGTTTTAGTGAATTCATTGGTTCATTTTGTTCTGCTTTGTCCATATTGTCAAAGCTTTTTAATAAAATTATAGTTTTAAATACAGCTAATTAATGTAAGTTTTCTCTTTATCCTTAAATATTATGGTAAGCATGAAATATAAGTTATACAGGGTTCATCACTTGAATGAGAAAGTAATCATAACTTACTGCTTCTCCATTCATGCATTCATTTAAGAGAATATTGGTATATTTTTCTCCAGTTAAGTGTTGGTAATTGCAGGGCATTGAGACTATATTAAGGAAAGTCATTTTTTTAAAGAAATAACTTATCTCCCCAAGACATCAGTATATTTTAACAGGGCAGACACAATAAATCCATTCCTGTTAGGTACATTCAAATAAAGATGTACATTCATTTGTTAAGGTAAAGAAAATGAATCGAATAGCCCAGTTTGTGGATTTCCAGGAGAAAAGAAACCTGAGTTGAGAGGTCTATATTTTGACTATATTACACTGTTATGTGAGAGGGCCCAATTAATTCTAAGGCTCACTGTCAACACTGATACTAAATTCTAATATATTAGTGTGAAAAATGTTTGTGAGATTATCTTTGCAAAGATTTTGGTTTTTATTTTATTTTTAATCTTATACCTTACAATTTTACTTAGATTTGGCAATTGACAGTGGTCTTCTTTAATGCCACTGGTTAGTTTTCTAGATCACCATCTATACTACTTCCTGAGATGGCATCTGTTTCTGGCCATTGCATTGCAAATATTAGCTAGATACAACGCTCATAGACAGTGTCCTGCTAGGTTTTGACAGTTTGACAGGAAGAGTAAGAACAATTTTCCACAAATGTTTTTATTATATACCTGTATTGTGTTTTATATTTTTCTTCATTAACAAATGTTTTAAGATAAAATTAATATTGGGCACAGAGTTTTACTGGAATTCCATCAATGTCTACATGACCTAGCATGAGGTCATCCCTTTCTAGTGCTCCATCTTCTCATTCTAGAAATCTTTTTATTTCACATTTTACTGAAGTCTTCCATTTGTCAAGAAAGATTTATGGGTTGATTATAAGTATCATATATTTTATATTATAATATTTCCTAAATGTTTATGATTTTTATTGTTACTGTAGATAAGAAATGTTTCCTTATAATCTGCTTGGTGATGAGTGCTGCTTGTAAATGTGATGTTGCAAGAAGCTGAATTATCAGAGAGCAGATCTTGACCAAAACAAACTTTATTGCTGATTAGTAAAGAATACAAACAAAAAGGAAACACAGATATTAAATATCTCTGGAAGACTAAATTGTCAGATGGCAGCTTCCAATGTACCTCTTCTTTGGATCTGGGATACATTTTATTTTTGAAATTGATAAATAAATAAGATGCCATTAAGTTGAAGCAATGTAAGTATTTTGAGTTCTGTGTAGCAGGCTTCAACCTAATGTAGTACACAGACAAACTGAAAACTAATTTAGGAATATATTTTTGGAAGAAACAACAGAGTTTGAGCCAATTACGAAGAGTGGAGCCTCAGCCAATCACAAGCAGGGAACTGATTATGCCCAAACAAGGAAAATGCCTAGGGGCAGCTAATCAGATTGTTACTCTATTTTCCTTGTGTTTCAGGCTTATAAAATCTCACTGCTCCCTTTGCTAAGTGGAGCAAGCATTCCTTAGAAATCTGAGTAGCATGATTCGAATGAAGTACTCTTTTTTCCTTCTCTACAAAGGGACCAAAAGTTCCATGCTCTAATGGGCCCATGAGTGTGATGAAAGGAATACCCTCCACTAAAGAGGACAAGCACCCTATGACCCAACTATCCCACTCCTGGGTCTATTCCCAAAGGACTTAAAAACAGCATATTACAGTGACACAGCCACTTCAATGTTTATAGCAGCACAATTCACAATAGGTAGGTTGTGGAACCAACCTAGATGTCCCTCAGTAGATGAGTGGATAAAGAAAATGTGGTATATATACAAAATGGAATTTTACCAGCAATAAAAGAGAATAAAATAGTAGCATTTGCAGGTAAATGGATGAAGTTGGAGAATATAATGCTAAGTGAAATTAGTCAATCTCAAAAATCCAAATACCGAATGTTTTCTCTGATATAAGGAGGCTAGTTCACAATGTTGTTGGATGGGGGTACATAGGAGGATTAGAGGAATACTAGAATGGTCAAAGGAAATGGAGGGGAAGGGAGGGAGTAAGGGGGGGAAGGAAAAAAATTGGTGGTTGAATGAGATGGATATCATTATCCTAAATGCATGATTGAAGATCTGAATGGTACTTATATACTTTGTATACAAACAGTTGTATGTAAAAAGATGCTATATATATGCATTATGAATTATAATACATACTACTATTATAAATAAAAAAAGAAAAATTAAAAAAAAATGACAAGACTTAAGAATTGAAGTGTGAAGCAAGCCCTATTCGGTTATTTTGCTCTTTTCTTCCTTCTTCACTGTTTATAGTTTCTTTTTTCTTTTAGTAATTTGTATGCAAAACAAATATTTTAGTCCCTGTGAGATTTTTGTTTGAGTTGCTGGTTTAATATAAAGTATTTTTACAACAATTGTGTCTTCATACATGTATTTAGGGTAATCATGGATAACTCCCCTGTGAGATTTTTAAAAATTCTTTATTCTTAAAACAGATTCTTTCAATTTTAATATAAATAAGACTTAGTAATCATAGATCAACACTGATAACATACACTGCTAAAAATATCACCTTTAACAACTCACATTTCCACTTAGAAAACTACTAAGATGTTAAGAGCAGAGTGATGTAATTGATTTCATCATTGCTTCTGCCTTCTAATGTCAACAACTTAACTTGCTTCAACCCAAGTGCATCTTAATCATTATATTCAAACACAGTTGCTTGACTCCCCCACCTCGAAAGCATTCTTGAGATCTCTCAGTTTTGTTTTTGTAATACGGATGGATTTTTTTTTTTTTTTTTTTTAAGATCCTCTTGGGTCACAAACTGTAGTTAATATGCAGACCATCTTGCTTTGTAATCAGTGTTTCTGAAAGGTTGTTACCAATGTTCTCTAAGGACCCTACAAATCCTGAATCAGGAGAAAACACCATGCCAATCTAATTATTTGTTGCCCTCAGCCTCACATCAATGACAAAATCATATACCTTCATTATCTGTGCAATCATGAGAGTTCAACAATTTATTATTTTGTTTAAGTTATTATAATAACACATACACATACCATAGATGTGCTTGCATTCAAACATATTGATAGACTTAAAAACATTTATGCTATGTTTAATTTCACTAACTTGCTTAGTGTTACATGTTCCTCAAGGAGATACTGTATTTCATTAAGAAGCCCTTCTGGGGAAGTCTATCTTCATAGTTTTTCTCTAAATAATTGCAAGCTGATAGCTCTGTAATAAGTACAAGATGCCTCATATTATTTAAAATATTATCGTAGGGAAGTACAACCTGTTTAAAATCCTCTGTGTCCTGTATATGCCCATAATTAGCTTCTTTTTTAAAGGAACATTAAAACTAGAAAGGAAGGGTAGATATACATTGACAGAGGATATTTCAAAACTCTTATTAGATATTTAAAATTCCTTCTATTTATAGTGTCTACAAGTATTATAAAAGCATAGTGATCTTGCAAATTGTGTTTGATGACAGAAATTTAAGATTGAAAAACTGTAAGAGAATTAAAAAATGCAGAAGATATCCATGACATAAATTTGATATCAATGCATATTGTTATGTAGGCTTAATCTTAAGGAGGAAAAATAAGAGTCCCTATGATTGGACAAATTTGTAACATTCTGTTAGTTCAAAATAGTCTAGATTTTATACTGTGTGTTTCTTAGTGTGCTGATAGGTTTAATTTGTGTTACAAAGCTTTAATAGTTCTATGTAATAATGTTTTTACAAATTTTCCTATATAAGCTGATAGAATCTTCATGCTATCTTATAAATTTTCCAAAAACAAGAACATAAATAAATAAGCACCATGATAAATCCTAAGTACTTTATGCAGAGGAAAAATATACTTGAGAGGCAAAAAGACAAATTATTAGTTAGAAAAGGCCAAGAGGCTAACTCAGTTCATAACAGAAATAGTACAAATAATCAGTCACTACACCATAGTTAAAGAAAACAAAGCAGATCATCAAGCTACAAGGGAAAAGGGACTCGAAAACCAATCATACTTGGCATTAATGGTTTCCATGCTCTCAACACATATAAATCTTGCAAACTGAAAGCAAAAGCTGCAGTTTTAAGAAAATAAATATTTAGGTGTGAAATTGGTCTCATTTCCTTCTACTCTTTAGTCTTTCAGGTTTTTTTTTATTCTAATTTAACCAATAAAATATGTGTTTCAGAACATTGAATGGAACTCTTATGTCACTAAAATTATTTTATAAGCTAATGATATTTGAAATGACCACGTGGAAATTTACTTGGGATATAATAAGTCCTGCAATTATATTGAATGTTTATGAATTATTTATTTATGAATTGACACCTAGGGGAAAATGAATTTGCTAAAAATTCAGTACTTGCTTATTTTACATAGACCACAGAAATAACATTCTAGATAGTCTATATATTAGTTTAGAATTTTTTTGTGCTTTTCAAAAGTGGGTATAACATTTTAATATGTATCATTTTGAGTTTATAAAACAACTTACTAAAAAGACTGGAAAATATTACAAGCCAAATTTTATTATTATTTATTTTCTATTAGGAATATAGACAACAAAATTCTAAGTCATCACTTGACTATGTTGATATTTTAATTTAAAAATCAGTATGTATATATATATATATATATATATACATGTACTATAAAAATAAAATTGAACTATGTATTTATAAAAATTCATATATATCAGATATGTTCATATACCTCATAGTCCTTATTATCCAGTAGTAGTTCTTTTGAAAAAGCCAGTGTGGAAAGGAACAATAAGGGGCTCCAACTTTCAGCTAGGAAAATACTGAGACTCTCAGTTTGACAGGGAAAAAAGGGACTTTGTTTTAAGTTACTTTGTGTCTTTCTTTCTATGTAGCAATAAATAACAAATATACCCTCACTCAGACCCTAACAGTGAGAACAAAGAGAAAAGCTAATTCCTGAAAATGAATGGATATTTCAAAAGAAGGAGACAAGAAAATCATGGTGGTTTGCATTTCTCATAGAGTAGTGAGAGGCAGAGGTTAACTATAGATTGGTTTTCCTTTGTCCCTCCTGGCTTCCCCTTTTCCTTCTTTCATTTCTGTTTTTCTTTTTCATTCCAACCCCTCTTCTTTATACACTCCACACTCTCTACATCAATAACTAATTTATTCTCACAATTTCAATGATTATATCAACAAATCACTCTCTCAAATTCTTCATTTTCTAATGATTTTCAACATGGAAACTTTATGGTAAGTGTGGTAATTTTTTTTTTTTTCTACAACTGTTAGTTTTGAAAGGAAAGCTTTAAAAATTTAAAGCTAAGGTGAAACCAAAACCCATATTAAACTCAGATAGCACATTCATTCAGGATGATTAACATTAAAATTGAAGATTCTTGTTTTTTGAGAGGTGCAGATTGGGAAGGGTTTGCTCTTTTTTTTTGGTGTGGAGAGGTACCAGGGATTGAACTCAGGGACACTTGAACACTGAGCCATATCCCCATCCCTATTTTGTATTTTTCTTAGAAACAGGGTCTCACTGATTTGCTTAATACCTTGATGAGGCTGGCTTTGAACTCATGATACTCCTGTCTTAGCCTCCTGAGTCACTGAGATTACAGGTGTGCACAACCATGCCCAGCATAGTTTTATTCATTTTTTTAAGTCAGCGTTTTTGCTGCTGTGACTAAAAGACCTAACAAGAACAATTTAGGGGATGAAAAGTTTATTTAGGGGCTCACAATTTTAGAGTCTCAATCCATAGAAGGATGGTTCCATTGCTCAGAGCTCCATGTGAGGCATAATATCATGGTGAAAAAGTGTGGTGGAGGGAAGCAGCTCACAGCTCACATGATAATAAGGAAGCAGAGAAAGAGAGATTAAACTCACAAGATATATACCTCAAGCCGGGCGTGGTGGCGCACGCCTGTAATCCCAGCACTTTGGGAGGCTGAGGCAGGAGGATCGCGAGTTCAAAGCCAGCCTCAGCAATGGCGAGGCACTTAGCAACTCAGTGAGACCCTGTCTCCAAATAAAAAATACAAAAAAGGGCTCGGGATGTGACCCAGTGGTCGAGTGCCCCTGAGTTCAATCCCCGGTACCATTAAAAAAAAAAAAAAGATATATACCTCAAAGTCACTCCCCTAATGGCCTCTTCTCCAGCCACACCCTACCTACCTTCAGTTACCACTAAATTAATCCTATCAAGGGAATTAATTCACTGATTGGGTTAAGACTCTCATAACCCAATAATTTCTCCTCTAAACCTTCTTGAATAGTCTCACAAATGAGCTTTTGGGGAACACTTCACACGCAAACCATAGTTGTTCTTCAATTGAAGACACAGCTACTCTTCTGAGAATGTGCAAATATATGCTGTTGGAAAAAATACTTAGTAGTTTTAGATACATCAGTACAGTTGTTATATTTCCAATATTTAATTTTATTAAAAAATAAATATTTCTATTTTCCCAAATATTTAGGATGTTGATACAGAGCATTATTTAAATAAAGTATAGTTATTGAAATGAATTATCTCAAAAAGTGAAAAAGACTCCTTGTATGTTCAAAACAACAAATAATTTATTTAATAGTTATAGTGATGTACTAATCAAGATGTTCTAAAAAATTAGAGTTCTTCTCTGAATAAAAGTTCTTTTTGTAGATGGTGGTATGAGATCTTTTATTTCAGTTTATAAAGCATTTTGTATAACTTCATTGACATTTTGAAAGATATTTGAAGGACGGAATCCCAAAAAAGCTTCACATTTTGGAGAAAATCAGACTATGTGACATTTTAAAATCAAATATCCCTCTTGGACAATTATCTTCCACACTTCAACTTTCTAATTTTCTCACTGTTGCCTTTATTCCACTTTTTTCCTTTACCATCACATTCACTCAGCAGCTGAAATCCTCAAGTGCTTCACTTCCTTTGCTACTTGTACAAGACAACATGAAGCACCAATCAGTGCATTTATTGCCAACGCTATGAGGCACTTATTCCCTTGTATTTTCAATATGGTCCCCTAAGAACTAGTCCTGGGTCAATCCAACCTTCATTTTATCTATTCTTACTTCTTTTTTTAAATTTTTTTATTATTCTAATTTGTTATACACATTTGCATAGTACATTTAATTTTATATTACATATGAAGAGCACAATTTTTCGAGTTGCTGGTTTAATATAAAGTATTTTTACAACAATTGTGTCTTCATACATGTATTTAGGGTAATCATGGATAACTCAGTCTGCCATTATTCCTATCCCCTTGCCCCCTCCCCTCTCTCCCCCTCTTTGTTCTATTTAAAGCTCTTTCATTCCTCTCATTCCCTCTCTCTTGCCTTTATAAGTTAGTATCTTCATATCAAAGAGATCATTCAACTTTTGTTTTTTTGGGATTGGCTAACTTCACTTAGCATTATTTTCTCCAACTCCATCCATTTACCTGCAAATGTCATGATTTTATTCTCTTTTAGTGCTGAGTAGTGTTCCATAGAAATTTTTATAATTGCAACAGTGAAGTGCTTGCACTGGGAAATGTAACTTAGATTGTGTATCTTTTATTGTATGACCCAGAAGCATACTAACAGTATTAGAAAATAAGCTACACCAGGAACGCCATGTTGAAAAAGAGGGGTTTATTGGGGTGCCACGTGGAAGGGTAGGGGATGAAATGGCGTGGAGGACAGAGAAGGTAAGGGACAAGGGAAAAGGGAAGAACAAGGGCGGTTTCAGTCTGAAGCGGGCTTAATTAGTGAACTGGTGGTCAGAGGGATGCCTGGAGCGAGTCCGTGTCCCCAGAGGCTGCCGGGGGTCAAGAGGAAGCAGCGAGGGCACCTGAGGGCTGGACATCAGATCTGGCCAGCCTGAAGCACCTGGGAGGTGTAGTCTTTTCTCAAGTACCTGGGTGAAGGAGCCTATAATCAAGGAGATAGCTAAAGATTGCGGTTAGCTGAGAGCCATAAAAGATGTTCTAGTTTCCACCTGATAGTAATACATTATCCAAAGAATCTTTGTATGCCCGTGAACACTGCGTGACGCACCTGTAAGCTCGAGCTGTAAGCACGTGTCCTTGTTAAAGCGATATGTATATAACTGGGTGAGTTTAGTTAGTGTGTGTGGGAAGAAGAAGAAGGTGGTGGTTGGAGTTAGAGCGTTTGGAGTGATTGCTGGAGCCGGAGAGAGAAGAAGAATAAAAGACCTTTTTTCATTTTCATCCTGCCTCCGAATTTTCCTGCGGCGTTCGTTGCTTGCCACGACAGGCGGCTTACAAATGGTGGCCCGTCCGGGGCTCGGCAGGCAGAGAAGAAAAAATAAGAAATAAGAACAAGAAGCTAAGATAGTGAGGAGAGCGAAGAAAAAGCATAGCCTCAGACTCAGTTGAGACCAGCAAAAAGAGTAGTAAACAAGAGAGCATAGCCTCTGACTCAGTTGAGGCCAGTTAAGAATTAAGCCGAAGCAGAGTAGCCGGCCAAAAGCCATAAAAAATAAAGAAGCCAGAAAGTAATAGCATGGTAAAAGCCATGCAGAGAAAAAGCCTTGAGCTTTAGCAGAAAGCCATAAAGAAAAAAGCCATGAGCTTAAAAGAAAATAAAGAATTAAAAAGCACGGTGAAAACCATGCAGAGAAAAAGCCATTGAGCTTTGGCAAAAAAGCCATAAAAATAAAGAAGAGACAAGAAAAAAGTCAAAGCCGCTTATGCAATTGTGCTTAACTAAGTGCGTTAGCTGCTCCTCAGCAGTAGGCTTCCTTAAAGCCGCAGTACCTCCTCAAAAAGGGCTCAAATATCCACCTTTTTAAAACAAAAGGTGAAAAGCCAGGTAGGGACAAGAAAATAAAAGAAAATAGAGAAAATAAAATATAGAAAATAGAATTAAAAAGCACCTTTTAAACTAAAAGGGAGGAATATGAAGGAGCCCCAATTAGGGAGATGGCTATTGTGGTCAGCTGGAAGCCATAAGTTCCACCTGATAATAAGTATGTATGTGACGCACCTGTAAATGCACATGAGGCACCCGCAAAGCTAAAGGTATATAACCAGGTGAAAGTGGTTGGAGTGAAGAGAATGAAGAATGAATTCATTCAGTCAGTCATGCAGTCGCTCGGTCGGAAGAAGAGTTCGGGTCGGAGAAGAAGAAAAGAATCAGAGCGGCCAGAACGTAGGCAGAGCGGTTACAGAAGAGAAACCAGATAGAAGAAGTAATTCCTGGTCAGAGTCAAGCCGAGGCTCCCGAGGAAGAAAGAAGAAAGAACAAAGAAGAAAGAAGCTCTAAAAGCTAAGCTCTCTCTCTCTCTAAAGAAGAAATCTCTCTCTTTCAAGATCTCTCTCTTTCTCTCTAAGCTCTAGGAAGATGAAGAAGAAAAAGCTCTATCTTTCTCTCTAAGCTCTAAGAAGAAGAAGAAAAAGCTATCTCTAATCTTTCTCTCTAAGCTCTTTCTAAGAAGAAGAAAAATCTTTCTTTCTCTCTCTAAGCTCTCTCTAAGAAAGTAGAAGTAAAAGTAGTAGTATCTTTACTCTGCCTCCGAGAATTTTCCCGCGGCGTTGTGGCTTGCCACGACAGGCGGCTTACACCTGGGGGTGTGGCCTCCCTGCCCGGAATCCAACATTCCCCTCTTTTTGTTTTCTTAGGAAGTGGGGGGTGTCATGTTTCGATCTGGCTGCTTTGGGCTAAAATGGGGCAACGTGGGGTGCAATGAGGGGAGGATATGTGGGCAGGCAGGTCAGGCTTGAGGGTGAAAAAATTTCCAGGAGGTAGGCGCGGCAAAGATGAATCTCTCCAGGTATGGGATGGATAAAGTTTCCTTGAAGCCATAGATCGTTGGGGGTGTCAAACCAGGCTTCCACAGAAAGTCACTGTGGGAGTCAGCCGGCTATCTTCTCGAAGAACATGTAGAAATTGTAGGCCTTGCAAATTTACAGGTAACTCTATTATGAAAGCAACAAAAAGAAAGAAGGTGAGAGATGGATTATTGTCCATAGGCCTGTGTTCCACCAGGTGGGACTTATGGTGAAGAGGCCAGTGGAGAGTGCGAGGCACATCATATTGAGCATAGGGTGGCAGCATAGGGGAAGGACTCAGCTGACGAAGAGTCTAAGTCATCTCTGGTTGGAAAGTCATCCGTTGGTTTTTTCAACAGTTGATAATCCCTGAGAGAAAGCTGGTTAAAGTTTCAAAACGAGAAAAACAGAAAAGACCATTTTGAGTCGGTATCAGGGACACGAGTGAAACAAATTTTTAGGGGATTGGTGGGAATAGGAGAGCAAGCATACTGAGGTAGTTGTTTGTCATCCTTTTGTGGATCTTCAGTTGGTTGAGCAGCTGGTTTCAGTCTGGAAATACGAATCAAGAAGTCAAATTCCCTGAGGTTTCACGAAGTTTAGCAGCTGTGGGTGTGCACAGCACAACCTGGAAGGGGTCTGTCCACTTTGGAACATGGGAGACTGATCCCATGTCCTGGGGAGGGGAGAAATATACCCAAGAACCAGGTGTTAATGGAAATGAAGCAGTGAGTCTACTTGGGTCAGGCAGGATGTAATCTTGGCACATCCATATCTGATATCTGATGAAGGATAAGAGAGGAGAAGAGAGATCTTTGGGCAAGGGTCCTTCCCAAAGGAATTTTGGGGAAATTCCAGGTGGAAGAGCTACCCAAACATGACCTCAAAAGGAGATAGTAAGGAAGGTTTCTTTGGGAGGACTCAGAGCCTGAAAAGGGCAAGGGGAAGTAGTTTGACCCAGTCCAATCAAAGCTCCAGGGAGAGTTTAATCAGAATATTCTTAAGAGTCCTATTGGTCCTCTCTACCTTCCCTGAAGACTTGGGGTGATATGGGATGTGAAAGTGCCAAGGAATATTAAGAGAAGTAGAAACATTTTGTGTGACACAGGAGACAAATTCAGGCCCATTATCAGACTGGACATGGGCAACCCGAAGCGGGGAAGAATTTCTGAAACTAAAATAGAAGCTACTGTGGAGGCCCTTTTGTTGGAAGTATGGAAGGCCTCTACCCATCTAGAGAAGGTGTCTACCAAGACCAGGAGATATTTGTGTTTCCGGACAGTTGGCATGTTGGTGAAGTCTATTTGCCAATTGGCTCCTGGAAGCTGACTTTGAGCTTGGTGAGAGGGAGATGTTCCTGGTTTAAGGGGGGTATATGGGTTGGTGCGCTGACATGCAGTGCACATGGAGGTGAGTTGATGGAGAAACTATGTGTCCTCTAGAGTCAGGGTGAGGAAAGAGGTAGTGAAAATTTTGAGGGCCTGAGAGTTAGAATGGAATAGAGAATGGAGATAGGAGGGGATTGATTGTACTGAAGGGGGTGTGGATGTAGGAGCCCTTATTAAGGAGATAGCTAAGATTGAGGTTAGCTGAGAGCCATAAAAGATGTTCAAGTTTCACCTGATATTCATACATTTATCTAAGAATCTTTTTATGCCTGTGAACACTGTGTGACGCACCTGTAAGCTTGAGCTGTAAGCACTTGTCCTTGTTAAAGCAAAATGTATTTAACCAGGTGAGGGTTAGTGGCTGGTGTGGTTGGAGCTAGAGTGGTTGGAGTTAGAGGTGGTTGGAGTTAGAGTGGTTGAAGTTAGTGTGGTTGGAGTTAGAGAGTTCGAGTTGCGGTTGGAGTTCGAGAGGTTGTTGGAGCCGGAGAGAGAAGTTAGAAGAGAGAAGAATAAAAGAACTTTTTCATTTCTATCCTGCCTCTAAATTTTCTCCCGCAGCATCGTAGCTGCAAGCAGCAGCAGCAGGCAGCTACATGTGGAGGTCTGGGTAGTGGAATGGACTGGAGCCAGAAGAGAAGGAGAAGATAGTGCTGCTTCCTTTGCTGCCCTATCAGCCTTCATGTTTCCCTGAACTATGGGAGAATCCCCGCTTTGGTGTGAAGGACAATGGGAGATCCCTATTAGTTTGGGCAGAAGAGAGGCTTGCAGGAGCTTTGATATTAATTTAGAATTAGTAACTGCAGAGCCCTTTGTGGTTAAGAGCCCTCGCTCCTTCCATATTGCCGAATGAGAAAGCAAAATATGGGAAACATATTTTGAATCTGTGTAGAGGGTGAGGTTTTGGTCAGCCACTAATTTGAAGGCACGAATAACAGCTATTAGCTCAGCCTGTTGATTTGTGGTGTTGGAAGGGAGGGGGGCTGCCTCAGTGAACTCTGATAGGGAGACTACAGTGTAACCACCAAAATGTTGCCCATCCTTAAAGAAAGAGATGCCATCTGTGAACCAAATTAGGGAAGAGTCAGGAAGTGGTCCCTCTTGAATGTGAGAGGGGTGGGGGATTAAAGCCTTTAGCATCTCTATATAATCATGCTCTGGGGGTTCTTAGGAGACTTGGAGGAGGAAAGCTGGGTGTAAAGAGGAACAGCGTTGGAAAGAGATTGAAGAGTCATGCAGAAAAGAAACAAGGAGAGAGAGAATGCGACAGGGTGGGAGAGTTTGAAGGCTCTTATAGGTTAATAAATCTTTTAAATGGTGAGGAGAGGCAATAGTGACGTGAGCACCAAAGGTCAGCTTTTTAGATTCCTGTAGAAGTAGGTAAGCAGCAGCCAGAGCCCTAAGACAAGGGGCCCATCCACATACGGTGGGTTCAAGCTGTTTAAAAAGGTACCAGAGCAAAAGTGGAGGCCTTGTGTTGGCCTAAAACACCTAGAGCCAGACCCTTTACCTCATGAACATAAAGGGTGAATGGCTGAAGAAAGTCTGGGAGATGAAGAGCTGGGGCCTGTGACAGTGCCTGCTACAGATGCTTAAACTCAGCCTGAATGCTTTCACGGAGGGGCTTTTCCTTAACCCCCTTAGCTGCCTCATATAGGGGTTTTGCATAAAGAGAGAAATTGGGAATTCAGGCACGGAAATATCCCACTGGGCCTAGGAAGGAAAGAATCTCTTCCTTTGTCTTGGGACATGGAAGAGCCTCGATGAGAGCCTTTCTGTCTACAGTAATGGACCTAGACTGATGGGAAATCTGAACTCCTGGGTAAACTACCTGGGTCTGAGCAAGTTGCACCTTGGATGGGGAAACACAATACCCATGAGAGGAGAGAAAATTTAAAAGAATGTAAGAGTTCTCACAAGCTGTGAAAAAGGAAGGGTTGCAGAGGAGAAGGTCATCTACATACTGTGGGAGAGTGGAGTCAGAGAATTTAAGGTCTTTGAGGTCAGCAGCCAGTGTCTGTCTGAAGGTATGAGGGCTGTCTCAAAAACCCTGAGGGAGAACTGTCCAGGTCAGTTGTTGGGACCGTTGCATGTCAGGGTCAGTCCAGCTGAAGGCGAAGAGGTCTTGTGACTCCTGAGCTAAAGGGACAGTGAAAGAGGTATCCTTAAGATCAATAACTGACAAATGGGTAGATACGAAAGGAATTAATGAAAGAATGGTATAAGGATTTAGGACCACAGGGTGTATAGGCCTGACAGCCTCGTTGATGAGACGAAGATCTGGACTAGCCGATATGACCCATTGGACTTCTGAACCACCAATATAGGAGTATTATAAGGGGAATGGGTGGGTCTGAGAAAACGTTTCCGCAGAAGATCTGAAATAATGGGTTGGAGACCTCTAAGTCTAGTGGCTGGAAGTGGATATTGGGCTCTGTTAAGGAAACACCAGGGATCTTTAAGGTGGATTTGTACAGGGTCGCAATAGGCAAGGGAGGGAGTCTGGGTATCCCTAACTTTGGGGTCTATGAGGTCGGTGGGGGCAGGGTACTGGGAGGTTTCTGCATCAGTCGAGGGCTGAAGATCTGCATGGGTAGAGAGTTGGGGCATTCCTGCATCAATAGAGGGTTGGGGGGTTACTTTGGAGGCACTAGTGGCCTCTAAAACTGCAAGGAGAAAGACAGAGGTGGAGATGGAGTGAGACGAGCTAGGGAGCACAACTGAGCTAGGCGGATTAGAGAACACAACTGAGGTCTGAAATTTGGCCAATATGTCTCAGACCAGTAAAGGCACAGGACATTGCGGTATTACTAGGAACTGATGGATAAATAGGTGGTGGTGTAGCCAGCAAGACAGCATAGGAGTCTTGTGGGGGTGAATAGCATTTCCCTCTACCCCGACAATAGGGGACGGTGCTATGGTAGTGGAGCCCCAGAACTCCTTTAAGACTGAGGAAGTGGCTCCTGTGTCCAGCAGGAAGCTTATGGGGTGGCCATCAACAAGGAGGGTAACCCTGGGCTCCTGCACAGTGATGTCAATGGTCAGGAAAGGAGTCCCTGGGCCCCATCAGTCCTCTGTAGCCAGTGCCAGCAGGTTGGGGTTTGTGTCTGGTCCAGCACCCCTGTGGGGTTTGGGGCAGTCAACACCCCAGTGTCCCATCTCGGAACATTTAGGGCAGGCCCTAGCCCAGTGTCCTTCATTCCCGCACCTATAGCAAGCCCCTGGGGGTTCCCCCTGTATGGATTTATGAGCCCCTGTTTTTGAGGCCTAAGTGTCGGGGCCCTGAAGGGCCTGAGCCAGCATTTGAAACTTTGGTTTTTCATATTTTTGAAACTTGCAACGCTCCATCTCCTCTTCTTGATTATGATATGCCTTAAAGGTTGTAGCCAAAATCTCGGTCTGAGGTGTTGCAGGCCCTTGCTCCAACTTTCTTAATTTAGCCCGAATGTCAGGGTAGCTTTGGGATGGAAAATAAGTCATAAGTTGGCAGCCCTCCGGGGACTCGAGGTCTAGATTCTTGTAACGCTGAAGTGCTTTCGTGAGCCAATCAAGAAACTCACAGGGAGTCTCTTCTCTTTTTTGTATAATTTCCCATAGCTTATCAAAATTAACGGGTTTCTGAGCTGCTCGCCTAAGACCAGCCAGTATGCAAGTGATAAACTGGTCTCTTAAGGTCACGTCCCCTGCTGAATTATAGTCCCAGTTCGGGTTTCCGACTGGCACTACTTCAAGACCAATGGGAAAGTCCGGGTTAGTTCTGTTAGTTTCATCTGCATAGGCTCTTGCCTGTTTCCAGACTCGTCTGCACTCCTCTGGTCGGAGAGTGTTTGCTAAAATGACGTGCACATCATGAATCGTGAGATCATACACTTGGGTGACCCATTGAAATTCTTTCAAACATGTTGCGGGGTCTGCAGTGTAAGAATGCAACTGTTTTTCGATCTGTGATAAATCTGCCATGAAAAATGGAACACAAACTTTAATTACTCCTTCCACCCCCCGCTACCTTCCTCAAAGGTGCTATGGTGTTCGTCAGCAGATCCACCTGTTTTTTGGAACAGGTGATACGGGGACTGAAGTCAGAATTGAGCAGTGTGATAGCCTGTGAATTTGGAATTGGCTCTGAAACTGCATTGGGAAAAGCTGTGGGAACTGCGAAGGAATCAGGGAGAGAAGTCAGCGCAGAATTCATGGGGGGGTTGAGGGGAGGGGCTGAATCAGTCAGGAGATGAGGAAGTAGGAGGAGACAGAAGAGGAGGGCCTAAAGGCTAGGTCGGGGAGAAAGGAGATGGCTCATCCATGAGAGGCGGAGCTGAGGGCAGAGTAGGGTTCCTAGCATGTTGGTAAAGGTGGGGGGGGGGGTCAAACCTCTAACCCTGGGTCAAAGTCCGCGTCACCTAGAGATGACTCGCTAGGTCGGCATGGAAGGAGGGCTGAAGCACAGCCAGTAGGAGCACTGAGGGAGGGCTTTAGACTGAGAAGCAGAAACGCATCTGCATATGGTAAGTCCTCCCACCATCTCGATTGTCAGCAAAAATCGAACAGCTGCAGTAAAGCAGCAAGGTCCACTGAACCCAAACTTGGCCACCGATTTGTTAGAGGACATTTGGGCCAATCGCGAGTGCATAGCGTAACCAGTATTTTTGGCCATATCTCGGAACTCAGGCTGAGGTTGGTCAAGTTATCAAGGAGTATCTGTAGGGGCCAGTTGGCTGGGCGCAAATGGGATAGAAGGGGATGTGACCAATAGTGAATGGCTGCGAGGCTGAGAAGTAAAATCACCCCTAAGTAGAAAATAAAGTAATCAGAGTACACTCAACTGACAAAGGTTGGCTTAAGTCCTCTAGGAAGGATGAAGGAGTTTGAGTTTGAGGTACTGATAAAAGAAGCACCCCCATATTTTTGTTCTGGGGCACAGGGCTGCAGGCCAACTGGGGCATGTGGCACAGAGACAGGCAGTGTCCCCAGCTGTGTTGGGATCTGGCTTGTGCGTGGGCGAGACGTGTGGTTTTTAAGTCTGTGGCTCAGTACATTGGAGCCAGGCAGACATGAGAATGGGGCATTGGGCTGGACGAATGGAGAACAGGTGGTCACTGTTCGTTGGCGGAGGGTGGGGGTGCCGCAGACGATCAGCAGGGATACAATATGACCAGGAGATACATTCAACTGTTCTCTGTAGAGGAAAAGGGAAGTAGAGAGAGCTCTGTGAGGTCCACTTTCAACCTTGAAGGTCTAGGTGGGGTGCGGTCCTCCCCGGACGAGCCAGCGGTGGGGCTGCAGGACTATCAACGGTCAGCTCCCACTGTGGGAGGCCCGTCAGGTTAGGAGCTCTCAAAATGGAAAGGGCTTACCCATCTGGAGACCTGGTGGTGGAAGGTCCGCAGAAAAAGTCAGCGGCGGTTGGAAGGCGGGCGAAAAAGCTGTTCCTGGAGGTAACATTTGTCCTCTGGTTGGGGATGTGCCCCGCATTCAGGCGCCAAATATTAGGAAATAAGCTACGCCAGGAACGCCGTGTTGAAAAAGGGGGGTTTATTGGGGTGACGTGGAAGGGTGGAAGGGTAGGGGATGAAATGGTGTGGAGGACAGGGAAGGTAAGGGACAAGGGAAAAGGGAAGAACAAGGGCAGTTTCAGTCCGGAGCAGGCTTAAGTAGTGAACTGGTGGTCAGAGGGACCCCTGGAGTGAGTCTGTATCCCCATAGACTGCCGGGGGTCAAGAGGGGACAGCAAGGGCACCTGAGGGCTGGCCATCAGATCTGGCCAGCCTGAAGCACCTGGGAGGTGTAGTCTTTTCTCAAGTACGTGGGGGTGTGGGCTCCCTGCCTGGAATCCAACAAACAGGAGCTTGGCAAGATTGGTGACAGATTATTTTCCATTATCTGTCCTTACTTCCAAAACTTAGTCTTACTTATATTAGTTCACTTTGCATTGCTATAAGGAAATATCCAAGGTAGGGTTCTTTATAAAGAAAAGAGTTCACAGTCTTTGTGTTCAAAGTCCAACATCAGGTAGGGAGCCATTGTTGTGATATCTGGGAAAAGTATAATGAAAACAGGGAAAAGTATAATGCAGATGGTGTTTACAAAGTTGGGAATGCATGTGAGAGGAATAGATTATATTGCCAAATAGGAAGCCAGCCAGACTCAGAGATAAGAGTTGCCCTTATGAAAGTTCAGAAGTGCTCCAAAAACACCTTAACCCGTTTTGAATGCAGTTTTCCCAACAGCCTAAAGACTCCTACTAGCACCCATTTATCAAAGGTTCAGACACCTCTCAGCATATTAGGGACCAAACTTCTAATACATGAATCCTTAGAGGACACACACTGTCGGGATATTATAAGGGTTTGAGGTCTTTAGCCCCCCCTACCCGGGACGGACCTCTTTTGTCCAGCAAAAGAGGCCAGAGGGGCCTACCTCAACGATGAGACTAGATTGGGAAAGTAAAGGCCGCTGAAATTCCCTCCCCCACCTTCAGAAGACACAGGAACATACCAGGGAGCCTGGTCAGTGGTCAGTGCGGGAACTTGTTTATTGAAAAGGTGGACAATGCTTTATAGTGGACAGCAGCCAATCAGTAAGCAGTAGGGCGGTTTCGCTTCTCACGATATCGTCACAGCCACGCCCCCTTCTTAGCCTAGGTCTGTAACAGGGCATACATAGCAAGCAGCCAAAAAGCCAGAGCTTTCCATCCTCTTGGCCGAGAGTGTTCAGAATGCCCAACAACACACAATATCCAAACTATAGCACAAAGGGAGCTCTCTTTACCACAATATGGAAACTACCCAAGAGCCAGAACTAATGACAAAATGTGTGTACATAGTTATTTTAAAAATTGATTCAGTTATCTAATGTTTTAATATGAGCTGTTTATTATATATGTTTCTATAAAATGAAGACATTTTATTACTTGGTGTTTAATATTTGACAAATAAAATAAATTATTCTACCAAAAAAAAAAAAAAAAAAGAGTTCTTTTTAATCTATCACTGGAAACAACTAGAAAAATTTTCTTTCCTTCCTTCTTCTTTCTGTCTTTCTTTCTTCCTCCCTCTGTCCCTCCCTTCTTCCTTCCCTCACTCCTTCCCTCCCTCCCTCCCTCCCTCCCTCCCTCCCTTCCTCCCTTCTTTTCTTTATTTTGAGGTGTTGAGGATTGAATGTAAAGCCTTTTGCATCCTAGGCAAACACTCTACCACAGAGATACATCCCCGGCTCTGAAACATTAATTTTGACTAATTCGATTTATATAGTGAAGGGTATGAACTACATGTAATACAGTTTTCAAAACTTGCAACTAACTTGCTCCTTTATTTTGATATATTATATTGAAAGAAAGCAGAGAAAGAGAGATGAAACTCACATCACCAGATATGTACCTCAAAGGCACTCCCCTCATGGCCTCTTCTCCAGCCACACCCTACCTACCTTCAGCTACCACAAAGTTAATCCCATCAAGGGAATTAATTCACTGATTGGGTTAAGACTCAATTATTATTTACTCAACAAATGGAAATTGGAATTATCATGTAAGATAATGTACGCAATTTTGAATACAGCCTAATGGAATGACCACAGTTTTATCATCTGTCTCCAAGTTAAAGTAAAAGGTATTGTGGATAATTTTCAGTGTTTGTTATTACAAAAGTAGTTAGGACAAAAGTGAAACCATGGCTCAGAGGTGGTCATGTATCATTTCTGTACTATAAAATGAGCTGACAGAGGTCTGCCATTAAGGAATACAGCTTCAAAAAAAGCTAACATTTATCTTAATCACCAGATAAAACGGATAGAAGCTTCATATAAGGGCTTCAGCATTCTATAATTCTTTTAAAGACTGCATTTCTATGGGAGTAGGAATAAACAAATGAATCAAGTACAGACCTTTGTGGAGAATTTGGGAAATATTGTCACTATGTGACTCTGATCATGGTTAAGTTCCCATTTTCAATGCTTGTCGGTAACATATTTCAGCTGAAGGTTTAACCTATTTACTCAGTTTTTACAATATTCTTGCCATACATACATGTCTGAGACCATCCTACTGATGACTCCATGAGGCTTTCGTTAGTACCTATTCAACGTTCTTGCTCTGAACTGATTATTGATATAAACTACAATTGGTATTTTATATTATATATTATCATTTTGCTCCATTGTTTTCTTTTGTAATTCTGCTATTAATTCATAGACATAGATGTTTCAAATAGAGCAAATGTCTTTTGGACAAAGACACAGATGTTTTGAACACAAGTAACACTATTTTCATCATTGAAACACTTCAGATCCAACCAAATTGTATTATATAATTAGAATAAAATATATAAATTAATCAATGGTTAGGGTTTACATAATGATTATCTTATTAAGATCTCTTAATAAGGAATGTATCTTATTTCTAAATTCATATTCAGTGCAATGATTGTGAAATTTAATGCTATATTTCTATTGCACTGCTAAAATACAATCAATGGCCATAAGAAACAACTAATAATTTTAAAAGAGGACTAGACTTGGAGTCAGGTAGTCTAAGTTCACTTTCTACTTCTGCTTATAATAGTTTATTCATCTATAGAATAGAAATTGTAATTAAATACGCTGTATGTAAACTAAGATAGGCAGTCTGTGTGAAAATACCTTGAATGTTACAGAATAGAACATGTTTTAAATCTTATGCTTGAGAGAAAGAGCTGCTTATAAATTTTAATCAGAAAATAGACATTATGGAATTTCAGATAAATTGTTTTAAAAGAAGTGGAAAATGTAAAATTAGTGAGGATATATTTGTAAATGTCTACATGTAAAAGTAAAATAAGCTATGCAGGAAAGCCATTTTAATAAAGTGATGTAATATAGGATAATAGTATCCCAGTAATATTGGGATCTTAGTCAAGGCAAGGAGAAAGATGTGTAACTGTGAAACAGATTACCGGTGGCTTCAAAGTTCTACGGGAAAATGAAAATCCTGATCTTGACAACACAAGTATTCTCAAAATTGGAGAAATTGAGAATAAATAGAATTCTGTGATTCTGAATCTTTTGGGGTCTAAGGATTATTAAAGAGGCTTCAATTCTTTTTGTCTCATAGCACTGATTATAAGAGGTGATTTTATAAAAAAAAAGAATACATTATCAATTTAAAGTAACAATATGGTTAAAAAGAGAAGATGACAGATTAGAGGAAAGGACACGTCCCAGTAAGTTCTTGCCTCCAGATTTAAAAGGTAGGAACAATACTCCTTAGAAAAGTGCTCTTAAGAGAACTCACTGGAATTCAACACTGGACAATTAAAAAAAAAAAAAAAAAAAAAAAAAAAAAAAAAAAAAAAAAAAACCAGACACAGAGAAGGTGTAAATCTCGAAAATAATATAAAAAAAAAAATATGTTATAGAATCACCAGTTTGGCTGGCAATAGCTTTGGCAGTCATAATTGCTGAGGAATGGAGGAGCACAGGCAGAGAAAGAAAAAAAAAAAAAAAAAAAAAAAACATGGGAAAGAAATATTTGAGGGAATCTGTGGTATAAAGAGGGAGGCTGATGTTAGTTGATGCAGAGTCAGTGTTGGAAGTTGTTGAGTAAAAATCACCAAAACATCTCAGCCCAAGGGCAGATAGTTCATGGGGAACTGGGTCCACTGGCATGGGAATCAGTTATAAGTACTGCATGACACTAAGCAGAGGCAGCAGACTGGGAACTCATAAAGGAAGTTGCCAATTGACCTAGAAGTCACCTGTTGTGGGCCCCAGAGTGTACCTGCACCAGCATGATTGGAATAAGTGCAAAGATAATTGTGCCTAGGGATACCAAGGAGGGAGGGAGGTGGGCGGGGGGAGAGGGATCAAGAGTGCTCCCTTTATTGCTGGCACTCCACAAAAGCTATTGGGAAGATGCCAATAATGGCCAGAGAGGAGCATTTTTAGTCCAGCTCTAATCCTGGGTAATGCACATCCATATCAGTGAATATGAAACCCATGAAGGTTTAGAATATGCACCCTAAAAATAGGTCCCTGTGAATCAGACATCTGGCAGAGATAAGCATCATCCCACTAACAGGTGATGTGAATCAAATTTTTGCAAATACCAGCTAAAAGAGTTCCCAAGATCAACCAACACCTAACCTCACCTTTTAGAAGTTCTGATTTATAACCCTGGACCACCCCTGTTACAGGGTGCATGATTTGTCAGCAGTCTCCAGTATTTTTCACCCTGTGCTGGACAACAGGAAGCTGGGAGCTACTACAGCCAACTCTGACGCCTTACCACAATGGGTGGCAGCTAAGTGAACCACACATACATTGGATTAAACAACCACTGGCCCTTGAACTCAAGAATAAACACAAGGAATGAAAATCCATTCTTGCCCAAAGTTTTGACTGCCTCAGTGGGAAAAAGGCTTTTATTTCTTATTAAGGGTTTCTATGCCCCCATATGCTTCCCCCAAGTTTTATTCTTTCATAGTTTAATTTTATTCAAATTTCATTTATTTTAATTGATTAATCTTTAATTATTTCATTCTGTGTGATTGTGTGTGTAGGGGTACATGCACTCTCACTTCATGATATAAAATATATGGATATTCATATAATTTTATTTTCATTATAATTACTTTTTAATTTACCTGTTTATTATTTACCCTTGGTTTGCTATAGGTGGGGTATAGTTCTCCATGTGTTTGAATTGTTTTGATCTTATATTTGTATGTTTATACCTTGAATTTTGTTCCTCTTATACCCTTTCTTCACTCTCTTTTCCCCACCAATTGGCAAATTTTCCTATTTCCTCTTCTTCTCTGTCATTATTTTAATATTTCTAGTTATTTTTTACTCTTCTTCTTTATATATGTCATCTGATACCTGTCTTCTGCCCTGCCTCTGTTCACTTTTTTAAAAATATTTCAAAATTTTCTTGCCTTTCTACCCTATTTTCACTTCCCTTAAGAAACTATAATCTCACTATTTGTTAAAATAATTTTGTTTATGTAATTCCTACACCATTCATGTTATGATTACTAATACAGTTCACAATGCAGTAGACACCTGCTTTTTAGTGCATGATCTATTCACTGTTGTTTATTATTGGCAACGATGTTAAATGCTGATCCCACCATTCCTATACAGGTGGTAATTAGTGATATAGATATAAAAATAGTCACCAGACATTTATCTTAACACTGCACATCTGTTGCTAACATTTTTGATATTCCTGAATCTCCTTTTCCTCTAAGAGGAGCTGTTAAGTAATTGGGACACTTTAAGTTTAGGGTTATGGCACTGATCAACACCACAACTCAGCCAAATAAGAGTTAATTTCAACTCATACACATCTGGCCCTACACATGCCTCAATAATACATTAACACATAGAATATGAAAGATTTTTTTTTTTTTTAAATGAAGAGCTGTTGCCCAAGGAAAAACAACCAGGGAGGAAGCTCAGGTCTTACTCCTGGACATCTACTCATATATCAAAAACAAAAAGATCTCAGAACAAATAAGATAACTACACACAAAAGGACACACATGTAAAAGAAGAGGACTATATCTCAACTGATGCATAAGTCCAAGACATCTAATAATGTGAGAAAATAGATAAATAAATCTCCTTCTAAAATTTACAGTCACTCAATAAATTATCCCACAGACATGGAAGTAGAGAAAATTCCAGGAAAAAAGTCTAAAAAAAAAAAAAACCAAAAAACCTCATTATTAAAATGCTCACTAAACTAAAAGAAGATTTAAGGAACAAATTAAGACAGAAAATACAGGAGAAGAAAGACCATTTCAATAAAGAAATAGATACAGCCGGGCACAGTGGCGCACGCCTGTAATCCCAGCACTTGGGAGGCTGAGGCAGGACGATTGCGAGTTCAAAGCCAGCCTTAGCAATGGCGAGGCACTTAGCAACTCAGTGAGACCCTGTCTCTAATAAAATACAAAAAAGGGCTGGGGATGTGGCCCAGTGGTCAAGGGCCCCTGAGTTCAAACCCCAGTACCAAAATAAATAAATAAATAAATAAAATAGATACATTAAAAGAAACCAGTCAGAACTCCTAGAAATAAAAAATACAATAAAATTAAAAATTTACTTGAAAGCATCACCAATACATATTTTGCATAAAGAATAAAACCAAATTTTAAGATAGTGCATATGAATATGAATCTTCAGAATGCAATAAAAAAAGAAGATCACATAAAGAAGACCATGATCAGAATATAAAAGGGCTCTGGGACCACATTAAGAAATCAAACCTAAGAATCACTGGGATAGAAGAGAACACTGAGACACAGGCTAAAGGCATTAAGATCTTCAATGAAATTATAACAGAAAAATTTTCCAACATTAGAAATGAGATCAACATACATACACATGTAGCAATACAGAAACCCCAAATTGACAAGATCAGAACAGAAATTCTCCAAGACAAAAAATATCTAACATAGAAAATGAGGAAGGAATATTAAAAGCTTCAAGAGAAAAATGTCTGGTCACATTTAGAGACAAACCAGTAAGGCTCACTTCTGACTTCTCATCTGAGACCCTAAAATCAACGAGATTTTGGAATGAGAAATTCCAAGCTCAAAAAGAAAGCAATTGCCATATCCAGCAAAATTATCTTTCAAAATTGACATAGATATAAAAATTTCCATAACAGGGCAAAACTAAAAGAATTCACAACTACTTAGAACTACAAAGAATACTCAAAAAATACAGTGTACATAGAAGAACCAGAAACAAGTCCCCAGAAGATGAAGATCCCCAAAAGATCAACCCTTTAAATATGAATGGAGAAAGAATTAAATATAGCAAACACACAAAAATGACAAGAAATTACAAATAAATATCTGTAATAACACTGTAGATAAATAATCTCAACTCCCCAATTAAAAGGCATAAATTAAAAAAATGGTACAAAACATGATCCAAATATATGCTGTTTGAAGGAGACTCATCTTTAGGCAAAAACACCTGTAGGCTAAAGGTAAAAAGACGGAAAAAATAGGTCAGGCAAATGAAGTCCCAAACAAGAAGGAATAGGTATTCTCATATGTGACAAAGCAGATTTCAGGCAAAAAATTATTCAAAAGAGACAAAGAAGTACAATATGTACTGGCAATATGGAAACATGCAATAAGAGGTCATTCCAATAGTAAATATATGTGCTCCAAACTTAAGTGCACCCAATAACAACTGTGGAAACTTCTTGACATCAAATCCCAGAGAGACCCCCAATGCAATAATACTGGGTGATTTTAACATGCCCTTATCACCAATAGACAGGCCATTCCTCCCAAAAAAGTCAATAAAAATATTTCTGATGTAAGTAATACTTGAAATCAAATAAAACTAGTAGACACCTACAGAATATTTCACCACAAAACATCTGAACTTACTTTTTTCTCAGCAGCTTATGGAAACTTTTTCAACATAGGACATATTCTAGGTCACAATATAAGTCTTAGAATATACAAAAAAATGATAAAATCCCATGATCTTATCAGATAATAAAAAAGTAATAAAACTAAAAATCAACAGTAATAAAAAGAGAAACGACATGGAGACTGAAAAATACTCTTTAAATGAAGAATAGATCAAAGAAAAAATGAGAGAAGAAATCAAGAAATTCTTAGAAACAAATGAGAACAGATATACAATGTATCAAAATCTCTGGAACAGTATTAAAGCAGTTCTAAGGGGAAATTTTGTAGCATGAGAGTTTATATTAAAGAAATAGATCCCTAATAAATAAGCTTATGCTCCACCATAAGGCCTTAGAAAACAAAGAACAAACTAGTTCCAAAATCAGTAGAAGACAGAAAATAATTATTATCAGAGCCAAAGTTAATGAAATGGAGAATTTAAAAAATACACAGGATCAATAAAAAAATTTTGTTCTACAAAAAGATGAATAAGAGAGATGAACACTTAGCCAAATCAATGTGTGTGTGTGTGTGTGTGTGTGAGAGAGAGAGAGAGAGAGAGAGAGAGAGAGAGAGAGAGAGAGAAAGAAAGACCCCTAAATAAACAAAATTTATTTTTTTAAAAATAGCACCTCTGACACTCCTGAAATGCAGAAGATCATTAGAAACTATTTTGAAAATTTAAACTCCAATAAACTGGAAAGTCTAGAAGGCATAGACAAATTTCTGACGTATATGATCTGCTCAAGTCAAACCAGGAAGGTATAGAAATCTCCAAACAACAATACCAAGTAATGAAATTGAAACAGCAATTGAAAGCCTTCCATAAAAGAAAAATTCAGGTCCAGATAAGTTGGATTCTCAGTTGAGTTCTACCAAACCTTTGAAGAATAACTAACACCAGTCTTTCTCAAATTGTTCCATGTAAATGAAAGGGAGGGAACACTCCCAAATACATTAGATGAAGCCATTATAATCCTGATACCAAAACCAGACAAAACACATAAGGAAAGAAAATTATATACCAACATCCCTGATGAACACAGAAGACAAAAAGCCTTTAAAAAATACTAGCAAACCACATTCAAAAACACATCAAGAAGATAATATACCATGATCAAGTGGGTTCCATTTCAAGGATGGAAGGTTGGTTCAGTATATATAAATCATTAAATGTAACAACCCACATAAATAGATTTAAGGACAAGAATCTCAACATATGCAGGAAAAGACTATGATAAAATCCAGCACCCATTCACCTTAAAAATGTTGAATTAACTAGAGATAGAATGAACTTGCCTTAACACTATAAAGTCTATATGTGACAAACACAAAGTTAACATCATGTTGAAGGGAGAGAAACTAAAACCATTTATTCAAAAATCAGGAACAAGATAAGGATGTCACTCTCACCACTTCTATTCAGTATGATTCTTAGAACTCTACTGAGCACAATAAAACAAGAGAAAGAAATTAAAAGGATACAGATAGGAAAATTAGAAGGTATGTAACTTCTGTGTGCTGATGATATGATCTTATCTAGAAGGCCCCTAAATTTCACCAGAAGATATCTAGAAATGATAAAAGAGTTCAGCAAAGTAGAAGGATAGAAGATCAACACTCATAAACCAATACATTTCCTATACTCCAACAGTGATTCTGCTGAGACACAAATCAGGGAAATTATCCCACTCATAGTAACCACAAAAAATACTATACAGTACTTGTACTTGGGAATTAATGTAACCAAGGGTGAAAGAGGTCAAGAATGAAAATTATAGAACACTAAAATAAAATTTTAAAAAGACCTTAGAAGGTGGTCTTTTCATGTTTTGGGATAGGCAGTATTAATATTGTCAAAATTGCCATACTACCAAAAGCAATAAGCAGATTCAATGCAATCCCAATCAATATACCAATGACATTATTCACAGAACTAGAAATAGCAGTCCTAAACTTAATTTGGAAGAAAAGTATACCCATAATAACCAAAGCAATCCTGACCAAAAATAGTGAAGCAGGAGGCATCACTATACTGGATCTCCAATTATACTGTGGAGCTATCATAATGAAGAACAGCGTAGTATTGGCTTCAAAACAGATATGAAGATCAATGGAATAGTGCCATGACCCACTCCACATTTATTCAGTTTTCCAAATTGGGCGGCAAGAGGATTGGAAATAAAAAATAACAAATATAAATGTAGAAAAAAGCAAGACTCTGTAGACCAGCCAAGCGAACAGGCTCCGCACGTTCATATAGGCTTAAACATCAAAAGGATTTACTGTAAGAACACTTCTTCAAGATAAACAAAAATGAGATTGTGAGAAGGAACAGCCCAATTAAACCTTATCAGCTTGCACCCATATATCTTTTATCTTTGGGAAGCTGCCTTTTGACTTCAAGGCCATGAACCAATAAATTCTGTGAGCTACACAGAACTGCCTTTGAACAGGGCATCATCATCAACTGAGCAGTCTCAATTGGTATATTTCCACCGAGATTTCTCAGAAGGTCATCACCTCTGCCTTGGAATCATTCAAAGAAGCTTGTAATTTAATCGCTGCTCCCGACAAAATAGACAGAGACCAACCCCCATAATTAAAATTATCCAACATTTCACAAATGTACCAAGAATGTATATTTGGTGAAAAGATAACCTTTTCAAAAAATGGTTCTGAAAAAACTGGATATACATATGCAGAAGAATGAAGTTAAATCTACATCTCTTACCCCATACAAAGTCAATTTAAAGTGCATAAAGACTTAGAAAGTAGACCAGAAACTGCAACCACTAGAAGAAAACATAGGGTCAGCACTCTATAATGATAAAGCCACATCATATTGGTGAGTGTTGTTGCTTCCTTAACAAGGTCCCTAAAGCTCAAGAAGCAAAACCAAGAATCAATAAGTGGAATAGTATCAAATTATAAAGTTTCTGCACAGTAAAGGAAAAAAGAGTGTGAAGAGAGAGCCTGCAGAATGGAAGAAAATCTTCACTAGCTGCTTCTCTGATAGGGGATTAATATCCAGAATATATAAAGAACTCAAAAAGTTTAACAACAACAACAAAAGAAATCATTAACTGGGCCAAAGAACTAAACAAACACTTCCCAAAAGAAGAAGCACAGATGCCCAAAAATATATAAAAAGTAAACATGTCTAGCAATCTTGGAAATACAAATGAAGACATCAAGATTTCATCTCACTCTAGTTAGAATGGCAATTATCAAGAATATAAATAATATTTAGAAAGGGAAGAAAAAGGCACACTCATACATTGTTGATGGCACTGCAAATTAATGAGACCTCTCTGAAAAGTATTATAGACTCTTCAAAAAACTAGAAATAGGACCTCCATATAACCCAGCTCTCCCACTTCTTTGTATTTATTCAAAAGATCTAAAATAAGCATACTATAGTGATATAGCTACACCAATGTTTATAGCAGCACAAGTAATAATAACCAAATTATGGAACTGGAACATAAGCTCATCAATAGATTGAATTAATTAAGAAAATGTGGCATATATTCACAACAAAGTTTTATTCAGTCCTAAAAAAGAATGAAATTATGGCTTTGATGGTAAATGGATGGAAATGGAGAACATAATGCTAAGTGAAATAAAACAGACCCAGAAATTAAAGGTCAGACTTTTTCTTTCATATGCAGAAGTTTGAACAAAGTAAGGGGGAAAAGAGGGAGGTCCTATAACAAAGATATAGAGTAGGTCTCTGGTGTAGAATGAGATTGAGAGGACAGTGTGAGGCACAGGAAAGGGGAGGAAATGGAGAGTAAATTTAACAAACTCCACTATATTCCTACACCATTGTTAATTCTACCTTTACGCACACACACGCACACACACACACACACACACACACACACACACATATGACACACCAATCAAAAATAAGTAAATGAGTGAAAGGAAAATCAATAGAGTAGAGGAAGGAGAATAAGGGGAGGGAGAATAGGAATAAAAGGAGGATGCACTGGGGACTGAAATGGAGTAAATCAAATTCCATGCATGTATGATTTTGTCAAAATGAACCTAACTGGGAGCTGGGGCTGTATCTCAGTGGTAAAGGACTTGCCTAGCACGTGTGAGGCACTGGGTTTGATTCTCAGCACCACATATACATAAAATAAAGGTCCATCAACAGCTAAAAAAGAGAGAAAACTTTTTTTTAAATGAATCTAACTACTATGTATAATTCTAAAGCTCTACTAAGAAATAATAATGTGACTTAATTTATAGTTCAAGTAAAGAACAAAGTTAACCACTATATATGTTTTATATTTTTAATGGTTCATATGTAGGGGATATTTGAATTTGCAGCAGATACACTGAAGATTGTGAAGGACAAATAGTCAAGCAGTTGTTAAATTTAATTATATGGTAGGGAATGCTATTGGGGGAAGGATTTCTATATTATAGAAAAACTATGATTCTACTTTAAGAGAATAACAAAAAAGTATTTAATTGTTCATCTTTGCAAAATACAAATTCATTTTTATCTCAGTTTTGAAGAATGCATTGTAAATTCTCCCTGTACCTTGCATCTCTAATTTTAAACTATTTTATGCTGTTTTATAGCAATATGTAATGCAATACAATTGCATTCATACTAATTAACTGAGATTTCTAGTCAACAAAATATTAGTTGATATACAGTTCTTTAAATCTGTATTTGAAAATATGGAGTCAGAAGTTTCTATACAACGGAATCATTTAGATCTATGAACTTTTACACTGACAGATTTCAGAAATTATATCAATGACAATGGGACAAATTTTAACCAGACCATTTGTTATTATTCAAAGACTTTAATTTAACAAATAAAAAACTACTTGATAAAAAACATCAATGCTAAGGATGCTGAGATATTTCTCCTCTAAACATCATAGTTTATTTGTGTTTTCAACAATATATTGCTTGATTATCTCAGTTATAGAGTAAGACACAATGTATTTTACTGCTACTTCCTTACTGAACCTAATTTACCATTTGTCATCACTTAGCAAAAGGGTATAACCAGCAAATCAATCTAATTGCTCACTAAGGAAATTTGCATCATGACAACAGAAAGAAATGTCTTTCACTCAAATGACAATAACAAAGGTAATTGTCACAAAATATATCAAATGCAATAAAAATGTACTCTACATATGATTGGAAATGGCCCAGATTGTATCTCTGAGTTGCTGCCAAATTGAATTTTTGCTATTTAATATCATTTGTCTGTCATAATAACCCTTTTTATTATTATCAATGTTATAAACTCTTCAGTTGATTTGATTTAATCACTATGCCATGAAAAGCAATTGATGGTTTATTTTACAGTCCGTTTATTTTATGTTTCAATGTGGCTTTGTCCAAATTTCATTTTTAGATGTTTAGGCAGAATTAAAACTCAGAGATAGGATAGTAAATTTTTGATGAAAATTCTAAATACTGCAGTGTATTTTGTAAATATACATTATATTGTGAGACACAAAACATCTTTTTTTAAAAAAAAATATTTGGTTTTAGGATAAGATTCCCTTTGATACAAATTTTGGTTCTATCACTTGTATGTAGCCTTCCAAAGCTTGGTGTTTTAAACTATAAGAAGGAGATAATAGTATTTTTAGAGGTATTGTTATGATAATGTGAACTTATTTTTCACATAACTTTGGATATTTTTTAGTTAAAGGGTTACTCCAGCAACCTGCTGATTCAAAACCTTTTCACCATTGCTAAACAGACTCCACTCTGTCACAAGCTGTTGTGCCTTTGCCAAATCACTCATATGTAAAATGGAAATTTTTCCTTCAAAATTTTCAAAGTACCTCCAGTGCCTTCATGAAGTTTATAATCTACCAGGAAATTAATAATACTAACATATAAGCTTATATTAACTTGCTTATTAAAAGAAACAATGAATATAAAATAACAGCTATTAATAACTCATACAATTGCTAGTTATTATTATCATTGTCATTATCAATTTATTATTACATGAGGAAAAAATTTAAACACATGAAATTTAAAGGGATAAAAGTATTGGGAAGGTCTTAATATGAGAAGATAACTTGGTGAAGGAGGAAAATAGAAAACAAAGGAATAAAGGGGTGCATGTGTTATTATAATTGTTAATGTCTCCAATCAGTATGTCGAGAGCAAAGTCTGCTAAGAAAGTAATGGGAAAAAAATCTTGAAATTAAATTTGATGTCATTTTATGGAATGTGTTCAGGAATCTATGCTTTAAAATCTGCTAAACAGGCTTGTGGGCACCATCTGAGTTGGAAATATTACATGTAAAAATATGATGAGTGGTCAATTAGATTGTATTTCACCTATTTATAGCAAAGGGAATTTTTTAGATCTTTCCCAGTCAAATATTTGTAAGATATGCATATTTTTAAAGAATATGAATTAGTCCTATCACCCAATTAGGTATTATAGATTCATGGTCTTCTGGTATACCTCTCAGAAGAAAATAGCCTGCAGCAAAGTTAGATCCTTTCTGCATAGTAAACTCTTGTTTACTTCTTCCTGGCTCTATTTTATCTTATCCGAAAATATAAAGTTGCAACTTCAAAGTCATTAGGAATAGAGAGTCTGTCCTATACTTGAATATCCTTCATATGAAGTGCACTCCAGAGAAAGAATTTAATGATTATAGTACCAGACTGATGTTCTCAACACCCCTGAAATTCTGGCATGAAGGTCATTCTATAAGGAGTTACTGGAAGCAGAGGCACACAGCTCTGCTCAAAACCCAGAATAAGCTCTTCAATAGGATGCTTCTAGAGGTGAATCTGATTCTTAGTCTTGTTTCCTTGTCAGGCAAACATCTCTCATTTTATTTTAAATTTAGTACTGCTGCAGACATCAAAAGGGAGAAGTTCAGACAGAAACAGCCCATGCATCCAAAAAGAAATCTACCAAGGTTGCAGTTATGAGCTGGAAACTAGATTTATAATTTCAGCCTAGCAACTAATTTGTAAAATTGAATGCTTTCACCTCAATATGTCTCTTCCTTTCTCTATAGAGAAAACAAATGAAGTACTCTAACTGCTTATGCAGGTTTGCATAGGGATATAAGAATTAGTGTCTCAGTTGTAAACAAACTGTGCTCTGCTGAGCCTCACTGAGGATGTAGTTATTACACTATTGTATTTGATGCTTCCTCCTCATTACACACAGAAGCATAAATTGCCTTATGGTATATTTTGAATATTTCTAATAACTCTACTTAACTCATCATCTAACTGAGCTAAGTAGGAGAATTCCCTTAGTGAAAATAAGCTAAAAAGAAATAGAAAAATACTAGAAGAATAGCAGACAAAATTAATTAGGAGAGAAGATGTTTCTGGAAAGATTAGAACACTAGTCTAAGGTGGACTGCAGAAAACCTGAAAATAGAAGAGTAGACACATGCACAAAAATTGTCTCCTCCTGAACTCTGCCAATGTCAGCAATCCTAAACTAACAACCTTAAGAAAATTTGCAATTTTACTTTATAGTTTTGACTTGAAATATTAGGATTTATGAAGAGTACCATACTCTTCAAGCCAATAGTAACACAACTGCTAAATACCAGATACATAATACCCTAAAAAAACAATTTTTATTCCCTCTCCAATGAATGATAATCCCATGACTCTATTCCTCAGACTTACGTTTTAGCCAGACTCACTGCATTTAGGTTCATTAAATTGGTTGCCATGAAGTTGGTAATATTTGGAGAAATTTATCAAGAAAAATAATTTCGTTTTCGTTCAAAAATATTGTTTTGGACATTTGGAGGTATATAAGATTCCATGTGTTGTGATAGCAAATAGATAAAACTCTAATTTCTTCCTAATGATTGCAAACTAAAAATAACAAACAATTTAAAACAAATGAAAAAGAAATCTTGACCAAGACAGGACAATAGATGTGATATTAATCCTAACTCTTAAAAAAATGTATGTTTGTGTGTGTGTGTGTGTGTGTGTGTGAGAGAGAGAGAGAGAGAGAGAGAGAGAGAGAGAGAGAGAGAGATGATCTGATAGAATCCCTGAGCAATAGATTGTATGCAGCTGATTGAAATCTTTAAATGAATATTGATCTCAAGAACACTAGGTGCATATGCAGTTGTTTTATTTGTTATGACTATCCAACCATTTTAATATCTCTAAATAGCTTTATACCAGTTATCAATGAAAATCACTAATATGAACATAATTTGTGAACAATTTAACATTTTACCACATGCATTTTTCTGTGATCTTATTCTTCCTAGTCTACCTATTATTAATATAATATAGGTTGTCTCCAAATTTCTTACCCAACTTGACCAACAAGGACACATGATTAATAAATAAAGATGTGCTCAAACATGTGTTGTTAGATCCATTATCTGCTGGTCTTTAAGACCATAATTATCCCTTTTATCCCTTGACCATTGCTTGTTAACTTTGGGGTATTTGTTAACTCATGTCGACATGGGCTTTTTTCAAGTTGAATTCCATTTATTAACTAAATATGTAATAAATCAATTTAAATCAGATGGAATAATATATGTATGATGTTTACTATATTATCTTAATCAGGAAGAAAAATGATTTCATTATCTACAACAGAGAACTTGATAATGATTTTAACTGATCATATTGTAGCGAAGATCTGAGTACTTAAATGAGATCAGTGTTTTAAATGTCTGATAAATAGTATGTATTTAATAAATTTAGTGTGTTTAAGAAAGAAATTATACTTTGATGATCAACTTCCTTTATCAATAATATACTGGAAGACATTTCTAGTCTTGGTGAACTGTGTCAACAGTTTTTTATTCAATTTTATTTTTTGTTATGTTTTATAAAACATTGTAGAGGATTATGTAAAAATAGGCCAGGTTTTACTATAAAATATAAATTTATCTATATATCATTACTATATTAGAGAAGAAACAAATATTCTTTAGTCAAAAATTTTCATCAACCAGGCTCAGTGACACATGCCTGCAATCCCAGTGGCTAGGGAGGCTGAGGCAGGAGGATTGGGAGTTCAAAGCCAGCCTCATCAACAGCGAGGTACTAAGCAACTCAGAACTTGTGTCTAAATAAAATAAAAATAGGGCTAGGGATGTGACTCAGTGGCCAAGCACCCCTCAGTTCAATTCCCACTACCCCCCAAAAATTATTAAATGAAATCTATTTTCACTCAAAGTAGAATACAACTCTAAACTCTTAATTTTTTATTCCTACCAATTAGCATTATTGCTAAAAGGTCTCTATGTTTTCTGCAGATAATGCTTTGTTCAAAGCCCATATTGCAAGTTTCCTCTCAAAAGCAAAAACAAAAGCCAAAAACAAAAACAAAAAAGCATAATAAAACTTTCATTGATTATTTTGTCTAATAATTTTCCTTATGAGCCAGTTGGCATAGAGACTAAAAATATGACTTCTAGATCCAGAGTTCCTGGTTTCAATACTGGCATGGCCAACAACTATTTTATGCCCTTGAGTGGTTCTCTAAGCTCTAATTTCCTTAATGTTGTTTATATCACAAAATAATATTAAAAGTATCCATGTCACAAAATTACTTGAAAATTGAATGGGTTAAAATATGTACTAGGTAAGATATTATCATTATATTTAGTGTCCAAAAGTGGAATCTAAACCTTTTTTAAAAAGTTCTACTTTCATATAAATTTAGTCTTATCATCTTTTACCTTCAATTAAGAGGGATTTTATATATTCAAAGAAAATGTTACTTTAAAAAAATACAACTAAACAGGAATAGGTATTCATTAAATGACTGGTCAAGGGCAAATTTCCAAATATAGATCAAATGATTTTGATATAATGCACACAATTTTACATGTAGAGTTTTGTCAACTGTGATGACCAATGGCTTCTTTGAATGGATTTGCATTGCATGGTGCAAGGATTCTGCCTTCCATCTCAGATTAAAACAAAACAAAACAAAACAAAACCTGGAAACATTACATATACTCCAGTAGCTAGAACAGCCAAATGACATACCAAATCATGAATCTAGTGAGCTGAATTCTCAGTACAACAAATTCATCTAAAGTTAAAGAAAAAGAATGGTTTCAAAGCTGAGATGCGATATGAGTATAAGCTGGCCTATAGCAATAGAGAGAGGATGAGGTCTGTATAAATGTGGATCAGAAACATGTCTTCAGCATTTAAAAAAATCAATTAGTAAACACCAAGGATGGAGTAACTTGAAAATACAGAATCTCTAAGTGTTGGAGACACAAGGGGAATTTGTATGCACCCATGGGGTCTTCTTTATAGAGAACCCATTGGGTCCTACCGAAAAAGATGGGGAAAGACAGGCTATAACACAAGTTTCTTTAGTATTCAATGCTGGATGAGGGATGTACCACAGCTACCCCATCTACTATCTCTTCCGCTAAAGAACAAAAGCCTTAAGTTGATAACAAAACAGAGGGAACCAAATGCTTTTACTTAAAGCACATGGGAAGACTCATGTTGGAAGAAAGACACCCTCTATCTTCTGGGTCCAGACCACTAGGAATCCACTGCTATTGTCCTGGTTGTTGAACTGTGATCAATCACACAAGTTCTCATTCCATTGTATCCTCTACTTGTATATGAAAAGAACGCAGAAATATTAAGTCTCTGAAAAATGACCTTTTCTAACATTAAACAATTGAGAAAATGTAGAGGGAGATTATGCCTTTTTATCTTAATCTGATCTCTATTATAAAAAGTGATTTACTGGTATAACAGCCTAAGTAATATGTACTGTGATCAATCCCTTTGAGTTTAGAGAAATTAGAAACAGGACCAATTACAAGCCTGGAACTTGGAAAGACAGCTGGCAGCTGTACCTTTCAATCATAGCCATGCTTCTCCTTTACATTTGCCATATTACTTCTACTTAAAATTTACCATTGTTTTGGAATGTTAATTCTATCGAGTAACTTTCTCTTGAGAAAGTAACTTTCTACTTATCATCATTAAGTCCATTAGCTGTATGTGAAGAATATACTACCTACACAGCTAATTTACTAGGGTTTGGGTTCAAACAAGACAAATATTTTATGTCATTATACATCAGAAGATTATCACAAGAAATACTTTGACTAATTAGTTTAAATTAAGAATTGGGAAATTTTAGGAAGAAAATGGTACCAAAATATATTCATAGCACTGGTAATAGTAAATTGCTTCTCTCATTGTGCATAATTGCTTTCGTATTTCTTTTCATTGTTTATAAATATTTGATTCTATGATATAGCACTCTTACAAATGTTATTAATACTTTGGACCTTCATTAATTAAGCATATCAAATTTACAAAATCCTAACTTTGGCTCAGCCCACTACTCTCCTCTAAAAATACTAGATATAAACTTAGACTATCGATTTAAAACACTGTTAACTAGTGTCCTTAATTTCATTACCATCTGGCTCATACAGGACTTTAGCAGTAACCACTTGCAACACTTAATAGAATTGTCTTCACATTTTACAAAATCAAGTAATGTCTGAATATAGTCTTCTGATGATAATAACTCAGTTATAGACAAGTCTAGATGGTCTATAAGCTCATTCCTCTCGTCTTTTGGCAGTTCGACTCAGATGTATCTCTTTGCATGTCAGATGCCAGTCCAGGATTTATCTAGAGTCCTTAGTATATAGAACCTAAAACTGAGCATTCACACTTTCAAGTGTTCAAGTTGCCTTGAACTATTTCTCGTTATTTTGAGAAAAGAGAAGTAAAACACTCCATCATAGGCTAACCTATACGTATGTAACACAGTGTGGCCCAGAATTGGTTGTTCCCTTAGGTGCTCTTCGCATAGGTTCACCTACCTGCCTTCTACATGAGTTTCTTTCAGGTGGAAGCTTTGCCACATTGTGTATTGGAGTACTTTGTCCAGCCTGTGTGGTAGAAAATTGATAGGACCAGATATAATATTCATTCTAACATATGTGTTTCTCTTAACTACATAATTGATTGTATCTCCAGAATTCTAAATTTATTATATTTGTGATTAAATAAAAAATGCAAATAACATTCTATTTTTGAATAAGGGCCATTTTAAGATTTTAATATTATGCTTATTTTGTTATTATCAATAACAGTGTTGTATATAAATTTGTCATTTTTAATATCCCTAATTGTACACAACTACTTTTTCTAATGTCTTTTTGTTATTAAGTACAAAAGTTCTTTGACCTCCTTAGAACCTTCTTTTATCCTTCTATTCTGTTATGCTCTTTCTTCTCTCTCTTATAATTATATTTCATGTTGCATCCTATTATCATTTTTCTTTATACTTCAATCTCTTTCTTGTATGCCTTATCACTATGGCCTCTTTATTCTTCCATCAAACACGCAAAGAAACTCTCTACACAGGAAGAACAGATCAATATGGTGGGGATGAGAGAAACAAAGATGGTGGATGATCTTATTTTAAACTTTAACCAACTACCTCAAGTAGGCCTGTAGAAATTTCAAGCTATCTTCCTTCATTCCCAAAGAAAATTTACCATCAAATACCATCAGATAACTTTATCACATCCTCATCTTCAGTCATTCTTTCATGTTTCTTCTCTCCTCCTCATCATCAGCAATGTTCTTGATTTGTATTTGATTGAAATGTAAAAGCAAAGAAGGTTCTCATTTTCACAATATGAGATATAATAACTGTACTTTATGCAGACTCTGTTTTGCTGCAAAATGCCCCATCTCTTTCAGAGGCTAACTTTTCTCATTGCATGCTGAATGTATCTCCCCTTTCACCTCACTCGTGATGTTTTGGTCCTACAATTATTTTCTCTCTTCCCTGTTGACCCATTCTCTTTGATGTTTTCCAAAGAAACATGAAAATATTTCTTCCTTTAAAAATATCTAATTTCCCCTTATATGAAACCCCAGTATTCAAATGACATTTCAGCCCTTAGATTGTAACTCTAGAAATATTTGGCTACATTTACTCTCTCTACTTCCTCACCTTCTGTTCATTCTTGTACACATCTCCACAAAGGAGCCACAAAATGATACCTCATCAAGATTTCCAATAATAACTATGTTTCCTCTCTGGTGAATTCTTAGCACTCAAATAAAATGAGCAATGTGTTTAACATTTTTTTTTTTTTTTTTTTTTTTTTGGTACCGGGGATTGAATTCAGGGGCACTGAACCACTGAGCCACATCCCCAGCCCTTTTTTGTATTTTATTAGAGACAGGGTCTCACTGAGTTGCTAAGTGCCTCGCCATTGCTGAGGCTGGCTTTCAACTCGTGATCCTCCTGCCTCAGCCTCCCAAGTGCTGGGATTACCAGCGTGCGCCATCATGCCCAGCTTTCTTTAACAGCTTTTGATGAGTTGATAACATCTTTATTCTAGATATATTTCTGCAGTTGATTTCTAATACAGAAATATCTCCCCCACTCTTGTGTACATAAATTGATATGTGATGACTTAAAGATAAATTCAAACAAAATTGTTTCCATTAATTTTAAATCACTGTTTATATTTTACCTCAGACCTATAAAGCTTAAAAAAATGCTTCCTAAATTGTGTATTTAATTAATTTTCAGCAGAATTCTATTTAATAATACAAAATTTAGCTGTGCTCAAGTGTGACTATTTACAGTTTGTTATTCGTTAAATTTCTCCAGGCATTTACTCTGTCTTTTGTAGTAAAGAACAAGGTGTCAAATAGTTTTTTTTTTTGTTGTTGGCATTGCTCTTGTTTTTACTTATTTAGTCTGTGAAAGATTACTGCATATTTCACCAAAAGTCATAACAATGCATTGTATTGATGGAAAAGAATTGACTCTTTATTCGATATGAAAAAAAAAAATACTTTTTCTATAATTCAAACAACCATGGAGAGCTAGCATGATAAGTACACATTTATGTTGCATGCTACTTCTGCTTACATTGTCCTGCAAAGATATAAAGATCAACAATGTAATTTAATATGTCAGCACTATGGTTTAGATATTACATGTCTCCCCAAAGCTCCTGTGTTAATGCAGGAAGTAAAATGATTACATTGTGAGAGTACTAATCTAACCAGTCCATCCTAGTTTGAATGGACTAACTGGGTAGTAACTATAGGCAAGTGGGATGTGGCTGGAGTAAATGGATCACTGGGGACATGCCATGGAAGAGTTTATCTTTTTTGTAACCCCTTTATTTCCCCTTGTCTGCTTCCTGGCCACCATTAATGAAGCAGCATTCCTCTAACAAGTCCTATGCCACTGCTTCATTTTGGACCCAGAGCTACTGAGTTGACTGACTATAAACTAAATCTCTGAAACCATGAGCTCAAAATAACCTTTTCTTATCTAAGTTTTTCTTGTTTAGAATTATGGTCACTGCAACAAAAAGCTAAGACAGAAATTGTTACCAAGTGTGGGGTCATTGCTATGACTAATTTTATCATGTGTTTCAGAAACATTTGGAAATGGTTTGCAGAAAGAATTCTGAAAAGTTCAGAGATGAAAGCAGGAGAAGCTTTAAAGTTTTATAAGCAGAGTTAATGAGTAATTCTTGTGGGAGCTCAGCTGATGACAATGTGGATAATACAGACAGTGCTCACTAGGTTTCAGAGGGAAGTAAGGATTATATTGGGAATTGTACTAGAGGCCCTTCATGTTACATCTGGAAAAGACCTTGTCTATATTTTGTATATGCCCTGAGATTTTGTGTGAGGCTAAATTTAAGAACAATGTAGTAATTAACCTACTGGAGAATATTTCAAGACAGTACAACATTCAGCCATTGGAATGGATTTTTCTGGCAGCTTTTAGTCCAGTTTACTATGAAAATTGGGAGCAAAAACAATGATGAAGTTTTGTTTTGTTTATTTTGTTTTTAAATTGCATTTTAGCAAAAAACCTGCATGTAAAACTAAGGCAAAGGAAGGCGTAGATGGTAAAGAGATTATAGCCTCTAAAGAGATGCTAAGTATGTTGTACAGAGACAATAGGAAAGAGGGCTTGAGGCCATCTCAAGAATTTTCAATACCACACCTATTGCAGGGACAAGGGTGTATAAAAATATATATATATATATATATATTTGAAAAGAGATCCTGGGCCATCTTGCTTGCACAGGAGGACCTAAGAAGTTGTTTAACCATGCTCATCCATGCATGCTTCAGCCATTATTTCAGAGAATCCAGATACTGCACAAGCTGGTAGTGGATCTTTGCATCTTACATGAGTCCTGGTTCTGTTAGGAATGTGGGAGGCTGTAGTTGAGGGAAATATGGAGAATTTCATTCAGATTTCAAAGAAAGGCCTGGGAGGCTAGTTAATATGCACATTCCAGGTTCAGAATCTATGCAGGCTTCCTGGGTGAGGTCAGTGCATGAAGCTGAAGGTAAAATGGAGACCCCAGGAATTAAGTGATAATCACAATGTGGACTATTTGCTAAGAAGTGTTGCTGGTTGTGGAGAAAGACAGGCTAAAAGAGTCCATGTGGTCTGCATTGACAAGGCCCAAGGAGTTGGACATCCCAAACCCTTTAGAAAGCACCTATCACTGCCATGTGTTGTATATTCTGTTCACAGAGCAGTGTGACCTGTTTCCTGGCTGGGTTTCAATTTTGTCTTGGCTTCCTCTCTTTTTCCTATGTCCCTATTCCTTCCCTTTGGAATGGGTATGTTTATTCTGTGCCATTTAAGTTTGGATATATGAAACTTGCTTAGGATATTTACAGGAGCTCATAGCAAAGGGTATGCACTGAGTTTCACATAAAACTTTGGAATTGGAGTTTTGGGCAATTCTGATACTTTTAAGACTATAGGGACATATGGAGAAGGATTAAATGCATTTGACATCATAAGGTGTACACAAGCTTTTGGGATCCAGGGACAGAAAATTATGGTTTAGGTACGAGAGGTCCCCCCAAAGTTTCTGTGTTAAAATAGATGGTGAAGTGAATAGATTAGAAATTGTGAGAGCCCTCAATGTGAATAGAGCAGCTCTTCACTATCATGTTCTTCTGTCATGACACTCTCCCTCATTTTGTGTCCAGAGAAATGAGATTGGATAACTGTGTACTCCATCTCTGAAACTATGAGCTTGAAATTAACTTTTTCTTCTGTATGTTTTTCTTGTCAGCTATTTTGATCATCATGATGAAAAGCTGACTAACATAGCCAGGTATCATTTTTTTTTCAGTCCCTACCATAGCAGATTCTGCCAAATAATCTGGTAGATTCACCCTCTGCTTTCTTTGTGTATAATCCTCATTTTTCTTTAGTGAAAATGGGGTAGTAAGTATGCAATTAAAATTTTGTAGCCTCTATTATTATTATTGTGAATGTCATTATTAGTTGATTCATGAAATTACTTTGTGGATATACATACTTCTATAAAATTCAAACAGTTCTTCTTGAAGAAATAATAACTATAAGTGGGTCTTAAGAATAAGAATACTTTATTAGGGAAACTTAAGCAGATTTTCTCATCAATCCACATAACTAAGATGTTTTAACTATAATATTATTGAATTTTATTTTATTTTATTTTTTCTTTTTCACAATGAATTCCATGTTAGGCTGACCCCATTTGTATTTCTAGAAAACATAGATCATAAATGTTAGTGCCAGTAAAGATTAATTTTCAAAAATCTTATATAAACCCTTGTTTTAACATTTAACTTTTTAAATAATAGATGTTCATTTTTAAAAATATTTACATATGAAATACTTTTATGTTTTCAGAAAGGTAAGAGGTCTTTTATGCCCTCAATGAAGAATCTTATTATTTAGATATTATTTTAATGCTGTATATCTATTATAATTAATGAACTAGTATTGATCCATTATGATTATTTAAATTGCATGCTTTAATCATATTTCCTTTGTTCTAAGTTATGTCTTCTTTTTTGTTGTTGTTCCAATATCCTACCCAGGGAATAATACCATGCTTAGTTGTCATATCTTCTGAGGGTCATCTTGGTTGTGACAATTTAAAAATCTTTGATGTGTCTTCCAAAAGTACTCACGAGGTATTTTGCAGGATGTCCCCTGTTGGAATTTTTCTAATTTTTTATCCTGAATAGACTGTGCTTGTGGGTTTGTGGGAGGAACACTACAGATTAAAAAGTGCTATCTTTATCTCATATTAGAGGTACATGTGGTGAGTTGTACAAATAATTATGTTATGGTTATGAACATAATCTATCACTTTGATATTGACTTTCATCAGCAAACTAAAATATTGTTTGTTAGGTTTCTCCACTGTAAAATTACTTAATTTCCCCCTCTATTTTCCTACTTTCAAAAGAAATAACAATGTACTAGATATATTGCAGTGATAGGAACTTATGTGCCTTATTATTGAGGTTTGACTGAAAAAAGTAGTAGAATATTTTAGTTTTATACATTTATCATGGCAAGAGGATTATATTTAAGGAAAGAGAGGAAAACAAAACAGTGTATAAGACCTGAGATAGAGTTGTGCCTCGAATGTCACAAGAGTAATAAGAAGTCCAAGTTTGGCAGATCAGACACAATAGGGGCTAAGTATGATATGTAAAGGGAGAAAAGAAACACACACATAATTGTTAGAAATATGTCTTTTAGTCATACTAAGGAATTGTTATTGTCTTTCATTTTTACCACAGGACTTTTGAAAAATTAAATGTTTTAAAATTATTTTTTTGTTGTAGTTGGACACAAAACCTTTATTTTATTTATTTATTTTTATGTGGTACTGAGGATCAAAACCAGTGCCTTGCACATGCTAGATGAGTGTTCTACTACTGAGCCACAATCCCAGCCCCTGAAAAATTAAATTTTATTTGACCACAAAAAAATTCATAACAAAGTGTTTCTAGATCACACTTTCTAATGACAATATAAAAACTGTAAAATTTTAAAAACATATTAAAAGCTCTTAACTGTGAAAGATAAGGAACATTTTATTTCTAGCCACTAAAAAAAAAAAAAAAAAAAGTAGAAAAATAACTACTAGATTTAAATTATCTAGAAAGTAATGTAAAGAAGAATTGCACATAAAAACAAATGATTCATAGCCCAAGCTAAATTAGGAAAACAAAAGCTTTAATAATATATTTAATTTAAAATTATATGGATTATGCTCTAATAATTTATTTTTTGAAGTAAGAATATTTGAAAACTCATGTGATAGCCATTCAATTTAGAGAAAAGTGAAAATGTCAAACTAAGTTTTGAAATCAGGAATTGACAATAAATGTATCTAAAAATGATGAATGAAAAATCTTAAACATTGGAAAGGCCAAAGGGGTTTTACAATTTTGTTCCCTAACACTACAGCATACATAAGTCTGGAACATATGAATAAGGATAAAAGGTAAAACACTTTACCTAAATTTCTTAAGAAACTCAGATATTGAATATGTTTAAAGACAAGAGTATCATTAATGTCTCACTTTGAACACTTTAAAATCTAGGCATATTAGATAATTTTACAGCAAAGTATAAAATGTCAAAATTGATTCTATTACAAATATTACATCTGAATAGTAGAATAGCCTAATGTCATGGAAAAATGAAGAAAGTACAAGATTTGTGTATTAGTCAGCTTTTTTTGCTGCTGTAACTAAAAGACCTGACAAGAACAATTGTAGGGTAGGAAAAGATTTTTGGGGGCTTCCAGTTTCAGAAGTCTCCATCCATAGACAGCAGGATCCATTCCTTGGGGCTTGAGGTGATGCTGAACATCATGGTGGAAGAATGTGGCACAGTGAAGCAGCTCACATAATGATCAAGAAGCAGAGAGAGAGACTTTTCTTGCCAGATACAAAATATATACTCCAAAGCCACTCCCCAATTTCCTACCCCTTCCAGCCACATTCCACCTTTCTTCAGTTTCCACTCAATTAATCCCATCAGGTGATTTCACTGATTGGGTTAAGGCTTTTGTAACCCCATCATTTCTTCTCTGAAAGGTCTTCCATTTTTTTCACAAGTGAGCTTTTGGGGGATACCTCATATGCAAAACATAACATTCTGCCCATGACCCCAAAACATCACACTCATCTGACAATGCAAAATGCATTGAGTCTATTTACAAGAGTCCCTATAGTTTCAAAAGTTCTGAAATTCCTCAGTGTTCAAATCCAAAGTTCTCTCTGAGGCTCAAGGCAATCTCACATTGTGAATACCTGTAAAATAAAAGTAATTTACAAATATCCAATATATAAAAGTACAGAGTAAATATTTCCATTCACAAAATTAGGCACACAGAAGGAAGGGATAGATCCAAAGCAAGACTAAACTCCAGCTTGGAAACATGTCCTGTAGCTCCACATTAAATAGCTTGAACACATGGCATAGTGATGTTCTCACCAAAGCATTTGTGTAGCTCCATCCCATGGCCATATTAGTTGTATGTAGCCCAAGTGGCCTTTCTGTTGCCTTGTCTCTGCTCAATTCCTACAGCTTTCCTAGGACTATGTCCCACATTACTTGCATTTCTTAATCTCAGGGGTCTCCACTGCAGGTTTGGCTTCTTCTACAAATCTCCATACATCACCCTTTCACAGGCTGCCCACAGGGAATCTGACCCTGCTGCACTTTGCCTGGCCTCCCAGGCCTTCCTTTGAAATCTTGGTGAAAACCTCCATGGCTCCCCTAATTCTAGTATCCTGCAGTTTGGCAAACCAGCACCACATGGTTGATTCCAAAGTCTGCTGCCTTCTTGAGCAGTAGCCTAGCCTCCAGGGACACTGGCTGCATCAGCCTCTGAGTGCCTTGGGGGCTGAGCACATTGCAAAAACTTCCTAGGCCCCCTTGTGCAAGAAGGGTGTCCCACTGGTCTCTTCTCAAGAGAATTTTCATTTTTTCTCCCTTGAGCCTGAGATCAGTGTGGTCTTGCTAGCTCCTGAGATACCCTCAAGCCATCTTTCTTATTGCCTCTGGGAAAAGTCTTTAGCATTTCTTTAGTGGCATTAATATCTTTACTAACTGTAAATTTCTTTGCCCAGGTTTTACTCCCATCTTTCAAGTCTAAGTTTTTCAAATCTTTCTGCTCTGCTTTCTGCTCCTGAATATCAAAAGGAACTTGGCTAAAAGCTGCCAGCAACACCATGTTTCTTCCTGAATGCTATGCTGCCTTGACATTTCTTACACCAGATTAAGAAGTACATCACTTTTAAAATCAGCCTCAGTGAAAGTCTCAGGACATGCACAAAATGCAGACAAAATGCCAGAACATAACAGGAATGGCCTCCAGTCCAAATTCCAGTAGAGTCTTTCTGATCCTTCTTGAGCCCTCTTTTCACTGTCCACAATCCTATTGGCATTCTGGTTTTTTGAGCTCCCAACAGAATCAACCATTTAATGACACAACAATTTAATGAACTTTCAGCTTGCATTGCTAAACATCTCAAAATTCCTCCCACTAATTCCAAAAAGCTCCAGAAAATTTGGAACCACATGAACAGGTTAGTCATAGAAATGACCCCATTTCTTGGTACCATTTTCAACTTATTCTCTAATTTTTAAGATATTTCTATTTCCTCTGTTTTAAAACATAAATATTGACTGAAGAATATGCAAAATTTGTAATATTTTTATTAGGATCATTGTATCACTGAAATGGATCAAGAGTAAAAAATAAGTTAAAACTATAGACTAATTTTATTTTTGCATATAGAAACAATAATTCTAAGTAAAATAATAACTAATTGATTTCAGTACTGTACTTACAGGATAGTATGGGAAGGGCCAAGGAAATTATTTACCAATAGTATAATTTTTTTACATTTAAATATCAATAATTATAATTTACTCAGCAACACAAGTAGCAACAAAAACCCTTAAAAATAACAATTTAAACTCTAAATATAATTAAATAGTTCTAGAAAAGTTATATAATTTCTATAAATAATATAGAACAAATCAATTAAAAAAATCAATTAACTTACTAAAATAAAATAATTTATTTTTTATTTATCACATAATTTTGATTTAGTTTTTGTATACATTTTTTAACTTAGACAAATGAATATATATAACAGCTAAGAGTTTATGGTTGAATTCTGGGAATTGTACAGAGTATTAAATCAATCTCTGTATAGAGAAAGCTGTCAGTAGCAAGACTTAGTCTTCATACACATATTCTTGTGCTACATCATGGAAACAGTGGCTTTTCAAAGAAAAAATGTGTGTGTTGTTTAAAAGAAAAAGAACAAAAATGTGTGATTAACTAAATATGATAATATTTATGGGTTAAATATTAAATTACAAATGTAAGATGGTATCTAATATTAGGTATAAATTTCCCCAAAAATAGTAAACTTATAATGCAAAAGACCTTCTTATTATTTCTTTGCAATTATTTTCTTGATTTGTCAGATTATTAAAGTATGTATTTTTACTAGTAATTATTAATTTTGCATTTCAGCGTACCAATTATATCATTATTATCCTTTTTATAAAAATACTATGAATTTCATTTGATCTTTCTTTTAATCTAATACACACTAACTATGTTAATATTGTTCATGAGGATGTTTGGATATTTGGCTAGACATTTTGCTTCCTGACAAACAAAATTTGTTTCTTCTGAATTTAAAACAACTAAAAAGCAAAAAGGTAGCTCCAATTTGCAAAAAATCTATCCTGTTTTATCAATTGAAGATAATTCTGTATTCAAAATTCTAACATTTTCAAATCAGGATGAATTTTAAATCAATGGGATGTAATAATTGAATTGGAAGAAATGGTCTTTCTTATAGTAGCTTCAATGATGTGCCAAAACATTCCCGATAGTACATGTCTTTATTTTCCATATAGGTAAAACTATTCAGTGATACATAAAATTTGAATACTTTGTAAAACATCTGCAAGACTACTGAAAATTAAATTGAATGGTACCTTGATTTTTAAAATTAACATCTGTGCAGGAATTAAGACAGAATTGGAATAATCTTTTCAAGATTTAAATTTCTCTTTAGCATTGTTTTCACAATAGCCTACAACTTTAATTTCATTTTCATTTCTGTTCAATTCATTTTCTTTCATATCCATTAATTCTTTTCAGTCATGGCTTAATTTAATCATACTAAAATTTTCAAAAATAGGTGATTTTAATTTTTTGTTATTAATTTTATTTTCTTTTTTGCATAAATAATGGTTAATATGCAATGCCAATTGTCTAAATTTATTGGGATATACTTTACGACTAACTGTACACTTATTGTTCATTATATTTGTGAATTTTTTAATGAATGCATTAGCTAAAACTTATTGATTTTATTACTAATTTTTTATATACTTTTTTCATTTTTGGGGTACCAGGGATTGAACTAAGAGGCACCTGACCACTGAGCCACATCCCCAGCCCTCTTTTGTATTTTATTTAGAGACAGTGTCTCACTGAATTGCTTAGTGCCTCACTATTGCTGAGGCTTTGAACTCGAGATCCTTCTGCCTCAGCTTCCTGAGCTACTGGGATCATAGGTGTGTGTTACCACATCTGGCTTCTATGTACTTTTCTATTAATCTCTCAATAAAAAAATTCTATTGGAATCTCACACTTAGATTTTGGATTTTACTGTTCCATAGTAAAAATTATATGTTATATATTATATAGTTCTTTTTTTATTATTTGTGTATTTTTGTATCTATTTTAAAAAATTATTAGAGGCTTAGACATATCTATCATTTTTACAAAACATTTTTGCCATAGCCCCAATGACTATTTTTATTTAAAGTAATTTTTATTTAAAAGTAATATAACTTTATGTATATTTATTTCTTAAACATATGCTAATTGCTGAGATAATAATTAGAAACAGGATTTTTTTTAAAAGGAAGATTAGACTTGTTCATTATTTATACTTAGAGATGGAATTTATTTATTTGGTACCAGGGATTGAACCTAGAGGCCCTAAATGACTAAGCCATATCCCCAGTCTTTTTTGTTTGTTATTTTAAAACAGGATCTCACTAAGTTGTTTTGGACCTTGCTAAGTTGCTGAGGCTGGCTTTGAACTTGCAATCCTCCTGCCTCAGCCTCCTGAGATAGTGGGATAACACCTTTGCACCTGGATAACAGACTGATTTTTATGAGATTTTTAACTATTAGTATAAGATAACCACCTTTCAAGATCTCATAAAATTATTGTTCAGCATTGAAACACTTAGTCATTGATGATTAGTCTAGAAACCTTATTTCAACTTGACAATTTGCAACTTTAGGCACTAGTATAATAAAGACTTGGATGTTGACTCCTTGCTTAATTACCAGATTCCTTCCCCCTGCCTTCCATGGTAGCTATTTTTGGGTGTTAATGTCATATATTTAAATGTTACACTTAAGAGCACCATGGACTAAATTTGGTTCCCTTACTTCAACTCACTTCTTTGCACTATTTCTTTTCTACTCTAGAAAAGACTATTTTGTTGACAAATCCACATATAGAGAAAATATTTGGCCTTGGCCTTCTCTTGGATTCTGGTCATTAAAATTGGTATTAGTTTAAGTAACTTTATTTCTAGTGACAGTTCACTCATTCAGAATCAAGAGCTTAAAGTGGGACACTGTGAAATAAAAAATAGCATGGAAGCAACGGACTTCACTGTTAGAAATATTCTGTTTGAAAGTTCAATTATTTTCTACCATATTGAAAAGATTATTCATTAATTCTATATTAAGCAATTAAAATAAAATATTAAAATCATAAACCACACTTTCCAAATTGTTTTGATGAAGAAAATATCATGCATTACTGATTATGTAGATACATGTTCCTTATATTTAGCAAAATCCAAGCATATTTAGATGATACAATTAACCAAACAATAAAATCATTAAATTAATATTCAATTAATGTAAACTATGCTTTTCGCCTGTGAAATAACAAACTTGAGAATACTGAGCTCACAAAATGTTCAGAGATCATTTATTAAGTAAATTTTATTCATGTATATTTTACTAGATTATGTACATTTATAGTTTATAGATTGTACACTTTTAAGTATATTGTCTGAAGATTTGTATAAAATGAATATCTGTGAAGTAATTTTAGGGTAACAGGTTTCATTAAGAAAATAGTACATTTATTAAAATGAAAATCAGAAGAAAATTTTGAGCTTAGCATACACTGAGTACATTGTCATTTTCAAAAACAACACAGCTGCTGGGGAAGATGCTGTTTTTGCTTATTGCCTATGACTATGAATTAAGGATAATGTGGAAAGGTTAAAAAAAAAATCAAAGTTTCATATTCAGCAGACTCCAAACATTCCACAATAAGAAATAATAAGTGAAGGAGTCATTTTACTTTTAAATTAGGACCTACTTCAGTAACTTTTGAAATATAATAACATGAATTAACACATGAAGTAACACTTGAACTACCCAATTTAAGTTTAAAAGCAATATTCTCTCAATGCAGGGTTGTTTAGGTTAGTGGTTTCGAAACTCTATTTTCCATAAGTTGCAAAGAGTAGTAAAAATAGACTAGATCCAAAAAGCTTTAGTACTATTTCTGATTCAATGGAGATGAGGAACTAGTGTCTTTATATTAAAACACTCCAAGAAAATACAGATTCAGGTTCTTCTAGAACTACTCTTAAGATTAAAAGAGGGGTTAGAGAATGTTTTCTTAAGCACATAATATCAGCAATCAGATATTATAGATATGTAAATTAGGTAAGATCTTACAATTTAAATAACAAAAATAATGAAATGTATACATACAGCAAAAAAAACGTGAACTAAATGGTAATGAAAAATTTGAGCTTGGTTTCTTAATATTTTCAGACCATCATGTGATATTCTCTGAGTTTTTCATCATTTGCTTTGCAGGTAAATGAGCTTTGGACAATACTTGCTGACCCTAAACTCATGTAACTACGTCATTTGAAAAAATCTTTCTAAATAATTTTCTCATGAAGAATGTAGCTAGCTATTCAGTCCTAGAATGAGTATGCAACTGATTTGAAATACTCTTGTAAATATAAGTATCACTGAAGTTCACAATCATTGTAGTTATACTTGCCTTGCCTGTGAGAAAATATTTTGCTTATTTCTAGTGCATGGCTAATAAGAAAAGGGAAGTTATTGAATGTGTGTTTAATGGGATGGAGGGCTAGTATTAGAGAGAAAGTATAATTGAAATGTAAGTAATTGAAGCATTACAAAAATCACTGGCAGAGGCTGTTATCACTCCAGTGAGGAGTTCAGTCTAGCCTTCAATTGCTTTCTGTAATTTCTTTGTGTAAGCTTTCATTCATTCTGTCTCACAGGAAGCATTTGTGATGTCAGAATTACTACCCAAGATTATAGTACTGTGACATTTTTGAGCTCTTCAAGTCTTTTCAAGCACAGTAATTATGTCTACTAGAAGTCTCTCACCCCTCATAGTCACACAACTTAATCATACACACAGTGGAAATCTATAGTATGCAGTGCTAGAATATAAAAAGAGTGAATTTAAATGTTACCTTATGAAACACACAGATATATCTGAGATTTTGACAATAGGGTAATCCTGTTGTTGATTTTAAAGCTAGCATGATGACAGAGTTTTCTAGATGGGTTACTACAGCTAAAAAAAAAATATCTATTTGAAGGTTTACTCAGTTAAGCATATTCTGCTTCAGTGTTGAAAATTTTCTCTATATAATTTTCAGATATTATTTATTTTCTATAAATATACATATCAGGATAATTTTTATAGTGAGATTATGAATAAGACATTGTAAGAAATTTGTCATTTCCCAGTGCAAAAAAAAAATGCTGTTTACGAATATTTTGAAAGCAGTATTTTTTAAATTTAACTGAATCAATTAGGAAATATGATAATTAATAATTTTTTCATTCTGTCATGTCTTTGATAATAATATAATGTATTTTAAATGGTGTTTATAATAGGAATATAAAAATTTGAATGGGAAATCCATATTCATATTTTACAAAATAAATGGTCAAGCATATACGGTATGCCTTATAAAGTCTCTTATGTTTGTTGTTATGAGTGAGAAACCCATAGACTGCATTATATAGTTTCATAATACTAAAAAATATAATGGAATTTATATATGAAATATGGAAAAATATATTAAAATACTGAAAAGTTTGAAAAATATTTTAAATACATGTCTTGTTATGTGCTCTATTTTGAGTAAAAATACACATAACAAAAATAAGGCAATAATAGAATTTATATTTTTAAATGTTAGTATTTAATCTCTATATAAAGCACTGTTAAGAGAATAAAAGATAAGAAACAGATTGGGATATTTACAAAACACGTATGTGATAAAGATCCATATCCAAAATATATGGAGAAGGCTTAACTCAACAATAAAATATTCCAGTTAAGTGTTAAATATTTGAACACCTTGCCAATGGTTATAAACTTGTGAAAAGTAGTCATATGAAAGGGCACAGAAGATCACTGGTTATTAGAGAGATGCAAAACAAAATAATACAGAGGGCCGGAGCTGGGGCTCAGTGGTAGAACGCTTGCCTAGCACATGCAATGCCCTGGGTTCGATCCTCAGCACCACATAAAAATAAATAAAGGTATTGTATCCAACTAAAACTAAAAACATAAACATTTAAAAATAAAATAAAATAATAAAGAATTGCTACTGAACACTAAAAAGAATGTCTGAAATTAAAAAGAATAAGGTAGCACTTGCTGTTAAGAATAAAAAGCAACAGGAATTCTTATTTTTTTGAAAATTGGAATGCAAAATTATACAACTACTTTGGAAGTGAGCTTTGCACTTCCTTACAAATTCTAAACATATTTCTTACCATACTATCCCAAAATCACACTTCTGTGTATTTACTCAGTTGATTTAAAAGTGCATCCACGCAAAAAAAAAAAAAAAAAAAAAAAAAAAAAAAAAAAAAAAAAAAAAAAAACTCTGTATATAAATATTTATAGCCGATTTATCCATTACTGGCCAAACCAGGGAGCAAGCAAAATGTTCTTCAAAGCTGCAGAAGCCAGCAGGGAACACTGGCAACTAGAATACTATTCAATGATAAAAAGATTTTGAGCCTTAAAAAAAGATATTCATGGATAAATCTTAAAAATGCATTGCTATGAGAAAGAAGACAGCATGAATAGGCTATATACTACATGATTCAGTTTATCTGACATTCTGTAAATGATTGATCAATCTAGGTAGAATAAATAGATGGTTGACTGGAGTTCAGGGTGGGGTTGGGAGCAAGAAAAGATAAGAAATGGAATTTATTAGGGCAAAAAAACTATTCTATGTGACGCTAGAATGTAATACAATATTTCATTGCATAATCATAGCAGATTTTATGCCAAACTTTTTACCAAAAATTAGGATGTAAACATTACATGTAGCTTTAAAAATTACTGGCAGTAGTACTTGAAAATCATTTATTATTAAACTTGTCTTTTGTGTAAGATTGGGATGCATGGAATACTCATGAATATTACATGAATACTCATGAATATTAATATGGTGGTGACGAGTGTGTAGTGAAATACAGTAAACAATAATATGCATACCAAGCCCATAGGGTTTTGCAACATAAAGAACAAACCTTAATATGTGTAAAAAAGTTTTTTTGGATCACATCTAAGGGGCCCAAGATGTAATGCAGACTAAGAAAATTATCTAAATACACATATAAAATTAGCAAACTTAAGGAAACAAAGGAAAAGGTGTCAACTTAAATAACTTTTGAAATGAGGGGAAACTACAAGACTAAAGATGATCAAAACAGAGCATAACACCATATTATACTTTGCTACTCTTACAGAGCTACAGCTTGGCAATTCTGAAACCAGTATGAATTATAGCATTGAATGATGAAATAAATTCATTTTAGATAAGAGGAACTTGGTTTCTCACTCTTTAAGTGGGAAGTTTCAGACAAGCAAGATGAGAGAACCATAAAATTCATATGTGAATAGATTAGAATTGGAAATAGGTGAATTCATGCTTAGCTTAATGCAAATACAGGTGGACACAATGGAAATACTTATGGAATATGATTAAAGCTACTTCTTAGTATACATACATCTATTTCCTTGCTCTGTCAGCTGAGGGAGTCCTGAGGATACTACACCACAGCAGTATGCAGATCACCTAAATAAATAAAAAAGCTTAACAATTTAGGTACATCAAAGAGACATAGGAAAGTAACTGAAAGCTTCAAAGAGCCAAAGATGGAAGAATCTCAGTGCCAAAATAAAATAGTGTGGATTATAACTCGACATATAAATGAATATCAATGAATTCATTCTGAAATAAAAACACAATGAGCTGGGCATGGTGATGCATTCTTGAAACCCCAGCAGCTTGGGAGGCTGAGGCAGGAGGATCTCAAGTTCAAGGCCAGCTTCAACAAAAGCAAGGCACTAAGCAACTCAATGAGACCCTGTCTCTAAATACAAAATTGGGATGGGGATGTGGCTCAGTGGTTGAGTGCACCTGAGTTCAATCCCTGGTAATCACCTCCCCCCCCCCCCCAAAAAAAAAAAAAAAAAAAAAAACTGATCAATAAATAAATAGGGAAAATATATAATAGTACCTATGCAGAAGAATTTCAATTTATATAAATGCTTTAACTTCAAGGACATGGGGAATAATCATTCATTCCTTGAGTGGTTCTGGGCATTTTATTCTGAAATATAGAGTATTAAAAGAGGAAAAATAACTTTACAGAGGAGAAAGCCAAGAAACCCAGCCCAGCCTGTGATCCAAGTTAACATGAACATATTGATAAGTCATGTTGATGATAAGTCATATTCATGATATACTCTTGATGAGTCTATCACTTTACCTCTTTGGTCTTCCTCCCCTAAACTAATAATCTCAGTCAAACCATCAGGAAATCCTCAAGAAACTTCCAATTGAAAAACATTCTACAAAGTATGAGACCAGTATTCCTCAGAACTGTCAAACTCCAAAAGATCTAGGACAGCCTTTTCACAGACAAGATATACCTAAGAAGACAGAACAACTAAATATTGGAAGGTGGCGGAAATTTTAGGAAGTGTGGCCTATTTGGGCATGTTCTCAAAGGTCATGTCTTGGAATATTTGAAACATAAGGCCTAGTAGGAGGTCCTAAGATCATTTGAGAAGTACCTTAAAGGAGATTGTGGCACCCTGTTCTCTCTCTTGCTCTCTTTTGCTTGTTAGTGATGAGAAGAGGAGGTTTGCTTTGCCATGTGCTTTTACCATGATATGCTTCCTTACCACAGGCCCCAAATTGGAGGGCCAATCAATCATGGACTGAAACCTCCAAAACTGTGAGTCATAAAAAACTTTTTCTTTTTATAAGCTAATTATCTCAGGTATTTTAGTATAGTAATGAAAAACTGACTAACACACCAACCAGTTGAGGTGCTTGTTTATGGCAAAGCAAATATGGAAAGGATAAGAGAAGAAGGTTGTTCTATTTTTTTTTCCCCAGCACCTTTCGTATTTTATTTGGAGACAGGGTCTTGCTGTGTTGCTTAGGGCCTTACTGAGTTACTTATGATCTTGCTAAATTGCTGAGGCTGCCATTGAACTCACAATCTTCTTGCCTTATACTCCCAAGCTGCTGGGATTACAGGCATGTGCCACCACACCTGGCTCTATTATTTTTTTCTTTATTTTTATTCAACATTATGAATATAACAATAGCATTCATTACATTTCATATTACATATATAGAGCACCTTTTAACATAACACTGTTTGAATACAAAGAATAATCATACTATTCATGTCTTCAAACATGTGTTTAAGATACTGATATCCATCTCATTCTACCATCTTCTTTTTTTCCCCTTCATACCCCCTTGTTCCTTCCCTTCCCCTCCCTCCCCATTGACCTTTCTAGAGTTTCTCTAATCCTCCTATGTTCCCTAACCTAACACCCCCCCCACTCGCTGTGAATCAGCCTACTTATATCAGAGAAAACATTCAGCATTTGGATTTTTGTGATTGACTTAACTTCACTTAGCATTATGTTCTCCAGCTTCATCCATTTACCTGCGAATGCCATGATTTTATTCTCTTTAATTGCTCAGTAATATTCCATTGTGTATATATACCACATTTTCTTTATCCAGTCTCTACTGAGGGGCATCTAGTTTGTTTCCACAACTTAGCTATTGTGAATTGAGCTGCTATAAACATTGATGTGGCTATGTCCCTGTAATATGCTGCTTTGGGAATAAACCCAGGAGTGGAATGGCTGGGGTCATAAGGTAGATCCATTCCAAGTTTTCCAATGAATCTCCATACTTCTTTCCATAATGGCTGCACCATTTTGCAGTCTCACCATTAATGTATGAGTGTGCCTTTTTCTCCACATTCTCTCCAACATTTATTATTGTTTGTATTCTTAATAGCTGTCATTCTGACTGGAGTGAAATGAAATCTTAGAGTAGTTTTGATTTGCATTTCCCTAATTGCCATAGATGTTGAATATTTTTTCATGTAATTGTTGATTGACTGTATATCTTCTTCTGAGAAGTGTCTTTTCAGTTCCTTGGCCCATTTGTTGATTGGGTTATTTGTTATTTTTGGTGTTAAGATTTTCGAGTTCTTTATATATTCTAGAGATTAGTGCTCTATCTGAAGTGCATGTGGTAAAAATTTGTTCCCAATTAGTTGGTTCTCTATTTACCTCATTGATTGTTTGTTTTGCTGAGAAGACACTTTTAAGTTTGAATCTATCCCGTTTATTGATTTTTTATGCTACAGGAGTCTTATTAAGGAACTTGGGGCCTAATCTGACATGTTGGAGATTGGAGCTTAATTTGTCTTCTATTAGGTGTATAGTCTCTGGTCTAATTCCTAGGTCCTTGGTCTACTTTGAGTTAAATATTGTGCATCGTGAGACATAATGGTTTAATTTCAATTTGCTACATATGGATTTCCAGTTTTCCCAGCACCATTTGTTGAAGAGGCTATCTTTTCTCCAGTGTACATTTTTAGCACCTTTGTATAAAATAAGATAACTTAAAGTATATGTATTGGTCTCTGTGTCTCCTCTATTTTGTACCATTGGTCTACCATCCTATTTTGGTGCCAGTACCATGCTGTTTTTGTTACTATTGCTCTGTAATATGATTTAAGGTCTGGTATAGTCATGCCACCTGCTTCACTTTTCTTGCTAAGGATTGCTTTAGCTATTCTGGGTTTTTTATTTTTTTGGATGAATTTCATGACTGCTTTTTCTATTTTTATGAGGAGTGTCATTGTGATTTTTATTGGAATTGCATTAAATATGTATAGCGCTTTTGGTAGTATGGTCATTTTGACAATATTAATTCTGCCTATCCAAGAATAAGAAAGGTTTTTCCATCTTCTAAGGTCTTCTATAATTTCTTTCTTTAGTGTTCTGTAGTTTTCATTATAGAGGTCTTTCACCTCTTTCATTAAGTAGATTCCCAGGTTTTTTTTTTTTTTTTTTTTTGATGCTATTGTAAATGGATTTTAAATGGGGTAGCTTTCTTCATTTCCCTTTCAAGGGTGTTGTATTTTGTCAAAAGCTTTTTCTGCATCAATTGAGATGATCATATGGGTTTTTCTTTAAGTCTATTGATGTGATGTATTATCTCTATTGATTTCCTTATGTTGAACAAAACTTGCATTCCTGGTATAAACCCTACTTGATCATGGTGCACTATCTTTTTGATATATTTTTGTATTCAATTTGCCATAATTTTGTTGAGAATTTTTGCATCTATATTCATTAGAGATATAGATGTTTTCCTGAAGTTTTCTTTTTTTGCTGTGTCTTTGTCTGGCTTTGGAATTAATGTAATGTTTGTCTCATAGAAAGAGTCTGGAAGAACTCCCTCTTTCTCTATTTCCTGAAATAAATTGAAGATTATTGGTATTAGTTCTTCTTTGAAAGTCTTGTAGAACTCGGCTGTGAACCCATCTGGACCTGGGCTTTTGTTGGTAGGTAGTTTTTTGATGGCGTCTTCTATTTTCTCACTTGAAATTGATCTGTTTAAATTGTGTATAGCCTCCATATATAGTTTGGGCAATTCATATGACTCTAGAAATCTGTCAATGCCTTTGATATTTTCTATTTTATTAGAGTATAAGTTTTTAAAGTAATTTATAATTATCTTCTGTATTTTTGAGATGTTTGTTATGATATTTCCTTTTTCATCGCGGATGCTAGTAATTTGAGTTTTTTCTCTCTTTTTCATTAGCATCACTAAGGGTCTGTCAATTTTATTTATTTTTTCAAAAAACCAACTTCTGGTTTTGTCAATTCTTTGAATTGTTTCTTTGGTCTCAATTTTATTAATTTCACCTCTGATTTTAATTATTTCCTGTCTTCTGCTGCTCTTAGTGTTGATCCGCTCTTCTTTTTCTAGAGCTTTGTGGTGTGATGTTAAGTCATTTATTTTTTGTTTTCTTTTTCTTTAAAGGAATGAGCTCAGTGCAATGAATTTTTTTCTTAATACTGCCTTCATAGTGTCCCAGAGATTTCTATATGCTGTATTTGTGTTCTCATTCACCTCTAGGAATTTTTTAATCTCCTTCTTGATGTCTTTTGCAACCCCTCGTTCATTCAGTAGCATATTGTTTTTGTTTAGTTTCCAATTGTAGGAGTAGCTTTTTTTATTTCTTGTTTTAACATTGATATCCAATTTCATGCTGTTATGGTCTGATAGAAATGCAGGCTAGTATCTCTACTTTTTTATATGTGCTGAGAGTTGTTTTGTAGCATAATATATGGTCTATTTTAGAGAAGGAGCCATGTGCTGCTGAGAAGAAAGTATATTAGTTTGCTGAGGGATGAAATATTCTATATATGTTCATTAGGTCTAAGTTATTAATTGAAATAATGACGTCTAAGTTTTCTTTGTTTAGCTTTTATTTGGATGATCTATCCATTGGTGAAAGAGGTGTGTTGAAGTCCCCTAGAATAATTGTGTTGTGCTCTATTTTACTCTTGAACTGAGAAGGGTTTGTTTGATGAATGTAGGTGCTCCATTATTTGGGGCATACAGATTTATAATTGTTATATCTTGTTGATGAATGGTTCCCTTAAGCAGTAAGAAATATCCATCTTTGTCCCTTTTGATTAACTTTGCTTGAAGTCTATCTTATTTGATATGAGAATGGAAACCTCTGCTTGCTTCCACAGCCCATATTAGTGGTAAGAATTTTCCCAGCCTTCACCTTCAGTCTGTTGATGTCTTTTTCTATGAGGTGGGTCTCTTGGAGACAGCATATTGTTTGTTCATTCCTTTTAATCCAGTCTGAAAGTCTGTGTCATTTGAATGGTGAGTTTAGGCCATTAACATTCAGGGTTATTATTGAGACGTGATTCGTATTCCCATCCATTTTTATTTTATTATGGTATTTAACTTGATTTGGTTTCTCCTCTGGTTGGTGTTTCCTTTAGTTTAATAATTACCTTTGCTGATTTTCATTGTTATTTTTCTTTTTCTTCTTCATGGAATATTTTGCCGAGGATGTTCTGAAGTGCAGGCTTTCGAGTTGTGAAATCTTTTTACTTTTGTTTGTCATGGAAAGTTTTTATTTCATCTTCAAATCTGAAGTTGGGTATAAGTTTCTTGGTTGAAATCCCTTTTCTTTCAGAGCTTGAAATATGTTGTTCCAGGATCTTCTAGCTTTTAGGGTCTGTGCTGAAAGATCTGCACATAATCTAATTGGTTTTCCCCTATATGTAATCTGATTCCTTTCTCTCTTGGCTTTTATTATTCTCTCCTTGTTCAGTATATTAGGCATTTTTATTATAATGTGCCTTGGTGTGGATCTGTTGTGATTTTGTACATTTGGTGTTCGGTTAGCCTCTTGAACTTGTTTTTCCCATTCATTCCTCATGTTTGGAAAATTTCCTACTATTATTTCATTGAATAAATTACTCATTCCTTTGGTTTGGAACTCTGCACCTTCCACTACCCCAATCACCCTTACATTTGGTCTTTTTATGCTATCCCATATTTCTTGAATGTTCTACTCATGATTTCTTACCATTTTTGTTGTGTAATCTACATTTTTCTCCAGCATATATATTTTGTCTTCATTATATGAGGTCCTTTCTTCCAAGTGGTCTAATCTGTTGGTGATGCTTTCAATTGAACATTTAGTTGGATTTATTGTTTCTTTCATATCCAAAATTTCTGTTTGGTTTCTCTTTAGAACTTCTATCTCCCTATTGAAGTAATCTTTAGCTTCTTATATTTGTTTTTGATGTTCTTTGTCAAAATGATCTCTTACCACCTGTATTTGCTCCCTCATTTCATCCTTGAGTTCATTCTGGAGTTCCATAAACATTTGGAATATGTAATTTCTGAATTCCATCTCTGGCATTTTACCAACTGTGCTTGCCAGGGAATCTGCTGAGGAGGTATGTTGATCTGTTTGAGTCACTTTCTTCCCTTGTTTCTTCATATTGCTTGTGTGACTTTTCTTCTAGCACTGTGTAACCTTGACTATTTCATTTTTACCTTAAAGCCTTATGATGCTCCTGTAGTACAATGCTGTCAGATCCCCTTATAAATACTTTACACTTTAAAACCAGAAATTTCTATTCAGACAACCACAATTTGAATACAATGTACAGAATTAGTTAATTCAGATATTGTCTCCAATATACTCCATATGTTTGTGATGGAATTTATAATTACAAATATTGGACCCAGAGGTAATATGTTTAGGGGGAAGGAAGTGAGGGTATTGAGTTGTTTTTTCTTAGGAAGTGTGAAAAGAGAAATCTATGGAAATAGTTTAATATCAGCAGAAGAGAGAGAAAAGAAATTGGAGTAAACAATTTAGTGGGAAGATTGATGTATATATAAACCAAACTTATGCAAATGTTGAGAGAAGAAAAAAGAAATAAAAAAAAGACAAAGTAGTAGAAATTAGTGAAAAAGAGAAGAAAGAGAAATTGAGTCAAAAAATACAGAATAAACTATATACAACACCACTATTATGTATTATTTAGTTGCCCCAGTTCTAGAAATCCCAATTCCTGCATAAAATTTGTTTTCACCTCTGTTTAGAATGCAGTGGCAGAGTGTAAATAGGAAAGATGAGGGAAGACGGAAAGAGACAAAAGAGAGAAGGAAGAAAAGAAAGAAATAAAAGAGGGGAAAAAAGAAAACAAAAACAAAACAAACAAACAAAACACCAAGTTGAACCCACAAACAGGTCTTAGTCAAGCAGCATCCAGGGAAGCCCTTCTTTTTCCCCCTCCAGCTACCAAGCCAGCTGTCCCAGATCATGCCCAGGCAGTTACAGAGAACCTGTGGGTGGAGTCAAGACTGCACCTCTGGCCAGCAGAAGAATGGCTCAGGGGGGGATGTGACAACAGGTGAATGGCACTGGGAGATGGTCCATCCAGAAGGCGTCCACTCCCCATGCTCATCCACAGTTGCAGCATCTCGGGGCCACCACGCTGGCCTCAGACACGCCCTCCCCTACTGGCTGCCCACATCTCACCCATGTGTATGCTGGTCTCAGAGCACTGGCCTAATCCTTGGATGCTCGCTGGCCTCTGTGCACAGCTGCTTCTCCTTTCTTCATTGTTTCTTTCTCCTGGTCAGCTGCTGGCCCTCCTCAAAAATGGTGGTGATTGTTCTTTCTGGGCCCAACAGCACTCCCCCAGACACGTGTGTCACTCCCCAACGTTTAGCCCCGCCTGCCTGGCAATTTGTGTGAAAGTACTCTCCGTGGAAGCTGCCCGCATCTAGCTATCTTTCTATCCTTCTGTGCTGTTCAACTTTAAAGCTGTTGCCCAGGACTTTCCCCTACTGCGCTGCTACTGCTGTGCTGTTACTGCTAGCTCTGCTGTAGAACTCTCCTTCGGGGACCCTGCGCGTGGCAATCAGGAGTTTCACCCTCGCTGTATTTCACCATCTCGCCATCCTGAGAAGCACGAATGTCCCAGCTCCCTTGCAGTTGCAGGAATAGCGCTAGCAACTCGTCCAAACTTCCCACTAAGCCTCCTTTAGTGACTGACTCCCGAGGGTACCTTCCTCCTGTTTGACTTCCTCTGCCGACCTCAAGAAGGTTGTCTAAATACTAGCTATGCCCAGGTTGCTTGCTAAGGAATTAAGAATTATACTTTGGCAATTGTTATGAGTGGTTATTATTTTGTTATTAATATGTATGATATATATATGCACATATATATGTCAATTTAAAAAATGTTATTCCCATTCTTATTCCTTTGTCATGTAAAAGAAGATAATTACAATGTTTTACTCTACCTCATAATATTTTACTTACTGAGTTATCAGAAGCATAAATCTCACCCATAAATTTTGGAAACTATTATGGGGAAAGGGTTTGCAAATTTTCAGTTGTAAGCTGCATAGGTATGTGTAAGTATGACATTGTAATTGTCTTTATGTCCACATCAAGTGTGATTTAATGGGATATATATGGATACCAAGCTGACAAGGAATGAACTACAGTATTGGTTTTATGTGTCAAGTTGGTGAGGTTATAGTACCTGGTTCCTCAATTAAACACTGATCTTAGTGCTTCTACAAAGGCCTTTTATTGATGTGGATAATGCCTACAGTAGTTTACCTTCCATAATCCTGGTTTCATCCTATTGGTTGAAAAGTCTTAATTATGAAACGAAATTTCCATGAGGAGTATCCCTGCAGTATTAATTTCTGGCCATAAAGTTTCTGGCCTTACAGCCAGAAATGGATTTTAGACTTGCCAACTGGCACATTCATATCTCTCTCTCTCACACACACACACACACACACACACACACACACACTTTAATCAACCATGGGTAGAATATATTAAAATTATTTTGTTCTGAATATGTGTAGACATTTTTCTTACTAGTATTATCTGAATATAGTAAAACAGCTATTTACACAATATTAATATTAGTTATTTTAAGCAATACAGAGATGATTTAAAGTATATGGGAAGATATGCATAGGCTATATATAAACATTTCCATCAATTTATAATGGTCTTGAGACCTCCAGATTTTGGTATCCATGGGAATTTCAGAACCAATCTCCTACAAATACTAAGGGTGGACTATTTATACATGATTTACCACTAGCTTTGTTTCTCTAGAGAACCTTGATTCATGCACATTTTAAGGAAAAATAATTAAGAAGAATATGATTAATCGATTCTTCTGGCACAAATGAAGATAAGAGATGTAAATTATTAATTCACCTCTTTTACCAACATTTTCCCCTGACACGATATAATCATATATCAGATGTTCTTTTTGTCCAGAACCATGGCATGGCTATATCCATTTTGAGTTTATTTATGTGCTATTTCTAAGAAAGACTTAGAGGTATAATTTAGCATCAAAAAAACTTTATTTAAATAAGGAAAACACTGCCTGCAACTATGCCACCTGAGACTCAGTCTTGTGTGTGTGTGTATGTGTGTGTGTGTGTGTGTGTGTGTGTGTGTGTGTTTTGGGGAGTTTCCCCCTTTTCCTCAGGATGATGCATCTGATTGATGTGTCTCTAGTACAGCTATTACAGTAGACCGGGCAGCTTTGCTATTCCCTAATTTATCTAATCCAAAATTGAAGACTGACTCAACTAATTATGCTCTTTTGAGGAATCACGTCTTCATCCAGAACAGTATTTAGTGGCTAGTAGAATGATATGTTAAACTGACTATATATATCCTGCAATTATTTTTCTTAGTGAACTAAACACAAATTATTTTTCTTAGTGAACTAAACACATCAACAATTTCTAGAAATTTTAAAACCATGCTTTAGCACTTACCTTCTTTTATCAGGCACCTTCTCACCAAAAAGTCTCTATTGACAAGCTGTGCTTCTGTTTTCTTAAGTTTGTACTAATAAAATCACTTCAAATAGTTTGCCATTTATACTAGTGTAATTATTTATAAGTGTCTTAAAATTGTCTTCCTCATGTGAAATAATATGGATTAACCTATACCAGTAACCATCATAATGGGACATTGTACAAATCGAACAATGAGACACTACATAATATAATATTAAATAAAATAATAATTAAGCTTGACACACTGGAATCATAGTCAGCAAAGCTTAAATCAAATGGTCAAAATAACAATAAAAGACAAATTTTAAGCTACTCTAAAAATAAAGCTTCATGTTAGCAGTAAGCTAATTATTTAAAACTTTGTGGATTAATTAGGGAGAAAAATTTCAGTGCATAATAAGTTGGTGTTAAAGTGGATGCCCCGAGACATGTGCATTGAATTGCCAGAAGACAATTGGCTATAAACTTGGACTAATTAAAATTCCCAGGCTCAAATAAAAATGGGACTATAGCCGATCATCAGTCAACCATAGAGATATTCTACAAAAACAAACATAGCAACAAACAAAAATTTAGATTGCCTTTGGCCTTATTGTTCTCTACTTAAGTAAGAACAAAGTGTCCCTGGGAGAAAAGTATTGACTAAACATGACCTAACCTTTTCATAAATCAATTCTCTTAGGATGTGCCTACCAGAATGAAATAAAATAAACATGTGCATGTGTTTGTGATTTAATATTAATGCTGATGAATATAGTGAAGATTGTAATTCCATGTCTATCCATATTTTGCCTAAGACTTTCACTGGAATGAATTCTGCTTATTAAAGAGTATTTGCCAATCTGACCTAAAAGTGAAACTTGGTTGACAGGTTATACAAATTTAAAAAATGACATTTCCAAATACTCTATATCAATTTAAGTATTTTCAAGAAGAGAATGATATGTGCTATTCTGAAGAATTAGCAATCTATAAACTTGTTTAAGGAGAATTTGAATAATGCATAATTTATGGTGATAATTCTAGTTTCTAGTATTATCCATTCATTAAGAATTGGAACACTGTGGGACTTAATTCAGTTTAATACACTGGAATAATTTCTGAATACTGGGGCTTTGAAGTCAAAGAAAGAAGATTATAAAAATAAAACTTTGGGTTATGACCATTGATCATATTTCTGGTTAACCCAAGTTGATTTCAATCAAAAATATTATGTGACATGCAAATATATAGATTTCAGATTTCTCGCATCTCTGTTAAAATATATTGTCTCTCCCCTGAAAATATTAAATGTTGCTAAAATAAGCTGGGCAAATATTTCAGTCCATTTCATGTTGCTATAACAAAATAACTGAGCCTGAAAAAAAAGAAAAGTTTGATTTAAGTAACAGTGTTAGAAATTCAGGAACATTGCTCTGACATATGTTTGGCTTTGATGAGGACCACCTGGTGGACATCACAATGACAGGATCATGTGGGGAAGAGAGATCCAGGGGTATGAATAGACTCATTTATAACAATCCAGTCTCACAGGAACTAATCCACTTTTACCAGATCTGATCTAATCTCCCAAAGCAGCATTGATCCATTCATGGGGTGGAGTCTCTGTGACCTCATTATCTACCCTGCACTAAGCCCACCTCTTAAAAATTCTATCATCTCAACATTTCCACACAGTGTACCAAGTTCCCATCACATCAACTTTTGGGGAATAAACCATATTCACATCATAGAAGCCAAGAAAGAAAGCAGATATGGCCTGAATAAGAATAAATAATACATAATAGTGATACAGGTTTAGTTCATACTAGAAAAGAATTCTACACAGTAGTATTTCATGGAATGAATATTATCTAATTAATACACATATCACTAACGGAAGAAAAAGGCTTGCAATTATAATTATAAATTGTCACAGTTTTTAGTACGCATCAGGATTTAAGATATTTTAAATGTGAAAAATGCACATCTTAGAATTGATAAAATACAATTTTTGATTATGGAAAAATTACACAGATTGGGACACAAGAGTCATTACAGACAGGAACACAGTCCCAATTATCTAAATTTGATATTCGTTTTTCTTTTCCTTTTTACTTTCTCATAGTTAATACTAATTGACCTTTGATAATAAAGTTTTATTCTTAAGTGATATGAGTGAAACTGTAATATTCCTAAAAGATTCTGCCATCCCAACCCCCAGTATCTGGCAGTATGACCTTTTATTTCAAATAGGGTTTTTGCAGATGATTAAGAAAAGTTGAGGTCTCTAATCCAATATGACTGTTCCTTTATATAAAAGGGGACTTTGGACATTGAAACAAAGGGTAATAAGGAGAACAAATGTAGTAGGGTGTGGAAAGAAATCTCCTTCTCAGGCCTCAGAAGGAACTGACCCTGCTGGCCTTCAGAATTCTATCTTACAAAACTGTGGGACAATAAACTGTTGTTTAAGCCATCCAGTTTGAGATATTTTGTTATAGAAGCTTTTGAGAACGAATAGGCTAAGGTAATTTAGTAATGTTAGTAAAATGTTGTGATGCTATTTGTTTTAGTAACAAAAACAATTGAAATTTGTTTCTCATTACTCTTCTAACAAGCAAAGAATTTAATCAAGACTATACTTCTATAAATGAAAATTATACTTTTTTTCTTTTTTTCTACAATTTCTGTATATTGTTTGTATTTACTTTTACTTCTCTCCTGTTAGAGAAGATCAGATGAAAAATAGTTATGAATAAAAGATCCGAAAAATAAATTAAACAATTAAAACAGCTAATCAGGCAAATAAATAGTTAAAATACAGATTCACATGTTTCCTTAAATTGGATCACATGCAGTACTATAAAAGTTTCCAGAGATGCTTCATGATAGAGACTAGAAGGACTTTAGTGTGTAGGGGTTTGATTTTCACATTTCTTGCCTTCTGTCTTCTTTGTTTTGTTGGGGGGGGGGGGTTCTTATTTTGTTTTCTTTCAAAGTGCCTCCTTACCAGATCTTCCTCATAGGAATTTTAATAAAATAACCTGCTGATTAAATTAGTCTTTGTTAGATGCTTTATACATCTTAAAAATCAGGTGAGGCTTAGCATTAGTGTTTAATTGGTTAAGCTCAGAAAAGGTCAATTTTGAGAAAAATCAACAAAAGAAAAAGAACTAGAATTTTATAGAACACCATTTAGATAATATATGACTAGTAATATAATAATGTCAATTTTTTCATATATTAACATTAATATTTTCACAAAGTGTCCTAAAGTATCAAAAATTTTGGTACAAGTAACACATTTCAGAAATAAATTTGAAGTAAGGAAAAAGCCTGTCAAATGCCTCAGTGATGAATTAAAGAATTATACTTCTTTCTTCTTTGAAAAGCCCAGTGTGGTATATGTACATAATATGACTTAAAAATTTACAATGGGAAAATATTATAAAATTTAAGCTATTTTTGAGCATTTAGAAATGTGTTATGAGACCCTAAAACTCTGTGGCATGTTTTTGAATAAATACATAAAATAGTGTCCCTAACAAAAACTGCATTTGAAAGACCTCTCTTTCCATAATGACTGTGGGAGGAGCTCTGTGATCCTTACCTTAGCAGAACAACCAGTTAAAATTGCTGCAAAGTGTCCTAAGAATGTAGATGATAGTATTTTTTCCCACAATATCCACTAGATTTTTCTAGAACACCAAAAGTCTGTGGTACTCGATCCCTGTCCCATCTTCGCACAGCAGTTCAGCACTATCTATAAAAATGACCTTCTTTAGACCCAATTTCTAGTTAAAGGATTTGGTATCAACTTAGTACAGATAATGAAGACTCACTCCTGGGTCAGACTTGAGTGCAACTCCTTGGGGTCTCTCTTCTGACTAGGCCCCAACCTTGAGCTCTGTCCTTGGCCCGCCTTGTCCAGTTTTAATAAAAATCCTGCTGAGTTAGTTTAGTGAAAATCCCTCACTGTTGATTTGATCATCCTTGATATTTGCTTAAATTTCTCATCCTCTTTCTTTAGTATCTAACTACACTTTCTTGTTTTCAGCAAGAATCCTGGTCATTTGATTTAGCAAGACTCCCCACAGCCTTAATACTTCATTTTAGCAATTTTTTTTTATTGACTATCACTCACACTCTGGTCCTTGGCTACAAATCTCCATGTACCCTTGTATTTAGAGTTGAGCATAATCTCTCCTTCCTACTGCAAAATTTTACTATAGTAGCACTCTCTTCCTCTCTCTATCTGGTATCTCTCTCTCTCTTGTATCTGATATTGAACTTAGGGACACTCGACCACTGAGCCACATCCCCAGCCCTATTTTGTATTTTATTTAGAGACAGAGTCTCACTGAGTTGCTTAGAGCCTTGCTAGGTTATTGAGGCTGGCTTTGAATTTGTAATCCTCCTACCTCAGCCTCCTGAGCCACTGGAATTATACAGTAGTTCTCTTGAATAAAATATGCCTCATGGTCATTAAAAATAGTGTTATGAATAATTTTCTCTTTAATAGGGTCTTACTGATGTTCATTTTTGTCTATACCATACCCACTAACTGGGCAAGAGTTGAGTTGCAGAGATTAAACCCCAGAGTATAGTTGAAGGTCAATGACTCCCTTCTCCTATGTAATCCCAACTTTTAGGGCAAAGGCCTTAACTCAAATGTGGCAGAGTAAGAGAACTGAGGCCTCAATTGCTGTCACCTCAGCTAACTCAGAGTGGAGCATTTCCTTTCTGAGCAAGGCAGGTGGAGAAGCCCAGAGGCAGCCACTCTTCTTAAGCACTGTTTTCAAAGTAGATCAGTCATTCTAAGAGAAATAGGCCACTGTCTCCACCCAGCTCTCAAAAAGAAACAGAGTTTTTATGCTGAGGAAAGGAGGTGAACTATAGAAAGGAGAAGACCAAAGCTCTCCTCAAAGCTTTTTCTTTTATTTTCTTTTTCTATTTTTGTAAAACATTGTTGGAAAAGTTGAAGTTTAAGTATACTACAAAAAAAAAAAAAAAAAAAAAAAAAAAGTAGGGGTTTTGCTGGTAAATTACTAAGATAGAGCTCACAATATCATAAAATAGGACGAACCAAATAAATGAAAAATCAGCTATTTTTCTGGGATATCAAAAGAAAAAAAAAAAAGAAATAGTTAAGAAAGACTCTTCTTTAATTAGAATAAAGATGAACAAAAATGTCTATGGATAGGGAGACACACTAATTCATATCCTAAATATGTATCAAAAATAAAGGAAAAAATTGATGGCAGTTAATGGAGTGTAATACTTTGCAAACAGCATAACAGAAAGATCAGGGAAAGTGTCCTGTCCTTTAAAAAAGAGCTCTGCTAAAATCACTGTCATTCCATGTTCAGTGTGTGCATGCACAAGGCTGGACCTACTAGGGGTTGACATCACAAGATTTTCACTGCAAGGAAAATAGAGTGCATTACAGTAATCCATTGAAGTCACTAAGCAAATAAGTTAGCAAGCACAAATATCAATAAACTTTGAGGTGGTGGAATTAATAACCAGAAATTGTATAATATATTGTCTAAAATGTCTGTTTCAATAAAAAGTTAAGTGTAAAGAATGAGAAATTGTGAGACATACATAGGATAAAAACGTAGACAATGGGAATTAACTTTGGGAGGACTGCATGTCAGGTTTAGGAGACAAAGATTTAAAGCCAACCACTGTACTATGTTCAAAAAACAAAGGGACGCCATGACTAAAGAAGTAATTGAAGATAACATGACAATGTGTCAACAACACGGAATACTTTATGAAATAGAATCCAAAGAGGAGTTCTAGATTTTAAAAGTAAAATAACTTCAGAAAATATTAACTAGAGGAGTTAATGGTAGACTTAAAGTAGCAGAAGAAAGAATTACCAAATTCAAACATATATTGAGAGAACATGTAGTCTGTAAAACAGAAGAAAGAATGAGGAAAAATGAAAAACAGAGAAATGATTAGGCACCATTAACCCAATAGCATATGAATAATGGAAGTTCTAGGAGAGAGACAGAAAAAGGAACAAAAAAGCACTTGAAAAATTCCTGCATGAAAATTTCTGAAATTGACTGAAAAATAATTCTAATATCCAAGAAGCTTGATGAACAAAAGTAGAATAAACACAAATAGCTACAACCAGACACATAAAAAGAAATGTGTAATACAAAAAGCAATGAATTGAAACCAGGAAATGATAAATGTGTCATTATAGATAAAAGAACCCCTCTAAAAATAATGTGACTTCCCACTAGAAAAATGGAGGCCAGAGGAATTGGCACAACTTTCAAAGTACTAAGAGAAAACAAAAATCTATCAAACATTTTATATCTAAAAAATCTTTCAAGTATGTAAATAATTCAAATAACTTAAAATTTAGTAATAAGAAGATAAGCACATTAAAAAGCAGAGGATCTGAGTTGTACAGGTCTTAGAATTATTACTAATATCATCACAAGAAAAGCATATATTTATGCACGTATTAGAAAAAAGAAAAGATATGAAATTGGGCTGGGGTTGTGGCTCAGCGGCAGAGCGCTCGCCTCACACAGGCACGGCCTGGGTTCGATCCTCAGCACCACATAAACATAAATGCATTGCATTGTGTACAACTAAAGCAAATAAAAAACAAGATATGAAATCCATAAGTTTCATTTTTAGGAATCTCAAAAAAGATGAGCAAATTAAATCCAAAGTAAGCAAACAAACAAACAAAATAAATAAATAAATTGAACTGGAACAAAACCCAAACATGTTGAAAATAAGAAATTAATAAGTAATATCAACAAGCCAAATCTACCTTTTTGAATGACTTTAAAAAAAAATGATGAGCATCTACCCAGTATCCAAGGTAACAAAGAAAATTAGGACAGGAATAAAAAAAAAAACGAAATGACTAATATCAAAACAGAAGAGTAGCCATAATTATCAATACCATAAATATTAAAAGAATAATGTAGAAATGTTATGAACAATTCTATGATAACAAAATTGATAAACTAGATGAAATGGATCAATTCTAGAAGGCACAATCGACCAAAACTCACACAAGAAAGAATTTATAATCTGAAGGATTTTAAATATATTGAATAAATTGAATCAACAAAGTTAAAACTTTCCAAAATAGAAAGCATTAGGCCAAAGTACTTTCACTAGGTTAGTCTACCAAATATTTAAAGTATGAAAGATGACCACTCCTTTACAACGTGTTTCAGAATGTAGGAGCCAGGGGAGCTTTCCTTGATTCACACTGGGACCAGCATTAATCTTTCCACAAAACTAGATAAAGGCATTACTATGAAGGAAAATTATACACCAAAACTTTAGTGAGCACAGTTGCAAGCACTCTAAGTTTATTGAAAGAATGTTAGAAAAATAGATCCAGGAAATAAAATAATGACCCCAGAAATAGGCCCAATGATTTTTGATGAAGGAACAAAGCAATTGTGGGCATTTTAGCAAATGGTGCCAGAACACCTGGATATTCACATGCAAAAGAAAAAAACCCAGTCTAGACAGAGACTACACCTTTCACAAATATAAATCCCAATTGGATCATAGACCAACATGTAGACTGCAGACTTTGTACCTACTAGAAGACATTAAGAAAGAAAAATGAGGTTACTTTGAAATTGGCAACAGATTTTTATACAAACTGTCAAAAGCACAATTCACAAAAGGAAAAAAAAAGTTGTATTCTTTCATAATTAAAAACATTAATCAACGTTTTTAATGTTAAAAGTTCAATTAATGTTTACAACTTTAATTTTATTTGAAGAGACTGGTGAAAAGATGAAAAGAGAACCGTTACTATCCACATAAAGATGAATATTTAAAAAGCTATTACAGTCAACTATAAACGCATATCTTCACTCTACTCTTCTACTCCCTTAGCTTCCTTAAATGTATGGAGTATTTTTACATCGATAAATATTTGTAGCATGAATGAAACCAAAAGGGAGAAGGGGTAACAAGGCATACACAACAGCATTTCTCTCTTTCATTGGATTAAGTCAATATAAACTTGAAGTCAATTGTGGTCAGTTAGGGTCTGAACAACAAACTATAGGACAATATGAAGAAAATAACTGAAAAACTATAATGACAAAAGTATTCAAAAATTGAAGTGCTGCACTAGAAAATATTCACTTAATGCAAAAAGTGATCAACAGAAGAGAATAGAGGAAAAGCAACAAAACCATGCGACATACAGAAAACAAAAAATAAGATGACAGACATAAATTCAACTCAGGATATATATGAAATACAATTTGCCTGGTATTTTCAGGCTCCTTTTTATTAGATGTAAGTTAGATATAAATTGTTTTTATGTGTGTCATATTTTGCAATCTGTATCTGTGACATGTTTTCATTCTTATTTTATAAGTGATATAACTGAATTATAAATGTATTAGATTCCTGACAGAGTTCAAATCCTATTTCAGAATGGTATTCTCCAGCCAAGACACAACTCAGAACTTCACTGAAGCACCTGCATTCAGTTGTATGGTAAACAGACACTTCGAGTGCCCCTGATGATCCCTGCCTCCCAGCATTCATGACCTGTGTGCACCCCCAACATTTGAGTGTGTGCATCATGTGTAACTTATCTCTAAGATATACAATGTCAAAAAGAATGGGGTCGGTGATTGTATGTAGGTGATTCTATGCTTACCTCAAGTAAGATTGAAGTGTCCATCTTTCTGGAGTCTCTCTGTCCCTTGTTGACTTTTAGGAAACAAGAGATTTTTTTTTTTTTTTTTTTTTTTTGAGAGACCTTAAATGACTAGAAATTGCAAACATCTTCTAGGAGCTGAAGTTGACTTCCAGTTGACAGTGTGAAATTGTTCCCAGGAAATAGCAACAAAACCAAGTCCTCAGTTCTACAACCACAAGGAACTGAAGTCTTCCAACAACTGTGTGAGCTTAGATGCATCCTTGTCTAATTAAACCAAAGTAAATCTCAAACCTGGTCACCACCTCAATTTTAGTCTTGTGAAGCTTTAAGCATAGGACAGATGTGGTGTGCCTGAACTACTGACCCAGAGAAATTGAGATGATAAATGCATGTTGCTTTAAATTTTGTGTTAAATTGTTACATATCAACTTAAAACTCAGGTACATTTTATCTTTGCAAATAACAACTGTAAAGGTCCAGGGATGTGGCTCAGTGGTAAAGAACTAGCCAATGATAGACATTTGTATTGTTTTCACATTGTGAATATTGTAAAGAATACTGCTATGAATATGTGTACATATGAATTTGTTTCACAACCATTTTTTAATACTTTTGGGTATATCTCTAGCAATGGAATTTCAGGATGATATGATAATTCTTTTACTTTTTGAAGAACACCCTAACTGTTTAGTGACTGAACTGTTCTGAATCCTTACTTGTCATGATATACAAGAACCTAGAAAAATTATGCTAAGTAAAAGAAGTCAGGCACAAAGGGTCATATATTATAAAACTCCACTTATATGAAATAACCATATTAGGTATAGGCATTGAGAAAGAATGCCAATAGGTGGACACCATGCAATGGAGGCCTGGAGGAATAGGATGCAATTGCTTCTTGTGTATCATATTCTCTTCGGTGTGATAACAATGTCTTGCAAGTAGATAGAGATCTTAGTTGTACAAAATGGTGAATGCACAATTTAAAATGGTTAATTTTTAGCCGGGCGCGGTGGCGCACGCCTGTAATCCCAGCACTTGGGAGGCTGAGGCAGGAGGATCGCGAGTTCAAAGCCAGCCTCAGCAATGGCGAGGCACTTAGCAACTCAGTGAGACCCTGTCTCTAATAAAATACAAAAAAGGGCTGGGGATGTGGCCCAGTGGTCTAGTGCCGCTGAGTTCAATCCCCGGTTCCAAAAAAAAAAAAAAAAAAAAAGGTTAATTTTATGATATGGGAATTTCACTACAACTAGAAAAATAATTTTGTAATTTCTTTATCTGCTGAGTATGGTGGCTGGCCAGTTCTTCATTTCATGGCATATATAAATCTTCTTCCACTGCTTCTTTCTAGTATCATAGGTAATGTTAATTGAGTTGTCTGCTGAGTTTCACACTTGTAGTTCATTAATTCACACATGGAGATAGTAGTAGAACATTAAACTTTGCAGGCATAAAAAAAAAAGTTCATGTGAATATGTCACTCAGTGAAAAAGAACTTTAAATATCCATGCTGGTTCATCAGTAATGCTCTATTTTATTTAACTTTGCTATGCCTCTTGAAGGAATTATTAGACAGTAAAGCTTTTTTTTTTTTATGCTTTTGTGAATGCTTTCAAATATATATAAGATTATTTTAAATGGAAGAATATTAAGATTGGTTTTTCTGACAGATTGCTTCTTTTCTGACTTTGGCAGTCTATAAGAAGATAATTATTAATTTTGAAGAAAAGTTGTTGCTATTTGGGAGACAGCCAGAGAGAGAGAGAGAGAGAGAGAGAGAGAGAGAGAGAGAGAGAGAGAGAAGCTGGAGAACAAGCTCAGATAGTGAAGAGGAAACAAGAGATTCTGAGTAGCTGTTAAAAAAAAAAAAAAAATCCTATAGCATAGGCCAGTCTGTCAGCTAACATTGTAACTGTTCCCAAGGGACTTTTGACACTGGCTTTACACTTAAGGCCTGACCCTGAATGACACTGATGTCTTTAAATATGCTGCTTTCATCATCCACAATTTCTTCACCCAGTTTTTAACTCCATATACCCCATAGGTATTTGAATTAATGAAACATTATTTCAATGATTATTCATAAAAAGTTCAGATACTAATTTTCCAAGCGATCAGTTGCCTAAATTAAATTTATCAACTTGAAAGTGAAGATGCAGCAAAACATCAAAACCGATTAATCATTATTTCCTCATTTAAACATAGCAAGTTGATCATAAGCACCAATGATAATAAAACACATTACTTTTCTGTAATATATAATATAATTTTAATCACAATATTCACAAAATACAAAATGCTTGTAGCTGCTACATAATACAACAATAATAACAAAATAAAAAAGAATGGAACAGACCATAACAATTAATTAAAAAGCAAATTCTAAAAGCACAACTGAAAAGTATTTATTTTCACTATTTCAATGCTTGTTGATAATTATGAGAGTAGTGGCTTTACTTTGGAAGTACAGTTTGTAGCCTTAAGAGAATTGGGAATACTTAAAAACACCAAATCTTTCAGAAATCCTTTAATTTTTTTTTTTTTTTTGTCACTATTTTGAAGCTCTTTCTCCAGGCACCAAGCCAAAAGATTAAAAAAAATCATAGTTCAAATGACAACTACTTCAAAAGACTTTGTAAAGCTTGTGAAAAATACATTTCAAAAGAAAGAAAAATTCAAGTTATCCCATAAGTATATACCAGCGTGTTCTGTTGTTGTTTTCATTGCTTGCTCAAGTGAGAAACTTAAGAAGGGAGTCTGAAATAAAATAGAGTAGTAGCTTTCAATATAAATCAAGGGCCATCATCATAATTAAATAAGATTGGAATTTGTAAGTGCAATCTATATAGTTCTATTGAAAAGATTGCCATTATTAAAATAGAAATTTAAAAATATGATTTCTGGAAACAATTTCTGACATTCAAAATTAAAACATTTGTTTCCTTTTTATCTTAGTCTTTACATGATGGAATAAATACATTTTTGGAAATTTTCATATATGTGCATATATGAAAAAATAGAGAGAGTATACACCCACATACATACATACAAAGATACACACACACTTCAACTTATGATTGGATTACATCCTAATAAACCCATTGTAATTTGAAAGTATTAAGTCACAAATGCATCCAATACACTGAACCTACTAGAAATCATAGCTTAAAATGAATTTTTTTTCTTTCTTTCTTTTTTTTTTTTTTTTTTTTTTTTTTTTTGGTGGAGGTGCTAGGGATTGAACCCAGGGCCTTGTGCATGCAAAGCAAAAAGTACAAGTACCCACTGAGCTATATCCGCCAACCCCTTAGTATGAATTCTTAATTGTGTTCAAACAGCCATCCTTACACTAGCCTATAGTTGAGTAAAGTCCCAAACAATGAAAAAAATCATCTAACAAAAGGCATTATTAAGTATTTGAATATTCCATGTATTTTAAAATTAAATACTGTATCAAAAGAAAGAAAAAAATAAGTGTCAACACAGTATAATTCAGAGCATCATTTGTTGACCCTCCTAAACAGGTAGCTGACTGGGAATGGTGGGTTTCTAAAGCTGCCAAGTATCAGGTCACATTAAATGAATGTCATACCATATGAAAAAAAAATACAATTTTTTTTTTTTTTTTTTTTAGTAGTCTGTGGTAAACCAAAAAGGTCAGTGTGCGGTTTGCCTTTCAATAATGCCCTGACCCAGAGGATTGTATGGGATTGCCATTTTTGGGGATGCCCAATTGTAAACAATGAGATGTGACATCTTTAAAATTATGTATCCATGAATAAATCGCAATTTTCCAAAGCTTGGCTCATGAGTAACATCCATCTGCCACAAATGAAACTTGAATGGGAATGTAAACAGAGCTCTTACCACAGCTTCCAATTCCACTAGTTGAGCTGATTTGTGTGCAGTTATGTAAGTCATTTTCTTTTGTTAGTGACTATTGCAGCAGTACCATTTTCTACTGTATGTGTCCATAATATAATTTTTGCACAATTGTGAAATAAAAATGTGTAGATGGCCTCCCAGGTCCTTGTACAGTTTTCCATGCCTTTAAGGCAGCTGCGTTTATCTGAGCATATACTCCTCGCCCGGGGTATAATATTTTTGAACCTGTACGTCTGCGAATGGCCCTTCTCCTGTGATGCATTTCAATATATATGGTCTCCAAATTTTGAATAAAACCCTGCATCTGCATTTATTTTAGCTGTTTCTATACAAAGTTCTTGAAATTGTGATCGCCAAACCAAGTATTGTCCCCCACTTAATGTTGCTTTACATAGACGTTTCCAGTCTGACTTTGGGGGGTTAAGCTAAAGGTGTTAACGGGACTCCAGTATACTCCAACGTGCATTTAAAGGAGCTTGGGGTCCATATGTCATTACTGCCTCTTTGAGAATTTTTATTGTTTTGAAATCTACTGACTGGTGGCCCCTCTCTCCATTTTCATATTCAAATACTGGCAGTTCCCAACGTATCTGTGAGTTACCCTCGAGAGCACATAAGCGCTCAGAAAGACTTTTTATTTCTATTTCTAGGGTATGCAAACGCCTAGTGATACCCTTCATATTTTCTGTAATAGATTCCACCCATGGGGGAGTGGAGGACATAGGTTCCTCCACTTGATGGTCCCTTATCTTGGTCTTCCTTAATTTCCTTTTGTTCATTTTTTCAGAATCACTTTTACTTAATTCCTCCTCACTACTACTACTCTCATTGGTCCTAACTGACTCAGTAACATCCTGAGTCCCGGATTCAATTGAGAGCATGTATCCTTGAACTATCTCTAATAAATCTTGAATAGCTTTAGCAGCTCGGATCTTTGTCATTTTTGAGCCCGCACTGATACTATCCTTACTGGCCCTAACTGACTCAGCCGAGGCCAAGCTTTCATGATCACTTTCACTTTTTTCCAAATTCTCCTCACTAATAAAAATAAGTGTCAACACAGTATAATTCAGAGCATCATTTGTTGACCCTCCTAAACAGGTAGCTGACTGGGAATGGTGGGTTACTAAAGCTGCCAAGTATCAGGAATGAATGTCATACCATATGTTAGTAGTCTGGGAAAAGGTCAAAATTCAAACTTGAAGTAAACTTTCTACTGTATGTGTATAATTTTTGCACAATTGTGAAATAAAAATAAAATCTTAAGTTTTCCAATCATAATTTAAGGTCTGTATATGTGTATTTATTTAAAAATAATATAAAAATATGTTTCATGTGTTTTTATATATTTTCCAAAAAACTGTTGTGTAATAATTTTATTTTTACAAATCATCACCATATTTATCACTTTGAAATTCACTAATTTTTCATTAAATGTATTTTCTTTTAGAAAGTAATTGAAGCATTTGGCCACTTCTTCCTGGTGTTACAATAAAACAGATGATTTATTTGTACTATATTAAAACAGACATTAACTTGATCAATTCAATTTGTAAAACTGAAAATATTCACCCAGATTAGCTATTCTCTTTCATGAATTTAATTTTTATTTCAATCCCCAATGTGGATTTTCATTCATTAAATAAGGTCTTTCCAAATTGCCCATAAATTTTGGTATTGTAATCATTATTTTAAAAGCTTACAAGCAGTTTAAGTTAAATGCTGTTTGAAATAATTATTTCATTTCCAACTATTACTTTTCGTGTATTTATAGAAAATACCTATTCAGTTTTATTTTTAACTAATACCTTGTACTGATGGAAGATGTGTTCAGTTCCTTGTATTGTTGGCTTAGTTTGATGTCAAAAAGCACCAGGACAGCAAATTCTCAAGCCGTAACTTGCCAGAAAGAAAGAGACAACTTTGGAAACAATTCTCAGAAACCAGAAAGGACACCTGAGTAACCTTGCAAAATGTACTTGTCCTGAATACCAACTACTGGGCAAAAATGTGGTTTCTGATACTTCAATTCAGTTGTCCCACAATTATAGCCTATGCCACTATTAATATATAAAAGGCTACCAGAGAGAATCTTTTTTAGCTACATGGTCTCACAGCAGAAATAACTCTTTCAAAGGTACTGTGGATTCTCTTTCTTATGGGATTTTTTTTCATATACTAGACTATATGTGTTTTCCATCTAAATTAGAAAATTTGAAACTATTTTATATTTTAGGAGTGACATATATAATAAGTGCCTGCCATATGTAGGAAGGAGAAAAAGTGTATTAAGACATTTGTGTGTTACAAAAATTAGAGTAAAGCTTTATTCTTTACTTTTGATGGAAAGTTGTGTTACAATAAATATTGATAGAGAAAATATAAAAGAAAAAAATATCAAATTGTGAGAACCACCATGAATTAGATAATATAGGTACCATATGAACTGTGAAGAGTTACTTCATTTCAACCCATTGCTAATCTGTGGCAATGTGGGCCCCATATTTGCACATTTTTCTTCATGTGGTTTTTAATAGACTGAATTTACAGAATATTAGGTATAATTGATCAATTCTCAAATTCCTAAGTGAAAGTTTACTTCAAAAAATTTCTAGTGGTATGTGAGACATACACAACTATACTGGTTGAAAGTATATCATGGATTGCAATTTGTAATCTGTTGTAGACAATCCAAAATAAGAAAGTCACCCCTTAACCCGATTTTTTAAATAACTGGTAAATAATGTATAATCAACGAAAATAAAGTAAAATTAAATAAAAAAAAGAAATACACAATACCAAAAATGAACCATAATGTGAAATATGGACTTTGATAACGTGTCATGGCAGGTTTGTTGATTATAACAAAGTACCACTCAGGTGCAAGATGTGATAGTAGGGGAGGCTATGTAGAAGTGAGAGAAAAGGGAACATGGGCACTGTCTGGACTTTCTACTGAATATTTCTGTGAGCCTATAACTACTCTTTAAAAAAAAGTCTATCTAAAAATTTATAAAGACTTAAAACAGTTCACCCCCAATCTCACAAATCAAGGTAACCTGAAATATCTTTTAGTCAACCCAATAACATAAGTCTATAAAATGATACTAGAGTAATGAGGGACACAATGGCATCCATAAAGGTCTGTTCTAGCCAAAATTAATGCTAGATAAGTTTTTGCCTGTTCCTTCTTTCCATTGTTTTATCAATTCAACTCTTTCCTGACATTAGTTTTGCCATTGTGCTCTGTAGCTGCTGAAGGCTTCAAGGAGTACTGCTCTATTTGGTAGGTGACATAGAATTCTGCCTTTATGTAATGCCCCCTTAAATACACATCTATTCAAGCATCTATTCCACAGGTCCTGTGTTTCTAAAGTAAAACTCATTAATCTGAACAACAATAAAATAAAAGTCTTGAAAAATATGTTAATAGGTATTAATGGCTCAAAGTTTTGTTCTCCTAAAGAACACAGCTGCTTTTGAAATGAGTTTTTCAATGGATGTGCAGTCTTCTAAGTGTACTGAATTATTATAGCAGTAAAAAATTCATTCATCCATTAAACAAATGGATTTTTTTTTTTTTTCCTTTTTAAGCTGAGCCTTTTAGCACCTTCTCTAATGACATATTTTGGGAAGGACTAAGAAATATACCTTTGGTGTCAGTAACCTAACATGATGACATTTTAGTCAAATCCCAAACCTTGAGACAATATTTTAAAAAAAATTAATATCATGTGCTTCTTCTGGGTACTGGAATCTCACCTACATTCATCAGGGACTCTTATATTTAAAACTTATAATGAACTAATGAATAGTTCTCCTTCTGAATAATTTATGGAAGATAAAGCCATACACACACACAAACACACACATACACACACACATATAAATGAATTGCATAGAATTTTCCCCATTGTTCTTAAAATAAAAATCGGTAGCACACTAAAATGTTATAATGCTTTTATTTCTATGTACTTCTTATGCATTTCCTGTATTTTCTAATTTATCTTTAAAATAAATTTTGAAACACTTAACTGGTTGTACCCGAAACAAATTTGTTACATTTTTTTTACATTTATTTTCTCATTTCTGTCAAATGTGCATTCAGGCCCTGCACCACGGTACAGCCTGCAATCCCAGAGGCTGGGGAATTGGAGGCAGAAGGATTGCTAGTTCAAAGCCAGTCTCAGCAAAACGAGGCACTAAACAACTCAGTGAGACCCCTTCTCTAAATAAAATACAAAATAGGACTGAGGATGTGGCTCAGTGGTTGAGTGCCCCTGAGTTAAATCCCAGATACCAAAACAAAAAACAAAACAAAATAAAAACCTGCATTCAGTTCTTTTTATTTTTTCATTTTTTAAAAATTAATGGTGGCATTTTTATGCCAGGTCTTTTCAATTAATTCATTTTTAGTTGCATAGTCCTATTCTGAAATCAAAAATCAAATCTATTAAATAGAGTAGTTACTTTTTCCAATCATTTTTATGTCTCTGCTCTGCAATTCAAAGATTCAGATTCCTACTGCTTCAAGTGCAGTAATCGGAATGTCCGCCTCTGTTGCTTATTCACTGGGTGTGACATACACATGATAATCCCTAGGTCCCCAAGCTCTACCATGCTTTTATCAGTAGCCTCTGCATGCTGCCTCACTAGCTTTTGTACTGTTTTCCTGATGATACAACTGTGGAGTGATTATATTCTGTCCCATGGCTCTTGAGTTGAATCTTACATTAAAATGGATCCCCTTGCAAGAAAAATGAATGCAATGATGCCTTTTGTGTTACATTATTAAACATCTTTCTTAGAAAAAGCATCTCAGAAGCTTATGCTTTAACATTTTCATGATCACTCTTAAACCTGACATCATTGCCTTTTATAGATATTAGAAGCCTTTGAAATGCAATGATTATAACAAATTTCAGATTCAGTTTAACAATTAAGGAAAAAAATTATGCAAGTATACATTCATACATGTGCAAAAATTAACATAGAACAAAATAACTCTGTGCAAGAAGATCACATGACTATGAATTCTTTTTTCTTTTTACCTTTTCATAAATTTCTAAGATTTTCAAATAGTATACTACAAATATTTCAACATGTTTAAACATGACATAACACTCATACATAAGCCTGATTATTTTATTCTATTACTGCTGCTATAACAAAATACTTTAGCCTAGATAATTTATAAACAAAAGGCTTCTCATAATTTAGAGACTGGAAATGGAGTCAGTGAATTTGGTGTCTGGTTGATAGTTCAATATCTGCTGCATCCTCATGTGGAAAAAATGGGTGAATGTCATGTCCTCAAAAGTAAAAGGGAGAGGCAGATCCCTTGTAACCCTGTAGCCAGTCTTATTCCTGAGGGTGGAAACTCATGACTTAATTATTTCCCAAAAAATTCCTCCTCTTTTTGCTTCCATAATGGGGATGAGGTTTCAACATAAATTTTGAATGCATTTAGGCTGTTTATGATATATATACATAGACAGATTTATATGATATATGTGGATATATGTAAATGATGATATGGAGATAAAATCAGCCAATATTTCTTCAAGGTTATAGAAGTCATTTTACACATTCCTAATATTAATGATTTTAGTAGAAATTTGCAACTACTGAAATGACTGCAGGAACAAAATGGGAGAATCCCAACAAAAATTTCATCATGCAGTATAAAGTTAGCTGGTTCTGAACAACTCTACATCTCTACATAGTTGCTGGAATTTACAAGGATCTCTGGGTACTCCTTATTATTTCCAGATTTGGGCCATAAATACAAGCGGTTTTCCAGGTAGCCAACTGTGAACTTCACATCTGTAATAGTAGCCACTTCTTTTCTCACTTTCCAATTTTTTTTAGAGTAAATTGACAATACTAAAAAGGAACTAATGTGATATGAACTGCCCACATGCCATTCAGTAGAAACATATAAACAGAAAATTTTACAATGTATTAATGTCAATACAGTTGTGTAAGAAATCATAAAACAATTACCAATGTATGTATGCATCCTTCACATTTTTTTAAATGTAGGAGATACATGCTTATTTGATGTTTTCATGGAAGAATAGGATCTGGAGTTTCATAGTCTGTCATGTTGCTGCCATCAGGATCTGAATAGGATCTGTAGGGTTTTTGTTCATTTGTTTTTTGTTTTCTGTAAGCTGAAAAGAGTATAAGAAATGGCTTTTACATATATTCCTATTTGATACTTTAGAGTGACTGCCTTTATAATCTCTAAAATGCTTTCAGGGGTCATTCTTCCTTTGTCTTGATGAATATCACCTGACTGGCCCACTCCAATTTCCTAATAGAATAGGTCCTTGGTGACACCATCATATTTTCTCTTGAATATACTTTCACTCTTTTTAAAATATGGATCACCTATAGTGCAAAAATTAAAACCAATAATCAATAAATGGGATGGATTCAAACTAAAAAGCTTCTTCTCAGCAAAAGAAACAATCAGTGAGGTGAATAGAGAACCTACAGAATGGGAGCAAATCTTTACCACACAGCACATCAGATAGAACACTAACCTCAAGGATATATAAGCTCTCAAAAGCCTTAACACCAAAAAATAAAACAAAAAACAAATAACACAATCAATAAATGGGCCAAGGAACTAAACAGACACTTCTCAGAAGATTACAACAAATATAAGAAAAAATGTTCAACATCTTTAGTGATTATAGAAATGCAAATCAAAATAACTCTTAAGATTTCATCTTACTCCAGTCAGAATGGCAGCTATCAAAAAAACAAACAATAATAAATGCTGGCAACAATGTGGGGGAAAAGGCACAGTCTTACATTGCTGGTGGAACTGCAAATTGGTGAAGCCAATCTGGAAAGTAGTATGGAGATTCCTAGGAAAACTGGGAATGGAACCACCATTTGACCCAGCTATCCCACTCCTTGGCCTATTCCCAAAGGACTTAAAAACAGCGTACTACAGGGACACACCCAAATCAATGTTTATAGCAGCACAATTCACAATAGCTAGATTGTGGAACCAACCCAATGCCCATCAGCAGATGAATGGATAGGAAAACCTTGGCATATATACACAATGGAACAATACTCAGCACTAAAAGATAATAAAATCATGGAATTTTCAGGTAAATGGGTGGAGTTGGAGAAAATAATGCTAGGTGAAGTTAGCCAATCCCAAAAAACCAAAGGTCAATGATATCTTTGTTATGAAGATACTAATTTATAAAGGCAAGGGAGTGGGCATGAGAGGAATGAAAGAACTTTAAATAGAACAAAGAGAGGGGAGGGAGGGGAAGGGCAAGGGGGTAGGAATAATGGTAGAATGAGTTATCCATCATTACCCTAAGTACATGTATGAAGACACAATTGTTGTAAAAATACTTTATATAAAACCAGCAACTTGAAAAATCATGCTCTTTATATGTAATAATTGTATTCTGCAAACATGTATAACAAATTAGAATAATAAAAATATTAAAATTTAAAAAATATGGACCACCTGAAATTATTTTTTCAAAATTTAGAGTGCTGCTTTTCTTTAATTAAACATTCTACTTTAAAATCATCTGTTTCTGTTTGAATTTTGGATATGCCACAGGATTTTGGACATGCCACACTTAACACTTTGCTCAGAAATTTCCAGAATCTAATGTCCTATTTGATCCAGGCAAGTTCTGCCTTATATAAAACAGAGTCATGGATACAACTGAGGCAATTTTTTTTCCATTTTATAACAAGGATAAACTTCCCTCCAGTTTCCAATATCATATTCTTCATTTTCATCTGATAACTTATCAGAGTGGTCTTTACGATCTGTTTTTCTTTTTCTTTTTCTTTTAATATATTTTAGTTGTTCATAGGTATTTATTTATTTATTTATTTTTTATTTATTTATTTATATGTGGTGCTGAGAATCAAACCCAGTGCCTCACACATGCCAAGCAAGTGTGCTACCTCTGAGCCACAGCCACAGCCCCTTTACTATATGTTTTTCTTTCAGCATTCCAGTCATGACCAATGGGTAATTTCTAAGAACACTAATTCTTTCACTTATAGCCCTTTTCCTCTCCTGGGTTCTCACAAGGAGGACCCATTAAGGCCTATGCACAGTAGACTTGCAGGGTTTTCTAGCATGCACCTAAAATTGTGCTGGTCTCCACCCATTGCCCAGTTCTAAAGCCACTTACAATTTTTTTTTTGTATTTCTTATACCAGCATCCCTTCCCCTTCTCTATATAAATTTTTTGTTTTGTTCTATTTTGGGCTACTATTAACAAAAACAAATTGCATAACTTCTAAGTAATAAATAATAATAATAATAATAATAATAATAATAAAGTTTCTCACAGTTATGGTAAGAATTAGTGTAGGATTAGAGAAACATCTTGTATACCATTAATCCAGCTTACCTAAATAGTAACATACTGTATTTGGACTAATATTTTAAATTATGTTCTTCTATTTTCTGTTTTGAATACATTTTTGCTGTTTATTCAAGATGACATGTGATTTGGAATCATGGAGACAAAAATGAAAAGAGTTATGGGAACCACTAGAAATGTTATGTAAAATGCAAATAAAAATAAGTAATTATTGATTTGACATTAATATTAAAGTAGAACTTTGAAGCAAGTCATGATCTTGAAAATTTATACCTGAGAAAATGGATTTACAATATTTAGTAATTATCACTAAGGTATAAAGTTGAAATCTAAAGAATGAAAATAGAGATTTACCTATATGTTTCTGAAAATACAGGAAGTGGGAGGGAGATATTTTTTTTTTCTGGACCAAGGAATTGTGAGGGAAATGGACACAAAAAGGTGGGAAAAAATTGATAAATGCATACTGGAGTACCATCTTTTTATTCTCTTTGGGTTGAAAGAAAGTATTTTGTGGAGAACAAAGGAATTTTGCATTACATAATTTATTTCCAAGAAGAAACAGCACTTCAGATAAAGAATACTAAAATAACTTCTTTATAGTTAACTCAATAAAAATTTGGCAGCAAATTTGGAATAATTTTGTAAAGTAAAAGGCAACCATTCAAATAATTTTCTGGAGTCATCCTTTAGATTCTTCTGTGACATTCATTAGACTGAAAGTTTCCCAAATACTCCCTAGTAACAACACAGAAATAAGCAGTACATGCCTGTAATCCCAGCACTTGGGAGGCTGAGGCAGGAGGATTGCGAGTTCAAAGCCACCCTCAGCAATGGCGAGGCACTTAGCAACTCAGTGAGACCCTGTCTCTAATAAAATACAAAAAAGGGCTGGGTATGTGGCCCAGTGGTGGAATGCCCCTGAGTTCAATCCCCACTACAACAAACAAACAAACAAACAAACAACAACAAAAAAACCTACCAAAGCTTTGTGAGGTCAGCTAAGACAAGGATTGAGTTAGACAAACTTTGAAAATACTGGAACAGGTCATAGCCTAGACCAATAGTGAGAGCTAATTGATGCCCGGAGTGCCAATGACACCTGAGGTGTGGCCAGATCAGTGAGGATTACTCCAGTTTTGGACAAAGATCCAAGACACAGATCTTACCAATGATGGATTCAGCAGGGAAACCCCAGCAAAATGGACTAGTGATCAAGATCTAGGTGATTAGAGGTGGATACTAGACCAGCAACTACATAGTAGAAACCAGGCAACATAAGGACCTGGGTTTGAGTTTCTCTTTTTCTTCTACTGCCAAAAAGGACAGAGAAATCAATATTTACACACATGAAGACTCTACCTTAAGAAACAAAAACAAAAACAGATACCTCCTTGAGGGAAGAACAGAGTTGGATGGAATCACAATTTGGAGGGAATAAACATTGCTTGTTTATTTATAAACCTTTAAAATCAATGTATTGAGTAAAATGGAGTCTTCTCATGGCCCCTTTTACTCAACCCAGAATGTGTGGTTTGGTTTTATGATCTGATCAAATATATCTGAAATAAAGATACCTTTTATTTGTAGATAGAGTATATCATGACACATTTTAGCCTGGTTACAGACTTATTAAGCTATATTTCTCTCACTATCTCACAGTCCATATTTTCCAAGCTAATTTCTTTCTTCCCTCATCTCTGCTTTCACACATCACCAAGCAGTCTTCTAAAACAAGTGCCTCTCTTTTCCACAAAGGCTTCACTACTGACTTTAACCTCTACAAATCCTAATACTTAATACTTGTTCAAAATTTTGCTTCTGGTTGCTGTCTCTCAGTTTTACACTTAATTTCAAAAATCCTTATACATTTCACAATTTCGTTCTTCATCTCTACATCTACGTTCATATATGAATATACCACAGTTAATCTCACTATCATGTACATCTACAAGAAATTAATTTTAAAGAGTTAATAACTATAGGTAAATGGCAGAAATCAATATAGGGAAGGGAGTCAGGGGTTGGAAGAGGAAAAAATGTTGGGGTCTGAATTAGAACAAGATATATTCTATATTCTATGCTTGTATAATTATGTCAAAATGGATTCTACTGTAATATATAGTGAAAAAGAACCAATAAAAAATGCACATAATAGTGCCTGGCACCTGGTAAGAGAACAGTGCATTTTAGAAAGAAGATCCTTTAGAATTATCTGTAAGTTATCTAAGGCAATGTCCAATGTTAAATATTCTCTTGGTCCCCCAAAGTATTGAGTAGTATGAGTCTACCTAATTAAATAGATATACTTGTGTCCCATACTTTCACAAATAAAATTTTAACATGATTTCATAGTTTTGAGGAACTGAAGAATGCATTAAATATATGAAAACTGTTTACAATTAGAGAATTAACATACTCAAGATCTCTACTCTTTTAACAATATTATTATGAATGCTCAAATATGCATGCTTTTTGATACACAATAATATTATAAAGCTTTTCCACTTAAGAAGAAAAGAGCAATTAAAATCAGTAAAAATCCAATAAATCAATAATTTTCTTTGATCAACTTGATACCAAAGTTGTCAATGTGTGCTTTAGATGTGTTGATTTTGGGGATGTAGTTTAAGCACTATGTGGTTTCTTGTATGAGTAACTGAAAATCTGAGGCAGTGTTTACTATACTGTCAATCTTGTGTGTCTACACACAAGTAATAACAATGGCAGAAAAGGTGTGATTAAGAAGAGTCAGAATATGAAGATTTTATGGAAGAGGACTTTATGATCCTTAAAATAACATGCATTTCCCACACTGTTATTTTCCCTATTTATTTCATATTTACCCTGACATCACCTGAAACTATATCAAAATAGGTATTACTGCTAATCTATGTGTACTCTATTTCAAAACACTTATACTCAATATTAATTAGAATCATTTTATAACTTTATATAAGATATTCTTATTCCATTTGCCCCACATCTTAAGTTAGACAATGTTTTTCAGAAAAAAATTATGGAATGCAAGCAAACTTTATATTTTAATCCTTAATCAGTTTGTATGGCAAGATTGCAATTAAAAAATAAATAAGTCATATTGATTTTACTTTTATTTGTAAATAACCACTATTTCTCACATATTCATAATAAATACTGTGTACTAAGAAATATAAGTTTGAATCTGCTCAACTCAATAGGTTGAAGAATGTATTACTATAAATTACACGAAAACTTAAAATGTTTTAGAGGTTTAAAATTAGATGCCATTATAAAATTCAAGATAATTTGTGGTCAGTGAATATTTCTTATTTTTTTCACCACTGTTAACAGCTTTAATTAATGACATAATTATAAATACACTATGGAGATTAAAAATGTTCTATAAATAAAATATGTGATATATTTCAAAGTATATAGTAATATAGCTATATATTACATAGTATATATGAATATGTACATATATGTTACATAGTATAGATAGGTAAATATAACATTAATTTATTGCTATCTAGTTAATAAATGCTACTTCAAAGTGATACAGTACTACTACCTAGGAAAAACTGACAACATAAAAAATTATCTTTAGTTCCTAAAAATAGAGTATTTTATGTTATTTGTTAATCTCATACATCTCTTATCATTTAACAGAAAAATAGAATATTAATTAAAATAGTTTCACTTGATGGTTTCTTTATATTTTCCTTTGACAATGTGATCAAAATGTCTAATACACACACACATACACACACACACACACAGGGAAGGACTCTAAATATTATTTAAAACAAATTTCTTAAAATTTTAAACAATTCAGAGACTGTGATAAAGAGATCAGTTCATCAGCTGTGCATAATCATTTATCTTCACAATAATTTTAAAGAAATATGAGTAAAATTTATTTAGCATAAATACTTTCTATTTTTGTTGGCTGATATATCTCAATACAGCTATATGGCTCAAATTTTATTTTTATTAATTTTTTTCAAATTTTAATTTGTTATATATGACAGCAGATTGCATTATAATTCATATTGCACATATAGAGCAAAATTTTTCCTTATCTCTGGTTGTACACAGAGTTACATCATTCGTGTATTCATACATGTACTTAGAGTAATGATGTTCATCTCATTCCACTGTCTTTCCTATCCCATGCCTCCCCTGTCCCTCCCTCCCCTTCGCCCTATCTAGAGTTCATCTAATCCTTCCATTGCACAACCCCCCTCCAGCCACATTATAAATCAGCATCCTTAAATCAGAGAAAACATTCAGCCTTTGGTTTTTTGGGATTGGCATACTTGGCTTAGTATTATACTCTCTAACTCCATCCATTTACAAGCAAATGCCATGATTTTGTTCTCTTTTAATGCTGAATAATATTCCATTGTGTATATCTACCACATTTTCTTTATCCATTCAACTACTGAAGGGCATCTGGGTTGGTTTCACAGTTTAGCTATTGCGAATTGTACTGCTATAAACATTGATGTGGTTGTGTCCCTGTAGTATGCGTTTTTATGTCCTTTGAGAATGAGGAGTGAGATAGCTGGGTCAAATGGTGGTCCCATTCCCAGTTTTCCATGGAATCTCCATGCCGCTTTCCATATTGGCTCACTAGCAATGTATGAGTGTGCCTTTTTCCACACATCCTTCCAACACATATTGTGGTTCGTGTTCTTAAAGCTGCCATGCTGACTGGAGTGAGATGAAATTTGGAGTAGTTTATTGACATATCTCAATAAGTCTTTATGCCTTAAAATTTCTAATGTTCTGATTCCACATGTATGATTTATTATATTCTGGTTCACCTAGAATATTTATATTCCATTATATTATTATATTAAATATATACTTACATATTTTATATTAAATATATATATATATACATTATATTAAATATAAAATATCTTGACTAGATGTTTCAAAATAACACCACATTACCCTAAGTGCATGTATGAAGTCACAAATGGTGTGAATATACTTTGTATACAACCAGAGATATGTAAAAATGTGCTCTACAAGTATAATATGAAATGTAATACATTCTGCTGTCATTTCTAACAACTTAGAATAAAAACTAAATTTGAAAAAAATAAAAAATAAAAAATAAAATTAATATAATAATATTGTACAATAAATTTTATATTAATAATTTATATAATTAATACTATGTAAATTGTATATGATATTATATATATAATAATGCTATGATAAGACCAGAAATATTAATGATAATGATAAAGTAGATGCCATTGGAAGGCATCTGCACTGACATTGATGAAGGATGTTTTCTATTTTGAACACAAATAGTAAAGAATATTAAATACCTTTTGAAAAGTAATATTAATAACCTGAGATTTAATTTCTTACTTCTCATCTCTTGGGCTCATACTTTCCATTGAAAGTACAGAATTGATTTGAGAAAAGCAAAGTTAACATATATAGATCTGTCAAGTATAACATATATAGATCTGTCAGTTAAGGCAGAAAATTACCAGAGCCCAGGCAACAGGAAGTCGCTGTTCCCAGCCTTAACTGATGCCCAGCCTGGCCCATGATCACAACTGGTGAGTTAAAGTGCTTTGTTTGGATACTATGGGACCTTGCATCAGTCATAGTCAGCGGAAGAAATCAATTCCCACTATTCACAACCTGAGGAAGTGGAAACTAAAGCCCAAGTGAGCCACCTGAGTTTTTTCACTACAGTACCCCAAAGAATGGTGTCTGCAGAGGAAATACTTCTGCACCATAGAACATCCATAGAGAAACCCCCAACTAGAGTTCCTGAACTCACAGCTAACAGAGTCTTCACTTCACAAAAAGATCCTGTAGAAGGGAGCAGTATATGGTAACCCACAACAAAGGGACACTCCAAAGCCTACATCCTGAACTACTGCACAAAATTGAAACAAACAACATGCAACACTGTACCATTGGAGCAATCACCTGCAGGATCTTGTGGTAACAAACCAGAATCAGATGGTGAGAAATTCATAGCAACTGGGAATTGGCTCCTATGCCCCTGCAACTATGGAAAGATACACAGTCAAAGAATTATGGACATCTGCTAAATGTCCAAACCCCATAAAAATTCAAAACCAGATTCAACAAGAATTTTCTTCACATTGAGATGGTTTACTCTTAATAGCTCTAATGCCAAATTTGATCATATAAATAATTCTTTAACTGGAATAATAGGTGTTACCCCACTAGCTAACATTGTTATCTTCAACCGATTTGAATGTATTTCACCTAAGGTTTTAAAGCATTAATTGGAATCCATCTTCCTATCTTTGTTTTCCTAGCTATAGTTTATACTGTCTCCCTTAACCCATATTCATCTTCTTGCTTTATTTGCAACTAGTTCAGATATCCACCATCCATCTATTTCTCCTTTCTGCCTTGCTGTGAAATACACTTTCCTATCTTTCTCTTTCTTTCTTTCTTTCTTTTCTTTCTTTCTTTCTTTTTCTTTCTTTCTTTCTTTCTTTCTTTCTTTCTTTCTTTCTTTCTCTCTTCCTCTCTTCCTTCCTTCCTTTTTTCCTTCTTTCTTTCTTCTGCCTTCTTCTCCTCGACCAGTGTTTCTTCTTCCCCACTTTATCATTCATTTAAGGTTATAATAACTTTATTAAAAATAATAGCTAATTTTTGACCTATTCCAGAATTTTATTACAAGTTTATACCTGGGTTTGAGGAACCACTGAGAAAAACAGCAACAAATTTTTATTCCTTATAAGGTTGATGTGTACAAGATTTGATTTTGAAGGGATTATAGTAAACAGGAACCAGTGGCATTTCTTACAGTGGTGCTGATATTGGGATCAGCAGAGGTCACACATTGATTTAAAATATCAGTATCTGTATATTCACCCAACCCAGAGGATCTTTAGGGAAAGAAGCTTACACAGTAGTCCCTCACTTAAAATAAGAAGTGAGACACATACCCACAGATGGGTAGATATACAAAAAATATAAAAAAGCAAGAGAAAAACACCATCCCAAACAGCCCATAATGCTTTATCAACCAACTCAATTCACACAACAACGAAGATAATATAAGAAAAAGTGTTTATAAAGTTCATAGTTAAAATGTTTTATGAGCTAAATAAAACATAGAAGTGAAATTAAAGAGAAAATACAGTAAGTGAAAGATCACTTCAATAAAGAGATAGTGACTCTGAAAAAGAACCAAGTGGAAATCCTGCAAATGATAGACTGCATAAATCAAATTAAAAATTCAATGGAAAGCATCAGCAATGCATTAGACCACTTTGAAGACAGAATTTCAGGCCTCAAAGACAAAATGTACAATCTTGAAATTAAAATTGATCATAAAGACAAAATGTTCTGACCATAAATAGATTTATTCAAGAAGTCTAGGATAACATTCATAGAGGCCAAATTTAAGAATCATTGTGGTAGATGAACATTCTGAAATACAAGCTAAATGAATGAATAATCTTTTCAGTGAAATAATGTCAGAAAAATTTCCAAACCTTAAGAAAAATGGAAATTCAAATACAACAAACATATAGGTCTTCAAATATATATATATATATATATATATATATATATATATATATATATATATATTAGATTTTCTCCAAGACATATTATAATAGAAATGTCTAACATACAGAATAAGGATAAGAGCTGTAACAGAAAAATGACTGGTTGTAGTTAGAGGTAGACAAATCTGGATTTCAACTGATTTCTCAATCCATATCCTAAAAAAAGTTGGGAAGGAATCAATATAAAAAAATTGGTGAAGGACCCTAATGGTGAAAACTACAGACCACTGAAGAAACGAATTGAAAAAGACTTTAGAAGATGGAAAGACCTCCCATGTTCTTAGGCAAAATTAATATGTGAAAATGGCCAAACTACCAAAAGTATTATAGAGATTCATTGCAATTCCCATCAAAACTTCAATGACATTCTTTATAAAAACATAAAAAGCAGTTATGAAATTCATTTAAAAAACAAAAGAGTGAGAGTGAGGGAGACCCAAGATAGCCAAAGCAATCCTTAGTGAGAAAAACAAAGGAGGAGACACCACAATACCAGATCTCAAATTATACTACACAGGTATAGTAACAAAAAACAGCATGGAACTGGCACTAAAATAGGCCTAAAGACTAATGGAATAGAATAGAACACATGGAGAAAAAACTCACAGAAATACAATTAATTCATGCTAGACAAAGATGCCAAAAACATACCTTGAAGAAAATAGCTTTTTTAAAAAATATTTCTGGGAAAAATGGAAAACCATATACAGAAAAATGAAAACTAACCCCTATCTCTCACTATGCACAAAAGTCAACCCAAAGAAGATAAAAGACCTAGGAATTAGAACAGAACTCCTGCATCTTCTATAAGAAAATGTAGGTCCAACATTCCAACAAGTTGGCATGGGAACTGACTTCCTTAACAAGACTACTAAAGTGTAAAAAATAAAATAAAAATTTAATATGTGGGATGACATCAAATTGAAAAGCTTCAGCACTGCAAAGGAAACAAGAGCATGAAAAGAGAGCCTACTGAATGGGAGAAAAAACTTGCCCCTCCCCTCAGATAATGCATTAATATCCAGAATAAACAAAGAACTCCTTAACACCAAAAGAATAAATAACCCAATTAATAAATGGGCAAAATAATTAAATGGACACTTCTGAAAAGAAAAAATATAGTTGATCAAAAAATTTATGAGAAAATGTTCAATATCTCTAACAATTAGGGACATGCAAATTAAAACTATGTTGACATTTCATTTCATACTTCTCAAAATGGCAATTATCAAGAATACAAATAACAATAAAGATTGGCAAGGGTGTGTGGGAAATGGTATGCTTATACATTGTTGGTGGGACTGTAAATTAGAGCAACCTCTGTGGAAAGCAGTACAGAGATTCCAAAGACAACCAGGAATGGAACCACCGTATGACCCAGCTATCCCACTCCTCAATACATATACAAAAGTTTTAAATCAGCATATCATAATTATGCAGCCACATCATGTTTATAGCAGCACAATTCACAATAGCCAAGTTATGAAACCAATCAAGGTGTCCTTCAACAGATGAATGGATAAAAACAAAAATGTGGTTTATATATACAATGGAGTATTACTCAACCTTAAAGAAAGAGTGACATTGTGCCATTTGCCTGTAAATGGATGTAAATGGAGCTTATCATGCTAAGTTAAATAAGGCAGTCCCCAAACAACAAAGGTTGAATGTTTTCTCTGATACATGAAGATAAATTAGGGGAGAGTAAAAAATTAAAAGAAAGATCAATGGAGTAGATGAAGGGGAAATAAAGAGAGAGAGGAGGGATGAGATAAGGAAAAAAAAATTGAGCGAATAGTTTTCCTGTGTACATATATGAATATACCACAGTAGATTTCATTATCATGTATACCCACAAAACATTAATTTTATACATATATAAAATTATATATGTAAATTAATATATACCACTTTATAAAATTTTGTGTATCATTTCTGATATATATTTTTACATATCAGAAATATAATTACAGTAGAAGGAAGTGAAAAAAGAAAGGGAGTAGGAGAGGGAAAATGGAAGTACTGGGGACTGAATTAGAACAAATTATAATCCATGTTTTTATAACCATGTCTAAATAAATTCTAATGGTATAAATAACTAAAAAGAACCATTTAAAAAGTATATTTATTTGTCCCATGATACTTTTTTTTTCTTATAAAAAAATATCCAAACATCTTCAAAAACCAGGAGAGGATAAATGTTCTCACATAAACTTTTTCTGGGATTATAAAATGCAATACATTTTGAATTATTTAGTAACCTTTATTTGACCCTCAAACAATTCATTTTAACTACCTAATCAAGATTTTTACTTTTCCTAGAAATACTTCCAGAAATAATCAGAGGTGGAAGCTAAGGTTTGTATTCCAGGGTATTCATCAGAGTGTTATTTATGAGAATGAAAATTCAGAGGAACAGGAACAAATAGCACACAATGTGAAATGTTTAACTAAATGTTGCATATATGAGTGATTACATATTAAGAAGAAATCAAGGGTAGGGTAATGATTAATGAGAAGCAAAATATTGAATGCACAAATCTTGTGAAAATACAAAAAATACAGCCATTTATGTCAACACAGTCCCAATTCCATAAATGCAAATCTACATTTATAAATAAATATGAACACACATATATACATATGCATATACTTACACACACATCTACATTGGGAAAAACTATTTATGGAACAAAGTATGCAAAATGTTAATTGCAGAGTCAAGGCTGTTTTTTAAATTAATTTCTAAAATAATAATGTACTAAATACTAAATTTATTTTATTTTTTATTTCTTCTTTTTAATTATATATGACAGTAGACTGTATTTTGACATATCATATATGCATGAAGTATAATTTCACATTCTTGTGGCTGTACACTATGTGGAGTTACACTGGTTGTGTGTTCATATATGAACATAGAAAAGTTATGATCAATTCATTCTACTGTCTTTCCCATTTGCATCTCCTCTGTCCCCTCATTCCTCCTTGCCCAATCTGGTGAACACCCCTCCTTCCTCCCTGCCACCTATTGTGAGTCAGCCTCCACATATCAGAGAGAACATTTGGCCTTTGTTTTTTGGGATTGGTTTATTTCACATAGCATGATAGTCTCCAGTTCCATCCATTTGCTGGCAAAATGCCATAATTTCATTGCTCTTTAAGATTAAGTAATCTTCCATTGTGTATATATATATCACATTTTCTTTAGCCACACATCTATTGAAGGGTGCCTAGGTTGGTTCCATAGCTTACTTATTGTGAATTGAGCTGCTATGAACATCTATGTAGCCACTTCATTATAGTATGCTTACTAAATACTCATTTTCACTAGTGAATCAATCCACAATATTTTCAAATTTCCCCTAACCCTTCTTCTCACAAATTTCAATTCACAATATTCTTTATATATGTAAATATTTAAAGGATACAAGTTAAAAATGCATGAAAATGCTTGTATTTTTAAATTTAAGTATTGTACAATCATATTATTAACCCATAGAGCAAGGGAAAACATGATATTATGTTAAACATTATAATATAATATTTATGTGATGATAATTTGTAATTTGAAAAGCTGCCCACTGCTGTCGTTCAGTTTTGCAAGAAAAAAAAAAAAAAGTTAGAGCTGAATTGTCAGAAATTAATTTGTGAAGAAATTCATAGGAGAGTCCTATCATAAAGTACTAATCCTAGATGAACTAAGGCTCAAACAAAATCTTTGTCCTTGGTGAGGAGAAATTATTCTGAAAATATACTCTAATTTTTGTGCTTGCAAGTGTGCATAAGACCACAGGATAATATGGAGCGCTTTTCCATGGTATATAAAAAATCATAATTGAAAAGTATTGGTTTCATGAATTATGGTGGACAAAATGTCATAAGGCAAGTTTCAGAAAGAGGATCACAATTAATGAAAATATATGAAGTGTCCATATACCTATGCATTATACATTTTGTACTTTAAAAAATTGTTTCTTAGTCTTAATTATACATTCTCTTGATCCAAAATTAAATATCTGTCAACTGCTGATATACATAAATAAGTATAATATTGGATCATAGGATTACTTGCCAAATAGGATAGCAAAAAACTAAAGGAATTAACAGGGAGAAGTGTTGAGTTCATCCTTTCTTTTGATACTAAAGAGAAACTGAATACATCAAATAAGCTAAAAAAAAAAAAGTATCAGCAAAATGGTTAAAAAATATTTCCCCCCATACATATTGCTTTTATCTCCAGCCTTAGCCTAGAAGACTTTATGACTGTCTATTTATCTCACAAGAAACTTTGAGCTAAATATTTGTTTTCATGTTTGTTATATTTGAGAAACTTCCTGAGGGAGCCCAGATAATGAACTTATAAAAAGATTCAAAACACCTCATAAAAATATTTTCCAAGTATTAAGAAATTGCGTTTAAGACTTAAACGAAAATTTGACAATGTAAGTGATGAAATAAAGCCATCCACAACTACATATAATGATCAAACTGCTGAAAGCCCAAACCACATAATATAGAAGCCAACAAGGGAAAAACAATCCTCAAGACTGACAGCTGTTTTCTCATCAGAGGAAGGGTGGAACTTCCCTAAGGTCTCACCTTGGTTAGTAGAAGAGAAGGGGCACAGATTTGTTTTCTTTATTCAGGGTAGATAAATATTACTGTTTGTTATTTGTTTAATATTTTGTCTTCTGAAGCCAAGTCTATATAAGAAAAGTTGCTTGTCTAGATCTGAGTAAGATTCAAAACTTGAGAAAATAAATCACCTACAAGTTATGAAAAAGTGCCCATGTTAGTGGCCTGAAGACAACAAACTGAGATCGGCTTGAAATGTAACTACAGCATCCACAGCACTCAGCATGGATGAGAGGGTGATGCAAAAACCTTCTCCAAAACTTGGGGCAGAAGAACGGGTCCTGAGAACACTGAAAGACTTCCGGTGGGATACTATTTACCAAACCACTATCATGGATAAGTTGACTCATTTCTGTGGTCAGAGTTGAAGGGGAAACATTGACTTAATTCTTTGTTCAAGATAAATATGGGAGAATTTACTTAAAAGACAGGAGAATCAGCATGGTGTAGTGAAGAAAAGGAAGGAAAAACATTAATTTCAAAACAGTAGGATGTACTGCAGTAATAATCATAGAGAAGATAAAGAGTGTGAGAAGCCGGGCGCGGTGGCGCACGCCTGTAATCCCAGCACTTTGGGAGGCTGAGTCAGGAGGATCGCGAGTTCAAAGCCAGCCTCAGCAATGGCGAGGCACTTAGCAACTCAGTGAGGCCCTGTCTCTAATAAAATACAAAAAAAAGGGCTGGGGATGTGACCCAGTGGTCTACTGCCGCTGAGTTCAATCCCCGGTACCAAAAAAAAAAAAAGAAAAGTGTGTGAGAATTTTTTAAAGGGTCAACTATGACAAGATAATTATCAAAAAGGAAGTCAAAAGTGCTAGTAATAAAATCCAGATTTTAAAGAGAAAAACCTAAGAGAGTAGTGAGCAAATGGGGACCAAGAGTAGATTGTTGCAGGTTGGTTTGGGTCCCACTCAACGCTGGAGTAAGTAGGCTATGGGGTCAGCATGCAAACCACATGCGAAGGGAATGATCGGTCAAGAACTTCTGACCCCGGGAGTCCGGTGAGGCAAGGCAGTGGTCGAGCTGCTTGAGAACTCTCTTTATTACGGAAATGCCAAGTGGTTATAAAGCATTATTAGCCAATGAACGTTTACATGTTTAGCATAGAATCCAATCACGTAATACCACAGGGCAGGACACCCAGACCCCCCAATTTCTCCTTAGCAACAGCAAGTTTGCCCAGTGATTGGAAGTTGCCCAATCATTCTATGCCAATTTGCAAAAGCGCAGAACTTTTCTCTGACCAACTTTGTCTATAGCTTTGCACTAGCTGACAGCTTGCCTGCCAGCTATCACCTTGGCTGCTGGCAGCTTGAGGAAGTGGGTTTTCTCACCTAGCCTGACCACAAAGCTGAGCACAGCACCATCCATTCAGGCTTTCCTGAAGGCTTGTGCATATATAGGTTTTCCTAATGTATTTGAACTGTTCACAGCTGTTAGGCCAAGGGCTGGGAGTCTATCCCACAATAGATAATTTCCTATCTCAAGAAATTGAGGGAGACTAAGATTAATTCTCAAGAAAATTTTGTTTATTTGTACTGCTATAAGATAAAAAGATGTGAGTATAATACTGGGGATGTGACTATGATAGAGTTCTTGCCCAGCATGCACAAGGCCCTCAGAGGGTTCAATGCCCAGCACTGCAAAACAAACAAACAAACAAACAAAAAACATGAATGACAATTTTAGTTTTAGTCCTTATATAAGAAAAGAAGGGAGAATAGTGATACAAAGTTATTTGTTGAAATTTTTTAGAAAAGCTGTGAACTACAGAAAATAAACAGCTTAGAGAAAATGCCATGCATTATAATTTTATATAAAAGTAATTACCTCCATTTTAATCCAAACATTTCATATGAAATTTATAAGAAAATGTGTTTCATGAGATGAAGAATCTGCAGTACAAGTCATTTTCCTTGAGAATTATGATGTTGAATAACTCCCAAATTGGGTAGTAATTGATAAGATGCACATTTTTGCTTTATTATTATTAAAGGGTTTTGGTTATTAAGTAAAATTCTATGCATTTGTTTAGAATTCAGATTAGAATAAACACCAATTGCTTCTGTAAACCTAGGATTTTGAAATACATCATTAAAGCAGACTAGTGCTTTTTGAAGTTGTGATGGATAAGTAGCTGGAAGACTTCTGACAAGTCAGAATCATCCTGTAGACACATCCTCTCTGTGACACATGCATTGCTGAGGTGCCAGATTTGGGTCTCAAACCTTGAAACATATACTTGGCATTTTGACCACCTTATTATTTTGACAGTGTGTCTGGGAGACCTGGGGTACACCTGCTGTAAAAGGAGATATGAATGTTTGCAATATAAGCACCAAAAAACATAACTGCAGAAAACTTTCTTGGATCTCAGTAGTCTGAGAATACCAGCAAGTTATGACTCATCAGTTAGAGATTTTGCCATGTTAGTAAGAGAACTAAGGCAACAGTATGATATTGCTACTTCCAGTGGATCTCATTGTAAATTTGTGGCTACTCATTCAATATTTATGAATGTGTATATGCACACACCTGTATACATATACCTACAAATACATACATGTAATTTACATATTTACCTATAACACAAGATTTTAGGTAATCCCCAGAGCAAACTTCATATTGAGTTTAGGTGTGAGTATAGGTGTCAGATGCCATTCATGGGTTGCATGTGTGTCATCTTGCATTGAAGCCTAGTGGATAGAAACATATGGTGTCTGGGAATGACCAGTGGACATTTTCTCTGGTCAATTGCCCAGGGACAGTGTGAATTTCTATCACACTCTGCTGTGTCCCACATGGCAACTGAGATGGGTGTGACCTGCCAAGATGCCAATGAACCTGCTGACTGTAAGACATCACAAAGCACGACTCCGCCCTTGAAACCTTTCCCCTGCCTTTGATGTACCCCCTTAAATAAACCACCAGAGCCATCTTTCTTTTGTCTAGTTCCAGCACCCATATGGACTAGATCTATCAGGGGCTCTGCCTTTTGTAAATATATTTCTGACTGTGTTTTGTTCTTCACTACTTATACTTACACCCTCCTCAGCAGGAAGAAGAATGCCCCAATGAGACACTGGCTGTAGCTTCCATTATATAGGAGTTTTCAGATTTCAGAACAATAATAACTGACATTTTCCCCTGGTTATTTGCTGTAAGAAATGTAAGACCTATTAAATTTTTAGGGTAATGACTTTCCTTTGGTTTCTTTCTCTTTCTGACTCTTCTTTAAATGCTTGTGGCCTAATGTTTCCTGATAATTCTTCCCAAGACAACTCCACCCAGGCAGACTCATTCCAGATACCCCTTTCCCCACACAAGAACATATTTTTAATCCTTTATTTTACCTCAACTAGGCTTAATTTGATCAAACATAATTTCACATAAAATGAAAGGCCAGATTATCATACACACTATAAAATAATGGAAAGAATCACCATTTTTATAAGTGTTTTCAGGTTTGAAGTCAGCCAATCCATGGGGATAGTGTGATTAGCATCTGGGCAGAATGTGGTGAGATCTGCATTTCATTTACTTATACATGCCATCATCTCTTTTATGTATGAGGAAAATTTTCTCTGCATTATTTTTCTGATTTTACTTCTCTGTTATATTTTGGAACATTCTCTAGGGTTTAAAAACATCTTCTGCTTTGCAATGTCATTTCTATACCTCCCCAAAAAGGTTAGAAAATCATATCATCTGCTCCTGTTTTGTAGCCCAGTGCTCAGTACGTTCATGTGGCACGGGCCACAAGTTCTGCTCCTTAAATATCTGCTGAATGAAGACAGGAAATTTACCTGAGTGACTGACACACTTAGAATTACTTTTTAATAACTCTGAAGAAAACTTATATAACTTTGTTGGGAACTTGGCTGAGCTGAGGAAAGCAGAAATCTCAGGTGTTTATGTAGCCAATGGCAACTGCAAATACAAAATGAAAATAACAAACATTTAATTTCTTGCTGGCATAGGGGCTAAAATCAGAGATTGCACAAACAACCACCCCATTCCGTTTTTTTCCCATGGACCCATGCATCTGTGCAGGTCTGGTGGATCAGAACAGATATAGGGTCATCTCACTGTCCAGGGATCTCCAAACGAAAGACTCCTGCAATCTTAGGGACCTAGGAATGGAACAGGCATGCTGTTCTACCAGTGTGAAAATAAAATTTAGTGTTATTTTGATTTTCATTTTCTCCCTGCATAATTGAGGATTCCTGGTCTTGGTTAAAAACTTTTGAATGATTTCCCAGGTCTTACCTTAGACTATTATAAACTCATCTCCTGACAGGCCTATCCTGTGGAAGATTTGCCTCTCCCATTCCAGCCATGCACTGCAGTTTCTGAAAGGAGGCATGTCTGTCTCTAGGAAAGTAAGACTGGTCTCTTGAATGCATACCAATGTTGTTCTTGGGATTTTTTCCTTTGAATCAACATGGAGATGAATTTAATACCTCTTTTCCATCTTTCCCAATATTTTTCTCAGCCTGCACTTAAAAATACTGTCATTGTTTTCTCAGCTAAAATAAATAAATAAATAAACAAACATACACAGTTTTTCTTCCAGGTGAAGCTCAGGATTGCTCATGAAACTGAGTATTGAAACAAGGTGGGCTGAGCTTTGATATTGTTCTTGTTGCTGTTTTTGTTGAAATTTGGCATACAGAAGAAAGACAGCAAAAGTACACTATTAAAATTTGAATGTTAGTTTAATTATTCAATGTCTTTTAACAGTTTTTTGTGAATACATTTGATACAAAGGTTCCATGAGAAATGAAGTGTTGAGGCTCTAATTTAACAGTGTTGTTTTTTGGGGTTCTAAGAGGTGTTACGGTTAATTTAAACCATTGGCAGTAAAATACCCCAGTGTGAGGCCTGCTAAGTAACAAAAATTTTGAGAAAGCTTCTTGGGTAACAGGGTATGGATCCAGAAAATAGCTGAAAAACCTAAAGCCACCAATACAAGGGAGTTCAACTGAGCCCCATGGATTAATGAGTTACAAAATGCAATTCAGAGGAGCAGGACTTCATAGCCTTTTTTACTGGATGTGATTTTATTAACTATGCCATTAAATTTGAGAAGAAGCCATTATATAGCCTTTTTCTCTATTGCTATGGGTCTCTGAATTAAATGAGAAAACATATTCCTTTGTAAGTCTCAGAATGTTCTCATGTAAAAGAAGTGATTCTCTTTTCCCTTGATATTGCCACTATTGTTTCCCTTATAAAAACCCTAAGAGATTTTGTAATACAGAGACTAAATTGGTTCAGATATGGTAATGTCACATTTCAATACTTTTTATCTTTTGTGTACTCAGAAATATTAAAAATCAAACATTTCTAAGCACTTTTTCCCCTACTCCCACAACGACACTCTAAACTGTTTTGTGGTTTCCAGGCAAGGTAATGTTGTGGCTGCTTTGTGCCATAGCCTTAGGCTGCAAATGCTCTGAGTCCTCCAATTTTATCCTTCAAAATTGCTCAGACTACCTCACTGCGGTGTTGAGCAGCAGCACTGACTCTCTTATTCAGGTTCACCCTTCTGAGCATTTCCAATAATTAGCAATCCCTCAATGTTCAAATAGCATGCTGCCTATGGTATGTACTGTATGAAGATCTTATTTTGAATTAAAACTCTTAAACTTTTCCAAATTTATTGAGTCAAATAAAAAAAAAATACAAAGAGTAAGAAAATAAATTATCAAGGCAAGACTGAAATATTACATTTGATAGTTCGTGGAGTATGACTAGTATTAATTAAATATTATCCTTGCTCTAACAAACCAATTTGATAAGATGAAAGTATATGTGACCTTTGTTGATTTTTTTTCCTTTGTATCATGAAATTTTCTTTGAGCAGGACCTTGCCAAGGCAATGGAACCGTCTCGGATAGGTATGAGGATATGGAGAGTTCTTGGAGGGGCACACCTTCGCTTAGAGAAGGCTTAAACAAGACCACAATTCATTCAAGGCTCCCACCAAGGAGTTTCTCAAAAACATCCTGAAAATGTTCAGTGACTCAGGGAGAGTTAGAGGAAGAGGCTCTTGTCATCAGAAGAGCCCTATATTTTCACACACACACACACACATATATAAAGATATATGCATATATGATACTTACACATAAACAAAGACTTGTGAATTTTATATGAAAAAAAGATTCCATTGCTTTAGCCAGGCACAGTGGCATATGCTCTAATCCCAGCAGTTCCTGAGGCTGAGACAGAGGATTGAGAGTTCAAAGCTAGCCTTAGTAAAAGTGAGGTGCTAAGCAACTCAGTAAGACCCTGTCTCTAAACAAAATACAGAATAGGCTGGGGATATGGTTCAGTGGTTGAGTGCCCCCCCAAGTTCTACCCCCAGTACCAAAAAAAAAAAAAAAATTCCATTGCTAAAAAAATGTTAAAAAAAACATTGCCCTTATAAGATAGAAAATATTTTGTTTTTAAATATGGTTATAACTGAGACATGAGGTGTCCCTTGAAATGCTCATGTCTGAAACAATGTGGAAATGTTCAGAAATGAAAAGATTACTTTATGAGAACCATAACCTAATTGATGGATTAATCCATTAATAGCTTAAACATTTGAATTAATTACTGGATGTGATAAGTGGGCCTGGCTGTGGAGGTAAGTCACAAGAAGCATACCTTTGGGGATTTTTGTCTTTGGCTGCTTACTATCTCTGATTCCTGGTTGTCATAAGATGAACAATTTTCTTCCACCACAAATTTCTGCCTCTGCCTCACCTAGGGCTCAAAACAATGGAATTGGCTGACCATGGATTGAACCTTTGACACTATGCGCCAAATTAAACTTTTCCTCCTCTAAATTGTTCTTGTCAGGTATTGTTTTCACAGTGACAAAAAACTGACTAATGCAACTATAAGTGATATTAAATGCATAGTTACAAACATGCACAATACCAGTGTATGTACAAATACATAACCAGTATGATTGAGAAGAAAATCTTCAAAGGACAAGATGGAGACCAATGGACACCAGTGGAAAACTCTTATGTTTACATCTCTTTGTTTCAGTTAAGAGATGTCATTACAATTTGATACAGAAATCAAAGAATAACTCCAGGGCTTATTTAGGTCTTCAGGAAGTGTAAAGTGTCTAAGCATTGTGACCGGCAATAGTTTCAAAAGTTAAAAAGTGTTATGTTTACATCTTTTGGGTTTAATGGTTTTTCTTGCAACTAAGACTGAGAATTGTTTCCTCATCTTGGAAATATATGATTAACATTTTTTTTCATAGGTTTTAAAAGGCAATGGAGACAGGGAGAAAAGAAAGTAAAAATAGCTGCAAAGAGTATTTTGAAGTTATAGTAACTGGTGTTTCTATAAAATAATTGGTATTTAACAAATATCAAACTATATTTTTTTCTTTTGAAACTTCATACAATTAAAGATAATACAACAAGCAGAAGAATAAGAATGATGTACTCTGTTAAAAGTGAATTTTACATTAACAGAAGTGGAGGGGGAGAAAATGTGGGGAATAATAACATGATAGCATGGAAGATATTAGAATATGAAGCTTCATGACCCATATCTTCCACAAACATCTATTTAAGTGGGAAAAACCATTGGAGTAACTATTTTGTAATGTTTGAATTTAGCAAAACACAGAAATTTATGCATAAATGTACTACCCAGAATTCTGTATCGAGAAGAAAGAGGCTGGTAAATTTTATTGAAATTGGCTTTTTTGGGTAGCTACTGCTATCCCCTGCACAGCAGTCAGCAATGGAGATGTTGGTTCATGTTCACTGTGTGACTCAATGGTGCGAGCACAGAAACCTGGTCACATTTGATCCTGGGGGTGGAGGTGAAGCATAAAGGCAGAATCTTGTTTTAACCTCCTGGGCTGGATCACTTCCTCTGGAGGAACTGTGACCAGGATTTTAAAACACACAGAGCATCTTTCTTTTCTTTTTTAAATGGATGCAGGCATTAAAGTAAATCTTTGCCAGGTCACTGGCTGACCACAGAGATAACTGCACAGATAATCCTGTGAAAACACATGAAAAGAATATAGTTTTTCAGAAAAATTGTGTGTAAGATGTTACCAAACAAAAGGACCACTATAGCCTTTGTCTAATGCTAACAGTAATATTTCCCAGAATTATCATTTTACCATATATAACAGGTCCAGTCCTTAACATAAATTACAAACTCTACAATGGAAGAAGATATAACCCATTTAAAAGAAAACAAGAAATTGAAAATAAACCGTGGGGAATTCCAGAAATGTTAAAGACTGCCTTCAGTATACTCAATGAACTGAAAGAAACCCTGGATGGAGGACAAGTAGAAAGCAGAAATGTAATATATGGACAAGTAAAGAATATCAATAAAGACACAGAAAATATAAATAGAAACCCAATAAAAATTCCAGTACTAGAAATCACAATCATTGAAATAAAAATTAAATAAATGCATTTTCACTCAAGATTAAAACAGAAGAAATAATCATTGAATTTTAAGGTAAGAATTTAAATTATTTAATATAACGAGCATAAAGATTAAAGAAAAATGAATAGAGCCTATGGAACCTGTGGGAGTCATTACGCACATCAAAGCATGTATTATGGGAATCTCACAAATGGAAAGAAGGAAGGAAAAAAAGAAGGAAGGAAGGAACAAAAGAAAGCTAGAGTTGAGATAGAAATTACAATTTAAGAAACAATGTCTAGAAACTTCGATATGATGATACAAATTTAAATATTGAGGAAGTTCAGTAAACTATAAGGAGGAAAAAAGAACCAAAGTCTCATCCCATGATATAGCATATTAAAATTTTATAATTCAAGGACAAAGAGAATCTCAGAAGCAGCATGAAAAGGAACTCATATGAAAAAGATCCTCAACAAGATTAAAAGCAAACTCCTCATTAGACAGCATGAGGGCCAAAGATAGAGGGGTGACATATTTATGAGGCTAAAATGAAAAACTTTCAACCAAGAATTGTCTATCTTATAAAATGTGTCCTTCAAATTTTAAGGAGAGATTAGGATATAGATAAAATAAAAACTAAGAGATTTTCATAGACTAGCCCTAAAAGACATGCTAATGGATATGAAAGGACATCCTAAAAAATGAGGGGATACTAGATGATTAATTAAAGCTAGACAACAAAATATAGATCACTGGTAAAGATAATTTTTACAAAAATATATATCTAGTGTTACTCTATTTTGGTACATAACTCTTTTTGTTTTTATTTCTTGGGTGAGTCAAAGACACATTACACAAAACATTATAAATTTTTGTTAATTATACAAAATTATGTTATACTTTTGATACTAACAAATAAAATGAGGCTAATGTAATTGAATAGGAGCAAAGTTCTTATATTCCATCAAAGGTGAATTAGTGTCAATTGAAAATAGAGTGTTATACATTTGTAATATTAGCCATAATTGCCATGGAAAACATTAAGAAAATAACTAAAGGACACATAGGAAAAAAAAGAAAAAGTAATTTGAAAAAAAAAAAAAGTAAAAGAAAAATGATACACTGAAATAAAATCAAATGAAGAGCTCAGCACTAGAGAAACTGAGAAATAAAAGTACATAAGACAGAGGCTGGTGTTGTGGCTCAGTGGTGGAGTGCTCACCTACCATGTGTGAGGCCCTGGGTTCAATTCTTAGCACCACCTAAAGATAAATAAATGAAATGGATGTATTATGTCCAACTACAACTTAAAAAAAAGTGTATAAGATATATAGAGAAAGGTTGCATATGACAATAATAAACACTTTATTATCCATAATCACTTTAAATGTAAACAACTTAAATTCAGCAATTAAAAGAAAGATTGGTAGAATAGAAAAACAAAATGTGAGTCACCTAAGTGATGCTTACAAGGGACTAACAAGAAACTAAAAGAAACAAAAAGAAAGTAAGAAAAGGTATTTCATAGAAATAGTAGCCAAAACAGTGCTAGTAAGCTGTACTAATAACAAAATATATCAACTTAAAAGAAGTATTAGAAGAGGTAAAGAAGGACACTTTATATTGATAAAGGAGTCAGTTCAGTGAAATGTATAATAATTATAAATATATTGAGTCTCTAAACATAGTCAAAACATGAGATAAACATTGTCGCATTTGAAGACAAAGTAGAAAGTTCTGAATAATAGTTGGAAAATCAAATTCCACTCTCAATAATGAATAGAACATCTTGACTGAAAATCAATGAAGAAAATAGAAAACTTTAACAACACTCTAAAGACCCAACACACATTTACAGAACACTGCACCCAGCAACAACAGAATGTGTGCTTTATTCAAAGGAATATAAAGTATTCTTCAGGATGATGTTATTACATCATATTAATCATATTAGCCAAAATCACTAAGGAAAGTAGAAAGTACTCAAATAATTAAAATAAGAAATGAAAGGGAGCTATTACTCATGATGTTAGAGAAGTGGAAAGAGTCATAAGAGAATACAGAATACCATAACGATTATCAACCAATAAGTCATAGGTTCTAGATAAAGTACACACACATTTCTTGACACACACAGTATTAGTTGGTTTGGACTTCCAAAACATGGACCCACAAGAATAAATTTACGGGAGGCTAGGATTTCAAGGCATGGTGTTGTCACGGCTACCTCTTTTTGAGAACTGTGAGAGGGAGTCCAAGTCTTCCTTCTCTCCAAGAGATACTCTCAAATAGTTGTCAGTTTTGGGCATTTTGCAGGATTGGGATGCATCACCCTGATCTCTGCCTTCACGTGCAGGTGATACTCTGTCTTTCTGCCTCTATGTCCAGAATTTATCTTTTTATAAATATGTCTGTCATACTGGAACAGTGACCACCCTAATTGAAGGGAAAAATTCACACTAGAGACAACCGTGCAGCCAAGAGATTTATTCACCAACCTTTATGGCTGGTCGGAGGTAGAAGAAGTATGGGGAGAGAGGAGTCAGGGAAAGGGGAGTGTGCGAGCTCTAGTGGGAGAGAGGAGTCAGGGAGAGGGGAGTGTGCAAGCACTGAACGGAGGGTGGGTGCCTGGTCAGGTGATCTCTGGAGCTGTTGGCTGGGGCAGCTGCTGTTGGGCTGGAGATGGTATGTCTGGAGCTGTCAAAGTGGCTGTCTCCTCTTAGCAGGGAAGAGCTGTTGTGACTGAACTCTTGGGCAGGCTGGAGCTTTAAGTAGGAATTTCTGGTGGGGGGGTGTACCAGAGGGAACTTTAATGCTATTGGCTCTTTGCCCAGGGAACAGGGCGACCTTTAAGCCTATTGGCTCCTGCCTAGTGAACAGAGCAACCTTTAAGTCAATTGGCTCCTGCCCAGGGAAAATGAAATCAGGTTGCTTTTCATGGAAATTTCCGTGGGGGAAGTGGCCCATCAGCCTAAGCCTATCTATCACTAACGACCTTTAGCTTAAATATATTTTCAAAAACCCCATTGCAATAAGGAGACATCTTTCTGGGTAAAGTAAGAAATACACGTTAAAGGGAGAAGCCTGGCTGTCTTGAATGTGAGAAACCTTTGAGTAAAGCAAGGGATATCCTTTCTAGGGACAATGTGGGCCATCTCTACAGGGAGACACAGCTCATAATCATCTTTTAAATACCTTTGATATTAGCAGTTTGATTAGTCCTTTTGCTAGGAAAGGATTGCATAAGGACAGTCAGCCATTGTTTCACTTAACATTGTGACCTCTATAGTGCAAGGCCTTGATACAGTGTCCAATTGTACATACAAACAAGAAGTGGCCAGGACTCTGTTTTTCTACCTGCCATCCCACTCCTAGTTCTTCCCATTGGCTGCTCTGATTTTTACTCAGTTACAACAAGATAGCATCAGTGGCAGGTGGTACTGAAGCAGCAGTCCAGCCATTTCAGTTCCCCCTGCTGGACTCACCTACAGACAAAGCATTTTCAGGTATAGGGAACTGCCTGGAGCTGTGATAAATCATTGCTTTTAACTATGAGCTATGATAAATCATTGCTTTTAGCTATGTAACCCTGGACAGTGAGACAACTCTCCAGGGAATGCTTTGGTGCTAGGGAACCTAGGGGAACACCCATGTGCAGATGACTCCTGTTGATAGGGAGAATTCCATGCTTGTCATGGAATTTACTAGTTCAGAAGCCTTAAATTCAAATCCCAGTTGCCCAGAGGTGGTAGAGATGGGCTTAAACTGATAAGCCCTCAACTAAGCTGTTTTGCTCATTACTAACTCCTTTTTACCTCAAGAAGTCTTTTTAAGGGAATCCCTTTGATATTCAAAACCTATAAAATAAACACACGGTTATTGTTAGAACCACACTCCATCAGAGCTGCATCACCCACCGAGTCCCGCTTTCACTTACATTTGAGTCTTTGTCTTTATTTCTTACAATTTCTTATTTTCTTAATCCAACCCACTTCCTGCATTCAGAGAACAATTCACTCTCCCTGCAAGTCACAGTGACAGGGAACACCCTTTTTGTATTTGTGAAATCATTGGCACTGGAATGGCCATATGAGGTGTGAGGCAGTTTTGTAACTTATACCATCTGCATCTTGGGAGTCAAAAAGCTGCTGGGGAGGATATTACATTGTTGTAAATACACATGCCACTTACTTAGAGACTTATTCTAAAATAGATTGAGGCTGGTGAAATAAACCACCCATCCACCCCTTTATAGGTAGTCCAATGTGCAGTATGACCAGTAAAGTCTTGATCAGTGACTCCATCTATAACAGGGCACAGTACACTGGTAGAAACCACTGTTATAAATGTGGTATATCCTGTTCAGATCCCTTCCAGATATATAATCAAAATCCCAGAGTTAATTTTATCTTTGTTTATGTTGTTGCTGCCAGACAATCTAATTTATGCCTTCTGCTGTGCTGGTGATCCCTAACTGCTCTGCCATGCCTGATAAAGAGGTATACAGAGCCTGTGCCTCAATATGAGTATCTTTACCTCTTCAAATGCTTAATTCTGGGGAATATCCCGATTTGACATGGCTGTGTTCCTAATCATCTGATATAATAGGCATAGCCATTGAGCTAGATGAAAGCTTGCCAATAATCCAGGAGCCCTAATAAAAGCCTATAAATCCTTTAATGTATGGGTATATGGAATGTTTCCACATCATCTCACAATGGCCATGAATAAAATGAGTCATAATTGATCATACCACCCCTAGGAACAATACAGATGGTCCAGATCCCTGACTATCATTGTGATTGACAGTTCATTCCCATATGTTTAGGTGAGTACATAGTCATTCTACTGTGCACTATGAAAGTGTAAAATCATCACCAATTAGTGTGCTTTCATCAGTGTAATATATTTGGGGAATGGGAACAGAGTGATGTTCCAAGCCACCATGATAGATAGTAAGACAGTGCAAATATCCCCAAGGCTATGTCCATTATCTCTCTTCCTAAGTAAAGAAGACCTTGTTCTGTGAGTCTGTCATCTTTTTCTAAATACTATCTAGCTTTTTCACTGGCCAGAAAGAGCTATTAAATGCATTGTGGACAGGTCACAAAAGTCCAGCCTATCTCAGGAATTTATGGTCTTTCTAATCTCTACATGTCCAGGTGGCAGCTTGTACTAACTTTCATTTACTACCTGCATCAGTCTTTCCTGCCTTAGCAACAACTTCACCTACATCATAAGTGTCGTTTCCAATAATCATGCTGAAGAGGGAGAAACAGGACCAAACTATCCTTGAGGGGTGCTTTAGTCAGCTTTCATGTCATCGTGACCAAAAGACCTGACAAGTACAATTAGAGGAAGAAAAGTTTATTTGGCTCATGATTTCAGAGGTCTCAGTTTGTAGATGGCCAACTGTATAGCTCTGGACCCAAGGCAAAGCAGAATATCATGGTAGAAGGAGAGCAGCTCAGGACATAGCAATCAGGAAGCAGAGAGAGCTCTGTTTACCAGAGACATATATTAACCCAAAGACATACCTCAAGTGACTTATTTTCACTAGCCACACCCTACTTGCCTACAATTGCTGCCCAGTTAATCCATATTATTGGATTAAATCACTGAATAAGAATTTCATAACCCAATCATTTTACCTCTGAACTTTCATGCATTATCTCTCGCATAAGCTTTTGGAGGACACCTCATATTTAAACCCTAATAAGGACTTTTTTTTTTTTTTTTGCTTTTTATTTCTTCTGTATTGAGTATTGATCCAAGTTCTCATCTCTCAAAAAATTTTTGTAACAGTTTTTTATTATTACCATAAAAATGACTTTATCAGGTCCTTGAAACATCTGGAAATGATTCACTTGATTCACTGTTGCTGAACAATTTCTGCAAAATACCCTAAGTTTCCTGTATTTCCTATAGTTGTTTCTGACTAAGCAGATCTTCATTTGGCCATGCCATTCTCATGTCCAAGATGATCCTATACATAAAGGGATGATTTCATTGTATCATCCAGGCATTTTGTATGCAATACCTAAGGGCTGGATGAGTGGTAATATTGCTCATTTTCTTGTCTTCATTTACCCTTAGAGAAATGTCATCCTCTCTCAAGTCTTAGAGTCCTCTTTTCCAGACAGTCAGTTCTTTTCAGGGTAATCATCAAAATATTTTTGCAATATCTGGAAATTCTGCACCAGTACATTCCTAAACAACCATAATTTCTTCAATGGGAATGTCCCTCTATTACATCTGAATATTCTGTGTCTTTGCTTTGCACTGCATTAATAGTTGGATGAAACAGAAGTCTCATAAATGGATGAAATACTTTCCCTAATCACTTTAACCTCAGGTCTGCCTTCACTCTCTTCTCCGAGGTATTCCAATTATTTGCATTATATATTAATGACAGGATAATATCTCATGGCTGCTATATGTTCCAGTTATTTCATTTCATTCTAGTCACACAAAATGACAAGCTAGGTTTCCTAGATTGGTGTTTGGTTTGCTTTCTTAGCTAGGTTACAGGCTAAATGAGTGATAGAGAGATAGTTATCTCTTCCAGATTTTAACTCTTCTACTTTCTTTATTCTCTTGTCCATAGCCAACTAGGCGTCAGGGTCAACTGATCAGGCCAGAGCAATTGTCCATTCCATTGCAACAGGAAGATATTCTTTTCCTTACTGTAGTATTGATTTTGGAGTGTCCCCATACTCACAGTCTGAGACACAAACATTTATCTTACAGCTGCCCCTCTTCACACGGAGATTGATGGTCAACCCAGCATTTTCCCCATGAAGACTTCTTTTGCCTTGACCATTTCCTGAGTCTTCTGCATGACTTAACAATTGTTCCCAAACAATCTTGTCCCAGTGTATGAGAACCAGCACCAAGGTGCTGTGAACTCAAAGACAAGACATAGTCAGATTGAGAATTACACATTGGGATATTTATTGGGGACTTATTAACAAAAGTGTGGTTCTGAGTGTCAGAAAGACGAGGTTACTCTGATTCTATTACTCCATTTGTAAAGTTTGGATCTCTGAGACTTAGGTCTGAAGAGGGAACAAATATATTGGTCAGGGCAAAAGTGTTTTCATCCAAAGGAGATGTACCTGGTTATCTTAAGCTGATACCAAAGAGTGAGGCACATTTCTGATATGAGTGTATGGTTGCAAAAGTCCATATATCCCTCTAATAGTTTTGTCTATATTAATAGTTTTGTCTAATTATATTATAATTTTGGTGCAGTGGCTATCATCCCTGACTCAAATAATTATATCTAAATATATTATTCATATATTGTTTATTTACTTCAGTTTAATATCTTTGGCTAATGCATACTTTTCAAAATATTTTTGATTAATTAGCTAAAATCAACATAGAGTGTTAGCTAACCTGTTTAAAGTGTCCCAAAATATTACATGAAATTACTTCTAATTTTTTTTTTTATATATAATTCTTTTGGTTTGGGAAATTTTCTGATATTATTTCATTGAAAAGATTGTGCATTCCTTTGGTTTGTATCTCTGTGCCTTCATCTATCCCAATAAATCTTAAATTTGTTCTTTTCATGTTATCCCATAATTCTTGCAATTTCTGTTCATAGTGTCTTAATATCCCTGCATGGTCAACTTTATTTTCAAGACTATATATTTGGTCTTCATTGCTTGAGGAAAAAATGTTTAACATTTCTGGTAATTAGAGAAATGGAAATTATAAGTACACTAAGATTTCATCTCACTCCAGTCAGAATGGCACTTATCAAGAATAAAAGCAGCAATAAATGGTGGCGAAGATGTGCAGAAAAAGGTACACTCATACATTGCTGTTGGGACTGCAATTTGGTGCAAACACTCTAGAAAGCAGTATGGAGATTCCTCAGAAAACTTGGAATGAAATCACCATTTGACCCAGTTATTTCATGCCTCAGCATATACGCAAAGGACTTAAAATCAGCATACTACAGTGATGCAGCCACATCAATGTTTATAGCAGCTCAACTCATAATAGCTAAACCATGGAACCAGCCTAGGTGCCCTTCAACAGATGAATGGAGAGAAAAAATGTGTTTTATATACACAATGGAATATTACTCAGCCTTTAAGAAGAATGAAATTATGGTATTTTCCTTAAATGGATAGAGCTAGAAAATATCATGCTAAGCAAAATTACCCAATATGAAAGAACTAAAGGCCAAATATTTTCTCTGATATGTGAATGCTAATTCTCAATAAGGTGGCTGGGCTGGGGAAGACTAGAGGTTCTTTGCATTAGACAGAGGGGAGTGAAGAAAACAGAGTGGGTATGGGGATAAGAAAGATAGTAGAATGAATTGGACATTATTACCCTATGATCATTTATGATAACACAACTGGTGTAATTCTACATCCTGTACCAGAAGAATGAAACATTATATGTATGATGTGTCAAAATGCATTCTACTAGGCTGGGGTTGTGGCTCACTGGTAGAGTGCTCACCAAGCACAAGTCAGGCACTGGGTTTGATTCTCAGCACCACATAAAAATAATAAGTAAATAGAAAGAAAAGGTATTGTGCCCACATACAACTAAAAAAATTCATTCTATTGCCAGGTATAACTAATTAGAACAATTTTAAAAAGGAAAAAATATATTTAAATATTAAATTGGATTTTCTTGTGTAAATGATGTAATAGAGTAATCAAAATATAAATTTTTAGATATTTCAAACTTAACATTCACACAATTTTTTTCTTTTTTATTGAATCATACACCATTTTGTCAAATAGCAAATTTACACATATGATAAATTATTTCTGTATTCTTAATAAAACAAAATGATATCAGTTGCAGTGGCACATGCCTGTAATCCCTGTGGCTCAGGAGGCTGAGAAAAGAGGATCATGAGTTCAAGGCCAGACTGAGCAAAAGTAAGGAGTTAAGCAACTCATTGCGTCCCTGTCTCTCTATAAAATACAAAATAGGGCTGAGGATGTGGTTCAGTGATCAAGTGTCCCTGAGTTCAATCCTCGGTATTTTAAACAAACAAAAAAACAGAGTGACTAACAATAGCTTATGGAAAAATATATATGGACCATTGAAAGTTAAAGAAATTTAGAATGAGATAAATCAACAAATCGACAATTTTTACATAATATTATCCCTGAATGATTGATTCAAGTACTCTTATAATTTTAATATGATATGTTTAATTGGCTCATTTCCTTTGAGCTTCATGGAAACTTTTATAACTAAAAGTAATTTGTCTGCACTGGTAACTAAATATTGAAATTCTAGTGTTTCAATTTGAAAGGACTAAGAAGAAATGGGAGAAATTGAAGGGGACAATATGTTTTTCCATAAAAGTATAATTTTATAAATACATTAATGAAAATATCTTCTGAAACATTTGAAAAATTTTATGATTATGGTCTAATTAGAAAACACCAGATAATATTTTCAAATTAATAAAAATAATATTTATTTGTATAATTTTTCACCAAATTTGTCATATAATTTTTAATCATCTGCTTTCTCTGTCTTGAGATCTTTAGTAGCAACATTAAAAGCAAGCTAAGTTTAACATTCTTTTATAGTTCATCATAAAGAATAAATGAAAACTACTCAACTATAACTAAACTGTTAGGTGAAATAAGCTGAGAGAAATGGTTATTCAATTAATGGACCATTGAGCAAATTAGTATAAATTGACCATTTACAGAACTAACTGGTACGAATGAACTTGGATCAATAAAAATTGGCTTGAAAATCCTATAAAGATAATCTCTTAACACTTAAATGGAAAATAATTAATAGGGATGCATAGGAGTACCACAAGATAAGACAGCCAGTAAAAAAGATATAGCTCTTACATTTTTTTTTTTTTTTTTTTTTGGTTGGTACTGGGGATTGAACTCAGGGGCACGCAACCACTGGGCCACACCCCCAGCCCTTTTTGTATTTTATTAGAGACAGTGTCTCACTGAGTTGCTAAGTGCCTTGCCATTGCTGAAGCTGGCTTTGAACTTGTGATCCTCCTGCCTCAGCCTCCCAAGTGCTGGGATTACAGGCGTGTGCCACCGCGCCTGGCACAAATTTTTATTAACTTAAAACGAAGACTTGGAATATGTAAACCACATCCCCAAAATTGGAGGAACTACAAAAAGATAGTGATAGCGTATAAAAAGTATCAATTGCAAACTAATAGATGAAGCTATAAAATGTTTTCCAAAGATAAAAGGGACTTAAATAAGTCAATGAGTAAATTGAATCAAAAATTTATTTTAGCAGCTTCAATCCACAAAGAATAATAAATTTAACACTGACATGATCATCATGAAATAGATGAAAAAATAAGTCAATATGTGTGAAAGACAAACTCTTGGAATAAAGTGCAATATGCAAAATGTAACTATTATACAAACTTTGAATAACTCACATGTTTATAGAAAATTGCACTAAATACTTTGATATATTCAGTAATTAAGAATAAGGGAGACACTATATACACAAATCTTCATATTATAAAATAGGTGGAATGCAAAAAAAATTATAATTTTATATTGATTTATTGAAAATAATATTTAATATGAGTTTATTGGTTAAGTAATAAGCTATAAAGTATCAGGAGTAAACTTATGTTTTTTAAAGGCAGTAAAGAATACTTGAATGGAATAAAACAGGGATTAAAAAATTTAAAAAAAAACTAGTTTTAGGAAACAACAAATAAAATAAATATTCATCGAGCAAACATTATTAAAATAAGTGGAGAAGATTAAAAAAAAATACTAAGAGGAATATTCTTGCATGCCAGGCAAAGTATTACCCTTCATAACACAAAATTATAAAAATACATATCAAAGTAAAAATTAAACAAAAATTATAGAGAAATAAAGTAGAAAATCTATATTGGTGGAAGGACCTCAATATAGAATTTCCTGATAATTGCTTTGAGAGAGTAAATATTTTCTAATACCACTTTTGAATGCTTATTTTTTACTTGTATAAACCCATACACACAGCTTTCAATTACAAATATAGACTGGAAGACAGACGCGGTGTCACACGCTTGTAATTCCAGCACTTGGGAGGCTGAGGCAGGTGGATAGCGAGTTCAAAGCCAGCCTCAGAAATGGGAAGCACTTTAGCAACTCAGTGAGATGCTGTCTCTAATAAAATACAAAAAAGGGCTGGGGATGTGGCCCAGTGGTTGAGTGCCCCTGAGTTCAATCCCCGGTACAAAAAAAAAAAAAAAAAAATAAAAAAATATATATATATATAATATATATATATATATATATTGGAAATACTGATAGATTTAATTAAGTAAATATAGAGATATTCATTCCAGTTTTTTTTAATTGATAATTTTGAAAAGAATTTTTACTATTCTTTAGTATATGTGGTAAAAAATTTTTTTGATATTCATTTAGAGCAATTTTTTTTAGTGATTAAAATGTATGATCTAAATCTAAATTTCATTCTGGAGAGTTTTCAAAATAAATATATGCATGATGTTTCAAGAAAAAAACATTTTTGAGAATTTACTTAAAATTTGAAATAATATTCATATTACATATAATACATTCAATATATAATGTATTATATTATTTATAACATAAATTATTATATTGTACATATATACATATCATCATACATATGTATTTTGGAATTATAAATGGCCATAGATATCCAAATTCATGACAGTGGTTGTCTTTAAAGAAAAATGCAAGAAAATAAGATTATGAAGAAAAAGTGCAAAAAAATTTTTATTTTTTTCCATTAAATATAATCTAAGAAGTTTAAATTATCTAGCAAGAGTGTTCTAAGCTTTGGCTTATAATTTTAAATAAGCATGATTGCTTAAAGTAGAGAGCAAATATACTGAATACTTTTAATATTGACTATTGCATCATCACGTATTATAAAAAAGAAAATTCTCAAAGTGCTTATAAATATTTTCTATTCTTTCTAGCCTTATGATTACTAGAACTGATGCTCCAGATGTTGTATCTTCTAAAATAATAGGGGATCTGAAAACTGCTATGTATCCTTCTTTTGTATCCTCCAAACTAGTCTCTTGGTTTCGTGGATTACGCTTGAACTAGAGTCTCCTTCCCTCATAGCTATGTTGCATAACCCTGTAATGGAGCCTTTGAGTATGTGTTCATTGTCATAATAAATAAGTCTGAAACTAAATGTCTGTCCTCCGTTACCTGATACTCTACAAATGTCATAAAGTTTATAAAGAGAACCTAATGGTACCACTTCTCAAGCTGTGACTGGGGCATCTGTGTGTGTGTGTGTGTGTGTGTGTGTGTGTGTGTGTGTTTAATGGCTTTGTTTACATATATAGATTATGCTCAAGAAAGATAGTGGTCATACCATTCAGCAATATCTATTTTCTATCAGTATGTTTATGTAGCATCAACCTCATATTTGTATCCCGTCTCTGTGAGGATTATTATGCTGCTACATCATACATAAACAAATGTTAAAAATGCCAAAAGGAAAATTTTTAAGGTAAATAAAAGTACGACTGGAGATACAAGATGGCGGACCAGCGAGAGGTTGCATTAGTGTCAGTTGGTAAATTGCGGTTCAGTAGTGAGAATACTGCTTAGTTGCTAGCAATACTGCTGCATCTGCAAAGTAACCACAGGCCAGCCATCTGACCCCTCTTATGCTGTGGGAAAACAGACTAAAGCATGGGTGAGCCTCCCAATTAATTACTCAATTGCGTGGGACTGCCATGTGGGAGACAAACAGCCAACAAGAACACCTGCAGTAGTGCCGGCGGGGGAATGGCCCAGAACGTTCAGCTACCCAACTTGCTTTCACTCAAGTCACCTGGCAAATTCCCACTCACAGGAACGCTGATCCAGTCCTGCGTGGTTCCCCTACTCCCAGCATGGGTTGATCACTGCCATTTTTGAAAATTGCAGGAGCAGAAGGAGAAAAAAAAAAAAAAAAAAAAAATCACCTGCCCACAGTAGCCTGCATACATCCGATCAATTTAAACAGGCTCTGAAATCAGCAAACAGACACACATGCCACACACAGAGAGCAGTGGAGTTCATATCTGAACCCAGCATCTGGAGCCATCACCCGCCTCCCTCCATTTGAAACTATATTGTCATGTGGAAAGTAGAACCTATATCTTGGGTCACTTTACAGTGACATTTGGGGGGAGGGGGCGGGAGGGAACAGCTCCCAGCTTGGAACTCTGGCTGACCAGGTATGTAGTTTGTAAATCCACCCCAACTCCTCAGCAACTGCTACGCTGATACTGTGACTACTTGGTTATCTTCAACATCTGGAGGGTGGAGATAAAACCTGACAGCTGACAACAGAGGACCCCACCTACTGGATGTGAAGGGGAGCAGGAAATCTTCTTTCAAGATTTTTGTTTGTGATTTGTTTATGTGTTTGTCTTTGTGGGTTTGTTTTTTTGTTTGTTTTTGTTTTTTGTGTATTTTTCCCTCTCTTTTTTTATTTTTATTTTTTTGTGTGTTCTCTCTCTCTCCCACTTTCTCTGTTTTTTTTTTTCTTTCTTTCCTCTCCCTATCTATTCCCCCACCCTCACACTCCCAACATATGTGGTTCTAAGTATTATACATAAATTAGGATTTTGAGAACTAGGGCAACTGAACCGTATTGTGTTATGTATTGTTTTTCTTTAATCTTTTACACTCACTTTCTTTTTCTTCTCTTTTCACCAATTTCTACTACTATGACTTTTTTTTTTTTCTCTTAATACATACATGAGTTTGCTTTATGTACACCTCAGTCTTCCCACTAACTTGTTCACTACAATTCACTTCCTCTCTTATCTGCTGATATTAAACTACATCCATAGATTTCTTTCACACTTCCTAAGAAATAATAACTCAATATCCTCACCTACCTCCTCCTCAGCATGCCATAGCTTTGTCCAACATCAAAAACTATAAACCCCTTTACAAACCTACAGAGTATATTGGGGACAATATTTGAATTTACTAACTGTGTACATTGTGACCAATCTGTGAACATCTGAATAGAAAATGTCTGGCTTTAGAGTGTAAAGTATTCATATGGGGATCTGCTAACATTGTCCTATAGGGGCATTATAAAGCTATAAGGTAAAAATAAAAAAGTCACGGTTCCACAGTGCTAGAAGAGAAGTCACACAAGAAATATGAAAAGACGAGGGAATAAAGCATCCCAAGCAAATCAACATATACCTCCTTATTAGATTCCATGGCAAGTACAGCAGAAGAAATGACAGAGAAGGAGTTCAGGATATACATAATTAAAATGTTCTGTGAACTGAAGGATGACATAAGAGAACAAATACAGATAGTAAATTATCATTTTACAAAGAACTTCATAAACATATGCAAGAAGCAAAATATTAATTGAATAGGGAGATAGAGGTTCTAAAAAGAAACCAAACAGAAATCCTGGAAATAAAAGAAACAATAAACCAAATTAAATGTTCAATTGAAAGCATCACCAAGAGATAAGACCACTTGGAACAAATGACCTCAGATAATGAAGACAAATATATAATCTTGAAAAAAATGTAGATCACACAGTGAAAATGGTAAGAAATCATGATCAGAAATTCAAGGAATATGGTATACTTTAAAAAGATCAAGTTTAAGAGTTATTGGGATAGAGGAAGACGTAGAATTCCAAACAAAAGGAATTAGTAATTTATTCAATGATATAATAGCAGATAATTTTCCAAACATGAGGAATGTATGGGAAAACCAAATTCAAAAGGCTTACCAAATACCAAATGCACACAATCACAACAGATCCACATCAAGTCACAATATAATGAAAATGCCCAACATAAAGAATAAGGAGAGAATATTAAAAGCCACGAGAGAAAGGACTCAGATTACATATGAGGGAAACCAATTAAATTATGTCCAGACTTTTAAACACAGACCTTAAAAGCTAGAAGATCCTGGAACAATATATATCAAGCTCTGAAAGAAAATGGATGCCAACCAAGAATCTTATATTCAGCAAAATTAAGCTTTAGATTTGAAGATTAAATAAAACCTTTCCACAATAAACAAAAGTTAAAAGAATTCACAACTCGGCCCGGAGCGATGGCACACACCTGTTATCCCAGCACTTGGGAGGCTGAGGCAAGAGGATCATGAGTTCAAAGCCAGCCTTAGCAATGGCGAGGCACTTAGCAACTCAGTGAGACCCTGCCTCTAATAAAATATAAAAAAGGGCTGGGAATGTGGTTCAGTGGTAGAGTACCCTTGAGTTCAATCCCTGGTACAAAAATAAATAAATAAATCACAACTCAAAAGTTGAACTACAGAATATCCTTGGAAAAATATTCCATGAAGAAGAAAAGAAAAACAACAATGAAAATCAGCAAAGGGAAGTATTAAACTAAAGGATACACTAACCAGAGGAGAAACCAAATCAAGTTAAATACCAAAAATAAACAAAAATAGCTGGGAATATAAATGATGTCTCAATAATAACCCTGAATGTTAATGACCTAAACTCACCATTCAAAAGACAGAGACTGTCAGACTGGATTAAAAGAAATGACCCAACAATATGCTGTCTTCAAGAAACTCACCTCATAGGAAAAGACATCAACAGACTAAAGGTGAAAGGTTGGGAAAAATATTACCACTCCCACAGGCTACAGAAGCAAGCAGGGGTTTCCATTCTCATGTCAAATAAGGTAGACTTCAAGTCAAAGTTAATCAAAAGGGACAAAGAAGGATATTTCTTACTGCTTAAGGGAACCATTCATCAACAAGACATAACAATAATAAATTTATATGCCCCAAATAATGGCACACCTACATTCATCAAACAAACTGTTCTCAAGTTTAAGAGTCAAATTAATAACAACACAATTATTTTGGGAGACTTCAACACACCTCTTTCACCACTGGATAGATTGTCCAAACAAAAGCTAAATAAAGAAATTTTAGACCTCATTAATATAATTAATAACTTAGTTAATGAACATATATAAAATATTTCATTTTTCAGTGATTGAATATAGTTTCTTCTCATCAGCACATGGATCCTTCTCTAAAATAGACCATATATTATGCTACAAAGCAACTCTTAGCAAATATAGAAAAGTAGAGATACTACCTTGCATTCTATCAGATCACAATGGAATGAAATTTGAAATCAATGATAAAATAAAAAATAAAAATTTACTCAAACACCTGGAGACTAAACAACATGATATTGAATGAACAAGGGGTCATAAAAGACATCAAGGAGAAGATTAAAAAATTCCTATAGGTGAATGAGAACACAGATACAATGTATCAAATTCTCTGGGACACTATGAAGGCAGTATTTTTTTTTTTAATATTTATTTATTTTGCTTTTTAGTTGTACACAATGTGTTTATTTTTATGTGGTGCTGAGGATCGAACCCAGGCCGCACACGTGCTAGGTGAGCGCTCTACCTCTGAGCCACAATCCCAGCCCATGAAGGCAGTATTAACAGGAAAATTCATTGCATGTAGTTCATTCCTTAAAAGAAGGAAAAAAAATAAATAAATGACTTAACGTTACAAAGCCCTAGGAAAAGAACAGATCAACACCAAAAGCATTAGAAGACAGTAGATAATTAAAATCAGAGCTAAAATTAATAAAATTGTGACTAAAAAAATTTGAAAAAAAATTGACAATTCAAAAAGTGGGTTAATTGAAAAAATAAATAAAATTGACAGACACTTAGCCATGCTAACAAAAAGGAGAGAAAAATACTCAAATTACTAACATACATGATGAAAAAGGAAATATCACAATAGACACTTCAGAAAAGATAATTAGAAATTATTTTGAAACGTGTACTCTAATAAAATAGAAAATATCAAAGGCATTGGCATTGAAAAATTTCTAGAGTCATATGAATTACCCAAACTAGATCAGGATGTTATGCACAATTTAAACAGTTTAATTTCATGTGAGGAAATAGAAGATGACATCAAAAAACTACCAACCAAGAAAAGCCAAGGACCAGATGGATACACAGTCAAGTTCTACAAGACCTTCAAAGGAGAAATAATACCAATACTCTTCAATTTATTTCAGAAAATAGAAAAAGTGGGAGCTCTTTTAGACTCATTCTATGAGACCAAAAGCAGCCTGATTCCCAAACCAGGCAAAGACACATTAAAGAAAGAAAACTTCAGACCAATATCTTTAGTGAACATAGATGTAAAAATTCTCAATAAATTTCTGGCAAATAGAATACAAAATCATATCAAAAGATAGTGCACCACGATCAACTGAGGTTTATCCCAGGGATGCAAGTTTTGTTCAACATAAGAAAATCAATAAATGCAATACATCATATCAATAGACTGAAAGATAAGAACCATATGATCATCTCAATAGATGCAGAAAAAGCATTTGACAAAATACAGCACCCCTTAATGTTCAAAACACTAGAAAAACTAGGGATAACAGAAATATATCTCAACATTATAAAAACTATCTATGCTAAGCCCCAGGCTAACATCATTTTAAATTGAGAAAAATTGCAAGCATTCCCTCTAAAAAAATGAACAAGACAGGGATGCCCCTTTCACCACTTTTATTTAACACAGTGCTTGAAACATTGGCCAGAGCAATTAGACAGATGAAAGAAATTAAAGGGATACAGATAGGAAAAAAAGAACTCAAATTAGCACTATTTGCTGATGATATGATTCTATACCTGGAAGACCCAAAAAATTCCACCAGAAAACTTTTAGAACTAGTAAAAGAATTTGGCAAAGTAGCAGGCATTTATGTATATAAGTGACAAATCCTCTGAAAGGGAAACAAAGTAAACTACCCCATTTACAATAGCATCAAGAAAAATAAAATATTTGGGAATCAACTTAATGAAAGACGTGGAAGACCTCTATAATGAAAACTACAGAACACTAAAGAAAGAAATTAAAGAATACCTTAGAAGATGGAAAGATCTATGTAAGCTGCCTGTCATGGCCAGCCAAAACGCCGCGGGAGGAAAACTCTCGGAGGCAGAGTAATGATACTTCTACTTTTACTTCTACTTTCTTAGAGAGAGCTTAGAGAGAGAAAGAAAGATTTTTCTTCTTCTTAGAAAGAGCTTAGAGAGAAAGATTAGAGAGAGCTTCTTCTTCTTCTTCTTCTTAGAGCTTAGAGAGAAAGATAGAGCTTTTTCTTCTTAGAGCTTAGAGAGAAAGATAGAGAGCTTGAAAGAGAGATTACTTCTTTCGAGAGAGAGAGAACTTAGCTTAGAGAAAGATTCTTAGAGAGAGCTTCTTTCTTCTTTCTTCTTTCTTTGTTCTTCCTCGGGAGTCTCGGCCTAACTCTCACCAGCAATTACTTCTTCTATCTGGTTTCTCTTCTGTAACCGCTCTGCCTACATTCTGGCCCTCTGATTCTTTTCTTCTTCTCCGACCCGAACTCTTCTTCTGACTGACCGAGCGACTGCACGACTGACTGAATGAATTCATTCTTCATTCTCCTAACTCCGACTGTTTTCACCCGGTTATATACCTTTAGCTTTGCGGGTGCCTCACGTGCATTTACAGGTGCGTCACATACATATCAGGTGGAACTTATGGCTTCCAGCTAGCCGCAATAGCCCTTCCTAATTGGGGCTCCTTCAGATCTATCTTGTTCTTGGATAGGCAGAATCAATATTGTCAAATATTACCAAAAGCATTATACAGAATCAATGCAATGCCAATCAAAATCCCAATGACATTCCCCATAGAAATAGAAAAAGCAGTCATAAAATGTATCTTGGCACCCACCAAGCCACCCTTCCGTGGTGCCATTCTGCAACTGGCCAAAGGTGCAGCTTTGACTCCACAAACAGGATCGCTGACTGGATGTGAACCAAGTCAACTGAAAAAGGAAGGGCATCCCAGGGTCCAGTTTGTTTGAGACAGGTTCCTGGGTTCAACTTCTTCTTCTTCTTCTTTTTTTTTTTTTTTTGTTTGTTTGTTTTCTTGTTTTTTTTTTTTTTTGTTTGTTTGTTTGTATGTTTTTGCTTTGTTTTTGTTTCGATTCACAGTGGGTTTGTTTGTTTGCCTCTGCTCCTATTCTCTTTCTTTCTTTTCTTCCTTCTCACTTTTGTACTTTTTCTTCTTCCTTCATCTTCCCTATTTACACCCTGCCATTGCATACTCAACAGAGGCAAAAAACAAGTTATATGCAGAAATTGGGTGTTCTAGAACGGGTACAATTGAAACATATAACAAAGTGGTGTTATATATAGTTCATTCTCTATTTTCTTGATTCACTCTCTTTTCTCTCTTACACTAATTTCTACTCCTTTGTCATTTTTTCTCCTCTTTTCCATCATTCTTCATTTCTTCTCTCAGCCACTGCATAAGTCAGGTGTATATATATATATCACGTTCCACAAAAGCATTCACTCCATTCTCTTTCCTCTCTCATCTGCTGATACTAAACCACTTCCATAAAAGTCTCTTCTCATACTTTCTAAGAAAGAACAATTCAATATACTCACCTCCTTCTTCCTAAACATATCACCTCTGTGTCCAATTCTTGAAACTATAAAACCCCATCAGAAGCATACAGAGTAAATTGCAAACAATATCTGGGTTAACTAAATCTGTACATTGAGATCAAACTGGGATTCTCTGAATAGAAAGTGTTTGATTTTAAAGTATCAAGGTATATAAGGGGATCTGATAGCTTTGTACTATAGGAGCAACATAAGGCTTTAAGGTAAAATCAAAATAGTCAAGGTAGCCAGGCGCGGTGGCACACGCCTGTAATCCCAGCACTTTGGGAGGCTGAGGCAGGAGGATATCGAGTTCAAAGTCAGCCTCAGCAATGGCAAGGCACTTAGCAACTCAGTGAGACCCTGTCTCTAAATAAAATACAAAAAAGGTCTGGGGATGTGACCCAGTGGTCGAGTGCCCCTGAGTTCAATCCCCGGTACCACAAAAAAAAAAAAAAAAAAAAAAAAAGAAAAAAAGAAAGTCAAGGTCCCACAGTGCAGAAAGATAAGACACACAAGCAATATGAAGAAACAAGGGAAGAAAGTGACACAAACAAATCAATATAGCTCCTCAGTAGATTCCATGGCAAGCACAGTTGGTGAAATGCCAGAGATGGAATTTAGAAATTACATATTCCAAGTGTTTGCGAACTTAAGAATAAGTTCAAAAATGAGATGAGGGAGCAAATACAGGAGGTGAAAGATCATTTTGAAAAGAACTCCATAAAAAAATACAGGAAGTAAAAGATTACTTCAATAGGGAGATAGAGGCTCTAAAGAAAAACCAAACAGAAATTCCGGAAATGAAAGAAGCAATAAACCAAAATAAAAGCTCAATCAAAAGTATCACCAACAGAGTAGATCACTTGGAATAAAGAATCTCAGACAAAGAAGACAAAATATATATCCTGGAGAAAAATCTAGATTACACAGCAAAAATGGTAACAAACCAAGAACAGAACATTCAAGAATTAAGGGACAACATAAAAAGACCAAACTTAAGAGTGATTGGGGTAGAAGAGGGGGCAGAGTTTCAAGCCAAAGGAATGAGAAATTTATTTAATGAAATAATTACAGAAAATTTTCCAAACTTGAGGAATGAATGGGAAAACCAAGTTCAAGAGGCCTACCGAACACCAAACATACAAAATCACAACAGATCCACACCAAGACACATTATAATGAAAATGCCTAATATACTGAGCAAGGAGAGAATATTAAAAGCCACAAGAGAAAGGAAGCAGATTACATATAGGGGGAAACCAATTAGACTATGTTCAGACTTTTCAACCCAGACCTTAAGAGCAAGAAGATCCTGGAATAGCATATTTCAAGCTCTGAAAGAAAAGGGATGTCAACCAAGAATCTTATATCCAGCAAAATTGAGCTTTGGATTCAAAGATGAAATAAAAACTTTCCACGACAAGCAAAAGTTAAAAGATTTCACGACTCGAAAACCAGCACTTCTGAACATCCTCCGCAACATTTTTCAAAATCAACAAAGGGAGATATTAAACTAAGGGAAATACCAACCAGAAGAGGAACAAAATCAAACTAAAGACCATAATACAAATAAAAATGGATGGGAATAAAAATCACATCTCAATAATAACCCTGAATGTTAATGGTCTAAACTCGCCATTCAAAAGACACAGATTATCTGAATGGATTAAAAGAAATGACCCAACATTTTGCTGTCTCCAAGAAACACAACTCATAGAAAAAGACATCAATAGACTGAAGGTGAAAGGCTGGGAAAAGTCTTATCACTCACATGGCATACGGAAGCAAGCAGGGGTTTCCATTCTCATTTCAAATAAGGTAGACGTCAAGCCAAAGCTAATCAAAAGGGACAAAGATGGATATTTCTTACTACTTAAGGGAACCATTCATCAACAGGATATAACAATCATAAATATATATGCCCCAAATAATGGAGCACCTACATTCATCAAACAAACACTTCTCAAGATCATGAGTAAAATAGACCACAACACAATTATCCTAGGGGACTTCAACACACCTCTCTCACCAATGGATAGATCATCCAAACAAAAGCTAAACAAAGAAACCTTAGGCCTCCTTAAAACAATTAATAACTTAGACCTAATGGACATATATAGAATATTTCATTCTTCAGTAAACAAATACACATTTTTCTCAGCAGCACATGGCTCCTTCTCCAAAATAGACAATATATTATGTCACAAGGCAACTCTCAGCAAATATAAAAAAATAGAGATACTACCCTGCATGCTTTTGGACCATAAAGGGGTGAAATTGGAAATCAATGACAAAACAAGGAATAAGAAAAACTACTCCATCAACTGGAAGCTAAACAACATGCTACTGAATGAACCAGGGGTTGAAGAAGACATCAAAGAGGAGATTAAAAAGTTCCTAGAGGCAAACGAGAACACAGATACAATGTATAGGTATCTCTGGGACACTATGAAGGCAGTAGTAAGAAAAAAATTCATTGCACTGAGATCATTCCTTAAAAGGAAAAAAAATCCAACAAATAAATAACTTAACATCACACCTCAAAGCACTAGAAAAAGAAGAACAGATCAACACCAAGAACAGCAGAAGACAGGAAATAATTAAAATCAGAGCAGAAATTAATGAAATTGAGACTAAGGAAACCATTCAAAGAATTGACAAAACTAAAAGTTGGCTCTTTGAAAAAATAAACAAAATTGACAGACCCTTAGCGATGCTAACAAAAAGAAGAAGAGAAAAAACTCAAATTACTACCATTCATGATAAAAAAGGGAATATCACAACAAACACCTCAGATATACAGAAGATAATTATAAATTACTTTTGAAAACTTGTACTCTAATAAAATAGATAATACTGAATGCATTGACAGATTTCTAGAGTCCTATGATTTGCCTAAATTGGAACTGGAGGCTATACACAATTTAAACAGATCTATTACAAGTGAAGAAATAGAAGATGCCATCAAAAAGATACCAACAAGGAAAAGTCCAGGACCTGATGGGTTTACAGCAGAGTTCTACAAGACTTTTAAAGAAGAACTAATACCAATGCTCTTCAAACTATTTTGAAATAGAAAAACAGGGAGCTCTTCCAGACTCTTTCTATGAGGCCAATATAACATTAATCCCAAAGCCAGGCAAAGATACATCCAAAAAAGAAAACTTCAGGCCAATATCTTTAATGAACATAGATGCAAAAATCCTCAACAAAATTTTGGCAAATCGGATACAAAAACATATCAAAAAGATAGTGCACCACGATCAAGTGGGGTTTATTCCAGGGATGCAAGGCTGGTTCAACATTCAGAAATCAATAAACATAATACATCATATAAATAGACTTAAAGATAAAAATCATATGATTATCTCAATAGACACAGAAAAAGCATTTGACAAAATACAACACCCCTTTATGTTCAAAATACTGGAAAAACTAGGAATAACAGGAACATATCTCAACATAATAAAAGCTATTTATGCAAGACCCAGAGCTAACATTATCTTAAATGGAGAAAAATTGAAAGCATTCCCTCTAAAAACTGCAACAAGACAGGGATGCCCCCTTTCACCACTGCTATTTAACATAGTACTGGAAACTCTGGCAAGAGCAATTAGACAGACGAAAGAAATTAAAGGGATCCAGATAGGAAAAGAAGAGTTCAAATTAGCACTATTTGCTGATGACATGATAATATACCTAGAACACCCAAAAACCTCTACCAGAAAACTTTTGCAACTAGTAAATGAATTTGGCAAAGTCGCAGTATACAAAATCAATACCCATAAGTCAAAGGCATTTTTGTACATCACTGACAAAGCCTCCGAAAGGGAAATGATGAAAACTACCCCATTTTCAATAGCATGAAAAAAAAAAAAATACCTGGGAATCAACTTAATGAAAGAGGTGAAAGACCTCTATAAGGAAAATTATAGAACACTAAAGAAAGAAATCATAGAAAAACTCAGAAGATGGAAAGACCTACCTTGCTCTTGGATAGGTAGAATCAATATCGTCAAAATGTCCATACTACCAAAAGTATTATACAGATTCAACGCAATTCCAATCAAAATCCCAATGTCATTCTTCAAAGAATAGAAAAGGCAGTCATGAAATTCATTTGGAAAAATAAAAGACCCAGAATAGCCAAAGCAATCCTGAACAAGAAAAGTGAAGTGGGGGGCATCACCATACCGGACTTTAAATTATACTATAGAGCAATAATAACAAAAACAGCATGGTATTGGCACCAAAACAGACTGGTAGACCAATGGTACAGAATTGAGGATACAGAGACTAATACATATAATTTCAGCTATCTTATATTAGACAAAGGTGCCAAAAATGTACAGTGGAGAAAAGATAGCCTCTTCAACAAATGGTGCTGGGAAAACTGGAAATCCATATGCAACAAAATGAAATTAAACCCTTACCTCTCACCATGCACAAAATTCAATTCAAATTGGATCAATGATCTAGGAATTAGACCAGAGATGATAAGCCTAACAGAAGAAAAAGTAAGCTCCAATTTCCAACATGTCGGATTAGGCCCCAAGTTCCTTAATAAGAATCCTATAGTGGAAGAATTATTACAAAGATCTAATGAATGGGACAGATTTAAACTAAAAAGCTTCTTCTCAGCAAAAGAAACAATCAGTGAGGTGAACAGAGAGCCAACTAATTGGGAACAAATATTTAATACGTGCACATCAGATAGAGCACTAATTTCTAGAATATATAAAGAACCAAAAAAACTGAACAACAAAAACCAAATAATCCAATCAATAAATGGGCTAAGGAATTGAAAAGATACTTCTCAGAAGAAGATACACAATTAATCAACAAATACATGAAAAAAATGCTCAACATCGCTGGCAATTAGAGAAATGCAAATCAAAACTACTCTAAGATTCCATTTCTCTCCAGTCAGAATGGCAGGTATCAAGAACACAAACAACAATAAATGTTGGAGATGATGCGGGGAGAAAGGCACACTCTTACATTGCCGGTGGGACTGCAAAATGGTGCAACTGCTATGGAAAGCAGTATGGAGATTTCTTGGTAAACTGGGAATGGAACCACCCTATGACCCAGCTATCCCACTCCTGGGTCTCTTCCCAAAGGACTTAAAACAGCATATTACAGTGACACAGCCACTTCAATGTTTATAGCAGCACAATTCACAATAGGTAGGTTGTGGAACCAACCTAGATGTCCCTCAGTAGATGAGTGGATAAAGAAAATGTGGTATATATACAAAATGGAATTTTACTCAGCAATAAAAGAGAATAAAATAATGGCATTTGTGGGTAAATGGATGAAGTTGGAGAATATAATGCTAAGTGAAGTTAGCCAATCCCAAAAATCCAAATACCGAATGTCTTCTCTGATATAAGGAGGCTAATTCACAGTGTTGTTGGATGGAGGTACATAGGAGGATTAGAGGAACACTAGAATGGTCAAAGGAAAGGGAGGGGAAAGAGGGAACAAGGGGGAGGGAGGGGGGAAGGAAAAAAAATTGGTGGTTGAATGAGATGGATATCATTATCCTAAATGCATGATTGAAGATATGAATGGTACTTATATACTTTGTATACAAATAGTTGTATGTAAAAAGATGCTATATATGTACATTATGAATTGTAATACATACTACTTCTATAAATTAAAAAAATATTTGTAAATAAAAAAAAAGAACACAAACAACAATAAATGTTGGAAAGGATGTGGGGAAAAATTTCACTCATACATTGCTGGTGGGACTGCAAAAATGATGCAGCCAATATGGAAAGCAGTATGTAGATTCCATGGAAAACTGGGAAAGGAACCACCTCTCCACCCAGCCATCCCACTCCTGGGTCTATTCCCAAAGGACTTCAAAACAGCATACTACAGGGACAAAGCCACATCAATGTTTATAGCAGCACAATTCACAATAGCTAGACTGTGGAACCAGCCTAAATGCCCTTCAGTAGATGAATGGATAAAGAAAGTGTGGTATATATACACAATGGAATGTTGCTCAGCAATTAAAGAGAATAAAATAATGGCATTAGCAGGTAAATGGATGAAGTTGGAGAATATAATGCTAAGTGAAGTTAGCCAATCCCAAAAGTCCAAATGCCAAATATTTTCTCTAATATAAGGAGGTTGATTCACCGTGTGGTTGTGACAGGGAACATAGGAGGATTACAGGAATAGTAGAAAGGACAATGGGGAGGGAGGGAAAGGGAGGGAGCAAGGGAGTTAAAAAATAGATGGTAGAATGAGATGGATATCCTTACCCTAAGTGCGTGTATGAAGACAGGGGTGGTGTGAATATACTTTGTATAAAACCAGAGATATGTAAAAATGTGCTCTATATGTGTGTTATGAATTGTAATGCATTCTGCTGTGATATATAACAACTTTGAATTTTTAAAAAGTAAAATAAATAAATAAAGGTACATGATACAAGATGAAAACACGAGATTGTTGTTGGTATGCTATGTTTTTTTCTAGAAATTTAATATTAACTTGACAGTCACAGTGGGGTATAATCCAAGACTGCTGTGATTTTGGTAAATCTCAATAAATACTATAGGAAGATAGAATAAAGTAGGAAATAATAGAGATTTTGAGAGGAAGTATAGCCAGAGGAAGTTGCAATAATTTATTTGAATACTGTTATATTATTCCATTAAAATATACTATATGTAATTGGATATTTTAAATTTTTTTATAATTTACAGTACTTACCACAGGCAACTTTATTTTTTCTCCCTGTATGCATACCTTATTTTTATATTGCCTTCTTTTTGCATCATATAACATTGTTCATTTGTCTTTTAATTAGTTTAATAGTTCTATAGAATAATGCAATTATAGAAAAATGAATAGCATAGTTAAAACCTAAAGTTTGCCATTGGAAAATTAGCATGAGACACTTAACAAGAGAATTCGCAGTAGGTAATCAAGTGAACTGAGTAAGCCTTCTGCTTAACTGACAATGTTTAAGTTGTGAGCTGTTTTGTAATTTAAATTCCTCCTGCAGTTCTATAAAGGACAGTAATTTAGATGCATCATTTAAACTTCTACTGCCAAACTCTCTTGCCACAATTATTCAAGCTGAAGTAAAAAATCACTTCCCAGCTATTCTTAAGCTGTATTTTATCAAATAAACAGATATATGAATTGTTCTAGGGAGTATTTAAATAATAAATGAGAAGGATTCCAGATGAATACATTGTCCTTTAAAGTTAGAAGGGTCTCCTTCTTCAGAGTTGCCACTCCATGTTAACTTATTAGAAAATACATTGTTGGAAAAACACAAAGAAAATAGACATACAGTCCACGTTAATTATTCTTGCTGAGCAAGTTTGGTTTCTGTTGAAAAATAAAGAAATATATATAGAAGCACACATATCTATTACCACATTATTTTCCTTAAAGAATATTTCTTATCTATAAAGTATTTCATCACAATACAGTTATGAACAATTAAGAAAGAAGAGTTTACAAATCTTATGTTGTACCATTTTTCCTTTCATTGGTAAGCACAGGAACTTGTATTAAAAATAATCAATGTACTCATTCCATTAATCCATCAATTATTTAACTCTCCAATTGATAATTTTTATAAAGTTTTCCTTCATGCTTTAGTTGCCTTTATTTAATAAAAAAAAGTTAGTAAACCAATCAAAGAAATCAAAATAAACATCTTTATTTTTTTAAAATATTGAATGTTGATTAATTATCTTTCATTTCATTCCTTCATTTAGAAGGTATTTACTCACTAAAGGAATTTGGTAAATGATAACATTTGTTTCAGCAGGCTAACTCCATTCATAAAACTTGAAAGCTAATTTCTATATTTTTTCAATACAACAACCAGAATGTATGTTATATCATATACAACGTCAACTTTTTAAGAGAGACATCAGGTATTCCTGAAAAAAGTTCAGGCTTTGAAATCTGTATTAGAATCCTAATTCCCTCAATGTCTATATAAAGGCTGGCAATAGTTCCTGAGTTTTAATTTCTTTACACATGGTAATAAAGTAACATTCTTTAAGTGCATGTGATAATCGTTATTAATAAGCTAATAGCCTAATTGAAGCACCATAAAATGAAAAATTATCATTATCTTTATTTTTATTATTTTTATTGGTGCATTATACTTTTATGTGATGATTGGATTTGTTGTTACATATTTGTATGGGCTCAAATTAAAACAATATAATTTGGTCAGTACGAGTCCCAGCACTTTTGCCCTCTTTCTACTCCTTCCCACCCTCTGATACCTTTCCTCTACTCATATCCCTTTGATTTTTGTGAGATCCTTACCACCCCCCTTCCTTTTTCTTCTCTAGCTTCCACATATGAGAGAAAACATATGACTCTTGACCTTCTGAGTTTCACTTATTTAATTTAACAAAATTGTCCCTATTTCCCTCCATTTTCCCACAAATGACATAATTTCTTTCTTTCTTTCTTTCTTTCCTTTTTTTTTTTTTTTTTGATGAATAATATTTCATTGTGTATACATACCCAGTATTATTGTATGAGGGTCTGTCTGAGGCTTCAATTTGCATAGTGTCTCTTTCATGTAATTAATTGGTCCCACATTTGATTAAAAAATGTTTATTATTGTTATATCTTCTTGTTGGATTATGTCCTTTACCAGTATAAAGTGTCTTCCTTTGTTTCTTCTTATTAATTTTGTTTTAAAGTCTGCTTTTTCAGATTTGAGGGTAGCTAGTGATGCTTGTTTTTAGGTTCCACTCACTTGATACACCAATTTCAGTTCTTTAATTTTAAACCTGTGGCTGTCTTTGCCTGTAAGGTGAGTGTCATGCAAACAACATTTAGTTTGGTCTTATTTTGTAAACAATTCTTTTTTTTTTTTTTTTTTTTTTTTTTTTTTTTTTTTGGTACCAGGGATTGAACTCAGAGGCACTCGACCACTGGGCCACATCCCCAGCCCTTTTTTGTATTTTATTAGAGACAGGGTCTCACTGAGTTACTAAGTACCTCGCCATTGCTGAGGCTGGCTTTGAACTCGCGATCCTCTGCCTCAGCCTCCCAAAGTGCTGGGATTACAGGCATGCGCCACCACGCCCGGCTTGTAAACAATTCTTTCAACCTAAGTTACACTCAGTGCTATAAAAGAGACATTTAATTCCTGACATTTTGGTTTATTTATAATCTTTAATTTAGTCCTATTTCTCATTTGCTTAGTTTCTTTTCAACTGATATTTGCTTATTTGTAAGCTCTAGGTTTTGTTTTATATTTTTTCTCTGTGGAGTATTTCTTGAAATAAGTTCTACAGTGCCAGCTTAGAATTCCTAAATTCTTTCCATTTCTTATCATGGAAGGTTTGTATTTCTTCTTTGATTGTGAATGATATCATTGCTGGATATAGCAATCTCTGTAGATTGTCTTTTTTCAGGACTTGGAACACACCACTCCAAGGTCTCCTGTCTTTTAGCATTTACACTGAGAAATCAAAAGTAATTTTAAATGGCAGACCTCTAAACTTGACCTGAAATTCTTCTCTTGAGAGTTTTAAAGTTCTGCCTTTTTCTTTATGTTAAGTATTTAAATTATAATGTGTCATGGAGATGTTCTTTTTGATCTTGTTTAGTAGGGTTCTGAATACCTCCCATATTTGGATATATATCTCATTCTCAAAATTTGCAAATTTTTCTGTTATTATTTTCCTGAAGAGGGTATTCAGTCCATTAATTTGCATCTCACAGCCATCCTCAATTCCAGTGATTCTTAAATTTGGTCTCCTAATGTTGTTTCTGAGTTTTGTATATTCTGATCATAGTCAATTATTTTGTTTTCTTTAATATGGTCTGAATGTTGAAGGCTAACCTCTTTGTCTTCCAGCATTGAGATTCTGTCTTCAGCATGATCTCTCTATTAAAGAGATGTTCAACTGAACATTTTATTTGATTTATTGTGTTTTTCATTCCTAATATTTCTCTTTGGTTCTTTATTAATCTCTCTACCTCTTTCTTGTATTTCTCATTTGCATATTTTACTGACTTCCAAATTCATTTAGTTGTTTTCTGTGTTCTCTTGAAATTCATTGATCGTTTTCATAATCATTCTTTTGAATTATTTAATCTCTACTTTATGAAGTTGTAGTTTGCTAGCACCTTAAAGAATAAGGGGAAATAAACAAGAAAAATAATTGATGCAAACAACATATAGCATTAAAATAAATGCCTTGATTCCTAACATGGCAACTACAATATCAATTATCATAAAAAATGAGGTGGAGTCAGCCATTGCCAATAGGAAAAACAATAATTACTGTGAACTAGATCTGGCATTAAAGCAAACAACTGGTGTCAACCATGCAATCTACATCAGTAATAACTTCAACATCATGAATATTGGGGACAGAAATTATATAAACCAATTATTTCTTAAAGATGGTAAAAGTACAGTTCATTAAGATATAAAGATAGAAGAAAATTTACAGTTTCAGAAAGTGAATAGAGAGTATGCAGAAGCCATGCAGCAGGAAATGGTTATAAGATAGGAGTAGAAAATGTAGGGAAAGCAAAGTAAAGAGAAAGAGGAAGAGAGAACAAAATAAATTGGTTGTTAGTAGGAAAAGAAACAAGCAAATGAAACTAAACAAGAAAACCAAAACAAATAAACCAAAAATCTCTAACACTCCAAAGAAAACAAAAACACAAACTACATTTTAAAAAAGCTAAAAGTGAGTAAAAACAAAACCAAATATGTATATGTATATACGTCTATGAATCAATCAGCACAGCAATAACTCTCTCTCTCTCTCTCTCTCTCTCTCACACACACACACACACACACACACACATAATGGAAAATAGATTCTTAATGAAATATGAAGGAAGGGAGTGTCTTCACTGAGGTGGTAAAAATAGAATGAAATGTCACTACCTATTTTCCAATTGTCCTTTTCATTTTTTCTTGGGTTTTGTAGCCAGGCTTGGCAGCAAGGTGGTCTCTGCAATTCTCTGCCACCACTGGCACTGCTGCCACTGCCATTATCACTATTATACCCATTACCACCACCACTAGTGCAGTCACTGCCACCCCTGCCACCACTGCTACTGACCTTAGCTGCAGATGTTCAGCATTGTGGAAAGAAGTAGGAGGTGGCTAGGCGGAAGATGCTACTCCCAACCAAAGGGAAGGGAGAAAGGAAAACAGGAACCAAGGTCACTGATAAACAGAACCTTCTTTGTCACTCTAAAATAATCACCTTTTAACTCATCTGAATAGCCATTCATTGCCTTTACTTAAATATTTAATTAAAAGCCTCCTTACTATGAATGATTTTTCCAACTGTTTATGACTTGTTGACCAAGTAAATGTGACAATTTGATTATCCATTGAAACAAAACTACTTACTTTCCTTGAAATACATTTTGCTCTGATTAGTTTATTGAAAAATTTTAAAAATTTTACACATGATTTAATCTCTTGCATAGATCTTTCTGTTGAAACAGATATCTTTTGGATCATTCAAATGATAACAATTGCAGAGTTTTCTCCTTTTAAGCATGACACATATAAATTTCACAATGTGTAACAAATTTCCTAACTGCTCATTTTTCTTTAACACTCCATATTGTTGAGCCTCCCTTATAATTGGCTGGTTAGTGAGGTTTACATCACCTACAAACTTCTGTTTCATTTTTAGGGCTAATAGTCAAATGGCACATAAAGTTGTTATACTTTTTGGTGCTACTAGAAAGCTTAAATGATTTCCCCAAATCAATTCACATTGGGCTTTATTCACAACTTGGCACTGTTTGTTAAAATACAAAATTGTGCCTAAAAGGCTGAGTCTATTTCAAAGCAGTGTTACAGTGTATTATAGCACTATGTCTGCCTTTGAAATCATTTGATAGGGTCATAAATCATTGCACTTAACATATTTGATGGAAGGTAATGTACAATAAATACTTAATCATGAATTTAGAATGTATAAGTCTTAACTAGACAAAATCAATTTTGTTTTCTGTTATAGTATATGAAAGTATACACATTGCTAATACATCGCAGTTACTCTAAATATCTATTTACTTCTAAACCCTTGAAATACATTAAGAACTATGCCTCAACCTCCCGAGCCATATCCTTCAGTTTTTTAATATAAATTTTGCAATTAAGTAATTTTCTCTAAGTTCATGTTTAATATAAATGTTATAGGCACTAAATATTTGGGCAAAGGAGGTTTATACTTTTTTAGGTATCTTCCTCTATCAAGTTATTTTTCATTTATTCTATGAAGTTATTCTTAGTTTTATTACTTGAAAAAGTTTATAGTTTCAAATGACACATTCCAATTTTAATAGATGAGATAAATGTGATTATAGCAATTATGATCACATATCCAAATGTTATTAGCATCTCAAATGGTACTTGTATTCACCTTGATTGTTCTTTGTTGTTTTAAAAGGCTCTTGATTTTATAGGATTAATAAAATTCTTTTCACATACACTTTTCATTTTTTAATGATTTAGAAAATATTATATCTTGTTTTTCTAGTAGTAAATTTAATACTTAAGCTTCCAAGGTTAATGAGAATCATTGTTCTCTTATAGGATAAGGCACAGTATTAGAGTGGTGGATACACCACTGAACTTCCCTTTTCCTTTTCTGTCTCATCCCTTACCAATACTATTAATTCTAGTTTGCATGGAATGTCAGATTTTCAGTATTAATGTTTGTTATTCATTTACTATTTACAATTAATTATTATGCATATGTTTGGATTTATTAAATGAATTTCTTTGTTCTCCTTAGTTCCCCTCACTTTTTTCTTTCATTTTGGATTACTTTTTATACTGAATTAATTTTTCTTCTTAATGAAGAATAGACTATAGTGAATTTCTGCATCTTTTCCCCAAATGGTGATAACACAGTTTTTCAATAATTCAATGATAGTAGAGAATTACTGAATTCCAGGTTACTTTTATTTTTCACTTCATTTTAGGACTATGACTCCACTGTTTACTTATTCCTTCCTGCTTATAAAATATTTTATTCATTTCACTGTTGTGCTTTTTTCAGTTGATTTTTAAATTTGTGTTTATATTCAATTTTCTGCAGTTTCTTTTCAATCAAAATTTAAATTTTAGTTGCTATACTTATTAATTTCATATTCTTTCCAAACAAAGTCATCATTTCATCAGAAAAGGTCAATAATTAAGGACAATGCATTCAAACAGATTTCTAAAGTTCCATTACCTTTGCTATTTACCTGGCAATGCTTTACATCTGAAGACATCATATATTACTTAATATTAGAAGCTGTTCAAACATAAATTTTGTCATTTTCAAATAGCTTTCAAAGTTACTTTTCCCTAGTTATTTCTAAGAAACTTCTTTTAAATATATGATGAAGCTACTCATTCTAGTCACAGAATCTCTGAAATTGTTCATATATAACATATAATACATAATATATATATATACACACATATATATATATATATATATATTAGTTATTGATGGACCTTTACCTTATTTATATGTATGTGGTGCTAAGACTCAAACCCAGTGACTCACATATGCTAAGCAAGCACTCTACCACTGAGCTACAACCTCAATCCCTGTTCTTATATATATTCCTACATGTTTCATTTTAGGGTTTTCATTTATACCTATCTCCAATTTATTAATTCTTTTTTCCCAGTTGTTTCTAATATTTATTGTGCATACATCAGTATTGAGTAAATTTTTATTTATACATCTGCGTACTTTTATTTCCCAAATTCACATTTTCATACTTATTTGTTATTTGAATTAAATTTCAATTCATTGAGAATGTATTGATTAAACCAACATATATTTGTCTCATGGCTTATATGGGCCAGGAGTCCTGGCGTGTCTCACTGAACTCTGCTCTGCATATGATGAGGTTACCTTCAGGTGTGGGCCAAACTGCCTTTCTATTTAGTGACTTGACTAGGGAAGAATATACTTAAAATTTTATTTCAGTTCTCAGGATTCTATTCCTTGTGACTGTGTAGTAAGTATCCTGGATCTGTGACAATAGCTGGCTAGAGGCTGTCACCAAGTTGTTGAGGCACCTGCAGATTCCTACCATATGGTGCTTCTACGACCTTCCCCCAACATAGATGTATACTTCCTCAAGTCCATTAACAGAATCTGTCCTTCAGTGACTCAGAGTATTACATAACACATATAGGTAAGAGAATAACATTCCTTCATCTTTGCCATGATCTGTTGATGACAGGCAAATGAGATTCTCCCTGTACTCAAGATGAAGGAAGCACATGAAAGTGATTCCCTGGAGTAACATTTGATGTATTTACAACATTATTTAAACATTTTTTTCATTCATGCAATAGTTGCAAGTCAATACATTTAGTCATTCTATAGAATACAACTGTATTCTTGGACCTTTTGAAATAGTTTCACTTTATTCTATCTGTGGGTATACATTCTTCACAAAATTTTCACATTCTATACTAAAAAATTACTTTGTTTAAAAAAATCATAAAATGTGTAATTTTTGTTAGTTCATGTTATGTAGGAAATTCCTTCCTCCTTTTATCAGATCTTATTTGTGGATTTTACTTTCTAGGAATCTATATTGAATGTTTCTGGACTGGGTCTAGTTTTGAAAGATATAGGGGTGGTGGTGGGTGGGGATCAAGGTGGCAGAGAAGAGCAGGTTACTTTCCAAGCTGCTCTGTAGTGCTAGACCAGGAAAGTGTACAAACAACTTCTCTTTGAGGTGGGTGAAAAGGGTATACCTTAGTTTATTGGGTTTTTTTTTTTTGTTTTGTTATTTTTGTTGTTTATGTTGTATTTCTCCTATTTCCCTTGATTCTCTTACACTTTTTTTGTGTGTGTGTGTGTGTGTGTGGTACCAGGGATTGAACTCAGGGGCACTCGTCCACTGGGTCACATCCCCAGCCCTTTTCTGTATTTTATTTAGAGACAGGGTCTCACTGAGTTGCTAAGTGCCTCACCATTGCTGAGGCTGGCTTTGAACTCGCAATCCTCCTGCCTCAGCCTCCCAAAGTGCTGGGATCACAGGCGTGCACCACTGCGCCCGGCTATCTTACACTCTTTTTTTTTTTTTTTTTTTTTTTCCTAACAGCCAAATTTTTTCACGCTTCCTTTAACTTTTACAACTACTCTTTCTCTTTCTCCCTGTCAATTATCACATTCTATATACTATGCCAGGCAAAATCAAGCCTCATATTTGATGATAAAATAAAATCTTTTGATGATAAACAAAAGTGAAAAGTATTAACAACTAGAAAGTTTGCACTACAAAACATACTCAATAAAATAATTTGTGAAAAACAAAACTGAGAACTAGCAAAGGGTGGAACTATGCTAGAAGAATAATTAAACAAAGCAGAAACTAATTCAAATTAAGAAGCAGAAATAAAATGACAGAAAATAAATCTATTTCTCATTAATAACATTGAATTTAAATGGTCTAAACTCAGCAACCAAAATAATAGTCTGGAAGATTGTATTAAAAAACAAAACCCATCAATATGCTGTCTCAAATAGACTCACTTCATAGAAAAAGACAACCACAGACTGAAGGAAAAAGGATTGGAAAAAACATCCTATTCACATGGATCTTGGATGCAAGCAGGGGTTTCTATACTCATTTCAGATAAAAAGGACTTCAAGCCAAAGTTGATCAGAAAGGAAAAAGAAGGTCATTTCATATTACTTAAGAGAATTTTCAACAAGAAGAAATAACTATCGTAAATATTTATGCCCCAAAGAAAGGAGCATCTACATATATCAAACAAATCCTTCTTAATTTTAAGAATTAAATAGACCACAACACATTAATACTGTGTGACATTAATATGCTTGTCTCAACACTGGATATACCATCAAATCAAAACTAAACAAAAAAACTATGAAACTAAAAAATAATATTAATAATATAGAATTAACTTATATATATATATATACATATATACAAACTTATATATATATACATATATACATACATATATATATATATATATAATACTTCATCTATCAATGATTGAATAATTTTTCTTCTCAACAGCAAAGGGATCATTTTCCAAAAGAGACCATATCTTAAGCCAGAAAGGAATTCTTTGCAAATATAAAAAAGTAGAGATGATACCTTGCATTCTATAGATTATGATGGAGGAATTTAGAAATCAAGAATATTATAAAAAGTAGAAGTTACTCTAACATCTGAAGACTAAATAAATACATCACTGGATCAATGAATAGCAGAAGAATTCAGGGATAACTTAAAAAATAGTTAGAGGTAAATGAGAATAGCTACACAACATATCAAAATCTCTGGGACACTATGAAGGTGCTACTAACAGGAAAGTTCATAGCATTGAGCTTATTCATTTAAGAAATAGAAAGTCACAAAATACATAACCTAAAATTACACCTCAAGGCTGTAGAATAAGAAGAACAAGTAAAAATTAACAGCAATAGAAGACAGGAAATAAGTGAAATCAGAGCCAAAATCAATAAAATTGAAATAAGCAAACAAAAAGTTCCAAAAAATAAACAAAAAAAAAAGTTTGGTCTTTAAAGAAGTAAGTAAAAATGATAAACCCTTATCCATGTTAACCAAAAGAATGAGGGAAAAAATCTTAATCTAAAATTCATGAAGAAAAAGGAAATATGACACAGACATTATTGAAATGGAGAGGAAAATCAAACTATTTTCAAAATTTATACTCAAATAAAATAGAAAATATTGAAGGCATTGACAGATTTCTAGAGACATGGCCCACCTAAATTGAACGAGGAGGACATAGAAAATTTAAACAAATCAATTTCAAGCAATGGAATTGAAGATGCTATCAAAAGCCTATCAACAATGAAAAGCCTAGGGCTAGATCAATACTCAGCCAAGTTCTACCAGACCTTCAAAGAACTAAAACCAAACCTCCCAAAAGTATTGAATGAAATAGAAAAGGAGAGAACCTTTCCAAACTCACTTTACAAAGGTAGTATCACCCTGATACCAAAACCAGACAGAAACATCAAGGAAATAAACTGTCAGACTAATATCCCTGATGAACGTAAATATAAAAAGTTTTAATAAAATACTGGAAAACCACATACAAAAGCATATAAGGTAGTGCACCATAATCAAGTAGAGTACATCCTAGGGATAAAAGATTGATTCAATATAAAAATCAATAAAAAATTCACTATATCAATGGACTTAAAGACAAGAATCATGATTATATCAATAGATACAGAAAAAGCATTTGACAAAATTCAACATCCATTCATGCTCAAAACTATAGAAAAATTAAGGATAGTAGGAACATACCCCAACATTGCAAAAGCTGTATAGTTAAACCCAAGGCCAACATCATTCTATACAGAAAAAAACTGAAAGCTGGAAGAAGATAGAGATGCTTGTTTCACCACTTCCATTCAACATATTCCTTAAAATTCTAGTCACAGCAATTAGGCAAAATAAATAAATTAAATGGATACAAAAAGGAAAGGAAGAGCTCAAACTAATACCTATTTACAAATGACATGATCTTGTATGATGCAAAAAACTCTACCAGAAAACTTCTAGAACTCATAAAAAATTTCAGAAAGGTACAGGATATATAATGAACACCCATAAATCTATTGTGTTCCTGTGCACCAATAATGAATCAGCTGAAAGAGAAATTAGAAAAAAAAATCTCATTCACAATACTATAAAAACAAACAAAACAAAAAAACCTTGGGACTTAATCTAGCAAAAGAAGTGAAAGATCTCTACTATGAAAACTACAGAACACTAAAGAAAAAAATTGTAAAAGACCTTAGAAGATGGAAAGATATCCCATGTTCTTGGATAGGCAAAATTAATATTGTCAAAATGGCCACACTACCAAAAGTGCTATATAGATATAATGAAAATGCTATTGAAATTTCAATGATGTTCTTCATAGAAATAGAAAAGGCAATCATGAAATTCATTTGGAAAAAATAAGAAAACCATAATACTAAAAAAAAAAAAAAAAAAAAAAAAAACATTAGAAAAGTGAAGCTGAAGGCATCATAATACCAGAATTTAAATTATGCTATAGAGCTATAGTAACTCAAAGTGGATCAAACACTATATTAGACCAGAAACTCTTCTATGCTAGAAGAAAATATAGGTCCAATGCCCTATCATGTTGGCTTAGGATCCGACTTCCTCAATAAGACTCAAAAAGCACAAGAAGAAAAATCGAGAGTCAATAAATGGGATAGAATCAATCTTAAAAGCTTTCTTACAGCAAAGGAATCAATCAAGAACATGAAAAGAGAGCCTACAGAATGGAAGAAAATCTTTAGTACCTGCACCTCAGATAGAGGTGCACATATATTCATCTCCAGGATATATAAAGAACTCAAAAAATTTACCTCTCTCCCAAAAATAGCCCAATCAATAATTGGGCAAAGGAACTAAACAGACATTTCTCAAAATAAATAAATAAATAAATAATAAATAAATAAATAAATAAAAATAAAAAAGAAAGAAATATGAATGATCAAGAAATATATGAAAAAATATCCAACATCTCTAACAATTATAGAAATGGAAATTAAAACTACACTGAAATTTCCTCTCACTGGAAACAATCAAGAATGCACATAATAATAAAAGTTAGCAAGAGATGGGGAAAGGGTACACACATACATTTTTGGTGGGACTGCAAATTGGTGCAACCACTATGCATAACAGTATGGAGAATGCTCAAAAAACTTGGAATGGAACTACTATTTGACCCAGTTATCCCACTCCTCATTTTATACCCAAAGGACTACAGTGATGCAGCCAAATCAATGTTTATAGCAGCTCAATTCACAATAGCTAAGCTATGGAACCAAACTAAGTGCCCTTCAACAGATGAATGAATAAATAAAATGTGGTATATATACCCAATGGAGTATTACTCAGTTTTAAAAAAATAACTTTATGACATTTACTGGTAAATAGATGAATCTGTAGACTATTATATAAGTGAAGTAAGTGAGTCCCAAAGACCAAAGGTCCAGTGCTGTTTCTGATATATGGATGCTAACACACAGCAAAGAGTTGGGGAGAATAAAATTTCAGTAGGTTAGACAAGAGGAATGAAGCGAAGGGATGGGGGACAGGAATAGGAAAGACGGTGGAATGAATCTGACTTAACTCTCTTATGTACATATATAAATACACTATAGTGTATCTGTACATCATGTACAACCACAAGACTGCAATCCTAATTATAACAAGATGTACTCTGTGTTTGTATAATTATGTCAAAATATACTGTAAAAAAAGTAATCATGGTTCCATACTACATAAGAAACACTTTCTTCACCAGGACTGACTTAACCATCAGGCTCAGGTGGCATGATGCCCAACATTTTTTAATCAGATGAAGAAAATGAGTATAATAATAATAATGAGTATATGACAATAGATCTAGCCACACTTATATTAGTCTTCATACTAGTAATTCATTAAACATAATTTTATTTATTTACTTATTTTTGTGGTGCTGGGGATTGAACCCAGGCCTTGTGTATTTGAGGCAAGCTCTCTACCAACTGAGCTATATCCCTAACACTGTTAATTTATTTTATTGAAAAAGGGTCCCTGAAATACAAAATGGCTAGGATTCCTGACAGTTATAATACTAGTTCACTGGGCACTTTTACCACATACAGTGCTTCACCCCTCAGAATTTTTTCCCCCTTGGTATTTGCAAGTACACTAGGTTTAACTATTTTTAAATCTTCTTCTTTCTTGATTCAGGTCACTGTGTTTCAGCACCAAAAAGGAACTCCAGATCTGGTTTTTGTCCCTCCTAGCCTGCTCATTCCTTTCACTTTGTGTGAAGGCTGACCGTTCCTTTCTTCTCCAGCATCACAGGCTTTAATCTTATGTCTGTAATTACTTACTTCTTCTCAAATCAGTTTTATTAGTTACTTGTCCTCTTGATTTTTTTCAAGTGGGTCTGTATGATTTACAGTATATTTAAATATCTTTATTTGTCATTTCTTGGAAATAAAACACAATGTAAATCAGTATGTACTTGCGTACTTCAACATAATGGCCAGTAATCTCTTTTATTCTTATAATGTGTTTTACAAAATAGCATTAAAATCGTATTAAAAATTATTTTAAAATTTGTAAGGAACTTTAAATAAATGCAAATGACTAAATACAGGAAGGAATAACAGTATGATTTTTTAAAAAATGTCTTACATTAATCAGAAAATATCTTCTGGCAATTCCTGTTAAATGTATTTTTATTTTTCCTACTATGTGCATTGAACTGTTTTAAAACCTATAAATACCATATAAAAAGCATTTATATTTAGTGGGTTGAGGGTGGTAGTAAATTAAAAAAACACCTAAATAGTAAGGTACATGGTGTTAAGTCTTAAGAAAAATGATGTCATAGAAGAAATATGTATAAGTGTATAGATTTTGTTTACTTTCTTTCACTTAATTTATTAATTGAAGAGTTAGTATTTAATAAACTGTCATTGCTTTAGAAAAATTGCTCACAAAATAACTTGGTTTCAATTTCATGTGTTAATATTGAAACCTTATTACTAAATTATATTCTAGTATTACTTATATAGAAATTATTGGTAAGGTTGGAAATGGGTGTTAAAATTTATGATAAGTATTTAAATACACATGATGATGAAAGTATCATGAAATAGTTTATTTGCAAGTTCCTCCTAAGAAAGATCACAGATAATCTTGAAACAATATATAATAATGATGAGTACATAACATTTCCCCTGATAGAAGTGCAGTTATTTAAAAAGTGTTTAATTCTTATACTCATTGTTCATTCTTATACTCATTGTTCATTTCCATAAGTTAAACTACATGTGATTTGTGGTTATAGATTGAGGTACAATCTGCGTTTTCCAATACCCATCACCTTTTTTTATAATAAATATTAGCCAATCAGGGTTCTTGACACCTAAGTCATCAGAAACTTTCACTGATTCCTTCTCAAAACTTTAATAATATACCTCAATAACCTTAGACTCTCCTTCCTTACCCAGCTGTCAGTTTAAAATGCCTAAGGCTAAAATAATATTTCTTGCCCATAGCAACCCCATGCCACCTGCCCCAACTTGAACTACTGGACTTTCCCCATCTCTCAAATCTTCCATAGATTATATCATATTGTATTTTATTTTTAAAGTTAAATTTAAACTCCAAGTTAAGGTCATTATTGATGTTTTCAGTTTTGCTTTTTTTTTTTTTTTTTTTTTTTTTTTTTTGCTTTTCTTCTTTTTAAATATATAGAAGCCAATATTTGAATGTACAATGGATTTTTTTTCCTTTTGTGCAACTTTATTACTATTACCTCTTGTGAAGAATTATTTAATGGCTGTATGACTGATGTGCTCTGTCTTATCCTCTATTCCCTGTAGAAGCATAAGCCCCACAAAGTTCAAGTACTCTTAGTTTTAGATCTGTTATACTCTCATTGAAATACAGTGAGTAGCACAACTCTGACAGATAAGAAATTTTAATACCTTTTTTGTTATCTGATTTAGTTGTTAAATTTTATATCTTATAAGTGACTCATAAAGTATTACCTGTGCTAAAATAACATAACTGATAATGATAGCATCACTTTAGTGTTTAAAAATAATAAAAATGGTAGTCCTGATTAATTTATTTAGAAAAGTCTCTCAGTATTGTTAGGGGAATTATAGAAGCTATATGGTGCCATTTATTTAGCACAGTTCTAATTTACTGTGGGATTGGTTGTTTGAAAAACAATGAAGCCTGCTGACTTTATATTTCTGTATGAGAGAAAAAGGCAAATGTCAAAATGAGGAAAATAAATAGTAGATCCCAATATAGTAGTAGTTGTTCTCACTACTTTTGAGAAGCACAGGCATCTTTCTGTAAGCCCCCATCTGTCCCCATGGACTAAATAGAGGAAACACTTCACTGTATTTAATCCACACAGTTGGAGTGTGTCAAAATACCCCTGGACTATTTCTTCTGTGTTTGAAGAGTAAGAACTCATTTAAGGTTCATTTCATTCCTCACCCAAACTAATTAGAAAGAATATCAATACAATCAATTTGTAATTATACAGTTGTAAAGTATCCAATTGATTAATTACTAAAATAACATAATTAATTTTTTAAAATTCAACTCAGTTTGCACCTATATTATCCTGGTGGAATCTACCCGATAGCTCATCAATGTTTTCTCAGTCAACACTTTTTAACAAATTCAAAAACTTGCCTAAGTGGTAGCTAGTAGATTCACGTATATCCTGCATGCAAGTCTTAGAATTTAATAATTGAAAGTCTTCCACGTGCAAACATATGACAAATGTTGAGAAAAAAAAAAAAAGATTCCTTGAAAATCAGTCTAAATAATGATCAAAGACTCACCTAACAAAAAACAAAAAATTAGTTTTTTTTTTTTTGTTTAAATTCAAACTAAAAGTATCAAGATTTATGGTGCAATCTAGAAGCATTCAGAAAAGGAAGGGTTTGGATCAAGTTGAGACAGCTGTCAAGAGGTTTTCTATAAATGAGGAATAAACAAACAGGAAACATTTTCTATATAAATTTATTTATTTAACTAACATCTTTTGATTGTGTCATCTGTTGAGCACAGGAATGACATAATCTAATTTATATTTGGAATCTTTGTTGAAGACCAGTACAGAGGTATAAAAGTAATTAAAAGCAGATGATTATTAAAACAAAGAAACAAGTTATAATGATTTTGCACCAACCCAATAGAATGATGATAATGGCTTACCTCAATGGTAGCAGCAAAAGTAGAAAATGTTACTGGAATTGAGAAAGCTAGATTTAACAGAATTTTGTAGCAGATTGGATATGAGGCACGAATACATTAATCATATAATTTATTGTCAAAATTTAGATAATTATAAGATAGAAGATACATATATAATCAGGAAACAATAATTACATATCAATTTTATGCTATGTAACTATTGAATTTTAATTAATGGAATTATTATTTCCCTTGAACAATTACTTATATTAATGTTCAATTATAGCACAAAAAATTACCACAAATTTAGCAGTTTATATGAATGTATTACCTGATATTTGCATTAGAGGTCTGAGTATAGGTTAACTGTGTTCCTTGTTCAGTATATTACTACTCTGAACTTGAGTTCTCTATGCAGGCCAAAATGTCATCTGGGAATATAAACACCATAAAGTGCAGTGGTTGTTGATACAATTCAGTTACTTATGGCTGTTTGACTAAGGTCAGTTTCTTGCCTGCTCTAAGCTAGGGAGCACTTTCAGCTCCTTGAAGCTCCTCTGTTTCCTAGCAAAGTATTTCACTCAAAACATTTCCATAAAGATTACAAAAGAATGGTATTTTCCTTTACTATAATAATAATGTCATTTCCATTTGTCTTGTGAAGAAAACATAATTCCATTTCCTAATGGAAGGATAAGAGCCACACCCTAATCATTTGACATTGAAGCTATCAAAATCCAATCAGGAAGGGAAGGGATGATATATACCAGTAAACAATTGTACCAGATATCAATTAAAGTGAAAGGTTCTATGGAAAAGGGCCACTTTATTTAGGTGTGGTGGCTCATGCCTGTAATCCTATTAGGACGACTAAGGCAGGAGAAGCACAATGTTGAGGTCAGTCTCTGTAATTGAGCAAAACTCTGGCTCAAACTTTAAAAATAAACAAAGAAAAAAAAAAAAGGCTGGGGATATAGCTCAATAATAAAGCACCCTTGGGAACAATCCTAAGTACCAAAAAAAAAAAAAAAAAAAAAAACCAAACAAAAAAGCTACTTCAGTGAGTCTCTGATGGATGGGATCGGGTTGCATAGGGATAAGTTGTAAAAAACTGCCTTTGAAGAAACAAGATCTTAAAGGAAAAGAGGTTTTAGTTATTAACATCATGTATATCACAAACTGAAGTATGGTAAATATGAGGGAAGAACTGGCAAATAATATAGCAATAATTTCTGAATAATTATCAAATATAGATATACAATGTCTTAAATATATAATAAATAATTGCAGACTTAAACTTTCATCCATGTGTTAGCATTATAATTTATAGTTTAGGCAGTGACTAAACTATCTTTACCTTAGCTTTTATGATTAAAAAGAACAGCAAAAAAAAAAAAAAAAAAAAAAAAGAAAGAAAGAAAAGAAAGAAACTGAAATGGCTAAATCCATTCCTATTTCAACAGATGCTGCCACCCATAGGGGCATTTGGAAATCTTATTCCAATTATCTGCTTAGAAAAGTAATGTTTGAGTGAGAATTCTCCAAGTTTACTAGATTTAGATAGTATTATTGTCAAATAAGTTTAAAAAAGAAAAGAACTATTTCTAATTCACTGGGAATAAAATCAGTTATTTTATATTTTGATCATAATGATTTGTTACAAATAAAGAACTTAGTAGCTCAATTTTTGCATCAAAAGTCTAATTCTCCATGTGAACTTTAATTAATTTATAATGCTGCATTATTTATTAATTGATATAAATCTACAAGTTAGAAATCATATTGTGTGATTTAAAAATTATGTTCCATTTTTCATGGTTTTTATTTTCTTAAGCACTTTTGTTTATTCAGAATAGTCTTAAATCAACAAAAAAATTGATTAGCATGAGAATTCCCACATTTCTTGTATCATGTTTCCTTTATTATTCACATCATATTGTGATATATTTATCACAAATAAAGAACACTAATATTATAAACTAAAATTATACTTATTTTACTTTATTTTATTTTTCAGCTTACCTTTTTTTTCAGCTAATGTCCTTTTTTTCTTTCTTTTTTATTCCAGGATCCCAAGTTACCATCTTACTTTTATCATTATGTTTCCTTAGGCATTTCTGACTTTGACAGTTTTTCAGACTTTCCTTTTTTTGCAGATTTCCTTTAGAGTTTAGGACAACTTGTAAGGCATTTTGTAGAATGCCTCTCTGCTGAAATATCTAATTTTTTCTCATGATCAGCCTAAAGTTATACATTTTGGGGAGGAAAACCACAGAGATAAGGTGAAAAGGCTCACCAACTAACATTAAATGTACAAATGAAAGATTTATCATGTTTATCACTGTGGATATTAACTTTGGACACATGGTTGTGGTCGTTCATTTTTTTTTTTCAGCTTTTTCTACTATAAAATTACTCTTTTTCCCCTTTTCCATAGTATACTTCTCAAAAAGTAATAATTTTGCATAGCCCAAACTTAAGATGGAGGAAATTATGTTCACGCCCTTGCAGTTAAAGTACCTACATGAATTATATGGAATTGCTGAGTATCAGACATTGGCTCTTCTCTCCCATTGATTTATTCATTCAATTGTTTCTTTATATCAGTATAAAATCTTGTATATCTCTTTAAAGTTTTGTGTTCTAACCCAATATTTCTTTATATACATATACATATGTATGTATACATATATATAAATATATAAAATATATATATATACATATATATGTTCAAATTATGCCAGCTTTGGACATTGGAAGCTGTTTCTTTTGTTCTTGGATAGTGTGTGTGTGTGTGTGTGTGTGTGTGTGTGTGTGTGTGTGTTTCTGCCACTATGAGGTGCTCAGGGAAACTTTGTCTACTTTGTATATTTCTTACCTTAATTTTAGAATCAGTTATATCTTTGAGAAACTCCAGTTCCTTTATTGTAAAATGACACTAGAAACCTGAACTTGATTATAAGTGTACTGGTTCCTAGTCTAATGTCTTTTGCATCTAGAAAACATGAGCTGACAAATAAAGGGAATATACACATGAACACAGTAAACCACAATTAGAAATGTATAAATATTTCTATCTATACCCATTTGTATCTATATCAAAGTAAGCATGTGTTCATATTAATGTCTCCAAACAAAGCTATTACTGCATGTGTAATTCTAACCTTGTCTGTCTTGCTTACTTGCAAGTTCCCTCTCCAACATCAGAAACTTGGTTCCCAATATCTGATATCCATTTACTTAGGTGTTCAATTCAAGTATACAAAAATAGTGATTTCAAAATATTCACCCTCACCCAATGGGAAACAATTTTATTAACTAAAATAAAGCACAGTTTCTTTTTCATGGAGTTCTAAAAGTCCCTCATTTCCAGTTATTCAAGACAATAACATTTTATTTTTCTCTCTTTAGTGACATTAGTTGATAAATGTGTGATAATTAAATTATTATGTCAAATTCTGGATTACATCTTGGGTTCTTTTAAACTATTAAATAACTTTCTAAACTTGCACATATAAATAACATTTTAATTGGCATAATCAAGATTTGGCATTTGTGTTCTGTGTAATGCCCAAAGGATTGTGGCATGTATCTGTCATTCTGTTATCATATGGTGTAGTTTCACTAAAAATAGTTAAAAAATCCTATACTTTACCTGTTAACTCTCTACCCTAGACTCTTGACAACCACTGATCAATTATCACTATCTGTATGGTTTTACTATTCCTGCATGTCTCAAAGAATAAAATATAAGTAATTTGTCCAAGTGTATTTTTTAATTAGCAATATACATTTAAAATCCATTCATGACAATAGCTTATTCCTATATTATTACACAAAAAGTTTCCATTTTACAGATGTATCTCAGTTTATTTATCTCATTCTCTACTGAAGGACATCTTGGTTGCTTCCAGTTTGAGCAATATTAAATAAAGCTGTTATCAATATTCATATATAATTTTTGTGTGTTTTCAAATCACTTGGATAAATATCAAAAGCACCATCATTATATCATATTATATTCAATTTGCAAAACACTTAGCTGATTAAGTCTACTTAGCTGGTTAAGAAACTGATGAACTCCTCCAAAGTGGCTGTACCATTTTGCATTTCCACTAACATTAAATGAAAGTATGTTGTCTCACATCTTCAACCATAATTATTATTATTATCAGAATGTGATTATTTTTAAAGGTGGTTTAGTGCTATTTCACATGTTGTAATTTGTACTTCTTTAATGACATGCAATGTTGATTATCTTTTGTTATGGTTTATATATGAGGTGTCCCCTCAAAGCTCTTGTGTTAAGGCAGGGGGTGAATTGATGAGAATATGAGAGTCCTAACTCAATCAATAGATTAATTAATTTGATGAGTTAATAATTTGAACAGATTACTGATTGGTATCTGTAGGCACATAGGCCATGGTTGGATAAAAAGGGTCACCGGGGACATACCCTGGAGAAAATGTACATTGTCTCTGGCTCTTTGAACTTTCTCTTGCCTCCATCCCACCATGTTCTGAGCAGTTTTCCTCTGCCACATGTTTACAGCCTATGTTATTACTCAATTCAAGCCCAGAACAATTGAACTGGACAACTATGGACTGAACCTCTGAAACTGTGAGCCCAAATAAACTTTTCCTCCTCTGAGTTTATCTTGTCAGGTATTGTGGTCACAGCAAGGAACATCTTTCATATGCTTATTTTCTATTTGTATACCTGGAAAGATGTGTCTGATCACATATTTTCCTGGTTATACACTTAGTATTTCTTAATTTTTGGGTTTTAAATGTTCTTTTTATATTTTTGATAATGTCCTAGTCAGATGAGCTGTTTTTATATATTTTCTGTCAGACTATGGCTTCACTTATATATAAAGAAAATGTATATTTGACAAACTTCAGAAAAATGTAAAATATAGTTTGTACTGTGAATTTTCTATTTTATATGGGGGATTTAGCCTGTTGGCCCTTACCACTGAGCAGCATCAGAAGTCTTTTTATGTACTTTTTATTTGCTGAGACTTTCATTAAATTTCTGAGGCTGGCCTCAAATTCACAATCTTCCTGCCTCAGTTTCCCTAGTCACTGGCATTACAGGCATGTGCCACAGCACCTGACCTATTGTAATTTTTAAGTAAAACTTTATTATGTTTTATGTAAAGTACCTCATTTAATGCGTACATGTTATAAATCTAAAAATACTATTACCTCAAATAATACCATTACTGCAGCTACATTTGATTGGAACCATTTGTAAACTCAATGTTGTTTTTAATAATACATTCTATAGAGTTTCCATTAAAAAGACTGGAAGAGAATTTTATAAATACTTGCTTTCCATATATGCTGTTTGCCCCATATAAGAAACACTTGTTTGCTTCCTCTGTAGTTACTTTAAAATATATATTTTTTGTTTTGTTTCTGTTTCCATTTTTTATCCTTTTCTTTGGGAGTATAATAGAATAACTCATGGAACTTTCATTTTTCTTGCTTTGATAATATTTACTATGTCTTTCCTGGATTTATCAAGAAATATACAATTTCCTATAGTTAGAGCCATTCAAGCTAACAGTAGGAATTCTTAGTGTTGATGGAAGTATTGATCATACAAACATTAAAATTATGTCTCCTGTAGCAAATGCCAATAAAGGAGTTCTACATTAATCAGGAAATCAATGTACTTGTCAATAAAAAGGCAACGTCTGAAAGGATGATGTTGTTGGAAAACCTGGTAGCTGCAGACCAGAAGCCAAGTAACTCAGCAAGCAAACTATTTATTTGACTTCAGGCTGCTCTAAAATTATATATAAAGAAATACAGAATAAGACTAAAATATAAGAAGCTGTGTGTTGTTCATGCTTTAGTGTTTTTTTTTTTTTTTCTTTTCAAGAGTAAAGGCGAGGTTACTATTGCAGTCTCCATTACTTATTCAATACATAAAACACTATTATTTGCTACTAGGATTTAATGAACTGTTCCAAGTAGACAGAATGTCTATGAAAAACAAAAGTTTTAATATCTTTTTAAGCAAATCTTCTGCTTTCTCCCAAATCCTGTTCATTACTTATTTTTGCAGTTTACATCTATAATCTCTGTACTTAATTTGCCCCAAATTGTTTTAGGTATATGGCTGAATTAAAGTATTTATATAATAAGACATACAATTTCAGGAATTTAAAAGATGACTTTCATGTCAAAGAAACCTCCTGTTTTATAAATAATTTTATTTCAAAAAATCAATCAACCTATTTATTTATTTGTAGTAAATAAATATCAGAATTGATTTTTTTTTTAATTTTGGCAATTTTTGGAAATACTTTGCTTAATTTGTAGGTCAGTTAAAAGCATCTTTATGAATCAAAATGGCCCCAAATGTAATAGGAAAAATTTTCAAATAGTGCTTTTTCTCCTGACGGTGTTTCATCAGTGCTTGTTAAAAAAGGAGACAGTAACAACAAAAAAGTGATAAGAATAGTGGTAAGAAAATATTTTCTTTAGTTTATCTAATTGATTTTAGTGTACTTTATAGTTTTTCTATAATCAATGACAATATTCAACAATTCTTAAAATTTGGAATTTCCAATAAGAATTTACAAAACAGCTATAAGTTCACTTTTTCTAAAAATCTTCTTTTAGTTGTGCAGGATTGATTTTTGCCTGCCTCTAAAGTGCTGTAGGTAATGATTACCTGAGCACAGTACAAAGTAATATTCTTTCTTTCAGATAGTCAGACATCCATAAATGGGAGTGAAATAATATTTTTGAATTATTGTTATTACATAAACAAAAATGCCAGTGCAGAAGATGAAGAATTTTATCCTGCCAATATTGGTGTTCTAAAGTATTTTTCAGTACAACAATAATACATTTGTAAACACATATCATAATTTATTGCAAACAATGGAAAACAAAATTAAAGTCCATGAACCAAGAACTTTTAAAAAGCACACTGCATAGATGTGTAAGATTCACTGTCTTTTATGCAAATAAAATAAAAAAGAGAAAAGAACGTTAATGACTATTCAATACTGAAGCTAGCATTATTATTGTGAAATTCATATTTTCTCTTAAAACTAATTTACATAAGGTTATTTATTATAACTTAGAAAAAGTTCATTTGATGTGTTAAAAACAATTTTTTATGTTCTCTTTCCCAGGAGATGCTTTATGATTTAACAAGCACACATTATAGATGACTAAAATTTTAAAAGATGGAAACATTTTTAAATAGTCAATTATATTAATTTAGAAAATACTTATTTTGATCAGAATGTAATTTCATATGTTTTTAATTTTGTACTATTTAGCATATAATAAATATAGCCTTCAAAAATGTCCCAATATTTTATATTCTGCTAGAAATTACTATGAGTATATTCTCATAAAGGGCTCAGACATATGGAATCCCAGTAGATTTTACTTTTTAAAGGAATTACTTCAATACTGAGAATGTTCATGTAATAATATAAATAAATATATGCATATGTATGAATAATTTAATATTATCATTTACTTGCTTTCTTTTTACTTTAAACACGAACTTTTGAAGATTTTGATGGTCTTTCCCTGTCAAAACAATAATGGTCAAAAATCAGTGTCATTAGAAAAAATTTTAAGACTTTAAATGATAAACATTTTGTACTAACAAATATGGCAAAAAGTGAAATATTGATGTATTGGAAGACAATGACAGTGTGAAGTATATGGAAATAATATGTGTTTCTTTCCTTTTTTATATTGTTTAGCACAGGGGATTGAAACCTGGACCTCACACCTGCTAGGCAAGGATTGTACCACAGTGCTATATTCCCAACCCCATTTAATCTTTTTTTGAGACAGATTCTGGTGAGATTGGCCTGGAAATTGTGAACCTCCTGCCTCAGCCTCCCAAGGTGCTAGGCTTTAAGGTATGCATCACTACCCAGCTTGAAAACAATATTTCAATACAGTGAAATTGAAGAAGGAATAATGGTCAAATCATTTGAAATAAATTATGAATTATTATTAATTTTACTTCAAGAGTAAACAGACACAACTGAAAAGTTAAAGATACTGGGGAAATTGCTCTGAAAAAAAAATAGTAATTATTTGGGAAGTGCTTCCAGTTTAAATTATCAAATTTATTGTGATTAGCCTAGCTAATCTAACTGATAATAATTAAGTTTTTAAATATATGTATTCTAGACTTATTATTCTAGTATTTATCATGCACAAAACTGACATTAAATCATTTAACACCAACAGAGTTAGAATAATTCCTTATGCATGCTAATTCCCTTTGCCAAATATTGTAACTCTAATTATTTTTATTTGAAGAATCTTTAATTCTAACAATGTTATTCCTACAAATAATTCTAATTTATATAAATTTGAAGTTCATTTTATACAATGAATAATATCACAAGCAATCAAATTCAACTGTTAGAAGAGTTTTAGTATCTAAATTACATTTATAGTTTTATAGAGACTCATTTGGAAACCAAAGAGATCAAATACTATTGTTTCTGTTTAGAAATAAATTATGTATGTACTTGGATTTTGAATTATTCATTTTATATTTTATATAAAACTTTTACTCTTGAAACTTAATTTTTGATATATATGTTTCTTACATTCAAATTTAAGAATGTCATTTTATCATCTGTGTTATTAAGATGTATGTGGAGAGAAATACTGCCTAAGTCCATTAAATGTGATGTATCAGGTCCCTGACCTTCATATGGCTTCTACTATCTGGAATAAATTTGTCCTATTAGGGCCTCTAGTGTGCCAGGTATTTCTTGATTACTTGGCTAAATACAATATTGTGGACCAATATGACACTGTGGGAAAACAGAGTGATCTAGATCTCTTGGTGCTATAAAATGATGGAGGTCAGAAGAGGTAATATAGTCCTGGGACACAATTGTAAATGTGTATTTTGCCTGTGCAAGGTAAATATAAACTATTTCTAGTTCTCTTTTCTGATAGCAATAAATAAACAAAAGGAATGCACTCACCAAATCATTTCCAAATAACCACACCCAAGACCATAAAAATCTTTTCTTAAACAACAACAACAACAAAACTATATATCTAACATAGTAATTGGGTCTAGCTCCTGTTGAGTTGGTGACAGCCTTCAGAACTCCAGGTTCTTGTTTTATTTCCACAGTGATTAGACTGGTAAAATAAATGTAGATAGGATGAAGACCATTGTTTCTGCATCCTCAAAATTTGTATTAATTCATTTCATGTTTCCCAGCATGCATTATCATTTTTCCTTTGCTGCATTGGTAGAGTGTTAATTTCAGTGTATTCTCTTTGCCTTTTGCACTCTGAAAGATCTTACCTTTCATACCAAGAAATCAGTGTGGTGGTTGTGCCAAATATTAAGTATAGCAATTCCAATTGTACATTTAGGGATTATAAAAAATGATCACCAGGTGGTTTCATAGTATCTTGGCCAAGACTCCGCTAGATACCATAATGATGCTCTAGTTGTATGGGTCCAATAATCCCTCCAAATTTATTTCTTTTGTGCACAGTTTATCAAGTAAGTAGACAAAGTATATCTTTGGTGATGGACTAGATAATCAATATTGGTGCAGATTCCATGGTGTTGCTGCATACTTTCTTTCAGGAGATCTGGTCTCCTTTTGTATAAATAGATTCTGAATCTTTTTTTTTCCTTTCTTTTTTTATTTATAATAGTAGTATGTATTACAATTCATAATGCACATATATAGCATCTTTTACATACAACTGTTTGTATACAAAGTATATAAGTACCATTCAGATCTTCAATCATGCATTTAGGATAATGATATAAATCTCATTCAACCACCAATTTTTTCTCCCTTTTCCCCCCCCCCCTCCCCCTTACTCCCCCCCTTATTCCCTTCCTTCCCCTCCCTTTCCTTTGACCATTCTAGTGTTCCTCTAATCCTCCTATGTACCCCCATCCAACAACACTGTGAATTAGCCTCCTTATATCAGAGAAAACATTCGGTATTTGGATTTTTGGGATTGGCTAACTTCACTTAGCATTATATTCTCCAACTTCATCCATTTACCTGCAAATGCCATTATTTTATTCTCTTTTATTGCTGAGTAAAATTCCATTTTGTATATATACCACATTTTCTTTATCCACTCATCTACTGAGGGACATCTAGGTTGGTTCCACAACCTACCTATTGTGAATTGTGCTGCTATAAACATTGAAGTGGCTGTGTCACTGTAATATGCTGTTTTTAAGTCCTTTGGGAATAGACCCAGGAGTGCGATAGCTGGGTCATAGGGTGGTTCCATTTCCAGTTTTCCAAGAAATCTCCATACTGCTTTCCATAGCAGTTGCACCATTTTGCAGTCCCACCAGCAATGTAAGAGTGTGCCTTTCTCCCCACATCCTCACCAGTCAGAATGGCAGCGATCAAGAACACAAACAACAATAAATGTTGGAGATTCTGAATCTTAAAAGCGACTGTAATCCAGGAATGGGGCACAAGGTCATATCTTTTTATTAGGATAATTGGTATCAGTCTCCTGGTCCTACAATCTTATTTCCTTTAAAGCTGGACTGTGTAGTACCTTCTTTAGCTGACCACATGATTTGTGCATAGTAAGACTATGTTCTATTAGTAATCTCCTCAACTAATTGTGGGTCAAAGTCACTTGACTGCCACTCTAACCCTGACAGTCATTAAGATAACTGGATAATTGTTATCCCCTAGCTTCTTGAACTAAAGCATTGCTTACTGTTTTCTATTGTTTCAAGGTCACATCACGCACATTGCTGTCAGTGATTCTCATTCAGATTAGTCTTTTAACTTTCAGACAGACTACAGAGGAGAGCTAAGTCACATTTTTTATTATATTGGAGCCTCTGTTATCAGGACATTCCTCATAGCTTTGGTAAATGGGTTCTTATTCAGGCCTTCACATGGAACATAATCATCTGTGGGTTTTAACACATTACATATGATATTCACTCCACTATGGTTTCGTGAACCTACTATTCCCCTCTTATATTGTCTGCTACAGCAATGCTACAATGCTTGTGTTTTATCTTCACTTACCATTGGTCAATTTTTTTTTCTGTTCCTTCTAGGTACAATCTAATGCAGTCAGTTGCCACAATCTCCAGAGGTTTTTGCCAGAGATTTAAGTGATGTATCTTGGGAGAAAGTTCCCAAATCATTAAATTTTTTCCTAGCCAGTCTTTTGTTCTTGCTCCATAATCAATATAGGCTCAATGCAGATTTGGTCACTACCATGGAGAACATGCATACCATTAGGGTGCCCCACGGTACACTGAAATGGAAACTTTTATGTCTTCCCTTTGGTTAGTAACTGGATGAGGACTGCCTTGGGAAGGCCTGACCTTGTGCAAGGTAGTATTCTGCCACAAAGAAAACCCTAAAAAACTGAGAGCTAGAGAGGCTGTCTGCTAATAGATGGGTAACAAGTCCCTCTTGAAAGAATATGAATAAGTATGGTATATCTTCTTTTTCCACATACAGTGAACTAAATATTATATGAATATATCCAGAAAACTTAGACAATGAAAAATTATATTGATACCTTGGAACCAAGCAAAATGTAAGCTGGCACTGTTATTGTTGACGAGATGGTATGTCAGCAGTTCATTGCTGTCACAATTAAGGTAGCTAATAAATAGGTATAATTATTGAAAACTAAGTGCTTTCCCTAATTATAGCACCCAAATCGCCCTCTTGAAATAAATAATAGAAGCATCTGAGTGAGCTAATAATCATGGACATTCTATCCAGTCAAACACATGGCTTAATTTTCTGAATCTGGATGGTAACTCATATAAATAATCTGTCATGAGGAAGTAGTTTATTAACTAGATTTTTTATTCATGTTAAAAGGAACTTTTACATATGTACAAAATAACATATCACCAGAAATACAAAATTAAAGTTATACAAAACAAAAGCCCAATCTTTTTATTATATCCAACATAAATTTTTGTGTTGTCACAGTATTAAATTGCTATATTCTTTTCTAAATACTTGCTCCCCATTGTTATATTTGTCTCATTGTGGAAAAATAAATGGGAATTTGCAGACTGGCCCTCATATATGGAACACAATTTATCTTTCACTTAAGCCATTTTTTTCCTTTAGTACTGGAGATTGAACATAGGAGTTTTCTTCATCTGAGCTACATCCTAAGCCCTTTTTATTTTTACTATGAGACAGTGTGTCACTAAGTGGCCCAGGCTGTTCTTAAACTTGCTATCCTTCTGCTTTAGTCTCCCAGGGTAACTGAAATTACAGGTGTGCTTGAGACTAAGCAATGAAGACTAAGCAATATCATTGAGTGGCTGCATTGTCACAGCCTGCCCTCCTCTGGGATTTTCAGTGATCCAATAAAACCCCAGATTACTTATTCCAGTTTGAGTCATATTTTATGGTTCTTAAACCAAAACTGGTTTAGTGATTAAAATATTGTAATAATTTTTCAAGCAAGGGACTGGTACATTAAATTTTCTGTCCCAAGTCACATGTGATATAAATTTGTAATAGGCAGAACATTTTGTGAGAGGAAAAACATTTGTGCCCACTTAGAACAAAAACATAGATAAAACAAATAAGCAAACAATTTTTAGCTCAATCATGGGAAAGTGGGAGTGCCTATTATCTCCACCAACAAAATTATACTAGGGCTTTTTTTCATTTTTATTTTATTCTTTCTATTACCTCTGTGTTTTGATTTTGATTATTCTAACTTTTTAAACTAAGCAGAGGCCATGGACACTGGTGGCTTCTATGCTTATATTTTTCAAGTTCTACCATCTGAGAGAATGATTCCCTTCCCTTTTGGTATAAACTTGAAAGTATTGAGTAAGAGTCCTGTCTGGCCCCAGTCATATCATACAGCTACCCATGTTTCCAGAGATATCTTGTAAATCAATTTGTAGCATCTAATGAAGCTCTATAGTTGGAATAGGTAAAAAATAATTATTTTTAAAAAAGGTTTTCTGAGTAGAAGTATGAGGGAATTCCAAAAATTATATTAAAATAAAAGTAGTAAAATGGTGGAGTAGCTTTTAGGATTGGTCTAGCTTAAGGGTCTACACTTTTATTCACAATAGACAAAAATAAAATATTCTCCAAGACTGATTAAACTACCAGATTTATTGTCACTATTAGGACTGTAATTTTAAGGTGGCTTTAATAAATAAAACTGAGATGAAATATGAATAAGGAACTTTAATTTCACAACAATACAAAGGGCTTCTTAATCTCTTTTCACTATTTAAAACATAGCACATTGACAATCCACTTTTGTAATGACAAATACATTTATTTTGTTGACTAATAAATCACTCCTCTAAATGTTCAACTACTAATAGTAATAGTTCTTTAAATATAACCTTATCAAAAGGTAGTTCTTAAGAATTATAGGAGCCAGGCGTGGTGGCGCACGCCTGTAATCCCAGGACTTTGGGAGGCTGAGGCAGGAGGATCGCGAGTTCAATGCCAGCTTCAACAAAGGCGAGGCACTTAGCAACTCAGTGAGACCCTGTCTCTAAATAAAACACATAAAAAGGGCTAGTGATGTGACCCAGTGGACGAGTGCCCCTGAGTTCAATCCCCAGTACCACCACCAAAAAAAAAAAAAAAAAAAAGAGAGAGAATTATAGGGTTGTTTTAGTTTTTCATTCCTTCCTTTAGTAAATTCACTTCCATAGAAACAATTAAGCTAGTGGACTCAAATACAAAGATATTTGAGGTATGACTGTAACATCAGTATTTCACTAATAAATATTCCAGGCACCAAGTCTTCTAATTCTCCTTTCCATATCTAATGCCTTGTAGATGTTCATAGCACAATTGAGGTTCATAAATATTAAATCAATGAGTTAAATTTGATAAGATTCATGTAAAGTATTTTCTTAGACAAAGAGACTGTGTATTTAATGTAATACCTAAAATTAATGACTTTTATTCTTTATTCTTTTATTATTACACTGAGCTATAACCTGGGTCACAAATAAAATATAGAGAAAAAAAGAAAAAGAAATAATTTCAAGGACTCATTATAAATAATGCATAATTATGTTTGTAATAATCATTAGGGTTTTAACAAACAACATAACTATTTACATTTTTTTGTCATTTTGGCAAAGGATTTTGAAATGAAGTATATTATGTAAAAATCTATACCATGTAAATTTAAAAAGCAAAGACTAATACACGTGGCTTTTGTGAAATATTCACATTTAAGAAAAACTCACTGGAGTCTATTTTCCTACTTATTTATAAGGCAGCTTTAGAAACAAAGAGAAAGGTAAGTAAATTATAACACATCTTTAATTACATCTATAACATTGGAGACTAAAATTATTCAAATTTATTGAAAATACTCTAACAAAATACAGTACACTCTTTAAGTCTTAAAACCATGATGATAACTATAGGATCTTGTTCAGATGTGAACATGAAGGAAAGCTTAAACACAGAATTTCATAGGTGAATGACATTAAACACTGGAAATTAATAATGCTTTTTAAATAAAAATTCCAAAAGATGGAATAAGAAGAAGTAGAGCCCAACACATTTTATGAGGCTAATGCTTTGACACTATCATAACCACACAAAGACATCACACTCACAAACACAAACATACAGAACAATGCCTTTATGAACACAGACACAAAATTATCAATAAAATACTAGTAAAACAAATATAGTACCACATAAAAAGTTTTCAATCTCAATGAAATCATGTTGGAAATCATAAACATAAGAATGACCAATTCAATTTATCCCAGTATTGCAAGTTTTGCTTCATATGAAAATCAACTATTACCACAAACCATATTAATAAACTATGAACTAAGACCACATGATCATCTAAATAATTGAAGAAAATCATTTTTTTAAATGCAACAAATTTCTCTGATGAAAGTGCTCAACTTACTAGAATTAGATTGATGACATACTCAATTTAGACTTCAATGAGGAGAAAATGCATAGGCAATGTACACTTAAGGGTAAGAGACTGACCATACTTCCCTAAAATTGAGAACAAGATAAATACCTTCTTTCATAATTTCTACTCAAAACCACACTAAAGATTCCAGTAGGCAAATAGGCCAGAAAGGTAAGTGAAAGCATTAAATTTGAAAATGGTAAAAGAAAAATATCTCTACTCATAGATAGCACCCTTTTATGTAGAATATCCTAAGAAACTAACTTAAAAATGAAAAGAACTAACAAATGAGCTCTTAAGTCAGCTTACAAGAGCAACATACAAAATTCAGTTGAATTTTTATGTATTAGCAGTGGGTTACCCAAAACATAATCAATAAAACTATTTACAAAATATTTTTAAATATTTCATATATGTGTATATGAAATTTTAAAAATGTATTTATGGAAGAGAAAGGAATATTATTAAATGTAATCTTCCCCCCAAATGATATGCAGATATAATAATCCCTTATCAAAATCCTACCTTTTAGAGAATGTCCTAAACTGTTTTAAATTCACACCAAATATAAAAGACTGAAAATAGACAAAACAATTTTGAAAAGGACAAACTCTACCCAAGAGAATAGACTAACACATTGCTATTCAATATGTATTTTACAAAGGTGATAAGAAAAATCAGTGGTAGAAGGAATACTGTTTTTTCCTACTGTTGTTGGAATAATGAGATATTTATTAGTGAAAAACTGATGTGCAACCACACCTTATATAGTTCACAGAAGTTAACTCAAAATGGATGAAAATGCTAAACATATAAAATTCTCAGAAGAAAACAGCAATGAATATTTGTGACTTGAATTAGAAAATGATTTGTTTGATTTAACACCAAAATCAGAAGAGACAAAGAAAAAAATAAATTAGACAATCAAAATTAAAAAATGTTTTTGGCTATAATTGATACCATCAAAAAAGTGAAAATACAACACAGAATGAGAAAAATGTTTGCAAAGAAAATATCTGATATTTGATATAAAATTTAAAAATTCAATTTAACAATAGGCAATAGTTTTAAGTAGTCATTTCTTCAAAGATACAGAAACAACTGACAAACACAGGAAAGATGCTCAATATCATTATTTACTGGGGAAATGCAAGTCAAAATCACAGTAAGTTATTATTTCCCATCTGTTAGGTTGACTATAATTACAAAACAAATGATAACCACTGAGAATGTGGCAAATTTGGTACTATCATAAATTTCTGACAAGATTGTAAAATACAACAGCTACATTGAAAACAATTTGCCATTTCCTCAAAATGTTAAATATAAAGATTTCATACCTGGAAATCCCATTCCTAGGTATATACAGTATATACTGAAGTAAAATGAAAGCATATATTCTCACAAAAATCTGCACATAAATATTCATAACACCATTTTTCATAGTAGCTCAAAATGTGGAAGCAACCCAATTCCATCAATGCTGAATGAATTAGCAAATGGTTTTATGTATCATTATATATGTGAAAACATAGATGCCTGAAAATAACACAGACTGTTTTTTAAGATTTACTTATAAATTATTACGTTGCTTTTGGAATGTGTATACTCAATATTTTAGACTTAGTTTAAAATTCACTGATGCACAATTTCTGGAATTTTAATCATTTCAATTTTTATTAAAGATGTACATATAAAATTAAGTTTTGCCAGGAAGTTAGAGGGGCTGAGGTTTGTAGCTCTCCTTTGACCCAGGACGAACAGTCTCTGTTCAGCAGAGAGGCTGGGAGAGCTTGCCTCAGCCATAAGGCAAGAATGGGAACAGTAAAAGGTCACTGGTAGCCCCTCCCCCATCTTCAGAAGATCCAGGAAATACCAGGGAGCCTGGTCAGGTCAGCGCTGGAATTCGTTTATTGAAGAAGGTGGACAGCGTTTATAGAGGACATAGGCCAATCAGTAGAAGGAATACAGGGACACATAATGAGCATGTGCAAATCGTATTGGCGGAGCACCCTACCCTATCTTTAGGGTAGTTTCGGTTCCCACGATAGTCAGGGGCACGCCTCCGGGTTAGGTCAGGTCCCTAACAGGGCATGGAAAGCAGCCAAAGAGTTAGAGTTCTCTACCCTTTCAGCTGATGTGTTCTTAAGTCCCCAACAAAGTTTTTTCTTGCTATTCCAAGTTTAAGTATTAAATTTTCATTAGTATATCATAAAAATTATAAAATAAATCCTTACAGAATTTCTGTATTTACATCAGTTTTTACTCAGCCTACATTCTTCAAAATTATATCTAATTAAACTTTTATCTTAGGTATTCTTTGCACAAATGATCTCATGGAATCTAAGTTGTATATGATAGTAAACAAATGAAATTCACTCTCAGGTATTGTTAATTTATCTTGATATTAATTTTAGAAACTCAACTCATAGATTTTTTTTGTATAGTACAAACAAATGAAATCAACAGGACATGAACATTATATTCATAAGTATTAATTTAAATAATTAAATTTTTGCATTTTTAGTGGAGAAAAAATTAAAACCCATTGCTTTACAAATTTATTTATAAATGCCAAAATTTTGATTTATAATACACTGTTCTAACATATTCTGTAAGTGTTTTAATGAAGTTATTTTCTTTATTTTGGTAGATTCCTCAAATTTTTATTTGGTTGTACAAATGATACCATATTTTTTATCTGTTAACTAAATATGTGAATTATAACCCTCTTATATAACATCCCTGAATCAAAAACAATCTAGGATATTTTAAAATTTTAAGAAGACTTGAAATGTCTTGAAAACTTGAGGTTTTTCTTAAATACGCAAGTGCCTTTTTAGTCTCTGGAGTAGAAAAGTTACTTCCACTGTAAAATAGTCAGTGTTGTAAATTTGGATTTTACTGCATTCTAATCCTCAGTACCAATTAGCACATTTTATGACTCTATTTGGATGATCTCCAAGTTTATATCCGTGCCACTACACTTCATAATTACTTTATTTAAAGAGACTGCATCAGACCCTTGCTGTACGAAGGTGGTCTGCTATCAACTTCTGGAATTACCACGTATATTAAGCAGATGTCAGCGCTACAGATTTTTAATTAGTTGCAGAGCATTTATATCATTTCCTCATATTTCCTAAGACCATAGTCAGTCATTGCCAGACCTCCAGGTCACCATTCAAATCAGACAGAAAACACCCAAGGGAAAGTAGCATCCAAGGCCAAGCATATGTTACTCTAGCACTCTCTTAGAGTAATAACTTGGCAATAAAAATGAATATTAAAAAAGGAAGGAGGAAGAATGAAAGGAGCAGGTTCTGAAAATTACCACATTCTCACTTTACTTCCCATGAAGAAAACTTCAACTGTACTGCAGCTCTCAGACAGGAGAGCTCATGCTCCCTCAGATCCCCACTGGAGATAAACTTGGTGGGATGTGTGTGTGTGTGTGTGTGTGTGTGTGTGTGTGTGTGCGCGCGCGCATAGCCAGGGTGGTATACGTGAAGTTTTACATTGTAAGATAACAGAAAACTGACAGAAAAAACTGAAAAGATACTGAGAGTCTATATGAAAGAGGGAAGAGGAGGAGTTTAAGGTTATCCTCATACTTAAAATTCAAGATTACAAAATATTCAGGAAAATTCACTTTGGGTAATGGTTAGAAAATAAGCTCTGTAGTGAGACAGGCATGGTTTGCATTCCTGCTCTGTCCTTGACACTTTTGGGAACATGGGGAGGTTATTTAACACCTCTATTCTGATTTCATTCACACACTCATTCAAAAATGGTAGTGAGCAGTACATAATGACAGTATGCATGTCCTTTTGCCCTGGTTCTACTGCTGTGGTTGGATGTTGCATAGAGGAGGGAAGAGGAAATAAGTGTTCCCTGTTTCTAAAGATACAGAGGCTGCTATGCTTCTCCTCTTCTGAAAGAATCTCTTTCTTACTTTCTTTGGTTTGCATGTAAACAAAATTTGTCCATGAGTCAGATATTCCCAGAAGTATTGGCTTTACAATATGGGGATGTCTCCTTGAAATATAAATAGCTAGAAGAATACTGCTCCATCTTTTCTGGTACCTTTAGCACTAATCTGGGTTCCGATCTCAGCATGTAATTCTGGCTACTGAAGAGATAATAGATGTTTTAAACAAAGAATTGCAGGTCTAACTTCATGGTATATAAAAATGTTCTGGGAGAAGTGAAAGTAAATGTCCTCTAACATTAAAACTTATCAGCTTCTTTGTCTTCTAGGGCTAGAAATCTAATGAAGAGCACTGAGAAACCCACAGTTTTTTGTCATTAAAATTTGTGTAGAAAAAGTCAACAACATATGTAGAAAATGTTCCTACTCTCTCCCTGATTATTTTGTTTACAGCAAAACACAGGTAAAATGTGTTCTTACTTCTAGATGTGTTTATAGAGTCCCAAGAAACTTTATATTGACACAGAACTCAATTGTCTTGTCAATTATTTCATGAAACTATGCTGTGATTACACAAGAATCAACTTTATCTCTTAAAAGGAAAAGCAGTTTCTAAGACTTGGTTTTGCCATCATAAAATTTAAAATGCAAATTTATTAAAGAAACATTATTTAAGATTTGACTTTTGTAATTACTGGATCAGAACCTCTTTTTTTTTTTTTTAATGAAGTTTGCTTTTATCATATCAGGTGTAGGCAGTATCGTACTATTCTAAATTTTAGTTCAAGTACTATGTTTAATCTAATTAAAGTCATATTTTCAAACTGGCCAAAGTCCCCAAATGTGTAGAAACAATGAAATCTGCTCTCAAAGGAGCATCTGTGTTCTTGTGTGGAGGCCATGGGCACACCTTCCTCTTCACCCCCATCCCAAGTGTGCATCAATGGAGGGAGCGTCAGTTCTATTTGTTCCCCTTTTTGATTCAGTATACTCCACAAAATTGAATACTGAAAGCAAAAGGTGAGGTGTTGCAAATGCAGGTTAATAAATAAATTTTCAATAATTGTATTAAAATTTTACCAATGCTTCTTCATAAATGTTTATGTTTTGTGTGGGAATATTTTAGATAAATATATAATCAAACAACACAAATATTTAGATGGTCTTTAAGTCATCTTAGCATTGTTACTTTCCATATGTATAACTAAAAGGAATATATCACTAGGTTTATATACATACAGGTATTGGTATGTGTTTTATTAGCAGCTTTCATTTTTAAACATTGCTTTGATATATTGTAAGATGTTATTTTTTAAAAAATTACAATGTCTTAAATACAAAGGAAAAAATCACCTTCATATTAATTTTAAAAGTGTGTCCACCCCTGAAGCATGAAAAATTACTAGGAAAGTCTGGCAGATCATAATTTCAAAGGCAGAAGGAGAGTATTTATAGTACACCAGAGGCCTGGGTATTTGAATTTCTGTCACTCAGCAGGTCAGCTAAATTTGTGAAAGGACTTTATCTTAAAAAAGAATAATGAAACAATGTCATACTTTAGATTAAACTATGTATCTATTATAAATTAAAACATATTATACAATGTATAAATGACTCATGGTAGAGTTGAAAATTGGAATAAAAATCTAATTCAGAAAACAAAATCATAAGTAAATCAGAAAAAAAAACAAAGAGAAATAAACTAGTGACTAGATTAGAGTTCACGTTATTTTGGCCACTTTTCTTATGAGACCTAATCCATATTTGTGACTTCCATTACTGTTTACAATTTAATGATATTAACATATCACATTTTTAAAGTTTTATTAATCATATCAAAGAAATATATGTGCATACTTAAATAGTTTAAGTTCCTTTTATTATGTCAAGACAAATAAAAGCATTTAAGAAGTGTGAATTTCTAAAATATAATTTAAAACTTCAATCAGAAAAAATAACTAATGGCATTAAATCTAATTAAGAATATGCAGGATTTTGTGAAGAAGATGACAAAACTTTGTTTAATGATAATATAGATGTTTTCAATAAATGAACAAAGATATAATATTGGTGAAAATTTAGTATTCACCAAATTAGCATATAAACCCAATGCAATGTCAATTTAAAATTTATTTTTTGGTGGAAATTGATATGCTGTATCTAAAAATTAGACCAGAATTCTGTACAAAGACAAATGGTCAGGAATAATTCATCAATATTGATAAAGAATAAAATGTGAAAATAATTGTCCTTATCACACATTGATTTACAAATTCTACTACTATAAAAGTAATATTTGGTGAGATATGCCAAAATAACAGAGAGCAGAACTGATATACAGACACATGGCAATGTGTTATATGAAAAGGTGGCATTTTAGATCTACATTGAAATAATGAACTAAGAAAAACTCCAGAAAGATTGGTACCTCTTTAGAGAGCAAATAAAAATATCACATATTCATATTGTATATATCATTCTTAATGATATATAGAAATATATACCAAATAAATATATCTAAGTAAGAAAAACAAAATTTAAAGCATGTTCAATAAGCATTAGTGAAAATATTTAAGCTTTCAAATTAAGTAAAATTTTTATAAATAACATAAAATACATATAAATATATTGAGAATTTGTTTAGCAAAACTATAAAGGGCAATATTGATATATTTTATTATGTTGGATTTTGAAATTATATACATCAAATATGCCAAAATACTTGTTTTAATAATAGAATAATAAATTTGCAAACTAAGAACATATTTACAATTCATAAGGATTAAAATGACTATTTATAACTATACTGACAGACATTTATAAAACTATAAGTTATGTAAAGAAATATGATAAGGAAAAAGTATGAAGTAGTCTAGCACATGATTCTCAGAAGAGTTCACAGGATCAAGAGCCTGCTCAAACAAGCACTATCAGTTCATTCTCCAGGGGGCTCATGGGATCTCAGCCAGCCCCAACTTTGGTTCAAGTGAACATTCTCATTAACAGTTTCAAAGAGTTTAATTAGTTGTCCTTTTCATTGTTATCTGGCAAACAATCTTAATTAGTCCTTTGTCCACTTACTATTGGCCACATGATACTGTCTGAGTTCACCTTTAGATAAAGCCAACCCTACCTACCTGGTTTAATCTGTGTGAGCAATTTTCTTTTCCAGGGGATCAGTGACTATGTGATTGGCAACACTGAAGGACAGGGCTCCTGATATGTAAAATTGAAATAAAGATTACAAGGACTTCCCAACCCAAAACACACACCCTTAGCAGTGTACAAAGAATGAACAAACTTAAGGTTAAACACTGAATTAGTAAAATGGTGAAACATACTTTTATAATCAAATGCAGAATATTCTCTCAGTTTAATATGTGAAATTTTTGAATCTCTAAATGTATTTTATACAAAGAACATTGAATTATATATTTCTTCTGATATCAAGATTATATTCTAAGATAACAATAAATTATATATTTTATTATGTTGGATTTTGAAATTATATACATCATATATATATACTATCCCAAAGGTAAAGCATGCCTCTTGAAATGGCTCAGCATATAAAAAATTATCAATTCAGAGATTAATTTGAAGGGTAACATAATCTGATTGTGAATGTAGCTGCATTCATTGTACCTGGAAGATGGATACAAGGGGAGAATAATCCTGAAAGTTCAAGTAGTATCTCAGCAAATGGAACATGTGCAAATAAAGTTCGATATCTGTGTTTGCTCCAGGGCTACCTTGCCAAGAATATGTGACAAAGAATCTTGAAAAATAGTGATAGTGCCAGGTGCAGTGGCGCATGCCTGTAATCCCAGCACTTGGGAGGCTGAGGAAGGAGGATCGCGAGTTCAAAGCCAGCCTCAGCAATGGTGAGGCACTTAGCAACTCAGTGAGACCCTGTCTCTAATAAAATACAAAAAAGGGCTGGGGATGTGGCCCAGTGGTTGAGTGCCCCTGAGTTCAATCCCTGGCAAAAAAAAAAAAAAAAAAAAAAAAGAGAGAGAGAGAGAAGAAAAATAGTGATAGTGTTTTCCTCTAGAGCAGAGGGCAGTGTTTTTTTGTGCCCATGAAGGAAACGTCTTTTCGGGGCAAAAACTGAGTGAGTATGACAACAACATTGTTATAAAAGTGTAGTTTTCCTAAATTTAAGGATCTTTATCTATGACATACACTTATTCTGTGTGCATCCTCCATCTAAACTCACTTTGGCATCACCTTTGTGAGACCTGGGGGAAAAATGGTAACTGATGTGAACATGAAGTCTGAGCTGCATCCGATACTGTGAGTCATAACATGTCTTTTCTCTGACCTAGGAGTCTCAAGTAGCTTTTGTAGACAAGATGTGAGTTTGAATGTTAAATGAATGGTTGGATTCTCTACAGCTTTTGCCAATGTATGTTATGCTCATCCAGTTAATTATCTCCATAGTACAATTCTACTAGTAATGATACACCTGGATCTCTTTTACAATTTCCATCCATTTTCTTTATTTTTCTTTGAAACTTGCTTACATGTAAAAGCAAAATTTACTCATAGAATTATTCCTAACCATCCAAATGAAATCACAATGAACATATCTTACCAAAGCAATGATTATGACATTAGTGTGTTTATGTAAATTGGATCACATCAACTTTTAAGAAATAAAACTGTGGTATACAAAAATAGTTTTCTGGATAAATTCCCTTATTTGTATATTCTACAAAGTTTATGCTTCTTTATGGTGATGAAAAAAAATTTTTTACTCCCTTCTTTTATTTAAATGAGGATGCCTAAACATATCCAAATAAAAATAACACTTTAGTGTTTTAATTATGTTGCCAGGATTATTTTGAAAATTCCTCCTTAAAGTTACTTTAAGAGAAAAAATAATATATTTGAGTATGTGAAATTATGGTGGTGTTTATCTTTCAAGATATATTTTATTTTCTTAGAAACTGGATGTACACAGGAAGAGTAAAACCTAATCATAAATGTGGGTTGTGAATCTAATATTAGCATTAAATGAAAGATGCAGTTATGAAGACACATGGCAATGTTATTTCTTCTGTGAACAATGAAATTATTTTTCACATTTGTGAACTCTGAGAACAATAATGAATACACACATGGAAATTCTGATTCAGGACTCATTAATTTGTCAAGGTAACATTGCTCTTTGAGAAGAGGGAAATTATTTCAAACAGAAGTGATAAAGTGATCCTGGGCAACTTGCTCAGTAGTTTTGACCTATTTTTTGTGTTAAATGGGGATATTCCTAACTAACTTACACAGATATTTTACATATCGAATTAAAATTCTTAATCCATGTGAGGTACCTTGCATAGACAATATGCAACATGTAATGTACCTATTAATGATGGTGTAGGTTAATTTTACCATTCTTGGCCTCTTATGAACTAGATCATTTATGCATTTGAAACACATAGGGAAGGAACTGGGAATGAAACATGGGGCTTTTTGTGTGTGTTAGTGCTGCTGGTGGGCTTTGAGTATCACTACTTCTCTATATTTGGGCTTGAGAGAGCATATTTCTTTTACTTCAATCAAATAAAAGGAATTTCAATAGAATTCCTTGGTGAATTTGACATCTGTTATATGGAAATTGAAGGATGCAATGCCTCATACATAACTGAAGCAAATATTACCAAAGAGGAAAGTGAAGTTATACGTGGCACTCTGTACCCCCAGAGGGAGTCAGGGAAAATAATGTCTATGCTGCCTTGAGACAAGTTGTACCACATATAAAGGAGACATTTCCCCCTGAGTTCAAATTCTGAAACTACTTGGCGAAGTCAGTTCACCGTAGTTCTGCAAAGCTCATGGTATAGTCCTGGAACCTAAGGGGATCAGAAATATGCAAACCATATTATATGCATTTGCCAACTGTTTATCTTTCCTTCCTCCTCTATATGCGACACTAGAGAAATCAGACGCAACCTGCCAGAGAATCAGGATAGCATGAAGAAAAGATGGAAACCAGAGAAAAGACAGCTGTGCCATCCTTTCCCAAGTTAACTTTTCAGAAAATTTGAATATATACACAGAAAGACACAAATTCAAAACTGAATAATTCAATATTTTTGCCAATTGATTACATTTACATAATACTATGGATATAAAAAAAAATATGACTCATATTTCTTGCGATGGTTTCTTTCAGTCACAACATACTTCATTCCACTCAAATTTTACCATTATATTTATGTCTAAGTATCCATTTAAATTTTCATTGCTCTTGAATTTTAGATAAATTGCATAAGTATGTAGTTCTTGTACTTTTATTCTTTTACTCAATAGCATGTTTGCAATACAAATCCATGCAGGCATAAATTAATGCTTTTTTTCATTTTCATTACTGCATAATATTCCCATGTTTAAATATACAAAAATGCATTTATCAGCACTTCTTTTAATGGACTTCTTAAGTTCTTAACTGACAGGACAATTATAAATAACATTGATTCAATATACAAATATATGCAACTATATCACTGATGTTCAATTGTGCGGCTGCCCAACCATTCTTCCTTTGAAGAGTGAGTAGAGATCTGGAGAGAACTTGAAGTACTCCTTCACTGTCTTTGACTTATCTTCCTCAGCTCTGAGTTTCTGATAATTTCCTTTTATTCAATGTCAGAGTGATAACAAAACTGATTTATATATTGCATCTATTTATACGTTTTTTTTTTGTATATGTTTATGCATTTCTGTTGATTACATTTCAGTCAATAGAATTCTAGTCTTAATTTTAATAGAAAATGATTAGGAGATTTCCAAAGTATATGTAAAACAGACACTATTCATCATCAGTATATAGAAGCAAGAGATGTCAAGTAGTTTTGTCAATCCTTCATATTTCATCCATTTTAATTCCTTTTTTTTAAATGATAATATGACATTGATCTAAAATTTCCATCTCCTTAATTGCAGGAGAACAACTTTCTAAATAACCTGGACTGAACCATTTTTTTCCTCTTTGTATGCAAATTTCAGGCAGAATGTATTGAAAATGTAACATTCTGAAATAAAGAGGAACTTTCTGGAATGGCCCAGTATTTGTCCTCATCCCTCCTATAAAAGAGTATCATGCAAATTCAGTGTATATAATACAGAACATCGTGCTATCAGGGTCCCTCAGATGTGGTGTGAATTGGGACATGCACATATCTGCTCCATCTACTCTGGGTCAACTTTCTGAGCCGTGGGAAATTGGCTTTATATAGACCATAATTGGCTTTATATAGACCATAAGCTTCTTTTGATTCTTCATGCCTATTTGTGTGTAATAAACTTGTTACCTGAGATCCCAAAATGTAAGTTGTAGAGGTCTGACTGCTGCAGTATCTGGGTCTACAGTGAGACTTCCAGCCTCAAAAACCATTGCAGACCTCTTGAAGCTGAGTTTATGCAAGACCTCATTCCAGACTTAAGACCCTTGCAGAAACTGGAAAGATGTTTAGAGTCTTCTCTGAGACTGGAAACCAGTGCATGAAGTTTCCTCCTAGGAACTAATTCCCATGACTACTCCAGGTCATTCAGAGACCTAGAGTCTCACTAGATTAAGTACTTTTGACTGATTTACTAATTCTTGGATATTATCTTCAGGGGGATATCCATGCTTTTCTGCTAAGGTGTCTACATTTCCTTGACTTATATGTAGAGATTTTAAGTTGCATTCTGGATGAAATTCATAGCTCTGTTGGTTATATAGATTTCAAATACATTTTCCTTATCATGTCAGAGTCTTCAGGTTAAGAAAATTTCTTAATATAAATGTCAAATTTACCAATCTTTTTTCTTATGGTTAGTCTTTATTTTGTACTGTTTAAGAAATGATTTCTTACTCGACATTTATAAAAATTATTTGTATATAACTTTGAGATATGTAATGGCTTTACTTTTCACATTAGGAACTTCTAATTAAGTTACAACTTCTAATTAGATTACAACTTCTAATTGCCTTTTTTGTAGCAGTCAATACAGTTTTTGTCATGAAAACTTCTAAGCAATCTAACACCCTTAAAAAAAAAATACCCTGCCATTTCCCCTAGTATGTAGTACCAGCTTTATCATGAATTAACTATCCATATGTGCATGGACCTATTTTTGAACTCTATTCAGCTTTATTATTGTACATTTTTCTATCTTTACAGTAATACCACACTGTTCTTATTATAAGCACATAATGTTTAATATTGTTGTGCATATTCTGGGGCTTTAGCATTTAAAAAAAAAGCCAATATCAGCTTCTTAGTTTACATTGTAAAAACCAGTGCCATTTTTTTCTGTTAATAATTAATAAAAGAGATGAACATCACACATGAAATCACTTGTTGAATTATATCAAAGTAAATTCATGCAACCTCCAAAATAATATAACTTTGGAAATTCTAAATTCCTACTCTTGTCCTTTTCTGAACACTATTCTTTTTCTTCTCCCTAAAAGTAACTTCTATCTTTATTTCTAAGATTTCTCAATTTTGCCTGTTTTCCTTTTAAAATTTATAAATATAATTATGCCATATTTAAAAAAAAACTTTTACTTAAATTTTGTTTGTAAAGATCTCTTTGGTGTTGCTCCTAGTTGTTTCTTCATTCTGTCACTGTGCAATATTTCTCTTTTATGAATATATCACACTTTATTTATTGATTCTCTTGTTTATAAAGATGTGTATTGGTTTCAGGTGTGGGATGTTTTAAGTAATGCTGCAACAGTAAAGGTATTTTGGTGCACTCAGGTACACATTTGCCTGGGATATATTCACAGGGAAACATTGATATGTCCTTAAGTGTGCTCCCATTCAAAGTTAGTAGAAAATTTTTTAAAACATTTATAAAAATTTAGTATTTTTAAAAATTATTTATTTATTTATTTATTTATTTATTTATTTATTTATTTATGGTGCTGGGGATAGAACTCAGGGCCTTGTACATGAAAGGCAAGCACTCTAAAAACTGAGCTATATCTTAAGCCCTAACATTTATGTTAATTTATACTTCCACCTGCCTGCAGTATATGAAAGAGTTACTATACATTCTTAGCAGTAGTTCTTGTATTTCTCAAAATCTTTAGCTGTTATAAAAAATTGGATATAGTATGCTATTACGGTAACATGTTAGTCCAATCACCAACTTTTAAGCACATTTTTGAGCATCTCTTTCTTATATTTGGTTGGTTATCCTTTATATAACATGTAAGAGTTTTTCCCATTTAACATTTTTTTCTTATATAGTTTTGTCTCGGTTCTTATTCATTGCAAATACAAATCCTTTGCCCAAGATACATATTAAAATATTTTTTCACCCTCTGTCTTTCCTTATTAATCTCTTAATGGAGTGTTTAGATACTCATAAACTTCTAATTTTAAAATAGCTTAAATTGTTATATTCTTCTGTGTGGTTCTTTTGTGCTTAGGAAACCTTTACCAACAAAGAGAAAATTATATATTCTTCTATTTTCTCTTTGAATCTATGCTACTATTTGTCTTTTCCTCTCATGTTGTAGATAACCATAGCTGGTAATTTCCTTGTGCTATGGTAGTCAGCCCTCTTGCAGGTTCGTCTCTCCTGGCTCAGTGTTGTGTGTGTGGGTGTGGGTGTGTATGTGTGTGTGTGTATATGTGTGTGCAGGTGCACACATGTACTTGTGTCTGGAAATTCTAGAAGCTGTAGCCTGGGGTTGTGAGCCCTCTGGCATGCTGCTGCTCTCCTGTACATTTTCTTACCCCTAAGTGAACTTGGTACAAGGTCAAGCCCAAAATGTCAATGAGTTTGACTATCATTCCCATACTCTATTTGCCCCTCTCCATTTCTGGTGGTCATACATGTATTTAGATCACAACTCATCAGAAATCAATGTTTAAGAATGTTGGGCAGTGGTAAAATATTCAAGTATATTTAACATAGTCAATAAAAAAAAGTTCTGTAAACTTTACTGCAAAGATTGTTTAACTATCTTTTCATAAACAATTATGCACATATATGTTTATTTCAAGATTCTTTTGTTATCCCATTTCCTTATTTTCATTCTTATACCAGCATTATTTTCTTAAAAGTGTAGTTTTTACTAACTATTCATGTGTAAGTATTATAACTTTGCAATTATTTAAGGTTTTGTTGGCTGATTATGGACCCTATAATTTCTGTGCAAAATTTAGAATTGAGCTGATCAATTTCCATTAAACATATGCTACATCAAGGATTGAGTTGAATATATAGGTCAATTTTAGGAAAATTGATCTCTTCACAGTATTTAAATTCCACAGTGCATTAACCTGATATATTGTTTTAACTAAGTTAAAGAAGATTGTAAGTTAAACAAGTGGGAAAACCAATAGGGAAATTGTTTAATTTCCTTTATATTCATGGTCCCATGCTGTGCTCATTTAGTCATTATTTAATTGTATCCTAGCAATAATCTTGTGACAGCAATTTTATTTTCTTTGCTTTATAGTTAAAGATGCTGATAAATTCTTTCTCTTTCCAATACAACAGCTTTGTTTGGAAAAAGTTTTAGGTACTTATTATTATTTACTATTATTTGATATTTTGTAATAATTGTTCTCATTAAAATATCTGCTTCTTTCCCATTTCATTTCACTATTTTTCTATTTCAATTACATTTAATAAAGGCATTCGTATCACTATGATGTATGTACTTATTTATGTACATTAATAAACTAATAATTTTATTAGCTTATTAGTTTATTAATGTATTATAGATTCAATAATTCCACAGGACTTTATAATTATACACAATACAGTGGAGTTTTAATAAAATTAAATAATACAGTACAAAAAGAGAACACATGGAGAAGCAAGACTCTCAGATAGAATGCCCAAGGTGCTTTCTTAGCCATACAGAATGTGCTTCATATCCAGATTATGAGCCACCAAAATGAGTATAATGAATCTAGATTTCAGGAGTGCTCAATTCACAGTTTCTAGCAGGTTTTCTAATGTTCCATGAGTTAAGTTGCTAAACCAGGGTACTAAACCAGTTAATCCAAGCATTTATATATTTTAAAATATTAAAGCAGAACAAAAAAGCTAATTTTAAGTAACGCTTTATAAAATAAGTTATTATAAAATTAGTCCATTTCATCCTTATTTTGGCTAAGACTAATGGAGTTCTTGAAGATGTGCATGAATATGTCCTGGTCCAACTGTAAAATAACTCTGTTGTATACAATACCCACAGCCATCAATTGCTTACATGTTTATTTGGAGGATGTTGCATTTCAAATTTTGTTTTATCTCTAACACCTCTATTTTCAAATTACTTTGTGACATATAATTCCAGAGAATAGTATCAAGCAAAGTTCATGTTTTTTAATACTTTCCCAATGGAACATTTCTCCAAATTAATCATACAAGTTTAAATTTCACGTATTAATTTTTGCCTTTATTTAAATATGTAGAGAGCTGCTCAGTGGTAGAGGCTATTTAATATATCCCAAATAGGTCCTAAGAATGAGTTCTAATATAGGTCACATAGAAATAAATATTTGAAGAGGTAAAATCAATATTCCTAACTCTGTGCTTTAACTGATAGGTAACTGATAAGTACTTTGATGTTAAGAAATACTTTCTAACAAGAGTTGCCTTTGCTAAACAATTGAGAGCAGAAAATAGAAATATAGAAAGGCGCACTGTAAAAGTAATGAAACATTCACCAGAGAACAAGACAATGGTTTTAGTTTATAAATTTGTTAAGAATAATAAATATCCCCTTATGATTCAACCTGACTTCGATTGATCACTTTGCAATTCAAATTTTTTGTTTCTGTTTTTGTTTTTTGACTGGTGATTCAGTGAGGTCCTTATTGGGTCCTGATTGAATAGAATTAAAATTTCCCAAATTAAGTTTCACAACTTTAAGTAATCTAAACCAAGCACATTACTTGTATTTTAGCAACTTCCTAGAACTTCTTTTTTTTTTTTTTTTTGTATCAGAAATTGAAACCAGGGACAATTAACCACTGAGCCACATGCCCAGCCCTTTATATATATATGTATATATATATATTTTAGCAACTTCCTAGAACTTCTTTTTTTATCTTTTATATATTTACATAAATATATATATATACATACATATATATATATACACACATATATATATATATATATACATATATATATATATATATATATATATATATTTAAATTTGGAGACAGGTTTTGCTAAGTTGTGTAGCCCTCACTAAGTTGCTAAAGCTGGCTTTAACTTGTGATCCTCCTGCCTCAGCCCCCTGAGCCACTGGGGATACAGGTGTGCACCACTGTGCCTAGCTAGGTAGAACTTACTTCTAAACCAGAAAATTATAAAGTTGGAAGGTAAGGCTAGAGAATGAAACCCCCATACTTCAAAAAATGGACTACAGGAAAACTTTAGATATATAATTCACCAGAGAAAAATGTTTATAATACCAAAAAGGAACACATTTACTGTTCATAGGAAATACGCTAGTTTTTGTAGAGAATGCTAATTTTGAATAAAGATAAGGCCCACTATAGAAATGTTTAGCAACCACAGAATATCAGCATAGTTTTTGAGACACAGAGAGGTAGGACATAAGAAGTGGCTAAAAGGAACACATTGTGGAGAGATTAAATAAAGTGCTATATTCACGCAGTTATTAAGTACATATTTACCCCCAATTAACTTTAAGATTTATTCTAAGGAATCATTATACTAGATGGTTTGCATAAGATGAATGCTGAATGAATATTCATTTCATAGATCAACATATCAATTAATAAAGATATTTCTTAAAATGATAGTTGTAAACAGTGCAAAAAGATAGTTTTAATCAAAAACAAAGGTATTTGGGCTGGGAATATAGCTCAGTTGGTAGAAAGCTTGCCTTGCATGCACAAGGCCCTAGGTTTAATCACCAGCACCACCATAAATAAAAACAGTAGTAATATTTGCTTATTTTGTAACTTATATTCAAGGTCTTGTTCATTTTTTTCTTCTTTTTCTTAAGAAACATGTTATCTTAATATTAAATATATATAATTATTTGGATAACTACTGTATCAATTAACTTAACCCCCAATCATTTATATTTGGATATTGTTTTGAAGTCTTTCAAAACATTATTATTTAACTTGTGACATATTGGCCAAATTACAACAAAATAATCAAAGAACAAAGAAACAAGTTCCAGAGAAATGAGCAAAATAAGATAAATTCATAATATTAAAACATTTTAAAAATATCTTTGAATATTTAAATAATATTTGTACATAAACAAAATGGTACACTAAATAAATGATCACTCTAATCACAGTGATATATGTTAGTTTTCTGTATTTTGTAGAATGTTATAATATAAAACAGGGATGATATATTACACTGAATATCATTCTCCTCTATGCATCCTTAAGAGAAAATTTGCATTTCAATTTAAGTGTCAAAAGAGGTTCTCAATTAAAAAAAAAAAAAAAAAAAAAAAAAAAAAAACTAGCCATGCATGGTGGCACATGCCTTGAGACACTAAGACAGGAGAATCACAATCTTGAGACTAGCCTCAGCAACTTACCCTAAGTGCCTGTATGAAGACACAAATGATATGAATAAACTTTGTATACAACCAGCGATATGTAAAAATGTGCTCTATATGTGTATTACAAATTGTAATGCATTCTACTGTCACATACAATAACTTCAATTTTAAAAAAAAATTTAATAATAAAAACGCTGGGGATGTGGCTCAAGGGTTGAGTGCCCTTGGGTTCAATCTTTAGTACCATTGAACAAAAAATAAAATATTTTCATCAGGAGTTTTTAATATATTTACTTGATACAAGACCCAAGATAAAAATATTCTAAAAGGTTGATTTAAATTATTTTTTCCAGGTTAAAAAAGCTATTTTTTTACTTTTAATGAAATCAAGCAACATATGCTAACCACTATTTAATCAATCTTTGGCTACAAAGAATGGTAAGGCTATATTTCTACTGGAAAATTACAGATGAACTTCCAGTTTTATGATGTATTTATTTTACTCTTACAGGATATAACCAAATAATCATTAGCATCAGGGAAGAGAAATTCTTGTGAGGGACATAGGCATTAAGTCCAAACTCTGATGAAATTTAGGCAAAGAGACTATGTTATTTTTTCATCTGATTAGTATTTTGTAGAATATGTAAATTATTCTTGATGAATATTTGAAAAGGACACCAAGATTATCATTATCATGGGAGTTGATGAAAAATACTACATTTGTTTTACTAAAGAAATAACTAATAGATGTGATGTAAATTTCCTTCTATATTACTAAGTATAGTGTCTCACACATGATGTCAGGGAAGGCAAATTGTTGGATCAGAATGTCATATGCTACTGTAGCTTTCTGTCTTTTATTCAGTAGCATTTTGCTATGTCTGATGTGAGGAAACACCTCCAGGCCTGGTGCTCAGGAATAAAACTCTAAACTTGGTTGTTTAAAGCATATTATGGTTAACAGAAAGAATGAAGACATAGGCTATACCCTCACTGTAAAAAAGGTTTACTCTTTGACCAAATATTAGTCATCAACTCTAAGCCTTCCTCTCCATAAGTCTCATCCTGGACTTCTTTTTCATGTCCATTTATAGCAAGTATCCTAAGTCAGGTGAGAGGTAATCCCCACACTTGATGTCCAATCATCCTGGCCTGCTTTAACTTACAACTGTTGAATGCCTGCCCCCATTCTTTAGGTGTCCTTTTCCTAATCCCTGTTTATTCATGCCCTTTCTCTGCTTATTACCTATCAGTTTTCATTTGTCTTTGCTGCATCTATGGCTAAGCCTGATATCTCTTCCCCATTGAAATATCCTATTGCAATAGTCTTGAATAAAGTCTTCCTTACTGTTTTAGCCAGTGGCAGAATATATTTTTATTTAACAAGATAATTATGCTCCCAGTGGCAAATGTAACCAAAAAATGGATTACAAATAAGTTTTAAAAATCAGTTTATAGCAACATGGTACATAAGGAAAGATATTGTCACATATCTTTTAAAATGTCTTAAAAAATAAGGCAAACTTAATACACAATGATAAATCACAGCATTGGCCATTGGGATTAAAATTATTTTTTTTTACATAGAACACAGTAGATTTATGCACAGTAAGTACAGAATCTCCAGGTAATTAACTTTGTGACTATTGGATAATGTTTAGTAAAGTATTGCCACTCATAGTCTCTTGATTTGTTTCCAAAAATTTTCTTATAATAGAGAATGTGCTTGGATTATCCTCCTTAAAGGAAACATTTAGCTACTAATTAATTAGTTTCAAAGATCCTAATGAGACTTTGATTATTTGATTGATCTTGCTTGCTCTTACTATAAAATGTAATCATTTATATTACCTAGTGGAGTGAGGAATTTCTCAAGTAAATGAAATGTAAGGAATATTGCAAGTACCTCAATAATCATTAATATTAATATACTATTGATTCTACTCTGTAAAATTATAGTAATAAACTAGAATAGTCATTTAATTTTTTATGAACTTTCTCACAGTATAATTTGAAATCTCCTATTTAAATGAATATTAGAATCAATGTTAGAAAAGATTAAATTCTCACACCACCTAAAGAAGAAGAAATTAATTGCCAGCTTGTAGAAGTATTTCTGGTAAAACATCTGGAAATAGTTTTGAATAAAATAGTCATAAAAACAAAAACAAAAATCCACATATATTTTAAAAAACTTATAACCAGAAATGGTAAGCATCTAAAATAAACAAATGAATAACATGGAGCCATATAAGCTTTTGTTTATTTTATTCTTTTGGCTGAGTTGAGTCCTTTTAATAGTTGTTACTCCATCTTGACTAAAAACAAATATTTTTTAAGGAAGACATTATTACATAATGAAGGAAAGAATATAACTGGGAAATATGAAGACTCTTTTCTGGAAAACCAAGCATTTTCTCTTGAGTTTTAAAAGACAAATTCAAACCTATTTTATAGTCATTAAATACTCAAAGTAACTCACCCCAAAATTCCAGATAAATACATTGACGGTTGTTATATGTAAGCTTAAAATATCTTTTTGTTTGAAAAAAATTAGAATATAACTTAACTCTGATGTTAATAATACTTATCTGGAAGAAGATAAGGTTTTAGATATCTGAAAAAAAAGCATCCCATCTTGATAGAAATGCACATGCAAAATATCTAATTCACATGTAGGAATAAGTTATTATGGATTTTATTGCTGATGCCCTTGTAACTTTTCAATCTAAACATGTTCTCAGAATATCATTGGATTTTTAAGTATTCTCTTTTCAAGTGTCTGAACAGATCTTTCTTTCACATAATTGTACACATAAATACAGAGTTTATACTTAGTTGGTGGTTATTTTTACCAATGAATTTATGCTGTATATTTAAATGACATGTATATAAAGCCCCCCCATATGTTACTCTCTCTATAGATAGATAGATAGATAGATAGATAGATAGATACCTATCTCTGTGTGTGTGTGTGTGTGTAAATACTTCTCTTATTTTGTCAGTATTTTAACTCTACTAAAGGTGTTTTGTTTATTGAAAACAAGTTCTTGATTTTATAATAAATTCTCTTCATACACAGTTTTTCTATCTTCCAAGGTCATGAAAGAGAGTTTTTCTTTTTTTTTTTCAAAGCACTTCATTAATTTGCTTTCACATTTAGGTCTAAAATCTATATGGACTTATTTTTGTGTGCCATGATGTAAGGGTTTCAGTACTTTTTTTTCCCATGTTAATTTTTTTCTTGTGTAAAAGGATCTATTTATTCACAAAAACTTTGGTATTCAAAAATCATATAAACATATATGTGTATATCAAGTTAGGTTATTTACTCTGTTCCACTTTTGAAATTATCTAAATTTTGTCAATTCTATGCTATTTAAATTACTATTTGTTCCTTTTTTAAAAATTCTTGGCCTTTTACATTAGTATTCAAATCTGAATATCATAGTTAAGCAAAATGCAAGTTTGTTCAAATTTAAAATAAACATCAGAGCATAATTACTAAGATAATTGTAGAAAAGTATCTATAGAATTACTGAGTAGTGAGACAAAATAAAAAATAACAACAACAAAAATAATTATTGAGGGCTAGGAATGTAGCATACTGGTTGAGTGCTCTCCTAGCATGCAGGAGACGCTGGATTTGAACTCCAGTATCAATACTGCCACCACCATGGCTAGTCATTGACAAGAAAGAAGCATAGATCAATAAATTCTGCTCTAGTCATAAAATGGAGTACTATGTCATGAAAAAGAATGAATTTCAGCTATAAGTTATGACAAAGTTAAATCTTAACATCATATTAAGTTAAACAAGCAATCACTAGTAATCAAAATAAAATATAACTGTTTTAAAATTTCAGTAAATATAACTGACATGTATACAGCTAGATAGATAAAAATAGATATGTTGAACCTCTCTGAATGCATATATGTACAATAAATACTTTAAAAGAAGAGAAGCTTAAAACAAAAACAATAAAAATAAATCTGACACAAAAGAACATATACAAGTAAAAGATTACAATCCAGAATACAGTAGATTACTAGATATGTTATGCCTGATAGGCAGTGATTTTATATGTATTTGCATAAGTAAATATGTCCAGACTTTTATAACAGTAATTTTTACGTATATAAAATCATTTGTATTTTAGACTATATATCATATGTGTACTATATCATGAATTTTAGAATTGTTTTAAAAAAAAAAAAAAAAAAACTCATGTGTTCTTATTCAGACCTTTGATCTTGGGCAAAAGGCCTAGAAGTGATTAATGCATTATTATTTAGAACTCATATACTTGAGATATAATTACAGAATTAAATATATGTCATGTAGATATTTAATTCAATTTATACCACATTAATGGCTATGAGCATTTTGCACTGAATATTTTTTGTTTTTACCTTTGTCTGAAGAACATTTATGCTTTTAATTGAATATTTTAAAAGAAATCCTTCAAGCTTCCTTAAGTATGAATTGATAAAGTGACAAAATTGGGAGTACTAAAATTCCTATAAAAATTGATATTATGAAGAAAAATTGACTACAATAATCACCAATTTACTTCAATACAGTTTAAACGTTTCAATACCTGTCTACTTCCAAGAACAACTTTATGTTTAAACAGGTTAAAAGTTGCCAAACCGCTCACATAAAAGCAAAATAGTTTTGCTATTCAGGAAAGGCCATTTCTTCTATTAAAATCTCCTTAAACATCTTATCAAATATTGGAAACATTCTACTGGAAATGTTATAACAAACTTTTTGCCTCTAAAGGCCTAAGAGCATCCAAAAGAAATTTTAAAAATATAAATAATTACAGGTGCCATATATGTTACTTACATTTATCAAAGATTTCTTTCATACAGAGTCTATGCTCATCCCATTGCCTACCAAAGTTTCCTGTAACAACAAAAAAAAAAAAAACTATACTTAGAATAAATCACATAAAAGTGGCATTATTTTAAATAATTATGGACTTAAAAGATTGAAGACTAATTCTCAGCACTTTTGAGTGAAAAACAAAAAATCTTCAAACATTGGCACAAACATTTTCATTTTCACAAAGTGTCAATCCATAGTGATTTAAGATACCCAAAGAGATATGTGTTATAATTTATTCTTGTAAATTTGTTGTTCTCCACACAAAGTACATTATTTTATAGCAACTCTGAAACTGTGCTCAGTGTTATTTAATAATTGTAGAAAGTAAAAAAGCAAGATGGTTTGTCAATAACATTATGGACCCAACCTTTTTATCAGTTTATGGTATTTGCCAATACACAAAACTCTGAATGCTGAATAACTTTCTCCTTCTCCCCGCCCCTTTAGTTGATTGTTGATCTCATTCAGATGCAAGTATCTTCTATGTAAGACAACTCCTGCATATACACCCCCAATCAACTTGTCTCCCCTTAATTTCAGATTTTCATTTCAAATTATTTACTATATATCTACACTTTGATAACTATAAATGAGTTCTCACCTTTAATGTGTTCAAACTAAATTCTGAATATAACCCCAAAACCTATTATAGATTCCTCTTTTTCACTAAATGGCAATTAAATTATTTAGTTGCACATGTTGGAAACCAGAAGGTATCTTTGACCTTCCTCTCCGTTTACATTCAATCTCCCAGTATGTTCTGTGCACTCTTTCTGAAAGATATATCTAATGTTTGGTCATTTGTTATCTCCATTTTTACTTTTGCTACTGTCATTAAAATTTCTGATATATATTTTTTTTGCAATATCTAGTTTGTCATCATTTGACTTTGCCATATTACTGTCTTTAATCCAAAAGTAGCAAGTATGGAACTTTGGGGACGTTAAGTGTATATATAAGATTATGTCGCTGTCTGAAACTCTCTTTCCAAAGCCTTTCTATATCACTGAAGAGCAAAATTTTCCAAAGTCAGCTGCTTCCCTACTATCTTTCTGAATTTTCACCTACTGCTCAACTCTTTATGAAAAGACCCCAGTATCCTTGCTGTTCCATGTCACATTTAACATTGTTCTATTCTAGGGCTCTTGGCCAAAACTCACTTCCTCATCCACTGTGAACTTTTTAAAACCTAATGGAAATGATAAGTACCATTAATAATTGGACAGGCACTCCATGAGCATATATCTATCCACATCAATATATCCTATATATATATATATATATATATATATATATATATATAAAATATCTCTACATCTTTACCAATATCTGTATCTATCTATCTATCTATCCACTTATCCACTTATATCTTCATTTGGATGTCTTACAACTGGATATATACACACACACTATATATATGTTACAGTTCTTTAAACATTATTAACTCTTTTAAAGTAAAATTTTAAAGTAATTTGACTTTTAGAGCTTATAAAAACACTTTTCTAATAATCTTCTCATGTAGGGAATAAATGAAATTGAGAAATTGTTGTCTTCTTTTCATGTAAAATAACTAAGGCTGAGACATATTACATTAGAGGTCATACATGTCACACATGGGGGAAACTCATGGTGCCCAGATCTCTCTTGAGAAAATCACTCGAGAGATTCTCTCTGTTTCTATGTTTTAATTTGAGCCAATATAATTGTAGTGAACTGCTTCATTGATGTCTCTCTAATTTGCACTTTCTCTGCTCAATAGTGAATTAGAGTTTTTCATTAGCTATTGGGGAAATTAGTTTGCTCTTCTGTGAATTACCTATTCTCATATTTTATTTGCTTTTTATATAAACTTTGGAATCTGTTTATTAATACCTGAAAAAATATCTTACTGAGGTTTTTACTGTGCATGTATGTGTTGATAAAGTTGGGGGGAAAAAAAGACATCTTAATAATATTGACTATTGCCGGGCGCGGTGGCGCACGCCTGTAATCCCAGCACTTTGGGAGGCTCAGGCAGGAGGATCGCGAGTTCAAAGCCAGCCTCAGCAATGGCGAGGCACTTAGCAACTCAGTGAGACCCTGTCTCTAAATAAAATACCAAAAAGGGTTGGGGATGTGGCCCAGTGGTCGAGTGCCCCTGAGTTCAATACCTGGTACCAAATAATAATAATAATAATAATAATAATAATATTGACTATTTCAGTAGACGAACACATAATCTCTTAAACTCATTGAGACTTTCTTTGATTTTTTTCATCAGAGTTTTGCAGTTTTAGATACCATTAATTTACAAATACACTTATAGCTAAATATTATTTATTTGTTTACTATTGTGTTTTAGTTTTAAAATCTTGATGAAACAAATTTTTTTGGCCAAAAAAAAAAAGCAAATTTATTTTCATTTAGTTGTAGAAATGAGACCAAAATGACTCACTCAGCTAAAACTCAGATATTGGCAGGTCTTCATTCCTTCTGGAGGTTCTAGAAATAGAAACTATTTCTATGCTTTTACTTTTTTCAATATCTAGAGCTGGTCAGAATGCTTTGGTACACGGCCCAAATTCCATCTTCCAGCCAGCAATAGCCTGCTGAGTCTTCATACACTGCATCACTCTGAGGCTGATTCCCCTGCTTCTCCCTTCAACATTTTAATCTGCTTCTGATTACCTTGATCCCACTAGAATAACCCAGAGTAATGTATATATCAAAGTCATCCGAATAGCAGTTTATATTCTATCTGCAACCACAATTCACTGTTAACATGTAATCTAACATGTTGTGATGTTCCAGTGATTAACAAGACAAAACTTGCAGAGGGATGTTATCTTGCCTACCACAGTTTACAATTTTACACAAAGTTTGCATGTACCCTACATCAATTACAGGTTAAAATCATCTCAATATTTACAAAATACTCAACCCATTATAGGTACATTTAAACTGAAAATTCTCATCTAAATTTCATCCTCTTAAAAGTCTCCTATCTCAGCATCTAAATCAACTAGTGGTGAGTGTCTGTTTATAATCTATCCTGGAACATATTTTCTAACTGTGGACCTTTGCAACTCAAGAAATAAGATCAAGTCTCTTATCAGGATGTAATGCTTCTCTTTTAAAAATCCCTGATAATTATCATTGTTCTGAAGTCTTATTTGTTTAAAAACATATTACCATTCCAGCTGTCTTCTGATTAGAGTTATCATGTGTATTAGTTTGCTATGGAAAAATACCAAAGACTGAATTGCTATGATATATCATACCATGATAAGCCCTATTGCTAATGTACGGAAATCTTTAAAACTTAGACTCAAAATGAAAATTTCTTATTTTCAAATTGATTGATATTGGGTATTTGTTATAATAATGGAAATCTGAATAAAAGGATTCATAGACTTCAACATATTAATTTTATAGTACATATTTATTCCATGTCACTATTAGGAAACAGATGAGGATGGTGGGAGCACAAGCTTAAAAGAATAATCCTATAAGATGGGCCCACTGTGCTGACCCCCACATGCTTTCGGTTCAAAGAAGCAATTTACCTGCAGTCCTGCTTGGCGTAAGAGGATAGGATATGTCACATTCCTCAGCCAACTACCTGTTGTCTGCAGGAAAAATGCAGGCCCAAGATAATGTGGATGGGAGGCATCCAGGAGATTTTTGTGACCAGATTCTAAAACTCAGGAAGATAAGGATAATTCCTCCTAACAATAAAATCTATAAGAATATATCTTTAAAAATCCAATTAGAACCTGTCAGCATGGGCCAAGATGACCCAGAGTTTCCATGGATGTAGTTTGATGTCATCTTGCTGTAAGCCAAAATTTAAGAGGTAGACCTTAGTGGGACTCTCTGGAAACTTCTGTAGGATCCTCAAAAAGACTGGAGTGCATGAGAGGCTCATTTTCCCCTCTCTTCTCTGAAGGGCCTACTCTCCCCTGAAAGTTGTCCCCTATTCATTTCCCTATCCTTCAATAAACTCATGTCTGTAACTCTGAACAACATGTCTGAAATCTTTCTGACTGTATCGCAAGAAACGGGTTCGAAGGGGGTGGTCTTCACACTGCCTCAGTTTCCCAGAAGCCCCAGCTCTGTAACATCACCATGACGTATCTTTCCCCATTTCTTTATCCTACTTGTGAATTTATATTGAAGATTGATTTCTTATAGATAACATATAGTTGATTCTGACCTTCTTATAATTTCTATTTCTGACATTTTTTTTATGTGTGTTTAGACTATTCACCATTAAAGTGATTATTGATACATTTGGGTTAATATCCTTTATGTTTCCAACTGCATTTTATCCCTGCTTTTAATCTTTATTATTTTATTTTTCCTTTCTTGCCCTCTCTAATTGGGAGTTTTAAATAACATTTTCTACCTTCATATATAATTAATATTAATGTAATTAATATTACATATTTTCAATATTTTAGTGGTTATTGTAAATTTTCGAATAAAGAAAAAAAATAATTATTAAACATGTCTTTTTAAAAGAGTATTCTCAATACCTCCCTCCTATCCATTATGACATAGCCATCATTCACTTCACTTATTTACATGATGACCCAATGACTACCCAGTGTACTGCAAGGATCCAATACACTGTTGCTATTATTGCTTTAAAATTGTTATATTTCAGGTCAGCAAGGAATAAGAAAAATAAATTGCATATTTAACTTTTGATTATGCTTTCTACAACTCTTTTCCTTTTTTCCTCTAATAATCATATCTATAGATATTTTCTGCAATGGAAACCAATTAATTCTCATAATCTACATTAAATTAAATCATTTATGTGTGCTTTATGTTAAAATTCATAGAATATGTATCACTTTAATAATTAAGATTCTTAAAATTGCTAGATTTTGATAGATCCGGGTTTCTCTCATTCGTTGCTTACTCTTAAAGAGCTTCTTCTAACACTCCTTGTTGAGATTGTCTCCCCAAAATAACTTCATTCAGTTTTGGTCATATTATTTAAATATGTTTGAGTTTCTATGGTCTAGCTGTACCCTAGTTTGACTAAAAATCTGTACACAATTCTGACTTTATAAATGTCATTAATATGATTTTGCAACTTTATTAATTATGAAAACCAGCTATGGTAAGAAATCAGTTTGAAAGGGAAAGACTTAAAATTATTATTTCAATTGTGTGGACCTGAGCTCTTATGTAAATTTAAAACAAGAAAGTAGAACAAAAGGTATGATTAAAATTATAAGACAATAAACCTAATAGCTAAACAGAACCAGTAAGAAATATATCATTAGTACCATGTAAACAGAATATTTTGAACACACAGATTTATTTTAAGTAAGACTGCTGAAAGCGAAAATATTTAGTTTCCTGTAAAAAACGTTTAGTTACAGACTTTTTGGTAAAATGTATGCTTTTAGAGTTATACAGCCATCATTTTTTTATTAACATTTCTTTTTGCTGATTTTTAATTTTGTAATTAACTTAAGCTACAATATGTTAATAGTATTAATAATAATTATTATGCAGTGTATTTAAATTTATGTATACAATTAAACTGCACATGCAACGAATTTAGTGGAAACTCTAATAATCATATCTATAGATATTTTCTGCAATGGAAACCAATTAATTCTCATAATCTACATTAAATTAAATCATTTATGCATGCTTTATGTTAAAATTCATTGAATATGTACCATTTTAATAATTAATATTCTTAAAATTGCTAGGCTTTTGATAGAGAATGTCTAGGAAGTCACAAATTTTTATATTTTAGAAACTAATCATGTATTAATGGCTGTTTCTGTGCCATATATTTGTTTGTATTTTCTCAAAATTAAAAAAAAATAATTTTTTGCCTGTCAATTATTAGTATATTAAAGTAAGGCACTGTAGCCTTTCATTATTTATAACAATATTATTGAAATTATATAATTCTAATTTAAGAAATATATAGTTCTAGTATTTATAAGTTAATTACTGCAATTATATAAATTATAATATAAAAGAAGCTTCACATGTAAACTGGTAATAAAACAGACTCAAATGCTATTTTTTTGGTACTGGGGATTGAACCCAGGTGCACTCAACCACTGAGCCACATCCCCAGCCCATTTTTGTATTTGATTTAGAGACCAGGTCTCACTGAGTTGCTTAGGGCCTCACTAAATTGCTGAGGCTGGCTTTGAACTTGCCATCCTCCTGTCTCAGCCTCCTCAGCCATTGGGATAAAAGGCATGCACCATGACACAGTACAACTTGAATGCTTTTTAAGTAAATATTGATTTCTATACAACTAAATTATTTTTAAAATCTCTGCAACAAAACCTGGTTCCCAGGACCTAAAATGAGTTCAAACTTATTTACATTCGGAATTTTTGTCAATTTTAAAACTTACTTCCACTCAAAATTTTTGAAAATTTCATCCTTATTAGTTTATAGATCAATTTGAGTTATAGAAGGAAACTGGTACAATCAAGTTCAGAAAAATTTAAAAGAAAAATTACTTACAAAAGAAAGCCAACTTAGTAGAGTAGAGCACTCTAGGGTCTACATCATACACACCATTAGGCCTCACCAAGCAAGAGAGAATCCAGCTGCCCTAACCAGAGGAACCTTAATAGCCACATGGAAAGGGACAACTGTTAGAGCCACAGGGAGGACATACTCAACTGAAGCTAACCTGGGAGAAAAGGAATTGGGAGAAGCAATTCCCTGAATTCTCTTTCCTTTTCTCCTCTGTTCTGGAAAGCATGGTCTGGCCAAATCCAGCAGTATGAGATGCAGATAGTGAGAGAAAGAACATTTTGAGGCACAGACAAAACAAATAGCATGGCTAATGATTTGGAAGAAAATCCAACATTTATTTCTGTGTGTTTGAAGATGATTATATCTGAGGAATAGGGAAAACAGCAGAAAAAGCAGTTAGGTAGATGATTAGGAACTAGATTGTGAGAAAGATATGATACTACAGCTGAGTTTGAGGTTTTAGCTGTAGGAAAGGGTGAGGAAGGTTTTGAGAAAGGGTGTAACATGACCATATTTCTATCTAAAAATATTTCATACTGTCTGTGATCCATTGTGTGTGTAGGTGGTCAAAAATCAGGTATGATAGGATTCTGAATGATGCCTTAGAAGCCATTGATTTCATACCAGGAAAGTAAATGATTACTAAAGAACAGTTTGAGGTCAAAGAAGGGAACATAATTAGCACACTTAGAGTCATATTGAACTTTAGTTTTACAAAAACAATAATCAAATTAGAATTTCCAGTATGCAGTTGGATAACCTTTTCTGGTGATTAGATAAAGTATGAGTTGGCAGCAATGAGTTGGAAGTCATTTACTTAAAATGACACTTGAAGCCAGGCTAGAGAATGAAACTGAACCACTCCAGCAGACACATGTGGAGTGTGCCTGAAAGCACTGAGAAGGGAAGACGATTCAAAGGAAAACATCAAGGTATTTCACCATTTAAGGAATAAGGAGTTGGAAAGATTTTTGTTAAAGTATTGCTCAGTCTTGAGCACTTAATTGCTGATTAAAATGATAGTTAAAAAATTGTGGTTTCTTAGAGGCACTGTGCTGGGTCCTCTGGATAGCATGCTGGAGAACAGAAGCTTTGCCTTGCTTTCACAGAATTTCCTTTTGGTAAGCAGGAAAGTGGTACACATATAAATCAACCCATGTATAATTATCTAGTGAGATTATTGTTAAAGAAACAAATACACTTCAATGACAATTTGTGTAGGAACACACTTAAGGTCTTTTTAAGGACTACTTATTTAAACTGAAAAGTAGAAGTATGAAAAACAGCTAACAATATGAACTTCAGAAGTTGAGTATGATATGTCACCTGAAATGCAGTAAGTGTCCTTTCTTTTCCAAAGATCTTGAAGATAGCTTCCATGTTCTACACATAGAGTTTTTTCTACATGGAATCCTCCAATTTCTGATTATAGCATAATTCCTCCATTTATGTGATTCTTTATTTCTCTCAAAAGTAATTTTTGTTGACAATATAGAGATCTGACCATTATTTTTTGTAGATTTATTTGTAGGTATCATTTTCATGGCAAATTTGCACATTTATTCACATAATTTGACTTTAGGTTTCTCAGATTCATTTTGTAGTTTGAGTAAGCAGAAGTTTTTAATAAGATATAAAATAAGACGCAATTAATTATTCCTTACCAAATGTTAAAATTAAGAACCTGAATTCAGATCTATCTCTAACCAAGATATCATAACATAGATGAGATATGCCCACCCTCCCAAAAAGAACCAACATAATAAACCATTCACAGACATTGGCCATCAGACAGTGAAGACCAAGATCCTTGATAGTTTGGAAACAAATGAAATGAGATCTGAGTTTGCCTAATTTTACTGTCTTGGGTGAGTTTTCATAAAGATGGACACAGATGGGAAAATCTAGTAATAACCTTGTGTCACCTTTAGTTAAGGAGACAGAGCTGAGTCCAGTTTCTAGAGATTAGGATGTGCGCATATTTGGGATGCCCTTATTAAGCCTACTACAGTCTATAATAAGAAAGTAAAAAACTCAATAAAAGAGGGAATAAAATATTTGTACACTTCAATTAACAGTAAATACACCTATCAAAAAATGTTCAACATCTGATAGAAATTAGGAAGTTGCAAACTAAAACCAAAATGACATATCACTATATATAACTTTTAGAATACTCTGTAGCAGAATAACTACTGATTGGAAAATATTGTTGAGGATTTAGAATTCTTCCTCCCAGTGGAAAACAAGATGACAGATTTCACCAAATGATCTACTTACTATATTATCTAGTCATTACACTACTTAATATTTACCCAAGAGAGTTAAAACCATAGCAGAAATGTAAAAAATTTACCTAGAAGCTTTATTTGTAATAACCAAAACTGGAAATATTTCAAATATCTATAAACAAATAAAAAGGAATCATAGCCTCTTGTATGTTCATTTATTGTGAATGGAAGAAGCAAGGCAAAAAAATATGTCTATTTTAAATACCATTTATTTAAAGTTCCAGAAGATTCAAAATAATCAATATTGACAGAAAAGAGATCAGTGTTTGGAGCTTTGGAAACGATGACAGGATCAATTTCAAAGGAACATAAAGAAACCCTTGGAGAAATAATATATTTATTATCTTGATGATGATGGTTTCTGGAGTATATGTTCTTGCCAAACTTCTCCAATTGTACACTTTGGAATGTTGAGTTTATTGTGTATCAATTATACCTTTAGGAAGCTCATTAAATGCTTTATTTGTAGAAAGAGACCACTAAAAGTGAAAAAAACAACACCACAAAGATGAGAAAAGAAATATGCAAGCTTTTTATAATAAGATTTTATCCAGTATACTTAATAAACACAATCTTTATTAATCCTGGATGTATATAATATTCCTGATTATTAATAGTGTGGTTATATAAACACATTTGTCTAATGCTACAGGGACATAAATTTGTATTATCCTATGGAACATTATTCAAAAGTATTTTATTAAGATATATACATATTTTAAAGCATTTTGCAAAAAAATATTTTAAAAATACTTCAGATATAAGTACCATTGCAAAATTTGTATTGTTAGATTAAAAATATTGGAAATTAAATGTCTCAAAGAATTGTTAAAATACATTACAGCATTTTTAAACAATAAAATTAAATACTTCCAAAATCATTAGTAATTTAAAGAAGTCACAAGGAAAGATTTGCAAAATAGTGTTTCTACTTTTGCTTATGAAATATGGAATATACACAAAAAACACCATATTTTGTAATTATTAATTTCAATAGTGTATCACAGTTAGTTTTTTGAAAATAAGCTTTTTTGCCAAATTGAAAACTTTTCATAATGGATAATCAATTAAATTATCTAAACCCAAAACCTACCATTGTAACTAATAGCATTTGGTGGACATGAATCATAATAAATAAAATTACAGGGAATATTCGGGCATTTTATGGGTTTTAGAAGACCAAAAGGGTTAGACTTTTCATGGTACAGATTTGGGGTATATTAAAGTTTGTGCCAATAAAAAGAGAAAGACAATGTGTCATCTTCCCACCAGAGAGTGTTATGAATATTGTGATTTACAAAAGATGCTGTCAATTTGATATTCTATGCTTTCATGCTTTCTTCCCTTTTTCTAAAAAATATATAAACAAAGCACTCGCAGCTTGCAGTGTGTAAGATTCAGAAATACATGAGTAATCACCTGTATCCAAGCAAGTTCAATAAATATGTTTAAAACCTATACACGTTTTTGTAAAAATCATTATTACCTTTACTTCAGATATATTCAATGATGTTATCTGTCATTCTTGAATAGTAACTATGCTTAAACTTAATTTCAATATGGGATACTTCTTGAAGAAGATTTTTTCTTTAACATGATACTTAAAATAATAAAGTATGTGTGAAAAGTATGAATTATTGTAATGTTAATATTGTGAGAAATACTAATTATTACAGAAATAACACTAATTATTACACGTACCATGCCTCTCTTCTTTCTCTTCCTTCTTCTCTGGTTTTCTATTCTTTCTATTCCTTTACCTTTATTTTGTCTCCCTCCATTCCTCTTTTTTTCCTTTTCAATAACTTCAGGATTCAGGGTGTAGAGATAATCAGGAAGTGAAGAAAAAGTCAGGCTCAGCATAGCCTTGACAATGGAAGTCTGCCTTAAGGAGAATGATAATCTCAAGTAGTCACATGGATCATGCCTCTGCTTCTGCCTATTTAGGGAACTAAGTGCTGGTACCTTGCTGCTAGGAGTCATGACCAATCTCCTGGAAATAATGAGGGCAGATTTTAGCCAAAACAATTTAGAGGAAAGAGAGCAGCTTGATGAACTGATGTGTTAACCCAAAGCTGAAAGTTACAATCCAACAAAATTCTGAAATATCAGTATACAGACATCATGGTTCCTGATGCAGATTTCAAGATGGGCTACTGAGTCCACAAGTGTTATCAAGTTTCAGTTTGGTTCCTGTTTTTTGTTTTGTTGATTTGCTTTTTTGTTTGTTTGTTTATTTTTAACTTGTCATTGTCATAATTAGAGGTAAATACATATATTGATATGTAAGAATAAGAATATTACTCTGCTAGTACTTTTTTATCTTTTTTTATATTTATTTATTTGCTTTAGTTTTACACAATGCATGTATTTTTATGTGGTGCTGAGGATCAAACCTGGGTCGCGCACGTGCTAGCGTGCTAGCCCAACTCTGCTAGTATTTTTGAAAAATACAACCAAATATTAAATCAATATTTTAATATATTTTAATTAATATTAGCATTTTTAAAAAATTTCTTTTTATTAGAGAAACTTTGAAAATATACATTTATTTATTCTTTCAATTTATAACCACAATCAGTCAATTTAAATAAATTATATATAAAAATTAATTATGTAGCTGCCTAGATAGATAGATGCTTCTAGTTAGCATTTTCTTTTTATTTTTAGACTGCTTTCAATTCACATTCAGATGCCTAGTTATATAGATATTAAATAAAATAACATAGTTGTACAATTTTCTGTCTTCTTTACTGTCTTGGAAAAGACTTTACATGAAAAGAGTGGATGCCTCTCCTCATGAGTTCTCTCTCTCTTTCAATGGTGATTGTGAACCTCATGTTTTGAAATGACTGTGGAATATAACAGAACCAGCTAGATACTAGCACTCCTGTACTGAGGATTGCCGCCTTGGACAGTAACTCAGTCAGCATCAGATTTTGTGGGAAAAAGATAAGCAAAGATGTATGTTATTACTATCTGGTGTTGTACTGTTTAGGATTTCAGGTCTGGTAGGCACAGTAGCGTTTACTAACACAAAGAGCGTGGAGAGCAAATTGCACTACATAAGAGGGCCACGGAGATGCAAGAAGTGGAAGGCGCTGAGGAACAGCGGGCAAAACCACCATCTTAGGAGGAGAGAAGCCTGAGTGGCTGATGATAAACTAGGTGTAAAAAAGGCAGGAGACAAGGACATTGTGCAGAAAAAAAAAAATAATCCAGACCCTATGTTAGGACTATGACATAGTCCAGAAAGTATTTTCTTGTATTGTTTTGTCATATGATATAAAATAACACTTTGATTCCTAGACATAACGTAGGCATGATTGCGAACTATTACATAACATTAACTTTGTCAACTTGAGTGGCTCTCGTGTATGCGATTTAACTTACTTTTACTCCTGTATGATAAGTAGTGTATGAGCCAGACTCAGCAGGGAACAGAAAACACATACTGATTAGAATATGTAAGAAGAGTATAATAAAGGAGTTCTTTGCAAAGCCTTACACATGAAATCAAACACGCAAAATAGGGCTAACATTATAGTTGCAGTTATCATCCTTAGGAACATGAGGGATGGAGGAAGGATGCAGGTCATAGGAAGTGGAAAGGAGAGTGTCCAGAGAAAAGTTGCACTGAATGGATGGTAGCCTTCAGTCAAGGTGCACTGCCAGACAAAATCAATCTCACAGGCAGATGAGAAATAAATATCCTACTCTTATCAGGATTCCTTTAAAAAATGTTAGACCTACACGGTGAAGCTATCTGTTGATGTAATCTTTGGAGAGCAGCTTTCTGAAGTGGTGGCAAGGAAGAAAGAAAGAGAGAGTGGAAAGGAAAGTTAACAGAAGATACCCAACACTCTCCTTAACTTCTACCCCTCAGCATCCACTTAGGCTTTCATCTGGATGAAAAATTCTTATCCCCAGTAAAGATGATGCCCAAGTCCAACTGGCTACTTTATAACTTAGAGTGATGTCAATTCTCTCACTCTCATATGAAATCTAAAATAACAGTCATTACTACCCTTAAGTCTGTGGCTGTCAGTGAGGCCTATTCTGGAAAATATCAGTGCTACATTTACTACCCAATTTCGGTTCCCATTGACTTTTGTGAGTACTTCCATTCTACAAAGTTCTCTACTTGATGACATAACATGAATTATTGGTGTAATAGTAACAGTTGTGTGTTGTCAGGAAAATACAGTAGTGGCTGAAGTTTCTAGCTCCTCGTAGACCCGGGATGGACCTTTCTTTGTCCAACAAAGAAAGGTAGGGGAGCGTACCTCAGCAATGAGAGGAGACTGGGAAGGTAGAAGTCACTGGCTCCCCCTCCTCCACCTTCAAAAGACCCAGGGATACACCAGGGAGCCAGGTCAGCGCTGGAACTCAGATTTATTGAGGAAGGTGGACAGTCTTATAGTGGACATGAGCCAGTCAGCAAAGAGATTATAGAGACAAGTAACGAACACTGGCAAGTCCTATTGGCAGAGTCCCCTATCCTATCCTTAGGGTGGTTTCGGTTCTCATGATAAGTCAGAGCAACGCCCCCTGCTTGGGTCAGGTCCGTACAGGGCATGGAAAGCAGCCGGAGAGCCAGAGCTCTTTAACCTCTCGGCCGACGTGTTCCAAAGACCCCAACAGTGTGTATGTGTGTGTGTGTGTTTGTGTGTTGTGGCTTTTTTCCATAGATAATATTGGTCAAGCAGTTACCAACAGATACTTACTGAACTCTGGGATGTCATATATAGAGCTTCTTGCTCCATGTGCTCCATTTGAAATCAAGTTTGTCTTATTGTCAGTTGACAAATTAGAACCAAATGGGTTTCATGTGGAATCTGATTTGTAAATTCACATTACCAGTAGCATTCAGGAGTCTAGCTTGAGCCTCTTTACAGAGGTTGTCCTTTAAAGAATGGAGGTGGGAACTGTCAAACCTCTTAAGCCTCAGGTAATACTTCACACCGTAATACTTCCACTGCATTCTCTTCATCAAAGTCAAATAAAAGTCCAGTCCAAGAAAAAATGGTTTCTAATTCTGGATGGGAAATGGATATGTATAATTTCTGAAAAAAATATTCATGACCATCTTTGTAATCAAACTACCACATTTATAATCTCACTTTGAAAAATTCAGTATTATTGGAAATGTTGAGTGCTAAGACTGAGGTTCAGAAAAGCTTGTGTGTGCTTGAATGGGTTGTACAGTCATTTTTCTTGATGCAAGTCTCACTCAAAATTAATGTTCTATGGAAATTTGATAAAGGGGTCACTGAAAAATGTTCAGTGCAGTGTATGTTTCCCCCCAACCTAGAGATCCACATAATGTAATGTCTTATTCTTCATGTTGTATGTGCAAACTATGGTTTTATTACATTAAAGGGGTACCCTGATATTTATTTATTTATATTTTGGTTTATTCTTTGTACCCAGGGGTGCTTTACCACATAGCCATACCCCTAGTCATTTTGTTATATTTTATTTAGGGACAGGGTCTTGCTAAGTTGCTTAGGACCTTGCTAGGTTGCTGAGGCTGATTTGAACTTATGATCCTTCTGTCTCAGCCTCCCAAGCTTCCAAGATTATAGGTGTGTGCCGTTGTGCCAGGTGGGGTACCCTAATTTGCCTCACACCTCAAGACTCTTGAAAACATAACTGATATATCAGTTTTCTAAAATTTCCCAACACTTATATCATAAACTCTGACAAAGATAAGTTTTATTAACTCATTTAGTTTTCTTATGTCGTACTCACTAGGTCCACATAATATAATGTCATTCAAATCAAAGAATATTGATTTTTGGCATTCATGACGTTCCCTCATATTATATTATAACAGAGATGCAGAAATGATAATACTTTGAGGAAAGACTTCAATATTTACAAGGTTCTGTTGTTCCTCTCAAGCAAAAGAAAACTGCTTCTGATTCTCCTCAAGGGTGGGAGAAAAAGAATATTTCCAAGTCAATTCAGGTTGTAGACTCTGACCATTGGTCTTTATCTCCCCAAGAATGGTATTGATTTACTCCAGATATATCATTTGGAACTATATTCAGGATTGTCATTAAGATCTGGGTCTTATATTAGTCAAATAAGCTAGTTATATAGAGATATGTTACTAATTAGCTTTATTTAAATTCTCTACAATGTATACATAGATCAAAACATCCCATTTTTCCTCATAAATATACAATATAATTACTTGTTAATTAAAAAAACAAAAGTAAAGAAATGTTATCGATCTCTGTGATAGAAAATAGAAAGGCAATATTAGAATGATAATGGAATATACACTGATTATCTGAATTGTGTAGTGTTAAAAAGTTAAATTTGAAAGTATTAGCAAACTTATATTAGTACTCTATTACTGCTATAACCAATTACCACAAATGCAACACAATTTTTTTTTCTTTTTTAGAGTATTTGAGGTCAGAAGTCTCAAATTAATGTATCTATGTAGGGTTATTTTTATTCTGGAGGCTTCAGGAACAAAGTAATTTCTTGTCTCTTTTAACTTCTAGAGGCTACTTTCATTCCATGACTTGTGGCCCCTTTCACCCATCACTCTAACTTCTTTTTTCTGTAGTCACATCAACTAGTGACTGACCAGCTTCCTTCTTTATGAGTTCTTGGTATCTCTTAACACATCTGCAAGGTTCTTTCTATCATGTAAGGTAAAATACTCATAGATTTTGGGGATTACAACATGGATATCTTTGGGGGCAATTATTCAGCCTAAGACACCAAGAAAGAGAAATGGGAATGGAGGATTGAAAGCATTCAAAACTTTGGTGAGGTACAGGCAGTTTTCTCATTCCATTCTCAATAGCTTTGAGCATTGAACAAATTTGAACAAATTCACCATGTTCTTGAATCTCTGGCAGTCATGTTGTACAGATTCTTACATCTATTTTCTGTTTCCTTAATCTTCTCTCAGCTTCTGTTAAATTATAATGTAGGGAATGCTGTTAATTTATAAACAGTTTTATTTTTTAATTTATAAAAATTTTAATTGGTATTTATATAAAATATTTCCAGCTATTTGTCAGTTCCCTAAATTTCCATTTAAACTTTTATATGCAATTATTTGATATGCACTATGAATTTACTCCATTATCTGAAGTACATAATGATGTAAAAAACTAAATATTGTTTTTGCTAAAACTCACATCTGGTGGGCCATTGTTTTTTAATTTGTTATACGCCTAGACAATTAAACATCACAAGCATATGAATCCTACTTGTTCAAACTAATGAATCTTACAAAATAAATGTATTAGTCATACCATACTAGAACAAGGAGAAATTATCATCTCCTCAAAATGACTTTGCCTCATAGTTCCTAGCACAAAGGTAGCATTTCTTTCATGTCTAACTATATGGTTAAGCTTGCTTCAAGATGTTTGTGTAACTTTAGTATAGTTCTTTTCATTGTATGCAATTAGACTCCATGAACATGCTACAAAATATTTTTAATTATAATCTCTATAATCATAGGAGTTATTTTTCTTGTTTTGGCTATTATGAACAATGTGTTCTTGACTGAGTGTAAATAACATGAATGTACTCCAAAAGCTCCCTTTTCTAGTCCTCATCTCTGGGTTCTTGATCCACCGGTTACCCCCTATTTTCTTTGAGATTTATTTATTATTTCTCTGGAGGCAACTATACAAATAATAAATTCAACTTTGATATTTCATGTTCTTGACTCATATGTCCACATTTCTCCATATGTTCCCCTAGAATTTTATAAAGTGAGTTAAACTCAATTCATACTGATAAATTCATCATTTCCCCACAAAAGTTGTTTTCCCCTCTTATGCATGGTTCTGGTGTTTTATCACCTAACTTTGAGTTAGATAATAACAATCAAAACACTGACATTTACTCTTTGCCTGAAAATGTGTCACATATTAGGAGCATTCTTTGCCTGAAAATGCAACTTTTAGATAGGGTATACATTTTTTATATATTGTGGAAGAAACATAGATTTCCCATGGGCAGTCAGGATAAGGGCATTGGAGGACAGGAAGAGAGTTTTATATAATACCAACCTAAAAGGGGACATCAGGTCTGAAATGTATCCTGTGACTCATTCCCTGCCCATGTTAACCACAATGCCTTCTGAATTAGAATACCTGTTTCCGTTTCTCACAGGTTTACCCACAGCAGCCATTCATTCCTTAGTTACCCTTGCCATTACCCCTAGCAAAGTGTGACCACAAGCAGACCCCTACACCAAATGATTTTTCTTTCCAATATACATCTCAAAAACCACCAGGTAAGACACATCCTCTTAAATATGTAAATAAGGGATTTAAATAATGCACTTCTAGTTGGTTTATTTAGCTAAAAGCTTGAGAATTTGATTGGTCCATACTGGCATCCCTTTATCCTAAAATCACCTTTGTTGGGCCATCAGATATGCCTTCAAGCATTCCTTCACCACAGACATTCATTGGTATCCTTCTTTTGGGACTCTTCCCTTTTGGGAGCTCTTCTTTCTTTCCATTACTCTAATAAATCCTAATACTTTGCTCTCACCCTGTGTCTTTGGAATTCATTTGTCAAATTTGTAAGACAAAGAACCCTACTCCCTAACTCCATGTTACAATATGAGTAATGGAGAAGTTATGAACTTCCATTAGGTTGTGCAGCAATAGGTTGTGCCTCCAGGATCTCTATTCAGGCAATTCTGCTTCAGAGGCCATTATGCAAAGTAACCTATTAAGTTAGATGATGTGATCATAAACAATTTAGAAGGCTGAGAACATATATGAAATAACAATATTCTTATATGAAGCAAATTCAGTACACAGGGCTATGAAGAAAATAAATAAATGTGTTATATGATGTTCTTAACTTATTAATAGAAGCACTTCATAAACTACAATGTAAGAGAGAAATCCAAGAATGCTTATACAGGTCTGGGGAGAGTTTTGTGCTGCAATTAGTGAGGGCCATAGAAGTCATCAGAAAGGTCATTTCTTAGGAAAAGATTAATAACCCTATATGAGGGCTGCTTTGAGCACACCCTATACATTCACACACACATTTGAAATGATTAAACTGTCTGCAGCTAACTTAATCGTATGCTAGAATAAAATCCCAATTTATTTAAAAGAAAACAAAAAAATGCAATAAAAAATAAGTCATAATGCCCAGAATTTTTAAAAAAGCCAGATATATAAAGAAACAGCAATATGTGACCCATGAAACAAAAACAAAATCAATAAAAAAACAAATATAGAAATGAAAAAAACAGTGAAATAGTAACTAAAAATGCAAATATTGCCAAGTACTTGAAGAAACTAAGTACATGAAAAGTAAATAAAGATATAAAATAGGTTTAAACAGAACTTTATAAATGAAAATTACTTTATATAAAACCAAAATTTACTGAATGGACTTACTGGAAAATTAGATACTGCAAGAAAAATAAAAAAAGTCAATGGAATCAAAGGAAAAATAGTAGCCATTATCTAAAATGAAGAACAGAGGCTGAAAAACACTGAAACATCAAATAGAGCTGAGCTGATAATATCAGTACCAAGCCCTATTTCATTCATGTACTTGGTATCCTGAAATTAGCAGAATGAGTAAAGGTGGAAGAGAAAAATATTTGAAAAAATGATAGCAAATTTTCTGAATGTTACACTAAATTTAAGCTACAAAATTATAGGCTACCAAAACAAGATGTTCAATGAACTGCAAACAGAATATAACTAAAGAAAGGAATGTCAAGTCACCGCAGAATCATTGATGAAAAAACATTGATAGGGAAATATTTCAAAATGCAACCAGAAATAAATATAATACACATATATTGTGTGCAATATGAAATGCAACTGCATTTCTCTCAATATGTACAAAGCTAAAATAAACACTCCTTTGTCGGGGTCTTTAGAAAACGTCGGCTGAAAGGGTAAAGAACTCTTAACTCTCTGGATGCTTTCCACGCCCTGTTACGGACCTGACCTAAGCAAGGGGGCGTTCCCCTGATGTAAGAAGAGAACTGAAACCACTCTAAGGATAGGCCAATGATATTTGCCCATGCTTTCTATGTGTTCCTGTATTGTTTATTGGTCATTGTCCACTATAAGACTGTCCAACTTCCTCAATAAACCGGAGTTCCAATGCTGCTACCTGATTGGGCTCCATGGTATGTCCCTGAGTCTTTTGAA